>JAPFRF010000005.1:95175617-100175617 GCA_029282475.1 Phrynocephalus forsythii
AAAAGACTAACACAGCTACTCTTACAAATGAAAAAAAAAAGGCTTTCAAGGCAAACTGGAGTTGTTGTATCCCATCATTCAAGTTATATACTGTATATGTATTTTTCTTCCTAAACATTTTAGGGTGCACTTTCATAGTCACTTAATAGAGAAAACTGTGGGTCTTCTTGGTTTATGTATGAGCTCAGGAAGTTTCTGTGCGACTGTGTTCTTGCTTAGGGAGAGTGATAATATTTTTATCTGGCTTCCTAAGCAACTTGCCCCTCAAACCTAGGATGGAGAACATGCAGCCCTCCAAATCCTGTTGAATGCCAAGTCCCATCAGCCCTGGACTGATAGCCAATGGCCAGAGGTTAGAGAAGTGGCAACCCCCAAAACATCTGAGGGACCACATATTCCTTCATCCTGTTCTAAGCCTTACTTGACAATGGAGAAGCCCCACAGACACTTCTTGCAATTTACTTTTAAGTGGACTGGCATATAAGGGATGGAGTGACTTCGTAAAGCAGGCATGTCCAAACTTCGACCCTCCAGATGTTTTGGACCACAACCCCCACAGTCCTTTGTCACTGGCAATATAAGGTTAGAATTCTGGGAGTTGTGGTCCAAAACATCAGGAGGGCCAAAGTTTGGACATGCCTGTCCTAAAGGAAGCCACAAGCTTCAGTCTACAGGAGCTAAGCAGGGCTGTTGAAGACAGGACATGTTGAAGATTCTTCCGTCATAGTGTTGCAGTAAATCAGAAGCCACGTGATGGCCCATAACAAAAAACAGATACTGTATAAGACTAAAAATGTAACATTTATAGAAACATGGGGGGATCTGTTCCCCATCCCCATGTTTCAAAAATCCGCCCCCCCCCCTCCACCACCAATGGCTTCAAATTTTCCAGAAAGTTTACATCTCTATATAGGACTTCATGGTGCACTGCTTAAATGCCATGGTTCACTATGTTCCACCATTGTATTTTAGAGCTCTCTAAGAGAATAGGTGAGATACAAATCTGTCATTAATATGGGGGGATCCTTCCAGTTGCAATGGAAGATTCTCATCTAACATTTGTAATAACTGTAATTACAATTGTAATAAACATTCTGTTTATTGGTAACTGTGACAGTTTTAGGACAGATTATTGTTAACTACTCTCCAAAGCAGAGGAGGGGAACATTTAATCCATAGGACTAAAAAGTCTACAAAGTTTCCCCATCCATCTCACAGAAGTCAATGAGAGCCTCTCTCTAAGTCTTACCTCTGGTCGCTACCAGGAAGGGAGCCTCTTCTATATGTTAGTGAGACTAAATAAATGCAGTGAGAATTTCATTGACAGCACAGTACTGTAGACTCCCAGTCCCTTATGATGCCTGTTGATCCTAGCACATTCTCTTCTCCCTCTGCACGCTAACAACTAGCTTGCTTTTGTATTTTCCTGGGCCATCAGGAAGTAAACATGAGAAGTGTTGTGGGGCAGTGATTCAACTGCTGTACTGCAGGCAAACCTGTGCTCATGACCCAGGGTCCAATTCCAGGTAGACAACTCAAGGTTGCTTCAGCCTTTCATTCTTCCAAAATGTAGCCTGTATAAACTCTTGTAAACCACTCAAAGAGTGCTTTATGTGCTATGTATGTGGTGGTATATAAGCAGTACACGTTGCCTTATTTGTAGGTCTCATTACTTAAACATGAAAGTTTGCAGGAATTACATCTCTAGGGGTAAAATGTATTACAGTGGTCCCCCGCCCATTCGCGGTTCATATACTGCGGTCCCGCTATATCGCGGGACCACAGTATATAAAAAAGAACCCGCTGGGGTAAGGGGGGAGGGCCTATTGGAGGCTTCAGAAATGACTTCCGGTTCACAGGGAGGCCCCTTTGGGTTCTTCAAAAGACCCGGAAAGGCCCTCGCAGGGGCAGTGCCAGGCTGGGGATAAGTACAAGAGTCCCCAGCTAGGCGCCCCAGGCCCAACCCGACCTGCATCCGCATATAGCAGATTTTCAATTATTGCAGGTTGGGTTGGGTCCCTAAACCCAGCGATAGGCGGAGGGTCACTGTATCATTTTTTAAATCACAAAGGTGGCATCATATACAGACTAACCCTAAGAGGCAGATCAGGATTATGTTTCTGGTTTTGGGAGGAGAAAAGAAGCTTCATTATCAAGCAGCATTTGCAGCTGCTAAATTACATGGGAGTTATGAATTTGGTCTCCAGTCCTGTCTTAGATCTCTCATGAATGTGCATGTTGCAGTTTTAAACTCCAATCACAGGCAGATGCACACACCCCTCCACTGCCCCTACACCCAAATATGGCTTTCTGTCAATAAAAGCAGGCACTGGTGTCAAAGAACTCTTAGAGTAAAGCCATAGTAGCAGCAAGCTCTACAGCATTCCTGCCTTTTTCCTAACCAGCATTGGTGCAGAGAGAGAAATCTTCTAAATTTAAACACAGCCTGCACACTGTTTATGTTGTAGATTCCATTCTGATGGTGAGCAAGGGCTTCTTTTGTTATGATTAGCCACAGTAGAACACAATACTAGATATCTCCTCTATGCCACATGCACACGTGTGCTCGCGTACACACACCAATGCCTCTTACAGGACAAAGAAAAATCTTTGAATATTTTCCATGACCAACCCCCACCCCTCTTTCTTCTTCAGAGGCTGATCCTCCCTACAGAGGAAATCTTTGTGCTTTTCTCTCACACAGACAAAAAGCTATAATGATAAAATTATTATTTCCATGGAAGAATGACTTGTCAGAGTGTGCAGACATGGCAAGCGTCAAAATTATTTCTAAGCAACTCCTCAAGATGCTCTCCACTCCGCTCCTTTCATTATGCCTGCCTCCAGCTGAAATGCTTATCTTCCTACTTTTCTTCTGCCCTACGGTCCTCCAGAAAGAGATGCAAATGAACTATCAAAGGAAAGCAATATTGGTGTGACATTTTGTTTACGATCCTGGGCTGGGCACATTATGATTCAACAAATTGTCACAGAGACAACTGCAGCTGTCCTACCTTAAGTTGTTTAAATAAAATTTGGATTTTTGCTCAGACCTCTCTTTAAATAATACCCCAGGCTGCTTACAGAAAATATTGGATCTTCTCCCAGTGTGTGTGTGTGTGTGTGTGTGTGTGTGTGTGTGTGTGTCTGTCTGTCTGTCTGTCTGTCTGTCTGTCTGTCTGTCTGTCTTTATTTCTATACCACCCCTTCAGCACAAATTGCACTACCCGGGGCGGTTTACTCTTTTCCTTTTTGAAGTACGTACGTATACCAATAATTTATCCCATATTCAAAACCATCATAACTTTTTTCCAATCCTTTCCTAATTTTAATTTCAGAAGTTAGTTTATTGTTAGTAGTGATGTTCCATAACTCCATTTACCATTCCTCAAATGTTATTTGGTTGTTAGCAAAATTCATCCTTGCCAATTTCACAATTATTATTATTAACTCCACTTCCTCTTACTTCAGTTGGTTATTCAGAACCATATTCAACAATACAAGTTCATGGGACATTTGAACCCTTTCCCTTATTATTTCTTGAATTTCCTTAATTATCAGTGTCCATTCAATCTTTCTTGTTTCACACAACAGCCACCTAGGCAGATATGCCCCTTCTTCGGGCGAGATCGGGTGGGGGATTAAAAAAAAAACCATGCTGACCCAGCCTGCGGGCCAGCTGGTGGAGCAATAAAGTAAATAAAATTAAATTTAAAAAAACGCACCAGCCCAGCCCATGAGCCAGGTAGTTGGTGCGACGCCGCCGACGCCGCCGACGCCGACGCCACCGCCGACGCCGACGCCGATGACAATAATAATAATAATAATAATAATAATAATAATAATAATAATAATAATAATAATAATAATAATAATAATAATAATAATAATAATAATAATAAAAAATAAATGCGCTGACCCGGCTCACGAGCCAGCTAGTCGGTGCGATAAGTAAAAAAATGAAAATAAAAATAATAATAAATAATTTTTAAAAATGTACCGACCCGGCCCATGGGCCAGCTGGTTGGCACAATAATGAAAAATGAAAAATAAAAAAGGCACCGACCTGGCCCGCAGGTCAGCTGGTCAGCGCAATAAGTAAAAACATTTTTTTTAAAAACTAAAAACTGTGCTGACCTGGCCCGCGGGGCAGCTGGTCGGCACGGTAAGCAAAAAATAAAATTGAAAAAAGCACCAACTCGGCCCGTGGGCCAGCTGGTCAGCACAATAAGTAAAAAAAATAAAAAATAAAAAATAAGAAAACACGCTGACCCGGCCCATGGGCCAGCTATTCGGTACGAGTTTTAAAAATTTAAAAACAAAAGAGCAAAACAAACAAAAGATGAAATGAAATTTTTTTAAAAAATCATTTCATTTTTAACGACCCCAAAAACAATTTAAAAAACAAAACAAAACAAAACGCCATTTTGGTGTTTCTTTCCCATCTCTAAATATAACCTTGATAAACACCTTTTGTAGTTGACACCTTTTGATATCTTGTATCATGCTCTTCTTCCCCAGAATTTCTAAATCTCTTCATATTTCTACCACTTGCACTGTACCTGTTTCAGCTGCTGATCTCCTTTTGACATCCTACACATATGATATCCCAAAGAAGTAGGACATCACTACTTCAAAAACTGAAAAGGGAATCATACATGGATTGCCTTAGCAGCCAGTTTGTCACCTTCCCCACAAAATCATGGACAACAGTCCCTGAGTGAGCCAAATTGGTTTTGCAATTTACAGATCTCACAAGAACCTCTTGACAATCAACTTGATTAGTTTAAAAAAACCACCCTGTTTAAATGATTAAATAGTGATTTGATGCTCTGATAACTGCCTTATTCTGTCCAATGACAAGGCCAGGCCAGATTAAAATCTACAGGATAGAGTGGTAGCTCCCAATTCAAACCATTTTTAAAATGTTTATTTTCAAGTACAGCTGGAAACAAAAACGTGCAGATGTTCATTTACGTTCCTCCAGGACTTACCTTTTCTTGAACGGGAAATAACAGCCAAATTATCTGGCCCTACCCCTATCTCTCTGCCAAGCTGTGCAAGCTTCCTTCAGCAGCATTGTTCTCATGTCCCCAAATACAGTGGATCCTGGTATAACAAATGGTTTGTATAACATAAAATCTGTACAATATACAAAATTTCGGAGATAGTGAAAATTTACTTAACAGAATTGTCTATGGGGTGAATCCGTACAACATAAAATGGTCACGATTAGGGATTATTCTGTTTTCAATGCATTCCTATGGGAAATTTGTATAAAGGAAAATTTGCTTAAACTAATTTCATTTGGAATGAATTAATTGCTTTATACAAGGTACCACTGTACAGAGACTAGGCCTAATTCTATGGTACTCAGACTCTCTCTCTATTTATTTATTTTGTATTCCCACCAGCCATCACCATGATCAACTTGTTTCATTAATAATAAGTGTCTGGTTTTTATCAGCTCCAGGCACAACCCATAATACACAAAAGAGAGTCAGCCATTGGCAGCTGTTGGTCTTGGCGAAACAAGGAACCGCAGAACACTGACAAACAACACTCGCAGCTCTGCACACTCCTAGCACAGTGCAGAGGCTGATTTTTGCATCTTTTTTTATTTGCTTACCATTTGCTTAAAAGTAGACATGGAGGCTTCACACACACACACACACACACACACACACACACACACACACACACACACACACACACACACACACACACACACACACACACACACACACACAGAGAGAGAGAGAGAGAGAGAGAGAGAGAGAGAGAGAGAGAGAGAGAGAGAGAGAGAGAGAGAGAGATTAAGGGGGAAAGGAGTTTTGTTAACACCAGTGAATGCTCAATACCCCGATAAATGTTTCCACTTTTCACAAGAAATTTATTGTGGCAGGAGCTGTCATGGGCCCTCAGCTTTTGTTAATTTTAAAAGGTTGCACAAACTCTCTCTTTTCTGGAAAAGACTAACACAGCTACTCTTACAAATGAAAAAAAAAGACTTTCAAGGCAAACTGGAGTTGTTGTATCCCATCATTCAAGTTATATACTGTATATGTATTTTTCTTCCTAAACATTTTAGGGTGCACTTTCATAGTCACTTAATAGAGAAAACTGTGGGTCTTCTTGGTTTATGTATGAGCTCAGGAAGTTTCTGTGCGACTGTGTTCTTGCTTAGGGAGAGTGATAATATTTTTATCTGGCTTCCTAAGCAACTTGCCCCTCAAACCTAGGATGGAGAACATGCAGCCCTCCAAATCCTGTTGAATGCGAAGTCCCATCAGCCCTGGACTGATAGCCAATGGCCAGAGGTTAGAGAAGTGGCAACCCCCAAAACATCTGAGGGACCACATATTCCTTCATCCTGTTCTAAGCCTTACTTGACAATGGAGAAGCCCCACAGACACTTCTTGCAATTTACTTTTAAGTGGACTGGCATATAAGGGATGGAGTGACTTCGTAAAGCAGGCATGTCCAAACTTCGACCCTCCAGATGTTTTGGACCACAACCCCCACAGTCCTTTGTCATTGGCAATATAAGGTTAGAATTCTGGGAGTTGTGGTCCAAAACATCAGGAGGACCAAAGTTTGGACATGCCTGTCCTAAAGGAAGCCACAAGCTTCAGTCTACAGGAGCTAAGCAGGGCTGTTGAAGACAGGACATGTTGAAGATTCTTCAGTCATAGTGTTGCAGTAAATCAGAAGCCACGTGATGGCCCATAACAAAAAACAGATACTGTATAAGACTAAAAATGTAACATTTATAGAAACATGGGGGGATCTGTTCCCCATCCCCATGTTTCAAAAATCCGCCCCCCCCTCCACCACCAATGGCTTCAAATTTTCCAGAAAGTTTACATCTCTATATAGGACTTCATGGTGCACTGCTTAAATGCCATGGTTCACTATGTTCCACCATTGAAATACTGTATATTGATTGGTGAACTGAAAGGAAGGAGGTTCAAGATAATGTTCACAGCTCATTTTGATCAAGGGTTCAGGTCCGCTACAGCTCAAAACTGGCAAGAGAGAGAGAGAGAGAGAGAGAGAGAGAGAGAGAGAGAGAGAGAGAGAGAGGATGCCTTGTCAATTTGTAAAGGGTGCTTCCTTCACAATCTAGCAAACACGTGCTTGCCTCCATGCAGATGCACTTGCTAGTCAGAGATTAACTCTGAACACATGCTGCTGTGGAAAGACATTGTGCATTTTCCATAATGGCACTTGCGCTGCTAGCAACAATATATTGGCTTCTAAAATCACCAAATTATAATGAGAAATCTCTTTCTCTGCAAAATTTTAGATTAAAGGAGGTTTTAAGAGTCAAATATGGAAATAAGCTCTCTCCCACTTGCACACGTGATCTCAGAACTTTCATTGCACAGTAGCTTCATTTTTTTAAGTTTGGGGGGATATCTAAGAGGGATAAATGCTTGATTTTTATAAGTGAAGGATGCAGTTATAAAATGGAAGGGAGAACAAAGCTAATGCCAGATGATAGATTGTGCAATACATGGGGCCACCTGTCTAATAGATTCACAGCTACAACACTAAGTATAAATATATCCTGTGACTTTGTCACATCCCAGGATCTAGTGCCACACATTTTACCATTCTAAGTAAAATCTGCTTTCATCACTCATGTTTTTCCCATCACTGTCTTGGCATAACTACCAATGTAATTATTTCAAGAGGACTGGCAAGGAGAAAATACCTCTCTCAGACTTCTACGTATTCCTGGGCTACCTTACAAACCTCAGTTTGTGAACCTCACTCTGTGGGCACTAGTCAAGATACATACACTGCTTCAGAAATCCTGTCTGCATTACACACGTTATTAAACTGACAAGCAATGGAGAAACTGGCAACTTGCCCTCCATTGATGGGCAGCCATATTAAGTTGTTGAAAAAAAATAGATTTCTTAGATTTATATATCCACATGACACATCTATGAGACAGATGTCAAAAAATTTGTCAGAAATTTCTTAGAGGAAAAGTAATCCGCTGCTACTGTGGATGAAGTACCCTGCCTAAATGCAGATCATTACCCCTGTTTTTCTCTCTCCTCTGTGATTAATAAGGGGGCAGATGAAATAAGTCCTAGCCCATGAAATTTAACCCGCTCCTCCTCTTCGTAAATCTGGATCTACTGCATATTAATTAAAAACAAACTCTGCAAACGAAAGGGATCTTCTTTGGATTTTTAAGAGGTGGTTGTATGAACTGCAATAGGAACTCTCTTAGATTCTGACTTGTGGGAAAAGGAGAAACAGTTCTTCTAAGATGGTGCCCATTTCCCCAAATAATGATCAGGAGTAACATAGACACCAGAGCTCTGACATTTTAATTCTTCAGACCCCCCCTTACCAGAATCCCCCGACTACCACAGCCACTGTCACTGACTCTGGTTTTGCTGCAGATAAGGTGGCACGTGTGTCTTATATAAGTTTTTGTGAGCACTGGTTTGTGGTGGACTGTCTTGCACCAACATTCCTAAAACCAAATTCTTTTACTGCAGTTTGTGCAACACTTCAGGTCATCTTATATTCACTTTAGCTTGGTCGCTGTGCATATATTACACATGCTGCTTTCAGGCCCCAGGAAGTTGCTGCATCATCGTTTCAGGTATGCAGGAGATTTGAGCTGAACTTAACAGGAAACAGAAAGAGAGCCTAGCAGTCCTGCTTTCTGTGTTTTCTCAGAAATGAATTCCAAACAGACCGCAGAAATCCCCAGGGCAGACCTTCCAGGTGATTGTAGGACTACAGTTGGTTGTTACATACATTGTAGGAGTGTAAATTCCACCACCACCACCCAACACAGCTTTATCTTTACAGGAAGTTTTCATATTAATAGGTAATTCCTAGTTAAATACAGTACTGTGTTTAATAACATTGGATATTTCTGCTGTTCCCACAACATAAGAAGCTTAAGTTTTATGTCCCTCCACACAGACAGAAAACAGGATGAACACCACTGAAGGACCCCTCCATACCCCACTGAGATTTTTCTAGCTAGTATACATGCAGCTTTACACTTTTATAATTGAAAAGGCAACGATAATTGGGTCCATGGGGGAATCAGGTACAGTACCTTTTTTCACAATAGCCCTCCCCCACACACCCCGGACTTTCAACTGTGTCCATTACCTTGCTTGTTTCTCTACATACTCAGTGAGATATAAAAAGTAATAAAATAAAATATATATTTAAAAGGAGACAATGATCCAAAGAGCCCCTTTTTAATCAGCACATGGTGCATGGGGCCAGCATGAGTTGCCAAATGAACATCAGGAAGCAGATCATTGTGGGATTCTTCTCACCACAGCATATCCTGGTGCTTATCCTTCATGCATCCATAACCCATGGAGATAATGGAAAGCCCCAGGTTGCATTTCCAGTGAGTAGCTATAACTATGGTGTTTGCTTTGTTTTGTGTTTGAAAGCTTACTATTTCATAGCTAAAAAGTAAACTGGACAGTTGTTGTTGTTCAGTCGTTCAGTCGTGTCCGACTCTTCGTGACCCCATGGACCAGAGCTCACCAGGCCTTCCTATCTTCCACTGCCTCCCGGATATTGGTCAAATCCATGTTGGTTGCATCGATGACACCGTCCAACCATCTCATTCTCTGCCGTCCTCTTTTCCTTTTGCCTTCAATCTTTCCCAACATCAGGGACTTTTCCAAGGACTCCTCTCTCCTCATGAGGTGGCCAAAGTACTGGAGCCTCAGCTTCAAAATCTGTCCTTCCAGTGAACATTCGGGGTTGATTTCTTTCAGGATGGATAGGTTTGATCTCCTTGCAGTCCAGGGGACTCTCAAGACTCTCCTCCAGCACCACAGCTCAAAAGCATCAATTCTGTGGCGATCAGCCTTCTTTATAGTCCAACTCTCACTTCCATACATCACTACTGGAAATACCATAGCTTTGACTATCCTGACCTTAGTTGGCAAAGTGATGTCTCTGCTCTTTAGGATGCTATCTAGGTTTGTCATTGCTTTCCTCCCAAGAAGCAGGCGTCTTTTTATTTTTGTTGTTCTTTTGGAAATGAGAACATAAAGACTAAATTATAAAAAACTGAATTACTTTGGAGAACTTTCATTATATTTGCAAACTTCCTAAGCTCTGGAGGGGGCCCAAACTATTTTTTTTAAATTTACATGCTCTGGTTTTGGTGCAAAGGTTATGCTATTGTGTTATGTTTGTTCTTATGTGCATGCCTTTATTGCTTTTATATGCTTTTATTTTAGTTTTATGGGGAATTGATATAGGAATGTATTTTGTATTTTATATTTTGTCTGGTCAGTGACCAAAATAAAGATCTACTACTACTTAAAAAAACAAAACAAAAAACCCAACGCTCATTCCTACTAACAAAAAACCTGAAGTCCCCATTCCTTTCCTCCTGTTGCACCCAACTGAACTTGTTCTCTGCCTACTGGGTTCAGCCAGCTTTCCAAAAACACAGTGGATAGTGGCAAGCACCAGCTAGGACCAACACGGGCACTGGCACATCCCAAAGCCTAATGACAAAGCCTGAATTCAGGCATGAAGCACCAATTCAGGCAGCCAAACTGAAGAAGAGAGCAAGCCTGCTAAAAGCAATCAAGGAACTACTGTCCCTTCCGACTCCTGCTGCAGCCTCTGCCCTGAATGATGTCTCAGTCAGTATAAGAACAATAATAAATGTCTTACAAAATCCTCTGGGGTCAATCACAGCACCGTGGTTCATCCCCATGGGTCAATCACAGCACCAAGTTATTTCTATTGTTTCTAGTGCTCTGTCCCATTCAGATGGCTCTACCCATGCACAGCCTTGCCATCTTCCATTTTATTTAAAACCATGTGGTTTCCCACCCACCCCTACATTCCTAGGGCAATAAGGTTGACCTCATAGGCACAACAGCTTGCTTTACAGTGAAGAGGTAAGAACAACAAAATTTTGCAGCAAATTCTGCTCTATTCAGCGATCCAACTATCTCCTCTAGAATATTCCCTTAAGTTTCTCTCTCCAATTTATCTTCTCCTCAGCAATGAGTCAGCATTCAGCACTTACTGAGTATGCTCACATACAAGGTTTTCATAGGTCTGTTTCAGGGTTACTACCACAGAGGATTTTTCCTCCTCCCCTATTAATTTATATTTCTCCAAACCTTAGGGTTCCTCTCCAGGCTTTATAAAGCCTCCTTTTGTGCATGTATGTGCATTTTAGCTACACGTGAACCCATGCTCAGAAAACCAATTTGCTCTTACGATGGAGAATGGTTGCTCAGGGCTACCACTGCACTGGCCACAAGGCCCTGAAGTGCCTGCCCACTCAAGCTCTTGTTGATTCTTGTCCATAGCTGCATGAATACCTAAAGTTAATGGATTCACAGACTGTCCCAAAGGGGTGGGTGGAAGATGTTCTTGGATCACAACACCATAACCAGCATGGAATGCAATCGTTCAGATGTCCTTGGATTATAACAATGATCAACCATAATCTGCATGATTGTTGGTGATGACCAAGGGAGTTCAAGACCAACTCTCTCAAGGACCAACATATCCATTTCCCCACTATATAGATTCCCTTGCTTCTTTCAAAGATAAGAACTTCATTCTGGGCAAAAATATTCTGTTTTCATGTGACCCAGGTGATAAAGACCCAGTTGAAGGAGAGACACCTACACCTCTTTCCTTCTTTCGATAGCAGAACTTCCAACTACCTTGGACAAAATCAGCAGATGGTTGGATTCAATCAACCTCTGATTCTATGGCATTAAAAACCATTCAGGAAGATGATGTGGAATCCTCAGACTTGTAGGCATACAGTAGCATGCTTCCTAAACTAGCTGTTGATTGCTTGTACTTCAAAGTTGAAGTTGCAGGAACATTCCTAGCAGTTGGTACGAACTACTTCAGTGTCCAGAGCAACAAACTTTGCTCCATTGAGGATTTCAGAAAATTTCTGGACAGAAAATTCCTAAATTCTTTCCTGTTCTCATCCATTGCATTTTCTGGATATGATTCCATCGTATCTGACAAATGATTACAATCCAAGACCAAAATAAAGATGGACACAAATTTAGAAACAAATTAAAAATTCACTGAAATATCTAATTTGTTGATTCATATGTGTTCATATTCTTCTCTGATGCATAGGAATTAATGCATTTTAGTGTTTTTTTTTAATTCATTGATTTGCTAGACTATAAAACAGAGAAACTTTCCCTTTGTGGGTGCATAACCCACTTTGTGGCCGTATAACTTGGGCATCTGAAAACCAAACTTCATCAACTTGAAAGGATTGCAGAGGAGAGTCAGGGGAAACTTCTCTAGTGTCTCTGGGTGCCTGGGGGGGGCAGCATTTTATAGGGTTTTTAAAAAGACAAAATGTAGTAACAAATTGATTTGTTGATTCAGCAGGATTGTTATTCATGATTCATCAACCGTGACAAATCACAAATTGAAACAAACCGCCATTTGTCCAATTTGTGTCCCTTTCTAGTCCACAAGAGTAGTGTTGCCAGGAGTCCGTCAGTGAGGCCTTTGATAATTTTAACACTGACAACCTCATTCTCTCATTACTAAGCATAAAAGTAGGTCAATTCCAGAGAAGGAAGAATTGCTAGGAGCATTGTCTGCCCCTTGACCCATTTCTAGTATGATAACAAGGGCCTAGTAGCCAGTGAGAAAGATCAACAGGTTTTCTTTCCACAACAAACACTCCTATAGCTAAACTAAGGAAGTGTGTATATGGAGTTAGTACTGTGTGTTTTACCCTGAAGGGCAAAGACTCTTTGCTGCAGGATCAACTGAAGAAAACCATGGGTGGGAGAAAAGGTTGAACATTCTTCCAGTAATTTAGGGATAATCCCAGACAATCCCTCCTCCCCAACAGCATCCCACTTCACCTTTTTCTTTTAAAGCTTCCTAACTGAACTACCAGTTCCTAAGGGGTATTGTGAGACAAACAGCTAATCTGGAAAGAGACAAATCAAACATTTTTTCATCATTCAGGTTAGGAAACAAGGAAGCCTTCTAAATATATTCAGATATCAGACTGCCCTTTCATCTTTCCACAGGCTCAGAAAACATTAAAATGAAAACCTATATAGGGCATGAAGTGGATCCTGTGACCTAATGTAAGATTAGCTGCCTCCGCTTAAATGTTTAAATTTCACAGAGCAACCTGGGCTTGTGTGTTTGGCTGTCAGTATAATAGGACTATCCAACTGTAAATGAATTGAGGACAACTCAGCAGATTTAAACTTTGTACAATGGAAAGCACTCTTGCTGCACTCCATGCTACCAATACACTGTACATTTGATAATGCAGGGCTTCCAACAGGAAAATTATAGAATGGATTGTGTTCTGTAGGCTCAACATTTTTAGTTTAGTTTAGTTTTACTTATGATTTGTATACCGCCCACTTGCAAAAACAACTCAATATGGTGAACAATAATAAATTAGCACAAACAAGGAATAAAAACAGAAACCATATACAAAGAAATCATTAAATACAACAATATAAAAATACAGGCATAAACAAAAATATAGGCACACAGAGCTAAACACAGAGTCTCAGGTTGTATAAAAGTAGAAAACAATCTTTATTCTCTGTTAAATCATTTCTAAAAGCTCTGGATCAACGCACCTCAGTGAGGGCTTCTTCAGGAGTGAGCTTCTTTTCTTCTTTGGTCTGTAACAGCTCCACGCTGATTAAGAATGAGAGCACTGGTTAACCATTCATCCTTAATCAGTCTGCAGCTTTTAAAGACCAAAGAAGAAAAGAAGCTCATGCCCGAAGAAGGTCTCACTGAAATGTGTCAAGCCAAAGCTTTTTGAAATGATTTAAAAGAGAATAAAGATTGTTTTCTACTTTTATACATCCTGAGACTCTGTATCCCATCCATATATTGACTTCTGTGGATGTACCAGTTCCCTTTGCTTTGTAGAGCTAAGCACAAACAGCACACCAATCAGTTGAAGGCTTCCTTGTAGAACCAGGTTTTCATGGCTCTCTTGAAGGCAAGAAGGGATTGCACCAGGCGGACCTCACTGGGAATGGAGTTCCAAATCATCGAGCTAGCCAGAGAGAAGACCTGGTTCCGCATGAAAGCTTTGTGGCGCTCTCTAGGGGTGGCAACCTGAAGAACAAGTACCTGGGAAGCCCTATTTGGGTTGGGTATAAGTTGATCTGAGGGAGATCTGCTCCGCCACATACTCAGGACCCAAGCCATGGAGGGTTTTCTAAACCAAAACGTAAACCTTGAACCTGATTCTGGAGGCAACGGGCAACCAATACAGGTGAACCATGACAGGGGTGATGCGAGCAAGTCTGCCAGCATCAACCACAAGCCTAGCCGCCACATTCTGCACCCACTGCAGTCTCCGAATCAGGCCCAAGAGAAGCCCTGCATAGAGTGCATTGCAATAGCCGATCCTGGAGATAACCAGAGCCTGCACAACTGTCCTCAGGGAGCCCTCATCCAGGAAAGGGCGAATCTGGGCAATCAGCCAAAGTTGGTAAAAGATTTGCCTGGACATGGCCACCATCTGGGATTCCAGGGAAAGGTCCAGGTTCAGGATAACACCCAGACTCCTCAATTTCTCAACCAGCTGGAAGGAAGAGCCTCCCAGGATGGGAAGAGGGCCACAGAACACATTGGAGGACACCCCCACCCCAAGAACACAACTTTGGTCTTCTTGAGATCCAGCCTCAGACTATCGGACCTGGTCCATGCCATGACTACGACCAGGCAGCACTCCAAGGTCTGGACAGCTTCCACTGCAGAGGTGGAAACAGAGAGATAGAGTTGTGTGTCATCAGCATACTGATGACAGCAAACCTTAAAACACCTGATGACCTCTCCCAGCGGCTTCATATAGATATTAAATAGCATGGGGGAGATTGCCAAACCCTGGAGCACCCCACAAGTGAGGGTTCAAGGGGCTGACAACTCCTCCCCCAACTTTACATGCTGGACCCGCCCCCCAAGGAAGGATCGATGCCAGCACAAAGCTGAACCTCCGATTCCCACCCCAAAGAGCCTGTCCAGGGGGATACCATGGTCAACAGTATCAAAAGCCGCAGAGAGATTGAGGAGGACCAACAAGGTAGAGCACCCCCTGTCAGCTGCCCTCAAGAGGTCATCCTGCAGTGTGACCAGGGCTGTCTCAGTCCCAAAGTATGGCCTAAACCTAGACTGGAATGAATCCAGAACATTGTTCTCCTCCAGGAATATCTGGAGATGTTTGGTGGCAACCCACTCAACCACCTTGTCCAAGAAGAGAAGAATGGCAATGAGATGATAGTTGGATAAGTCGTCTACTGCCAAGCTAGATCCTTAAAGAATGGGCTTCACCATTGTCTCCTTCAAATGGGAAGGAAATATCCCATCTCTGAAGGAGGTGGTAAGAATTGATGAAGCCCATTCCAGCATCCCCCCGTGATCTTAATCAGCCAGGAAGGGCATGGGTCAAGTGGAGAAGCCACCCATTTACAATGCACCAGTGCCCTGGAGGCCCAAACTGAATAAATCAAGAAGACCAAGGGGGTGCCACACTGGGGATGGCCATGCACGAGCCACTGCAACCAGAGTGCAGATCCGAACAGATGGCCTCAATTTTGATCTAAAATGGACTGGAAATAACTCACAAGTGAAATCACTAGGAGGCGGCCTTGGCAGACCAGGACTGGTGAGGTGACGAGGCACCCGGAACAATTCTGCCTGGTGGTTCATGGCTGGACCAATTCTCTGAGCGAAACAAGCTTTCTTAGCTGCTCTTATAGCAGTTACATAATGCTTGGTCATAGCATGGACTGCAGCCCTATTAAATGCCGACTGGACTTTCCTCCAATCTGCTCTCAAGCCTTCTCTGTTCTTGCTTCCATCGCCCTCAACTCAGCTATATACCACTAAAACTAAACTTCATCCATCCACTCATTCATTGCCTTTTTTCTAGGGAGCATAAGTTATACAGGGTGATTCTCCTCTGCCATTACCTTCATAACAATGCTCTGAGCTAGGCCAAGCTGAGACAGAGTATTAAAGCAATACAGGCTTTTCCTGACACCTGCTACAATTCTTTGCACCACTCTGCTGTGAAATGCTATGTCACTGGAGCCAAAATTAGCACCACTACCTGGGCCAAAACCTCTGCTCGCATAATGTTGGACATATACATTGAAGTAGCTGGATCTGACAGATTTATAGGTTTGTTCTTTTCTAATAATTTCTCTTTCTTTCCTCTCCTCTGTTTTCTACGTGCCCCAGGTGCTCCTCTAGAAAATCAATTCCACTGTAGATTAATCTCCCCCGTCTTCTATTCCTTTCCTTATAGCACTGAGGTCAGCAGTAGATGGAATAAATGCTCATATTTCAACTGGTGACCAAATTAACACTTTCCTATAGGCTCAGTTGTGATGAATAATATCGTTTGCCCCTAAAGTCCCCTTGAAGCACAACCTGATACATTCTCCTATTATTCCTGGGATGAAATTATCTCTGGCTGCCTCATGAAAACTTTTCTCAAAGCAAGGTTGGACAAAGAGCAACTCTCTGTATCTAACTGAACTGGGACTCCCAGCATACTGTCTAGGGCCCATGGGAGCAGCAGCAGAGCAAAATTTAGAGGTCTGCACATTGCCCACACATTTCAGAAAAAATCCTCTGTTTTCCAGAGGTTGGGTCAAGTTTTGGGGTGTTGTGTTACAAAAGGTTGGCACAGATAAAACTACCACTTCCCCCTTCTCTCCCTCATTTCCTGCTCTCCATTTCCCACATGCTACGGGGTGACACAGGACCCAGTGCACTCCAGTAAGTAAAAAGGAAGCTAGGCAAAGAAACTGAAGGATTATCAAGCTGGTGGAAAACATTTTTCCAACCTCCTCCTTCTTAATGGAAGGGCAGAAGGCCACATGCAATCGCTCAGTTGCAGTTTGACAATCACAACAAGGGCCTGTCTCCGGACATAATGTACTCTTTTGTCAAGAGTGCCCAGACTACTGAGGAGAATTGAGCTCCCGTGACTTAAAGGTTAATAATTTGGTTGAAGCTGTTTGTCACAAAGATTTAAGAGATGACTCTTTGGCCTTCCATTTTCTATACCTCTATTAAAAACTATATGGACCAAAACCTCACCTGTAACCTGGTTGCCTTTTCTTTGGCCAACATGCCTTCTGTCCCCCAACAGGACACAATGCAATGTATAGCGGCAACAAGTCTATCCTTGTCCTAATTCTCTCATATTTTTAAAATACTTTGCATGGTCATTCTACTCCTTTGGCAAAGTCTGGTGACTCCTGAATAAGAGTATTTGTATGCCTGCAATGACTGCACAGCAGAGAGAGGTTTTACAGGAGTGCAACCAGTCCTGCAACAACACTACACCGAAGAGACAAGCCACTAAATCTATCACCTATTTCCTCACTTCCTGATTAAAACCACCTCAGTACCTTTCAAGGCAAAATGTTGAGCATCCTCTGCAATAAGATTCTTAATTTGATACAGCTGAGGAAAGACGCCATGTTTCAAGCTGCTAGTGACTTCAAAGGATTAGGCAAGACATCCCCAAACTGATGTCCCACCTGGAGTGCTGGATGACACCACAGGCACATTGGTTAAGGCGAACAGGAGCTGGAGTCCTACATGTCACGTGGGCAACATGTTACAGAAAACAAGGTTAGGCCTTCTCCTCACCAGTGTTTTTTGAAGACTTAAAACACAGCAATAGTCCCAGCTCAATAATACCACTGACCTATAGGATACATAGCATCATCGTTAAGCCACCCGTTGAGGAGGGGGAAAAAACAATTCCAAAATAACAGAGAAGATTTCCTAAGGGGAGGAGCAATGATTGCATCATGGAAGAAAATGTAGAGACCCTGTGTCTGAACTCTTTCTAATTTTAGTCAAATCATTTCCCCTGTCTCCCACTGCCTTCTATAAACAGCAGCTAAACAATGCCAAATGCAAATCCTGACCATATCTGTGTAATATGAGCAGCTCAACATGCTTCCTCTAATGTCATTACCAAAACACAGCAACTATTCAACAGTGCCGTCGCCTGTAAGGTATCATTCTGGGATAGAAAGGGGGCTGCATCACTTCCTTCTAAAGAACCTGAATGCAACCAGCAACCTCTCTCTCTCCTCTCTTCTCTTTTGCAGCACCAGCTTTAAAAGCTGCATTGCACTGGCTCAAGGTGACAGTGGTGCTAGCTCAGGAATTGTAAAGGCAGAAGTGTAGCTGTCAGCCCTGACGCTGACAAAGGGCTAGGCTTGAGATGCCTTGAGAGAAAGGATCTGCTACAGCAACAATAGCAGCAGCAGCAGCAGCAGTAAAAAGACTTCAGCATTCCCTTTCCCTTCCTTTGTCAAGCCAGCCCTACCTTTGCCAAGGCTCCCCATCTCTCTGGTGTCGCTCCTCTTGACTGGGCTGGTGCTGTGTGTACAACGCACTCCGTTCTGCAGAGCCACCTCTTCTCGAACTTTAACACCCCCACGCATGGATTGATGCATACTGCAGTCGTTGCAAACCTCCCAGCCCACAGCTGCTGGTGTTGGGGAGTCTGGGATCCCTCCCTACCCCCACAGGCCAGAGCATTCGGTGACGAGGCTGCTGCATCTCTCCGCTTCTCCTCACCCCCACCCTCCACTCCTGGGGGATTTCCCACTTCAATACAAATCGAGTCGCTGCCTGTAGTCTAATAGCAGGAAGACACGTTGTGCACCCAGTGGTACTTGCTGAGCCTCCGACCCTTCTTCCATCCACCCGCCCACAACTAAAAGCATCTGGATCATTTCAGGGAGGTCTCTGGGGAGAGCAAGAGCTTCTTGCTATCTGCCTGATACCACAAGCCACTGCTGGAAAAACAACCATGGAAAAGAGCCTGGGAGTTTCCTTTCTAGGCCTCTATTAAAACCACTGGCGTCTATCAATAATCTGCTTCAATCCAGGCACTCATGACCAGGGCTGTTTGTTACCAGGACCAGAGTATTCATTACCAGAGCCAAGCAAAGACAGTTGTAACAAGGAGGAAAAAGACAAAATGACATTCCCCCAACCCCATGCCATGTGCAGAAGGTAAATGGACTCCCATTCAAACCTAGACTACTGATGGGACCCTATTTTCTGCTATATCTGATGGCAACAGACTAGTGTAGGTGATAAGGACAGGCTATAAGGCACTGTATCTACTCCTTCCCACAGCATCTGCTACTTGAATTAGTTGCTTCATCCTCCCTAATGATAGGGCTGGCCTGCTCATAATCTTGTCCAAGTTAACTGCCTCTCAGCCATTAGTGTCATGTGTTACTAATGCTCCCATTCCATTACAACAAAGGTAACAATAATGCATTGGAAATCCATTGGGTGCAAATAGAGATGGCACTGTTTACAGATTAGCAATTAAGAGCCCTGGCACCTAGTTAGGCTTCTGAGTCAAAGCATATGGCTGCTCAATTCACCAACAAGCATGAGAGGGGTGCAATCATGACAACAAGATTTGCAAGGAGAAAAAAAAAGGATGTGGAACATATTACCCAACAACAATAAAGCTAAACAGATATTAAATATGTATCTATTTTGCAAAACTGCACTAATCTTTTCTTTCCATGTTCAATCCAACATGTTAATGCTAAAACAAATAATAAGCTCTAGACTCCAATATCATCAGCAGGGGTACCATTCTTTAAACAAGCCTGCTCGTAACTTAAGATGGGCAAGAGAAACTGATTTTCTTTGGAAATGTTTGCATATTAGCTGCCAACAAAGGAGAAGATTTTAAAAAACTGTGGTGGCAAAATTACAGAGGTATGAGTAATGACAATATTTTCGTTGTTTCGGTATCAACTCCAGACCCTTCTGCTTACCTAGGCATTTGAATTTGCTTGTTGTCTCTGTTTATTATATCTGCTGCCTTCTGTGTTTGAAGATTTTGATTTCTGGTATTTTTCATCCTTCAGATATATTTATGCACCACTGCAGTGATATCCATAAGGCAATTAAAATTGTTTCAATACACAAGAACAAAAGTAATTAAGTTGTCTGTTGAGAAATGTTGAGGTTTGACCTGGAGCAGATGTGATCAGACACAGATAAAGCAATTACCTATGTTAGTTCCCCACATACACATCCTCACCACATTAAAAGGTACAACAGTGGAATGCACTAGCCTGCACATTTACCTACCTAGCATTAGAATCTTGACACACACGATTGCTGCGGCCTATGTGGAACAATAGTAAGGATAAGTGAATGCTGTCACAGTGGCATTCTTAATATGATCAAAGGAAAGGTTTTGACACAGTAAGGAAATGTACTTGAGGCTTCTTTCTCAACCTTCTATGTTGCTGCCCCTACAAGCGCTTTGCAGTTTAAATAAAATATGATCTTCCAATGCCGCAACATTATTGCAAGGCACCAGGGATCTAAGAAAAATATCTCATTGTTAGCAGAACAATAACAATAAATCACAAGGATGACTGGCATTATGGCTAAGAGGAATTGTGTGGTTAAGAAAGCTCATCAGACAAATGTCTCCAAGGCAGCACCACTAGCCTCACTACACAAACACAGCAGAGAATCCCAAAGCATGTGCAGGTGGACAATGTGTAGCTCTCCAGATGCTGTTGGCTTCCAACACCCATGATTATTTACCTTTGACTGTGCCAGGTAGAAAGCTGCAGTCCAACAACATTTGGAAGGCTGTACATCTGCTCCAAACTCTCTTCTTTCAGGTATTCATATCAGATGCACAGATAGATGGCAGGGGAAAACAAATACACCCTGTGGAGAACTACAGCTTGTTTGTGTCCAAAGAAAAAGGAGTTTCAAAGTGCTTGTGGTATTTTACCAATGTGTTTTAAATGCCTTCTCGCTGAATGTTAAAACTAAAACCTGATAAACATAAATGAAACTTGGGCGATCAGCAGAGCTGTTAAGTCCGTCTCACTACTCAGCAATGTTGAATATTTAAAATATGTTTCATACCGTAATATTTCTAGATAAGCCTAGCATCACCATGTTTGGTAGGCCACTATTATTACCTCCATATTACAGGTGAAGATGCTAGCCAAATTTGAAAGACAGTGGCTATAATCACACATCACAAAAAGCTGCTCTATGTTTTTTACTGAAATCTGGGTTGTTGTATGTATATATCTGCCTGTCAACAAGCTATATTTTATACAAAGTCTGTGACATCCATGCCATTTGAATGAAAGCCTTTCCAATACAACATAGATAGTAAGACCTTACTTCATGCACCTGAATAAATCTATATGTAATTCAACAGACTCTGAACTATATATTTATATATTTATTTATTTATACATTTGTATACCACCCATCTTCCAATACGAACTCTGGGTGGTTTACAGCAATCACAATACAAAATATAAGCAATATAAGAATAAATAACCATATCAAACTCAATCAAAAATCAAAAATCAAAGATTAAAGCTATCTGATGCCAATAGATGTATAATCCACTTATTGGAGTCTCTGTCATCCAGCTGCCCAACCAAACAATAGTCAGGGGTCCTTATTGTTTAAGGCTAGAATAGTTACAAAGTTATAGGACAGCTACATGACACAGGCTCCTGAAATAGGACTCATATGTTACTGTTGCACATATCGCACTTGTGAGCTATTTTGTAAATATGACAATAAGGCTATTTTGCAGACTCATGTAATTGCCCCATAAATAGTGGTTCCGTAACATAGAAGCATGAGTATGAACTGGCAGCTTGATGCAACAGAAAGCATCTAGGAAAAACATGCTGTGGATGAGGCGTGGCTGGCCCTACTACTAGCTGCAATAGCTATAGCAATAGGGAGAAGATAGACTGGACCAAAAAGTAAATAAATGATAAATAATAATAAATAATAAGAAAATAGATAAAATAAAGATGTTGATAATTTAACTGTTTACACACATACACAAGGCTTATGTTAAGGGAAGCATGGTGCAAAAGCAATCCTGCCACAATGCATTACTCTGCAATATTAAATAGTCATTTCAAATAATCCATAAGAAATGGCTTTCTACCTTTGGTAAAATAACTGCATTGTTCTTGGACCAGCTGGAGCAATGTCTTAATATATAAGACAGTGAACTTCCCATATAAATAATTGTATGGGTGATAGTGTCCCAGAAAAAAACATGTCAAATAATCCTATGATCAATATTTCATTTTTGCACAATCAGCTGCACAAGAAGAGCAATGGCTACTCAGTGGAGAAGTTGTCAAAACTGTTGTGGGATACAGAAAAGAAACAATGGTGGTATAAATTGAAATTAAAAGCTTCTAGCAGCTGTAGAATACTGTGGGCAGATCATTACCCTTGAACTCTTCCCAAGGATAGGAAGCAAAAATGTAAGAAAGAAGAAAATGCACATAAGAAAGAAGAAATATATGTAAGATAGAAGAATAAGTGCATAGTTTCCCTTTAGTGAGAAAACATGATAAAGACAGAGAAAATACAACATACAGTCATCCCCTGCTATATTGCAGTTCATATCCTGTGGTCCCGGGATATTGTGGAACCACAGTATATGAAGGCAAGGGCTCCTGGAGCAAGCTGTGTGGGCCTGTTTGAGGCCTCCTGCACTTACCCCAGGCCTGGCACTGCCCCAATAGGGCCTCCAATGGGCTTCCTGGACCTGTTGAAGGCCCCAGAAGTGGCTTCTGATGAAATGAAAGTCACCTCCGAAAACTGGAAACCACTTCTGGGGCCTTCGACAGGCCCAGGAAGCCCATTGGAGGCCTACTCAGGGCAGTGCCAGGATGAGGCCCCAAACAGGCCCTCCAGTCCTGACCCGGCCCAGCATCCACATAACGTGGTTTTCTCTTTACAACAGGTCAGGTCAGGTTGGGTCACTAACCCGTACAATAAATGGGAGATTACTGTACATTTCTACTTATGGTCTGGAGAGAAAATGATTTATGAACCTTTTTATGTAATTGAACTACATTTCAGTTCACTTCTAGCTAGTATAGCCATTGTGAAGGAATGATAAGAGTTGTAATCAGCCATCATCTCAGGGTCACATTTTCTACATAGGCAATTCAGAGTCTTTAATAAAGAAACATTTGGACCTTATAGCATTCTATGAACAAGAATGAGCAACTTAGTTTAAGGGGAAAAATGTCTGCCAGAGACCGAAGTCTAAGATAATACTGAGTCTGCAGATAAAAACTTGCCAATATCCCTGTAGTGATTCATTTACTTGGTATCTGCTCTTCCACTACAGATGCTTGTTTCATTCACATAGATAGATAGCAGCATGAATACAGGGATACAAATGTACAGAAGCACAATAAAATAAACAGTGTGATTAACAGGGAGAACCACATAACAGGATTACCTTTGGGGAACATTAAAAACATCAGGATGAAATGTTCGGACCAGGAGACATTTGAGAACAAGGTTTAGAAGAAATTATCTATAAGCATAGGAGGGAACAGAAAGAACAAACATTTCTCTGCTGCAATCTGCTACATGGACTCGAGAACCCATCGGAATATGCTTGGCACATGTAATTCTATAGACCTCCCTTTGTGACACATTATGAAAATTTATAGTCCAGAAGTAGTGCATGCAGCAGCCATTCCATTTTAATCAGAAAATAAATTAATTTCTGCCAGCAGATTCTCTTACTAATTGGAATTTTTGCAGCTGTATTGCCTATGAGCAATGAAGAAAATAGCCACATAGTTTGCATTGATTTTCCTACACTGGCTTTCTGTGACCTCTGTTTACTAATTTAGTGCAGCACTAACTGAACCAAACAGGCCAAATGAGCCTTGTTTTGTGGTCAGAAATTACTCAGTTCCCTGTGCACACAAAGAACTATTCTGCATGTTGTTAGTAAAGATCTGGGGTTCATTATCGGCTTTTGGCGAGGGTTGTGCTGAGAAGAGACAGTGTTCCATTTATGGCCAGATATATAATGCCGACAGCGGGCAAAATTCATGTGTGCAGATGTGATGCCACAGACTGTAGGTTTGGGATACTGCCAGGGGATTAGGACTAAACAGCTTTACATTTACTCTAAGGCATTCATTTCAAGGGGTCTACAGATTCATATACATACGGGAAAAATCATCTCCCAATACTGACATAAAGCAATATAAAGAGTCCATCAAAACCAATATTATAGTGATGTGTCATCAAACTTATACTGACTTAATGGCAAATATTTGGGGGGGGGATTCACGGGCACAAACTTCTTAGGAGTGGTTTACTCCTCTTTTCTTCTGGATAGGAGTCCTCTGGGACTGTTCAGCTTGCCTAAGGCTACACAGGCTGGCTCTTTTCCCAGAAAGCATAGT
Source organism: Phrynocephalus forsythii (assembly GCA_029282475.1). Lineage (NCBI taxonomy): Eukaryota > Metazoa > Chordata > Lepidosauria > Squamata > Agamidae > Phrynocephalus > Phrynocephalus forsythii. The sequence goes on from JAPFRF010000005.1 coordinate 95,199,953, forward strand.
GTGGAATCAATCTCCTAATGTTCCAACTCATTGACTTATCTAGCCACTACAAATTTATAAAGGACTAAGCAAACATGTTTAGATTCATGAGATTCTTCAACAGTAGAGCAAAAAAATCTACAAAACATAAATTTCTGCATATGTGCTCACCAATCTAAGTTGACCCTACAAATGCTGTAATTAAATTTAGTTGTCAGGAATTGGTGACCATTCAGATGTTGCATTCCAATGTTCATTAATCCCACCTAGCACAGTGAGAGATCAGGATTAGAGATGGGCACGAAACGAACAATTTTTGTTTCCGTTTTCATTTTTTTGTTTCATTACATAACGAAACAACAAACGAATTTTGTCTCTAAAATGAAATGAAACGAACAGAAACACCGGAAATTTTGTCATGCGTTTCGTTTCCGTTACTGCAATATGAGTGAATTGCTTAAAATCCTAAAAAAAGTCACAAAAATGAAATAAATGGTAACAAAATAGTAATGAAACAAAACAAAAATTTGACCAGTGTCTGGAGGCGGTCATGGCCTGGACCAGGGCCAACAGGCTCAAACTCAACCCTGGGAAGACCGAGGTGATGTTCTTCGGGAGCTCCCCATCTGGGTATGGGGGCCCCCTCCCCAGCCTGGAGGGTGTTTCCCTCCAACTGGAGGAGAGGGTTCAGAACCTGGGTGTGATCCTGGACCCGGCCTTGTCCCTGGATGCCCAGGTGGCGGCCGTGGCCAGGACCACATTTTTTCATCTTCGCCAGATCGCCCAGATTCACCCTTACCTAGATGGGGACTTCCTGAGAACAGTGGTGCAGGCGCTGGTGATCTCGAGGCTGGAAAACAACAAACAAAATGCCAGACTGGTTTTTTTTTGACCGCATCACCCGGTGCTGGCCCGGCTGCATTGGCTCTAAGATTCAAGGTCTTGGTTTTATTTATAAAACCCTCCATGGCCTGGGTCCAGACTACCTGGCGGAGCGGATCGCCCAGCGGTCAACATCGGCCCGACCGGTTCGGCAGTCGTGAGCGCACTCGCTACAGGTTCCATCCCCCCGAGAAGCCAGGCGGTCCCTTACCCGGAACCGAGCTTTCTCGGTGGCCGCTCCATCCCTATGGAACTCCCTGCCTAGCGAAGTGCGCTCTGCAGAGTCCCTGCTGGCCTTTCGTAAAGCGGTGAAGACCATCCTATTCCGCGAGGCCTTTGGCGACCTAGCTTAGCCCTCCCCCCCCCTTTTTTTTAAATCCGCCATCGATAATTTGCTGAATTTGACAGCAGCGGCGAGCTCAGAATTTAAGGGTGCGCCTTCGCCTCTGCTCTTTTAATATGTTTTATTTTAACTCATGTTGATTTGTTGGTTTCATCTCTTACTGCTCGGTTTTGTATTCCTTGTCTGTAAGCCATGTTTTTGTTCAGAGTTCCCGTTGGGAAGATGGGCGGGATATAAATTCAACAATAAATAAATAAATAAATGAAAATGAAAATGAATATTTTTCAAAAATTCGCGAAAAATGGAAACAAACCGAAACGGACCCTCCAAACAACAAACAAAATGCCATTTTTTTTATTCGTGCCCATCTCTAATCAGGATGATTAGTGTATTGTACAGCAATAGCTATAGAGCCACAGCTTCCCTAGCTCTAGCTAAATTGTTAAGTATGATCCAACAAAGTACTTTTGTTCATTTTCATGGGAAACAAATGCCTAAATCTCCGTTTTTAGGGTTCATGGAATGAATGTGTTTTATTTTGGCTAGCTGGGACATCCTGCGTCTTCAGTCCTTGAAGGGCCATAATAATAATTTAAGCTATCAAGTTGATTTGAACTTATGGCAACCTTTCTCAAGGTTTTCCAGGTAGAGAATAGTAGTTTATAAATCGATTTTTCTGGGGGCACCCTGGAATTGTGCATTTGGCTGCACTTGCAAAGATACAGTGAGGAACTGAACTGCCAACCTCTGGATCTGCAGTGAGATACCTAATTCCACTGAGGTATCCAGCAAGATCGATACTGAACTAACAATTCAGGGAACAATTATAGATGCAAATATTTACAATCCACTATATTTTAAACTTTCTCACTTGAGAAAGTTGACACCAGGATTCTTGTTTTGAAGAAAGGGCTCTGCCGTAACTGAACCCTGTTCCAACTTTAGTTCAATAAAAAGTCAAAACCTAAGTGGATACTGATTTGTGAAAAAGAATGTCATGCAGCAACTTGAATTTGACCTGGATCTTGACATAGTTAAACTAAACCCCAATTAAACTAATCTCAGTTAAGTGGTCTGAAACAAATGCCATCTGAATTCATGACATTTGATAAAGTAGATTACAAAAATCTGGCTTAATTTGAACATATGAAGGTTACAAAGCAGGTGGTCCTAAATTGTTGTGGGATTATTGCTATGCAGAATCACAAGATGATATAAATACTATCCACAATCTAGCACCGTGCTAGACATGTTTAAACACAATCAAAATCCAGGGTGATTAAGTGGGCCTGATTCAAGAAGTGTATGGCCATTGTGCATTAGTCACTCTGGGATATCATATTGCAGAAGCATACTAAACACACAACAGCTCAAGAAAGGATGCATCTATACCACCGCTGGTCAAACTGTATTGCATGGATTAATTATTCCAATGATATGCTTTTTTTAAACCTTACCTTTCCCTTCAATCAAAACAAATATGGTATCCCTCTTTGCCCTGCTCACATAGCTCAACCAATTCTGCAGGAACACTTTTTCATTTGAACACTAGCAGGCACTGCTTCATTCACAGGATAAGTAGGGAATCCAGAAACTGCCAATCAAAACTGGGAGGAGAAAGTGCATGGAAAGAGACCCCTAGGCTTAGCTCTTAGATTTGCTACCAAATCACTCCCTCCCCACGAATGCTTTCCTTTCATTTTTTCCTTTTATGTTTCCTTGTTGTTACAGGAGTCTCCATACAGAATTAAATTTCAGTTTATAACACACTAAGAAGGTTAAGGGAAGTTCATCACTTTATGTACCTGTAGCTAGCTATGTTAACAAGGAATTATTATCCATACAGTTTTATTTTTGCCTAGTATGTTTTCTCTTCAATATGTCACATTTATCGTGGCTCTGTGTGAAAATAAACAAATTAATATATTGCAAAATAAATCATACTTTGCTAAATGTCTGGCTAAATTGCCAATATTTCACAAGAGATATTTTCCAAACTTTTACTTCAAGTTTAAAAATGGGTCCTCCAAACAACCCAGCCACTAGAGTGGCAAGCTCAGATGACTGCACTACACAGCTCCTATCATCATCCAGTGAGCACTGCTTTGGTTGCTTCTAAAAACTAACTTGCATTCATTACGAAAGGATGAGTCATTCTATTTCCCATTACTAGTGAGCGAACTGGTTTCTAGTTACTTTTAAAGGTACATTTTAAAATTTAGACATTTAAAGTTTTTAAGAGTACATGCGAAGTGATGAAAAAGGTCTTCAGGTTCTCCAAAATGACCACTCAAAACCAACGTGTCATGCATCCAGATCTAGTGTACTATACTCTCAAGTCAGACCACCAGAATATGTGACAGAGAAAGACTTGACTAGCTCCTAATGGATCTTTCATCCATTGAGTGAATCAAGTTCTCAAAAGCAACATTCCCAGTTGCACCTTAAAACCACAAGGCCCACCTAGGGTTCCATAATCACATTTAAAATGGCTGATGGGAAGTGTTCAGCTTGGCTCATTACAAGCAGCAGCAGCTGCCCGTGTAAGATCAAGAAATTTCACTTGCAACGTCAAATACTTTTTCATCAAGCTGTCAAAACCATAAAGGAATTTCAAAAACCTGACAGTGTGTCAATTTATTGCCAAAATAAATATTTCACTGCCTGGTTACAAGCCAGATTTTGATGATAATGGTGATTGTATATTATATTGATAATTTTTTTCTCTCATGTGAACACAGAGCGGGGAATAAACATTTAGCACTTGGGAATTTTCTTTAAAGTATTGTCTGACACCCAGAGGCATACCGATTATTCACAGCATTGCCATCTGTCACAGAGGGTGACTTCAATTAAAATCTTATTCAAAATTTGCATTCTAAACGCAGCCTTCGTATAAATGAAAAGGGAATAACTCTGTAGCTCACCTTGCCTCCTCTCAGAAGAGACAACAAAGACCAACATGGTCTAATCAGGTGGCCTCCAGATACACAGGATCAAAACTCTCACCATCCCCAGGAAGTAAGTCCGTCTTCATATTCAATCTTAGGAAGAAATATAAGTTAGCAGGGTGTATTATTGTGGTAGTCACAAAAGAGAGAAACCCTTGGGAGAAAACAAGCTCAGGACAAAGACTCAACAGAACCACAGTTCAGATCCCTTTTTAATAAGTGTCATAAAAATTTAAAATAATGTGATACAATTCAGTCTCCAAATAGTTTTAAAATACATCAAGCTTTGTGCAGATGATGGATATTAAAGTCTACCACAACTGTAGGGTACCCTTACTGAATTGTGTCAGCTCCAAGACATTTCCCTACTTGAGGTGGTTTGACTAAGCATTCAGGTATTAAGATCTAACTCTCCGATAAAAGTCTCAGATATTTTGTAGCCTGAAGCCCATATACACCTCCCATGACAAGAAAATTTGTTGAAATGCCTTGTCATTCCATTTTCACCTCTAAGGCGAAAGGTTCACAGTAGGAAGGGAAAGAAACAGAAGAAAATTATCTACCTGCTTATGTTTGCACACATGCAATTGACTTATGCAGAAAGAAAGGGCCACGACACACAAAATGCTGGAAAGGCAATCACGCTGAAACCCTTCTGTGAAAGGGTGGAACAAAAAGCATGTCTTGAGATACACAAGCCTTTTACTGATTTATCATATGTCTCAGAAACACTCTGAAGCAGCATTCAAAAATATTAAAAAGGCTTTTTAAGACAAAACAAACCACCGCCATCCAGGATGGCCTTGATTGATTTTACAATGAGCTGGGCTATAAGACTATATACAGGACTGTATATAGTTCACTTCCAAGAATATTTCTTAAGAGCAAAGAACAGGACAAAAATATCATACTTCGCCTCTAGGGCAGATGGGAATAAATCTCTCTCAGACACACTTGCTCTGTAGTTTCCAACAGACAGAAATTTGTGTCAGAAAGACATGGGGAATCAAACAAGATGGGGAAGGAATAATTAATCTGTAAACAAAAACAACACAAAAAGTAAGATATGGAATTGAATCACCAGCTGCTGCAGACGCCGTCTGCAATGGTAGATTCGAAATGGTGAGGCAATTAATACTACAATATCTATATGAAAAACATAAGAGGAAATGATGTACCCTGAGAATGTGGGAAAATAGCACAGATGGAGAATAAACATGTCAAGGTCATTCTGAAGCACAGCAAGGGAGTAGGAAGACTGGGCAGGCTTGATGTCTCTAATTACAAAACCAGCATTCAAGGAGGATCAAGGCAGCATTAGCTGAGTCAGACTGCTCCCAGTGACTCAGCAATCTTCTAAACCCATCAACAAACAAGCTGTCTGGGAAGGAATACATTCTGACAGATGCAATTTCTTTCTCAGGACGGAGCTGTCTGACCCCTTGACTGCTGTCTGCAGTTAGAAGGCTCAAGGGAGAACGGGTATTTTTCATACATAAAGATGCAAACAGTTGTTTGTCATCTGATGCATTCTCCCGATCTTCCTTCCTTCAAGCCAAACTGTTTAGTCCTGAAATGGGTGCACATAGGAAAGGCCAGCAGGTCCAGCTCTCCACATAATTTGTTGTCTGCCTGCAAATCCCAGGATTCTTGATGTCTGCCCCTGTGGAGAAGGAATTCTAGGATCTGTCACAGGACAACAACTGGAGACCCAAGACTGGGAACCATTAATCTGAACAACACAAGACTGGGTCCTCCTTATTCGGAGGATGGTGGGCAATAAAAACAAACAAACAAACAAAAGATTCACAGGTTACAAGATGGTGACAGATGTTGTTCAACATCCCAAGAGCCACATGTTCCCCACAGCATAATAAAGCATTTGGCAATGAAAGGAACCTAAAAAGTATTTCCCATGGAAACAAAATTGGAGAAATGAAAGCTAGCACAGTTCAGTCAACAACAATGGGACTGCATTCAAGCAACCCTGATATAAAGACCAACTTCAGAATTAAACCCTCAGGCTGGGCTTTTCTGTTTTTTTTTAAAATTTGTTTGTTTTTTGGTAACTGTCAGACACATTGGCATTTGCAGCCTGATTGGCTGTTTGGGATTAATCTGCAAGCCTCTTGGGAAATCCAGGCTTTCTCTATTCCAGACAGAATCTAAAGTGGTGTGGCCACTGGTTTAATGCTTCCAGGCAGTTCTTAATTATCTGGTCCTTATTCTCTTTTGCTTCTTGAAACCTTGTGTGCTTCAAGAAAACCTTGTTTTATTTTATTGGTTCTACTACCATGATCCACCCTGAATTGCTGGACCCACATCCTTCTCATAATGGTTTAGGAGTTCTGGCATAGATTAGGAGATCTGGCATCAGCTTGGTTACCTCATCATGAATTCTGATAGTACCAGCCTCATTAGTGCCAAGTGTGATGATTACCTCAGACAGCATATGCTGGTAGTTAGCCATGTAAGTCTCTCAGCTATGACACCAAAATTGCTCTCCCTTGTAGGAAAAAGCTGTGTCCATCACACAAGAAACTGGCCTCAAGCCTTTATGTGCTGCAGGGTACTATTCCAATTGTTGGAAGGTTCAAGCAAGCACTCACTCAACTTGTGGGCCAGGGAGGAGTCCTTCATTCTAGCCAGCCCTGCTGATTGTTTTGCTACAGACTCCTTTCCTAATGTTATGCCTAGAGTGTGGCAGAAGCTCATCAACATGCTCCTGTCACCATGCATTCTTCTGCCCTTGATCATATTGCCCTCTCCTTCTCCCTCTCAGTTTCCCATCTGTGAAAGGAAGATAGCAGCAGACCACTTTCCAAATGTGCCAGAATGGCAAAAGCCATGCAGAGGCAAAAGAATGTTGCAAATTCAAATTTAATATACTAAATGAAAGGGAAGACAGAAAACAGCAGCACCGTTTATCATGTCAACCACGCACATCATCTGCCTTCCAAAAGGCCTGCAGATTTTGCTTTGTACAAAGGCAATCTGTTGCCCTAGCAAACTCTTCTGTTAAGCAGTCTCTGTTCTGCCACCCAAAAGCATGCTGGCAAAAAAAAACCTTGCCATGCTAGGCTGTCAGCAAATGAAGAAGGTTGGTTGGATGTCATTATAATGAAGCTGCCGTGGCCTACCATGCTACTTCTGGTCCTTCAAGGACCCATTAGCCACCATAAGCTAAATACTGTACTGTATTTACCATGAAACAGTTCTGTCGCTAGCCAGAAACAGCAGCCAACCTTCTCTTATTCAGTGCACTGCTGCATTCAGAGCAACACATCTCCATAGCGATTCCTGGATATATGAAGAACAGCATCTGAATGTATACAGTATATTGAAAGGCCTGCAATAGAGATGGGCACGAAATGAACTTCTTTTGTTTCTGTTATTTGTTATTCATTTCATTATGTAACAAAACGAATAACGAACATTGTGATGAAATTGGAACGAACAGAACAGAACCACGAAAATTAGGTTTGTTATGTTTTGTTTTTCGTTAATGGTGAAGTGCAATGAAATGAGCTGTTTTAAATGTTAAAAACCGCCCTGGACATCCATAAAAACGCAGCGATAATTATTTATACTGTCTGATAATACCTACCGGGGTTTCCTTAAAATGTTTGTTTTTGTCTTCTCCCATCGCGACGTATTTTTATTTTCCCTTTAAGGATGACACAAAATGGATGTCGCCAGCCACAAAATGGAGGCAAGCCATGTGATGGTATCATGTAAATTCTTGGACAACTTCAACCAATAGCATGCCCAGGTTGCAGACTGGGCAGGTCTGGCAGCCACAGAGGGTATAAAAAGCTCTGGCAGCCCCCATCCTCCTTGCAGTCTCCGGTGGGAGTTAGGATGAGATTGCTGTCTCTGTGACTCGTTATTTTCACTTTAGGCCAGCCAGGCAGGTGTGTGTCTCTATGTTCCTGCCAGCTGCAGCCTGGCTCTTAGGGGAGAGAAAGAAGATATTTCTCTCTAGCTTCAGTCCTGCAGCCTCCCTGTGTGCGTACGTGCATACCTCTCGGTGAGTACCCTCCCCTGCCCCACAGTGCAGTCACTCTGCGGCTGCCTTGCACCCTGGGCAACGCCTGCCACTGCCTTTGCAGCTTCCCTGCATACCTAGTCTATACTGTGTCTCTGCCAGCATCAATTTTTTTAGTGTTTTCCCTCTGGTCTGGGGTGTTGGGGGATGCCCGCACACAGAAATGCTTTAAAAATCGTGCAAAAGCGGGTGAAAATGAAAAATTAAAAATGAATAAACGAAAACGATTTTTTTCAAAAATTCACAAAAAACAAAAATGAACCGAAATGGACCCCTCAACGAAAAACCGAAATGCCATTTTTTTTTTCAATTCATGCCCATCTCTAGCCTGCAATATTCAAGGCTGGTTATGATGCAGAGTGAGGCAACTGCCTTGGGCAGCTTGTCTTTAGTCTTAAGAGAGGCACACTTACTGTAAAGATGTCTCCTGTGTTTTAATGCCAATTATAAGGAGAGGTTCTTTTAAGGATTTCCCCCCTCATGAGCTGGCTTGGTATGCTGCACACCTTGACACTAGGGGGTGCTACTAGCTGTCCCAGGCAGCAAAGGACACCACTAGGGAAAAGGACGTTTTAACACTAAAGTTCCCAGTATCATAAGCCAGCATGATTTATAAGCATGGGAGTTTCATATGTCTTGGCCCCCAGAATTCTCCTGGAAGTACCCCTGCCAGAATTCTAGGAACTTTAGTCAAGAAATTAAAGCCATCAAAAGAGTTTTCAATTAAACACAGGTCAAGAATATAGGGTCCAACAGTCATTATCTGCTTACAAGGAAGAAAAGGGAAACGGGGAAGCAAGACTAAACTCTGTGGGAGCTGCAAGAGCTAAGTGGACTGGTTCTCTCTCTCTCCAGGGTGACTCTCAGAATACAACCAGCCCTCTAATTCCATGCTGCTCCCGCAGAGATTAGCCACTCCCAGTTTTCTTCACAAACTGGTAATATTTATTTATTTATTTATTTTTATATTTGTATACCACAATCCGATTTTCTGCAAACGGGAACTCTGGGCAGTTAATGGCTGCTGGAGCCTCGCTTCTCCTGTGAAGACTTCAGTTTCTTAGCTAAAGCTCCTAGAATGGTGTCGGGGGGGGGGAGTTTCTGGAAAATTCTGGGGGTTGAAGTCTAAGAAGTACACAAGTCCCATGCCCAGAGGCCCTGCTGGTTTGGGATTCTGGCAACTATCATCTTTAAATAGCCATTTTCCCACACTGTCTTGGGATGGCCACTATCCAGTTTGGTTTGCTTGAACGGTTGTCTCCTACTAGCATTTTGATAGCAATCAAAGTCCTAGGTTGAGGAACTGAACATATTAAAAATCAGTCATGTGGGTGGGCAGCTGCTCCACAAGAGATCAGAACCCACAGAAGGACCATAGAAGAATTATTTCCACATAGCTGAAAAGAAATAAGCTCACTCCATCCTGACCAACTGCAAATGACATTTTCTATATCCTTCCAGTCAAAATACATTTTTAGCCTGTCATTTGCATTCTCTGTGGCAATGAGCAGCACTTTTCAATGACTCAGAAACTTTGTTGCAAAGGGAGGGGGTCAGTTCTCTCCTTGCTGACCTGGAACACAACTCCATATCAGACTTCTCTGGAAGGATCTTGGCTGAAATTTAATTTCAGTTTGCATTTAAAATCCTGTTATAAGTGGTCCTCAGGCTTCAGCAGGGGAAGGCTTCAACCAGTCGACTACAGGTTTCCTAATACATCATTCTCATGCCTGAATGGATAATTTAAAGATTTCTGCTACTCCTCAACAGGAGGTGCCTGAAAATTTAAGGCTCACTGGTTTGGTTTCTTTTGAGGCATAGTAGATAGACATTTGAGCAACCCAGAGTTTTCCAAACACTTGAACTTTTGACACAGTGCTAAAGTGGGCTATAATCTTTGGGAGCTAATGCAGGCTGTGTGTGAAATAGTCAATATATCCTTATACCCTCTTTCATGGTAGTAATCCATTTTTCTTCTTTGGCTAGAAAGTTAGGAAGGATATTAACAGGGAGTCTACTGCTCACCTCTCACTCCCTTCCTAAGATTAAAACTGGAAGAAATTATTATTCTACTGAAAGTCAGAGGCTCTGCACCCCAGAGGTGTAGCCAGGATTTGGAGTGACTGGGGACAAAGTTCATTTTTGCGCCCTTCCTGCCACCACCCCCTGCACACACACATTGCGCCTACCTAGCAACGGAGGGCCGAACCCTGAGAGCGTGGGGTGTGTGTGTGCACACACATGCAGGTGTGTGTGTGTGTGTGTGTGTGTGTGTGTGTGTGTGTGTGTGTGTGTGTGTGTGTGTGTGTGTGTGTGTGTGTGTGTGTGTGCACGCACGCACACACACGGACATGCACACGCACACACCTTACATCTCTCCCACCAAGGCAAGGAAGAATAGGGCGCAGTGGCCACTGTGCTCCTGCCTGCCTGCTTCGCCGCTCACCTGGCATGTAGCGGCAGAGGCAGTGGAGGGGGGACATCATCAAACCTTAGTGGAAAGGAGGACTGCTGGGCGGTGGAAGGGTGCACGGCTTCCTCCTCCTGCTCCCCCTCCAGCGCCCCCAGATTGCTGTGCCTGGAGCAGATGTACCTTTCTTGCCCCCCCAATACACACCTGCTGCACCCTTCACTACACTGCTTGGCCCTTCTTTAACGAGCTTGTCTCTTTGCAGGGTTCCAGCTTGCCTGGAAGTTTAAGTGTATAGGATTCTGCTTCACTATATGGAACGGAAGGACAGAAATGCTCAGAGCAGATGTGTTTTGCAAAGATCTGCTAAGCGTTGGCTGCTGAATCCTGGGAAGCATTGAGAAGCCATTTTGGGTATTAGCTGGGTATTAGCAGAAAGTATTAGTTGTGGTAGTGTTTGTCAGAATGGTTATAAACTGCAGCAGAACCTAGCAAGAAAACACTGCTTATTTTTTTCTTTCAAGGTGCGTGGGGGCCAGACTGCATTTATATCTTTGCAACACTACTTTTCCTAGTGTCCTACGTACATTTATACGTGGAGGGTAGCAACAAGTATGGTGGACTAACATCATACCAGAGGGGTTATCAAAACTATTTTAAAAGCTTTTGTTGCTTTAAAGTCTGGCCTGGAGCCAGGTTGACATGTAGCCACAGTAGCTATGATTCAGTGGCTTTTCCCAGCATGTTCCTATTTGGTCTGCCTGAAGCAAAATGTTTGAAAACGCTTGAGCAAACAGTTAGTGCTATGCAAACCAACTAGACACAAAATAAATATATACAAAGACCATTGGCATTTTGGAACCCCTTCCCCAATGAAAAGCAAAGGAAAAGAAAAAAATATCTCAGTAAGTAAGTACAGTGGTACCCTGTATAAAGGAATTAATTTGTTCCAAAAAATTATGAAAAATTTTCCTTTAGCTTGAAAATGGAGTAATCCCATTTTTATGTTGTATGGATTTTCCCCAGTTATGTTAAGTTCCCCTAATCCGTTTTTATGTTGTAGATTTTAGATGGATTCTTAATAGTGCTTTCTATTCTTGGATCTCTTGTTCAAAAATTATGAACTTTGTGTCATCAAGTTGATTCTGCCTTATGGCAATCTTTTCCAGGGTTTTCTAGAATAGTTTACCATTCCTTTCTACTTTAGGTGCTCTTGGACTGTACAGCTTACTCAAGGCTACACAGCACAGCTCTTCTCCTGATAGCGAGAAGTGAAGAATCAAGCTCCCAACCTCTGTTTCTGCAGCTAGTACTCAACTTAACAAGATATCCAGCCAATTTGAAAGCAGGTAGATCCTTCTGACAGCATGTTGCTTCTCTCCTCTTCACCTCAGTATCCTATTAGGTTTTGTGCTTCCAAAGCGACAGGTGGTTCAAGAACATTTCAAAGGTGTATCCCATTGCTCTTCAAGCTACCCAGACAGCTCAGTTCTACTAACATGTTGACAACAGACAAAGCTTTGATACCTAATTTTGAACCTTCCTTTCAGGTAACATGCCGTATCATGTTCTGAAAACACAGCGAAACAAAAGGATCTTTTATCCGCAAAGTTCTTCTGTTACATTCAGGGTCTCTAGGAAGCAGATCTGCCATCTTTTGAGATGCCCTAAATTATTTTAGTCTGTGGTGAAGGGTTTGATTTTGGAAGTCACTCAGAACTGCTCAGGAGCAGCCAAAAAGAACTGAAATTGTAGCCTTCAGAGGTGCAAAAGGGATCCTCCAGTTACTTGGTATTTTTAAAAAAACAACTGTACCTTCGGACATCATGAGTATTAGCTGATGGAGCCCTCCAAGATCCATATATGCATGACCCTGAACCTTCGGAAGCTGTTGAGATCTGGGGTAAAGGCCTCTCCTACCCTCCGAGAGTCCAACTCACATATTTCAAGATGAAGTCCCACCTTTCACATTTCTTCTTTACAGGGCTCACGTGACAGCACTCCAGATTTCATAAGAATGCAACAGAAACTGCATGATCAGCCTCATGGAAGGCCCTGAACAAGCTGGGTTGTTTTGGGACCATTAGTCTTTGCAGGGATATAAAGCCCTTGATTAGTTCCTTTAGAAAAAGACAAGGACTGTTTTCCAAAGGGCAAGAGGAAACACAGAAGGAAACACAAAGCAAAAGACACAGTCCCTTATTTGTAAAGGAATCACTTGCACACAAAAGACACAGAAGGTTAAACAGACCTGTGGCTGAATCAAAAGAGGTGGAGGGAAGAGTGAAAAGAATAGTACAGTGAGAGTGCCTATAGGCACCATTAGACCTTGAGTAAGTTCCCTTACTTCTTGCTACAACTCCAGAATCCCCTGGAAAGCAAAGCTTTCCCAAGCTCTGCTCAGAAGAAAAGTCTAGTGCCCTGAATGAACATCAATTTACCTTTTCCCAGCACTCTCTAAAGTCAGCAAGGAGGACTGTCAGTGGATCTAGGCGGACACAGGCAGATTAATGTTGGGCTTCAAGAACAATGAATCCAAAGATGTTTCTCTAATGTGGTGCACGAAGTAAAACCTATGCCAGATGTCTTGATCCTCCTGGAAAAATGTTACCCTGGAGAGAGATGAGACAGAGATGTGGCAACCTACTTTCAATGCAGGTGCAGGAAGCATAAAAGAGTGGCTGGCCTTCTCGCTATGTCAAAGAACAACTTGCCAGCTCTAACCTTGGATCACCGGTAGGTCAAACTCAACCAGCAAGCTGTGAATCGCTAGTTTGAATATGACTTCCCCAGCAAGACTTCTTTTCCTTTTAAGTAAAAGAGCTCAAGGCTAAGGATGCAAAAACTTCCTGTGAGAGCAGCGTGACATTGGAACCAATTACTTTGGGAGGTGGTGAGTGCACCAATGCTGGAGGCATGCAAGCGAAAATTGGACAAACATCTGTCAGATCTGCTTTGATTTGGAATCCTTTACTGAGCAAGGGGTTGGACTCAATGGCCTTACAAGCCCCTTCCAATGCAATTATTCTGTGATCCCATGGTTCTACGCACACCTAGCAGCCTCTGGTTTCTGGAACTGTAAACATATTCAAGAAGAAACTAGGAAAGTGTGATGTTTCCTTACTCTATTGCCTTTGCTCAAGTTCTGAGGGCATTAAGCATTACCTGTGACAACACTGGCAGCACATCCCTACCCTTTTTGTTTCCTTTAGAAGCTGAGCATTCCATGTGGTATTGTGGAACATAATAGCACCAAGACAGCTTTTAAAAACAGCATTAAATTAACCAACATAATATCTAGACAACAAGTACATTTTAGATTCTCTATCCAAAGCGATTTAACAAAAACCATGTGAAGAAAAAGGCTTGTGTAAATGCAATCAACTTCTCCCATGTTTGTAAAATAAAAACAAATGCACATATTACAGCATCAGTTTGCATAGTCTGGAAAGGTAGAACATTCCTGGGGCTTTTATGGAATCCTATGCTTTAAAAAATCTGTTTGCAGTCCCATTTGATTGCTTTTCATAAACATTGCTGGGAAGTTGGAAATAAATAATACTCTCTAATTGCTCTTATATAGTCTTTCTTGCTTATTTCCATTTCAATTTCTCCTCTAGGGGAGTAAGAAGCCCTTGTTATTGACTGTCTAGCTTTCTTTTAATTTAATTACAAAAATGTCTTGATGTTATTAAAAACGAAAAGAAAGGAATCCTGAGAAGACATTAGTAACAAAAGCCTCATTGCTCCCATTTAGCACCAGAAACTCTGGAGCAATGATAAGAAATTACTCAGGGGCAATCCAGAAGCTATTAATTATTTAAATGGACTAAATACTGGACAACACCTACTTGCAATAATAAGAATCCAAATCAGAATCATAGATAAAAATAACTGTATTACATACTGGAAGTGCTTTTACAATGCTAGCTACCATTGCTATTTATTTATTTATTTATTTATTTATTTATTTATTTATTTATTTATTTATTTTATTTATTTATTTATTTATTTATTTATTTATTTATGAGCCAAATTTCTCCCTTGCAAGACCCCATACAGCTTACATATTAATTTAAAAGGATTTTTTTTCTTTCTGCCCTGCCATCATGCTAATTATTATTGCTAATTTTGGGGAGGGGGTTACATTGATGTTTTATTATGATGTCCTACTTAGAGTTTACTACTATGGTTTGTTTTACTGTTTCCTTTGTTTGTATCCTTGCTGTAAACTGCCCAGAGTTCCTTTGGGAAGACAGGCGGTATATAAGTATTTAAATAAATAAATAAAAAATAAATAAAAAATAAACAAATAAATAAAAAATAAAATAACGAAACCAACCAACATAGCATTAAAACTATTAAACACTTGACATGATTTTAGAGCCATGTTTTTTTTAAAAAAATCAAGAACAAAAAAAAACCCTACAAATAAAAGATCCAAAGATCTGTTTAAGCCAAACATCTTTGATTTAGCTGGGAGTTGAGTCATGGCTACTGGACTTCTTTTTTGAGAGATAGAAATGTTTCGTTGTTCATCCAAACAGCTTCATCTGTCTGGATACAGCTGGTGCAAGGAAACCTTCTTATAGTCAGCTTGACCTCTTGTCCCCTGGTCTGATTGGCTCATAAGCTGAACAATAGCCTGAATCGTTAGGGAGACATTAGTGTCCATGGCCTTAAGGTAAACAATGGCCTAAGGTGCTGAAACCCATCAAGAATGGGTCGTTAGCTGTGACCTGGTGGTGAAGGCTCCTTGATTTGCCTGGGTACTTTGGAAAGTACAGCCTGATAAGTAGCAGATAGACTATGCTGGAGCCCACCACCTCTGTTGAGGGAGGGATTTTCAATGCTAACATGAATGGCTTTCCTTACTCCTCTCTCAGACCACCTCTCTTCTTTGTCTAATATGTGTACATCCTCATCTTTGAAAGAGTGGCCTTTGTCCTTCAAATGGAGGTGTACAGCTGATTCTGGTCCTGAGCTGTTACCCCTCCTATGTTGGGCCATCCTTCTGTTTAATGGCTGTTTAGTTTCTCCGATGTAAAGGTCTGAACACTCTTCACTGCATTGGACTGCATATACTATATTGCTCCTTTTATGGTTTGGTATCAGATCCTTTGGGTGGACAAGTCTCTGCCTTAGTGTGTTCATGGGTTTGAAATAAACAGGGATGTGGTGTTTGCCAAAAATCCTTTTAAGCTTCTCCGACACTCCCGCCATGTAAGGAATGACCAGGTTCTTCCGTCGGGTCTGGGTCTCAGACTGATCCCTTGTTCTTCTGGGATGGCCCACTGCTTTGTTGAAGGCCCACCTTGGATATCCACAGGCCTTAAGTGCTGTCTTCAAGTGCCTGTCTTCCTTCTTCTTGGCTTCTGTGGAGGTGGGGATGCTCTCTGCTCTGTGGCTTAGGGTCCTGATGACTCCTAGTTTGTGTTGTAATGGATGGTGGGAGTCAAACAGTAAGTATTGATCAGTGTGGGTGGGTTTCCTGTCAACTTCTACGCCCAGGCCACGGTCAGGTCTGATGATGACTGCACAATCCAGGAAAGCCAGCCTGTTGTCTTGGGTGTCTTCCCTAGTGAACTTAATATTAGGATCCACTGCATTGATGTGGTCTGTAAAGGCCTGTACTTCCTGAGTCTTTATTTTCACCCAGGTATCATCTACATACCTGAACTAGTGGGATGGTGTTGTCTCTGGGAAGGTGTTGAGTGCCTTCTTCTCCACTTCTTCCATGTATAGGTTTGCTACAATTGGTGACACTGGGGAACCCATGGCACAACCATGCTTCTGTCTGTAGAAGTCCCCTCTGTACATGAAATATGTGGTGCTCAGACACAGGTTCAGAAGCAGGCATATCTGTTCTGGGTTGAGGTGGCTTCTGGAGGTGAGGGTGCTGTCTTCTCTTAATCTTCTCTTTACCATTATTAGCGCATCAGTGGTGGGTATGCTGGTAAAGAGTGATGTAACATCAAAGGATACCATGGTTTCCTCTGTATCCAGTTTGAGCTCCCTGACTTTAGAAACAAACTCTTCTGAGTTGTGTATGTGGTGGTCCGTGTGTCCAACCAGTGGGGCTAGGATAATTGCCAGGTATTTTGTGATGTTATAAGTCACTGAATTTATACTGCTGACAATAGGTCTGAGGGGGATTCCTTGCTTGTGGATCTTGGGAAGTCCATAAAAGCAGGGGACTGTCTCTCCGGGATATAACCGGTGGTAGGTCACCCTGTCAATTGCATTTTCCTGCTCCAAGAGTTTTAAGCATTCTATTACTTTCTTCCTGTAATTGCTGGTGGGGTCTCTTCTTAGTTTTTCATATGTATGCTGATCATCTAAAAGTGTGATAACCTTCTCGTGGTAGTCCACAGTATTGAGGACGACAGTGCACCTTCCTTTGTCCGCAGGCAGAATTGTGATGCTCTCACTAATGTCTCCCTAACGATTCAGGCTACTGTTCATCTTATGAGCCAATCAGACCAGGGGACAAGAGGTCAAGCTGACTATAAGAAGGTCTCCTTGCACCAGCTGTATCCAGACCGATGAAGCTGTTTGGATGAACAGCGAAACGTTTCTATCTCTCAAAAAAGAAGTCCAGTAGCCATGACTCAACTCCCAGTTAAACGCACCTGGATGACTGAGAATCTTCACAGACGTATCTTTGATTTAGGGAAGAGGATAGATGGGAGCGGGGTGGGAGGTGGGAGGCAGCTTAGCCTTTCTTGAAAAGGAGTTCCACAGCCAGGGAGCAGTCACCAAGAAGGCCCTCTCTCATTTTCTCATCAAATGCACCTGTCAGGGTGGTGAGACAGAAAGAAGGCCTTAAGGCCATCTCTCATACGAGAGAAGTTCCCTCCTTCGAATACACACACACACAAAAACCCACAACATACACAAACAGGCAATTTTAAAGGATTTTTTAAATGATTAACTACAATTCTACAATAGCATGCATGCTTTTGATTATTCCAGAAATCTTCATCAGCCTGAGTTCAGGGAAACTCAAAAGGCTTGGCACATTGTTATAGAACTGCAGTGAGTCCAAATAAAGGAATTGCCTGCCTGTGCATTTTTGCTTTTTGTTTCGTTTTTACCGATAAACCCAGTTGCCACAGTTTTTGAAGAGATGACAGTGAACCCCAGTTTTCATTCTATTTTCTCCTTTACAAAGGAACTTTAGCCAACTGAAGGCAAGGCTTCAGCAGCTCTACTGAGCTCCACCATCAAAACAACATTAGAGGATTGCTGAGCTAAGAATAAAATGTGGTATGGGTTGAGCTCAGCTTCTTTGCTAGCTTGGATATCTCATTGTTTCTCCAAATCTGAAAGAGGCAGCTTGCTCTCAGCATTCCTCAGTTCACTGAAAAATGTACTCACTCAAAATACTATTTCCCATTCTACTTTGTAGAATCATTTTACTTCTTACTTTTTCCTGCTACATACTTATGCCAAGAGTTCAGGGTGAAAGCAAAGTGTGCAGTACAGTACATGACCTTGTAGATTGGTCACCTGTTCATTGAAACAAACACAAGGGCCGCTGGGAGGACAAAAATGAGAGGAATGTTGTAGAGTCACTTACACAACCCAGAGAGAGAGAGAGAGAATGAAGGGAACACAAGACTACTGTGATTTGTCTGCTTTCAATTAAGCAGCAACTATGATGAAGGTAGCTAGCAGATGGTCTTGTAACTTGTCTATGAGCGAGTTCTATCCCATATTACACAGGCTTTAGCTTTGCTGAAGTTGTAATTGAGTTTTTCTCTCCCTCTTTCTTTCCACACAAGCACATATGTACACAGTTCAGGAGCAGAGAAACTGGGAACCAGGACAAATGTGATCACCTGGTGCGATCACCAATACAGAGCATAAGTGGTAGTGAAAACGAGTGGTGCTTAATCTGTTTTCACTACCGCTTATGCTCTGTAAAGTAGATAGGTAATGTCTAAAACCATAGGTGTGTGTGTGTGTGTGTGTGTGTGTGTGTGTGTGTGTGTGTGTGTGTGTGTGTGTGTGTGTGTGTGTGTGTGTGTGTGAGAGAGAGAGAGAGAGAGAGAGAGAGAGAGAGAGAGAGAGAGAGAGAACTTCTTTATGCTCAATCTCCATGGGTTATACTAAATTTCATCAGGCTGTTCACCAAATGTCAGCGATTCCTCTAAGACCTTCTGTCAGTGGAATGAACGCAAGCACACTCTTGGGGAAATGTCTCATTATTAAAATAACTTTATATTCATTTGTGGTGCAAGTCCCACTGAAACACTATGGATGGATCCAAGCTTGTGCTAGCTTTGATGTTTCAAATCTGTATCAGTATTTATTCTCTGTTTAGGGACCCCTCAAGTGCCACCTTAAGTCCATTTTGCACAGGGCCAAAGAAGATACTATAATTGTTTTTAATGCAAAAACCAGCTACTGGGAATGGAGCTGAGGACTGTTGGGATAGGGATAAGCAAGAGGGAGGAAACTTGCTCTCTGACCCATTTGATGTTCCAGTGTGCTTGTAATAGAAAGCCTGATGTACTGCCTGAACAGCTACTATTTTACTTTATTTTAAAGCATGTTAAATACAAAGACATACTTTTTTAAAAAAGTAATTAAGTCTTCAAACTCAGGGTAGCTCCTCTCTCAAAATACAGAACTAGGGGACATACACTCAAATTGAGTGCTGGGAGAGTAAGAACTGACAAAAGAAAATATTTTTCACCCAGCTAAGTCTATGGAACTCCTGCCACAGGATGTGGTGATGGCATCTGGCCTGGATGCTCAAAAGGGGATTGGACAGATTCCTAGAGGAAAACTCCATCAGTTAGATGGAGATGTGTAATCAGGAAAGATGCAGGGGAGTGGTATCAGGAGACAGATATCTAGTCTCATGTCTAAAACGCATCTGGTGGGGCCTAGATACAGGAATGGACTAGATGGGCCTTTGGCCTGATCCAGCATGGCTCTTCTTATGTTCTTATGACTGCACTTGCTACTAACCCTTTTACTATAGCTCATTTTCCCACAGTAGATGCAGGAAAAACAGTGTCTAACTTCCTAGCAGGAATGGGTTGCCAAAGGGAGGAATTCACAGCTCAAAAGTATCTTTTGGATTACAAATGCCAGCATTTGTAACCATTTGTGACCATGCTGGCTGAGGAATTCTGGAACTCTGAAACCCATAAAGGTAGCCATACGATACAGCACTTGTTCCCAACCATAGATAACTCAAGTTATCATGCACTGCATCTCCCAGAAATCCTGGTTAGCGCAGCTAATGGTCAAGATTTCAGGGAGTTTTAGTCCACGGACATCTGGGGACCCAAGGTTGAGTAACAGGCAAGGAAAATACAAAAACCTATTGCTCTTCCACCCCACTACCACAGCTCTTCCATTCAGCAAAACTGTAGTGCATCAAATTGGCACAGAACCCATTGAAGTTGGGCCATGTGGCTTAATTATGTATTTTATAGAAAGTACCAGAACTCAGATAGTGTACCATCATTTTTCAATTACTTCAATTATTCAGTCTCTTACTTTTCTATACACTGGTCATTGGCAATAGGGTTCCTTCTATCCCTGAAGTTTTACGACGAGGAGGACGATGACGACGAAGATGATGATGATGATAAAGAGCTCTCCCACAGTGTAGTAAATGCCAAAAGTGGAGAGATTTGAGAATGGATTGCTATCCTCCACCCCTCTATATGGGGTGGAAAGGGATCGAAGGCTATCAAGTTCAATGTCACTGCTGTCTGGTTTTAAATGCATTGGCAATGCAGAACATGAGACTGAAGCTGACATTCCATAGGACTAGGAAATAGGTTCTGAAAAGGATGGATCAAGGAGAGCATTTTCTAATTTGTCTGGAAACCACAACAGTAGAAGAAGTGTATTCACTGTCTGAGCTTGCCTTCATATACAGGTATAAGTTGGATAGCATGGATGCCATTCTCTGATATAATGATCAAAGCCAATCTGATAACAATCCTCCTCCACCACTTCATCATCAAAAATACCATGAAAGACTGGCTCAAGGTCACCCATCTAGTGGATGTCATGACTCACTGGACAGCAGAACCTAGACACTACAATTTAAGAAGGATATTGACAAGCTGGAGGATTCTGGAGACGATCAAACAGTTTGGGGTTACAGTTGCAGGAACTGGAGAAGAGAAGATTGAAAGGAAATAAAATAGCCATCTTCAAATGTCTGAATAGCTGTCATATGAAAGATAAAGCAGACTTGTTTTCCTTGGTTGCAAATGTCAGGACCAGAACTAATGGATTTAAGTTTCATGGAAGAAGATTGCAACCAAACATGGGGAAGAACAGCAAGGGCTGTTTGATAGTAAAACAGACTGCCTTGGAAAGCAGCGGATTCCTCTTAATTAGAGGTTTTTAAACAGAAGCCAGATAGCTATTTGGCAAGGATGCTTTCATGGTAGATGTCCTGCATCATTAGGGGCTTTGATTCAGTGACCCTTGCTGTCTCTTCCAGGTGTACAATTCTATGATTCTCTGAACATATATCCTTCTAGTCCCAATCTGACACTTTAGCCCACTGCTTCCAACTTTGGGTCCCCAGATGTCTTGAACCACAACTCTCAGAAATCCTGGCCAGCATGGCTTGTGGTCAATGCTTCTAGAATTTTAATCCATTAATATCCGGGGACTTAAAGTTGGAAACATCTGCACTAACCATTAACATTCAGTGGGGCTAGTGACCCTGATTTTGTATGAGGTTAATCCACTGTAGGTTGTACCCCAAGCTTTACAATGACTACTTAAGGTGCTGAAGCTTTGAGGTACAGGATTGAGCACTTTGCATACCTCCTCATAAAATACAGACTAAAACCTGGAGTGGTTCTGCTGCCTCCATGAAATGGAAGTCAACAGACCTCCACTGCTACATTACCTCTAACACTAACACAAGTCTGTGGTGAGAGAATATGTATGTACACAAAGAAGTATGTTCAAGATTCTCAACGGACGGCCAACCCTCTGAAAAATATGCAATGTTGTTTCTTTCTGCATACTGCTGTATGCTCTTATAATCTCCACTTTTCCATTCTAAACAGTACACATTATCAACTTGCTATCAGTGCCTACTTTAAAGAAATCTAAAGGGTGGAAAAAATGCCAAAAAGACCTGAAACAAAATAGTGCATTGTGGGAGGTTCTGTTTTCAATTCCAACTCATCAACTGGGGCGTTTTCCTATGATATTGCATTCCATGCTCAGTTCTCATTGGGTAATTGAGGAAGTTTTTACCATAAAATCCCCCTCTCTTTTTAAAAACTTTGTCAACCCTTGGGTCACCCAAGGCTGCTGATGCTTCTTCTGTGTGCAAGACGAGATGCTATTTTAAGCTACAGAAAGAACAGCAGTAGAACTGAACTCAGGATGAGCCCACAGGTTTTGGAATTGCAGTGCAGTATTGGGGCCAGATGTCACCACTGACAGGAACAAAGACTGAAGCCTTCTGACTCAACTAACCTACTTCTTGGCACTGTGGAAGTGCATGAACACTACGCTGCCATGTACAGCTTGGAGCTAAAGACAAGGCAGGACAGGACATGCAAAGACCACAGGCTTCTAAATTTGCCTGAGTGGACTTGGCAAAGATGTTGAAGGTTAATGGGCAAACAATTAATTGACACGTGTTGCATGTGTTTTTAGGTAATTATGCATTTGTAGCATGTCAGCAGTTGCCTGGAGCCTGGGCATCTGCTTCACATCATGCATGAATGAAGCAGTTAGCAAACATATGACCCTGAAATACGATGCTCCATAACTACTGTACAACACTTTATTTGAAATAAAGAGAGACTGTCATTTAATCTGTCCAAGGCATTATATAGGTACAACTCTCCTCAAAAAACTAAGGGTGCCACCCTGCACCTTGGAATAAGTCCCACTGTGCTCACTGGGGATTACTAATGAGGAGACATGTGTAATGTTGTAAGCTGTATTTGTCAGGATTAAGAATTCTTTATCAAAAAATCACTCCATCAAGCAATTCCAGAATTAATATTAGGCTTGCGAAGAAGTGCATAATATGAGATCAGGAGACCAACCACAAGGCATGTGCAGTAACAACCAGGCAAGCAGCTGTCACATTGTGATGACCGTCTGTCACACATTTAGGCACATTACCTGGATTCTGTTCATTATACTCTTTTTCACAAGGGGCCTGTCAGGATGGATAACCAGAGCACCTTCTGTATTTGCCCTACCCTTTTTTATGCACACACACATAAAAACCCGCTGCTGTCCCTTAGAGTTGATTTACATAAAAAGCAACAACTCCCTAAAGCCCACAAATGCAAAACTGGCTCCTTTTCTTGGTTGTGAATGTCTATTTGAAGACTTTATCTTCCTCTACAAGCAGCACTCCCTTTAAGCTGTGCGCCCTCACTGTGCTGCATTGGCTCTGCGCAGTTGAGCCAATGTTGCCTTCAATCTGCTTCCAGTTGCAGTGGACACCCCACGTGGATGGGGCAGTGTGGGATCTCCCACTAGGTGCTACCAGAAATTAGAAGGAACATTGTGTACAAGGTCACCCAGGCTTTAAGATCTGCTGGAGAAGCCATTTCACAGCCATCCCTGTTATGGTTATACTAACAGCCTATTCTGCTTTGGTCAGACCAAATTTGGAAATACTGTGTCTAGTTTGGGGTAATAATGTTTATAGGATATTTAGAACCATTGAAAAACTGTTACATACAAAATGAAACAAACCTCATTTATGTAGCTCTCAAGGCCCATATGATGGAGACTTGAAAAAGGGAATTCTTGTGGCTTGTCCCCAGTCACCAGAAATCCTTCCCAAGAGAAACTAGGTTTGTCCTCCACTCCTTCTAATGGCAGGACCTTTTTGTTTAAGATAAGATTTGGTAATTAAGCATCTTGAACTTTAAAATGTTACTAAATGTTCCAGCTATCTCCTTAAAAGTAAACCATGCCAGTATATTTAATCAAATATTTTAAGATGTTTTCGTTTTCATTTTAATATTACAATGAATTTAATCCTAGTTTAACATCTGTAAAATATGGTGTATCTTAATTATCTACTGCATCTTTATTTATTAACAATTTTGGAAACTGCCTTGAGTCCTAATGCAACATATAAATGTAATAGCATATAAATAACAATGAATTAATCAATTAACAGGCCCCTCTGTACCTCCTGATGTATTAGCAATGTGTTTTAAAATATAGGACATGGAATACTTTCCCCCTTTCATACATAGCTCTCTGCGTGTTACTGCAGGCAGGAAAAAGCAAGTTGTTTTCTTGGCTGAAATGACAAACAACATTTTGATGAAGCCAAATTACAAAGCTTTCACACCTAAGGGGAAATGTCCTGCTCGCCACTGACAAGGAAATGAGTTGAGTCTTTGAGACACCATTCATGCTAAATGAAATGCTGTCTAGGGAAGAAATGGTACCTCCACAGTATACAATTCCATAAGAACTAAAAACAGAAATCCAGGCCATGGTATCTTGACATCTTTACTTTAGCAACACATTGGCATCTAAAACAGGAATAGGTCGGAAGACCATATTCTGTCACTCTGAACCAACATCGTTGTCAGCTCTGGGTGGTAATGAGGAGTGTCAAAATGTATTCCAAAAACTACTTCATGGAGCTTTGGGAAAGGAAGGTTTTTTTAGCAAGCTGTTTCTTGTGGGGATAGTGGGGATTGGATATGAATAGATGACAACTCTTTTCTCTCAAGCTTGGGGAGCTCAGGCTCTCTGTCCAGTCAAATAATAATCTCTAGCAGTGCAATGCCTCAACACCAAATATCACACACTTTTAAAGACAGATGACTTTAACATTAGTAAGGATCATCAAGTATGGTCAAGGGCTTCTGACTTACAATATGAAGAATATTCTGTAAATCTATTGTTTTGATCTGAGCAAAACAAGACACCTCAAAGAGGAATTTCCACACTCTACAACATTCTTTGTCTGAAAGACAAAGACTTCCTGTCCCAACACCCCTTCCCAGAAGATGTGTCTTGTAGTAAGTGAAGCCCACCCATACTTACACAAACAGTAGCACTGCCACACACATTCCTTCTTACTTCATACCCAAATAGACACCAGAAAGCACATCTAGATTTCCTCTGCATGCAACAATCCACCCAACTACTGAACTGGATTTTTTGAATCTTAAGCCTGACTTAGGGCGCTTTTACATGACCCCTAAGATCCGCTGGTCACTTAAATTCGGACCAGAGATCTTAGGGGTTTGTCGCTCTTCGTGCATCCCCACCTCTCCGCACTTCCTGGCTGCGGGAGGGGAGGGAGAAAAAAAGGGACAAAAGAATGCAGGCTTACCTCCGTGCAGGTGGACGCCGCACCTTCGTTGTGATTCCTTCTCTTAAAGGGGCGGGAGGCAAAAAACAACAGCAAAAAGAAGCGAGGAGAGCCTGGCACATCCGCATCAAGATTTTTCACCCTTGGAGAGCAGGTACAAGAAAAGTGCGCTGGGACCCACTTAGGTGGGCATGGTCGCACTTAATTTTCAGTAAACTCCAGAGCTGGTGGGTAAACAATTTTAAGCTCCGGAGCTGGGAGCCATTTGCGGCGGAGTTTAGGGGTCGTGTAAAAAGGCCCTTAATTCATAGGGTTGTGTTAATGAAGGGAACAGGAAAAACCCACGCTGCCTTGAAACTCACTGAAGGATCATAGGGGGATAAAAATATGACTAATAAATAGAACAATAAATTGTATCCTCCACTATAACAACGGCCAGACTTTAAGTGAGAAATTCTTAATTGAGATAAAGTCTTTACGTAAAGGGGGGAATCAGCTCCTTTTGTGATATAATACATTTTCTTGTTACTTTTTTCAGATCATTCAGACATTTAAAGTCCCTGTTCAAAAAGCTCTTCATACAATCCTCATACTAACAATTTGTCAGGATATTCTCATTCTGACCAAGCTTTGATGTATCTACTTTGAATGAAGCTGATGAATGATAAGCCACTGAAAATAACTCAGTATTTCTCTTCAGCTTAGAGATTCAGCACACTACTTTAAACTTGCCCAGATCAGGTGTGTACTATGATTTTCACGCTTCGAGTACCAACAAAGGGAAGCCACGCCTTGCTTAGCTCTAGGATATATATCAACTGAATTAAGGTCATTTACTAACCAGGCAGACATAATAATATGGGTATCAAAACACCAGACAAGAGGCTACTGCTTCCAACAACAAGCAACCTCTACCTTCTCTGGTTGCTTAGCAACCATCCTTCCCCCAGGATATTCACCTCAACCTTTGTACCTTCCCCAGCCTTAATTCCCTTGACTTGAGCAGCATCTTTGCTCACTGGAATACTGCCCAGATCCTCTCCCTCTGACAGCTTGAATAAAGTCTCAGTCAGTTTCTATCTCAGACAGTCCAGATTAACAAAATATTATTTTTGTACTAATGCATCCACCTCAGCATTATTGATCCCTCACACATTTCCTAGTGCTTCAGCATGGCAACATAAGATACCACTTTTTTTCCAAAGAACACAGAAAAAATAACCTTCTCAAAACTGGCTTTGAGGACTGACACAGGACCATAGCTAATCTCTGAGTCTGGAGTCACAACATTTCCAGGAGCTTAATAGGTGGGCCTCAGGAAAGTCACTCTCTCAGCTTCAACGATCCATGAAGGAGGACACAGCATGGCTTTTGCAAGGGTTGCTGAGATAATAAATGAGGCATGGCGAGTTGGAGCCTCAACAAAAACTGCCACGGTTACACTCAAGCCCATTTTAAACAACTTTATTATGCAATCCTACATAGGCACTGCAGTGGGATTTGGGAGAGCCAAATTCAAGTCTTGTGAGCCATGAAACGCATTGGCTGACTTAGGATCAAATTAATCTCTTTCAGTTGCCTGACCTACCTCATAGAAGTGTTGGGTGGAAACCTCACTGGTTTAAGCATAACACACAACAGAATTATGAGAGAGAGAGAAATAAGCCCTACTGAGTTCAGTGAGTTTTCATAACAGGGACATGTGTACAACAGCCATAATGCTACCATTATATTTGACTGTCATCATGTCCCAATGGCAAAAATGACTGCAGTTTTCCAATTTCCAGCACAGCAATGCAAGCTTCTTCAAAACTGGAATTTTCAGCATTCTTTAGTAAACCAGAGCAGCTGAATCCATTTATATTTTACAATCCATCTAGGAATTTATCACTCCAATCTAGACATTAGTGCACAAACACAGAGAGATATATGTGTGGGCCAGTTTCCAGTTTTCTATTGCTAGCACAAAGTAGTGTGCTGAAGACATCGAAACATGTCTTGGCACAACTCCAGTCAGACCTGGATGACATCAGCTCTCCTTCTGTGTCTCTTTCCTGTTCATCACACAGAAAGCTTTTGTGACCCCATGGCTGACACTTACACAATGCTAACTCTGTTCTGTTCTTCTTGGGCTCCTCTGCAGTCTTTTATCCTGTAGGTCACCATGCCACCTACTTCTTGCTGACATTTTAATGCAAGAGAGTAACACAACTTCCACTCTGGAAATTGCAAGACACATTTCAATGTTATTGCAGCACCTTGAAATTCAGGTACAGGTATAAAGCATCTTCTTCAAGGTGGCCATGTTCTCTTCTTTCATAATTTTAGTATATTTTCAAATACAATTAAAACTGAAGTAACAACAAGGACTGGCCCATTCAATTATACAATAAAAATGCTAAAGACATCTTCTAGGCCAGTGGTTCCCAACCATGGGAAACCATGTTCTTAGACTACACGTCTCAGAAAGCCTGGCAGCACAGCTATCAATGAAGTTTTCTGGGAATTGCAGTGTAAGAACATCTGCATTACCTAGTTTTTGAAACCACTGATCTAGGTTATTACCTCTGCTCTTTGTGGTGACTTGTACTATGGCTGCACATTTGTCACCTTTTTAATTTAACATCATGTAGTCATTTCATTTCATAGGTATATGCTATGATTTCATTTAATTTTGAACTACTTTATAATTTAATAAAAAGGATCAGAGGTATTTAAGTGGTTTATACTAGCATAAAAACTAGCTTCACGCTGCTCAGAATATCGTTTAATCTGACAGGCCAAAGCCCCATGCAAAAATGCATAGCTGCCAGAGTGGGACAAATGAGCTTAAATCCAGTAGTAAGTCACAACTAGAAGAGGTCCACATCACTGGAATGTCCAGAGGAGCAAACTCACCAAATCCCCACTGATTTAATGAGCCAGCTCTACCTGTGGCTTAACCAGATGAAGGAGGGCCCCTTGCCAAGATGCACCCATATCCCCAAAAGAGGATGACTGCCCACAGAACCGAAGCAGCAGCTGTGCCATTCTGTCTCCCAAACTATTTATTCCACCTCTGCAACACAACTGCAAGCCTATGCCCCAGCCAGAGAGGTTTTCCATTAACTGACTGAACAATGTATTACAAGTTTCACACACAGCTATATCTAAATTAAAACTCATTTCTACAAAAGAAAAAACACAGATGCATATTCCAAGAATCCACCAAGATATGCATGTCTTGGTTTACAGGTTTTGATCTTTAGCTTTGAACGACACTCTAACATTCCAAGACATTTCCAATCTTTTATCATTTTAGGCAGAAGATAGATGAAGCCAATGGGGAAAATCACATAGTGTTTTAGAGCTAGGCAAGATCCATACTTGGAAATTGGATCCATACATATTGATGGCATTAAATTCTAGATTTTGAAGCAGCTAAGAGCCATGAGTTTAGTCACAAACCAATGGTTTCAGGCTGCAGTTATGAGGGTTAGGACACGGACTGTGAAACTCAGGGCATATCAGTGCAGAGAACAGGGATGCTAACCCTTACGCTAAGGAATCAAGCAAAATGTCTGGAAGCCCTCCTGGTCGACAGAATGACACTATCAGCATCTTTTCTAATGTGTTAAGGTCACCTATTCCTCAATACAAGCAAGCAGTTGCCCTACCAATACTGAAGCAACTGATCAAGGGTGGGAGTTGGGGGACATTTATGGTACACAGCAGGGCTATATTCCAATTTGGGGAGGGTCTTCAAGACCGTATTCGAGGTGTGGACAGGACTCAGGATATAGAATGGGGCCAAAGAAAAGCGGGCAAAGGAGATACAATTCTTAAAATCTGATACATTATCCCACTCACCACACAAAACCGGGCTCAATTCTATGAATGCCAACTTAGAAGCAAGCCCTGGTATAAACTTTCCTGGGTGGCAAAACAGAGCTCAGTGTGATCTGAGGAAGATCTATGTTCTTCCCTGGTATAAGCATATCCACCAAAGATTCTTTTTTCAACTTTCAAACATTCAACATTTATTCAGGAACTATAAGGTCCAGTAGTTCGTAACTGCCCAACTGGTTGTAAAACAGGCTTTTCTCTTGCTGTTTGAATGGGTTATCTAAAGAATAGTCCTACTGCCTACATATGTCCATAAGGTCTATATTTATCAATGTTGGCCTTGGAGGTATTGGTAACAGGGGCACCTGTTCACCGGTCTGCATTCTGCTTCCTAGTGACTCATTTCCCAGGTTCAAAAAAAAAAAAAAATCAGGGCCCAGGGCTTCCACCATTTAGATCCTATGCTTTGCTTTTTTCTATCTTTCTACCTTAGCTTTCTCCTCTTGGATATTCCTATTTCACTCACAGGCTTATCTCCCCACTAGTTGAGTTTCTATATGGTGACCCCTGTTCTTCTCTTTTCAGTCTCTTCTCTAAGGACCATTAACCTTTTCCATCAGCAGGTCCATGAGTTCTCTATCCAGATCCACCGCCACCCTGGTGGCAGCACCTTTTCCTTTCTGTTTTTCTTTGCTCCTCCATCTTCCATTGTACTTTCCCTCTTAAAGCTTCACCCTTACATACCATCTTCTCCTTTTCCTACCTCCTCCAATGGACCAATCCCTTTCTCTCTACTTCCCATCTTTTCTTACTGTCATCTACTTTACTATATCCTCTGTTGCCTCAGGTGTCCCCCTACTTTCTTCACCTGCTAAAGGTCCTCTCTGTTTTCAACACCCTTTCAATATCCATCTTCCCCTCTGTGTTTCTTTCCTTATTTTCTTGTAGGATGGATAATGCTTGGGTAGCAATGCCTGCAGATTCACCCCTGGACTCACACTTAGTTACTGGGCTTTAAAAAGGCTCTTAGCTCTGATCACTCATTAGAGATAACAGCAAAAGGGTTCCCTATTATAGCCAAGTTTGCATCTCAATTTTATATCTAACTCCATTCATACCCAGTGCTTTGATACATCAGATCCATAGACTCTCAGATGTTCTGTTCCATTGCTGTTTCACAACTTCTCCTTAGAAGTGATGATCACTGTAAATAAAGAAGCCATCATTTTCTACAATCCCAAAATAATGGAAAGCTCACCTGGCATATGGACATTTCCTATTTCCTTTTTCAGAAAGATACAGATCTTGCTTATTCTGCAAGGGCTTTATTTCAAGGCATGGCTGCTGTAATTACAGCATCTAATTATGACTGATATTGTTAGTATTTTTTGTGCTGCTGATTGTTGGGAACTGGTATTTATAACCATGGTGTTATTTTTGTTTTGTGATATCATGACCTTGGCTGCAAAGAAAGGCACAGTCAACATCTTTCAAACAATAAAAGCATGCCCATCCATACAAAATATTGTGTAATGCTGATTGCCTCCCTCCCTCAGTAGCTGCCTTTCCAGATGATTACTGTGGCTGAATATGAAAGAGCTGCTGTTGTTCTTCAATAAATAGGGCCAAATATATTTCAAGAGTAACTAAATGCTCAAATATACCTACATTTACTGGAAACTGTCACAGTTGATTGACACACCCAATTTCACACCACAGGACAGAATGGGCATCTTGCAACCAGTTCTTGTAAGAACAAGGATTACAAATACAGTAACATCCATATTTCCATCTATGAAACATTAGGAGCTTTATATTTATTCCTCCTATGAGATTTTGTTTGTTTGTGTGGTTGGTTGGTTGGTTGGTTCTTTGGCGACCACCTGTGAAGCCTTGTACTTCATTTAGAGCTTGGCAACTTCAGAGTAAGGTCCAGCACAATGGTAGAGCATATACGTTAGATACAAGTTCATAAGTTTGCTAGTCTAGATGGTTAAAATAGCATGATCTGGTTACAACAGCTCTTTTCCTCTTAAAAATATCTCAACCCAACCTGTACCACAAAATTCCCATTCAACTGTTAAAGGACACAGTTCCCAACAGTACAAAAAAAGTTGTGTCTTCCTTATTCCTGGTAACTGAGGTTGAAAAATGTCAGTAGATTTCCTTCCACTGGAGGAGATTATGAGAGCTTGTGTGAGTTTCCCATATTGAAAGACTTTTTAATGAGAAATCATGCAAGCAGGTTTGTGCAAAAAGCAACTACAAAACCACCTTGCATTTAGCACAAAAATTCTTGCAAAATTGCCTAATCTCTTTAAAAGCCTTTGTTGGTGGACATCTCAACATCTGGCAGAAGCTTGATTACTTATTTATTTATATTATATCCTCTTCTTCTCTGACGAGGGACCCAAGACTGCATAAGTTAACTGGGCAATGTACAAAGAAGGGCTTTTGAGGTGCTTTCCAGCATTACAACATGCAAAATGTGACACGTATTTCAAGAAGGTCAAAGTAACTTTATTTTTCTTATTTATGAAAAAAATACTTCATTTCAGCCTAATTCAGAAATAAGATATATTCGCTAGAAGAAAAGGTTGTATTAATCTGAAAAATAAATTTTATTTCATTTGCTTCCAAAGCAGAAAAGTGGGCAGATCTATTACTTAAAAAGAAAGATCCTTGAGGGTAAACAGAAATACTCAAAAGAAATACCTGTTGGAAATATGAATTTAAACTATCTTTCCTTTCATAGGCAAGATCACAGCTGCACTATACCAAGGGCCCACTAGAAAAATCAGAAACTCAAAGAAATATGAATAAATTACAGGATTTTGAATCACCAGAAGTTATACTTTGCAACTAATTTTAAG
The DNA here is from genome assembly GCA_029282475.1 of Phrynocephalus forsythii. NCBI lineage: Eukaryota > Metazoa > Chordata > Lepidosauria > Squamata > Agamidae > Phrynocephalus > Phrynocephalus forsythii. The sequence continues at coordinate 95,231,578 of JAPFRF010000005.1, forward strand.
ACTAAGAAGTAAAATATTAACAAGACCAATTCAGCCTATCACAGCTGTCCCTGGATAGTCTGATCTCTGATTTTACCTCGGTCATTAAATTTTTCTGATTTTAAATGTCCATGCATTTTAATTAACAGAACACAACACTTTTAATAGTGACCTATTATCTGGAGGGTAATTTGAACCATTAAGCTATTTCAAATAACTAAGAAACTTGCACTCATTTGTACAGAAAAGTACCACAAACATCAGAAGTGCTGTATAAGGGGATAGAACAAGTTGATAGAACAAGTTGATAGAACAAGTATAAGGGGATGAAACAGTTAAAAGGTTTTTTTTAAAGTATGAAGTAGTAGAAGAACCATGAATATCATTACATATATTAATGTTTTGGCTGCAGAAATATCAATGATAAAGAATGGGTGTATCTACAGAAAAGTTGGGCTAAGTGCTGCCCCCTGCCTTGCCACCCCCTAATAAAATAAAACAAAGAAAAATAAAGTGCTGGCAATACTTCTGACTTATTGATGTGCTCCTCAGCAAGCTTTTGAAGTTCCCTACCTCATTTTAAAGGAATGTCTGAATAATGATTTTTTTTAGGTACAATACATATTGATGTAATTGCTATAATTGCTGTAACATACATAACATAATTTACATAGCATGACATATAGAGATTAGAGATGGGCACGAAATGAAAAAAAAATTCATTCCGTCTCTGCCAGCATCATTTTTTTTAGTGTTTTTCCTCTGGTCTGGGGGTTGGGGGACGTCCGCACGCAGAAATGCTTTAAGTCGCACAAAAAGCGGGTAAAAATGAAAAACGAAAAATGAAAAATGAAACAATTTGTTTCAAAAAATTCACGAAAAACAAAAATGAACAGAAACGGACCCATAACGAAAAATGAAAAACCGAAACGTCATTTTTTTTATTCTTGCCCATCTCTAATACAGATCCTTATGAAGCCACCTTGAGTCATTTTCCAAGGAGAAAGGTGGGGTAAATATATTCTAAATAAATCAATACAAAAATAAACACTGTTGCTAATCTGTGTTGTGCAGATATACTAATAATTATGTGCTGTTAAATCAAATCTGACATAATGACACTTTTCAATGATGGTTTATCATTCCCTTCTGCTGGAATGTGCAATTATTCCAGTGCTAGGTTAGCACTTCCAGGATACACAGCAGGGAATCAAACTTCCAACCTTGGGTTCCACAACCAAATGCCAAACATACTGAGCTATTCAGCCAGATTAATTCACCCACGAACACATAAAAAAAAATACTATGCCTAGTTCAAGATACATAACAGACATATAGCATTGTTATTTGTTTTATTTTAAGAAATAAATATCAATATCATATCTGGTGATAACAGCTGAATATAACAACAGCAACAGCAGCAACAGCAGCAACAGGAACAGCAGCAGCAGCAACAACAACAACAACAACAAACAACAACAAACAACAATAATAAAGTCCACCTGGGGATTATTAGTTTGCTTTGTTTCTCATTTTTTATGTGCTGTGACAATTGCTTATTTTATTGATTCTTGATTCTTGACAGTAGTCTGATTGTAAATATGACTTTTATGAACCACCCAGAGTTCCTTCAGAAGATGGGTGGTGTATGTATGTATGTATGTATGTATGTATGTATAAATTAATAATAATAATAATAATAATAATAATAATAATAATAATAATAATAATAATAATAATAATAATAATAATAATAATAATAATAATAATAATAATAATAATAATAAATAGGTATCTTTAAAATAAGTTTTGCAGGTAGGGAATATTCAAAAGTGGTTTACCATTTCCTTCTTCTGGGGTTCTACTCACAGGAGGCACAGTGGGGAATACAACTCTGAACTCCTGGCTCCACCGCCAGATACTGAAACCATTGAGCTATCCAGCCAACTAGGAAGGGGTTAATAAACTATTTTGATGTGAGTATAGCCATAGACCAGTGGTGGTTAACCTTCAGCACTCCAGATGTTTTGGAGCACAACTCCTGCAGTCCTTTGCCACTGGCAATCTAGGCTTGGGATTCTAGGAGTTGTGGTCCAAAACATCTGGAGTGGCAAAGATTTGCCACCACTGCTGGAGACAGTCATCTGTCTGTAAGAATTTTAGACAGACAGGGTTTTAAAAGGTGCAGTAATACAAGCAACATCTTCTTGAAGTCATGCATATCGAAGTGGAAATGTGGCAGTGGCTATAGCTCTCTCTCTCTCTCTCTCTCTCTCTCTCTCTCTCTCTCTCTCTCTCTCTGTGTGTGTGTGTGTGTGTGTGTGTGTGTGTGTGTGTGTGTGTTGTGTCGTTACAGTCATTACCAACTCTTTGTGACTCCATATCCATGGAGTTTTCTTGGCAGGAATACTGGAGTGGTTTGCCAGTTCCTACTCCAGGCGTCTACAGCACCTGGTATTCCTTGGAGGTCTCCCATCCAAGTACTAACCAGGGCCGACCTGTTAGTTATTTGAACAATAGGTTGTGCAATCAGTCCTCACCATTCCAACCAATTCTCCAATTTCCCTTTGCTATGGGATAATTCTAACATGGTACCAGCAAAGTATACATGTAACAAGCAAGCCAGGCATACTAAGAATGAGTTAAATGTCCTATTTTAAAATGTATCAAGAAAATATATATCACAAAATTAAAAGAACATAAAAAGGGATTTAAAAATTATATGTAACACCAAGAAAGTGAAGCTAAAGATGGCATGTCTACTTTGATCAAAATGAGAGTAAAGTATACCAAATGTAAGCCACTTTATCAAGTAAGCATATTAGCATGGTTTACACTGTTTCATAAACAAGGCCAAAAAATGTTTATATGCAGCTGAAAAGAATAGGATCTCAGTCAGATCCTGTATGTTTATAATGGTTCTGCTACAACAGATGGGCGGAAATATAAGTCCAATAAATAAATAAATAAATAAATAAATAAATAAATAAATAAATAAATAAATAAATACAATGAGTACAATGAATACAATGAATACAATGAATATAAATTTATAATTTAGAAACATGGAATCTGTTTTGATTAAAACGAGCTCCTAATATCTCACTTATTGCTTCCATGATGAAAGACTGGAATTTCAATTTAATTCATGGGACTATCTGTGCACAAGTTGAAGGTATCAACTAGCTTAGGGAACTGCTCCAGTTTGCAGAAATACAAGAATTTTAGGAAATGCAGCCAATGATAAAAATAAAATAAAACTGGAAGCAACATTAAATTTGTAATGTCCCCATGGATGAAATCTCCTAATGCAGTTTCTCATTCAGCATCTTAAAATATGCTGAATTAGTCCAACATTTCTTTGAAGCAGAGATGGAACTCATTAACAATTTTGAACTATAGTTCGTAGAATATCCCAGATTGATTTTTCCCACCTCATTTATAGCAATATAGCAATCTTGTACACCAATGGTTCCCAGCCTTGAATAACCTAGGTCAGGCATGTCCAAACTTCGGCCCTCCAGATGTTTTGGACCACAACTCCCACAGTCCTTTGTCATTGGCAATCTAAGCTTAGAATTCTGGGAGTTGTGGTCCAAAACATAAGAACATAAGAAGAGCCATGCTGGATCAGGCCAAAGGCCCATCTAGTCCAGCTTCCTGTATCTCACAGCGGCCCCACCAAATGCATTTGGGAGCGCATGAGACTAGATATCTGTCTCCTGATACCACTCCCCTGCACCTGGCCCTTGAAGTACCCTGGTTTTAAGCCTGGAGATGACACATCTCCATCATGGTTTGTAACCTGTGATGGACTTTTCCTCCAGGAATCTGTCCAATCCCCTTTTGAAGGCATCCAAGCCAGATGCCATGGCCACATCCTGTGGCAGGGAGTTCCATAGATTAACAACGCGCTGGGTGAAAAAATATTTTCGTTTGTCTGTTCTTACTCTCCCAGCCCTCAATTTGAGTGTATGTCCCCTAGTTCTGGTATTTTGTGAGAGGGAGAAGAGCTTCCCTCTATCCACTTGACTCATGCCCTGCATTATTTTGTACGTCTCAATCATATCCCCCTTCAGGCGCCTTTTTTCCAGACTAAAGATGAGGGCTGAAGTTTGGGCATGCCTGACCTAGGTGTTCTTCAACTACAACTCCTAGAAACCTTCACCACAAGCTTCTAGGAAGTAAAATCCAAGAACACAAGGGTTACCAAACATGGTACCCCTGTTGAACACCAAAGCCTAAAATGGAATTCTGTTTAGTCTAGAACACTCTTGGCAAACCTATGGCATGGGTGCCAGAGGTGGCACTTAGAGACTTTTCTGTGGGTGGTAATTATTTGGGTCCTCTTTTTCCCCCTGTTTGAAGAAGGCAACAACATTAGCTCTCCTCCAATCGATGGGGACTTCCCGTGTTCTCCAGGAATTCTCCAACAGTATTGACAATGGTTCTGAAATTACTTCTGCCATTTCTTTTAATATCCTTTAGTTTCAACCACCCTGGTCTGAATAGGCTTCTTAGGTGGACAGTGCCCTCAATTAGGATATTTGGATGGACAATGGCCTGGCATGTGTGAAAGTCACACCTATGTAACCCTTCCCAACACTCATTAAGTATGGATTGCATTAGCAGTGGTCTTCTGGGTGGAGATGTGAAGTGCTTCTGATTTGTCTAGGGATCACTGAAAGGGCAGCATGATAAGTGGGAGACAGATTGTGCCTGATGAGGGAGGGATTTTCAATACACACAGGAATGGCTTCTCGGACCCTTCGCTCAAACCACCTATCTTCTCTGTCTAATATAGGTGCATCCTCATCTTTGAATGAGTGCCCTTTGTCCTTCACTGCTGATACTGGTCCCATTTTAATCCCACAAGAAGTCCAGTTGTCATGAAACAAATCCCAGATAACCTCACCTGAATGATTGAGAATCTCCACAGACAATTGAATGCAATAGCTTTTTAAATATTACATGATGGATGAATACATTCCAGGTTCTAAATATCCTTTAAATGTTGGTGCCCCAAAATAGACACAGTATTCCAGATTTGGTGCTGCAGGATTGACAGCACTGCTGAAGAAGGTAAAGAGAACACAGACCAGAGACTGTACCAGGATTTTTTTCTTAATGTTTTTCTCCCTACCTTCAAAGTCTGCCCGTTGCTCAACTACTTTATTCCAATGATCAAAATACTGTAGTAAATCTCACTAAAATAAACCACTGCTTCAACTGGAATTTAGTAAGTTATCTCCACCATAAATTCCATTGATTCAAATGGGCTACTCTAATTGAGACTGACTGTATGCTAAAGTAAATTATAGAGGAGTTACAGTAACTCATCAAATCTCAACTGAACCAAAGGGTCTATTCTAGTGAGATTTACTATGCTAAGCAACAAGATTTTGGCCAGTAATTCCGGTCTTCAAAGAGAACCTCACAATCAAGAGGGGTGGCCAGAAATGTGCTTCTAACATAGTATTAACAAGCTGAACCAGGAAACAGACAGCCAAAGAGAAGTCAGGCACTACCAACAGCACAGAACAGCAAGGGCCCTCTTATCAGTGGACAGCTCTGCAATTCAAATAAAAAAGCAATCTCCTTACCAAGGCTAGCAGTAGCAGGATCAGCGCTGAGAAAGATGTACAACAGTGGAGTCCAAATTTCAACCCTCCAGATGTTTTAGACCACAGCTCCCAGAATTCCAATCCTGTATTGCCAATAACAAAGGACTGTGGGAGTTGTGGTCCAAAAACATCTGGAGGGCCAAAGTTTGGACACCACTGGTGTACAAGTTATGGTTTATCTTGTAGTGGGCTAAGGCGAGAGATAGGAGAATCGATTGACCCCATGGCATCACTGAAATTCTGCCCTGATAAAAGGATTTTGCAGGTTTCGAAATGTGTTTTGAACAGCTAGAATAATCTGGTTGACCAGCATATGTACTACATGCAACTCAGCATCTGTCATGTCTGACAATCTCCTGAAAGCTACCATCCTCATCAGCAGCCCGTACAACGATGTCTTCCCAAGCAGCTTATCATTCTAAACTATGAGCGCCAGCTCATGTTTCATAGATCCTCTGTGCATAATTGGAAGAGGAAAACTACCTGTAAGGGTATAGATGCTATTTCTCACTGGTCTTACAGGAATTATAGGACTGACAATACAAAACTCCAACCTAAATCTTGTATCTGTTGTGATGGGGTTCCTGCATGGCAGGGTTGGACTAGATGCCCCTTGAGGTCTCTTCCAACTCTATGATTCTATGATTCTATGATTCTATGATCTTACTCCCAAATTCATTTGGAAACGTGTTTTAAAGCAGTGTCTGCATACATCTTGAGATAAATAAATGCCTTTTAAACCAGTGGCTTCAGGCACAGTGGATTAGGAGGGAAGCCCCATACTGAATCAATATTGGAACAAATTTGGATGGAGGGAAATGGACAAATATTCCTTCTAGAACCAATAACTCATAAAATTAATTTTAAAGTAAATGCTTCAGGACAGTTTTAATTTGAATCCAGGGGTTACCATGCTCCCATGAGGTCGGTTCAGACAAGTAGTATCCATTTGTCAAAAACCACCAATGAACTACATGGGTGAATGAGGCTTGAAAACTAAGATTAAGCTCAGCCTTTCTGTCATTGATTCAGATCATAAGTCATATACCACAGGAATATTAATTCCGAATACACTTGTGCACAGTTCAAAATGACCAGCTTCCCATATTTCATTTGCTATAATGATAGATCACATTTTCCTTATAGTTCGATCAAGAAAATTCAGATCAAGAACTGAATTGAATTTTCTTAAATTTGTTTTCCAACAGCTGGACCAAATATAGGGCTTGTCAAAACTGCAAATAAATGTTGGCTAATTGATTTCCTTTTCCAGACCATGAAATCCATGCCCCTTGGTGCTTTTCACTCCAAGTCTAACTTTATATTAGTCTCCTGATTTTGGGCAAAAAGCCAAAGATTACAACACAAATTTATTTTTACAATTTGTGTTGTGTGTTTGTGTTGTAATCTTCAAACACTCATAGTAAAAATAAGTGAATTAACTACGTATCATAGTGTATGTACTACTTATTGTTTTTTCTTAAAATGAATAAAAATATTTAAAAAAAAGATTACAATACAAACATGCCTTGCAAGGATGTAAGGCAGACAGGACAGCTGACTAGATGACAAGTACCCACCTTGACTGCTGTCCCCCCCCCCCCCCACTGAAGTTGAAATGCGGAGAACAAGATAAGCTAACTTGCCTAGGATGTTGAGATAAGATAATCTGGGACCAGCAGGGTCAGCCACTACTGGGATCAAGAAAAAGGGCAAGTGTCATCAGTGCAATGACCTGCACCGTTTTAAAGAAGATTAAACAAATTCATGAGTGATACAGCTTTTTAGGGCTACCAAGCTGCATGGTACCTCTAAGGATCAGCAGAAGCATCCCACCAAACACCAGTGGCTACAGAGCACAGGCAAGCGGGTGCTACAGCACTCTCATTCACCTGCCAATTCTTTGTCTACTACAAAAAGAGAAGAGAGATAGAGGAAGTGCTTTAGCTCTGCTCCAGCAGGACCATTTTTATATCCTTAATTGCAAAGAATTCCAGCACCGTGCTTCCTTATAACCATTTAGTGTATCTTGATTGTACAGTAAAATGTTGTGATTTTGTGCAGAACCTTAGAAACACCACCTGTTTTGTACTACAATTCCCTGTTCCCACCCAGCTGGTCATGCTGGTTGGGAGATTCTGGGAAAACAATAGACAAGGTGACTTTCCCATGCTTTGGATTTCCATAGATTTCTCAAAAGCATCTAGTAGAACTGCAAATACTGGATGAAATCCAGCCACAAGTAGAACAGTCCTACTGAACTGATGGAACTTGTGGAGGAACTGACTCACTGATTCATGGGCCTACTCTAGTTGTGATTCACAAATAATTTTTTATTTTTTAAAATTTAAAATATTTTTACTCCACCTTTCCGCTTGAAAAGTCTGCTTACCTCATTAAAAAGACAATATTTAAAAGCTAAAACACTACGCTTGCAAATGTTTTAGTTTATCATTGTTGTGAATAAATTTAAAAATAAAAAGACATATAAAAGCAACAAGACACAAAAATCCATTTAAAAAGCCCCTCTGAGGCAACCCATTCAGGCCACCACTCACTCAGGGAAAGCTAGCCTGAAGAGAAAAATCTTTATCTGCTTGTGGAAGGACAGTAAGGATGGTGTCAACTTGGCCTCCTATGGAACAGAGTTCCAAAGTCTGGGAGCAGTAACAGAGAAGGCTCTCTCTCATGTCCCCACTAATGCACATGTGAAAGTGATGAGACAGGCCTCTCCTCATGATCTTAACATCTTCTCAGGCTCATAGAAGGAGATCTGGTCCTAGAGATGGCTTGGACCCAAGCCATTAGAGCTTTAGAGGTTAGAACCGGCACTTAAAATGTGCCTGGAAAGGGATCACTAACCACTGGAGCTGCCCTAACATAAAAACCACTTTATGACTGTAGCAGTTACTTCATCATTATTTTTCCATTGATACTACAATTACAACCAATGTTTTAATTATATTAACGGCAGAGTCTGTTATTTTTATTTTTTGTAAAATGTGGAGGTAAATCACACTCTACACCCCATTCTTGATTCACATTGCAGAGTATTGCCCTCTGGGACTGTACTGCTTTGATGAGGAGAGGGGTTTAAAGTTCTGGTTCCCATTAAGCCAAGCAAAAGAAGAGCTAGCTTGTGTGACTTTAGGCAAGATACATGGTCCCAGAGCACATCCAAAGGATGGGAATGCTAAATCACATCTGAATATTCTGTACCAAGGAAAGCCTACAAGGAGTCACAGTAAGTCAGAACTGACATAACAGCACATTGTTAATACTATGTTGCTTTATTGGGAAAATGACAAATTTCTATAAAAAGCAAAGTTATTTAAAAGCATGGGAAATTCTGCCTTACTTTGGTACTTGATTCCAGTTAAATATTACAGTGGTACATCTAGATATAAAATCAATTCATTCCTCGACACACTTTGTATCGTGAAAGTTTTCATATAATGGATCTGAATGCGGTGCAATGCACCCTAGCAATGGAAGTCTTCTGCAAAATGTTCATATCTCAAGTTTTCCCATAGGGAATTTTTGCACCTCGAGTTTTTGCAGAAGTTTTTTGGAAGACTTCATTCCCAGGGTGCATTGAGCCCTGGACGGACTTCCCTTCACATCTTAAGTTTTTGTATCTAGAGGCATTTGTATCTAGAGGTACCATTGTATTCTAATACCCCAGACTGCACCTGGAACCCAATTGATACTGTAATTTTTTTCTCCAGCAATGGAAATTAAGCTCGTAATTAAAGCAAAACAAGCATCTTAAACCAATTTCAAGTTAAGCCGTGTATCTAGTTGTCCTACATTGTCATCATCCCATCTTTGATAAAGATGCATGTGCACAACATACACATTTGTGTGTGGATTCATAAGGAATTCAACTTGAGAATGAGAACCAGGGTAACACGAGTTTTTAAAATAATACCTTACCTAAGCAAAGAAAACCCAGGCACCTATATAGCAGAAACATCAAACAAATCTTCCTCCTATCTCCATGACAAATGCCTGGTGAAGAACAATGCTTAGTTTCTCATTATTCTACAAAAGCTGTCAAGACTGCTATTCTACTACAGAGCATGAGGCTGGATGGCTAGACAAGAACAGAAAATTGTAAAGTATCTTTTCTTGTCAGGAAATACATTTTACTATGTATTTCTAAGCTGCAGCTCAGGTGTTAGCCACACCAACCATGTTCATAATTTTAACCACTACAACTGGAAGATATTTTTATGCAGTCTTCAAGAAATCCTTGAAAATATTCAGCCGATCACTTGTTTCTTTATTCATATCAGAGTTCTGCACAATTTAAAATGATGTACATATGTGGCTGAATTAAAAACAAATTAAAACATTCAGATAATTAGATTTTTTTTTACCAGAAGCATGCTACTTCAATAATGTAATATCTGCTGTTTACTAGATCTTTTGTACATGTAATGGGGCATAAATTGCATGTGCTGCATTGGGGGAGCACAGAAGGAGTGGGAAGGTATCCCATGTATATTCCATGCTCTGGGGGTTTCCGAGACTACAGTGTGTAGCCAACCAATCCTTCATTCCCAGAAGCATTGTACTATAAACATGTTGATGAGCCTATCAATGTAAGGCCTCTTACACGATTATTCGCCCACTCTTATTTAACCCTTGCAACAATTTTGAAGTATTTTTGTGCTCATGAAACACAGAAACACAAGAACATAAGAAGAGCCATGAGTTGGGAGTGCCAGGCCCATCTAGTCCAGCTTCCTGTATCTCACAGTGGCCCCACCAAATGTGTCCAGGAGCGCAAGAGACTAGATAGCTGTCTCTTCATACCACTCCCCTGCATCTGATCCTTGAAGTACCCCAGTTTTAAGTCTGGAGATTACACATCTCCATCATGGTTTGTAACCTGTGATGGACTTCTCCTCCAGGAATCTGTCCAATCCCCTTTTGAAGGCATCCAGGCTAGATGCCATCACCACATCTTGTGGCAGGGATTTCCACAGACTAACAACACGCTGGGTATTTTCTTTTGTCTGTTCTTACTCTCCCAACCCTCAATTTGAGTGTATGTCCCCTAGTTCTGGTATTTTGTGAGAGGGAAAAGAGTGTCCCTCTATCCACTTTACCCATGCCCTGCATTATTTTGTACGTCTCAACCATATCCCCCCTCAGGGACCTTTTTTTCCAGACTAAAAAGCCCCAAATGTTTTAGCCTTTCCTCATAAGCCCAGTAATCAATATAGGTAAATAACAAATCTGTAGAAAGAGAGAGGGTGTTGTTGTCTGGAACCATTGCAGCAATGAAAAGACATACTCTGATGCCCAGATGAATTTTGATACGACTGGCAAAGGTAGTCTCATTTCATTCTGGAATAAACACCAGGAGCAGTGAACACCAGCTTCTGATATTTCCCCCCCAGAGATTTACAAAGCTCTATAGGGTTCTCTGGAAGATGTTCAGACATGATGTTCCATGACCTGACATTTTTTCATTTGTCAGAGAAGCAATTTCTAAGCACGCTGCCACCAAAAACTGATTTTGGATTGGTACTAGGTTTGCTGATTAGGCTATACACTAATGCTTTTGGAGGAGCAGCAATAACAGTAATGTCTCGAGCAGTACGTGGAAAGGTGTTTTCTTTTTTCAATCACATTTCCCAGAATCCCCTGGCCAGCATGGATTTGTCTGGGAGCTTAAATTTCCAAATCCAGCTCTATACTGAAAACAACAACACTGAATTTAAATAACATATTCTGAAATGCTCCTCCCATCAATCACTTATTCCATGCCCTTGATTTACCAGAGCCTTCTCATTTATCTCCTTTATCTGTTTGGTCTCACCTTGGCTCTACTTCTCAGGCTAGCAATATTTTCTGCATTTAGTGCTGGTGGTCAGCAATGTTCATTAGACTGTCTAAATCACATGGAATCAGAAAGCCTTGATAAAATCTCATGCAGGCGGAGATGAGGGGATGAAAGAAATACACCTGAGTGGAAAATGAACAAAGCAGTACCACTTCTTAGTGGCTCAGGTGACTGCCCTGAATACTAGCAGGATGGAGCAGCACTCCCAACTCTTTCTCCCAAGCCTCAACATTTATGGAATGCAGAACAATGACAAAGGAGGACAAGCAGCCACGGATGATGAATTAGAGATTCCTGATGGGTACAAAAGGGCACTACCTTTGCAAAATAAGCTATCCAAATGCATTACAAAGACTGTCACTCTTGATAAAAGGTACCAAACATTTCTGCAAAAACAAAGAATCATGCTACGTTGAGTTAGGAAGGAACTTCAGCATCAGCGCCTGGTCAAGGGACTCCTTCCACATGTCCAATCAAGGGTGGATTTCAATCTGTTGCTGGGGGTGGAGAGGCATGGACCATAATTGGTTCTTATTCCTTGTCTACAGAAATATATCCAGTTGGTACATTGCTACATTGTTATCAAAGCTTGTCTGTATATCTTTGTGATTCCGAACATTTGGAAGAAACTGCAAGTGGAAGAATATAAGCAAAACAAAAACAAAAAGCCAAGACAACTCAAAATACATATTGTTGCAAAAAATGCGCCAGCACACTTTTTTGTTTTTATATGGTAAAGCACTCTCAAATTGCTTCAACCTCACAACCATTCTGTTGCATAATGACTTCCAAAAGAGTCCTACCATTAACATCCCTATTCAAGTCTTGTGAACTCAAAGCCATGGTATCCTTTATTAAAGCCAACTCACGACCAGTCTTCCTCTTTTTCTGTTGCCCTCCATTCTTCCTAGTATTGATCTCCCTTCCAGTGAATCTCATCTCACAATGTGTTCAGTTTCATCATTGTGAATGTTGTATTTGACCTGTACCTCATTTATTTGTCTTACTGGGAGTCCGTGATATCCATAAAGCTCTCCTCCAGCACCATATTATGAACGAGACAATTTTTTTCTTCTGCAGTCATGATTTTGTTTTTCTAAGGTTCAGCTATATCCATGCTTTTACATTTTCTTTTTCCACCTCCATCAGTTATCACTCCAAAGCATTGCTGCTTACTGCCAGTAATATGCTATCTGTGTATAATAAAATATAGATGATTCTTCATCTGATCTAACTCAGCTTTCTATATGCTTGTTCCTCCTAAAGATTGGAGTTACAAAGAGATAAAATATATCTTTTTTCAACTATTTTCATTTGCCATATTCTGTCTCACCAGTAGCCTTTTATTCAAGCTATAAATTACACATGAAGAGAATAATATCTTGCGCCACATCTGTCTCAATTAAAACAATCCATAGCTTTTCATAATCCACACTAGACATGGGCACGACTTGGCGAAATTGTCGTTTCCATTTTTGGTTATCGTTTCCGTTATGTAACGGAAACGGTAACGATAATTAAGCCATCAGAACTCGAACTCAAACCGAAAAAAGAAAAATTTGGTCAGGTTTTTTGTTTCCGTTTGTGGCATCGTGGCGATCACGCGATGTGAAGCACAGAACAAGTTTTCAAAAGTTTTTTTTAAAAAAACCCGACTCCCGGCCAAAAAAGCAGGCGAAAATATGCCTGCCTGAGGCTTTGCCACCTACCAGAGGGGTGGTTTCTGGGGGGGTCCCCGGCCTTTCCCCCCCTCTTCTCCTGTCCTGGGCTGCTTGCACCAGGCTGGGGGGGGGTCATCCTCATTGTCTGTCTCTCGCTGCATACCATGCAGTGGGGGGGATCCAAAATGGCAACCGCAATTTTTCTTTTGAAATCGTGGTCAAAAAACACACCAAATCACCACAGAAACATGTGAAATTTATTTTAAATGAATTTTTATAGTAGCAGCAGTGGGTTTTTTATAGAAATAAAACATTGTATTGATTTTATTTTATTTTATTTTTTATTTTTTTAGACCTGCCCATTTGGGCTGGGCATGGGATGGGACCATGCAAATTTTTGAACCATTCCACCAATGGCATCGCCAGGATTTTGACTGACACTTCTGGATGTCTCGGAGGGCATAAAAAGCCGAGGCACCTTCCAGAAATCGCAGTCGGGTCAGTGTATGGATGTGGTTGAGGGAGGAGGGCTGACTGCTGGTGCTGGTGTGATCCGATCGAGATTGAGGAGGGAGGCTGGAGGCTTTAGGATTTAAGTTAGGCAGGCAGGGAGGGAATTGAATTTAGAAAATAATTTCTTTTATTCCCTGCAGCTTTGTCTGCTGAAGGGAATAGCAGTTTATTCTTTATTTCTTCTCTGGCAGTTTTAGGATTTTTTTTCTGATATTGGATAAAGGGGGAGGTTCGACTGGGAGTGGGAGGTCTGGATTTATTTTAAAAATATATTATATACTAACATTTATTTTCTATTTTCCCAACTTCAATTTGCTTGCACACACACACATTTGGGGTGCAAGCCAAGAACAGAATCTCTGTAATATCCTAACTGCCCACTCGCCCGTCCGCCCGCGCCGCCATCTGCCTGCGGCCTGCGCCACCACCCGCCCACTCATGGCCACCACCCTCCCGCTCGCCCACCCGTGCTTCCCCCTGCCACTGTCGCTGCCCGCCCATGGCCCCCCGCCACGCCCTCCCACCCGCACCTCCCCCCGACGCCCGCCCGATGCCCCGCCCGCTGCCTAGGGCGCAAAAACACCTAGCGCCAGCCCTGATTGCGGGACGCCCCTATGCTCTGGGAAGTCAAATCGCGCTAAATCGCGGTGGAAACGACAAACGGAAATGACAAATTTTTGAAAAATTTCACGACAAACGGAAACGACCTGAAACGGACCCGTTCTGACAAATGAAAACTCGAAACGTCGTTTTTTCTAGTCATGCCCATGTCTAATCCACACAATCAAAGACTTTATTGTAATTTATAAAGAACAAATTGATTTTTCCCTGAAATTCTTTGGTAGACCCCAGTAGCTGTCATAGGTTTGCAATATGATCTCTAATTTCTCTTTTCTCTAACCAGCTTGAGTATCTTTCATTTTCCCCTTATACAATAAAGTCTTTAATGCAAAATCCTGAATGCCACATTGCTTCCTTAATGCAATTGTCCTATAACAGTGTTGGCGAATCTATGGCACAGGTGCCAAAGGTGGCACTTGGAGCCCTTTCAGTGGACACTGGACATCGCCCCTTCACAGCCACCTGAAGTCAGGTTAAATTGTTGTTCTGGCACTTTGAGAAAAAATAGTGGGTTTTGAATTGCAGTTTGGGGACTCGGTCTCTACACTGTGCTATAATTATTGCAGTATTCAATATTTTTTTTCTTTAGGATTGGAATGCTTGATGAATGTTTCCAGACAGTGGGACATTGGTTTTACCTTATTTGTTTGCATGTTTTTGTTACGATTGTGATAAGAATCTCTATAGTTCTACTGGTATCTCATATACTCCTGGTTATTTCTATTTTTTTAAGCGCATTGAGAATACTTCTCTTTTGAAAATTGCATCTTCTATATCACAGGACACTGCTCTGAAGGAATGCTTACATCTCTTCTATATAGCTGTTTGATATGCAACTTTTTTTCCTCTCCTGGGCAGATAGTATATTTCTTTGTCTAATCCCTAATCTAGTTTTAATGTCCATTTGATTACATTATTCTTATGGAAGGGGATCTCTTGTGTTTTTGTTTTTTCTTTCCTTTTCTTTTTTCTTTTCCTTTCCTTTCCTTTTTTGTTCTCATCTTTTTTCAGAATGACTCTTATAGTAGGTATTTTTCTTTGAACATGCAATCAAGAGGAACTGAAATCAGAGCCTCTCGCATTAAATGGTCAGTCAGGCAGGGAGACACTATGAGTAAATTACTAAATACCAAGCCTTACATCCAGATGAGTCATCTAATTAGCACAGCTGATTCAGTTACAACTGTGCTAGAGACCTACCGAGAACTATTAAACTCTTTACAGTATCATTTAAAGCATGAGACCAATTACAATAGGATAAAGACTCGAAATAGCACTTATTCCAAACCCTGGTTCGACAGGGAATGTAGAGAGATGAAGCATGAGTTATTGAATAAATATAGATTTTACAAACAACAGGCCCTGGAAAGAATTCCACCTGAATGGTTCACACTGAAAAGGGAATACAAATCCCTGATTAAGAGGAAGAAGGCTGAAGCCCAGAAGGAATTATGGCAACAATTAATAGCTGCAACTAGATCTAAGGATCCCTCATGCTTCTGGAAAATTGTGACAAGGGGGTTGACCACCTACCCGGTTGTCAATGAGATATGTATCCCTGCAAAGGTCTGGGAAGCACATTTTAGGGGAATCTACTCACAGCATCCTGACTCTGCAACCAGAGTTCAAGAATTGCCTTTAGGTTTGGCAGAGTGGCCCCCTGTTTCCATGCAGGGAATCATCTCGCTGATTCACCAGCTGAAACCAGGCAAAGCCCCAGGTGCTGATTATATAACAGCTGATTTATTGCAGGATAATTTGGAGTGGTGGACCCCAGTTTTGGCCTCATTATTTACTTGGATTGACTGCACAGCGGTTATACCAGAGGACTGGGGGCTTGCTATTATAATGCCAATTTTCAAGAAAGGATGTAAACTAGACCCAAGAAACTACCGCCCAATAAGTCTACTAAGCATTATTAGTTCTATGCAAGGCACCTGTTGGGGAAGCTTCAGGATTGGTTAAATGATGAAAATATTCTTGCTGAAGAACAAGCTGGGTTCTGATTTGGTAGGGCCACTATAGATCAGGCACTCGTTCTACACCATCTAGCAAACAAATATTCTACTCCAAAAGGAGGTTCCTTGTATGTGGCATTCATAGATTTTAAATCAGCTTTTGATCTGATACCCAGAGAAAAATTGTGGGCCAAATTCGAGACCACAAATATTGACAAAAGACTTCTTCTGCTAATGAAGCGACTGCATGAAAATACCAGTCTTAGGGTTATTTGCAATAAGGCAGGGCGCTATCTAACGTAATTCCATCATTCAATGGGGTCAAGCAAGGCTGCATTTTAGCTCCAACATTGTTTAATTTTTACATTAATGATATTGTGAGCAATTTATCGAGGATGCAGACTTTCATCCCCCTTTCACGCCCCCTTTCAATCCTGCTTTATGCAGATGATGCAGTCCTGATGTCAATCTCGTGTGTGGGATTACGGAGAATCTTGAAAGCCTTAGCCTCATACTGTACAAAAGAACAGCTGACCATTAATTATGATAAGACTAAGATCATGGTCATTAGCAGGAAACGTTAGATGGACAATAAATGGAAATTATAGAGCAAGTGTCCTGCTATAAATATCTAGGTATGATATTTCATTCATCTGGCCAATGGTCCTCCCACGTGAACCATGTAGCATCTAATGCACAAACATGCAGCTCTGCACTATTGAGGTTCTTTTATACCAAGGGTGGTCAATCTGCCATCAGCGATTCAAGTTTTTAAAGCTAAAATTCTAGCCCAAATGCTTTATTTGTTTGCATACTCAAATGTGAAGCCTTTGGAGACGGTGCAGACAAAGTTTTTGAGAAGAATTCTTGTAACACCTTTGTGTGTCCCCAATGATTCCGATTGGAGGCTGGATTAATCTCCGTTAAAGCACGTGCCCTGATCCACATGTTCAGCTATTGGCTGAAACTTATTTTTGCCCCATCTGGCTTGGCACCCTAGTATTAGTGGATACATTCCAATCAACTTGGAAAAGGAATCTAACTGTTAACCTACTGCAGCTGGGTTTTTCCTTAGAGGCCATTTTGGCCATGGGTTTTGGCAATGCCAAGGCTGCAATTAAAAGGAGAATATGGGATGTAGAACTACAAGAACATCTAGCAGCCCACGATAAACTCAGCACAGTTAGGAATAGTTCCTTTAGAATGGCCAACTACCTATCTAATATAACCATTCCCAAGTTCAGGAGAGCCTTCACCTTAGCTCGATTTAATGTTCTGCCCTCCAGATTGTTGGAAGGCAGATTGTCTTCCAGTGGATAAACGTGTTTGCCCTTGTTTAATCTATTTTTGAATGTCCATTTGAGTGTTCCCTTTATTATCCGGAGGACTCTTCTTCAGTCTATCTTGCAGCAAACTCAGGGGAGGCCAGGGAGTTTTGTGTCCAACACCTGCTGGAGATAAAAAGCCAGATGTGACTGAGGTGGTGGCCAAATTCTGTTGAGGCATCGCTCCCTGCCCACTTCAGGTGGCGAGGTCAGATGATTGGCAATATCCATTGTGTATTTTCCTTACCTCTTCTCATGATGTGGGTTGGAGGTGGTCTCATGGTCCCTTGGAGACAATTCTAGTCCTATTGAGTTGATTACCCTGTTATTGGGCCTACTGGGCTTCCATGATTTTACCTGTTCTGCCTTTTATACAAAGAGTATGCCATTGTATTATGCTTGTCTTGTGTGCATGCTTTTATTGTTTTATACACTTTTATTTTGGTTTTATGTGGAATGTATTTTGTATTTTATCTGGTCAGTGACTGAAATAAAGAGTGAACACCCCCCAAAATGCAAAACATTGATACATAAAAGGAAAAAATTGATTACAAATGTATCTGAAACAGAGCACAGTAGGAAAGACACCAAAATATGCACAAAATTGTGCCAGAAAATCCATACAAAGTTTCATGCACAATACAAAGCAAGAATGACTAGAAAACACAGGCAGGATTTGAAGAAACCAACCACGATGACAACAAATTTTCATATCCCTTCCTGCTCATTGTAATTTATTGCATACCACTTATTACTACAAAATAGAAAAGATCTCAGTTCAATAATATTACCTACTGAATAGCCTCCAATGTAAATAATTATTATCATATGGCTGTTACAAGGAACATGCTTAGAATTACAAAGCATTTTTCATTCAGTTATTTACAGAAAGAGTTGCAAATATTAATGTTTTTGCTTATTATATCACAGATCCCCTTTATTAAGCCAACAGTATGTAATTTAAGTAGCAATATTTTCATTATGAAAAATCAACAAGGATTTCTTAAAAACAAGTCATGCCAGAGTAATTTGACCTCTTTCTTTGATAGAATTACAGCCCTGGTGGATGAGGGGAATGCTGTGGATCTTGCTTATCTGGACTTCAGTAAGGCCTTCAATATGGTTCCCCATGGTATTCTGGCTAAGAAGTTAGTAGAATGTGGGATAGATAGTGCTACTCTTAGGTGGATTAGTTATTGGTTGACTGATTGCACCCAAAGGGTGATCATTAATGGCTTCTCTTCATCTTGAAGAGATGTGACCAGAGGGGTGCCCCAGGGTTCTGTTCTGGGTCCGGTGCTATTCAATATCTTTATTAATGACTTGGAGAAAAGAATAGAGAGTAGGCTGATCAAATTTGCAGATGATACCAAATTGGTACCAACAGATTAGAGTGCTGGGCCAAAGCTAACAGAATGGGGTTCAACAGAGGGAAATGTAGGGTGGTACATCTAAGTAAAATGAATGAATTGATATAGGATGGGAGACACCTGGCTTGAAAATAGTACCCGTGAAAGGGATCTGGGAGTCTTGGTGGACCACAAATTCAACATGGGTCAGCAGTGTGATGCGACGGCCAAGAAAACCAATACAATTCTTGGTTGCATCAACAGAAGCATAGTATCTAGATCAAGGGAAGTGATGGTACCACTCTATTTTATTCTGGTCAGACCCCACCTGGAGTACTATGTCCAGTTCTGTGCACCTCAATTTATAAAGGATGTTGACAATCCTGAACGGGTCCAGAGGGGGGCCATGATCATTGAGGGTGTGGAAGAAATGCCTTATGAGGAGCAGCTTAGGGAACTGGGAATGTTTAGCTGAGAGGGGATATGATATCTATGTTTAAATATTTGAAAGGATGTCACATTGAAGGCGGCAATGGTTTATTTTCCATGGCTTCAGAGACTAGGACGCGGGGCAATGCTCTGAAGCTGCAGGAAAAGAGTTTCAATTTAAACATTAGGAAGAACTTCATGACAGAGCTGTTCGGCAGTGGAATATGTTGCCACGGAGGGTGGTAGAGTCTCCTTCTTCGCAGGTTTTTAAACAGAGGCTGGATGTCCATATGTCAGGAGCACTGAGATGGGGGTTCCTGCATGGCAAGGGGTTGGACTATATGGCCCTTGAAGTCTCTTTTAACTCTATGATTCTATGATTCTATTGTATGTGACTGACCTGCAGAAATTTATTACAGTTTATTATGTCAAGCTCAAGTTCTTGGCCCTTGTTGGCCCAAAGTACTTTTAGTCAACACTCAGTTATCTTGAAGGCAAGTCAACATGTAAAGTGAAAAATGTACCATTGTCAAAGAGATGAAACTGAGAATCACTTGAAGAAGCCAAGAAATACAGAATTTTCTGACTGCTTTATACATCAAAGGCTTACAACTTCATGTATATTTTGATCTCACATCACTTCATCACACAATGCATAAGCATGCACAGGAAGGGCTTCCCTGTAATTCAGTTAAAATTATTTTAAGTTGTTTAGCTAATATATTGTTAAGACCAGTTAGGACTCTTATTAAGTAGTTCAATATCTGTCAAAACTAGATAGGCCAGTTTAATGTGGAAATTTGTTCTCTGTATTTAGATTGTCTACAGCTATTAATTCACTATCAGGATATGAAAAATGGAAAATGGAAATGTGAAAACCAGCCTGAAATGCTAATTTCAGGACCTTTAAAATAATCATGGTAGTCAGGCAAAGACAGGAACTTTTATATGCAATGCGAAATTGAGGGACCAAAATGCAACACCCTTTGTTTAGCAGCCCATTAAGCACTAGTTTTAGTTACACAATGCTTTTGAAACTAGGTAATTTTTAGAAGAGTAGATAAAATATACTTGGTTGATGTTATCTACCATATATTAATTGTTGTAGACAAGACAGACTGGTTTAACATTGTATTTTGCCATCTTCACTTTTTGTATTAGATGAAAACAGATGCAAGTAAAGCTAGTTAAATTATGGTTGGGATATATTTACTATATACTGATTTAGTTAAATATAGTTAAATGAAGAATTAAGTACAGTATTAGGACTGCAAATATTGTTAAGATTAGACAGGCTAACTAAACATTGTATTTTGTTATATCTATCTCTTGTATTAGATGAAAATGTTGTTGTTCAGTCGTTCAGTCGTGTCTGACTCTTCGTGACCCCATGGACCAGAGCTCGCCAGGCCTTCCTATCCTCCACTGCCTCCCGGAGTTTTGTCAAATTTATATTGGTTGCATCGATGACACCGTCCAACCATCTCATTCTCTGTCGTCCTCTTTTCCTTTTGCCTTCGATCTTTCCCAGCATCAGGGACTTTTCCAATGAGTCCTCTCTTCTCATGAGGTGGCCAAAGTACTGGAGCCTCAAGCTTCAAAATATGTCCTTCCAGTGAACATTCGGGGTTGATTTCTTTCAGAATGGATAGGTTTGATCTCCTTGCAGTCCAGGGGACTCTCAAGAATCTCCTCCAGCACCACAGCTCAAAAGCATCAATTCTGCGGCAATCAGCCTTCTTTATAGTCCAGCTTTCACTTCCATACATCACTATTAGAAAAACCATAGCTTTGACTATCCTGACCTTAGTTGGCAAAGTGATGTCTCTGCTCTTTAGGATGCTATCTAGGTTTGCCATTGTTTTCCTCCCAAGAAGCAGGCGTCTTTTTATTTCATTGCTGCAGTCGCTATCTGTAGTGATTAAGGAGCCCAAGAAA
This sequence comes from Phrynocephalus forsythii, assembly GCA_029282475.1. Classification (NCBI taxonomy): domain Eukaryota; kingdom Metazoa; phylum Chordata; class Lepidosauria; order Squamata; family Agamidae; genus Phrynocephalus; species Phrynocephalus forsythii. Next base: position 95,252,832 of record JAPFRF010000005.1, read on the forward strand.
ATAAACTCTGTCATTGCCTCCATTTCTTCCCCTTCTATTTGCCAGGAGGTGATGGGACCGGTGGCCATGATCTTAGTTTTTTTGATCTTGAGCTTCAGACCATTTTTTCACTCTCCTCCTTCACTCTCATTAAGAGGTTATTTAATTCCTCATCACTATCTGCTATCAGAGTAGTATCATCTGTGTATCTGAGGTTGTTGATATTTCTTCCGGCAATCTTAATTCCGGCTTGTGATTCATCCAGTCCTGCCTTTCTCATGATGTACTCTGCATATAAGTTAAATAGGCAAGGTGACAGTATACAGCCTTGTCATACTCCTTTCCCACTTCTAAACCAGTCAGTTGTTCCATATTCAGTTCTGACGGTTGCTGCTTGTCCCACATATAGATTTCTTAGTAGACAGATAAGGTGGTCAGGTACTCCCATTCCTTTAAGGACTTGCCATAGTTTGTTGTGGTCTACACAGTCAAAGGCTTTCGCATAGTCAATGAAGCAGAAGTAGATGTTTTTCTAGAACTCTCTGGCTTTCTCCATAATCCAGCGCATGTTGGCGATTTGATCTCTAGTTCCTCTGCCCCTTCGAAATCCAGCTTGTACTTCTGGAAGTTCTCTTTCCACATACTGCTGAAGTCTGCCTTGTAGAATTTTGAGCATAACCTTTGCTAGCATGTGAAATGAGTGCAATTGTGCGATAGTTAGAGCATTCTTTGGAGTTTCCTTTCTTTGGGATTGGGATGTAGACCGGTCTTTTCCAGTCCTCTGGCCACTGTTCGGTTTTCCAAATTTGCTGGCATATCGTATGCAGCACCTTTACAGCATCCTCTTTTAAGATTTTAAAGAGTTCAATTGGAATGCCGTCACCTCCACTGGCCTTGTTGTTTGCAATGCTTTCTAAGGCCCACTTAGATGAAAATAGAGGTAAGGCATTAGATGAAAATAGAGGTAAGTAAAGATGGATATAATATTGATGAGAAAAAAGGCAAGCAAATATGAAAGTATGAAAACAATCTTGCTTAAAATGGGAAGGGAAATATGAAGTATCTGGGCTGAAATACAGTATTGTGAAAATAATTGTTTTTGATCTAGGTAACACAGCAGGAGATAAGTAATGTATTATCTATGAAGTCAGTTAAAATTATTTTAAGATGTTTAGCTAATATATTGTTAAGACCAGTTAAGACTATTATTAAGCTAGGTCACTATCTGAACTAGCCAGTTTAATTTGTTAGATTTAGAAAATAAAAATAAATTAAAAACAAAACACCTTTGTATCTGGGCATTCCTCTAAGGGAGATTCACTGCACAATTTATATTCTCAAGGTTTTCGGCCTTGACATAGGTTATTTGGTGGTGTGATTAGCGTTTGATTTTGTAATCTTGGATGAGGTTTGGATCCACTGCCTTGTTGCCATGGTTTTTAAATCAATCCATTTCAAAGACAGTTCAGTCAATTTCAAACATAGTATGGTCAATTTCAAATCCATCAGCTATAGAGCCATTATCCTAACTTTCCATGGGTCTCCTAGAACAGCTGTCTCCTGGTTCTGTTGATATACACAAAGTCTACAAGTTAATGCAACCATGCTTTCAGTTACTACAGCACTACATCACCTTGAACTGGGAGAGATATCACAAATATCCTTTAATGAAAAACACATCACATTATATTCTGTAGCCACGTCTACAGTCCATTTCATTTCTCAGAATCTACAGAGGCTGGAAGAATGTGGCAGTTTACAAAAAAAAATCAGCTATAGGTGTATACAAAATGGATAGGCTACAGAGCATCAATGTTATGCCTCCATCTTGAATGATCCTAAAATACTCCCATGCTAAATAAATTAGCCTTTAAGGCACTACAAGATTCAGTTATTTTTGCTCCAGCAGACTTGCAAGGCTTCCTGTTTCACAGAAAGTCTTAGTTGAGCAAGATAAGAATTTTTGTAAATTAGGCAATTGATGCAAACATTTTACTCAGCCTTACCATCTGCCTGAACATGTCTTGCATGTGCATGGAAGGGGCATGTGTGAGAAAGTGAATGTAGAGAGAGTGTTGTTTTAAAGGGCAACAATAGAGCACGTGTGACCCTGCCTTTTTGTGACATGGGCAGACAGCAATGCGTCAATCGGCATGACTTCTTTAGAGGTCTACAGCTGAAAGATGTTCTGGACGTGCCAAACGTGGCCTCATCACAACACAAGTAGCATTATTCACTGGTGACAATAGCGGAGATCTTTCCATTACTGAACACCATACCTCAGCAAAAGCAGAGCAGAAGGAGCTTAATTCTGTTTTATTTTTAAGAGGGGGAGATAAACTGTAAAGCCAATAGTGATTCCTAGTAGACCAAAAAGCCTTGGTTACCTTGGAAACCCAGACAACGGTGCCTTATTAGCAGCAAAGTGATCTTGTGCAAAATAAGCCATACTGAATCCATAATAGGATTACAGCAACCCCTTCCTTTCTCTCCTTTACAACAGAGATTCATGATTAATATATAATCCTCTGCTAAGGGAAGAGGACTTGTCACATCTCAAACTGTAAGGTATCCTAGAAATTGTGTTGGATTTCCCAGGGACCAGACTCGAAACTTATTAACAGTAAGGCCGTCTTGCCCAATGGAAAGCCTGCCAGGGACCTACAAGCCTAGATGGATCTGTTGCAACTGCCTTTTAATTTTAATGGATCACTGGATCTCACTCAGGTCTTAAATGGGCCTTTCCATTCACTCTCACGCATCCTGGGAACTCACCCATCACCAATTTGTGAATCATATCCCAGCAGCTAGCCAGCCAGATAGCCACTATGTTTGAGGAAAGAGCCCTAGTTTACTTAAGTTTAAGTCAACTTCACAGGCATAATTTCTCTTTCTCTCTCTCTCTCTCTCTCTCTCTCTCTCTCTCTCTCTCTCTGCACAGAAACAACTCTGATTTAAACCATTTCAGATAACCTCCTTTCAAGATGTGCAACAAAAATTTCACATAAACAGTGTCTTCACTAATTGGCAACTCACAAAATGGCAAATGCTTTTGGTAAATTATAAAAGACAATGATTTCATATTAGAAAACAAATATAAAAGGGGGGGGTAATGAAGAGAAATCTGTATCAAAGGTGAAAGAGGAAACAGTTGTCCCCCCCCCAAAAAAAAAGGTTACCAGGAACTTTGTAAATATCTGCAGAGAGGAATCTGCAGAGGAGCCTTGTCATATAATAGTAGTTCAGTTACCCAATGAAGAAAGGCAAGGAGATGGGGAACGAAGGGTGGTAACATGTCTGAAATAAGGCATTCAGAGTCTTCCACTGACCTTGCACAGAAATCTGTAATGGCTTCCTTCTCAAAATGTGCTCTTTTATTTGATGTTTCATTCACTGATCTAGTTATATACACACTGAAAATAGATAGCAGTCTCCTAATGCTAGTCTTAAAAACCAGTAAAGGTTAAGTGGAAAAAACCCATTCAATGGCAGCATCAGTTGCACCAATGGCAAAAGCCAGAGCTTGACAAATTACTTTTTAGAATAATTAGTTACATCTACAGCCCAGTGCCATTTTGACATATTCAGCTATTTTGCAGTATTCTTTCTTCATCGTTCTGTAACCACTCTCCAGCATGCACTGCAGCGATAACACATTCAGATTCCAGGCACTTTTGGGCAGAGACATTCAGAATACAATGTAGCCTATTATGAATCCACCTTTGCAAATTACTGTATTGTTTAATTTTACCCCATGCACTTTACAGTAGAACCCAGATATCTGTTGGGGATCGGCTCCAGGCCTTCTTGCGGATAACGAAAACCACAGAGAAGACAGAATGTCCAAAAACTCCCAAAAACTGCTGTTTTGCAACAGTAGCTTGCTTTATGGCTGCTGTTTTGTGACCGTAGCTTGCTTTACAGCTGCTGTTTGTGACAATAGCCTGCTTTGTGGTGGCTGAATTATTTATTTAAGTTTTTCCTTTGCCAACCATGGGTAAACGAATCAGTGGTTAATGAATCAGTGGATATGGGGGTCCTAGTGTATCCCCTTCTCGGGCAACATAAGTTTCCTTAAATGCATGTGTAATAACAACAACCAACATTCTACTGGAGATTGCTGTTCTAACCACCAGGCTTAAATGGAAAGTCATAACTTCTTTGGTGTACAATTTATACTCTAAGTTAATTCCAAATACAATATTTGCACTCTCCCAAGTTACACTTAAAGGCCACCATTTCAGGGTGCAACATTCAGTACAACAAGCATGAGATGGACAAGAATTCTGACTACTAAGTTCATGACACAGGGGTGTTCACTGACTTCAGAGGAAAGCAACTGGAGCACTAATTAACTTTTTATGATGAAGTAAATCAAAGTAACTTCTGTTCTTAAAAAAAGAAAGAAAGCAACTATAAAGTCTAGAGAAGGAGAAGCATTTAAACATGAAAGGAACAAGCCAGATTATCTCCACTGTTATACTGTCCTGTCAGGAAGTTTTTCCTGATAAGTACATTTCAAATTATTTTATTACAATTCATTATGCATGAAGTTTGCTTGATGTTCTTACATTATACTAGATCTATAAGGGTGTTAAATAAAAGTAACATGATATATGAAAGGAGATATGTAGATAAGTTGGTGAACATTTGTTAAGAATAATTATGTGCATATAACAGAAGAAGAGATGTAAAATTTCTGGAAACTTTGGGGGAAAAAACAGAAAACAATTGTTCTGTTTTTCTCCAAAGTTTTTTCTCCCATGGCTTCAAAATCTCCAGAAAGTTCACATCTCTAAAAACCCCAACATAACAAGATTTGAAACTCAATTTTTTTCTTCCCTAAACTATATGCATCTTTGTGCCACCATGATGAGGGCTAGCATCCCATGTGACTTTAACCTAAAACAAAGTCATTCTGGACCAGGCATTATTATGACCAAGAACAGTTTCCTTGTCTTAATACTTCAACCACAAGCTTCTCTGCAATCAGGAAAACTAACTTTTGGCTAAATCTACAAAAGCACACAGTAGCTGCCTAGATGCCCTAAGCACATCCGATCTCACCTAATCTTGGAAGCTAAGCAGGGTCGGCCCTGGTTAGTACTTGGATGGGCAGCCACCAGGGAATACTAGGTGCTATAGGCACCTGGAGTAGGAACTGGCAAACCACTCCAGTATTCCTGCCAAGAAAACTCCATGGACGTGTGGTCATGAAGAGTCGGTCATGGCTATAACAACACAACATGCACCCATCCTTTTAATGACGCTGTCTGTATGATCTCTTCAGCCGTCATTGAAGATGTTGTCCACAGCTCCTTCCATTTACTATACTAAAAAGGCTGCAATAGGAATCCTGGAGAAAGTGTAGTTTTTCTGCAGCCTGTGTCTCCTCCTCACTCTGTAAACTGCAATGAGAGGAAAGAAGAAGGCAAGAAGATGCCCCACTGAAATCTCTCAAACACAGCATCTCATAACACCAGGGCTGCCATTTTAACAAATAGAGTGGGGAGAAGGATTTCTTGGGTCTTTACTGAACCAGTCATAGGAACATGACATTTTGGAAACATCAAGTGCATCTGTACTACATACTCATTTCTGTTTGATACCACTTTTGCTACAGCTTCACCCTACATAATCCTGATATCTCTAGTTTCACGTGCAGTAGACACGTGAAGCCACAAGCTACGAATATTAGGATCTTACAAGATGGTCCAATTGCAATTAAAGTAGCATCAAACTGATGTAACTGTGCAAGGTAGATACCCTTTTATATAATCTCCACATATAAATAGATTTACAAAGCCATATACATAGGTTCATGTGTTTTTGTATATGTATAGTTTTGTGTTACCTTTTTTTAATAATTTAAGTACATAAGTACATAAGTTTATTACGGCCATGTGACCCGAAAACAGTTTAAACAGAACAATACACAGAATAAAACTATATCATAACATTGCCAACAGTAGATTACAGTGTTATTTATCTGCCACTATGGTAGTCCTATGAATTGCTGCCAAGAGGAATTTAGCCACCTGAGTAGTTATATATGAGTTCTTGTCTGAAAGGCAGTACTCTACCAAGATCTTATCTGGACAACTTTGAAATTTAAAAATTAAAGGATAAATCAGGTCTCTTCTAATTTCTTTGTAAAAGGTACAGTATAAAAGAGTATGAGTTAAAAATTCAGGTACCCCAGCTCCGCAGGGACATAAACGTTCTTGGCGTGGGGTTCCATTATATCTACCCTGAAGAATAGCTGAAGGGAGCACATTGAGTCTTGCCAAACAAAATGCTCTGCAGGCTTGTGGAGTTCCTAACGAGGATAGATAATTTGCTTGTTTCCGATGCCCTGGAAGAATACCGTGCACCTGGGGTGAGCAGGTTCTATTTGCTGTGGCAGTCAGTTCTTGTCTCTCGATGTCATCAAGTCACTGACTAAGGGCTCGATAGGCCTGATGTTGATTTAACATTAGAATGGACTCAATAGATCTAACTTTATGTTGGATTATCTGTGACCACTTGCTTGTATAGGAATCAGATAGCATATGGTATATATAACCCAACTGCTCAGCCTGAAAATGGATTCTCAGCCAGAATTTAAGGGTTTGATTCCATGCTCTAGTCTCTAAGCGATCTAGGCCTGTCTCCAGGTATAGAACTCGGGCCAGGCATCTTGCGCCTGTCCCCCGTTCTGACCCTCCAGCTCACTGTCACGTGCCTGGGAGCCACTCCGCCAGTGCCTCCGATCTTTCTTGCCTTCTGTTGAATGCCAGGTCGGTGCATAATAAAATTCCCATTATTTATGATACCATCGTTGATGGGAAGGCCGACCTGGCGTGCATCACCGAGACCTGGGTGGGTGAAGAGGGGGGGGCTTCGCTCTCCCAGCTTTGCCCTCCTGGGTTTCTGGTGCAGGGGGCAGGAAGATCGGAGGGACGTAAGGGGGGTGGGGTGGCCATTGTGTACAGAGATACCATTCATGTCAGCAGGGCCTCAACGTTGGTGATTCCAGGGTTGGAATGTGTCCACCTGTTGGTTGGGCAACAGGTTTGGCATTGTGCTCGGTTACCGTGCTCCCGCAACCCAGCACAATCCCTAACAGCTCACCAACAGTTCATCGCCGCTGCTTTGTTGAGAACCCCACGCCTTTTGGTGGTGGGCGACCTCAACATGCATGTCGGCGGTGAACTGTCTGGTGCTGCTCTGGAATTCATGCAGTCCATGGCCTTCATGAACCTGTCCCAGCATGTTTTATGCCCAACACACAGATCTGGACACACCCTGGATCTGGTATTTTCCTCCGCGTCTGAGGACTCGTGTCTGAGGTGTGTTATGTCATGGTCAGACCACCACCTGCTGTCTTTCTCTGTATCAATCGCCCCTTGTGAAGGATCCTCAGCCCGTTGTTTGGGCTCGCCCCGTGACTCCTCAACCCTGATCGGTTTCGGGAAGTCCTCGGGAGCCTCCTGGCGGACTGGCTGACGATCTGGTTGACTCTATGGTAGATCAATGGTTCGATGAAACATCACGAGCTGTCGACCAGATAAATCCATAGGCGCCTCATCCGCTGCAGAGCTCGTTCCTCTCCGTGGTTCACGGAAGAGCTTCGAGCGATGAAGCATGAACGGAGGAGGCTGGAGCGCAGCTGGAGGAAGAACGGACGGCTACCAAGAAGGCTGCAGTCATCGCTCAGTCCAGGCGCTATGTTCATGCGCTCAGGGTGGCTAGAATTCCGCCAAGCGGAATTGTTCCGTGTGGTTCGCGACCTCACTAATCCTGGACTGACTAGGCCTCCTCCTACTGATTTCAGTTGAGAACTTTGCAGCCTTTTTTTCGATCGAAAATAGAGGCCATCCGTTCGGTTTCGAATCCTGTTGCCATAGCCCAGGCAGCTATAAAACTTGAGGCCTCCAGGGCTATTGCCCATTGCCGGCCCGCGTCCACCCCCTTCGACCCTTGCCCTTGTGGCTCATGAAAGCAGTTGCCACGAACATCTCAGGGTGGGCTTCGATCAACGCCACGGCCTCCTTCAGGGAAGGGATTTTCCCTTCCCGTCTGAAGGAGACCGTGGTAAAGCCCATCCTGAAGAAACCCGAGCTTAGCGCCGGGCGATTATCCAACTTTCCCCGATCGCTAACATTCCTTTATGGGCAAGGTGATCGAGAGGGTGGCATCCGGCTTCAATCCTATCTGGAGGCCGAGCATGCCCTGGATCCGTTCCAGTCTGGGTTCAGGCCTGGTCGGGGACCGAGACAGTCTTGGTCGCTCTGCAAGATGACCTCATCCGGAGGGCCGACAGGGGGTGTTCCTCCCTGTTGGTCCTCCTGGATTTGTCAGCGGCCTTTGATACCGTCGACCACGGTATCCTGCTGGATCGGCTCTCCGAGGTTGGGATCGGAGGCACTGTTCACAGTTGGTTCCGGTCCTTCCTCGTTTCAGCATGGGGCGAGATGCCCCCTTGGATACTCCCTTGCGGGGTTCCACAGGGGGTCGTCTCTCTCTCCCATGCTGTTCAACATTTACATCAGGCCGCTGGCTGAGGTCATTAGGAGGCATGGAGTCTGCTGCCATCAGTACGCTGATGACACGCAGCTCTATGTCTCCTTTTCTACCGCTGCAGATGAGGCTGTCGGACCCTCGATCAGTGTCTGGGCGCAGTCATGGAATGGACCAGGGCTAACAGGCTCAAACTCAACCCCGATAAGACCGAGGTCATGTTCTTTGGGGCTTCCTCATCCAGCTACGGTGGCCCGTATCCCACCTTGGAGGGTGTTTCCCTCAGGCCATCGGACTGTGTCTGAAATCTGGGCGTAGTCCTGGACCTGGCGCTCACCCTGGAAGCCCAGGTGTCCGCCGTGTCCAGGGCTGCCTTTTTCCATCTTCGTTATTGCCCAGATTCGTCATTACCTGGATGAGGTCTCCCTCAGAACTGTGGTCCAGGCGCTGGTGATCTCTAGACTGGACTATTGCAACGCTCTACATGGGGTTGCCCTTGACTCTCATTCGGGCGCTTGCAGCGGGTCCAAAATGCAGCAGCCAGACTGGTGGCTGGTGTGCGTTGAGCACATCACCCCAATCTTGGCTCGTCTGCACTGGTTGCCCGTTGCAGCCCAAATTAGATTCAAGGTCCTGGTTTTGGTTTACAAAACCCTCCATGGCCTAGGACCTGGCTACCTGACAGAGCGGATCGACCAGCGGTCAACTTCGGCCCATCTGACTAGGTTGTCGCGGGCGCACATGCTGCATGTGGCCACGCCTGGGAGGCTCAGAGAACTTCCACCCGGATTCCTTCTCTGTGGCTGGCCCAACCCTATGAAATCACCTACCAGCAGAAGTGCGCCTTGCAGAGTCCCTGCCTGCCTTCCGGAAGGCGCTGAAAACCCTTCTCTTCCGGGAGGCGTTTGGGTGACACAATTTTTTTTTTTAGTCCCGCCATCTGCTGCAGCCGTTTTGTTTTATTGTTTATTTCAGTTGTTGTTTTAATTTGTTGTCTGTACATTTATTGTAAACCGCCCGCAGTTCCTTTCAGGAAGACGGGCGGTATATAAGCTGTATAAATAAATAAATAATAAATAAATAGAGCTGCCCATCCCACACAATTAAGGACCTCCAATGTTCAGCGCAAGAAGGAAGACTGTATGTTCTCTACATTGGAATTGAATGCGCTTATCCAAATAGGTATGCCATAGAGCAACTGGGGCCTAGTTTTTGCTGTAAAGACCCACACAGCAGAAGGGATGTGGAATCCGTCGTTAATATAGAAAAACCGAACAATGGCTGCCATACTGCTGCGAGCCTTACTATGTGCATAGATACAGTGGGCGGTCCACTCGCAGTTGTACTTAAAGTGTAGTCCTAGGTACTTAAATTCCTTAACTTGTTCCAAGAGATTATTCTGAATTGGCCAGTGATGTTTCTTCCAGGCCTTGGTAAACACCATGATTTTAGATTTATCTATATTAATATTTAAGCTATTGTTTTTACAGTAGTCAGCAAAAGCTAGCAGTAATCGCCTCAATCCCAGATGTGTTAAAGATAGTACTACAGCATCATCTGCAAACAATAATAGAGGAACATGTTGAGTACCAAATTTGGGGAAGTGGCCCTCAACCTTTCTTAGGTGTGCATCCAAGTAATTTGTAAACTGTCCAGAGTGACCTTAAGTCAGATGAGTGGTATATAAATCAAATAAATACTGGAAGATCACAACAACTGGAATCAGGATTTTCTGCAGTGTTGGAGTTGGGAGGATAGGGGAACGAGAAGCAGAGATATTTAAAACCACATGATCCCCATGTTGCATATGCCCATGCAACAGTACACATAAGGAAGGCTAGACAGGAATGGAAAAAAAGAACAGCCATTTTTGTGTCTTGATCCTCAGTTCTGCACTGGGTGGTGCAATCCAGCTGAGAATATGAAGCAGGATGAAGAAGACAATCCTAACAGCTTCAGCTTAAAATGTATTCAGATACAGACGGTTATTTGCTACAGCTGCACTCCTCAATTGCAAAGCAAGATGGCATTATCCCTCCCTTTAGAAGGGTGCTGAGTTCAATTAAAATTCATTGAGTGGCACAACGCATACTAGTTCTTTAGCACTGGGACTGGATAAAAATAGACAGCCATGTCATGCTGCTTTTGCAAATATCTACGTTCTAAGTGTTCCTTTCTCTGCAAGAAACGTCAAGCTGCTGCACGCTCACCAGAGCAGCACTGCAGCAGTTGTTCTCAATTAATCTGAAAGGCTGCAGAGAAATATATTTGCCCAAATCCAACATCTGGAGCATAATTTTTACCCAAAGGAGCTCAATTTGTGACAAAGAGCTGTTACACAGTGACAAAGAAGAAATGAGGGGCGAGACCGTTGGGTTGCAAAATGTAGGCAACAAGCTGCATATGAATCTCATTTTTCTTTCCAACAACACAGGGCAGGGTATGAAATGACCCAGGATTGAGGAAATATCAAATTGATTTGAATTACAATCTAAACTATTTAAATTATGTCTTAAATAAAAATAGTTTTTTAAAAAATTAAATCATCAAAAATATCTATTTTAAAAAAATTAATTTGTGATTTAAATAAAATCACATCCATCCTGAAATTACCATACTGGGAAGTGGGATTTATGATTTGTTTGTTTGTTATGCCAGCTTCTCATATTTTCCCAGTTAAGGCAAAGTAGTGCACATTGTTCTCATTCCTATGTGAGCTCAGCAACAGTAGAAATTTTCTCATTCTGAGAGAGACATGCAATTAATCTCATGACTTGTTGGGGATGCAAACATCAGTTTCTTACTTTCCAGCTCAACACTCAACCACAATGCTTTCCCATCAGATTTGCATCAGTATAGATATCTGTCCTCAACCCATGACCAAGTCTACTACTCCAGTGACTCCCCGAACTCAGGACCCCATATGTTCTTGGACTTAAATTACAAGGAGTCTTCACCAGTAGCTGTTCTGCTCAGGACTTCTGGGAGATATTGTCCAAGAACACCTGGAGACCCAAGGTTGTGTGAACCACTGTACTGCACCAACCTGGCACCCTCCAAAAGCCTTAGACTACAATTCCCATAAGCCCCAACCATCATGACAAATGGTCATGGATAATGGGAGTGGTAATCCAAAGCATGTGGACTGCACAGAACTCCTGACCCCCTCCAAAGTTTTGTAGTTCAAAATTCCCGGAGAGCATCAAGCATTCAACTATGATACAAAGCACGGCAAATGATCAGGGATGAGGGGGATTGTAATCAACAACATCTGGAGGGTACCACACTGCTTACATGTAGTACACCAACCAAGTGGGGCACCAAGCTTCTGACCAATGTTCTCAGCAGAATTCATCCCACGGCCTTAAATGAAGTATGCACCCATTGTGACCAGCTCATGAGGGTACATATATTGACACTACATGTTTAATTTAGCACACCATTTGGCATTAATCATATGCTACTCAGTGTAAAAAGAGGACAAAATGAGAACACTCTTTTCCTTATGTATTATAAACTAATTTTACTTTGTATTCTCGAAGGCTTTTACGGCTGGGATCTGATTGTTATTGTGAGTTTTTCAGGCTGTTTTGCTGTGTTCTGGAAGTTTTTCTTCCTGAACTTTCACCAGACTCTGTGGCCAGCATCTTCAGGGGGCAAGGAGCCCAGGGAACTAGGAGTTCTCTCTGCACTCTGGGGTATAGAGTGAGTGAGACTGTGGGGTTTTAAAGTTGTAGGAAAGAGGAAACTTGCCCTATGCAGGAGAATAGGTGTTACTTGTATGGTGATGAAGGGATCAAGAAGTTTCAATACAATCAGAGGGAGGCAGATGCATATCACCATTGTCGTCGTCGTCGTCATCATCATCATCATCATCATCATCATCATCATCATCATCATCATCATCATCATCATACTAGAACTGCAGAGCTGGAAGGGACCCTACAGGTGGTCAAGTCCAGCCCTTGTCAAGGAGGCGCAGTAGAGAATCAATATCTAGCAATTATATCAGCAATGTGCACTAATATTTCTTCTTTCATACCCTGTAGCAGTGAATATAAGCACATTTTTGCCACTTCTTCTTAGACTGAAATCCAGTAGTAAGTCAGAGTAGTCTCTTGAATCAGTGAAATTTGTAGGAGTTGACTCCTCAAATCCCTACTGATTCAATGGGCTTACTTGTGTTGGCTTACAATTGCATTTCAGACACAGAATATGCTTGATTCTGATTCCTGCAAAACTAACAACAAACATTCCAATAAGCTTTAATTATGAAAACATATGGCAAACCACTCCAGTATTCCTGCCAAGAAAACTCCATGGATGTGGAGTTACGAAGGGTCAGTCACAACTGTAACGACACAACACACACACACATATACAGACATGCAATTGAAGCCAGGCTTTCTCTGTGGCTGGCCCCACACTGTGACCTCCACTCGAAGCCGGGCTTTCTCTGTGGCTGGCCCCACAATGTGGAACCATCTCCCCAGAGAAGTGCGCCTTGCACAGTCCCTGCCGGCCTTTCGGAAGGCCTTAAAGACGATCCTCTTCCGAGAGGCTTTTGGTGACCTAACTTAATTTAATCTCTTTTTTTCTCCTCCGCCATCTGCTTTTTGCTTTGTCTATTGAGACGCCAGCACCGATTTTATTACTATTTTTCTATTTTATTTTATTATTACTAATTGTTATTTTTTATTGTCGTGATGGTACTGACTATGATTGTATGATTTATTGTGTTGTAAACCGCCCGGAGTTCCCCCGGGAAGACGGGCGGTATATAAGCTTTAAAATAAATAAATAAAATAAATAAATAAATCCTAGGCTGGATAAATTCTATCCCCTGATGTTCCATGATTCTCACGGATTAGCCATGCCTGCCCCTTCTTCTAAGTCTATATTCACAAGACAAACAGACACACAGAAAAAAGCCAAACAAACCACACACGAGGGCAAAGAACATTTTCAATGTTAGCTGAAGACTAACCTCACTCTGCTAGCCTACATGATCATCAGACTAGCGTGTCTAGTCAGTGAGGCAGATATTAAAAGGTACTGTGGAGAATGAAATTTGGGCTACAGGGGGAAATGTACAACCCGTTACCTTCAAAGATGTTTGCATTCATATCCAGCTGCAGTTTATTAATGCCTTATTCTATCTTGTACCAGACATGCCCTTGCATTTCCAACTCTCATCATGCAGGCGGCCTCTTCTTATTGGAGACATCAAACGCAACAAGTTGTAGACAATGGGAAGTCAAAAGTACATGTCCACAGCAACTGTCCACAGTGCAATGTGAAAGCAGCATAAAGACTTCTAAAATAGGGATTGAGATGCATAGACACAGCTGGATGAAGCAGCCCCAGGCATGCACATACTATCAGTCTGAAAGAGATAAAGAAGTTGGGGGCATGTGTGCCTGCAAATCTAAATAATGACTCCCTGGCTCTAGAAGCAGTCTCCTTGACACTGCTTGGCTACTGAATACACAAGTAGTCTCTTTTTCCTCTGCCCCCAAGCTAGTATCCCTGTGCCTTCCACCTGTTATTTCAATATTAAGGAAGTTGAAGATACAGCTGCCTAGCAAAAAGGTAAAGGTAAAGGTTCCCCACACACATTTGTGCTAGTCATGTCTGACTCTAGGAGAGGTGCTAATCTCCGTATTCAAGCTGCAGAGCCAGTGTTGTGCAAGTGTGTGGCAATGTGACCGGCATGGCTGCAAGGAAACACAGTTTTACCTTCCCACTTTTTATGGTGTTGTGTGTTGTGTCATTACAGTCGTGACCGATTCTTTGTGACCCCAAGTCCATGGAATTTTCTTGGCAGGAATACTGGAGTGGCTTGTCAGTTCCTACTCCAGGTGCCTACAGCGCCTGGTATTCTCTGGTGGTCTCCCATCCAAGTACTAACCAGGGCCGACCTTGCTTAGCTTCTGAAATCAGGCGAGATCAGATGTGCTTAGGACATCTAGGCAGCTACTTTTTATGGTGGTGCCTATTTATCTACTTGCATTTACATGCTTTCGAACTTCTAGGTTGGCAGGAGCTGTGGCTAACTGCAGGATGTCAGGTGAGAATGAATGGCCATACAAGAGGTGAAGAACCATGGGGGCATAAATGGAGGAAGATTGATTCAATTCAATTTTTTATCAAAGGACTTTTATTTTATTTTATTTTACTTTACTTTGTTTAGAGTATTTTTACCCCATCTTTCTCCTTGGAAAAAGACCCAAAATGGCTTACAGTAATGAGGGACAATATACAGTCCAGTACAATAAAGACATATTCAAGTTTGAGAACAGGGAGTTGAGAGACACCTTACAGCATTAAAAGACAACATTAAAGCTACAAGAGAACATGAGCAGTTAGAAAGAGGAGAAAAATTCCATGTACTTATGCACGGTAGACCATCCACAAGGAGAAAGGTGGCCTACAAATGATACTAGTCATAGAATCATAGAATAATAAAGGGGCCTACAAGTCCTACCTCCTGCTCAAGGCAGGCAGATAAATCATAGTACTGTATCTCTGACAGGTGATTATCCACTACTCTCTTGAAAGCTTCCAGTGCTGGAGCATTCGCCATCTCTTGAGGTAATTGGTCACATGGTAGTACTGCATTAATCGTTTTTATCACATTTTTCTGATTCAACCAAAATCTGGGTTCCTGTAACTTAAGCCTGTGGTTGCATGTCCTAGACTCAGGAATGACCAAGAACAGATCTTGCCCCTCCTCTGTAAGACAGCCTTCCAAATATTTGAAAAAGGGCTATCATCTCTCTCCTCACTCTTCTTTTCTCAAGACTATACCTGTACATGCCCAGTTCATGCAGTCTTTCCTCATAAGTTTTATTTCCAGTCCACTAATCATCCTTGTTGGCCACCTCTGAAGTTGTTCCTATTTGTCAGCATCCTTCTTGAAGTGGAATCCAGAACTGGACGCAGAACTCAATGAGAGGGGAAACTTGCAGGATTTGGAGACTAACCTTCTATTAAAGCAGCCTAAAAGAGCATTTGCCTTTTTTTAGCCACATTGTGCATATTCAGCTTGTGATTTATGACTAGAGATGGGCACGAACCAAAAAAATGACGTTTCAGTTTTTCGTTTTTCGTTGCAGGTCTGTTTCAGTTCGTTTTCATTTTTCGTGAAATTTTTGAAAAAAAATTTGTTTCATTTTTTTCGTTTTCATTTTTACCCGCTTTTTGCGCGATTTAAAGCATTTCCGTGAGGGGGCGTCCCCCAATGCCCCAGAAAACACTAAAAAAATGATGCTGGCAGAGACACAGTATAGACTAGGTATGCAGGGAGGCTGCAAAGGCAGCAGCGGGTGTTGCCCAGGATGTAGGGCAGCCGCAGAGTGACTGCACTGCGGGGCAGGGGAGGGTACTCACTGAGAGGTACACACGCACACAGGGAGGCTGCAAGAGAAATCTCTTCTTTCTCTCCCCTAAGAGCCAGGCTGCAGCCAGCAGGAACACAGAGACACACACCTGCCTGGCTGGCCTAAAGTAATGAGTCACAGAGACAGCAATACCACCCTAACTCCCACCGCAGACTGCAAGGAGGACGGGGGCTGCCAGAGCTTTTTATGCCCTCTGTGGCTGCCACACCTGCCCAGTCTGCAACCTGGGCAAGCTATTGGTTGAAATTGTCCAAGAATTTACATGATCCCATCACATGGCTTGCATCCATCTTGTGGCTGGGATCCATTCTGTGTCATCCTTAAAGGGAAAAGAAAAAATACATTGCAACGGGAGAAAGACAAAAACAAACGTTTTAAGGACCACAACCCCCTGGTAGGTAATAATTTCAAATAATTATCGCTGTGTTTTTATGGATGTCCAGGGCATTTTAATACTCAAGAAATCAATATTAGGCATCTGGGACCCATTTTGGGTCGATGTCTCCTAACTCCCCTTAAAGGAAAAAAAAATACAGCTATCTGAGAAAAGACATAAATGCATGTTTTAAGGACCCCAAACCCCCTGGTAGGTATTATCAGGCAGAATAAATAATTATTGCTGGGTTTTTATGGATATTCAGGACGTTTTTTTAACATTTAACAACAGCTCATTTCATTGTGCGTTGCCACTAATGAAAATGAAACGTAACAAACCTAATTTTCACGGTTCTGTTCAGTTCGTTCCAATTTCATCACAATTCTCGTTATTTGTTTCGTTACGTAACGAAATGGATAACGAATAACGGAATGAATTTTTTATCTTTTCGTGCCCATCTCTATTTATGACCATTCAAAGACCCTTCTTGCTCATGCTACTGCTGAGCCAGGTATCCCCTACGTGCACATTTGGTTTCTTTTTTCCTAGGTGCAGTACTTTGCATTTATCCCTATTGAATTTCATTCTGTTATTTTCAGCCCTGTACTCTAGCCTATCTAGGTCATTTTGAGTTTCGTTTCTCTCTTCCAGGGTATTAGCTGTTCCACCTAATTTTGTGGCATCTACAAATCTGATCAACATTCCCTGCACCCCCTGATCCAGGTTGTTAATAAAAATGTTGGCGAGCCCCTGGGGCTCAGTCCTAAATATATAAATAAAATACTAAATAAAGCAAGGTCACAGAAATGTAATGAATTGCTCTCCAAGAGTCAATTCATATACCCATATGGACCCACAGACTGTGCAGATCTATTTAGCAAAGTATCACAAAGACAAACTGCTGTATAAACTTTCCAGCTCTGAAGTTCTAAGATGATGATGACAACAACAACCATGATGACAATGATTTGTCATGCCAGCATATTTAAGGCTGCTTCTTTTTGTAAGCTTGCCACTTCTATGTATGTGTAGTTTCTGTGGTATTTTGCAGTTTGTTATTGTTTCAGTCAACTGTTAACAGCTTTGAAATCATGTAAGTAAAGGCAGAGAAGAAACATCTTTGAAAGGATACAAAAACTACCAGAAACATTTTGAAATTGGAACAGGTTGTTTGCTGAAGTATTTGCATAATCTGTCTAGCAGGTGCCGAAATATAAACTCTCCAGTGTCCTGATCTCAATCAGATTTCCTCATACCAAACAGATGAAACAATTTAAAACATAATGGAATGTCTCATGGATCTTGTACTGTTGTATCAAGCTTCCCCTGAATTAAAAGGCTTGATTACAGTCCATTGTATCTGCTTTGCTCAACCCTTCAGTGCAGTCTGGCATCATGCTAAATTTGACTTCCTTAGCTATCTAAACAAGGTACAAACTGAGAAAATGTCCAAATAAACATTATAAAAGGAGTGAATATGGGTGTGAAGTATTTCAAATTCCAGTTTCAGACACATAATGGTTCCTAACAAAAGCCACCGGGAGCTGCATTTAAAGATGATCAAGCAAACAATCTCTAAAGAACTCCAAGAAAAATGGTGAGCTGGATTTTAGCATGGAAAATGCACAAAGCATCTCTGAAATGAAGAGCCCAAATTCATTTTAAAAATAGGCACAGTTCATATCCATCATAAAGATGGCACCAATTTGAAGAACAAGATTGTACATGTGCCTGCACACAGCAGGTAGACTCTGAAGGCAGGGATGAATACAAAAACCCACTGTGGTTGGTTATTTCACTGCTTCAAACACCTAAGTAACAAAGGCAGCTGCCGCTAGATTTTCATAGTGAAATAGTGAAAAGCAGTATCTTTCTTTCTCTGTATCTGACCCAACAAACCAACCTGTAACTCATTAAAATGGAGCACATAGCCAGTCATCCTTATCCCTAGCCAATACTCCAACTTCTTAGCAACCAGCTCACCCTTAACAGTCATAGCCTTTTGATACTGTTCCTCAGAATTCATTCTCAAGGATAATAGTGTCATTATGGAAATATCTAGGAGAAGACGTCGGTCTGTCTTAATTTCCCCCCCAAACATATGCACAGTATGCAACGGATGAGAGATGGGCAAAGTGTGGGTCTCCAGATGCTGATGGGGTGCAACTTAGGTGGGGTTGTTAGGTTTTTTTTTGCAAATGGGGCTGATGTGAATGGCTATGAGAGTACACTCTGTTGTAATACGATAAACACCTGTTCAACTTTATTGGAGGTACCACAGTCTCTTTTTGCTCCTATTAATTTCATGGATGGGAAATGTGGAAACAATGGCCAATAGATTTCTGACCTACCACTGGACAGTACAGCATTTGAAGATCATGCAGCTTATGCACAGGCAATGATCTCCACAAACAAGATGTATCATAGGCTGGTCAATGGGAACACCCACACAAGAAGAGAAATCTCAGTTGTTATGCTGGTGGGACATTTCACTCAGCTGAAGTTCAAAAGGATGTTGGTCCAGGTGTGTTAAGTTCAGAAAACTTTCTAAGAAGCCCATTTTTCCAGGTTCATTGCTACAACCAGTCATTAGTCCTAAATAAGAAAGACTTGTTCATCATCAGGACTCAGGTAAGTGTTGAAAAGGCCTCTTCATTCTATAGGTCAACTCTTGCTAGAACCAACAATTAAGTTCTATTCTAAAATAACTGGCATACATGTTTTCTAAAAGATCTGAATATCTGCAAATGTTAAAAGAAGAAAATACTATGGCAATAAAATACACTCATTATGGTAAACTAGATACTGGTCCAACCTGAACAGTTGTTACCTGAAATCCTTCCATGTTTTTGCATCAACTGCTTCCATGGAACATCCAAAAACAGCCACTGTTGTTTAGGACTCTGGCAGTGGAGTTGTGGAGAGGGAAGAAAACCAGAAGTGTATATTACAGTGACTCGCAGGAATGCCCATGATACTATGTGTAATGCTGGCTTCTTCTGTGATGTGCTTTGTATTTATGCTGAAATACAGTCATATTCCAGCCAACTGTAGCACTGGACCCTGATGTGGGAAGTATAGCAATTTCTTTCCTCAACAACTTTTTTCCATGCTTATGTCATACCTTTTTTAAAACTATTAACATGAGGGCAAGGAATGCCTTTTATAGATTGTGTTAAGCTGTTCTGGAAGTATGGCTGCCTGAGGTGCAGAATGCCAATCCTTTAAACAAATATAACTAAATATGCCTGAGGTGCAGAATGCCAATCCTTTAAACAAATATAACTAAATATTTGGTTCTACAGTGTTTCAACAGTTATTAAACCAGTCACCATCTCCTAGTGTTATACATATATTAAGAACATAAGAAGAGCCCTGCTGGATCAGGCCAAAGGCCCATCTAGTCCAGCTTCCCATATCTTACAGTGGCCCCACCAAATGCATCTGGGAGTGCACGAAACAAGATATCTGTCCCCTGATGCCACTCCCTTGCATCTGGCCCTTGAAGTACCCCGGTTTTAAGCCTGGAGATTACACATCTCCATCATGGTTTGTAACCTGTGATGGACTTCTCCTCCAGGAATCTGTCCAATCCGCTTTTGAAGGCCTCCAGGCCAGATGCCATCACCACATCCTGTGGCAGGGAGTTCCACAGACCAACAACATGCTGGGTAAAAAAATATTTTCTTTTGTCTGTTCTCACTCTCCCAGCCCTCAATTTGAGTGGATGTCCCCTAGTTCTGGTATTTTGTGAGAGGAAGCACAGAAGAGGGAACAGCTACATACACTACAGGGAGCTCCTTAGAGGCAAGTAAAACATAGGTAAGACATACACACTCACACACTCAAGCAATTTCATATTAATAAATTTGAGACTGCAGGTTTTTATATAATAGGGCCTATCCCCTCCCAAATGGAAAGTTCAAAAATATCAGCAGCAGCAACACCACCACCACCATTATGGAACTGCAGAGCTAGAAGGTAACCTATGCATCACGTCCAGCCACTGTCAGGGAGGCACAGTGGAGAATCAAAGTGTCAAACACAGCCATCTGCCTTAAGCCACCAAGCTATCCACTAGTTAATGAAACAACTTGATTGGATCCATATAAACAAATGACTTCTGAACATTTTTTCCATCATAAGTAGGGCATGTGTAAGGCTGATGCTTCTTCACTTCCCATCCAAGACCAAGCCATCCTCTAAGATTTTGCATAAAAAAAGGATAGATTCTGAAAATATGATATTCTCTGGAAAATCCATTTTCAACCCCCGCTATTGTGGGACTGCAGCAAACCTCAGGAGGAACAGGAAAACCTAGTACAATAAAAAGTGACATCACAATCCCTCCTAATCAAGTGTCCCAGGACTTGAACCCTCGGAACCCTGGCTGCACTACATCACTAGCCCGAGTTAAGGCATACAAGAGAGTCAGTGTAACTATGCTACTACCATCCACTAACAATTCTATGTACTATTGCATTTATGAGCGGGTCTAATGAGATTGTGCACTTACCATGTTTAAAGCCCTTGACAAGCTTCATGGTCCCAGAGTGCCACCAAAAGGAGGGAAAAATAAACCACTTCTGAACTTAAAAAAAAACTAGGAAGCCTCTTGAGGGTTATCACAAGTCATAAGCAACTTCACAGCATATAACTATCACTACTGCATCTAATAACACTGCAGTCCTATCCTAGCATTCACCTGAATGCATGGATATGGCAACACATGTGGGGTAGACAGAGCCCCAATATTCCCACCATCAGGAGGTCAGTCATATCTTCACACAGTATGAAAAACTTTTGAAAAGAACTCTACAATTGCTTGTCCCTAACATAAAGATAGCTCTATTCAGGTGTTCAGCCAAACACTCAAATAGGGCTTATGTTTCTAGGGTGAATTGGTTAAAGGCAACAACCATCTCCTCTGGCTTAAGAAAAGAAAGGTCACGAACTGAGGTTGCTTTGCAGTGCCTGTACAATATAAAAGAAAAGCTTTAAAGCTGGCTTTGAAAAAATACTCAGTATGTTTGACTCTTCAAGGGAAGATCCCCTAATGGCCTAATCAAACTCACAGCTTTCAAGTACAATGGCACTGGTGACAAAGGCCTTGACACACACACACACACACACACACACACACACACACACACACACACACACACACACACACACACACACACACACACACACACACACACACACAGAGAGAGAGAGAGAGAGAGAGAGAGAGAGACAGACAGACAGACAGACAGACAGACAGACAGACAGACAGACAGACAGACAGACAGACAGACAGACAGACAGCAGTTAAGCAAAGATGTGGAAACATGCTAACAAGGAACAGAGCCCAGGTAGGAAACAACTGGAAAGGGGAGTTTCAATGCAATTTCTACAAATTAAAAAAAAGCAATGGAAATAAAACTGTCTTGGTCCAATGCTACAAATGGAAAAGAATAAGAAACCTTGTGCAGATTCCCTGACTACACCAAATGAGTTGTTCTGATCACAGTGCCAGCCCAGGAGAAAGGGTTGCCAAATTTTTTTAACCTCAGATCAAGCAATATAGCAAAGTATTGATTGAGAGGCACATCAATTTTTAAAATCCTGTCAGCTAAAGGTAATTTTGGAGGCGTTTAAAGATTCATTGATAAGACGCTGGGCCATGCGGAGAATGCTGAGCACATGTTGATGAAAACTGGTAGCTGAGGGAATTAACTTTACAGAAAAGCTTGGGGAAAATGTGGAGTATTCCTACGTCAGGACAGGAAAAAGAGCTTCTAGAATCTTTACAGGCAATCAACAAGAACTAATGAGAAAACAAAAGAAGACAGAGTACACCATAGAACTAGGGTACACTGTGCATTAGGGACTAAGTTCTCCCTTCAAGACCTACTACAGGCTGCTCCCTGCTGTGTTTTGTGAAGAAGTATTAAATTGGAAATACCCAAAGTTCACTGTGGGATACTTTTCTGTCCCCCTTAAAAATACAGGCTAACAGTCAAAGGCAACATTGTATGCCTTGCTTTAAAACACAACCGTGCTTCATGAGTGCTTCTGAGAACCCGCTGTCCTTGTTTTCCACACCTGCACAAAAATGACTCCAAGAGAAGTTATCTGATTCCAAGAATTACATAAATGGGTTTGGGAATCATTTCTGCCAGAGTGAAAAAAAACCTATTTGATCATTAAAGCAATACTGAAGTACTTTGATGACAGCAAGGAGTAAGATTACAAAACAGTGTACTATTTCTATAAGCTTGATTAGTTTGCATTCAAGTTCATGTGGAAAATAGAAAATGGAAGATGAAGCCCAGACTACATGTATGCTACAAATATGGAAAGTGGACAAAAATGTGAATGTGTTCTATGAGCTAAAGACAAAAGGTTACAAACAGTACAAACAGATTCCCCCCCCCAGTGAAAATAAGCCATCATTCCTGTCTGAGAAGGCCATACTATTGTTAATTGACTCTAGGACACCTTCCCTCTTGCACTGCTCAAGCAACTGAATTGCAGGCCAATGGACAATACCTAAAGTTACTTTTGTGGTCTCTAGTTTCTAGAATCCCCCAAGCATTACTGGATATGCTGGCAGCACTATTAGGAAAGTTACCATTTGAAAAAGTAATGTCTCCCAGTTCTGCTCTAAGTCCTTTCAAGTCAACATTCCCTCCAATTTTCAGACACACTGGGCAGAGCTCCGTCTCTCTTGTGTGTGGTTCTGCCATCCACAAGAACCACAAGATCTGCAAAGGATCACCCCTGCTGTGCCAAGGAAGGGGGGATCTATGGAGGGAGGTGGAGTCATGTCTTCCTTAGAGGAACCTTGTTTCAAGTGAAAAAGTCTTCTCCTGAGGCCAAAACATTTTCTGATTTTTTCCTCTATAAAGCAGTGTGATCATGGAAGATGCAGTCATTTACTAAAATTAACAAAATGCCAATCATATGCCTTGTCACATGGCAGAAGGATGAGCAGTGTGTTGTTAATTAGCCTCAATTAGCCACAAACGTCCAGAAATGTTCTATTCCATTCAGAAACAAAAAAACAAAAAAAAAAATAGAATTTAGTTCAGAGAGAGCAAACCGATGCACAGAGAAGGCATGACACCTGATTTAACATCTCACTGTGAGTTGCTCAGTTCTACAGCATCTTTTGCATCTGATTGTATGAATATAGAGAGTAAGTTCACATGGAGCTATCCAAGGTGCTACCTGGAATTTGACAAAAGGAAACAACACAAAGAAGCAGTATATGAAGGAAACAAAGTATACTGGAGCAGAAAAGCTGCAGGAAGAATTTAGGATGATAAAGAAGAAGTCTTAGGGGAAGAAATATTAATATTAATATTAATATTGTTTTTATTTTATTGTGTTACTATTTTATGGTTTTATTGTATGAATTGTTTGAATTGTTAATTGTTGTAAACCACCCAGAGTGACCTCGTTGCCAGATGGGCAGTATAAAAATCCAAATAAATAAATAAATAAATAAATAAATAAACCAAATTATTCAGTGATGCCAAAGAGTGTAAAAGAAGATAATCCTGAAAAAAAAGCAGAAGGTCTAGCAGGAATAAAACGTTACCTGACGAAAAGAAAGGAGAAGCAATGACCGAAAGAGAACCATGGTAAACAAAATGATAAAAAGAATGCATTAGCAGAACTCTCTAAAATGGATGTATAAAACAGAGTAAGGCAGCCAAAGAATGACACCACCAATGGTGACATTCCTTGGCACACCAGGAGTGATCCTTTACACACCTTTTAGTTCTAGTCACATGGGGCAGCTTTCCTCAATATCAGGAGGGCTCAGGTTGCCCAGGCTAGGTGAACAGATTGTTACATACTACTAGTAGTACTTTGACCACCTCATGAGGAGAGAGGACTCCTTGGAAAAGTCCCTGATGTTGGGAAAGATTGAAGGCAAAATGAAAAGAGGGTGGCAGAGAACGAGATGGTTGGACGGTGTCATTGATGCAACCAATATGGATTTGACAAAACTCCGGGAGGCAGTGGAAGATAGGAAGGCCTGGTGAGCTCTGGTCCATGGGGTCACGAAGAGTCGGACACGACTGAACGACTGAACAACAACCACTACAATACACTATCACTTTGAAAGGGGGGAAATGAGACTACTGTGCTAAAAAAAATAGACATGGGACACTTCTTGTGCAATCTTGTTTACATTCTGGGAGGCTACTGGCATAGGCGATGGCCATTGGATGGTCGCAATCAGATTTGACCTTGCATATTGTATCGACATTATATATAAGAACAGTATATCATTATGGCATGAGTTGAAGACCACTTGAAAGCTAATGACGTTCCACAGAATCTATACGTAAATCAAATACAAAGTTGCTTTGTAAATGTATACTGTAGAACCAAGCGAGACGTCAAAAGAAAAGACTTTCTAACCAAGGTAGACTTCTTAATACACCACGGACTCAGCTTGCAATTCCTTGGTAGATTGATCTGGGAAACTAATATATGGCAAAATTCAAATCATCTAGCTATAAAGTAGCCATAAAATACATCCTCTGAACTTTTACTAGCAAGCCAGACCATGACTGTTAGAATATCTAATCTTGAAAAAAGGACATCAGAGGGGTTCAGGCTTCTTCTTTATCTCCTTCCTGTTTGCTATATCGACACAAAGTCACAAGCTCTACACGATATTCATAACACAGATATAATTGAAACTGCATGGCAGCTGTAGAATGAAGCAAAAGGGAGATAACATTTCATGTGTGTACTGAAAGAGTTATTCCTTCTCTCCTCACAAGGGTCTTAAAATGCTTCCTTAAAATAATTATCATTTAGGCCAGGGGAGCCTAGCCTCCAACAGTCCCTGGGTCACTTTTTAATCGCCTTTGACCCACAAAGGGTCACAACAGTTCCTAGCAGTAAAACCAGAAGTCGCTTCCAGCTTGCAAAAATGGTTTTAGAGGTAGAACAAAGTGCAGGGAAACTATGCATTGTTTTACGATGAAAATGACATCCCCTGGACATTCTCCTTAAAAAGAAATTGATGAGAGTCTGGTGCCTCTGAAGTATCTTAGAGGTTTGATGCTACCAATCTCCTGAACTGCACGATTCCCATTCTAATCTAGGTCAAACCTTAGGGAGGAAGGTTCCCAGGGCAGGGAATCCCAGTAGCACTCAATCTTGCACTGGGACAAGTTTTCTCTCATAAGCTATTAAAAATATGCCTTACATTAAAGTCCAGGCAGTTTCTGATTCATGCAGTTATGTTACATTTATTGTAGATGAACAACACAAACTTAGGGGCATTAAATGGTGTTTATATTATGTTTGTACTGCACCAATGTGATTACAGATGCCACAGTATATGCCACAGAGAGAACTTTACGTATCCATTTCCATACTGTATATGTGAATGGTAGCTACTCACTACCATTCACATACACAGTATGGAAATGGATACGTAAAGTTCTCTCTGTGGCATATACTGTGGCATCTGTAATCACATTGGTGCAGTACAAACATAAAATATTTTTAAAAGCAAACCTAAACATAGCAAATTCTCATTATCAGAGAACTCAGCATCACCACTAGCATGTCACTTTTCCATGAGGAGATAGGCCTCCAATATTTATTTCTTCATTTTATTAGATTTCTATACTGCCCATCTAGCTACCAGGGTACTCTGTGCAGCATGCAACAAGTGAAAAACAACAAATATAAATAATAACACCTAAGTACACAATATGCTTAGTCCCACATCTGACATTACAATGATCCCAACTACATTTCTCTTCATGCAGGCTTTTAGCAACTGAAAGGACCGCTTAGGAAGCTGCTGTTAAGAGGAGATGCTATGCAGGAATCATGTTACAAGTATTTTTAATTAACATGACTGTATATTTCAAAGTTATTTTCTTAAGCCAGATCTCTTTTTAAAACACAGGGAGACTGCTTGGGAATTTTGTATCAGAATCTGATTATGGGTGACTGAAATTTCCCAGCCTGTTGTGTGAAAATTAAAGGTAAAGGTTTCCTCCGCATATGTATGCTAGTCATGTCCAACTCTAGGGGCAGTGCTCATCTCCGTATTCAAGCTGAAGAGTCAGTGTTGTGCAAGTCCATGGTCATGTGGCTGGCATGGCTGCAAGGAAACACTGTTTTACCTTCCCACTTTTTTATGGTGGTACCTATTTATCTACTTGCCTTTACATGCTTTTGAACTGCTAGGTTGGCAGCAGCTGAGGTTAACAGTGGGAGCTCACTCCACTGCATGGCACTCAGGATTTAAACCACTGAGCTGCCGACTTTGTAGCTGACAGTTTTCAGTGCTACTATACTGTACCACCAATATACAATACACTGTAAATGATACCAGCTTTCTCCAGGGCTCCAGCTTCAAGGAGCCTTCTTCCAGTTTGCCAGTCAGATAGGAAACATGCAAGGATTGCACAGGATTCCTGTTGTCATTAAACAGCCTCCCACACAGCGTTGTTCTACTTCAATATGCTGTCAGGCAAACATTGTTCTAGGTGGCAAGCACTGAAGGCATACCCTGGCATTACACACCATAATGACAGGAGGCACAGAAGCAAAGCCTTTTCACATGGACAAACATTTCAACATGGCAAAGGCACTAAAAAAGGAGAAGGTAATGCATCTCCTCAGATCTGGCTGCAGATCCTTTGGGTTCTCTGCTTTGTCTGTAACCGCTGGGAAATGCAAGCAGATTTCCTCGACTCTCCCCCAAGCTCGCAGGGTGACTGCCAAGTTAATTCTGTTGCCTTGGGACACATTGTCTTCTCAGCCAGTTGTTATGAACCATCACCATCAGATGTATGGTTACCCAAATGGTTTTTTTCAAAGTTTGTGAGATGTTTAATTAGAAGCTATACTGGTGCCCCTACCCAATGAGTTTCCATGTGTGAGTGAGGATTTAAATCCAGATTTGACCTGCTTGCACTTTAAAGTGAAAATGCAGAACAACTGGGGTGGGAGTTAAGAAAAGCAGAAGGCTTTGAACACAGGATGATGAAGTGAGATTTTTTTTTTTTTAGCATTATAATAATTGTTTATTTACGGTCATAGACCAAAATGTTACATGGCAATCAAGTTCAAAAGACAACACCAATAATACAAATATAGTTGGATAAATTAAAAATTAATAGTGTGTAGCCATGGAAAACATTAATAACATATAATTGCATAGGAGAATAATAAATAAATATTCTAAATATTATATTAAAATATTAAAATGTGGAAGGGTATTATATCATAAACTGGAAAATTAGGGGATCTAAAATTCTGATCACAAAATCATCTTACGGGATGCCATGACTGCCACACAAAATCTGGCCATTATCATAGTTATATTTATGTTCTTATCGGCTAGTAAATACTCAATATAAAATTTACTGGGTCTACCTGGGAACCTTTGGAGAAGGGAGTTGAAAAATAATATGCTCTCATCAGTGTTTTTTGTTACTAGGAAGGCTGAGATTCTAGATATACACATGCATGCTCACAGCACCTTTCCAGATAGACTAGCCCATGTTTAAGTGCTGATATGCCAGAAATTTGTATGCATTTTCACAAGAGTGCACACAGGTGCTGAACAGCAAGGGAACTGTGTGCTCTCATGATGTTTACCTTTCCTGCACTCTGCTTCCCAATCTGATTTTTTTTTCATCCTTGTAGGCAAGGGCATAGAAGAAGAAGAAGAAGAAGAAGAAGAAGAAGAAGAAGGAGGAGGAGGAGGAGGAGGAGGAGGAGGAGGAGGAGGAGCAGCAGCAGCAGCAGCAGCAGCAGGAGCAGGAGCAGGAGCAGGAGCAGGAGCAGGAGCAGGAGCAGGAGCAGGAGCAGGAGAGCCAATGCAGTGATGAGAACTTTATCAATCAAGCACACAGTTAATCCACACTACTTTAACTGTCGTGGCCATGCACTGCAATCCTAGGATTTATGGTTCATCACTATAGTTCAGAGGACAGCACTAGATTTCTCTAATTTACCAAACTATAAATCCAAGGATTCCATGTGACATCTTGCTAGCTAAAGTGGCATGACAGTGCAATAATTCTGGAGCCCAAATACACTCTGGATTATAGGATTTCTTTTTATTGCTTACAGTACAGTATTGTGAGAATTAATCTAGCTAAATGTTGAGCAGTGGAAGTTATTATTTTTGGTTCCTTCCTTTGAATTTGTGACTACTTTTTTCTCATTTTTATTCTAAGTGGCACAGCACTGCATCGGTTCTGTAGACATCCTTCTTATCTCCTATGACAATCTATTATTTACTGTTGAGCTTTCCGTACTTAATAAAATAGTGCTGATGAAATGTTTCCTGTTTCTTCCATTTGCATTGTAATGCACTGCTCTGGCACAAGATGGTGTCATCCTCCAAAATACTGCCAGGCTGCATGGCAGGGGTGAGACCCTTAGCCTCTTCTGGCCTACCACTATAGAAAGTGGTGGGCCAAAATGGCTGCGTTTATCAAGAACAGCGGATAAAAAGAAATCAGGTGGATATGGAGCAGGAAGAGCAAGATGGGGACAGGTTTCAGCAAAGGAGTGATGGAGCAGTAGTGGAGATTCTGCTTCCCTTCTTTTTCCCTTCTGCAGTCTCTCAGCCTTCATTTTGTCCCCCTAGTGCCTCCCCGTCATAAGCTCAAGGTGTTCAGGAACTAAGCTGTGAATGTGGGCAGAATTCCCTGGAGAGAGTATCAGGCTGAAATATAAGAGTGAAAAGATGGGTCCTCAGGGCTTCATGGAGACAACAATCTAGATCTTCACTGATCTGTCATTATTTTTACAAGAAGAAATCTCAGGGACTATTAGGGAAACATCATCTTCTGGTTGACCCTTTTGAAAAATCTGCTGCCCTTGCCTGGCCAACATGCAGTGCTGAAAACTTCCTTTATTGGCGTGTTGTGCCCTGGACGCTGTTACAGTAAAGTGAAGGCTACCTTTCCCTATCCCATGTGCTGATTCCAAGAGTGCAATTTTTCCGCAGTGCACCTTTTGAAGCCCCACGTTTGGTAAAGAGTTATGCTATCACATGCATGCAGTTTTTTCCACCAGCAGGGAACAATGCCCCGTTTTTGAGATCCAGCAACATTTTCTGTTCATTCCCCTCCCTTCCAGCCACAGTCCTGAAGGGTTTTTTTCTAGATTTGCCAGTGATTGCATACATTCATTCTGGATTTTAGCTGTCTCATAAAACATAGTACTATTTCACTTACGAAGCAAAAACTTCTTTTCTTGCAGAACATCACAAGAAAGTGTTGGTTGAACTGTACCATAAAGATCTGAGTCCCCTGCCTGTTACAGAAATTACATATTTCATTAAACTCTCCTGATGACTCTGGTCACTGCTCTCTGGGGAGCTCACTACACTTCCTTGTGACATTTCTGAAGCTTGTTGTAAGAGAAATGTTATTGTGAATGCAAATGTAAAAAGGGGGAGGGGAGTTTGCATAGTGTTTGTGCAGAGAAGCTAAAATCACCAAATAACCCCATGTCAATAAGAGGCCAACAAGACCCCAGTGCTGCATTAAGTTGAACAATTTATTTTTTAAAATACAAATAAATAGGGAAACAGCTAATTTCCCAATAGGACAACATCCTGCACCACCTCAAACCTATCATCAAGACATCAGAACAAGGAACACCACTAAATACAGAATACAAAGACACAGCCAATCACATAACAAAAATGCAGTGAATGGAATGTAGTGAGCTCCCCAGAGAGCTAAAAAAAAAAAAAAAGCCCAGCATGATGTAGAACGGATTTAAAACAAACAACCTCCTGACAGGTGTTCAACAAGAAATAATTCATCGAAGAAAATTGTAAGATTCTCCTGCAATTACAGTAACATCATATAGTCTGGAAATTAGATTTACGTCGTGTCAAACATTGGCCGTTACTTCACGAAGTGCCTCGCTTCGAACCAACCTTGCCTTCGCTGTGAATTCGGAGGTGGTCACGTGGCGGTCACGTGTTCTCGCTTCGCTCCCACCCCTGTTTCTCAGTACTCACGAGCTGCAGTTTTAGGACCGATTCGAGCACAACCTCACGTGCTCCCTTCGCATTCGCATGCCACTTTTCAACGTTCCTTATTTCCCATCCGTCCTTTTAAAAAATTCCTACCGATGGCGTATCGATGCACTGATGCTGGACTGTCAGTTGCAATGGCTCTACTGATTTCAACTGTTTCCTGGCATCATTGGCAGCCCCCCCCCGCCGCCGCCGCCACTACTCGGGGGAAGCCCCGCATGGCACAGCCGCCCGCCCTCCGCCGCTTGCACGCTGCCTGCCCCGGGTGCCCTGCTCTGGCCGGGCGAGGCGGCAGCGGCTCCTCCTGCTCCCGCCGCCGCCGCCGCCACCGCCACCGCCGCTACTCGAGCGAGGAAGTAACAGCGCAAAGCGATGAAACGATATAGCGATGCATCGATATCCCTGTTTGAATATTTTTTAAAAAAACTTGAAATAAAAGCCAAAAACCGAGACCACACATCACGTTGGGAGCGAAGCAAGATGCGAAGCGAAAAGATTCCCGGCCGCTGGCAGGGGAACCACTCACCCCGCTTGGAGCACGGTAAAGGGGGCGTGGTCGGGGTGGCATCGCAGCCAAAAAGGAGGAGCATGCGGACTGAAACGATCGATTCGCACAGAAATGAGGGCTTGCCGTGAAGCGAGCAGTTCGTGAAGTAACGGCCATTGAGTATTAGATGGTGTACATTACAATGTAGTTGCACCTTCAGTCACTCTCTCTGCTGCTTGATTAAGACAAAGTTGGCGTGCAGATGAACTCAAGCATGCTTTGCCTTCCATTTCAGCAGAAAGGGACATGAAAGATGAATAGGTTTGAAAAGTCTCCATCATTTGATTTTAACACAGAAAAGAGGAAGATGACTTGAATTTTACCTCACATTTTTAAAAACTCTTCTTAAGTCGCTGAAGACAAAACAGAAACATATCTTGATTCCAATACATTTTAATTTAAATCATACTGATTACCACAAAGGCAGGCAAAAGTGCCCACAGGCCCACAGTTGCAGTTAGAAGACTCCAGTGCCCTCCCCCCACCCCAATTTCTTTTAAATGAAGGCTTTTACACTTTCTCTTATGCCCCCTTCCAAGGAGAATGGGGTAATTTCACAAGGCATGGCATAACTTTCTTCTCCATTAGGGGATATAAGTAGGCATTTTCAATTTTAAAAAGGAAAATATTAAGAAAGATGGGTGGGATGTTGACGTAGGTGCAGACCTCTAAGCACCCATGGCCCTAAGACTACTGATCACACAACCCTGAATTACAGTATGGTTTCACCCCACAAGAGAAAGAGATCTGAGTGGGAAATGCACTGCATAGAGCAGGAACAAGCATCCTATGATCTTTGAGACAAAATCCTGAGAAAAAGCTGCCAGAGATGGGCAGGGTACCTGAACTAAGCAAGCTGAATAATCCCACAGAGGAAACTGTTTTAAACCAAGATAAACTATTGGTTCATCTCAACAAGAAATGTTGTCACTGACTGGTAGCCGTTCAATACGGCTGCAAGCAGGCAGTTTTTCCCACACCTACCTGGAGATGCCAGCCATTCAAATAAGGACACTCCCCGTGTAAAACTAATGCATCAACAATGTGAAACAAATAGGCTTTGTCTATTGTCTGCATTCTCAACCTGGTCACAACAGCCATGGGGATGTATATAACTACAAAGAGCGCAATAGGAGCACTCCACATGCTTGAATGAATTCATTTCAATCTACAAAGGCTCACACAAATAAATAAATAAATAAATAAATAAATAAATAAATAAATAAATAAATGTCTAACGGCCTACATTATTTTACCCGTCTTAATTTCTCCCTTTTTACTCTTTAATTTTGCCAACATGCTGAAACTGACTAAGAGGGCTACTTCTTTGGAAAAGGCTATTTTTTTAATTTTAAGACTATCTTTCTACCCAACCCCCACAAGACATAGTGACACTCATGAACTGAAACAGGAGGAGCTGACTTGCGGAAGCGCAGAACTGAAGCACATCTACCCACTGCTGTTAGACTCTATAACTCTACAGCAGTGGTTCTCAACCTGTGGGTCCCCAGATGTTCCTGGACTGCAACTCCCAGAAACCCCTTTCAGCACCATGAGTGGTGGAGGCTTCTGGGAGTTGCAGTTCAGGAACATCTGGGGACCCACAGGTTGAGAACCACTGTTCTACAGTCTAACCTGCTATTCATATGTGGGTACAGTGGTACCTTGTATAAAGGAATTAATTCATTCCAAATGAAATTATGTTAAGCAATTTTCCTTTATACAAATTTCCCATAGGAATTCATTGAAAACAGAGTAATCTCTAATTGCGACCATTTTTATGTTGTACGGATTCACCCCAGAGATGATTCTGTTAAGCAAATTTCCCCTATCTCCAGAATTTTTTATGTTGTACAGATTTTATGTTATACAAACTGTTTGTTATACAAGGGTCCACTGTACATTGGAGTTTCTTTCTTCTTCTTTTTCACATTTTATTTTTATATCCAAATTTTATAGTGTACATTTGTTTTTAAATCTAATCTCTAGTATCTTTTTCTTTCTTTTTCACTTTACATTCTTTGTGCACCTACCCTTCTTCCTTGTTCTTTATATTGGGAGCTGTGTGACAAGTAAATTTCCCCAATGTGGGATTAATAAAGATTTATCTTATCAGTCCTGCACTAATACAAAGTAAGCTCTTACTGGACAGAAATTTCTCATAAAAATTCACAAGCCAGCCTGCCCCAAGGGGGAAAATATCTACCACCCTTGAGGCACATACATATATTTTATCTTCATCATGCCAGTAACCCATTTATGCCTTCCCTCCAAGACCTGGTTCCCCTCATGTTTCTGGGATGATGTTTACAGCTACTGTTGCATGCACACCTAGCCAGACTATTCACCTGCTCTGGAAAATCATCATAAGCCTCATCCTTCACCTGAAGAACTGCCTTTTAAAAAAAAAAAGCAATGCCTAATCTTGTGATGATGATGGAACTCCCCAAACAGGATCAAAGTGAAGGAACAGAGGCAGCTCTGAGAAGCATCTGCCGATCACCTGGGAAGTTCAAAGTGTCTACACATAAAAGCCGGCCTGCAATTTGAGAGAAAAGGTTCCACTTGATATTCAGCCACCACATTCACTGCGGTGAGAAC
The DNA here is from genome assembly GCA_029282475.1 of Phrynocephalus forsythii. Classification (NCBI taxonomy): domain Eukaryota; kingdom Metazoa; phylum Chordata; class Lepidosauria; order Squamata; family Agamidae; genus Phrynocephalus; species Phrynocephalus forsythii. Next base: position 95,286,284 of record JAPFRF010000005.1, read on the forward strand.
AATCCTTCCCCACAGTTTGGAGATGCAATGCACGAGCATATTCTTAAACAAACAGTGTTTGAGACCTTCAGATCTTCTGGTCACAAGGACATGGCCATTTAAAGCTGTGCATGCATATCTATGCAGTCAAACAAACAGAATGTAGACCCCGTTTTCTAGTGCTGCTTCCAAAATAAAACATGCAAAGCATAGATGATGTATACACATGTTTGACTGCTGAGGGAGAAAGACAGGCATTTGTTTGATATGGTCTACTTGGGTTATTCCGAAATTGCATGTTTCATTTTATCTGCTAAATGCCATCATTTTTGAAGGGTACTGGAAATTTAAACCTGCCTTGTACTCTTTCTTATTTAAAATAAAGCACAAACATACACAATCTTGCACAGGTAAAAAGAAATTAAAAACTTATATTGGTTTTAACTGAACCAGGTGCTCAATAAAAAAACAGACGTGTGATGTTCAATCACAAACTTCTCTCCTGCTTCTGCTGGTCCCAGTCCAGCTCAGGGTCACCCATGCTTATTACAGATTATGAAAAAGTCAAACAGTTGATGTCTATCCTTAAGACCACAAACTGGATTGCAAACGAAAGCTCTAACTGGATTTTACTTGGCCTCTCGCCATATTTATCCTTATCTTAATTACCACAGTCTGTTGCAAACCACTCTGTATTGATGTCTAGTAAAAGCCTGCACTACTTCCACCAACACAGTTCCTGTGTGATTCCCAAGTTTACTGTGTGGAACGATATGGAGACCTTTCAGTCTTTCTTCTTAAAATTGATGAACCTCCATTAAAAGTCGTACAAGAGAGAGAACTGAGAAACGGAATACTTGTAGGAAGAAAACTCACCCTGCTTGTGGCTGCTATCCTGGCTGTCTTATTCCTGCTCAAGGACTGTGCCAACCCTAAGAGAGAGAGAGAAAAAACCAAGAAAAAGAAGATCAGAAGACTTCCTTGAAAACATAACAGTGAGGTAGGTTGTCAGTGTTAAGGGGCCTCCTCTTTCCAAGTAACAGTACGGATTTCCCTTTTGCTTTGTAAACAACCCCATGCATTGTGTAGTAACCATCACGTAGGTACCTTAGTGCCTCCTGAAACAAACCTGAAAAATATGAATGATAGACACCAATTTTTAAAAAATCATGCATGTCCACAGGGAAATCACACCTAATCTAATCTGCCAAGCACACATACCACAAGCATGTAAACAAGCACATCTAACATTTGTTGCTGAGGGGTGGGGATCAGTTTGCCACAGTAAAATATTAGATGTATATGTCTGTGAAGATTCTCAGTCATCCAGGTGAGTTTATCTGGAAGTTGAGTCTTGGCAACTGGACTTCTTTTCTTGAGAGATCGAAACATTTCACTACTCTTCCAAGCAGCTTCGTCAGCTACTAGATATATATGGAGCCACACATTATTTGCTCAAGCTTAGTCAAGTCACTCAAACTATGACTGAATATGAAATATAAATACCCAACTTTGCAGAGACAAAAGGTGTATGCAAACTGGCACTTCCTTCAGGAGGCCTGTCTGCTCCCTGTGTGTGTTTTGTCCATCAGCGGACCTGCTTAACAACATGATACAAGTGTGTTTTACTACAACCAGTTCTGGAGAAACAATCTCTCTCAGTGAATGAAATGGATACTGTTCTGGCCTGCAAAGCAAATTGTTAATCTCATTCTAATGTTAGGGTCATCTGTCCTGTGCACCATTATCAGCTCATTATACACTTTACTTTTACTGCAGCTGCTCCAGGGAAAACAATGTAGTCACTCAAGTGTTCTGGAAGGTAGCATTTGGTCTGTGGGATCATTAAAGATCATGATGCAAGAACCCCAAAAGAGTTCTGTTTTGGGGCTGCACTGAATAGGTTATAGGTTATTATACACCAAATAATCATTTTCCAATAGCTTGCTTCTCCCAAGTAACCTGTATTTCTGGGCTGGGCAACTTCAGAAGATTGGGGGAGAATATTTTCCTTTGTTGACACCCACCTACTTTTACTTCCAATTTCATTTTTACATGTACAGTTTGATGACTGGAACCCCCCTTCAACCCATTTCATTTCAAACACACCAGCAATATGGTCTATTTTTTTCAGATATTTTGGAGATTTCTTTTTCAACAGAGGACCTCTACAGTCAAAATAACAACTTTGGGGGCTGGGGGCACATGTTCCCCTTAAGCTGAATATTTCTTGCTTGATTTCATGAAGGAGAAGAGTAAGAGCTTTCAGAGCAAGGCCAACAAAGAAGAGTTGCAATCAGTTGGCTAGACTTTACATCCAGATGAGTAACAAGCCATTCAGAATGCAGGGATCTAATTTATTTTGGAACTTACAGAAGACCAGGTGTGGTTTGCAGACCTGCATGAGAGACCACCAAGCAAAAACCAAGTTTCTACAGACAGAGTTGGGAAAGAAATGCCCCCCAAGCCTCAGGAGGTCACCACTAGGAAGAGTTGCCATTTGCCAATGCTGAACTATAGGAAGCAATGGTCTGAATTAGGATAAGGGAGCATCCTAAATCCCTGTCTTTCAGAAAAACAGAATTCTGTAGATTTACCATTTCTCGAATTAAGGCTAAACTTTAAAGGATTTCTCAGGAACAAAGGTTTTCAGGGCTAGCGGAACAAAATAATACATCCTATACACACACAGCTCCACCAAGACCATGGCTCTCAATATTCCAATGCCATCAAATTGTTCAGTGCCCAATAAAGAAAATCTCTCAAGTATTTTTACTTACTTACTTACTTACTTACTTACTTACTTACTTACTTACTTACTTACTTACTTACTTACTTACTTACTTACTGCCCATCTTCTAAACAGAACTCTGGGTGGTTTTTAAAGTAATACAATAAGAATAAAAATGAGAGGGGGAAACCCCAAAACAACAATGCCAATCACAGTAAAATACTCAAAACAATAAAACATAATAATACAATAAATAACAGCAGCAGCAGACAGTCTTATTTTACTGGTCCAAAAAAGAGAGAGGGGGAAAAAAGAAAAAGAAAAAAACTATTTTAAAAAAACTATTAATGGCTGCCAAATGCCTCTCTAAAAAGCAGCATTTTAAGTGCTTTCTTGAAGGCAGGCAGGGACTCTGCTAGGTGAATCTCATTCAGGAACTGATTCCACAGTGTCGGGGTCGACCACAGAGAAGGCCCGACTCCTGGTGACGTTTTTTTTCAGGCCTCTCTACATGTGCCCCCCCCCGGGGTGAGAACGCCTGCGGTGCTCTGGTGGATCAACCCACAGCTGATCGTAAGGAGATTCGCTCCGCCAGGTATTCAGGTCCCAAGCCGTGGAGGGCAGTTACCCCAGTCAGTAAAAACATAACAATTTGTTAACACTGTAACCATTTGCTTTCTCTGCATGATACCCAGAATCAGCTGTCTCAGATGCCCATGCCACTCTGCTTAATGATAGGGCCAACCCGGAATATTACACAAAACCAAAATTACGATTACCAAGCAAAGAAATCCCCTTCCTGGAGAGAGGATCATACCAAAGATACATATTGCAAACAGACTAATATGAAGCCTGTTTTGAATAAGAGAACCTTGCTTTCAATACTCCCAACTCCCAAGTCCACTTATGATCTATTCTCTTCCTTTTATTTTATTGCTCTCACCTCTTGCTTCCCAGTCTCAAATATACTGGTTCTACAAATATGGCTGGCTCAGTGCAATTTGGAAATGTCAAACTATTTTGCTTTAAAGGGACTGACTATGTTGCAAGGTTTAAATTTTATACATAAGTTGCATAATAAGACCTCTGGGACTCATCCAAATAAGACAAAAGCAAAAACTGACAAGAACTACAGCTACTATGTTTTCTGAATATTTGCAAAACAGCACACAACCAGGTATACTATGCCAGCCTGCAGTTTCAGGTCACAACTTCCAGGTGTAAACACCCTTTGTTGCATGAGCAGGTGTAGGTCGCTTTATCTGACTTCACTGTAGCAGGGTCTAGGATGGACCAAATCTGCCTATAGGCCACATGTAATCCCTGGAGCCCAAATGTACTCTAGAATCTTTCTTAACACTGCTCAAGACCTTGCTTTATTTTGGAAAAAAACTTGGAAATTATCTTGCACCATTTTTGTTATGTTTTAGAGCCCCCATCAAACCCACTACTACGTCATTTTTTTAAAAAAAAATAAGTTTTATATATTTGTGGCCCAGAAGAAGACGGAGGGAGGCTTTTTTTTAATAATACAGAAGCACTCCATTTGGTAAGACATACAGTATTTTTTATATTGTGTTGTGTCGTTACAGTCGTGACCGACTCTTTGTGACTCCATGTCCATGGAGTTTTCTTGGCAGGAGTACTGGAGTGGCTTGCCAGTTCCTACTCCAGGCACCTACAGCACCTGGTTTTCCCTGGTGGTCGCCCATCCAAGTACTAACCAGGGCCGACCCTGCTTAGCGTCCGAAATCAAGCGAGATCGGATATGCAAATAGATGGAAATGCTGCCACACATAGCTATATATGACCCGTTGAATATTCAAAAAAGTTATTAAAATGAAGCATTAAATATTTCACAATTATAGTAACCAACCTTAATAAATCTCTCACTTAAGGCACATTTATTTTAGGATTGTTAATTGTTAATGCATGAGCAATTATGCATGGGTGGGTGTGCTAGACCTCGGAACTCTGAAGGTGGCCCCATACCTACGCTACAGGAATTGTGTATGTCTTCAAAAGCATCAAGTTGCAAGTAACTTTATGAAAACATTACATAATAGCCTGCTTATGATAAGAGGCAATTAAAGCCACTGCTGTATTAGAGCCAACTATATTCTGGACTTTAACGCTTTTCATATAAAAGAAGCAAACTGAAGCACATCACCACAAACTAAATCTTGAAAGTTTAACTTCTGCAAAACTGTTTTATTACTCAAGTAACTCCACTGCTTCAGCACCATTTATTTTAACTTTATACAGCAGCCAAAATAAAATAAAATAAAAAGGTGAACCTAAAGCCAAAGACCCAGTCTTGATCAATGAACATCTCCCTCAGCCTTATCTCCGGTTTTCATAAATTTACTCAACTCTACTACAGACACACACGTATCATAGCTACAAGGACTAGAACTGTTTCCTAAAGCAAACACAGACAAAAAAATTTTTAAAGGAAAGAAGGTTACATTCCCAGGATGCTGTATTTTTCTCCCAGCTTGGCCAGAATTTGAAAACATCACTCTAATAATAAATATCAGCACTTTGTGAGAAACAGCATATGAAATAAATAAATAAATAAATAAATAAATAAATAAATAAGTAAATAAATAAGTAAATAAATAAATAAATAAATAACAGCTCTCAATTGCTGTCCAAAGAGGGAATGCCTGCTGCGTGCTTGGCACTCTAGGCCAGCTGACTAAATAATGGTGTTTTTTAGTAAAGTGATTTTAACCAGTATAATAAATAAAATGAATAAATAAATAAATAAATAAATAAATAGAAACCATGTTGCCTAGAACAGACATGAACAAGAGGGCAGGTGCACTGCAAGTCCTTATCTGATCGACAAACCCAGCAATTCTTGATATACCAGTTCTCTTGGGTCTCTACCAGCAAAACCTGCCAAGTGTACTCTTAAAAAACAAAACCACATAGCAACATACATTGAAAGAACAAGCAAATGCACTATGACAACATTTCTACAATAGAATACCAATAATAGAATCCATCTACAACAGCAGTCCATTAGCATAATCTTCACAGGAAAGTTCAAGGAACATCTGCAGTCTGACAGATAGTACATATCAAGAGGAAACACATTCACTCTGCAAGAACAGCTTCTGATAGCTTGTTATAGTTTGCTGATGGTCTGATTTTGTTTTGATATTTTCCTCTGCATTTTGATATTTTGTTCTATTCCACTTTGAAGACCCCATTACAAAGCACCACATCAAGTACAATAAATAAATAGCTTTCAGCTATAACGCTACCCACATTTTAATCCCCTTTCTCTTTCTGAGCTACCACTCCCCTCCCATGGGTTGGACTGGGTTATAATACCCATGGCTAAGGCTCAGCTAAGAGGTTATCTGTCAGGTTATCTGTCAGTCAACTCCTTAATCCTTCAGGACTATCTTCATTTCAGGATGACTCTTTTCTCTTCCCCAAGTAGAGGAAAGCATATAGTAAAATTATCTCACAGTATTCTCTTCATGAAGACTATGAACGGTGCTATCCATCATGCATAATATTTTTAACATGACCTCCCACTATATAATAAAATTCAGATATAGCCATTTTAAAGAAGCCATTAAATGTAGTATTGTTCATAAATACCATACAGTGATGTGTTGAATTACAAAATTAATCTGTTCCAACAGGTCTCTCATAATTCAAAATTCTTGTTGTTCAAAATGCAGTTTCCCATAGGAATGCATTGAAAACTGATGAATCCATTCCAAATGGAATGGATTACAATAGGTTTAAATGGAAAGCCCTTTCCAACCCCACTAAGCAGGAGAAGAGTTTCCCCTACTTTGCTGGGTTGCCTGGAAAACCCTCAACAAGCTGTCAACATCAGCTGTGTGCAGTGGTGAGCAGCAGTCCTTTACTCCTGCCACCCAGACTTGCTTCTGCAGCCATTTGGCTGAAGCCAGACTGGAGGGCAAGAGTGAAATGTTGCTCTCTCTCCCCACCACCACACAGCTTCCAATAAATCTGAATATGAAAGAGAGAGAGAAGCATCGGGGTGTATGAAAATGTAGATTTATTTCCCTTTAAAGCTTGCACAATGATTTTCAATCCAAACAGTATGTGACCTTCTTCAGGAGCAATTATCTGTGATGCATAGTGAATAGCTCTTTTTGCCTTTTTCATGGATCCACTGAACTACTGAAGCCTGATAAATGTATTGTGGCTTTATGCTGCCATATAGGTAAATAGGTGTTCAAGTGTAAGCACTAGAAATAACTTTTAAAAAGCTGGGCTTGATTATTGAGACAAGTCAGTCATTCTTGTCTTACAGCCCATTAGCCCTCTCAGCAGCAGGACAAAGCACAGAGAGACCTTCTGAGTGGGCCTGGCCTAGTCTTAAGCAGGCTGGAAGACAAAGTTATTAAAAAAAGGTTTTCATCAAAGAAAGAAACTGCACAGCCACCAAGCAGGTGAGATGGGGGAAAGCTGCTAAAGATGAGCAAATATGTGTTCTGCTATATTCCATGTCCATTTTAAGAATCACATGTTGCGAAGTTCTTTCCAAACAAAAATTGGTCAAAATTTTGATGAGTGCAGACTGCTATTTCAATTACAGAAGGATTATTTTGTAGCTGTATACCAAGTAGTTTTTAAGGAGTATTAACCTGCCAGAAAACCTTAATTCAGCATCAAAAACACAGCTAAACACATAGCAATCCTTTTACAAGACAGCTGTCCAAACCTCTCTGCCTATATCAGTGATGGCAAACCTTTTAGAGACCGAGTGCCCAAACTGTTATTCAAAACCCACTATTTTTTTCGCAAAGTGCAATACACCAATTTAACCTGAATACAGGTGGCTCTGAAGGGGCGATATCCGGTGCCCACAGAAAGGGTTCCGAGTGCCACCTTTGGCACCTGTGCCATAGGTTCGCCAATACTGGCCAATATGGATGAATCTGGTGGTTTCACTTTCTGCCATATTCCCCCTTTTTAGTCACATGTTGTTAATTTCACAGTTTTACTTTTATCAAGTTCTTATTGTGAAAATGAAGCAGATGTTTGTAATCCATTCCACTGGCCAAAGCTATCAATATGAAATATTATACCCACTAACTATAGGTATGCAACATTTGTGGTTTTAGACTACAGCTCTCAGCGCTTCCTGGGGAATACCGGAAGTTGTCATCCAAAAAGCACACATCAGCACACTTCTAGTTCAAAAGTCTCTTGCATTTTTCTCATATTTGTTTATAGAATTTTCCTATGTACCATGATTACTATTTGATAAACCACAGCTGCATCAATCAAGACCAAAAATAGCTAACGATAGCTGCATGAGAGTGCATCTATGTTATTGTGGAGCACATAGAATCAACATTTGGCAAGTAGTTTTTAGAAGAGGTAGCCATGTGAGCCTGTGCTAGCATATCAGGCAAGGACAAAGGGAAAATAAGATAACAAAAAGGTTGTGGCATCATCAAGTCTAACTGCTAACGTGACCTTTCATTGACAGGTACAGTTCCTCAGACATAAAGAGTGTTTCTTTTGTTTTTGCTTAACATTCTACAAGGAAATTCTAAAAATGGGGGCAGCCAAAATCAAAAAGTATAACTTTGAAACTACCATTTACAAAGTGACACCAAATAAGCAAAAATCCCAGAAGCTGACTCTTTTTTCATCACTTAACTACTCCCCATCCAAATGCAAAACAACTGTCAGGCGTGTTCTTCAACAAGTGTGATTGGTAGTGAGAGCAAGAGGTTATCCTGAACGCCTGACCTCTTGACTGCCGCCATTGGGGTTGTTGTCAACATTCAGGTTGACCTTTTCTGTGTAATGACTGACATTCTTTTTCCTGTATTATGTACCAATATCAGGTCATTTCCTGGCATTTCAAATCATGGATACTGAAACAAATAATCTCACATTCATAAACCAGCGGTTTTTAAACAACTGGTCCCCCCCATAAAGAACACATTTTGGAGAAAGTACCGGTCATTTGATGGACACGTACCTCTCAATTTCTATATATATTTCATGTTATGTGAAAAAAATCCTTGAAGGAAAAACAAAATTAGAAATCTCTCTGAAAACAGTTCCAAGAGGAAACTAGGTCTCCATCTTCCTCCTGCTATATTTTACCGACACGGCAACAGCCACAAACCAACAGTGTCAGCAGCTCATGGGAGTTTGTGAAGGAGATTAAAGGTTCTCCCTATCCCCACTCCTCATCTCATTAGAGTGGGAGAATGGATGACTCTCTCATCATATAACAGCAATTAATGCTATACCAGATTACCTTCTAATGCTTCTGTCCTTAATACACATCTCCTTTCAGACACTATTCTCTTTAAAAGAGCATCTCTCAGAAGCACACGCTGCCCAGTAATGTGAGTTAATTGATTCACTTGAGCCCCATTTCCCACCGACGAAAAGCGGAAAACAGGCTACAGAAATACCCAGAATTCCAAGCATTTTCAGAAATAGGTTGTTTGTTGTCAATATTGATGCACAGGAGTTTTTACCTTCCTCACAGCCTCACAGCACCAAAACTTTTAAACAAGTCTAACATAAGGGGAAAGAGGCTTTTGAACATGGAGGAGGCAGAAAAGAGTGCAAGGTCTGCCTTAAGAGGTGGAACCATGCGTGATGAATACAAGGGCAAAAGTTAAGGGGCACTCCCAGCATTTGTCAAACTATACATCACAGAATGAAGATCACTGCAAAAAGGAATTCCTTAAGTGCTGAAAGACATTTGATCACCACTAGAGATAAAGGTAAAGGTCCCCCCCCATGCGTGCTAGTCGTGTCTGACTCTAGGGGCGGTGCTCATCTCTGTATTCAAACCAAAGAGCCAGTGTTGTGCAAGTCCATGGCCACGTGGCCAGCATGGCTGCAAGGAAACACTGTTTTACCTTCCTGCTTTTTATGGCGGTACCTATTTATCTACTTGCATTTACATGCTTTTGAACTGCTAGGTTGGCAAGGGCTGGGGTTAATAGTGGAAGCTCGCTCCATTGCGTGGCACCTGGGATTCAAACTGCCGAGCTGCCAACTTTGCAGCCGACAGTGTTCAGAGCCTTAATCCGCTGAGCCACCATGCCACACTAGAGATGGGGATGAATTTAAAAAAAAAAAAAACAAATCATGATATTCAACCAATACTGCTGATTACAGCTTCATTCAGGGAAAGAAGAACCTACCATTGCCATCCGTACATAAGGTAGCCTGTCTTGCCTTTGGGCTCCTTGTCTGTTTGTTTGGGGGAGGGGTTGTATGTTTGGTTTTAGACAATCATGTTCTGTCTTTAAAAACAAACAAACCTACAAACCAAATTGTCAGTTTGCTGATTTGTGGTTCATCAACCTTCACAAACCATGAACCATGATGAACCCCACCCTTTTAGACGTTTATCCCCATTTCTAATCACCCCACATGAGCTTATCTTGCTCTTCTCAGGTTACAAATTGGCTCAATTTCTTTTTTGAGGTAAACATAGGCTTTATTTGCAAGTATGAGCGATCAGTCACCCATGTCCCTGATCATGCTAAGGAGATAACATGCTTTAACTCTCTATAAAATCACAACTGGCTGCCACCTGAGCAGCAAGAAGTCCAAAGTGTAGCATTTACTACAACGTCTTTCTCCCTTGTAAAAGGTTTATGAGGATTTGGCCTACAAGCCTGAATATTTCTCACAGAATAGGTGTTCCACCAACATTAGGCTGGACTCCATACCCATTAGGGTCTGCAGCTTGGGTAGGACTGCAATCACAATACAGGGAGCCAGTACTGAGCCAACAACAGAATCCTCTGGTGGCTATGGTTATAAATCTGGAATTTTCTCTGTTTCAGCACTCTCGGCTTTATTTTCATCACTACTTCATATTTACATCACTAGAAGTGACGCCACTAAGATTCCACAAAGAGGAGGGGGGTTAACCATATAGAGTCCTGTCTGTTCTGAAAAAGGTCTGATTCACATATTACAACCTGGCGTGAAAAACACAGTCATCACATTTTTAAACAAAGGTCAAATGACATATGTATATATTTAAATATTTCTAATCTATTTTATACCAACAGGTTACATGGACCGCAAATTGTAAGAATTTCAAACAATCCAAATACTGTACTGTATTTTAAAACAAATCAATACATTTTCAATCCACTTCAAAACACCTTAACAAATAAAAGAAAATCCAGAAAAATGCAAGACTACAAGCTAAGCGATGATCTCCTTTGATGTCAGTTTCCTGGGTGAAATTGTGAGAACTTTGGAGTCATCTGGGCCACAAACAAGAACTCGTTCCACATGTGAGTGTCTGCTTGGCAGGAGAATTTGTCAAAATTAGTGTTCCTCAAGGGAAGTGAGCCAGAGAAGCCCCTGAAGAATAGCTGCAGGGAGTCTTAAACAAAAGCAGCCTTTAGAGTTGAAGATTTTCCAAGGGGAAAGGGAAAGAAATGTTATTTTTCATTATTACTTTTTGTCTTCATGTTATGTTTTGCTTTGATTTTTGTGGACAATCGTTATGAATCTGCCATGCAGAATAAATAAAACACTCACTGAGATACATTCAAAACCTCACAATAACTGAAAGGGCTGGAGGATTGTGATGACTAAAAACAGCTGAAAACTGCTTTTTTTTATGTTTCGTTGGCACCAAATAAATAGAAGACCAGGAAGACCAGGATGGCTAGATATTGTGGATTGTATTGCAGTGGAGAATGGTGGACCTGAAGGTCCACAATTTTACAAGCAATCCCCCAAAAAAATCTAACCTATCCACAGAGTACACCTACGCCCTTAAAAAATCGCCCATCACTCTGATATGGCTGCCCAAAACTGGGGATTGGGAAAACCATTCATTGTGATCTGAAACTAGAGTGGCCAGTCTTAACACAGCCCCTTCTTTTCCACTCTTATGTTTTCCTTTTACGGAGAACCTGGGCAAAGGTCTATCAATATCTGATGAGACAAGGTCTGCGTCTTTGTATTGGTTCAAACTGAAATTGCTAATGTATCTTTAGGGGCGTTCAGATTTGGATTCAGATTGCTTCAGAGGAATTTTGTTGCTGTCTGAACTCCTCCTAAATCTCTCCATCAGCCCAATTTGCTGAATTTCAACCAAATTCAAAGCACATCCACCCATCCATAAAGGCATAACAATAACAAACACTTACATACACATATCTAAGCACACAGTATATCTACAATTGCAAACGCTCATCTGTCCACACTTTTTTAAACATTATCAAAATGGGTTATCAGGTCAAAATAGGTATCTGTAGATCTCACGCCATTTTGATTGACCAGATGGAAAACCAAAGGAGTTTGACCAGGAGTTTGCTACAGTTCCATAAAGACTGTGGTTGAGAACTCTTAAACACTGTGGAAAAACTCATCTCTTGGGGAATGCAATGCTAAATCAATTTCCTAGCCAAAATGCTGATGCACATTATGGGGGAAATAATATCATTTGCAGTACTCCAGGATATGGTTTGGTTAATATGTAGGCCAAAGTCAACAGTCCCAACTCATGCATTGCTGTGTTCCCAGTGAAAGATTATCCACACTTCCGACACTGAATGCCCACCTTAAACCATTTTGCCATAATTTAAATACAGTAATACCTTGCTTTACGAGCATAATTCGATCCAAAACACTCTTATATCAAAGCAAATTTCCCCATAAGAAATAATAGAAACTCAGATGATTCGTTCTGGGGCCCCATAGATCATACACTGTACACACAAAATGCCAAAACTTGCGAAAGAAATTGGCTAGATGTCCACATCTACACCGTGGTTTAGGTACCTGGCTGTGGAATCTGCTTTGCTTGGGACTAACAACTGGATTTTACTCTGTGTTTTTAATGTGGAAATAATAAAGTGCAATTTATAGCCCTATACACACTTGACTAGTGTGTTAACTAGTGTGTAAACCCCTAACCTGCACTCTCCTTTGAAAATGTTCCTGGCTGGTCCAAGGGAAACCTCCATTCATCTCTCCTCCATCTGCAATGGAGGCTGCCTGAGATTGAACCTTCCAGACAATCACCCATAATCCAGCAGTGGGGGGGGAGAGAGAGAGCCTCAACTAGCTCACTTGTGATCATGTGACCTTCTCCAATTACTTATATTGTAAAATATTGCCTGTAGTTCAAAGCAAAATTTAGAAGAAATGTTTGCTTGTCTCGCCCTCCAAAAGTTAAGGAAACACTACTGGTACTGCTACTATTGATGATGATGATGATGATGATGATGATGATGATGATGATGATGATGATGATGATGATGATGATGATGATGATGATGATGATATCTTTCACCACTTACTGGGCTGGCAGAAGCTGATGAAAGGTGCAATACGGTAAGATATGAAAGCTAGCTGGTTCCCAGTGCTACTATAAGGCTACCATGATACATGTGTAATGGAAAGGCACATTGACAGTCTCAGTTCTGCACACTAGCCACAGTAACGGTTAACAATGATAGAAGCTTATCTTCTTACCAAGCAAGTATTTACATATGGAAAGGAAAGTTCCTAGACTATTAAAGACTTTACAGGAAAAGCACATCACTCTGGCTTGGGCCCAGTGACTAACAAATGATCTGTGCAGCTGTAGAACAGAGGCTTATGATAACCAAATCATGACTCAAAACAACAACAACAAAATTGTCCTTGTTTCAAGCAGTGAGGCTTATTACTGCTAGGAATCAGAAAGCCATAAACTAAGACTGGGTGAATGTTACTGGACTGATATGGTTATTATGACTGCAACTTTGTTTTGTTACTGGTGCGCTATTTTAGTTTTGTCTTGCTGTGCTTCAATTGTAATAGCTTGTAAGCCACCCAGGATAGTGCTTTGGCACTAATTAGGTAGCATATAAAGTAATAAATAAAATAATAGTAATCCACAACATTCTTCACCACTGGGGTTAATAAACTGGAGTCATGGGAGTTGCAGACTAAGACTCTGTTCTGCCATCTTACTGTGACCACTGATGGCAGGAGCAAAGCTTGCTGGGATGCTGTAGAAAATGAAGTGACAAATCTGAAACAGTACCGTGTATAAGTAAAGGTTGCGGAACTTCAGAATTCTGGGGGCCATTTTCCCTCTCATTTTCCTTCAGGGGCCATGCCAGCTCCTCGAACTGCCACCGAAGTGACTTCAAAGCTACTTCGTTCTTTAAAAAAGCACTTATTTACAAAGAAATATCACATTAATTTGCTTTAAAAGAAAGGAGCAGCTCTCCATGGTGACACAAAGGCGGTTTCAATGAGTCACATCATTCTTCCCCTGCAGGAAAAAAAAGCATAAACTTTCAATAAACATCTATACTGGTCTCTGATGTTGCAACACGGCGGAAGCCTCAATTTAAAAAGAGGTTTCAGGGAGTCGTTCTTTTTATTATTGTTATTTTACTGCTTCCCGCATCCAGAAGTGAGCCAGAGAAAAAGCCCAGAAGCCCAGATTACTCAGCAGCTCACCACTTTACCCAGTATTGATAGAAACTCTGGCCAGCAGAAATGCTGCCAGATCAATAGTGTATCTAATTAAAACACTTTAATTGCTTTCATTGTTCATTTGGATCCCTCATCTCCCAACCTTTACATCAAATCAACAGTGCCATTTCAGCATCCTCTGTTCTGCCCCCGCCCCCACATTGACATCAATATCATATCTCCCAGGTTCCACCTCTTCACTGGAACAAAAGGGATCCTGGCGGCTTGTTGTCACCTTTGATATCAAAGCTCTCATAATTCCAGCTTCCTGTTGCCTTCCCTACAAACAGCAATTCTTAAAGGGCTCACACCTGGTTTCCTCTGCCTGAGCCAATCGTGTTTTCCACTAGCGCTAATGGCAACAAACAAGATTAGTCTGTTACAAAGAAAGGTGTCATTAAAATGCACAATAGGGTTCTTCTTGGCTTCTCTCCTTCACCCCTTCAACAATAATCAAACGACTCCTGAAATAGCTATCTGCCAAGATGCGGTTCCCTCATCAAGATCCTGCACAAGGGAAGAAATCAAAGCTAAAAATATCTACTGGAAGGTGTCATGTCAGAGGCAGGGCAGAGAGAGTCATAAATTCATTATGAGCCCCTAACGAAGCTTCAAAACAGCCTTTGATCTCTTTCCCATTTATTCAAATTTTAAAGGGAGGGGGAAGAGAGAGACCCAGTAAGGAAGGGAAAAGACAGGAAGAAAACAATACTTCCTTTGCACAGCAAGAGTCTGCCCCACCCTGTATATTTCCATTCTGATTTTCATTGAATCCACAGCAGCTACTACTATACTGTATTCTTGAGTCTCCCTCGTCATACAGGAAAGAGAACGAAGAAGGCAGCATAATAAGCAACAAAGAGATAAGATTAAATGGCAACCATCTATTTGATATTGCCAAGCTGTTTGGGAAGTTGTAATTTTTGATGAGGGTCTCATTTTTCCAATCAGAGTTGTGAGGAGAGGAGACATCAGCAACATTCTGAATACCTTGCCTAGAAATACAAGAATACTGTACTTATTACTATAGGTCTTTCCACACACCATAATGGCATTCAGTGCTTATTATGGTGTTTTAGTTGCACATGTAGAAGTCTGGGAGTGTTCTGACTATTGATTTGATTTGATTTGATTTGATTTTTATACCGCACCATCTGACCAACAGTCACTCTGAACAGTTACAACTCCAAATGATTTTATTTACTACTGTATGATAAACACTAATAAGAATCAGTAGAACAGAGTCTCAGTATGAAATGCTCCCTCTTCATCTATTGAGTGTGTGCATGTGAAACATTTCTTATACTCAGCAAGAATGCACAACCAGAGACCTTTGTATGGAAAGCATTACAGGTGGCTAAATGCAGGCTTTGTTAGACACTATATGGAAACATAGGGAGGAAAAGCAAACCACATATTTGTGCCTACCAATCCTGGTAACGTCTTTCATCTTCCATCCTAAAATATCTTCCTCAGCATATAACTCAGAGGAGACATTTTAGGATTACAGTTTCCACTGGTCAATGACCGCAATAAAGACTTAGATTGGAGGATTACAGTTTTAAATGCCTCATTCCAAAGTTGAAGGCAAACATCTCTCTACACAACCCTTTGTGAGAGAGTATTGCTAACCATTATCTGTGTGGGTCACGGTCTGGGCTTCACAGTTCTACTGCAGTCATCCTACATGCTTTTGTTGTAGGCCAAGTACTATAAGCAAGGGTTTAGTTGCTGTTTGGGAAAGTTACCTTTTTAAATGCTATCTCCCATCATACTCAAACCAATATGGTGGATTCTACGAGGTGTGATCCAAAGAAGTAATTTCCCAGAACTCTGGATTTAATCAGATTATTTTTCCTAATCCCTAGGACGTTTTGGCCAGGGAGATCTTTATCTTGGAGAAAGAGAAGAAACACACTAACCCAGAGACATCAGACTTGAACATCATAAACAATGACTGCTTGACTGTATGCACTTTCGAACATTTTTTTAATAAAAGCAGAAACTTTACCACACTATGTGTGAGTATATGCCACACACTTCCAACACTATAGTTCATGGGGAAATGACCTCTATTTTGTCTGTATTTCATTCTTAACATTTTTAATATTTGCTGCATCACACAGATTTCTATGCTGGTGGGAACTCTGACTCCAGCTCTGATCTCCTCACTTGCAGGACCTGACCATCTTTCTTTGACATTCCAGACAGCCAAAAAGAAGTTGCTTCCTCCAGTAGGCTCTGTATTTCCAGTGGGTTGAATAATTCCAGAGGCCTATGTACTGTGGACTCTGGATTCGGAGGGGTGGGTGAGTAATATTACTTTTATTGTAAACCGCCTGGAGTTCCTTTCAGGAAGACGGGTGGTATATAAGCTGTATAAATAAATAAATAAATAAATACATCAGAAAGACATCTACATCTCCAAAAATGAGCAGTTTTTGTACAAATATGTATTAAATGTACTAAAGATATAAAACACCCTTGCCAAAACTTTGCTACAAAAACTACAGCACATCAGTCACATATTTCATGTTTCAATCCCTCCTCCCCCTGCCCCCATCCTCCTCCTCCACCACCACCACCACCACCCAAAAAACCCTCCCACAACACAATGGAAATATAAAACAATGACAATCATCTACAGGACCAAAGTTTTTCCATTTTTCAAAAGAAAGTGAAAGGGTGAAAGTAAGTGAAGAGATACCTAGTGTGATGTAGTGCAGCGAGTTGCCGACTAAGAGCCTGGAGTCCTGGATTCAAATCCCTGCTCAACCCTGGAACCTCACTCTAGGTGTGGCAGTAGTAAAACCACTTCTTAAATACCACACTAACTTTGAAAACCCTGTTATGGTTTCTGTACATTGGTTCACACTTGACAAGCGCATAGCAACATGTGAAAAGCACAATCACGGATCTCCCAGAAGTGCCTGAAACACTCCAAGAAAGCAAATGAGACCTCAATACTAGTACAGTTTTCTCCAAACATTTTAACTTGAATTCCAGCACATCACAAGACATTTTCTAAAGGCAGGCATCAGAAATCAAGTTACAGCCTGACCTTTGTAGCTTACAGGAAAACACCCAACAAAATATCCGCAGTATATTGCCAAAGAACTGGACAGGTGAGGCCAGCAAATGTCAATTTTACAAGAAGCAGCCCAGTGCCACTGAAACCCAAGGTGCAAAATTCACCTCATCCATTAGGGGAAACCCCCTGAATGCCAACAAGCACCCTGGAACATTTAGAAGTCAGTAAAAGAAATGCATAGACTGCTGGGTTATTTACAAAGACACACTGCTTTTCTTCTCATAAAACGAAGAGTGATTCAGCCACTGCTTTGTACAACAGTGTAACAGCCAGCCTACAGTATCTCAGACTGTCAACTCATAACGTCTTCGAGATATATGTCCTCCCATCGCACCATTAATGATTGCAAATGTCTCCTCCCTATTTATAGAATGCATTTGATTTAGTTCCTCTCTTACTTTCAGAACGTGCTGTTAAAAGCTGCAAGTGCAAGACCACAATGGGAGTCAACCCTGAGGAATATTTCACGGCCATCTGCGGCTCTGGTGAGAAAAGGGGCACAAGGCAGCACGCCTGCTTGGTACAGAGGTCGGGAGCAGGAAAAGAATAGGCAAGGCTTGTTGTTGCAGTAGGTGACATATCTCGTTCCACTCCATTTCTGGCTCCTGGGTAGGAAGCTAATTTTGTGGGCACATCAACATTTGCTACTCAAGTGAACATTGCTATGATGGCTAAGGTGGAGAAAGAGAAAGATCCCTGGGGTAGCACAGAATGCATTCCTTTCGTATCAAAAAGAGATACTCCTTCCTTAAAGGAATGTGATGTCAGTTAAAGGTCACAGATTCTGGGCTAAGAATGGCTAGTTAGATTTACTCAGCATTAACATCCTTCAGGGTACCAACGGGCACCAGAAGGTTGGATATGACAACTGCTCCTTAACAACATTCCCATACTTAATGGTTTGAGTGATCAAGAATTGCGTAGTCTCTCACCTGCACAATTTCAGTCTTGGCTCTCTAAAGAACCCAATTCTCCAACATAAGCTCACGCTGGTTCCAGTACTTCCAGGGAAGACTCTCATCTCAGTACTTTCATGTTCATGGCAGCATCCAATATGGAAACAGGAGAGGGTCTCCTTGGTGGCTACTATAAGTTCCAACTTTCAGACTAGAGGGCTACTTTCCGAGGAAGGCTAGACTGCCCTGCCTTCCGCTTCCCAGTCAACCTCCTTCCCAGTAGTCCTTTGGTTGTTTTTATCCGCTCTTGTTCTAATTTGCTAATTTTTTCAAGGACCTACTCTGAGCCCCAGTTCTGGGAGAAAGGCAAGATATAAATCAAATACTATAAGAACAAACACATCTTGTGTTCCATTCTTTCATCCTGCCAAAGTGTGACAGAATCTGGGCCTTTACAGAGACAGATAAGTTTGTGTTGCACAAATATGACCATATGAATTGGGAACTGCTGTTCAAACACAAGGCTGTATGTCTTATTAGCTTTGTATGACCCCCCTGAAACTAATTTTGTATTCCCCCCACTCATGAAAGACTCTGCAGAGCCCCCAGTCAACAATTTTTGAAGCAAAACTGTCTGTTTGCCACTGGAGGTCTCCATGAGTATCTTACTTTGATATAAACAGGCTACTCTGCCCAGAAACTCCCTCAAATTCAAGAACTGAAACTAGTTTGGGTTGTTCTATGTTCTTCAGACATTTTCTGGGATTGGGATAGCCACTGGAAAGTGTTAAGGTAAAAAAAATGGCCACCAGGATGTCATCCTTGTTATAACATCTGCCTTTACAGCTCAGCATCACCAGTATCAGCATCACCTCTTCCATTCATAGCCCAGCATTCTACAATGTCATTAGCAGAGCATATTTCAAAGAACTGACATTTCACATCAATGGCAAATTGACTCCAGAGCAGCAGTTGCAGGCAATGGAGTAGCTTCAAGATGTCTACTTAAAGAAACACAGATTCAACAACACAATTCCCTATAAGCCTGTTACTCGGCCTTTCCTTCATTTTCAAATGACTGAATCTTAACATGTTTGAAGACAGAAAGATCTCACAGCAGGGAAAGGGTACCAATATCTGTGTGAAGTAAAGCACTTTCCGGAAGGGTTGAGAATAGCAAAGATGCAAAGGCAGATGGAAATGTCATACATTCAGTCTGCAAAAGTAGTGTTAGCACCACATTTGGTTTCAGTTCACATGCCCATTTCAAAGCTGACATGTGGTTATTAAGAGGTCTTTTCATTGCATTCCATTTCCCTCTCTCTGTGAAAGCTTTCTATTACTTTTAAACTAAGTTAACAGGAAGTAAAAGTTACAGGAAAGAGAGGGGTGGGTTAGACTTAAAGCCATCAAGTCTCTCAAATACCATCAGACCACACCCTAAACATTCCCTAGAGATCAATCCAGTTGTAATTTAGTAACCAGTTACTAGACTACAAGTGTAGCATACAATGTGTAAATGCCAGGAAACATCAACACCCTCATTTACCTCCTTGAATGTAAGACTGTAACAAACACTTGAAAATGTTTTCCATCTTCAACCAAAAAAAGGTGTCCCAGCACATCAAGGTATCCATTGGGTCAAAAACCATCAATCACTATGAGATTTTTCACTGTTGAACATAGATAAGAAAAGCATTTTTTTATCAGCAGCAATGTTAGGAAGTAAGGAAGAAACTCTTGTATTTTGTGCAAATCTCCCACATATTGTGCAAAAAAAAAGTACATAACCATGTGACCTTGGGAACTGTGAAGCATCTGAGGGCCAAAGGTGGGGAACACTGCTGTAGATTCCACGCAGAGTGATTTATCTAATCAGTAGGATCTGCAAAAATCAGTTGCTTCCCAAGTCTGCCCACTTCATCACTTCCACAGCTTGGAAAAGGTCATATCGTCCAAGAGCACAACAACCACAGGTTGCTATGTATGAGCCCATAGGTTGGCCTCCTACAAGTAGTCCAGCTGATCATCACAGGGGTCCCACCATCCTGTCCTACTTTATGAAGAGCCTCATGGTGCAGTGGTTAAACTGCTGTACTGCAGCTATAACTGTGCTCATAGCCTGGGGTTCAATCCCAGGTAGCCAGCTTGTGATTGACTTCTGAGATTGGTAAAATGAGTGCCCAGCTTGCTGGGGGTGGTGATGTGTAGACTGCATACATAAATTGTAAACCGCCCAGAGAGTGCTTTAAGCACTATGGAGTGGTATATAAGCAGACCACTCTGCTTTGCTTGTTATGATATGGAAACTTGAAAAACCCACTTGCCAAAATTTGTTCTCTGGGTGTTCAAGAACACTGTGTTACCGTTAAAAGCAAACAGACTCATTTCAGTCTGAGCTTGTGCTCCAGCCCACTTCAGATATTTCTTTATTATATTTATTTTAATCCACTTTTAAACTGCCCTTTGATCAAATAAATGTTCACTGTGGGCAGTGTACAACAATAGAGACGGCAAGTCCCAAAAGCACATTCAAATAGAAACAATACAACATATGACATACAGTGGACAATAAGACTAACATTAATTGGATGGCTGCAAGTATTAGGATCAACTCAAATTGGAGCATTTAAATGCTGTTTTCATTTAAAAGGCCTTAAAAGGCCTGCCAAAAGAGAAAGGGTATTGGAAATGTCTTGAAGATCTCCAAGGAGTTGGCTTGACGAATGTCAAGCAGATATTTGTTCTAAAGTAAAGGAGCAACCACCAAGAAGGCATACGTCCTCTGCTTTTTAAATCCTCCTGGCCTCCTTCTAGACAAGCATCCTTAGACACCCATCCTGACAAGTATGGGTCAGAGGGGCAACCATTCTACAGTGTACCAAGATCCAAACTGTTTAAGGCTTTATGGATAAAATCCTGCACCTCGTACCTGATATTGAAACTGACAGGTAATACATTGAACGTGGTACAGAAATGGACTGGTGGCTGATATAATGCAGCCAGAATCAGGGAGCTAAGTTCTTATTTGGTAGGTGCTGCCATGTCCTGGACCTGCTGAAGTTTTTTTTGTGCCCATGTGCTTTCCCTTGTTTGACTTTTGACATACATGCTGAAACAAACTAGCACGGCTATTTGTTTAAAAACTGATGATACGATGTAACTTCAAATACTGAAACATTCTGCACTGCTTTGCTACAAACATCAAATTTAACAAACCCACAGCAAAATGCAAAAGACAGGGAGACTGAAAATCTTTTCTCCATGGCAGTACCCACTACTGCAAACAAAGAAGCAGTGGGATCCTTTTGCTTCAACTGTCAAACAAAAGGCCTATGATAAGCTAAAACAAATTAAAGATATGATTGGATTCTAATTTCTAAGTAAAGCACATTCAACTCTTCCAAGCCATTTTATATGTAACATTGTGTCGCATGTTTCAGACTTCCATTTGCAGAGCAAAAGAAATCATATTATATGGCCAGATCTTAAATGCTAACCCTCAATAATACCACAGTGAAAACCATGCATAGTTAATGACCAGAGAAATTTTTAAGCCCTAATTCTCTGAATCCTCATATTTCACACAAATCACTTCTCTGAAAATCAGCAGGCCTACTCCGTGATTTATCCAGAGTGGGGGTGAACAGTGCAATACCAATTGTGGATTCAACACCCCTCAACCTGACCAAACATCCTGCATGCTTGGACCACAATAGGTGACATTTATAGGTATTTTCCTCTCTGAACTTTTGGGCATGACAAACAAGGCTGATCTAGAGCTTAAATTTATTCTCAGGCATTCCTCAGCATCATAAGCCACTCCAGTGTGGGAGAGTTCATTACAGAACATCTCGCAGCTCATCAGACACAAAACAAACATTTACAAAGATGTAATTCTATTGTTTGCTAACATGCATGTACAGTAAACACAATTCCTGCCCCCAGGATCTTAAGCCTTGAGCTGCTCAAGGAAATAAATAAAGCTCTTCTGGAAGTCCGTGGCAGAAATGTTCAATGAGTCCAGAGATACAAGATGGAGCCCCTGGTGTTTCAAGTGACAAAATGCAACAGGAGAGAATGCCTTCACACATGAATTTCCATATTACTAAGGAACTTGCTACAGATCTTCCTCCCAGACCAGTTCTTGGGGGGCGGGGAGGCTCTCACAGCTCTATGGGTTTATTTGCTTGTCACATATTATCTATTGTCTGATATAGCAAAGCATTTCAAAATCAATTGACTTCTAAACACTGCTAAATTTATCATGGCATAAGCTTGCATAGGAGACTACAGTCCTGCAAACATGCTGTTCTGCTAATCTTTAAAGCACCACTAGAAATGTTAGCATGTTAAGCAGAGACATGGCCAATTACACAACACTAGCTAGATCTCAGACACAATGCTGCTAACATCCAGTACATTAACAGCATAAGTGCCCCTGTGTTGACCACCTTGAAAACCCTATTAGGGTTACAGTTATTATAAGCTGGTTCTGACTTAACAGCATAAAGCCCCCACACACACACACACCTGGAGCAGTACCTTGAAGCACAGAAAATCAGCAGCTTTTTCCTTTCAACAATGATGTACAAATGGTTACTTGTCTTTCTCTCTAATTTTATTCAGCAACTCCACAGAAAAAAATAATTTCTCATAATAATAGTAATTAACTCTTCTCCCCACGTACATATAAGCAAACCAAAAAAGGGGTCAATGTCTGTTTACCTGTAAAATCACACTGTCATTTATCCTCCTGACTCAGAGAAATTTTTGCTGTTACAAACTAAGGTGGGAACTTGTTACATCCTCAGTGTCCTTAATGGAGATGCACAGAAGGACAGAAAACACTGAACTGTCCCTATTGAGAGGTTTCTCCGCCAAACACCTTAAAACCACAAGCACCTCTCTGGGGATGCTTCCAATTCAGCCACATAGTGCTACAAGTATTATTTGTCTGTTTAATGCATACGATTTATAGTGCCACTACTTCTATTGCAATTTTTTTCCAAAGTATTATTTGTCTGTTTAATGCATAACATTTATAGACAGGAGTTGATTGCAATGCTTTTCCAAAAACTTCCATTACCTCACTTCAGTATTAGTTGATTATTATTATTACCTTTCACTATTATTATTATTATTATTATTATTATTATTATTATTATTATTATTATTATTATTATTATTATTATTATTTAAAACTGTGTTGTAAGGGGGAAACAGTTTATCAATTAAGGTGCTGCTTCCATTCCAGAGACAGACTGAACCCCATACACACTTCAAGGCCCCTAAGGAAGCTGGGATCTGGGCGTGGCAACCAAGCCGATTCCCTCTCGTCTCTCCGCTATAGAAAGGGAAATGCACTTCTCAGGCCATCTGACCTTGTCAGCTACAGAACACCTGCCCAGGTAGACCAAAACAAGGAAGAGAGCAACGCCCTTCAAGGAAATCCATGGCTTTCAGCGGAGGCTACCCAGAAGCTCCCCTCCTCCTCCTCCTCCTTTATTTCCCTTAAAGGCACCCCGACCACATTCCCTGGACCAAGAAAAGTATCACCACCAGGGCTAAATTGCTCCTGGTACACACCTTTCCCTGCTCCCAGTCTTCCTCGCGAACTAGTTCGGCTGTCTCTCATAAAACACAAATATATACACATATTTAAAAAACACTACTTAGGCACAGCTCCGCCCCCGCCCCCGGTGATGCGGGGGGAGGAACACACACAGTGACAGGAATGCCAGATTCGCCCTTTGATCGACTTTTGGAGCTCGCCTTGGGCAGTCCTAGGAACGATCGAGCCGTTTGCTTACACACACACACACACACACACACACACACACACACACACACACACACACACACACACACACACACACACACACACACACACACACACACACACACACACACACACTTTCTCGCAAAGCATACAACACATCCCCAAGGGACGGAACCTGTAGATAAGAGAGGAGGCTGCACGAGATCTTAGGACGAGGTATTTCGAGCCAACAGCTACTTCTCCCCATTTGGGGAAGGGGCACCGGAGATCAACAGGGTTCAAGTTCCACCTGAAGGCGTTTGGCTCGGATCCCCGCTTTCCCCACCACCACCACCACCCATCCCGATTTCAGCACGCAAGAGCGCAGGGAAGGCCATGGGGAGTGGGGGTGAGAGGGGCGCGGATTCGACGCAAAAGGAAGGAAGGAAACACACCCCTCTCCTCGCCGAGGGAGGAACACGGGGGGGGGGGCTGCATAGGCGCCGAGGCGGCACGGGATGATGGGCGAGTGGGGTGCAAGGGATGTGACACAGGCAGGCGTGCGACACCCGAAAGAGATGGCATTGTCACCTGAAGGCGGCCGAGAGGAGGCGAAATCCCGACTGGGCTCTCTAATACGGGGGAGGGGGGACGGGGACGGGGACGGGGACGGGGACGGGGGGGACGGATGCACACAGACGGTCCCCTTTCCTCTTCCCCCCTCCGTCCTCCCCAGCCCCTCCGCAGCCTGCCAGCGCCGAAGTCTACCGAGCCCTCCACGTGATTTCGCCCCCCTCCGCGCCGCTCCAGCCCCGCGCCTTTCGGGCGTCTACCCGGGCGCTTCCCCCCACCGGCCCGGATCCGGCTCGCCTGCAAGCCAGCGATGCTTCCCGGGGCTGTTGGACAGGGGAGCCGGAGGGATGTGGGTTAGGAGGGAGGGGAGCGTCGCCATGCCTACCCTTTTTTGTCTCCTGGCCCCTTCCTCTTGCTCCCGAGTAATCCGGAATCAAGAGGTCCAAGTGTCCGAGGAGACGGTCATCTGGCGAGGAGTAGCCAAGGCTCCCAGTCTCTTCCTTGCAAATAGCTCGGGGTAGGGATCCGAGAGGAAATACTTTGGAGGGGGGGAGGAGAAACGACCCCTTCCCCTCGCTGCGTTTCCTCCTTCGTCCAAGCCGCAAGCCCAATGAATCGAAATGTCTCGGGAGGCAGCCGTACTAGGGAGGAGAAGCCGTGGCGGTGGTGGAGGCGGCGGCTGGGGAGGGGAAGAAAGGGGGGGCGGGTGGAATAATGCAAGGCAGCTGCAGCGGGAGGCAGGACTGGGAGCGCGGTGAAGTGGGAGGGCTGGGCGCTCGGCGAGGGAGGCACGTCACGAGCCACGGAACGAGCCTCCGAGTGGAGGCGAGGCGAGGCGAGGCGGGCGGAGGAGGGAGGAACGAGCCAGGATCCGCACGCAGCGATTGCCCACCAGCCCTGCAAAGCCCCCCCCCCTCAAAGTTACTGGGAAGGCAGTCGATCTTCCCCCACCTCGCGGCGGGGGGGGGGATGCGGCGGGGGCGAGGGGAGCGGGAGAAGGCCGGGTTCGAACTTGCGGAGCACCTGCCTGCCTCTTTTTTTTAATGGCATCCGGAGGTGCCCTGTCCAGTCCTTACCCCCGGCAAGTCTAGGTGTGCAAAGCACGGGAAACGGCCCTGGATGGGAGCTCCCTCCGAGTCGGGATTGAACCCGAGCTTCCTTCCCTCTCTGCCAGTCAGAGAGGCTCACGCCAACCCCACCCACAGCAACGCCCTTCTCATTGTTCGGTGAACCAAGGTAAATGGACGGGCCCGCCCCCGAGAAACCACGCACACGCAAACACACGCACACACAACCCACCCAGGTCTCGGTTACTATCAAGGCACCCCGGTAAAGGGGCGGGGCGGCCGATTTTACTATTTGGCGTGTGAGTGTGTGTGCGCGCGCGCGTACGTGCGTGCATTTGCAGTGGTGAGAATGTAGCCGCCTCCTTTGAATTAATTCATAGTCCTTTTTTCCTTCCTCAGTTTCTGTACGATTTGCATCCCAAACGGAAATAGACTCATTTGGTTGCATGATTGCTACCGAATCAATAAGCTCGGATTCGCCTTGCTGGCACTCCTTTTCTTATGGGGACAGAGACCTTTTAAGGGAGGCTAGGCTGAAAGAGAGCAGATACATATTTCCAAGCCTTTTCTGTGCTGCGTCTCCCATGATTCAAGGTGGCTTGTAATACCAGTTAAAATGTATTTATAACACCTCCCGTCACTCCGTGAGTTCGAGTTCGGTGGCCTTGGCACAGCCATCTTCTGTCCTGCCTTCTGTGACATCCACTGCTGGCTTACACAGCTGCACATGGCTCTTTTGTTGTTTTCAAAGGAAGACCGGCCAGCGGGAGGAAATATAAATGGTCCAATGGAGCAATTACCAGTGGAGTCTGATCCTTGTGGACAGACCCATTGCTTTCCCTGGGTCGTTCCTAGAGGTGGAGTATCACCAGCTGCCTGTGTTCCCCACTGGATGCATGTGTGAATGCTGCCTCCCCACCCACCCACCACTTGTGTGCATATATGCATACCCACATTTGTCGCAAACCGTGTCACCTTGGCGGTGCCCACCATTAACAGCTGTGCGTCCTGGCTCACAAACCACAGTGGATGGCACTCCGGTCATTACTATTCTAACTTTCCTGAAGGGCAGGGCAACCCTATACCCACCTTGTGTTAAGACTGGAGGTGTCCCCAAATGGTTTCTGTTTCCGAGTCAGAAAAAGTAAAACTATGTGCAAGGTGCAAACACCCACAATGTTTATAAGGTATGTTTATACCTCCTGTCTTCCAGAGGAACTGTTCCCTTATTTACCTGTAGTAATAAAATTTTGAGAAGTAGATAGTTTGTATGTTTATAAGGTCACAACTATGTAAACTCACCAGCTCCTGAGGCAGCTTCCTCTGTTGTCTTGAGGGACAAATGCCATTCCCACAGCCAAGATTTTGGGCAGGAAATGTCCGTGCAGAGCTCTCCCTGATTCTCAAGTGGCTAAATTCCATCTTGAGACCACAATTGTAGAGCTGCAACTTAACTGCATGTTGTGGTGGCTAGTTCTGCTCATGAGGAAGAGGCCATGGATCCCTGTTTTGGGGCTGGGAAGAGAGGAGTGATAGAATGTGCAGTACAGTAGGACCTCAGTATCCGCTGGGGATTGGTTCCAGGCCTTCCCGTGGATAAGGAAAACCATGGATAAGAGAGACTGCCTGCCCACCCACTTCCAAACTGCTGTTTTCTGACAGTAGCTTGCTTTATGACTGCTGTTTGTGACAGTAGCTTGCTTTACAGATGCTAGTTGTGACAATAGCTTGCTTTACAGCTGCTGAATTATTATTTATTCCTCTGCCAACCGTGGATAAATGATATCAGTGGATAATGAATCAGTGGATACGGGGGTCCTACTGTATTCAGAAATGCTAGGTATTAGGCACCATGTCATATTCAGAAATGGCAAAAAGAGTAGAATGAGACATGGGAGACAGTTGTTGCAACTGTGCCTTATAGCCCACATTTCCTTCCATTGCTTGAGTCTAGACATGGGCACGACTCGGCGAAATTGTCGTTTCCGTTTTCGGTTATCGTTTCCGTTACGTAACGGAAACGGTAACGATAATTAAGCCATCAGAACTCGAACTCGAACCAAAAAAAGAAAAATTTGGTCGGGTTTTTCATTTCCGTTTGTGGCATCGTGGCAATCGCGCGATGCGAAGCACAGAAAAAGTTTTTAAAAGTTTTTTTAAAAGACCCCGACTCCCGTCCAAAAAAGCAGGCGAAAATATGCCTGCCTGAGGCTTTGCCACCTACCAGAGGGGTGGTTTCTGGGGGGTCCCCGGCCTTTCCCCCCCTCTTATCCTGTCCTGGGCTGCTTGCACCAGGCTGGGGGGGGGGTCATCCTCGTCATCTGTCTCGCTGCATGCCATGCAGGGGGGATCCAAAATGGCGACTGCAATTTTTCTTTTGAAATCGTGGTCAAAAAGCACACCAAATCACCACAGAAACACGTGAAATTTATTTATTTTAAATGCCTGAATTTTTATAGTAGCAGCAATGGGTTTTTTAATAACAATAAAACATCATATTGATTTTATTTTATTTTATTTTATTTTTTATTTTTTTAGACCTGCCCATTTGGGCTGTGCATGGGATGGGACCATGCAATTTTTTTGAACCATTCCACCAATGGCATTGCCAGGTTTTTGACTGACACTTCTGGATGTCTCGGAAGGCATAAAAAGCCGAGGCACCTTCCAGAAATTGCAGTCTGGTGCTTGTGTGATCTGATCGAGATTGGGGAGGGTGGCTGGAGGCTTTAGGATTTAAGTTAGGCAGGCAGGGAGGGAATTGAATTTAGAAAATAATTTCTTTGATTCCCTGCAGCTTTGTTTGCTGAAGGGAATAGCAGTTTATTCTTTATTTCTTCTCTGGCAGTTTGAGGATTTTTTTCTGATATTGGATAAAGGGGGAGGTTCGACTGGGAGTGGGAGGTGTGGATTTATTTTAAAAATATATTATATACTATCATTTATTTTCTATTTTCCCAACTTCAATTTGCTTGCACACACACACACATTTGGGGTGCAAGCCAAGAACAGAACCTCTATCCTAAGTGATATCCTAACTGCCCACTCGCCCGTCCACCTGCGCCGCCACCGACCTGCGGCCCGCACCGCCCCCCGCCCACTTGCCCGCCCACGGCCACCGCCTGCCCATGGCCCCCCGCCACCGCTGCCCGTCCGCACCTCCCCCCGCCGCCTGCCCCCCCACCCCACCCACCGCCTAGGGCGCAAAAACACCTACCGCCGGCCCTGATTGTGGGACGCCCCTATGCTTTGGGAAGTCAAATCGCGCTAAATCGTGGTGGAAACGACAAACGATAAACGGAAATGACAATTTTTTGAAAAAAATTGCGACAAACAGAAACAACCCGAAACGGACCTGTTCCGACAAACGAAAACTCAAAACATCATTTTTTCTGGTCGTGCCCATGTCTACTTGAGTCTGTGTGATGTTGCTCCCTTCTTGTGAGGTGGGCATCAGTGTTTATCTCTGGAGGCGAAATAACTGGTGGAGATGAAGAAAAGTGTTAGCTATTCCCCTTCCCTACTAATGGCTCCACCTCTTTGCAGCAGTTCAGTCAGCTGCCAATATCATACTGACTTGTGTACAAAAACCACAGACTGACCACACCTCAAACGCTATGCACAGTTCTGGTCAGTTTATCGAAGAAAGGATATCACAGAACTGCAGTAAACAGGACATTCCAGTGATCAAGAACTGGACCAACCACCTGACAAGAAACAGCTGTACATCTAGTCTGTTTCACTCAGGACAAAGGCAAATAAGGCAGATGTGACATAAACTTGCATAATGAGGAGAAAGTTGATAGGGGAAACT
Organism: Phrynocephalus forsythii; assembly: GCA_029282475.1. NCBI lineage: Eukaryota > Metazoa > Chordata > Lepidosauria > Squamata > Agamidae > Phrynocephalus > Phrynocephalus forsythii. The sequence continues at coordinate 95,315,686 of JAPFRF010000005.1, forward strand.
TTTTCTCTTCTCTCATAATGCAAGAAGAGGAAATATTCTCTTCTAGTCACCCAATGAAGCTGAATGTTGGGAGATCCAGGACAGGGCCGCTAAAAGTAAGTGTTCCTTAATACAGCACATAATTCAAGTGTGGAATTCACTGTGACAAGGTGGAATGATGGCTGTCAACGTAGATGCTTTCTGATCAACATGACTCCATTTTATCTACACTGGTAGAGACAATGTGTACATATTAGTTGCTGGTGAATACAAGACAGAGGTCTGGTTCTGCTCGGCTTCTTATAGGCACTTGGGCTGGACACTATGTAAGTCCATGCTGGGCCAGATAGGCTTCTGGTCTGGTGCAGGGCTCTTATGTTCTTTTGATGCTACCCTTGCTGATGGAACGGCTGTCTAAGCAATGTGTGTCCTTCCATGCATCTGTCACAACAGTGGCATGTCTGGCATTCCACTGCCACAGCAAGACTTCTGCCAAATATAATGGCTTGGAATTTGATGGCACTATTGGCCTGCAACTTCATTTGCTTTGCGGGCAAAGGCTGGTGGACCATACCTTGCCCGTCCTTCGTATAGTAATCAGTGGTGGTGAACCTTTGGCACTCCAGATGCTTTGGACCACAACTCCCACAGTCCTTTGTCACTGGCAATACAGGCTTGGAATTCTGGGAGTTGTGGTCCAAAACATCTGGAGTGCCAAAGGTTCGTCACCACTGCATAGTTTTTTAGACATTGGTTCTTAGGACCGCTCACTGAAACAGTAAGGAAAATACAGCTCAGCTTTCGCATCAGAGTTACACCTCCAGAATCAATCTACAGAACAGCTTCTTGTTGTCAGTTAAGAACTACGATATACAGGGTTTGAGGGATTGCGTTATCTTGCCTAATCAATGGAATGTGGTTTTAGCTTCCACAACTGCTGCACTTCTGGACATTATGGTGTGACTTAGCCAGCATAGAAATTATGATGAAGATATCGTACAAAATATGCTTTTTTAGTACAGCAAATTGTCTAATTGCTGGCACTGCAAATCTCCCAGTGCATCCTTTAACTATGTGATCATATCCAGTCGTAGGTTCTTTTTACAGGAAGTCATTACTTGTCCTAATTTCCTACTGAGGCATTCTGTGATTTCTTTTGATGCTTATCTGCTTTTAAAGTATAAGCCAGTTAACCACTAGTGAGTGAAAATGATGCTTTCTGCTCTCACTGCAGCTAAAGACTTGTATTGCAACACTGAAACAAAAATCTTCTGTTATCCAATAGATTGAAGACCTCACAACTCTACCAGTGCAATATTTGAATGCATGGCTTATGGAGAAAACCTTTGAAGTATCTGTTGGGTAGATTCCAAATATATTTGTAGATCTTTACAAGCATTACACAGAAGCTTGTGTGTGAATTTCCTGATTATTTGTTGACTTCTCTTCGTATCTGTGCCTTTTAGGTCAATTTTAAAAAGTGTTTTTGAATGATTAAAGAATGATCATAAAGTCTGCATAGCAGCTTCTTAATACTTGTACCTATAAACAATTTGGGGTAGTGAAGTACATTTGAAGCTATTTCTGTTTTTGTGCATTTGCCAAATGGAGATGTTTCTGCACACAAATGCATTGCCTCCAGGCCTTCTCGTTCTTTGATTTCATTTTCATGTGTTTTGATGTTAAAGAGAAGAACAACTTCTGTGTGAACACGGGGAGGAGAAAGAGTAAACAGATTATGTAGCACAGCTCATAATTTATCTAGAATTTCATTTTAAATTTGCAAATGAATAATTTAAGGGATTGCTACATAATACACCTAAAATTGGAGTCTACAAATGTTTGAAGACTGTGATGTTCTCGTGGCCTAGAGATCCATTGCTGGAAATGCAGAGGTGATGTGCAAATGCAGCACCTACTGCATGCAATATATTTGTCAATTGATATGTAAATGAGATGTCTCTATTTTGTCTTTGGCCTCAGGCAGCTGGCTGGCTGCCAATATGGTAACAGGTGTTCCTAAGTCCATGGCGCATCTCTAATGTTACATTGCTAGTTAGTAAGAGATGAGGGGAAACACAGTGTGAACCTACCATGATAAAAAGGGTGTAGGGTTCACAGTCCAGAATCTCAGGTTTTGCAGTTGCGATCAAAGGTGCAACAAGTTCACCCTATTCCCCCTTGAATTAAAAAACCTAGAGGGGAGATGTCTATGAAAATTCTTAGTCATCCATGTGAGGTTATCCAGATGTTGCGTCATGGCAAGTGAACTTCTTTTCTTGAATTTTCCTCAAAAAAAAATAAATCCAATTGCCACAAAGCAACTTCTAGATAAAGGGGAAATGGATTTCTTACATTAACTCCATCAGCCCTGTAATTTATTACATTAATTTAACTCCATCAGCCCATTTGGCAAACACATCCAATTATTCTTTCTAAGACTGATATTGAGGTGTGAAATGGGCCCTTGGACACTGAATTCTCTGTATGTATGTGTGTGTGCGCGTTTGTGCATACATGCATGAATGCGTGTTTCATATAATGCTTTTCTCCTGATAGGGGAGTCATACTGCATATGTTTGCACCTGGTACAACAGGAGGGAGGGGAGAATCAGAATGAAAACAAGTGCTGGGGGAAAAAACAATTTTAATACAGTCATAATATTTTAAATTACTTTAATATGAAGTTAGTTTGGTTAGATGCTAATACCGTATGCACTTTTATCTCATTCCAGGCTTGCTTGTTCGGGTCCTTCAGGGCTACTGATGGTTCTTCTTAGAATCCTGATAAGGAATAGTTAGTTAATATAGATAGCTTCTACTCATTTAATTTCTGAGGCACTACAACATCTCTTTTTTTTAAAAGAAATTGAGCTAGAACTAACCTTTCTTGGTCATTTGCTGGCATTTCAGACCCCACCAGTGTATGGGCAAAGTTGCCTCAGTGTGAATCTCTTGACAGCTGCTTATACAAAGTCTGCCTCTACACTGCAACAGGTTGATATTGTGTTAACTGTCATGGCTCCAGCTTACAGAATCCTCAGATCTGTAGTTTTGTAATGGTACACAAAATTATCTAGAAAAGTGTGTCCCTTGAACCTCATCAGAGGATTCTAGGTCCCTTCACAACTAGACCAAAGGCATACAGAGTTCAGCTTTTCATCCATGCAAGGGCCATCCAGTCGCTTATGGGAAGACCAGTCCCTCACCAACTGGGACATGGTGGTGCAATGTTAGAGGTATTTATATGGTTTAGGCTCTAGCACAGCCTTTCCCAAACTGATGTCCTTCGGATGCATTGGATGATGACTTTAAATGGGCTTACTGTCCAGGAGTGATGGGAACTGTAGTCTAAATCACTGGGAGCACATAAGATCAGAGAAGACTAAACTGATCTGCCTCAATGACAGTCCCTGAAAATTAATGGAAAATATGACAAATTCCAGGGAACCTCACTAGAAAAATAATGTCATGCCTCAGAGGTTTGTGTTAGAACTTAGAAATGAAACTAACAAATAAGTTAACCTCAAAGTCCCTTGTTGTTCCAGTTGATTGCTACACTCTAGATACTAAATAAATAAATAAATAAATAAATAAATAAATAAATAAATAAATAAATAAATAAATCTCGGAACTCCTGTGAATAATAAAAATACTGTAGTCTATCCTCTGAAAGAGTTGAATGAAGCAGTACCAAACTAAATTGGGAAAGTACTTTACAAAGGAGGATGCAGATTTATGTCATTCCTTAGATGAGTTTATCTAACTCAACTTCTTTCCTGCTTCTTTTAATGCTCCTCACAGATCAGAAATTGATGGGTGGTTCTGTATGAGAAAAGCAGTTGCTTTGCTCATAACGATTTATTCTACTGGTTTACCAATCATCGTGTTACCAGTTTTTACATAATATGTTCTGAGTTTGTGCCTGGCTCGAAACCAATAATTCAACTGAAATAAGGAAGCACAAACACTGTACTGTTTAAGTCTGATTTATTTAAGTCAAGCCAATAGACACCAGTCAGTGGTCTCACCCTAGTTTGTGTGAGTGAGCAAATCAATTTTTATAGTTACAAACCAGTTCAAGCTTTCCCTTGTTCTACATTGGTGGGCGATTGTCCAGTGTGTCCTGATGTTCCAATTTCCTGAGCCATTAAGCTCTTGATGGTGCAAATCCTTGAGTAAATGTTCCATATGTTGGTGATAGAATCATAGAATCATAGAGTTGGAAGAGACCTCAAGGGCCATCTAGTCCAACCCCCCTGCCATGCAGGAACCCCCATCACAGGACTCCTTTGTCCTATTGTTCATTTGGATTCAGTCTGGGTCAGTCTGGAAATGTGGAGTTCCAGACAATGACAGGGAACTCTAATCTCCTGCCCCTCATGTACAGTTTACCCTGGGGATAATCCTCTCTCCTAGCTGCCTAGATGCCCTAAGCACATCTGATCTCACCTGATTTCAGAAGCTAAGTAGGGTTGGCCCTGGTTAGTACTTGGATGGGAGACCACTGGGGAATACCATGTGATGTAGGCACCTGGAGTAGAGATGGGCACGGAATGAACAATTTTTCGTTTCCGTTACCGTTTGTCGTTTCCGTTACGTAACAAAACGACAAACAAAAATTGTGATGCAAATGAAACAAAACGAACAGAACCATGAAAATTGTGGTCGTTAAGTTTCGTTTCCGTTAATGGTGACGCGGAATGAAATGAGCTGTTTTAAATGTTAAAAAATGCCCTGGACATCCGAAAAAAGGCAGCGATAATTATTTATATTGTCTGATAATACCTACCAGTTTTTGTCTTCTCCCATCGCGATGTATTTTTCTTTTCCCTTTAAAATGGATGTCGCCACCAGCCACAAAATGGAGGCAAGTCATGTGATGTGGGATCATGTTCAACCAATAGCATGCCCAGGTTGCAGACTGGGCGGGCAGGTCTAGCAGCCACAGAGGGCATAAAAAGCTCTGGCCGCCCCCGTCCTCCTTGCAGTCTCTGGTGGGAGTTAGGGTGGGATTGCTGTCTCTGCGACTCTAGCTTCAGTCCTGCAGCCTCCCTGTGTGTGTGCATGCTGCGTACCTCTCGGTGAGTACCCTCCCCTGCCCTGCAGTGCAGTCACTCTGCGGCTGCCTTGCACCCTGGGCAACGCCCGCCGCTGCCTTTGCAGCCTCCCTGCATACCTAGTCTATAATGTGTCTCTGCCAGCATCCATTTTTTTAGTGTTTTCCCTCTGGTCTGGGGCATTGGGGGATGCCTGTGCACGGAAATGCTTTAAAAATCGCGCAAAAAACAGGTAGAAACGACAAACGAAAAAACAAAAAACGGTAACAAAATTTTTCAAAAAAATCCTGACAAACGGTAGCGAACCGAAACAGACCTCTCAATGACAAACTAAAAACCGAAATGCCATTTTTCTGTTTCGTGCCCATGTCTAACCTGGAGCAGGAACTGACTCCATGGACAGTCATGAAGAGTCAGTCACGACTGTAGTGACACAACACACACACACACACACACACACACACACACACACACACACACACACACACACACACACACACACACACACACACACACACACACACACACACACACACACACACACACACAATCCCCTCTCCCAGGTGCTAACTTTAACCTCCTGGGGTCCTTGTATACTTCCAATTAATTTACATTCTTAATGTATTCAAGTTCCTGTGATTTATCTAGATGGAATCTATAATAAATGTTTTGGAGTCTGATTTCTCATGGTATCAATCGGCCCTGAATGAAGAAAGGTAATGTTCTCTGATTGCAACATCTTTCCAAGTTTGGCATGAAAAAAATCATATGTCTGGATGTTCCAGGGAAGTTTAACTAAGTTTGCTTTCTTAATATGTCTTGCTACAGGCAGGAACATATGTTAGCTATTAAATGCTGGTGTTATCTGTGGGCAGGATGCCCATCTATAAAGATATGGATATGTTCACACAGTTGTCGTAACACAAATTTCCCTTCACCAGGGACCCTTAGAGTACATTGGTTTTCAATTTCCATCATCTCCAACTCATACAACCAATGCTATTGGAAGGGCACCAAAGTGAGTAAAGCTGCTACAAGTTGCTGTAAAGTAGTATCAAAAACTTCTAAAGTCTGGCTATTGAAATGTAGGAATGGAAAAGAATCATGGGGGAGTCAACGTTCTCACTAAATTTAACTGCTTTGCATTTCCTGGGAATTGTGAAGCCAAGAATACCTTGCCTCGCATGTAGATACATTTGCAAATGCATTTGAAATTCTGCATGTTTTTTTTTTAAAATGTACACAGCTGAAAACTCACACAAACACACTTTAATCAATAGGTGCACAAAAATGTGTGCATGATGGAAAATGTATAGGAATCATGTGTGCAAAGTTCCAATCAAGAAACAAAGCCAATGTCTCAAAAGCCGATGGCAATAAATGATAAAAGAGTAAACACGGGATTTAGAGAAATACATTAACAGTTAGAACAAGAGCTTTTATTTATTTTATATATCTCTTTATTTTGAATCCCACTTTTGTCTCTTGTAGGACCTAAGGCAGCTTACCATATTTCCCTATTCCTGCTGAAATGTGGACACAGAATCTGACACTGTGATCTTTCACTCCTGGCATGTGATTTACAAATTACATTACGTCACGTGTTGCATCTTTCTCAGCTGATTTACCCTTTTCCCTGTATAAGGACCCTATACATTGTGCAATCAAAGTAACAAGCCCATTATGAAAATTATGCATTTATAGAAGCATGCTTTTATTGATTCAGGGTTTCTCTTTTTCCTTCTCGGGGTGTAGCTGGCCTTAGGAAGAACTCAGACCAGTTACTGAAGAAAGAATATAAGCTGTTTTGTTTATTCCAGAATTTTCTGCTAATTTCTTATCTATGTGTATGAGGGGACAATCAGATGGGCACATCCCTCATATGATCACAGAGGATTCACTTTTCAATATAACAGCCCCTCACATCATTTAAATTTAGGACAGTGCCTGCAGGAGTTTTAAAAACAACACACACACACACACACACACACACACACACACACACACACACACACACACACACACAGAGAGAGAGAGAGAGAGAGAGAGAGAGAGAGAGAGAGAGAGAGAGAGAGAGAGAGAGGAGTTCAGAGATGGGAAACCATAAGCAAAAGAAGTGCTCAAAACAGAATGTGTTGAATGAAATCTAACTTAAGAATTATTTCTACAAAATTGTTGCAGATGAGCAAGGACAGATTGAATAGTCATGGTATTGGAATGGGATGCTAAAAACCTACTTAAAGGGTTGGCATGTAACTTGGTATACCTGTTAAATGAAACCCCGAAATCCTCCACCTCTTACACATTGTGAACAGATTGCTTTTGACAAGCCAGTCCCTTTATATCTACAGAAGCTTTGCCAAGGGCATTCCCAGAGGGTACAACAGATTCTGCAGCTAATGCTCCAGCTCAGAAGCAGTTTGTACTTTTTTTTTTTAGCCTCGCCTTTGAAGAACGCTGCACATCCTTTTCCATGGTGAGGATCCAAACAGCTAACTCAGTGGCAGGACTATTCCAAGAAATTTTGCCACCTGAGGCAGAAGACAAAAGAATCCTCCTTTCCATTTCAAAGAGAGAAGACAAAAGCCATGGACATGACCCTTAGCGATGGAACAAGGAGCATCCTTCACCACCGAAGGGCAGCAGTCTTTCAGGAGCTCAAGACAAGCCCTATGGCACACATATTCTGTGTTCCAACAGCAGGGAATGGGCAGGGGGTTGCCAGCCCAACCACTGGTGCCAGAAGCAACAGCCTTATTCTAAGAGCTTGAGCAGCTTTGCTTCTGAAGGCATCCCCAAGATTTCAGGCTAACAAACAATGAGTCATGGTTTGATTATTTTGACGTGCGTTCTTGCATTCATTTTTAGAGATGAGCATGAAACAAATTTTTTATTCATTTCAGAAATGAATAACAAAGGGACCCATCAAAGAAAAATGAAACGAAACGGAAATTTCCATTTTGTTTGCTTCGTTTTTCATTTTTTCATAGGAATGCATTGAAGCAATGCATTCCTATGGGGAAAAGCTGGTGGATCCCACAACCGCCCCATCAGCACGTTTTCCTGCCAAAGCCACCGCCAATCAGCTGGAGACCGACTCTCTGTGACCCCTTGTCCATGGAGTTTTTTTGGCAGGAACACTGGAGTGGCTTGCCAGTTCCTACTCCAGGTGCCTACAGCACCTGGTATTCCCCGGTGGTTTCCCATCCAAGTACTGACCAGGGCCAACACTGGAGGAATATTACAAGCCTGCTTTCCCGGTGCCCACCTGTCATCAGCTGGACCCCCTGGTGCTGATTTTTAAAGGGGTCCAGCTGATGACAGGTTGGCAGGAGATGAATGAAAATGGTCAGGACGCCAGTTTGGAGCTCTCCCGCTCCTGTCCCGACCGTTTTTGGTCTTGCAGACCTGTCATTGGCTGGTAAGAAATAAAACATTTCATTATTGTTTCATTGTGTATGAATTTTTATGCAAAAATTCATATGAAACGGTACAAAACGAAATGTGGGGTGGGGACGAAACGGAACGAACCAAACCACCGTTTTCCCATTTCGTGCCCATCTCTATCAATATTGTCTTCAGTTCTGCCTTCTGGCTGTTGCATGCAAGGGAATAATTCCTAGGCAAGCTAGTGGCCATGAAGGATACATGTACAACATGAGCTTGCTCTGCAGTGTGGAAGCTGGTGCTGAATTCAAGTTCATAATGTTATAACTCACCTGGGATTTGGGTCCTATTTAATTCAGAGGGTTTTGCTTCTGAGCATAGAAGCTTCCTGCCCTGAATCGAAGTTTCTCATCTTTCAGGCTGGATGCATTTTGACCTCAAGTCACCCCAACCCTGTTCACAATTATTTCTAGATTTTCCCATTGAAATCTGCAAGGTTTAAGTATGCATGACTGTACTTGGAATCACAGCCAGTATCATTAATTCTAATTAATGCCAAAAGTGCATAAAAAGGAGTTAACAAACCAACCTTGTCTGAGTCCTGTGTTAATTAAAAAAAACTAAACAAATAATCTCCACTCGTGTTTATTTAAGCGTTAAGTGTTGTTGCAAAGGGTTTTAGGTCCACAAAAAATGTATTTCAGCACCATTTGAATTTCTAGCCGAAACCCTTTTCACTCAAAGCAGTGTATTTGCATGGATGCAAAAGAGTCACTCAGCCAGAAGGGAACGAGGAAGCTCTGGCACATGCTGTGACAGAGCTTCTTCAAGTCCATTAGACCAGGAACCCAGTGGTCAGGTACATGGTGTTTGTGGAAATACCCCAGGTGTAGGTGATATGGAAAATCTCCACCCAAAACACAGTAGTAGAGTTCCTATTAGCAGGGTTATACAATACTGGATGGCATGAATGGACAAATAGTCTGACATAAGGCAGCATTCAGCCATGACTCTACCAAAGTCTACAGCACAGAGCAATCTGTGCCAGGGATGAACAAATGTTGTTAGATTGCAGCCATCATCATTCCTCACAGTTTCATATAGCAGACCAAAACCAATGCAATATGGAGAATGACGATAGACAAGATCAAGGAGTCCAGGGCTAGTTTCCCACCCACCACCAGGGTTCACCAAGCTGCACCCAATTCCCAATGTCCAACTAAACTGCAGGCGACAAGAAACACATTAGTGGTTGTGCCAAACACTATCTGGAACTTGTGAGAGATGCAGAGGAGTACATTTCAGTTAAAAGTAGAACCAATTCCTGAATGCTTATGCAAATAGCATTTCTCTTTCATTTGTTGAATTTATCATTGGTGGGAGGAGGTTCAGAAGAGGTGTAGGCACCACAAAAGCAGCTAGGGTTCAGATATTTGATACTACCTGTACACCACTGTAGGACATTCATTCAATCTAATTCTTTCTCTTAGTGGATCCACATTCCAGAAGCAAGGAAGGTTGATATCATTATTGGATCACTAACATCTTCTCTACAGGCAAGCTTTTGAGTCATGCAGGACTCTTCGTCAGGCTGGCCATTAAAGAACATGCTGGGAGTGGCAGGAAAAGAAAAGTTCCCAAAATCATTATCTCTAGATGTTGGGTTCAGGCCATGAGACTAGTGATACAGCAAATGACGTGTCCACTGATTGGACAGTTCAGTGGTTTAGATAACTGATTGTGGAGCTAACTGTTGGCAGAAAAGCCAGCCTGTGTAGCTCTGGGCAAGCTGCACAGTCCCAGGGTACTTGCAGAAGAAGGGGATGGTAAATCACTTCTGAATATTCTCTATCTAGAAAACTGTAGAAAGAGTTGACAGGGGGCCTTAGGTTGGAACTGACTTGACAGCACACTGTTATTAATATGTTAAAGACGGCGATTTTAGTGTTGTATTTTAATATATTGTATTTATTGTATTTAACTTTTATTGTTTTAACTTTATTGCAATTTGATGTTTTAATTATCTGAATTGTTTACTTTGATTGTGACCCACCCAGAGACCTTTGGGTAGTACATAAGAACATAAGAACATAAGAAGAGCCATGCTGGATCAGGCCAAAGGCCCATTTACTCCAGCTTCCTGTATCTCACAGTGGCCCCACCAGATGCTTTTGGAAGTGCGTGAGACTAGATATTTGTCTCCTGATACCACTCCCCTGCATCTGGCCCTTGAAGTACCCTGGTTTTAAGCCTGGAGATTACACATCTCCATCATGGTTTGTAACCTGTGATGGACTTTTCCTCCAGAAATCTGTCCAATCCCCTTTTGAAGGCATCCAAGCCAGATGCCATCACCACATCCTGTGGCAGGGAGTTCCATAGACTAACAATGCGCTGGGTGAAAAAATATTTTCTTTTGTCTGTTCTTACTCTCCCAGCCCTCAATTTGAGTGCATGTCCCCTAGTTCTGGTATTTTGTGAGAGGGAGAAGAGCTTCCCTCTATCCACTTGACTCATGCCCTGCATTATTTTGTACGTCTCAACCATATCCCCCCTCAGGCGCCTTTTTTCCAGACTAAAGAGCCCCAAATGTTTTAGCCTTTCCTCATAAGGGAGGTGCCCCAGCCCAGTAATCATTTTGGTCGCTCTCTTCTGCACCTTTTCCAGTTCCACTATGTCTTTCTTGAGATGCGGTGACCAGAATTGTACACAATACTCCAGATGCGGCCTTACTATTGTTTTGTATAATGGCATTATAATGTTGGCTGTTTTATTTTCAATCCCCTTTTTGATAATCCCTAGCATGGAATTGGCCTTCTTCACCGCTGCCACACATTGGGTAGACACCTTCATGGAGCTGTCCACCAACACACCAAGATCTCTTTCCTGATCTGTCATGGATAACTCAGAGCCCATGAGTTGATAGATAAAGTTTTGATTTTTCGCCCCAATATGCATTACTTTACATTTGGCTACATTAAAACGCATTTGCCATTTCGTAGCCCATTCCCCCAGTTTGGAGAGATCCTTCTGGAGCTCTTCACAATCTTCTCTGGTTTTTACCACACGGAAAAGTTTTGTGTCATCTGCAAACTTGGCCACGTCAATGCTTATCCCTGTCTCCAGGTCATTTATGAACAGATTGAAAAGCACTGGTCCCAGGACAGAGCCCTGGGGCACACCGCTTTTCACCTCTCTCCATTGTGAAAATTTCCCATTGACACCTACTCTTTGTTTCCTGGATCTCCACCAGTTCTCAGTCCATAAGAGGACCTGCCCTCTTATCCCCTGACTGTGCAATTTACTCAGCAGCCTTTGCGGAGGGACTGTGTCAAAGGCCTTTTGAAAATCCAGATAGACTATATCCACCGGTTCACCCAAATCTACATGCCTGCTGACCTTTTCAAAAAATTCTACAAGATTTGTCAGACAAGACTTACCCTTGCAGAAGCCATGCTGATTTTCTCTCAGCAAAGTTCGTTCTTCTATGTGTTTTAAGATTTTCTCTTGGATGAGGCTTTCCACCATCTTCCCTGGGACAGATGTAAGGCTAACTGGCCTGTAGTTTCCCGGGTCCCCCCTCCTTCCTTTTTTAAAAATTGGTGTGACATCTGCTATCCTCCAGTCCCCCGGCACTGTGGCCGTTTTAAGAGACAAGGCGGCATACAAGCAATATAAATAAATAAATAAGATATTATTGAGCTTTCCTTTTGGGTTTGTACAAAGACTTAATAGCATTTTCTTTTCTTTCTTTTTCTTTTCTTTTCTTTTTCCCCATTAGAGACACACTAACATCCTTTTATGAAATGTTAAATATGTGGGATTCCTAAAAACACCACAACCTGTATGCTTTCACCATATTTATTCAGGGAACGTTATTACAGAAATGAAAAAATGTCACCAGATCTGGCTTACCCACAAGGTGATCTTGGCAAAGTTAATTTTTAAAAAGTAATGAATTACAGTTATGCCCTCCCCCTCAAATTAGTCAGAGAAGGAAGCCCAGAGTTCCCTTGAGAAAATCTAAAATAAATAAAATTAAAAAAGAGAAACTGATTTATTCCCCCCTCCAATTAGTTACCATCCTAACTGTGATGATTTTAAATGTGGCTCTGTATCTTTGTGCTAGGCAAATGAATAACTAAATGCCTAATTGAACTTGACTGCACAGGGTCTGTGAACACAGTTGTTTTCCTGGACTACAATTGTTCTCCACCGCAACTATACTGTATTGTGACCAATTACATAAATGAAGAATAATAGCCCTGCCCTTTCTTGGTTACAGACTTATAGCATGAGCTACACTCATTCAGCCTTCCTGGAAGCAGCATTGTATCACCAGTGCTGCCACCTCTCCTAACTCCTTCCAGGTCAATTTGCATGGAACAGCAACTGTGGATGCAACCCTTTGAGACCTGCAATTATTACCTGAGCATTGCGCACGTCCCTTTGTAAAAGGATCACATCCACACTTCTAAGACAATAAGAAAGCTTGTGCTTGTTCGAGAGAGACACCTGGGATAGGAAAGGTGAAAGAAATTCCAGTTCTAGTTAACTAAATCGGAGATCTCAGGAGCTGTGACAGTCCTTCAAACTCTAGAGAGCAAGGGCAAGACATCTCTTCCTTGGAGGAATAAGTGAGAAACGTGAAAAGGAAATGAGATCAGCAACACAAATAACAGTCTAAGGTTCAAGTAAGATCAGCACAGGTCAGAGCAGTCCTCTCTTTCTGCTGTTCCCCACACAAAGACATCCAACGGCTAAGAGCGTAACCTGAGTTGCACCCAATCACATCCAACAATGAGGAACAGTCAGTGCCATTGTAATGCTGAGGAGCCCACGGTGATTTGTATCAACCGATATTACTAGGAACCTGTATTGCTATGAGTCCTACACACAGAACATGTAAACTAGGTCAGTAGTAATTAGCTGTACTTGAAGTTCCAAGTAGTTTATTGCCTGAAAAGTAGTTTCATGCCAGTATAGTTACAACTTTAAAGATACCTCCTTTTCTCTTTTTGTCATCACACACCTGTGTAACAGTAAAAGTAACTTAAAGGGTTACATCAGGCATGTCCAAACTTCAGCCCTCAGATGTTTTGGACTGCAGCTCCCACAGTCCATTGTCATTGGAAATACAGGTTTGGAATTCTGGGATTTGTGGTCCAAAACATCAGGAGGGCCAAAGTTTGGACATGCTTGGGTTACATGTATAGTGAAGGTACAAAAGTTTTGTGGGTGTCCCTCACTGCAATACAACAATGTAACTTGCCTTCTTTAATTAAAAGTAAATTACTGTTGGTAACCTTTTACTTTCTGGCTCTGATGTAATTACACTTCACAAAGAGGCTTTCAAAAATAATCTATAACAAGAAAATGCCAAGTTGAACTTGAGTGGAAATTCACATCAGCTGAATTAAGACTCGATGATTTCTGGAAATTCTCTTTTCACTAAAGTAACTTTCATCTTTTAAGACAGATTAATGCTGCAAGTCATTCACACACATGCACTGCAGGTAGTTTTGGATCTTTACAATCTGTACTTATCAATTGTTCCTTTGAACCAAAGCCTGCCATCAGCATACTCTTTGATGGCCTAACTGGCCTAACTGGCTTCTGCCACTTCACTTGGGGCCAACCCAGTTTTCACTCGCACTTCAAGGCCAAATTCTGCAAAGTATCTCAATGGGACTTTCTCGATCATTCTTCTTCCCTCTTCTGCTATCATACCATGTTCATATTCCTTTCTAAAATTAATAAGATCATTAGAGATCTACATCATCCTGGTCTGTTCAAAGCCATGCAGATTTGTGCTACAAAGTAGAAGATATTGGCTTTAAGAGCAGTTCTTCAGTTTTAGAAATATTTTCCGTATTCAAGCCGAAGATCCAGTGTTGTGCAAATGTGGAATAAAAGAATAGTGAAAATATGTCAGTGAGAATTAAAGAAAACTGTTATAAAGTATATTGGAGATGGTATATAACACCTGCAAAGTTAAATATAATAAATAAAAAAATATCTCCAATTTGTTGGAGATGTAAAAACGAAAAAGGGACATATTTACATATGTGGTGGGCATGTGAGAAAAGGAAATTTGAATGGAATTTGTTTTTTAATAAAATGCAAGAAATATTAGGGGAAAATATTCCAATGTCCCCTCAGCTGGTATTGTTAAACATGGTTGCAGATACACAACTGAAGAAAGAGGAGGGGGAATTGGTAATTATAATTGGTTACGAATGCATAGAATTCTGTCTATGGATGAGTCATTAGTTGTTTATATGTTCTTTTAAAAATCTTTAAATGCTTCCACCTTTTCTTTCATTTTATTACACCTTTTCCTTTCTGAACCTGTATTACCCCTGTCATTTTTATTTGTGTTATTTTTGCTAATAATTTGGATTTTTTATTATTATACACATATTATCTTTTCATATACATTAAATTTCTTTGTACTCTTTCTAAATGTATTCCCTCTAATTTGTTCCTTTTCTCTTGTAATTCCAGTAGTGCTTTATTTTCCCTTCTTAATATAAACATTCTTTCTCATTTTAAAAGTCTTTTTCCAAATCTGGCATTTTCGGTGCCTTTTGCTTTAATATACAAGTAACTTTCCAGGCATATCCCCATGCTACTGCCTTCATTGTGTCCCAAATTACACATACAGTGGACCCTCGTATAACAAACAGTTTGTATAATATAAAATCTGTACAACATAAAAAATTCCAGAGATAGGGGAAATTTGCTTAACAGAATCACCTATGGGGCGAATCCATACAACATAAAATGGTGGTGATTAGGGATTACTCTGTTTTCAATGCATTCCTATGGGATATTTGTACAAAGGAAATTTTGCTTAACATAATTTCATTTGGTGTAAAGTGTATGGCCACAAGGTCACACACAAACACCCCAACACATTTTTGCATAACACACATCTTTCCCCAGGTCTCTCAATATTGTAATATTTTCTTGAGTTATGAATGGAGGATAGCATGATACTATATTGCTATTTTCAGTGAGGCAGGGTGGCAGCACCTTATACTGGAATTATAATGCATGAAAGGACTGAGCTATCATTTTCAAAAATTTAAAAGTTCATGCATGATATAGTCACAGGGAGCAGCAGTTATAATTCTGGTTATTAAAGGGACGTCTCAGAACCTGTCCAGGAGGGGTCAAGAATACTCATACAACCAATGAATATCAAGTGGCTATATTAGACACAATCCAGTCAAATTCAGCTGTGCTTAGATGTCCCACTGAAGTTTATAAGACAAGTCAGTTGGATCCTACATAAGCACCACTGATTTCAATGGAATTAAAAGACTACCTTAATTGGAATGTTGCTCTTTTGCACAAAATTGCATGCAAGACTGTGTAAACTAGAGATGGGCATGAAACAGAAAAATAGTGTTTCATTTCATTTCATTTTGTTTCTTTCGTTGTTTTGTTTCATTTCATTTGTAATGAATTTTAGAGTAGTTTTGTTATGAAACAAAACAAAATAAAAAAACACCATGCCACCCTGGGTCCTAAAGGTCCAAAATGGCAGGGGAGCTTCTTCAAGCTCTTCCCTGCAAGCCTCTAAGATTTGGGAAGGCTTAGGGTTCAGGGGGCTGAGTTATTAAGGTCCAAAGGGGGTGCCCCTAGGGAAAAATCTTTCTAATTGGATTCGGAAGCCAAGCCGCAGGCAAGCGATTAGTGCTGCCACGGCTTGGCTTCCGTTCCTGACTGAGGAGGCTCCCACTGCAGCTCATGGCTCCTTTCAAGGGAAGAAGGAGGCCTTCTCCAACTGTGGGCCAGCTAGAGTCAAGCTAAAAATCCACTACGCTGCAGTTTCAAATCTGTGCAAGCATTCAGCCATTTAACTTATCTCTCTCCCCCCTTTTTTCCTCACACCAGGCAGCTTTACAAACTGAATAAATTTCCTTGCCTGCTTCTCCCTCGTTCCTCAGTTAAAAAGAGAAAGAAGGAAAGAAAAATACCTCATTTCCTGCCATGGATCAGGTTATTCCCAAGTCTCACATGTCTCTGGGTATCACAGGAAGCTTCACCCACCCAAAAACAATTTTTTTTTGTGGCTGAGAGAGAAGTGAGGGCACCCTAGCTTCACCGATCCATTTCTACTTGAGTTTTCTTGCCGCTCCGAAACTGGCCCTCAACAATATGCCATGCAGCTCCTAATAACGTTTAACTATGATGGTTACTTCACATCCATTCTTGTCCTGGGAGGAAGTTTGTTGCGTGTTGATGTTGATCGCAGTCATGTGGTCTTCTTCCAGTTCACACGGGCGTTATGGATGATACCAGCATGACTGTTACCACACGTCCTCATTCCGTGATGAGATGTTAAATTCCATGCCTTTGTTCTCTGGTTGTTTTTTTGGCTCAACCTTCTGTTTTTCGATGTTTTGATTCTCTGAAGCCTTGCCTTCAATGCATTATGGAGCCAAGTTTGAGGCATTTGTCTTTTAATCTCTCTGCACTGCGTTGCTGACTCCATAGTAGGAAATGTACTGGTGAATGGCACTTCTTACTCTTGCCACTAGATGGAGAATGGCACATTGTGTGACGAGCCTTACCTCATGGGCACTCCTCTCGGAACAAGAAGCGTGACAAGCAGATTCCTGAGTCCAAGGAGGGGAATCTCTCATCCCGCTTAAATCGCAGTTCAGGGGGCATGGTCGGGACAAACTCCCCTCGTCCCACAATGGACGTGAGGTTAAATTACTTCGTACCGGTCCCAAGCGGGACCGCGAACAGCGATGAGATGGACGTGAAGTATCAGCCTATGTGGCAGATGTTGGAGAGTGAAGCCAAGAATAGAAAGGAACAACAGGGAACTTGGAACCCTTCCTCTGGACCTCCCCTTTCACTCCTCAACTCTTTTCCAGTAGGAATGCATGATTGCAGAGCATTTAAAAATCCCTTCCCCTCTAAAGTAAAGCAAATCCTTACCTGCCCTCAGAGGACATATTTTGTGGTGGTGCTGATGGGAATGTGGTGGGGTGGGTGGGGGGTGCATGTGTATTCGAGAAAGAGAGAGGGAAGGGAAATGGAAGAGCAAGCAATGATCCCAAAAGAGTGTGACGGATCTTAGCCAAAGCCCTCTGAGCCAGAATGGCGCTCCCACCCAGGAGATTCAACGCCCAGCCAAGATCCCCCATGTTGGTTCATCCGCGCACCTTCTTGGCCCCACTTAGCAACATCAGGATGAATCATGCCAGCAACTCAATGGCTGTGCCTTGAAGAAGCTTCTCACGCAGCAATGCAAGACACTGCTCAACTATCCCCCAAACTAAGTGGTTGCTGTAGTAACTTCAGGAAACATTGCCCCATGGTGCAGTGGTTAAATGCCTGTACTGCAAGTAAAACTGTGCTCATGACCTGGGGTTCAATACCAGGTAGCTGGCTCATGGTTGACTCAGCCTTCCATCCTTCCGAAGTTGGTAAAATGAGTACCCAGCTTGCTGGGGGGGACAATGTGTAGCCTGCATGCTGTAATTAAAACTGTAAACTGCCCAGAGACTACCTGAAGTGGTATGGGGAGGTATATAAACAGAACACTTTGCTTTTGTTTTGCTTTGATGGCTCACCTTCTCATCCTCCCTTCCCATACTTGTTTAACTTTCCTCTGGGAAATGTCATTGGCTTCAGCCTGGGGAAAGGAAACATTTCAGTGCAGACACCCAAGCAAAAGGGGGGACAGAGGGCTGTCTTTGCATTTTACTGTCCAGCTATGCTGCTCCAGGCCTCCCAAAAGCAGCGTAGCTAGGGAGTAAACTGGGGCTGGAGATGTACCGGGACCGCAGTATGTATGTGTGAATATTTTTTTCACACATACATACCTCTAAAAACTAGGTGTGTCTTATGGTCCTGTGCATCTTATGGAGTGAAAACTACAGTAAATTATTCAAATACATATGGAAAACCTCTACATCCATGGAATTCAACGGCTACAGCCATGTTTGTGCTAAAAGTGCTTGTTATACCGATGTTAAAAAGGAAACTTTGCTTTGAGAAAAGAGATGGCAAGCTTAATGTAACACTAACATGGCATAATATATAGGGATTCAAACCTAGGTTTCTTAAAATTAAGGACTAAAACTTTGATCCCAGGTGAAACGATCTCTCAATTTTAGCGAAATCTGTCCATTTCTCCCATATCAGTGTTTTTAAAGTCTCAGGTCTGTCACATCCCCATTATGAAAAAAATGCATATTTGAGAAAGTTCTTATGAGAAAACAAATTGAAATAATATTTACTATTATCCTGTATGTAAGATTCTATATATTTTCTGCTATTTGCTTTGTTTTTCACACCATAGATCATTCCTTGCACACACTCCCCTCCATTGAAGGCTGTATTCCATCTCCTGTAAGCTGTTTTCATTTACTCTGCAATAGGCTGTCTTCCATTGATTTCACAGCTGATAACATATTTGTTGTTTTGATTAAAGATTAGTTAGATGCAGGGGGTGGGGTGGAAAATCATTGTTTTGCAATCTGTTATCAAAATGAGTTTCACTAGTACTGTATATGAAATTGCAGGCAGTACAGCACATGGTACCTCTATGTTCATGCATGGGTAGAAGAGAAGAGACGCTTATTCATTCCAATACAGAGACTTAATATCTGTAGATCTTGGTGTAGAATACTGAACCTTCAGAAGCAGCAAAATGAAAAAAATGAAAAGGGAGAAAAATAACAAGACATCTTCAGTAGGTAAAAATGATATCATGGGAATTTTACCAAGGCAGAGTAAAATATGAGTTGACCCTTGAACATGGGGTCAGATTGCATCTACTTCACTTAGGGGGCAGAATAAGTATTAACATAGACATGTAATTGTGAAGATATTTTTGAATAGAATGTCAGGCATAGCCACTTGAGAAGATCATTTGGAAGAGAGCAGATAGTAGACAGGACCAATTTTATGATTCAGTGTAAGTCATCTTCATAAATTCAGTAAGGTTCATGTATGTTTTGGCATGGCAGAAGGTGAGATAAAATAGAGTATCTTTGGCTGGATTGGGCTAAATAGGGTCACTTCACAGTATGATATGCCCTTTGGCATGATCCACACAAATATTGAGTAGTTTTTGGATAAGAAACCACACCACACCTCAAGACAGCCCTATTTAGTACATTCTTCCCTCTCTGCCTCCAGTACACTACTTCTCCCACCCCACTCTGTGGGGACTGCAGGAAAACTGGTTTGTTGTTTAATTTGCTGGTAACTGGCGTATCACTCCATTGACTCTCTACTGAGATGACCCAGTGCAGGATTGTGAAGAAAAAAATGAGAGAGAAATGAACTCCTTTGCATCCTCTTCTTTCTCCCCCTTCCACAAAGGGAGAAAGCTGGGTGGGTTTTTTTGTTTTTGGTTTCATTTACTGGTAAGTTACATATCACCTCATTGGGATGCCACCCTAGTTAAAAAGCAGCCATCTCCAGATTGGCCTTTAACCAACTTAGGCTGATCACCCAATTCTGACCTTACCTAGATGATGGCTCCCTTTGGACCTTGGTGCAGGCACTGGTCATTTCTTGGATTGACTACTTCAATGCTCTGTATGTAGGGCTGCCCCTGAAGCTGACCCAAAGAATTATCAAAGGCTTTCATGGCCAAGATCTGATTACTGTTTCCTCCCCCCCCCCAGGCTGTTTGGCCGTGTTCTGGAAGTTTTTCTTCCTGACATTCGTCATTTTCTGTGGTTGGCATCTCCCTGAGCTCCTACCCTCTGAAGATGTCAGTCACAGAGACTGGCAAAATGTCAGGAAGAAAAACTTCCAGAACACGGCCAGCCTGAAAAACCCACAACAGCCATCTGACTCAAAGACTTCAGAAAGTCCAGAATCCTGTGGCCAGACAGGTGGTTGGGGCGAGCAGATTGGATTGCATCATCCCAGTTCTGACTCATTTCCCCTGTTTACCAATTGAGTCCCAGATCAGTTCAAGGTGCTGAGCATTGCTGACTTTTATGTATAGAGTGCTCTGTGGTTTTGACTCACATTAGAGATGGCCACCAAATGAAAAATGAAACACTGTTTTGTTGTTTCATTACGTAATGAATCAATTTGTTATGAAATGAAACAGTAGAACATGTTTTGTGATGAAATGAAATGAACCACGCCTTTTTGCTCTAAAATAAAATGATTTGTTCTAGAGGCACCACATTTGGTGGGTAGTTTCCCTGGACTCGTCCCTTTAAGCCCTCCAAATTTGGAGAGGTTTGGGGTTCAGGGGGCTGAGTTATTCAACTATAAATTGGATCCCACAGGAAAAAATCATATGTAACTGGAAAGTTATGTACTTGAAAAAAGTAATCCCAGACATCTAGCAGCATAGAGATTACAGCAGAGCTTCCACAAGCTCTTCCCACAAGACTCCCAAATTTGGGGAGCTTTAGGTTCAGGAGGCTGAGTTATTCAAGTCCAAATGGGGTCCTCCATGAATCCATTTGTAATTGGAAAGGTTTGGGGGGGTTGTTTGTTTCATCCTGAGGGAGGAACATAAATCCTCTCTGAAAAGTAGGCCCCTCTTTGTGGAATAATGTCTAAGAGGAGCTCTGCATGCCCCCCTCCCTGTTGAAATTTGAGAAGCAACTAAAGACATGGTTCTTCAGGGAGGCTTTTCATCCTGACCCTGGATGAGGTTGATTTTACACCATTTGTGAAACCTACAGTTCTATTTGTCTTCTTGACTCTTTCACTCAAGCCAAGTCACTCTTTTGAGGTTCAGCAGCTTCTATTTCAATGCATGTTTCATACTGAGATGCTTGAAAAAATGAAAGAGACTAAATTAAACCAAAAGTCTGCAGCTGTGAAGTAGAATTCATGTATTCAACTTATTTATCCAGTTATGAATAAATGTCCCAGTATGTGTCTTAATGAACATCTAAAGACTTTGTTGGCAGGTACAAATCAGATAATCACAAAAACAGTGGCAAAGTTCCTAGTCTGGCTTGTAAGATCACGTAAAATGCTCCATTAAGATAATGAACTGGTTTTAACTTCTGATGCCTGCAAATTACTTATCTTTGTTTAAATTGTTCTTGTTCCAATTTTGGGTCCATGACCATACAACAGTATAGTGGAGCGATGTGAAACCAAGATGAAGTATAAACTTGAAGCCTCCCACCAACTTTTCTCAGACTGATGAAGATACTTGGTAGAGTGGTGAAACGTTTCACTCTCACAAGAATAGAAGTCCAGTTGCCATGATTCAACCTCCAGATAACCTCACCTGGATGATTGAGTTTCTTTACAGACTACTTGGATGAGTAGCAAAATATTTTGATGCCACAAGAAAAGAAGTCCAGTTGCCATGACACAAGTCCCATAGAATCTTTATACTAAGAGGGGTTATCTCTCATTCAGGCTATACTGCATTATGACTCTTACTCTTCAAAGAAGTTATTCCATTATCAACATCTGTCAGGCCTTTAACCGCTATAAAATCCCATAACCTGCTCTACAGGTTCATCATTCCAAAACAAGTTTTACCTGGCTGTGAATTGATGATCTCTGAGAATTTTTTTTTCAGTGATGCAGGTCCTGCAGTCTAGTACCTCCTTACGTGTTTTGTTGTCAGATGGTTCAAGTCACTCTCACTACAACAGGTTGGGGAAGAGGCAGAAGCAAGTTCAAGAGAGGAGAACTAGTTTCTATTTAGTTTCAGATCTCAGACCTAATTAAAAAGTATTTCTTCATACAGATTGGTTTTGGAACATGGTTATTTATGGACTTCAGTGGAATTTATAGACTTCAGTTATTTATGGAATACAGTACTGAATTCCATAAATAACTGTATGAAAAAATGCTTTTCTGCTAACTTGGACAGTTAAATTGCTAAAATGCTAAGGAATGTAAGAGGAAGGATGCTATTGCAATCACACTCTAAATGTAGTCTTTCTCATTTTGGGCATAATATTTGCAAAGCTTCAGAGTTTAGAGCACAAATTAATTCCAAATTGGAAGCTAGGAGGGGGCTAATTAGATAAATTTGCACCAAAGTGTGAACCTTCTACTGCGAGAAAAGGCTGCTGAAACAAATGCTATAGGTTTTGGTCTGATAAGAACAGCAATCTCATGAACCTTTTTGAGATGAATTGTGAAGCAAACCATTAATTCTTCCCCATGATTCTTCCTACTGCCATTCTCCAGTCTACAACTCTTTCTCCTTTCGAGTCTTACCTGTACCACTGCAAGGAAGAGACCTAATGGCAACTGCATAGCTAGCGACACTGGAGAGTGCAAAGATATCACACTGAAGGTGACCAGTTCAGGACAGGTACTAGCCCTGATTTCCTCCCTTCTATACTGAAGGCTGTTACCACTTCCAAGTTGAACTGTATTCCCAACAGAGTTCCCATTTCAGCTTGGGGTTCCGAGTTTTCTTCACCTCCTCTTGAGACACTGCCTGACCTTTGCAGTGTGTTGAAATTAACACTGAGCACATGGCTTATTTTCCTACCTGAAGGATTCCAGGCAGGAACATGGCTTCTAGACCAAATGAACAGCAAATTCTCCCCATTTTTCTTGGCAGAAATCCTTTCAGGCAACTCTGAATAGATCCTTTCAGTTGTCCAAAGACAGTGACACATGACCACCCGGCTGATCTCACTGTACTCTTCCGGTGCTGAAATAATCTCATCCAGGAATAAAGCTGAGAATATGCTGCTGTGTGGAAAGGTTTCCTGGGCCTTTCAGATTCCAAGGACTGAAGAAGAGCACATGTACTTAAAGAAAGTATTCCCAGACTTCTGGCCAAAGAGCAGAGTCCAGAGATGGTTTCATTTCAAGCAGAGGGAAGTTGTTCACAGGCAGCCCGAGAAGCAGTCCAAATGTGATGGTAAAGGCATCGTGGCCCTTACTGAAAGAGTCCTGTGTGTGTGTGTGTGTGTTGTGTCCTTACAGTCATTACCGACTCTTCGTGACTCCATATCCATGGAGTTTTCTTGGCAGGAATACTGGAGTGGTTTGCCAGTTCCTACTCCAGGCGCCTGCAGCACCTGGTATTCCTTGGAGGTTTCCCATCCAAGTACTAACCAGGGCCGACCCTGCTTAGCTTCCTAAATCAGGTGAGATTGGATGTGCTTAGGGCATCTAGGCAGCTGAAAGAGTCCTGTAGTAAAGATCAAATCAAGCCTTTGAGGATGAAGGTGGATGAAGATGCTGTAAGTTTCACATCCATTGAACTTCTGGGGTGCAGAAAACCCACCAGTAGGAATGCCCAGTCAGATAAACACACAGAGAGAGGGGGGGGGAGAGGAAAGGAAAACTCAGGTAAAATGATGTTCCGTGGGGTCTTTGTCTTATTAGTACAAATGTTTCTGTTTTCTGAGAACAAACTATCTTGTTTTGCTCAGACCTCTGACAGTTCAGTCCTCATTTCTAGATTCATTTTTACGTGATTGCAAATGATGTTGTTTTGCCTTGTGATTTTCCTCCTC
This sequence comes from Phrynocephalus forsythii, assembly GCA_029282475.1. NCBI lineage: Eukaryota > Metazoa > Chordata > Lepidosauria > Squamata > Agamidae > Phrynocephalus > Phrynocephalus forsythii. The sequence goes on from JAPFRF010000005.1 coordinate 95,339,573, forward strand.
TGGTTCTTGTTTATTGTCTCCTGGCTTCAGACTGTCTGGTCTTGTTTTGGGAAATTTCTGGATTCGAAATGACTCAGCTTGGTTCTGCCACTGGCTTACCCTTTCTGGACTGGAATTTAGCAGCTTATTCTTCTAGGTAAACTGCACAGTTTATTAAAAATACATGCAGCAACTAGAGAGAATGTTATTACTGGGATTGCAATAGGCAAGGATGGGGAGGCTTGTGTCTCCCTTCCTGTGTAGCTAACTTAATGCTCCCTTATTTATACTAACCTGATCCATTATCAAAATATAAGGTTAGTACAACATAAAGGCACCTATATCAAAGACAGTGGTGCCTATTCAAGACCTTGATGATGGAATACTGAGCAGATCAATCTCGTGACATACCATATGTGTCTTCCATGAAAGAAGACATACCGTATATGCCTTCCGTGAAACTGGGGCTACTTTGATGCAAGACAACTGTTATGTGACTATGGAGTAATTCAAGCAAGGCAGCATTTATGTGTGTGCAATTTATGTCCCAGAATGTGTAAAAAAATAGGTGATGATGCTATTGAAGTAGACCATTTGTGGTTAAAAATAGTCTAATTATCTAAACATTTAATTTGTTTTTAATTTTATCTATATTTCATATACATCCATATTTTTAAAAGGAGCTGTGAAAGAGAGAGAGAGAGAGAGAGAGAGAGAAAGGAAGGAAGAAAGAAAGAAAGAAAGAAAGAAAGAAAGAAAGAAAGAAAGAAAGAAAGAAAGAAAGAAAGAAAGAAAGAAAGAAAGAAAGCATAATTTTGCATTATTACTAGAGATGGGCACGACCAGAAAAAAATTTTTTTTGAGTTGTCGTTTTTCGGGACGGGTCTGTTTCAGGTCATTTCTGTTTTTCACAAAATTTTTCAAAAAATTGTCGTTTCATCGTGTTGTTTGTCGTTTGTCATTACCGCCACAATTTAGTGCGACATGACTTCCCAGAACATGGGATTAGGGGGTAAGGGCTAGGCTTAGGGTAACGGTTAAGGTTAGGGTGGGTTAGTGGGCTGTACCTCTGGGTGCCTCTGGCCCACTAAGAACATAGTGTACTGGCGTATGGGTTAGGGTTAGGGTTAGGATTAGGGTTAGGGTTGGTGGGGTTTTTATGCCCTCTCTGGCACATCCAGAAGTCTCAGCAAAACCTGGCCATGTGATTGGTAGAATGGCTCCAAAAATTTGCATGGTCCCATCCCATGGCCAGCCCATCATTGCGCATGCACAGGTGTAAAAAAATAAAAATAAAATAAAATAAAATAAAATAAAATAAAATAAAATCAATGGAGATGTTCTATTGCAAGAAAAACCCACTGCTGCTACTGTAAAAATTCAAGCATTTAAAATAGCTAATTTTCGCATGTTTCTGTGGTGCTTTGGTGGGTTTTTGGACCATATTGATTTTGGATCCCCCGCAAAAATGGAGACGCCGAGGATGCCCCCTCCCAGCCTCGTACCAGCAAGTCTCAGCAAAACCTGGCCATTTTGGTGGAATGGCTCCAAAAATTTGCATGGTCCCATCCCATGGCAATCATTGGAGGTGTAAAAAATAAAAATAAAATAAAATAAAATAAAATCAATGGAGACATTTTGTTGCAAGAAAAACCCACTGCTGCTGCTGTAAAAATTCAAGCATTTAAAATAGCTAATTTTCCATGTTTCTGTGGTGCTTTGGCCACGATTTCAAAAAAATATTGGTATTTTGGATTCCCCTGCAGCATGGCAAATGGAGACCAGGATGCCCCCTCCCAGCCCGGTAGGCCCAGGACAGGAGGCTGGAGTGGGAACCCCCCCCCCAGAAACCACCCCTCTGGTAGGTGCCCTCAGGCAGGCATATTTTCGCCTGCATTTTTGGCCGGGAATTGGGTTTTTTTAAATTTCTAAAACTTTTTTTCTGTGCCGCTTGGCATCGCGCGATCGCTGCGATGCCAGGAACGACAACGACAAATCAGACCCAATTTTTCTTTTGTCGGTTCGAGTTTGAGTTCTGGGGGAGTAATTGTCGTTACCGTTTCCATTGCGTAACAGAAACGAGTAATGGAAACGGAAACGAGAATTTTGCCAAGTCGTGCCCATGTCTAATTATTACATCAAAACTGATTCGTAGTAGATTTGAAAATGTGCAAAGAAAAGCCTTGTAGAACTGAATGAATACCTAAAATTTCAAAAAAATTTTTAAATGTCTTTTTATTGATAACATTCTTCAATTATACATTTTTTATCCTCTTTAAGGTTACATTTTTTCCCTCTTATCATCCCCCCTCTTAACTCTGCTGAAGGTGATGGCATAGCTTAGATGTTTTTTTAAAAAAGAATAAAACCAATAGTCAGGAGAGGCCTCTCAATAGCTCTTAGCAGTAACTATGAAACACCACCTGTTTATTCAGAAGCAACAGATGGGACAAATTGCAACAAAATATTGCTTTGTGCAGTGCTTTTGTTCAGGATTTTGTCCAGACTTTTCATCCCATTGTCTTCCCCACACAATATTTCATTTCCCCCCACTATGGTCAGCCTGCATTTGAATCCCTCGGAACTGTTATGCGGTTCCATATCCCCCCTGATATTTTTTTGCAAAGAATGTTCTGGGTTCCCTTAAGCCAACTGGACAATAAGAAGTAGCCGTATACTGAGAGTAGAAATAGTTGGCACATCTAGCCCAAATATAGCTTCCTTAAATATTAAATGAGGTCAGCTAACTCTAACATGAGCTTGCCTCTAGTGTCATGTTGGGGATGAGCTTGTTTTTGAATGGTGATTGGTGACTGCCAGATAAACATGGACTTCATTTGCATGTCCTATTTCTCTACACTACTGCTCGGAATGATATGGATGCCTAAAGGGCAAACGTTATAAGATCTGGGAAAGAGCTATATTTCCTCCAATCTTTGACTTGGCCCTCAGACAGAATCTTGGTTCATGTGACTCAGTGCTCTTTAAGCCAATAGAACAAGATTCACACAGATTTAAGAATTTTCCCAGGCCTATGGAGAGATGTCAGGGACTGATCCTGATCTGAAAAAATGATTAAGTGCTTTCTGGAAACATGCAAGGCTTTGAGGTTGCCAATTTTGCCGGAGGCTGAATGTTTGCAGCTGGGTTGCTCTAACTCTGATAATGTTGCAAACTTGGTACAAATTGTGCTCATTATTTTATAACTGAAGAAATTATTCTAATACGTTTCTATCCCTTCTCCTCCAAACAAAATAAAACCAAAAACTCAAAACACTGTCATCTGTGACATCTATTTTTCAACTGATTGGAAGGCTAGTGCATAGTGCAGAATATACTTGAAAGGCTTTGCTAAGTTTTGTTTGTTGCCTTTGCTGCTGAGAAAGAGGCCGGTAGAATGGATGAAAACTAGTCAACAAAGCAGAAGGAAATTAAGAGAAACATGGCTGTGCTGCAGGCTTAATTCCAACCCAACAAATGATGGAAGAGAATGTCAAGAGTACAGGTTGTTAAGTACACACTGCTTGCATCAAATGACCAAGTACTATACCGATTAGTTCAACAGGACTTCATGATACTGCACCAGTAGGCTTCCATAGCAAAGTGCCACCAATCATCTTCTTTCATAGGAGAGATAGAACACTAAACAGATTAAGGCCAATGTGTTGAGCAGGTCAAGGGGATGAAGGCAAGGGAGATTAGAATGATAGGATTACATTAGAGAAAGCCAGACATTTTCACTGCACAGAGAGATGGCTATATGCCTACATCCCTCCCCCTCCCCCCATCTGCATTACTTAGGAATAATCCCTCTCTTCCAAAATTTTACCCACCAAAGCAGTCAGCCAATGTCTTTGCATGGGGTATTTACATGGAGACAGGCTCCACTGCAACCAATGCAGTTTTTAACAACATTCTTCCCTGTATTTCAGGTTGCCATATTCCAGTTCTCCAGATTCACTGAGCTCTCTAACAGTTCTTCAGAAAGCCTGACCTGCATATTATGAAAATTAGTCAGTTGTATTTGTATAGCATGCTAATTGGGATAATATACCAGTGAAACACATTAATCACACCATTGTTTTTCTGTCAGTCTTTTTCTGTTTTAGTATTTATATAGCTACTGCTGACCTGAAGGAGTCAGTACAGTTTAAGTCCTTATTTAGTTGGAGTTCTTTGTACAGTTAGTTCCTTTTATGCCAATAACTACCTTACTAAAATATTTTCAGGGGAAAATGAGAGACCGTGCAAAGCAATCATATATGCACCATTGGTACATTGTTATTTACAGGGATATCCGGTAATATTCTTATGAGATTGGTGTCCCTCCTTTTTTTGTCATAAGTTTTTACTGATGAAATCAACATCCAATAGGTTTTTTTCTCTAAAGTTCGACACCCACAACCCCCCTCTTTTTCCAACCTTGTGCCTTGATTGCTTTCTGGGAACATTTACAGGTGCCAGCATTTATGCACAGGTGTATAAATTAAAGATGTATTCTATTTTTCCAAACTGGTAGCCCCAGACTTTAACACTGGTGCCAAATTCAGACATGGGGGGGGTGAGTCTTCAGTTCACACATCTAGAAGACTCTATGGGTAGATTTGCTCAGTGACTAATTAAATGGAAAGACTTGTTTCTTGCAATATAACTGACCTAAATGGTGACTGGTTAAAAAACCACTGAGTAGTACACCAGTAATCTAGGTAAAACCCTGGTCAACTGGACAATACGGCAACCTTGCCTGTATTCAGAAGGATGCAACAGAAGCAAGATGGTTTCTGGTTTTCAAGAGTTCTGTGTCATTGCATGTTGTAAAGCAGGATACATGAACAGGATGAAGTCCCAGAAAACAATACCAGAGCCAGGTAGTGTGGAAGATAAAATAAGGAAGGACAAAGAAAATGAAGAAAGCATGCTGACTTTTGGTTTACCATTATAAAATGTGAGTGCCCCAAATCCTTGTGTAATGAACCAGGACATTTTCATTTTCTAGAGTCATGTTTTATTGCAGAATCCATAGAAAACTATAGTATAGTAATCATGTGGGCAATGGCGATATTATCTCCTAAAGAGTTGTTAATAATGTCACCAGTCTCAGAACTTGGCAAGTACTGTTTTTTTTTTCTTTAACAGAAAGGAAAAAAAAACCTGGGATAAAAATTTTTTCCTAATAAATCTATTGCTTTTATGTGTAGGGACATTCTTTTGTTCTAACCAGTGGAATACATTGGGACAAAACTGCCCCATGCTGTTCTTTAATAAACGATGATGCTGAGAGCAGGCTAGATTGCTCAGTGAGATCGGTATCTGGCTGTGGATCCAGAGGTTGGGAGCTCAGTTCCTCACTGTGCCTCCCAGAAGATCCAGGCTGGGTAGCCTTGGGAAAGCTGCCCAGGATACCCTGAGAAGAAGTAAACCACCTCTGAATATTCTCTACCTAGAAAACCCTGGGAAGGGGCTGTTGTAAGTCATAATTGAATTGAAAGCACATAATTATGATGCTGATAACGCTGAAAAGCTAAAGTGATTTTCAGTAGGTGACCTTCCATTCATGGAAGACACTGGAATTCTCAGTGGGTTCAGGAGATGCAAGACATGTGCCTTAAACTCCAATCCAAAAAAGCCAACCCTAAACCTAGTACAGTGGTACCTTGTATAAAGGAATTAATTTGTTCCAAATGAAATTATGTTAAGCAAATTTTCCTTTATACAAATTCCCATAGGAATGCATTGAAAATGGAGTAATGTTGTACATTTTTATGTTTCCCCATAGGCAATTATGTTAAGCAAATTTTCCCTATCTCCAGAATTTTTTTATATTGTACAAATTTTATGTTATACAAGCTGTTTGTTATACAAGGGCCCACTGTACTAACCCAGAGGTATGCATTAGAATTTTCTTGGGTACAGATGATATTCCACAATGTAGTGTGATTATTAAATTTATGGTAAGTATAGATTAAATGTAGACTATTCTGTGGGAAGAGGGTGGAGTTAGAAACGCTGATTTCCATGCACCAGAGTAGGAGGTGGCAATTTTCAGCTTGTATCCTGTGTGATGCAGTAGTTAGAGCAATGGTTCCCAACCTGGGGGTTGGGACCCCTTGGGGGGGTTGAACAGGGCCGGCGCATCCATTAAGGCGAACTAGGCAGTTGCCAAAAAATGGACATGGGGTGCCAAAATGGAGAGGGGGCACCACCCCACCACCACCACTGGCTAGCCTGCTTCCCCCCGCCCCCACCCCTGCCCCTGCCACCGCCTGCCTGCACGTGCCTCCCCCCTGCCGCTGCTGCTGCTGCCTGCCACTGGATAACTGTAGACTGCTCACAATCAGCCTTTCCAAGCTTACAAAATTGTGATGATAAAGTGGAGAGGACAGTCATGGTTGCTTTCTTGAGCTCATTGGAGGAAAGACACATACAAATTGAGCTGATAAATATGACAGCCAAAATCTTACTGGGTTGTTTCACCAGTGTACCAGAACCAGCAGAAATTCCCACGGCAAATTTACCACAAATAATCAGTGGTAATCAAATAATCAAATAATCAATAATCAAATAATCACAAATAATCATCTGCTGTAACACAACATGAGGCAACAACAAATGCCTACACTGACTTCTTGTGGCAAATTGCTATCAAAAATTACACTAATTGTTTCTGATTAGCAAGTGTAACTGGATCCAAGCCATTGTCTCAGTTCATGGACATAAATGGGGCCATATCAGTAGTAATAAAATATACTGCCAGATGCCGAATGGGATTCCAATATGGGTCAATAGAAATCTAAAATCATTAGAAATTGTACAGTCTAAATTTCTTAGACAAATATTTGCTGAAACTGGCTGTGTCCCAAATGCCTCCTTAAGGTTGGAAAAGTGGCCTCCCCTCAGTGCATACACAGGCTTTGCTCAGGACACTAAATTAAGGCTGAATCTAGCTCCCTCTGGTCTGCTCCCCCTTGTCATGAAGGATTCTCATGAGAGTAGATGGATGAAAGATATCAAGTCCAAAGTATATACTTTGGGATTGTCACCCAATCTTCTATTGACCATTGGGTATCATAAGGTGAGATACTTATTAGAGCAGCGCATATATGATATTGACCATCAACATAATTTGTCTGTCACCAATAAACTATGTCCCTGGTATGACTATTCAGTGATAAGTCATCCAAAAACAATGGCACAATATCTAAACATGCTAACAGTTCCAAAGTACAGAAGGGACTTTTCATGTGCAAGATTTAATGTCATGCCTTCGCCTATACTTGAGGACCATTTTAAAGGAATCCCTGTACAAAATTGCACATGCCCATGTGCTGAAGGTGTTGAAACACTGGCCAATGTGCTACTGTTATACTTCTTTTATAGAGAGGTACGGCAAGAACTGCTTCTCCCCATGTAAAGAAACCAGGTCGTTCATCTGATTTCTTTGTATCTTTACTCCTCAGAGATCCGAGACAAACAGGTGACACTACAGACCGCTAAATTTTTAGCAGCAGCAATTAGAATGAGGCCAACTATGATTTTAAAATAATAATCATTTATGGATTACTTATCCAAATCTGATATAGGTATATTGCATGTATTTATTATCTTGATTTTAGTATGCCAATTTTAAATCTATGTACATGTTATCCTTTTTTTGCTAAGGCCATGGCTAATGCAAATAAATAAATGACTATGACTACTGATATACAAAGTTCAAGTCCTAACTTATAAGGACTTGCAATAAACTTAGAAAGCTCACCCCTCCTTTGAGTCCTTCAGAATTTTAAGACACTTTTCCATGGAAAGACTAAACCAAAACATGATGCGTACCAATCTGAATGAGTATCGATACATGCTGAATAGTTTATGACTGGTTCAACACACGCAGCTCCATTGCTATTGATTTAATCTTTTCATTATTATAGAACAACCATATGAAATTGCATGTTAGCATTAAATTTGTTGTTTTGATCAATATTGTGTGTTTCAATTTTCCCTCTTCTTTTCATTGCTAATGTGTTTCCTACCTTTCCCCCCCACTCCCATTTTCAACCCTCTCCAATCATTTTCCTTTGTTTATATTAGTCCATCGACAGCACTTTTCATTTTTATTCTTCTTTTTATTGATTGTCTAGCATCCATTTATTTGGCCACATGCTATTAGGTACAAATAATAAATATCCTTCTATCATAATTATTTGTTGAAAAGTTCTCTTGTGCTTGTAGCAGATGTTGGGATCCAAAAATATGTAGGTAGGAAGGTGTGGGTAGGATATACTCCTGGGGCAGGCTAACTCACACTAGCAATTATGTTCTCTCTTTGCTTAAAAAAAAAACAGTACCAACAGCGGACCAAATATCTGGGCAAACGCCTGTGTAACTCCATCATTAGTTTCTAGAAAACCAAATGTTTCTCTAGGACATATCCCAAAATAAAACAAAGATCTTCAAGTGTGTTGTTGTTGTTGTTGTTGTTGTTGTTGTTGTTGTTGTTGTCGTTGTCGTTGTCGTTGTCGTTGTCGTCGTCGTCCAAAGTGGTCAGGTTGCTGTATGAATTCACGCAAAATATCCTACTTACATTCATTTCACTATTCCTTGTCCTTTAAGTGTGTTACTTAATAACATCTGGCAGAAGCAGCCAGTAAGGAAGTTAATAAGAAAAGCTTCTAGCCAATACTGTGAGATTATGGTTGCCTTCCCCAAAGGGTCAGTGAGGATTAGAGTTAAATCGCTAGGGACAGAATTACCATCTTTGTTGACAATTGTTGGAATTGTGCTGAAGCATGAGAAAAATTCCTCATGAGGGTAAGAAGACTGAGTTTCTGCATTTTTTTTAAAAAAAAATATGAGGTAGATACATCTCAGAATTCTCCTCCAGTTCATTTACATTTGCAGAGAAAGTTCTCCTTAACAAGAGAATGCTTGCAAATCAGAGAACAAAGGGCATCCTTGGCCTTCATGAGGTAAACGTCCTCCTGAAGAATGATGTGAATTGTTTGTGTGCCTGATTTTTCAAATGGTCCTTCTCTGATGAAGCCATGATGACAGACACCCGTTGTAGCTTAAAGACCAACAGGTTCTACTTGACCCTAGTTTTTGTGGCCTCTAGCCCATTTCATCAGATCATCATCACCTTAGAACTGAAATGCTGGAAGGAACACTGTGGAACACTGAGTCCATCTCCTGTCAAGGAGACGCAGTGGGAAATTTAACTCCCAACCTCTGGCTCAGCAGCCAGGCAGCTAAAACAATAACCTATCCTCTGATCTATATGTCTGTCTTATCGGTGCCTCAAGATTCATTGTCTCATGTTGTCATAGTTGCATGACTAGCTGTTACTCTGTCCGGGCAACGTGAGCTGACTGTCGCAGAAGACATGGGTGCTGTGAAACAGCCTTTCAAGTCATACATTCACACCACAGTCCATTACCTGCTGTCACAATTTATCTCATGGAGCCAAACTACATGTTATATGTTGTTTCCTTATGATGATTGTTTTCAGTACAAACGGCCCTGGGTGGCTTTTGATTCCAAACAGAGGACCAGCAGGAGACGGGGCTGAAAGCTGTGTGTTAAAAATTACCCTCTGCAAGTTGCTTTCCTCTCAGGAGGGGGAATATGTTCTTTGTAGAGAAGAAAGGCATTTGTATGTAATTTTATTTAATAACTGGTATCTTGCTTAACTATTCAATAATAGGATAGCAAAAATAGCATTCATCAGGAATAGGATATTGGTATGCCAACATAGAACTTGGGGAAAACATGCTGTGTCTGAGGAAGAATGAACTAATTAGACAGAGCACAAGACAAGGTAAGAAGCAATTATTCCCAGTACAATTAGACATCTATAACTGGGGTGTGATCTTATGTACACTCCCCTGAGAAGGCAGCACTGTTATATTTAGTGGGGTTTAATTTTGAGTATATTTGCGTAAGGTTTCAGGTTGTTATTATTTCATCGGTTGCATTTAACTGAATCTGAAACACAAAGAGAATATTGTAATGTTTATTACATGTCAGATACTCAGTTCACCTCCAGAAGACATAGCAATTTCCTGTGCATAGGACTGCATGTCTGCAGAACATGGGGATGGATCCAGATTTAATTATGCTTTGGTAGTTCCCATAAATCTGTTTGAAGAATGCTTAAGTCTGGATCCACTTCACTGCTCACTGCTTAGAATCTCTGTATAAGAGCAATATGAACCTTGACAGGCATGATCCATATATTTCAACACTCATTTTCCCTCATTAGTTAACAGTAAGAGTGTGCAAAACAAATGTGCAAAATCAAATGAATTCATGCAATTCAAGGATGACATGGGGTAGAACAAACAGCCTCTGGTTGTTCCTGGAGCACCACATTACACCTGTAAATCCTTCATTTCCATCTGGCATTCATGGGGTTAAAAAGCTTCAAAAGAAGTTCTTCAGTTTGAATGATGGAAAATGGAAATTGAAAGTCCAGGCAGTATGACTGTGCCATTGTTACATAAAGAGAAAGCAAGTAACAGATGGACATACAAAAAAATCCCAGCATCTCCTCCTGCAAACATCAGGGCATTAAGAAGAATTTTTTTGCTAGGAATAACATTCTGAGGGAAATGGGTACAAGATGGAGTGTCCAACCACACACATTAAGAAATTCTTCAAGAGCCCTATGTTACCCTGTAGAAGAAAGGGCTAGCCCTGTTTGACATAAATCAAAACAAGCAAAACAGTTGGACATGGCCTTAAACAAAACAGCAGAATCAATCATGAGGTGGTTAAAACCAACCCCCAAACAAAAGTGCATTACTTAGTTGGCATTCCTCCACTTTTTTTTTAATAGAAAGTGCTGTGCAGAAAGAATGGTTCAAAGCAGAAACACACTTGTTATTTGGTCACCAGCATAGACAGAAATCAAGGTATAGTTTCTTCAAAACCTGTGCCTCTCCCAACAAGCAGCCCCCACAAACTGCCCTAATACTATGGCAAGCGAACAAGGAGCCACTGGGTAACTGGGCAGAACCACACGGCTCTCCACTACCTGGCCAAGAACAATCATGGCCCAAATGGAAAGCATTAAACAGACTGCACACGGAGGGTTGGAAGATCAAAGGATAAGTGAGAAAAGTGGGCTTCTCTGTAGAAGACACCTTGTAAAAATGTGGAGAAGAGCAAACCATCTCACATAGGTTATGATACAAACGATGCCCTTCAACATGCACTGAGGAATGATGCAGATGTGGCCTGATATCAGGCAAATAGCTTGTTTTGTTTTGTTTTTTAAAATAATTTTGTATACCTTTTTATACATAATCATTTTATTATTTATTTGTATTCTGCTTAGCAGGGCCTGCTTCTCTGCCAATAGAATTTGATGTTGCTTCTGACGCAACTAAAAATTAAGAAAAAATTAGGCTGAACTCACTCTTGCAGCCATTTGGGCACACACGCAGGTCAAGTTCTGTCATGTAGATCAGATGTTGCTTTCAATACCACCCCCTCCACCATTCTCATCTTACCTTCATTTCAACTATTATATTATCAGGTTTGGAGGGTGTGCTTTCTTGTTTTTGGATTCCATGTAGGTCAGTTATGTGACCGTGAGGGTTGGTGATCGATCCGGCATGCTCTCATTAGGATTTACTGGGGATACCTCCCCACCCCCAGTAAGCAATGGCTTAGCACTGCAACAGGAAGGTGAGAAATGAGAAGTGTAGTCAGTGTCAGGGCAAATAACCCAAAAGCCCTCCGCTAGGAGGTCTGTATAGGTGTGTTTGTGGGGTGCAAGCCCCAGAATTCTGCTAGGGGAATTCCTGGAAAAGTCTGAGAATGCAGTAAAAAAAGGTTTCCCCCTGCACATGTGTGCTAGTTGTGTATGACTCTAGGGTGGTGCTCATCTCCATATACAAGCTGAAGAGCCAGTGTTGTGCAAATCCATGGCCACATGGCCAGCATGGCTGTAAGGAAACACTATTTTACCTTCCCACTTTTTATGGTGGTACCTATTTATCTACTTGCATTGACATGCTTTCAAACTGGTAGGTTGGCAGGAGCTGGGGTTATCAGCGGGAGCTCGCTTTGCTGCATGGCACTCCGGGATTCGAACCGCCGAGCTGCTGACTTTGCACTGACAGTTTTCGGAAGCCTTAGTCCACTGAGCCACGACGCCCCCTTGAGCCACCACAGTACAAGTACCCAAAATAGGATAACCCTATTCAGGATTGTGTATGTACAATTGTTTTAGTTATAATAATAATAATAATAATAATAATAATAATAATAATAATAATAATAATAATAATAATAATAATAATAATAATAATAATAATAATAATACCTTTATTGTCAATGTACAACATGTACACAATGAAATTAGCTGAGTCTCCCATGCCCACCCCCACCACCATCCCGCCCCCATCTCACTGGCAATCACTCAGTCTTATTGCACCCTGTGTACTTGACACAGAATGCGCCAGCCCACAGGTCAGTTCTTCTATACTTGTCCTGGGATTATTTCCCATTCAGCAGTCTGACAGCCCATGGATAAAAACTGTTCTTCAGTCTGTTGGTACGGCAGGCTATACTACGATATCTTCTGCCTGATGGTAACAAGGTAAAAAAGTGCTGACCGGGGTGTGAGTCATCCTTAAGAATTTTTCCAACCCTCCTGAGGCAACGATCCCTAGCGATGTCGTCCAGTGCACTCAGGGGACAGCCCATGATATACTGAGCTGTGCTTACCACCCTCTGTAGTGTCTTCCTGTCAGCAGCTGTCAATCCAGCATACCAAACGGTAATGCAATATGTGAGGATGCTTTCAACTGTGGACCGGTAGAAGGAGATAATCAGTTGTTGCTTCACTTTGTTCTTACGCAAGACCCTAAGGAAATGCAGTCTCTGCTGGGCCTTCCTGACTACTTTGGTTGTATTAATTCCCCAGGATAGATCCTCACTGAGGTAAACTCCCAGAAATTTAAAGGAAGAAACTCTCTCCACACAACCCCCCTGGATGTACAATGGGGCTAGATTTATATGCAGCCAGCTTGCACAAAGGCAACTCAAGGTGGTGAGTAGGATATTTATGGGCTATGAATGACTAGGTCCTGATAATTCATGCACTAGTGCCAGTCTCCTGCGCCAAGCATTCTTCTCGTTTTCTTCTTGTTTCTGAGGTGCAAACACTGCTATATACTAGCCTTTGCACCACGGGGTGCCTTGGAAGGTAGCTTTCCTCTATAACCTTCCTTTACTGGTCTTGCTGGGTGTCTTTCTTCCCCCATCAGGCACCTTGAACGTCCCACTGCATGCCTCTCTCACACTCTAGAAAGTCAGTTCTATCTACTGTTAGCGTACCCATGTACTACAAGCTAATACTCTGACTGCCTTCTTGTTGCCCTCAGTAAAGTGAAATTTTACTGTCTCTGGGATTTAGAAATATGTTAATCTTTCTTCACAGTCACTCCCCTTTCTTTTAATTACCTATAGACCAGGGCCCTGGCTTATCTGGGTTTACTATCTGAAGGAAGAGACCCTCTGCTGTTCCAGGTCTGTGGACCTATGGGGAAAAGAGAAGGAGCACCCAGGGTTTAAGGGGAGTTGAGTTATCTTAGAAACAGCAGTGTTATGATGTAGGATCCCAGGGCTGGATGCTGGGCCAGTGCGTCCATTAAGGCGAACTAGGCAGTTTCCTAAGGCGCCAAAATGGAGAGGGGGCGCCAAAATGGAGAGGGGGCAAAGTACATAAGGAAAAGCTGTTTTCCCTTTGATACAACACTAGAACTAGGGGGCACTCCATGAAACATTTGGGTGCTAGATATCAAACAAATGAGAGAAAGTACTTTTTCACCCAGAGGAACACTGGTCTGTGGAACTCCCTGGCAGAAGAAGTGATGACAGTTGTCAGCCTTGACAGGTTTAAGAAAGGATTGGACAAGGGTATCAATGGCTATCATTATGGATGCCTAAGGACAATCTCTGGGTTGGAGAGACAGGCAGGATATCTCTCAATGCCATTTGCATGGAATCATATGCAGGTGAAGACATCTGCTTGGCAATACCCTGAAGAAAATCGTGAGCCACTGTGTGAGACACAATGCTGGACTGGATGGGTTGTGGCCTCTTCCAGCAAGGCTGTTCTTATGTTCTTATGTTCTGCACATCCCTAGTTAGCATTATGGCTCCTTCCAGCAGAATGGAAGAAGCTCAAAGCTAAACTCTAGGACATTATCTTGTTTGCTTTCTTCCTCTCACAGCCCATCAATGTCTGGGAAAGGCAGTGTTGAGTTGACAGAGGAAAAGGCCAGATTTCTTCATGATCCAGGACCTTCTATACTTTTTCTGTAGCCTGAGAAGAACCCGCACAGCAGCAGCTTCTGAAGGATGATGATGATGATGACATAGAAAAGGGCCACAGCAGAAGTGGATGTCTTCTCTTATCCATGGGTCTAAGCCACCACTGCCCTGTATCTTCAGAGCAAAGAAATCTTCCTAGGCATATTTTCCCAGTCTGTTCCCAGTTATTGCTCACCTCGGTTCACACTGATCTTTGCAAGCCAAACAATATGCCAGAATATTTACTTTCCAGAAAGATTTGATCGTTTTGCTTCATTTCCTCACCATTATTTCCCTTCACTGTAGGTCAGCTATGCCATCTCTCTTTCTCTCCCTCCCTCTCTTCCCCTCAACCCCTCTCTCAACAACAAGCATGACAATGTTCTTGGCAATAGAATCGTTCGCTCTGACCAAGCACAAACACAAGGGTATTAACTAGAAGAAATGGAGGGGGATTTGTGAAAACAAACCCTACGTTGTCTTCTTTTCTTCCCCCCAGTCCACTCAATTGCTTCTTTAAAGAGTAATAGCAGCTCATGTGACCTCGCCGTTGGACAAGCAGTCAAGGCAGGAGAACATGCAAAGGCAGAAGTCTTATTATTCATATTAAAATTATTTATTTTATTTTATTTTATTTATCAAACATGTTTCTCCTAATTTCCACAGCCAATTGGGGCTTGGCAGCTTAGGGGAAAAGCACTGTGCATAGTTATTTCCATCTCATGCAGAGCTAGAGCCAGTTGGTGGAAAATGAAAGCCTAAGATAAATTCAGCTAAGCATTAAATAAGCCTCAAGCTGGAAGAGTCAGGTTCAGACTGGACAAGACAGTTACTATGTACAGCAAAAAGGCTTTCTGTTTTGGCAATACTGCTTTTTATTATTATTTTCCCTTTATTCTGTTGCATCCCCTGTCTGGCAATGAGGTCTAGCAAGCTAACTTGAAACCAAAAAGAGCAGATATTTTGGAAGTGTGATTAAAAGGTGAAAAATGCACCCATTCAAGTTTCACAGATGGTGTGTTTTTCTATGTTTACTCAGCTCATTTTTGGGAATTCATTCATCACTCGATCAATCCCAAGGGGACCTGCTGACATTGCTTGATGAAGCAAAGTCCCTGACATTTAATAGGTTGCTTCCACCTTCCCTTTATTATAAATGATATTATTACAACACATCTCCCTCAAGTGTATTTGTGTCTTCATGAAGGATTCAAACCTGAATGAGTTCACTTTGCCAAAATTGGAACGTAGAATGTTCTAGGAATTTGGCTGTTGTCACAAGATGTGTTCATTCAGAGGGTCATTTCGGCCAACTGTGCTAGCCTGAGGTTCAGAAAAAGGCAACAGCAGCTGGAATTAGATCTGGTTCATTTTGAGGACACAATAAATGTAACAGATGAAAATGATCCCCTACAATGGCTCTATGTCACCCTCTGTTGGTCAGTTTGGTGGGGGACATGGTGGCTCATTAATTTGGCGAAATGTCATGGAAATCCTTCTCTTACTAGTGATCTCCCTTCTAAAGTTCCTTACATTTAGCTTGGACTGATATTAGAACATAGGCAAAAGGAGGTCCTCTGGCATCCTTTTGATGGAATACCTTTCTCCCAAGAGGAAGACAGATGGTCACTGTATTCTCGAAGGCTTTCACGGCCAGGATCTGATAGTTGTGAGTTTTTCAGGCTGTTTGGCCATGTTCTGCAACTTTTTCTTCCTGACATTTTGCCAGACTCTGTGGCTGGCATCTTCAGAGGGCAAGGAGCTCAGGGATCTAAGAGTTTCTCTCTGTGCTCCTAGTTCCCTGAGCTCCTTGCCCTCTGAAGATGCCAGCCACAGTTTCTGGAGAAACGTCAGGACCGGTGCTTTTCAATCTGTTCATAAATGACCTGGAGACAGGGATAAACAGTGAGGTGGCCAAGTTTGCAGATGACACAAAACTTTTCCATGTGGTAAAAACCAGAGAAGATTGTGAAGAGCTCCAGAAGGATCTCTCCAAACTGGGGGAATGGGCTGAGAAATGGCAAATGTGTTTTAATGTAACCAAATGTAAAGTAATGCATATTGGGGCAAAAAATCCAAACTTCATCTATCAACTCATGGGCTCTGAGTTATCCGTGACAGATCAGGAAAGAGATCTTGGTGTGTTGGTGGACAGCTCCATGAAGGTGTCTCCCCAATGTGTGGCAGCGGTGAAGAAGGCCAATTCCATGCTTGGGATTATCAAAAAGGGGATTGAAAATAAAACAGCCAACATTATAATGCCATTATACAAAGCAATAGTAAGGCCCCACCTGGAGTATTGTGTACAATTCTGGTCACCGCATCTCAAGAAAGACATAGTGGAACTGGAAAAGGTGCAGAAGAGAGCGACTAAAATGATTACTGGCCTGGGGCACCTCCCTTATGAAGAAAGGCTAAAACATTTGGGCCTCTTTAGTCTGGAAAAAAAGGTGCTTGAGGGAGGATATGATTGAGACATACAAAATAATGTAGGGCATGAGTAAAGTGGATAGAGGGAAGCTCTTCTCTCTCTCCCAAAATACCAGAACTAGGGGACATACACTCAAATTGAGGGCTGGTAGAGTAAGAACTGACAAAAGAAAATATTTTTTCACCCAGCGCGTTGTAAGTCTATGGAACTCCCTGCCACAGGATGGGGTGATGGCATCTGGCCTGGATGCCTTCAAAAGGGGATTGGACAGATTCCTGGAGGAAAAGTCCATTGCAGGTTACAAACCATGATGGATATGTGTAGTCTCCAGGCTTTAAACCGGGGTACTTCAAGGGCCAGATGCAGGGGAGTGGTACCAGGAGACAGATATCTAGTCTCATGCACTCCCAAACGCATCTGGTGGGGCCACTGTGAGATACAGGAAGCTGGACTAGATGGGCCTTTGGCCTGATCCAGCATGGCTCTTCTTATGTTCTTATGTAAGAAAAACTTCCAGAACACGGGCAAACAGCCCGAAAAACTCACAACAACTGACAGATCATCACCTTAAGCTTACTGGATGCAACTGACAGAGTGGCCTCAGTGTCAGATGGGCAGTATGGAAATCCAATAAATAAATAAAATAAATAAATAAACTCTCACCAGTCTTCAACCAGCATAGCCAATGATGAGGAACACTGGAAATTGCAGCCCAACAGTATCTCACGTGAAACACTTTCCTCTTTCCTGATTTACATCTTGGTCTTTCTGGCATCAGATGAAAATGTTTTCATTCCTCCAATCATTTTAAGAACTGTTCCAGTGTTTCTGTCTTTGCTATCTTATACTGCTGCTAGCTGAAACTTAGGCTTGTAGGGCAGCATTTTTTCTTCTTCTCTGCTTCTGTTTCTTAATCTTGGTTTTATTATTTGCTATCTTTGGTTATGCTTTGATTGCCCTTTTGCGGCATTCTTTTGTTTGTAATCAACTGTGCACTGCACAGTCTGGTTAGGAGACAGATTCAAATTGCAATAAATACATAAACAAATATGATATTCAAACTAACAGTCTTTCAAGTGCTGCCATCCATTGCCATTCTTGATGAAGACAATTTTGGCTTATTCCCTGCTTCTACACTTTGCCACCATCCTCTCCTTGCCTATGTTAATTTGTTAGGGCAGAGGGAAATGGTTAAAGGCAAAAGATGAAGAAAATAATACCAAAGGTCACGTTAATGTCAAGGTCACTGATGTCATTTATATCCAGCAATCCATTAAGTGCCCAAATTAGGCTTTATTCCATAGGAAATGCAAATGCACTTTATTTTTTCTGTTACTGGACAATACTATGCAATTATTTGGAGCCATTAAAATGATTCTTTGTGGTCACACATGTAATTATGGTGGGGACCTCTGGTGCCAGTGGTGGCAGTAATGGGCATTCTCTAACAGAAGGGATTATTAGGAAACGGCCATGTGGACCTTAAAATTACACAAATGCAAGAGCACACAGTGCCTTCATTAGACCACTAAAAAAAAATTGAACACACAGAAAACTTTTGTGTGTCAAATCCTCTTCTTCAGGTCATGTACTAATATAATGCAGAAAATTTATTCTAAATAAGAGTCCCAAAAATCCATTGTAGATAGTTGCACCAGGTCTGCTTCAAACAGAATTTGTCTAACAGAAGAGTTGCCAACCATTTACTGAAATCACTTAGGGAAAATGATCTTGCGAAGTTTTGCTTTGCCAAGTTAGATATGGGAACCTGCTTACAAATATTATCAACATGAATTTATTGGAAAATCATGACTGAATTGCCTTCACAGAGCTGTCATGCACTGTCACCAAGATGGAGCTGGCCAGCTACTTGATGTGTCGAATCTTCAAGTAGAATCAGAACTTGAAAAGGTCCCAAAAGTATCTTTTATAGGCACTGATCTTCAGTATAAAGGTCAGCTTGTACAATTGTGATGCCTGGCACATAGCGTTCATGTTGACTTTATGCAGAAAAATCCCATTCTGTTTGGACTGGAAATGGGGGGAGGAGAGGGAGGGAGGGAGGGAGGGAGGGGGAGAGAGAGAGAGAGAGGGAGAGGGAGGGGGAGAGAGAGAGGGAGAGGGAAAGTTGTCAATAAATCAGTCCTGAAATTGTGATATCAAAGAGGGATTGATTTCAGAACTGTGACCCCCTCCCCCATACGAAATAATTTCTTTTTTTAGCCCTGTACACAATCATCTGGCAATGAAGAAATGTGTGTGTGTTGTGTCGTTACAGTCATGACCGACCCTTCGTGAACCCATGTCCATGGAGTTTTCTTGGCAGGAATACTGGAGTTGCTTGCCAGTTCCTACTCCAGGCACCTACAGCACCTGATATTCCCCGGTGGTCTCCCATCCAAGTACTAACCAGGGCCAACCTTGCTTAGCTTCCGAAATTAGGTGAGATCGGATGTGCTTAGGGCATTTAGGCAGCTAATAGAAGAAATATGCACCTCTTAATTGAGCAGCAGTATAGAATCTGGTTCAGAAGTTTGTGGTGGTTTGTTGGACTGGCACCACAGGGGCCACACATTCCCTCTTACCCCTGGCCAGATTCTCCACTCATTAGTCACCACATGTGGCTCTTCTCCTTCTTTTTCAGCATTCTACCAGTCTCAGCAGAAGTGCCTGCTTTCCTCTTCCATCTCTTCCAGCATCTTCCCACTCAGATGGCAGGGATTCCTGTATTAAGAGAAATCTTCCCACATTGCACCAGCATAGCTAATGGTGAAGGCTTCTGGGACTTTTAGCGCAAGAACATCTGGGGATCCAATATTGGGAATCACTGCTCTAGGAGAGGTCCAGAGAGAAAAAAAGGAGAAAAGAGTTCCAGAGAGGGGAAAAATACAACTATCTGCACCACCCTAAAAGGAATCCTATTGTTTTCAGAACTAAAACTGACATACAAAAAAGAGAAGGGAAGCCATAGCTCAAATAAGCATATAAAGACCAAGTAAAACCAGCATCCTCCAAAGAGAACAGAAGGATGATTAGGAAAGTAAACCAGGAAGTGGAAGAGTGGATGCCATGCTACATTTAGGTAACTGTAGATTTTGGACCCTAGTGTTCTGCAGAGCTCAGAAAAAGGCTTTAGAGAAGGTAATGGCAGCACAGCCAGCTCTGACACATTATTTTTGGACTATATTTTCCAGAATTTTCTTGCCATGATGGGCATGTGGAAGGATTCTGGAAATTGCAGTTCACCCTCCGATTTTCCCAAACACTAAGCCAATTTTGTTTTGACAGGGGAGCCTTCTCTCTTTTCTTCTGAGCAAGATCTTGCACATTTCCCCTTTAGGTTGGCCCTAACAGTGCTTGAGTCATTTACAGAGCAAATATTATGGCTTGGGTACCTGGCTGTGAAGCCAGAGGTTGGGAGCTTGATTCCTCCCTATACCTTCTTGACAGGGGCTAGACCGGGTGATCCATAGGGCCCCTTCCAGCACTACAGTTCTAAGATGGTGGTGGTGATGATCACATCTGGACTTCTGTATGGGAACACTTCTATTATGACCCAGCTTTTCCATCTCCTTTTTAACAAGTTTCACTTCCCGATTCCTCAAGTGTACAGTATTCTTAGAGAAACTGCTTATGATATCCCAGTTCCTGTGACGAGCTCCCTGTTTACTAGAAAGAAATTGCACAAAGTTAATGAGTCAATGCAAGCAAATCTGCATGTGTTGGGGGAAGTGGGAACTGGTGCACCCTATCAGCCTGGAAGCTGTTTCGCTTTCTTGCCTTTCACCGTGCAGGCAATGAATCATAATTAGGCAGGAGGTGGACTAATAAACTCCACAAGGGCAAGATTCAAAGAGCCACACAAGACTGAGTATCCAAAGGAGCAGAAAGAGGAAAGAGTGATGGACCCAGGCTACAGTCTCTTATATTTCAGGCATGAGTCTTATGGATAGCTTTCAAAATAGACCTTCCCGCTTGTTGTAAAAAGTCAATTAGCCAGAGAAATTACAACTCTGCTGCAGAATCCATACTTTAGAATAGATCAAAGGTGTGTAAATCTGGCTTTTCTGTCCCCAAGATTCGGGCCACTTTTCTGTCCCCAAGATTCTCCAGAGGTTGTGTAGACCACAAAAATATAGAAAGAATCATGGAAACAAATGAAAACCAGGCATGCCTGGAAGTCTACTTCCAGTTTTCACAAAGAGATGTTTGGGGGGAGTGTTAAATAGTACATGGGGATGCCCAGTGTGGCAGAGCAGAGAGAATGTTGAACTAGGATCCAGGAGACCTGGGTTCAAATCTCCACTCAGCCAATGAAATGGTGTATGTGTGAAACTGGTAAAAACTAAAAACCACTCCATAAATGTCTCATTTACCTTGAAGGCCCCATGAGGGTTGCTGCAAGTCAGTTCTGACTTCACAGTGCATAATTAACAATGAGGCAGGCAGACCCCATGAGTACTCCAATGATGCATTGCCACCTTTTATTTCCAAAAACGATAGTTTCCCATTCTCACTGGAAAAAGAAATGGCTGGGAGAAGGCTGGGGACTTCAAATAAAGTTAGGAATTGCACTTTACCTTGTCCTTCTTGAGATGAATACAAAAGCCACACCAACTGGAGCTGAATTACTAAGGAATGAACCTTTACACTGTGTGCCATTACTATTACAGTGTGTAGTCAGAGGCTGTACTAAGGGTACCACTGCTAATGAATGAACGAATCCAGCAACTATGGGATTTTTTTTTCTGGTCCTAAACATATACTCACTTTAGCGACCTCCAAACGAGTTCTTTTAGCTGGAATCAATGAAATTTTATTATTATCTTGCATTATTTAACTTTTTTGAAAATTTAAATAATTTATTCACCAATGTCACCAACAAAATCAATTATTTAAGAGGACATATACAGAAGATTGTATTGTTGTGAAATTGCATTCTAATAACTAATAAATATACTCACATACAAACCTGCTACAAATTGATGAGATTTACCTCTTTCTTCTTCCCATTTCTTATCTACAACGTGTGTTAAATACACTCTGCCCCACAAACATTCATACTAATTTAAAATAAAAAGGAAATGGGAAGATTTTGATCTTCCAAGTACCTCCCTGTTAAACTGATGCATTCCAATATTTGTTGATTATCCTCCTGTTTTTTTTTTTTTTTTGAAGACTTCAGCACTCATGATATTTCTTACTAGCAGTGAGTTGTAGCACCTGCCTGAGTGTCCAGTGTGGAGCAGAATGTGCCACTTAAATACCTGGTAGAAAAATTAATAAGATGTGAGCACTGATCACATGGGTAGCCAGATGTAGTATCTGTGGCTGTTTCATGTGGTCCCTGATTATTGGTCCATGCAACATTTCTCCTAATTGGCTCACTTGTACCTTCCACCTTCCTTGTCCCAGGGCGTAGCTTGGTTTTGAATGTGCAGTTCCTTTGTAATATACTTTATTACAAAGTATATTATGTAATATCTTTTAAATAAATAAAGATATAGATGTATAAATAATTATTTATTTTATAAATAAAATAAATAAATAAATAAAGATATATATGTAATATTTTTAGGAGAGCCTTAAAAACCTGGCTCTTCATGGAGAGTTTTGGTGATTGCTGAGTGCACCGTGTGTGTTGTGTATTAGTTGTATTGTCTTGTCCCAACCCTTTTTCTTGCCGGATTGTATGATGCTGTATTAGTGTAATGTTGACTGTTATTATATTTTTGGTTTTTTTCTGTTTATTATGGGGGTTGTGTTTGGGCAAATTGTTTTTCAATCTGTTGTACACCACCCAGAGTTCTCAAGGGAAAGTTGGGTGGTTGAGATAAGTACAAACATAAATAAATAGATGAATAATAAATATGTAAGTTGCTACAACTGGAAAATGTTCTGCTTGCAGATTTTGCTGTCCTGCCCTTTTTCCTGTCTGCTGTTAATTTTGTGACTGCAGGCAGTGCAACACACACACACACACACACACACACACACACACACACACACACACACACACACACAGAGAGAGAGAGAGAGAGAGAGAGAGAGAGAGAGAGAGAGAGTCTATTCTAACTCAAGTGTGCTTCAGTCCACATTTGGTGAATTAGCTTGCTTTTATTTTGTAATTTGCCAGCTAGGAGATAGTAAGGCATTATTTGCAAGTCTGACATCAAAGGCATGCAGGTCTAAAAGGTTTTCATAATTGGAGGGATACCAGGGTCAGAGGATAAAACACATACTTGCCTTGGTATAAATTGGTATAAGTCCTTGGAGTGCTGACTGTTTGATCTACAATATATATTTGTCATGTCTATGAACAGGAACAAAAGGCAAGAAGAGGGAGAAGTGGATGCAACAACAATAAGGACATTTCTGATTTGGGGACAAGGTGTATTTTCTGCACCTACACTTAGTTGTAGTGCGAATGAACTGGACCATGGGGAGGCAATGTTTGAAGGAAAGCAAGCTTGCCTGCCTCTCTCTCTCTCTCTCTCTCTCTCTCTCTCTCTCTCTCTCTCTCTCTCTCTCTCTCTCTCTGTGTGTGTGTGTGTGTGTGTGTGTGTGTGTGTGTGTCTGTGTCTGTGTGTGTGTGTGTGTGTGTGTCTGTGTGTGTGTCTGTGTGTGAGCATCTGTATGGGCATTTTTGCCTCTAGATCTGCCTGCCTTTTCTGCCTTTGCCAACAATTGGCTGCTGTGCCTTCTTGCCCACCAGAGACAATGGGCACCAGCTGCCAACGCCTGGGGCTATGAATACAGAATGATGTCAAGCACCTGGCAGGCTAGAAGCACAGCTGGGGAAAATGAATTTGTTGGGCAAGATCTTCCAACATTCTAAGGCAGCAGGATGCTGCCTGCGTGGGAATTGTGATCCAGAAAAGCAATTATTGCAAGCACTGGCACCAATTTTAGAAGATACCTTCCAGCAGGTCCATTGATTTGGTCCAGGGCTCTGCACTTTGACGAATAGAGGTTCTTTAGGGTTTCAAACAGTCCCCCCCCAAAAAAAAAAAAAAAAAATAAAACCTCATTCTTCGTTGGTTGAGAGAATTCTGGGGACTATAATCAGAAAGCCATTGTTTGAACTCTACCATTGTTTGAACTCTGATCACAGTCTACCTCCACTAGCCTTGGCTTGCATGAGCCACAGAAATGATTGCTTCAGCCTGAACACTCAAATTCGATCTGATCATCTGTTTCAGTATGGATTTAAAAGCCCTTTAGGGCAGCTTAGTCAAGGGTCTCCAGTTTTTGATGAGGTGCTGGGATGCTCCATATGCTCCCCCCCCATTGCATTTCTTCACTCCTGCATGGCCAACAATGCAGACTTACAGTGTTGTGAAATGGGGGACATGCCAATCCAAACATGACAGCTAGTGTGCCGTCTATAGCAACCACATAGGGAAAGGGGACCACATTTCACTTCTCTGCCTGCACTTGAGCTGTCACTCTCTCTTTCCAAGAATAAGAACTGTGGGGGGTGTATTTGTCAATTTTTTAATGTAACAAATGCTCAGCTAGAGCAAAAGAGGCAGGCAAGAAGTGACCTGTGGGAGCAGGCAAAGAGCAAAGTGGCCAGGAGAATACTGAGTGGGCTCGGTGTAATTGCCAGTGCCACTCATATGACTAATGAACCGAGAACTGTCCCTGGAGGAGGTGGTGGGGAGAGAAATGATTCTGTGTTTGGATGGTGGGTGATACTAAAGCAGGGAGAAAGAAGCATAAACAGGAAAGCTACCTCTTCATATATGGAGAGAAGCAAGATTGAGGGGAACACAAGCTGAACATGATCAAAGCAAGCAGAGCTGCTAAAATGGAAAGGGAGGAAGGTTGCAGAAAGGAGAAAAACAGAATGTATTTGTCTTCATGTTTTAAAGCTCTCTTGTTATGAGCAAGATGCACAATTCCTTTTCTGTGAAAGCCCGGGAAGATAATGCACACCGTTTTGCGACCCTTTGGCACCCTCCATTCAATGGGAACCATAGAATCAGCAGGAGATTCATTTATCATGTGTGCTGCTGCTATGTATATAGGATATGCTTTCAGAGCCTGCAAATACACTCCAAGCTGGCAGGTTTTTATAAGAAAAAGTATTCCTCTATCATTCTGGGCAAATGTTGCATCCCTCCCTCAATGCAGATATTCAGGTGCAAATCAGAAAAAAACAAATATAATAGGTGCAGGAATGATTGTTTGACCGGTACATTTTTCTGCATGGGAATGTGCATTGATTAAATTAATGAGGCCATGTCCTCAATATACTGTATATATGCCTTTTCCAACAAGACAATTACTGTATAGCATTTCTAGGAAATGAAATATGTAGAGATTTGTTCTCAGTAACAATATAACAGCAACAGCAAAGCCACTGCATATTTACGCTGAAGTAGGCTGTACAGATTTTAGTGGTATTTACAGTAGAACCCTCCATAGCCACTGATTCATTATCCACTGATTCAGTTATCCACGGTTGGCAGGGGGAAAATAAATAAATAACTCAGCAGCCACAAAGCAAGTTATTGTCACAAATAGCATCCATAAAGCAAGCTACTGTCTCAAAACAGCAGTCATAAAGCAAGCTACAGTCAGGAAACAGCAGTTTGGGGGTAGATGGGCAGGTGTTCTCTCTTATCCACAGTTTTCATTATCCACTGGAAGGCCTAGAACCAATCACCAGTGGATACCGGGGTCTTACTGTACTCTGGGAAAAATTGATCAGGATTGTGACCAAGCTCAGACAGAATCAATTGCCAACTACCTCAAGCACCCATGGACATTTTGCTGAGAGAGTTTATGTGAGTTAGTGGGGGCTGAATATCCAGTCCTCTGACTTTCCTTGAGGGGGCCAGGATGAAACAGGACAGTGTTGGCAAACCTATGGCAAGGGTGCCAGAGATGGCACTTGGAGCCCTTTCTGTGGGCACTCAACATTGCCCCTTCACAACCACCTGTATTCAGGTTAAACTGCTGTATTGACACTTTACAAAAAAAATAGTGGGTTTTGAATTGCAGTTTGGGCGCTCGGTCTCTAAAGGTTTGCCATCACTGAAATAGAATATCAGTCTACTAGGAGACAGAGAAAGTGCAAATGTCTCCAACTAAAGGGGCACGGGGAAACAAAAAAAAGGAAATTGTTTTTCCATGGAGGATGTTGTGGGGAAAGAAAAGAAACCTTTCAGAGTTTAGAGCATGGTGTATACTTTAACACACCAGCAAGAAGACCAACAAAATGTATTGTGATTGCAGAAGCAATTGGTTACAATTATAACTTCAAGGCTACCCAAATAATCAGCTGCAACAGCTATAGATACAATGTTTAAAGCATGTCTCGACTACCTTGTTTCTAAAAGTCATTTGCTGGTGGTACTATTTTGCTATCTTAAGAACATCTTTTTACTGCCTTTCCCTGTCGCCTTCCTCTCCAGAAAAACTGCTAGAGGTTCTGACTTGGAGTTGAAGATCCATGGTTATCAATTGGCTCAAACGTATATGAATAGGTGGTCAAATGAGCAATCTTCCTGTTCCACCTCTCTGCTGACAGTGCAGAATATATTCATGACACCTATACACACACAGTCTCCAGCATCAAAATTGGAAATGTGATTAAAGTACTCAGGAAAGTTCAGCTGCTGGCATTTATACAGGAAATTACAAAAAGGGAGTTATTTATTTTGCAGACCCTGGCAATAGACGGTCAGCTTATTGCACTGAGTTCAGAGAAGTATCTCTTCCTTTGACTGTGATCCTGAATTGCTTTGCAGTTTGACTACATGCATCAGCCTCGAGTTTATTAATGAAGGAAGGACAATGTCCCTTTGTTTGAAATTTTAATGTTTTTCATTCACTTTGCTACTATCCTCTCTCTCTCTCTCTCTCTCTCTCTCTCTCTCTCTCTCTCTCTCTCTCTCTCTCTCTCTCTCTCTCTCTCTCTCTGTGTGT
Organism: Phrynocephalus forsythii; assembly: GCA_029282475.1. Classification (NCBI taxonomy): domain Eukaryota; kingdom Metazoa; phylum Chordata; class Lepidosauria; order Squamata; family Agamidae; genus Phrynocephalus; species Phrynocephalus forsythii. Next base: position 95,366,238 of record JAPFRF010000005.1, read on the forward strand.
GTGTGTGTGTGTGTGTGTGTGTGTGTGTGTGAGTGAGTGAGTGAGTGAGTGAGTGAGTGAGAGTGAGAGAGAGAGAGAGAGAGAGAGAGAGAGAGAGAGAGAGAGAGAGAGAGAGAGAGGAACAGGAACAAAAGGCAAGAAGAGGGAGAAGTGGAGGCAATAACAATAAGGATATTTCTGATTTGGGGGCAAGACATATTCTCTGCTCCTACACTTAGTGCAATTTGTAGTGCAAATGAACTGGACATGGGGAGGCAGTGTCTAAAGGAAAGCAAGCTTCCCTGCCGTGTGTGTGAGAGGGGGGGGAGTGAGAGAGAGAAGGCAATATTAAACCTTTAGACAAGGATTAAATCCAACCGTGTCAAGTTCAACAGTGAAATGCAGACACTTATTACAACAGTCTGCACAGCCACTCTCCGGGGGAGAATTAAACAATGCTGGCAGATGTGTTGATCCTCATCAGTGAACCCATTCTAGCAAATTTCATCTCCATCAGAGCAGCTCTTTTGCAAAGCTGGTAGGTCTTGATTGCACATTCAAGACACCCCAAAACATTCTGCAGCACAACAGGGATAGCTTAGTTGCAACAATATACTATATTATTGCTGGGGAAATCGATGGAGACCAATGAAGCTGTTTGGATGAACAGCGAAACGTTTCTATCTCTCAAAAAAAAAGAAGTCCAGTAGCCATGACTCAACTTCCAGATCCCACCTAAATGTGTCATGATGACAATGTCAGTTGGGCTCAGAGGGAGAATGGAAGCTGATTAGGAGAGAACTGTCTTCTGAACAGAACTTAGCACATCAATTCAAATAGTTAAGCAATGAAGATATAAACCCGATACTCTCTTTTTTTGCAGCTGCTGTTTCGCAACTTCCAGGCAGCCAGAGGAATGCTGAGACTTCCAAAGGGTTATTTTCCCCAGCTCTCCTGTACCCTGAACAGCAATGCATTTGAAATGCATTTCATTTTTGCATTTCAAAGTTCCATGTCCTGGTACCTGAAAAACTTGAAATGGCATATGGGGAGTGGATGGGCAAGGGGGGGCAAGGAAGGAAGACATACTGGCATCTTAAGAGCTAGGATGGGATGGGACAACACTGGTGCTCATTTAGCTTTATGCCTTTCATATCCACCATGGAATACCAAAGACACCATTGCTCATTATTCAAGAGTGCTGGTGACATTTTTGAATGTGATGAATGGGCCAGCCACAACAATTTAGAGGCAAGTCTGCTTTTGCAACAAAGTCTCTGAAGCCATGGAAAATAAACCAGTCCCTTCTTCAATGTGACATCCTTTCAAATATTTAAACATAGCTATCATTTCCCTTTGCAATCCTCAAGTTCATCAATGTTACAGAAGTATACCATCATTCTACTTTGAAAATTGTTTAAAAGAGAAGAAGAAGAAGCTGGCTGGCAGCTGTTGGGAGACATGGAGCCGCATGCCAGATGTATAGGAAATAAGTCAATTTAGAAATACACACTCCGTGGAATGCAGGTAGCAATGCATGATGAAATGCAGAACAAAAATAGTGCTTGGCTCCTGGCAGGCTGGATTTGATGTGGAGATAGCACTGGGGTGGGGAAGGGGCAAAGGAATCGCTAATGACGATACATAGTCTGTACCCAAAAAAGAGTGGACGTTCATGAGGAGTAACTCAAAATGAGTTCGATTTCTCCCTGCAGCTTCTGCAAGAAAAGCCTTTTTGAGCAGCCTTGGGAAAACTGCACAGGCCAAGAGCTTCCCCAGAAAAAAAATAATGATAACTCATTTTTGAGTGGTCTACATCTAGAAACCCCTTGGAAGGATTACGCCATAAATTAGAACCAACTTGGCAGCACATAATTATCGATTATAGGAGATGTGTTGCTGCTTTTCTTTTTTAATGAAATAATTTTGCCCTGCTGACAGGCTAAATGGACAATGGGTCTCATGCTTAAATTCCAGGTTTAAAAAAAAGAGATGAAAGAAGCAACCTTGCTGCAGTGGATCCCCCCAACAGGTCTCCAAGAGGTCCCCTGATCCTTCTTCCTGAAGACCCCACCCTCTTAGAAGGAGCTGGGATGAAACTCAAGCTCTCCAAATGTCCATTTGAGCAGTTACAGATGAAGGGAAGCATTTCTGTCCTGGCTGATACCAATTTATTTACTTATTTTTAATGGCAGTCTGTCTCATTCACACCTCTGAATCCCGAATTATCAAAGATTAGAGAAGCACAAATGTATTGCCAGAGCCCGATTACTGGTAAGAGTCTGAGCCATATCTGCAGATTCGGGAGTGGTTGTATTTGTGCATGTGTGAGTTAGAGTCTTATTAACACATGGTTCTATTTGCATCGCGGCACTCTCTGAATGGCCACTCCCTGGCTTCTTCTCTGCAAGGGGTGGATTTGTTAAAAGGGCAACTTTCACAGACCAAGCAGGAGATTTTCACACATTTCCATATATTTGAAGTTGTAGACCATAGCCAATGCTCAGCATTCAGCACAACATGGAGGTTGTTATTTATCATTTTTCTAAGAAAATATGTTGGCTTTTTCTACCTGTTTTATTTTCCCAGCCTCTGTATGCCCGATCCTCCTTCTGCATTAGCTGGATTTTACAGGTGTCCCATTTCAATGTGTGCAATGGAGGATGTAAACAATGGAGTGCATTAGAGCTCAGAAGTAACCCATAGTTTTTGAGTTAGTTTTGTTATTATTATTATTTTTAAACATAAATACTCTGTCACTGGACAGAAACGGGATAGAGTCTCACCCGGAGCTCAGTGGATCCTAACTGAGGGAGTGACCAGATCGCTCTTGATGAACACCCTTGACAACAACAGTTGAGTAGTTTACAACAATTAAAACACATGCCCTCCCACCATGCTCCCAACACAAAAATAATAATAAAAAAGCAACCCCTCCCAGGGGCAATGACCAACAGAATTCAAACTTAAACTCTAAGGTCAGCAAGAATGCATTAGCAGGGAGGGATGTTTTTAAAGGCCTCCTTTAAAAGCTCAGCTTTCACATATTTCATGAAGGTCAAGAAGGAGGGCTCTCGGGCAACATCACACCCACCACTAAAGAGATTCAGATTCTACTAGACATTTTCTGGGCTTTGCTCAGGGTGACTACCCACAACTGAAAAGCCTGGGGAGAACAGTGCCTTGGGAAGATGGTCTTAAAGGCAGATGCAACAGGTAGTAAGGTCTCAAGCCATTAAGGACCTGGTCACTTACAACTAGGGATGTGCGCCAAATGAAAAACAAAATGCTGTTTCATCCGTGGATTATGTAACAAAATGAAACGGACCAGAGAAGCAGCATTTTGTTAGTAACGAAATGAACCTCTCTCTCTCTCTCTCTCTCTCTCTCTCTCTCTATATATATATAGTTCAAAATGTACCAATTCGTTTCACTGTAAAACGGATCCCCTGGGTCCTGGAGGCATCGCTGCCTCTAGGACCCAGGGAAGCCATTTTATAGACTAATGCATCAGTCCATTTCTGATTCATTTTGTATAAATTCTTTTTTTTAAAAAAATCATTTCTAACAAATGAAATGAATCATGGGGAAACGAAATGAAAGGAAACACAATTTTTTTGTTTTGTGCCCATCTCTAGTTACAACTCCTGGAATCCTTCAGCCTACTTGGCTGGCTGGCCTGGTAGATTTGGGGAAGTGCAGTCCAAAGAAGCAAAATTTCCTTCCCTCCCTATCTGCTTAGCTTACCACCATGTCACCATGAATGGACAGTTCCTGTGTTCTTTAGATTGCAGACTGTATTCTGGCCTTTCCTCAGCCAAGTATCCTCCAGAGGTGTCGGAACACAATCTCCATCCTTGTCTGCCGACATCACTGATGGCTGTGCTGAATGGGTGAGATGGGGCTATGGACTGACACTTCTAGAAGGCACAAGATAGAAGGTGGTTGTTGCATTCTCCTTGAGAATTCTTTCTGTATGGAAAACTGCTAGTATGGGGCAGAGTACAGATTTTAAAAGTAGACCGCAGAATCCATCATTGGGCTCTCTAGAAACACTTGGGGAAGTTTCTGTTCTGCCTGCCATCTTATCAACATAGAACATGGATGGGGAAAATGTGCTCCCCCTCCCAGTTGTTGTTCTGCTATTGCAGTCCCACACTTCTTGAGGGCTAGGCTTTGCACACCCCATGTAGAGTCTGGAGATAATACGGTGGTAGGAGGACCAATTGCTCAGTGCAAAGCAGGTTCCTATGTTCCCGGTTTTCTGTTTTTATTTTTCTGTTGCAACAAACATCAATAACTTAGAGACAGGAATCCCATCATTCTAGGAAGAATTTGGTCTTTAAAAAAACCCAGTGGCAAGTTCAGCCAATCAATCATCTTCAGAAAACCAATTAATCTTTTCATGTGATATAAATGCCAATAACTGCAGCATCACACAGGTTACAATTTAAATAGGTCAGAGCAGAGACCCAAGGGAAAAGTTCAAATCAAGCAGTTGCGTGGAGGAAATTTTGAAGGGCTGGGATTTGATGTGACAGTCCCATTGTTGTGCCTCTAAGGAAAGTCCAGATATAGCAATTAGCAAACCATTTCTCATTGTTTTTGTATACACCTCTGCCAATTGTATTAGGAAGCTAATGGATCCTAACCACTCATTTGAACAATCAGATTTTTGTAATCAACATGAATAGTTCACAATATGACACTGTTTCTGGGGAAAATTCCCCACCCCCCTATTACTGTGAAAATTGCATCTAAGCTTGGAAGCAAATCATTAAATGATATGGCAGATGACATCCTTGCAAAGGTCCAGTTTGTGAGGCCTGGCTGTTCTACAAAACTGATGTGAAGCATGGGTTTTATTCATCCACTGTACTTGTCCTATGTAGTGTTTGAATTCTGCTGGATTGTTTAAAATATTCAAATACTTCACAATATACATTAGTTACATCTGATCCTCACCCTCTTTAAGATTTTGGAGAAGCAAAATGCAACATGAAACCATACAAATACCTATTGTTTGCAAATGGTATCTGAATGTGCATTGGCAAGGCATTGCTATTTTAAATCCATAAGCAAAGTAATGCAGAAAAACAAGGCGAGAGCAGAAATAGCTCATTGTAGAAATCGGTGCAACATGGCATTCAAATATGGAGAAAACACATGACCTAGGAGACATTAACAATGCATGATTGGCTCGCTGTAGGCGACAGGCATCACACAAACAAAAGAACAGAACAAACTCACACAAACTGTTTGGAAGTGGCTACATAGTCAACATTCACTGTAATGGAATTTTAATCATCTTCAAAATGGAAACTGGTCATGTTTTAGAAATTAAAAGCCCAGTCCATGAAAGAGACAACAGAATGCCCAGAAAAGAACTTCATCCACATTTTCACAGTAACAATTCTCCTACCATTTCCTGGAATTGTTCAATTTAGTAAAATGTGAAAACAGTGGCTGATTTAAAAACATGGAGATAAAAAGAGAGAGAAAGAAGGGCAGAAGAGAGAAAAGAGTGAGCTGCTTAGGATACAAGAATATTATCTTAAGATGTCCAGTTCAAACCTTCAGGCTCTTAAAACCTAAGCCACAAAATATACACTTTTTAATTCTCTGCTTGTATCCCAACTCTATACTTCCACCACCACCCTCCTTCTGTTGAGTCAGAAGGACAACGAGGAGGTGCGTATTCTAAAATACGCTCTTGTCCAACATCCATTGGAAAGAATAGTTATTCTATGGAGTCTGAGCATCTGAATCAAACTGTTGCAAATATTAAATTTGCAACATTGCTTTAAATTCTGGGAGCTCTACAAGTCCCAAGTGTATAGCCCAGAACCCAAAAATCCAGAAGAATTCAGTCTATGTTCCTCCTGTTTTCAAGCATCAGAATGAAATAGACAGAAAACATTAACTCTGCAGACTTAAGTGTACAGAAGAATATGAGGGGGAAAGTGGAGCATAACAGCCAGTCTTCCTGAGTTATTCAGATTCAGTCTGAAAATTTCCCAAGCTGTGAGAGGGGTGCTTCACTGCTGATTGGCTTGAGGGTGCTGAAGGTGAGAACCATGTGGGAGTGATGAGACAGTTGAGACTCACCAGGAGGGTCAGATAGATGCTAGGATGATTTTGCAAGACCCAGAGTAAAAAGAAGAAAAGGAGAAAGATTTGTCAACCACCCCCCAGCAAATCGAGATGGAGAGTAGAAGAGGGTGGTTGAGAAGATCTCTTCCATCTTCTGCACCCTTAGGGAACACCATCCACTGTTGCTGCAAAACCCCTGGATGGTCCAAGGAGTCCACTTCTCTGGGATAATGGATCTGGGAGTATTGGTGGTTGCCCAACCTGGACCTCTGCAACAACTGTACTGGTGGACCAGGGCCTGGCTCTCCACTAGCCCCAACTCAGCCCAGCAACCCACTGGTGGAGGAAGCACCACAGTGATTTCCTGCACCTGATCCTCTAGAGGAAAAACAAATTGCTGGGATTTGGGGCAATGCATTGGTCCAGCACGACTGGCCTTACATAAGAACATAAGAACATAAGAACATAAGAAGAGCCATGCTGGATCAGGCCAAAGGCCCATCTAGTCTAGCTTCCTGTATCTCACAGCCCCCACCAGATGGCGCATGAGACTAGATATCTGTCTCCTGATACCACTCCCCTGCATCTGGCACTTGAACTACCCTGGTTTAAAGCCTAGAGATTACATATCTCCATCATGGTTTGTAACCCGTGATGGACTTTTCCTCTAGGAATCTGTCCAATCCCCTTTTAAAGGCATCCAGGCCAGATGCCATCACCACATCCTGTGGCAGGGAGTTCCATAGACTTACAACGCGCTGGGTGAAAAAATATTTTCTTTTGTCAGTTCTTACTCTCCCAGCACTCAATTTGAGTGTATGTCCCCTAGTTCTGGTATTTTGAGAGAGGGAGAAGAGCTTCCCTCTATCCACTTTACTCATACCCTGCATTATTTTGTATGTCTCAATCATATCCCCCTCAAGCGCCTTTTTTTTCCAGACTAAAGAGGCCCAATTGTTTTAGCCTTTCTTCATAAGGAGAGGTGCCCCAGCCCAGTAATCATTTTAGTCGCTCTCTTCTGCACCTTTTCCAGTTCCACTATGTCTTTCTTGAGATGCGGTGACCAGAATTGTACACAATACTCCAGGTGGGGCCTTACTATTGTTTTGTATAACGGCATTATAATGTTGGCTGTTTTATTTTCAATCCCCTTTTTGATAATCCCTAGCATGGAATTGGCCTTCTTCACTGCTGCCACACATTGGGAGACACCTTCATGGAGCTGTCCACCAACACCCCAAGATCTCTTTCCTGATCCGTCACGGATAACTCAGAGCCCATGAGTTGATAGATGAAGTTTGGATTTTTGCCCCAATATGCATTACTTTACATTTGGTTACATTTAAAAATTTGCCATTTCTCAGCCCAGTCCCCCAGTTTGGAGAGATCCTTCTGGAGCACTTCACAATCTTCTCTGGTTTTTACCACACGGAAAAGTTTTGTGTCATCTGCAAACTTGGCCACCTCACTGTTTATCCCTGTCTCCAGGTCATTTATGAACAGATTGAAAAGCACCGGTCCCAGGACCGAGCCCTGGGGCACACCGCTTTTCACTTCTCTCCATTGTGAAAATTTCCCATTGACACCTACTCTTTGTTTCCGGGATCTCAACCAGTTCTCAATCCATAAGAGGACCTGCCCTCTTATCCCCTGACTATGCAATTTTCTCAGCAGCCTTTGGTGAGGGACTGTGTCAAAAGCCTTTTGAAAATCCAGATAGACTATATCCACCGGTTCACCCAAATCCACGTGCCTGTTGACCTTTTCAAAAAATTCTAAAAGGTTTGTAAGACAAGATTTACCCTTACAGAAGCCATGCTGATTTTCTCTCAGCAAGGTTTGTTCTTTTATGTGTTTTAAGATTTTCTCTTGGATGAGGCCTTCCACCATCTTCCGTGGGACAGATGTAAGGCTAACCGGCCTGTAGTTTCCTGGGTCCCCCTCCTTCCTTTTTTAAAAATTGGTGTGACATCTGCTATCCTCCAGTCCTCCGGCACTGTGGCCGTTTTAAGAGACAAGTTGCATATAACCGTTAAGAGATCTACAATTTCATTTCTCAGTTCCCTAATAACCCTTGGGTGGATGCCATCTGGGCCCGGTGACTTGTTAATCCTCAATTTATCAATTAGTCCTAAAACAACCTCTCTTTTAACCTGTATTTGATTTAATTCTTTAGTCAAGAGGGGTGGCTCAGGCAGCGGAATCCGCTCAAGGTCCTCTGTCGTGAAGACAGACGCAAAGAACTCGTTCAATTTCTCTGCAATGTCCAAGTCTTCCTTAACCTCCCCTTTTCCTCCCTCACCATCCAGAGGCCCAATTGGTTCTCTGGCAGGTTTTCTACTTCTAACATATTTAAGGAAGCTTTTATTATTACCCTTTATATTGCTAGCCATTTGTTCCTCAAAGTCTTTCTTTGCCTCCCTTATCATCTTTTTACATTTCTTTTGCCAGAGTTTGTGTTCCTTTTTATTTTCCTCGTTTGGGGAGGATTTCCATTTACAGAAGGACCTCTCCTTGTGCTTTAGAGCCTCTCTAACTCCACTCGTTAACCATGCTGGTGCCCTCTTGGACTTAAATGAGCTCTTCTTTCTTTGTGGTATGCACTTGTGCTGGGCCTCTATTATTGTTGTTTTAAACAGACTCCATGCACTCTGAAGAGATTGGATTCTTCTAACCCTCCCCTTCAGTTTCTCTCTAACTAGTTTCCTCATCTGAGGGAAGTTTGCCCTTCGAAAATCAAGGGTTTTTATGTCTGATTTGGTTGACACTCTTCCTCCGACATGCATGGCAAAGGTAATTGCAGCATGGTCACTGTTCCCCAGAGGCTCAGTGACATTCACATCCCTGACGAGAGGTCCTGAGTATCACACAATATTAGATCTAGAGTTGCCTGTTCTCGGGTGGGCTCCATGACAAGTTGCTCTAAGGCACAGTCATTCAGCAAGTCGAGAAACCCAGTTTCTCTTTCTTGCCCAGAGCTCATTGGCCCCAGTCAATGTGGGGATAATTAAAGTCCCCCATGATTACTATCCTATCCCTCTTAGCCACCTCCATGATTTCTCTCCTCATTTCAAGGTCCCCCTCAAGTTTTTGATCTGGTGGACGATAGAATACTCCAACTATCACATCACTCTTTGGACCTGGTAGTTTAACCCACAGTGATTCTATGGTGGAGTCAGACCCTCTGTCAATCTCCATTCTGCTGGATTTTACGCCTTCTTTGACATAGATGGCCACTCCTCCTCCAACCCGCCCCTCTCTATCCCTTCTATAGAGTTTATAGCCTGGGATTGCTGTGTCCCACTGGTTCTCCACATTCAACCAGGTTTCTGTTATGGCTATTATATCAATGTTATCCCTAGCTGCCAGATGTTCAAGTTCTCCCATCTTTGCTAGGAGGCTTCGAGCATTGGTGTAGAAGCACCTGTACAGTGGGTCCCGCAACAGCTGCTGCCTTGTTCTTCTCCCCCCACAGCTTTTATTTTCAGTAGACGAACTGTCACATTCCGCTATTCTGCCAGTGTTAATACTTGCTATGTCATCTCTATGTGATTCTCTACCCTCTCCAACCTCATTCCCGAGGATGAGGTGTTCCCGAACGGATGCCACACAGCTCCTGTTGGCTTTCCCCAGTTATCAGTTTAAAAGCTGCTCTGCTGCCTTTTTGAGGTTGAGTGCCAGCAATCTGGTCCCATCATGATTCAAGTGCAACCCATCCCTCCTGAACAGGTTTGGCTTGTCCCAAAATGTTCTCCAGTTCCTGACAAATCTAAAGCCCTCCTCTTGACACCATCGCCTCATCCACGCATTGAGGCTTCTGAGTTCTGCCTGCCTGGCGGGACCTGCACGAGGAACAGGTAGCACTTCTGAAAATGCTTCCTTGGAAGCCCGGGACTTCAATCTTCTACCTAGCAATCTGAATTTGGCTTCCAAGACTGACCGCTTGGCCTTCCCGACATCATTGGTACCGACGTGTACCATGACCACTGGCTCCTTCCCAGTTCTCTCTAACAAGCTATCTATATTTCTGGTGATGTCTGCAACCTTTGCACCCGGCAGGCAAGTGACCATCCGGTTATCATGCTCCTCACAAATCCAAAGGCTGTTGCCTGGCTGAGATCTGTGCTTACTAGACCCCAGCTGTGGACCAGAAATGTCCGGAGCCCAGTAATTAGAATACAGGCTTATCTCAGCCTCTAATGTTCTGGACTGATCAAAGGACTGATACAATTTGTACTCCAGAGCTTCTGTGTTACTAATGGACAGCTGTGGAAGAGAAGCCACACATTTGAACAGTGTATACATAAAAACTATTTGGGTTAAAAACTGTAGACTGAAGACTCTTGAGACAAAAGTGAAGTATATAAAAATAAACTTTATTTCAGGGAAAAGGGTAAATGGGATATAACAAAACACCAGCAGTACATACAAAAACATACCCAACGAAGTAACATAAGATAAGGCGAGGGCAGCTCAGGCAACGCCCAGGATCGTTAGGCAAACACACATAGCCTGCCTCGCTCTGACAATAGGCAGGGAAAGAGAGGGATAGAGTCAGCAACAGGCTGCACCAGCTAACAAGAGCTAAAGCTGTAGCACAATGCATACTTCTAGGCAAGGTGAAGCTACTCCTTTTGTAGGAGCCATACTAATTAAAGAGATATAACTCACAAGCTTACAGTTCCAAATGAGGTTCAGCTGACTTTAACCCTATTATGTCTGAATATAGATCTTGCCATATTCCAACATTTTGAATTCATCACAAATATATCCCTGCTGAAATTGGATTTAGTCAATGAGGAATATGTATTCAAGCAATGCATATGCCACTACTGGCTATGGGAAGCACAGAAAATTGTGGAGCTCCTTCTCTGTAAATATAAGCAGGATAAGCACCAAGGTGACAGAAAGAGCCTATTGACTCTTCAAAACAAAAGCACTGCATGTTCATTGGTTTATACTGTTTCACCTCTTCCATTCACAGCACTGGCCCTACCATTTGACAATGTAAGAGAGTCACCCTCGTCCAATGGATTGGGTGATGTAATAACTGATGCTGCACGATATACATTGTTATACTATATTGACTCCCAAACAGAAGTTTTCATTTATCCATACCTTGGATAGTATGGACCTTGACTTAGGAGGGGGGAAGTGGCATGGGAAGAAGTGAAGTGTGATATTTACTTCTGGGTCTTGTTTGCCGAATGTCTTGGGACCACTCTGCCTCTCCATAGCTGACTGTGTTCTCCCAAACAGACACAGTGCTCAAGTAATCATGTGCAAAACCTACATCATACCTGATAGTGCCGTTTTAATCATGTTTTCATCTACAATTCAAGGCTCCCAGTAGCATGGAATTGAATTCCAACTTGCCACATCTGTCATTTTCCTGGAAGGAGGAAGGGAGGAAAGGAAAAACAATCTGCATTGAGGAGTAAAAGGGAGTAAAAGGCCTGCACGGCGATGGCACATGGAAAACAAGAAAGATGGCAAACTGACAATGGAGAAATAATAGACAACAGCCCAGCATACAACCAGAGCCGCTGGCTGTGCTGCCTCAGAAATGTTAACCAAAGGAACTTTTGCAGACTCAGTGGTTAAAATGGCCTTGTGGTTACTGCAAGGAAATAAATAGGCTCCAGCCAGGATTTGTACCCAGGCTGAAAGGGGATTTTGGGATGCCCTAAGCACATCCGATCTCACCTGATTTCGGAAGCTAAGCAGGGTTGGCCCTGGTTAGTACTTGGATGAGTGACCACCAGGGAATACCAGGTGTTGTAGGTGCCTGGGAATTGGCAATCCACTCCAGTATTTCTGCTAAGAAAACTCCATGGAAGTGGAGTCACGACTGTAACAACACAACACACAAGGCATACAAATGATTGTGCCAATGCAGGCCAGTTCTTGCTTCCTCAGCAGGCTGATCCTTGGGGCATGAAAGAAAATCACCCCTCAATTTGCCATGCTTAGAAATGCCTGACTGTTTCTGGAATTATCTGCTCCATCCCGACAGCTTTGGGAGAGATGACACTCAGAAACGAAAGCATTAGATTAAAAGAGACATGCGTCTGTACAGAGAGAGCCAGAGAGGGAAAGAAAAGAGAGAAAGAGAACAACTGGGACCTCAGCCACATTCTGTTCATTCACAATGTATTATTTAATAATTAGCCAAAGAATGGCAGGCTGCTAAACACAAAACTCATTAGTACCCACAAGGTGATCTCCTGGCTTCCCCTTTCTCCTAGAGCTCATTCACCCCTGCCAGAGACTAAAGTCCTTTACAGCTGGCTTTGGTAAATGAAAGGTATGTTTGTTCCTTGTTGTTATAGAAGGAGAAGGAAAAATCCCAGAGAATGGCCCAGTGGAGAACACTGCTATTGCGGAAAAGGACATTTTGCTAACCGTTAAGGTTAAACCAGGGTATCATCTACTGCAATGGGTTCCCAAGCTTTTTTGAGTTTTGACCTCCTTTTCTAATAGCCAACACCGCTCCCACTACATTTGCATAAAAGGCATTTTAATAGGGCAAAGCCATCCCATGTTTCTTTGTCTCAATGGCTCTCAGAGTTGAAAGATAATTCTGGCTTTACACCAAACTCCTTCCAAGCCTCACTTCCCTTTTCATCCCATAGGTGGGCTATATTTCCTTTTGTTCATTGGTATTTTAAAAAGCACACATTTTGGAAAGGAGAATTCAGCGATGTTGTTTTTGATGCTACTGCCTTCGCTTTGACCCTATGGAAGACCCACTAGTCTGCTCAATGTTGTACTTTGGCACTGGTACTGCAGGAGCTAAGAATAAGGATGGAGGACAGATGGTAAGGGATGGACATGTTTGTCCATTTTGGATGCTGCATCTTTGTCTTTTCTAATTTTACTTCTGGTCCATCTCAATATTTATTTGTTGCAGTTTTTTATGGTGTTGTCCATTTGCATATGACTAAAAGATGGTATAGACTAGATTTCTGAAGAGGTGCACATGCCCACAAAATGCTACATTAAAATATGAAAGTTAGTATTTAAGGTGCCACATGTTTTGAGTCTTTTGTTTTGCTTTGTTTTGTTTTTCTTTGATTTTTGCCTAACATCAACATGATTAAAATTATTAAAAATATTTTTAAACAGAATCCCTGCCTAGATGCTTGCTTGCAGACCATAAGCATAAGAACATAGAAAGCTGCAGCAATACTTATTAGTGTTTCGAAATGGGACATGGAGACACTTGAATTCAATTCCCCACCTTGAGAATCAGGGTTAATCTAGATTACACACTTACAGTATGTTTGAAGAAATAGCATTTTTCAAAGATAGAACTACGGGGCAGTCCATGAAACTTTTGGGTGCTAGACCTCAAACAAATAAGAGAAAGTACTTTTTCACACAGAGGATCACTGGTCTGTGGAATTCCCTGCCAGAAGAAGAGGTGACAGCTGTCAGCCTTGACAGCTTTAAGAAAGCATTGGACAAGTTCATGGAGAATAAGAGTATCAATGGCTATCATTATGGATGCCTAAGGACAACCTCCAGGTTGGAGAGATAGGCAGGATATCTCTCAATGCCATTTGCAGGAAATCTTAAGCAGATGGAGACATCTGCTTAGGAATACCCTGAAGCAAATGGTGAGCCACTGTGTGAGACACAATGCTGGGCTGGATGGGCTGTGGCCTGTTCCAGCAAGGCTGTTCTTATGTTCTTATATTCAAAGGAAAACACAGTAATCACTGGAAATACACATTCATCTTAACGCCTAGTTCAACCCTTAGTCAATGGCCAGTCACTGTTCCTCAGTTTGAACTATTTCAGAGGGTCTCCCTATGAAGATAGAGAAAAGAGGGGGAAAGCCATGAATACTGTGTTCATTCAAGGAAAGATGGAATATGGGTAAAACTAAAAAAAAAAGGAGAGGCAGGGAGAAATGTGAAGAAAAATGATCACCACACAGAATGAAGGCTCAAGATTTTTATTGTTTTTAAAGTCTCTACTGAAAGGAGAGTTTCCTGCCATATGGATGCTATCGAAGGAGCAGAGAGGTTAGGCAGCGTGGTCTGTGCTTTGTGTTTCTGTGTGCACAGAGATGACAGTGAGACCACGGGGCGTTTGGGCTCAAGAGAAAACCTGGGCTGATGCAACAGAAAGAATCTGGTTGAATAGGTTCTCTCTTAAACTCTAGGAATGCAGGGGTCGGAGATAATGAAAACCAGTATGCCAGAGCTATGCTGATAATGGCAGGGAAACAGAAGCTAATTATAGTTAACAGCAGGATTACGGCTGAAATTTATACCAATGGGAAATGTGACCCTATAGTAAAGGAAACAGAACTCTTCTGGAGTACTTTTCAGCCTGCAGAAGTCCTTTCATACCCCACTGAATAGCAGTAGTTAGCCATCTTTTACTTTCTATAACAAAGAAAAAAGTATGTATATTTGTTACACCATGATACATGGGTTTCTGTCATTATCATGTTATAGCCAGCTTTTCTCATATTATTTCTTTTTTCTAGCCATTGATAAAACAGATTACATACTTGGTAATAGAGATGGGCACGAATAAAAAATGGCATTTTGTTTGTCATTTGTTGTTTGGAGGGTCCGTTTTGGTTCGTTTCTGTTTTTTGTGAATTTTTGCAAAAAAATTCGTTTTTGTTTTCGTTCGTTTCATTACCATTTTGTTACCATTTATTTCAAATTGTTGTGATTTTTTTTAGGATTTTAAACAATTCACTCATATTGCAGTAACGGAAATGAAACGCACGACAAAATTTTTGGTATTTCTGTTCATTTTGTTTCATTTTAGAGACAAAATTTGTTTGTCATTTTGTTACATAACAAAACAAAAAAATGAAAACGGAAACAAAAATTGTTCGTTTCATGCCCATCTCTACTTGGTAATATTGTGAGCCCTCATTTTCTTTGATACCCTCATTGTCAGTCTGTCCATCTCTCCCCATTCCAAATTCTTCTTAATAATCATTTCATCTATTGGCGTTTCTTCACTTTTCCAGTATTGTGCCCAAACTATCCTCACCACTGTCAGAATGTGCGGTATTAGATAAGTATTTTGTTTGTCTAAATTTTCTGGTAGCAAGCCTATTAAAAACAGTTCTGGGCTGAAGTCTACATGTAGTTTTGTCATTCTAATAATCCAGGTACGTATTTTAATCCAATTTTTTTCGCTTTATCACATGTCCACCATGGGTGATAGTAAGATCCTGCTTCTTGTGCACATTTCCAACATTTACTAGACAAATTTGGGGACATTTTAGCTAAATTAGGTGGAAAAAGCCATCTATAAAACATTTAATACAGATTTTCTGTATATGATGCTGCCATTGTTAGTTTAAGATTTCTCTTCCAATGTTTTTGCCATTTTTCCAACTCCACATTGTAACCATTTTTTTTGCCCATTGTATCATTGGTGATTTCTCACGTTCATCTTCCATTTTTCCATTTTAATAACAATATATACATATATTTTCTTAATTAACTTATCATTGTTTATCAATGTATCAAATGCTATCTGTTCATTATAAAAGCTATTAATTTTTTTAAAAAACAGTAGTTAGCCATCTTTTCACAAATTGTATCCGTTTTGATTTGCCACAGTAAGTTTTTGAAGATTCTCGGTCATCCAGGTGAGGTTGTCTGGAAGTTGAGTCATCGCAACTGGACTTCTTTTCCTGTGAGATCAAAACATTTCGCTACTCATCCAAGCTGATGAAGCTGCTTGGATGAACAGTGAAAAATTTTGATCTCACAAAAAAGAAGTCCAGTTGCCATGACTTAATTTCCAGGCCACAGTAAGTTGTTTCTCTGTACAGTAGTCAGTCACCTCCCTGGGTGAATGGACATCAGTTCCAGAGGTGTTGTTCAATAGGTGTTGAGGGTTAAGACAAGTCCAGTAAACAACTTTTTGTAGTGTAGGAGGGATTACCAGTCAATGGCTGAAACCCTATTTATGGAATCTAAGGCTGATTTTCCAAAAGAAGAAAAAAAATTCCAATCCACACCTTAAAAGTCCTGAAGCTCCAACAGAATCCCTTTCATTGTCAGAAAGCAATTGGAGGCCATGGGATGGGGGGTGGCTTTTTAAAAATAATGTAATCCCAGAAGTGATGGTTTTCAGAAATAAGTCTTTCCCCTGCCCCATGGTTTCATCATGACAAAGGAGATTGCATGGGACTTTTGAGTATTTTGACTGGGAAGGAATCAGATTTTTTTTTGTTTCCAATTGCCTCAGCTGATGACATACCAGCCTTATGTGGTATAGCTCTATAAACAGGATTTCAGCTATTATATGGCTTTATTATGAATCAGTCATGCAAAAGCAGCATTGAGTTGGTCCATATATTCATATATGCATTTGCAGCTAAGAGAACCAGTATGATGTTGTAGTTTAGCTAGAATTTGGATGAATTCAAAGTCGATCTCACAGAATCATGAGACTGACTGGGTGATTTGGACCAGTAACTATCCTTCAGCCTGATACTACCTCACAAAGTGATTGTAAGAGTAAAGTGGGAAAGAGACTCTATTCTAAGTAGAGAGCTAAGCACAAGAAAAGTGTGACTTAAATGTAACCAATAAACAATATTTTTAATGTCTCAATTTAGTTTCTGCCTTTTTGCCAAAAGAAAGGCACTCAACACATGTGAAGCTCCAAATTATATCTTTCACATGACAGCAGCCCATCAGACCCTGGATATTGACTTTCCATATTTCACTTCACTTCCACTCAGAGCATCCTGTTTCCATTTGAATTGATCTACACACCCTACTGCAAGTCAATATGTGTATTGAAAGCAAGAGGTCCATATGTGTGGACGTGCAGTTGGCCCACAGTTTCCTCTTGTGACAAATATGTTTTGATTCAGTAAAGAAGTGGAATACAATTGTTGTATATGAGCTCCAAGTTTGTGGTTACTAGTAAAATTCATTTATTTTGAAAGTAAACAGATGGAATGTTTATCACACAAATTAGCAACTGTTTTTAATCAAGGAAAATTTGCTGTTTGGGGATGATTTCTTGGCACTTCACTCTTAGGACATCTTTTACAAATGCCGCACAAAAATTTTAATCCTTTCACATTCTGATTTATACAGGTTACTTTTCCCTCCCTTCTTATTTATAGAATCACCTTGTGATTGAAATCCAGATGGCAACACCTCATGGGAACAGCCCAACACGCTTTTGACAAATCTGATTTTTGAAGAAGACATGCCTCTGTTGACTTGTGATCCAACCATATGTTAGACTTTTAACAATTCCTCATAGATCCCTACCATAAGGTGATGTAAAAAGTAATTCCACTGTTATCTATTTGCAAAGCAATCCTTGTTATGCAGAGGATGAGGGAAAGCTTATCTGACCAAAGACAGAGGGATCCGACTCTCTTAATCGAATGCACAAAACTATAGCAGGTGCACAGACTGTTGAAGGGAGACTTTGCCAAGATAGGTCAGTTGTAATACTAATATCGTATGACAGCATCCCATCAATCTTAATTAAGATACACAACTTGCTTGCTAATTGCACCTATTAGGAACAATTTTGATGCACTCAACCAATCAAAGTCACTGGGACTGGGTGCCGAGGAAGAATGGCAAATTGCGTCGAGAGTCCTGCAGACCAAAACATTTTTCTTATATTTCTTATTTTCTTATATTTCTTCTCTTCCATTTTGTTTATTGCAAGATCTTCACATCTCAGAACACGAGTGGACATTTGAGATCTCAGCCAGTGGGATATAATCATTTATTATTTTAATTGTAAAAAGAGCGAGCCTTGTTCCTGAAGAAGTGGTGCTACAGCTGTCACCGTGCCTCATTCATCGAAGGCTGCACAAGATCAAGATCTTGTATTCTCTTTGGGACTCTTCTTCATTTTTCTAATGCTTTGTCTGCCTGTTTTTCTTATCAGACACCCTCTCCCCAATAACATCAAGGAGTGGAGTGGAGAGGGAATAGCTCCACATTGCCTTCTGATTGAGAACACAATGAACGCTCTGTCTGGAAGCAGCTTGAAAACAAATTTTGTTACTAAATTAGTGGCTTGTACTATTTGCTACTTAACTATTCATTTCCCTGTTTGTACAATGATTATTCATAATTGTTTCTACCACTTTGGGATAATATTCATTCCTTGGATAATACTATTCAGGAGTATACACACAAGAGGCAATGGAATCTGCTAGCGTCATCCTTTTCATTGTCAGCTCTGGCACATTCCCATGCACAACAGGCCATAGTTTTGAAGCAGGAAGCCTCTTGTATCTCACACAAGCTCTCCATACAATTGGTATCTTAATCTTTCAAAGTTAAGTTTTAGGAGATGCTTTTCAAGGCATATTTATATTTTAATATATCCGAGGACAGTGTTGGCACATCTATGGCATGGGTGCCAAAGGTGGCACTCGGAGGCCTTTCTGGGGGCACCTGACATCACCCTTTCACAGCCACCTGGATTCAGGTTAAATTGCTGTATTTGCACTTTGCAAAAATTTAGTGGATTTTGAACCACAGTTTGGGCACTCGGACTCTAAAAGGTTCGCCATCACTGTCTTAGGATAACAACGTCCACTAACTTCTGGAATGTTGACAACATTCAAAAGTATGTTAGGTATAGAAATTAATTCAATTGAGTCCGGTCTCTGAACTGAAGTAGCTGGTGAAATGGCCACTTCCAAAACCTTGCTGTCATGGAAGAGTCAGTATGAGAGGTCTATGGCATGCAGGAATGGTGGTGAGCTGTCCACTTCTTCTGAAAATTAAAAAAGAAACCTTCCCCAACTGGTTTAAAAGGAGGAAATTTGCTTCACAGCTCTTGGCCCATGCTGTGCTGAATATTCTTTTCTTGTGAAAATTTTCACCTTTCTCATTCAGTCTGGTAGAAAAGAACTGACTTCAAAATAAAAATAAAAATAAAAAGACAAGAATTTTTGCAAGGGTTCTCACAGCTTTAGGATTTAGGATTTCGCTACTTACCTTACTTAGGAGGTGACAGAGGCACATGTGCAAAAATGTCCTGTCCTTTATTTATTTATAATATTTTACCCTGCCTTTCTCCTCCCTCACCCATGACACCCATTTCAGTGGCAGCCAGAGCTCTCCACCTCCAGTTCCCCACATTTCAATTAAAGTCCAGTGAGAAATGTCATCAAGTTACTCTTCCCATAATGATTTTTCAGGTCATAAAGGGTGAGAAGCCGGGGATGCTGCAGAGTATTGAAGAGGAAACAGAATTAAATGCATTACCCTTGGCCTCGCATTGAAATGCCGCGGTAAACTCAAAATGTTATCTATGGCAGTTCCAATGGGCCTCAGAATGAGGCGGTAAAATAGAAACCTCTTTCACAGAGAGACAAGACCCTTTTGAAATTGCAGGACAAACGATGACACTGTATTGCCATCATTCTCTTTTTGCTTGAGACTGACAGGACATAGTCCTCCCTTATATCTGCTATACGGCTTGCCGGGAAGGATATTATTATAAACATCCGAGACAAAATCAACTTGTTATGATTTCTCGAAAATGTAACATATGGAAGGCCTGGAGAAGGTTCTGAACTGGGTTTGCCAGATCAGCAGCATCCTGTTGTCTTAGATCCAGGGCCATAATCTGAGGCCAGGGTATAGGTGTCAGCAGATTTAAGGGGGCAGCAAATATAATAATAATAATATTTACTTGTGCTTGACACAAAGCAGTGCAGCAGTAACGTAGATAAAATGTTAGTATTGATATAAAGGGTTTGCAGAGTTAGTCTATCAGAAAGACAATGACAATGAATAGAGTAAAAACTCATATATTCATATATACATCAAAATATACACAGCATAACAACCAAACATTATATACAATATAGCAAACAGACAAACAGAGTGTGGGGTGAACTGTTCTCACCATAACAGTCCCCCAGTTACAAATGACAAGCTAGTGCCTTTTATACTATTCAGCACTCATAAGATCTGATGCAATCACTAATTAACAATCTGATGCAATCTGATCTAACCATTACAAATCATGATGTTACAATCAGTTCCACCTGCACTTCATCACTTAACATGCCTGTGATTACTAGTCTCTAACACTTGTGGATTAACATCATGACACTGCAGAATCTAACTGCCTCCATTTTACAATTCACTTTACACATTCTGTTAAATATACATAACATATGTTTTATCAACTTTTACATATCTTGACATAGGATGTCACAGTAGTGGCTCCTTTTGATGCCACAGAGGTGAGATGGGCAAGACTGGGAAAGGGCAGAACTGCCTCAGAGCTGGTTATGGCAATTTGCATCATGGGAATTCAGATCAATAGATGAGGATGTGGAAGAACTGGGTATCTAAGCAATAGACCAGGGGTGGCGAACACGCGGCTCGCGAGCCGCATGCGGCTCCCGGCCAAAATAAATGCGGATCTTTGCCCTGCTGAGACCACCCCCACCCCCCTGCACCTGAGGGTCCTGCGGCGGCGGGGGGGCACTGGCCTTGCTGCGCTCTGGTCCAGCTGGCCTCTGTGATCGGAGCCCTGATAAGGGCTCGGGCAGGGGGAGCAGCTTCAGCGGGGGAGTGGCCTGGGAGGCGGAGGCGGCGGCGGCGGCGGTGGCTTCTTTCTGGAGGCCCCGCCTCCCTCCCTAGCCGAGGTGGGGTGGGGGACTGGTGGTCACAGCAGGCTGCGTCTTCTCCCTCTTCGCCCTCTACGCCGCCGCTGCAGGTACGAGAGGACCGGCTAGGCTGGGGGGGCACGTGGGAATGGGGCGACCCGAGTTGCTCCGTGCCCGCGCCACCAAAACCCGTGGGTGCACCAGTCGGGGTGGTGGTGGGGTGGGGTGGGGGACACAACTCTCTGCCCTCTCTGCCTTCCCTCCTGGCGGAATTGCCACCGCAGCCGGGGAGGGGGGGTCGATGCCACACTTTGCACCGGGCTGCCTCCCCCCCCAGGGAGGGTGGAGGGACGCCAGAGACGGGAAAATCAGGCAACCAATCTTTTAAGGGTCTAGCTGCTAGGCTTCTTTCTGGAGGCCCCGCCTCCCTCCCTAGCCGAGGATCGGGGCCTTGCCCAGCGAGGCCAGCAGCGGCGGCGGCGGCGGACCGCTCGTGACCGGAAGCAGCAGCGGCGAGGCTTGCGCCTTGCCGCGCTCTGGCCGGTCTCTTTTTGGCAGGCCGCCTACCAGCTGGCCTCTGTGATCGGAGCCCTGATAAGGGCTCGGGCAGGGGGAGCAGCTTCAGCGGAGGAGTGGCCTGGGAGGAGGCGGCGGCGGCCTGTTAAATTTATATGCTTTTGTGTGAGTGTTTGTCTGTTTTGGCAGGTCACTGCGTGGTGTGGCTCTCTGACTCTCACAGTTTAAAATTTTGGCTCTTTTGGTCGAACTTGTTCGCCACCCCTGCAATAGACCAACTAATAGCTAGATAGGTGGCAAATGGTTCCAAATCTATAGCAGTTGTGAATATTCCCACTAGGTCTTGTGTCTATATAGCTTTAACTACAACATTCCCAATATGTAGGGATCTTCCCAGACACTTATGGTGGCACTACGGTTTGTAGAATGCTCATGATTCAGGCTCTATTGAACTACAGGATTTTGGCATCAAGAATTTGTATGTCCAGCAACTCTAACACTTCACTACCTGCCTTGGTCAAAACAGTACTGCATTTTGGACCTAAGTATATGCAACAAACCTAGCAGTTCGAAAGCATGTAAATGCAAGTAGATAAATAGGTACCGCCATAAGAAGTGGGAAGGTAAATAGCGATCTGTGCAGCCATGCCGGCCACATGACCACGGACTTGCACAACACTGGCTCTTTGGCTTGAAAACGGAGATGGGCACCACCCCTAGAGTAGGACATGACTAGCACCCATGTGTGTGGGGGGGGGCTTTACCTTTACCTTTATATGCAACAACAGCAAAAAGAAACGAAGACAAAACAATTTTTTTAATCTGAAAACCTGGATTGTAATCCATGAAATTCCCACAGATATTGATTCATTCATTTTAAAATTACCATGATACTGTATTTTTTGTCTTGGATTTATTTTGTGTTTGTAACAGACAAGTTTGTTTGTCCAATCCTAATCTCTTCCCTCTAGGACAGTGGTTCCAGACTTCAATCACCAGATGTTATGGGATTTAAACTCCTAGAAGATGTCACCATTAGCTGTAGTTCTCCTGTCTTAATCAGCAATGGTTTGCTGTGTCATCTTAAGAACCTCCAAGATTGCTTAATTTGGGGTTCAGTCCCTTCATTTAAATGCACCATTTATGTTCTCTACAATGTGCATATGTAAATACACACTGGGGGTTCCATTTAGCCAGCTTGCCCACCTCATAGCTCTCTAGATATGTTGGGTCAACTGGTAATGATGGGAATTGTAGCCCATTCCGTCGTGTAGACCCTTGGTTGGGGGACGGTTGCATTCAGACCTTGCCTGAAGCAAACACTAATCTAAAGATGGCCAATTGCAAATTGGAAGAGAAAATAATTGCATTGGATTCTTTCTGTCTACTGATATGACAGGAAGCAATAAAATAAAATAAAAAATACAATGAAATAAAAAATAAAAATCAAGCTGCAACAGATGAAGTGGAATATATATTCTAGCTATAATGCTAGATATAAAATCCAAGCCATAGTCAAAGGAATGGGAAAAAATGATGAAACATAAAAAGTTTTGTGAACTGAGAGAGACCTATTTTGCTTCCATTCTTGTGCTTCTGTACATCAACAGATGCTTCATGCAGCTGCAATTTGTGTGCTATCACAGGGGGGTATTTGCACATGGCTGAAATTCAATTTTTATGGAGCAGACTTCACCACTCAGCCACTACCCAGCCGATATTTTCCTGTTCATTTGCAGCATGTTTACCGAATATATGCTGCCCAAAATCAATCCCAGAGTGTCTCCGTGTGGCGCCAATTTGGGGACAGCTTCAATCAAGTGAAAATATTCTGAGAGGCTTCAATAATACTGAAGGGAGGGGCATGGGGAATGATTTCTTGACTCTATCACTAATTACCTAACTGCAAAACAATATTCTCCAAGTTTAGATCTTTTTTCCCATTATTGTCTTTGCAGAGAGGAAGAAAGAAAACAATATAATTGTTAGAAAATCTCACACATAATAAGCAAAATGTACCCATTTAATTTTAAGAGATATTTCCATTCTAATCACAGAGGGCTCAAAGCAATTGTGTCATCTCTTAGGTAGGTGGTGTATTTCTCAATTTTATTTGCGATTCTTGTCTCCAATGAATCTTCTGTTCTGTCTTGATTCTTTCTTGATCTGTTGAATCCAAAGCCCCATCACTCACCTGACAGACACCTGGCTGGAACCATTAGCTATGAAATGGATATAGTAAAATATTAGCTGGTCTAAAAAATGGGGCAGGGGCAAAGCTTCCCTCCCACTTTCTCTCTAACTCAGTATAATCTGGCAGGGCCTTAGAAGTGGTTGAGGATCTACTCTTCTGCTCCCCGTCCCCTTTGAGACCATTTTGGATTGTTCTTTGAATTCTCCATTCTCACTGCATTGTTGCATTTTATTGTGGTATGACTAAGTTTTCCCCATGCCATTCATATGCTGTGCTGTTATCCATGAGCCACCTTGAGTTCCCTTGTTGGGAGAAAGGCAGCCTATAAATAAAATATTGGTGATAGCAAAAAAATTGTAATAATTCATATTATCACAGCAGCTAGAATGTTGTATGCACAATTATGGAAGACAGACAATATTCCAGACAAAAATCAGTTAATTATGAAGGTGTTAAACTGCGCAGAAATGGACAAGATCTCGGCACTAATGAAACCAGAAGGATGCTATGAAGACTTCGAAGAAAGATGGCATGATATCTACAAATTTTTAGACGAATATTACAAGACAATTAAGTTTCCTGTTTAATTTATGAGTAATTGAGATAGTTAAGGATCATACATTGTTAAGATGAGATGCAAACTTTGTTTGAGAAGATTAGAATCGCTCCAATGTTTTTTCTTTTTCTTTGATTGATAACTTTTTTGTTTGAAAACTATAAATAAATTGCAAATAAAATAAAATAAAATAAAATAAAATAAAATAAAATAATAAAATAAAGGTGAAGGGTGGTTTAAAATTTTAACAAGTAGTTTTGCAAATAACAACTTCATTAATAATAGCCTGAAGTGAGCTTGCGTTATATAGCTTCATAAAAGCTGCAGCAATGAAAAATGGCATTATTTTTCTTTTCCCCTTCTCCAAGACTAATAACTTCAAGACGATGAGATGTGGGGTGCCTATGGAGACAGTGCCAATTAACAGGACTCTAGTCACCACTTTTGACATGCACACATCGAAGGAGACATGAAAAAGCAACAAGGTTGTTCAGATGCTGGTTTGTTTTATATTTCTACTTGACAGGCAAGCAGACCAGAAATTTCATTCCCATTCTCCCTTGTACGACAGCTTGCTTTGAAAGTGCTCAGCCGCGCCTTTTGAGAGTGCTGATATCTGCAAGGCCTCTGCTGGGATTGGAGGAGCTAATTGCCTGGGACTGACTGCAGTAAAAAGGAAAGGAGAAGCAGATGATTGCTGAGTCCTTAATAGCAAGAAATAGAGAGCAAAACAAAAGGTGCAAAGGGTGACCTGAGGAAAAGAAGAAGAGGAGGAGGAGGAGGGAGGAGACTGAGAAACTAAAGTAACAGCAATGTTATTCTCTCCTCTCCTTTCTCTTCAGCTGTAGAAGAACACTGGGTACACGGATTACAGCACTCCTTTGGAAGAGTTTCTCAAGAGATTGTGGGAGTCTCACTGTTGCAGAAAGAGAAACTTTGCCTAAAAAAGTAGTTTGAAATGTCAACATGTGACATGTGGCGTATCAGTGGCCATCAGTGGAAGAGTCAGTCCCCAGCATGCTGGAGCCAATGCCATAGACCAGTGGTCCCCAACCCCCGGGCCGCGGACTGGTGCCGGTCCGTGGACCAGTCGGCACCGGGCCGCCTGGGGAGGCCGGGGAGGCTCCTCCCCTTTTCCTCCGCCGCCCTCCTCCTCCTCCTCTTCTCTCCTGCGGGCGGCCGGTGGAGGAGGAAGGCTGGAGGAGCGCAGGAGGAGCTGCCGCCGCCGCCTTTGCCTTTGCCTTCCTCCTCTGCCCGCCGCCGGTGGCGGCAGCGGCGGCGCATCCTCCTCCTCCTCCTCCTCCTCCGCCCTCCTCCTCCTCACCCTCCACCACCACCACCACCAGCAGCAGCAGCAGCAGGAAGCTGGGGGCCGGGCGCGCTGGGGCCGGCGGGGAGGAGGGGGCGTGCGCGGGAGGCGCTGGTGAGCCCCCGCACGCGCGCGCACCGCCGCCACAGCATGGAGGCCCCCTCGGTCAGAAGAGGAGGTGGGTGCCCCTCCTCCTCCTCCTCCTCCTCCCCCCCAGGCATGCGCCCTTTGGCCCCTCCCTGCGGCCGCGCTCCAGGGCGGAGGCCCCCCGCTGCCGCCGCCGCCGGACCGCGCCTGTGTTGGGGGCGGGCGGGGGCGTCGCGGGCCGACCTGGGTGTTTTCGCCGCCGCCGCGATCCCCCCCCACGGTCGCTGCCACCCCTGCGACCCCCCGCCGCAATTGTCCCAGCTGCTGCTGCTGCTCCTCCGGCGGCGGCGGCGGGAGGAGGAGGAGGAGCAGCAGCAGCAGCAGCTGGGACAATTGCGCCTCGTTGCAGCCCCTTCGGGGCGGGGCGGGTTCCGCCAGTCCCCAGCGGCCGCCTCGCCGCCTCCCCGGGAGAGCGGACAAGTTTCACGCCTGGCCAGAGCTCGGGCTCCCTGCCCAGCAGCAGGTGAGAGAGGCGGCGGCGGTGGCGGGAGGCACTCGGGCTCCCCCTTCTCGGCCCGGAGACCCGGCGGGAGGGGGGGCAAGTCTTGGTGGCGGGGGAGGGCGCGCGCGGCGCGGGGTGAGCTTTGCCCGCCTCCCTGAGAGGTGGCCAGGTGTGTGTGTGTGTGTGTGTGTGTGTGTGTGTGTGTGTGTGTGTGTGTGTGTGTGTGTGTGTGTGTGTGTGTGTGTGTGTGTCGGGGGAGGGCTGAGGAAAGGACACTGGCCTCTCCGGGGGGCGCGCGGGGACGCCACCCCCCCACCGGCCTCCCTCCCCTGTCCCCTCCCGCTCGCCCGCCCGAAGGCCGCAGCCGGAGGCGGGCGGCGGCGGCGGCTGAACCCGGGCGGCTGCCGTGACCGCCGCGGCTGCCAACAGGAGGAGGAGGCGGAGGCCCGCCTGCCCAGGAGCCCCAGGCTCCACCCCACCCCGCCCGTGCGCGCGGGGGTGAGCGGCACACCCAATGCCCCCAGCCGGCGAGCGCCGCCGCTGCCGCCGCTCCCGTGCCCCCCCGCAAGGGACACGCTCCAAGCCCCCCCGCACCCCCACCTTCCCTCCCCCATACCCCACCCCACCCCCTCCCCTTCCCCCGCCCGAACCCCGGACCCCCATCTCCCCCTCCCCACCCCCAGCCCCGGGCCACGGAAAATCATCAAACATTTACCGGTCCGTGGGGACAAAAAGGTTGGGGAGCACTGCCATAGACCACTAATGTAGCCACTGCTATGGGTAGATTTGTTAGTACATTTTAGTATTTTTAAATATCCCGCATAAGGTTAATGAGACATAACTTGTCCTGTTCCTTCCTTCTTTCCATTAGTTATTAACTATGCAGGCAATGAAGTGGGCTTCATTTGCTCTCTGAGTCATCATGGAGCCAAACAAATCTAACTAGTTACACCACATAATCATGACAGTTATATGATTCCTGGTTGGCTGGGATCCTTCCAGGAACCTGTAAGGGTGGGGTTTTTCCCCCTTCCTTCCTTCCTTCCTTCCTTCCTTCCTTCCTTTTTCTTTTCTTTTCTTTTCTTTTTAAAAAAGCCATGAATTGAAGAGGCATTGAAACACTCATTTAAACTGACACACTGCTGCCCTCCTCCCAAAGAGCAGAGACATCTTCTTGGCAGAAAAAGTCATTGTTAACTTGACTTCAAGCTGAGCACCACTGAAACTACTGGAGCTGAAACTGTTTTGCTTTGCAGCTGTACATAAAACAATTGATCAGAGCACCCCAAGCATGGGTCTCTAAAACAGCAAGATCACTTTTACAACCACACACTGAGCATGAACTGGGTAGGGTGATGAATCCCAGTTCAGTGTCATGCATGAAAGCTGAATTTGCCATCTATGGGAGAATTAAAATACAGTACACACAGACACATTCGAATTGTCACACTACATGGAGCCACTTGTCCTTTGGAGAAGCTTAAGCTGCTGTTTAGAGACTGACTTCATGGCTTATGAAGATAAATTGCTCTTCTAACCACTTTGACAGGCACAGCGCTGGAAGCCCATCAGAGAGCCCCTTGCCATTTCTGGGGACTGGGAAAGGAAGCTTTGCAAAGCACAAGGGAAGATTTGTAGGCTTTTAGCTGTGGCAAGGCTCAACTGTATTGCTTGTTCATTTGTTTCAGGCAACACCCATTAATCTAGAAGCGATCCAGAGTCCCTGCTGCCCAACAGAAGTGTATTACTACTAAATGGGAGTTTGTTCAGCAGCATCTGCCTAGCCTGCACGCCTGTGTTGTCAACAGCCATCATGTCACCTTTACTGTATTTTTCAAGTTGTTTACCTTTGATCTCCCCAGTAGTAGGCAGGTAAAATTTACATCTTCTGGTTTGTTGCACGTGTCCTCCTGTGTGCAGAAAAGAGAACTCCTACCTCATCACTTATGTGAAAGAGGGAAAGGATATGTTGAAAACTGCCAACCACAGATGGGAGGGATCCTTTGGAATACAGTTCCCATAAATATGCTGGATTCAATATTGTAGGAGCTATAGTCCTACAATGCCTTTTAAAAATTAACTTTTCACAACTGTTTTTGACAGCCCACATAGCTGAATCACACACAGGCACACTCATGGGGAAATGAGAATACATTGAGGTACTGTGAGAGGCAGTATGGCATAGTGGTGGGAAAGCTGGACCCAGTTTAGGGAGATTCACATTTGAATTATATTATGGCCATGTAACTCACTGAGTGATTTGGGGCCACTCATCAACTCTCAGCCTCCCTCACTTTATACCACTGTTGAGAGGATTTAAAAGATCCCCTCAAGATTACAGTGGTACCTTGTATAAAGTAATTAATTTGTTCCAAATGAAATTATGTTAAGCATATTTTCCTCTATACAAATTTCCCATAGGAATGCATTGAAAACAGAATAATCCCTAATCGCAAATATTTTTATGTTGTCTGGATTCACCCCATAGATCAGGCATGTCCAAAGTCAGGCCCGGGGACCAAAAGCAACCTGTTTTCAAATTTCAAGTGGCCCGCAGCCTCTTCCCACCAGCCCATCCCTGCCAGCTGGCCCCTCCCCATACCTGATGGAGATGTCAGCTTGCAGTTTTATGGTTTGCCTGCCCTCCTTGCCTCCATCTGTCCTCCCAGCCACCTGTCTAGCCTACCTGTCCCTTGCTCCATTGCTGCAATGTCCTCCCTGCCTCCTTGCATGTCCTAGAGCAGTGCTCCCCAACCTTTTTGTCCCCACGGACCGGTAAATGTTTGATGATTTTCCGTGGCCCGGGGCTGGGGGTGGGGAGGGGGGGAGATGGGGGGTCCGGGGGTTCGGGCGGGGGGGAAGGGGAGGGGGTGGGGTGGGGTATGGGGGGGAGGGAAGGCGGGGGTGCGGGGGGGCTTGGAGCGTGTCCCTTGCGGGGGCACGGGCGCGGGCAGCGGCGGCGCGCCGCCGGCTGGGGGCATTGGGTGTGCCGCTCACCCCCGCGCGCACGGGCGGGGTGGGGTGGAGCCTGGGGCTCCTGGGCAGGCGGGCCTCCGCCTCCTCCTCCTGTTGGCAGCCGCGGCGGTCACGGCAGCCGCCCGGGTTCAGCCGCCGCCGCCGCCCGCCTCCGGCTGCGGCCTTCGGGCGGGCGAGCGGGAGGGGACAGGGGAGGGAGGCCGGTGGGGGGGTGGCGTCCCCGCGCGCCCCCCGGAGAGGCCAGTGTCCTTTCCTCAGCCCTCCCCCGACACACACACACACACACACACACACACACACACACACACACACACACACACACACACACACACACACACACACCTGGCCACCTCTCAGGGGAGGCGGGCAAAGCTCACCCGCGCCCCGCGCTCCTCCCCCGCCACCAAGACTTGCCCCCCCTCCCGCCGGGTCTCCGGGCCGAGAAGGGGGAGCCCGAGTGCCTCCCGCCACCGCCGCCGCCTCTCTCACCTGCTGCTGGGCAGGGAGCCCGAGCTCTGGCCAGGCGTGAAACTTGTCCGCTCTCCCGGGGAGGCGGCGAGGCGGCCGCTGGGGACTGGCGGAACCCGCCCCGCCCCGAAGGGGCTGCAACGAGGCGCAATTGTCCCAGCTGCTGCTGCTGCTGCTCCTCCTCCTCCTCCCGCCGCCGCCGCCGGAGGAGCAGCAGCAGCAGCTGGGACAATTGCGGCGGGGGGTCGCAGGGGTGGCAGCGACCGTGGGGGGGGATCGCGGCGGCGGCGAAAACACCCAGGTCGGCCCGCGACGCCCCCCCGCCCGCCCCCAACACAGGCGCGGTCCGGCGGCGGCGGCAGCGGGGGGCCTCCGCCCTGGAGCGCGGCCGCAGGGAGGGGCCAAAGGGCGCATGCCCTGGGGGAGGAGGAGGAGGAGGAGGAGGGGCACCCACCTCCTCTTCTGACCGAGGGGGCCTCCATGCTGTGGCGGCGGTGCGCGCGCGTGCGGGGGCTCACCAGCGCCTCCCGCGCACGCCCCCTCCTCCCCGCCGGCCCCCGCGCGCCCGGCCCCCAGCTTCCTGCTGCTGCTGCTGCTGGTGGTGGTGGTGGTGGAGGGTGAGGAGGAGGAGGGCGGAGGAGGAGGAGGAGGAGGAGGATGCGCCGCCGCTGCCGCCACCGGCGGCGGGCAGAGGAGGAAGGCAAAGGCAAAGGCGGCGGCGGCGGCTCCTCCTGCGCTCCTCCAGCCTTCCTCCTCCACCGGCCGCCCGCAGGAGAGAAGAGGAGGAGGAGGAGGGCGGCGGAGGAAAAGGGGAGGAGCCTCCCCGGCCTCCCCAGGCGGCCCGGTGCCGACTGGTCCACGGACCGGCACCGGTCCGCGGCCCGGGGGTTGGGGACCACTGTCCTAGAGGCTTGTCCAAAGTCTGGCCCAGGGGCCAAATGTGGCTGAATGGTCAGCCCCCACACATTTTCACCTCACCAAATCTGGCCCTTCTAGAAAAAAGTTTGGACACCTCTGTCATAGATGATTCTGTTAAGCAAATTTCCCCTATCTCTGGATTTTTTATGTTGTACAGATTTTATGTTATACAAACTATTTGTTATACAGGGGTCAACTGTATACTGAAAATGAGGTGACCGGCGCTTTTTCTGCATTTTTAAGGAAATGCTTACACAGTTGGTGAAAATCTGAAATAGGAAGAAGCTTACCCATTTCATCTTCACAAGATTATGAGGAGTGGTTTTAAAAAAAGAGTTGATTTTAAAAAAAACTATTGAAAAGAATGAGATTATATTTTCTCGTTGCAACTGTTCGTCCTCTGACATATTGCAGTAGTAAAACAGCAGACAACCCTGTGCAAGAGAGAAGTGTGTGTCTCTGTGCTCCCCATCCCACCCCCACCCCCACTTAGGGAAACATATGATTTCACACACACACACACACAGAGGAATTTCGTGATTTACCTCAGCTGCCCCCTCACTGCAGTACAACTATACAATAGCGTGGCACAAAGCATTGTGGGGAAATAGGCAAACACCCATGTGCTTGTCAATTGGGGTGACCCTGCTTCAGGTCGTCTTTGCTGCTAGAATACTTGTAGAATTTTAAATGGCTCTTTGCTCTGGGCACTTAGCCCGTTGGCCCTCTGAGATCGGGCTTCAAAGAGAAGAGCTGTTCTGTGACCCGAGCCCTTGCCAAAACTCTGTTGGGAATCTTACGCTCCTCCAATGAACAGCCAGTTTGTGTATTTCTACACCTGTGGCATAGCCACTTCACTGGAGATTTGTATGCAAAAGCAAAAGAGCTTTAAAACCCACCCCTGGCTCGAACCACCACCTCCCCTTCAGTGAGACCGGAAAGCGGTTAATTAAGGAAATAATTGACACTGTTACAGAGAGGCTGTGGGAGTTGAGTACTGAACAGTAATTAACCAACCGACTATAACGGTTATGAAGAATTTGCAAGGAAAAGCCTAGATTTCAGTGGGATTTGATTGGGGAAGAATTTTCAAAGTAAGGCCAAGCCTGCCACAAACTGGCTGAACTGGCATTGATAATTCATACCAATCAGTTACTCAAACAATGAATTTTCTTGCACTCCTGTGCACGATCCTGACAGCTGTACATTGCACACTCGGAAATGTTTGGGTTGCGCATTGCTTGTACCCTTGACTTTGCACCCAGGTGCATGACAGATGACAGGCAAAAATTGTAAATATACTTGCACTGTTGCTCTTCCACATGTAGCATTGCCACTGGATTTTGGTCTAGAAATACTAACGTATTTTAGAAGTCTTGAAAAAGAAGCAATTCCTAGGATGGGTATGGAAATACAACATTGCAAGTGCCAAGCAAGCTTTGCTTGGGAAAGGGTTCAGGAGCTGTTTACTTCTTACTGTCCAAATTGGTATTTATGACACAATAAGATATACTGTATAGGAACAGGAAGCAAGTACAGCATCCATGTCCCCATTTCCTTCTCCTGCATGTTCATCTGCAAGACCTCAACAAGGATATAGCTTGCATGTAATGTTTTTAGGTGCAACTGATTTTCATGTAGGAAAAGTATTGTTTGAGGTAACTGTAGAAGAGGTTGCCATGAGAATCTGTGCAAGAATTATAGGTGAAAACAAAATAAAAAGTAGAAAAAGACAAAAACAGGTGGTACCTTAAAGACTAATATCTTTATTTTTTTTAATGTGAGGTTCTATGGGCAAGTCCAGAGAATGTCTGATGAAGCAGATTTGTCCATGAAAGCTCACATAAAAATAAAGACATTAGTCTTTAAGATGCCACTGTGTTTTGGACTTTTTTCTACTTTTATTTTGTTTTTACCTACTGTATAATGATTTGTGAAGTTCCATTTTCTTATGCCTTTAATTATCACTACCTTCACTGCAAGCAAATGTAGGAAATTAATTTGTCTGTGTTCACTATGGGTCGCTTTGCTCCACAAACATTTCTGTTATTTGATCTTAATTTTGAAAAGAGGGGAGAAGCGTAAAAAAGAGAAGAAACATGGTCACACTTTTCTAATAGCATGTACATACTAGTCTATTTCTTACTTTGAGATTGCAGTGCTTTATATTCTGCCTGTTATGTTTGAAAAATGAATAGTAAAATTCATCAAGCCCTTCTCCAGTACAGTCTCCAATATACATTCCTTTCTACCAGAAGTTGTACAATTTGATGAAGATGAATAGAACTCCTAAAGCAGCATTGCTGGTGACCTTCAAAACTATCAGCACATAAGGATGTTGTTTATGATATCACCAATAGTCTTGTGTGCCCTGCTTTAATAATATAATGTATTTTGCCAAGTCACTATTTTAGAACCAGAATCCAACTTGATGCTTATGGAAGCCCTGATTTTTTGGGGGTGGGGGTTGTCATTAACTCTGAAGCCCTTTCTGGCTGCCACTTTTGGGGATGCTTGGTGAGAGCTGTGGTCCGGATGGAAACAGAACATCTTACTTACACTAGATTCCATTCGGTGTGAGTTGAAGTCCTGCACTGCAGACAACCCTGTGAATTTAGTTTATGTCTGAGAAGTGATCTTCAAAGGTCATGATCTTCAAAGTAATCTTCAAGTCACTTCTGCACTTGCAGGGCAACACCTGTGATTTTAATCCCAAATTTATTTTCTTACAAAATGTTTTAAAAAAAAAATGTAAGAGCCCCTTTTCACCTTCTAGTGGCCCAATGTTTTGGGGTGTGTGTGTGTGTGTGTGTGTGTGTGTGTGTGTGTGTGTGTGTGTGTGTGTGCATGTGTGCTTGCGTGCGTGCCAACCGTCAAGCTCTGGTATCTATAGCTGCCACTCCAGAAAATATCCCATGGATCCAGTGGAGGTGATCTACAATCCACAACGAATGCATGCTCCGCGGGTGGCTTGTCCACCCGCGGTGCGGATTTGCCCCTCGCGAGAATGGCGAGGGGCGAGACAGGACCTGGAGGTCCTAGATGGGAGGGGGGAGGAGTGCCCTATAAGGGGCGGCTCCTCCCCCCAAACAACATCAGTCTGCTGCCGGCGTTCGGAGAGGACCTTCGAACGCCGGCGGCACAGAGGGCGCCGCGTGGCAGGCGCCATTTTGAGGGCCGCACCGGCGGCCCACCCCGCAGCATGGCGCCGCTCTCCAGTCCGGGCTTAGCCGACAGCAGTCGGCTTGGCCCGGGCCGCCAGAAGCGGAGCCCGCGGGGGAGGCTTAAGGACAGCAAGTGGGGGGAGCGGCATCGGCCCTCCCTCCCTCCCGAGCGGGGCCGGGCAGCCTGGGCGGCGCGAGAGACAGCCGGCCGCCAGGCTCCGGCCCCTTGGAGGCCGCGGCGACGGCAGGGCCCGGTGCGGCGTGGCGGCGCTCCCCGGCGGGGCGAGAGCCGAGAGAAGCCGGGCGGAGCCCAGGCCGGGAGCAGGCGCGACCGGCAGCTGATGCGCCGCATCCAGGTGCCCGGAGCGAAGCGAACGACAGCGCGGCCGGCTCCCGCCACGGCCCGACGGCGGACTGGGAGCGGCATCGGCCCTCCCGGAGTGAGCGGGGCCGCGGAGCCCGGGCGGCGCGGCGCAGCGCCGGCCGGCACCCCCTTTTTGTTTTACCTTAATGGCCAGGGACGGGGGGCGACGAGCGGGCCGAGCCGGGAGGGTCTGGCGGGCGGGCGCGTCACCTCTCCCCTCCCACTCGGCAGGCCGCAGCGCCGCGGCGAAGGACCGCGCGGCCGGCCCAGGCCGTGGCCTGGCACCAGGTTGGGGGGAGTGGTATCAGCCCTCCCCCATAGTGCGCCGAACCCGGGCGGCAGGGCGCGGAGCCGGCCAGCTCCCCCCCCACTAATTTAAATAACCTGGGCCGGCGACTGGGGGGGGAGGCGACCGGGCACAGCCTGGAGGAACGTCTGGGCTGGTGGGAGGGCGCCTCACTCCCCCCCTACCTCTTGCGGACCCTGGGGAGCACTGGGTCCCTACAGAATCCCACATGGCAGCGAAGGGTACTCCCTGAGACCCAGGAGCGGGCGGGACAGTCCATGCCCCCCCCACCGGGAGGCACCAGCCTACCCGCCCCTCATTCCTTGGAGCCTGCCGGGGCTGGGGGATTGCATGTGGGGAATGGCAGGGGCCATAATACCCGTGGCATCCTGCCACGTAGACGGGCACCTTCCGCCAGGGTGGGGGGGATAAACCGCGGGGAGTGGGGCATGAGAGCGCATGAAGAGCCAGGCTGGATCAGGCCAAAGGCCCCTCTCAGCCAGCTTCCAGTATCTCCCAGCGGCTCGGACAGACGCGTTTGGGTGCACATGAGATTAGATAGCTGTTTCCTGACACCGCTCCCTTGCATCTGGCGCTTGAAGTACCCTGGTTTAAGCCTGGAGATTGCACATCGCCAGTATGGGTCGCCAACCGTGATGGACTTTCCTCGCCCGTGGCGGGGAGCTCCATAGACCTACAAGACGCTGGGGGAGAAATATTTTCTTTCGTCAGTTATTGCTGGAAACGCTAAGGGCGGGGGGAACAGTCAGGGCGGCAAGAAGTTGCTATAGGTTGCGATGACACAAGGGAACCCTTGCCATGCGGAGGCCATGTGGAGATGGATACCCATGGCTCCAGTAAAGCTGATATCAGAGACATCCCTAAAAGTAGTGCATTCTTGTAGCTAGTATGTTCATCATCTCAAATCCCCTTTTTTGGGGGGGGGGTGTGTGTGTAGGTGTGTTTTCACTTCCCGGGCTACACCATTAGGTCAATTTTTTAAAGAAAGAATACAGCGCTATTATGTGATAGACGAACAAAAAGATTCCTTGCCCTAAAATTAGATGACATTGGAATGCGTTGGGCAAACCTTGCATAAACCTTGGACACATCTTGGCACTCTGATTTTATGAGGCCTTACCGAAAGGTGCTATGTTGAGAGCAAGGGAAGTTATAACTCAGTGAAGACGTTGCTAGATCTCTGTCTCCGGATAACACTCACCTGCACCTGGCCCTTAAAAGTACACTGGTTTATGCTGGGAGATAGCACACCTCCTTCATGAATTGTAAACTGGGGGAGACGTTTCTTCCAGCCCAGATGTGAGTAACACATCCTGTGGCAGGGAGTTCCACAGACTAAGAACAAGCTGAGTGTGGAAGAGTTTGCTTAGCTGAAGGCAGTCAAATTGGCAACCGCACACTGTTCATCTTATATTCCACCCCATAGAAAGAACAGCAGGAGAGCCGTGCGCGATCAGGCTAAGGGCCCATCCAGTCCAGCTGCCGGTATCTCACAAGTGGCTCCACCAGATGCCTCGGGGAGTGCATCGGACTAAATACTTGTGCCCTGAGGCCGCTCCCCTGCATTTGGCCCTGGGAGTAACCTGGTTTTCCCGTCATGGTTTGAAGTACCTTGGCTGGAAGCGCCCTGGTTGCTCCATCAGGGGAACACGGATGGCAGTGGGGCAGCCCCCATAGCTGGCCCGGCCCCAACAGGGGTTGCAGGCGACGAGCATTGCCCCCCCCAGTTGCGCAGGGAGGCTCGCTTTAAAGCATGGCAGGCACCACAGCGGGTGGTGGGCACGAGAACTCTGACAGGCCCAACTCGCAGAATCGGGGTGCGTCCCGCACGTGTGGGCCAGTGGGAACAGGGGAAAGCCTTGATTCACGATACGTAGTCTCGTTGCAGGGTTGAGTGGACGGAAGCACCCATGGGACCGGCGGCGGGGTACAGCGAGGCCTCAGCCTCGCTCAAGCGCCCACGTCTGGCCCCGCAGAACGCAGACGAGGACGAAGCCCTGGCAGCGGAACCAGGGGGGGAAACCAGCCCTGAGGCCTGCAACGGAGAGCACAGCGATCAGTGAGTGGGCGTGCGCACCCGAAACTGCGCTCACTATCATTTGGCCTTGGCCGGGTGGTAGTTTCTGGGCCGGGTAGCTGCCCCGGCGCAGGGAACAGCCCAGGCGCCGCCTGCCCAGCTACCAGTGGCCAGGCTTACGACGTGGAGGCCGATCCCATCGGGGATGCCGGCTAACCCCCTCACAGGTGGGGCTGAGAATGGTCCAACCAACATATCAGCACCAACCAACTCTGCCGGGATTCCCCCCCCAATGGGGGCACCCGGCCGGTTGCCAGGCTGGTCGGTGATCCGCCGTTTGGCGGGGAATGGCACCATGGCCAGGGAGGTGCAGCCCGGGCTGCCGGGGTGGGCAGTGGCCGCCAGGCCATAGGGCATCTACGCCTCACCATCTGGGCACCTTGTGTCTCTGCCCAATAGGGAGAACTGCTAGCGGGGCATTCATAGACATCCTCAGCCTAATCGCTGGGGAGCAGGATACCGAGGAGTTGGACGGAGAAGACCCATGAGGTGGGGAGCGCAGGCTCAGGAAAAAGCCGCTTGCTCCTGGGCAAGATAGCTGCCAGCCTACCTGAATGTATGTCTGGACCTCGCAGGCACACATAGGGGGCCCAGGTGAGGCTTAAGTAGCTAGATAATATATACGGGCTGGTGGGGATTCTCCAGGCCATGCCTGGCTTACGTAAAACAAGGAATATCGTCAGGGGTGGCCCTGGACCCCTACGTCCGTGCGATGAGCCGCTGCCACCCACTTGTTATAGTTTGGGACACCAGGGGGCTGATACTGGGCAAACGGTATGACAGTGGCCATGCCAGAAAGACGGGGCCGGACAACACACCCGCCCACGCTGCGGGCCAGCCGGGTCAGGTCCCACTGGTCTGCTGCGGCTATAATAGCCAGGAAGCTACAGTAGGAAACCCTGCCGTTTGAGTCATGAGTGGGTCATGGGTGGGGCACACCGCCAAGAGACCGGTTGCAGTGGAGCCCCCCTTGCAAGGACGGCCCATGGAGGGAGGAGGTCCCAAGAAACGGGAGGTACGGAGGGGACCCCCCCACCTTGGTGAAGGGGCTCTGCCCGAGTGGTCTGGAGTTGTTGCGGCGATGGGCGGCGGCATACCCGTTGTGGCAGCGGCGTGTTTTCTAGTGCAGGATTTTGAGGGGGATTCCGTAGTCCGTTTAAGGAGGCCCACATGCCTTGGTTAGCACTGTCGGTAACCCCGGGATACGGCAGTAGGGGCGGCAGATGACGGCACCCCAAGGAAGTCCGGGGGTGGGCCCGCGGCCCCTACTAGGAGCCACCAGTACCATGTCTGCGAGTGTCCTCGATGGACGCGGCAACAGGGGTAGTGCCAGGAGTTTCGGTTATTCCATCACCCGTCCCATCCGGGTGGGGCATCTAGAAAGGAAGGGATATCACTAGAGCATCTATGTAGGCTGGGTGAATACGGTGCGCCACTTGTTGGCCCACCTGTCCCGTGGACCCACCGGCTCTGGCGGGTACAGAGCCCTGTGGGAGCAGTTTCGCTCACTGGCCCGCGGGGGGGGAGCTTCCATTAGCCGAAGGAACGACCAAAGGGACCAGTTGGGTGCTCACCTCCCTGGGCATAGGGAGGGACACCGGGGGAGGAGTTCCCGCCTTTAGGGATGCCCAGGGCCGGTCCTAACGGTCCCCCCCCGGCCCGTGGGGCACCTTCAGTGATTCTTGGTCTCCCTACATCACAGGGGACTGGCTCCGAGCCCTTGGAAGGGGTAGTTGGCCGCTTACAGCGGAAACGGTAGGCCGTGATCTGTCCCCATTGGCCAGCGGGGAAGGTAGGCCCCTCAGTCTGTGCTAGATGCCTGCAGCCGTGGCCGGCGCTTTAATGTGTTACTTGTTTCCCCAGGAGCAGAAGGCTGTACATGGCGAGCGAGAAGTAGCTTGGTGGGTCACAGCTACGTGTACCAGGCCGAGGAAGGTGCACGTAGGACAACTGGGCAACCATGGTGGGGCGGGGAACGAGAGGAGCGTGGTGGCCTGAGCGCCCCGGAGTAACTATGCCTGCGGAGGGGGCATTTCGACGGGCATTCGCCCGATTCACTTGGGGGGGGGAAGGACTTAACCAGGCAAACTGGCGAGTCCCTGATCCTCAAATTTGGGCGACCTGGCATCCGAGAAGGCTCGGGTTACGGCCGGCAGGGGCTCTGGTCGATGAGGACACTCCCCCTACCTCTTGCGGACCCTGGGGAGCACTGGGTCCCTACAGAATCCCACATGGCAGCGAAGGGTACTCCTGAGACCCAGGAGCGGGCGGGACAGTCCATGCCCCCCCCCACCGGGAGGCACCAGCCTACCCGCCCCTCATTCCTTGGAGCCTGCCGGGGCTGGGGGATTGCATGTGGGGAATGGCAGGGGCCATAATACCCGTGGCATCCTGCCACGTAGACGGGCACCTTCCGCCAGGGTGGGGGGATAAACCGCGGGAGTGGGGCATGAGAGCGCATGAAGAGCCAGGCTGGATCAGGCCAAGGCCCCTCTCAGCCAGCTTCCAGTATCTCCCAGCGGCTCGGACAGACGCGTTTGGGTGCACATGAGATTAGATAGCTGTTTCCTGACACCGCTCCCTTGCATCTGGCGCTTGAAGTACCCTGGTTTAAGCCTGGAGATTGCACATCGCCAGTATGGGTCGCCAACCGTGATGGACTTTCCTCGCCCGTGGCGGGGAGCTCCATAGACCTACAAGACGCTGGGGGAGAAATATTTTCTTTCGTCAGTTATTGCTGGAAACGCTAAGGGCGGGGAACAGTCAGGGCGGCAAGAAGTTGCTATAGGGTTGCGATGACACAAGGGAACCCTTGCCATGCGGAGGCCATGTGGAGATGGATACCCATGGCTCCAGTAAAGCTGATATCAGAGACATCCCTAAAAGTAGTGCATTCTTGTAGCTAGTATGTTCATCATCTCAAATCCTTTTTTTGGGGGTGTGTGTGTGTAGGTGTGTTTTCACTTCCCGGCTACACCATTAGGTCAATTTTTAAAGAAAGAATACAGCGCTATTATGTGATAGACGAACAAAAAGATTCCTTGCCCTAAAATTAGATGACATTGAATGCGTTGGGCAAACCTTGCATAAACCTTGGACACATCTTGGCACTCTGATTTTATGAGGCCTTACCGAAAGGTGCTATGTTGAGAGCAAGGGAAGTTATAACTCAGTGAAGACGTTGCTAGATCTCTGTCTCCGGATAACACTCACCTGCACCTGGCCCTTAAAAAGTACACTGGTTTATGCTGGGAGATAGCACACCTCCTTCATGAATTGTAAACTGGGGGAGACGTTTCTTCCAGCCCAGATGTGAGTAACACATCCTGTGGCAGGGAGTTCCACAGACTAAGAACA
This sequence comes from Phrynocephalus forsythii, assembly GCA_029282475.1. Lineage (NCBI taxonomy): Eukaryota > Metazoa > Chordata > Lepidosauria > Squamata > Agamidae > Phrynocephalus > Phrynocephalus forsythii. The sequence continues at coordinate 95,405,716 of JAPFRF010000005.1, forward strand.
AGCTGAGTGTGGAAGAGTTTGCTTAGCTGAAGGCAGTCAAATTGGCAACCGCACACTGTTCATCTTATATTCCACCCCATAGAAAGAACAGCAGGAGAGCCGTGGCGCGATCAGGCTAAGGGCCCATCCAGTCCAGCTGCCGGTATCTCACAAGTGGCTCCACCAGATGCCTCGGGGAGTGCATCGGACTAAATACTTGTGCCCTGAGGCCGCTCCCCTGCATTTGGCCCTGGGAGTAACCTGGTTTTCCCGTCATGGTTTGAAGTACCTTGGCTGGAAGCGCCCTGGTTGCTCCATCAGGGGAACACGGATGGCAGTGGGGCAGCCCCATAGCTGGCCCGGCCCCCAACAGGGGTTGCAGGCGACGAGCATTGCCCCCAGTTGCGCAGGGAGGCTCGCTTTAAAGCATGGCAGGCACCACAGCGGGTGGTGGGCACGAGAACTCTGACAGGCCCAACTCGCAGAATCGGGGTGCGTCCCGCACGTGTGGGCCAGTGGGAACAGGGGAAAGCCTTGATTCACGATACGTAGTCTCGTTGCAGGGTTGAGTGGACGGAAGCACCCATGGGACCGGGCGGGGTACAGCGAGGCCTCAGCCTCGCTCAAGCGCCCACGCCTGGCCCCGCAGAACGCAGACGAGGACGAAGCCCTGGCAGCGGAACCAGGGGGAAACCAGCCCTGAGGCCTGCAACGGAGAGCACAGCGATCAGTGAGTGGGCGTGCGCACCGAAACTGCGCTCACTATCATTTGGCCTTGGCCGGGTGGTAGTTTCTGGGCCGGGGTAGCTGCCCCGGCGCAGGGAACAGCCCAGGCGCCGCCTGCCCAGCTACCAGTGGCCAGGCTTACGACGTGGAGGCCGATCCCATCGGGGATGCCGGCTAACCCCCTCACAGGTGGGGCTGAGAATGGTCCAACCAACATATCAGCACCAACCAACTCTGCCGGGATTCCCCCCCCAATGGGGGCACCCGGCCGGTTGCCAGGCTGGTCGGTGATCCGCCGTTTGGCGGGGGAATGGCACCATGGCCAGGGAGGGGTGCAGCCCGGGCTACCGGGGTGGGCAGTGGCCGCCAGGCCATAGGGCATCTACGCCTCACCATCTGGGCACCTTGTGTCTCTGCCCAATAGGGAGAACTGCTAGCGGGGGCATTCATAGACATCCTCAGCCTAATCGCTGGGGAGCAGGATACCGAGGAGTTGGACGGAGAAGACCCATGAGGTGGGGAGCGCAGGCTCAGGAAAAAGCCGCTTGCTCCTGGGCAAGATAGCTGCCAGCCTACCTGAATGTATGTCTGGACCTCGCAGGCACACATAGGGGGCCCAGGTGAGGCTTAAGTAGCTAGATAATATATACGGGCTGGTGGGGATTCTCCAGGCCATGCCTGGCTTACGTAAAACAAGGAATATCGTCAGGGGGTGGCCCTGGACCCCTACGTCCGTGCGATGAGCCGCTGCCACCCACTTGTTATAGTTTGGGACACCAGGGGGCTGATACTGGGCAAACGGTATGACAGTGGCCATGCCAGAAAGACGGGGCCGGACAACACACCCGCCCACGCTGCGGGCCAGCCGGGTCAGGTCCCACTGGTCTGCTGCGGCTATAATAGCCAGGGAAGCTACAGTAGGAAACCCTGCCGTTTGAGTCATGAGTGGGTCATGGGTGGGGCACACCGCCAAGAGACCGGTTGCAGTGGAGCCCCCCTTGCAAGGACGGCCCATGGAGGGAGGAGGTCCCAAGAAACGGGAGGTACGGAGGGGACCCCCACCTTGGTGAAGGGCTCTGCCCGAGTGGTCTGGAGTTGTTGCGGCGATGGGCGGCGCATACCCCGTTGTGGCAGCGGCGTGTTTTCTAGTGCAGGATTTTGAGGGGGGATTCCGTAGTCCGTTTAAGGAGGCCCACATGCCTTGGTTAGCACCAATCGGTAACCCCGGGATACGGCAGTAGGGGCGGCAGATGACGGCACCCCAAGGAAGTCCGGGGGGGGCCCAGGCCCCTACTAGGAGCCACCAGTACCATGTCTGCGAGTGTCCTCGATGGACGCGGCAACAGGGGTAGTGCCAGGGGAGTTTCGGTTATTCCATCACCCGTCCCATCCGGGTGGGGCATCTAGAAAGGAAGGGATATCACTAGAGCATCTATGTAGGCTGGGTGAATACGGTGCGCCACTTGTTGGCCCACCTGTCCCCGTGGACCCACCGGCTCTGGCGGGTACAGAGCCCTGTGGGAGCAGTTTCGCTCACTGGCCCGCGGGGGAGCTTCCATTAGCCGAAGGAACGACCAAAGGGACCAGTTGGGTGCTCACCTCCCTGGGCATAGGGAGGGACACCGGGGAGGAGTTCCCGCCTTTAGGGATGCCCAGGGCCGGTCCTAACGGTCCCCCGGCCCGTGGGGCACCTTCAGTGATTCTTGGTCTCCCTACATCACAGGGGACTGGCTCCGAGCCCTTGGAAGGGGTAGTTGGCGCTTACAGCGGAAACGGTAGGCCGTGATCTGTCCCCATTGGCCAGCGGGAAGGTAGGCCCCTCAGTCTGTGCTAGATGCCTGCAGCCGTGGCCGGCGCTTTAATGTGTTACTTGTTTCCCCAGGAGCAGAAGGCTGTACATGGCGAGCGAGAAGTAGCTTGGTGGGTCACAGCTACGTGTACCAGGCCGAGGAAGGTGCACGTGGACAACTGGGCAACCATGGTGGGGCGGGGAACGAGAGGAGCGTGGTGGCCTGAGCGCCCCGGAGTAACTATGCCTGCGGAGGGGGCATTTCGACGGGCATTCGCCCGATTCACTTGGGGGGGGGAAGGACTTAACCAGGCAAACTGGCGAGTCCCTGATCCTCAAATTTGGGCGACCTGGCATCCGAGAAGGCTCGGGTTACGGCCGGCAGGGGCTCTGGTCGATGAGGACTTCGCGCCAGATTGGGAGAACAAACTGTGACCCACACAAAACAGAACCACTCCCGGAAAGGAGTGGACAAGAGGTTTGTCGGGCGGCCTGCCGGGATATGGGGGCAGTGATGGGCCACCCGGAGACCAATGGACGCAGGACGGAGCCATGCAGGCCGGACGGTGTATACCCGACGGACATGGGCACCGAGGGGTTCCTGCCGGAGTGGAGGAGGGGCCAGGCTATGGAAGCGGTGGTTAATGGGTGACCGGGGCCATAGCAAGGCTAGGCCCTCGGCAGTGGCGGCTAAAAGCTGATGGAGGGCAGCGGTGAGCATAAAACTAACAGCTGAACACAAACCTCCTCATCCACAGCACTGCGGGCCAAGAGGTCTCGGTGCTGGGGTGGGAGAGAGGAAACGCCTCCCTGCCCTGGGAATATCCCAGATGGGTGACAGAAGGGGCATGGAGGATTAAATAAATGGACTGGCCTGGTGGGTGCTGTCGGATGACTGCACCACCTAGGGGTTCGTGGCTCGCCCGATGCTGCCCGGTTGGAGGGGTCCCGGGAGACCCCGGGGTTCCAACCAAGTTATGGATGCCTGGCCCCTCCTGTTGTGGTTGTTAATGTTTGGTTATATGTGTTAATAAAGTGTGGCCCATTTATCCCCAACGCACTGTCTCGCCTGATCATTTCGAGTGGGGGGGCAATGCATGCTCCGCGGGTGGCTTGTCCACCCGCGGTGCGGATTTGCCCCTCGCGAGAATGGCGAGGGGCGAGACAGGACCTGGAGGTCCTAGATGGGAGGGGGGAGGAGTGCCCTATAAGGGGCGGCTCCTCCCCCCAAACAACATCAGTCTGCTGCCGGCGTTCGGAGAGGACCTTCGAACGCCGGCGGCACAGAGGGCGCCGCGTGGCAGGCGCCATTTTGAGGGCCGCACCGGCGGCCCACCCCGCAGCATGGCGCCGCTCTCCAGTCCGGGCTTAGCCGACAGCAGTTCCCCACCCACCCTCCGCGTTAGGGCTAGTGTGAGTTTGACTGGTCGCCAAGTTTTGGGGCCGGATAGGAATTTTTGACCCGCACTCTGGATTGGCTGTTGAGGGCGGGGATTTTTCGCCTATCCCACACTGGTGCCTTGGGAGCTTAAAGGCTTAGGTCCTTTCCACACTGGTCACACTAGGGCGGCTAAAAGCTGATGGAGGGCAGCGGTGAGCATAAAACTAACAGCTGAACACAAACCTCCTCATCCACAGCACTGCGGGCCAAGAGGTCTCGGTGCTGGGGTGGGAGAGAGGAAACGCCTCCCTGCCCTGGGAATATCCCAGATGGGTGACAGAAGGGGCATGGAGGATTAAATAAATGGACTGGCCTGGTGGGTGCTGTCGGATGACTGCACCACCTAGGGGTTCGTGGCTCGCCCGATGCTGCCCGGTTGGAGGGGTCCCGGGAGACCCCGGGGTTCCAACCAAGTTATGGATGCCTGGCCCCTCCTGTTGTGGTTGTTAATGTTTGGTTATATGTGTTAATAAAGTGTGGCCCATTTATCCCCAACGCACTGTCTCGCCTGATCATTTCGAGTGGGGGGGCAAAACACATTGGTTAATCCTGAATGTACTACAGCACTCTTAGGGTTTTTTTGTTTTTTTTTTTAGTTGAAACATACCAACATGGCAACCTGTTCAGAAACTATTTCTGTCTTTCTACCAGACCTGAAACCTCCTTCATTCTGATCCTACCTAACTGAGATATACAGTACGTGCAGAATTTTAGATGCCATGCTGGGAAGACAGCTGTATCAAATGGAGCACATTGCTTAAGGACGACAGGGCTGCTCACATTTATGCATAGCACTAAATTGCTACACAAGTATTCTGAAGCTGTCAGCTGCACATCCTGAGCTAGCAATTAAAGGGGCATTGCTATGCTGGTTTGCCCTGCATTTCAACCTACCTTGACAGCTGTCTCATATTTAAGCTCTTTCCCATAAAGGGACTCTAAACATGTCATTATTTTTGCATCTCCAAACATAACCTATCCTATCAAACACCTGACTTGGTACACTGCTTTCAGCAAATGGATCAATATAGCCTATGACGTCTCCTATTTTTAGATCTGCCTAGCAGCTCTGACACTTCCCCTTAAGGGCAGATATATGGGTTAATCTGGTTTTCAGAGAGGCAAGTGTGAATCACTATGACAATTTCATTGAACACCCTACATGTGACTGTTCCAGTTTTCAATGTGAACCATAGTGGAGTAGGGGAAGTGGAGGGAAAGGAACCTGGGTGGAATTATTATTCAGTTGCAAAGGCCCAGGGCAGCTTTATATCTCCATGGCTCTTGGACGAGTGAAAACAACATACAAACATGCACAAAGGCAAACTGTCAAAGAGAAAAATCTATCCCCATGCAAGTGACTTTATAAAAAAAAGTGCAAGCTGCATCAAAAGCTCTATGAACTATTATTGACATTTGTCGTTGTTCAGTCCTTCAGTGGTGTCTGACTATTTGTGACCTCATGGACGAGAGCTCGCCAGGCCCTTCTTTCTGTCTTCCACTGCCTTCCAGAGTTTGGTCAAATCCATGTTGGTTGCATCGATAACGCCATCCAAACATCTCATTCTCTGCCGTCCCCTTTTCCTTTTGCCTTCAATGTTTCCCAACATCAGGGACTTTTCCAAGGACTCCTCTCTCCTCACAAGGTGGCTGAAGTATTGGAGCCTCAGCTTCAAAATCTGTCTTTCCAATGAACAACCAGGGTTGATTTCTTTCAGGATGGATAGGTTTGATCTCCTTGCAGTCCAGGGGACTCTCAAGACTCTCCTCCAGCACCACAGCTCAAAAGCGTCAATTCTGTGGCAATCATCCCTCTTTATACTCCAGCTCTCACTTCCATATATCACTCACTACTGGAAATACCATAGCTTTGACTATTCCTACTATCGCTTAGGGATAGTTCTGTACATTGTTCTGTGGTTGTAGAATCACATTATCTCTATGCTGTCCTGAATCCTCTTCATTTTTTAAAAAAATCTGAAACAGATTGTCTGCTCTCTTCATCGCTCATTCTGACGAACTTAAATCAAATGTTTATGGCATTGTCATCCTGGTTTGTTCAGGGTTTAGTATTTATTTGTTCCAGAAAATCATCTATAACCGACTAGCCATGCTGACTCAGAGATCCTTGGAGTTGTGAAACAAAAGATGCTTCTGCTCATGTAAGCAACTTTCCTGAAGGGAGTTGCGAAAACTGATTCCACCCACTTCTTGCAGCTTCCTGCACCCTTCACTGCACAAAGTGATATATCACCTACATAACTGGCCCCATATGGTGCACGTATGGGGGAATGGTATGGACCAGTAATTCCCAACTTTAGGTAACCAAGGTATTCTTGGCCTGCAACTCCTAGAAGGCTTCACCACTAGCTATGCTGGTGGGGGATTTCTGGGAGTTACCGTCCAACACTTGGGTTGCCCAAGGTTGGAAACCACTGTCATGGATGAAAATAATTTGGATTTTTCTCCTGTAATTCAGTTCTGATCAATATAATCCCACCACCACCACCATATCTAGAACAGCTGTTAAGATATATGGTACCACATTTCCCCAGCTTTAAGTTTGCCTTTAAAATCACACACAGTCCCGGGCACACATTCATCTGGGATTGCTTATGTTAAGGGAAACTTGTTTCTGAATAAATAGCAGTAGGATCAGCATGCATACTTTTCAAACTATGTGTTTATGTTTTCTCCTTCGCATGAAGCTGTCTTTTCTCTTTGTCAATGAATATTTCATGAATTCAAGCATGGAATCCAAGTCACATTTCTAGACAGACAGGTATCATGATAATCATCATTGCCTTACTGGTTCATAATGACTAAAAAGAGATCAGCTGAGATTGTAGAATGGTTAGACACTCTTCTGAGTGTTACTGCGGATTATCCTCCTCACCGACGTGTGATTTTTTTTTAAAAAACTGTGTATCACTCTATGTAAGCTACTTCATGAGATCTATTAATTTATCTAATCTTTGCAGCATCTCTAAACTGTGCAGCATAATGTTAAATATCAAATACTACAATAAAAAAATAGAAGGAATGGAGTTTGACTGGAGATGAATAAAAAGAATTAACGGAGACTGTTAAACCAGGTTCCATTTCAGTCAGTTTTGTGGTGGTCCCAATATGTTTTGTTTTTTTGTAGTAATGTCTTATAAAATATATTTCCAAAATGTTCAATATGTCTTTATAAGTCAGTTTTCTGGAAGTCATTAAATTTATAAAAGGCTATCATGGCTTACAGAACTCATCTTTCTGCATAGATCTGTTGTCAGTTTCCTTTTCTGGGTTAACTTCTCTAAAGTCACTCTTCCCTGTAGTTTCCAATATCCACATGTATGTTGAAATATTTGGTGTTTTGCAGTGTTATGTTATATACCCATCCTATGTTATATACCCATCCAGTGTTATATTATATATACCCACCCTATCTAGAATTAGTAAAATTTGGTGGTGGAATGAAGCACATTTTCATTTGCACTAAGGAATAAAGAGAACAATATGAGGTCAGTGTCATATTAAGAACATATTTTCAGTATCTGCTTTCACTGTGAGGCATCTTCTCCAGCAGGTGGATCTTGAGGTGGAGGAACTATCCTGCTTCTCCTTGCAAATGAGAGAGACTAATATTCCCTAACATGGAAACAAAAAAAAAAACAAAAACAAAAAACAAAAAACAACCCTGTGACCTGAAAATCTCAGCCAAAGGAGAATGGACAAGCTATAATACCTTCCTTGATGTGCTTAGGTTTTACTGCAGGGTGTTTTCAGAAAGGAGATGCTTTTCCAAACATTAATTCCTGCCTGCAGTGGCATCAACTACATTTACCACCTCACACATTGCTATTGATTGATTGGTTGATTGATTTTTTTATACTGCAAACCATCTAGCCCAAAGGCTACTCTGGGCGATGCACAGCAAAAGTAAAAAAATAAAATATAACAAAAATGTAATTGAACAACAGAACTTCAGCCATTGTCTTGCATGTTCCACTCTATCTATCTATCTATCTATCTATCTATCTATCTATCTATCTATCTATCTATCTATCTATCTATCTATCTATCTCAGTGTTGGCAAACCTATGGCACAGGTGCGAAAGGTGGCACTCGGAGCTCTTACTGTGGGCACCCAACATCGCCCCTTCACAGCTACCTTTATTCAGGTTAAATTGCTGTATTGGCACTTTGCGGAAAATCAGTGGGTTTAATATAGTCGGCTTGCAAGGGTTTCCTCAAGATTAGAGGCAAGGTATAACTAGAAAAGTGAGAAATTGAACCTGGACCCATGTAGATGCCAGGCCACGGCTGTTCAGTTGAGGCTTAGCCCATATATTCCATTCGACCATCATAATCTACTTTGTGTGTGTGTGTGTGTGTGTGTGTGTGTGTGTGTGTGTGTGTGTGTGTGTGTGTGTGTGTGTGTGTGTATTACAACATGTATCAAGCAGCTAAGTAAATATGGCATTTTCCTTCCTTCCTTTGATGAGGGACAGTTCAACTCTGCAGCACTGGAGACTGCAAAGCCTACAAGGAAGGGAGGAAAAGACAAAGGAAATAAAGCAGAAATGAATAAAATGAAGTGTAAGATTTATGAAAAGGCATAGCATTTCTGCAACAGCTATATAACCAGTCTTGCAGGTGTGCATCATTTCAGAAAAAAAAGAAGTCAAGGTCTTCAGGAAGGCTTCACAGCTTGAGTGGTTCAATGGAACAGCACTAAGCCTCTAATGGAGTTGGTAAAAATCAATACAAACTTCTTTTTTTAAGTTCATAAAAATTGCTTCCTCTGCTAAAGACATTTGGACACGCATTTATTCTGTGGAAGCAGGGGAGTCATCTGGAATGTTCATGAGGGCTAGCAGCAGTCTAAGAATGCATTCAGGTTTTCTCTGCATTCACACTGAATTGGGATACAGAGGAAAGGGCAGATAACTTATCCTGCATGCTGCTTGCTGGATCGAAATTCACCTTCACTTAAACTCCTTTTTTGCGGGGGAGGGGGAACATACAAGAACCTGCTTTATGTCTGTGAAGATTCTCAGTCATCCAGGTGAGTTTATATGGAAGTTGATTCATGGCAACTGGACTTCTTTTCTTGAGAGATTGAAAGATTTCACTGCTCATCCAAACAGCTTCGTCAATCTGAGGAAATCTAGTTGCGAGCCCTCCATTTGTATAGTTCACTTTGACCACCAGTACACAACTCCCATGGTTTCACACTGTTCCATGTTCAAATATTGTGAAACTGGATAAGCTCTATTTTAAGGCAAAGTGAAAGACAATTCTCCTCTATCTCTGCTTATGGCAGATTGAAATGGAAATCCAGCAACTTTTAGGGGATGTAAAGTTCTTTCTTTCTTTCTTTCTTTCTTTCTCTCTCTCTTTCTTTCTTTCTTTCTTTCTTTCTTTCTTTCTTTCTCTCTCTCTCTCTCTCTCTCTCTCTCTCTCTCTCTCTCTTTCTTTCTTTCTTTCTTTCTTTCTCTCTCTCTCTCTTTCTTTCTTTCTTTCACAAAAAAACCATAATGTGAATCTATCATCTCTTCCTGACTATGTGCTACATGACTTTTAGATGGATTGTTATGCATTACTATTTAGACTGAAGTTGTAGCACTACTTGTGTTGTTCCATTATTAGTTTTCCATCTCTCAGAGTGGCATTTTTCTCTTTTATTTGTTTAATCATTGTTATTAGCTTCCGTGTTGAACGTGCTGATCTTTTGTAAAGTGAATGGGTCTTAATAGTCCACTGAAGGCTAAGGTGCTCCAAAATACTTTGAATTACAATGGAAGTTTGTTGCTCTTTGCTGTTAAGTTGGAACTGATTTATGGCAACTGTAAGGGCGTTTATACACAACCCCTAAGCTCCGCTGCAAATGGCTCCCAGCTCCGGAGCTAACAGAAAATTAAGTGCGACCCGCCCACTGTAAGGCGTTTATAAAACCCCGCCCACTGTAAGGGCGTTTATACACTGCAAATGGCTCCCAGCTCCGGATCTTAAAAATGTTTCCCCACCAGCTCCGGAGCTAACAGAAAACTAAGCACGACCCAGCGCACTTTTCAAGTACCTGCTCTGGGAGAGTGGGAAATTTTGATGCGGAGAGTGCCGGGCTCTCCTCGCTTCTTCTTCTTCTTCTTTTTGCCTCCCGCCCCTTTAAGAGGAACCAGGAAGTGACGGGGGTCGGAGCAACTTCCACCGGCACTCCGGAGGTAAGAGTGCATTCTTTTCTCCCTTTTTTTCTCCCTCCCCTCACGCAGACAGAACAAGGAAGTGCGGAGGGGGTGGAAACGCAGGGAGAGCGACAAACCCTCAAGATCTCTGGTCCGAATTTAAGGGACCAGCAGATCTTAGGGGTCGTGTAAAAAGGCCCTAAGAGGGCTTTCAAGGCAAGTGAAATATTTAATGAGTTGTTTTACCAGTTCCAGTCCCCTACCCCAGTGTGTTTCCATGGCTGAGCCTAGACCTCTCCTGTCCTGGTCCATCACTCTATCCACTACACCACATTGGATACGCATAGCTCAGAAAACTATATTGTTGCAGGCAAACTACATACACACAATACCATATATTGGGAGGATTGTGGCTAAACTCCAAGGAAACAATGATGCTGAGCAGGCAGCCAATGATGTCACTCTCCCCACAGATTGAAAAATCCCAATGCTTCACCAGTAAAAGCCCTTGGTCCATTACAGAACCGTATTTAGGCACATATGGATGCTCAGTTCTTAATCTGTAAAACAGTCAGGAGTCAAGGTGAAACCTTATTTTCCCTAAACACCAAGCTGCCTTCGGTACAGCAACCCAGTCTTTTAATGTAATGTGTGCATGAATGTGTCAAAGAGTCCACATATTAACTTAATATTCATCTTCAAGGAGCTTTCTTGGCATTCGTTAATTAATCTTGGAGCACTTCAGGGAGATGGGATTTGTCCTCATTTTACAGATGAGGAAGCTGGGCTGCCAAACCACTAATCCATGTGTACTTGCTCTCATCTCCAATTCCAAAAGAAGATTGCTGGACCCGGCTTAACAGAGAGACTTGAGTCCCCCTGGTAGATCCACCCACGAAGCTTGCGCTTCAGCTAATAAACCCACAATCCTGCAACACTAGGGGAAGAAGGGATCTTTACAACAGGGTTTTTCAACAACTTCTTGGACTTCAGTTCCCATCAACTGACATCACCTTGGATGCTGGAAGTTCTAGCACCTGGAAGGTACAAGACTGGGAAAGTATAATTTTCAGACTGATTCCTTGGCCCATTCTATCTCTGTAATATGATACACCTTGTCAAATATAGCCTCAAAGACAGACAATTGAGGCTTGGGAAGGCACCAGAGAGCAGTGTTGAGGGCAAGCCACACAAAAGGCAGAACCCAATACTCCCTTTTTTCCTTTACCTTCACAGATGTGTTTAGTGTGGGCGCAGAAGAGGGACATCTCTATCAATACCCTGGAACTCCTTCCCACCAGAGGCTGGGCTGGCCCCCTTTTTGCTGTCCTTCCACAAGTGGACAAAGATCTTTCTCTTCAGATAGGCTGTCCCTTACTGACTGTCTGAGAAGATTTTTTTAATGCATTGTTGCACTGTTTTGCTTTTAGTATTGATTTTTTGCTCTGTTATTAATATAATATTTGCTTAATTCCTTTTACTACATGGATAAAGTACTTACTATTTTTAGCTTTTAAATGTTTCTTTTAATTATGTAAGCCACTTTGGGCCTTTTTACAGGAGAAAGATGGGGTATAAATATTATAAACAAACATACCAATAATATGTTACACGTTACTCTTTTAAAACAACATAATATTGTATATAAGATGTGCCTGAAAAGTGGACTTGATGATGCTGTACTTCAATAACAGAGAATCAGAAGAGACCCAGCCCACAGACACCTGCCAGCAAGAGTGCACAAAGCGTAGCTTTACAGACACTGCTGGATGAAAATTCCAGGACGCCTAGTCGATGGTTATACCAGCTAGGACTGATGCTAGCTAAAGTCCAACATCTGGAAGGTGGCACTACACCCACCTCTACACTAGAGTACATAAAAGATTTGAGGAACCTCCAGATGTTGTCAAACTCTGATTACTACCAGCTTTTTCCAGTGTTGAGGTAGAATGGAAGTAGTAGTTTAACAACTGGAGCACTGGAGGTTCCTCACCCAAATATACAGTTAGATTGAGAGACAATTTCAGGCAAAAAAAAAAGACACAAAACATGTGGCACCTTTGTTTTGTTTTGTTTTTCTTTGATTTTTTTCCTGAAATTCTTGAAAAGACTTGCACAACTACCCTCTCTGAAACTTTACAGCTATGCAAGGTTGAGAGACATGAGAAGCTTCCTGTTTCTCAAACCTTGCCAAGATGTAGTCAAGAAAAGAGACATCTGGAGATCATTCTAAACTAAAGAAATACACTCAGTATCTCTTTGTGCCTGTGAGTTGGTAAGAGGGGAGAGGGGATCAAAATGAGACTGAGGTCCCGGTTCTATTGACATCTGCTGCCTCATCAGAATCCCTTCTCTTCTGTTTGCATCACTCAGTCTATGACCTGACTTTGCTATTTGCATTTTCCCCTTGACATAAATAGGATTTTTCCTTGGGAACTGGATATGCACATTTATGGGCAAGGACCAGGTTACACTAATTTCCAAAATGGTACAGGTAGGTTGGACACAAATCTGGAAGCCCTTATTCAGGCAAGAGTAGGTCTTAGGGGCAAAGGCCATCTCTAATGAGGGACACTTAAATTGGCCAGCAGAACTTTGGCTCAACATTTATTCTCTCCAGGAATTTTAGGTCCAAAGGCCACCATAGGTGATTTGTTCTTACAAGTTCATTTATTTATTTATTGGCTTTATAGGCCACCTTTCTCTCAGAAGTGGATTCTATGTGGGTCACAATAATAAAATAATTAAGACATTGAACAAATCAGCAGTCAAGAATTTCATTAGACACCCAATTTAAAACACAGTTTTAAAATACCACTAAGAAGGAATACAGTCTCCACCTAGTAAGACATCCTGTCTTTAGCAGATGGCCAATTTTTCAAAGCCTCTGTGCATTACTTTTAAGTGTTTTCCCTACCAGAAGAAGGAGAGCAGCAACAGTGCCTACAATCTGTCTAGTGTTTGGAAGGTGAAATTATTTTGCTGTCCTCTTCTGTGCCTCACAACCCCAATAGTTTTGCCCAACATGGCCAGCAATTAAGGACTAGGAGTTATAATAAGGGACTGTAGGAGTTATAATTCAAAATGTTAGGTGAGCCTAAGGATCTCACCCTGTGCAGAAGAGATATTTTACCTCAGAAGCCTTACCCATTAACTCTGAGAGGCCCGATCCCAACCCCTACTAATGCAATTGGGAGAAACAGAACTTTTGCTTCCTTTCCTACGCAGCCAGCAGGGCTGCAGGTGACACACACTGTATGCCTTATTTTGCTTTAAGGACAAAAGCTCTAAACTGTTTTTAGACCAAAAGCAAAGAACAAAACAGAAAGCCAAAAAAGCATGATTAATTGCTTTTTAAATGCAGTACAAAGGCTGCCCCTTCTGTCCAATTATATGGCAGGATTGGAGAGAATTTAGCAGGAATTGTATATACTGTAATCACAGTAGCAAATTAAAAGCAGAGCCAGGATCCCTTCTGACAGTGACCTGAGGACATATTTGACTGCAAATGCCCCAAAGGATGAAAATAAAAAAATGTGGTGTCTCTAACTGAAACTGAAATCTAAACTACACACTTGAAAGTACATTATTGTATCTTTATGGCCTTTGGGAATTTTAGTACCTCAGGATGCAAGTGAAGGAGCCAAAATTGTTAAGGAGAAAATTCCATTCTTTGAGACACTCAGAGCATCAGAGACAAGACGGCTTCTTCTGCATGACTATATTGGCATGCAACTGATAGAGTATATGGCAGGCAGCTCCAAACTTTGGCTTTCCAGATGTTTTGGACCACAACTCCACAATCATTTGTCATTGGCAATTTAAGCTTAAAATTCTGGGAGTTGTGATCCAAAACATCAGGAGAGCCAAAGTTTGGACATGTCTGGTCTTTGGTGACTTCTTAACTTCATGGAATTAGCCTCTAAAAGATATAACACTTGTGTAGCTACGGATGATGATTTTGTCCAAACATTTATGAATTTGTAATTATCAGTAGGAGTGGTGTCCCATCCATGCATATGGCAGCCAGGACATTTATAAAATCTTACTCAGTACAGCTAGGATGACACAGGATTTTGCTTGTGATTTGTGGCTTAAATCCCTAGATAAAAATAAGTGTGTGCTGTCAAGTAGAGATGGGCACGAATCGAAAAAAACGACATTTCGGTTTTCCATTTTTCATTGTGGGTCCCATTTCGGTTTGTTTTCGTTTTTTGTGAATTTTTGAAAAAAAAATTGCTTCATTTTTTCATTTTTCATTTTTACCCGCTTTTTGCGTGATTTAAAGCATTTCCGCACGCGGGCGTCCCCCAATGCCCCAGAAAACACTAAAAAAAATGATGCTGGCAGAGACACAGTATAAACTAGGTATGCAGGGAGGCTGCAAAGGCAGCAGAGGGTGTTGCCCAGGGTGTAAGGCAGCTGCAGAATGACTGCACTGCGGGGCAGGGGAGGGTACTCACCAAGAGATAGGCACACACACAGGGAGGCTGCAAGAGAAATCTCTTCTTTTTCTCCCCTAAGAGCCAGGCTGCAGCCAGGAGGAACACAGAGACACACACCTGCCTGCCTGGCCTAAAGTAACAAGTCACAGAGAAAGCAATCCCACCCTAACTTCCACACAGACTGCAAGGAGGACGGGGGCTGCCAGAGCTTTTTATGCCCTCTGTGGCTGCCACACCTACCCAGTCTGCAACCTGGGCATGCTATTGGTTGAAATTGTCCAAGAATTTACATGATCCCATCACATGGCTTGCATCCATCTTGTGGCTGGGATCCATTTTGTGTCATCCTTAAAGGAAAAAGAAAAAATACATCACGATGGGAGAAAGACAAAAACAAACATTTTAAGGACACCAACCCCCTGGTATGCAATAATTTCAAATAATTATCACTGCGTTCTTACAGATGTCCAGGGCGTTTTAATACCCAAGAAATCAATATTAGGCATCTGGGAGCCATTTTGGGTCGATATCCCCTAACTCCCTTTAAAGGAAAAAAAAATACAGCAATCTAAGAAAAGACATAAATGCACATTTTAAGGACCCCAACCCCCTGGTAGGTATTATCAGGCAGAATAAATAATTATTGCTGGGTTTTTATGGATATTCAGGACATTTTTTAACATTTAAAAACAGCTCATTTCATTGCGTGTCGCCATTAATGAAAATGAAATGTAATGAACCTAATTTTCGTGGTTCTGTTTGGTTCGTTCCAATTTCATCACAATTTTCATTATTCGTTTTGTTACCTAACGAAACGAATAACAAAATAATGGAACGATTTTTTTCCATTTTGTGCCCATCTCTACTGTCAAGTCAAGTCTGGCTTATGGGAACCCTTTTCATTGTTTTCTTGGTAAAGAGTACTCAGGAGTGATTTACCACTCCCTTCTTCTGGGGGCCATCCTGGGACTGTGTAGCTTGCCCAGGGCCACACAGGCTGGTTCTTCTGGGACACCAAGGAACTGAACTCCCAACCTCTGATTCTGGAGCCAGATGCCTAATGTGCTGAGCTAACCAATCATTTTAAATCCCTAGATAGGCCACTCCAAATCCCTAGACAGATATCTGAAAGCCCTAGATAGACCACTTCAAATATATCAGGGAAGTATTCCACAGAGAAGTTATTGTGTGTCTGTTGATAGAGTGTAAAAGCAAGCAGTAATAAACCCACAGGATTTGGAATTCAGCTAGGACTCGTACTTTCTGGCAATTTGTTCTATTGCTGATACAGCTGTCAGTCTTTCCACCTTCTGCCTCAGTGGGCTTGCTAGTTTTTATTTTTGTTTACGTATTTATTTTTGGAAACCACCACTTTGCAACCAGCTACCAAGTGTTCGTTAATTGTGTTATTTTTCAACAATAACTGCATGGAATTATGCTTTCAATTTTTTTCTGAGAGTGCAGGATTACAATGTCACAAGTCAGCAATCAATCTGCACAGTGCACACACAACCACATTCTGATGTACACCATAGATTCTGTTACGCACCTTGAAGATCTTCAATACATGACAGATTACGGGGAATGCATACATGAAAATAATGGTGGGAATGGCAAATGAGTACATTGGCTCCGAGTATAGACACTAGGACCGCATGTAGTCAAGAAGGTTTGTCTAACCATTAGACAGAGGGAGGCAGCCACTTCAAGAAGTTGCTCTTGGTTGATAGGAAGGGGTAGCAAATGGTTTATTATGACTCTCCCTACCTGGTATGCTGAAATTACAGCCACCTTTACATACTGTGTGCATGTTGATGGGGCCAGTTGGAAAAATT
This sequence comes from Phrynocephalus forsythii, assembly GCA_029282475.1. Taxonomy (NCBI): domain Eukaryota; kingdom Metazoa; phylum Chordata; class Lepidosauria; order Squamata; family Agamidae; genus Phrynocephalus; species Phrynocephalus forsythii. The sequence continues at coordinate 95,422,104 of JAPFRF010000005.1, forward strand.
TGCTGTTCTGTCCTACGGTATTGAAACATTTTGTGCTGACCATAAAGACGTCTATCCTGTCACTTGGGCATTCTAGAAAAACAATACCCAAGAAAGCCTGAAATTGTGCCCAAATTACGCAAGTTTCATTTTATTTTCACTAGGGTAGGAGACTCTAATACAGAATTTGAAGATACAGAATTTGAAGAGAGTTTATTTTTTTATGTATTGGGAGAAGGATGTATAGAGAATCATAATGGAACATATTTTTTCAGCCTTCCATCTTTATGTATGTATGTATGTATGTATGTATGTATGTATGTATGTATGTATGTATGTATGTAGACAGACAGACAGACAGACAGACAGACAGACAGACAGACAGACAGACAGACACCACACACACTTTCTTCTTAAAAAGGACTCAGGATAATAAGGACCCAAGACTATCCAGTACTTTCATGACTTAGAACTCAACACAGATGTCCCAAATCCCAAGTCCATCATGCTAGATTTGAATTTTAATGTTAAGAGAATGTATCAGACTTGCAGTTCCTACTTCTTTATTCCTCAAAATGATTTACCTCTGTTTTCCAACATTCCACATTAAGCAGGCTGCAAGCTTGTTTTTTGTTTTGTTTTCATAAGAGGAGATAATAGAAGAAATATGCTGTTACTAAGTGGGATTTCAGACACCTCTGTTGCTTAAACACCAGCCATTTCCCAGTTCTGAGACTCTCATTTTGCACTGTAAAAATGCAGTTGCAGCTGCTCTGTCTTTAGGCCTACAAATTTAAAGCCCAGAACACTCTTTTCCTGTATGAATTAGAAGAGTGACTTGAATATTTAAGCATCCTTCAACTCACTTTCTGAATGACCAGTAGCACAATTTAACACTGAGATTCCTAGTCCAGATGGCCTTTTGAGAACACCAGCGGCAGGCATTTTCTCATCTAAGCTTGATTGGAAAACTGCAAGTCAATCCAAATTACCACTCACTCAGTCCAAGCTTTAGACCAGATGCATGTTGTCAGTCATATCATTTCAGCTTGATTCTTTCTGCTAAGCTATAAAGAATCAGAGACCGAGAAAGTGAATGTTCCCTAAAAAAAAAAAAAGCTTCCATGGGCTCCAGGGAAATTTTTCTCCCTCTCTCTCTTTTGCTTTTGCTTATGTGACAAATAGAGAAAGCATCTGCCCAGACAAATAACAGAAAATGATCATAAATATGGGATCATGATAGAATCTGAGACAACTAGATCACATCAGCTGGTGGCCATCAGTATGACAACCAAGCTGTATCTCAGAAGAAGTGTCGAGGGAAGCTGCCAAATTGGCATCAGATGGTGGCACCGGAAGATTTGATGGCAACAGCAACAACAGAGACCTGTCAGTATCTGCTTCTTGTAAATGCATCTTCATCATTCCAAGTCACTAACTGGAAATGTACTATCTATTTTAGCTCCACAAGAAAGAGGAACTAGAGATACAGAACATCTTAAAAATAGGGGAGACCAAACATTGGATGTTATGTAACACAGTATCTGATGGCCATTATAGACTGATGCCAGCCCAGCTCATAAATGCCTGAACACTGTTTGCTGCTGAGCAAAAAGAAATCAAGAGGTGCTGGAATGCACTGTAAGCTAGAGACAGCATCCTACCACTTTCCTTAAAGAATAATCCCACTGAGTCAACTGCTGAATTGGTAAATCAGCACTAACATAAAATCTATTAAAGCAAAAAAAGGGGGTGAGCTGCGCGGCCATCACAAAACACAATTGCAAAAATAGGTTACAGACGATACCTTTATAGGCCACTATTAAAAATTAAAAAAGGAACATTGAGACATTTCTCCCTGCCCTCCCCCCAGGCCAAAAGTCTCATAGTGCCAAATGGAGCTGGGTAAAGGAGTGGGAGTGATATATGACCCATGTTCCTTTGTTTGAAGAACAGGGGTGTGACTTAAGAAGCAGCTTTTTACAACTGCCCATCTTGCCTCTATCAAGACTCCTGCCCTGGCGGCTGCAACATCACCTAGCCATGGACTTTAAGAACACCATCTAACCAAGGACTTTAAAAGTAACCTACTGGTAAAGCACATCTTTTACCATTTCTGAACTTCTGGGACCTGCTTTGAAGAAGGGTGATTTACACTCGAAAGCTTGCAATGTTCATTTTTTATTTTTAATAGTGGCCTATAAAAGTATCGCCTGTAACCTATTTTTGCAATAAAATCTATTAAGTCCATAGGTCTATCTATGATTAATAATGTGAAACTGATAGGAACAGCTGCCCTAAGTGTATTAGTGGTGCGATAATCATGTTGTCATGAATTACATAGGAAGTTCTCATACATCCAGCCCATTGATTCTGATATTTATTTGAAACTTAGAAGAGTCAGCTTTTTGGATTAAAACTCCCAGAATCCCCTAGCTAGTGTAGCCACTGGCTAGTCTGCCCAGGGGATTCTGTCAGTTGCAATCCATAAAAGGTCACTTCTCCCTTTGATTCCGATCATCTTTCAAGCAGCTGACATTTGATTTCTAGCATTCAAAGACAAGCAGCAGCAAGAGGAGAATGTAATCAGGACACAGTGAACAAGTCAACACTGTACTGTAGGACCCCCGTATCCACTGATTCATTATCTACTGATTCAGTTATCCACAGTTGGCAGAGGAAAATAATTAAATAATACAGCAGCCACAAAGCAAGCTGTTGTTACAAACATAGCAGCTGTAAAGCAAGCTATTGTCACAAACAGCAGCTGTAAAGCAAGCTACAGTCACAAAGAGCAGCCATAAAGCAAGCTATTGTCTCAACACAGCAGTCATAAAGCAAATTACTGTCAGGAAACAGCAGTTTGGGGGTAGGTGGGCAGGGTTTCTCTCTTATCCACAGTTTTCATTATCCACAGGAAGGCCTGGAACCAATCCCCAGTGGATACCGGGGTCCTACTGTATTGGCAACCAGGCCATGATACAGGGTGGCCATGCCCACGTCTTCAAACAAGGAGGGCAGGGAATCACCAAAAAGGAAGGCAAAAATAAGACAGTGACTTGCATAACAACACAAATGCTAATTGAGATGTTTAGAGGTAATTAAAGAAAAATTACTTTAAATAAAATTGCAGTACATCTGATTTGAGTGGGGGGAAATTGACAAGATAACCAATGTGCCAATGGAATCTGCTGTCCAGTGTGGATGGTCAACTTCAAGAGACTGGATCTCCCTCCTTAAGGTTCTTCATTTTAAAATTGATGTTAAATCACTTTAATGTACCCCACCTTAAAATAAAAAACCCCTTACCTTCTTTTCCAGTTAAATGCCAGCATGATCCCACTGGCCACTTTGCTCCCTTTATAGGCTATCACTGTGAGTACAGAAAAGCTGGATGGAAAGCTGGTTTCAGTATCTGGCTGTGGAGCTGGCATCTGGGAGCTTCCCACTATGCCTCTTGGGAGAAGACCCAACCTGTGAAAGTTGGTGAGTACATAAAACAGAGATGTATTTTTTTAATTGCTACATCCCAGTTTTGGATCTCTCCCACAGGGGAGGTCGGGTTGGCTTCATTCCTACAGAGTTACAGACAGACCTACAGTCTCCATCATTTCGCTAGATATACAGTGGATTTAATATTGTTCTGGCTTGTTTATGGAATATGTTATTTCTCTTGTTTGGTTGTAAGTTTATTACATTCTTGTGTTGTTATTTCAAATTGTTTATCATGGTGATAGCCCTCGTAACCAGATGGGCAGTTTAGAACCATTTTAAGTCAGCCAGCCAGTCAGTCAGTCAGTAACATTTGCATTGGTATTATGTTTTTTAGCTTTCTTCCAACACGCCTGTTCTCTGACTCTACATTGTAACGAATATACGTGTATACATTTCTTCCAAATTGTTCTCCAGAGCTTCTAGGTATTTTTCTTTTTTTTTCACATCCCACTTCTTCACAAATCTATGCACATTCCAAGATTTTAAAAAAGCACCCCTCCCCTGCATTAATTTTAAATTTGTTTTCATAAGCAATGAAAATAGCATATCCACCACAAAAATTACACCAAGCCATGTCCAGGTTTGTTTATTCACTGCATTTTACGGTCCTGCCTTGTAAAATTATTTTGTGTCTTCATACTTTCCCCTGATGAATTACATTAGTAACCATGGAAACCATCATTAGTGACATCCAACAAGGCAGCAAAAGAAGTCCATTTATACATCACACCTTTTACTTATTTAATTCAGCATCTATTTGAATAAAAAAAAATACAGAATGGAATAATTCCAGAATGAAAACAACATCACTTCTACCTAAGGATGAGGCCTAAATCCCGACAGGAGTGGGGAAAAGAATTTATTTATTTATTTATTTATTTATTTATTTATTTATTTATTTATTTATTTATTTGTTTTTACAACTTATATGCCGCCCACTACCCAAAGGTCTCTTAAAGATCTTCATTCTGATATTGGCTAAGAGTTGGAGCTGGAGATTTTGTGCCACCTCCATCTGGGTTCTTCAAGGGCCAGATGCAGGCGAGTGGTATCAGGAGACAGCTATCTAGTCTCATGCACTCCCAGACTCATTTGGCGAGGCCACTGTGAGATACAGAAGCTGGACTAGATGGGCCTTTAGCCTGATCCAGCATGACTCTTATGTTTTTTATGCATCTGCATGACCAATATTCATCAAATATTTAGGAAACAAGATTACTTCAGTTTTAAAAAAAGCACAATAGATCAGCTCCTTTCTTTTGTCATGTAGCAGCCACTGGGAGCTGTCCTTGGTGGTATACCTAGCCAACCAGGAGCTCTGTGCTTCGAAGAGCCAATAGAGAGGTGATGGGTTGTAAGCAAAAGGGAGGTGCCCATACCATGCAGCTCTTTGTTTGAATTGGCCTGCAAAGTCCAGCCCCATCGGACCATGCTGCTCTTTGCCATCCAAGAAGAAGCCTGGCATCCATCTTGCCAAGTGAACTTTTAAGAACTCTCTCCTGACAGATTACATCCCTTGCCATGTTTGGACTTTTATGCCTGCTTTGGAAAGAGAGCTTGCTCTCGAAAGCTCAGCAACTTTTTTTTTTTTTCTACTAGCAGCCTATGAAGATATCACCCATAGTCTAGTTTTGATTTTGTTTTAATGGCTACACGGCTCCAAACCTCTTTTTACTGGCTACCTTTCTGATCCTAAATGAGCCTAAGGGTGACAGTTGCTCCATTCTGTCTTCTTTTGAGTCTGAAAGAAGGTGTGGTTTGGATGATAATCTTCCAACTAAGAATGGGAGTGTGCTGTTTTTCAATCTAGATTCACAGCAGGGAAGAAGCACTTATGAACAAACATACACATCTACAATCCCATCTGGACTGAGAGAAAGAGATTCTGATACATTAGTACAAATAAGCTCTACAGGGTCTAAAATTTGGAGTGTAAAGTAGGCTTTAAAAAAATAAAAAAATAAAAAACAGCCTTCCATTTCAACATTTGTCATGAGACATGACACTCATGAAGTAATCCTCAGATGATGCCCGTGATCATCCACAAATATATATCTGTCCATAAGAGCCAACAGCTCAAAAGCCACTGTATGCTAGGAGTATTAGGGTCCCTGCCCAATGCAATCATTCTGGAGTGAAAAAGGTAATTCCCTGGTGGAGAGAGGCCTATTTCAGATTCAGTTCCAAGCAAGAGTGAATTCTCAAGTGAGCCATCAGGCTGGAAGTTGGAAAATTAACATGCAAAGTTGTTTGCAACATCAGGTATGAATCTGGACTCCTCCTGCATTTCAATCTGCTCATAAAACAATAGGGGGAGGAATGTGGCAGTGGGAAATGGAAGCATCTGGAGACCAGGCTGAGCCTTTGAGTTTCCCCTCTGTCTTGGCTCCCAGTGCACTGCGCAGATTTATCACATTACTGGAGATAATGAGTCTACCACCTCTATTGCTCCTTGTTACGTTTGGTGTTTGGCAGTTGCACGCCAGCAGAATCAATATTAACATCACAGAGCATTTTTTGTGAGCGATTGCATATTCCTCACACACCCTTTACTGGGGGTTGGTGTTCTACATTTGGTTAGCACATCCTGCTCATTTTCCTCCTGCAAATATGTTTTTGTGCTCTCTGTGGCATTAAGTTAGGGAGCAGAGTTCACACACTCATTTGTAAGTGCCTTCAAACCTCTAACACAACAGCAGAGCTTTCCTACCTCACCATCACTGTGACACAGTGTTTTTTAATGAGGATATTTTTCACAGACACTAACCCTACTCAAGGTGGTGGCACAATCAGAATTGGATTCTCATGTGAGGTAGGCCCAAGCTATCATCATTGCAGTGCTCCTCCCTCCTTCTAAACCTATGCCTTCCTATGCTAGAAAGGCTTTCCTGCTGTTCCCAGGGGCCAACTGTGTCAGATGGCTGCAGGCTATCAATCATTTTCTGTTCCTACAACACACCCTCTGTATCACTGTCCCACTGTAGAGGTGGGCATGAACCAGAAAACCCATGGTTCGGGTTCATCTGGTTCAGGTCCATCCTTGGTTCAGTTCGGGTTTGGATTCGTATAAATTTTTAAAAAAGATTGTTGCTGTTTTTTTTACTGCCGACCGCGTGTCCTGCGCTACAGCTGTCTGCGGGGCTTTTTTTTTTTTTGTTTTTCTTTTTTCTTCAAGGGCCGATAGCGCAGCCCCTGGGGCCTGGCCGGTGCTGGTTTTATTTTTAATATATTTTCTTGATTTTAGGGCGCCAACTCGGCCACCCCTGGAGCCGAGTTGGTGCTCCTTTTTTATTTATTTAATTTTTATTTAATTTTTGTTTTTGTTTTTTGTTTTTACTGCTGACCACATGGCCCCCACTACAGCTGTAGCACAGCCGTCGGCTTCTTTTTTCTGGTCGCCCTCCCTAAAGCCAGGAAGACCGGATCTCCAGGACCAGCACCAGGTAGGAGACATCTCTGGCACCACCATTAACAAACTGAACTGAACTGAACCAGTTGTTTTTGGTTTGGTTTGTTTCGTTTTAAATCCACTCTGGGGTTAGTTATGCATTCCGTTACATAACGAAATGAATAATGAAGCGAACTAAAAGTTCATTTTGTGCCCATCTCTATCCCACTGCATTACAGGCAGTTCAAATAGCAAGTGGCTTCACAGACCCAAAGCAAAAAGCAAAGTGTTCTGCTTATATACAGCCCCTTACCACTTCAAGTAGTCTCTGGATGGTTTACAGTTTTAATTACAGTAATGCAGGCTACACATTGCCCCCCCCCAGCAAGCTTGGTACTCATTTTACTGACCTTGGAAGGATGGATGAGTCAACCATGAGCCGGCTACCTGGGATTGAAACCCAGGTCGTGAGCATAGTTTTAGCTGCAGTACAGGCATTTAACTGCTACGCCATGGGGCACCCAGCCACCCCATTGAGGGAGGCCCATGGCAGAGGCATTATTTGTGATACGTCCTGACAGGGGAATGGGACCTAGAAAGTTATTTAAAGATTCTGTCTGCTGATCATGCCCCCGGTGACATTGGGAGTCATGGCTTGAGAGTTGGATCCCAAATCTATTTTCTGTGATTATTTTAAAACCAATAGGCAGAGTAATAGAAGTTTCCGGCTGAGCATTTTCAGAATGGGAACTTCATAAAATAGGCGGGGGGTTGCCTGTAAGTCATGATTTGTCAGCTATCCTGTTAATGAAATTATATGCAAATTGGACTAATGTATGCAATGAAACCACATTTATTGAATGCAGGGCTGCAACTTTTAATTAATTTAATCAGTAAATTAATCAACTAAAGCTTTAATAAAAGATTAAAATTTATTCCCTGGTTAATCATTGGAACTGATACAGAAAGGTGTACTACCATGTAAATCCCAGGACACCCTAGCTCTCTGCCTTATCTATTAAATTTGATGGCATGGAAACCTAAAGGTGACGTTCCTTTCATAACTTCATCCTAAGGGGACAGATAATTTGCATTGTAAAATATCTATCAATAATAAAGAAAGAAGGGGGGGGGAGAATGTGAGTGAGCTCTCCCGGACAATCACATAAACATATAAATTAGGCACAAGATTTTGCATGAAATAAAAGAATTGGAAGTGAGAGACAAAGAATGACAGATTGCTAGCTATAGGGACCACACACTTGTCTTGTTCAAATATAATTACCTGAGCAGCCCAACCAAAAGACTTACCTGATTTAGTTAACTATCCTGAGAATTCTGTTGAAGGGTGAGATATAATTTTCATAGCAAGCAAGCAACCAAAAAAAGAGTATGTGTTCTGGAAAACATGACATGAACAAGACAGCGAAGACAATAATGAGACATTGCAAAACATTGTTCAGAACGCTTGGCCTTCCTTCAGGAGTTGTAATGTACTTCCTGTGAGCACTGACTGATAATGGGAACTACACTCGAACAACCTACAGGTTGACCTGTCCTCCATCTCTGCTTGCATCCATGCATCTTGCTTTTCACAAAGTTATGTGTATGTTCTGATCAGTGGCACTGAGAGACCCAAACTGATCTGTGCTTTGAGAAAAACCCAGTTTCCCATTTGTTTTCAAAAAAGGAAGGCAAAGTCTAGAATGCAATCAACTCATCAAGCTATGAGACACATTCCAGCATGATTAATTGCTTTGCCTCGCCTCAGAACATTTCTGTAATTCCCAAAATGTGTGGAAAATTAGAGACACATTTTGCAGGAAGGCTAAAAATGGTCAAAACTGATATACCACATTGGGTGTTATTGGTAGTCTCCCTGCCTCTCCTAAGAAACCTGGACGTGTTCCAAATTGGTATTGTGTCATGTTCTATTCCATTGCAAGGCACTCATTACAGAATAAGACAAAAGAATGATAAGATTAGGTTTACAGTACTGGTACACGAACGTTTGTTTTTGTCTGCCATAATAAACCCCTTGAAATTCAGTCAGTAACACTGTGGCTGAAATCCTGTTGCTTTGTTTAGTGAGTTGCACCACAGTAGACCATGCATGAAACAGGACTTTGGGGCTAAGGTCGTGTTTAGTGTAGCAATACAGTGGGGATTTAGTGAGTCAACTCCTCCATTAATTCAGTTGATTCCAATGGGCCTACTCTGGTGTGACTTGCTACACTAAGCATCAGGATTTCAGTCAATGATCTCTACTCTCAAATGCAAACTGTTCTTCTACTGGTGCCAAACTGGGTGTTGAATGTGAGGCATTATTTAATTATCCATTTCATTTCCAGATTATGATAATAGAAAAAGATGAAAACATCTCAGGATGAGTAAATAACCAGAACGCTCAAGGAAACAAAAAGAAAAATATCAGAAGTAGCCTACAATTCCAAATAACCCTATTCATGAACTGACAATTCTACCTCTTGATTTGTGTTTCAATTGTCTTTGTGACAGCTTCATATTAAGAGGCCTATATTTATCTTATTGATTCCCAGTGTGATGTACTAGACAGAGTGATGAACTAGGACTCTACAGAACAGGTTCAAATCCTCACTTATCTGTGGAAATTCACTGTGGGAGTGGAACTGGTAAAATACTCCTGATATATCTCACTTAAACTGAAAGCCCTATTAGAATTGCTATAGGTTGGTTCTGATGAGCCTTGTGGCACAGTGGTTAAATTCCTGGGGGGGGGGATGTGTAGCCTGCATATTATAATGAAACTGTAAACCGCCCAGAGACTACTTAAAGTGGTATGGGGCGGTATATAAGCAGAACACTTTGCTTTTGCTTTTGATGTGATGGCACAGAACACACCCACACATTTATATTAATAATAGTTAAGTTATACTGTAGTGTCTAGTGCACATCTATTCCTTTTTATTATTTGCTATTTGTGTCTATATAATTTAATGTTTGTATCCACAATTGTTGTGAATAGTTATTTTGTTTTAAAGCACCCAGAGTTGCCTTTGAAGCTAGACAGATGGTACATAACTAAATAAATAAATATGCATGTATGTATGAATGAACGTTTGTAATACAGTACAGTACTTTGGTTTACAAGCATAATTCATTCTGAAAACATGCTTGTAAACCAAAACACTCTTATATCAAAGCAAATTTTCCCATAAGAAACAATGATTTTGTTCTGAGGCCCCATAGACCACATACTGAACACACAAAATGCCAAAACTCACAAAAGTAGTTGTCTATAAGTCCATGTCCACACAATGGTTTAGGTACCTGGCTGAGGATTGTGCTCCACTAGGAACTAACAACTGGATTTTACTTTTCAATGTGACAATAAAAGTATGCAATTTGTAGCCATATACACACTTGACTAGCTGCCTCATGACTAGAAGTGGTTTGAAAAATAAGAAAGGATGTTAACAACAAATTAAAAATATATATAAAGAAAAATAAAACAAACCTCTAACCTGCATTCCTTTGAGAACATTCCTGGCTGGTGCAAGGGAAACCTCCATTCCTCTCTCCTCCAGAATCCAGCAGGGGGGAGAGAGCCACCATTGGCTCACTTGTGATCATGTGACCCGGTCTATTTACTTGTATTGCAAAACATTGCTTGTTGATCCAGGCAAAATTTAGAAGAAATGTTTGCTTGTCCTGCAAAAAGTTCTTAAAACAAGTTATTCTTAAACCAAGGTATTACTGTATGTCACTTATAACATTAATATAGTACTTGTTTCATACAAATAAGCATTTTTGTCTACTGCTTGTAACTCTTTGCCAAGTACGTGAACATCATTCACAATAGATAGGATGCTGGTGGCAGATTTGCATTTACATACACAACACACACAATTTGAAAACCAGCAGTAATGATAAAAATAAGATGGTACTTAAAGTTTGGGAACCTCTGTTGGGTGGAACTGTGGGTGTGCACTGTAAAAGTGTGTGACCCCACAAGAAAACTCCTGCAGGCAAAAGGCGATGTCCATGCAAGTGTAACATAAATTTACACCAGTGTTAATGTAACAGGTGTTATACCTGGCAACAAGGAGTTCCACTATGCAATTGTACAATCAGTTGCCTAGCCCTGGCACAACTGATTAAGCAACATGCCACCATCTTATGTGTGTGGTGTAGAACTAACTCTGAACTTTTTAAGCTGCCTTTATCATCTAAATCAGGGGTCCTCAAAGTTTTCAAACAGTGGGCCGGTCCACCACCACCTAGACACCATTGGGGATCGGATCACAGTCCAAAAGCAGCTGCGGAGGCTGGCTTGCTCACAAAACAGGGGGTCGGTGGGGGGGGTTGCAATTGGTCCCAGGGGCCGGATTCAGGACCTTAGGGGGCCGCATCCTTGGGGCCTTAGGTTGAGGACCCCTGATCTAAATCATCCGGAATGGCCTAATACTGAATACAGAACCCTATCTCGGCCACTCTTCTAGCCATAAAACTGACCCTACTGGTAAAATTTGCGGATGACTTATTTCATAGTCTCCCTTTGGAAGCAGTTCATCTCGTGCCTTCATTTCCCCCTTGGCTTTTCAAAGTTCTGGTACTGTCCACCCTGGGTTTTGTTTAACGTGGAGCCCACTCTGTTTTTAAAGCCTTTTTAATGCTACAGAATTCCACAGAGAGCTCTCTACTGATATTTGAAAAGTCAAGTCCTGCTTGTTAATATGAAATCAAAATGTTAAGAGCTCACATTTAATATAGCTTTTAGGATGCATGAATGGTAGAGCTCTCTTGAACAGCATTGTAAAAGACACTGTCTCATTATGATTAATTAAGTAATAAGCATTTCTCTTGGGTTCATGCCCACGTTTGCAGAAAATCATGTTAATGCTCCTTTGCAAGGGAGAGCATTTTAATTAGACATAGTTGAAAGGATGAACTGCACCCTGCACAGGGCATCAGTGAGACCTACAATCTTACACTAAGTATCAGGACACCCAGGGATACACAGATACATGGGCATAATGGAAGCTCAGCATCTTCATTTCCATTTATCAGTGCTGCAGTATATGCATGCACTTTGTGATGACGCTACACCATATAAAGTAACATTAGGAAACTGAATGATGAAACAGAACTGTGATTTTAGGAATATCAAATGCAATATATAAACACCTAAAGGCAAAACTACGACCACTGTTTTTCAAGTTTGTTGTAATTGTTGCTGAACATGTAGACATATAAATAATATGATGAAGTAGATGGATTACATTTCAATGTGAAAAAGTAAAAGTGTTCCCCTGCAAAGTTAAAAGACCCTAGTAAGTCATGCCAATTTTGAGTTCCCTGGGATTTACGTAAGAGTGTGAACTTTTTGTTGATTTGTTTTTGCAGGGAAAGTTTTTACCTGACACTGTTATATTACAGTTCAACGGCTACCAAAAAAATAAAAAGGGGAAAATGACTAGCAAGGTAATGTGTGTGAAATAGCAGCAGGAAAGGGATACCTTTAGGCAGTCCAGGCTGAAGAAGTCTCTCTTATGCTTGCAAAATATGAAATAATAATAATTACATGGAATGCCTGTCTAAAACCATGTCAACTCCATTTTAGAGTCACATTTTTCCATTTCGCCTCTGCTCTTCCTTCTGATACTGGCATTCCTAATATTATTCAAATAAATAACTCTTTACTTCCATGAAGAAAGTAGGTCCCTAGATGCAGCGGGAAGCATTCTTGATTCTGTCTGTATTCTTGCCCTATGGGCGGCGGCGGCGGGGGGGGTATGGAGGAATATGGAGGAATGAGGGCACTCATTCAAAGATGAAGATGTACACATATTAGACAGAGAACACAGGTGGTCTGAGAGCGGAATCAGGGAAGCCATTCATGTGAGCATTGAAACCCCCTCCCTCAACAGAGGTGACAGCCTCAGCATAGTCTATCTGCTACTTATCAGGTGTGCTTTCAACAGTACCCAGACAAATAAAAAAGCCTTCACCACCAAGACCATAGCTAACTACCCATAATTTATGGGTTTCAGCACCTTAGGCCATTGTTCACTTTAAGGCTATGGATACTATTGTCTACCTAATAAACCTATTCAGGCCATTGTTCATCTTATGGGCCTATTTCAGACCAGGGTGACAAGAGGTCATGGCTGACTATAAGTTGGAGGACTCGCACTAGCTGTACTCAAACTGAGGAAGCTGTTTGGACGAACAGCGAAACATTTCTGTCTCTCAAGGAAAAGAAGTCCAGTAGCCATGACTCAACTTTCAGATAAACTTACCTGGATGGCTGAGAATCTTCACAGAAATACCTGAACATGTCTTAATTGTACTGGACTGTATATTATCCCTCATTCTGTAAGCCACCTTGGGTCTTATTCCAAGGAGAAAGGCGGGGCAAAAATACTCTTAAATAAATAAATAAATAAATAAATAAATAAATAAATAAATAAATAAATAAATAAATAGCTTGTTGGCTTAAAATATAGTTTGTGCCAGGTGCCAATTTTAATTGATGGTTTCATCCCATAATATTATTCATACAGTAAGCACAGTCAACAGGAAAGTCTCCTGAATAGTCTGAAATGAAAGGAACCTAATCAAAAACCTGCTTATAGCAATTTCTTTCTCCCCCTCCATGGGGTTTGCAGCAGGAGATTGTCCCAGTGGGTTACTTTCCATGAGCTGGGGGGGTAGATCTTTGTCCCACTGTTTACACAGCTTAAGGCTTTAATCCTATGTACTTCAACACCTAAAATAAGCCCCACTGAGCAAAGTAGGATTTATTTCCAAGGCAGATTCAGCCCCATTGTGCAATGGAGGCCTTACAACCCTGCATACAAGACCGCAATTATGCTTCAACTCTCCTTTCCAATTACCAAAGGTGCAATCTCTCTGCACTACAAAAGCGTGCAAAAAGCGACAACCTGAAACGCGGCTTCTCCTTCCAACAGGGGACGCCCAAGATCTTAATCATGACAGGCTAATTTTGTTCGTGGACCTGCTGCAAAGATTCAGCAGGGAAATACTTCTTGTTTACCAATAACAAGCAATCGCTCCCAGCTATCTGGTTTCCATTTGCTTCCTCCAACGACACCAGCATTATTAAAAAGAAAAAGCAGGGGGAGATGCTACTAACACTTAGCTCACGATGAACGATAGGATCAGCAGTCTGCCTGGGAAAAAAGAAAAGACTGCAGCCTCACCAGCAATATAGATGGAGCAACATCTACATTTTCATTTCACCAAAGCTAATATGTCACTTGCTGATATGATATTTGCCTCCCTGACACTCCCCCACCTCCCGGCCAAAGAAGCTCATCCAAGCCTCTATCAGATGGCCTTTCATCTTATGGTTGGTTTTGGGACAGCAAGCTATTGCATGCGATGGCTTGCCTTAGTGGCCCTTTCAGATGTTACAAAATTGGTTTGCATTCACTACTCCCTTATAGCAGTCAAACTAATGCTGGGTTGATTTGCCTCCGTGATATTGTGCACATGGCTGACCACTGGCTTCAAGGGAGAGGGCTTGTTTTTCTTCCCTGCTCAGCAAAGTTTGGGAAACTATTTTTTAAAAAGGCTATCATGACAGATTGAAGCCATCCATACTGGAGCCATCCATAAATAAGCAGTGGTAGGATGGTGCTCGGGGTGCCAGAGCATGATCATTCCACAGCTGCATTACAGATGTGTTCAGAATATCACTAAATCTGTAACTTTCCAAAGTGCGCTGAACCTCCAGAAAGTAGTCAAGCAGTAAATTCCTGGGAAGGAGGAGAGTTAATATAGTACAGAAATTTCAGAGGGCTTTGTGGTGGTGGTAAGGTTGCCTGTGTCGCAAAGCTTTGAATTTCTGATAAATTTCTTTGTAATACACAATAGACACACAGAGAGCAAGAGAATAGCTTAAAGTTCTTCAGAAAGTCCACCCCATTCTCATTAACTGGCACTTAAGGTCTCAGTAACTCACTCAGAGGAATTTTTAGGAGGAAGAATAAAAGTGCTTTATTACTTACAGTTGTGAATGGATCAAAAGTAAACTAACAATCTCTCCTTCCAACAGATTAAAGAGAGGAAAAGCAATACTCAGCAGAGAGGCAAAGTTCACTTTGAATTCAGAGACAGGAAAGAACAGGTGGTTAATGATGGGTTAATTGACCAGTCACTGCAGAGGAGAAAATTCTTTCCCAGACACAACTTCTACAGGCAGCATGAGAAGTTGCAGAATTAAAGTCCAACAGCCTGTTCTCTAGAGATTCAACCCCTGAACATTTTTTCACACATCACTCTAGGCTGAAGTGTGGGGGGGGGATCGAAAGGGTGGCTCTTGCCAGCGTTTTTCCTAGATGCCATGCATCTGTCCAAGGCTCTACAGAAGAAAAATGCACATATACACACCCTGCCATTGCCCTTCTCCCCCACCTTGCCCTAGATGCTCTGAAACACCAATGCACCCTCTGCTGCTCAGCTGATAGCCCTACCTACCTACTCGTGCCGCCCCCTGCTGCTGTGCCCCCCTCAACATGTCCCCTGTATTATTATAGAGAGCCATAGAATTATACACATAAGGGCCTTTTCAATACTTATTATCACCCCTCTTGGAGCTTCAATAGAAGTCTATGTGCATCCTTCCTCCAACACCACACAAATATTGAAAGAACAATGAATGTCATAGGAGGTCATGTACCTTAGTTCATCCCACTGGGGTACAGCCAAGCCTTCATTGCCAGAAACAATTCCCTAACACACCACACTATGTGTGCTAAAATTAAAAGTGTTCTCTGTGCAGAGAGGGTTGGAGAAAGCAAGTTACTCAGAATTCAGTGATGACCAAAGGAGGCACATTTGCAACTCTTGTATTGCAAGGAATCCAACTCTCTTTTTAAAAGGTGGCATCTCTCTGAGGGCCATGCAAGAGTGCTTTTTAAACAGTCCTCACACTGCCAAAATGTGTCAGTGAGTAAGACTGTGATGCCCAGCCTGCCAACTCCTATACTGTATCAGTCACATGTGATTGGTGAAGATCTACTGGATTAATGTCTGTGACGAGAATGATTGTAGGGAGCAGATTCAGCAGCTAAGGGATCAGTGACAATGAATGGACAAGCACAAAAATGCAGGAATCCCAAAACATAAGGAGAGAATGGAGAAGACAATTCTCAAAGCAGGGAAGAAAAAACGAGAGGGGAATGTGAAGCAATCATTGATTACATTCAATAACAACAGGTTAGATCCAGACTTCTGTTTAGCATAAGTCTGCTTGGACTGGCGTGATGACTCGGTGGACTAAGGCTTCCGAAAACTGTTGCCTGCAAAGTCAGCAGCTTGGCGGTTCCAATCTCGGGTGCCACGCAGCGAAGCGAGCTCCCGCTGATAGCCCCAGTTCCTGCCAGCCTAGCAGTTCGAAAGCATGTAAAGGCAAGTAGATAAATAGGTACCGCCATAAAAGCAGGAAGGTAAAACAGTGTTTCTTTGCATCCATGCCAGCCACGTGGCCATGGACATGCACAACACTGGCTCTTTTGGCTTGAATACGGAGATGAGCACTGCCCCAAGAGTCGGACACGACTAGCACGCATGTGGGGGGGGGGACCTTTACCTTTTTACTTCCACTGGAGAAAGGGAGAGGAAAGGCAATCTTCACCATTCTTCCTCCCCAACAACACGTCCCACTGGCTGAAAAGCTGTCCTGGAGCACTGAGGTAGGGACCCCTCAGAACCATCTGAGGGTTAACCCCAGGAGGATGGAGAACTGGCAAAGATCTCGTTCTTGCCAGCATTCTCCAGAAGGAAGAGTCTACTGAATATTGAAACACAAATGGAAGGAGCTGCTTGGTTTGCCTAAAGGCCTGTTTGAATCCAAATGGAGATTTAAAAATCAAAATTTTATTTCAAGAAAGGGTACTGCTCCCTTCATCTGAACACCATGAGGGCTTTCCCCCCTGCTTTCTTTTTCTTTCAACATTGCTGACATCTGATGGCATTCATGTGGAATTGCAGCCTCTGGCTTCTAGCAGCGAACTTCAGGCAGTGAGGGCTGGCAGAAAATGGCAAATGAAGCCAGGAGTTTTAACAAGGGACATGGGAGATTGCTACACATATAGAAAATGAAGGCCCATTTCCCCACTACTTGGATTCACACCTTTACATGAGGAAGGGGTTTCAATGTGTCAGTGAAGCTGTGAGCAATGCTGGTGGGAGACTAGACACCATTACCAGTCTGGACTCCTGGCAAGGTCACCCAAGGTGAAATTTTCACAGCTGAGACACCAAACTAAGAGGCCTTCGCCCTCTTCAAGGCATCCACTGGACAGCAGCTGTAGCGGAAGGTGATACGGAGGAGGCAATGGTGGCAACACTGTGCAGTTGTTGGGTGAGAGAGAGTAGCATTGTGTGGGTGGGTGGGTGGTTGTCTTTTAATTGTAGTTTTCATGTATTGGTATGAACACTCTAGTAGGGGCAGGGTGGCTCAGTGGACTAGAGCGCTGAAGCGGTCGGCTGCAAAGTCAGCAGCTCAGCGGTTCGAATCCCGGGTGACATGCAGCAGAGTGAGCTCCCGCTGTTAAACCCAGCTCCTGACAATCTAGCAGTTCTAAAGCATGTGAATGCAAGTAGATAAATAGGCACTGTCATAAAAACTGGGACAGTAAACAGTGTTCTGTACACATGCTGGCCACATGGCCATGGACTTGCACAACACTGGCTCTTTGACTTGAAAACAGAGATGAGCACTGCCTTTACATGAGGAAGGGGTTTCAATGTGTCAGTGAAGCTGTGAGCAATGCTGGTGGGAGACCAGACACCATTACCAGTCTGGACTCCTGGCAAGGTCACCCAAGGTGAAATTGTCACAGGAGAACCCTTATGCACGTTTTACTTTTCCTTTTATGAATGCTATCAGGTGAAAGAGTGTAGGGTAATGTGGGTGTATGTTTCATTTTATGTCAGTTATTTTTAATAAAATGTGTACAAATGGTGTTGAGTGAGAGAATGTAGGAGTATGTGTATGGATATTTATTTCTTAAATTGTAGTTTTATGTCTTGGAATTTTTTATATTTGGGGTGAGTGATGCACAGACTGGATGGCACTTTTTAATTTTGCTGTATTTGTACAATAATAATAAAGTGTTATTCTATTCTATTCTGATTTTTGTTGGTATTGCACAGAGGCAATAAAGGAATTAGAAAAGATTACCAAGTGTAAGGAAGTGTCATTAGAGACCTAGATCAAGATCATCCACATGTTTATGCTCCCAGTCACCATGTATGGGTGTAGAAACTAAACAGTAAAAAAAAAGCTGATAGGATGGCAGAGATATTAACCAAAAGCATTTCTGCTAGCTGCTTAAGGAAATACTGCATAATTTTGTTGCAGCTTTTATTTGTGCATCTCATAACTGCATATTTCTCAAAAACCACTCAGGGACTATTGAATTAGTACCATTGGGTTGATGCAATCTAAGCTAAAATACTATAAATCCAAGTGTATTTTTCAATGCAGTTATTTCTTCCAAATGATCAAATAATCTATTTTGCCTGCCAAAAGTAGCTGATACCTAACCTGGACTGCTTATAAGAATCCCCCCTCCCCCATTCACTATAGATTCCCTCTATTATTTTTTCTCTCTTTTCATTTTGAGTCTTGAGGACATTCACAGAACTGGGATGGCAGACAGTCTATATTCTGATTTTCTCATTCACATCTAGCAGACCAGTCAAACCTGAGATAAAACAAACTGCTACACGCAAAATGGGGGAAACTCCTTTTTTGAATTACAAACCCGATGTAACTTGCTTGGTTTTACAATTAGGATTAGGCCAAACATTAGGATTTTGTAGCCCCAAGCAGCTTGTAACTAGAACTGACAATTGGGTTTATATTAACTAGGAACCCTCATGACGTATTTCAGTACACATTTTGGTGCAGTTTTGTTGGCACTTTACAAGAGCTGTCCAAGGTACTGATCTCTATGTGCAAAATAGGTACAGCACCTTGGATGACCCTTGTAAATTCAGACTACAACCTGAAGACTAGTTAAAGATTATAACCTTGTAAACAAAAACCAAGAGTGGATTCACAGTCCCCCTGAAACAGGATTCACCAGAGGCCACTGTTTAAGGTTAAACCTACCGTCAGTCTAATGTATAATTTAGAGATAAATATTATGCTAGAGTCAAAGTTCTAATTAGAGCTCCGGACAGTTATCAAAATCCTGTAGTCAGTATGCTCTAGGACCAATCCAGAGGTCCAGATGATATCAGGAAACAAAGCCTTTCCTTGAATTCTTCGCTGCTAAAACCACCTAACCGTTTCATGTTTCTCCATGCAAACATGTCGTTGTAATGTTGGGAGGAACTACTCCTTTAAGCACAAGTTGAGTCACTGGCTGCCAGTGTCCACTATTCATCATGCCAATTAGGGCAGTGGTGGACAATGTACATTACTCAAAATCCATAATGAGACGGTGAAATCTATTGTGATTCTACATATATGATTTACGTAACTGAGACATTTGAGAATTCAGACTCATAGACCACGCCAGTGTCTACATCAAGATTGATCATAAGCAAAACAAGCCATGGTAGATGTGAAAATCTCAAGCTGTGAAAGTAATCATATTCTTTTGGCACTTGAAAATTTCCTCTTCTATTGACAAGGTTTACATAATGCAAAAATTTTCCCTGAGCAACAGGCAAACAGATCCTACACATGCTGGCTGAGTCATCTGCCACCTTTAAATTGTTGGTCCTTAACTCAGTTAAGATGGCTGGCAGCATATGAAGAAATTTGGATGGCAACCAGATAAGCTATTGATCCAGGCACCAGCTGACATTTTAACTGGATGGAATCTTCTGGGGCTTTCCTCAGTCCCTGACTGAGAATGAGGCAGAAATAAAGCTGACTTGTGTCAAGACCACTTCACGGGCATGACCCACTTGTGCATTCCAAGAACTTGTGTTACTTCATGGAAGGGAGGTGTCTTAGCAGAGAGGTAGCCTCGTGGGCCTGTATTCAGCCCCCCATGGATTGGATGCACTGCTTGGTGGACCAAATATCACCCACCACATGAAGGTTAAACCTCGTTAGAATTGCAGAAGACATCCCATTTTCAGATAGCTGCTTGGAACCCTGCATATGTAGGTAAACTCCAATAAGCATTGCTACATAATCTTATATCGTAAACTATAAAGGGATTTAAGGATCAGCACTTGTGCTTTGAAACGTGCCTGGAAATATACAGGAAGCCCATTGAGATTTTTCCTTACTGGCAAGAGATATTACTTGTGACTCCATAATCTAGCTATCATTGTTGATAGCAGCTGGCATTACTATCCATGTCAGCACCAACAGCAACATGAAGTGCATTGCAGGAATGCCTTTGGCAGGAATCCTATCGCAAAAATTACGAACTGACCCTGAGGGTTGTGACCCAGTTTATCTCTAAAAGGTAGAGTCTGGAAGTAAATTCAAAAACCAAATGAAAAGAACTTCAAAACACTTAACACATTTTGATGAATCTTTATTTTATTAAAAAGCAGAGTTTTTGGAAATCAAGGATGTTGTATTATTTTATACTAGCTGTGTACATATTCATAAGAATGAGTATTTTCCTGGATAGAGTGTCCTGACAAAAAGAGCATCAATTTTACAAGGATGTCCTTTGTGACAACACATTATAAGCGATAAGCTATAGCCAAATATTAGCTTGTAGCAGAAAAGACAAATTAGGAGAGGAGAGCTCTTTTATTGGTCTGACAATAAAGAGTCTAATAAAGGTTACCTGACCACTGGCTTCTGCCTAGTAGATAAGGATTTATTACTGACTTCCACAGCCTTGCATCTAGTTATTGAACAGAGCATTTCTTTGGCCTTTGAAATAGAAAGGAGAAATTGATTGCTGTTTCTTCTCGTGGCCCTTACATTTATTCTTTTTTCATTTTTCCGTGTGGCTCCTACTGCTTTCCCTGCCACTCAAAAAGCATGACACATAGCAAAAATTTTGTGTTGCAGATCTGCAATATATAACTGAGGAGACCAGAACACATTATTCAGTGGATGACAAATAGAGTTAATTACTACCTAATAAATGATTTGCTGTAATTAATTCATTTTGACATTTCCTAAACAGCAGTGCTGCAGATCTTTGAGATGATTCATTAACTCATAGAGTCTAAGGATATTTTGCACTCATCCCTATCCACCACTTTCTGTAAGGAAAAGGTCTGCAAAAAGAGAGACATAGATACATATAGAGGTGTGTGTGTCTACACATGCGCACACACATACACACATGTATGAGTGCTCCTAGAATCATGAAGTATAAGGTCATTTATCCTTGGAGAGCCAGTCCTCTCAGACTGGTAGGATGTGCACACACATTCTCTGTGACTGGAAACATAGACCTGTCATTAGAAATTGCTGAAAAGTACCAGTGTGTTAGGGACCTAACAGAAGCAAAAAACATCAGGAAGAGATGGCAAGAATACACAGAGGAATTATACCAGAATGATCTGTATGTCCCTGATAACCAAGATAGTGTGGTCACTGACCTCGAGCCAGACATCCTGGAAAGTGAAGTCAAGTGGGCCTTAGAAAGCCTTGCAAACAACAAGGCCAGTGGAGGTGATGGCATTCCAGTTGAACTGTTTAAAATCTTAAAATATGGTGCTTTTAAAGTGCTACACTCAATATGCCCGCAAATTTGGAAAACACACCAGTGGCCAGAGGACTGGAAAAGATCTGTCTACATCCCAACCCCAAAGAAGGGCAATGCCAAAGAACTATCAACAACCTCTGATACGCAGATGATGTTACTCTGATAGTAGAAAGTGAGGAGGAATTAAATAACCTCTTAATGATGGTGAAAGAGGTGAGTGAAAATAATGGGCTGAAGCTCAACATAAAAAAACCCTAAAATCATGGCCACTGGTCCCATCATCTCCTGATAAATAGAACGGGAAGAAATGGAGGCAATGACAGAGTTTACTTTCTTGGGCTCTTTGATCACTGCAGATGGTGACTGCAGCATTGAAATTGAGACACCTGCTTCTTGGGAGGATAGTGCTGGCAAACCTAGGCAGCATCCTAAAAAGCAGAGAAATCACTTTGCCAACAAAAGTCCAGATAGTCAAAGCTGTGGTTTTTCCAGTAATGATGTATGGGAATGAGAGCTGGACCATAAAGAAAGTTGATGGCCACAGAATTTGCTGCGGTGATGTAGGACTCTTGAGAGTCCCCTGGACTGAAAGGAAATCAAACCTATCCATCCTGAAAGAAATCAACTCTGAATGTTCACTGGAAGGACAGATTTTCCAGATTTCCCTTCGCCTATGGAATAAACCAGATATCTGCCTGGCCCCCTCCTTGGCTACCTTTAAAAACTAATAAAACCTTATTTAAGCAGGCATTCCCTCAAATGTAATGTAATTTCAGTGTTCCCCATTAAAACATTATTTTAACTTATTTGTCCACCTATAATGATACTTATTCACTTTTTATGTCACTTTATGTTAATTTTATTTTTATTATATTACTGTATTTAATGTTTATTTTGTGTGAATTATTTAGTTTATTTGCAGTGTATGTATACCTTAATTTGTTGCAAACTGCCCAGAGTGACCTCGCTGTCATATAGGCAGTACAGAAATTCAACAAATAAATAAATTTTAAAGCTGAGTCTCCAATACTTTGGCTATCTCGTGAGGAGAGAGGACTCCTTGGAAAAGTCCCTGATGTTAGGAAAGATTGAAGGCAAAAGGAAAGGGGGATGGCAGAGAATGAGATGGTTGGACGGTGTCATTGATGCTACCAAAATGGATTTGACCAATATCCGGGAGGCAGTGGAAGACAGGAGGGACTGGCGTGCTCTGGTTCATGGTCCAGAGTGTAACAGGACCTTATCTTCTTTTATATAATTTGCAGATCATCTTATATTATTTTGTGGCCTTCAGAAATTAAAGGTGGGATTCCTTTACAGGTTCATGCCCCAAACAGGAAAATCTACCTGAGTGACAGCTCTTCTGCCAACAAAGTGATTTCTGCTCTAATCCCAGGCTATTTATGTTTCCATTTGACTGCAGTGTACTTTTTTCAACTAGCTCATCTACACCTGACATATTCTATGAATGTGTTCTGACCATGGAGGTTCTATCATGAGGGACATTTTACACATCTAAGTAGGGATTTGAATCCAGGACTCCAGCCACACTATCCAATACATTGCCTTGGCTCCCTAAGTGTGCAACTGCATTGTAAAACTAAATTGGAGTGATTTGGCTTTGCATCTGCTTGACATATTTATGTTTGATAGAAATATGCAGGATATATCTCAATGTCATTTGCAGGGAATCATAAGAAGGTGAAGACACCTGCTTGGGAATACCCTGAAGTGAATGGTGAGACAGAATGCTGGACTGGATGGGCTGTGGCCTGTTCTTACGTTCTTATGATTATATTCAGTTTAGTTGACCACATGAAGAACTCACATTGTTTTGATGCCCGAGTCCACAATGGCCCATACATCCAATGAGGTTCAATATGTATCCCAGCCCCCTTGCTTTGATACCACCCTCCTGCTGATCCATGGTTCTCCCTTTATGGTTTGCTGTCAACTCACTGGGAATATTTAAAGGGTTGCATGGCAGAAAGTGGAATGGGGCAGTTTTCCATAGTTTTTCACATGCACGTGAACACATCTACCACAGAAATATAGAAATACTGTAGTATGCTTGACTTCATTGGAGTTGTTTCTATTTCGTATCTACTTGTATCTTTCAATTTTGTCTGTGCAGTAGTGATCTAGCACTAAAGTAGCAATACAGATAAGGTATTAACTCAATAGTTTATGATAGATAGATAGATAGATAGATAGATAGATAGATAGATAGATAGATAGATAGATAGATAGATAGATAGATAGATAGATAGATAGATAGATATGGGACATCATCAGAAAGCCACTCCATATCACTCAATCACATAGGCAAAATACCATTTAAATCATTGTGGTCAGAAGAAGTAGAAGCATGCAATGGCACAGAGAAAAAAAGACCAGTCTGAAAGGAAACAAGAATGGGGGTGATTCACACTGATCATTATACCATGTGCTCACTGAAAAAATACTTCACCAATGTTAACTCCAGAGCCAGTGCCCAAAGTACCTTTCCCAGTGTAGCTGCATGCTTGGATTAGATTGATGAATTGTCCCTGAACTTGGATGTAAGGCAGGGGGAAGGAGGCATGGAGGCAGTTGCAGCAGGTACACACTACTGAATGATTCCCACCCCCGGGTGTGCAAAGAATCCTGTGATAAAGAAGCCTTGTTAACTCTATTTTGATCTCCCTGTGTAGAATTTGTGGAATGATGGAGGTGCAATGAGAAACCCCAGATTTGAAGCATACCCTACACCCTGCCATGGTTGTGAGTGGGAAGCAGAGAGGTAAACATTTATCTCCTCACTCCATTTTCCTTTCTACCGAGTTAAAAGAGGACAATTTCCTCGTTCCCACTCCCACCTGTGGAGATGGAGGCGGTATTGCAGGGTATCACTCATGCCACTAGCAAATCTCATGCTGTGGACAGAGCAGAAGTTCTGCCAGACTGTATGTTTCCCTCAGCCAGCGTAATGAATTGAGGTGCAGGGCTACATAATTTATTTGATTAATCAGTTTCAGCAAGCAAGCTCCTGTTTTCTCCAATATGCAAAACAAGCCCAATGATAGGCACGTAGAGGTCTGCAAGAAAAATCAGTCCTTTGTCTACAGTTCATACAAGGCACACAATAATGGTCACTAATAATTGTTCTATGCAAACATTCATGTTATAGAAAACACACTAAATCCATTTTAGAAAGTGTTGCTTATTCACAGCAGAGCACTAATCTAGATTATTGGTAAAACCTCCTGATGCTAGTAAATTGCTTATTCCCTGTGATGTGTGACAATAAATGAGCATATTTTGCATCACATAATCCAATCACAAGTTTTCTTCTTCTCTAAATGATTAGCAATTAGATTGTTACTGCTTAACAAGGAGACAGGAGTCACATTATGCGGTTTAGGTAGCAATTATAGGAATCTCTGGTGGCTTTTCTTGGTGAAATTAATACACGTGGGAGATTTGCCATTAAGCATTAGGAGCATAAGTAGAAAACCTGCAATTTGAAGGGCATTAAAAAGTAAGTTCTTATAATGTTTTCCAGGAAAGGGAGGTGTCGAATCTTGCAAATACAAAAACAGAGAGACACAAGGGAGCTGTACATTTTTAAAATGAAGCAGCACGTGTCAGAAAACGTGTGCATTTTAATAGCAGAAAAAGAATGAAGAAACATTTAAGTATTTTAAGCAGCCGGTGGTGGGGTGCGGGCTGGCCTGAAGAAGCAGCTTCAGTAACAAACATTTTAGGGATAGGACATTAAACTGTTATTACTTAGAACAGTGGTTCTCAACCTGTGGGTCCCCAGATGATCCTGGGCTGCAACTCCCAGATATCCCTTCCGTGAGTGGTGGAGGCTTCTGGGAGTTGCAGTCCAGGAATATTTGGGGACCCACAGGTTGAGAACCAATGACTTAGAACTTCAGAGCTTGGAAGGAACCCTATGGATCACCAAGTCCATCCCTTTTGAAGGAGCCACAAGTGGGGAATCAAACTCCCATCCCTGGCTCAAATGATCTAGAGAGGGTTAAAAACGCCAGCCAGACATTTCTGAGGGACAACGTTCATCATTGCACCGCAAAATAAAATAAAATATTAGTTTCCATGTGGGAGGGTGCAACCATTTGGATGAGTGGCTCGTTTCTTTAAAAAAAATTGCAGCTTGCTAGCTATTCTTAATGAGCTACTCCTCCAACTCAAAATGCCCAACTTCTTACCACCACCCTCATTTAAGACCAGATCTCATATTGGGTCTCACAGAACTGGTCTTCAGTGGCATAATCTCTTTACTTCCTCTAGTGCTCTAGCCTTCCACGAGATAGTTAACCTAGGTTTCACGGGAGTGAATAAAGGGCCTGTTTCTGCTCATTTCCAGAACTCATCCAGCCCATGGTGGGATGGGGGGTGGGGACTTAGACTCCAAAGCCCACTGAGAGTGCCCCCTGCTCTATTTTATTTAATTTATTTAAAATATTTCTATCCTGCTTTCTTCCCCCAAAAGGACCCAAGGCAACTCTAGAAGAAACGCCTCCTTCCCCAACATGGGGATCATTAACGAGAACCAATGGAGACATTCCACAGCCCTGAATACATGCCAGACAAGACAGAAATGCTGTCAGTGGGTGTTCCACCAGACAGACTAGAGGGCCATCTCCCTGTTCTGGACGGGGTTGCACTCCCCCTAAGGGACAGGGTCCACAGCTTGGGGGTGCTCCTGGACCCCGGTCAAACTCTGGGAGCCCAGGTGGACTCAGTGGCCAGGGGTGCTTTTCTTCAGCTGTGGAAAATATATCAGCTACGCCCCTACTTGGATGAGTGGAGCCTCATGACAGTTACACAATCACTGGAAACATCCTATATTGATTACTGTAATGTGTTTTACCTGGGGCAGCCTTTGAAGATGGTCCGGCGATTGCAACTGGTTCAGAATCGTGCAGCGCAGCTGGTTAGTGGAGGGGCCACAAGGGACCGTATCAAACCAATTCTATATGACCTACATTGGTTACCAGCTGCTGCCCGAACCCAATTCAAAGTGCTTGTTTTGACATATAAAACCCTAAATTGTCTAGGACCTAGATACCTGAAGGACCACCTCCTTCCATATGAACCTACCTGGAAATTAAGATCTAGCCAGGTGGCCCTCCTGAAATTCAGGAGGGCCACCTGGCTAGATCTTAATAAGGAGGTGAAAGGGATGGCTTGTAAGAATAGGGCCTTTTCAATAACTGCCCCCAGGAATGCCCTCCTGTGAGATCTGCCTGGTGCCAACACTGATGATGTTTCGCTGCCAGGTAAAAACCTGTTTCAGAATTTTTTTTTAACTGACATAACATAGATTGTGGGTCCTGGTGGCAATTTTAGTATTTAGTATTTAAATGTTTTTATTGTTTTAATTGACACTTTAATGCTTTGTTGTAATTGTTCATTTCTGTTATAAGCCAACCAGAGACCTTAGGGTAGTGGGCAGCATATAAATTGTATACAAACAAACCTGATTGGTACTATTGACCTCCAACTGCTGACTTGGGGATTATTATATCACTTTCCACACTGACACTAACTGATCACTTTTGGCTTGACACTTTTTTCTTTACTATTTTAGCGCCATCTGTTTTTATTGGTTAGTTGTCATACTGGTTTTACATACAAGAATAGGCAACAGGTGATACCTTTATAGGCCACTGAGAAAACAAAAACAAAAAACTGCACAATATGCAAGCTTTTGTGGATATATTTCACTTCTTTAAGGGAAGTACCAAAAGTCCCAACAAAATGGGATTTGCCAGGTGGTTAATCTTAGAAGTCAAGTTCTTGGCAAGATGAATTTCACCAAGCACAATTTTAGATAAGGCAGGGAGCAGCAAGACTGCTGTTATAAATCCGTGTCTGAAGCTTCACACCCCAGTCCTTCAAACAAAGAGGTAGAGGTCATGCACGCACACACATCCTCTCTATGTGGCTCTTTTTCAAAACTGACATGTTCCTGTTTGGCCAGGCGAGCACTTGATGCAGAATATCCATGTTTGTTTGTTTAGTGTCGTAACCATCTTAGCACTAATGGGGAGTGGTTAAATAAAATAAAATAAAATAAAATAAAATAAAATAAAATAAATAAATAAATGGCTAGACAGCTGAGACTGCTATTGAGAATAATTTTCAAAAGGACCTGCCTTCATTTGGAAATTTCTTTATCTGTTCAATTCAAGTAGAGATTTTTCAAATGCAGAATATGACAGAAAGTGGAACTAACAGGTTTATCCATCTCTAGCCCCACCCATAGGTTGCATAACTACATTGCACTCTAAAACCAGCAACCCATCCCATTCGATGGAATGTTACGTCTGCTTTTCAAAGAATTACTGGTAGGCAGAGCTATATTCAGATGAACAGGGGGAAAATGGGACTTTATTGCACAGCCCTGAAATTAAAGGGACACAAGAATATGCTGCTGGAGAGGAATAAAATTATTTGTTGGCATTTGCTGATGGAAAGGCACAAACCAAGTGCCTCAAGTGTGCATACTGCTTTCAGCTGCTTTTCCCTGGGCAGAAGGAAAGAAAACAGGCTCACCATCCAACCAAAATGGCTGTCATGAGCTCAGATCCAGGCATTCCTAGCTGTTCCTCCACTCTCTGTGTGCATATGCCAATCTCACATGGTACAAGCTTAACCAATAGGGCAGTAAAGCCCACAACTCAAGAAGTGTCAGTTGTGGTTCTGCAGAAGGTGGGTCAAGGGGGTAGACCTTTATCATTTGCAATTCCCTATCAAGCTCCTCACAAGGTTACAAGACAGGAAGCCATTGTTCATCTTTTATGAGCCCATTTCAGACCAGGGTGACAAGAGGTCAAAGTGGACTATAAGATGGAGGACTCGCAACTAGCTTTCTTCAGAGTGATGAAGCTGTTTGGATGAACAGCGAAACATTTCTATCTCTTTAAGTCCAGTTGCCATGACTCAACTTCCAAATGCATTGTAAAAAGGATTACTGTGCAGCTGGAGAAGACTCAAATGAACAAGAGGATGCAGCAGTTCTCTTTCAAAGAAAGCTTATGATATTAGAGCTTAGAAAACTTAAGGGTGATGGATGGTGTGTGGTGGAATATTGTGCATGCTGTGCAGAAAGCAAACACACAGAAGCTCTTTTCCCTTTTTCACAATACTAGAACTTGTGGTAAAGCTGGTAAGAAATGTTGCCTTGGAACTATTTAAATGAGAAAGTTGGGGTAGAAACACTTTAAATGAATAAAAATTAAAAATAAATACATTATTCAGAGCTTGGAAGGGTTACATTTGGACTTTATATCCCTGAATGCCCCCACCACCCAAAACACCTTTCCAAATGCAGCCATGCATGCAGTTAAAAAAACAAAACACTTCAGCGGTACTTGTGATTACAGTTAAAATGAGCATTTTTGAGACTCCCCAGCTTACATGGGCATGTAGTGTTGAGAAAAGAACACTGAGGGGAGATATGAAAGCATTTTTCACAACCTGTACCTTAATAGCTGTCATAGAGGAAGGGCAGGATCTGTTCTCAACCCAACAGTGTGCTCAAGTTACAAGAAGCCAGAGTTTGGCCGATATTCATCTGTACAGAAAAAATGATATGCAGTAGGGGCAATGGAAACCATCTACCAACAGCTGGTGTGTGTTCCAACACTGGAGGCACCCAAAAGAAATTTAGACAACCACCTGAAAAGATATCATTTTATTTGTATTCCTCCCTTGAGCACAGGGATGGACTATAAGTGGCCATGTAAGACCCTTTTAACTCCATGATTCTTGTATGAGAAGATCCTACCAACCCTCCAACCAAGAACTTGCCTTTTCGGGCAAGGGTGGAACGACAGACGACATACTACTCCCATCATCGATATGCCCCGCTGCCCCAAGGGCAGCAGCGATAATTCACATTACAGTTCACTAATCGCAGAAAGGCAGAACTGGACGGGAGCCCTTTTGTCAAGGAAGCCGAGCGAAGCCTCGAACTCCCAACCTCTGGCACCGCAGCCACAGGCTTTTATTATCTTGAATCCCTCGCGTTCTATTAACCCCTGCCTTAACAGCCGAGCTTCCCCCGCCTCGTCTCCTCGGCGTTCGGAAACCACGAGCCGACAGCGAGAGCGAGCAACGCGAAAGGGCTTGCTCGAGAAGCCACGTGACATCCCTCCCCCGCCCACCCGCAACAACATTCCACCTTTCAACCCCGCAAGTCCTGCGCATGTGCGGCCCTTCTGTGCCCGCCTTCGCGCCTCGCTCACCCTACCTCCGGCTCTCCTGTGACGTAGACGCGCGCTATGGACGGCTTCGGCGAAGCCAGCGGCCCAGGCCCCGCCCACCCCTATATATACCGCCGCGCTGGGGGGCGGGGACCCGGCCGCCATTGTGCTGCGGAGTAGGCCGCAGCCCCGAGCCCTTGGGAAGGCGCTGCCGCCGCCGTTCCTTTTCGGATCTCCCACCTTCTCCTCTCTTCCCCCTCTCCTCTCCCCTCCCTTCCCTCTCTCTCCTTTTTCTAGGTCGTGAAGATGCCGCGCGTCTATATCGGCCGCTTAAGCTATCACGTGCGGGAAAAGGACATCCAGCGCTTTTTCAGCGGCTACGGCCGCTTGCTCGAAGTCGACTTAAAAAACGGGTGAGGGCCGGCCTCGGACTCGTGTGTGTGTGGGAGAGGGAAAGGAGGCCGAGGGGAGGTCGTGGCGCCCCGGCGGGAGGAGGAAGAGGAGGCGGAGGCGGGCCCGTTGCTTCGCGTCGGGGCCGCCTCTAATGGCCGCGTGGCGGCGGGGCTCAAAATGGCGGCCGAGGCCCCCATTGTCTCCTTCAGGGAGGGAAGGCGCGCCGGAACGGGGCCAGGGAGGGTCACCCTCCCTTTTAATAAGAAGGTTTCAATCCCTTTTAATAAGGTTTCTCTGTGAGGAAATGGCGGAGGAGGAGGAGTCGGCCGCCGCGGGCCAGGGACTTAGCAGGGCTCCCTTTGAAGGGGAGGGTTGTTGCTCTCTTGAGGTGTATATACGTGTTTTTTTTGGGGGGCAGCGGGGGGTTGAGCCTGGCGGGACCCAGGAAGGCTTCTTCTTCTTCTTCTCGGCCTCCCCCGACACGGTGGGGGGGGCGGTAACCGGGCGGCCTCCTTGTCGCTTCTCTCTCTCTCTCCTCCGCCTCAGGTACGGCTTCGTGGAATTCGAGGATTCCCGGGACGCCGACGATGCCGTTTACGAGCTGAACGGCAAGGACCTGTGCGGGGAGCGGGTGGTCGTGGAGCACGCCCGCGGGCCCCGCCGGGATCGGGACGGCTACAGCTACGGCAGCCGCAGTGAGTGTCGCTCCCGCGTGGCCGCTCCCGGGCGCGCGCGCGCGCTGGAGGCGAGGGGAGGGGAGGGGGGGTCCCACGGACAGACTGGGGGTTGTAGGGGAAGGTGGGGGTTCAGGCTGGAGTGGAGGGGGGGAAACACACTGCTAGGTTGTAATGGTGGGAGGAGGGGTGGACGTAGAGCCCTTGGAAAGACAGGGTTTAGCAGAGAGATTTGGGAGGTGGAGTGACAAAGGGTGTTAGTTATGAGGGGTTGGGTTAGTTGGGGGTCCTGAGGTCTAAAGGGGGGAGCTGAGTCCCTTTTAGCTTTGTGGGCTAGAAAGGGTTGCGAAGTTGTTAAGCATCCCCAGTGTATATCACAGTGATGGCGAATCTTTTCTGCAATTCAGAACCCACTAATTTTTTTTCCAAAGTGCCAATACAGTAATTTAACCTGTATACAGCTGGCTATGAAGGGGCAATGTCGGGTGCCCACAGAAAGGGCTCTGAGTGCCACCTTTGGCACCTGTGCCATAGGTTCACCATCACTGGTTATATCACTTCCCATAGTGGGGCTCAAAGCCAGAGGCATGGTGGGGAAGGGTACTTGGGGTTTAAATATTAAAAGCTCACTGCTCTTAATTAAAATGTGCATAGCACCAAAATTTACCAGCAAAATTAGATTGGAGAAGCGTTGCTATACTGCAAAGCTACAAATGGAAACAGGTGCCTACAGGTGCTCTTAAAACAATATTGTGAAGCCCTTTGCTTCAAATTTTCAAGTATGATTACATTATGAAAGTTTGGGTTAGGACAGTGACAGCTAACTTGGAGCAGCTGGGCAGGTTGAATTGGAAATCAGGTGCTGAAGCAAAAGCCATGTAACTTTCTGGTGAAAATCTGGCTTGATCAGATTCTTTTGAACTTGGTATAATGGTTAAGAGCAGTAAGGGGGTAAATTTATTCTAATGCCTTGCTACTGGTGGGGGTGGGTTATCTTGAAAATGTATGTTTTTAAAGTTGTTGCATGTTCAATTCAAACTTTTTAACAAGTCCTTGATGTTTCAATTTAAAAGTGACCAGTGGGGCTGAGGCTGTGTCCACTGAGGCTAAGATGACTGCCTTTCCTGATTGGCCATGGCTTTTCCATACATTGTGTGACCCTTGCCCTATGACCCTTTGGCTGACCTTACCGGAAGCCATGACGACAGCAGCCTTTTGCCATTAGACGCAGGGTGATGGTGAGGATTCCAAGGGTTAGACAAAACTGGTTAAACTGAACTAGGTGACTGTTACCTTGCGTGTGTTGTGGCCAAACCACCAAATACCTCATACTGTGATGTAAGTACTTAGTGTAAATTAGTAAATTTTTTGTAAACTGTAGAAATGCATGTAATCAGTTAAGTTTTATATTTTACAATGTTCTGTAAAATAAAACTTAGCAAGGTAAATCTAATAAAGGAGCAGTCACTTTCTAACAGAGTTTAGGAGCACAGTCTTGTAGGATTTTAGTCTTTGATTTGCCCGTAATATATACAATATGGCGAATTGGAAATTTTGTTGCAGGATTAGAAAACTAAAATGCTATTTGTAAACTAAAGTAAAATAACTTTTGTTTGCTTTTATATAAAGTTACTAACTTTGTTTCTTTGTATGATGAAGGTGGAGGCTATAGCAGTCGAAGAACATCTGGAAGAGATAAATATGGACCTCCTGTTCGTACAGAATTCAGATTAATTGTTGAAAACCTTTCCAGTCGCTGTAGTTGGCAGGATTTGAAAGTAGGTTGACAAGTGGGGAGAAAATTTGGCTTAAGTGCACTTTGTGTGTCTGAACATTCCATAAAGCTTGAGAAGGACCTCTGAACACAGGTTATATTTGTTGAAATCTCTGTACCTACTGGTCAGAATTTTGATATTGCTGTACAGCATAAGCCAGAATTCAAGCAACCACTGTGTTCTGTCTTACTAATTTTCTGGTTTACACACAGTTGTGCTGTCTGGGATGCTGGTTATGTGCCTGCAAAATGTGAATACCACCTGCACAGTTACCCTGATGTGTGTAGTATTTTGCAGTAGGGTTTTGGGCAGTGAGTTTGGGCTTGTACAGTCTAGTAATGGTAGTGATGATAAAAATGCTGAGTTGGGGCAATTCTTGTTATTTGCTTACAAAACAAACTATGTTTCGTAGTTGCTTAGCGGACCCTTCCTTCCTGGTAAGACATTCTGGGACTATGCAGCTTGCCCAAGTTTTGACAGGTGCCAGGACTTGAAAGTCCATCATGCTATGTGATTTCAGCTGTCTCCTTAGCCAAGTTGCACAGTGGGAATTTAAATTCTCAGTCCTCAGCTCTGCAACCAGCAGTTCCAATTTCCTGAGCTATAACACCCTTTACAATACAGTAGGGATATTTTAAAATGCAATAATTTCATTTATTCTTTAAGGATTTCATGAGGCAAGCTGGTGAAGTAACATATGCAGATGCTCACAAAGAACGCACAAATGAAGGTGTAATTGAATTCCGTTCTTACTCTGACATGAAACGAGCATTGGACAAATTGGATGGCACAGAAATAAATGGACGGAAGATCCGGCTGGTTGAAGATAAGCCACGATCAAGCCATAGGCGATCGTATTCTGGCAGCAGATCAAGGTAACTTCACATGTGGTCCCATTATATCTTGAAGATTTTAAGCCAGTTGTGGAGATGCTGAAAATTATAGCAGGTGTTACACTGAGTGGAGAGTGCAACGTTGATCCTGCAGTGTTAGAAACCCTTCAAGTAGCTGCTACATTCTTGTAGTGACTTCATTTAATGTATTGGGTTCCTCATATCACTAGGCTTACAGATTCTAATTTGTACACTATATTTAAAGTCTAGATTAATGTGTGATAAATTAAAAGAACGGGATGCAAAGCAGTCTTGTTCAATAACAGCTTGAGATGTAGAGTTGAAAGGCAACTCTAGAGACCCTAATTTAATTCTTGACGGCCATGATTTTGGGCCGGTTACACATTTCAGACGCTTCTCTCATCGGCTTTTTGGGAGATAAAATATGGCATATTAGGTTCAGCTCATTAGGGGAAAAGACAGGATGAAGATAGAAAATATAAGTACATACACTTTTAAGGAAAAGCAGATAATGCAGTGTATGGGTAGGTCATGGCTAGAGTGGGAATCTATTTTCTATGCTGATCTGTAAGTTTACTATAATGTGCTAGTTCTCTTTGAAGAGAATAGAATGTATGGTGCCTGGAATAGCACGGATTTGAAATACTGTTTGTTTTCAGGTCACGTTCTAGACGGCGGTCACGTAGTCGAAGTCGTAGGAGCAGCCGTAGTAGATCATGTAGTGTCTCAAAAAGCCAATCCCGGTAAGAACTTTTGTTTTGCACATAAACGTTTTCACTGTTGGGTTCAGAGCATTTGCTAGTGGCTTCTGAACTAATGTCTAATGTTAATTACTGTCTTGTTTGTATGTTATCAATCTGTTAAATAATCGTTTTTTAAAAGTTCTAAATCTAGATCCCGAAGCAAAGATCGATCACGTTCCAGATCTAAAAGCAGGAAATCTAGATCAAAGAGTAAGTCTAAGGTGAAATCTGACAGGGGGTCACGATCCCACAGTAGATCTAAAGAGAAGTCTAAGTCACGCAGCAGATCCAGGTCTGTGTCTCGATCACCCAAAGAAAATGGCAAAGGAGAAGCAAAATCTAAATCAAGGTCAAGGAGCAGATCCCATTCCAATTCACCTGTGCAACACCAGCCTGCAAAGTCTAACTCAGAATCTCCACGGAAAAGATCTGCATCACAATCCAGGTCAAGATCGCGTTCAAAATCCCACTCACGCTCCAGATCTAGTTCACAAGATTAAGATTAGAACTCTTGACGTGATTATTGAACTTTTCTATGTCAGGCTAGAAATCTTTTTTTAAAATATTCTAATTGAATAATCTGGCCTTTTTGGTTGGAGAAAACTGCCTGAAACCAAGTATATAAGACACATCTGATACACCTAAAATTTCCTGAAAGGTTGTGCAGAAGTGACAAAAAGAAAAGGGTCTTTTTGTAGAAATTAGGATAAATCTGATTATTTTTAATAGTGTCCCAGCAGAAGGAAAAATGCTGTGGAGTGGAGAATGTTTTATACTAAAGTACAAGTGCGAAAGGCTTTTGGGATAGATAAAATTTTCCTAAATATTTCCAATATTTAAAGCTATGGAAATTAGTTTAATTGGCTGTAGCTTGCATCTAAAATGCATGACAGCCTTATTCACTAGGTCAGAGGCGCTTCTAAAGCAAATTAAATCTCAAGCAAATACTGAGTTGAAATTGGTATACTTCATTTCTGCTATATAATGTGCCATTAGTAACTTGGATCTACAATAGCATTTTGTGGCTCAATTTTTCCTAACAAAAAATAACAAGCATTAGTTTCTCAAGATAAGGTACCATATAAATTTCTGCTCATCTGATTGTTTGCTTGTTCATTTACTGTCCTACTGCTACTTAATAAAAGGTTACATTACCTGCCCTAAAATTTGTGGTAAAATGGGAATTTAATGTGCAGAGCAAAATTTTTAGTCTTGGTGGGGTATCTAAATTCAAAGTGCAAATTGTGCACCTGAATTAGACTTTGTTTCCAAAGACCCTTTTATATGTAACAAATCAGTTTAGCAACAATAGCAGAATATTAGCACAAACTTGTAATCTTTATACAATGTATAGTTTGATTTGGATAAAATAAAATCAGTGACCCCATTGTTTGCTTTGGAGTATTGCTTTCTTGAGTGTTGTCTGTTTTAAAACTATCAGTATCCAAATGGATTGAGATCCTGTTGCTGTAAAATATGTCAAATAAATTATGCTATATAATGCTGATATACTGTAGCAGCAGTTTGCTCCTGAATGTGTTTTCTCCATTGGTTGTAGCCATGGGGATGGGAAGAGGAAGTCTTGAACTATCACTGCATGTTTGCAACTCATGCTTGCAGCTGATGTTAGCCCTAGGTACTGTAGTCAGTGATGAGTGAGCTTGCTTGCACATGTGAAGGGCTACATTTCTTGGGCCTGTACTTAAGTCACATTTGTCTGGCATGTTTTGGGAGTAATAACTCAGTGTTCAGTGTTTTTTTTCTCCACTTGAAAAAGATGCATCCCATGCTTCTCAGAACAGTCTTGAAATGTACTTGTGAGACTACAATTGTTAACACATGTCAGGTATCTGTGTTCAGATGAAATTCCAGAGGGATTGGTAGTTTGATCTGACTCCACAATCCTATATTACACATATTTGATAAAATTGACTTGGTTCAAAGAAATGGTCTCTATAGTGAACTGCATGTCAAGATGCTGGAACAGTTTGGAAACTTCCAATTAAACTTGCTTGATGATGTGCCATACAAAATCTGGAAACGATAAGAGCACAGTATAGGTATCTGACTGTAGAGCCAGAGGTTAGTAGTTTGATTCTCCACTGTGCTTCCTTAATAAGGGCTAAACTGATGATCAAGAGGGCTCCTTCCACATAGGTAGTTCTAAGAGATGGTTTCATTGTCCTCCTTTGAGTTTGAAGGAGCTGAAATGTCACTATAATTTGGCTGAGAATATTTTGGTGGGTTTGTATTAATGGTATATATCATGACTACTAAGATCTTGAGAGTTTAAACCAGTAGCTTTCTCTTATACATCATGAAACCATCTAAACAATAATTGCAAGAAATCAGTTGAGAGAGAAATTAGGCTTCTGCAAAGGAATTTTTACCACATCAGTTGTGTATTAGTCTTTGTGAGTCTTGTGACACCAAATTATTCAGGGTGATAAAACCTCAGGTTGACTGTGAAGAGCTCTAAAAAGATAGGCATGTTTTCTGACAACTGATGTAACAAAGTCAAAAGCAGGTAACTAAGGGATGTATAGTTTGTCTGTTGGATTAACCACCATCCTGGCGCATGGGGATGCAGAGTAGGGCATCTTAGAACCACAGTCAAAGTTCACTGCAAATAAGTGCTTCTGCAATGAAAGGTGGAAAGTAAGAAGTGATGCTGCCAAACTGTAGCCAAACTATTGTTGGAACTATCTGCCTGTATTGTAGATCTAACTTTTTATGTTAGATCACAAGCTTTAATGCATCCCATTCCACTAAATCAAAAGCTTTGAATGCATCTAACAATAGTACTTCTACTTGAGATTTTGTTTCTTTTGCTACATTGAGTATTCTTCGCATAAAATTTGATGTCTTCTGCGCATACATCCATTCTGGTCTTTCTCTATTAACACTTATTGTTTCCTTCCAAGAATATGGGATTTCTTCTCCTGCCCCCCTTAGTATCTTATATCATCTTTTCAGTCTTGGTATAAGAAGCTTTTTGTTCCAATACCAGTCTTCACTTTTTTATATAACAACCTCCAAACTACTGCAAAATGAGTTGTTAATGCAAAATACCATAGCTTTTAAAGTTGACAGCAGGGGGATCACAAGCACGTTTCCTGCCCTCCTACAGTCCTAGCTACGATTACTATTCCCACAGCACCTATTCCAAAATTGATTAATTTCACTGAATCTAGACTTCCTCCTATACACCTATAATTCAAAATACTAGTTGAATTAAGGACTGCAGCAGGGCAGGGGGGATTAAAATCTTTCCCACACAAGACTCAAATTTAGGATCTTGAGAGACCCTTCAATGATTCTACAGGGGGAATGAAGAAAGGAAGGGAAAGACACTTAAGGTATACTGTTCCCTTTGCTGTAGGATGATTCAGCATCAAATTTCTATGAGCCAGCACTTACCCTACCTGGCCTAGTTGTGTGATTCTGTCTTATCCCATTTCACCCTCACAAGTGTCACAAGCTCTCTGGAACACAGCTGAAATAACAATATAAACATAAAGGGAGTTACAAAGGCAGTTAATCTGAAAGTTGATTCACGGCAACTGGACTGGAATCAAGGTGAACTATACATTGGAGGCCTCACCACTAACTTTCCTTAAACTAACAAAGCTGCTTGGATGAGATTTGAAATGTTTTGATCTCACAAGAAAAGTCCAGTTCTTATTTTTAGGATTGAGTCAGGAGCAAGCTTGCTGGTTTATGCCAGCTTTAATATTTATGCTAAAAATTGCTGCTACATCTACAATTACATATGCAGAACACAGCTGTAGTAGCAAATGATGGAGTAACTAAGGGCACTTTTACATGACCTCCAAAATCTGCTGGCAACTTAAATTCGGACCAAAGATTGTGGGGGTTTGTTCTGCTTCCTGTGTTCCCACCCTTCCGCACTCCATTGCTCCTGACTGTGGTGAGGGGAGGTAGAAAAGAATGCAGGCTCACCTCAGTCTGCGTTCAGAGCAGTTTAAGCTCTGCATCTGGGAGCCCTTTGCCTCGGATTTTAGGGGTCGTGTAAAAGCAGCCTAAGACAATATCCTTAGGCTGAGGAGCAAGACGAGGGTGCCCCTAATCTCCAGTATTACACTGATAATAGAAATGTTAGCACAGGTGATTAGAAATGACAAATTAATGAAGTAGAGGGTGGAGAAAATAAGATAAACTTGTTTGCTGATGACACTTTGCTAATAATTAAGAACCCAACAGATAAAAAGTATTAAAGCACATTTGAAAGTGTTTGAGGAAGTAACAGGACTAATAGTAAACAGAAAGGTCTGAATGCTTACTGTTAAATCAGAAAAAACAAGGAAAATGAGAATGGAATCTGAAGGAAAACAAATATTTAGGGATAAAAAGATTACATGGAACTTACAAGGTATAATTAAAAGCAATTTGCACAGGCTGAAGAGAGAGAGAAGAGAACCGATTAATATATATATATATATATATATATATATATATATATATATATATATATATATATATATATATATATATATATATATATATATATATATATATATATATATATATATATATATATATATATATATATGCATGTTAGGATGGATTCGGGTTTCTTCCCGTGTAGAAATCTGGTTGTTTTGGCGATGCGTTTCGACGAGGTCTCACTCGTCATCTTCAGGCTGGTGTTCTGGCTTCTTTCTTCTTGAAGCAAAGTGTGGTCTCAGTTGAAGTCCTTCTATAAATACTGCTGGGGGTGTGTGGTTTGCTTGCTCTGTTGCTGATTGTAGGTTCCTTTGTTCCTTTGTTCTTTTGTGATCTGCTGTGTGGCTGAGGCGATCGTTAAGGGATTAACTGCTGATGGCTGTTTAGATGGCTGTTTACATGCTGGTGGGTTAGATGGCTGGTAGGTTCTGGCAGTATCCTGGGCTTTGGTGGAGTGGGGTCCTGTGTCTTGTGAATTCATTTTGGTCTGGCTACGTGTCTGTGGTCTCCCAATGTTTTTTTGGGTGTGTGAGTGTGCTCCATGTGGTGACTGGAGTGGGGTGCCGCAGTAGATGGTGCAGTCGTGGTTTTGTTATTGGATGGTGGTTTCGTTTCATCTGTGGGAAGGGTCTGGGTTTGTGTTTGGTGTGGATGGAAGGTGGTGGCATCTTGTGTCCTTTTGGACCTGGTGTCAGTCTTTGTGACAGAGGCTCGTCTGTTGACCAGGGCTAGTTTCCAGATGTCAGGCAAGCGGGAGGTGTCATCACGTTTATTCATGTTGTTTGGGTGTTTCTCTATTTCAATGGCTTCCATGATTATTCGACTGTTGAAGTGTTCAGTTTTGGAGATGAGTTTGGTTCTTTCAAAGTCAATTTCATGACCTGTTGTTTTTATGTGCTGGAAGAGAGAGGAAGATTTTTCTTCTTTTTGACTGCGTTCTTGTGTTCTGCGATGCGTGCGCTTATTCTCCTGTTTGTTTGTCCGATGTATGTGGCTGGACAGACTTTGCATGGTATTTCGTAGACTCCTTGGTTTTCTAGCTCAATCTTGTCTTTGGGGTTTCTTAAGATGTTGGCTATTTTTTGGTCGGTGCAAAAGGCTGTCTTGATATTGTGTTTGTGGAGAATTTTGCTGATTTTGTCTGTGGTGCCTTTGATGTAAGGGAGGAGGGCGGTGCCGTTGTTCTCTTCTGTTTCTTGGTTCTTGGGGTGTTTCCTTTTGGATTAGTTTGGTGATGGTGTTTTTTGGAATCCGTTCGCAATTAAAACATTCGAGAGAGTGTGTAATTCAGTTTTTAGGTGGTCTTTGTCAGCGAGGCGTTTGGTTCTGGAGATGAGGGTTTTTGCTACGGAGTTGATCTGTGCAGGGTGGTGGTGTGATTGTGCATTTAAGTAGCGGTTTGTATGTGTTTTTTTCTGGTAGATGGTATGTCCTAAGGAGCCGTCGGGTTTTTTGTAGATTAGGACGTCCAGGAAGGGAAGTTGGTTGTTGGCTTCTATTTCCATAGTGAATTGTATTTTGGGGTGTAGGCTGTTGAGATGTGTGAGGAAGTTGTTCAGTTTATCTTTCCCGTGTGGCCAGATAACAAAGGTGTCGTCAACATATCTGAGCCAGAGTTTGGGTTTATGTTCGGACTTCTGTAATGCGTTGGTTTCAAAGTGTTCCATATATAGGTTTGCGATGACCGGTGAGAGGGGTGATCCCATGGGTGCTCCTCCTTTTTGTACAAAACCTCGCCAAATTTCTTGCCAAACAACTCCAGCCCTATGCAGAATCCATCACTTCATACGTATATATATATAAATTAAAAGATTTCCTGGTTTGGCAGAGAAGCATTATGTAAAATGAAAATTATTCCTAAATTGAATTTCCTGTTTTACATACTTTTAAACAAGATAACTGAAAACAGTTGGAAGAATGGCAGAATATGATAAACAGTTATAATGGTAATAAACAACCAGGGATTGGTAGGAAGTTCTGGTATATCTATTCTTCAAATAGAAAGGGGAATAGAGAAGCAAGGAGGGAGAAGGTAGAAAAATGATGTGGTTTGAAGTGATGATTGAAAAAAGATGGAATTTAGGAATATATTTTTAAAGGAAACAGTAAGTGAAACTGGAGCCACCGCAGCAACCGGCTCAATTCAACACAGAGGGCCGTCTGTGGTCAATGAGCAGGAGAATCCCTACCCCTGCATTGAACTCCAGTGGGAGTGGAAGGGGTTAAGACACGCCCGCCCGAGAGTGAAGGGCAGGTGGAAGGGTTAGGGAGACTATTACAAAGCAGGAATAGAGGAAAGAAAAAAGGCAGGAGCTTTGAATGAACCAATAGCAGAGGGGTACAAGGTCCATATAAAAGGTGGTCCATGCATTCTGCCCCCAGGCTGGCAGTGGGTATGGATGGAAAACCCAGACACCGGTTCCTGGGAGAAAATGATGATGCCAGACTGGGATGCTGAGAGCTATAAAAGGAGAGCTCATTGCCTGGGTTGTTCGTACTGGAGTGTATAGGAGGAAGAGAAAGGACATTAGAATAAAGCTTCAGAGACAAAAGATATTCACTGAAAACTGCGCCCAACTGCAATTACCGGGTTTGAGCCCAACCGGATTGCGTAATATGGACAGAGTCCCCCAGGGAATTGAGAACCCTATAAAGAGTTTATATGAAGACCGCATGAAGCAGAACCCTTGTAACCCTTTCCTCTCTCCTGAAGGGGCTGATCCGGTTGTGCGCCCCAAGTAGAAACCCGTTGTTAAAACTGAAGCAATAGACAATAAACCGTTTTCTGTAACCAAGTTGAAAAGTACTTTACTGAAAAATCTGTCTCAAAATATTGAGCAACCCACAAACCCCTTACAGAACCATTTAAATTACTAATACAAGCTGATCAGGAAACACATGGGCTAAAAATCAATGTCAAGAAGATTTGGCTAAAAAATGTGGATTGTTGAATAGAATATGGAGTAAAAGAATTATGAAATATGGCTGTAAGGGTTAAAGAAAATAGTTATAATGTAGCCTGGAGATGATATTTAACACCTGTGAAAATAAATATATTAAATAAGAACTTATCTCTGTGCTGGAGGTATCCAAAAGGAATAGGGTCGTATTTGCATATGTGATGGTTATGTGATACGAGGA
This sequence comes from Phrynocephalus forsythii, assembly GCA_029282475.1. NCBI lineage: Eukaryota > Metazoa > Chordata > Lepidosauria > Squamata > Agamidae > Phrynocephalus > Phrynocephalus forsythii. The sequence continues at coordinate 95,463,889 of JAPFRF010000005.1, forward strand.
AAGAACGGACACAAGTTTTTTAAGAAATAAGGGAAATAATTTGGATGAGTTGAATGAATAGTGAAATGTTTCAATCTCACAAGAAAAGTCCAGTTGCAATGACTCAACTTCCAGATAACCTGAACTGGATGACTGAGAGTTTCACAGACACGAGGAAAATAACTGGAATTGATATCCAAATGTTCCATTGATTGCTTTACTGAATATGAGAGAAAAGGATTTAATTACTATAGTGGTTATAGTAGTAAGATTATTTGCAAAGAATTGGAAAAGTGATAACCAAATTAATGTTTGAAACATGGTACAGAAAAAGGTGGGATATGGTAATCAATGATAAACTTGTGAAATGAAAATAAAAGTATCAAAAATCTCTGACATAAAAATACGGAATTTGTTTCTGAAATATATGTTTTGGAAAAGGAAAGAAGAATCAGTGTGTTTCTGGAGAGAAAGTGGGTGGACTAAAATGTAAGAATGAGAGAATGGAGCCCAAAGATGTATGTGGTATGGGCGAAGTAATGTGTATAAGAGAAATTAGTTAATGTAAAGCCATATAAAGGTGCTTGTGTTTGGTTTAGGTGCTTTAAAAAACACAATTTTAAAAACAGGTCACAATAAGCAACAATTTTAATTGGAACTCTGAAATTACTGAATGTTCGGGACTGTTCTCTTCCAGGTTTTACAAACTTAGATTCAGTTCACGTTTCCATTCTGACAAACAAATAGGACGGTACCTGTCATGTGCATGTGTATTCTGCTGCCACCATTTAACTTTATTATTAGGACCAAGTGTGGCATCTGAAATCATGGAGTCTCATAGTCTTTTATTTCAAAATAAATAAGAATGGTATATACAAAGAATAAAGATGTACATGCTTTTGGGTGTTGTTTTAAGTTACTATTTCTATATAGAATATTTAACATACTCTTCAATTTTAAACTACTTCATAATTGTATATCTGCTAGGCTCTATCTCTACATCTGCCAGACCCTATCTGTCTCAATGTTTTTGCACAGGTATATACATCAGATGACTCTGCCCAAAACTAGTATTGCAGTATGCAAACAAGATTCCTCCAACATTCTAAAATAATAAATATTCATAAATCAGGGTGAACGCCACACTACCGTTGTGTTAAAAAGTTAGCCACAGCTATGCAAGGAAGTGGGTTGGTGTTTGGGCTACCTAGCATCTGCTGTTTCATCTTCTTTCTGCTTTCAGTGAGCATTTGTCAAGGCAACTGAGTATTAGTCCCAGAAGACACAGTTGGTCATATACAAAGCTTAGACAAGGTCCTTCTTTGAACTACAAGTCTCTGAATCTCCCATACAGCCCAGCACACATTTTCAACCTGTTTTTGCATACATAGTACAAACACACCAGCTATGGGGAATGTCTGAATTAATTCAGGACACCATGCTGGTATCATTTCCCTAGCTATATTCTTTTTCAGGTTATCTCAACATGCTTCTAGTTGCTGTTTGTTTAATACAAGAAGGAGCAATCTTGATTGCTCTGGAAGACTGGACACATTCATCTCTGGATCTTTTTGGGCTGTATCTTCTCCTTCCATCCTCAACCCAAACATCCTTTTTGTACCAAAATGCTATTTTAAAAAATGAAAATCATCTCTTGTTTCCTATAACAGCCAAAACATGTACCATATATACTCAAATATAAGCTGAGTTTTTCAGCCCTTATTTTTGGCTTAGAAAAAAAACACCCTCGGCTTATACTCAAGTCAATAAGTTTTCCAGTTTTTGGGGAGGGGTAAAATTATGTGCTTGCACTGCTTGGGGAGGGCAACGGAGGGCAAGCTACAGCGGTGCATCCGCTTCCCGTATGATTCCAATGAGAAGGTTTAGAGGCACCCCCATTGGAGCCTCAGTAACCTAACCCATTGCCCCCAAATGTTTCCAAATTTCAAGGGATTCCCTAAAATCGCTTTCTGAAGGTACCCCTGTTACTTTGGTGTTCCGAAGGTAAATAATTTTTGAGTGCATGTTCTTTTAAAAATGCACTCAAATTATTTCTAAAAATATGCAATCAAAATTTACTTACCTTGGGACTCTAAAGTAGCAGTCCAAACACATGTTGCCAATTACTACCTCCAGCCCCTTTAGAGCTCTGCAGGAATATAATGGGGGAAAGACCCTCAGCTTATACAGTACTCAAGTCAATAAGTTCCCAGTTTTTTTGGGGGGGGGTCAAATTAGGCCCTCGGCTTATACTGGGGTCAGCTTATACTTGAGCATATATGGTATTTAAAAAATAAATGAGCTGAGCTCAAACCATGAAAAATGCTTTTTAGAGAACATAACTTGACTTTTTGATTTTTTTCCTGCAAAATTTTAAACTTCAACCCTTTAAATGTTGGGAAGGTTGGAATAGTATTACAGCCTGTATTTGGGATCTGAGAGTCTGCATGTGATTTCCTGTTTTAATGCTCTATGATTTCACTAAAGATAACAGTTTAGAGGTTGGTCACAGGTGAACATTTAGCCCTAGTGAACAGAGTGTTTTTTTAAGTATCACTCAATTAGTAAGAAAATTATATTAAATCGTGCTGCTATTCCTAGCCCATACAGGTCTAGAATCTATACTGTAGATTCCTGGTTACCCCCAATTGTACAGTGATGACAACTAGAACATTATTGTTAGCTCCAATTAAAAAAGTATTTTTTAAAATTTATTTCTCTTCTGGGGAAGCTTCCAAGGTGTTTTATTTTTCAGTAAGTTTACAGTGACTGTAATGTGTTATATTTTCAATTAGTGCTATAATTAGCAATATGGTGCCTTGATTTGTATTGAAAATATTCTCATTAGACCTCACACATTTTTAAAGTTGTTTTACATGTACCATACATCATGTAATATCTACTGTAATTGTGCAGAATTCAGGTGACTGAAAAAAGCTTAGTTTAATGTACATAGGCGGGTGCTGGGCAAGACCACATAGATTTATGGTACAAGGCCACTGATTATTTACATATATTTAGCTTTATTTTCACAATACCTTTTTATATACTCACAGACTATAAACATTGCTTTTACAGCCAGAATATCCCATCTACCTGAATGAAGCTGAATTACCAATGTTACATTTTGCCTGGCTATTCTCATCTGCCACTACCATTAGAATCGGCAGGCAAAATGCAACATCTTTGGTGTGTTATGTACAATTATTAAATTCACTTAATTGTATGGAATACTAAGTTATAGCAGAACCACGCCGAATGCACCAAATAGTTTGAGAAGGAGGTGTGTTTGTGGTCTCACTCTCCAGATTAGAAGCCTTTGTCCAAAGATGCATACCCCTTCATAGCAATATAGAAATATACATGTACTGTATTCTATTCCCTTCCCTTTAGATGAGACCCAGAACTATGGAAAGGAAAAATGTAAATCACTCCTGTGTTTGCATTTGCTAAAATCTCTCAAGTGGCTATCAGTGACAAGTAGCTCTTTCAAAATCCATTTGTGTGGCAAATGGTGATTTTGTTGTAGGGTTTGGACTAACAATGGTAATTTGCCAAGATTATGCTATATAACAGTGATGGCGAACCTTTTAGAGACCGAGAGCCCAAACTGCGACTAAAAACCCACTAATTTTTTGCAAACTTCCAATACAGCAATTTAACCTGCATACAGGTGGCTGTGAAGGGGCGATGTCGGGTGCCACCTTTGGCACCCGTGCCATAGGTTCGTCAACACTGCTATATAATTTTGAGAAGAGTTATCTGGAAGTTGAGTTGAGACAACTAGACTTCTAGTTAAACTGACAAAGCTGCTTGGATGAGTAGCGAAAAGTTTCAATCTCTCAAGAAAAGAAGTCCAGTTGACATGACTCAACTTCCAGATAAACTCACCTGGATGACTGAGAATCTTCACAGACATTTTGAGAAGAGTTATTAAAATGTGGTTTGCAGAACCATTCTGAAGCTCCAGCTGTCATAGAAAACAGCTGCACAGAGTTTTAAAGCAGGTTTTTATAAATATTAAAGCAGAGTTTTTAATGGCTCCCTGTTCCCTTGCAGGTGAAATTAAAAGGCAAAATTTAATCTGTCTTTCAGGCATTGTTTGCCACAGCTAGGGCTGGTTCCAGGTTCAGGAGGGAATATTTGACAGATACCATGGTTTGTTTCGTTTAAAAATCTTTACTGCACTGTGAAAAGTAATAATTACTTGGCAGAGGTTGGAATGTTGTGATACATCAATGGTGGGGAATATATCTGCCAGGGATTTGTTCCAGGCCTTCCCACAGATAAGAAAAAACATGGATAAGGTAGGCATTTTAGGAATAATAGGACAATTATGAACATAATGGAATTTAATGAGACTCATTTTGATAAACAGGTGATCCTATGGTTTCTCGATGCTCAAAAAGCTTTTGACAATTTCAGTTGCACATTTATGAAAAAAGAGTTGGAGGTTATGGATTTCGGTAAGAATATTTTAAATTTAGTGACAGCCATTTATAAGAAACAAACAGCACAAATTATGATAAATGGTGAACTGACCACTAAAATAGCCATAGAAAAAGGTACTTGGCAAGGTTGTCCTCTATCTCCACTGTTATTTAGCTTATCCATTGAAGTCTTAAATAGAGAAATTAGGAACAATGAGGACATTCGGGGCACTAAAATAAGAGATGAAACCTACAAATTACAGGCATATGTGGATGACCTTGTGTTTATTTTAGAAGATCCACTTAAAACAGCACTGGTACTACAGGAAGAGATCACACAATATGGTAATGTGGCAGGGCTGTAAATTAACAAAAAGAAAACTATGTTTTTAGTGAAGAATATGACAGAGAATCAAAAGAATTTGCTAACATTATCTACTGACTTGCAAATGTAAAAGAAAATACAATATCTTGGGATTCAAATGTCAGCTAGATGCTCAATGTTAAAATAAGATAATTATACAAAGCTACTAATAAAAATAAAATGAAATTTGGACAAATGGGGAAGGATGCAGCTTTCAGTATTAGGTAGAGTACCTACGCTTAAAATGAACTTCCTTCTGAGATTACTTTTCTTATTTCAAAATTTGCTGATTAGGTTAGATAATAGGTTTTTTTCCAAGAATTCACTCATTACACATCAAAGTTTACATGGCAAAACGGAAAGCGAGAATAAAAATGAAATTATTACAGGAAACAATAGAGAGAGGTAATTCGGGTCTTCCAAATTGATTTGTGTATTATCAGGCTTGTGCCTTAGTGTGGATTAAAGAGTGGATACAACTGAAAAATAAAAGTTCTATGTTTAGAAGGCTATGATTTACAGGCAGGTTGGCACTCCTTTTTATGGTGTGACAAAGCTAAAAACCATGAGTACTTTCAGAGGCATATATTAAGGGATTCTCTATATAGAATTTGGGAGAAAATAAAGGGAAGACACTATCGGAAGATACCGAGATGGGTGTCACCCTTAGAAGCTATTACACACCCAAAATTGATACATTTTGAATAAATAGTAACATATGACTCTTTATTAGATAACAAAGGATTATTAATCCCAAAAGAACAATTGGTTGTACAAGGTTTGAGTTTGCCATGGTGGCCGTTATTGCAAATAAATTCAATTTACCACCAAGACCTAAAATCTAATGGATTTGAAGACCAAGAAGCTACGATAGACAGAATACTTCTCCGATCGGATGAGAAACTGATCCAAAAGCTGTATACAGTAAGCTTTTACTAGATAGGGTAATGGGAGAAAAGGTTGTTAAGGAATTAATAATTCAATGGGCCAAGGATTTTGGGTACCCTGTACCATTGGGAAAATGGCAAAAAAAATTGGTCATGTAACTATAAATTAATTGCAGCTGCAACGTATAAAGGAAATCTACTAAAAATGTTTTATACGTGGCATATTACATCGGCATAATTAGCAAAAATAGATCAGAGATTATCCAATCAGTGTTGGAAATGTAAGAAAAGTAAAGGAACATATTATCACAGCTGGTGGAGATGTTGAAGAGTGAAAAAATTCTGGATGAAAATACATTTTTGATTAGAACAGATGTTAAAACAAAAAATCAACATGAAACCAGAAGCATTCTTGTTAGGGATATTACCTACGATGAGAAAAACTAAAGATGGTTATTTGACTATTCATGTACTAACAGTGGCGTGATTAATATGGGCTCAGTGGTGGAAAGCAGATAAATGTCCAAATGAGGAAGTGATAATTAACAAAATCCTTGAATGTGCTGAAATGGATAAATTGACTTACAAAATAAGAGAGAAGGAGGAAAGTAAATTTGCATATGTATGGGACAAATTTTATATTTGGCTAGATAATAGAAAGGGGGGAAAGTAGAGAAGAATTACATGGGGAGATAAATGCGATTGAAAATTACAAAGTATATAAATCTGTCTAAATTTGTGTAAATAATGTAAACAATTTTAATTCAATTAACTGTCAGAAAGCACATTGAGACATGCTGAGAAGATTCACAAACTTTTTTTTTACTCTTGAAAAATTCTGAATAAAAAATAATAAAAAACCCATGGATAAGAGAGAACGCCACCCCAGTAAAACCTACTGTTTTGTGACAGTAGCTTGCTTTATGGCTGCTGTTTCTGACAGTAGCTTGTTTTACAGCTGCTGTTTTGCTTACGGCTGCTTTTTGTGACAGTAGCTTGCTTTATGGCTGCTGTTTTACGACTGGTTTGCTTTACAGCTGCTGTTTATGACAGTAGCTTGCTTTGCAGCTGCTGATTTTTTTCCCCACTGGCAACCATGGATAACTGAATCAGTGGTTAATGAATCATTGGATACGGGGGTTCTACTGTACATGGCCTGTGAAGTTATTTGGTCTGGTCCTGCCAAGGCAACTGCAACTGCCTCCTTCCCTGATCTGTGGCGACTACCTCTGCCTGGGGAAGCTGAGGCAGGTGGTGCTGGATGGACTCTGTACCAGCAGATCCCCCCCAGGAGTCCTTCCCCAAGCATGCTGCTTTAGCCAGTTGGCCCAATAATAGTACCTGGGGAAACAAGGAAGGGGAATGTGAAGTCAAAAAGGATGGAGGAGGAAGAAGCTCCAGTGGTAACAGAAGAAAGGGGTCACGAAGAGCAGGTTGAGGGTGCTGGGAAGAGTGGAGGCCTAGGGAGGGGAGAATGGCCAGAAAGCAGCACCAGGAATGCAGGCAGCATGTGTGTATTGTCTTCCCCAGCATGTGATGGCTTCAGGGCTGCAGGAAGTCTTCCTAATTAAATCTTTGACAAAATATGGCAGGCCTTTTTTAAAAGTTGATAATTTTGTATGGCCCATAAATGATGTTATAAATATCCAGCTGGCCTTTGGTTCCCCATCCCTGCCATATGTAATTCCTTCTGCAATTCATTTCAGTCCCCACCCCAGCCATTAGTAATTTGCTGCCATTAGGATAATACCTTTTAAAACTCACTTCATTGCTTGCTGTTACTAAAAAAAAAAGTCATTTCCAATGGAAACATATCACACGTCCTTTAAAATGTTGATTAAATTTCAAGATAAAGCATTTCCAAAAATATTGTACCCATGGCCACTGGGCTTTTAAAAAAAACTGGTTATGCCCCCTTTAGTGAGTTTTCCATGACCTACTGGAGAAGTTGAGATTTTTTTGCTCCTGTAAAAATGCCAGAAGTCTGAGCATATGATCCAGTTTCCTGATCCCCCTAGCTCCCACCTGGGGGGGCTGCACTTTTTATTTTATTTTTAATTTCTCCTCCCCCAGCACTGATCAGCTGGCCTTCAGGCTGTCAGCGCTGTTTTTTTGTTCTCATTTTTTCCTAGCCCCACCAGCTCCTGGGGCTGGTTGGCACTTTTTAATTTTTTTAAAAAAAATCCCCTTCCCCCAGCACTGCTCAGCTGACCTTCGGGCTATCAGTGCTGTTTTTATTATTATTATTATTATTATTATTATTATTATTATTATTATTATTATTATTATTATTATTATTATTATTATTATTATTATTCATTTTTCCCTAGTGCCACCTGCTGGCCGTGGAGCTGAACGGTGCTTTAAAAAAAAAAAAAGGTTTTACGTGGGAATGGAGAACCCACATCTTCAGTCATGTGACCAAGAAAGAAGAAAAGCTGGACTTTCACATATCCGGATCTTCCCCCAGTGAGATAGCGGCCATAGTGACTTTCTTATAACAATGAACATATGTAGTGCAGGCAGGGCCAACACTTCCATTAAGGCAAACTAGGCAGTTGCCTAGGGCGCCAAAATGGAGAGAGGGCGCTGGACAGCCTGCCGCCCCCCACTGCTGGCCACCGCCGTCCATCCCCCCACCTCCCGCCAGCCGCCCGTCGCCGTCCGCCCATCGCTGCCCGCCGCCACCCCCCGCGCCCATCGCCGCCCACCCCCTGTGCCCATCGCCATCCTCCGCCATTCACCATGCCATGCCGCCCTGCCCCCACTGCTGCCCCACCCCCCCACCCCGCCACTGCCCCGCCCACCCCCACCCCTTGCCTAGGGCACAAAAAAAACTAGCACTGGCCCTGAGTGCAGGTTTGTCAGAAAAAGCTTTGCAAAATATTACACCTTCATGGGTAGAAGGAGAGGGACATTTGGAGAGATGCAGGGCAGTGCAAGGTCATAGAAACAGATCCAAAAGGCAGATTTCCTTAAATAATTTAGGAGAAAAACAGCCATGACAATTGTTTTTCTGTTTGGATGAAAAGTGGCTAATGAAAAAAGGAGCCAGTTTCTGGGATTTTTTTCCTTGGTCAGTGAACAGTAATGAATGCAAGAGGGTATCCAGTCAATCAGCTTGACTGCTGCCACCATGTCTCTGCTATGGGACCAGCTGTACAATAGTTGCTTAAAATTTAGAGCAGGGGTGCCCAAACTTTTTGTAAGGAGGGCCAGATTTGGTGGCTGAGAATGTGTCAGGGGCCGGTTGTTCCCTGACCCTGCCACCCCACTGCAAGCCCCACCCACTGACCCATAAGCCCCACCCACTGACCGCGCATGCGCCCAACCTCACAATGTTCCCGGTTATGCCGGTGGCAGCGGCCCGTGCACGTGCCCAGCCCCACAAGCTTCCCAGCGGTGCTGGTGGTGGTGGCCTGCCCCCTCGCCCGCCCACCCATCCCCACAAGCTTCTGCTCACCAGCCAGCCAGCCCAGCCAGCCCCTCAAGCTTCCCAGCTGTGTCAGTGTTGGCTGAAGATTTAAAAAAAAAACGTGGGGCAAAGGAGGGGGAGGGAGGGGCGAGCCAGCCAGCTGTGGGCCACTCAGAATGGCCTGGCGGGCCGGATTTAGCCCCCGGGCTGGACTTTGGGCAGGCCTGATTTAGAGGCTATCTGTAAATGTGTATGGGCTGGAGGGGCATATCATTTTTAACGTTCAGGCTTACCTTTGCAATGTAAATTTGGCATCCTCTTTTCCTGCAGACATGATATTGTGCAGCAGTATCAAGCCATGTCCTGTGATTTTGAATTGTGGATACAAAAGCACAGTCTCTCACATTCAGAAGTAGGATATTACACAATCAATTTAAAGAATTGAATATTGTCAAAGATCCATTCCTATTAAGGAGATCAATATTCTCCTCTAACATTATGTCTGTAAAGATTCTCAGTCATCCAGGTGAGTTTATCTGGAAGTTGAGTCATGGCTACTGGACTTCTTTTTCTTGAGATCTCAAGAAAAAGAAGTCCAGTAGCCATGACTCAATTTCCAGACTCTCCTCTAACCTATGCTCACTTATGGATAGTCTCTAAATCTAAAACAACTATTGATACAGGAGGTCACACAGTATAGATAGGATCAAGACCAGCTACTAACCTAAAAGGCAAGTCCCCACGTCTACTCTGACAAGATCATTACAGGACCCAGCACTGTCATTCAAACAGCCAAGGACTTGTTTATCAGCTAACATGATACAGATATCAGTCTTTGCTACTAATGCACCCCTCTTCATTTTACACAAATGAAATGGGACAGTCTCTATGCAGGAGAATAAATAGATATACATGTGACATTAGAAATGGCAATACATTAAAAACACAGTTTTAGAACATCTCAATCTCCTAGTGCATTGTGTTGCAATCTAAAAATACTGTAACTGTTTTGAAGAAAAGGAACAATAAATCAATATTTGAGAGAGAGAGCTGTCAAATTAATACTAACAAATTGCATGAAGAGGATTAAATAAAGACCAGGGCTTAATACTTCAAATGTTCATTATCTACATTAATATTCCATTATCACTTTGAAAGTTTGCTGCCTGTCTTAATTCTCACTTTTTTGTTTTCCTCTCTTGGCCTCAGCTGCACTATTATGCAGTCTGTGTATATAAACCTAAAGCCTATCTATTATGCTCCAGGTGTCTGCGGAAAAGCATAGCACTATAATTAATGAAAGCTCATACAGTAAGAGCTCTATTAATCTTTAAGATGCCATGATATTTTTGTTTCAGCTTTGCTTCACAAACAACCTGTGGGTTGTAGTAATAGGTCATAGCTAATTTTTATGGCATGTTTCCAGCCTTTTAGAGGATTGGAAAGCCATCGGAAATATGAAAATATGCATCTTTTGGAAAATAAATATGAAAGTTCATATGCATCTTTTGGAAAATAAATATGAAAGTGGCCCATACCATGTTTTCATGTCTTTTCTGTGTTAAATCTGTGACTCGACATTGCTAGTGAGTGTAGGTGGTTGGACATACCTTATTTAAGGCAGCTGATTTTATATCTGATATACAAGAATAGCAATTTATTTGTAAATTAACTTGACAATATTGTCAACATTACACTTGTTGTTTATCTTCTGAAATGTGGGTTGAGTGGTTTTCAGGTGAACCAAAGGGCATTTTCTTGCAATATATTTTGGTAATGAAGCACTAATCACAAACAAAGTAACAAATTACAACTCTTGGCATAAGGGATGGCAGCAACAGTGGACTGATGCCTGAATGAATTAGCAAGTAAGCCTTCCTTTTAAAAGGTCTATACTCTATAATGTATTTATTTATTCATTTTAAGTATTTTATCCCACATTTCTCCTTTAAAACGGACCCATCATATATAAAAAGACTTCAAAAATACTCAACAAGCTAACAGAAAGAAATCACATTTCTGTAAATCTTAATGGTTGAAATCCTCTTTCTTGACTTAGTAAGTTTCAATAGAGAAGAGCCATTGAGTCACTGAGGATTTGATGAATCAATTTCCATGTTTCTTTGGGCCTTTCCATGTTAAAGTAAGTCATGTCTATAGCATGCATATGTGAATCAATGGAATTTATGGAAGAGTTGATTCCCTGAACCCCACAGACCAAATGGATCTGCTCTAGAGCAATTCACTATAGTAAGTAACAGAATGTCAACCAGTACTTCGGATATGTTAGCCTAGCCTAGAATCTAAAAGTGGATTCTAAACAGTGATATTGCTGTGTGAGGAGAAACCAAAGAGTGGTGCACCATACTCTCTACAAGGGCTATCAAGCCAAGAACATTTTATTCCCTAATTTGGGGGGTTAACTGAAAATTTTGAGTTTGGAAAAGTAGGCAGAGCATGGAAAAGAGGGAACTGTTAGATCGGGCAGGGAAAAGGAGGAGGAGCAGAGGGGGAGGGGAAGGAACTTATTGGGTGAAGGAGGTGGAATTACCTGAGGAAAAGGAGGAGGAGTTTTTTGAGGTGGGGAAGGAGGACCCATGGACTGGGGAATGGGTTACCTTCAAGCTGCCTAGAGAAGCAGCCAAGAAGGAGTGGGGGAAAGGCTTGGAAACCACCATGTTTTTGAGAGGTAATGACAAAACAGTGAAAACAGACAATGGTGCAGTTCCCATGGGACCAGTCATGGGAAGAGGCCATTTCCACCACTGGTGAGGAGAGATCCGGGCTGTCAGGTTTGGGAACAGGGCATCGGGTGGATATTCCACAAGGACTTGTGGCCACAGGATTAGTTAGTCCCAGCTCAGGGGCTAATGTTGTGATGCCTGTTGCATTCATGTTGATAAATCCCGAGCAATCATTCCGGAAAGTTAAAGACACTTGGTGTAAGACTCCTCTTATGGATTTTAATGTTGATGTTAATGAAGAGGGTTTTTTGTTGTTGTTGTTGTTGTTTTTTTGGTTGTAAAACAAGGTGCTGAATGGTGGCAATTGTACAGTGAAACAGATTTTGAGAAACAAGGCTGAGGCATCAGCATGTTTGAGGAACCCCAACATGTTATAGAATAAACATATGGGTTTGGCAGGCTCCAGGACAGTCCAAAGAAGACTGAGGAAGCTGAGTGGACATAGAAAATTGAAAGTCTCTTATGACAATGGAAGAAATAAAGGCTGAAGATTGGATATATTGGGAAAGAAATCACTACTGGCTGGAATGCTGAGGAAACACACCTCACACTGCAACATTGGCCAGTTCTGCAAAAGGTGCAGGTTCGAGACACTAAGTGTCATACATTAAGGAATCTTGGTAGACAATATCTGGTGTATTGTGTAGTTGCAAGGCAGGATGTACAATAAATAATTCTCAAAGAGATGTCTTAACTTGCAGCAATTCATTTTCAGAGGTTTTGTGTAATTGAACAACAGAACTTCAGCCATTGTGTCGTATGTTCCACTCTATCTATCTATCTATCTATCTATCTATCTATCTATCTATCTATCTATCTATCTATCTATCTATCTATCTATTTATCTATCTATCTATCTATCTATCTATCTATCTATCTATCTATCTATATCTATCTATCTATCTATCTATCATCTAGGAAAAAACAGCATTCAAAAGCCAACTACAGCACAATACAAAATAAAAATAGACTACACGATATAAGTCAACAACTTATCATCATAAATAAACATTGGCATGACTAAACATAATCAAAATAATATTGGAAGCACCTTCTTTCACACCCATGCTTGGATTTTTAGAATGAAGCCTGTAGAACAGATGAAAAATGATACTGATATTTCCCTCAATAACTACATAGCTACCTATGTGTGATTCTTGACTTTGGGGGTGTTATGCACTATTACTTTTACATTTTTGTGTTTTCCATTTCTCAAAGTGCCCTGTTAAAAATGTTCTTAGCTTTAATATTGCCTTTTTAATTATATAAGATGCCTCTTTACTCTTTACAGTTGAAAGCTGTCTTGGGTCACTTTCACTGTGAAAGGTGGGGAACAAATATTTTAAATTAATAACTAAATAAATTTTCAATTTTTTAAATTCTACAACTCCTAATAATTCTGTGTTAAATTATACTTTCACTCCACTGTAAATCCCATTCAAACAGCAGTATGTATAATGTATTTTGTATATCTTCAATGTCCAGACTTCACTCTATGCACTTAAATAAATGGGGGAGGGATGTTTACAGAAGCTCGTGCTCAGAAGGCTTTTACAGGGGGTGGGGATGTTGAAAAGGACATGACTCTTTGTTACTTTAATTCTTTTTTTAAAGTAATGTCTTTTCTTATCCCCTTATTAATTTTTGTTGTACTGCCAGTTTTAAAGAAATATTTATGTTTGCATTCGAGTCACCTATCCCAAGCCTTAGGATGAAGTGGGCTGGAAATGTAAACAAACACACATCCAGTTACATATCCCTAGATGTTAGGGATATACTGTATGACCACAGAATAGAAACTGTACATCTTCTTAACTGCATGGTTGTTATGGCAACCAAAGTTCTATACCAATGCAATCAAATTCAAAACTAATGTGATATGATTAAAAATTGGCATGGCAGTCAAGAACAAGTACATCGTGTTGTTATGGAAACTAGGACAGATAAAATGTGATATGCTTACATTTATGGATGAACATATATACTGTAAATGTATTTATATTTCCAAAGCACAGGGTAGGAGGATGGAGGCAGAGAGGAGACAGCTCTTGTTTCTAAAACAAGAAAATTGTGATTGCTGTTCTTTTGGAAGGTGATTACAATAATGGAAATTCATGTAAGATAGCCAAACTCTACCTCTTTCACAACTTATGTTATCAGGCCAGTCAGTCTGAATACATGCAACTGTAGCTAAGAGTATGTCACAGCAATTTCACCACTGCTTTTTAATGCTAAACTGTACATTATGGGGGGAAACCATGGGTGGATGGATCTCTGTGCTCTTAAAAGCATCTTCCAGAGACTCTGAGTTTAATTTGAGTAGGTCAGAGGTATAGGAGATGTTTAGCCTTTCCCCCTTTTATTCTCTTTTATCTTTGCCACTGCTGTTTACTGTCCGGGAAAGTTAAACACCTGGACTGAACAGCAGCTTAAGGGGCAGAACATCTTCTCATCCAGCATCACAGCTAGGGTGACTGCCAGTGCATCACCAAAAGGGAGGTGGAGAGATTTGGATGTGCATGAAATCTACATGTTTTAATTTATATATGTTGGTACAAATTTAAATATGGTTATGGTAACTTTTGAGCTGACAAAATACCCTGAGCACATCCGATCTCGCCTGATCTCGGAAGCTAAGCAGGGTCAGGTCTGGCTAGTACTTAGATGGGTGACCACCAGTGAATACCAGGTGCTGTAGGCACCTGGAGTAAGAACTGGCAAGCCACTCCAGTATTCCTGCCAAGAAAACTCCATGGACATGGAGTCAAAAAGAATTGGTCCCAACTGTAATGACAAAACAACAACAAATGATAATTTTAATTTAAATGCAATCCACCCCACCATGGAAATAGAAACTAGTGCCAGATGTCTACTCAGGCTTGCTCTCCACGTGATAACTGCTGGTGAACAATTTCAAGGCTGCTGGTCTTAACAGTTGATAGAGGAGAAGTACAGTTGTTTTTAAACTGTTCAGACAGTTCTTCCAACAGAAATAAGACTGTCTATTCTAAATTATGGTATGTGACAACCTTACCTGCTTCTCTGATGAGATTCAGAGATCCTGAAGCTACTTAAGCATCATCTGGAAGTTGAGATATTGCAACTGAATTTCTTTTCTTGAGAGATCAAAATGTTTCACTACCCATCCAAGCAGCTTCATCAGTCTGAGGAATATTAGTGGTTTCACATCACCCTGGTCTGAATAGGCTCATAAGTTAGACAGTCACCTGAATAGGATTGTTAGGTGGACAATGGCCTGGGGTGCGTGAAAGTCCCACTTATGCAACCCTTCCCAACAGCCATTAAGTATGAATGGTTAGCTGTGGCCTTGCTGGTAAAGGTGTAAAGTGCTTCTGATTTGTTTTGGAATTGATGAAAGGGAAGCATGATAATTAGCAGACAGATTGTTCCTGAATCCCCCACCTCTGTTGAGAGAGGTGTTTTCAGTGCACACATGAATTGCTTCCTTGACCCCTCTCTCGAACCACCTATCTTCTCTGTCTGTTGTGTGTACATCCTCATCTTTGAATGAGTGCCCTTTGTCCTTCAAATGGAACTACGCTGCTGATTCTGGTCCTGAGCTGTTGCCCCTCCTATGTTGGGCCATCCTCCAGTTTAATGGATGCTTAGTTTCTCCTTTTTTAAAATATGTTATTGAATTTTCTAAACATAACAACAAGTTAAAACAAATACAGTGCTTATGTGTTGCCGTGTTTCATAGTTCAGTTACAGATATTTTCCCAATATTTCAGCCCAGGTGCTTAGAATATTCCAAATTTACCTGTTTCTTTTCAATCATTGTATTCATTGTTACTTATCTTCATCTTCATCTAGTACAAAAAGTGAAAATGACAAATTACAATATTAAGCTATCGTATTTAATCTTGATTCTTCATTTTACTAAGCACTTTAAAATCTATTTGTCTAGCTCAATTTATGATAGACATACAATCTATTTTCTTCTAGTACAAAGGGTAAGGATAGTAAATTTGATTGTTTGATTTAAGATAGTCTATCTAATCTATAAGATTAAGTAAATAATAAACATCATCAACCTATTATATTTTATCTATTCACCTAAATTCTATCAACTTCCAAATATATCAATATGGCTGAGACTAATATTTAATGGGCTGTTTTGAAAAAAGGAGTTATATCTTGGTCTCTCAGTTTTGTAATACATGTAAAGATTTTCTATTCTTAGCTAGTAAATCTCTCTTGGAGGTCAAACAGATTGGCATTTCAGGCTGGTAATCTCACTCCCCTTTCCATTTTCACATCTTCATATTCGTTTAATATTTTAAGGATGGTTCAAATATGAAACGAAACGAAACGAAACGATGGTTCAAATACAAAAAGCAGATTTCAGCATTAGAATGACCTGTCTGGTTTGGCAAATATAAAATTAACTTGGCAATAATCTTAAACTGTACACATTTCCATTCACTGGTTTCCATTACAATCCATTATAACCCATTAATCACCAATAATAAGTAATAGGTAATAGGTGGTGTGTCTCCAATATACCAGACAATCAGGGCTTCGAAAGCACACCATCATTGGCCAAACACAAAAACAGACCTTCTAAGTAATTGATTCATTAAACCAAATTTTGGTCTTTCCTGATAGATTCATTGCCCCCATGAGCCGTGCATGTCTGACTCCCATCGTCTCGAGACTTGGGCTATCCAAACATCCTTCTTGCGAAGTAGAAGCTTCCCCAGCAAGGCCATGCCGCACAATGCTCTCGAAAGTGCTCTGCTGTAGTTTCATGCTCCAGACAAAACCAATCTTGGGGCTTTTCTCCACCTCCTCACCAGGTTCAAGGGAAACTCCAGCTTCCAAAACAGCGCCAAACTCCATACTCTCTGTCTCCTCTAGACACGCCTCCTGGGTATCTATCTCCCTCAGTGCTGCTCTGTGAATCATAACGTTTGGGGTTGGTATTTGAGCTCTGATCTGGCTCACCTTTCTGCTCAAAAGCAGGTTCAGACGAAAGTTCAGCCTGTAAATAGTCTAATACTCTTTGCATTATGAGGAGCAAATCATCCATTTGTTGATCTGTCATCGTTTCTCAGCTGATTCTTGTCCTTATAATTGGTTATAGATCCCTTCAAAGGATTAATCTTTCAGTTGTACTGAGCTTCAAGGAGGGAGGGATATGGGAGAGAGAGCAGGGAGACAAAAGAATGTCTGATATCTAAGGATGTTTTGAAAACATTAAGCATTTAGACTGTACAAGGTCGAAGACAGCTACTTTGCTGTGCACACTGTATCTGCATATGAAAAGAGTTTATACAGTATATTGTAAATGGAAGCTCTCTCTCTCTCTCTCTCTCTCTCTCTTTTTCCAAAGTGATTTACCAGCTGAAAAATGCCAGAAGCACGCAGTAATCATAAAAGTCACTTCTGTGTTAGCATCATAAAGTAGTTATTTATTCTCCCCTCCTACTTGTAGCCGCCATTTCAGGAAGGGGGATTGAAGAAGCTTAATGAGGCTTAATGAAGAACAGAAATCAGGGTGTCACCAAGATATCTGTCGCGTAGAGTAGTAAAGCAGAGAGAAAGGAAACTACTGTATATACTCACAACAATAGGGCTTTGTAAAGTACAGGATTATTTACATTCTGGAGCCACAGCTAAGGACCATTCGCCATAACGGCAGCTGGACTTCTCCCAGTAAGGAGTTTAGGCTTATTTCTGGAACTGCAAAGTCTACCGCCACATTCTTCACAGCCCGTCAGAAGCTGCCTTTCTTCGTCCCCCCTCCAAGGGGACTTACCCTTATTTAGGGTCTTGTTTATCTGGGGAAATTCAGCTTGATAAGCTGGAGGGTTTATCAAGGTGTCTCGCTGCAGCAAACCGGAAGTCGGCTGTTTAGTTTCTCCAATGAGGTCTGCACACTCCTCACTGCATTGGCCTGCATCTACTATATTGCTCCTTTTGTGTTCTGGTGTTAGTTCCTTTGGGTGGACAAGTCTCTCCGTAAGTGTGCTTGTGGGAGACAAGCATGAGGGGATGTAGCTCCATGCTGGATATAATGAACTGAAAGCAGAAGTGCTTTGTTTTGCTTTTAGGAAGCATTTAGAAGACTGACAATTTGTTTTTTCTTTTTCTAAGAGAGTGGATGAGACTGAGCAGATCTCTGCATGTTCTTCTCTGCACTGAAAAGGAACCGGGATACCCAGTGCGGTGTAGTGGACAGATGGGCTAGGACTCAGGAGGTCTGGGTCTGAATCCTCACTCAGCCATGGAAAATAGCTGTCGGTGTGGGAGTGGTAAAACCACTCTTTAAACATCTCATTTACCTTGAAAGACCTATTAGGGTTGCTATAAGTCGATTCCAACAACAGAAAGGGAATAACCTAATCCAAATTGTTCCGACGGAGTCCTCTGTCTCTCATTTCCATGTTAATCTCCCAAGTTTTTAAAAACTGCACAAATACATTTCATTTTCATTTGGAACTGTGTCATGACATTTGGAGATGTTTAAAATCTGAGGGTCTTTAAGGAATAAAAGACCTAACTAAATATGGTTATGGACACACTTAGCAAGGAGTGGTTAACAGAGCCCCCTTTATTTTGAAGGAAAAGAAGCTAATTTCACTAATTCAAGAAAAAGTGAATAGCAGTTTCTTCTTTAGGGGACCTTTTAACCAGGAAGCCCAACCACCATCATCCTACCACATGGTTGTACCTCATATGAGCTTTGCCACCAAAGACAGGCATACACCAGAGAAATTGTGGGATTGAATGGTTCTGTAGCACTTCTGGAAGCTGCCTATTCCCAGATAAAAATAATCATAGAATCATAGAGTTGGCAGAGACCTCGAGGGCCATCCAGTCCAACCCCCTGCCATGCAGGAACCCCTATCACAGGACTCCTGACAGATGCCCATCCAGCCTCTGCTTTAAAACCTCCAAAGAAAGAGACTCCACCACCCTCCAGGGCAGCATATTCCACTGCCAAACAGCTCAAGTTCTTTCTAATGTTTAAATTGAATCTCTTTTCCTGTAGTTTGAAACCATTGCCCCGAGTCCTAGTCTCTGAAGCCATGGAAAACAAACCAGTACTCTCTTCAATATGACATCCTTTCAAATATTTAAACATGGCTATCATATCCCCTCTCAGCCTTCTTTTTTGTAAAGCTAAACATTCCCAGCTCCCTAAGATGTTCCTTGTAAGACATTTCTTCCAGACCTTTAACCATCCTGGTCGCCCTCCTCTGGACCTGCTCGAGTTTGTCAACATCCTTTTTAAATTGAGGCGCACAGAACTGGACACAGTACTCCAGGTGGGGTCTGACCAGAGGAGAATAAAGTGGTACGATCACCTCCCTTTCTCTAGACATTATGCTTCTGTTGATGCAACCAAGAATCACATTGGCTTTCTTGGCCACCATGTCACACTGCTGACTCATGTTCAATTTGTGGTCCACCCAGACTCCCAGATCCCTTTCACATATACTGTACTCCAGCCAGGTGCCTCCCATCCATATCTGTGCAATTCATTTTTTTAACCTAGATGCAGCACCCTACATGTCTCTCTTTTAAAACCCATTCCATTACCTTTGGCCCAGCATTCTAATCTGTCAAGGTCATTTTGGATTTTTATCCTATCTTGCAGAGAATTAGCAACCCCTCCAAATTTTGCAAATTTAATCAGCATACTCTGGATTCCTTCATCCAAGTCATTAATAAAGATATTGAATAGCACCGGACCTAGAACAGAACCCTGGGGCACCCCACTGGTCACGTCTCTCCAAGCTGAAGAGAAGCCATTTATGATCACTCTTTGAGTGCAATCAGTCAACCAATTACAAATCCACCTAACAGTAGCACTATCTATCCCACATTCTACTAACTTCTCTGCAAGTATACCACAGGGGACCTAATCGAAGGCCTTACTGAAATCTAGATACGCAATATCCACAGCGTTCCCCTCATCCACCAGGCCTGTAACTCTATCAAAGAAAGATATCGAATTAGTCTGGCATGACTTGTTTTTAAGAAACCCATGTTGACTGGATGGTAATTATTTGGGTCCTCTTTTCCCTCCTATTTTTGAAGATAGGGACAACATTCGGCCTCCTCCAATCTATGGGGACTTCCCTTGTTCTCCAGGACTTCTCAAATATTATTGTCAATGGTGCTGAAATTACTTCCGCTAGTTCTTTTAATATCATTGGGTGTAATTCATCTGGCCCAGGGGACTTGAATTCATTTAATGTTTCCAGATGTTCCTGTACTACCTCCCTATCTATTCTATGTTGCAATTCCTGTTCTACCTCATCTACACTTTGTCCCAATTGAACTCTTTTTTTCCTTTTTGGAGAAAACTGAGGCAAAGAAGGTGCTGAGTAGTTCTGCCTTATCCCTGTCTCCTATTAGTAACGGGTTATCTTCATCACACAGACAGCCTATCTTTTCCTTATTTCTTTTCCTTTTGCTGCAGACATAATTTTTTTAAAAAAGAAACCCTTTTTACTATCTTTAATTTCTCTGGCAAGTTTAAATTCATTCTGGGCTTTAGCTTTTCTTACCACCCTCCTGCATATATTAGCTATTTGCTTATACAGTATTCCTCTTTGGTGCATTCCCAAATTTTTCCATTTCCTGTACATGTTTTTTTTTTATCCATTTTTTAAATAACCACTACATTGCGGTTTCTTTAGACATCTCCCATTTTTCTTATAGGAACAGTTTTAGATTGTGTCTTTAATATCTCACTTTTAAGGAATTCCCATCCATCTTGGACTCCCTTCTCTTTCAGTGTTCCAGTCCTTGGAATCATGGCCAATAATTCCCTAAGTTTACAAAAATTGGTTTTCTTAAAGTCCAGGAGGTTTGTCTGGGTATGCTTAGCTTTCCCTTCCCACTGTATAACAAATTCCAAAAGAGCATGGTCACTTCTGCCTAATGACCCCCACCACTTCAACCCCGTGTACAAGTTTAACCTATTGGTTAAGATCAGATCTAAATTGGCTGTTCCTCTAGTTGCCTCGTCCACCTTCTGGACCATGAAATTGTCTGCAAGAGCAGTAAGGAATTTTTTAGACCTTGAAGTCTTAGTTGAGTTGGACTGCCAACATATATCGGGATAGTTAAAATCTCCCATTAGTACTACATCTCTCCCTTTTGACTGTAAGGCCACTGAGAAACTACAGAAGCCACAGTAGCTGCTGCCTTCACACACTTAGTGTTTTCCTCTCTTAGTATGCATGGACAAGCTTCCTCAGGCTGCTTCTATGACCTCTTCCTCCATTTCTTCCTGCCCAGTAGACATCTTGTTTCTTTTGGGCAAGGCAGTGTCATATTTGTGACCTTAATGGGAGGAATTGGAGGAGCAAAGAACCTCCATAAATCTTTCATATAACAGTTATTTTACCTTCATGCTGCCAGCCAAGTTCTTCTACATGTGCCTTTTGTAAGCTTAATTATTGCTTTATGTTCTTACTAAGCTTACAGAATCATAGAATCTTAGAAGAGTGAATTTGGAAGGGGCCTATAAGGCCATCAAGTCTAACGTCCCCTACCAATGCAGGAATATAAATCACACATCATCTGCTAAATGGTTGTCCAAATTTCTCTTGAATGCCTCCGGTGTTGGAGCACTCACTACCTCTTGAAGTAATTGGTTCAAATGTCGCATTGCATATCATAATTTAAAGCGGAATCTGGCTTCCTGTAACACTTTGGCCCTCAATGCCACCATTTCACTGGTGTATGTATGTCTAAGATGGCATAAGATTTGCCTGGCAGGGACACAGCCCAGGATACACCATAATCTACCGGAGATGGGGACTTGAGTCACCATACTCACTGTCAAGTCAGACTTAAATCACACTGGTTACTTGAGACGGTTTTTTTGTTTTTGTTTTGTATTATATTTCAATGAGTTGGACTTGCCTAGTCAGAACCCACCCACACCTCCTTTTTCGGAGGGGGGGAGGTTGCTTTTAATAAGTTTTCAGAATTGGGACTTGGGACTTGGCACCAAAGACTTAGACTTGGTACCAAAGAATTGAACTCAGATTTGGGAGACTTGCCAACATCCCTAGTTTCTACCCTACTTTCAGCTAATCAGTCTGTCTACTGGCAATCATGGAACCTATACAGAACAGGAATAAATAAGAGTTTAAATGTTTTTTTATATTGCAAATACAATAAAAACAGTTAAATAGAAGTTGGCATTTGAATCTGGTGAACTGAGATTACAAATCTAAGTATACCACTTACTTGGGAGAAAGTCTTCCTTCTGAGCAAACGTGGTTTGCATTAGACTGTGAGAGTATAATGGTAGTGTGGATTGGTATTTCAAATTAGTAAACACAATAAGTATGTCTAGACTGGCAGGTTCTCGTGTTCTGCAGTGATTGTTCTTCTGTATGTGAAATTGTGTTTGACTTTCCACTTTGAGCTGGTATGCAATAATCTAATGTTTGCTGTCTAAACTTAAAGTACTGGATGTGAAACTGTCAGTAGGCAGGAAAGGGGTGCATCATCCGAGGACACAATTTTAAAAGGTTTTTTAAAATTGTGTTTAAATGGTGTGTTACCTTGATAGTTTTAAAAATATGTTTTAAGCCAAGGTTCTCTTTCAGCCCAAGGGCTAGTTGTAGGCTAATTCATGATATAATATCCCAGGGGCAAATACAGCCAAAGACAAAATGATGGGACTAAAAATGCCTCCTTTAAACTCTTGATACCAGTAACTAAGCTTTAAGAGAGGCATTTCAACCTTTTAGAATAGGGCAGGATCCTATATGAAACCTGAGGAAATCATCAATTGATGGTGAAACAAGGAAGGGGCCATAGCTATCTGGGAAGTCTAGTAAACCATCTATCTATCTATCTATCTATCTATCTATCTATCTATCTATCTATCTATCTATCTATCTATCTATCTATCTATCTATCTATCTATCTATCTATCTATCTATCCATCCATCCATCCATTCATTCATTCATCCATCCATCCATCCATACTCTGCCTTTCTCCTTGGAAAGGACCCAAGGTGGCTGAAGGACAATATTTAAAGTTGAAGATGAGTATACAATGGTTGTTAACATTAAAGCCAATATTTAAATTTAAAAACAATGAGTTTGAAGACACATCTTACATAATTAAAAGGCAAAGCTTGGTGGGCCCAGCCCACCAGAACATCACAGTACTTTTAGCTCCAGGTCCCCCCCGGAGGTTTGTAAGGCCTCTACCTGGAACTGTGCTTTCTTCCTGGCATAGGTCATCTACCAAGGTGACCAAAGTCTGTCCCTTATGCAGGCTTGAAGCAAGACTGAAATGGATATAGATAATCTCTCATCCTGAATGCGACTGTAGCTGAAGGTTCTAGCCCCTTCTGCATGAATGGGATATTAGATACTTGCCAGTAATTATTCATTATTGTGGGGTCCAAAGAGGGCTTTTTAAACTCTGCTCCTACTATTGCCTCCTTTAAGCATAAGGTCCTATCCCAGTGATGGCAAACCTTTTAGAGACTGAGTGCCCAAACTGCATTTCAAAAGCCACTAATTTTTTTGCAAAGTGCCAATACAGCAATTTAACCTGAATACAGGTGGCTGTAAAGGGGTGATGTCGGGTGCCCACAGAAAGGGCTCTGAGTGCCACCCCTGGCACCCGTGCCATAGGTTTGCCGTCACTGTCCTATCCTGTTGCAAGGAAGTGCGCACTTGTTCCATCTCTCCCCTCCTAGCAGATATTAAGTAGGAAATAAAATGATCATGGGAGTAGTGGGAACTTCAGGACCCAGGTGGCACCCAGACATTCCACATCTGGGATAGGGTGAATGAAAGAACAGTGAAAGAATGCCTGGACAGACACAAGGTTTTTCTGTTCTAAAGTCAACTTCTAGTGTGGTGCAGCCAACGATGTACTAGCATTAATTCAGCTTTGCAACATAGGGCTCTCTCTGCTTTGTTTTTTGTTTTGTTTTAAAATCTGATGGATAAAACTTACTCCTACAAACGTTTGACCAGCATTTGAAAACATCCATTCAATGCTTACACAGTGCTGTGCATTTTGCTACTATAAATCTACCGCCAAGCTGAGGAGGCTTCTGTTTAGCAGGTAGGTTGCCAGCGTTATAGGCAGTGAATCCAGGAACACGTGTACTTTGTTTTGTACGAACCCAGACAAGAGAGGCTCGCCGCCTTCCTCAAAACGGCTCCTGTCAGTGTGGGCACCGATGCTCTGCAAACAGATTTAGTCGCTGCCAATTTACAAACCCCACCCCTCCAACCTTACATGGGCTTTCTGTGCGTGTCTCCTTGTGAAGCAACGAACGACCGAATCCGGAAAGCACCGAACATATGGCAGCATTTGGGCGAGCGGTGCAGGAAAATTCGCGTCTTCCGGACACAAGGGAAGGTGGCCACCACCAGTGCCAACATGTTCCAAAATGAGACCAACGTCTTTGCAGACCATTTTCCATCGAGAGGGGTTGGATTTCCGAAGCTTCGTAAGGCAGAAACCGGGACCCACGACACCGAAGGCTTTTATTTTAATTTTATTTGATTTGTGCCCTTCTACATGCCCCTTTCGTTCTCCCTTACCCCATGCAGGATATATCACACGTCATGGAGAAATACACTGCAAACTGGACGTATTGCTAGGACGCATTTTATTTTAAAATTCAAGAAATAAAAATGTTCTCTCTTGCTCGCTCGCTCGCTCGCTCTTTTGGGCGAAGAGGGGGGGAATATGGACGCAAAAGCCCCGATCGGCAGAGAAAGCCTGCCAAGGAGGAAAGAAAACCGGGTAGGGGTGGGAAGGAAGGAAGGAAGGAAGAAACGGGTTAATAGTTGGTTTAATAATACAATTAACACCAAAATGGGGTTTGCAGCGTGGATAATGGACAGCTCGTTCCCTCGCCCGCCCCACTCCTCTCCCACTGCCTGTATATTAAATATGCTTTGCTTGTCAATTTCATAGCCCTGTGGATTTCTGCAGGGGAGAGAGCCCCGCCCCCCGTGCGCGCAGGCGCGGTCAGCCTGAGGTTCCCGCAGGCTCAGCTTTCAGTGACCACAGGCTGATTATTGTAGGTAAGGAATCAGATAAGAAAGTAATTTATAAACCTATTTAAATCATCGAAATGCAGCTCGGAAACGGTCTCCTCCGGGTTCTGCGGACCTTTGCTCCCGTTTGCATGGCATGCATTGATCCGAAAATGCGCCTACCTGCTTTGGCGAGTGGATGTGCCAGGATTTCTGATTCTTTTCCCTCCCTCTCGTTTTTATTTTTTTATTTTTGTCTCCTGCCGAGGGCGGGGGGAACACCCAAATTATTTCACTTGCATTTTTTTGTTTTGTTTTGCAAAGATCCTTACCATGCCAAATAAACGTAAAAATCCGAAGATCCTCGGGGGAGGGGGCGGGAAACCCAAATCTTGAATGATTGACGTTTTGCATGAGTAGTGGGAAATAAAAAATATATCCTGGGTGTCTTTTTATAATATATTCCTCTTGCAATTTCCATGTTCCAGCAGCGCGGGCAATGGGTAGACCCCCTCCTCCCCTTCCCATAAACAGATGACATAAAAGAGTTGGAAGCAAGCTATGCGGGCGGGGGGGGTAAGGAGCGAGAGGGTAGCGGGAGATGCGTGCGGTGATCTCGCAAAGGAGGCGGGGAGAGAGGACCCGGGTTCGTTTTCGCAAACTTTCTCCTTCGGGTTGTTTCCATGCCTTTCCCTCTTCAAATAAGGAGAACATCTGTTTGTTCAACAGAATAAAAAAGAGAGAGAGAATTCCGCCATTTTGATGTTCCTTTTTGTAAATGCAAAGACTTTGCGAATTCATGGAGAGGTTTATATTGTCGCTTCTCTCCCAGCTCAGACGGTCACCCTTCATTCATGCACGGCCAGGACGTGCGTGGAGGTTTTGTTTGTTTCGATGCTGAAAACCTCTGCATCTCGTTCCTGAAGGTTTTGGTACTGAGGCATTCAAGTGAATCTTTGCCGAGAACAACTGGCTGCTGTCGAGGTACTTTTATTATGTGTATGCATATGCACAGGCGGCGACGATGGAGTGCCTCTTGGGATACTAAAAGGATGAGTTTAGTTAGAAGCACTAGTTCACGTTTTTCGTTTGTTGGTTTGGGGTTTTAATGTAGGAATAGTAATGTGCCTTTTTACCTCATTTTCTGTAAGTCAAGATATGGGCCGACTTGGGCTTGCCAGTTCAACCATACTGCTCTAAACATTCCGTTCTCCAGGAATTAACGTTCCCAAAATATCTGCCTCGGACCTTCTGCTCTTACCCTGCCTTCCCCTCTTCATACATAGTGTTTAATTCCATGCTAGCTCCGTAATGAAAGCAATCAGGCAGAACTGAATGTACAGTATCTTCCACAGGGAGCATCTTGATGGGTTAGCCAACAGCAGAGATTGATGAAAATAAAGGGGAGAAACATGCCTTTTTTGTAAGTGAAATCCCCCAAAGACTGAATGTGTGTGTGTGTGTGTGTGTACATGCACACCAAATTTGCAAGATGATTTTAATGGTAACATAGTACTAATTACTTTAAGCATAAAGTCAGAATTCAATATTATTATTAATAGATATCACTGTCAATTCATCATCAACATCATTATCAACTTAAATTTCAAAGGGACGCTGTGGATTGAATCAAGGAGGGGACAATGGGGAATAAATCTCTGGACCTCAACAGCTGAAAATAGAAGCGCTAACCTGGAAGTCACAGAGTGTGTTATGAAAATTGTGGGGAAGAATTAAAAGTTGAAATAGTCTTGATGTCGGTGTTGCAAAGTTGAGGAGGACTCAAAAATGTAGATAGTCAGAGATAGTACAAATAATGTTTAAAAGTCCCATTTGGGTTTTTAAAAAGTGATATTTTCACTTATGTCTTGTTATGAGTCCTCTGTGTATGAGTTACTAAGAAATAGTGAGGACAGTGATGATTGTTTAATAGCTGGGAATTGAGTTTTCAATTATACAATATAATGATCATCAATCACAATATTAAATAGAGCACTTGGTTAGGGTGTTTAATTGGAGTGACTTTTAAAGGCATTTGATGCACCCATAACCCATTAAAATGAAATGGTGTTGATTCAAAGTATGAATGGCATCCTGACTTCAGTACAGTTCATTGGATTTACATTTTGCTACTCATTTTTAATTTTTGGTGTATCTTTGGACAAGCAAGTATTAACAAACATTTGCTATCACAACTGGTTTTGAAGATGAAGTATTTCATTGTACATCTTGGGCTTATATTATGTGTTTATTTTATCAAATGGATGAATGCTTACAGATGGCTCTTTATGTGTATGGTGATGCTGAATTTTTTTTTTATGAATTCATATGGAAGCATGCATTATTCTCTGTCAAGGTTTCCAGGGTTTATGATGGGGGATTTTGTAAGCTCTCTCTTTACATTGGTGATGTCTGCAGGTGAAGCTAAGCATATACTGTAGGTTGTTACTACTCAACTTCATTTTAAACTGAAGATTGATAATTTACATGTTTTCGATCAAACAAAATTTTGATTCTGTATCATGCTTCTCCCAAGAGGTACAACTCATGTTTCCCCCAAGAAGTACAACAGAGATTCAAACTTCCAACCCTTCAACTCATGTATAGTTTTAGACCCTATACTCTACCCAGATAGTTTTAGACCCTATAGTTTCTAACCCTTTTAAAGCCAATCTAAAGAATGAGTCCCAGTTCTTTTTATACAATAATGCCTGTAAACCTATTGCTTAGTGCAGTAAGTCACACTAGAATAGACCCACTGAATCTATGATTTGGTGAGTCCCCTGCTCTATTCAATTGGTCTACTCTTGTTGTGACTCATTAGGTGCTTAGCATCTAACAAAATAGAGGAGGGCATTATTTTGCCCCCACAGGTTTACAGTTGTGTATATGATGGAAGAGAGGTGGCAGAGGAAGATGAAAGGAGAATAAACAGGAGAATAATATGCCTTTTTTTACTGATTACACAGGCTTTGTAATGTTAGGATATGGAATGAAGGGATTGTTATTCTGTTTCTATGGTTTCTTCCCGAGCTATTTGTTCCATTTTCTCTCTTCAATCTTTTTTCTTCTACTTCCTCCTTTCTTCTCTGGGGAGAAACAAGTCTCAGCAAACATCGTAGTGATGCTGATTCTGACCCATTTAGAATTTATTTATTCCTGAGTATTTTTACCCCACCTTTCTCCTTGGAAGAGGACCCGAAGGCATCTTATAGTAAGGAGGGACAATATACAGTCTAGTGTAACTAAGACACATTAAGTTTGAGAATAGGGAAATGAGGGGTTATAGCATCAGAAGACAACATTAAAACTAACACACTGTAGTGTCAATGCAATCACACAAGGAGATCTATAAACACAAAGTTATAAGGTGGTTATAAACACAAAGTCTGTGTAGCCATGTATGGTAGATTCATATAAAAGACACATAATGGGAGTCCATCATTCAGGGAAAGCTTGCCTGATGAGAAAGGTCTTTGCCTGTTTCCAGAAAGAAAGCAGGGGTGGGGCAGTCCTGGTCTCTAGTGGGAGGGAGTTCCAGAGACTGGGCACAGCAGCCAAGAAGGCCCTTTCATGTGTTCCCATGAGATGTGAGGGTGGTGGGATGGAGAGAAAGGCCTCTCCTGATAACTTTAGCACCTCAGCCGGTTCATACTGCCTTTTGCATTTCTGCAACCTCAGATAGAGATGTAAAATTCTTTTCTAAAGTCTTGAGGGGACTTTGGAGAAAAACAGAAAAATTGCAGGAAGGGAAACAGTTTCCCCAAAGTTTCCCATAATTTTACATCTCTAGCCTCAGGTGAGTTAAGACGTTCTTGCTGGACCTCCATAGTAGGCTGTGAGTGACTTCAGGAGTTGTAAGCTGTAGTGCATAGATTCACCATAGAGCCATCCTAAAACAGAAGAGTAAATTGTGCCTGTTTCCCTCATCAAGATCTCATTTGGAAGTAGAAATCTGACAAGTAATCCTGTAACTAGTAGTCAAAAAGGCAAGCATTTATGTAACCATCAGTTCAGTGCCCTTTTAAGACAGGCCATACCAGGCCGCTTATGGATATTCTAATAGTTGAGACAGCCTTATTGTCACAGCACAGTTGAGAAGAACCAGCACAGGTTAGAAGAACCAGCCTGTGTGGCTTGGGGCCACTTGCACAGTCCAAGAATGTCTCCAGATGAAGGACATGGCAAATCCCTCTGAGTTCTCTTTACCTGGAAAATCCTAGAAAGGGTGGCCATGTCAGAATTCACTCGATGACACTCTATTGTTTAAAATAATCTGAGTCTTCTGGCCTATATTGGCCTGACAGTCCATTCCACCCACTCTTTCCTCACTTTTTGTTATCTCTGGCAGGTGATGGTACAGTAAGCAAAGAAAACATTCGGTTTGCTTTTCTCTTGATTGTTTGCTGTCATGACATTCATTTGGCCCAATGGAACACAACCTGTTCAGGTCTGCTGTGTAAGGTGAGGAAGTATGTGAAAGCAGCAAGATGTCTGGGGTAGTCAGGGCAGTGCAAAGAGAACTCTTTGGACTCTTGAAAGACCATTCAGGAGATGAAGATGTGTGTGTGTGTGTGTGTGTGTGTGTGTGTGTGTGTGTGTGTGTGTGTGTGTGTGTGTGTGTGTGTGTGTGTGTGTGTGTGTGTGTGTTGTGTCGTTACAGTCATGACCAACTCTTCGTGACTCCATATCCATGGAGTTTTCTTGGAAGGAATACTGGAGTGGTTTGCAAGGGCAGGTATAAAGGTTCCATTTACAACCAATGGTCATTATTAGAACTCTTCCTAGAAAACAATCTGAGGCTGTCTGAAACATGACTAGTCTGGTTTTGTTAACGGTCTGGATGAAAGACTAGTTGGGAATAGGGTGTCCACATGTCCTTTAGGGAGGACAATCTTCTTTTTGAAGATGTTGCCATTCTGTTTTTCAAAGATGAAGATCAAGGACCTTGACTTTGCCCATTTACACTGAGCAACCGGACAGCAGCTCAATCAGGCTTACTTAAGTGATGGTAAAATTCTGTTTCTATCCTAAACATCATTTAAAATTTCTTTTTGTGTCCCTTTTTGGTGATGCATACCTGTTCTGGTGATGTCTTTGTGGCTACCTTAGGAAATCCTTCATAAACTGTTTTGGGCTTCCAGAATGAGAGTAGGATAGTAAGAAGAAAAGTAGTATTATTGAAAAAGTAGTATTACTGAAAAGCCAAACTTAACAAGTTCTCAGAGTCAGAGATTATGGTTTGCAGGTGAGATGCTATGAATTTTGAGCTGTATAAAGTCCAGAGCTACATTTTGTTTCCAGAATTAAGGATTTATTTTTTTATTTTGAATATTTTTACCTCACCTTTCTCCTTGGAAAAAACAAACATCAAAATAAAAATGGATATTCTGAAGCATCTTTCTTTCTTTCTCTTGCTGCCTTGTTAGGAACCTCTATTATTGGCCTTCTTAAGCCTGAAATTGTGAATGACAGTTTTTGAATAACAAATATCTTGAGTCTCCTGTGGTTTTAGTATTACTCACTACTGTCTTACTATTTGAAACAATTCCAGATTAGTCATTGCTTGTATTCTGCTTTATTTGTGAAGAACCTGTGCGTGTTTCCCATGAAATTACTGATATATAGGTTCCTTCTACAATTGAAGTTTGTCCGGTGAAACAGATGTTTTCTCACAACAGTTGCCAGAAAATTCAGTCATTTTCAGTGTGTGAATATGAGGAGACTGGGATTATGGAGCAGGAACCATCCACAACTTTGCACTCTCGTTCATATTCTCTCAAGTGAAAGAGCTCTTCAAGCACAGTTAAGCATACAAACTGAGTACATATGAAGCATTTCACACAGCAGGCTAAGTTGAATCCCTGTAACTTGAAGGCAATCCTGCAGCTCATGCATTTCCTGGGGTTCCATGTGCGCCTGGTGTGAAATGAACTACCTGTATATGTGTATGCATAGGATCCTAGAAAAACTGCATCTGTCCCATTGACACCACTTGTCTCTCTCCCACAGGTTCTTATCAGTCTAAAATCTACAGTGCTTAGTTTCATCTGCTATTCTTAGCCTTTTATTCTCAGGAGTATATAAAAACAACAACACATCAAAGTCTACTATGGTATTCACAGTTACTATGTAAGAAAGGCAAATAAATGTGTGGGCTTTTTAAAATAAAGTCAGGCCAGCCCTCTTGAAATTGAATTAAGTGAGGCTATTTTATTATGACATACCATGAGGAGGCAAGACAGGAAACGAAGCCACAAACTTTGGTATAGAAGACCTGAGTAGGGCTGCTGATGACAGGACCTTTTAGAGGCCAGTAATTAATGGGGTCAATATGAATATGAAGCTACTTTAGGCATGAAACTACAACAGACAAGCAGCATGACAATGTACCGTACTTTAGGAATTGTCTAGCATTTCTGTTTTGTTCGTCTCTCTGGCTGTGGCAGTTTATTCCAGATTAATAAACGGCCTGGTGTGCTGTACCCCTTGACAGAATGTGATACACACAAGGATAACACAGTATGTGCGGAGTGTAACACAGAGTGAGGGGTTTCCTGATAACATTTCTTCTCCTTTGTATTACAATGAATTACCAACAACAGCAGGAGTCTAAAAGCCAAGTCAGATACAACACTGCCCATCATCCTTTAAGAAAGGAAGCTTTCCTCTCCAGATCTGACAATTAAATCAGCTTCAGTACATGTAGGAAATGTCATCTTTAAAACAGCAACCCTCGCATTCCTCTTTAACCTAATCCCAGCTATTTAAATCTCTTTTAGACAAAGACAGTCTGAGAAGGAATCAACCTGACAGCAAAGTCCTAACAAGAAATTAAATCCTAGTGACTTCCAAGGCATTAATTTCCAAGTGAACACGTTTTGGATTGCTGATTGGGTTGAATGCAGAATAGATGGGTTCCTGTAAGAAAACAAAGGAAATGGAGACCTTAAAATTGTACTTAGAATAATTTAGCTGACCCTTAGCTCTGCATTCCAAGTCACATGATCCTTCAGGGCATTTATTCTCACGTAGAAGAAAACATGCTTTAGTTGTCCCTGGAAACAGGTAAATGACAACAAAGTGGTGTTTATTTTAAAAAGCCTAACCTCTGTAGATTAATATATCTTCCACTTGCAATCTTTTGTTCTCCCACCAGTTTTACCATTGGGCCTTTTTCTTTAACAGCAAAAAGGCAGAAAGGAAAAAAAATAGCTGCATACACTTGCTCTATATCTGGCAACTGGACTTCTCCAGTTGCCATGACTCAACTTCCAGATAAACTCACCTGGATGACTGAGAATCTTCACAGACATACTTGCTCTACAGTGCTACGTGTGTACTGGGACATTCTATCTGAAAAGTAGGGGTAGGGACCTTCTCTTTAGAAGCATCCAGTGATTTCATGCTATATATTTAAGGTTGCTTAGTGATTTGCTGAGACAGAGGTTGGAAGTTCCGTTCCCCACTGTGCTTCCTACAAGTAGACCCAACCTGTGTGACCTTGGGCAAGCTACACCATCCCAGGGAATCCTCAGAATAAAGGAACAGTAAACCATTTCTGTGTATTTTTTTCCCTGGAAAACCCTGAAAAGGGTTGCCTTAAGTCTTAATTGACTTGGCAATGCACAGTTATTTATTTATTATTTTATATCTTTAAGAGGTCTGTTCAGATGATAGTCTATCTTGCAATACATTACTCATTTATTTACTATTTATTTATTTTTAATTGGAATCCATTGCTCTAGACATTTGGTTGCTCTAGATCAGTGTTGGTGAACCTATGGTACGGGTGTCAAAGGTGGCATTTGGAGCCCTTTCTGTGGGCACCCAACATCACCCCTTCACAGCCACCTGTATTCAAGTTAAATTGCTGTATTGGCAACTTTGCAGAAAAATAGTGGGTTTTGAATCACAGTTTGGGCACTTGGTCTCTAAAAGGTTTGCCATCACTGCTCTAGATGTTCAGTTGGTCCAGCCTCACAACAGTTACATATAAAAAGAAGTGAAAGACTGGCAAATTTAAGCAGAATCAACTTCTATTTAAACAAAATCAGCTTATTTTACAGAATAATCCTCCAGGACTGTTTTAATTTGACATAGATGACATTAGGGTTAACTTAGCGCCCCCCCCCGGCTAAATGTTTGATAAGATGCTCCATAGACTTTTCCAATATACGTGATGTGATTGTGAGTGTGTGGTATGTGGATTTCAAAGTATTCTGATGCACAAATAAGTTTTGAGGATATGTATTTTTTTCGTGAAGCATCCTTTGCCCAAAAAAGGTTCACTGCTCTAGATGTTCAGTTGGTCCAGCCTCACAACAGTTACATATAAAAAGAAGTGAAAGACTGGCAAATTTAAGCAGAATCAACTATTTAAACAAAATCAGCTGAATAATCCTCCAGGACTGTTTTAATTGATGAAACACTTGCCTAATGGCTAGGGACTGCTTCTCCTCTGAGTTTTAAATCCTCTGGGTTATTCCCATGTTCTCTACAAATCTCCCATGGTGCATTGTTGACTCTGAAGGCATGTTAATAGAACCAACAATAGTGTTTCTTCATACCTGATGTCCTGTTGAATTTGCAGGCAGTGGTTCTACAAGGAGCCTGGCCTTCGTCACGTTTTCTAAAATAATGCATCCCTTAAGTGAAATAAATTATTTCCACACTGTTGTGTAATAGTTTATTGCTTCTCCGCTAGCAAGAGATGGTATTGGCACTTTATATATGTTTCTTTCTGTTTCTGTTGATTATAGTAAAATGCAAATAATAGTGCAGTGAACTGAAACCATGCTGCTTGGCCACTTGACTACCCTTGGATGGCTGTTGTTGTTAATCATTGCCTGTGTGCTTTTTCATTCCTTTGCTACTCAGAAAAACCCTTTGAAATGAATTCTGACCCTCCCTTGGTTGTGAATGGTGTCCCCATCCCATTAAATTCCACAAAATTACTAATTGAGAAAAGCATTTCTATCAGTATATCTCAATTAGTAAAATCACATTAAAACAATCTACAACAGTTCAGATACTTTACAAAATTAAACCAAGAAACTGATAAATTAAAAACCAAGCGATCTTACTATACACCACATTCTCAAGTAGACACCCAGATTTTAGTGCAATAACAAAATAAATACAAAGCAAAATGAAACAACAATAACTGAGGCTGAAGGGGATTCATAATCCATTACATCATCTGGACAGGAAGACTGAAAAATTCTGTCCCCATAATGATATTTTTTGGACAGCAAACTCTTCATCTACCCTCTCAAAATTGTCATGGCTTTCCAGGACCAAAAGGAAGACTGGTGGAAGTTGAAGAGGAAACTTTTAATTAAATACAAATGGCCATAAAGTTTAATGAATGTTGACTTTAGTGGAATTCATTCAGTGCATCAGCAAAATATGTTCATCTCAGAAGATAAAGATGGTAAAAGTATTTTAAAACAAATGCTAATAAGCCCTGATTTTTCAGTCTTCCTGTCCTGAATGATGTAATGGATCCTATGAATCCTTCTTTTGTTATTGTTATTGTTGTTTCATTTTTTTCGAACAGTGGGCTTTGTATTTATTTTGTTATTGGACCAAAATCTGGTGGTCTAGGGAGAATGAGGAGCAGTGGTAAGATCCTCAGGGCCATGGAGGGAGTATCAGTTTCTTGGTTTAATTTTTTTATTTTTGAAGTCTTGTAAAGTATCTGAACTGTTGTAGATTGTTTTAATGTGATTTTACTAATTGAGAAAAGCATTTCTATCAGTGAATGCCCCACTAGCCAGCATGCTGATCATCTGGGCGGTAGTTAGGGGGAGTGGGAGAAGCGACATAGCCCACTGCTTTGAACTGCCTCAGCAATAGAAGCAGCTGTGGAGGCTGGCTTGCTTACAAAGCAGGGGGTAGGTGGGGGGGTTGCAATTGGTCTGGGGGCCGGATTCAGGACCTTGAGGGGCTGCATCCGGCCCCGGGGCCTTAGGTTGAGGACCCCTGGTATAGACACTTAAAGGCAGGGTTGGTTAACTTTGTTACATTCCCCAGCTCCAGTTCTGAAAGACCATTGCTTAAAGGGGTAAATGTTGCAGAGTTTGGAATTTCTAGTAAAATCATCTCCCCTGCCACACACAATAGTACAGAGATCCACAGATCTCACCATAGTTTACTCCATTCTCGTTAACTGGCACATAAAGTCTCAATAACTCACTTTGAGGCATTTTGTAGGAGAAAGAATTGAAACATTTCTTTAGTTGCAGTTACTTGAAATTACAGACTATTGTACACATATACAATACCAGCCACCAACCAAAAGGATCAACAGCAACTAACAATTGACAAAAGGGAGGGATAGGACACTCACTCAACAGAGATGGGGATCTCCTTGAATATCAAACACTGGAAGGAACGATTGGTTAGTGCCAGATAGATAATCACCCTGAAAAATCCCTTCCGATTACACCTACAGAGGAACCTTGACTTATGTCATTAATCCGTTCCAGTGGTCTAGACTTAAGTCAAACATGACTTAAGTCAAACAAACGTTTCCCATAGAAAGTAATGGGAAAGCGGATTAATCCGTTCCAGATGATGAAAAAGACCCCCGAAAACAGCAATTTAACACAAATTTGACTGGGATAGGAGATTCCTTCTGGGGATGTAAATGAAATGTCTCTTCAAAGAGAGGAAGAGGCAGTGGAATTATAGTCCACAAGTTATATGCCTCCACTTTTTAATGTTCATAGGAACAATGTTTCACATTTAAGTTTTACTGATTTTTAACCTGACGTTCCAAGTTCTGAACAACTCTATGCTTACCATTAGAGTCCCACAACTTTACAGCTCCCCAACTAAAATGCTTCCATTTTGGACCAGACTTCTGCAGCCAGATTTTTTACAAGACTGAGCCGTCTAACCAACGAGGCCAGCCCCGAGCTCCAGGCCCTTTTTCTCCTCTGGCAGCAGCGGCGGCTTCAGTGAGGCCGAGGACCAGCTCTAGGTGCTCTGAGCTGGCCTCGCCGAAGCCGCCGCTGCTGGAGGAGGGGAAGAAGGCAGGAGCAGTTTGGAGGCGGCAGCCGCGATGCTGGGTTGTGGCTGCCGCCCAATTCCGGTGCCTTGCGCCGTGGCTTCGAGATGTAAGTCAAAGCCTACGACTCAAGTCAAACAGGCCCCTTCTTGCTGCAAGTCAAATATGATGCAAGTCAAGCAGTATGTAAGTTAAGGTTCCACTGTATTACGGACAGCATGTAAGGTGGTAGATAAAACTCCAACTGCTAAACCTTTCCCCAAATATGATGTAGCAAAATAGATGCATTATTCCTTCTATACTGAAGACACCATGACATTCAGAGGTTTGGGTAACTCATTTTATTCCTCTTTACAGAATTAGTCACATTTTTTAAAGGTCAGTTAATGAAGTAGCATAAATGATTTGTGAAAGGGGTTTTAAGTGTCAGTAATAAAGATGAAGCGAAATGAAAATAACTGTTCTTCCTTCTGCTTGCTTGGTGTAACAGGAGTGTGTGTTTGACGGTGGGTAGAACTGACTGTATATCATCGTCGTAGTGTCTGTGAATCACACTTGCATGTCTGCACCTGTGCATAGTCACAGTTTGGGCAATAATGTTATCCCTCCTGCCTACAACTCATGCGTGAAAAGGTGGTCCTTCATTTCAAAATTAGAATGTCAAAATGGCCATACATAGTGGGATACCTCAGGGACAGTTCTTGCAATTAGTTTTGTGGTTATATGTATTTTTTTTTTGTTCAGCTTGTATTTGTCTTTTATTAGTATAGAGAGATTAACTACTGTTTTTCCTTTTTCTCCTCAGGACCTATGGTGCCAAATAATATCACATCAACTTGTATAGACTTATTATGAATAGAAATGAAAGTCTGAAATAATTTTATATTTAGCGGCACTGGCGATGAACCCTAGGAATTATCTGATACTTTATGGTCAGATTTATTTTGTCTCCTCTAGATCCAATGCCAATTTGTTGGTAGCGGTCCAGTCTCAATTCATGAACGTAGTTACACTGTACAGGGAGAGAGGGAAAAAGTCACAAGTTGAACAACATTAAAAGGTTGTTGTTAGAAACCTCCAGTGTGCCTTAGTAATAGCCGTACTTTCAGTCATGTTGCAATTGTTCATTGTGTATAATAGTGATGGTGAACCTTTTAGAGACTGAGTGCCCAAACTGTGATTCAAAACCCACTAATTTTTTGCAGACTGCCAATACAGCAATTTAACCTGAATACAGGTGGCTGTGAAGGGGTGATGTCGGGTGCCCACAGAAAGGCCTCTGAGTGCCACCTTTGGCACCCGTGCCATGGGTTCACCAACACTGGTGTATAGTATTTAAAAATGGATTGCATGATACTGCATATGCACCTGGGTATAACATAATGAAAAGATTAAGCTATATAAGGAAATAATGAAAATGGCTCTTTGTCCTTCCACACCTCCTATGAAGGGTATGCATGTTGTCTTGACAGCAATGGGCACATAGCCTGTGCAGATTTCATGGCTAAAGGAGGATTTTTGTGTTTACTTTACACAAAAGATCTCGTACTGTTGACAAAAGACTGTCAGATCTGTTTGTCTGGTGTACTTTTTTCTGACTTCAAAAAGGTGTAAAAATAGCAAGGTTAAATTAATAGGACTTTTTGTTGAATGTCTCAATGGCTATGCTACTAAAGCAAAGTAACAATCTTAGCTGAGAGGAAGAGGAGCAGAGAACAAGATGTTGTTGTGTTCTATCAAGTCACCTGGTGAATCAGTGACTTCCAAAAGCTCTTCTCATTAACTATCCTCCTCAGGCTTGTCAGGCAAAAGGCTGTGGATTCTTCTGAGTGAATGTCTCATTTTCAGCGTTCCTCTCTTCCCCCTGCCTTCAGCTTTTCATAGTAGACTTTTGTGCTTTCTCATGATTATGTACTGAGTAAAAGGCCCTTGTGCAGCCTCCAGGGGCATTCCCCCCCCCACACATGTGCTTTTTTTGGGGGGATATACTTGTTGAAAACTGTATTCTTAGTACCACCTTGGGTCCCTTCGGGGAGAAAAGCAGCATAAAAATAAAGCTTATTATTATTATTATTATTATTATTATTATTATTATTATTATTATTATTATTATTATTATTATTATTATTATTATTATTATTATTATTACCTTCTAACAGGTGTAAAGGGATAATTATACTAAATGTTGAAGGGCCCAGACACCTTTTTGTAAAGAATTTTGGGGAAAAAACCTAGAGGATGCAAAGAGACATTTCCAGTATTTTAAAAATGTCAATCCTGATTTTTAATTATCAAAAACTGTGAGGGTTCAGTCTAAGCCCAGGCATCCCGCCCTTCGAACTTCAAAGAAGGCATCTCTCGAAACGAACAAACAGAACTTTTATTATGTTCATCAGTAACAAAAGGGGTTTTTCTTCTTACAACAGTTTCAACATCTTTAACATCTGTGATGAACGGGTTCTTTCCCCATACATGGGTGTCTCTAGAAAGTGATCAAATTCCCCACCAACACTTGTGGGTATTCTGCTCCACCACGGTTCTCCTCCTCCCTCTCCGAAAGCCTCAGCCCCTCCACCTGTATCCCAATCTCCTTCACGGAGGGTTGGGGTTCTCCCACTTGGATCCCAACTTCCAAAGTGAACCTGGGACCAGGGGGGTCTCTGCCGGGGTGTACGTAAGGGGTAGTCGGGTCTCTTGGTCAGGTCCTCCCTGGGATCCAGCGTGCCGGCCTCGATTTCCTTCTGGATCTTTATCAGCCATTCGTCTAGCTCAGGGGTCCTCAAAGTTTTCAAACAGTGGGCCAGTCCACCACGCCCCAGACACCACTGGGGGCCGGACCACAGTCCAAAAAAAAAAAAAAAAAGGCCAACATGGAAAAAAGGGGGAGGGAGTGGGGGACCTTGCCGTAGCCCTCCCACTTTGAGTGCCCCACTAGCCAGTATGCTAAATCAGCATGCTGATCATCTGGGCAGTAGTTGGGGGTGGGTGGGAGAAGTGACATAGCCCATTGCTTTGAACTGCCTCAGCAATAGAAGCAGCTAGAGAGGCTTGCTTGCTCACAAAGCAGGGGGTAGGTGGGGGGTTGCAATTGGTCCCGGGGGCCGGATTTAGGACCTTGGGGGCCGCATCCGGCCCCGGGGCCTTAGGTTGAGGACCCCTGGTCTAGCTCAGTCTCCTTGCGGATCTCCTTACGTTTCCGATTATACTCTCTGTATTCCCTCTCTCCCCAGTATGAGCACTTCTGGCGGTGGGCTCTGCGTCTGAAGCTTTCAGCCTCTTTGTAATAATAATAATAATAATAATAATACCTTTATTGTCAATGTACAACATGTGCACAATGAAATTAGCTGAGTCTCCCATGCCCACCCCCACCACCATCCCGCCCCCATCTCACTGGCAATCACTCAGTCTTATTACACCCTGTGTACTTGGCACAGAATGCGCCAGCCCACAGGTCAGTTCTTCTATACTTGTCCTGGGATTATTTCCCATTCAGCAGTCTGACAGCCCATGGATAAAAACTGTTCTGGCAGTGGGCTCTGCTTCTGCCTGATGGTAACAAGGTAAAAAGTGCTGACAGTCATCTTTTGTGGGGCATCATCATTTGTTCCCAGTCTCCCGTCCATGGGTTCTCCATCCACACCCACTCCCATCCTTCTGGAAGCTCCTGCTTCCCTCCCTTTTTACAAGTCCCAAACCCCACCTCCACTGGAGCGGATTGGTCAGTCTTTCCTGCCAAGTCTTTCTTTTTACTTCCTGCTTGCCCCGGGTTCTCTTCCTTCTCCTCCTTATGCTGCTCAATAATCTTAGCATCATAAATCTCTCCACAGGTGTAACTGTCATTAGTTTCTCTGGCTCCCCTTGCTTCTCCATCCTCTCATCCGGGCGTGCAGGGGTCCCTCTCTTCCCATCAGAGAAGTTTCCCTCACAAAAACAAACAAACAAATTACCATATATGGACCTTTATAGTACGTACCCACTGCATTCAAATGTTTAAAATTACAGTACTACATACAAATTAGCCTCTGATACATTCCACCTCTAGTCTCAGCCCTCTGAAAGATGGCTTTGGGTCCTTCTGAGATGGCTCACCACTATTAAAATGTGCATCTTTTCCTTTTCCAGGAATGAAATTGTGAGTCTTGTTTCCAAACTTGAGCCCGTCCTACTTTAAAACTGAGTGGGTCTGTTTCTCCAGGAGCTGCCTGGTGGGAGGAACAGCTGCAAATGTAGCTGAGGATGGTGGCAACTTCTCAACAGATGTGAGCCAAACAAACTTCATTGCTACCTTTAACTTCCAAATGCTTTAAGAGCGATCCCATCTTGCTTACTGTGTTCCAGTTATCTTTTGCGTGCATGGCCAAGGGGATGGATGGGCGGGCAGAGATGGAAGTGATAAGAAGCACAAAGGGGAACGTGGCGGGAGACGTCAGTGTCCATTTGGTGGCCAGTGAAAGTGCTGTGCAGAATGCTCACCTACCAGCAACTGCCTTCATCATACCAGGTAGGTGTCACAAACAACCCGTTCAACCCAAAAGGGACACAGTATAACAGTGTGGTTGGGGCTGGACCACTGAAACTTCATTACCATTCTCTATCTAGCAGTCATTCAGAGTTGCCTTCTGCCCCTTCTTCCATTTCATTCCCCAAAGAAAAACACATAATGTAGGAAGCAAATATCCCTGTGTCCTTGTAGAACATTGGTAATCAGTAGCATAATCTGGTTTTTATCTAAAGCTATTCTATGTAGAGAAACAGAGCCCACTGCAAACCATTGGCTTAAATTCTTATTCTATGCCCTGGGCCATGCTTCCCATCTGTTGTTCCTTGAAGGATAAACTGCAGCAGATGGTGTTTGTTATTGCACATAATGTGACCCAAATAATGTAATTTTCTTCTCTTTATGGTGTTGAGTACCTAAGCACAGTTGCCCAAAATTGCAAACTCTCCCAAACCTGGAGTAATCCAGTTACCCAGATACAACCCTGAAACTAAAAGTTAGCGGGAAAAGAAGGGAGGAAAAAAAGTTTAGCAGGAAAGTCAGATAATGACATTGGTATGTGCTGTAATTAGTGGATACTGGAAACGTACCTGGATGTGGCTATAGGATCTGATATAGTTGGAGATTCAAGTTTGCTTTGAGAGAAGGGGAGGAAGGAAGAATATTTCTGTTACATATCCTGTTGTCAACCTGTTAAGACTATGGCAACAAGAAGAGGTTGAAGGTTACATTTTGTGTATGATGTTTCTTGCTTGGAACAGTCTTCCCAGAGACAGTCAATTTGAATAATGACAGTGCAGTGCTGTACAAACAGAGACACAGAATGGGAAGCTTTGCCAACTAAAGTGGTGCTTCATAAGATGAATTTAATTGGTTTTATGGGGCAATTTGTCTTACAAAAATTGTCTTGCAAAATGCAGTTTCCCATAGGAATGCATTGAAAACAAATTAATCCTTTTTAGAGGGAACGGATTAATAGGTTTTCAATGCATTCCTATGGGAAGGCTGTCCCAAACCCCTTTAATCACCGGACAGCAGAAAGCTGTTTTCCTTGCTGCCGACAGACAGCTGATTTTGACAGCTCCAAGCTGCCTGTCAGCTGTGCGGAGCAGCCTTCCACTACCAATGAACCCAGCAAAGGGGGAAGCTTTTCCTCTTTGCTGGATTGGGGCAGGGGAAAAGCTCACAAACAGCCCAGGCTAGGCTAGAATCTATAGGTCCCGGGCTGTTTACGAGGTAAGCGGTGGTGGTGGTGATCCGCCGCCACCGCTTACCTTGTAAACACCCCAAGCTGGTGGGTAAAGCAGTGATCCTCACCCAGCCCAGGCTGTTCCCTTGCAAACAGCCCTCACCCAGCCCTGCCCCCACTGCCGCTTCCCTCAGAAAGCTCCCCTGATTCTGGGGATCAGGTGTTGCACACTGGTTGATCTGCAGCACCTGATCTGCAGTGGTGCCTTGTAAGATGAATTTAACCAATAGGGAAAAATGTCTTACAAAACATGCCTATCCCTGCAAATTTCATAAATTTTTCGTCTTGCCATCTTGCGAGGTACCACTGTACCTTTTTCTTTCTGCTATTGTCTTACAAGCCTCTATACCAAATAATTTGGAAACACTCTTTATTCCCATTCTCTTCTGACACCTAGTCCCACCTGCACTGTAATGCTGTGTCCCTTTGGTGTGTGTGAAATACATTTTGCACCTACATGCCTATTGATAAGCTTGTGATGTGCTTTGATTCTTCTGCTCTTTCCAAGCAAACACAACCACAGTAAACCTGCCAGCAAACACCTTAGAAATTCAGCGATTCCCTCGTGACTCCCCCAAAAATGTGGGGGCAGAGAGGCAAAAAGAGGGGGCAGGAAATGAGCCTATTACAGCAACAGTCATCCCACAGGTCAGCGGAGTACAAACCTGCAACACCATCCGGGTTTTGGAATGGAAAGATGGGGTGGCTACTCTCCCTGGAAGCAACCTAAGGGTATGTATTTTCTAGATCTCAACTGTCTTCCTCTTGGCTGGGGAGATTTCAGCAATAGTCCTCAGTCGATAGGTAGTGTCGCATGTTTTCTAGGGCTTAACACAGGCATGTCCAAACTTTGGCCCTCCTGATGTTTTGGACCACAACTCCCAGAATTCTAAGCTTAGTTTGCCAATGGCAAAGGACTGTGGGAGTTGTGGTCCAAAACATCTGGAGGGCTGAAGTTTGGACATGCCTGCCTTAACAGAATGGCATGCATAGGGCGAGGTTCTAAAATGTAGATCTCACCATGCATGCAGAAAGCTTCAGTGAAGGACTAGATAAGTTGCGATATATCTCCCTGTGAGTGACACCAACCCTATGTACCTTAGGGTCATTTAGGGCCTCCTCAGCTACTGTCATCTTAAACAAGAGTCCCAGAGCTGCTTGAAATTGTTTTTGTTTGGGTCAGGGAGTAGAGTATAAAGAAAGGAGGGATCCTAGTCTCTCCCCATCCTGACAGTCTTTTGTGGGACTCTGATTTGTCGCTATTAACTCCTCTTTGGCTGACCCTGAATTGCCACCCATGAGGTTGGTTGGTGGTGTTGGGGCTTTAACCTAGTCCCGAGCCATCTGACACCTCTTGGGGATAACTTGTACTGCTGGCTGCTAGTCAATTCAATGATTCTTTGGTCCCTCCTGAAGGTGCTGTTGCCACTCATGTGCCTCTAACACCTACTTTGGATGGCCTTGGGTGGTGGGGCCCTGCTGGACACAGGCTGGTGGGGCAAGAAGGTGATGCTGCAGATCTGAACACAGTTGTTCCTCCTGAGTCCTCTTTGTTTGACTGCAGATAATTCCTTCCAGGATCCCGGTCCAGAGGTTCTCTAGCATGCATGTAGTCCACTTCCTCTGATGTGCAAAACCTAGTATTCATCTCGTCAACTGCCTTGCCCCATGCCTCTTACTTCTCCAACTGGGTTGTCGCCATTGACCCCATCTCTGTTCTCCCTTCTCCTCTCCCTCCTTTCTGTTTGCCATCTACATGCTGGCCTTGGGCTTCACCCCCTTCCACAGGCTCTATCTCCTACGGCCTCCTCAACTCCACTTGGGACTTTTCATCCTTCATTTGCACCCATCTGGGGCTCTGGGGGTTGCAACTTTCAGTGGATTGTCCCTGAAGCATGGGGCAAGGGCAAGAAGTGCCAGTAGCAACCCCTTCACATTCCTCCACAGTAAAAAAAAAAGAAAAAAAAGGAATGGGAAAAAAAAAGGCCCAATGCATTTCTCAGATTTCATTCAGGTCCTCTGCTTCTTGATGCAGTTTCGGATAAATGAATTTGGGTCGTTGAAAGTGGTCAGCGCTGACAAACTTTTGCCTGCGGAACCTCTGAACAATTGCCACTCAGAAAGAGATGGGGATGATGCGGTAGCACTCATCAGCAAGGACAATCCCACCATAGCTCAAGGTGAGCAGGTCTTCTTGGCAGGCATTCAGAATGTTGTACCTTCTGGCAATGTGGAAGCTGCTGCTTGAATGTGGGGAGACTTAGCGGTGAGCTTATTTGTTTTTGATGCACAGTGGTCTCCTATGTGTCATCATTTATAGAAAAATAACATGCCAAAGATACCTTGAAAATCCTTGTTGCCCTCAGTATGGGTGGTCCGTCAACTGACACAGAAATCCAATGTTTCATAATTGCTTTATTGTGTTCATTGTTTTTGTGGCCAGGTCGTTACATGATGGCTCATGGGGGTAAGGAGTCTGTCTGTACATAGCTATATTGGTCGATAGAGAGCAGAAAATGCAGGCTGCTACAGCCATGCTGGATGTCTTGTCAGCTTGACAGAAACTATTAGAGCCCACAATGCGCTGGTATACATTGCCTTGCAAAGCACTGGTCAGT
This sequence comes from Phrynocephalus forsythii, assembly GCA_029282475.1. Lineage (NCBI taxonomy): Eukaryota > Metazoa > Chordata > Lepidosauria > Squamata > Agamidae > Phrynocephalus > Phrynocephalus forsythii. Next base: position 95,508,107 of record JAPFRF010000005.1, read on the forward strand.
TATGTGCCACAGCGAGGCAGCCAAGTAAGATTTGAATGAGCAGATAATGTAGAGTTAGACAGAAATGTGTCCTCTGAGCATTATCTTAAGCTGAAATGATTGTTCTATGTTTTGGTATGGCTGTAGGCAGACTAAAGTAGGCCTTATTGCTGGGTAGCTGGAATATACCTCATGCTTCTGATGAAGTGCACAGATCACTTTGACACCTCACAAGTAGGGCTGATCCAGGAAGGATTCCCCATGGCTGTTTACTTGCGATAGCTCTTTGTCCATTACTTCTCTGCTGATTTCTTTAGACTCAGACATTCCAGAGCCCCCCAAACTTCCAACGGTGGACAGCCTGTGCCATTGCAGTACCTGTGGCCGGAGAAATGTTTCAGGGTCAGCCCAGGAAGGCAGGGGTTTTTGCAGTGAGAACTGCCACCGACAATTCAAAGAAAGGTAAACAAAAGAAAGAAATGTTTGTCTTGAGTTGTTACAAGAAGGTGGAAATGGGGGTAGGGAAGGGAATCATGAATGTTCCTCTTTCTTATTTCTGATCATTGATATTCAGGTTGGTGCCCTCCAGATGTGTTGGACTCCACCTCCCTTAAGCCCAAGACAGATTATGGGATGTGCAGTTTAAACCATTTGGATAGCATTGGGTTCTTTACTCAGTATGAATTTCCCTCTATCTTTTCATTTTCAACTATAGAGAGGAAAAAACTATAGGTGAGTTCTAGAATTAGAAACTCCCTTTGACTAAGAGTAAGATCATAGGATCTGTGGGATCAGTGCTTTCAGTTTTGCTTATCTACAGCCTGAAAATATTAAATTAAAAAACCTGCAGAACTGGCCATGAGAAGGAACCAGGGACTATGTTTTATAGATAGTATTTCTATAGCTTAAGCTGCCTAGATGCCCCCTAAGCACATCTGATCTCACCTGATTTCAGAAGCTAAGCAGGGTCGGCCCTGGTTAATACTTGGATGGGAGACCACTAGGGAATACCATGTGCTGTAGCTGCCTGGAGTAGGAACTGGCAAAACACTCCAGTATTCCTGCCAAGAAAACTATGGACATGGAGTCACAAAGAGTTGCTTACGACTGTAATGACACAACACACACATTTCTATATCACTACTTTTCAGCATCGGTGGGGTGGAGGTGAAAAGCTTGGCACCAATCCCCCATGGGCACTGAGGTCTTATGAATATGAAATAAGTTTAAAGAAGAGAGTTATCACATCTTTCAGGGCATTACTGGCTCACAATCATAATTAAAGATAAGAAAATACAAGGGAGTGGAAAAAATACCTGAAGATGCAGGTATCTTCAGGTAGTTACAGTACACACTCAAGATGAACTATGCATTCTCTTTCTCTTTATAGAACAGCCATGCAGTCTTTTCAAGAAGAAAGAGAGAGATGGGAATTTTAAACACAGAATTTGTGTCAGTCTTGTGAAATTGCAATTTTGGGGGCCTTTTGGAGGTAGTCACAAATGTGACTGTAGTTACAAATGTGCTGTAAATGTTTAGCAGGAATGTGCTTCATTTCTGCGGCAGGTCAGAATGATTGCAAATAGTACTAGGAGACTGTAAAATACCTAGCCCATCAAACCCATTTATTATTTTCACCACTTGGAAAAATTACTGTTTTGGATTAGCAAAATCATTGCAGAACAGAAAAAAAAATCCTTTGGAGGTGGTGGATGGGGGGGTAAGGAGAAAATAAAAGAACATCCCATGCTTACCAGTGAATTATGCGAGATGCAGTCCCCCAAAAGAGGTGTTAAGAGGGAAGTTCTCTTTTAGTGTTGTGTTGTTCCTATTTCTTGAAAAAAAAAAGAGAGAATTGTCTTGGGATGTGTTGTTCAGATCTGTCATTGTGGAGAACTCGGCTGGCAGCACCAACACCACTGAGATGCTCAAACCAGTAAAGAAGCGGAAGAGAAAAGATTATCAAAGTCCTTCTGAGGAGGAAGAGGAAGAGTCCGAGCAAATGGTATGGCCGGGATTTTGTCTCCTGTCTGGACAGTAGCATTCTATCATAACATTATTTTCGTGCACACTTTCCCTCATTGGATTACCCTGGCCCAGAGGTAGCGATTTCAACAAGCGGCCTTGAGTAGTGGATGCCACAGAGCACGGTACAACGATTTCCGTGACCACACCAGTTTGAATGTTGTCAGAGTCCCCACCATCATCTTGGGGACTCCAGCAGAGCCACTGGCAACAGGAGGTTTAATGATAGTGAGAGGATGGGACCCACAGGAGGTTCAAAACAGCACAGAGAGACTTCATGTATGGGAGGAAATATCCCATCCAGAATGCCCTGTCTATATAAAGGGAACACAATGAGGAGGACAAGACTTGTGTGCTCCCCCTCTGAATTCGCTCTACAACAGGCATGTCCAAACTTCGGCCCTCCAGATGTTTTGGACCACAACTCCCACAGTCCTTTGCCATTGGAAATACAGGCTTGGAATTCTGGGAGTTGTGGTCCAAAACATCAGGAGGGCCGAAGTTTGGATATGCCTGCTCTACAGATTTGGAAAACCCAAAGAGAGCTAGGTACCTTGAACAAAACAACTGATTAACCAGGAGTAGCTTACTGACATTTTCACTGTGTAATTAACAATAATTTAGGTCTGCATCATTTGTAGATATTTTGATTTTGTTGACTGATCTTTGTGCTTGCTGCTTGTTGAGTTATGTTCACCTTTTAACATTTCTAAAATCAGGAAAGAATAGCTGAAACCTTGCTGCTTTGTTAGGCCACAGAAAACCAAAGGCAGGCCTCCCTGGCTGCTAGCCAGCAGTTAACATGCCACAGCTTCAGTTTTTTTTTTGGGGGGGGGTGCATGAACTCCTTGGCTTGACACACCTTGAGAACTCTCAGCATGGTTTTGTCAATTGCCAGCTTGGAGCAAGTGAGAGAAATATGTGGCTCCCCCACCCCTTGAGAATGGCTTGTAATAACTTAAGAGGGATGACTTTAAAAAAAAACCACTCTGTGGCAGGAAACAGTGTCTATCCCTCCTCCAAGGACTGCTGGGGCTGCTCCAAGTCAAGTTACAGGCTTCTTTCCCTTTCCCAGGTACTTTTAATTGTACTGTAACAAAAATTTAGAAGTGGCATGTTGGCAGAATTAAAAGGGAAAAGAAATGAGAAAAATCAAGGGGGAAAGGTCAAAATATTGTTGTACTTTCAAGACTAAGGGATTTATTTCTGTGTGAGCTTCTATGGATAAAAAAGTTCACTCACACCATGTTGGCCGGAATACAGTGGTCCCTCAACTTATAAATAAATTTAATCTGTTCCGAATGCATGCTCTTAAGTTGAACTACTCTTAAATCAGGGTACCTATCTAAAATTTGAAAAAAAAAGTTTAAAAATGAAAAAAAAATGTAAGTTGAGCAGACCATATCTAAAATTTGTAAGATGGCGTTTAAAACACCAACAGTTCCCTGCTCTTAAGTCGAATTGCTCTTAAGTTGAGTTGCTCTTAAGTTGGGGTACCACTGTATCCTGTTTCTCTCTGTCTCTGTCTCTCTCTCTCTCTCTCTCTGTCTTATAGATCACTCAGCTTACTGAAATCACTACTCAAGGCAGTTTACACAATATAGAAATACCACAGAATCAACAAAAAATGAAATAAACACACATACATCCCAGTCAGGCTAATTAAAAGAAGCATGACCATTAGTAATGGACACCAAACAATTTAGAACAGGTCAAAAGTAAATAAACACAATCTAGTAAAACACATGAAAATGATAAAACTTCAGTCTGAAAAATGAAATATAGTAACAGGTCTCAGAGTGAAGTAAATTGCATTAGAGGAGGCCCATTGAATCAATAGTAAGTTCCCTTGATTCATAAGGGCTTACTCCAGCATGGTAAATTGCAGCTAGAGTAGGTCAGTTTGAAACTGACTAAATCTACATTGACTCAATAGGCCCAAGAAAGAATGATTTACTGTACCAAGGAACAGGATTTTGGTTGCTCGTTTTGGCATTATTGTTTTGGACAACAGCTCAGGTTCAGAGCTAATTGTTTTTATTGCATCCATGCCTATTAACTAAATAGTTAAAAATGAGTAAAGTATGAAAGTGTTGTGCTTACATACCACCCCATAGTGTTTAAACCACTCTCTGAGCAGTTTACAATTTAGTTATGTAGGCTACATCCCCCATCCTTGTGAGCTGGGTGCTCATTTTACTGACCTTAGAAGGATGGAAGGCTGAGTGAATATTGAGTCAGCTACCTGGGATTGAACCCCAGGTTGTGAGCATAGCTACAGCTAAAGTACAGCAGTTTAATCACTGTGCCATGGGGCTCCTAAAACTTTCAATATTGCAAGTAAGGATGGGGGCACAAAACAGAAAAATACAGTTTCATTTTGTTTATATTATTGGGTCATTTTGTTTCGTTTTAAATTAATTTTTGTAAATTATTATTATTATTATTATTATTATTATTATTATTATTATTATTATTATTATTATTATTATTATTATTATTATTATTATTATTATATACAGCTCCATCTAGCTACACAGCTACTCTGGGCGGTTTACAAAATGGCTCCCCAGGTCCTAGAGGCACCAAATTTGGTTGGTAGCTTTTTACAAGGGAATATTTCTACAAAGTAATGAAACACTTTGTTTTCAACAGGAAAAAGAAGCATTTCATTTTGTTTTGTAACAAAATGCTGTTTCCCGTTGCATTTCATAACATTTTGAAAGTATGCAAAATGACGAAACAGCTTTTTTTTTGTAAGGTGCCCATCTCTAATTGCATGCTTTTAATATTGTTTCATGACAAAGGTACCTGATCTCATGAAAGTTCCCTTCCATCTTCCTCATATAGGAGAACTAGGGGAGCAAGAAACAAGAGGTTAGTTAATTTTGCAGTAACCAGTTATGCTTTTGTCTGGCATAGGATGTGAAGCAGGAGGATACCAATGGCTCAGGAGGAGACCTTCCCTCTAGCAACGCTCAAAGTGAAGACTGGAATACAAGTCAGCTTAGTGAGTACTGTATGATAAGCCAGCCAGCCTTCACAGTGGTCCCTTTATTACTCTAACCTCTTGCCCAGATATAGAGCCTTGTGCCTTATTTTGATTTGCTGTTTGGTAGATGTGTGGTGTAACTGTTTGGAGTGATCTGAGCATAGAAGTGCTTTTGGTTCATCAGGACTTTCTCCCCGATCTGTTGAATAGTCGAAGGCTTCAGAGCGGCGTCATTCAGGAATGGATAGGCAGCTTCTTTTGAAGCAATGAAATAGAAAGGGCTAACTGGATAATTCAGTGAGTTGGGGCCTGTCTGTGGAGCCAGAGGTTGAGAGTTCATTAACCCACTGTGCCTTTTGAGAGCAGAGCCAGCCTATGTGGCCCTGGGCAAGCTGCACAGTTCCAATAGTCTCCCTAAAATAGGGAATAATAATACACTTAGATGTATTTTGTACCGAATAAACCCTAAAAATGTTGCCATAAGTCAGAGCTGACTTGACAGCACATAATTATTAATGAAAAACGAGACTGCAGGCATAGAGTAGTCTTTTTATAGTTAGACTTTTCAACAGAAGCATTTGTTTCTGTCTGCAGAACTCAGATTTTCTGCTTAACGTGGTATATCTATATGGCATTGCCAGTCATGAATATATCTCTGGAAAAAGCAGACCTCTGGAAAAAGCTAGTTAAATTGTGGTAGGGTATAGGTTATAGATACAGTAATGGAGGCAATTGCATGTTGCAGCAGAATTGCAAATTCCTAAATGTTCCTGGTATGTTTAAATTTATTCTATTAATGGTGGCGGTAAGAAGTTAATACAATGAAAATGGGTCATCTCGGTTCATTTGCATGAGTTGGCAAAATACTGGAAAATTGGAATGGATTTACTGTAGCAGAAAATGGGCTCCCTGCTTTTTCTTGCACTTCAGGAAGCAGAAGGCCAACCGAAGGGGCGCGAAAGTGGTCCTGTCTAGAGGCTTTTGTATTGCTACTCCCGTGAGACCTCAGCGTTAGTTTGGCTAGTTAGGGCTATAGGAAGGCCATAGTGGCCCGACCCTGCAGGATCATCAGACAGACCAGAATTCCATCTGCAGAGTCCTGCTATATCTGCAATGGCAGATACGTCAACCATTCTTCCTTCTTACCTACCAGGACTCTGATAGCAAACATATGTGCTGGGGATTTGGATGGGGCGAGGATTGGATCTTGCAGGTGTGAAGGTTTCCCTGTCCTGCCATCCCTATTGGAAGGTGGTGATGGGAGTTATAATAGGAGGAGATGTTTCAAAAGAAAAATAAACAGCCCACAAACCCTGCCTTCCATGGTAGCACAGCACAGTTGTTGTTGTTGTTGTTGTTGTTGTTGTTGTTGTTGTTGTTGTTGTTGTTGTTTTGCACTGCCATTATGAGCTTGGTAGGGCAGAGGAAGCTTGTGTTTCTTCACTAGCTCTAACTTCCCCATCCCTATTGGAGTCGTCTGTCCTTTCAGTTGAAATTAAACCTTGTAGAAGGTTGGGGGCATTCAGTTTTCTTAGTTCATCATCCTTCTCCTTTATAACCTGGGAACAGAAGGAAGAATGTCCACATGGATTTTCCATGAGAAACACATTCGCTAATATACAGTGGAACCTTGACTTACATACTGCTTGACTTGCATCATATTTGACTTGCAGCAAGAAGGGGCCTGTTTGACTTGAGTTGCAGGCTTTGACTTACATCTCGGAGCCCCGGCGCAAGGCACTGGAATTGGGTGGCAGCCACAACCCAGCATCGCAGCTGCTGCCTCCAAACTGCTCCTGCCTTCTTCCCCTCCTCCGGCAGTGGTGGCTTCGGCGAGGCCAGCTCAGAACACCTGGAGCTGGTCCTTGGCCTCACCGAAGCCGCCGCTGCTGCCGGAGGAGAAGAAGGGCCGGGAGCTTGGGGCTGACCTCGCTGGTTAGACAGTCGGCTCAGTCTTGTAAAAAATCTGGCTGCAGAAGTCTGGTCCACAATGGAAGCATTTTAGTTGGGGAGCTGTAAAGTTGTGGGACTCTAATGGTAAGCATAGAGTTGTTCAGAACTTGGAATGTCAGGTTAAAAATCAGTAAAACTTAAATGTTAGACATTGTTGCTATGAACATTAAAAAGTGGAGGCATATAACTTGTGGACTATAATTCCACTGCCTCTTCCTCTCTTTGAAGAGACATTTCATTTACATCCCCAGAAGGAATGTCCTATCCCAGTCAAATTTGTGTTAAATTGCTATTTTCGGGGGTCTTTTTCATCATCTGGAACAGATTAATCCGCTTTCCCATTACTTTCTATGGGAAACGTTCGTTTGACTTAAGTCATATTTGACTTAAGTCTAGACCACTGGAACGGATTAATGACGTAAGTCAAGGTTCCACTGTATTCAGTAAGAAAAGCACATCATTCATGACTACCAAGGTTTTGGCCTGCTGTCCCCACCTCCCGAATGACCTATGGCCAGCTCAGATGTAAGTGCAGGAGAGGGAAAGAAAGGATACATTCAAGACACTTGGATTGTAACTCATGGTTTAGATGCCTGCCTGCAGAGCCAGAGTTTGCTTCTTGAGATGTCATGTCAAGAGAAGCAACACAACACGAAATCCAGCGTATGTAGATTTATTCCCAAGTAAGATGATTGAGAAAAAAAAGCATGGGCAGCAGATTCTGAATGCATTGAAAACTCTGTTCTTTAAATCAAGAGATTATTCATTCATATGTAACATGTAAGAAATTCAATAGAGAAATGCAGTTCATGTCATGCAAGCTCAGTGGTTAGGTATTTGGCTGTGGAGCCAGAGGCTGGAAGATGGATTCTCCCTCTCTGCCTTCCTAACAGAGACTGGACCCATCGAACCATAGGGTCCCTTCCAGCTCTGCAGTTCCAAGATGATGATGAATGATGATGATATATTCTGTATCTTCAAGAGATCAAAGTGGTTAGCCTGCAAATGAAAACAAAAAGGGAAGGGAATTGGAATTTGTCTCTTTTTCTGTTTTTTTTTTCCTGGAAGTTGTCCCAAATAGGAATAGATATGATTCCAGTGCTGCTATTAACTGTCATGATTTAGTCTATATTCTGCTCTTCTTAGTTTCTGATGAGGAAAAGGCAGAAGGTTGGAGTTGGTCATCTTACCTAGAGGAGCAGAAAGCCACTGCTGCCCCTTTAAATCTGTTCCAAGAGGTGAGTTACAGTGTTTTTGTGCTTGTAAACTGATGGCATATCTCCACTACATGTGAAATATAATTATTGTTCTCTGTTGAATCTGAGGATTTGTGGTGCCACAAGGGAAATGATTATGGATTTCCATCACCATCTAAATTCTCTAGGATTCTCCGTGAGAAGCCAAGATGCTAAAATTATGCAAAATAAATACACATTTCCAATATAAGTGTGTGGTTGTTACTTACACTAGTGAGCATATCTCTGCTGCTACCGTCCTTGTTTAATTTTTGTTGCATCAGCCATTGTGAAATCTGCATTATTTCCCTAAAAGTCTACTTGTGCTATAAGAGGCGACTTCTGATTTTATTTCTTTTGAATTAAGTTTTGCTTTCCTGGGAGCTAAAAGCCATAACAGAAGGACATTTTTGTCAAAATGTGACAAAATGTTAAAAACCAATCAACTGTACAATGGATTCTTTGAGGAATAGCGAACTTTAATATCTATTCTCAATTTATTTTTCTATTATTTTTCTATTGAAAAATGCTCAGTTTCAGGTTAGCTTGACTGGGCATGTAGCAATATTTTCATATTGCTGGTGGGTGGAGGCATTGTTACCTTCAGTTTATACTTTTTCTGTTTTTTATTTATTTCACAACCTTTTGGTCCTGCTTTTCTCCCAACTTAGTGACCACCAGTGGCTTACAAATGGCAGGGAGAGGTGACAAATGAAACATAAAATACTAAAAATACGAAATAGTAGTACAAGGCATTATAAAGAATTGGAAGCCCAGTTCAAGAAACATGATGGTAGTCATGTGTCTCCTGTTTCATTCCTTTCAGCACCAGCTGGTCAGGCAACACAAGAATGGATTCAAAGTGGGGATGAAGCTGGAAGGGATTGATCCACAACATCCTTCTATGTACTTTATTCTCACAGTGGCTGAGGTAAGATGAGATTATACTTTGGAATTCTGATATACTTCAAAGGTCGAAGATTAAAATCTCTTTTCATTTTTTCCCTCTCCTGTTTCATTAATTAATTTATTTAGTGATATCTGTAACATGAATTTCAAAGCTGTTTATAACATTGTTGCAGATTTGATTCCCTACTGTGCCTCCTTAAGAGGGCATGGACTCAATGAACCATAGGGGCCCTGCAGTTCCATGACACTGCCTCCCTGCCTGCCTGCCTGACTGACTGACTGATTGCCTGACTGACTGACTGCCTGCCTGCCTGACTGACTGACTTACTTAGTTACTGTTGCACCTTCAGCTCTCTTCTGAGGGAACTGGATTTGACTCTCCTTGCTACACGTTTTCCAAGAAGGCACACTGTTCAAAATATGCTTTTGTGTTGGTTTTGAGTAACATAGTGGAGCAAGATCCGACTGATATAAAGCAGTGGGTGACAAAAGTCCTCTGGAATGATTTCCCCCTTCAACTGGCAGAAAGAGAATTTAAGGGGATATTTATAGTACCTGAGTCCACTAAGCATGCACTTTAATCAATGACAGCAGTGCTGAGTGCAGAAAGCATTAGCTGATGCTGATTTGGAGGGAAAGAAATTAACAAATGGTTTGTCGACCAATGACATGGTGGTGGTGGGAGTTTGAGGGACAGTAGGATGCTACCCTTTGTATTGCAGCACCATACAGCTACTTTCTGTTGCCCTATAGGCTTATAATAAGCCCATGGCTTTCATGTGACTGTGGGACTTATGAGCTCTCTAACAGAAGCCAGATTTTGAGGTGATTGGCCATGGAACCTTTGTATGAAAAAACATTGTAAATGTGGGTCTGAAAATGCCTCCAGTTGGAACTCAGAAGTAAATTATAGCCACTGTTGGTTTTAAATTCAGATTTTAGACAGAGAAGTGTAGCTGCTGTAAATTTATTGCCAAAGAATTATTTGCTTCCTATTTTGTCAAAGTTAGAAAACAGTAGTTGCTTGGTCCCAGCTTATCAAATTTCTGACAAATTTGCCTCCGGTTGACTAGAAGTGAAATTTTCTAACTTGTTAGAATGACTGTTCAGGAAGGTTTACAGGCCAGACATTTATTCAGTTGGATGGAATGCTTCTTTCTACTACTTTCCTTGCATGCAGGTATGTGGTTACAGGATGCGTCTTCATTTTGACGGATACTCTGAATGCCATGATTTTTGGCTGAATGCAGACTCCCCCAACATACATCCTGCTGGCTGGTTTGAGAAAACAGGACACAAACTCCAGCCTCCCAAAGGTACGTTGGCTAGGGCATTTGAAGCCACTGTTCAAGGAGGTAGTAAGAGACAAAACAAGGCCTCATTGAACTGGAGACAGAAGAAATGAGTGCAGAAGCTGAAGACATGAAGATACCTGGATTAACATTCTGTTTAAATAATAGAAGTCTTGCAAACCATGTAGTGTCTGATACAACCAGACCAAAGAGAGTTCTTTCTCCAGTGTTGGAAGTAATCTAGTGCAGTGGTGCCTATCTAATGACCCATGGACCTTGCAAGCCATCTGGGGGGTTCATGGGCCACATTGATATATCAGCAGGTTGCTGATCTGCAGAATGGAGTGAACTAGATGAAGTCACCAGGGAAGAGAGAAAGGGGAATTGTTGGAGCCCTTTATTTCATGAAATTTATTGAGTATTAAATGTCAAATACAACCTAAATAATGGAACGACCACCAGCAGTAACAGGCATAATGGAGTTCAAGATGTCTGTAAACAGATATCCTTGTTTACAGACATGTTTGATTCCTATCAGCCACAGACTGTTAAAAACGTTTATAATGACTTGCTTATGTGGTGTCTGGGTTTCCATCACTATTTATCTCTTATCTCCCCTTTATTTCAGGCTGTTTAGGTTACAAGGAGGATGAATTCAACTGGGCCAGCTATCTGAGGTTAACCAAAGCTCAAGCAGCTCCCAAGCATCTGTTTGTGACCCCAGCTAATGTGAGTGCCTGGCAAGACAATCGGATGTTATGACGGAGTTTGCCTTCCTGGGTGTGTTGATAAAGGTTCAGGCTTGCAAATGGCTGCCTTTTTGAAGGGTTTTAGAATTCAGTAGCATTTTCCCAATGGCAAGGGGAAGGAAGACAAGGAATCCAAGCTGCCTGAGGTTCCTGTGTCAACTGACACGAGTAAGGCTGCCAGGTGAATTGTAGAAGAGTTCCCATGAGACATTATAACACTTTGATAAGAAGTGACTGGATCAAATAACTAACACCATTACGTTGTGCTCATGAGTTCCTCCAGGGTGGGACAAGAAAATAAGGTGTCCAGAAGCTGCGTTTGTGATCCTGCTTGGTTGTTCCTGAAGGGTTTTCGGTGGGATAGAAAAGGTTGGGCTTGCAGTGTAGATGATCAGGAAAGATATAAGAAAGGCAGATTTGCTCTCAGCATATTTACATCATCATACATGATTGCCCACACACATCCATCAAGATAGGAACCATATTCACATGATACCTGTCAGTAATGCAAGGTAGTACATGTGAATGAATGGGGCAACCTCACATGCATATCTAGTTGCAAGGATTTCTCCCACTCAATCGTGCTCTTCCTTTCTAGTTACCTGTTGTTGTTTTTGTAGGGGGTGGGGTGGAGTTGGATAATCAACCCTGTCCACATCTTTGCGCTTTTCACCCACCAGTGAGTTTGCATCACATGGTTCATTTGAGAACAGGGCTTGACTTTATTTTTGCTCTTTCTTCAGAATGCTGCTCCATCTGGTTTCCAGGTAGGCATGAAACTTGAGGCTGTGGACCGCATGAACCCTTCTTTGATATGCGTTGCCACAGTGACAGATGTGGTGGACAATCGCTTTTTGGTGCACTTTGACAACTGGGATGACACTTATGACTATTGGTATGTGCGAGATTAGAACAAAGGAATGACTTTGGTTAATCTTGTGTAAATCTTGGTGTTATATGCATGGGGGGGGGACCTAGAAATTTCAACATTTCAGAAGACTCCACAAATAACATGGAAGTGGGGGTGGCATGTCTCTCATTGGCTCAAACTCTCAGTCCTATCAAGATTCTACTCTCTGAGTAGCATTTTTGCCTATTAGTGGTATCTTCACCACAGGACTTCAGCTTTGTGTAGTTGAAATAAGGCAATGGACCTACAAGATTGCTATTTTCCAGGCCTGTATTCAGAAGTGCTTTACCAGCTTCTCCTGATGGTGTTGTGGGACCCTCTCCCAACAGGCACAATGGGGATGGATAGGTGGCCCTTCTCTTGGGAGGCACAACAGAGTGGGTGTAGCCAGAGGCTCCAACCTACTGTGCTATGCACATTTTAGGTACATGCAATGGGTTATAAAATAAACAACAAAATCTAAAAGAACCATAACGGCATTAAATAGCAAAATCACAAGGACCATAAAAATCAACACTTCTCCTAAAAAGGATTTATCCAAATCAAGAAAATTGACAATCTTGAGAAACTAAATTTAAATATGTAAAAAGCAAGTGAAGGGGAAAAAATTAAAAGAATAACTTGCTGAAGTTGCTTTTATAAAAAGAATAATCAAAATGTGCTTTAAATACATTATAAGCTAGAAACCAACCAGAGAAGCAGTAGGATCATTAGATGAAAAATATGTCAAAACAAAGCTGACAGAAGACAGATATCAGAAAGAAATAGAATTAATTACTTGCATCAGCATGTAATAACTGAATAAAAGAGAGGAAGCAAAGGATGGGAATAAATTGAAAATTAATGGAGTGAAGTAAGCAGCAATATTCCCCCAGGATCTAAATTATCACTAGTGTCATTTAAATAATTCTCATATTCTTTGGAGTTTGAGTGAGTGATGAAATAATCAGGTTTAGCACAACCTACTTTTAATCATACTTGCTCTGTAGTGGAGCAAAGATGGAGCAGTAGCATATTATTACTGAATATAATGTCAACGAGCACATAAATAAATTATGTTTGCAAGTATGTAAAGGCAAAAAGACACTGGAGAAGTAGGAGCAAAGATCCTTGAGTGACAGTCAGAAAGGCTGGTGAGTGGTGGGGCTGCCAGGGATCATTTCACACCGATTATATGTAACCTGCATTGGTTACCAGTTGTTGCCCAAGCCCAATTCAAAGTGCTTGTTTTGGCATATAAAGCCCTAAATGGCTTAGGACCTAGATATCTGAAGGACCGCCTCCTTCCATACGAACCTACCCGGCAATTAAGATCTAGCCAGGGAGCCCTCCTGAGAGAGCCATTCCTCAAGGAGATGAAAGGGATGGCTTGTAGGTCTAGGGCCTTCTCGGCAGCTGCCCCCATGTATGGAATGCCCTCCCAAGTGACATCCGCCTAGCACCAACACTGAAGACATTTCGGCGCCAGGTAAAAATCTTCCTGTTTCTGAAGTTTTTTTAACTGACATAACATAGATTGTGGGTCCTGGTGGCAATTTTAGTGTTTTGTGTTTAAATGTTTTTATTGTTTTAATTGTCCATTGCCTTTTAAACATTTTAACTGTTCATTTTAATTGTAAGCCGCCCAGAGACCTTTGGGTAGTGGGCGGCATATAAGTTAAATAAATAAATAAATAAATAAATAAATAAATAAATATGTGGAGATCAGTGACTTTGGGTTCCCTTAGCAGTGGGTTTCAAATTCTTTCTGTTCCTATTGAAAGTATCATCAGGGAACATGTTCAGTTGGTGCAACTATTTCCCACACCACAAGGATGCACAACAGGGGGGTAACTGTGGCTAGATACTAGCAACCCCTAACGAGAGGAGATTAACTCCTTTCCTTGCAGTCTTGGACCAGGTTGGTTCCATGGACATCCCAATTCCTCACAAGATAGGCTTGTGAAGAATGTTTACTTGGTCCCTCATCCTTATTGACTTATGGTATCTTGATTTGACGAGACATCTTGATGAGGGATTTGAAAGCCTTGCTGAGGCTAGAGCGAGACTCTCTCCTCTGCATATCTTTTCTGTATTTTGCCCAGAATATCTTGTAGCTGTGCAAAATGAGTGTCCCTTCCGCTTGAAAGGTAAAGTGCAGGTGTCCATGGACACACACAGCAAGTGCATAAGGACTGGCTGGTAAAAAGCAAACAACTCATTAATATCCATGGAACAAAGCAGTAGTCCTAGCTTTATGTATACTGTGTTCAGATAGTCCAAATGAATGAATGGATGAATGAATGAATGAATGAATGAATGAATGAATGAATGAATGAATGAATGAATACATAAGAAAGTAAACAGTGTAGTTTTCTTAAACATCTTGTGGTCATAACCCAAACTGCACCTTAGATGGACTTTGTGGGTCTAATGATTGCTAATGTTTTGAGGTTGTGATGCATTCATCTTGTTTGTATGGCAGGTGTGACCCCAGCAGTCCCTATATCCACCCAGTCGGTTGGTGTCAGGAACATGGAAAGCCTCTCACTCCTCCACAAGGTGAATACACGAATCTTCCCTGTTCTGTTTCTGACCCCAGCTGCTTCTGTACACCAGAAATTTTCATTTCATTCCTACAGCTTGGTGCCTTTTCCATCACAGAAAATTGTGACCTCTTGAAAATGCATAGTAGCATCCATATGTTAAACACACACACACACACACACACACACACACACACACTGTTGGTTGCACACACACACACACACACACATGACAGAAAAACACAACACACACACACACACACTGTTGGTCGCAGAAGTCATGATCTCCATGACAGAAAAAGGAAGTAGATCAAGTCTTCCTTGGTGTCCCTTCAAGATTTGCTGTGACAACATCAGAAATACAGCCCCGGAGGCTGAATTTCTGATTCATGATTAATTTTTGCTTACTTGTTTCATTAAAAGAAATGTGGCCCGAATCCTCTTGCATAGGTATGCAAATGTCATAACTTTTAGAGGCAAAGAGTCCCAAGTTAAGAAGATGTGTTCAAGAACTCCATGGACTTATAAGTGGACTTTGCTTGATAAATACTGCCCACACTCATTGCAGATCACAGGCACATCCTGTTACGGAGCCAAACATTACTGGATGGCTATGGACATTTCCGGTAAAATGCTCATACAGTATTTTAAAACTACATCTAGAAAAATGTGGAAACTTCAATTTTGGTTTTGACTGCGTTGCAGCCATGGTTTAGCTTATGGGGAGAGTGTGTGCAGAGAGTGCATATAGGTTGAAGAGGGCATTTAAGATATTCAAACAACAAGCAAAAAATGGCGGGGGTGGGGCGCAGATTTTGACCATGCTTAAGAGATGTGACTTGGTAGATCTGCACATCCATAGATGAGAACTTGATTGCAGTTGCTGAAGGATGCTGACGCCTCTCTAGCAAAAGCTTGTTATCTGGCAGACTTTTTTATTTCCAGACTATCCTGATCCTGAAAATTTCAGCTGGGAAAAATACTTAGCAGAAACAGGTGCTTCTGCAGTGCCAGTTTGGGCATTTAAAGTGGTGAGTAGTCTATCTAAGAACATAAGAAGAGCCATGCTGGATCAGGCCAAGGGCCCATCTAGTCCACTTTCCTGTATCTCACAGTGGCCCCACAAAATGTGTCCGGGAGCGCACGAGACTAGATATCTGTCTGCTGATACCATTCCCCTGAATCTGGCCTTTGAAGTACCCTGTTTTTAAGCACAGATACTACACATCTTCATCGTGGCTTTCTCTTTCTTAAGTCTCTACCAAAGTTACAGAAAGTTACCTTGTAGAAAACAGGGCCCAGAATCTCCCAGCCAACATAGTTAATGGTTCCAAGATTTGGTCTCAACTATACGAGAGCGGATATTGTTGTGAAGGGTGCAAGGAAATAGGCATAGCAGGAAGAGGGAAGTCTAGGCCAGTGGTTCTCAACCTGTAGGTCCCCAGATGTTCCTGAACTGCAACTCCCAGAAATCTCTTCCAGCACAGCAAGTGGTGGAGGCTTCTGGGAGTTGCAGTTCAGGAACCCCACCTGGGGACCCACAGGTTGAGAACCACTAGTCTAGGCTAAGAGAAGGTTTCCCGGTTTGAGTAGTTTGGCCATGGCGGCTGTAATGTTCTGGGAGTTGTACTCCAAAAACACAGAGAAACACTTCCCATATGTGACTTCAGCTGTGTTCAAACATGTGTATGTTGTATTTCTGGGTATATAGGGAAGTGATGAACTAGATCTCCTAGACAAGAACACGTCACAACATTCCAAATAATAAATGAACTGAAGAGTTCTGCTAGAACCATTTGTTAGGATAGACAAGGAAGAAACTGAGTAGAAGAAACCTGATGGTTTGTGGGCTCTGGATTCACCTACTCTATTCTTTCCACCCCAGAGGCCACCTCATGGCTTCTTGATCAACATGAGGTTGGAAGCAGTGGACCGAAGAACTCCTGCCCTGATCCGAGCAGCCACTGTAGAAGATGTAGAAGACTACAGGATAAAGGTGGATTTTGCCTTATTGGTGAATCATTCCCTCTCCACTTTCTTGCTTTTCTGGTGGTGCTGTATAGCAAGTGTTTACAACATGTGATTCTCATGCATTTACACTTGATATACAAAGGCACCTCAAAGATGCAGGAGAGGTTTCTTGATTCTCTTACTGCTTCATAAAAGTTGGAGATGTTGTCTAAGAATATAGGAAAAGCTGTAGGATCACACCAAAGGCCTGTTGAGTCCAGTATTGCGTTCCCATGTGGGCCAGCCAGTCACCTGTATGAAGTCCACAAGCAGAACACAAGAATACATTGTGCAAATGAAAATGCTATATGCACATTTTTGTTTAAGTTGTTGACCTGAGCTATTAAAAATTATATATATGATGGAAGTAACAGAACTGTACACAGCAGTTTCAAGTATTTTGATTTAAAAAAACCCTTGCAGAGTAAATTCTTCCTCACGTGTATTTGTGCCATCAGAAGTTTCACTGCAGTCAGGGGTGGTGGCAGTTCTTCTCTGTGGTTGATGGGTGTCATTAGCTATTCTTTTTTGTGAACTGATCACTGGTGCTTGTGGCTGGCTGGGAATCAAAGCCTGGCTTCCAGTACTGAAAACTACAGCCTGGAAAAGATCAAAGTTCAATGATTCCCCCCCCCCCAGTCACAAGCACCAGTGATACGTTTACACAACATATCAGCTAACAACACCCATGAGTCACAGAGAAGGATCGCCCACCCCTGATTGCAATGAAACTTCTTAATATCTCCATCACAATATAATGACTTAATACCTATTCTCCTGCACAGAATAAGTTGCCCCTTTCTCACAACTTTAGAACTCCACAATCTCACTCATTCTATACCCCATCGCACAGAGACAACTAGTTCCCTGAGCTCCTTGCCCTCTGAAGATGCCGGCCAGAACATGGCCAAACAGCCTGAAAAACTCACAGTAGCTAACAATGTTGAATGTTCATGGAACTTCCATGGAATGGGAAATGTGTGTGTGTGCGTGTGCGTGTGCGTGTGTGTGTGTGTGTGTGTTTCCCCTTCTTCTTGTGACATGTTAAGCACCTTTACATGTTTTTGTGTTGCAGCCCATACTGCTTACTTAGTTTATGACAGAACACATCTTTTATTATCCAACCTGTTGATTTATGCTCATAGATTCATTTTGATGGCTGGAACCATGTCTGTGATTTCTGGATTGACTCAGATCACCCTGACATTCACCCTGTAGGATGGTGCTCCAAAACTGGGCATCCATTGCAGCCTCCTCTCAGTAAGTACAATTACTAGGCATAAAGTACCTTCTGCAGCCTGATTGTGTATGTTTGGTGTTATAGAAAGAAGTCACTAGGTGAAGTTGAACATCAGTCGTTTCTTTCTCCACAGTTTAGTTCTTTTGTGAACACTTTTGTAGACACTTCCTCTAGAGCAGGCATGTCAAACTTTGGCCCTCCAGATGTTTTGGACCACAACTCCCATGGTCCTTTGCCATTGGAAATACAGACTTGGAATTCTGGGAGTTGTGGTCCAAAACATCAGGAGGGCCAAAGTTTGGGTGTGCCTGCCCTAGAGGCTCTGAATATAAAGTCTGCCATAGTCCTGTTCAGATGTTACTAAACCTCCAATAACTCTCATTTAGGGATGGGCACAAAAAGGAAAAATAGTGTGGTTTTCCCCCCATTTCATCACAAATCAAATTTTAAAGTAAATAGGAAATAGGAATCTTTATTGTCATTGCCCCCTTGCAGGAACAACGAAATTTTGTGGTTGCTATATAAAACTCATTTAAAACATTTCACATAGATTTAAAAACAGGTACAACACATAATATGACATATAAAATGACTAAAATATGACATATAAAATAAGCTGACTTCAAAGTCCAGGATTTCCGTTTAAGGCCAATATTGCTCTAAAAAAGAAGCTATTTTTGAGACGGTTTGTTCTTGCCCTCAGTACTCTATATCTCCGTCCTGATGACAGCAACTCGAAGAGGCGATGACCAGGATGTGATGGATCTCTTAATATATCTAATGCTTTACAGTGGCACCTGGTAGTATAAATTTGTTCTAGGGTGGGGAGTGAACAGCCCACAATACTCTCTCCAATTCTTATGATTCTGTGCAACACTGTCTTATCCCTGTGGGTACAACTTCCATACCACACACATAACCCGTAAGTAAGCACACTCTCAATTGCACAATGATAGAAGGCCAGCAGCAGCTTTTGTGGAAGGTGGTTTTTCCTTAAGGTTCTCAAGAAAAATAGTCTCTGCTGAGCCTTCTTTGCAAGCCCCCTTGTGTTGACACTCCAGGACAGATCCTCCTGTAACTCAATGCCCAAAACAAAACAAAACACTATGCTCCCCATGGTCTTAAAGGACCCAGGGGAGAAAACAATTTTGGCAACCCCCCTGAAATTAGGAAAGGTTTGGAGGTCAGGGAGCTAAGTTATGAAGCTCCAAAGGGCTTGTGGGTAGTTAAATGAAGACGTGTGTTCAGTGCTGTTTAACAGTAGCGAGGGGAAGCTGTTAAATTAGCCCTACATTGGTAAAGTGTGCCGAACACACTCCTTCAATTAACTACCCCACCCCCTTTGGAGCTTCATAGCTCCCTGACACCCAAACCTTTCAAAAAAATGGGGGGGGGGGTTACTGGGAATTGCTGGAGGAAGGTCCCCTGCCATTTCCTCTAGAATGAATTGTTTTGTTTTAGAGGGGGCGGAATGGCGTTTCATTTTGTAACGAAATGCTGGCTGGCGTTTTGTTTCATTGTGAGTGTTTCATAACCTTACAATGCGACGAAACAGTGTGTCATTTTCCGTAAGGTGCCCATCCCTACTCTCATTGCATATAAGCTAGGTGAGTCCTAGGACTGAAGCCAAAACTCTTTTAACCTTGCTTTGCTGGATCTTAACTGGCAATGGGAGAATGCTGGCAATTAGAGTTCCTGCTTTGATGGTGAAAAAGGGTGTGTGTGCCCAAATTGTGTGCAATAAGACAGATCATAGGTGAGTCACGAGAACCCTGGTCTTGAAGCATTAACTCTTTAATCACTGGCAAGCTCCCTGATGGTAACATATGTCATCACCCTTAAGCAATTATACTTTATGGAACACAAACCAATTAAAAACATGGCAGCATTTATCCAAATTCATTAATATTAAATGTGGTTTTATAATTCTGCATTATATCAAAGTTTAGTAGGCAAAATCTATAGAGATTCTGAGCACAGACAATAAGTAAGGACCTTTCTAAATAATTGGGGATGGGGTAACAGCCCCAACTCTGATCTTTTTCATAATACAATTTCTTCTTTCCATTTTACTGTTGGTGTTCATCTCATGATCATAATCATAAGTGTGTGATAGGTGAGTAAATGGAGAAAAACTATATGGCAATTCAGTTTTCTTTTAAAGGCACAGCATTGATACTGGCTCCATGCAGCTAGGAAGTGTCTGTATGGAGGACTGGTCTAGAAGCTCGGTACTGTCTGCTGATAATTCCTGATCCAAATTATATTTCCTCTTTTGTACAGAACCAAAGGAACCTGTGTCTGCTACCAATGGGACCTGCCCAGCCTTGGCCTGTAAGACTCTCCCTACTACCAAGACCTCCAAATACAGTTTTCACAGGTGGGCCCTAAACTGAAGAAGCAAGGAGAATGCAATGGGGACTCTCGTGCTGTAAATCGTATTCATGAAAATCAGTTACCACAAGCAGAAGCTGGGAAGCAACTACTGTATTGTCCATGCAAGTTGCTTGGAATACATGCAGTCAAGTCAAATTAATAACATAGACCAGATATGTCCAAAATTTGGACCTCCAGATGTTTGGACCTCCAGATGAGTACCCAGCTTGCTGGGGGGGGCAATGTGTAGCCTGCACACTGTAATTAAAATTGTAAACCTCCCAGAGACTACTTGTAGTGGTATGGGGCGGTATATAAGCAGAACACTTTGCTTTGCTTTTTTTGCTTTGCTTTAGACAGCAACTCCCACAGTCCTTTGCCATTGGCAATTTGGGCTTAGAATTCTGGGAGTTGTGGCCCAAAACATCAGGAGGGCCAAAGTTTGGACATGCCTGACATAGACCTTCAACACTCATGAGTCACCATACCATTGAGCCACAGACCATGTATGATAACTCACTTTGAGGCTGAAGAACCTGGTATCATTTTTGTTGTTTCAGAGCAGAGAGACAGGTGGGACTATTCAGGATATTATTCCTGCCTGTTAGGTTGTATTTTCAGTATGAAAATCGAGCAGAACTGGATTATAGTATTAATTGTGATGGCATATTTTTTGATCTCTTGTCTCCAGAAAGTGTCCAACCCCTGGTTGTGATGGGTCAGGACATGTGACAGGGAGATTTACAGCTCATTACTGCATCTCAGGGTGTCCCCTTGCCGAGAAGAACCAGGGGAGAGTGAAAGCGGATCTTTCAGACACAGAAAACTCAGTCCGAAAGAGGAACCTCATAGGGTTCTCTCAGAGAAAAAAGTCTCGACACCATGGAAGGTAAGGAGATGGTGGTGGTGGTGGTGGTGGTGGTGGTGGTGGTGGTGGTTATGGTGGTTATTGCTGCTGCTGCTGTTTGTTGTTGTTGTTAATTAATAAATAAATAAATAAATAATAATAATAATAATAATAATAATAATAATAATAATAATAATAATAATAATAATAATAATAATAATTGCTATTGCTATTGCTATTGCTATTGCTATTGCTACTGTTTGTTGTTGTTAATAATAATAATTATTATTATTATTAACAACAACAAACAGTAGCAATAATAATAATAATAATAATAATAATAATAATAATAATAATAATAATAATAATAATAATAATAATAATAATAATAATAATAATAATAATAATAATATATCTTTATTTTTATGCCAAACATAAAAATAAAGGGATCCAAGGTGGCTTTGTCAATAGCTGCTGTTGCTGCTAATACATCTAGTCTGAGGTCTACAAGTCACTCTGAAGAGCGCTATTGGGGGAGAAAAGAGTCAGTCAAACATTTTCCTTTATGTGTTTGGTCAGTTGCATTGAGTTTGGGTCTTATCTGCTACTTCTGTATAGCATGATAAGGGTGCCTTTGGCCCTCAGGTCAGTTGGCTTATAATTCACATAATATTTTTCACTTGTCTGTGCCCTCTATGGCTGACAGGTGTTGTAGGCAATATTTGTGTTCATCTCGCCATAGCAGGTTGGGTGCTGGCGTAGATAAATGAATGGTCATTCCTAAAGTGGGGCACAATAAAGCAGGGGAAGAGGTTAAACATCAAATACAGGGGTACCTTGTATAAAGGGATTGATTCGTTCCAAATTAAACTCTGTTAAGCAAATTTTCCTTTGTACAAATTTCCCATAGGAATGCCTTGAAAACGGATTAATCCCTAATCGTGACTGTTTTTCTGTTGCATGGATTCACCCCATAGGCGATGCTGTTAAGCAAATTTCTCCTATCTCTGGAATGTTTTTTTCCTTTAAGAGGATTTTCTGTTAAACAAACCACTTGTTATAGGAGGGTCCACTGTAACTCAGCCTTCATTGAGACAGTTACATTGCAGATAGAAAAGCCTAACCCCAGATCCTAACCAGGTAGGGGTGTGCATTCCAGAGAGCCCACAGCAGAGGAGAGACAGCATGCCTAGTCCTTAGAAAGGTGAGGCATGTCAAAGGTCAGAAAGAGAATGAAGACTCCTAGGCTTCTCTGGGAAATATCAATCTAACAATACATGCAGAAATGAAGTAGAAGTCAAGAGAGTTTAAAGTGGTAGACAAGACTTTCCTGACTTTCCCGAGTCCTACATTGGGTTATTTGGCCTGGCAATGCTTGGTAGACTCCAGGCCAACATAATGTCTCTGGTGTCCATTCTCCCTGTACTTTTTCCTCAAGCATTTGAGCTCGGCCTTCTTTCTAAACTTAAGAACATAAGAACATAAGAAGAGCCATGCTGGATCAGGCCAAAGGCCCATCTAGTCCAGACACTTCCTGGATATCTTTAATCCAACCCCACCAGAAAAGCCAATGGGATATGCATGAGACTAGATATCTGTCTCCTGATACCACTCCCGTGCATCTTTGGCCCTTGGAGGGCCCTGGTTTTGGCCTTTGGAGATGGCCAGATCTCCATCATGGTTTGTAACCCCAGAATGGACTTTTGGCAAAAATTTAAGAATCTGTCCAATCCATTGAAGGCATCCAAGCCAGATGCCATCAGGATATCCTGTGGCAGGGAGTACTACTTATTTTCAAATCTTTTTCCCCAGTATATAAAGCATTTGACTGAAAGGAAGGCTAGGAGAAATAACGCTAAAACCACGGGAAGAACAGAGGGAACAAATTTTAGGATATGATTTTTAATCCAATGTTTTGGGCATTATTAAAATTTTCCAATGGAATAAAAAAAAAAAAAAAAAATAGAAAGGCCAATGGAATACACTCCTGTGATAAGTGTCTAAGGTGTATAAACCATGGTCATGCTGAGCAGATTTAGAATAGAAAACAGTAAGAGAATCCTACGCATATGTCCTTGAAATCTAAACAGGAAAGGTGGGATAGACAGTAAATGCAGCCTAATATAAACAAAGAAACATGTTATCCTCTCCTGAAACCACACACAATTATGTTTATAGTGTTTTTAAAAAAATAATCCTCTTTCTAATCTGTGAGTATATTGGTTGTTTGAGGATTCTACAGTAAAGAAAATTCAATTGACTCTTGAACTTAGTACCGCTCCAGTTATTATCAGCTGACCAAAGGGAAACCTCACAGTTTTAGAACTGCTGACTTAACTACGATGGCAAAAATAGTTAATATTTTCCACCATCTCTTTTTGCTTGAAGATACAATCCTACACTGTTCAGCTATGGCTTTTGGAGGTCTGTGGCTAGTTCTTTTCTGCAACTATCTTTCGTCCTCTCTAGTTCACTTCATATTGTCCTTCTAACACTTCATAGATACCATCTAGGGTTTAGTTAATGGGGTCTGCCATAGTTCATCATTTTCCACTCACTGTGCTGTATAGTTTGACGGTAAAGCTTGTTTTATTTCTCTAGAGGCCGGCCTCCAAAATACCGGAAAATACAACAGGAAGACTTCCAGAGTAAGTATCTCTGGCTTTGTGAAAATCTGGTGTGGGGTGGGTGGAAAAAAAGCATTCAGGGTATTCCTGCCTTTTCTTTTTCCTTATGGGAGAAAACGGTAAGAAAAAATGGTTGTAAACTCTGCCCTGCCTCCCAAAATTTTCTATTATTTAAACATATTTTTACCTTGCCTTTCTCCTTAAAAAGGCAGTTTATATCATTTATATCATTTTATGATATTATTGATGCTAAAAGCAGTAAGTGAACAAATACTAAAAACAAAACAAAAAACCCTCTAAGAAATCATGAGCAAAAGCAATACGAAAAACACAGCCAAATCAGGAAGATACAACAATCCATTTAAAACCTCACTAAGGCAGCCCATCAATGGGAAAAAGAATGGCTGAAGAGAAAGATATTTGTCTACATGTTACAACAAAGAGAGGCCCAGCCTGGCTTGCTGTGGAGGAGGTTGCGAGGTGCGAGTAGTTCTAAAGTCTGTTATCCAGAGGCAACCCCATGTACGTACATCATGTTTCAGCAGTCCAGTTGGAATGTAACTGGGGCAAGTGTCACCATGGCCAGATAGGCCCCTCCAGGAAGGGGTGCTGCTGGGGCACTATTTTTAATTCCACCCACCACTCAAATGTGGGCATCCAGGCTCAGAGATGAATCCATGAACACCCCCAAGCTGCATGTGTGTGCTTGTAATAGAAGGAGTGTTATGTAAAGCATAGGTAGACTCAGAATTCAGCTCCTTCCCTACCTCCTATTTCATCGGGACATGGATTTGGCAGGAATCCTGGTTTAAAGACAAAGGCCTGCTATCCTCATGTTAAATTTGGTCCAAAATGTCTTCCTGGCTTCACACAGCATGTAGGCATCATTGTCACAAGCCCTGGGGCAGAGGGAGAGCCTTTTTTCTTTTTTTTTTTCACTTTATTACTTTAAGCCTCGATGTTTTGAATGCAATTGACAGCCATTTCTTCAGACAGCATGCCCCAGTCTCTCTTCATGTCGGCCTTGTCAGCACACCCAGACCGTTCCCTGTCCCTCTGCTGGGAACAACACTGTAAGCTTCTGCCAGGTGTGGCTGGGATCACGGCATCTACAGTGGCCAAATGGACCACCGATGAGGTAAGAGTGTGTGGATGTACAGTAGACTGGGTCAGCACAGACAATTAGCCATGGATCTGTAGAGGCCCCAGTCGTGTTTCCAAATGTGAGGCTGCTACTCTGTGCATGCCTACGCGGCTCTGGGTGCATAAATAAATGCCAGGGCACCTGCGCATGGCTTCATTTCCCCACACATGTAACTCAGGAATGCCCAGCTCATACAACGGCTGGTGCCTGTAGAGAGAATGAAGGAGATTAAAGATTGTAGTGTGTAGGTGTTCATCATACTTATGAACTTGATTTCCTTTAGAGCTACGTTGTTGAAGGTTCCTGTTAGTAATTCCCCTATCCCCCTGTGCTCCAACAGGCAGTGTCCAGTGTGTAGAATTTTATAGTATTACAGAATTTTGTCCTGTGAGAATTTTTAGACATTGTCTCACTAGAATCATTTCCCAACAGTTCAGTTAAAATTTTAAGTGTTTCTGAGGGTAGAACTACATATTATGGGGTGTGGTATCTTGTTTTTCTCTGTCTTCCAATTTCTTCCATGCTACCATCCTGACTCTTTGGATGGTTTCTCCCTACCTGTCAGGTTCCCAAACCCTACGGAGTACAGCTGGGGAGGGGATTTATTCATGAGGGTTAGATTTCCCAGGGAAGTATATGGAGGTATAGGAATTAAGGATTCTTTGTTTCTGCTCATTGATTTTATCAAGATGATGATAATGATGATTATGATAGATAGATAGATAGATTTGTGCCAACTTTTCCAGACAAAGTAAATAATGTTACCTACACAAAGATAATGTACCTCAAAAAAGTTAGGTTGTGATTAATCTCGTGATTTAAAAAAACCTACTAATTCCAACTTCAGTCTAAAATAGCAACAGACTATACAGTAAAATGACCATTATAAAAAGTCCAATTTAGGTAAACTGTATTTTAAAAATGCTTTTGAAGTGTCCTTTTATTTTTGTTGTTCTGGAAAAGAGGGTTTGGAAATGTGTTTCCTGAAGAAATCTTTATTTCATCCTAAAAAGGCAATGGAGCCAGAGGTGTATGTATATGTTGGTAATACTTCTCCCAATCTTGTAAAAACTCCATCTTTCTGTCCCCCCCAAGGTCTTCAGCTTTGTACAAACACTGACAGGCTGTGAGGATCAAGCAAAACTCTTCAAAGATGAGGTAAGAATATGACTCACATTCTTATGAAGTAGAGTTTATTGTGGTATTTGGCACAGGAAACAAGCTTGTTAGGGACCATGAATAAGCATAGCTCCCAACCCCCAACCCCACCTGCTCATCACTTTCAGACTACAGATCTTGTCATAATTCCTAACTAGTAGCCTTTAGGTGTTAGGAATGTAGTGCAAATCCTGCAGAGCTCTGGGTAGCTCAGTGCTTTAGGCCTCTGGCTGCAGAGCCAACGTTGGGAGTTTGATGCCCCCACTGTGCCTCCTTGGTAGGGGATGGACTCAATGATCCATAGCGTCCCTTCCAGCTCTGCTGTTCTAAGATAATTATTATAATTTGAGGAAAGTGTACTGACAACTGGCTTTTCTCCTTTGAGGTGCTGCCGACACCTCACCCTTTCTTCTGTTTCATGCCCCACTCAAAGGCAATGGAAATTAAAAAAATCCCTGGTGATACAGTTGGGTGGATTTGACAGAAAGCTCAGGGCCTCCTCAAATGAGACACTGATTTCCTTTCTGGAAGCAGTGTCGCCTTAATGGAAAAAGACTGTCTATTTCAACATAGACTTGCCCTGATCTAGATTTGCTAAGCTAGCTTCCTTTTAACTGTTGTAAGTTTTTCGGGTTGTTTGGCCATGTTCTGGAAGTTTTTCCTGACATTTCACCAGACTCTGAAACTCTAGAAACCCTGAAATATAAAAGTAGGAAGTTCAGCAGACTTAAAGAGAAAACTTTTTAAAAAGGCAATATGTCATTTTGCGTTGTTCTTTGGTTTTTATTCAGTTGGAGCGTTCAGAAGCCCCTTAATGCCTTGTCGGGCTCATCTCTTCTTAGCTGGCCAACCAAACCATGGTAAAATCCATTGAATGGTAAACTTCCATCCTAAAAATACAAGCATATTCTCTTCCCACATTCGAAAAGCCAATTGCAATTATTGCACAGCTAGCGCTTGTACCATAGTGAAATAGCTATCTCGAGGTATCGCTGTATAGCTAGATGGACCAAAATGGGATGAAGCCTGCTAGTACTAATGATTTCATGCCCAACAACTCTCCCAATAAGCACTGAACAAAGACAGCTTAGAAAGGACATTCCAATACACATGAGAAAGAAAACTCAATCTCTCTCTTTCTCCACAGATGATTGACGGTGAAGCATTCCTCTTGCTGACTCAGGCTGACATTGTGAAGATCATGAGCGTCAAACTTGGCCCAGCACTGAAAATCTACAATGCCATCCTCATGTTCAAAAATGCAGATGACACCTTAAAGTGAGCCACCCTCAGCAGCTTTGGACTTTCCTCCACTTGGAAGATACCAATCTCTTTTGTTTATCTGTCTCAACCGAGTGGAGATCTTCTGACTTTTGGCACTGTAAAATCCTGCCAAGTTGCACCCTCTTTGACTCTCCGTCCTTGTTTACATACCAGATCCTATCCCCTGTCTGTCTTCCTCTCTCTTTGTACCAGCCTTTTGGAATACTGCCTGACTACGTCTACCAGTGGAGCTCCAGCAGTGGCCTGCCTGATCCCACAAAACCAGCCAAGGTCTTCTCCTGTTGGTGTTAAAGGCATGCAGCATAGGCTAGAGACGAGGTTTGCTGCTGGATTTAAACTGCCTTGGTTTGGCTGCCTCGGTTCTTACATTTTAAATTATGTCTGAATTTACATGCCAGAGAGAAGAAAAAACTACTGTATATTAATTGTCAGAATACTCAGTTTTCTCAACTTTGAACAGTATGAAATGTTTGGAAGCAATTTTGAACTGTGGCATTTCAGTGTGCAAGTCATTTTCCAAATATCAGCGATTAGACCCTGAACTTCACAGGGGATGGTTGATGAATATCTATCCAGGGATTTAATCCTTCCAAGGCAGACTACTGGACTAAGTACATGGAAAATATAACCACTCTAACCATTCTGGATTCACTGTTGCTTTTGAAAACAGATGATGATTTGGTGCTCACAATTTATACAGTCATATTGTTATCATGTTAGTCATGGAGGATGAGAGGAACAGAAAAGTTTAGGTAATATTGTTCCTTGCTTTAACTTCTATCAATTTAGTTTGTTAGGCTGCTCGGAGGAATTTCCCCCCAAAGTGCACCAAATGGGAGGGTTTTCGTAACTTCAGCAAAAAAACAAGTTAACATAACTGGCATCTTGTCCAAAACACATCATTCCTCCTGTCTGTGGCAGGAATAACAAAGGTTAGGGCTACTTCACTTAATCCCATCCTCTTGGACTATCGGGTGCTGTGTTGTGTTGCAATGCAGCAATGGTGCAATTCTCCATTTATCTGCTTTAATTTCATCATTTCTTGCTCATCAAATTGTTTTTATTCAGTGTGTGCCAAATGGTTACATCCAGCTACTTGACAATGCCTCTTGAAAACATTATATATATAGTCGCATGAGTACAGTGGGTGATGTGACCTGTTTTCAAGTCATAAAGAGCTCTTGCTGTTTGCCTACACACACTTTTCCCTTTGTTCCTTTGATGAGGACTAGCAAACCACTGGTACCCGATGTTCTGTTGAGCCACTTCAGCTCCTTTCAGCTGTGTGGACTAAGGAGTGGCTTGAGTTCCAGTGCCAGTCTCCTTATTAGGCGGAAGGGAAGAGGTGGTTCCAGACAGCAATCTCTGAATACTGTTAAAAAAACAGGAAGTGTCCTGTTAATCTTTATTTTTGCCATTATGCTTTCATTTTGGGGAAGGAGGGGAAGGAGCCATATAAGTTTTCCACCTCAGGTGCCAAAATATTTTGGAATGGCCCTATTGAGTCAGGCAGTCTCTTCTAATTTCAGTAGTGCAAGTTCTCTTTCAGGATGTTTTCTAACCTAGTACTCCTTTAGTCCTTCCACAGCCTTATCTCAGTTGGTAGTGGTCCTATGTGCTATGGGTCCATTCCACTGGGAATAAAAATCACCCCAAGGCCTCCATGACTAAGCAGGGATTTGGACTTGGGTTTCCTAGGTTGAAACTGAATGCTTAATTTACTAGTGCATTGCATATCACTGGAGCTCCTTGAGGCTATAAGGATTTTTCTTTGTCCTTCTTCAGTCTGTAAAGACAGAGGTAAAGTTTCTGAACCATACATGTACACCAACAATGTGTCTCCTAGTAATACAGTCTGTGAAATCTACCTTTATAATGCTTGGGTTAAACTCATGAAAAGTTTCCTACAAAATACTTGGTTGCATTGGCTTTCTCTTTAAACTGTTGACTGCCTATTGTTCAGAAGAAATAGAAATGTGTACTATATCTTGGTTTCTCTCCCTCTCCCTCTCTCTCTGCCAAGTAAGCTTTTGTTTTTCAAGCAAGCTTTGTGGTGATTTCATAATGTTGTCTTCTTTTTGGACAGCAGCATATGTTTACTTGCCAGGAGACATAATACTGGAAAGAAGGCAGTTTTGCACTTTTAATTATATGGTCCAAGAAGATAAAACCCATGTAAGGTGCCAAATCATCCATATACATCCAAAGAAATCTTTTTTTCATCAACCAAGAAAAGCAAAAGAAATTACCATTTAAGATAGTGAGATGGTTCTTCAGTTATGGAAGAATGAAAAAATGCAAGCTTTAATCAGGAAACTGCCTTAATTTTGCAGACATAATCCTGACAAGTATAAGGTCCTGCTTATATGAGGACCAGTCACATATTTGCAACAACAACAACATATCCTCTGAAGTCTGAAATAAAGATCAATTTCTTATTAACACATCTTAATTATCCAACTTTGAATGCATTCCTTTTGTGTCTGAAAGGCAGCTGGGACTTCACCATCAAAGAACTGCTGTATTAGGAATGACAACAAATTTGTATTTGAAGCCGAAACTCAATGTGGAAGACCAGTGAGTCAGAGCATGTTCATAAGCAGAAATGCTTTGGTGCTGCAGTGACTGTTGTAGCCATCTCTGTCATTGCCCTGTGAATTCACAGTCATTGAGAAAATGCCTTCCTTTGTGCTATTTTTGTGTCACAGATAAAGTGTCAGGTGAGCATCTTTGAGTCTATGGCTAACAGTTTTGGACCCTAACTCAGACAACAAGTTCTTGTCTTTGAAGGCTTTAATACAGTGAACAGCAGGTGGCCACTTGAGGTCCTCAGTGCAAAACATTATTCATGCAGTCTTTTGGAGTTAGTCAATTAACCCCGTGGATTCCCTTCTCTGATCCTTCTCCCTTTTTATTTATTAGTCTATATCTATATTGTCCTTCAGAAGAACTTCCAAGATACAGAGTGAACTTAAATGGATTTGCAACAGAAATGGAACCTAGATATTGTTCTCCTCAGCTCTGACTTCTTCCAAAACAAAATAATCTTTAATAGAAGTGAATGTGAAATGTAAATTTGAATATTGTATATTTGGGTTTTTCTGCATCTGTGTGAGTTTGGGATAGAGTTTAAAAGAATGCCTTTGATGGTGAAAATATGCACACTTCTAAATTCAGCACTCTTATTTTGCTCCTGTTAATCCACCATCAGAGGTATTCAATCTGAAATCTCTTATCCTTTTGTGACGTAAAATGTTTAACTAATCCAGATGGAGGAAATTGCACATTCAGTTTAATAGATGGTTGGGGTTATTTACTTCTAAGATATAATGTGAACATTAGTTTTTGTAGAAAGAAACTAAATTCAAACCCAAAGAATGTTTGTGTATATATGTGTCTGTGTGTGACACAGAGAGAGAGAGTAGGCAACTGTATTAAGTAAATCAGGGGTCAGCAACTTTGGTAGGCTGGGACCAGTTGACGGTCTCCAGGATCCTCCAGGGACTGCGTGGATTGCCAAAAATGAAAAGAAAGAAATGGAAAATGGCCGAAAGTCTACTTCTAGTGATGGGAAATGTGTGATTCGGGATGTTAAATGCTGCAAGTGGGGCACTGTAATTTATTTAATAAGTGAAGCTCAGCTTTGAGAGGCTATGGGAGCATATCCAGGTAACTTTGGTGAGCCCACCTGTTCTGAGGTTTGGGTTTGAGACCCCTAGACATCATTTACCTGCTATAAATGTTGGTACAGAGTGTTGCTGCTGAACAGTAGCAGATGTCAGGGGAGGGAAGAGAAGGCAACTTTGGGTTCATCAAAGATTGTCCGGGGGGGGGAGATATTTGGTGTCTCCCTGGAAAGCTCTGGACAGTATGATCTGATGTATCACTCGTTGGTTTAAAAGCTGTTAATAAAGCAGCCTGTTGTATATGATTAATTTTTTAAAATAACCAGCAGGTGCTACTCCCTCAGCCTTGATAGTTAAGAACAATTAGCATTGAGAAAAATACTTGAGTGCTTGCTAGGGAATCCATCCTCAGGAGTTCAATCTGGGAGTAGGACATTTTCCCCTGGCAGCACTGATGCCATTAGAGTTTTGAAGTACCTGAGTCATTGTAGGAGATAATTGTCTCAGGCATCCTAATAATCTCTCCTTTTTTGAGGATGGGGAACCAATGTGATGCTGGTTCCTTACCTTGGGTCCCCAGATATTCTTGCACCAAAACTCCCAGATGCCTTCACCACTAGCTGTGGTGGCCAGGATTTCAGAGAGTTGCAGTCCAAGAATCTGGGAACCCAGTGTTGAGAGCTACTGCAATAGGAGATAAGATGTTGCATGGATAAATTCTGCAATAGGTGACATATTTAGAGTCATTTCTGTCTTAATTGATTGGTCTCGAATAGGCTCGCAGTGACAAAGTATGACACTAAAACAAAATGAAATCCAGATTCTAATTCTACCAATGTTGGGCACTTTTGAACTGTATGGGTCCAGATCTAAAATTTAAGGCAGGTTTACACTTTAGGGTTTACTTGGGGTCTTGAGTGCAATTGAAGAAAGGAATGTCTTTTATTGGCAGGTGTTCATCTCTTCCTCTTCCTTTTTTTGTGGTACCTTGGATTGCTGCATTGTTCTAAATGTGAAAGAAATGGGGCAGACCTTAGGTGACAGTCCTACTGTGACAAATCCTGCCAAAATGCCCCTTTTTTGAGGACTGCCTTTTGTAGAGGGCAAAGATGGTGTTTTTAAAAAAAGCATTTTCATGAAACAAGCTTTTTTGCACTTTCATTCATTTGCACTTGTTCAGTTTGTCTTCTGATATTTGCACCTTTTGTGTTTTCATGATGGAAATACTATAATTGTATCTAGTGCAGCTATTCTGGAACTTGGTGTCCTGAGTATACAGAAGGTTAATATAAAGTAAAAAACAAAAAACCAAGATGTGAAATGTTTTGTCAGTGTTTTACAATAATAATAAATGTGACTCACGGAATTATACAAATAAGATATGGAGTTAATGTTTTTGTTCTTTTCAGGGATTTTTTTGATGAATAATTGATTTAATATTGGATAGGAGCTATGTAAAATAAAATGAAAATATTCAAAGTAAAGAAAATGTGTGAATTTAAGACGTGTGAATTTCAAGTCACAAGAATACTGCTAACTCGCCTTGTACCTATAGAGTCAGCACATTGATCTATTGATTTCAGAGCTGACACTGTGGGTGTGGGCATTTTCTGCACTTGGGTTTTTCCCTGGAGCTGCATGGACCACAAACATTGCAGTAAACAACTGAAGTGGAAGTACCCAGGACTCAGTTTTTATTTTGCAAAATGGATATTTGCAGGCAGAAAACACTGCAGGAAGCACCCTATTTAATGTTGGAGGGTTTGGGAATTTTTGGTGCAGAGAAAAAGAAACCACGAGGAGACCAGCACTGTCTCATCTGCTCCTTAGGAGACAAAAGCTGTCTAGATGTTTAGATGTTTCTTGGAGAAAGAAAACAAAAAAAGAATTACAGCGATCCCCTGCCTATAATTAGGGACCTGACCCAACCTGTGATAATTGAAAATCCGTGATATGTGGATGCAGGTCAGGTCAGGCCTGGGGGGCCTAACTGGGGGCTCTTGTACTTAACCCCAGTCTGATGCTGCCCCAAACGGGCCTGCGAGGGCCTTCCCAGGCCTTCTGGAGGCCCCTGGGAAGGCCCTTGCAGGCCCGTTTGGGGCAGCGCCAGTCCTGAGATAAGTATGGGAGGCCAGAAACAGCCTTTGCCCCTTACCCCGCGCGTGTGTGTGTGCTTTTTTCATATAATGTGGTCCCACAATATAGCGGGGCCACAGTATATGAATCGTGAAAGGGCAGGGGACCACTGTACAGTGCATGGTTCTGTTCTTTCCTTTCATATAATGTGGAGGTACTTCTCCACATCTCCATCTTTGGAGAGCATAAAATGGAAGGAAAAGGAAGGGTGGCTAACAAAGGAACTACGGGAAGTAAAGGACCATATCAAGTAAGGCAGTAGTTTTCAGATGGTCTTGGAATCCAATTACCAAAAGCCTTTACCATCTTCTGTCCTGGCCAGCGTTTCTGGAAGTCGCAATCCAATAATACCTGGTTAAGAGCCACTGCTCTAAGGGCACAGAGTGGTGGCAAAAATTTGGCACACCAGATGTTTTGGACCACAACTCCCACAGTCCTTTGTCATTCGCAGTACTGGCTTGGAATCCTGGGAGTTGTGGTCCAAAATATCTGGAGTGCCAAAGGTTCAACACCACTGGTAGAAAAACCTCTACATTTAAGTCAGGGTGTAATCAGATAAAGAAGGAAGTCTTGGAATTGTTGAA
This sequence comes from Phrynocephalus forsythii, assembly GCA_029282475.1. Taxonomy (NCBI): domain Eukaryota; kingdom Metazoa; phylum Chordata; class Lepidosauria; order Squamata; family Agamidae; genus Phrynocephalus; species Phrynocephalus forsythii. The sequence continues at coordinate 95,541,708 of JAPFRF010000005.1, forward strand.
AACTGCTGCCACTGGGATGATTTTACCAATAGAGCTGGTTTTTGAAAAAGGCCCCTGACCCAGGCATTGAGCCTTAAATCGTTTCCCCTTGACACAAGGGATCCCATGGGAGTCTCAGGATCTTTGGGTGAAGAAGAAAAATGTTTCTTTCCCAAAAGCAACTGCCGTTGATGACATCATTAACCTTATGCAATGCAAGTTAGTTACACTGCTGGATTTCAACCACTGGTTGGCAGCTGTGCAGGATTTCTGACAGGGGAATCCCCCTTCTGGTACTTGGATCTTTACAGGACTGAATTTATGTGAGATATGTGCTCTATAATGAAACAGGAGTCCTTCGCCTAAACTCGCCTCATGGGAAGAGGAAAATTAAATTTAAATTAGTATACACATGAATCCAGTAAATAAATATAGTCCTTTTTTTTTTTTTGCCTTGGATTTTGCCATCCTGAGGGGTGGGGTGGGGAGAAAACAAAAGATAAAAATGTATTGGCATCTTACATACGAACTCTTACATTTTTAATGTGGGATTTGTGGATCAAGTTTGATATGCTTGCACAGTCTAATACGGGTGCTTCTTCGGAAACTACAACTGTAGAAAGGCATGTATGTGATTTTTTTAAAAAAACAACAATAATATTCATTTTAAAAGCGGAATAATTTTAGGCTGTAACCCTACAACCTGTCAAGTGGATCCCAATGGTCCATAGGATATTGTAGAAATGCTGGGAGTCACTAGTCAAATAACTTAATTAGTTGTCATATTCCTGAAGGGACCATTTGGAATCTGGTATGTTGCAGCACTTGAGCTTTAGAGAGGGCTGGAGGATCACTTAGGGTTAACCCATGCCCTCTTATCACCAGACACCACGATCAATCGATTGATCAAACACACACACACACACACACACACACACACACACACACACACACACACACACACACACACGGGGGTGTCCTTCACCAAGAAAATAAATTATTTAATGATATTTAAAATACCTTTTCCCTACCTTTCTCCTTTTAAAAGGACCCAATTAAAAGAAGGAGATATCCCAGGCTCTTCTTTGTCCCCTAGCTCTTCCTGCACTCTCCTTGGAACATGTGCACTGCAAACATTTTTAAGGTTTTTATTAAATATTTTAAAACAACAAAATATCATAAAGGAAAGGAAATATTAATCAAAACACACACCAATATAACAAAAATATAACAAATATAATAGACAAAACCCAGTGCAACCCATCCCCCTCAGGGCTTTAGCAAAATTACAACTCTCGTGATATTGACCAGCCCATTTCCCTCCAGAAATACATTGAGTCTTCTCCAGGTGTATACCCTTTACCATTTTAAACTACGGTACATATGCCAACAGTTTATCCCATATTCCATTAAAGTCATTAGACTTACTCAGACCTTTCCTAATTTTAATTTCACAAGTCAGTTTATCATTAATAGCTAGATTCCATAACTCCTTACACCATTCTCCCATTACTAATTGATTATTAGATTTCCAATATTTGGCAAAAATCAGCCTTGCAGTTATAACCATTATAATTACCAACTGCCCCTCCTCTTTCTTCAGTTGTGTATCTGCAGCCATGTTTAACAATACCAATGGGGGGAGGACATTTGAATCTTTCCCCCTAATATTTCTTGCATTTCGTTAAAAACCTGCAAACATTTAAAAACCAGCAGAAACTCAACAGACACATGGGAGGCAACGAGGACAAATAAAACGAGGCAAGTAGACTGCCTTTAAGCTTCCCTTGTGCTTAAAGAGCATTTCAGGTTCCCAGCTAGTATTCGGCATAAACATCCCAAAATACATTCTTGCTTGAATCTGGTGCCACTGCTTGGGTTGTAGTGTAAGGTGGTACCATGCTGTCTCTGGAATGCCTTAATCCCCTTAATGTGAAGCTAGAAAAAGAGCACACTTATTCAGAGTTACTCTATACACAGTACAGCCTTCAGTTCCCTTGGGAGCCAATGCAGGTGCTCCCACCCCGCAATATTTCACACAAGTAGTTGTCTATGGGCAGATTAACAAAGAAACATGGGTTACTGTAGCAGTTACACTGTTGACTGGAAATGCCATATAATGCCCTTTTTTTCTCTTGACAAAGCAACTGTTGTAATCTTCTGCAAATCTGTTTTTAATTATTTTGTTAAAAAACACACCCTCAAATAGAGCACCTTTGAAAATGTAACTCGGGCTTTTGAACATGCTCTTATAAATACTGGGCAATCTTACTGATCATACATCAGAACAGTTTGTCTGTATACTATATATTTAACACCACTTTCTGTGGCAAGAGATGATCACTCTATTTTCTTTTTGGCAAGCTGTAGGCTAGAAATAAAAGCATGAAAGTGGGGATTCATTGCTGCCCCTGTGCCTTTAAAAATCTGCCCACTTTCTTCAATCTCTCCATAGCTCTTGGGTCTTCTGTCCTTTCTCCCAGTTCCAGTGATCTGGACTTAAGTTCACCGAAAACTGTCCTTCAGAATCTGCATTAACAGGGAACACTGCGAACTTATTGGAGAAGTGTGTGTCCGTATTACACCATTATAGCACCTTAATTCTACTTAAACTGCTTCATTGTACAGTACTATAATCCTAGGATTCATACTTTAAAATTTAAAATTCTTAGTATCTTAACAATAATAATCACATGCTGGCTACCTCAGGGGTTTAGAGCCAGAGGTTGGGAATTCAATCCCTCCTTGTGCCTCCTTGACAGGGGTGGGCTTGATGACCCACAGTGTCCCTTCCAGCTCATCATATCTAAATTTTTATAATTATATTATTACGTTGATTCTGACTTATGTATAACATAATATAATAATAATTTATTGTCATTGTGTGTATATACACAGTATACACATACAACGAAATTCAGACACCCAGAGACCAGATTACACACACACACACACACACACACACACACACACACACACACACACATTAAGAAAATCACCTCAACACACACACACACACACACACACACACACACACACACACACACACACACACACACACACACACACACACACACACAAAATCCCCGAACACTCCCCCACCCACCACCCCACCCCCTAAAAGCAAAAGCATCTACACAACAGGCTAGTGCAAGTGCTCACTGTCCAAGTGCTCACTGCTGGTGGTCCTTGAGTTCATTATTAAATGCAATTATAGCTCTGGGATAAAAACTGTTCAGAAGACGTGTGGTCCAAGTTTTAATTGTTCTGTATCTTCTGCCAGAAGGCAACAGTTCGAAGAAATTATGAGCAGGATGAGTAGAGTCTCTCAGAAGGTTTCCAGATATACAGTGGACCCTTGTATAACAAACGGTTTGTATAACATAAAGTTTGTACAACATAAAAATTCCGGAGATAGGGGAAATTTGCTTAACATAAGCACCTATGGGGCAAATCTGTGCAACATAAAAATGGGATCACTCTGTTTTCAATGCATTCCAATGGGAAATTTGTATAAAGGAAAATCTGCTTAACATAATTTCATTTGGAACAAATTAATTCCTTTATACAAGGTACCACTGTACTGGAATAAGAGCCTCATGGCACAGTGGTTAAATGCCTGTGGTGCAGGTAAAACTGTGCTCATGACCTGGGGTTCAATCCCAGGTAGCCGGCTCATGGTTGACTCAGCCTTCCATCCTTCCGAGGTTGGTAAAATGAGTACCCAGCTCATTGGGGGAGGCAATGTGTAGCCTGCATAGATAAATTGTAAACCACCCAGAGAGCGCTTGAAGTGCGATGGGGCAGTATATAAGCAGAACACTTTGCTTTGCTTTTTACTGCTCTCAGAGTTTTCCTCTTCCCTTCTTCTGAGGGCACTCTGGGTCTGCACAGCTTGCTCTAGGCCACTTAGACCAGCTCTTCCCCTCTACGGGGGGGGGGATTGAACCCCCATCCAACCAAGTGTTCCATCTCACTCAGTCAGGTACTCAGACTACAGATCCCAGTATTTCTTAGTGTGTTAAAGTGATACCAAACGGCTGCTAACTGTGTCATGTAGATTAAACCCTCCACTCACCAGTGGTCTACAAGCAATTGTGAACAGCACTTTGGATGCTACTTGGAAAGTTCTAAGTTTAAATCTCTCTTCAGGTGGGAAGCTTGATTGGGCAAAACACCTGTCTCTCAGACTTATCAATGGCTCTGGAAGGAAAAATGATATTTAAATATTATTACTGTAATTAAGCACCAAGGGTGATTCTGCAATTGGAAAGGATTGCCCCTTGTGGGTGTCCTGAATATAAAGCTACATACTTATACATCTATCTATTCTTGGGTAATGCTGATAACATGTTACAGTTCTCTATTGACAAAATAAGAACTGTTTATTTGAAATTCTAATAGCTGCGAGAAAGGCAGTATCTGTTTTCACTACAGCAAGGCAATGGACCAATATATGATACAGTTTCTTATTATTAATCCTTCCTTGACTCGCTATTATATGCTACCAGTTGTGTTGAAATCTGCTGGTTTTGCTCACTTAAGAACATCTGCAAATCACAATGAGAAAACTGAAATTTTTGGAAGGGCTCCTGCTCTTGGGTGCATGAAAGTCAAAAATGCTGGTCACTCCTGAAAATGACTACATTCCAGCTTGATCTTTGGCCACGGTAGGCAACATTATGCTAGATCGGATGGCCTGGTCTATTCTAGGACAGCTGCCCTTAAGCTGGAAGCTTTACATTGTTCTCTGACTGACCTTGGTCAATTGAAACATGGTAGCTTTGAAATTAAAGCTGTTACTGCACTGGGGATGATTTACTAACAAAAAAGAACATTGTATCCTGTCCCCTTGCAACAAAAAGGGGTGTGGGCTTGCATCAGGAGGACAAAACATAGCTGACACACAAAGGAAATGTACTGTTAGTTAAATTTTAAGAATCATCGACCCCAGAGAGGAGGAAATGGCTTTGCTCATTTTGAGAGCTGCAGAGAGAAATAACTAAAGAGAAAGCAAGCAAGCATGAGCTTTTCTACATAGAAAGCACGAGAAAGCAGTAAAACTAAAAAAAAACCACCATAATATGTGACAAAATTATAATACAAGTTGGAATTCTTCCTAAAATAGGAACAGACATGGACGAGTGACATGGAAAAACAGGGTGGTGGAGCTTCACCATTTACTAAGATTGTACACCCTATATGATTGATATAACATTGGAATAGCCATATTCCAACCAGAAGTCATAGGTGCAATAGACCAACCTTCTAGCTTTCTCAGGAGGGGAAAGAACAAAATACAAAGTTGAAGCCCAAGCAGAAAGCAGGGATGGAAGAGTTAGTTGTATGTGACCATATGTGAAATGTTGTGGTTCAGATACCCAATAATGTTGGCTGGGGATTCTGGCATTATAGTTTGTTAGTAATATTCACAAGCACTGCTGGGAATAAATTGCAGTTCGTGCATGAGAATCTTTACAGAAATACAGTTCCATATAATGTATATTTATTTATTTTTCACACCCAGATCTTGGGATATCGACGGAAGCTAGTCAGAGGTGGTATTGGCTAAGGCAAAACAAGCATAATCTTGAACAGCAAGGCTTAATGAAAACATTACTTTGAAGAGGTAGCTAGCAATCATATCTCCCCTCTGTTTTACATTAAAGTACCTTCAGGGGCCCTGATCCAGTGTAAGAGAAGGGGGACTTTATGGTCACAATTCAGATCAGGCTGACCATGCCATGAAGGAAGGTGTCTCCATCCACATAATTAACTATGTGAGAAAGGGTTAGATGGAAAAATACACTTTCTCGTGACAAGTACTCTCTGGATTACTATTTTTGTTTCAGGACTGGCATGTAAGTTCACTCAAGTGTTACAAGTGCTCAAGCAATGCCACCTATTTTGTTTTAAGTGCTTTTATGTGAACAAAGTTCCTTGAAGGAGAGATAGCCAAACCTATTTCCATGCACAAATTCAAGGCCATGGCATAAAAAGGTTCAGCAAGTTCACACACGAGTTTTCCCATTGCCATGGCAACCACAGACAAATTTGTGCTGTCATGTAGGCCTGAAGTTTTTTTAAACCATCATTTCACAATATTGTTGAATGTAAAGAACTGGGCGTTAGTGAAAGTGTGTTATTTGTTATGAGAAAACATTTGGTGGTTGTGGTGGATGAAGGAAAGGTCACGAACTTGGACAAAAGTTTTGCCCTCAGATTTCCTGGAAAGGTCACCTTTCTTTCTTTTTTTCCTTTTCCCCATTCTGATTTGCCGTGTATCTGTAATTTATGATCACATTTCAGAACAATCAGTCAAGCCCTCATTTTATACGTTTTCAAAATTGTTTTTAAATCTTGACCAATGGTTATTTCTTATTATATAGGTTTGTGTTTTATTTTAAAATTATTATTATTGTATAATTTTAATTGTTGTGAGACAGATGGGGAGAAAGGCTAGAAATAAATAAATAAATGTTTCTAAGTAACTAGATATAGTATATATGCCAACAATTGTATTGCTTAAAATCACTGGAAAATCACTTTTCCTATCACCTGGAAGTTGCCAGAATGGCTGTGAGGATCATGTTTTTTCCCCACTTCTCCAGCGCATTTAACATCATTCAGACAGCATTATTACGAAGGAAGCTGGAAGGAGCATGAGTGGATGGACAACAGATTTTCTTACCAACAGGCCACAGTACATGAGGCTATGGAACTGCTTGTCTGAGGTGGTGGTCTGCAGTATTCTCCTCACCCCCACCCCCGGGTACGGTGCTTTCACAGTTCCATTTTACTCTTTACACCTCAAATTTCACTTGCAATACTAGCAGTTGTCATCTCCAGAAATTCTCTGATGACTCAGCCGTTGTTGGATGTGTGTTAGAAGGGAAGGAGCTGGAGTACAGGTCAACCAGCATGGACTTTGGGCGCTTTTACGCAACCCCTAAAATCCGAGGCAAAGGGCTCCCAGATCTGGAGCTTAAAATTGTTTCCCCACCAGCTCCGGATTTTTAAAAAAATTAAGTACGACCACTCCCACCTAAGTGCGTCCCAGCACATTTTCCAAGTACCTGATCTCCGAAGGTGAAAAATTTCTGATGCGGATGTAAAGCAGTGAGTGCCAGGCTCTCCTCGCCTTGTGTTTGTTTTTTGTTTTTTGCCCCCCGCCCCTTTAAGAGACTGGAAGAGATTGGAATGCTTCCCAGGCGGCAGAGCGGAGGTGAGCCTGCATTCTTTTCTCCCTTTTTTGATCCCCCGCCTCACGCAGACAGGAGCAAGGGAGTGCGGAGGGGTAGGGACACAGGAAGAGCGACAAACCCCCAAGATCTCTGGTCCGAATTTAAGTTGCCAGTGGATCTTAGGGGTCTTGTAAAAGCACCCTTTGTTGACTGGTGTGAAATAACCGTTTGTGCTTAAACACCAGTAAGACAAAGGAGATGGTGATTGACTTCCAGAGAAAGACACTACCTCGTACACTGGTAAACATCTGGGGCTTAGACTTTGAGATAGTGGATAGCATCAAGTACCTGGGTGTTCACCTAAATCATAAACTGGACTGGACTCATAATACTGATGCCCTATACAAGAAGGGTCAAAGCCGCCTCCATCTCCTGAGGTGGCTGAGGTCCTTCAGAGTGTGCAGGCCTGTGCTAAGGATTTTTTTATGACTCTGTGCTAGACTCAGCTCTCTACTATGCTGTAGTCTGCTGGGGTTCAGGGAGTACTGAAAGGGATAGTACAAGCTGGTCAGGAGGGCTAGCTCTGTCATGGGCTGCCCTCTGGATTATCTGGAGGAGATGGGTGAGAGGAAGATGTTGGCCAAGCTGACATCCATTATGAACAATACCTCTCACCCAGTGAACCAGACAGTGGAGGCTTTGCGTAGCTCCTTCAGTGGCAGACTCAGACATCCCCAGTGTGGGAAGGAGCGCTACCACCGGTCCTTTGTTCCCACTGCTGTGAGACTCTATAATTCTACAGTCTAACCTGCTATTCATGTGGGGGTATACTGTAGTTTCTTTCTTTTTTCACATTTAATTTTTCATATCCACATTTTATAGTGTATATTTGTATATGGGATGTTTTTATTTCATTTAATTTCTATTGTCTATTTTTTCTTTCTTTCTCACTTTACACTTTTTGTGCACTTACCCTTCTTGCTTGTTCTTTATATTGGGAGCTGTGTAACAAGTAAATTTCCCCGAGGTGGAATCAATAAAGATTTGTCTTATCTTATCTTATCTTATCTTATCTTATCTTATCTTATCTTACAGAAATGGAGAAACCTTAGTCCCATTAGATACTTTGGACTACAACTCCCATAATTCCTTACTAATAGCCATGCTGGCTGCAGCTTAGAGCAGTTGGTGACCAAAATATCTGGAAGACCAAAGGTTTTCCATTGCTCGGCTTTGGTAAACAATTTAAAGAAGAAACCATATAATCTACAACAGGGTAGAATGAGATATGATGGGTAGCAAAATGCAGAGATAACATAAATTTCCAGAGGGGTGGCTAGCCAAAACAAGAAGAGACGTTTGACTGACACCTAACCGCTTTCAACTGGCATAACCTTTCATGGATTTTTAGATGAAGTGAGTTGCAATCTACAAAGTTTTATGTCAAATAAAATGTGTGACTCTTCCAGGTATCACAAGACTATTGGTACTCCTCATCCTGTACTGCCTCAATAGCTTCTCAATGCTCTGTCACATTAAAAGCTTCCACACAAGTAAAAACAAATCAGATAAGTACACCACAGTGAAATTCTTTGGCCCTGCCTGTTTCCAGCATCACCACCCTGTGGAAGCATTCATAAATGTATTCAGACTCTGCATTTCAGTGTACGACGCTGCCCATTTCACTAGCTCGGGGCTTTCCCCTGTCATTACGAAGCACATGTACTGTACAACCTAGAGCGTACCAGAATGTTAGAATTTTTTTATTCATGGTTCATCAGCAGAATCACTTCAGGCACAAAATGCCCAGAAGTAATTGAACCCTGTTGGCTTGTCTGTGGTAGTAGTTTATCTCACATTATTCTTCCCTTGCCACGCTGAGTCTTCGAAACCTTCCTGAGGACAAAATTATGTGTGCTTGTAACCAAACTGCATGCCTTCTTTCAGTGAAGAAGGAACGTAATATAGACACAAAACAGCACCAGAAAAAGAAAAATCTGTTGGAAATCCCCTATATATGATGGACTACTGACTAGTTTTCCTAAGCACGGCTGCCACAACAAACTCATACTGTGGCAATTAACACTCTCCCATTTCATGGCTGCTGGCACTTAAAAAGCAACACATGCCTTAATTGCCTCTGCTCAGTCACAACATGTGATTTGCTTCAGAAAACAGGGCCCATTGTTTTAATGGTGTTCATTTCATCCGGAAGGCTGAGCTGCCCTCTAATCTGTGGGAAAAGCTGTCCTCTACTCCACCACCCGCTCAAAGCCAGCAGCAGGGTAATAATTTACTTTCTGACCTAAGCCACTCCTTCAGAAATATTCTTCTGACCTTCAAACTAATTCATAAAAAACAGAAACACCCGTTGAGAGGCAGAGAAAACAAAGCTGGAAACAGAGAAAACTAACACCCGTTGGGAGGCAGAGAAAACAAAAACTCTCTGTAGTTAAAAGAGGTCATTCTTCAGCTTCCCAAGAGACACTGGAAGCCCTGCTTTATTGGACAGGTGAAGTTCAAACCTGCACATTTACTTCATATTCAGATGCTATTCAAGAAGCAACAAGAGAACATGTTTACAGGAATAACTGGTAACATTGTGCAATGTATGCCTAGCAGTGCCTTGGGAATGGTCAAGTTGTTGTCGTAGCCAGGGATCGGTTTGCTGTGTAGTCCAATTCAGTTGGGTCTAGATCACAGCACTGGTTATATCCTGAGATGTTTTTAAGGTAGGACGGTGAACTTCCTTCCAAAATAGCTTTGGTTTGAGCTTATGTCAGCAACAGGTTTTTGCAAAACATTGTGTTGAGCAATCATTTTAGAACAAAGGAACTAGTATATACATTTATTTAAGTTAAGACATGACATGCCCCAAAAACCTTGTGCTTAATTAGCAGTGCAGATTTTCTGGGGCTGAAGATCCTGCATTCCTTTGATGAGCAAGTTTGAGACTAAGTTGTTGCAAGTGTCCCAGCCGCCTTAAATTCCTAATTTTGAGCAAGTATTATTAGGGAAAGCAGGGTTTGTGGATCAAACGTTGAGGCACAAGTGAGCTCTTGAGTTATAAAGGTTTGTCTGTCTGTTATAAACCCCTTTGGAATCCTTTATACCTAAAACAATCTTGAGAAGATTCATCAGACGTTGGAATTAACTTGGCAGCACACAGCTCCTGTTGTTATTGTTGCTTTATTTTAATAAAGAGGGATCAAGAATACACTGTTTGCAAATTTAAAAATTCAAATATAAGTAAAAAGTGGCAATGACTTTGAATGTGTATAATGGAATAAGGGGTATTCTGATAAGCAAGCAGCAGCAGCAAGTTAGCAGACGATGCAAAAAAGAATTGCTGTTTACTGCTCCTGTGTAGCCAAATACTGTATGTGTGATGCATAGTCCCTGAACCTAGACAAAGTACCTACTTTGTGAAGATGAAAGGACAGCCCTTGGGAGTGTGACCTTTTGACCTACATCTCTCTTAAAAATAATTTCCCCAAGTTCTGGCTTGTGTGAAAGCAAGTAGTGTCACTTGCAACCTCAGCCCATGTCATGTCTCAGCTTCCCTATCCTAGAAGAGAAGGAGATTGCTGTGTTAGAAAGTATACTTTGTGTCCATCTGAAAAAGAAGACCAGGCTAATGCACCTTAGCAAAGTAAAGCTGGACATTTCAGCAGGTGCATTTTCCATGGCAAGTTACACCTGCTGCAATTCCCTCTTTTACAGAGTTAATCATGGTGCAGGAGTGTGGTCCTCATTTTCATGGGACTACCCTAGTAGACTTCCCTCTTGGAAACTGCAGAGGAATTATATGTATTAATTTCTAAAGTATTTGTTAATGTTTGGCCAGGAGTACAATGGTTGCAGCAGGGTGCTTGGTCTTTGCTAACAGAGAATTTCCTTTGTGTGGGGGGGACTTCTCTTACATCAGTGGGGACACTGCTTCTAGCAGTTGGGTGGGTGGGTGGGGAGATAGAATAGGCATTACTTTACATATTCCAACAGAAGTTATGGAGTATGACTGTAATGGTTTCCATGTGTAGAATGGTTGTCTCTTTACTTATTTCTATAGAACCATTCTTAATCGACCACACTACTGACTGTTGTTGGATTGGAAAATGCTGTTGAGTTTTTGTGTCTGAAAAGCCAGGGGGAGGTATTTTAATCCTAATCACATAAGTGTGAGCAGTGTGTTCCAATTCCTTTGTGTTAGGGAGTACAACAGGACAAGATGGTGTTTGTTAAGTGTTAATAAATGTATAACTCCAGGCAATGTACCTTGTTTTATAATCGATATGCTCTCCCTGTGAGGTTTATTTACTGTTATCCTGGGATTGTGCTACTTTCTAGACTGTTACAATGTTGAAGGGGTAAGAAAACAATGGAAGTCTGTCATTTCATTTTGGGTTTTTTTTCCCCTTTCTTTCTCCATTTTGTTAATTTCAGAAGGTTTACTGAAGCCAGGGCTCTCAGGGGTCAAAGCCCTTGGACTTTATGAATAGCAAAGAATATTTATTTATTTTTATTTACTTATTTAGAATATTTTTATCCTGCCTTTCTCCTTGGAAAAGGAGCCAAGGTGGTTTACCGTAATGAGGGATAATACACAGTTCAGTACAATTAAGACATATTCAAGTTTGAGAGTAGGGAATTGAGGGACATCTTACACAGCATTAAAAGACAACATTAAAGCTACAAGAGAACTGAGCAGTTAAAGAGAGAATATGACATTTCCTCCCATTCTCTAAAAGTCTGTATTCCCTTTGAGATTAGCTGCCTCTCTCACTGTAGAGATGGAGGAAAGTAATCACACCTCCCAAATCAACCCCGTTGTAATGCAAAATATGTGTGGGTGGTGGTGGATTCTTGAATGGACAGTTCAGAACCATCTGCTTTACAAAAAAACCCACTCCTCTTTTCTTAATATGACCTTTTACCTTATTGAGGACTGGTGGGCTATAGGGACCATCTTGAGGAGTACCTGCAGTGTACAGTTCTTCCACTTTGGGCGTTTATACACGACCCCTAAGCTCCGCTGCAAATGGCTGCAAGCTCCGGAGCTTAAAAATGTTTCCCCACCAGCTCCGGAGTTTGCAGACAATTAAGTGCGACCCTGCCCACTTTAGCGTGACCCAGCGCACTTTTCTTGTACCTTCTCTTTGGAGGTGAAAAATCTTTGATGCGGTGCAACGATAGTGAGTGCGGGGCTCTCCTCGCTTCTGTTTGCTGCTTTTTGGCTCCCACCCCTTTAAGAGCTACTTTTACAGAGACGAGGGGGTTGGACTTGATGGCCTTACAGAGACCAGAGGCAGAACGAGGTGAGTGACATGCTTTTCTTTCTCTTTTTCTCCCTCCCTCAGGCAGCCAGCAACCAGGAAGTGCGGAGGTGGGTGGGATGAACCCCTAAGATATCTGGTCCGAATTTAAGTGGCCAGCGGATCTTAGGGGTCGTGTAAAAAGGCCCTTTGTCTTCTATTCTCCCTTGTTTTCTGTATCTCCATCTTATTTTAACTACACTTCTTCTAGCCTTGTGTCTGCATAGCTGCTCTACTGGTACAGCATAGTGTCAGAATATATTTTGCACTGCTAGCTTATCTCATATTTCACCAGTATAGCAGATATTCCATCAAAACCTTTAGCTGGTCAGTTCAAATAAATGATCCGGCGTCTGTGCTCTTCCTCTGAGAGCAGTTTACAGAGGACGGACGCCTAAAGCTTTTTGACATGGCATTTTGAATCATTTGTCATGTTCTGTTGCCTTGTTGCAGATCTTCTATTATTAATTTTAAACTTAGTCTTAATTCTTAAAACACTGTACTGGTGTTTGAGGTGGATATTGGGAAAGAGACATACATTCCTATTGGGGGAATATAAGAGATTAACCTTTGAGTAGGTATTATGTACCAATGGCCTATATCAGTGGTGGCGAACCTTTGGCACTCCGAATGTTTTGGACCACAACCTCCACAGTCCTTTGTCATTGGCAATACAGGCTTGGAATTCTGGGAGTAGTGGTCCAAAACATCTGGAGTGCCAAAGTTTCACCACCACTGCCCTATATCATGCCTATGTTCTAATCTAACTGAATGTGGTTGTGAATGTGATTCAGAGGTGGGGTACTGGTGACACTGAGCTAAACTTTAGGACCCAATTGCACAGTAAGTTGATATTGCAGAGATGCATGGTGTCCTTACATTTCCTTTTTTGATTGCTGACTCATGTTTCTCCTGAGTTGCCACTTTCTTGTTGCAAGTATGCAACAAGATAAACATGCAAACAACAGCTAGCAAGGATATTGGCAGTAGAGACATGGCATCCAAGCAAATAGCACTCATAGTCTCCAGACTGCTGGAGCAAAATCTAGATACTGTATATTTGTTGACACATGGCACATTTATATTGATAATAGCTGCTGAGTCAAAACATACAGGGAAGCAATAGGTACGGTGCTGTTTCAAATGGGCAGAACCTTGTGTGAGAATGTGCTTTTGCCTTGTGGGTGTGGTTATGAGTTTTGTCAGGAAGAAATGGGATAAAAAATCTGTATATGACAGGACTCTGGTATCTGCAGGAGATCTGTTCCAAGGCTCCCTGTGGAGGCTGAAAAACACAGATGTACAGAATACTGTACATGGCATGGTCTTTGGCTCTCCCTAGTGGCCAGTTCTGGTAATGTCATGTTAGAAACTACAGTATATTTATGGGATTTTTCTTTTAATATTTTTAATATTTTTAATATTTTAAGACAGTGGATAAGAGAATCAGCAGATACTGGTCCTATAATCTTACCATGTTTCAGCCTAAAAGGCAATTTCATCTTTTTAGAATGGCAGATGGGGAAAACATCTGGGAAGCCACCAGATGTTGATATCATGTAAGAAGTGCAGTAGCCTGCAGGGGAACCTCATAGGACAATAAGCTTCAAGCCCCAAGGATTCCATCATGGCGCTGCCTGCTTCAGAACAGTCAAGTGGGAGAAAATGCATACAAACCCTGGTGGGATCTCCTGTGTCATTTCTGTTTTTGCTTTCAAATGGATAATGTACATTGAACGGAAATGAGAAGACAGAATGGAACTTTATAGTGAAGTCAGCAATAAGCTGGTTTTGCTGTCATGTAATTTCTGAAACAATCTCATTCATAGGCGTGGCTGGAGCCCTTAAAAATTGCATATGCAAAATTTTAGTGTCTCCAGGAAACCCTGTGAGTGAGCCTTTTTTGTACAGAACTCTGCATCAAACGGATCTGGGCTGCTTAATATTTAATTTAATATTTTATCTTTAATGATTACATACAGCCTAGTTCTTCTTTTTGGACTGGAAGAAAAGGGCATGACATGCTGATTCTCACACTTTTTTCAATGTTCTACATGGTACAGTCTATCAACATGCAGGACAATGTTCAGATAGGGTTATTTACAGCCCAATTCTGTTAATTCTTCAGCAGTATTGCCCTGAAAAAAATGCAAGGTACAGATATGTGAACTTCCCGGGCAGAGACTACATTGTCTCTTTATTTAGCCCTTATCTGTTTATGAACCATTTGAGAAATATCCAATTCTCAATTTTATCTCAACTACTTCCCTCTTCTCCAACTCAGAATTTACCTTCTCTTTTTTGCACAGCTTGCAAAAGATGATTTTTGCATTTTGGAAAAGCTAATTCATGGGTTTTTGGAATTATAGTCCAAAAAGTGACCCTTTCAAGCTCTGATTCTCTTCACCCCAGACAATTTTGTAATTTTTTCCAGTTTATCATGAAGGAGTGCACAATACTATATATTGCACTTTAGAAACTAAATTACACTAAATCCGTTTAAACAATGTTTTCTTTTCTTTTCTTTTTAAAAATAATCCCCTGCAGAAGTTTGTCATTTTCAGAGCTCTGTTTCTCTTTGTTTCCTTTGCTAATTGATTGTAAAATTGAAAGATTCCAACTGAGAAGCAGAAGTGAACTTAACAAACAGCAACAAAATGAACTAGACTTCAGCAGGGGACAGAAAAAATAGGAAGTTCACACGAGCAATATGTTCTCAGAGGGTTTCATGGCCAGGATTTGATGGTTGTTGTGGGTTTTTCAGGCTGTTTGGCTGTGTTCTGGAGGTTTTTCTTCTTCCTAATATTTCATGAGTCTCTGTGGTCGGCATCTTCAGAGGGCAGGAGCGCAGGGAGGCAGCAAACAGGGAGGGTGGTTGAAGGTCTGGAGGAAATGTCTTATGAGGGAACTTAGGGAGCTTAGGGAACTGGGAATGTGTAGCCTGTCAAAAAGAAGACTGAGGGGTGGGGGATATGATAGCTATGTTTAAATATTTGAAAGGATGTCACATTGAAGAGAAACAGGTTTGTTTTCCATGGCTTCAGAAACTAGGACTCGGGGCAATGGTTTCAAACGTCAGCAATGGTTTCAAATGTCAGGAAAAGAGATTCCATTTGAACATTAGGAGGAACTTCATGACAATTAGAGCTGTTTGGCAGGGTGGTGGAGTCTCCTTCTTTGGAGGTTTTTAAGCAGAGGCTGGACGGCCATCTGTCGGAAATATTGTGATGGGGGTTCCTGCACGGCAGGGGGTTGGACTGGATGGCCCTTGAGGTCTCTTCCAACACTACGATTCTATGACTCTATAACTCTGTGGAGAATTCTACCTCCCTACCCTCCTGCCCTGTGAAGATACCAGCCAGAGAGACTGGCGAAGAAGAAAAACCTTCAGAACATGGATGGCCAAACAGCCTGAAAAATCCACAAGTAATTTGTTCTCTGTTTGTCACCGTTTTTACTAAGAAAAGTCTTCTGTCATATGGATGCAAGAAGGAATATGAATAGCAGCGCTAAACCAGGTATATCTCAGGAAAAAAAGTGCTCCCTCTGGAGAAGCTCAAATATGAGAAACAAAACCTGACCACAAGTCATCCAGTATTCTTCCTGAGTTGAACCCAGGCCAAGTGTGGTATTAGCCAGCCACCTCGCAGTAGCTCTTTCTGGTTTACAACATGATTGCTGTCTTGTTTTCAGGTGTTGACTTTGGTCTTCTGTTTGCCTTCAGTTATTTCCCAGGTGGGTTATGTAAGCCAGGGAAGGGCAAAAGGGTGGCTTATCAAATGCCTTGCCAGTTGCTGGGGTTCCGATAATAAATGGTGGGCTGGATGGAAAAAGCTGGATCTGATTCCAGAAAAGGCGAGAATGAAGTTCATAGAGAACTTGAAAATGGTTTCACAGTAAATAAATGATTGCCGTTGTGTTCACATATGTACCTCATTGCGGTACTCCATGTTTTCTGTTATTCCTGTCATTGTTGAAAGTCAAAACCATAGGCCAGATGTGGGGGTGATATAAAACTTGAAAATGTCTATCAAAAAGTGCATTTAAATACAAGAAAAATGCACAGCATACAAACAGAGTAACTTTGTAACAAGTCAATATTTTATATTTCGAATGTGGCTTTAGGACATCTTCATTTTCAAAGCAACCACCCTTATTACAGGTCCATGTTACTGGTAGTTGATTTCTTAAAGGCATTGAGATGGCATAACAGATTAGAGATGCTTCCACTCCCTGCTGAGGACATATCCCTGTTTTATAAATTTCAAACACATTAGTGGGCAAAATGAAAAGGCGAATACACAATGATGCCATTAGCCCATAATAATACTATTAGTAGTAGCAGAAGTAGTATGTGCCAACAAGTGAATTTGAATTTACAGCAAGCCTTTCCAGGGTTTTCTAGGGATATGGTACTCAAAAGTAATTCACCATTTCCTTCTTCTGGGGATGCTTTGGGCTGCGGAGATTGCAAAGGATATACAGGCTAGCCTTTCTGGGACAAGACATACTAGGGAAAATGAACTCCTGAACCCTGGTTCCACAGACAGGTGTTTCACCTCACAGAGATACCTGGTCTCAAATGAGCTTTCTGGTGCTAAGCTCCCACATGAGAGAAGACAAACTTAGGTATAAGTCAGCCACTTCAGTTTGGCAAAAGTAGGTGAAAACAGATTTAACAGCCAAAATATTTATTTATTTATTTATTTAATATATTTCTATACCGCCCGCCTGACAGAGGAACTCCGGGCGGTTAACAATCAAAAACAATATAAGGGAAAAAGTATATAAAATAAGTTGACTATTCTAAGCCAATAAACAAAATAAAATAACATGAAATACTCAGCAAGACGGCGGAATAAAATAAGAGGGGGGAAATTATTATATTATTATTATAGTAAGAGAAGATTGGCCCATAGCTTTTGGGATCTGGTGGTTCTTTTCCTGGTTTCCGTGTAGCAAGCAGTTTTGTCTTCCAGCAAATTTTTGGATTTTGTTTGCTTTTTCAGAAGTTATGAAAGAGCTGAAGTTCTTCTGTATTTTGCCCAACATGTTCTAGCATGATCTGGATATTAAGGCCTACTCTATTGCCAATTCCTATATCTTCTAATGGCTTCCTCCAGCTCTGCCAACATGAAGGCAAGAATGGAATGTTCATTTGATTAACTTTGACTATTCCTTTGATACTTTAAGCCTTGTTTGGTCTTCCCTGTGAGGAGCAGTTAATGTGCTATTTGATTGGGAATTACATTGTCCTTTGGTTTGGACTGCTGTTTTCAGTAGTCTCCAAACTTTCTGGCTGCTTCTTATCTTGTTAAAGTCTGTTGTAGTGTCTATCCAGTGAGTACTTTTTATTTCTGCCCATGTCAAACTTCTCCCAGCATTTACATATTTCACTAAATAAATTATCTTCTAAGTAAGAAATATAACTTAAGTATTGGGAATGTGTTTCCAGAACAAGACCTGGAACATAGTTCAGCTATGGTTCCACTTGGAATATTCCAAAATGGAAGTTACAAGCTGATAAAAGTTCCCTGATTGAGGAGCAATCTGAAGCACAGCTGTGTCTAGCATTGCTGTAAAAAATGATAGCTCATACCATGTTCCCTCTAATGTGTGTGTGTGTGTGTGTGTGTGTGTGTGTGTGTGTGTGTGTGTGTGTGTGTGTGTGTGTGTGTGTGTGTGTGTGCATTCAGAACTCCATTGGCATCATGCAGCCACAGTCCTGGTCAAGGCCTGTTTACCTCTAGGTTTCAGATGAACCCCTCCCCCTGTGTGAAGAAGTCAAGGCTCCCATGCAGCTGGGATGAAAACTAAAGGGAACGTTGCCTCCTGTGAAATGGTATAGATTGAGGTCAGATGGCTAAGTAGATCTGGACGCAGAAGGTGTCTGTGCTGAGTGTTTCAGATTGGATCACTTAATTGAGCTATAGGCTCATAATGGAAATTAAATCTGGATTGTAGCCTCTCTGTTACCCATCACTATTAAGTGAACTGGATGGTTTAGGATCATGTATAAAGCACATTCAATGGGATCCCACCCATTTTATAATGATGTTTCCATTTTAATCATCATGCCCATAGTCCCAAATGTTGGTATGGCTGTTGAAATTTCCATCTACAAATTTACTTGCAAGTTTAAGATCTACAGGAATAATAATCTTAGAACTTCAGAGGTGCAAGGGACCCTATGGCTCATTGAGTACTTCCCTTGTCAAAGAGACACAGTGAGGAATCCAACTCCCAACGTTTGACTCTACAGCCAGACCACAGAGCTATCCAACAGTTCCCTTTAAATGGACCTGCATCATCGAAGAAGAGGACCCACAGCACAATCTCCACTGTGGAAGGAAGGATTGCTCAAATGAGAGTTAAAACAGATCACACTTAAGAAAAGAGCCTCTTAAGCATGGAGTAATCAGCATTCAAAATGATCTGTTCCTGGTGTCTTATAGAAGCATCCTGGAACTGATTAACAGGAACTTTTTGAGGGGCTACTTCAATTGGTGACTGGTCCTATCAATGTTAACTGGATGTGCTTTCCACACAAATGCACCTGAACATCTATCTAAAGGTGCACATGGTCACTGGGGATCCTGAGCAGAAGGAGAATGCATTTTGTGTGATGAGTTGCTACATGATATTAAATTAACAATCCCCTTTATACACACCAGCCTAGTTTTGTGTGTGTGGAGGAGAGTTCTGGTACTGGTGGGGGGAGCTAGCCTAAGGCTGTGTGAATTCCCTAAATAAGTCAAATTCTTATCATGGCAGTAAGAATGTACAGGTCCTGCTGCTGGCACCCAGCCAACGTGTATTCACAATGCCTTGCATTTCCTTTCTGCTTGTAGGACAGCTGATCTTAACACTGGCAGAAGAACACAAGATCAGAGACTTCCAAATACTGTATTCTCTGTTACATTAATCAAAGATCTGGATGAGAGAGTGTTGCAGAAGAAAGAGATTGCAGCATTTCCCAAACTCTAGACACGTATCCTGACTTGATGCACCCATCTGGGACAGAAGCCCTCCTTACTACGCTTGGAAAGACAAAAGGTAGAGCATAACTGATTTCCCCTTGATCAACAGTTTCATGGGGTCAGCCTCTAATATCAAATGCATTCTTGGAGCGTATACTCAAAACTGTATTGGATTGACATGTTGTTAGTTGCTGTTTATGTAATAAAAACAAAAGAAAATAAAAGGAATCCTATTGTGGCACTTTAAAGATTAAGTGATTTATTTCAGCATGAGCTTGCATGGATTATAGTCCACTGATGCACGTTTTTTGCAGAAAGATTTTTTTTTTTACAATCCACAGAAATTTGTGCTGAAAGGAATTTGTAAGCCTTGTGGTCCCACAGAACATTTGCCGAGTTTTATTTTATCTTATTTCTGATATATGCTGAAACAGACTACCACTTTGAACTATAGTTACCATTTAACATCCTTTAAACTGTACTGTATCCAAGCACTGTTAAAAATGATGAAAGAATGGATTCCTCTGTTTCAGAACTACAGTAATATCTTAGTTTAAGAGTAACTTGGTTTAAGTGTGTTTTGCAATACAAGCAAACATTTCTTCTAAATTTTGCCTTGATCAACAAACAATGTCTTGATATACAAGTCCTGGAGCAGGTCACATAATCACAAGTGAACAAACTTCCAGAACTTGCAGAGGAGAGTCTGGGCATGCTTCCACTCAAATTTGGTGGTGTTAACTGTCTTAAGGGCCATTTTATAGGATTTTAAAATCAGGATGAATCAATTCATCAGTTCTTCACTGGAAATTCATTGATTCATAGATTTGTCAGCCCTGATGAAATGCTAATCATGACAAATCACCATTTTTAAAATAAATTGTGCCCATCTCCTAGGCACAATGCTGTATCACAGTGGTGGCAAACCTTGGGCACTCCACATGTTTTGGACTAAAACTCCCATCGTCCTTTGTCATTGGCAATCTAGGCTCATAATTCTGGAAGTTGTGGTCCAAAACATCTGAGGTACTGAAGGTTCGCCACCACTGCATATCATCTTTATCACCATTCTCAGGAGCAGCATTGCTCTAGGGTGAGGGGAACAAAACCCCAAGTTTATCAAAATGCTTCTTCTCAAGAAAATAAAATTAGCATCAGTCAGAAGATTTGGGTTTCTTTTTTTTTAGCACATGGTCGCTTCACAACAATGTGATCTACCCATTGGGCCTGTTTCTGTCATTTTCTTCCATAGGTCAAGTGAGCACGTATTGGTCTAGGGTCAACATGTACAGAATGTTATTGCCTGTTGCAATGGCATTGAAGGAAATATTAGCTTCTGCTCTTGAATTGCGCTCATAAATTATAGGAAGCAGTAGTTAATAAGGTTCTGCTCTCATCATCTTTCTCCGAACCAGCGAGCTTCAACCATGCTGAAAGTTGTATGTCCCACAGAACACACTGAAGCTGTGATCCCAAGTGAATTTGACTGAGGTAGAATGGAAATTAATAGCTGCATTCATTTTACTTCATCAAAGTGAATATTCAGTGTTCAGCTTGAGGCTCTCGCGGCTAAAGAGGGAAGACCGAAAGCAAGTCTTCTGAAGGATAAAACACATCAAAGTGAATTGAAAAGGATCAATGTGTTTATAGTTCCGTTAAACTCTGACATGATTGTGCCCAGATTGGCTCTGCGAGGAGGCATTGCTGGAAAAGTAGAGGCAGTCATCATATGAAGAGCCAAGTCTTAGACTGATATCTGACACAACTTTAGATTATGTGGGTTTGTCCCAACAACGTGACTTCTAATGATGCTCTCTCTTCCACACAAAGAGTGGCGATTGGTCTTTTAGGGCAGGTGGTACATTGCATCCTCACTGGTCTTAGGCTGCCTTTCCCTCCCTTAGCCTACTCCTGCTTGCCATCTTCCTGGAGGTGGATGGCCCATGGAATGCATGGGGAGAGTCTGAATGGCCACCCATCTCCCTCACTGCCTGTATGAATGATTGCTTATTCACTCACTTGCATGCTAGCATCCTTCTCTGTTGATGGCTGCAGCCTCATAGCAAGGGGAATGTGAGTTAAGAGCCTAACTCCATTGGAGAAAATGCAGGAAATGTGATGGGCTTGAGATGGTGGATTTGCATCCCCCCTTGTTGACCACATGACACAATGGGAAATGTGAATCAGCTGCACTCTGGAGATTTTCTTCTACTTTCAGATGCTTTGAAGGAACTGCAATACATTGTGGGGATCCTCCTGTTAAAAATGCAATCCTTTTGCTTTGTGGGAAAAACTTTGAATAAATACAATTAGGAAAGAGTGAACCAGCGTGCACAACAAACATGGAGTGATAAAGCATCTTTCGTCTTGGTTCTTGCCTATCAAGGGAGGGCTAGGCGCTCCTGTACATGTGCATGTAGGTATATGTCCATGCAGAAAAGCATCCTCAGTACTCATTGCTATCTGCAAAGCCTCTCCTCTCCCAAAACACTTCTTCTTTCCCTACAACCTTTTTAAACAAACCTTCAGCTGGGAGAGAAATCCTGTTTAATTGTGGTAGTTTTAGTCCAAAACATGTGGAGTGCCCAAGGTTTGCCACCACTGGGATACAGCATTGTGCCTAGGAGATGGGCAAAATTTTTTTCAAAAAAAAATGGTGATTTGTCATGATTAGCATTTCATCAGGGCTGACAAATCTTTTGCATTTTTTGTGTCCCCATGAGTGGGAACTGCAACACAGCAGAACAAAAATCTTTTGATGTGGATTTTCTGAGTCCCCACAGACCCAAGTACCGGTTAAAAATCCGCATCAGAACTGGGGCAAGCTTTGTACCTCCTCGAGACCAGGTACTTATAAAACTCACTGGGTCCCTTTAAAGTCTGCTGGTTGTGGGGACACAATTTTATTAACCGCATTTTCAAGCAGTTCAAAGTGGGTTTTTGTGGTCGTGGAATAGCAGCATTGCAAAAGAGCATGCCATTTAGCAGGATCTGCCTTCAGACTTCCCTTTAAAATGTTATTTTTCTTCTCTTTGATAAAAATCTCCCCTCCTGCAGTTTTTGTTCTAAATTCTTTTCTCTTTGAGTGCTAATTGAATGATTCCTGCCAGGGCATACTCACTGGACATCTACTTTGAATAGGGAAGCTCCCTAGTGCTCAACTCTACCCCACAGAAAAAAAATATAATGCTCAAAATAAGCCTTACTTTTGGGAAGGACAACAAATGTACACAAAGTCACTGCTAAGTTAGACAACATCAATGCAGTGTGGGTAGCAGGAAAAGCCATTACCCATCAATACCAAAAGGGGCAACAATTCTGAGGCAAAAACATTAAGGAGAACAAGTGTTCCAACTACAGAAACCCTAAGCCTCTCTGAATAATTCACATGTATCAATTTCTTGTATTAAAACAGCCTGCAGGATCAGACCATAGAGTTGTGTATTGTATGGATCTATTTGTTTTTGAAGTAAACACTGCGGTAACTGGGCGCTTCTAGAAAACTGGAAGCAGGAAACGTGGCAATAGTTATCTAGGAAGACCTATTCAGGTACATGTTGCCTGTGATTTTCAGGTTAAATGTCCTGCAACTGCCAGTAGTCTCGTTCTCCTAATTCATCTAACCTTCGTTTCAATATGTCCAAGTTCACAGCTGCTACCACCTCCTCTGAAAGCCAGTCCTGTAGCACATGGTCCTATGCAGCATGTCACGAAGCACATCTTTGCATCATCCCATAACTCCTATTTCATTGGATCATCTTCAGTTCTACAGAGTCATAGTAAAATCCATGAGTGAGGTGGGGAAAGGAAATGCCAACGTTGTACTTGAGGATGGAGATATATCCAGCACAAGCTCTCCCTTGGGCCCCCTAAGCTAGCCTGTCGTCTTCCTGGGCAAATGGAGAATATTATCCCATCTGAAGCAACAAAGCAAAACTCAACTACCTCTATCATTGGGTTCTGTGTACAGAATGAAAAATGGTGTTACAGTAGGACCCCAGTATCTGCTGGGGATCGGTTCCAGGCCTTCCCATGAATAACGAAAACCGTGGAGAGAATGCCAAACACCCCCAAAACTGTTGTTTTGTGACAGTAGCTTGCTTTACAGCTGCTGTTTTATGATAGTAGCTTGCTTTACACTGGCTGTTTGTGACAGTAGCTTGCTTTGTGGCTGCTGGATTATTTATTTAATTTTTTTCCTCTGCCAACCGTGGATAACTGAATAACTGGTTAATGAATCAGTGGATATGCAATGTGTTCCAATGGCCTAGAGAACTGTTTAAACTAGTCTTAAGTTCAGGTCATTCTGGTATGGAAATTTAGGGCGTTTATACACGACCCCTAAACTCCGGGGCAAATGGCTCCCAGCTCTGGAGATTAAAAATGTTTACCCACCAGCTCCGGAGTTAACAGGAAATTAAGTGTGACCCCGCCCACTTTAGCGCATCCCAGCGCAGCTTTCAGGTACCTGCTTTTTGGATGTGACAAATATTTGATCCGGTGTAAGGATAGTGAGTGCGGGGCTCTCCTGGCTTCTGTTTGTTCTTTTTTTGCGCCCCGCCCCTTTAAGAGATCTGAATGCTGCCGGGAACAAAATGGAGGTAAACCGGCATTCTTTTCTTTCTTTTTTCTCCCCCCCCCCCTCACGCAGCCAGCAACCAGGAAGTGCAGAGGGGGGTGGGGACAGAGGAAGAGTGAGGAACCCCTAAGATCTCTGGTCCGAATTTAAGTGGCCAGCGGATCTTAGGGGTCGTGTAAAAAGGCCCTTAATAATGCAATTGTCTGAAGCAACTCTTGATATTTTTAAGGCTAGATGTCTGGTGATTCTTGAGTTCCATTTACCTAAATTCCACTACCCTTAAGGAGATGAATGTTGAGCTCAGGATTGACCTTCTGGGTTTATGAATCTTTATTTTTTCTGACAGGTTCAATAGCTGCAATTTTCAACAATTTTATTGTTGAAATAGGAACTGGCAAACCACTCCAGTATTCCTGTCAAGAAAACTCCATGGACATGGAGTCACAAAGAGTCGGTCATGACTGTAATGACACAACACACACATTGAGGCCTGTAGCCCTAAATAAACGAACCAGTCAAGTACTGTAGCTGCTGAATGTTTATCAAAGTGCAAGTATTATTATTATCTGTTACATTGCTATCCCACATTTCCTGAAATGAAAACAAGACTACATTTATGGCTTTCCTCCTTCCTATTTTATTCTCACCTCAAGTTTGTGAGGTAATTTTGGCTGAACGGATGTGACTGGCTCAAGATCACTCTGTGATCTTTGTAGTGGAGTGGGGACTTGAACCCAAATTTATTTTGTCATATCGTAATAGATAGTATTTATTTATTTATTTATTTATTTATTTATTTATTTATTTATTTATTTATTTATTTACGGTTGTTAACCAAATCACTTAATAAATAGTAGGTAAGGATGGAATAGTTAATGGTAACTTCACAGTCTTCAGAGGGCTTGTTCACATACCATCTTCCTAGTCTTTAACATAGCCCAGTGGTTTTTATTTAGGAAACTGCAAGCTTACTGTAGAGGGATTAAGTGTCACTGATAATGATTGATAATGTGACAAATTCTTCACAAGGTGAATGCTGTCCCTTGCATCTTCCAAGATATTAAAATGAGAGGGGGGTGTTTTGGACTACAGTTCCCCAAATCCACCAACCTGATGTTGCTATTTACAAATAGGTAAATAACTAATTAGGTGTAGTTATTTTGCCTGAGGAACCCAAAGTGGCGCACATGTCTCATTTCCTCACAACAGCCCTGTGAGGTTGGCCAGACTGGTTAAAATGAGATTTTTCAGATAGGACTTGAAAATGGATAAATGAAGTCACAGTCCGGTAGTCAAAGCAGCACACTGTAACAAACCTTAAACTGTACACTTGTTTGGTTGCTGGCTTGTCTTATTAATTGGCTGCCTTTCTACCAGAGAGGAATACCACTTAACCTAAAAATGACTTTGGTGTGGAGATTTCTGTACCTTGTTGGTGATAATTGCAGGACACAGGGAGCACTTTTATTCCTTTTGTGTTTCTACAGTAAGTACCAGAGGACAATCCCTTCCCGTTCTAAATGCATTTCAGTGAACAGAAGCATTTGACACAGTTTTAATTCTGGTCGTTAAATATATTCATGCACACACTCATGAGACTCTGTTGGTTTTGCTATAACAGCCCTAGCGCAGTTCTCCTCCCCACCCCCATCTGGAATTGTGGCGGAAAATATCTCTCTCTGCTTGTCATCTTGAAGCCAAAGTTAGTGCTTTTTGGGTAGGCTGCAGATGTGATGTGTGTTTGAAGTTTACAATGTAGGTTAGATGATGCAGTGAGGCAGATAATATCGAGGAAAGGATGGGGTGGGTACAAAGGGAAGCCTGAGAAACGCGGAACTGATGCCACCTTTTTTTCCTTTCAAGGTAGGACTTGTATTTCTGAGCTCTTCAAATTTTATTTTGTAAAGTGATTTGCTGTATGCTTGGCATGAATCAGTGGAGTGTTAGATCTGAGGAAAGCCCAGTCTGATAAAGTGGGTTTTGTGCATATACTCATATATATATATATTAATGGACTATATCTAAGATGGTGTTCTTGTCCTCTTTTTTCGCTCAATGAAAAGGACAAAAAAAGAAAAAGCAAGCAATTGAATGTCTCTTTCTGTTAATGCAGTGATGCACACAAAGGTAAATGATCCCAACTTCAGGTGCATTCTGATGGGATCTGAACACTGTTTACTTGGGAATGGATATGGGACTCATGATGGGAACTGATTTTTTTTTAAATAAGCAATTTGTAACAGCCATTGAGAAAACCCGTTCCATGCTAGAGAATGAATGAAAAAGTGAATGAAAATAAAATGGCCAGTATTTTTGTTGAAACAGACTGGAATGTTATGTTTTGTTCACTTTTTAAAAATAGGGCTATCATAGAGCCTGAGAAGGAAAAAGAAGAGTTAGAGTACTTTATGAAGCAAAAGCATCCTTGCTCGGTCTGGTACCCACCCTCCCAGTGTGTATGACAAGAACATCTGTCACCTGAATCAGAAGCTGAGAATGGTGGGCACTGAAGTCCATCACATCTGAGGGCACTAAGGCTGAGCCAAAGGTTTCAGGTGCCTCAGCTTTATGTGATGGAGGATTATACAAATGTATGCATTATAGGAGGGGGGAGGGAATAGAGAATGAGATTTGTTTTTCTCTGCCTTCATTTTCAATATACTATTGGAATTCAAGGGCACTGTGTAAAACTGATTTATGTACCCTGAAAACTGTTCTTTTGTGCCATCAAGTCATAACCTACTTATAAGAACCAGAATAGGGCTTTTAACATAAGTGAAATACAGTATTTAAGGATAGGTTTTGCAAGTTCCACTCCCAGTCAGTTTCCATTAGCAGGGATCTGAACTCAGGCTTCCTGAGTCTTCCTAGTCCATCACTCTGTCCACATTGGGTGTCTGTGCTGAATTTACTGCCAAATCAACTGATTTACCATGTAGTGTATGCAACATATGTAGAGAAAATATGCCCCCTGACGTGGATGGGTTTAGAAGGAAAGTAAAGAAATGAGTAGAATGAATGTATCACTGCCTGTTTTATTATTGTTGTAGCTCGTACCTGGCAGATAGACAGAGCAGTGCTGATGACTGGTGGCTCCTGTCCTGCTTGTGAGCTTCCTAGAGGCATTTGGTTGGCCATGGTTAGGTTGATAGTCTCAGTTACCCTTTGGTTTAATCCTGCAAGGCTTTCTCAGTGAACAATTTGTTGTAATGATGAGTGTGAAAAAATATCTGTAAAATTATTTTAACGGAGGTTGCAGTGCACAGCCTATATCCTAGAGCAATGGTGGCAAACCTTCAGCACACCAGATGTTTTGGACCACAACTCCCAGAACTCCAAGCCTATATTGCCAATGATAAAAGACTGTGGGAGTTGTGGTCAAAAATATCTGGAGTGCCGAAGGTTCGCCACCACTGTCCTAGAGCATGAAGAGTATATGTAACGTTTAATGTGTGTGCTAAGTACTAACTCTATTTGTCTGTACTGATTCTAGATAAGCTGACCTATCTCTCCACAAGTCTTTCCCACTCTACTACCCACACCTTCCTGCTAAAATAGCATTGGAGCGCCTGGGAACTGTAAGAAATGTGGTAGAACGAATCACATAATTTTGATCCAACTCTAAATTGTAAATAAGTTCAGGAACAGACCCACTTCTGGGAAGGCTAACTAGCATTCCCCATTAACTAGTTAGGGATGAGCCAGTATGGTATAGTAGGCAGAACCCAAGAGACCTGGGTTCAGCATCATGATTTGGCAATGGGCAGAGCTAAATGTATGAGATGAGAAGAACAGAGTAGATGGAGCCAATGTTAAATGGCTGATCAGGGTCACATTTAATTCTTTAACAGATGAACACAAAGTGTAAGGTCATGTCTGTGCAAGTCTTTGATGCCTGCAAAGCACAGCTGTGTGGATTATTATGTGTTTAACCACTGCTTGGAGATCATGGCAATGTTTGATCTGTGAACTGGAGGTTTCCATTTTATTATCTAAATGCTTGAATGAACACTAAGATTTTTTTGCTGTCATCCAAGCAAAGAAATGGCATTGCTTAGGTGTTGGTCATGGTAGAAGAAGATTGATGGAATAGATCGTAGTTGCGTAGTAAGAGAGCAGTCAGCAGTAGGCTCTACGTAAGACAGGATGGAATATTAATAAAGATGGATGTGCAGTAGAGTTGTCTGGGAAAGTGAGGTTTTATTGTGTTCCACAGAGGCCTGCAACTCACATGAAATTAATCACTATAAAAATGAGGCTGAGCAAAAGTAGAGAGCAGGTAGATGTTGATCACACTGTGCTTGCTCCAAAAAAGTATCTTCTGTTTGAATTTGTTCTGGTGCTTTCTGAAGGCATCCAGTTATTTACTTGGTGTATGTGATGGTGGCTTTTGTTGACTTTGACAAAAATTTAAAGTAGCTTTTCAAAGGTGCCCAGTGCAATGTAGCAGGTAGAGTGATCAACTAGGATTCAGGAGGCCTTGCTTTAAATCCCTGCTCAGCCATGGGCACTGACGGGAGAAGTGGAACTTGCAAAATCCTTCCCTAAACATCTTACTTACTTTGAAATGCTTATTAGGATTGTGATAAATTGATTCTGATTTGATGGACACCGAACAACAACAGCGGCAGCAAATTTAAACAAATTATGATAAGTTTCTTGATGAGCTGAATTTGACATTTCCATGTGTACTTCAGACCAGAAATGAAAAGTTAGATCCTGTTGATCTCCTGGATCTCTCAGCAGGCTCCCATAGAGTGAATCATGGTATACTCCAAAGTTATATGAGTAGAGTGAGGCTTGGAGGCTCTGTTCTACATGGTTTAGTCCTTCTGAGAGAGGAAAGTTTTGAAGCTGTTATTGGGGGACTCTCCTGTGTTGCCACAGCTTTTTCTATATGGGTGCCCCTCAAACATCTTTTCCTCCAGGCTAGTTAACATATGAATGATAGTTAACATATTAATGAATCTGGTAAAAGAGATGGTTTGGAACTGGAGTGCCAATAACTACGTTAAACACACACACACGTAATCACACATGGGCAAATGATATCTTATTCAGTTTAATGGTTAAAAATGAATGTTAATTCAACTCTTCTGAATGAAAAAAATTATTTAATTTTTTTAAATTGTTTTTGGTCAGAATGTAGAGTTGCAACACTCTGGAACAGCTTGTACATATCCAAGAAATGTTACATGGAGAGCAAAAAGCAAGGGAACACATTGACAAATATAACACAATTTATAAAATGAGGGCCCTTTGACCTGTCTGGAGTTTGGACAGTGTGATCTTTTTCAGATAGCAGTAGAATACTGAAAAATGTCATATCAACTGGGTGGGAAATCCTGAAATTATAGGCAGTGGAAAATTATTACTGAAAGCTATGAGAGAGAGAACAATGAAATGATTAGATTCATTTAAAATTAATTATGAAACTGGAAAAGAGGCAAATGCGTAAATTACAACAAGGATGAAAATGCAATATCAAAAGCTAATAGAGTAATTACATGGCAGCTTTTACTATGGACACTTCTAATGCATGATGATGCTCAGTTGTTTCACCATGTTAGTACTGTTTGCTAGAGATGAGGACAGGATGTTTGATCACTTCTCACTGATTAACATCCTAGTACTCTTGGTCAGAAAAACAGTTTTCATTAAAACAGTTTGCCATGTGCTCCTTTTAACTGCATCAGAAGAGTGCAGCAATTAGAGTCTTCAGATGATGCAAAGAAAGTTGACACGGGAATATTACACAATGTCACATTTCCTCTCTCGCTGTCCATGAGATCATAGCTAGGGGATAGAAAGAGAACTGATTCAGGTGGCTTACTTTTCAAGATGTGATATGCAATTCAACTGCAATACTGTATGGTGATATATGGAATCACGGACTTTTAACACTAGTAACAATAAAAAAGATAGAAGCATCTGGAAAGCAGATTAATTTCAGGTTTCTAAGAATCTACTGGAATGATGGCAATTTGATCATTTTCATTTATTTTGTTTGTGCCAGTGAGAAAGTACTAAGACACAATAATAACAATAATAACAATGTGCTGTGTAATGGAATTAGGATGATGGGACACAGCATGTAAGGAAATTAGCATGATGGGATATAGTGTGATTTATAAGGCTCAATATTAACTGCACATTCACAGCTTTGTTGCTAGACTCTTATCTAAGGAATGTAACAGTCAAGACATAATAAGCCAAGTTAGAGAAATTAGACAGCTTCCATTGGTCAATTATTTCACGGGACATTTAGAAACTTCTCAGATCTGGGAGAAGAGAAGTTTGTACTTAAGTATGTGAGAAACTCTCGTTTTGGGTTGAGCTTCAAGATGTAGTCAGATTTAAACCTAGCCAGTTGAGGGTTGTAATTGTGATAGTATTAAGCTAGTGAGAATATCATAGGCTTTATTATTTTTCGGGCAATAATATATGATCGTATCTGATAAGTATTTGTATATTTTTCATTGATTTTTATGAGTTATTTTTTCATTTTTGTAACTCAGAATAGTGAATAAAAGGCTTTCATTAAATTATTGCTCTCAGGCTATTTGTTTTGTTTAAAAGAACCCACAAGAACTCGGGTAATTCTTGGCTAGCTACACTCCTACTTCTGAGTTTCGTTACATGCCATCAAGTCCATTCAGATTTATAGCAGGCCTTTTCAGGGTTTTCCAGGAGGTAGAGACTACACAGAAGTGGTTTACCATTCCTTTCTTCTGGGGGCACCCTTGTAATGTGCAGCTTGCCCAAGGCCACACAGGTTGGCCGCACTTCCAGGAAAAACAGCGGGGAATTGAACTCCCCACCTCCAGCTCCACAGTCAGAGACCTAAACTACTGAGCTACCCAGCCAGCTCAGTGGCTTAGGTATAACAATTAAAATGTGAAAGTCATAAAACGCAGAAATATATAATGATAAACAAAAAGGACAGCTGGTCATCAGAGTGAAATATATATGGGGAAAGAGAGGGTAGAGTGGAAGAGTATACTGGCTGAAAATCTCAAAGATAGCTTTGGAAGCCAACATCATCTATATATATATAGCTGCTACCTCCAGTCAGAATAACTGCCCCATCTCTTTTATGAAAGGCATGAGAACAACAAGAGAAATATATGATTAATTTAAAAATTACTTTTAAAAAATCCTAGAGATAGCTCAGAAAGTACTGGAGATCTGTTGACTAAATCTTGACTCTAAACCTTTCATATTGACATGTTAGCAGGCTCAAGATTACAGTATATCCAGACAATCATCTTTTTTTACTCATTTAAATGAATGAGACATGGCTTAGTCCCATTGGTTTCAGTGAATCTATTCCAAATTTGACTTAATTCTGGATCCGTTCTAATGTGGCAATAACCCTGATTTACCAGAGAAGTTTCCTGAAACTTTATAGGGCACTCCTTCTTCATCATTATTTGGGTGAAGTTAGCTTGGACCTCCGCTCAGGTAAAATCTATCTCTTCTGTCTCTAAATTCCAGGCTCACAACATTTCTAGTCATTCATGTGTACATCACGTTGCTACTGCTCAAACTTAGCTGCTCACTCCTTTCTTTCCCCTAAGCCATGATTCTGATGGGCATGGCCTTCTTGGAAAATGAAGGATGAACTATAACCAGGGGACATTGTCCATGACACACCAGATGAAGCCTCTGCTATGGGCAAACAGACTGTGTTGTTATATCATGCTCTGCCTGAGCTTCCCCCAGGGTTATATTTCTGATAAAAGCTGGAAATGGAATTCTGCTTGGACTAGAAAGACCTTGATGTCCTGCATCAGGGTCATTTTATGTTCTTGAGCCAAACTGCAGGAAATACCTTCAGGGTTTTGGCTGTAGCACAGCCACATTTCTGTGCAATATTATTTAATATCTACATGGGGCTGCTGGGAGAGGTCATCAGGAGTTCTGGAGGTTCATGCCACCAATATGCAGGTGACACACAGTGCTCTCTCACCTTCCCACCTTCTGCAGTGGATGCTGTCATGTCTCTTGAGTGTTGCTTGGCTGCTGTGCCAGGATGGATGAGGATGAATCAACTGAGGCTGAACACGGACACAACAAAATCCTGCATGTAGGAGCCTCTGATGTCATTGGTTTGGGAAGCTCCCTCTCTTTTGGGGATAATGACTCTCCCTGTTCAGATTGAAGTTCTCAGCTTGGGCATTCTTCTGGACATGGTGCTATCCATGGAGTCCCTGGTGGTGTCTGTGGTCTGTTCTGCCCATTTCCATCTGTGGTGGATCGCCCAGCTGTGTGATAGGGATCTGGACACCTAGGTTCTCCCAATTCCAATTCAAGCATTGGTCATCTTGAGATAACACTACTGTAATGCACACTTTTCGGGGCTGCCCTTGAAGCTTATATGGAGATGCTAACTGGTCAGAACATGGTGGCCAGAGTGTTAACTGACCTTAGTAGATACTAGAAAATATATCCTACTTTGCCCTCATTGCACTTGCTACTGGTTCACTTCTGCATCAACTTTAATGTGTTGACGATGAAACACAAAGCCTTAAAAGGTTTAGAACCTTGGTACTTTTCAGAGAGACTGCTTCCAATGGGAACTTTCTGTAGAGGCAGGGCATTTGAGATAAAACCAGGAATTGAGCCTACTCAGCAGTTGCTCCATGCTTGTGGAATTCTCTTCCTTCTGAGATAAGCTCACCTCCTCCTTGGGATCTTTCAAATGTTCTTTAAAAATCTGGATGTTTACGCAGGCTTTCTCCCAGATTGGTACACAGCTGTGCTGTTCTACATTATCTCATAAGAACATAAGAACATAAGAAAAGCCATGCTGGATCAGGCCAAAGGCCCATCTAGTCCAGCTTACTGTATCTCACAGTGACCCCACCACTGCACCTTCAATCGTCTGGCTATTGCCTTAAACTGTCAATTATTGTTTTAAGTGTTCATTATTTGTTTGGAAGTTGAGTCATGGTGACTGGACTTCTTTTTCTTGTGAGATAGAAACATTTCACTGCTCCAGTTGCCATGACTCAACTTCCAGATAAACTCACCTGGATGACTGAGACTCTTCACAGACATATTTCTTTATTTGTTGTAATTCTGATTAATGTTTACTTTATTTGAACTTTATCTTATTTTGTCTTATTTATTGATTTCTTATTGTTGTAAACCACCCAGAGTGGCCTTATTACCAGATGGTCAGTATAGAAATCAAATCAAATCAAATCAAATCAATTAATAAATCAATAAAAGCTTGCTTACATACTCTCTCGTACTTAAAGGTTACTCAGGGCATCAGACCTGAAGCTTTCCATTACTTATGCCCTTATTGCTATACAATAACAACATTTTCCACTCCAGATATCATTGCAAACACCTATAAACTGTGTTTATATCCTGCTTTTCTTACTGTGAACTCAAGATGGCTTATATAGGGCGTTTATACACGACCCCTAAGCTCCGCCGCAAATGGCTGCAAGGTCCGGACCTTAAAAATGTTTACCCACCAGCTCCGGACTTTGCAGACAATTAAGTGCGACCCCGCCCACTTTAGCGCGACCAAACAGCAGTTTTCTTGTACCTGCTTTTTGGATGTGACAAATATTTGATCCGGTGTAAGGATAGTGAGTGCAGGGCTCTCCTGGCTTCTGTTTGTTCTTTTTTTGCACCCCGCCCCTTTAAGAGATCTGTATGCTGCGGGGAACAAAACGGAGGTAAACCGGCATTGTTTTCTTTTTTTTTCTCCCTCCCTCAGGCAGCCAGCAACCAGGAAGTGCGGAGGGGGGTGGGGACAGAGGAAGAGCAAGGAACCCCTAAGATCTCTGGTCCAAATTTAAGTGGCCAGCGGATCTTAGGGGTCGTGTAAAAAGGCCCATAGTTCTTGTCCAGACTAGCTTATCCTCTCGACAACCTCAGGCTTAAGGTCATTCATTCAAGGTCAGCCAGTGAATTTCTGTAACTGAATGGGGCTATTACCTGGATCCTAATTGAACACCCTTAACTGCTATGTCCTTACTGACACCGAGAAGCCTTCCCATTGGCTTGATTGGCAAAACAACCTCAAAGTCCAGTGAACTATTTCCCCCCACTACTTGTTATTTTTATAATTGCATAGTTAATCTAAGTGAAATTGAACTAACAAAGGAAAAACCAAAACAAAGAACAAAGGGGGGGAGTAAATACTCTTCTTCTTTCAACAATGCTGAGGTTAAGGTTGGCAGGACCCTATGTAGTTCAAAATCCATGTATAACTCTTATGCCCCCTCCATGTACAGTGGAACCTCAACTTACGAATTTAATCCATTCTGAATGCATGCTCTTAAGTCAAACTACTCTTAAGTCAGGGTACCTATCTTAAAAATTGAAAAAAATAAGTTAAAAATTTTAAAAGAAATAAATGAAAAAAATATTTGTAAGTCAAGCAGACTATATCTAAAATTTGTAAGGCGGCAGTTAAAACGCCAACAGTTTTCCGCTCTTAAGTCAAATTGCTCTTAAGTAATTTTGTAATTTTATTGCAATTTGATGTTTTAATTATTTGAATTGTTTACTTTGATTGTGAGCTGCCCAGAGACCGTTGGGTAGTGGGTGGCATACAAGCTATATAAAATAAAATAAATAAATAAAATAAATAAAGTCGAGCTGCTTTTAAGTCGGGGTACCACTGTATTTACAAAGCATAAACAGTTGACTCTCTCTCTCTCTCTCTCTCTCTCTCTCTCTCTCTCTCTCTCTCACACACACACACACACACACACACACACACACACACACACACACACACAGAGAGAGGGGGGGAGAGGGAGAGGGAGAGAGAGAGAACAGTTCTTTCTATTGGAGTTCTCTTCCATAGCATTGATAATTATTTCCCTACACTACTGTGTAATGAGGAACCAATGAGGAAGCTTCATTATGTTGCAATGAAGTGGCCTTTTATTTCAATTACTTTTACAATCCTTAATACATGTGTCAGCTTCTCCAATATTTCCTTCCTATATTATGTGGGACACGTTCTGCTATTAACTTTTCTAAGATCTTTTCTACTTATC
The DNA here is from genome assembly GCA_029282475.1 of Phrynocephalus forsythii. Taxonomy (NCBI): domain Eukaryota; kingdom Metazoa; phylum Chordata; class Lepidosauria; order Squamata; family Agamidae; genus Phrynocephalus; species Phrynocephalus forsythii. Next base: position 95,576,775 of record JAPFRF010000005.1, read on the forward strand.
TCTGTTACATGTGCTGCTACCAACATAAAATGGGATTAATTATCTATAAATTATTTTTTCATTGACAACCAATGCATCAAATGCTATATTTATCTACCAAGAGCAGTATCAGTGCTTCTGTGCATAGACTGGCTATTGCTCATCTTTTGATGTACCTAAAATATAGTATAGTAGCCCTTTACTCAGTTCCATGCATGTAACTATCTGGATACCATTTAACATAGAACCACAATCATTTTTAACAACTGTAGCCGTTTTCAGAGAGGTGTCTTAGGACTCCTGCTTTGAGAAGCAGGCTGGACAAGATGGCCTTCTAGGCAGACCCCTTCCAACTAAATTATTCTATTAGCCCATTTTAAAAAATAGTGGTATCTTTAAAGATGATAAATGTATTCCATATTTGTGTAATATGATCCATTCCCCCTGAAATAAATCTGTTAGTCTTAAAAGTGCCACTATACAGTGGTACTTTGTATAAAGGAATTAATTTGTTCCAAATGAAATTCTGTTAAGCAAATTTTCCTTTATACAAATTTCCAGTAGGAATGCATTGAAAACAGAGCCATCCCTAATCGCAACCATTTTTCTGTTGTACAGATTCGCCCCATAGGCTATTCTGTGAAGCAAATTTCCCCTATCTCCGGAATTTTTTATGTTGTACAGATTTTATGTTATTCAAACTGTTTGTCCACTGTACTTTTTGTTTAACGCTGGTTTTCTTTTAAAAATTAAAATGGTATTGTTCTCTGTAAGGACTTTTCTTTAAACAAAGCTTCCTTCCGTTGCCTTTTGCACTCAAAACTGGCCAATTCAAAATCAAAACAGAGACAAGACAGGTATTTGTTGGAGCTATGCTGAATCCCTATTGGACCAGTTCTGACTGTGCCACAGATAACAGCCCTTGAATAAAGCAGCTTGGTGTCTTCAGCGAGAGAGGGAGAAAGATAGCATTTGTACTGCTACATACAATTCATGTTCATAAAATGCCTGGAGAGCCTTGAATGAGAGGGACTGAATGGGTGCCAAGTATGATGTATCAAAGGATAGCTTTTCTGTCTTGTGACCCTTGTCTCGCAGCAAAGCAAGACAATTCTGGATAATATCCTTGGAAGGGGCGACTGGAATCTGTTGTTTACAGGACATCGCTCTTGCTGGGTCTAGATTCCTGCACTGCCTGGTAAACTCACATCAGGTTAGACACTTTCCCAAAGCAATGGAGTCGACTCTTAGCTCTAATAAAGCCTGGTTATCTTGACATGTGGGTGGGTGAATGGATGCAAAGAGCAAGGTCACTTCAGAACAAACGGGTCTCTGTGTATGTTACGACTTGCCAGTTGAGCAGCTTATTCCATTCACTAACATGTTCTCTTTCCTCCCGTTCCTGTAGATTTCCTAAAACAAGGGCGAGAGAAGTTAGAACAAACGGTCAAGGCCTCCAGTTCCAGGTTGTGCTCCTAGTGAGTAGAGTACATTGTCTGTGTTTGTGTGGAAAACAAATGTATATAAAGGTCTGGGGTGTCCCCCCCCCCCAATGTTGTGGCTGTTTCTTTGAAGCTCAGCCTCCACCTCTTGCAAGCAAGAAGCTGCAACTGAGTCGGCTGGCACCAGGTGAGATGCATTAGGAAGGATCTTTGGCATAATTTGGGAATGTGGCTCCCTGTGGATCCATTGCACAATTCTGCTTCTAACGGGAGTGTTTTCGCCTGCCGATGTAAGTGCAATAGATGACTGAAAGTTAAGATTCTTTGGTGCTCTAGTATCTTTTTGATGTGGCCCATTGAAACAAGCCACTTTCCATAGCACTGGGGGACTTGAACAATTGAAGGAGGCAGCCGGCAGTGAAAGCTGAACAGTATTTGGGAATGTGCTGCTTGGACTATAAATCTCATCATCCATGCTGGCTGGTGGAAATTATTGTCCAAGAAAGTAATTTCCCCCAAAGTCTGATTTAAAATGATTTGAGTTTCTTTTTGATTTGCAGTTTATCTGTCAGGTACAAGCCAAGAAGAGGATACGCATGTAATGCATCTCTTTTATTAAATGTTACAGTAGCTGGACAGGAGTTGGTGGCGGGGGGAGAGAATGAGAGCATTCTTTCCTAGAAATATTAATTTTACAGCATGTATGTAGATTTTGACTGGGGAAAGGGTGCAAGTTGGGAAGAGCTGAACTGATGGTGGAGGCTGAGCTTTAAAACCGAAAAAGACCTTCAGAGGTTTAATTGGAGGCCTTTTCATCTTACATGCATTTGGCTGTGGAACAAAGGATCTGGAATGGGTTACTTGAATGAAAAACTGCACAGCATATACACTGCTTCTATTGTCTCTGCTTTTAACCACTGTGTGCTAGAACTGGGGATGGGTGCCGGGTGTTTCCATGAATATGGACAGAAGGTACATTTGAATCATTTGGCAGATTTATTGGAGAATGATCTGAAGTAAATTGGCATAGATTTGTGACTCCCAATCTCATCAATATCTGCATTTAAATTACTATCCCTTGATGATGATGATGATGATGATGATGATGATGATGATGATGATGATGATGATGATGATGATGATGATGAAGGAATGAAGTAAGCTTGTAGGCATAGGAGTAGATTTTTGGGTGGAAAGGCCTCCATTCAATCCTGTTTTGGGGACCAGGGAATATTAGTTTTAGAACTCTTTTCATTTAAGCCATTAGCACCAGGCTTCATTTGGTAGATTTTGGCATTTTTAAAGGAAAAAAAAAAAACACCAGATTTTGTAGACCTGACACAAAACACAAATCCTCAGTTCTGGCTTTGACCACATATACATTGAACCAGTTGCTTTTGGGCTTTTTTATTTCATCATTACATATTAATCTCTAATGGATGTAGAGCTATTTCTTGCAGTTTCTTTTTCTGGAGGTGGAGTGTTAAGATCTGTCCGTTTGTCCCCTGCTTTCAGTTAACAGTCATCTTTAATTTCACAGTGCTGAAAGAGTTGCTACCTTTATGGACCACTCAAAAAGCCCAGATGCTAACAGCGAGGTAAGACCTGGTCACCCTCTCATTTGGATGCATTTAACTGGATTCAAATCTGAAGATGGTGACTAGCGTGCATAAAGAACTTACTTGTAAAGTCATCATAAAGTGTCATTGGGCCAGAAAACTCTGTTGATGGGGCAGGTTCATGAACTGCAGTAGAGTTGAAACATGTTTTCTCTGTGCCAACACATGATACCTTTTCTTGGCTGGCAGTTTCTTTGAACCAAAGCTCAGAAAAGATGCAGTCCAAACTATTTTTTTGTTGGCTGGGGTAGTCTATGAGTTACAGTCCCTGCAAAAGTAACTGTTCCAAGCTCTGCCTATGGTGGCGTAACTTCTCTAACTTCAGCTATCCACTTGTCGATTACTTTCAGGTTTCGTCGCCAACTGATAACATCAACCTTGGACCTTCTGCTAATCCCAAGTAAGGACTTGCAAAAATCGATCCATTCTCCAGATCCGGTGGAATCAGGGGGGGTCGGCTTCCAGTTCATCAGTTGGCTAATTAACTTGAATAGATCTCTTGAATGTCTGGGCAAATCTTCTCTTTACAGGAGCAATGAACAGCTTACGCAGATACATCATGGGGTCACACACTTTTCTTCTGCATACTGTGCGAAATTCAACAGTGTGCTACTAGCAGAAGTCAAAACAAACAAACAAAAAATAAAAAATCCCAACTCTGACGTGTGTGCTTCAAAACATGGTGTGTGGGAGTGCACACCTTGTTATAACTGGGGAATTGCATTCTGTGGACATGATTTTCCTTTGGGAAAAAAAACCCAGTAGACTACCCCACACCTTGTTTTAGGACAAACTTATGGGGTATTATGTTCAACCACTGCTAACATGCTGTTAATGTTGATAGTAAGGAAGGAAGGAAGGGACATGGACACGTGTTGCTCACCCCTGCTGAATATTGGGTATTAACACTGCCTAGACAGACAGGAAAGGCAGAATGTATATTACATGTTGCTACTTGTATTATGGGCATTATCAAATAAGTGTCCCTAATATGTACAGTGCAGTGCCACATCCAGTAAGGGGGAACAACTGGATATTCTATGGAGATAAACATTTTAATCTAAATGAATGTTGGGAAAATGTGACATCATTAATGCATAAGTGCTTCTTGCCTTCCCCTGAGAAAGACAGGTTTACCATATAAGTGTTTCTCAAGGTTAAACAATGGAATGGAATGGGAGGTGTCATGTTGCTTTGTTTCACAGTCAGTTTTCCAGTAGTAGCATGCCAGTGCATTCCCAACTGGAAAGAGTTTCCATTAAGAAATTATAGCAAAGTTGGTCTTGGGTGAATCACCATGTGACATTATCATTCATGGCTCTGAAATACAATTGGACCCCCTTAACAGCAGGATCAGTATCCACTGAATCATTTATCCACGGACTGAAAATATTACATATATTAAAAGAAGAATCCTAAAAAGTACTGTGTACATTTCTAATGTTGAGGTTACCAGAACTGGCCCCTAGAGGGAGGCAGAGATTATGTTATGTTAAACAGTTGCAAGAGAAGTATATTTCTGCTCTGTCATTTGCTTAACTGGCAACTAGAAGGAGCCCAAGATCATTTTATGTATAGCGGCGGCGGCGGCAGGGGGGGTCGGGCAGCGGCAGCAGGGGGGTCGGGCGGCGGGGGGGGGGTCAGGCAGCGGCAGCGGGGGGTCGGGCAGCGGCGGCGGCAGTGGTGGCAGGGGGTCGGGCGGTGGTGGTGGTGGCAGGGGGGTCGGGCGGTGGTGGTGGCGGCAGGGGGGTTGGGCGGCGGCAGCGGCGGCGGCGGCAGGGGGGTCCAGCGGCAGCGGTGGCGGCGGGGGGGCAGCAGGCTGGGCAGCGCCCCCTGTCCATTTTGGCGCCCCCTGTCCATTTTGGCACCCTAGGCAACTGCCTAGTTCGCCTTAATGGACGCGCCGGCCCTGGCTGTACCATTACTCAAACAAAGCTGCAGAAACAGGGATAATAAGATGTTGAAGGAGAGAGCTATATGCTACCCTAGACTCACTTTCTTTCATCAGGACACTCTCCCACTGCCCATGTTAAAGCAACATTCAGCAGCTTCTCTGGTTTGTTTCTGCAGGTGTCTAGGGATGTGTCCTCTCTTTTATCTCAGGTAGCAAAATGTTTTCCTTGTCTGGGTGGGCAGGATGAAGTAGGGATTATGATCTGATGCAACACGTTTTTTACTTTCCCTCCTTTTTCCCAACAGTGCCAAGCCAACAGATTTTGACTTCCTGAAGGTAATTGGCAAAGGCAGCTTTGGAAAAGTAAGTGACCTAGCTCGAAAGGTGTCTGTGTCACTTGTTCTCGAGTTTGGCATCTGTTGTCCTGATTTTAGCTTCTTTGTTGTGGGTAACCCATGGTTTCTGAGGGTCCAAGCGAATGAGCTTCACTTTTAGAAGAGGAGTTCCTTCAGCTGTTAAGATGGCTGTTGGCACTAGCACAGCTTTCCTCACCTTCTGCATGTGGCACTGTAGCTGCCCTTGTTTTGTTAATGATGACTGGAAAGTAAACAGAGGCTTCATTTGCAAGTCTGATTGTGGAGGAACAAAGCTTCCTATAATTCCATCCCTAGAAGAATAAAACTGTTGAGTGTGAAGCTGATATCTGATCTAGTTTGAATAGCTTCACCTTCTTGAATAGGTGACATTTCCACTTAGCATTTGAACTGGCAGTGTAATTCAGTTTCTACTTACTACAAAGTTAAGACCTGGTGAAACTTATTTCCATCAGCCAAGATTCTGTGAGCTGTTCCTTACTGGGGATCCCCAAGATAACAATTCTAGTGCATCTTCAGCATTGCCTGCAAATATTGCATGTATGGTATAAAGCTTTCTCGCATCTCCGGGTTTCCTGCAGAGTACCTGTATGTCCTTTCCTACAGGACCGATTGTTGCTGGAAAGTTATTTGGATTGGAAAAAATGGTACAGACAGAAAGGGTTGCATGCAGCTTCATGGCGCGGAACCAGCAATGTCTTTGTCCTGTATCTTTTCTAGCTACAGTGGACCCTTGTATAACAAACAGTTTGTATAACATAAAATCTGTACAACATAAAAAATTCCAGAGATGGGGGAAATTTGCTTAATATAATCACCTATGGGGCAAATCTGTACAACATAAAATGGGATTACTCCGTTTCCAATGCATTCCTATTGGAAATTTGTATAAAGGAAAATTTGCTTAACATAATTTCATTTGGAACGAATTAATTCCTTTATACAAGGGACCACTGTACCTTGAAATTGAAAATATTTCAAATTGTGTATCATTCCATTTTTTTTTTGTAGTACCTTGTAGAAATAGGCTCTCTTCCTTGGTACACTGTGTTTAGATGCAGCCAAACACTTCTCAGCCTGGTATACATTCCGCAGATACGTTAGCACAGCGCTGTAATGTAAACACATACCAAGGCAAGCTAGAATTTAATCCTCTCCAGGCTCCTTTGTCTCTTGTTTCTCCATAGGTCCTTTTGGCTAAACACAAGTCTGATGGTAGGTTCTATGCCGTGAAAGTTTTGCAGAAAAAGTCCATCCTCAAGAAAAAAGAGGTACATTTTAGAGGTCTTCCTTGCGCTAGAAACACGAGATTTTTCTTCATCAAAACCAAGTTTTCCTTGTCTGACCTTTTAAATAGTTGACAGATGGTGAAAGAAATGTTACCGTGTTTCATTTCATTGGATGAAATGTAATGTGTTTCGATCTTTACATTCACAATAGAGGCAAGACTTTTAATAGCCACTTCTGAGAGGGAATACTGGGCGCCAAAAGTTCTTGCTGGTTTTATATTGGATATTTTATGTCGTAAACTATTTTGAAATAATTAGGTGTAAGAGGTTTTAAATGTTTTTTGGGGGGAATAGTTGTCCTCTGTTGACTACCTCCCTGGTTTAACTGGGAATGTGGCAGTTTCTTCTTTGTGATTTGCAATGGGGGACAGAGAAGCAGCCTCCCTGGAGAATGTGAGGACTGAGGACACATTGGGACATTGCCTGAGTGATGACAGCAGTCTCTGCAGCTAATCCTTCTACTCCACAATCATCCTTAGATTGCTTTTGACAGCAACAAAGAAGTGGAGTACAACATCTGGCCCACATGCTGAACTCATAGTGACTTTGTAGCAGAATAAATCTCTTACTGACTGCAAAAAATATTTTTTTGGGGGGAGGGGGTGTTTTCTTTGGGAAATTCAGCAATTTATCTCTGGGAAATATCGTAATAAGAAAGAATGCTGGGCATGGGCAAAAAAATGGGCATGGGGAGGGGAGAGACTTTTCCTTTTCCAGTCATGGATACAATCATATCCCCCTCCCCAAAAAAATATTGGGGGACAGTCATTTGGAAATTGGAAAAGGAGGGATCAAAGTCTCTCCCCCCCCCTCCCCATGCCCAGCATTTTTTTCGGGGGTGGGGACCATTCTTTCTTATTACGATATTTCCCAGAGATAAATTGCTGAATTTCCCAAAGAAAACACTCCCTGTGCAAAAAAAAAATGCTCCATGGCTTAGGAGAAAGGAAACGACGTTTGATCACGAATATGAGCTTGTATGTAGTTTTTGTCACTGTTGGTTTGTAAAGTGGTATTCTGTGTATTTGCTTAGTCCTCTCCCTTTCTTGCTTTTTCATAGCAAAATCACATAATGGCCGAACGCAATGTGCTCCTGAAGAATGTGAAACATCCCTTTCTTGTGGGTCTCCACTATTCCTTCCAGACCAAAGAGAAACTCTACTTTGTACTGGATTATGTGAATGGAGGGGAGGTAATTTCACGCCAAGGCATAACCTGCATAGCGGCCGGGGGTGTCTTCAAACTCTGCTTTTTTTCAGTCTTGCCATTGATTTAATATTTGTCTGAATCAAGGGGCTATATGTGTCTTTTCCTTAAGAACATAAGAACATAAGAAGAGCCATGCTGGATCAGGCCAAAGGCCCATCTAGTCCAGCTTCCTGTATCTCACAGCGGCCACACCAGATGCGTTTGGAAGTGCATGAGACTAGATATCTGTCTCCTGATACCACTCCCCTGCATCTGGCCCTTGAAGTACCCTGGTTTAAAGCCTAGAGATTACACATCTCCATCATGGTTTGTAACCTGTGATGGACTTTTCCTCCAGGAATCTGTCCAATCCCCTTTTGAAGGCATCCAGGCCAGATGCCATCACCACATCCTGTGGCAGGGAGTTCCATAGACTTACAACGCGCTGGGTGAAAAAATATTTTCTTTTGTCAGTTCTTACTCTCCCAGCCTTCAATTTGAGTGTATGTCCCCTAGTTCTGGTATTTTGGGAGAGAGAGAAGAGCTTCCCTCTATCCACTTTACTCATACCCTGCATTATTTTGTATGTCTCAATCATATCCCCCCTCAAGCGCCTTTTTTCCAGACTAAAGAGGCCCAAATGTTTTAGCCTTTCTTCATAAGGGAGGTGCCCCAGCCCAGTAATCATTTTAGTCGCTCTCTTCTGCACCTTTTCCAGTTCCACTATGTCTTTCTTGAGATGCGGTGACCAGAATTGTACACAATACTCCAGGTGGGGCCTTACTATTGTTTTGTATAATGGCATTATAATGTTGGCTGTTTTATTTTCAATCCCCTTTTTGATAATCCCTAGCATGGAATTGGCCTTCTTCACCGCTGCCACACACTGGGGAGACACCTTCATGGAGCTGTCCACCAACACACCAAGATCTCTTTCCTGATCCGTCACGGATAACTCAGAGCCCATGAGTTGATAGATGAAGTTTGGATTTTTTGCCCCAATATGCATTACTTTACATTTGGTTACATTAAAACGCATTTGCCATTTCTCAGCCCATTCCCCCAGTTTGGAGAGATCCTTCTGGAGCTCTTCACAATCTTCTCTGGTTTTCACCACATGGAAAAGTTTTGTGTCACCTGCAAACTTGGCCACCTCACTGTTCATCCCTGTCTCCAGGTCATTTATGAACAGATTGAAAAGCACCGGTCCCAGGACAGAGCCCTGGGGCACACCGCTTTTCACTTCTCTCCATTGTGAAAATTTCCCATTGACACCTACTCTTTGTTTCCGGGATCTCAACCAGTTCTCAATCCATAAGAGGACCTGTCCTCTTATCCCCTGACTGTGCAATTTTCTCAGCAGCCTTTGGTGAGGGACTGTATCAAAAGCCTTTTGAAAATCCAGATAGACTATATCCACCGGTTCACCCAAATCCACATGCCTGTTGACCTTTTCAAAAAATTCTAAAAGGTTTGTCAGACAAGATTTACCCTTACAGAAGCCATGCTGATTTTCTCTCAGCAAGGTTTATTTCTTTTATGTGTTTTAAGATTTTCTCTTGGATGAGGCTTTCCACCATCTTCCCTGGGACAGATGTAAGGCTAACTGGCCTGTAGTTTCCTGGGTCCCCCCTCCTTCCTTTTTTAAAAAATGGTGTGACATCTGCCATCCTCCAGTCCTCTGGCACTGTGGCAGTTTTAAGAGACAAGTTGCATATAACCGTTAAGAGATCTGCAATTTCATTTCTCAGTTCCCTAATAACCCTTGGGTGGATGCCATCTGGGCCCGGTGACTTGTTAATCCTCAGTTTATCGATTAGTCCTAAAACCTCCTCTCTTTTAACCTGTATTTGATTTAATTCTTTAGTCAAGAGGGGCGGCTCAGGCAGCGGAATCCACTCAAGGTCCTCTGTCGTGAAGACAGACGCAAAGAAGTCATTCAATTTCTCTGCAATGTCCAAGTCCTCCTTAACCTCCCTTTTTCCTCCCTCACCATCCAGAGGGCCAACTGGTTCTCTGGCAGGTTTTCTACTTCTAACATATTTAAAGAAGGTTTTATTATTACCCTTTATATTGCTAGCTATGAGTTCCTCAAAATCTTTCTTTGCCTCCCTTATCATCTTCTTACATTTCTTTTGCCAGAGTTTGTGTTCCTTTTTATTTTCCTCATTGGGGAGGATTTCCATTTACAAAAAGACCTTTCCTTGTGCTTTAGAGCCTCTCTAACTCCAGTCGTTAACCATGCCGGTGTCCTCTTGGACTTAAATGAGCTCTTCTTTCTTTGTGGTATGCACTTGTGCTGGGCCTCTATTATTGTTGTTTTAAACAGGCTCCATGCACTCTGAAGAGATTGGATTCTTCTAACTTTCCCCTTCAATTTCTCTCTAACTAGTTTCCTCATCTGAGGGAAGTTTGCCCTTCGAAAATCAAGGGTTTTTATGTCTGATTTGCTTGACACTCTTCCTCCGACATGCATGGCAAAGGAAACTGCAGCATGGTCACTGTTCCCCAGAGGCTCAGTGACATTCACATCCCTGACCAGGTCCTGAGTATCACACAGAATTAGATCCAGAGTTGCCTGTTCTCGGGTGGGCTCCATGACAAGTTGCTCTAAGGCACAGTCATTCAGCAAGTCGAGAAACCCGGTTTCTCTTTCTTGCCCAGAGCTCGCATTGGCCCAGTCAATGTGGGGATAATTGAAGTCCCCCATGATTACTATCCTGTCCCTCTTAGCCACCTCCATGATTTCTCTCCTCATTTCAAGGTCCCCCTCAAGTTTTTGATCTGGTGGACGATAGAATACACCAACTGTCACATCACTCCTGGGACCTGGTAGTTTAACCCACAGTGATTCTATGGTGGAGTCAGACCCTCTGTCCATCTCCATTCTGCTGGATTTTACCCCTTCTTTGACATAGATGGCCACTCCTCCTCCAACCCACCCCTCTCTATCCCTTCTATAGAGTTTATAGCCTGGGATTGCTGTATCCCACTGGTTCTCCACATTCCACCAGGTTTCTGTTATGGCTATTATATCTATGTTATCCCTAGCTGCCAAATGTTCAAGTTCTCCCATTTTTGGTCGGAGGCTTCGAGCATTGGCGTAGAAGCACCTGTACAGTGGGTCCCGCAACAACAGCTGCTGCCTTGTTCTTTTCCCCTCACAGCTTTTATTTTCAGTAGACAAACTGTCACAGTCCATTATTCTCCCAGTGCTAATACCTGCTATGTCATCTCTATGTGATTCTCTACCCTCTCCAACCTCGTTCCCCGAGGATGAGGTGTTCCGAACCGGATGCCACTCAGCTCCTGTCGGCTTCCCCCAGTTATCAGTTTAAAAGCTGCTCTTTTGCCTTTTTGAGGTTGAGTGCCAGCAATCTGGTCCCATCATGATTCAAGTGCAACCCATCCCTCCTGAACAGGTTTGGCTTGTCCCAAAATGTTCTCCAGTTCCTGACAAATCTAAAGCCCTCCTCTCGACACCATTGCCTCATCCACGCATTGAGGCTTCTGAGTTCTGCCTGCCTGGCGGGTCCTGCACGAGGAACAGGTAGCACTTCTGAAAATGCTACCTTGGAAGCCCGGGACTTCAATCTTCTACCTAACAACCTGAATTTGGCTTCCAAGACTGACCGCTTGGCCTTCCCGACATCATTGGTACCGACGTGTACCATGACCACTGGCTCCTTCCCAGTTCTCTCTAACAAGCTATCTAGATTTCTCGTGATGTCTGCAACCTTTGCACCTGGGAGGCAAGTGACCATACGGTTATCATGCTCCTCACAAATCCATCCCTCTGTATTTCTAATTATCGAATCTCCTAGTACAAGGAGCTTCTCTCCTGCAGCCTGCTCATCTACATGTACCTGATCTTGTATCTCATCAATAGTGATGAGGGAGAGATCCTCAGGTGGAACCAATTGTTCCTCGGTGTGTGCCTCATGAGGTCTTCCATCTCATTGATTTGGGAGATTTTTTTCCAGCTTGGAAACATAGTTAACGTGGTCCTGCTGAAGGGCTTTGAATCTGAGAGTCAGATGACATCTTAAGACCAAAGCAGTATACTCCCCTTAAACATTATCCTTCTAGACAACCACACCATGTTTGCCATGTTTGAGACATCAAGCACATTAACCATGTTCCCTGAGACAACAGATATGCAAGCACCACCCTGCAATCTCCTAACTGATCAATTAACAACATATTTGCCAAATATATATTGCAACAAATTCATGTTAGCATAAACAGACTGTGTTTTTCCTCTTAAGAGTGATTTGCTTTTAAATATGGGATCAGTGTATCCTTTGGCAGGGTCTTAAGTGTTCTAATGTTGTCAACCTAAGACTACAAAATCAGGTAGAAAATAAAATGATGTTTTTATGGGAAGAAAGGTACTTACAAAGCTCTCTGATCTAAATTCAGAATTTCCTCCTCTGCTAATAGCTGTTCTTCCATTTGCAAAGAGAGCGTTGTTTCCGTGAGCCACGAGCACGCTTCTATGCAGCTGAAATGGCGAGTGCTGTTGGTTACCTCCATTCACTGAATATCATTTACAGGTAAAGTATAGCATGATAGATAGCAGATACCTCAGAGGGACACTCCCATCCCCAAGTAAAAACAACCCTTATATAATTATTTTAGCAGATAGATACAAGTCCTTAAAGAGGGTGAATCCTAACAGAACTCAAGCCATCTGTTTTTTCCTCCCTTACCTTTTAGGGACCTAAAACCTGAAAACATCCTTTTGGATTGTCAGGTATGTTATCTCTATCTATATGTATGTAAAAGCAGAACTGAGAGTCCAGATGCTATGGTTTATGGCAAGGGCCAGCTCTAAGACTTCAGTATGGTGGTGGTGGTGGTGGTGGTTATATACTGTGAAGCCTAAATTATGGAGACCATAATATGGTTTTTGATATATTTGAGTAGTGGTTTACCATTGATAATTCCAAGAAAGTTTCCATGTTCAAGTGGGGGGTTGAACCCATACTACCTGAGTCTGACATCTCATCAGCTACACCACTGTTGTGCTCCTAGTATGCATCCTAAGACATACAATAAAAGCATGCCAGTTGTGAAAGGAATGTACAAATACAGTATAAAAAGGGGCAGATGGTTTCCTGGAAAGGAATTTTTGTAAAACCGTACACTCCTTTCTGAGGCACTTCTTTGCACTTGAGTTCCTTAGAAACATGAGCCTAATATTTAGATGTGTGCATCTTTAGCTCAGGGTGCAGTTTAGTGGTTTGTTTGTTTGTTTGTTTTGTATGTTTACAGAAGTATGCCTAGCTGCATGCAGAATAGTCTGAGAATCAGCTTCCACATTGGGGAAATTTGTTTTCCCCAGACTTGTTCACTGCACAGCATTTATCCATTCAGAAGCTAGCCATGAAAAGTGGTTGTTTTTTACTACAGGACTGAGTTTCTGATTTTATTCATCAAAAAGCATTATGCACTAGGGCAGGGCTGTCCAACTTTGAACAAGCCAAGGTCTACTTTTTCCGGCCCAAAGTGCCTGAGGGCTACTACACTAAAAACCTCTACTTACAAACTTTATCCATTCCAAGCACATGCTCATAAGTAAAGACATTTGTAAGTAGAGCAGCGGTTTCCATAAGAACGCATTGAAAACCAATTAATTCATTCTGGAGGGAACAGATTTCAATGCACCATGGCCCTTAAACTGCCCCACTCAGCTGGCTGCCCCAGAACTTTGCTGGGGCAGTGGTGGTCCTTGGGATGGGGGAGGGAGGGTTGGAGAACTTATCTCCTCCCTTTTTTTTATTGATGGTCGGCGGGCTACTTTTGAACCCTTTGTGGGCTACCAGTAGCCCGCAGTCTACTTGTTGGGCAGGCCTGCACTAGGGGAAGGGGGGAAGGGGGTGCTTATTTTTTCATTTTTTTTTTTTTAAAAAATCCTGGGTGAAACAATGTGAATTTTGAGAAGAAGGCAGAGCAGCTATAAGCCACAGCTACAGTGTTTCTTTGTGAAATTAAAGCAAAAAAGTGTTCTGCTTATATACCGCCCCATACCACTACAAGTAGTCTCTGGGCGGTTTACAATTTTGATTACAGTGTGCAGGCTACACATTGCCCCCCCCCCCCAGCGAGCTGGGTACTCATTTTACCGACCTCGGAAGGATGGAAGGCTGAGTGAACCTTGAGCCTGCTACCGGGGATTGAACCCAGGTCGTGAGCACAGTTTTACCTGCAATATAGGCATTTAACCACTGCACCATGAGGCTCAGTTAGTATTAGTTAGTCAATTAGTATTGTTTTATTCTTAAATCCTAAAAATTGCTGGGATCATTGGACCTGATAATATCAATCTGCTAGCAGGAATACTTCTGTAAGAGATGTGGGCAACCAGATTAAACAGAACCATAAAAGTACTGTATCAATGTTCAAAATACAACATTCTAAGATGGCCAGCACTGATCATTTTTCTTTCAGGGTCACATCATACTGACAGATTTTGGACTATGCAAAGAAGGAATGGAACCAGAAGAAACCACTTCCACATTTTGTGGTACCCCAGAGGTAGGATAATGATGGTTAAGTTTTTAATTCATTTTAATTTGTCACCCCTGTTCTCCCCATCACCACCAGCCTTGACTTTCTTAGGAACTGAGCACCACTGTTGAATATGATTTAAAATAATTTTAGTTTTCAAAGTATATGCTGTGTAGGACTGGTTGGTGGTATAACAGTGACTCTAAAATAAATTTCATTCTGCATTCTCAGTCTTTAATGGAATTGCCTAGATTTAAGGGAGAGGTGGCAAACCTCTGGCCCTCCAGATGTTTGGGCTATACATCCCATAGTCTTTTATCCTTGGCATAACAGGCTGGGGATTCTAGCAGTTACGGTCAAAAACACCCGGTGTGCCAAAGGTTTGCCAGCCCTGATCCAAGATAAAATCTGAATCCTAAATTTAAATGACTGTTTATATAGAATTTCACAATAGAATTGACGATGATACTGGTTATAGTGTAACTGAGGGAAGAAACAACTGAGGAAAGAAATGACTATAATATTTATCAGTTATTTTCCCTCACAGGACTTTTGGTATGGAAACCACAGAGAAGAAAACATGTGGAACTTCATTTATAAATAATCCTGGGAAGGCTAGATGAACACGTGCTTTTGAATGGCTTATTTAATGCACTGCAAGGTGCCTTGAGGCACATTATGTGGAAAATTGCACTCAAATAAGCTCATGACTCTGGGAATTTGACTTTCCTACCTAAGAACACCCAGCAGCTGAAAAAAAAAAATAGACGTGCTTGGTTTAGTATTACTAGCCTTATATAATTTGCAAAGCTACCATCGAAGGCTGAAAAATTGCTCTTTTGTACTATAGCTTGTGACCAGTTGTAATCCAAAATAACAACTTTTCCAAGCTCTGGGGTTTGCCAAATTAGTGGACAGTCTCTACCAGTGTTCTGGATTTGTTATAAAACAGGTACTGTGAGCTGAAGCTATAGCTTACAAAGTTGAACCAATGAATCACAAGTGCTGAAACGGGGCACCCAAAATAATGGAACTGGAGTTTTATAAATAGGCTTTTTGATTTAAAACCTGGGGAGCTTGCTTAGTTAACAAGCTTTGGTGCTGAAATAATAAATTTGTATTAACATGAGACTGAGTGAGTTTAATTAAAATTATGATCAGACGGGCATTTGGGCTTTGGTTTGGACTGCTTCAAGGATGGGTTGGTGTACTCTTAGGCCGTTACTTCACGAACCTCTCGCTGCGCGGCGAGCCGTGATTTCTGCGCGAATCGGTCGGTTTTGTCCGCACGATCCTCCATTTTGATCAGATTCCCCCTGCCGGAGGCCGGGAATCTCCTGGCTTCGTATCCAAATTCACGTGTGGCCAGTTAAAAAGTATATTTATTTTTTTAACTTACTTTTTCTCCGAAATGCCGATGCATAGATATTTGGTTAACCCGTTCTTTTGATCTTGCCTTCTGTACACGGGGCAGGGGCAACAGAGGGGGCAAGCGTCCCGGGTGATCCGCTGGCAAGGGATGGCGAAGGGCTCCACAGAGGGAGGGGGAGGGGGTACCGGTGCCGCCGCTGCAAGACACCCCGCGCGCCCCACCCAGAGAGCGGCGGCGGGGCACATGAAGCTGAGAGAAGCCTCTCCCCCCCAAAAACCAACCCAGCAGCTCTGCTTCAGGGAAACACGATGGCCGCCCACAAGTCCTCTGACCGCAAATGACAGCCGGGTATTGATGCATCGATAAAAATAAAAGAAAGCAGAAACCGGACGTTGCAAGTAATGCGAAGGAGCATTACTGGATTCGACCCTAAAACCTCGCCCGGTGAGGACACGGAAAGAGGGGGTGGGGCGAATGGAGACCACGTGACTACCACGTGACCGCCTTCGAATTCATAGCGAAGGCAATCACGCTGCGAAGAGAAGTTCTTCGTGAAGTGACGGCCTTAGAGATGGCAATCAGACAATGTCTGATTGGAACGAACCAGCCCACTCTCAACATGTTGCTACACATACCTTTATGGTCCTGTTCAAGGGGCATGTATTTATTATTATTATTATTATTATTATTATTATTATTATTATTATTATTATTATTATTATTAGTAGTAGTAGTAGTAGTAGTAGTAGTAGTAGTAGTAGTAGTAGTAGTAGTAGTAGTAGTAGTAGTAGTTTTAGTTAGTTAGTTAGTTAGTTAGTTAGTTAGTTATGGGTAGGATCACTCTACCTTGTTGGTTCATCTCCAGGGTATATGATTGCTGGGAACGAATGAAAGAAAGCCTCCCTCTTCCAATTTGCCAATATTGTGAAATGCTTGATAAGAAAGGCAAATTAAACACACCCTCAGCTCCATGGAAATGTTTAACTCCCAAAGGCAGCAAGGGATGGCTGCCTATTGTGCACATGGGTGACTTGGCTTGGCTTTTTTAAGGGGGCAAGCAAAGCAGTGGTGGCGGCAGCAGGAGAATTTTTGTTTGCATTTCTTAACTTGCTTTTTAAGACAAAAGCAAAGGCACCCCCCCACACACACACACACCTCATTGTCCCCTCTTGTCTTCTCCTATTTATGGAAGTGGGACCAAATAGGGTCATTTAGCTCTACATTATCTGCCATTATCTCACCTGGGGGAAGATCCGGATATTGTGAAGGTCCGGCTTTTCTTCTTTCTTGGTCACGTGACTGAAGATGTGGGATCTCCGTTCCCACGTACAATGATTTTTTTTAAAAGTGCAGACCAGCCCCAGGACCAGCAGGTGGTGCTAGGAAAATAAAAATAAAAATAAAAAACAGCACTGACAGCCCAAAGGCCAGCTGATCAGCACTGGGAGAGGGGAAATTGAAAAAAAATATTTTTAAAAAGCACCGATGAGCCCCAGGACAAGCTGGTCAGTGCTAGAAAATAAAATAAAATAAAATAAAATAAAATAAACAGTGCTGACAGTCTGAAGGCCAGCTGATCAGTGCTGGGGGGAGGGAAAATTATTATTATTATTTTTAAAAGTGCCGACGAGCCTCAGGACGAGCTGGTCGGGGCTAGGAAAAATAAAAATAAAATAAACAGTGCTGACAGTCCAAAGGCCAACTGATCAAAAAATAAAATAAACAGCACTGACAGTCCAAAGACCAGCTAATCAGTACTGGGGGGAGGGAAATTAAAAAAAATGTTTAAAAGTGCCGACGAGCCTCAGGATGAGCTGGGCATGGCTAGGGGGGGGGAGCAGAAAACCAGATCATATGCAAGCTCCTATGGACTTCTGGCTCGCATATTTTACCAGAGCAAAAAAATCCTAACTTCTCCAGTAGGTCTTTAAAAAACTTGCTAAAGGGGGCATAACTGTTTTTTTTTTTTAAAGCCCAGTGGCCATGGGGACAAGATTTTTGGAAACTCTTAATCTTGAAATTTAATCAACATTTTAAAGGACATGTGATAGAGCCCTGATGCGAAGACTGGACCAAATGGCATACTCCTACCACACCTCCTATTAATCATACTTAGCCTGCTCCAGCCTGCTCCAAAATGGGTGTTTAGACAAGCCCTATGTGAGGTAGATTTTAGGGCCTCAAATTATAGGCAGCTACTAAATAATTTGTTTTCAGTTTTTACATACAGTAATTGTTAGAATAAAACACTTTATTTTAGCAATGCTGTGTAGGACATGTCAACTTTACGCAGCCCAGGGTCTGAGGCCACTTTAATCTGGCCCTGGGAGGGGACTCTATATAGAGCTGGCATTATTTCTGCCTTGCCCTTCCCTGCTTGGTGAAAACAGAATGTGACCTATATGTTTTCATATTACCTCTATCAAAGGAAGCATATTTGTCTCTAGAAAGCTTCTGGAACTGTTTGCTAGATCTGGTCTTTGTGGATCAGACGTCTCAGTGGGTGCCAATAAGTGTTTTAAAAATGTCTTGTCTTTTCACAGTACTTGGCTCCAGAAGTGCTGAAGAAAGAGCCCTATGATAGAACGGTCGACTGGTGGTGCCTTGGAGCTGTCCTCTATGAAATGCTGTTTGGCTTGGTGGGTGCTTAAAAACTGGCTGGCATGATCAGCACAGCCATAAACTGGGCAGTTGCATCAGTTCTGTAGTCTGTATCCAGATCTTTTCTTTTCTTTTTTTATATTAAACCAGCCAAATCCCCACCCCCACCCCCAGCATGATCACATGTTACGTTGGCAGAGGGATTCCAGAAATTAAAGTCCAAACGAAGTACTGTAATTCTGTCAAACTTTGGGGCACAATCATACATTAGAGGAAAATGTGTACTGTAACTTTAATCATAGCTAAACAAGTGACACACAAGTCCAAGGGAACACTGGCCTTCTTCACCTTTTGATTAATAGTGGAAAGACAATCAGCATGAATGACAGTCTATCTGAAACTACCATGTGATGTTCATAGAGAACAAGGGTATCAATCGCTATCATTATGGATGCTTAAGGACAACCTCCAGGCTGGAGAGATAGGCAGGATATCTCTCAATGCCATTTGTGGGGAATCATAAGCAGGTGAAGACATATGCTTGGGAATACCCTGAAGCAAATTATGAGCCACTGTGTGAGACAGAATGCTGGACTGGTTGGGCTGTGGCCTGTTCCAGCAAGGCTGTTATTATGTTCTTATGTGAATAAATACATTATGCTTATGCAACTGGTGTTTTCTCTTCCCCTTGTCCCTATCTCTTCTGTTAGCCTCCATTTTACAGCCGGGATGTATCTCAGATGTATGATAATATTCTACACAAGCCACTTCATATTCAAGGAACCAAGACCATAGCAGCCTGTGATATTCTGCAAGGCCTTCTTCATAAAGATAAGAAGAAGAGACTAGGAGCTAAGACAGACTTTGTAGGTGATACGGTCTGGAGAGAAGTGCCTGTCGTTATTACAGATTCCTTGTCTTGCTGAAAACTCTGTGGGGTTTTTACCATTTTCCTGTCTACTATTGGTTTATCTCCCCTGTTTCTACTTTGCTACTCTCTTATCAAATTGCCTCCACTTCCTGTAGTTTTGTCCTTTCTTTCATGGATTCTAAAACAACTAAGAAAATGGAAACTTCATTTTGATGCTTTATAGTAGCTCTGAGACTTTGGTCTTCAGCAGTAGCTTGAGTAGATCAGAATAGGAATGCATAGAATTAAGAGGGCCAGGGTGAACAGTAATATATTTAGCCACATAAGCCCTTACTTCACATCCTTCCTCGTTCCACAATTACGTTTGTATCATGGCAGCGTTGTTCGTGGCCACATGGTTTTGTCCCTGTTCAGCCCCTGTTTCCGTTTACCCATAGGAGTGATTACTTGTATCTTGACAACTGTTACCACATGTCCTTGTTTCGTGACAATTACTGGATTTCCCTACCTTCGTTTAGCCTTTTATTTTTATTTTGGGCTTCCGTTTTCCAATATTTTGAATCCCTGCTGCATCGGTTTTCATGCGTTAAACAGCCAAGCTTCATGACTCATGTCATCTTAAATATCTGCGCTGTATGACTTCCACCATAGGGAATGTAATGGCGAATGCTGCTTCAGCCGCTGACCACTAGGTGGACACTGGTTGTTGCGTGACAGTTGTTACCCCACGGTCCCTTGTCTCGGAACAGGAACCAGGAACCAACCGTGACAAGAGAATTCCCCAGCCCAGGGGTAGGTATGGCTTGTCACACTGTGTTCCTGGTTCTGGGGGCGTGGCCGAGACAACTTTTTGCTGTCATGCAATGGACGTGGAGTAAGATTTTTTTGGACCAGGACAGCAAGGAGGGACGAACGGGACATGAAGTAACCGCCATAGTATTAACAGGCCCCAAATGTATATAAGGGCCGTTTTCATGGGCATGGTGGATGTTGAACAATATCCACTAATTACAGCTTTTATTGCGGGCTATATTTTAAAATGTCTGCATTTCCATTTGTAATTTTTATATGATGCCGTTGAACACACACACACACTCCATGCAACATGGTGATATGTGTATGTATGTTGTGCTTCTTTCTTTAAATCAATGTACTATGTTCTCTCCCCCCCAGCCCCCATACACATACATATATGTAATGCCATATGAGTGTGCAGAGAGATTTTTGCATCATTACACAGCCTACTTGGGGGGGGGGGTATGCAAGTACAAGGAATATATAAGGTCCCCGAAGAACTGAAAAATAACGCTAATATGGATATGCTTTTCTGGACTGGGATGTTTGGAAATGTGGGTATTTATACAATTGCAACTAGGTGAAACTAAATATATGCACAACTTGACAACAGTTCATTTTTCTTCTTCACAGCTTGAGATAAAGAATCATATGTTCTTCAGTCCAATCAACTGGGATGACTTGTATCATAAGAGAATAACGCCACCATTTGATCCTAAAGTAGTAAGTAATTTGTTCTAGCTATTAGCAGAATCCCACTTTGTAAAACTGGGAAATCACCTGCTCTGATCTTTCACCGTTAGTAGTGCTGAAATGTCTCCAGTCCACCTTTTATACTTGGTCAAGTATCTTGATGACTTGTACCATGCTAGTCCAGTCTAAAAATCACATTTCACCCATTGGCGTTGCACTATCAGCTTGCATATCATCCTTTGCTTTCAAATCAGAATCAGAAAAGAAAAATATTGAATTATCCTTTCAAGGCACATGGTGGTTTGGAGGAGTCATGGTTTGCAGATGATACCAAATTGGGAGGGTTTTTTAATTCCCTAGAGCAGTGGTTCTCAACCTGTGGGTCCCCAGATGTTCCTGGACTGCAACTCCCAGAAGCCTCCATCACTCCCTGTACTGGAAGGGGTTTCTGGGAGTTGCAGTCCAGGAACATCTGAGGACCCACAGGTTGAGAACCACCGCCCTAGAGGATAGGCTGAAAATCCCAAACACCCTTGACAGATTAGAATGCTGGGCCAAAGCTAACGGAATGAGTTAAAACAGAGAGAACTATAAGGTGCTGCATCTAGGTGGAAAAAATGAATTTCACAGATATAGGATGGGAGACACCTGGCTGGAAAATAGTACATGTGAGAGGGATCTGAGTGTCTGGGTGGACCACAAATTGAACATGAGTGAGTAGAGTGATGCGGCGGTCAAGAAAGCCAATGTGATCCTTGGTTGCATCAACAATTTAAAGCAGGAGCATTCACGGCGGGACATTTTAAAAGGCATTTTCTCCCAGCCCGGGAGGATTGCAAGGCAAGCCGTGTCAGTGATGTGCTAATACCGTATTCTGCTTCTCCCAGCCTGTGCTGCTTGAAAGGAAAGCAGCGGCACCAGATTGCCACCACTGCTTCCCTTCCAAGCAGCACGGGCTGGGCAAAGGTCAGTGAATCTCTGCTGTGCCCACCAAATTGGCAGGTAGAGCACGGATCCATTGATCCTCACCCAGCCTGGGCTGTAAGGGTGAGCAATGGCACCTCATAAGACAAATGTCAAGGGAAAGGAAAAATTCATCTTACGAGTTTTTCCTTATCCCCAGAAATTACATTCATCTTACGAGTTTCTTTTCTTAAGGGGCATTCGTCTTAAGGACATAAGAACAGCCTTGCCGGAAAAGGCCACAGCCCATCCAGTCCAGCAGTCTGTCTCACACAGTGGCTCACCATTTGCTTCAGGGTATTCCCAAGCAGATGTCTTCACCTGCTTAAGATTCCCTGCAAATGGCATTGAGAGATATCCTGCCTATCCCTCTAACCAGGAGGTTGTCCTTAGGCATCCATACTGATAGCCATTGATCCACTTGTTCTCCATGAACGTATCTAATCCTTTCTTAAAGTTGTCAAGGGTGTCAGCTGTCACCACTTCTTCTGGCAGGGAGTTTCATGGACCAGTGATCCTCTGGGTGAAAAAGCACTTTCTTTTATTTGCTTGAGATCTAACACCCAAGAGTTTCATGGAGGTATTACTGTATTCTGCTGTGGTCAGACCTGACCTAGAGAACTGTGTCCAGGACTGCACACTTTAATTTAAAAAGGATGTTGACAAACTTGATTGGGTCCAGAGGAGGGTGACCAGGATGTTTAAAGGTCTGGCAGAAGTGTCTTACAAGGAGCGGCTTAGGGAGCTGGGAATATTTAGCCTTACAAAAAGAAAGCTGAGAGGGGATATGATAGCTATGTTTAAATATTTGAAAGGATGTCATATTGAAGAGGGGACTAGTTTGTTTTCCATGGCCTCAGAGACTAGGACTCGAGGAAATGGTTTCAAACTACATGAAAAGAGATTCAAATTAAACATTAGGAAGAACTTTCGGCAGTAGAGCTGTTCAGCAGTGGAATATGCTGCCACAAAGGGTGGTGGGGTCTCTTTCTTTGGAGGTTTTTAAGCAGAGGATGGATGGGCATCTGTCGGGAGTCCTGTGATGGGGTTCCTGCATGGCAGGGGTTGGACTGGATGGCCCTTGAGGTCTCTTCCAACTCTATGATTCTATACCTTGTTTGGATATAACAATAAAATGATGGCTACAACCTAGGAAGCAGAGGAAAATATGTTTGGTCACAAATTACTGTGCCATGCTTTATTAAGGATACTGGAACCACCTTTCACTCTAAAATGCCAGGTGGACATAAGAAGTAAGATCTACAAATGTTAATATAAGCTTCAACTATAAACTTGCATGTACTGTATTCATAAAACAATTTTATAAGATGAATGAGCCAACAACAACCAGGCATAATTATTGTTATATGCAGATGTTTGCTCACAAGTATTATTTTTTAATATTTTTCAAGGCTGGCCCTGCTGATCTTCGGCATTTTGATCCAGAATTCACCCGGGAAGCCGTTTCCAGCTCCATCATTCGTACCCCTGACTTATCTGCCAGCAGCTCCAGTGCAACTGATGCTTTTTTGGGATTTTCTTATGCACCCAATAATGAGGACTAGAGCAACCTGTGTAAAGAAGGCTTGAGAAATCCACTATTAGCTCTTGATTTAAATGGGATGAAGCCTTACTCTCTGACTCATCTTCTAACTGGAACAGAAACGGGGTCTCTAGCTCTGCAATACAAGACCTTATAATGTGAACATTCCTCTTTATTGAGGAAATGCTGTTTATCCTACTTAAAATTATTGTATTTATAAAGACTTGAACACATTTAGTGAAACAATCTTGTGCCAAAATGTTTTCCAGTAGGAATGCAGATTGACCTTTGTTAGGATTGCTGTAAATTGCTTAGGGGGCAGAAGGTATTCTAAATAACCAGTTATGCTGGGTTCAGTGGTTTTAGTGTTTGTGTATTACTTGCACATTTTGCTTGTTTCCTCACCTGGTGATTCTCCCTAGTTTGGCCCATGTTCTGGTTGCATTCTTCTAATCTTGTGGACCTCACACTGTCCTTGTTTATTGAGACTCTCTAATTCCCTACAAGGAATTTCCAGACAAATTCCTTTAGGACTTGTTAGAACTTCAGACAAGTTTTTTTCAGAGTTGTCTGAAAATCTAGCACCTTTCCACCACCCACTAACTAATAGCTGATAGCTACTCCTTTATGACTTTCCCCCTTTGCACTCTCTCTGCCCAAACTGATTGTCTTTGGATCTTTTGTTTTTGTTTTGCTTGTGTTTGGAGAAGTGCTATGGTCCCAAAGTGATGCCATTTATAATGTGCAAAAGTTTTGATTTTCAGGATTTAACACTTTGAGTGCCAATGAGAATGGCAGAGCCTACCAACACTTTATTTCAGTACTTGATTCAGTGATGTGTTGCACTAATCTTGGAAATGTTCTTATATTTTAGCAACTTGATGTATTATCTCCACCTTTATTTGTAAGCTACATAATGGCCTCTTGATAACTACCTCTTTAAAATCAAAGACATAGAGCAGCCAATACATTTTGTTTTTAAGGATATAAAGCAAGAATAGATTTGTGGTTTTTTTAAAAAAAAAAACAGGTTGCTGAGCACAAGCCAATTGTATCAATGTGTACTTGTTTATATGCAAAATGGAGTGATCCAGGCTTCTACTGATACACCAATAACAGCCTCAGTATGTAGCCTCATTAACTTGGTTTTACTCCAAATTATTATCTGTCCCAGAGTGTTTTATAAAACACTTCCATTTCTAGTGTACAAGTCTGAATAACTTCCAATTACTTATTCTTAAGTCTTTGCAATGGTGAGATAGTTTTCCTTTTTCCTTTTTTTTTCTTTGCAAATGATGAACAACAAAGTAGGCTGACTCTAGAAAGAAATGCCCCCTGCTATCAACCAAAGGCAAAACACAGACTTCCAGCTGGTTAACTGTGTACAGTGAAGCAGAGTTGTTTCAAAATGGGCCTGTAGTATGCATAAGAACATGGAACGGAGGTGAACAGCATGACCTGAAGTGAAGCAGAGCTTTTATCTTCCTCTTCAAAGCAGCACAAAGAGTAAAGTGTGTACACTTGGGGTTTCGAGGACACATTTCTGATAAAGTACCTTTACTATAGAAATAACTAGACATGGGCACGACTCAGCGAAATTGTCGTTTCCGTTTTCGGTTATCGTTTCCATTACGTAACGGAAACGGTAACGATAATTAAGCCGTCAGAACTCGAACTCGAACCGAAAAAAAATTTGGTTGGGTTTTTCGTTTCCGTTTGTGGCATCGCGGCGATCGCGCAATGCGAAGCACAGAAAAAGTTTTAAGTTTTTTTTTAAAAAAAACCCGACTCCTGGCCAAAAAAGCAGACAAAAATATGTCTGCCTAAGGCTTTGCCACCTACCAGAGGGGTGGTTTCTGGGGGGTCCCCAGCCTTTCCCCCCCTCTTCTCCTGTCCTGGGCTGCTTGCACCAGGCTGGGGGGGGTCATCCTCATCATCTCGCCATGCCATGCGGTGGGGGGGGATCCAAAATGGCGACCACAATCGTGGTCAAAAAACACACCACATCACCACAGAAACATGTGAAATTTATTTATTTAAAATGCCTGAATTTTAATAGTAGCAGCAGTGGGTTTTTTTATAGCAATAAAACGTCATATTGATTTTATTTTATTTTATTTTATTTTTTATTTTTTCAGACCTGCCCATTTGGGCTGGGCATGGGATGGGACCATGCAAATTGTTTGAAACATTCCATTAATGCCATCGCCAGGTTTTTGTCTGGCACTTCTGGATGTCTCGGAGGGCATAAAAACCCGAGGCACCTTCCAGAAATCGCAGTCGGGTGTATGGATGTGGTTGAGGGAGGAGGACTGGCTGTTGGTGCTGGTGTGATCCAATCGAGATTGAGGAGGGAGACTGGAGGCTTTAGGATTTAAGTTAGGCAGGCAGGGAGGGAACTGAATTTAGAAAATAATTTCTTTGATTCCCTGCAGCTTTGTCTGCTGAAGGGAATAGCAGTTTATTCTTTATTTCTTCTCTGGCAGTTTGTGAGGATTTTTTTCTGATATTGGATAAAGGGGGAGGTTCGACTGGGAGTGGGAGGTGTGGATTTATTTTAAAAATATATTATATACTACCATTTATTTTCTATTTTCCCAACTTCAATTTGCTTGCACACACACACATTTGGGGTGCAAGCCAAGAACAGAACCTATTCCTAAGTGATATCCTAACTGCCCACTCGCCCGCCCGTCCGCGCCGCCACCCGCCTGCGGCCCGCACCGCTGCCCGCCCACTCACCCGCCGCCTAGGGCACAAAAACACCTAGCGCCGGCCCTGATTGCGGGACGCCCCTATGCTCTGGGAAGTCAAATCGCGCTAAATCTCGTTGGAAATGACAAACGACAAACGACAAACGGAAACAACAAATTTTTGAAAAATTTTGCGACAAACGGAAACGACCCGAAACGGACCCGTTCCGACAAGTGAAAACTTGAAACGTCATTTTTTCTGGTCATGCCCATGTCTAGAAATAACTGCCAGGTTTTGGTACTTTTGTATTTCTAAACACCAGCCTTTAAAAACCCTCTGTCCAAAGTTAATTTTCAATGCATTCATTATCTTGTCTAAAAGATTTCTGTGCTTTTAATTTCTAAAAGTGGCAATGTTTAACTATGTATTAAGAAATGCTTCCAAACATTCAGGTTTGTTGTAGGGATACTTGTTTGCCTGTCTTTGTCACGAGGCACAGTATACTGGACAATACATGATTTGGTTTATATTGGCAGTCTCGCAGGACTGCTACTTGGTTTCACTGATACACTCAGACATAACTGCCTAATTTTGTAGAAAAATGCTTGCATTTTGTTCTGTGTACTTTCCCTTGCCAAACATTTTAATCTGATGAATACTGAAACCTCAATAAAATTATAATACATTTTAAACAACCTTGCCTCTTGTCTCTCAAAGTTGACATGTTTGTGGAAGAAATGTCATGTTCTGTCCCCCCCCCACTACATATCCAAGGCTTTGCTTATTTGTATAACATTAGTGCCATGGATGATGATAAAGACTGAGCAGGCAAACGTCCCCAAGGAAGGAAGGAAGGAAGGAAGGAAGGAAGGAAGGAAGGAAGGAAGGAAGGAAGGAAGGAAGGAAGGAAGCCTTAGGTCCTTTTTCTAAGGAGAAAGGTAGGGGAAAATACTCTGAAATAAATAAATAAATAAATAAATAAATAAATAAACTCTGCTAAAGCATTGTTATCTTGTCCATTTTTAAAATACATCATGATATTTATCTGGCAGCCCATGGGAGAAAATGTATCTACTTAAAATTCCTTAGCTTGCCAAGTTACAGGATTTCTAACCTTGACATTTTCTCATCTAAATCAGTAAATGTTTTATTTATTTATTTATTTTAAGATTTATATACTGCCTGCTTCCCAAAGGGAACTCAAGCTGGTTTACATAAGAATAAACACAACACAACAACCACAGCAACCAAGAATTAGTGGCAGGAACAAAATGTAGATATAAGAAAAATAAAAAAAATAAAGAGATTAAAAATAAATAAAACATTATGACAGCCATATGTATTCATTTGGCAGGTGGTTAGGTCAGACCCTCATCATGCTAACAAAGGCAAGGGCACACATTGAAGTACAAAAAATGAAACAAATTAACATCGTTCATCAATCAACAACATCCCTGTGCCATCCTCCCTACTCTCTCCTTATCAAATGTCCTTGAGCTTGCTTACACAGACTCTTCTTTCACTTTTGCAGAAGCACATACATTCCAGCAAAGTTCAGACTGTCCACAGTGCATAATGAAGCACAAATACAAGACATACAGAGAAATCAACATGGCATTACTTTGGTTCATTTGATTCCGTTGATTTTATGTTAACTCCTGCCTCTGCAATTCATGAAGGAATCAAAAGTTCCCCACCCATGACTGAGGAAGATTTGGAGGAGAGAGGTGCAATTTCAGTTGGAGTCAGCTTGTGACCCTACTCTGACAACTCATGTACTTCAATTAGCACACTCTAACAGCAATCCTAGAGGTAATTCTTTATTTTCAGATGGCTGTCAAAATGTAATCACTTGCGGTGTGAAGAGTTCAATCCAAAACATGTAGTAGAACATAGTTTAGGACTCACCAAATTGTGCTAACCTGCTTTCTCTCAAACAGTCTCACCGTGGAGACCACAATTATTTGATGCTAGCAGTGTTCCCCACCACAATTATTTGAGCCCTGCTCAGCTAATCCCCCACAATCGCCCCGCCCCCCCGCCGCTGCCGTGACCCCCGCACCGTCCCGCCCGCCCCGCCACCGCCGCGCACCGCATTTCATTCATTCAATGAATTTATAATTCTTTGCCCCGCTGCGCTGCTTTGCTCTAAAGATCCCACCGCCCCGCAGTTCTTGTTTCCTTGACCTCCCCATCCCGCCGCCGTACGCCCTGTCTCACCATCGCCGCCAATGCCCTGCCCCGCCAGAAAGAAAGAAAGAAAGAAAGTAAGGAGGGAGGGAGGGAGAAAGAAAGAAAGAAAGAAAGAAAGAAAGAAAGAAAGAAAGAAAGAAAGAAAGAAAGGAGGGAGGGAGGGAGGGAGGGAGGGGGAAGAGAAAGAAAGAAAGAAAGAAAGAAAGAAAGAAAGAAAGAAAGAAAGAAAGAAAGGAGGGAGGGAGGGAGGCAGGGGGAAGAAAAGGAAAGAAAGAAAGAAAGAAAGAAAGAAAGGAGGGAGGGGGAGGCAGGGGGAAGAAAAGGGAAAGAAAGAAAGAAAGAAAGAAAGAAAGAAGGAAAGGAGGGAGGGAGGGGGAAGAGAAAGAAAGAAAGAAAGAAAGAAAGAAAGAAAGGAGGGAGGGAGGGAGGCAGGGGGGAAGAAAAGGGAAAGAAAGAAAGAAAAAAAAGGAAGGAAGGAAGGAAGGACGGAAGAAAAAAAAGAAAGAAAGAAAGAAAGGAGGGAGGCAGGGAGGCAGGGGGAAGAAAAGGGAAAGAAAGAAAGAAAGAAAGAAAGAAAGAAAGAAAGAAAGAAAGAAGGAAAGGAGGGAGGGAGGGGGAAGAGAAAGAAAGAAAGAAAGAAAGAAAGAAAGGAGGGAGGGAGGGAGGCAGGGGGAAGAAAAGGAAAAGAAAGAAAGAAAGAAAGAAAGAAGGAAGGAAGAAAAAGAAAGAAAGAAAGAAAAAGGAAGGAAGGAAGGAAGGACGGAAGAAAAAGAAAGAAAGAAAGAAAGAAAGAAAGAAAGAAAGAAAGGAGGGAGGGAGGGAGGGAGGGAAGAGAAAGAAAGAAAGAAAGAAAGAAAGAAAGAAAGGAGGGAGGGAGGGAGGCAGGGGGGAAGAAAAGGGAAAGAAAGAAAGAAAGAAAGAAAGAAAGAAAGAAAGAAAGAAAGAAAGAAAGAAAGAAAGAAAGAAAGAAAGAAAGAAAGAAAGGAGGGAGGGAGGGAGGGGGGAAGAGAAAGAAAGAAACAAAGAAAGAAAGAAGGAAAGAAAGAAAGAAAGAAAGAAAGAAAGAAAGAAAGAAAGAAAGAAAGAAAGGGGGAGAAGTAGGAAGGGAGAGAGAGAGAGAGAAAGAAAAAGAAAGAAGGGAGAAAGGAAGGAAGGAAGGGAGGAAGGAAGGGAGGAAGGAGAGGAAGAGGAAGGAAGAAAGAAAGAAAGAAGGAGGGAGGGAGAAGGAGGAAGGGAGGAAGAAAGTAAGTAAGTAAAGGAAAGAAAGGAGGGAGGGAAAAAAAGAAGGGAGAGAAGGAGTGAGGGAGAGAGAGGAAGAACGAAAGGAGGAGGAGGAAGGAAGAAAGAAAGAAAATGAGGAAGCCCATGGGGAAAAATGCGAGGAAGTAAAAACAGTGTTTCCTTGCAGCGTGCATCATCGCACAACACTGGCTCTTCGGCTTGAGTAAGATGAGCACCGCCCCTGAGTGCCACGGAGCTTGATTTACATTTTTTATCTTATTAAATCAAAACAAGCGGGCCAGGGAAAAATTATCAAGCATTTACCGATTAGGAACCACTGATTAGCATTCATTCAATGAATTTATAATTCTTTGCCAAGCTTTGCTCTAAAGATGCAGTTCTTGTTTCCTTGACCTCCTGTACTTGCCAATGCAGTGAAAGAGAAGGAAGCAGCAATATACCAGGGCCAGTTAATACATATCTAGAAATAGCAGTGTGGTGCCATGGATTGAGCTACAGATTAGGAACCAAGAGCCCTAGGTTCAAATCCTTGTTTGGTCCTGGAAACTTACTGGAGGATGACAATAGAAAACCTCTGGTTGAATTTCTCACAGAACTCAAAAGCTGTATTAGGGTTCCTGTAAGCTACTTGAGGGCACCTTAGGGAGGATGATAGGAGAGGGGCTTCTCTGTGGTTGCTCCCACACACCCCGAGATGTACTCCTTGGGGGATTTTGTTGTCTTCCTTCCCTTTCTATCTCAAGTAACCTAATTTTTAAAAGGTTTGTAACTATCATACCCACTTCCACTTCGAATTGTCTTAATTTTGTTGCTGTTTTAAATGCTATTTTATCGGTTGTATGTATTATGTTGCTTTTTAGTTGTGACTTAATTGTCCTTTTTAGCGATCCTTTTATGATAGTTATTGTGAGCCGCTTCAAGTCCTTTATGGAAGAAATGCTAAACTTAGTGCCTTATTGAACTGTAATCTCACAGTAACCCCTCTCGGGGAAGAAAAGAAAGGAGCAAAATCCTTTACTTTCCAACTTATTTCCTGTTTTCATTCATTCAGACAGAGGCGCCATAAGCACCGGTGGACGTGCCATAGCACTACATCCCATTCGTCTCCCTCCCATAAAATATCCTTCAAATATTCCTGCTTCTTAGAAATATTGAGGTTTTACATGCACGTCAGATACGCAGCACGTACACCATGTATTCGCGACCCTATTGTGCATTTCGTAGCGGTTCAAATAAAAACCATTGACTTTGGGCGGCACACACGGTGGGAGAGACCCGAGCTCCCCTCCATGAATGGAAGATTCCAAGACGGGTTGCCGTCAGACCTTTCGTGACGTCAGGCGTACTTCGCTTTATGCTCCGCCCACGGCTGAGTTGTACGCGTGCGCAGCGAAGGCGGCGCCGCGTCGCTAGGGTGGGAGCGGCCCTTAGTTACGGTGCGTCGCTGCTCCTGCCGGCCGTAGTTTGGTTTGGAAAGGCCGGGAGAAGATGGTGGCGTCTCCGCAGGTAATAAATAGGAACTTCCCGGAGGTCTTCCCGGTGTGGGTTTGTGTTTTCCCCCGGGGTTGTGGGTGGGTGAGGGCGAGGGGAGTTAGTACGGCGTGGGCTCTGCTTTATCCTTCGCGAGGTTTTTTTTTTTACCTGCCTGTATCCCTGCCCTGCCCTGCCCTCCAGGGCGGGCTCAGATCTTGAAGGGCCACCGCCAGGAATGAAGCGTTCTTCGTGGGATTGCCCCCCCCCCAAAAAACACCCCGATATGTGGGGCATCCTTATTGGGCCTGGAGGAGGAGGAGGAGGGCGAAGCGTAGCCGCACGCGTGGCACCCCGGGGAAGCATACCGTCCAGCTGCAGTGAGAGAGCAGGACCTTGCCGATGCCTCTCCCCCCCCTCCCCCGAAGGGGAAAAGGAGAAACTTGGTCGCTCCAGAACCAATATAGACAATATATTCATAATCTTTTGAAGGTGTTTTATAAATTCAGTTTAGTTCCTCTGTTGGGGCCTCAATACTATGGGATTCCATATGACTTTTGATTAAATTAACACAACCAGTGTTTTCATCTCTCCTTGCACTTAGTTTAGAACATAGACCAAGTGTCATAAACATTTGCAGTTAACAAACTGAGTTGCTAAGACATAGACTTGTTAACTGCAGTGCATGGAGATGTAAAAGTATGTCCTCCCAATATTTTTGTTCCCTAGGCTTTGTTGAACTGGCTGGATTCTCAGTGACCTAGGTGTCTGGCTGCAGAGCTAGAGGTTGGGTTATTTCCCCACTGTGGGTTTCATAAGAGTTAGCACGTGTATCCTTGGAAAAGCTGCATGGTCCCAGAATGCCACCAGGAGACATGAATGGAAAACCACTTCTGAATATTCTCTATCTAGAAAATCCTGAAAAGGGTCGCCATAAGGCAGAATTAACTTTATGGTACCCGATAATTTTAGTGCCTTATTCATAGCTGACCTATAGAATTTTTCATATATCAAATTGTATGTTATTAGATTCCCCCACAACTGGGATAAAGTAAGAGGAATTCTGTTGGACAGTGTAAAGCCCCTAGTGTGGAAGTACCCTGTTCAGTACTTAATTTCTAAAATGTTTCACATCACTCAGTTTCAGTCAGCAATCAGCTGCTCGGAGTTAGTTTCCATTGTGAAGGAGATATACTTTTGAGTAAATGCACAGAACCTTCTGCTGTAATTGTCATTCAAAAGGATTTATAAAACATCTGAAGTTACAGAAGCCACATATTAATTAGTGAATAGCTGGGTCAGGTATAGGAATGTTCTAAATGCATATGGGGGTTGTGGAAATACCCTGGACTGTACTTGTGTCTTAATATTATGTAAAGAAATTTTTCACCTCTAAATGTTACTTTCAAAACTCTGCAACAGAGTTAAGATATCTTGGATCTTAGCACTTTATTATTACAACCAGTCTCTTAGACTGTATCACATATTAATATAAAGTTAAAACATGTTAATCACATGTATTATCACTATATTATTTGCCTTTTGTTTATGTTATTGTGTGCTCTTCTGTCTTTGAGGTGAATATGGAGGGAGAACTTCGGAATATAATTATCTTCAATGCTTCCAAAAAAGAGATATTTACTATGAACAATGGTTATAGAATTCTACAGAAAAAACTTCGTAGTAACTGGAAAATACAGAGGTGCGTGAATTTGCAATATTATTAGCTGCAGGAAAGAGGAGTGTGTGTGTGTTCCCTCTTTGTACATGTGAAAAGAAGATAAATAGGATTAAAAGCACACAAATCATATTAGGAATCCTCCCAGTATTCCCACTATGATATCAGATTATGTTTAAAAGTACTATATTGTCTGTCTGGTTTATTAAATATATATTGGGAGAAAGTGAAGGAAGTACATGAAATGTTGGCTTGAATAGTTCTGATCGGCTAGGAGACAATAGGGAAGTGGTGTGTTGGTGGTGCATTTTTGGGCAGTCTCATGGAGGAAGCTGTGAAGAGGGTGCTTTGGAAGAGAGCTTGTTTGAGAGGGAACATACAAACATAGGAAGAGCCATGGTGGATCAGGCCAAAGGCCCATCTAGTCCAGCTTCCTGTATCTCACAGTGGCCCCACCAGATGCGCCTGCACGAGACTAGATATGCTTCCTGATACCACTCCCCTGCATCTCGTCCTTGAAATACCCCGGTTTTAAGCCTGGAGATTACACATTTCCATCATAGTTTGTAACCTGTGATGGACTTTTCCTCCAGGAATCCGTCCCATCTCCTTTTGAAGGCATCCAGGCCAGATGCCATCACCACATCCTGTGGCAGGGAGTTCCACAGACTAACAACACGCTGGGTGAACAAATATTTTCTTTTGTCTGTTCTTACTCTCCCAGCCCTCAATTTGAGTGTATGTCCCCTGGTTCTTGTATTTTGTGAGAGGGAGAAGAGCGTCCCTCTAGCCACTTTACTCGTGCCCTGCATGATTTTGTACGGTGATAGAGACAATTCAGCTGAAGAAACTTAAAGCCTAGAAATAAGCAGCATCCTTTTGCCACTGTTACTTTAATAAAAATTAGTTATGTTCAAACAGAGTGGTGCTGAGTTGAATACCTGAGGGTCTGTCTGAGTGAAGGCCAGCTACAGGGGTAGGACTCTCCTCCTTGTTTTGCTCCAGATTATTATTTCATAGACAGCAACAGTGCAATCTTCTTTGGGGAAGCTGGAGCTGCATGAGATGTCGGTATTACTTTGGTTAAACCAGACACTATTCTAGCTTTTCTGCCTTAATAGATTTATTCAGGAGACTTCACACTTTTTTTTAGTAGGAGAGTCTCCCTCCTTTTAAGCAAATTGTGGTAGTGTTGTATCCTTTTAAAATTAAGAGACTGCTTTACCAAATGCACTTGAAGGACAAGGGAGAAATCTCCCCCTCCCCCCCAAAGAGTTTGTAATAATAAGTTATTGTGGAGTTTGGTTTAGTCTTATATAATTTTCTGCTGGAAAGGCAGAAGGTATTTTTGAATGCTTGTTTAAAGCTAGAACCCTGTAGACACCTACTTGAGAGTATGCTGAATGAATTCAATAGGATAGCTATTGTGCTGTAAATCAGTTGTGCCATAAGTCAATTAAGACCTTGTTTCTAAGCTTTTTCCATCCTTTTAAACCAGTAATAAATAAATACATAAATCTGGACACATTACAACTTGAGGCTTTAAACTATTTCATGGTGCACTATTGTTTTTCAAGGGTTTAGAATAGAATAATTGTTTTTCAAGGGTTTAGAATAATAACTCCCCCACTTTGCCTGTCTCATTTTCATTAAAAGTGGAGAGAGGCAGTGGGGACACTCACCCAATTCACTTCAGTGAAATTTACTTCTGAGTGCAGAAGTGCTCTGGAATAAGATTATGCTTGGTGCTTGACATGGCCACCTTGCAGTGGCTAAAGGATGTCGAGGTTGTAGTTAGGAGTGTAGTAAATCTTATTTCCTTATCCAGTACAGTACAGTACTTGTTTTGTGGCTTCCCTTGGAATGTTGAGTCCACCTAAATTTTTCCAGAGCAGAAGTGCTTAGGTTGCCTTGGCCAAGAATGCAGCTTCTCTGCTGTTGCAGTTTTGACCTCTCTCTCTCTCTCTCTCACACACACACACACACACACACACACACACACAGAGAGAGAGAGAGAGAGAGAGAGAGAGAGAGAGAGAGAGAGAGAGAGAGAGAGAGAGAGAGAGAGGGCTTGTCAAACAGGAAAGTGTGTTTCAAATACAAGAGCAGATATCCATTCTTTCAGAAAGAACCCTTGAAAATAAGGGATGTGTTGGCTGCCACCAATGAAGCTTTTTCTTTTAAAGGCCACTCCTGTAGTAAGGAGGGTAATGAGTGGGTGGTGGAGAACATTCTATGGAGCTCTAAATAGTGAAGCATTAATTTGCAAAATCTTTGAAATGAAGAAAAAAGTAAGTTTCTTAGCTCCTTAATGACAGTTTTCCCCACCCTGACTTCTTGAAACACTCTACAGATGATCATAAGCTTTTTAACAAGTGCAGTAGGCTTTGGGACTTGGAACTGTTCTGCTAATCATATTAAAAGAATTTAAAGAGGAAATCATCTGTGGCCTGATGGGGGAAAGGCTGGGTAGAGCTGTTCATTTCATAACACAGACAGGATGGCAGAGGATCCACATATAGTTGTCATACAAAGTCTAGGTAAGCCTGGGTGTTACTGTTGGTAGTTGTTTATTTTCTAGGGCAATAGTGATATAAAAATAATATGTTAACAAGGTAACAGACTACTCTGTTGGGCAGGCTAATGACAAAATGATGGAACTGACAGCCAAAAGCAGCCAGTACTTTTTCTAAAAACAGCATTCCAAGAACTATTCTCATTTAATGGTGATTTTTAATATAACTTTAATATGACTCAATCTTCTGGTATTGGAGTAAGATTTGTTGTGCTTATTCAGAGCTGTGATCTGTTATTTCAAATCTGCATAGTTAATTGATCTCTGAAATCTAACAAGCAAGTATCTCAGACCAGTTTTCTTCAGTTTGGGCTTGTCTGGGCACAGTGAATCTTAAATTGTAATCCTACCTTCAGATTTGACACAAAGTTATAAATTCTTGTATTGTTTATTTGGTTAGACAAGTAGGAAGATTAAAGTATGAGAAAACACTGGTTAAAACCTCATTGCACTGTTACACAAGCAGCCTAATATTGGGAGGCAAATTGCTAAAAGTGAAGAAATATTCATGAATCTTATGTGCTGCATGCTGTCTTGCGTTAACTAACATGCAACAGATAAGGACTATTGATGTTTCCTAATTTATGGCAACATGCTTCCAGAAGTTATTCCATTTGTGTACAGTAACCCCCTGCGTATCGCAGCAGTTAGGGACCCGACCTGACCCATGATAGTTGAAAATCCGCGATATCCTGCACTTAACGGAGGCCTGGCGCTGACCTGAATGGTGCTTCTGGGGCCTGTCAGAGGATTCAGAAGTGCTTTCCGGTGATCCGGAAAAGGAAAGCACTTTTGGGGCCTCTGACAGGCCCCAGAAGCCCGTCAGAGGCCTGTTTGGGGTAAGTACAGGAGGCCTGAAACAGGTCAATCCACCTTAACCCGGGGGCCTTTATTTCATATACTGCAGTCCCACGATATACCGGGACTCCAGTATATGAACGGCGAAAGGGCGGGGGGTTACTTTAATAGTACAACATGTTTAGATACTATGTACTCAAACATTGAGTACATTGTGGTTTAATAAGGTAGAATAGCCACTTGTTGCTAGGTAGGTAACAAAGTTACCAGTTCATATTTTTTATTATTTGCCCTTGTTATTGCAGGGTAACATGTCTTCTTGTTAATTTGCTCATAGTTTAAAAGACGAAATCACCTCAGAAAAACTGGCTGGAGTAAAACTGTGGATTACATCAGGACCCAGAGAAAAATTCACAGCTGCTGAGGTATGTCATAGTTACACAAATATCAATACCGTGGTACCTCTACTTTAATAAGTTCTGAATGCATGCTCATCAGTCAAACAACTCATAAGTAGAGCAGCTGTATCTTTAAAAAATAATAAATTAATTAGGAAAAATTGTAAGTAAAGCAGACCACATCTAAAATTTGTAAGGCAGCAGTTAAAATGCCAATGGTTTTCCGCTCTTAAGCCGAATTGCTCGTAAGTAGAGCCTCTCATAAGTAGAGGTACCACTGTCCTTGCTTTAAAATCTTCAGTTCTTGAGATTTACATGTTCCTTTGCATGGCATTCTGTGGGCCTTTCTGCTATACAAACAGAAGTAGCATTATTTATCTTGTTTTATGTGAGTAGGAGTACTTAACACAGTTTCATTATGTTTTTAATGTAAGAGATCCTGAAGGTGCATATTTCATTAGATCAAAGGATGTTGGTAGATTTACGGGGCTTTAAGGAGAAAGGAAAAAGTGGACTGTACAACCCACATCTGATGTACACTGAGCTAGCACCTATTTCTAAGTGCATTAGTTAAACCATAGTGGTTTTTCAGGTGTAATCAACCTATTGTCCTGTAATAAATATAGATTTCTTAATAAAATGTGAATTGAAGTATTACAGATACTTGAAATCAATGTATCATTGGGGAAGTTTGAGTTTTCAAGGGTTAAATGGACTAACAGCAGGAATGTCTTCCATGGTTCAGTTAACTGGTACATAGCACTAAAATTTTGTCCTTTTTCATTTCTTAGTTTGAGGTTCTGAAGAAATATCTAGAAAGCGGTGGAGATATCTTAGTGATGCTGGGAGAAGGTGGTGAATCTCGATATGACACCAATATTAACTTCTTGTTAGAAGAGTATGGAATCATGGTCAATAATGGTAATAAATGATCTGACAGTAGGCCTTCTTCTTAATTTGTTTATATTGTGCAGTTTGACATAACATACATCTTAGCCTCTATATATGAAGAGAAGTATATTTTGTAGGTTACTGAATGATAGTGGAGTGATAGTGTTAGGCCCAAAAATATTGGGGGAAGAATCTGACTTTAGTTTTGCATTTTTTTCTTCTTTCCCCTGTCTCGTTATTATAAAGGTGTTTAATAATCTCCCTGCCACCCAGAAGTGTTGGACCACAATATTCACTATGCTGGCTAATTTTTAAGTAGATATGGAGGGTGTCTGGTTGAAAAATTAATACAGATTAACTGTCTTCCAGGTTTCAGCTGAACATCCCTTGTCATATTGCTGAGTGCATCACATCTATGTAGGTTCTGCAGTAACTTTTACAAAATATTTTGCTGTGAATCAGGGTGTATGGCATATAAGAATATTCAGCAACTGACTTTTCACTGAAACCTTAGTGCATAGGCTGCTGTCAACAGAAAAAAAGAGTAGCATACAAGGGTATAGGGAAGATGCTGTACAGAAGCATTGTGGTCCACTGAGGAGACTACTCAGGTGCAGTGGAAGAATTTTAATATGAGGTTTTAAGAAAAGCTGCTGCGTATTGGCACTTGTATCTTTCCTATATAGAATTGGCAATTCTATATATGCTTTTCTTATGTGTGGTTGTATGCACCCTTCTTATGGATATGTCACAAGAAAATATAATATTTCCACATTTATTTTATCTAGAAGCAGTATTCAAAAGTTACAGAATAATTTCCAGCATTAAAAGGAATGGACCCTGGCAAAAATAACCTCCTTTTTATTTCTTTAAGATTCAGTGGTAAGAAATATGTATTATAAATACTTCCATCCTAAAGAAGCTTTGGTCTCCAATGGAGTTTTAAATCGGTAAGTCTTCGAGGTTTGGATGCAGGCAAATTCTCTCTATCATACCATTTTCATTTTTTTGAATGCAAACCTTAGTTCTTATATTTCCTCTAATAAGGGAGATCAGCAGAGCTGCAGGAAAAACAGTGTTGGGCATAATAGATGAAGAGAACAGTGGAAACGATGCACAGTGAGTATATTATTGCCAACCCATGTTGCACCTTCCCTGAAGGTGTAATTCTGTAAGGGTCTAAGAAAACATGGTGTTATAAGGAGAAGAAAATACCCTGGGCATCCTGTAGGGCAGGCCTGCCCAAAGTCCGGCTAGGGGGGCGGCGGCGCAAATCCAGCCCGTCAGGCCACTCTGAGTGGCCCGCGGCTGGCTGGCCCTCCCCTCCCCCCCTCCTTTACCCACACATTCCCCTGCAGTGGCCATGGCTCCCTGTGCTTCCTGTGGTCCCCACCTTCCTTTTTTCCTCCCTCCCTTGGTCCCCCCTCCCCCCTCCCTTATTCCCCACCTTCCTTCCTTCCTCCCTCCCTTGGTCCCCACCTCCCTCCCTCCCTCCCTCCCTCCCTTGTTCCCCACCTTCCTTCCTTCCTTCCTTCCTCTCTTGGTTTCCACCTCCTTCCCTCCCTCTCTTGGTCCCCACCTTCCTTCCTGCAGGTGGGGTTGCAAGGGGTCAGTGGGTGGGGCTTGCAGTGGGGTGGCAGGGTCAGGGAGCAACCGGCCCCTGACACATTCTCAGCCACCAAATCTGGCCCTCCTTACAAAAAGTTTGGGCACCCCTGCTGTAGGGTGTGTATTTTCCTTTTTAAAATGCTTTTTTTAAAAACTGATCATAATGCAAAATTGAGGGAACTGAATCATTTTAAGACTTGTGGGTTATGGAGGGGGGTGCATGCTCTAGTCAGTCACCACATAAAAGGAAAACAGGATTTGAATACCTTCTAAAGAGTGATCCAGTGAATTATTGTCTTGGATCCCAAGCTGTCCTTCCACTCTTGGGAAGCATCTTCCACTGACAGAGTGATTCTTTCTAATCAAGTTGGGAGAATACTGTGTGTGAATAATAACCATCTACCCATTGACTGTCCTAGCTGGATGATTTGGGGGCGGGGGTTGCATTAAGGGAAAAGGTACTTGTCTCAAGCCCTGTCCCTGAGTAAGAGTATGTTTGAAAGTGTAATTCTATGGAATAAAGTGCTTATTTCATTCTTTGGGCTTTCTTTTAGAGCTCTCACTTTTGTATATCCATTTGGTGCCACGCTAAATGTGATGAAACCAGCAGTTGCTGTTCTGTCCACGGGATCTGTGTGTTTTCCTCTTAATAGACCCATCTTGGCTTTTTATAAGGTACATACCTGTGAGAACCATTAAATATTTATTAAGCAGAGGTTGAAATCTTGTTGGATAGTTCCATGCATGCAGTGTAAAGCTGCAGAAGCATTACTGAAAACTGCACCAGAACTTATTAAAAAAGCTGTGATTATTCAGTTTGGAAAACTGAGATAAAACATTCCTGTGTTTTAACTTGCTAATTACATGAGCCTATATGTAATGACACCTGGCTTGATGTGTAGCTAACACTATAGTCCTATATTATCTACTCAGAAATAGGTTATACTATTTAAGTGGGGCTTAATTTAAAAAAAAGTATAGAATATCAGGCTAAGTGGCTTTTTTGCTGAACTGATA
This sequence comes from Phrynocephalus forsythii, assembly GCA_029282475.1. Lineage (NCBI taxonomy): Eukaryota > Metazoa > Chordata > Lepidosauria > Squamata > Agamidae > Phrynocephalus > Phrynocephalus forsythii. The sequence goes on from JAPFRF010000005.1 coordinate 95,616,475, forward strand.
GGGAGCTGTGCTGTTCTCTGTTGATACTGTATGCAGTGCATGTAGTTTGAATCCTTTACAAATTCAGGGCATGAGCTAAAATAATGATACAGTGTATACTTTGATTAAAGTCGTCAAAAGCTCAGACATGGGCTTTCCCCATCTCCTCCCTCTAGGTCCTAGGAATCCCCCTTTCACTGCCTTGATACGTGATGCTCAGATATCTAATTAGAGCGGTTTCTGGAGCGCCCTTTGCGAACAGCTATTTTCATGCTGTCACTAATATGTAGAATGTAAAATAATATAAAGAGTATGCCTGATAAAAGAATGCAGTCATTTATTCATGCTTGGTGGTATAGTTAAGTTGGTCCAGCAATATATAACATGTCCTCTACTTACTTACAACTTCAATGTATTTTCTTTAATAGAACCAAGGTGGCAAGTTGGCTGTACTAGGATCTTGTCATATGTTTAGTGACCAATATTTGGAAAAAGAAGAAAACAGCAAGATCATGGTGAGCCTCTGTTGTAAATTTTATTTTTAATTTTAAATAATATGTACCATGATCAATTAGTGAGCTCTCTTTGGAGTTTAAAGGGTTAACAGAGGGAGTTTTATTTTAAGCCAATTAAATTGAAAATTTTAAACTGCTCAGCCATGTGGAGAGGAGAAAGCAAAAAACCCTCATGAATTCAAAGTTTCTCATGTTACTTTGGTTATGTAAGTTTTTTTGTGTTATAGTGAACTGGTTTGATTTGAAATCTGAACATGATCACTGTCTCCCTAGTAGTCCTTTATTTGTAAACATTGCTTTGTATTTACTTCCTGTTCATGTATATTATATTATTATATTTTATTATTTCCTTGTACTAAGTAATGTTCCCATTTCTTTCATGTCATGCTGACACTGATTATTTAAATAATTCCACAAATATAACAGGCCTATCTGGTTTCTTAGGATGTTCTTTTCCAGTGGCTTACAACAGATGACATCCATTTAAACCAGATCGATGCAGAAGATCCAGAGGTAAGAGAAGCTGTTCTAATAGTTATTAATTTTAGTGTTGCCTATCAGTTACCAAGCTTATTATTTCTTTGTCCCTGCTGAGGGAGAAGCTCTGCCAAGACTAAATGATAGAAACTAAGCTTTCAGTTTTGATGCCTCTTCAAAAAAGTTTCTTCAGTGCTTTAGTAGTGTCAGCTTGTCTATTAACTGAAGTTTTAAGTTGCCTGGAGTAGTAGTAGTAGTTGTTGTTGTTGTTGTTGGTTGGTGGTGGTATTTATTTATATATTTATTTATTTATTTACCACTCTGGGTTGTATTTAAATTCAACAAAACATGCTGTTTTAGAGTTCAATTTTTTTAATTAACAAAAAATTAAAATCTGTCTTGTACTTTACAGCTATGTTTGTGTATCCTTAGTATGTTGACGAGATTATAATTTAACAAACTGGATTAAAGCCCATGCATTATTTCTTAAAATGTAAGATATAGTATTTTATCATGCAGTTGTTTTGCTCACTGGAAGATGCCTCTTTTTGGTGCTATTACAGTGGAACCTTGACTTGCATCATTAATCTGTTCCAGAGGTCTAGACATAAGTCAAACATGACTTAAGTCTAACAAACTTTTCCCATAGAAAGTAATGGGAAAGTGGATTAATCTGTTCCAGATGATGAAAAAGACCCCCGAAAACAGCAATTTAACACAAATTTGACTGGGATAGGAGATTCCTTCCGGGGATGTAAATGAAATGTCTCTTCAAAGAGAGGAGGAGGCAGTGGAATTATACTCGACAAGTTATATGCCTCCACTTTTTAATGTTCATAGCAACAATGTCTAACATTGAAATTTTACTGATTTTTAACCTGACGTTCCAAGTTCTGAACAACTCTATGCTTACCATTAGAGTCCCATAACTGTACAGCTCCCCAACTAAAATGCTTCCATTGTGGACCAGAATTCTGCAGCCAGATTTTTTTATAAGACTGAGCCGACTGTCTAACCAGCGAGGCCAGCCCCGAGCTCCCGGGCCTTCTTGTCCTCCGGCAGCAGCGGCGGCTTCGGTGAGGCTGAGGACCAGCTCCAGGTGCTCTGAGCTGGCCTTGCCGAAGCTGCCGCTGCCGGAGGAGAGGAAGAAAGCAGGAGCAGTTTGGAGGCGGCAGCCGTGATGCTGGGTCGTGGCCTCCGCCCGGTTCCAGTGCCTTGTGCCGGGGCTCCGAGCTGTAAGTCAAAGTCTGCGACTCAAGTCAAACAGGCCCCTTCTTGCTGTAAGTCAAATATGCTGCAAGTCAAGCAGCATTTAAGTCAAAGTTCCACTGTAGTCTCTCCTTTTTATTGCTGTTAGTTTGAAACAGTTTTCATGGTTTTTCAGATATCAGATTATACAATGCTTCCAGATATAGCCACCCTATCAGAGCGATTGAGAGTTTGCCTGCAGGAGGGTGATGAGAACCCACGAGATTTCACAACGCTGTTTGATACATCTATATATCAGCTGGATACCACAGCACTTCCTAAAATCATCAAGTAAGAAGTCTTGACTATTTGTTACATTCAAATAGAATGCCTATATTCATGTTTCTCTCTCTCTACCACGGTGTAGCCCCCTTTATCCCATCTTGCAACTTGTGTGTGTTGTTATGTTGAGATGCTGTTTGTTGAAAAATGTACACTTCTTTGGGAGTGTATCATATTTTCTAGAAGCAATTGTTCTACTTAATTTGATAAATAAAGGCCTGTGAGGAAAATTGACAATGACACTTTAAGTTATCAGGGAAATTGAAATACAGTGGATATAAAAAGTTTATGCACCCCTGTTAAAATGTCAAGTGTCTGTGATGTAAATAAATGAGACAAGGCAGAACTATTTCCCCCTTTAATGAGACCTATGAACTGTACAACTCAGTTGAACCACAAACTGAAATCTTTTAGATGGAGGAAGGAAAAATAAAAAAAACTGAAATAATATGGTGCCATATTATTGGTGGCACAACCTTAAACTAATACTTTGGGTATGAGTCTGTCAGTATGGCACATCTTGACTTGGCAATATTTGCCCACTATTTTCAATAACACTCCAAATCTGTCAGATTGCAAGGGCGTCTCCTGTGTACAACCCTCTTCAGATCACCCCACCGATATTCAGTTGGATTCAAGTCTGGGCTCTGGCTGGGCCATTCCAGAATATTAATCTTCTTCTGGTGAAGCTATTCCTTTGTTGATGTGGATGTACGCTTTGGGTCATTGTCATGCTGAAAGATGAAGTTCCTCCTCATGTTCAGCTTTCTAGCAGAAGCCGGAAGGTTTTGTGCCAATATTGACTTGTTTTTGGAACTGTTCATAATTCCTTCGACCTTGACTAAGGCCCCTGTCCCAGCTGAAGAAAAACAGGCCCAAAGCATGATGCTGCCACCACCATGTCTCATTGTAGGTATGATGTTCTTTTGGTGATGTGCAGTGCTGTTTTTTTGACAAACATATCTTTTGGAATTATGGCCGAAAAATTCAACCTTGGTTTCGTGATTTTGGGAGACTTCAGATGTGTTTCTGCAAAGTTTAGCAGCACTTGGATGTTGTTCTTCGTATCCGTCTTGCCACTCTACCCCATAGCCCAGACATATGAAGAATATGGGAGATTGTTGTCACATGTACCACACAGCCAGTACTTGCCAGATATTCCTGCAGTTCCTTTAATGTTGCTGTAGGCCTCTTGGCAGCCTCCCTGAACAATTTTCTTCTAGTCTTTTCATCAGTTTTGCAGAGATGTCTCGTTCTTGGTAATGTCACTGTTGTGCCATATTTTCTCCACTTGATGATGACTGTCTTCTCTGTGTTCCATGGTATATCTAATGCCTTGGAAATTCTTCTGTACCCTTCTCCTTCCTGACTGATGCCTTTTAACAATGAGAATGCTTTGGAAGCGCTGTGCAGACCATGGCTTCTTCTGTAGGATGTAACTAAGAAAATATCAGGAAAGACCTACTAGAGTGACTGATGTTTATTTGGGATTCCTCAGAGGCACTTTAAATTATGACAGGTGTGTATTGGCTCCTACGTAACCTGAGTTTGAATGTGATTTTTTACTGCTGAGCACAGCTACATCCCCAGTTGTAAGAGGATGTGCACACATATGCCACCATATTATTTTAGTTTTTCCTTCCTTCACCTAAATATTTCAGTTTGTGATTCAACTGAGTTCTTAGACCTCATTAAATGTGGAAAATATATCACAGACATCTGACATTTTAACAGGGGTGCGTAAACTTTTTATATCCACTGTAGAGTTAGCCCACTTTTGTCTCTGTAAAAATGAGTAGATTTTCTCCCAGGCAATTGAAAACAATAACAAGGAATCTGATAACCCACAAGGTTTTTCCTTCTGATCCCCAGCCATTGTTGTAAAATGAAGGGGAGTCTATATTTGTGGATCTCCTCACCATCTTTCTTTGTTATTCCTTATCTGATAATCAATTACTCTTGATGTTTGGTTGGCTAGTTGTTGGCTACCATTTTGACCACTGTTTTAATCTTTCATGCCTTTCTGCTGATGGACTTATCAAAGTCCTATGCATTTCTGATGCCTGCATATGTTCTGTTGCCTCTATGGATTTTTCTTTAAGATGCCTGGCCTATAGGAAACTTAACCAACTGGGTCAGACTGTTGGTCTTCCTACCTGTATGTACTTGCCATCACCTAGCACCAGCTTTCCAGAGTTTCTAGCAGTTGTTTCTTGTCTTTTGTGGAGATACTAGGAATTGAACAGGGACCTTAATGCTTAATAACAGTTATTTACATTGAATGACATGAATTAGATGCATCTGTTTACTTCATTTTGCTGCACTACCTTAATGTATAATGTAGTCCATATAGGTATGACCAGGATGTTGTCCCTTTTTGGTTTTACATTGTAGATCTTATGAGCAGCTGAATGTAAAGTATGAACCCCTTCAGCTAATTCAACCTCAGTTTGAAACTCCACTGCCTACACTCCAGCCAGCAGTGAGTAATAATGTCCTGTTTTCTAACACTGAGAGTGTGTAACACAGGGATGGGCAATTTTGACCCTCCAGCTGTTGGACTAGAACTTCAGGCAGCCTTCACTGGCTGAAGTTCTAGTCCAACAGTATATGGAGGTATGTAGCCCATATAATTTAAATTGTAAACCACCCAGAGAGTGCTTTAAGTGCTATGGGGCAATATATAAGCAGCACAAGTTCCCCCTTGCTTTGCTTTTACAAGAGAAGAATTGTGTTCTAAGTACCAAGTATAATGTCTTGACATCTGGAAAGGCAAAACCTAACACAGTTTAGGCAAAAAATGAAAGCATAGATGTAGGATAATACATTTCTATGAAAGCAAAGCAGGGTGTTCTGATTATATACTTTCCCATAGTGCTTAAAAACTCTCTGGGTGATTTACACTTGAATTATGCAGTCTACGATGGTGGATCTTGTAAATTACAAGAAGTGGTTAGCTGGGGGAGTCTGTGAAAGTAAGAAAAGATTTTGCCTATTTATCAGAATTAGAATATAAAATGTCACTATACTTTCTTAATATAGATGTCATGGTCAGTGCTTAGGCATATTCCTTTACATTTTCCTGAACGTAGTCTAAACTTTCCACTGCCTGACATTCTGCGATTGGGATAAAATAAATTTATTTTAACTCTTCTTTTTATCATAATTCTCATACTTGATTCCACTCATTTTCCTAAAACAGAAATAAGAGCGATCAAACCTTATAGGTTCACGAAAGATTATATATATATAGAAGTGACATTTTCTAGGTTCATATGGTATAAAATAGACATTATCAGCCAAATTGTTGCTTAGAATCTATGCCAGCATCCTTGTTCTCTGAACAGACCTGAGCATTTTATTTTCTCAACTTTTTCTCCTTGCAGGTTTTTCCACCAGCCTTCAGAGATCTGCCGCCTCCCAGCCTGGATTTGTTTGATTTGGATGAAACGTTCTCATCAGAGAAAGCTCGTCTTGCACAAATAACTAACAAATGTGAGTAGTCCGATACTTTGAGTTTAGGATTGGTGAGCTAAGACAAATTTACAGAATAAGTAGCTAGGAGTTTCCAGTATGATATAATAGTAGAAGAAAAGTTTGAAAGTTATAGAACGACCTCACATTGAATTATCATTTGAAACAAAGATAAATGAAAATTAGGTCCTTAATTTTACAATCTGTTCACAAGACAAATAAACTAATTACCATAAACTAGCTCTTTTAAATCTGGGTTTATGATAGGTGAAGGGTTTCATCTATGCACTTCTGTTTTAGATACTTTACTACACTAATTCTCTATTAGCATGAATAGAATAGTGGCATAGGTCCCTTTTATCTTAAAAATATCAAATACTGTATGTTAAATCAGCCATTTTAAAGCACTCCATTTTGAAAGTATACCAATTTGTAGAAGAATGCATGATGATCAAAAGCATGATATGTACCCATTCCTTGAAGGCAAATGAGAAATATTGATTGGTATTGTCAGATGTTAAAAAAGTTATCTGTTACTCTGCACTGTCAAATCCCACAGGAAAGTAGTTATTTACCATTGTAGTTGCTGTTTTTTTTTAAATGTAGCATCTCTTGTTTCACAGAATTATTTTTTTACCCAGCGTGTTTTTAGTTTTAGTTTGTGGAACTCCCTGCCACAGGATGTGGTGATGGCATCTGGCCTGGATGCCTTCAAAAGGGGATTGGAATAAAAGTCCATCACAGGTTAAAAACTATGATGGAGATGTGTAATCTCCAGGCTTAAAACTGGGGTACTTCAAGGATCAGACGCAGGGCAGTGGTATCAGGAGACAGATATCTAGTCTCTAGATGGGGCCACTGTGAGATACAGGAAGCTGGACTAGATGGACCTGATCCAGCATGGCTCATCTTATCTTATGTTATGTAAAATATATACCTGTAGTTTTTAAAAAAAAATCTAAAACACAACATAAACCAAGAAAATATTTCTCTTCCACTGGTTAGTAAAAGCACACTGCCATAAAAATGTTCTGTACTTAGGAAAAAGAAACCAGGAAGATTAACGGACCCCTTTATGGCCCACACCTTGTCAGGAGGGGGTCAGAAGGGGGCACAAAAACTGACTTTGTCCTCGGGTGCTGGAAACCCTAGCTACGCCTCTGGATTCAGGTCATCTCACTTTGAAAAGGATGCAGACAAACTGGAACAAGTTCCAAGGAGGGCAGCAAGGATGATCAGGGGTGTGGAAAGCAAGCCCAACAAGGAACGACTGAAAGAACTGGGCATGTTAGGCCTTGAGAAAAGAAGAATGAGGGTACTGTTCAAATTCTTGAAAGGTTGTTATACAGAGGAAGGGCAGGCTCTGTTCCCATCATTCCATAGTGCAGGACTCATAATAATGGGCTCAAGATAAAGGAACCCAGATTTAGGCCGAATATCAGGAAAAATGTCTCAAATGTTAGAACAGTGTGATAATGGAAACAATTACTTCACAAGATGGACAACCATCTGTCAGATTGGCATTGATTTGGATTCCTGCCTTAGGCAGGGGGTTGGACTCAGTGGCCTTATTGGCCTGTTCCAACTCCAGTATTCTATAGTCTAGGACAAAGTGAACTTCAAAGTTATACTTACATTGCAAAAGTAGGGGAGTCATCACTCATGAAATTGCTGATATAATGTGACATAGATCTATTTGGAAGAACAAACCTCTTCTTTATAGTTAGTTACATCCAGTTAGCAGTAGATAAATCTTTCCAGTTGGTTTTCTTTGCTTTTTCACGCGACTGATTACACATGGGGAATAATTTCCATAAATAAATGAGTTTGCTATGTACAATATAATAATTCTTGATCAGAATTCTGTATATCATTTCTCAAAACACTGTAGGTTTAATTAGATCAGAACTTTGAAACAGTTTCCTCTTATCTAATTAATTTTCCAAGATGAAATTCTTTGCTCATGAAAATTATACGGAAGTTTGAAGCAATTTTGCATTTATCTGCAAATAATTTCTTTATTTATACATTTATATACCGCCCGTCTTCCAGCCAGAACTCCAGGCAGTTTACAACAACAATACACTTTTGTTCTTAGGTACTGAAGATGATCTGGAGTTTTATGTCAGAAAATGTGGTGATATCTTAGGAGTCACCAATAAATTGCCAAAAGAGCAGCAAGATGCCAAACATATCCTGGAGCACATTTTCTTTCAAGTGGTGGAGTTCAAGAAGCTGAATCAGGTAAACTATCCATGAACAGATAGCTCAGGGGTTTTGGTATCTGGATGTGGAGCCAGGCATTGGGAGTTGGATTCCCCACTGTGCCTCCTTGACAAGGGCTGTTTTCAGCACTCTTTATAGACATAATTGCAAAATTATTTTAAATGGACCTTGAGAAATGGGTGCTCATCCAGAAGTCTGGAGGCTGTTATAGCTAACCTTGAATAGTTGCATCTGTTCCAGATACCCCCACCCAAACCACAAAGTGGTGGTGGTGGAAGCTACAGGGTCTCCTTGTGTTCCTCTAGTGACCAAAATATTTTAATCAGTTTGGAAGGGTGTTGGAATCCCTCAAAATATGGCAAAATTCTCCCTAAGGCTATCACTTGTGTAACATCAAGTTAAGCAAGTGTAACTGTGTAGCAGGGTTTCAGTTAATGAGAGCTCCATTTCTTGGTTTCCTTTGAATGACATCTGTCACCCTATTTAGTATGATATGTAATCCTCATGTAACATCACATATAATGGTTATATGCCATTACAACCATATTATGTTTCCAGTCCTTAGAAGTATGCATTGTCTTGCATTGGTGAACCATGCTGTTCCACCATCTCTTAAGAGAAATAACATATGTGCTGTGATGGAAGAAATCCTCCCCTTTGTGGTTGTGGGAGGAAGAAATGATTATAGTAAAGGCAAAAGCAATAGAACAACTTAAAAGAAAGCAAGGGTTTTAGCTGCAGACACAGTAAATGGAATTAACTGAGCAGCTAGTATACTACTGCTCAATGCAGGTTAAGCATGTGTGTTGTGTCATTACAGTCGTGACCGACCCTTCATGGCCCCATGTCCATGGAGTTTTCTTGGCAGGAGTACTGGAGTGGCTTGCCAGTTCCTCCTCCAGGCGCCTACAGCACCTGGTATTCCCTGGTGGTCCCCCATCCAAGTACTAACCAGGGCTGACCCTGCTTAGCTTCCGAAATCAGGCGAGATCGGATGTGCTTAGGGCATCTAGGCAGCTAGGTTAAGCATAATCCAGTTCAAATATTCAAAAAGGACAGTATGAAGAAGAGAGATCTGGCTACATTTGAAGCCTCTCTGTGGGGTTGGTAACATTGAATCTTTAGGGTTTACCAAGGGGTGGGGTGGGTGTGGTGACTAAACAGTATTTTTTACTCCTTAGGATGCTCCGGACCCTAAGACGCTACTAGTTTTAAGAGGTATGTATGCGTGAAAAAATATTCACACATATATACTGCAGTCGGGTCCAAGGGTCTCTGTGGCGGCAGCCTCCAGGGTGGCCACTGCAGGACCCTGGCAGTGGCCACCCTGGATGCACCCGATGGTGGCAAGTGAAGCAGCAGGCCTGGCGGCATCCTTGATGGCAACAGCACCAGCAACTCAGGTGGCTCCTCCTGAGGCAACTGCGAGGTGCTGCCGCTCAGCATGGCCAGTGACGGGAGGTTGGCTAGACCAGGAGGTGGCAGTGGTGAAGACGACAACGACGAGGGTGGTGGCAATGTGCTCTGGTTACTTGGCCCTGGGTGGCCTGTTGCTGCTGGCTTACTCTCAGCAGCAGCGGTGGCCTCAGTTCCCTCCTCCTCCTCCTCCTCCTCCTCTTCTTTCTTCTTTTCTTCTTGTGAGGCCTGGGCAGTCAGGAGAGGAGTGATGTGAGGGACCTGCCGCTGCCATTACCCCCTCTTGGCTCAGGGCTTCTTTTGTTCCATGGCTGCTTCTGTCCGCTGGCTCCCCCAGCATCGGTGGCGACGGCAGCCAGGCAGCTCCAGCCCCACCTTGAGCCGGACAATTGGTTGGCGGCCGTGTGGGAACAGCAATAGCCGGTGCTTGGGAATCTTTTTACATACCACCCCTTGCAAAGTCTCATTTAACGTGATCGTGTTTAGTTCATTTAGATTCTTTAAATTACAATGTTCCAAGTATCAGACTGCAAAGTAACTTATCCTCCTCCTTTGGAGGAGGGACCTGAGGCCACCGCTGCTGCTGAGGAAAAGCTGGCAGCAACATGCTGCCCAGTGCCGAATAGCCAGAGTGCACCGCCACTGCCCTCCTCCTCCTCTTCTTCGCCACTGCCACCTCCTATTCCCGCCAACCTCCTGTTGTGGGCCATGCTGAGCAGCAGCGCCTCACCATTGCCTCAGGAGGAGCCACCTGAGTTGTGGTGCTGCTGCTGCCAAGGCACCCACCAGGCCTGCTGCTTCACTAACACCACCGCCACCACTGCTGGGAGCCTCCAGAACCCCCCACTGCAGCCCGTGTCTCCCTTCGAGGGAGGAAAGGAGCCATGAGCCGCAGCGGGGGGGTTGGGGGTTTTCTGTTCTTAACTTTCAAATATCCGGGGCCTGAATAGCATTTACAGTGAAAGCAGAAGCATCAAATGCTGATGGGCAAAATACAAATAATACTTATAATTTCCAGGCAAAATTGGTATTGAAATTCTGGACATAGAATATGATTAGTGAGAAATGTGTATTTTTAAATGCCTTTTTCTTTCTAAAGGAACATGATATTGATACAAGTGAAGCTGGATTCCAGGGAGGCATCTGAACAAATCCCTTTTCCATAGATGAAGAATACAACTTCCCTTGGGCAGAGGAACAAAAGATAATAGCATATCTTTTATTTTTGTATGTTTGTTCAATGTTCTTCCTGCCATTTTTGCCCGATGAGATTTTGTAAATATGTAAATAGTATACAAGTTCCATTACATTATAGGTAGCAATAATTTTGATACATTCTGTGTATAAAACATTCCATATTTAATGTGTGCTTTTGAAAAAAATAAAATTGTCATTTTGTACCATCTTGAAATTCTTGCTTCTAGCCAATGTTTTTTTGTTTCCAGCTTTGACATATGACCATTTTGTGCAAGAAGATGCATTTAATTGTGCACTGAATTTCCCCACCGCTTGTGGAAAAGATATCAGAATACTTGAGAGACATTCATTTTAGACTATGAATATTGAATTCTACGCCTCAAGTTCTTGAGCATCTTTGTTACAAGGACTATAATATTAAACATTATAGTATTAAGAAGATTGCAGGGAGATATAATAGCACTTTTCAATTACCATGGTTCCCTAAGTTACGATGTTAATCTGTTCCTTGTTACACTTTGTATCTTGAAATTTTTGTGTCTCGAGGCATCCCATGGGATATTTTCATATCTCGAACTTTTCGCAGAAGACTGGCATTCCCAGAGTGCATTGCGCCCAGGACAGATTTCCCTTCTTATCTCAAGTTTTTCACAACTAGGGCATTCATAACTGGAGGCACTACTGTCATACTGCCATACAGAATAGGGCCAGAATCTGTTCTTATTCATCTGTTCTTATTCATCTCAGAGTGTGGGACATGTAAGAATGGGCTCAAGTTACAGGAAGTAAGATTTAGGTTGAGTATCAGGAAAACCTCTTAACTGTTGTAACAGTATGACAGTGGAATCAATGACCTTGGGAAGTGGTGAGTGCAACCAACAGTGGAGACATTCAAGAGAAAAATGGACAACCGTCAGATCTGGTATAATTTGGACTCCTGCATTGAACAGGGGGTTGGGGTTGATGGCTCTGAAGGCCCCTTACAACTCAATCCTGATTCTATGGTTAAGCAATAAAGATGGGACAATTTAGGGAGCAAGCCTTCCTCCTAGAAGGTGGGTTGGAGAGGTGAATTAGGATGCTGTATTACAATACTGTGCAGATGTAGCCTCTTTCAGAGGCGCTAAGTAACAATTGAATTTTGAATAAGGATGAATTTTTGCCAATGCAGAATATGACCAAAAGCTGCACAGTGCAGCTCGAGTGAAGATCTGGATCCAATTTAGAGGGGATCTGCTGAAATACATTAGTAACGGCATAGCTTTTTTCACATGTAATGTGTCTAGAGAAAAACAAATGGAAACATTAAAATAATTATACAATCTATAAGTTCATTGGTGAGAGATCGGCACCAATTGAATAAGGCTGCTGTGTTAAAATATATATATCCACATCTGGAGGGAAAACATTTGAAGAGGATATACTCCGCCTGTAAATTCAGCAGTTCAAATCCTGAATGCCACGCAGCACAGCGAGCTCCCGCTGATAACCCCAGCTCCTGCCAACCTAGCAGTTCGGAAGCATGTAAAATGCAAGTAAATAAGTAGGTACCACCATAAAAAGCGGGAAGGTAAAACTGTGTTTCCTTGCAGCCATGATGGCCACATGGCCATGGACTTGCACAAACTGGCTTTTCAGCTTGAATACAGAGATGAGCGCCGCCCGTAGAATCAGACACAACTAGCATGCATGTGCGGGGGATCCTTTACCTTTACCTAAACTACAAGATGGAGGGTTGGGAAAGTGTGCCCTCTGGTTAAAGGTGAAGAATGCAGCTTGTGTAGTGCCTCTAATTCTGCGGGCAGAATTGCAGCCCAGCAACACATTCAAGAGCACAAATGCTTCCTTCTGTTGTTGATATTTATTCCTTCCTGACTTCACTACTCTTACCAGTGACTTTATGGCAAGGTCTTTAAGATACAACAACATTAAGGCAGTCCTGGCTAGTTAGGAATTTGGGGTTGGTGGGTGGGATGAGGAACATTTCATATACTGCCTGGAGAGATTTACCAGCCCAAATGTCCCAGCAATGCAAAGAAGATACTGTCATTCAACACTAACCCCTTTGTGGATGAGCATGCCGACATATTTAGTCTCTTTATTTGCATTTGTACAAAAACACAACTTAGACATTAAAATGCACAAGGAAAGGTTCTGTTTTACACAGATCGGTGAAAGCATTCATTTGCAACTTCCATTTCATCCCTTCTTGCTACCTCTTTTGCAAGCTTTGGACACTACTTTGGTTTTCACGTTTTTTTGGAATTTGATAGCAGAATCCTTCCAATAAGCTAGACTAGCTCAGCTACCACATACATTTACAAGTCTTGCACAGAGAGTGAATCTTCAACAAGAGAAAGAATAGACATGTTTAAGAATATCTTATCAGAGCAGCTTGGAGATCTTATTTTAGGAGCAATAATTCCCAGGATTCCCCCCCACCCCCCAAGCCCGCATGACCACTGTTCACAGTATTGAGAAATTCTGGCAGTTTTAATCCAAAATGAGTAGAACCACACACTGCTTATTAGATGGCTCAATGTCTTTGTCTACAGAGCATAATTCGTAGTGCGGCTAGTTCCTTATTTGCATGTTCAGTTTTCACTGCAGAAGGAACAGTGGGAGAATAAAATAGCTTGATTGACAGATCAGAGGTCCAAGCAAGGTTGCACAGAAAACTTCTGATTAAACAGCTGTAGCCTGATGTCTTTTGATAGACAAACCATTGCTAAGCAGAGGCATAGCAAGATGTGACATCTCCAGAGATGGTGCATCTGCTTTCATGGAACCCAGGGACACAAGATCTTCTAAACTTGCTTCCAGAGACAGAGTGTAGTCTGGGGTAGCTTGTATTCCAGAGATCTCCCACATTGGCGGCGGCGGCGGCTTTTTAAAGATGGTCATATCATTCGTTTCAGAGCTTTTTGATAGCACGTTCTCAGCTAGTTTAGAGGACCTCTCTTCTTTGCACGGGGTAGAAGATTTAGTAGCACAAAACACATCTGCTGTGGAGTTGGCTTTGCTGTTATTTGAGGAACTCACATTCGACAAGTCAAAGGCATATGGCTGAAGTGGAGTTTTGCAGAAAGATGAGGCGCCATCACAGGAAGCTTGCAGGTCACCCTTTGTGTTACTCAAAGAACATTCCGCTGACTTGAAAGCAAGAGAGCCCCCGTTTACTACATTTTGCATGTTGCTTGCACAGTCCCATGCATCAGATTTAGGAATGCTGTTCATTTCCAGGAAGCTGCTACTACCTGGAGAAATACTATAGCTGGAAGAACTGATCAGAAACCCGTTTTCCATTATGTCTTTCAGTGACAGCATGCTTTCGGAACTTTGGAAAGTCATATTTTCAAGGAAAGGGTCGGCCCATTAACTTCAGAAGGACCTGCTGACAACACAGAGAAAGAAGTAGGCTTAAAATAAAGCTTTAACAAGGGACTTTTAGAGTTCATCTCAGATACTGGCTGCTTTGATAAATGTAACAAGCTGGACCTAGAAATGCTTATTTCAGTCAATGTAAGATGAACTTCTACTCTACTCTACCAACTTCATTCTCTTTTGGAGAGAAGGGGGTTTTCTTCTTCCCCTATTTCCTTCATCCTACAACATTCCTGCCACCACTCACAACATTCAAGAGGACATCCCAGCAAATCCAAATGGATTTTGATGGCCATGGGAAGGCGGAGATGGGTGGAAATTAACTACCTCTTGCCTTCGAACCCCAAATTGAAGTGTTTGTTTATCTCAAAAAAACATTTTCACAAAGCTAAGGAAGCATCTTAGCTATGTGACTCATCAGATGCAAGCACAGAATGCAATAAGAAAGCACTTGAGATATTTTGACCCTACATACAGTGAGAAGTATAGAACCACTGTCCTCCCCCAGAAAGGCAGTTGGAGTTACCATTGTAAAGAAAGAACAAGGTACAATTCAGGAAGCTTCTTCCTTTTCTCTAGCATTTTGAGGCAGGCAAGGCCCCCTGTGAGGCCAGGAGTTATGCCTGGAAGGAGCAAAAGGCTGGCCCGCTCAGGGCTGTAATTTTTATTATCGTTAACATTGATTATGGTTAGTCTTGTTATTTTGTACAGTACTTTGATTTGTATCTATTTACTGTATGTGTTTAATAATTTGTGTTCTTCCCTTTGTAAACCACCCAGAGTAGTCTTTGGGCTAGATGGCTCAATGTCTTTGTCTATAGAACATAAATCAAATAAATAAATAAATGACTCTGTGTCCAAGAACTAGAAGAATTACTGTTACCTTCTATATTCCTTTGGTAAGCTGAGGAAATTAGTAGCAGAATGACCACCACATTTTAAATAAGGACACTTCATATGGTACAATGGCGTTTTGATCTCTCTTGAAAGAGAAAATTTATTCCCTGTATGCAATAGCATTTAACACACATACCCCAGCCACAGTGAAATAGTTTTAATAAGTATACTCTGAGCAAAGGAAGGAGCTAGTTAACAAGCAGAAAAATCATTTCTTACTGCTGGTAATCCCTAAAATAATACATACAGTATTTCCTTGGGACAATAAACATACTGTTTAATATAATGTCCCCCCTCCAAGTATTTAGGCTAGAATCAGTAAAGAAAATCAACATATATTTTGCGGTGCCTTTATAGGAGAATGTTTTAGAGATCACTTACTTTTTTCCCTTTCTCTCTGCAAGGTCAGTCCTCTTAAGCCCCACCTGTTTAGCCTAATCAATGGCTATTCTTATTAACCCTTTCCCTAGATTTGCTGCACACTTTCTTCATTTTCTAATTACTCTCACTTGCTAGAAAAGGCTGTTCAGAAGATGTCATTTTGCACTACTTAAGGGGGAAGCTGACCCTACAAAATATTTGGGAACTATTTTTATCTCAAGACATGATTAAGATATTTGAACCAACAAGATTTGTGCTAGCCATAGCAGTGTTGGTGAACCTATGGCATGGGTGCCAAAGGTGGCACTCGGAGCCCATTCTCTGGGCACCCGACATCACCCCTTCACAGCCATCTGTATTCAGGTTAAATTGCTGTATTGGCACTTTGCAGAAAATTAGAGGGTTTTGAATCGCATTTTGGGCACTCAGACTCTAAAAGGTTCGCTATCACTGTTCTCTAGCAAGGATGAACAACTGTGGCACTCAAAGTATTTTTGCCTGATTTTTTTTCCTCCCACAACTTGCCATTAGTTGTAAGGGCTGGCAAGGGTAGATGGGAAACTCCTATGTGCAGGAATTACACTATTATACACCTTTAACGCACCTTTACTTTACCTGCCCTACAAGGGAAAATGCTTGTGCATGTCTGAAATGGGGGTGAAATATGAGAAGCACCTGGAAACTGAGTCATGGCAACTGGACTTCTTTTTCTTGAGAGACTGAAACGTTTTGCTACTCATCCAAGCTGCTTCATCAGCCTGAGGAAAGATAGTGGTGAGTCCTCCATTTTATAGTTCACCTTGATTTCATATAACCCTGGTCTGAATAAGCTCATAAGTTGGACAATGGCCTGAATAGGTTTGTTATGTGGACAATGGCCTAGGGTATGTACACAACCTTTCCCAACACCCATTAAGTATGGGTCATTAGCTATGGCCTTGACGGTGGAGGTGTGAAGTGCTTCTGAAGTGCTTGGATGAGTAGCGAATTGGTTTCCATCTCTCAGAGAAAGAAGTCCAGTTGCCATGACTCAACTTCCAGATACACTCACTTGGATGACTGAGAATCTTCACAGACATGAGAGACACTTACAGAAAATGTGTTTTATTCTAGCGACTCCTAGAAGGCATCTGTGAGGACTACTGAACTGGTATTGTTCCCACAAGAGCCATAAACTGTTTAGAGCTTGGCCCCTTTCTAAGCTGCCTTGGTAATGTCATTCCTTTCACCAAAGTAACATTCCCCGTTGGAAAAAACGTGAGTTTACAAAGCAGAACAATGCCATTTAATGGCATTGACTATCAATGCCAGATACTTGGAAGTGGATTGTTATCCATAGAAATTCACACTGAAATAGAGATCCATCATCCTCCTGAAGAAATTTCCACAGGTGTAAACAGATATAACACTATCAATAATGTGTTCCTAGGAAACAGTTTGTTGTGGGGCAATGTATAAATATTTGCCATGTAGTCTGTCTGAGGAAGTGAAATTGCCCACAACTGTTCATATTAAATATAACAGACATTAAGATGACACTTTTGTTGTCCTTTCTACTTCTACTTAAGAGTTGTTTGACTTAAGAGCATGCATTCGGAACAGCTTAAACTCATAAGTAGAGGTACCACTGTACTGTATTTGGAGATACAGTACTGTATAAGGGATTTTTGAACAATGGCAATAGCATGTTTTTAACACAGAATGGGCTAAGTATTCACTCCAGGATATTCATAAAAGGGATTTTATTGAACAACTTAAATTGAAAAATACATAATGGGAAATAGCACAGGTTATGCCTCCTCAGCCACTATTTAATCTTTGGTCTGGCATGTTTTCCAGTTAAAACATGTAGAATGCACATACTGTACATGTCTAGGGAAAAATGAGACTCTGCAGAGGTGTTGTGTGAACCTAGCTAGTTTCGTAACATGCATTAGTCTCCACAGGCACCTCCCTCAAAGAAAAGTCCACAAATACTTCATGGATCCACGTTTAATTAATGAGGAACAGGCCTTTTGTAAGATAATGGGTATTAATTGTCAATTCAAGGCAAAATTAACATTGTATTTGTTATGTGCTATGAAATCAGAACTGACTTGTTGTGTCATTACAGTCATGACCGACTCTGTTACCCAATGTCCATGGAGTTTTCTTGGCAGGAATACTAGAGTGGCTTGCCAGTTCCTACTCCAGGTGCCTACAGCACCTGGTATTCCCTGGTGGTCGCCCATCCAAGTACTAGCCAGGCCTGACACTGCTTAGCTTCCAAGATCAGGCGAGATCGGATGTGCTCAGGACATCTAGGCCAGAAATGACTTGCAGCAACTCTAATAGTGCTTCCAAGGTGAGATATTTAAGTAGTTTTACCATTTCCATCTTTAGGGGTCATCTTCAGACTGTGCAACTTGCCCAAGACCACATAGGCTGGCTCTTCTCTCTCTCTCTCTCTCTCTCTCTCTCTCTCTCTGTATGTATGTGTGTGTGTGTGTGAGAGAGAGAGAGAATGAGACTGAACTCCCAACCTCTGGGTCTGCAATCAGAAACCTAACTCAGAGAATGGGGACAGATTTCAGCCATATGCCTGTGAATGTACAGTATCTCATTCACCAGCTACTGTGGGGACTACTGCAACTAATAAGTTCAGAGGGAGAAGGGATTGTCTGAGAGGGACAGATGATTTCCTAGTCCTTGCCATTTAGAAAGACCTGGGGGTTAACCTTGAGAACCTTGGCTTCCAACTCAGGTAATTGAAATGCAGAAGGTACTGTGATCATTATCTTAACTATGACTATTATGTGTGGTCCTATGTGCCATCAAGACTTACAGCAACCATAATAGGGCTTTCAAATGAGGCATTTAAGGAGTGGTTTTATCAGTTTTTCTCCCAGTGAGTTTCGGAGGCTGAGCAGGGATTCAAACCCACTTCTCCAGGGTCCATCATTATTTCCACTACACCAGGGGTCCCCTACCCCTGGGCTGTGGCCTGTTAGTAACTAGGCTGTGCCAGGGACTCAGTAGCCAGCAGGGTTTCTTTTGAAGTGCAAGCCCAAGGGAGCTTGTATACTTCTCCCCCTTTGATGAGTTTTTCCCTCTGTGCATCTAATCAAGACAAAAACCAATGTGATGGAATCAGTGTAGGGGCACTGCATGGGTGCACCTCCTGTGCATGGAGGAGGCAGGATGTACACAGACAAGAAAAAGGTTGGTGATGCTGCACTACACCACATTGGGAATCCACTGTGGCTATAGTGTACTACTGTATGTGTTCTGGGCTGTCAGTCTGAACCAACTTACAGTGATCCTAATAGGGTTTCCAAGGTAAATGAGATATTTAAGGAGTCATTTTATCAATTCTGCTGCCCCAAGTGAGTTCTCACAACCAAGTGAGATAGGTTGTGTGTGGTTGTCTGTAACCAAAGTACAGATTTACCTCCTCAAGATGCAAGAAGGACCATTCTCCAGAAACAACGCTAAATCCCTGAAAATACATGTCTGGTTTTAGTAGGAAGCTAGTAAATGAATAGTAAAATTAACAAGAAACATAAAACAAATAAAGAGCAAATAAATCAAAATAAAAAGCTCAAATATATTGTAGCACTACCTGCTGTGAGCTTTGGTGGAACAAGTCAAATGTACAAAACATTCTTGAGAATGGACTTGTTCTACATTCTTAGGTCTGAAGAAGTGGTCTTTTGTTTTTAAAAAAGCTTTTATTAAAAATGTAAACAACACAGTCTTGAAGGTTATCATTAAAATACTGTTATGCTGTTTCCGTGTCAGTCTTTTGTTTTTAAATTATTTTCTTTTATTAAAAATTTAAACCACACAGTCAGTCTTGAAGGTTATCACAATGCTGCCACTCTGAAAGTGGTTAACCATCTGGCTTTCAAGAATTGTATTTGTTTTTTCAACTGTAAAAGTATAAAACGTCTTGAGAATTTATATATACTGCATCGTTTATGTTCATGCCCCCCACCCAAATAAGGTCATATCAGCAGACATTTTCCCCACCCCCATTAGGCCTTTGCAACAACCCTGTGAAGTAGGATAAACTGAGTGATAATCGCTGGCGGAGGGACACCCATTTAATTAAATCCCGGAGTGGGTGGACATGTGAACCCAGGACTTCACAGGCTATCATAAGAACCGGAGAGGGCACATCCTTTTAACCTCTTGGAAAGCCGGGATTTATACATGTAATAAATAATAAATTATAATACCTTGTTCCACAAGCCCTGGTCTAGAGATGCTTACAGAGGCGCATTTTTTGCAGAAACGCCAAAAAAGAAATGAAATTAAAAATACAGTAGTCGAAATGCACAAAACGAAGAGGAAGGGGAAAGGGACAGACTTCCATCGATCCTGTACTTAAGGGGCAATCAGTTACTGGCTGGATTTTTAAACCGTTATTAATGGCCCGTATTAAAAATAAGGAGACCCGGATCGTGTCGGGCTGAAATAATCTAATGTACGCGTTTCGATGAACAGATGTAAAATTTGGGGCTCAATCCGGCTCCGGGTGGGTTGTTGCATCCGTGCGCGCCCTTCGGACGGGGGGTTAGAATTGCAAAATTTGCCCGCGCGCGCCACTTCCTCTGCCCTCCCCTCCTTCCCTTGATCCAATCATACTCTGGTTCTCGTTCCCTCCCGCGTCCGTGACGTCACGACGCCGGGAAAGGTGGCTGGCTGGGGCGGAGTTGGCGCGAGATAGGAAAGTGCCTCTTTGGTGTCCCCGGGCGGGCGCGAGCGAGCGAGCGGGTTCCGGCTGCTGCGCTGCAAAGGAACGGGGCTCGGCGCGCGCTCCTGCTGGGTGGTGGTGGCGAAAGCGGCGTCGGGGGAAGAGGGCGCTTGCTTTAAAAGCGGCGCTTGCGGCAAGAATTAGCTGCCTCCTCTTGGAGATCTGGTATTCCACACTCACACGCACACACACATCCCTTCCTCCCGTTTCGGCTCTCGGATGGTTTTCATTCAAGGAAGGACATGGTGTCCCGCAAAGATGGCCGGTGAGTCCTAATTGCATGCCTTGGGTTCCAATGCTGCTCTCTTGGTGGAGGAAGCGCCGTCGGAAGAGATGGGAAAGAAGGCGAGGCGGGAATCGGTCCCCTGCCGCCTTCCGGAAAAAATAGCCTCCCCCCTCCGCTCCAAAAAAAGTGGAATTAAGTCTCCTTGACCCACCCCCACCCGCAAAAGAATTGGAGTTTTAACCATGCCCTGGATGCTTAACATGCGAGAGGGATTGGAGAAGCTGGCAGAATCTGCAGGGTGCTTATTAAAAAATGGCCCGCGTGAATTTCTGGAAAGGGCACAGGAACCGGACAGTTTTTTGCGCCAAAAAGTGGGTGGGAGAGAAGGAAGGGGAAAGAGGCTTCCCGCCCTCCCTCCTTCTTCTGCCCTTAAGTCATCCGTTTATTTTATGTCATTTGGATATTTTTGACAAAAAGGGTGATTCCTTTATACAACTGACTGTGGCTGGAAACCAGGTAATTCTGATCATAACTGGATTTAATGCCAGCTGCCTGCAACCTTCCTCTTCTCTCTGAAGGGGTTGTGTGTGTCTGATAGTAGTGATGCAGACCAAAAGCCTGCTAATGGGCTGGATTCTGGGGGTCAGGTTCAGTTTATTGACTGGAAAGCAATTTAAAAGCATTAGGCATATCAATTTGTGTCTATCCAGACTACTTTAATGCTGTGGCAAAAGACTGTATGGATAGCCTTATTTGCCTAAATGCTGTCCAGGGGTCTGTTCAAATTGCACAGTAAAAAAGTGTTTTTAACATATCTTGGTTGAATACTAATTGATTTAGGCAAAGTATTTCCCACCCAACCACTAGTTGGTATAGATGGCCTGTAAATTTTACTTACTCAAATGGCTGTATATTCCATTCCATCAGAAAGACTAGGCCGGCAGCTTTTAAGTCAGTTTAAGTAAAAAATGCATTCTATGGAATGGAAGATGATGAAGCCTGAGCTTTGTTGATGAGCCCCATAAGGCCGTGTCTGCGAACCTATGGCATGGGTGCCAAAGGTGGCACTTGGAGCCCTTTCTGTGGGCACCTGACATTGCCCCTTCACAGCCACCTGTATTCAGGTTCAATTGCTACTTTGGCACTTTGCAAAGAATTAGTGGGTTTTGAATAGCAGTTTGGGTACTCGGTTTGCCATGACTGCCCTAGGGCAAGAATTGGTCAAGTGCTGACTTCTAGGTATTGTTAGAGAGCCACTCCCAGTATTCATTTCCACTGAATTGGCTGGTGGGACTTGTGGTCCTTCCATATCTGAAGGGCCACACTTAACAAGATGGCGCCAAAGTTGAGGACAGCTGTTGGATTTGCAAACAGGAAGGATTCATCTAAAATGGCATTATGAAGATAGTGTGTAGTTCTTTTATTTTATCCCTCCTGCCATTGCTACCTCTTTCTCTTTGTGTCTTTGCTGTCTTTGTATCTAAGGCTGTAAGTCCTATGCACACATACCACCTACCTTTAGTACACCCCACCTTAAATTTTCCTTGGGAGTGCCCATGCCTAAAATTACATAACCACAAATACATGGTCAAGGCTGGCATAATTGTTCTGTAGTGTAATTTGGCTGTCTGAATACCTTTTGTCTAAACAAGACAAAATGACTAGAGCCCGTGATTTAGACCTTTCAGTATCAAGCTAACAATGTCTTCTCTTTTTCTGTCTTCTACATTGCTTGTGATAGTGAAGCGGAAGATGAGCTGCATTCTCAGGATTCAGATGTCCAGGAGCGACGGGATAACAGGTGCAAAGTCAAATGGTCAAGGGAAGAGGTGCGTCATGTGTAAACCGTGAAGAAGAACATAGGGGGAGTATAACGATTAGAGTCAAAGCAGGACCAGAAGCTTCTTGGAAGCTCCCTGGAGCCATCCAGCACCTGCCAACTGTAGACGCCCTCACTGCTGTTTGAGGATTCAATAGTTCAGTAGATGTTGTTGGGCTGTAGTTCCCGTCAACACAGTTCTTCCAAGAAGATTTTTCCAGAAGGGCAAGATAGAAAGGCAGCAAATAAATACAGTGTTTTGATCTATTAACTCCCAGCATCCTTGATAAATATGGACAGTGATAAGAAAATGTGAGAGATTAGCTGAAATTATTTAGCATACCAAAGGTTTCTCTAATTTGCTGTGCCATGTGATAGTACAGTGCTACAAAACACCACTGTACAGACCTTACTCATGTTGGAAATATATTCATTGGACATTAGAGAGTCTGTTTTCAAATATCCTGTTGTGATGTGCTCCACATGTATGAATGGCCTGACACCATTGCTTTTTCAGGATGAGCTGCTGAATTCATTGGTGTCGCAGTATGGACATGATTGGAAGTTCCTAGCAAGTCACTTTCCTGTAAGTGGAGTTTTTTTCCCCCCATGATGGAAAAGTTTTCTTCTCGATCTCATCTTGTGTGTGCATGTTTTTATATAAACAGAGAAGCTGAGTTACAAAGACAAAGGTATCTGCTAAATAAGGTAGTTCACTGCTGTTGTATTTGGCTTCTCTATGCCTACCCAATTTTTTCCACCTTTAACTTGTACCTATTTAAACTTGTTAATAGAACCGCACAGAACAGCAGTGTCAATACCGTTGGCTAAGGGTGCTGAATCCTGTTCTAGTTAAAGGTCCTTGGACGAAACAAGAAGATCAGAAGGTAACTTACTTCTCATTGTTCCCTTGTATGGATGAAGAGTCCAACACTTCATTAAATTTGCATTAACAGATGCTATTTCACCAAATTTTGAGTGGTGATGAATTTTTTTGTGTATCATTACATCATGCCAAAACAATAAAAAAATATGGGACCTTAAAGACCAACTACTTGATTTTAATGTGAACTTTTTTGGGACAAGTCCACTTCTTCTGACAAGACTGAGAATATGGAGACTACATGGCAACACATTCTTAAGTCTCAAGGAGTGGACTTGCTCCATCAAAGCTAGCATTAAAATACAGCGGTTAGTCTTTAAGGTGCCAAATGTTGTTGTTTTTTAATTTATGTATTTGCTTAATATGCTACTACAGATCAACACACCTGCCTCTCACAAAACTATGACTGTTTGATGATATGCATCTGGTAGGATACTTTGGCGTAGGATCCAGTCACCACCAGTGTTTGCAGCTATTCTTGGAAACGAGGGTCTATTTTCCATGCAATAGTGATTCCCAAGCTGTGCATTTTTTCAGCTAAGACTCTGAGTTGGTTCTTTAAATCATCATCATTGTATAACGTCAAGTAAATTCTGCCTTATGCCAACCAACCAACCCTTTTTCCAACGTTTCCTAGTAGAGAGTAGTGAGAAGTAGTTAACCATTCCTTTTTCTGCAGGTGCTCTAGGACTGTTCCGTTTGTCCAAGGCCATACTTGTTGGCTGTACTCACAGGAGGGGTCAAACACCCACCTTCTGGCTCTGCAGCCAGATACCTAAACCGCTGATCTATTCAGTCAGCTTTCTGCTTTACCAGTCCCTTTGAAAATAGATAGAGCCCTTTTCTCTACTAACTCTACAAGTACAAGTGCAGGTGAAGGGAACTGCTTGTTCATGGGCCCCATCTCCCCTAAGGTAGAGTGAAAACCCCTGGGCCCTCTGGAAGATAAATCCACAATCCTGTAGGCTACTCTGAAGGGAATCTCCGCTGTGGATCATATGGCAGGATAGCAGGAATACCCTTTCTGACTTGGCTCATCTTTTCTCTATCCTAAGCTTTTAACTTTTACTATAGAAAATGGCTGTGCGCGCGCACTACATTGTCCTGTCATGGGTGGTCATACATAGTAAACGGCAAGACACTGAAGAATCCAGTGGCAGAATGGCAATTATCCACAATTACTATAGTCATCAGTTCGTTGTATACCTGCTGGATGTGAAGGCCAAACTATTATCATATTTTTGTTGCCAGGTGATTGAACTGGTGAAAAAATACGGCACAAAACAATGGACACTTATTGCTAAGCACTTGAAGGGCCGGCTGGGGAAACAGTGTCGGGAACGCTGGCACAACCATCTGAACCCCGAGGTGAAAAAGTCATCCTGGACAGAGGAGGAAGACCGTATAATTTATGAGGCTCACAAGGTTCTTGGGAACCGATGGGCAGAGATTGCAAAGTTGCTGCCTGGAAGGTAGGCTGCTCAATCTGTTTAAGGCTCTATCCTGGGGCCGTTAGAAGGAGCTGAAAAATAAAACCCTAGACCAGTGGTTCCCAACCTTCCTAATGCTGTGACCCTTTAATACAGTTCCTCATGTTGTGGTGACCCCTTTCCCTGCTTGGAAGAGGCCACAAGCCCCCTTGGGAAGGGCACTGCCAAAGGTGCCATAGAGAACTTCCCTCTACAGGCACCCTCAGCCAATCACAGCTTCCGGTGCCATTAACTGACATCCCCTCCAACCTATCAAGCTGTAACTCACTCTCCCCTCCCCCTCCAGACCCAAGCCGTTTGTGCCTTTTTGTTCACTGGCTCATGGCGACCCCTGAGAAATGGTTGTTTGACCCTCAAAGGGGTCCCAACCCCCAGGTTGGGAACCACTGCCCTAGATTCTTTTTCTCCTTTTGCGATCGGTCTTTTATGCCTGCATGCCTGTTTCGATCTCCTCTCCTGCAGGACTGACAACGCTGTGAAAAACCACTGGAATTCTACAATCAAAAGGAAGGTGGACACAGGGGGCTTTCTTAATGAAACGAAAGAATCCAAGCCCCTTTACCTGCTGGTAGAAGTAGAAGGCAAAAAAGGCCAAAATGTACAGGAAGGTGAAAACCAGGTACTACAAGCATTTCTCTGCCTCCCACGATTGTGCCCAGCCTAGGAGATGTAGCAGCTGGAGTATCTTACAAAACATACATGGCTTTGCAGACTTCATGATGAGGAAGCGCCACAATACTCAGTGGAATCTTAAATATAGTGAGGCCTTGAATTACGAATGCCTTGAACTGCGAAAAATTTGAATTAGGAAGGGAAATCCACCAGGCTGTGGAGCTGTCAAAATCACCTGACTGTGGTGACAGCCGGGTGATTTTGATTGCTCCATAGCAGCAGATGTAAGAAAGATGGCAGTATTCTTTGTAGTGGAGGGACTAGCTTAGAATAGCCAAATGCAGAGCTGTCTCTTTCACTAGCATAAAACTGTTCCACATTATAAGATAAACTTTGCATATTGGGGTCCAACAGGTTCTAGCTTTCAAGCATGAGAAGGGGGAAAAGGTGGGAGAATTGGATAATTCTAAGCATGCAAAGCTTTGCTGTGGTGAAATGCATTTGTCGAGAAAACAAATAAACTGATTGCTGGATTGGAAGCAATTGATACTTTTGAAAATGCTTTCCACAGTTAAAATTCTGCAGATGCACCCCATTGTATCTGGGGCATGAATTTGGGGAACACCGAGAAGCACATTGTTCTTCTGTTCATCAGCTTTGCAGAATACAAATGCGGTATCAGCAAAACTGGGTTTAGTTGTGTTAAGTAGTTCTGACCTTCATGCCTCACTGGGCAAGGAGGATGGAAACATTTTGGCTCCTCAGATGCTTTAGACTACAACTCCCATGACCCTTGGCCATCGTGACTGGGGCTTCTGGTACTTGAAGTCTGTAACATTTGGTAGGACCAAAGCTCCCAACTCAATAGTGCTTGGCTTTGCCATCATGCTGTTCTCTGAGTACAGCCGACAACTTGACTTTTCTTGTTGCTCTTTGCTTACTGACACAAGTCCTCATCTGCTTTCCACAGCAAACGGTTTTAACCACTTGTCCCGTTGAGACCTCGGGAGTTAAAGAAGAGGGAGCCAGGGATGAAGAGTCAGTTGGGTTGCAGTTGCTGCCTTCAGAGCAGCCCCCTGGAAGCCTGGCGGAAGACGATGTCAGGGAATCCACAGAAAACACGGAGACTGATGACGCCCTCGAGGACAATTCCTCAATGTACACATGGGTGGTGGAAGCAGGGAGTTACATGTGCACCCCTGCATTTCCTGCCATTACAGAAGCTCTGGACATGATTGAATCTGTAAGAAATGGATTGGTGTATTTATCTGTAATACATTTAATGAGGGGGAGGTTACATTTCTCTTCAGTGGCTCTACTGGGCTCTTTGCAGGGAGTTGCCCTAATTCCTTAACCCCTTCCGTGCAAAGCTAGTTTCCTACTGTTGTTAGGTTTTTAGGCTTTTTGAGGCATCTGTTGCTAGTAGATATTGAAATCTGGATCTGAAACAAAACTCAAACCATCTTTGTTCAGTGCAAAACGAAGGGACGCTGTTTTAGTGAGGATGTTGTGAATGGAGGTTTTTTTTTACTGTAAAGATGTTATTTGGAGCAATGTGTCCATGAAATTTGGCTGGCTGGATTGCTCAAGTAGTTAGATTTCAGAGGTTGGCAGTTTGATACCCGGCTGTATCTTTTGGGAGGAGACTCAGCCTGTGTAGCTTTGGGCAGCCTGCAGAGTCCCAGGGCATTCCCAGAAGAATGGTAAGCCAATTTTGAGTACTTTATACCTACATAAAACATGCAAAGGTCAGTATAAGTCAGAACTGAGTAAATAGCTCATTATTATTATTGCATACCTATCAAAGACTGTATGTATGGGGCAAATCTATAAACCAAATAGATCTCCATTTTATAACTAAGATTAGTATTTGCACAGGCAAATATGCAAATTTATTAGAGGGGAACTGAAGCCCTGGTAATTCTTCTCTTTTTAAAAGAGCATTTACATGAGAGACAGGTCTGTTAATTTTGCCTAGGCTGTACATAGCAGCCCACCCTCACTGGGACCTGCCAGAGGAGTTGGGCCATAGTTCACATAATCTTAGCCTGGATGGCTGATGACAGGTTGTAGTTCAAAACATTTAAGGTTGAGGAAAGCTGGTATATAGCAATCGGGATTTCCGAACAAGGCTAGGGATTTCATGCATAATAGTTCTGTATAATAAAGATGCTGAATTATTTTGCTATCCATTTCCCTTCCTATTGTAGCTTCCTTTGTTTCAAGTTATACACTTGCTGTCTTCTGAATGTTCCTGTTCTGGCAGGACCCAGACGGTTGGTGCGATCTCTCTCAGTTTGACCTGCCTGACGACCTTTCTGCAACTGCAAGTAACAGTGACAGTCCAGATAGGCCACCATCCATCAAGCCTTACTCGTCCTCGCAGAATGTAACGGAGTACCGTCTGGACGGCCACACCATTTCAGACTTGAGCAAAGGCAGCAAGGGCGAGCTCATCCCCATCTCCCCCTGCACAGACTTGAGCTTTGGCACGCCACCGTCCGTCTTGAAGCGTCAGAAGAAAAGGAAGGTCAACCTCTCGCCAGTTTCCGATGGTGGCACCAGCACCAGTGTCTCCTTCCTGGACTCTTACAGCGGCATGACGCCCAAAAGCACCCCTGTCAAGAGCACCCCTGTCAAGACATTGCCGTTCTCTCCATCCCAGGTATGTTTGGCCAAACCTGACAGTGGGGGGAAAAGTGAGAATGAGATAAGACTCCTTCTGAGCACAACGGAAGAGCCATGCTATACCAGGGTTAAAGCCTATGTAGACCAATGTACAGTTCACACAGCCAATGAATTATTATCTGTGAAAGACCTACAGGCCTGTTCTCACAGATCGGTATACCGAAATATATTGCCCCTAATATAGGACATGATGCATCGCCAGGGTTCTCTGTCAGCTGTAGAGGCCGCACAGGTACAGAAACGATCCTCTTCAGGTTGTCACTCGAGTCCAGCCATTCTCAACTTTTTTTTTTGGGTCACAGCTGTAAACACAATATGAAAGATATAGAGGCTAAATCAGGATTGCATAAGTCAGATAATAAACCTTATAAGGTGTTGTGTGAAGAATTGTTTCCGGCCCATGGCCCCCTTAAAATGTGCCAGGGGCCCTCAGGGGGCCATCTGCCTTCCCCTTGAGAATGGCTGCAGTCCAGCCCATTCTTGAGTGTTGGAATAAGCCCTTCTCGTGAGGATTTTGAAAGGGGGATGGGATTCTTTAATTGATGGAAACATTGGCTATATCTCCAGATGGTCCTGTTGGAGGAGAGCCCATTGTGTATCATGGAATTGTTGATGTGGCTTTTTGTAAGCTTTCTTTAGTTATATATATTTTTATATTATTATATAATAATTTCTGCCTTGTCGTTTGTATTTTTGGTTTAATAAAATAAAAATTTAAACACATACCTTCTACTGAATATCTGAATTTTCAACCCTAAAGTTCTTGCCTCTTATGAAATGATGGGGTTATACTAAGTTACTGCTTTTCATCATTTTCCTGCTTTGTACCAAAAAGATATTATTTAAAACCAATACATTCCTGAATGTTAATCAAGCCTCTTTTTGAGTTCTTTCCCCCTTATCCATGGTTATTTTTATTGTTTTTTTACTTCCTTAAAATTTCCTTTATTTGGCAGTTCCTGAACTTCTGGTCCAAACAGGACACTCTAGATCTTGAAAACCCCTCCTCAACTTCTACACCTGTGTGCAGCCAGGTGATTGTGACTACCCCGCTACACAGAGACAAGACACCATTGCTCCAGAAAAATTCAGCGTAAGTCCTTTCTGCTATACAAAGCCCTTCTAATCTTTGCTGGTCTCCTGCAATCAGAAAGATCTGGGCTTTGCTCTGATCTGACTGGGTATAGTAATGGGTACGTGGAGTTTGTAGTCGCAGAGGTAAGCTGCAGATATAGAAGAGTGACCTCTATACATTTCACTGACTTTCCACATAGATCTTTGGATCTTTTGAATAGCACTGGTAAGTGTGGGGAAGTTAGTTGTTGGATTAAAACTCTCAGAAAGTCTCCATATTGACTGCAGGATTATGGGAGGTGCAGGCTAAAATAACATCTATGAGCAGTGACTGAGGAACATTGCTTATGAGTTGCACTCCTGGCATTGTTGGCTGTGCTCCCTGGTAGTCATTCCGTTGGAAGCATTATAGAGGGTTAAAGACTGGCAGTGCACATTGTGGAGTGCATGCAGAGTTCGGAAGGTGTATTTTGGGAAGCTTGCAGGATTTGGGATTTACCAAAGAGGTGTTCCAAATACACAAGTAGTCAGTCAGGTGTGGAGTCAACAGCAGACTGTATTGGCAGCACAACTAGCAGGTGTACCCTGGACTCCCATGAACAAACCAGAAGTGTGGACAGCATGAATGATAGGCTATATTTATAGTCTGTCTTGACCTCAAGTCAGAAATATTTCCATTTTAACTCTCACAATCCCCTAATAAACTTGCCTTATCTCAGTCAGTGCCTTAGCTGTTATCTCACCCCAGTGGCAATTATTTTTAACTCTTTTTTTTCATATTTTCAGATTTGTGACTCCTGATCAGAAATACTTAGCAGACAATACACCTCACACACCAACACCTTTCAAGAATGCTTTAGAGAAGTATGGTCCATTGAAGCCTTTGGTATGTATCAAAGCCCTTTCCTATGGAGTGTTTCCATGCGTTTCCAGTGCCATGAACAATACAAGTCCTGTCATCCCTCTGCTGACCAGTGGGCTATTTGGGATAGGGCCAAATTGCTTTGCTATAGATGTGAGTCCTGTGCATTGACAGAGGGTTTTGGAAATTAGATGCAGGAGCCTATTTAAAAAACCATGACCGCGACTGAAGACATGAGTTTCTATTGTCATGGCCCCATAAGTCTCGTCTTTGTCTTTTTTCTGCTGAAGAACTTGAGGGGTTTATGTCCAGGGCTTTATTTAATTCCTGTAGTTCCTATGCTAGTCCAAATACAGTCCCCCGCTATATTGTGGTTCATATACTGCAGTCATATATCGCGGGACTGCAGTATATGAAGGCAAGGAATCCTGGGGCAAGCTGTGTGGGCCTCTTTGGGTGCCTCCTACACTTACCTTAGGCCTGGTGCTGCTCCAAGCAGGCCTCTGACAGGCCCAAGAAGCCCGTCGGAGACCCATTTGGGGCAGCGCCAGGCCTAAGATAAGTGTAAGCCCACCCCAACCAGGTCCCCCAATCCCGACCCAACCAAGCATCTGCATAACACAGATTTCCCTTTATCTCGGGTCAGGTCCCTATGTGTGTGTGTGTGTCTTGTGTCGTTACAGTCGTGACCGACTCTTCGTGACCCCATGCCCATGGAGTTTTCTTGGCAGGAATACTGGAGTGGTTTGCCAGTTCCTCCTCCAGGCACCTACAGCCCCTGGTATTCCCTGGTGGTCTCCCATCCAAGTACTAACCAGGCCTGACCCTGCTTAGCTTCCAAAATCAGGCGAGATCGGCTGAGCTTAGGGCATCTAGGCAGCTCACGATAAATGGGGGATTACTGTAGCACAGTCCTTGGAAGAGCCTAAATGGTTTGGGCCTAAGCTACCTCCCTTGATGAGCCTGCTTGGGTTTCAAAATAATCGGGGGAGGCCTTTCCCTCAGTCCCATCACTTTCATAGCTGTCTTGGGTGGGGGCAGGAAAGGGCCTTCTTTGTTTGCTGCTCTCAGATTTGGAACTCCCTCCCACAGGAGGCCAGGCAGGCCTCATCTTTGCTGTCCTCACAGGAGCAGGTAATTAGTGACTGGCTGCCTAAGTGGGGATTTTAAGTGAATTGTGCCTGTGCCTTAGTGCTTTGAATGGGGTTTTATGTGTTGCTTTTATTTACATTTTTTTAGTGTAATGTTTGCTCGATCCTTTTCACCATTAGTATATTCATTGTTTTTAGCTTTAAATATTGCCATTCAATCATGTAGGTCTCTTTGGGTCCTCTCTGAGGCAAAAGATATGGCAAAATATTTAAATAAATGAATATATTAAATAAGAATTACCTCATGTGCTCTGGAAGTTGTCATGGCTTCATGTGATTCATTGAGTCAGTGCTTCATGTACTGCCGCGCTCAGAATTGATCAGGCAGCAGGATGCTAGTTGGAGGATTTTAAGAGTCTTAGTCCTAAAATGAATTTTTCATAAACTCGGAGGACAAAATATTTCTGCACTGCTAATCTGTTTCATAACACTTTGCTGCTAACCACTTCATACTTGATTTCTTCTCATTTGCATCATGAATTACAGCCACAAACCCCTAGCCTGGAAGAGGATTTAAAAGAGGTGCTAAGAAGTGAGACTGGCATTGAGCTGATTATAGAAGATGATATGAAACCAGAGAAACAGAAGAGGAAGCAGGGTGTAAGCATCTTATTTAGCATACTTACCGTGTGCTTTTTTTTTTTTAAATATTCCTTGAGTTCTGCAGAATCAGGCCAGGGTATTACTGGATTGAAGACCATTCGGAATCTGGGACAACCAGACTCTTCCTCTCTAATAATGCAGTCCTTCCCACTCCCTTTTCAAAGTTCAAGTGAAATCCTTTCTTTCCCACAACAAATGGATTTGGTATACATTTCATGCTAGAAGGTTAATGTGCTGTATTAGTAATGTGTTATTTTGGCTGGACCCCTGCTGAGTGATGGTGAAGCAAAATGTTCCGATGACATATTAATAATGCTGGATTCCCAGCTTGTTGTGCAAGTGAAGAATCTCGGCCGCGGTAGCTTAACTTTCTCCTTGCCCAAAGGAGAACAAGAAAATAAATCTGCTTGTGCTGTGATCTATTGTATGGATCAAGGAGCTGCAACCTTAGAATTTTACCTTTCGTGAGGTCTTCCCATATTGACATTTCTATGGTGGAAGCCCATCATGTTGTATGATAGGATTGGGCATTTTTCTTTCAAACATTGTATTTCCTTGAAGGTGTGTGTGTGTGTGTGGGGGGGAATAGTCAGTCCCAGACAGCCAGAAGCAGAGGCTTGAAATGTTAAGTTTGGAAGTTAGTTTGTTAAACTTTAGAAAGGAATTGGGATGTCAATTCTTTGTTGTTAAGGTTATAAACCTAAAGTGCCCAAATTGTTGAATCAGCAGTATTAATTTCATCCTTATGAACTCCAAAGATATGAAATAAACAGGGTTTGCAGAGTTCTCTTACTTCCCGTCTCGAAGGTCCTTTTTGCTGTTGTAAAACTGTGTTCTCCTACCGAGCATTTTTTCTGAACATGACGTAAATCTTAAGATGCAAGTGTCAATCCCGGGAATGGTAGCTGATAGGCTCCAACCTATCTGAGGGCTGTGATGATGGGGAGAGCAGTTTGTTTTTTTGGAATGTAGGACTTTGTCTGGCCATTCTTAGACGCTTACAACTCTGGCTGCAGAGCCAGAGGTAGGGAGTTCAATTCCCCACTGTGCCTCCTTGAGAGGGACTGGACTTGATGATGCACGGGGTCCCATCAAGCTCTGCAGTTCAAAGGTTTAAAATAGAACACCTGTGTACTTCCAGAAATGTTGAATGGGTGAATAGGGACTTAAATCATTTCCATAGCATGCTATTGTTCGAAGCCATTGCAGCGAGCAGAAAGAATGAGCCATCCCACATTCCCAACTTCCTCACCTTACATGGCTTAAGTTTAGGTGACCACAACCAGATTCCTAATACATTCTACTGCTCCTAGTCCCCCACAAGAGAGGGTGGCATCAGAATACTGTTAGAAGTTTGGAAATGCTTCTACCATGGGGAACAATATGGAGCAAAAGCAATCTGTGTCTCAAAAGGTAGGATGATTGCTGTGGGCTGTTTCTTGCGAAGAGCTTTGTTGGCAGAAGAGCATGGAAAACAAATGGCTTTGGTCAGCTCAGTCCATCCGTTGGAACTGATTTTGGGATTGACCCTCACCACATTATCCTTCTTTGTTCTTTGTTTTGATCTGAACCCAGTGATGCAGTGGGGAGTAGACTGAGCTTTGTTTCTTCCACGTTCTGCACCTTAAATACTAACTTGGTGATATATGTCCAGTGCAGAAGGTTCTTCATTGACATCTCCCTCCAGTTGGTTCAGATATACCCATTTCCCCCATGTCCTTATTGGCACATGAATGTTCTAGCCTTCACACAAGCTCCCTATCATTTGAGAGTACTAAACAAAGAGGCCTTCATTCCACATGACATTGATATCTACATGACTTACTGAATATCTACCCTTGTATAACAAACAGATTGTATAACATAAAATTTGTACATAAAAAATTCAGGAGATAGGGAAAACTTGCAGATGGAGATAATCCATACAACATAAAAATGGGATCTCCATTTTCAATGCATTCCTATGAAATTTGTAAAATTTGCTTAATATAATTTCATTTGGGATTTAATTCTTTATACAAGATCCTTTTGATGGGCCCCAGATCCTTCCCCCTTTGCTTTTTGTTAGAACCTAAATATTTTTCTCTTGCCCCTTTAGCTTCACAGGAGTCCCATTAAGAAGGTCAGGAAATCCCTTGCATTAGACATTGTGGATGAAGACTTGAAGAAGAGGACGGTTCCCACTGTGCCCAAATCTGTTTGTTTCAAAAGAACGCAGGTGAGCAACGACCAGCTAGAAAGTAACTGGGGTGGAGAGTGAATTTCTCTTTGAGGTAGCTGCCTGCTTCTGGATATTAACCTGATTCGTGTACTGCTGTCTTCCGCTGTCTTTTGAAATGGGTCTGTGAGTTATACAGACTGATGTATTCCTGTATCTATTTAATTGTTTGCGTTGGTGACAGAACTCACCAGCCTAAGAATTGTAGGTTGTTTTTCATTCTCAAAATAAGTTTCTGGTCCTCGTGACTGTGTGTAAAAGTTTGGAACAGGCGAAACTGAAAATGGACTCAGAAGGTAGTGCAAGTGCATCCATGGTGCTTTGTTTTTGTCTTGGTTGAAACAAGTTATAAATCTGGACAAGGCAGTGGGAAAGAGGATGCTTAACTCTTCACCTATAGATTGTTTTTCTGACTAAATCTACCCCTATTGTTGCCAATTGATATTTCTTTCCTCCTACAGGAGATTCCGGTATTTTGATTCTCTCCTTACATAAAGCTTGCAAGGAGGCATTGGTTTAGATAAGCAAAATGACACAAGTTACCTTTTTACTCCACCAATGTTACCCTAACCAAATTTACCCTTGTCTCTCAGATATGTTTCAGTAAGAGAGGAAAAAGAAGGATACTGCTCCTGAATCTTGTCTAGTTTAGCTTATGGATGCCCTCATATTGTCATCTTATTTTATTTTATTTTATTTTATTTTATTTTATTTTATTTTATTTTATTTTATTTAGCTACATGGATACTCTGGCTGTGAAAGGCTTCAAGCTAATTGGTCTTTGCATATGGATAGTTGCAGGCTCAATGTCCAGAAGTAAGGCTGAGAGGAACCTCTACTAGAAACTCCTGGGAAATGCTTTCATCCAGAAAAGACAGTAGTGGGGGTGTCTGTGATCCTAAGGGAATGTCACATGGTTTTGTACAACTCACTTAAAACACTTCTGTATAAAAGCAAATGGTCCTTGTCCAGTTGGCATTGACAATGTGCAGAGCTGCAGTTGCAGAAACAGCTACTTGGCAAGGTGATCACTTGTGGAGTTGGTCACACAAACAGGTTCATGACCGCACCTTGACAAGGGTCTGCTTCTGTGACTGTAGCGCCACATGAGAAAAACAATATTAACTGTAGGTGTGTATGTGCTCTCTGTCACTCCTCTGGTATCCCTGCTCTGTAACACAGACAGGCGTTTAGCTGTAGGAACACTTAATGTGTTTGAATGTGGGTTCTTTCAAAGGAGACCAGAATGAGCTGCCATTGTTCAATGCAACATTAATGGGTACATAAACATTTCTTGAAATGTTTATCTTCCTCCTCCAGGCATCTCAGAGTTAGGAGGTATATAAGCAAATATATAGAGCTTGGAAAAACAATTTCTGGGGAAAAGAGACTAACTTTCCCCTCCCCAGCTCCCCCAGCAGCTGGGGAATTATGGGAGTTTTAATATGCAAGGACTGTTCCACAATCTGCAAAGACTGTAACAGTGAAACACTGAGTGTGCATTGCAGGCACCTGCAATGTTGGATACTTGAAAGGTGAACAAAAGGTTTCATTTGGGAGAGTTTAAGGATGCAGTTAAGTAGTTGCTGCTGTGTATCTGTCCATGTTTGTGAATTACCTTGGAATTTTAGCAGAATAACAAAGCCCCAAGCCAAAAATCTCGTATGGCTTTTAACAATAATTGCTGTGTCTTTGTACTTCATTAGTTTGGATGTAATTATCAGTACTTGACTTCTTTGAGATGCACCTTAATGCAGTCTTGTAAACTGGAAGTTGTAGCTAAATCTCATTGATTATGCTAAATAGTTGGCTGATACACTATGTATTTGAAGTGCTGCACTGCTACATCTGCCCTTATGGTTTTGGGCCACTGTGTCAGATGAAGGAAACGCTCAATTCTTATTGTGAATTTGTTTTTACTTGTTGAGTTGATGAAGAGCAGCTAAGCAGCATGGCTATGATTCCAAACCACTGGGACTAGTGCAGATTATGTCAGCCTCTACAGGGCTATAGCTGCATATTTAGCTCTGCCCAGCCTTGGACGGGACTTCTGTTATATAGACAACAAGAGCATGTGCTTAGAAAAAAGCAAGAATTTTTGAGTTCATTTAGGTTTACCCCAATGCATGCATACATAGGTTTACTGGAATGGTGAGGAATATGTAACTCTCAATTTTGATTGGAGAGCAGTTCCCATCAGCCTTAGTCAGCACAGCACGTGATGAGAAATGATTGGAACTGTAGTTCATCACCATCTGTTCTAGAGCCTCATAGCTCAGTGGTTAAACTGTTTACTGCAGCTAAAACTGTGCTCACGACCTGGGGTTCAATCCCAGGTAGCCAGATCAAGGTTGACTCGGCCTTCTATCCTTCCGTGATCAGTAAAATTTATACCCTGAGTGCCAGGGTGGTGGTGGTGGTAATATGAAGCCTGCATAATTAAATTGTAAACCACCCAGAGAGTGCTTTAAGCGCTATGGGGTAATATATAAACAACATGTTTTGCTCTCTCTCTCTCTCTCTCTCTCTCTCTCTCTCTCTCTCTCTCTCTCTCTCTCCTTTTTAAAGAGGACCACAGGTTCCCAGTTCCTGTTTTACTATTCAAATATTTTAGGCAATCATCTATTGTTTCATAGGATTAATCTAGAACTGTAAACTGTATCACTTTAGAGAACAAATAAGTTGCAAATCTGAATGCTGTTTTTTAAAAGAAAGTGGTTTGTATGCTGATGAATCAGAAAACAAGAAGATACCAATAAGAATGTGGGTCATTCCATGTCAAATCAACCACTGCATGGAACCTTGATGTCATGGATTTGGCTCATTTTTGGTACATTTGTAGCTTACCATGAGATGTTTTAAAATATTTATTTTCAGATTTTTGATCCACCCGTTTCTGATACATTGCATTTTCAAAATTGCAGAATAATGCCAAAATTCAACAAGCCACCATAACTTCAAATGGCATTTACTAGATACCTATGATAGCTACAGACATGGGGCAGGTGTCCTCTTAAAACTTATGAATACGGCTTTCATTTGATATACCACATGATGCAATTTTACATTTTCAAAAATTTACACATTTAAATACATTTAAAATTTGAATATTCTGGAAGTTGATTTTTTTTAAGT
The DNA here is from genome assembly GCA_029282475.1 of Phrynocephalus forsythii. NCBI lineage: Eukaryota > Metazoa > Chordata > Lepidosauria > Squamata > Agamidae > Phrynocephalus > Phrynocephalus forsythii. The sequence goes on from JAPFRF010000005.1 coordinate 95,653,450, forward strand.
TTTCAAAAAATTCACATGTAAAGATGCATGTCTTTTAGCCAGTCAATCCAAATTTCAGGCTGGTATCTCAATGTACTGAAAGCCTTGTTCTGAGCACTGAACAAACATCAGAAAAAAATAAGGATCTGTATAAACTTAGATTGTGCCTGAGAGATAAAACATTAGATTGGATTAAATGCATGATTTTAAATTTGCTCTTCTTAGAACACAATGGACAGTTTAATCTCAACAGATAAATAAATAACAAGTGAACAGCACCTGTTATTTTTCCCTTTGGTTGATTGCAGCCTGTGAACCTCCTTTCACAGTCCCTAAACCTCTCCTTCTCAAGCAGCAAGAATAACAGCAGTTTGCTCAACAGAGGGTTTGTACACATTAAGGCAGAGAAGAGCCAGCCTTCTAGGAGAATCCACAGCAAATACAGGCCTCCTGCTCTGGTAAGCATGGCTTCTTGTGAAAAATCTCCTTGTGCCTTCTCGCCTCTTATTTCAGGGGTGTGTCCAAACTTCAGCCCTCCAGATGTTTTGGACCACAACTCCCAGAATTCCAAGCCTAGATTGCCAATGACAAAGGCCTGTGGGGTTGTGGTCCAGAACATCTGGAGAGCCAAAGTCTGGACACCACTGTCTTATTGGATCAGGAAGAAGAGCAACCCATTGCAGCCCACACGCTTTATAGATGCAGCCTCCACCAGCCTCCATCAGAACTCGCTGTTCCGTCCACCTTTGTGAGTTGCAGGGAATTACTGCAATTCCTGTCATGTAGGCGAGTGCTTTTCGTATTGAATGAGGAGGCATGGCGGGGAAGACAGAGGGCTGATTGACCTGCTGATGTTTTGAGGCCTTTCATAACTCATCCTTGGGTGGGTGTGTTTTGCTGAGTTACAGAAGTCTCATCCCTGATAGGAACCTGAATTGTCATGTTGCGGGAAGCACATGACTTGGCTTTCCAGCATGGAAATGTTTCCAAGGCGGCCTCTGTGGCTGTACCCACGTTTAGCTCATTTATAGCACTTGAACAGCCTAGGAGAGAGAACTCTTTATTATTTACAAAAACCAACAACAATTTCCTCTTTTGCATGGTACTAATTCTGACTTGCCGTAGGTGAGAAGTTATTTATAGATCTGGACGAAAAAGTTATTCTCAGCCATCAAGTGCATTTTAAAATTGTTTACTGCCTTTCACTCACTCACTCTCTCTCTCTTTCTTATCCTTAGATGTCCAGTGCTTGGAAGACAGTGGCTTGTGGGGGTTCCAAAGACCAGCTGATCATGCAGGACAAAGCTCGTCAAGTCTTGGGTGTGTTGAAACAGAACCATACCTCACGGACCTTGATCTTATCTTGAAAAATAAAAAAGCCCCACAAACATTGTTTGTTTCTACATTTTATATGGAAATTGGGTGAGGGAAATGAAGAGGACAAAAGGAAGAGCCACTCATGTCGGCAAGCGATACTGCTCCCTCCTCACCTTTTTTTGGGGAGGGGGGCTCAATTCCATAATAGACGTTTTTAATAAATTGCTCCACATTTTGGATTGTGCATAGAAGAATGAATGCCGGGAATTAAGCAGCAACCCTCAATTGTTAGAACTAAAGACATGTCTCTTCTTCCTTTGTACTGTATCTCATGAAGCAAAAAGGGACACTTGTTTGCTCATGACTTCAATGGACTTCCAAAAAAAGATATCAAGGATGAAGCAAATAGCACGGAGTACACCCTGGACTTTTAGATTCAGTTTTGTTTTCTTTGGGACTCTTCAGGTATAATTATGTGAAGTCACCAGGTGCTCAATACGGATTGAGATATGAGAAGAAAACGTATCTGTTATCAGGTGGATGTATAAGCAATTTGCCTGCTAGATTCAGCAAACTGGAAGATGGTCTGTTGTGCTAAGTCTAGACATCAATACCTTTTCCAGAAGACGGCCAGATTCCAGACAATAAAACCACTGTTTTTTAATTCAGGCCTGATATGATCTGGTAGGTTTATATGTTGTGGTTTGCTTGATTTTGCAGGAAAAAATCCACTAGATGGTGCTGATGCCAACCATTTGCTCCTAGCTCATCTCTACAACCTGATTAAATCTAAGGCACAGGAAGGCTACCTGAAGCAAAGTGGTCTTTGTATTGCTGGGAAAAATTTCTGCCTTTGTTTGTCAGCATCTAAAAACATGTGTGCTGTTGTATTTGGGAATGAAGGTGTGGCTTAACACTTCACAGATGCTATGTCTTGAATAATGCTGATCTCCGTCCTGGTATATTTGTCTGTAGCCACATTAAGGACAGGTTAAGAGCAAGCTTTTACACCCTAGCTCCATGGTGTCCGGCCCTCCAGATGTTTTGGACCACAACTCCCACAGTCCTTTGTCATTGGCAATACAGGCTTGGGATTCTGGGAGTTGTCCAAAACATCTGGAGGGCCAAAGTTTGGACACTCCTGCCCTAGCTGTACTTTAAGCTTGTGCAGTCCTGGAGAAGCCGGCCAAACAAATGTTGATCTGCCGGCCACATTTGACCTGAGACTGACACATAAAAAGGCAACCAAATTTTGTACCACTTAGTGGGATTTATTGTATTTCTGCTGTATAAGATGCACTTCCTCCTCCTCCCGTAAAAGTAAGGGGAAATGTCTGTGCGTCTTATAGAGTGAATACAGTAGTCCCCGCTACATATATATCACACATTTTCATTTAGACAGAAGTTACCTGCACGGAGCCTTTCCCATCCCTTGCTGCAGCCTGGATTTCCCAGTCCCAATCACCACGTTTGCAAAGAGGCTTCTATGGAGCCTCTCCTGTCTATTCCCTGCTGCAGGCGGGGTTCCATAGTTCCAATCACCTTGTTTGCAGAGGTCTCCACGAGACCTCTGCCCTCCCCTTCTGCAGCCTGGGTCCCCCAGTCCCAATCACCTTGTTTGCAACATTCCCCTTTTGCAGTTTAGATTCCACAGTCCCAGTCACCTCGTTTGTAACCCTCCACTTTTGCGGCCTGGATTCCCCAGTCCCAATCACCTTATTTGCAAAGAGCCTTCCACGGAGGCTCTGCCGTGCCCTGCTGCAGCCAGGATTCCACAACTCCAATCGCTTCCTATGCAAAGAGGCTTCCTCCAGGGAGCCTCTCCCCACCACTTCCCTTCTGTGGCCAGGATTCCCCAGTCAAAAATCACCTTGTTTGCAAGGAGGTCTCCTTCACAGAGCTTCTGGCCTCCTGTTTTGCAGCCTGGATGCCCCTGCCATGAAACCTTAGGCTAAACGTTTTTTCTTGTTTTCCTCTAAAAACTAGGGGTGTCTTATGGTCAGGTGCATCTTACTGAGTAAAAAATATAGAAATATTCCTTTGAAGTCTGTTATGGCTTGAATTGTCAGATTGGTCCTGCAAAAGGTCTTATTATGATGATAGCATTATTAACGACCAATTCTAGGAGCTTAACATGAGTTGTAAGTCTGTGATCTGTATATTGGATTGCCATTTTGCATTACATTATGTTATGTACTGATAGGTGCTGCACATTTTAAAGGTGATGTGGGAATAACAAGCAGATGTTTGCAAACGTAGGCATCCCACATGTGGCATAATAGGTACCAAGTGATGTTGGCAGCATTCTCTGTTCTCTAAACTAGCCTACTTGAAGCTTTGTGTGTGTGTCATAGCTCAACATTTCATTGATTTGCTGGCTGGGACAGATAAAGTGGGACAGATCAGAAGATTTGGTGGATGATGGATTAATGAAGGCTGGTCTGTTTTCAGTGGCAAACAGGCTTGCTTTTCACAATTCAGCTCTTCAAATAACTTCCAAATTATGAATGTGGAACGTTGTGCTTCTGTATCCACAATTCAGATCGCCAGGAAATGTTACAATATTGCTGCACATCATCATACCTGTGTTGTCAGGAAGAAAAAGGATGCCAAACTTTATTTATTTATTTATTTATTAAATTTATACCCCACCCATCCAGCCACTCCGGGCTACTTACAACAAACTATACAGGTTATATATCTATATAAAAAAATAAACCAATTTAAACCGTAAACCCACGGTAACATCATCAACAACAACCCATAAGTGAATACAAACCTAAATTAAATTAAATTAAATTTATTTTTTAAGATTAAAATTACAATTAAACTAATTTAGGGCCTTTTCACACGACCCCTAAACTCCGCGGCAAATGGCTCCCAGCTCCAGAGCTTAAAATTATTTCCCCACCAGCTCCGGAGTTTACAGATAATTAAGTGCAACCACGCCCACCTAAGCGCGTCCCAGCACACTTCAGGTACCTGCTCTCCGGAGGTGAAAATTTCTGATGCGGATATAACTAGTGACTGCCGGGCTCTCCTAGCTTCTGTTTGTTCTTTTTTTGCCCCCCTCCCCTTTAAGAGATCTGAATGCAGTGCCAGGACGGCAGAACGGAGGTGAGCGGCATTCTTTTCCTTTTTTTCTCCCTCCCCTCACGCAGCCAGGAGTGTGGAGGGGGTGGGAACGCAGGAACAGTGACAAACCCCTAAGATCTTTGGTCTGTATTTAAGTGGCCAGCGGATCTTAGGGGTCGTGTGAAAAGGCCCTTAGATGTTGAAGAGAGAAAAAAAGGTTAAACATTGAGATATAATAAAGGGAAGCTTGAACACTGATGATGCTCCTGTTAAAAGCCAAGGAGGTCTACGGAGTATTCTCTTGTGCTCACTATCATTTCTTCTTGGCATTTTGATACCTAGAGGAACTTTCTGTAAAAAAAATTGGCTCGTGTTTGGGTTTTAAGTGGGTAACTGATGAAACCAGATTCTGTGCTTTCCCCCTGCTTGGTGTCTCTTTGTGACTGCTGATGACCAAAGAAAATATCCTGTCAACCATCTTGACTGCTGCCATTGATGCTGTGAACGTTCAAGCTGCCCCATGCTATATAAAGATAGGCATCCCCTTTTCTCTTTGCAATAATGCAAGCATAATGTCTCATTCATAAACAAGATTTTTTTCTCAAGAAATTAATTTACTGGCTTTTTAAAATTGAGGTTTATGTATACATAAACTACATACAAATTCTAACTGTAACTTCCCTCATATGTAATGAGGCAGTGCTAGAGGATCTGTAATATGGTTGCTGGTGGAGGGCAGAAGCCAACATAACTAGTATGTGGCTGCAGTTCCTCTGTGCCAAGATATTTTGAAGGACTCTTTTGAACTTAATGAATGGTGAAGCAAAGGTTTGAGTGCAGGGGTGTCCAAACTTTTTGCAAGGAGGGCCAGATTTGTCGAGGTGAAAATGTGTGGGGGCCAACCATTCAGCAGCATTTGGCCCCTGGTCCAGACTTTAGACAAGTCTCTATATCATACAAGGAGGCAGGGAGGATGCTGCAGCAATGGAACTGGGGGCAGGTAGGTTGGGCAGGTGGTTGGGGTGGTGGTGGACAGAGGCACGGAGGGCAGGCAAACCATAAGACTGCAAGCTGGCAAGGATGTGTGACAAGCTGAGCCAGTGGGGAAAAGAGACTGCGGGCCACTCAAAATTTGAAAACGGGCTGCATTTGGCTCCCGGGCCTGACTTTGCACATGCCTGCTTTAGTGAGTGCAACACGTACAAGGGAGAAACACACACTGCTTTTAATCTCTCAGATAAACAAATGTCGTGTCCACTCCACAGAGTGCAGGCTGGAAACCTATGTTCCAGTTTCCAAACCCTTGCTCTACATGTTGCCTGCATGTTTTCCAAAAGATGTCCCCTCATCTTTTCAAATAAGAATGGGGAACTGGGAGGTAGCAAAGACTGGCACTTGAAAACAAGGTCAGACTCAACTATACTTTGTAAGAGATGGGCTGTGGAGAAAAATTGGATTGTGAGGATCCACTTGTTTGAAATGTTTTGGAGGAGAGCCTTATTGATATACAGAAAGGCAGAAAAGCAGTTGGGCAATCCATTCAAGCCTGAACTTGAAGGAGAGCAAAAGCGAGTAAATTGTGGCTATCCTACCTTACACATAAGAGAAAACAACTGTTCAGAAAAGACAATATTGCTGGGGGAAACTGCTGGGAGCAGAGTAGGAAAAGAGGAAGTTTTGACTCAATAAAAGAATCTATAAGTGACAGGAGAGGTGAAATTGTTGAAACTGACAGGATAGGCACCAAATCTCTGCTAACATTGAATAAGGACTTTCCTCAAATAGAAAGCAAAACAAACACACAAAATACCACAGTAATTGTAGAGCTTAAATGAATGAGCTACTGAAGATTTGTTCCTTGTTCTTTTCAAAATGTATATAGAAAATATTTTTACAATCAAATATAGAATGCCTTTGCTGGCATTAATCCCTGTTTGGCCAGGGAGGAGTTAAAATTTTATTCTCCTGAATGTCTGCTAAGTGGCCCCTGATTGACAGTGTCAAAAATTCAGACTACTTCAGACCTGGAGTTGATTTCCTCTGCACTGTTGTTTCGGGAGCTTGGTCCCAGAAATCCTGAGAAATCCTGTTTCCTAAAAGCACTCAGGGCTGGGAGAAACAACCATTATTTGCTTTAGTAATGCAGAAATACCATATCTTTTCCATCTATAAGACACTGCTGTATATTAGACACCCCACACTTTTAAAACCTCCAAATTAAGAAAATTAATAAATCCTCTTGGAGCCCTCTTCCACCCTACCCAATGGTGTTTCCTTTACTTTCTCTGTTCTGAAGACTCCTCTCTGTTTTTGCAGGGAATTGCTAGGGGGTGGAACAACCCATTAAGAAGTTCATTTTCAGGCAAAAAAGAAGGGTCCGATCCTTCAAGAACAAAGCATAGAGGAGGGCATCCCAGCGCTCCTGGGAAGAAAATAACACAAAACAGCACAGGGGTGTGGTGGTGGGAAACAGCAGGGGGCAGATGGAGGAGAAATGAAGCAGGAGAATCCAAATGGACCTGGCTGTTTCATTTCTCCTCCGCTCCACCCACTGCTGTTTCCCACCCTGGGTGCTGTTTTCTTTTCTTTCCAGGAGCACTTGATTGCCCTCCTCTCTTCTTTGTTCTTGGAGGATCGGACCCTTCTGTTTCCTTGAAAATGAACTTAATGGGTTGTTCCATCTCCCAGCATTTCCCTGCAGAAATGAAAGCTCTGGTGCTTGCAAAAACAAAGCAGAGAGGAATCTTCAGAACACAGCAGCAAGGTCAGTTTGGCTTCCCTCCTACCCCACCCCCAGAAAGGCTTACTTCCGTGTATACAACGCCCCTTAATTTTTTTCATGCCACGATTTTACAAAAAATAGCATCATTTACACGGAAAAATGCGGTACTTTGAATACAGTGGACCCTTGTATAACAAACAGCTTGTATAACATAAAATTTGTACAACATAAAAAATTCCGGAGATAGGGGAAATTTGTTTCACATAATCGCCTATGGGGAAATCCAATTCCAGATGGAGGAGAAAGAACACAAAACAGCACAGGGGTGAACAGCAGGGGGCAGATGGATACAACATAAAAATGGGATTACTCCATTTTCAATGCATTCCTATGGGAATTTGTATAAAGGAAAATTTGCTTAACATAATTTCATTTGGAACGAATTAATTCCTTTATACAAGGTACCACTGTATGCCTTATTTGTATGCTAACTTCCCAGAGATACATGGCAAAATGTTCCTTTCTGGAGCACCATTACTCCATTACTTTATTTAAAGCAAGCCTGTGTTTGACACTATAGAGAAAAATCTGTATTGACTCTTTCTGTGATCTTTCGTTGTCCTTCAGACATCTCCCTAACCAGCCCAAAAGCTGCAATGATACATCTGTTTTGGAATGCTCTTGCTGGTAAGCCTGTTATACCCACACATTACTGTATTTACAGTATAACAAAGTCACAGCTGTACCATTTTAAAAGGCCTGTATTGGAGGAGTCATCTCAGCCTCTGCAGTGTGGAATCCTTTCAAATTAAAAAGTGGGTAGGCCACCCATTTATCTTTCAAGAGGAGCAAGATTGATCTGAAAAGATTTGGAGAAACCGAGCTTGCTGTAAAACTGGAAGTCTGACACATCTCACACCATTACTGTATATTTCAAAAGGAAAGGGAAGCTACTAAGAAATAGGAAACAGAACATATCCTTGAAGGAATATTATGTTATAATTTATAATATGTAAATGGCAGTTTTTAGGGGAAATTGGTGAGATTTTCTTCATAATACATTTGTATTGTTTCCCTGATGTAGATTCTTCTTCTTCTTCTTCTTCTTCTTCTTCTTCTTCTTCTTCTTCTTCTTCTTCTTCTTCTTCTTCTTCTTCTTCTCCTCCTCCTCCTCCTCCTCCTCCTCCTCCTCCTCCTCCTCCTCCTCCTTCTTCTTTTGGAGGGGGGTTGTTAAGGCCACAGGGTATATACAGAGGGCTGACTAGAACTCTGAATAAATTATTATTCATTGTGGGCCAATTTGATTTGGAGTCAGATGTAAATTAAAAGATTACGATGGAAGTATTAAAAACTCTTTCTAATCCCGTTAATCTGATTCTACCATTGTGCCCTGCTATGTGTTTATTGCTTATTAAGGAAGATCTAGAGTTGAACAAATTTCAGGAGAAATGAGCAGAGGGAGCCTGGGTAATGACAAAGACAATTAACTTTTAATTGGAAAGCTAAGACATTTCCTGTCTGAAACACATGTCTGGTTGTGTTATTCCTGGGCATACACCTGTAGAATAAGTTATATCTTTGTTAGCCTTCAGGCTTACATTGCTGCAGAAAGAGAGAGAGATGGAAAAGCAGGCTCATCTCCCATATTTTTTTTTCTGAACATGTAAGGAGATTCATCCTAAAGACAAAACACACTAATGCTAACCAAAGCATTTCAGTTAGATGGAATCCCCTTATACGCTCAGAAAAAAAAAGGGGGGGAGATGAAGGAGAAGGGGTTAGTCATCATTGTTCCTGTTGCCCCCTTTAAAAAGGTCCAGTGTTTGCAGATTTTCACACAGGAGGCATTATTGTTAGATGCAAATCTAATAGAGCGTGCTTGTTGGAACATTTCTGTGGCTCTTGAGGTGCAGTGGTTAAACTACAGTATCGCAGTCAAGACTCTGCTCACAAACTAATTTTGATTCTAGCAGGCTCAGATAGCTGACACAAGGCTAACTCAGCCTTTCATTCTTCCTAGGCCGGTAAATTGAGTACCTAATTGCAAACCACATAGAGCATGCGGGTGCTATAGAAGCAACACACTTTGCTGTGCTTTCTAACAACCTCCTGGTAGGGTGTTCTTTTTAGCATAACTCTGAACTTGAAATCTGACGGCAGGTGCATGGCAATTCATGTTTGGGAATGCTTCCTCAAGTCTAAACCAAACAGCACCCAGTTCTCAAATGAATGTCACACGTGGAGTTGTAGTCAAGGATACATGCCTGGAGTTGTTCTCTGAATTAAACTTGGTGGTATATAAATCCAAAAATAAATAAATATGTAATGTTGAAGGTTAATAATAATAATAATAATAATAATAATAATAATAATAATAATAATAATAATAATAATAATAATAATAATAATAATAATAATAATAATAATAATAATAATAATAATAGTTCCAGGAGAAATATTCCTCTAGGTAGCATGTCAGAAAATAGGCTAATCAGCTTTTTTTGCTGGTCAGTATAATTTGACCCGTAGAGTGTGCAGACCTACTGTGTCTATAAGCAGAAAAGAAGGGAAAATAATAATTTGGTATATTTTGTGAAGGAAGAAGATTGCCATGAAAGGAATGCAGTTTTACTTATTCCTAATAGCCAAAGGACAGGAAGCACTGATTCATCACATGTCTTCAATGTGGGGGCCTCTCTGCATATATACAAACACAAGGTCAGCTGCTGCTTTTGCTCTGCAAGGGAACTCTAAGCCTTTTGAATTTTCTTTTTTTTTTTAAGCAACATTTCTCACTGAAAATGTGTGTCTAAAATGTGTTTACTCCAAGACAGTTCTGTTGCAAGGATATGTTTTCACAGGATAGGACTGTATGTTGTATGTTGTATTTTTTTTGTACCAGGTAGAGTTAAGTTTCTTCCTGACCACGGCAGTTATTACTGTTGTATCAGCTGTATAGAATGAGACTTTGTGACTGTCACTGGAATATATTGGCTGTTGCCAGTCCCACTCTAAGTGGTTTGAGACACACTTCAGTCGCCCCCCTATTAGTGATCTTTCCAAACAGGCACTGCCTCCATAATTACATGAGAGAGGGATATGTCTTTCGTTGGATCACTGTCACATGAAACAAATAACAAGCTTTTGTGGAGGAAATCCACTTCCTCAGCCTAAGTGTACTTATAAATAATACCAAATTCTGCACAGGACACGCAATCTCTGCATGTCTGAAGCAGCATAGGTTTCATTTTCCACCACCAAGAGCAGCTATGCTGTTATATAGCAGGTGTAGGAAGTGTGTGATTCTCCAGAGGCTACTGGATTCCCATCGACCCTAACTAGGGTATGTTAGGATGCTGACAATTGTAGTTCAATAATTTGTACAGAGTGACATACTACTCACACCCATATAGTTCTGTTCTGTTTGCACTAGCCTCAATCATCAAGATCAGTGATGAGGCCCACATCTTTGCTAGAGATTGGGAGCTTGATTCCTCACTATGCCTCATGGAAGAAAGTGTCTGCTTTTATGTAACCTTGGGCAAGCTGCACTCTGTTGGAATGAGTGCCCCCCAGAAGAAAGGAAATGTAAACCACTCCTGCCTGTTCTGTAATTTAAAAATCCTGGAAAGGTTTGCCATAAGCCAGAACCCACTTGATGGTACATAATTATTGATTTGTCATATGTTTAAAATTTGATGTTTCTAAAGAGATCAGGTCACATGTGGGAAAGATGTCTGCCTGAGATCTTGTTGGAGCAGTGGCAATCTGAGAGACAACACAGTAGGGCCCTCATATCAACAGAGGGTCCATTTAACAATCTACTACAAATATCTTAAGCCATGGATATTGGTGAACCCTATAGACCAGGCATGTCCAAACTTCGGCCCTCCTGATGTTTTGGACCACGACTCCCAGAATTCTAAGCTTAGATTGCCTAAGGCAAAGGACTGTGGGAGTTGCTGTCCGAAACATCTGGAGGGCCAAAGTTTGGACACGTCTACTATAGACAAAGTGTAAGGAGGTGGGGGGAAGGCCACAAACCGTATTCCTTGTATGTTGCATATAGAGTTGTAGTAAACCACAGATACCAGTCATATGGATTTTGGAACTTACTGTATTAGGCTTGATGGATGAATAGTCTAACCTGGTATAAATTGACCTTATCTTCTGTGGTTTGTGTATGTCTAGGTCCTACGTTCTGTCCCTTGACCATTATGCTTACTTTCTGCCCTGATTTCAAACAAGATGTTTCTATTTTTTTAAAGTCACATGGCTAAGTAGAAGCCACCTAATAATGTACACTTGTAGTTGTTTCCTGCAATGATTGCCTGAGATTAATCTGAGTAATATCTCTACTTTCTTACAGATACAGTATATGTCAACTTTTTAAAAAAGTAGATTGTATGTGCCAAAGAAATTTGGTTGAATGGAAGCTCGGAACCAGACCTTAAAAGCATTTCTTTTCCCATGAGTAGATCAGTCAGTTTCTGTGCTAGATCTCTAGGGCCTGGTTGTGTACTGTAGTCAAAAAGATTTAGATTGCCATAGTCTGTGAGAATTCAGTTAAAGGAGCTGTCTTTTTGTAGCTCCACTCTGTCTTGGAGTAATGGTCAGTGTGATGGAAACCATAGCATCCATGGCTCATTCCTTCCAGTATGTGAGTGGGACAATACAAATAACCAAAGGCATAAGATTGCATTTAGTCCAGAACCACACTCCTCTTTTATTCCAGCCTCAAGCCACAGTTCCTGATGTTGCTTTACATAACATTACCCTTCACTTGACTAAACTCTAAAGCAAAATAGCTGCTATGTCAATTTTTTTTTAACATTCTAGTATATAAGAACATAAGCATAGCTTTACTGGAACAGACCACAGCCCATCCAGTCCAGCATTCTGTCTCACACAGTGGCTCACCACTTGCTTCAGGGTATACTCAAGCAGATGTCTCCAACTGCTTAAAATTCCCTGCAAATGATATTGAGAGATATCCTGCCTATCTCTCCAACCCGGGGGTTGTCCTTAGGCATCCATAATGATAGCCATTGATACCCTTGTTCTCCATGAACTTGCCCAATCCTTTCTTAAAGCTGTTAAGGCTGACAGCTGTCACCACTTCTTCTGGCAGGGAGTTCCACAGATCAGTGATCCTCTGGGTGAAAAAGTATTTTTTCTTAATTGTTCGAGATCCAGCAACAAAAAGATTAATGGAGGGCCCCTGGTTCTAGTGTTGTGTGATAGGAAAAACAGTTTTTCCTTATCTACTTTGTCCACAATGTGTATGATTTTGTAAACTTCAATCAAGTCACCTCTTAGGCGCCATTGTTCAAGAGTGAAGAGGCCCAGCCTTTGCAGCCTCAGAAGATAAGGAAGGTGTTCCAGTCTCCTAATCATTCTGGTTGCCCTCCTCTGCACTGTTTTTCATTTCCATAATATCCTCCTGAAGGCATGGTGACTAGAACTACTACTCAGTATTCCAGATGGGGCCTCACCATAGATTTATAAAGAGGCAAAATGACTCTTGCTGACTTATTTTCTATACCCTTCTTAATGATCCCAAGCATTTTCACTGCTGCGGCACATTGGGTTGACACCTTCATTGAGCTGTCCACCAGGACACCAAGGTCCCTTTCCTGGTTTGTTGCAGAGAGCTCAGACCCCATCAAATGTAATTGGGTTTTTTTGCCCCAACATGCATCACTCTGCACTTGCTAATGTTGAAGCTCATTTGCCACTGGTTTGCCCACTCCCCCGGTGTCAAGAGATCAATCTGGAGCTTCTCACAATCTCTCTCAGTTTTTACTATCCTGTATAATTTATTGCTGTCAGCAAATTTGGCTACCTTGATATTTACACCTATCTCTAGATCATTTATGAAGAGGTTGAAAAGACGGGGTCCCAGTACTGAACCTTGGAGGACCCATTTAGTGCTACCCTCTGTTTCCTGTCCCTTAGCTAGTTGCTGATCCAGGACAAGACCTGTCCTTTGATTCCATGACTGACAAGTGTATTCAAGAGCCTTTGGTGCGGAAGCTTATCAAAAGCCTTCTGAAAGTCCAGATAAACAATGTTAACCGGATCTCCCTTATCCACATGCTTGTTGACACTCTCAAAGAATTCCAGCAGATTAATGAGGCATGATTTGCCCTTGCAGAAGCCATGTCGGCTCTCCTTCAGCAGCACCTTCTCTTCTACACGCCTATTTATGTTATCTTTTAGGATGGTTTCCATCACTTTACCTGGGACACATATCAAACTGACCAGTCGGTAATTTTCTGAATCATCTCTAGATCCTTTTTTGAAGATTGGTGTTACATTCGCTACCTTCCAGTCATCAGGCACAATGCTTGATTTGAGGGAAAGATTATGTATTTTGGCTAGGACCCCAGCAATTTCATCTTTAAGTTCCTTGAGAACTCATGGATGGATGCCATCTGGTCCTGGTGATTTGTTAACATTTAGTTTAACAAGACATACAAGAACCTCCTCCCTGGATATTTCTATCTGGCTTAATTCTTCACCTTACCTCCCTAGGAAGATAGGCTCTGTTTTGGGCATGTGGTCTCTGTCTTTTTCAGTGAATACTGAAGCAAAGAATTCATTCTGTCTCCTCTTTAATAATCCCTTGCCTTCCATTATCATCTAATGCTCCAATGGCCTTCCTAGTTGGGTTTTTACTTCTAATGCACTTAATGAAGTCCTTGTTATTTCTTTTGAGTGTTTTTATCTATATGCTCCTCCAAATCTTGCTTTCCTTTCCTGATTGTTTCCTTGCATTTGTTCTGCCAGAATTTATGTTTCTGCCTGTTGTCCTCATTTGGACAAGCCTTTCATCTTCTAAATGAGCTTTTCTTGTTTTTGATCACTTCCCAAACATCTCCTCCAAGCCACATCAGAGTCCTCTTGGACTTTGCAGTGCTTTTTTTCCTTTTGGGTATGCATTCCAATTGGGCCTCTGTTAATGTTTTTGTGGACAGCCTCCATGCCTCTTGGAGTGTTTGGACTCTCCCAATTTTCTCTTTCAGCTTCTTTTTTTACTAGTTTCCTCAGTTTTGGAATTTTCCTTTTTTAAAGTTTAAGGTCTCTGTGTTAGATTTTATCAGTGATTGGCAGTCTATGATTAAGTTAAAAGTAATTGTGTTACGGTCACTGTTCCCTATTGGATCAGTCACGTATAAATGTATAAATGTGGATTTTAATTTCAAATGTAGTTTAATTTCCCTGGCTGGATAGCATAATGAGCCAGCTACGTAAGCCCGGTTTGGTGATAGTAAATGTGAAAAGCATTTTCTGTTCAGTATATGCAGTGTGTTTTTTGGCATAAACTTCCTGCTTTATAATTTGCAGTCCACATTTCTTGACAGCAAAATGATAGGAATCATTAGGGTGAAATTAACTGACATGTGTTAGGATGATAGTCTAAATAAAGATTAATGCAGCCCTGAATTAGCTATAGCTTAAAATTTCCCCTTCTCCCAGAGCTGCAAATCTTATCTAAAGTACTTCAACTAAATTATTTTTAGCAACATAAATTTTTTAGTCCTACCTAAGGAATTAGTCAATAATCACGGTCAACTCTGTTTTAATAATTTACACATCCAAAAGTTCTGATGGACTGATTATTTCAAATGTTTTACTCAAGATTTTTTTTAAAAAAAATTCTAACACATGAGAGACCTGCTGCCTCCATGTGTGTATCTGAAAGTCTGCCCCGCTAATACTTGTTTTTAATTCACCTTAGAAGTTCCCAAAATTTCAGGTTCAGAACTTCAAACATCCTGTTTCTTTAGAAGCTAGTTCTATGTAGTTCTGTGCTGTTTACTTCTAAGTATGTGTATGTGTCATAATGCAGATCCTACTATCTTCTGTAGATTTTTCTTCTCGAACAAGTATATATGTGTTAACTGGATAGTTATGTGGGCCCCCACACAATGCCCCTTGTATCTGCCAGGAGAAAAGCCACCTAGGCTGCCTATGACAAGCTGCACAGTACTAAAGAAACACCAAGAGGTCTGGCTGGTAAACTTCCTCCTAGTATACTATAAAACTATAGTATGCCCAGAAAACCTTGGGAATGCTTGCAATAAGCTGGAATTGACTGCACATCTTTATTATTATTAGGCATATAAGAAAATATGGTATTCCTCTGTAGGTTGAAGTACCTGTGTTGAAACTGTGCCTCCTCAGAAAGAAGAGAACTAAAAGAGCCAAAAGCCCCCTACCAGAACATATACTATTTATTTTACAGTATTTGCTGTATAATAATAATAGATATTCATTAGTTGTCCCTTTGTTTTAATCCAGTTAAATATAGCCCCTGAAGAAGGCTTCCTAAGCAGAAACGCGTCGGGCTTTTGTTTCAATAAAGGATTTTTTTAGCTTAGCATCCTGAGACTTTGTCTCTTTTGACACGTTGGTTGCCTCCTCAGAAAGGAGCCAGCTGAGATTACCTAGAGCAGTGGTGGCAAACCTTCAGCATTCCAGATGTTTTGGACTGCAACTCCCAGAATTCTGAGCCTAGATTGCCAATGACAAAGGACTGTGAGAGTTGTGGCCCAAAACATCTGGAGTGCTGAAGGTTGGCCACCACTGACATAGAGCATGTGCACTTGATGGGATTACATGCTGGGCCATCAATGTGGCCTTTGGCAAGGTTTCAGAGTCTCACTGGAAAGACTTACTAGTTAACCCCTTCTGAGCACTTCAGAGCTAGAAAACCCTGGAAGAATCACAAGAAGTTTCATGTCTTAAATAGGTTTAAGAATGGTTGGCCATACATAATCCTCTTCATAAATTGTCAGTGCCTTGCTTCCGGTTTTACTATCCAAATTTATTGATGGGCTGTGCTGTGTAAAGTTCTGAGAGCATTTAAAAGAACAAAAAATACTTTCACTGGGGTAAAGACAATTCTGCTTTTCCATAGTCGGGTACTTCAATCTCAATTATAAGGAGGCAACTGAGAAACAAGAAAACACAGGACCTAGTTACAACTGACTGAGCCCCATAATTACTGCATGCACTCAGAAGATACAGACAATCCTCCTCCTCTTGTTTAGCTTCTGTACTCCCCTCAACCCCACTTAGAGGGTATGCAGTATTCTGTAACTAAGTATATCTATGTTATGCTTCAACACTGCTGTCAGAGAATAGCACTAGAGATCTCCAGCAGGTAATTCCAAATCCTCCTCCTCCTTTCTAGCATTTTTCTGTAGGTACTGGATCCGCTCTCCAGATCCTAAAATGCCATTTTGCCTGATCAACCATGTCTTCAGGGCTCAGGTTGAGAAACTGCAGATCCTTACAGACACTGTCCTGCCATCTATGTTTTGGTTACCCCATGTGACTGACAGCCATCGATTTCCAGGTGGCAAGCAATTTTGGAAAGGGTGGAAGGTGCCACTCTGAGGACTTGTCCGTATCAGTAAAACTGGCTTTCTCTCATCTTCTTTGTTATTATTATCACACCTGCTGGTAGTTGTTGTCAAAAAGTATTATTTGTGATGTAGTCAAGTAGAGATACCCAATATCCAACAGAACATACACAATTCCATGGGGTGGACACAACTCTCTATGTCCGTTGTTTCTGCCTGGCACTCTGTGCCGTACAGTGCAACAGGTTGGATGACTGTCGTGTGAATGTTAGATTTGAGATGGATTGGCATTTGTCTGTTGCAAAGCATACTGGTGAGTTCTTGTCAATGAGACTAAGCTGCATTCAACCTTGCTCACACATCAGTCCAAAGTGGTTGAGGCAGTCATTCCATGTCTGAGCTTGCCAGTGGAGTTCATTCCTAGTAGTAGTAGTAGTAGTAGTAGTAGTAGTAGTAGTAGTAGTAGTAGTAGTAGTAGTGGCAGCAGCAGCAGCAGCAGCAGCAGCAAGCATGACATCATTGGCATAGAGCAGGGGTCCTCAACGTTTTCAAACAGCGGGCCGGTCCATCATACCCCAGACACCACTGGGGGCCAGACCACAGTCCAAAAAACCCCCAAAAAAGCCGACATGGAAAAGGGAGGGAGGGGCAAGTGGGCGGAACTCCTCACGATTGGCCCATGATCATTGTGTCTCCAGGGTCCCAGCAATGTCTCCTGCTCCAGATCACCACCCTGAGGTGACACTGCTGGGATCCCTCTGCTGCGCCTCCTCCTCCTCCTCCTCCTCCTCCTCCAGTGGCAGCGGCTGGAGCAGCTCTTCCTTCCTTCCTTCCTTCCTTCCTTCCTTCCTTCCTTCCTTCCTTCCTTCCTTCCTTCATTGCATCGGGAAGGAGGTGGCAGCCTAGGCAAACTCAGGCCCCTCATCACCTTCTGGGTGGCCACTCAGGATGAGGAGCAGCAGCCGCAGCAAGGCTGATGCCACTGCAGGCAGATCCAGCCGTGTCCCCTGGCCATCACGTCCTCACTGTCCCTGGAGGGAAATTTGCCTCCTCTCTTGGCCTGACCCGACTTGGTGCGCTACAATTGAGGGAGGGAGGGGAGGGAGCAAGGGCTGGGAAGGAGGGAGGGGAGGCAGAAAGGCATGCCCAAAGCCACCTGCAGCCCGCTCACTGGCTGAGTCCAGCCAGGCTGCGGTGCTCTCTTGGCTCGCCAGCCCGCCCATCACCAACTGGGAACAAATGCAGCCCCGCCAGCCTCCCAGGAACCAGGCCTGGGCCACCGTTTGGCCTTCTCTTCTTTCTCCACAACCTCCTCTTCGCTGGTCTCTAACCCGGTGATGGTGGTGGCAGCTTCAGCCTCTGGCCATGGCTGTGCTCCCTCCTCCCCTCCCTCGCTCAATGGAGCAAGGCAGCAGCTCGGAGGGGGCTGGGTGGGTGGGAAGTAGCTCCGTTTCCCCCTTGGTCCCCTGCCGTCCATCCCTCCAGTGGTCCACTGCCATGGCTGCTCTGGCTCGGAAGGCTGGCTGGCGCTGCCTCCACCTGCCCCCTTCATTCCTCACCACTACAATAACACAGGCGGCAGCCACACAAGGAAGGCAGGTGGGCAGGGGGGAGGAGGAGCAGGGGTGGGGCCTCAGGGCCATGGTGGGAATGGGAGACTTTGCCACAGCCCTCCTGTTTTAAATTGCCCCGGTCGGCTGCACCCAGCGCCCCAACCATCTGGGCGGTGGGTGGGGGGACTGGGGGACCCTGCCGTAGCCCTCCCACTTTGAATGCCCCACTAGCCAGTATGCTGATCATCTGGGTGGTAGTTGGGGGGAGTGGGAGAAGTGACATAGCCCACTGCTTTGAACTGCCTCAACAACAGAAACAGCTGCGAAGGGTGGCTTGCTTGCAAAGCAGGGGGTTAGGGGGGGTTGGAATTGGTCCCGGGGGCCAGATTCAGGACCTTCGGGGGCCGCATTCGGCCCTGGGGCCTTAGGTTGAGGACCCCTGGCATAGAGCATGGCCCAGGGAATATTCTGGTGCAAATATTGGGTGATGATATCCAGCTTTGGTGTGCTTTAACCATTGATGGAAAACTGTTCAAGAGGCCAGCTGAGCATTGCACATGACTGCTGGTGTTGTTGTATAGCATTGTGATGCAGTTGATCAGTAGTTCCCTCCATGATCATGGAGGGCATACCAGATCAATTGATGTGGAACATGGTCAAATGCCTAGGAATTCCATGTGCATTCGGTCTTCTCTTTGTGTTTCTCCAAGAGCTGATGTGCTGCAAAGATGGCATCAGTCATTTCACATCCTTTGATGGTGAGTTGGACAATGGGTCGGTCCAGACTTTTCTTAAAGATCTTCATAGTGTGGGAGAGAAGGCAAATTGGGTGACAGCTGCCCTTGCTCTTGACTATTGGGACTGTTGGTGCTTGTTGGCCAATCAGTTGTTAAATAGCCACTATTCAGTATGGCACTGAACTCTGTCAGCCAAGGTATCCCCCTATCTTGGACTTCCTGTAGTTTCCAGAAATCTGTGAGCAGATGCTTAAGACCATGGTGCTTCATATTCTTCATATTGTCTAATGCATTATTGACTTCTGTGGTAGTAGTAGGCAGAATTGGTTCATTGGTTGGCCTGCCTTCAGGGATTGGAGGGTGTGGGAATTTAACACTGGAGATCTCATTGAAATGATCTCGCCATCATTGCAAGATTTCCTATTTGCCTTGGAGTCTTTTGCTGTCCTTATCCTTTATGCACAGATAGTGTTCAATGTTTTGGGCAGCCTTCTTTTGTGCTTTGGCCAACCAGTAAATGTCCATCTACCCTTCTCAAATTTCCAGGTGATTATTTACTGTAAATCTTGGTAGTGTTCCATCTTGGCTTTGGCAATGACCTTCTTGCTTTCTCCTTTGGCAGACATATAATTCTGTTACTTTTCATTGGTCTTATCTGTTTGCAATTTCTTAAAGGCTCTCTTCTTCCCTTGCACTTGTTTGGTCCACAGCCCCACCTGCATATTGATACAATGGCAGCCCAATTTCAGTGTGCTGAGAATTTCCCTGACAGTGCTGACAACAGTCACAAAATTCTGTCCAGGTGGTATAACGTGAAGCAGTATTGATTGATGGGAATGATTTTTTCAGATCTTCACTCCTTTGTGATTCTGTAGCTTCCACCATTTGATCTTCTCTGGGCCAACACTGCCATCCACTTGCTTATGGCATTTTATCTTTAAATCTGTTATCAGTGGCCTGTGTTGTGGGGCAAAGAGGTAAGAGGAGATAACCTTTGTGTTGGATACAATGGCAAAACTGCACCCTCTCAGAAGGATAAATCAATCTGGCTATTATTTCTGTCATTGGTGTAGGTGATGAGATGGTTTATGTTTCTTGAAAAATCGGTTACAGATGACAAGGTAATGAATTAGTTTCTGTAAAGTTAAGAATTTATCATCCATCTTTGTTGTGGTTTCCATAACCTTGGTTCCCATGGCACTGGTATCCACCCCGAGTGCTTCCCACATGACCATTCAAGTCTCTAGAGAGCAGAATCAGATTTTCTTCAGGGCAGGCTGAGATTTTGGCCTAGGTATCTTCATCAAGTTCTGTTTGTGGAGCATAGGCCGAAAACATATGAAGTCAAGGGACACACATGAAGTGGTTGGAGTGCCTCTGGATCTCAGCCATGTGGGTGTGTAGGCCCTCGCTTATAACATCAACACCACTGTTGTTGGAGATGCCATGATAAATCAGCTGGTATCCCTCTCTGATGTCCTTGGATTTCTGGCCTTTCACCTGGTTTTTTGAAGGCATGCTGTTCCAAATCCATCACTAACAACAAACCTGTGTTCTGTAGGATAGGGCACAGTTAAAGTGGTGTGAAGCTCCTGTAATTGTGACTGTACATACACTCTTAATTTCCCATTTCTCTCTTAGTCTCTCATCAGCCTCTAAAATCTGGGGAAGGACCAGTCTTATATAAAGCGTGTCACTGGCCAACTTTAGGAGGCATTTTTGATCAAGGCAGTATGAGAAAGGGGTTATGCTGATGGCAGACATGCTTCCAACCTTTGTTCTAGGGGTGATGGAACATCAGCCAGTGGGTGATGGAAGGACTCTTGCCACCGAGATGAAGTTGGTCAATATCTATGTGTTGGTTAGAGGTGTGTTGGTTAGGGGTAGCTGAGGCTGAGTGAGTTAAGAGTATGAACCATAGCAGGGCATTGACCCAAGGACTAAGCATTCTATATAGGATTATATGGAAAGGGGATTTCAATGAAATATTCTGGACAAGGGCATGGCTGTCTCAATGTGAAGTCAACTTTGTAAGATATCATGTTGCAATATCTCTGTTCATCTTCACTGTTCCCACAGGACTCTTTGATTGTTTCCAGCTGACAGACTTACAAGGCCACTCTCATGGACTATAGTAGTCTAAAGTAGGCAATGTGTGGTCTACCACATCACTGGACCAGCTTTCCCATAATCCTCCCATCAGCTATGTTGACTGGGACAGATGGGAGCTGAGGTTTGAAAATGTAAGGAGGGGGAAGCGGTTGTCCCAACTCCCTTAAGGATATTGCATATGTGTACTGAAGTTTCTAACCTAAGCAGAAGACTCTCAGTCTCAGATGGACTAACCAAATAACAAAAATCAGAATCCTATTGCTGTTTGTGCAACTTGTGGTTAATTATGGCCAACTGATGAGGTTCCAAAGCATATATTGGTCATGTACCTGACTGTGAAACTGAGATGCACCCAAGCAACTCATTAATGAGCTACAATTAACACCTGCAAGTTGCACAAAGAACAACTGGGTTTCAGTTGGAGAAATATTTGACTTAAAATGTAGAGGAAGTCATGCTTAAGTTGCCATTGAAATAACCAACAGAGGTTTTAAGTAAAAAAGAGAAGGAAAAATTCTCGCTGGCCTGGATGATAGAACTACATGTGTTTAGGGTTTAAGGAGAACATCCATCCATCCTGAGTCCTAAATGTAAAAGAAAAGGGTCTCAGCAAGACCTGGAACTGATCAGTCAACTGTTTCTTGACATTACTTCTGCCTGCAAAGAAACTAGATCTCTTCTACAACATGCTTTTCCACTTCAGGGGGTAAAAAGTGATGAGTGGCAAGTCTATGAAGTCAGGACTGAGTACCAGCACTATTTATACCATAGGGAACAAAATTTTCCTTCCTAGTGCTGAACAACTACTCCCACAGCCAGTTACCTATTGGTTATGCTTCTGGAAACTAAAGAAGAGGTAGCCATGTTAGTGCTTGCACGTCAAGCAAGAAAAAAAAGGAGCTCAAGTCCAAAATATCTGGAACATCAAAGGTTTCTCACTTCAATATCCACAATTATATGCAACATCCTGGGTGCTCATTATATTATCCATTTAGAGATAAATGGTATCTTTATTAGGCCAGTTTCATTAGACTGTGAAGCCAATGGAAATCATTGCCTTATGAGAACATCGAAAGAATTGCATAAGGAGGATAATCACTTTCAGTCAGAGGAAACAAGTATCCAAAGCCAGCCCTCAAAACTGGAACATACAACTCCCCCCACCCCCAACCCCACCTGGCCAACAAAAACTGAAAAACAAATAATAACAAAAGCAAACAAACAAGAACCCTGCAGTTAAAACAAAAAACAACAAAAGTAGGAGGTGAAAAGTTTTATCAACTTTTCCTGTATTAGAGCTTCGTAATATAAACAGGAGCTGATTGTCATTAAGTTTAGGACAAGGTAAAAGACTTACAGTATTTCATTACAGCTTACATCCACAAGATATGGTATCAGCTACTAGCTCATGGAGACAAACTCATGGAGGCATGATTACTCAAGAGTCTATGGATTATATGATGCACAACAGTGGTCAGATTTGTCATACTTTGAAGACAAGGTGCAGAACAGAGAGATGACTGATTGCCACTCTTCCTTGTGAGCTGTGCGAGACACCCAGCTGCTGTCCCAAACAACATCTGAACTAAAGAATTCAGGGACAGGGAACCTCCTGTTCACCAGATGTTCCGAATCCATCACACCTGATTCCTGGCCAGGCCAGCAGACCTGATTGAACTTGGAGCACAACAACATCTGAAGGGTTAGAGAGGCTCCCCATGGCTGAAAAAGTCCTTGGTCTCATCTTTAAGGCTGCCTACCATTTGAGTTACATACAATTGCTACGTGCGAGAAAGGGCTTCTGAAACTTGCTCTGTTTCACTAACTCAGCTAACAGCTCCAATTTCAATTACAAAACTAAAGGAGCCCTGCTTTATTGGCTTACACTTCCACAAAGCGTAACCTGTAACAACAATTGAGCTGTGTTGCAAGAACACCTTCTGCAGCTACTTTAGAACTGTTTTTTTTTTTTTAAATATGGAGTCGTTCCTGCCTTGCTGACCAGATATGAGTTTCTCTGGCACACAGTTTCAGCAAAATGATAGACGAAAATAGCCCTTTGTGCATGGTGCATCACATTGGTTTACATAACATGATTTTATGGAACAATAAAAAGGGGAGCTCTCTGCTTTGGTCTTCAATGGTAGTTCAGTGAGTTCAATGATTCCTATTTTTTCTCCAACCACTACTCTTCAAACTCACCAGCTGATGTAAAATATTAGTGTTACCCAACTGGAAATAATCCAGACCATGACTTATAGAAACCTGACAAATGCCAAGCAGTGTGTTCACGGCTGGGGGAAGATTTTGAATCCATGCTCTCCTTGTCCAAAGCCAAATATTAGGTTATAATGACAGTCTGATCCTAGCTATGTTTAATCAGAAGCAAAGCCTATAGAGTTCAATGGGACTTGGCTCCCTGCCCTCCCCTGCATGTGCATAGGAGAGCAGCCCAAATTGCAAAACTAAGCAGCAGAATACATAACTGATAAAGTGAATAATGGAATGCTAATGAACTGTACAGCTTTCCCTCCTGTAGCAAACTCCACTGATCCCTCCCCTGTACAAAGCTGCCAACAAACTTAAAACCTAGCTACAAATCTTATATTTTATAAAAAGAAACACAAGAAGAAATTTTACAGCTTTCAACATCCTTACTTTCACCTCTAAAAGCTCCAAAACATTTGTCACATGAGAGCCAACAAGCACGTGCTGAACAATTAACTTGTACTAGTCTTCCACTTTTATTTTCTTTGCCTCTGGCTGACAATCTTTTGCCTCGCAGGAAGCTGGCAATGCGTGTGCTTTGGGCTCACCCGTGTGGCCTGCCAACAAAGTGTTTAGGGTCTTGTGCAGCTCTGCTGGAGGGGATGATGGTGGTGGTGGCACAGAAGGAACCTGGAGATGAAAGCGTAGGTTGCTCTTGGGATTCCAAGGGCCCTGCAAGCGTCGGAGCCCTGGACGCAAACAAGAGGGCCAGATTCTCCAAGGCAACTGTTTGTCTGTCTATAGCATCTGCAATCCGTCTGGTGGATGCCTCCATCACAGTTACGAGCTTGTCCACATTTTTTGTGGCCTGATCGACATGGCTTGCGAGGATGGCAAACTCTTCTTTGCGAGCACTCCTTTCCCTGGCCTGTGCAACCTCAGCCGTTTCCTTGTGTTTTGAGTGCAGATCAGACAGAGCATTGATGAGTCTGTCGCCCACTTGCGAGATGGCATCCACTAGGTCCGAGGCAGCTTCGGTTTGTTTCCTTTGCTTCCTGTTCCAGTGGTTGCTCACTCTGTCAACATCGGTGAGGGGCACCTGGGGGAAGGAGCTGGATGTGCCTGTAGTGGGAGAAAGGAGTACAGATGTTCTAAGATGGTGATGATTAAATGAATAGAATGGCCACATTTTGTGGGGATGGCATCCCCCCAATGCCAGAAAAATAAGACAATTCACGTGGAAATATAGGAGAGGCTTCCTGTGTGGTGGTATCCTAGATATGGAATGCTGTTCCCTTAGAGCAGGCATGTCCAAACTTCAGCCCTCCAGATGTTTTGGACCACAACTCCCACAGTCTTTTGCCATTGGAAATAAAGGCTTGGAATTCTGGGAGTTGTGGTCCAAAACATCTGCAGGGCCGAAGTTTGGATATGCCTGCCTTAGAGGGACGCTCAGCAGGAATCAATGTTGACCTCAAAGCTACCAAAGTCTATGGGGGGGGGAGGGATGACTTATGGTGTAGGCAGGGTATTTCAAATTATTTTATATTGTTTCAAATTGTTCTGAATTGCTTTGCCTATGCCCTTCTTTCCCTAGAGTGGGATATACATTTTTGATATATTTTAATAACAAGAGCCTTGTGGTACACCGGTTGAACTGCTGTACGGCAGCCCAAACTCTGCTCATGACCTGGTTCAATCCCCAGAGAGCCAGCTCAAGGTTCACTCGGCCTTCCATCCTTCTGAGGTTAGTAAACTGAGTACCCAGCTTACTGGAGGGCTATGTGTAACCTGCACAATTAACTTATAAACTATCCAGGGAGTGTTTTAAATCTCCCACTCCAATAATCTAGAGGTAAATCTTAGAGATGTGAAGGCCCGAAAAAACCCCGGAAAAATTCAGGACCCCCCCCATTTTTTCCCTCTAGCCTTTTGGGTTTTTTTCTGAAAAATTGAAAAAATGATTCTGGAATGTTTTATTTTAACATGATGAATAAAATATTTTATGACAGGGTTTTCTAATATTTTCCAAATCATTTCTAAAAATATGCATAGTATCAAATTATTCTAATTTCTGTGCACTGAGGACAAGCAAGTCCTAGGTTACAAACTGAACTCTTCAATGCAAGAACAAGATGCATTTCTTCCTTTAGTTAGGAGGTGCTGCTACTGTCACAAGAAAAAGAAAGAAGTTTCACTTTTGGTTTTGCATGTGTGTCGGTGTGTTTGGTTCTGTCCTGTCCTCTTCATTAGGTCTCAAAGCACTGGAAGAAAATACAGAGCAACAAAAATGATTCTGATTAAATTTCATGCCCATCCACTGAAACGTAGTCCCACTTCCTTCTATATATTTCCCCCTTCCGTCTATGCATTTTGCCCTTCTTCAATTCTTCTTTACGAGAATTAGGTTTTTATTTTATTTTTATTTAATACTGTGGAGAAAAACATATGAATTGTTAATTTTGGATTTTTAAAAATTGTTTTGTAGAGGTTTTTTTGTTCCACATAAACTAGTTAAAAGTTCAAGAGATTGTTACTCCATTTGTTACTTACAATTACAAATAAATATTATTTAAAAAGTAATTTGTTTGTAATAATTGTTTGGATACACTATACTTTAATATGCTACTTGTGGTAATTTTATGCCAAGTCAAATTGTCCCTAGTCATATTTTATGTTCCTAAAGTAACAGAGTGACTTTTCAAGCTGTAAAAAAGGGTGGGGAGTGCTAATGTAGCATTTTTTTCAATTGTTCCTAATATTTCTGTTTTTTTCTTCCAGCCCCCCCCCCCCGGAAAGGCTTGAATTTACTTAGATTTTATTGGTTTTTAGCCTTACAGCATGTTAATCCCCTGTGAGCACACATTTATTATTAGTCCTATGCCTCTTGCCAATTACCTTCCTACTTTTTTAAAAAATTGTTGTCATCTTTTAATCTTTTTTTAATTATTTTGTGGATCTCCTGTGCTTTTTATGTGAACCACCCAGAGTTCCCTATGGGAAATTGGTGCGGTATACAAATATAAAAATAAATAAAATAAATAAAATGAAATGAAACTCTTCCCTGCCAATTTAGACAGGTGGAGTCCTGCCACTCTATCGTTTTCTTTCTCTTATTTTTAAATAAAAAAAGAAATCAAGGAAAGAGCAACTCACAATCTAATAAATATACAAGCCATATTCCATAGCAGAAGGCTATTTTTGAAAAGATGAGTTTTAATTTCCCAAACTCACCTAAATGTACAGAATGGCCCTCCTGTCTAGCATTGGGAAAGCTGGGTGAAGCCGTATCACCCGCCAGAATGCCATCTTCCCGCTGCTGTTCCCATTCATCGCTTGGGGACTGTGTGTTCACTGGGTCACAATCCATGTGTGGGTCTTGAAAATAGCCATTGGAGTCATCGGTGGGCTCTGGAAGAGATGCTTCATCATCATCAGAAACAAGGACAACACTTAACTTTTCATTCTTCTCCTGCTCCAGGCCCAGCTGTTGTGCCTCTCGGTTCCTCCGGTCTATGGAGAGTGACACTTTGGACACCACAATGCCCTTGTGCATGCACAGGAATCTGTTCAAGGAGTCATGGAATGGCAGGGCTCGTTGGCCACTAACAGAGTTGTTGTTTCCACAAACAATCGCCTTATAGCCTCGCCGAAGCTCCTTAGCACGCAGCCGGCACTGCTTCATATCCCGGTCATAGCCGCATTCCCGCATCCGATCGGATATCCACTCGTACTGGGCCTCATTGCGAAAATTGGTAGCCAGTGAAGCTTGGACTTGGTCATCACCCCATATCTCAATGAAGGTCCGGATTTCCTCATCAGGCCAGTACGGGTTACGGTGACGAATGCTCTTTCTAGGAGCAAAGGGCTGGATGTTCATATTCTCTCCAGGCAGTTGCTGCTGGTCACAAAGCAATGACTTGGCAGCTGTAGGCAAGGGGTGTTTTGTTGGTGTAAGATACTTAGACCGGAGGTTGCTTAGTCTGTGCAAACTGTTCTGCAGATTCTTTAAGAGGTCATCATTACCAGCCATGCTTTTTTTTATGCCCCAGCTGCAAAAAGAGAACCCACATCATAACATTTCATCAGTATACCTATGAATTTCCCCCCTTCCTAAACAGTTTTTCTTTGCCACCTGGCCCCAGTCACATAAACTGGAGACACAGAAATCTGTGACTTTCCAGGGAAATCTGTAACTTTGTTTGGACCACAACTCCTATGATCCTTCTCCCACCAGCTGACGGGAGCTGTAGTACAACAATATCTGAAGCATCACCTTTTATCTAAGAAAAATATTTCTCTTTAGCTAATAATAGTAATGTATGTGTTGCTTTATTTTAATAAGCGTACAAGGGCACATGCCTTTGAAAGGAAAATATTATTGTTCACCTGTTGAATATCCCTGTAGAACTTATAAGAGAAGCTCTAATGGGCAGGTCTCCATCATGTATTTACATCTGGAAAAGACCAGTGCATCTTAGGAGTCTATGCTACCATTCAATGCAGATTTACTCAACAGTACATCACAGAAAATTCAACAACACTTACTTGGGAACAACAGTAATCACAATCAATATGTGTCTGTGACCTTGTTCTAGGATGGTAAACTTTTCCAGGATTGGGGAAGGTATAGCTTTCCAGATATTGATGGACTGCATTGAGGGACTGCAATTAGATCTAGCCTGCTTAGCAAGAGATGATGTGAACTGCAGGTCATTTGGAGGGCCACATACTGCCGCCCCTAGTTTAAAATCTTATCACCTTGAATAGCATTAAAAAATCACACAGTGGAATATGATTCTGTAGGAAAAGTAACCTGTGTACAGAAAATTACATGCAAGAAGGATACATTGGAATTCTTCTTGTCATTCAGTATTATACCCCAGGGACCTTTACTCTATGAATGGTTATGCAATCATGTCTTTCCGCGTCTGGTGGCCCCACTTCAAAGATGGCTCCCATCCGTATGCGTGATGAGCAAGAGATCAAGTGCAAGCAAGCATGAACAATCTGGGCCTGTAACACCAGGACAAATGGGCACTGATACTAGGGCGGGATAAGGAAAACCCTACTATAACATTTTCTTCCAGAACCCACGGCATAGCTTCCCTGGGGTACTTTTGGAAAATTCTGCATGCGTTGTATGTACACCCCCGGTTAATGTTCTGTGATGCCTGTCTTCCGTGACGTGATGTGCCCTCCAATTGTGTTGGATGGAGATGGTGGGAATCAGTCCCACTTCTGGAGAGCACCGAGCTGTGGTCCATATCCTTGCAACCATCTCTTGTCACTTGCATCCCAGAAAAAGACAGATTATGCCCCAAAATAAAATAAAATGTTGTTTACTACCACTCCAATAATCCTTGTGCCTCACAGACCTGTCCCTGTGATTTTCTGACCCAGAGCAAACCAGTTTGAAAATCAGAACCCAACAGAAACAAACATCAAAACCCCAACCGTCTCCCCCCCCCTTCTCCCCCAAAACACCATCTGTTTGGAGCTTTAATAAGGTCGGGAGAAAACAAGACACTTAAGATGATAAATCCTCCCCAGGAAAGTAAAAAAAAAGCAGAGTTCTAGCAGCTCACAGCTCACAACGTGCTGTTATTTCATGTGCATCATTTAAAATATTGGGATGGTTTTTTAAAAAAGTGTGTTTAAAAATAACTCTGGGATGCATCCTTACTCTTCCTGGTGCCTCCTCTTGCCCCCAAGACTTCGCGTCAAATAAGGCAATGCATCTCCCTTGCGCCTTTTCCCACAGCAAGCTTTGGGTGCCCTCCACTGTTAGGACGCCCACGGACGTTCCTGCGAGCCTCCAAAACCACCTCGCGGCTTCCCCTAAAATGCTTTGACTGCTCCCCTACCCGCAGCCGCACACTTACTTGCAAGTTCCCGGCTCGCTCGTGGGCAGCTAAGCCCCCTCCGATTGGACCGGCGTCGTGACGAGCTCCACTCCAACCCAATCAGAAATAGCCCACGAGAGGCAGGGCAAAACAGAGGAAGAAGGCGGGGACGAGGAGGGGGGGGGAGAGAAGAGCTCAATCAGGAAGACGAGGAGGGGCTCGCGTCTAGCTGGTGACTGGCACGCGGAGTGACGAATGAGGAAGCCAGGAAGGGGGGGGAGGGAGTTGGTGTGTGTGAGTCGGGGGGGGCGAAAGGATGGGGAACTTATAAAAGAAAAGCAAGGCGCGGCGCGATCTCAGGGGGTTCCTTTTTTGTGGGGGGAGGTTTTGGGGAGGTGGGTGGTGAGGCTTTGCAAAGGCAATGAAAATTAATGCAAGGCAAGCGGAGCGCAATGGAGAGATTTGGAAGCCGCTTTTTTGTTTTACCTTGGAGGCTCAATGGGGCATTTTGAGCCTTCGGCGGACGGAGTGGAAAACTTCCAGGCGGAGATCGCCCAGCAGCCCGGGACTCGCGGAGGGGGGGGAGGGCGCCGGCTCCCAGGCGGGGCAGCGCCTTGCACTTCAAATAACTTCTCCTTCCCACCCTGCCGAGAGAGCCATGTGACCGCAGCCGGGCAGCCCTCCGGCCGCCCGAAGGGTGGGGCTCCGGCCGCCGCTGCAACGCCACGGGGTGGGGTGGGGGATCATCTTGGAAGTTAAGCTTCCCGGCTGCTTTGTTTGGCCGCTGGCCACCACGATCGCCGGGATGCCCTGCGTGCAGGCTGCGCCGAGGCTTCCTAGCCCACTTTGCCAGACACCCCGCCCCCCTTAAATTTGATTTCCCTCCATAGACAATAACGTTTCGCCTCCCCCTTTCCTAATAGTGTAATTAAAGGGCCATCTTATACTGCATGCCAGATTTTTTTTTAAAAAAGTGTAGGATCAGGCGGCAAAAATGCAGGGACGGCTCCGCGAACTCTTTTGGTGCGCTCGTGCATGTGATCCTAGGTTTGGGTTTCTGTTCGCTCACGGATATGAGAAAAAGGAGGTGATGGGGTCTATAAGGATTGCTTTCCTTTGCTAAAGGTGGTTTCAAAGACATACCCATGGTACTGTACTGCTGAGCCAAAGCAGAATCGGATGGGAACCTACAGAACAGAATTTATGTGAGCCTGGGGGGCTTTTGCAAATCACAGCCCTCTTCATTTGCCTCGGAAGAAAGCAAGCTATCTCCATGCATCTGAATGAATGACTATTCAAGTGATATTTAGATAAGGTGGAACAGGGATAGGAAAGGTGTATAAGCTGTTACAAGATTTTTTAAGGTTACAAGTCATGTCTTCCAGGTACCTTTGGTTTTTCTCTCCTATCTGATTTACATCAACTTCAAACTCAAACTTCCTTCCCATGTTGCTCCCAGCTATATGTTTTTGAGATACAGTACAGTACTTTGATTTTTTACAGTACTGTTGTTATTTCTATTTTTTTTAATGCCGTTAACCACCTGGAGTTCCTTAGGAAGACGGGCGGTATAAAAATAAATAAATAAGTAAATTTATCCTATCATTTCTCCTAGCTCTCAAGTATCACCAGCATTCTCTGACACCACTTATGCTTTGTCATCCTCATATTAGACTGCAGAGGTGAATGGGTTCCCCATGGATCATCAAGTCCAGACTATGCGGAGCAAGCTATATTGGGAGTCTAACTCCCATTATCTCGAAGTAACTGGTGAAATGTTTATTGCAAAGAAAAAGAAAAGAAAAATGTGTTGATATGCTTTCCAAAAAGAAGTAACACATACAGTGGTACCTTGTATAAAGGAATTAATTCATTCCAAATGAAATTATGTTAAGCAAATTTTCCTTTATACAAATTCCCATAGGAATGCATTGAAAATGGAGTAATCCCATTTTTATGTTGTACAGATTTTCCCCATAGGCAATTATGTTAAGCAACTTTCCCGTTTCCAGAATTTTTATGTTGTACAGATTTTATGTTATACAAGCTGTTTGTTATACAAGGGTCCACTGTACTTTAGGGCGGTGGTCCCCAACCCCCAGGCCGCGGACTGGTGCCGGTCCGTGGACCGGTCGGCACCGGGCCGCCTGGGGGCCAGGGAGGCTCCTCCCCTTTTCCTCCGCCACCCTCCTCCTCCTCCTATTCTCTCCCGCGGGCGGCCGGTGGAGGAGGAAGGCTGGAGGAGCGCAGGAGGAGCCGCCGCCGCCGCCTTTGCCTTTGCCTCCCTCCTCTGCCCGGCGGCGGCGGCACATCCTCCTCCTCCTCCGCCCTCCTCCTCCTCGCCCTCCACCACCACCAGCAGCAGCAGCAGCCACGGCGGCGGCGGCGCGTCCTCCTCCTCCTCCTCCTCCTCCGCCCTCCTCCTCCTCCTCTTCTCTCCCACGGGCAGCCAATGGAAGAAGAAGGCTGGAGGAGCCGCCCGAGGGACAGAGAGCGCGGTCATGCGGCTGCTGCCCCGGGCGCCTCCGCTGCCTTCGCCCCCGCCGCCACCGCCGCTGCGCTTCGCAGGAGAGGAGAGGAGAGGGCGGGGTGGGGGGCCGGGAGCCGGACCACCGCCGCCGCCACCACCGCTCCGCTGGGAGAGGGAGAAGGAAGGAAGGAGCGGCCGCTCCCGTCCCCCGCCCCCCCCCACACAGAGAGAGGCCGGGCCCCCCGAGCCCCCTCCCCAACCGGAGTGTGCGTGCGCTGGCCGGCTGGCCAGCCAGCGCAGAGACGCCACCCCCCACCAGCCTCCCTCCCCCTTCCCCTCCCGCTCGCCTGCCCGAAGGCCGCAGTGGTGGCTCCGGCCCGAGGGCACCACCGGGACCGCCGAGCCACCGCTGGCGGCGGCGCAGAGGTGCCCCACCAAGGCGGGCGGCGGCCGTGGCCGCGGCCAAACCCGGGCGGCTGCCGTGGCCACCGCGGCCGCCGACAGGAGGAGGAGGCGGGGCCCGCCCGCCCAGGAGCCCCGGGCTCCCCACCCCCCGCTCGTGCGCGCGGGGGGAGCGGCACGCCTGACGCCCCAGCCGGTGAGCGCCGCCGCCACCGCTCCCGTGGCCCCCTGCAAGGCACACACGCCAAGCCCCCGCTTCCACTCCTCCCTCCCCCATCCCCCACCCCCACCCCCTCCCCTGCCCCCCACCCCCCCCGCACCCCCATCTCCCCCCCCCCACCCCCAGCCCCGGGCCATGGAAAAATCATCAAACATTTACCGGTCCGTGGGGACAAAAAGGTTGGGGAGCACTGCTTTAGGGCACGGAGGTTGAACAGCTATATCTGTAAAGATTCCCTGTCATCCAGTTGAGATTATCTGGAAGTTGAGTCATGGCAACTGGACTTCTTTTCTTGAGAAATTGAAACATTTTGCTACTCATCCAAGCAGCTTAGTCAGTCTGAGGAAAGTTAGTGGCGAGGCCTCCAATTTATAATAAACCTTGATTTTACATCACCCTGGTCTGAATAGGCTCATTAGATGGACAGTGGCCTGGGGTACATAAGAGTTCCGCCTATGCAACCCTTCCCAACACTCATTAGGTATGGGTCGTTAAACTGCCATACTGCAGCCAAAAACTGGACTCATGACCCACATTTTAATCCCAGGCAGCCAGCTCAAGGTTGACTCGACCTTCCATCCTTCCAAAATCAGTAAACTATGTACATAGCTCGTGGTGATGGTGGTAGGGTGCAGAGAGAGCAATGTGTAGCCTGCATAATGAAATGGTAAACTACCCAGAGAGTGATTTAAGCTTTTTGGGGATGATATATAAGCAGCACCTTTTTTTTTTTTGCTTTAATGCATAGCCGCTTAATCTAAAATTTTAAGACAAAGTCTAGAATTTCTCCCCTATATCTGCACAGACCTTTCCAACACATTTAAAAGTACAGTAAATGTATTGTTTAAAGGTCAACTTTACTCAGTCTTTCAGTACCCACTTTACCATGTGGTAAGTATAAACATCACCAGTATGCCTGTCAAGTTTCTGCCCCTTGAGGCTTTTAGGAGCACTAATTTTTCAGTGAAAGGGGGTGCAATCCATCCAAACCTTCAAAATAAAAACGTAGATTTGTTTTGGTTTTGATTAACAATATTGTTCTTATATATTTATTGGTAATTTTCAGGTCTGGTGCCAATTCTAATGCATTGAAAAATTGATCCTGGATAGCTTGAAAGTCACACAGAGTTTGGTGAGAAGATGATCCTACTCAGGGCATAATTTCCACAGCCAACTGTTGTGTTCATTAATATTAATTCTTTGCTGTCTGGACTGAACGTCAATGTGTTCACCCCAGTCTAGTCTTCTTCCCAGATGAAGGAAATCTCACTTGAGTTTGATAAAAAAGTGGGATAGGTTGCATTATTCTCCCATCATCTTTTTATACTGCTTGCGAAACATCTGTATAAGAACACTGTGAGGAACAAGATGTGGACCTTGTCTGTAAGGTCCATAGAGAGAGGTTTTTCAGTGTAAAACTTATCAACAGAAAATCAAGTAATAGAAAAGTCTTATCCTTTGGTGCCCATTCTCCCTCAGTTGGAATCCTGGCCAGCTCTAAAGTGACTGGACATTGAACTATCAAACATGTAGCTGTATGCTTTAAATTTGAATAATTTAGCATCTCTCCATGGTGGGCTTGGGCCAAATTCAGTGTGACTTCAATGAAGCAGCTGAAATTGGCTTAACGTGGCATGCTGTCCTTGTCACTGCAAATTGTTTTGCTAATGACAAGTTTCCTAGGCAGTAGCTGCCTTGAGGTTTCACTTGTGCAACTAAACTTCCCCATTAACTCGGTGGGAACATTTGTAAGCACCCTGTAGTTCCTTTTGGGACTTGCCATTTGCATCGGATACATTTAATGAACTTAGAATTTAGGAACATGCAGTCATCAGTGGCCAGAATTTCATTGGGATTTTACTGTGAATCAAATCATGGTGGAAAGTTGCAGCAAATTAATGGGTTACTGGTTGCATGCTGCAGCTTTGGCTTGGGCCCAAGCTATCTCAAGGACTGTATCCCATTATGAGCCAACTTCACAGGCATGTATGGTGGGGACAAGGGAGAAGGCCTCTCTGCTGCTGTTCGCAGACTTTGGGACTTCCTCCCACAGGAGGCCAGGCTGATCCCATCTTCCCTGTCCTTCCATAAGCAGGCAAAGACCTTGCTCTTCATGCAAGCTTTTCCTGAGTGAATGTTTTTTTAAAACAGATTGTTGTACTTTAACTGCTTTGTGTTTTGGCGTTGCTTTTGTTTGCCATTTTTGTATGGCTTTTGATCCTTTTTTAGCTTTTGTCTACTCACTGTATTTAAACTTAAATACTGTCTTTTAATTAGGGAGGCCACCTGGAAATTTTTTTTTTTTTTAAGGAAAAAGGTGGGGCAAAGTATTTTAAACAAATACTGTATCTGGCTATAGAGATAGAAATTGGGAGTTGGATTCACTGCTGTGCCTTCTCAATAAGGTCTGTGCTTGATCCAAGGGGTCTGATGATGATGATGATGATGATGATGATGATGATGATGACGACGACGACGACACCGACGATGATTATGATGATGGAAACATAGCATCCATTATGTAAAATGTCCCTTGCTTAGTAAGGACTTGCCAAAAAGGCTGTCTGAATAAAAATGTATATGCGTAGTGTACAATTTTTGTGGCACAAGCAGGAATTTGCACAATCTGGTGTCCAATATTTCCTTCATCGGATGGTTGCCTCTGTCCCTCCCTTTCTCAGCTCCTCTCCCTCCTCTGTCTCCCAGATCTTGCCTGCTCCAACAGCTAGTCAGGGGCAAATTGGACTATATACTTGTTTCCGACAGTTACATGAGAGCCCTAGAGAGGATGAAGATTTCCCTGTTATAGACAGTGTTTGATGTTTCAGGGAGCTGTTATGCTTCCCTTTATTATCAGGCAAGGAGGTGGGGGACTCAGACACATTCTGTCTGCTACTTATCAAGCGACCCTTTCATCAATCCCCAGACAAATCAGAAGCACTTCACACCTCCACCAGCAAGACCGTAGCTAAGCTACCCAAACATAATGGGTATTGGGAAGGTAGCATTGGCGGGACTTTCACACACCTTAGACCATTGTTCACCTAATGAGCCCATTCAGACCAGGGTGATGTGCAATGAAAGTGAACTAGAAAATGGTGGCCTCACCCCTAACTTTCCTCAAACTGAAGAAGCTGCTTGAATGAGTAGTGAAATGTTTTGATCTCTCAAGAAAAGAATTCCAGTTGCCATGGCTCACATTCCAGATAGGCAAGGAGGCAGTTTGCAGGATGAGCAACACGAGAGGAAAGTGTACTTTGTTTGTAAGCAAGTTTTAAAGCAGGCATTTTGCAGAACACATGTGCCCCTCAGCATCCCTTCCCCTCAATACTTTACAGTTGTGACTGACTCTTCGTGACCCCATGTCCATAGAGTTTTCTTGGCAGGGAATATTGGAGTGGTTTGCCAGTTCCTACTCCAAATGCCCACAGCACCTGGTATTCCCTGGTGGTCTCCCATCCAAGTACAGTGGACCCTTGCATAACAAATAGTTTGTATAACAAAAATCTGTACAACATAAAAATTCTAGAGATAGGGGAAATTTGCTTAACAGAATCACCTACGGGGCAAATCTACAACATAAAAATGGTTGCGATCAGGAATTACTCCATTTTCAATGCATTCCTTTGGGAAATTTGTACAAAGGAAATTTTGCTTAAAATAATTTCATTTTGAATGAATTAATTCCTTTATACAAGGTATCACTGTACTAACCAGGGTCGACCCTGCTTAGCTTCTGAAATCAGGCGAGATTGGATGTGCTTAGGGCATCTAGGTCTTAAAATAATCGTCAGCACTGCTGTATGCTCAATCTATATGTTGCCCACTCCTTCTGTAAGGCCATCCCACATATAAAAAAGCACCTTAGTTTTTCCTCAAAAATTCCAGGGAGTTATGAAAGGGTTACTAGGGAAAGGGGCCTATTTCAGTTAACTTCCATTTTTATAAGAATTGGGAGATACTACTGCCAAACCTCTGGAGATTTCCCTCCTCTCTGAAATCCTGGATTCCTATTTCCATCCATTCCCACCAATGTCTGGGTTGACTTGCTCGGTGTAACAGTGCTTGTATCTCTGTGTTGCTCCAAATGACTTGAAAGGTGCAAGTGTATGCACTCCGTTGCTCCTTCCCAGTCCACCCCCTCATAGTTCTTTTGGCATGCCAATTTAGGACTGATTATGCCAACTGGAGCAAGCTAGGGAGTGGAGGACCTGCATCTTGACTTCTGAGCCTTCTTGTATTCTAGCATCAGCGATGCAAACCTTGAAAACAGTCTCCTCCAGTCTTTTACCTACCTTACCTCTGTGTTATCACAAGCTCCTTCCCAGTCTCTCATTTTAACCTTAAAATATCAGGAGATGGGCTGAGGAGGGAAGGCTTCAGTCATACCTGAAGGAAAATTGTATCCTGGACCCCTTCCTGTTTGGGTTCAGGCCGCTTCGGGGGACTGAGACTGCCCTGGTCGCTCTGCAGGATGACCTCCTCAGGGAGGCCAACAGGGGGTGTTCCTCCCTGTTGGTCCTCCTTGACCTGTCAGCGGCCTTTGATACGGTCAACCATGGTAACCTGTTGGATCGGCTTGCTGAGGCTGGAATCGGGTTCAGCTCTCTGCTGGCTCCAATCCTTCCTCGGTGACCGGTCTCAGCAGGTTCAGCTGGGGGATGACTTGCCGGCTCCTTGAATACTCCCGTGTGGGGTGCCCCAGGGGTCGGCAATTTCCCCCATGCTGTTCAATGTTTACATGAGGCCGCTGGCAGAGATCATCAGGAGATTTGGAGTTCGCTGTCATAAGTACGCTGATGATACGCAGCTCTGTCTCTCCTTCTGCAGTGGAGGCAGTATGCTCCCTCAATCTGTGCCTGGAGGCGGTCTTGGAATGGACCAACCGGCTCAGGCTGAACCCGGAGAAGACCGAGGTTCTGTTCTTCGGGGCGCCCTCGTCCGGGTACAATGACCCCCTCCCTAGACTGGGGCAGGGGTTCCTTCCAGCCTATGGACAGGGCCAGGAATCTGGGCGTGATCCTGGATTCAGCCCTCTCCCTGGAAGTCCAGGTGATGGCGGTCTTCAGGGCTGCTTTTTTCATCTCCGCAGGCTGGCCCAGATCCGCCAGTACCTCGATGAGTCCTCCCTAAGGACAGTTGTGCAGGCCCTTGTGATCTCGAGGATCGACTGCTGCAATGCCCTCTACGTGGGGTTGCCCTTGACCCTTGCCAGAGGCTCCAGCGGGTGCAGAATGCAGCGGCCAGACTGGTGGTGGGTGCTTGTAGATTCGATCACATCACCCCAGTTCTGGCACGCCTGCACTGGATGCCCGTTGCCCTCTGGATAAGGTTCAAGGTCCTGGTTTTGATTTTCAAAACCCTCCACAGCTTGGGACCTGAATACCTGTCGGAGCGTATCTCCCAGAGGTCAACTGGGGTCAGGCCCACTAGAATGGCGCAGGCGCGCTCACTTAGGGTGGCCACAGCCAGGGAGGTGTGGAAATCGCTCACGCGTAACTGTGCCTTCTCCGTGGTAGACCCCATGTTGTGGAATCATCTCCCTAGTGAGCTGTGCCTAGCACAGTCCCTGCCTGCCTTCAAAAAGGCTCTGAAAACCTTCCTTTTTAAGGAGGCATATGGCGACCTTTGCATTTAAATTTTTTTTGCCCGCACCGCCTCTTGTTGAGGATTTCCCCCTCTTTATTTTATTAGTTTTTTTCTTTCTCTCCTTTTCCTTTTTACTGTTATACACTGTTGGTTTTATATTTGTCTGTGAACCGCCCAGAGTTCCTTCTGGAATAAAAATGTAACAAATAAATAATAAATAAATAATAAATATTATTGGGTCCTCAATGTATCAGATGTGTCTAATAAACCGGCTGACACCTCCCAAAATATGCCAAATAAAACTTACTGGTGATTAACACACTGAAGGTTCTTTGGCTGTATTTTGCCACTGTTAGGTTAGTGATTTCCTCATTGAAGTTTAAGCATTTTAACTTAACAAGAAGCAACAAACAGAACTACAAAACCATATTTGTTAAACTGCAAATTGTAGTCCCCAGTTGCATGAATATAAACAATGTTGTTTGAACACTCTGGTTTTTGAAGAGGTATGAATTGAATCTGCCGTTGAAAACAACCTTACACAGTCTTATTGCTGAGAATAATAAAGAACTCAAAGCAGAGAACATTGTGCTCAAGCAGCTGTAGGCCTTTTAAAATTTCAATAGGACTTTGACTGTTCCTCACCAACCAAACCCCTGCAGATGGATAGGAGTGGAAGTCTTTCAAATCTGACTGTGACATGGTTTCTGCTTTTTATTCTTATTGCATTCAGTGACTATGCTGTTTAGAAGCCAGAAAGTAAATCAAACATTTTCATGGCTACTGTGAATATTAAAAATATCATTGATTTTTAGCCAGGCTAATAATTTACTGAAGTTTGAATTTATGATACTTTTCACCTGGCAGTGTGCAAAGAGCGCCCTTTGTCTCTTAGATCTATGCCCACCTCTACCTAAAGTTCATATTCATCTGGGACCCCTTTCTCCTCAGGAGTAATAAGCAGGCTTCCTATGGCGGTTAGTGTTATTCAGAGCCTGCCCTGCCCTTAGCTTCAATGGAGGAGTTAACAGATAATAGGGATCAGGGAGTCATTACTCCACCAGTCCTAAATTCCATTCTGGGGATGATAGGCTCTACAGCTGCTTCCCTCTGTTTCTTGTCTGCAGGATTTCAGTGGTTATTCTCCCTTCTGGCAGGGGTATTAGCAAGGCCCAGGTCTAGGTCTGAGTTAGGTACCAAGTCCCAGGCCCCAAATCTGAGTATCTAATAAAACAAGCTTCCCACTGCCTCCAGAAAAAAAGGGAGGCAGCATATGGATTCCCCTTCATGTGTTGAGTCCAAGTCATGGGGGTGGGGGAACAAAAACGAGAGTTGAGCCCAAGTCAAGTCAAGTCAAGTCAGTTGAATCTGACTTGACATTGAGTCCCACAACTTGACTCCTTATCCCCGACTTTTGGTGTCTCTGGCTTCTGCTCTCATCTGGTGGGGGGGGGGGCAGAAGGCAGATTGTGTATGCTTCTTGGATGGATACTCAGATGATGGCAAGACTGCTGTGCTTTCCTCCTCAAAAGGCAGGCATAAAGGATGCAGGTGCTGCTGACTCAATAACATTTTGGAAGGAACTGTCTGGGCAAGAAGCAATGTCACTTCTGCCAGGTCTTCTGCTTTTAGCACTCCTGTTGCATTCTTCTCTAGCACAAGGAGGTTGTATGCCACTGCTGTGCAACATACATGGTGCTTCTGTTTCCAGCCAGTGCAGAAACAGTAAGTGAAAGAGAAAAGCATCTCTGCTCCTGCTGATGTGGAATCTGATACGACCACTTCTCAACATTTTTCAGGCGTTTCATCTCTAAAGGAAGTTAGAATCATAGAATGATAGAATCATAGAGTTGGAAGAGACCTCAAGCGCCATCTAGTCCAACCCCCTGCCATGCAGGAACCCTCATCACAGACTTCCGACAATGGCCATCCAGACTCTGCTTAAAAACCTCCAAAGAAGGAGACTCCACCATCCTCCGTGACAGCATATTCCATTGCTGAACAGCTCTAACGATCAGCATTGGATCCTACCAGGAAGATTTGTGGTGCTTTGTGTTCCTCATTCTACGTTGCCTAGCGTGAAGAAGAGACCTAATGCCACCCAAGATGAAAGGAGAGGGAAGGAGAGAGTTGCGGGGGGGGGGAGAGAAAGGAAGAAAATGCTACTTATTGGGGTGCCTGGAGTATAGTAACAATTAGAGACGGGCATTTGGAGGATGTGAATATGACTCACAGCACCACATGTGCTGTGGGGCTCCAATTCCTACTCAGAACTGGCCAGGCTACATACTGTGTTCCATGTGGCACTGGGGTGCTTTCCTTTGTTGTTACGCCAATCAACGCACTTCCCTACCTTCCCGAGCAGTTGACCGCTCCATGACAGAGCAGGGAGGCGGGGAGACAGGGAAGAACCACCTGGTTTATGTCTGTGATTGGCACAGCAACAGTCATCAGAGCCTTACGCTGCATGGAGCCCAGTAAGTGGCAAATTGGGTCAGGGGTGGAGAAGTCAGTTTGTACAGTACAGTGGTACCTTGTATAAAGGAATTAATTCGTTCCAAATGAAATTATGTTAAGCAAATTTTCCTTTATGCAAATTCCCATAGGGATGCATTGAAAATGGAGTAATCCCATTTTTATGTTGTATGGATTCTCCCCATAGGCGATTATGTTAAGCAAATTTCCCCTATCTCCAGAATTTTTTATGTTGTACAGATTTTATGTTATACAAGCTGTTTGTTATACAAGGGTCCACTGTATTTGTGTCCTCTTTAAATATGAATACAAAGTGCCCATCTATATACTACTACTACTACTACTACTACTACTACTACTACTACTACTACTACTACTACTACTACTACTACTGATGATGATGATGATGATGATGATGATGATGATGATGATGATGATGATGATTGGATTTAAATGGGCATGGGCAGGCATATTGAATATAGCACACCAGATATAGTAATAGAACAAAGAAATGTCTAGATAATGAACATTGCGATTCCAGAGAATCTCAAAGTTCAAGCTAGGAAATTGGAAAAAGTAACAAAATAATTGGCAGTTGAAACATCTTGCTTGTGGATTAACCACACTTTACTGATCCCCATCATCGTCACTGGAGTTTGGGGAACAATATAAAGCAATTTCTCATATTAGTACATAAGAAGAGCCATGCTGGATCAGGCCAAAGGCCCATCTAGTCCAGCTTCCAGTATAAGCAGCTGTAGATCTCTGAACGCCATCAGAGCTTTAAAAATATCCAACAATACTGGGGAAAGCATACATATTGTGCCAATATTTTTACGGATACTTACTGTAGGTTTTA
This sequence comes from Phrynocephalus forsythii, assembly GCA_029282475.1. Taxonomy (NCBI): domain Eukaryota; kingdom Metazoa; phylum Chordata; class Lepidosauria; order Squamata; family Agamidae; genus Phrynocephalus; species Phrynocephalus forsythii. The sequence goes on from JAPFRF010000005.1 coordinate 95,694,388, forward strand.
AAACTTGTATCTGTTACATAACACCAGTCACTGTTTTTATAATTTTAATTGAAAGAACACTCTTGGAACTAGAGAGCTGTATGGGGGACCCTGTTGATTATCGTGTCCATAAAGGGGGTTTCAAAGTTTCATGCAATTGTTTCCTTCCCTTTGAAACTCCAAGTAGGTATGCAAGAGTTAAATCATGGGTGGGATTTTTTTGGCATTCTGGCAAGGCATTTATGATATTTATGATAGTGTAACAAAATTAGGCACCAAATTTAAATGAAAGCAAATATTAAAAATGTCCCTTTTCAACGCAAACACGCTTTAATAAGATTTTCTTCATTAGATTAACTTAATGTTGGACACCTTTTCACTAACATTCCCATTAACTTTTCATGACCATGGTTTTTGGTCTATAAATGAATTGTGAATATGTTGATGTTTCTCTTTAGGAGTTTTAAATCTTAGAATATCAAGCAATTTCATAATTAGGTCCATGCTTTTATTACTTTTCCATCCCACCTTTCTGCTAGCAAATGGCACTTAGGCCGGCCAACAACCATACAATTCCAATAAAAATAAATACAGTGGTACCCCGACTTATGAACACTTTGACAACCAAAAAAATTGACATATGAATAGAAATCCATGGGTATAGGAAAAATTCGGCTTACAAAAAAAGCCTGTTTTTTTGAGTTATGAAAGGGGAAAGGAAAGATATATATCTCCTGCTTGTTTGCAATTGCAATACTGCCATCTTGTGGCCACCTGACTCCAGTGCTGTAATTAGGAAGAAGGAGCCATTTTGAACAGGAAAGCTGACAACCAGGGCTTCTTTTTTTAAAATGACTTTTTCAAACTGCCCATTTTGGTTATATTTGGTACCATTTTAGGGACTTTTTGGAACTTTGGGGAGGATTTTTCAAGCGATTGAAAGTTTGGGAGCTGAGCTTCTATTGTGTGCATGCCTGTTAATGTGTTTTTTTTTTTTCATTTTGATGGAAGGGGTGATTTCCCACTTGGAATTGTGTGACCAAGAAAAGGAAAAAGAAGCTGAGGGTGCTCCGTCTGCAGAAGCACCCATTAAAGAAGCTGTGGATGATAAGACGAAGATCGAGTCAGGAGGAGAACCAAAGAAAGAGGAAATAGTTAAGGGGGCAAGTAGGAAGGGAGAGATATTGTCAGAGGTGTTTTGGGTGAGTGGCAGCTGGGATGAAGGGGAGAGTGGCATGCGGGGGGGATTGGTCGTGAGAGAGAGAGGAAAAACCATTAAGGAAGGACGTTGGAGTCCAGACTGAAGAGAGGGGAATAAGGGGCAGCAGGAATGAGCGACCTTATCCTGAGCCAGTGACCTGGTCTGTAGAAGTTAGGCCATTAAGATGGCTAGAAAACTCAGAATTTATGAGGAAGAGATGGAGACCTCAACTGAGAGAGAACCCGGTGGCGCAATGGGTGCGCCATCCCTGTTGTGGGAGCACCTGCCAAGGAAGGGGGTCGTTTCCTCGCATATAAGTTCTCCTGAAGGAAACCTGCCTGAGTTAATGTTTGACAGTTCTGTTAAAAACCCTTTCATGTTTGAAGAAGTTGTAAACCATCATTTGCGCACGGAAGAAAATGAAACAGTTGTAAGGAAGAAAGACTCAAATGATTTAAAGAATAAATCTTTATTAGAAAATAAAGAAGGTGGACTGGACAATTCTTATTTGACGTCGGATCTGATCTATCGGATAACTGAACCCTCACAAATGGATTAATCTGTTTTTTTGACTTATGAAACTTTTGATTTCAGAAAATGCATTGGAAATGGATTAATTTCATAAGTAGAGGTACCACTGTAGAATTAAAGCATAGAAACCGGTTTGAAAATTTATGAGCAAAAAGGAGCCATTCCATCCTTCAGCTGTAACTCAGCAGATGCCAAAGGCTGTTATGAGGATATTTCTTTGTGTGGGAGAATAATAATATAGAATAAGTTCCTTTAGTCCTCCTCAATACAGAGTTCCAGAGCTTGGGAGCAACCATAGGGAAATGCAGCTCCATGTGTATGGTCAAGTACATGACATCTTAATTTAAAAAGCAAACAGCCATGTGTGCACATTATAGAATGAGACAACTATTTATGCAGCTACCTTTGGAAAGAACTGCTTTAAGGCATGTTTGTCCTTTCTCGGAGAAGGGTGGTGTAAAAATACTTTAAATAAATAGAGTGGGCAGGCAGGGCAGGAAGATACAGACTCAAACATGCTATAAGTTTATAAATCTAGGTACCAACACAATTTCATAATCAAAGAACTGTTGTCACATGGCCAGATTAATTCAGAGCTTTTTTTCCCTCCAGGACATTCACCAGAGAAGCAAGCCAGACAAATTTTATGTTTCTTTTTTTGTAGCTATTGAAAGGGAAGCCACTATAATATTGGAAGCATAACATGCTGTTTGTTGTCTGTCTGTCTGTCAAATGGAACGTCTCAGTTGATTTAGCAGCTAAACTGGGCACCAGACACTTGGTGGCGCTCTGATATCTCATCTTTGCAAAAGTAGTGCTCCCCTGCCACCTCTCCCTAAATTCTTTAGTTGCAAAATTACACTATCAGGATTAAAAATATCCAGAATGGATTCTGCTAAGAATGTGCATGTAAGGCTCTTTGTTAAGTTCACTGTGTTGCAGATACAGATTGTTCAAAATCTTTATCAAGTTGTCTGTCCCTTCACCCCCTTAGGTTAAAAAGGACTAGATTAGCTCATAAAATATTATCTTTAAACGGAACCCTTCTGAATCAGTTGTCTGTCTCCTGGTCATCATGGACAATTGGTTGTACTGAGCCAGAAGAATAGCAGTTACATTTGTACCATTCGCCCCTCAGATCCTGTGTGTGTTACTGAAGATGAAATTGATGCCTCTTTTTATTGAAGCAGTTTAGGTTTTTTAATGCAGTACATTGTCCCATAATGGATGTTTCCCAATACCTCTTTGTTTTAGGAAAAGCATTCCCCAGTACAGATTAGAGATGGGCAAAAGTGAAAAATGAAATGCTGTTTTGTCATTTTGGGCCTTTTTACATGACCCCTAAGATCCGCTGGCCACTTAAATTCGGACCAGAGATCTTAGGGGTTCCTCGCTCTTCCTCTGTCTTCCTCTGTCCCCACCCCCCTCGGCACTTCCTGGTTGCTGGCTGCCTGAGGGACGGAGAAAAAAGAAAGCAAAGACTGCCGGTTTACCTCAGTTTTGTTCCGGACAGCATTCAGATCTCTTAAAGGGGTGGGGGGCAGAAAAACAACAAACAGAAGCCAGGAGAGCCCCGCACTCACTATCCTTACACCGGATCAAATATTTGTCACCATCAAAGACCAGGTACAAGAAAACTGCTGTTTGGTCCTGCTAAAGTGGGCGGGGTCGCACTTAATTGTCTGCAAAGTCCGGGTAAAAATTTTTAAGGTCCGGACCTTGCAGCCATTTGCGGCGGAGCTTAGGGGTCATGTATAAACGCCCTTTGTTACATAACGAATCGTTTCATTATGTAACAAAACGGTAGGATGCATTTCGTTATAAAATGAAACAAAACACTATATTTTCCTCTAAAACTAAATGGAGAAACCAGAATCGCAGGGCAGCTTCTTTGGACTCTTCCCTGGAAGCCCCCCAAATTTAGAGAGGTTTGGGGTTCAGGGGGCTGAGTTATTAAACTCTAAAGGGGTCCCCTAGGAAAAATCATTTTGAATTGGCTTGTCTACGTAGCTAAAATGGAGTGTGCAGGAGCGGGCGAAAGAGGACTGCTTTCTGGGGCACTGGGTGAACATAGAAAACCATTAGCATAGCATGCAAAACTGAAGATTTTTCTATTAACAAACCCTGCTAGCTAGAACAAAAAGATAACTGTACTGCCGATTTTGCGGGAGTCTGTCTCAAAGAGGTCATCGCTTTCTACCAGCATGAAGTTTTCCTACAGCCATGGGAGCAGAATTACACCTCTTGTGTGTTCCATGTGAGCCCAGTTATTGCTCAAAATTAATTCACTCTACACTTCCTTTTTATCTGCAGCAGAATCAAACCGTGCTGCAGCCGCATTATTTATGTGGCACAGATGTCTTATTGAGAGAGAGCCAGGTCAGAAGGTTGGAGCTGCAATATTACCAACATTTGCATAAAACAAGGTCATTTTATAATTTAGCTGATGCTGGTTCGGATAGGATGATGCTTGCTGGCTTTTGTATAATTAGGTATATAATCATAAAGTAACCTTTGCTAGTCATCAAAAATGTTATAATACAAGTGCAATCCAATTCGACATCTAACTTATTTTTCTTTGTCCTTGAAGGCAAGAGAGAAGAAGATGGCAAGAGGGAAATGCAGGGAATTTGCTGGCAGGCTGAGCTCTGTACAGCTAGCCTCTGGCTGTTACATTGTTGTATAGACCACAAATGTTTAATTGATATGGCAGTCTTTTTGGGATCAATGCTGTTTGCCACTCTCTCTGCCGTGGCAGATGATTGGTGGGCTGCTCACGGATCTTTGAACATGAGCCAAGCTTATAGTGAATGCACCCTCCTTTGAGCTTAAGGGCAAATCTGTTGGTTGCTCTTTGAAGAATGGGGGAATTTAATTGAGGCCAAAGCATCCCATGCCAATGAGCAGCGGAAGGATTCACACACCGCCTCTGGGCTTGTGAACCAACATGTCCAGTTAATTGATGGCTACAAGAAATAATCAAATTTGCAGTCAACAGGTAGATAAGTGGTTCAGCAACTACTGTAAACACAAAGCAGAACTCCCTGGTCCCCAACCATTATGCCAGTGATTCCTGGCTATAAATCCCAGTTCTTTCACAGAGCTCAAGGAGTTCACACAATGTGGCAAAGACGGAAATTGCTTTGTTGCACTCCCGCATAATATAACTACTTTTACACAGTGAAGCATTCTTACTGACTGCTATTTGACTGGCAAGTGCCACTTAGGATTTTAGCACATGCCATGCACTTGAGGGAAATGGAGAGGCAAAAGGCATTGTTAATATGGCAAACACAGTCAGGTTTAATTAGGGAAAATCCCCCCGGGCAGCGATTTTTGGCCAGGTCTGAAATATTTGCAGTAAATTTTAGAATGGAGCAGAGGAGATGTGGCATATGTCTTGTGGCTCAGTGGTTAAACTTCTGTACTGCAGCCAAAACTGTGCTCACAACCCAGGGTTCAGTTCTGGGTAGTCAGCTCAAAATTCAGTCAGTCTTCCATCCTTCCAAGGTCATTAAATTGAGCACCCAGATTGCTGGTGAGACAACATGTAGCCTGCATAATTAATTGTAAACCGACAAGAGCGTGCTTTAAGTGTTATGGCACAGGAAAAACAGCAACACATTTTGCTTTTCATTTGAAATATAGATGTTTACATGCAAGGACTGTTTTAATGGGTGCAGCAGTTAAAATGCAATTTCCATCATGTGCAGCCTAAAGTAGTATAATACCACCCAGGTAAAGATTTGCAACACAATTCCACTGCATCAAAATAAAGAACAAACTGACCAGCTTTGGATACAGAAATGATATTATTGTGACTACAACAGTGTTTTCTATTGGGCAGATTTGGAAAAAATATATTCCTAGGAATTAGGATGTTATCAGAGTATAAGGCAAACAAAACAATGGTGCAGTGGGCCACCTAGTCTTTCTTACTTTCATTGCTTCACAGGGATGGTGATTTGAGCCTCTACAGACTCATTGGAAGACAAGTTACAAATGAAATTCACATCCTCACAGAAATTACTATGGCATGTACAATCACTGTATCAAGTAAATGGTTTGTTTTCTCTTCTGTGAAAGACATCTGAGTATATTTTACTGCTCTTGGTTTGTTCCTAAAGATACAATACAGTGGTCCCCCACCCGTTCACGGTTCATATACTGCGGTCCCACTATATCGCGGGACTGCAGTTTATGAAAATGCCTCCTGGGGTAAGGGGGGAAAGGAAGGCCTGTTTCAGGCCTCCCGTACTTACCCCAGGACTGGTGCTGCCCCGAACGGACCTGCAAGGGCCTTCCTAGGCCTTCCCGAGGCCCGAAAATGGCTTCCCTGTGAACTGGAAGTCACTTCCAGTTTGCAGAAAATCATTTCTGTGTCCTCCAAGGGTCTTTCTAGGCCTGTCGGAGGCCTCAGAAATGATTTTCGGCAATCCGGAAGTCACTTCTGGTTCAAAAGGAGGCCCTTTTGGGGGCTCCAGAAGGCCCAGGGCAGCCCTCACAGGCCCGTTCAGGCCAGTGCCAGGCTGGGGGTAAGTACAAGAGTCCCCAGGTAGGTTCCCCAGGCCCGACCTGACCTGCATCCGCATATCATGGATTTTCAGTTATTGCAGGTTGGGTCCCTAACCCCCATGATAGGCGGGGGGGGGTCACTGTTTTATTTTTGAGAAAGGCTGATGTCAAATTAATGAGAATGATCAAAGATAAGGGAAAGTATGAGATGCTGCAATAGGGGTTCTACTATTTTACACTTGGTTTTCTATTATCTATTGTCCTTCCCTATCTCTTTGCAGACTTTACCATGGCTACCTTTAATGTCATCATCTTCTTTTTCTTAGTGTTTGTCCCACTTAGTGGTGGGGTCCGCTGTTCTTGTTTTGGCCCTTCATTTGATGTGGTCATGGGCTAGGTCCGGGTGAGCCCAGGACCATACTTGGGGTTGGCGCTCAAGATCTGCCTTACTCTGTGATGCAGCCGTGACATCAGCATAAAGGAGTGTTCAAGGCACTGGATCATGCAGGTCTCGAGTGACTGTGTCCATAACCAGAGTGAAAAGAAGTGGGGAAAGTGCCGATCCTTGGTGGGCCCCAACTGTGATGAAAATCATTCGATGTACCAGCAGCGGCCTGTGCACGACTCTTTGGTGACTCATAGAGGAGTTTGACGCAACTGACAAGTTCCTCTAGGACTCCATGATGTCGCAGTGCATACCAGATGTCATCATGTGGGACTTGGTCAAATCCTTTCGCGATTTTAAGAGTATGTGAAAGTAACCTAATTGGTCTGTAGTTGGTGCATCTTCTTCCAGATTGGCATTGTTGTGCTATGTTGCCAGTCATCGGGTATCTTCTTATCTTGCACAATCTGGTTTAAAAGTTCCCTCAGCCAGTGTTGCGACTTCTACAGCTCGGTTGCCACGTAACCTGGTCCTGTGACTTTGCCCGTTTTCATCTGTTTCATGGCCATGGCAACTTCATGAGATGTGACAGGTTGCACAGGCCCTTGGACTGGGGGAACATATGGGATTGGGTGTGTGTGTGCGAGAACACTCCCATGGACATTTTCTCAAAGTAACCCCCCCCCCCAGCACTTTGTTGCTTTGACACGATCATTGAGCAGCTTTCCATTCACATCATTGACACCGTCAATGATACAATGTCATTGCTGGATCCAAATAGTCAAATTCAATCTGGATGGGTGTAGTGAGACCCTGCTACTCTGGTGATAATTATTTAAGACATACCATACAGCTGTAGACTCATTGTTTTCTTGTGCTGCTATGTCTGTTGTAGCTCTGAAAGCACCAGTCTGCATGTAGACTTGAAGCCACAGTAGTTTCAAAACAACAGCCATAGCTTACAAACTTACCTATTTCTTTGTTCCAAAGGAAACAGGGAAGCAAGTGAGCAAGCAACCTAGCTGCAACTCAGTATGGCTTTGCCTCCTAAATAAATCTTCAAGTCACTCCAAACAGACTTCATTGCTATTCTGAAAACAAAGAGTACTGAGCCAGTGATGTTGGTGTAGATATGCCCATGGAAGGGTGATGTTGTTTCCAGCAAGGGGAATTTTTTCCATAGAGAAGGACTTTCTCCTTCGTTCCTGTGCCTTTTGTGAGTTAGAAATAATCCCTTGCTTCTTGTGTAAGGCATGGGTGTGACAGGACAGGAGGAATATGTGTTTTGTCATTAGAAATCGCTGCTCCTCCTTTTGGAATTATAATTCCAAGACACCCCCCCCCCCTGTTGAGCATGATGCCTAACTTCTGGGAGAGATAATTTCCCAAAGGTAACTTTTCCGAGCTCTGACTCAGAGAATCTTTTCTTGAGTATAGGATTTCTGCTGCAGTGACCATGATACATGCTTAATATATTCCATTTGTGGTTAATTGAAGCATATCTAAAAAACTGGAGGATTCTGGGAACTACAGTCTAGAACAGTAACTTTTCCAAGTTTTGGGTAATATCTTCATTCATGTGGTTGCTCTGGGTAGCACTATCACCCAAGCTATGGGCAACACTATCATTCATAAAAATGCTGTCTCTAGTTTGCTGAAATGGTCTATTTTTATATGTTCCCCAATTGACCTTCATTTATCAAAAATCTACATTTTTAATAAGAAGGCCCACTAACTTTAAAGACTGCAGGGCACCTTGGCTATAAAAATTGTAGAAATGAAGAATCAGAGCTGTGCAGATAAAGGTCACAGTAATAGCACAGTTCATATATCTATAACACAAATTGGAAAGTGTGAAAATTCCTGGAACAACATTCTTCCTGACCTTCCAGACATGGTTATCAAGATATCTAATTCTTCAGATCCTGAATTATAGAAAGGCAATTTTAAAAGGCTTAAAGCGCTAGAGTGAGTGCATAAAGTATTCACATAGCTATAACTGTGTCCAATAAGCTGTATAAACAAAGCTCTTCAAGGTCAATCACTTGCACATCTTCTAAATGCAGAATGCTTACATTTTAATTATCCTGTCACAGAAAAATCGCCTTGTTCTATATGTAATAATGATGTACAACCAAGGGCTTACTCAGATAGCTACTTGCTACCAGTAATAAGAGAACATTACTGGTGAACATTTTCCTCACTGAAGGTTGTGTAAACACTTCCAAGTACTTGATTCCCATCTTCAGCTTGTGGAAATGACTGATAGAATTATTGGGCCAAATCCTCACTAGTATGCTGTTCTACTTAGTTTTACTGTGGGGACGATTGCAGTATTTGTATTCTGCTGAAAAGAAGATTTTGGGTGCAATGGCACTGGCCCTTTTGGTATGGGCTGCCACAGTCTAAATAGGGTTGTTTGAAGTCTTGGGAGTGCTACCAGGTATGTTCCCAAATCACATGTGTGCACTCATACATTTAAGAGGCACACCCACAAGGGATCTTTGAAATACCAAGTTTAGGCTGAGTGGATCACACTCACACAGAACTATTTAGAAGGGGAATTTTATTAAATTAAAAAGAATTAAAATATAACACAATTCACCATTGAATATGTAACTAATATGAGGAGATACAAACACAAAGGAATCAAAACTGCATGTCAGAGGGTTCAAAGTAAGGATCGTCCCCTAAATCACACCCATACACATGTACACACAGGAAAGTAGGTGCTCAATTGCCAAGCCACCAGTGTGGGTGGGAAATATGGAAGGATCACCTCCTTCCATATGAACCTACCTGGCAATTAAGATCTAGCCAGGGGGCGCTCCTGAAGGAGCCATCCCTTAAAGAGGTGAAAGGGATGGCTTGTAGGAATAGGGCCTTTTCTGGAGCTGCCCACAGGCTATGGAACACCTTCTTGTCTGAGATCTGCCTGGCACCAATGCTGATGATGTTTCGGTTCCAGGTAAAAACCTTTCTGTTTCAGAAGTTTTTTTTAACTGACATAACATAGATTGTGGGTCCTGATAGCAATTTTAGAGTTTTGTATTTAAATGTTTTATTGTTTTAATTGACATTTTAATGCTTTGTTGTAATTGTTTATTTCTATTGTATGCCACCCAGAGACCTTTGGGTAGTGGGCAGCATATAAATTGTATAAATAAATAAATAAAATATCCCAGAGGGAAAAGAGCAACAGATTACCTTTCCTAAGACTTGTTAGATTGAATTTGAGTTATGGAGTGTTGGGACTCAAGTGGGTAGGATCAGATAGCTGTTGTGAGTTTTTCAGGCTGTTTGGCCATGATCAACGTTTCACCAGACTCTGTGGCCGGCATCTTCAGAGGGCAAGGAGCTCAGGAAACTAGTTCTCTCTGTGCTCTGGGGTATAGAATGAATGAGATTGTGGGGTTTTAAAGTTGTGGGAAAGATGAAAACTCACAACAGCTATCTGATCCTACTCTATGGGAAAGGGGGGAGAAAGAAAGTCTAAAAAATCAACAAAGCCTGGCTTCCAATACTGAAAACTACAGCCTGTAAAAGATCAAAGTTCAATGATTTCCACCCAGCCACAAGCACCAGTGATCAGTTCACACAATAGAACAGCTAATGACACCCATCAACTGTAGAGAAGGATTGCTGCCACCCCTGATTGCAGTGAAACTTCTTAATCTCTCCATCACAATACAGTGACTAACAACTATTCTGCATAGGACAAGTTTCCTCTTTCCCACACTTTAAAACCACACAGTCTCACTCACTCTATATCCCAGAGCACAGAAAGAACTCCTAGTTCCCTGAGCTCCTTGCCCTCTGAAGATGCTGGCCACAGAGTCTGGTGAAAGTCAGGACGAAAAACTTCCTCAATTAAAAAAAAAAGATCATTGTGGATTTCAGGAAATGCAGATTAGACATCCATTCACTTATTATTGATAGAAATTGTGTGGAACAGGTTTTGGTGTTTCATTTTATGAGAATGAAACTGAGAGAGGACATGGCGAGCAAACACTAAAGATCTGATGAAGAGAGCACAGCAGAGGTTGTACTTCTTGAGAATTCTCAGAAGGAATAATCTTTCAAAAGACCTGCTGCCGGGTTTCTACCACTGCACCGTAGAGAGTGTGTTAACCTGTGGTCTCTCTGTGTGGTTTGATACTGTCCAAAGTTGTGAAGACTGCAGAGAGGATAATTGGGTGTACTCTTCTTACTTTAGATCAATTGTATGCCTCCAGGTGTTATGAGAACTGTGGGAACCCGCCAAGAAAGCCTGTCCAGCAAGCCCCAGGGCGGATTGAAAAAAGACTCAGACACATGTATCTGGTGCACAAAATGGAGGAGACTCCCTGCTCGCCGCACCCAGCAAAGCCTTTTTATTGAAAACAGTAAAACTACAATTCCCATGTTACCCCATGGCAGTTTTTCAACCAATCAGAAGCTTCCACACTAGCTCAAGCCCAAAGAACGGTGTTTATTGGTCTAAACCCTAATGCTACTGAGCATGCTTGCAATGTCATAGCTCCGCCCCCAGCTGCTAGCCCCTCCTGATTTCCCACATGTCACTCTTTTTTTTTTTTTTTTTTGCCACCGTAAACGGGGCTCTTGGACTATGGTACACATACGGGAATCTATCTTCCATAACTTGTGGAGTGGAAAGCAGCCATAATAAACAATATGTAACTGTACAAAACAATTGGCTTTGATAAAACACACACAGAGAGCAAACAAAAGTCCAAATCTAATCATCATCTTCAAACAGTGCAATCAATGCTTCCAGCGACTCCTGAGAGGCAGCTGGTGGAGGAGATCGCCAGGGACGGACACAGCGCGCAGGGATCCAAACAGTCCGATCCTCAAGGGCGACTGCAGCATACCCACGTCCCCAAGTGACGAGAGGTACAGGACCCTTCCACTGTGGATCAGGAGGTTGGCGATAAGCGACCAACGGTCTGGGAAGCCGTTCCTCTGAGCGAAAGTGCAGCTCAACCGGGGTAGCCGACCTGTTATGGGGAGTAAGCAAGTGGTTAAGAGTAAAGAGAACCTGATGAATCATGGGACTGATCTCCTGAGTCCGAAGATTCTTGCCGTTGGCTTGTTTGAACAACATGGTTTTGATTGTTCCATGTGCTCTCTCCACCACGGCTTGACCTGTCGAATTGAAAGGAAGACCATGAATGAGTTTTATGTTCCACTGGGAACAGAACTGAGCAAATTCCCTAGAGATATAGGCTGGGCCATTGTCCAGTTTCAAAGTGCAGGGCACCCCCATGACCGCAAAGCACGCCAAGCAGTGTAGAATGACATGTCGAGCCGTTTCACCCTTGGCAGGGGTAGCCCAGATGAAACCTGAGTACAAGTCCACAGTCACATGCAGTTTGTTCAAAGGTGCCAAAGCGGGTACTTGCGTGACATCCATCTGCCAAATCTGGTTGGCTTGAGTCCCCGGGGGTTGACGGCATCATATGGAATGGCCGTGGGGGCTTTGGAACAGGAGGCACAAGAAGAGACGATGTCCTTCGCCTGAGTCATCGGGATTGAAAACCTTTTATGCAAAACCTTTGCTGGTAGATGAAACTTAGCATGACAGTCAATAGGGCTAGAAAACACAGAAAAACAGTTAGTACGCAATAACTCATCAGCCCTCTGATTCCCTTCAGCCAAAAACCCAGGAAGTTGGAATGTGAGCGAATGTGGGCTACAAAACAAGAAAAGCACCGCTGCTTCAGCCATGTCTGAAGAGTAAAAAACAAAGTCAACAAGTCTCTGTCCAGAGAGGGATTCAAGTAAGAAAATGGTAATCCAAACAGCAAACGATAAACATATTGAGTGTCAACAATCAGATTAAAGGGTTGGTGTTTAAAAATGTCAAAGGCCAAAATGACAGCAGCTAGCTCTGCACGCTGGGCAGAACTCTGCTTGCCTGTGAATGCAGAGTGCCATTCCCCAGAGGCTTGATCCTGCCAGGTAACAACGCCTCTGGTTTTGGACCCGTCGGTAAAAACTGTAACTGCATCAAGGATAGGCTGCAACACAAAACAAGAGGTTAGTTCATAAGGCACATAAGACAAAAAAGTAAGGCGGGCGTCCTTGGGAGGGGAGAAAGAAAAGTGACCCAAAAAATCAGCCACTGCAATCTGGAAAGGGGTTGAAGAAGCCATCAGAAAATCAAGTTGATCTTGCTTGAAGGGAAGGTTGATTGTAGAAACATCCCTGCCAGAAAGTTGAACAGCCCTAAGGCGGCATTTCTTGATCAGGTCAGAGGTAGAATCAATGATTGAGTAGACACTTTTGGTGGGGTGTTGGAAAGGTGCAGCCATTCAACAATGCAGACTCGACGAGGGTTGTCCGGTGTATACAGGATGGCAGTGGGAAGGCAGCTGGTTGGCAGGACAGCACAGGATAGAGAACAGTCACTCAGAGATGGGACACGATCCACTGCAACCATCTGAAGACGCTTATTGAGTAAGGCAATGACAGAACGAATGTCCGCATCAACAGGAATCTTGTCAGCAGGATCAGAACGACCAACAAGAGCAGCAAAGAGTGGAGAGAGTTCAGCAGTTGTCAAGGCTAGGAAGGGGCGGGCCCAATTGATCTGCCCTAGCAATTGCTGCAGTTGCACTAGAGTGAGCGCTGGGGGCAGCACCACAGTTGGTATCAATGGGATAGAATACGAGGCTGTTAACTTATGTCCCAAATATTGATAGGGCTCCATTGTTTGAACTTTCTCCGGGCAATAACAAGGCCGTAAGGGGAAAGGTCCCGTTCTAACTGAGCAATGATGTCAGGGGGAAGTGTCCTGCCATGGACCAGAATGTCATCCATGTAATGATAAACCTGCAATTCTGGGTGGCGATCTCTGAAGGGTTGCAATGCAAGGGCCACAAAATGCTGGCACAACGTGGGACTAGCTTTCAAACCTTGGGGCAGGGTCACCCATTGGTAACGAGCAGTTGGTTGGGAGTTATTGTAGGTAGGCAGAGTAAAGGCAAAATATTTGCGGTCCTCTGGCGCCAGGGGGATAGAGAAAAAAACAGTCCTTAAGATCCACAACCAAGACCTTGTGATCCTGGGGAATTAAGTTTGGGTTCGAACCCCAGCCTGGAGAGGGCCCAAATCCTCCAGACGCTCATTAACCCTGCGCAGATCCTGTAGCAATCTCCATTTCCCAGATTTCTTTTTTATGACGAATATTGGGGTGTTCCAGGGACTGACTGTAGGCTCAAGATGCCCCAATTGAACCTGCTCGTTGACCAAGGCCTCCGCTGCAGACAGTTTTCTCGGGGCAGCGGCCACTGATCGACCCACACAGGTGGGCCAGGCTTCCATGCCAAGGGCAAGGCATGGCGTGGCGCAGCAGGGGAGGCCCGTATCAAAAATTTGTATGGAGCACTGCATCAGCTTGGCCCAGCAAGTCCCGTCCCCATAATGTGAGGGGAATGTCCATTATTAAAGGACGGATGGTATAGGTGTTGCCAGACTGGGCTTGAAAAAGGATAGGATGGAGGCTTTTATGAGCAGGCTCATAGCCCCCCACTCCAAACACCTCTTCTGTAGGGACTGTGGGCCATGAGGAGGCCAATCCTTTCTTGAAATAACAGTAATGTCCGCTCCAGTATCAATCAAGCCTTGAATTTCCCGGCCTCCCATTTGAAGAGACAAATTTGGGCGCTTTGAAGACACAGCAATCACAGCCATAGCTAATGGGGCTACTTCTGGAGGAACAGAAGTGAAGAGCTCCCCCTGGCTATCATCATCCGCTAATGTGAGGAGCATAAGCTCAGCCACTGGTTCCCCAGGCTCTAAAACAACAGACATAACAAGCGCGTCCAACCCCACACTGATAGTCTCTGTTGGGGTTGCAATGTAACCAATCCTGGTATAACCATGAGTCCTTTCCGGGCAACTGGCCCATGCGGCAGGATTAAGGCAGAAATTCTAGGAGGGAGGGGCCCAACCACTTGAGTGGAAATCTCTACTGACTGATAAGGTGGGAAGACAGAGACAGATTCCACTGTTTTCAAAAGAACCACTCCTGGGGCTAGATTGGCGCCATCTACTGGCGAAATTGTTTTTCCTGGGCCTGGGAAAGGCCCGCCCTCGTGTTTCCCTGATCCCGGGAATGAGGCAAGGGATTGCTTCTGCATTGAGACGCCCAGTGAAAACCTTTTCCACACCGAGGGCATTTAGATTTTGGTCTTGCCTGGTTGGTAGCCCTGCATTGGGACATGAAATGCCCAGTTTCTCCACAACCGAAGCATCTCCTGTTTCCCGCCCCCTCAGGCTGTTGTTTCAGTGCTGCAGCCAACAAAGCAGTCTTATGGGAAATCGTGCCAACTCCTTGGCATACCCTCAACATGTCTTCCAGGTGTTTGCTGGAATCGGCCATTAAAGGCTGCAACAACTGGCGGCAGTCCTCATTTGCGCCCTCAAAAGCAAGCTGCCTAATAAGGACTCTGCGTGCCTCGGGGCTTTCTATTTGCTTCGTGACTGCAGTCATGAGGCGATCCACAAAGGCTTGAAAAGATTCCTTAGGACCTTGTTTGATGCTGCTAAGGGAGGTCACAGAGGCAGCCCCCTCTGCAACAGGAGTTTTGTCCCATGCAGTCAAAGCATTTTGTGTAACAGCCTCCAAACGCCTTGCAGGAATCACAAGCTGAGCTGCAGGTGTTCTAAATGCCCCATACCCCATCATTTGCTCATACCAATTAGTGGTGTTAACGCCTTGTTGAGCGTGAGCATTCACATAGCTCTGAGTGGCCATTTCCCACTCACGGAAAAACATCAAGCGCTGTGTAGGAGAAAGCACTGTGTCCACAATAGCCCTCCAGTCCTCAGGGAGCAATTGCAAAGTTCCAACACTACGCAAAATCGTTAAAGTGTAAGGGGCATGCACACCATTCTCCTTGACTGATTTAGCCAACTCCTTCACAAGCTTGTAATTGATCGCCTCCCAGAGTTCCTCCCGCCCGCCGGGGTGGTAATCACAGGAAACAATGCATTAGAGTCCTCTGCACCAGCCTCTGGGAAAGTTAATGAGCCATCAAGCAGATCTAATTTAGTGATCCTTCCTGAAGCCTCACAAGGAGGGTGTGATGAATAGTCATGCAAATTGCTTGATGAAGGGTAAATTCCTTTGTAAGCCGGTGGCTGCTGAGCTTGCAGCTGTGCTTGCTGAGCCGGCATGGTCACCCCGAGGGGGCATGCGAGGGTGGTGGTGGTAATGGCGGCTGTGAGAGCGTCTGCTGAAGCGGCGAGGGTGCTGGCAGCGCTGCAGGCTGTTCCACGGCCAAATAAGGCAAGTCCGGAGGCTTTCCACGATCCGGCGGAGGATGGTTAAGGGGCCACATGAGTTGACTGTTCTGAGCTATGTTTTGGGGTGTTAATTTAGCCAAACAGGAACGAATTTTGCACCATGTGTACAGGACTTTTATTGTGATGCGAGGATGATTATGAAAACAGCCCCTACTTTGTCCCATTCTTGTAAATCTAGGAGCCACCCTCTGGATAAAAAGGGCAATTTTTCGTGTATGGCTTTAATCAGATCTTCCACCTCAGAAGTGGAGGTTTGATGACCATCTTTCAGTAGTAGAGATTTAAGGTTGTCTCTGAAAGCTTGCTGGGCTGTAGATAGTGCAGAACCCATGTTTCGGGGGTCACTCACCCGGGAATCGAAAGGCTGCCTTCCGATTGTGAAATTGAGCGCGCTCGATGTCCTTTCTCCCGGACTGAGGGTGAGTGATGAAGAAAAAGTACTCCTGGTTCAGCTCGCCAGATGTGGGAACCCGCCAAGAAAGCCTGTCCAGCAAGCCCCAGGGCGGATTGAAAAAAGACTCAGACACATGTATCTGGTGCACAAAATGGAGGAGACTCCCTGCTCGCCGCACCCAGCAAAGCCTTTTTATTGAAAACAGTAAAACTACAATTCCCATGTTACCCCATGGCAGTTTTTCAACCAATCAGAAGCTTCCACACTAGCTCAAGCCCAAAGAACGGTGTTTATTGGTCTAAACCCTAATGCTACTGAGCATGCTTGCAATGTCATAGCTCCGCCCCCAGCTGCTAGCCCCTCCTGATTTCCCACAAAGAACACCATAGAGATTGTGCAGGATCCCACACACCCTGGAAATGACCTTTTTCAGCTTCTGCCTTCTAGAAGGAGATATAGGGTCATTAGGACTAGAACCAGCCACTTGAGAAATAATTTTCATCTGAAAGTGGTTATGGCTTTGAATGCAGGGAAATGTACAATTTGAGGGAGTTTCTGTATAAATGCAGGTTGGGGTATGTTTGTGGTATATTCTTCTGTATGGCTGTTTCTGATTTAGATCTTTTAAATTTGTTTTCTCTTAATTTTGTTGTTCTGTATAGGACAATAACAAACGATTATCTCTGTCTCTCTTTCTCTTTCTGTCTCTTCCAGAACACAGCCAAACAGCCCAAAGGCCCTCACAACAGCTATCAGATCTTGGCTATGAAAGCCTTTGAGAATACATTGGGTAGGATCAGTTTGAGGGTTCAGGCCCAGACAGATATAGAAAGAGGATTCACATCTGAACTGAACCTGAACCACTAGTATGGTAGCTGGATGTCTTTTTATATGGTGTTGACCGGGCTATTAGGCTAGTTTTGTGTCCTGTCCGGAGTGTCCTTGTCTTCCCATCTAACTAATTGAGACTCAGAGACAATAGGCATAGCATGGACCATTTACGAAACATGAAGAAGAATATAAGTGGACCATTGTATGGTACTTGCTTTCCCCGACCCCCAGGCAATCCTTTTAGCATAAAAACAAACGAGGTGATTTGATTAACCTGCCTCTCTATAGGAGGGCTATTCTGCGAGATGACTCTTTGGCTAGAGAGGCATTAATGTCTTATGGATTTTGACAGGGGTCATTGGGAGCTCGATAGCTGTCATTTCCTCTTGGGCTTGGCTCCCCTTTTGACCCATGGGCTCTGTCTTCTCTGCCACCATATTTAACCTATACTTGTTGATCTGGCAAGTTTCCCATTTAAAAGTTTATCATACTCGCATCCATGTCCAGGCAAAATGAGACTCTGCAGGGGTGTTGCACAAACCCGATCAGTTCGGTAAAAGGGGGTAAAAGCAATATGCCACTTCATGCAATCCTTTCTTCCCAAATGGCATATAAACTTCAAATGACCTTCCAGCTCCTATATCATGTTGTGTACTTGCTGTTGCCTTGGTACCGTATTACTATCTTTTTGTTGCAGCTTTTTTTTTTAAAAAAAAAAAAATCAATTCAAAGGAAAGTTCACCTAGACTTTCAAAACAAAGGAGTGACTTTTACACTCCATGGTCCAGATTTCGTTCCCAAACATCTGCTAGGTAAGATCATTAAATTTTGCAATATTTGATAAACATGAATTTTGAGTAAATAAATACATGCTTATCAACTCCAAAGTAAAGCAACCCTGCAAAGCTAATGCAAAATTAACTCTGCTTGGAAAGACAGATTATAACAAAAATAATCTCCCCAGAACATTCTAATTTGACAACAGCGGTACATGTTTTTCGGCTTTGTGCATATTTTATCTAATGCCATGTTGGTTCTTGTTGCTCCCATTGGGCCATGTCTAGCTCTCCGTCCCAAGCAAAGGAGCCCATTGAATTTGTGAGGCTTGCTTAAGTGCTGATTTACAAAGTCCCATTGATTCAATGTGTTTACTGAAGCTGGATTAACAAATGGGCTTAGGCCCATGCATCTCACCACCTGCATCTTCTGTGCTCTCATCATAGAAATGTAATTATGAACTAGGAGACAGAGGGCTACTTCATGCCTCTACGTGTTGGATATGCTTGTTGTGAATATGCTGGTGCTCATTAATTCCACTGGGAATAGTGGATATGGATGTTTTCATAATCTTGTACACATACAAGGTAGAGGTAAAGATCCCCCTGACAATTTAGTCCAATCATTCCTGACTCTAGGGGCCGGTGCTCATCTCTGTTTGTAAGCCCAAGAGCCAGTGTTTGTCTGTAGATCTATTTCTGTGGCCACATGGCTGGCATGACCAAATGTGCAAACACATGGAACGCTGTTACCTCCCCACTGAAGTGATACTGGTTTATCTACTTGCATTTTTAAATGCTTTCAGACTGCTTGGAACAAGCAATGGGAATTCACCCCATTGTGCAGATTCAAACTGCTGACCTTTCAACGAGTAAGCCCTGTGGCTCAGCGGTTTAACCAGCAGTGCAACCCATGCCCCTATATACAAGAACAAGATAGCCACCACCAATGGACCCCATCACAGTTTTGTACCTTGTGCCTACCATGCATCACTTGGGAGATGTCTGTCTCCCTCTGATCGAGCATCAATGTACCTGTATGTCAGTTACATATTTCGTTGTGAATCAGCCAGCAGGAATGATTCATTACACCCCTATTAAAACAGCTCCATTGGCTGCCAATCAGCTATCGAGCACAGTTCAAGGTGCTGACCTTGACCTACAAAGCACTATATGACCTGGGATTTCGCTACCTCAAAGTTTGAATCTCACAGTATGATATGACTTGGGTGTTAAGGTTTTCAGAAGAGGCCCTTCTCTCCATCCCACCACCCTCACAGGTACGTGTTGTGGGAACTAATGAAAGAGCCTTCTCAACTACTGCACCCAGACTCTGGAACTCCCTCCCACTAGAAGCCAGGACTCCATCATCTCTGTTATCCTTCTGGAAAGGATAAGACCTTTCTCTTCAGGCAAGCTTTCCCTGAATGATGAACTACCATGTGTATTTTATATGAATCTATAGGTTCACATAGACTTTGTGTTTATAACTACTTATAACCCAGTAGCTTTAATATAATGTCTATTAATGCTGGAAGATGTCCCTCAATACCTTGTTCTCAAATACTTGAACATGTCTTAATTGTACTGGACTGTGTATTATCCCTCATAACTGTAAGCCACCTTGGGTCCTTTTCCAAGGGGAAAGGCAGGGTAAAAATACTCTAAAATAAAAAAATGCTCTAAAATAAATGCTGTGCGTTGTGGTCACATCCATGTAAATGTGCAGTCCAGAGACAGCGACGACAGGATCAGCCCATGGACTGCATTGGGAAAGAGAAGAACAGACAAATACTGATCATGTGGCAAGTAAAAACAAAAGGAAGAAAAGGAAGAGGTGAGAGCTGTGTTTCATGAGACCCCACTAGTCACCAACATCAGATCCTTCAAACACTCTAAGAACTGAACTCTATCATTAACTTATTGCGCTACTGTGCATGCAAATGCTTATAGAAATTGAGTTCCTTTGAAATTCATTGCCTTGGATACATCTATTACTGAGATCAGGCCCTATTAAACATATTCAGCTTGATGATTAGGCCTTATTAAACATGAGGTGATTCAACATTGAAGTCCAATTAACCACAGGCAATTGGAAGATTGGTACTTGTGGGCAAAGATGGAGAGGGGGCAGACCCCTTGTATGTATCTGTCTCTTTGCTGATTGAAATAAATTGAATAACTTTCTTTTAATAAGCCATTCACCTCAGACTTATTAGCATTCCTCATTGATGGGATTGAATTAGCCAGGCCA
The DNA here is from genome assembly GCA_029282475.1 of Phrynocephalus forsythii. NCBI lineage: Eukaryota > Metazoa > Chordata > Lepidosauria > Squamata > Agamidae > Phrynocephalus > Phrynocephalus forsythii. Next base: position 95,714,569 of record JAPFRF010000005.1, read on the forward strand.
AACTTTTATCAGTTTGCCAAATTAATTTCTTTTGCAGACTGGATAGAAGGGATCTCCCTCCTTCCCTGACTGCAAAGCACTGCTACTCATGTATAGCAATTTATGATATTTAATACTGTGGCCTGTATATTTGCAAATAGATTAGACTAGGGATGTGCTTCAAGGTTAGAAGTTATTTAGCATCCAAAGTGAAGTGGTGGCATTTTGTCAGTTTCTGAATCCATCTGAAGCAAAGCAAAGAAGCCTGAAGTGATGTTTGAATCAGATCAGGACACTCTAAAAGTGTTGAACATTGCTTTGGCACTTTGGTTTAAAAAAACGGAGGGAAAAATATTTTATGCCAGTGAGTCTCACATGGAAAGAAAAAATATGAATGCTTAAACAGACTCTCTCTCTCTCTCTCTCTCTCTCTCTCTCTCTCTCTCTCTCTCTCTCTGTGTGTGTGTGTGTGTGTGGTGTTGTTAGTCATGACTGACTCTTCGTGACTCCATGTCCATGGAGTTTTCTTGGCAGGAATACTGGAGTGGCTTGCCAGTTCCTACTCGAGGTGCCTACAGCACCTGGTATTCCCTGGTGGTCTCCCATCCAAGTACTAACCAAGGGCCACCCTGCTTAGCTTCCGAAATCATGCGAGATCGGATGTGCTCAGGGCATAGATGTCCCAAAAGAGATTGACACCCCAAGCACCAATTAAAAACCCAAGCTCTTCTGGAATCCCCAGCAGTTCCTTATCCCTTGACCGCTGGTCATTTTGCTTCTTGGCTGTTATTCTGGTTAGAGACTGCTATTTGGATCATTTTCATTTTCAGTTGTGGGAGGCGGGTACTGGAGGTTTTTCTCCTAGGCAGCTGCAGATCTCTATTTGCGTTGGACTTTAGAATCCAATCAGTTGAGTTCCCATGTGCATGAATGTGCCATGGACATCTTAAGCCTCTTATGTGGGGGTTGAATGGGGAAGCTCACACTGCCCCCCCTTTATTTCACTGGGCCTCCCAGTTTTCCAGGCAGATGATCAGGTCTAACTACTGGGGTAGCAAAATGTGAACTTCTCTACTAACTTGGGGTGGTGGTGGTGATCTTGCATACAAATCTATTTTTAAAATAAATTGTAAACTGTCAAGTTTCTAGAAGGCAGGCCGCCAGGCAGGAACTGGTGGGAGCTTTGCCTGCCTTACACCGGAACTCCAGCTGTAGTTGGTGGCACTGAATTCCACCCCCAACCCCCGGTCAGAGTTGTTTATTTCCCCCATTTTCATTTTCATTTCTATGGTATTTGACAACAACTTACTATTTACAGTTGAAAATTATGCCAATACACTAGAGTTAAAAGTGAAATTTCTAGGCTCTGCTTCTAAGATAAGGTGTGACAGCAGTTTTTGGGATGTCACTTAATAAATTGAAAAAGTTTCCTTCATTGGCTTATCAAAACTAACATCTGGTAAACTCTGGTTCCGGGGCCAAAATATGGCACTTGAGTTTGGTTATACTGTACAGTATAATACCCACCCATTTATCAAGTATATTTTAACTGCAAAAGAGAAAAAACAGTCTTTGTGGAATTCTGCCTGTCTTGGGACCCTCTTCCATGCTTTCCATGCATTCTAGTGAAAGAGCAGGTGTGTTGTGATACAGGCAGGGCCAGCACTTCCATTAAGGTGAACTAGGCAGTTGCCTAGTTCCATCCGTCCCCCCACCGCCTGCCAGCCGCCCGTCGCCATCTGCCCATCGCTGCCTGCTGCTGCCCGCCCGCCACCCCCTGTGCCCATCGCCGCCCGCCCGTGCCTGTCGCCATCTACCATGTGTGTGAAATCAAGGTGAACTATAAACTAGAGGCCTTGCCACTAACTTTCCTCAGACTGACAAAGCAGCTTGGATGAGTAGCGAAATGGTTTGATCTCACAAGAAAAGAATTCCAGTTGCCAGGTCTGAGCTTCCAGATCTGTGTATGTAGGTATTTTCTCTCTCTGTCTGTCTCTCTCTCTCTCTGTCTCTGTCTGTCTGTCTGTCTGTCTGTCTGTCTGTCTGTCTGTCTGTCTGTCTGTGTGTGTGTGTGTGTGTGTGTGTGTGTGTGTGTGTGAGAGAGAGAGAGAGAGAGAGAGAGAGAGAGAGAGAGACAGAGAGATGGTTACTTCACATCTACTCTCGTCCCTGGAGGAACTTCATTGCGTGTTGGTGTCAGTCACAGTCACATGGTCTTCTTGCGGTTCTGTCCCTGTTCCCATGTACACATGGGTGTGATTGATGATACCGGCATGACTGTTTCCACACGTCCTCGTTCTGTGATGAGATGTGAAATTCCATGCCTTTGTTCTCCTGTTTTTTTCCAGCCCGACCTTCCATTTTTCGATGTTTCGATTCTCCAAAGCCTTGCCTTCAATGCGTTACGGATAGAGATGGGCACAACTAGGGAAAATGACGTTTTCAAGTTGTCGTGTGTTGGAGGCAGTCCGTTTCGGCTCGTTTCCGTTTTTCGTGAAATTTCGCAAAAATTAGTCGGTTCGTTTTTTCATTTTTTCGTTGTTGTTAGTACTGGTTTGTGGGGGTAGCGGGCTCCTGGAGGGAGCTGCAGGAGTCAGCCAGAGCCACAAGTGACGGACTGGCAGACTCTTTGAACCCGCTGTGTCTCATGTACTTGCATGTAGTGCAATGCAAGTAGATCTGGCTTAGGGTTAAGATGGGTTAGCGCAAGGGCTAGGGTTAGGCTAGTTACGGGTGAGGTTAGGGTGAGTATTGGGGTGCACCTCTGGGTGCCTCTCTGACCCACTTAGAAGGACATTGTACTGGCGTATGGGTTAGGGTTAGGCTTAGGGTTCGGGTTTGGGCTACGATTAGTGGGCTGTTTATGGCCGATTGGCACATCCCAGAAGTCTCTGTGGTCAACCTGGCCAAGTGGCCATGCGATTGGTGGAAAATTTGCATGGTCCGCTCCCATGGGCGAGCCCATCATTGCAAATGTGCAGGTGTAAAAAAATAAAATAAAATAAAATAAAATAAAATAAAATAAAATAAAATAAAATAAAATCAACAGAGACTTTTTTTTTGCAAGAAAAACCCACTGCTGCTTCTGTAAAAATTCAAGCATTTAAAATAGCTAATTTTCGCATGTTTCTGTGGTGCTTTGGTGGGGTTTTGGGCAACGATTTCAAAAAAAATATTGCGGTCGCCATTTTGGATCCCCCGCACTGCATGGCAAATGGATGCGCCCTCCCAGCCTGGTACCAGCAGCGCAGCAGTAGCAATAGCCAAGGAGAGGGGAGCGGGGACCCCCCCCAAATAAAACACCCTTCTGGCCTGGTAGGTGCCCTCAGACAGTTTTCGCCTACTTTTAGGGCCGGGAATCGTTTTTTTTTTAACTTTTAAAAACTTTTTTTCTGTGCCGCTTGGCATTGCGCGATCGCCGCGATGCAAGTAACGAGCACGATAAATCAGACCAAATTGTTCGTTCGTCGGTTTGAGCTCGAATTCTGGCGGAGTAATTCCCGTTACCGTTTCCGTAGAGTAACGGATACGAGTAATGGAAACGGAAACGGGAATACCGCTAAGTCGTGCCCCTCTCTAGTTACGGAGCTAAGTTTGTCTTTTAATCTCTCTGCACTGTGTTGCTGACTCCATAGGGAATGTACTGGCAGATGGCACTTCGCACTCCTGCCATTAGATGGAGAATAGTACGTTGCGTGAGGAGCCTTACCTCACGGGCACTTGTATTGGAACGAGACGAGAAGATTCCTGAGGGTGGGGGGGAATCTCTCATCCTGCTTAGATCGCAGTTCAGGGGGCATGGTCAGGACAAACTCCCCTCATCCCGCAATGGACGTGCAGTTAGATTTCTTTGTACCGGTCCCCAGCAGGACTGTGAATAGCAATGAGATGGAGGTGAAGTATCAGCCAGAGAAACAGAGAGACAGAGACAGAAACCTACATGCATAGAAAAACTATTCAAAATCTGTTCAACCCTTCATACGCAGTGGTTTAGTTATCTCCCTGCAGAGCCAGAGGATGGGAGTTCAATTCCACTGTGATTCCTTGACAGGGACTGATAATTCATAGGTTCCTTTCCAGGTCCTCAGTTCTAAGATGATGACAATGATGGGAGAAAGAGGTTAGAGGTTTCTGTCGATCTACCCATTAAGGCAGGGAAAGTGTTTAATTTCTGCAGTTGGCGAGGTTTTAAAATAATATGTGCAGCAGATTCATCCACTGGGGAGCACCACAATATATTCCATAAACTACAGGCTTCCCACAAAGTGACCATGTGATCACTTGGGATGGGTTCATGCCATACGGATAAAATTCTTCATACAGGTAACCTTTACATTTTAAAATCTTTACTTTCCCTAAAGTTGAAAGTAACTATATAGCTTTATTTTCCTTTAATCCTTTTAAACTTCTTTGTGAGGGGATATGATGAAAAGGTCTGCATCACATCAAGCAGTGGTGCAGCATACCCAAACAAATGTTGTTTTTGACATTGCTTTCTTTGATGGAAACAGTTGGGTGGGGAATGATAAAGGGCCTTTTTACACGACCCCTAAGATCCGACCCCTAAGATCTGCTGGCCACTTAAATTCAGACCAGAGATCCTAGGGGTTTGTCACTCTTCCTCTGTCCCCACCCCCTCCGCACTTCCTGGTTGCTGGCTGCATGAGGGAGGGAGAAAAAAGAAAGAAAAGAATGCCGGTTTACCTCCGTTTTGTTCCCGGCAGCATTTAGATCTCTTAAAGGGGCGGGACGCAAAAAAAGAACAAACAGAAGCCAGGAGAGTCCCGCACTCACTATCCTTACACCAGATCAAATATTTGTCACATCCAAAAAGCAGGTACCTGAAAGCTGCGCTGGGACGTGCTAAAGTGGGTGGGGTCGCACTTAATTTCCTGTTAACTCTGGAGCTGGTGGGTAAACATTTTTAATCTCCGGAGCTGGGAGCCATTTGCCCCGGAGTTTAGGGGTCGTGTATAAACGCCCTTAGAAAGGCAGAGCAAAAGCACTCAAATGAGCTTAGCACCATTTATGGTGTCAGACATTCACTTTGCCACATAATTCAGATGCAAGCAGTTTCATACCACTGACAAAAACTGAGTCATTGCACAATACTTTTATTAAGCATCCTTTAATCTGTATCCCAGTCAAACAGCCCAGAGAAGTGTTCCCACAAATTATGTTTGAATCAGAATACAGCTTGAAAATTGGATTTTGTTATAGCCCTGGGTAGGACTGCTGGTATTTGTACAGTATTTGGTTTTTGCCATTTTTGGGACTATTACGGGGCTTTAATGCAATTATTCTTTGTAAGCTGCCCAGAGAACATTATCAATAGACAGCACAAGTGTTGTCAGTAGGTAGATCAAAGTGGTTTCAGTCCACCTAACTTGGTATTTTATGTCAAGTAGAGATGGGCACAAAATGCTAAAATTGCATTTTGTTTTTTTTTTTATTGTTTAGTTTAGAATGATTTTTTAAAAAATTGTTTTGTTGTTTATTTGTTTTGTTTTTCATTTTTTCATTTTTATTTTTTAACTTGTGCTGAACAGCTGGCCCGCATTTTTATATATATGTAATATTAAACTTTTGATGACCAGCTGGCCTGTGGACTGTGTCGGTGCATTTTTTAATTTTTAATTTTTAATCTTTTAAAACTCGCACTGACCAGCTGGCCCTTGGGCCGGGTTGGTGTGTGTTTTAAATTGTTGTCTTTTTTTTTCTTTTTAAAACTCATGCCCACCAGCTGGCTCGTGGACTGGGTTGGTGTGTTTTTTTATTTCTTATTTCTTATTTCTTTTATCCCCCAATCAATGGTGCCCAATCGGGTGGGAGAAAGGGCGGGCTTTTAAAACTTTTTTTCTGCTAAAGCCCCACACTGCAGCTGATCGGTAGTGGCTTCTGCGGGGAAAAAAGCCTGTGGTTTCCCTGCGCCCGGGTGCATTGGGGGGGACCACTGGCTTTCCCCCCATAAGAATGCATTGCTTCAACCCATTCCTATAGGAAAATGAAAAACGAAGTGAATGAAATGGAAATTTCCGTTTCGTTTCTTTTTTCTTTGATGGGTCCATTTGTTATTCATTTCATTCAGTAATGAAACAAATAATGAATAACAAAATGAAAAAAAATTGTTTCGTGCCCATCTCTAATGTCAAGGGTTTGAAGTGGGCCACTTTAATGTGTTTGCCTCTAAATGCCTCAAGGATTCACCGTCAGACAGCCACTCCCCCCATGGGAATTGTTAATCCTAATTATATACTACAGTGGTACCTCTACTTATGAGTGGCTCTACTTACGAGCAATTCAACCTAAGAGCAGAAAACCATTGGCGTTTTAACTGCTGCCCTATAAATTTTAGATGCGGTCTGCTCTACTTACAATTTCTTTTTCAATTTTTCAATTTTTTTAATTTTTTAGATATGGCTGCTCTACTTAGAGTTGTTCAGTTTATGAACATGCATTCAGAACAGATTAAACTCGTAAGTGAACATACCACTGTACTTTGGAAACAAAGTTGTCATTTAATCTGCATCAACTGGTAGGAAATCTTAAGATCTGGTCAAGACTGTGGGAAAGACACACCTCTGATTACATTGAAAAAGGTTGCTTTAGAGCCAGTTATCTCCCTTAAATGATCCCCCCAGCCGAATGCTCAACATTAGAGGCCCTAGTGCTGTACGGAAAAGGTCCAACTTGGGCATTGTTTGGGGTCAGGCTGGAGCATTATTTTTTGAACATCTTATGACTGCCAGAACCTATGTTGTTCCACATTTAGGGCTGACACTATCAAAACTACGGCTTAAATGTCTTATGTGCCTTAAAAGCCCTATCACAGTTTCTAGATGTTGATTCCAACTTCACAAAACCAAACAAAGCTTAGAAATGGTGTACCTAGTTTTGATCCGATGGTTTGCTTCGATCATACATATGGGAACGTGGCTGAAAAGGAAGCAAGAACAATGCCCTTTATCTAAACAACTGAAATGTCAATGTAAACTGTTGTTTAGTTCACTAACTTTTGGATGAAATATTTATTTTTTTCTCAACTGTGTACAGATTAGGTATGTAAATAGTGACAATGCTTTGTTGTATGGTGAAAAAGTTAACAAATTCTTCTTGATATGAGGCACGGTGAGATGGCAGGATTAAAGAAGTTGGAAAAATGTGTGCCTCTTGGAAATGTCTTTTGTTGTGCTTGCTGAGTGCTTAGCTTTACAAAGAGAAGACACTGATTTTATATAAAAAGATACGTTTCATGCAACTCTAGTTTTGTTGAAATTGCAGAAAGCACAGCAAAAGAACCACACTACTCATTTAGTATTTTGTTTTTACATGGGAGACGAGCTCTCTTGGCAGCAGCAGAATCCTTAATGTTGTCTTGTTCAGCCAAGATGGCTAATCTTAATTAAAATAAAAAGGTTTCTTCACGTTGTGTAGATCTAGAACTTGCAGCAGAATGTTAGTTTATTGCACCACGTTGGGACTGGTTCTCATTGAATCTACCCAAGGCTACACTGGCTGCCTTTTCCTCTCCTGGGATGAACAGTGGAGAATCAGTGCCAGGTAACCAACTCAGCGAACTTGGGAGCCTTGGCTTAATATTGCCTTTCCCAAATGAGTGTCCTTTAGATGTGTTGGGTGACATCTCCAATGGTCCTTGGCCAGCATGAGCGTGTGCAAGTAAATGGGAAAGCATTACCTTCACTTGCATTGCAGAATCTCTTCATCTTGGGAACAACTCACTCAGGACTATCATCAATCAGGTTTGAAGGATAGTTAAGATGAATGCAAGACACTTGTGTGATGGATATAATTTCATTAGTGATGATTTATGGATGCAGAAGTTAAAGCAGAAGAAACTTATCCCTTTTCCCCTATGAAAAAGGCTCTAACACTGTAATGATTGGGTCCCAAAGGCTGAATTCACATAGTAATATGTGCAAAGAGTGGCCCTAAGCAGAAGGCTGGGGAAAACTTACAAAGCTATATTTCTTATAGGAAGACAACACAAGTAGCATCTCAAGGGAGTTGGGGCCTTATCTTTACTCTGTGCTCTGTGTTGCAAAGTAACATGTTCACCACCGTTCACAGATTGACTTTCTTCCTCTTCAGCAGAGTGTCACTGATGTTTCCTACTTTTGGCTGTCAGAAAATGCTGAAGAAATGTTTGCCTCATATTCTTCAAACTCATATATATTGCTTGTAAGAAAAGTAAACTAGACATGTTTGGTAATTTACAGATTTTAAAAAAAATTCAATTTATGTAAAAGACTGGGCACAAAGGATTCAGCATTTTAATTTGTTCTGAACTGGATGTAGGATCAACACTTTCTGTGTTAGACATCCAGATGCAGAAAATGGTTGATATGCCTAAGACATCCTAAGCAAAGGTTTTCATACATTGGTACAATTAATAGGGCATTCTGATATTCATACATGTTCCTACACAGCTCACATTGCCCTAACAATAGACATCAGCCAGAAGACAGCCTTGGTTCAGGCTATCAGCAGATAATTGCTTCCCATCCTAGGGTTCCCTAGATGTTCTTGGACTACAATGTCCAGAAGTCCTGGCCAGCAAAGGTAGTGGGGAATAATATAGTCCAAGAACATCTGGGGATTCAAGGTTGGGAACCACCACTCTAGCAGTGGCGCAGCTAGAGTGTGGAGCACAAGGGGACAAAGTCAGTTTTTTTGCGCTCTCTCCTCCCCACAACCGTGTTTCACGCACCCAGCAAAGAGAGCCAGATCTTAGGGGAACAATGGGGGAGGAGAAGAAGGGTCTCTCCTTCTCATGCCCTCTTTGTGGGCCTCTTTTCCAGTTAGGGCTCTCCTGTGCAAGCTGCACAGCATGTAGAGAGTGCCAAGCAGGTGATTCCCCCCCCCAAGCATCACCTTCGTAGCATGCTTTCCCCTCCTCCTTTCCCCCAGCTAAGGCTTGGTGATCGTTAGCCCAGGGAAAGGAGGAGAGGGAAGCAGGCAATGGGATTTTTTTTTCAAGCAGCACCTCCGTCACACGCTTCCCTCTCCTCCTTTCCCTGGGGTAATGATCGCCAAGCTATAGCAGGGTGAAAGGAGGACTGCTGGTGGGATGGTGCATGGTTTCCTCCTCCTGCTCCCCCTCCAGGCGCCCCCAGATTGCTGTGCACCCTGGGGCAAATGCACTCTTCCATCCCTCCCCAGTTATGCTAGTGTGTTCTAGCTGTTTTGACTTTTGATATTTGCTTTGAAGAAGTGAATATTGTCACAAAAGTTTTCAATGATATTTATTTATTTATATTTATTTATTTATAGAATTTTTAGCTGGCCCATAAACAAGCATTCTCTGGGTGCCAAAAAAAGATCAAAACTATCAGGCTCAAATTTCATTTCTGTGAACCATGCCTGGTTCAACAATTGCAATGTATTGTGAGTTTACCCTATCACTTCATGCAGTATTTTTATGAGCCATGGCTAGGGGCTGGACAGCAATGTCAAAGAGTCTCAGCTGCTCCAGTTTGTTGCCCATTAAAGATTTTGATTCTGTTTGCATTAGTTCTATCTAAACTGACAAATGCGATGAAATTATAAGAGATACTTGAATCATTAAAAAGCTGTTACATATATTAAAAAAGGATTTAAAATGAAAAAAGCATTAAAGCATTAAAGTGCACACACATAACCACAGCAATTGTAAGGGAATTTAGCTATGTTAAAATTAAATATTAAAAGTCTGAAAGTTTTCATTGTCACCAAAAGGGCAAGAGAGGGGGCACCAGCCTATTTTCATGGCAGAAGATACTCTATAACATGGAGGTAACCCCTGAAAACACCTTCTCTTGAGCTGATGGATTTATTTTTATGATATAAGTTCCGTGTTGTTGTTCACTCATTAAGTCGTGTCCAACTCTTCATGACCCCATGCACCAGAGCTTGCTGGGCCTTCCTATCTTCCACTGCCTCCCGGAGTTTTGTTAAATCCATATTGGTTGCATCGATGTCACCGTCCAACCATCTCATTCTTTGCTGTCCTCTTTTCCTTTTTCTTTCAACCTTTCCCAACATCAGGAACTTTTCCAAGGACTCCTCTCTCCTCATGAGGTGCCCAAAGTACTGGAGCCTCAGCTTCAAAATCTGTCCTTCCTGTGAACATTTGGGGTTGATTTCTTTCAGGATGGATAGGTTTGATCTCCTTGCAGTCCAGGGGACTCTCAAGATTCTCCTCCAGCACCACAGCTCAAAAGCATCGATTCTGTGGCGATCAGCATTCTTTATAGTCCAGCTCTCACTTCCATACATCACTACTGGAAAAAACATAGCTTTGACTATCCTGACCTTAGTTGGCAAAGTGATGTCTCTGCTCTTTAGGATGCTATCTAGGTTTGCCATTGCTTTCCTCCCAAGAAGCAGGCGTCTTTTTATTTCGTGCAGCAGTTGCCATCTGCAGTTATCAAGGAGCCTAAGAAAATAAACTCTGTCATTGCCTCCATTTCTTCCCCTTCTGTTTGCCAGGAGGTGATAGGACCGGTGGCCATGATCTTAGTTTTTTTGATGTTGAGCTTCAGCCCATTTTTTCACTCTCCTCTTTCACCCTCATTAAGAGGTTCTTTAATTCCTCCTCACTTTCTGCCATCAGAGTAGTATCATCTGCATATCTGAAGTTGTTGATATTTCTTCTGGCAATCTTAATTCCGGCTTGTGATTCATCCAGACCTGCCTTTCGCATGATGTACTCTGCATATAAATTAAATAGGTAAGGTGACAGTATACAGCCTTGTCGTATTCCTTTCCCAATTTTAAACCAGTCATTTGTTCCATACCAGTTCTGACTGTTGCTGCTTGTTCCACATATCAATTTCTTAGGAGACAGATAAGGTGGTCAGGCACTCCCATTCCTTTAAGAACTTGCCATAGTTTGTTGTGGTCCACACAGTCAAAGGCTTTGGCATAGTCAATGAAGCAGAAATAGATGTTTTTCTGGAACTCTCTGGCTTTCTCCATAATCCAGCGCATGTTGGCGATTTGATCTCTAGTTCCTCTGCCCCTTCGAAATCCAGCTTGCACTTCTGGAAGTTCTCTGTCCACATACTGCTGAAGCCTGCCATGTAGAATTTTGAGCATAACCTTGCTAGCATGAGAAATGAGTGCAATTGTGCGATAGTTGGAGCGCTCTTTGGCGTTGCCTTTCTTTGGGATTGGGATGTAGACCAATTTTTCCAGTCCTCTGGCCACTGCTGAGTTTTCCAAATTTGCTGGCATATCACGTGCAGCACCTTTACAGCATCCTCTTTTAAGATTTTAAAGAGTTCAATTGGAATGTCGTCACCTCCACTGGCCTTGTTGTTTGCAATTCTTTCTAAGGCCCACTTGACTTACTTTCTAGAATGTCTGGCTCCAGGTCAGCAACTACACTATCTTGGTTATCAGGGACATCCAGATCTTTCTGATATAATTCCTCTGTATATTCTTGTCATCTTTTCTTGATCTGTTCTGCTTCAGTTAGGTCCCTACCATGTTTGTCCTTTATCATATCCATCTTTACACAAAAGGCCCCTTTAATATCTCCAATTTTCTTGAATAGATCTCTGGTTTTTCCTTTTCTGTTGTTTTCCTCTGTTTCTTTGCACTGTTCATTTAAGAAGGCCGTCCTGTCTCTCCTCGCTATTCTTTGGAAGTCTGCATTCAATTTTCTGTATCTTTCCCTTTCTCCCTTGCATTTTGCGTCCCTTCTCTCCTCTGCTATTTGTAGGGCCTCGTTGGACAACCACTTTGCTTTCTTTCATTTTCTCTTCTTTGGAATTGTTTTCATTGCAGCCTCCTGTACAATGTTACAAGCCTCCATCCATAGTTCTTCAGGTGTTCTGTCCACCAAATCTAGTTCCTTAAATCTATTCTTCACCCCTACTGTGTATTCATAAGGGTTTTGACTTGGATTGTACCTGACTGGCCCAGTTATCTTCCCTACTTCCTTTAATTTAAGTTTGAAATTTGAAATAAGAAGCTGATGATCTGAGCCACAGTCAGCACTGGGTCTTGTTTCTGCTGACTGTATAGAGCTCTTCCATCTTTGGCTGCAAATAACATAATCAATCTGATTCCGGTATTGCCCATCTGGTGATGTCCATGTGTAGAGTCACCTTTTGTGTTGTTGGAAAAGAGTATTTGCAATGACCAACTTGTTCTCTTGACAAAACTCAATTAGCCTTTGCCCTGCTTCATTTGGAACTCCAAGACCAAACTTGCCAGTTATTTCTTTTATCACTTGACTCCCTACTTTAGCATTCCAATCCCCTGTGATGAGAAAAACGTCTTTCTTTGGTGTCAGTTCTAGGAGTTGTTGTAAGTCTTCATAAAATCTCAGACTCTTCAGCACCGGTAGTTGGTGCATAAACTTGGATTACTGAAAGGACTGCCTTGGAAAGGACTGCCCGCCCGCACCTCCCCCCCGCCACCCGCCCCCCTGCCCCACCCACTGCCTAGGGCGCAAAAACACCTAGCGCCGGCCCTGATTGCGGGACGCCCCTATGCTCTGGGAAGTCAAATCGCACTAAATCGCGGTGGAAACGATGAACGACAAACGACAAATGGAAATGACAAATTTTTGAAAAATTTCGCAACAAACGGAAACGACCCGAAACAGACCTGTTCCAACAAACGAAAACTCGAAACATCATTTTTTTCTGGTCGTGCCCATGTCTCGTTGTGATAGTCATCTGAACTGAATTCACCCATTCCTCTCCATTTAAGTTTGCTGATGCCCAAGATGTCAATGGGCATCTCATGTTTGACCACATCCAGCTTACCCTGGTTCATAGATCTCACATTCCAGGTTTCTATGCAGTATCTTTCTTTGCAGCATTGGACTTTCCTTTCCCTTCCAGGCACATCTGCAGCTGAGCGTCCTTTCAGCTTTGGCCCAGCCACTTCATTAGCTCTGGAGCTACTTGTACTCATCCTCCGCTCTTCCTCAGTAGCATGTTGGACGCCTTCCGACCTGAGGGGCTCATCTTCCAGAATCACATCTTTTAGCCTTTTGTTTCTGTCCATGGGATTTTCTTGGCAGGGATACTGGGGTGGCTTGCCAGTTCCTACCCCAGGAAGTCTTATTACATAAGTGCCATATGTACCTGTATTAATCCTAATAGATCAAGGGAATAAGCAGAAGGGAGAGGGGGTTTAAAGTCTTATGCTGTGATATTTACCCAACTATGTGGTGACTTATTTCCCCCTCTTTAACATATATTTACCCTATAAGTACAATGGCAGTAAATGGAAATGTGCTGCATCGCAGGATGGATGGGTTTTTATCACTGCTGCAAACTCCCTGAGCTGTTGAAGCAAAAACATATCATGGGAGAGAGAAGGTTGTCATTATGGCCAGAACATCACTTTACAGCTGCTGGAAATAGGCAAACTGTGACCTATATTTTATCTCTTTTGAACAGAGAGGGATATAAAATTTGAAGCGATAGTGCAGATTTTATTTTTTTTTTGAGAGGAAAGGGGATGTCTGCCTTTTATGTGCAAAACACTTTGGGCAGTGGAAAGGAGCACAGCTGAAGTGAACACAGAAGTTTAACTTCAGTGTATTTTGCACCTTGTGAGCTGGGCAATCCACCAGTGAAGGGCAGGCCTAATTTTTCTCCAGTGCAAGACCCACACAAAATTTTCAGTTGCGGCATGGCTCTCCCCCTCTTATTTGTTGTCGTCTTATTTGTTGATATCACATCAGAACTGACTTATAGCAACCCTAATAAACCTTCAGGGTGAGTGAGGTATTCAAGGAGTGATTTTACCAAACACACACACACACACACACACACACACACACACACACACACACACACACACACACACACACACACACACACACACACACACACACACCAGTGGGTTTCCATAGCAGAGTTAGGGTATTGAACCCAAGTCTCTTGAGGCCAAGCCCATGACCCTATCCATAGACACCACACTGGATAGCCCTTTGTAATTTACTAACCTGTCATTCCATTGCGGTTCGTCTCCTTTCATTTTGGACTATCTCATCTTAGGGTTTGCAAGGTAAGAAAGTTTCAGCTGTGACTTACCTTTGCCTCCTTTTGAGAAGCACTAAGAAAAGCTCCCTTGAGAGTCTCTGATGTTTTCTGTGAAAGATCCTCTGCCAGCATCACCTTCAGCAACTGCTGCCACCTAGTACCTACTGTAAGCACCACTGAAATGATCCATTATTCCTGGACAGTTAATAAAGTTGATAGGAAAAAAATTGATCTGTTTGGAATATGGTGTTGGAGAAGTGCTTTGCAGAGAGCCTCAATTGCTGGAAAGAGGAAAAACTTGGTCCTAGAGCAAATCTCCACTATCTTTGGAGGCCAAAGCAAAAAAAAAAAAAAAAAAAAAAAAAAAAAAAAAAAACCTCCTAAGGCTACCATACTTTGGCCATGTCATGAGAAGGCAAGATTCACTGGAAAAGATGCTAATGTTGGGAAAAGTTGATGGCAGCAGGAAAAGAGGAAGACCAAATATGAGATGGATTGACTCCATAAAGGAAGCCACAGCTTTTTGTTTACCAAAGCTGAGCAAGTCTGTTGAGGACAAGTAATGTTGGAGATCGCTCATTAACAGGGTTAGAATATGTCAAAGGGAACCTGATGGCATATAACAACAGCCTTCTCCTTTCACGATAACTCAGAAAACACACACACACACACACACACACACACACACACACACACACACACACACACACACACACACATATCAAAGGGAGAAAGAGAAAGAAACACACATGTAACCACAGAGCCACATGAGGTGAGAAATTGTCCTGCTATGACAGACACCATCAGTATTTATTGGATTTCCTCTTCTAATGATGGGTTATATGCATACGTCTGTGAAGATTCTCAGTCATCCAGGTGAGTTTATCTGGAAGTTGAGTCATGGCTACTGGACTTCTTTTTTTGAGAGATAGAAACGTTTCACTGCTCATCCAAACAGCTTCATCATTCATCAGAGTGATGAAGCTGTTTTGAAGATCAGCAAAACGTTTCTATCTCTCAAAAAAGAAGTCCAGTAGCCATGACTCAACTTCCACTTTATATGCATAGTTTGGATTGGATACTCTCATGGTCGTGTTTACTTCTGCCTGTACTTTCTCCCATCAGTTTCTTCCTTCTTAGCAATGTGCCTGTGGCCAGAAAACCCTCTATGTAACTTCATAATACAATACTTTTGTCTCCACCTAAAATGGTCTGTGAGACTTTATTCCAAGCACCAGCTATTACACAGGCCAACAGTTCTTACAAAAACCAATGAGGGGTTTCACAATACAAGTTGTAAGACACTCAAATTTGAGTCAAACAACTGTGACTAAAATGTTGCAGGAGCATCAGGGGAGTAATGGCTGTACCATTAGAAAGTGAAGTCACCGGCGCCTCAGGTTTGTAGTGGCTGTCATAAAAGGGCAGCTAACTGATAGTTATTTGATTATTACTGCACTTTTGCTGCCAAAGACGGGGAGAAGCACTCATGGGATTTACTCTCTAAGACATACAAAACACTTCAGTTTACACTGGGTTCTTTTTCCTTGATATGGATGGATGGGGAACCAGTAGCTGTTTCGCCTCATAAAGCAGAATGTTGAGGCCCATGTTTCCAGGGAGGATTTGCCAACTACGCTGCAGAATGTATGGCACAATACATTTGTAAAAGTAAGGGTTGTTGTTATTGTTGTTGTTGTTGTGGTGGTGGTGGTGGTGGATGTTCTTGCTGCTGCTGCTGCTGCTTACTGTTGAAATTCATCCTCAGCCTTCTAGTTCCTCACACAGCTCCTGGTTTCCTGTCCTCCTTCTCTGGTCTGTGTAGTTCAGTACAATAGGAACTGCCTCCTTAAATCCCTCATGACAGAATTATAGCATTGTAGGATTTGAATGGATTCCCAGGCTCACCTAGCACAGTTCCATGCCCCTGTGAGAACCCAACAACTAAAGCATCCACAGTACTCTAACATCCTTCTAGCAAGCATTCTTCTTGCTTCTGATAGGGAGCAGTGGCACAGTGTGGGTTACCAGCACCTGGGGCTAGCCAATATTTGCACCCCTAAAAATCATTGCACCTGTCCCCTTCATGTTATGCTGCTGCTACAGCCTGCCCCTGCTTCCCACTGTTCATGTTGCTTCCATAATTGGTCTTATTACCTCCTCCTCCTCCTCCTCCATCGCTGCAGATGTGCAGTCCATTGCTGCACCACCACCCCCCATTCTGGCACCATGGCACCTTGATCTTGCACCACATGTTGCTGGATCAGCCATTTGCAACCCTACATTCTGCCCCTGCATTCTTCCCACAACCTCTGTCACCTTCCTACCTAGTCCTGCAGCCTCCTTCTCCAACTTGATCATTGCAAATCAACTCTGATCAGGCACCATGCTGCACTGGATTGGCCAATTGCAGCCCAAACTCTGAAACAGTAAAATGTGCACATCTTCTCTGTGTTTTTGTCTCTTTTCCAGGCTAAATATACCCGGTTCCCTTATTTGTTCCTTACAGATCTTGCTTGAAATCCATAACCTTGACCATCTCCCCCTCTAGACACCTTCCTACTTTTCAGTAGCCTTTAAAAATGATGGCGCTCAGCACTGAACTGGTTGTCCAGGTAAAGAATGACCCAAGTGAAGCATTTCTTCCACTCTCCAAACCTAACTTTATCCACATAGCTTTTCAGCAGCATAATCAATATTTTAAATCATAAGAAGACCCTTTGCCCCAGATATTTGTCCTGCTAAAGCTAAAAAGGAGGGTCAGACTATACATTATAGAATCGATAGCAAGTCAATAGAAGTAAGGATTCCTTGTGTGTTTAAAATATCTGATGGTCATAAAATGAGCTTCTTAGACCTTCTGGACTTTGCAGTGAGCTTGCTTTGTTTTCTGATTGGTCACTGGAAAGTAAACACAAGCTTCTTTGGTAAGTGTGGCTGCTCATTCATGAAGTTTTTCAGGAACATACCTGGGGGAATGCAAATTGATTTTAGCTTATAATGACATACCATTTGAAATGTACAGTTTGTGAGAAAAATGTGGCTTACAGTAGGAATACTAGCCAATCCGTCCCACTCCACTATATGGTTTCAGCCTTGCAGAAGGGTTTTCAATCATGTGAAAAGAGAACACATGCACATGGCAAATTGTCAACTCCTGCCATCATTTTTTTTTACATTTTTGCTGCTATTGGTTACTACTGTCACTACTAACAGCACTACTAAATGTAATCTGGTTTTACCATCAATGAAAAAAAAAAACAAAACACTAGCTCCGTTAGCCATGAAGTGAGAAATGAATCTATAAGCATATTGATTCAGTCCAGAGGCAGGCCTAAGAGGCTACCTGCATGCATGCACGCACACACGCGCACACGCAAACACACACACACGCACGCACGCACGCACGCACACACACACACACACACACACACACACACACACACACACCAATGCCCAGTGGTCCTCTCCAAATTCCCTTTGCTTATACTAGTGCTGTAGTTGCTGCCATGGAACCGGTTATCCAATCTAGATGGATGCTTAATAGAATTCTCCTACAATGTCATCCCATCACCGCTGCAACGTTAGTGTTTGCATTGTGTCAAACTGTGTCAGCTTTCCAATAATCCCTCTTTAAACAAGGATACTGTTGCAGGATACTTTATGTCTGAGAATGTCAACAGAGCTCTGCCAGAGAATGTGTGTACTTGAAAGACAGAAGTGAACAGAAGTGAACTAAGGAACAAAATTTACAAATTGATCTTAAAAACTGAATTAGCAGAAAAAAATGGTACTACCAGTATAGTAACGCAATACACTGTGCTCTAACATAAGCTAAGAGCTGAACACTTGTTTGCAGTTTAAAAGTTAAACATGTAATTCATATTGTAAAAAAAGTCATAGCTATAGATTCATCTGTCTCAAACTGGACAACTTTGGATAACATTGTACATTGTCCAAAACACAGCCATGTTTACTGAGGTTGCTGGGAGATTAAGTACAAAATATCTAGAAGGCATCAGTTATGCACCATTCAGAAAAATTTAAAAATGAAAATGCCTGAACAGGTGAAGTGTATTTGGTCTATTTGGTTCTATTGTTCAGCTACATTTTCAGTTCCATGAACAGTGAGAGAAACATTGGAGATGGTGATCCCTTGCCTTTTCTCTTCCTTTTAATGTAGAACAGGTAACCAGTAATTAAAACAATGACACATAAATTACAGAATTATTCAATACATGAAGTTGGCGGGCAAGCTTTATTCATTAATGCCTCTCCTGCACCTGTAAGACCTGTCTTTAGTGTATTTTAATCTTGTTTTCCATCTGAAAAGATGTTCACAGCTTGTGAGAAAGGGTATACTCAACTGGGTATGAAGGTACAGTGGAGGATGCCCACCTATGGCCCTATGCTGGAATGCAGAGATAATAATTGTTTCCCACCTGAAGGGCATGTTGCAAAGAACTGTACAAATGTAAAGTAAATAAGACACAGGGATATGAAGTTGCTTTATCCTGTGACAGGTCATTGGTCCATCTGGTCAGTATTGTCAACTCTGAAGGGCAGTAACTTCTCAGGATTTCGGACAAGATTTTTCTTCTTGCCCTCCTAGAAAATGGTGAGGATTCAGCCAGGGACCTTCTGCATGCAAGTGATGCATTCCACCATGGAGAGAGATGAACCTTCCCCAAATAGAGCAGCTAATATATCCTGGTAGTGGCCATTGATTTAGCATTGAAATTTGGTATGGTAGGCACAGTGTGGTATGGTGGACCCTTGATATGCATGGTACAGTTGACCCTGTACTGTGGTTAACTTCTGAGGCTCTCCTGCAAGTGTTTATTTGAGCTAAGATGGCTTATTTGAGATAGTCTGTTTGCACACTATCCTTCCGCAGAAGGTTTCTCTGATATCCACATTGTTGCCCTCTGGTACCATTAGAATGAAGTTGGAAGGGCTCTCTAAAACCGAATCCAACCCCCTGTTCATTGCAGGAATACAAATCAAAAGCTATCAGCCAGGTGGTTGTCTGGAAAGTCTTCAAGAACTTAAAAACAAACAAACAAACAAACAAACAAACAAACAAACAAACCTCTCTAGCTGCTAGACTTTCTGAGAATTTTATCTCTTAGCTTTGCTGTTTGCTTATCAAATATGCTTCTAATAAATAAGGCACGGTGGTATTCGTGACTTTCATTATGTCACCTTGGATAAATAGGTGGAAAGTTGTTTAAACTAACATCTCTGGAACCACCATGGAGAACAGGTGGCACTGACTTTCACTGAATGAATGTAGAACACTTCTAAAGTTATTTTTTGTTTTGCGCTGCAGGCCTCTAAAGTTGGTAAATCTTTGGATCTGCTGCTAGGCTTTATATTTCTTGACTACCCCAAAGGAGAAAGGGTGGTTAGGGGAGCAAACTGCTGCCTGCAGAAACTGATGTCTGGTGAATTGATGAGAACCCATCTTTAAACTTAAGGAATTTGTGAGCCTGGTTTGCCTGAATTGTGGGAAAATGCTATTGAGTTAGTGCGGTATTGATTTTAGACATATCCTTGGAGTTTGCTGTCTCATTCTTTTCTCTCCCCCTGTTGTCTGGCTTGGAGCTCAGCTGGAAGGTTCCTGAAAAATCTATTTAACTGTCACTTAGAAAGAAAGAAAGAAAGAAAGAAAGAAAGAAAGAAAGAAAGAAAGAAAGAAAGAAAGAAAGAAAGAAAGAAAGAAAGAAAGAAAGAAAGGCCCATAATAAAAACCCCAGTGTTTAGACTTGTCATAGATCTAGTGAAGAATAGAGATAGGCATGGAATGAAAAATGAAACAATGTTTTGTCATTAGGTAATGAATTGCTTCATTACCTAATAAAGCAGTAGTATGTGTTTCATTTTTTTTGTGATGAAACACCGTTTTTCCCCCTCTAGGGGATGATTTGTCCTAGAAGAAATGGCAGGGCAGCAATTCTAGGTAAGCCCCTGAAATTTGGAAAGGTTTGGGGGTCAGGGGGCTGAGTTATTAAGTTCCAAAGGGGGTGCCCCTAGGAAAAATTCTTTCTAATTGGTTTTGGAATGGAAGCCAAGCTGCGGGTGAGTGATTTTTGAGCACTATGGAAAACATGGATCGCAGCCATGATTCAGCAAGAAAAATGGCAGGCTTAGGTTCCTCAAGCAATTCTAGGCAAGCCTCTGAAATTTGGAGATGTTTGGGTTTCAGGGGGCTGAGTTATGAAGCTCCAAAGGGGTGCCCCTAGGAAAAAATGCTTTCTAGTTGAATTCCGAATAGAAGCCAAGCCGTGGTGGCACCAATTGCTTGCTTGCAGCTTGGCTTCCAAGTTCAATTAGAAATAACATTTCAAAATTTCAGATGCTTGCAGGGAAGAACTTGAGTAAGCTCCCCTGCCATTTTGGTGTCTCTATGACCCAGGGAAGCATAGTGTTTCATTTTGTTTCAGTTCATTTTGTAATGAAACTACTCTAAACTTTTACAAAGAAAATGAAACAAAACTAATAAAGAAATGAAATGAAATGAAACACTATTTTTCCATTTCGTGTCCATTTCTACTGTAGAATCCTACTGATTTTAGCCTAATAACCAACTGTCTAAAAAAACACACAGGGCACTATAATTCTCTTAGCTAGTTTTCTATGACCACAAAATTGAGGCGACATGAGCATTTACTCTACTGTTATTTCAGCTGAGAGACTCTTCTGAGTTCCATTTTCAAGACTGGGTTTCATACATCTTGAATTATACACCCACAAAATCCCCCCTCCCGAACGTGCCTCTTTGGGGAGTGCATCTTGAACCCAATCTTCACCAAGCTCATAGGGCTTAGTGGAAAAGGGCCATGGGAAATTTTCCTATAACTTTTGTATTTCTAGATGCCTCATGGGCCATTTTATAACCTAACAAACTGACAAATGAAAAATCACTAAAAATTCATCAATTCATATTCATTGAAGGTAACAATTCGTATATGGATGAATTAGCATGTTTTAAATTAATTTTATTCTTCTCCTTTCTAGAGCATATCTAGGATGCTATCATCCAGATCTTCAGTCTGACATGGGGTTCCATAGTAGATTTCCACAGCAAAATCAATTTCGTTTCATCTGCTTGGCCTTCCATGCTTGAGTTTATGTACAGCCTTGCAGGTGTAAACATCTTGACATATAGTGCTGTGTCTTTTTTGTTCACTCTATTATATTTAATCTATTCCTCTTATGGTTATCCTGTTGAAGACCATGGTTTATAGTACAAAATAAATTGATCTCTCTGGCCACATCCAATACCACATGATTATCTGTCAGGATCCACTTCCATTATTTTTTTTATTCAAATATGAGTGGACAAAAACTCCTAGGAAACCAATCAATTTTGCCCATTCTTATACTCTTGATTAAGTAAAAATGCATGACTTTCAGTTTCTG
Source organism: Phrynocephalus forsythii (assembly GCA_029282475.1). Classification (NCBI taxonomy): domain Eukaryota; kingdom Metazoa; phylum Chordata; class Lepidosauria; order Squamata; family Agamidae; genus Phrynocephalus; species Phrynocephalus forsythii. The sequence continues at coordinate 95,735,982 of JAPFRF010000005.1, forward strand.
TACTGCTTAGGATGAAAAGTGTTACCCTCTTTAACAACAATCAAGGTTTTTCTTAGCATGCCCCTCATGTTGTAATCTCCATGGAAGTTTAGGAGACCTAGGCCTCTATCACACTGCACTTAAAAAAGCACATTTTTTATTTTTTAAATCCGCATCTGGTCTCCACTGTGCTGCACTTCAAAAAAAAAAATATCTCTGCCACCGCATTTTCCTGATCCTTGTCCCTCCAGTTGTAATTTTTTGATCAACATTTTCGAAGAACAGAAGTGTGCATCCAAAGTAAGTGGGTGCGTAGTTTTTTGTTATTCTGCTCAATTTATTTTTCAAAACAACAATTTGATGTGCTTTTGGCCCATGGGGATGCGTGAATAGCATAAGTAATGCAACTGTGGGGACTGAAAGTGTGCATCAACTGTCACTTGACCAATTTTGGAGAAAGTACGCATCAAATCAACATGCACATTTAGTGTGCGTGTGATAAAGGCCTACTAGTTACTAGACATTCTCCTCATGTTTCATTTGGTGTGGATGCATTAAAATTCCAAACACTGCTCCTTCTACCCCCTTAATTTTGTCTTTCAAAGAATGTTTTCAATCAGATTTTTTTTTAAAAATAGCTTTACTTATTTTATTATGTGTTATTTTGTGACCCTTTTAGGCAGAAAATGATAAATCCTGCTAGTAAACAAACCACAACTGGTTTCTGCAGAACAGCACAATAAAATATAATAGATAAATGTCTTCTTCCTCCTGAGTTTTGCTGTTGAACCAGTTGACATGTAGCCACCCACTTTGCTTTTAGAGAGAACAACGTTTTGAGCAGCTGGAATCAAAGCAGGAGCAAGCTGGTATTTTGTCTGGTTATGTTAAATCTGTGAAAGTTTCTTTTCAATACTACATTTAGGTATCAGCCAGCTTTTAACCGTCTTCTTGTAAAAGTGTATTGAAATGTATTTTAAAAATGTTCTTTAAAAATCAGTCAAGTTTGGAACAGATTTTGAATTTTTAACTGCATTTTTAGATTTGGAGCCCCTGTTATCTGTGCAGCATCTGTACGAGACAGAGACAACATCCAACAATTTCAGGCAGCTCCATGGATAGTACACAGTGGGATTCTGGAACCTTCCGGAGATGCAACTATCAAGCAATAATTAAGGGATTATGGAAAGAAAATACACACATGTGTATAGCAGAGAAAAATATGAGCTTAGCAGCAGTAGCATGTAGATAAAGTGTAGATAATTGTTATAAGTATTATCAGAACTTAGAAACAGAGAGACAAAGAAACATGACTTAGAATAAAACTCTTATATTGAATATATACAGCAAATATACAGCAAATAACAACAGCATAACACCAAGCAATAACATATGTACAAATCAACAGAGTGTGGGGTACTGTTTCTCACCATAAACAGTCCCAATTTTCCATTATACATGCCAGTTCCTTTATACACATTTGGAACTCATCAGACATGATTTTAACCAATCACATCCTGACACACCATGATGCCATTAACTATTCCACCTGTGCTAAATCACTTAACCTGCTAGTGATTTCTAATTCCTTGCACTTGTGGCTAACATCATGACACTGCATTTTGACTGACTCCATTTTACAATTCTCTTTTCACTCTGTTAAATATACATTACATACATTTTGTCAATTCTACATATTATGAGAGCAACCTCCCTTGGATTTTGTTTATCTTTGAATGCTGGACAAGCAAATAACATGTTTTTCTAGTTGGTTGGCAAACATTGGAACTAGAGAAATTGTCCAACTGTAAAGGATTATTATAGTGCTAATGCTGTCTTGTTGTGAACTGTCTTATATTACCTCACATCAAGCTTAACTATTTTTGTGGACATTGGAAAGTGTCCCATACTGAGACACAGCATTTGTACTGTCTGTCTTTAGCAGAAGTGAGCAGACACTTTCCAAGGTATCAAGGAGAATTATTCTCAGTTGCAAACCAACAAGTCTGTTTAAACTGAACAGACTGAGGCAGTCATCCTAAGACCTTCTGTTGCAAACCCTTGGCTTTGCATTTGAAGTACGTGTCCCTTTTCAACATTGTGATGAACATAGTAAAAGGAGTAGAGGTGGTGAATAAGGAAGGAATTTTTGGGTTAACCCAATGGGAATAAAACACAGAAGAAGCCTTTTCTTTCATGTAGAGCTTTTCAAGCCTGTATGATAGAGAGCCTCTAAAATACAAGAGATTTGGGATGCTGAAAGAGAGGTAAGAAACTTAGGGATTTCTTATGTATCTCTAATTTTAGATTACCTTCATTTGATCCTTGTATGCTAAATCACCTTGTTTGATTTTCCAGCAGAAAGCAGCACTGCATGTATCATGGGGAGGGCTGTTAGATACCAGTGAGGATTCAAGCATACCATGGAAGAGGCAGGAGGTTTGAGTCTTTCAAGGCTTGGAAAATTTGGATTGGATTTATTCCTTGCTGTCTGCTACAGGGATTGCTAAGGCATTCCTTCATTGCAGATTACATTTTAAAATCTTCCTGCTGTTACCCCCACCACACTATTGAGTTGCTCTCTCTTTTACTAAGATTCCTTGCTTTATTGGCCTTTTATTTCTTGATTTTTAGCGGCATTTCTGCCCATTACCATTCTTGCAGCTTGGAGAGACTGCCTGCTGGCTCTTCACCTGGTGGACCACAGCATGCACTGCTGGATTGAAGCCATCAAAAGGGAATGGAGGGAAGTGTCTCCCCAACCCTCCATTATTATTATTATTATTATTATTATTATTATTATTATTATTATTATTATTATTATTATTATTATTATTATTATTATTATTATTATTATATTGCCTTTAGAGCAGGCATGGAGGCCCCTTCACAGTTCAGATGAAAATATGGTGACTGGCTCCAGCCCGTGGGCTGCAGTTTCCCATCCATTCTTTAAACTGATGACACTGTAACATATATGGGAGCCGGTCAAACCAGACCTGTTATAGGAGTCAAACTATGAACAAGCATGTGGCTGTGCCTTTGGCAAAATGTTTGTTTTGGGCAAGTTTTGAATCTGTCGCCTCTTGACTCACAGTAGCCCCCTAACACTTGCGTTATTGGCCACCAGCTTGTCATGTTTATGTGAGCTGTTATTTTGTGCATCTTTTCTGCCCTCGGTGACCTGTTTGCTATTCAGTCTCAGTCATTTGTGATTTCTCATTGCATGGGAAGCTTTTGCAAGGTCAATGAAAGAGAGGCCACTGGACTTTCTGCAAGGTTGTGGGTGCCTATTACAGCAGACGTCAGAGCCAATTACAGGGCGATCCGTTTCTTTCCCTCATGTTACTCACCTGGGAAAGATGGAGCTTTATCTGTGCTCATCTGGCATCAATAAGCATGTGTTGTTAACCTTTACCCAGATAAAGCGTTTCCTTCCTTCCTTGCCATTAACTGCTTCTCTTTTATATCCATGAGTCCATTCAGCTGAAAAGTGGCTTAATATAGGCCCACATGGCTGCTGAGATGGGAGAAGAATGCCCTTGGGTGAAGGTGTCTCACGTGCACTGTGAAGCCACCCTTCAACAAGGAGAGTCATTGAGTTAAAGGTCCATTTATAGATGCTTTCTGGCTGATCTGGAGGACAGATTGACCCCAACATATCAGTTCAATGCAGAGTTTATTCATCTAGTCTGTCTTGAGATGAGCTAATCCATCTGATCAAATTGTGTGATCATAGTTCAATTCTAAAATACTAGGGTGACCCTCAGAAGTTAGTAGGACATATCTACACTGACTTCAATTATAATTCCTTCTCTCTCGGAGATTCCTCCTGCAAATAATTATTAGAGAATGGTTTCTCCCCCTTTCTTTCTTCACCATCTTAGGCTCTTTCCTTTGTGAGGAGGAGCACAGAATGTATACAATGCAACAAACAATAATAGCCATATTTTTTTTTTTTGGTATGGAACTGGAGAATAAGATCAAATGACTGGATAGAACCAGTACAAATATGAGATGTGAACATGTCCTCTGCCCTCCATTCAAAACTGGAATGAGCGAAGGGCAGCCCTCCGTGTAGTCCAAGGCTGCACTCTGTCTGACTTTAAAAATGAAATATTAAGTTGTGATTTACCTTAAAGTCTGGATTTGATTCATATGTAGATCTTGCTCTGCCATGTAGAAAAATCAGTGTCCTACAGTACTCTTTCAGTTCACTTCAACTTCCTCACTTTGTGGCATCTCCAGAACATTTCAGCAAATACTGTATGTGGTTACTTTTAAATTTAGTGTCTCTTTTCTAATGTTAATACGTACGTTGTGTTCACAGCAAGCTCTGTTTCTTTCTAGACAAACAAAGGTGCTGTTAGTCAGTCACAGGGCAAATCAAGGATCCAACATGTACTGGATGGGGTTACATTGGTCCTGAAAAGTCTGATTCACAGCTTAGTTATGCTCCCGGGCTCAGCCCTTATTTTGGATACTCACATTTCAATGGTGTCCATAAATGCCTTTGCATAGTTTAAGCGGGTGCAGCAGATCCTCTCATTGTTTAAGTGTCTGATCTGGTCACAGTGACATATGCCTTAGAGCTCTTCTGGATTATTGCAATATGCTCCACATGGTGCTGCCTTTGAAAAGTGTTTGGAAGCTCCAGCTGGTTCAGAATGCTACACCCAGGTGTCTGACTGGTTAGAAAGCACATATAATTCCTTCATTACATAAGAACACAAGAAAAGCCTTGCTGGAACAGGCCACAGCCCATCCACTCCAGCATTCTGTCTCAGGGCACCTACCAGAGGGCTTCAGGGTTGATTCCCAAGCAGATGTCTTCACCTGCTCTGGTCATTCCCTGCAAATGGCATTGGGGGATATCTTGCCTATCTCACCAACTCACCGAGGTTGTCCTTAGGCATCCATAATGATAGCAGCATTGAAAAAAAAGTTTTGTTCTCCCCAAACTTGTCCAAAAAGCTTTCTTAAATGCCTGCAGTGCAGAGGCACCTACCAGAGCTGGTTTCTGGGGGGGTTCCCACCCCCCTCTCCTGTCCTGGGCAGCCGGAGTCGCCATGCCATGATCCTCTGGGGCGGGGAAAAATGGGGCGGCTCTTATTTGTTTGAGATCTAGCACCAAAAACACACAAGCACCACAGGAGAAACAGCTTTTGCTATTTCTGCTTTGTCCACAACATAGCAGTGATTTTATAAACAACAAAATGTCACCTCTTTCCTCTCTCCATTGATTTTATTTTATTTTATTTTATTTTATTTTGCTTTTTTTATTTTTTCAAAGTGCAGAACCTATGGGCTGGCTCTGTGGGTTGGGTCCAAGTTATTTGAAGGATCATATATCCCAATGAGGCTTTTAAGATCTGGGGAAGCCCTTCTCTTAGTTCTTTCACCACTCCAAGCTCATTTGGTGAGGACACTGGGCATAAAAAGCCTTCTAACCATTTGCCCGACTGCCACAATAAACCAGGTTGGCCCCATCCTTCTTACCCTTCTTTTTCAGGCAGGTTTATAAGTGATAAATGCATAGGAAATCCTCTATTTTTGAAATTTAGATATTGTAAAATATTTTCAAAATGGTTTTAAATCTTGACCAATTTTAATAGTTTTTTATATATAGTTTTTTATATTTTCATAATAGTTTTTATATATAGTTTTGTATGGTAGTTTTAACATGTTATGATCCTAATTGTTGTAAGCCACCTTGGATCCCTATGGGAGAAAGGTGGCATATAAAATAAAATAAAATAAAATATTAACACTCAAAACTATTTGTCATGTCCCCCATTCTTCCCTTCCCTCCCATCCTCTCACATACTCTTGCACAATTATATTATTCTGCCTCTGCAAGTCTGTTATTTTTCTTCTGTATTGGTATGCAATCATATCCATGATCTGCTGGTCCAAACCATTTTGAGCTTGCACATGAGCTTTGTATTTGTGCATTCTCCAGCTGCCTGCTTTCCTAACTGGTGAGGATAGGAGGCACCCACCCCCAAAAAAAGAGGTGCCTAAGGTAGGTGTGAAACCAGTTTAACGACAGACGATTCTACCAGATTCACCTCCCCCTGTGAGTTTGTGTGGCTGTGTGAAGATCCAGACTCACTTCTCCTGAGTCCTGTTCCATCACTCTATCCACTATGCCTCACTGGATATTTTCATTTTCCCTTATTTCTTCTTCTCTCTTCTGTCCATAAATGCCTTTGCATAGTTTTCTTCTTCTTCTTCTTCTCCTCTCATTGTTTAAGTGTCTGATCTGGTCACAAACATATGCCTTAGAGCTCTCTGGATTATTGCAATATGCTCTACATGGTGCAAAGCTTTCTAAAGTGTTTGGAAGCTCCAGCTGGTTCAGAATGCAAACCCATTGTAAAATGGTGATAAAAATAACAAAAATAATTCAATCATTAAAAAAAGAACACAAGAAAAGCCTTGCTGGAAGAGGCCACAGCCCATCCAAGTCCAGAAATCTTCTCAGTGTGGCTTGATTGCTTCATCTTATTCCCATGGAAATGTCTTCAGCTCTGCTTATCATTGAATGAAATGGCATTGGGGTGATTCACTTGTTTAAGCATTTTGAATGACTCACCAGATCCTAAAAAAAAAAATTGTCCTTAGAGAATCCATAATATTATGCCATTGATACTTGTTCTCCATGAACTTGTCCAAGGCGAGATGGATCTGTCAACTCACTATAACTTTGGGAGAAGCCTGGAAGGGAGTCCCACAGAATGATGAAATTCTCTGGGTGAAAAGTCTCACAAAGTTATTTGTTTGAGATCTAACAAACTAATATACTATCATAGAGAAAAACAGTTGAACACCTGCTGAGACATAGCCTGTAGGATTTTATAAACCCCATGGCTCACCTCTTATGGCACTGCCTCATTATTGTTCTTGCCAGTAGTTCCCAGTTTGGCTTCTGGGCCCAATTCAAAGTGCAGGACCTATGAATGCCTTACTGGGATGCCCTCCAAGATAGTTCAGATATCATATATCCCAATGAGGCTTTTAAGATCTGGGGAAGCCCTTCTCTTAGTTCTTTTTTCATCCCCCCAAAAAAAACAACAACAACATTGGGCTGGATTTCTCATCCTAAATACTGTAATACTGTGATTTTGGAATGCACTGCCACAAGAAACCAGGTTGGCCCCATCCTTCTTACCCTTCTTTTTCAGGCAGGTTTATAAGAAGATAAATGCAAGATTGGGCTTATTTTTGAAATTTAGATATTGTAAAATATTTTCAAAAACTGGTTTTAAATTTTGAAAAGAATTTTAATAGTTTTTTGGATATCAATGTTTTTTATATTTTCAAAATAGGCTTTATGGACAGTTTTGCTGAGTCAGTTTTAACATGTTATGATCCTTCTGATGTATGTGTTCTGTGCCATCAAGACAGAACTGACTTATAAAATAAAATAAAATAAAATATTAACACTCAAAACTATTTGTCATGTCCCCCATTCTTCCCTTCCCTCCCATCCTCTCACATACTCTTGCACAATTATATTATTCTCATGCAATTCTGTTATTTTTCTTCTGTATTGTACAGTACTACTTTGATCTGCTGGTCCAAACCTTGAGCTTGCACATGAGCTTTGTATTTGTGCATTCTGTGCTGTCCAGGCCGGGCAGCGGTAGACTGTCCCACCGCCGCCTCTGGAGGCCCAGCAGCGGGTGGGCTGGGCGGTGATACACTGTCCCACTGCTGGTTTTTTCTCCAGCGCCAACCACAAAATGAATAACGAATAACAAAATGAATTAAAAATTCATTTTGTGTCCATCACTCTATCCACTATGCCTCACTGGATATTTTCTATGTTTTGTGAGATTTTAAGGACTTCTTCTTCCAGTTCTTTTCTTGGCTTCTTCTTCTTCTTCTTCCTGGTTTCCAGTCCAGAGTCTTTGTCCATCACTCGATCCACTAGAAAACACTGGATATTTTCAGTAGCATGATCTGGTTATTATTCAAAGCTATTCTAAATAGAGAAGCAGTGCTCACTGCAAACCATTATAAAATAGTGATAAAAATCACTAAAAATGGCAAATGGTTAAAAAAAGACTACAGCAACTGGGAAGACTGCTGTGCAGATGACTGTAAAATGAAAGTATAAAAAATCTTGGTACACTCCACAGATCACCATCTATCTACTTATGGAAAACAAAAAGGATGCTCTGAAGACATAGAATGAGTTGGAAAACACAGTGATTCACATTGTTTAAGCATTTTGAATGACGACACACAGATCCTAAAAATAAAAATATTAGGAAGAGAATGCATAGAATATTATGACAATCTTCTTGGTCCTTTTTTTGGACACCTCTCTTTCCCAGATGTCTCAACAACTCACTATAAAAAGGGAGAAGCCAGAAATAGATCAGACAGAATGATGGAAATTTACTTATAAACTCAGTACACATGTGGAACTTATGATGTGATGCAACAAACTTCCATATACTATCTTTCAAAAAACAGTTGAACACCCCTGGATAAAATGCATGTTTATACCCTGGGAGGTCCTGGCACAAGCCATTGACTGTTCTTCTCATTGAGGCTGACAACTGGAACGCTGTTAGTTCATCATGGATTATTTATGAATGCCTTACTCAGATGCATTCCCTTCTTCCCTCAGATATCCTGTATCACCAACCAGCTCGCTGCTCATCTGCTGCAGAGCTTGTCTTCATCCTGTCACAGCAGGAAAAAATATTTCAACATTGGGCTGCCTTTGGCATCCTAAATACTGTACCACTGTGAATACCTGAGCCATCACATCATCTGAGTGGCCAGCTTCTAGAGGAGGTGGTGGAGGAGAGAAGTACATACTCCTGCTGTGACTGGGATGTCATGTGAATAGGAGGAGACAAGCAGTGTGTGCCACCTAGTGAATGTGGGAGCAGGCTGCAGGTGGAGTGGGGGAAGGGAATGTGTGGCACCTGTGATGCCATGTCGATGACTCATGACAACCTGGCATGAAGCTACTGGTGTTCACCTCTAGTGGAGACTCTTCCAGAACTGTGTGGGTGGGTCATGCTTTTCTATATCTCATGGTCTTTTGAGTAAGGAAATGGCTCTTTAAAGCAGCCATTCTCCTTATCTGCAGGTTGCCAAAATAATTGATTGTTTATGGCTGGCCTGTCCAATGCGTCGACTGCGGGTGACCAGTCGACCGTGGCGCCATTGGAGATCGCCTGCTGGATTCCAGCTGGCCTTCCGGCACGCTGCCTGGTGGCATGTTGGAGGGGAATTCCCCCCACTCGTGCACTTGTGAGGCTTGTGGGATGCTGGGCTGCGCTGGGCCGCCTGGCGGGGCTGTGGTTGCTGGCGCTGCAGGGCTACGGACTGGGCCCTGTTTGGCTCTCCTGGGTCAGGTGCCTCATCCTGGCCGCTGCCGGCCTCTCCGGTGGCAGCCTCAGGAAGCTGCCCGCCGAGCTGGGAGGGGTGGCTGGCGGTGGGGGTGACCACCACTAAGAGGGGGAGGGAGAGGAGGGGATCACTGCCTGGCTCCGCCCACCCTGCCCGAGCTGCACCTCCTTGGCCTCCGCTGCGGTCGACGCCCCGTACCTCCAGGAGCTGCTGGTGGCTGGCGGCACCTCTGCACCCTCCCTGGGGGTTCCTACCCGCCTCCAAGCCCACTGGCACCCAGGGCTGAGGCGGCGGCGGCCACCACCAGCGCCAGAAACCTTGGAGGTGGGTGGGGGCAGAGGAGCGGTGAGGAGTGTTTGCATGCTCCATTGCATCCGTCGCCAGCGTGGGGGAACTTGGAGAATGGGTGGGGAGGTGGCAGAGGCTCCACTGCTGCAGCTGCCAGCGCCGAAGACCTGGGGGGAGCGGCAAGGAGTGGTCCCTCTGCACCCTTTACTTGCCTGCACTGATGGAGGGAGTAAGTAGGTGTGCTGGACGCAGACATCTGCCCAGCGAGGATCACTGCATGACTCATGTCTGGACAGACATGTGGTGAAGTGCCAGCGCGGAGGGCGGGAGCACTTGGGGAGCTCTACTCACGAGGAAGTCCGGCGGGGGAGGTGGAGGTGGGAGAGACGCTGGGCCTTTGGGGCCACGGGCTCTGGCTGTGTGGGGGATGCGGCAGCCCTGGCCACCCCCTGGGGCACCAAGGCAGGGAACACAGGCCATAGGAATGGCTTCCCAGCTCAGTTTTCCCAGCCGCCTCTCTGGAGGCTCTGCCGGTAAGAAAGGGAATGTGTTTTTCCTGCAACTCCCCATCCGAAGCCAAGCCGAGAGCACCACCCGAGGAGTGGGGGAGCAGAGGTGCAGTTTGGCAGAAGGGAATCCCAGTCCGATGAGGATGAGCACGCCTCCCCCTCCACACACCCACTCCCCACTACATCCTTCCAGCGGGAACTCCCAGCTCCAGATCCAAGCTGCTGCGCCAGTTTCCCACCTTGGGGGTGGGGGGCAGGGCGTCAGTGGGGAGAACGTGCGCCCAGCGCTGGGGACCTTGGTGAGCAGGCAGGCTCAAATCTCCGTTTTAAAAAGGTGCAACTCCCCCCCATTGGGTGGGGTGGGGTGAAAGCACACCTTTTTTGAAGAGATTCAAGCAGCCAGGGAATTTACCAAGCCAAGCAGTTACACTGCTGCTTGCCTTGGTAACCTCCCAGGCTGCTCAAATCTCGTTCTTCAAACCTCCCCCTCCTCCCGTTCACCGCTAAAGGGAGGAGGGGAAAGGCTGAACCTGTTTGAATTTGGCGCTGCACCAGTGAGGGTGCTTGTGCCATGCCAAATTCAAATGGATCTAGCGTTCCCCCTCCTCCCATTCACCACAAAGGGGAGGAGGGGGAAGGCTCAACCCGTTTGAATGTGGTGCCGCATCAGCGAGGGTCCTTGTGCAGCACCAAATTCAAACAGGGGGCAGGTTGGGGGGCATTGAGGAGAGCATATGCGCGCATGCCCACACTTGATGGAGAGCCCACAGGGACGTGGGGTGGGCAGGAGGGAGCCCGTGGTCTGTTCAAAGTTGGACAGCCCTGGTTTATGGGAAGATATAATATAATAACATATGCCTGTCTCTTACTTCATGGACACCATTTTGTCACCTCTCTTAAAATAATGGTTTGTTTAAACATTAATGTTCTTATTGCATAAATAGTACTGTGATGATGTACATCTGAAGAAACGTCTCTTGTATTTCTTGTGCATGTTCTCTTGTAAATAGAGATGGGCACGAAACAAACTTTTGGTTCATTTTGTTATTTGTTATTCGAGTTGTTAAACTCTTTCCTTCCCATTTCCAAACAAAGTGATGGACTCGGACAGTGATCCATCTGTGATGGGATTGGGGATGGATGAATGAGATGAGATTCATTGATGTGAGGACGTGATTGATATAATACAAAAGTACACAATACAACACAAGGATGATGTGATGATTGATCATGGTGATGATTGATGAGGATGAGGATGCTGCCAGTCCAGTTTGTGCAGTTATCATCTGTGTTTTTTTAAATTATTTTTGAAATAAATGTTTCTGTCTGGGGCAGTCGGACGCCCGCACACCGTCAAATGGGTTAAATCACGCAAAGTGGGGGAAAAGTAACAAATCAAAACAAACCAACAAAATGAATATTTTTCAAAAAAATCATTAAAAATGAACTGAAACGAACTGAAACGAAAGGAATTGCCATTTTTTTTGGTTCGTGCCCATCTCAAATTGTAAATACTCTAAATGTTCCGCTACATTTAATATGTCCTGCTAGAATTCATACTTACATTCAGTTTGTTTAGGTAAAAAGAATAACTTGATTCTGTTACCCTCAAAACGTTTTTGGTCAACACTTGCCATGATCCATCATGAGTATAGCCAAAAGTGGGGAATTTCTTATCCCCAACTGATAACCAGTTGATCTAGTAGCAATGGACAAAAAAGCAGAAAGCTAGATGAAAATAAAGACCCACTGAAATTAATGAGACTAATTTAATCAGGACTAATATACAGCCTATGAAATCCAGAGGGTTCACTTCAAATATGTTGAATCCAATGCAGAAATGGTAGTTCAGTGTATGTGTTGCTAATTTTTTGGGCTTTCCCAATTATTCAGGTATTAAATGGCAGTCCTTCTCCTCCCTACCGCCATGATATGCAGTTTCCCTCTAGGTGGCAAATTTTGACAACTTTTGTAATTGGGAAAGTGGAACTCAATAACACAAAGGAAAAGAAAGCTCAGGCCCCAAGTGTCATCAAATTCCTGAACACCTGGTGCTAGTGCCTGAGGCACTGCAAAAACTTAAACTATTGGAGAATTAATGATAAAATTTCCAAACTCTGCACTTTGCAATACTGCATTTGACTAGTAATCTTACTAGTATTGGAGGCGATTTCTTTAGTAGCAGGTGGCATGAGCTGGGAGTAAAAATGATAAATTCTCTGCTGAAGTGCTTGGGGAAAAAACCTCCTCAAGCTGTCATTGGAATCCTAGGCTCTTGTGACAGTTGTGCCGTGTCATACATATTCCTTCATGAATGTTTAATTGGCTTTATCAATGCTTATCATGTTCAAGTTTTTTGTTTTTTCATGACCACCCATGCAATCTTAGAAACACTGTTTTTGTTAACTAAAGAGCTATGAAGTCTAAGCCTTGCTTCCTCAATCGTAGTTCAAAGAAATGTCCCAGTTGGACTTGTCCCCCAAGGCTGGAATAAAGCCACAAGACTCTTGCATTGGGATCAAATGGGCCAAGGTTTATTATTCATTTGAAGCCAAGCAGATTACCACAAGGAGGGGTGCTGCTGGAGTGTGGAAACCAAGTGGGAGCAGAAGGTCTACCCAGGACCCCACCAGCATTCTATGTTTGGGCGAGTCCAAAGCCCCCCAGAGGCACCGTTCCCCTGGCGGCACCCCCTTAGCCAGCTGGTGCTATGTGGACCTCCCAAGTAGTAGGGTGCCACCACACAGCCAGTCCTGTTCCCCAAGGGAAGATCCCCAAACCCTCCTCTCGCTGGATGCTGTAATTTCCTGATCTGCAGCACCCAGGGGGTTGGAGGCTATAGCTTGGTATTAATTTATACTCGCCGAATGCTTATTTTATTCCACACTACCCACCATGGACATGTGCAAGTTTGCTCTGACCCATGGCCCCCAAGCTGGATATTTCAGCTTGCAGCCCCTCCTCAGATCCTCCAAGAAAAGGTGCAGACCCGCACCCACCAGGTGTACTCTGTAGGGTCTATATAGGCCCGCCTGATCATAACCCAATGCTGCTGTGGTTGAGGGTGCCAAAACAGGCCATTTGGAGTCCCACCCTCTGCATTGCCTCCGAGATGATTTTCCAAAACTGGAATTTTATCATGGGGAGACCCATCCTGGTGGCAAAACAGGTAACCCTTAGCCTTCCCCCTGAACTGTGGGAATTGCTGAGTTGCTGTCACTGGGTAAATCTCCATTACTGTGCAGGGCCCCAGCTCGATCAGCGCACCTCTCTCTGCCTGGTCGGTTTTAGACCTGCAAATGTAAAGGGTCAGCCTGTCCTGACTGATGCTGACATCAGATCTCTGCAGTGCTGCCCTTGACTTATCACCCTTACTGCTTGCAACCAGCTCAGTGACCTTCAATGGTGCAAAAAAAAGGCCACCAGTGAGGCCGCTCAGAACAGTGCCTGCTCATACGTATCCCTGCAAAGAAATGTCCCAGTTGGACAAAGACAGACCAGAAAAATCAGGGCTGTGGAGAGCTCTTAATGCTTGGGAGGGGCAGGGGAAGGAAGCAAGGGCATAAGTTATCCTGTGGACTCAGAGGGGAAGTCTATATTAGACCTTTGGGTAGTGGGCAGCATATAAGTTACATAAACAAACAAACAAACAAACAAACAAACAAACAAACAAACAAACAAACAAACAAATTTTTCACCCATATTGAAGTCACAGCGACCAGGGTTGTTCCAATAAATGAATGAGGTTTAAATGTGGCTTAGAAACTTCCAGAGTTACACAGTGGTGTGGAAAGATAATTGCAAGATACAGTTTGGAGCTAGGAGACAAAAGGGACTTTGCATAAAAGCTTATATTACATATTTACACGATATACACCAAGATAAGACACACAGCATATATAAAGAGTAGTGGGAAACTACTATCTCGCCAAAAGCAGTCCCAAAGTAAATGGATTTCAATGTTGCGTTTTATACACATTGGCAACATAGTTTAGACCAATCACATGAACGTCAGGTGATTATCCATGGCACCTGGACATAATCATTCTGACCTTTTCATGTGATTATTCCATACACCTGTGTCTAGCATATGACAATGCATTTTGCACAGTCAGAAACCATTTCATGAATCTGTTAAATACCATGTTACAGACATTTTGTCAAAACCACATTACTTGACAAGGGTATAGCACACCACAGATGCTAGACTCTTTAAGCCGGAGACATTGAATGCTAAGTCCCTTCTCAATGTACATTGATAGCTAAAGATGGGAATAGAAGACTCTTGCCATTAAGAGCTTATGTTATAATAAGCTAGCCAGTCTTGAAGGGGAGGAAAAAGTGCAGCCTTCCAGACGTTGGAATGCAACTGCCATCAGCTCGAGGCTGCCTAAATAATGGTGAGAAATGCTGGGAGTTACAATTGGGCAACACCTGGTAAGTCACCAATATGTATCGGTGTAATGTAGCAAAACATCAGGGAATATTTGTGATGTCCACATTGAGGACCATGGTGCTGGCGTTTCTGCCACCACCCCCTCCTCTCCATACCCATGTTGTGTTGGAATGTTCAGCCAACCTGCCTCCACACCAATAGCAAATGTTTATAGATGGTAGAAGTGAGAGGACATTAGAGGCAGCTAGGACCATCCAGTGTAATGAAGAGACCAATGGTCCCTTGGCTGGTGGGGAATATGTAGGATGGCTGTGTAGACCTGGAAGTAGGCTTAGGTGAAAGTGTGTGCTTTGTGTGTATTCATGTTGCATATATCTTTGTGCATGCCTGCCCTCCGCTGAGTGTTGCTGGTGCATCTGTCATCTCGCTATCTCTTGGCACTCCTCTGCCAGTCTATTCCCATGGTTTTACAATCTTTGGACACAGCAGTTATTCCCTTCATATTTGACAGTTCATATTTATCTATTTGTCTTGCAGTCATATGTGAAATGTGGGCCATAGATGCATCAGGAACTGCCCACCTCTCCAACACATACACCTGGGGTCTGAAATACAACAATAGAGCACTGCTGTTTTCTAGGTCTGTGCGTTTCTCCAGGTCCTGACTCTAGATGGCACTGTGTAAACATCATATAGACATAAAGCCAGGCAGTTCTTCCATTTTATATTTTTTTTCTGCAGCTTTCTTTGTTGCAGTTCATTTCCAGAATTAGGTGTACCGTCCCTGTAATAAAGGATCTTCACTTTTAGAAACAAGTTGTTGATTACAAAACTAATCAATGCCTTCAGAAGCAAATGCAGAAAATAGCATTTTGATGTTCGAAGTCTTGTTTCCTCCCTTTCTTTTTCCTCTCCTTCAACCCTGAGCAAGAGCCCAGCAAACTGCATCCTTTATGGAGGAGGATTGCTAAAATGATTCCTAAGATGTTAATTGGCCCCCTGGTGAGAGAGAATCTGGATCTTCTTTGACCTGCAACATGCTTTTTAAAGGGAAGAAAAAGCCCAATATTTTCTAAGTCATTAGTATTTAACTGGTGGGTCGGGACCTACAACTGTGTTTTGAACCAGTCCTCTGGCAGTTCATAGCTGTGCTTGTCACCATGATAGTGTTTAGCTTAGTTGGTTTTTTTTTTTAAGAAAGATAGCAGCTGGTAGGGGAGAGAGCTTCTAGGCAAAGAGGTTTTTGTAGGAGCACTGCTATGGGTTTACAACATTTTAGGGGAGCAGAGGCGGGAACATGCATCTTTGTTTTACATTTGTGAACCTCCCATGTTTCATCACCATCTCTTTCTGCTTGTTTTCTTATCACTGAAAAGCTATTTAGATAGGATGGAGGTGCTCTGTCGTATTATTGGTAGTACATCCTCTGGCTACAACAGGGACGTGCAGCCCTGGGACCATTTCTGCCCTCAATGGCTGGGATTGTTGCCCCAACCCTATCCTAATGAGACATGTCTGTTCACCCAAAATGGCTTACTCGTACATGGAAAGCATAGATTGCAGATCATGGAAGCAATTAATACACCAATTTTTGTATTTGGCCACTTTTCTTTCTTTCTTTCTTTCTTTCTTTCTTTCTTTCTTTCTTTCTTTCTTTCTTTCTTTCTTTCTTTCTTTCTTTCTTTCTTTCTTTAATCAGAACATTAGTCCTAGGCCAACAGACCTTGCTCACTCTAGTCTAGAAGCACACAATGACATCAGGGAAAGGCTACACACACGCACACACACACACACACACACACACACACACACACACAGAGAGAGAGAGAGAGAGAGAGAGAGAGAGAGAGAGAGAGAGAGAGAGAGAGAGAGAGAGAGAGAGAGAGGTTTCATTTGGCACAATTTTTCTCACAATTACATGATACACTGCACCTACCTAAATTATATTCCTGCTCTCTGTTTAATAAGTTCATTTGCTTTGCAGCCTCTTTCACACGGTATTATTAAAGGTCAACAAGTAATCAACAGGCATTAAAAACTCAACAGTTTGCAACAGGTAATCACAACACAACCTACATTCAGTAGTAATACAAGCCCTGCAATGGTAGCTACAGGTCTCAAAGCAATAATGAAAAGCATACAAATCAAAACATAACCTAACTGATGGACAGATGGACAGATAAAAGGGAAAAAAGAAGAAAAGAAATAAATAAATCATCAACCCAAATCCCAGCCGAATAGGACAGCTGCCACCTGATGCATGAAACAGGGTGAACTCCCTTCAGGATATCTCAAGAGCAGGTATCTGAAGGAAGGAAAGTCCCATGATCAGGACACCATGAATAATCACTAAGAAAGCCTTTCCCCTAGCATCTACACACATATTCCAAAGGAAGGGCGTAGTAATTACTGACAGACACAGTGGTTGCAAGAATCTGGCGGATAGCTCTCTCCACTGAGAACAGCATCCTCTTTTTATTGAGTGGACTTCTGAGGGTCCTCATTAATCAAAGATAGGTAGAACAATTATGATATTCGTAATCACAGAATAGAACAGATTGCTTTAGCACAATTTCTCAAAGTTCTGTGTATTTCAGAAGGTTTAGACATGTTACATTTTGTCTATACATTGTTTCTGCTAAGCAAGCGTAACACAATTTTTCCCCAAGGCTACCTTCCAAGATTCTTAATGATTGAAGAGATGTATGTACTATTGTTATCCAAGCATGTAACTAGTGGTCACACGAGAAGGCTTTTCTCTCCTGATCTGGGTGTGTCCAACAATCAGAGTGGAAAATGCCTGAGAGTCTGTTCTGACCTGGGTGTGCCCATCCGTCAGACCAGACATCTCTGTACAAGGGAACTCAGAAACACTTGCCTCTCATTACATGAAAGAAAGGAAGAGGTAGGATGCTCTATAAACTTAAAAACAAACCCCCAAACAACCTAGGACTGAATGTTGCTGGATGTATTTAGAGATGGATTTTGCTTGAAAACAGTGAAGGCTGTTAGCTGAATTAGCCCTACCATAAAGGCAGAAGGGGACAGTGTTGTCACTCACCAACTTTGGAAAGAACAATTTGTTATTAGGGTATCTTTAGTGGCAGGGATGAAGAGAGGCCCATGTAGAAGTTTTCTTCCGTAAAGGCTGGAATTCACTTGAGTAGGTTTGACCTAGATGACTGAAATGTGTATGTGCCAATTGCAACTGTGTTCCAGGGACCAACATGTTTTTGGCCCTGGTGGTTGATCAGAATAGATTATGCCTTGGGGCAAAACAAAATGAAACAGAGATTGAAAAAGCTTGGGTGCCTTGTGAGTGTGGGATTCCCAACAGTTGTCTGAAGGGGCCATCATCATGAATTAAACTCCCAAAGTATGGCTCTGCAGCCAGATACCTAAACCATTGAGCTATCCGCCAGTTCCAAGCAGACTGGAACTGGTCGTACATGTCAAGTCTCCTGTATCAGCCAGGGAATCCCGTTTTTTAGGCATCTTTCCTGCCATTGTCCTGTAATAGTATTTTCTTGTAAATCTCCAGGATTTTATAATTTTTTAAAAATCATATGAATGGCATGGGTGGTGGTTGCCATGTTAGGGGTTGCAGCATGTGCCGCCATGTTGTGGGCAGCTATTGAGCATGCTCAAATCATTGAGCATTCTCAATTGGTGGTAGGGGCATGGATACTGTGACCATGATCCCTTATTTTCAAATCCAAAACTTGCCCCCCCATGTGTGTCTCTCTCTCTCTGTGTGTTGTGATTGGGAGCTCCTCGCTGGAGGGGAAGGGGAGGGGGAGGGGTGTTTTGTTTGGGGAAAGGGGCACTTTGTATTTTTGGACATGTGTTTGTGTGTGTGTGTGTGTGTGTACTAACCCGCACATGCACATTACACTTCCCTCCTCCTGTCCTGGCTGGGGCCAGAGAAAACTTGACAGGTATGGAACTGGTGGATAGCTCAATGGTTTAGATATTTAGCTTCAGATTGATAGGTTGGGAGTTTAATTCATGACTTGACAATGGCTGGCTCAGTGATCCATAAGGTCACTTCCAGCTCTGCAGTTCTAATGATAATGTTCTTTTATACTACTGCTCCCCAAATACTCTAGAGATTAGACAAGCAGGCTGAGAGATTAAGGGAATACTTGTCAAAAAATAATAAACCAGGGTTCAATTTTAAGATCTCAGCTGGGAATTTGCTTCTATATTTGTTGTCTGAAAGGGGCTGTGAGTGCACTGGTTATGGTTGCTTTTGCTAAGTAATTTAAATTTAAAGGAGTTTCATTTTTGGTTGGGCAGTGTACATGAAGACAATGGAGTTCTTAATACACAAGATCCATTGTGAGAAGAAAACATTCCTTGTTCCAAAAATTCAGACATTTGTAAGATGTGCGGGATATTTCAGTGAAACAAAGTATACACAAAACAGCGCACACATTATGAAATGGAACTGGCTAAAATGTGCACTCTTAACATGTATTTGCAAACACTTATTAGTTGAAGGTGGAATTACATTGGTTGGGAAGAATGCACAAATAAATGTACACACTAGGAAAAAAATTAAACATGTAAGAATTTCAGTTTTAAAAGGTTTCACAAAACAGCATGAATCAAAAACAGGAAGAAAATGCTGATTAAGAGGAACTTGATGGAATCAAACTGAAATATTTATACATCCCTATCAAGAATATTTCCTGCACATGACTTTTGACTTGTTTTCTCAAGGACCAAGTTTGACTTCCATGGGAAGGAATTTAATGAGTTGCTCTAGCATGCTGGGAAAGTGTTAAAGATCTAAATAAGTGCAGGTTTCCCTTGCTTTGATGAAAGCAGGTTGAACTGAAATGGAGGGTGGCTGTGCTGACAGCTCCTGTTGGGAAGGGAGGGCACAGCTGGCTCTGACCCTGCCTGCTGGTACAAAGATTATGATCAGGCTTCCAGGATGCCCCCAACCTCGCTCTCTTTTTCATACACCGAGTTATTGCTCCAGTGAAAAGGGATTACTTATCTGATGGAAGATAAAATCCACAAGGTCACACATGCTGAAAGCCTGCTGACACGTCCTCTTAAGACATAATCAGAACATTTGCAGTAGATTTCCAACTGACCTTGTGGGATAATACAGTTAATGTGTAGATCAGAGATGGGGGTGTGTGGTGGGCTGTCAAGGCACAGTAACGGTGCCTATAGTCAAGGGTTGGGGGACTCTTTTACTCTTTTACCCAGCCTAGGCTAAAGAATCATGTGCAACTTAATCAAAATTGTTCCCCAAAATCCCGCCCAGAATTCTCTCTTGTGAATTTGAACTCAGGATTCTCTGAGTGTTTACTTCGTTCCTTCCATTCACCCATCCGTGCATCTGGTTTGGATATATTGGTGTCCCATCTTTCCCTCCGTGTCCTCAAGGAGTGTGTTATGGCTCTCCTTCTCTTTATTCTCACAAGTTGGTGGCAAAGGTCAGGCTGAAAGAGTGTCACAGACTTAAGGTCTCATTGTGAGCTTCATGGGTAAATCCGGATTTTAATCTCATCTAATTTCTAGTCTGGCACTCTAACCTCTTTACCAGATTGCCACTCAATAGGATAGTACTACAGTACTGCTACAGATATATGCAAGATTGTATTGTACTTTACCTCCTTACACCTTGTCTACTGCTAAGGACCCACTTATTTAACATTATTGTATAGTAGGTACTCAACAGAACAGGCGATTTGCAACAGAGAATGCTTGAAGTCTATGCCTTTTGAAGAATGGCAGAAATTGGAAGAGGGATCAGACCATCCCTGAATATTGCGCTCTTCAGAAGTACTCCTTAAGCCTCAAGTGTTGAAGTAATCAGTTCCCACATTATTTATGGCTTTTAAGAGTAACACTAGAAATTTGAATCGGACAAAAAAAAAGTACATGTGCCTTATAATAAAATGATATCTTTTATTATAAGGTAAATGATAAGTTATCTTTTTATTTTTTGTGGTATATTAATAACTTAATTCTTAACTAAATGCTATTCATAAATGCAAAAATTAGAAGAAAAAGAGGGGGAATGAGAAAAGAAGAAAAGAAGAGAAAAAGAAGGAAAAGATCCATAGAATATCATCAAATGAATTTTCTAGTCTCAGTAGCATCTGAGAAATATGGCAGTATTTTCCTTTTTGAACTATAAGTAACATGACTGCTGTCGGTGTTGGCTGTAGTTTTCTGGGAGCTACAAGAGATGGCAAGAATATACAGAAGAATTATATCGGAAAGATCTGGATGTCCCTGATAACCAAGATAGCGTAATTGCTGACTTGGAGCCAGACATCCTGGAAAGTGAAGTCAAGTGGGCCTTAGAAAGCATTGCAAACAACAAGGCCAGTGGAGGTGACGGCATTCCAATTGAACTCTTTAAAATCTTAAAAGAGGATGCTGTAAAGGTGCTGCATAAGATATGCCAGCAAATTTGGAAAACCCAGCAGTGGCCAGAGGACTGGAAAAGATCGGTCTACATCCCAATCCCAAAGAAAGGAAATGCCAAAGAATGCTCCAACTATCGCACAATTGCACTCATTTCACATGCTAGCAAAACACAGCAGTATGTGGAAAGAGAACTTCCAGAACTACAAGCTGGATTTCGAAGGGGCAGAGGAACTAGAGATCAAATCGCCAACATGCGCTGGATTATGGAGAAAGCCAGAGAGTTCCAGAAAAACATCTACTTCTGCTTCATTGACTATGCCAAAGCCTTCGACTGTGTAGACCACAACAAACTATGGCAAGTCCTTAAAGGAATGGGAGTGCCTGACCACCTTATCTGTCTCCTAAGAAATCTATATGTGGAACAAGCAGCAACCGTCAGAACTGGATATGGAACAACTGACTGGTTTAGAATTGGGAAAGGAGTACGACAAGGCAGTATACTGTCACCTTGCCTATTTAACTTATATGCAGAGTACATCATGAGAAAGGCCGGTCTGGATGAATCACAAGCCGGAATTAAGATTGCCGGACGAAATATCAACAACCTCAGATACGCAGATGATACTACTCTAATAGCAGAGAGTGAGGAAGAATTAAAGAACCTCTTAATGAGGGTGAAAGAGGAGAGTGGAAAAAATGGGCTGAAGCTCAACATCAAAAAAACTAAGATCATGGCCACTGGTCCCATCACCTCCTGGCAAATAGAAGGGGAAGAAATGGAGGCAATGACAGAGTTTATTTTCTTGGGCTCCTTGATCACTTCAGATGGCGACTGCAGCAATGAAATAAAAAGACGCCTGCTTCTTGGGAGGAAAGCAATGGCAAACCTAGATAGCATACTAAAGAGCAGAGACACATCAGTTTGCCAACTAAGGTCAGGATGGTTAAAGCTATGGTTTTTCCAGTAGTGATGTATGGAAGTGAGAGCTGGACTATAAAGAAGGCTGATCGCCGCAGAATTGATGCTTTTGAGCTGTGGTGCTGGAGGAGAGTCTTGAGAGTCCCCTGGACTGCAAAGAGATCAAACCTATCCATTCTGAAAGAAATTAACCCCGAATGTTCACTGGAAGGACAGATTTTGAAGCTGAGGCTCCAGTACTTTGGCCACCTCATGAGAAGAGAGGACTCCCTGGAAAAGTCCCTGATGCTGGGAAAAATCGAAGGCAAAAGGAAAAGAGGACGACAGAGAATGAGATGGTTGGACAGTGTCATCGATGCAACCAAAATGAATTTGACAAAACTCCGGGAGGCAGTGGAGGATAGGAAGGCCTGGCGAGCTCTGGTCCATGGGGTCACGAAGAGTCGGACATGACTGAACGACTGAACAACAACAACAACCCACAAAATAATCTGTTGCATTTTGCATCTGACACATTTTGCATCAATTGCAACATTTTTGAAACTTCTTCCAAGGCAACTCCATAGAAAACACAGAGTCTAGCTCTGAGGTATGTCGGTAATAATCCCACAACCAAGGCTGCTGGTTGTGGATAAGCCCATAGCAGGTGCCAAAGGTTCAGGTGGTAGAAAATACTCCTGTTTGCTACTGCTACTTTTGCCTTTCTGGGCAATAGCCCTGTTTTGGTGTTCCTTACCCCATTCTCCACAACATATGAATGGGTGATCACACCTCCAAACATGTTAGAAAGAAGCCAGGAAGTAACAATTAGGTAGCGCTAAGGAGGAGACAAGGGTTAAAATCCTATTGGTGGTTTTTGTAAAACTTGTAACTTCTCACAGCGAATTGAGGAGACATGGGAACACATCTTGGTTACACAATTGGGTGTGTGACAAAGCTGTTAGCGGTGCCAATTTTCACAATCACCCATAGGTTTCTGGCAATAATTGTGGGCACCTTTCCCAAAATGAGGAGAGGCACCAAAACTTTTCACCTTTGGGAGATGAGCATGAATATGGACATTTTCCTTGGGAAATATATTTACAAAAAAGAGTAGATAATTCTGGACAGGAGCTGCTGTGAACAAAAAAACAAACAATATTGTTCATGCACACCATTTTGTTTTTCTGGCTAAAGAGTGTGCACTGGTTGTCTTTTGTAGCTTTTGCTGTCTCCTTGCCTCCTCTTTTTCATAGCTGTTCTAAGAAAGAAACACTTTAGGAGGTCAAACACCCATTTGTTACATGCAGGAAGTCTCAGGTTCAACCCCAGGTTGCTTCAAAGGACCTGAGAAACTGCCCAGAGTAGCCGTGCAGCTAGATGGAGCGGTATATAAATGAATGAATGAATGAATGAATGAATAAATAAATAAATAAATAAATAAATGTGAACAGGTAGAGATGGAAAAGAATGTTCCTGACCTTGGAAGTTTGGAACAAAGTACTGTTTTAGGCCATTGGTGGGAAGAGTCACTTTTTCAGACTATAGGGGCAGTGTCCATGTTTATGTTATTATTTTCATACTATGTATGTATGCATGTACAGTATATGTTAAAATGTACTATTGTCAAAAGCTGAAAAGTGGTTAGTAATGTCTTGAGTCAAGGACAAGATGGTTGCTGCTGAATCTAACAATGTAATTCAGTACAGCTGAGATGAGCTGATGTAATAGATTACTGATTCAGTGCAGCCGAGATAAACTGATGCAATCGAATGTAATATCTAGTGAGGCAATGTGTTCTGTGATTGGTGGAAAATTTTATATAAGGCACAGGTCAAGAGTGGTCGCTTATCTGCTGTAAGTCAGATCACTTTACTGTGTCAATTGAATGCCATGTTATTCTGTCTTGCTGATGTTCTGCTATGATGAATGCCATTGCCGTGTATATACTGCAACAGAGTTTTAACACACTACCATAAGGGTTTTTTTTTACTCATACATTCTCTGTGTCTTATTTAACGCAAGTGTTCTGTTCTATACTTCCTTACTCTGCTTATTCACAAGAGACTCCACATTCTTTATAAGTGTGGAAGAATCTTGACAGTTTATTAGAAGATCCTGGGATTTGTAGTTTGAAAAAGTAACTTTTCTTGACTTTGGTTTTTGCATCCATGAGAGTCTCTGCAAAAGGAAATGCACCTTGTCTGAAGAATCTGCACATTTTTAATGCTTATAGGGTCATTTGGAGCAACAAGCCATGCACACATTTCAAAATGGGAACTGAACAATGTGTACAGAATATCCCTCAGAGGCATACCCTGGTCACTAAGGGGAAGATGTGTTAATTTATTAAAATGCATAATTAAATTTGCATATTATCCAAACCAACAAATTAATTAATGAATGAAATAATAATTGAATTGCATAAATTGTTGGACTCATATAAAACAATATATGTGAATTTCAATATGGGAATCAAGAAACAAGTCCTACAATCTGATATAAAACAAGAGGAGGAAGAAAATAAAGGAACTATGTATACAATACAATACAATCCAGAGAGAGACTTTTTTCACATACCTAATGATGGGAAATAGAGTATCTCTGTCCCTGACGTTGGAGAACTGCAGGGTTTCAATATACTAGACTAAATAGACCAGGCATGTCCAAAGTCTGGCCCAGGGGCCAACTGTGCCCGTTTTCAAATTTTGAGTGGCCCACAGCCTCTTCTCCACACCAGCTTATCCTGTCATGCATACCCGCCAGCTGGCCTCTCCCCATGCTGGATAGATGTCAGCTTGCAGTTTTATGGTTTGTCTGCCCTCCCTGCCTCTGTCCGCCCTTCAACCCACCAACCCGCCCAGCCTACCTGCCCCTGGCTCAGTTGCTGCAGCATCTTCCCCACCTCCTTGCATGTTGTTGAGGCTTGTCCAAAGTCCAGCCGGGGGGGGGGCAAATGCAGCTCAATGGTCGGCCCCCACATATTTTCACCTCACCAAATCTGACCCTCCTTGCAAAAAGTTTGGACACCCCTGAAATAGACAGTTTAACCCAGTGTAAGGTACGTAGCACATGCATTTAAGAGAAATAGTAGAATAAAGATGTTCACTGTGTGGTATAGTGGAACAGGCTAAGTGTGGAAATATGTTTCTGCTGAAATCAACATTAATCCCAATGGGGTCATTTGCAGCCTTGGGCCAATGTAAGCCACTGAACTGCATCATACACAAATAGAATTCATGACAATCAAAGTGCTAAGAGTGGGCAGATGTACATAAAAGCAGCACATCTGTATCTTGATTTGAGTGCTGGGGGAAAAGCAATGGAAACTGGATCCTATGAGATACCTGCTGTGTATGATAGATAGTATGCGGCGTAGACACAACTCGTTTTTGTAAGCTTCCCATAGGTTTCCATATGTCTGGCCAGAATTTTGGATTGGACGAGTCTTTGGCTTGATCCAGCATGGCTTCAGTTATGCACTTATTGAGGACATCTGTATGCTGTGTAAAAATTGGGGAGAGAAAGGTGCAATGATGCTGTCATCCTTCTCAAAAAGGACCTAAACTCTATAATCATAAGAACATGAGGGGAATCACAAAGCACTTATGAGAAATGAGTTAACAGGGCATTTAGACGTTGCCTCCATCACACATAATACTGGATCTTCATCTCAGTGTCCTCTCATGGAAGTGATTCCTCTCCACCAATCCCCTCTTCCATAACAGAATGAGATACACAAATGCCAGCTTCATTCCTGGAACTCCCAGCCCTGCAGTTGTTTATTTGGATTGTTTATTTAATAGCTTCTTTTGCATTTCTTCAAATGCTATGTGATCTGGATACAAATAGTCTTACAATAATATAAAATCCTGAAGGCACTTGGTCTGGTTCTGAGGAGTCCAGGCTCTGCAAACTGACGTGCTACAAACACTTTCATTTGGAGGCATTTGTAAAGCTGCCTGAACTTGTCAAACTGTCTGTCAGCTCTGAAACTTGAAAAGGAACATGCCAAGAGTTGATCTGCTTTAGGGCTGAAACATAAATTTCAGTCTAACACCAGATTCATTCCTTACCTTCCATTGTTCATTTCCTCATTTTAAAATTGATCATTGGCTATTTAAACTGATCTTTTGCAAGCTCCAAATAGCATGGAACACGGTTGAAGCTGTCTTTTAAAAAATACAGATAAACTAATAAGAAAGAAGAACAGAAATGTCGTAAATTGATCCCAATCCTGTCTTTTCCCACAGGTGGTTAGCAATCTACAGAAAAAATTGATATGAATAAATTTATACCACTAAAAATCACAAACATCTAAAAAAACCTAAAACATAGGCAAAACAGCTGAACAACAGAATGAACACCCCAGAGAGACCAAAAATATCCTTATCTCCTGAAGACTTTCACAGATCAGCAAGTAGTCTAGCTAGAATCTGAATGAGAAGAGTGTGCAGGCAGCCAAACATCTAATGGGAGTTCCTCAGCTTTTGTTGTTGTTCAGTCGTTCAGTTGTGTCCGACACTTCGTGACCCCATGGACCAGAGCTCGCTGGGCCTTCCTATCTTCCACTGCCTCCTGGAGTTTTGTTAAATCCATATTGGTTGCATCGATGTCACCGTCCAACCATCTCATTCTTTCCTTTTCCTTTCAATCTTTCCCAACATCAGGAACTTTTCCAAGGAGTCCTCTCTTCTCATGAGGTGCCCAAAGTACTGGAGCCTCAGCTTCAAAATCTGTCCTTCCAGTGAACATTTGGGGTTGATTTCTTTCAGGATGGATAGGTTTGATCTCCTTGCAGTCCAGGGGACTCTCAAGACTCTCCTCCAGCACCACAGCTCAAAAGCATCAATTCTGCTGTGATCAGCCTTCTTTATAGTTCAGCTTTCACTTCCATACATCACTACTGACTATCCTGACCTTAGTTGGCAAAGTGATGTCTCTGCTCTTTAGGATGCTATCAAGGTTTGCCATTGCTTTCCTCCCAAGAAGCAGACATCTTTTTATTTCATTGCTGCAGTCGCCATCTGCAGTGATCAAGGAGCCCAAGAAAATAAACTCTGTCATTGCCTCCATTTCTTCCCCTTCTATTTGCCAGGAGGTGATGGGACCAGTGGCCATGATCTTAGTTTTTTTATGTTGAGCTTCAGCCCATTTCTCTCTCTCTCCTCTTTCACCCTCATTAAGAGGTTCTTTATTTCCTCCTCACTTTCTGCTATCAGAGTAGTATCATCTGCGCATATGAGGTTATTGATATTTCTTCTGGCAATCTTAATTCCTCAGCTAGGGAGACACAATTGGGAAAGGCTTGGCACTATTTTGAACATTGCAAGACTGATTTTAAATTCTAGTTAGGTCAGTCATAGGACCAGGGTCCTGAACCACTTAGAGATCTGAAAAGGAAACCTGCAATTAGACTGGCAAACCAAACTGGAGTAATTTGGTTTTGCTGTGGCTCGATTCACAGCATATTCCCTGGTTCATACATTGTTTTGGTACCAGGGTCCCCACTGCTCCCCATCCCAATAAAATGGGGTTTGATCTGTGCACAATCCACAACCCTCATTCCTTTGCCTTGCCCTCTGTTGTTGCTCAGCTCCTCTTTTAAAATTCATTGTAAAGCTGGTGTTAAGGGGCTACATAGCATTAGTGAAAAGGAACAGTTTTCCATAATTTAAACACACATACATACTACATACTACATACATAGTGGTCTGCTTATCCTCATTGAAGTTGTTTCTATTTCATATTGCCTTTTATCAAAAAATGAAGTCTGCTGCTCTTACTATAAATAATCAAGCTGATACCTACGTTTGTTACTGGTACTGTTTATTGATTACAGAGTAGTACTTACCTCGTTCTTTCTCTGAGGCTAGAAATTTTAGGTGTATAGTATGATCCCAGCATCCGCTGATTCACCAACCGTGGATTCAGTTATCCATGGTTGGTGATCAATGGGTGCAGGGGAAGTGTGAGGAGGGAAAAGAAAAGAAACTTATTGATGCTGTGCCCTCCTCACCACCAACACCCTCTGCTACCCTCTGGAGGGGTGAGGTGGGGACTTAAGAGGACCCGACTGGCCAAGTGGCCTTTGAAATTCCTGCTCGGGTCCCGCTGAAGCTCTAACTTCCAGTCTTCCACCCGGGAGCCGAGCGGGAAGTTCAAAGGCTGGTCCCTTAAGTTCCCACCCCACCCCTCTGGAGGGAGGGTGGCATGTGGTGAGGAGGGGTCAGCATCCATAAGCTCCCCCCCTTTGCCACTGCTGCCACCGCCACCGCCGCTGCCACCACCACCACCACCACCACCACAGGCCAGCCACCAAGCCTAGCGGTGTAGAGAGCAGCTGGCCAGCAGCAGCAGTGAGGAGGGAGGGGAAAAGAAAACTTCCCAATGTTGAGCTCTCCTTGCTGCTGCCGCTGTCTGGCAGCAAAGAGGGTGTCTGGCCAGTGGCCGTGGTGAGGAGGGCTTGGCATCGTTAAGTTTTCATTTCCCCCCTCCATCAGACAGCATTTGGGGGTTGTCAGGGGTGAAAGCTTTCTCACCGGCACCCCACAACCCCTGTCACCACTATTATCCTTGGATTAGAGCGTTTGCTCTTATCCACAGATTTTGCTATTCATGGGGGGTCATGGAACCGATCTCCCATGGATACGGCAGTCCTACTGTAATAGAAATTATTCTGTCTTGACTTAATTATTTTTCCCTCCTTGTTATAGTATTCTATTGTTCTGTTTTTATTTGACGTATTCTGCAATGGCCTGTGTGCCACACAATAATTTTTTGTTGGTTTGGTTTGGTTGGTTTTATTTCTCTCTCTTTCTGTCATTTGTCCTCTGCAGAGGTGATCTAGTGCTGAACTCAATAGTTTGTTTTTTAAATAATTAAAAATCTTTTGGGGGCAATAGGGAGGAACATTACAGGGATGGATATTCCTATTATCCAAAACGTCACACCGGGCTTAGTATATTGCCAGAATGCCACTCAGAGTCATGCCTCCCAGTCTTCTGCAGAAGGAAACAACTGATCACAGGGGGGGATACCTTTCAATTAGCTGCAGCGTGAAAAAAGTTAGAAGCCCCTGACAGCATGAAAACAACAACTACCACAAAACCTCCACTTGGAAGGAAAAAGCTGATTCACATTTGCCCTTGCACCATGTGATCAGTTCAAAATAATTTAATGCATCCATTTTATGTTTATACAAATCTCATATTATTTACTGGTGCAGTCTATTATTACCAGACTGAATTAGGCCCAGTGTCTCATTAGTGACATGTGCAGTGATTTCATAAGGGATGCAATAAATTTGCTCTTGCAACCTCTGTTAAAATCTTGGCAGCAGTCTCTTCACTAACTGCATTCTCTGGACAGTCTATATAATATACAGGGTATTTGTTGTTATCATTACAAAATATGATGCTAGGTTTCATCCACATCAGAGCCCTCTAACATTATGATACATAATTCATTTTGGAAATAACTGAATTAAAACAGTGATTCCACACACCAGCTACTGAAGTGCTTTGATAGCTGGTGTTGCTCTGACAAGAATCCTATGAAAAAAATATTCAGAAGTCAATCCTGTTCATAAATGAATTCACCCTCATTAATTAATATTTCCCTCCCTGAAGCTTTACTCCTTTATTGCTTCCTATTCAGTGTGGTGGCAGCATTAGTTGTAGAATAGACTCTTAGACCAATGGAATGATAGAACAGTGAAGTTGGAAGGGGCCTATAAAGCCATAAAGTCCAATCCCCTGCTTCATGCAGGAATATTTACTTCTGCTTGAATTACTTCTTGGTCTCTGGATGCCTTTATAATTTTTTTCTGTTTATGTTTAAAAAGAGAAATATAGTGTTTGCAATATTTTTGAGCTGGAATGTACACCAGTGCTGCACTGCATCTTGGTTTAATCTGGATTACATCAGTAGCACAATGACCATTTACTGTACTCTCTTTTGGTTATTCAAAATATTATAAGAGAAGCAGAAAGAGAGGAAGACAACATTTGCAATGACAAGGGTTCCACTTTATGGATTGAGCTAAATTAGCTGCAAAGATCAGTCTTCCTTTTAACATTTTTTGAAGTTCATTGCTCAAAATTGACATGTCTTTATCTCTTGGTGACTAGCAAATTGGCTTATTTAAGGGAGATAGTTTTAACTGAACATTCATAGATAGGATAAGGGCAGTGCCACTCCTACCATTAGATAGAGTGAGGGGGACGTGTGTGTACTAGAGATGGGCACAGAACAAACATTTTTTAGTTTCCGTTACCATTTGTTGTTTCTGTTACATAACGAAACGACAAACGAAAATTGTGATGAAAATGCAACGAAACGAACGGAAACGTTTCATTTCCGTTAATGGTGATGCACAATGAAATGAGCTGTTTTAAATGTTAAAAAACGCTCTGGACATCCGTAAAAACATAGCGATAATTATTTATATTGTCTGATAATACCTACCAGGGGGGTTGGGGTCCTTAAAACGTTTATTTTTGTCTTCTCCCATCGCGATGTATTTCCCCCCCTTTAAAATGGATGTGGCACCAGCCACAAAATGGAGGCAAGCCATGTGATGGGATCATGTTCAACCAATAGCATGCCCAGGTTGCAGACTGGGCGGGCAGGTCTGGCAGCCACAGAGGGCATAAAAAGCTCTGGCAGCCCCCGTCCTCCTTGCAGTCTCTGGTGGGAGTTAGGGTGGGATTGCTGTCTCTGCTGCGCCTCTAGCTTCAGTCCTGCTGCCTCCTTGTGTGCGTGCATGCTGCGTACCTCTTGGTGAGTACCCTCCCTTGCCCCGCAGTGCAGTCACTCTGCGGCTGCCTTGCACCCTGGGCAACGCCCACCGCTGCCTTTGCAGCCTCCCTGCATACCTAGTCTATACTGTGTCTCTGCCAGCATCCATTTTTTTTAGTGTTTTCCCTCTGGCCTGGGGCATTGGGGGATGCTTGCGCATGGAAATGCTTTAAAAATCGCGCAAAAAGCAGGTAGAAATGACAAACGAAAAAATGAAAAACTGTAACGAAATTTTTCCAAAAATCCCCGACAAACGGAAACGAACCGAAACAGACCTCTCAACGACAAATGAAAAACCGAAAAACCATTTTTTTTGTTTCATGCCCATCTCTAGTGTGTACTGCTAACGTGCTTGCTCCCGGCCCTTTCACAGGCTACTGACAAACACAGCTTCTAATTTTTCTCTTTTGCTGCCACCAACTAGCTTCACTAGTAAATTAAAGCCTTCAGACTGTTTTTAATTTGAATAAAAATAAAAGCAATTTATTGATAGAATCAAAATCATTAAGGGTAAAGTGTTGAAGTATAAACAAAAAGAATATTGCTCAAACCCACTAAAGTTTAGTTACTGATAAAGTTGAACATATGCACACCCAGTTCCTAAGTTTACAAACTCCAAACACTCAGTTTTCCTCACAGACACTCTAAAAATCCTATCTCTTCTCTATTTTTTCTCCAGAAAGTGTAAATCCCTTATCTAACCCTACCTGTCTTTCTCTTAGACAGTGCCCATCCCTATCTGACTAAAACAGTGCTGAGCAGAGTCTTAAATGCCCTCAGGCCACTCCCCAGACTCTTTCATTGGTCTACAAACCCACCAATCAGTACAGACACCTCTCATGAATTATCCATTAACATAGGTAAATGGCACAAGGCAATGAAATCACTGGAAGTGGCAGGCTTGCCACTCCCTCTCAGTGTGGAAGTGACACATGGCCACATGGTTCTGCTCTGACAACCTTCTCATACTTTGGTTTCATGTGCCTATTTAGCTGCCTCTGTCATGTCTGCTACCTCTTCTTCATCTTACCTGTTCTTCTGCATTGCTTGGTTGAGGTTTGGAGCAGAGGATAGATAGCTGCCTGGTTGACCTGGCCTGGAGCCCCATCCTACTGGAAGCAGCAGCTATTGAGATGAAGATTATAATTACAGGTATGTTCTTCAGCATGGTGTGTGAGGGTACTGTTGCTTCCTCCTCTTTAGCATGCTCATACACCATGCTGATGAAGAAGAAAACCCAAGCCCAAAATTGCAGTGTGTCTATATCTGTGTACATCAGAGCAGGTGATGTTTGGAGGTGGGATTTCTCATGAATGAGTTATGTATGTGATGGGGCATCACTTGGATTCCCATTTTTCAGTCAAAATGTTATTGTTTTTAGTCATAGAAGCATTGATATTTAAAAGCAAATGTTTTAACATGTGCCACTATTTAGCACAGCTGAAGCTGAGCAAAGGACCTCTGCAACTCTAGTCCTCATTCTGTATCTCTGTTGACTAATGTGGTGCCAAGAGATGGATAAATACATCACAAAGGCAAGCTTTAAAACTGTGCACCCACAAGCTCAGGCTGAGAAATCACAGAGTTGGTACCTTCAATGTTAGTGCTGCAAGAATTGCCATAGTGCTGTTGCTTTGTTGTCCCAATATTTCTTCTTTGAGTAGACCACTTAAATCTCAACAGATCCCATAATACATGCATGCAAATATACTAAAGAAAAAGTGAATGCCTAACCCCTATCTCAATCTTTATTTTTTAAATTTTTGGAGACAGCTGAAGACACTTAATGGGCGCTTGATTTCATACAACTGTCCCTCTGTGTTGTCGATTTGTTGATGGTCAATTTTCATCTCAGCTAAAGGTGAAATGTCTGACTGCAGGGGATACTTTTTCATGCAATTAATTAAAATAAATCTCTCAACTTTCCCACAGTTAACCTGATTTTTCAGTCACTTAAATTTCATCCTGTCACTTCTTGTTGTTGCTGGGTTGGATCAAAAACAGGCACAGGGATTAACCCAGTTGTGACAAATTGTAAACCAGTTTTTTTTTTGGGGGGGGGACTCTATGTGAGTGAGAGCAGGTTAATTTCCAGTTTTATTTGCAGCTTTCTGGCTATTGAGAAATCACATGCTCTTTAAAAAGAGCTGATGTTTTATAGCTCTATTGTTGTCTAGGTGGTCCTGCTGATATGGATAAATTGCTCAAGCTTTTGGCAAAAACCACAGCCTTATGTCACACAGATTGACACTACTAATCCCCTCATCTGTGTATACATATGTGGGAAAGTTTGCATGTGAAGCTCATCCTAATACGCCCAAGCCTTCAGCACTAATCCTTATTTTGATGCTCTAAGCAAGGCACCAAAGGGTTAATTAACATTCTCTGGGGAGAGTGGAGTGGTCTGCAATTTTTTCCAGTCTTATTATGCCTTGTAACACTGTTGGAAAGCTTTTTTGTTTTATTGTTGTAATCTTTCATTTTAAGAAATTCCTGCTGGAGAACTCTTTCAATTTGCTCTGCAGAGCAGAAATAAACTGGCTTATCTGAGATCTTTAATATTACAGTCAGACTATTAATAAATTTCATCAGCTGAATTTTTTCTTTTTTCTCTTTTTTTCTTTTTTCTTTGGTAGATTGGGGGAGGGGTTGGCAAGATAATTTTGCATTAACACATCATACCTCATCACCCAATAATACTTAGCTCCCTGTAATCTTATGACAGGGTAATTTCTGTCGCAGCGTCCCCTGTGTCAAATCTGCTCCATTCTATTACTGCCCAGACTGCTCAGAGTGCCTTGGCTTGGTAATGAATATTCCAGCTTCGACACTTTTATCTAAGGATTATAAAATGAATGAATGCAGAATTTAGCCAGAGGGAGTTGCTGCTTCATTTTCATTTCTTAATGTCATTGGAATAAATGTGAAAAGCACACATTGATTAGAAAAGTAAAATGGAATAAGAAACCCCATTAGGTCCATTCACGAGGCAAACCTGACTTCGCAACATGGTGACAGAGAAACAGGCTGATGGTCTCCTGTTCAACAACTAACAAGGCATGACTGTTTAGCAGCCCAGGTCATACCAGACTGGCACGGTCTGAGTGATGCTGTGCTTCAAGATGGTGGGTATTAGGGATGGGCACAAGCCCAGGTGGTGTTTGGAAACCTCCGACACACAAGCAGCCAATCTCTTACCTTGGTCTGTGCCTGCACGGAACTGAGCTCCAACAAGGAAGCAGGCTGTGATGTCATCTTTGCTTCTCTGTGGTGCTGGCCAATCAGGAGCTGTGCAGGGACAGGCATCATCCTGCCTCCCTGTCTGACTGGCCAGCACCACGGAGAAGCAAAGATGACATTGCAGCCTGCTTCCTCATTGGAGCTCAGCTCCGTGCGGGCACAGACCAAGGTAAGAGATTGGCTGCTTGTGTGTCGGAGGCTTCTGAACACCACCTGGACTCGCATAGGTTGTTTCCTGGTTAGTACTTGGATGGGAGACCACCAGGGAATACCAGGGGCTGTAGGTGCCTGGAGTAGGAACTGGCAAACCACTCCAGTATTCCTGCCAAGAAAATTCCATGGACATGGAGTCACAAAGGGTCGGTCACGACTGTAACGACATAACACACACACACACACACACACACACACACACACACACACACACACACACACACACACACACACACACACAGAGAGGTTCCAAAACAAATTGCCCATCCCTAGTGGATATACTTACACATTAACTGCATGTATTTCTTCAAGTTAGAATCCTACCTTCTTTTCTACCATCAGTCTATACTAGTCCAAGGACTCCTCCCTTCAAACATACATGGCTGAGGCATGCTGCTGGTCCCCATGTTTTTCCTTTGAGGCTGTATTTCCTTTGTGCACTCAGGACCACAAGTGTGAACTTATGTACAATTGAGAAAGAGATACTGGTTGATGCTTTTTGGTAATTCTTCAGATGATTGTCTTTTCATTGACCTTTCTGTGATAACCCAGAGTGGATGCATATTCCAGTAGTGGAATGATTTAGGACAGGGTTAGTCCCATGGTCCGAATGTATGATTAAGAATCCACATGATATGCTCCCTCCATATCAGACCCAGGCTGATTAAAATGTCAGCTCAGGTAAGAAAAATTACCCTGCTAATACAGTAGTTTGTATGAATGATGGCACCTGCAGTTTTGTTCAGGCATGTAACTTTGGTAAGAGTACCCTGTTTTCCAGGGCTTTGGGTCATGTGATATGAAGCCTGGATTAATCATATGATATGGACAATTATCTGGAACAAGATTTTAACATAAACGAGCAAGCAAACAGTCCAGCAGATCTCTTTTCAGCCTATAAGACTTTTGATGGACAGGCAATTGACTCAATAGCAGACGAAGCTACAAGCATGAATAACATTACATGATGCAAAGAAAGTGGAAACACATAAATTAGCAAAGCTGTAGGCAAAGCTTTTTTACCCTTCAACATGGATATTTGTGCCATGAATAGTTCTTGCTTAGCTTTTAGGATTATTAAAGTAATGTCTGGAGTGGTCCTTGTTTTGATATACTTGAAAGTATTTTCAGTTTTGTGAAATTATCCTAAGGAAAGAGACAGCATACCATCCAAAAAGAAATATTAATTTAATTAGATACAACTGATTCCTAGCATGGATCTTCCATATAATGTATCTGATAAAAGACAAAGGCAGAAACAAAACATCTGTAGAATAAATCATCTACGGTGAACAATAGAATCTCAAACTGCAAGATGATCATCTGGTTACCTGTTAAAGTAGCCATAGCCAAAAGCATAATACAGATCAAGAAAAGAACAGAGTGTTCTTGGCCAAGGACAACTGTAAAAGCTTCATGTCTTTCCACACATTTCTTGGACAAGGGTACAAATACCATGACTGCTGCTAATTAAACAATAATAATTATCAGTTCCATAGAAGAATATGATGGCCTCCCATTTACAAATTCACATTATTATAAGTACAAAGTCACGGGCCAAAGACAATTTAATATTATCCAGTGGTGGTGGCAGCAAAAATCAACATAACTCCTTAATAAATTGGGAAGTCATTAGGAAGACCAAGCGACTGTGGCCTATATGAATAGGGTGTCATAGAACCTGACTGCACCAAAAGAGGCAGACAAATACAGGGAATAAAGTTCAGCTTGGGGTCTAGTAAGGTTCAGGATCAAGAACATTTCTAGAGGATGCCTTTTCATGTTTCAGGGCTCTGGTGTGTGAACGTGCTACACTGGCAGGGCTCCTTTTGCTACCAAGTACAACAGCATAGTAACCTACTTCTTGAAGATATCTTGAACCTACTGCAGTACAGCAGGTAGTAGGTGTGAGGCAGCAATTCATAGAAACATAAGAATTTGCCTTATGTTGTCCATCAGCACATCTAGCTCATTATTGCTTTCTCTGAAGGACAGCTGTTTCCAGAGGCATAGCTAGAGTTTGGAGGGCCTGGGGACAAAATCAGTTTTTGTGTCATCTCCCCCACAACCATATATCACCCACCCAGCATAGCCCCTGCTCACTCGCTTGGTTGCTGCTTGCTTTCAGGGGCCGAGGGTGTGTGCTGGGCTCCCCGGTGGGATGGGTGTTGCCTTCGCTCCACCCGCAGTGGGATAAGGGCACTGGCTGGGCAGGTGGGTGGATGGAGGGGGAGTGGCCCCAGCTGCCACGCCCAGGGAGGCTCCAAGCACTGAGGGTCAGCTCGCAGAGGCCATCAGCAGGCAGCGATCGCCGCACCTCTCTCCACTGAAATCAGGCACATGCCACAGCCAGCCCTCAAGAAGCCTTGCTTGCCTTTCGTCCCCCCCTGAACCTCCAGTCAAGAGGTACATTCCCACCGGATAGCACCTCTCCTTTCCCCCAACTAAAGATCACTAAGCCTTAGCTGGGGGAAAGGAGGAGCGGGAAGGTTCATGGCTTCCTCCACCTCCAGGTGTCCCCAGATTGCTCCTCCTCCTTAGATACACCTCTGGCAGTTTCTCTCCAGGGTTTCAGGCTGGAATGTTTCTAGTTCTTTCTGGAAATCTCAGGGATGATA
Source organism: Phrynocephalus forsythii (assembly GCA_029282475.1). Taxonomy (NCBI): domain Eukaryota; kingdom Metazoa; phylum Chordata; class Lepidosauria; order Squamata; family Agamidae; genus Phrynocephalus; species Phrynocephalus forsythii. The sequence goes on from JAPFRF010000005.1 coordinate 95,772,702, forward strand.
ACATATATCTTGTAATCTCATAATGATGATTATAATCAGTGTGTGCCTGTGAATCCTTCTTGACATAGGTAACCAACTATTGGATTTATGTTTTAAATGTCAGTTTGTTTGTGCTATTTGTTCTGGAGAAAAACATTCTGCTTTGAAGGTAGTGAACTGGAATTATTAAACAACTATTATATATTTCATCCCTCAGTAGGACCAGTGACGGCTTCTCGGACAAGGGTACAAAGCAATCTTTCCATCTTCATCGTGTTGTAAGACATAAGCATGGATATTAAGCAACAGGAAACACTCCCTGAGTAGTTAGGACATTGGCCTAGATGACAGATTAAAGTGCCTTAGCTTTCCCTCTTCAGATCATCAATCTTTTTGTCATGCTAATCTGCACATCAGAATGTCAGATCTATACCTGGCTTCTCCTGGCAAATGTCAAAGATTTCAGCTTTTGGTTTATCCCCCTGGTGATTTTTTGGGGTGGGGGGCGGTTAGTATAGATAACCATTTTTTTTGCTTCATTTAATATGGGTAGCTCTGAAGGCTAAGGGCTGAGGTGAGCTTATTTGGCATAATTATCAGATGTGTCAAGATGTGCAGTTCAAGGTAATATAACTGCCCTGGAGCCATCACCCTTTTCGACAGCCTGTCAGCTGCTTGATGTGAGAGGGATGGGGAAGAACACCTGCTTCTTCGAGCAGAAAATAGACGGTTAGGAAAATGGCAAAGACGAAAGCGCTATCATGTTTTTCTGCTTAGCATATGCTCTCACGTGCTATTTCTCTGCCCCCACACTTCTCTCTCTCTCTCTCTCTCTCTCTCTCTTTCTCACATGTCTGTCACAAGGCCCCCAGAACAGCACAGTGTGATCTGATATGGATAATATCACTCATCTCTCACAAGAGATCGATTCGGGGTTTTGTTCTAATGCAGGCTTAGAAGAGACGTGGCTGGCAGGTCTATTAATGCCTATTACCTCCAAGGGCTCAAAATTGCATCTAGCAGATCCTGTCATTATTGTGCCCCATTTGGATGAGTTTTACAGTGGTGTCTGGAGAGAGGATGCCTACCTAGCAATGCAGTAATTACAAGATTTCTAATGATTTGTCCTGCAAAATCGATAAAGAAGAAATCTGTGCAATAGCAGGGAACAACTCTTTCTCTCTCCCCCCCAGCACTTCCCTGCCTTCCCTACCTTCCCTGCCTCTCTGACACATGCATATCCTAAAATCATCATCATCATTGTCATCGTCGTCGTCGTCATTTGAGACTTACGGTGACCCCTTTCAGAGTTTTCCAGTTATAGAATATTCCGAAGTGGTTTAGCATTCTCTTCTTCTGGAAGGGACAACCTGAGGGACTGTGCTGCCTGCCCAGGGCCACATAGGCTGGCTCCAGTTTCAGGAGATACAGTGGGGAATCGAACTCCCAGCCCTCTGGCTGTGTGTTGTGTCATTACAGTCATGACCGACTCTTTGTGACCATGTCCATGGAGTTTTCTTGGCAGGAGTAGTGGAGTGGCTTACCAGTTCCTACTCTAGGCGCCTACAGCACCTGGTATTCCCTGGTGGTCTCCCATCCAAGTACTAACCAGGGCCAACCCTGCTTAGCTTCTGAAATCAAGCAAGATCGGATGTGCTTAGGGCATCTAGGTAAAACCAAGTAAGCCAAACTCCAAAATTAAGAGGACATGCCTCCCCATTGCAAAGCTACAGCCAGATGCTGCTGCCGATTTTGCCAGTGAAGTGGAGCATCCACACGTGGTTTCTTAAACAGAGCCATGCAGATAGAGTCTGGAAAATTAAATCCTTTCCCCCATGCAGTTTTATGCTAATACACAGCTTCTCCTTAACCAGAGATTAGTTGTTGGTGTGTGTGTGATGAATTCCACAGTGCTCTTTGGGATGATCATCACTGCTAACTGGGGAATCTCAGAATTGTTGTCTAAAAATATAACTTTTCAAGTGCAACAGAATGAGGTTGTATAGTTCCAAGATGGAAAATGACCTGGAGCCCTAGAGAATGCAGGTGGGAAGGCTTAGTTTTTAACATTTTCCTTATGTGAAAAATTCTTCTGTAACATAATGCTTATACAACAGGGCATGAGACTAGCTGGAACCTCTCTCCCTGCTATGTGGCATCTGATTTGCATAAAGTTGATATGTGAAAGCATTCAAAGTAATCAAAGAAGCTCAACACCACTTCCTTTTGAAGCAGGCATAGAGTAGACATGAAGAAAATGATTGGCCAGAACTGCCTCATTTCTGTTGTCCTTCCAGAAACTGTGGCTCTTCTCAGAGCCACAGTGGGGAATTGAACTTCCTTTCTCTAGCCACATACCTAATTCATGGAACTGTTCATCCAGCTGATACCTTTTTTAGTGCAATCATGTGCCATCAAGTCACTTTTCCTTTTTGGGGTTTCTTACGTAGAGAATACTCAGATATGGTTTCCCACTCACAAGTCCCCACAGGCTGGCTCTATTTCCAGAACATACAGTGCAGAATCAAACTCTCAACCTTGACACCATTATCAGATCATTTCAAAAATCTACAGATTTAAGCTATCGTTTGACCCCTTAGAGGACTTCGGCAGACTGTCACCCCAGTGCTGTGTATGATGCAGAAAAAACATCCCAAAAGCCACATATACTTACTAGGTCCTTAGTTAATGGAGGCTCCCGATTCTACCTCTTGCAGCAGAGAACTGGATGACTCTCTTAGTCCTGTTATTTAAAGGGTTGCCAGCCATTTTGAGATCTCTGTCCCTGCATTGCCCTTTCTGCCCATGGACAGAGATACACAGACATGAGGCACACCCCATTATTAGAGAAGGTGGGTGTGAATCAACTGCAGCAACATTTTCAGCATTAAGTAGTAGAGATGGGCATGAAACAAGAATATAGCATTTAATTTTGTTTCATTTCTTTAGTAGTTTCAATTTGTTTTATTACTAACAAAATTTTAAAAGAATTTTGGAACAAAACAAAACACTATACTGTATAATGGCTCATCTGGATCCTAGAAACACCAAAATCACAGGGGAGCATCCTGGACGTCTTCCTTGTAAGCCCCCCAAATTTGGAGAGGTTTGGGGTTCAGGGGGCTGAGTTATTAAACTTGAAAGAGGATCCCCCTAGGAGAAAATCATTCTGATTGAGTTGGGAAGCCACTAATAGTCCCCTCATGGTGAGTGATTAGTGGCTTCCCAACTCAATTAGAATGATTTTGCCAGACCAGGCCGAAATAAACAGGCGACACACGTTTGCTTTGGGTTAACAAGGGCCACAATTTATTAACAGTATTAAACTTTAAACGTAACTTTTATGAGGGCCTGAAACGTAGCGCAAATTTTATGGTGGTTATTAATTTCTCTAGGTCCCTTCCAACAGGTAAATTTCCTGCGGCCTGTTTTACTGCCGCAGACCGGATGCCTAATTGTATTGGCATCCTACAAAGTTAATCAAGCCTTGGCAGCCCTTTAAATGTGGCTGGGTTTATGCTTTATTTTATGCCTGTCTAATACTGACCCTAGCTACTTGTTTATGGGCTGCCAAGCACACTGAATATGTCAATTAAGGTCGGGACCTAGGTAATCAATGTTTAGTTTTGCGCTACCCGCCAAATTGTGACCAAGGGATTTAACAAAAGCCCAGCGCCAGCGTGTGGATGATGGGATGGGCAAAAACTCTCTGTCACTCATGGCCAATCAGAGTGACAGTCAAAATTCCCATCCGGCCCCTGAACCCAAACCACCATCCACACCAAATAAGCCAAGGGTGGGCGGGAAAGGCAAGACTGCACAGGCAGGTCGAGGAGGAGCGCACCAGGACCTTAAATAGGTGCGCTCCCCTGTGTAGCCTGAAGAGCTTTCTGAGGGCAAAAGACGCCCCGCCTCCGCATGCTGCGGGACGGAGCAGCCATTCTCCTTGGGGCACCATTTGGAGCTTAATAGCTCTGCCCTCTGAATCCCAAACCTCTCCAAATTTGGGGGGCCTTACAGGGAAGAGCTTGAGGAAGTTGTTCTGTGAATATATGGCTGCGATCCATATTTTAGTGTTTTGTTATGTTTATGTACTGGAAAATATGGATGACAGCCATGCATCAGCATGGAAATAGCAGAGTAGCTTCTTTGGATTCTTCCCTGTAAGACTGCAAGAGAAAGATGTAGTCTATAGTTTGCAGTGCCATTTTGGCAATATTGAATCTCCAGGTTTAGCTTTAGGTGATGGCCTAGTGGGCTATTCGGGGTATCTTCCATAGTTTAACAAAAAGTGGAAAATCCACATGGTCCCTGTGTAAAATCCAAAGGCAAGAGAGAGGGGAAATAACAATTGTAGCTTTCAGCTCTGTGCCGATCGTCAGCATGTCAGTGACTTTAGAGCTAGGGATGGTGTATAAAAACACCCCAGAAAAGTAGTACAGACCAGCTCAGCGGTTTAGGAATATGGCTGCTGAGCCAGAGGTTTGGAGTTCGATTCCCCACTGTGTCTTCTCTGAGCAGAGCCAACCTGTGTGACCTTCAGCATGCTGCACAGTCTCAGGCCTCCCCAGAAGAAGGGTATGGTAAAATATTTCAGCGTATTCTTGACTTTAAAAACCCTGGAAAGGTTTGTCATAAGTCAGAATTGACTTGATGGCACATGATGATGTTGATGAAAAGTAGTACACAAAGCTGAAGGTAAAAGGTGGGCCAAATTATACTGACTCAGGTCAGATTGAGATGAGGTCTCCCCCGCCCCCATCTCATGTTTATTACCTCACCTAGAGGCAGACATAGTGTTTTACTAAATTGTTGCTTAAGTCTGTGCAATGAACTAAAACAGTCAAACTGGGACTGGAATCTGGGATTTTTCCCAACTGAAACCAATATATGCTATTAGAACTTGCTGCACCTCAGCATAATTCATCATAATATCCTAATTTTGTTTTTCAAAATATCATCTTAGTGTTTTATTCATCTTCAGGGATATTAAGACTTCAGGGCTTGTAGAAGAGAGTCAGAGGGAAGCTTTTCTGCAATTTAGTGTCTTCAGACGCCTTGGGGGCTATTTTAGAGAATTTTAAAGATTCCCCCAAAAATCAATTCATGAGTTTGTTGGAAAAAGTTATAAATTGTGATTCGTCAACTTTGATGAATCACAAAACAAAATGAAAGCCCATTTTTCTGATTTCAGTCCATCACTACTGTAATGTGTTTTTGGTTTTATCAGATTTTTGTAAGGCTTAGGTTAGGAAAAATCAGCTAGGTTGGGAGATGGTAGTTCAAGGTCATGTAACTTTATGAGAGAACAGGGAGCTGGCACAAGCTGGGACTGCTGCATCCAGTATATGTCATGCTGGCTTTTACTGTGAAAGTAATGGGCAGTTTTGATGGGAGCAAGCAACACCACAAGGCGAAATGACAGTTATGGAATATGGATATTAGGAGCTTTATGACTAGCACTAACTAGAAGAACCCGCTAAAATCTTTTGGAATTACTGTGACAGAATCCAAATCATTCTCAATTGAGCACACCCCTCCCCCTTTACAAGATGTGAATGGGCCCATCTCTGTGCTTAAAAACCTTTCCGGTGTTTTTAAAGTAAAAACAGGAAAATGTGTTTTTGTGATCAGTTTTGGGAATAACGATCTGTGATTGATTGATGTTACTAGGTATGCACCCAAATACTCATGACCTTGGGTAACTCTAGCATCAAATACTTGAGTTTTGGTACATTAGCATTTTGGTACCTCAGGAGAAGCAACTCTTACAAGAAAATTAGCAATTTTCCTAGGTGTAGAAATCTCATAGAAAGACTGAGAAATTTGCTGGCCAAATAAAAAAATTGCTGGCCTTTATGCAATACAGACAATGAAAGGGAATGATTGTTTCATTCATGGCATTCACACATGTGTGGAAGGATGGATGTAACTTACCCTCTGCCCCCCCCCTTAACAATCCTCAAGGGACTTCATGATATTGCTGGATGACATATTAGGGTATTTCAAAATAATTCTGTAATCCATTTTTCACAAAGTGACCAGAAGCCACAAAATGGATCACAGGTGGGGATAAAGGGAGAGACAGATAAAAACAGCTTTTTCTAGCAGAAACTCAACAGGGAGGTAAGCAACATACCATCCTCCAGAAGAGCATTGTCATCATCTTGAAACACATTATTGCCCAAGGGTGACTCAAGGCTGCTAGCGACAGGTTCAGTACCCTGGTGACTTGTGAAACCCAAAGGACCCAGTGGTTATTCATTCCAGGACAGTCCCAGGACAGGAGTAATGTAAGCTGAATATATGTAATTTATAGTACTCAGTACTCTAGTCCTGGTTGGACAAATGTGCAAAAATGGACCAAATCAGCTGTATTCATGCAATTCTTGAGGAACTATGGAGAAGAGCACAGAGCCACTCATCACTCACCATTACAGAACTGATAGCATTCAGTTCATTCTTAACCAGCAAATCAAAAGCCCCTGCTCTGATTCTCATAACAGCTCCTTTAGGGACTCACTGGGCAGTTGGAAGGATACAAAATGACCAGCAACTTTAATAGGGAAACAGATGCTGTGGCAGCCATTTCATGGAACTGTATAGCAATTTAGATAATCATCTTGTGTTGCTACTTAAATAATCCTTTTGTATTCTGAAATATCCTTCTTTTTTGTTTTTCTGCCCAGCTCAGTTTTTAAGCCATTAGGCATCTGCTGCCCCCTTGCTGTGAGTACCTCTACATGTTCCAGAGTGGGTGAATGCCAAATGTTTGTGGCATTCTTACTTTGGGCTAGGCAGTGAGTGGGAACAGTTGGGCAAACCAGCTGACTGGTTAGGAAGACTAAGGGGCAATAGCACAGTGTGTGTGTGTGGGGTGTGTGTGTGTGCCACGGGGGCAGTTGCACCAGGTGCAACTTTTTCCCCAGTCCCTGCCCAAACAGGCTGCCCCTGTCCCTTCCCTATCTGGTCCTGTTGCCTTCTTCTCTTTGTCCTCTACCTCTGCCACCATCTTGAGACACAGCAGGCCTAGCTTTCCTTCCAGGATCTGGGCCTGTAGTATGTATGGAAACCTCCACCTCACAGCTGACAGTGGGTAAGTTCCTGGAAGGGCAACTTGACCTATTGCTCAAGTTGTCAGCAGTGGAGGAGGAGGAGGACGACGACAATGACAACAACAACGAGGAGGACGAGGACAAAGAGGCAGGACCAGGTAGGGAGGTGACAGAGAAGTGGGCAAGCTATGGGGCTACAAATGGGTGATCCACTGGTGTGCAGTGCCAGATCTGGCCCTGTGGTGCTGAATCACCCATTTGCAGTGATGAAGGAGGTGGAGGACCAGTTAGGGAGGAGAAGGGGATAGGGCAGGTTGTAGGGCTGGAAATAGATAACCCTGTGGCGTTCACGTGCTTGGCTCCGGCCATTTCAAGGGCTGTTGACAAACACTGCTTCTGATTTTCCTCTATCGCTGCCACCAACTAGCTTAGCTAACTAGATCGGGACCACATAACTATTATCCCAAATGTACATGCTTTGGAAAACAGACTCATAAATCAAGCTATTGCCTATGTGCATGATGGAGGAGAAGGAGGCAGTATGACTAGGTATAGACACAATGAGGGCCGTGGGAAGGGGGCAAGGGCAGGCTGCAGTAGTGGATGTAGCATGAGGGGGCACAGCGATGGTCACACAAGGCACAAAATGTGCCTTGCCTTGGGTGCTGGCAACCCACACTACACCCCTGCTAAGAAGACATCTCCTATGCCCTCAGCACATGTTGTCCTTCAGTGCAGCTCCTGGGAGATCGAAAGAAGCTGGTAGGAGCTTTGCCTACAAACTAAAAGTCCATCACATTCCTAAAATGGATGGAACCACATAATATCCCAGGTCATGGCTCTTTGCTTCCTATGTGTTCAGAGCTTCCCTCTTTTCAGTCTAGAAATGTACTGTACAAATACATACAAATAACTGCAGAAATCCAAGAACAAATTGTTTCAGGCCACCTTTGGCAGGCTGCTCCTTATTTGTATGGCCAATATGGATACAAATCAAATTGGATTGTATTTGCAGACTCCTACCAATATGGAAACATCAATGTATCCGCCACACACACACACCCTTTACACTAAGGACCGGATCATGTAGGAGCCGAGACATTCCTGCCTTGATAAAAAGCAGTCTAAAAAGGAGCTTCATTTATGAGTCTGGTTTTCAATGCACATACATTTGGTATAATTGTTGTGGGAGGAAAAATGGATGAATTGCAACAAGGCATACACATGTCATTTAGGGTATAGTTTAACCCACAGTCCTTAATATTCAGAGGGAGTCTCAACTGTTTCTTAGGCTTGCTGAAATGCACTATATGCTCAGGAGTAATTACATTGTAACTCAAGCCATGCCACTGTTGAAACCCAGCGCAGGAAAATAAATGCCAAGTCTTAGCTGCTCTGAGTCCCGGTGGAATTAAACCTTCTTTGGTTGGCAGTTATATCTCTTGAAAAAATAATTCTGCCAGGACATTAATGCCCTGAGCTGAAAGATCCATGCATGCAAACGAAGCTGTACACAGCTTCCCCTTTCGTGGAAAGGGCTTGAAAACATAGTGTGCATTTGTATTATATGAGCACCATTCCCATGGCACTAGTCAATAGAGAAGCCATGATCTGAAGACTGTAAGGCCTTGGTCACATGGCTATTAACTGCACATCATATTTAGATGCGTACTAAGATCACAGGCAATCACGTGATGCTTGGTGCGCAGGTAACACCCCAACGGCAGGGGTGTATTATACTTATTTCTGTGCGTCCCGTCTTGCCAAATGTGCATATTTTCCCTGTTTATTGATCTGCTTTTCTCCATCATGCTCACATGTATATATAAACAAGTGATTGACTTGTCGATTATCGGCATGTCGGCTTTCTAGTATTACTGCAAGAGTTCATGAGAAAGTTTGAGAACATGGCAGTGTATCTCTAGTACCAGAGCGCCGTTATAGTAAATTCTTTGTTTTTCTCTCATCTCTCACTTTCTTTCCCATTGGTCACTGTACCAGGTAATTTGCAGCTTGTAGAAGTGCTCAGTTACTGAAATGCCAGCAATTGATTAAAGTAAGACAGCAGAAAGAGGCAGAAATAAGGGGGGGGGACTTAAATGGTGCGAATGTTCACTGGTCGCACTGCAATTGCTGTGGTAAAAACTGTGCATCATTAAGAAGAGTAATTTGGAGTGGGCCTTGGAGTGGAGGCACGATCTTTTGCTGTGCAGTCATTCGCAGCAAACACAGCACCAAAAGGGTCATGTGACCGGGGCCTACGTTGGTTGCTAAGACCAATAGCTGTGGTAAAGCTGTCCATTTCTATGCCAACATCTGGTGGTTCTCCTCTTTTGTCTTGTTCCTTCTGTAGCGATTACAAGCGGGCAGCACATATTGGGTTTAGCAAATACTGCACTGTTTTGGAGAACACACAGAGCAAACACATTTTCCAGTTCAGAATGTATTGTGAGGTTTGTTGTCCAACAGCCATTGTGCTGAGCCTAATCTGGTATTTATGGCGCCTCCTGTTGCGAGAGGCATGGATCCATGAAATCTGTTTTGGAGAGCAGATTCACATTTGGGTGTTAAGATGCATTTGGTGTGTGTATGTGTTTTAAATAATTATGTGCGATTGAGGATAAAATTTTCATTAGGGCTTTCATCGTTGCATGGGGTCAGGCTGGTTAAAACAGAGAATGCTCAGCCAAGAGATTTCTCTTCATTCTTTTCTCTCCTGATCTGGAGCGGGTGCTGTATCTTTTAATTGATATATTTATTTGTCAACCTGTTGTTACTCTTCAAGATCATTTTTCCTGTCCTATTATTTCCCAAGATCCAGTTTTCCATTAACTGCCCCCTCCGATTTTGTATGATATATAACTCTGAGCCAAGGTAGATGTCAGATTGAAGGGTTCCTTGGAATGCACAGAGAAAGAACGCAGAGCTGTTCAACTTAATTTGTCTTGTTAATTTTCCCTCCATCTAGCTAATGGCATCCCTTCCTTAGGGCATGGACTTACACTTCACAGAGCAATGGTGATGACTGACTTGCAGAATCATCTGTGACTTGACTGTCTGGAGTTTGTAGGCCATTATTCCTGTCCCAGTATGTTAGTGAAACCACCTGCTATCTGCCTTGTTTAGAGCCGAACAAGTGCAAACAGATGGTGGCTTCTCTACAGAGCAGAGAAGCAGCCGCACATATAAGCTTAAACATAACCCTTTCCCTCTCTACTACTTCATTTCTCCAAGTTATGCCCAGGAAAGCTTTCCCCAATATAGGATTTGGAAGAAATGGTTTCCTTTCTTTAAACCAGAGAAAGGAAAAGTTAGGCAGGTCGTCTGGTACAGAGGCAGCAGTTGGGGAAAATATTATGTACCTCTGCGGCTTTTGTGTTCTCGTTTGTTACCTTCTCCAGAGCAACCTCTCTTTCAAAAGTTTCCTTGGGATTTCATTATACATTTTGAGATTGCTGAGTTTAAGGACTATATTTCCCTCAGCCCCTGCTGTGATCTGTATCTCTGATTTCTCTGGACAGGGAGAGATGGAGTAGAAGGCTCTTTTTAGCCCCTTGAAGCATGAGTAATTCTGGAATCACAGGAGGAGCCTTGGAAGGGAATGGCCTCATAATATTGATTGATTTAGGTATTTCTAACCTACCTCATATGGACAATTGTCAAGCTGGAATGGAACCAATAAAGCCACATTTCAAGCATCTGAAATAGTAAAACAATTAAAAACATAAAAATGCCTGAAAGCAATTTAGGCAAAGTGAAAACTCTCTAATTGATGAATTAGGTGTCAATGCAAAAATATGCTCTTCTTACATGCTGAATGCTCAGATGAATAGACAGTGTAGACTCTCTACAGGTGTACTGTAGAAGAAACAGGCTTGTACAGTATTTTTATATTTTAAAATCAAAGTTTCTGTTCAGTTATCCAGAGAATACCTTAAGAAGCTTCATTGTATTGAGCTGAAGTCCATCTAGTTCATTATTGCATACACTGAGGTGGGGAACATTTGGCCCTCCAGATGTTTTGGACCATAACACACACAGACCCTTGCCATCTGCTCTGCTGGGTGGGGATTTGGGGAGTTTATGTCTGAAATACTGGGAAGGCCATTGGTTCACGACTCCTGATCTGCCTGAATTGGCAGTGGCTTCACTTCATCAGCCTCTTACTGTGAGCCTTATGTCAACATTGATGCTCTAAGGTCACATTCACTGAATATATCAAAGAGCAGCAGGAACAGGGAGTCCATAGATCATCGAGCTCAACCTTGTGCCAATGCAGGAAACATACATCTCAAGTTACCTTGCTAAAGAGCCATCCAGCCTTGGTTTATATACTGTAAGTAAGGTCTAAAAAGAAATTAAGAACAAGGATACGGTTCCATTTTAAAGCCAGGGGGATATAGAGAGCCAATTTATTAGCTTGTCTATCTCCCACCAGGATTCCTGGTGTGGTATAATGGATAGAGTGATGGACTAGGACTCTGGAGAGCAGGGTTCGAATACCCACTCAGTCATGGAAACTGGTAAAATCATTCCTTAAATATTTAACTTACATTGAAAGTCCTATTAGGGTTGCTAGACATTGGTTCCAACCTGACAGCATAACACACACACATACAAACACCTCAATGCCCAATCTAAAACGGATCAAGTTACAGTAATACCTTTGTTTAAGAATAACTTGGTTTAAGAGCATTTTGCAAGCAAAGGAAACATTTCTTCTGAATTTTGACTTGACCAACAAGCAATGTCTTGATGTACAAGTAACTGCAGCAGATCACATGATCAAAAGTGAGTCAATGGAGTTTCTTTCCCGCTGGATTGTGGGTGATTGTCTAGAACATTCTGTCTTAGGCAAGCTTCAAAAGCAGAGGGAGGGGACAGAAAAGCAGGTTTTCCTTGCGCCGGCATGGAATGATAGAATAGTGAAGTTGGAAGGAGCATTCCCCCTCCTCCAACAAAGAGTGATGAGTCTATTATTTCACAGAAAGGAAACAGAACCAGGATCCTGATCCTCCACCTTTGGTAAGATGCCAGGTAGTTGTGGGCAGGTTGGGTGTCAGTAGTGTTGGGATTTTGGCAACCTTGCATGCTTCATTTAGCAGGGGACTTTTCCATGGTGGAGTGATTTTCAATCTATCTAGCCATAACCATTATTTTCTTCACTGCCTCTGAATTCAAAGAGACATCTGCCTTTCTTCTCAGGGTTTTTTCAATCTCTTTAGTCTCTTGCTAAAAGAGACCATGTTCTTAGCTTGCTGTTATCTATTCACTGTAAGTAAATGAAATATTATATACTTCCTCTTACAAATATCCCAGAGAGAGTTATTGAGATTGCAAGTGCCAGGTGATGAGAAAAGGGATGGACTACTCTTGGGAACCTAAAGCTATTCTGATTTGTGAATAGCTTTATGTGAGTTAGAGAGGCTCTAAAGCGCAAGGAGAGGTCTTTCTGTAAATGGAAATCCTCCCCAAATGAGGAAAATAAAAAGGAACACAAACTCTGGCAAAAGAAATGTAAGAAGATGATAAGAGAGGCAAAGAAAGATTTTGAGGAATGCATGGCTAGCAATATAAAGGGTAATAATAAAAGCTTCTTTAAATATGTTATAAGTAGAAAACCTGCCAGAGAACCAGTTGGCCCTCTTGATGGTGAGGGAGGAAAAGGGGAGATTAAGGAGGACTTGGAAATTGCAGAGAAATTAAATGAGTTCTTTGCTTCTGTCTTCACGACAGAAGACCTTGAGTAGCTTCCGCTGCCTGAACGGCCCCTCTTGACTAAAGAATTAAATCAAATACAGGTTAAAAGAGAGGATGTTTTAGGACTAATTGATAAATTGAAGATTAACAAGTCCCCAGGCCCAGATGGCATCCACCCAAGGGTTATTAGGGAACTGAGAAATGAAATTGCAGATTTCTTAACGCTAATATGCAACTTGTCTCTTAAAACGGCCACAGTGCTGTGGGACTGGAGGATAGCAGATGTCACACCAATTTTTAAAAAAGGAAGGAGGGGGGACCCGGGAAACTACAGGCCAGTTAGACTTACATCTGTCCCAGGGAAGATGGTGGAAAGCCTCATCCAAGAGAAAATCTTAAAACACATAGAAGAACAAACCTTGCTGAGAGAAAATCATCATGGCTTCTGCAAGGGTAAGTCTTGTCTGACAAATCTTTTAGAATTTTTTGAAAAGGTCAACAGGCATGTAGATTTGGGTGAACCAGTGGATACAGTCTATCTGGATTTTCAAAAGGCTTTTGACACAGTCCCTCACCAGAGGCTGCTGAGAAAATTACACAGTCAGGGGATAAGAGGGCAGGTCCTCTTATGGATTGAGAACTGGTTGAGATCCAGGAAACAAAGAGTAGGTGTCAATGGGAAATTTTCACAATGGAGAGAGGTGAAAAGCGGTGTGCCCCAGGGCTCTGTCCTGGTACCGGTGCTTTTCAATCTGTTCATAAATGACCTGGAGAGAGGGATAAACAGTGAGGTGGCCAGGTTTGCAGATGACACAAAACTTTTCTGTGTGGTAAAAACCAGAGAAGATTGTGAAGAGCTCCAGAAGGATCTCTCCAAACTGGGGGAATGGGCTGAGAAATGGCAAATGCGTTTTAATGTAACCAAATGTAAAGTAATGCATATTGGGGCAAAAAATCCAAACTTCATCTATCAACTCATGGGCTCTGAGTTATCCGTGACAGATCAGGAAAGAAATCTTGGTGTGTTGGTGGACAGCTCCATGAAGGTGTCTCCCCAATGTGTGGCAGCGGTGAAGAAGGCCAATTCCATGCTAGGGATTATCAAAAAGGGGATTGAAAATAAAACAGCCAACATGCCACTATACAAAACAATAGTAAGGCCGCACCTGGAGTATTGTGTACAATTCTGGTCACCGCATCTCAAGAAAGACATAGCGGAACTGGAAAAGGTGCAGAAGAGAGCAACTAAAATAATTACTGGGCTGGGGCACCTCCCTTATGAAGAAAGGCTAAAACATTTGGGCCTCTTTAGTCTGGAAAAAAGGCGCCTGAGGGGGGATATGATTGAGACGTACAAAATAATGCAGGTCATGAGTAAAGTGGATAGAGGGAAGCTCTTTTCCCTCTCACAAAATACCAGAACTAGGGGACATGCACTCAAATTGAGGGCTGGGAGAGTAAGAACAGACAAAAGAAAATATTTTTTCACCCAGCGCATTGTTAGTCTATGGAACTCCCTGCCACAGGATGTGGTGATGGCATCTGGCCTGGATGCCTTCAAAAGGGGATTGGACAGATTCCTGGAGGAAAAGTCCATCACAGGTTACAAACCATGATGGAGATGTGTAATCTCCAGGCTTAAAATCAGGGTACTTCAAGGGCCAGATGCAGGGGAGTGGTATCAGGAGACAGATATCTAGTCTCATGCGCTCCCAAACGCATCTGGTGGGGCCACTCTGAGATACAGGAAGCAGGAGTAAATGGGCCTTTGGCCTGATCCAGCATGGCTCTTCTTATGTTCTTATGTTCTTATGTTCTTATGAATTTAACAAAAAATTCAAAACTCTATAACAGGTAGGCTGAGCATGATGTGAAGGAGTGCCCCATTTACTCCAAAGCCAGTCACCCTTACTGCTGGGTTGTTGTTGCTATGGGACACATGCCCACCCCTCCTCAGCTCTTTCCTAGAGTGGCCCATTAACAAACAAACAAGAGAGAGAGAGAGAGAGAGAGAGAGAGAGAGAGAGAGAGAGAGAGAGAGAGAGAGAGAGAGAGAGAGAGAGAGAGAGGTTGGGAGGGAGGGGGAGGACATGTAGAGATGTTTTCTAGAAGGCTTTTCATGGCCAGGACCTGATAGTTGTGAGTTTTTCGGGCTGTTTGGCCATGTTCTGGAAGTTTTTCTTCCTGACGTTTTACCAGACTATGGCTGGCATCTTCAGAGGGCAAGGAGCTCAGGGAACTAGGAGTTTCTCTCTGTGTTCTGGGGTATAGAGTGAGTGAGACTGGGGTTCTTCTTATTTATTTATTATTATTATTATTTATTTGTTTTATTTCTATACCGCCCATCTTCCAGGCGGAACTCTGGGTGGTTTACAACAAATTGAAACAACAATATAAAACCAAGAGAGAGGGAGAAAACCCTCAGCAAGAGGCGTATAGGGGTGGAAAAAATTAAATTAAAGGTCGCCAAATGCCTCCCTAAAAAGCATAGTTTTCAAAGCCTTTTTGAAGGTGGGCAGGGACTGTGCAAGGCACAGCTCACTCGGGAGATGGTTCCACAACGATGGGCCCACCACAGAGAAGGCACGGTTGTGCATAGCCGACCTCAGTGCCTCCCTGGGTGTGGCCACCCTGAGTGAGCGCGCCAGCGACATTCTAGTGGGCCTAGCCTCAGTTGACCTCTGGGAGATACGCTCCGACAGGTATTCAGGACCCAAGCCATGGAGGGTTTTTTAAACCAAAACCAGGACCTTGAACCTTATCTGGAGAGCCACGGGCAGCCAATGCAGACAAGCCAGAACTGGGGTGATGTGATCATATCTACCAGCACCCACAACCAGTCTGGCCACCGCATTCTGCACCCGTTGGAGTCTCCGAACAAGGGTCAAGGGCAACCCCACGTAGAGTGTGTTGCAGTAAAGCTGTGGAAAAGAGGAAGCTTGTCCTATGCAGGAGAATAGGGGTTAGTCATTGTATTGTGATAGAGGGATTAAGAAGTTTTAATGTAATCAGGGGCAGCAACCAAAGGTGCCCTCTGTGGGATGAGCAAATCGTCCAGATCCACGAAAAGGGCAGAACAGCACACCCATGGACCTCTTGTGTTATATCAGGCATTCATGTATTGAGATTAGAAACAGGGAAGGGGGAAGAAAGATGAAGGAAGATGGGTTGTTTGTGGCAGTGGTGAATCATATACTCTTAGAATTAATCCTTCCTTAAACTTTATCCTGTAAAGTAACTGATTAAGTCATCGTCATCAGTTACTGGGTGCTGGGGCCATCAGAGTCTATGGCCTCAGTACCAGTGATTTCAGATCCAGATGCCAGAAGAGTGAGGGGAAAGGTAAAGAGTAGAAAGACAATGCCCGTGTTTTTCTATTTTAAGAAGAGATTTCCCCATTACCATTTTAAAGTACAGTAACCCCCTGCCTATCGCGGGGGTTAGGGACCCACCCGACCTGCGATACATGAAAATCCGTGATATGCGGAAGCGGGTTGGGCGGGGGCGGGGGCGATCAGAGCGGTCAGGGGTGGTGGGGAGCAATCGGATCACTCCCCGTTGCCCCCCGTGGGGCTCTGAGGCCTCCCGGAAGGGGCGGAGGGGCGACAGGGAGCGATCAGATCTCACCCCGCTGCTCCCCCCATGGGGCTCCGAGGCTTCCCGGAAGGGGCGGAGGGGCGGCGAGGAGCGATCGGATCGCTCCCCGCCACCCCCCGCATGGCTCCAAGGCCTCCTGGAGGGGCTTGGGGGTGGCGGGGAGCAATCGGATCACTCCCCGCTGCCCCCGTGGGGCTCCGAGGCCTCCCGGAAGGGGCGGAGGGGCGGCAGGGTCCGATCAGATCTCTCCCCGCTGCTCCCCCGTGGGGCTCTGAGGCCTCCCGGAAGAGATGGAGGGGTGGCGGGGAGCAATCGGATCACTCCCCGCCGCCCCCCCGGTACTGTGATCCCGCGATATAGTACCTGAACTGTGAAATGGTGGGGGGTGACTGTACTTCACTTACACCCTTCCTGGTGGCTGGCTTAAGAAGCCGATTGGGTCCCCCCCCCCCCGATAGGCAGCTAAGAGAAGATGAAAGATAAAAATGAAACAGAATACCTAGCTCAGCAGAAAGCCACTGGGGCCCTTCTGAACTTCCTGGTCTATAGAATCATAGAATAGGTATTCACAGGGAACCACAAATAAGGACTGGTTAGTAGAATGTCACCAGAGGCACACAGGGCAGGTGGGCCTTTGTGTGTGGGCCCTCTATTTGGGTCCGATCAAGGTGAGGGGGTTGTGCTCATTCTTAGTGTGAATGATTGCCTGATTACCTGTGTGTGCCTGCTTGTCTGAATTGCCACTTTCACCTCTGATTCTGTGAATTAATGAGTGCTGTTCCTTCTGCACCACCACCACCGCCACAAATTAGCACCAGCTACCCTGTACAATCCCTAATGTGCCTCTGGCAACCTCAGAAATGACACCAATGTTTTGGAGGCTTTATTTACAGGGGCCTTAATTTTTAAATGAAAGCTGGAAAAAGGAGGGTGTCAGAAATGACTATTGATCAATGGTAGGTCCTGTTTTACCAAGAGGGGAAAGGTTAAGTCTCTGGTTAACCAGCCAGCGTCTTGTTCATTTCCCCTTTTGTTACTTGGCAACACAATCACTTTGTGTGCCTACCTTTTTGTGCACACATCACAGAAGGATCCAAGTAGGATGCGCCCCACTCAGTTCTAGCAGAGAATGAGCTATATGGCTTCTTTCTCCACCCTGCCCTGTAAAAATGCCTGATAATAAATTCAACTAAAAATAATTACCTTGTCGTAAATTAGGGATTAGCATACGAATCAAACAATTTAACATATGAAAGGGCTTTGGATGCCATGTAAAAAACTGATATAGAAAATGACTGTAACAGAATAACAAATGACAGTTTAAAATGTAGCTTTATCTTGCACAGATTGAAGGTTCGATGTCTGTGTCGGCTGTATGTGCTTGTAGCGTGCACAAACTGAAGAGCAAACCTGGGAGAGCATCTGTTAACTTTAATACCTTTCCAGGTCATCAAAAACATGGACTATTCCACCATCCATAACAAGCACTGTCATCTTCTCCTGCCCTTCTCTTCCAGTGGTAGTGACCATAATTGGCTCCTGAATGGCTTTGACCTCAGTGTTTGAATTCACTGGAATCATCACAAACACATTGACCTCCTTTTTGCTAATGTTGCCCATTACTTCAGTCCATTATTTACCCTCATGTGTGTTAAAGCTTGCCATTCATGCGTATTCGGAAATACAGAGCATTTTTCATAATGATAAAAGCCTAAAGAAGGCTCCTGTCACAACACAAAATTAACCCTTTTACATGTAACTGTCATATCTGAAGTTATCAGCTCTGCTAATCTGAGTTATTGTAAAATATATATTTTTGGTGTGTTTGCCTAGCATCCACAATCAGCAGTGGAAGTTAGACCCTTAAGAATATAAATCTCCATAATTGTATTTTTATGATGTGTTATATCTGCCCCATAAAAATTCTTCTTCCTGCAATATCATAGGCTATCTACAGTTTTGACACAGCTGTCTTCCTATCACTATTAGGTTGTATATTTTTTATTTGGAACTGGAACCACCTTTCCCTTATTCTCAGTGTAACTTCTCATCTGTTTAGAAGAGTTGTTGCCATAATTTTTCTTTAAAGCATTTTTATGCTATTGGGTTCTGGATTAGGGTAAAAATAAACACAAAAGAAAGGGAGCTGGTTACATGTAACTTTTAGAATGAGACCTTCATCAATACATAAGTGCTATCCCTATGAAAAAGCAAAGGCAAACTACACACTACAATAAACATACAGTATAGTTTGTAGTTAATGACCTCCATCCCTCTTATCTTAGATCATTGGTTGCCCAATGTGAGTGGAGTGACAAATCCACTTGGGGCTTTAGTCTGTTACAGGAACTATCCAAGGTGCTGAATCATCACTGCAGAGAAGGTTCAGCATCTTATACTGCATCTTTAAAGGCTGAACTAAGGATGCTATCCCATGGCTGGAAAATCCGGATCAAAGTAAAATGCAAATTATCCCCCAAATGTGCTTGAAAACAAGCTTCCTGTGTCCTCACGGGTGCAATTTAAAGAACTGCATCTTTTGTGTCCACACGAGCGGGAACCACAACACAGCAGAACAAAAATGTTTTGATGAGGATTTCTGACTCCCCACAGACTCAAGTACTGGTTTAAAATCTGCACTGGAACTGAGACAAGCTTTGTACCATCTCAATACCAGGTACTTGTAAAACTTGCTGGGTCGCGCTTAAGTCTGCTGGTCGTGGGGACACAATGTTATTAACCACATCTTCAAGCAGTTTGAAGTGGGTTTTTTAGTGGTCATGGGATAGCAGCCTAAAATCTGACAAAACTTTACTGCCACCAGTCCCCAAAATGTCCAGTTACAATGGATCCTGCTATTCATGCATTGTCTCTCTTCCAAAGCCAAAGTTCCCAAACACAGTGAGAGTCTGCACAAATGCAGCAAGCCAAACATGTACCTTTGTCAGTGCTTGGGTTGGAGAGAATTATGGGGCTGTGAGAAGAAGACTAGGGATTATGAATCCTTGCTTTTCTTCTATATGATTATAGTTTCCAGTCCTATGAAGGGACTGTTCATAAGGCACAGAACTGGGAATAGCTACTTCTTGGACCGTAGCTCCTGGAATCCCTTGATCAACTTGGCTATCATATTGTTACATCTTGTCTCAAACATGCTTGCATGTTATACTGTAGGTCCTGGTGCTTTAGCAGGCAACCATTTGGTGGAAGAAAGCATCCCAGTGCATATGCAGACATTCCTGATCTTCCATGTCCCTTCTGTGCATCTTACTCCTTATGCTGTCTCCCCAACCCCACCAACTTTAGTGAGTGTTATTTCTGGATCTGGATCTTAAATAGCTCCACAGTAGAAACAGTAGCAGCAGTGTCGCCAACAACAAGAATAATTGTAGCTATCCAGCTTTTGTAGAAGATCTCATTGACATCAGGACTTCTTTTTAAAGGCTGGCAGTCTTTACAGGTTGTTGAATAAGTGAGAGTGATGTGGACATCAGTGGGGACATACTGCATAAGTAGCACCACTAACAATTCAAAGCAGCTGATTATTTTGTTTTCATCTAGTGATTGCCCTGTTCCATTTAATTTTTAAAACATGGGACAGGGAGAAAAATGATTGCCTGCCTTTCTATAGCAGCAGCCTTCCCAAATAAATAGATATTTGATGAAAACCATCTGGAACAGGTTGTACTAAGATAGAAACTGGCTTATAATATCAGCCGGGGCCTTACTGAAAGTCTAGCCACACTGGAAGAACATGCCATGTTCTTGGCCAGGAGAGCTTTTGAGAACTTGGCCAGGAGAGCTTTTGAGAACCCAGGGTCACCTTCATGCAGTCTAATACTTTGGTGGAGAAGGAATTGTTTGGAGTTCTTAGGGGAAGAATCACATAGGAGCTCTATAATGCAACATCAAGACTTTTTTTGTGGGGGGAAAGAGTCTCAGAGTTCTGCAGGATATCTCAGTGGTTTATGTCTCTGCCTGGGGAGCCAGAGATTGGGACTTCAATTCCCCACTGTGCCTCCTTGAGTACTCAATGATCCATAGGGTCCCATCCAACTGCAATCCAAAGGCTGTTGTTATGCTTGTTGAAAAATACCAGGCACAGTAAATTATATCTGGTACTATATATCAGATACAAGTTTTAACCAATCTGGACTGGCTCCACCAAGCCAGTTGGCAGTGGCTGCACAGAGGGGGCCAAGTCCATCACCTTGTCTTCCATATGCCCATCCATCATGAAGATTTATGAGGTCATGTGGAAAATGTTTACTAGATAGTGCAAAGGGAATTTAGTAGACTTTTGATTAGCTTCCCTCTTAAACCTTCTGGCTTCCTAACAGGTAGAACTGCATAAAGGACTCTGCTCAAACACCCTTTGCCAAGGAGTAGCTCTCTTGTCAGTCTAATCCAAAACAAGTTTATATACTTTCTCTATCCACCCTCAGTTCAAGTGTCTTCTGCAGGAAATCACTATACGAGCCGTGCCCTACTGTTCATCACTTTATAACCCAGAGTCTCATCTTAATTTTAAAAGTTACTGACAAAAGCCATCCTTTAAGATCTATTCCTTTATGCCTTGTTCAGTTTAGGACAGTGTAGACAAAGTGTGGTCCATGGGATTTGTATGGCTCTCAAGGCCTTCAGCTTGATTTCCTCACAATGGAACATTTCTTTTTGGAAACTTTTTTTTGTGGTGGAGGTGATTGTGAAGGAAAGGTGCAAGAGGCAAGTGTAGCCCTTTAAGGTGACATGACCTTCATGGTTTTAGGAGGTATCCCCCTCTTTTTTAGTGCCTCAGACTGTAAGGATCTTTCATGGCTGAAAATGATTGTGTCTGGTGTGCTTTGCTGTTCTGTGGTGGAACTATGGTCAAGTGCTAGGAAATCTGACTAGATAATCTGCTGGTAATAGTTGGGAGGGGATGTGGCCTTGGAGCTAAAAGCCACTCAGTGGCTCTTAAGGACAAAGGCAGATATGAGAGATGGGCAAAGAGGAAGGGAACAAAGTCAGATTGACAGATAGGAGGAGGGTACATTATGCTGCCCCATCAAGTTTCATTCTGCAGAAGGAGGATGGGGAAATGGTGACAGATAATAGCACAATTATGGGATCCCATTAATAATGTCTTTTCTCCTGTGAGATGCTTTCAGCATGTAGATCTAAAAGAACTTGGAAGGGAGGTGTAAAGGACTCTCTGTGTATGCAGGCTAGCCAACTTCAGTATATAGCCTTAATAATCATTTAGAAATAAATTTAATAGTTTGTTCTTTGAAATTTCAAGATAATAGGGTGGAAGAACTGTGATGGGGAACAGCAGAAAAGTCTCAAACTGTAGTTTTTCAAATATGTCCAGAAAAAACTTTTCATCTGACCATAATCTTGGCACATTTTTCACCAGCTTTTGCAGTTGTGCCTTTAATAGAAATTTGATGTTTGATAATGAGCAGGTTGTACTTAGAATGATCTACTGTTCTCATATGCTAAGTCACTTCTGAATTATGGTGACCCTAAAAGAGATTTTGTGGTAACAAAGATGCTCAGAATTTACAGCTGCCATCCTCTAGTGAGTTTCCATGGTCACACAGAGACTGGCATACAGGTTTTCTGTGTCTAATCCAAAAATCTGCCCACTACACCACAGTAGCTTTCGGGACTAATCTACAGGTTGTTAAAAAACCTGTCCAAACATTAATTCATGAACATAAAATGATACTGTTGAGACCACAGCAAGCTAATCCTGCTGCAAACTGTTGGATTTCACAAGAGCCAATAAAAAAATCCAACACAGAGAGATCCAGGCAATATTACCAGTTTATTAGGCCTAATAAAGATGGTAAGGCGAACGGATCAATCAAGGCAGAAGTGAGGCGTTCCGCCCCCCAAGACAAAAGGACCCCAACTTTATTTCCTCCCTTCCTGCCCCCACAGAGTGGTACCTCCTCCAGGGTTGGGCTAGGGGTGGTGTTGTGGGGGTCACCAATGAGGTGAGTCCATGAGTCTCTTGGGGGGGAGGTCCTGGGCGTTCCACAGTCCATGGCCCGGACCTCTGCTTAGGGGGATTAGGCAAGGATTAATCCCTCAATGTGTGGCCAGGAGATTTGACAATGAGAGGGGAGAGGTTAGTATTGTCCAAATGCCTGGGTAACCAAAAAACAATTAACAGGTAGATGGGGAGAGGAACAATCACAATGGGAGGTGAGGGAATCACAATGAAGGTGGAAAAGCTAATCTGAAAAGTCCTTTGCTGCCAGACTGTGTCCTAAATGAATGTGGAGATGAAACAATGATGTGCCTCAGGCCCATCTGCTGGGTGTACATGCTGGCTCCGCTTGGAGGGAATGGAGTTTCAATGGATTATTCCTCTTCAGCCATGCTGGTGCTCCTTTATTTCCCCAAAGGTGACTCGGGTCCAGGAAAGTGGAAGAATACAAGGACATGGCTTCAAGCATCTAGCCTTTAGTGAGACGGGGTGCAGAGGAATAGGAAAAAGCCAGGAGGAGATGGGGCAAAGGGGAGGGCAAGGGAAGAAGAGAGAGAGAGAGAGAGAGAGAGACGGGGAAGGGGGGGGTAAAGGGTTAAGAAGGGAAAACATGGTGAGGTGAGAGGTAAGGGGGTGACCTTCTAGTTTGAGGTGGCGGAAGAGAGGAAGATGGGAGAAAGAAAGGGGTGGTGGGTCAGCAAGCAACATCAATGGGTGAATGATGAGTCATCCATGATAAGAAATGGGGTGGGTATTGTCTTGAGGTAGAATAATGGCAGACCTTCCCATGGTCCAGAGGCAGATGAAGGGATTTGATGATGTCCAGGTGCTTGAGCTGGAAGCTGGAGGGCTAAGCAGGAAAAAAGGTGCCCCATAGAGCCCATTGTCTCTGTGAAGGAAGGAGAAGATTCCTTCTGGCAAAATCCATTCAGAGGAATCAAGCAGTTTGAACTGGTTCTTCCATGTGGCGGGGTGGCCCTTGCATGGAGGCAACGTGTACCTTTGTCCAGGCCTTGAGATATGTGAAGGAAGAAGGAATTGGGAAAATGGAGGGGTCGGGGATATTACTGGAGGGCGGGGGGGGCACAGAGGGGATAGGTGGAGGAACCTTTATTTTGGGGAAGAGAGAGAGAGAGAGAGAGGGAGGAGGAGAAGGGAAAGAGAAAATACTTCTTGGTGCCCTTTTGGCTGTGCAGGGAAGGATGCAGTGATGAAAAGGGGGTTAATATGAGATGATCCCTCACCCACCCCCAAGTATGTCAAGGTCTGATCTACTGAGGAGTAAGGGGTTGCCCCATTCCCTCTACTTTCCTGAGGCTGGGGGGCACATGTCCAGGGGAAACAACTTATTGAATCCACTGTCAATCACCTCCAACCTTTGTTCCCAAGCCTATTTGCTTGCAGGGAAAGAAACCGGGGCTTAGCCATATCTTTTTGGGGGACGGCTGGGCCAATATGGACCAGGTTTGTTTGCATTGTGCTTGTGACGATATCAAGGATTGCAGCCGGATGCGGGGGTCTAATTTTGTCCTTGCCTAATTGACGTGTGCTCTTAGGAGCGGGTACGGGCCTGCCTCCACAGACACGTGTCTGCTCCCAATTCACACACACACAGTTTTTTGTGTCCTCTACAATACAAAAAGGCAAAACTAGGAAGTTACACAAACAGCAAGCCAAATAGTTTGCAAGCCTTAGCAAACACCATGGTAGTAGATAGTCCAGAGATAAAAGGAAGGGACAGAAAATAATATAGTTGATGTAGCACTAATCTGGAACTGGACTTTTTTTCCCTTGAGAAATAGAAATGTTTCACTGTTCATCCAAACAGCTTCATCAGTCTGAATGCAGCTAGTGCGAGTCCTCCATCTTATAGTCAGCCTTGACCTCTTGTCACCCTGGTCTAAAATAGGCTCATAAGATGAACAATGGCCTGAATAGGCTTGTTAGGTAGACAGTAGTATCCATAGTCTTAAGGTGAACAATTGCCTAAGGTGCTGAAACCCATAAAGTATGGGTCATTAGCTATGGCCTTGGTGGTGAAGGCTTTTTGATTTGTCTGGGTATTGTTGAAAGCACACCCTGATAAATAGCAGATAGACTATGCGTGAGGCCCCCACCTCTGTTGAGAACTAAGGAAGATTTCAGTAGGTCAAGCATTCACAGAAGATCTATCATTTTAAAGTTCTCAAAATGCAAGGCTTCTAGCACTTTAATTTTTGGTTACAGAGGCTATGTCTATGGTCCTACACTGAAACACTGCTTAAATGGAAACTTTTCTCTATATTCAAATACTAGGCATCCCTTCTCACACAGATCAGGACCTCAGTCAGGGCCAAAAATTTAAACTTCTTCTACTTCCACGCAAGGGTTTCCAGCCTGGAGTGGTTTTCTGTTCTTGCTGTTTGTGAAAAGAAAATCCAGCACCAAAGGCAAACTATATGATTATCACATGCAGCTTGGGCCCATTGCACACACAGTGAAAAATCTGTTGTTCCCCTGATCTTCTTTCACTTGAGAGTCTACCTTCTGTTTCTTGGTTGGGCAGCTATGGTGCTACAAGAGGGCCTTTGAGGGTGATGACACTGTCATGATGTTTTTAGTCCTTCATCACTTAATTGAGTAACCCACCAATGCATTGGTTTTAAACTACAGAAGCAATGGATTTTTCATCACTGATGTTTCATGCTAATATGTTGCAGGCAGAAGCAGCTGAGATCAAAGCCAGCTGTTGATGAACATTTGTAATCTGAAGATACTGTTGGAAACAATATGTTGATGCTATAAATTATTATTTCCAGACAAATAGCTTTATTAGGAACAGAGCTAAAGTTGTAAAGATAGAACAATTACTTCTGGGATGAAAAACAAGCACAACAAGCCTTATTAGCATAAGTAGCTATAAAAGAAGAAAAATGATGCTGCAAAGTTTAGGAATTTGAAGATGGAGAATAAAACACACAGCAATATTTGAAGGCCTGAAACTCAGAGATAAGCTTTTACAGTATAAGAAACCCTGAAACATATACGTAATTATTTTATGTCTGTGAAGATTCTTAGTCATCAAGGTGAGTTTATCTGGAAGTTGAGTCATGGCAACCGGACCTCTTTTTCTTGAGAGATTGAAATGATTTGCTGCTCATCCAAACAGCTTCATCAGTCTGTAGAAAGCTAGTTGCGAGTCTTCCATTTTATAGTTCACTTTGACCTCTTGTTACCCTGGTCTGAAATAGGTCCATAAGATGAACAATGGTCTGAATTGGCTCGTTAGGTAGACAATAAAATAATTATTTCATTTTATTTTTTTCTTGTACTGGGCATTCTTTGAGGTGAGTTCCAAGGCTTCCTTTTTCAGCATAGGTCTGAAGCACACATTACTGCAGGATGTACACAATTTTTCATAATTTAATTGTTGCATGTGGGGTCATCAGTTTTTGCAAGTGTCTCATGCAGTGGTACTTATAACTTTGGTTTTTAAAGTACAGAAATTGCAGGAGATGGTCTTTATTCTTATGATGCCTGGGGTTTAAGGAGAGGATTTGATGCCCACACTTCACTGTCAGTAACACTACTTACCTGCTGTCTCAGTCTGGAAAGAAGACACAGTGGGTTGTCTCTGTAGAAAGGAGACCAGCTAGACCCAAATGTCTGATGCCCTGGTTTCAGATTCTAGTAGAAGGTTCAAGTGATAGAAAATCAGTCCAAGAAAGACAGACACAAATCCAACAGTGGGGGGACAAGTATCAACACCATATATTAATGTACAGTATAGTCAAATGTCAGCAGAAAGAGGTGGATTCATATATTTCAGGAATGCAAGGCACAAAAGATTATTGTGTATGGAGATATTGCCCTCAGGGGTTTTTCAAGCTTCAGCCAAAAGCTTTCATTAGGGAGTGGCCAGCACCATCCAAGGTTCAGTTGGAACATTCATAAGTTTCCAAAGGAGTCCTCCTCATGATGTGTCCTCTAGTCTTGAGAAATCCTGTTCTGGAGTGGAGAATGCTTTCCTGGCAAGGCAATTCTGCTGTGCCCTTAGGCTTTGCCGCATGTACTGGGTTAACAATAGCACTGTCTCTGACTATGCTGTAAAGTTACTTTGTTTTGAAGAGAATGGGTCCTCAAGCATTCATTGCTACCAATCCCAGAAAAAAATATTTATTTATTTATTTATTTATTTATTTATTTATTTATTTATTTATTTATTTATTTATATACCACCAGATTTTCCCAGACAGGAACTCAGGGCGGTTAACAAAGAATAGCATACAACAAATACAGAGAAAAATAATAATCGGTTCCACAATATGAAATAAATAACAAAAACAAACCCAACAAAAATCGGTAGACCAAAATTTAAAAACCTAAAAATACAAAACATTACTAAGCCAAGATGGCAAAAAATGGGTAGACAAACAAACTCATAATGCTTACTTATAAAAAATAAATCAGCCTCCTTGATCGCCACCCTATAAAGCCATGTTTTTAATGGTTCTTAAATGCCGGGAGGGACTCCACAGTCCTAATTTCACTTGGAAGGTGGTTCAACAATGTTGGACCCACCACAGAATAAGTACAATTCTGGGTGGAGGTTTTACAAACCTCCCAGGGGGTGGCGACCCGGAGCACAAAGGACTGAGATGTTCTGGTGGGCCGGGCCAATGTTGACCTCCGGATGATACACTCTGTCAAATATTCTGGTCCCAAGCCATGGAGGGTTTTGTAAATCAAAACCAATACCTTGAACCTTATTCAGGAGGCAATGGGTAACCAATGCAAGTGAGCCAGAATAGGGGTGATGTGGTCATATTGGCCTGCACCAACCACCAATCTGGCAGCAGCATTCTGCACCCACTGCAATAGCTGACCAAGGGTCAAGGGAAGCCCCATGTGGAGAGTATTACAATAATCTATCCTTGAGATGACCAGCGCTTGCACGACTGTCCTCAGGGAGCCCTCATCAAATCTTGTTCCTGGGGGCTCCAAGTCTTCAGATTACACTGCACAACACAGTTTTTGCTTCTTGAACACTGTTGGTTGTTCCTTATAGATTTTTGGCTGTCAGTCATGAAAATCTATTCCAGATTTGCCCATCATATACAGTTTCATTGAAAAATTCAGTTTTGTCATTTCCCCCCTCATATTTGTGTTCAGAAATTCATTTCTGTAAGAGACCTAGGAGCAACGTTTTGTGCAGTCTGACCATGTCCAGGCATGAAATCAGGCCAGGTTGGAAGCTGTTCTGTGGAAGTATGCAGCCCAGGCATGCCTTGGCAGTCTGGAGCCAGCTTGAAATTATCTCAGCAGGCTATAAAATTGGCTTGCATACAAAAATGCTGCTCATTGGATTCATATAGACCTTATAATGTGTATGTATTGTTTCAAAATATAGCACTGCGACAAGTGATGTAGATGTTACATGTTTTGCAGGATGATTGGTGTCATCGATGTCAAAACAGTCACAATGCATTATGTCATATTTGTAGTGTGTATACGCTTATTCATCAGAGACACTCAGTTACTGCTCTTGTGAAGAATGCCTATCTTATGGACTTTGGCTGTAAAATTGGTGACCAAGAAAAGAACGGGTGCCTCACATTTGTTGTGCAACTTGTGGTGTCTGTCTGACAGCATGGTTCAGAGGCACTCAAAATAAAATGCCGTTTGCTGTCCAGATAATATGGTGCAAACAAAAAGACCATGTGACTGACTGTTACCTCTGTAACACCTCTTTAAAAATGTATCTATTTTCTCTGCCAAAAACAAGGTCAGCTGAATACCTAATATGCCTTCAGCAATGAGACCTGTGCCACATGACAACAGTCTTCCGATTCTGAAATCAAAATGGACTTTAGACGAACCAGATAAAGAAACTGCAGTGCAGGGGAACTGACAATGACATTGATACAGAGTTTGAACTATGCTCCTCAGGCAATCCACATCTCATAAAACAGTTAGCATTAAATGATCTGGTCAGAGATTTGGAGTCTGCCAAAAGCAAAAGCTGAATTGCTGGGTTCGAGACTGCAGGAATGGTGTTTGCTGTCACCTGGTATGAGGATGTTTGTTTTTTGAAATCCCCAAGATGATTTAAACAAATTCTTAGCACAAGTTGACAGTCCCTGTGTCTGTGTAGGCATCAAAGGATTGTTCTCTGCTTTGGTTTGTGACCATGGTCTGCCACAGTGGCACTTCTTTACTGATTCATCAAAGTTAAGCCTCAAAGCTGTTCTGTTACACAGTGGCCATGTTTAACCTTCAATATGTGTGGGCTATGCAGCACAAATGAAAGAAACCAATGAGAACATGGAAATGTTGCTGAAGGGCATCGAATATAGCAAGTTCAGCTGGAATATCTGTGGAGACCTGAACGTCATGACTCTGCTACTGGGACTGCAGCCCGGCTATACAAAGTACTGTTGTTTCATCTGTGGATGAGGTAGTCATGCCAAAAAGTCACATTATTGCAGACAGAGCTGGCTATTTCATAAAAAGTTAGTTCTGGGACAAAAATTGTGGTGCATGAACTGCTTGTTGACCAAACAAAGAGTTTTTTTTGCCTGCTCTTCATATAAAATTGGGACATGGCTTTGTAAAACCAATGAACAAAGAAGGTGAAGGTTTTTGATATTTAAGAAAAATGTTCCCAACTCCCAAGTATATCTGAGGGCAAGATCAAAGAGGGCATTTTGTTGGCTCTCAGATCAGGCATGTTATAAGTGATAAGCAGTTCAAAGTTCTGTTAGTTGGGCCAGAAAAGATTGCTTGAAAGCTTTCAAAATTGTTGACAATTTTATTGGCAATTACAGAGCTCTACATTACATTCTTCTCAAAGAATTACAAACTTCTCAAATGAAGTGCAACATGTCACTCAAGATTCATTTCCTCCACTCACATTTGAACTTCTTCCCTGCAAGTCTTGATGCTATCAGTGACAAACATGGTGAAAGGTTTCACCAGGACATTGCTACAATAGAAAAACGATAGCACAGTGACTGGAATCCATCAGTGTTTGCTGACTACTGTTGGACACTGCAAAGTGATACAACGGATGTTGAATACAAGTGAAAATTAGAAGCAAAACACTTTCAATTATGTTGCACTTAATAGTGTATTAGTAACATAAATACGATTAAATATGTTGTTGTTGGTAAACAGTTAACTGTCTGCTTCTCAGAGTTCCTACGTAAGGTAGTGAAATCAAAGCTGTATTTTTGCATACCCATCAGAAACCTGTCACAATCCACAAAACTTTTTAGGAAGCACCCCCCCCAATGTTGTGTTATGAGGATTCTTCCAGGTGGAGCATGTCACAGGTTGTGAAGGAGGCTTTCAAAATCATCCTCTCATCTAATGATGATTGTGTGAGAGAACCCCTTTACTTGCCCCACCTCCCCAGCTGCATTCCTGTCCATGCCATTCCTCCTCATTCCAGATAGGAGCCTCCACAGTTGCTCTTGAAAACAAACAACCCTGTTTGCATGTCACCATCACCTAAGATGATGCCTGGCTCACAAACACAAATTTCAAGCAAGAACTTTTAGCATGGAGCAGGTTCAGCCCTCATGGGTCAAGGGTGGATGTGCTTGCATGCTTGACGTGGAGGGTTTGCCCAATGCCGTGACCGTCTAGGTTAATAGCAGCTGAGAAACTGACAAGTTGATTTTTACTGCTGCTGGGTATTTGTTTTGTTTCTGTTGGTTGGTTTTATATGCTCTTGTTTTCAAATGTCTGTTTTAATTTATTTCAGTAAAACTCTAACCTTTTGTCAGCCACTCTGGGAGAAGTATAATGTCCACAAATAAATACATAAATGAATAAAGGGTGTTAGCTGAAGGACGGCTCACATTCTGTTCTGACTCAGCTGGCTAAGTCAATAATCACTTTTGTGTTGTGATATGCAAATAGACCATCTCCCTTTAGGGACTGAAAGTACCTAGACCCATCTAACACTAAAGGCGGGGAGATGACTTCTGTTATTGTCAGTTTATTTATGATTGTATGGTATCTCAGCTTTCAGTCTGTATTTCTTGCTCCCAGTGTCAGCCTCTACTGTATAAAGAATGTTCCTCTAGAAATGTTGTGCTCCCTATGCCCAGTGGGATTCCATTTATTTCCCTTTCATACCTTCCCAAAACCTGCTTTCCAGCCCACTAGAGCACTTTTTAGCAGTGGAGGCTAAAGCAGGGAAGCAGAATTGCCCTTGTTCCCAATTCCTCTGATGGAAGCAGTTGATAGATAGATAGATAGATAGATAGATAGATAGATAGATAGATAGATAGATAGATAGATAGATAGATAGATAGATAGATAGATAGATAGATAGATGAAGGAGAGAGGAGAGAGATTTACAGGCTCCCCATTCTAAGTCCATAACTGTACAGTATTAGAAAAACTAGAGAAAATCACATTTTATTATGAGGGTTAACGACCTGCTGTGTAAATATTAATTACTGTGATTTGTGCCCATTTATATCTGCACAGAGACTTTTTTCTCCCCTTCTCAGCAGGTGAGTAAGGGCTGAAAGAATTTAGGCTTGTTGTTTCAATGAGATTCCAAACAGAATCAGTACAGTACCTAGTAAGAACTAGAGAAATAAGAGCTTCAGGGATTGTGAAACTGAAATTGGTTTTTTAGGTCCTTAATGGTTCAAATATGCTGGTTCAACCTGAATTAGTGCATGGGACCTGACTGCACATGTTTCTAAAATTAGGTTTGGAGCATCAGGCCCAGCCCTACCATTAATGAGAATGATGCAACAGTCACATGTAGCAGTTGTTGAGGGGCAGTAACCAGTAACATGCCAATCCTCTAAGACTTTCTCCTGTCTTAGAGTGAAATGACACAGGGTATCCAATATGCAGCATATAGCAGATTGGTTGTATAGTGGAAGGTATGTGGCTGAAAATGTAGGCCCATGTACAGCACCTGGAGTAGGAACTGGCAAACAAATCCAGTATTCCTGCCAAGAAAACTTCATGGACATGGAGTCATAAAGAGTCGGTTATGGCTGTATCACACACACACACAAATTGATTTGTAAGCTGCTGGAGTGTATGTTACCACCAAACAAGATATCCCATAGGACTAATCATCATCATCATCATCATCATCATCATCATCATCATCATCATCATCATCATCATCATCATCATCATCAATCACTGCAGAACTGGAAGAGACCTTATGGATTATCAAGTCCAGCCCCTGCACAGTGGGAAATCAAACTGCCAACCTCTGCCTCCCCAGGCACATACTTAAACGGCCAAGCTGTCAAGTAGATCATTCCCATCTGGAAGCTGAGTCACAACAACTGGACTTTGTTCACTCAATGAGCTTATTCAGGCCACCATCCACCTAAGGAGCCTATTCAGACCAGGGTAATGTGAAAGCTGATTGGATGAGTAGCAAAATGACTGATGAAGCTGATTGGATGAGTAGCAAAATGTTTTGATCTCAGAAGAAAAGATGTCCCATTGTCATGACTCAACTTCCACATAACCTCACTTGGATGACTGAAAATCTTCACAGATGATAGATCATTCCTACTTCTAGTGATGTGCTGATGACATTTTTCTTTTTGGAGTTCAGAACTATGTAGGCCAGGGCTGTCTAACTTTGAACAAGCTGGGGTCTATTTTTTCCCACCCAAAGTGCCTGAGGGCTACTAAACTAATATCTCTGCTTACAAATTTAATCCGTTCTGAGTGCATGCTTCTAAGTAGAAAATATTGTAAGTAACACAGTGGTTTCCCGTAGGAATGCATTAAAATCAATTAATCCATTCCAGAGGGAACGGATTTTAATGCATTCCTATGGGAAGGCTGACCATGCACACACGTCCCTTGCAGCTGCTTGAGCTGGTGCAGGCGGGTGCAAGGGAGGCGTGTGCATGGTCATGGAGGTTGTCCCTTCCTGAGTGGGTTGGGGGTGAAGCACACCTTTTTTTAAAAAAAGTCTTCCAGCAGTCCTGGTAAGTGGCAGTGGCGAATCCGCCACTGCTGCTTGCCTGGGCTGGTGGAAGATTTTTTTAAAAAGGTGCACTTTCCCCCCAACCCGCCTGGGCCCTGACACAACTTTCCTCCCCCTCCAACCTTCTCCTCCTCCACCTCCGCGACCTCCATGCAGGTCGCCCCTTGGAAGAGGCAACCTGCGCAGCCATGCACACGCCTCCCATGCACCCACTCAAGCCGGCACAGGTGGGTGCAAGGGAGGTGCGTGCATGATTGCGAGAAGCCTGGACAAATGGCAGCGGTGGATCTGCCACTGCCACTAGCCCAGGCTGCTGGAAGACTAGCCTGCCACCCCTTTCACCGGTATAAATGACATAGTGTTTTTGGGGAGGGGAGCTGCAATCTTGCCCTTTGCCATAAGAAGCAAAATATTTTAAGACCACTCACACAAATCATGCACATGACATTAAATATAGTGCTCCAGGAGCACGTTCATATGGAACATCACTCATTACGAGCAAAATGTTCTCAATGATTCATCTATTGATTCACCAATCAATAAGATAATGCAATTTGCACACACAACACCAAAAATAAACCCTGGGCTACTCTATGTCAGATATCCATTTGAGAGGAAGATTATCTTCTTGCATATTATTAAAATGTGTGTAACAAAAATTTCACTGATTTATTTTTGGTCGTGGATCTGTATTAACTGCAAAGTGTAGCGTAGATAGATGGGTGTCATAGAAATATAATAAATGCATAAATAAATAAATATGAGGACTGGAATATGAGCAGATGTGCACCCCACAATAAGCCTTGGGTGTCCCTATGTGCACTTCTTTGTCACAAATGAAACTAAGCATAGCCTACCACTAGTAGTTGAATTATCTTCTAATTATCTTGGCGCCATGTGGAGCAGTGGTTAAATGCCTGTAGAGTTGTCCCCTACTGTTTTGCGGTTCATATACTGCGGTCCCAGTATATTGTGGGTCTGCAGTGTATGAAAAAAAGCCCCCCCCCGGGGTAAGGAGGAAAGGTCTTCCCAGGCCCGTTGGAGGCCCAAAAGTGCTTACTACCCACAAACTGGAAGTGACTTCCGGTAAACCAGACATAAACTCCAGATTACTAGAAAGCACTTTTGGGGCCTCTGGAGGACTGGAATGCCCCTTGCAGGCCCGTTTTGGGCAGCGCCAGGCCTGGGCTAAGTACAAGAGCCCCCAGAGAGCCCGCCCAGTCCCGACCTGACCCAACATCCACATATTGCAGATTTTCAATTATTGCGGGTCAGCTCAGGTCTCTAACCCCATGCAATAGGTGGGGTTTACTGTACTCCAGGTAAAACTGTGCTCACAACCTGGGGTTCAATCCCAGATAGCATGGTTGACTCAGCCTTCTAGGCTTCTGAGGTTGGTAAAATGAGTACCCAGCTTGCTGGGGGGGGCAATGTGTAGCCTGCATACTGTAATAAAACTGTAAACTGCCCAGAGGCTACTTGAAGTGGTATCTGGTGGTATATAAGCAGAACACTTCTCTTTAAATACATAGGGAAGGTCAGAGCAAAACATTTGTGCTCACTGGGAGAAAGGACAAGATATTGCCAGTTCACCATTCATTATATAGAAACCAGCCAGACTGTCAGTATGGTAAAATCTTATTTCAACATATAAGAACTTAAGAAGACCCATGCAGGATCAGGCCAAAGGCCCACCTTCCTGTATCTCACAGTGGCCCCACCAGATGCATCTGGGAGCACACAAGACCAGATATCTATCTCCTGACACCACTCCCCTGCATCTGGTCCTTGAAGTACCCCGATTTTAAGCCTGGAGATTACACATCTCCATCAAGGTAGAGAATAGCGTTTTTCACAACAGAAGAGGTATTTCTGTAAAGGATCTGCAGTGGCTATCATGGCAGCAAGTTACAAGTCATTTCCAAAAATTACTCTACAGGAGATCAGAATAGTTTGTGACCTGCCAAGATGAAGATAGTTGATCATGTCCTGCATGGATTGTTTGAGTCCTTCCCTGATCTTCCATTATCAGGTAGGCAGAAAAAAGCAGGAGGTTAATCTAGCTCAAATTGGACCAACACACTAGGCTTGTCAGTGTATGAGCTTTAACTGCCTTCTGTAACTTGTTGAAAATGGCTCTGCAAAAGAAAATGAATCTAAAGAATGAGAATTTTAAGTAAAGCTTTGTATCTGTTGTGTATGTACACCAGTAGTGCAGAAAAGTGGGGGGGGGGACATACTTCAAAATGGTCCTTTGTTTCTAAATGAGCAAGAAAAAGGAAGAATAAAATCTATAAATGTTTTTCAAAAAACAGCTTCTGAGAAATGTTTATAGGTCAAATGTTTATAATGCAGTTTTTTTCCTTGTAAGCCCTAGGCCTATATCTTCTCTGCAGGTGCAGGAGAAAAGTGAAGCTAGCGCTATGTCACAATTTATCATCCTATTTTGAAAAATATTTGTTTCTCCAATCATCCTTTCTTCTTTTTTGGACCTCCTTCTTGGATCATGAATAATTTCGGGTGGTGGTCTTAATGCAACACTGCAAGATGGCTGAGGATGCTGTGTTTTTCCTTTCTTTCTATTACATCTTTCTTCATCTCTCTGCAGCTACCATGGCACCTACACTTGGACTGAAAATAGCCCTGTGGGTGGAGCTGCCTTATGGCATTTCCCTTTATGTGAAATATTTTATGAAAAGATGAATGGTGGTGGAGATAAAAAATAAGCATGCCATGATCACCTTTGCATGAAAACCAAGGTAGCGTGTTACTTAGAAACAACAAAGGGATGCAAGGTGTTCTTGCATATATATTCTGTATATATGCCAAGAGAGTGATCAAGATATCGGAAAACAAAATGCAATTTGAATGCTTAATTTAAGACTGCAGGTCCTCTTTTGGCAAGTTATACAAAATTTGGGTCATAGGAATTAAAGATGCCATAATATTAATTATATTTTAAACTATGCCTGACCTGGAGAGGGAGATGTTGTTCCATATATGGGATCCTGTCATAAGGAAGAAGCTACTACTGAAGCAGCAGATCCCGACAAGTACAGATTTTTACTAAGCATCATCTACCACATTTTATGTGCCTAGAACAGAGTTTTAAAGCATTCCAGACAAGAGAACCTAATATGTGGCAATTTCCGACTGCCCACTAGGCAGAAACAAATGCCCTTTGTACAAATGTACTACTCCTGATGCTATCTAGGTTTCTAACCTAGATAGCATCCTAAAGAGCAGAGACATCACTTTGCCAACTAAGGTCAGGATAGTCAAAGCTATGGTTTTTCCAGTAGTGATGTATGGAAGTGAGAGCTGGACTATAAAGAAGGCTGATCACCACAGAATTGATGCTTTTGAGCTGTGGTGCTGGAGGAGAGTCTTGAGAGTCCCCTGGACTGCAAAGAGATCAAACCTATCAATTCTGAAAGAAATCAACCCCAAATTTTCAGTGGAAGGACAGATTTTGAAGCTGAGGCTCCAGTACTTTGGCCACCTCATGAGAAGAGAGGACTCCTTGGAAAAGTCCCTGATGCTGGGAAAAATCGAAGGCAAAAGGAAAAGAGGATGACAGAGAATGAGATGGTTGGACGGTGTCATCAATGCAACCAATATGAATTTGACAAAACCCCGGGAGGCAGTGGAGGATAGGAAGGCCTGGCGAGCTCTGGTCCATGGGGTCACGAAGAGTTGGACATGACTGAACGACTGAACAACAACAACTACTCCTGAACTGGAGACAGAGCTAATATTAGCTTAGGAGATGCTGACAGGTGTCTATAAAAAGAAAGGAAATGAATGGCAGTTTTTATTATGCCACTAAGATCAAGAGGTAGAGATGTCATTCAAGTTAAAGGAGCCTGAGATTTAGCCATTTCTCTTAGCCAATCACGTGCAGAGATGGCCTTGATGGCTGGTGCATTCTGGGAGTTGTAGTGCTTGTTGTAAGATAAATAGGCACATTTGAATTCTAAGGGAGCTGTGTTTTCCATGGCATGCTAACTAGTTCTTGCCCAATCAAAACATATCCTGTCAAATGCTCTAAAGCAGCTATTTTTTTGGGGGAATTGCTCCCTGGTAGGTCCTAGCATATTTGAAGGGGGCTACAGACTGTTTTTCTAAATTCTGATGTTCTACTCAGCTGTTCACATTGGTTGTTGTTTCCCAAGAAAAATGTGCATCCAGGGAATTTTGTGGTCTTGTGGAATAGCTGTTCATTCATAATAGGTTATTACTCTAATAAGGTTTGGGTCAATGGTTTAAACAAAGATTTCTCTCTCTCTCTCTCCAGGGTTTTATAGTGTAATCTTGATGTGTCAGAGGCCATGTCTCTCATTGTCCAGACATTGTGTAGTACTCTGGGGCATTGTTATTGATGTGTAAATACAGCCAGGCTACAAATAATAAGGTCTATGAGGTTTCTGCTGTGAGTCATGCCTGCTATTTTCTCCCAACAGAAGCAAACATGGGTTTCCCCGGAGGCTTCTCTGACAGTAGTCAAAGCAGTGCCAATGAAACCACCTGCTCCCGACAGGCTGCAGAGAACCTTTCATCAGTTGAACTGGACTAAAGCTCTGTTTGCACAGTTGTACTGTGATGAAAAGAGAGAATACATGTTCCTGCTGGGGTTGAAATAATATTGTTCAGTTTGCTGCATCGCCTCCATCATGTGTGCTTTTGATGTGGTGCAGTGATTAACAATTTAAGGTTGCCCCTTAAGTTTTAGGAAACAGCTAGCGATGTTTGACATACTTCACATTGCAACATAATGAATTGTTGCTGAGAGAAGAATCCTTCCTTCCTTCCTTCCTCTCTGTCTCCCTTTCCTTCCCTCCTTCCTTTTCTCTTCCCTCTGAGGTGATGTTTTGTGGGAATATCCTGTTCTGCAGCTTTGGTGTGTTAAAGGGATTGCTGCACTGTTTCCAGAAATACTCCACAGTGAAAAGGGATTCTTAATGTGGATCTAAGCCCTCCCTCTTGTTCCCTTTTATGTAGGTCATACTTTTCCAACCTCAAAACATAAGCCAATGTGAACATCAGGGATATGGTCCTTTACTAAAAGTTTAGTGAAGTTCTAAACCTCAGTTTCTTCTCTGTGTTGACAGCATGGTAGTATAAATAGCATATCTTGTCCGGTTAGCAGCCATCTTTGGATGTGGAATAGGAGTGATTCAGATTATCTCAGGCAGAAGGTTGCCTGTCTCTGCCCTATAGTAAATAGCAAAGTATGCTAAGATATCAATTTGCAGACTGGTTCTAAAGTCCAGCTGTGCTGGTCATTTCCATACCAGAACTAGGCTGTTGTTACCCTACTGTAATGCAGTTGTAGTCCTATACATTCCAAACAAGTATCCAAAATCATACCAGCAGAAAGAATAGAGATTGCATAGCATCACTCACTCCATCCCTGGAGTCAGTCACCTCCATATTCCCATTCAGAGAAGATACTAATTAATGTCCAGTGATGGGGATGCTGTGATGAGATCATGGGAATTGAGCTGTGCCTCCTCCAAATTAAAGTACATGACAGGAAGAGTCCACTTCAAGAGCTCCTCACCAGAACTTCCCACATCCCGGGACAGACATTTGTCACACACAGCTCTGCATTACACAGCCAGGAGCTGCAGCATCCTCTGGCAACTACAGCATATGCAGCTGCAGACTACAAGCAATCCTGGATTTGTTGTTACGTGCCACTGATTCCCTTCTAACTTATGTTGACTCAGTGAACGAGGAATCTCTAAAACATCCTGCACTCAACAGTCCTGCTCTCCTCTTCTAATTGCAAGGCCATGGCTTCCTTTAGGGAGTCAAGCCTTCTTATATTTGGTCTTCCTCTTTTCCTGCCACCTTCAACTTTTCCCAGCATCATTGCCTTTTCCAGATAATCATG
The DNA here is from genome assembly GCA_029282475.1 of Phrynocephalus forsythii. NCBI lineage: Eukaryota > Metazoa > Chordata > Lepidosauria > Squamata > Agamidae > Phrynocephalus > Phrynocephalus forsythii. Next base: position 95,810,882 of record JAPFRF010000005.1, read on the forward strand.
CTTTCTCATGGTGTGTCAGGAGTAGGATCATCTCAGTTTCAACATCTTTGCTATCAGATCTTGATTTCCTCTTGACCCACATGTCCATCCCTTTGGGAGTTTGTCAGCAAAGGCTCAAAGAAAAGATTAGAGTGCCCTCCAAACATAACAACCCACAAGGTCCCTTGGGCAATAGCAGAAGATCTGTTGGGGTTCCTTGAATTCCAAAGAGTCAATGGAGATAGCTGGTTATACCAATTGTATCGCTGAGAGACAGCATTTTGAAATGGAGCATACATTTTCTCCAGAGCTTGGAAAATGTACTTTTCTCATCTACACCTCTCAAAATCCTATAGCCAGGATCACCAGGATCAGTAGATTTTGCAAGTTTTAGAAAGTTTTCTCTGAAGGCAAAACCCCTGCTTTTTCCTCAAACCCTCAACCAAGGATTATATAGCCAAGGCACATATGTAAGTGGGAATGTTTGTATGAAGAGAGAAAGAGAAAAGAAATGAACAATGTGCACTTGTTGAGGATGGCAGCTCTGCCATTATTTCCTGCCTGAGCCAAAGACTGGATAACACCTCTCCCTTTTATGTAAATGGGATGATTGGACTGGCAGTTGATTAAATCATATCCACACTGGAAGCACTGGCTAGTTCTGGGGATGGAGAAAAATATGGGTTAACCCTTCTATGTCTTGCAGCAGAAGGAATCTCAGGAGGAACAACTAAGGTGACTTTATAAATCTATGGTGAGCAGGGCCGGTGCGTCCATTATGGCGAACTAGGCAATTGCCTAAGGTGCCAAAATGGAGAGAGGGCGCCGGCCAGCCTGTTGCCCCCCGCCCCCCACTGCTGGCCACTGCTATCTGTCCCCCTGCCACCAGTCGCCGCTCCCCCCCCCGCGCCCATCGCCGCCCCCCGTGCCCGTTGCCATCCACCCCGCCCCCCGCCGCCGCTGGCCACCGCCGTCCATCCCCTTGCCGCCCGCCCCGCCCTGCCGCCCACCGCCACCCCCGCATGCCCCCCGCTGCCCGCCCCACCCCCACACCTCGCCGAGGGTGCAAAAAAACCTAGCGCCGGCCCTGATGGTGAGGCCCTGTCTGGAGTACTGTGTACAGCTCTGGTTACTGTACCTCCAGAAGGATATTATGGAAATGGAAAAAGTGCAGAGGAGGGCAACCAGAATGATCAGAGGACTGGAACACCTTCCTTACCATCTGAGGCTGCAATGGCTGGGCCTCTTCACTCTTGAACAGTGCCACCTAAGAGGTGACCTGATTGAAGTTTATAAAATCATACACGGTGTGGACAAAGTAGATAAGGAAAAACTTTTTTCACTATTGCATAACACTGGAACTAGGGGACACTCCATGAAACTTTTGGGTGCTAGATCTCAAACAAATAAGAGAAGGTACTTTTTCACCCAGAGAATCACTGGTCTATGGAATTCCCTGCCAGAAGTGATGACAGCTGCCAGCCATGACAGCTTTAAGAAAGGAATAAGCAACTTTATGGAGAACAAAGGTATCAATGGCTATCATGATGGATGCCTAAGGACAACCTCTGGGTTGGAGAGATAGGCAGGATATCTCTCAATGCCATTTGTGGGGAATCGTAAGCAGGTAAAGACATATGCTTGGGAATACCCTGAATCAAATGGTGAGCCACTGTGTGAGACAGAATGCTGGACTGGATGGGCTGTGGCCTGTTCCAGTAAGGCTGTTCTTATGTTCTTATGAAAAGAAGTCCAGTTACCATGACTCAAGTCCTGGATAACCTCACCTGAATGACTGAGAATCGCCACAAACTAAAGTGGCTGCTGCTTTGGATCTCAAGCATTTGCTTTCACAGTTGGTTTCCTCCTTGACAAACAGCTATGGAGAGATGGTTTTAGTTTCTGAATTTGGTAAAGTAACCACACATGAGGGTAGAAAGACATTTCTCTCTCTCATTTTCGAACATGGGAGCAGTAGATTTTTGTGCTCTTTATGACACTAAATTGCTTACCTAGGCTGATCTTGTATGTGTCTTGAGAAAGAAGAAGAAAGAGAAGGGCCAACCCAAGATATCTTGTCACTAGACATGGGCACGACCAGAAAAAATGACGTTTTGAGTTTTTGTTTGTCGGAACCGGTCCGTTTCGGGTCGTTTCCGTTTGTAGTGAAATTTTTCAAAAATTTGTCGTTTCTGTTTGTCGTTTGTTGTTTCCACCATGATTTAGCGCGATTTGACTTCCCAGAGCATAGGGCCATCCTGCAATCATGGCCGGCGCTAGGTGTTTTTGCACCCTAGGTGGCGGGCGGGGCGGTGGGGGAGGTCCAGGTGGGCGGCGGTGGTAGGGGGCCATGGGTGGGCGACGGCTGCGGGCGGGCGAGTGAGCGGGCGGCGGTGCGGGCCGCAGGCGGGTGGCGGCGTGGGCGGGCGGGCGAATGGGCTGTTAGGATATCACTTAGGATAGAGGTTCTGTTCTTGGCTTGCACCCCAAATGTATGTGTGTGCAAGCAAATTGAAGTTGGGAAAATGGAAAATAAATGGTAGTGTATAATATATTTTTAAAATAAATCCACACCTCCCACTCCCAGTCGAACCTCCCCCTTTATCCAATATCAGAAAAAAATCCTCAAACTGCCAGAGAAGAAATAAAGAATAAACTGCTATTCCCTTCAGCAGACAAAGCTGCAGGGAATCAAAGAAATTATTTTCTAAATTCAATTCCCTCCCTGCCTGTCTAACTTAAATCCTAAAGCCTCCAGCCTCCCTCCTCAATCTCGATCGGATCACACCAGCACCAGCAGCCAGCCCTCCTCCCTCAACCACATCCATACACCCGACTGCAATTTCTGGAAGGTGCCTCAGCTTTTTATGCCCTCCAAGACATCCAGAAGTAAAAATAAAATAAAATAAAATAAAAACAATATGATGTTTTATTGGTATAAAAAACCCACTGCTGCTACTATAAAAATTCAGGCATTTTAAATAAATAAATTTCACATGTTTTTGTGGTGATTTGGTGTGTTTTTTGACCACGATTTCAAAAGAAAAATTGCGGTCGCCATTTTGGATCCCCCCCCACCGCGTGGCATGCAGCGAGACAGATGACAAGGATGACCTCCCCGCCTGGTGCAAGCAGCCCAGGACAGGAGAAGAGGGGGGGGAAGGCCGGGGACCCCCCAGAAACCACCCCTCTGGTAGGTGGCAAAGCCTCAGGCAGGCATATTTTCGCCTGCTTTTTTGGCCAGGAGTCAGGTTTTTTTAAAAAAACTTTTAAAAACCTTTTCTGTGCTTCATCGCTCGATCGCTGCAATGCCACAAACGGAAACGAAAAACCCAACCAAATTTTTCTTTTTTCGGTTCGAGTTCGAGTTCTGACGGCTTAATTATTGTTACCGTTTCCGTTACGTAACGGAAACGATAACTGAAAACGGAAACAACAATTTCGCCGAGTCGTGCCCATGTCTACTTGTCACTCGAAACAAAGGACAAGATGAGGGCAAACACTACAGGATAATAAATTCATATCCAAAAAAGTAACAATTTAGATTTCTGGTCGTTTCTCCTATCCATATCAATATAATTGGTGCTCCTGGAACATATGCTCCTTAGGGAAGTGAGAAATCTGTATAACAATATTTTGAGATACCTGGTAGCAGATGACCTATGAGCCAACATGTGGCAAGGTGGAAGTCTCATTAAGGCAGATTGGGGGCATTGTGGTATAGTGGTGGTATAGTGGAAAACAGCACAGAAAGTTCTTTTGTCCCCCATTTTCTCCTCACAACAAACCTCTGAGAGAAGTCTGGTTGCTAGATTAACTGGTCTAAAATCATCCTGTGAGTTTTATGGGTGAGGGGGAATGTCCAAAGACCCAATCCATCACTCTGCACACCATTGGTTCCCAGCCTTGGATCCCCAGATTAATCTGAATTTAAACTCCCAGAAGCCTTAACTACTAGCTATACTGGCCAGGATTTCTGGGAGTTGTAGTCCAAGAACATCTGGGGACTCAAGGCTGGACCCATTGTTGTAGAGTGATGGATTGGGTCTTTGGACATTACCCCTCACCCATGAAACTTACAGGATGATTTTAGACCAGTTAATCTAGCAACCAGACTTACCCCGGAGGCTTGTTGTGAGGAGAAAATGGGGGAGGGAAGAACTTTCTGTGCTGATTTCTGCTTAGGGAGGAAAGGCAAAATAGACATGGAACAAATACATATGACAAATGCAACAGAGGACAGACCAGCAGGAAGCCACGGAACTGGCTGGGATCAGCCAAGATATGGGCACCCTTAGTGACCATACATGCTCAGTTCTTAAGTGATACCCCAGCTGAGAGCAGGCAAAAACACATTTCCTCATTCTCTTCTCTTGACAGCTTTCTGACAGCATAGCACGAAGGATCCTAGAGGAAAATATCACCCTCTTAAAAGCATTTGACAGATTTCTTTCTCTTGCAGCCTGGCAGTAACAGAAAAAGCCTGAAATAATGTTGTAGCTGTAGTAGAATGACACATTTCTTTCTTTCTTTCTTTCTTTCTTTCTTCCTTCCTTTTTTTTAAAAAGAGCCTTTCTTTAGAGCCAAGGCTGTAGCTTTGGATCATAATTGGAAACATTTGATCAGGCTGAGTGGAGATAAGTATCTTTCTTGTTAAAAAGAATAAAAACAACTATTTTTCAACACTGACTTATGATTCTTCTACAGGTTATTTAATGAAAAGTAATATCCAAGAGTTTCCTTATGGATTCTACAGGCGGCAACAGTGGAACAATGTATTTTACATAATTCCACCTTATTCTTTTCTTGGCTGATTTATTCTTTCTGTTCTAACATTTACTAGGAAACCCTAAAATGCACTAGGAATGCAACCGGTGGGGGCAGACCTTGAGCTGCACATGACATTCTCCACTCAATCTGCCTGGAGACAGATGCCTCTGTTAATATGTGAAAACATGACTGATAACTAGATGAAAATATCATCCTCCCATTCATTTTAAAGCAAATGATGGGGATGGGGAAGAGTTCATTGTTATGTTACTTCCATGTTGTTGTATTGTGTAGCTCTATCTGTTTTGAATAGTTGTTACTGTTATATCTGGAACATCCTTTTATTTTGTTGATGAAGAAAAATTACACACAATCTCACAGCTGCAGAAGTGAGCAAGAATGGGCAACCACCTTCAGGCCAACAGTCAAATTCATCTTCAGAGAAGTTTGGGGGTATTTCAGTAATGGCAGACATCAAAGCCAAAAGGATGGGGCCAAGAATACCAGCATATTTCAGATTAAAACCCTTACCTAACTAAGAATGAGGTCATTCTACCCCCCCCCCCGAATGGGGACAAAATGCTGGACAAACCACTCAATAATGGTGTCATGATGAGGAAGAGAACATGGCTTGCTTGGGTACCACAGAGGTCTAGATGAGGATCCAGAGATATGGCTCCAGAACCTGAATTCCTCCACCCCTGATTTATGTGAAGGGATGGTGCCACCCTCCATCCCTTCCCCCATTTCTGTTTGGGTTTCTTTAAACTTATTTTATATCCTTCGACCCCATTGACTACCCTTCATTCTCCTTTTTCCTCAATGAACTATGTGTGTGTGTGTGTGTGTGTTGTGTCGTTACAGTCGTGACCGACTCTTTTTGACCCCATGTCCATGGAGTTTTCTTGGTAGGAATACTGAAGTGGTTTGCCAGTTCCTACTCCAGGCGCCTACAGCACCTGGTATTCCCTGGTGGTCACCCATCCAAGTACTAACCAGGGCCGACCCTGCTTAGCTTCCGAAATCGGGTGAGATCGGATGTCCTTAGGGTATCTAGGCAACACCTCAATGAACTATGTTGCAGTCCAAAAAAGTAAGGGAAGCAGGTTCTTTCACATTTCTTGCCATCAGTACTACTTGACTCCTGGGTTCATAAGGTCTAAAGGCCCAGGACCCTTTTGGCAGAAATGACAATGATGTCATCAGTTTTTGTCCCGATTTGTCCAGTAAAAAATATGCTACACTAGACGACATTTTTTGAAATTCCTCAAAGATGTGGCTATGGGGATTGAAACGATTACCACTTTTACTTCATACAGTAATTGACTTTTTCTAAGCACTACTTAGAAGCACAGCATTAGGTGCCAAGAGGGTGAAGGGTGCTCTGTTTCACATTCTGAAAAATGTTGTTTTGGTTCCTCAAAATGGCTCAGAGAAGCATGTTCTTGTTTGGTCACCCACTGTGGCACCCATGGAGTGTTGGCAATTGGCTATTACCTAATTGGCAGATGTGAAAAAGGAAGGTAAAAATATAAGTGAGGGTCTTATGGCACAGTTAAGGCTAAAGTATATCAGCATGGGCTGCCTTAGATTTCTGTTAGGGTTAGCAAGACAGAAACTTCCCATTACCTCAAGTTTCAGGCTGACACTTCAATACAGGAGTGTGGTCTTGTGAAATCGTAAGATGTAGACCCTCATGTCTTTATTGAAAAAATAGTTTGTGTGTGTGAATGTGTGTTAGTGTGCACACAAGCACACACAAGAGATTAATACAGACAATGAATTTCCTCACTACCTTCTGAGCAAGTATTATGAGTAGAACAGTTATACAGACACTTTGCAGTGAAATGACGAGCACTGGTGCCATTGGGAAAAGGAGGGAAGGTCAATATCCAGGCATTAAAATGGCCACACAGAGCAAAATGAAGCTTCTTCTGCTTTCAGCACTGTTTGCCTTAAGATTTGTTTCCTTATCTACAGACCCAGAGAAACACAGTAGTCCCCTACCTCTTCAGCCACCACCAGCAGTCATGGCAACTCTAATTAAAAAGCAAAAGCAAAAAATTGCTGCTTATATACTGCCCCATAGCACTTAAAGTGCTCTCTGGACGGTTTACCGTTTTTAATTATTCAGGCTACACATCCCACCCACCCAAATTGAGCTGAGTACTCAATTTATTGACATCAGAAGGATAGAAGGCTGAATCAACTTTGAGCTGACTACCTCAGCACACCACGATTGAACACAGCTCATGAGCAGAGTCTTAACTATAGTATTGCAATTCAACTGCAATAAGGATCTTAATTACAATTCTCTCCCTTAGATATCACTACTAGAGATGGGCACGACTTAGCGGTATTCCCGTTTCCGTTTCCGTTACTCGTTTCCGTTACTCTACGGAAACGGTAATGGGAATTACTCCGCCAGACTTCGAGCTCGAACCGACGAACGAACAATTTTGGTCTGATTTGTCGTGCTCGTTCCTTGCATTGCTCAATCGCGCGATGCCACGCGACACAGAAAAAAAGTTTTTAAAAGTTAAAAAAACCCGGTTCCCGGCCGAAAAGCAGGCAGAAAAATGCCTGCCGTGCCTCAGGGCACCTACCAGAGGGGTTGTTTCTGGAGGTCCCCGGCCTCCCCCCCCGTCCTGGGCTGCTCTGGTGGGACTCGCCGCAGGCTCGCAGGCAGCCAGCAAAAAGCCCAGTCTCACCGGCTGCCGGCCGCCGCAATTAAAGCACAAGCAAGCGGCACGGACGGCACAGGAAAAAAACTTTTAAACTCTCCCCCCACCCATTCCCGGGCCAAAAAAGCAGGCGGAAAAATGCCTGCTTGACTAAGGGCGCAGGACACCTACTGGAGGGGTGGTTTCTGGAGGGGGGGTCCCGCCTCCCCCCCGTCCTGGGCAGCCGGACTCAAGTCGCCATGCCATGCGGTGCGGGCGGGGGATCCAAAATGGGGCGGCGAACGCAATATTGTTTTTGAAATCGTGGTCCAAAAACACACAAGCACAACAGAAACACGCAAAAATTTATAAACTGCCAGATTTTTCACAGTAGCAGTAGGTTTTTTCTTGCAACAAAATGTCTCTCCTCTCCTCCTCTGTCCTCCATTGATTTTATTTTATTTTATTTTATTTACACCTGCGCAATGATGGGCTGGCCGAGTGGCCAGCCATGTGGGAGTGGACGACCATGCAAATTTTTGGAGCCATCCCACCAATCGCATGGCCACTTGGCCATGGAGACTTCTGGGATGTGTCAAAAAGCCCCCTAAAACCTGCCCTAGCCCCCTAACCCTAACCCTAACCCTTGACTCCGTACCCATATGTCACAGACTGTCTTCTTAGTGGGTCAGAGAGGCACCCAGAGGTGCAACCCACTAGCCCACCGTAACCTTACCTGTCACTAGCCTAACCCTAGCCCTAACCCTAACCCTAACCCATCTTAACCCTAAGCCAGATGTACTTGCATTGCACTACACGCAAGTACAATTCCCTTCTGTGTGAGACATGGTGGTGCGAGAGCCTTAGTTAGGCATCTCACCTATGGCTCTGGGTTCAGTGCCATCCACTAGTCTTCACAGTCACTGTCTGCACAACTGGTATGCAATATCCATATGGCTATTGCATACCATTTTGCAGCAGCAGCAGGTGAGGAGGGGAGACCCCCTTGTAGAGGGGTCTCTTGGAGCCTGCTTCCCCTTCCTAGTGGGTGAGGATAGGAGGCACCCACGGGTGCCTCCAGGAGCCCACTTTCCCTTTATAGCGGGCCAGAGGAGGCACACACCCCACAGAGGTGCCTCCAGGAGCCCGCTCCCCCCCAAAAACCAGTACTAACGACAACGAAAAAACGAAAAAACAAACCGACTAATTTTTGCAAATTTTCGTGGAAAACGGAAACGACCCGAAATGGAACCGGCCCGACTAACGACAACTCGAAAAAATTTTTTTTTCAAGTCGTGCCCATCTCTAATCACTACAATATCCAGCCTTGGGAAAATATTATAGACAGTTGTGGGCATAGAATCAGAGCAAAATAGACCAAAAGGCAACCATGTGGCCATTACACAATATAAATGTAGAAGAATTTGACACGTATATTAAACCACTAAAATGAACAAATAATTAATTAAGGGTAATAGTATAGCAAATAGGATAGCAGCCAAGTTAACATTGGCAATAGACATTCAAAATGGCTAACCACTGGCCAGGCTAGCTGGGTATTCTGTGAGTTGTAGTTCAAACAAAGTAACTTTGCTTGATGTGATCAAATTCTGTAGAACAAATCTATGGCAATAATGGGCTTTGCTGTTGTGAAGCAACTTGCCCATGTTTCCCTGACATATCGTCATAAACTTTTCTTTATTCTACTCAGAGGAATAGATACTATCTGTAAAGATTGATTGTTTTCTTTCATATCTCTGTATTTACAGAGACAGTTTGATAGAGGCACATTTACAGATAGCTTTCGATTGTTCTACTGAGAATTATGCATTGCAATCTGCCTCTTATTTGTGATCATAAACAGGCTTTGACCAATGTCATAAATCTTATTGATACTGCTCTCTCACACATTATTTTTGAGCTTCTTGAATTTGTTGTATTTACCTTTGGAGTTTGGTTTGTTGATTTTCATAAGGCATTAAAGAGGTAATTCCTATAACTCTTCCTTCCAGAATGGTGAAAAGATATTAGCTTTTACTCTCCTGTTTGTAAATCAATTGTCTCATGAATTACTCTTATAGACTAGTTCTTTTGAGGACCCTCTTCGTTAAGGATACAAAAACATACAGATAGTCTTACTGAATCAGACAAGTCCAGTCCAATACCTGCTCCCTACAATGGTCAAACAATTTCCTATGGGAAGTCCATAAACAGAAAGCAATAGAGCAATGTTGTTCTCCAGTGGCTAATACAGAGAGGGATGTTTTATCTGACTCTGCAAGTAGTATATCACATTTATAGTTCATCCTTTATTACTGTAGCTGTTTAATTCCCCTTTAAAGTCACTTAAGGTGGTGGTCATCAGCACATAATGAGGAAGCAAATTTCTCAGTTTAAATTATGGTTCTTTGAGATGAGGTACTTACATCCCACTTTCTATCACTTGGTGCCAGAGGAAGGGGAATTTACTGAGATTTGTATCAAATCAATTTTCAACTAGGCTGGAAAAATGTTCCACTTATATACCATCCCATAGTGCTTAAAGGACACTCTGGGAGGTTTATAAATAATTATGCAGGCTAAATATGCCCCCCCCTTGAGCAAGCATTTTACTGACCTCAGAAGGATGGAAGTCTGAGTGAACCTTGAGCCTGCTACCTGGAATTGAACATCTGGTCATGAACAGAATTACAGCTGCAGTGCAGCACAGCAAGGCAGTAAAACTTTCTTAGATAGCTTCCCCTCTCTGAAGAGTTGTCCTGCTTCCTAAGGTCTTTTGCCAACTTTACAGCCTCATGGCATACTGGTTAAACTGCTGTACTGAAGTTGTAACTGTGTTCACAACGTGGGGTTCAATTTCAGGTGGCAGGATCAAGGTTCACTCAGCCTTCTGTCCTTCCAAGGTTGGTAAAATGAGTATCCAGCTTGCTGGGGGTGGGGGAACAATGTGTAGCCTGCATAATTACTTGTAAACTGCCTAAAGAGTGCTTTAAGTGCCATGGGTTGGTATATAAACAGCTTGCTTTTATTTTTTAGTGGACCTGCTACAAGGAAGGTTGCTTCCTCCCAATATGAAATCAAAAACATCTTACTCAGAGCCTCCCACAAAACATCCTCATGCAAATGGGAAGCACCAGAGCATTAAACTCCACCTCTAGAAGAAAAAGAAGAAATTTGTTTTTCAAAAAAGCAAAGCCCATTGAAAAGTGGTACAAGGAGAGATAAGAGGAATGTAGACTGGGTTTGAGATGGGCACGAAATGAATTTTTTTCTGTTTTGGTTTTTTATTTTTCATTTCATTTCAGAACAAAATGAAAAAATGAAACAATTTAAAAAGAAAAACAAAACAAAACGAACTGGAAATTTCCCATTCATTCTGTTTCATTTTTGTTAGGTTTCCCATAGGAATTCATTCCATTCCTATGCAAAACCACTTTAAACAACCTGCACCTTCCCCCCATTGGACACGTTGGGGGTGGGGGAGGGAAAGGCATGGATTGTTTAAAATGTATTGGAGTCACTGAGGCTGCTTCAGTGGCTCCAGTACATTTTGAAAAACTTGTGTCTCCCCTCCCATCAGGCGAATAAAATTTTTTATTAGCCACCAAAGCACGTGTTGATGGCTGTGGCTGCTGCTTGCTTTGGTGGCTTAAAAAGTTTAAAAACCCAGTGCCCTTCCTCCCAACATGTGTTTTTTAAACTTTTTTTTATCCACTGAAGCAAAATGGCTGTGGCCATCTGCACCTGCTTCGGTGGCTAAACAAAAGTTTTGGGGGGAATGGTGCAGGGGTTTTAAAACGTCTTGGAGCCACTGAGGTAGCCTTGGTGGTTCCAATACATTTTAAATGACCTGCACCTCCCCACAACATGCCCGATCATGGGGGAAAGGTGCGGGGTTTTTTAAAAAATCTTGGAGCCTTTTGTTTTTCATTTTGCTTTGTTTTTGTTTTTAACACTGTGTCCGCGCCTTCTCCCCCAATGCGCCGGATTAGAGGAGGAGGTGCAGGTCATTTACAATGTCTTGGAGCACTCCAAGACATTGTAAATGACCTGCACCTCCTCCTCTAATCAGGCGCGTTGGGGGAGAAGGCGCGGACACAGTGTTAAAAACAAAAACAAAGCAAAATGAAAAACAAAACAACTTTAAAAAATCATTTCAAACAAAATGAAACAAAATGAAGCTCAATGAAATGAAAAATGAAACAAAATACTTTTTCTTTGCGTTTCATGCCCATCTCTAGTCTGGTTGTTGGGGGTGGGGATTTCTGTGAAGATCAGTGTTCAATGGAAAACTTAAAGGGGTCGAAAAGTTCTGTTTGAAGAGATGTGTCCTTTCATCTCTCCTGAACCTTGCAACTTCAGTGAAGGAGCCCAGGTTGTAGTAGTTCAAAACGGGGAGGGGGGATCCTTTTCCATACTGAGAATAATGTGGTGACAACATATCCAGATTTAGGTCAATTAAGTGAAAGTGGCTTTTAAAAATATGATTTTCTCATTTTCTAATATATATGGCTGAATGGCCAAAAGGCAGTGTGGAAATTTTAGCCCTCTGAAAGGCCTTGGGGTTGCTATCAGCAAACATCCCCTGATTGCTGTGGACCTTGCAGCTTTCTGGGACTTCAACCATCCTGCCCACCACCATTGACAACAGCTGGTGGAGTTGCAATTCAACAACAGCAAGTCGCCCACTCCTGATGTAGTATGCAAATATAGCTGCTGTTGGAGGCAAAACTACTGGGAAGCAAGAACAACTCTTGGCCTTTAGAGTGGATAGCCCTAATTGCACTCTCATTTTCCTTGGCCTCCTTCATTAGAAATGTATGTGTGATGCTTTACAGTTGAACAGACCTCTGGCAGTGTCATATCAAAGCCCACCACCCCAATGGAATTGGCTTCCATTCCCTTTTGGCTCATGCCCTTCCCCAATCCTTCCCTCTCTTTCTGTTAATTCTTTATGGACAAAGGATTACTTCACTCAGGGAGTCCTGCTTTGATCAAAGGGAGCCTTATCCAGTTTCTGTGACAAGCCCTTCCCAAAGAAAATAGGTCAGCTCCCTGCCTTTTAAAGTGGAGAGCATGTGGGTGGCTAATAGCAACCCACCAACAGTATTAGTGGCATGAGTTGCTTATTAGTCAGCCCTGTACATATTCTGCCCCCCCGCCTGAGCCTCTTAGAAGCTGAACCTTGGGGAATATTACTTTTTTGGATGAGGAATTGATAATTAGCAGCTGACCTATAAATGGTACACTTGTGGAGTGCAGTGAACCAAACAGCAAAGGATTAATGCTCTTGTCATGTTCAATAGTAGCATAAGAATATCAGAAGAGCCCCCCCCCCACAAAAAATATATGCAGTCCAGTGTATAATGTTTTGGAAAAGCAGACAAGCAGGCCACAAAGCCAATACTTTCCCCCTTGCCCTCCCCATTAAACCCAATTAGCTATCAAGAGGGCTGAATCTGAAGGCTACTTATCCAGTCTCATGGTTTCAAATACCATTTATCAACCTGTACGCATTCTGCATCTCTATGTGGCATTTGACTTATGGCAGGCACGTCCAAACTTCGGTCCTCCAGATGTTTTGGACCACAACTCCCAGAATTCCAAGCCTGTATTTCCAATGGCAAAGGACTGTGGGAGTTGTGGCCCAAAACATCTGGAGGGCCAAAGTTTGGACATGCCCGATTTATGGTGACTCTAAGACAGGTTTCAGGGTAGTTTTAGCAGTGCCACCTCCTGTAAATAAGTTTCCATGACTGAGCAGGGGTTTGAAACCAGATCTCCTAAGTGCCATCATGTCTTATAATCAATTTATAATCTTAGAAACACAGAACTGGAATGGAACTTACAATACTAGAGGCACAATGAGTAATCAAGCTCCCAACCTCCGGCTCCCTAGCCAGAGACCTAAGCCACTGAAATATCCAGCAGTTACTCTATCTCCTATACACAGTGGTCTCACATTCATAGATCTGTCCTGTGTAAATGTATCTACCTCCCTTCTGAAGCCATTGAAGGTGGTGGTTATGAACTTTAAGGAATGAACTGGAGTGCAGAGGTAGATTGCATACTTGGCATATAGAAAATCCCAGTTTCAATATCTGCATCTCCAGGTAGAGATAGGAAGGATGTCTGCCAAAGACCTTGGATAGCAACTGCCAGCCAACAATGAATTAAACAGAACAGTGGTCTAAGAGGGGTGTGTTCTACAAAACAATGATGCATATGTAATAGTCCCCTTTCATGTTGCATGTATGCATGCGCTGAGTTACTGCAGCCCATATGGACTACTTGTTTTAGCCCCTTGGATGTCAAAGTCCTTAAGAGGGGGTTGTTCTTGAGACATCTCAGTTTTAGAAAAACAGAAAACTGGAAAATAAGGGAGGGATGCAGCCCTGGAAGCAGAAATTAGAGCCCTTGATTTATGTTAATAGAATCTGGAAGTTGTGTCATGGCAACTGGACTTTTTTTCTTGAGAGACTGAAATGTTTTGCTAGTCATCCAAGCAGCTTCATCAGTCTGAGGGAAGTTAATTGTGAGTCCTCCATTTTTAGTTCACTTTGATTTCACACGCACTGTGGTCTGAATAGGCTCATAAGTCGAACTAAGGCCTGAACAGGCTTATTAGTTAGACAATCGCCTGAATAGGTTCATAGGTGGATTATGATCTGAATAGGGTTGACAAAGGCCTAGGATGCGTGAAAGTCCTGCCTATTCAACCTTTCCCAATACCGGTTTCAGGCCTTTGTCTAACTTATGAGCCTATTCAGACCAGTGTATGTGTGTGTGTGAAATGTGTGTGTGAAATCAAGGTGAACCATAAAATGGAGGACTCACCACTAACTTTCCTCAGGCTGACAAAGCTGCTTGGATGAGGTGTGAAATGTTTGTCTCCCAAGAAAAGAAGTCCAGTTACCATGACTCAACATCCAGATAAACTCACCTAGGTGACTGAGAATCTTCACAGACAGGTTAGCAGAATGTTAAATGCATGTGTACATGAGAGGGACTAGAAGGACAAAGTCCTTGTAGTGTTTTTATTTATTTATTTATTTATTTATTTATTTATTTATTTATTTATTTATTTATTTATTTATACATACATACATACATACATACATACATACATACATACATACATACTAGAGATGGGCATGGAACGACCATTTTTTCATTTCCGTTACCGTTTGTCGTTTCTGTTACATAACGAAACGACAAACGAAAATTGTGATGAAAATGAAATGAAACAAACAGGACCACGAAAATTGTGGTTGTTATGTTTCGTTTCCGTTAATAGCGACGCCCAATGAAATGACCTGTTTTAAATGTTAAAAAATGCCCTGAACATCCATAAAAATGCAGCAATAATTATTTATATTGTCTGATAATACCTACCAGGGGGGTTGGGGTCCTTAAAATGTTTGTTTTTGTCTTCTCCCATCGCGATGTATTTTTTTCCCCTTTAAAATGGATGTCGCCACCAGCCACAAAATGGAGGCAAGCCATGTGATGTGGGATCATGTTCAACCAATAGCATGCCCAGGTTGAAGACTGGGTGGGCAGGTCTGGCAGCCACAGAGGGCATAAAAGGCTCTGGCAGCCCCCGTCCTCCTTGCAGTCTCTGGTGGGAGTTAGGGTGGGATTGCTGTCTCTGTGACTCTAGCTTCAGTCCTGCAGCCTCCCTGTGTGTGTGTGTGCTGCGTACCTCTCGGTGAGTACCCTCCCCTGCCCTGCAGTGCAGTCACTCTGCAGCTGCCTTGCACCCTGGGCAAAGCCCGCCGCTGCCTTTGCAGCCTCCCTGCGAACCTAGTGTATACAGTGTCTTTGCCAGCATCCATATTGTTTTTAGTGTTTTCCCTTTGGTCTGGGGCATTGGGGGACAGCCATGCACGGAAATGCTTTAAAAATCGCGCAAAAAGCGGGTAGAAATGACAAAGAAAAAAACGAAAAACGGTAACAAATTTTTTCAAAAAATTCCTGACAAATGGAAATGAACCGAAATAGACCTCTCAACGACAAACAAAAACTGAAACACCATTTTTCTGTTTTGTGCCCATCTCTAATACATACATACAACTTATTTAAAGGCTTTAATATTTTACCTTTGGAGCTACTTGTCTTTGTGGCTTAGGTCATTGTATGAAAGAAGACTCTGAAAGACAAGAATGTCTTGACTGTTAGCTAAAAATTCTTGACTATCTGTGGGTCTTTTCACAAGTAACTCCTTCTCTGACATCTTATAAGTACCTGGCTTTCAGAAACATCTATTTATGTGGTAGCCAATTTGAGCTGTATTTCTCTTATTGCTGCCTTTATTACATGGTTTAAAATTTCAAATATTTGCAGGCTTCACTATGTTTACAATACTAGATGGACCATGGGACTGAGAGAGGGGTGCATTAATATGCCCATTTGCTGTTTACCTCCATTTTATGAAGAACAGTAGTACCAACAGTAGCAGGTATTTTTTTTTAAATTACTCATTGCTGACCAAGTAACTTTTCTAAGTTAGTTTCCCAATTCCCACATTTTTGTAATCCTTGAGAGACTTTGGTTGGAAAGGTCTGATGCACTATTCTGCCTGAGGACAGAGGGAATTACATCTTAAACCATTTTGAATGTCTTTTAAACAGCAGGGATTATTGGTGATAATGGGAATTAGAGCAGATTCTGTCTGGAGGAACGGACGTGGCACACTTGCTCCCCATGGAGTCCTTCCTAGCTCTGAGAAGTCTGGCATTACCCTTAGGTGGCTGGGTTCCATGGAGAGGATGAGGGCCTGTGTGTCACATACCTCCTGCTACTCCAGCTGTGCTCAACATGAGCTTTGGGCCTGGCTGACCAGTAATTGGCAGATGGGTCATCCAAAACCTCGATCCACACCCTGCACATAGCTGAAGCTTCGTGCTATAACTGGTAAATGTTGGCCATGAGTTATGCATCCAAATCACTGTGTGTATCCGATCCTCTCTGTCCTAAGGCTGCTGCTTGCCATGCAAAGCTTTGCAAATGTGAATGTACTCTCAGGTTCTCTCATTTGTATTACTGAAAACTGGCTTTTTAATATTTTACTGCAATCTCAGGCTGCACCCAGGATCACTTGTTAAACTATGTTTGGAAACTTCATCCTGTCATTTCTAGGAGAAACCATGCCATTGTTGAGCACACCCAGGTAACTTTTTAGCCTCATGGCTGAGACCAGCATCAGACCATCCTTCAGTGACTGCCAGGCCACCAACACCCTGGAATTCCACAATGCTAATGTGGAACAGAACATAGGGCAGGACACAGGTTTCTATAGCAAGGATCTTGGGGATCCCTATTTAGAGCTTTGTGCTATATTATAGGGTATTTAGTGTATTTAGTGTAATGGATAATCCAGCCCTATTCATTCTTAAACCTTCATCTCTGACAGATGGTTTTTATCTTTAATGTGCTAGCCTAGAGATATTTTTTAGAGCCAGCAAATGTTGATTTCAAGTGGAGGTGTTTAACAAACTTCTCTTGCCCAGCTGTTCTCCTGGCTGCTTCCTGTAAACTAGCAGTAGTGTCAAGACTGCTTAATGAAGGCAAGGCAGACTCATCTACCACAGCCTTGGGTTTGAACGGTCTTGTCATAGTCCTAGTACTTATGAACCTTTCTGCAGAGTGTTTGCCAAGAAGACAGCTGCTTTTACTGACAGGCCTTCCCAGGAATAATGAAATGTTGCTTCTATTTTGAGAGGTCGTGGACGTGGTTTTTAAGGTGGCAAGAACGGCCCTGCTGAAGCTTTTTCTCTGATAGGGAGCTCTTACTGTGGCCCCAAAACATCATTAATCTCAAGCCAATGACCTTTCTTCTAGCTCATTAACATCAAATGGTAAAGAGATAGAGGGAAGCACTATTATCTAGCAATTTATATGTAAATGCAAAAGGTGCCAAATAAAAGCAAAACTGTTAGCATTCATTAAAAACGAACAGCATCATGGGAGCCCAATTGGAAAGGTCTGTGCTTTAAGTACATTAAAACACCACAAAACACTTTCGAATTAATCACATCACCATTATCTTGATTCCGTTCTGATATAACTACCATCTGGGTTATGCTAAATTTGAATACTACCCTACTGACCTTTGTCTTGAGTTACAATACTGACTAGAAGGAAGTTTCTAAGGTCTCTCTTAAAATTGAGACATAGGGCACATTCAGAGGGTAGTTAAAAGACAGGGAAAGAAAGCTGGGACCCATAAAAAGAGAACACAGAAACACAAGCAAGGTCCCAAACCAAATAGGAAGCATATTTCATTGCTCTTGTTGACCAGGGCAGCATCATGGCCAGTCTTAATAGGTAGGTCCAATCGAGATCCCCAATTCAAACCATACTTCTAATACGTCTGAACATATAGGGAAGCTGGACATAGAAATGGGCTGAAATGACCTGTGGTCTGAGTGTGGGGTAGGATGAGATGCCTTTTTCCTTGGACCACAGGCTACTGGTAGGTTGGCCTTTGGTTCTAGCCCCACAGATTTTGAGAGGTTTCCTCCATCCTGCCAACTGACCATTTTGAATTAAGCTTGGGGATATTATACATGAAGACATATTAAACCTCTGAATTATGGGCCTTGTCCATAGCTTGTTTAGCCAAGCCATATGACGACTTCATGAAAACAAGTGCTTATGTGTTTTTAGAACATAAGCTTGCACATGAATTAAGTCTGTGTTGCTAACGTAATGACATATAGATTTTAGCTTTGTGACTACTAGCTAATTATTTCTATAAATCCTTTTGTTCATTCAGTTTTGTAACTATCCTGCTGACCATGTTCAATCGCTTGTTAAACTTTCATGTTCTTTGATATACCATACACAGAATTTGTTAGCCCAAAAGAAGCTTACACAGAGTAAGCTGTATGTATCAGCTTCTCAGGCACAGTTCGAGACTGATTTTAGGTATATCATCTGTGAAACTGAGTAAGAGAGTAACACTTTGGACAAGATGCAGAGTGAGGATAGAGCTGTGTTTTGGCTTCTTTCTCACATCCTGGGGATGTTGGCTGCCTCAGTAGAGAACTGATGAAGACCCATGAACCTTGGCTATTGTCTGAAATGTTTAGTTATATACACACAAAAACAAATTTATCAACCAGCAGAAAGCTTCTGATAATCTTATTTTGAAGGAACCAAACTCAGAAAAGATCAGACAGAGCTTGGAGCATTTCTCACCATTTGGGGAAATGCATAGCAGTCACGAACACATAAAGATCTCAGAACCTCAACTAAGTTCTTTTCCATTCCTTCTCTGAAAGGTACCCTGTGTCTTGAATGTATGGGGATTGCTCAGGCTAAAGTCCAACTACAGACATCAAGGTTCCCAGTATGGCCCCTGGATCACCTGACAAATAATGATTGGTGGTTTTTTTTATCATCCTCAAAACTGAGACTTTTGCCCCCAAAAGCCTTTGAGCTATACTTATGGAAGCTATACTGGAAGTTGAGTCATGGCTACTGGACTTCTTTTTTCTTGAGAAACAGAAACGTTTCGCTGCTCATCCAAACACATTCATCAGTCTGATGACGTTCCTGTCTCTCAAGAAAAAAGAAGTCCAGTAGCCATGATTCAACTTCCAGATAAAGTCACCTGGATGACTGAGAATCTTCACAGACATATTCTCCATTTTACTTCCATGTGGCACCAGTTGTCATTCCAGACACTTCCAGATTGGGGAAAAGTTCTGGATGAGATCAACAGTGGTTTAGAACATGCATTCTTGGTGGGTTATTTTGGCCATGGTTATAAAGACTAGAGATGGGCACGACCAGGAAATTTTTTTCCGAGCTGTCGTTTTTTTGGGACAGGTCCGTTTCGGTTGTTTCCGTTTTTTGCGAAAATTTTCAAAAATTTGTCATTTCGTCATGTCGTTTGTCATTTATCGTTACCGCCGCGATTTAGTACGACTTGACTTCCCAGAGCATGGGGTTAGGGGGTAAGGGCTAGGCTTAGGGTAATGGTTAAGGTTAGGGTTGGTTAGTGGGCTGTACCTCTGGGTGCCTCTGTCCCACTAAGAACACAGTGTACTGGCGTATGGGTTAGGGTTAGGGTTAGGATTAGGCATAGGGTTGGTGGGCTTTTTATGCCCTCTCTGGCATACCCAGAAGTCTCAGCAAAACCTGGCCATGCAATTGGTGGAATGGCTCCAAAATTTTGCATGGTCCCATCCCATGGCCAGCCCATCATTGCGTGTGCGCAGGTGTAAAAAAATAAAAATAAAAATAAAATAAAATAAAATCAATGGAGCCATTTTATTGCAAGAAAAACCCACTGCTGTAAAAAAAATAAAAATAAAATGTTTCTGTGGTAAAATAAAAAAAAATTGCGGTCGCCAAATAAAATGCCCTCTCCCAAAAAGTAAAATCAATTTGCATGGTCCCATCCCATGAGCCCATCATTGCACGTTTAAAATAAAATAAAATAAAATCAATGAAAACGTTTTGTTGCAAGAAAAACCACTGCTGCTACTGTAAAAATTCAAGCATTTAAAATAGCTAATTTTCACATGTTTCTGTGGTGCTTTGGTGGGTTTTTGGACCACAATTTCAAAAAAAATATTGTGGTCACCATTTTGGATCCCCCTGCACCGCATGGCAAATGGAGACGCCGAGGATGCTCCCTCCCAGCCCAGTACCAGCAGCCCAGGACAGGAGGGGGGGAAGGCTGGAGTGGGGATCTCCCCCAGAAACCCCCCCTCTGGTAGGTGCCCTCAGGCAGGCATATTTTCGCCTGCTTTTTTGGCCAGGAATCAGGTTTTTTTTTATTTCTAAAACTTTTTTTCTGTGCCGCTTGGCATCACGCGATCTCTGCGATGCCAGGAACGACAACGACAAATCAGACCCAATTTTTCTTTTGTCGGTTCGAGTTCGAGTTCTGGGGGAGTAATTGTCATTACCGTTTCCGTTACGTAACGGAAACGGAACGGAAACGGAAACGAGAATTTCGCCAAGTCGTGCCCATGTCTACTAAAGACATTATGAAAGAATATAGGCCAAATAAGAATTGTCACATAACGAACCTTGCAAGGTGGGGTGTGTGAATAGTGGTTTCCAGTCTGTGTCCCCTGACAAATGTGGCAGTGCCCTCCCCATATGGCCCCTGTTCAAAATGGCTGCTTGAGAACGTGGTTGAAAGTGAGCCAGCTGAAGCCCACAGACTGTCCATACATAGCTGATGACTCCATGGTAATGGTAATAGTCATGCTCGAAACTGAATATGATTAAGCTAGTTAAGCAATGCTTCTGCATGTAGCTTTCACTATGTCTTCCCATTTGTTTTCCTCTTCTGAAAAAGGGCACCCTGTCAGTGGAGGAACACAGCAGATTTGGCATGGCCCATTTTAATCACTGAATGTCAATGTTTGTGCAGCTGTGTTAATGAAACTTTCAGGAAATTCACTGCAGCATGCTCCATTCCAACAAATTGTTTACAGGACAGAAATCAGTCCAGATCAAACCTTGTAAAGTCTTTGTCCACATGATTACGGGTAAAACTATGCAAATTACAAGCCATGTTGCCATCTTTCATGTGGAAGAAGGGGGAGAGTACCTCACCCAGCTTCACCCAGCATGCTATGTTATCCTGCATGTTATGATTCAGTCACAACAATGTTAAGCAACAAAGTCTCTTCTCTGCATCCATTGCAAGACAGGTGAATGTTAGAACCTGTTGTATAGAAGGAGGTGATTTGAGTCAGTTCCCATTTCTCAAAACTGCAAATCCCAGGGAAGTATAAGATTTCTGCTATGGTCTTGACCTCCCCTACCATGTTGCCATTCTACCAATGTCCCCCCCCCCAGCTCTATTGTTACCCTATTGGGCTTATGGATTCTGCAAGTACAAAGGTGCAATTACTATACTGAGGTGATAACTCCATGGTCATTTGTCATTCAGTTTGGTTTGCTGTGGGGACATGCTGGTTTGCTCCTTTTGCCAGTGACCAGAAGAAATGCCAGAAGAAATCAGCCGTTCCCCAGAGCATTCTTACCCAAACCTTTCTGGCTCCCCATTAGGGGTACTCTTTTTTTAAGTGCAGGAAAAATTGTTCCATGTTTGTTTATTTCCAACATGTGCAGTCTTTACGATCAAACCAAAGCAGATGGCTACTTTAAATCTCCCACCTGATTTTAGTTACACAATATAACCTTAGCCACTTAATGATATAAGGAAATTAATTCATGGTTGGGAAAAGGGATGAAGCAAAGTCCTTTTTCAAGGACTTTAGAGCAATACTGATGGTCTGTAACCTTTTAAGGGGAAAAATTGGAAGCTTCCTTCCAGAAGGAGGTGGAGACAGGAAGGGTCAAGGAAGGTTTTTTGTTTTATATATTTCTTAAGGAAGGCAGACCAAGAAGTGTCTCTTGAGAATTCAACAACCACATCAAATACTTGATCTTTACCTGATCTTAACCAACCCTATTTAGCACACTCTAGGCCACTCCAGTTGAGCTGTCTGGCCAAGCCATGACTCAGATATTGCTGTTATCTTCAGGCTTCACCAAACACATTGATATTTTGGAGAAATCCAATCCACAGCCAGCACAACTCGGGACAGCATAATTCTGCAAAGCTTTTTAAATGGAGGGGAATTGTTGGATAGAGTTTGCCGGACAGCCAGTTGCAAATGATGCTTACTGCAGTTTCTTCATCTTTGGAGTTGCACACTGGAGCACAGAACTAAAAAGATTACAGCATTCAAAAGGAAAGAATTTGGAAACAGCAGATGTTCCATAAACTAAGATAAAAAAGAGACAATGTATGCATGTGCCTTGACTTGGAAAAAGGTATCTAGACTACACAGCTGCTGTGAGAGCCAAAGGAGGTCAGCTGCAGAGTGGCAGCGAAAATGCACATGCTATGCAGAGTGCTTAATAGGAAATTTCTCCAAAGTGAGCAAAGAAGGGATCCAAGGAAGAATTAATCTCATGCATTTTTTACCAGCACTAACAACAACAAAAAATAAGTTGGAGAGGGAAAATCAATGGGAGAAGAAAAAGGAATTAAGATGCTATAGAGTGTTTGAAAGACTTCTGCATGTGGTCTAAGACTAAACTAGAGTGTCTTTCAGTTAGAAAGACGGAATGTGTGACCTTTGTCCCCTTCATTCTCACTTGGGTTCTTTGAGAGCAATACTTCCTCCAGAGAAATGTGGAATGATAAGAAATTCCAAAACAGTAAGAGTTTGGTGTTGTTCCTTTCCCAGAATGCCTCTTGGATGCAGCTGCAAAAATGTCCTTTGAACAAATCAAAGTGGGCTTTAATCCAAGCATTTGGTTTGATTGATTTCACTTCAACTGCCTCCACTCAATAAAAGAGGCGAGAATTCTGACCGTATGCCTTTTTAATTCCCCTATTTTGCTTTCCTTTTCATAATCATCTCTCTCCTTCTTCCTTCGTTTCTGACTCTTCATTTCTAGAAGCACCTTCCCTAACTGCTGTTGGCGCATTTGAAGCTTTATAGCATCAAACAAAGACAACTCAGGAAGCGCACATCTTTTTCTCTCTCTGTCTGCAGCCCACTCCTCCCCCCATCCCTGCCACTTTCTGTGTTTGGTCTGAGATCTAAAGTGCTGTTGCTTTTCAGATAAGGATTTTGTTTCCTGCTTGAACACTCATGTTGCTTGTCTACTGGGATATTTGACAGAGCATTCATTCATTTCTCTGTCTCCCTTCCTCTCTTCCTGTGGCAAGTAACTCATTCAGGTATGTGATCTACCCAGTAACTCTTTTGGGTTTGTCCTTCAGTTCTAACTCCCTCTTTAATCTTGTCTCCTTTGGATCCGAAGGTCAAACGAAGCTATTTATTATGGGCTTTCCCACCAAAGATGATCCACCAAATAGCGAAATATATCCCTTTATCACTGCATGTTATACTTTTCACCTACACTTCAGTTATTCAGTGTGCTTTGCTTTGCGATTGGTCACTGGAGGATACATGTTGACTTAGTTTGCAAATGATGTTCATAAGACGTGGATTTTGGTTTGTACTTTGCAGCTCGCTTCAAGCAATGACTGGGATCCAGTCCTGACATTATGTTATTTCCATGTAATTATGCTACCGTTTGTCTTTAGTTTCGGTGGTAACCACTGCCATAACTATCCACCTCACTTTCCTGCACAAATGTGTTCCACAGTACTGGAACACATATGTGCAGGAAAGTTCAGGGGCTAGTACATAATACAAGGAAAGCACAACATTTCTCAATTTTGGATTTTCCTTGTAAGGCCTGCAGAGAATAATGGAACTCTTAATTTGCAAGAAATCCCAAAGATAATCTGCCTCAACCTGTAACTGAAACAGGAAAAACACAATTAAAGCATCCTTGACAATTGGCCTTCACAACTGAGTTATAAAACCTCAAACGAAGCAGAGTCCAGTGCTCTCCAAATCTGTTAATTCCATTGTCAAACAGCATTCACTGTCAAGAAGTTCTTCCTGAGGTTTAGTCAAAATCTCTTGTAATTTGAATCCATTGTGAGGAGGGACATAACAATGGAAAAGCAGCAGGTGTTGAAAGAGTCAAACACATGATCCTTTTGTCTACCAACATCCTTTCCATATCGTACTTTGGAAACTACCGATTCAGGAATGTTTGTTTCTAAGATAATGGCAGTCTTCACTGACCTGGTGAATTTAGCGGCATGGCTCTATAGCCAATGACTGCCTAGGTTGTTGGTTTAACCCAAGGGTGCAACTCCCATCAACATCATAAGCTATGGTGAGGGTGCTGAGATGTTTTATCACTCCTACTCTGAGCAGATGGTGTGGTGATAGCTTTTGTCCCTTAAACCTTTGCTTCCATCCTGTTTTCTTGCATCAAGGTATATTGTCAAGGACTGTAAGAGGTAGGGAGAATGGGCATACTTTCTTTTAATTTTTTTAAAAACTAATGAATAGACATGGGCACGGAGCGGCAAAAATCTCGTTTCCATTTTCGGTTCTCGTTATCGTTACGTAACGGGTAACAGTAACGAGAATTACTCCGCTCCAACTCGAACTCGAACCGAAAAAGAAAAATTGGGTCTGATTTTTCGTCGTTGTTCATGGCATCACGGTGATCACGTGATGCCAAGCAGCACAGACAAAAAGTTAAAAAAAACCCGATTCCCGGCCAAAAAAGCAGGCGAAAATATCCCTGCCTCAGTGAGGGCACCTATCAGAGAGGGGTGGTTTCTGGGGGGGTCCCTGGCCTTCCCCCCTCTCCTGTCCTGGGCTGCTGGTACCAGGCTGGGGGAGCCATCCTCATCGTCTCCATTTGCCATGTGGTGGGGGGATCCAAAATGGCGACCACAATATTTATTTTTAAATCGTGGTCCAAAAACCCACCAAAGCACCACAGAAACATTTGAAAATTAGGTATTTTAAATGCCTGATTTTTTATAGTAGCAGCAGTGGGTTTTTCTTGCAATAAAACGTCTCTATTGATTTTATTTTATTTTATTTTTATTTTTATTTTTTTACACCTGCACAATGATGGGCTGGCCATGGGATGGGACCATGCAAATTTTTGACCCATTCCACCAATATCATGGCCAGGTTTTGACTGAGACTTCTGGATGTGCCAGAGGGCATAAAAAGCCCACCAACCCTAACCCTAACCCTAACCCTAACCCTAACCCATACGCCAGTACACTGTCCTTCTTAGTGGGTCAGAGGCACCCAGAGGTGCAGCCCACTAACCCATCCTAACCTTAACCGTAACCCTAAGCCTAGCCCTTAATCTAACCCCAACCCTAACCCAGATCTGTACGCAAGTACACTTTCCTTCTTAGTGGGTCACAGGCACCCAGAGAGGTGCCTCCCACAGCCCACTATCCCCTACCCCTATCCCATTCCCTAACCTGTACGTCAGTACGCTAGTACGCTCCCCTTCTTAGTGAGTCAGAGGCACCCAGAGAGAGAGGTGTCTCTGCCACTTACCCCCACCCTAAAGTAATGTATGGTACGTGTTATGGTACGCTTCGCGTTACGCTTCCCTTCCCTTCCCTTCTTAGTGGGTCAGACGTCAGAGGCACCCAGAGAGGTGCCTCCCAGAGTCCACTTACCCCAACCCTAACCCTAACCCCAACCCAAACGACAAACGACAAACGGAAATGACAAATTTTTGAAAATTATCACGACAAATGGAAATGAGCCGAAACGGACCCGTCCCGACAATCGAAAACTCAACACATCATTTTTTCTAGTTGTGCCCATCCCTACTAATGAAGTAAAAACAAATACATTGATTATCTCCTGCCGTGTTACAAATATCAGAAGTTTTTCCTAATAAATTGGCCTAGTTGTTTCATGATTCTCTTAAATTTTTCTATAACACAGTGTGGCTAGGTTCTGCGCCACAACGATCAAAATTCACAGGTCAATGACCAGCATTACCAACTAATTAAAAGTATCACTTATGATACATAGCCAGCTAAGTATCAACAACTCTTGATTAACCAACAAATGTGGAATGTCTTATGTGCATGGAACTGTATGTATATATGTACTCTGATGTCTTTTGTATATAAATTAGAAATGGGCACGACCAGAAAAAATGACGTTTCGAGTTTTCATTTGTCGGAGCGGGTCCGTTTCGGTTTGTTTCCGTTTGTCGCGAAATTTTTCAAAAATTTGTTGTTTCGTTTGTCATTTGTCATTTGTTGTTTGCACCGTGATTTAGCGCGATTTGACTTCCCTCAGAGCATAGAGGCATCCCGCAATCAGGGCCGCCGCTAGGTGTTTTTGCACCCTAGGCGGCGGACGGGGCAGGGGGGTGGGTGGCAGGGGGGAAGGTGCGGGCGGGCGGCGGTGGCAGGGGGCCATGGGTGGGTGGCGACAGCGGCAGGGGGGAGGCGCGGGCAGGCGAGCGGGCGAGTGGGCGGGCGGTGGCGCGGGCCGCAGGTGGGTGGCAGGGCGGAAGGACGGGCGAGTGGGCAGTTAGGATATCACTCAGGATAGAGTTTCTGTTCTTGGCTTGCACCCCAAATGTGTGTGTGTGCAAGCAAATTGAAGTTGGGAAAATAGAAAATAAATGGTAGTATATAATATATTTTAAAATAAATCCACACCTCCCACTCCCAGTCGAACCTCCCCCTTTATCCAATATCAGAAAAAAATCCTCACAAACTGTCAGAGAAGAAATAAAGAATAAACTGCTATTCCCTTCAGCAGACATCCATACACCCGACTGCAATTTCTGGAAGGTGCCTCAGCTTTTTATGCCCTCTGAGAGATCCAGAAGTATCAGTCAAAAACCTGGCGATGCCATTGGTGGAATGGTTCAAAAAATTTTCATGGTCCCATCCCATGCCCAGCCCAAATGGGCAGGTCTAAAAAAAATAAAAAATAAAATAAAATAAAATAAAATCAATACGATGTTTTATTGCTATAAAAATACCCACTGCTGCTACTATTAAAATTCAGGCATTTAAAATAAATAAATTTCACATGTTTCTGTGGTGATTTGGTGTTTTTTTTTACCACGATTTCAAAAGAAAAATTGCAGTCTCCATTTTGGATCCCACCCCCACCACATGGCATGCAGCAAGACAGACGACGAGGATGACCCCCCCACAGCTTGGTGCAAGCAGCCCAGGACAGCAGAGGGTGGAGGCCGGGGACCCCCCCCAGAAACCACCCCTCTGGTAGGTGTCCTCAGGCAGGCATATTTTCGCCTGCTTTTTTGCCCGGGAGTCGTTTTTTTTTTTTTACTTTTTAAGACTTTTTTCTGTGCTGCTTGGCATCGCGCGATCGCTGCGATGCCATTAACGACAACGAAAAACCCGACCCAAATTTTCTTTTTTCGGGTCGGGTTCGAGCTGGAGCGGCGTAATTATCGTTACCATTTCTGTTACGTAACGGAAATGATAACCGAAAACGGAAACGACAATTTCGCTGCTCCGTGCCCATGTCTAGTATATATCTATTTCGATCTTCCTCTCTGGCTCATTGACATCACGAACTCCTCAGATATTAATAAGGTATAGCTTCGGAATGGTCAGGATGGATTTGTGGGCAGTTTTTTTATATAATATATTTTAAATATAATATAATGTAATGTTTTATCTATCTATCTATTTATCTATCTATCTATCTATCATATTGTATCCTGTAGCTGGTCATTGACTGTAATAAAGTTTTGATTGATTCTCTTCTCATCTTAAACAAGATTATTTTCATATTTTCATATTTACTAAATATTTAGTAATATTTGGCATACTTTCTTGTTCATGTGTAGCATTGGCAAAACAAATCTGTTGCAGCCCTTTCCTGAAGAAGCTTAGTTTCTTGGCTTAACCTGTCAGGCCTTGTACTTTAAAATATGAAAGTCCTTAGACGGATCTGTGGTGTGGCAGTCATCAGAGTAATGGATCATCGTGAGATACAGGCTTAGCGGCCTCTGTCACTTCAAGCTGACTAGCCCCTCTACTGAACAGAAAAAGTGGCTTTAGCGCCTTGCTCTGTCAGCCAAGGATAAGGTGGATGGATTTAGCCTGGCCTGAACAGAGTTCTTCTGGCACTGTTTCATTGATTTTTTTCCCATTCTGAAAAGGAAAGGAAGGGTCAGTAGCAAATTAATGCTCTCAGACAATTTCATTCCCCTCAAAACCAGATGTGATATGAAACACATAGGACGTGTGACTAAAGAGGGCCTCAGTATTTCCAAAGGTGTAAAAAGAGAGCTAAAACTTGAGAATGGGTAGCCATCTCACCAGCAAATCTATTGATGTGACTTTCAAGGAGTCTCTAGAATAAAAATGCTGCTTTTGAACAGTGTCCATTTTAATCCAGTGTGGGGAGTGATGGGGAAGGATCTCATGTGAAACAATAAGGAGTGACTGTGCAGATACATGAAGGATTAAAATCACTGTGTAAATTGGGGGACAGTTTTTGTTGTTGCTGTGGCATTATCTTTCCTTTCTCTGCTGTTGTTGTCTGCTGATCCAGTTACAGAGAATGCCATTATTGAACTGAAATCAGGAGGAAATTTGAATCTACCTTGCGGCAAGGTTTATCACCCTGAAGGAAGCCATTTCATTTCACTTAAATGGGATTAAAGTAAGGTATTTGGTGGCCTCTAACTCAGTGGTTGGGCATTTAATTCTCCACTATTCCTCCTTGATAGGAGCTGCATTTGATGATCCAGAGGGTCCCTTGCAGCTCTGTTCTAAGATGAAGATGGGAGAGAGAATTTATTACCAGTAAAATAATACAGTGTGACCTCTCTCTCTCTCTCTCTCTCTCTCTCTCTCTCCCTCCCTCCCTCCCTCCCTCTCCCCCCCCTCCAGGAAAACCAAAATATTCTGATCCTTTCCTCTTCTGCTTATATACTGCCCCATACCACTTCAAAGTAGTCCCTGGGCGGTTTACAGTTTAATTACAGTATGCAGGCTACACATTGGTCCCCCCCAGCAAGCTGGGTACTCATTTTACCAATCTCGGAAGATTGGAAGGCTGAGTCAACCATGAACCGGCTACCCGGGATTGAACCCCAGGTCGTGAGGACAGTTTTACCTGCAGTAGAGGCATTTAACCACTGCACCACAAAGCATATGCAACAGTCCCCAAGCCTTTGCTCAGTTGCACAAAAACAAGTCTTATTGGTTTGTCCACACATGACAAAACAATAGTTCTCCCAGACCACATTTTATCAGTCAAGGCCCAGACATAATCTAAGTCCGTAAACTGTATTATAGCTTGTGCACAAATCAGCTTCTGTATATAAGTGCAGGTGCCAACCTTCTGGAATTTAAGACCCAATTTCCTCTTGAAGGCTTATTTATTTATTTATTTATTTATTTATTTATTTATTTATTTATTTATTTATTTATTTACCACCCATCTGGCTGAAAGCCACTCTGGGAAGTTTGCAACATAAAACAACCTAATTACAAAATACAGATACAAAAATATAATAATATTAAATAGCAAAAATATTAACTAAACTAAAACAACATTCATAAAAATCAAAGGTAAGCGCTCCCAGGGCCGGGCGCTGCCGGAGCCGCTGACAAGCCAGCCAGGAGAGCACTCCTGTGGCCACGGGGAGGTATCCCGGGGCTGGGCACTGCTGGAGCCGCCAACAAGCCAGCCAGGAGAGCGCTTCTGCAGCTGGCTTGTTGTCATCGGCAGTGGCGGCAGCCCTGGGAGGCCTTTTTTCCAGCCTCCCGGAGCTGCCTTGCAGCTGCTTTGCTAGCTTCAGAAGGCTGGAAACAAGTTTAAAGAGTGTGCTTTCCCCACCAGCACACGGGGTGGAGGGAAGATGGAGCTCATTAAACTCTTTTCCAACCTCCTGGAGCCAGGCCCAGGGGCTGCTCGGTGCTAGGTTTGGGAGGCTGGAAACAAGTTTAAAGAGCTCACATTCCCCACCACCACATGGGGTGGAGGGTGAGTGAGCTCTTTAAACTCTTTTCCAGCCTCCCAGAGCCAGTGCCCAGCAGCTGCTGGGTGCTAGCTTCCAGAGGCTGGAAAAACTTTTGAAGAGTGTGCTCCCCCCCACTTCCCCCCCTCCCAGAGCCAGCACCCAGTAGCCACTTGGTGCTAGCTTCAGGAGGGGGAAAGATTTAAAAAGCCCACTCTCTCCTCCCACCTGATGGGGTGGGGTAAGAGTGGGCTTTTTAAATCTCCCCCCAGCCTAAGCCCACCAGCTGTTTGGTGCTGGATTCAGGCCAGCACCGATCAGCTGCTAGGCACTTGCTTCCCCTGCTAATGCATTCCTATGGGAAAATGAAAACCGAAGCGGAACGAAGCAGAAATTTCTGCTCCATTTAATTTCATTTTTCTGTGATGGGTCAGTTCTTTATTCATTTTGTTCCCTAACGAAATGAATAACAAATAACAAAACAAATAATAAATTTGTTTTGTGCCCATCTCTGTTCGTAATGGTTTGATTCAGTATAAGATACATCCTGTGTTCTGAGAATAGATTGCTTTCTGATACATTACTGGAGGAGAAGTAGCTACAGGTTTGTTGCTTTCTGCATCAGTCTTGAAACACTTGCATTATCTAGTTGTATCCTGAGATTCCAGATATCTGTTTAGGTAGTTTTTAACATCATTGCAACTTGCCATTTCTATGTTTGAGATGTGCAAACAATAATGAACAGACAGAGGAAGTGAGAACAGACAGAAACGACACATGCCGTTCACAACTAACAAACTTAATTTCACTGCATTGGAAATAAAATAATTCCAGCAGCAAAAATGTGTTCAAGGAGCAATTTAGAGGAAAGCAAAATCAAAGGACATGTGATAGGGAAGGAGTTTCCAGAAAATTTTTTTAATATGTAATTGCACTCTCAGGCAGGGAATTTTACAGAGAGACCAGGTGTTATCACCTTCTGCTCATAACCCTTCTATGTTCATAACACTTCATTTTCCATCCTATTTCCTCTGATTAAAACATGTTAAGGAGAAGATGGAATAATAGCTGCATGTTGTCCTCTGATTGGCAGCATCCTTGGATAAATGTTAGCAAAATAAATTAAAGGTTGGGCAAATAATGAGAAAGGTGAGTATATTACCAGAACTATGCCTTAGCATTTAAGGGTGTGACCAGCTAAGCATTTGTTCTGCTGTTTTGTCCTCCATTCTTCGCTTGTCATTTCAATATTTTCTCCAAAGTCCTGATGATATCATTGCAATACCTGCATAGATCCAATCTTTTTGCTGGAGTGCATACTACATTTTGTTCTACCTGGAAGAAGTTGGTACTAGTGGTGGTGACTGTTGTGTTTTCACATTTTAACTCTCAGAATTACATTGTATGGTCAAATAGATTGGTCTTTCTAGACTGTTACTTGGGCATATCTTGGCAACACAAAGCATGTTGTCTTGCAGTGAGGCATTATGGGAGAGTGAACCATTTCCCCACAGTCTCAGCTTGCATTGCTAATGCAGAGAATACTGTGACAATAACCTCTCATTTTCTTAATGTGAATTTTTGCACTACATGAGTTCTACAGTTAAATATTGTATGGCTAATTTCATTGCTCTGTTGTGATTTATTGTAGGCAACAAAACAAGTTTTTGTCCTAATCTGACTTGTCAGTTCAGCACTCCTCAAATCATTTTAGTGCTAAAACAGTTTCTAAAAAGGAAAATGAAGAAGACTTCAGAAGCCTTGTGGCACAGTAGTAGGAGCCTCATGGAGCAGTGGTTAAGCTACCGTACTGCAGCCCAAACTGTGATCACGACCCAGGGTTCAGTCCCAGGTAGCTGGCTTATGGTTGACTCAGCCTTCTGTCCTTTTGAGGTTGGTAAAATGATTATGCAGCTCACTGGGTGGGTGGGCAGGCAAAGAGAAGCCTGTGTCATTAACTTGTAAGCTGCCCAGAGAGCGATTTGAGTGCTATAGGGTGGTATATAAGCAGCACACTTTGTTTTTAAAATTATTTGTAGCATGAAATAATTTACAGTAGGACACCCCCCTCATCTGAGGGATCAGAATCCATGGTTTCACTTATCCACAGTCTGAAAATATTAAATCCCCCACCCTCACCCCCAATACATAGTTTTAGAAGAAGTGGTCACGTTAGTCTGTGCAGTTATATCACACAAAAACAAGATAAATTTTTAAAAAGACAAAAAAGTTGTTTAAGAGTAGCTATTGCATATTAATGTATGTTTTCATGGAACTTCACTCACTTCCTCAGAGATATGAAGCAGAGTAGAGAGATCACACAGTAAAACATTCATGCCAGGCTCCAAGGGGCAGTGGTGTATGATTGCATTTCACACGCACAATAATTTATGACCTGCTTGGTATTCATTTCTTTTAAAGTCTGGTTCTGTAAACATTCCAACAAGATAAGGCAAAGGCAAGAAAAGGATGTTGTGGTATTTTAATGTTTCCAGGATGTATTGTCAGACTGGACCACTAGAGGGAACCAAGGTCTATGCTATATATACTGTAGGTTCTTTACTATCCCTTGTTTCCAACATCTGCAGAAGGGGGCAGTTAGAACCAGTCCCCCACGGATACTGCAGTCCTACTGTACTAACAGAATAAGCTTAATATATACAGTACTTCCAAAAAATTAAAAGCTAGTTGTCTGCTTCCTTGCCTTTTTACTAATGTCCTGCTCCGACACAGAAGATCTGGTGTGCAGTGTGGGTGGCACTGAACTGTTGTTTGCTCTTTTCTCATTTTGAGTGCCTTATTCCTTTTAAATTGTTTTCTGAATGAAAGAAATATTTTTACAACCTGTATAGGATTGGTAGTGGTGGGTGCCAGGCATAAATCTGATGATATATTTTATCTTGTAGCATTGCCTGCTTTTGTAGTAGATTGTTTCTCTTTTGCTTTGTCTCTGCCTATCAGAATAGTTTTTAAAGGTTCTCTAGGCCTTTGGGCATGTCAGAAAGTTGAAATGGAGAAATATGGCTGGGAAAACTTGAACACACTTTTGTATAAAATGAAAGGACTGATGTAAGAAAAATACAAAACAAAACAGGTATGCCTGAAAGAACCCAAAATGAAAGAAATACAAAACGTTTCACGCATCCCAAAGCATGCATCACCCAGAACAAATCTCTGTTTGGTTGTTCTGTAATATGGTGGGGAAAAATGAAGTATTTGCAAAAGACACTAGATTTTTCTCTTTATCTTTCACTCTTATATATAAACAGCTTAGTGGAAAAATGATAAGGCTACAAATCTATAAACAAAAAAGGTCATATCTCATGTCTACTTGCTTCTTTCCTCCTTTTTTACAAGCAAACTCATATAGACTTAACAGCAACTTTAAATTTATGACTGCTTTAAGCTAGCCCTGAAAAGTCTATGAGATGATGTGAATCACTAGGTTTAGTATGTAGTTGCAGCTCATGAATTTTGGGGAAAAGAGTGGATGGATAATAAAGCAGGGACAGAGTGAACTTGTGCAAATGTATAAATGACTTGAACAAAGGCATAAGAGAAGATGTACATCAAGTTTTTGCATGCAACCAGACTGTGAGGAGTGGATAAATCCATCAGGATTTAGGATGACCTTCACAGGTAGAACTGCAAAACAAACATGGAATCTTAATAGGGAAAAATACTGTTCTACATATAGATGCATGGGTGAGCAGTGATATATGCAACAATGATATAGAGATTTAAGTAAACCACCAGGTAAATATGTGCCAACAGGGTGATGTAATGGCAAAAAAGGCTAATGACATATGAGAGTGCTTCATCATAACAGGTCAAGGGAAGTAATAGTACTAATCTATTCTGCTTTGATCAAACCTTCCTTATTCTCACTTCTGGGTAACACACTTTAAGAAGTATATTGATAACCTGAACATGTCCAGAGGAGGGAGACCAAAACAGTAAAAACTGGAATGCTGTCCACTAGAAGGTCCATGTGAAGAGTTTGCTAAGTGATTAAGATCCATATAGATGCTGTAGCTGATGCCCACCCTGCTCCCTGCTTGTGTTTTACGAACAGATACATTTAGTTTGTGTTTGTCTCAAGAGGTGGATAAAATCTTTGGACAGTTGAAAGCCAACACCCTTTGCTGGAGCCTTGCACTTTCTGAATTGCAAAGGAAGCCTGGCTATCTGGATAAAGGGAATGGTGGGTGCCTTCTTGCAGCAAGACAGGATACCAGGATTTCTAAAGGAAACATCAGCAAGCTCTCTGTTTCAAAACAACAACAACAACAACAACAACAACAACAACAACAAAACCCCAGAGTGTAGGTACACATATATGCTGGATTTAGGAAAGCCATTAAAAAAACCCAGAACAATAGGTAAGGCTGCATGATTGGAAATCCTATCAGGAAATCCTATCAGCCCACGAGGGGTGGTAGTTTCTAAAAAGGGAAATTCTAAAGGACAACAATTCCAGAAACAACAACAACAAAGGTGGAAAACAGCCCAAAGACCAATGAAGCTTCATAAAGATACATTAAAAAGGACACATACAAAAGGTGGAAGGACAGGCTACAATTGAAAAGTACAAGCAAGTAGTAAAGAGTTGCAGGGATGGCATCAGGAAGGCAAATGCTAAGAATTTGTTGAGGTTGACAATAAATGCTGAAAGTAACTGGTATTTGTAATTTATGGGCATAGGAAAATGCAGAGAAAAGAAACAGTGCCCCATCTACTTAGTGGGGATGGGAAAATAATAACAGATGTCAAACAAAAGGCAGAAGTAATCAGTTCCCATTTCAGCTTCAACTTCTTTCCAAAAGATATCTATGACCCTCCAGACAAGTGTGGAGGAGAAAAAATGTGATTGGATTGCAGGTGGAGATTAAGATTGATGAAAAATTGTCAAGGAATTCCTTACTACTTTGAATGGGTTTGAATCCCTGGAGCCAGATCAACTGCATCCAAGGATATTAAAGGAACTGGCTGAAATGCCCCCGAAGCACTGTCTAGTCTTCTCTTTTCTTGAAATCATGGAGGATGTGTGAAGTGCTTGAATGGGATCTAGTGTTGCTTTCATCTTCAAAAAGGGCAAAAAGGAAGAAACAGGAACTACAGATCAGTCTGACTAACATCAATCTCAGGGAAAGTTCTGGAGTAGATTCTAAATCAATCAGTCTGCAATATTTTTGAAAGCAATGCAGTGATAGTTGAAGCCAACATGGACTTGGCAAGAAAAAATCCAGGGAGACTAATCTGATCTTATTTTTTATGAGCCAACTACCCTGATAGATGGTAGGAATCCAGTTAGATATACTATATCTTGACTTCAGCAAAGCATTTGATGAAGTGCTCCATGGTATCCTGATTAGCAGGCTAAACATGTGTGAGCAGGAGACCTATGTTCATAGGTCTCGTGGATACATGAGGGTTACAGAATTTTTCTCAAAATGATCTTTATAGGCATAAGCTGTAAATGGGCTGTAAATGACATAATAAAATTTAACATGGATGTGTACAAAATTGGGACAAACAACAACAACAAATTGACAGTTACAAGGTGGGGGATACTTGGCTCATTACTACTAAGAGTGAAAAGGATTGTTGTAGATTACAAAATGAATATGAGCCAAGAACGTTTGCAATGAGGCTGCAAAAAAATGTAAATGCTATGTTAGGCTTAAGTCTACAAGAGGTGAGCAGGGCAGTTAAGGACACAACATTTTGGCTGCTGCTCATTCATAGATGCCACACATCACCACTACCACCACCGTGAATATTTCTGGCAAGCACAATTACTCACACTACTGATTCCTAACAAGTATACGATGTTAACTCTGTACACCCTCCTATATAGCCACTTTAGCTATGAAAAGAGTAAACACCACACTTGCTAAGCTTGAAAAAGTTACTCTTTTGAAGTACAGTTCTCAGAATCAACTAGTCATGCTTCATGGGCGGTTTTAGCCCATGTAAACCAAAAAGGTAAATTTCTAAACACTAACCCTTCCTAAGGAGCTGTGTTTGCAGTTATGTTAATACAGTTTTGATGAAGAAAATAAAAGAAATGACAATTATTTGACTCCTGAGGATTGTCAGTGGGAGGCATGAATTGCCAAATATCTGAAGTTTGACTCCATTTTGGGAGCTGAAAGCCAAATCACACCATTTTCCAAAGGACAAAATCAGGGCCCAAAGCTAATCTTGCAGTTAATGCACATCCTTACCTCATTCATTTTTGTAAGCCACTGCTGGAGTCACTAAATGATGAGCATACATCTGTGAACTGGCTCCTTGACACTTTCCAACTGGTATATAAAATGGACAGCAGAGTGGCTTAAGGTGTTATCAGCTCAGGGCAGTAAACATAAACGCCAAACCCGGATGATTTCTCTTGTCGCAAGCTGAAATGAGAACTTTCCCTGCTATCCGAGCTATTATGTTCAGAACATGGCATGACTGCTGTTCTATGGTAGCAGCAAAGAAATGGGATTGAGGTCTGATTTATTTCTAATATTGGGGCTAAAATGTAAGCGCTGCTTGGTTACCAGTGAGTTTCACAATCAGAGAGAGAGAAAGAAAACTAAAGGAATTGAGCTTGTTAAAAGGGAAGGTGATGATAGAAGTGGAAACAAACCCGTAGAAGCCCAAAGGTGTCTGGAGGACAGAACCTTTTATATGCACATTTAAATTATTCCACCCAACCGCCACCCCTTCGTGCAGCTTCTATTATCTCCTTGCCTTTTAAATCATTTCCAAACAAATCATCTCAAAATGTCAGCTTAATAAAAGGTGTGTTAGCCCAGAAGCTTCTGCGCTGCCTTGTCACTTTCCTTTCCCTGGCTGCTGCTGCTGTGGCTTGAGCTCCAAATGTAACATCAGGCTGAAAGCAATTTTTAGAAAAAGAAGAGGCGGCAATGAGAGAAAGTCAATGAGATGGCGAGAGTCCTTGGAATGCCTGGTTAATGGTTGGTTGGCTGTCCTTGATTATTACTGAATTTCAGTGACAAAGACATGGGAACTTCAATATCCTTGCCCAGCACAGATGCAAAGGTTTCTTTCCACCCTCCCCTTTGTTTTTTTAAAAAGGTCTTCCCCAGTTTTTCTGACTTATGCCATTTGTTACAAGATGTACATGTTTGAATATGAAAGGAGAAGATTGGAAGTGTTAACCTTTAGGTTGGACTGAGGACCAATAGGTACTGTATGTATATATATGCCAGACTTTTGTTTTTGTTTTTATAGAGACTTGGGGCACAGTGATTAAGTTGTAATACTGTAATCAAGACTCTGCTCATGACCTGAGATCGGTCCCAAAGGGCTCATGTAGCTGGTTCAAGGTTGACTCTGCCATCCATCTTTCTGAGGTTAGTAAGTTGAGTAAAAAAGCAAAAAAAGCAACGTTTTCTGCTTATATACTGCCTCATAGTACTTAAAGCACTCCCTGGGCAGTTTTCAATTTATTTATGCAGGCTCCATGTTGCACCCCCCGCAAGCTGTGTACTCATTTTACTGACCTCGAAAGGATGGAAGGCTGAGTCAACCATGAGCCGCCTACCTGGGATTGAACTCCAGGTCATGAGCACAGTTTTAGCTGCAGTATATCAATTTTGCCATGGTGCTATGAGGCTCTTTACCCATGTTTTCTTTAAAGACAACCTCCCATTGCTGTGCTTCCCTGAAGTCCCTTTTAAGTAAGAAAGAAGGACACTCCCTGCTTACAGTACAAGGCATGCCACGCTTCAGCATGCTGCTCCCTCTTTCTACGTCTTTCATTCTTTCAACTGTTACCCCATCCACTGTGCTATGCCCTATTCAGTTGACCCAGTTCCTATCTAACACAAGCTACAGGTACTTGCTCCTATCCATACTAATGTTTATCTATATCACTTTTCAATAATACCCATAACAAATCCACATCCCTCAAAGAGGTGAAAGGGATGGCTTGCAGGTATAGGGCCTTTTCAGCAACTGGCCCCAGACTATGGAATGCCCTCCCAAGTGAAACCCGCCTGGCGCCAACATTGATAACCTTTTGGTGCCAGGTAAAAACCTTCTTGTCCTAGAAGTTTTTAAACTGATGATTGAGGGTCCTGATGGCAATTTTAGTGTTCTGTTTTAATGTCCTGTATTTATTGTATTTATATGTTTTATTGTTCTAATTTTATTGTAATTTTGATGTTTTAATTGTTTATTTTGAGTGTGAGCCACCCAGAGACCTTTGGGTATATAGCATACAAGCTATATAAATAAATAAATAAATACATACATAAATGTTCCTTGACTGTTCTAGAAGGAAACCCTTTTGGGTTAGCAGGTCAGAAAAATAAAGTTAGTAGCCAGTCCATTGAAAACATATGGTCACCTGAGTCTAAGTTGGGAATAGTGTAAAATAAATTTGCTGTTCAGTTGCAAGAGTACTGACATAACTCAGGCAAGACAAGGTAAACAGTAGGCAGTAGCAGAATTCTTACAACAGGATATGAGATGAAGGTGAATTCCTGGATATCATTTTGATTTCTTGTATACCTGTAAATGTTAGGAACTTGAAATTGATTTTGTTTCCCTCAATAAAGGAAAGGGAGAACTGGCAACAAAAGATCAGATGGACTTCAGGGTTATGATGACTCTGAGGTCTCCATCCTTGTGATATGTTAAACTGACAGGAACAATGGTGTGTGTGTGTGGGGGGAGATTGATTGGCTTGATAGCCTGAGGGAGCAATTGACACCTTAATGATTCAGTCTGTATTCTAGTTCTAGGCTTCTTGAAGACTTTTAAAAAGTCTTTCATGCACAGAGAACAAAGGGCGCTTTGTTAAAATTCGGACCAGAGATCTTAGGGGTTTGTCACTCTTCGTGCGTCCTCACCCCTCCACACTTCCTGGCTGCTGGTTCCGTGAGGGGAGGGAGAAAAAAAGGGACAAAAGAATAAAGGCTTACCTCCTGGGCCCCCGTCACTTCCTGGTTCCTTCTCTTAAATGGGTGGGAGGCAAACAACAACAACAAAAAGAAGCGAGGAGAGCCCGGCACATCCGCATCAAGATTTTTCATGCTTAGAGAGCAGGTACAAGAAAAGTGCGCTGGGACCCACTTAGGTGGGCGTGGTCGCACTTAATTTTCAGTAAACTCCAGAGCTGGTGGGTAAACAATTTAAAGCTCTGGAGCTGGGAGCCATTTGCAGCGGAGTTTAGGGGTTGTGTAAAAAGGCCCAAAAGGCACTAGAGAAAGTTTAAAGATGGCTCCCTGAAGAGAGAGGGGAGCAGGAGAGAAGGAGGGCATTCGAATGAACTGCTGCTACTCCCTTTCATAGGAATGCAAAGAAGACACAATTTATGATTGCCTTCAGCAGAACAACCATGCTCTCAAAGGAAGGATCTGAAGGCAAACATGAGTTAGGCTGTCATGAGTGTTTCCCCATGGCAGAATAGCTTTATTATTTTTGCATGCCATTTCTTTTCCTTCGGTTCACTGACCTAACACTGTGATATAACTTTTCTTGTTATTTTGCACCCAAACCATCCCTGTCTCTGCCAGATGCAGCTTTCTATTTATTTTACTTTTCTTATCTTTATTCTCTCATAAGAAAATGTTTAGTTAGACCCTTGGGTCTGGATGTTGTTATGTTAGAACCTCAGGCTAATTGAATCCCATTAGCCCTGTCAAGTCTTGTCCAATGGCTGTCTGATGTGCCTTCATCTTAGTTCTCTGCAAACAGAGTCATAGAATCATGAATTTGGAAGAGACCTATAAGGTGACCGAGTCCAACCCCTATTCAAAGCAAGGATACACATCACATGTGGTTGTCTAGATTTCTTTTGAATTCCCTAGAACAGTGTTGGCGAACCTATGGCACAGGTGCCAAAGGTGACACTCGAAATCCTTTCTGTGGGCACCTGACATCGCCTGTCCACAGCCACCTTTATTCAGGTTAAATTGCTGTATTGGCACTTTGCGAAAAATTAGTGGGTTTTGAATCGCAGTTCGGGTACTCGGTCTCTAAAAGGTTTACCATCACTGCCCTAGAAGATGTTAGTTTCTGGTGGTCCAACAGGAGGGTATGTCACGCCATAGACATAGAAGTTCCAATAGATTCTTCTGGATATAATTTATTCTATGCAATGTCCCAAGAACCAATTCGTACATGGTATTCACGAAAGCTTCCAAATCTGTGTAGGAAATAATGGGAATCTTTGTGTTGTCATAATTTGAGAGCAAATCACGAGAGCAGACTTCACTTCGTATCTGCCAGGATATGGATGGTTCTGTGAAACGGCTTTTAAAAAAGGCTTTCAGTAGTTTTGCTCAAAATGTTTGCTCCTGGGGTAGGCAGAATGCTGTTTAATGGAAACACTAGCATCCATGAACCTTTTGCATTTCTCGTGGCAGAGCCAGATAATATTTTGCTAAATGGACTGTGAAGCTCACAAAGCTCTCTGCAACCAGAGAGCAAAAATCCCAGCAAAAGGTACTTGAGGGGATAACAATATTCTCACCAGCATAACACAGCATAATAATACAGAGTAGTGTCTGCAAGTTAAATAAAGATTCCTGCCAGTACTTGGATGGTATATATTCTCTTTTCTGGGATTTTGTTTCTCCCACAGAACAATCAGATCCCAACCTTTACGTATATTGCCTCTGGCCTCAGCCAGTGGCCACTCACAAGTCAGGTGGTCAGTCCCCGAGTGTGCCCATCATTAGGACACATGCCTGTCACCAAGCTAATTTCCGAGGATTCAGCGGTGAGATTAGATTTCCTGCTATTGCTTTTAGAGTTTTAAAAGAGAGCAACTGGCTGTGATTTATTTGTTGGCACAGCTATTGAGGAGGGCACAAGGGCTGGAATGCAATAAAGAGAATCAGCCAAGATTGCACTGAATGCAAAATTCAGGAAGATGGAGAGATGGCCAGGGAAAGGAACGTGAGGCTAGAGAGGAAGAGGAGATGCAATGAAATGGGTCAGCATTGCAACTGTGTGCCAGCTACAGCCGGGCACACTTAACAAAGTGCTGCAATATGTTATTGGTTCAAAAATTTTGCTTCTTTAAAATGTGAAGTTTAATTTAACATGACGCCAGCAGTGGCTGAGAATCTGAGGTGCATTAGTTGGTTTTCAGATTTGCACTTGTTTCCTGGGATGGAAATTAAAATGTTCTAGTATGGGTTTACTGTTGGCAGTAGAAACACCAATATATGAACACTCTTGTACAAATTCCCTCTTACTCTTTTTTTCTCCATAAAATCAAACTAACCTGCCATTGATTGCCAGGTTATAATATGTGTTAGATGACCCTTGGACATTTTAAAGGTAAATGAAATGATGATAAATCAATGCTGAGAACTGAGTGCATTTTGGGTTTGTGCCGGTGGTGCTCCTTGGGTTGGTACCTAGTACACCCACTACCAGCATGTTCTTTTGGTTGTCTATATTAGCCACTTGGCTAACTCCAGAAAAAAGAACATTCGTGTAATGAAATCAGGTGTTTAATTGACTGTCAGTTTGCTTAACATCTGCCCCATAAGGACTCACTCACTAGCAGTAATTGGTGACAGTTTTTCATAATTCCCTCTTCAATTTGTCCTATGCAGCAGCAGTACTGGTCAAATAGAACTGTTCAAAGCAGGCCAATTACCACTCTGTATTTTTCCCTTTCAAACATTAGCAAGGCTACTTTCCAGAACTGGTGTTGGCTATATACAGTACACCTTCCTCAGCAATTCCTTTTTCTGGCAGAAGAATGCCACGTAACACCATCATAATAGGTAAGAATACTGTAGTAGCCTGATTATACTTGGGCTGTCAATGTCAGCTATCTTGATTAAATCTCAGTGCAGTGGCCACTGTAGCTGTATTTTCTGGTATATTTCAAACCAACCAAATCCTATTGTTTTGTTAAACCAGTGTACAGCTCATGGTGTAACATTTGGAGGCACAATGAATCAAGACTTCACCATAGACATTAACAGTTAGATGCTGACTGTGCGACAGATACTGTTGTGCCCAAAAGCTAAGTATGTTTTGTCTGGAATGAAAACACATGACACAGTTATAGCTTGGGAAATCAAAGGCCACAATATTTTTTATTGATTACAGCAAACAATACACTGGCCGAGCATTGGATTGTTTCAGTGCATCATGGAGCCCACCTGCCCCTTGTTGCCTTCGTGTTTCTCACTTTCCTGGAGAAATGAGCACCTCGCAGTTGCCTGGACCCACGTGGGGCACATGGCCCATCAGTGGTCCCTGCCATACCAGGTAAGGGTCCGTCCATTGAACCCCTGACCTGAGTCCATGGCCTCTCCCCTCTGATGTGAGTCCATCAGCTGTTCTCTGGTGCCAAGCAGGTCCCTCACCTGCTGCTCCATCTGCTTAGATCTGCCCCAATTCCTCCAAACCACCAAGCCACCCTAAAGTTCTGACATAAAAGAAAAGGAAACAATTAACAGCCAGGTTACAAGTATTAACCATTGAGACACATTAACCTTAGGCTGAGTGGGTGGGGAGATCCTTAAAGCCCTCGCTGGATAGTTTACAATTTAATTCAGCAAGCTACACATTCCCTCCCCACGCACACACACCTCCAGCAAGCTGGGAACTCATTTTACTGACCATGGCAGGATAGAAGGCTGAGTCAACCTTGAGTCAGCTGCCTGGGATTGAATCCTGGGTCACTCGCACAGTTTTGGCTACAGTACAGCAGTTTAGCCACTGAGACACAAAGCTTCTTATACCAAGATGATAAACATGAGAGGCAGTAGGTCTTCTGTGTCTGAGAGAATAGGTGAAAGAGGGAGACAAAAGCCATTGCCCTCCCACTCGAAATGACGAGACGAGTCAGGAATATGGGGTA
This sequence comes from Phrynocephalus forsythii, assembly GCA_029282475.1. Taxonomy (NCBI): domain Eukaryota; kingdom Metazoa; phylum Chordata; class Lepidosauria; order Squamata; family Agamidae; genus Phrynocephalus; species Phrynocephalus forsythii. The sequence goes on from JAPFRF010000005.1 coordinate 95,853,524, forward strand.
AACTGGGCCACACTTTATTAACACAACACAGTAACATAACAACAGGAGGGGCCTGGCCTCAGCAAACATGGCTGGCACCCTGGGGTCACCCGGGACCCCTCCAGCCGGGCAGCATCGGGCGAGAAATAATCCCTAGGTGGTGCAGTCAGCCGACTGCACCCCCCAGGCCGGTCGATGTTGTTACCCCTCTCCTGCCTTCAGTAGCCAAATCTGGGTAATGCCCATCGCAGGAGAGGCGTCCCCTCGTATCCGCCCCGGCACCGGGACCTCCTGATCCGCCGTGCCGTGGTTATGGGTACTTGGGGACAGCTGTTATTTGGCATACTCACCGCTGCCCTCCATCCGCTTCAGCCGCCAGTGTGACCAACTCAGGGACCACCCTAACACCCTAGGCGCCAGTGTGGGATAGGCGAAAAATCCCCGCGCTCTTTCGCCAATTCTGAGCGCGGGTCAAAAATTCCTATCCGGCCCCAAGAAAGGCGACCAGTCGAAACTCACACTAGCCCTTACGCGGCGCGTGGGTGGGGAACGCCGGCTTGTTCTGCCTGAAGGAGGAGGTCGGAGCAGCCCTCTTATAGGGCGCTCCTCCCCCCTCCCATTCGGACGCTCTGCAGTGTCCTTCCCGTCTCGCCCCTCTCGCGAGAGGGCAAGAAGGCTTCCGTTGGGCGGACAGGCCGCCCACGGAGCCTGCATTGCCCTCCCACTCGAAATGACGAGACGAGTCAGGAATATGGGGTAAACTGGGCCACACTTTATTAACACAACACAGTAACATAACAACAGGAGGGGCCTGGCCTCAGCAAACATGGCTGGCACCCTGGGGTCACCCGGGACCCCTCCAGCCGGGCAGCATCGGGCGAGAAATAACCCCTAGGTGGTGCAGTCAGCCGACTGCACCCCCAGGCCTGTCGATGTTGTTACCCCTCTCCTGCCTTCAGTAGCCAAATCTGGGTAATGCCCATCGCAGGAGAGGCGTCCCCTCATATCCGCCCCGGCACCAGGACCTCCTGATCCGCCGTGCCGTGGTTATGGGTACTTGGGGACAGCTGTTATTTGGCATACTCACCGCTGCCCTCCATCCGCTTCAGCCGCCACTACCGCGGGCCTAGCCTTGCTATGGCCCCGGTTACCCATCCAACCGGGCCAGCTCAGCAGCCAGGCCCCTCTGAACGTCACGCAGAAACAGCTCCATCCCTGCATCCGACAGGTGCACTCCGTCCGGTCGGTAGAGCTCTGTCCTGCTTACACCAAACTCAGGGTGGCCCACCACCGCCCCAAACTCCCGGCAAACCGCCCGGCACACCTCTTGATTCACTCCCCTCCGGGAGCGATTCAACTTTCGGGGATCACAATCCGCCCTCCAAGTTTGGCGAGGTATCAGAGTGGACCACACAATTCTGGAAGCCGGAAACGAGGCCTTCCAAACCGCAAAGTCGCGCAAGATTTCTAGGATCAGCGACTTGCCCGTTTGCGTGGTTAAATCATTACCCCCCAGGTGGACCAGCAGGATGTCAGGTGGCTGGCCCTGAGCGGCCGCCCAGGCCGCACCCCGGAACTCATGCCACCTCATCCCTCTCTTCCCTCGCCATTCGACAATGGCCGCATCACCCAGCCCCAAGTTGGGCCCCCAGCCAGACCTGCGGGCGAACTTCTCAGCCCAGTAAACAGCTGTGGCCCAGGAACACAACTCTGATACGGGACGTCCGGCAACCGATTCCTAAGGGAACAAAACGAACAGATTAAAGCGCCGGCAACGGCCGAACATAACGCTTGTAACAACCGGACTTCCATCTGCCCAACCTTCGAATGTCGCCCCGAGCATACCCCAGGGCCGCCGCGGTGGAGGCCGCGCCGATCCTAAATGAATGGGTCCCAAATCTGAGTGACCCCACACCCAGCTGCTGCAATACCTTCCCCGCCAGTGTTCCAAACTGAAATCTGGTCAAAGGCGTCCCGTCTTTATGCTGGAACAGATAGCCCGCCACGGGGCCACGTAATGCCAAGTAAGCGCTCATGGCCCGCACTGGACATATGGCCTCCACTGAGCAGGGCCTCAGGGTCAGCTCTGCCCCCCGACCTTGCTGATCCGTCTTGGACCTCCGCACTCGCACGGTCAGGCAACTGGGGGTGAGGGCGACGTCAGCGACTGTCAGGGCACTGAAGGACTTATCATTCCGGCTCGCCGCCACGAGCTCGCTTACCCTCAGGGCTCCAAAAAAGGCCAACAAAGATGCCGCCCTGAAAAGGGACACCTCAGAGGCATCTCTACAAACCGTAGGCCAGTGGGCACCCATGCGTGCCAGCAACTGCGGTGTCAGCGGGAAGCGGTCATCAGCAATCTTGCCCCTCTCCCTGCTCCATCCAGCGATCATGCCCCTCACCCAGAAGTCCCCTGTGGTGTCGCTATGGCCCTTAAGCTTAGCATAAAAGGCGAGTGCCGCCAGCCTCCCTTGAAGGGAGGCCGGCGCAAGTCCCCTCTGGTGCAAGTGCACCAGGAATCGTTGGAGGTGCTCAATTGGCAGTGGCCATTGCTGACTAAGTCCCTGCGCCGTCCTAAAAGAGGAGAATTCCACCATTACCGATGCGTAGCCCCTTCGGGTCCTGGGCGCGACAGAGAGGCAAAGAGCTCTGTCAGCCTCAATCCGCCAACCATCCATACCTGCTCCGGGATCTCTACGGGCAGGGGGTCCGCTCCAGGGGCCAGGGCCCGGAAACGCTCGGCCTGTCGGCGGGACAAAGCATCGGCAATTTCGTTATTCACCCCCGGGACGTGCTGGGCGTGCGCCACGATATTATACTGCAGGGCCTTCAAGGTAAATGCCCGTACCAGGCGCATCACCCGGGGTGAGCGGGACGTGGAATTATTAATTACATGGACCACCGCCAGGTTGTCGCACCAAAAACGCACGACTGAATTAGCCCAAGCCTTTGACCATATGCAAAGTGCGACCCATATGGGGAAAAGTTCCAAAAAGGTAAGGTCACGCGTGGTGCCATCCGCGTGCCATGCCTGTGGCCAGTCGCCCCTGCACCAAGCACCCTTCCAGAAAATCCCAAATCCCAGGCCCCCGGCCGCATCCGTGTGGACCTGGAACTTTGTCTCTAGTCTCAGCTCGTCCCTCCAAAAGGAGATCCCATTGAAGCCCTCAAGAAAGATGCTCCAGACTGCCAGGTCTTCCCGCATGTCTGCAGTGATCCGGGTCCTATGATTAGGACCGTGCAGGCCCGCCATTGCCTCGCAGAGGCGACGGAGGAACGCGCGGCCCGGGGCTACCACCTTACATGCGAAATTAAGGTGGCCCACCAACTCCTGGAGCTCCCTGAGTGTGATTTTGCGACAAGCTGCACTCATGCCCACCCTGGTCCTCAATGATTGTAGCTTGTCCCGGGGAAGGCGGCACGCTTGGGTTCGGGTATCGATTTCGATACCCAAGAAAGTGAGCACTGGCGAGGGGCCCTCCGTCTTTTCCTCGGCCAAGGGGAGTCCCAGCTCCTGAGCCAAGGCACGGAAACTGTCCAGGATAAACCCACACCTGCCAGAACCCGCCGGTCCACAGAACAGGTAGTCATCAAGATAGTGGGCGATACTGGACAGGCCCGTGACCCGCCGCAGGCGCCATTCTACAAAGGTGCTGAACTTCTCGAAAATGGCACAAGACACCGCACACCCGAACGGCAGGGCTCTATCCATAAAGTACTGGCCCTCAAATTGGAAGCCCAGCAGCTCGAAATCCGCCGGGTGCACCGGGAGGAGGCGAAAGGCCGACTTGATGTCACATTTCGCCATCTCCGCGGCCACCCCGCAGGCCCGCACCATGCGGATTGCTGCGTCAAATGAGGTGTATCATACTGTGCACAGTTCGTGTGGGATGCCGTAGTTGATGGATGTGCCGCTCGGGTGCGACAGGTGGTGTATCAGCCTAAATTCCCCCGGGGCCTTCTTGGGAACCAGGCCAAGCAGAGACACCCGGAGATTAGGCACTGGTGGTACTGCAAAGGGGCCCAGGACCCTGCCCTCCTTGACCTCCTTCCCAATCTTTTCTCGAGCTATCCCCTCCGCTCCCTTCAGGGACCTTAAATTTCTGGCGAACACCGGGCATCTCACCCCCTCAAAGGGAATCCGAAAACCTAACTCAAACCCATTAACTAGAAACTGGGCTGTCTCCCTATCCGGGTACAGGGCCGCCCAGCGTTTCAACACCCTTAACTTAATTGGGCTAGGGCCCCTTGGCAGCGGGGCCTTCACCACCCCCAGGCTTCCGGCCTGCTCCAGCATCCCTGCCCTTGCCCTGTTGGGGGCGGGCTCGGCTACAGTTAACAGCCGCATGCTGGGCTCCGCAGACCGAGCACTCGTGCCGGAAGCGGCACTGTTTGCGGTTGCAGGAACCCTGGCCATTGTACTCCCAGCAGACCAGCCGGACTTGAACCGGCTGGCCCGCAGTGGCGCGGGCAGGTGTGTTAGAGGGCCCCCACCGGATCATGTGACCGCTGTCATACCTATCCCCCAGGGCCGGCCGCACAGGTGTCATAAATTGGAGCCAGATGGGAGGCAATGGCTCATCCCACCTGATCAGGGGGTCCAGGGCGGCCCTACGGCGAAATTCTTCGTCGCATTGTAGCCAAGTGTGTGCCGGAAAATCGACAAAGGCCCTATAAATGAGATCCAAGTACTTCAGCATGGACTGCGCCCGCCAAGGTTGCGCCTGGAGTGTCAGGGACATGTAAATTAAGTACGCAGGCAGCCACGTGGCCCATGAGCGTTCCGGTTTTCTCTTGAGCCTACGCTCCCTGTCCTGGGGGTCCTCTTTTTCTAACTCCTTCGCGTCCAGCTCCCTATTCAGTAGGCCGAAAATGTCGATATATTCCCCCCGCCAAATTTTTTCCTTGGTCGCCTGGGCTAAGTGGTGCCCAAATGGGGATGCATAGTCCCCATATGGCAGGGCCCCCCCGGGAACCCCCACACAGCCAGCCGCCAACCCCATGCTGGCCCAGGGTGCCATACCTATGGCGGGGTGGCCTGTGGGCCACAGGGGGGCCATGCCCGGCCACGCCTGCCAGCCCGTAGCCGCGAGCAGGGGTTGGGATATCACCGGCCCACGGGATGACGAAGGTGGCCCCGCCACTGCCCCCCCCACCGTGAACTGGGCCCCCTGCCCAAGGTGAGGTGGGGCTCCCCAGACAGGGAAGGCCCCAGCAGGGGGCGGCTGTGCCGGCCCCACCGGTGCTGGGGTTAGAACATGACTGACCGTTCCCTGTGCGGTCGCGGCAGGGCTCCACGGCCAGGACACAGTGGGCGCTATATCTGGCGCGCATGCCAACTCACTGGTAGATGCGATCTCCGGTGCCGGCACCACCTCCGCCGCTTCCTGTCTGCCCGCGTCATCACCACGGCTAGCAGCTTCTCCGGGCCCAGGTCCGGGCGCTGCCTGAGGTCTCATGGGTGCAGCCGGTGTCCCCGTGATTGCTGCCGTCAGCTGCGCCGCCTCCATCCCTTCTAGGACTGCAAATCGAGCGGACAGGTTAGTGGCCACCTCTTTCAGCTGGGCACGCTTTCGGGCCTTAGACGGGGGTGAACCGGCCCGTGGTGCGGGGCCCTGAGTAACTGCCGTCCCTCCAACGCCCTTGGCTGCCTCTAAGGCCATTAAGCGAGATTCCAGTTCCAGCCAAATGGGCCAGCTTTCTTCCCCCTCCTCCCCTGAGGACAGCTCGGCAGCTGGGTTCGCTGGGCGTTGCCTCTTCCATGCTGGCTGCTTGCCCTTGCCGGCCCCCTGTCCTTTTTTGGGCGCCATCGCCACCACAGCTCAGTCCAGTGGTTAAGGGGGGGTGACAAAGGAAGGCCCGCTCAGGCCCCAGAGCTCCCAGTCCCGGCCTCCGTTACCCCCCAGCTGGGAGGGGAACCCCTGGCGATGATCGAAGGGGGAGGGTGGAACAGCCTCCCCTGTCCCCACTGCAACAGCAGGCCCCTATTGAGTCCTGGGACTCGGGGCGCTTTCAGCCTGCCCGGCCCGTGTTAAGTGCTCTCTCTCTAGGTAGGCAGGCAGGCTGGGCAAGAACACCAAGGGCCGGTCTCCAAGCTCTGAACGGTGCGTGCACCACCCCCCAACCCTTTCAGAGAAGGTGAGGGGGGGTCCCCGCAGAGGCGAAGCCCACAGGAGCAGGAGCCCGTCCGATGGCCGCAGCCGCGGGCGGGGGGGAGAACCTGCTCCGGTTAAGCTGGGCCACACCCCAGCCTCCACCGGCCGCCCACGCACCAAGGATAGAAGAGGGGAGGGGGCCTCCTCAGGCTACGCCCGCCTGAAAGTGGGCACCTCTGGCACCAGCCCACCTCCGCCCCCGGGGTCCCCCCGGGCCGTCGCTCTCTGCGCGGGCCACTTATGCGCAGGCCGCGCCTCCCCCCGGCCCGGCCCGGCCCTGTCCCGCAAGCTCACGCGAGGGGGAGGGCCGATGCCGCTCCCCCCAGCCCCAGCAGATCTATGGCTCGCGCGGCCGCCCAGGCGCCGCCGCGCCGCCGAAAGGGACCTCCCGATGGCCGCCGGGCCTCTTCTCTGCTGCCCGTGCCGCTTTCCCCGTCACCAGCTGGCCAGCGGCTCAAGCCGCGGCAGCAAAACAGCCGCGCCCAGATGGAGGCGTCCCCGCTGCTGCCAGCCGCTCCGCCGGGCCTCCGAACCTCCGCTCCGAGCCGCGCTGCCCGTAAGCTCAGGCAGCGCTGCGCCGCAAAATGGCGCCCGCCACGTGGAGGTTCAAAATGGCGGCCCCCGCAGCGCCGGCAGCAGCAGCGTCCCCCGAGAACGCCAGCTTATTCTGCCTGAAGGAGGAGGTCGGAGCAGCCCTCTTATAGGGCGCTCCTCCCCCCTCCCATTCGGACGCCCTGCAGCGTCCTTCCCGTCTCGCCCCTCTTGCGAGAGGGCAAGAAGGCTTCCGTCGGGCGGACAGGCCGCCCACGGAGCCCGCATTTGAGCAACTTTATTGATGACAATTTTGTACCAAATATATATTCATTCATATAAGCTATGTACATACCAAAGTCCAATTCAATAATGTCAATACTGGATCATAACAGTTCTTCAAAATTTCAAGAAGGTTCCCTCCCCCCCCCAGACCTACCTGGACATGCCAGGGAATGAACTTGAGAGCTTCTGCCTGTAAATTATGCATTCTGCCACTGAACTGTGGCCCTTTAGCAAGGGATTTAATTTAGGGCATGTGTGCCATGAAATGATCAAGACAACCCTGGCCAGAGTATACTTTCTAAATATTGGCTACTGCCTCTGAAGGAAAGCAATTATAAGAATAACAAGACAGACGTTGTTTAGAAAACCATGCAGTACTCGGGCCAGGGTCACTTTCACCATCCCTTGGCATGTGTTGTGTCATTACAGTCGTGACTGACTCTTCGTGACCCCATGTCCATGGAGTTTTCTTGGCAGGAATACTGGAGTGATTTGCCTGTTCCTACTCCAGGCGCCTACAGCACCTGGTATTCCCTGGTGGTCTCCCATCCAAGTACTAGCCAGGCCCTACCCTGCTTAGCTTCTGAAATCAGATGAGATCGGATGTGCGTAGGGCCTCTAGGCAGCTATCCCTTGGCAGGCATATATGCCCTAAAATGAAGGGCCAAAAACTCAGTGGTAGAGTGCATGTCATCCTTATGAGACATACAGTTAAAATATACAGTAGTGAAACCCCTGTTTGTGCAAAAGGCACAACTTTTAGAGGCAAATTGTATTTCTGATGACGTTATCTGTTGCCTGCTGAGTTTCAATAGATATTGATAATTGAGAGTGCTTAACTTGAGTCAATTTGCTGCTAAATGTTATGGCTTGTTTATAACTGTGCAATAGTTTTAACCAAAATCTTTAGTACATTGGTTGTTGCATCTTAAATTCCTGTTGGAAGAAACAGCCAGTTTTCTGTCCTCATCTGGCAATCTTTCAAAGTTGCAAATACTTGGAGAGAGATTTAGCATGTATTTATTCTTCTGAGGTCTGCAACAGCCAAAGAGCTATCAGAATCAAGGATCTGCATGAAGGAATTGGCAAGTTTCTGGACTGGAAGAGGAGAAGTATGGGTTCAGGTTTTGGAATCTGAAGCACTGCTAGCCTAGACATTAAAATATTCTCATTTTCTAAATGCTTTCTGCTTTTGTGCATAACATTAATATGGAGAAGACAAAAGCAGAACCTAAGACAGAATAATTCCTTCCAGGTGTAGCTTTTAAAATGAAATGTGGATTCTTTCTGATGGTGTGTATTAGCAGGAGGAGTGCACTCTAAATCAGACAAAGTGCTAAAGATAGAGAGGACACAGGGGGAATAAAACTACAGAATAAAGGTTAACATTTTCTGTAAAACAGAGGTGATAGCAGGGATGTTGGATGCCGTACCACAAAAGAACAAGCACTAGACCTTTTCAGACTTTATTTTTCCTCTAGATTGCTTCAGTTTAAAATGCTTTTCTGGTAGAAATGCTTCAGGCTTTGCATCTGGGAACAAAATAGCCGAGAACTAAAGAGAACCAGGAGGAAGCTAGATAGCATTCTGGTGTTTTTCTCTGGTGCACCTTATCTGGAAGTCTGCTTTTACTTAACAGCTGCTTTTTTCAATGATTTAAGTTGTCTGGTTAGCTATATCCAGTCATATTCTCTTTCCCATTTCTCCTGTGGATCTTTTTGAACTCGCTGTGCAGAAGTGAAAATATGCAGGTGTCTGCCTTCAGATTTCAGCCCCTATATCACCACAAATGGACACACCACGAAACTGAAGAAGTGGGAAAATAGCGAAATACTGTGACCTTCAGATTTTGCTGCCTCTGATGGCTTCCCTTGTCACCACCTACGGCTAGGATTCCCTGCAGACTTGGCACAGAATACTACAAAAGATTGTTAGTATATTATTGTACACAAACATTTAGTCCATGCAGAAAAAGTGCCCAAATTTGTTTGGGGACATAGTATTTTTTCCATGACCTCCAAATGATGTTCATCTTATCATGGAGGAGCCTCATGGTGCAATGATTAAATAGCTGTGCTGTAGCTAAAACTGTGCTCACAATGGGGTTCAGTCCCAGGTAGACATGGGCACGGCCTGAAAAAATGACATTTCGAGTTTTCGTTTGTCGGAACGGGTCCGTTTCAGCTCATTTCCGTTTGTCGTGAAATTTTTCAAAAAATTGTTGTTTCCGTTTGTCGTTTGTTGTTTCCACTGCTATTTAGAGCGATTTGACTTACCAGAGCATACGGGCATCCCGCAATCAGGGCCGGCGCTAGGTGTTTTTGCGCCCTAGGTGGCGGGCAGGGCGGGGTGTGGGTGGTGTGGGCGGGTGGCAGTGGCGGGGGGCCATGGGTGGGCGGTGGCTGCGGGCGGGTGAGTGGGCGGTTGGCGGCGCGGGCCGCAGGCGGGTGGCAGCGTGGGCGGACGGGCAAGTGGGCAGTTAGGATATCACTTAGGAAGGATAGAGGTTCTGCTCTTGGCTTGCACCCCAAATGTGTGTGTGTGCAAGCAAATTGAAATTGGGAAAACAGAAAATAAATGGTAGTATATAATATATATTTAAAATAAATCCACACCTCCCACTCCCAGTCGAACCTCCCCCTTTATCCAATATCAGAAAAAAAATCCTCAAACTGCCAGAGAAGAAATAAAGAATAAACTGCTATTCCCTTCAGCAGACAAAGCTGCAGGGAATCAAAGAAATTATTTTCTAAATTCAATTCCCTCCCTGCCTGCCTAACTTAAATCCTAAAGCCTCCAGCCTCCCTCCTCAATCTCGATCGGATCACACCAGCACCAGCAGCCAGCCCTCCTCCCTCAACCACATCCATACACCCGACTGTGATTTCTGGAAGGTGCCAGCATCCAGAAGTGTCAGTCAAAAACCTGGCGATGCCATTGGTGGAATGTTTCAAACAATTTGCATGGTCCCATCCCATGCCCAGCCCAAATGGGCAGGTCTAAAAAAATAAAAATAAAATAAAATAAAATAAAATCAATACGACGTTTTATTGCTATAAAAAACCCACTGCTGCTACTATAAAAATTTAGGCATTTAAAATAAATAAATTTCACATGTTTCTGTGGTGATTTGGTGTGTTTTTTGACCACGATTTCAAAAGAAAAATTGTGGTCGCCATTTTGGATCCCCCCCACTGCATGGCATGCAACGAGACAGACGACGAGGATAACCCCCCCCCCAGCCTGGTGAAACAGCCCAGGACAGGAGAAGGGGTGGGAAGCCCGGGGATCCCCCAGAAATCACCCCTCTGGTAGGTGGCAAAGCCTCAGGCAGGCATATTTTCGCCTGCTTTTTTGGCCGGAGGTCGGGTGTTTTTTTAAAAAAACTTTTAAAACTTTTTCTGTGCTTCGCATCGCGCGATCTCCGTGATGCCACAAACAGAAATGAAAAACCCGACCAAATTTTTCTTTTTTCAGTTCGAGTTCGAGTTCTGATGGCTTAATTATTGTTACCATTTCCGTTACGGAACGGAAATGATAACCGAAAATGGAAACGACAATTTCGCCAAGTCGTGCCCATGTCTAGTCCCAGGTAGCCAGCTCATGGTTGACTCAGCTTGCTGGGGGTTGGGGAACGACAAGGTGTAACCTGCACAATTAAATTGTAAACCGCTTTAAGCGCTATGGGGTGTTATATAAGCAGAACACTTTGCTTTTTGCTTTTTGCTCTGTACCAAGGATCCCCCCTCCGAATTTTCCCATCTCTCTCTCTCTCTCTCTCTCTCTCTCTCTCTCTCTCTCTCCAAACTGATTTTTTGTGTGCTGCTTCACAGTGAAGGGATGGTGTTTTGTGCTATAGCACTTCCTAGGCATTTCAGCTAACAAGGCTGAAAACCAGGGTACTTCAAGAGCCAGATACAGGGGAGTGGTATCAGGTGACAGATATCTAGTCTCGTGTGCTCCCAAATGCATCTGGTGGGGGCAATGTGAGATACAGGAAGCTGGGCTAGACGGGCCTTTGGCCTGATCCAGCATGGCTCTTCTTATGTTCTTAGATGTTCTTAAATGAAAGTCTGGTGCTGAAGCCCTTTCTCTGCTATATCTGCAATCTATGATTTCTAGGAAGAGGACAAGAAAAGATCCCACACTTTAGGCAAGCGTTTTTCCCAATTGAGCTTAACAACTGATATTATACAAAACATGCACAAATATCCTTCTTGCAGGTGCCCTTGGGCCCATTTGCCAGCTGCTATGCGGCAGCAATTACATAAAGTGGCAGATGTCCCCTCACAATTTTCTCTTGTTGCAATGAGCTGCAATCCTCACCACCATTGTCCTAGTAAAGCAAACTGTGATTTACTGTGATCTTCAGCAGAAAGGATGGGATGAAGAGTTGAAAGGCCATTCATCCCTTTAATGCTAGGTAGTTAACAGTTAGGACAAGACTTCTGGTAAATCTTATAATCTTCTGACAACAAAAAGAAGCTGGGGGGGTGGCAGTGGTGGAACAGAAGGCTGAACAAATGTTGTTTCTAGAAAAATCCTAAAAATGCATCCAATATTCCCTTGTACCATAATGTTGGCCAAGCTGGTTTGGGGAATATCTTGTTTGCCAATCGTTTTGGCAATCATTTTCTCATTGGGAACATGGGAAGCTTGTATGGAAGACCAGAAGATAGTTGGAAGCTACAGATCAAGTGGGTACACATTCTTCTGGTAGTGCAAATAAGGTGCATTTCCTGGCTTGAACCCTATGACAGAAACGGTTAACTGGTTGTGTCTACTATTTAAATATCAATTTAAAATAATGCAATGCCATTGCCTCCAAAAAGGATGTTATGCACAAATGACACAGTTATGACACAATGCCAGAAATCCTGCTGCACAGCTAAGCCAAAGGTGCAATTTTTAGAGGAGAATTGCAAATCAACATGCAGTTTGTACAGAATTCCAGGGCCTTGTCCTCTGGAATTGGGTTCATTTTACGGCCTCATCGGCTCTTCCCTGCAAAACAACTGCAGCTGAAAGTGCAATTTAGCTTCAGTAGAAATGCTTATCTCAGTACATATGTCAACATTGGCCAAAGACACATTCCAGCCAGAAGCAAGTGAAACCTGATTGGTCCAAGAAACAGCATGTGATTGTTTACCCATGTTGTGAGCAGTCTATGTGAGAGAAGACGGGACTTTTTTTTGGATGGATTTTATGGCACTATTTATTTTTAGCCTACAGAAAGGCTTCTCTACTTCTAAAGTCCATTACATAGTTGTTAATGTCTATGGAAATACTGTATCTTAATTTGAGGCAATTTGTAACTGTGCAACAGGATTATAGCCAACATGTAAGTTACTTTAAGTGCAAATGACAAGCACATTTGGGAATCAGCATATTTTTTTAAATTTCATTTTGGAAGTGATTTTTAGATGGGTAACATAATGTTTTGTAGCAACAAACAAAAAAGAAATCAACATCTAAATATATAAAACAGACAATTAAATATAGCAAAATGGCAAAACAGTACAGCTTACATAAAATAAACAACTTTCTATTACTTCTATTATTACTCCCTTAGATTATGGTGGTTTTTTTATGGATCAAAGGCAAAATTCTAATCTGGGAAGAGGACCAGGGGCACATTCCAGCAGTTGATGGAGCAAAGAACAGGACCAAAGACAAAATAATTGAGGTTGAAGGAAAGAGGAGAGAGTCATAGTCCCGTGGTGCAGTGGTTAAATGCCTTTATTGCAAGTAAAACTGTGCTCACGACCTGGGTTCAATCCCAGGCAGCAGTCTCAAGGTTCACTCAGCCTTCCATCCTTCCGAGGTCAGTAAAATGGGTACCCAGCTTTCTTGGGGGGGGCAATGTATACTGTAATTTTAAAAAAATGTAAATTGCCCAGAGACTACTTGAAGTGGTATGGGGCAGTATATAAGCAGAACACTTTGCTTTGCTTTTACCAACTGGAGCATTTGCTGATTTTAGATGCAAAGTATAGCTCCATTTTATGCATGCCTATCAAGTGTTTTGTGCATTGTGGTTCAGCAGGTTAGAGCACTGAAACTGTTGGCTGCAAAGTCGGCAGCTTGGCAGTTTGAATCCTGGGTGCCACGCAGCAGAGTGAGGTCCAATTGTTAACCCCAGCTCTCACCAACCTAACAGTTGGAAAGCATGTAAATGCAAGTAGATAAATAGGTACCACCTACCGCCATAAACAGTGGGAAGATAAACAGTGTTCTGCATGTGAAGGGGAAACCTTTATCTTTACTTTTTAAATCAAGTGTTTAGATCCTGTGCAATAATTTTCAGGCATGGAAAACAGATCTCAGGATGACCCTCATCCTGTTCTAGAGCATGATCTAAATATCCCAGGATGGTAATTGTACCAAGGTCAGGGACCTACTGTGATCCAAGCAGATATGCACCCCATCATTCTAAGGAACAAAGGTAGATATACCTGTAATAAACTGAACAAATCTAAATCTGATCTTTTTTTCTTGGAATTGGGAACACAGGAAGACCTTGAAGACCATGCTGTAATCTAGAGGTGCTGCCACTTAGTGTTGTGTTGTAGAAAGGTTGACTTTGGAGCACTTTTCAGGATAGCAAAGGGGCAGCCAATATTTTTCATTGGAAGAGTCAGGATTTTCAGGTGAAGCAGCTGTTATTGGCACTCAGTGGAAGAACACAGATTACTGGTCTGCAACCTGGTAAACTGTACCTATTCTGTTCCCAAGTTGCCTTCTCTAACCCCTTCCTGCTGAGTCAGAACTTAAGGAAGAGAGTGGGACATTCCTTAAAATGATGAAAACAGAAGGCAGACGTAGATATCTAAAAAGATCAGCTTCAGGCAGTAATAAACTGTGGTTGTTTAACAGTTAATTTGCTATTATTTATATGCAGTTATGTAGAAGGCCTGGCTGTTTCTTTTTTAAAAATGGCACTGTTGCATACATGTTCCTGTTTCTTCCTCCTATTAAGAAGGCTGACTCTGCATACAGCTGACTCCTCCAAGACAGCATCTTCTGTGGACTTCAAGGGCAAAAAGGTACCCTTATTTATTTATTTATTTATTTATTTATTTATTTATTTATTTATTTATTTAGCACCCATCTTCTGAAGGAACTCTGGGTGGTGAACAAACATCAACAAGTCAACAATTAAAATAATAATTATAATAATTATAATAATAACTATAGCAAAAAAGAATATATATATATATATATATATATATATATATATTTGTTTTCGTAGATTTTCACGGGTATAGGTATGCATGTTAGGGTGGATTCGGTTTCTTCCGTGTAGAAATCTGGTTGTTTTGGCGACGTTTGACGAGGTCTCACTCGTCATCTTCAGGCTGGTGTTCTGGCTTCTTTCTTCTTGAAGCAAAGCGTGGTCTCAGTTGAAGTCCTTCTATAAATACTGCTGGGGGTGTGTGGTTTGCTTGCTTTGTTGCTGATTGCAGGTTCCTTTGTTCCTTTGTTCTTTTGTGATCTGCTGTGTGGCTGAGGCGATCGTTAAGGGATTAACTGCTGGTGGCTGTTTAGATGGCTGTTTAGATGCTGGTGGGTTAGATGGCTGGTGGGTTCTGGCAGTATCCTGGGCTTTGGTGGAGTGGGGTCCTGTGTCTTGTGAATTCATTTTGGTCTGGCTACGTGTCTGTGGTCTCCCAATGTTTTTTTTTGGGTGTGTGAGTGTGCTCCATGTGGTGACTGGAGTGGGGTGCCGCAGTAGATGGTGCAGTCGTGGTTTTGTTATTGGATGGTGGTTTCGTTTCATCTGTGGGAAGGGTCTGGGTTTGTGTTTGGTGTGGATGGAAGGTGGTGGCATCTTGTGTCCTTTTGGACCTGGTGTCAGTCTTTGTGACAGAGGCTCGTCTGTTGACCAGGGCTAGTTTCCAGATGTCAGGCAAGCGGGAGGTGTCATCACGTTTATTCATGTTGTTTGGGTGTTTCTCTATTTCAATGGCTTCCATGATTATTCGACTGTTGAAGTGTTCAGTTTTGGAGATGAGTTTGGTTCTTTCAAAGTCAATTTCATGACCTGTTGTTTTTATGTGCTGGAAGAGAGAGGAACACAAGAACGCAGTCAAAAAAGAAGAAAAATCTTCCTCTCTCTTCCAGCACATAAAAACAACAGGTCATGAAATTGACTTTGAAAGAACCAAACTCATCTCCAAAACTGAACACTTCAACAGTCGAATAATCATGGAAGCCATTGAAATAGAGAAACACCCAAACAACATGAATAAACGTGATGACACCTCCCGCTTGCCTGACATCTGGAAACTAGCCCTGGTCAACAGACGAGCCTCTGTCACAAAGACTGACACCAGGTCCAAAAGGACACAAGATGCCACCACCTTCCATCCACACCAAACACAAACCCAGACCCTTCCCACAGATGAAACGAAACCACCATCCAATAACAAAACCACGACTGCACCATCTACTGCGGCACCCCACTCCAGTCACCACATGGAGCACACTCACACACCCCAAAAACATTGGGAGACCACAGACACGTAGCCAGACCAAAATGAATTCACAAGACACAGGACCCCACTCCACCAAAGCCCAGGATACTGCCAGAACCCACCAGCCATCTAACCCACCAGCATCTAAACAGCCATCTAAACAGCCACCAGCAGTTAATCCCTTAACGATCGCCTCAGCCACACAGCAGATCACAAAAGAACAAAGGAACAAAGGAACCTGCAATCAGCAACAAAGCAAGCAAACCACACACCCCCAGCAGTATTTATAGAAGGACTTCAACTGAGACCACGCTTTGCTTCAAGAAGAAAGAAGCCAGAACACCAGCCTGAAGATGACGAGTGAGACCTCGTCGAAACGTCGCCAAAACAACCAGATTTCTACACGGGAAGAAACCCGAATCCACCCTAACATGCATACCTATACCCGTGAAAATCTACGAAAACAAATATATATATATAAACAAATATATATATATATATCAATTTCATGACCTGTTGTTTTTATGTGCTGGAAGAGAGAGGAAGATTTTTCTTCTTTTTTGACTGCGTTCTTGTGTTCTGCGATGCGTGCGCTTATTCTCCTGTTTGTTTGTCCGATGTATGTGGCTGGACAGACTTTGCATGGTATTTCGTAGACTCCTTGGTTTTCTAGCTCAATCTTGTCTTTGGGGTTTCTTAAGATGTTGGCTATTTTTTGGTCGGTGCAAAAGGCTGTCTTGATATTGTGTTTGTGGAGAATTTTGCTGATTTTGTCTGTGGTGCCTTTGATGTAAGGGAGGAGGGCGGTGCCGTTGTTCTCTTCTGTTTCTTGGTTCTTGGGGGGTGTTTCCTTTTGGATTAGTTTGGTGATGGTGTTTTTTTGGAATCCGTTCGCAATTAAAACATTCGAGAGAGTGTGTAATTCAGTTTTTAGGTGGTCTTTGTCAGCGAGGCGTTTGGTTCTGGAGATGAGGGTTTTTGCTACGGAGTTGATCTGTGCAGGGTGGTGGTGTGATTGTGCATTTAAGTAGCGGTTTGTATGTGTTTTTTTCTGGTAGATGCCTTACATCAAAGGCACCACAGACAAAATCAGCAAAATTCTCCACAAACACAATATCAAGACAGCCTTTTGCACCGACCAAAAAATAGCCAACATCTTAAGAAACCCCAAAGACAAGATTGAGCTAGAAAACCAAGGAGTCTACGAAATACCATGCAAAGTCTGTCCAGCCACATACATCGGACAAACAAACAGGAGAATAAGCGCACGCATCGCAGAACACAAGAACGCAGTCAAAAAAGAAGAAAAATCTTCCTCTCTCTTCCAGCACATAAAAACAACAGGTCATGAAATTGACTTTGAAAGAACCAAACTCATCTCCAAAACTGAACACTTCAACAGTCGAATAATCATGGAAGCCATTGAAATAGAGAAACACCCAAACAACATGAATAAACGTGATGACACCTCCCGCTTGCCTGACATCTGGAAACTAGCCCTGGTCAACAGACGAGCCCTCTGTCACAAAGACTGACACCAGGTCCAAAAGGACACAAGATGCCACCACCTTCCATCCACACCAAACACAAACCCAGACCCTTCCCACAGATGAAACGAAACCACCATCCAATAACAAAACCACGACTGCACCATCTACTGCGGCACCCCACTCCAGTCACCACATGGAGCACACTCACACACCCCAAAAAAAAACATTGGGAGACCACAGACACGTAGCCAGACCAAAATGAATTCACAAGACACAGGACCCCACTCCACCAAAGCCCAGGATACTGCCAGAACCTACCAGCCATCTAACCCACCAGCATGTAAACAGCCATCTAAACAGCCATCAGCAGTTAATCCCTTAACGATCGCCTCAGCCACACAGCAGATCACAAAAGAACAAAGGAACAAAGGAACCTACAATCAGCAACAGAGCAAGCAAACCACACACACCCCAGCAGTATTTATAGAAGGACTTCAACTGAGACCACACTTTGCTTCAAGAAGAAAGAAGCCAGAACACCAGCCTGAAGATGACGAGTGAGACCTCGTCGAAACGCGCCAAAACAACCAGATTTCTACACGGGAAGAAACCCGAATCCACCCTAACATGCATACCTATACCCGTGAAAATCTACGAAAACAAATATCCGACCTCTACGGGAGGAAACCTTCCAGCTGACCAGAACCTACGAGAAACTAGAAGTCCGAAGAGCCACCATCTTATGTGACATTGCATTCCTACGCAACTGCCGAGACAAAAATGTGATCCCCACAAGCTTCCAACTGAAATTCCACTCAAAAACCCCATCCAGCGAAAGGATCCTGAAAAGAACAGAACTAGCCCTAATCAGAAGCGAACTACACAGGAAAAGATACCTACTAGATCAAACCAACAGAGACCTACTCACTCTCCACCTCAAACTCAGCAACAAAATCCACCCAACACTCTGGAACAAATCCAAGCAACTGGCCGCCTGGAGAGCTGAAACAGAGACCTCCCACAAGACAGACACACACACCAACAAACTCCACAAACTGGAAAACGCCAGAAGCCCAACCCCCCACACAACAGCCCATGAAACAAACAGTTCACAACATATCAGACAGGACACTCACCATCGCAGAGACCAAAGTCCTTTCCAAAGGATTCAACTTTGCAATCGCCCCCAGACACATCCCCACCGAAAACATCATATGCGGAGTGGAAGCCAGCCTAACCAAAATCAACCCAGATGAAGCCAACAAAATCAGACTCGAAGTCACCAATGTCCTCTGCTCCAGCAAACCACCCAGAAGCAATTTACACAAAGAAGAACAAAAGCCCTCTCAACCTGAGGAAAGACAACAACATAATCATTCTCCCAGCAGACAAAGGCAATGCCACAGTGGTGATGAACACATCCGACTACCAAGCCAAATTATCCAACCTACTACAAGACCCTGCTTACATACCTTTGAACACAGACCCCACCACCTACCTGGAAAAAAACCACCAAAGCCAAAATAAAAGCCTCTCCCTTAAGTGAAGAAATCAAGCCAAGCATCATCCCCAGAGAGAAATCATCCAGATGCCCCAAGCTCTACGGCCTCCCCAAGATTCACAAAGAAGGAACACCTCTCAGACCCATAGTCAGCTCCATAGGCTCACCTCTACAAAACCTCGCCAAATTTCTTGCCAAACAACTCCAGCCCTATGCAGAATCCATCACTTCATACGTACAAAACTCGTTCCACTTCATAGAAATTATAAAGAAACAAGACCTACAACCCAATGACCTACTCGTGAGCTTCGATGTTGTTTCGCTCTTCACACAAGTGCCCATTCAAGAAGCCTTGACAGCTATCCACAACAAATACAACCCCCAAACACATCCTAGATCTGACCAACCACTGCCTAACCAACACATACTTCATCCACAATGGACAAAGATACAAACAGATAGAAGGAGCACCCATGGGATCACCCCTCTCACCGGTCATCGCAAACCTATATATGGAACACTTTGAAACCAACGTGTTACAGAAGTCCGAACATAAACCCAAACTCTGGCTCAGATATGTTGACGACACCTTTGTTATCTGGCCACACGGGAAAGATAAACTGAACAACTTCCTCACACATCTCAACAGCCTACACCCCAAAATACAATTCACTATGGAAATAGAAGCCAACAACCAACTTCCCTTCCTGGACGTCCTAATCTACAAAAACCCGACGGCTCCTTAGGACATACCATCTACCAGAAAAAACACATACAAACCGCTACTTAAATGCACAATCACACCACCACCCTGCACAGATCAACTCCGTAGCAAAACCCTCATCTCCAGAACCAAACGCCTCGCTGACAAAGACCACCTAAAACTGAATTACACACTCTCTCGAATGTTTTAATTGCGAACGGATTCCAAAAAACACCATCACCAAACTAATCCAAAAGGAAACACCCCCAAGAACCAAGAAACAGAAGAGAACAACGGCACCGCCCTCCTCCCTTACATCAAAGGCACCACAGACAAAATCAGCAAAATTCTCCACAAACACAATATCAAGACAGCCTTTTGCACCGACCAAAAAATAGCCAACATCTTAAGAAACCCCAAAGACAAGATTGAGCTAGAAAACCAAGGAGTCTACGAAATACCATGCAAAGTCTGTCCAGCCACATACATCGGACAAACAAACAGGAGAATAAGCGCACGCATCGCAGAACACAAGAACGCAGTCAAAAAAAAGAAGAAAAATCTTCCTCTCTCTTCCAGCACATAAAAACAACAGGTCATGAAATTGACTTTGAAAGAACCAAACTCATCTCCAAAACTGAACACTTCAACAGTCGAATAATCATGGAAGCCATTGAAATAGAGAAACACCCAAACAACATGAATAAACGTGATGACACCTCCCGCTTGCCTGACATCTGAAACTAGCCCTGGTCAACAGACGAGCCTCTGTCACAAAGACTGACACCAGGTCCAAAAGGACACAAGATGCCACCACCTTCCATCCACACCAAACACAAACCCAGACCCTTCCCACAGATGAAACGAAACCACCATCCAATAACAAAACCACGACTGCACCATCTACTGCGGCACCCCACTCCAGTCACCACATGGAGCACACTCACACACCCCAAAAAAACATTGGGAGACCACAGACACGTAGCCAGACCAAAATGAATTCACAAGACACAGGACCCCACTCCACCAAAGCCCAGGATACTGCCAGAACCTACCAGCCATCTAACCCACCAGCATGTAAACAGCCATCTAAACAGCCATCAGCAGTTAATCCCTTAACGATCGCCTCAGCCACACAGCAGATCACAAAAGAACAAAGGAACAAAGGAACCTACAATCAGCAACAGAGCAAGCAAACCACACCCCCAGCAGTATTTATAGAAGGACTTCAACTGAGATCACGCTTTGCTTCAAGAAGAAAGAAGCCAGAACACCAGCCTGAAGATGACGAGTGAGACCTCGTCGAAACGTCGCCAAAACAACCAGATTTCTACACGGGAAGAAACCCGAATCCACCCTAACATGCATACCTATACCCGTGAAAATCTACGAAAACAAATATCCGACCTCTACGGGAGGAAACCTTCCAGCTGACCAGAACCTACGAGAAACTAGAAGTCCGAAGAGCCACCATCTTATGTGACATTGCATTCCTACGCAACTGCCGAGACAAAAATGTGATCCCCACAAGCTTCCAACTGAAATTCCACTCAAAACCCCATCCAGCGAAAGGATCCTGAAAAGAACAGAACTAGCCCTAATCAGAAGCGAACTACACAGGAAAAGATACCTACTAGATCAAACCAACAGAGACCTACTCACTCTCCACCTCAAACTCAGCAACAAAATCCACCCAACACTCTGGAACAAATCCAAGCAACTGGCCGCCTGGAGAGCTGAAACAGAGACCTCCCACAAGACAGACACACACACCAACAAACTCCACAAACTGGAAAACGCCAGAAGCCCAACCCCCACACAACAGCCCATGAAACAAACAGTTCACAACATATCAGACAGGACACTCACCATCGCAGAGACCAAAGTCCTTTCCAAAGGATTCAACTTTGCAATCGCCCCCAGACACATCCCCACCGAAAACATCATATGCGGAGTGGAAGCCAGCCTAACCAAAATCAACCCAGATGAAGCCAACAAAATCAGACTCGAAGTCACCAATGTCCTCTGCTCCAGCAAACCACCCAGAAGCAATTTACACAAAGAAGAACAAAAGCCCTCTCCAACCTGAGGAAAGACAACAACATAATCATTCTCCCAGCAGACAAAGGCAATGCCACAGTGGTGATGAACACATCCGACTACCAAGCCAAATTATCCAACCTACTACAAGACCCTGCTTACATACCTTTGAACACAGACCCCACCACCTACCTGGAAAAAACCACCAAAGCCAAAATAAAAGCCTCTCCCTTAAGTGAAGAAATCAAGCCAAGCATCATCCCCAGAGAGAAATCATCCAGATGCCCCAAGCTCTACGGCCTCCCCAAGATTCACAAAGAAGGAACACCTCTCAGACCCATAGTCAGCTCCATAGGCTCACCTCTACAAAACCTCGCCAAATTTCTTGCCAAACAACTCCAGCCCTATGCAGAATCCATCACTTCATACGTACAAAACTCGTTCCACTTCATAGAAATTATAAAGAAACAAGACCTACAACCCAATGACCTACTCGTGAGCTTCGATGTTGTTTCGCTCTTCACACAAGTGCCCATTCAAGAAGCCTTGACAGCTATCCACAACAAATACAACCCCCCCAAACACATCCTAGACCTGACCAACCACTGCCTAACCAACACATACTTCATCCACAATGGACAAAGATACAAACAGATAGAAGGAGCACCCATGGGATCACCCCTCTCACCGGTCATCGCAAACCTATATATGGAACACTTGGAAACCAACGCGTTACAGAAGTCCGAACATAAACCCAAACTCTGGCTCAGATATGTTGACGACACACTTTGTTATCTGGCCACACGGGAAAGATAAACTGAACAACTTCCTCACACATCTCAACAGCCTACACCCCAAAATACAATTCACTATGGAAATAGAAGCCAACAACCAACTTCCCTTCCTGGACGTCCTAATCTACAAAAAACCCGACGGCTCCTTAGGACATACCATCTACCAGAAAAAAACACATACAAACCGCTACTTAAATGCACAATCACACCACCACCCTGCACAGATCAACTCCGTAGCAAAACCCTCATCTCCAGAACCAAACGCCTCGCTGACAAAGACCACCTAAAAACTGAATTACACACTCTCTCGAATGTTTTAATTGCGAACGGATTCCAAAAAAACACCATCACCAAACTAATCCAAAAGGAAACACCCCCAAGAACCAAGAAACAGAAGAGAACAACGGCACCGCCCTCCTCCCTTACATCAAAGGCACCACAGACAAAATCAGCAAAATTCTCCACAAACACAATATCAAGACAGCCTTTTGCACCGACCAAAAATAGCCAACATCTTAAGAAACCCCAAAGACAAGATTGAGCTAGAAAACCAAGGAGTCTACGAAATACCATGCAAAGTCTGTCCAGCCACATACATCGGACAAACAAACAGGAGAATAAGCGCACGCATCGCAGAACACAAGAACGCAGTCAAAAAAGAAGAAAAATCTTCCTCTCTCTTCCAGCACATAAAAACAACAGGTCATGAAATTGACTTTGAAAGAACCAAACTCATCTCCAAAACTGAACACTTCAACAGTCGAATAATCATGGAAGCCATTGAAATAGAGAAACACCCAAACAACATGAATAAACGTGATGACACCTCCCGCTTGCCCGACATCTGGAAACTAGCCCTGGTCAACAGACGAGCCTCTGTCACAAAGACTGACACCAGATCCAAAGGACACAAGATGCCACCACCTTCCATCCACACCAAACACAAACCCAGACCCTTCCCACAGATGAAACGAAACCACCATCCAATAACAAAACCACGACTGCACCATCTACTGCGGCACCCCACTCCAGTCACCACATGGAGCACACTCACACACCCCAAAAAAACATTGGGAGACCACAGACACGTAGCCAGACCAAAATGAATTCACAAGACACAGGACCCCACTCCACCAAAGCCCAGGATACTGCCAGAACCCACCAGCCATCTAACCCACCAGCATGTAAACAGCCATCTAAACAGCCATCAGCAGTTAATCCCTTAACGATCGCCTCAGCCACACAGCAGATCACAAAAGAACAAAGGAACAAAGGAACCTACAATCAGCAACAGAGCAAGCAAACCACACACCCCAGCAGTATTTATAGAAGGACTTCAACTGAGACCACACTTTGCTTCAAGAAGAAAGAAGCCAGAACACCAGCCTGAAGATGATGAGTGAGACCTCGTCGAAACGTCGCCAAAACAACCAGATTTCTACACGGGAAGAAACCCGAATCCACCCTAACATGCATACCTATACCCGTGAAAATCTACGAAAACAAATATCCGACCTCTACGGGAGGAAACCTTCCAGCTGACCAGAACCTACGAGAAACTAGAAGTCCGAAGAGCCACCATCTTATGTGACATTGCATTCCTACGCAACTGCCGAGACAAAAATGTGATCCCCACAAGCTTCCAACTGAAATTCCACTCAAAACCCCATCCAGCGAAAGGATCCTGAAAAGAACAGAACTAGCCCTAATCAGAAGCGAACTACACAGGAAAAGATACCTACTAGATCAAACCAACAGAGACCTACTCACTCTCCACCTCAAACTCAGCAACAAAATCCACCCAACACTCTGGAACAAATCCAAGCAACTGGCCGCCTGGAGAGCTGAAACAGAGACCTCCCACAAGACAGACACACACACCAACAAACTCCACAAACTGGAAAACGCCAGAAGCCCAACCCCCCACACAACAGCCCATGAAACAAACAGTTCACAACATATCAGACAGGACACTCACCATCGCAGAGACCAAAGTCCTTTCCAAAGGATTCAACTTTGCAATCGCCCCCAGACACATCCCCACCGAAAACATCATATGCGGAGGGAAGCCAGCCTAACCAAAATCAACCCAGATGAAGCCAACAAAATCAGACTCAAAGTCACCAATGTCCTCTGCTCCAGCAAACCACCCAGAAGCAATTTACACAAAGAAGAACAAAAAGCCCTCTCCAACCTGAGGAAAGACAACAACATAATCATTCTCCCAGCAGACAAAGGCAATGCCACAGTGGTGATGAACACATCCGACTACCAAGCCAAATTATCCAACCTACTACAAGACCCTGCTTACATACCTTTGAACACAGACCCCACCACCTACCTGGAAAAAACCACCAAAGCCAAAATAAAAGCCTCTCCCTTAAGTGAAGAAATCAAGCCAAGCATCATCCCCAGAGAGAAATCATCCAGATGCCCCAAGCTCTACGGCCTCCCAAGATTCACAAAGAAGGAACACCTCTCAGACCCATAGTCAGCTCCATAGGCTCACCTCTACAAAACCTCGCCAAATTTCTTGCCAAACAACTCCAGCCCTATGCAGAATCCATCACTTCATACGTACAAAACTCGTTCCACTTCATAGAAATTATAAAGAAACAAGACCTACAACCCAATGACCTACTCGTGAGCTTCGATGTTGTTTCGCTCTTCACACAAGTGCCCATTCAAGAAGCCTTGACAGCTATCCACAACAAATACAACCCCCCCAAACACATCCTAGACCTGACCAACCACTGCCTAACCAACACATACTTCATCCACAATGGACAAAGATACAAACAGATAGAAGGAGCACCCATGGGATCACCCTCTCACCGGTCATCGCAAACCTATATATGGAACACTTGGAAACCAACGCGTTACAGAAGTCCGAACATAAACCCAAACTCTGGCTCAGATATGTTGACGACACCTTTGTTATCTGGCCACACGGGAAAGATAAACTGAACAACTTCCTCACACATCTCAACAGCCTACACCCCAAAATACAATTCACTATGGAAATAGAAGCCAACAACCAACTTCCCTTCCTGGACGTCCTAATCTACAAAAACCCGACGGCTCCTTAGGACATACCATCTACCAGAAAAAAACACATACAAACCGCTACTTAAATGCACAATCACACCACCACCCTGCACAGATCAACTCCGTAGCAAAAACCCTCATCTCCAGAACCAAACGCCTCACTGACAAAGACCACCTAAAAACTGAATTACACACTCTCTCGAATGTTTTAATTGCGAACGGATTCCAAAAAACACCATCACCAAACTAATCCAAAAGGAAACACCCCCCAAGAACCAAGAAACAGAAGAGAACAACGGCACCGCCCTCCTCCCTTACATCAAAGGCACCACAGACAAAATCAGCAAAATTCTCCACAAACACAATATCAAGACAGCCTTTTGCACCGACCAAAAAATAGCCAACATCTTAAGAAACCCCAAAGACAAGATTGAGCTAGAAAACCAAGGAGTCTACGAAATACCATGCAAAGTCTGTCCAGCCACATACATCGGACAAACAAACAGGAGAATAAGCGCACGCATCGCAGAACACAAGAACGCAGTCAAAAAAGAAGAAAAATCTTCCTCTCTCTTCCAGCACATAAAAACAACAGGTCATGAAATTGACTTTGAAAGAACCAAACTCATCTCCAAAACTGAACACTTCAACAGTCGAATAATCATGGAAGCCATTGAAATAGAGAAACACCCAAACAACATGAATAAACGTGATGACACCTCCCGCTTGCCCGACATCTGGAAACTAGCCCTGGTCAACAGACGAGCCTCTGTCACAAAGACTGACACCAGGTCCAAAAGGACACAAGATGCCACCACCTTCCATCCACACCAAACACAAACCCAGACCCTTCCCACAGATGAAACGAAACCACCATCCAATAACAAAACCACGACTGCACCATCTACTGCGGCACCCCACTCCAGTCACCACATGGAGCACACTCACACACCCCAAAAAACATTGGGAGACCACAGACACGTAGCCAGACCAAAATGAATTCACAAGACACAGGACCCCACTCCACCAAAGCCCAGGATACTGCCAGAACCCACCAGCCATCTAACCCACCAGCATGTAAACAGCCATCTAAACAGCCATCAGCAGTTAATCCCTTAACGATCGCCTCAGCCACACAGCAGATCACAAAAGAACAAAGGAACAAAGGAACCTACAATCAGCAACAGAGCAAGCAAACCACACACCCCAGCAGTATTTATAGAAGGACTTCAACTGAGACCACACTTTGCTTCAAGAAGAAAGAAGCCAGAACACCAGCCTGAAGATGATGAGTGAGACCTCGTCGAAACGTCGCCAAAACAACCAGATTTCTACACGGGAAGAAACCCGAATCCACCCTAACATGCATATATATATATATATATATATATATATATATATATATATATATATATATATATATATATATATATATATATATATATATATATATATATATATATATATATATATATATATATATATATATATATATATATAAATGGTGCGATAAGAAAGGAGGAGGGGAAAAATTAAATTAAATTAAATTAAGGGTTGCCAAAGGCCTCACGAAAGAGCCAGGTCTTCACGGCTTTTTTGAAGGCTGGTGGGGACTGTGCATGGCGCAACCCACTTTGGTGATGATTCCAGAGCAGAGGACCAGCCACAGAGAAGGCTCGGTTGCATGTTACCCCTTTCATAGCCTCCCTGGGGATGGTCACCCAAAGTGAGAGTGGTTAAAAGCCTGGCTAGATAGCTCGGTAGTTTAGATAGGTTGCTGTGGAGCCACAGGTTCAGAGGCTAATTCCTTACTGTGCTTCCTGGGAGTATAGCCAACCTATGTGTCCTTGGGCAAGCTATACAATCCCAGGATGCCCACTGAAGAAGGGAATGGTAAACCGTGTATGTGTACTGTATTCCTTATTGGGAAAACCCTGGAAAAGGTTGCCATAAGTCAGAATTGACTTGATGGTGCAAGATTATCACCCTCTATATACCAATTTTATTTATTTATTTATTTATTTATTTATTTATTTCAGATTTATATACCGCTCCTACTTCCCAAGCGAGAACTCAGGGTGGTTCACATAAAAGAATTAAAAGGACTAAAAACAAACACAATCACATAAGCTGTCCAAAGAGGCAGCATATATAGGCCAGGGCAGGAAGAAAAAAAATGTCTCTAGTCAGTATTGAAGGCGTCCCTGAAAAGCAGAGTCTTTAAGCCTTTCTTAAAGGATGCCAATGACGGAGCCTGCCGTAGATCGCTCGGTAAGCTGTTCCAGATAGTTGGCCCCACCAGCCGAGAAGGCCCGTTTAGGAGTGCTCGTTTTACGGGCCTCCTTCGGGAGGACAGTCCGGAGCGAAAGTGCCAAGGACGAATGGGTGGGTCGGGCCAGATCTAATTGTCGGGAGAGACGCTCTGCCAGATAAACAGGGGCCAAGCCATGGAGGGTTTTTTAAACCAAAACCAACACCTTGAACCTTATTCGGGAGGCAACGGGCAACCAGTGTAGGCGAGTCAGGATGGGGGTGATGCGGTCACACCGACGTGCACCAACCACCAACCTGGCCGCTGCATCCTGGACCCGCTGCAGTCGCCGAACAAGGTTCAAGGGGAGCCCCATGTAGAGAGTGTTGCAGTAATCCAGCCTCGACATGACCAGCACCTGTACCACTGTCCTCAGGGAGCTCCTGTCAAGGTACGGGCGAATCTGGGTGATGAGCCTTAGATGGTAAAAGCCCGACCTGGGCAGGGCTGACACCTGGGACTCCAGGGTCAGATCCGGATCGAGGACGACGCCCACATTCCTCACTCTTTGTGCCAGCTGGAGGGCGGACCCACCCAGACTGGGAAGAGGGCCACAGTACCCATCTGGGACGCACCCGAAGAACAGAACCTCAGTCTTTCCAGGGTTGAGCCTGGGTCTGTGGGTCCTGGTCCAATCCA
Source organism: Phrynocephalus forsythii (assembly GCA_029282475.1). Classification (NCBI taxonomy): domain Eukaryota; kingdom Metazoa; phylum Chordata; class Lepidosauria; order Squamata; family Agamidae; genus Phrynocephalus; species Phrynocephalus forsythii. The sequence goes on from JAPFRF010000005.1 coordinate 95,881,477, forward strand.
AGACTGTGGCCAGGCAGCGATCAAGGGTCCGGACGGCCTCCACTGCACAGGTGGAAAAGGAGAGATAGAGCTGCGTGTCATCAGCGTACTGATGACAGCAGACTCCAAAACTCCAGATGACCTCGGCCAGCGGCTTCATATAGATCCAACATCGCGGATCTGCTGACATGAATGGAATCTCTATGGACAATGCCCCCCGCCCCCGGCCTGCCCAGATGCTGCACACAGTAGCCCTGGGGCCGAAGCAAGGAGAGGGAAGCCCCCCCTTCACCCACTCAGGTCTCTGTGAGGAATGCCAGGTCAGCTCGCTCATCCACGATCAAATCGTGGATGACCGGGATCTTATTGTGCACCGACCTGGCATTAATCAGCAAACAGGACAGACCGGGGGTACAGACGGAGTGGATCCCTGTCATGTGGCAGTGAGCCAGTGGGTCAGAACGTGGGACAGGCCGTAAATGCCTTTTTTCTTGTACTCCTCTCATTATTGTTTCTCCTTCCTAATTTAGTGTTTAGTCTGAGGAAATGGACGTATTCACAAAAAACCCGCACTGGTATAGCAGTAGAGAAAATAGAGTAGTTAGTCTTTAAATATATAGTCTTCAAATATAGCAGTTAGACATTAAAGTGCAACAAATTGCTCTGGTCTTTACTTTTTCCCTTTTTTGTGTGTTTGCCTGATGAGTTTAAGATGGTACCTTAAAGATGGTACCATTACATACTTTGCATGTAATGCTGCAGTTGAACCCTCTGCTCATTTGGATTGTGACTGGTCCAGAGGGCAATTGATTAAATGTCCTGCTGGTTGACTCAACTCCAAGTCTGTATTGAATCCTTTGCTATTACCTCTGAAGGAGGTAAAATGTAATGTAGCTGGCAGCTAAGTTTTTAAATGAATGTTTGGTTCGACCTTAGATATATATGTCAGGGTAACTGATTGCAAGAAGGAAGCCTGTGTGACAATTTAAATGTTAAATAGTTATCACAGCACTTTGAATAATTACTACAGATTCCAGTTAGGTTGCTTGCTGCTTAAGGTGGAGTGTTCTTTTGAGATTATTGGTGAACACTAGCAGCACGTTAACAGTTAAGGAAGAACAAAATAAATATAATGTTAATTTTCAGAAGTGTTATGTTCCTTATTGTAGCTGCCAGTTAAGTTATAATTTAACATATACAGAGGGAACAAAATATGTTCCCTGGACTGGTGCTAGACTTTGTATTTCTCTCTTGATGTATTATTTCAGGAATGAATGTCAAGCTCTATCTCAGTTTTCTGCGGAAAATGTAAAATACCCAGTGGATCCAAACATGACAATAGAGCTATCAAGAAAAAGATATATTTTGGTTCAGAGGATGACTGAATTCCCGTCTGGGGGACAGAAAGCTGTAAGTCTGTGATTTTTGCTGAGCTGCTGGTAAAAGTAAACAGCTGAAAAGAACAGAATATGGTCTTTTCCACAGGATGTATTTTGGAGGACAAGATGCAGTTTCCACCAGATCTGGATCATGTTTGCAGAAATTGCTATTCATTAATAGGAACCAGAGCACCAGGACTATATTGTACCTTCAGAGGTGCTTCACAAACATAACCAGCAACACCTCATCTCACCCTACTTGGCCTTCAGTATAGGTTTTACCATCCAATGGATCTGCGGCCTAACCATTTTTTAAAAGTACCCTAGATCATGCTCTGCTTCCTTTAGGTTGTCAAATTAGTACTATCACTTTCCCTGAGATTTCAGGGCCAAAGCCTGGGACCAGTGGAACTTTCCCTGAGATTTCAGGGCCAAAGCCTGAGACCAGTGTACAGATCCTTGCAATGTGACAGTGAAGCCTTGTGGTGACACATGACAGGCAGAGGTCCTCCTGAAACTGCTTCTGATTGTGGAAGCCAGGCATCTGTAATGCCCGGCTCACCAGGTAATATGCAGCTGTTAGGGCTTGTGGAAAGCTTATTACGGGATCACAGTGAGGTCCTGTTTTATTTTTTCCATAACTTGTACAATTGCTATCACTGCTTCTGTAAGAACTTCTGGTCCACCACTCCTTATCCTGTTAGTTCTCTCAACTCCTGGGTCTTTAGAAAATGTATCGACATTCTACAAGCCCAAGACACATAGGAAGAACCCTGAGCCCTGGCACCAGCAGGAATTGGAAAGAGATACAGGCCCAGTCATTAAAGCCACTTCATTTGCAAAAGCTTTCTCTTTCTTTATCACCACTTATCCTGGAGAAATGCTGGGGACTTGGAAAAGCACAGCAATGTGGTAAGATTCAAGCCAGTGCCTTAGACTTGAGTATCAATCCTAGTAAGTATTCCTATTTTTTCTTTCTTTCTCCTAGGGCAGTGATGACGAACCTTTTAGAGACCAAGTGCCCAAACTGCATTTCAAAACTCACTATTTTTTCACAATGTGCCAATACAGCAATTTAACCTGAATACAGGTGGCTGTGAAGGGGCAATGTCGGGTGCACACAGAAAGGGCACCTGTGCCATAGGTTTGCCAACACTGTCCTAGGGGCTAATGATGAATTAAGGGAGGTGGGCACAGTGTCCCATCAACCAAGAACAGCAGCAGCTAGCTGGGGAATGGAAGGGACAGGTCCCTCAGCCTTCTCCTTTGGATACACAGCATGTAACGTGGTAAAAGAAGTATAAGAGAGATACACGTATATTGGTGGAATAGGAATATTTATTGGTGGCAAGATGAATCCCTTCACAGACTGATTATGTCAGCTTGACCTCTCCCATTTGAGTGGATAACAGGTGAAGCTTTGAGTGAACCTTAACTCCCTGTACTAGGTTTTTGGGAGAAGAAATATACAGGTCACCATATTTGTAATCAGAAGGTGACATGATACTTTCTATGCAGAGACTGGATTGCACCATTCTTCATAACTGAGCAACCATGTTTGCAAAGTTCCTGAAGACCAATCACAAAAGAAAGTGCAAGCAATTTGCTACTTGGTAATTTGGAAATTGTAACATTAGGATGAGATCAAAAGTAATATCAATGGCTTAAGGTCATTCTCTTTGTAATGCTGTTTTTCTGACCTTGGGTGATATGACAATGGAGTCTCCCAGCCAGTTCATGCTGGGTTTTTGCATGCATGGATGAAACCATCTCAAGAGTAGAGACATATATTTCTTAAGAGGATAACCAACTATCCAGAACTGGAAACATTACTTGTTTTGAATTCTAGCTCCCAGCAGCCATGCTGACTGGAGGTTTCTGGGGACCTCAGTAACAAAAAGTAAATTCTGCAGCTTTTCATTCAGCATGGGTCTGTATCTCTCTTCCACTCATTGAGAGGTGAGAAATGGTTTCCTGTCCTACACCTTTGGAATCTAGGGATCTCCACCTTTGACAGTATTCTCTCTCTCTCTCTCTCTCTCTCTCTCTCTCTCTCTCTGGTTCTTTTTACACTATCTTGCATGTGCATATGCAAATATAATTAATATTCTCTGAATTAATCTTCCTTACACAGAGGGGAGGGGAAAAACCCAGCTTATTCCACTTCCTACTGCATGCTGCCATAGTTGTCATAACATCTGCATGAAATAATAGGACTGCTCAAAGGATCATTTAATAACCAGTCATGCCATTATAGAGCTCTGTTTGCAATACCCTGCATGGAAGGATAATCATTGTACCTGCTGCTATCGGACTTATCAGCATGAGCAGCAATGATTGAATGAGCATAGAAGCTCATTCAAGCTCCATGAAATGTCAAAGGGAATGTCAGGAGGAAACATGAGACCACTAGGCTCCCCCCCCCCCCACTAAAGTCACAAAATCTGTCATGAAGTGAGAAGTTGCCAGCTTACCTTCCTCTCTTGTTTTGCATGCCCCCTTTTTTTGCAGAGAACTAATGCAATAGACAGTAGTATTAGAAGGAAATTAAGGCTGTTTGGCCAGTACGTGACAATGTGGTTTGGGTACATAGTAAAGGATTAGTGAATGTCTTGTGTTCTGATGTGGGGATAATCTGGGCCTCCCTATTATTTTCTCAGGATATTGATAAATAAGTAATTTAGCTGCAATTAGCTGCCTGCTTTTTTTGGGGGGGGGATGACAATAGTGAGAAAAATTGTGTATTCCTTCCTTTGCATTTCTCAATATTCCATCATCATATGGGATACAAATTCCAGGAGTTTCTTGTTAGGTTTATTGGATTTTGGATTTCATAGGCTGAAATCCATTGTCCACCCAGCCCAGAGTAACGAGGCAAGACACAATGCATTGAGTATAAGCTTGGGACAAACTTTATTAAATCATGAACATAAACATCCCCTTTAAAAGGAAGGGAGGGCCTGCAGTAGGGCAGAAGCATTTCTGAGTCTGGGGCTGGCCAAGCCCCCAACCACCGATGAACTCAGAGAATCTTAAATAGGTGACCCCCTCTGGCAATGACTGTCCGAGGCTCCCGGCTCTGGGCAGTCATCGCCAAGGGGACGCCCGCCATCTCCCACCTCCCAGGGATGAGTCCTCCAGGCCTTGGAGGTGGGCTGGCTCACACCCCTCATTGGGTGTCCTTGAACTCTCTATAACCTTTTATTTCTACCACTACCCAACATAAACAGCCTTTAACACCACACCCTATTTTAACAAACACATTAAAAATGGGATGGATGAAAACAGACGCGCACTAGCAGGGCCAATCGTAGTGCAGGCCAAAAATTTCCATCCGGCTCCGAAGCAACCAGATAAACTCATTCTTAATATAGGTTGGTTGGATGGGAACAAGCCCGAGTGAGGAAAAAGAGGCCAGGATCTGGGCATGGCTCCTTTAAATAGGCAAGCCTTGCCTGATTCCTTTCAGCCACCACCCGACCTCACTTGTATTTGCCCTGCATGGGTGGGCATGCAAAATATTCCCATGCCCCATTTTGGCACAAAAGGAGCATTGGTTTAGCACAACAAATTACACTACAATAGTCCCACTGAATCAGTGGCAATTTGGTGCTTGAACTCCTCCAAACATTCCACGAGTTTTAAAGGGTCTACATTAGTTGTGAATTACTTTAGTGTAGGAAATTTCTAGAGTAAGCCTTTTTGGATCAATGGAATGTACAGAGGAGTTGACCTTCCAAATTCCCAGCAATTCAGTTGGCTTTTGAGTATAACAAAGTTGTTTCCACTGACAAACTTTGGCCTATACAACAGAACAACTCATAATATGACAGCCAAATCTACCAGGAATACAGCCCATCACCCTGATAATAGTCTCCCATTTTAAGTATCTGCCATCTTGATAGTCCCAGTCCTGAGTTAAGGATAAGTTGTCATTTGTCATTTTTCAGTATCCTCATCTGGTCATGACCTCTCTCTCTCTCTCTCTCTCTCTCTCTCTCTCTCTCTCTCTCTCTCACACACACACACACACACACACACACACACACACACACACACACACACACACACACACACACACACACACTGGCAGACATGTATAAATACACAGTATGAGCATTCTCTGTGTCTAAAGAAATCAATGAGAAAAACTCACACTGAAACACATCTGTTGATGTGATTTTTGAAGTACAACAATATTGTGTCCTTGTCTACCTCGCTTTAATTTTGCCAACTTACTGAGACATATTTATTTGGGAACAAGGATACAATTCATTTGATTACTTGCAGTATTTGTTGTTGCTTTGATGTTGTAGGGATATCTCAAAGGTAAATTAAATATAATGTTGATGACAACAAGTTCTTTCTTTATGTAACTGGATCATGCATTTTCCAGTTTATGCTCTGAGCCCATCTTTTCCAGCAAAACCTCCACAGGCTCCTTTGCCTATTGTAGGATTAAAATCCTTAAATATGAAATGTAGATGTTACTTTTTTGTATGTTTTATAATAGCTCTGAGCTCTTCATAGAACTTACTCATGCCTGTTTTATCCCTGCCAGCAGTTGGGGCATACCCTTGTGTGATGTTGATGTCTGTGGGGCTTCTCTTTTGATGAATAAACCTTGCAGTCTGAGTAGGGAACAAAGTTTATAACAGCTGCACTCATGCCTTTCATTACTATCATTTCAGCTCCATAACAGTGCCATGCATCATTACTCCCCATAAAAAACATAATATGCTTAGTATATATCTGCACTTGGCCAGCAAACTGCTTACTCTAGGGACCCGAATGTTCACACTTTTCATCTATTATACTGTATTGTGGATTCTTCTGCCCACACACCTCACTGTTTTCAAATTCCTAATCTAACTTTTATCCTGAGGTTCTTAGCAGACATGGGCACGACCAGAAAAAATGACGTTTTGAGTTTTCATTTGTCGGAACAGGTCCGTTTCGGCTCGTTTCCGTTTGTCGTGAAATTTTTCAAAAATTTGTCATTTCGTTTGTTGTTTTCACCGTGATTTGACTTCCCAGAGCATAGGGGCATCCCGCAATCAGGGCTGGCGCGAGGTGTTTTTGCGCCCTAGGCGGGGGGCGGGGCAGGGGGTGGGGGAGGTGCAGGCGGGGGGCGGGGGGCCATGGGTGGGCAGCGGCCACAGGCAGGTGAGTGGGTGGGCAGCGGCGCAGGCCGCAGGCAGGTGGCGGTGCGGGCGGACGGGCAAGTGGGCAGTTAGGATATCACTTAGGAAGGATAGAGGTTCTGTTCTTGGCTTGCACCCCAAATGTGTGTGTGTGTGTGCAAGCAAATTGAAGTTGGGAAAATAGAAAATAAAAGGTAGTATATAATATATTTTTAAAATAAATCCACACCTCCCACTCCCAGTTGAACCTCCCCCTTTATCCAATATCAGAAAAAAAATCCTCAAACTGCCAGAGAAGAAATAAAGAATAAACTGCTATTCCCTTCAGCAGACAAAGCTGCAGGGAATCAAAGAAATTATTTTCTAAATTCAATTCCCTCCCTGCCTGCCTAACTTAAAGCCTCCAGCCTCCCTCCTCAATCTCGATCGGATCACACCAGCACCAGCAGCCAGCCCTCCTCCCTCAACCACATCCATACACCCGACTGCGATTTCTGGAAGGTGTCGGCATCCAGAAGTGTCAGTCAAAAACCTGGCGATGCCATTGGTGGAATGGTTCAAAAAATTTGTATGGTCCCATCCCATGCCCAGCCCAAATGGGCAGGTATAAAAAATAAAATAAAATAAAATAAAATAAAATCAATATGACGTTTTATTGCTATAAAAACCCCACTGCTGCTACTATAAAATTTCAGGCATTTAAAATAAATAAATTTCACATGTTTCTGTGGTGATTTGGTGTGTTTTTTGACCACAATTTCAAAAGAAAAATTGCGGTCGCCATTTTCGATTCCCCCCCCACCGCATGACATGCAGCGAGACGGACGACGAGGATGACCACCCCCCCAGCCTGGTGCAAGCAGCCCAGGACAGGAGAAGGGGGGGAAGGCTGGGGACCCCCCAGAAATCACCCCTCTGGTAGGTGGCAAAGTCTCAGGCAGGCATATTTTCGCCTGCTTTTTTGGCCGGAGGTCGGTTTTTTTTAAAAAAAAACTTTTAAAACTTTTTCTGTGCTTTGCATCACGTGATCGCCGCAATGCCACAAACGGAAACAAAAAACCCGACCAAATTTTTCTTTTTTCGGTTCGAGTTCGAGTTCTGACGGCTTAATTATTGTTACCGTTTCCGTTACGTAACAGAAACGATAAACGAAAACGGAAACAACAATTTCGCCAAGTCGTGGCAATGTCTAGTTCTTAGCACCTTTTGACCATCTGAAGCCTGCTGTAGAACCAAGTTTTTTTTTTTAACATTTCTATCTAGCTTTGGTGAGTATACTTAGAAGACACAATGTAGTTATTTTCTGGTCCCTTCAGCATCTCAACAGTGCATACTACTGTTATGGCCACTATCATGTTCACTTTTTTCCACACCAGAGTCTAGCTCGTATCACTTGTTTTTGGTGCCTAATATGATACTGACACATCTGCTGCCCATAGTCACACGGGGCTTCAATATAATTTAGGTCCTCAAGGCTCCCAAGTAGAGATGGGCACGACTTGGCGGAATTCCCGTTTCCATTTCCGTTCCTCGTTTCTGTTATGGAACGGAAACGGTAACGGGAATTACTCCGCCAGAACTCGAACTCGAACCGACTAAAGAATAATTGGGTCTGATTTGTCGTGGTCATTCCTGGCATCGCGGCGATCCCACGATGCCAAGCGGCACAGAAAAAAAGTTTTTAAAAGTTAAAAAAAACTCCGATTCCCGGCCAAAAAGCAGGCGGAAATATGCCTGCCTGACTGAGGGCTCAGGGCACCTACCAGAGGGGTGGTTGACCCCCCCTCTCCTGTCCTGGGCTGCTCTGGTGGTGGGGGAAATCCTCGTCGTAGTCGCTCACAACAAGCACCGGACTCGCCGCCGGCCGCCGCAATTCAAGCGGAAACAGCACAGAAAAAAAGTTTTAAACTCCCCCATTCCTGGGCCCAAAAGCAGGTGAAAATATGCCTGCACTGCAGAGTGCACCTACCAGAGGGGTGGTTTCTGGGGGAGGGGTCCCGGCCTCCCCCCTCTCTGTCCTGGGCAGCCGGACTCGAGTCGCCATGCCATGCGGTGCGGGCGGGGGATCCAAAATGGGGCGGTGACCGCAATTTTTTTTTTGAAATCATGGTCCAAAAACACACAAGCACCACACAGAAACATGCGAAAATTGCTATTTTAAAACTGCCAGAATTTTTACAGTAGCAGTGGGTTTTTCTTGCAACAAAATGTCTCCTCTTTCCTCTCTCCATTGATTTTATTTTATTTTATTTTATTTTATTTTATTTTTTTACACCTGCACAATGATGGGCTGGCCATGGGAGTGACCATGCAAATTTTTGGAGCCATTCCACCAATCGCATGGCCACTGGGCCAGGTTGACCACAGAGACTTCTGGGATATGCCAACAGGGCATAAAAAGCCCACTAACCATAGCCCGAACCCGAACCCTAACCCTAACCCTAACCCATACGCCAGTACACTGTCCTTCTAAGTGGGTCAGAGAGGCCCCCAGAGGTGCACCCCAATACTCACCCTAACCTCACCCGTAACTAGCCTAACCCTAGCCCTTGTGCTAACCCTGTTGCCTAAGCCAGATCTCTACTTGCATTGCACTACACGGAAGTACAATTCCCTTCTTAGTGAGACACAGCGGGTGCAGAGAGTCTGCCAGTCCGCCACTTGTGGCTCTGGGTGACTCCTGCAGGCTTGGCTCGGCTGGCAGCATGTGTGACATGCAAACCATGCCCCCGAGGCCTGACTGATGCAGGGAAGACACCCCAAAAAGAGGGGTGCCTCTGCCAGTCTGCTATGTCTCTGCATGCAACTTGGTATGCAATCATATCCATATGGCTATGCATGCCCTTTTGCAGCAGGTGAGGAGAGGAGACCCCCATGTATGAGGGGCCTCCAGGAGCCTGCTTTCCCTAGCGGGTGAGGATAGGAGGCACCCACCCCCCCAAAAAGAGGTGCCTCCAGGAGCCCTCTACCCCCCAAACCAGTTTAACGACAGATGAAAAAACGAAAAATGAAATGACAAATTTTTGCAAAGTTTCGCGAAAAACGGAAACAAGCCGACACAGGCCGCCTCCGACACACGACAACTCGAAAATGTCATTTTCCCCAGTCGTGCCCATCTCTACTCCCAAGGCCTCTGGTCAAGGCTCTCCACTAGGGATGGTTATCTTATGTAAAATGTTGTTTTGTTAGCTCATTTCGGATAGTAATCTTAGCTCATTTCGGATAGTAATGAAATGGCTGTTTTTAGTTTTGTTTTAAAATGAACCTTTTTGTTACTACCTAAAATGGCTCCCCTGGGTCCAAGGTGCTCCAAATTTGATTGGTAGCTCCCTTGGATTCTCCCCTTTAAGCTCTCCAAATTTGGATAGGTTTGGGCATAAGTGGGCTGGTTAATTAAGCTCCAAAGGGGGTGCCCCAAGGAAGTTTTTTTCATAATTGGAATCAGAAGCCAATCCATGGACACAGGGGAGCATAGCGGGTCATTTTCATTTTGTTTCATTACTAACGAAACTACTTTAACATTTTGTTAGTAAGGAAACAAAAACAAATGGGGATCGAAAGAAAACAAAATTAAATGAAACATTTTTTTTCTCATTTGGTGCCCATTCCTACTCTTAACCTTAAGATGAAGGCTTTTCTAGGAGTTGGATTAATTAACCACTACCCAGTACTTAGCAAGGCTGAGATATCTTGTGGTCAGATCAACAGAAATATATTTAACAAATATTTTTACCATGGCCTATACTTGCAGCTGAATTTCGATTTTTGGCTTCTTAAAATTCCCACTGTTTCACTTCTAACAGCTTTAACATCTATTATTATGAAATGTTTTGAGAGATTGGTGCTAGATTATATTGAGGCTAGACTTCCATCTACTCTGGACCCGTTTCAGTTTGCATACAGGAGTAACAGATCCACTGATGATGCTATATCCATTGTTGTCCATACTGTACTGAGCCATTTAGAACAAGAGGGAACATATGCAAGGCTGTTATTTGTGGATTATAGCTCTGCATTTAATACAATTCAAGCGAATAGGTTGTTTTTCAAAATGGCCAATTTGGGTATACATCAGAAGATTTATTTGTGGGTAAGGAATTTTCTGACTGATAGGCCACAGTCAGTAAGGATGGGATCCCACCATTCTTCTACTCTTGTATTAAGTACAGGAGCTCCTCAGGGTTGTGTGCTAAGCCCCTTCCTCTACTCCTTGTACACACATGATTGCAGCCCACTGTATGACTCCAACACAATCATCAAATTTGCAGATGATACAACAGTGGTGGGGCTCATTAGTAAGAACGATGAGTCTGCTTATAGGAAAGAAGTACAAGGGTTGACTCAGTGGTGTAAAGAAAATAATCTTATACTTAACACCAAAACAACTAAAGAACTTATAACTGATTTTAGGAGGAAGAAAGATGTACATTTACCATTGTACATAAATGGTGAGGAGGTGGAGAGGGTTGGTAGCTTTAAATATCTGGGCACTTAGGGCCTTTTCACACGACCCCTAAGATCCGCTGGTCCCTTAAATTTGGACCAGAGATCTTGGGAGTTCGTTTCTGTTCCTGCGTCCCCACCCCTCAGCACTTCCTGCTCCTGTCGGCGTGAGGGGAAGGAGGGAAAAAAAGGACAAAAGAAGCCTTTACTAACCTGCTGGTGCCGGTCGAAGTTGCCACGAGCCCCGTTACTTCCTGGTTCCTTCTCGAGGGGCTCTTAAAGGGGCGGGAGGCAAAAAAACAACAGACAAGTGAGGAGAGCCCGGCACTCTTATCCGCATCAAATTTTTTTCACCTCCAGAGAGAAGGTACAAGAAAAGTGCGCTGGGTCGCGCTAAAGTGGGTGGGGTCGCACTTAATTGTCTGCAAACTCCGGAACTGGTGGGGAAACATTTCTAAGTTCCGGAGCTGGGAGCCATTTGCAGCGCAGCTTAGGGGTTGTGTATAAATGCCCTTACATCTCAGAGGACCTCTCATGGACTGCAAACAAACACCAATATGGTTGTGAAGAAGGCACAGAAGAGGCTGTATTTCCTGAGAATGCTCAGGAAGATGAATTTATCTCAGCATCTACTTCTGTCTTACTATCACAGCACCATTGAGAGTGTCCTAACTTATGGCATGCTATCATGGTATGGGAGCAGCTCTGTACCGGACAAAAAATCTCTACAGCGAATAATTAAAATTGCCCAGAATGTTACCAGGCTCCAGCTACCAACCCTGGATAACATCTTCACCTCTCGCTGTTTGAGGAAGTCACACAACATTCTGAGGGACTCTACTCATCCTGCTCACAATTTCTTTGAACTGTTGCCTTCTGGCAGAAGATACAGAACAATTAAAACTCGGACCACATGTCTTCTGAACAGTTTTTATCCCAGAGCTATAATTGCACTTAATAATGAACTCAAGGACCACCAGCAGTGAGCACTTTGGACAGGATTACCTAGCCTGTTGTGTAGATGCTTGTTTTATGGGTGGGGGTGGGGTGAGTGTTCGGGGATTTTTAATGTGTGTGTGTGTTGAAGGGTTTTTTTTTAATGTGTGTGAGAGTGTTTGGAGATTTGTGTGTGTGTGTGTGTGTGTGTGTGTGTGTGTGTGTGTGTGTGTGTGTGTGTGTGTGTGTGTTGAATCTGGTCTCTGGGTGTCTGAATTTCGTTGTATGTGTATAATGTGTATATACACACAATGACAATAAATTATGATTATGATGATGATGATGATGATGATGATGATGATGATGATGATGATGATGATGGAGAAAAATTACTTATTTTAAAGCCAAGCCCTTACATGTAGCAAATTTAAATAAATTAACAAACTCTGTTGCCAAACCATATTGCTCCACCCATTCTGTTATTATTTTTCTTTATATACTATGAAGTCAATATAAAAATATAGCATATAAGAATAGATATGAATTAATATTATTGTAAACTCTTGATGCTATACACCAAAATGTACAGGGAAAAATCAATTAGTTTCAAATATGCAAAACATAAAACAGATATCTTAATGTATTCATCACTGATCAGATTATAAATAGCCTTCACTATATTTTTCGTGAAAATGCTAGACTAAAATAACAGAAATACTATAAATAAATGTAGTCTCTTACATAAGAAAATAAGAACATAAGAGCCATGCTGGATCAGGCCAACGGCCCATCTAGTCCAGCTTCCTGTATCTCACAGTGGCTCCACCAGATGCGTTTGGGAGCACATGAGACAAGATATCTGTCTCCTGATACCACTCCCCTACATCTGGCCCTTGAAGTACTCCGGTTTTAAGCCTGGAGATTACACATCTCCATCATGGTTTGTAACCTGTGATGGACTTCTCCTCCAGGAATCTTTGAAGGCATCCAGGCTAGATGCCATTACCACCTCTTGTGGCAGGATGTTCCACAGACTAACAACGCACTGGGTGAAAAAAATATTTTCTTTTGCTTATTCTTACTCTCCCAGCCCTCAATTTGAGTGGATGTCCCCTAGTTCTGGTATTTTGTGAGAGGGAGAAGAGCATCCCTCTATCAACATTACTCATGCCCTGCATTATTTTGTATGTCTCAATCATATCCCCCCTCAGGCGCCTTTTTTTCCAGACTAAAGAGCCCCAAATGTTTTAGCCTTTCCTCATAAGGGAGGTGCCCCAGCCCAGTAATCATGTTAGTAACTCTCTTTTGCACCTTTTTCAGTTCCACTATGTCTTTCTTGAGATGCGGTGACCAGAATTGTACACAATACTCCAGGTGCGGCCTTACTATTGTTTTGTATAATGGCATTATAATGTTAGCTATTTTATTTTCAATCCCCTTTTTGATAATCCCTAGCATGGAATTGGCTTTCTTCACCGCTGCCACACATTGGGTAGACACCTTCATTGAACTGTCCACCAACATACCAAGATCTCTTTCCTGATCCATCACCGATAACTCAGAGCCCATGAGTTGATAGATAAAGTTTTGATTTTTTGCCCCAATATGCATTACTTTATATTTGGCTACATTAAAACACCTTTGCCATTTTGTAGCCCATCCCCCCAGTTTGGAGAGATCCTTCTGGAGCTCTTCACAATCTTCTCTAGTTTTTACCAAACGGAAAAGTTTTGTGTCATCTGCAAACTTGGCCACCTCACTGTTTATCCCTGTCTCCAGGTCCTTTATGAAGAGATTGAAAAGCACTGGTCCCAGGACAGAGCCCTGGGGCACACCGCTTTTCACTTCTCTCCATTGTGAAAATTTCCCATTGACACCTACTCTTTGTTTCCTGGATCTCAACCAGTTCTCAATCCATAAGAGGACCTGCCCTCTTATCCCCTGACTGTGCAATTTTCTCAGCAGCCTTTGGTGAGGCACTGTGTCAAAAGCCTTTTGAAAATCCAGATAGACTATATCCATTGGTTCACCCAAATCCACATGCCTGTTGACCTTTTCAAAAAATTCTAAAAGATTTGTCAGACAAGACTTACCCTTACAAAAGCTATGCTGATTTTCTCTCAGCAAGGTTTGTTCTTCTATGTGTTTTAAGGTTTTCTCTTGGATGAGGCTTTCCACCATCTTCCCTGGACAGATGTAAGGCTAACTGGCCTGTAGTTTCCTGGGTCCTCCATCCTTCCTTTTAAAAAAAAAATGGTGTGACATCCGCTATCCTCCAGTCCTCCGGCACTGTGGCCGTTTTAAGAGACAAGTTGCATATTACCGTTAAGAGATCTGCAATTTCATTTCTCAGTTCCCTAATAACCCTTGGGTGGATGCCATCTGGGCCCGGTGACTTGTTAATCTCCAATTTATCAATTAGTCCTAAAACATCCTCTCTTTTAACCTGTATTTGATTTAATTCTTTAGTCAAGAGGGGCTGTTCAGGCAGTGGAATCTGCTCAAGGTCTTCGGTCGTGAAGACAGATGCAAAGAACTCATTTAATTTCTCTGCAATTTCCAAGTCCTCCTTAACCTCCACTTTTCCTCCCTCACCATCCAGAGGGCCAACTGGTGTTTTAAACAGGCTCCATGCACTCTGAAGAGATTGGATTCTTTTAACCTTCCCCTTCAATTTCTTTCTAACTAGTTTCGCTTTCCATTTTAGTTCTGGCATATGATTTTCATGTGTTCAGTTTTCAAATTGTCTGAGTTACTCAAACATATGCACACTTTTTTTCCAGATAGAAGTATTATTTCTCAGCACGAGCTGTGTTTCTTTATTTCGAATGGTGCCTGTTCAGTGTATGTTTCTCTCTGCACATGTTTTCAGCCACTGCGCTCATGTGATGCCTGAAGACACCTTTATTTGTGGATGTCATGAAGTCATTTCTGAAGTTGTCAAGATTGTTTTAAAATCAGCCAGCCAGACATACATTTCATTGTATGTATTCTTTGTTTGCTCTGTTTACAACTGCACATGCTTGACTTACAGCAGAAACTCATAATAATAATAATAATAATAATAATAATAATAATAATAATAATAATAATAATAATAATAATAATAATAATAATAATAATAACTTTATTTTTATGCCACCTTTCTCCCCGGAGGGACCCAAGGCTATGAGTAGGCTATTTCACCCTCTTCCTGAGGATTTCTCTCTAATGCAATATTAGTAGAAAAATTAATATGCATACAGTAATTCCTTGCCAATGCCATTAATACATGTAACATATTAAAGTACAAAATAATAGAAAAGAAAGAGGGGTAAAAAAAGACAGCAATAAATGAGTTGCCTTTG
Source organism: Phrynocephalus forsythii (assembly GCA_029282475.1). Taxonomy (NCBI): domain Eukaryota; kingdom Metazoa; phylum Chordata; class Lepidosauria; order Squamata; family Agamidae; genus Phrynocephalus; species Phrynocephalus forsythii. The sequence goes on from JAPFRF010000005.1 coordinate 95,896,705, forward strand.
ATTTCTTCTTCTTCTTTTTTTTAAAAGAGGAAATAATTAGGTGTGTAAGTCTGCAGTAAGGCACTTAGTGAGATGACATCATGTTCTGTAACTCTTCCACCCATTTAGTCATGAAAAACAATGCTTTGTGAAAATCTGTGTGATGCTAAGTGCAGCTCATTCTTTCCTGTCAAAATTGAGAAAGATGTCGAAATGTGCCATGATGAGTCTGAGAAATACAGAATTCATCATGTTTCTTCGGAAACAAATTGTTATAAACTCTATTATTTCCACTTATGGGACTGGGGTGGGGTGGGATATATTTATGGGCAGCCCATTAAAAGCCTGATTTTGTGTGAAGATGCAGTAACTCAAGTGGTATAAGCAAGTATGTTGTTTAGGTAAAGGTCCAGTTTTAATGCTTGACATCTTCAGTTAATATATTTAAAGGGAAAAATCCATTTTCTTCTTTGGTGTTGAATCTGGACAACACAATAGCTGTTGTAGTTATTGACTGTACTGGACAGTCCAAGACAGTTTTTCCCCACTCGGATGCAACATAAGGTAAGATGGGAAGCACCATTACAGATATACTTGTTTAGAAGCTGGAAATCTGTCAGTGTAGATCTTCATGACTTTAGCAATCATACTTGCAAATGAAGTCTGTCAAATTTACAGATTTCAAGAGTTATGGCAAGATCCTACTATGAAAAGCAGATATTATTAGCACTCAGAATTTGATCTTCTTAATAGCAGACTATCAGGCCGTAAGTAGTTTCAAGTAGAGATGGGCACAAAATGAAAAATGACATGATGTTTTGTCATTTCGTAAGGTTATGAAATGTTACAAAATGAAACAAAAAACAAGCGAGCCTTGCGTCAAGTAATGAAATGAAACACCATTTTTGTTTTGGAAATAAAACGTTTCATCTTCCTTTGTCAGAACATACCAATACCACCTGAGGGAGTCAGGACAGCAGGCTGGAAATTGCAATCTGTGTTCAGAGAGGTGGGACTTAGAAATGGATGATGTATCAGTAAGATACAGGATGGTTTCATGGTGATTGGGAAAGATCCCATGCAAAAATCATATGAAATCAAGAAGATATGGTAAGATCCGGCTTCTTTTATCCAATCACCATAAAATCATCCTCCACACTGATAGCCCATCTCTTCCCAGACAGACCACTATATCTTACTGGTACATCTATTCCTAGGTCCCACCTCTCTGCACACAGATTGCAATTTCTAACCTGCTGCTCCAACTCTTGAGCTACCCACAATATTGGGTGCCTCTAGGATCTAGGGGAGCAGATCCATATAGTATATCAAATCATTTTGTTTTATTTTGTTTTGTTATGATTTTTTTAAAAAAAAACATTAATAATGAAACAAAATGAAATGGCAAAGGAAACAAAATGAAACACTATTTTTCTTTTTTGTGCCTTTCTCTAGTTTCAAGCTAATCATAGGCCAAAATCATGTCTGTGCAATTTTATGTAGCAGAAGTTGCTGACATTATTAGCTTTTAGCCAGTAAAATTTAACTTAAATTAATTAAAAGCCAGTTCTGAAAGATTTAATAATAAATTAATTAAAAACTGGAAACTACTATTCTATTAGGTTCTGAATATAAAAGTTTTGAGAGAGAAATAAAAAAGATACTTTCTATGATGTTTGGGGAAATTTATACAAAAAAGAAATATAGCATTTAGGGATGGGCAAGAATACTGGACGGTTTCTTGGGGGTGGGGGGAAAACTGTTTATATTGCCTATTACTGTTTTTTTATATAATTGTTTATCATTGTTGCTTTGTCTTTTTTATGTTCAATAAAAAAAAATTTAAAAAACAAAAACAAAACAAAACAGAAATATAGCATTTAGGGATGGGCACCTTATGGAAAATGATATGCTGTTTTGTTGTTTTGTAAACAAAACAGCAAACAGCATGCCGTCAAGCAATGAAATGAAACACATTTTTTTTTGTTTTGAAAATGAAATGATTCATCCTAGTCTCTTGATCCAGCCATCTTGAGAACAGGAGGTTTAGTTTTAGAGTGATTGATTTGCTTTCCTTTCTTCCCATGCCTCAGCTGTTGAGATAGCTTATCTCCAATCTTGATCTGCTTGAAGCTAGCAAGGAGCTGAGCTCTTCCCTTTGCTGGCTGTGTCTCCAAGTTGATTTAAATGGATTGTTTTCCTTTCCTTTTTAAGTGGGACTGTGGAGGTTATTTTTTTTAAAAATATTTTCTTTCCTTCCCTCACCACACTGATCAGCTGTTGAGCTTATCTGTCTAATCTTTCCATGCAGCAGCAAGTTATTAGGTTTCTACCATATTTATAGAGGGTTCTTTGCTTGAAAGCAAATTGATTGGAAGTTTTGGGGGTCTTTGAGTTAGGGCAAGGAAAGGAATAAAAAATAAAGAAGGAAAGCTCCCCATTATTTATACCCTTTAGAAGCATGTTGTTTCATTTTGTTTTGTGACAAAATATCTTTAAAAAATCTGTTATTAACAAAATGAAATGAAATGAAGACTGAAATGAAATGAAACGAAACACTATATTTCTGTTTGATGCTGCTTTGTTTCATTACTTTAGTAGTTTCATTTCATTTCTAACACATTTTAAAGTAGTTTTATAATGAAATGAAATGAAATGAAATGAAATGAAATGAAACACTTTCCCCCCTGACCCTGAAACCTCTCCAAATTTTTGGGGCTTACAGGGAAGACCTTGAAGAAGCTTCCCTGCAATATTGGTTTCTCTAGGACAAATCATTTCATTCCTATAGGGGAAAATGGTGTTTCGTTTCCTTATGAAATACATCCTACCATTTTGTTACATAATGAAGTAATTTGTTACATAACAAAACAACAAAACAGGATTTTGGTTTTGGTTTTGTGCTCATCTCTACTTCTGAGGTTTCTTAGGGCTCCTCTTTGCTCCACGAAGCCTTGAGGAGTCTTAGGATGGCAGAAGAAGCCTTTACTCACTCAGAATCACCACTGAGTTGCTGGTGGTGGTCCTGATCCCAGTGGTGGTTATCTGTCACCAAGTGTTGGTGATTAAGACTCCTTCACTTCTGGGCTTCCAAAGGCATTCCCGTGGCCAAATGGAGCCATAAGGGGGCTAAAGACCTGAAACAGCAGGATATAAAGAATTTAACATAATTTAATTTTTACTAGATGCTCATGACTTCATCAGATTCTGCTTCATAAATTTACACAAACAGGATTTTAGCCAATGTATACCATCAATGATGTACAAGCAAAGGGATCACTGTTCTATAAGTGTTCCAAGTAATATGTAAAACATTCTCAAGGGTAACTGTTTTCCTACCTTTCTCTTTTTAAGGTTCTACAGAATTAGACATGTCTTCCAAATAGGAAAAAGCCACCAAGAGATATTTCTGTGCAGATTCTCAGTCATTCAGGTGAGGTTATCTGGAAGTTGAGTCATGGTAACTGGACTTCTTTTCTTGTGAGATTGATACATTCTCTCTCTCTCTCTCTCTCTCTCTCTCTCTCTCTCTCTCTCTCTCTCTCTCCAACATAAAAAGTTTCCTTCAAGCTATAAAATGTAAATGTTAATCTCTGTACCCTTTGTCCATAGTTTCCATGGAGATGCAACACAATTCTGTGATCCACTCAGCCTTCAGAATAGGGTTGGAGTATGTGGGGAAGGGTGTATTTATAGAAATGAGACCAGCTGTGCCAGCCTTGTGTGGTAGTTGGCTTTCAGTTTCTGGAAGGTCGCCAGGCTTTTGTTCTCATTTAGTTTATACCCTCTTGTCTCTTGTGTTAGATATGCTGGTGATTGCTGACTATTGGCATGCTGATTGAGCACAGGGAGTGAGGTCCCATACTGTTCTGGTATCCAACAAGGCGAGCATGAATAGCTTATATATGGCTGTCATTCCACCCAGTCCTGTTGTGAAGCATGGGTCTAGGTGGAAGTGTGCTATCCAATGAATATTTAAATTAAAATTTAAAAATGAACTTTCCCCTTGAGGTGTAATTTGATCTCCAAGTGTTAAAAGTATACAAAATATTATACCCAGGGCTTGGGGGAATGGAATGGAGAGTTATGGCAGGTTGCAGAGCACGGTAGTCTATCAAGGAAAGATGTAGTGCTTAATTTTCTTCAGCAAATGTGTTGATGATCCTTTCAGGGAGGTGAATTCTCATTAGCTCTCTGAAGATATATAGCTATGGGTCTTTCATCAGATCCATGTCATGGGGTGTGAATGGAAAATACTGCCTCTCCTAACCATATTCTGGTGCCATAATGCTGACCAGCCAACCTGACTGTGGAATCATAACAAAACAGTCATACCTCAGATAACAAATGCCTTGGATAAAAATGTTTCGGATAACAAATGGAAATTTCCAGGTATAGGGCTGCCTGAGATAACAAATGTTCCCTATGGGCTGCCTCGGATAACAAATGCTTCAAAATGCCTTGCAAAAAAGTATACTCAGGATGCACTGCACCCCCCTACAGTTTGTGGAGGGGGGTGAGGAGTTAGAGTGTTACTTAATGGTGTTTTGGAGCCATTCTGGACATTTTTTTGCTGATGAATTTGGACCTTTCAAACTTGGAAAGGTAAGGAGCTAGTTCTGGGGGTTTGTGTTCCAGCACTGCATGCCTTTAAAGTGCATTTTATAAAGAGGTATGGGGAAAAACAGTTTTTTAGCCTTTTTTGGACCTCTGGAACAGATCAATCGGTTTCTCATTCATTTCAAAGGGAAACTATGTTTTGGATAACACATTGTTTCAGATAACAAATTGTTTCGGATAACAAATTGCCTCTGGGAACGAATTAAATTCATTATCAGAGGTACCACTGTATTAACCCCATATTAAAACCAATGCTATTTGTGCCTAAAGCCCATATGGATTACAGCTGTTAATACAGAACATGAAGAATAAAGCCCAACTCCCAAACTTGAATGTGTGATATTACTATACAGATATGTTACTGTGCAGCAGAGCAAATCAACATTCTACAATGCAATTTAAAAAAAAACTAGGGCATTATGGGAGATCATAGAGTCATTACATATCAGAAATGACTTGATTCGACATAATATCTCTAAACAAGATGAGTGGAGTGATTGAGAGTCTGAGACTATGACAAGAAATAAGTACCAATGCTCATCTAACATTGAATAAGACCATCCCTAACCACAAACAAAAACATAAAAAATTCACAGTTTAAACAAATAAGAAAGAGAGCCTCCGAAGACCCAATGAGCAAAATAATGCTGCATTTGTATGTTTTGTATTGAGTAGGGGGAATGCATGGTACTGCAAAAATGCTAATTAATAACCTCATCATTTGCAAGTACTGAAGGTGTGTGTGTGGACCAAAATGGGCCTCCAGAAAGCTGATTTTAAGTCATGTATTGATTCAGATGATTCCTTGAAGAATTTATGTTTTCATCTTCTGAGACTGTAAGTCATGTTCCTACACATTTTACATAAGCCAAGCAGTAAAATCTGTATGGAAGAAAATAAAAAGGCACAAACTGACATCAGCAAGCATTCTTCTTCTTCTTCTTCTTCTTCTTCTTCTTCTTCTTCTTCTTCTTCTTCTTCTTCTTCTTCTTCTTCTTCTTCTTCTTCTTCTTCTTCTTCTTCTTCTTCTTCTTCTTCTTCTTCTTCTTCTGTGCTTGATCACCATACCTGCACTTGCTATAGTGGCCACAGTTTCCCTTATGTTGTAGCTGATATTTGCTTGAATTTGCTTTCTTGACTGTTGCATATTGCTTCTCAGTGTGAATTTGCACTAAAATATCTTGGAAATTGTAGTAGCGTGGGTTTTAGTGATTTCAGCAGTGATTTCAACTCTTAGACATAGCAGGCTGGAGACAGCTTCTAGTGTAACAGCTCTTTATTCAGGGAGAGAACAAGACTGAGGACTGGGGAGAGGGAGCTACTTTTATAGGAGCCAGGACTGGCTAGGAAAAGATACATTTTGGAGGGAACAATTACAACCAATCACAAAGCTGCCTTTTGGCAGAGACCAATAGGATTGAGGATCCAAATGCAGCAATTTGAATAAACCAATAGACCTGTTCCCTTTGGAACAGGAACAGAAACCAATAGGAATACAGATCAATACACAACACCCCTTCCCCCCTGGTGGATACAGCACACGTAATCCTTTAGATATTGTGGGGACCTGCGACTTCTAATTGATCTCCTGACTACGGGTGTTGCAGGGGCTTGAGCAGGCAGTGTCTGTGGTGGAGTGTCTACTGTAATAGCTTCGTCTGACACGGAGGGGGTTTCAGACAACTCGGTGTCCCTGATCTGTTCCTTGGCACCATGAGGACTTGCAGGAGCAGATTCATTTGCTGAAGCCACTGGTACCTGCACTCCTGGGGCATCTCTGCTCTGATCTTGCAGCTGTGACTCATTCATGGGGGTAGTGTCACTCTCAGGCTGCAATTCTCCCACACCTGTACCAACTCTACTGGGCGCTCTGCGCCTCAGTTGGTCCACGTGCCTACGCCAGACCCTGCCATCTTCAATGGTCACATAATAAGAGACTGGCCCAGACGCTCTGGTGATCACCCCTGGCACCCACAGGGGACCTCTGGCATAATTTCTCACCCAGACCAAATCTTCAGGAGCAAAATACCTTGTAGAGTCGCTCTCTGCCTGTGGAGGTGCTCTAGCATTGCGGTTTGGCATTTTGTCTGGATGGACATAGTCCAGCACCATTACCAGCCTTCTACCTAGGAGCAGCTCTGCTGGCGACTTGCCCGTAGTAGTACACGGCATCGCATGCTGCAAGAACAACATTCGGGCAATGCGTGTTGACCAGTCACCCTCCATCAAGCGTGCAATAGATCCTTTGGCTGTCTGCACCATGCACTCAGCCTGCCCATTGGATGAGGGATGAAAAGGAGCTGAGGTGACCCCTCTTATGAAATTATCAGCCAGGAATGCCCTGAATTCTTGGGATACAAAGGCTGCTCCATTGTCTGACACAATGGTCTCGGGCAACCCGTGGGTTGCAAACAGCTGTCTCAACACTTTGATGACAGCAGCTGACGACATGCTGGGAACCATAGCCACCTCTAACCATTTAGAATACGCATCAACGATAACCAAAAAAACCTTTCCTTGGAATGGCCCAGCAAAATCTAAGTGCAGCCGGCTCCAGGGAGTCCGGGTCTGCTCCCACCAGTGGACTGGTGCTCTGGCCACTTCTGGGCGCACTTCCTGACATGCCTTGCATGTCCGTACCCATTGTTCAACATCTTGGTCCATCCCAGGCCACCATACATAGCACTGGGCCAGCAACTTCATCCTGACCATTCCCGGATGCCCCATGTGCAGTGTATCCAGAACCCTGTTTCTCAGTGGCGCTGGGATGATCACCCTGTCTCCCCACAGGAGACAGCCCTTATGCAGGGATAGCTCATGTTGCCTTGTTGTGTATGGTCTAAATTTTTCTTCATGCAGGCCACCTGGCCATCCCCTCCCCACCCAAGTGAGCACATGGGAGAGAGTGGTATCTTTCCTCATTCTCTCAGCTATTTCAGTGGCCATTACAGGCCCCCCGGAAGTGTTTCCAGCATCATCACTCGTTCTGCTGGGGCAGGATCCGCATCGCTCACACCAGGAAGGGGCAAGCGACTTAGTGCATCAGCGTGGCACAACCTTTTCCCTGGAACATGGGTCAGGGTGTACTGGAACCCATTCAGGAATATAGACCATCGCAACATTCTTGGGGAGAGAATCTGCGGCGTCTGTTTGTTCGGGTTGAACAATCCTAACAGAGGCTTGTGGTCAGTTTCAAGGAAGAAGTGGTGACTGTATAAATAGTCATGAAACTTTTTAATCCCTGCCACTATTGCCAGGGCTTCCTTGTCAATTTGTGCGTAGTTGCGCTCCGTTGGCGACAACGTACGAGAATAGAACGAGATGGCCTTTTCTGACCCATCCACTTCCCTATGGCTCAGCACAGCTCCCAGCCCATACTGAGAGGCATCACATGCCAGGACGAGAGGTTTTGACACGTCATAATGAGCAAGGACGCTCCTGCTAGGTAGCATGCCCCGCAAGCTGTCAAAAGCCTTCTGCTGTGCCTGAACCGAACACCACACACTCTTTTTCTTCAATAGTTTGTGCAACAGTTCCGCTATTGAAGCTTTCTGAGGTAGGAATGAATGATAAAAGTTAATAAGTCCCAGGAATGACTGTAACTCCGTCTTGTTCCGTGGGCATGGTGCCTCAGTAATGGCTTTAATTTTAGAGTCAGTGGGGTGGAAGCCCATTGCATCAATTTTAAACCCCAAGAAATCCACACATGGCACCCCAAAACTGCATTTTTCCTTTTTTAGCTGCAGCCCCACCTCTTTAAATTTGAGTAACACAGCACGGGTACGCCCAACTAGTTCCTGGGGGTCTTTCCCAGCAATCAGAACATCATCAAAAATGGCAAGACCCCTGGCAGACCCCTTAACAGGTGCTCCATTAGTCCTTGAAAAATCCCTGGGGCCACACAAACTCCAAACTGTAACCTGTTTACTCGGAAAGCCCCTTTGTGTGTTACGATAGTCTGTGCTTCCGCAGATTGTGGAGTCACTGGCAGCTGCTGGTAAGCTTGTGCCAGGTCAAGCTTGGCGAAAATCCCCCCCCAGCTAGTTTTGCCAACAGCTGTGAGACGACTGGAATGGGGTATGAATTTCCCCTGAGTGTCTTGTTGATAGTACATTTGTAATCTGCACAAATTCTCACTTCCTCATTTGCCTTAAGGGGTGTGACGATAGGAGTCTCCCACTTAGAAGGGTCCACAGGTGAAAGAACTCCCTGTTTGACCAATTTGTCCAGTTCCGCCTCAATCTTGGGTTGCAGCGCAAATGGCACTCGCCTTGGCTTGAGTCGGATTGGGGCCACCCTGGGGTCCAGCTCAAAGTCAATTGGAGGCCCTGTATAAAAACCCAGTTTTCCACTGAAGAGTTTGGCAAATTCCTGGCCTAATGCCTTGCCCAACTCTGGGAAAGTTTGGACTGAGTTGAGCCCTGATATACACAGTCCCAAGGCGGGAAACCAGTCAGTACCCAGGAGACTGGGGTGACTCCCCTTTGCAATCACCAATTTAAGGACGGCCTGTTTCTCCCGGAATTGTACCCACACCGCACACATTCCTAGAATGTGGATGCAGCCAGCCGTGTATGATTGCAAGGTTGCTGGGAATGGTTCCTGAGAGGGGAACTTATCCCCAGGGAAGAGCCCCCTTGCAGTCTGGTCTGAAACAATGGTGAATCCAGATCCGGAATCCACCTCCATGTCGCATGGTTGACCTTCAATCTTCACTCTGACAGATGTTTTGCCTTGCGCCGAGAACTGCACGGTCTCTCCGTTGATCTCTGTGAGATAATTGCAGTCGTCCAGGAGATGAGTCATGGTGGATGATCTGCGATGCGTTGATCTAGGTGATCCCATTGTTTCAGCTGCCACCGTCCTACAGACCCTGGCGATGTGTCCTGACTTTCTGCATGCCCTGCACGTAGCATCACGAAAATGGCAGCTTTTCCGCTTATGGTTTCTGCCACAGCCTGGTCAAGCGCCTCGGCGATCTTTGGGCCATGCATCGGCCTGACGCACCAACTCAACACCACGGACTGGGCTCTGGCTTGGACTAGCCTCTGGTTCATCTATGGCATGGGCAGCCTCTACCCGCAGCTTCGTGGCCTTGCAACTGGCATTGAGCTCTTCCTGCTCATAATTCTCTGTGGCGGTGGCCTCTTTCAAGGCGGAGGCAAGGGTGACATCTTCCTTTGCCACAATGCGCCTTTGGGCTTTTTTGCTGCTGAGCCCCCCAACAAATCGATTCAAGAGAGTATCTTCAAGATTTGGGAAGCCACAGTGCTGAGCAAGCTCCCGGAGTCCTGTCAGGAATGCAGCCACAGATTCTCCGGCTTGCTGCTGCCTTTTCTGGAACTCCATCCACCAGGGCATCTTGGTTTTGGTAGGTGCCAAATGGCTTGTCAGCCGGGCGAAATTGTCTGTGAGTGATGTCTCACTCAGCTTTGCTGGGGCGAGCAGTGCCTTGGCCAACATGAAGGTCTCACGCCCACAGCAACTCAGGAACGTGTCCCTTCTTTTGCTGGCATCAGTGATTCCTTGAACCACCACGAAGAACTCGAAGCGTTCAACATAGTCCTCCCAAGTGTGGGGCTCCGATGGCTGGAAGGGCTCCAATACCCGTGGACTTTCCATTCTCCAGGCGGGCAGGGTCGTCTTCTAAGCTGGCTGGTGAGTCTTGTTCTCCACTGCAATCCGGACTCTGAGTCAGCGTGATGATCCTCTGCTTCTCAGCATTCCGGATGACATCCTCGTCACCAGTGTAGTAGCGTGGGTTTTAGTGATTTCAGCAGTGATTCCAGCTCTTAGACATAGCAGGCTGGAGACAGCTTCTAGTGTAACAGCTCTTTATTCAGGGAGAGAACAAGACTGGGGGCTGGGGAGAGGGAGCTACTTTTATAGGAGCCAGGACTGGCTAGGAAAAGATACATTTTGGAGGGAACAATTACAACCAATCACAAAGCTGCCTTTTGGCAGAGACCAATAGGACTGAGGATCCAAATGCAACAACTTGAATAAACCAATAGGCCTGTTCCCTTTGGAACAGGAGCAGAAACCAATAGGAATACAGATCAATACACAACAGAAATGCCATAGGGTAAACTATGACCCTGGTAAAAAGCAGAACAAAATTTTTAAAAACCTTGCTTTGGGGAGAGTGGGCATTTCCTTGTAGCTGGCAGCCAGTGCCTGACTCTCTGTCTTTTACCTTGTCTTTTTATCAATGAAGCTGCTGAGGTCTGAGGATAATATAAACTTGTGCCTTCATAGCTTTGATTTTTTTTCTTTTCATGCATAGTTGTACTTTAGGAGTAGACTGAATCTCTATAGCCTTGCCCCTACTCCTTTAGATTAGTTATTAAGGATTCCTTAGGGCTTCTAAAGTGTCAGAAAACACAAATGGAGAAACATTCATGGCAATTAATGGTGTGTTGTTCACTGCCCAGATTTCCCAATGGGAAAGTCAGGTGGTTTATAAATTTATTTATTTATTTATTTATTATTTACACTTGTATACCGCCCCATTCCCACGATGGGGACTCTGGGCGGTTCACAGCATCACAATTAAAACAACACAAGGGAATCAAGCAATACCAGAGCTACAATGAACAATAATAGTTAGGCGGGGTTATAAAATCCAAAAATATATATGAACGAAGAAAAAAAAAAACAACCAGAGTGGGACCTTAGACATCGCCGTAGGCTTCTCGAAAGAGGAAGGTCTTAAGGTTCCTCTTAAATGCCTGCAGCGATGGAGCCAGCCGTAAATCACTGGGAAGTTTGTTCCAGATGGATGGGGCCACTACCGAAAAAGCCCGCCCACGAGTACTAGCCTTACGGGCATCCCTCGGAGTGACCGTCCGCAGTGATAAGGCCACCGAGGCTCGGGAGGGTCGGGCCGGATTTAATTGTCGGGAGAGACGCTCCGCCAAATAAGCCGGGGCCAAGCCATGGAGGGTTTTGTAAGCCAAAACCAACACCTTGAACCTTATTCGGGAGGCAACGGGTAACCAGTGTAGGCGAGCCAGGATGGGGTGGCGCGGTCATTTTGGCCGCCGTATTCTGACCCGCTGCAGTCGCCGAACAAGGTTCAAGGGAAGCCCCATGTAGAGAGCGTTGCAGTAATCCAGCCTCGACATGACCAGTGCCTGTACCACAGTCCTCAAGGAGCCCTCATCGAGGTACGGGCGAATCTGGGCGATAAGCCTAAGATGGTAAAAGGCCGACCTGACCACGGCTGACACCTGAGGTTCCAGGGTCAGATCCGGGTCAAGGACGACGCCCAGATTCCTCACTCTTGCGCCAGCTGGAGGGCGGACCCATCCAGACTGGGAAGAGGGCCACAGTACCCTCCGACGAGCCCCGAAGAACATAACCTCGGTCTTGCCTGGGTTGAGTCTGAGCCTGTGGGACCTGGTCCAGTCCAGTACCGCAGCCAAGCAGCGATCAAGGGTTCCGACGGCCTCCACTGCACAGGTGGAAAAGGAGAGATAGAGCTGCGTGTCATCAGCGTACTGATGGCAGCAGACTCCATAACTCCGGATGATCTCAGCCAGCGGCTTCATATAGATGTTAAAGAGCATTGGGGAGAGCGACGACCCCTGAGGCACCCCACAAGAGAGTGTCCAGGGAGCCGACAACTCACCACCCAAGCTCACTCGCTGGGTGCGACCCCCGAGGAAGGACCGGAGCCAGGCAAAAGCCTGGCCTCCAATCCCAACCTCTGAGAGCCGCTCTAGCAGGATACCGTGGTCGACGGTATCAAAAGCCGCTGACAGGTCGAGAAGGACCAGCAGGGTAGAGCAACCCCTGTCAGCCCTCCTCAACAGATCATCATGCAGCGACCAGGGCGTTTCGTCCCATGACGCGGCCTGAACCCGGACTGGAAAGGATCCAGGACATGGTTCTCCTCCAGGAACGACTGGAGACGCAGGGCGGCGACTCGCTCGATCACCTTGCCCAAAAAGGGAACATTGGCTATGGGGCGATAGTTGGACAGATCGTCCACTGCCAAGCCGGGTCTTTTAATAATGGGCTTCACCACCGTCTCCTTCAAAAGACTGGGAAAAATCCCGTCCTTGAAGGAGGTTGAGGCAATCAGTGAAGCCCATTTCGCATACTCCCCTGCGCTCTTAATCAACCAGGAAGGGCAAGGGTCGAACGGAGAAGCCGCAGGCCTGCAATGTCCCAGTGCCCTGGAGGCATCCACTGGTGTAACAGGCCCAAACTCAACAAACCGAGGCGACCGAGGCGGCCCGACACTGGCCATGACAGGGGCCGGATCAGGGCAACCGCATCCAACTCGAACGGATGGCCTCTATCTTAGATTTAAAATAGGCTGCGAATGACTCACTAGTGAAATCACTAGGAGGAGGCCCAGGCGGATCGGGATTGGTGAGGTCTCGGACCACACGGAAAAGTTCCGCTTGACGATTCGAGGCCTCACCACCTCAGGGCGGCAAAAGATCTCCTAGCCGCCCTTATCGCACGAGAATAGCGACCGTTCAACGCCTTAACCGCAGCCCAATTCTGAACCGTCCGAGCGTTCGCCATCTGCTCTCTAGCCTTCTCCGCTCTTGCTTCATCGCCCGTAGCTCCTCGGTAAACCAAGGGGACGAGCGGGCTCGGCATCGGATCAGGCGCTTGGGGCGATCCGGTCGACAGCCCCAGCCACCTCCTCAAACCAACGTTGGGCTAGGGAATCGGCCGGATCGTCATCCAAACCGTCTGGTACATCCCCGAGGGCCTCTGAAAACCGCGCAGGGGTCCAGGAGCCCCGGGGCGGGCCCAGATGGACGGGCCCAGCTCCCAGCGGGGCGGGTGGCTACCGCAAGAGAGAAAGTCAGTAGATAATGATCCGACCATGACACGGGCCGGGCCAGCAATCTCCCGACCCCAGATCAAAACCCCGCGATGAGGAGGCAAAAACCAGGTCCAGGGTGTGTCCACCAGTATGAGTGGGTCCGATGACTAATTGGGACAGGTTCATGGAGGCCATGGACTCCATGAATTCCAGAGCTACTCCAGACAGCCCAACCTCGGCGTGCACGTTGAAATCCCCCACCACCAATAGGCGGGGGGACCTCAAAAGTGCCGCCGAGATGAACTCAGAGAGCTCCGGAAGGGAGAGTGCAGGGTCGCGGGGAGCACGGTACACAAGCACTACCCCAAACCTGTCCCTGTGACCCACCATAAGGTGGAGACATTCCAAACCCGGACTCACCAACGTCGCGGATCTACTGATATGAAAAGAGTCCCTAAAGACCATAGCCCCCGCCCCCGCCCCTTCGACCTGCCCAGCTGCTGCAAACGGTAGCCCTGGGGGCAAAGGAGGGCGAGGGAAGCCCCACCCCCCTCGCCAACCCAGGTCTCCGTGATGAAAGCCAGGTCGGCACGCTCGTCCACGATAAGATCGTGGACAAGAGGGATCTTATTATGTACCGACCTGGCATTAATAAGCAGACAGGACAGGTCGGGGGGACAGACGGTTTGGATCCCAGCCATTTGGCGGTGAGCCGACGGATCAGAACGGGGGACAGGCAGAAGATGTCTGTCCCGAGTTCTCCTGATCCGATCGACCCGCCGGCCCACAGCGTATCTCCCACGGCCCAACACCACCCTAATGGGGCACCCAGCGGACTCCATAAGATCTAAAACGGTCAAGGGCCCAGACCTGGCAGTGCCAAATACAGACAAAGAAAAAAAAATACAATACAAAATATGACAACCAAAAACAATAACCAAATAACCAGGTAACAAAGCAAAACAATAAAAACAATTAAGAAGAAAATAAAATAAAATAGAATAAACAACTAGTGAAAATAAATTAAATATAAAAAAGGTCAAGGGTAGCCCATAGGGAGATGGAATAGGTGGGGAGATAAAAGAAAAAGGGGGGGGGAAGGAGGGAGGGGGGCAACAGAATCACAAGGCAGCAAATGGTCATAGGCGCCAGACTCAAGGGCGCAGTGACAAGGCTCGGAGAAAGTCCACCGCCAGGGTCGACAGCCTCATGGCTCAATTGATCCTAGAGGAGGGCCACTCCAGGCCGATCTGCACCCTCGGTTCATAGGGGGTTCAGCAGTCAGATGGTACAGCCAAGCGGCTCACAGCTTACAACTAGGCCCCTCCAAGTAAAGTGGTCCGAGTAAAGTGGTCCAAAGGTTCCGGAGAACAAGGTCGGTCCTTAAGCTGGCTTCATGGTGTAACCTCAATAGCCCCAACGACGGCACCGGCGGCCAACCCACCGCCCAAGAGACCGTCCCGATGGGGGGGGCAGGCTGCAGCAAAGATGGAAAGTCCGCGCCTGACCCCCCCCCAGCAAAAGGCGCCGGCGGCCGCCCCGCCGCCCGAGAACCATCCCCGTGGGGAGGGGCAGGCTACGGCATGAATGGAAAAACCGCGCCCACCCCCCCAACAAGGAACGCCAGCGACCGACCCGCCACCTGAGGACCAGCCTGGCGGGGGGGCAGGCTGCGGCAAGAATGGAAAGTCCGCACCCCCCCCTGGCAAGAGACGCCGGCGGCCAACCCGCCGCCCGAGGACCAGCCTGGTGGGGGGGGCTGCGGCAAGGAAGGAAAGTCCGCGCCCATCCCCCCGGCAAGGAACGCCGGCGGCCGACCTGCCGCCCGAGGACCAGCCCGGTGGGGGGGGAAGGCTGCGGCAAGAATGGAAAATCCGCGCCCACCCCCCCGGCAAGGAACGCCGGCGGCCAACCCACCGCCCGAGGACCAGCCCGGTGAGGGGGGGCTGCGGCAAGGATAGAAAGACCGCGCCCACCCCCCGGCAAGGAACACCGGCGGCCGCCCTGCCGCCCGAGGACCAGCCCGGTGGGGGGGGGGGCAGGCTGCGGCAAGGATGGAAAGTCCGCGCCCACCCCCCCGGCAAGGAACGCCGGCGGCCGCCCTGCCGCCCGAGGACCAGCCCGGTGGGGGGGCCGCGGCAAAGATGGAAAATCCGCGCCCACCCCCCCGGCAAGGAACGCCGGCGGCCGACCTGCCGCCCGAGGGCCAGCCCGGGGGGGGCGCGGCAAAGATGGAAAATCCGCGCCCACCCCCGGCAAGGAACGCAAATAATAAATAAATTTGCGTTCCTTGCCGCGCCCACCCCCCTGGCAAGGAACGCAAATAATAAATAAATAAATAAAAATCCAAAAGATACATTCCCTTTTCTGTATGAAAAAACAACAACACTGTTCTGCCTCATAAAAAGCTGAAAGCAAAAGGAGTATGTTTCTTCTTGTGTGTGTGTCCCTAATTTACCTAAGACCATTCTGAATCTGAATCAAAATGAAGGATGGACTTCTCCAACATCTGATCCAAGCATGAAGCTTTTATGTGAGACAAATAAGAGACAAATTAACAGTAAGTGAAGATTGGGTTAATGGTGCTTTTTTGGTAATTGAAGCTGTCCTTTTCTCCTTATCTATTGGAACTTTTAGTTTTCACATTGAGGGGGAATTATACGTCCCTAACAGTCACACAGGTCATGCAAGGATTGATTAGTTAATGGCTGCAAGCTCTTTGGAAGATGAAAAGTGCTTATTGTTAACTTTCCACATGGCATCAGCTCTGCTTTATTCCAAAGCCTCCAGCTTTCCATCTCTCATGTCAAACATGGGTGCTTTGTAGGGTAGAAATGGGGCCTTTGCAGGCTTGTCTTCTTTTCATCCCAGAGTAAATTCCCAACTCTTATCATATGTTGTAATATAGTATAATTGTCTTTGCTTGGAGCATTGAGGTTGAGGGAATGGCATGAACAGAACTGAACAGTATCCTTGCATTATGGAGATGTTCAAAGATCAAATATATGTTGGTGATCAGGTAGAGAATCAAATTTCATAGTAAACCATGCAAAAGGCAGAGAGCAAGAGAGAATGAGAGAGTGAGAGAGAGAGCTGCATTTCCTACTGGCAAGCTAGTTCTGATGGGACTCAGTCCCCCCTCTTTCCCTTATTACTGATATTAGATCAGTGACTGTCCTCCTCCCGTGCATTTCATGCTTGAGCAGAAGCAACAAATGTACACTGTTGTTTCCTGCCATGTCGTACAAGATGCTAGCACACAGGTTAATGGAAAAATGCATGAATTTGGATAGATATATAAAGGTCCCTTGGGGTTGAGTCATCAATCTTTGTTGCTGGAAGACACAGCTGACACAGATAGGTTTGCTGTAACTGGCTCCTTTACATACAAATGAGTTTTAGCCTTTTATTAGAATGATGTAATTATTATTTTGGACCCTAGAAGAATGTTAACTAACTTCTGTTATGCTGTCTCCATTACGATTGTTGGCCGCTGAACTTGGAAAGCACCAGCGGAAGCAGACACGGTGTGCAGATTTGGTTTTGGTTTGTTTTCAAAAAAATCCTTAATAGGGCAGAACATTCCTAAATCCATAGCAGTACTTGTACTTTATGTGCAACCACGTTGCTTCTGATTGATGGTCATCCTATGAATTAGTTACCTCAAAACAGACCTCCTTAAGTCATATAAACTCAAAGTTGTGGCTTCCTTCACTGAAATTGCACCCAAAAGGGCACAATTATGTGTAAGCTTCCAGAATCAGTTCTCATCACCAGACCAGAAGAGGTCAGGAGTTTGATTACTGTACCTCCTTGACAGGGGCTGTTATGTTATGTTATGATTTGTTTTATTTAAATCCCAGCATTTGTTAACCAGGTACAAGACAGCCTAAACTTAAGTAGCTTTGAAATATTCCATTGCTGTTTCAATGTGACAAAAGTGGGATGGCAGACTGGGTGAACTGGGAGCAGCTATGGATACATGTTTTAATCCATGTGTTGAGACCAATATGGGAAAACATGTCCAATCCAAGATGTGCCAGCAGTTTTAACCTGAAGTAGCTCCCTGCTAGCCACTGTCCTTTTACCTTTGTCTCTCTATATTTATAATAAATAAATAAATAAATAAATAAATAAATAAATAAATAAATAAATAAATATTTGCTTGGAAATAGTGATCCCAGGCAGGTAGAAGCATACCAATTACAGCTGAGCTTCCTCGTATGTTATGTTATGTTATGTTATGTTATGTTATGTTATAACTGACTTGATGTTAGAGTCAGTTCTCTGGGAAGCATCTCAGCCTCAGCCTTATTTCTTCCCCACCTTAATCTGATGACTGCATCAATCTGAAGGGGAGAGTATAGGTTCATTCAGCAGAATGTTTTTACAGACCTTCTGTGAATTTGAGCCCGGTTTAATCAGGGTTGTCAGTCACAAAGGTTTGGAGAGCAAAACTAGCCAAAAATGTCTGTGGGTATTTTTCAGACTCACTCTTGAAAAGAGGGGACTTAAGTATGTGCTGCTGCTTCCAGCATGAATATAGCTCTCAAGACATGATGGAACAAGACCTTAATAAGACTACGGTGTTTGTATGATGCTTTAAGGCAGGGAGAGGAAGGTTTACTGGGAAGGTATCCTTCAGTAAAGGTAAAAATTAAAGGTTCCCACCACACCTGTGTGCTAGATGACTGGGATCACTATTTTCAAGCAAATATTTATATATATATATATTTATATATTTATTTATTTATATTTTTATATTTTTAATAATTTATGAATAAATATAGAGAGACAATGGTAAAAGGACAATGGCTAGCAGGGAGCTACTTCAGGTTTAAACTGCTGGCACATCTTGGATTGGACAAGTTTTCCCATATTGGTCTCAACACGTGGATGAAAACATGTATCCATAGCTGCTCCCAGCTTCACCCAGTCTGCCATCCCACTTTTGTCACATTGAAACAGCAATGGAATATTTGAAAGCTGTATATGTTTAGGCTGTCTTCAACCTGGTTAACAAATGCTGGGATTTAAATAAAACAAATCAATGAACAAGTCCTAGTGTTGATCTGATGTTACTACTTTTAAAGTAATGGAGCAATGGAACCCTTTTCTTGGACATTCAGAAACATTACGTGGCATTACTCTGATTAGACTAGACTGCCAAAGGTTATGCAGCTGTGCATATGAATGCACTGCAAAGCTATAGTTTGCAGATGCTGATAAAGGTCCTGGGTCTATCTTCAACTATAACTTTTTGCTTTGAATGGTGGCATTCACCCCACCCCACGCTTTTGGGTTTACAATAACAATTCCTAACCCATTCAGATTACCAGATTACCCAGCACAATCCCTCCCAGAGATCGCTGAGTTCATCTCGGCTGCTCTGTTGAGGTCGCCCCGCCTTTTGGTGGTTGGGGACCTCAACTTGCATGACGAGGGGGAACTCTCTGGTGCGGCTCTGGAATTCATGGAATCCATGACTTCCATGAACTTATCTCAGCATGTTTTATGCCCCACTCATAGAGCTGGCCACACCCTAGACCTGGTCTTTTCCTCCACGTCGTCGGATTCGTGTCTGGGGGTTGGGGACATTTCGCCCCTGCCCGTGTCATGGTCGGACCATTACCTGCTAAGATTTTCCCTGTTGATCGCCCCCCCACCCCGCGGGGAGCACCCTTCTTACATCTGGGCTCGCCCCCGTAGGCTCCTGGACCCTCCAAGGTTTATGGAGGCCTTCGGGGAGCTCTCTGGCGGTCTGGCGGACGATCCGGTTGATGCCCTGGTGGAAAGGTGGCATGTTGGTGCCGCCGGGGCGATAGACCGGATCGCCCCTAAGCGTCTCCTGCGCTGTCGAGGCCGCTCCTCCCCGTGGTTCACGGAGGAGTTGCGGTCGATGAAGCAAGAACGTAGGAGACTAGAGGTCATATGGAGGGCGAACCGGACGGAAGTGAATTGGGCTGCCCTTAAACAGCTGACTGGCCGCTATCTTCGCGCGATCAGGACGCTAGAAGATCTTATGCCTCCCTGAGAATTGGGAGGCCTCGAGCCGCCAGGCGGAGTTATTCCGGTGGTTCGAGACCTCTCCAATCCCAGTCAGCTGCGGCCTCCTCCTAGTGATTTCACTAGTGAGCAATTTGCAGCCCATTTTAGATCAAAAATTGAGGCCATCCGTTCCGATTTGCCCCCCAGCTGCTCTAGTCCATCCTCTGGGTCTTCCAGTGCCTCACCCCTCCGTTCTCCCCTCCTGGACGAGTTCGGGCCGGTTTCTTTAGCGGAGATCTCCAGAGCTATGGCTCGTTGCCGGCCGGCGGCCACTCCTTTTGACCCTTGCCCAGCCTGGCTCCTAAAATCTGCCGAGGGGAACATGCCAGAGTGGTTTTCTTCCATCGCCACGGCCTCCTTTCGGGAGGGTCGTTTCCCTTCCCGTTTAAAGGAGACCGTGGTAAAACCCATTCTTAAGAAACCTGGCTTGGCGACGGACGATCTTTCCAACTTCCGTCCGATCGCCATCGTTCCCTTCCTGGGCAAGGTTGTCGAGGGGGTGGCTGCCGTCCGGCTCCAGTCATACCTGGAGACAAATCATATCCTGGACCCCTTCCAGTCTGGATTCAGGCCTCTTTGCGGGACCGAGACCGCCCTGGTCGCTCTGCAGGATGACCTCCTCAGGGAGGCCGACAGGGGAGTTCCTCCCTGCTCGTCCTCCTTGATCTCTCAGCAGCCTTTGATACCGCGACGACCACGGTAACCTTCTGGCCCGGCTCGCTGAGGCGGGAATTGGTGGTCAGGCCTTGGCCTGGCTCCGTTCCTTCCTTGGCGGCCGGACTCAGAGGGTACAGCTGGGGGATGTCTTGTCGGCTCCTTGGACTCTCCCTTGTGGGGTGCCCCAGGGGTCGGCAATCTCCCCCGTGCTGTTCAATGTTTATATGAGGCCGCTGGGGAGGTCATCAGGAGATATGGAGTTCGCTGTCATCAGTACGCTGATGACACGCAGCTCTATATCTCCTTTTCTACGTCTGCTGAGGAGGCGGTTCGATCCCTCGATCTGTGCCTGGAGGCCGTTCTGGAATGGACCAGAGATAACCGGCTCAAGCTTAATCCGGAGAAGACGGAGGTTCTGTTCTTCGGGGCGCCTGCCTCGGGTACAATGGTCCCCTCCCTAGTCTGGGGGTACTTCCTCCAGCCTACAGACAGGGCCAGGAATCTGGGCGTGGTCCTGGATTCCGCCCTCTCCCTGGAAGCCCAGGTGATGGCAGTCTCCAGGGCCGCTTTTTTCCATCTCCGCAGGATCGCCCAGATCCGCCAGTACCTTGACGAGTCCTCCCTGAGGACAGTTGTGCAGGCCCTGGTGATCTCGAGGATCGACTACTGCAATGCCCTCTACGTGGGGTTGCCCTTGACCCTGGTCCGGAGGTTACAGCGGGTGCAAAATGCGGCGGCCAGGCTGGTGGTGGGTGCTCGTAGATTCGAGCACATCACCCCAGTCCTGGTCCGCCTGCATTGGCTGCCCGTTGTCCTCCGGATCAGGTTCAAGGTCCTGGTCTTGGTTTTCAAGGCCCTCCACGGCTTGGGACCAGGATACCTGGTGGAGCGCATCTCCCTGAGGGCATCCGGATCCAGACCCACGAGATTGTCGCAGGCGCGCTCTTTGAGAGTGGCCACACCCAGAGAGGCGCGGAAAACGCGTACGCGGAACCGCGCCTTCTCTGTGGTGGGGCCCTCGCTTTGGAACCATCTACCTCCTGAGCTGCACCTGCTGGAGTCCCTGCCCGCCTTTAAGAGGGCCTTGAAGACCTACCTCTTCAAAGAGGCTTATGGTGCCTTTATTAGTTAGTTTTTCTTTTCCTTCCTATCCCTCTATGTCCGCCGCCATCTTGCCCCCTGCTGCCCTTGCTGGTGGCTTGCTATTTTTTAGCTTTTAGCTTTTGTCTTTTTAGTTCTTGCGTTGTTAGCCGCCCAGAGTTCCCGTTGGGAAGATGGAGCGGGATATAAGTACTTAAATAAATAAATAAATAAATAAATAAATAAATACTGTTCAGTAAAACAGTCAGTGAACTTTCAATGTTTTTCATCTCCTTATTTTTATTGCCAGACTTCAGTTTTCCCATCATTGACTTTTTGCAATGCTTTCTGCCACATACCCTGATAGTCTTCCAGATGTGCTCTATTTTGGTGATGCTGTACAACTTTCTGTTCAAGTGAGCTGAACTGTATTACTTTCACCCCACAGGCAGCACATCTCGGTGCTTACAGAAGAATGAATGGTGTAAAAATCCACAGCATAAGCATATCCTTGAAAAAACTAGTACAGCTATGAATTACAATGCTTTTTTCTTTGTCCTTGCAATGCCTCTGCATTGTTATATTCTTGGGGGTGTTTTTAAGGAAAAGTAATATAGTAGCATCCTTTGGAAGACTATTTTCTCCTTGGTTTCTGGTGTTTTAAAGGTGATGAACCAGCACTGATGATGCATTTTGAACGTCTCTACCACTTTATTGCAGCATTGAAGGGTCTCTGGCACTAAAAATATTTCACAGGGCAATGTATTTCTGTTTCTTGGCTATGCCTTGCAAATAAAATGCATCAGTAAGTGACATTTGGGAGCAACATAGAGTATATATCCAGAAGCAAATAATTCAGTTTTGGAAAGGAAAAAAAATTGAGGACACAAAAATAAAACCTCCACCTTTTTTTTTACAGTATATAAGTTAGTTTTAGATTCCAACAATCCATTTTATGTGGGATATTCTGGGCATCATAGGAATAATGTTTCCTATCTTTCATTCTCCCTCTAACAGCTGGCAACATGGCAGGGGGAATGAATTTTATTCTAGGTATCAGAAAATATGGTTGCTCTCCTGTTTATACCTTGCATTCTACTGTATATTTGTTTGGTTACTACCAAAAAAAGTGCAGGGTAGGTTAGGGGGTGTATCTGCACATCCCTTGTTTTATTACTCATTTTATCAATTGCATGGATATTTCTTGTTATTTCTTGCTGTAATCATTAGTGAGGGTGGTGGGACTCCCATTGCAATGACACGAGAAAGAACATATGCAACCCTGAATGTTATGGGGAAATGAAGACAGAATAACATCCAGATGATGCCAATGTCAAAGACTCAGAGTTAACTCACAACGTGGAACACACCCACCTTCCTGAGCCTTGGACTTTGGCCTTGGGATGTGGGACTTGGTACCAGAGTCTCGAGGCTTGGACTCAAAGGATTTTCCAAAGTACAGTATTGGCATCTTCACTACTTCTGGGAACATCCTGGGTTGGTTTCTAAATAAGGCTGTCAACCAGACAAATAACAAATTCTGAACCAGACTAAACTGATGTGGACATCTTTCCACAATGTTCACATTAAAGCAGAATGAACAGTTCTAGAGTGAAGTAGGGCACAAACCAACTCTGATCAAATTGTGTACTATATATAGTACACAAATTCCTAAAGATAGTTTTATGACATTTAGTAGATTGGCTGAATTCTTTAGGGTCTATCATGTTTTCAAATTTTATGTACTATATATCTTTTAAATAACAAAAATGATACAGTTATTCTGGTTTTCCAATGCATGGATTTTAACAAATTTTAAAAATTCAGATCTAGAAAAAAATTACCAGATTCAGTGGAGTACCTTTGGAAGACACAAATCTACAATATGAATTTTTTTTGGGGGGGGAATACATGTATTGCCCTTGTTCTCAACAGAGATGTTAGAGGTATTCCAGATATTGGATAGCAATCTCTTGCCCACAGAAATGGCCATAGGTTCGCCAACACTGGGCTATCGTATAGTGGTCATATTTGGTCATGGAGTCACGGAGTGACCAGCATTCCACCTATGTAATGTTGATCACTGCCTACCCATCCACCTATGTGGAGTGCCTCAGTATTGTTTGACGAAGGCAGAAGTAAGATGAGATGTGAAAATTCCAGTCGACAAATATTTGAAGGTTAGAATAATCTCAGAGAGGATGGGTAAGCTCATGAAACATGTATGCTGTCTCTTTGTGGGCCAGCTACATTTTTCAGTGGCTGTCTCTCTGCCCCCTGGCCAACACTTTGAAGATGTTTCCTGTTTCTCGCTATTTGTAAGACTCCATCTGGGAATTCATCTCCTCCACAATTCCTTCCTTCTTTCATCTTCAGTATTCCAAAGACAGGTTTTTCATCTCTCATGTGCTCATTCTCCGGTGGAAATTTTCACTGGTGTAACTGTGCTTCTCTTCAGTGTCACATCTTGATAGTGAATCATTTACATTAGATAACATGCTGTACAGAGCTGTACTTCAACTTTTTTGACGCATGAACTGTGTTGCCACCTTTTAGCCTGATAGACTATGGGCCATCCTGTTATTTGCTGAATGACTGGAGTAAAATAAATAGGGCGTAAAAACAGTTTATATGACCAAATTATAATCAAGTCTTTATCTATTCATCTTGTTTTAAATATTAAATATTATTAGCAAGAGAGGCAGGGCAGTGGGGAAACTGTGGGGATCATATGGTAGCTGCTTCAATCTTCTTTCCTCTGTTTCTTTATTTGATTTATGTATTGCTCCATTGGTGCAAGGCACTATTCCAGGCAGTTGACCATATAATAACAAACTATAGGCACACAATACCATTTAAACATTAGTAAAACAAAGACAAGAAGCACCAAAGGCATTTGTCTGCAGGACAGCAGAACAGGGGATGTAAAATCAATCAGTGCGTGTGCCAAGCCTCCCTGGAAAGCAACATTTTAAGTTCCCTTTTGAATGTTAATAGGCAGAGGGGCAGGCATACCTCTTCCGGTTTTGATTCCACAAAGTCAGAGCCAATGCAAAAAATGCCCAAACTCTCGGTCACGTTTGGAGTGACTCAGAGAAGCTTACCCTGGGAGGCTCTGATGGGACCTTCTAGATGTGGGCACAAAATGAAAAAAAAATGGTCTTTTGTTTTGTTTTGTTTTGTTTTGTTTTGTTACTCCTTGCATTTCATTTCATTTTGTTTCATTGCCAAATGACTTTTTATTGAATTTTAGTAATGAAATGAAATGAGTAACAAAGTGATTTGGAAGCTGCTGCCACCCAGGTGAGTTTTTTTTTGACAGGTCTGGCTGTTCCCAGTGAGGACAGCCCCACCTGTGGAAAAAAAAACCCTCCTGGGTGGCAGCAGCTTCCCAATCATTCTGACCTGTCAAACCCAGCTGGGAGGTGGGGGGCAAGGCAGCACAGAGCAAACACCACTCCATATGAATTTCTGGCTGCCCCCTTGCCACTCCCACCTGTCAAAAAGCCCCAGTGGGGAGGCAGGGGGAGGGGTGACATGCCCAAACAGAGCAGTTTTTGGCTGCCTGCTCCCTTGTGTCGACCCTCCCCTGCCTTCCAGCTGGGGCTCTTTTTATAGGTGGGGGTAGTGAGGGGGGTGCTCTCCCTCCCCAACTCACCCCCTGTGAAAATGCCCCAGGTGGGAAGCAGGGGGGAGGCATAACATGCCTGAAGGGATCAGATTTTTGCTGCATGCTCCCTTCTGCCATGTCATCCTGCCCCCTCCCAGGCAGCAGCAGCCTGAGAAAGCAAGCACTGACATCAGTGCTCATCCTCTCAGACCCCTGCTGTGTGAGGAATCCCAGGGAATCCCCTGGGCTCCTGACACAGCAGCAAGGGTCTGAGAAGATGAGTGCTAATGTCAGCACTTGCCATCTCAGACCTCTGCTGTGTGGGGAATCCAAGCGAATTACCTGGGCTTCCAACACAGCAGCGGTCTGAGAGGGCAAGCGCTGATGTCAGTGCTCACAGTCTCAGAACTGCTGTGAACCGAAGAGTGGAGCAGGCAGGCTTTTGGAGTGGGAAACTCAAGAGCCTCCTCCACTCTCCAGTTCTCCCCACCAGCCAGTTAGTTTTGACAGCTCAGCTGTCCAAACCAGCTGGGTGGCGGTGGGGTGAACCAACCAGGGAAACAGTTGCTGGATATCACTGCAACTCCCTAGTTTGGTTGCCCTGAATCAAAAATCTCATTTCATTTTGGTTCTTAATGACACACTGTCTTCTGTTTCATTTGATTTTGAAACATTTTGAAACCTTACAAAATGACGAAACAGTGTGTCGTTTTTTTATGGTGCCCATCCCTAGTCCCTTCCCATTCTCTTCCCTTCCTTGCTTGTCCTTGTTAAAAGCCCAATTTGGATATCCACAGACCTAAAGAGTTATCTTCAGATGTCTGTCTTCTGTCTCGTTGGCTTCCTTGGGGGTGGGGATATTTTCTGCTCTCTGGTTTAGAGTCCTGATGACTCCTATTTTGTGTTGCAGTTGGTGGAGGAAATCAAGCAGCAGGTATTGGTCAGTGTGTGGGGTTTTCCTGTAAATTTCTATTTTGAGCCTACCATTGGGTCCTATGATAACTGAGCAGTTCAGGAAAGCCAGATGGTTGTCTCTTTTGTCTTCCCTGGTGAACTTGATATTTGGGCCCAATGTCTTTATGTGGTCTGTGAAGGCCTGTGCTTCCTGGGTCTTGATCATTACCCAGGTGTCATCCACGTACCTGAACCAGTGGGTTAGTGTGTTCAGTGCCTCCTCTTCCTCCACTTCTTCAGTGTATAAGTTGGCAACAATGGGTGACACTGGGGAACCCATGGCACAACCATGCTTCTGTCTGTAAAAGTCCCCTCTGTAAGTGAAGTAAGTGGTGCTGAGACACAGGACTAGGAGGAGGCATGTCTGGTTCAGGTTGAAGCTGCTTCTGGTGGTGAGTGTGCTGTTTTCTCTTAGTCTCTTCATACTTCAAAAGGGGGGGAGTTTGTTTATCATTATTCATTGACAGTTTCTACAAATCTCTCCTGCCTAGTTTATTAAGTACTTCAAGTAAGGTGTTAATGAGTTCTGAATTACTGGTGCCCAGGTGAATTTGCTCTCCTGTCCAGTTCATCTAATTTCCAAAGACAATATTAGTATTGATTTCTGAACAGTTCCCTTTTCTCTCTCTAAATATTGCACAAACAGACACACAAGACCCTAAATGAATAACAGTCAGCTGCCATAATGTGTCTGAGATCAACGCAGGATAACACAAAGCTGAGAAGACAGATTGTTGTGTCTTATGCACCGATGTCTGTTTTCCAGGTGCTGTTTTCTTTGGTTATTTTAAAATGTTATAGCTTGTTAAGGCCTGAAGAAAGTAAGGGTTTGTGTCTGTGTGACATTGCTTTTCCAAGATGGCCCCTTTATCTCAGAGCCACTTCTGGGTCTAGCTCTGGTTTAGATTAGACATAATATAATGTGACAGAAAGTCTGTGGGTGACATACCTACCAGATTTTTAGAAGATACGCTCCACAAACAGTGAAAATAGTTTGTCACAGTATGTGATTTTCCAAATGTACTTTGCTCTGCTTGGTAAATAAAAACATTATTTGCAAGTCTGATTACCAACACATTTATGCTTTTTCTGAGAAATCCCATTGTATGAGAGAACTCAGGTTAATCAAGCTGAATCAGGGAATACAAATTCCCATCACTGCCAAGTTTGACCCTATGTGTTCAGAAGCAGAATGTTCAAATGTGTTGTGTGATCACCATCCTTAGGGTCAAACCAGCCCATCCTTGTTGTTGTTGAGTCGTTCAGTTTTGTCCGACTCTTCATGACCCCATGGACCAGAGCTTGCTGCCTTCCTGTCTTCCACTGCCTCTCGGAGTTTGGTCAAATTCATATTGGTTGCATCAATGACACTGTCCAACCATCACATTCTCTGCCACCCCCTTTTCCTTTTGCCTTCAATCTTTCCCACCATCAGGGACTTTTCCAAGGACTCCTCTCTCGTCATGAGGTGGCCAAAGTACTGGAGCCTCAGCTTCAAAATCTTTACAGTGGGCCTAATGCTCATGTAGTCAACCTCTGAACATCCTTACAGTGGGCTAAATGCTCATGTACTCAACCTCTGATCTCCCTTATCGAGAGCCAATGTAGTGTAATGGACAGAGTGATGGACTAGGTCTCAAGAGACTTGGTTTCAAATTCCCACTTCATCATGGAAACTCACTGGATTGGTACACCTTATAAAGACATCTTTTAAATCTTTCGCATACCTTGAAACCTATGTAAGTGTTAGAAATATGCACAGACTCCTGATTGGGCAGTTCATGATCCCTGGTTCCCACTGGATGCTGCCTTTGAGTGGGCACCCACTGGAGTAGAGGATGTGGGGCTGTGAAATGCCAACACCTGTCCATCTGAAGGACAAACTGGCACAAACCACTGAACTAGTTTTGTGTGCCCCCCCTCTAGTCACGATATATCAGATGGGACTGGATGGCTCAAAATATGTCTCACCAAAACCATACTGATAAGGAAGATTCAGAGATGTATGACTCAGATTCACTCTGTTTCCGAATATGTTTGCTTTGAGCTGGTCATCTGTCCAAATTGGCCATGATTCAGTTTATGGTTCAACTGAATTCAAAGCATAGCTAGCAAAAACTAAAATGAAAAAAAAAGTTATGGGGTTATTTAGTGTTGATGTAACACTCTTTGGTGTTCCTTTGCCAAACAGGACATTAAATCTTGGAGGATGAGGATACTGGGGAAGATACTGAGATATTGCTTCATTTCTTTCTCCTAGTTGGATGCAATTAGACCTGGAAGGCTCCTGAGCAAAAAATGTTATATTTCATCCAGTTTTGAGGAAGAGTTTCCAGCTCCGTCAAAGAGAGTGAATGAGAAATAGTGACTAATCAAAAGGGATGTGATGGATTGTTGCTAAAGGAATAAGAAAAGCTGCCAGCACTGATAATAAACATTGCAGCTCTTTTCATAATTGCTCCCTAGAGCAGCTTCTTCAAACTATCACCATGAAAGAAAAAAAATTATTGCACCCAGTAGAGTTAGCTTGTTTATAACGAGAGAAAAAGTTTTTCAAAAAGTCCAGAGCAACTAGCACAGAATTCCACTTGTCCTGTTTTTATACTTACAGTTCTTGCATAAATGGACATACAGTAAGTGCCTGTTAAAGTTCACCTGACTGATATGTTGAGGTCAGCCCAAGATAATCTAAAACTGGAACTCATCTTGGGGCATATTGGAAAGGCAGATCTCTGTTCCCTTTAATATGGGGCAAATTTTGACATGAGTTTTGCACCTGTTTCCATATTGAAAGGCAAGGATAAGGTCCTGATCTGTGACCTTTAAATGCGGCAGGTGGATCGGCTTTGCTCCTCCCACTGGGATCGCACAAGATGGAGGCACAGAACTTAACAGCAACAAGAAGGAATAGGGCCACTTCAGCGATCGGGACCTACTCACTCACCCTATAATCAGTGTGATTTAGAAGTAGTTGCTTATTGGGGCCAGATGGCAATTTTTACCTTCATTACATGATTGGCTGTGCAGTAATTGGTTTTTCTTTTGCCTATTCCACACTGATTAAGGTGGAGTGGTCTTAGTATGTAAATAGGTTAATAAGCATGGCTGTGTTGCTACAGTTTGGTCACACTGGCATGTAGTGCAGAAGCATAATGTCAGTGAGTCCATATTAAATGTCATCTTAGCCCATCAGGCTCCATGATGCTGTGGATCCTGAGGTTACTGTGTCATGGAGTATGATCGGTTGGGATACCCCCAGGGCCAGGCATTCCTTGGCTGTGGAGCTGAGGCAACCAGGGGAGGTTTTGGACATTTTACCAGCTTCTGAGTGCTGTCGGACTGACAGTACAAATGGGGGGATGGGACCAGGTCAGCTGGTATGGTGATTGGGGAGGTCTAAGTTAACCTCAGGGGCCCAACCAGTTCTTCACACTACTTACTGCAGACCCCTCATTCATTAAGTGGTTAATAAAATGTGGCCCCTTTATACCCCATTCATGTGTCTCACATGATTATTCCAGTATGGGGGGGGCAAGGAACATTAAACATAGGAGCATAAGAACATTAGAACAGTCTTGCTGGAACAGTCCACAGCCCTTCCACCCCAGCATTATGTCTCACACGGTGGCTCACCATTCGCTTTAGGGTATTCCAGGAAGGTTCACAACAAATTTGGGTGCCTCTAGGACTCAGGGGACCCATTTTATAGAGTAACAAATCAGTTCGTTACTGGATCATTTTGTACATTTTTTAAAACAAACATTTCTAAGGAAATGAAACAAATCACGGTGGAACGAAATGAAACAAAACGAATCTCATTTTTTCAATATGCCCATCCCCAATCTGAATGTTACTCTTTTGCTAGAGTAATCCTCTTGTGTGCTGACCTTTGCCTCACTGTTCATTTAATGGGGGTTTGAACTCAATGGCCTTATAGACCCTTTCCAACTTCATGGTTCTACCAACTCCATATTCCTCTTCCCCCTCCCCTCCCTACCCTCACCTAGCTGTGTCTCTATAGGAATTTACAACACGGCTTAATGCAAATACATCTACATACAACAGCCAATAAATATTTGGTATGAAACTTATGTAATCACATATAATATTGCACATCTCATTCTTCTGCTGTATGTCTGAAGAAGTAGACCTGTCCACCAAATGTTACATTAAAATATGAAAGTTAGTCTTTAAGGTGCCACATGTTTTTTTGTCTTTGGGTTTATTTTGTTTTTCTTTGATTTTTGCCTGGAATTCTTGCACAGACTAACACTGCTACCTTCATCAAAACTTCCACCCATGGGAAGCTCAAGACAGATCTTTAGATTGCATCAATTTGTCCTCCTTTCAATTAACGACATAATCCTTCTTGGGCTCTTGAGTCTTCCCCATCTTTCCCTACAATGATTATTAAGCAAGCTGCAGCAACTTTCCTTTTTATACTTAAATAACCCACATAGTGAAGCAGCATCTACCTAGCATGAAACATATAATGCTGCCAATGTATTTCATTTACCTTGAGTAACTCTGTATCAGTAGTAATAGAATAGGTACAAATAAAGGGAGGGGTTCTCTCTGGTGAATGCCACTACCCAACAAATACGTCACAATATTGTCACTTCAGAAAACACTGCCTACATCTCTATTTTGATACAGATTGACCATCCTTACAATGTACAGAACAGGCTAATTCTTTGCTCTCTGAATCGTCACGCCCACAGCCCTAACACTGTGCCAAAAACCGATGGGATGGATTGTTCTAAGTCAAAATATAAACCAAACAGCACCAAAAGTGACCAAATATCAAGCTATTTTACCAATGTCGGCATGCCCTAAGTCCTGTAAAACTGAGCACGGCTGTTGAAGACAAGCATTTTGGAGATCTCTCATTCATAGGGAAACCATATGTTGTAGGTGACTTGAAGGCATGTAAAAAGAACATCTAATTCATCCCCACATCCTTATATAAAAAGATCCCTGCAGAATAATCTCTCCTGAAATCTGTGCTTTTTTTAAAAAAAATGAAGTGACAAATGAGTAGCATGTCAGCAGTTTAACTACTTTGACAATATATAAAATCAACTTGGCCAATATTCTTGATAATTAAAAATGGATGTTATGACAAAATGCAGCAGTCATTAAATATAAATCAGGATTTGAGTGTATTTAAAACACTGCCCCCACCATAAATTTTGAAGCTTCATAAAAATGTGGCAAGTTTGTGCTATTTTAAATATATCTGATATATTGTCCCATATATTTGAATTATTAATGTGCAATACAGCCAACAGAATAGAAAATTCATCACAGCAGCGGCTCTGTGCAATCATTACAGAAGGAATAGTACAGGCCTATGCGATGTGGATCAGCAAAGATAAGCCGTTCAGGAGCTGGTGTGATTCAGAGGCGCATCAGCTTTCATAACTGCGCCACGCAGAAATGCTGCAGTCAGTCAATGATCCTTCATATGTATGCATGTGTAATTACATTTTCCATTTGTTTAACATTCATTGTCCTCCTCTGGGGTGTCTCTGGCCCAATGTGCAACTGAGAATTTTGTGGCATAAGACAGGTCAGCCGGATTGATCCTGTTCAAGTCATGGGCAAGTCTATCTGCTGGGATCTCAGGACCGATATTCATAAAGCAACATCTATTAAGGGAAAATAACAGAAGGCTTTTCCACCAGTAAACCACTTTGCATTCAAACCTAAAGCAATTGCTGTGACTGGTTTTTGACAAGGGTGAATGGCAATGAGCACAAAAGGGTATCCTGCAGACCATCTTCTTGACTACTATGGGGTTTGCCAATACAGTGGTATCCGAAACGCGGCTTCCCATAGGAATGAATGGCTATGTTTAATCAGTTCTGGAGCCAAGGAAAAAGGCAGAGATACCTGCTTTTTTGCTCAAAACTCTTTATAAAATGCACTTTAAAGGTACAGATGCAATGCCACCCGGGATAACTCTTTTTTAATGATGCATGCTGGAAATTTGTTATCAGAGGCAGTCCATAGGGAAAATTCATTATCCAAGGCAGCCCATAGGAAATTCGTTATTTGAGGCAAACCTATACCTAGAATTGGGATTCGTTATCCGAGGCAGCCCATAGGGAAAATTCGTTATCAGAGGCAGTCCTATACCCGGAAATTTGCAGTTGTTATCCGAAAAATTCGTTATCCCAGGCAGTCGTTATCTGAGGTAACACTGTATATTCAAGCTGTGCTTTCCAGCTTGGCATACTTTTTTCCTGCTGGCAATATGGGTGTGATAGCGTGCAGCTATATTGGATTATTTCCTTGTGTTTTGAATTTTGACTGCAGAATATTTATGAATACCCCAAATCCATTAAACCAGAGGGTTTTTTTTTTTAAAAAAATAAATGAATTTCTTTGCTTCTTTAAGGTCAATTGTCTGTTCTCATGCTTGTGAATTCTCCATGTTTGTATACTGTAGAGTTGGACAAAATGTGCAGTTGTGAGGGAAAAATGTGCTGCTAGGATGCTGATGTGTCCAAGTGTGGTGTAATGAAGAGAGTGATGGATTAAAACTCAGGAGACCTGGGTTTAAATTCCCTCTCAGCCATGGAAGCTCACTGGGGGTGTGGAATTGGTAAAGGCTCCCCATAAATATCTCATTTCTCCTGAAAATTCTATAAGGATTGGTATAAATTGATTCTGACTTGACAGCACATAAGTAGCTATGAAGCTGAGAGAGGTACATTTGAAATAGAGGGGGAAATGAGGCAGGGGATTCACATTTGAGACATCAAAGTATTGTTGCATGGGAGTGTGAAAACTCTTGGAATAGTCTTAAAAGCTTTCATTCATTTTGTGAGTCCAGGGATTGTAGTAACAGGGTTCAAAAAGCATCACTTCTGGGAGCATAAGTTTGTGGAGGCAGCATGTATAGAGATAGATAACTCCGTCACTCCATTGGGGGTGATGCATGCTCCCTGCACTGCATAGTCGCAGATTGTATCAGCTGTACAATTCACACATCTATGTTTCTTTTATCCCAGAACACTGTGTCACAATGTGTGATATTAGCAACATTTTCCTCTAGTGCCTCACCTACCCTTACCTGTCATCCTCCTATGACAATTTCACCAATCACTTCTCCAACCTTTACAGTCTCTTATACCTTGTTGCTATCTATTCACTACCTGACCTGGCACATAAATGGATACAACTTACAGTTTTTGGAAATTTGGGTCTAACCCCCGCCCCCCTTTTATTGGTATAAGCATTTCCTGCTACCATTGCATATGGCTGTGGATTCAACATACTTTCCACAACAACAACAAAACTGATAAAGCATTGAAATGATTGGGCAGTGTATCGGTGTAGTGTGGAACTTGTTAACATTATGAATTGGAGGAATCATTTTGACAAAAGTACAGTTCTGGAGACAGATTTACTTGAGAAAAGGAAAGCTGATTCTCCTCCTCCTGAGATGCAGTACAAATCACAATAATGCTAAAATTAGGTCAACTGATTTGTTTGTGGCACAGCACTATGAAAGGACTGTTGAGCAGAAGGAGACGGACTGGTGGGAAGTGGCCAAAGAAGAACAAAGAGTCAAGTCAAGACTATAAAAATTGGCTCCAGAAGACCAGAATAAAGGAGCCACCTGTTTGTCTACAAGGTACAGTATGCAAATCATCATTGTTGTCGTTGTCAACTTAGAACTACAGAGCTAGAAGGGACCCAATTGATCTTCAAGTCTAGTCCTTGTCAAGGAGCCACAGTGGGGAAGCAAACTCCCAGCCTCTGGCTCCACAGATGCATAAACCAGTGAGCTATCCAGAAGTAGAGATGAGCACAAAATGATGTTTTATTAATTTTGTTATTCGTTATTCATTTTGTTATGTAACAGAATGAATAACAAACTGCCCCCTCAAAGAAAAACAAAACGAAACAGAATTTGGGAGTTCAATTCCCCACTGTGCCTCTTTCAGGGGCCAGACTGGATGATCCACTGGGTCCCTTCCAGCTCTGCTATTCTCAGATGAGCTTCAAAGGCCCAGCATACATGTCTTTGCTTTGCAATATGTAGCTGCCCCTAAGGAAGATGAAAAGCCCTACAACTAGCTGATTGTACACCAGTTCTTAACTTCCCTCTATGTCCACACATACACACTGTGTAGAGTGCCTTTTTTGCATGAGAAAAGGCAGTGTTACACCTGTCAGAAAAGAAGAGCAAATTTGCATCTCACTAGCACACAACTATACATCCCCCCATCACTTTTTGCTAACTGTTACAAGACTGCGACACAATTATTGAAAACCTGTATATGTTTGGCAGCTTCTGTAGCCAACTCACTTCTTTTGTTGATCACCGCTGCTCAGTGAGGAACGCATGATGCTGTATTCTCCAGGGATTCTTGTAATTACTGAGTGCATCTGCCTTTAGAAAAAAAAATCTAACACACCATTCCATTCTTTCTTTCCCCTGAAAACAATGAAATTGGCTGCGGATTTCAGGTCTTTATTCAAATAAGGTGAAATAGAAGAAATATGTCATATACAACATTGAGCATTGTTTAATCCCATGCTTGGAGTTCAATGTTTACACTTAAAGGCAGTTCACACATGCAAGAACTCTAAAACTATAGCTAAAAATATACAGTGGTTCCCCGACTTACGACGATCCAAGATGCAATGTATAAAAACTTCCACTTGAACTAAGATGTTGCTTTTTAAGGAAAACAAAAATAGATGCTGCAGCCCCACTAGTCCTGATAGTCCAAGACTGCATGCTGATATCACACCTCTTGGCCTTCAATCCAGCTGAATATATGCCACTGGTTTGGGGGCACATGGATGCATAGGGCGTTTATACATGACCCCTAAGCTCCGCCACAAATGGCTGCAAGGCCCGGACCTTAAAAATGTTTACCCACCAGCTCCGGACTTTGCAGACAATTAAGTGCGACCCCGCCCACTTTAGCGCGACCCAGAGCAGTTTTCTTGTACCTGCTTTTTGGATGTGACAAATATTTGATCCGGTGTAAGGATAGTGAGTGCGGAGCTCTCCTGGCTTCTGTTTGTTCTTTTTTGCGCCCCGCCCCTTTAAGAGATCTGAATGCTGCCGGGAACAAAACGGAGGTAAACCGGCATTCTTTTCTTTCTTTTTTCTCCCTCCCTCAGGCAGCCAGCAACCAGGAAATGCCGAGGGGGGTGGGGACAGAGGAAGAGAGAGGAAGAGCGAGGAACCCCTAAGATCTCTGGTCCGAATTTAAGTGGCCAGCGGATCTTAGGGGTCGTGTAAAAAGGCCCATAGTTTGGCTCCAATGACACCACAGGGGGAGAGCTAAAACAAGAGACAGTTTGCTAGCTTCTTCTATACTACATCTGTTTCAGCCTTTTTGGTTCATGCTATGGCTTAGATTTGCTCCCCCGTCCAGCTGCAATTTGTACAGATGTTTCCGAATGTGTGTTTGCTAGAGACTAATTGCCAGAATTCCTCACAGATCCATTCAGAAGGAAGAGATATTCAGTTTTTCACTGAGGGCTGTAATGTACGCATGAACACCTCACATGATTATCTAAAGCAGGCAGGCTAATTAGGTATCATGAAAAAGGCAAAATTGTTTGAAGTTAGAGAGAGATTAAAAATGAAATGTGCCTGAACCAAGTGATAAGGCTCAGAAAGATGGTTATGCTTAGCAAAATGACTGGAGCTAAATTAGTATTCACCCTATCATCTTAAAGCTAAAATGACATCAAGGTGAGATGGCAGCTGGGAGAAAATCCAGTTTAAAGAAGGTTTAATGGTTTTAGATTCTCTTTTTTTGCTCCCTTTTTGTTCCACTTTCATTTTGTGATTTTCCTTTAAAGAAGACAGTAGCAGCAAGCTGTCTGTTGAAATGCACAGACCTCATATATGGAAAGGTTTTTCTTCTCATGTAGCAGGAATAGTTTGGTTAGCTTGTTTGCCCATATGTTCCTGTGCAGCTTGTGGATCTCTCTGCACACACCCCTACATAAGAACATAAGAACATAAGAACATAAGAATGAGCCCTGCTGGATTAGGCCAAAGGCTCATCTAGTCCAGCTTCCTGTATCTCACAGTGGCCCCACCAGATGCATCTGGGAGCGCACAAGACTAGATATCTGTCTCCTGATACCACTCCGCCGCATCTGGCCCTTGAAGTACCCTGGTTTTAAGCCTGTAGATTACACATCTCCATCATGGTTTGTAACTTGTGATGGATCTTTCCTCCAGGAATCTGCCCAATCCCCTTTTGAAGGCATTCAGGCCAGATGCCATCACCACACCCTGTGGCAGGGAGTTCCACAGACTAACAACACGCTGGGTAAATGACGCCCGATTCACAACTCAGTTGTGAGAACATTAAAGACACTGATTCACTCATCATCTCCTGGGTGTGCAGGGAATGGAAATGAGAATGGTCTGCACAACTGAACTTGGACCCTCTCTCATGCATGGTGGAGAACATTATTTCATGTTCAGGGCCACAATGCTGCATGGATTGGGTAATCTGGCAAGGATATAGTCTGCCTATGGGGAGGACTTCCACAAGTGAGCAAGGTCCTCATTTTCATTGAATCACAGAATCATGAAGTTTGAAGGGCCATTGTGTCCAATC
This sequence comes from Phrynocephalus forsythii, assembly GCA_029282475.1. Lineage (NCBI taxonomy): Eukaryota > Metazoa > Chordata > Lepidosauria > Squamata > Agamidae > Phrynocephalus > Phrynocephalus forsythii. The sequence goes on from JAPFRF010000005.1 coordinate 95,933,057, forward strand.
CCCTGCTCAAGGCAAGAATACAAATCATAATACAGTATATCTATAAGACCATTGTGTCCAATCCCCTGCTCAAGGCAAGAATAAAAATCATAATGCAGTATATCTGCCAGGTGATTATCTAAATTTCTCTTGTATGCCTCCAGTGTTTGAGCACTCACCATCTCTTGAGGTAATTGGTTCTATTGTTTGTCACACTGCTCTAACAGTTATGATGTTTTCCCTGATATTTGGCCTGTCTTTGGCTTTCTGTAGTTTGAGTCCATTGCTGTGTGCCCTGCATTCTGGGTTAACTGAGAACAGATCCTGCTTCTCCTCCATAGGACTAACTTTCAAGTATTTGAAAAGTCCTGTCATATCTCCCTTCATCCTCCTTTTCTCAAGGTTAAAGTTGCCCAGTTTTTTTCTTTTTCCCCATCATATCATTGCTCTTGCCCCTTCCATTTACTTTCCAGCCTAGCAGGTTATCAGAGAAGGGACAGATTGCCTTTGCCAAGAACTTTTTAAAAGAGTTAACATTTAGGTGGACCACCATATGGAACAAGGGCTCCAGTTTTCCAAGTTCTGGTCCAATCACTGGACTTCAGTGGCATCTGGAACTTTGGGGTCAAGTGTCATCAGTATGCACATGATGCTCAGCTCTCTATTTCTCAGTTAATATCACTAGGCTGATCCAGAAGGAATATGTATACTTAACTACCTCAACAAACAAAGGGGGAAGGAACATGAGACATTCTGCTGCAAACAAGGCAACATACAATGTGGTCCAAATCAGGTCAGTTCTGTTCACAATTTTGAGTTTGTCCAAATCTGGTGCATAGCCACAACTGAAATTGTCCCAAGATAAATTTTTGGCTCAGTATTCCAACCAAATATTCAGATATGTTATGATTTCATCTTCCTCCTATTTCTTATTTCATATTTACAGTATGAAGAGAAAATCATTATCTTTTATCTATTTTTACTTTTAAGAACTTTGGTATTTTAGAGATGTAAACTTTGTTTTTAATGTGTCTTTTAAGCTAAAAGCTCATGCATTTTGGAATGTAATTAGAGCATTGTTTTTGATATTTTATTGTTCTTTTATCTCCTGCATTTTGGATTTAATTCTTAAGTTTCAACGTAGGTGAATTCTCATATATTTTAAGCGTTGCTGTACTGTGCCATCAAGGACCTATGGTGACCCCATAAATGAATGATCTCCAAAATGTTCTATTCTCAACACTCTTGTTCAGGTCTTGCAAATTAAACCTCTGGCCTCCTTTAGAGAGTCAGTCCATCTTCTGTTTGGTCTTCCTATTTTCCTATTGCCTTATAATCTTCTTTCTGTCACCTTGATTTGCTTTCCAAATTCAACACCTATACATAGTAATTGGAAATATGATTATGGGGTGGGTCTTGATCCCTGGTGATACATCCTTAACTTGATGATCTCTTCTAGTTCCTTCATTGCTGCCCTTCTGAGTCTCAGTCTTCTGATTTCTTGGCTACATAGTTGTAAGATTTGGGATGTTTTCAATAACTTTGAAGCAATGTAGATGAATAAAGTTTGTAGAATTAGACAAGCTGTTATTTCCTGGAAACATTGCTACAATGCAAGTACTTATATCTTGATATCCAGATGAATTTTGATATGATTGGATTGTCTGGCTTTATTCTGGAATTAACCCTAAATGGGATGAATGCCAGCTATGATGAACACAAGCTTTTGACTCTCCCTTCTTCCCCAGAGTCTATTATGTTCTACATAGCTCTTAGGAGGATGTTCCTGTGTTAGATCAGACTTTCTGTCATGAGAGAAGGTATACATGGCTTTCAGCAGCAGGAGAATTCTGCCCTCTTGTCTATTATCTGTATGATATGATGACTGGAGGAAAGATCATCTGATCACTGTATAATCAGAGAGAGGATAATCAGTGTGGTATGCATGACTTCTGTACTCTGGGATTGAGGTGCCCTGGTGGACCACTGCCCAAGAATGAGGCAGCAGTGTGCTGAAGCTGCCAAAAAAGCAAACAAGATCCTAAGGGGGGGATAGCATCAAGGTCAAGGGAAGTTATAGTACCTCTCTATACTGCCCTAGTAAGGCCACATTTGGAATACTATGTCCAGTTCTGGTCACCACAATGCAAATAAAACACAGAGGCCCTAGAAAAAAAGTGCAGAGAAGAGCAACTGAGATGATAAGGGGACGGGAGACTAAATCAAATGAAGAACAACTAAAAGAACTATGGTTCTTATGTTTAACCTGACGAAGAGAAGACTGAGGGGAGACATGAAAGCAGTCTTACAATTCCCTGCCACAGGGAAGAGGGCATTGATTTATTCTCAGTTGCACCTGAAGGCATGACAAGAACAAATGGGTGGAAACACATCCGAGGAAGAGCCAACCTGGAAATAAGGAGTAATTTCCTGACAGTGAGAGCCATTAAACAGTGGAACAACTTGCCTCCTGATGTTGTGGCCATCTCTGCTAGAGGTTTTCAAAAAGAGATTGGACAGCCGTCTGTCTGGGATGGTACAAGACAGTGGTGACAAACCTTCAATACTCCAGATGCTTTGGACCAGAACTCCCAGAATTCTGAGCCTAGATTGCCAATGACAAAGGACTGTGGGTGTTGTGGTCCAAAACATCTGGAGTGCTGTAGGTTTGGCAGGTCTCCTGCCTTGGGCAGGGGGTTAGACTAGACCTCCAAGGTCCCTTCCAACCCTAAGACGATTCTATGATTCTAATACTAATCTTAATTATTTTGTTTACTCTGAAGGCTCTTAGGGAGCTCTACAGATACGTAGACAGTGAAGTAGTAAAAGACAGACTTTTAGAAATTATTGTGTTGCAAGGTCCTGTTTGGCTGTTGGCAGACAGCTTTAGCTTTGTACTTACAGAAAATTATTTTGTATACACACAATAGTTTCTTTTTCCTCAGCTTCCCTCCAAAATTCCATATTCTTCCATCTTTTTCAGCCATGCAGCTTGATCTTATGCGTGAGGTTAAAAACCAACCATCAATTTCAACCATCAAGTCCAAAATTCTTCTTTTGTTTTCCTTCCTTGCAAATGATTTGTTTTATATTAAGAGCTTTCACATAACTGTCAAAAAAGGAAATAATCTGCAATTCATAAAGCAAAAGGAATCTTGTATGACTTGGTCCAGAATTAGAAACAGATCCCCCTTAGATACTGATAGCAGGCCTGGTAGGCATGAAATACATATAAAACTAATGTTTAAAGATGCTAATTGCACCCCAATGACGGTGATTGTAATTTACACATGAAAAACAGAGATAATTGGACTCTCCCTTGTGGGGTGCCCCAGGGGTCGGCAATCTCCCCCATGCTGTTCAATGTTTATATGAGGCCGCTGGGGGAGGTCATCAGGAGATATGGAGTTCGCTGTCATCAGTACGCTGATGACACGCAGCTCTATATCTCCTTTTCTACATCTGCAGAGGAGGCGGTTCGCTCCCTCGATCTGTGCCTGGAGGCCGTTCTGGAATGGACCAGAGATAACCGGCTCAAGCTCAATCCAGAGAAGATGGAGGTTCTGTTCTTTGGGGCGCCCTCGTCTCGGTACAATGGCCCCCTCCGTAGTCTGGGGGGTATTTCCCTCCAGCCTACAGACAGGGCCAGGAATCTGGGCGCGGTCCTGGACTCGGCCCTCTCCCTGGAAGCCCAGGTGATGGCCGTCTCCAGGGCCGCTTTTTTCCACCTCCGCAGGATCGCCCAGATCCGTCAGTACCTTGATGAGTCCTCCCTGAGAGCAGTTGTGCAGGCCCTGGTGATCTCGAGGATCGACTATTGCAATGCCCTCTACGTGGGGTTGCCCTTGACCCTGGTCCGGAGGTTACAGCAGGTCCAAAATGCGGCGGCCAGGCTGGTGGTGGGTTCTCGTAGATACGAGCACATCACCCCAGTTCTGGTCCGCCTGCATTGGCTTCCCATTGTCTTCCGGATCAGGTTCAAGGTCCTGGTTTTGTTTTTCAAAGCCCTCCACGGCTTGGGACCAGGATACCTGGTGGAGCGCATCTCCCAGAGGGCATCCGGATCCAGACCCACGAGATCGTCGCAGGCGCGCTCATTGAGAGTGGCCACACCCAGAGAGGCGCGGAAAACGCTCACGCGGAACCGCGCCTTCTCTGTGGTGGGGCCCTCTCTTTGGAACCATCTTCCTTCCGAGCTGCACCTGCTGGAGTCCCTGCCCACCTTTAAGAGGGCTCTGAAGACCTACCTCTTTAAAGAAGCTTATGGTGACCTTATTAGTTAGTTTTTTTTTCCTATCACCTGCCGCCATCTTGTTCTCTGCTGTATTTGCGTGGAGATTTTTTTTATGCTTTTTATCGTTGTTCGCCGCCCAGAGTTCCCGTTAGGGAAGATGGTGCGGGATATAAGTCTTTAAATAAATAAATAAATAAATAAATAATAATTCTCACCTTTGGTCTAAGGGATGGCTGACATGAAAACAGATGATACTTCCATTTGTAATGAGCAATAGTCCTGAAAGTTTTCATTTTTCCATGTGCCTTTCTGCAGCTAATAATTATGGGATGAAATATACTGAGTGATTGATGAATTAATGTTGTATGTGAGTGCACTAGTAGATATTGTGTGGACAGACCAAGTCAGCATTCCAGAAGCTAACTCAAAAATTAGAAATGCCTCATGATTTTGTAACAGTTGGTTTGATATGAAGGCAATTTTGTTATGGACAAGATAGTATGTGTATTGTTATTAGTCTTTTATATCAGGTTCAGCAGAATCAACAATGCTGTGGTGCCTAAAGAACACAAGTTCTGTTTGGTTCATCTTTTCATGGATTGCATCACACTTCTTCAGATACATGAAATAATAAATTCAGCAGGCACATGTGTACATGCACATATGCACACACATATGCACACACACACACACACACACACACACACACACACACACACACACACACACACACACACACACACACACACACACACACACACACACACACACACACACACACACGCATGCATGCATACACAGGGAAGAATGTGAAATGTAATGGAAATGTAAAACAATCAGCATAATGATTGTCTACAGTGGTCCTCAAGAATCATTTATCAAACTTTGGGAGTCAGAAATCCAGATCTTAAAGGTAGCCTTTAGGTCATTCTTGGGTGGGAAATATTAATTAGTTATTTGCCATCAAATGTGAACCAATTTATAATGATTCCAATAGGGCTTTCAAGGTAAGATATTTAAGGAGTGGTTTTATCAGTTCACTCTAACTGTGAAGTTCCATGGCTGAGTGGGGATTTGAATCGTGGACTCCAAAGTTCCAGTATGACAGGGCTGTCCAACTTTAAACAGCCCGCAGCCTACCTGCCGCTTCTGTAGGCCCCCGCAGTTGACAGCAGCAGCGGGTCGTGGCAGTGGGGGGCAGGGGTTGGGCAATGGTGGTGGTGGGTGGGGGCAGTGGTGGCGGGGGTGTCAGGTGGCAGTGGCTCCACTGGTGGCAGCTCCAGCAATAGGCAGCAGCCATGGAGGCGGGCCCAGGCCGGCTTGCTGGGCCGTTCGGTGTCTCTGCGGCACTGTGCGTGCTGCCAGAAAATGCAAACAGGCAGAAACCGCTGGAGAGGGTGAGTGAGTGGGAGGGAATTCCCCCCAACACAGAGACGTGCTGGACAACCCCTGAAGGCACCACGGGTGAGTGGTTGTCCGCGATTGACATCTTGGACAGGCCTGCCGTCTGATAGTTTTGTATCATACCTGTATTAATGTTTTGTGATAATCCTGCTTTGAGACTCTCTAGTAATACTCTGTATTAGTCTTCCTCCTTGCAAGGATGCTTTGCAGTTGTAACCCTGAAAGATCTGAAAATGGAAGAAAATCAAAACTTTTGACTTTAGGTCAGTTCCTTCTGTCTAATCTGTTCTGTATGCCACAGGTTTTTGATACGTAATCATGATGGTTGTAAGAAAATTTCTACCCACTAGTGCCTTGAGCCCATTTGAAAAGAAAAACATAATGCTGACATTTTCCAAAGTAATCTTTGTGGCCCATAATAATAAGGTACCTTCTCGCATTGACTCTGCATGATAATGGAAATTACTAGCCCAATAATTCTGATTCGTCTGAAACAGACCCAGCATATTCCATCCTCTGAAGAGTGGAAAGGACAAAAATGAAATGTCATGCAATCACACCAATTGGGAGATTATATCTGAAAAACAATATTAGAGGCAGAAAAATCCCCAAACCATTCCAAGTGAATGGTGTGGGCTTAAAATCAACTCAGAAGTGTCTTTTGGACATTCATAGTTAGCTAAACAAGAACAGCAAAAAAAAAAAAAAAATCAGAGAGGAGAAAGGACATACATACAGAGGTGTCACATCAGACATGGCAGATAATAGATAGATAGATAGATAGATAGATAGATAGATAGATAGATAGATAGATAGATAGATAGATAGATAGATAGGGTTGTACTGTCCAACCCCCACCACAGGACACCCGACAGATGGCCATCCATCCTCTGCTTAAAAACCTCCGAATAAGGAGGCTCCACCAACCTCTGTGGCAGCGTATTCCACTGCTGGACAGCTCTTACCATCAGGCTAGAGTTTAGGTATCTGGCTGTGGAGGCAGAGGTTGGGAGTTCGATTCCTCACTGTGCCTTCTATGAGTAGAGCCAGCCTGTGTGGCTTTGGGCAAGCTCACTGTCCCAGAATGCCCTATAAGAAGAGAATGGTAAACTACTTCTGGATATTCTCAAACCTGAAAAGGGTTGGCATGTCAGAATTGACTTGATGGCTTGGTTGTTGTGGTTGTTTTTGTTCAGGCAGACTGTAATTCTAGCAGTGAAAGCTTCGGGGACTTTTAGTCCAAGGACATCTGGAGACCTGAGATAGTGGATTGGCAATAGTCTCAAGAACCACATGAAGAGAACACCCACCTTTCTGTACGCACACAGTGTTTTTCTTCTCAGTGTTGTCTTCTCTCTTCCAGCATTTCCTCATACCTTATTAGAAGTAATTTCTGAAACATCCCATTTTGAGAAACTTCTTCTGCAAAAGGGAGAGTTGAGTCTTACACCCACTTTACATACAGGTATGGGGCTGTTTTTAACCCCTAGAATTTCCAGTTCTAGATCAGATACAGCTTGGAATGTTATTTTCCAAATATAGTCCATTTTGTGGCTTCTTGTCAATTCATGCCCAGCTCCCAGCTCCTGACCAGCTGATGGGGCCTTTCTCCACTGGTCTGGGAAGGATGAGGGCCTTGTTTTAAAGTTAGAATGCAAAGGGGAAACTAGAACTATTTCAATGATAATGAAGATGATGAATTAGGACCATTTTCTTCAGTAAGCTCAAGGGGACATACTTCATTCTTTTCTCACTATATTTCTAATCTATAGCAGTTAGCATGTGAGGCAAGTTAGGCTGAGAGACAGTGACTGCGCTAATGAGTTTCACAATCAAAGCAGAATTGAACTAGTCATCCTGAGTTGTAGTCCAACCATTGCACCACACGAGGAACAAACAGAGGAGTAGAGTTGCCAAATTCCTAGTAACTCAATGGGTCTACTTAAATGTTGTTTACTGTGCTACACTAAACAGGGTTTTGGCCATGTGACACTAATAGGGCTGTCAAAGACATATAAGGACTAGTCTTACCAGTTACAGCACACTAGGCATCTGCCTGCCTGCCTGCCTGCCTGCTGGATAGCCCAGTGGTTTATGTATCTGTCTGTGGAACCAGAGATTGAGAGTTTGATTTTCTACTATGCCTCCTTCATGTAGAGCCACCAAGTGTGGCTCTACATCAGGCATGACCAAACTTCGGCCCTCCAAATGTTTTGGATTGCAACTCCCACAGTCCTTTGCCATTAGCAATCTAAGCGTAGAATTCTGGGAGGGCCAGAGTTTGGACATGGCTGCTCTACACGAAGGAGGACAAGCTGCCCTGTCTCACGGTTCCATCAGAAAAAGGAGCACTTCTCTGAGTGCTGTCTACTTGACAACCCCTGAAAAAAGGTAAGAATTGACTTGCATTGACTTATGGAACATGATGATGATGATGATGATGATGATGATGATGATGATGATGATGATGATGATGATGATGATGATGATGATGATGGATAGCTGAGTGGCTTAAGTCTCTGGCTATGGAGCCAGAAGTTGGGATTTCCAATTCCTTGCTGTACCTCCTTGCCTAGGGTTGTACTAGATGATTCAAAGGGTCCCTTTGAAATCTGCACTTCAAAGGTTCAAATATCTGCTTCTCTGTTTCTGGGAATCATCAACCGTCCTTGGGTGAACTGGACACTACCAACTGTTTGAGTAACTTCAGTGCCTTTTCACATGAGTCCATGACAGATGTAAAAGGGGAGGGGGGAATTAGCTGTCAGCTTACATCTCCATCCACTGTGCTCAGCTGGTTGTGTGCATGATGCCATCCAAAGCATCACTTCCAATAATTAATGGATGAGAATCCACACATTTGTTTGTCATTGTGTGACATTGCTTGATGGGTTGTTTGTTTTTGTTTATACCCATTGCTTCATAAAATTGCCTGTCTGGGTTACAATGTTTAAACCACAATAAAATAAAAATTGCTTGTGGTATTGTACGGTGAACACACTGCAAAATGACCAGCTTTAACATCAAATTATATGTCTCCCACCCAGTATTATCTGCACACTATATCGTGCATTATTCATATTATGAATATTTTAAAAAATGCTCATAACAAAATGTGTACGCAGGGTCGGATGTGACCCCCATCAGAGTGCTACTGCCAGTCACAATAGGTTTTAAAGGACCAGATATACCAGTGCCCGGATTTGGTATAACACAGGCTTGGATGTGCTTTTATTTTGCCAATGAGCATAACTGGCATTTGGCTATTTGGCAGGTGCAATAGCAAAATGTAAGCATTGTGAGGCTCTTTTTAAAAGTACAGTATTTCTCAGAAACCTAGTCCTGATGCCATCAGTTCTAGAATTTCAAATCTCTCTCTCTTTCTTCTAGGACAGGGTTTGAATTTGATCCACCTCAGCAAATGGTTCTCAGCAATGGGGAGATGGATGATTATGTATACAGTGGTACCTCCGATAATGAATTTAATTCGTTCTCAGAGGCAATTTGTTATCCGAAAAATTTGTTATCCGAAACGTGGTTTCCCATTGAAATGAATGGGAAACTGATTAATCTGTTCTGGAGGTCCTAAAAAAAGACAAAAAGCGGTGGGTGGGTTTCCAGACCTCTTTATAAAATGCACTTTAAAGGCTTGCAGTGCTGGAACACCCTCCAGAACATCCCCCTGCAGTGCAATGCAAACATGAACAAGAGAAACCAGCAAGACTACCCCAGTCTGTTCCCACCCAAAGTGCAATGGGGGAAAATGCAAAACAAACAAACATAAGCAGGAAGAAAAATCCAGCCCATTTTTGCCCACAGAGCCATGAAAAAAGACTACAAACATGGATAAATGAAACCAGTAAGACTACCCCAGCCTCTTCCAGGCAAAAATGCAAAGAAAAGAAGTGCAAAGATTAATAAAAGCTAGCTCACTATCTTACCAAGTTTGAAAGGTCCAAATCCTTCAGCAAAACATGTCCAGAATGGCTCCAAAACACCATAAAAATACGCTCTAACTCCTCCCACCCCTCCAGAAACTATGCATCCTGCAATGCATGAAGGGTACACATTTTTTGCAAGGCATTATGAAACATTTGTTATCCGAGGCAGCCCATAGGGAAATGAATGAATGAATGAATGAATGACTCTTTATCTGAGACAGGCAGCCCATTGGCTACCTGGAAATTTCCATTTGTTATCCGAGGCATTCTTTATCTGAGGTATTACTATACTTTGATAAATAAGCAACTTGCACGTAATAAGAGAACATCATTTGTAAAAGAACACTTTTGAAGATCTGCTGAGGTACATTGTATTATTATAGCTGATAAAGGTAAAGATTCCCTCCCCATATGCATGCTAGTTGTGTCCGGACAGCATCTCATCTCCGTTTCTAAGCCAAAGAGTCAGTGTTGTTCATGTCCGTGGCCATGTGACTGTCATGGCCGAAAGCATTTCTGTGCACAGAACAGTTTACATTCCTGCTTTATTCAGTGGTACCTACTTATCTACTTGCATTTACATGCTTTCAAACTGCTAGGCTGGCAGGAGCTGGAGTTAACAGCGGGAGCTCACTCCCCTGCGTGGTACCCAGGATTTGAACTGCTGAGCTACTGACTGTGCAGCTGACAGTTTCAGCACTCTAACGTGGCTGAGCCACCACTCCCAATGTGATATAGCTAATTGACCAGAACAAATCCCACCCTATTTTAAAGATGACTAGTGCTTGGACCACCATTTTGTTGGTGACCCTAGTTACATCACTGCACAGGTGCTGGACAAGGCCATGCACCTGGTTTTCTGAAGGGGCACTGTGCTGTATTGTATGCTGGAGACTTTCCTTGTAACCCATCAACACTGGTACGAATGTTGGTTTATTACTGTGGAGTGGGGGCATGGGTGGCAAATCTAAAATGGGAGGTTTCTCCCATAGCCTGTATTCTGTAGACATACATTAAAGGTCTCTATGTGGCTCAAGGCAGTCCTAGAACTGATATTTTCATTCTACATTGCAGATTTCTTTAGTTTGATTGATATAGACATAGTAGTTGGTAATAATGAGGCTGGGGGGGGGCAATTTTAAAGCAAAGCAAAGCAAAGTGTTCTGCTTATATACCACCCCATACCACTTCAAGTAGTCTCTGGGCAGTTTACAGTTTAATTATGCAGGCTACACATTGCCCCCCCCCCCAGCAAGCTGGGTACTCATTTTACTGACCTCGGAAGGATGGAAGGCTGAGTCAACCATGAGCCTGCTACCTGGGATTGAACCCCAGGTCATGAGCACAGTTTTACCTGCAGTACAGGCATTTAATCACTGTGCCACAAGGCTCTTGTTTACCCACAAACAAAACTTGCAGGCTCCTTGATGTAATTATAACAATTCATAGAATTATAGAATCCTAGAGTTGGAAGGGACTTCAAGGGTCAAGATGATGTCAAACTGATTCCAACATATGGCTACTAGAGATGGGAATGAATAAAAAAATGGTGTTTAGTTTGTCGTTTGTCATTTAGGGGGTCCGTTTCGGTTCGTTTCCATTTTCCGCAAATTTTTACAAAAAAATCATTTTCATTTTTGTTAGTGTCGTTATCGTTTCGTTACCATTTATTTCATTTTTTGTGTTTTTTTTGGCACTTAAAGCAGTTCAATGTATTGCCGTAACGAAATCGATATGGACGACAAAATTTCTGGTGTTTCTCTTCATTTTGTTTCATTTTAGAGGCAAAATTTGTTTGTCGTTTTGTTACGTAACAAAAAAAAAACAAAAATGGAAATGAAAAATTTTTCATTTCGTGCCCATCTCTAATGGCTACGTTACCCTTTCTAGGCTTTACTAAGTAGGAAGAACTCAGAGGAGGTTTACTGTTCTCTTCTTCTGCAGGCACCCTAGGAATGTGTAGGTTGCCCAAGGCTACACTGTCAGGCTATAGCACGTGGAATGCTCCCCTCCTGGAGGCTCAACTGGTGCTGGCATTGTTATAATCAATATAATTAATTCCTGGAGACCTTTGGAGGCTGAAAACCATGGCCTGTACAGAGGTTAATGTAATTATTTTAACATGTTAAGTCCCCCCTTTTAAACTGCTTAATTTTATATTGTTTTAAATACCTTATATTTTTAAAATGTTTTCTGTGGCTCTGTAAGCCACCCTGAGATCTGGAAATGTAAGGCAGGCTTTGCTTTAAATAAATAAATAAATAAATAAATAAATAAATAAATAAATCAGTGGTTCTCAACTTGTGGGTTCCCAGATGTTCCTGGACTGCAACTCCCAGAAGCCTCCACCACTTGCTGTGCTGGAAGAGATGTCTGGGAATTGCAGTTCAGGAACATCTGGGGACCCAGAGGTTGAGAACCACTGAAACAAACAAACAAAAGCTCGCTCTCCTCCTGGGAAGCACAATGGGGATGGGAATCAAACTCCAGACACCTAAGTCACTGAGCAATCCAGGCAGCTAAGTCTTTGCCACAATCCTGAGTCTTTTGCCATAGCAGTTATGTATTGAATAGACATGGGCATGACTCTGAAATCCTCGTTCTTTCCGTTCAATTTTCTGTTACATAGATTCAAACGTGTAATAATTTCTCCACCAGAACTCGAACTCGAACCGACTAAAGAAAAATTGGGTCTGATTTGTCATGGTTGTTCCTGGTGGCATCGTGTGATCGCCACAACTCTCTGATCACAGAAAAAAGTTTTAAAAATTAAAAAAAGTCTGATTCCCGGCCAAAAAAGCAGGCGAAAATATGCCTGCATGAGGGCACCTACCAGAGGGGTGGTTTCTGGGGGCCCCCCGGCCTCCCCTCCCCTCTCCTGGGCTGCGCAAAGTGAGCATCCTCGTCGTCTCACCAACTCGCCAAGCAGCGCGGCACAGAAAAAAAGTTTTAAAAATAAAATAAAAACCCCTGATTCCCGGCCAAAAGCAGGCGATTGGTCGAAAATATGCCTGCCTGAGGGCACCTACCAGAGGGGTGGTTTCTGGGGGGGGTCCCCGGCCTCCCCCCCTCTCCTGTCCTGGGCTGCTCTAGTGGGGGGCATCCTCGTCGTCTTACCAACTTGCCAATGTGGTGCGGGTGGGGGATCCAAAATGGGGCGACCGCAATATTTATTTTGAAATCGTGGTCCAAAAACACACCAAAGCACCACAGAAACATGCGAAAATAGCTATTTTAAAACTGCCTGAATTTTTACAGTAGCAGCAGTGGGTTTTTCTTGCAACAAAACGTCTCCATTGATTTTATTTTATTTTATTTTTATTTTTACTTTTTAACACCTGCGCAATGATGGGCTGGCCATGGGAGTGGATCATGCAAATTTTTGGAGCCATTCCACCAATTGCATGGCCACTTGGCCAGGTTTTGACCGAGACTTCTGGGATGTGCCAGTTGGGCATAAAAAGCCCACTAACCCTAGCCCGAACCCGAACCCGAACCCTAACCCATACGCCAGTACACTGTCCTTCTTAGTGGGTCAGAGAGGCACCCAGAGGTGTACCCCAGTAACTCACCCTAACCTTACCCGTAACCCTAAGCCTAGCCCTTGCGCTAACCCCTAACCAGTAAGCCAGATGTGTACTCGCATTGCACTACAGCAAGTACACTTCCCTTCTTAGTGAGTCACAGGGCGTCCGTAGGGGTCCTCTCTCACTTTGTTCCCCAGCCCAAGTGCACCGTATGCCAGCAGGCAGTGAGTCACAGAGGCATCCGAAAGAGAGGTGCCTCTGCCTGCCACTGCTGCAACTTGGTATGCATATCCAATTGGCTATGCATGCCATTTTGTAGTGGGCCAGAGGAGGCACCCACCCCAGAGAGGTGCCTCCAGGAGCCCGCTTTCCCTTCATGGCGGGCCAGAGGAGGCACCCACCCCAGAGAGGTGCCTCCAGGAGCCCGCTTTCCCTTCATGGCGGGCCAGAGGAGGCACCCACCCCAGAGAGGTGCCTCCAGGAGCCGGCTCCCCCCCGCAAAACCAGTATTTATGACAGACGAAAAACCGACAAACGAAATGACAAATTTTTGGAAAATTTCACGAAAAACGGAAATGAGCCGAAACGGGCAATCAAATCCATAACAACTCATCCGTAATTTTTCCTGGTGACAAGATCTCTAGTATTGAATTTCATTATGTCATTGTATCTGTCACACAAGTTCTTCTTGTTCAATTTTAGGAGCATAGATTCATTCTGGGAATAATTTCTCCCAGTGGAGTGGGTTGCCTCAAGGGTTTTTTCAAGGTGGAGGCTTGAGACCTCATCTTTATTCAGGGGGTTGTGTGCCTGCCACAACTCTCTGATCACAGGAGGGACCTATCTAATTGGTCTCTATCTTAATGAATCTGAAACCCTGCCAATGGAATTCACTATAGGTGCATTTCATTCTGGTGGAAGTAGACAGGGTGGACATATCCATTGTGCTATGTCAGGAGGTAGCTTATCTGTGCAGCTTGGTTCATATGTGCAGTAAAACATCATTACTATGGAACCTAAAAGGCCACCTAGATTGGCCTCTCTAAAAAGAACTGATACATTTCTAGTCCATCAAGATGTCTCTTTCTGTATTTGTATCTATAAGGGTTTGTCTATGATACCCAGAGCTCAATGAGAGTTACCTCCTGTTGTTTGATATGAATAATATATGCTGTCTGTGAGTACCCCATTAGGTGGTGTGGATATGCAGAAATATTTTAAAATAGAGTAAATGGACTGATCAGAGCTGATATATAGAAGGCATCCCTGATTTATGTCTGATGCTCTTGAGGTAGGAAAAGTGACATGACAATTTTCAGGATGCAGACTGAGGCAAGCGATATGTCAACTGGGAAAATAAATTTTCAGGAATAATGCCGAGACATAAACAGGAGGGGCAGAGGCAGAATGTAATGCTATTGCTGAGAAGTCAGGAACTGCAAAGTTACATTTGGACAATACTGTACAACCTTTGTTTCTCACCGTATAGTGAACATTGTACCATCTTTTTATGAATCAGAGAGACTGTCACTCAGCAATTTCTGAAACGAAGAAAAGAAGATGCCAGCCTAGTTCTGTAATCATTTCATGCAAAGCAGTCACAGTTTTTCCACATTTTGGTCATGATTTTGCTTCCCAAAATCAACCATTTGAACAAGGTGAATGTAAGAAAGGTACTAAAGACTGTGAGAGAGGCTTGAGGGATGCAGGGCAATCAAATCCGTAATGGATCATCCTTAGATCTCCCCACTGACAAGATGAGGTATGTGACCTACTGCTCACTAGTAGACATGGGCACGACCAGAAAAAATGACATTTTGAGTTTTCATTTGTTGGAACGGGTCCGTTTCGGGTCGTTTCCATTTGTCGCAAAATTTTTCAAAAATTTGTCATTTCGTTTGTCATTTGTCATTTGTCGTTTCCACCGTGATTTAGCGCGATTTGACTTCCCAGAGCATAAGGGCGTCCTGCAATCAGGGCTGGCGCTAGGTGTTTTTGCGCCTTAGGCGGCAGGTGGGGGGGCAGGTGGCAGGGGAGGTGCAGGAGGGCGGCGGTGGCAGGGGGCCATGGGCGGGCGGCGACTGCAGGCGGGCGAGTGGGCGGGCGGCGGTCCGGGCCGCAGGCCGGTGGCAGCGCGGGCAGACGGGCAAGTGGGCAGTTAGGATATCTCTTAGGATATAGGTTCTGTTCTTGGCTTGCACCCCAAATGTGTGTGTGCGCAAGCAAATTGAAGTTGGGAAAATAGAAAATAAATGGTAGTATATAATATATGTTTAAAATAAATCCACACCTCCCACTCTCAGTCGAACCTCCCCCTTTATCCAATATCAGAAAAGAAATCCTCACAAACTGCCAAAGAAGAAATAAAGAATAAACTGCTATTCCCTTCAGCAGACAAAGCTGCAGGGAATCAAAGAAATTATTTTCTAAATTCAATTCCCTCCCTCCCTGCCTAACTTAAATCCTAAAGCCTCCAGCCTCCCTCCTCAATCTCGATCGGATCACACCAGCACCAGCAGCCAGCCCTCCTCCCTCAACCACATCCATACACCCGACTGCGATTTCTGGAAGGTGCCTCGGCTTTTTATGCCCTCCGAGACATCCAGAAGTGTCAGTCAAAAACCTGGTGATGCCATTGGTGGAATGGTTCAAACAATTTGCATGGTCCCATCCCATGCCCAGCCCAAATGGGCAGGTCTAAATAAAATAAAATAAAATAAAATAAAATAAAATAAAATAAAATAAATGCGACGTTTTATTGCTATAAAAAAACCCACTGCTGCTACTATTAAAATTCAGGCATTTAAAATAAATAAATTTCACATGTTTCTGTGGTGATGTGGTGTGTTTTTTGACCACGATTTCAAAAGAAAAATTGTGGTCGCCATTTTGGATCCCCCCCACCGCATGGCATGGTGAGACGATGAGGATGACCCCCCCCCAGCCTGGTGCAAGCAGCCCAGAACAGGAGAAGAGACGGGGGGAAAGGCCAGGGACCCCGCAGAAACCACCCCTCTGGTAGGTGGCAAAGCCTCAGGCAGGCATATTTTCGCCTGCTTTTTTGACCGGGAGTCGAGTTTTTTAAAAAAAAACTTTTAAAAACTTTTTCTGTGCTTCGCATTGCGCAATCACCGCAATGCCACAAACGGAAATGAAAAACCCGACCAATTTTTTTCTTTTTTCAGTTCGAGTTCGAGTTCTGATGGCTTAATTATCGTTACCGTTTCCGTTACGTAACGGAAATGATAACCAAAAACGGAAACAAGAATTTCGCCGAGTCGTGCCCATGTCTACTCACTAGTATGGGCCATCATCAGGGACAATACAAGCTGCCCACACTAAAACAGAGGAACAAGTAACACAATGTACCTTCAGAGTTAACCAGCCTACGAAGGCATTGTGACATCAGCCACTAAAGGTGGAAGTTAGATTTTGAAGGTTAGATGTTGTAACAATGTCCATTGCAGCTCTTTCTTTCTTTCTTCCTTCCTTCCTTCCTTCCTTCCTTTCTTTCTTTGTAGTCTAGAATAAAAGCTCTTAAAGGAAACTGTGTTCTTTTGCTTGCTGGGAAAAACAAATCCTATTGTATCTTGAGTTTTACATAAGCTTAGCCCTCCTATGCTGCTGCTGGGAACTTAGTCACAGTTTTTCAATGAAGAAAATGTCAGAAACAAACCCCAGTACAATCTAAAATTTGATTAATATCTAGACTTATGGAATAATTATTTATTGAACAGAAGCTGTGGAGCCCTACAATTTTATACGAATGGTATTAGCCTGAGGATCTAGTAAAGCAATATCAACAAGGCCTAATGAAATTAAAGTTAAATTCTATTACTATATACTCTTCAAATGTATATTTCCAACGAAGAAATCCTAGTATATACAACAACCTAGGTCTCAGAGGTCAGTTAGATGAGCAGATAATTCCCTATTTCATTCACTTTTTGTGTGGTTTGGTTTACTCTGTTTCAAGTGATCACATGTGTTTTAAGTTAGAGCAATCCACCCTGCTCCTTGTTTGAGTTGATCTACTTTTTTTCTGGCACAACAGTTCAGGCCCATCTCTTCTTACTACCAATGCGTGTATATACAAGTCCTGTTGCTTTCCATGTATTCATGTCTGTCTAGGGCAACTGCAAGCTGAAGACTTCATGGGGCACTCCAACCCCTGGTTCCTTAATGTATAAAATGCTCCATGGTTTGGGTCAATGTTACTTGACAGAGCCTCCTTCCCCAGTGTCAACTGTCCAACCCACCTGATCATCATATGAGGTCCCTCCGGTTTAGCTACCCATGGGATGCCTACAAATCCTGTACAAGGGATAGAACCTTCTTCATGTTGGCTCCATCTTTGTGGAATAAGCTGTGGAGGAGCTCTGCCTGCCCCTCCCTGTTGACATTTGAGAGGCAATAATGAAATAATAAATAAAGAAAATAAATTAACAGGATTAGCAAGCTTCTACGTTTTGCTTTGAGTAACAAAGGGTCTACAGACCATAGAACCATAAACAATCAGTATAATTGGACTTTCAGGGAGATATTTAAATATGGAATACAATGACTAACAAGGGAGTATCAGCTCAGATGTGAATGTTCCCCACACCCAAAGCATTTGGCATTTCGAATATTTTGTTCAATATGCTCCTCAAGCTGATGTTGCTAAAGAGGACAGACATAGAGAAAGCACAGGCTGTAACTAAACTTAAATATTCTTAGCAGGGACAAGATACTTCTGGTTCCCTATGAGTCAGCTACTACAGATACATTAAAAAAGACCTTTATCCCATTCACCACTATACCTATTTCACAGGAAGGTATGAGAGACACAGAGAAATTACACAAACAATTATAGTATTAGATCTTTTTCATCTTTATGCATTAGAAGAGCAATCAGGTTACATAACATTTTATGTGCCCAGCAGGGGATGTACAATTTCTTTTACATGTCTTCCTAGAACTTTTCTTTGTGAGTAGATTCTGTTGTCTCATGACAGTAGTGTGTGACTCATTTCAAAATAGCTCCTAGAGGCTCTCATTTGGCAAAACAAATGGTTGATTTGCCAGAGTTTCTCTGTATTCTGGAGGTGGGACAGAATGTGACTTGCTCTTGAAAACTGAACATATTGCTCTGATTCACAGATTTGTACGTGCTCGTGGACTTATGTAGACTCTTTCCAGGCATGAAGACTTTCTGATTGTTGAATGCAGAATATTTTAGGGAGGCCTTTGGCAACAACTTATGTTAATTTCTTGTGACCTGTATGTTAGGCCTGCGTAATTAATGCATAGCCTGCATAATTAAATTGTAAACTGCCCAGAGAGTGCTTTAAGCACTATGGGGCGGTATATAAGCAGAACACTTTACTTTGCTTTGCTTTATATTTTGTATGTGATGTTATTTTATTATCCTTTATTCATTATGCTAGGATTATATAAAATTAAATAAATTTACTTTGATAGATGGATCCTTTCATGTAGGCAAGGTCAGAAATCCTGTTTGTGCAGGTACAGCAGGTAAGGCTGATAATGTTATCAGCTGGAGCAATTTTGGGGATGCAAAACTTTTCAGATTCTTTTCCAAACATCCCCTTCATCATAGGAAAGCCACTGGGGCAGAAGTTCCAGGTCAAAAACTTTAATTTCCTAAATTTGCCACCACAAATATGTGGTATCCTGTTATAATTGTGGGTTGGTTCTAGGGGGGAGCCATGTCCATTTTAAATATCCAACTTCCTTCTTCTATATATTGTCCATGTATGTGAAGAAATCAGAATTATATGCTTGAAGTATAGTTTCAAAATCCTGTGCAGTATTAGTGACCTTATTTTGCAGTAGTTAGGACTTATCTGGATACCACATTTTAAGAAGGCCGCCAACAAACTGCAGCAAGTTTAGAGGAGGGCAACAAGGATGATCAGGGGTCTGGAAAACAAGCCCTCTGAGGAAAGGCTGAAAGAACTGGGCCTGTTTAGCCTGGAGAAAAGAAGACTAAGGGGAGAAATGATAACACATTTCAAGTACTTGAAAGGTAGTCCTGCAGAGGAGGGTCAGGATCTGTTCTTGATCATCCCCTGAGTGCAGGACACACAATCATGTGTTCAAACAACAGAAAGCCAGATATAGGCAGAATATTAGGAAAAATGTCTTAACTGTTAGATCAGTATGACAATGGAACCCATTATCTGGGGAGGTGGTGGGTGCTCCAGTACTGGAGGCATTCAAGTGAAAATCAGGCAACCATTTCTCAGATCTACTTTTGTTTGTATTCCTCCCTTCAGCAGGAGGTTGGACTCGATGGCTTTATAGGTCCCTTCCAACTCAATTATTCTAGGGTTCCATGATACATCCCTCCACCCTCACAGGTACATCTCATGGGAACCCATGAAAGGGTCTTCTCAACTGCTGCACCCAGACTCTGGAACTCCCTCCCACTAGAGGCCAGGACTGCCTCATCTCTGTTGTCCTTCTGGAAACAGGCAAAGACCATTCTCTTCAGGCAAGCTTTCCCTGAATGATGGACTACCATGGGTATATGAATCTATGGGTTCACATAGTCTTTGTGTTTATGACTACATATAACCATGCTGCTTTAATTTAATGTTGTCTATTAATGCTGTAAGATGTTCCTCAATTCCTTGTTCTCAAATACTTGTCTTAATTGTACTGGACTGTATATTATCCCTCATTACTGTAACCCACTTGGGTCTTTTCCAAGGAGAAAGGTGGGGTAAAAAAATACTCTAAAATAGATAGATAGATAGATAGATAGATAGATAGATAGATAGATAGATAGATAGATAGATAGATAGATAGATAGATAGATAGATAGATAGATAGATAGATAGATAGATAGATAGGCCCCTATCCCACATCCCTTTAAAAGCAGTTTAAATTACTAGATAAACCGTGTCCAAAAATGGCATTCCCATGGCCACCGGGCTTTTTAGGAAAAAAAGAAAATAAAACCTGGTAATGCCCCTTTAAGTGAGGTTTCTTTGACTTATCAGAGAGGTAGAGAATTTTCTGCCTCACTTTAAAAAATCCAGCTTTTAAGGAGGCAGATGCAGATGATCCAGGTTTCTTCTTTTTTTCTCATAGCACCGACCTGCTGTTCCTGGGGCCAATTGGCGCTGTTTTTTTTTTTCCCTGCACCCTCGGAGCAACAGGAAGCTCCATCCGGTGCTCTAAGTTTTCATTTCCCCAGCCAAGTGGTGCATTTTTTTAAAAAAATCTAATGCTACCTGCTGGCCAAGGGGGCTGAACTGCACTTTAATTTAAAAAAAAAAACAGCTTTGGACGTGGGAACTCCTGTCCCACATATTCAGTCACGTGATGGGACGAAGAGGAAAAGCCAGACCTTCAGAAGATCAGGATCAAAACCCAGGTGAGATAGCAGCCATAGATAGATAGATAGATAGATAGATAGATAGATAGATAGATAGATAGATAGATAGATAGATAGATAGATAGGTAGGTAGGTAGGTAGGTAGGTAGGTAGGTAGGTAGGTAGGTAGGTAGGTAGGTAGGTTTTGGTCTCTCCTAACTTTAGTTACAAAATGTGTATGAACGCAAGAGGCAGGAGAATTGGCTGGGAGTGGCATGTATGAAGCTAAGAGTATCACGAAAAAGGATTTTTTTAAAAAAAAGGTTAAGTGGCTTTTTTAAAAAAATATTGTTCTTTAATTTGCCATGCCCATTGAGAATTCAATTGCTGTGTGGGAGAAAAAAAATTGCAATAATGACCATTAAACATTAATGACCTCAATTCAAATTCTGGATTTAATCGTTGCTACCTCTCCAAGAGAGCAGATACTAATTACCGTATTTATTGGCGTATAACACGCACATTCCCCCCCTGAAAATAGGGGGCAAATTATGTATGCGTGTTATACGCTGATAAGAAGCCATGTTTTTACATTATTAACATCCCTTTTTTTCTTGAAAAGCTCCCCATGCTCCCCAGTGTGCCGCTGATCCTCCTCCGTTGCCTGAGCAGAGGCTCCGGGTTGGGAGAGAGCTACAAAGCGAGAGGGAGGAAGGGAGGGAAAGCGGGCGGGCGGCGGCGCGTCTTCTTCGTCCTAATGTCCATGCCTCCTCGGCCGAGGGAGAAGGTAGGGATTGAGGAAGGCGGGGATGGAGGGGGAGCGGGTGGGCGGGAACTGCAGCAGAGCAGAGCCGGGCCGAGCCAGGAGGAAGGGAGACCACGGGGTGCGTGCGATTCCTGCTGCTGCTGCTGCTGCTGCTGCTGCTACATGCAAGGGGGCTGCGGCGGAGAGCTGCCACCACCGCCGCCACCACCGCTTTCCGCAGTTACCAGCGCTGCCCGCTCGCCCGCTCCTTGTTTGGAACTCAGGCCGGCGTGGCAGTTAGTGTTGGGGGCGCACCATGGGAGGCTCCAGGCAAAGGGCATCCCCGCCTTTCTTCTTTCTCGGGGCCTTAGAGGGAGCTCCCCACAGGGACGTGGGGGTGGGGTGTTGTGGGGGTCGCGTAGGCTGTTCTCGGTCGGGAGGCCGGACGAGGGAGGGAGGGAGGGAAGAAAGGAAGGAGGGAGGTTTGTTTCCAAATGCAAGTGAAAAGTTATTCCAGCCAGTCCCATGATGGGGAAGAAGGGGAACAAATGTTTCGTAGCATTCTCCCCCACACACTTCCCTTGCCTTGCCAACGGGCCAGGGATGGATGGAGCTGAGCGAGGACACCCGGTTCGACCCCCCCATCCCCTCCTCCGAGGTTCCCTCACGCTCTCTGCGGCTTCGCTCAGCCTCTGTCTCTTCTGTGCCCGTGTCCTGCCCCACGGCTGCCCCCTGCCCCCTTCCTGTCTCCCCCGTAGTGCCTGGAGTTGGTGAACTTTGCCCAGAGAGCGCACCCTTGAAATTTAAATTTTTTTCCTAAAATTTCCCTCTTAAATGAGGGTGCCAAATAAATACGGCATCATTACCACAGTTTCTTTGACATCCCTTTTTTCTTATTTTGGTCCTACAAATGAAGCAAATGCCCTAATGTCCATAGTAATTTGTCCATTGAAAAGGTGACAATCTTCAATACAGGTGGTGATCCAACAGCTAATATTGTTAATTTTGTTTCAAATGCAAGTGAAAAGTTATTCAAGCTATAGCATTGGCAAAGGAAATCCTTCACCCACATACTGTAAATAGGCCCAGTTCACTGAACATTTTGGCATCCAAACAGCAATGCTATTCTTCAGAAATAAGCCACATTGACCTCAATAGGATCTACTTCCCAGTAAGCAAGGGAAGGACTGCCTTCTTAAATGATTTCATTTTCATAACTGAAAACTGGGAAATGAATTAGGCCTTTATATTTATATTACTTGCTACTCACTGCCAGCTGGCTGACAGTATATATGTTTTTAAGCTTTCCTTTTAAAAATGTCATGTAAAATTCATTCCCCAGGAACATTTTACCTGTGACTAAAACAGCAGTCATTAACTCAACAGCTGTACTGAAAACTGAGCAGTTGTATAGTGAAGGGTTTTTTTGTTTGTTTCTAAATTTAAAAACATCAGTTTATTAATTTCAAGAACAAATATGTTCTTTGCTTGTTTTAAATCAATGTGCAGCCTTTGGCACTGAAGAGGATCTGACTGGGCTTTATCAGCTTCTATTGTAGGAAGAACTATGATAACATAATTGCTAACAAGAGAGTCCCATCTTCAAATTATGATTTGCCACTGAAATAAAATTGAGGTTAAAAAAGGAATGAACAAACCAAAAATACATGTCAGCAAAAGCCAAAATAACAAGGGTATACAGAAACCATCACAATGGGTTTAGGCTCCACCAACAGAATCTTGAGGAGAGTAGGACATGAGTAGTGCTAGCAGGATACATTGATATCATGGGAGGAGACAGTGGTATTTCACCAGAGGAGAATGAGGTAGTTTGTTCTAAATGATCTAGAAGTAGCGAAGGTAGCAAAATTTGCTGATGATACTAAATTATACAGAGTAGTAAAAACTGAGAGAGATTGTGAAGAACTCCAGAGGGATCTCTTGACACTGGGGTAGTGGGCAAACCAGTGGCAAATGAGTTTTAACATTAGTAAGTGTGGAGGGATGTATGTTGGGGCAAAACCCCCCAATTATATTTATAAACTGATGGGGTTGGAACTCTCTGCAACAAACCACGAAAGTGACCTTGGTGTCCTGGTGGACAGCTCAATGAAGGTGTCAACCCAGTGTGCCACAGCAGTAAAAAAGCAAACTCAATGTCAGGGATAATTAGGAAGGGTATAGAAAATAAGTCAGCAAGTGTCAGTTTGCCTCTTTATGGTGAGCCTCCATTTGGAGTATTGTGTACAGTTCTGGTCACCATAACTCCAGAAGGATATTATGGAAATGGAAAAAGAGCTGAGGAGGGCAACCAGAATGATTAGGGGACTGGAACCCCTTCCTTACCATCTGAGGCTGCAACATCTGGGCCTCTTCACTCTTGAACAACGGCACCTAAGAGGTGACCTGATTGAAGCTTATGAAATCATACATGGTGTGGACAAAGTAGATAAGAAAAATCTGTTTCCCCTATCTCACAACACTAGAACTAGGGGGGCACTCCATGAAACTTTTGAGTGCTAGATCTAAAATAAGAGAAAGTACTTTTTCACCCAGAGGATCACTGGTCTGTAGAACCCTCTGCCAGAAGAAGTGGTGACAGCTGTTGGCCTTGACAGCTTTAAGAAAGGATTGGACAAGTTCATGGAGAACAAGGGTATCAATGGCTATCATTATGGATGCCTAAGGACAACCTCTGGGTTGGAGAGAGAGGCAGGATATCTTTCAATGCCATTTTGGGGGAATCATAAGCAGGTGAAGACATCTGCTTGGGAATATCAGGAAATGGCGAGCCACTGTATGAGACAGAATGCTGGACTGGATGTGCTGTGGCCTGTTCTCCCTTCACCAAGATTTAACAGTATCACCTTTATGGAGTGAGTGGTAAACTCAAAGTCCCTTTCACTAAAGGACCCACATACTAGACCCCGTTCCCATCATCCCAGATAAAGAGATGGCAATTACTTTGTTAGTTTGTTAGGGCATAGCAGGAAAGTCCCTACAATGGAAGCTAAGTCATATTGCTGTACTTACAGGTAGAGATTTCTGGTGTTAGGACACTTACCACAACAAAGGCATGGAGAAGGTTAGTGGGGTGGCGGCAGTAGTGGTAGTGGAAATAGCTGATCCAAGCTGAGGCACAGGTGTATGGAGGGAGGTAAAGGGTCCATGGATGTGGGTTCTCCAGGAATAAGGGAGCACTAAAGTTCAAAGCTCCTAGAGCCCTCCTGCCTGAAGCAAAGTCCTTGCCCAACCTAATGGCAACACCATACCTGCTGTTCAGGTTTCTCACTCCCAACAAGATCTGTATGGGAGTGTGTGCCTCAGCAGCATTAAAGAGAGGGATATTTATATCATTGTTCATGTTATGTATTATTATTGCCAAGAAGGGGAGATAAACATTATCCTTTATGTAACAAAACAACTTATCTCTTAAGTATTGTGCTTTGGACCTTTATTTTTCAGATAATAAATGAATGCTTTCTGTGATTTGATACAGGGGCTAATGTTCCTATTTAATTTTAAAATTATTATTTTGAATAGAGTGACTAGGTATTCTAAAGGTTGCTACATTTTTAAAAAAATGATTTTAACTTTTTTAAAAATAGTGAATAAGAATCCTTTCCCTCCTAGCAGCAATATGTTTTGAAAAAAAAAAACAAAATTGAATGTTGATGGTTGCTGGGGGCTTAGAGGCCTTAAGAGGTGGCAAAATTGGCTTTCTATCACACCCCAAGGCACCAGTGTAATTTTTGAACAAGTAATGCTATATTTTGATTAACATTTACAAATTGAACATGTATGAAGGGGGTCGGGGGCAGAGTTGAGTAGCAAAAGCGGCCCAGGGCTCACCCCTGTGGTCTACTGCGATCTGAAATATCCCATTTTTAAGAGTAGATCCAATAACCTCCAAATAGCCAGGAGTATTTTTATATTACACTCAGGAGGCTTATCTTGTTTGTTTCTGGTCTGCTTTATTCTTTTCAGATTTAAACATAATCTGTGCTTCAAAGCGGTACTATGGTAGTAATAAAAAGAAGTTGCTATATAATAGAGAATAACATTTAAATGTCATTATTAATATATTAGAGCAGATGGCTTAATGGAAGAGATAATTAATTCTGTAGTTTCTTTCATGTGTAATTGAAAATGAATATAATACGTTTGCATATTAGAACATGTTGATATGCGCCAAATTCTCAATAATCTCTGCTGAATGTAGGCTCATTTGAAGACCAGGAAGAATCCATTTATGTTGTATTGAGAACAATGTAAAAAGTAAATTATGGTGCGAACGGCAGCACTTTCACCTGATATGCCCACCCACTCATGTGAGTGCATAAACTTGGCACAACTGATGTACTTTTAACTTGTTTGCTGGTGGAAAGATGAGAAGTGTAAAATGCAGTTGGCCCTGTTGGTAGTCTCAGAGCCACCCTCAGATCCAGTTGAATTGCACACCAGCAGTTCCCCAGAATAAGGTTTCCTAGGGGAACTACTGGGTCAAGGGAAAGATGAATCTAAGAAGGAAAAGAGTTAGGATATACTCAAAAAGAAGCAGAACAAGAGGAACCCAGGAAAAGAAACACCAAAAAGGAAGAAATTCTGGAAAAAGAACCATGGGGTGGGTGATACAAAAGTGTGGGGGGATAGAAGAGATAAGAGGAGAACTCCAACAGGAGAGAGAAATGGAGACAGAGATTGGACGGGTACCACATACTGCCAAAAGGAAGAGATCTATCCTTGTATAGAGGAAACTGAAGAACATGAGCCCCCAGAAATCTGGAAGTGTGTGTTTAAGGATGATCCCTAGACAATGGCTTGGGTACAGCTGAGAGTTCCTTAATCTGAAGCTAAAAGACACCCAAACCCACAAATCCCTTTTCCTAATAAGCAACCTTATTGGGAAGTGAGGGGACAGAAGGAAAAGCATTTTAAAACAAGAAAGATGGGCACAGAGGTCTACACTGCCAGAGGAAATTCTTATAAGGAATCTACCACCAAGATGAAGAGGAATACAGGGATTTAGGAGTGCATATAAGCCAACCTTCGTGTGGCACCCTTGTGTGAGCAAAGCTGGATGAACCTGACACTGGATGGAGTCTTGAGTGATCAAAAGTCATTGATTACATGGACCTACTCTATTTGAGACCAGAGATGGACACAAAATGGAAAAAAATGTGTTTCATTTCATTTCATTCCATTCCCCGTTATTCGTTTTGTTTAGTTAGAAATGACATTCTTTAAAAAAATTGATATGAAAATAAACAGTAACAAACTGATTTGTTACTCTATAAAATGTGTCCCCTGGGTCGTAGAGGAAATTTGGTACCTCTAGGACTCAGGGGAGCAATTTTATAGCAAAATAAATAAGTTTGTTTTAAATAAAAATGCAGTTTGATTTCGCTGCTAACAAAACACTACTTCCCCATTTTGTTTCATTTTGTTTTGTTAGCTAACAAAATGATGAAGCAGTGTTTCATTTTTCGTTTGGTGACCATTGCTATTTGAGACTAATACAGTAACCCCCCGCCGATCACGGGTGTTAGGGACCCACTCCACCCGTGATGCACGAAAATCTGCGATATGCGGAAGCAGGTATGGGGGGGTGGGGAGCGACTGCACGGCACGCCGGCGGCGGCAGGGAGATCTTACCTCCCACCGTTGCTGCCTGCCCGCACGGCCCCAAGGCTTCTCCTGTGTGTGTGGGAGGGCTGTGTGGAGCAACCGGATCGCTCCCCGCCACCCCCCTGCCCGGCTCGGAGGCCTCCCAGAAGGGGTGTGGGGGCCGCAGAGAGCGATCGGATCGCTCCCGGCGCCCCCCCGCCCTGCTCGGAGGCCTCCCAGAAGGGGTGGCGGGCCTGCGGAGAGCGATCGGATTGCTCCCAGCAGCCCCCCACCCGGCTCGGAGGCCTCCCAGAAGGGGTCTGGGGGGCGGCGGAGAGCGATTGCCCCAAAGCTTCTCCGGGGTGCATGGGAGGGCCACACAGAGCAACCCAGCTGCCCCCCCACGGTTCCGGTACTGCGGTCCCACAATGTAGTGGGACCGCAATGCTGGAACCGCAAAATGGCGGGTGGTCACTGTAATGGGGTTTAACCTGCAGTCAGGTACATGAAAAACATCTGCCTCATCTCTGTTGTCCTTCTGGAAACAGGCAAAAACAGCTTTGGGCATTATAAAACATACCATTATGTGTGTTTTATATGAATCTATAGGTTTACATAGACTTTGTGTTTATTATTACTTATAAACTTGTAGCTCTGATGTAATGTGGTCTATTAATGCTGTAAGATGCCCCTCAGTTCCTTGAGCATGTCTTAATTGTACTGGACTGCATATTATCCATCATTACTGTAAGCTGCCTTGGATCCTTTTCCAAGGAGAAAGGTGAGGTTAATATACTCTAAAATAAATAAATATAAATAAATATCTCAGTTATGTAATTTATTTCATTATACATATTATCCCATATTAATTGCCACTGTAAACATTTCTTAACAATTTCTGTGGATGCACTGTAGGCCTTTTGGATTTATTGAACCAAACACAATAATGCACATCACTCTGTTTCTTCTTCTTTATTTGTGATGAAGTTATCAGCAATTACCCCAAAGAAGTGGCCTTTTTATTCATTCTAGCTTCTGTCTCCTCTGCTTGTGTGCTATATTATGATTATAACACAGATGGTACCAGTACAGTTTGTAAAACTGTTCCTGTGAGTCCTAACCAGTTATGCAAAGTGCCTAATTAAATCAAGGCCAGAAATTAATCATTACAGCTTTGTTTGCAGATTTTATTTGTACTTTTAGGGCATCATTTCTTGTGCCCATATGTTATTTAAAGAAGAGCACATGGTACACAACTATTTTTGTTTTTAAAGGGGTGCATGCAGTAAAACAAACAACTGTGGGTTGTTTTTTGAGATATATGTAAGAACTAAATACATCTAATCAAGATAAAGCTGGATTACTCTACAAGGGTCATTTAGTGTAACTGTCAGCAATCCAGAGTTCCTGGCATGTTCTGATTTATATATAGTGGCCACTGATAAAATCCAAGAAATACAATTCTGCATTTCCTGGACTTGGGAAGCAGTAGAACACCATCCTGGTTATTTGATTTTATACATAGGCATTTTATTGCCAATGAAATAAATTTATAAATTTGTGTAATTGTCACATTTCTGAGAGCTTAGATAAAGCAGTGTAAGAGGAGGGGGAGGCAGGGAACTGTGCTACTGCTAAGTAATTTTGGTGCATAGGTAATTTATTATCTAATAAGCTCTTGCCTGCTTTCTTGTTCCCAGTGTTCTCGTTATTAGTACACAGTTTAACACCATGCTCTGAGCAGCAAGATATTATTGAACCATTTTTGCTCCTCTTCAGTGGTGCATGAGGAGGTGGCACTTAATACTGGAGCTATAGATCCAGGCCAGGTAAATGTGAAAGCCCTGGGGCTGTCAAGAGGTTGTAATGATTGAATCCTTTTCTTCATCATTAGGTGCAGGTCCTTGAATTCCGAGGTGAATGGAGCTTGTGGGATCAATAGCAGTGATTACAGGCACATTTATTGAAGGAGAAACCTGAATAACAGCCAAGGCTGGGATGTCATAATGGTGATCTGTTACTATCTCTGTACTGTATATACTTTGTTCTTACCGCTTCCAGCAGGTGATTAGAATTTCAGGCCACAGGTGTCCTCATCATGGCTTTCAAGTACTGAATGCTCCACACTTATCTTTAGCCTCCAGATGTAACTTTGCTGGAAGAAGTCAGAGAGCAGGAACATGTTATATCCCTGTCTTGGGCACTGACATTGATAGGAATGCTAATTTGGAGTCATGGGCTGTGTGATGTCTTTTGGACTGGGCTTTGAGTTTAGAGATGGGCACGACTTAGTGGTATGCCCGTTTCCGTTTCCGTTATTCGTATCCGTTACTCTATGGAAACGGAAACGGGAATTACTCCGCCAGAATTCGAGCTCGAACCGACGAACGAACAATTTGGTCTGATTTGTTGTGCTTGTTACTTGCATTGCGGCGATCGCGCAATGCCAAGCGGCACAGAAAAAAAGTTTTTAAAAGTTTTAAAAAAAACCAATTCCCGGCCCTAAAAGTAGGTGAAAACTGTCTGAGGGCACCTACCAGGCCAGAAGGGTGTTTTATTTGGGGGGGGGTTCCCTGTCCCCCTCTCCTTGGCTATTGCTACTGCTGCGCTGCTGGTACCAGGCTGGGAGGGCGCATCCATTTGCCATGCAGTGCGGGGGATCCAAAATGGCGACCGCAATATTTTTTTTGAAATCGTTGCCCAAAACCCCACCAAAGAACCACAGAAACATGTGAAAATTAGCTATTTTAAATGCTTGAATTTTTACAGTAGCAGCAGTGGGTTTTTCTTGCAAAAAAAGTCTCTGTTGATTTTATTTTATTTTATTTTATTTTATTTTTTTACACCTGCGCATTCACAATGATGGGCTTGCCCATGGGAGTGGACCATGCAAAGTTTTGGAGCCATTCTACCAATAGCATGGCCAGGTTTTGCTGACTGTACCAGGCAGGGAGGGCGCATCCATTTGCCATGCAGTGCGGGGGATCCAAAATGGCGACCACAATATTTTTTTTGAAATCGTTGCCCAAAACCCCACCAAAGCACCACAGAAACATGCAAAAATTAGCTATTTTAAATGCTTGAATTTTTACAGTAGCAGCAGTGGGTTTTTCTTGCAAAAAAGTCTCTGTTGATTTTATTTTATTTTATTTTATTTTATTTTATTTTTTTTTTACTTGCACATTTGCAATGATGGGCTCGCCCATGGGACTGGACCATGCAAATTTTCCACCAATCACATGGCCACTTGGCCAGGTTGACCACAGAGACTTCTGGGATGTGCCAATCGGGCATAAACAGCCCACTAATCATAGCCCAAACCCGAACCCTAAGCCTAAGCCTAACCCATACGCCAGTACACTGTCCTTCTAAGTGGTTCAGAGAGGCACCCAGAGGTGCACCCCAATACTCACCCTAACCTCACCCGTAACTAGCCTAACCCTAGCCCTTGCGCTAACCCGTCTTAACCCTAAACCAGATCTACTTGCATTGCACTACATGCAAGTACGTGAGACACAGCAGGTGCAAAGAGTCTGCCAGTCCATCACTTGTGGCTCTGGCTGACTCCTGCAGCTCCCTCCAGGAGCCCGCTACCCCCCCAAACCAGTACTAACGACAAAGAAAAAACAAAAAAACGAACCGACTAATTTTTGTGAAATTTTGCAAAAAACAGAAATGAGCCGAAACGGACTGCCTCCGACACACAACAACTCGAAAACATCATTTTCCCTAGTCGTGCCCATCTCTATTTGAGTTTTAAAAATTGCCAGGGTAATCTGATTCTGGAATTTAGGGCTTGCCAAAGAGATTTTGCTGATACGAAAGGTAAGATCTTCCAGCCAATTCCATAAACAGCATCCTGTCAGAGGTAAAGAATTTAATCTGGTTCAACATTGGTGAGCACTTGAGCCTTGGAATGCAGTGTTTAAATGGCAGTAATACAGTTGACTCTGCTCATGCCCTGCAATACTATAGTCAAGAACTGCAATACTACAGACTACCAATGAAAAGTTTCAGGAAACTTCAATGGGTCCAAAATTCAGCAGCCAGACTGCTGACTGGGGTGGGGTACAGAGATCACATTACACTCCTAACAGCTCCACTGGCTGCCAATCAGCTATCAAACACAATTCAAGGTGCTGACCTTGACCTACAAAGCACTATACGACCTGGATCCTAGCTACCTCAAAGATCAAATCTCACAGTATGAACCAACCTGGTGTTAAGGTCATCAGTAGAGGCCCTTCTCTCAATCCCACCACCCTCACAGGTATGTCTCGTGGGAACCCATGAATGGGCCTTCTCAACTGCTGCACCCAGACTCTGGAACTCCCTCCCACTAGCGGCCAGGACTGCCTCATCTCTGTTGTCCTTTCGGAAACAGGCAAAGACCTTTCTTTTTAGGCAAGCGTTCCCTGAATGATGGACTACCATGGGTATTTTATATGAATCTATGGGTTCACATAGACTTTGTGTTTATGACTACTTATAACCGTGTTGCTTTAATGTAATGCTTGTCTATTAATACTGTAAGATGTCCCTGAATTCCTTGTTCTCAAATACTTAAAACATTGTACTGGACTGTATATTATCCCTCATTACTGTAAGCTGCCTTGGGTCCTTTTCCAAGGAGAAAGATGGGGTAAAAATACTCTTAAATAAATAAATAAATAAATAAATAAATAAATAAATAAATAAATAAAATCTCTGCTCATGAGTTCAGTTAGGTCAACAGTGTGATGTTAACTCGGCCTTCCATCTGAGGTGGATAAAATGAATACCCAGCTTGCTGGTGGTGTGCAGGCAAGGTATAGTCTGCAATGCATAATTAATTTTGAACTGCCCATAGAGTCATAACTGGTATATAAGCAGCACACTTTGCATTTGATGAAAGCGACTGGGTAGCTTATGGACAAGCTTGGAAAAAGCCAGCCATCGTGTCCTGCCTGAAATAAATAAATTAGGAAATACCTAATTTATTACCCACATGCGGCTTGCTCAGACTGTTTTAGGGGTCCCAGCCCCTTTCCACCATCCTCAATCCACCCAGTTGGGGAGGGGAAGCAATTGTAAAATGAAGAACCGGTGTTCCTAGAAGCCTCCAGAACAAGAAGTTCATATCTAAAGAGAAGCACAAGAGCTTGCTTTGGTGCACCATTTATATTTATAGAAATATAAACAAACAAACAAACAAACAAACAAACCTCCTGCCTCCATCACCATTCAATTAGGGTCCCCTTACTGCCCTCAATGATCACAATTGGTTGCAAGGAGGGCGACACGGATGGTTGTGGGTCTGGAGGAAATGTCTTATGAGGAAAGGCCTAGGGAACTGGGAATGTTTAGCCTTTCAAAAAGAAAGCTGAGGGGGGATATGATAGCTATGTTTAAATATTTGAAAGGATGTCATATTGAAGAGGGAACAGGTTTGTTTTCCATGGCTTCAGAGACTAGGACTCGGGGCAATGGCTTCAAACTACAGGAAAAGAGATTCCATTTGAACATTAGGAAGAACTTCATGACAGAGCTGTTTGACAGTGGAACATGCTGCCACAAAGGGTGGTGGAGTCTCTTTCTTTGGAGGTTTTTAAGCAGAGGCTGGGTGGCCATCTGTCGGAAATATTGTGATGGGGTTCCTGCATGGCAGGGGGTTGGACCAGATGGCCCTTGAGGTCTCTTCCAACTCTATGATTCTATGATTCTAAGGCAAGCTACCAGAATAATTAGCCTGATATGTGCATGTAACAAATAAACAGAATAATTGTGAGTTTCAACATCAGTAAGACACTCCAGTTGTTTCTGCTCCCACAGCTAGGATTTTAAATGGAAATAAAATCATGTACAGTTTAACTTAGTGGGAGAATTTGTGTGACAGCTATACCTACACTAGGCAGCTTCTGCTAGAGATAAATTCATATGACAAGTCATTTCTGGATTGGAGGGTTAATTCAACATGGGTCAGATAACTGAAGATGGCAGTAATTTGGAATTATTTATTGCATTTGAGCATGCCCATGAAAGCTGCAGTATCATCATGGTTTGGGAGGGGAAAATTGATGCATATCGTCTGACTGAAATTGTATAGAAGACAATTATGGCAAAGACTTGGAAATATTAAATGATAAATATTGCTGGTTAGAAGCCTGGTGTAAATTATTATTCCCTCCATCCCCAGCTATATATGTTTGTTGATTTGCATCTACTACTACTGAAGAAGGATCACAGATAGACAGAGATCAGACAGCATAAATTGGTTCAGAGACATAAATGTACTGGTGGTGTAGTCTGAACAGAAAAAAGAAAAGAAAACAAGAGCATTGAAACTGGATTGGGCAGATACAAGGCAAAAATTGGAAAACTTACTTGGTGGTAGAGATGGGCACGAAATGAACATTTTTTGTTTCCATTTTTGTTTTTTTGTTTCGTTATGCAATGAAACGACAAATGAATTTTGTCTCTAAAATGAAACGAAACAAACAGAAACACCAGAAATTTTGTCGTCCGTTTCATTTTCGTTAGGGCAATACATTGAACTGCTTTAAATGCTAAAAAAATCACAAAAATTGAAATAAATGGTAACGAAACAGTAACAAAACGAACAAAAATGATTTTTTTGCAAAAATTAGCAAAAAAACGGAAATGAACTGAAACGGACGCCCTAAACGACAAATAAAAATGAAAACCATTTTTAAATAAATAAATAAATAAATAAATAAATAAATAAATAAATAAATATAATCAGGATTTATATTTACAAAATGTACACAGAAATTACTCTCAGAAATGATGTGAAAGCACATAATGGTACATGGATGTGAGATTTATCAGAACTCTTTAGCACATAAATTCCTAGATGATGGAAGTTCTGTTGGACAGCAATATTCAGTCTATATGGTAATTATTTCTGAATATCTTGGTCAGGGAAAATATGCTGAATAATAGGTTTTAGTCTGGAAATAATTGCTAAACTTGGGTTTAAAACCAGCCAAAACAAACCCTATTTTAAATTAACCAAGGTTTTAAATGGATTATTGTATTCTGTTGTTTTAAATATCCTTTAGTATTTCTGTGAAGATTCTCAGACATCCAGATGAGTTTATCTGGAAGTTGAGTCATGGCAACTGGATTTCTTGAGAAATCAAAATGTTTCACTCGCTACTCATCCAAGCAGCTTCATCAGTCTGAAGAAAGTTAGTGGCAAGTCCTCCATTGTATAGTTCACCTTCATTTTACATCACCCTGGTCTGAATAGGCTCATAAGTCAGACAATGTCCTGAATAGGTTCATTAGATGGACAATGGCCTAAGGTGAGTGGTTGCACTGGCTGCCAATTCACTTCCGCATTGATTTCAAGGTTTTAATGATGACATATAAAGCCCTAAATGGTTTAGGACCTTAAACTGGCAGAACGGCTCCTGATTTGTTAATTGACTGTATTTATAACACCCGATCATCTCAGGCAGGACATTTGAGGGTTTGCTGAAGGAGGCAGATATCTTTGACAGAACTTTGTCAGTGGCAGCTCCTCAGCTCTGGAACCAACTTCCTCCTGAGATCTGTTTGGCACCTTCCCTCCCAGCCTTTAAGAAGCATCTAAAGACGTGGCTATTTAAAAAGGCTTTTTTCATAGTAATGTGAATGCTGATTGCTTTATGTATTTATTTGTTTTTATCTTTGCCCATCTTGCTCTTTTTCTATGTTTTCGTTATATATTGTTTACAGTTACAGTGTTTTTATTTATATAATTGTGCTTTGTATTATATTGTATTTTACTCTTTATGGTTTGATTTCAAAGTTTAAGGTGGGAAACAAAAAGACTATCCATGGAGCTAGATGGAGCGGAAATAAATAAATAAATAAATAAATAAATAAATAAATAAATAAATAAATAAATCATGAGTAACTTATCTCTGGTTGCATAGAGTTCATGTGAGAGGGAGAAATCTAGGATTTAGTTTTATGACTTTTGCTATTGTACTGGCAGCTTTGTCTGTTCTAAGGTTAAAGCTGAAACTATCCATAAGGTACCATATAGCAGCAGCAGAGACAGCAGCAGCAGCAGCAGCAACGACAACATTCCTGTTGAGTTGATTCTGATTTACCGTGACCCTGCAAGTTATACTCAGAATGGGCTTCCCATTTCCTCTTTCTGTTATCACTCTGTGGATTCCACTTCTATTATCACTCTGTGGAGTGATAACAGATTGTGGAGTTTGTCAAAATCCATCCAGGTGGCAGCATATATAATACACTCCGCATGGTTCCTTTTCTAGATGGTGCTCATCAAGGATGTCCTTGTAAACACCAGCATTTTGGAGTTTAATTAAATATGGAAAGCACTTAACCCAGCAAGTTAAACTGGAAGAAGCTTAATGTTGATTTGTTAATTGAGTGTATTTAGAGAAGTTACTCAGACAAGTCACCCTTTCTGAGCACAGATATAAATACAGAACTTTATACAGTACATTGTTCTGTTGTGCCATTTGGTATTCCCCCTTTTTCTATTGGTATACTTATTGTTCTTAGCTTTAATATGGCCTTTTTCATGATGGATGCTGCCTCTTTATATTCATTGTTCTTAGTTTTGAATATTGTCTTTTAGTAATGTAAAGTAAGCCACTGTTGTACACTCAATGTTCCATCTTTAAAAATTGTCTTTGAATGTTGTAAGCCATCTTGGTTCCCTTTCAAAGAGAAAGGTGGGACAAAAATATTTTACATAAATAAATATTGGATGGGAAACAGCTATACTAAGAAGAGGAATCCTTTTTCAGCTTGAGGGCTGAGTTCAAATTTAGCAAAACAAAGACAAAAAGTAGGACCAAAAATCAACCCCTTAGTTTATCGTAAAGTTTGTGCTGTCAACAAGCATCAGCAAGGATATTTTAACTTTTTAGAATGGTGGAATAAACAGAGCATCCATGAGGAACAATAAAGCAACCGTGTCTTTGCAAGGTGGAACATCCATCTGGGGAGTCCCAGGAAATCCAGTTTCAGCCACATGGCCTGAGATTCCCCACTTCTGTTGTACATCTTGCTCACCCCTGCAGTGCAGAAGGAGACATAACATAGTTAGAGTGCAAGGAAATGGCTGCATTTGGTGTAACCATGTTTAGATTCTCAGCACATGGTCCACCAAGATAATAACAGGCAGTTCCTCAAATCACCTTTGAAAGTATTGTGAGAAAGCTGCCTCACTCTGCTAACTTTCAATAATTGGTGGTGTGATTGCAATAGAATTTGTGCACTGTAGTGGAAGAGATCTATTAAGAGCATTTTCTGAGTCCATGCCACCGCAAAGGAGACTTAATTGAAACGACTGGATTTGTATTAATTGTGTCTTTCCATAACGTTATGCTTGAACTGCCACAGAGAACTGACCTCCTCAGTTCCGAAGCTCAGCAAGTGAGCCAAGTGACTGTATGATACGGTATTTTGTTACATGGCATTGATAGAAAACCACCAACTGGGAGAAAGCAAAAACAAGTCAAATAGCAAAAAAGAAGGACTCCAAAGGAAGAAAATTAACTAACTTTATATTCAGAACTTATCAGGGCTTTCTGACTCTAACAACTATGTGATGTTTTATCTTGATGGAAATGGATGATGCATTCTGCTCCATGCTATGCTTACTTTCTTCTTTAAAGGGGGTCTCTTTTTTGAATCTATTTATTGGGTATCAGTAATGAGCACATTCTGGCTCTATGGTTTTGCAAACAAATTTCAGGGTTAGACCTCCCCTTCTTGCAAATTATCTCTTATCTTTGTTCCTTATCCGGTCCGTTGATTGTTGCCATAGCGGTACTGGCTGAAACAAACAAAGATGGCAACCACGATGTGGAGGGGGAAGTCTGAATGACCACATCACCTACAGGGTCCGGGCCAATGGGCAGGCCTGGGTGAAAACCACATGATGTGGGTCAATCTGGGCCCCTTGGAGGGTGTGACACACTTGCAAGGGGCCT
The DNA here is from genome assembly GCA_029282475.1 of Phrynocephalus forsythii. NCBI lineage: Eukaryota > Metazoa > Chordata > Lepidosauria > Squamata > Agamidae > Phrynocephalus > Phrynocephalus forsythii. The sequence goes on from JAPFRF010000005.1 coordinate 95,969,786, forward strand.
GCCCATCCCAAAATAAAAGGAGGTGGGATGAGTGAGCGGCAACCCCCTTTTGAGCAGAACATGGAGCAATCCCAGTCCACCCACCCTTTATATAATGGAATGTAGTGCACAATGTTTAGTTTGTGTATAATTGTATTGGATGCATGCCACAATTTTAGAGGTGATTGGCAGTTTTACAGGCATTGGGATAGATCCAAGTGGAAGAACAGCTGATGAGGGCACATCAGATGGAAGGGGCCATGGGATGAATCAGGAGGGGACAGCTGAAGGCTCCCTAGCAATGATTTATGGCACAGGCTACTGATGGGGTCTATGCCCCTAGGGATACTACAACTGCAAAATGGACATGGGATACAGATGGGGTTGACACCCCAGGGGATCCTATAAATTAAAAGAAGTGGGCATTCCCAAGAGACTGGGAGGAACATGGAAGCATCAAGAGGCTGGCAAGCTCCTTGATGCATTGGATCTGACCCAATGACTCAGCCAGAGTACTGCTTGTTTTAATCAATAAAATTGTGGCCTAGAGATTTCCCAAATATAATGGCCATGTCAGGTCCTTCCTTTACATATTTGGGACCAAAATGCTCAGCTATAGCCAACAAATAATCTCACCATTAGCAAGGGGCATCCAATGTAATGTCTCACCTCTAGGTCTCAGTTCAGGACAAGATCCATAAATTACTCTAGATTCTTGATGGTTAGGAATGTTAGGGTAAAAACATAGTACCTTCAGATAAGTAAAGCTGATGATTGATATAAAGAAGGAAGAAATCAACTGTAGATAAAGGCTGAATTTTGTGTTTTGCACTGGCTGAAGTTTCCAAACTATTTTCAAGGGTAGATTTCTATTCAGTGGTCAAGTGGTCAGAACATGCATTTTTAATCTCCAGAAAGCTAGTACCAGCAATTTCAAAGTGTTTTAATTTTAATTGTATTTTAATAAGGTCAGCTGGTAACTGAGTTGTATGCCATCAGCTGCCTTCTAATGACCCTAACAGGGCTTTTAAGGTAAGTGGCATATTCAAGCAGGGCTTTTACCAGTGCCATTGTTCAATGAGTTTCCATTGCCAAGTGAGGATTTGAATCCAAGCCTCCTACACCCTAATCTGTCAGTCTATACACTACACTACAATGGCCTCAACTCTATCTTAATGATAGAATTAGTTGAATAATTGTGTTTTTGTGTATTGGCATTCTTTTTAAAACCAAATTTTAAAAATATACTTGGATCCTGATTTTGAGAGGAAAAAAACTTCATAAAAGGAAACTGCAAGCTATCTGAAGATAGCAAAATGTTTCAGCAACCAGCTCTATGACAGTTCCCAAACAGGATGTCTGCCTCTTTCCATTTAATAAAAGAACACTCATTTCCCAAGAGCAAGCCCCACAGGTCTTGTCCCAATGACCATTGCTATCTTGTCTCAACTAACCTCATTTATCCTCATTCAGGTCATTACTGTTATCACCCTGATGCTGCCACATGTGGTATGTAGAAGTACAGGTCTCATCAAGACAGATGTGTCCTGTTGCTCACAATCAAAAGGCATTGTGCAGCTATGTGGTATTTCCACCCATCCCGCTTGCCACAGAATATCTACGCAGATATTCTTGGGTAAAAATACATAATGGGGAAATTTGGGAATTCCACCTGTTGAAATGATGTTTTCTGGATTTCCAGTAACATTCCATAGATGAGGCAGTATTAGGCATGGGTGTTTCATTTCAGAAGTGGTCCAGTTCTGAAATGAAATGTGGGAGCCTAGCTGGTCTTTGGTCCAACCCTCCAGAATGAATTCATGAATTCAGCCAATCCCTTACCTTGCACTGGGCTCAGGCGGGGTTAAACTCTAAAAAGGAAGAAGCCTCTGACATCATTGTTCCTTCTCCCTGCCACTGGCTGATCTGGAGCTATGCAGGGAAATGCATCATCCCACCTCCCTGTCTGATTGGCCAGTGCCAGGGAGAAGGAAATATGACGCCGGAGGCTTCTTCCTCATTGAGCCTTACACAAGGTAAGGGATTGGCTGAATTTGTTCCTGATGGTTGGACCAATTTCAAATGGCAGCTAGGCTCCCACATTTCATTTCGGAACTGGACCACTTCTGAAACAAAACAGCCATGCCTAGGCAGTATAGTTGCAAGGCGAAATTCATCATCTAGGAGCACCCAGTGTTTCTGGCTCATTTGCAAATTAATGCCACCATAGTCCAGAGGCTGGGAAAACATCACCCAACAGTTTCACGTAGAGATTGAAAAAATAATGCAAAACAAAACAAAACCTTTTGACAACAGACTGAATATAAGACCTCAGTATTCACAGGGCTACTAGTGGAAAGAATAAGTAGTTTGTGGATGCATATCAGACAAAAGAGTGAAAGAGAGAGAGAGAGAGAGAGACATTCAGAGAGAGAGAGAGAGAGAGAGAGAGAGAGAGAGAGACAGACAGACAGACAGACAGACAGACAGACAGACAGACAGACAGACACAGACACGCACACACACACACACACACACACAGAGAATGTTATGGCATGTCAACATGTGGTAAAGATGGGTTTCAGACATCTGAATACACCCACAAAGTGGGGGCCTCTTGGAAAATGCCTTTTAGCAAATGGGTTGGGAAAATCCAATCTTCACAAAACTTGAAAGGATTGTAAAAGGGAATGGGGGAAGGTTCTCTGCAATACTGGAGTCTCTAGATGCCTGGGGAGAACTTTCCTGGGAGGTCCTTTTTGGGGTGCATATGTCAGACATCAAAGAATCAAATCTCCACCAGGCTTGGAGGGATTGTAACGGAGAATCAGGGATGCCCATATTTGGTGTCTCTTGATGCCTTGGGGCCCATTTTATAGCCCAACAAATTAATGAAGCAAAATTGCCAAAAATACATCAATTCATATTTAATATCTTGTATGGTGTTTTATGTGTTTCATGTGTTTTGTAACAGCACTCTAATTTTGTTGTGCATATCTTGCATATGCATAATGACAATAAAAACTCTATTTTCTATTCTATATTCAATGGGGACTCCATTTATGATGAATGTGAATTGATGAATTTGGACGAATTGCTCAAATTTATCAGCAAACATGATTCCTTTTTCCAGTTTGTTCCCATCTCTATGTATGACAAGTAAATGATCTCAGTTGTGGGTTGAAGGTGACAACTAGTGGTGTTTGGTCATTTTTTCTTCTGGGTCTATCTTGCAGTAGGGTGCTTCTGGATATTCTGAATTTGCGTGTTGAATATTGGATGGGCATTGCAGCCAGAGAAATGCCTCTTGTAGATCCTTGAGTGGAAAGATATGCTGCACATAAGAAATGTGAAGTCAAAAAACAATTGAATACAGAACTCTTTTTTTTGCAATAACTATAGAAAGTGCAAACATGAATTATTTTTTACCAAAGATGTATCACTGAAGTGAATTTTATGAATCATATTATAATTTTATTGCTACACTTAAAAGTATTTAATAGTTTTTAAGGCATTTGAGACTACATGGACCACTGCAGACTATTACAGGAGAATTGCCTTTGGGCATAGCAGGTGTTGTCTATACCACCACTTTTGCGAACTGTTCCTCAAGGTAAGAATAGAATCAGTACAAAGCAATGTCCTTTATCCAAGCTATAGAAGTGGACCAGAAATATATCAACATAATTTATGTGATGCCAGAAACAGATGTTAGAGAGGGCCAATTATTAGAGCTCAAAGTAGGTTAATGTTTCAGATGGGTGCCTAACTTTTTGGGGGTTTGAGAAATCAGACTTCAGAGTGTTGTGTGCTTAAATCCTGAAGACCAATAATCAAACAAATTTGAATAAACCTGATTGAGGGAGAATCTCATGTTGTGACACACAGATTCATCTGTTAATTATGGATTTTCCTCTGCTAATCACCAGACACGTCTAATTTCAGTTTCTGGCCTACGAAGCTACGGAGAAGTTTTGAAGACCCAGGGTTATATTCCCCATGGTAATTCTTGGCACAGATAATTTCCCCCCATGTCAAATGTAGCAAGCATCAGCAATAGCAGTTTCACTCTGGGTATAAGAGGCTTGAGGGAAGAAAAGATCAGGGAGCTTTGCCTTTTCACTCACTTTAATGCACTTTTAATGGCAAGACCTTTCTTCCCAATGAATGTACTGAAAATGCTTGAACAGTGTCTTCAAAGAGGCCTTGCTTTATGCTTCTATTATTAGCTGCCCAAAGGTGAATTCTGAAACAGCACCTAGGGGTGTACAGTGACTTCAAAGAGTTTACCCATTTTCTTGTTCCCTATAGGAAAATATCCATAGGTCACTATGCGGGAGTCAGTCATCACCTGCTGCTTATGGATGAAAAATAGAACACAACCGAATTCTCTTAAGGCCTGATAAAAGTACACTATTCATTATCATTATCTCTAATACCAAGGAATATTAGTGTGTACCCCACCAGCACCCCCTACTGCAGTACTGGCAGGATCAGGGTCCCCCAGCAGTAACTGTATGGACTCCAGCTCAGCTTCTTGGCTCAAAACAGCTTTTATTAGTGGTAGGGCCTAACATTTCTCCACAGTCTCATAGGCCTGAATTATATTCTCTAAATTCTTGGACACTAGCTTCCAGATTGGGGACCCAGTTAACTTTTTTGGAGATGTCCATAGTCCAGATTCCCGAAGGTAGGACGTTAGGGTCTAGTTTAGGTCTAGGAGCAATCTCTTTTAGGGAAGGCTAATACAGATGAGTAGAAGTCAGGCTCTGTGGCTCTTCTTTATCCATCCCTTCCCCCAGCTTGCCTGTCACTTGCCTCTCCAGGGCTGCAGCAGTGTCCAGACTAACTTTGGCCTTAACCTCCAAGCACATGACTTGAGTCTCTGGTGTCTGTCTTCTGTCACAAGCAGGCAAACCAAGAGAGTGTAGATAGCTCCCAACTAGAGATGTAAAATTTCTGGAAATTTTGAAGCTCAGAAACCCCTGGGTTTTTCCCATTTCCCCCCAGAAAAAAATGGACATTTTCAGAAAAATTGAAAAAAATGCTACATTAGCACTCCCCACCCCCTTTTACAGCTTGAAAGCTATTCTGTTACTTTAGGAACATAAAATATGACTATGGACAGATTGACTTGGCATAAAATTATCACAACTAGCATATTAAAATATAGTTTATCCAAACAATTATTACAAACAGAATTTACTTTTTAAATAATATTTATTTGTAATTGTAAATAACAAATGGAATAACAATCTCCTGAACTGTTTACTAGTTTATTTGGAACAAAAAAAACCCCTCTACAAAACAATGTTTAAAAATCCAGAATTAACAAATCATAATTCCTCTCCACAGTATTAAATAAAAATAAAATAAAAACCTTATTCTTGTATAAAGAATTGAAGGGGGGGAATGTATAGAAGGAAGTGGGACTAAGTTTCAATGAATGGGCTTGAAATTTAATCAGAATCATTTTTGTTGCTCTGTATTTTCTTCCAGTGCTTTGAGGTCTAGTGAAGAGCAGAGACCAGAACCAAACACACTCACCCACATGCAAAAACAAAAGTGAAACCTTTTTCTTTTTCTTGCGACAATAGCAACACCTCCTAAGTAAAGGAAGAAAATCATCTTGTTTTTGCACTGAAGAGTTCAGTTTGTAACCTAGGACTTGCTTATCCCCAGTGCACAGAAATTAGAATAATCTGATACTATGCATGTTTTTAAGACATTCCATAATCATTTTTTCTTCTTTCAATTTTTCCAGTTTTTTGGGAAAACCCCGAAAAGGCTTCCGGAAAAAAATGAAAAAACCCAGCCCCCCCCATTTTTCTGGTTTTTTTTTCCAGGCCTTCACATCTCTACTCCCAACATACTCCTTTGTTGCATTCCCAAACATCCTCTTCTTCAGAGATTGGCAAAGACCCTTCTGCCTTCCCAGTCTTGTACTTGTATTCTACTGGATCCTGCCTCCCCCAACTGCCCCTTTTCAGGGACCTGTCTCCTTCAGCTCATCAGCCTGATCCTGAGAAAACCTATATTCTTGTCAGCCTGGCTGCCAGATGGAACAGATGGCTTGGCAGGGGTGCAATGTACCACCTCTTCTATAGCACCTTACTATTAGAAAGCCCATTTTCTCTCTCTCTAGCACAGGCTCCAAGAAGGGTATTGCCTTTGTTGGAAAGCTCAGTGGTTTAGGCATATTGCTGTGGGGGCATACGGTCCCTTTCACCTCTGCAGTTCTAAGATTTTCATTATCTTAATGTTTACAAATTATTTTGTAACTACAATAGGAGGAAAATCATGTCCTCAACCCATTCCAGTCCGGGTTCAGGCTGTTTTGAAGGACCAAGACTGCCCTGGTTGCACTGCAAGATGACCTCTTCAGGGAGGCTGACAGGGGGTGCTCTACCCTGTTGGTCCTCCTTGATCTGTCAGTGGCCTTTGATACCGTCGACAATGGTATCCTGCTGAATTGGGGCTTCAGTGTTCTGCTGGCTTCGCTCCTTCCTTGGTGACTGCTCCCACCGTATTCAGCTGGGGGGTGAGCTGTCGGCTCCCTGGACGCTCCCTTGTGGGGTGCCTCAGGGGTCAGCAATCTCCCCTATGCTGTTTAACATTTATATGAGGCCGCTGGCAGAGGTCATTAGGGGATTTAGAGTTTGTTGCCATCAATATGCCGATGACACACAACTCTATCTTTCCTTTTCCACCTCTGCAATGGAGGCAGTACACTCCCTTGATATGTGCCTGGAGGTAGGTATGGAATGGACCAGGACTAACAGGATCAGATTTAATCCAGAGAAGACCAAGGTTCTGTTCTTCGGGGTGCCCTCCTCTGGGTACAATGGCCCCCTCCCCAGTCTGGGGGGTGTTACCCTCCGGCCTGCGGACGGGACAGGAATCTGTGTGTGGTCTTTGATCCAGCCCTCTCCCTTGAAGCTCAGGTGATGGCTGTTTCCAAGACTGCTTTTTTCCATCTCCGCAGGATCACCCAGATCCACCCGTACCTGGATGAGGCCTCCCTGAGAACAGTTGTGCAGGCCCACATGATCTCGAGGATCGATTACTGGATCGATCTATGTGGGGCTGCCCTTGACCCTTGTCCAGAGACTCCAACGGGTGCAGAATGTGGCAGCCAGACTGGTGGTGGGTGCTCGTAGATACGATCACATCACCCCAGTTCTGGCTTGCCTGCATTGGCTGCCCATGGTCCTCCGTATAAGGTTCAAGGTCTTGGTTTTGGTTTACAAAACCTTCGAAGGCTTGGGTCCTGAATACTTGTCGGAGCGTATCTCCCAAAGGTCAACTGAGGCCCAACCCACTAGAATGTTGCAGGCGCTCTCACTCTGGGTGGCCATGCCAGGGAGGCGTGGAAGGCGCTTACACGCAACCGTGCCTTCTCTGTGGTTGGCCCCTCACTTTTGAACCATCTTCTGAGTGAGCTGCGCCTTGCACAGTGGAGCTAATTTGGAAGGTTCATTTCTGGTGAGCCAGTCAGGAGCTAGTGAATGGCTTATACCTTAATATCCAGATAAACCTGGAGATGATTGTCATAATTATCTGATCCAAAAGGGTCAGTTAAACCTTTCAAGGATAAATGTTTGCTGTTGCAAACCACCACAAACTCAAACTACCATGAGGCGTTAATAAAGTTCTACATGCTCTGAAGGTTTTTGTATGAGTGTCATACAAAAACCACTCCAGTTGCTCTAATTTGTCATAGGTGGCCCTGTTAAAATCAGAATCAGAATAAGAATCAGAATACTTTTGTTGGCCAGGTGTTGTTGGACACACCCAGAATTTGTTTTGGTAAAATATGCTCTCTCTCTATAAAAGGAAATATAAGAATCATATAGTCAACAATAAAAATACAGTAAAACAATACAATATAACCTATTATTTAAAAAGGAAGAAGAAAAGTAAAAATTAATTATTCAACAGTTTGATAGCACTTGGAAAGAAACTATCTTTATATCTAGTTGTCCTAGTATGCAATGCCCTAAAACGTCACCCTGAGGGTAACAATTGAAACAGATTATGTCCAGGATGTGTGGAATCTGTATATATTTTCATCACCCTCTTTTTAGCTCATGTGGTATACAATTCCACAATAGATGGCAAATTAGTAGCAATATTTTTTCTGCAGTTCCAATTATCCTTTGAAGTCTATATCTGTCATGCTTAGTCACAGAACTAAACCAGACAGTTATAGAGGAACAGATAATAGATTCAATAACACCTCTATAGAATTGAATCAACAGTTCTTTTGGCAGTCTGAACTTCCTAAATTGATGCAGAAAAAATATTCTTTGTTGTGCTTTCTTCATAATACTTTCAATATTAGATGACCATTTAAAATCTTGAGATATAATAGTACCTAAAGATTTAAAGGACTCCACTCCACTATTGACACTAAGTTATTTGATATCATAAGAGGTGGCTGTAGAAAACAAGTCCTCCTAAAATCCACCACCATTTCAACAGTTTTGCATGTGTTTAATTCAAGATTATTTTGAGTACACCATAAAACTAGTTGTTCAATCTCTTGCCTATAGGCAGATTCATCATTGTCTTGAATGAGGCCAATCACCGTAATGTCATGTGCAAACTTCACTATTTTAACAGAGGAATCCTTTGAGGTAAAAATCATTAGTATATAAGGAAAACAGAAATGGAGAAAGCACACAGCCCTGAGGGGCTCCTATGTTAACCTTGCTAATATCTGATATAATTTTAGCTAACTTCACCTGCTGCTTTCTGTCTGTTAGGACAGGAAAGAATGCTTTCATCCAATAAGGGCTGTTAACATCATATGATATTTAAAAGCTATGTCCATTTGACTAACATGAGATCATAGAACCATCCCATCCAACCCCCTGCCATGCAGGAACTCCCATCAAATGCTATGCCACACTTTTATTTTCCTCAAGAGCTGGTACAACTGCTGGTGTTACCTTCTTGACTTATTAAATTCTTCCCATGCTCTGTGCACTGCTTTAATTTAGGTGGCAATCTTTGTAGTTTCAGAAATCGAACCCACTAGATATTTTTTAGTTCATCTTGCATTTGAGATCTCATGGGAGAAAGAAAACAGTGCTCTGGAACATGGTTCAGTTTGTCTGGATTAAAAATGCAAATGTCATTTGATGCTGCAAAATGGAGACAAGGATGAAAAAACAAAGAGAAAAAACACAATGCACTTCCAACATCAAGATTTATGTTCTTCCTCATAAATATATATATATATTTATTTGGCTGACTACACAATCCATGTTAACAAGACAATTAGTTTGTGATGAAAGTTATTATCTTCTTTGGCATGTCAAAATTGGGGGCTGCTGTTGCTGCTGGAGTTTGGAAGCAAGCCTAGGTTCATTTTTTTTTAGTCACAGTAAATGAAAATATTGGATAGTTCTCCACAGATCTTGACAGGATTTAATTAATACTTTCTTCCTGATTTATGCAAAATGAAGCTCAACACAAACCACCTGTAAAAATTTCAAAAAAAAATGTAGCTTGAAGGAAGTTCTTTCGAAAAGTACTGACAGATGGGGGGTTTAACCAAAACTCTATCTTTAGTCAGTACTGATGACAGTGACTGAACCTGTTATGTTGAAATTGTGCCTTAATCTTTCTAGAATTTGGCTTTGATGCTGTCACTGTTGGACCTGTCTCTTCTATTTGGAGGAAAGGAGAAATTTCATAATCATGTAACATGATCAGGTCATTCGCAACTATCAATGGAATGTCTCATTTTTTTTAAAATGCATGGACTTCTACTTGCTTTGACAAAATGTCCAGATCAGTTAGACGAGCAATTAAGGATATTCTTGGCCAAATAGGCAGTAAGATGTTCTCTCCTGTGGCTGCATATCAGACAGATCCCCCAAACGATTCTTTTTATGGGCAAGAATCCTGTTTCTTGTGTATACTAGCATTAAGTCAATGACTCAAAGTACTCCAGTAAACCGCTACCATTTAAGAAGTTGCTGTGAATATTTCTTTCCACATGCAAAGTCACGTAAGTGATGTATGACAAGAAATATGAGCCTCAACTTTTTAACCAGCTGCAGTTGCAGATTACAGTACATCAGGCTTGTCCAAACTTCGGCCCTCCAGATGTTTTGCACCACAACTCCCACAGTCCTTTGCCATTGGAAATACAGGCTTGGAATTCTGGGCATTGTGGTCCAAAACATCTGAAGGGCCAGAGTTTGGGCATGGCTGCAGTACACCATTATCTTGTGCCAGCAGACATAAGTAATAGGATTCTGGCCACCATGGGACTGGGGCTTGAGTCCACATTTCCTACACTATCCCTGATCTTATTTTTGGAGAACTAGAGATCCTGGTGAAGTTCACTGTATGACAGATGGTCTCCAGGGACTCACAGTGCTAACTAGAGATGGGCACAAAATGGAAATATAGTGTTTTGTTTTCTTTTGTTTCAGTAGTCATTTCATTTAATTTAGTTAATAATAATGGAGTTTTAAAAAGAATTTTCATCATAAATAAAATGTAATGAAATACTTTGTAAGGCTATAAATAATGGGGAGCTTTCCTTTTTTTTATTTAACAGGGAACCCACTGCCCTCAATCAAAGACCTTCAAACCTTCTAATCAATTTGCTTTCAAGCAAGCAAAGAATCCCCTGTAAACAAACCTAATCACTAGCTACTGCACAGAGAGATTGGAGAGACAGTTCAACAGCTGATCAATGTCACAGCTAGGGAAGCAAGGAAAATATAAAAAAAAACCCTTCCACAGTCCTAGTTAATTAGAAATCAGTTTAAATCCATTTGCAGACACACCCAGTGAAGGGAAGAGCTCAGCTCCTAGCTAGCTTTAGGCAGATTAAGATCAGAGATAAGCTATCTCAGCAGCTGAGGTGCAGGAAGAAAGGAAAGCAAACCAGTCAGTTTAAAAATATCAAGAGGCTAGGATGAATAGTCTCATTTCCGAAACAAAAAATTGTGATTTATTTCATTTATTGACGGCACACAGTTTGCTATTTTGTTTCATTTTGTAAGGTTTTGTAAGTTTACAAAACGACGAAACAGTGTGTGTTTTCATAAGATGCCCATCGCTAGTGTTAACCTCAAACCTGGTGAGCAATGTAGGTGGATCAGTTATGGTGTTAGGCTGAAAACCTTCCTCAAATGAGACATGCAAACTTCTAGAAAGAACAAGCTCTCCCTCCCTAGGTGGGGAAGGGATTGGGAGTTGGAAGGAGGTGCTAGAAGGTGGTGGTGGGGAAGTATTGACAGAGAGAGAGAGAGAGAGAGAGAGAGAGAGAGAGAGAGAGAGAGAGAGAGAGAGAGAAGACATGCCTTCTTCTTTTAGGATCTTTTTAACCTGTTGGCTTCAACCTTGTCACTATCAGCAGGTATCCCCTAAGAGAAAAGTGCAGTCCTTGGGGGTAAAAAGTTTCTGTATGCCTGTATGTTATATTTCTATCTTGCCTTCTCTCCACTGAGCCTGGTGCCATGCCAAACAACTGATGGGTAGAAGAGATGCCATTAAAGCAGAAAATCCAGTGTCATCTTCAGCATTGCTACAGTAGTTTGAATTAAACAACATTGACACATATTGTGATGTATATCAGTAATGTAACTGGGCTATATGGGCGCTTTTACAAGACTTCTAAAATCTGCCTGCAACTTAAATTCGGACCAGAGATCATGGGGGTTTGTCCCTCTTCCTGTGTTCCTACCCTTCTGACCTCCATTGCTCCTGTCTACAGCGAGGGGAGGGAGAAAAAAGGGAGAAAAGCTCACCTCCACTCATCTCCGTCTGCCCTCCGAGCAGCCCCGAGCAGCCCGGAGAGATTCCTGTCTCTTAAAGGGGCGGCAGGGACAAAACAAACAAACAGAAGGCTCCCAGCCCGGCATCCACAGCTTTACAATCTGCATCGGAAGATTTTTTTACCTCTGGAGACCAGGTACTTGAAAAGTGCACTGGGACGCGCTTAGGTGGGTGTGGTCGTACTTTGTTTTGTTTAAAGTCCACAGCTGGTGGGAAAACAATTTTAAGCTCTGGATCTGGGAGTCATTTGCCTCAGATTTTAGGGGTTGTGTAAAAGCGCCCTAGGAGAGATGAGCACAATGACCTCTGAATTCTGTTTTCACCCATAAAAATAAGACATTCTCAGTTTTTAAAAACTCAGGGTGGTTATTTTTTGAGCTAGTCTTCTGTGAACAACTGGAAAATATAAGATCTAAAAACAGTATGTCTTTTTGTGAAATCTAATTCTTTTTTGGAACATATGTCAGCACCTTTTGAGACTCCTTTTTCCAATGCTGCATGAGTTGGAATACTTTCAATGATTTAGAAGATCACCAGCTTCCCAGCCAGATGCTGCTCTGATTTGCACATATGTGCATGAAAACACATGCACAGAGATGGAAATGTCACTGCAGGCTCTGGCTTTTCTTCTGCTTCTTCTGAGTGACATATCTATTTATGACAATCCTTATCTTCCTTTGTTAAGTGGCAGTGGAAGGTGCTGGTCATGAAAATTTAAACTACATCTTCTAAAAGGAAAAAGGAAACCTTATTAGACACCTTGGCATAAATCCCCCACACTTGAATGTGCATTTCTTCCTGTGGCATAGCAGGTGTGTGGCAGTTTTTGCCTTTAGATTAAACAGATATAAAAGGTTTCATGGACAGTAGCTAGGTGACACCGTAGAACATCTGTAGTTGCATCTCAGCTCTTTCCTGGGCTGCTCACCTGGCAATTAGTTCATTGAACTTAAAAGGTGCAACCTGCATTTTTGGATTTTTAATATTTAACTGAGTTAGTCTGATGTTTAGTTTGTTGTAGGGATATATGGAAGCCTTTTGAGTTCTCCATTTTGTAATAAATGGCATAAGGTTTGGCCAACCACACCTGATACTATCTGGCCTAACTCTTGTCTCAGTCCCTCCTTGGCAGTCTACAAAGCTAGGCACTAGAGATGGGCACGACCAGAAAAAATTACGTTTTGAGTTGTCGTTTGTCGGGACGGGCCCATTTTGTGTCATTTCCGTTTGTCGTGAAATTTTTCAAAAATTTGTTGTTTCCGTTTGTCGTCTGTCGTTTGTACAGTGGTTTAGGGAGCGTAACGTGTAGCCGCCATTATACATTATGTTGGGGTTGTTAGTGTGACAGGAAACCTCGTCGGCACTTCTCTGTCTCACTAAGAACATTATGTTAGGGTGGGGGTTAGTGTGTCAGAGGAACCTCGTCGGCGCTTCTCTGACTCACTAAGAAGGAAAGCATACTGGCGTACTGCCGTACAGGTTACGCTTAGGGAGGGAGGGAGTGGGTCTCTGGAGTTGAAGGCACCTCTCTGGGTGCATCACTCTGACCCACTAAGAAGGGAAGTGTACTTGCGTATGAATCTGGGTTAGGGTTGGGGTTAGGGTAAGGGCTAGGCTTAGGGTAACGGTTCAGGTTAGGGTTAGGGTTAGGGTTAGGGTTAGGGTTAGGGTTAGGGTTGGTGGGCTTTTTATGCCCTCTCTGGCACATCCAGAAGTCTCAGCAAAACCTGGCCATGCGATTGGTGAAATGGCTTCAAAAATTTGCATGGTCCCATCCCATGGCCAGCCCATCATTGTGCGTGCGCAGGTGTAAAAAAATAAAAATAAAAATAAAATAAAATAAAACAAAATCAATACGACATTTTATTGCTATAAAAAAACCACTGCTGCTACTATAAAAATTCAGGCATTTAAAATACCTAATTTTCACATGTTTCTGTGGTGCTTTGGTGGGTTTTTGGACCACGATTTCAAAAGAAAAATTGTGGTTGCCATTTTGGATCCCCCCCACCGCATGGCAAATGGAGACGACGAGGATGACCCTCCCCAGCCTGGTGCAAGCAGCCCAGGACAGGAGAGAGGGGGAAGGCCGGGGACCCCCCCAGAAACCACCCCTCGGTAGGTGCCCTCACTGAGGCAGGCATATTTTGGCCTGCTTTTATGGCCGTGAATCAGGGTTTTTATTTATTTTTAAAACTTTTTTTCTGTGCTGCTTGGCATCGCGCGATCGCTGCGATGCCATGAACGACAACGAAAAATCAGACCCAGTTTTTCTTTTTCGGTTCGGGTTCGAGCTGGAGCGGAGTAATTCTCATTACCGTTACCCATTACGTAATAATAACGAGAACCGAAAACGGAAATGACAATTTCGCCTAGTCGTGCCCATGTCTACTAGGCACATTGATTTATTTTTATTTTATTCCCCTTTCCCATAGCTGATGAGAGAAAGTTCCATTTGGCATCCCAAATGTTGACTTGTACTGTGCATCATGCTGCTGTCTCATCCACCACTTTGGGTGTGGAGATGACAGTGAAGTAAGTGGGAGGAGAGCATGTGTTCTAGTACAAGTCAGAATCTTGTAGCATTCAGATAAATAATCAAAAAATATAAAAGGGTCCTAATTATTTTAGAGTATTATTTTTTTAAATCAGTAAATATAAAGGTAACTAATTTTGGGAAGTGTGTCTAAAACTATGTAGTTACTTTTAAATATTAACATTCTAAAATCTGGAAACAGATGGCAACTGTAGCTCTAACCCCTGGAGAGCAATGATAGCACTAGCAGCTTTTTCCAAGGTATGGCGTAGTTGCCACAAGTAATAAGCCATCATTACTCTATAGCTGTTGACATTAGTGTAATAATTATATCTCCTTCTCTATTTGCATGATGGTGACAGGTCATCTTTTTCCAGTCAAACAGAAAGAAAGGCTGCATGGGCTAAACATAAACCAAGTTGTTTCCCAGGCGTATTAATGATAGCTTTCAGCATAGGCACATTCGTCTCTGAGCAGTATGTACTGATTACTTCCCCCTCATCCTTCAAGAAGTGAGTGTAAACATACACACATACACAAATGCATTGCTTCTCTTTGAGATAGTAATGAAGCTAACAAAACTTGACATGAAAACATATGCAGTCAAACCACGGCTAATGTGGGACATTCTGATCACTGCATGGTTCACCTTGTACCTGTTTACAAACAAAAGCTTAAAACTCTAAAACCAACAATTAAAACAGTGAAAACTTGGACTGAGGAAGCAAAGTTAAAGTTGCAAGCATGTTTTGACTGCACTGATTGGGACCTATTTGAAAACACTTCTGCTGATTTGGATGAGCTCACAGACACTATAACATCATATGTCAGCTTTTGTGAGGACTTATGTGTGCCATCTAGGAAAGTGAAAATTTACAGTAATAACAAACCGTGGTTTACAACTAAACTCAAACAGCTACGTCATGCCAAAGAAGAAGCCTATAAAAATGGTGATAGAAAATTGTTTAATCAGGCTAGGAATATACTGAACAGAGAAATTAGAGCAGCAAAAAGGAACTACACTGAAAAGTTAAAGAACCAGTTTTCAACAAATGAATCAGCAAATATGTGGAAAACTCTTAAAACCATTACTAGTCATAGTAAGACCCCTCTCCATGTTGAAAGAAATCATCAACTGGTGAATGACTAATATATGTTTTACTGCAGGTTTGAGAGGAAACTGCAGCCATCTATTCCTGAAATTTCCATCTCAGATTTAGGAATAGGAATAGGAATCTTTATTGTCATTGCCCCCTCGCAGGAACAACGAAATTTTGTGGTTGCTATATAAAACTCATTTAAAACATTTCACATAGATTTAAAAACAGTTACAACACATAATATGACATATAAAATGACTAAAATATGACATATAAAATAAGCTGACTTCAAAGTCCAGGATTTCCGTTTAAGGCCAATATTGCTCTAAAAAAGAAGCTGAGAACAACAACAACTGAGCCTGTGGAAATTTATCCCATATTATCGGGTCCTCCATCTTTGGTGATCACAGAGAAGGAGGTGCAAAGTCTGTTTCACAATCAGAAGTTAAGAAAAGCACCAGGTCCAGATAAAATCTCTTCTTGTTTAAGAGTCTGTGCTGAACAACTGGCTCCTATTTTTACCCGCATCTTTAATAGATCACCGGAGATGTGTCATGTTCCTTCTTGCTTCAAACATTCATTGATTATTCCAGTACCAAAAAAATCTTCTGTCAAGGAATTGAATGATTATAGACCAGTTGCTTTAACATCTCTGTAGTCATGAAAACTTTTGAGAGACTAGTGTTGGCTCACCTGAAATCTATCACGGATTTGTCATTAGATCCATTGCAATTTGCTTATCGTGCAAATAGATCAATAGATGATGCTATTAATATGTCCTTACACTATATATTGCAACATCTTGAATCTCCAAAATCTTATGCAAGGGTTCTTTTTGTTGATTTTAGTTCTGCATTTAACACTATTATTCCAGTTATCCTTATGACTAAATTAAAACCGCTGGCTGTACCTGATCACATTTGTAAATGGATTGTAAGCTTCCTAACAGACAGAAAGCAGCAGGTGAAGTTAGGTAAAATTATATCAGATATTAGCAAGGTTAGCATAGGAGCCCCTCAGGGCTGTGTGCTTTCTCCATTTCTGTTTTCCTTATATACTACTGATTGTACCTCAAAGGATTCCTCTGTTAAAATAGTGAAGTTTGCACATGACACTACGGTGATTGGTCTCATTCGAGACAATGATGAATCTGCTTATAGGCAAGAGATTGAACAACTAGTTTTATGGTGTACTCAAAATAATCTTATTTTTTATTTTTTTATTAATTTATTTAATTTTATTTCACAAGACAAGTTAAGACAACAGTACAATAGCGTCTCATTATTTATACATTCTATAGGACCAATATCCTTTTCAAAATCCACCCTCTAATTCATTGTTCAACAGTTAATTGTGACACACACACAAGTAAGTTAATTCTTTTAAAATTTTACATTCCAGCAGTCAAAATTATTCCCCATAACAGATTCCTCATTTTTTGTGTTAATTCCATACGTTAATAAGGGCTTCCAGGTTTTCATAAATGTATCATGTTTTATTTCCCCTCTATATATTTTAATTTGATAGGTCAACTTTTCCATAAGAACCATTTGCCAGATTTTGTTCAGAAATTTTTGTAGTGAAAGATCTTGAGCATTTCTCCATTTTTTTGCAATTTCAGCTCTTGCTACACCAATCAGATTTGCTATTAAGTCTTTATATGATAATTTTTCATTTCCATCCTTAAATATTGAAAATAATAGTAAAGCTTCATTTATAATTATTCTTTGTTTTAACAGGGTTTCTATCCATTTAATTATTTCCTGCCAGTATGCTCCTACTTTGGGGCAAGAGATCCACATATGTTCTAGAGTGCCTTTACTTCCACAATTCCTCCAACAATTGTCTGGAATTTCTTGATTAATTTTATGTAATTTTGTGGGATACCAATACTATCTGTGAGCTACTTTTAACACCAGTTCTTTCGCTTTAGTTGATATTGATTTGTAAGGATATGTGTTCCATATTCCCATCCATTCTTTCTCAGATATACTAATATTTAAATTTGTTTCCCAGGCTACTTTGGATCCCATGCCCCTAACAAATGCTTTTTCAATCAACTGTTTATATATGATTGAAGTTATACCCTTTCTTTTATTTCGATCCTTTTCTATACAGTATTGTTCGAGTACTGTAAGTGTTCTCATGGGTCCATGTCTTTGATATAATTGGTTTGCCAAATTTCTTACTTGTATCAATTGTAGCCAATTTGCTTTTATTTCCTTTGTTTTATCTTCCAACTGTCTAATTGTTATTGGTTTCCCAGCCTCAAATAAGTCTCTTATTCTATAAATTCCAATTTGTTTCCAATTTTTAAATTGTGCATATTTCTCTCTTGATTTAAATTTAGGATAATCCAACATAGGGCACAAAGGAGATATAGGTGGAGCAAAATGTTCATATACTTGCGCCAAATTTTCAATGTCTCACAAGTATAAGGATTTTGTATTTGCTCCTTTTTCTAATGAATTCCCTTGTAAATATATAGGTATTAACTAATCCAGTTTCCTCGCCTTTTTCCATTTCGACCCAATCTGGGATTTCTTCTATCTGAATAAACTTTATAGCTTGAGTGATTTGAAAAGCTTCATAGTATTTTATTAATTGTGGTATTCCTAGCCCCCCTTTTTTGCTTTGACCATATTTAACACTGCTTATGAACTTTATTTTCTTCCCCTTTCCTCCAATAAACTTCTCCATATTTTTTGCCATAGTTTAATTTTTTTAATTTCAGGTTGTAATGGTATATTTTGAAATAAAAATAAAAAATTTGGTAATATATATGCTTTGACTAATTCTATTCTTCCCAGCATTGACATATTCAGTTTCATCCATTTTCTAGTTTTTTCTTTAACTGAATTAAATACTATTTTGTAATTTCTATATATTAATTGGTTTTTACTTTTTGTTATCCATACTCCCAAATATTTGAAAGTTGAGTAGCATAAGTCCAGATTTAACTTTTTTTAAATTTCCTTTTGCACTGCTATAGAAATATTTATACATAACAATTTAGATTTTTGATAGTTAATTTTTAGGCCCGTATAATAACAATGTTCTTGTAGTATATGTTTTAATGATTCTATACTTTTTAATGGATCCTCCAAAAACAGGAGCATGTCATCTGTGTAAAGGTTTATTTTATGGTTTTTATTTTTAATCACCAATCCTTTAATATTTCCATTTTCTCTTATTTGTGAGGCAAGTGGCTCAATTGCTATTGCAAATATAATTGGAGATAAAGGGTCCCCTTGTCTCGTTCCCCTACAAAGAGTGAATTTATCAGATTCTATTCCATTGATAAGGACCTTAGCCTCTGCTCCTATATATAAATTTTTCAAAAGATTAATAAATTTTCCACCCATATTCATTTTTTCTAATAGACCAAACATATACCGCCATTCTACACGATCAAAGGCCTTGAGGGCATCTAACGAGAGGACTGCTAATTTCCGTTTTTCTTTATTTGATATATTTATGACATTCAGAACTCTATGAATAGCATCCTGCATCTGCCTTCCTGGCATAAATCCATATTGATCTGTGTGAATGTACTCAGTAATAAAACTATTTATTCTCTGTGCCAATATTGAAGAAAAAATCTTTTGGTCTTGATTTTGTAATGTTATTGGTCTATATGATGAGGGGAGGGTTGGGTCCTTATCTGGTTTTAATATAGTTATTATTCTAGCTGTTCTCCATGATTTTGGAATTTCTTCACCTTCCATTATTGAATTAAACAATTTTAACAGATGCCCTATAATATCCTCTTCCCAAATTTTATAAAATTCTGATATAAACCCATCGCAACCTGGCGATTTCCCTTTTTTCATTTTTTTAATAACTGATTTTATTTCCATTACTGATATTGGGGAATTAAGTTGCTCTTTATGGTTCTCTGTAATTTGACTAACTGGTAATGTATTTACAAATTTCTTAATGTTTGTATCTGGTGTTAATTCTGTCTTATATAAATTTCTATAATACTCCATAAATGTTGTTACTATTTGCTGCTGTGGGGTTACTATTTTTTCATCTTCAGTTTTCACTGAAACAACTGTCCTCTTTATTGCTTTCTTTTTTACTGCATAAGATAATAACTTAGAATTCTTATTCCCATGTTCATAATAATTTCTCTTTAAATAGTTCATTGCTATCTGAGTCTTACTTGTGTCTAGTGCCTCTAATTCTGTTCTGGCTCTTTCTAGTTCAATATATACCTTTTTTGATCCAGATTTTTTATGATGGTCAGAGAGATTTTTTATCTTATTTTCTAATTGTTCTTGCAATCTGTTTCGTTCTTTTTTTAATCTGGAGCTTTCCATAATAAATTTCCCCCTTAAATATGCTTTTAGGGTGTCCCACAATAATGCAGGTTGTATTCCTTCTTTATCATTTATTTCATAAAAAATCTTTATATCTTCCTTTATTTTTTTAATGATTTCTGTATTTAAACATATGTTGGAACTTAATCTCCAGATTCTAGGCTTATTTCTTACTTCCTTGTTAGACCATGTGACTTTTATTGCTGCATGATCGGAAGTTACGATAGGAGCAAAATATATACTCTCTAGATGGGGTATCAAATTTTCTGAGATAAAAATATGATCTATCCTTGAGTAAGTGGCATATTGTTTTGAAAAAAATGTGTAATCTTTCGTTTTGGGGTTTAAAAGTCTCCAACCATCTATTAAACCAGCTTTCTTAATTAATTTTTCAATTTTGCTTCCATCACTTGAAACTTTCCTTTTTTGGATGTTGTGTCCAACTTTTGATTTAAAATACAATTTGTGTCCCCACCCAAAATAATATCACCCCAGGCAAATTTTTTTACCATTCTCAACAATTTTTGCATAAAAGCTGCTTGTCCTGTATTAGGAGCATAATAAGAACCCAATGTTAGCAGTTTATTTTCAAACTTTCCTTTTACTAGAATATATCTTCCTTCAGGATCCCTTATTTGGTCCATCACTTCAAGTTTTGAATTTTTTTTTTTTTGAGGATTATAGCCACTCCTCTTGATTTGTTTGTCCAATTTGCAAAATATTGGTCTCCTAGCATTGGGTGCTTTATAATATTTTTTGCTTGCTTCTTTTGATGTGTTTCCTGTAAAAACAAAACATCTGCCCCCAGCTTTTGAATCATTTTCATGACCCGATACCTTTTAACTGGTGAGCCTAGTCCATTTGTGTTATACGATACAATACTAAGATTATCTAACATTACATGCTTGGATTATATAAACTGCAATAATAATCATTTTTGTCCTTTGAGATATTTTACGATTTGCCTTGTAATTACACTCGTCTTTACCTAAATTGAATTGTCTTGCTATATTCTCCCTTATTCCACCCCTCTCCCTCTTCCCTTGCTTCCCCCTCCCTCCCCTCCCCTCCCCTCCCCTCCCCAATGTAGGCTATGAGATGAAACCTCCAGCTCATAATAGTCTGAGCTGAGCCTAATGGGGTATGTGAAGCCAGGAGTTAAAACAAACTTCTGAGTTGAGATAACCCCGCCTTACAGCCCACCCTTGCCCTTAATTATAACAATATATAAAACACAACATTCTCTTAACTCATAAATATACTGTTCATAAATATACTGTTCATAATGTCTATACATTATTCACTTCACTTATTTTTTAATTAACTACTTACACACTTAAACACTAATTTATTTTTTAATCATATTTACGCGTGAACTATTAGCTATTAACTACTGTTACATATATTTTCTATTCTTTACTAATAGACCTGCTCACATAGTTTCTGGGAGTTTGTTTAACAAACTGCAGCTGTTACATGTTGGCAGTTATCATCCTTTGCAGATAACAGCTCTTACACTGTCCTTGAGAAGTTCAGTAGCTTAGACCTTCAAGGTTTTTTTTTGTCTGCTTTTCTCCAGCGAAGCGGCATTCTCTCTAGCTGATCTGACTTCATCTCTGTCAAATGGCTCTCAGGAAGAGGAATTTTCTTTTGCTCAAAAAAGTCCACCAGTTGAGTAGTTGAAACGATAGTCTTTGATGTGTTCCCGTACCAGATAATCAGTTTGAAGGGGAAACCCCACCTGTATTTCACTTTCTTCTCCTGCAGAATTCTTGTATATGACCACCATTGTTTACGTTTTTCCACTGTCTCTGGTGCGAGATCATGATACAATTCTACTTTCTGACCTTCAAATGCCAGTTCTTTGATATTATTCAAAGCACGAAACACCTCTTCTTTCACAGCATATGATGCAAATCTCACAATTATATCCCTTATCCTTGATTGTTGTTTACGTCCAACACGATGTACCCGGTCCACATCTCTATTTTTTATCTCCATATCAGGACAGAGTTCTTGGAACCAGTTCAAGACTATTTGTTTCAGATCACTGTCTCTCTCATTTTCCTTAAAAAATCTCAAACGAAAGTTCTGACGTCTTTGTCTATTTTCCTGGTCCACAACTCTGTCCCTTACGCGCTTCAACTCCTTTTCCAGTTCATCATTTCTAGACTGCAACCCCTGTGCCATTTCAAAAGCAGAATCAGCCATCAGCTCTACTTTTTTAATGCTCTCTTTGACCTCCAAAAGGGTTTGTGATAAGGGCGCAATAAGACTTTTCATATCATCCTGTAAGTCTTTTCTTAATTGTTTAATAAGCAGTCTCATCTCATCGCTAGGTGAGTCAGCTTTTTTCCGCCCTCTCCCTTTTTTCTTCTTACCAGGCATGTCTGCTTCGCTCTCGGACTCCTCTGATGTCCCGGTCAGATCTCTTTGATCCTCCTCATCAGAGGTGAGTTTTGGCTTTTTTCCTTCTGATGTTTTCCTTGGCTTTCCCATAACTATGCAGTTCAAAGCGATTCTGCTATCTTATTTACGAATATTCACGCTTATTTTGACCAATTTATTTGGGCATAGAGCGGAGCTAATCTTCTATGCTGCCATTTTCCACAACAGCAAAACCACGCCCCAAAATAATCTTGAATTAAATACATGCAAAACTGTTGAAATGGTGATGGGTTTTAGGAGGACTCGTTCTCTACAGCCACCTCTTATGATATCAAATAACTTAGTGTCAATAGTGGAGTCCTTTAAATTTTTAGGTACTATTATATCTCAAGATTTAAAATGGTCATCTAATATTTAAAATATTATTAAGAAAGCACAACAAAGAATGTTTTTTCTGCGTCAACTTAGGAAGTTTAGACTGCCAAAAGAACTGTTGATTCAATTCTATAGAGGTGTTATTGAATCTATTATCTGTTCCTCTATAACTGTCTGGTTTAGCTCTGCGACTAAGCATGACAGATATAGACTTCAAAGGATAATTGGAACTGCAGAAAAAATTATTGCTACTAATTTGCCATCTGTTGTGGAATTGTATACCACACGAGCTAAAAAGAGGGCGATGAAAATATATACAGATTCCACACATCCTGGACATAATCTGTTTCAATTGTTACCCTCAGGGTGACGTTTTAGGGCATTGCATTATATGGACAACTAGATATAGAGATAGTTTCTTTCCAAGTGCTATCAAACTGTTGAATAAATAATTTTTACATTTCTTCTTCCTTTTTAAATAATAGGTTATATTGTAGTATTGTACTGTGTTTTTATTGTTGACTATATGAGTCTTATATTTCCTTTTATATAGAGAGAGCATTTTTACCAAAACAAATTCTGGGTGTGTCTAACCACACTTGGCCAATAAAAGTAAAAGTATTCTTAAAAAAAAGTATTCTAATGTGTTTCTGTGGCTGAGCAGGGATTTGCCTCCTAAGTCCTAGACCAGTGTTGGTGAACTTACGGCATGGGTGCCAAAGGTGGCACTCGGAGCCCTTTCTGTGGGCACGCAGACATCACCCCTTCACAACCACCTGTATTCAGGTTAAATTGCTGCCTTGGCACTTTGCAGGAAATTAGTGGGTTTTGAATCACAGATTGGGCACTCGGTCTCCAAAAGGTTAGCCACCACTGTCCTAGGCCATCACACTGGCCACCACATCATGCTCTATATTATTGTTTCCCGAAGAACCTTGCTTTTTGGTAGAGGCATGCCTCTGGCCTTCAGAAAGGTCAATCCCCTGATCATATGACAGAGTTTCAACAAAAATGGGAGTATTTTGGGGAGTAGACAAAGTCTGGATACATGAACCAAGCTTGCAAAGAGCACTAAAAGGAACAATGCTGCCTCTGGTTCAAGAGTAGGAATTCCAAGCTGAATTCAAATTCAGACAAGTAATTGGGGAGGGCATGTCATAGCGAGGGTGAGACAAAATGGTAGAACTAAAAACCAGAATATTGTATCTTAAAGGTCCTCACATCAGTAGCTAAGTATTCAGAGATATATTTTAATATTTGAGAAGATGGAAGATAATGGTATTGTAGATAAATTAGGGTGGTCATCTAGAGAATCCCAGAGGGCTGGATTGCAGCTCCAGTAGGAATTTACTAGCTAACTAGTACTGCCAGATTTTGAGGAAGTGAATTCATTCAGTTAATGACATATTCACTGAACTAATTTTGTTGCTTTGTGGCACAAAAGTGTAACATTCAGTTGTTCCTAGCGGGCAATTAACAAGCCACTCTGGGGATTCTTGGTGGGGCAAGCAAACTTGCTGGCTTGGTGAGCTCTTGAGAACCTCCCAGAGACTTGGTAATTGTCAACTAGGAATGATTGAATGGTATACCTCTTGCATACAGAGTAACAGGACTTCAGTCATTGTATGAAGACGTACTAACACCATCAACAGATCAGCTTTAAAGCCTGATTAGTCCTCTAATTGGTTGTGATCTCTTATGCTTCTGAGTTCTGTCTCCAGCCAGTTCCCTTTCTGGCATTTATGGCAGCATCTACCTTAATTGCAGCTTCCTATCATATTACATTTCAAGAGTATTGTTTTCTTCATCACAAGCCAGAAGGTGTTGCTGTGTAATATTTCATTTTTCAAAAGTATGCAACTGGCAAGTTAAAGACAGTCTCTTGTTGTATGTGTGTGTGTATATGTGTGTTGCATAAAATTCAATTTGGAGAAAATGAAATAGCTAGAAATGATATGCATACAGTATAATAATGCATCCTGGGGCATAGTACATTTTTCTCTGTGCATAGCATTTTGAAGTAGGTGTACATAATGTAAAAGATACTTGCTGAAGGAATTTATAATAGCCAGGAACAAATTAATATTGCAAATGTCCTGACATGGATGACATAGAATGAATGGCTAATGTCAAAAGATTATAAAATATGTTTTTTTAGAAGTCATCAGTGGTGTTTGAAAGTTAGTACTCTTTGGTTACAGACTGTACACAGAGCTGGTAATAGAAGGATGAGTGACTGTGTCATCTGTGAAAGCAGTGAGTTTACTATTGCAGCACTTTTTATTAAGGCCTGTTTGTTTGTTTAAAAGTATTTTTTTACCCTGCCTTTCTCCTCAAAAGAAAACAAGGCAGTTTACATTATTAAAACAAAAACATTAAAGCAAACAACAGTGAGTATACAAATACTAAAATGATCAAATGAATAAAATACTAAAAAAAAAAAGAATATTAAAACACATTCAAAGCAGTAATGGACAATAATCCATTAAAATACCCCACACAAGCAGTCTATCACTCAGGGAAAACTTGGCTGAAGAAAAAGGTCTTCATGTGTTTGTGGAAGGACAGGAAAGATGGAGCCAACCACCCTCTTGCAAGAGGATGTTCCTAATTCGGGGAGCAACAACAGAGAAGGCCCTCTCCTGTTTCCCCACTAAATGTGCTTGTGAAAGTGGCAGGACCAAAACCAAGGCCTCTCCCGATAATCTTAACACTCAAGCAGGCTCATAAAGGGAATTGTGGCCCTCTGAGATAGCATGAGCTCAAGCCATTTACCTTGGAGTAACTTACCTGTGAGTAGACTTCATGTCCACTGACATAGGGGAACATGATAGGATTGTGCTGTACATTTTCTTAATAAAGCTCATTTTGTCCAAAATACACTTTCATTAAATGAAGCAATTGCAACCACCACCATTTTGTCCTCATATTCGCTGACCATGCTCTTGGCTTCTGGGAACATTCTGGTTCTGGCCTCCTTGCAGATATCCTAGTTGCCGCCCATGCCCCAGCTGTTAGACTTCCTGTAATCATTTTACTGGTGGATCTAAATAGGATATATGCATTAGAGATGGGCAAAAATAAAAAAATGGTGTTTCATTTGTCATTGAGAGGTCCATTTTGTTTCGTTTCCATTTTTTGCAATTTTTTTGGAAAAAATTGTTTTCATTTTTTGTTTTTCATTTTTCGTTTTAACCCGCTTTTTGCGTGATTTTTAAAAGCATTTCCTGGCGTGGGCGTCCCCCAACGCCCCAGACCAGAGTGAAAACACTAAAATAAATTGATGCTGGCAGAGACACAGTATAGACTAGGTTCGCAGGGAGGCTGCAAAGGCAGTGGCGGGTGTTGCCCAGGGTGCAGGGCAGCCACAGAGTGACCACACTGCGGGGCAGGGGAGGGTACTCACCGAGAGGTATGCACACATGAGCACATGGAGACTGCAGGACTGAAGCTAGAGTCGCAGAGACAGCAATCCCACCCTAACTCCCACCGGAGACTGCAAGGAGGATGGGGGCTGCCAGAGCTTTTTATGCCCTCTGTGGCTGTCAGACCTGCCCAGTCTACAACCTGGGCATGCTATTGGTTGAAGATGTCCAAGAATTTACATGATCCCATCACATGCCTTGCCTCCATGTTGTGGCTGGAGTGGCAACATCCATTTTGTCATCCTTAAAGGGAAAAGAAAAATACATCGCGATGGGAGAAGACAAAACCAAACATTTTAAGGACCCCAACCCCCTGGTAGGTAATAATTTAAAATAATTATCGCATTATCGCTGCATTTTTACGGATGTCCAGGGTGTTTTAATACCCAAGAAATCAATATTAGGCATCTGGGAGCCATTTTGGGTCGATGTCCCCTAACTCCCCTTAAAGGAAAAAAATACAGCGATCTGTTTTAAGGACCTCACCCCCTCTGGTAGGTATTATCAGACAGTATAAATAATTATCGCTGTGTTTTTATGGATGTCCAGGGCGTTTTTTAACATTTAAAACAGCTCATTTCATTACACGTCACCAGTAACGAAAATGAAACGTAACAAACACAATTTTTGTGGTTCTGTTCATTTTGTTCCATTTCCATCACAATTTTCGTTAGTCATTTCGTTACGTAATGGAATGAATAATGAATAACGGAAATGAAAAAATGTTCGTTTCATGCCCATCTCTAATATGCATGCATATCTGCTGTTGTGATTTGCCAAGGGGCTTGTGGACCAGAACAAGAGGGGAGCCTCACTCCAATATTTCAGTAGACTGCCCCCATCACCGATCACAAGATGTCTAGGGTGCTGTTTTTTCTCAAATTGTCTTGTATCTGTGGAATTGTGAAGCAGTTTGCCTTTCCTAGACTTTTCCTCCTCGGAAACATAAGTAAAAATTCACCTGTATCCTCTAAGGAAAAGCCACAGATGTTAGTATAATTTAGTGTAATTGTAAGTCTTTATTCTTATTCACTGTTGAGAGTTAAAGCTGGGAGAAATCTTCAAAGAGGAGATATGAATTTTAAGGATTGTTCAGTACTGCTTGAGAAAATGTTTACCTGTTTGTATTGTCCTCTTTGCTTCCACTTCCAAGCACTCTCATTTGCAATTGATGCCTAGAATTTGATTGCTTTTCAAGTAAAGTTTAATCTGGGGTGGGCTAATCCATGAGGTGTCAAATCACATCTTGATTGTATAGATAGGTATGACCGTGATGTAATCCGGCACCTCATCAAGTTGTTTTGTGCTATCAAGGTAAAACTAACTTATAGCAACCCTAATAGGGCTATCAAGGTAAGTGGAATGTTTAAGAGTTGGATTTTTATCAATCCTACTCTCCCAGTGAATGTCCGTGATTGAGCAAGGATTTGAACTATGGTATCCAGAGTCCTAGTCCATTACATCACACTTCTTCTTAGTGTTTGTCCCACTTGGTGGTGAGGTCCGCTATTCTTGTTTTGGCCTTCCACTTGATGCAGTCATTGGCTAGGTCTGGGTGAACCTGGGATAACTTCATGTCATTCTCATGAGTGTTCATCCAGTGCTGTTTTGGAGATCCTCTCAGTCAGGATCCACTGACCTCCAGGATGAGACCCTTTTTGGCCAGAGTTTCCTCATCAGCACTCAGGACATGTCCAAACCAATGCAGTTGGGCTTTGTGCATCTTGTCAGCAATAGGTGCAATGCCGTATTTCATTCTGATGTCATCATTGCACACATGATCCTTTCATGTCAGGCTGGAGGTCCATCGCAGCATCTTCATTTTCACGACACCAAGGCGACATTCAGTTTCTTTAATCACCAGCCTGCATTCTACACCATAGAGCACAACAGGTCATACAATGGTGCGATAGATCTTAAATGATTTTAAATGGTCACTGATCTTTTTGTCACACATGATAATTGACGTTGCATGCCATTTTCACTGTTGATCCTCGATGTCACCTCATAATTCAGACTCCTGTCATCTGTACTTATGGAGTCAAAGTATTTGAACTTCTCAGTTCTTGGTAGATCAATTCCATCAATTTGATGGTACCATATTCATTTGGGTTGGTCATCAGATATTCCGTCTTCTTCACTTTCTGGCGTAGGCCAAACCTTGTCAGATGGTTACTCTATACTTGGGGTGGGCAGTCAAGATTTGTGATGCAATCATGACATCATCAGTGTAAAGGAGTGTCCAGGCCAATGGATTCTGCATATCTCAAGTAACTGCATCCATAACCAGAATGAAAAGAAGCGGGGATGGTGCTGCTTCTGGTGGACCTCAATTGTGTGAGGAAAATCTTTCAGTGTACCTGCAGCAGCCTGTACATGACTCATATAGGAATTTGAACCAACAGACAAGTCCTTCTGGGCATGCATGATGTCACAATGCATAACAGATGACATGGTGTGGGACTTGATCAAATGCTTTCTTGATATAAAGGAAAGCTGCATGCACTGATTTCCGTTTCTCCCTGTGTTTTTCAAATAGTAGCCAGGCAGCATGGATTTTGTCTATTATTCCACAGTTATTGATGAAACCAGTTTGACTGACACTTATTTGGACTACTGTGTGAATTTGTGTGTCGATGATTCGCTCAAAAAATTTAAGAGTTTGTGAATAGAGATGGGCACGACCAGAAATTTTTTTCCAAGTTGTCGTTTTTCAGGACGGGTCTGTTTCAGGTTGTTTCCATTTTTCATGAAATTTTTAAAAAATTTGTCGTTTCATCATGTCGTTTGTTGTTACCGCCGCCGCGATTTTGCGCGATTTGACGTCCCAGCGAGTGGCGTCCCGCTGGCGCTAGGTGTTTCTGGCGCGGTGGGGGTTTCTGGGGGCCCTAGGCGGCGGGGGGAGGGGGCACGGGGCGCATGGGCGCGTGCGGGCGGGCACGGCGGCGGCGCGGGTCCCACAATGACCCATAAAAGGGGAAAACACTTTAAACTGACTTGCTGCACAAGACTGCATCGAATAAAGCAATTGCAATTTTTATTGCAAACAAAGTGGGCAGTGCACCCACAGCAGAGCTGCAGGCAGGGTATGAAAGGACCTTGGCTTGCCACCAAGCAAATGAAATTTTCAAACCTCCCCCCCTTTGAAGCACTATCAGAAAAGAAATCCTAACAAACTGCAGGAGAATAAAAAAGAATAAACTGTGTTGCTGTTCCCCACAGCAGACAGAGAATGAAAGGAATTATTATTATTTCCTAAAAATTCAATTGAATCAATTCCCTCCCTGCCTGCCTATCTGAAATCTAAAAGCTCCGTGAAATCGAAACTAGTCTAGCACAGCAGCCAGCTACACACAGCCCTCTCCCACCCATATCCAAGCCCGGACTGCGACTCTTCTGGGAGTGCCTCGGCTTTTTATGCCCTCTTGCACATCCAGAAGTGTCAGTCAAAACCTGGCCATGCGATTGGTAGAATGGGTCCAAAAATTTGCATGGTCCCATCCCATGGCCAGCCCATGATTGCGCAGGTGTAAAAAAATAAAAATAAAAATAAAATAAAATAAAATCAGTGCGACCTTTTACTGCTATAAAAAACCCACTGCTGCTACTGTAAAAATTCAAGCATTTAAAATTGCTAATTTTCGCATGTTTCTGTGGTGCTTTGGTGGTTTTTTGAACCACAATTTCAAAAAAAAATATTGCAGACGCCATTTTGGACCCCCCACACCGCATGGCAAATGGAGACGCCGAGGATGCCCCCTCCCAGCCCGGTACCAGCAGCCCAAGACAGGAGGGGGGGGAGGCTGGGTAACCCCCCCGAAACCACCCCTCTGGTAGGTGCCCTCAGGCAGGCATATTTTCACCTGCTTTTTTGGCTGGGAATCGGGTTTTTTATTTTTAAAACTTTTTTTCTGTGCCGCTTGGCATCGCGCGATCGCCGCGCGATGTCAGGAACGACAACGACAAATCAGACCCAATTTTTCTTTTTTCGGTTCGAGTTCGAGTTCTGACAGCTTAATTGTCGTTACCGTTTCCGTTACGTAACGGAAACGATATCCGAAAATGGAAACGACAATTTCGCCAAGTCGTGCCCATGTTTTTGTGAAAGTAATCTAATTGGTCTGTTGTTGATGAATTCTGAAGGGTTATCCTTCTTCCAGATTGGTACTGTTGCGCTAAGTTGCCAATGGTCAGGTGTCTTTTTCTCCTGCACAATCTGGTTAGAGTTCCATCAGCCAGTTGCAGGGGTTCCAGTGTTGCAACTTCCACAGTTCTTCACCCCATCATCTGGTCCTGTGACTTTGCCCATTGTCAGCTGTTTCTTTGCCATGGCAACTTCATCAGGCATGATAGGTTGCACAGGCCCTAGAACTGGGGTTAACATATGGTATTGGGAGGTGCGCGAACTGTTCTCCGGAAATTTTCTTGAAGTAATCCCACCAGTCCACTACATCACAGGTTAAAGGTTAAAGGTAAGTTAAAGGTTCCCCTCGCATATGCATGCTAGTCGTGTCCGATTCTAGGGGCGGTGCTCATCTCCGTATTCAAGCCGGAAGAGCCAGTGCTGTGCACATCCATGGCCATGTGGCCAGCATGGCTGCAAGGAAACACTGTTTTACCTTCCCACTTTTTATGGCGGTACCTATTTATCTACTTACATTTACATGCTTTCGAACTGCTAGGTTGGCAGGAGCTGGGGTTATCAGCGGGAGCTCGCTCCGCTGCGTGGCACCCAGGATTCGAACTACTGAGCTGCCGACCTTGCAGTCTACAGTTTGGGTGCCTTAGTCCACTGAGCCACCACGCCCCCTCACAAGAGCAGTGGCAAAATTGTGCACACTTTTTTGAACACCAGTAGAAATCAAAATCAAAACAGGGCTTAAAATACTTAAAATATTAAAAATGAGGAAGGTAAGGGAATTTCTTTTCCACTGAAACCACTATGCTTGCCTTAAAAAACCAATGAATACAATATGAGAATATTCAGTGTAGGTCTGTGGTTAGAGTAAGATAAAGATTTAAATAAATATGGAGAGAATATTTGCTGATTATATTTTTCCTTTCTTAAAATGTGTCACAGAAAGTTTAAAATCAATAAACAACAAACATTATTACCATTTTGGACACAAATTCCTCCCTATCTTGAATGCGTATTTTGAGAACATAAGTGATTACAACAGCAGCAATTTTCAGCCTTTGTTAAACCTTTGAATAAGAATCCAACATTCTTTGCTGTAATTCCTAATTTTTTAAAAAACCTGACAAAATAACAGCCTTGAGGAACACCTTTTTAATACCTCATATGTTTTACTTTTTATAGCCATTCTTTATATTAATATAACTTGATTTGTTATTTATGCTCCGGTAATAGCACAATATGAAGCATTAGTCCATCACATCTTACTTGATGAAAGCTTTCCACCCTGTAAGAAAGAAAAATGCAACTAAAAATTCTGTTCAATTATCAGTTTCATCTGTCCATTAAACAAAGGACATGTTGCTTAGTTATAGGCAAGGCAGAATCTTTTTTGGATTTTGCTTCCACTTTCAGTGGGGTGTAATAGAAACTCATTACAGTTCAATAGGCTGATTTAATTGCATTTTTGTTCCCTCAAGGAAGTCACCTCTAACAGGCCCATTGGCATGTTTTCTGCCATGTGGCTACCTGTAGTGAATTCATCAAAGAAACAAATGATTATTATGTAGTCAGAACACCTGTCTCTACTACAGCAAACAACGACAGATAAATACTGCAAACAAGAAAAATCCAATAGGTATTTCATGTCTGCAAAGCCTTCGTAGACTTGCTTGCTACAAATGGCCTCTACCTAGGTCATTAAAAGGAAGAATAGAGGAGAACACCATACACTGGGGGGAAATGCTGTGACTCACAGGGAGGTGGTAGTAGTCACAGGAATATAGTTTACTTTGGTCAAAAATATCCATCATGTCTGTGTATCTGCTTCTTAATCAACTATACACCAAGAAAGTGATACCAAGAGCAACTCTTTTAAACGCACGGTCTATAAAGGTTTTTTTTTGGGGGGGGAGTGCTTTGTTTTCCAGTGATACAAAGTTCTGGTTCTAAAATCTGTTTTGAACAACAATGTAAAGTCTACTTCTTCAAAAAACCTCCAGTTTATGTATGTGACATAATGTGCTTCTCTATCCATTACTCAAAATGTTAACAAGTAGCTGGATTGCTTTTTGCACAATATTGTGCCTGTGTGGCCAGCAGGAAATGGGATGCTAAACTTTACATAGCAAATGGCATCCTGAATATTGACAACACCAATGGCAGCAGTCAAGATGGTTTACAGGATACCCTCTTGTGCTCTTCTACCATTCATGAGGCAACATCAAGCAGAAAAGAATCCGAGAACCTGACTTCTTTTTATATCAGTTAAACACTCACTCAATCACAAAACAATTATTCCCAAAACAGATAATTAGGTGCTTGATTAAGCCAAGCCTGGGCTCTTGCTAGACCAATAAATAAATAGAGGCTATCCTATCTTGCACATACAATGAGAATACAGAACTGACTGGAAAAGAGAATATTGATAGGAAAACATGATTGCGGAGCAGTAGGCAGAGAAGAAGACCTGAGTGGACTGACTCACTAAAGGAAGCTACAGCTGTTAGTTTGCCAGCTCTGAGAAGAAATTACTGGAAAAGACAACATTGCTAATTAAACAGAGGAGGCAGTTGGAAGAGAGTATTACCTAACATGAGACTCAGAAAATTAAGTCACTGCTCAATTTATTCATATTAACTGCTCACTGAAGGTCCAATGGTTTGCAAGATCTCAGCAGTCCTGTTAATGCTGAGACATTTTGGAGATCATTAACTCATATAAGTCATGAAATATCAAAAGTGACTTGAGGGCACATAACATCTTTTCACTATACCTTCCAGAAACCTTTAGCCAGTACAGCCATTGACTATGCTGGCTGTGAGGATTCTGAAAACTTTATCCAAAGCTCAGGTTATGTGAGTCTAAAGGCCACTTCCTGATAAATTGTGAATTAAATCTCAAGGCCCTTACAAGCACATCATTCAAGTACCAGCCTATCAAGAACTGCCATGTTTCACAACAGCACCAGTAGGATGAACCACAGCATTGTTGCTCCTTATGACAAATTTGACTTTTCAATGTTCTCCACAGCCTTTGTCCCACAGACCCAAATAAAGAGTCAACATAATGATTTATGGGTTTTAAAATTGGGCCACAACTTTATTAATTTCAGCTCTGTGAACTGGAACGTAACTTCAGTTAAACAGATGGGCCTCCCGTTGTGCAATTTAATCGAATTATTAACATCAAGCCGTGATGTCAGCTTCTTTTTGTCCCCAGAGGAGGTTGAAGGACATTTTGACCAGCACTCTTCCCATTTTCTGGGGCGCCTTGTGCCCTAGGCAGCCATACACCCATTTAACCTTATAACCTACATATTCTTATTGTCTGTCAACCTCATCCTATGGCCTATTGAATTATGATGTACAGCTGCCTTGTACCCTGCTTAAGGTGACTCATCACATGATATCACTGAGATCAATATGTCCTTGTACTACCTGCTGGTTGTGACCGGGCTTAACCTGCCTACCCAGCTATGAGATTAGAATGGGCAAAAACACACCATTACCCAATGGCCAATCTGGATAACAGCCAAAAGGACCACATCCTTCCATATGAACCTACCCGGCAATTAAGATCGAGCCAGGGGGCCCTCTTGAAAGAGCCATCCCTCGAGGTGAGAGGGAAGGCTTGTAGACATAGGGCCTTCTCGGCAGGTGCCCCCAAGCTATGGAATGCCCTTCCAAGTGAGATCCGCCTGGCGCCAACACTGATGACATTTCGGCGCCAGGTAAAAACCTTCCTGTTCCAGAAGTTTTTTAATTGACACAACATAGACTGTGGGTGCTTTGATGGCAATTTTAGCGTAATGATTTTAGTGTAAGGTTGTTTTATCATTGTTTTCATTATTTATTGATATGTGATGTTTTACTGTTTTAAATCTTTGATTGTAAGCTGCCCAGAGACCTTTTGGTAGTGGGTGGCATATATGCTGTAAAAAAAATAAATAAATAAATAAATAAATAAAAATTCCCATTCAGCCCCAAAGCAACCAGCTAATCCCAATCTCATAGCCACTAGGGAGGGTGGGTGGAATGTTGAGCAGCCCTGAAAGAGACCAGGCTGGGTGCAGGCAGCCATTTTAAAGGCTACCGACCCAATGACAGCCCAGACCCACATGATGGCACTGATTTTCATGCCAAATCTAACAGACCAGTTCATCTCACAACAGATTTGAAGGGGGGCACTGAAAAGGAGAGCAGGAGTACTGAAATTACCCATTGCCAGTTAGTACTTGAAGAGAAGGCATAACTTTGTCAGTAGGCAACCTCAGCAAAATCAAGTTATAGTTGTTATAGCAATTATTGATAATTGTGCATGTAAATACAGTGGACCCTTGTATAACAAATGGTTTGTATAACATAAAATCTGTACAACATAAAAAATCTGGAGATAGGGGAAATTTGCTTAACAGAATTGTCTATGGGGATATCTGTACAACATAAAAATTGTCACGATTAGGGATTACTTTGTTTTCAATGCATTCCTATGGGAATTTTGTATAAAGGAAAATTTGCTTAACATAATTTTATTTGGAACAAATTAATTCCTTTATACAAGGTACCACTGTACATGACTGAGGATGTGCACATTTTATTCATATCTATATCTTCTTTTGTCCTCATCCTTAAGTAACACAATTTCTCATCCTTTGTCAATGTAAAAATAGCCTTGTTATTTTGGTATGGAGGCTATAACCTAGAGCAGAGCTTCAAACATAGGACCTAAGGATTGTAATGATCAGATGACAAATAAGGCAAGGCATGGATTTTCTTTCAATACACATACACACAGGGTGGAAACGAGAAAGTAAAAATTAAAGCATCTTCACAATGTGCAGTTCTATCTCCATTAAAATTATCTATCTATCCTAAAAAAATAGTGATCACATGGTCAATAAAACTGCCCTGTTTAACTTTGCATTTTTGCAGTTGTCTGCGTTAGCAACATAGTGGCAGAACTCTTGCAAGGGATTGATTTCATGAAGAAATGTACACAGGCTGTTTGTGGTTTATTAGGAAGATCAAGATAACAAGTGCTGCATTATTGATCAAACCCAGGGGGGATGTTTCACTTATTCTGTTTTTCCCAATGAATTGCAATTACATTTCCCCCATGTTTTGGCCTGTTTCTGTCTGCTTAGAGAGGATCAATTCAGAGAAAGACTAATGAAGTAAATTCAATTTTCAAAACAACTCTGGTTACATAATGTGTGATATTGTGCTCCAAAGTGCAAGAAAATGGCCTAGTGTTGATGCATAATATCCTGCCCACATTGCCATTATTGTGCAAAAAACTATCCAGCGACTTACCATTTTGAATGATGGATAGAGAAGCACATTATGTCACATACATAAAGTGGAGGTTTTCTGAAGAACTAGACTTTACCTTGTTGTTCAAAACAGATTTGAGAACCAGAACTTTGTCTCATTGGAAAACAAGCCCCCCCCCCAAAAAAAAACTTTATAAACTGTGCATTTAAAAGAGTTCCCCTTGGTATCACTTTCTTGGGGTATAGTTGATTACCAAACTGAAGCAAGTTCACAGACATGATGGTATAACATATTTCCCTCTCTTATTTTTGACCAAGGTAAGCTATGTTCCTGTGACTTCTACCACCTCCCTGTAAGTCATAGCATTTCCCCCCAGTGGATAGTGTTCTTCTCTATTCTTTCTTTTAATGGCCTAGGTAGAGCCCAACTGCAGCAAGCAAATCAACGAAGACTTTGCAGACATGAAATAACAGTTGCATTTTCCTAGTTTGCAGTATTTATCTGTTGATTTTGTTCTAGTAGAGACAGGTGTTCTGAAACATAATAATCATTTGCTTCTTTGATGAATTCACCAACAGATAATGCCAGAAAACATGCCAATGGGCCTGTTAGAGGTGACTTCCTTGAGGGAACAAAAATACAATTAAATCAGCCTTGTGAATTGTAATGAGTTTCTATTACACCCCAATGAAAGTGCAAGCAAAAAAAAAAATCTACCTTGCCTTTAACTAAGCAACATGTCCTTTTTTTAAATGGACAGATGAAACTGATAATTGAACAGAATGTTTTAGTTGCAGTTTTCTTTCTTACAGGGTGGAAAGCTTTCATATTACTGGAGCATAAATAACAAAACAAGTTATATTACTATAAAGAATGGCTATAAAAAAGTAAAACATATGAGGTATAAAAAGGTGCTCCTTGAGACTGTTATTTTGTCAGGTTTTTTCTAAATTAGGAATTACAGCAAAGATTGTTGGTTTCTTATCTAAAGCTTTAACAAAGGCTGAAAATTGCTGCTGTTGCAATCACTTGTGTTCTCAAAATAAGCATTCAAGATAGGGAAGAATTTGTGTCCAAAATGGTAATAAATTTTTGTTGTTGTTTATTGACTTTGAAATGTCTGTGTCACATTTTAAGGAGGAAAAATATCAGCAGATATACACTGTATGTTAATCTAAAACTTTAACCTACACTGAATATTCTCACACTGTATTGTTTTTAAGGCAACCATAGCGGTTTCATTGGAAAAGAAATTATCTTACCTTCCTTATTTTTAATATTTGTATGCATTTTAAGCCCTGTTTTGATTTTGCTCTCCAGAATCCTACTGGTGTTCAAAAGAATTTTGCCACTGCTATTATGATGTAGTGGACTGGTGGATTTACTTCAAGAAAATTTATGCAGAAGAGTTCGTGCACGCTCTCCAGTCCCATATGTTTCCCCCAGTTCTAGGGCCTGTGTAACCTATCATGTCTGATGAAGTTGCCATGGCAAAGAAACAGATTACAATGGGCAAAGCCACAGGACAAGATGATGTGGCAACAGAACGGTGGAAGTCATAACACTGACAAAAGAAAATATTTTTTCACCCAGCGCGTTGTAAGTATATGGAACTCCCTGCCACAGGATGTGGTGATGGCATCTGGCCTGGATGCCTTCAAAAGACTGGACAGATTCCAGAGGAAAAGTCCATCACGGGTTGCAAACCATGATGGAGATGTGTAATCTCTAGGCTTTAAACAGGGTACTTCAATGCTGGTAAGAAGATATCTAGTCTCATGAAACCTTTGGTGGGGCTGAGATACAGGAAGCTGGACTAGATGGGCCATCCAGACTCTTCTTATGTTCTTATGTAACCCCTGCAACTGGCTGATGGAACTATTTCTGGAAGAAGAAGGAGAGCCCTTCTGAATGCACCAACAACAGACCAATTAGATTATTTTCACATACCCTTAAAATCTTTGAGCCAAGTCAATGACACACGATTCCATACCATAGTCCAAATAAATGTCAGTGAGGCTGGCTTCATCAAAAACTGTGGAATGATAGATGCAATGCATGCTGCCTATATGCTATTTGAAAAACACAGGGAGAAATGGAAATCAGAGCATGCAGCTTTCCTTAACCTCAAGAAAGCATTTCACTGAATGTCATCTGTTATGCACTGTGATATCATGGATTTCCCATAGGAACTTGTCTGTTGGTTCAAACTCATCTATGAGTCACTGAAGAGTTGTGTACAGGCTGCTGCTGGTACATTGAAATATTTTCATATCACATTTGGGGTCCACCAAGAATCAGCACTCTCCCCGCTTCTTTTCATTCTGGTTATGGATGCAGTCTCTCAAGATCTGCAGAATCCAGTGCCCTGGATGCTCCTCTACACTGATGACTGTATCAGACAGTAAGACAAATCTTGAGTGCCAAGCCCAAGTATGGAGTGACCATTTGACAAGGTTTGGCCTATGCTGGAATGTGGAGAAGACAGAATATCTGATGACCAACCCAAATGAAAATGGTACCATCAAATTGGTCTTGATCTACCAAGAATTGAGAAGTTCAAATACCTTGGCTCCATGAGCACAGCCGACAGAAGTCTTACTTATGAGGTGACATTGGGGATCAACAGTGCCCAGCTAAAGTGGCAGCTTGATTGATGACAGCACCAATGGTAGCAGTCAGGATAATCTACAGAGTTCATTCCCAACTTTGGGTTCCCAATGTTCTTGGACTAAAACTCCCAGAAATCCTGGCCAGCACAGCTAGAGGTGAAGGTTTCTGGGAATTTTCATTGAAGAACGTGTAGAGAAGATTGGGAAGCACTAGTCTACAGTAGCGATGGGCACAAAATGAAAAATGAAATGCTATGTCGATTCATTATGTACTGAAATGAAACATAACAAAACAAAATGATCAAGCAGCAGTTCGTTACAGACGAAATGAAACAGTCTTTTTTTTCCATTAAAACAAACCATTTCATTCCTTCTGTAAAACAGCTCACTGACACGGGTTTTAAAGAATGCTGACCTGGGCTCGGGGCCAGATGGTCAGTGGGAGAGAAAAAAATGCAACCATGGCTCCCTGTAAAAAAATACAAAATGAAACAAAATGAAATACAAAACATTTTTTTAAAAAATCATTTCATAATAAACAAAATGAAATGGGGTAAGAAATGAAAAATGAAACAAAACACAATTTTGGCGTTTTGTGCCCATCCCTAGTTTATAGGTGGTCAGCACTAGGGTAAAAAAAAAAAGCAACATCCGGCCTCGGGGCCAGTGGT
Source organism: Phrynocephalus forsythii (assembly GCA_029282475.1). NCBI lineage: Eukaryota > Metazoa > Chordata > Lepidosauria > Squamata > Agamidae > Phrynocephalus > Phrynocephalus forsythii. Next base: position 96,008,413 of record JAPFRF010000005.1, read on the forward strand.
CATTAGGAGAAAAAAATGCAACCACAGCCCTAACAGTGTAAAAATAAAAAATAAAAAAGCAAAATGAAACAACAAAATACAAAAAAAAACTTTTTAAAATAAAATTCATTTCGTAATAAAATGAAATGAAGGAAGAAATGAAAAATGAAACAAAACATAATTTGGGCGTTTCATGCCCATCCCTAGTCTACAGGATACCCTCTTGTGCTTACTATCAGTTAAACACTTCTTGCCCAAACACAATGCCAATTATCAGAGCTGTTTTTCAACAAGTGTGAATGGCAGAGAGCACATAATGGTCTGTAAACCATTTGTCTGCTGACATGGGTGTTACCAATCTGCCCTTTGCTGTGTAAAACTTTTTCCTTTTTCCTGCTGACAGTGTGGGCATTTTAATTTTATAAATCATAACTTTGAAACCCTCTGCTCAAATTACCAAAAATTTGTCATAGAATAATAGCAGACTGTCTGGTAGATTTGATCCAAAGCACAAGGAAATTATAACCAGTTTAAAAGTTATACAGTTTTGTTTAGAATTGCCCTCATGTTTAGAATTGCCTTATAGAATGTTGGCCTGTTCTGCTAGCAAATATCATTATTGGTCTAGGTAACTCTTATGAAATTCAATAAAGTATCATAAAATGCTTTTAAATTTGTTTTTAATCTCAATTAATTGAGTTTTAATATAGTTTTGTACAGTATTCTAAATCTGTTACTATTGTATAGGTTTAAGTTTTGTGACCCATCTTGAGTCAACTATGGTGAATAAAGGCAGCATATCAATATTAAAAATAAATAAATATATCCTTTAAAGGACATTATAGTCTTTATCTGTAAACCAGCCAACAAGCAAGATACTTCATTGTATAATAGGCTGAAATGTTTAGTAACACTCAAAATCTGCCACTATCTTGCTAGCTTGCATGTTTTGTTGGCTTTTGGACAATGTATAGAAACATTCTATAGGATGATCTAAGTAACAGTCTGGATAACCTGTTGGACAATCTGCAGAAGCAGCATGGTGGTCTCTTTTTGTTATATACAGTTGGTGGTGTCTCAACTTCTGGACCAAGGCATGTTTGATCATAAATCAGAGGATGGCACATTTTAAAAGAGAACATCTGACCAGTTTAAAAACAAATCACCTTATCCCTGGCCCAATTTCTATTTAGGACCGTGATACAACTGACAAAGAAGTACCCAAGAATGTTGGCAAGTCTTTGACTCCAAGTCCCAAGTCTAATTCTGTTTTTTTTCAGAATTTGGTACCATGTCTCAAGTCAGACACCATTTTTGGTGCCAAGTCCCAAGAACTGAACCCCAAGTCTGAGTCCCTCTTAAAATAAGCCTCCCCCCCCTCAGGAAAAAAAAGGAACAGTGTGTGGGTTCCAAGTCATGAGCCAAGTCCAAGTCATTGAAAACAACCAACAACTTAAAGGCAACTTGCCAGTGAGTCCTCCTGCTTAAGTCCCAATTCCTGGAAGTACTGTATCTTCTTTCTGTAGATGATGATTGATCTTTCAAGACATTTCCAGATCTCAAAAAAGGCTGCTTCTTTGTTGCAGACATCTGGGATGGGGGTGGGTGGGTAACAATGGCATGGCAATATCTAATCCTATTTTTTTTGTCTCAAACCAGCTGAGCTAATCTCTTTGCCCCTATTCAGATTTCTTATTCATGAGTCAGGTATGCAGAAGAAATAAATTAATTGTTTGAAAAAGTGAAGCCATTGGCATATAAAATTTTTTGCCATTTCTAGCTTGACTGCAGCTTCATGATAAAAAAAACAGAAATGATCCATGATGCTCTATAACAGGAAGTTAATAACATGCCTTGCACCAAGGCAGTTGGTGGATCAATACCAATGGACATTTAAATAGGGGAGTTTTGTTCCCCTGCTGCCATGGAACTTCAATTCTTCTAATTACCACTATTAATAAAGAGCTGCCAGTGTCTGATTAATGAGGACTCAGAACCAGCCGTACTTAATTTATGGCCCAGTTTTTGTGCTTGTGCAGTGGAAGTGACAGTTGTCAGGCTGCTGATCCAACTTTAAGGTGAGCCTGGGAAATTGAAGGTGCCATGGAGATTAATAGAGTGGAAGGGAAGCTGCCTTGCTAAGGGCCCATTTGTTAAAGAACAAAAGATGCTTCTTTAAAAAGGAGAAACAGATAGTGCTGGTGCCAATGCCAGTTTCCTGACACAGAGTTAGTCTCTTCTTTAGAATGTTGTTAGCGATATGTGATAATAGGAACATCATTTGAAATCACAGTATAGCAGCTATGGGAAATGTTCAGCATTCCAGATGTGTTGTATAGCAATTCCTATCAACTGGGGGGTTTATAGGCCAAAACACATGGAGGTCCAAAAGATACCTACCAGTAGGGTGCAGATAGAGGGTTTAAGACAAAGGATCTATGCCTCATTTGGCGGCATGGAGTAATCCGGCTGCTAATTTTTTTCCTGCTTATGCAGAGTGGCTGCCATGATAAGCACCAGCTGTTTTGGATGAAATTATGTCATTGGTTAGGTGGGAACAGTGGCAAGGGGCAGAGGTGAAGACTAGGCACACCACTGCACAACACAAAGGAGAGCCGTTGAGTAATAGTCTGTCCTCTGAGAATTCTGGGAGTTGTAGTTTCAAAAGAGAAACATTGATAAAAAAGCAAAACACTTGAAAACAAGAGTCAATATGTGGGGATCAAGTCCACTTTAAAAGATAAAATTTCCAATCTCCAACTGATTTTACCAGACTGAAATCTTACTGCCTTCGGTTGTTGTTGTTGTTGTTGTTGTTGTTGTTGTTGTTGTTGTTGTTGTTGTTGTTGTTGTTGTTGTTGTTGTTGTTTACCTATACAATTGGGTGAAAATTACTTTTTTCACCCAATTGTAATTTATTTTTTCAAAAGTCACAACAATATATATACTAAAATGAAGTACAAGACAAATCTGCTCCCCTCCACCAATGGGAGGAAGAAAATATTACTGAGTTCATTTTTTAAAAATGAGATTTCCAGAATTTGTAGATTTCATTATAAAACAGGACTGGAAAACCGAGGGTTTTTTTAAAAAATAGAAAGAAAGCAGGATTGTGAGAGAAAGCAAAAATCAAAAGTGTGCCCATCCATTGTGTACATTTAAGATTAGCATTAAACACTGTCTTGTAATTGTGTCAGCCACCTTGTGTCCTTTTTAAAGAGAAAGACAGAGTAAACATATCTTAAATAATAAAATAACCCTTAGGTATATTCAGTTCCATGAAATGGCACAGAAAAATAAAAAATGATTATGTAATGACTGCTTTCAGGTACTTAATGTGGTATAGTGGATAGAGGGATGGACGAGGACTCACAGCGGAAACACACTGTGTGTGTGTGTGTGTGTGTGTGTGTGTGTGTAAAAGGTAAAAATGTAAAGGTTCCCCCTGCACATGTGTGCTAGTCGTGTTCGACTCTAGGGGTGGTGCTCAAGTCTGTATTCAAGCTGAAGAGCCAGTGTTGTGCAAGTCCATGGCCACATGGCTGGCATGGCTGCAAGGAAACACAGTTTTACCTTCCCGCTTTTTACGGCACTACCTATTTATTTACTTGCATTTACATGCTTTTGAACTGCTAGGTTGGCAGGAGCTGGTGTTATCAGAGGGAGCTAACTCCGCTGTGTGGCACCCAGGATTTGAACTGCCGAGCTGATGACTTTGCAGCCAACAGTTTTCAGAGCCTTAGTCCGCTGTGCCACCACACAGTGTAAGACCTCCACTTAAATATCTCCTCTCCTTAAGGAGAGGTAAATGCTCTCCTTAAATATCCCATCTTCAATACCCTGCTATGGTGGAAATAAGCCAGTTCTGGCTTGATAGTACATAACAATGATTTCTCTTCGTTCTTTTCTTTTCTAAGGCCTGTTATGGTTATGAGATCAGTCAGTAAACATTTTTCCTTGCTAAGAAATAAAATGGTAAGAATAAAAACACCTTTCAAGTTTTCTTTTTTTCGTACTATTACAGACTTTTGAACATTCTGTAGAATTATTTTTCTTGCACATTGGGGTATTTGAAAAAAAAAAAAAAAAAAAAGAAAGAAAATGATGAAGAGTACTTGGCTTAAAAATTGTCCTTGAGAATAAACAGGATTTTTCTTAGAATAATTACTACATTGACTCAGAATTCATTTGGTTGACTTGGGGAAAGTCAAATTGGAAGAAAAGTGTCCTCTTCCTGTACGTCAAAGAAATGGTTGAGAGCATCTACTCTTCTGACGTCTTGACCCTGGTAAGAGGCTGAAGCAATGTACTTAAGGACCTCTTGTCTGTTTTTGCACAATGGAATTGTGGTCCCGCCACTTCAGTTGAAGATAGATGGTTCTGGAACAGTGTACCTTCTGGTAGAAAGATGAAAGAGAAACACTCTAGGAAATGTATATTGTGCAGGAAGCTTGCCCTCTGTTGTGTTGATTATAACATACTGTAGGCAAAGGGCATATGATTTGTATAAGAAAGGTTCTAAGTTCAGATTCTGGCTCTACATAGACAACAGCTGATAAAGACGTGAACTGAATACAAATAGTCTATTTCTTATTTATTTATTTATTTATTTATTTATTTATTTATTTATTTATTTGTTTGTTTGTTTATTTGTTATACTTTTATGCCACTCCATCTTCCAAAACGGAACTCTGGGCGGTTTACAAGCATAAAAAGGAGACATTAAATAAAACAGCAGTAGAACAACCATCAATTAAAACACAATGTATTAGAGATGGGCACAAAACAGAAAAATGGCATTTCGGTTTTTCGTTTTTCGTTGAGAGGTCTGTTTCAGTTCATTTCCATTTGTCAGGAAATTTTTGAAAAATTTCATTACCGTTTTTCATTTTTTCATTTGTCGTTTCTACCCGCTTTTTGCACGATTTTTAAAGCATTTCCATGCGCAGGCATCCTCCAACGCCCCAGACCAGAGGGAAAACACTAAAAAAAAGGATGCTGGCAGAGACACAGTATAGACTAGGTAGGCAGGGAGGCTGCAAAGGCAGCGGCGGGCGTTGCCCAGGGTGCAAGGCAGCCGCAGAGTGACTGCACTGTGGGGCAGGGGAGGGTACTCACTGAGCAGCACGCACGCACACAGGGAGGCTGCAGGACTGAAGCTAGAGTTGCAGAGACAGCAATCCCACCCTAACTCCCACCAGAGACTGCAAGGAGGATGGGGGCTGCCAGAGCTTTTTATGCCCTCTGTGGCTGCCAGACCTGCCCGCCCAGTCTGCAAAATGGGCATGCTATTGGTTGAACATTATCCCATCACATGGCTTGCCTCCATTTTGTGGCTGGTGGCGACATCCATTTTAAAGGGAAAAGAAAAATACATCACAATGGGAGAAGACAAAAACAAACGTTTTAAGGACCCCAACCCCCCTGGTAGGTATTATCAGACAATACAAATAATTATCGCTGTGTTTTTACAGATGTCCAGGGCGTTTTTTAACATTTAAAACAGCTCATTTCATTGTGCATCGCCATTAACGGAAACGAAACGTAACAACCACAATTTTTGCGGTTCTGTTCGTTTCGTTTCATTTTCATCACAATTTTCGTTTGTTGTTTCGTTATGTAATGGAAACGACAAACGGTAATGGAAATGTGCCCATCTCTACAATGTATGATGTCCAGAATATGGATAAACAAAATAAACATGTAAGGAAAGGAGCATGCTCACCATCCCTGCTTTGTTCTCTCTCTGTCTAGAGGTGAGGAGGGATGGTCAGCAGAGAACAACATTCTGCCCAACAATCCACTGTGCATGTGGCTTTATTTTCCTGCCATTTGCAAGCAGAAGTGCTGATGCTATGTGAATAGTGTAAGTAGACTACACTTGAGCACTCCATTTGTAATAGGATTCTATTCTCTAGATTTATTTCAATTTATTTCAATGATTTGGCTAAATAGGTCTGATATCATGTGTCTCTCTGAGCAATACTGAGTTAATTGGACCAATGGTCTAATTCTGTTTCAGCCAGCTTCTGATGTTCCCAACAGTGTTGTCAGAGGCTGCTGTGCACATAACCCCCTTAATCCTCCTTTGAAACAAATTGGAGTAGATTAGCAAAACTGGAAGTGTTCCTCCAAGAAATCTAATGGATTGGATGTGTTCAAGACCAAACCCCTCTCTCCAGTAAATTCATTGATTCATACAAGAGAAGAAAAAACTAACCATTTAATCAAGATTCCTGCTAAACAATGGAAATGTAGAACTACCAAAGCATCTATCAGCAATTAAGCAACAAATATAATATTTACTTGTGCTTGACACAGAGCAGTGCAGCAGTAGCGTGCAGATAAAATGTCAGTATTGGTATAAAGTATTGCAGAGTTAGGTTATGAAGAGACAATGACAATGGGTAGAGTAAAAACTCATATATTCATATATACATCAAAAATATATACAGCATAACAACCAAGCAATATTTACAACAGACAAACAGAGTGTGGGGTTCTGTTCTCACCATAACAGACCCACCTAACAAATGGAAAGCTAGTGCTTTTTATACAGTTCAGTACCCATCAGATGTGAGTCATCACTAATTACAATCTGATGCAATCTGATACAATCATGATGCTATAAATTCTTTCACCTGTGCTTCATCACATAACATGCCTGTCATTACTTATCTCTTACACTTGTGAATTAACATCATGAGTCTGCAGAATCTAACTGCCTCCATTTTAAAATTCTCTTTCCACTATCTGTTAAATATACATAACATATATTTTATCAACTTTTACATATCTTGACAGCATCATCATTCTTGAGTAGTTTACTCCTACTCAACACTATGTTGAGTAGTTTACTCTGACTCAATACTAAAATCTTTCTGTAACTTGACACTCTGGGAGGTTCAAGAACAATGTGTTGTAACAAGCCCTTGAGCTGTGGCTAGAATTGATTCTATATCACTTGTCACCTGGGAACAAAACTAGTCTAGGAAAACACAACACAAGGAATAAAAGTCATGCTTATTCTTAACAGTATTATAAATAGTGGTAAAGAGGCTGCCCTTTAAAGAGGAAGACCGGAACCTGTACCTATTAAGAAGAAAGAAGCAGCAGAAAACAACAGTGATGTTGGGAGAAAGGGAAACCTTAGAGGTACTTTGATATCTTAAAGCTAGTACTAGAGAGCCAGTAATCCACCCACATCCTCACACAAACTTAGTCCTAAATCATAAGGTACACACTGTATAGTGAGTTCTTACGTGTGTCTCCTCCTCACCCTTTCCAGCATACATAATAAAAAGTGGGGAAGAAGACATGACATAATGATGATTGATGTACAGTGTATGCTTCAGCTAAACTGGAAGACTGGCAAAACACTGCCATCATTTATCTGATTTTATTTGAAACTCTTAAAGAGTTAAGTGCAGCAGTTTACAATCAGGATTTGTTTGCTTTTTGTTTCTTTCTTAAATAAGAAAAAGAAATGAAGAAAAACTATGGCCATGAATTCAATGGTAAGCTGAGATACCAATCAGTGACATGAATTGCAAGGGAAGGCAGAGATATTTAGAGTTTGACAATAAATTGTAGCATTTGTTTATATACAATTTTGGCCTTTCTTTTCCCCATTATAATGGATATGTTAAATAGTAAAGCAGAAAGCTGTTACAGGACACAAATGTGTGCAGCAAATACAGTATAACCTAAAGTCTTTCTAAAGACCAGAAGAAGCTGCCATTCACATTGTTGTAAAGTAATTTTGGCCTTTCTTTTCCCCATTATAATGTCTGTACAACCTGAAGATGTGGGCAAGACCTTTGGACTGGTGAAAACCTCTACATATGCACTGGACCCTTGCTCTTCCTGGTGCCTAAAAGCAGCTGGGAAATTAAGGCTGCTTTCAAACAACCTCTAAAATCCACTGGCAACTTAAATTCAGATCCCCCCAGCCAGAGATCATGTGGGTTTTGTTCCTCTTCCTGTGTTCCCACCCTTCCGCACTCTGTCACTTCTGTGGAGGTGAGGGGAAGGAGAAAAAAAGGGAGAAAAAATGCAGGTTCACCTCCGCTCACCGTCGCAGCAGCCCCGTAGGGATTCCTGTCTGTTAAAGGGGCAGGGACAACAAAAACAAACATAAGGCAGAGGAGAGCCCGGCATCCACAGCTTTACAATCTGCACTGGAAATTTTTTTTATCTCTGGAGACCAGGTACTTGTAAAGTGCGCTGGGGCGTGCTTAAGTGGGCGTGGGCGTACTTTATTTTTTTAAAAAAGTCTGCTGCTGGTGGGAAAACAATTTTATGCTCCGAATCTGCAAGTGTTTTGCAGCAGATTTTAGGGGTTGTTTGAAAGCACCCTAGGTAGGAAAGGGAAAGAGAGAATATTTCCTTGCAGTAAGGCAATAAGCAGCAGTAAAACCACTGTAGAAAAAGCCATCCTTGTATCCCACTAAGATAACTGGTAATCAGTAGCATTGCAGTTTTGAAAAAGAAGTCTATGGTGGCTTCTTAGTTCTGGGGATGGGTGGGTTCCTGGATGATAATTTGTTGCTCTTCTGTATCAACAAGTTGGAACTGATTTATAGTGACCCTAATAGATAAGTGGTATATTTAAGGGGTGGTCTTGCCAGTTCCTTTCCCCCAGTGAGTTTCCATGGCCAAGTGGGGATTTGAATCCTGTTATGGAGGGCACAGATACTATATCAAGGATATCGTCTACTTCCTGTTGTTGTTTTGTTGACAATAAAAGCCCATGATCTAGCAGAATGGACATCATGAAGTCGTGAGCAGCCATGTTAGATGCTCTTTCAGCGTGGATAGTAGAGATGGGCACGAAATGAACAATTTTTCATTTTTGTTTTTGTTTTTTTGTTTCGATACGTAACAAAATGACAAATGAATTTTGTCTCTAAAATAAAACAAAATGAACAGAAACACTGGAAATTTTGTCGTGCGTTTCGTTTTCGTTACGGCAATACAGTGAACTGATTTAAATGCTAAAAAAATCACAAAAATTTGAAATAAATGGTAACGAAATGGCAACGAAATGAACAAAAATGAAAACGATTTTTTTTGCAAAAATTCGCAAAAAAGGAAACAAACCGAAATGGACCCTCTAAACGACAAATGACAAACGAAACACAATTTTTTTGATTTGTGCCCATCTCTAGTGGATAGTAATGTTACCCAGGATGTCCATCCTGCATTATTCCAGGAGCACAATATCACCATTGCCAGCTCAGTAATGAATGTTGAGGAGCAGCAAAGTAGAGAGTATAACTGTGACATCCGCAATGTTTCATTGTGGTCTGATTCAGGCTTAGTACCAGAAACAAAGCAATATGATTTAGTGAAGGATGAAGATACTTGTGATGATCATCTAGAAGGGGCGAGGTGTCCACTGTGTCCAGTAGAGCACAATGTGTACAGTAGAAGATTGGCACCTTCAAGGTCTTTAGGGAGGAGAAAATGTGTAAAGAAGTGTAGGAGAAAACTATGCCTAAGTTCCTTTCAGGAGGCAATTCTATATCAGTGGTGGCAAACCTTCGGCACTCCAGATGTTTTGGACCACAACTCCCACAGTCCTTTGACGTTGGCAATACAGGCAAGGAGATCTGGGAGCTGTGATCCAAAAACATCTGGAGTGCCAAAAGTTTGCCACCATTGCTGAGATGCAAGTTAACCAACTTGTTCCTGACAGCTTTGTCCCCGAATTAATATGAATATTTCTGGGCATTCTGCAAATGCATGCCACCTCACTTTGTAATTTCTAGTGCCAATGCCACTAATACAATACAATGCAGATTATTATTTTATATTTTCACATTTTAACATACTGTATAAGAAATGGTGTGCTACATTTGTTCTGCTGAGGACTTTTAGTGCCTTGGAAATGGTTCTAATGAATATATTAGTTTAAAAGAAATATTTTAAAACCAATCTTTTATATATATATATTTTAAAAATAATTTTATAAACATAAAAACATAATACACATGCTTAAAGTATTAGTATTCCTCTCCCCCTGGGACCTTGTATCTTGCATACAGGAATGATTCAAAGCAAATAAAATCTTACCCAATCTTGCAGGAAAGTAAAATCATTGGATGCAATAGGACTGACTAAGGAATAAATTTGCATTTCCAAGCAGGACAGACTAAACATGTATCTGCTTAGCTATATGGTTATCTGATAAACTAAATTGGTTTTTGATATGTTGCGGCAAGGTTCTTTAATGCATAGTCATAGTCAAATGCATCCACTTGAACTGCGAGTCGATACTAAAGTAGTTAAATTGCACACCTGAAGACATAATGCTGGGCTAGAAGTTCCCCATGGACCCTTATAAAGTGATCATTATTCAGTTATTTGAGTACAAATGGGATCAATCAATTTTATTAAATTAAGATGCAAGTTCCATTCTGGAGGTTTGAAACATCAGCACAGTTAGAACGTATTACAGAGTTGCATAAATACAGATGTCTGTGGAAGGGAGCTAAAGAGTGCTCCCCCCCCCGTATGTGTGTTTAAAATAAAATTGCTGCTGTGTTCAGCTTTGAAATGGAAAACCTTCAAGAATGCTGCATGAACACAGATGCTACATTTTAGTTACCAATATTCTATGCTTCATCTAATTGCTACCAGATAGATCCCCTGAGGTCTCGTATGAACTTGCATCTTAATTTAATAAAATAAAATGTATATTTCAGCTCCCCCATCTTTAAAGAAAAGAGTGAAAAGCAGACACTATTTCTCATTAATGTTAGAAGAGAGAAGAGAGAACCATTGGCATAGACCTTGGAAGAAGAAGCCATTTCTGAGGTCAACTGATTTTAGGATTTTCCTCTGATGCCTCTTTGGGGATTTGGAATTCCATCAGAGATTCTACTCAGTCTTGTTACATGTGCAAACTTCTGATAATGCTATGAAACTTCCATGTCTACCACACCCCCAAATCTGCTTGACAGTCCTCCAGCCCTCTGGATTTAAACTGTATGCTACTGCATCTATCAAGAACTTCAGGTTAATAGGAAATAGGCTAATAGGCACTCTGCAGTTAATCAAAGAGAACACTTCTCATCAATTTCAGATAAAAAAATCCCCCTAGATACCCTCATAGTAGACATGGGCACAACTCGGTGAAATTGTCGTTTACGTTTTCGGTTATTGTTTCCGTTACGTAACGGAAACGGTAACAATAATTAAGCCGTCAGAACTCGAACTCGAACTGAAAAAAGAAAAATTTGGTCGGGTTTTTCGTTTCTGTTTGTGGCATCGCGGCGATCGCGCAATGCAAAGCACAGAAAAAGTTTTTAAAAGTTTTTTTAAAAACCTCAACTTCCGGCCAAAAAAGCAGGAGAAAATATGCCTGCCTGAGGCTTTGCCACCTACCAGAGGGGTGGTTTCTGGGGGGTCCCCGGCCTTCCCCCCTTCTCCTGTCCTGGGCTGCTGCTTGCACCAGGCTGGGGGGGGTCATCCTCGTCGTCTCACCATGCCATGTGGTGGGGGGGATCCAAAATGGCAACCACAATTTTTCTTTTGAAATCGTGGTAAAAAACACACCAAATCACCACAGAAACATGTGAAATGTGTAGCAGCAGTGGGTTTTTTTATAGCAATAAAATTGATTTTATTTTATTGTATTGATTTTATTTTATTTTATTTTTTATTTTTTAGACCTGCCCATTTGGGCTGGTCATGGGATGGGACCATGCAAATTTTTTGAACCATTCCACCAATGGCATTGCCAGGTTTTTGACTGACACTTCTGGATGTCTCGGAGGGCATAAAAAGCCGAGGCACCTTCCAGAAATCGCAGTCGGGTGTATGGATGTGGTTGAAGGAGGAGGACTGGCTGCTGGTGCTGGTGTGATCTGATCGAGATTGAGGAGGGAGGCTGGAGGCTTTAGGATTTAATTTAGGCAGGCAGGGAGGGAATTGAATTTAGAAAATAATTTCTTTGATTCCCTGCAGCTTTGTCTGCTGAAGGGAATAGCAGTTTATTCTTTATTTCTTCTCTGGCAGTTTGTGAGGATTTTTTTTCTGATATTGGATAAAGGGGGAGGTTCAACTGGGAGTGGGAGGTGTGGATTTATTTTAAAAATATATTATATACTACCATTTATTTTCTATTTTCCCAACTTCAATTTGCTTGCACACTCACACATTTGGCGTGCAAGCCAAGAAGAGAACCTCTATCCTAAGTGATATCCTAACTGCCCACTCGCCCGTCCACCCGCACCGCCACCCGCCTGTGGCCCGCACTGCCGCCCACCCACTCGCCTGCCCGTGGCCACCGCCCGCCCATGGCCCCCCACCACCGCTGCCCCCTGCACCTCCCCCGCCACCCACCACCCACCCCTCCCCTCCCCACCCGCCGCCTAGGGCGCAAAAACACTTAGCACCGGCCCTGATTGCGGGATGCCCCTATGCTCTGGGATAGGAAGTCAAATCGCACTAAATCGCGGTGGAAACAACAAATGACAAACAACAAACAAAATGACAAATTTTTGAAAAATTTCACGACAAACGGAAACGACCTGAAACGGACCCATTCCAACAAATGAAAACTCAAAATTTCATTTTTTTCTGGTTGTGCCCATGTCTACCTCATAGATGTAAATATGAGAAGGGCAGTAGACATTGGTTTTCTTAGACCAGTCATTACAGCAGAAGATGAATCTCCCACCCTCTCTCTGTGCGAGCGTGTGTATGCATGTGTGCATTATTCAACACTTCAAGGCAATCAAGTGAACCTTGCTCAGTTCTATTTGCAAAAGTAATAATTTGCATTGTGCATTATTGATCAAGCCTATTGGCACTTATTGAAAAACAGCCTTGATGATTACTTTGTGCTTGGGTGAGAAGTAGTGATGGGGATGAACTCAATTATGAAGTAAAAATATTGTGAACTGGTCTGGTTCATGGTTCGGTTCATGCAAGCTCCTTTGCTAAAAAAGAAAGAAAGAAAGTGCCTGTTCTGCACTTTGTTTTGATTTGGGAAGGCAGATGCCCCTGTCTCCTGTCTTCTTCCCCTCCTGCCTCCCTACCTGTTCCTGCCACCTCCTCCTCTGTGACCACCATCTTCAGAGACAGCAGGCCTAGCTCCTGGAAGGGAAGATAGGCCACTGTCCCTAAAGATGGCAGTGGCGTAGGTTGAAGAGGTGGTTGTAGCAAGACCAGATAGGGAGGTGATAAGAGAAGTGGGAAGGAGGTAGGTGGGTGGCAGATGAGGTAGAGACATTAGGTCCCCCTCTACCAGATACAAACTAGGGAGAAAAAAACAAATGACAAACTGATTCTTTTTTCCTGGACTTATGGTATTTACTTTATGTATTATTTACTTGTTGTATTTATATACCACTGTAGTTAATTTTCTGAATGGTAGAAAGCAGAAGAGGACATCCTATAGACTTTTGGTCTTCTCATCCTTCAGGCATCTTTTTTGCTATACAAAGCTTGACATCCTTTTCCTAATGGCAATGCCACTACAGTCATGTGTAGCCATATTGAGCCGTACTTGGCTCATTAAATTATGGGTACAGAAGCCAAATATCCCACAGAGATAAACCAGAAGGATTTTAAAAGAATTCCATTTTTAAAAGTACTATATAGTGTTATTGAGTTTTTAATCACATTAAAAATAATTCCTGGTGAAATTCATTGGTGAATGAAAGCAATTTATGACAGTAAGTCTATTGTTGTGAATGCCATAATTCAGACTAGCTTCTGCATAAGCCATGCATGCATTGCTACCCACTAGAGATGGGCACGACCAGAAAAAAATGATGTTTCGAGTTTTCGTTTGTCGGAACGGGTCCATTTTGGGTCGTTTCCGTTTGTCGCGAAATTTTTCAAAAATTTGTCATTTCCGTTTGTTGTTTGTCGTTTCCACCGCGATTAGCGCGATCTGACTTCCCAGAGCATAGGGGCGTCCCGCAATCAGGGCCGGCGCTAGGTGTTTTTGCGCCCTAGGCAGCGGGCGGGGCGGGTGGTGGTGGGAGGTGTGGGCGGGTGGCGGTGGCGGGGGGCCATGGGTGGGCAGCGGCCACGGGCGGGCGAGTGGGTGGGCAGCGGCACGGGCCGCAGGTGGGTGGCGGCGCGGGCAGACAGGCGAGTGGGCAGTTAGGATATCACTTAGGAAGGATAGAGGTTCTGTTCTTGGCTTGCACCCCAAATGTGTGTGTGTGCAAGCAAATTGAAGTTGGGAAAATAGAAAACGAATGGTAGTACATAATATATTTTTAAAATAAATCCACACTTCCCACTCCCAGTCGAACCTCCCCCTTTATCCAATATCAGAAAAAAATCCTCAAACTGCCAGAGAAGAAATAAAGAATAAACTGCTATTCCCTTGAGCAGACAAAGCTGCAGGGAATCAAAGAAATTATTTTCTAAATTCAATTCCCTCCCTGCCTGCCTACCTTAAATCCTAAAGCCTCCAGCCTCCCTCCTCAATCTTGATCAGATCACACCAGCACCAGCAGCCAGCCCTCCTCCCTCAACCACATCCATACAACCGACTGCGATTTCTGGAAGGTCCCGGCAGTGCCATTGGTGGAATGGTTCAAAAATTTGCATGGTCCCATCCCATGCCCAGCCCAAATGGGCAGGTCTAAAAAAATAAAATAAAATAAAATAAAATAAAATCAATACAACGTTTGATTGCTATAAAAACCCCACTGGTGCTACTATAAAAATTCAGGCATTTAAAATAAATAAATTTCACATGTTTCTGTGGTGATTTGGTGTGTTTTTAAATAATATTTTATTTTCTTATATACAGAGGGGACATAGGGGGTGGTTGAGTGGAAGCAATTGGGTTAAATACTGGTTAATACATAAGTTGAAGCTTACCATCATCTCTTTATCTAACCCACCATTACAATAATTCATCAGATTGTCCTTAGTTGTCCATAGAAAATAATAATACCTTTAATGTCTTTTAAATATATCCTAAAGATCAAAGCCACAAACCAACAAATTATCATTTCCTTTTCTTAACACAAAATCTAATAGAGGTTTCCAGACACTCTTAAACTTTTCATTGATCCGTTCTCAATTAAAGCTGTCAGTTTTGCCATTTCTGCCAGTTCCAACACCTTAATTAACCAGTCTTCTACTGGGGGTAGTTTATCCGTCTTCCAGTATTGTGCATAGAGAAGCCTGGCAGCTGTCGTGAGGTATCTAATAAGAATAACTTTGTTCTTTTCTATCCGATTGTCTATCAAACCTAATAAAAACAGCCCGGGTTTAAAGTGGAGACTGAAGTTCAGAATCTCATGCATTAAAGAATAAATTTGTTTCCAAAATTTAATTGCAGGTCCTCATGTCCACCACATGTGGTAAAAGGTACCTTCATTATCTTGGCATTTCCAACACCTATTGGAGATTCCCTTGTACATCTTTGACAGTTTGTCTGGCGTTAGATACCACCTGTATATCATTTTGTAAAAATTCTCTTTCAAATTATAACTCCTTGTGAATTTCAATCCATACTTCCACATTCCCTCCCACTGTTCTAATTGAATATTATACCCAAAGTTTTTGGCCCATATGATCATACACTCTTTGACCTGTTCGTCTTCGGTATCAAATTTTAATAACATTTTATGGTCCTTATTGGCACAGAGTTCCATCTCAAAAATAGATTTTCCCTGGTCAAATTCAAATACTTGTTGATCTGTTTTGAATCTGTGAAGATTCTCAGTCATCCAGGTTCGTTTAACTGGGAGTTGAGTCATGGCTACTGGACTTCTTTTCTTGAGAGATAGAAACGTTTCGCTGTTCATCCAAACAGCTTCATCAGTCTGAATACAGCTAGTGCAAGAGACCTTCTTATAGTCAGCTTGACCTCTTGTCCCCTGGTCTGATTGGCTCATAAGATGAACAAAGCCTGAATAGGCTCGTTAGGGAGACATTAGTGTCCATGGCCTTAAGGTAAACAATGGCCTAAGGTGCTGAAACCCATCAAGAATGGGTCATTAGCTGTGACCTGTTGGTGAAGGCTCCTTGATTTGCCTGGGTACTTTGGAAAGTACAGCCTGATAAGTAGCAGATAGACTATGCCAGAGCCCACCACCTCTGATGAGGGAGGGATTTTCAATGCTAACATGAATGGCTTCCCTTACTCCTCTCTCAAACCACCTCTCTTCTTTGTCTAATATGTGTACATCCTCATCTTTGAAAGAGTGGCCTTTTTCCTTCAAATGGAGGTGTACTGCTGATTCTGGTCCTGAGCTGTTACCTCTCCTATGTTGGGCCATTCTTCTGTTTAATGGCTGTTTAGTTTCTCCATTGTAGAGGTCTGAACACTCTTCACTGCATTGGACTGCATATACTATATTGCTCCTTTTATGGTTTGGTATCAGATCCTTTGGGTGGACAAGTCTCTGCCTCAGTGTGTTCATGGGTTTGAAATAAACAGGGATGTGGTGTTTGCCAAAAATCCTTTTTTTTTTAAATCTATTTTGATCTATTTTGAATCTTTCTGATAATTGCAAGTAAGAGAACCATTGACAGGCAAAACCTTCCTGGTTCAATTCTTCTCTGGATTTCATCTTATATTCCCCTTTACTCCATTTTAAGATATCTTTATATGTTAACCAACTATCTCTCTGCGATGTTTCTGACTTAAACAGAGCCTCCTGTGGTGATACCCAGAGTGGCATTTTGGGTGCCAGTCTTGGTTTGTGAGTATTTCAGATTCTTAAAATAGATTGCCGAATACAATGATTATTAAATTCTGTGTTTGCTTTGGCTTTGTTATACCAAAGGTACCCGTGCCATCCAAATCTCAAATTGTGTCCTTCTAGATTTAACAATCTTTTATTCCCCAACAATATCCAATCTTTAAGCCACATTAAACAACTAGCAGTGTAATACAATTTTAAATTTGGAAGTCCCAATCCTCCTCTCTCTTTATCATCTGTCAGACATTTATATTTTATCCGAGGTTTCTTCCTTTGCCATATGAAATTTGCTATGTCTTTTTGCCAGTGTTTAAAAGGAGTTTCTGACTTCAATACTGGGATTGTCTGGAATAGAAAGAGCATTCTTGGAAGGATGTTCATCTTTATTGCAGAGATTCTTCCTAATAAGGAAAGTTGAAGGTTTTCCCACTTTCTAAGTCTTTTTTAATTTCATTCCAAGCCTTTAAATAATTATTTTCAAAAAGCATAGAGTTTTTATTGGTTAGAGTAATCCCTAAATACTTCACTTTTTTTTCTATTTTGAATCCAGTTTTCTCAATAAGCTGTAGTTGATTTTCTGCAGGTATATTCTTTACTATCATTTTAGTTTTCCCCCTGTTTATTTTGAAACCTGCTAAGGACCCGAATTCTTTTATTTTAAACATTAACACCTCTATACCTTTTAAGGGGTCTTCCAAGGTCAAGACTAGGTCATCTGTGAATGCTCTTAATTTATATTTTTCTTTCTTAATTCTTACTCCTCCTATTTGTTCATCTTTTCTTATATCTCTATTTAGTACTTCCAATATTAAAATGAATAACAGAGGTGACAGTGGGCAGCCTTGCCTTACCCCCTTTTGAATATTACAGGGTTTGGTCAAATGATCATTGACTATAATATAAGCCTTTTGAGAATTATATATTGAACTCACCCAATTTATAAAATTATCTCCAAACCTCATTTCTTGTAACATCTTAATCATAAAGGACCAGTTCAAATTATCGAAAGCCTTCTCAGTGTCTAAGAAAATCATGGCTACCTGTTTTTCATTATGTTTCTCGAAGTACTCAATGATATTCAACACATTTCTGACATTATCTTTTAACTGTCTTTTGGGTAGGAAGCCACATTGATCTTTGTGGATAAGATCTTTAAGAACCAATTTTAATCTTTGTGGCAAAATATTTGCAAATATTTTATAATCATTATTTAACAGTGAGATTGGCCTATAGTTTTCAATTAAATTAAGATTCTTATCCTCTTTTGAAATTAATGTTATATTTGCCTCCTTCCAGGATTCTGGTAATTTCCCTTCTTCTAAAATCGAATTCATTGTTGTTTGCAGTGGTATCAGCAATTCTGTTTCAAAGAGCTTATAAAAAATAATAGGCAGACCATCTGGGCCAGGGGCTTTACCTGTTTTGGAGATCTTAATTGCTTCTACAACTTCTCTTACCGTGATTGGTCCATTCAATGTGGACCTTTGCTCTTCGGTAAGCCTGGGTAACTCTTGTCTCCTAATATACTCATCTGTCACCCCTAAGGGTGTATCTGACTTCTTATAAAGATGAGAGTAGTAGCTGTGTATTACATTTTGAATTCCTCTTTTATCAGTAATCATTCGTTCTTGTACCTGTAATTGGGGGATCCATCTCTTTCCCCTCTCTTTTCTCAGTTTATGAGCCAGCTATCTGCCCGATTTATTTGCCTGTTCAAAATACCTCTGTTTCGCATATTTAAGCTTCTTGACCATTTCTGAGTCAGTCAGCATTGAGAGCTGTTGTTGTAGTATTTTTAATTCATGTAATATTTTTTGTCAGCACCTGAATTCTTTAGTTCCTCCTCTTTACTTCTGATTTTGCCCTCTAACTGGTAAGTTTTTCCTAGTCTCTTTTTTTCAGTATTGACCCCGCCCTGATGAATTCTCCCCTTATATTTGGTGTGTTTTTTGACCGCGATTTCAAAAGAAAAATAGTGGTTGCCATTTTGGACCCCCCACCGCATGGCATGCAGCAAGACAGACGATGAGGATGACCCCCCCCCCAGCCTGGTGAAAGCAGCCCAGGACAGGAGAAGATGGGGGGAAAGGCCGGGGACCCCCCAGAAATCACCCCTCTGGTAGGTGGCAAAGCCTCAGGCAGGCATATTTTCGCCTGCTTTTTTGGCCAGGAGTCAGGGTTTTTAAAAAAACTTTTAAAACTTTTTCTGTGCTTCACATCACACAATCACTGCGATGCCACAAACGGAAATGAAAAACCCGACCAATTTTTTCTTTTTTCGGTTCAAGTTCGAGTTCTGACGGCTTAATTATCGTTACCATTTCCGTTACGTAACAGAAACGATAACCGAAAACAGAAATGACATTTTTGCCAAGTCGTGCCCATGTCTACTACCCACCTCTTTTATAAGAACATAAGAAGAGCCATGCTGGATCAGGCCAAAGGCCCATCTAGTCCAGATTCCTGTATCTCACAGTGGCCTCACCAAATGCATCTGGGAATGCTGGAAACTAGATCTCTTATTACCACTCCCCTGCATCTGGCCCTTGAAGTACCCTGGTTTTAAGTGTGATCAACCTAAACTGCCTACCTGACCATTTTCAGAGGGCTTCTGCTGAGCTCTCATTGACTGGACCCTTTTAAAAATGGCTCAGTTGGCACCAGGGGGATCCCATGGTGCAGACTGGGTCATTTTAGAAAGGGTCCATCCCATGAAAGCTGGGCAGGAACCCTCTGAAAATGGTCGGTGGGCAGTTTAAACATTTCATTTTGCCACCCCAAGCCTGGACTACAGCTGATCGGTGCTTGAAGTGGCAAAAAAAAGTTTTAAAAATCCCTCCTTTTCCCCTACCCAATTGGGTGTGGTAAAGGTGGATTTATTAATATTTTTAAAATGAAATGGAATGGAACAAAACAAAAAAACAAAACAAAACACTGTTTTAGCATTTCATGCACATCTCTAAACAAGACTTTAACTGGCAAGTGGCAACTGTTAAAGTCGATGACACAAAGAAGGTAGCAGTGAAGCAAAGAATAAAAATATAGACCAAGAATACATAGTTGACAGAATGAAAGAACTAGTTTTACATTGGAAGCAGCATATTGCAGTACAGGGTCATCATTATCTTGAAAAATAAGATGACATTTGAGAAGGAACATTTTGAACTCTGGCTTTTATATTTCCAAATATATCTCAATTTGTTATGAAGTGCAAGTCAAGAGGCAAAACTTTTCAGCTGACCCGTCATTTGATGGCAGTGTAATGCTGTGTCCACCCCCCCCCCCGCTATTCACAGTCATTTCTTCTCCCTGACTTGCAGAAAGGGTTTTTCACATTGCTTGTAACCTGTGAGCATAAAAATCTGAAATGATTCATAGTAAGTATTCAAATCATTATGAAAAAGAAGCAACTTTTTGCCTACAGTACCATTATTGTTTGGTTCATAATACAGTTAGTTTGAGAAGGTAGAAAATATTAGACTTAAACTCTTGTTTTTTGTGTAGTTACAAGTAAATGCAGCTATAAACCATGCTAATGTAAAACAACCGCACATTGAGGCATTACTTCAAGTTATTTGTGCTATCATTTTATTCCAGTCACAGTTATACACCATATGTAAATAAGTTCTGTATTATAGGGCAATGTTCCACAATAACTCAGTTATTTCATTGTTAGGGAAAGAAAAAGAGCCTTAACTCAGAAGCTGCAGACTTGCAGAATTAAAGTTGTTTGCAGAAGGAAAGACTCAATAGAAGCTGAAAACCTATGGCTGAAATCCAGCAATAAATCCTAATTAGAATAGGCCTATTTTAATCAGTGCAATCTACAGCATTGGTTCACCAAATCCCCACTGATTCAATGGACCTGCTCTAGTTCTTGTTTCAGCTAACATGTTATCTGGGCAGTATAAGACACAATGAAGTAAACAATGCTTTTTTGACTTACTACAGTATATGATCTAGTGGGTAAAATAACAGCCCTGGATTGTTGTCATCCCTGATTTACATTAAATAATGACTTCAAAAAGCTTCAAGCATTAACAATCTTGTTTAGGTCTTGAAAATCAAAAAGCATGGACTCCATCATTGTGTTGATGCATGTCATACAGTGGCACCTTTACTTAAAAGTGGCTCTACTGAAGAACAATTCAACTTAAGAGCAGAAAACTGTTGCCGTTTTAACTGCCACCTTATAAATTAAAAGTGAAATAAAAAGCAAACCAAGGAAGAACCCCTTTACCACAATATTCTGTGTGATCTTCTTTTACCTATTGCAAAATTTGGCTCTGATTCCTGTTGGAAGGCTGGGTTGAGCCAGTTTCATGGTTCATGTTAATGTCTGCCAGTGTTAAAGAATCGCATCTGCAATAGAGAGAATTATGCTGCTTGGACAACAATTTTATTAATGCTATTTTACTAACATAAGAAGTAGCCTCGAAGATTAGATGGATTAACCGATTATGTAGAAAGAAATAAGCAGAGCAGGTCATCCTTCTAATATAATGAAACCCAGTATATCATGGTACTTTAGCCAGAAGGGAGTCAGAAAACGATAAAGAAACCTCTCAGTTCCATCTCATGATTCTGAATCTCTGAACTAAGCAACTATAACTATGAAATTCTGGACATCAGCAACAACTATATTTCAGATTTATATTCCTCTGGAGGATACTCAGAAACTTCAGTCCTAATATGATACTGTAATTCAATGACAGTGAATGTAGGCAGACTCAGAAATCCTGAACCATCTTTCAAGCAACAGTGGCTTTAGCATGTTCTATTTACTTTGCCTTGAGACACTATTACTTTTATTTCACTTCTCATTTGCCAAAGTGTTTCTAAGTTCTCTTGGATGACTGTTTTGTAAGCCTCAAACAATGGCTTCTTTAAAAACTGTTGAAAGTAGACCAAAGCAGACCAAACTCTTTTGGGGATCTTTGTAATTGTATTTGTCTTTGAAACAAGCCCCCACCTGCTACCTAATGACAATAAGAAACCAGCCTGTTACAGATGCTAAATAAATTAGTTCTCTGCTAGGACTAGCTGTATAAGCCACACAAACACTGCAATTTATTCTAGGTATAAAGAATAAATTGCACAGATATAGGATGGGATATAGGATGGGAGACAACTGGCTGCAAAATAGTACCTGTGAAAGGGATCTAGGAGTCTTGGTAGACCACAAACTGAACATGAGTCAGCAGTGTGATGGGGCGGCCAAGAAAGCCAATGCAATTCTTGCTTGCATCAACAGAAGCATCATGTATAGATCAAGGGAAGTGATAATACCACTCTATTCTGCTCTGGTCAGACCCCATCTGGAGTATTGTGTCCAGTTCTGTGCTTCTCAATTTAAAAAGGATGTTCACAATCTTGAACAGGTCCAGAGGAGGGTGACCAAGATGATTGATGGTCTGGAAGAAATGTCTTACAAGGAGCAACTTGGGGAGTTGGGAATGTTTAGCCTTACAAAAAGAATACTGAGAGGGAATACGATAGCTATATTTAAATATTTGAAAGGATGTCACATTGAAAAAGGGACTGGTTTGTTTTCCAAGGCTTCAGAGATTAGGACGCAGGGCAATGGTCTCAAACTACAGTAAAAGAGATTCAATTTAAACATTAGGAAGAACTTCATGACAGTTAAAGAGCTGTTTGGCAGTGGAATATGCTGCCAAGGAGGGTGGTGGAGTCTGCTTCTTTGGATCTTTTTAAACAAAGGCTGGATGACCATATTTCAGGAGCACTGTGATGGGGGTTCCTGCATGGCATGGGGTTGGACTAGATGGCCCTTGAGGTCTCTTCCAACTCTATGATTTTATGATTCTATGATATTACCCTAAGTTTTCTGGTAATCACAGTTGAAAGAATACAATTTGTTGCTGGGGCCACCAGTTCCCAGATTTATTAACTTACATCTTTCTCCCTGTGTATTATAAAACATGTGGCAAATGTTTCTGTTTCTGTAGTAGGCTTAAAAATAAAGCAAAACCTCCTTTGGCTATTTTTAAGAGAGTGTATTACAGTTACAGCTTTTCAAGGAAAGCAGTAGATTATTATGTCCTTGGAAGCTGTTCCCTCTGCATTTTTTAATTCCTAATCCATAAAATGAAATTTAATGTCATTTATATAATGCCTCTATCACTTGGAAAATCCCGGGAAGCTAACAAAAATGGAACACATTAGCCATCAAAGAAATGCAATCTTTCATAATGTGTGATGGAGCAGCTGGCAAAGATGGCACGGACCATAAGAAGGGAGAAATCGTATTGAATGTACATAGCATTAAAGCTGTTTAGGAAGACATAAGCATCCCAAGATGTGTTCTCTGTATGTTCCTCTCATTGTCATGAAACCTATACATTAAAAGAAGCTGCTATGTCCACACCAAAGCAGTTTGCTGGGAGACAGAGATGTTCCAGTCTGTTTTTACACTGTACTCTTGAAAAGAGAAGCAGAAACAAACCTCTCTATGTTTATGACATACTGTCCAGGACTGAGCTGGTGATCCTTTGGTCTTCTCTTATGGCTGAGAGTGACCTTCAGTCCGAACCAAGGCTGCTTGTTTGAACCTGATTCCAATCTGCAGACACTTAACCTTTCCTGAATCATCTCATCTACTATGCAAGGACTTTTTAAAGGGGCTTCTTGATTTTCAACAGGACTTGTGTATATAACAGGGTTCCTCCACATATGGATTTGCAGGCCCAGGGGCATGGTGAGGCACATAGTAGAGAGTTTACAGTAACACCTAAGAACAACCTTATTGATTAAGGCTGTCTAGCCTCAAAATAATGTAGGGAACTGGATTTAAACTTTGGTTGAAACATTCTACCAGCATTCTTGCTGAGGAAACACAGAGTTATAGGACAGTGGGAGCCAAAGGGTTCTAGACCACTGTTGGGCTCCCTGCCATTTGTTTTGAAGGAAAGAAAAGTATCCCTCACACTTGAAAAATCCTCAATAGCCGTCACCACAGGATATCATAAAAGCATCTCCAGCCTGGGTTTCTGGATATAACAAGTCCAATATTTCAAACTGAAACCATCTCTATGCCCATAGTTGCTAAAGTTGCTAAATGATGCAGACACTGTTACCCAGGCCTGATCCTGAAGACACTGGGAACAGGCAGATAAATGCAGCTTAGAAAACAAGACAAGCCAGATGTGAATCAGAAATCAGAGTGACCTCCCTGTCAGATGGGCGGTATAAAAAAATCAAATAAATAAATAAATAAATAAATAAATAAATAAATAAATAAATAAATAAATAAATAAATAAATCTGTTGTTTTCTAAGTAGCAGGCATAACCATACTTTTCTTGGTCATCTTCCACCAAAGCTACTAGAATTGCAACTAAACACAAGCTGTATGGAGCTTCCTCCTGGTGGTGGCTTTCAATCATTCACTACAGAAAATCTCCCAGAGTCACCTAGTGAGTTGAAATTAGACAGCAAGTTAGTGTTAGAACATTATGGAAGATTTATCATTAGAAGTCAATCTACTTTGAATCTCCCCTGTATTCTTTCCCACTGTGATCTTTTGGATCTATCCACTGCATTTCCAAAAGATAATTGTACTTTATATGATCTGGAAGTTGAGTCATAGCAACCGGACTTGTTTTCTTGAGAGATTTAAACGTTTTGCTGCTCATTCAAACAGCTTTGTCACTCTGAGGAAGGTTAGTGGTGAGTCCTCCGTTTCATAATTCACTTTTATAGTTCATTTTATAGTTCACAAAGTGGACTATAAAATGGAGGACTCACCACTAACCTTCCTCAGACTGATGAAGCTGTTTGGAGGAGCAGTGAAACATTTCAATCTCTCAAGAAAATAAGTCCAGTTGCCATAACCCAACTTCCAGATAAACTGACCTGGATGGCTGAGAATTTTCAGACATACTTTATATATCTTTGTCTTGGAAGTAGGGTCTTTGCTGCAATGAAAGAAGATGAATATGTACATGGAACTGGCATTTTGAGTTACTGTGCATCAGATTTGTGCATAATCTTCTCATTTGTTCAAGGTTACAGTTGGAAAGCAAGATAGATGGATATGTCTTACCTTTTACTGGATCTGGTTAAAGAAATTACAGTTTAAACAATGCCATACATTTAACAGGTATTTAAAATAGCTGTTCACTTTTGCTTTTCTTCACTTACATATCTTGCATTTAACATTTTGCTTTGCTTTTTTATTACAGTACTGGAAGTTTGACTGCTAAAGAACATCTGTAACAGAATTCCATTGTTTGAAGAAATGCATATTTCCATTCATGTTTACTATGACCTAAAGATGACATGATTTGGCTCTTGTAGATAGCAGCTCTTTTAAAACTTATGCCATTTGCCCATCTGTTTGGCATTTCCTGTGTAGCCGGAAGATTATCTTTGCTGCAGTGAATAGTTTGTGATATTACTTTGTTCACAGGGTGCAATGACACAGCTGTAAAAAATGTGAACAGATCCACTGTGAAGTTGGTGTGTTCTGTGTTGTCAAGTTGTCATAGCGATTGTGCTAGGGTTTTTTTTTAAGGTAAGCTAGATAGTTAAGGTGGGGCTTTACCAGTTCAATCTCAGCAGTGAGTCTTCATGACTGTGTAGGGATTGATACCATGTTCTCCAGTGTTTTAATCCATCATTTTATCTACTAGATCACACTGTGCCTCACCAGCTATTGTGTAGTAGCACTCAGGAAGTCAGGTTTACCTGGCTCAATTTGCTTCAGCCAACAACACAAGACTACTGAAACAGAGGGAATTGGGAATTAGCACTTAACCTTGTTTGCACCTTATTAAGATAGCTTTGTTCTAGCCATCCAGATTTGCAGAATACACAGCTAGAGCAAAGCTATTTTAACAAGCTGAAAATAAGGCAGATTAATAATTTATTCCTCTCTCAATCCTGAATCCTCACTCTAACTTCACTAGGGCTAGGACAGCAAGTTTTTAAAAGCAAATTTTAAAAAGAAAGAAGCAAATTGGAAATGAAAAAAAGATAAAAAAAAGCTGATCCAGGAACCACACTTCGGGAGGGAAAGATTCATAGGACAGCCTAGTTTCCCACTTTCACTGCACTGTATATGGGTGCAATGCCATCAGACAGAATGGTATAAATGTCTTCACAGCAGCTCAAGTGATCACACCACTTGAATTGATGTGAATATATTCAGTTCCAAAAATATAGAAGCCCCAGCAGCTGAGGAAAAAGTTATGCACTCTGGGCTGATTTGTGTTGACTTGTGCATCATGTAGTCAAGGGAAAATCTGACCACCCTAATCCCAGAGCATTTGTTGTTTTTCAAATTAGCCACCAGCCAAATTGTTCTTTTGAGACAATGCTTCTTGTGATCCTTATTACAAGTGCACGTAGAACCTTCTGCACTATTATGATATGGCCCCATCCATATGGGGAGATGAGTTGCATCTGGAATGCACAAGATTTCTCAGGTCATTACAAAATGCAGATATAAAATGCCACCATGTTCTGATCCCAACAGGGCATGCAGGATCATACTAAACAGAAAAAAGATCACTGTGGGATATGCATGGAGTAGAAAAAAGGCAGAAATGATTTCTTTCTCCAGTAATGCTTCTAGACTCTAGAGCAGTGTTTTTCAACCTTTTTTGGGCAAAGGCACACTTGTTTCATGAAAAAAAATCATGAGGCACACCACCATTAGAAAATGTTAAAAAATTTAACTCTGTGCCTATATCAGTCTCTAAAAGGTTCGCCATTGCTGGTGTAGGGAGAAGCAGGACAGAGGGGCCACAGATTGAGGCAGCCATTAGCACCCAACTTACCTGTGTTGTTTTTTTAAAGACATTTTGCCCTGCATGAACTTCTGTGTCCAGTGGAGACCTGAGAAGGGGCACTGACTCTCCAGGAACACAAATAAGACCCAAAAGCCCATCTTGCTCTCCACACTGTGGCCAAGGCAGATGCCTTCAGCAAGTCCAGGGACAGGAGGGGAGGAGGATGAAGGAAGGCAGGAAGGAAAGAAGGCAGAAAGTGTTCTGCTTGCATACCGCCCCATACCACTTCAAGGAGTCTCTGGGCGGTTTACAGTTTTAATTACAGTAGGCAGGCTGCTAGACATACACATATGCAGGCTAGAAATGAGCACGTTTCTATGAAGAGGGGAAAGCGTACGCATGGAAAGAGAGAGGTGGGGGGGAAAGAAAGAAAAGATACAGAGAGAGAAGAGGGCGACAAAGACAGAAAGAAAGGGGCAAGACTTCAAGGAACCCATTGTCTTCCCTCCCGGACCCTAAAGGCCATCTGTCAGGCCGTGCCAGTAGCCCCCCCGCCCGCCCGCCTCCTCAGCCCAGGCCCGGCAGAGGCCTCCTCCATCCCCTCCTCGCAGCCCTGCCGCGGTGCTTGTGGGGCAGCCGGGCGCCCCTCCTCCCCTTCCTCTCACCTGGCAGTTTGTTCTGGGCTGGGGCTCCCGGGCCGGCTCGTGTTGGCGGGCGGGCTGTCGGGCGGCTCAGTCCATTGGTAGCTCCCAGGAAAGAGGTGGTGTTGGTCCAGGGTAAAAAAGGAGGGGGGGAGAGGGAAGTGAGCGAGCACAATTGCGGCGGCAGGCACAGGGCAAACACTTAGAGAATGAACGGGGCCAGGTCCGGCCGGGGAGAGGAAGTGACGCCAGCGCTGCGGGCCTCAGGGGGAGGAGCCAAGCTGGCCCTTGGACGCTATTTATAGCGCCTCCCAGCTGTGGGCCGCCCACCGGCCCTGGGTTGAATTTCTTTAGAATTTTTCAATTTTCCCCACGGCACACCAGGCAACATCTCGCGGCACACTAGTGTGCCATGGAACAGTGCTTGAAAAACGCTGCTCTAGAGCATGGGTCATTGACTGGAAGGAGAATGAGGACACAAAAAGCACAAAGCACAATTGATTTATGGAACAGCTGTCATAAGAGAAATCCATGTAGGATGGTTCTATCATTCTCTATTAGCCACAATGATTACACAGAGCTTCTGGGTATAGGGAAAAGATTTTCTGAATACTGATTGCAGGAGAACAGTAGCAGGAGAGGGCTTGTTTCCTTATAAACCCTGCATGGGACATCTTGGAGCCACCTGGCAGGTCAGTGTAAAATTATTATGAAAGATGCTAGGTGAGTTGGACCTTCATTCATATCAGGCAAAGCCAATTTCATGTTCTCCAGTATAATTTCCTCAACATTCAAATTTCCTTGATAATCTCTTGGCCGGGTTCCAGCTCTTTAGCTGGTTTCTCGATCTCAGTTTAATGTCACAGTTCTACTTTATGGTCCCTGTCGTCATATTCTTTGGGTCTGTTAAATTTTATGTGCTCTAAAAGTATTTATGATTCATGGTGACCCAGTGCAGCCTTAGCTACAAGGTACAACAGTAAATCTTAGGTATGGTCTTCCTACCCTTGTAGGGCATCAGCGATCGAGCCTGGAATAGCAGTTAGTAAAAACTTCAGACACAAGCAGTGCTTCCAGATCAGAAAGAAGCACAGTTAAGCAGTGTGAGCTGCAGTTAGGTCAGAGGCCAGTTCCCTCTTTGGATAACAACAATCCAAAAGCCAATTATTACAGGTAGTACAGTATACTGCTCTCATTCACATCTGTGTGAATGTTTCAGAAGAAGATTAGCAGTTCAAAAGTAAAGGCATACATTTATATACATTTTCTACTATTTCCTATTTCATATTTCCTATAATTAAATTATAAAATTAAATTATTCTATATGTCTGATTTATTCTATATTATTTACATAGAATAATTTATTTTAGAATAAATTATTCTATATGTCTAATTTATTCTATATCTTGCTTTATCCTTTTGGGTGAAGTGGTTGTATCTCAAGCAAACACAATCTCTAGTTCTGTAAACATTCAATTAAAATAGGTAAAAATATTCCACTTCTTCTCAAGTCAGTTTCACCCCAAGATCCCTACCAGTCCTGGAAGTGGCAAAATGGTCAGAAATTAAACAACAAAACCAAAACAGGAAGTAACAAAAGCAAAGCAAAAGTCTTCTGCTTATATACTGCCCCATACCACTTCAGGGAGTCTCTGGGCAGTTTACAGTTTTAATTACAGCATGCAGACTACATGTTGTCCCCACCCCCAGCAAGCTGGGTACTCATTTTACCAACCTCGGAAGGATGGAAGGCTGAGTCAACCATGAGCCTGCTACGTAGGATTGAACCCCAGGTCATGAGCACAGTTTTAGCTGCAGTGCGGGCATTTAATCACTGCACCAAGATGCCCACTTTGTCCCCCACTTCCCGGTTTGGGAATGGTCTGGTTTGCATGAGTGAGAAACACATTAATGCAAAAATGCTGCACACAGAAAACTCAGTTTTGCCCCATCCCATTTCCTTTACCCCCCCCAATCTCTGGTGAGGGACATGGGATGCCTGTGTAGCACAGATAATTGATAGACGTCTTTGGGGTTCTGAAAACAACCTGTGAGCCACATTTTGTCTACTCCAGGTTTACATGCAAAATGTCCCTGGTACCTCTAACCAAAAGGATCAAATAGCACGTGACATGACAGATCACTGCTGGAAGATACTGCCAGTTTGGGTAGAAAACACAGAAACAGAAAGGCAAATAATCTGATCTGACATAAAGCAGTTATGGGTGCTCCAAACTGTCCACAGTTAACAGAATCATGCCATTTGAGAAAAGTTACCAACTGATGCTTCACTCGGGAGAGAGAAAAGGAAGCTCTTCTCTCAATATAGTATAGCTAATCCAGCAGGTTTTCTTCCACAAACTACAATAATAGGCAAACAATTCAATTGAGTATGTGTCCTTTGCTGTCAAATCAGGACTGAGTTATAGCCACCCTCATAGTTCTTTCAAGACAAGTGAGATACATTAGTCTGGAAAAAAGGCACCTGAGGGGGGATATGATTGAGACATACATAATTATGCAGGGCATGGGTAAAGAGCATAGAGGCATGCTCTTCTCCCTCTCATGAAATACCAGAACTAGGGGACATACACTCAAATGGCTGGGAGAGTGAAAACAGACAAAAGGAATTTTTTTTTACCCAGCGTGTTATTAGACTGTGGAACTCTCTGCCACAATATGTGGTGATGGTATCTAGTCTGGTTGCTTTCAAAAGGGGATTGGACAGATTCCTGGTGGAAAAGTCCATCACAGGTTACAAACCATGATGGACATGTGTAGTATCCAGGGTTAAAACAAGGGTACTTCAAGGGCCAGATGCAGGGGAGTGGTATCAGGAGACAGATATCTAGTCTCATGCGCTCCCAGATGCATTTGGTGGGGCTACTGTGAGGTACAGGAAGCTGCACTAGATGGGTCTTTGGTTCTTCTTATGTTCGTATGTTCTTATAAGAAGTGGTATTACGAGTGCCAATATGTCACTTTGGAGTGCTTCTGTATACTAGTTCCTGAGAAACATGATTGAGAAGGTGCTGTTAAACCCATACCATCACTTACTGTGAGAAATAGAGGAAATGTTGAGATGGGCACTAAATGAAAAACAAAACGTTGTTTCATTTTGTTATGTAACAAATTACTTTCAAGTAATGAAATGGTAGGATGTGTATCATCATGAATTGAAATGCCATTTGGTCCTCTAGAAATGAAATGATTCAACCTAGAGGAACCAATGGCAGGGGAGCTCAAGCTCTTCCCTGTAAGCCCCTGAAATTTGGAAAGGTTTGGGGGTCATGGGCCTGAGAGATTAAACTTAAAAGGGGGTGCCCCTAGGAAAAAATATTTCTAATTGATTGAATTGGGATTCGGAAGCCAAGCTGCGACAGTGCTAATAACTCATGCAAGGAGGTGCTATTGCAGTTTCCAGATTCAATTAGAAAGATTTTTTCCTAGGGGCACCCCCCTTGGAGCTTAATAATTCAGCCCCCTGACCTCCAAGCCTTTCCAAATTTGGGGGATTACAAGAAAGAGTCTAAAGTAGCTCTCCAGCGATTTTGCCTCCAGGACCAAGGGGAGCATTTCATTTCATTTCGTTTCATTTTGTTTAGTTACTAAACTACTTTAAAAATCATTAGTAACGAAACAAACCAAACAACTTAAGAAATGAAATGAAACAAAACACTATGTTTTCCGTTTCGTGCCCATCTCTAGAAATAAGCCATTCTTTTGATCCAGCAGTATTTGCTTTATGTTTTCTCATTGATAATCGTTTCTCTTTTGTAATGTTAGTTGCCTGCATTGTCTTTCTCGCAGATCTCTGTGCCTTGCACACATTTACTGTCCTTTAGATTCTTTTCTCACAGTTCACTGTGTTTCCTTGTAGATCCAACTTGATTATTCTGTACCTGTCTTCTGGCTACAGGCAATTCTGCCAGTGCAGATTTGTGTGATACTTCCATCTTCTTGAGTAGGTCATCTTGGGCCTCGCAGATACAATGCTCTTTTTGTTTCTCCTTCCTTTTTTTTGCGGTAAAAATAGATGATTTAAGTATGGATACCACTTGCCCTTGTCTTGGTCCCTATGATGGCCATGAAATTTATTTGGAGCATATGCAAAATCCAAGCATATAAAAAGATTCATTTCAAGGACAAAGGAAAAATGACTTTTAAAAACTCAGCGTACATTAGCAGAGCAATGAAGGCTGCAAGATATTTGATGACTGTACAACAGCAGCCTGAGAGAAAGAAAGCTTCATGATGGGTAGATAAGGTAAGAACTGGAAAATGCCAACTGTCATAATTCTCCTTGGTGCTATCTGTCACCTAAAGGAAAGTTGATCTGCCACAAGCAATTTTGCTCCCTTTTGTTCCAGTTATTGGAGATGTCTCCTCAATTGCTCCATCATGCAACAGCACTGGGAAGAGGTACCCAGGGGCAATGAAAGCCCCATATCTGGGTAAGTGCATCAACTAGTGAAAAGTTAATTGCCTACCAATTGTTTTATAAATTACCCCCACCCCAATTGTTGATTTGCTGATTGTCAAATTTCCTTTTGACTTTGTATTCTTGAAGGCTTCATGCCAAGGCTCTGATGGTTGTTGTGGGTTTTTCACACTGTTTGGCCATGTTCTGGACAAGAACATACTTTCTACTTGAAAGGAATACATTTTGACTTGAAAAATGGAATGCAAGAATTATGGACTTACTTTTTAGTTGTTTGAAAATTGATTTAAAGGTAGATTTAAACCACATTCTAAAGGACTGCTTAAGGGCAAGTCTTGAGGACCAAAGTCCTCCTAGAGGTTTCAGCTGCAATTGTAGCATCCTCACTTGCACTGCATCTGGCCTCACTTCTCCTGGGAAGAAGTTCTCTCCTTTTACTTCTCCAGCAGATATTTCACTCCAGAAGATTCAGGTTGTGCCACACAGTGTAATCCAGAACATGTTTACTGAAAATTAAGTTCCACTGAATCCAGTGGGAATTATTCTGAAGGAACTATGTTCAGGGCATAAGACTTTGGGAGCAGTTCTCCTGTGCAACCTACCATATAGTAAATTATGAAAGAGACTCGACAGATCCACTGAATAGAGATGGGCACGACTCAGCGAAATTTTCGTTTTCATTTTCATTTTTTCATTTTGTTTTGCAACGAAAATGAAAACGAAAAATTTTTCAGAAGCAAAATGACAATGGAAACGAAACGAAAAATTTTGCCGTGTTTTTCGTTTTCATTACGGCAGACACATTGCATTGAAAAGAATGCTAATGAAACGAAAATTTTTCGTTTTTGTTTTTGTTTTTTAGTTTCGTTTCGTAATGAAAACAAAAACGAAAAATGTGCACCCCCCCCGAAAAATGAAAACAAACCGAAACGGACCCCTAAACGAAAAACAAAAAACGAAAAATTATTTTTTGAGTCGTGCCCATCTCTACCACTGAATGTCAGACAGTGCCATTGTAGAATGATGTCACACTGAAGTGGCTCACAGATCCTTCTTCAAGAGATCTTTAAATGATGATCTTTTAGGTTTTCTGCATATGATTGAGATGGGTGGGAGGGATGTTAAAGCAGAATGCGAAGGAACAGAAAACCAGAGCCTGGAAAAGTTACATTTTTGTACACTCAGATTCCTCCCATAACTTGCTCCCAGGATTCATGGAGTTATGATGATTTTTAAAATGTTTCTTTTCCAAGTTCTGATGAAACCTGTCTCATGGCACCGCTGTCAAATCTAAAATGAAACTAAAGATCAGGTTAAAGGAACACAGAAAATATCAATAGATCAGTTTGTGAATGGGAAAAATTATGTACAGGATAGCAAAACAGGCAGCCAGCCAGCTCGAGATCTGAAGTAGGTTGTAGGAATATCCTTGCCAAGATTAAAGTCAGAATTATTACCATTATTATTGTAACTTTTACACCACTTTTCTTTATAAATGCATATTCCATAAACATAGTAGGAATGAGGAATGATGGGGCCACTATGAACTGTAATAACTGCAGGAGTGAGTGTTCTCTAAGATCCGATTATATCTCAATCTTTCTGCTACAGAGACACATATTGTAACATTTACCTTGATTGCTGTAACTTTATTCTGGCTCATTCTGCCTCTCTTTATGCAATACGATACCCATAGAGTAATGTTTAAACCCCCTTTAGCAGCTGCTTATATTTCATTGGAGCTATTACAAGCCCACTGGATACGTTTCACATTTTCATCCAGAATACTCTGAGCGTTAATAGAACAACATTGAAATTCACTGAAGTGTGTTGTGCAGTTATTTCTTTAATTGCCTACAGATGGAATTATTGCTCTGCTTGGCAATAACGGAGCGGCAGTTTTGATAGGATATTCTTGGCAATTATTATGAGATTGCATTCTGGAAATCACATATTTCTGTTTTTGAACAGTTTTTCACAAATGTAGACTGTGTGTCCCATCCAATTCCAAAATAGGACACTGGAAAGGAAAGGACCTGACTTACTGGGTCTGGATATTGTTGCTGGGGTGGTGCCTGCAAAACAAAGTGATATGGGATCCCCCACCTAACCTGAGCAGGAGGAATCGGGCCCGGAAGCAGATGCTGGGTGTGGGGCAGCCTCTTAGAGAGTGTGACGTGTTCACAAGGGGCTGGGCCCAAAAAGGTTTTAAAAGGGGGAACAAACAAAACAACCCCCTCCAATTCCAAAACAGGACACTGGAAATGGAAAATGCCTTACGCAAAGTTAGACCATTTGTCCACATAGCCCCACATTGTCAGTTTTGACTAGCAGCAATAATCTCAGGCCTCATTTCAACCCCTACTTGGAAATATTTACTATTTTCTGGTGGTCTCCCATCCAATTACGGCTAACAAACCTTAACCCTGCTTAATTTCTGAGAGGTGTCATAATCAGCAGGATGGAGCCTTGAGTTATGGGACTCACTTTTAAGTTGTACCTCAGTTGCACTGATGGCTCAACTTGGACTTGAATTGGGTTTTTTTTTAAAAAAATACAGATTCTTCTCCTGACTTGGAGCCCACACATCCCTCCCTTTTTTCTGGGGAAAAAGCTTATTTTCAATAAGGAGTAGGACATGGGGGCTAGGGACTTGAGAAGCAGACTTGCCAAAAATCCCTGAAGAATAGTGTGTTAATGATGGGAAGATGGAGGCAAATACATGTGTGATAGAAAGCTATGAAATATATTTATCTAAATACATGCATAGTAACAACATCTTGTGCTGTCTGATGTCCAGAAGACAGCTTGCTTTTCCAAAGGAGCCCATTGGAAGGATAACACCATTATCACATGCAGAGACGACATGTGATTTGGAGTACAAATCCATCTAATTCATAATTGCTGGACCCATTATGAATTTAATACCATTTTCCCACCCAGGACCTTAGAATTTTTCCCAGTTTGGAATATACACTGAGATGTGACCCACCGATTCCTAGTGGCCAGTAGACTATACATGGCAGACCAGTTCCTTGATAGATGCAGGTGTAAAATTATTTAATGCTAGGCACTCATTATTAGTAAAAAAAAATGGAATAGGTTTGGGGAATTAATGAGTATATTATAGGAGTCTTTACGATGTTCGAGGTGGCCCAATATAATAAAACCATGTTGGCAAGTAGTCTTTAATTTGATAACATTTATGTTACTTGATACTTTTGATTATTTCCTGCAAGTGCCTTCTGTGATTTTCATTCAAGTAAATGTTCTCTCTTTGGTTTCACCAACAGTGCCCTGACCCAACAGTACTGACCTGTAAACCAATAATGCATGCTTCCATGACCCTATCAGCATGCCTCAATCTACATCACAAGGCATGAAAGAACCAGAGTTTAGAAGAATCATATTTTGGACATCAATCTTCACAATCCTGCAGCCAGCATGGCTGACCATGGGGAACTCTGGGAGCTACAATATAAGAAATTAATGTGTGCAAGTTCTGAAAACAACTGTCCAAAAACTGATGTCATTTTCATGAGTTCTCTCAGAAAGGCTGTAAAAACTAAAGCAGTTCTAAGTAGAGGTGTGTTTTCCTATCATTAATCTGAAAAGAACATGGTTCATATTCTGAATTTGAGGAGAATTATATCAATGTAGCAATGCGTACAAAAGGAACCATGTCTGGAGAATACACATTTGACAGTTTCTTTCATGTCAGCCTGGAAGGCATTTTAGAAGAGAAGCTCTGCATATTATCAGTTGAGGAATGAAACTAGATGGGGGAATTAGTGGATGGTGATAGGATAGGGCAGAAGGTTTCCTTAAGATCTCCTGACCATGTGCATTCAAAGCAAATAGAAACTTAGCACACCAGCACACCAGCAAGTCTGCTTTTCTAAGGTATTGCCTCAAGCACCATCAATAATTTCCCACATAAACCCTGTCAATGTCAACCTTGGCCAGAAAAGGTAAGAGAAAATAAATACCAGAAAACATGCAGGGCGACACATTGCACACACACTCCATACATCCGTGTGTGATTAAAAGTACTGGACACATGAATGCTTGCTTGATTTTTCTGGCTTCTTTTGTCTTATTCCCCCCCTCCCAAATATACAACATGAGATACAATTCATAGAGATGACGTTCTGTAGAGAAAATGGTTCTCATCCCCTCTCTGTCATGCATTTTTTTTAACTTCCGCTTGTCACCAAAGGATCAGTTGTGTTCTTGTACTGTTTATTGTTTCATTCTAGTTGACTTGATAGCTTAGTGATTTAGGCATCTATTTATGAAGCCACAGGATGGGAGTTTGATTCCCCTAGGAGTACCTCCCAGGAGTACAGCAAGACCGTATGGCCTTGGACAAAGCTGCACAGTCCCAGGATGGCCATAGAATGAGGGACTGATAAATCACTTCTGAGTTTTCTCTAACCAGAAACACTTGACAGGGATCACCATAAGCCATATATATATGGCTTTGTTGTTATTTATTTATTTATTTATTTATTTATTTATTTATTTATTTATTTATTTATTTATTTATTTTTACAACTTATATGCCGCCCACTACCCAAAGGTCTCTGGGTAGCTTACAATTAAAATGAACAGTTAAAACAGTTGAAACGCCAAAAAGGCAATAGACAATTAAAACAATAAAAACATTTAAACACAAAACACTAAAATTGTCACCAGGACCCACAATCTATGTTAGTAGACATGGGCACGACTTGGCGAAATTCTCGTTTCCGTTTCTCATTTCCATTATGGAATGGAAACGGTAACGACAATTACTCTGCCAGAACTCGAACCGACTAAAGAAAAATTGGGTCTGATTTTTCGTGTTGTTGTTCCTGGGCATCGCAGTGATCGCGCTATGCCAAGCGGCACAGGAAAAAGGTTTTTTAAAAAAACCCGATTCCCGGCCAAAAAAGCAGGCGAAAATATGCCTGCCTGAGTGAGGGCACCTACCAGAGGGGTGGTTTCTGGGGGGGTCCCCGGCCTCCCTCCCCTCCTCTCCTGGGCTGCACAAAGTGCGCATCCTTGTCGTCAAGTCGCACTCGCCCACGCCAACTCGCCAAGTGGCGCGGCACAGGAAAAAAGTTAAAAAAAAAAACCCGATTCCCGGCCAAAAAAGCAGGCGAAAATATGCCTGCCTCAGTGAGGGCACCTACCAGAAGGGTGGTTTCTGGGGGGGGATCCCCAGCCTCCCCCCTCTCCTCTCCTGGGCTGCGCATCCTCGTCGTCTCACCAAGTCGCCAAGTCGCCATGCCATTTGGTGCGGGCGGGGGATCCAAAATGGGGCGACCGCAATATTTATTTTGAAATCGCGTGGTCCAAAAGCACACCAAAGCACCACAGAAACATGCGAAAATAACTATTTTAAAACTGCCTGAATTTTTTCAGTAGCAGCAGTGGGTTTTTCTTGCAACAAAACATCTCTCTCCATTGATTTTATTTTATTTTATTTTTATTTTTATTTTTTTACACCTGCGCAATGATGGGCTGTCCATGGGAGTGGACCATGCAAATTTTTGGAGCCATTCCACCAATTGCATGGCCACTTGGCCAGGTTTTGACCGAGACTTCTGGGATGTGCCAGTCGGGCATAAAAAGCCACTAACCCTAGCCCGAACCCTAACCCGAACTCTAACCCTAACCCATACGCCAGTACACTGTCCTTCTTAGTGGGTCAGAGAGGCACCCAGAGGTGCACCCCAGTAACTCACCCTAACCTTACCAGTAACCCTAACCCTAGCCCTTGCGCTAACCCCTAACCCCAAGCCAGATCTGTGTACTCACATTGCACTACAGCAAGTACACTTCCCTTCTTAGTGAGTCACAGCGGGTGCCCTTAGGGGTCCCCAGTGACTCACTCCACCAGTCCTCTGTCACTTCGCTCTCCAGCAGGCAGTGAGGCACCCGAAAGAGGTGCCTCTGCCTGCTACTGCTGTTGCAACTTAATGGTATGCATATCCAATTGGCTATGCATGCCATTTTGTAGCGGCTAGCGGGTGAGGAGAGGAGGCACCCACGAGGTGCCTCCAGAAGCCCGCTTTCCCTTCATGGCGGGCCAGAGGAGGCACCCACCCAGAGGTGCCTCCAGGAGCCCGCCCCCCAAAACCAGTACTAACGACAGACGAAAATCCGACAAACGAAATGACAAATTTTTGGAAAATTTCACGAGAAACGCAAATGAGCCGAAACGGGCTGGCTCCGACACACGACAACTCGAAAACATCATTTTCCCTGGTCGTGCCCATCTCTATATGTTAGTTAAAAACTTTAGGAAAAAGGAAGGTTTTTACCTGGTGCCGAAATGTGATCAGTGTTGGCGCCAGGCGGATGCCACTTGGGAGGGCATTCCATAACCTGGGGGCAGCTGCCAAAAAGGCCCTAGACCTACAAGCCATCCCTTTCACCTCCTTGAAGGATGGCTCTCTCAGGAGGGCTCCCTGGCTAGATCTTACTTTACATATGTAAGAGAGAAAAAATATTCAAATGGGTACTCTTCTAACAAAACACCCCAGCATTCCACTTGCTATTCATGTGCATAATTCCAGAGCAATGGCTAAATCCAGCTCCACAAATTATGCATGTTTGAATTAGCTATCTGTGAGTGCTCATTCAACTGCAAAACTATATTGAGGATTGAAAGCTACCATCAATATATTCTTCAAGGACATGAAAGCAGTTAGAAGCAATATGCAATATCAAGAAGCAATATGCAAGATCCATTGTTCCCAGCTCTGCCCAACAAAGTGTTAGGCACAGCAGGGACTCCTCCTCTTCACCTGAGTATCTGTGCAGAGACACGGGCGAAGAGGAGGTGGCTGTCCCCTCAGTCAAGGGACAGTGGAAGGCTGTCCCCCCCCCCCTGCAGCTGAGACAGGCACCTGATTTGAATCAGCTGTCAGTTGGCTGCAGGGGGGAATCAGCCTTCCACTGTCCCTTAATTGAGGGGTGTTTAGACCGCCTTCCCATAGGAATGCATTGAAAACCAATTAATCCATTCCCTCCGGATGATGAATTGTCTCATAGAACAAATTAAATTCGTCTTATGAGGCACTACTGTATATAGATTATAGGCTGTGGTTAGAAATGTGCATAAACAGGAAAAATGTCAATTCATGATGGTTCTTGTTCATCATGATTCACAAACTATAAACCATGAACTTTCATAAACTATCCGACAAAATGAACCATAACTTGTTTGGTGTGATTAAGGAGTTCTGGGAGCTGTAGAATGGCCCTTGCACAAGCTTGGGGACCCCAGCTTACCCTGCCCCATCTCTCTAAACTTGGTGATGATTGGATTTGGGATGTCTGGCTTACAGCCCCCCCCCCAAAAAAAAGAGGTTTCCCCCCAGGAAAGTGCTCTTTAGCAGCTGGTGAAGTGGATTGGGTGTGGAGTCAACCCAAAAGATAATCCAGGGTTGATGAAGATTGGATTTGGGATGTCAGAATTATAGCCCATGTCTGAATTGCCATTGGCAATAAAAGTTGTGTTTCATTACATTCTGGGCAGACAGGACTCCCGGAACTACCCACAAAATGAATCACAAAATCCCCCCATTTATGTTTTTTTTGTTTTCTTTTTGGTTTCATGGTTTGTTTCATGCCCATCTCTAGTTGTCCTCTGCCTCAGTTTAATTTATTTGCATTTGTGCATGTGCATAATGTATGTTTGATGCCAGCTCCACAAATGGAGATATTTGAATTAGCTATCTGTGGGTGGTCACGCAACTGCAAAACTGGATTGAGCACTGAAAACTACTGACAATGGACCATTTGGGACCTCCCACATACATCACACAATCCATTATCAACCACAGCATGGCCTGAAGGGATAAGTGGCGGTACAAGACTCACTTGTGGTTCTTCACTCTTTATGTCCAGGTGTCTGGAAGGGAAACAGGGAACAAAGCTCCCCCAAATCTTTTTGACTCATTCTTAACATTAAATGATGTAAAGTAAAATCAAATAATAAAAAGAATGCTGCACTTTCATTCATTTCACTACAGAGCTGGTGCTAACAACCTCCATTTAAATACAAAGCTGGCCTGCTTGTAAAATGAGCTTTGAAGTGCCGAGCTAACAAACCCCAGGGAAAGTGTTCCTTTTATGAACAATGGTTACTACACTTCAGGAGCCTAATTCTAATGTTTCGCAGAAAACCTATTCTGTAAAAGACATCTTCAGATTTGGAAGTCCGCTGGACATAGAAGGTAGCAAATTGTTTCTATTTTACCTCTCTGTATCTAGGCCTTGTTCTCTCTGTCTCTCTTGGCCAATTCAATTTAAACTGCCTCTGGAAAAAATGCATTTGATTTTTCTGCATATGTGTCTTGTTCAGGTACAATTACCAGAGTTGTAAGGCAAATATGCCTCAAACCCTAATGTATTATTAGAGATAATATACGCAAATATATCTATTGGCTGTCAATGTGTTCTTCTAAGGCAGGCATGTCCAAAGTCAGGCCCAGGGGCCAAATACAGCCCGTTTTCAATTTTCGAGTGGCCCGCAGCTTCTTCTCCCCACCGACTCAGCCTATCATGCATCCCCTCCAGGTGGCCCCTCTCCATACTGGATGTAGATGTCAGCTTGCAGTTTTATGGTTTGCCTGCCCCCCTTCCTTTGTCCGTCCCCCCAGCCACCTTCCCAGCCTGCCCACCCCCAGCTCCCTTGCTGCAGCTTCCTCCCTGCCTCCTTGCATGTTGTAGAGACTTGTCCAAAGTCTGGCCCGGGGGCCAAATGTGGCTGAATGGTTGGCTCTCACACATGTTCACCTCACCAAATCTGGCCCTCCTTGCAAAAAGTTTGGACACCCCTGTTCTAAGGCATGGAGGCCTTTAGAAGCAATTCGGAATTAATGAAAGCAAGCCAGTTTTCACATTTGGGAAACCAAACCCTGTAAAGCTGAGCATTCTGGTGATATTTTTGTAGGCTCGGAGATAGCACTGTAGAGACGCCATGGGCTATGTGTTTTGCTTCATTGTCTCTAGTCAATAATGAGCTTTCACGACACAGAAGCACCTGGGAATAGCTGACACCAACCAGTCAGCACTTTGGTCAGATGTATGTGTGGTTTGATAAAACTAAGAGAAGGATCACAATCACCCTAATCACTTCTTCATCATGACCATCCCTTTCCTCATGAAGCCCCTCTGGTCATGGAACCTCTTTGTGGAATCTGGAACCTTGGAAAACCAGGAGAGCCTCCATATGTGGACACGCTTCCACCGTGCTTAGAAGAGTTTCTGCTCTTAATTTTCTTTGCCTGAAAGTGAGGCTAGCACACTCACTTCCTTTCAAGTTCAGTTCAGATAGATTATTAACTGCACAGATGGGAGTTTGATGTTAACTCTTATGGGCATCTGTCGAATTGCACACACTCTTTCATTGCCATTCCTGGAAGAGTTTTGGAACTGTAGCAGTTAAAGAAACACCAAATAGCCTGGCAAACAGCTAAGGGGAGTGTGGGAATCAAAACTAAATTGCATGGACATACAGTATATCTGTACAAATGTTAGCTACTGGTGTTGAAAACAGTTGATGCCAGTGCGGGGATTCATTCAGTCTTTAAAGAAACAAAACAAAAATATGCACCTTTTTCATAAATGGATTGGAAAGAACACAAGAGAGTAAAAATCTGAATGCATAAGAAATTCAAGCTGACACATTCATCTATTTAGATGGATTGCTCAGAGTCCTGAGTTTGCCAAGTTTTAATCCCTGCATATTCAGCCACATTTATGGATGGCCACTTACTTTCCCCATAGATGGGCTCATCATATTTTAAAACTATTTGTTAAGGCCCGGAGGTACAGTACAGCTTTCCCCAAATTCCTATTGAATTATGCAAGTACACATAGGTCAGAATTTCTTTTAGATGTTTTTACACTCCGCTGAAGAGTAGGGGGATACCAAGATGACCATGAGCAGGGATGATCAAAATTACCCACAACCTGTTTTGTTAATGATTGGTGGCATATTCAATCCACTTTTGATATACTTTAATCATTTATCCAAATAACTCTTGATTTCAAGTAGAAGTGTAAAATAAGTTGATATCTGAGACTTGAACCATAATTTGAATTATTCTTTGAGAGCTAAAATTTTATGCTTCATCTGTTTTTAGGCACAGAACCTACTACTCAAAAGCCATTCCATTCCATTATAAAAGCTCCGAGGTGGTTCAGATTAGTGATCTCAAACCAGCCTGCGACTAGGGTTTGTATCACCCAGGGTAAAACTCAAATACTATTTGTGCTATAGCAATACTACAAATACTATTGTGTCATCTTGGCACAC
This sequence comes from Phrynocephalus forsythii, assembly GCA_029282475.1. Lineage (NCBI taxonomy): Eukaryota > Metazoa > Chordata > Lepidosauria > Squamata > Agamidae > Phrynocephalus > Phrynocephalus forsythii. Next base: position 96,050,237 of record JAPFRF010000005.1, read on the forward strand.
CCAGGGGACAGCATGGCACCCGGGGTATTTATAATTTATTTATTTATTTCAATTTATATACCATCTATCTAGACCTGGGGCAACTCCCCCCCTCCAAGTTGGGGTCCTAATAGCAAATTAGGTTTAGCCTATTCCCCAAAAGCAGTTCTTTCTAGCAGAAGCATCCTTCTTTTCCTTTAACTTCAAAAGCAACTTGAGTCACTTTCTTGATCATTTTGTTGAGGAAACCCAAAAAGTAGTTCTGCTTGCCAAATTCTATGTAACCTCATCTGGGGATGCATGTAGATGACAGGGGGAGATGCTTTATTCCAAAATTTCATGGCTATGGGGTTAGGGTTAGAGTTAGGGTTAGGGTCCAAAATGCAGCAACCAGATTGCTGACTGGGGCGGGATACAGAGATCACATTACACACCTATTAAAGCAGCTCCACTGGCTGTCAATCAGCTATCGGGCACAATTCACAGTGGTGACCTTGACCTTGACCTACGAAGCACTGCACAATCTGGGACCAAGCTACCTCAAAGACTGAATCTCACAGTATGAACCAGCTTGGGTGCTAAGGTTAATCAGGAGAGACTCTTCTTTCCATCCCACCACCCTCACAGGTACATCACGTGGGAACATCTTGGCTGTGGCACCCAGACTCTGAAACTCCCTCCCAGTAGAGGCCAGAACTGCCCCATCTCTGATTTTTTCCAGAAACAGGCAAATACCTTTATCTTCATGGAAAACTTTCCCTGAATGATGGACTACCTATTATGTGTATTTCATATGAAACTATAGGAGCTCCTGGTCCAGGCCTGATATTTCAGCTACTATCAACATTTTGAGCCAACATGCTGCTAAACCATTGAACAAACACTGGAAAGGTATAAAACGTGTTTTAAGATACCTTAAGGGAACAATGCAAGAAAAGTTGAAAATATCCAAGTATGATAACCTTGATCTAATTAGTTATGCAGATGCTGACTGGGGTTCAAGTCCAGAAAGGAGGTCAATGTCTGGATAAGCCATTTTCCTAGATAACTCATTAGTTGTATGGAAGGCCCGAAGACAGAGGTACATTTCATGTTTTACTGCGGAGGCAGAGTATGGGGTGGTTAGTTACTTGTGTTGTGAGTTAACCTGGGTGGTGCAGTTATTAAAGGATGTTGATGTAAATGCCAATTTACCAGTCAAAGTGTATAATGATTCTTTCTCGTGTATCCAATTATCCAGTATCAGAAGGTCGTATCCAGAAGCAAGCATATTGGGATCCTTTACCAGATAGTCAAAGACTGCATAGATCAACAGTTGATTATGTTAGAATATTGTACTAGTGATTACAATTGTGCTGATGTATTCACAAAGCCTTTATCTAAAGAAAAGCATGTATATTTTAAGAAGAGGCTAGGTGTTGTAATCTGTTAAATATAGGAGAGGTGTCATAATATGTAGAATTGACAAAATGTATGTATTGTATATTTAACAGAGTGAAAAGAGAATTGTAAAATGGAGTCAGTCAAAAATGCAGTGTCATGATGTTAGTCACAAGTGCAAGGAATTAGAAACCAACAGCAGGTTAAGTGATTTAGCACAGGTGGAATAGTTAATGACATCATGGTGTATCAGAATATGATTGGTTAAAATCATGTCTGATGAGGTCTAAATGTGTATATAAGAACTGGCTTGTATAATGTTAAATTGGGACTGTTTATGGTGAGAAAACAGTACCCCACACTCTGTTGATTTGTATATGTGATATTGCTTGGTGTTATGTTGTTGTATATTTGCTGTATATATTCAATATAAGAGTTTTATTCTAAGTCATGTTTCTTTGTCTCTCCGTTTCTGGGTTCTGATAATACTTATAACAATTAACTACACTTTATCTACATGCTACTGCTGCTAAGCTCATATTTTTTCTCTGCTATACACATGCGTGTTAACATTTTTCATAATCCCTTAATTACTTTTTTGATACTATTAGTCTTGAATGTGTAGTTTGGACACATTACACCTTACTTTATTATTCACAAATGAGAGCTGGAACACAGGGTATATATGATGGTGAGAGAGAAACTGGTAGTGAAGTTGTCTAGTCAGGCTGAATGCATTTCAGTCATTAAAGGTGGCATTCCTTCATGAACTCTTGTTTGTATCATCAGAAATGTTAATTCAGGCTTTGGTTTGATTACCTTGTTCCAGAAGTGTGCAATTTCAGTAAGCATTGCAAGACTGGTGCACTTAGGGTACTTTCACAAACCATGAAAATGGGTCCTAAGAACCCTAACAAAGAACAAGCAAGTAAACAAGCAAATAGCCAAGCAGAGAAAGAAAGAAGAAAACAAACAGAAAATAATTTGATGAGCATTTCTAGTTTCTGTTTTTAAGGAGAGCTCCTTGAGAGAACTTCCAAGGCCACTAATGTGAAAACTGCGATTTCTGGTGATAAACAAAATGAAACATCATTTTCCCTCTATAATGGAACAATTTGTGCTAGACGAAATGGCAGGAGAGCTTCCTCAAGCTCTTCCCTGAAAGCCCCTGAAATTTGGAAAGATTTGGGGGTCAGGGAGTTGATTAATGAAGCTCCAAAGGGGCTGCCTCTAGGGAAAAAAACTTCTAATTGGAACTGGAAGCTGATCCAAATTTCAGGGGGTTTCTAAAATCATTTTCTGAAGGAAACCCTTCTACTTTTGTGCCCCAAGGGGTGTGAGGGTTGGGTTCCCCCTCTCCAAACCCCAACCTGTCAAAAAGTCCCAGCTGGAGGGGGGGAGGCAAAATGAAGCATGGAGGGGGGGAACCTGCTCCTTTCTGCCTTTCATCCCTTCCTCCACCTCTCAGGTGGGGCTTTTTGACAGATCAGGGTTTGTGGGGGGAGGGGTGCCCCCCTCTATGAGATTGAGGGGGTAAAATAATTCTGTTTGAGACACTTGTAGTTTGAGGGTAGAATTTACCCGCAAATGATCTGGAGAAAGCCTACACTACCCATTGTTTTCCATTATGAGTTTCCTAATTCTATGATGCTTATTGATTCTGTTTTTATTTTTTATTTTCTTAAAAAGCAAAATTATAGCATTGAATATGCTCAAAGAATAGCAAGGGAGAGTTGATATATTTATACAGAATATTAACATAAAAACACTAAAAACCATGCCACATGAGTTAGATAGAGACACAAAGAGTAGGCCAAAAAGTAATTGTTTCAAAAGAAGAAGAAGAAGAAGAAGAAGAAGAAGAAGAAGAAGAAGAAGAAGAAGAAGAAGAAGAAGAAGAAGAAGAAGAAGAAGAAGAAGAAGAAGCCAGAGTTAAAAACAGAAAGCACAGTTTTAAATTTTATGTAAAGCAAAGAGGGAAAAGAGCAGTTTGCTATTCAGCGGCAGAGCTCAGTATACTGAAATGTTAAACTCTTAGGTTTCTTCCTTCTTGAATATTTTAGGAAACAAAGATAAAAATTAAATTTAATTCTAACCCATACATTTTCTACTCTACACATTGTTGACAGGGAGTGCAACTCAAAGTCAAGGATAAGCTCACCATGGTGAGTCTGGAATGGGTCAAAGCATTTTGTGCCTGTACATTTTCCATTGTGTTGGCTAATCTCATATCTACCAGCACAATGGAATCCACTGGCACAACTGCTGTGTAGTGGTGAGATAAGCTGGCAGAAGAGCCAAGAAAGCAGGAGAGGAATGGAGGAGGCATCGCATAGGGCCAGACCCTATCCCTTTCAGCCCTCATTCACAGCCAAAATGTGAGTGGCTGTGCATCAGATGCAAGAGAGAAATAACCCATGAACTGTAGGATGTATTGCGCAACCCTATACTTTATCTTTGATTCCTGTCTTTCAACAAAGCACCGGGTACTCATTCAGTGGAATGTGGCTTGATTTATTTTTATGCATGGAACTTGCTATTGACAATTATATTTTTCTAAATGTGGAGGTTAATTATGGAACAATGGACTTGAAAGGGGGGGGGACAGAAGACTATTGAGCCCAACACCCTGCTCAGTGAAGGAATCCAAATCAATTGAGGCTGTTGTCAGGGTAATTCCCCAAGACTGAGTGAACCTTGGATTCAGCAGAGGCTTAGCTGGCCTAATATCAGCTCAGCCAGCTTTCAGTAGTTGGGATTGTATTCATAGATAGCTGGGATGTTGGTGAGTATTTGGATCTGAGTACCAAGTCTGAGTCCAAAACTTTAGGACCAAATACCAAGTCTCTAATAAAAACAAAAATTCACACACACCCTAGAAAAAAGTGTAATAAACAAACAAACCCTGAGTCTGAGTTGAGTCACTGGTGCAACTTAAGTCCAACTTGACAGTTAATCTCGCATCCTGGGTCTCCATCCCTGTTAGATAGACCAGTGATCTGAATCATTTTCTTTCCCTTTCCTTTTCTGCTGCATGCACCATCCTCTCTGAGGGTACTGCCTCCCCTCCTTTTACTGCAACTTGTGGCTTGGTTTTTCTTTTATCTTGTTTTATTGTTAGCCACCCAGAGTTCCGATTCGGAAGATGGGCGGGACACAAGTATAATAAATAAATAAATAAATAAATAAATAAATAAATAAATAAATAAATAAATAAATAGTATTCAGTATGCAATGTTATCCATTCCTACTCCTAACAAGGAATGAATAATATTACATATTCAGAGAAGCTGCTTCTGTAAGAAAGTTGATTAAGTTTATCTTTAATTATTTTATTCTGCTTGACTTCTGCCTTTAAGATAGGCTTTATAGTTAAGACTCTGCACCGTATCCTAAAATCATCTCTGTAAAGCATCCCCTTCCTTTTGATCTTTGAAATAGCTTACATGTGGAAAGCCCCTGAATGACAGGATGCGCTCACCACAAAACCGCATGCCTAACACCTTGCTACATTCCTCTGTAGAAACAGACTTTTTATGTACTTTTCACTATTGGAATGTGCTATCAGGTAGAGAGAATAACAGGAAATTAAGAAATAAGTGTCCTTTAATCTTGCTAATGCAGATGGGAAAGTATCACTGATCTTTAAGTTTAGTTGCATTAGGGAAAATGAACATTTATGTAATGAAGTCTCATGTAGGGATGGGCAGGAATAAAAAATGAAATGATGTTTCGTTGTTTTGTTATGTAACAAAACAAAATGAAATGAAACAAAACGAGGAAGCAGCATTTCGTTATAGATGAAACGAAATGGTTGTTTTTCCATTGAAATGAACTGTTTTGTTCCATTATTTTCGGGCTCCTGCCACTTGGTCAATGGCTGAAGCCCTTTAAGCCTGGCCCAGTTAGTACCAGGGGGATCCCCTGGTCCTGACTGGGCCAGGTTTAAAGGACTCCAGCCATTGACAGAGCGGCAGGAGCCCCCAGAAAACGGTGAGGTAGGCAGCACCATTGCGGGAACTGCTCTCCTCCATGGATAGTCCTACTCATTTAGCTGGATTTCTTAAAACAACAAGCAGAATAATTGTTTACCAGTAGAATGACAAGACAGTGCAGACCTACTCATGCTTACTCAGAAATAGGTTCACTGTGTTTGGAACTGAGCCCACAGTGATTCTTATTTTAATTGAAAATGCTTAGGGTTATTTAAGGACAAGAAGAAATGTTCATTAACTGACATTTAAACATAATCAATCCAAACCATTTTAATATGCATAATCCATACTTTACTAAATGGAAAATCTGCTTATTAAAACATATAGATTAAGAAAATCATTTAGAAGCTCACATACAGGAATGCTATATGATGAAAGCATGCACACATATCTGTGTGAAAATAAAATCCGTGCATACACACAATTTCTTGAGAGTCCTGCAGCTTGATATGAAAGGACATGTAGAAATTACAGGTGGAGCATGAGCAAACACAACAAAATTGGCACAGAGAGAGGGGGGGATGCACAAATTAACAGGGTGAAGTGCTTTCCCTATATTGTACCAGGGAAGGGAAATGGAAAGTAATACCTGAAGGATAGACTCCAGTATGAGTCTAGACTACTAGCAAGTAGACATGGGCACGACTTGGCAAAATTGTCGTTTCCGTTTTCGGATATCGTTTCCGTTACGTAACGGAAGCGGTAACGACAATTAAGCTGTCAGAACTCGAACTCGAACCGAAAAAAGAAAAATTGGGTCTGATTTGTCGTTGTCATTCCTGGCATCGCGTGGCGATCGCGTGATGCCAAGCGGCACAGAAAAAAAAGTTTAAAAAAAACCCCGATTCCCGGCCAAAAAAGCAGGCGAAAATATGCCTGCCTGAGGGCACCTACCAGAGGGGTGGTTTCTGGAGGGTGTCCCCAGCCTCCCCCCTCCTGTCCTGGGCTGCTGGTACCGGGCTGGGAGGGGGCATCCTCGGCGTCTCCATTTGCCATGCGGTGCGGGGGGATCCAAAATGGCATCCGCAATATTTTTTTTGAAATCGTGGTCCAAAAAACCACCAAAGCACCACAGAAACATGCGAAAATTAGCTGTTTTAAATGCTTGAATTTTTACAGTAGCAGCAGTGGGTTTTTTATAGCAGTAAAAGGTCACACTGATTTTATTTTATTTTATTTTTATTTTTATTTTTTTACACCTGCGCAATGATGGGCTGGCCATGGGATGGGACCATGCAAATTTTTGGACCCATTCTACCAATCGCATGGCCAGGTTTTGACTGACACTTCTGGATGTGCAAGAGGGCATAAAAAGCCGAGGCACTCCCAGAAGAGTCGGAGTCCGGGCTTGGATGTGGGTGGGAGAGGGCTGTGTGTAGCTGGCTGCTGTGCTAGACTAGTTTCGATTTCTCGGAGCCTTTAGATTTCAGTTAGGCAGGCAGGGAGGGAATTGATTCAATTGAATTTTTAGGAAATAATAATAATTCCTTTCATTCTCTGTCTGCTGTGGGGAATAGCAACGCAGTTTATTCTTTTTTATTCTCCTGCAGTTTGTTAGGATTTCTTTTCTGATAGTGGTTCAACGGGGGGGGGAGGTTTGAGTGGGAGGGGAGGTGTGGATTTATTTTTAAAATTTCATTTGCTTGATGGCAAGCGAAGGTCCTTTCATACCCTGCCTGCAGCTCTGCTGTGGGTGCACTGCCCACTTTGTTTGCAAAAATTGCAATTGCTTTATTCGATGCAGTCTTGTGCAGCAAGTCAGTTTAAAGTGTTTTCCGCCTGCTCTGGGTCATTGTGGGACCCGCGCCCGCTGCCCGCGCGCCCGCCCCTCCCCCTGCCACTCCCGCCGCCCGCCCATGCCCCCCCGCCACCCCACCTGCCGCCTAGGGCGCAAAAACACCTAGTGCCGGTGGGACGCCACTCACTGGGACGTCAAATCGCGTGAAATCACGGTGGCGGTAACAACAAACAACACAACGAAATGACAAATTTTAAAAAATTTCGTGAAAAATGGAAACGACCCGAAACGGACCCGTCCCGAAAAACGACAACTCGAAAAAAATTTTTTCTGGTCGTGCCCATCTCTACTAGCAAGGTTACTCAAGACAGAATGGTCAAAGCTGGGTCACCAGATTAAAATTCAATCCCCTTCAGGAATTAACAATCACATCAGCAGCAGAAAATGGACAACGTTGAAAGTGGTGGAAACATTCCCAGAGGCAGCTACAGGGCAGCAGCAGATGAGATGGCCGGAGAATCTTTCATTGACACTGAAACTGATGAAGCACTCCTGAATGTTTTACACTTCAATAACTTTATGATTATACATTCTAATACTAAACAAGAGATAATGCTGGAAGATGAGACTCCCAGAGGCTAAATATAAATAATGCTGTCACCAATGAAGCAATTTGTATAAAAGTGAATGCTGTCCCACCACTGATATACACCAAGAAAGTCTGATACTGCATAATGTAAATAATTGGAATAGGAAATGTAAGAAGGATGACTCAAGGTAAGTTCAAAATTATGAAACAAGAAATGGAACATTTAAACACTGCAAACTTGGTGTGAACAAATTAAAGTAGACCAGATAGGATATTTTCCCATAGTTAGAAGTGACTCAGGAGAATGTCACATAGAGTCCTGTAAAGTCAACAATTTGTTTATTTCAAATGCATCTTTCCAGCAACCCAACAGATTATCATACACATGGATGCCATTTGTTAGCCAATATAGAAATCAAATAAACTAGATAATTAGAAGCAGATGACTGCATGTCTCTTTTCTTTGAGGGAGGGAAGACTAGGAGTAGGCTGTTTTACAGATCCACTGGGTGTTGATATTACGTATGTTTAGAATGCTAAAACAATTAGGGGGACTGTAACAACTTGCAACCCTGAAAATGTTTAAGGAAATGAAATTTGAACATCAGCATACTAAAGGATCTCTCTCCTAATATTTGGGCATGCATGTGTACACTCTGAGAAAAGCAAATCATTAGGAAAAGTCGTAGACCATGAAACTCATCAAATATTGTGATACAGTTATAGCAGATTCTATCTATCACTAGCTGATTTGTTCTCTAAATCTGTGGAAGCCATGGAAAAATCATAGTGCCACAATACAATGGAAAGAGTACTCTTAGTAAGTTTAAAGGCTGTAAAGAAGATTTTTGTGCTGCTTCACTCAATTGACTCTAAACCAGAATAATTGTGAATTGAACCAAAGGTATTATCCAGGAATAATGCAAAAGGACTATTTGTGTAGTCAAAGGAAAAACCTCAGTGGAAGAACTGACGAAGCACTTGAAAATATTAATGAGAGATGAAAAGGAAAAGTAAGAGGTGAAATAAATAGGGTTAGATGATGACAAAAACAAAGATGAAGGATCTCCTCCCTAACATCCTAGATATAAAAGAGAAAAGTAAATCCAGACGAGGGATGCTGAGTGATCAACATGAGAATATATTATCTGGATAAGTTAAATAAAATGTCTGAACTGTAAACTGCAGAACTGCAAAAACAGTTGTAAGGAGAACTGATTTGTTCAAAGAAAAATTCTCTGTTTAAAAAAGTATCTGTGTTTAATCTTTCAAGAGGATAGTAAGATCTTCAGTTATACTTCTGCTTGCAATTGGAATACAAGTCTTGCATATACGAAAGAATCACTGTGATGTTGGGGAATTTTGCCTGTACCACACAGGATGCAAGGTCCAGATTTTTGTCTTTTCTGCTAGTGCAAACATTACTCACCTCAACAGAAACCTCAGTGGTCCAAACACTGTGAGAACTTGGCAAGACATTTCAGCTTCATTCTTCCCTGAATTCAATTTTAAAAACAACAATTGAGATGGAAGATGCATTCAAGCAATAGTCTGCTGTTTTCTTCACTGACGGTCCACTAGAGGCCACCACATACCTTGTGAAATTAGACACACATGAAGGAATTAAAATGGACAGGGGAAAAAAAATCTAATAGAAAACCTGATGTCTCAAAGGTAAGCCTGTGCTGGGGGGGTTATTCTTCCACACACTAAATTCATCAGACTCTGCTTTATATTGCATGTCTGGTGCAATTCTATTTCCATCTCTTCTAAAAATACGGAACAGGTGAGCAAGAGACAGAGTCCCTTAATTCTTCAATATGCTGCAGCCGTCCACATACCTTGGCTTTGTGGAGGTTTACCTACAGATTGCATCAGTCTTGCATAAGGTTTCGTTTGATTTGAACCTTCATCAATCACAACTACCTTTCATCATGGGAATCGGACTTTTCTGGTTCTTCTGTATTCAAAGGATTCAAGTAGCCAATCAATAAAACAAACAAACAAACAAACACATAGTCGAAAAAATGGAAGTCAACAATTAAATAGATGTGTTTCTGTAAACTTAAAGCAGTCAAAATAATAACTCTGGGTACAAGGAGCCATGTTTATTGTTTGCTTTCCCCCATTACAGTTCAGTATTGTGTTAGAATTGAAACATTCTAAATAACAGGCTCTGTCCTTTATTCACAGCTCTATCAATCAGAACTAATCCAAACTAATTAAAACTGGCAATAGCTTTGATTATTTAATCAAGTAACACCCACAGCTTTACTTTTTATATTTGTAGTATCATCAGGGCTGGCTCCACCATTAGCTAGATTAAGGCAATTACCCTACCTTTTTAAACCAAACATGCTTGGCTCTTTAAACTGTTTCTCACATTTTCTTGGCTAATTGTCTCTGGATATATTGCATCTTTCCAGAGCTGGGCACAGTGTTCCATATTTGGTCTCACTAAAGCAGCGTCATGGAATTGTCTCATATTTGGCTTGTGATCTACTAAAGCACGCAAGTCCTTTTCACACCTGCTAGCGACAAGCTGTGTTTTTCCCTCTTTGATTCTTCTTTCCTCCTCTAAATGCAAACCTATATATTTATCTCTGTCCAACTTTATCTTGTTAATTTTGACCCAGTACCCATCATCATTTTAGATCATGTCAGTTTTGGCCCAGTGTTGCAACCTGTCTATATCCTTTCAAGTCCTGTCTTGCAGTTGGTTATCCCTTCCTGTTTCATGTTACCCATTGATTATGTAAGCAGACCAGTTCAAATCATATGTTCATAAAAATAGATCATGTCTGTGTCATAGGACAGCCCTGAGAGCACCCCTTTCCCCTCTCATTAGAAAAATACTAAACCATTAATTATTATTAAAGATCATTATTCAACCAGATGCTGATTCACTGAATTGTAGTGGTCCAATCCATGCTCTATCATATGCTCAATAAAGAAATCATAATATGTCTTGTTGAATGATTTATGGAAATCAGTGACTGACATCCTGCTGCTTAATGTAGTGAGTTATGCCAAAGAATCAGCGAGGTATGGTGAGTCAATTCATCTTCTAGTTTTGTTGATTCCTAATAGCCCTACTTGAGTCACAATTTCTTCTAGCATAGCAAATCACAACTAGAGTAGAATTTGAATCAACACAATGTACGGAGGAGCTGACTTGCTGAATTCCAACTGATTCAATGGGATTATTCTACTACAACTAACTATATTGGATTTCAGCCAGTATATTCACTGTCCCTAGCATCTCCATGCTCTGTAAAACTTGTAGTCCTATAAGAAAAGGAGAAGGGGTGGCCTGGCATGACCTTTTTCTGCTGTATCAGTATTGAATGATAAGAATCGAAGCCTTGGAGGGTGGAGGCCTTTCATTCACTTGAAATTTTTAAGCAGAGGTTGGATGGCCACCAATCAAGGATGCTTCAGTTGTGGATTTCCTCCTCTGGAAAAGGATGGTTTTGAGAGCCTTGGGGTTCCTCCTAGCTGTACAATTCTATGATTCTGCCTACCAATTGAGAACTCAAGCAGGCCAAGGATTTTGCCCATTATTGTCATGAGACAGACCCGTCTTATAGTTTTCTGGAGCCATCTGTTGGCTATTCTTAAAGGTGAAAACTATACATACATACATACATACATACATACATACATACATACATACATACATACATACATACATACATACATACATACATACATACATACATACATACATACTAGAGATGGGCACAACCAGGAAAAATGACGTTTCGAGTTGTTGTGTGTCAGAGCTGGACCGTTTCGGCTCGTTTCCATTTGTCGTGAAATTTTTCAAAAATTTGTTGTTTTGTTTGTCGTCTGTCAGTACTGGTTTAGGGGGGTAGGGTAGCGGGCTCCTGGAAGCACCTCTCTGGGGTGGGTGCCTCCTCTGGCCAACTACAAAGGGAAAAGGAAGGGTACATGACCGTGTAGCCATTGTGTACCAAGTGGCACTGGCAGAGGCACCTCTCTTTTGGGTGCCTCTAGCCCACTAAGAAGGACAGCATACTGGTGTACAGGTTTGGAGTTTTTTGGAACTTTGGACTGTGAGTGAGGTGAGAGAAGAATGCCTCTGCTGGGCGCCCTCTGACTCACTAAGAAGGACAGTGGACTTGCGTGTAGTGCAATGCGAGTACAGATCTGGCTTAGGGTTGGGATTAGGGCAAGGGCTAGGTTTAGGGTTATTACGGGTAAGGTTAGGGTGAGTTAGTGGGCTGCACCTCTGGGTGCCTCTGACACACTAAGAAGGACAGTATACTGGCGTATGGGTTAGGGTTAGGGTTAGGGTTAGGGTTAGGGTTAGGGCTAGGATTATAGTGGGCTTATTATGCCCGACTGGCACATCCCAGAAGTCTTAGTCAAAACCTGGCCAAGTGGCCATGCGACTGGTGGAATGGCTCCAAAAATTTGCATGGTCCCATCCCATGGCCAGCCCATCATTGCACAGGTGTAAAAAATAAAAATAAAAATAAAATAAAATAAAATCAATGGGATTGGAGACAGACATTTATTGCAGGAAAAACCCACTGCTGCTACTGTAAAAATTCAGGCAGTTAAAATACCTAATTTTGGCATGTTTTTGTGTGGTGCTTTGGTGGGTTTTTGGACCACGATTTCAAAAAAAAAATATTGTGGTCGCCATTTTGGATCCCCCTGCACCACATGGCATGGCGAGACGACGAGGATGCCCCCCACCAGAGCAGCCCAGGACAGGAGAGGGGGAGGAGGCCAGCCCCCCCCCCAGAAACCACCCCTCTGGTAGGTTCCCTCACTCAGGCAGGCATATTTTCGCCTGCTTTTTTGGCCAGGAATCGGGTTTTTTAAAAACTTTTTTCTGTGCCGCTTGTCATCGCGCGATCGCCGCGCGTGATGCCATGAACGACAAAGACAAATCAGACCCAATTTTTCTTTTATCGGTTCGAGTTCGAGTTCTGACAGCTTAATTGTCGTTACCATTTCCGTTGCGTAACGGAAACGAGGAACGGAAATGGAAACGAGAATTTCGCCAAGTCGTGCCCATCTCTAATACATACATACATACATACATACATACATACATACATACATACATACATACATACATACATACATACATACATACAATCTAGAGATGGTTGTTTCATTTTGGAAGGGGACAGACCAGCACAGCTGGTGCTCAGAACCCAGTCCCATCCTCCAGAAGAAAATCAACCAATGTCTTACCTTGCTGTAGCTGGCACTGGACAAAATTCTCATCAGTAGCAGCCTCTGATGTGTTATAATTCCCTCTCTCTGGGGCTGGCCAATCAGACAGGGAGGCAGGATGATGCATGTCCTTGCACAGCTCCTGATTGGCCAGCACCAGGGAGAGGGAAAGATGATGCATTGGAGGTTGCTTCCTGGTTGGAATTTCACCCAGCACAAACTACAACAAGGAAAGACAGTGGTTGAATTTCTTCTGGTGGATAGACCTGGGTTCCAAGCGCCAGTTGTGCTAGCGTGGTTTGTTTCAGAATCAGTCACCTTCCGAAACAAAACGACCATCTCTAGTACAATCTTGATCAGAGAAGCTATGTCACCATGCTGAATAAGGCTGAATGATAAAATTCATCTGACCCTTGAGTAAGTCCTTATTTATTCTTGGTTGGATGTCTCTTTATGTACCATAAGTTATTTTATTTATTTATTTATTTATTATTATATTTATATCCCGCTTATCTTCCATACGGAACGCTAAGCGGCTCACACAGGGCGAACAAGCGCCAATAAACACAAAACAATAATTATATAATATACAAACAAGGAAATAATTAAGACAGTTAAAACCCGGTGCATCCAAAAAAGCCGGCAATACAATAGCTATCAAACCAAGCGACTAACTAACAACATAGCCTGCAGCTCACATAAACATGGTCGCTTGGAAGTTAGAGATGGCAGGACCCTTAAAAAAAAATCAGGGCTCACCAAAGGCCTCTCAAAATAAATAAGTTTTTACAGCTTTTCGAAAGGCCATCAGGGACTCTGCAGAGCGCACCTCGCTAGGGATGGAGTTCCATAAGGAAGGGGCTGCCACCAAGAAAGCCCGGTTCCGGGTGACCGACTTCCAGGCTTCTCGTGGGGTGGCAACCCGGAGCAAGTGCGCTCGCACCTGCCGAACAGGTCGGGCCGAGGTGGATCGCTGAGCGATACGCTCTGCCAGGTAGTCCGGTCCCAAGCCATGGAGGGTTTTATAGACTAAAACCAAGACCTTGAATCTAATCCGGGCTGCAACGAGCAGCCAGTGCAAGCGGACCGGGACTGGGGAGATGTGGTCATACCGACACACACCTGCCACCAGCCTGGCTGCCGCATTCTGAACCCGCTGCAGACGCCGGAGAAGAGTCAAGGGCAACCCCATGTAGAGGGCGTTGCAGTAGTCCAGCCTCGAGATCACCATCCAGGTACGGGTGGATCTGAGCGATCTGGAGAAGATGGTAATACGTGGCCCTGGTCACCGACGCCACCTGGGCCTCCATGGTCAGTGCCGGGTCCAGGACCACGCCCAGATTCCGCGCCCTCTCCACAGGCCGGAGGGAGACTCCCCCCAGAGAGGGAATGAATAAAAAATTCATTCTCATAAAAAGAACGGAAGGGGAAAATGTATAAAAGGGAGTGAGACTAAGTTTCAATATCTTTTAGAAATGATTTGGAAAATATTTGAACATCCTGTCTTAAAACATTTTATTCATCATGTTAAAATAAAACATTCCATAATCATTTTTTCTTTTTCTTTTTTCTTTCAATTTTTCCAATTTTTCGGAAAAACAAAAAGGCTTCAGCGGAAAAAGAAAAAACCCACATTTTCCTGAATTTTTCTCCCCCCCCTCCCCGGGCCATCTCTACTGCTTTTGGGGAAATTAGGACTGACCTAAATCATGTTGCAAAATTCAGGATTAAATTGGACGGGATAATTTTCATTGAGTTTTTCTAATGTTTTATCCCTGTACACAGTTTAATAAAACATTGTACTAAGTAGTTCCACTTTCTCTCTATCACCTCTTTAGAATTCACTATCTTATCTAAGCAATGCATCTATCCATTCTTTTATTTCAGACAGCTGTCTCTGAACAGGCTTCCTTAAATCTACTCCCACTCTTCTTTCTCATGCAAATAGTTTGTGATTATAACTTGAGGCTAGTATCCTGTTCCTTTTCATGGAGCATAAAAGTGTGCCCTGCCTGTCCCAGCCAATCTACAGCATGCAGTTACATAAACCAGAGGTCAGCCCATTGCTTTCAATTAGGCTTTCCACTCATGCAAGGGACTGATGGATTCTCCTATGCATAAACATAGGCCAGGGAAGAATCAGAATCAGAACTCACTGTTCCATAGCATGTTCCCTTTCAATAGGATGCTAGTCCCTCCTGCCAATTCTTTTTTTATTTTCAGGTTTCCTAATCACAGGATTCAAATCAGTTTTCTCTGAGCTTTTTTTTTTAACTAGTTTTCTAAAAACCCAATATCCATATCTGGCTAAACTCCGTTTTCACAGTCTTCTGCATCTTAATTCCAGGATGCCATGATTGTTTTCTTCTGAGATTCCTTCAGCCTTTATTTATTCTCCTGTTTCTTCCTTGTTGGTTTCAAATACGTCTAAGGTGGTTACTTCACATCGGTTTGGTCTCTGTTAGTGTTGCACTTAGGAACGGTACAAAAAAAGTTACTTCACGTCCGTCACACAACTACTGAAATTTGTCTCGGCCACACCCCCGGAACAGGTGCTAAGCGTAACTATACTGTACCTGGTGCTGGGGTAGGGTTTTCCCTTGTCACTCTTTGTTCCCACTTTCTGCTCCGAGACAACACACCATGTAGTAACGACTGTCATGCAACAAAACGAACCTACGAACCTACCCGGCAATTAAGATTGAGCCAGGGGGCCCTCTTGAAAGAGCCATCCCTCAAGGAGGTGAGAGGGATGACTTGCAGACATAGGGCCTTCTTGGCAGCTGCCCCCAGATTGTGGAATGCCCTCCCAAGTGAGATTTGCCTGGTGCCAACATTGATGACATATTGGTGCCAGGTAAAAACCTTCCTGTTCCAGAAGTTTTTTAATTGATACAATATAAATTGTGGGTTCTCTGATGGCAATTTTAGTGTAATGATTTTAGTGTAAGGTTTTTATTATCATTTTAATTATTTATTGATATTTGATGTTTTAATTGTTTTAATTCTTTGATTGTAAGCCGCTCAGAGACCTAGTGGGCGGCATATAAGCTGTATAAATAAATAAATAAATAAATAAATAAATAAATAAATAAATAAATAAATAAATAAATAAATAAATAAATAAAACATTCCTTTCTCTCAGAAAACTGTGTCATTTTTTTTACTTTTCAGAAGTGATATATCAAAATAGAATTTTAAGCCCCCCCCCCCAAAAAAAAGGAAAAATGAAAAAGGAAGCTAGACAAATTCAGCATTTATCATGGTACAAGACCATGAGGTAACACCTTTCACAAGACAAGTTATCACAACCATGGGAACACTGGAACAGGGACAAAGGTACGTGATCACAACCAATGCTGTCATGGTACAAATCTAGTTGCGGAACAAAGAAGGACATGAAGTAAACAGGTCCCCTTGACTTTTCTTCTGAGAGAGGAAGTTGTCAGCAAGGTAAGCCAACACTTTGATGTTCCATCTAAGTACATCCGTTGATTGCTGTATCCCCTTCATTAGTCTCACAATACCTGTCAGATCATACATGTTATGTTATATGGGGATTTAAGGTTTGACCAGTTTGTTTTTCATGCTTTGTGCAAGCACTTAAGCATTAAAGCCAATGAGTATTGCATTTTCTCACCCTGACCACTGCATTTGATCCCAAATTGCTGGGATCAAAATCCTCATCTTTGTCTTTAATGTTCATTGGTTTTATATCTCATCTTTCTCCTGGGTCATGCCACTTTCTTATACAGAAATTAGACTAAAGCTTTAAAAGTCTGCTGCCTCAAAACACTCTTTCCCAGTCTCCACAAGGTGCACTTCATGTTTCAGAAAGAGACCATCATTCTCCATGAAACAGACTTTCAAATAATTACCAGTCATCTGATTTATACACCCAGAAAGTGCTCCACCCCATAAAAGTGTCCTTTAGGAACTTGCTTGGGGAAGACCAGTCTTCACCAAACTTAGCAGAATTGAAGAGGAGCGTCAGAAGAAACCTTTTAGCACGTTTGGAGTCTCTAGGTTTCTGGGGAAAACTTTCTTAGAAAGCCCTTTTTGGGGGTGCATAAGTCAGACATCAAAAGTCCAATCTACAGCAGACTTGGAGGGACTGTAGAGGAGAGTCAGTGGATTCTTCCCTCCAGATGTGGTGTATTTAGGTGCCTTGGGACCCATTTTAGAGCATGATAAATTAATGAATCAAAATTTGCTACAAATAATCAATTCATATTCATCAAGGAACTCAATACAATGAATACAAATGGATGAATTTTGACAAATTGGCCAAATTTGTCAGAAAATGTGATTGATTTTATATATCATAGTGTTTAAAATACAGTACCCTATGAACAACTTACAATTTAATTATATAGGCTACATATTCCCACCCACTTCCTGCAAGTCTGGTACTCAATTTTCTAATTTCAGAAAGATGGAAAGCCTTGAGTTAGCTACCTGAACCTGGGGATAATCTCAGGTTGCAAGCAGAGTCTTCATTGCAGTATTGCAGTTTAATCACAGCACCATAAGAGGAGTACCAAAATAATTTGCCTAGGCTTGAATTCTGTATCCATTTATTTTTGAGTAGAGGGCATTTCCTGCCCTGCACGAAGCAGGAAAAAATGTATTGGGCAGTAATTTCTCATCAAAAGCTAGAAGGGAAATTTGCCTCAGGAGACCGTCTGCAGGAAAACAAAATTAAGGGCAGTAGTGGCAACAACAACCATACCTGCTGGTAATGTTATTCTAGCTCTTTATCTAGTTTCATAAGGGTTAGCTGCTGCATTCACATTTGGATTTTAATTTTGTGTGCCATCCTTTGAGACCAACCAAACCAGTTCACTCACAACCATTCATTCTCCCTAATGGACCCTTTTAGATTATCTGCAACTAGTCTCTGACACCTTTGTTGCTCTACCTGGCTGTGAAAAGCCCTCAAATAATCAAGGTCACAAATGAAAGACAGAAAAAGTCTCCTTTCACTTATTTCACACCAGGAGGTGAGAGAGATTTTTTTCTGCAAGTAACACAGGCACCCCAGGTATCAAAGAATTAATTCTCAAAGTTCTGGTTGATCCACCTTTTGCTATAGGACAGCAGGCAACATCAAAGTATAATTCAATAGAGCTGGAAGAAAACTGCATCCATTACATAGTGTGTTTGTAATATCTGATGTTTACATGCTATTTGTCCGTTATCATGCTGGATCAATTTGACCTGGGGCATTATATAATGCTTATGCTGAAGGCAAAGAAAAGAACTGAAACCAAGTGTCCTAGCCATATAGGATGAAGGCAAGACTTATAGTGGTATTATTGGTTAACTACTAATAGTATACACTTATCAATAATGTAGATTAGGTTCAGATTTGCATTGTATGAAAACTGTGCTTGTTCGCCATGTTTATTCACTGCAGTCAAATGTAAGAAATGAATATAATTCCTATATGTTTTGGTTGGAGTGGTGAACCCACATAGTGAATTCATGAATTCCATATAGAGATGACCCTGAATGGTGGTTTGGTGCAGTTTGGCATGGTTCTATCGTTCAATGGCACAGCTGTTCTTTTGGGTACTCTGACTTCCCTTGTCCCACCTCCTCCAGTGGACAATCCACTCAGTGCCCAGAGATGGCAGGGATGGTAAGCCATGCTGTTGCCCCTGAATGGGTGCTTCCCCAGAGGAGGTGGGGCAAGGAAAGCTGTGCATCTGAACAATGGTTCATTCCCATCTCTAATTGCATACACGTTAATTGATATTTTATGGCTTCGAGGATTCCATATATGGAGCTGATTCTTCTAGGTACTGGACACTGGACATCACCCAGTTGAGGAAGATGTGTTGGATATATATCTGAATTTGAAGTCAGAGGGACACTTGGAATTTGCAGTTCTACAAGAAACTTCTGTATTTGTGCTATTGCTTGGGGCTTTGGTCCACAAATTGTAGCATTGTGTTGTTAAAATTGTTCTTTGTTATATAACTATGAATAGAAAAAAAGACTAGTTTTATGAAACTGTGCTTGCAACGTTTACCAAGAGATAGCCAAGAAAATAAATCACCCCATAGATTTAAAAATGTTACATTTGTGCACTGATTCTTTACATGACTTCAGAGCTGACCTAAAATATCTTCCTACATATTCTCATAATGTGGCTCTGGAGGAGAGATTTGTGGATCCCGTACTTAGGAGTGCCAGAAAGATGAACAAGTGGGATAAAATCAACCCTGAACTAGTCAGGAATGTTGAAATTGAAGCTGATCTGCTTTGGACAATGAGGAATTCATTGGGAAAGACAATAATGATAGGAAAAGTGGAAGAGAGCAAGAGGAAGGCCAATAAGAGATAAATGGACTCCCTAGAAGAACCACAGGCTTGAATTTGCAAGAGTCGAGGAGGGCTGTTGAGAAAAGGATGTTTTGGCAATCACTCATTCATAGGGCTGGCATAGGTCAGAGATAATTTGATGACACATAACAACTTATTTCCTAATGAAAAATATAAAAGATGGGGAAAGATAAAGGGAACAGGGAAATATATTCAAAGAGCTACTTGATAATATAAACAAATACATGTTCCTGCCTCACCTTTCAACCTGGGGTTCTTGGCACATGATAGTAATGTAAAAGGTTGGTGCACCTCATTGCCCTTGCACCACAATTTGCCAATGGGAGGAGGAAAAGGTTGAAAGAGCAGTGTCATGCTTTCGAATATTGCTGACATTTATTCACAGAGATACAGTGTCAGAGATATTTGTTCATGCCATGAATCCATTATGCAGCACAAACTGTGTTGCTGAAGAAAAACAATGAGGTTTTGTTTCCAAGGTTAATAATACACAAGAGGGATGATAACTTCTCACCATCCATTACAATGGTATTTTCTCCCACTCTGTTATCTGAACCGATTAGGACTAAACTGAAATGGACCAGAGAACATCTTGGATGGGGAAGGAACCATCCCTGCCAAATTTCTATGGGGTGAAAATAGACAGGAAATGCCATTGGCTTTGTGGAATGTATCATCATCACCTTGGTTCCATCATTTCTGAGTGACTACTATGTGGCCAACAAAAATGATTGTCTTTTTTAAAATGCTGCACAAAGCATTTTCTAGTACACAATGATGAAATCATTTTTTTGCCATTTTTGCCATTATTGCTCCAATTCGCATTTTGCTGTGAAAAATGCTCAACCCGCTCCCCCAGATTCACCTCAATCCTACTGTTGTTTCTCATGTAAACAATTTGTATTTTAATAATAAGTTTTCTTTTAAAAAAAACTACTGAAAGGAAGAGGATTGTTAAACCATACTGAAGGTCTTTTTAATTAAGCATCCTGGCGCAGTGTCAGAAAAATTACTTTACTGCAATATAGCAACCTGAACCCCTGGTTTACAGCAGTAATAGTAATATCATTTTTAAAAATAAAAAATAAAACATACAATACAAGAATAATAGTAAGAAACAAAAGTAACTGAATAATCAGCCAAATGGCGGCTTATATTTCACAAAAAAAGGGTGCCTTGTGGGCCATTTTATTGGGTGGCTAACTGACAAATCAAAAATTGCTAAAAATCAATCAATTCATATTAGTCAATGGGCTCTATTTATGATAAATACAAATCAACAAATTTTGATGAATTGGCCAGATTAATCAGAACACATTTCATTTTTCAGTTTGTTTTGTTTTATTAGTTTGTTTGTTAAATTTATGTACCACTCCATCTGGCTACATGGCTACTCTGGGTGACATACATTTCTGATACAATTTCAGACTACAATTCCCAGAATCCCTAGATAGCCTCACTCCTGGTCTATTTGGCATAGCTGTCATGAGGGCTGAGATGGCTGGATGTTAACCCCTCCCTTCTTTCCCCCCATCTCCTGCCCCCACTGGCCCAACCCCCTCTTGAAAGAGCCGCCTGAGGCATCGGCTTTCCCTCCACCAGGTCACACATTTCTGTTCACAATTATTTTCTGATGCAGTGCAAATGATATGATCTTGGACTGTGCATATGGATCCTTCAGTTTCAACCGGATAATGAGGCTAATTTAAGGTTTTAGCCACTGCTGCCATGGAAGCAGTTTCACAGTCTGGCTATTTGACCCATACAGAGATTCTTGAGGTTGACAAGCCTGCATCCATTCATACGTTGTGACAAGTAAAGGCAAACTTGCCACAAAGTATGCATTGGTATGAGCATGTTAGTGTTTTGACAAGAGGACTCAGGTTTCCTGTTTAAATTACTAAGTTCACTGTACTTCCTGTACCCAGTTCCAAAAGCATATACCAGGTTGCCTAGCAGCTATTAATTGTAATATTTTTCTTATTGTATCAAGGTCTGTTCTAAGTACCATTTTCACTCTGTCAAAGTACTTGTTCCTGAATAATAATTTAAGTTCCTTGTGGTTTATATTCGAGCTTTTGATGGATGCCTACATCTTTGTAGATTTTCTGCTCCTTTAAGCTTTGAATAAACTGCTCATTAGTAGGCTCTTCATTGCTGCTTTATGAAAATATGCCTCTTTGGATATCAATTATAGTTGTTGTTGTTGTTGTTGTTGACTATGATGATGATGTTATTGTTATTATCATTCTCTTACAAGCTCTCTAAGTGCTGTTATAGTGCTGTTGTAAGGGCTCGTGAATATTATATGTGAAGTACTTTGAACATCTGAATTATGTTCTTTAAGTGTTATGTGCTGTTAAGATAACTAATGTTATATTCCCAAGTTCGTATAGCATCCTCTTAAGAAGCTGTTCACTGTACACGTTCATATGTGTATTGGAGTCAGAGAATCTAATTTTCAGTAATACAGTATGCTCTGATGACTTTGATCTTTGTTCTGGCCTTTGGTTTGTTTTCCTGCTAGCATTTTAGGTTTTTTTTATGCAAGAGTCATAGCTAGAAATGGGCGCAGATTTTAAAATGAGTTGCAACATTTATTCAAAAATCTCTAATTAATCAATTTATATTTGTATGTATCAATAACGTGATAATTTGAATCGATGAATTTTTAGCAATTTTTCATTAAGGAAAAATACCACCCCTCAGGCACCTAGAGACATCAGAATTCCAGGGAACCTTCCCCCTCCTTTCCAATCCCCCCAAATTCAGTGAAAATTGGATTTTTGATGTTTGAGTTATGCATCCCAAAGATGCTCCACCCAGGAAAGTTTCTTCCAAGCACCAAGAGACATCAAGTGTGCTCAGAGACTTCCTCTGACTCTGCTCTGCTCCAGAATCCTGTCAAGTTTGGTCAAGACTGGTTTTTCCCCAAGGAAAGGGCACCTTCCTAGGAGTAATACTTTGTCAATATATTGCTCAGATGTCTAAAATCCAATATTCACCCAACTTAGAGGGATTGTAGAGGAGAATGAAGAGAAGCCCCTCTGCAAATTTGGTGCCTTTAGATGTTTGGGGGACACTTTCCTGTGGAGCCCCTCTTTGAGGGTACATGACATGGACATTTGGAAATCAAACACCACCAAACATGTAGGGCTTTTAAGACAGGCTGGAGGAAATAATTCCTGCAATTTTTGGTGTTTATAGGTGCTTGCAGGGCATTTTGTAGGGATTCAAATGCAAAAAATGAATCAACAAAACAATTCAATGATTTGTCAGAAAAAATGAAAATGTGTTACTTATGATTCACCAGCCTTGGCAAATCATGGATCAAAACAAATCACCATTTTTCTGATTCATGCCCATCTCTAGCCATGACTGTTACTCCTAGGCCTGTTCTGCATCTCTACTTTAGTTGTCCTTTTGTTAAGCTATCTGAGCTGGAATCAATGGGAATAGGCCCTTTCATTTAAAAACAAAAGGACGAAATGCAAAAATATATATAGACTTTTGCTTTCAGTTCTTTCTTTGATTCCACAGGACACATTCATTTAAGCAAAAAGAAGGGAATGTATTCTTGAAACAGTCAGACAGACCCAGAGACTGGAAAAACTCTGAAGAAAAAGAATACATCTACTATGTTCTTCAACATTTCTGCTACACTGCAGGGACTCAAATACTATACCAGCCTAACTCAAGACAAAAAGGACCTTTGTCTCCTCAAAAGCTACCCATATCAATGACCTCCTGGAACATGCCCTCCTATGGAAAGAATTCATAGAACCTGCAAAATACTGGACACCACAGACAGAGAACTACTATTCTTACACATTACTATCAGTCAAAAAAAAAAAAGAGAGAGAGAGAGAGAGAACCCAGGATTGGGACAAAATCCCTCTCCTACATGAAAATGGAAAAAGAAATGGAAGCCCACAGAGCCAGACAAAAACAGAAATTTGACAAATGCCTTACAAATAAACCAAGAAATTTGACATATGCCTTACAAATAAACCAAAACCCTCACTAGACACCTCATGAATTATCATCAACCTAATTGAACACCACTCTCCCAGGAAGAAACTTCATTCTTAGCCAAAGGAGGAAACTGCAGTCACACCCAATAAAATTCCAGTGGAAGACATCATTGCAAATGTGGAATCAGCCATATACCATCTTCTGGAAGAGGAAGCAGAGGAAAAAAGAAGTGAAATGACAAGGATCCTATGAACAGCAAAAACTCCAAATAGCAATGTAACAGGATTAGAAGTAGGGAAGCCTGTTAGTTAGGCCAAATGTAAATATTGAATATTAAAGTGTAGTTTCATTTCAGTAGCTATGTGTTTATCTGTAGTATGTGTAAACATGAGCTTGCTGGAGATGTAAACAGGGTTCAGTGAAGAAGCAAGAAGAATCTGATTGGTCTATGAATACCACGTGACCGATGTTTCCCATGCTAATGGACAGTCTAAATTGAGTTGGGAGAGAGACGGCGAGAAGATTCTTTCAGCACATGAAGACAAGACAAGCTTAGAAAAATGTAGTTTGGGAAATTAGAGGGAGCCATTTGCCTCTGTTCTCATGAAAGTTAGTGTAGAAATCAGCTTCGTTATTTTCTAGATAAGAGCAGTATTTTGTGTAACTTCCAATAGCCCCAATAAATGCTTTTAATTGTTAAGAAGGTGACTTAATAATATTTTTGGTAAGTCTAAGCTCGCATCACACCTAGAAAGGCTGGGAAGTCAAAATAGATGAACTCACAGGGCTTTGAAAGTCTTCCAGCTCTTCCATAGATCAGCTGAGGTTGATTTATTGCATGTGGATGCCTGGACAGAGGCTAAAATAACCCGGTCTCATTATGAGATTTCTTTACAAGCAACATAACAAGAAAAGAGAGAAACACTATCAAGTCCCTGAGCACGTATCCTGACATCATTATCCTTCCAGCAAAAGCAATGCCACAGTAATCATGCAAACAGAAGAATACAAGGGGGAAAATCAGACAACTTCTAGACCCCACCACGTACAGAAAACTAAAGCAGGATGCCACCAACAAAATCACAAAACAAACAGACATGCTGGTCAGGAGTTCTACCTTCCACCCCAATCTCATTCCATGAATTTGCAAGACGGAAACTCTTCCATCTGGATTATATGGACTCCCAAAACTTCACAAAGACTCAACCCCACTCAGGCCCATTGTTAGCACTAGAGATGGGCACGACCAGGAAAAATGACCGTTTCGAGTTGTCGTGTGTCGGAGCCGGCCCGTTTTGGCTCGTTTCCGTTTGTCGCGAAATTTTTCAAAAATTTTTCATTTTGTTTGTCGTTTGTCGTTAGTACTGGTTTAGGGGGGTAGGGTAGCGGGCTCCTGGAGGCACCTCTCTGGGGTGGGTGCCTCCTCTGGCCCACTACGGAGGGAAGGCTTTTAGCAGGCTCCTGGAGGCACCTCTCTGGGGTGGATGCCTCCTCTGCCCCCCTACAAAGGGAAAAGGAAGGGTACATGACCGTGTAGCCATTGCGTACCAAGTGGCACTGGCAGAGGCACCCCTCTTTTGGGTGCCTCTAGCTCACTAAGAAGGACCGCATACTGGCGTACAGGGTTTTTTGGAACTTTGGACTGGTGAGTGAGGTGAAAGAATGCCTCTGCTGGGCGCCCTCTGGCTCACTAAGAAGGGAAATGTATTGCGTGTAGTGCAATGCGAGTACAGATCTGGCTTAGGGTTGGGTTAGGGCAAGGGCTAGGCTTAGGGTTATTACGGGTAAGGTTAGGGTGAGTTAGTGGGCTGCACCTCTGGGTGCCTCTGACCCACAAAGAAGGACAGTGCACTGGCGTATGGGTTAGGGTTAGAGTTAGGATTAGGGTTAGGGTTAGGGCTAGGGTTATAGTGGGCTTTTTATGCCCGACTGGCACATCCCAGAAGTCTCAGTGAAAACCTGGCCAAGTGGCCATGCGATTGGTGGAATGGCTCCAAAAATTTGCATGGTCCCATCCCATGGCCAGCCCATCATTGTGCAAGTGTAAAAAAATAAAAATAAAAATAAAATAAAATAAAATCAATGGGATTGGAGACAGACATTTATTGCAAGAAAAACCCACTGCTGCTACTGTAAAAATTTAGGCCGTTAAAATACCTAATTTTCGCATGTTTCTATGTAGTGCTTTGGTGGGTTTTTGGACCACGATTTCAAAAAAAATATTGTGGTCGCTGTTTTGGATCCCCCCGCACCGCATGGCATGGCGAGACGACGAGGATGCCCCCCACCAGAGCAGCCCAGGACAGGAGAGGGGGAAAGGCCAAGGACCCCCCCCCCAGAAACCACCCCTTTGGTAGGTGCCCTCACTCAGGCAGGCATATTTTCGCCTGCTTTTTTGGCCGGGAATCGGGTTTTTTTTAAAACTTTTTTTCTGTGCTGCTTGGTATCGTGCGATCGCCGCGCGTGATGCCATGAACGACAACGACTAATTAGACCCAATTTTTCTTTTTTTGGTTCGATGTCGAGTTCTGATGGCTTAACTGTCGTTTCCGTTTCTGTTGCGTAATGGAAACGAGGAACAGAAACGGAAACGAGAATTTTGCCAAGTCGTGCCCATGTCTAGTTAGCACCATTGGCTTCCCAACTTATCAATTAGCAAAACACCTAGCCACCCTCCTACAGGCCCATATTTGACAGACTTCATCCCGCATCAAGGACTTAGGACATTTCATAGACAAGATTAGCACCCTAAAACTCAACTCCATGGACAGACTGATCAGCTTCACCAAAGAACCAGTAAGGTACACTTTAGCACTCATCCAACAGATCTTCCCAGAAGACATTAAGGCCCTATTCCAACATTGTCTAATGACCAGCTACTTCCAGTGAGAGAATGACTTCTATGAACAGACAGATGGAGTTGCCATGGGGAGCTTCCTCAGCCAGGTAATAGCAAAATTTTACATGGAACATTCTGAAAAACAAGCTCTGGATGTGGCACCCTTTGCACCCATAGTCTGATTCTGATATGTGGATGACACATTCATAATTTGGAGCCACAGTGAAGATAAACTGGAAGAATTTCTAAACTACCTCAATAATATCCACCCAAATATACAATTCACCATGGAAAAAGAAATAGAGGGGAAACTCCTGTTCTTAGATGTCATGGTCATAAGCAAACCGGACCTCCGGTTAGGACACAATTGTGTGGGTGGGTGTACAGAAAACTCACCCACACAGATCTGTACCTACACAAAAATTCCAACCGCCACCCACAAAAAAATAGAAGCATAATCAAAATTCTTGTAGACTGTGCAAATTGAAACTGTGAAGCTGAATTCCTCAACACTAAACTCAGCCACCTGAATTGGGCCCTATAAGCAAATGCCTATTCTGAGAACAAAATCAAAAGAGCCATCAAACTGAAAAAACAACACCAAACTGAAGAAGACAAACAACCTCCAGCAAAGTATTTATTTATTTATTTATTTATTTATTTATTTATTTATTTATTTATTTATTTATTTATTTATTTTAATACTTATATATCGCCCATCTTCTGGTGGGAACTCCAGGCAATTTGCAACAAATAAAAGCAATGACAAAAAAAAAAAAAAATAGAGAAGAACATCATAATAATACTACAAAAAGTGTCTATGGTGGGACACATGGGGGGGGGAGGACATTAACAGTTGCCAAATGCCTCACAAAAAAGCCAAGTCTTTAAGGCCCTTTTGAAGGCTGGCAGGGACTGTGCAAGGTGCAACTCACTTGGGAGATGGTTCCATAACACAGGGCTAGCCACAAAGAAGGCTCGGTTACGGGTGACCGTTTTCCGAGCCTCCCATGGGTGTGGCCACCCGAAGTGAGTGCGCCCGCGACATTCTAGTTGGTCGGGCCTCAGTTGACCTTTGAGAAATACACTCAGCCAGGTATTCAGGTCCCAAGCCATGGAGGGTTTTATAAATTAAAACCAGGACCTTGAATCTTATTCAGGACACAATGGGTAGCCAATGCAGGTGGGCCAGAAATGGGGTGATGTGGTCATATCGACGCACACCCACCACCAGTCTGGCCGCCGCATTTTGCACCTGCTGAAGTTGCTGAATTAGAGTCAAGGGCAGCCCCACGTAGAGAGCGTTGCAGTAGTCAATCCGCGAGATCACAAGCGCTTGCACTACAGTTCTCAGAGAGTCCTCATCCAGATATGGATGATTCTGGGCAATTTGACGGATTTCTGCCATACATAAAAGGAGTCATGGACTGGATGGAAAAAGTGTTGAAAAAACACAACCTCCAAACAGTATTTAGACTCACCCCAAAAATACAACAGATGCTACGGTCAGCAAAGGACAAAAGGAACCCACTCTGCACTGCAGAGGTATACTGGATACCTTGTAGTTGTGGCCAGGTATAGATTGGGACCACAATGTGCAGCATCAAGACCAGAATCAAAGAACATGAAAGACACTGCAGACTAAAATAACTAGAAAAATCAGCAGTAGCTCAACACATCCTGAAACAAACTGGACATGAAATCCTCTTCCAGGACACAGTGGTACTGGACAACACTACCAATCCCTATGTCAGACTACACAGGAAAGACATTTAGATCCAAAACATAAGCACAGTTTCAACAAAAAAAGAAGAAAGTCTAAAAATCAACAAAACCCGGCTACTAGTACCAATAGCTGCAGAGTGCAAAAGGTCAGAACTCAATGATTCCCACACAGCCACAAGCAAAGGTGATCAGTTCATAAACAGAACAGCTGACACCCATCAGCTAGACAGAAGGATTGTTGCTATCCCTGATTGCATCAAAACGTCTTAATCCCTTCATCACAATACAATGACTAACTCCTATTCTCCTGCATAGGACAAATTTCCCACAACTTAAAAAACCCCAGTCTCACTCACTCTATACCCCAAATACTAGTTTTGATTCCAAGTGACCTAAAATCCTATTAGGGTCACTATATGCTGGGTATAACTTGACAGCATCTGGCTCCGTGGTGTGGGCATCTGGCCATGGATCCAGAGGACTGGAGTTCAATTGTCTCCTGCAAGTAACGCCAGCCTGGGTGGCCTTGGGTAAGCTGTACATTCCCTGATATCTCCAGAAGAAGGGAATAATAAATCACTTATGAGTATTCCCTACCTGGAAACCCTTGAAAAGAGTAATCATAGCTCAATCTGACTTGATGGCACATGATTTGTATAGTGTTAACCTGAAGGTATATCACACACACTAACACATATGCACACACAATGAATCAAAAAGCTCCTATCTCATGTAGTATTGATTTAACTCTGTAGCGCTATGCCAAAAGAGTGGGTGGGTTTATAGGTGTACAAACATTGCTGCTGGGAGGAGCCACATGCAAGTGAAGAAAGCTAGAACAGGAGTTCTAAGGTGCCCTCAAACATGACGGGGATGTCCATAATCCTGTTGGCATTCATGTCAGGGTTGCTTAACTAGCTCCAGTTGATTGAAACTTATTGACAAAGTGGCTAGTAGAGGATAGTATTAGCCACGTGCCCAACTAGAGAGTCAAGATGCACTCTGGCACTTTGTCACAGTCATGGCAAGATACACAAACCTTATGTGAAGACTGATAGGATTCTAGCCAAATATGATATTTGCTTCAGCACAGTTAGTTGATCTTGTCCTTCTCACTCTATACCCCAGAGCACAGAGAGAATTCCTTGTTCCCTGAGCTCCTTGTCCTCTGAAGATGCCAGCCACAAAAACACCAGAAAGAAAAACTTCCAGAACATGGCCAAACAGCCTGAAAATCTCACAACAACTATAGTCTTGAAGACTTTCACAACCGGGATATGATAGCTTATGAGTTTTTTGGGCTGTTTGGCCATGTTTTGGGAGTTCCATGAGCTCCTTGCCCTCTGAAGATGCTGGCCACAGAAACTGGTAAAATGTCAGGAAGAAATACTTCCAGAACATGGCCAAACAGCCTGACTGCACAGTCCTGGAAAAGACCTAAACCTCACAGGTTTAAAATACTCTGTGTGTGTGTGTGTGTGTGTGTGTGTGTGTGTGTGTGTGTGTGTGTGTGTGTGTGTGTGTGTGTGTGTTTCATGTTATTTGAGGGCAGAGAAATTGAGAAGGATCATTTCAGTACATTTCACCCATCAAAGAAAACCTTCACAAGTTCTCAGAGGCTGGGCCCATTGTGTACAGCAGCTGCGGCACAGTTTTCATTCATTTTCTATATGTTTTGCAGCTGCTAACAGCAGCAACACCTGGTGTTTCTCATCCTCCACAGCACCAGTATCATTCAGAGTCATTGTGGCAGAGACAGGAAGGGAGACTTGGAGAAAATCCAGATAAAATGTTGCCAGTTGGCCAAACCATAAATAAATAGGATTTTTTTCCAGTGTGGGGTTGGACTACTACTCAGATCTCTAACTCTAGCAACCAGAAAGGTCACAGATACTGAGAAGTCAACTAGCCCGACTCAGTGCCCAGACACCTTATGAGTGAATTCATGCACACATGTTCATCTTTCAGTGTCTGTAACATCAAGCGATTACCTGAATGCACAAAATAACCTTCATAAATCAAACACCACAAAATGAGATTTCATATCACCTGATATCACCTTGAACCCAATACGTTTCAGTGAATGCATTCTTTGTGTTCAGCTGCAAGTCTTTGAGCAATAAATCACTTAAGGCCTGTCATGTTGCATCTGCTCATAATGCGAGCCCGCCTGGCAATGTGTGTTCTGGGTAGAAGTGCTTTGCAGCGTGAAACTGTAAGAAAGCAGGCAAGGAATGAGAAAAGGGTGTTTAGTTCTTTTGCTGCACCACATGTCCTTCTATAATCCCCCACACACACCAAAAAGCAGCTGTTTTCTGTACTTCTCAAATGCAAACTTCTTGAAGGCTGATCTTGGAAGTACTTAGCTACAAGTAACCTGCTTGTCTACACCTAGTTACTTAGGAGGTAATAAGTAATGTAGCTGTTAGGCACAAGATTACTATAATGTAACATAGTTATAAAAACTGCCTTCCAGGTGTAACAGGTAAAGTTTTGAAAGTTACTATGTGCATACACATAGGCTCAACCCCAGACTTTTAAGGGCATCAAGTATATGAAATTCTATGTCTGGGAAGAAAAATTTGTCAGTTTTGGTCACCCTTATATTTATATAGTTTAACTCCCAGATTCTTGGCATTCAAAAAATGAAGATATGCTCAATGTCGCAGTCAGTGTGTTGCATAGCCTGAATTTCTCTGTCTCTATTCAGTAATCAGTTGTAGACAATGAAAGGAGGGGGGATCAACATTGTGAAAATCAAGGAAGTTCCAGATAATGAGGATATGTCTGCATTTCCAGTCAACTTCCATTTAGGAGCAAGATATTTATTTATTTATTGCTTCTTTGGGCATACTAATATCCAACTAATATGCCAATTGGACCATTTCCATGCTACTGATTTTTCTTTGAATTTTGTAAGGATGGCACCCTGAGTTACCAGGGTTCCACGTTGATGCCGGTGTGCAGATGAGGATGGAGGGGGACATGGCAATGGCGGCTGCCATGTGGGGGCTCCACCGGAAGAGAAGGAGTAATCCCTGGATGTGCTGCAAGGCCAGGATTGGCCAGGCAGATTCCAGAAAGAAGAGACATCTGCTGGAGGATGTGACATGGTGGAGTTTTCAACATAGTCCTCTGACACACCATTAAAGGTGCGTGCTGGGCCCAGAAGCCCCCAGTCTCGCTGAAGTCTGCTTGCCCAGCCCTCCCAGCCTGTAATGCTCTTGTGGTTGTTTACATGTTGTCATAGCTTATTGGAAGGCATTTTTGAAGGCATTGGGTTGGATCCTGTGGTTGGATCCATTGGGCTGGATCCTGTGGTTGGTTGGCGGTGCACTGCAAAGCCTGGCTGGATCTGAACTGGTGCCTGTGGGGGCAGGATAGTGCTTTTCCAAACCAGGGGGTGGGGCATATGGCCCACTGCTGCCCCCAGGAGAAGGACAGTGGTGCCATGTAGTGGCTTACATCTGCATGGTGTCTGGAAGTTCATTCTTGGGAGTCTCTTAAGGAGACAGGTTACATCGTAGAAAAGTGAGGTTCATCGATGTTGGGATCCAAACCAATGCCTGGCCATATTAGCTGTGCTGTAATTACTTAATAAAGTTGTATCCTATTTTTCTCCAGAGTTTATGTGTATGGCTGAGTTCTTTCTTCACAAGACAGAGTAAAAGTCAGCTATAGGCCATCAATGAAGCTCTTCACACAAACATTGTCAAGTAATGTAACTTTTAACAAAATGTATGTAATATAATATTTGACAGATTCAAAATGGTTTCTGTGTAAAAATGCATAGTCATTTGTCAAGACAGAGGTGAATAGTGTAATCACATGAAAAGGTCAGAATAATTATATCCAGGTGCCATGGATAACTGATTAACCTTGTCTCCCTATGTGTACTCATGTGATTGGTTTACATGATGTCTGCCATATGTATAAAAGGCAGGATTGTAACTCATTTTACTTTGGGACTGCTTTTTGGTGAGATGAGCAATTTCCCCACTACTTTGTATATATTTACATGTTGTGTTTTATCTTGTTGTGTATCTGTGTATGTTTTTTGATAATACAAGCTTTTATGTTAAAGTTTAACTTACATCTCCCAGCTTCAAATCTGTACTGAGCAAGTATCTTTCCACATCAATGCATAACTCTGCTAACCTTTGAAACATTTAAAACCCAACACACTTTTTAACATGTATGTGACTTTTTAAATATACTGGGGGAAATTATGCATACACACACTACTGATACTGTGGCAAATGAGTGCACCTTGCCCTATAAAGATGGGGAATGTTCAACTGAAAGACTACAATGTCCAGAATTCTGGGAGGTTTAGTCCAAAAAAGAATTGTTCTCTATTCCTGCTTTCCCATTGAAAAAACAAGCATGTGCTGATCCCCAACTTTTTGTTCTCTGTCTCTCCTTCTCCCTTTCCTTCTCCCTCGCTCTCTCTTTTGTATATATTCTTACAATATGCTGGAACTGGAGCATGTTTAGTTTCTGTTGCTGATTTTCTTTTTGGTTGTGGTGTGCTGTCAAGTCACTTTTGGTTTATGGGAACTCTACAAAGGAGTGATTGCCAAAATGTCCTGTTCTCAACAGCCTGCTCATCTCTTGCAATTTCATACCTATGGCTTCCTTTAGAGAGTCAGTCCATCTTGTGTTTGGTTTTCCTGTTTAAAACATCTGGGCTTTCCCTCTCATTCCTCTATTTATTTTATTTATTTTTTTCCTTAAATGAATACCCTGCCCATTAAGTGGGCAAGCCACTATATACAAATTACAGGGCAGCTTTTGAAAACTCTATAAGAAGTTCTACAAGCACCATTTCCACTGCTGTAATAAAATCGGCTGGAAACCTGTTTTTAAAGGTTTGCAGGACATTTCTGCAAACTACCTGGCATATTTTCCATCTTGCCAAGGACTTTACATCTAAGAAATAACTCCTGGCAATTCCATCTTTGGCCATGTTTCAACCTGTTGTACAGCTCTGAGGAAGAGGGTTTTGCCCTCAAAATATTAGCAACTTTTTGTTATTTTTCTAGTAGCCTAAAGATATCACCTGTTCTACTTTTGTATTTGGTTTTAGTGATGGCTACACAGCTCCTCGGCTTTTTTTGCTGCAATAGGACATTTCTGAGTGATGAATCATGTTTGGCATGAATCCCTTTCCTAGTTCTAGACAGCTTGTTCTTGGGTATGTTCTCTGCCCTGCTGAATCCTCAGAGTCAGACCTTAAAACTAAATCCAGCTGTTCATTGTAATTAATTTTAATGACTCAAGCTGGGTGTTTTCATTTGGCATCTAGAGCTGAATTCATGTTTGAAAACAAACTGAATGCCCAGTTTTCAGATATAGTCCCTGCAAGCTTTTGCCTTTACAGAACAAGAATTGGGGAAGAAACATCACCTTGGCCAGTATGACTGAATTATCTATCATGCTTTACATGGGATCCACCAAGGCAGTAATCTGTTGGCTTTATTATATGTACCTTATATTTCTACCCAGAAGAATTTCAACCCTGTTTAAATATAGCTTAGAAACCAATGTTTCTGGAAGATAATTCTCTCTTCCTTTGGAGGTCATGGTGGTGCATGTTCTCACTTTAACTAGCTTGAAAAGCAGTATCCTTTCTCTTTACCAAAGCTTTTAAAACCCCTTCTCCTTGTTGTATTACTTGGGAAACTGCTTCATTTCAGCAGGGAGCTATAAAGAAGCTTCTCCCCAAAACAGATATTGGAAAAAGCAAAGGAAATTGAAACCCACTTTGCCTGCTGCTCAACTTTCATACCTTCTTGGGTACTTCTGTAAAGACACAGCACAACCAGAGGTTTTGCTGAGTGCCATGTGTTTAAGAGCCTAATCCAAGTGAGGATAAAAAACAACATTCTTGAGTTAGCTTCTACTAAAAGAAACCCAACTCAAAGTGAGGCGTACATTCAAGAAGCAGGCACACATAGCGCCTCGTGGTGCAGTAGTTAAATGCCTGTGCTGCGGGTAAAACTGTGCTCAATCCCCAGTAGCAGCTCATGGTTGACTCAGCCTTCCATCCTTCAGAGGTCGGTAAAATGAATACCAAGTTTGCTGGGGGAGGGGCAATGTGTAGCCTGCATAATTAAAACTGTAGGCCACCCAGACACTACTTGAAGTGGTATGGGGTGGTATACAAGCAGAACGCTTTGCTTTTGTTTTTCTGCTTTTAGTGTGCCAGGGGAGCAAGTTTTTATGCTCCTTCACCAGAGGTACATTTACTTCGAGGTAGATACAGATTCAGTTCACTAGGATCAATTCCATGTGTGTGAATGTCCCTGACAGAAGCACAAAAACTCACTCTTGTTTGCTTGCCTGCCCAATCACTCCACCACCCAATCTGCTATGCCAGCCCAATCACCCCCTGCCAGATTGTCACTTTACCCCTTAGTTCCCCCACATGTCTGAACACCCAGTGCAAGCCCAATGCACCTTGCCTGTCTTCCACCTTATCAACTTGATTGCCCCCCTGCAAGGGGGCAATGACAATAAAGATTCCTATTCCTATTCCTATTCCTATTCCTGGCTATCACCCCTTCCTGCCCCATAACTCCACAAGCCTGAATGCCCCTCTACCAGCCTGCCCCCTGCCCACCACCTCAATCACGCCCTGCCCCTCAGTTGCACACATCCCCTCTGTTTTCCTTCTGCCAGCCTGATCACACCTGTCACCTTCCCCACATTACTGCCCTTGTTTTTACAGGTGGTGGTAGTGTAGGCCGTGGCAGCAAACATGAGTAAGCACACACTGACACAAAATGTTTGAGTCAGGCTAAAAGCTTTAACCTGACTTCAAAATAAATGACCCCTCCAGGAGTGTGGTCAGGTTCTGAGTTAACTTTATAGGCTCTAAGGCATGGTCCTTTACTTAGGTAGGTGATGACTCCAACTCAGGATACAGAGCATGCCCCACACCACAGCACAGTCCCATACCACCATGCTGAAGAGCCTTCCAGAGCCTTCCTCAGTCATATCAAGCAGGACACAACTAGCCTAGATCTCCCTGGTGGATCTTGAAGAGTTATGCCAGCTATTTTCTGTACCAAATTAATGTTGCAATGGAGAAAAAGATGTGTTTTCTACACATAATCAATCAGGTGCCTTGTTCTGAGGAACTCCTCAAGTGTTTGTCATTTTGACCTGCCAGGTTGGGGAGAGAGAGCAGTGCTGGCCACTTGGTGCTCACAAAAACTGAGCAGTGCTGATGATCAGCAACAACAGAGGTGGCAGGTCTCCTGCTTGAGTGAATGAAGGTGGACCATGACTGACAATGAAATTCTCCTTCGATACTTGAGATAATAAATTGCCATGTTATAATTAGTAGCTATTAATAAAGCCAAGAACATCCCATGGACAGAAACAAAAGGCTAAAAGATATGACACTGGAAGATGAGCCCCTCAGGTTGGAAGCTGTCCAACATGCTACTGAGGAAGAGCAGAGGACAAGTACAAGTAGCTCCAGAGCTAATGAAGTGACTGGGCCAAAGCTGAAAGGACACTCAGCTGCAGACATGGCAGGAAGAGAAAGGAAAGTCCAATGCTGCAAAGAAATATACTGCATAGGAACCTGGAACATGAGATCTATGAACCAGGATAAGCTGGATGTGGTCAAACGTTAGATGGAAAGAATAAACATTGACATCTTGGGCATCAGCGAACTTAAATGGACAGGAATGGGTGAATTCAGTTCAGATGACTATCACATCTACTACTGTGGGCAAGAATCCCATAGAAGAAATGGAGTAGCCCTCATAGTCAACAATAGAGTGAGAAAAGCAGTGCTGGGATATAACCTAAAAAATGATAGAATGATTTCGGTACGATTCCAAGGCAGTCCGTTCAACATCACAGTAATCCAAGTTTATGCACCAACTACCGGTGCTGAAGAGTCTGAGATTGACCAATTTTATGAAGACTTACAACTCCTTCTAGAACTGACACCAAAAGAAGATGTTCTTTTCATCATAGGAATTGGAATGCTAAAGTAGGGAGTCGAGTGAGAAAAGGAATAACTGGCAAGTTTGGCCTTGGAGTTCCAAATAAAGAAGGGCAAAGGCTAATTGAGTTTTGTCAAGAGAACAAGCTGGTCATGGCAAACACTCTTTTCCAACAACACATTGGCGACTCTACACATGGACATCACCAGATGGACAATACCAGAATCAGATTGATTATGTTCTCTGCAGCCAAAGATGGAGGAGCTCTATATAGTCAGCAAAAACAAGACCTGGTGCTGACTGTGGCTCAGATCATCAGCTTCTTATTTCAAAATCCAAACTTAAACTGAAGAAAGTAGGGAAGACCACTGGGCCAGTCAGGTATAATCTAAGTCAAATCCCGTATGAATACACAGTGGAAGTGAAGAATAGATTTAAGGAACTAGATTCGGTGGACAGAACACCTGAAGAGCTATGGATGGAGGCTTGTAACATTGTACAGGAGGCTGCAATGAAAACTATTCCAAAGAAAAGAAAATGCAAGAAAGCAAAGTGGTTGTTCAATGAGGCCCTACAAATAGCGGAGGAGAGAAGGGATGCAAAATGCAAGGGAGAAAGAGAAAGATACCAAAAATTGAATGCAGAATTCCAAAGAATAGCAAGGAGAGACAGGGCAGCCTTCTTGAACGAACAGTGCAAAGAAATAGAGGAAAACAACAGAAAAGGAAAAACCAGAGATCTATTCAAGAAAATTGGAGATATTAAAGGGGCATTTCGTGCAAAGATGGATATGATAAAGGACAAAAATGGCAGGGACCTAACTGAAGCAGAAGAGATCAAGAAGAGATGGCAAGAATATACAGAAGAATTATATCAGAAAGATCTGGATGTCCCTGATAACCAAGATAGCGTAGTTGCTGACCTGGAGCCAGACATCCTGGAAAGTGAAGTCAAGTGGGCCTTAGAAAGCATTGCAAACAACAAGGCCAGTGGAAGTGATGGCATTCCAATTGAACTCTTTAAAATCTTAAAAGAGGATGCTGTAAAGGTGCTGCAAATTTGGAAAACCCAGCAGTGGCCAGAGGACTGGAAAAGATCGGTCTACATCCCAATCCCAGAGAAAGGAAACACCAAAGAATGCTCCAACTATTGCACAATTGCACTCATTTCACACGCTAGCAAGGTTATGCTCAAAATTCTACAAGGCAGGCTTCAGCAGTATGTGGAAAGAGAACTTCCAGAAGTGCAAGCTGGATTTCAAAGGGGCAGAGGAACTAGAGATCAAATTTCCAACATGCGCTGGATTATGGAGAAAGCCAGAGAGTTCCAGAAAAACATCTGCTTTATTGACTATGCCTGCCAGGACCCTGCCTGCCACAGAACCTGATTCTGAGGGGTTAAATGGTGAAGAGCTGCTGGAGGAGCCTTGCAGCTCAAATCAGCAAGCAGCTGGGTCTGGTGACTCAGCTGAAAACATATCTTCACCTCCTAGAAGGGCCATGAGCAGGATTCTGCAGAGACGTGCTAACAGAAGAGCTAGGGAAGGGGTCTTTGATGCTAGATGGGGAATCAGGTCGGGAAGCCCTGAGTACTAGCAGAAGCCTTTCCAGAAGTAAGGGTGTATTCCCTGTTTTGGGATAAAGCTGGCAAGCTCACCTTGAGCTCTCTGTGGGAGCAACACATCATTTGAACTTGCAACCACGTTCCTGCCTGTGACCTTGGATCTGTTTCCTGACTTTGGAGTGGCTTCCTGGACAATGGCTTGTTCTCTTCCCTTGGGTTTGGCATCTGGTTTCCGTGAGATATTCTTGTTTTGACTTGGACTGGTAATTGCTGGGAGTTGGATTCTGTTATCTGGCACTTGATTGTTAGCAAAGGACCTGAACTTGCCTGCTTTCCACTAAAGATCTTGGCAAAGAACTGGATCCTGTTTGTGTGTGTGATCTGTGTGCGGGGCTTGACAATGCCAAAGCCTTTGACTGTGTGGACCACAACAAACTATGGCAAGTTCTTAAAGGAATGGGAGTGCCTGACCACCTTATCTGTCTCCTAAGAAATCTATATGTGGGTCAAGCAGCAACCATCAGACCTGGATATGGAACAACTGACTGGTTTAAAATTGGGAAAGGAGTACAACAAGGCTGTATACTGTCACCTTGCCTATTTAATGTATATGCAGAGTACATCATGCGAAAGGCAGGTCTGGATGAATCACAAGCCGGAATTAAGATTGCCGGAAGAAATATCGACAACCTCAGATACGCAGATGATACTACTCTGATAGCAGAAAGTGAAGAGGAATTAAAGAACCTCTTAATGAGGGTGAAAGAGGAGAGTGAAAAAAATGGGCTGAAGCTCAACATAAAAAAACTAAGATCATGGCCACCGGTCCCATCACCTCCTGGCAAATAGAAGGGGAAGAAATTGAGGCAATGACAGAGTTTATTTTCTTGGGCTCCTTGATCACTGCAGATGGCAACTGCAGCAATGAAATTAAAAGATGCCTGCTTCTTGGGAGGAAAGCAATGGCAAACCTAGATAGCATCCTAAAGAGCAGAGACATCACTTTACCAACTAAGGTCAGGATAGTCAAAGCTATAGGTTTTCCAGTAGTGATGTATGGAAGTGAATGCTGGACTATAAAGAAGGCTGATCACCGCAGAATCGATGCTTTTGAGCTGTGGTGCTGGAGAAGAGTCTTGAGAGTCCCCTGGACTGCAAGGAGATCAAACCTATCCATCCTGAAAGAAATCAACCCTGAATGTTCACTGGAAGGACAGATTTTGAAGCTGAGGCTCCAGTACTTTGGCTACCTCATGAGGAGAGAGGACTCCTTGGAAAAGTCCCTGACGTTGGGAAAGATTGAAGGCAAAAGGAAAAGGGGATGGCAGAGAATGAGATGGTTGGGCGGTGTCATTGATGCAACCACTATGGATTTGACAAAACTCCAGGAGGCAGTGGAGGATAGGAAGGTGTGTCGAGCTCTGGTCCATGGGGTCACGAAGAGTCGGACACGACTGAACGACTGACTAACAACAACATCAATAAAGCATGCTGCTTATAGACTGTTCCATAGTGCTTAATAGAGATGGGCACAAAATGAACTTTTAATTTGTATCATTATTTGTTATTAATTTCATTACGTAGAAAATGAATAATGAACCCAGAGTGGATTTAGAATGAAACTAAATGAACAAAAATAATGGTTCAGTTTGATTTGGTTCGTTAATGGCGGCACCAGAGATGTATCCTACCTGATGCTGGTCCTGGAGGTCCAGTCTTCAGGAAGGGGTGACCAGGAAAAAAAAGCTGTCCAGCCTGCACTACAGCTGTAGCGTGGGTCACATGGCTGGCAGTAAAAAATAACAACAATAAAAATAACAATAAAATAAAAAAGGAGCAACAACCTGGCCCCAGGGGTGGCCAGGTTTGCACCCTAAAATAAAGAAAAAAACTTGTGGCAACCCGGCCTCAGGGGCCACACAGTTGGCACTTGGAAAAAAATAAAATAGAATAAAATAATAAAATACCCAATCTGGCGTACAGGCCCAGTACTGGCCCCACAGTTCTGTGTGGGCCACAGAACTGGGCGGCAGCCAGAAAAAAAAAAACAAACCAAAAAAAGATCCAGCGCAAAGGCCTGGTACCAGCCCGTGGACTGCAGAACTGGCCTGTGGGCTACAGAACCAGGTCATGGGCTGTGTAACTGGGCCTCAGCTGGCAAAACAAAAAACAACAACAAAAACCCTGATCCAGCCTGTGGGACTGGGACCTACCCACAAGCACTGGACCCAGCCTGGGCCGCAGGCTGTGGAACTGGCCTGCAGCCAGCAAAAAAAAGAAAGAAAGAAAGAAAGAAAGAAAGAAAGAAAGAAAGAAAGAAAGAAAGGTGACCGGCCCATGCTACAGTTGTAGCGTGGGCCACGTTGTCGGCAGTAAAAAAACCAAAAAAATAAAACAAACAAAAAAGGACTGACCCCAGGGGTAGCCAGGTTGGTGCCCTAAAATAAAGGGGAAAAATATAAAAAATAAAAGCATGCCAGCCCGGCCCCAGGGGCCATGCGATTGGGCGCTTGAAAAATAAAAAATAAAAAATATTTATAAAGGAGTGCTGACCCATCCCCAGAGGTGGTCAGGTTGGCTCCCTAAAATAAAGAAAAATATAAAAAATAAAAGCCGCGCGCTCCAGGGGCCATTTGGTCAGTGCTTGAAAAGCCCCTGCCACAAGGGCCAGGATCGCCCCGCTGCCGCTGCCACCGCCACCGGTAAGGATGATTGGAGATGATGATGATGATGTGAAGAGAATGAGGATGCTGCCAATCCAGTTTGTGCAGTTGTTGTGAGTAACTTGTCAAGGTCTGTGGTTTTTATTTATTTTTAATGCTTTTTCCCGCCTGTGCACTGTCAAATGGATTAAATCATGCAAAGTGGGGAAAATGAATAATGAATCAATGAACCAACAAAATGATTTTTTTAAAAAAAAGTTATAAATGAAATGAACAAAACCAAAC
Organism: Phrynocephalus forsythii; assembly: GCA_029282475.1. Lineage (NCBI taxonomy): Eukaryota > Metazoa > Chordata > Lepidosauria > Squamata > Agamidae > Phrynocephalus > Phrynocephalus forsythii. Next base: position 96,090,503 of record JAPFRF010000005.1, read on the forward strand.
CCTAAAATGAACTGAACCAAAACGAAACACCATTTTTTTTCTGTTTGTGTCCATCTCTAGTGCTTAAAGAGCATCCCCTCGTCCATGAACTGGGTACTCAGTTCACCAGCCTCAGAACAATGGAAGCTTGAGCATGTTGCCTGGGAGTGAACCTGAGTTGTGAACAGAGTTTTGGCTGCAGAATTTCAATTTAACCACTGCACCACAAGACTCTTGATTAATTTTCCAGTCATCCTTAAAAGCACTTGAAAAAACAAAAGTTGAATATTGAATTATACTGCAACTTGTGAATTTCTGGTTACTGATTTGTGTGTGTGTGTGTGTTGTGTTCTCTACCATTCATAGCCTCTAGATGGAGCTTGTGTACACTGTCTAATTTAATGCATGCCTGCATATTCAAATTTATTTTTAAAAAATCCAAGGCAAACCTTATGGCTCCACTCAGTAATGTATTTTACTGCTTCGCAAACTGTATTTCCCTCCTTGATAAAGTAGCAATTGATTGTTACTACGTGTGCAATCAGTTTGGGAAATCACAGAGTGACCCCAGCCTTGAATTATACTTGCTGATAGGATGGGGTAGTACTTCACCAGTTTAATATATGTTTCTAAGAATTAGTGTAAAACACCCTTGTAATGAAACACTTACTGTGCTCTGTAATATTTAGTCCTGCATTAACTCTGGTTTAGTACCTGTCTGGCATAGCAGAACCCTCATATTGTCCTCAGAGACCGTAGTTCTGAAAAATAACTTTTCCAAGATCTGCTGCTGAATCTACCAAAGAAGTATATTGTGTACTCTGAAATTTTCTACCTGTCATTCAGCTAGTCCAGCCACTGTCTGTGTATAGTACATTTCCATCTTTATTTATTTATATATTGCTATCCATCAGTCTTACTTTTGAAATTTGGATACTGCCAAAGAAAGTGCTTCAAGGCAAACTGTAGAAGGTTAGAGCAGATGGCTGTGGTCATTATCACATTGAAAGAACTGTGTCAGCATCTGTCCTGCCCAGGCAGCATATGAAGATAAATTAGGCAATAGTTAGGGTAAAGTGAAGCAGATATTGACCAATCAGAATGAGAAAAGTCCAGTGCAAAAGGAGATTGGTGAGTGGCATGGGTGTGGTTATACACATGCTCCTGTGTGCTGTTTTCCTCAAAGGGAAGTTTTGTTAGGGATATTTTACCTAAGTTTCAGACAGCGTTGGGTAGAAAAAGAGTCTTTGCCTTGCTCTCAGTTTTAGGCAATAAATCAAGCAGTAGTTTGACAATGACAGCCCTTCTTCTAAACCAAAAATAGGGAATTTAATTAGTGTCATTTTCATATCTATTTTGGTTTGGATAGGATTTGGAATACATCACTGAGTACAATCAGAATTATAGTGATATTTCAATGAAGTCAACCTACAGCTAGCCAGAATGCATCACACCTGTGTCGTGTTTCACTGGAAAACATCAATTGTTTTTGTTCCTCTACATTACTTCAGCTGATTAAGATACAAGGATATTCTAATGCTGGGAAAAACCCACATTTAGCAGGGTCTTTTTATTCCAGTTTTTTTGCGTTTATTAAACAATACAAAGCAGAACATGACCAGTGGATGAAACTTGGGGATATGTTTTACATCTGGTCAGGTGCTCAGTGCCACTGTAGGATAGTTTGATGTGGATTCTGCATCAAAATGCAGCATGTTGAGACTTAAATGTCTAATCCTGATCATGAAAATTAAAGATATCTCCAAGTTAGGATCCATTCTGGCCTCTTATTTTGTGCCAAGAACCAAATGAAGCAGTAGATAGTGCAAAATAGCACTCAGGATAGTCAATATCAACCAAGGAAGACACAAACTAGAAGATATAAGCAATGCACAATAATAAAGACTACATCTCCATCATTATGTTTAGCTTTGTTTTTCAACTGCAAGCCAAGTTATATAAACTAACTGTTTAAGGTACTGTACCCCCTTTTTGGTTATCACCATTGCCATCTGCTTTTACCTATAGCACTTATTTTCAACAAATGAAATTGTAAATATTTATTTCAAGTGAACAATTCTCTAGTATACAATGTTACTTCATCACCCATCCATTAGTGAATCAGAAAGTGTTATATCCCCAAGTTTCATTTTTGTACAGAACATATTTACTTGAATTCCTCTGAGGAACAGCTGGCTGTCTTTCATAAGTGAGCTACCCAAAACCTATGGCTCTTAAGCAATGGAGAACCTCTCTCATTTCAATAGAGAAGCTGTCAAAAGCACTTCCAGCTACTTGGTTTATCTTTTATTTCCCATGTGTGTATTCTATGACATAACATGTCCTACAGAGTATTAAACCTGTCACTGCACTGAGAAATTCTGCTGCTCCAACACCTGACATTTTGCCCTGGATTTGATGGCACAGAAATATCTTAGATGATTGTCCTTGAAAAGAATATTCTCAGATGCCACGCTTATGTGAAATAGTAGTAGAATCAATGTGAGTGTGGCATAAAATGAACCTGCTTCGCAGAACTGTTTTGCAAATTTGATACCAGGTATTTACAACATTCTTTTAAAATTCCATTGTTTCTTACATCTTTGACTTTAATGACTAGGTTTTTGACAGTGTTTTGCATTGATTTCCTGTACTATTTAACATTTATCTGAATTAGATAACAGTTATTCAGGGGTATTCTTTACTAGGTTATTCATGAGATTTTAAAACAAGCAGATCACCGTGTGACAAAGTACCTTAGGGACTGAAAAAGAAATACTCATAATCAATAAGTTTTGAATTTCCATTCAGAACTCCTATGTTGGAATTGGCAGATTTTGCATATTAGTTTTTGACTCCAAGTGACCTAAAATCCTATTAGGGTCACTATATGCTGGGTATAACTTGACAGCATCTGGCTCCATGGTGTGGGCATCTGGCCATGGAGCCAGAAGATTGGAGTTCAGTTGTCTCCTGCAAGTAAAGCCAGCCTGGGTGGCCTTGGGCAAGTACATTCCAGGATGTCTCCAGAAGAAGGGAATAGTAAATCACTTATGAGCATCCTCTACCTGGAAACCCTTGAAAAGAGTCATCATAGCTCAATTTGACTTGACAGCACATGATTTGTATAGTGTTAACCTGAAGGTATATCACACACACTAACACGTATGCACACACAAGGATTCAAAAAGCTCCTATCTCATGTAGTATTGATTTAGCTCTGTAGCGCTATGCCAAAAGAGTGAGTGGGTGTATAGGTGCAACAAACACTGTTGCTGGGAGGAGCCACAAGCAAGTCAAGAAGGCTAGAACAGAAGTTCTAAGGTGCCCTCAAACTTGGCATGGATTTCCATAATCCTGTTGGCATTAGAGATGGACACGACTCAAAAAAATGGTGTTTCATTTGTCGTTTGGTCGTTTAGGGGTCCATTTCGGTTCGTTTACGTTTTTGTGACTTTTTTGCAAAAAAATTCATTTTCGTTTCATTAGGTAACGAAATGAAAAAACGAAAATGAAAATGAAAAATTGCTATTTCGTTAGCATTCTTTTTAGTTCAATGCATCTGCTGCAATGAAAATGAAAAACGTGGCAAATTTGGTCATTTCATTTTCATTTTTTTTTTTGTTTTTAAATTTCATTTCATTTTTGTTGTGTAATGAAACGAAAAAACAAAAACAAAAATGAAAAATCGCTCGTTTCGTGCCCATCTCTAATTGGCATTCATGTCAGGGTTGCTTAACTAGCGCCAGTTGACTGAAGCTCACTGACAAAGCGGCTACCAGAGGATGGTATTAGCCACATGCCCAACTAGAGAGTCAAGATGCACTCTGGCACTTTGCCACCTGCAGTTAGTCATGGCAAGATACACAAATCTTATGTGAACACTGATAGGATTCTAGCCAAATATGATATTTGCCTCAGCACAGTTAGTTGATCTGGCCCTCCTCAGGTTACTACTAAATGTCAGTTCTGTTACTGAATCCAGAAGTACAATTTCAAACGAAACAGGAATATGGACTTCTCAAGATAATATACCTTCTTTCCCTCACCATAAGATATCTTCCAGAATGATTGATTGGCTGATCAATGGGTTATAATAAACCAATTTGTAAGTTTTAGCTATTGTCCTGTAACAAATAACTGTTGGGGAAACACAATTAAATGTTTAAAAGCTTTGATACAAGCTATTCAAGGCGGTTTTCAAATTTATTTTATGAAGAAAATGATAGTGTTGCCTTCAGCAATTGTATTTTCCTTACCATTAAACAACTCATATGAGTTGAAACCACAAATCCTATATTCACTTAGCATGCATGCAACAATTGCTTAACTGGCTACATTTAATTGCATGTCACTGGAAAAGTGCTAGAGCATATCCCATGGAAGAAACCAAACTGAAAGGAATGGGATTTACTTCTGAGAAGACATGTATAAAATTGCAGTAACAGTGTGTTATATAGAATATGGTGAGAAACAGGTGACTTTCCCAGTGCCATTCTATCCCTGGAAGGTGGTGATACTGCTGATAGTGAAGTCAACAAACCCACCAGGGTTGGAGGATGAGGGAAGGACAGGAGGGGCTTGTGCTGTAGGACTTTCAAGTTGAGGAACCTTCTAAGCACAACAAAACATAGGGGTTGAAAAGAACTGGAAAGGAGAAGAGAAGGAAGCAAGAAGGGGGAGGACTTGGACAATGGGTCTTGGAGGAGGAGAATGAAGTGTAAGGGGTTACAAAGGGGAATGGCTTCAATTTGAACCACCTAAATAAGTGATTCCCTTCAATGAATCATTGCCTTGTCGCAGCAAAGGGGCTTGAACAACTCAGAGAACCTATGAGTGATCCCATAAGTCATAGTGGAGAGTTTGATTAAATGTGGTCCATCTGGGGTAGGAACTGGCAAGACACTTCAGTATCCCTGCCAAGAAAACCCCATGAACAGAAACAAAAGGCTAAAAGATATGACACTGGAAGATGAGCCTCTCAGGTCGGAAGGTGTCCAATGTGCTACTGAGGAAGACTGGAGGACAAGTAAAAGTAGTTCCAGGGCTAATGAAGAGTTTGGGCCAAAGCCAAAAGGATGCCCAGCTGCAGACGTGCCTGGAAGAGAAAGGAAAATCCAGTGCTGCAAAGAAATACACTGCATAGCAACCTGCATATACCCCACACTATATGGGCTCTTCAAGAAGCTGATGTTTTGTTCCAACTTAGAATCATAGAATCATAGAATCACAGAGTTGGAAGAGACCTCAAGGGCCATCTAGTCCAACCCCCTGCCATGCAGGAAGCCCATCACAATATTTCTGACAGATGGTCATCCAGCCTCTGCTTAAAAACCTCCAAAGAAGGAGATTCCACCACCCTCCATGGCAGCACATTCCACTGCTGAACAGCTCTAACAGTCATGAAGTTCTTCCTAATGTTCAAATGGAATCTCTTTTCCTGTAGTTTGAAACCATTGCCCCGAGTCCTAGTCTCTGAAGCCATGGAAAACAAACCTGTTCCCTCTTCAATATGACATCCTTTCAAATATTTAAACATAGCTATCATATCCCCTCTCAGTCTTCTTTTTGAAAGGCTAAACATTCCCAGTTCCCTAAGCCATTCCTCATACGACATTTCCTCCAGACCCTCAACCATCCTGGTTGCCCTCCTCTGCACCCGCTCAAGGTTGTCAACATCCTTTTTAAATTGAGGCGCACAGAACTGGACACAGTATTCCAGGTGGGGTCTGACCAGAGCAGAATAGAGTGGTAGTATCACTTCCCTTGATCTAGACACAATGGTTCTGTTGATGCAACCAAGAATTGCATTGGCTTTCCTGGCCGCCACATCACACTGCTGACTCATGTTCAATTTGTAGTCCACCAAGACTCCCAGATCCCTTGGCTGGAGAATAGTACCTGTACTATTCTCCAGCCAAGTATCCCCCATCCTATATCTGTGCAAATCATTTTTTTTTTTTACCTAGATGTAGCACCCTACATTTCCCTCTGTTGAAATCCATTCCGTTAGCTTTGGCCCAGCACTCTAATCTGTCAAGGTCTTTTTGGATTTTCATCCTATCCTCTGGGGAATTAGCAACCCCTCCCAATTTAGTATCATCTGCAAATTTAATTAGCATACTCTCCATTTCTTCCTCCAAGTTATTAATAAAGATATTGAACATATTGAAAGATATTCTGAGTGAGAATAAACATTAGATTGGATCATAATACTAAAAGGGGGCAATTTGCCCTCAGGCCATCCATGTGCTCTCAAAATGTGGTGCAAAGGATCGGGACACCATCTGTATCAGATTTTTTAGGTGGCATGAAAGACTGAGGGGGTCGGGAAGGTGAGACATAAACTGTGGCAGTGCACTGGGCTGCTATCTCACCTGGGTTTTGATCCTGATCTGAAGGTCCAGCTTTTCCTCTTTGTCCCATCACGTGATTGAATAAGTGGGACAGGAGTTCACACGTCCAAAGCTGGTTTTTAATTTAAAAGTGCAGTTCAGCCCCCTTGGCCAGCAGATGGTACTAGCATTTGAAAAAAAACGGAGCACTTGGCTGGAGGAAATTAAGGCTTAGGGCACCACATGGAGCTTCCTGTTTCTCCAAGGTGAAAAGCAATTAAAAAAAAACAGTGCCGATCGGCCCCAGGAACAGCCTGTCGGTGCTATGAGTTAAAAAGAAGAAGAAACCCGGATCATCTGCATGGTCCCATGGCGTCTGCTTCCTTAAAAGGTGGATTATCAAAGTGAGGCAAAAAATTCCTTACCTCCTGGGTGAGTCACAGACACCTCGCTTAAAGGGGCATTACTGGGTTTTCTTTTTGCTTTTTTTTCAAAAAGCCCGGTGGCCGTGGGGATGGCATTTTTAACACAGGTTTTTCTAGCAATTTAAACTGCTTTTAAAGGGACGTGGGACCAAGCCCAGGACACCTTTCTTAGTGTCATGTTGTACCCACTAAGCATGGTTTTCTCAGAACACTTTGAGAATACAGGATATAACCTAAGACGAGCTCTGCCTTCAAATCTGAAGGGTATGGGGTTGGGGGCGGGGGAAGACCAGGAAGGTGTATGGCTCCAAGGAAGAATAACAAAATAATTGTTTTCTTCTTTTGCTTGGTTTGATAGTTGCTGCTATATATTGGGAAATTAAAATATGTTATTGGCAATAGGAATGCCTTTGACAATTATAAACACTCAGGATGGTGTCAGTCTAAATATGTGACCAGGTGTTACAACAAATTCAGCTATGTTTAATAGCTTAAAAACTGAGCTTCCTCATTTTTTAAAACTGCTGCTCATTTTCACTGAACTCCTTGGAACGTGTCTGCATGCTAAAACAATCAATAACAGCAAGCACCACAGGGCAGTAGAAATCATTACACTTGCTTTGTTTCATTACAAGGCTTGTAATAGGAAATAATCTTATCAGTCTGTTCCTAATGCCTTGATATCCTGCAAGTTACAAATTGCATAGGAGCTGCATAGAATCCCTGTATGAAATTTCAGACCCACAGAACCCAAACAACCACATTTTTCCTTCATCATTTTGTATTAACTATCTTGTACTCTCAATGCACATTTCTGGAGAATTAAAAAAAGATAAAAGGAAAAGAAAAGATGGACCCCCTTCCCTGTAGAATTTGCAACCCAGATTTGGTCAGTGTTAGAGACAACAAAGGAAGAAAATGGTAAGAGGAAAGGAACAGATAAATGGAATAATGTATGATCCGTAGAAATGTGGTTGCACTTTAGCACTATTTTAGGTTGACATGTGGTTAATATGCAGCCAAAGAACAAAGAGATGGGAAGATGCACTATCCAGAAATGGACATTGCATATGTCCCTCAATTTGTGAGTGAAATGAATCATTACTGCATGAATTTTTTAGAAAACTCTTCAGGGAAAAATATAATAACGCTTGCCAAGTCAGTTCTGACATAAGTCAACCCTTCCAGGGTTTTCTAGATATAGAGTGCTCAAGAATGGTCTGTTTTTCCTTTGTTGTGAGGGGTGTTTGGGGACTGTGCAGCTTGCCTGGGAAGAAAAAAAAATCCGAGGTAATGGGCCTGGTATAACCTTAAATATCTTACATTGGAAAAGCCAAGGGGAAGTAATCAGATCTATCTCCTAGTGGAGGAAGTTTGAAAGAGCAATGCATTATTTTAAAAGATTTTCATATCCTCTGTTCTTCTGAATTTTCTGGCCTAATTCATGACATAAGTTGAAATTTGGTGATCTTTTAAAAGGTTTGTGAGGTGTACTTAGTGGAGGAAATTTGAGCACAGGCACACATACAGACACACAGAGAACTATTTGCATCTGCTGCCAAAGATCTTGCATACATTTTATGTTTCTCCATCTGCTTTAGAGCTAGTTAGATGGGTCCTCAGCAAACTCCACTGTGTCTGTACATTTCATATGCTTTGTAGTATTTTTAACAGAGCTAATAGTTGACAGGTCTGTGTGATTTAAAGAAGTTCTTTGGAATTATGATGAGCTACAAAACAATCTTTTTTTTTTTCACAGTTGCAGTAGCCATTGCCTTGTTCTATCTTTATCTTTCTATGAATCAATCTGTGTGGTGAGCAGTGTGGCTTATTCAAAAATATAAAGCAATCATTTAACGAACATACATCTAAGGTTATGAATATGGCCACCATGCAAAGTGGAGAGATATTACATGCTAAGTTGTTTTTTTACTTTCCCTTTGGCATCATAACTCCTTATACCACTTTCTTCATCTTTGCATTATCATCTCCAAGTTATAAAGCAAAGTGTACTGTTTATATACTGTCCCATACCACTTCAAGTAGCCTCTGGGCAGTTTACAGTTTAATTACAGTATGCAAGCTACACATTGTCCCTCCCCCAACAATCTGGGTACTCATTTTACCAACCTCAGAAGGATGGAAGGTTGTGTCAACCATGAACCTGCCACCTGGGACTGAACCCCAGGTTGCGAGCATAGTTTTACCTGCAGTACAAGCATTTAACCACTGCATCACAGGGAAAAAGAGTATTGATGCCATTGTGTATGGTGCCAGAGGAAGAGGAAGAGTCAAGTGGCTCCAACAAGGCCAAGAATACCAACCCCACATGTCACTTTCTGTTGGTGTTACATTGTCATATCTGACTATGACTACCTCTGGCAGCAGTCAGCAGGCACTGACACAGGTGGAAATGATTCTTTGGTCTTGGGGTGTTAGGCCCTTCCCCATGCCAGCATAATGGATAGGGTCAGCAAAAGTAAGGTTTGGGAGCTAATCTGGACCCCTGGTTCCCAGTCTTTGGAAGTTTTAAATTCTATTTTCAGAAGCTTGACTGGCTGCGGAGCCAGAGGTTGGTGGTTTGATTCCACCCATGTTGCGTCCTTGAGAAGAGCGGGACTTGATAGGATCTCTTCCAGCTGTGTAGATCTAGGATTCTAATATTATTGGACATGTTGGCTGGGGACTCCGGCAGCTGAGGCCCAACCTCTGGAGGACTATACGTCTAGGTATGCAGCTCACAGACTACATCAGTGCTCACGCTGTCATTATATCTTGTCAACTTTTAAATTCTCTAGGTCCATCACATAAGATCAGGTGTTCATTACTCCAAACTCTTTCAGGGAAGGAAAAGATTACAAATGTGTTTAATAACAATTAGTTTCCCTTTTTGGGGGATATAAAATTGTTCAATTTTTATTTTAAAATTATTATCTGAATTCTAATTTTAAGATTCTTTTGGTGTTATTTATACAGGTCAATCCAAACAACGAAGGAAAGGAAATCCTAGAACTGTTTTCCAAACCCAATCCAAAATGGTCATCTGCAGAATGAGAAGGAGGCCAGGTTTTCAAGACTAAGGGCCAAACTATCTGCTGCAGAAAACCAACCATTAGAAATGGGGGTTTTTAAACTGTTGAAAGGGTGTGTTTATCCTAGCAAGAACTTTCCCCGCTTCCTGTAGTTTGCATATTAATTTGCTTTATTTTGTGATTTAGCTTTGGAGGCTAACTCTGGGCTTGACTTGCTAGCCTAATTTATTATGAATACAAGTCTCCCTAAATCAGTGATCATATCACTGGGATTCTAATGTGATTTCACCTCCAATTATGGGTTATCTGTAAAACATAGTTTGATACCAAGATATGGCATGGAACTGAAATGCAAGGGTTTCCTCCCCAACCCACAGTAGGTAATTAAAGCATCTTAATATGCAACAGTTTCTTTTTAATATATTGTGTGAACTGTTCAAAGACTTAATGGGAGGATTTTACATATCTTCTTGTGCCTCTGGAGGCCATCCCTTATCCACTCTTGTTTCTGCCCATAGACCCACTGAAGATGTCTAGGAGCATCCTTGATTTCATTTAAGCAATGCTGGAGATTCATGAATGAGCACATTTGCACTGGATTCAGATGAGGAAAAGGCAAAACATAAACAAAACCAACACTGAGCTTGCAATTCCAAGGAAAAGAAATACCAATACATGCAAATAAGAGAAAGAGGGAGATTAAGATCAGTTCTGGAAGAGCAAAGCACAGAACTGGAATGAAATTAAAACCAAGAAGAATGCTGCTGATAGCAAGTCAACCAGAAAGGTGGAGATACTATATAATACAGAAGAACAGAACTGAGCCACAAGAACAACAGAACAAAGCTCCCTTTACCACATTAGGATTCTCCTCATATCTGTTCTTAACCTTTTGAATTTATTTAGAAACTCATTAGTGCTTTCTACATAGTCCATTCTTTTCCTGATTAGCTCAACTCATTACAATTCAAATTTCTTTCTGCTACACTTACCACATTGCCCTGCTTTCTTTCATCTCCATTGTTGTTCAGCTTAATTTATTAAAGTAGTAAACGAGGAGGGGAGAGGGCAATCAGTTGACATCCCAGACTTTATTCCCAGCCTTTTTGTGTGGGAAAGGAGGTAGAAGAGGTCTGTAGGGAGGAAGAGAGGTGAACACCAGAGCCAAGAGGGGTGAGACACCATAAATTCCTCCTGTTTGCTCAATGCCTTCATCTCCCCACTGTAGATAACACTCTTTCCAATGATACCATTCAGCTGAGATGGTCTATTTATTTTTATTTATTAATTTGTAGTATTCTTATCACATTCCTGAAGCAAAAAAAGGTCTTGTTCCACTTTACATAAATTCAATTCTTCTAAAAAGACAGTCCCTTTTGTCAGTTAACATTTTGTCTCAAAAGACACAAAAGGAGAAGGAGAGGAGGGGGAGGAAATAAGAAGAAAACAAAATAGCACACAGAGTTTTGATACAAAGGTACACGGACAATTGATGCAAGTGGCTATAAAATTTGAGGGGATTTGAGGAGTTCAGTTCAAAGAAATACAGTATTTTTCCCAGTTGGGGGATGTCTTTTACACATTTTGTCATCTTGTTAAAATTTAGCTGTTTAAGGGGGGTTTGGGGTGAGGGTGGGATGGAAGCATCTTCCCTCTTTCTGCTTTTCACCACTATGGACCTTTTTACACGACCCCTAAGATCCGCTGGCCCCTTAAATTCGGACCAGAGATCTTAGGGGTTTGTCGCTCTTCGTGCATCTCCACCCCTCCGTACTTCCTGGCTGCCGGCTGCGTGAGGGGAGGGAGGAAAAAAAGGGACAGAAGAATAAAGCCTTACCTCCCGGTGTTGGTGGACGCTGCCGGGGGAGCCCCGGTCACTTCCTGGTTTCTCTTAAAGGGGTGGGAGGCAAAAAACAAAAACAAAAAGAAGCAAGGAGAGCCCAGCACATCCGCATCAAATATTTTTCACCTCCCAAGAGCAGGTACAAGAAAAGTGCGGTGGGTCGCGCTTAGGTGGGCGGGGTCACACTTAATTGTCTGCAAACTCCGGAGCTGGTGGGGAAACATTTTTAAGCTCCGGAGCTTGCAGCCATTTGCAGCGGAGCTTAGGGGTCGTGTATAAACGCCCTAAATTATATTTTGAATCAGTTTTTTAAAAAAATAAAGTTGATATTTTATTCTTTTTAGGAAATAATAAATAAATAAATAAATAAATAAATAAATAAATAAATAAATAAATATTGGCAGTACAACAGTGAAGCCAATTATCTTGGGAATCTATGAGTACTCCAATGCTGGAAACATTCAAGAAGAAATTGTCAACTATTTGTTAGGCCTGGTTTGCACTGTGCAGGGGGTTGGATGTAATCGCCTTATAGGCCCCTTCCAACTCAATTATACTACGAGTCTATGATTCTATGACATTTGGAGGCTCTTAAGATTCCATACAGCAAAATTCATTTGCCACAGTTCCCTTTTTGCCTAAAGTATAAAGACAAACCTGAACGCCTCAAAAAACAAGGAAGCTTCTCCTCCATGCTCATTGCCTTCCTAAGTGCAAAGTTTCATTTTATATTGGGTTCTATAACACCAAATCATTCAACAGAACCATGGCACTGATCTACATAGGTGATGTCACCCCAGTTCTCTTCTTCCATCAAGATTCTGAGAGTATCTCTTGAACTGTTGATTAAGAGCAAAACAACTAATCAGCAACAAAAACAGTCTGCACTTGTTGACAGTGCTAATTAGAAACAACCAGGTGGCTCTCGTGCATTGTCACACATTCATTTAGGTTCATGGACCACTGTAACATTTGCATGTGGGGAGAATACATATGAATGAGCTTGTTTGATTGTGGCATAAATTACGAATGCAATGGTTTCCAAACCATTGTATGAACCTCCCTCAAGCCCAAAACTTGAAGTTAGAAATTAGAAAATGTTCAGACTTGGAATTAGGTTTTAAATAGCTTCAATTCTTAAGAACAAAAAAGAACTACAAATAGTGTGCAGGAAAAGGGATGGTGGGGTATCTGTTATTTTCATTCCTCTTATGCTCACTCCACAGCTCCCACAATATAACAACCAACATGACATTGACCACTGACTATGCTTATTGGAGTATTTTTGGGATTTGTATTCAAAAACAGTACTTTCCTTAAAATCTTGCCTTCATATTTGACCTTGGGACCTGACTGTTCCTGGTGGTTCAGTAAGTTTTCATTTTATGGGGGTGGGCACCTCAAAAATGATAAAATTCTCAAATCTGATGAGTATTCCATGCCTAGAATGGATATTTTTGCTGCTTTTCATGACAACTACCAATTCTCATAGAGAGAAATTCTCACAGGAAACTCATAAGGAAAGAATTGATGCTACCTAGTAGACACAGAACTATTATTTCAGATTTGTTTGCATTCTGTGCTGTTAGTAATATAGCACATAATGTATTTCAAGTGGGTGGAGAAAGGGAAATAAAAAAAATCTTGCTTTGCATCCTCCCACAGAAGCCAAACAAAATGATAGCAACAGTCATAATTGTCTAAGTGTATAATTTTGGACTCCAACGGAGGCCTGAAACAAACAGGGTAATTATTTTACCCAACTCAGTGCCAATTGGGAAAGTGGTGTGCTCTGAACAGCTGAGCTTTTAAGATAAAGAACATGAATTGGAATCAAATCAGGCAGAGGGAGAAAATAAGTAGTATCAGGAGAAATGAAAATTATCCCCCAATTCCAAAAATAAAATAAAATAAAATAAAATAAAATAAAATAAAATAAAAAGGTCAGAGAGAAAGGCATTTCACATTCTGAACTGAAAACCCAGATATTGGAAAATGTTACCTTTCGGGGAGACAGCTCCCAGAATTCCTTAACAGTGTACTCACTGGAAGGTTTAGTCCAAAATGTTTACTTTCAAGGTCCTGGAAATGCCTTAGATCAGGGATGGTGAATCTATGGCACGCGTGCCAAAGGTGGCACACAGAGAGCTTTCGCCTGGCACGCAACAGGCTCCCTGCCCCCCCACTTCCCCCTCTGCTGGACCAGTCATGAGGAATTTGCGGAGGGGAAAGTAGGGGGCAGGTAGCATGTTGCATGCCAGGACAACCCTATGGCCGCTGCCCCCATTGCCACCCTCGGCCCCGCCCCCTGCCGACCCCAACCCAGCCTCCGCCCACCGCTGCTGCTGTCCCCGCTGCCGCCCTCGCGTCCACCCCTGCCAACCCAGCCTCTGCCTCCGCCCACCTCTGCCACTGTCCCCATCACCACCCTCGCCCCCGCCCCTGCCAACCCAGCCCCCACTGCTGTCCCCATCGCCACCCTCACCCCGCCCCCTACCAACCCAGCCTCCGCTACTGTCCCCATCACCACCCTCACCCCCTTGCCACTGCTGCCAATGACCCTGAGCCCGCCGCCCCCATTGCCCTGCTGCCTTCACCCCCTGCCCCCGCTGCCGCCAATCTCGACCCCCCGGCACCACCACCATCTCCATCACCGAGTTTGGGAACTCGGTGTCAGAAAGGTTCGCCATCCCTGCCTTAGATGATCAGTCATCATAATCTATATCTGTCTGCTTGAAGATCTTCCTGCTTTGTTAAGTGGAATCCAGGATTCCAGCTGCTAGATGGGATGACTTTCTGAAAAAGGCAGAGGAAGTTGCAGAGGGAGTCAGGAGCAGAATTATCTCCGATCCAAACTTCATTCTGCCCAGGAATACAACCATGACACTAGCTCAAAGGTAGACCAATAACAAGAACATCCTTAGTAATTCCCAACATTTAAAAGCCTGAATGGTCTTGGATTCAGCACAGCTTCATCTGGCTCTGCTGGCATTCAGCAATCTTGCCAGTTAGGGCTGCAGTTTTAATTACTTCATTTCTCTTTTCCTTAGCTCTAAGAGTAAATAGCAGTGAACAACATTTCATTTTTAATGTTTGTTCCATATTAACACATATTAAAAATGTGCTATTATTCTCCCTCCTGGCTTTGTGGTGCATTCATATTTTGTTTGAATCAAGTTGATTTAGATTCAATGTTGGGCCCATTGTGAGATTTGGACGAAAGTAAAGAAGGGAGCAGTAGCCCTCAGACTCATCAGCCTTTTTGTTACACAAGCCACAATCAGCACAAAGAAAGCCTTGGGGGAAAATATCCTCCATTCCAAACAGTGGTCTGCTTCCTTTCCCTTTTACAAACTGAAATCCCATGGTGTTAACCTGGCAGCTTTAATTAAAAGCATACTGCAAGTGAATATTAGAAACATTGCAGTCTGAGTAAAGTGATGAGAGAGTGCAGAACTACATCTGCTGCAAGTGCAAGTTGGTAGCGCTATTGGAAGAGAAGGTCCAGCAGCTAGAGGCTCGCATAGTGGACCAGCAACATATTAAGGAGCTTGAGCGGTTCCTGGACAGAGCGGAAGAGACTATCCAGGTCCAAGAAGAGACAGGGCACACTTCAGAGGAGGAAGTCACTCCCCCAACTCAGGAGGTGGATGGGTGGAGGAATGTGACTCAAAGGAGTAGAAGGCCAAGGCATCGCTCAGAGAGTCTCATCTTGCACAATCAATTTGAAGCTCTTTCCCTCAGCACACCTCATGAGGCACACATAGAGGAAGAAGTGGTTCCACCAGAGGATCTCTCCTTCATCACTATTGATGAGATACAAGATCAGGTACATGTTGATGAGCAGGCTGCAGGAGAGAAGCTCATTGTGCTAGGGGATTCTATCATTAGAAATACGGAGGGATGGATTTGTGAGGAGCATGATAACCGGATGGTCACTTGCCTGCCGGGTGCAAAGGTTGCAGACATCACCAGAAATCTAGATAGCTTGTTAGAGAGAACTGGGAAGGAGCCAGTGGTCATGGTACACGTTGGTACCAATGATGTCGGGAAGGCCAAGCGGTCAGTCTTGGAAGCCAAATTCAGGTTGCTAGGTAGAAGATTGAAGTCCCGGGCTTCCAAGGTAGCATTTTCAGAAGTGCTACCTGTTCCTCGTGCAGGTCCCGCCAGGCAGGCAGAACTCAGAAGCCTCAATGCGTGGATGAGGCGATGGTGTGGAGAGGAGGGCTTTAGATTTGTCAGGAACTGGAGAACATTTTGGGACAAGCCAAACCTCTTCAGGAGGGATGGGTTGCACTTGAATCATGATGGGACCAGATTGCTGGCACTCAACCTCAAAAAGGCAGCAGAGCAGCTTTTAAACTGATAACTGGGGAAAGCCGACAGGAGCTGAGTGGCATCCGGTTGCGGAACACCTCATCCTCGGGGAATGAGGTTGGAGAGGGTAGAGAATCACATAGAGATGACATAGCAAGTATTAACACTGGCAGAATAGCGGAATGTGACAGTTCGTCTACTGAAAATAAAAGCTGTGGGGGGAGAAGAACAAGGCAGCAGCTGTTGCGGGACCCACTGTACAAGTGCTTCTACGCCAATGCTCGAAGCCTCCGAGCAAAGATGGGAGAACTTGAACATCTGGCAGCTAGGGATAACATTGATATAATAGCCATAACAGAAACCTGGTGGAATGTGGAGAACCAGTGGGACACAGCAATCCCAGGCTATAAGCTCTATAGAAGGGATAGAGAGGGGTGGGTTGGAGGAGGAGTGGCCATCTATGTCAAAGAAGGCGTAAAATCCAGCAGAATGGAGATTGACAGAGGGTCTGACTCCGCCATAGAATCACTGTGGGTTAAACTACCAGGTCCAAAGAGTGATATGATAGTTGGAGTATTCTATCGTCCACCAGATCAAAACTTGAGGGGGACCTTGAAATGAGGAGAGAAATCATGGAGGTGGCTAAGAGGGATAGGATAGTAATCATGGGGACTTTAATTATCCCCACATTGACTGGGCCAATGCAAGAAAGAGAAACTGGGTTTCTCGACTTGCTGAATGACTGTGCCTTAGAGCAACTTGTCATGGAGCCCACCCGAGAACAGGCAACTCTAGATCTAATATTGTGTGATACTCAGGACCTCGTCAGGGATGTGAATGTCACTGAGCCTCTGGGGAACAGTGACCATGCTGCAATTACCTTTGCCATGCATGTCGGAGGAAGAGTGTCAACCAAATCAGACATAAAAACCTTGATTTTCGAAAGGCAAACTTCCCTCAGATGAGGAAACTAGTTAGAGAGAAACTGAAGGGGAGGGTTAGAAGAATCCAATCTCTTCAGAGTGCATGGAGCCTGTTTAAAACAACAATAATAGAGGCCCAGCACAAGTGCATACCACAAAGAAAGAAGAGCTCATTTAAGTCCAAGAGGACACCGGCATGGTTAACGAGTGGAGTTAGAGAGGCTCTAAAGCACAAGGAGAGGTCCTTCTGTAATTGGAAATCCTCCCAAATGAGGAAAATAAAAAGGAACACAAACTCTGGCAAAAGAAATGTAAAAAGATGATAAGGGAGGCAAAGAAAGACTTTGAGGAACGCATGGCTAGCAATATAAAGGGTAATAATAAAAGCTTCTTTAAATATGTTAGAAGTAGAAAACCTGCCAGAGAACCAATTGGGCCTCTGGATGGTGAGAGAGGAAAAGGGGAGGTTAAGGAGGACTTGGACATTGCAGAGAAATTGAACGAGTTCTTTGCGTCTGTCTTCACGACAGAGGACCTTGAGCGGATTCCGCTGCCTGAGCCGCCCCTCTTGACTAAAGAATTAAATCAAATACAGGTTAAAAGAGAGGAGGTTTTAGGACTAATTGATAAATTGAGGATTAACAAGTCACCGGGCCCAGATGGCATCCACCCAAGGGTTATTAGGGAACTGAGAAATGAAATTGCAGATCTCTTAACGGTAATATGCAACTTGTCTCTTCAAACGGCCACAGTGCCGGAGGACTGGAGGATAGCGGATGTCACACCAATTTTTAAAAAGGAAGGAGGGGGGGACCCAGGAAACTACAGGCCGTTAGCCTTACATCTGTCCCAGGGAAGATGGTGGAAGGCCTCATCCAAGAGAAAATCTTAAAACACATAAAAGAACAAACCTTGCTGAGAGAAAATCAGCATGGCTTCTGTAAGGGTAAATCTTGTCTTACAAACCTTTTAGAATTTTTGAAAAGGTCAACAGGCACGTGGATTTGGGTGAACCGGTGGATATAGTCTATCTGGATTTTCAAAAGGCTTTTGACACAGTCCCTCACCAAAGGCTGCTGAGAAAATTGCATAGTCAGGGGATAAGAGGGCAGGTACTCTTATGGATTGAGAACTGGTTGAGATCCCGGAAACAAAGAGTAGGTGTCAATGGGAAATTTTCACAATGGAGAGAAGTGAAAAGCGGTGTGCCCCAGGGCTCGGTCCTGGGACCGGTGCTTTTCAATCTGTTCATAAATGACCTGGAGACAGGGATAAACAGTGTGGTGGCCAAGTTTGCAGATGACACAAAACTTTTCCATGTGGTAAAAACCAGAGAAGATTGTGAAAGCTCCAGAAGGATCTCTCCAAACTGGGGGAGTGGGCTGAGAAATGGCAAATGCGTTTTAATGTAACCAAATGTAAAGTAATGCATATTGGGGCAAAAATCCAAACTTCATCTATCAACTCATGGGCTCTGAGTTATCCGTGACGGATCAGGAAAGAGATCTTGGTGTGTTGGTGGACAGCTCCATGAAGGTGTCTCCCCAATGTGTGGCAGCAGTGAAGAAGGCCAATTCCATGCTAGGGATTATCAAAAGGGGATTGAAAATAAAACAGCCAACATTATAATGCCGTTATACAAAACAATAGTAAGGCCGCACCTGGAGTATTGTGTACAATTCTGGTCACCGCATCTTAAGAAAGACATAGTGGAACTGGAAAAGGTGCAGAAGAGAGCGACTAAAATGATTACTGGGCTGGGGCACCTCCCTTATGAAGAAAGGCTAAAACAATTGGGCCTCTTCAGTCTGGAAAAAAGGCGCTTGAGGGGGGATATGATTGAGACATACAAAATAATGCAGGGTATGAGTAAAGTGGATAGAGGGAAGCTCTTCTCCCTCTCTCAAAATACCAGAACTAGGGGACATACACTCAAATTGAGTGCTGGGAGAGTAAGAACTGACAAAAGAAAATATTTTTTCACCCAGCGCGTTGTAAGTCTATGGAACTCCCTGGCACAGGATGTGGTGATGGCATCTGGCCTGGATGCCTTCAAAAGGGGATTGGACAGATTCCTAGAGGAAAAGTCCATCATGGGTTACAAACCATGATGGAGATGTGTAATCTCCAGGCTTAAAAGCAGGGTACTTCAAGGGCCAGATGCAGGGGAGTGGTATCAGGAGACAGATATCTAGTCTCATGCGCTCCCAAACGCATCTGGTGGGGCCGCTGTGAGATACAGGAAGCTGGACTAGATGGGCCTTTGGCCTGATCCAGCATGGCTCTTCTTATGTTCTTATGTTCTTAGCATGTGCAAAGAATCAGTGCAGTCATGTGCTTGCTTATCTAAAAAGGGTTGCTGCAGATACCAATTCAGTTACCGAATACTAAGTGTTTAGCATTTGATAATAAATGGACAACATCTTCCTTTCATTTGCTTCTCTTCCTAGAGGATATTGTCTGCAGATTTCTGACTTCCTGATGTGCCGGTCCATTGTGTAGCTTAGCAGACTCTACCTGAACTGGCAAATATTTGGGCACTCAACAAACACAATCATAAAGTGATTTGATGCCTATCAGAACGTGGAAGAACATAAAAAAGCTGAAATGGCAAACCTGCTTTATTAAAAAAAAATATCATTGGCAATAGAAATAAATAAAAGCAGGAGGGCAGGAGATATCAACACTCCAAATACAAAGGATAAATTTAGCAATAAATCTCAGTCAACTGCATTGTTTTATAGGTGAGAAGCTGCATACACATCTATAGACGGCACATGACCTTCACTCTTCTAACACCTTTATTCTCCTCCCAATGTTTCAATAAGTCTTGCCTTGATATCTCTGGAGACCAATAATGGAATAGTTATAACTTTCCTTTCCATGGCTCATATTTGAATCTTGCAGCAGTTTAACTATGTTTTATTGAAAAAATAACTCAACCAATTTCAAGGATTATTGCCACAACAGAGTTGAGTTCCAAGTATTGCCTGATAGCCTATCACTTTCATGCTAGTACAGTTTTCTGTTGCTAATAATGATAATTAGATATCACATATTATGCAACCATTTTTATTCTTGTGGTTTCACGTATTTTAACAGAAACTTGTTTCAGGCATGTAAAAACTCAGAGAATGGAGAAGCCATAAAGGGAGAGATTAAATGTGTAGTTTAGCTGTATCCCCTCCTCTTACTCCAATCCCAGTACAGAAATTTGATTTATGGTTTGAGTTTAACCAGAAGAAGAAAAGAAAGTGTATTTAATGCCACAGGGTGAGGAAATGAGATTGATAAACCTTTCCAGGGTTTACAGGTAAAACAGGGTTCCTAAATAAAATAATGAGCCTTCCTCTGTCCATTTCTACTGTGGTGAGGGGATGTATTGCCTCATGACTGCTAGGGCCCTTCCTAGGAGAGCTATAGAGAAAAGGGCTAGCTCTGCCATCGACACCGTCCAGCGCAGGGGCTGCATTACCCCCTGAGTGAAGCGGATTGAGATGTGTGTTTTACAGGCCTCGCGAGGCCTGGGAAGGGGGCTGGGTGAAGTCCTATATAATGAGGCTTCGCCCACCCCATCCAGCCTGTTTTGGAACACGAAATGACCCACCCGCCTGCCACCTTATTTCAATACTAGTGTGGCTCGATGTGGTCACCCTCCGGGGCCAGATAGGAATTTTACCCTGCCCCCCTCCCCAGATTGACCAAGGGAGGGGAGGGATTTTTTGCCTATCCTACATTGTCATGGGGTAGGGTGGGATCAGCCACGCTGGTCGGTAGTGCAGTGAACGGAAGTATTCGGTGAGTCCCAACTGGTTATCAAGTTATGATCGTCCAACCCCAGGGCACTTTGGATCCTGAGATCACAGTCCTTGGGCAAGGAGGCTTTGGAAACTCATTCAGGGCAGGGACCAGCCACTGGTGGCACCCTTGCCTCTGGAAGGGGGACCACATAGTTTCAGCCAGCTGAGGGGGTGCCACACTGGGATGCCCTCCAGAGAACTAGGGACACACCCATCTTGACAATGCTGTTGACCAAGGTCCCGGGGTGACCTTCTGGTTCCAATGGTTCCCCGTACCAGCTAGCCCCCTCTGGGCTAGAAGTGATTATATGTAAATAACCAATAAAGCATGGGCTGAGTTTTCAATCCATGAAGTCGTCTCGCCTATTCTTTTGACCTGGGCATGGGGGCAAGGAGAAAAAGAAAAAGTTTAGTTATGGAGCTACGGTGCACTGGCTACTACTCCTTTAGCATTCTTCAACTCTCAGCCCTTCGTTACACTTGGGCCAGTAGCAACTGAAAGAGCTGAAACATGAGCATTCCTTTCCTTCTCCCTGTACACTTTCATCATGCCAAAGCAGATTGCAAAAATAAAAATAAAATAAAATAAATTTCGCACCTCAAACTGCAGTGGCCTGATAAATCTCCCAGTTTAATGGTTTCTACATAGAGGAAAAACAGGGTATGCCAAGGACTTGCAGACCATATGTGGTTAGTGGACTGCATGTTGCTTATTCTAATTTTATTAGTCTGTTCCAGCAAAGTACAAAAGGGTCAGCTGATGTGTTTAAGACCAACACACACAAACTTCTGGAGATGCAAAATGTACAATGAGTCCATAACAGCATGTGTCATAATGGCCAAACTTTTCCAATGTTTTCATGTCGGCATTATTCAACAGTTATAAATCTTGATGGCAAATAGCTACAAGTGAAGAAGTCACTTGCACCAATTCCCCATCATGATTTATATCGACTGCATGATGCTAGCAGGCATGATAGGATTTTAAACAATAAATTTGTTAGTGTTAAGCATGCCACATAACTCTTTAGGCTTTTTGCATGTGTTATAGGGCATGCAGGCCTCCTACAGAATAGAGAAGGGAAATTAATCCTGCTGAATTCCAACCAGCTCGTGGACTGCTGGAATCTACCTTCCCCTTTCCACAGCCTCATTCACAAGAGTGTGAGGGGGAAATCCTGATTCCTGATAGTATCTGTTAAAAGAAACTCGAGATAATAGTACAGAGGTTCCTGATTTGTGTTAGGCAATTGTGCTGAAGAAAATCTGCCTTGTGCTTTCCTCAGTGATGTTGGGAGGAAAATCTTGGTCAACCTTAGGGGGCAGTCTCTCCCATACTCTGCAAGGACGTATTATACTAACCCTCAAGTTACACACCAGGTTATATATGAGAAGCCCCTCCCTGGGGGCTTCCACAAGCATGATTTTCATTGTAGACAACCATTTGGTGCAGGACTGAAGCTTCAAAATGGCATGTGATGCATATATCCCAAAGCTTAAGCTCAAGCACCATCTCTCTCACGAGGTGAGCCCATGCAACCCTGAAACCAGCTGTGTTCATTCATTGAATGCCTGCAGCACATTCATTCAATGCCAAACATAAGAATATAAGGTGCTGGAATAGGCCACAGCTCATCCAGTCCAGCATTCTGTCTCACACAGTGGCTCACCGTTTGTATTCCCAAGCAGATGTTTTCACCTGCTTACGATTCTCTGCAAATGGCATTGAGAGATATCCTGCCTATCTCTCCAACCCAGAGGTTGTCCTTAGGCCTCCATAATGATAGCCTTTGATAGCCTTGTTCTCCATGAACTTGCCCAATCCTTTCTTAAAGCTGTCAAGGCTGACAGCTGTCACCACTTATTAGAGATGGGCATGGAACGAACATTTTTTCATTTCTGTTACCGTTTGTCGTTTCCGTTACATAACAAAATGACAAACGAAAATTGTGATGAAAATGAAACGAAATGAACAGAATAATGAAAATTGTGTTCATTACGTTTTGTTTCCATTAATGGCGACGTGCAATGAAATGAGCTGTTTTAAATGTTAAAAAATGCCCTGGACATCCGTAAAAACGCAGCAATAATTATTTATATTGTCTGATAATACCTACCAGGGGGATTGGGGTCCTTAAAACATTTGTTTTTGTCTTCTCCCATCGCGATGTGTTTTTCTTTCCCCTTTAAAATGGATGTCACCACCAGCCACAAAATGGAGGCAAGCCATGTGATGGGATCATGTTCAACCAATAGCATGCCCAGGTTGCAGACTGGGCGGGCAGGTCTGGCAGCCAAAGAGGGCATAAAAAGCTCTGGCAGCCCCTGTCCTCCTTGCAGTCTCTGGTGGGAGTTAGGGTGGGATTGCTGTCTCTGTGACTCTAGCTTCAGTCCTGCCAGCCTCCCTGTGTGCGTGCGTACTGCATACCTCTCGGTGAGTACCCTCCCTTGCCCCGCAGTGCAGTCACTCTGCGGCTGCCTTGCACCCTGGGCAACGTCCGCTGCTGCCTTTGCAGCCTCCCTGCGTACAAAGTCTATACTGTGTCTCTGCCAGCATCCTTTTTTTTTTTTTTTAGTGTTTTTCCTCTGGTCTGGGGCATTGGGGGATGCCTCCGCACGGAAATTCTTTAAAAATTGCGCAAAAAGCGGGTAGAAATGACAAACTAAAAAATGAAAAACGGTAACGGAATTTTTCCAAAAATTCACGACAAACGGAAACGAACCGAAACAGACCTCTCAACGACAAATGAAAAACCGAAACACCTTTTTTTAATTCGTGCCCATCTCTACTTCTTATGGCAGGGAGTTCCACAGACCAGTGATCCTCTGGGTGAAAAAGTACCTTCTCTTATTTGTTTGACATCTGGCACCCAAAAGTTTCATGGAGTGCCCCCTAGTTCTAGTGCTGTGAGATAGGGAAAATAGTTTTTCCTTATGTACTTTGTCCACACCGTGTATGATTTTATAAACTTCAATCAGGTCACCTCTTAGGCGCCGTCGTTCAAGAGTGAAGAGGCCCAGCCATTGCAGCCTCAGATGGGAAGGGAGGGGTTCCAGTCCCCAAATCATTCTGGTTGCCCTCCTCTGCACTTTTCCATTTCCATAATATCCTTCTGGAGGTATGGTAACCAGAACTGTACACAATACTCCAGAACTGTACACAATACTCCAGAGGCTATAGTCTACATTATGAAACTTCCACCAGATCAGTTGGTAGCAAGTTTGTTCTGTTTTATCTTCTGAGGAGCTGGTTTTAGGAATGTTATCCTGTCCTACATCTTCCACTTGTGCTCATCTTATAGCTGTCAACAGAATTTCACTGTAGAGCTCTCATGGTATTTTTTCATCCCCCAGTTTGCTGTGATCATGATTCATTTTAGCCATCCCCAAAGAGCGGAGGGACAAGCTAGAGCTCAGGAGACCCAGGTTCAAATCCCTGCTTGGACATCAAAACTCTTGGGGGCAGGAATTAGCACTGGTAAAGCTTTCCTTGTATTATCTCACTTACTTTAAAAGCCCTACTAGGACCACTGTAAATCAGTTCCAACTTGACAGCACTTCAGTACTGGATTTGTTGCTAACCTTATATCCTCTCAGAAATTATGTGAGCAGTTCTTTCCTGAGCTGAAATAATGGATTATTTGAAGAGTTAGACTTAAAATCTAGTCATTAACACCCACCTTGCATACATTTTCTAGCCTGATGACTACTCACCAGTTATTATGTTTTGTCTGCTATATTTAGGTTGATCCTTCTAGTCTTCTAAGTGCCAATTTCCTTGGCTTTTTCAGAAGGTTGTCATGCTGGAATATGATGTTGTCTTGACTACTCTTCCCACTGCTAATAAAATAGTTATTGGATTCTCTTAGATATCAACACAAAGGGTGGTTATAATGAAAGAAAATGACGTTTCTGTAACTGAATGCTTGTAATAACCTCAACATCCTTTGTAATTTATGGCAAGGTCAATAAAAAGACAAGCAGGAAATAGTCCTCCAGAGACTCCTAAGCCTTGTCCCTCTTTATTGGCTCAAAAATGTTGATGCCTGAAGCTATCACTCTTCTTGCTAAAATGCAAGGATAACTGTCTTCTTCCTCCCACTCTCATTTTCAATGTAAAATGATCAAGCGTATAGCAGTGCACTGAAGGGTGTGACATATTGTTGCTGAAACATAACATGGTAAAGATGCTGGAAACATGATCAAGATTTGGAATGATAATTGATCTCTTTTCACAGTTCCTGGTATGCAAATCAATAAAGAAGCTTTGGGGGAAATTTGATTAGTTCCTCAAACAAGAGGTTGTGAGATGCTTTTGGAACAGTCTTTAGAGGCTACATCTATCTATATCTGTGGATTCAGTTTTATCATTCTATGTAATGAAGTGTCCATCAGGGTGAATGTGAGGATTACAGGGGGCTCTTTAACCCAAGAAAATAGCTTAAGGTAGTGTGGCTGGGGTCAGAGATATCTCAGGTAGATATACCAGCCGTTTTTAAAACCATGCCAGAGAAGGACAATTATAGTTTCCGCCTCAAAGACATACAGAAAATGATAAAAACAATATATATTTTCCATGAAATCCACCCCAAACCCCATCCGCCCTAGTGAGCTTCCATGACTGAGTGGGGATTTAACCTTATGCCTTCGGAGTCCTAGTCTGTTACTTTACCCACAACACCATACATTGCAGAGCAGGTGATGAGATTAGGAAAGTATTTCTGGCCTAAGGCTGCCTCAAGAACTGAGTACCAATGCATGCAATAAGTGATATGAATTGGGGAAAAGGTGATTTCCAAATAAATAGCCAAAATGCACTCCCATTTATGTTTTCTAAAGCCATGTAGGCATGCCTCAGTTTAAGAATTTAATGTGTTCTCCAGGACGTTTTGTATTGTGGAAAATTCATAAACCAGAAATGCATGGGGGCACAAAATATCCTGGGTATTTATTCACAATGGATTATGGGAAAAAAATCACAAACCAAGGTATTGTTTTCAATGGATTTCCTTTTGTGAACTGAAAGCTATTTTAATGGAGGTGTTCATAAACCGAGGTACACTTGTATTTAGATTGATGTGTTAAATGTTTCCTTTCTCATTCTCACACTGATATCATTTTCAGTTCCGTGCTGTCCTTGAGAGGCGAGAGCACATATGACTCTCCCATTATGGCTGCCAGATCAAAAGTGCAAACACAAAGCTCATTCTCTGTAATTAGATTTAGAGACTTTTCCACTACAAACAGGCAATACACAATATAAGTGAATTCTTCTACACATTCACAATAAACATATATTTTAAAAATTGCCCTTACTATCGGTCTTCTGAATGGTTATTCTTTTCCGTCTTGGCTAGCTTAGTACAAGGTTGCTGCCCTCTGCCATGATAAACTACCAAATAATTTTGTTAGTTCCATGTTAGGGAGATAATATAAACTACCAAATCATTTTGTTAATTCCATGTTAGGGAGACAATATTTGAACCAGGAGCTCTCTGATTTGTAACTCTGTGTCTTAACTACAGTTGGCTGGATACCTAGGTGTTAGGTTTCTGGTTATACGAACTTTATTTTCACTGTGCCTCCTACCAAACTAACCTTTGTATACTTGGCAAGCTGTAGATGTCACATGGTGCCTTCAGAAGAAGGGAAACTCAGTAGAGATGAGCACAAACCATGTGTACAGCAGCTTGTCCTGGAAGCAGCATCCCTACTTCCCTGCCTAGCCTCCTCTGGGCAATGCTTCTGGGGGAAGCCCCTTGGGCACCAAACCACCAAACACCTGTTGCAGCAGTAAATGAACTGGAACAAATTGCTGAACTGGCAGTTCATACCAGTCACTAAAGGGGACAGCATGTCACTCTACATCTTGAAAACCCTGCAAAGGGTTGTCATAAATCAGAATTGACTTAGTATTACCTAATTCTGGAGTGAGGAACTGGCAAGCCACTCCAGTATTCCTGCCAAGAAAACTCCATGGAAATGGGGACATGAATAGTCAATCACGACTGTACAACACAACAACAATTATATTATTAATTATCTTAACTACTATGCCTGTAACAGCCCTATAATGGAGCTTGGCCTATGGGGTAGGAGACGGATCAAAACAGAAATTGGTGCCTAAATAGTGCAGGAAATCTATTTAAAATATTAACCATAAATGGTGGATTTCAGTTCTGTTTCAGGCAGAACAAATGTAAACAGCAAGTGATTGCTATATACATGTAAGTGTATTGATTTCTCATTAGCAATTCATTTGGTGTGATCTGGAACTTGTTTTCAGAATATATTAATTATATTATGTAACCATTTGAGAAGATGAGGACTGGGCTTCGGGCTGTGTCTAACAGTGACTTCTTGTTGGAGCAGAAGCAGCAGTATAATGTCAAGATGCTCATGTAGGACTATGAGCTTGGCAATATTTCACATCTGCTCACCTGCTGTGCATTGCAGAAGGGCAGAAATAATCACAGAACATGACACTGTCACATGCAGCACAAGAAGTGACTGGCTTATTTTGGATATTGTTGGATAAATGGAAACTTTGTTTACTTCACACAGCAATACACTTTCCCCCAGTTAGCATTTTCATGGAAGAAACTAAGAATACTAGGGAAAATCCAAACAAAGCAAAACAAAACAAAACACCAAAACATATGGCACCTGAAAGAGTAACTATTGTGTTTTAATATAAGCTTTTGTGGATCAAGTCAACTTCTTCAGATGTATGGCAATAGAATGAAATGTTCAAGGAAATATGCAATGGAATATAAGTTTCATAAAAATATCCCCTGCCTGGAATTCTTGCACAGACTAACATGATTACCTCTTCTAAAACTAAGAAAGAAAAATGACCTTTCTCCTTCTTCCATCTCATTTAAGCTGGAAGAAACTTGGGAGCACACACTTTATAACAGAACCAGTATGTGGATGCTGTACTTGGATTTCCTGGGCAGAAAATTGTTACAACGGGCAAGCAACAGCTCAGTTAGGTAAAGGAAAGTGTACAAAAGTTTCTGCCATTTAGAAACACCAGTGACGGGGGGGGGGGAATGGTGGGGGAGAGGAACAGAAATGCATTTTCTACTCAAAAGGTTACTGCAAAGAATACAGACTGGTTTCATCTCTGACTTTTTGAAAAATGTTCCCCATTTGAGGAAAATTCAGATTAAACTGATCTCATCTAAAGAAATTGTCATTTTGTAATCCCACCACTGTATACGTGCGCGCACACACACACACACACACGGAGAGAGAGGGGGTGTGTCTAAAAATCGACAGTATTCTTTCAAAACAAAAAAACAAACAAAAACCCATCTCAATAATTTGCAATCTCTCAGTTTACAAAAAATGGGGGAGGGGGAGAAAAAAGGAAAAAGGAAGAGGGAGGGAGGGAAGGAAGTAAAGAGGGCAAAAAAGGGGAAGGAAAATATAACATGCAGATACG
Organism: Phrynocephalus forsythii; assembly: GCA_029282475.1. Lineage (NCBI taxonomy): Eukaryota > Metazoa > Chordata > Lepidosauria > Squamata > Agamidae > Phrynocephalus > Phrynocephalus forsythii. The sequence goes on from JAPFRF010000005.1 coordinate 96,118,607, forward strand.
TTTTAAAGAGATGCAAAATTAAATAGATGAAGCCAGTCTTGTGAGCTTATCTGTGTGAGAGAAGGGGATTAAACTATATTCAATAAAAGATAAGATAGGCTAACAATATGCATTCTGATGGAGCTAGCTTTGATAGGGATATATGGATGGAACAATGTCTCCATGATTAGTAACAGTAAGAGGCCAAGACAGCTATAAATACTTAACAGTTTCCTTAATTGCAGAAAAATTTGAGACATAATCAATCACTCTGTTGTGTGCCATCTAAAATGAGTAGGGATGGGGAATACATTATTTTGATTCTTAATGTTGTGTCATCTGATTTGCACTTCCTGAACCAATATGAGAACTGCACATGTCTTACTCAGGGCATATTTTGGATTTGATGAAGCATTTTTACAATTAAAAATGCACATTCAAATGCATATGTTCAGGGAAAGTGGCCTTCCAAATGCATATATAGCTTAAAACAGCATGCAAAATATCAGAGGAACTTGCCTGAAATGAATACAAAAAGTACACACACACACACCCCAAAAAATAAGAGGACAAATTTACACACAAATATGCATAACTCTTTATGCTGACTTTTTAAAACGAATACATTTAAGAGCAAAAATTAAGAGCAAAAGAAACAAAACTGCACAAAATGTACAAAATATGTGCACAGTATAAAATGTGAAATGATGGCTCAGAAGCTTGACAATTACACATACAAACAAAGCATCTGGGGGAATACATGAATTAGATAAAACTCATACATGAATATGTATCTTAGGAAAAATGAACTACAAATATATGAGACACATAACTGAAACATTTATATCACTGGGAGAGTTAATGTTACAACAGGAAGCCATGTATTCCTTACTTTGTGGTTTGGTCCTTGTATCTTAATTCAGGGTTTAAGGTGTTGGAATGACCATGTTCTTCATGTTGGATAATGTTAGAGAAGGCTCTGGAGACCAACTTGCTTCAAGAGTGATTTCTTGACTTGAGTAGTAACAAGAACTTTGGACACTTCATTAAGCCTTTCCTGCATTCCTCCTTGTTGATGCATTGAACCTCCTAGGGAACGATATTTGTTATGCAGCAGAGGATTAGGTTGTCTATTCAAAATGCAAATCCTTATAGAGTTCATAATTTATTTTTGCAATATTTAGTTTAAAAATAGCCTCATAGAACTCATGAGAAATGTGCATAAGCACAGTTGAACTCAATGGGACACACTGCCATATAAATATGCATAGTAATTGCACTGCAAGGTTGGGATCCTGAGGACAGTTACTGGGAAATGATCTCAAAAATAATAATATAGACTGTTCTTTAAGCTTTCTTTGACTATCACTTCACAGTGGGTGGAAAGTACAAGACTGACCATCACTGTTTTAATAAAGAGATCTCAAAAACAAGGAAGACACAATCTCTAAGCCAGAATGTTGGTTTTAAAAAAAGTACCCTTAGAACAGTAATGAATCATCTAGAAGTTGAGTCATGGCAACTGTACTTATTTACTTGAGAGACTGAAATGTTTTGCTACTCATCCAAGCAGCTTCAGCAGTCTGAGGAAAGTTAGTGGCAAGTCCTCGATTTTATAGTTCACCTTGATTTCATATGGGCTCATGTTGGACAAAGACCTGAATAGGTTTGTTAGGTGGACAATAGCCTGAATAGGTTCATAGGTGGACCATGATCTGAATAGATTTGTTAGGTGGACAAAGACCTAGGGTGCATGAAAATCCCACCTATAAAACCTTTTCCAACACCCTTTAAGTATGGGTCGATAGCTATGGCATTGCTGGTGGAGGTGTGAAATGCTTCTGATTTGTTTGGGGATTGATGAAAGTCCTGATTGATAAGTAACAGACAGATTGTGTCTGAACCACCCACCTCTGTTGTGAGAGGAGTTCTCAGTACACACATAAATAGTTTCCCTGACCCCTCTCTCAAACCACCTCTCTTATTTGTCTAATATGTGTACATCCTCATCTTTGAATGAGTGTGCTTTGTCCTTCAAACTGAGGTACACTGCTGATTGTGGTCCTGAACTGTTGCTCCTCCGATGTTGGGCCATCCTCCAGGTAATGATTGTTTAGTTTTTCCAATGTAGAGGTCTGCACACTCCTCACTGCATTGGACCACATATAATATATTGCTCCTCCTGTGTTTTGGTGTTGGGTCCTTTTAGGTGGACAAGCGTCTGCCTTAGTGTGTTTGTGGGTTTGAAGTAAACAGGGATGTGGTGTTTGCAAAAAAATCCTATACAGCTTTTCCAACACTCCAGCCATGTAAGGGATGACCAGGTTCTTCTGTTGGCTCTGGGTCTCTGGCTGATCCATTGCTCTTCTGGGTCAGGACACTGTTTTGTTGAAGGCCCACTTTGGATATCCGCAGTCCTTAAGCACTGTCTTCAGGTGCCTGCCTTCCTTCTTCTTGGAAGGTAGTAATGAATCATGGAATCACCTTGGAAGTAATGAATCATGGGAGTAAGACTGCATGGTAAATTCGTTGCACAACAATGTGACACAAAATATTGACCTGTACTGTACCCTGAAAAGATGGGAAAGTTAAGCAAATGTGAGTTCTATTAGAAACCCACCCCTGTGCTTGCAGAACAGGACCATGCAGGAAGGACATCTGTTATCCCGTTTCAGGTCAAAAAGCAGAGCAAATTGCTAATGGACTGTGTGGTGTTTCAGTAACAGGTTCAACAGTGTATCAAACCAAAGTTGATTCTTAATGATATGACAAGTTTAGATGGAAATGAGCGACAACTCTGTCTCATTCTCTGGCTCTTCGGGAACTTGGCTCCCCTTTGTAGAGCAAACAGCCTTTAATTAATCCAGCTAGGTCATCTCCATTTATAGCATATATTCTGCAGCCAAGAGAACAACAAAAATGTATGCCAGTGGCAGGAAGCCAATTTCAAACTGCAGTAAACAGGGAGAGACTCATGAAATCAAGAGAAGTGGCACGCAACTGTCTTCTTTGCCAAACTCATTATGAAGAACGGCCAAGTATCCCCCTCCTTCATTCCAGTTCCATTATTTTACAAAGCCATATGTCATGCCAATCTTCATCTGCCTCCAAATTTAGGCATGTTGCAAACATGTGTAGCACATCTGATTTGACTGGTTTTACACCTGCTGACACAACGGCCCAGATCCCCTGCAGGGACAGAGGTTTGTCCATTTGTTTCTTGGTTTTATGCTGTATTTGTTACGTATGATGTTATACTATGTTGTACATTAATGTAACTCTCTGCTTGGAAACTAGACTAGGTTACATACACAGCTTCATCTAAAGTTCATTCCAACCCTGAAGCTTCTGCTGACTGCCTGGCAGCAGTGTGGAGCTCTCAGGCTTTCCAGCAGGCTGCAAAGCCTGCAGCTGCCATTTTGAAGTACTAAGGTTTGCATTCACTGACTATTCAAAATGGCTACTGGGCCACAGTGCTTCCTTTCATGAACAAAAAATGTCACCATATTGGTTTCCAAACTTATTCTGCATTATGTGTGCATGGCAGAACTGACAGAAATGACTGCATCTCTCTCTCTATCATTAGCCAGAAAGAAACCAGTTACTCAGTGACATATTTGGGCTCCCCCCCCTCCGGGTGGTACCTGGCCACCTTTGCTGTATGTAGACCATTTCTTCTTCTTTTTCTTAGCATTTTCACACTTGGTGGTGGGGTGTGCTATTCTTGTTTTGGCCCATGGGCTAGGTCTGGGTGAACCCATGTCACCTCCATGTCATTCTCAAGGGTGTTCATCCAGCACTGTTTTGGATGACCTCTTGGTTGGGATACACTGACCAGCAGGGTGAGAACCTTTTTGGCCAAAGTTTCCTCATCAGCACGCATGACATATCCAAACCAGCACAGTCAGGCTTCAAGTATCTTGTCAGCAATAGGTGCAATGTTGCATTTTGCTCTGATGTCATCATTGCATAGATGATCCTTTTGCGTGAGGCCAGAAGGTCCACTGTAGCATCTTTGTCTCCATGACACCAAGGTGAGGTTCAGTTTCTTTAATTGCTGGCCAGCACTGTGCACTATAGAGCACAACAGGTCACACAATGGTGCAATAATTCTTTGATTTTAAATAGTTGCTGATCTTTTTGTCCCACATGATGCTTGATGTTGTATGCCATTTTAGCCAGGCACTGTTGCATAGCTCTTAACTTTTCTCCAGTGCTGGCTGGGATGGGAGAAAGGTGGTGTCAAGTGTGCACGTGCATGGGCAAACGTGTCCACATGCACGTGTGTGCATGCATGCACACACTACTCTTTTGCCCCTCCTACCACGCCAAGCTGCAGCCCCCAGCCAAACCTCTTGATGGTATTGATAATTTCTAGCTTTTTATTCATATGCTGTAATACATCCATATTAGTGACTCTAGCTCTCCAAGGTATCTTCAGAATTTGTCTATACATCTACATCTCAAATGCTTCCAGCTTCCTATATCATGTGTCTATAAGGGTCCAAGTTTCAACACTGTATATAAGTATGTATATAAGTATGCTAAATAAGATTGAAGTATTTGGGTATGAAGTCTGATAGATAAGTCTCAGTTTGTCAAGACTTTCCTCATTTTCTAGAATGAAGGCATATGCCCCAGGTAAGCTCTGCCTGTTAAGGTGGGTTAACATCACTTTTTCTTTTCTTTGACTGCTTTTTCTATCTTCTTCTGTTGTCAGAATGACTACCTTAAAGCTTGGCTGGGTCTTCAAAAGTTTGTAAACATTGCTTTCTCTGTAGTCCTGTGTTTTTTTACACACACGTCACATTGACATCACACAACAGGCAGTGCGTTGCAGAGGTATGCCACTCTGAAGTCATTGGAGGAAAGGTGGGATATAATTGTAATGAAAGACATAAATCACAGTCTTGGCTACTTTGGTTTAATTTGTATTTCTTTGACTTTTTCCTCTTTGACCTTTTTCTTCCTCTTTATATCAGTCCGTGGGATCATGTTTCTGTACATATACATGTATATTTGTAAAAGAGATGGAGAGGGATTGTCCTCTGAGATCTTATGAAGCCTGGTTCATTTCATATTGCAAAATGGAAACAGGTGTTAAAATATTTGTGCAGTGGTATGTAAAATATCTTTTATTCATACAGTTCATGGCAGCAAACTTTTGTTTAGCCATGTCATTAGGATTTAGGCCAAGATAAGGCCACCCTCAGGTGAAGGTCCCAAACCCATGGCTCTACTGCTTTTCCCCACCCTTGTGGTTAAACTGCTGTACTGCAGCTATATCTGTGCTCATGACCTGGGTTCAATCCCATGATTGACTCAGCCTTCTATCCTTCCAAGGTTGATAAAATGAGTACCCAGCTTGTTGGAGGAAGGGGGAAAGTGTAGCTTGTATAAATAAATTGTAAACTGCCAAGAGAGTGCTTTAAGCACTGTGGAGCAGTTTATAAGCAGAACACTTTGCTTTGCTTTTGGCTTGTATGTCCTGGAAGAGCAACAGTATAAGTGAGAAAAGAAGAAACACAGGTTATAAGAAAGGAAGAGGAGAAAGAAACATGTTGTGTATATTGAAGAAAGGAAAAGAAACATGGAAAAGAAAGAAATGAGGTAATGGAACAAAAAAAGAGAAAGCCTCAGCATTAGAAATGGGCACAAAATGCAAAAATAGTGTTTCATTTCATTTTGTTTTGTTATTAACAAATCTTTAATAGAATTTTCATAATGAAACAAAATGAGCAATGAAAAGATTCAGAAGCTGCCACCACCCAGCTGGTTTTTTTTTGTCAGATAGGGCTGTCACCCCTGCCCCACAGCCTGACCTGTCAAAATACACCTGCTGGGTAGTGGTGGGAGGGGTGAGAACTGGATAATGGGGCAGGGTTTTGAGTTTGGCATCACCTGCTCCACTCTCCAGTTCTCTCCACCACCACCCACCTGGGGGTAGGGGTGGGGTGGGTTTGACAAGGGAGAATGGAGCAGGGCTTGAATTTACTGCTGCCTGCTCTGTCCTCCCTTTTATTTTATTTTATTGACAGATAGGGTTGTGGGGAGTGGGGGCAGCCTGACACATATCCCAATCTGGGAATTTTCACTCCAAAAGTTATTACCTGATCAAACTTCATATATCATGTATTTCATCATCTTCATGGTGGACAGAATACTGCTCTTTTGAAAAAGCTCCTAAATCTTCTTCCACGTTATCACTTAAGTTCTTGCAAAAACAATGGAAAGATGTCTGATAATTTTCTGAGCCACTACGGGGTCTCAAGGGTCTTCTTCATAACCTGAACTGAACAAACAGATCTGTTATTTCCCTTGTGTAAGATTTCTGCTTAATTTATTTCTGGAATAAGAAGGTAACACAATGCATTTCCCTCCATTCAAGGTGGAAACATGAGATTTTAAAACATTCAGATGTATGAGAAAACAATGCCGACAGAGGCATCGTTCCTTTTAAGGAGAGAAAGGTGGGGTAATTTTTTTTTGAATGAATTAATTAATCAACTTCTGGCTTTGTGTTAGTCTTGAGTACCAGTTGTCTTCTCTCTCTCTCTCTCTCTTTTCCCATATAAGCATCTTATTTTTAAACAACTATCAGTGGTACCTTGTATAAAGCAATTAATTCATTCCAAATGAAATTCTGTTAAACAAATTTTCCTTTATACAAATTTCCCATAGGAATGCATGGAAAACAGAGTAATCCCTAATCACGTCCATTTTTATATTGTACGGATTCACCCCATAGTCCATTCTGTTAAGCAAATTTCCCCTATCTTCAGAATTTTTCATGTTGTACACTGTATATAAAAGGTGGATACCGCATAGTCCTCCTCATACAGAAATAGCTGAACCTGCTGAATTTGGTCAGTCCATACACAGAAGAACTTTGTTTCCATTTGCTTTTGAAGAATTTACTGAAAAGTGTTATTATTTTACATCTGGGATAGAAATGTCAAAGAACGTGAAAGGGGGAGAGAGCAGAACAGATTTCCCCATTCTCTTTCATAAGTCTAAGAAACTTACAGCAAGGTGAAATAGTCACAAACTCCCATCATCATAATATGTAGCACAATGGTCTTTCCCCCCTTCCTCACCTCCCTAGTCTCACTCCTGAGCTTCTTAAAGTGGTCTAATGCAACAGAATGAAGTCACCTTGTTTCATGAGGTTTGTGGAGGATTTGGCAACTAAAGCCTTGACAGCCTCTAACCATCAAAGACTTTGTATTTGTCAGTCATGCCACCTTGCACTCATGACCATCCTGCCATGAATACACCTGGATTTAGAAGCAAACACTGCCATGCCAGTTGTTAGGTGGGAGACAACCAGGAAATACCTGGTAAGTATAGGAAAGCAGAAGCCCTGGAGATCTGCTTTCATCCTGCTGATGATACTGCTGGGCTAGATGGCACAAAGGTCTGACCCAGTGTATGACCGCTTCCTGCGTTCTGCTGCTTGGACCTCAGCTTAGGAAATTCACCCCAAGAAGGATTTAGGAGACTCAAAGCTTGCCTATTCTTTGAGGTGGTCTTTTGTGAGCTAACATCACTATGTGTTTTTATGAGATGAAAGGCTTCTTTTTGTACCATTGAGAAGATGCACATATATAGTACATAGCAGGAAGGTGGCTTAGTGACACTGGCCAAAATACTGTTGCTTATTGTTGTAAATCACACTGGAGTCGGCCATTAAATTAGTATGAATTTAGTGAATCAACTCATGCATAAGTCCAACTAATTCAAAGAGGACTATTCTAACTTTGACATACTCTGCTAATGTAAGCTCTATGAAATGTTTTTCTTTTAACTAGTAGTGAAAGAGCTGAAAGGGGTTGGTGGAAAACCCAAACTGAAACAGATAAAGAAACAGTGAAAGGCCATTGAAAAGCTTATTCTAAGGCAGTGGAAGCAGCAAAGAATTTTTTTCTCTCTACCACCATTGCTTCGGCATGGAATCGCCCAGTGGAGCTTTTCCGAATAGTCAAGAGTCTGCTACATGCTGACCCTCATGAGGATATCACAGATCACCCTGTAACTCGCTGTGAAGAATCTGCACAAAATTGTACAGATCAGGGCTGACCTAGATGTTTGTCAGGCCCCTTGGGGAGGTGAAGGCTACCACATGTCTGTTGGGCCCTTGCCCTTCATGGCTCATAAAAGCTGCCAAAGAGGGCCTGACAGACTAGTTAGGAAGAGTAGTGAATGCCTCCTTGCAACAGGGCAGGATTCCAGCATTCTTGAAGGAGGCAATAGTAAAACCGCTGTTAAAAAGCCGTCTTTAGATCCAACAATACTAAACAATTACCTACCAATATCTAACATCCATTTCTTAGGTAACATACAGGTTGTGGCCTCACAACTCCAGAGGTTTCTAGACAAAATACACTACCTGGATCCAGCTAAATCTGGCTTCAGGCCTGATTATGGGACTGAACTGGCACTGGTTGCCTTGGTAGATATGTGTCTCTTTTGGTTTCACTGGACCTTTCAGCTGCTTTTGACATTATTGACCACAGCATCTTCCTGACCTTAACCTACAAAGCACAAAATGGCCTGGGTCCAATCTACCACAAATAACAAATCTCTCAGTATGAACCGGCTTGGGTGCTAAGGACAAAAGGAGTGGCCTTTCTTTCCATCCCACCACCTTCACAGGTGCATCTTATAAGAACTAGAAATGGGCATGAAATGCCAAAATGGTGTTTTGCTTTGTTATTCATTACCCCGCCCCCATTTTGTTTCATTTAATATGAAGTGAATGTTTTTTATAAAATTGTTTCATATTTTGTTTGTTTTGTTTCTTTTTTTACTTTTTACTTTTTACTTTTATTTTTAGCATGGTCAGTGCTTATTTATTATTATTTTTTACTTTATTATTATTTTTAAAAGTCCTGATGCGGGCCTTTTTGGGGGAGGCCTGCAGTTGAGAGGTGCTGGCTTGGGGCCAGTGCCAAGTAGCTGAAAGGCACTGGCTTGGGGCCAGCTGGGCAACTCAGCCCGAGCACTGTCACATTTTTATTTATTATTTATTATTTATTTTTATTTTTTATTCTTTTATTTTTCTCTCACACCCCTGGCTGGTTCGGCACAGGTCCCCCCCTTCTTTTTTCTTTTGTTTTACTCTTGCCTACCATACAGCTCCTGGGCCGGGTTAGCATGTTTTTTATTTTTTGTAATTTTTATTTTTATGTTTAATTTTTTTATTTTTTTGCTCATGCGCCTGGTGGGGTCTGCCTTTTTAAAAAAATTTATGCATGCTCCCACCAGCTGCTCTGCAGGTTGGGTCAGTGCATTTTTTGTTTTTCTATTTTTAATAGACATGGGCACGACTTGGCAAAATTCTCGTTTCCATTTTCGTTCCTCGTTTCCGTTACGCAACGGAAACAGAAACAACAATTAAGCGGTCAGAACTCGAACTCGAACTGAAAAAAAAAAATTGGGTCTGATTTGTCGTTGTCGTTCCTGGAATCGCAGTGATCGTGCAATGCCAAGCGGCACAGAAAAAAAGTTTTAAAAATAAAAAAACCCCGATTCCCGGCCAAAAAAGCAGGCGAAAATATGCCTGCCTGAGTGAGGGCACCTACCAGAGGGGTGGTTTCTGGGGGGGGTTCCCCAGCCTCCCCCCTCTCCTATCCTGGGCTGCTCTGGTGGGGGCATCCCCTGGCCGTTTCAGCATGTTTTTTTCTCTTCTTTTTAATTTTGCTTTACTCTTGTCGATCATGTGGCTCATGGGCTGGGTTGGCATGTTTTTTTTTCTATTTTCTCTTTTCTATTTTTATGTTTATTTTTTTGTTTATTTTTTGCTCACAGAAACATGAAAATTCCTTTTTTAAAACTGCCTGAATTTTTACAATCAGCAGCTGGCCTTTTTCTTGCAACAAAACGTCTCCATTGATTTTATTTTTATTTTTATTTTTATTTTTATTTTTGGCCAGCTAACCTGCAGGCCATGGGCAGGCATTGTTTTAAAAAAAACTTGCAATCAGCTGTTTGGAGGCTGTTGGCACTTTTTTTTTGTTGGAGCTGGATGCCACCCTGCAAGGGCTGGTTGGCAGCAGCAGCTGCAGCAATGTAGGAGAAGATGCTGAACGAAAAATGAAATGAAACAAAATGGAAATTTCAGTTTTGCTTCATTTCATTTTTCTTAGAGGCACCCAGAGATGCACCCCATTTGTTTCATTACCTAATGAAACCCTAAGCCTAATGAAACAAATTTTTAATTTGTTTCATGCCTATCTCTATTTATTTATTTATTTATTTATTTATTTATTTATTTATTTATTCATTTATTTATTTATTTATTAAATTTATACCCCACCCATCTTCCCAAGGGGAACTCTCACTTTGTTCCTCCCTCCCCAATTCAGCATATATCAAAACACAGACACACAGAAAATTAGACAATTTAAATTAAAACCATATGGGCACCCTTGTAATAATGTACAATGCTCACAAAACAGCTAGCAATAGAGCTAGGAAACAGCAGGTGGTGAGCAAAAAAAAATATTAGGCTAGGTCACCAAAGGCCTTGTGGAACAAAATGGTTTTTACCGCTCTGCGAAAGGCCAGCAGGGACTCTGCAGATGCCTCCTGGGAAGGCTGTTCCACAGTGATGGAGCAGCCAGAGAAGGCCCGACCCCAGTGGAAATTCTTCTGGCCTCTCGGGGGTGACAACCCCAAAACGCAGTGCCGAACTGGTTGGGTCGAAAATCGCTGACGATCCGCTCTGACAGGTAGTCAACCCAAGCCATGGAGGTTTTTATAAACTAAAACCAGGACCTTGAATCTGATCCGGGACCGACAACGGGCAACCAATGCAGATGGGCCAAGACTGGGCTGATCTCTAATTTTTAATGTTAATTATTTTTTTCCTCACCACCAGTCTGGTTCAGCATGTTTTTTTCTCTTCTTTTTTATTTTGCTTTAGGAGAGTCGATCATGTGGCTCATGGGCTGGGTTGCAGTTTTTTTCAATTTTCTCTTTTCTATTTTTATGTTTATTTTTTCTTTATTTTTTGCCGTCAAGGAAGGTGGATCTGGGCAATCTTCCTTTTTGATAAAATTTATGCCTGGGTCACGGCAGCCACCTGGGCATCCAGAGATAGCGCCGGATCCAGGACCACGCCCAGATTCCAAACCCTTTTTTTTTTTTGGAAATCACCCTCCAAGCTGAGCCAGCTAACCTGCAGGCCAGGTCAGGTTTCCCAAAAAACATCACCTCGGTCTCAGCTGTAGTTGAGGCTGATGCCTGTTTTTTGCCCTGGAGCTGGATGCCACCCTGCAGGCACTGGTTGAGCAGACAGCAGCCACTGCAGAGGTGGAAAAGGAGAAGATGCTGAACGTCAAAGCGAAATGAAACAAAATGGAAATTTCAGTTTTGCTTCATTTCATTTTTACTTAGATGTTGAACTGCATGGGGAGTTTCATTACCTAATGAAACCCCATAATGAATAATGAAATGAATTTTTAATTCTCCACCATCTCTATTTATTTATTTATTTATTTATTTATTTATTTATTTATTTATTTATTTATTTATTAAAGTTGCCTCCCACCCATCTTCCCAAGGGGGTCTCAGTAAGATACCACAAAAGCTGAACAATTCAGCATATATCAAAACACAGGAGAACCAGACAATTAGACACTTTAAATTAAAACCATATGGGCACCCTTGTAATAATGTCAATCTTACAAAACAGCTAGCAATCTCGGAGCTAGCCAGGCCTGTGGTGAGAAAAAAATTATTAGGCTAGGTCACTCAAACATGCCTTGTGGAACAAAATGGTTTTTACCCTCTCGAAAGGCCAGCAGGGACTCTGCAGAGCACATTGGCGATGGGAAGGCTGTTCACAGTGATGGAGCAGCCACCGAGAAGGCCCGATTATGAAAATGGAAGTTCTTCTGGCCTCTTGGGGGAGACAACCCCCTTGATGAAGGAGGCACTGGCGACTGACAGAACTGGTTGGGCATGAGGTTCCGGCATCTTTTATCAGCCATGATGGGCAGGGAGTCAAAGGGGGTGCCATGGAGGGTTTTATAAACTAAAACCAGGACCTGGAATCCTCCGGGACGCAATGGGCAACCAATGCAGACGGGCCAAGACTGGGCGAAGGGGGGAAGCAACTGGGGGTGGCGAGGGAGGGCTAGTACAACCGGATTCGAAGCTGGCCCGGATGGCCTCAATTTTTGATCTAAAAAAGACTGCAAAATTCTCACTACTGAAATCAGGAGGAGGAGGCCTAGCCAGACTAGGATTGGTGAGGTCTCGAACCACCCGGAAGAGTTCCGCCTGGCGGTTCGAGGCCTCATCAATTCTCAGGGATTGGTACGATGTTTTGGCCTCCCTGATCTGGATAACTCCTAGTCTGGATAACAACTGCAGTCTTGTTAGTAGCCGTCCGGCTTTGTCTCCAGCTGCTCTCCAGCCTCCTCCGCTCTAGTAAGAACACATGAAAGAGCCTTCTCTGTTGCTGCTCTCAGACTTTGGAACACCCTCCTACTGGAGGCCAGGACAGCCCCATCTCTGCTGTCTTTTTGGAAACAAAGACCTTCCTTTTCAGGCAAGCGTTCCCTGAATGAGGGACTACCTATGATGTGACTTTCAGATGGATTACCATACATGATTGCGTTGACTGATTTCATAAGAACACCAGTATTTTCCCTGTTACTTTCCACCCCTCATAACGGATTTTTCTTTTTTTTTTCTTTTCATGCTGTTTGTAGCTTTAATGTTACCTTTTAATGTTCTAAGATGCCTCTTCTAATTCCCTGTTCTTAACTTCAATATGTCTTAAATGTTCTGGGCTGTATATTGTCCCTCATTATTGTAAGTCACCTTGGGTCCTTTTCTAAGGAGAAAGGTGGGTTTAAAAATTCAAAACAAACAAATAAATAAATGAATAAATAAATAAATAAATAAATAAATAAATAAATAAATAAATAAATAGTGTAACCTTAGATTGACTTTTAATTTTTTAAACCAATCCTATGCAACATGGTGCTACTGCATGGATAAAAAGACAGAAAATAAAAACCCGTTATCATGTATACAGAAATCCATGACCCTACTCTGCCACATGCGGTAACATTCATGGTGTTTCAACTGATAAGAATGATCTAAGACATTGCTCTTTAACAGCCTATAGAAATCAGCATGTATTTTTGAGTGCATTGCCCTGAGAAAACTCCCAGAGACCATGCAGGCCTAGTCACAGCGTGTGCCCCAGTGATGGTCTATAATGGGAAATGACACATTTATGTTGAAAGCTCTACATCCTGCTGTCTGTGGACATGAAGGAGACAACAGCTGTATGTGCGTGAGGCTTCTTCTGCAGCCGGAGGAACTGGCAATGAACATTTTCCATTCTGCTAAGAAAACATTTGCTGTCCTAGTGGAGGAGCAATGAAAAGAACAAAAAAGTTAACTGTAACTGTGCTGAATTTTGCTTTATCATTATGGGACACATTTCCCAGTGGCCAGATTCATCTGATTTATAATATGCACAATAGATCTAACTGAGCTAGCTGTGATCTTTCAGGCTCTGGAGATAGAGAAATATTAGGGAGGCTTGCATACAGAAGCAAAATATCTAATCTCTTGACATATTAATACTCAGTCATAATAACAGCTGAATGAATATAGAAATCAAAGTTTTAAATGTTAAAATGACCTTCAACAAAAGCAAGAAGAGTAGCAGAAAAAAAAAAGGAGAAAAAACAAGCCCACTGGTTCCTGGTTCACCTGTAGCAGTGGTTCTCAACCTGTGGGTCCTCAGATGTTCCTGAACTGCAACTCCCTGAAATCCCTTCCAACACCGTGAGTGGTGTAGGCTTCTGGAAGTTGCAGACCAGAAACATCTGGGGACCCACAGGTTGAGAACCACTGACATGTGGCTTCAAACTTATCTACCGCTCCCATGGGAATCCTAGTAGACTGCCCTATAGTGAAGATGGTCTCCAACAGAAAACAAAACAAAACAAAACAAAATTTACAAGTTACTTCTCCATTTCATCTACCACATACTATTGTTTTCCAAGAAAAAATATTGCTCTATGTTCACATTTCATGTCAAGATCACAATATCTAACAATGTCATATGAAGTATCAGATACCGTCAAATGCAGTGTCCCACTGGATTTCAAAATTCGGAGACCTATTGATTGTTCCTTCATGAGAAGAACTTTTGAAGGGTTTCCCACTCTTATTGCCCTTTACCTGCAGCACACAGAGACAGGCAGAATGTTTGTGCACTCTAATATACTGACAGTTCAAATTGGATAATGGTGAGGACAAGCACTATGCTGTATAAGCTGTGGGTAGTGGGCATTGTTGGATGTACCTCTAAATCCTGAATCCTTTACAGTGCAGAGAGGTTCTTCAGCAGAGAAGAAATGAAATTAGACATTTCTTGGTAAGTTGATAACATCTGAATGACACTGAAATTTACCAGTAATATTTTATCCTCCTATCTAACATGTCTTCTTCATAGCAAGTTTGGAATTCCAAAAGACATTTTCTAGCCAGTGCTCTAATTTATGTAACCCTTCAGAGTAATGATCTATCACCCTCTCTTGTGGACCAGATTTTAGGGAGCTATGGGACAAGGAAGTTCCATAAAGGTCACAGATCAATAAAAATCACCATTATGTTGGCATGAAGCAAGGAATACTAATGAACCTGTAATCTTATTATTATGTGGAAAAGACAAATGTGTAAATATGAAGGCTGAAGTTTTGTCCGCAGCAGTCCATGGCAAAACCGAGAAAGCTGTTTCTTGCAAGGGTGATTCAGATTTTTAACTGGCTGGCTCTGCAGGGCATGGAGTGTTGAAGATTTTTCTTACTCTGTCCACCCCAGCCTGGAAATAAGAAATGAGATACATTTGTGGGATTTAAAATAGGGCCACAATGTATTGATTTTAATCCACGCTATTTAACCTACTCTAATTCCAAGGGGAACTACAGGTGCAAGTGGCTGTGGCTTCACAAGGGGGGGTTGTATCTCTTGTACATCATATTGAGGCAGGATCACAAATCATTATGATCTGTCATATATCATAACATGTTTACTGGAAAAGGTCAAGGGCTGCCATTGGACTAACTATAATGGGGGCAACTTCTCTCCTGAGCTGACATAGCCACTTGCACTGACCACTAATTGTGAATGAGTTTAAGAGCCTAAGGAACCCCATATCGAAGAGAATGGGACAGGTGAAAACGCACCACCGTTCCCGGCCAATCAGAGCAGTGACCAAAAATTCCCTTCCGGCCCTTACGCGGCCAGCTAATCTCATTCTCTCCCTGGGTAGGGTGGGCGGGGAAGTGCCTGGCGAAGAAAGGTGGACACCGCATAGTCCTCCTCATACAGAAATAGCTGAATTTGGTCAGTCCATACAGGGAAGAACTTTGTTTCAGTTTGCTTTTGAAGAATTTACTGAAAAGTGTTATTACTTTACATCTGGGATAGAAATGTCAAAGAACGTGAAAGGGGGGGGGAGAGCAGAACAGATTTCCCCATTCTCTTTCATGAGTCTAAGAAACTTACAGCAAGGTGAAATAGTCACAAACTCCCATCATCATAATATGTAGCACAATGGCCTTTTCCCCTTCCTCACCTCCCTAGTCTTCTCATTCTCTCCCTAGGTAGGGTGGGCGGGGAAGCGCCTGGCGAAGAAAGAGGCTGGACCCTCTGTTGTAAGCCCCTTAAGAGGGGTCTCTGACCACTGGTCAGGTGACCAGCCAACCTGCCTTCCATGGGTCATTCTGGCTGTGGGCAGTCTCCTCTGACTGCCCTGACCCTTCCCAAACTGTCACGTCCCAAGCGGGTGGATAATGGAGCCCCTCCCAACACAGGGTCTGTCAGAGCTGGCTTTGTATAGTCATATAGTCTTTTATGTACTTTTTGCTTTGGAATAATCTGTGCGCTGGACAAAATGAAGTACATTCTATAGCTGAACAGTGTAGTGTTAATAAAAGCAGCGGCCACTATTATCCTTAAGGTGGGTTTAGACACTATAAAGAAAATCAAGTTGTGAAGCTTTTATAAGTATATATCATATCAGGTTGCATAGAAGAAACCACATGTTTCATCACCACACTCATAGGTATAAAAATCATTTGCTTGCTGATAATAGTTAGGATGATAGGAATGAACATTTTCTTTGACATACTGCCCTCCCTCATAAAGAGAGACATCATTTTAAAAATGCTGTCCTTGTAGTTTTAATTCTTGCCTCTGCTGATCATAGAAAACCATGCTTACTTGCGTCTGGTGCATGTTTTGTCTTGTTCTATTTTGGACATTTTGTTTCTTCTGCAGGACAAAAGGAACTCCCCCTCTTGAAGCATCCAACTGACAAATAAGCTCTCTAAAGGTAAATACTGACTGTGAGAGCTTCATAGTGGACGATAAAAGCCCAGGACTTGACTACTGTTGTCATGAAATTGTTGTTGACTTTTTTCTTCTTCCTGGCAATGAAAGGTTACTGGTTATACCGATCTTGCTTGCTGACTGGTTTCTGAGGCCAAAATAAAATAAAACCTAAATTGCCAACTCGGTTGACATTTTATTTTATGCTGTAATGACACCATTAGCACACCCTGTAGCTTTCCTGTATGCCTTCCAGAGTGTTATTTGCATAGAGATGGTGCCTGGAACTATAAATTTAGAACACCCACTACCTTGGCTCTTATTTTGGTTTTCCTTGGCCTTCATTATAAACAATATACAAATATCTGCAGCCAAAACACTCTGTGGGAGTTCGCATTGTGTTTTATGGGTATTCACTAATGTAAGCGACAAAAATAATGGGTTGAACCAGAGGATGCCTCTTTCTTCATCTGGCTCATTGTAGAAAGGTGAATATATTCTGTATTTTATCCTCCTCTACATGTTCAACACTTCTGCCTTGCTTCTTCATCCCCATATAATCATGTAGAGATCAAATGTCCAAGTATGATCTCTGCACACATAGTCAAGAATTGCATGTGTGTATCATGTCCAATATATATAAAAATACACAACTGCTGCAGTGTTGGTGCATTAAACTGTATATGAATTGGCTACAAGAGGACACTCCATTCGTGCATGGGAATTCAGGAATTGTAGGTTAATCAGAGTCATGGAATCAAAGAACTGCAGAGTTGGAAGATAGCCCAAGGGTCATTCAGTTCAAACCTCTACCCACATAGGAAATACACAGCTAGAATATATCCCATGGACATCTATTTGAAAAATCCTGTATAGGAAAGTTCAGCATCTTCCAAGACAGTTCATTCCACTCTTGATTAGTCTCTACCATCAGGAACTCTTTCCCAGCAATTTAGACATAATCTTGTGATTTGAACCTATTGGTTAAGATCCTTCCTTCTAGAGTAGCAGGAAAATGTAGTTGCTCTGAATACACTAAATCAGCAGGAAGGCTGGTGCTCAGAGACTTTATCTGATGGGGTGGATAAGATTAAGATATTTCTTTTGCTGCAGCCTAGTAATAAACCATATGTTTATTTATTTATTTATTTGTCTCATTTCTATACCGCCCCATTTCCAATATGGAACTCTGGGCAGTGTACATAATAAAAACAGATAAAAACAATAAGTCAAGATGGATCAATGGGCGGTAGGCAGATAGCAATAACAACCAACAAACGTCAAAGGAAAAAAATAAGGAAAAAAAGGAAAAAAAAAAAAAATAAAAAAATAAAGAAAAATAAAATAAAATAAAATAGGATAGGTCACCATATGCCTCCCTGAATAGCAAGGTTTTCAATGCCTTACGGAAGGCGGGCAGGGACGATGCAAGGTGCAGCTCACTAGGAAGATGGTTCCAAAGTGAGGGGCCCACAACAGAGAAGGCTCGGTTGCGGGTGGCTGACCTCCGTGCCTCCCTAGGAGTGGGCACCTGCAGTGAGCGCGCCTGCGACATCCGAGTGGGTCTGGTTGTGTATTATTATATAGCATGTATTACCTATGAGAAGAATGAAGCATCCTACTCTGAATTTTTACATATAGATCTTCAGAGCTTAAAAACTCTGGACTTTTAGACTGCAACTCCAGACATCATGGTCTGCTGCCAGGCTAAATATACATTTAGTTCTTTAATTAAACCATAGTTTATAGATGCCATTTTATAAGGCTGCTTTCACATGACCCCTAAAATCCGCTGCAAAATGCTCGCAGATGCGGAGCATAAAATTATTTTCCCACCAGCAGTGGACTTTAAAAAAAAAGTACAACCATGCCCACTTAAGCGCGCCCCAATGCATTTTACAAGTACCTAGTCTCAAGGAGGTAAACAATTTCCTGATGCGGATTTTAAAGCTGCGAATGCCTGGCTCTCCTCTGCCTTCTGTTTGTTTTTGTTGTCCTTCCCCCTTTTAACAGACAGGAACCCCTAATGGGCTTTCTGTCCTACTACAACAGCTACTGAGGACTGCAGGCGGAGGTAAGCCTGCATTTTTTTCTCCCTCCTCTCACAGCAGACAGAAGCAATAGAATCGGAGTGTGGGAGGGTGGGAACACAGGAAGCAGAACAAAAACCACATGATCTCTGGTTGGGGGTGATCCAAATTTAAGTTGCCAGTGGATTTTAGGGGTCGTGTGAAAGCAGCCTAAGACATCTACAAACAAGAAAAAACAGAGAACCTGCTAGGTTCATGGAGGCCTTCGGGGAGCTTTCTGGTGGCCTGGCAGATGATCCAGTTGATGCCCTAGTGGATAGGTGGTATGAGCAGACCACTGGGGCGGTTGACCGGATCGTCCCCAAGCTGTGGCGACCGTTCCTCTCCGTGGTATACAGCTGAGTTATGGTCGATGAAACAAGAACGCAGGAGGCTAGAGGTCATATGGAGGGCTAGTCGGACAGCAGAGAATAGGGCTGCACTCAATAAGCTGACTGGCCGCTATCTTCACGCGATCAGGGACTCTAGAACATCCTTTGTCTCCCTGAGAATTGGCAAGGCCTCGAACCGCCAGGCGGAATTGTTCCGGGTGGTTCGAGACCTCTCCAATCCCAGTCAGCTCAGGCCTCCTCCTAGTGATTTCACTAGCGAGCAATTTGCAGCCCATTTTAGATCCAAAATTGAGGCCATCCGCTCCAACTTGCCCTCCGGGTGCTCTATTCCATCCCCTGATGTCCCTGGGGCCTCACTCCTCTGCCTTTCTTTCCTGGATGAATTTGGGCCAGTGTTTCCTGTGGAGGCCTCCAGAGTTATGGTTCGTTGCCGGCCGGCGGCCACTCCATTTGACCCTTGCCTGGCTTGGCTCATTAAATCTGCCGAAGGGAACATGCCTGAGTGGGTTTCGGCCATTGCCACGGCCTCTTTCGGGGAGGGATGTTTCCCTGCCCGATTGAAGGAGACCGTGGTGAAACCCACGCTGAAAAAACCTGGCCTGGCGTCGGACAATTTATCCAACTATCGTCCGATTGCCATTGTTCCCTTCCTGGGCAAGGTTGTCGAGAGGATGGCCGCTGTCAGGCTCCAGTCGTATCTGGAGGAAAATCGTATCCTGGATCCCTTCCAGTCTGGTTTCAGACCTCTTTGCGGAACCGAGACTGCCCTGGTCGCTCTGCAGGATGACCTCAGGGAGGCCAACAGGGGGTGCTCCTCCCTGCTGGTCCTCCTTGATCTGTCAGCTGCCTTTGATACCATTGACCATGTAACCTCTTGGTCCGGTTGGCCGAGGCAGGAATTGGGGGTCAGGCCTTGGCCTGGCTTCGTTCCTTCCTTCCTTAGTGGCTGGACTCAGCGGGTTCAGGGAGGTGTTTGGCGACCTTCCCAATTAGTTCCCCCCCACCCACTGCCATTTTGTTGTTTTTTGTTTCCCTCATTTTGTAGTTGCTTTACTTTGTTCTACTGTTTTTATTGTTAGCCGCCCAGAGTTCCCTTCTGGGAAGATGGGCGGGATATAAGTTCAATAAATAAATAAATAAATAAATAAATAAATAAATAAATAAATAAATAAATAACTTAAAAGAAGGATATTCTGTGGCAAAGTAGCCACTAGACTTCTATGAGAGTTTCTCCTGTATTGTTGAACTGTTTACCAACAAGTTTTTGGATGAAATATAGCTGCAAAGAGAGGCTGGCTGAGTCACATATGGCTCTACAGTATGATGAGAATGCACAATCTCCATCATAGTACTTCCAAATGCCTTTTGAAGCTAATGTTCTCTGTGTAATAGCTCCTGGCCCTGGAAGCTTAGGCAAGCAGCTGGTGCCACTAATTGGTAGCCCTAAGGACGTGTAGGGCTACAGCGGCCAGGCAACTGATTCTTCGGTCACCAAAAAGATTAGTGTTGCTATACTGTTAATTCTGTCATTCAGTGTGATCCTTAATCAAGATGAAAAGTGAAAGGACCACAAGAGGCTAACAAACAGTGGTTTAATCCAACTATTGGAGGCCATTTCATTCAACCATGTCATCTCTTGCTTACAGATGGTTGGACCTGTAGCAGCAGACTGTGCACTTACTAGCTTTTGTCACTCTATGGTATCTGCTGGATGACACTGGATATAACACCGGAGAAAAATGTGCTCTTGCTTTTGAACTCTGTTTACTTTTATTTATTTTATATCCATTTTGCAATTCAAAATGTTATATCCCTTTTTGTTATCTAATTAATCAATCAATCATATTAAAAAATCTCAGCCAAGCCAAATAAAACCCAGGCAAATACATTCATATAGCTGTATCACCAACTAGAAAAATGAAATTATATAATACAGGGCTTTCTTTAAAATGTCTTTGAATTTAAGCTCTCTCTTGTTTTCCTTCTCTTTTGATATATAGACACAGTACAGGGTGTGTTGATGAATAATAGGCTATCTGAATAACTCTCTAAATTGCTGTTTCAATTCCAAATAGCTAAAGGAGACCAAACATTTTCTAAAGACAGGGAAAATTTGGGGCAGGACCCCACTCCACCAAAGCCCAGGATACTGCCAGAACCCACCAGCCATCTAACCCACCAGCATCTAAACAGCCATCTAAACAGCCACCAGCAGTTAATCCCTTAACGATCGCCTCAGCCACACAGCAGATCACAAAAGAACAAAGGAACAAAGGAACCTACAATCAGCAACAGAGCAAGCAAACCACACCCCCCCAGCAGTATTTATAGAAGGACTTCAACTGAGATCACACTTTGCTTCAAGAAGAAAGAAGCCAGAACACCAGCCTGAAGATGACGAGTGAGACCTCGTCGAAACGTCGCCAAAACATCCTAGATCTGACCAACCACTGCCTAACCAACACATACTTCATCCACAATGGACAAAGATACAAACAGATAGAAGGAGCACCCATGGGATCACCCCTCTCACCGGTCATCGCAAACCTATATATGGAACACTTTGAAACCAACGCGTTACAGAAGTCCGAACATAAACCCAAACTCTGGCTCAGATATGTTGACGACACCTTTGTTATCTGGCCACACGGGAAAGATAAACTGAACAACTTCCTCACACATCTCAACAGCCTACACCCCAAAATACAATTCACTATGGAAATAGAAGCCAACAACCAACTTCCCTTCCTGGACGTCCTAATCTACAAAAAACCCGACGGCTCCTTAGGACATACCATCTACCAGAAAAAAACACATACAAACCGCTACTTAAATGCACAATCACACCACCACCCTGCACAGATCAACTCCGTAGCAAAACCCTCATCTCCAGAACCAAACGCCTCGCTGACAAAGACCACCTAAAAACTGAATTACACACTCTCTCGAATGTTTTAATTGCGAACGGATTCCAAAAAAACACCATCACCAAACTAATCCAAAAGGAAACACCCCCAAGAACCAAGAAACAGAAGAGAACAACGGCACCCCTCCTCCCTTACATCAAAGGCACCACAGACAAAATCAGCAAAATTCTCCACAAACACAATATCAAGACAGCCTTTTGCACCGACCAAAAAATAGCCAACATCTTAAGAAACCCCAAAGACAAGATTGAGCTGAAAACCAAGGAGTCTACGAAATACCATGCAAAGTCTGTCCAGCCACATACATCGGACAAACAAACAGGAGAATAAGCGCACGCATCGCAGAACACAAGAACGCAGTCAAAAAAGAAGAAAAATCTTCCTCTCTCTTCCAGCACATAAAAACAACAGGTCATGAAATTGACTTTGAAAGAACCAAACTCATCTCCAAAACTGAACACTTCAACAGTCGAATAATCATGGAAGCCATTGAAATAGAGAAACACCCAAACAACATGAATAAACGTGATGACACCTCCCGCTTGCCTGACATCTGGAAACTAGCCCTGGTCAACAGACGAGCCTCTGTCACAAAGACTGACACCAGGTCCAAAAGGACACAAGATGCCACCACCTTCCATCCACACCAAACACAAACCCAGACCCTTCCCACAGATGAAACGAAACCACCATCCAATAACAAAACCACGACTGCACCATCTACTGCGGCACCCCACTCCAGTCACCACATGGAGCACACTCACACACCCCAAAAAACATTGGGAGACCACAGACACGTAGCCAGACCAAAATGAATTCACAAGACACAGGACCCCACTCCACCAAAGCCCAGGATACTGCCAGAACCTACCAGCCATCTAACCCACCAGCATGTAAACAGCCATCTAAACAGCCATCAGCAGTTAATCCCTTAACGATCGCCTCAGCCACACAGCAGATCACAAAAGAACAAAGGAACAAAGGAACCTACAATCAGCAACAGAGCAAGCAAACCACACACCCCCCAGCAGTATTTATAGAAGGACTTCAACTGAGACCACACTTTGCTTCAAGAAGAAAGAAGCCAGAACACCAGCCTGAAGATGACGAGTGAGACCTCATCGAAACGTCGCCAAAACAACCAGATTTCTACACGGGAAGAAACCCGAATCCACCCTAACATGCATATATATATATATATATATATATATAAAGTCAAAAAAGAAGAAAAATCTTCCTCTCTCTTCCAGCCCATAAAAACAACAGGTCATGAAATTGACTTTGAAAGAACCAAACTCATCTCCAAAACTGAACACTTCAACAGTCGAATAATCATGGAAGCCATTGAAATAGAGAAACACCCAAACAACATGAATAAACGTGATGACACCTCCCGCTTGCCTGACATCTGGAAACTAGCCCTGGTCAACAGACGAGCCTCTGTCACAAAGACTGACACCAGGTCCAAAAGGACACAAGATGCCACCACCTTCCATCCACACCAAACACAAACCCAGACCCTTCCCACAGATGAAACGAAACCACCATCCAATAACAAAACCACGACTGCACCATCTACTGCGGCACCCCACTCCAGTCACCACATGGAGCACACTCACACACCCCAAAAAAACATTGGGAGACCACAGACACGTAGCCAGACCAAAATGAATTCACAAGACACAGGACCCCACTCCACCAAAGCCCAGGATACTGCCAGAACCTACCAGCCATCTAACCCACCAGCATGTAAACAGCCATCTAAACAGCCATCAGCAGTTAATCCCTTAACGATCGCCTCAGCCACACAGCAGATCACAAAAGAACAAAGGAACAAAGGAACCTACAATCAGCAACAGAGCAAGCAAACCACACACACCCCAGCAGTATTTATAGAAGGACTTCAACTGAGACCACACTTTGCTTCAAGAAGAAAGAAGCCAGAACACCAGCCTGAAGATGACGAGTGAGACCTCGTCGAAACGTCGCCAAAACAACCAGATTTCTACACGGAAAGAAACCCGAATCCACCCTAACATGCATACCTATACCCGTGAAAATCTACGAAAACAAATATATATATATATATATATATATATATATATATATATATATATATATATATATATATATATATATATATATATATATATATATATATATATATATATTAGAGATGGGCACGACTCAAAAAAATGGTGTTTTGTTTGTCGTTTGGTCGTTTAGGGGTCCATTTCGGTTCGTTTTTGTTTTTGTGACTTTTTTGCAAAAAAATTCATTTTCATTTCGTTAGGTAATGAAACGAAAAAACAAAAACAAAAACAAAAAATTGCTGTTTCGTTAGCATTCTTTTTAGTTCAATGCATCTGCTGCAACGAAAACGAAAGACACGGCAAATTTGGTCGTTTCGTTTTCATTTTTGTTTTGTTTTTAAAAAAAATTCATTTCGTTTTCGTTGCGTAATGAAACGAAAAAACAAAAACAAAAACGAAATGTGTGTGTGTGTGTGTGTGTGTGTGTGTGTGTGTGTTGCACGTGCGTATGCGCGCGCACTCGCACACTTTGGAGAAGAATGTTTTCTAGCTTTTTGAACTGAGGCCCTTCGAGCTAAATTAGATGAGACATAAGAGATGCAAGATACGGTTCCATTTTTCTTTCTTTTGAACTGCAGCCATAGAGAGGGCCTTTGCCTTGATCAAAGTAATAAATGTGTATATATGAATGGGAGAAGATGCATTGCTATTGTTGTGTGACTCATTCATTGTTTTAAAATGGATTCTGTGGTGAAAGCTAGTAGTACGTCTTGAATAATAGGCAAACTGAATCAATGGCATTTTTCTAGTTCTTAGGAGAAAGTCAGTATAAAAATAATAAATAAACAAAAACTTTCCGCAGTATTTCCACCAGAATATTACTCCCCACCCCACCCCACACACATGCACACAAAATTTGGTACAGTTTTTAATCTTTGGGTGAATTAAAAATGTTGAGGATGTGATTGCTTGCCATAATTGTGTCACTGATTCCACACCAGGGCCAAACTATGTGTTAAAATGCATAATAGATGATTTTAGAAGTGGAGCTACCACAGTATACATATATTTGGGACTCCCAGCTGCAGGAGTCACTCTTACTGACATGTAAATTGGATTCACCTGGAGAAAAGGCCCAGGTGCCCGGCTTCCCAGTTGGTTTCCAAGACATTATTATGGGATTTGTAATCAATTTTTCCACAACTTGCACATGTCTAGTGAGGGTGATCCAGGCAGTTTCCCTTTTTAAATCTCTAATCTTTGGCCTTGTATTGGCATTGAGAGATAGCCTGCCTATCTCTCCAACCCTTAGGCATCCATAATGATAACTATTTATACCCTTGTTCTCCATGAACTTGCCCAATTGTGGCACAGTGGTTAAATGCCTGTGCTGCAGGTAAAACTGTGCTCACGACCTGGGGTTCAATTCCCGGTAGCCGGCTCATGGTTGACTCAGCCTTCCATCCTTCCGAGGTTGGTAAAATGAGTATCCAGCTTGCTGGTGGGGGGGAGCAATGTGTGGCCTGCATAATTAAACTGTAAACCACCCAGAGACTACTTAAAGTGGTATGGGGTGGTATATAAGCAAAACACTTTGCTTTTGCTTTAAAGCTGTCAAGGCTGACACCTGTCACCACTTCTTCTGGCAGGGAGTTCCACAGACCAGTGATCCTCTTGGTGAAAAAGTACTGTCTCTTATTTGTTTCAGATCTAGCACCCCAAAGTTTCATGGAGTGCCCCCTAGTTCTAGTGTTGTGTGATAGGGAAAACTGTTTTTCCTTATCTACTTTCTGCACACCATGTATGATTTTATAAACTTGAATCAGGTCACCTCTTAGGCGCCGTGGTTCAAGAGTGAAGAAGCCCAGTTGCGGCCTCAGATGGTAAGGAAGGTGTTCAAGTGAGATCTGGAGACATGTATAAAAAAATTGAGGCTCAGAGGTTTCCATCTGTGGAAACCTTTGGGTAGGAAAATACAATACATGATGCCCATGAGCGGTCAGGATTCAGATTCTTGCCAGAGGCATATGGAGCAGGTTGCAGCATTGTAAAAGCTGAGAGGGACATGGTGTCAGGAAATTTTCCCTACACACACACACACACACACACACACACACACTTTCAGCTCACCTTTACTTTTAACTGCAAAGCAACGTGGCTCATTGCGAAAGGGCACGAGGGAGGTCAGACTGTACTGCCCTTTGAGTTCACAGATGCACAAACAGAGGAAATTGTGAAAAATTGCAATGATAAGGGTGTTTGTTTGGCTTGTGGTGCTTTAAGCTTTAGAGAAATTCATGCCTAACATGGTAAAGCAGAAAAGGTGAATTAAAAACCATGCCATGTTATTAAGTTGAGAAGTAGCAGAGAAAGGAAAACCTGTTTGCTTTTGTAAGTGTTCCACTTTTTGTTTTTCAAGATGTAATGGTCCATCTGCTGAATGAAATTACTTCTGCCACTTAATAAAAGGCAGATGTCTATCTTTACCCATCTTGAGTTGACAGATATGATTGCTGTGGGTTCCAAAGAACATCACTTCTGTTCCCTTGTGTCTTTTGGTGCATGGTTGAATGGACCGGAAGAGTCTCTAAAGTGATAACTGCCTTGTTAAATGAGACAAGAGGTGAGAGAAACCCCATCCCAGTAATTGGCAATATGACATACCACACAAATAGTTGCCTTGTCATACTGTGGGGTAACTTTCAGTACCCCTGGAAAAATCTGCAACAAATATTGTTCTTATGTGCGTTTGACAAAGGAATGGGACAGGGAGTGGTATTTTTCAAGTCACAGCCAGACTGCTCCACCTCTGCTTATAACACTTTCCTTTACAGCCTACTTTCCCTCCACATCTTCATTTCTGGACAACTGAGGAGCAAATACAGCATTTTCCCATGTATAAGACTATATTTCTGTCTAAAATGGTTAGACTAAAATTTGAGGGTTGTCTTATACATGGAAATAAGCCAAGGAAAGAAATACACCCTTGCTAAATTGTAATTTTGGGTTGGAAAAGTAGGGGCCGTTTCATACATGGGGCATCTTATAGACAAAAAAAATACAGTATAGTGTTACTGGTGGTTTGCTGGCTCATACATGAGTAACTAAACCTATATTCCTGTATTGCTGGTTATTTATTTATTTATTTATTTATTTATTTATTTATTTATTTATTTATTTGACTTTTATACCACCCATGTAGACCTAGGGCTGTTCTGGGTGGTTTACAACATGGAATCACATGACAATTAACAAAGGAATACATTTTAAAAACCAAAATACAAGGAGCATAATAAAACAAAATATACTTAAATCAACAATGAAAAACTAAAATTAAGCTAAAATGAAGATAAAAACGGCAGGAGGTTGATAAAACCGGGGGAGGGGGGGAGAGAAGAGAAGATACGCAGTAAAAGAATAGTGTCTTACTGAATGTTTGGGAAATCAGGGAAGGCCATTCTATACAACCAGGTCTTCAATTGTTTTTAAAAAAATTGAAGTGAGGGTGCTAGCTGAATTTCAGGGGGTAGATAGTTCCATAACTGGGGAGCAACCACATGTAGTTTCCCCTAGCCTTTCATTTCATGTTTCCTTGTTTTGTTTCTACTCCCCTTAGTCCTGAGCCAGCTTAACAGCCTACACTCATCCTCTTTCTCTATGCTCTCTGTCTGACAACCAACGTGCTATTTTCTAAATAGCACTTCCTAAGATTAAGCAAAATAAATTTGCCACCATCTCCCTTTCTGTATTAGACATTAGGTATCATTAGCTAGTGAGTAGTTTGCCTTGATAGCACCATATTGAGATTTAGAGCACCGTACATTAAACATGAAAACAGATACTTTTAAGAGTCTCTGCCACATCTTGCAATATGTTTTATTAACGCCAGGCTGCTCAGAGTCATTTGTCACTGTCAGGATCACTACTTTTCCCAACATTTCTCCGCACCATGTAACTGAACAGAATAGTGGAGGATATTACATGGTTATCTCTCTGTTGGGGAGGGGTGTGCAACAGCAGAGCAGAACTGGGAGAAAGGAAGACAATGCACAATGCTTTGAAATGCATGTCAGGGGATGTATATCTTGCCTTTTGGGGGTTAGTCTAATGGCCAATGCTTTAGAATATCAAAATACAAACTATGCATATTCAAGGGACCCTAGATTCTTGTAATTAGAATCATTTGTTCCATACAGTATTTGTAAATAGACAGAGATCTGCCCATTCTACAATCTGTATTCTGTTTCCAAGCATAAAAGACTGATATGTTTCAGCTAAGGAAGCAGTAACAATGGGAATAGGGTGAGGCCAATCTTATGTAATCATAGAAATGCACTCCTCTCAATGTGATTCTGAGCAAGGCACCCCCCACCCCAGAAGCTTATTGTTCAGGATAGGCATGGAAGCATCTTTTTTCATATACAATAAACTTAGAAATGATGAAGCATCATCCCTTTCCTGGGTTATTTCTAGAAGAGAGGGTCAGGGTCTGTACATGATTATCAAAGGATAATCATGGCTGGTGGAGGAGACATTTTAGGGATCCTCATCACCCTGAGAATGATACACAAGTATACAACTGTATTTCTCTTCTTGAAAACATAATCAAGAAGTGGTTCATACCGTGAACCAGTATTGATGGTGGGTGGTAATTAGAGATGGGCATGAAATGAATATTTTTTCATTCTGTTATCCGTTATTCATTCCGTTACGTAACATAATGAATAATGGAGCCCAAAGTAATTTGGGCACAAACCGAACAGAACCGGAACAAATTAGTTTGGTTATGTTCGGTTTGTTCATCCAATCTCCTCCACCCCGGGGTGACGGCCAGGCAGCTGTCCCCCGTGGTGGAGGAGATCGGCTGAGGCGAGACCGTGGCTCGATCTCCTCCGCCTGGGGTGATGGCTAGGCAGCTGTCACCCAGGGTGGAGGAGATTGGCTGAGCCTCAGCTGCGGTCTCCTCTGCCCCAGGTGATGGCTGGGCAGCTGTCACCCGGGGTGGAGGAGATCGGCTGAGCGTCGGCTGCGGTCTCACCTCTGCGCGCCACTGGCTCAGGTGGCGCCCAGTCCCGGGAGGGGTCCCCGCGGTTGCAGGACAGCTCTCCCAGGAGGCTTGCCACTGGCACTGCCAGCGCCCGGCCCTGGGAGGGCTCCCCATGGCCACGGGAATGCTTTCCTGCCGGGTGCCAAAAAACTACGCCCAAAAAATGGAGTGGGCCCCAGGGGCCCGAAAAACGGAAATGACCCAAAGCAGGCCCCAGGGCCCGAATAACAAGCACAAAATGCCATTTTGGCATTTCATGCCCATCTCTAGTGGTAATGGCTTGGATAAAAGCTAGTAAGTTGATGATAAACCTGGACAAGAAACAAGTCAGGAATAAGATAGCATTGTTCTTGGATAATCAGGTTCAGAGTTAGGGAAACCTGCTGGATGTAGTTTTCATATGAAAATCCAAAGATCATCTATGGCTGAATATGTCCTTGCTCAGATTACTCTCTTGTACCAGCTGTACCCATTCTTCTGATGTCAGATGTGGACATAGTAACACCTAATTTAACTACATCCAGTGCACTCTGTATGAAAATACCTTTCAAGAGTCTTTGCAATCTCAGTTTCATCAAGAAAGTTGCAGAAAGGATATCAATGAACAGTTGCCAGCAGGATCAATGGTGTTTCACTTTTTGTAGTTGGTGCCTTGGTTGCCAGGTTGCCTCTCATATAGGTCTCAGTGTAGATTATTGCCTTTAAATCAGTTCATCCAGTAAAAGTAGCTGTTTTACTGTCCATAACCAGCACACATTGACATTGGCATTTTCTCATTTCAGAAAGGCATGACAATGAGGTGATAAAGTTTATCTAATACCTTCTAATACACAGGGTGCTCAAAAGGGGTGAGGTAAAGCAGAATGTATTACCATGGGGTAGGCTTAAGGTTGGACTGATATGGCTCAGTGGATAAGAGTGCCTGGCTGAAGAGTCAGGGAATGGGAGCAGGAATCCACACTGTACCTTCTGGGAAAAGAGCCTGCCAGCACTGAGTATGTGATTGATAGGGTTACATGTCCCATCACCTTTGGAGCCTTCTGCACAGTCCCAGTACATCACCAGAAGGCATAGTTGCATAATCAGTATTCCTGAGTAACAGGTAACATATTGTCTGCAACCTCCTTCCATATGAACCTGCCCGGCAATTAAGATTTAGCCAGGGGGCCCTCCTGAAAGAGCCATCCCTTCAGGAGGTGAAAGGGATGGCCTGCAGGGATAGGTCCTTTTCAGCAACTGCCCCCAGACTACTGAATGCCCTCCCATGTGAGACCCACCTGGCATTGATGACATTCCGGCACCAGGTAAAAACATTCCTGTTCCAGAAGTTTTTTAACTGATTATTGTGGATCCTGATGGTGATTTTAGTGTAGTATTTTAATATATTGTATTTATTGTATTTAAATGTTTTATAGTTTTAAATTTATTTCAATTTTGATGTTTTAATTCTCTGAATTGCTTATTTTGATTGTGAGCCACCCAGAGACCTTTGGGTAGTGGGTGGCATACAAGCTATATAAATATATAAATATTTTAAAATTTATTTAAAATATTTTACCCCATATTTCTCCTTGAAATATTTGCCACTGAAAGAACTGGGTTTGTTTAGCCTACAGAAAAGAAGATTGAGGGTGATATGATAGCACTTTTCAAATATTTGAAGGCCTGTCATGCAGAGGAGGGGCAGGAGCTGTACAGCAACATAATCAATTACTTCAAGAGGTGATGAGTGCTCCAACACTGGAGGTGTTCAAGAGAAATTTGGACAACCACCTGGCAGATACCCTTTGATTTGTATTCCTGCATGAACTTGATGGCCTTGTAGGACCCTTCCAACTTCTATGATGCTGTGAAAGAACCCACAGTGACTCCATTCTCTATGCTGAAGGAATGTTAACACTCATTATTAGAGATGGGCATGGATTAAAAATACAAATTGCAAAATTAATTCAAAAAGAGCTAATAATCTATTCTGATTCTTAAGAATTGATACCCCCAACAAATATGAATTGGTGGTGTGTTGTTGTTTTGTGTGTGTGGTGATTTTTGATTTGTTGATTCATTGGGCTATAAAATGCCTCCCAGGCATGTAGAAACAACAAATTTGAGACCATTCTCTACAATCTCTCCATGTTTGGGGAAAGTTGGATTTCTACTGACTGGGTTATGCACCAACAAGAGCCCCTCACTGCCCAGGAAGCCTTCTGCACAGGAAGGGGAGACTGGGTTTCCCCAAGCCATTTGCTAAAGGTCATTTTCTTAATGGTGCCATTTGTCTAAATAGGTGTGGAGAACATTTTCTTTCCCTGTGTTGGTGTCTGTTGGTCCTTGGAGACCATTTTATAGGGGTTTAAGGTAAAAAAGAAAAGAAAAACAAATTTACAAATAGATAAATCAATTAATCAGAAAAAATAAATTCAATTTTTGTGATTTGTTGACTTGACAAATTATGAGTAAAAATGAATCACAATTTTTCTGATTCATCCCCATCTCCACTCATCATACTAATTGTATCTGTGAACTTTCTTTGAACATACAGTTGACATCTTTATTGCTATTCTATTCGTCTTCAATGGCTGCAGTCTCACCAGCGTTTTCTGCGCATTTTTGCTGCAGCGAACTGCGCAGTAAAATATTGCACCCTAACCGCGAAGGGAAGTAATTTGGTGCCCTGACTGACCACGCCCCCGGAAGTGCACTTTCACTGAAGTGTTTTAAACTACCACTAGGGGTTGGTTTTAAAAACTTCCTTTAAAGATGTGCAGTTCTTTGTACTCTAGCCAGGTGCAACCCCAGAAAATATGCAGTAATGCAATGCTTAGAAAATCCTATTTAGTGCTGTCAAAACGATGTTCCGCCTCATCAAATTAAGATACCCTTTAGTTCTCACTCATAACTTTACATGGAATTTTACTCTCCTTTTAACTACTTGCATTTTCTTGTAGCGTTAATGTAATGCTGCCTTTTAGTGCTGTAAGATGTTCCTCAATTCCCTGTTCTCAATACTTGAACATGTCTTAGTTGTAACTACATTACTGTAAGCCGCCTTGGGTCTTTTTCCAAGGACAAAGGCAGAGTACAAATACTCTAAAATAAATAAATAATATTATATTATAAATAAAAAAATAATAGTATTACATTCTTATAACAATGCCATTGTACATGTAAATTGTGGCCTGGAGGCAGGAGACTCCTTTTGTTATAATCCTATTCAAGTTTTATGTGATGAATTTTAGATCAATGTATGTGAAGGTAAAACCCCAATGTGGCCTCCTCCATCACTGCTGTTCTGAAGCAGACTCTTCTGTTTATGGATGTTCTGTGCACAACTGGAAATGATTGAAAACCATACTTCCCAGCAGCATAGAAAATGTTTGCACACAGAGAGGAATCTCATCTACCTGCAGAGTGATGATAGAAGGGATGTGGCTAGCATGCTCTTCTCTGTGTGTGTTTACTTTAATTACACAATATAATGCTGGAATAAAATTTGTGTTTCAGTGTCGCTTAAAGACTAAATCATAATTGGCCATACTGTTTCTCTTCCAGTGGAAGAGAACCCAAGGAACAATGACTTTTTATAACAAAGGTACACATGGGATACATTAATTTCAGATGTAGATTTCAGATCTACACCAAACACCTATCTCATGTAACTCTACAATACAGTAGGACCCCCGTATCCACTGATTCATTATCCACTGATTCAGTTATCCACGGTTGGCAGAGGAAAAAAATTAAATAATTTAGCAGCCACAAAGCAAGTTGTAAAGCAAGCTGTTGTCACAAATAGCATCTGTAAAGCAAGCTACTGTCACAAACAGAGGCCATAAAGCAAGCTACTGTCTCAAAACAGCAGTCATAATGCAAGCTACTGTCTGGAAACAGCAATTTTGGGGTGCGGGGCAGGCATTCTCTTTTATCCAGTTTTCATTATCCACAGGAAGGCCTGGAACCAATCCCCAGTGGATACCGGGTCATACTGTATACCAATATGGGATAAATATGTACTGTACTATGCAGATCAATCATACTGCACTGGTAATATTGAACCCTGAACACTCCCGATCTCATGGCGGCTTGGGCAGGAACCCACCAGGAAATACTGGGGATCGCCAGCTAAGACTAGGAAAGAATCTTGCATGAAAACTTGCAGAGACATGGTTGCTTATCAGAATTAACAATATAGGGTTAGATGGACCAAGATGGTCTTATTGGGTTACAACAGCTTCCTGTACATCTTGTGAAAGTAAGTTCTGGAAAGCTGGCATGTACCGATACATATTGTCTGAAGCCCAATAGTAAGTTGCAACTACAGTAGGTTTAAGTTCCACTTGAAAGGACTACCTTAGTTGCAACTTATTAGTAGATCTCAGTCACCATGTTCAGAATTGTTGGAACACTGGTGAGAGATGTAAACCTGTTAGGCTTGACTCCTTATCCTATGCTAATTTACTGAATACCTCCCCACACTTGTTGCATGTCATTCACATCAATCTTATTCTTGGGAAATGAACAATGTTCTATTTTGCATATATTTAAATACATATTGGATATATAGGTAAGTAGGGCTGTAATCCTTTGTTGGAGATTTTAGATCAAAAACCTGAGCTTCTGGGGATTAACTTGTATGATGCCATGTATAGGCAAGGCAGAGATGGTTGGAGGGTAGGTCAGGTTTTTATACATCTTTGTGCTGCTTCTTCTACCAAGATTTTTTCATCAAGAACTGCATCTTGCTTCTGATTGAATCATGGGTCTGGCTACATGCACCTACCTTCTCTATCTTCACTCTCAGCTTCGCTCTCTTCACTCCTACCTTTTGGTGTGCTGGTCTTATTTACACGCATATGGACACTTTCATGTTGCATGAGTGCACCCTGGGACCAGCTGGAAGTAGATGACTAGGCTTTAAAGCCATCTTAAACACAAAGTCTTCCAGTCTTGTGAGTCTTGAATTTTGTCTCCCTACTGGAGACAGCATGGGATTAGAAAGCATGTGATTTCAGTGAGCACACTGGGTGCAGACAACCCTATAAATGAGTAGCAGACATTTTGTTCTTCTGCTGGGACATGAAATAGTCTTGTGTACCATTTGCCACAAATCTGTTGCCAAATGAACTGTGACAAGTAAAAATCATGTGCACTTACTTGATGCCTGCAACAGAAGCGTATATAAATGAACAATTCATACCAAACCCTGAGCAATACATAATCACCGAGGGCACACAACTGAAAACACAGGCCCTTAGGGCTTAGCATCCATTTGTCAGAAGCAAGATACCACCTGCGTATGTGGGCAAACAGTGGCAGATGGTGTTGCAATGTTTGTTTAGTGCACTTCTGAGGGTGGGGGAGAGAACATGTTGCTGCTTCTTTATTCTCTGTTTGGACTCTGGTTGTTATCCCAAGCAGAGCTCTGCTGAGGAGAGCCAAACAAATGGAAGGAAGTGAGCACTGGTAAGTTTCTGGGGTATTTTCAGTTGCAGTAGAGCTGCTTCAGAGGCCCACGTGCGTAACAGTGTGTGATATTTCATATAAACAACAAAGAATGAGAGCGAAAAGTAATGCAAAAAAAATCAAAACTTTATCAACTCATGGGCTCTGAGCTATCCGTGACGAATGAGAAAAGAGATCTTGGTGTTCTGGTGGACAGCTCAATGAAGGTATCTACCCAGTGTGTGGCAGCGGTGAAGAAAGCCAGTTCCATGCTAGGGATTAGAGATGGGCACGACTTAGCGGTATTCCCGTTTCCGTTTCCGTTACTCGTATCCATTACTCTACGGAAACGGTAACGGGAATTACTCTGCCAGAATTCGAGCTCGAACCGACGAACGAACAATTTGGTCTGATTTGTCGTGCTCGTTACTTGCATCGCGGCGATCGCGCAATGCCAAGCGGCACAGAAAAAAAGTTTTTAAAAGTTAAAAAAAACCCGATTCCCAGCCCTAAAAGTAGGCGAAAACTGTCTGAGGGCACCTACCAGGCCAGAAGGGTGTTTTATTTGGGGGGAGTTCTCTGCCCCCCTCTCCTTCGCTATTGCTACTGCTGCGCTGCTGGTACCAGGCTGGGAGGGCGCATCCATTTGCCATGCAGTGCGGGGGATCCAAAATGGCGACCACAATATTTTTTTTGAAATTGTTGCCCAAAACCCCACCAAAGCACCACAGAAACATGCGAAAATTAGCTATTTTAAATGCTTGAATTTTTACAGTAGCAGCAGTGGGTTTTTCTTGCAAAAAAAAAGTCTCCATTGATTTTATTTTATTTTATTTTATTTTATTTTATTTTATTTTATTTTTTTACACCTGCACATTTGCAATGAAGGGCTCGCTCATGGGAGTGGACCATGCAAATTTTCCACCAATCGCATGGCCACTTGGCCAGGTTGACCACAGAGACTTCTGGGATGTGCCAATTGGGCATAAACAGCCCACTAATCGTAGCCCAAACCCGAAGCCTAAGCCTAAGCCTAACCCATACGCCAGTACACTGTCCTTCTAAGTGGGTCAGAGAGGCACCCAGAGGTGCACCCCAATACTCACCCTAACCTCACCCATAACTAGCCTAACCCTAGCCCTTGCGCTAACCTGTCTTAACCCTAAGCCAGATCTACTTGCATTGCACTACATGCAAGTACGTGAGACACAGCGGGTGCAAAGAGTCTGCCAGTCCGTCACTTGTGGCTCTGGCTGACTCCTGCAGCTCCCTCCAGGAGCCCGCTACCCCCCCAAACCAGTACTAACCACAACGAAAAAAAGAAAAAATGAACCGACTAATTTTTGCGAAATTTCACAAAAAACGGAAACGAGCCGAAACAGACTGCCTCTGACACACGACAACTCGAAAACGTCATTTTCCCTAGTCGTGCCCATCTCTACTAGGGATCATCAAAAAGGGGATTGTAAATAAAGCAGCCAACATTATAATGCCATTGTACAAAACAATAGTAAGGCCACACCTGGAGTATTGCATACAGTTCTGGTCACTGAATCTCAAAAAAGACATAGTGGAACTGGGAAAAGTGCACAACAGAGCAACTAAAATGATTACTGTGCTGGGGGACCTCCCTTATGAGGAAAGGCTACAGCATTTGGGGCTCTTTGGTCTAGAAAAAAGGCACCTGAGGGGGGATATAGCTGAGACATACAAAATAATGCAGGGCATGAGTAAAGTGGATAGAGGGAAGCTCTTCTCCCTCTCCCAAAATACCAGAACTAGAGGACATCCACTCAAATTGAGGTTTGGAAGAGTGAGAACAGACAAAAGAATTTTTTTTATCTGCAACTCCCTGCCATAGGATGTGATGATGGCATCTGGCCTGGATGCCTGGATGCCTTCAAATGGGTATTGGACAGATTCCTGGAGGAAAAGTCCATCACAGGTTACAAACCATGATGATGTGTAATCTCCAGGCTTAAACCAGGGTACTTCAAGGGCCAGATGCAGGGGAGTGGTATCAGGAGAGAGATCTCTATTCTCATGTGCTCCCAAATGCATCTGGTGGGGCAACTGTGAGATACAGGAAGCTGGACTAGATGGGCCTTTGGCCTGCTCCAGCATGGCTCTTATGTTCTTTTCCATAAAAATACAGAAAATTCTCTTTTAATACTATCTCTTCTCTGAAGGAATAAGAATACGATCATGCTTCAGGCCTGATTTGTTCCTCTGCATCTGTATCCCTGTGCAAGAATGACACCGTGGTTATCAGCTGTTTTGTTCCCAATTTGGGGTGGCAAGAGCAAGAGGAGAATCAGCCCCCAGGGCTATAATTCTGCAGGAGAGGTGACACTATTTCAGGAATTTACAGTAATAGCAATTATCTGAATAATGAGAGAACTGTCCAATTGTGCCTTTTAACCAAGCCCTCAGCCACTATTAGGATGATGAGCAATCGAAATCCTTTACGCAGAAGATACCAAGAGACTTTCTGGAATTAAGAAGGCAGCAGGACTCCAGGGATGTTCTTGCAGCAATGTTACATGGTGTGCTGCTTTAATTAATGAGAAGCCATGTGTTAACAGTAAAAATATTTCTTTTTCTGCCTGACTCACCTAATGAACAAAAACAATACCAGGAACCTCATACAATGCTTTCTTTCCCCCTTTTTTCTTTTATTAAGGCACAGTATTTGTTGTGAATTAGTTCAAGCATTTATATTTAAACAGTGATTTTCAACTAATAAATTCTCAGCTGATTCAGTCTGACCTCAGATGAATTAAAAAAAAATCTAATTAGCAATTCTGATTTAATTCTGTTTTGAACTAAAATCTTTCATTCAGACTCTGCCATGGATTTTCTGTTCTAGACCATCTCTTCCACCATTCTCATCTGTTTGTCCAGAGATGGAAGTGAAGGAAAACACTAGGATGGGTGTGTGGGATCCCAGTATGTCTGAAATTTTGGTTTCACTATAGCTGCCAGTAGGAATATAATTTTTATTATTCTCACATTTGAGAACAAGGAAAGAGAAGTCTTCTTATCCAAGAAGATGACAACTATCTTCTGTTCCTCCTAGAAGCTGAAGGAGAAAAAGAAATATTTTTGTACACCTTGAGCCAAATTTATTCATGATGGAAGCAGTGGTCCAAATTGCCTTAAAGAAAGATACTTGACACAAATGATGGGGTAAACTAAGTTCATGGTTTATTATTTTATTCAGCCTCCTCCTTCCTGCTGCAGTGAGACCTGGCACAGTGCAGAAATTAAACAGATGCTGGTTCCTCTCTGGACACCTCCTCTGCCTTTCCAGTAGATGTCTTGCTATAAGCCACAAGTCATGCCAGTTGCTACTAATGAAACTTGTGAATTGACAGAGCCTAGATGCCCCAAGCACATCCGATCTCGCCTGATTTCGGAAGCTAAGCAGGGTCGGCCCTGGTTAGTACTTGGATGGGCGACCACCAGGGAATACCAGGTGCTGTATGCGCCTGGAGTAGGAACTGGCAAACCACTCCAGTATTCCTGCCAAGAACACTCCATGGATATGGAGTCACAAAGGGTCGGTCACGACTGTAATGATGCAACACACACACATGTGAAAAAATATACAGTATTGCTGTAATGAAAGTGAAAAGTGAGTACAAGTGTCAACACTGTCATATATTATTAATATATATTAACATGTAAGTATCAGTTAGTTGATCTGATCTTTATTTATGCATGCATTTTGGTAATTTGTTTCCTTCCCAAATCCTATGATTCAAAGGACGTTTGAACTTGTCTTGCCTCAAATGTTTTCCTACCAGACCAGCCCCTGGATCATATGATCACTTTTTAAGGGCAAACATTCATTGAATAAGTTTTCCCTGAAAGGTTATGCACCTGCCCTTCTGCTCACATGTCTGACCATCTATTTAATACAAATTTCGCTTCTTATTGCACCCAAGTCAATGATGGCACTTCCAGTTGACAAACTTTGGAGCAGTCTGGTGCATGCTTACAATGTACTTATCTTTAGTAGGATATATTTTGTTTCTCACTTGAGTTATCTTTCCAGTCACATTGATGGATAGTTTCTATCCTGTGAGAAAGGTCCAGACAGGTCTCTGGATAGCTTCAAATTGTACTCCTTTCAGTTAATGACACATTTTTGCACCTTTTCCCATGGCCATCTTTCAGTGGGCTTCACCAACCTCTCTCTTTTAGTTAAACAAAATAAGTGACACAGTGAAATAACAATGCATCTACATAGCATTGTACAAATGATACTACCTCTGTGTGTGTGTGTGTGTGTGTGTGTGTGTGTGATGTATACAAATCATCAGCCAATCCCAGCAGGAGGGCGGGGAATGGTATGATATAAAAAGGGTGGAGCCTAGGCAGCTGGGGCAGTTCAGTGAGTTCAGTGAGTTCAGTGAGGGCTGTTTACTAGCTGACAGGGAGGCTTGTGGAGCTGATTAAATCTGTTACAGTGTTAAAGTACCATCCTCAGATATTGTTATAGTTATTATCTTCTCAATAAACTTCATCATTATTTTTATATTATATATCTCTGTGTGTGTAAAAGGTGGCAGCATTCTTAAGTGAATAAAAGGTGGCAGTGAATTCAGTGTGTAAAAGGGAGGTGTCGTCACAATTTAGTGGCACAGCAGTGGGATGTCAAAATAAACCCGGTTGTGCCTCTGAAAACCACAGTCTGGGAAAGGGGAACGTCACAGTCGTGTCGTGTCATGTGTCGTTATAGACGTGACTGAATCTTTGTGACCCCATGTGCATGGAGTTATCTTGGCAAGAATACTGGAGTGGTTTGCTAGTTCCTACTCCAGGTGCCGACAGAACCTGGTATTCCCTGGTGGTATATATCATTTATCTAGAATAACACTGTATCAATAGAAATATATTTCCCATCATCCCTTTCATTGTGTCACAGGATTGTCATTTTAGATAATGCCTATAGTTCTTTTTTGTTGTAGACTAATTCCTGCCAAGAAAACTCCATGGACATGGGGTCACAAAGAGTCGATCACGACTGCAGCGACACAACAACAAAAACCATCCACATAGGTTAGTGAATGGTCTAATTAAGGGTTCTTTGAATCATACTTAAAAAAAAATCCTAGTATTGTGTCAAAAAAAGAATAGGGCAACTTTAAAAGGGGCAAGATGGACTCCAGCACAAAGGGAGAGGTCTACTTGAGAAGCCGTACCTGTGGTCCAAGACTGAGCATGGAATGTCCCCCATGAGAGGGGTCCCAGGAACCAACTGATGATGAGAGAACTGGTAAGGTCTCAGAAGAAGAAGGTGAGTGATCCTGAAAGGAGATAGGCCAGATACCCCTATCATGTTGCACCCTGCATGACTTCGTGACAGCCTCTTCCACAATGCCTTGAAAAGAAACCCCTAGTCAAGAGATTCAGAGCTAGATAAACACACTTGGATGTTGCCAACAGACCCTGTGGTTGCTCCATTGGCCACCCTAATTGAGTTAGAATATTTGAAGTTGTTAATAAATCACTCCCTCGGCTATTGAACACTATTGCACTTAAACAACAGTGTGTCTATGAAGGGGCAGAAGATTATGGGAGAAGAGGATAAATCCACTCACAATGTGAATATGGGGGTGTAAGACAAGCATATGACACTCTCTTGATGTGTTCCTGTATATGTGGAGGAATAACACCTGTAGGATCACTTCTCTGTCTCCTTGGGCATGGTAGAGGACATTGTGTTGAGGACATATTGTGGAATGTGTATTAGTATTGGAAAAATTCCCCTCTGCAGCCTGAGCCCTTTATAGTAATGGCTAGTATATTCAAATAACTGTTCTCTATGTTAAGGCAAATATATGTTCACCACATAAGGAAAAACATTATTTGTTAAAGCAGTTGGAAAGATTGTCTGTAAATATAGTTGGATTGCAGCTCTAAACTATGGAGCTGGCAATATATTAATCTGGAAAAAAACCATGAATGATAACCTTTGTTTGCCTGAAACCATCCTTCATTCTGTAGTTTTTATTTAGTTTTCTATATTCAAACACAAGATGGTTCATATTGTGTCTATGTATTGTTTCTTGTTAAAACTATATTGCAATTGTATGTATTTTATCTATTGCCTGTTGTTTTATTGTCTCAGCTGCTTTGAATTCACCTGGTGAATAAAAGCGGGATGCAAGTTACTAAATCAAAACTACATATTGATAATTGCAAGTAATAAACAAATAGATATATGTATTTCACTGGGATGAATAAAATTTTCTGGTATATCAAAATAATATAACTGAAATAAAGAGAAGAGAGGAGGAAGAAATAAAGATGCAATGAAAAGTGCAAAAGAAAAGAAGAGAAAAGTAAAAAAAATATTGCATCACCTTAAAGGCTAGCAAATGTTATTTAGCCTGAGCCTTTGTGGAAAACTGTATCCATGGAATATTAGATCAGTTTATAGATAATTGAACATATTCACATATCCCTCAGTGTGGTGAGCAAGTGAGAGTTTATAATAAGTACAGACAAAAGAAATTAAAAGGTGTTAAGTACAACTAATGGTAAGTATTTGAATGGATGCCATTAATGAGCTAATTGGGTAGTAATTCAGGCAGTATACAGTATTTCAGCACTTGAAAGGCTAACATATTTATTTCAGTGTGAGCTTTTGTAGATCCAAACCTTTTCCACACACAGCATGCTCAGTAATGTCATCCCTGTGGTAATGGGAGGGTCATGACCCAAACACTGGATCAAGTAAGTGTATGTCATTCAAATACACTCTAATCCAGTTGTGTAATTAATGTCTCAGAGAGGTGATGATGTGACTTTTTAAATTTAATTTTCTGTGATTCAAGACTCCTTCCTTCTTTACCACTGCTTGACCAACAATGTGATTGTGTAGAAGCCACAGAAGCCAAG
Source organism: Phrynocephalus forsythii (assembly GCA_029282475.1). Classification (NCBI taxonomy): domain Eukaryota; kingdom Metazoa; phylum Chordata; class Lepidosauria; order Squamata; family Agamidae; genus Phrynocephalus; species Phrynocephalus forsythii. The sequence goes on from JAPFRF010000005.1 coordinate 96,159,734, forward strand.
AGAAAGGACATTTTTAAAAGATTACTCAACATTTCTGCTGCCAGATGCTTGTACTGGCAAGGAGGCATTCTCAGAATCATAAAATCATAGAATCATAGAGTTGGAAGAGGGTGGTGGAGTCTCATTCTTTGGAGGTTTTTAAGCAGAGGCTAGATGGCCATCTGTCAGGAACACTGTGATGGAGATTCTTGCATGGCAAGGGGTTGACCTCAAGGGCCATCCAGTCCAACCCCTTGCCATGCAAGAACACCCCCCCCATCACAGTGCTCCTGACGGGCACAAATGACCATTTTTTCATTTCCATTCTCCATTACCATTACGTAACTGTACGACTAATGACCATTTGGACGGGCCAGGCTCGAACTGAACAGAACCAAGAAAATTTTCTTCATTCTGTTCGTTTCCGTTACTGGCCTGGCCGTGCGTTGAGAATGAGTCCTCCTACCTGCTGGTGCTGCTGGCCTTCCTGCCTGGTCCAGTCTTCCGGCTTCCGGCTTCCTGGTCCAGTTGGGGGCAGAGTCAAGAACAGGCTGCCATCCGGTCTCTGTGCGCGGAGGCCGGATCCCAGCCCCCTCTCTCCACCCTCCACCTCGATGCACCCCCGCCAGGCTCCGCCTCGAATGCCTCCGGCAGCCCGGCCAGGCTGGCGGCGGGAGGCCGGCATCGGTCTCCACACACGGACCGGATCCCCCTGTCCAGCGATCTCTGCCCCAGAAATGACAGCCCACAGGGCTGCCATGCATCGAGGTGGAGGGCTGGAGAGAGGGGCCTGCAATCCGGCAGCACGCGGAGGCCGGAGGAGCCCCATGTCCAGCTCTCCAGCCCAGAAATCAGCCCAGTGGGCTGTCATTCGGATGACAGGGCGCTGATCATCCAGCGATCTCCGCCCCAGAAATGACAGCCCACAGGGCTGCCATGCAAAGGATGACAGGGCGCTGTCATCCAAAACAAAACAAGAAAAACAGAAACAATTTTTTTAAAAAACTGTAGGAAATGGAAACGGAGGGAGATGGGCCACGGACAGAATGGAAACGGAACACAATTTTTTCCATTTCGTGCCCATCTCTACTCCTGACAGATGGTCATCCAGCCTCTGCTTAAAACTGTCCAAAGAAGGAGACTATACCACTCTCCGTGGCAGCATATTCCACTGCCGAACAGCTCTAACTGCCATGAAATTCTTCCTAATGTTTAAATTGAATCCCTTTCCCCATAGTTTGAGACCATTGCTCCACATCCTAGTCTCTGAAGCCATCTGGAAGTTGAGTAATGGCTACTGGACTTCTTTTTCTTGAGAGATAGAAATGTTTCACTGCTCATCCAAACAGCTTCATCAGTCTGAATACAGCTAGTTCGAGTCCTCCATCTTATAGTAAGCTTTGACCTCTTGTCACCCCGGTCTAAAATAGGCTTATAAGATGAACAATGACCTGAATAGACTTGATAGGTAGACATTAGTATATATAGTCTTAAGGTGAACAATGGCTAAGGTGCTGAAACCTATAAAGTATGGGTTGTTAGCTATGACCTTGATGGTGAAGGCTTTTTTTATTTGTCTGGGTGTTGTTGAACGCACGTCTCGATAAGTAGCAGATAGACTATGCCTGAGGCCACCACCTCTGTTGAGGGAGGTGGTTTAATGCTCACATGAATGGCTTCCCTGACGCCTCTCTCAAACCACCAATCTTCTCTAATATGTGTGCCTCCTCATATTTTTATCAGTGCCCTTTGTCCTTCAAATGGAGGTGTACTGCTGATTCTGGTCCTGAGCTGTTACCCATCCTATGTTGGGTCATCCTTCTGTTTAATGGCTGTTTTGTTTCTCCATTGTAGAGGTCTGCACACTCCTAACTGCATTGGACCACATATACTGTATACTATATTGCTGCTTTTTTCTTTTGGTATCGGATCCTTTGGGTGGACAATTCTCTGCCTTAGTGTGTTTGTGGGTTTGAAATAAACAGGGATGTGGTGTTTGCCAAAAATCCTTTTAAGCTTCTCAGATACTCCAGCCATGTAGAGAATGACCAGGTTCTTCCGTCGGCTCTGGGTCTCAGGCTGATCCATTGTTCTTCTGGGTTGGCACACTGCTTTGTTGAAGGCCCACTTTGGATATCCACAGGCCTTAAGTGCTGTCTTCAGGTGCCTGTCTTCCTTCTTCTTGGCTTCTGTGGAGGTGGGGATGCTCTCTGCTCTGAGGCTTAGGGTCCTGATGACTCCTAATTTGGCTGTAATGGATGGTGGGAGTCAAGCAGTAAGTACTAGAAATGGGCACGAACCAAAAAAATGGTGATTCATTTTGGTTCAATTCATTTTAGGGTATGGTTCGTTTCATTTCATTTTTTACCATTTTTTTCCAAATATTCATTTCGTTGGTTCATTTTGTTCATTATTCATTTCCCCCACTTTGCGCGATTTAATCCATTTGAGAGTGCGTGGGCGGGAAAAAACATTCAAAAAATAAAAATAAAAAAACAGACATTGACAACAACTGCACAAACTGGACTGGCAGCATCCACATCATCATCATCATGATCATGTTCAGTCATCAACACATCATCCTTACTGGATGGTGGCAGCAGCGGCAGCAGTGGCAGGGCAATCCTGGCCCCTGTGGCAGGGGCGTTTTGAGGTGCTGGCTTGGAGCCAGTGCCTTGTTTTTTTCCCCCAAGCACCGAGCACGCTCTGCCTGGGGCCGGGTTGGCACTGGTTTTATTTTTTATATTTTTTTCTTTATTTTAGGGCACCAACCTGGCTACCCCTGGGGCCGGGTCAGCGCTCCTTTATTATTATTATTATTATTATTATTATTATTATTATTATTATTATTATTATTATTATTATTATTATTATTATTATTATTATTATTATTATTTATTTTATATTCAAGTGCTGAATGTGTGGCCCCTGGAGCTGGATCAGTGCTGGTTTTATTTTTTATATATTTCTTTATTTTTGGGTGCCAACCTGGCCACCACTGGGGCCAGGTTGGTACTCTTTTTATTTTTTATTATTTTTAAATTTTATTTGTATTGTATTTTTTTTTACTGTTGACCACGTGGCCCATGCTACAGTTGTAGTGGGGGCAGTCTTTTTTTTTCTTTTACTTTTGTCAGTCACAGGCCGGGTATGATGACCACGGGCTGATACCGGGCCCACATGCCAGATCTTTTATTTTTATTTTTATTTTTATTTTTATTTTTATTTTTATTTTTATTTTTATTTTTATTTTTATTTTTATTTTTATTTTTTATTTATTTATTTATTTATTTATTTATTTATTTACTGCTGACAACAGCAGCCTACCAGCTGTAGTGCGGCTGGTCAGCTTTTTTTTTTTTTTGGTAGCCCCCTCCCTGCAGCCAGGAAGACCAGACTGTGCAGGAGGAAGGACCAGCACCAGTTTCTGGCCTTGTTTTGTTTCATTCTAAATTCACTCTGAGATTTGTTATTCACTTTGTTATGTAACGAAATGAATACCGAATAACAAAATGAACTCTAGTAAGTACTGATCTGTGTGGGTGGGTTTCATGTAAACTTCTACTCCTAGCCAATGGTCAAGTCTGATGTGGATCAGCGGCCAGGTTGGTGTTGGTGCGCGTAAGTTTGACTGCGTCACCCCCATCCTGGCCCACTTGCACTGGTTGCCCGTTGCCTCCCGAATAAGGTTCAAGGTGTTGGTTTTGGTTTACAAAACCCTCCATGGCTTGGCCCCTGTCTATCTGGCAGAGCGTATCTCCCGATGATTAGACCTGGCCCGACCCACCCGATCTTCCTTGGCCCTCTCGCTTCGGATTGCCATGCTGAAGGAGGCCTGTAAAGCGACCACCCGTAATCGGGCCTTTTTGGTTGTTGGTCCTACTATTTGGAAAACTTTACCAAGCGAGATGCGGCAAGCTCCTTCGTTGGCATCCTTCAAGAAAGCCTTGAAGACCTGGCTATTTCCTTTCAGGAAATAGGTGTGGTATACAAATTTGAAAATAAATAAAATAAATATAAATAAATAAATGTCTAATGTCATTAGACATTTCCTCCAGACCCTCAATCATCCTGGTCGCCCTCCTCTGTACCTGCTCAAGGTTGTTAACATTGTTTTAAAATTGAGTTGCACAGAACTGGACTCAGTACTCCAGGTGGGGTCGGACCAGAGCAGAATAGAGTGGTGCTATCACTTCCCTTATCTAGACACTATACTTCTGTTGATGCAACCAAGAATCGTGTTGGCTTTCTTGGCTGCCACATCACAATGCTAACTCATGTTCAATTTGTAGTCCACCAAGACTCCCAGATCCCTTTCTGTCAAGGTCATTTTGGATTTTCATCTTATCCTCTAGGGAATTAGCAACCCCTCCCAATTTGGTATCATCTGCAAATTTCATCAGCCTACTCTCTATCCTTTCCTCCAACTCATTAATAAAGATATTGAATAGCACCAGACCCAGAACAGAACCTTGGGGCACCCCACTGGTCGTGTCTCTGCAAGCTGAATAGAAGCCATTTATGATCACCTTTGGGTGAGATCAGTCAACCAATTACAAATCCATCTAACAGTGGCACTATCTATCCTTCATTCTACTAATTTCTTTGCAAGCATACCATGGGAAACCTATCAAAGGCCTTACTGAAATCTAGATAAGCAATATCCACTGTGTTCCTCTCATCCACAAGGCCTGTAATTCTATCAAAGAAACAGGTCAAATTGGTTTGGCATGACTTGTTTTTAAGAAATCTGTATTGACTTCTTGTAATGACAGCATTGGTAGTTAAATAATTACAGACTGTCTGCTTAATAATTTGTTCTAGGATATGGCCTGGAATTGAAATCAAACTGACTGGGCAGTAATTATTTGGGTCCTCTTATTTCCCCTTTTTGAAGATGGGGGCAACATTCACCCTCCTCCAATCGATGGGGACTTCCCCTCTTCTCCAGGACTTCTCAATGATTATTGCCAATGGTTCTGAAATTACTTCCACCAGTTCTTTTAATATCCTTAGGTATAATTCATCTGGCCCAGGAGACTTAAATTCATTTAATGTTTCCAGGTGTTTCTGTACTATCTCTCTACCTATCCTATGTTGCAATTCCCATCCTACCTCATCTACACTTTGTCCGAGTGGATCTCTTGGATCTCTTTTTTTCTTTTTGGAGAAAACTGAGGCAAAGAAGGTGTTGAGTAGTTCTACCTTTTCCCTGTCTCCTGTTAGTAACTGGTTATCATCACCACACAGAGAGCAAATCATTTCCTTATTTTTTGTTTTGTTATGGATATTACTATAGAAACCCTTTTTACTATTTTTACTCTCTCTGGCAAGTCTAAGTTCATTTTGCGCTTAGCTTTTGTTCACACACACCCCGCATATATTAGCTGTTTGCTTATATTCCTCTTTGGTGCATTCCCCATTTTCCATTTCCTGTACTTGTTTTTCTTTATAGTTAGTGAGTTGAAAGTTCTTTAGTAAACCATTGTGGTTTCTTTAGATATCTCTCATTTTTTCTTCTTTTTGGAACAGTTTTAGATTGTGCCTTTAATATCTTGCTTTTAAGGAACTCCCATCCATCTTGGACTCCCTTCTCTTTCAGTGTTTCAATCCATGGAATCACAGCCAATTATTCCCTAAGTTTACAAAAATTGACTTTGTTATAGTCCAGGATTCTTGTCTGACTATGCTTAGCTTCACTTTCCAACTGTATAACAGATTCCAAGAGGGCATGGTCACTTTTACCTAAAGATCCCACCCCTTCAAGCCCATTTATAAGATCCTCCTTATTGGTTAAGACCAAATATAAAATGGTTGTGCCTCTTGTTTCCTCCTCTACCTTCTGGACAATGAAATTGTCTGCAAGGGCAGTAAGGAATTTGTTAGACCTTGCATTCTTAGCTGAGTTGGACTGCCAAAATATATCAGGATAATTAAAATCTCCCATTAGTACTGCATCTTTCCCTTTTGACTGTGTGGCCATCTGCTCACAGAAGGCATCATCCCACTCCTCTGGCTGACTTGGGGGTCTATAATATACCCCCAGTGACATCTCTTTCATTTTTCTCTCCCTTAATTTTCACCCAAATACTCTTAATCTGCTTTCCCTGTTTTATATCTTGTATTTCTTCATCTGTATATATATCCTTAATATATAAAGCTACACCTCCTCATTTCTTACTAGGTCTGTTCCTTTGAAAAAGGTTATACCCCCCAATAAAAACATTCCAATCATATGTCTCATCCCACCAGGTTTCAGTGATGCTAATTATGTCATATTTATTTTGCTGTATTAGGAATTTCAGCGCCTCTTGTTTGTTTCCCATGCTCTGTGCATTGGTGTGGAGACATTTGAGGTTGTGTGTGTTTCCTACAACCCCTTTGCTTAACCTGTTTTCCCTCACATTGATGGTCTGTAATATTCCTTGTCCAGCTCCTATTTCAAAATTCCCCACAACTCCTTCTGGATCTGTACCTTTAAGAAATTTTCTCCCTCCGCCTGAGAACTCAGTTTAAAGCTCTCCTTATCAAATTTCCCAGCATCTTGGCAAAAAGATTCCTTCCAGCAGTGGTGAGATGCACCCTATCCTCACCCAATAACCCATCTGAATGAAATATCAAACCATGGTCCAAGAATCCAAATCATTCCTGCTGGCACCATCTCTGAAGCCAGTTGTTCACCTCCACTATTGTTCTTTCCATTTGAGAGCCACATCCTTCTACAGGGAAGAATAGATGAAATTACCACCTGCCCACCCAGGTCCTTCAGCTTCCTACCCATCTCTTCATATGCCTTTGTGATATCCCAAAAGCTGCATTTTGATGTATCATTAGTTCCTACATGGACCAAAAGAATGGGGTTAGAATCAGTGGGCTTGATGAGTCTTGTTAGACTCTCTGTTACATCCCGAATCTTGGCTCCAGGGACACAGCAGACATCTCAATTCATTTTGTCAGGCCTGCAAGAGTCTCCAACTACTACCACTCACCTCCTTCGAGGCTTGGTAGATGCCCTTGTGCTGTTGATTCGGATTCCTCTGTGCAGGATCTTCAAGCTGCCCTTGTCTGTTCTAGGTGCAGTTCCTTTTCCTGTGCAATTGCAAGCTTTCTGTCTGTTTCCTAGTTTTTTTCCTTTCTGGCTGTGACATTCCTCCAAGTATCTTTCTCCTGTATTTGTGAAATGCCCTCATCCTGACTGAGATTCTCCCTGTCACCAGTGTTGAGAAAGTTTTTCTCTGCTTCCTGCAACAACTCCTCCTGCTCCCTTACATTGCAAAGACTGAAAACACAGGCCTCCAGCTGCCTGATCTTGTCCTACAAGAGGGCTACCAGCTTGCACTTTCAGAATGTGTATCCCGGCACCTGGTTTGGCAAAAAACCAAACATGCTGCAAATGCTGCAAGTAACTAAATCTGCCCTCTGACCCGCCATCCTGACTAATTGGTCAGTTACTTGAAAATGGAAGAAAGAAAAAGATTCCCACCTTCCTTCCTTGCTACAGCTCCCACACCTGTACTCATGAGCCAGAAAAGCCACAGAAAAAGGACTTTAATTATTGAAAGTCATCCTCTGCTAGTGATGGACTATCACCCTTCCATAGGTGTAAATTATGCAAAACAATTTCAGCCATAGCATCAATAAATAGGCATTATACATCATAGCATTGCCAATAAAATGTAATTAAAATGTAATTAAAATGATGACAGCCCAATTAATACGTTATTGATGCCATTCTACTTTGTTTACTTTGCCTATCCAATGGGATATGTATAAATACAAATGACATAATATATGCCCTAGAGCTGGACCTCTTGATGGATTCTTCTTCAGATGTTTCACTTTGAATTTTATCTTTGAAGGTACTATGTGTGAAAATGGCTACCTGAAGTACTTTTGATAATGAATAATTCCCTTGAATTCAGAAACAGGATGACAAGACCTTTACTTATTTATTTATTTGATTATTTTATTTATATACCACACATTTGGCCTGAAGGTCACTCTGGGCAATGAACAACAAACAAAGGCACAAATTATAAAAAAATAATCAACCAGCAGAGATACATGCAACATTATAATATACCACATATACAAAGGAAACCAAAATCAAGTATAAATTATAAACAATAAAAGCAATGAGATAAGACATCAAAAGAAAAAATAATAACAAATCAAAAACTGATAAGATGGAGCACAGTTAAGAACTTTCATTGACAACATATTCAGGGAAGACCAATCTATAAAGCCAGATCTTAAGTTGGTATTTAAATATAGTGTATTGGCCAGGTGAATTTCCATAGGCAAACAATGAGAAGGCCCAAATCCTCAACACCTTCCGAGCCTCATTTGGAGTAGGCACCCTCAAATATCCTGCCTGGGAAGAACAAGTGACTTAGGCATTACTTCTTGGGGGAAGCCGTTCTGACAGGTAGTGAGATCCCAAACCATTTAGGGCAGTGATGGCGAACCTATGGCACAGGTGCCAAAGGTGGCACTCAGAGCCTTTTCTGTGGGCACCCGACATCACCCCTTCACAGCCACCTGCATTCAGGTTAAATTGCTGTATTGACACAAATTAGTGGGTTTTGAATTGCAGTTTGGGCACTTGATCTCTAAAAGGTTCGCCATCATTGATTTAGGGCTTTGAATGTCATAATTAAAACCCAGAAATCAATGCAGAAGTGAATCAGTAGCCAGTGCAGGCCAGCCAGAATAAGAGTAATGTGATGGTATCTTTTTGTACCTGTCAGCAATCTGCCTGCTGTATTCTGTGCTAGCTGAAGCTTCACCATTAGCTTCATAGGCTGCCCCACCTTGAGAACACTACAGTTGTCTAATCTTGAGATGACAAGTGCACAAACCAGCATAGTGAAAACCCCAACATCAAGGTAGGCACAAAGCTGAGCAATCCGCCACAGTTCATCCTGAGTGGAGCAGACCACAGATGCTACCTGGGAGGCACTGGGTCTAGTTGGACACTGAGATTCTGCATCTTATCCTTCATGTGATGAGTCACAGCCCCAAATGAGAGGCAGTTAACCAATCCACAAATATTGGGAGCTCCCACCTGAAGGACTTCCAGTTGTTGCCTGGATTCAACCTCAGTCTATTCTTTTCCATCCAATCCAGTACAGCGGACAGGTAGTGCTTCAAGGGATGTAACAGTATCCACTGCTGATGGGAAAAAGAAGATATAGAGCTGGGTGCCATCAGGATATTGATGACAAGAAGCTCCATACCCCTGATGATTTTTGCTAGGTGTCTCATGTAGATATTAAAGAGCATAGGCAAGATGATCAACCCCTGTTGTACACAGCTGAGCAATCTGACTTCCACCCCTTGGTCCCTCAGTAGAGATGGGCACGACCAGAAATTTTTTTTTCGAGTTGTCGTTTTTCGGGACGGGTCCGTTTCGGCTTGTTTCCAATTTTCATGAAATTTTTTTAAAAATTGTCATTTCGTCATGTCGTTTGTCGTTTGTTGTTACTGCCGCCACAATTTCACGTGATTTGACATCCGCGAGTGGTGTCCTGCCGGCGCTAGGTGTTTTTGCACCCTAGGCGGGGGGCGGGCGGGCATGGGCGGGCGGCGGCAACAGCAGGGGGAGGGGCGACCACACGGGCGGCGGGTGCGGGTCCCGCAATGTCCCGGAGCACGCGGAAAACACTTTAAACTGACTTGCTGCACAAGACTGCATCGAATAAAGCAGTTGCAATTTTTATTGCAAACAAAGTGGGCAGTGCACCCACAGCAGAGCTGCAGGCAGGGTATGAAAGGACCTTGGCTTGCCACCAAGCAAATGAATTTTTTAAAATAAATCCACACCTCCCCTCCCACTCAAACTCCCCCCCCCCCTTTGAAGCACTATCAGAAAAGAAATCCTAACAAACTGCAGGAGAATAAAACAGAATAAACTGTGTTACTATTCCCCACAGCAGACAGAGAATGAAAGGAATTATTATTATTTCCTAAAAATTCAATTGAATCAATTCCCTCCCTGCCTGCCTAACTGAAATCTAAAGGCTCTGCGAAATCGAAACTAGTCTAGCACAGCAGCCAGCTACACACAGCCCTCTCCCACCCATATCCAAGCCTGGACTGCGACTCTTCTGGGAGTGCCTCACCTTTTTATGCCCTCTTGCACATCCAGAAGTATCAGTCAAAACCTGGCCATGCGATTGGTAGAATGGGTCCAAAAATTTGCATGGTCCCATCCCATGGCCAGCCCATCATTGCGCAGGTGTAAAAAAATAAAAATAAAAATAAAATAAAATAAAATCAGTGTGACCTTTTACTGCTATAAAAACCCACTGCTGCTACTGTAAAAATTCAAGCATTTAAAATAGCTAATTTTTGCATGTTTCTGTGGTGCTTTGGTGGTTTTTTGGACCATGATTTCAAAAAAAATATTGCGGATGCCATTTTGGATCCCCCCGCACCGCATGGCAAGTGGAAACGCCGAGGATGCCCCCACCCAGCCCGGTGCCAGCAGCCCAGAACAGGAGGGGGGAAGGCTGGGGACCCCCCCCCAGAAACCACCCCTCTGGTAGGTGCCCTCAGGCAGGCATATTTTTGCCTGCTTTTTTGGCCGGGAATTGGTTTTTTTTTAATTTTTAAAACTTTTTTTCTGTGCCGCTTGGCATCGCACGATCGCCGCACGATGCCAGGAACAACAACGACAAATCAGACCCAATTTTTCTTTTTCGGTTCGAGTTCGAGTTCTGACAGCTTAATTGTCGTTACCGTTTCCGTTACGTAACGGAAACGATATCCGAAAACGGAAACAACAATTTCGCCAAGTCGTGCCCATGTCTATCCCTCAGTTATTTTCACATTAGTCTGCCACCAGATCTTATTTTTTTTTTCAAATGGGTCTAATGAGCTTCTGCTTTCAAAGAGACAGATTGATGATCAAAAAGGGGATTGAAAATAAAACAGCCAACATTATAATGCCACTATACAAAACAATAGTAAGGCCGCACCTGGAGTATTGTGTACAATTCTGGTCACCGCATCTCAAGAAAGACAGAGTGGAACTGGAAAAGGTGTATAAGAGAGCGGCTAAAATGATTACTGGGCTGGGGAATCTCCCTTATGAGGAAATGCTAAAATATTTGGGCCTCTTTAGTCTGGAAAAAAGGCGCCTGAGGGGGGATATGATTGAGATGTACAAAATAATGCAGGGCATGAGTCAAGTGGATAGAGGGAAGCTCTTCTCCCTCTTACAAAATACCAGAACTAGGGGACATCCACTCAAATTGAGGGCTGGGAGAGTAAGAACAGACAAAAGAAAATATTTTTTTCACCCAGCGTGTTGTTAGTCTGTGGAATTCCCTGCCACAGGATGTGGTGATGGCATCTGGCCTGGATGCCTTCAAAAGGGGATTGGACAGATTCCTGGAGGAAAATTCCATCACATGTTACAAACCATGATGGAGATGTGCTACCTGAGGGGGGATATGATTGAGACGTACAAAATATTGCGGGGCATGAGAAAAGTGAATAGAGGGATACTCTTCTCCCTCTCACAGAACACCAGGTTACAAGCCATGATGGGGATGTGTAATCTCCAGGCTTAAAACTGGGGTACTTCAAGGGCCAGATGCAGGGGAGTGGTATTGGGAGACAGATATCTAGTCTCATGCTCTCCCAAACGCATCTGGTGGGGCCACTGTGAGATACAGGAAGCTGGAACAGATGGGCCTTTGGCCTGATCCAGCATGGCTCTTCTTATGTTCTTATGTTCTTATTATTTCAGTGGCCCACTCATTAGTAATCAGCCTGGAAGCTTTTTTAAGTCAGGCCAGGCCAGGATCAAGGGAGGAAGTAGTAGCATGGTGGCGATTAATGGCCCTGTCCACCTCAGTTGACATCACAGGTTGAAGTCCAACCATTGCTGAATTTATGCATAACAAGTTTTCCTATCACACCTGCTCCATTATTATAGATATAAACAAATTAGATATAAAGCAAAAATAATTATGTAAATAGGGATGAGATTAAAGGACGCCGGAATGACTGGTTGATACTTATGTGCTGATGTGTTAATAATGCTATATTGCACTTGCACCCACTTTTCACTTTCATTGCAGCAATACATCCTTTCACATTAACAATGCAATGTCTAGCTGTCAACTCTTCCTGAAGTATGGTGTGAAGCATCAGAGTTTGCTGGGCCTTGCTGGCTGACATCCAAAAACTATTCAATTACAGTCATATGTGATATTCCTTACATGTGTAAATGACTCCCATGGATTTAAATATGGCAATGTGTGAGACTCATTCATCAAAGTCCTAATCCACAGACTAATCAATGCTATGGATTGTAAATATATGAGTTGTTTAAATGCTAAAGAGATTTCTAAAGAGATTTCTGTGAATCATATTGTTCTTTATAATACACGTGATTGGTGGATGTCTCCATGAACTTTAGGGCTGAAATTCTTAATGACTCCACACCATCTAGAGGGTGGAAGGCTGTGTGTTTGCTGGCTTTCTTGACAACCAGAATCATGTAACCTGTGATGGAATTTTCCTCTAGGAAGCTGTCCAATCCCCTTTGTCCCTTACTTGGAAGATCTGGGGGGATTGAAGGCAACATGGAATATCGCTGGGAGTGGAAAAGCTCCCTATTCCCTTGTTTAGATCTGGCTGCGACTTTGGGGCATTTATTAGTTTCTTGGTTTAATTTGCTATTTATTATTATTATTATTATTATTATTATTATTATTATTATTATTATTATTATTATTATTATTATTATTATTAGTAGTAGTAGTAGTAGTAGTAGTAGTAGTAGTAGTAGTAGTAGTAGTAGTAGTAGTAGTAGTAGTAGTAGTAGTATTTTGAGCTGGGATTGTGTTTGGGGGTTGCGGTTGTGTTCTGTTGGGAGGGGTCTTGGGGTTTTTTTGTGATTTCTATTTGGTCTATCCCTTTCATTAGGTGTGTCTGCGTAGTTGGTTTATGTCCTTCATCTCCCCCTAAGGGTGCACTCAGTGATCACCCGGGCCTCCAGAACCAATTCTGGTTGTGTCTGTGCATGGTTGTCCCCTGTTCTCACATAGCAGGGGCCCACACCATCCACGCCTCCTATTTTTCCTGTCTGCTGGTTAATGTCAGTTCAGTTCATAATAAGATCCCAATCATCCATGCCTTAATCATGGATGAACGAGCCAGCCTGGCCTGTTTCATCGACAGCTGGATGGCTGAGGAGGTTGGGGCTTCCCTCACCCAACTGTGCCCCTCAGGGTTTCACTACCAGCATGCAAGAAGATCGGAGGGTGGGGGGAAGGGGTGGCCATTGTGTATAGGGAGTCCTTTTATGTTGGTGTGTCCTGGGTTGAAGTACCTGCACCTATTGGTGGGATAGCGGGATAGGTTTGGGATTGTGCTGGTGTACTGTGCTCCCTGTGACCCAGCATCATCCCTGCCAGAGCTCTCTGAGTTCATCTCAGTGGCAATGTTGAAGTCCCACCACCTTTTGGTGGTGGGTGACTTCAACGTGCACACTGGGGCTGGACTGTCTGGAGTGGCTCTGGACCTTTCCCAACATGTCATCGGTCCCACCCATAGGTCCAGGCACACCCTGGACCTGGTGTTTTTCTCCATGTCAGCAGATTATGATCTGAGGGTGGGGAACCTCGGTTCCCAACCCGTGTCATGGTCTGATCATGACTTGCTGACTGTTTCTGGGCTCCAGTTCCACTAGTCTATCCCTGAGTATTGCTCAAACCTCATCCCCTCAGTCTCCCTGATTTGTGGAGTTTGGGCCTGTGACTCTTGATGATGCCTCCAGGGCACTGGTTCATTGCCAACCAGCAGCTTCTCCATTCAACTCTTGCCCATCCTGGCTGATCAAGATCGCCTGGGGGAGCATGCCGGAATGGGCTGCTGTTAATGTGTCTGTTTCCTTCAGGGATGGGTTTTTTTCCCACTCGCCTGAAGGACACCATGATCCGGCCCATTCTTAAAAGACTTGGCTTGGCTGCTGAAGATCTGACTAACTACCATCCCTGTAGCCACTGTTCCATTTCAGGGCAAGGTGATCAAACGGGTTGCTGTGGTTAGACCCCAGTCGTTCCTGGAGGAAGATCATGTCCTGGATCCATTCCAGCCTGGGTTCAGGTTGTGGCATGGGAACAAGACAGTCCTGGTCACATTGCAAGATGGCCTATTGAGGGGGGCCAACAGGGGTTGCTCTACTATTGGTCCTTCTTGATCTGCCAGCGGCCTTTGATACCGTTGACCATTGTATCCTCCTGGGCAGGATGTCTGAGGTGGGTATCAAGGGTCAGGCTTTGTGCTGGTTCCAGTCCTTTGACAGCCAAGCCCAGAGAGTAGAGATGGGGGTGTTTTGTCGGCTCCATGGACACTCTCTTGTGGGGGTCTCAGGTGTCGGCATTATCCCCATGCTCTTTATCATCTACATGAGGCCACTGGTGGAGGTAATTCAGTGTTATGGAGACTGCTGTCATCAGTATGCTGATGACACACAGCTCTGTCTCTCCTTTTCCACCCCTGCAATGGAGGCTGTGCAGACCCTAGACTGCTACCTGGCTGCAGTCCATGGAATGGACCAGGACAAACAGGCTCAAACTCAACCCCAGGAAGACTGAAGTTCTGTTCCTCAGGGGATTTCCGGATGGGTACAGTGGCCCTCTCCCCAGTGTGGGGGGATTGATCCTCTAGCTCAGTGTTTTTCAACCACTGTTCCGCGGCACACTAGTGTGCCGCGAGATGTTGCCTGGTGTGCCGTTGGAAAAATGGAAAAATTTGAAAGATTTAAAAAAAAATGTCGAATTTTCACCCACTAGGCGGGCGCCGCACTGTGTCCTGGGTAGACACCTCGAAGCAGGGGCACCGATTGGCACTCCTCAGGGGACACCCTCCACTTTTCTGATGTCCGGGCTGTGATTGGTCAAGACTCCAGCCTGGACCTATCACAGTAGGACATCATCTTCCGACTTCCTTCCCGCCCAAGCACAGTGTGCACAGCAGCGGAGAGAAGAAGACGTGTCCCAAAAGGCACAGAGTTACCATTTTCTAATGGTGGTGTGCCTCGTGATTTTTTTCATGAAACAAGTGTGCCTTTGCCCAAAAAAGGTTGAAAAACACTGCTCTAGCTGGCGGAGAGTGTGAGGAGTCTGGGTGTTGTCCTGGATCCAGCTTTGTCCCTGGAAGCCCAGGTGGGAGATGTGTCCAGGGCGGCCTTTTATCAACTTAAGCTTATCACCCAACTTCGCCCATCCCTGGACATGAATTCCCTTAGGACAGTTGTGCAGGCAGTGGTGATCTCGAAGATAGATTACTGCAATGCTCTTTACATGCATCTTCCCTTGATAGTGACTGCAGTGAGTTGTTCAGTGACTGCAGTGGGTGCAGAATATAGTGGCCAGGCTGGTGTTTGGAGTGGCCAGGTTTGACCACATCACCCCCATCCTGATTCACTTGCACTAGCTACCCATTGCTTCCTGAATAAGGTTCAAGGTTCTGGTTTTGGTTTACAAAATGCTCCATGGCCTGGGACCTGTCTATCTGGAGAAGCGGATCTCCCAGAGGTCAGCTTCATCCTGACCAACCAGAGCCTCACTCTCTCTTTCGCTCTGGGTGGGCACTCCAAGGGAGGCCCAAAGGGTTTCTACCTGGAATTGGGCCTTCTCAGTGGCCGCCCCAGCACTTTGGAATACCCTGCCAACAGAGATAATGCTGGCCGAGTCTCTGCTGGCTTCTGGGAGAGCACTAAAGACCTGGCTCTTCAGGAAAAGCTTTAGTGATTGCTGGGTGCACAATGGTATTTGGTTAATTGGTTTGTTTGTCTGTCCCAGATTTTTCTTGCCAGAGTCTATACTTGTATGTATGAATGCTGTTGCTGTGCCTTATTTTTATTTTTATTTGATTTTTGTTTGTTCAAGGGTTGTTTTTTTGTAGGCAAATTGTTTTTTCTTCACATTTTGTTTTACACTGCCTAGAGTTCCCTGAGGGAAAGTCAGACAGTTAATAAGTACAAATTAAAATAAATAAATAAAAATAAACAAAGGCCAACCATCCAAATTGATCAAAGTATTCTACAGTAAGTACGTACAAGGAAGCAGCATCAGGTTGCTTGCCTTCTGATGTCCCTGCAGTTGCTGGACTTCAAGGGGAGACAGCCAAAAGGCAGCCTTGAAAAAGAATTGAGATGGCAATTGGAGAGCAAATGAGAATAGACAGTTGGAATTTCCCAAAGCTAAGTACTCACGTGCAGCACATTAATACTGTGTAACAGTTCTGAATCTGCCACTGCTGATAGCCAAAGGGAAGTGAACTGAACATCTGCCATCTGTGATTTGTAACTGGCTGGTTGCAATCTATTCCTCCCCTGCCCAAGTGAGAGTGTCTGTGTCCCACTCAGAGTCTTTCATGACTTCGTTTTACCAAAGACATAAAGGAACAGCTGAAACAAGTGAGGAATAGAGAGAGATGCTCTTTGACTTCCAGTCCTGTCTGTTGCTTACTCTCACGATGAGTGCGAAAACCAGTAGACCAATTGTCCTATTTTTGAGCAGGGAATTCCCTATATTTGCATGGGGTAAACTTACACATAGAGTTTGCAAGGACTCAGAAGAACAACGTGTTCCCTGCCCTAGGCTAGACTGATGATCCTATAGATGCAAATCAAAAGTTGAGAGTATATTGTATCTTTGGCAATTAATTGCATTCTACATAGTAAATAAATGATGAGTTTCAATATTATCCTGTATACATATTTTATTATTTATTTCATGCTAGGGATTATCAAAAAGGGGATTTTGTGAACAATTCTGGTCACTGCATCTCAAAAAACATAGTGGAACTGGAAACGGTGTAGAAGAGAGTGACTAAAATGATTACTGGGCTGATCCAGCATGGCTCTTCTTTCTATCTATCTATCTATCTATCTATCTATCTATCTATCTATCTATCTATCTATCTATCTATCTATCTATCTATCTATCTATCTATCTATCTATCTATCTATCTATTTTTTATACATTTCTATACTGCACCAATTTTCCCAATGAAACTCTGGGAGGTTTAATTCCTAGCAGTACTTTAAAGACTATACCAGACCGCTGTTTATCCCCCTGGCCTTATCTATGGCATCTAAGAATTCGAGAGCTTCTCCAAATGCAACTTTTTTTTTTACACATATGGGGCATTTAATAAAAAGAAAATATAAACAATGTACTTCTCTCCCACAATTTGTGTAGAGAGATTTTTGGGGGTGGGGGAAAAGAAATGCTGGAATGAATGGATGACAGCAGAAGAATTATTTCACGAGAAGCTAAAATTCAAGCCAAATCTTCAGGGAAAATGTGGGTAAAATTGTGAAATCAATCCCACATTTTCTCCTTAATCTAAGTAGCCTTTTCACTATGAAAGTTTTTAATTGAAAATGTGGTGAGGGTTAAACTGGAGACTCTTTGCTTGGGGAAAGAAGGACTGGTTCATGAGGGAGCATGGATTTGGGTGATTAATTTTGATACCATATTCCTAATCAAACAGCACTGCTAGAACTCCAGCATAATATTGCTCAATGGTCTTGATAAATTATGCTGTGACTCATCACACATCATGTATGTGAGAGATTTACAGCAGTCTGTGAATCAGCCTACAATATTGTGTCACAATTATTTTAACCAATCCTGGACACTTGCCTTGCCTACCAGGCAGCATTCATAAGGTTTGTGCTGTCCTTGCTACTTTTGAGTATGAATTAACATATAAGGGGGGTTGATACACACTGCTGTTGTAATTCTAAGACAGTATTTATTTATTTATTTATTTATTTATTTATTTATTTATTTATTTATTTATTTATATACCACCCATCTGACGGGAAGCCACTCTGTGCAGTTTTCAAAATAAAACATACTATTTAGCAAGTATGCCCTATTAAAATAAGAGACAATTTCTGAGTTGGCAAATTGCAATCTGGAACACTACAGGAAAGATTAAAGCAGAGTTGCAGCATATGCATTATTGACAAATAAATTAATACCAATCAAGGATAACAAGGATCTCTGTGGCAGTTGTGTAATATTAAGCCACTTCTAGGTTATAGTGAACCTATGAGTTAGTGACCTCCAAAAAGCAGGTAAATTGTGATATTAAAGAAAGGCACATATTTAAAAAATGAATTCAGAATTTCTTAAAAACAATTCATTGATTGGCATCTCATGAATCAATACTCCCTAATGAATATAAATCATCTTTTTGTGATTTTCAATTCATTGACTTGTTGAGCTATGAAATGTGCTTCTAAGCACCTAGAGAAACAAAAAAGTAGAGAAGCTTCCCCTGACTCTCACCTTCAATCTCTTCTTATTTGGTAAAGATTGGATTTTGGACATCCAGGTAAACAGCCAGGAGGAGTCCTCCCCAGGAAAGCTCTCCCCAGGCACCTAGAGATACCAAAATCATGGACAATTTTTCTCTCACTCTCTACTATCCAAATTTGGTGAAGATTGGGTTTTCTCAAGCCAGTTGCTAAACGGCACTTTTGGGGGGGGGGACTTTATTGGTGCATAACTAAACGTCTGAAACCCAACCTTCACTAAACTTGGAGTGATTGTGGAGGAGAGTTGGGAGAAGCTTCTCTGCAGGTTTGGTATCTCCAGGTGCCCGGTGGGCACTTTCCGGAGGAGAGTCTCTTTTAATGTGCATAACTTGGACATCCAGAAACCAAACTTCACCAAATGTCCACAGGTTGTTGAGAAGATTCAGGAGAAGCTACTCTGTAATTTTGATATTTCTACATGTGAAATGGGAATTTTATAGATTTTTAAAGTAGAAAATGAATTGACAAATTCATCAATTTTTAAAGTAAAAATGAATTGACAAATTCATAAAAATTTCCTATTTGCGATTCATCAAGGTTGATGAATCTCTAACTGAAATGAATTGCCATTTTTCTGAATCACACCCATCTCTAAAAGAGATGCATTTGTTTTCTAATATTCAATTGTAAAACTTCAGCAATACAGTGGTACCTTGTATTATGGAATTAATTCATTCCAAATGAAATTCTGCTAAGCAAATTTTCCTTTGTACAAATTTCCCATAGGAATGCATTGAAAACAGATTAACCCCTAATCACAACCATTTTTCTGTTGTACAGATTCACCCCATAGGCAATTCAGTTAAGCGTTTTCCCCCTATCTCAGGAAACTTTTTCCTTTGAGCAGATTTTCTGTTAAACAAACTATGCATTATATGAGGGTCCACTCTATATTATTCGCATGCAGCTGTTGTACCAATAATCTACCAAAGAAATGTGTTTTTGTGTCCTTATTACACTTAATTGAAATTGCAGCTGTTGTTTTTCAAAGCAGGTTTTAATGTTACTCCATAAGGTAGGATAGGTCAGTTGGAAAACCAGAAATTAGCTTTATTTCCTTTCCATAAAGTGCTCTTTACAAGTTTAGCTTGTCCCAAAATTGGAATAATTTAATTCCTACTCTTACCAGAACACATTTGACAATATTGGCCTGGTACCTGTCACCAGAGGCAGTCAGTTCATATTGTCCAATAGCAGGACCAGTCCTGGTGGAGAACAGAGCTGTAAAGAAAGCTGGAAAGAAGTAGGTTATGCTAGCCTAAAGAAAAGGGTGGAAGGATGGAAGGAAATAAAACAGATGGATTGCATGATAGAACTCCTTAAACATCTAAAGGGC
Organism: Phrynocephalus forsythii; assembly: GCA_029282475.1. NCBI lineage: Eukaryota > Metazoa > Chordata > Lepidosauria > Squamata > Agamidae > Phrynocephalus > Phrynocephalus forsythii. The sequence continues at coordinate 96,179,407 of JAPFRF010000005.1, forward strand.
TGCCACATAAATGAAAGTAAATATTTGTTTCCTGATGCCTTCAAAGCAGGATGAGACTTAATGATCTTAAATTGTGAAAGCATTAATTTCAGTTTTACTTTAGGAAAAATCTCTTGGCAGTTTGACAATGGAATGTAAAGGGCTGGTGTGTCAAGATGTGAAATGTTGAGCATAGTGCTAAAATAATTAGTGTGGTGGGGTGTAGAAAAAACAGTTGCCCCAAAAACCACAGGGCATACCATGTGATACATACCAGATATCAACAAGATTGATACAAGGGAGTATCAAATATCAAGTAGCAGCAGCAGAAACAGTGGCATAGATTCAAAGTGGTTTTGCCTGTGTTCTTATAATATGCTAAAAGGCTAAGAAATTCATTATCTTGAATATCTTTTTAGTTTCAAGAATGTTGAGATTTTAGAATTATATTCCCTGCTTTCTGATCCTGCATTTTTAGAATGTCATTTCAACAAATTTTTTGATATAATTTTGTATTTTTATGCACCTATATTTTGGATTGAGTTCTGTCTTAAGTATTTGCCTGCAACTCAATTTTAGTTTTCATATACAGTGGACCCTCGTATAATAAACAATTTGTATAACATAAAATCTGTACAACATAAAAATTGTGGAGATAGGGGAAATTTGCTTAACAGAATTGTTCTATGGGACAAATCCGTACAACATAAAAATGGTCGTGATTAGGGATTACTCTGTTTTCAATGCATTCCTATGGGAAATTTGTATAAATTTAAAAATTTGCCTTTAACACAATTTATTTGGAACTAATTTATCTCTGGTTTTTCATAACTAAAAACCTGTACCACTGTTTTTATTTTAAACACTATTATCTCTGGTTTTTATGCATAACTTTAAAACCTTTGAATGTTTTTAATTTTAACTTTAGCAGGATATTATACTGTTTTGTTTTAACTTGTTATTCTTGTGATCTGTCTTTTGCTGTATTATGATTTGTTGTTAGCCGCTTAGAGTCCTTGTTGGAGATAAGCGGGATATAAATATAATAATAAAATAAATAAAATAAATAAAAGTATCTCTGTGCATGTGGAACATAGAAGCAATATAGATGAATAAAGGTTGTAGAATTTGAGGAGCTGATATTGCCTAGAATCTGGCATCAATGAAAATACATATATCTTGATACCCAGATGAATGTCTATATAACTGGGATGGTCATCCGTTTAAATTTTGAATTAACCCTGAATGGGATAAATGCAATTAATGCAGGCTTCTGATTTTTCTCCTAGAAATCTATCAAGTTTTATAGGACTCTTGGGGAAATGTTCAGGTGCCAATCTCTCTCACCTGCCAGGTGGGCTCTCTGGTACTGGAGAACTTCAGGCATTATCTGGACAGTAGTCTCATGGAAGGATCGTGATCTGGATTATCTGCACATGAGCAAGTAGTGGCTTGAAGGGTCAATACGACATTTTCTTTCTTTGTGTTTCTATGAAAATTCAGAAGCATTACAAATACAGTGGTACCTAATAAGATGTTTTTAATTAATTCTATAGTTAATTGCATTTAATAAAAAAATTGTTTTGTGAAATGCAGTTTCCCATAGAAATGATTGGGAAACCAATTAATTTGTTCCAGAGATAAAAAGGCAAAAAGAGCCTTTTTTGTTCAGACCTCTTTATACACTTTAAAGGCATGGAGAGCCAGAACACCTCCACCGGAACTCCCTCCTCGCAGTGTAATGCAAAAGAAAAACTCCAATACAAACCCCAGGTCATTCCCACCAAAAGTGCAATGAAAAGCAATGCAGGGATGGACAAAAGCAAGCACCAAGAAAAAAAAACACAGGTTGTTCCTGCCAAAAGTGCAATGAAAAACAAGGCAAAAACACAAAAGAAAGCAAGGAAACTTCAGCTCCCTACCTTTCCAAGTTCTAAAAGTCCAAAAACTGTTCCAATACAAAGTCTAGAATGGCTCCTAAACTTGATGAAAAAACTCCTTCCACCCCTCCACTAACGCAATGCATCCTGGGCAACTTGTTTCAAAATGCAGAATTGATTTTCATCTTGTGAGGCATCTCATAGGCAACATTTTATCTTTCTATGATATATGGGGTAGATTTATTGAATATGTGCTTGTACGAGATAAGGGTAAGGCTTCCGCGCAACAATCAGGTTTGTTCTGGAGGGGAGGATAATGACTGTAAATATGAAGAGTGATCCTGTTGGTGAAGGGGTGCACTGTTGTTGATGTTTGTCCTTTTTTTGTAATTTGTAAAAAAATTAAAAAACATGCCTATTCCCAGAAATTTCATTCATCTTACAAAGAATTCGTCTTATGGGGCATTCGTCTTGCAAAGTACTACTTTAATTCTTAAATGGCTGAGGATGATCTCCAGGGGTCTCAAGAGCAATTCATGTTTTGGTTTTCTGCATAATTCCTCTTGCTTCACAGGACAACAAACAGAGAAGATACAACTCAAATTATGCAATACCATTTTATTTCCATTGTGTCATTTAATAACTTGGTACACTATAAAAGCACAAATGAATCTCACATCTAGAGATGGGCACAAAATGGAAATATAGTGTTTCATTTAATTTTGTTTCATTTCAGTCTTCATTTTGTTTCATTTCATTAATAACTGATTTTTAAAAGAATTTTTTCATGAAATGAAATGCTTCCTAAGGCTATAAATAATGGGGAGCTTTCATAAGGCTATAAATAATGGGAAGCTTTCCTTTATTTTAATTTAACAGGGAGACCACTACCCTAAATCAAAAACCCTCAAACCTTCCAATCAATTTGCTTTCAAGCAAAGAACTCTCTGTAAACAAGCTAGAAACCTAATAACTAGCTGCAGCACTGAGAGATCTGGAGATAAACTCAACAGGTGATCCATGGCATGGTGAGGGAAGGGAAGAAAATGTCTTTTAAAACCCTCTGCTGTCCTACTTAAAAAGGAAAGGAAAATAATCAGATTAAATTAACTTGCAGACACAGCCAGCAAAGGAAAGAGCTCAGCTCCTTGCTAGCTTCACGCAGATTAAGATCAGATATAAGCTATCTCAACAGCTGTGGCACAGGAAGAAAGGAAAACAAATCAGTCAGTTTAAAAATAAACCTCCTGTTCTGAATCAAGAGACTAGGATGAATTGTTTCATTTCTGAAACAAAAATGTGGTTTGTTTCATTTCTTGACAATACACTGTTTATTGTTTTGTTTCATTTTGTAAGGTTTTGTAAGCTTACAAAACGACAAAACAGCATGTCATTTTTGTAAGGTGCCCATCCCTATTCATGCCCTATGCTGCACCATTTCCTATGCCCACACACATGCAGTACAGGTTATATTACTATATCTGCCCATCTGTCTATGTTTCTTTCTACTGCAAGGTGCCAACAGCAATGACAAATCATCAGTTATTGTTGACCAGCAGTCTGCTGTGCATTATAAAATGAAGGCATTATGTATTTAAAGAGGATAGAGTTCTTTCTTAGCATTACACTCTCACTCCCCTTTTGGTGCACTGCAAGGATGCAAATTATTCTGTTGCCTTGATTGGCATCATCTCTTTTCATAGGTTCATTTGGTGCAACATGGTCTCAAGCTTGTCTGAATCTGGATGATAAGCTTTCCCTGTTAAAAGCCATTATTTTCACTCATAGCTGAAAATAATTCTGATGGGCTGTCACACAGTTCTCTTCTGCATGTAATTGAATTCATATTCATCTTAGAAGAAGGAAAAATAAATTGTCTATGTATGTGGGTTTCCCCCCTTGTTATAAAGCAAGGGATGCTGCTGGCACCTTCTCATAATCTTCCTCTCTGCTATATTGTAATAGAATTCACAGAAACATAGGAACTGAAACTGCGTATTTGTGACCCATGTACCAGAAGAGGTATATTTGACTGCAAGCTCAAATTGATTCATTTTCTCAGGTTTAAGGCTTCTGTGCATACTTAACCTGGACGATGTCCCTTGACTATGGGGCAGATCAAGGTCATGTGCTTTTGAAGCAACCGTGGGGCAAACCAAGGAGTTGCTGTTCATCCCTGGGGTGCTGCAACATGACAGCAGATCCTTCATATCCTGCTCATCATTCATACAGTTTCATATTTTATTCTCCCAGTCAACAAAGGCTATAAAATACTTGCAGCTGTTCTCCATAAAGTTTTCACAGAGTCTAGAATGCTATTTCATGCAAACTGGTGAATTGGCAGCAGTGAAGAAGGCCAATTCCCTGCTAGGGATTATCAAAAAAGGGACTGAAAATAAAACAGCCAACATTATGCCATTGTACAAGATACAGATTCCACACATCCTGGACATAACCTGTTACCCTCAGGGCGACGTTTTAGGGCATTGCACACTAGGACAACTAGATATAAAGATAGTTTCTTTCCAAGTGCTATCAAACTGTTGAATAATTAATTTTTACTTCTCTTCTTCCTTTTTAAATAATAGGTTATATTGTATTGTTGTACTGTGTTTTTATTGTTGACTATATGATTCTTATATTTCCTTTTATATATGGAGAGCATATTTTACCAAAACAAATTCTGGGTGTGTCCAACCACACTTGGCCAATAACAGTATTCTGATTCTGATTCTGATTCTGATTCTGATTCTGATTCTGATAGTAAGGCCACACCTGGAGTATTGTGTACAATTCTGGTTACCGCATCTCAAAAAAAGACAGAGTGGAACTGGAAAAGGTGCAGAAGAGAGCAACTAAAATGATTACTGGGCTGGGGGACCTTCCTTATGAGGAAAGGCTAAAACATTAGGCTCTTTAGTTTGGAAAAAAGCTACCTGAGGGGGGATATGATTGAGGCCTACAAAATATTGCAGGGCATGAGTAAAGTGAATAGAGGGACACTCTTCTCCCTCTCACAGAATACCAGGTTACAAGCCATGATGGGGATGTGTAATCTCCAAGCTTAAAACCAGGTTACTTCAAAGTCCAGATCCAAGGGAGTGATATCAGGAGACAGATATCTACTTTCATGTGCTCCCAGAGGCATGGGGGGCACTGTGAGATACAGTAAGCTGAACTAGTTGGGCCTTTGACCTGATCCAACATGGCTCTTCTTATGTTCTTATGAAAAGTTCAAATCCTCATCATCTCTTTTTCCTTCTTCTCTCTCTCTCTACATGTGTGAGCATGAATATGTGAGTGCAGGCGAGTGAGAGAGGGACAATGAAAGGAAGAGAGGATGGGGTAGCACAGAAAGAACCATAACTTGTGTTAAACTGTTGTCCCCTCTGAATTTCCTTGGATAAACCTAGAGCAGTCAGACCTCAATCTGATGTACTTCGGTGTATTTATGTGAACATAAACTAGAAGTGGGAAAGACCCATGTAGGATACCTTCAGCTTAGTAGAGGAAATGTAGAATATAATGGCAAATAATAAACCCCCACAATGCTACAATTGTTTTTGGCCTAGTTCTATTTCCTTTCAGTTATCTTCCAACCAACACTGGCTCCCCATCTCATAGACTTTTCCTGTGGATGGATGGCCCTTCACAGTTTGTTTTACCTGGGTCTATGCCTTTGAAATGTTCATTAAAACCTATTCATGTTTGGACTGGCAATTTGTTGCAGCTCAGTAAAATAAATCTGTGTGAGGGTGCATGCACCCAGATGTATGCAAACACATGCATAAGACAAACACACACTACCGTGTAATAAAAAAGAATAATTGGGATTTTAAATTCTACCTATACCCAAGAATATCTGCAGGAATGTTGATGTGGGGGAAGATGCATGATTTGTATCTTTTGCATGCACAGCACATGTCACTCTCCATCCCCCAGAGCTCTGTGTTATGTTTCACGGAGGTGGTGGTGATTTTTCTACTAGGCAATCCCTAGCACCCTCTGAGCTGATGTAAAGAAGAAAATATATATGAGGTAAAATGGAATAAGGAACTCTTCTCAAGGGACATTCATTCCATGTGGTCCTCTCCCCCCACAAATAATTATAAAATGGTGATTGAGGCTATTGTACCAGGTTTTTTTAAATTCCTGTTTTTCATGCATTAATTATCTCCCCAACAGGCACAAATGAGATCTGATATTTTTAAGATTGTTGAACGTAATTATTCTATTAGACTCAAAGGATCTGACAGCACTTCCAGCTATTCCCTGGGCTACAGCACTCCTATCAGACTTAATTATCTGCACAGAGAGACGGCTTTCTTATGGCCCTTGAGGAAGGGTACCAGATGTACTGCCTAATGTCATAGTCACACATTCACCTTTCTGAAGGGACGGAATCTTCACATGTCATAGAAAGTGATTTATTGACCACAAAGTGAGTGAAAACATTGTTCATAAGTGGGATTTTTAAAAATACAGTGGTACCCTTACGTATTAGTCTAATCCATTCTGAATGCATGCTTATATGTCAAACAACTCGCAAGTAGAACAGCCATATCTAAATAAATAAATAAATAAATAAATAAATAAATAAATAAATAAATAAAATATCTATATATCTATATATAGATATCTAAATATCTATATAATATCTATATATCTATATGGTATTTCTGCCACCACCCTTGCCACAGAATATCTATGCAGATAATCTTGGGTAAAAAGACACAATGAGAAAGTTTGGGAATGCCACCTTTTAAGAACATAAGAACATAAGAAGAACCATGCTGAAATGGGCCAACAGCCCATCTAGTCTACTTTCCTGTATCTCACAGTGGCCCCACCAAATGTGTCTGGGAGTGCACGAAACTAGATATCTGTCTCTTAATACCACTCCCCTGCATCTGGTCCTTGAAGTACCCCGGTTTTAAGGCTGGAGGTTACACATCTCCATCATGGTTTATAACCTGTGATCTGTCCTGGAGGCATAATGGAGGCAAGAGAGAAAGGCAAAGAGAAATATTTGAAATAAAGAAGGGCACAATCCAAATATGAACTAGAAAGTTCATCAAAAAAATCACTGGTTCATTATTTCGCTTCAGAACCAACATTTTTATTTTGTTTTGTTTATTTGCTTATTTTTCCTTTTGGCCCCAATAACCTCTTCCTGTCATTCAGACACACTAGGCAACCATGAAAAGGTAGACAAACACAGGGCTCAAAGAGCTCTGGGTGAATTGATTGTTATTATTTATAACACTGAGTCAAAGGAGCAATTTTCTGGTAGTCAGAGGAACCCTTATACCTAGGAATGAATATAGAAATCCAGTAGTACATTGCTTCCCCCGATCCCCATTTGCTGACCACACATCTACTGTACCTCAGCTCTGACTTCTAGCATGGCATTGTCTATAAGGGGTTGGGGAAAGAGTCTTGTCCCTCCCTTGTCCACCTCCTGTTGATCAACATCCTATGTCAGGTTCCTTGGCATGAAACACAACTGGAATTTCCTCCAATCCACCTGGTTAAGGGCACTTCCCCAGGGATCTGCTTTGAGGGTGTATAACTTGGACATCTGAAATCCAAAGTTCACCCGAGTACCAGAGTGGGATGCTTCGTTGTGGTTTTGGGGTCTTTAGGTGACTTAAGGGTTGTTCTAGGCCTCCCAAACATCTGAATGAAAAAAACAACCAATTTGTGCTCCTCCCCTCCCTCCCAGAAAGGGTCGGAAAAATAATGGTTTGTGGACTTCAGCAAACCACAAACCACAACAAACTACGATTTTGCGGTGGTTTCTAACTGGAAATAAATGACACTGATATACGTCATACATAGGCAGGGGTGGCAAATTGCACTGGGACATTCATGGGAGCCATGTTCATATGCTCTATGAAGTAAGCACATGAGAGAAGAGGTATAGTAGCTTTTCTCCCTCTGCCCTTGAGATTTACATGTGAGGCTGAAATCCCAATGAACTGCACACTTCCAGGTGAAAGCAGGACAAGGAATTCTGTTACTGTATGTCTGAAGAAGCGGACGTGTCCACGAAAGCTTACATTAAAATATAATAGTTAGTCTTTAAGGTGCTGCATTTTTAAAAAAATTTTTGCCTGTAATACTTGCACAGACTGCCACGGTCACCTCTCCCAAATCTACAGAACAAGGAATGTTGCTTGTTTTTATCAGAACCTCTAATTTGTGGGTCTCTGCAAAAAACACGTGTTATATACATTTGAGAAGTGACACACACACACACATATGTGCACACATGCACACAACAAATAGCAAGCAGAAAAACTTCTATTTAGTTTTTTAAAAGGGCAGGAAGAACTTCTCTGATGCTTAATCCTTAAATGTCCATACAACAAAGTGGCAGCATCATAATTCTGTGTAATTTTTCAGGGTGAGGGCATTCATCTTGAGTTTCCTTGGCCTCCTGTGTGAGGATGAGACATGCAAGGGCATTTATGGGGTCATAAGCTGGTTAATTGGTTCTGTGCTGTCAACACTTAGGAGTATGAAATATGGTGAGCTTGCTTTGTAAATGCTTTAAATCTTGGTTGATCTGATAATTCAGGGTGTTGCTTTGCAATTGAGGTCTGTTTTAATCTAATTAAGCTCGCCCTCTCTGCTGTTTAACAAGCAGTTTCTTACATCAGCTAATTGCATATTGTGTACTATGATGCCTCAGGTTGGTGCATTTTATTTTTTCTTCATTTGCTTCCTTAAACTTTATTATATGCTTCTTTGTTGCTAGTACAATAAAAAAAGGATACACGTTTCTATTTTCAAAAGTGGATTGAGCATTTTTCTACTTATTGATTCTATTCACAGGAAATTTGTTGAACAAAATGAACATTCATTTCCATAGACTTCAAAATGTGTTTTCATGCACAACAGCTGATTAGCGTCTTGATTTGTATTGGGGAAACAACTTAGGTTCACAACCAGTATGCATATCTAATAGAAATGTCCAAGAAATTTTCTTTCCAAATGCTAATATTTGCTTTCTAATATTTGTTCACTTGCCTTACTACTTTGTTGGTCACTCTTTCAATCCAAGAAATTCTTAGCAACTTGCAATAAAGCCAGATTGCAAAAAAAAAAAAAAAAAAAAAATCTTCTTCTTCTTCTTCTTCTTCTTCTTCTTCTTCTTCTTCTTCTTCTTCTTCTTCTTCTTCTTCTTCTTCTTCTTCTTCTTCTTCTTCTGCTGCTGCTGCTGCTGCTGCTGCTGCTGCTGCTGCTACGACGACGACGACTACTACTTTTTTTTTTTTTAAAATATGTTTTTATTAGAAAATTTTAGTATACAAAAAAAAAGTCAAGTTCAAAACATTAGCAATACAAAATCATTCTACCATTAAAATTTGGCTTCCCTCTGTTCTTCCCGTGGTTTTAGTGTTATTCATCTCCTAGCCTTCCTTTCAGACAAACCCCTTTATATACTTATAAAAGGATTTGAAAAATAAGTAGTAATCCTTCGAGCTCTATCCTAATCCAGTAAGAGTCTTTAATTCCTTGCAATGAATCTCCATATAGTTCTTAAATTTTTGCCAATCTTTTTGGAACTTCTGGTTGTCTTGATCCCTCAGACGACGACTACTACTACTACTACTACTACTACTACTACTACTACTACTACTACTACTACTACTACTACTACAATAACCTATGTTGAACAGAATCCCATGTTATTCAGTAGAAATGAGAATACATATAATTATATTCATATAATTATGGACAACAGCTGTTTTTAAGTTTCTTTTATATATGACAATCCTTCATCTTAGATAAGTTGTTGCTGTCAGTTTCACTTTATTAGGTTGTGGGATGGTTATACATCTCTTGTTCATTCAACTAAGTTTCAAAGTGCTTTATATTTGGCAACATGTTCCAAACATTAATACAATAATACCTCATAAGACAAATGCCTCATACAAAAAACCTCATAAAATGAAAAAAATCCGGGAATAGTCATGCTTCACAAGATGAAAAATCCCTATGGGATGCTTCACAAAATGAAAATCCATTCCACATTTTGAAACAAGTTACCCAGAATGCATTTTGTGGAGGGGTGGGAGGAGTTTTTTCATCACGTTTTGGAGCCATTCTGGACATTGTTTTGCAGCAGTTTGGGGATCTGCAGGATTTTAGAACTTTGAAAGGTAGGGAACTGAGGTTTCCTTGGTTTCTATTGTCCATCTTTTGCATTCTTTTCCATTGCTCTGCAAGCAGGAATGAGCTGTGTTTGTTTTGCTGCTTGCCTTTGTCCATCATTGCATTCTTTTCCATTGCTCTGCAGGCAGGAACAGGCTGGGTTTGTCTTGCTGCTTGATTTTGTTCATGTTTGCATTCTCCCCATTGCAGTTTTGGTGGGAACAGGCTGGGGTTGTCTTTCTGCCTGCTTTTGTCCATCTTTGCATTTTTTCCCATTGCACTTTTGGTGGGAATGGCTGGGGTTGTCTTTCTGCCTGCTTTTTCCATCTTTGCATTTTTTCCCTTTGCACTTTTGGCAGGAACAGGCTGGGGTTTGTCTTGCTGCTTGCCTTTGTTCATCATTGCTTTCATTTCTTTTGCTCTGCAGGCAGGAACGGGCTGGATTAGATTTGTTGCTTGCTTTTGTTCATGTTTGCATTTTTTTTATTGTTCTTTTGGCGGGAACAGGCTACAGTTTGTCTTGCTGCTTGCTTTTGTCTATGTTTGCCTTTTTCCCCACTGTATTTTTGGTGGGCACAAGCTAGAGTTTTTCTTTCTGCTTGCTTTTGTCAATTTTTGCATTGCACTGTGAGGGGGGGGGTTCTGGAGGGGGGTTCCAGCTCTGCATGCCTTTAAAGTGACTAGGGGAATGGCTTGTTTTTGCTTTTTTTCTGACCTCCGGAATGGATTAATTAGTTTCCTAATAATTCCTATGGGAAACCATGCTTCACTAGAGAACATTTTCATAAAACAATGTGACCTATAGAATGCATTAATTTCGTCTTATGAGGTACCACTGTATTCTTTCTTATTTATTTTTAACTTTCCTTTTTGGACCATGTTCATTAATTGCTTCATTGATTTTATTGAGTAACTTTGCAGACTATCATAATTGCCAGTTAATAAAACATTGTGGTCTAAATGTCAGATGCTGTTGGTTACCTCTCCACTGACTATAATACCATCCTTTGAATCAGCAATTATTTATAGATGTTCTTGGATCATAAATTGAAAAGCAGTGGCAACAGTACACATCGTTGTTGTCCTCATTCAGATATATAGCTGTACTTTGCTGGTACAGGTGGCCAATTATACAAATACTTCTTGAATCAAGAGTTTTGTTTACTAGCAAGTCCATCAGCTTGCTATGTTTTCTCAAAGGCTTTCAGCAAAGAAAACATATGTATCAAAATCTGTGTTACATCATCTTAGGCCCCAGTCCCACATCCCTTTAAAAGCAATTTAAATTATCAGATAACCTGTGTCTAAAAATGCCACCCCCACGGCCACCAGGCTTTTTGGGGGAAAAAAGAAAAAGAAAACCTGGTAATGCTCCCTTGAGCGAGGTTTCTGTGACTCACCCAGGAGGTAGGGAAATTTTTACCTCACTTTGAAAATCCAGCTTTTAAGCAGGCAGATGCCGTGAGACCAGGCAGATGATCCAGGTTTCTTTTTCTTTCTTTTTTCATAGCACCGACTGGCTGTTCCTAGGGCCGATAGGCGCTGTTTTTGTTAATTGCTGTTCACCTTCGGAGAAACAGGAAGCTCTATCCGGTCCTACATTTTTAATTTCCCCCAAGCCAAGTGGTCCATTTTTTTCAAATGCTAGCGCCACCTGCTGGCCAAGGGGGCTGAACTGCACTTTAAAATAATAAAAAAAAACAGCTTTTTACATGGGAACTCTTGTCCCACATTTAAATCACGTGATGGGTCGAAGAGGAAAACCCAGGTGTGACCATGGCCTTAGAATACAAAGAAGAGGATGGAGACATGAAGCCTTCAAGGGAGTGTTTGGAACCAGGAAAACCCTGTTCTGTCAGTGATCTAGAATGTGATGACATGGGTTCCACTCTGATCTTTAACTTCACTGTAACCTTTCATGCTGCTTTCACTGCAGCAAGGGCAAAAGGTCAGCCACCCAAAGCCTATCCTGTCTAGTCCAGACATGCTGGACTTTTCACTCTTCACAGTGTTAATTACTGATGTTGCAAAGAGATACTTTAGGACTCAGTAAGCAAGGATTCATTTTGTTCTGACCTTTTAGAAGTCGAGTGGCATTCTGCTACGAGGGGATTGAGTTGTCATTTTAATATGGTGAATAATAATTCAAAATTAGCAATTATTTCAAACAGCAATTTGATAGTCATGGAAAATCATGGAGACTGGGGTGAACTGAAGAAAGCAGAAAGCGGCTGCATACCCTGCTGAAATGGTCACAATCTGCCTTTTGCGGCTTGTGTATGATTTTTTTTTAAGAGGGGGAGAAATTCCACTTGATCCATGTTCATTACTTGCTTTGAAGGTGGGAGGAATGGACATCATTTTGGGTTGAGATTTGGGTTGTCAAAATCTGAATCCCCTTTTATTATGGAGAAGTTGACAAATCTCATTGACTCAATCTGCTTGCAAGATGTGGGCTTTAGTGGTGGCACAAAGCTGCATAACAGAGAGATTCAAAATAAACAGACAAAAAACCCACCTCACTTTCTTGGCCTCTGATCACCAGTTGAACTGAAACAATTAGGCATGACACGGGATAAGGCTGATCCAAGATTGCCTCTCCACTCTGGGAGTCCATGGATCAAACTGGACAACATGCTTATTATGTTTCTTGCAAAAGTGGCTCCACTAAATGATAGAAGGTATTTCTCTTCTTCTTCTTCTTCTTCTTCTTCTTCTTCTTCTTCTTCTTCTTCTTCATCATCATCATCATCATCATCATCATCATCATCATCATCATCATCATCAGCAGCAGCAGCAGCAGCAGCAGCAGCAGCAGCAGCAGCAGCAACAACATAGTCCATCAGGTCAATTCATTCCAGAATGTACTATGTAGAGATTATTCAGAAGTGGTTTACTATTCTCTTCTTCAGGACTCTCCATGGTCTGCTGCACCTAGTCCCAGGCCTTCTTCTGAGTGGCACCACAAGGATTTGAACTCCCAACTCTCAGTTCCCCTGCCAGAAACCTAACTCACTGAACTATCCAGGCATGTTATTCTCTTTGAGGACACATTTGCATAGTTGTCCTCATGCATGGCCTCAAACAAATACTCGCTTCTACCAAAAATGTTGAGAATTGCAGTTTCCATTTCATCCTTTCTCAGTGGATTAGCATAGAAAAAAATGAATTCTTTGTGAATTTCCGCAAAGAGCTCTAAAAGAATGGCCTGAATATGGATGAAGTTAGTGGTGGTGTTCCTGTTCACCCATCACAAGCAATTTCTAGATCTACATTATTATGCTTAATGGACAGTCAGCATGGAAGCTCTCTTTTCCTGGTTCTCATGCCATTCATGCACACCATAAATATTCTATCGAGTGAGGCAGTAACTCCTCAATGCCTAAATGCACATCAGCTCTCTGATGCTTGAACTGATTGCATCAGCCATTCAGCTGGTTTGCCCATGAATACCACTGGCCCTGCATCCAATTCTAGGCACCTAATCAGTTACCATTGAGCAACAGAACAATATATTTTAAAGCACATTCACCTCCAAGCTTGCTCACTGCCAGTACTTACTTCTATGAGGACAGCAAAATCATCTGAGATTAAGAAACCAGGTAGTTTTGGAATTGAAATGTGCAGTCATATTTTTTTAAAGGACAGTAAAGTGCTGCAGGCAGGGTGCATTTAAACAGAGGATTGGATTTGCACATATTAGCATGCTCATAAAAGTTTAGCCAGTGCTGTGCTTTCTGAATTACAATGTGGGTTACTGTGCTCCTGAGGAACATGGTAAATAAACAAAATCAAACAGAGAAGCTGGACCTGGAGGTCTTTTGCTGTTACTGCCACACAGTTCAGACAGCGCGTGTTGGAGGCACAGGAGACAATTTTGGGTAAGAGAGTAGAAGACTGAAAACAAAGAATAGCTGTGACTTTGAAAAGGCAATACTCCACAGTGAGATGAACTGCTGGGGGAAAAAACTGCTGTGAAATCAGCCAAAAGAAACTGAGGATATAAGGAAACGATGAACCCAATAGAAATGTAAGATGATGCACACTCACACTAATCATGTCACCCATGTTGTTGTCATAGGTAGAAAGAAATCCAGCATGTCTGTATTTACTATCATCATGTCACATGTGGTTATTGCCACCTCTAGCTGCCTAGGTGCTGGGCCTAAGCACATCCAGTCTTGCCTGATTTTGGAAGCTAAGCAGGGTCAGCACTGACTAGTACTTGGATGGGAGTCCACCGGGGAATACCAGGTGCTGTAGGCGCCTGGAGTAGGAACTGGAGAACCACTCCAGTATTCCTGCCAAGAAAACTCCATGGACATGGGGTCACAAAGAGTCGGTCATGACTGTAACGACACAACACACATACAAACACATTCTCTAACTAAGGAAAGGGAACCTATGCCATCCCAGAAGTGCCGCTGAACTCCAATACCCATCAGCCCCAGCCAGCACGGCTAATATTCAGAGATAATAGGATTTGGATTTCCATTGAAACCAGGAAGGCTGTAGGTTCAGTGCCCCTTTAGCAGCCCATGGTGAACACTGAGCATTATATAGTGAGTTGATTACTCTTAGAAGCTTTTAGCTACTAGACCATGGTCAAAGAACAAAGTGGGGGGTTTCTGGAGGGTATGAGGAATTTTGTGGAGCATTTTATTTTGCTAGACAGGTATGATTTGCATGAATGGAGTAAAAATGAAAGAAGATGATATATTCTTCCAAATGTGACTGGACCAAAATATCTGAGGCCTTGTGAAACAAACGTATTATAAGGCACCCATTCCATTAAGGCTTGGTTAGGTGTATTTTCATACAAAGATAACTGAGATGTTGCTGGAACAGCTACGATGCACTGACACATGGGCTAGAGGCAGTCTGCCAATGGCATCTATGTGCTGGCTACAATTCCACTCTTTCCTCCACCTAGACTCAGAGAACCATTGTAAGTAGAGATGGGCACGAAACAGAAAAAATGGCGTTTCGGTTTTTTGTTTGTCGTTGAGAGGTCTGTTTCAGTTTGTTTCCATTTGTCGGGAATTTTTTGAAAATATTCATTACCGTTTTTCGTTTTTTCATTTGTCGTTTCTACCCGCTTTTTGCACGATTTTTAAAGCATTTCCATGCTCAGGCATCCCCCAACGCCCCAGACCAGAGGGAAAACACTAAAAAAATGGATGCTGGCAGAGACACATTATAGACTAGGTATGCAGGGAGGCTGCAAAAGCAGCGGCGGGCATTGCCCAGGGTGCAAGGCAGCCACAGAGTGACTGCACTGCGGGGCAGGGGAGGGTACTCACCGAGAGGTACGCAGCACGCATGCACACAGGGAGGCTGCAGGACTGAAGCTAGAGTCACAGAGACAGCAATCCCACCCTAACTCCCACCAGAGACTGCAAGGAGGACGGGGGCTGCCAGAGCTTTTTATGCCCTCTGTGGCTGCCAGACCTGCCCGCCCAGTATGCAACCTGGGCATCCTATTGGTTGAACATGATCCCACATCACATGGCTTGCCTCCATTTTGTGGCTGGTGGCGACATCCATTTTAAAGGGAAAAGAAAAATACATTGCAATGGGAGAAGACAAAAACAAACGTTTTAAGTTATTTCATGCCATGTAAGCACTAATATGCATTCAACTGTCATATTGCATGTTTTTTCAATTTAACTTTCATAAACAGAGTTGGGAAAAGTTTTCCAGCTGTAGCTTTGTTTCATTCAAACTTTATCTTGGCTTTTCAATACAAGTCCTTTCTGACTCCACATTGGACACACTGCAATCTGTAAAAGTCTATGCCAAGTAAAATGCTGACGCATGGAGAGAAGAAATACACATTTGCTTTAGCCACTTTGTCCCATAATGCTTTCTAGGGCTCCTTGGATTTGACCCACTTCACTGCTCAGGGTTCTGTTGCCTATAATATTGTGATTCACCACTCAAGAGTCCTGATCCTAATTATAGTACTGTCTCTTTTGTGTGTACTGGCCTATAATTTGAAACTCCCAACACTCAAGTGTGTAATGAAGCAAAACTTTCTGGCTCTTGTTCTGACATGCCACAGTGATCTGCTGGTGCGTCTTTTCATGCAGACTCCAGGAATGCAAAACTGCACTTGCTTAATAAAAAGAACAAAAATAGAACATCAACAAATATGGGATCTAGAGATGGGCACGAAACGAACATTTTTCGTTTCCGTTATTCGTTATTCGTTTTGTTACATAACAAAATGACAAATGAAAATTGTGATGAAAATGGAATGAAATGAACAGAACCACAAAAATTGTGTTTGTAACATTTCGTTTTCGTTAATGGCGACGCGCAATGAAATGAGCTGTTTTAAATGTTAAAAAACACCCTGGACATGCATAAAAACACAGCGATAGTTATTTATACTGTCTGATAATACCTACCGGGGGGGGTCCTTAAAACGTGCATTTATGTCTGTTCTCAGATTGCTGTATTTTTTCCCTTTAAGGGGAGTTAGGGGACATTGACTCAAAATGGCTCCCAGATGCCTAATATTGATTTCTTGGGTATTAAAACACCCTGGACATCCATAAAAATGCTGCAATAATGCGATAATTATTTGAAATTATTACCTACCAGGGGGTTGGGGTCCTTAAAACATTTGTTTTTGTCTTCTTGCATTGCTATGCATTTTTCTTTTCCCTTTAAGGATGACAAAATGGATGTCGCCACTCCAGCCATAACATGGAGGCAAGGCATGTGATGGGATCATGTAAATCCTTGGACAACTTCAACCAATAGCATGCCCATGTTGCAGACTGGGCAGGTCTGGCAGCCAGAGAGGGCATAAAAAGCTCTGGCAGCCCCCGTCCTCCTTGCAGTCCCCGGTGGGAGTTAGGGTGGGATTGCCATCTCTGCGACTCTAGCTTCAGTCCTGCAGCCTCCCTGGGTGCAAGTGTGTGTGCTGTGTACCTCTCGGTGAGTACCCTCCCCTGCCCTGCAGTGCAGTAACTCTGAGGCTGCCTTGCACCCTGGGCAATGCCCGCCAGTGCCTTTGCAGCCTCCCTGCGTAACTAGTCTATACTGTGTCTCTGCCAGCATCAATTTTTTTTAGTGTTTTCCCTCTGGTGTGGGGCATTGGGGAATCCCCCTGCATGGAAATGGTTTAAAAATCGCGCAAAAAGCGGGTAGAAACGAAAAACGAAAAAACAAAAAATGAAAATGAAAATTTCCAAAAATTCATGAAAAACGGAAACAAAACAAAACGGACCTCTCAACGAAAAATGAAAAACCAAAACACCATTTTTTTTATTCGTGCCCATCTCTAATGGGATCTTTCGGGTGGAAGGAGAAAAAATGTTATTAGGTTGACTTTTAAAGCTTGCTTGGAACATGCTTACTGCAAGAGGCCACTTGCAAAGTCTGGACTTTCTTTTTCAGTTCTCATCACATCACATATTCTTGATCTCTGCTGGCCCAGAAGAAATACTGCAAGTAGGATATCAGAGTCATTTCTGCTACTGACTTATCAAGACAAAACGCAAACATGCACATACACCCAGAGACACTTGCTGGTGTCTGAATGCCCTTCCCTGAGGATGGGTAAAAGAAATTCACTGTCTTGCTTCTATAACTTGGAGGCTGAAATGCCAGCTTAGATTGAGAGTCAGACTCAGTGACTTTTGGTGTTGAGGACTTGGGTTGTTTTCCTTATGTTGTATATGTAGAACATACACTATGAATGTACATCTTCACTTATGCTGTTCTCACACATGAAAACAAAAAAAAAACCATGAAAAGTATTCTTCCTGGTGAGTCAAATAAATGTTGTTTTGTTTGTCTTCTGCAACAAGAAGTTATTTTGTACAACAACAACAACAACAACAACAACAAACCCCCCAAAAGACACCTTCCCTAGTAATCTGATTTTAAATTTTACAAAGTTCTATGAATATGGCTTTGGACTTGTCCGGAATTCCCAGCCACCTACTTCCAGTTGTCTGTGTGAACAATGCATCCCTTCAAATGTCCTAAGGTTCTGCAGGCCAAGCAATTGTTGGAGGGATAACCAGGATGAAGGTTTGCTCACTCTTTTCACATCTCTGACTTCAGACCTGGGAAGCCAGGTGTTGGGCATAAAGCAGCCACATTACAATAGAATTCCCATCTCATAAGAAGATAAGAAAATAAGATGAGCCATGCTGGATCAGGCCAAAGGCCCATCTAGTCCAGCATCTTTATCTCACTGTGGCCCCACTGCACAAGACTAGATATCTGTCTCCTGATACCACTCCCTTGCATCTGACCCTTGAAGTACCCTGGTATTAAGCCTGGAGATCACACATCTCCATCATGGTTTATAACCTGTGATGGACTTCTCCTCCAGGAATCTGCCCAATCCCCTTTTGAATGCATCCAGGCCAGATGTCATCACCACCTCCTGTGGCAGAGAGTTCCACAGACTAAGAATACACTGGGTAAAAAAATATTTCCTTTTGTCTGTTCTCACTCTCCCAACCCTCAGTTTGAGTGGATGTCCCCTAGTTCTGGTATTTTTGGACAAGGTGAAGAGCGTCCTTCTATCCACTTTACTCATGCCCTGCATTATTTTGCATTATCTCAAGTGAGAGCCCTGTGTTTTGTCATTTATATGTAATTTATCCTAGTATGGAAATATATAAACACACATGAACACCAGTGCAAAACTGAGAACAAATAGGCTCATGCCATTCTCTAAACCAGGTATGGAGGTATCAATGTCAATATGCACAGCAAATGTGTGGATGTAAGTCATATTAGACAGCACTCACACATCCCTCATCGGTTGCTTCAGTCTTAGGCTACTTTGTCTGCAGCTATAAAACAAGATAAAATTACTCAGCCCTTAGGGCGCTTGATGGAACTATTTAAAAAGGTTTTTCAGATATAGTCATAGGGTAGCCATATCTTCATTATCTTAATTAAAGGAAACAGGGTTCATTCCATGACTACACATAGTGTGTAGAAGAATGAAGACATCATAATTGTCCCTGGCTTCAAACAATTATATTTCTGGAAAAATATGATTATATCAGAGGGCTCTTAGTTTTGAAGCTTGGTCCAAAAAACCTGTATTAAATTAGAAGAGACAATGGACGTTTATGCTTTATTTGCAAGCACGAAGCACTTTCTTATCCCCTTGTTTCCAAAGAGGGATGTTCAGTTTCTCAAAGTGCATAGTACCAAGAATATTTCCAGCACTGCAGTAAGCCCTGTGCCTGTCCAGACATCTATCTATTCCCAGCTGGACTACTGTAATACCACTGCCTGTAATGCTACTAATGGAAAATCTCAGGAAACATCAATAGGCCCCAAACGCAGCAGCCAGATTGCTGACTGGAGTGGGTTACAGAGATCACATTATGCCCCTATTGAAGCAGCTCCACTGGATGCCAATCAGCTATCGGGCACAATTCAAAGTGCTGACCTTAACCTACAAAGCACAAAATGCCCTGGGTCCAAGCTACCTCAAAGATCGAATCTCACAGTATGAACCGGCTTGGGTGTTAAGGTCATCAGGAGAGGCCTTTCTCTCCATCCCGCCACCTTCACAGGTGTGCCTCAGAAGAACATGTGAAGGGGCCTTCTCTGTTGCTGTTCCCAGATTTTGGAACTCCCTCCCTCTGGAAGCCAGGACAGCCCCATTTCTCTTATCTGTCCAGAAGCATCAACTGAGACACCAGCTTTAATGCTACTTCCCCCACCCCCAAGATGCCTCTTTTAATTCCCTGTTCTTAACTTGAATATGTCTTAAATGTTCTGAGCTGTATATTGTTCCTCATTATTGTAAGCCACCTTGTACCCTTTTCCAAGGAGAAAGGTGGGGTTAAAACATTCAAAAATAAATAAAAATGCATCTGCTTTCTCAATCCTCAGGTCCTCTTCTGGCAGAGCAGCAGAGAGGAAGGAGCTGGTCAGAGGAGCACAGAACAAAGGGCAGAGCTAACTTCTTTTTGCAGGAGCAAGGGGCGGAGTTTTAGCTTTAAATAGCTGCTACCAGCAGTCTCTCAGTCCTCTTCTGGCAGAGCAGCAGAGAGGAAGGAGCTGGTCAGAGGAGCACAGAACAAAGGGCAGAGCTAACTTCTTCTTTTTGCAGGAGCAAGGGGCGGAGTTTTAGCTTTAAATAGCTGCTACCAGCAGTCTCTCAGTCCTCTTCTGGCAGAGCAGCAGAGAGGAAGGAGCTGGTCAGAGGAGCGCAGAACAAAGGGCAGAGCTAACTTCTTCTTTTTGCAGGAGCAAGGGGCGGAGTTTTAGCTTTAAATAGCTGCTACCAGCAGTCTCTCAGTCCTCTTCTGGCAGAGCAGCAGAGAGGAAGGAGCTGGTCAGAGGAGCACAGAACAAAGGGCAGAGCTAACTTCTTCTTTTTTGCAGGAGCAAGGGGCGGAGTTTTAGCTTTAAATAGCTGCTACCAGCAGTGCCAGCCCTGAAAAACTAAAAAAAAAAAAAAAAAACAATTCTGGGTTTAATTGAGTTCCCAAGCCAAGCAACTCCTCAGGAGGTCCTACACTTCCTGACGTGCTTGTAGTTGGAGTAGAGGTGCTTTAGCGGCCCCTACACTGTTAGATTTTGAATAAACAATAAAAGAAGTAAAGAGTCTTAGTAGATTAAAAAAAAAAGTGCAAGTTTACATTTTTGAGACCTTGAATACATTTTATTGTAATCGTTAAAATGGAGTTGCAGGGAGCAGCTGTAGTTACCTGCAGTACTTGTGCCATGTTTGTTATCTTGACAGAGCGTGTGCAGAACTACATCTGCTGCAAGTGCAAGCTGGTAGCGCTATTGGAAGAGAAGGTCCAGCAGCTAGAGGCTCGCATAGTGGACCAGCAACAGATTAAGGAGCTTGAGCAGTTCCTGGACAGAGCGGAAGAGACTATCCAGGTCCAAGAAGAGACAGGGCACACTTCAGAGGAGGAAGTCACTCCCCCAACTCAGGAGGTGGATGGGTGGACGAATGTGACTCAAAGGAGTAGAAGGCCAAGGCATCGCTCAGAGAGTCTCATCTTGCACAATCAATTTGAAGCTCTTTCCCCTCAGCACACCTCATGAGGCACACATAGAGGAAGAAGTGGTTCCGCCTCGGAGGATCTCTCCCTCATCACTATTGATGAGATACAAGATCAGGTACATGTTGATGAGCAGGCTGCAGGAGAGAAGCTCATTGTGCTAGGGGATTCTATCATTAGAAATACGGAGGGATGGATTTGTGAGGAGCATGATAACCGGATGGTCACTTGCCTGCCGGGTGCAAAGGTTGCAGACATCACCAGAAATATAGATAGCTTGTTAGAGAGAACTGGGAAGGAGCCAGTGGTAATGGTACACGTCGGTACCAATGATGTCGGGAAGGCCAAGCGGTCAGTCTTGGAAGCCAAATTCAGGTTGCTAGGTAGAAGATTGAAGTCCCGGGCTTCCAAGGTAGCATTTTCAGAAGTGCTACCTGTTCCTCGTGCAGGTCCCGCCAGGCAGGCAGTACTCAGAAGCCTCAATGCGTGGATGAGGCGATGGTGTGGAGAGGAGGGCTTTAGATTTGTCAGGAACTGGAGAACATTTTGGGACAAGCCAAACCTCTTCAGGAGGGATGGGTTGCACTTGAATCATGACGGGACCAGATTGCTGGCACTCAACCTCAAAAAGGCAGCAGAGCAGCTTTTAAACTGATAACTGGGGAAAGCCGACAGGAGCTGTGTGGCATTCGATTGAATACCTCATCCTCGGGAATGAGGTTGGAGAGGGTAGAGAATCACATAGAGATGACATAGCAAGTATTAACACTGGCAGAATAGCGGAATGTGACAGTTCGTCTACTGAAAATAAAAGCTGTGGGGGGAGAAGAACAAGGCAGCAGCTGTTGCGGGACCCACTGTACAAGTGCTTCTACGCCAATGCTCGAAGCCTCCGAGCAAAGATAGGAGAACTTGAACATCTGGCAGCTAGGGATAACATTGATATAATAGCCATAACAGAAACCTGGTGGAATGTGGAGAACCAGTGGGACACAGCAATCCCAGGCTATAAACTCTATAGAAGGGATAGAGAGGGGCGGGTTGGAGGAGGAGTGGCCATCTATGTCAAAGAAGGCATAAAATCCAGCAGAATGGAGATTGACAGAGGGTCTGACTCCGCCATAGAATCACTGTGGGTTAAACTACCAGGTCCAAAGAGTGATATGATAGTTGGAGTATTCTATCGTCCACCAGATCAAAAACTTGAGGGGGACCTTGAAATGAGGAGAGAAATCATGGAGGTGGCTAAGAGGGATAGGATAGTAATCATGGGGGACTTTAATTATCCCCACATTGACTGGGCCAATGCGAGCTCCGGGCAAGAAAGAGAAACTGGGTTTCTCGACTTGCTGAATGACTGTGCCTTAGAGCAACTTGTCATGGAGCCCACCCGAGAACAGGCAACTCTAGATCTAATATTGTGTGATACTCAGGACCTCGTCAGGGATGTGAATGTCACTGAGCCTCTGGGGAACAGTGACCATGCTGCAATTACCTTTGCCATGCATGTCGGAGGAAGAGTGTCAACCAAATCAGACATAAAAACCCTTGATTTTCGAAGGGCAAACTTCCCTCAGATGAGGAAACTAGTTAGAGAGAAACTGAAGGGGAGGGTTAGAAGAATCCAATCTCTTCAGAGTGCATGGAGCCTGTTTAAAACAACAATAATAGAGGCCCAGCACAAGTGCATACCACAAAGAAAGAAGAGCTCATTTAAGTCCAAGAGGACACCGGCATGGTTAACGAGTGGAGTTAGAGAGGCTCTAAAGCACAAGGAGAGGTCCTTCTGTAAATGGAAATCCTCCCAAATGAGGAAAATAAAAAGGAACACAATCTCTGGCAAAAGAAATGTAAAAAGATGATAAGGAGGCAAAGAAAGACTTTGAGGAACGCATGGCTAGCAATATAAAGGGTAATAATAAAAGCTTCTTTAAATATGTTAGAAGTAGAAAACCTGCCAGAGAACCAATTGGGCCTCTGGATGGTGAGAGAGGAAAAGGGGAGGTTAAGGAGGACTTGGACATTGCAGAGAAATTGAACGAGTTCTTTGCGTCTGTCTTCACGACAGAGGACCTTGAGCGGATTCCGCTGCCTGAGCCGCCCCTCTTGACTAAAGAATTAAATCAAATACAGGTTAAAAGAGAGGAGGTTTTAGGACTAATTGATAAATTGAGGATTAACAAGTCACCGGGCCCAGATGGCATCCACCCAAGGGTTATTAGGGAACTGAGAAATGAAATTGCAGATCTCTTAACGGTAATATGCAACTTGTCTCTTCAAACGGCCACAGTGCCGGAGGACTGGAGGATAGCGGATGTCACACCAATTTTTAAAAAAGGAAGGAGGGGGACCCAGGAAACTACAGGCCGGGTTAGCCTTACATCTGTCCCAGGAAGATGGTGGAAGGCCTCATCCAAGAGAAAATCTTAAAACACATAAAAGAACAAACCTTGCTGAGAGAAAATCAGCATGGCTTCTGTAAGGGTAAATCTTGTCTTACAAACCTTTTAGAATTTTTTGAAAAGGTCAACAGGCACGTGGATTTGGGTGAACCGGTGGATATAGTCTATCTGGATTTACAAAAGGCTTTTGACACAGTCCCTCACCAAAGGCTGCTGAGAAAATTGCATAGTCAGGGGATAAGAGGGCAGGTCCTCTTATGGATTGAGAACTGGTTGAGATCCCGGAAACAAAGAGTAGGTGTCAATGGGAAATTTTCACAATGGAGAGAAGTGAAAAGCAGTGTGCCCCAGGGCTCGGTCCTGGGACTGGTGCTTTTCAATCTGTTCATAAATGACCTGGAGACAGGGATAAACAGTGTGGTGGCCAAGTTTGCAGATGACACAAAACTTTTCCATGTGGTAAAAACCAGAGAAGATTGTGAAGAGCTCCAGAAGGATCTCTCCAAACTGGGGGAGTGGGCTGAGAAATGGCAAATGCATTTTAATGTAACCAAATGTAAAGTAATGCATATTGGGGCAAAAATCCAAACTTCATCTATCAACTCATGGGCTCTGAGTTATCCGTGACGGATCAGGAAAGAGATCTTGGTGTGTTGGTGGACAGCTCCATGAAGGTGTCTCCCAATGTGTGGCAGCAGTGAAGAAGGCCAATTCCATGCTAGGGATTATCAAAAGGGGATTGAAAATAAAACAGCCAACATTATAATGCCGTTATACAAAACAATAGTAAGGCCCCACCTGGAGTATTGTGTACAATTCTGGTCACCGCATCTCAAGAAAGACATAGTGGAACTGGAAAAGGTGCAGAAGAGAGCGACTAAAATGATTACTGGGCTGGGGCACCTCCCTTATGAAGAAAGGCTAAAACAATTGGGCCTCTTCAGTCTGGAAAAAGGCGCTTGAGGGGGATATGATTGAGACATACAAAATAATGCAGGGTATGAGTAAAGTGGATAGAGGGAAGCTCTTCTCCCTCTCTCAAAATACCAGAACTAGGGACATACACTCAAATTGAGTGCTGGGAGAGTAAGAACTGACAAAAGAAAATATTTTTTCACCCAGCGCGTTGTAAGTCTATGGAACTCCCTGCCACAGGATGTGGTGATGGCATCTGGCCTGGATGCCTTCAAAAGGGGATTGGACAGATTCCTAGAGGAAAAGTCCATCACGGGTTACAAACCATGATGGAGATGTGTAATCTCTAGGCTTTAAACCAGGGTACTTCAAGGGCCAGATGCAGGGGAGTGGTATCAGGAGAGAGATATCTAGTCTCATGCGCTCCCAAACTCATCTGGTGGGGCCGCTGTGAGATACAGGAAGCTGGACTAGATGGGCCTTTGGCCTGATCCAGCATGGCTCTTCTTATGTTCTTATGTTCTTATGTTCTAATCTTTGTGTGGGTGTTCACCATGAGACTGTAAAAGTAACAGAGTACAAGCCCAGGTATCATTAATAATCATATTCTGGACTTTAACTTATGAGATCAGGATGGCTTGGTGTTCAGCTAGCAATTTTCTTAAACATAAAAAGCTAGTGTTTTCACAAATGGCTAACATTTTTGAGTCACATTGCTGCACACCTAGGCATCAACTTTGCTTCAGAAGGCTCTCCTCCTATTCCCTCTCATGCCTTGTGACCAGAACAGAGGTTCACCTTAAAATGGTGGTGTGAGATGCCTTCTCTACTTGACTAGTAAGCTGCTTTGGGCTGATAAGATCATTGATCTTATTTGAATGTGCGTAGTGGTTGGTGCTACGCTAGGAACACTTCATTAGAATAGGCAGGGCATTTTATGAGTGCAGTAGCACCTCCCATTGATGGGAAAGCATTGGGTTCAGTGGTGGATCTGTCCTACAGAGAGACAGTCTTTGCAGGTAGTCTTCCATTTCTGCAGTCCTTTTACATCACCTCTTTTGAGACTCTGGAAGATCTACAACTCAATGGTCTCCAGAGCAGCTTGCTTGCTTGCTTGCTTGCTTGCTTGCTTATTTATTTATTTATTTATTTATTTATTTATTTATTTATTTATTTATTTATTTATTTATTTATTTATTTATATGTTTGTTTGTTTGTTTGTTTGTTTTTAAGATGTTTTGGAGGCACAGGTAGGAGTCAAATTAAGCAAAGTATTCTACTTATGTACCACCTCTTAGTGCTTAAAGCATTCTCTGAGCAGTTTGCAATTTATTTATGCAGGCTACACATTCCCCAACCCCAGCTAGCTGGGTACTCATTTTACCAACCTCGGGATAGAAGGCTGAGTCAACCATGAGCCAGCTACCTGGGATTGAACCCCAGGTCATAAGTACAGCCATATCTGACACAAGGCTCTTAACAATAATTAATCGTGCAGATTGTCTTTCCGCTTCCTTCATCTTAAGGAAGCAAAACTCCACTAAGCATATCAGAGTTTGGTATGAAATTTTCTAGCCAGTTCCTATTACTCATGCAAGAAAGCATGGCTGGGTGTAAGCTGCCAAGGGGAAAGGGATATGACAATGACAAGAGTAATTTTATAGGGCTGTAGTTCAGTACAGGGTTATATTTCAGTGACAAATACCAATTATCCATACTCTACCCTGTTGAGGTGTATTGTAACTGTGATATACTGCCATGGAGCAATCCAGTGCTGTTTCTCTCTATTATGTGTTTAGAGATAAGAGCTTGTACCTTGAAACCCGAGATGTCTCAGACACTTCAATCAAGATTGTTTTCCCATAAATCTACTACTTCCTAGTAAGAAAACCATGTTCTTATTCATTACATTAGGAAAATGCCTTGGTTGAAGCAAGATTCAGGTGACCTGGAGTTGACAAGTTGATGCACGTTTTAAGAGGTATCATGCTGTGCCCTCCTTTGATCAGTGGAACTCCTGTAATCAACAAAAAACTACTATTTCCTAGGGTTGTGAAGTTCAACAGCAGGAAAGTATCATGGAAAAAAATACAACCTTCCCCTCCCCTTTCTTAAAAGTTTACAACATGTACATGATCTGTTTGAACTGACAAATTATTAGCAAAACATCCTGGAGCTGGGTGTTTCTTCTAGTATCTGCTCTTACAAATTCTAACATTCTGTGGGTGGGTCTCCTCTCCACATCAAAGAATGATGGAGAAACCAAGAGAGGGAGTATGTGTGACTACTTTATGCTTTTCCTCCAACTTCATATGAAGTCTGAAGGTATATTATAGGTATATTATATTATATTATATATATATGAAGTAGCATGTTTGCTGTTTGTAGTTTATTATTTTGCAATGATCTGATGATTATGCAATAAAGATTCTATTCTATTCCTTTTCCCATTTTGTGAAACGTGGATGAAAGAATGCATACAGTATGACACTCACTCATGCTTACTTCTTTCACTGCTTGTATAAAATTAAAGACATGGCTTCAAGGAGTGGGCTGTTTTATCTTTAGTTAAACAAAGTTCAGTTTTCATTCTTTCTTTAGAAGCACTTTTAGAACAGCTGTAATTCTTTGTTGATCTATATTTCAGCTGATTTGATAAATCACATAATCACAAAGACCAAACAGGAGCAATGTCCAGGTTTCCACTCTGCATCTATCTATGTATCCACATTATTATTTTGAGACCACTTGTTCTTCTGTGTATGTACAAATCTGCTGGCAACCAGTCTATTATTGTTATTATTATCTTGATAAACTATGCAACACTTTGTAGATAGATAGATAGGTTTTTATTGCAGTATAAAACCATAAAAGTCATTAAAAAGCAACATGATTGCAAAATTGTAGGGTTACAAAAACAGTGTAGATATAATACTATACCTAGAAATATTAAAAGGAAAAAGGAAACAGAACCAGTAAAAGAAAGTAGAGAATTTTCTAGTTAAAACTAGCCCATCTTCTTAGTATGGAATTGAGTCAGGTATAAACAGAATTTGTCTATTTGTTTGGTAAGAGGGTTTTCATCACTTAAAATTCTTTCCAAACCCACCTCGTTTGTGTCTACTGTTAGTCTATATAAACATGGGTGAAAAAATCTGTCTCTATAAAGGTGGTGAAGAGGACAATGAAAAAATATATGTACCATCGATTCCACCTCCCTTTGGGAGCACATGCAACCTCTATCTTCATAGGGAATTTTCTTATATCTCCTTCTAAAACCCTTGAAGGAATAACTGAGCAGCGGGCTAAAGTAAAGGCTGTCCGGTAAGCAGGATCTTCCAGCTGTGAGAGATAGTTGGCCATTCTCATAACATATCTGGTCTCCATAGGAGCCCTAAACAAAGGAGATTGTGCTATAGCTCGTTGGCCCTCAATGTCTTGGCAACACTTTGTATATTTGTTGCTAAGCTCTGAGTAAAGCACTTAATATAAACCATAGACAAAATCCTGTTCACTTAGACAACGGTATCAGGATTGAAAATCATGTAAGTATTTCCATTTCCCCAGGACTCAGCCATACAACCATATGTACGAATGACATCCCACTGGAGAAGAAAAACTGCCATACAATTACTCTTCTATGTGTTATATTTCTCAATTGGATTTTGGTCCATTAGTTTTTCTTAGCACTGAGCATGTTTCTTGTTTTTTTTCCTCTTGCTAGATAGTGTTCGTCAGGTCATATATACCCCTCTGAGTTGGACAAATCATATAGGAAGAGCAAATAAGAGCAGAGACAATTATTTATTTTATTTATTTTAGAGTATTTTTACCCCACCTTTCCCCTTGGAAAAGAACCCAAGGCGGCTTACAGTAATTAAGGAAATATACAGTCCAGTACAATTGAGACATGTTCAAGTATTTGAGATCCAGGAATTGAGGGACATCTTACAGCATTAATAGACAAACATTACATTAAAGCAACATGGTTATAAGTAGTCATAAACAGAAAGTCTGTGTGAACCCATAGGTTCATATAAAATACACATGGTAGTCCATCATTCAGGGAAAGCTTGCCTGAAGAGAAAGGTCTTTGCCTGTTTCCTGAAGGATAACAGAGATGAGGCAGTCCTGACCTCTAGTGAGAGAGAGTTCCAGAGTCCGGGTGCAGCAGTCGAGAAGGCCCTTTTATGGGTACCCACGAGACGTACCTGATGGCCCAAATCCTATTGCTTAGCATAGTCATTTGTACTTGAGTAGGCCTTTTGAATCAATAGGTATTTCCTGTAAGCTCCTTCATAAATTCCAATGAACCTAAGTAGTACTCTAAGTACAACTTACTATTTTAATGCAGAACTTACAGAGGACGTGACTCACAAAAACCCACAATGTAATTGGCTTGTTCTAGTGCAATTTACTACACTGA
This sequence comes from Phrynocephalus forsythii, assembly GCA_029282475.1. Taxonomy (NCBI): domain Eukaryota; kingdom Metazoa; phylum Chordata; class Lepidosauria; order Squamata; family Agamidae; genus Phrynocephalus; species Phrynocephalus forsythii. Next base: position 96,208,184 of record JAPFRF010000005.1, read on the forward strand.
GCAACAGATTTTGGCCATACTTTCCTACTCTCATACTGAATGGGCAATAGTTCTGCCTTATTTTGAAAAGGGGTGTATGTGTTGTGTGTCTCCAAAACATGCTGCATTTAGCTCCCATACACAGATTTGAAGATGACATCTTTCCAATGTTCAAATAAAAGATCTGGCATGAACATGACACATATTTAAAAATCATATTCATAGCCGTCTGCTTATGAAAGTTGTGTTAATTAATAGGTGAAATTAGCCAGCAGCTCTTAACAGCATAATTGTAAATAATTTCCTGATGATTTGCACACTTTATCCTGAAAATACAAAAGCCTTGCTAATGATAATCTGGCAACCTCCAGCAAAGTGACAAACATTAATTACGGACTATTATGATGTAATCTTCAAATGTAAGAGATTTTTGACACTTGCACAAAGAATCACATAGAAGGACTTGTCTAATGACCTTCCACTTCTCCAGCATAGTGGATGTTATATTCAGCTCTGCATCTTTGCCACTGCCATGACAACAGTACAGATTACTGGAGGAGACAGAGTAAAAAAGTTTGTAAGATGGTTGCTTTTTTGGAGTTAAAGATGTATGCAGAAAGTAGGGTGGAACATAATGGCTCATGATTAGAACACTTGGCTAAACTTTCTAAGCCTCCAAGTCTGCAGCTCTGCATAATGATTTTGTTTGGGGCCATGGTTGCTGCTGTGATCTTGGACCACATGGGGTTATAAATGTCTGTCTATAATAACATTCTAACCTTATCCCAAAGTGTCTATATCAAAATACTCAATGTGGTTTTAATGAAGAATACTTATCTAATTCCTCCCACCAACAGCATTTCCCCATCTATTTTCTGGATTGCAGGGTTCCAAATTTTCTGGTCCCTGAACAGAGTGCCATTGATGCATCAGCTCTCTTCCTTTTTATTTTCTTTTTAAATTAGTGCATGACCTTTGCACTGGCTACTGTTCATGCTCTGTTTACAACCCTTATTTACCTGCACATCTGCTGTAACCCATGACATTGTGCACCATAAAGCACCTACTGCCATCATAAACTTTGTTTGCTTATGCATCACAGTTCAGATTTCACAATATGGATACAAGTAAACAGTATTGCATGGTTATTGTGCACTGCTTTGGCAACCAGACTTGGAGCATGGGAATAAAATCAATGAATATCATTCCAGAGTTGTTATAGCATACTTTTTGCAGCTTCAGCCCAGCCCACAGCTTGGAATAAAAAGGTCTACTGCTGAACAATGCAGCAGGATATGTGTAAATGATTCAGAGTTGGAGCTCCAGCTCAGTTCTGGCTTTAAATCATTTACACATGACCTGCTTCCTTCCAGACCAAACCCTTTCTGAACTGCAACATGGGGACGATGCATAGCATTTCTTTTACATTCTGCAGATTTTTTTTTTTAAAAAAACATTTTAAAAGTGGAATTTACAAAGTGCTTCCTACTCACTAAAAGCTGAGGTATAAAGAATGTGAACTCTTGTCATGTCTGCTTGAGCTTGAGGTTGCCATGTTAATGCTCAATCCTATATTAAAAGCTTGGATTTATCCATTGATTTCTGTGGGCAGCTCTTATGTCTGTCTATGGTCACACTTAGCTATACATCAACCAGGAAATGATGTACCAAGACAATAAAACAGTTTCCTCCATCCTGCTTATATCCATGTGTTGCTCCTTTTGCTCTCCCTTTCCAGCCACAACACTGAGAGTCAGACCACATACTCTGCCCACTGATAGATAGATAGATAGATAGATAGATAGATAGATAGATAGATAGATAGATAGATAGATAGATAGATAGATAGATAGATAGATAGATAGATCTTAGTTACAAGTGAAATGGTGGGGCTCATTTCAACTTTTGCAATCCCAGAGATCCCTTGGGCATGCATAGACCATGGATTCTGCCCTGTGATTATGAACAGCAAGGCTGCTGAAGTCACATTTATTTTAGTTCATGCTTCTTTGGGCATAAGCCACAATGAACAAACTTCCATTAAAATGCAATGGATTCTTCTACATTGTAGGCTGTTTCAAAATTATTCACAAATTGTAGAGCCCCAAGGATTGGGGGGGGCAGCCAGCCCATTATCTTCACTTTTCTACATCACATATTTCATATCAACCAAGGACATCGTTGTTTAATATGGCAGAGATCTTTGATAGGAAATGCTTTGCTATCTTAGAAATCTTTGCCGCTTACTTCAGTATTTTCCCCTGAAGCCTGATAGATCATGAGAATGGATTCATGAAGGGTTAAATGCTGTACAGAGATTATATCTCCATGAATAGCAATGAAGGAACATGTGACTGTCCTCATTCCTGTGTACAATGAATCAACCACAGGATAATTACACAGTTGCTATATTTATAGGAATAGGGCACATTGTAATTGTTGCCTCCATATGGACCCATGTTCTATAAATAACCATAATTGGGAATAATCACTGCTGGAACCACTCACTAGAATTGCTAAACAGAAAAAGGCATATTGAAATTATTGCTCTTCAATTATTTGTTTTAAATGGGGCAGGGTGGGATAGCGAGCTCAATTGTTAGGGGAGGCATACTAAGGATCAACATTTTGGTGCAAAGCTCTCTACATCAGGCAGTGGAAATGTTGAACCACACTTAATATTGAGCAGCTTGTATCTCACTAAAGCCAATACTGAGAGGGGAGCAGGACAGTTTACTGCCTTTCAGAATACTTAGAATTCAACACCTCTTGGATTTGCAGCAGAGTTCTAGCTTTGCCATTTAAATGCCAGATGCTACTTTTTTGCCTTTAATCCTCTTCTCTTTTAATTTACTTTGCATGGTATGCATAATAAAACTCATGACTCTTGCTTATTACATCCAGATTAGCAAATGGAATCACACAAAAGCAAATGGGGAGGTGTGTGTTCTTCTTGACTATGCTGTTCTGATACATCAGATGCAAAACAACAAGAGCTCTGCCTCTTTAAACAAGGTGGTTTGTGTTAGCAACATAAAATACATTCCAGCCTGTGTCTGGCACTAGTTTGTCTTCAGCGAGAGCATTTGCCAAGAGAGAGGGGGGGGGATATCCTGTGTTTTTTGTGTGACAATTTTTATTTTGTATTTTAAAAAATCCCATTTTCCTGCAAAATGCAGGAGTTTTAATGTAAAATATATGGTTTGAGGGCTTCTGCAAATATTTTGCAAAAGAAAAAAAACTGAATATATGGAAAACGCACAAAAATGCTCATTACACCTAGAGAATAGAAAACATCATTTTCACTTGTGAGAATAAAATAACTGAAGACTTCCATTCCTATCATAAATTATCTGGGATTGTTTTTTCTTCTTCACCCATTTGCCTTGCTTCTGGCAAAGTATTCTCATGCATATCTCCAGTTCATTAAGCACTGATTGTGGAAGTAGCTGGAGTCTCAGGGCCCACTCAGGAATCACTGGCTGAAATCCTATTGCACAGTTACTCAAACAGTGTAACATTTAGAGAGGAATTGCCTTCTGTTAAGAGCTCTCCATACACCTTAAGTGTTATATACTAATTCATGAGGCTCAGGGAACAACGTATTATGCCTATAGAGACCTGTTAGCTTATGTCAATTAATGATTAAAGGTTATGCTGTATGCAACAGGATTTCAGCCATGAATTCATTCATTTAGACCAGTGGTGTCCAAACTCTGGCCCTCCAGATGTTTTGGACCACAACTTCCACAGTCATTTGTCATTGGCAGTACAGGCTTAGAATTCTGGGCGTTGTGGTCCAAAACATCTGGAGGGTCGAAGTTTGCACACCACTGATTTAGACCCACCATGTACTATAAGAATGTCTCCGAGTACTACCTGCTTCCATGGTAGTTGTGAAATAAAGAACCTTGACTGGTTTTTGGCTGCCCTGGTGCCCAAAGGGTAGATGGGCTTCCCAGCTACAAACAAGATGCTATTAACATTTGCTACTAATTGGGGGGGGTGTGCCTTAAGCCAGATTTATTATTCACTTCAGAACCTTGTTAATAAAATTGAAACTCCACCTGCTTACCCAAGAAACTGTCTCAAGCGTCCATTTTGGCAAGGTTAGATGTCCACCAGTATCTGGCCATGACCCTTTGGCTAAGGTCTACACAGCACTTGAATCAGGACACCAGGTTTTAGCCTTAGCTCCACAGATATTATCTAAATCTTTCTTCAACTTCTTTCAATATTCTCTCACATACACTTTAACCAAAGTGAGGTGAGAAGTCTTGAGAATATTTGGCTCTGTTCTAAGGAAGCCAGATTGCTTTCATACTTACCAGACTATTGGAGAAGTTGCACATTAGTTTTTTAATATTATGCAGGGAACAAGCTGATAGGCTACCAATATGGAAGACAAAAAATGTCCTTTTTCTGGAGAACAACTCCACAGCCATTTTGTTTTATGACAGCTGACATTTTTGCATCATGCTGAGATCCAGCTGCATGGCCTGAGCCGATTGTGTGTCTGCCAGCACCATCCAGTGCTCCAGAGCTCAGGACAAGGTATCTGATATGCACCCAACTGGCTTGAATCCTGGGAGCACAGCTTGAGTTGTGCACCAGCTATCTGAATGATGTGACTGCCATTAACTGCACAAGCCATAAAGAATGGCTTTAAATACAGGATGTTACATTTTCTAGAATTTCAGTTAAAAGACTGTTTTTCTGGGTCTCTACAATCAAAATATCATAACAAAATACCATCGTTTCACTCTTCTATAGCCTCAGAAATGATGGCAGACAGGATAATTGAGTGTTGCACTTGATCTTCTACACCAGGTTGCTATCCACAGCAGTAACTTGGTAACAAACTATGCTGACATTCAATTGTCACTTGTTAGTTCCAGCAATGTCAGATCTTTCCACAATTTGATATGTGTTATCTTGAGCACTGCATCCAGCTCTGGAAACCACATGTTAAGAAGGATGCTGACAAACTGGAACAAATTAAGAAGAGCGCAACAAGGATGAGTGAAAAAGCAAGCCACATGAGGAAAGACAGGAAGAATTGGGCATGCTTAATCTTGAAAAGCCTAGAGGGAGATATGGTAACATTTTTCAAATACAGTGGACCCTCGTATAACAAACAGTTTGTATAACTTAAAATCTGTACAACATAAAAATTCTGGAGATAGAGGAAGTTTGCTTAACAGAATCGGCTATGGGGCAAATCCGTACAACATAAAAATTGTCGAGATTAGGGATTACTTTGTTTTCAATGCATTTCTATGGGAAATTTGTATGAAGGAAAATTTGCTTAACATAATTTCATTTGGAATGAATTGATTCCTTTATACAAGGTACCACTGTACTTGAAAGATCACCCTAGAGAGAAGGGGCAGGACCTGTTCTCAGTCATCCCTGAGTGCAGGATGAATAAAAATAACAGTTTTAGAACTGTAGGGCCGGAAATAATCTTATAGATAATCATAATGATCTTAAGTATTGGAAAAGGTAGCTGTGCTAGTCTGTGCAAGAATTCCAGACCAAAAAATCAAATAAACAAAAGACAAGCAAACAAATAAATTAACAGAGAAACAAAAAGACAAAAAGACAAAACATGTGGCAACTTAAAGACTAAGTATTACATTTTAATGTAAGCTTTCATCTGAAAATATAGTCGCTCGCTGGCACTCTCGCTTCAGGTGGCCAGCCCTAGGGAGGCCCGTAAGGCTTCTACCCATAACTGGGCCTTCTCAGTGGCTGGCCTGGTCTTGGGGGATAAAATACCAAGCGAGATTTGCCAGGCAGAGTCCTTAACAGCTTTTTAAAAAGCACTAAAAACTTGGCTTTTTAAAGAAGCATATTGTCAGTAGTGAACATGTGCCCAAATGTGTATGAGAGACGAATCAAGAACATGTGAGAATAGCCTCTCAGGGTATGGGAGAAATTCATCCATTGAGGAGGACTCAGGGAATTATAGTCCAAAAAAGTAACTTCTCAGATTCTGAACCACAATAGTTTTACTAGTTCTGTAACATAAGAACATAAGAACATAAGAAGAGCCATGCTGGATCAGGCCAAAGGCCCATCTAGTCCAGCTTCCTGTATCTCACAGCGGCCCCACCAGATGCGTTTGGGAGCGCATGAGACTAGATATCTGTCTCCTGATACCACTCCCCTGCATCTGGCCCTTGAAGTACCCTGGTTTAAAGCCTAGAGATTACACATCTCCATCATGGTTTGTAACCCGTGATGGACTTTTCCTCTAGGAATCTGTCCAATCCCCATTTGAAGGCATCCAGGCCAGATGCCATCACCACATCCTGTGGCAGGGAGTTCCATAGACTTACAACGCGCTGGGTGAAAAAATATTTTCTTTTGTCAGTTCTTACTCTCCCAGCACTCAATTTGAGTGTATGTCCCCTAGTTCTGGTATTTTGAGAGAGGGAGAAGAGCTTCCCTCTATCCACTTTACTCATACCCTGCATTACTTTGTATGTCTCAATCATATCCCCCTCAAGCGCCTTTTTCCAGACTAAGGAGGCCCAATTGTTTTAGCCTTTCTTCATAAGGTGCCCCAGCCCAGTAATCATTTTAACAGATGCGGTGACCAGAATTGTACACAATACTCCAGGTGGGGCCTTACTATTGTTTTGTATAACGGCATTATAATGTTGGCTGTTTTATTTTCAATCCCCTTTTTGATAATCCCTAGCATGGAATTGGCCTTTTCACTGCTGCCACACATTGGGGAGACACCTTCATGGAGCTGTCCACCAACACACCAAGATCTCTTTCCTGATCCGAATAACTCAGAGCCCATGAGTTGATAGATGAAGTTTGGTTTTTTGCCCCAATATGCATTATTTACATTTGGTTACATTAAAACACATTTGCCATTTCTCAGCCCACTCCCCAGTTTGGAGAGATCCTTCTGGAGCTCTTCAAATCTTCTCTGGTTTTTACCAGGAAAAGTTTTTGTGTCATCTGCAAACTTGGCCACCTCACTGTTTATCCCTGTCTCCAGGTCATTTATGAACAGATTGAAAAGGGTCCCAGGACAGAGCCCTGGGGACACCTGCCCTCTTATCCCTGCCTTATCTCCATTGAGCAATTTCCCATCTTCCCTGACAGTATTACCGTTAAGAGATCTGCAATTTCATTTCTCAGTTCCCTAATAACCCTTGAGTGGATGCCATCTGCTGATGTCCTAAAACTTGTTTCAGAGGGAGCCTCTCAGACAATGTGATTCTCCCTCACCTGATCTTTCCATGCCAGAAGTACCTCTGAGATATCACAGTTGATCCTGGCTTCTGCTCAACATGAATTACAGTCAAATAATAGCATATAGTTTCAAATGGAAATGGAGGTGGTAGACAAAAAGATGAGGATTGACAGACTTTCAAATTAGCTTTCTTTAAGAGATTGACAGAGTTTCCTATTAGCTCTTTATAGGCTAATATCCAACCACAGTATGTGAATTATTGGTATATCTGTTGGCAAAACAGAGAATAGCCAATGGGATATTGGCAGCCCAATCCAAAAGACTGAAATAAATAGAAATGAGACAGATTTGTGCTTTTGCCACTTTGAAAAACTACAAGAAACTCTAAAGGACAATTTTCATTTGCAGAGTTATACTGCAGAAAAATCCATTCACCTTACTCTTTTTAAGCATCTAGTGCTGGAGATCTGTCAAAAGCAGAATATTTAACCAGATTTTATTCAGATGTCTGCAGAATGCCAGCACCTGAACAATAATGTGAGAGGAAAAGCTAGGCTCTGTGACAGAACAAAAAGTGAAAAACTTAAGGAACAATGAAGTGTGACAGGAGCCATTGAAGAATCACATGCTTTTGCCAAGTGAAACATATTCTGTGAGAAGCAAAGAGACATGAGGAGGCAGGAGGGACTGCTTTTAGCCAGACATGTATTGTTCTATTTTTCTGATTTTCAACAGCCTATGAGTATAATGGCTTTCCTGCAGGTATAAATATTCATTCTCACCAATAACCAAGCTGTCTTTGGACAAAGCAGGCATTATTTTTATTTTTATTATTATTTATATTTTTATGGAAGGCTCTAGAATTTCATCCAAGAGCAGTGGGGTGAGAATCACAAGACAAGGTAAACAACTTATAACAGTTCATTTTTTTCTTAGCAGGAAGGCAGAAGTTTGTTCACAGATGTGAGGAGAGATTTCCTGAATCCCATTGCTGAGAAAGAAACAGAAGTTTAACAAAAGGAAAGCCCCAGCTATATGAAGTAAACGCAGTGGGGATGAGAAACTGGACATCATCATGACATAAGAAGGCAACTCTCAAGTGAGATTGGGGCTTCACTTAAAAGTTACCAAGTGCATCAAAGTTAAATGGCTTGACCATTGCAAAGTTGAGCACCAGGGAGTAGACTTTAGACATCTGTGATGGAGCTTCATACCAAAGCAAAGCAAAGATGATTTTAGGGCTTTGGCTATGCATCGGAATTGAGGAAATAAAACTCTGCCAGTTCCACTGTAAAATCTAGTTCTGACCCAAATTTTCCTCATAATGCACACATCTTATCATAAAAACACAAAAGAAATTAAGGTTTCTGTAATCTTAGATAACTCAGTGGTTTAGGTATCTGGCTGGAGAGCCAGAGGCTGGGAGTGGGGTTCCTCTCTGTGCCTCTCGGAAAAAGAGCCAACCTGTGTAGTCATGGACAAGCTGCAAAGTCATAGGGTGCCCCCAGAAAATATAAATGGTAAATCACCTCTGTGTATTCTCTACCTAGAAAACTGTGGATAGGGTTGCTGTAAGTCAGAATTGATGTAGTGGCATGCAATCATTTATTATTATAAACTTAGGACATACAGCTACTATTATTCTCAGTAATTGGAAAGTCAGGTTCAGTTATACACCTTTAAAAGCTATTAAACTACGACTATAAAGTAATTTATTAAATAATGTTCTGCTTCCAGTATACTCTTTAAACCAAATAAATGTTGACATTTATTAATTAGCTATGGAGTTGGAAGGTGGTAAAATGCCCCTTTCCCACCCCAATGGATACACTTGTCAAATCTGCTTTGTCCCCCCAGTCCCGAAATAATGAGACCACACAGGAATGTTGGGTTTTAAATCGGGCCACAACTTTATTAATAACTTTTTAATACTTTATGAATAACTTTATTAACTACTATAACTGTCACTAAAGTTGTAGCCAAAAGGATGGGCCTGCCGTAGTGCAACTTATATTTCAGCTCAGATGTTAATTTAATTTATTGCGACGCCATAATGTGACCCAGTACGGGGGTGCTGTTCCATGAAAGCAGCCCTCCCCACCCAAACTAGGTCAGGGTATTACTTGGGGCAGCCGTACGAGCTCATAGCCGTTATGATGTTTAATTTACTTTCCTACTGGGTTGTTGTTTTACCTATCAGTTGGTCGTATGTTATTAGCTATTGTACAGCTGCCCTGAGCCCTATTCAAGATGCCTTTACCGTTCTGACATCACAGTCCTGGCCCCTTTTTAGTTGCACTACCCGCCACGGCACAGGAGCTGCTATTCATGCTCCTTGCCCGCCACCAAGCCGTCTAGCACGGCGCAAAGGCCCATCCTAAAATCCGTTAACAGGATGTCCAAGCCCGCATCATTCAGGTGAATACCATCATTCCTAAAGAGCTCTGTCGGAGAAAATTTTATATCCAGATAGGTAATCACAGAGCCAAGGCCCTGGTGCACAGCAGAGCGATTTCTCGATTCAAACATTGCCTGGCCCGATCCACTCACATTGGGTTGCCGACCAGACCACTTGGGTATAAGGGAATTGGGCCTTAAAGGCCTGCAGGTCTCTGATGATCCGCAACATTAATTGTTTTCCCTTCGCTGTGGTCATGTCATTACTGCCCAGGTGGACAAGCAAAATGACAATCAGGGCGTCAGAGGCACAACGGGATGTGACTGCAGAGAAGACATCCCAGCTCATTTCACGCTCTCTATATTCAGGTAGATAATCACAGAGCCGAGACCCTGGCGCGTAGCAAGAGCAATAACTTGATTCAAACATCACCTTGCCCGTTCCACCTTCAGTGGGTTGCAGGCACGCAGCCACACCAACTGTGGCAACATCGCCAACCAGACCACGTGGGTGAAAGGGAATTGGGCCTTAAAGGCCTGTAGATCTCTAATGATCCACAGAAATAAATCCTTTCCCTTATTTCTGGTCAGGTTATCACTGCCCAAATGGGCAAGTAGGACAGCATTCAGGGCTTCCAAGGCACAGCAGGATGCGACTGCAGAGAAGCAATCCCAGCACATTCCGCACTCTCCTCTCCAGACCATCTGGACGCAGTCCCAGGTCAGAGACAAGAGCTCTGGTTGTGGACGTTCAATATCAGGTAGAGAATCACAGAGCCGAGGCCCTGGCGCATAGCAAGGGCAATAACTCGAGTCAGACATCGCCTGGCCTGGTCCACCTTCAGTGGGTTGCAGGCACCCAGCTAGACCAGCTATGGCAACATCACTGACCAGACCACGTGGGTACAAGGGAATTGGGCCTTAAAGGCCTGCAGATCTCTAATGATCCTCAGAGATAAATCCTTTCCCTTAGCTCTGGTCAGTATATTACTGCCCGAGTGGGCAAGCAGGATAGTGTTCAAGTCTACCAAGGCACAACGGGATGCGACTGCAGAGAAGCAATCCCAGCTCATTCCGCACTTACCTCTCCAATCCAGCTGGACGCAGTCGCCAGGTCATCGATGAGAGCTCTGGTTGTGAAAGTTATATATTCAGTAGATAATCACAGAGCAGAGGCCCTGGTGCATAGCCATGGCAATAACTCAATTCAAACATTGCCTGGCCTGGTCCACTGTCAGTGGGTTGTGGGCACCCGGCCACACCAGCTGTGGCAACATCGCCGGCCAGGCCACACAGGTACAAGGAAATTGGGCCTTAAAGGCCTGCAGATCTCTAACGATCCTCAGAATTAAATCCTTTGCCTTAGTTCTGGTCAGGTCATTAATGCCCAAGTGGGCAAGCTGGACAGCATTCAAGGCTTCCAAGCACAATGGAATGTGACTGCAGAGACGTAATCTCAGCTCATTCCACACTTTACCTTTTTTTTTTTTTAAATAAATCCACCTGGACGCAGTCGCCAGATCAGAGACGAGAGCCCCAAGCAGAGAATTTTTTTTTTTAAAAGATATAGCTGTGGCCACAAATAACGACCCAAAGGTGTTTGCTGGTGCAGTGACCTGTGGAAACATAACTTGTTAGCGAAAACAACAGTCCCCCTTTAACGATCTGGCAGCAGCCGGACACAACACTTGAAGCATGTAGGGGACTAGCAGCCCAAGGCCTGTATATCTGATGTAGCCCATCCCATGGCTACAGCCGTGGAAGCCAGGCATATCCAGAACGAATGAGGTCCAAATTAGCACCCCTGAATTCCTGCCTGTTCTAGGGCCCCGGAAATGGTCCACCAAAATTGATATTTTGTGAGTGGTGAAGAATCAGCATACATAAGCAAATGGCCATCTGCCAGGCCCTGCCTGCTTACCAATGCACCGAGTGCCGCCACCATACAAAATCCCCATTGGGCGCAGCGACCTAGGGTAATAATGTACCCTGTTGCCAATATTTTGGAAAAATATACCAAAGCCATTAGATGTCAATTTTTATTTATTTATTTATTTATTTGTTTGTTTGTTTGTTTGTTTGTTTATTGGCCCAGGACGGGACTCTAGGTCCTTGGGCGGATATTCGGAATCCTAATCGAAGACTATCCCTAAGATAGGTTGCTGTCTGATGATCTGGGTAGCTGCAAAGCCAACCCATCATAGCGTCCATGTTGCTGGAACTAGGTCCCTGGTGGAAGTGGTGCCCCACCTGCTGAAGGCTGTTTCTTGCCTCCCTGGTTACGGTTTGATTGCCCTGTCGACCCCCATGATGTGCATATGAGGCATGGGGGCCCCCACAGGTGGTGCAATGGAGTCTGAACTTACATGGCTGGCATGCACAGAAGCATTGGAATTGCAGTCCCAGCACACCAATCGTTGCTGAACTGACTGGTTCGCCAAGCTACAGGCAATGTCTGGCTGGGCTACACGGGAAATCAGATGACTGCTACCAATACAGTCTCCAGTGAGCGCCTGCTGCGGGACCATCAAGTGCCTCTACAGAGGGTCAAGGGCGACATCCCACCTAAGGTTGAGTATAAAGCTGCTCTCATCATGAAAACCTCAATCACACAAAACCAGGCGGAGCCTGGATACTCCGAGTACTCTCTGTAAATTAAGTCCACATAAATGAGGAGGTCATACACTCCCCTGACTTAGCCCGAGCAATGGTTGCTGCGTATATATATTTGGCCATTACCTTTAATGCGGTCTTTGTCCTTGTTTCACACGTGCTTAAGTGTCTTTTCATCAACAGACCTATTCATTAAACCGAATGCATAGACCTAGTTATGCTGCAAAATTTTCTGCCCAGTTGGGGAAAGATGGTCACCCAGAAGCCGTGATTGATCATTATCAAGAAAATGCTGGGATGAAATCCACCAGGATTCAGTAGTAATGGCTGGCGTGGCATAGGGGGCAGCCTGAGGCAGTGTGCTATAAGAGGGTGTGCCTGCTATCTGCCGTCCCATAGGGATGGAGATCTACACTGATAAGCTGTTGGCAAGACTGGCATGTACAATACAATGGGCGCCCGCCCCCTCATGTGTGCCACTTGGGTTCGTGGGTGATTGATCAGGAGCATACGCCACTACCTGCTTAGCAGAGGCCATGGCCACCCCAACTGGAGAATAGCGCTTACCGCTCTGAAGCAGCATGGCCTGGTTAAGTCAGACATCCTCCCTCCCCGTTCTTGAGAGGTCTAAGATCTGGTCTGCTGGGAGTGGTTAGAGCCACCTGACACCTGGCAGGGATGCTGTGCACTTCTGCCTCACCAGCTGCTGCACCATCTTGGGCCGTGGTTGCCCGTCAGCCACTGGTCAGGTCAGCTGGCTGCCGCTGAGTGAAAGAGCCGGTGCGCTCGCCTTTCAAAGCTGAAATACAGGATAGCATTGCTCGCCTATTCAGCAATTTATTAAGCTTTAGATGGGCGCGATGACCTGTTCCACCCAAAGCTATCTGCCATCCCCTGTTCCTGCACCCTGCTGTACTCAAGGGGGCTCTCATATGGTGCTCTCAGTGCAAGATAAAGCCCAGGCTTAAAAATAGACAATGAGAAAATGAATCTCCCCATTCCCCCCTTGCTAACATCCGCACCCCTGGCATGAGGGGGGGGATATGATTGAGACAGACAAAATAATGCCGAGCATGAGCAAAGTAGATAGGGGGACACTCCTCTCCCTCTCACAGAACCAAAACCAGGGGACCTCCACTCAAACTGTGGGTTAGGAAATTGAGGACAAGATTTTTTTTTGTTTAGTTTTAAACCCAGCATGTTGTTAGTCTGTGGAAATCCCTGCCACAAAATGTGGTGATGGCATCCGACCTGAACGCCTCAAAAGGTTACTGGACAAACTCCTGAAGGAGAAGTCCCTCAAAGGTACAAACCCTGATGGATATGTGTGTTGAAGGGTGGTTTTTTTTTTTTTCAATATGCATGAAAGTGTTTGGAGATTTGTGTGTATGTGTGTGTGTGTGTGTGTGTGTTGCATCTAGTCTCAGGGTGTCTGAATTTCATTGTATGTGTATACTGTGTATATACACACAATGACAATAAATTATTATTATTATTATTATTATTATTATTATTATTATTATTATTATTATTATTAATTATTATTATTATTATTATTATTATTAGATGCTTGGGGCCACTGGAGATACAGGAAGCACTAGATGGACCCTTGGCTATGATGTATGGCTTGTCTTATGTTCTTAGGACCCATGACAGGTTGTTGAGTGTCCTCACATCTGCCAGCAAATATGGACCAATAACACAGTGCCTTAAATGCGAGGGAGAAAGGCCCGGCTTCCTGATGGGGATCACCCCCTTCAGCCACAGGATATGCAATCCCATATACCCCCTCTGTACCCTTTCAGTGCCCTGTCATCTGTGTTATTTTTATTATGTATGTAGTTCTCATTATATATTATGAATTATCATTATTATTCTTTATATTTATTATGCCATATCGATGACTCAATTAACAATTAATCAATTAACATTTTAGTAATTAATAATCACTGCACTGCTGCATAATTTATCTTTTATATCCGGCTGGACAGGAAGGCTACAGATATGGCCCTAGCACTTAATAACGGCACCTCAAGGGGGGCGGAATAGGAGGCGGAGGTAACCCCTACCCTCAATCAGCATTCCCCTTCGGCCCGCTGCGCAGGCCTCCCTTTTACTTTATTAGTTATTTATTATTTATGTATTTAATTATTCATATATATCTTTATTTACTTTTTTTTTTAAACAAGCAGGACCCAGAGGGTGCTCTGGGCTCATAAGGCCAAAACAAGGCCCCGACGCCAGGCTGAGTTGGCGGCGGCTTGCCCCCAAGAAAATAGGGCGGCCCAAGATTAGACCCAAGGGGCGGCAGCAAGCCCACTACCCTTCAATGCTGGCGCCGCACAAACAGCCACCAGCAAAGAGCCAGCAAGGAGCCCGGGCGGCAACTGGGCTTGCGTGGGCGGGAGCGCAGAGCAACCGCGCGTCAGCTGGGAGAGCGGGCGGTCGCCCAGCTAAACCAGCAAACGCTGGCAGTCAGCCCCAGCCCCAAACAGCTGACAAAGAGCGTGCGCGTGTTCCTTTTCCTATTTTTTTTTAAAGTACAAGAGCACCCGACGACCGGGTAAGACGGAGGCTAAGATGGGTCGGGATGGGCGGTGGGAGTGGGGTTGCGACGAACCGGCCAGCTGGTCCCCCACTGTTCCTCCGACAACCAAGCCCAGAGAAACCCAGTTAGGAGGCAAAAGAGAAGAGGTTTGGGATGGAAAGTGGCGGTGGGGGGGGAGACGCAGCTAGCCACCCAGCCACCACGCCCGGAACGATCACCCAGGGCTTGGCAGAAGCGCGAGCCCTACAAGCCTCCCACGTTGCTGGAGATACAGCTGCTCGGCGCGAAAGAGGAGGATTGGTGTGCGGGCGGCTCTTTTAAGGGCTTTGATCCCCGCACACCCTGGGAGTCACGTGGCCTCCCTCTTTCGCGCCGAATAAACGGCTCCCGGGGCGACAAAGCGGCCCCAATCCGGGACAAGCCCGGCAGGAGCCTTCATTGTTTCCACAATTACTATGCAAAGAAATTCTGGAATTTGTTCTCTAATGATCAGTCACTAAATGAAAACAAAACAAAAGTGAGCTAACTTGCAGCTGCAAAACCTTGTTGGAGAATCATCAAGGCAACTCTTGAACAAGAAGGTGTTGCCTCTTTCTGCCCATACTTGTTATCCCTGATTCATCACAGGTGTCATATTTTTGCCATGTCAAAATATGATCAAGATTGAAAACTGGAACTGGCTTGTGCCCATATCATTTCAGTCCATTTTAATTCTGCCCAATGGTGTTAATGCATTAAATGATAATTTAATTCAGAGTGGTAGGACACAATGGGAGTGTATGGAAGGTCACTGTCTCTTGCTTCAGTTAAATGGAAGTATTGACATTTATAGAGACATAATTCCATGCATATTGTGCCTAGTTGTGCAAGGGAAGTGACCGTCCTGTCCTACTTTCAGAAATGGAAAATATTTCAAATGGCTGGACCTCACTATGAGTTGTGAAAAGGAGGTAAAATAAACACACACACACACACAACACAAGGTGTTGTCTGTTTTCATTCACATCCTTTTTGCTCTCCATGTTGATCATTTCTGAGAGGATGTTCATAAACTGAGGGTGAAAAACAAACAAATACATACGCTGGCACAAAAGCAGAATATACATCTTCTCGGGTTGTGGCTGGTGCTCCGCTCCCTGAGGCAGTGCAAAACATAAAAGCAAAAGCGAAAACCAAATCAGAAGCAGAATTTTCATGTGTCCCCTATTAGCAAAAGTACCAGACAGGCAGGCTTGGAAATGGAAACTGTATTTCTCTGCTGAAGAGGTAGAGCACAGATAGCATCTGTTTATTCATCCAATACACCCTAACTCCTGCTGTGAACTCCAGCCTTCATCTAAGTAGAATGCACAAGATTGCAGGGTTGATGATATGTTTGTGGGTCAAAATAATGAATATATCCTCCAGAAGTCCTATATGCTGGGATGGCACTGGATTAATTCTGATTCTATCAGGTTGAGTCATTTGTAGGCAAAATAGTTTGGCCAAAACCTGCTGGAAGCCTCAAATTTCAAATAAAAACAGGATATTGGATTGTACACTTGATGATATAGCTTTAGACCAAATTCTGAAGATCTCCCTGCCAAATGTGCATACCCTTGAGTGGTTGTGGGATAATGTTGCTGTTATCAAACCTAGGCTTTTTTCTCCCTTACAGAGACAGGCTTTTTCTAAACTCCTGCTATTTTGAGAGATTTTTTCTTTCTATTTTACTTTCATGCTATCTTCTCCCTCACCCCATCCCAGCCTGCAATATCCAACTGTGGACATCAGAAGGCACATTTGATGATAAAGTTGGAATGGTGTGTGTGAGGAGTGTGTGTCACAGTATCCTCCTTGTTGGCCAGTAGGGGAAGGGTTCTCTTCCTCCTTTAAGAATAATAGGGGAAGGAAGACACATACACCAATGCTTGCTCCTTTCTACTGTATGCTTGGTCAATAGGTTGAGTTGAACAATCACTTACTTAACCCAAGCAATTTCCAATGCAGCTGATTAGATAGCTCAGTGAATTAGGTATCTGGCTGTGGAACCAGAGGCTGGGAGTTCAATCTCACACTGTGCATCCCATAAAATCCAGCCTATGCAGCCATAGGCAAGTTGCACAGTCTTGAAATGACCCCAGAAGAGGGGGTTGGTAAATCACATCTGTGTATTATCTGCCATGAAAACTCTAGAAAAGGTTTCTGAAAGTCTGAGTTGTTTTGAAGACACATAGTTATTGCTACTAACTTGCCAACTAGCCCTTTATGGCTCACTGCGGTATACAGTCCCCAGATTGTTTAGTCATCTCAGGAGCATAGTGTGATGGGATGAAATGATTGAAAGCCATGGTTATCTCAATAAGATCCATTCAAAAGGAGATGAAAGCATATTCTATGGACCTACCTTTGAAGTTCTGGAGCTTGAAGATGGGGAAGGGGATGACCAAGAGTCAGCAAGACTGCAACAAACTATTAATTCTGGCTTGCACAAGTATGACTGTCCTTGAATTTAGCACCAGGAGAAAGGCAGGATATAAATAAAATAAATATACCAGGACATCAGTTGTTAACCAGAGCAACCTCATAAACCTGTATGTTGTGGAAACAGTTGAGATAAGTGTCCTGCTTAATCCAGTTAAAGTGTCTGGCCTCTTTGGTGAGGGTAGATTTGGCTATTGATCCATGCCTATTTTATTTAGTATAGAATTAGATAGTAGACTACTACTTTTTGTGACTATTGCTCTCATTACTCCTTCTGCTCCTCAACAGTTCTTCAGCATGAGAGGAGGTAGGGTGACATCACAGTGAAGTCAGAAGCCTCTCTCCGATCATCTGGAAAGGCTGACTGAATCTCTCAGTCTGTAGGTCCCAGAAAACCTGGATCTAGGGTTGACCAGGAGAGGTGGATCATATAGCAGATGCAGCCAGTGACGGAGGGGGTTGAAGGATAGCAAAAGCTTAGTCCTTGCCCCATGAAGTAATCTGGAGCACAGTCTGGGAGAAATCCAAAGATGGCAACGAGCTGGGATGCCCTGAGAATGGAGAAGATAAGAGAACAAAAAGAAAAGCCTGTGGTTTGAATTTTCTTAAGTCCTGGAAAGTTAATATACAGGTTACTTAATCTGGAAGTTTTAAAGAAAATGTATGTCACCTTCAAAAATAGCCAAAATGTATACAAAAGTTTCACACAAATGTTGGAAATGTATGAGACAGACTTCCAGTTCGAGTTTTGCTGCAACAGAGCGACTTGATAAATCTCCGGCTTATCAGGCTGAATTTCTCCGGATAAATGGGACTCTAAAAGGGTAAGTCTCCTTGGTGAAAAGAGGCAGCACCTATTGTCCATGAAGAATGCTACCTGGAAGCTTCTTAAGTCTAGGAATCGCCTTATCTCCTGCTGGAGGAAGACCGGCCATCATATCATGGTGACTGCTCAAGCTGCTGGTGCCAGACAAATGTAAATGTAAATAGCTATAAATATTTTGAGGTTTTACTGCTGTGATTAAGATTTTTTGCTCTCCCCTATCTCTCTATTTGAGTTTTATCTTGATGACTTTGGGCGTTTATACACGACCCCTAAACTCCGGGGCAAATGGCTCCCAGCTCCAGAGCTTAAAAATGTTTCCCCACCAGCTCCGGAGTTAACAGGAAATTAAGTGTGACCACACCCACTTTAGCGCATCCCAGAGCACATTTCAAGTACCTGCTCTTTGGAGGTGAAAATTATTTGATCCGGTGTAACGATAGTGAGTGCGGGGCTCTCCTTGCTTCTGTTTGTTGTTTTTTGGCTCCCGCCCCTTTAAGAGCTACTTTTACAGAGACTAAAATGTTGCTGGCAGGAGCGAGAGGCAGAACGGAGGTGAGCGGCATGCTTTTCTTTCTCTTTTTCTCCCTCCCCTCTCGCAGCCAGCAGCCAGGAAGTGCGGAGGGGGTGGGAACGCAGGAAGAGCGACGAACCCCTAAGACCTCTGGTCTGAATTTAAGTGGCCAGCGGATCTTAGGGGTCGTGTAAAAAGGCCCATTATGGATGTCCCCCCCTTCGATAAGCATTAGCACATGCACACGCACACGTCCTGAAAATGCAGCTACAAGCGTGAGCGGAAATGAACAGCTAAAAGACAGAGCTACTACAGAAGTCACTATGTTTATATATTGCATCATGGTTACCTTGCTTTTGGCATCTGTGCCTGGCAGAACATTTTGAAGAAAAGGAAAACTGCTTTCTTTTTGTTTCAATACCTATAAGGAGACAGCTTGAGAACAGTGGTGGAAATGCTTTTTCCAAAAGGCAATTTGTCTGACCTTGGATAGTTTCCAAAACAAACTGCCCGATAACGGACTTGGAACTTCCCCCCTCTCCTCCCCCTCCTTCTCAGCATTTCTCTTTTCTGCCTCCTGGAAGCTGAGTAGAACTACAACCACAAGTGATATTAACCCTTTGAAGTTAACTATAATTGAGCACAATTAGCTGGGAATCAATGACAGATCACCAATTTGCAGACCTGCTCCTTAGAATGCAGAATGTGATAGACGGTTTGAAGACTGAGCCCCTTCTTGAACTCAATATAGAAGCAGAGGTGAGTCTCAACCTTAATCTTGGTTGGAGCATGGAGCTGGAACAGAACACTGATCTCAATCTATAAATCTACAATTCACAAATCACCACGACAGGAAATATGCAGGGAGAATGTATGGAGAGTGTGGAGTTTAGCTCCGTTCAAGAGTCTTCTTCATCATGGGATGGACTTGTGGATGAGTCAGGTCTGGAGAATATGGGAATGGGTGATCTGTGTTAGAGGAAATAAATGTCTGGAAATTTTATAATAGCCAATCAATAGATAAGACCAGGAAACAACTTATGAAGGCAATGGACTTATTAGGAAAGTCAGAAATCCAAAGAGAATCTCTGTCTCAATGGTGTGCTGGAGCTTCTTCACCACTGGCTATTAATGGACTCTAATGATGCGGAAAATGGATAATGGAAATGTGCAAACCAGCCTGAAATATAAATAGTGCTAATCTGTTAGATCCCTAAAAGAACTGCTGCAGTTAGATATAGCTAGATGATAGAAAGCTGTTGAAACTATGTATCTATTAGAACACATAAATATTAGAGATGGGCATGAAATGAACTTTTTGTTCATTTTGTTATTCGTTATTAGTTTCATTATGTAATGAAACAAATAACAAAATTCAAAGTGGCTTTAGAACGAAATGAACTGAACCAAAAAAAATTGGTTTGGTTCAGTTCGGTTTGTTAATGGAGGCACTGGAGATGTCTCCTGCCTGGTGCTGATCCTTCCTGAAGGTCCAGTCTTCCTGGCTGCAGGGAGGGGCGGCAGTAAAAAATTAAAAATTAAAAGTTAAAAAAACTAAAAAAACTAAAAAAAACCCGATCAAGCATGCCGGCCCAGTACTGGCCCATGAGCACCAGCCCTGGCCCCGTGGGTGGCAAAAGAAGAAAAAAAACAGCTGTAGCATGGGCCACATGGTCAGAAGTTAAAAAAAGATAAAAATAACTTTTAAGAGCGCCAACCCAGGGGTGGCCGGGTTGGTGCCCTAAAATAAAGAAAACTATAAAAAATACAACCAGCACTGACCTGGCCCCAGGGGCCACATGGCTAGCAATTGAAAAAAAAATGAGGCACTGGCCCCAAGCCAGCACCTCAAAAAACCCCTGCCACAGGGGCCAGGATCACCCCGCCGCTGCTGCTGCTGCTGCTTCTCAATAAGGATGATGTGTTGATTATTGAAGATGATGATGTGGATGATGAGAATGAGGATGCTGCCAGTCCAATTTGTGCAGTTGTTGTCAACATCTGAGTTTTTTTTTAAATTGAATGTTTTTCCCACCCATGCGCTGTTAAATGGATTACATCGCACAAAGCCGGGAAAAATGAATAAGAAACGAAATGAACCAATGAAATGAATATTTGGAAAAACATTCGTTAAAAATGAAACAAACCAAACCAAACCCTAAAATGAACCGAACCAAAACGAATTGCCATTTTTTCAGTTCGTGCCCATCTCTAATAAATATAACTGGTTGAGATATCTATTATATATTATTAGCTAAATAAAGTGGTTTAGCTAACTGAAAATTCATTATTAGGACTGAACATATTCTTAAGATTTGACAGGCTTGTTCAATGTTGAAGTTGATTGTTTAAAGCTAATTGTTCATCAGGATATCAGATAATGTGGATGGTATGACCGATGCCTATTATATGACATTGGCGATTATCCCTCAACATATTCCGAGATTGCATTTAGAACTCCGAATTTTGAACTTTTGAGCGGCCGTCGAGCGGTGTAGAGGAGAAGGAAAAGAGAGGTGAAGGGGAGCTAGGTGAACGGGCGACTCAATAGGAAATGGGAGGAAAGCTGTTCTTTGCCCTCTAGTGGCCAAATGAGAATGGAGGAGGAAGGGTTTAAACTAGAGGGGATAAGGAATTGAATGGACTTCTGCAAGTATTCTGTACTTCTACATATTTGAATGGGTGGTTTGTAGGTGAAATTAATTCTGTGAACTCTGTGAACTCTGTGAACTTTCATGAAATCAATGAAATGCATAAACCCATTGATCTAACTGTGGATACGTAATAATTGGAGTAGAATTTTGGGCTAATGTGAACTGAATCCCAGCTGACGGAACAGAAGTAAGAAAGAAAGAAAGAAAGAAAGACTGATTAAGTTAAACAAGGAAGCAAAGAAAATAGGTGAAAAGATGAACTAGGAAGAAACGGAAATATGGTTTGGACATTTCAAGTAGAGAAAGCAGAAAAAGAAAGTAAATATAAATCAAGAAAGCTATATCGATTGGAAAATAGCTGATTTAAAAGTAATATAAAAGTGGATATACCTGTATTGAAACATAAGAAATTCTGTATGCAATTTTGGGTTGGTTAAATGGATATATGGGAAGCACTAATGTTCATCTGCAGAACATCTATAGAGAAAATCGTCTGACTTGTCTTAATTGTTATTATTTTATTGTTATTTTAATTGTTATATAACTGACTGATTGACTGGTAGATAGGAAAATAATTGGAACATAATAAGGCTAACTATTTCACTATTTGATTTAATGTGGATTTAATGTTAATATTAAGGACCCTCTGAACTTATACTGCTTATTTGGTTGGGGAGCTACAAGTAATTGATGTGAACGTTAAAGTAACTCTGAATTTACATTGCCTACTTGCTTGGGGGAGTAAGAAGACAGTGTTTGTGTTTATTTGAGAGGAAATTTTAAAACTGAGGAATTATAGATTTAGGAAGCATAAAGTAATTGTATATTTATAGTGCCCACTATGGCATCTAAAGGAGCTAAAAAACCTAGCTCCAATCCACCCTCAATTAATTCAAGTCCAGCACAACAAAAGACAATTTTAGAATTAATGGGGAAGGAAATAAATAAAGAACAAACCAGTAAGGAAATGGAAATAATAATGGCAATGTTTACAGATCTTAAAGCAGAAATTAGAAACAATCAAGAAAAAAATGGAGGAAAGGATAGATAAGATACACACAAAGCTGAATGAGACAGTAAATTCCCTAGAACATCAGATTAAGGAACTAACTCTACATATAACATGATATAACAAAAAATGCCAACAAAATTGAAGAGATAGAAAAGAAACTGAAAGAAAAGGAAAAAGAGTTAGCAAGACAGAGAGAACTCAACACAGAGACCCAAGCAGAATTTAAAAAAATTTCTGGAGATAACTACAAGGATGGAATTGGACAAGGCTGCACATATGTTAAGATTAAGATATGTGGAAGAAAAAAAAAGATCAGGATCTAGGGGAAGTAATTATCCTCCCCCATTTACAGAAATATTAGATTTAGAGGCCCAAGAGCTGGAAGAAGAAATAGAAAGCATGTATAGGGTCAATTCAAATTTTGCAAGAAAACACAGAATACCGAGAGATATTAGAATAAACTTTGTAAAAAGAAGTACAAAGGACAAGATTTTGAAATTAACAAATGACAAACCGTTGGTGATACTGGGCAAGGAAGTAATAGTACTAAAAGAAATCCCAAAAAGCATAAGAGAAATTAGGAATCAGTACCGCTTCTTAACTGATAAATTAAACCAATGCAATATAAGATTTAAATGGCTCATACCAGAAGGAATTCTTGTGAACTGGAAATCAAAAAATATAAAACTAGAGACAGTAGAAGAGGCAGAGAACTTTGACAGACAACACCTCGAAAAAGAACAAGAGGGTGAAAACTTATCAGATGAGAATAACAGTCAAAGCATTAGGAAAAACAGCCAAGAACATAATTTATTAATTAATATAGAGAATCAGGAGGATCCTACAGAATTTGAAATAACAACAGGAACTCGGAGAAAGACAAGGGCAACAAAACCAGTATACAAATTTTTTTTTAAAAAAGGAAAAGAAGGAAAAAGAGGAAATAGGAAAACAAAAACAACAAAACAAAACAAAACAAAAGTGGATAAGGCGTCAAGATGAAAATAAATTTATTATCGCTAAATATAAATGGCTTAAATATACTCGAAAAGAGGAATAAAATATTTCATAAATTACAGAAGGAAAAGATGGACATAATTTGTCTTCAGGAAACGCACATAAAAAATAAAGATTATAAGTTGTTGGAAAATCCCAAACTTGGTAAGCTTTTTCTCTCATCAGATAAGAATAAGAAGAAATGTGGAATAGTGGTATACGTAAGACCAACTTTAGAAGCAAAATTTATTAAAGCAGACTCTGAGGGCAGGATATTAATGATAGAATAAGTAATAGAAGATAAAAAGATTTTACTAATAGCAATATATGCTCCAAATGGAAGTCAAACAAAATTCTTCCAATCAGAAAGTACAAGCATAGATTTCAATGCGATTGTGGATAGAAGCAAGGACCATTCAAACATAAATAAAAAAAGATACAGGAAAAAACTTACCACAGATTTTTTTCAATGGAGTGAAGAGATCTGTTTAGACGATATTTGGAGGGAGAAAAATGCAGATAAAAAAGAATATACATTCTATTCTGCCAGACACAAGACCTGGTTAAGAATTTACATGATTTGGGCGACCACAGATTTAAGAAAAGAAATTGATGAGATAGAAATTATTCCTAATACCTGAGCGGACCATAACCCAATTATGACCACATGGAAAAATAAGCTGAAATCCTCAAGATGGTTATTTAATAGAGAAATCTTAACAGATATGGAATTCCAACAAAAACTAAAAGAAAATTTGACTTGGTTTTTTAAGGAAAATATAACAGCTGAAATTAAACCACAAACTGTCTGGGACACCGCAAAGGCAGTAATCAGAGATAATATAATTGCCTACACCCCCAAAAAAATAAACAGAGAAAAGAAAAATATAACAACTTGAAGCAAAAACTTAAGATACTAGAAAAACATATAATAGAGAAGCCTAGAGAGAGGGTAAAACTGAGAAAATAATTATTACTAGTGAAGCATCAAATAAACAACATGGAAGCTGAAGAACTAGCAAAACAGGTAAAGGCAAACAAACAAAATTATTTTGAAGTGCCAAAAAACCGGGAAAATGGTTAGCTTATAAAATTCAGAAAAGGAGAGAAGAAAGGTATATTAGAAGACTTAAAGATAAAGTAGGCAATATACATGCAAAAAAGGAACTAATACATGATATAGTGATAAAATATTATGAAGAATTATATAAAGCACAAAAGATAGATTTAATAAAAATAGAACAATACTTAAATAGGGTGGAATTACCTAAATTACCAGATGAAATAAAGACCTTATTAAATGCAGAAATAAAAAAGAGGAAATAATTGAAGCCATAAAAAAACAAAAAAGGACAAAACATCAGGACCAGATGGGCTGCCAGCAAAGATATATCAATGTCTTCAAGAAACCTTAATAGGACTAATGACTAAGGTATTTAATGAAGCATTGAATATCGGCACCATCCCAACTTCATGGGAAGAAGCAATTATCACTTTAATCCACAAGGAAAAAGCTGATTTAATGGAAATCTCAAATTATAGACCCATCTCACTCTTAAACGTTGATGACAAAATCTTAGCAACAATCCTGGCAGGGAGACTGAATTTTTTTTTAAAAGAATATATTCACATGGATCAGAACGGTTTCTTACCAGGAAGACAACTAAGAAATAATATCAGGACTATCTTAGACATGTTAGAGTATTATGAACTTCATCCGGAAAAAGAAATGGCAATCCTATTCTTAGACGCAGTGAAAGCCTTTGATAAGGTGAACTGGACATTTATGATACAACAGCTGAAGATTATGGGATTTGGAGAAAATTTATAAACTTAATAATATCTATCTATTCTAAACAGAGAGCAAGAGTATTAATAAATGGGGAATTATCACCAAACATAAAAATAAACCAAGGCACCAGACAAGGTTGCCCACAATCACCTCTATTATTTATTTTAGTTTTAGAGCTGTTGAACAAAGAGATCAGGAAAAATCAGAGAATTACAGGTCTAAAAATTAAAAAGGAGGAATAAAAATTACAAGCATGTGCGGATGATTTAGCCTTCATATTAGATAACCCACTAACTTCCGGCCCTATACTATTGAAAGAAATAGAAAAATTTGGTCAGGTGGCAGGATTAAAAATTAATAAGAATAAAACAAAAATTTTGACAAAAATATGCAAAATCAAGAAGTGAAGCAACTCTCTGAAATAACAGGTCTCCACATGCAGAAAAAGATAAAGTATTTGGGCATTCAATTAACATCAAGATGCTCTTCATTGAAGGAAGATAACTACGGGAGTTTATTAAAGCAAATACAATTAGATTTAGAGAAGTGGAATAAAATGTACCTTTCAATGTTAGGAAGGATAGCAACATTAAAAATGAACATCCTCCCGAAATTACTATTCCTGTTCCAAAATATACCCATCATTATAGGGAAAACTTTTTTAAGGAATTAAATAAAATAACTTCTAAATTTATTTGGTCAGGAAAAAAACCCAGGATTAGAATGAAGCTTTTACAAGACATTAAAGAAAGAGGGGGCTGGGGAACTCCAAATTGGTATTTATATTACCAAACTTGCTCTATGGTCTGGGTAAAAGAATGGATCACATTAAAAAATAAAAGATTACTAAATATAGAAGGTATTGATTGACAAAAGGGTTGGCACGCGTATTTATGGTATATTAGGAACAAAAGAGCTACATTTAGTAACCATTACTTTCGAAAAGCTCTAATACACGTGTGGGATGAAATTAGAGGTAAATTTTATAGGAAAATACCCCAATGGATCTCCCCCCTAGAAGCCATAGTCCACCCCAACATCATAAACTCAGAAAATATAGCCACATATAAGATACTTTTAGAGAAAGGAAGGCAATTAAAATCTCAAACTCAGTTAGAAGGTAAAGGTATATTGAAATCTTGGTGGCCTTACTATCAATTATATGAGAGATACAAACAAGATAAAAAAGAATATGGGTTGAAGGAACAGGAGTCATTAATTGATAAGATACTTTTAAATTCAGAAAGTAAAATAATCCAGAAACTATATAGAGTCATGCTAGATTGGGAATTAAAAGATGAAGAGGTGAAGAGTACCATGATTGAAAGGGTGAGAAATATAGGTCATGAGATTCATTTGGAAAAATGGGAGCAATTATGGAAAGTAAATTATAAATTGACAATTGCCACCACATATAATGAAAATTTATTAAAAATGTTTTATAGATGGTATATAGATGGTATATATTCTGCAGTGGATGCCATTCCGTCCTTTGAGCGCTGCCTGGCGGCCGTCTCGGATTGGATGGGGGCTAATAGGCTGAGGTTGAACCCGGGCAAGACGGAGATGGTGTCTGCGGGTTGGGAACTCCCTCACTTTTGGGGGTGACTCTCTCCGCGAAGGATGGGGTCCGCAGAGGTGTCCTACTGGACCCGGCACTCACCATGGAAACCCAGGTGGCGTCAGTGGTCCGTTCCGCTCATTGCCAACTGCGGAGGATTGCCCAGCTGCGGGCCCTCCTTGAATCAGGGCGTTAACTAAAAGCTGGTTCATGCACTTGTAATTGAGAATAGACTACTGTAGTGCTCTCTACGTGGGGCTGCCCTTGAGGTTAATGCCAGATTGCAGCTATAAAGAAAAAAGAAAGCACCAACATATTACCCCGTGTTGGCAAAATGGCTGCCGGTCAAGCCCTAAAGGGTTTGGGACCTCAGTATCTGACATTCTGCCAGGATCACCCGTGCCAGCCAGGCAGGAAGTCCCATGGGAGGCCCAGAAAGCTGTCAATTTCTCGGTGGTTGCTCCCCAATTATGGAACCATCTACCCCCTGAAATAAATGGCACCCTAAATTTTTAAAAACTATTGAAGACCTGGTTCTATAGAATGGCATTCCCTGATTCTTTAAACATTTAGTAAGGCACTATTTTTAAACCATTTTATCAAATCTCTGCCATTTTTAGTTTCATTTTAGCTTCATTTTAGTTTTTGTTGTTGATTTATGTATATATTTTATTTTGTACATTGTATTTTGGTTTTAAAATGTATCCCTTTGTTTGTTGTTACATGTTGTAAACCGCCCAGTAGCCCTTTGGGCGGATGGTCAAATAAATAAATAAAATAAATAAATAAATAAATAACCCCGGACAAAATAAATAAAATGTTCCCCCAAAGCTCAGAAAAATGTTGGAAGTGTCAAAAGCATAGAAGAAAGTTCTATCATTGCTGGTGGAACTGTAATAAAATAAAGAAATTTTGGACCAAAATTCATAAATGGCTCACCCAAATCCTTCACCAGAATGTGGAGTTTTTACCAGAATTTTACTTGTTAGGCATGACTGCCAACTTAGAAAAGGAAGTACATTACCTAGTAGTCCACGTATTGACAGTGGCCAAATTAATATGGGCACAGAAATGGAAAGTAAAAGCAATACCGTCTGATGAAGAGATAATCGCAAAAATATTAGAATGTGCTGAAATGAATAAGCTGACTATGACTTTAAAACACAAAGATGAAAGTAAATTTGCACAAATCTGGAATTTATTTTATGACTGGTTAAAATACAAATATAAAAAAAGGAGATGAATTATAAGCATACGACAAAGATATAACTAAAGACTGAAATATGGACAGTACAATCCTCCAATGATATATATAACTATGTGACTCTGTTTTTTTTTTTCTTCTTTTCTTTTTTTTTTTTTTCTTTTTCTTTTCTTTTTTCTTCCCTTTCTTTTCTCTTCTGTTCTCTCTCCTTTTTGTTGTTCTTCTTTTCCTTACCTAAACAATCACAATCCATGATAACGGTTACGTTTTGAAATTATACAAATGTATATATATTATGTGAGATATCGATGTAAATTAAAAAAATGAAACTGGGGAAAAAAAAAAAAAAAATTGAAATTTCCAAGATATAAAGAGAGTCTATCATACTCTGTAGATTGTGTAAATTCATGTGTGTTGTAACTGGATTTCAGTTTTAGCACCTGTTATTCTCTTAGCTGCCTGTGGTAATTCTAGAAATTCCAGTGGTGGTGGTGGTGGTGAGACTTTTCTAGACTCTAGCTGGCAAAACTCAGAGGCACAAATCCATATTCTTTTAAAAAAATATTGGACATGAGTTGCAGTTATTATTGGAAGTTATTATACCTTTCTTTTTTGGAACCATGTGTTTAAGTGCACTGCTTGCACACACAGCAATGTGGAGCCCGTGGCACAGTGGGTTAGCTGCTGTACTGCAGCCAAAACTATACTCACGACCTGGGGCTCAGTCTCAGACAGCCAGCTAATGGTTGACTCAGCTTTCCATCCTTCCAAGGCAGCAAAATGAGTACCCAACTAGCTGGGAATGGGGGTGTTTGTGCTATGTGTAGCCTGCTTAATTAAATTGTAAACCACCAGAGAGTGCTTCAAACACTATGGAGTGGTACATAAGCTGAACACTTTGCTTTCATTTTTGGGGGGACTGGAATCTTGCCTTTTCTATTCACTGAAATCTATCTCAGTTTATCCCAGAAATCTGAAAAGGGATCCATCCTGGCTTTCTGATTTTAAATAAAAATTATGGGAAGAGCAGGCTATAAATGATGTCATCCAAATAACATCCATTGTTAATGCATCAATGCAATTTTTTTGGCACACTGTATGGATTTGCTTATGGGAGAGACAATCATAAATTACCCAGTTTGTTTTATTTCAGCCACTTCCACATGCTCACCACTGACTTAATATTTTCTCTAATGGCTCCCCTCAGGCTCCTGGCTTGAATTTAAGATGGCCATCCTGCAAACCAGTTAACAAATGAGGCAAGTTTTGACACCATTATAAAAGAGATGGGATATGATTGATAGCTCTTCTTACATAGGCTTGCTGGCTACCAGCAGGATACTTGGAACACACTGTATCCTGGAACAATGATAATGTTGCAGCATTTTATCTCTCTGATGAATACTTTTTGAAAGTACAGTCAAAATGAATTGGATGACACCTCTGCTATTTGCCCTGTCTGTTCAGCTGAAACTGACCTCAACTCTGCTTCCCCCGCTTCTGTATTGTCTGCTTTGCTGCTCCTTATGCTTAGAATAGATTTTATTTAGCATACAATCAACCACCCAGATACACATCTACCTCAAGCCATTTCAGTGTTAACTCATCCAATAAGCCTGGACCAGTTTGAGTCTCCTCCATGACTTTGCTCAAAAAGCCTCCCCTACTCCTGTTGTCATGGTTCTTCATCACTTCCTCCCCTTTTCAATTACTTTCAAGCTTTGCCACACCAAAGATTCTGTGAACACTATCACATCCTCCTTAGGAGGTGCTGGCACTAATGGAGTCTCCCAGCAATCACTCCATTGGCTCTAGTTTCTGAGAATGAATAAGAACAGGTGTTACTGAAACCAAGGAACCAGCAGAGAGAGAAACTGTCATTTACTCCCTCTGGGAGCTTCCTGTGGAGTTGTTATCAGCACTAACCCACTCTGTGTAATCCACAGGGTGGCCCTCATCAGCAAGCTTGCTCACAAACACCTGTCTGCTTCCCCCTTGCCTACCAGGGGACTGGGGGTGCCTCCCTCACAGATTCATACATTTGTTTTCCCTTCTAGTGCAATATTTCACAGATATTGCAGGCTGAATACTACAAATGACAACGACAACGACAACGACAACGATGATGATGATGATGATGATGATTTATTTATTATTATTGTGGGTGAAGAGGAGTGCGACCAGGATGATTGAGGGTCTGGAAGAAATGTCTTATGAGGAATGGCTTGGGGAACTGGGAATGTTTAGCCTTTCAAAAAGAAGGCTGAGGGGGAATATGATAGCTATGTTTAAATATTTGAAAGCTATGAATAGCTATGTTTAAATATTAAAGAGGGAACAGGTTTGTTTTCCATGGCTTCAGAGACTAGGACTCGCGGCAATGGTTTCAAACTACAGGAAAAGAGATTCTATTTGAACATTAGGAAGAATTTCATGACAGTTAGAGCTGTTCAGCAGTGGAATATGCTGCCACAAAGGGTGGTGGAGTCTCCTTCTTTGGAGGTTTTTAAGCAGAGGCTGGATGGCCATCTATCGGAAATATTGTGATGGGGTTCCTGCATGGCAAGGGGGTGGACTAGATGCCCCTTGATGTCTCTTCCAACTCTATGATTCTATGATTCTATGATTTACCATAACCAGAATGATTATTGTAGTGAGGGGAAAAACTTTTCCACACTCTCCTTGACAGAAATCAATGACATAGTCTGGAGTAACCATCAGTTAGCAAGATATGCAGATGTTTGTACTTTTCTGGGTTTACCACAAGGTGGAGTGAAAAAACACAGTTTGTGTATGGAACAACTAACACCCCTTGGATCCAGCATTCATCCATGATGGAAAAAAGGAAAGAAAAAAAATCACTCTAGCAGCTTCCTGTCCTTCCAGACTTTAGCAGCTGTTTCTCTTGATGGTGGCAGCAGGGGCAAGACAAGGTAGTGGGGTGATGTCGGCAGTGGGAGGGGGGCAGGTGGCAGACTGTGGGTGGGGATGACTCAGGAATTTCAATAAATTGGGAGGAAATTCATTGGTTCAGAAAAGTTCAAGTTCTCCAGTTTGGATGAACGTAAACTGACCCAAAGGATCCATGGTGGCTTACAGCATTTAAAGAAGCAACACTAAATTCAAAAATAATAAACTATTGCAACATTTAGAAATAATTAAACAATATACATGCACAGATGAAAACTTAGAAATGGTTTTTGCAGTTTAACAAGAGTGTCCAGGCATCTCACCTGAGTGGGGAAAACAGTGAGTGAGTCACCTGTGTGCTTGCTGAGTCTGCTGCTAGAAGCTGAGTGTGGTGTCCATGATCTTGCTTCTGAAGGTGTTTCATCTTTATATCAGACTTGGACTAGATATAGCTCTTCAAATCAAAGATGGCTTGGAAGTGAAGGAGAACTTGAAAATGAATGAGAACCCTTCAAAGGAAGGATAGCTTGTTCTCTGGCAAGTTTTCAAATGGATGACTGACTTCCCTAAAAGAGGACGTGTCACCACCCTCCCTGAGGGTCTGTGGCAATCTACAATGTAGCTTGGATGGTGCCTGACAGCTGTAACAATTCCAGCTCCCTGGTGTTACCCCTACACATGAATAGATTGGACTGCATCAAGACATAAACAGACTTCTTAAAATTAATGTCATAAGGCATTATGACATATGTCTTGGCACCATCTGGTACCTAGTGCCATGTGCACGCATGTGGGGATGGCAGCTTTTTCTTCTTAGACTCATGCAAATAGGAAATAATAGGAGAGCAACAGTTGTGAAGTACTTTCCAAATTTATTGAGTACTTGCCTTTATTTGCATCATTTTTTTACTTTGTTTTCTCCTGGCATAGTAGGATAAGAGATTACACGCACTAAAAACTTTTATTGAGACCAAAGAGAATGTGCAAAGACATCAGTTAAATTATGCACCTAGAAACCTAGGTATACACATTTCAACAAATGTTGCTTTTCTGTATATGAAATGTGCCTGATGGTGTTGTGGTGTGGAACAGTTTTGCAGAAAAATAAACAAACAATCCTCCTCAATAAATCCTAATAAGGAAACATATTTGGGGCAAATGTACTGGCATAACTAGGGAGGGGTGGAAAAGTGGATTTGTCCCAGGGCATGCAGCAATCTCCGGGTGCCTGGAGGGGGAGCAGAAGGAGGATGCCATGCACCATCCCACCAACAGTCCTCCTTTCGCCCCGCTAAAGCTTGGTGATTTTTGGTCTGGGGAAAGGAGGAGAGGGAAGCAGACAATATTTTTTTAAGGCAGCACCTCTGTTGATTGCTCCCCCTCCTCCTTCCACCCACCACCACTAAGGCTTGATGATCGTTAGCCCAGGGAAAGGAGGAGAGTAAAGCATGTAGCGGAGGTGCTGCTTGGGGAAAAAATCTCATCACCTGCTTTTATCTCCTCCTTTTCCCGGGCTGATTGCCAAACCTTAGCCTGGAGAAAGGAGGAGGGGGAAGCATGCTACAGAGGTGATGCTTGGGGAAAAGTGTGCTTGGCACTATCTGCACACACTGCGATTTGCACAGGAAAGCCTTAACTGGACAAGAGACCCACAAAGGGGGCATGAGAAGGAGAGACCCATCTTCCCCTGCCCCACTGTTTCCCCAGGATCTGATCCCCCACTTTCTGAATGGGTGAGACACCATGGGGGGGTGGAGAGGGCGTAAAAACCCCACACTCTCCAAACTCTAGCTACGCCAGTGCCATAAGGTAAATATAGGTGTAGTTTTATTCTACTGTACATAAAATAAGTGGAGTACTTTGTACATGGTTAGACTACTGTAGGAATGTGTCCATTGAATACAGTTTCAGGACTAGTTTCCGCCTGGGCTCTGATGAGATGTGTGGTGAGGTTTACCTGGTCGCTGCATACTGGGCTTACACATTCCCTAGTATAAGCAGGATAATGGTCATTGTACTCATAACAAGTGACAGGGTGATTAAAATCTTGACATCTCTATGTTTTCTGTAAGTGACCACTTATAGACTGTTGTCCTTAGGTCATTTTCTCAGGTAACTTCCATATTTCTCACTGAACAGTGATATGCTATGAGCCTTAACTGCTATACAGTAGTCAGAAACTGTGCTGAAGACCTGAGATTAAATCCCAGGTAGATGGTTTATGGTTGTCTCTGCCTTGTATCCCTCTGAGGCTGGTAAAATGAGTATGTAGCTCGATAGAGATTGGGAGGATAGGGGGCCAATGTGTAGTCTGCATAACTAAATTGTAAACTGCCCAGCGTGTGCTTTAAGAACTATGGGGTGGTAAATAGCAGAACACTTTTGCTTTTGCTTTATTATTAAAAATTGTTTTGTCTTACATGCAGTGGATGATTGGCTCAAAGCCCAGATAATATACTGACCTAAAAATGCATGTTGTACATCAGTTGAGGTGGACCAAATGCTTAGATCAAGTTATTTTAAATTTCCAGCTAGAAATTGGATTTACTTTGCAATCCTATGCATTTCTATCCAGAAGCCAGGTGCTTTGAGCTCAATGTTACTTCATAAATGCATATGGCCTTGGTAAATCCTGTGCTAAAAATTGTAATATACGGGGTGTGGCAACACAAAAAGGAAGCCTAGTTTGATTTCAGATAGGACCCCTACTGATTTCTGCAAGTGAAATCATGATCTCTGTGCAGATTAATACAAATAATTAACATGCTCCAAGAGTCAGCAGGAGCAGAGGCAGAGAGCTGTGAAAGCAGATAGTCAATTTCCACCAAGGCCACCCTTTCCCTTCACCTATTTTTATTTGTTTTCTTATTTTTCCAGAATATGTGTTTGTGTGTGTGTTGTGTCGTTACAGACGTGACTGACTCTTCGAGACTCCATGTCCATGGAGTTTTCTTGGCAGGAATACTGGGAATGGTTTGCCAGTTCCTACTCCAGGCACCTACAGAATAACAAAGAGCTAATCTGCTGCATCACTGGAAGCCATTTTGAGAAAAGAGAAGCAAATGGAGACAACTGATGCTTGTTTGAGACAACAGATGCTGACACTCCATGACCACCCTTTTGCATCAGATCGTGTGACATAGGGCAGGAAGCTGAGAAAGAAAAGTCATACAAACAGAAATGGAGCAAAATAAAGCGTCTCCTGCTGGCCTAACAAATCAAGGACATTCCCCACAGAAAAACACCAGGCTTCTGGTGCTTATCTTTACCTCCTATAGTTGCTGGTTTTAAATTCAGCTTCATCCATGTCAAATCTGACACACACTGTGAAGTAAATGATCAATATAGTCACCCCCACAATGACTGTGTTCACATATCACAGCAAGCTTTCTGAGGTCTCCTGGAATTTGGCTTTTGGGCATATGAAATTGCTTTTGCTAGTAAGCCAGGGTTTATTAAATCACAAGGAGTACATATGCAGTAGGCTGTTGTTCCTATATGAATGCTGATATCTTTAAATCATGGCCTGTTTTGATGTCTGAATTCACATTTATGGCTGTTACTTATTTTTTCCATCTATTCATCAAAGTGAAGCTGATAAAAGGAGGGAGAAGACCATAATTGAGGAAATTAAGCCACAGTTTGGTTATTTGCCTTCAAGCAAGAAAACTGTGAGCATAAATTGTGTTTTATTGTGAAAGGAGAACATAACCAGTAAATTAAATGCTATACTTTTTGCACCTACACATGGAATTTATTTATTTATTTATTTATTTATTTATTTATTTATTTATTTATTTATTTATTTTATTTTATTTTATTTGACTTTTATACTGCCCATCTAGACCTAGGGCTACTCTGGGCAGTTTACAACATGTGATAACATTACAATTAAACAAACGAATACCTTTTAAAAACAAAATACAAGGTACATAATAAAATAAAATATGCATAAATCAACAACAAAACACTAAAGTGAAGCTATTTATTATTGCACTTTTTGACTGCACCAATTTTCCCACAGGAACTCTGGGCAGTTCACAAGGCAAAGGAGCAAAGTAAGCAAGTAAAACAAAATATAACAAATTTAAAAAAACCCACAAATAATCCTGGCAAGAGGTATGGTGGCGTAACAAAACTAGAACAAAAAACATCACAGAACATCAGTGATTGCCGTAAGCCTCTTCGAAAATCCAAGTTTTTAAAGCTTTCCTGAAGGCTGAGAGGGACTCAGCAAGCCGGATCTCTCTAGGCAGTTTATTCCATAAGACCAAGGCAGCTACTAAGAAGGCCCAATTGTGGGTTAATGCCTTACGAGACTCCCTTGGGGTGGTTACCTGGAGCAAGAAAGCCTGCGATGCTCTGGTGGGCCAATCCAGAGCTGACTTTGGGTGATCAATTCTACCAGATACTCAGGTACAAAGCCATGGAGGGTTGTGTAAACCAAAACCAGTACCTTAAGCCTTACAGTATTTGGGAGGCAACAGGTAGCCAATGCAGGTGGGCCAAGGTTGGGGTGATGCGGTCAAATCTGCCTGCACCAACCACCAAAAGATGATCTACAACTAAACCCAGCAAAGCTGAGGCAGTATAACAAGACTAAAACATTTAAAATCAATACAATTCAAAAACAACTAGCATTTTGCAAAGTGCCAGCACAAAATAATTGCTGCAACCCGTAGTAATGAAGCAACCACCCAAGAGCCTCTCTGGTCAAACTGTGCCACTTTAAAGCCAATTGAAAGAGACAAGCATTTAAAGTTTTTTCAAACAATGAGCCAAAAGGAGCTCATGTTCTCCCTCAGAGGCAACAGCTAAAAAGGCCCTGTCTCTAATGGACTCATGTGGGACTCACATCATGGGACGCATATGGGACTCACATCATGTGTCACACACGAGTCCCACATGTGACTTTAATGCTTAAGAAATTACAAAGGCAGGCTGGTTTCTGATACCACTATCAAGGCAGAGTCAGTTTCATATCACCAAAGGATGTCCTTCAAACATCAGTGGGCATTCCTGCATGGTAGGGGGTTGGACTAGATGGCCCTTGAGGTATCTTCCAACTCTATGATTCTATAATTCTTTGAAACAATCTTGTCCCGAACTGTTCAGACCTTAGACATCCAAATGATTACTTTGGAAATATCTCAGAAATGCCATTTTTTCATGTATCTGCTTTGATTACATTTTCATGTAAAAAAAATCCAATATCCTGTACATGTCAGGTAGTAGAAATTTTGCTCTACAATTGTGCAGTAGGTTGCAGGTCCCCAATGTGACCAGTTGTGCAACATGCTGGTGAAAGTGCTTTAAGGACAGCACCCCCATCTCAGTGCAAGCATGACTACCACATATGCAACCTTGCATTATGTGTCCGTAGTCGCATGACAGAATTTTGGCCAATGTGTTACTTTTATTGCACTTTTAAAAACTATTGTTCTGAAAGCTCACTTGAGTCCAAAACATTGGTGATAAAGCTGATACACAAATCTAAACTAACCAAGTATATTCTGATAAATAAATTAAAAACAAACAAAAATAGGGCTATGCAGTGGTGTATTATGCATTTATTGTAGGTTGTAGATTGCCCCTCAGCATATATTTTGAAGGGAAAACAGAACACAAGAATTTGAGGTAAATGTTAGAAAGGAAGAGGCTAGATCTCTCTCTCTCTCTCTGTGTGTGTGTGTATATCTATCTCTCCATTAGAGATGGGCATGAAACAGAAAAATGGCGGTTCAGTCTTTCGTTTGTCGTTGAGAGGTCTGTTTCGGTTTGTTTCCGTTTGTCGTGAAATTTTTGAAAAAATTTGTTACCATTTTTTGTTTTTTTGTTTGTCGTTTCTACCCGCTTTTTGCGTGATTTTTAAAGCATTTCCGTGTGCAGGCATCCCCCAACGCCCCAGACCAGAGGGAAAACACTAAAAAAATGGATGCTGGCAGAGACACAGTACAGACTAGGTATGCAGGGAGGCTGCAAAGGCAGCGGTGGGCGTTGCCCAGGGTGCAAAGCAGCCACAGAGTGACTGCACTGTGGGGCAAGGGAGGGTACTCACTGAGAGGTACGCAACATGCATGCACACAGGGAGGCTGAAGGACTGAAGCTAGAGTTGCAGCAGAGACAGCAATCCCACCCTAACTCCCACCAGAGACTGCAAGGAGGATGGGGGCTGCCAGAGCTTTTTATGCCCTCTGTGGCTTCCAGACCTGCCCGCCCAGTCTGCAACCTGGCATGCTATTGGTTGAACATGATCCCATCACGTGGCTTGCCTCCATTTTGTGGCTGGTGGCGACATCCATTTTAAAGGGAAAGAAAAATACATTGCAATGGGAGAAGACAAAAACAAATGTTTTAAGGACCCCACCCCCTGGTAGGTAATATCAGATAATATAAATAATTATCACTGCATTTTTATGGATGTCCAGGGTGTTTTTTAACATTTAAAACAGCTCATTTCATTGCGCGTCGCCATTAATGGAAATGAAACGTAACAACCTCAATTTTCGTGGTTCTGTTCGTTTCATTTTATTTTCATCACAATTTTCATTTGCCGTTTCGTTGCGTAACGGAAATGACAAATGGTAATGGAAATGAAAAAATGTTCGTTCCGTGCCCATCTCTACTCTGCATCATATATAGATGGTTTAAGGTATAGGAGAAATGCCAGCAATTAACATCAAATAACTTAATGATCACCTAATGTGAAATTGTTTCAATTACTTAAAGATATCTTAATATGTAGAACTGCTAAGGGTCATAAGCAAATTACTCACTGCAATTAGGGCATTTCATCATAGTTAACATGGAAATTCTATAGGAGGTTCACTAAGCATTGTAGTTTTCCCACACACTTAATCATGAGGAAAATCTGTCATAGTCTTTTTTAAATCTGTTCTGAAATATGAAGGTAAAACACTTCTGTGTGTGGCATCTTCCAGAATGTCAATTACTAGAAGAGGAAAGCAGTTCCCTCAAAGAAATAAGGAATTGCTTAATGAGCTTTTAGGAGAAAATGCACATTTATTTTGCATCTTTTCTTCTTTCACTTCTTCCTTTCCCTATTATTCATCAGGTTCAGCTGT
This sequence comes from Phrynocephalus forsythii, assembly GCA_029282475.1. Taxonomy (NCBI): domain Eukaryota; kingdom Metazoa; phylum Chordata; class Lepidosauria; order Squamata; family Agamidae; genus Phrynocephalus; species Phrynocephalus forsythii. The sequence continues at coordinate 96,245,954 of JAPFRF010000005.1, forward strand.
TGAGCAACATTCATGAGAAGCATATATAATACACTATGTAATCATTTCATGTTATGCTGTGCAATGTAATCTAATCACCCACACAGTCCTCTAGGTATTTAAAACTGATTGTTTCACAATTTCCTTTAATATCTTCCCACACAGCCAAATTGCACTCCTTGCTTTGTTATTCCCTGGGTCAACATTCTTCATTTGAGGAAACATCATGAGTCTCACATTTGCTGCTCTGTTCCAGTCTGTTTGACACTGTTATTCTCCGAATGCTGCTTTGAAGCTAAGTTTCCAGGATCCCTTGTCAAAAAATAATGCTATTATTAGGTTTGTGCACAGACTTCAGAAGAAGCCCCAAACAAGTACTGAATTGGCTAGATTCAGACTGATGGAGGTCTGGAACAAAGCAGAATGACCAGATTCATTTCTGGGGCAAGATGAATTGGAGTGCTCTGGGCTGATTCAGAAATTCTTTCGGATCTTGGCAGAAGCCAAGCAGTGGCTGAAATTTTGTGTGCACAACTATATCACATGAGGCTGCCAGTAAAGTCATCCCAGAAATTTAATATTTTTCCCTTCGTTGGTAGTGAAGGGAAGATGAGTTTGCTCGTTGACAGCTCTAACGTAATCTGAGGTCAGAATCTTATCACTGCTGTTTACCCATCATGCTTTCAGGGACATATTATATCAAGTCAGTAAAGTGATTTTCAATAATCCCATGCAGCTTTTTGTCATTTTTTGCCATGTTAGTAGTATTAACAGTCAAACTGAAGGAACATAGATACATTGACTGTAGTCTGAGCTCAATCAAAATCATCTCTCTACCTGCTGGCTTGTTAATGTGACTCCATTAAGCCTCTTGTTTCATATTTTCTTTGTTTTTCTAATTTGATTACTTGAATGGTAAGATTTGTTTATTTTTGTATGAGTTTCTCTCTGTGTGTGTATGTGTTTGTTAGATAATGAATTTTATTATATTCCAATCCCTGCTCATTCCATTGTTTCTAATTCTTAAGTGTCTGCTGAGATTCCTCCTTATGACTCATTAAAAACCAACTTGGTTCTATTTCTTTTTGCCTTTCAGTAAACATTACTGAAATGTGTGGTGGCTCAGCAGACTAGAGCACTGAAACAGTCAGCTGCAAAATCGGCAGCTAAGCAGTTTGAATCCTGAGTGCCACGCAGCAGAACAAGCTCCTGCCAACCTAGCAGTTCAAAAGCATGCAAAAACAAGTAGATAAATAGGTACCACCATAAAAAGTGGGAAGGTAAATAATGTTCCACTCAGCCATGCCGGCCACATGGCCATGGACTTGCACAACACTGGCTCTTTGGCTTGAAAGCGGAGATCAGCACTGTCCCTAGAGTCGGACACGACTAGCACGCATCTGTGGGGGAAAACATTTACCTTTACCGAAACATTACATATATGCCATACAGGAAGGGCTTGTCTATTTAAATTATCTCTGATTTAGCTGATCATCTTTACCTGCTCACCTTTGCCAAACATCACTGCCTGTTTGCCTGCCTACTCAGTGCCCCCATGTGATCTTTTAATACAGTTAAAATCTATCTTATCAACCCTGTGTATGTTTTTTTTTACTGCATGTTCTTATGTGTCGTTTCTCAACTTTTAAATGAAGATTCAGTCCTCCCACCCTAGGCACACATTATGTGCCATAATTCTGATCCAGCTTTCTTTCCTCTGGTTCTGTTGATCATCATAGGAGACAATGATCTGGGCAGAACAAGGTAGAAGACTTAGGGTCAAGCTGTACTTTACAGACAGAGTGTGTCTCTGGAAGTTGAAAAACATTTAATATTCCAAAGACAGATATGCCTTCTTTGGGACTGAGCAATTGTATTGGACAACAAAACTTGGGTTTGCTTCCTTATGACAAATGGCAAAATAAAGCAAATTAATTTGCAAACTATAGGAACCACGTAAAGCTCCTCCTCTGATTATCAGTCACTGTTGGTGTTCCATCAATCCCTTCATCTAATGAAGTTCTATCTTTGATACATATTTCAACCCTTATTCACATCTTTCTACGCCTTTCTAGTATCTACGGAACACACATTTTTGGAGACAGTTAATTCACAGTTGGACATCTACTGTGCTCTCTGTCCTAAAGAACATAGCCTGTGAGAGCTGCCCCAATTCCCCCACTTGAAAAAGAGTGGAGACTGTGAAGAGATAGATTTTCTGTGCCTTCCTTCCTTTACATTTCTGTGCCCCTTGCAATAAAGGTACAGCAATAATTTTATGATTTATATCCAATCTCTTGCATTCTTCTTTCAGCACCAATACATCTTATATATGCTTCAGTGTACAGGGTCAGAGATGAAAGATTACCTCATATAGTTTCCCTTTGTCTTCAACCGCACAACTGCACCCTATGCTTTTGTTTTTCAGCCATTATTTCTTCATGAGAAGAAATGGAAAAGTCCTAGCAACTTTTGATTCCTGTGGGGTGGGGTGGATTGCATTGTGTGGAGGGAGATGATGACTGTTGATTAATTGGTATGAAAAACAATTACATAAATGACCAAATTTAAAAGTATGCCACCTGTGTGTGTTGGATCATTGGATTCTTTTACTGCCCAATTACCAGGATCACCTTCATGAACACCTTAGATGACCGAATTCCTGAAATAGTACCACAAGGATCCCCATAGCACTGTTCATCCAGTAGACATGGGCACGACTCGGCGAAATTTTCGTTTTCGTTTCCATTTTTCACTTCCGTTACGTAATGGAAACGGTAACGATAATTAAACCGTCAGAATTCAAACTCGGACCGAAAAAAGAAAAATTTGGTCGGGTTTTTCATTTTCGTTTGTGGCATCACGGCGATCGCGCAATGCGAAGCACAGAAAAAGTTTTTAAAAGTTTTTTTTAAAGAAACCCGATTCCCAGCCAAAAAAAGCAGGCGAAAATATGCCTGCCTGAGGCTTTGCCACCTACCAGAGGGGTGGTTTCTGGGGGGTCCCTGGCCTTCCCCCCCTCTTCTCCTGTCCTGGGCTGCTTGCACCAGGCTGGGGGGGTCATCCTCATCGTCTCGCCATGCCATGCGGTGGAGGGGGATCCAAAATGGCGACTGCAATATTTCTTTTGAAATCGTGGTCAAAAAACACACCAAATCACCACAGAAACATGTGAAATTTATTTATTTTAAATGCCTGGATTTTAATAGTAGCAGCAGTGGGTTTTTTATAGCAATAAAACGTCATATTGATTTTATTTTATTTTATTTTATTTTATTTTATATTTTTTTAGACTTGCCCATTTGGGCTGGGCATGGGATAGGACCATACAAATTTTTGGAACCATTCCACCAATGGCATCGCCAAGTTTTTGACTGACACTTCTGGATGTCTCGGAGGGCATAAAAAGCTGAGGCACCTTCCAGAAATCGCAGTCAGGTGTATGGATGTGGTTGAGGGGAGGGCTGGCTGCTGGTGCTGGTGTGATCCGATCGAGATTGAGGAGGGAGGCTGGAGGTTTTAGGATTTAAGTTAGGCAGGCAGGGAGGGAATTGAATTTAGAAAATAATTTCTTTGATTCCCTCCAGCTTTGTCTGCTGAACGGAATAGCAGTTTATTCTTTATTTCTTCTCTGGCAGTTTGTGAGAATTTTTTTTCTGATATTGGATAAAGGGGGAGGTTCGACTGGGAGTGGGAGGTGTGGATTTATTTTAAAAATATATTATATACTACCATTTATTTTCTATTTTCCCAACTTCAATTTGCTCGCACAGACACACATTTGGGGTGCAAGCCAAGAACAGAACCTCTATCCTAAGTGATATCCTAACTGCCCACTCGCCCGCCCGCCTGCGCTGCCACCCGCCTGTGGCCCGCACCGCCACCCGCCCACTCGCCCGCCTGCACCTCCCCCCTGCTGCTGTTGCCGCCCGCCCATGGCCCCCCGTCACCACCGTCCGCCCGCACCTCTCCCCTGCCGCCTACCCCCCACCCCACCCGCCACCTAGTGCACAAAAACACTTAGCACCGGCCCTGATTCCGGGACACCCCTATGCTCTGGGAAGTCAAATCGCGCTAAATCGCGGTGGAAACGACAAGTGACAAACGACAAACGAAATGAAAATTTTTTGAAAAATTTCACACCAAATGGAAACGACCCGAAACATACCCGTTCCAAGAAACAAAAACTCGAAACGTCATTTTTTCTGGTCGTGCCCATGTCTATCATCCAGTATCGATACTATCTGCAAAGGCATCTTGTTTCCTCGACCACTCAGAGATAGTCATTGGGGACTTGGCATAGACCAACTCCCCTAAGAAGTCAGTAGCATCTCTGTAGCTAGGAGCTAAGGTCAAGGCAGGAAGAGTAGCACAGGTAAGCAAGATGAGTGAATGAAGGGAGGGAAGACAGAAAGCAAGGGAAGATGAAGATGTGAATGTTACTGTGATGCCAATATTTCTGCTTCCATGTCAAGAAGTAGGAGATGTTGGACAATCACAGAACATCTGGAAGAATGAAGCATTTTTCATTGTTAAGAACATAAGAGCCCTGCTGGATCAGGCCAAGGACCCATCTAGTCCAGCTTTCTATATCTCACAGTGGTTCCACCAGGTGCCTCTGGGAGCACATGAGATAACTAGATACCTGTCTCCTGGTGCTACTCCTTTGCATCTAGCATTTTAAGGTAACTTCCTTTTAAGCCTGGAGATAACATGTATCTCCATCATGGCTTGTTATTTGACTGACTTCTTTCCAGAAAACAATCCAATCCTCTTTTAAAGGCATCTAGGTCAGATGCCATCACCACATTCTGTGGGAAGAAGTTCCACAGACCATGTTAGCCCGTGTAACCACAGCAAGATAAAATTAAAGCAAAAGAAGAACAAAATGATGAAATGTTGTATCACCTCAAAGATTAATTTTTATATTCCAGTGTTTGCATTTCATGGATTAATCCACTCCATCAGGCATAATAGAGTCGAAGGAAACAAAACTAAAGGTATGTACCAGCATGCACAATGAGATGATAATGGCTTTACTGACACAGGTAATTAACTGAAAGAATGTTGATTGCATAGGATCTCCAGGTGATGACTGAGCCATTTGTAAAGGGATCCAGCCAATAACAGCTCAGCTGGACTCCTCTGAATGTGAATGGGTTGCCACCAGAGAACCCCTGTGCTGGGGACCCGGCCATTTTTAAAGTGGTACAGCCAAGCTACCATTGACTGGACCCCTTGGGGGTGGCAACTGGGCCATTTTTAAAGAGCTGAGCTGATGACAGCTCGGCTGGACTCGTCTGAACATGGCCAGGCCACCACCGCAGTGGCGACCCAGCCATTTTTAAAGAGGTACAGCTGATGACAGCTCAGCTGGAGCCTTTTAAAAATGACTCCCGGGTACCAAATCTGGTGCCTCTAGGACCCAGGGTAGCCGTTTTGTTTTGTTTCATCTCGTTTTGTATGATTTTGTTTTAAAAATTGTAAGAAATGAAACAAATGAAGGGGTGGGCACAAAATGAAATGTTATTTTTCCGTATTGTGTCCATCTCTAGTGGTGAGTGTTCCAGTGCTACAAGAGAAATTTAGGCAAGTACCTGAAAGATTTCCTATGATTTGTTTTCCTGTCTTGAGCAGGGGTTTGATTTGATGGCATTTTAAACCCCTTCGAACTACTCATGTATAGAATGGCTTGCAGATCATTGGTGATATGTTTGTGAGTGACTGCAGTTTTAAAGTGGAAGTTTGATGTTAGGATTAAAGGTAACAATATTCTTGTGGAATTTCTCTGGCACTTATTTTCTATGGGCTTAGATAATAAAAATGTTATCAATGTACCTCAAATAGAGGAGAACTCTGAGGCACAGCTGTTTGAAAAATAAAGAATATGGTCTATGCTGCTTCTTTCATGGCCATGTATTCAGGAAAATGTTTTTGTTTACAGGAACAGACGGTTTACAGTTCTCTGACAAATAGTCATTGATTTGTATCTATATACGGGAAATGTACATCTCTGCATTAAAGCTATTACAGAAGAAAGAATTTATGAACACAACAAGAATAACCTATTCCCATCAACATTGAATATATGATCTGTTGTTTTAATCTTTTAATAGTATCTGCTAGAGATGGGCACGACTCAAAAAATGGTGTTTCATTTGTTGTTTGGTCGTTTAGGGGTCCATTTCAGTTTGTTTTCGTTTTTGTGATGGTTTTTGCAAAAAAATTCATTTTCATTTTGTTAGGTAACGAAATGAAAAAACAAAAACGAAAATGAAAAATTGCTGTTTCGTTAGCATTCTTTTTAGTTCAATGCATCTGCTGCAACAAAAACGAAAAACACGGCAAAATTGTTGTTTCATTTTCATTTTCGTTTTGTTTTGAATTTTTTTCTGTTTCATTTTCATTGCGTAACGAAATGAAAAAACAAAAACGAAAATGAAAAATTGTTCATTTCGTGCCCATCTCTAGTATCTGCTGTAATTTTTAATCTTGCCCTGCTGTGTTAATATTTTAATGACTGCTGTTTGTTTTTAAGTACTTTAGTTGAAGATTTTTCATTCATAAAGCATTACATTAACCAATATTAATTAGCCAGTGCTACATTTCAAATATAACTACCAATTCTAACTGTTTCTTATTACTGATTAAATTATTTTAAGGCTTTATGCTATATTTCACTGTAAGATGCTTTGTGGGTTTTTTTTTTTTTTTTGTTTAAGAAGAAATAAGATATAAATACTAAACTAAACTAATGGTCAGGCCTGCTGCAATGATACCTAGCCTAGCTCATACCACCAGAGAAGTGGAGAAGGTAACATTTTCCCAAGGAATCCCCCAAGACATGTGGCTAATGCATTTGATTTTTTTCTATGCATCTACACTGTCTTGAGACAAATATGCATAATCAGACCAATTTAGGGGCATTTGGGTGTTGTGGGGCAATTGTGGAGGGGATATATATATTCTGTTTCTTGGTTCTTGGGGGGTGTTTTAATTGCGAACGGATTCCAAAAAAACACCATCACCAAACTAATCAAGAAACAGAAGAGAACAACGGCACCGCCTCCTCCCTTACATCAAAGGCACCACAGACAAAATCAGCAAAATTCTCCACAAACACAATATCAAGACAGCCTTTTGCACCGACCAAAAAATAGCCAACATTTTAAGAAACCCCAAAGACAAGATTGAGCTAGAAAACCAAGGAGTCTACGAAATACTATGCAAAGTCTGTCCAGCCACATACATCGGACAGACAAACAGGAGAATAAGCGCACGCATCGCAGAACACAAGAACGCAGTCAAAAAGAAGAAAAAATCTTCCTCTCTTTCCAGCACATAAAAACAACAGGTCATGAAATTGACTTTGAAAGAACCAAACTCATCTCCAAAACTGAACACTTCAACAGTCGAATAATCATGGAAGCCATTGAAATAGAGAAACACCCAAACAACATGAATAAATGTGATGACACCTCCCGCTTGCCTGACATCTGGAAACTAGCCCTGGTCAACAGACGAGCCTCTGTCACAAAGACTGACACCAGGTCCAAAGGACACAAGATGCCACCACCTTCCATCCACACCAAACACAAACCCAGACCCTTCCCACAGATGAAACGAAACCACCATCCAATAACAAAACCACGACTGCACCATCTACTGCGGCACCCCACTCCAGTCACCACATGGAGCACACTCACACACCCCAAAAAAACATTGGGAGACCACAGACACGTAGCCAGACCAAAATGAATTCACAAGACACAGGACCCCACTCCACCAAAGCCCAGGATACTGCCAGAACCCACCAGCCATCTAACCCACCAGCATCTAAACAGCCATCTAAACAGCCACCAGCAGTTAATCCCTTAACGATCGCCTCAGCCACACAGCAGATCACAAAAGAACAAAGGAACAAAGGAACCTGCAATCAGCAACAGAGCAAGCAAACCACACACCCCCAGCAGTATTTATAGAAGGACTTCAACTGAGACCACGCTTTGCTTCAAGAAGAAAGAAGCCAGAACACCAGCCTGAAGATGACGAGTGAGACCTCGTCGAAACGTCGCCAAAACACCCAGATTTCTACACGGGAAGAAACCCAATCCACCCTAACATGCATACCTATACCCGTGAAAATCTACTTAAAACAAATATATATATATATATATATATATATATATATATATATATATATATATATATATATATATATATATATATATATATATATATATATATATATATATATATATATATATATATATATATATATATATATATATATATATATATATATATATATATGCATGTTAGGTGGATTCGGTTTCTTCCTGTAGAAATCTGGTTGTTTTGGCGACGTTTGACGAGGTCTCACTCATCTTCAGGCTGGTGTTCTGGCTTCTTTCTTCTTGAAGCAAAGTGTGGTCTCAGTTGAAGTCCTTCTATAAATACTGCTGGGGGTGTGGGTTTGCTTGCTCTGTTGCTGATTGTAGGTTCCTTTGTTCCTTTGTTCTTTGTGATCTGCTGTGTGGCTGAGGCGATCGTTAAGGGATTAACTGCTGATGGCTGTTTAGATGGCTGTTTACATGCTGGTGGGTTAGATGGCTGGTAGGTTCTGGCAGTATCCTGGGCTTTGGTGGAGTGGGGTCCTGTGTCTTGTGAATTCATTTTGGTCTGGCTACGTGTCTGTGGTCTCCCAATGTTTTTTTGGGGTGTGTGTGAGTGTGCTCCATGTGGTGACTGGAGTGGGGTGCCGCAGTAGATGGTGCAGTCGTGGTTTTGTTATTGGATGGTGGTTTCGCTTTCATCTGTGGGAAGGGTCTGGGTTTGTGTTTGGTGTGGATGGAAGGTGGTGGCATCTTGTGTCCTTTTGGACCTGGTGTCAGTCTTTGTGACAGAGGCCTGTCTGTTGACCAGGGCTAGTTTCCAGATGTCAGGCAAGCGGGAGGTGTCATCACGTTTATTCATGTTGTTTGGGTGTTTCTCTATTTCAATGGCTTCCATGATTATTCGACTGTTGAAGTGTTCAGTTTTGGAGATGAGTTTGGTTCTTTCAAAGTCAATTTCATGACCTGTTGTTTTTATGTGCTGGAAGAGAGAGGAAGATTTTTCTTCTTTTTTGACTGCGTTCTTGTGTTCTGCGATGCGTGCGCTTATTCTCCTGTTTGTTTGTCCGATGTATGTGGCTGGACAGACTTTGCATGGTATTTCGTAGACTCCTTGGTTTTCTAGCTCAATCTTGTCTTTGGGGTTTCTTAAGATGTTGGCTATTTTTTGGTCGGTGCAAAAGGCTGTCTTGATATTGTGTTTGTGGAGAATTTTGCTGATTTTGTCTGTGGTGCCTTTGATGTAAGGGAGGAGGGCGGTGCCGTTGTTCTCTTCTGTTTCTTGGTTCTTGGGGGTGTTTCTTTTGGATTAGTTTGGTGATGGTGTTTTTTTGGAATCCGTCTGCAATTAAAACATTCGAGAGAGTGTGTAATTCAGTTTTTAGGTGGTCTTTGTCAGCGAGGCGTTTGGTTCTGGAGATGAGGGTTTTTGCTACGGAGTTGATCTGTGCAGGGTGGTGGTGTGATTGTGCATTTAAGTAGCGGTTTGTATGTGTTTTTTTCTGGTAGATGGTATGTCCTAAGGAGCCGCCGGGTTTTTTGTAGATTAGGACGCCCAGGAAGGGAAGTTGGTTGTTGGCTTCTATTTCCATAGTGAATTGTATTTTGGGGTGTAGGCTGTTGAGATGTGTGAGGAAGTTGTTCAGTTTATCTTTCCCGTGTGGCCAGATAACAAAGGTGTCGTCAACATATCTGAGCCAGAGTTTGGGTTTATGTTCGACTTCTGTAACGCGTTGGTTTCAAAGTGTTCCATATATAGGTTTGCGATGACCGGTGAGAGGGGTGATCCCATGGGTGCTCCTTCTATCTGTTTGTATCTTTGTCCATTGTGGATGAAGTATGTGTTGGTTAGGCAGTGGTTGGTCAGATCTAGGATGTGTTTGGGGGTTGTATTTGTTGTGATAGCTGTCAAGGCTTCTTGAATGGGCACTTGTGTGAAGAGCGAAACAACATCGAAGCTCACGAGTAGGTCATTGGGTTGTAGGTCTTGTTTCTTTATAATTTCTATGAAGTGGAACGAGTTTTGTACGTATGAAGTGATGGATTCTGCATAGGGCTGGAGTTGTTTGGCAAGAAATTTGGCGAGGTTTTGTAGAGGTGAGCCTATGGAGCTGACTATGGGTCTGAGAGGTGTTCCTTCTTTGTGAATCTTGGGGAGGCCGTAGAGCTTGGGGCATCTGGATGATTTCTCTCTGGGGATGATGCTTGGCTTGATTTCTTCACTTAAGGGAGAGGCTTTTATTTTGGCTTTGGTGGTTTTTTCCAGGTAGGTGGTGGGGTCTGTGTTCAAAGGTATGTAAGCAGGGTCTTGTAGTAGGTTGGATAATTTGGCTTGGTAGTCGGATGTGTTCATCACCACTGTGGCATTGCCTTTGTCTGCTGGGAGAATGATTATGTTGTTGTCTTTCCTCAGGTTGGAGAGGGCTTTTTGTTCTTCTTGTGTAAATTGCTTCTGGGTGGTTTGCTGGAGCAGAGGACATTGGTGACTTTAGTCTGATTTTGTTGGCTTCATCTGGGTTGATTTTGGTTAGGCTGGCTTCCACTCCGCATATGATGTTTTCGGTGGGGATGTGTCTGGGGGCGATTGCAAAGTTGAATCCTTTGGAAAGGACTTTGGTCTCTGCGATGGTGAGTGTCCTGTCTGATATGTTGTGAACTGTTTGTTTCATGGGCTGTTGTGTGGGGGTTGGGCTTCTGGCGTTTTTCCAGTTTGTGGAGTTTGTTGGTGTGTGTGTCTGTCTTGTGGGAGGTCTCTGTTTCAGCTCTCCAGGCGGCCAGTTGCTTGGATTTGTTCCAGAGTGTTGGGTGGATTTTGTTGCTGAGTTTGAGGTGGAGAGTGAGTAGGTCTCTGTTGGTTTGATCTAGTAGGTATCTTTTCCTGTGTAGTTCGCTTCTGATTAGGCTAGTTCTGTTTTTTCAGGATCCTTTCGCTGGATGGGGTTTTTGAGTGGAATTTCAGTTGGAAGCTTGTGGGGATCACATTTTGTCTCGGCAGTTGCGTAGGAATGCAATGTCACATAAGATGGTGGCTCTTCGGACTTCTAGTTTCTCGTAGGTTCTGGTCAGCTGGAAGGTTTCCTCCCGTAGAGGTCGGATATTTGTTTTCGTAGATTTTCACGGGTATAGGTATGCATGTTAGGGTGGATTCGGGTTTCTTCCCGTGTAGAAATCTGGTTGTTTTGGCGACGTTTCGACGAGGTCTCACTCGTCATCTTCAGGCTGGTGTTCTGGCTTCTTTCTTCTTGAAGCAAAAAACACCATCACCAAACTAATCCAAAAGGAAACACCCCCCAAGAACCAAGAAACAGAAGAGAACAACGGCACCGCCCTCCTCCCTTACATCAAAGGCACCACAGACAAAATCAGCAAAATTCTCCACAAACACAATATCAAGACAGCCTTTTGCACCGACCAAAAAATAGCCAACATCTTAAGAAACCCCAAAGACAAGATTGAGCTAGAAAACCAAGGAGTCTACGAAATACCATGCAAAGTCTGTCCAGCCACATACATCGGACAAACAAACAGGAGAATAAGCGCACGCATCGCAGAACACAAGAACGCAGTCAAAAAAGAAGAAAAATCTTCCTCTCTCTTCCAGCACATAAAAACAACAGGTCATGAAATTGACTTTGAAAGAACCAAACTCATCTCCAAAACTGAACACTTCAACAGTCGAATAATCATGGAAGCCATTGAAATAGAGAAACACCCAAACAACATGAATAAACGTGATGACACCTCCCGCTTTGCCTGACATCTGAAAACTAGCCCTGGTCAACAGACGAGCCTCTGTCACAAAGACTGACACCAGGTCCAAAAGGACACAAGATGCCACCACCTTCCATCCACACCAAACACAAACCCAGACCCTTCCCACAGATGAAACGAAACCACCATCCAATAACAAAACCACGACTGCACCATCTACTGCGGCACCCCACTCCAGTCACCACATGGAGCACACTCACACACACCCAAAAACATTGGGAGACCACAGACACGTAGCCAGACCAAAATGAATTCACAAGACACAGGACCCCACTCCACCAAAGCCCAGGATACTGCCAGAACCTACCAGCCATCTAACCCACCAGCATGTAAACAGCCATCTAAACAGCCATCAGCAGTTAATCCCTTTAACGATCGCCTCAGCCACACAGCAGATCACAAAAGAACAAAGGAACAAAGGAACCTACAATCAGCAACAGAGCAAGCAAACCACACCCCCAGCAGTATTTATAGAAGGACTTCAACTGAGACCACACTTTGCTTCAAGAAGAAAGAAGCCAGAACACCAGCCTGAAGATGACGAGTGAGACCTCGTCGAAACGCAAAAACAACCAGATTTCTACACGGGAAGAAACCCTAATCCACCCTAACATGCATACCTATACCCGTGAAAATCTACTTAAAACATATATATATATATATATATATATATATATATATATATATATATATATATATATATATATATGCATAATCAGACCAATTTATATATATTTGGGTATATATATATATTGTGGAGGGAATATATGTATATATACACACACCCCTTTATATCCTATTTTGCACTTGGAGGATCCAGTGAAAGTTCAGTTATTTCAACTCCATGAACAGAGGAAAGAATAAACTGAATACAGAAGACTGAGCCAAAGCAGAAGATAGTTTTCAGTTGAACCCCAACACTCATAAAGCCCAATATATCCCCTCGACGCTTTGACCACCAAAGTGCCTGAGTTTGTAGTGGATAAAAATGATATTTGTATCGTGGATTTTCATCTACTTTTCTTGTTGCAAATTGTTGATTAATGTTTAAATTTAATTGTATTTTAATATGAATATCTTAATCATTCTGTTGTTTGTCACTTTCATTTCTGACTATGAGTGAGTTGGAATGGAAATGACATAAAATAAAACTGTGTGTGTGTGTGTGTGTGTGTGTGTGTGTGTGTGTGTGTGTGTGTGTGTGTGTGTGTGTGTGTGTGTGAGAGAGAGAGAGAGAGAGAGAGAGAGAGAGAGAGAGAGAGAGAGAGAGATTCTGGAATTTCTTATTTTCTCTTATTAAGCTTAGTTTACTAAACTTTATTGATATATTACTGCACTATTAGAATTGGTAGGAAAATTGTTATTTGGGCCTTCAGTAAATAAGTCACACCACTAGGGAACTGCACAGCCATCCACAAAGATGATATTTATTTGGTTTTTCCCCTATTCATGGATAATTGTTTTTAAACATGGGTCTGGAAAATGTCTGTGAAGATTCTCAGTCATCCTGGTGAATTTATCTGGAAGCTGACTCATGGCTACTGGACTTCTTTATCTCTCAAGAAAAAGAAGTCCAGTAGCCATGACTCGACTTCCAGATGGGAGTGGAAATTTACAGGTAATGTCATTGCCTAGAGAGAGAATGGGTTAGAAGATCTCCTGAAGGGTAGATCAATTCAGTTTCAATAAATATGACACTTATTTGCTCGCACAATGTATGGGACTTTGCTGAGCCCTGCTTGAAGCTGGGAGTTGTTAACTACGATGATTAAACCTTCATAGATAAATGTGTTTGTGCAGGAGGATGTAAATGGTTAATGTTGTGGACCAATGAGGGATTGTGGAGGAAGAGCCCACATGTTTACAAGTCTCAGCCTAAGGGTTGTGATAATTAGTTGAGAGTGAGATGTGAGTGACATATGAGACAGATGAGAGATAGGGAAAAGGTATGAGAATAGCAAAAGGACAACATTCGAGTGTAATCTGCTTAGTGGAACTTTTAATTAAGGGCACGCAAGACAATCTTAAACTGAGACAGCTTGTTGAATTCAATAAACTTTATTTTAGTTTATTAACATTACAACTTGACTGAGACTCAGTTATTTCAACTGGGTAACCCTGAATGGTGGCAGCGAGAATAAGAAGAAGGCATGTACAGGCTAATGTTCTGTGAAACAACTCGTTTGTCTGTATGGGTTCACTGCATAGACCTATGGCCATTCAAGGAAGTCCATGGCTGAGTTGGATCTGGGACTCTATGGTCCAGTATATGAAAGATACCACCCCATCCTAGAAGACTGAGGAGAAAGGAAACAACTGCTTGAAAAATCTGGTTCAGAAAAACGAAAATGGGAATACAGTATAAATATTAGTTCCTAATGTGAAACCGTCACTCTTGGTCTTTGAAGTTGAGGGAACAACTCTTATATGTAGCTGTTCCATCAGCTTTCACATACATGCAATTTACCAAAATTGTGCATTCTCATGATAGTCCCACCAAGATTTGTTTTTGTTAAGAAAAATAAAATGTTCAGCTCATAGGCTTCTTTTTTTAAAAAAAAATGTTAAACACGGCAGATAATATGATATCTATATCTTGTTTTACCCTTAAGGAGACACGGTCCATTCCCTCTTTAACTGAAAGAGATTTTTATTTGAAAGTGTGGGAGTCGCTTATCTCCACCAGTATTTGCAAATATTTTATCATTAAAAAGAATGATGAAGTGCAAAGATGGGATAATATTAATCATTCTGGAAGTGCAAGAGGACTGGAAAAATATAACATAACGGAGAAATCTACAAATTGTATTTCACATTACATGTGACTAACCATTGGTGTTTACTTTTGTGCATTAGCAAAAATTGTAAGCATAAATCACAGATACTTATGAATTTGTTTTTCTCTTCCTTTTCATGTTTGTCAGAGAAATGTAGCTGTATTAGAGCATCTTCCAGCATTATGATGTTGGCAATTTTCATGATCACAGCAGCTGGAAAAATTGCCAGCCTGATTATGGGAACAGCAGTTGGTCCATATCTTGATCCAACTGCAACAATTTGTCTCCACAAAGGCAGGCCAGGGTTTGCTCATGGGGTGCAGAAAAGGTTTCACATATATTAGATTCAATAATGTAGTCCAGTCAAAAGTCAATGTCATCTTTGGCCACCTTTTAAAAACCTTCCTTCCTTCCAAGCTTTTTAAATCCCATGTTTGATTACTAGAGATGGGCACGACTTGGCGGAATTCCTGTTTCCGTTTCCGTTCCTCGTTTCCGTTATGGAACGGAAACGGTAACGGGAATTACTCCACCAGAACTCGAACTCGAACCGGCTTAAGAATAATTGGGTCTGATTTGTCGCGGCGATCCCGCGATGCCAAGCGGCACAGAAAAAAAGTTTTTAAAAGTTAAAAAAAAAACCCGATTCCCGGCCAAAAAGCAGGCGGAAATATGCCTGCCTGAGTGAGGGCTCAGGGCACCTACCAGAGGGGTGGTTGACCCCCCTCCTGTCCTGGGCTGCTCTGGTGGTGGGGGAAATCCTCATCGTAGTGCCTCGCAACAAGCACCGGACTCGCCGCCGGCCGCCGCAATTCAAGCGGAAGTGGCACAGAAAAAAAGTTTTAAACTCCCCCCCCATTCCTGGGCCAAAAAGCAGGCGAAAATATGCCTGCAGTGCAGAGTGCACCTACCAGAGGGGTGGTTTCTGGGGGGGGTGTGTCCCGGCCTCCCCCCCTCTCCTGTCCTGGGCAGCTGGACTCGAGTCGCCATGCCATGAGGTGCGGGCGGGGGATCCAAAATAGGGCGGCGACCGCAATTTTTTTTGAAATCGTGGTCCAAAAACACACAAGCACCACACAGAAACATGCAAAAATTGCTATTTTAAAACTGCCAGAATTTTTACAGTAGCAGTGGGTTTTTCTTGCAACAAAATGTCTCCTCTTTCCTCTCTCCATTGATTTTTTTTTTTTACACCTGCGCAATGATGGGCTGGCCATGGGAGTGATCATGCAAATTTCTGGAGCCATTCCACCAATCGCATGGCCAGTGGCCACTTGGCCAGGTTGACCACAGAGACTTCTGGGATGTGCCAACCGGGCATAAAAAGCCCACTAACCATAGCCCGAACCTGAACCCTAACCCTAAGCCTAACCCATACGCCAGTACACTGTCCTTCTAAGTGGGTCAGAGAGGCCCCCAGAGATGCACCCCAATACTCACCCTAACCTCACCCGTAACTAGCCTAGCCTTGCGCTAACCCTGTTGCCTAAGCCAGATCTGTACTTGCATTGCACTACACGCAACAAGTACAATTCCCTTCTTAGTGAGACACAGCGGGTGCAGAGAGTCTGCCAGTCTGCCATTTGTGGCTCTGGGTGAGTCCTTCAGGCTTGGCTCGGCCGGCAGCATGTGTGACATGCAAACCATGCCCCCGAGGCCTGACTGATGCAGGGAAGGCACCCCAAAAAGAGGGGTGACTCTGCCAGTCTGCTGTGTCTCTGCGTGCAACATGGTATGCAATCATATCCATATGGCTATGCATGCATGCCATTTTGCAGCAGGTGAGGAGAGGAGACCCCCATGTATGAGGAGGGATCTCCAGGAGCCTGCTTTCCCTAGTGGGTGAGGATAGGAGGCACCCCCCAAAAAAAGAGGTGCCTCCAGGAGCCCGCTACCCCCCAAACCAGTTTAACGACAGATGAAAAAACGAAAAACGAAACAAAATTTTTGCAAAGTTTCGCGAAAAATGGAAACGAGCCGACACAGGCCACCTCTGACACACGACAACTCGAAAACATCATTTTCCCTAGTTGTGCCCATCTCTATTGATTACTTGTAATACCAATACAACCAAACTTCCCAGCTATAGGATAATGGGCAAAATACTGTTGACATAGTTATACCTGAATAAACAGGGTCCAAGTGCTGGGAAAAATTAATTTAATTAATTGAAGGATTCCTGTCCACCCCCATTCCCCACACTTCATGTTCTGGGACCCCCCCCCAGGGCTCACTTTTGCCCTGAGGAAGTATCTGGAAGCCTTGGAATGGGAAAGCAGGGTTTTAATAATCAAAACAGGTAGGGCTGCCTACAATCTGACAGTAATTATTTTTGCTATTAATTGTCCCTCTCCTCCATCATCATGAGGCTCCCAAAGGCTTCCCCAGGGCAAGATGGGGAAGGAGCCTTGGAACCTGAAGGGGGAATTTGGATAGGAAGTTTCAATGAGTTAAATTGATTATTTCCTCCACTTGGAGGTAACTATGCCCACAAGTGTTTGCCACGTGTGTGGAGTTTATGATCCTTATGTCTATCCATAGCCCACCAAGCCTGGAATAAAAAGGCAATACAAGTTTGTATGGATTTAAATAGGGCCACAACTTTATTTATAATAATTCTTGTTGTCTTTTGAATGCTGAACCTTTTATCTGACAATGAGGCTTGAAAGTAGTGCAAGCAGGTAAGGGTCTGGAATCTCTTAACTTCCAGACCAATTTCAGATTCATTGATTAATTACTAGACATGGGCATGACTTGGCAAAATTCTCGTTTCTGTTTCCATTCCTCGTTTCCGTTACGCAATGGAAACGGTAACGACAATTAAGCCATCATAACTCGAACTCGAAACGATAAAAGAAAAATTGGGTCTGATTTGTCGTTGTCATTCATGGCATCGCGGCGATCGCACGATGCCAAGCGGCACAGAAAAAAAGTTTAAAAAAAACTGATTCCCCGCCAAAAAAGCAGGCGAAAATATGCCTGCCTGAGTTAGGGCACCTACCAGAGGGGTGGTTTCTGGGGGGGGGTCCCTGGCTTCCCCCCCTCTCCTGTCCTGGGCTGCTCTGGTGGGGGGCATCCTCATCGTCTCGCCATGCCATGCGATGCGGGGGGATCCAAAATGGTGACCACAATTTTTTTTTGAAATCGTGGTCCAAAAACCCACCAAAGCACCACACAGAAACATGCAAAAATTAGGTATTTTAACTGCCTGAATTTTTACAGTAGCAGCAGTGGGTTTTTCTTGCAATAAATGTCTGTCTCCAATCCCATTTATTTTATTTTATTTTATATTTATTTTTATTTTTTAACACCTGTGCAATGATGGGCTGGCCATGGGATGGGACCATGCAAATTTTTGGAGCCATTCCACCAATCGCATGGCCACTTGGCCAGGTTTTGACTGAGACTTCTGGGATGTGCCAGTCGGGCATAAAAAGCCCACTATAACCCTAGCCCTAACCCTAACCCTAACCCTAACCCTAACCCTAACCCATATGCCAGTAGACTGTCCTTCTTAGTGGGTCAGAGGCACCCAGAGGTGCAGCCCACTAACCCACCCTAACCTTACCCATAATAACCCTAAGCCTAGCCCTTGCCCTAACCCCAACCCTAAGCCAGATCTGTACTCGCATTGCACTACACGCAAGTACACTGTCCTTCTTAGTGAGTCAGAGGGCGCCCAGCAGAGGCATTCTTCTCTCACCTCGCTCACCAGTCCAAAGTTCCAAAAAACTCTGTACGCCAGTATGCTGTCCTTCTTAGTGAGCTAGAGGCACCCAAAAGAGAGGTGCCTCTGCCAGTGCCACTTGGTACGCAATGGCTACATGGTCATGTACCCTTCCTTTTCCCTTTGTAGGGGGCCAGAGGAGGCATCCACCCCAGAGAGGTGCCTCCAGGAGCCTGCTAAATGCCTTCCCTTCCTAGCGGGCCAGAGGTGCCTCCAGGAGCCCGCTACCCTACCCCCCCTAAACCAGTACTAATGACAGATGACAAACGAAATGTCAAATTTTTGAAAAATTTCATGACAAACGGAAACGAGCCGAAATGGGCCGGCTCCAACACACGACAACTCGAAACGTCATTTTTCCTGGTCGTGCCCATCTCTATTAAGAGTGCTGCATAACTGTTCAGCACCCTCATGAACTCTAAACTATAAATAATGCTAGGCAGCCCTCACAGCTTCTTAACAGTCCCATCAACTCCTAGCTTTCTATTCCTACTTTTGCTACTCCATCTTACAATTGTTATCTGAGGGCTGCTACTAAGCTTAATTGATCTTACCAAGGGACTTTTCTTTTACCTCTTGCACTACCCAAAATTGTGACCAGGAATATATGAGTCACCCTACCCCAAAGTGAGAAAGAGATGGGCAAAAACTCACTACCAATCAAGGCCAATATGATTGACAGTCAAAAATTCCCATCCAGCCCACTAACACAACCAGCAAAAGGGAGGTCGATGTAGGGGTGGATCTGGCTTATATAGTCTCCCTTACCTCTGCAGGAAACTCCATGGTCTGAGTGTGATTTTGTGCCAAAAATCTGGACGGGTGGGCAAAGAAGCCCTGCCCGGGAATACAATTCCCTTTGCAGAGCCAACATTTTCAACATTTGTGGCTATGGCCTTGGTGGTGAAGGCATGAAGTATTTTTTATTTGTGTCTGAGAAGCTTAAAATGATTTTTACCAAACACCACACCCCTGTTTATTTCAAACCCACAAACACACTAAGGCAGAAATCCGTCCACCCAAAAAGATCCTATATCAAAACAAAAAAGGAGCAATATAGTATATGTGGTCCAATGCAGTCAGGAGTGTGCAGACCTCTATATTGGAGAAACTAAACAGCCATTAAACAGAAGGATGGCCCAGCATAGGTGGGGTAACAGCTCAGGACCAGAATCAGCAGTACACCTCCACCTGAAGAGAAAAGGGCACTCATTCAAAGATAAGGATATACACATATCAGACAGAGAAGATAGGTGGTTTGAGAGAAGTGTCAGGGAAGCCATTCATGTGAACAATGAAAGCCCCTCTATCAACAGAGGTGGGGGGCCTCAGACACAGTCTATCTGCCACTTATCAGGCTGTGATTTCAACAATCCCTAGACAAATGAAAAATACTTCATCCTTCACCACCAAGGCCACTGCTAATAACCCATACTTTATGGATTTCAGCACTTTAGGCCATTGTTCACCTTAAAGCTATTGAGACTACTGTCTACCTAATGAGCCTATTCAGGCCGTTGTTCACTTTATAAGCCTATTTCAGACCAGGGTGACAAAAGGTCAAAGTGAGCTATAAAATGGAGGACTCACACTAGCTTTCTTCGGACTGATGAAGCTGTTTGGATGAGCAGTGAAACATTTCAGTCTCTCAAGAAATAATAAATCCAGTTGCCATGACTCAACTTCCAGATAAACTCACCCAGATTACTGAGAATCTTCACAGACTTCATTTGTTCAAATTACTCCACTGCAAAACTAATTTCTTCTTATTTTAAAAGGCAGTGCAAATACACAGCAAGAAAAGAACTTATTGATATAAAACAGCCACAGGCTCCAATGCCTCTAATCCACTAAGGTCCATGAAACAAAGCCAGCACCTTCATCATGTTACAGTTCACATGATTTGCATGAAACTGTTATTTGTGTTACAGTGTGAATTTGTGCAAATTCATTTAATCTGTATGAAAATTCATCTTATTCTAAAGCCAAGCATCCCACAAAGCATCCTGACTCCACATGGAAACAAGTAGAGTAATTTTGCTGTTCCTAATCTTCATGTATGAGGGTATGACAAGTGAGATTTATACCCAATCGCAGCACACTTGTGCTTTGCTACTGTGGAAAGACATTAGTAATAGTTCTCCCTTACAACTTCTTGCTGTGTTGCTTCTTGATGCTAACTGTTCTTTCTCATATGGCTAAACCTGGGCAAAGAGTTTGTAATAATAAAGAGTTCTTAATAAAATGTGATGTTTAAATACAGGCAACAACTTATACAAATGCACACAAATGGCCACACAAAATTACCCACAGTATTTGGGTGACCGAAATTACCATCACTGTCTTCCTTCAAGGGAGAATAGAAATTCTCTCATAGGGCACTTTTACACGACCCCTAAGATCCGCTGGTCACTTAAATTCGAACCAGAGATCTTAGGGGTTTGTTGCTCTTTGTGCCTCCCCACCCCTCCGCATTTCCTGGCTGCTGGCTCTGTGAGGGGAGAGAGAAAAAAAGGGACAAAAGAATAAAGGCTTACCTCCAGGGGCCCTGTCACTTCCTGGTTCCTTCTCTTAAAGGGGCGGGAGGCAAAAAACAACAACAAAAAGAAGTGAGGAGAGCCCGGCACATCCGCATCAAGATTTTTCACGCTTGGAGAGCAGGTACAAGAAAAATGCGCTGGGACCCGCTTAGGTGGGCGTGGTCGCACTTAATTTTCAGTAAACTCCGGAGCTGGTGGGTAAACAATTTTAAACTCCGGAGCTGGGAGCCATTTGCGGTGGAGTTTAGGGGTCGTGTAAAAAGGCCCATAGTTTCTTCTACATGAGATCAGTGGTTTTGTTGGTGCAGTGAGGAGCAGAGCAACAGTCTATAATTTTAAAAGGTATTTTATTTTATCATTTTAGAACTGCAGAGCTGAAAGGGAACCCATGGATCACTCAGTCCACCCCATCATAGGAATTGAACTTCTAACTTCTGGTTTCACAGCCAGGGACCTTCATAGCCACTGAACAATCCTGCACTGGTGGGTGAACAGAGACATTCACAAAACACATATTTCTTTTTCTTTCTTTTCTCTCTCTCCAGCAACAGAATCTTCTTCTATTAAGTATATCTCTGCAGGCATGTTAAACAAACCATATTTTACACTCCAATGACTAATGAGCTTTACGTGGGGCAGCCTTTGAAGACGGTTTGGCAATTGCAACTGGTTCAGAATCGTGCAGCCTGGCTGGTGAGTGGTGGGGCTGCAAAGGATCACATCACACTGATTCTACACAACCCGCATTGGTTATCAGTTGTTGCCTGAGCCCAATTCAAAGTGCTTGTCTTGGCATATAAAGCCCTAAATGGCTTAGGACCTAGATACCTGAAGGACTCTCTCCTTCCATATGAACCTACCCGGCAATTAAGATCTAGTTAGGGACTCCTCCTGAGAGAGCCATCCCTCAAGGAGGTGAAGGGGGTGGCTTGTAGGTCTAGGGCCTTCTCAGCAGCTGCCCCCCAGGTTATGGAATGCCCTCCCAAGTGACATCCGCCTGGCGCCAACACTGATGACATTTCTGCACCAGGTAAAAACTTTCCTGTTTCTGAAGTTTTTTTTATTGACATAACATAGATTGTGGGTCCTGGTGGCAATTTTAGTGGTTGTGTTTAAATGTTTTTATTGTTTTTATTGTCCATTGCCTTTTTAACATTTTAACTGTTTTAACTGTTCATTTTAATTGTAAGTCACCCAGAGACCTTTGGGTAGTGGGTGGCATATAAGTTATATAAATAAATAAATAAATAAATAAATAAATAAATAAATAAATAAATAAATAAATATGCTTCTGCTTTTTACATGCTTGTATGTAAGATATTTTTCCACCATTGGAGGAGGCATTGTTTCTAGATACAGAATTGGCATCTTAGCTAATTTTGCCCTGTGTTTGCCCTAATAACCTTTCCAGAAGGAAACCTGTGGTGGCAATCTGCAACCAAATGGTGGAGAATACACAGAGAAAGCCCCGTGAGATGCCCTTCCAGGGTGAAGGGGTGCTGTATGTTAGAGAGTACGTACACACTAGTACCGGAGCAACATTGACTTGTGGGTTCAGCCCTTTAAAACTTTGAATCTGTTAGCTAATCACACTTCTCCTTTTGTGAAGGAACTGCTGCTTGTTAAGAAATAATAAAGCTTGTGTCTATTAGAGAAATATGGTTGGGTTATGAAAGAAGATTGCTAGAACTAGGGTTTCTAACAAAATTAGAGATTCCAGGAACCACAGCTACCCCTTTCACCTGTGGAGAACAAAGACAAGGTATCTCCTCCTTGAAGGGATAACAGAAAGATGTGAAAAGAAAAGAAGTGCTATCAGCCACCCTGAAAATAGCAATGTACAATTTGGGGAAAGTCAGCATGGACCATCACAGATAAAGGACAGTTGAGAAAATCTGAGGTGGCCCTCTTTAGCCTTCCTCATGCAATGACATGGATCTTCTTGTGCATATACTGAGTTGCACCCAGCCAGTCCCAGCACTAAGAAAAGAAAAAATCTCAGAAATCTTCTGAGGAAAAAAATATGTCTTCTGAGAAATTTCTGCTTCATTCTAAATTTTATTTTGAAACACATTATGCTGATTTGCAGGCACAACGTGTTGGGGGCAGGGAGAATACCGTAATCTACATGCACAGGACTTTTATTATGGATGCTATTTTCTTACCACTTCCAAAGCAAAGGCACAGAAAGTAACAAAGGAAAAAGCTTTCCCCCACCACCAGTGTCTTCCTTTTGAACTGTGTTTCCCCAATGCCTCTTTCTTCTACTAATGCCTTTGAAGAAATAAGGGTCTTCTCCTCCCACCTGGGATGCTGGTTTCCGCTTGACAAGCTGAAGAAAGCTGAATACAATTAAAGGGGGAAAGTAACTTACAGATTAAAATAGTATCTTTGTTGTAGGCAGAGGAAGAAGACTTCAAAAGAAAAAGATGGGGGGGTACTTCTCTTGTTCCATATTTTAAGGCAGACTTCTTAAGCAAGAGGCTATTCTGTGATTCTTGCCCTGCTATCTCATAACTGTGGACACAGTGTTTTGGAATGTGGAGTCTCCATTCACCTCTAATGGTTTCTATCAGGGATATGCAGAAGACGGCTGACATACTGTGCGTCCAAATGAACAATTCACAAATCAGAGCCACCCTGTGTGATGTCCCTTTGAAGAACATCTGACCTGGTCCTTATCAAGGTCTATGACAGCATTTGTAGGTTTTCATCAATACAAGTATATGTTTAGAGATAAATGGTCACCTGGCTTCTAATAATTGAGCCTGCAATGCGTGATTGTTTGCCCTGTCAATGATGTTAAAAGTGACTGTGGCTAAATAACTAATTGTTTTTAGGTCTTCAAGAGGACCTCATTCCTACCAGTCTGGAAGCAACGTGAATGCTGAACAGAAGGACATCTGATCAAGGCAGTGAATGTTGAAGGGCCAGGCCTTCTACCTGATTTTAATGTTTTCTTTTTATTCCCTCACTGTTACTTTGTAAGGAAGTAACCATTAAGGAAATGAGTGGGGATCTTTAAAAGGGCAATGGTATACCTATATTTGATTGCTTCTTCAAGGGTAATGCAGAGAGACTGTTTTTATCTGTTTCTTCTGGCCATGCCCTGTCTGCATCTATAATTAGTATTCCTGTGCCCTCAGGATTTGGTGGTATAATTAACAACTTTGCAACAGAGGAGGTGAAGAAGATTCACTTCTAAGTAAAGAGTATGCTTGCCTTCATTTTTCTTTCTCTCCCCCTCACTACTAAATGCTTAAAACACATTGGAGATTTGATTAACTACATCCAAGTTGCCAATGAAATCCACTCTGGTCCTCAACAGAGTTTGTGAATTTGAGGATTTAAATTAGGCATTTCTCATACTTCAATATCTTTCATCCAAAGGTGCAAAAGGTGGGGGGGGGAGTAATAACTGATAAAAAAGCTAGACTGGCATTTGAGAGTACTTTTCTACAGAAAAAAACCAGCAGAGCTGAGGCTCAACAGACTAGGGCTCCAAAAACTGTTGGCTGCTCAGCAGCTCAGCGTTTCAAATCCTGGGTGCCACACAGTGGAGTGAGGTCCCGATGTTAACCCCAGCTCCTGCCAACCTAGCAGTTCAAAAGCATGTAAATGCAAGTAGATAAATAGGTACCATTGTAAAAAGCGGGAAGGTAAAACAATGTTTCCTTGTAGCCATGCTAGGCTTGCAAAACACTGGCTCTTCGTCTTGAATACGGAGATGAGCACCGCCCCTAGAGTCGGACACGACAAGCACGCATGTGTGTGGGGGGATATTGTAGCGTGGGGTTAGTGATTCAGCAGCGATTTCAGCTCAGAGACAAAGCAGGCTGGAGACAGCTTCTAGTGAACAGCTCTTTAATCAGGGAGAGACAAGACTGGGGACTGGGGAGAGGAGGTTACATTTATAGGGGCCAGGACTGGCTAGGAAAAGATACATTTTGGAGGGAACAATTACAACCAATCACAAGGCTGCCTTTTGGCAGGAACCAATAGGATTGAAGATCCAAATACAGCAACTATAATCAACCAATAGGCCTGTTTCCTTTTGAACAGGGAGGCAGTTACTTCAACCAGCAATTACAGATCAATACACAACACCCCTCCCCCCCTGGTGGGCACAGCACACGTAATCCTTTAGATATTGTGGGGTCCTGCGACTTCTAGTTGATATCCTGACTACGGGTGTTGCAGGGGCTTCAGCAGGCAGTGTCTGTGGTGGAGAGTCTACTGTAATATTTTCGTCTGACACGGAGGGGGTTTCAGACAGCTCAGTGTCCCTGATCTGTTCCTTGGCACCATGAGGACCTGCAGGAGTAGATTCATTTGCTGATGCCACTGGTATCTGCATTCCTGGGGCATCTCCGCTCTGGTCTTGCAGCTGGGACTCATTAATGGGGGTAGTGTCACTCTCAGGCTGCAATTCACCCATACCGGTACCGACTCTACTGGGTGCTCTGCGCCTCACTTGGTCCACGTGCCTACGCCAGACCCTGCCATCCTCAATGGTCACGTAATAAGAGACTGGCCCAGATGCTCTGGTGATCACCCCTGGCACCCACAGGGGACCTCTGGCATAATTTCTCACCCAGACCAAATCTTCAGGAGCAAAATATCTTGTAGAGTCACTCTCTGCCTGTGGAGGTGCTCTAGACTTGCGGTTTGGCATTTTGTCTGGGTGGACATAGTCCAGCACTGTCACCAGTCTTCTACCTAGAAGCAGCTCTGCTGGCGACTTGCCCATAGTAGTACACGGCGTTGCATGCTGCAAGAACAACATTCGGGCAATGCCCGTTGACCAGTCACCCTCCATCAAGTGTGCAAGGGATCCTTTGGCTGTCTGCACCATGCGCTCAGCCTGCCCATTGGATGAGGGATGAAAAGGAGCTGAGGTGACCCCTCTTATGAAATTATCATCCAGAAATGCCCTGAATTCTTGGGATACAAAGGCTGCTCCATTGTCTGAGACAATGGTCTTGGGCAACCCATGGGTTGCAAACAGCTGTCTCAGCATCTTGATGACTGCAGCTGACGACATGCTGGGAACCATAGCCACCTCTAACCATTTAGAATATGCATCAACGATAACCAAAAAAACCTTTCCTTGGAATGGCCCAGCAAAATCTAAGTGCAGCCGGCTCCTGGGAGTCCGGGTCTGCTCCCACCAGTGGACTGGTGCTCTGGCCACTTCTGGGTGCACTTCCTGACATGCCTTGCACGTCTGTACCCATCGTTCAACCTCTTGGCCCATCCCAGGCCACCATACATAGCACCGGGCCAGCGACTTCATCCTGACCATTCCCGGATGCCCCAAGTGCAGTGTATCCAGAACCCTGTTTCTCGGTGCTGGGATGATTACCCTGTCTCCCCATAGGAGACAGCCCTTATGCAGGGATAGCTCATGCTGCCTTGTTGTGTACGGTCTAAATTTTTCCTCATGCGGGCCACCTGGCCATCCCCTCCCCACCCAAGTGAGCACATGGGAGAGAGCGGGATCTTTCCTTGTTCTCTCAGCTATTTCAGTGGCAGTTACAGGGCCCCCCGGAAGTATTTCCAGCATCATCACTCGTTCAGCTGGGGCAGGATCTGCATCGCACACACCAGGAAGGGGCAAGCGACTTAGTGCATCAGCGTGGCACAACCTTTTCCCTGGAACATGGGTCAGGGTGTACTGGAACCCATTCAGGAATATAGACCATTGCAGCATTCTGGGGGAGAGAATCTGTGGCGTCTGTTTGTTCGGGTGGAACAATCCTAACAGAGGCTTGTGGTCAGTTTCAAGGAAGAAGTGGCGACCGTATAAATAGTCATGAAACTTTTTAATCCCTGCCATTATTACCAGGGCTTCCTTGTCAATTTGTGCGTAGTTGCGGTCCGTTGGCGACAACGTACGAGAATAGAATGAGATGGGCTTGTCTGACCCATCCACTTCCCTATGGCTCAGCACAGCTCCCAGCCCATACTGATAAGCATCACATGCCAGAACAAGAGGTTTCAACTCATCATAATGAGCAAGGATGCTCCTGCTACTCAGCATGCCCCGCAAGGTATCAAAAGCCTTCTGCTGTGCCTGAGCCCAATGCCACACACTCTTTTTCTTCAATAGTTTATGCAACGGTTCAGCTATTGAAGCTTTTTGAGGTAGGAATGAATGGTAAAAGTTAATAAGTCCCAGGAATGACTGTAACTCCGTCTTGTTCCGTGGGCGTGGTGCCTCAGTAATGGCTTTAATTTTAGAGTCAGTGGGGTGGATGCCTGTTGCATCAATTTTAAACCCCAAAAAATCCACAGATGGCACCCCAAAACTCCATTTTTCCTTTTTCAGCTGCAGCCTCACCTCCTTAAATTTGAGTAACACAGCACGGATACACCCCACTAGTTCTGGGGGTCTTTCCCAGCAATCAGAACATCATCAAAAAATGGCAAGACCCCTGGCAAACCCCTTAACAGGCGCTCCATTAGCCCTTGAAAAATTCCTGGAGCCACACAAATTCCAAACTGTAACCTGTTCACTCTGAAAGCCCCTTTGTGCGTTACACGATCGTTTGTGCTTCCGCAGATTGCGGACTCACTGGCAGATGTTGGTAAGCTTGAGCCAGATCAAGTTTGGCGAAAATTTTCCCCCCAGCCAATTTTGCCAACAGCTGTGAGACTACTGGAATGGGGTATGAATTTCCCGAGTGCCTTGTTGATGGTACATTTGTAGTCTGCACAAATCCTCACTTCCCCATTCGCCTTAAGGGGTGTGACGATAGGAGTCTCCCACCTAGAAGAGTCCACAGGTGAAAGAACTCCCTGTTTGACCAATTTGTCCAGTTCCGCCTCAATTTTGGGTTGCAGCGCAAAAGGCACTCTCCTTGGCTTGAGTCGGATTGGAGCCACACAGGGGTCCAGCTCAAAGTCAATTGGAGGCCCTTTATAACAACCCAGCTTTCCACTGAAGAGTTCAGCAAATTCTTGGCCTAATACCTCACCCAACTCAGGGGCAGTTTGGACTGAGTTGAGCCCTGATATACTCAGCCCCAAGGCAGGAAACCAGTGAGTACCCAAAAGACTGGGGCGACTCCCCTGTGCAATCACCAATTTAAGCACAGCCTGTTTCTCCCGGAATTGTACCCTCACAGCACACATTCCTAGAATGTGGATGCGGCCCGCCGTGTATGATTGCAAGGTTGCTGGGAATGGCTCCAGAGAGGGGAACTTACCCCCAGGAAAGAGCCCCCTTGCAGTCTGGTCTGAGACAATGGTGAATCCAGATCCGGAATCCACCTCCATGTTGCACGGTCGACCTTCGATCTTCACTGTGATGGATGGTTTTCCCTGCGCCGGAAACTGCACGATCTCTCCGTTGATCTCTGTGAGATAATTGCAGTCGTCTAGGAGATGAGTTGTGGTGGATGATCTGTGACGCGTTGATCTAGGTGATTCCGTTGTTGCAGCTGCCACTGACCGACAGACCCAGCTGATGTGTCCTGTCTTACCGCAAGCCCTGCACGCAGCATCACGAAAAAGGCAGCTTTTCCGCTCATGGTGTCCGCCACAGCCTGTGCAAGCGCCTCGGCGATCTTTGGGCCGTGCATCCGCCTGACGCACCAACTCGACATCCCGGACTGGGCTCTGGCTTGGACTAGCCTCTGGCTCATCCATGGCATGGGCAGCCTCTACCCGCAGCTTTGTGGTCTTGCCACTGGCATTGAGCTCTTCCTGCTCATAATTCTCTGTGGCAGAGGCCTCTTTCAAGGCGGAGGCAAGGGTGACATCTTCCTTTGCCACAATGCGCCATCGGGCTTTTTTGCTGCAGAGCCCCCCAACAAATTGATTCAAGAGAGTGTCTTCAAGATTTGGGAAGCCACAGTGCTGAGCAAGCTCCCGGAGTCCTGCCAGGAATGCAGCCACAGATTCTCCGGCTTGCTGCTGCCTTTTCTGGAACTCCATCCACCAGGCCATCTGGGTTTTGGTAGGTGCCAAGTGGCTTGTCAGCCAGGCGAAAATATCTTTGAGTGCTGTCTCCCTCAGCTTTGCTGGGGTGAGCAGTGCCTTGGCCAACATGAAGGTCTCCCGCCCACAGCAACTCAGGAACGTGGCCCTTCTTTTGCTGGCATCTGTGATTCCTTGAGCCACCGCGAAGAACTTGAAATGCTCAACATAATCCTCCCAAGTGTGAGGCTCGGACAGCTGGAAGGGCTCCAAGACCCGTGGACTTTCCATTCTCCAGGCAGGCAGGGTCGTCTTCTAGCCAGCAGGTGAGTCTTGTCTCTGCTGCGATTCGGACTCTGAGTAAGCGTGATGGGCCTCTGCTACTCAGCATTCCGGATCCCATCCTCGTCGCCAGTATTGAAGTGTGGGATTAGTGATTCAGCAGTGATTTCAGCTCAGAGGCAAAGCAGGCTGGAGACAGCTTCTAGTGAACAGCTCTTTAATCAGGGAGAGACAAGACTGGGGACTGGGGAGAGGAGGTTACATTTATAGGGGCCAGGACTGGCTAGGAAAAGATACATTTTGGAGGGAACAATTACAACCAATCACAAGGCTGCCTTTTGGCAGGAACCAATAGGATTGAAGATCCAAATGCAGCAACTATAATCAACCAATAGGCCTGTTCCCTTTTGAACAGGGAGGCAGTTACTTCAACCAGCAATTACAGATCAATACACAACAGGGGCTTTACCTTTTTACATCTAAAACAAATCCACCATCAGTCTACAACCCATTCTGGGCAAGGACTTTTTTCCTGAGCTCTCTTGAATGGCCTATCCGGAACATCTTTGCTTATTTATAGACACTCACTCTACCAAATGGATTAGTTATTATCAACAATAGATGATATACTTGAGATACTCACATGTAAAACAGACCTTGTTGCAAAGCCAGATGCAAACTCTGTTCCCTTATTCACACTATTATTGTCATGTGCTGTGAGGTCAGAACTGACTTACAGTGACCCCAATAGTGCTTTCAATGTAAGTGAGATGTTTAAGGAGTGGTTTTGACACTTCCACTCCCCTGGTCAGTTTCCATGGCAGAGATAGCATTTTAACTCAGGCTTTCTGAGTCCTAGTCTGTTACTGTTATCCACTACACCACATTGGGTATCACCCACACTGTTATGGAACCTGAAATAACATACTGCACAACATCAGCAGTTGACATATCTCTTCTTGCAAAATAGAAGATGCCTGCTTTTGCTGGAAAGGCCTTATATTTTTTCTGGACAAATGGCCAGTTTTTTCTTGCCACTTTAATCAAGAGATTAAAATGTATAAAACTGACATTAGAAGGTCCATTGTTCAGAAACATGTTTGGCAGATTTTTTTTCTATCTGGAATATAGCACACAACTATATTCTAGCACAGCAAATTCTAGCACAGCAGTCTGCGCTAGCAATGATAACTCAAGTCTATTCTTCATGTGCTCCTGCACAAAATGGCTGGTGTAGCAGCTGCAAGAGAATGCATAACACAGGATAACTTCACTCTAAATCCTTATGAGTGCTCCAGTGGTTGGGCGTCCAAGGGAGAGGTTGGACTTTATTTTGGGAGTCAGCTCATAAATACATAAGATTTGACTTGAAGAAATGGAAATTGCCGCACAGATCCCTGAGGTCTGTGGGGATGGTGCTCCACCCTGTGGGTGACTAGTGGCTCTTTTTTTCTATCCCATAATCGCTGTGATTTGGTCCATTTTGCCCCTGTACTCAAAAGACTACTGTGTGTTCAGTTGTATCAAGTCTAAACCAACTTATAGTGAACTTAACAGAGTTTTCAAGGTAAAAGAGACTTAAATAGTGGCTTTACTAGTTACACTCCCACAGTGAGTTTCCATGATTGAGAGGGATTCAAACCATGGTCAGCTGTGTCTCTATCCACTATGTCACAGTGGGTCTTATTTCCAAAGTACACATTCCTCACAATTTTTTTTGTATCTCAGTTTCTTCCATCCAGTCCATTTAACTGTAAACAGTATGCACATAAATCTGAAGCTTATCTGTTATATGCAGTGCATGTAAAACTTTGGGTGATAAAGCAAAGGGTTCTTCTTATATACCACACCATACCACTTCAGGTTGTCTCTGGGTGGTTTACAGTTTTTAATTACAGTATGCAGGCTACACATCCCCCCCCAGCAAGCTGGGTACTCATTTTACCAACCTCAGAAGGATGGAAGGCTGAGTCAACCATAAGCCTGCTACCTGGGATTGAACCCCAGGTCATGAGCACAGTTTTACCTGCAGTACAGGCATTTAACAACCGTGCCATGGGGCTCGGTGCTCAAATAAAAGGTGTTCATTTTTACAACTCCACAAGACTTTTTGTTCCACATAATTCGGGTATCTGATAAAGAAAACTGGGTTCACCTGTCCTACACTACATCTTGTGAATGCTCATTGACTAATCAAAACTTTTTTCTCCCTAATGTGTGTAGCTCTGCCTCACCCTGCAGTCTGCTTGTCAATAGATATCTCCTTATCCCTGCCTTGAGCTTTCTCTAGGGCCCTGTTAACCTTTATGCACACTGAACGAAGTGTTCTAACTTGGCATAAAGGAAAGATCACCAAAAGACACTCAAGCCTTTTGAGGAAAGAAAAGGCACACATCCAATCCAATCAGTTCACTTGTTCTTGGATTTGCATCACTCTCTCTGTGCTTCTGGCAGTACTACAGACTGTGGGCAGTTCAAGTCCAAATGCAGTGAAGGTGCTGTCAACCAACAGATATTTGAGAGTCGAAAGGTCAGATAGTGCAAAAGATAACTCCTTTTCATTATGTTCATATGTTGACTCAGGCACAGAAATGGGCTCATTCAGCAGTATAGGGATTATGTACATACTTCAGATCACCCCATCTGCATCAGCCCAATGGGATAAGTGCTGAGTATTATAAAAGGGAACACATGGAGACCTTCCTATTACAAATCAACTAGAGCAGTGTTTTTCAACCACTGTTCCGCGGCACAAATCAACTAGAAAAATTGAAAAATTACATCAATATAGGCACAGAGTTAAATTTTTTAACATTTTCTAATGTTGGTGTGCCTCGTGATTTTTTTCATGAAACAAGTGTGCCTTTGCCCAAAAAAGGTTGAAAAACACTGAACTAGAGAACATCAGCTATGTTGAGTGAGGTACTCTTTGACCAAAAAGGACTAGTTTCAAGTTCCTTCCTTCCTTCCTTCCTTCCTTCCTTCCTTCCTTCCTTCCTTTCCTTCCTTTTCTATGCCTCTTTTCCTCCCCAAAGTGGTCACAAATGTTTTCTAAAATGGCAACTGAAAACAGTAAATTTAAAACATGGAAAACTATTAGCATCATAGCAATTTTAAAAGAGACTAGCAATTTAAAAATGATTTAAAAACAACAAAATAAATGCGTTTTTGCACAAGACTCCTTTTTATGTCCAACACAATTGCTAAAAGCCTACTTTATCTGTCACCTGAAGAACAGCAGGGAAGGATCTTACCTGTTTTTTTGAGGGAAGACTGGTGCACCCACTGAAAGGCTGTGTGGCTCTCACACCCTTAATTAATGTGAGATGGCAGAATAAAAGAGGGGCCTTCCCTGGAGCTTTTTTTAACAAGAGAGAAGCTTGTGTAGGGAAATGCAGTTGTTCAAATTGAACCATGTCCTCTAGGACTTTTTAAGTCATGACCTAGTACACTGATGTGGAAATGGACCAGAAGCCAGTGGAATTGTTGTTAATATGAGATTTCTAAGGCTCCCTGCAAGCCTGAGTCAATGTCTTGTCTACAGTATTTTGGACCACCTGAATCAGGGGTATCTGCATATTGTCCAGGCAACCCAAGGTGTACCAAAGAGCCCAGATACACTCACTGGGTGGATTGCCACTCCAGCATACCCTTCCTGTTAAATCTGATATTTAAATGTATATTTTAAGAACACAGAACTCTATATTGTCCCTCATTACTGTAAACTGCCTTGGGTCCTTTTCCAAGGAGAAAGGCAAGGTAAAAATACTCTAAAACAAATAAAATAAATAAATGTTGCCTGTTACAAAATGGAGGCAGACATGGATAGGTTTCCCTCAAAACATTGCAGGGTTAAGCTTTTAAGAGCCAGAATAAAACAATGCTAAAACTTTTAGTGTATTTGTTTGTGTACAGTGGTTACACTGCAGTACCTCTGTGAAGACTCTGCTCATGATCTTCCTTTGCTTTTACAGTGAACATGAACATGGTAGTTCAGTCATTCGTGTATGTGCATTGAGCTCTGACTCTTTGCATGGAAACTATAACTTTTAAAAGCAGCCTTAATTCTGGGTAAATTTCTATGTTCTGCATATGTGTGGTCATCCATATGATGGTCCTGACTAACTAGCCAAACTCCTCCCTTTTTGAGTATGATTAGATGTTTCTTTCTTAGCATAATTAAGGGTGAGCAATCCATGAATTTTTGTTCCCATTCAAATTTTTCAAATGTTGAACAAAGGAAATAAAAGAAAAAAGGAAAGGAGAATGTAACATTTTCTCACATATGCAGATGTTTACTCATCATAGAAGGATGCATAATGCCTCTTAAGGCATGATGCATAAAGGGGGAAATTGGGTATGTCCTTTGATTACTTCCAATGCACTTTTGTGATACACACATTCAGAAAAAATAGGGATAATGATGACACAAAAGAGTTTCCTGTGATTTCTGCAACTTGGCTGCTGGAATTTGAACTACAGCCATTCAGTTATTACTATTCTTGCTCACATACATGTGCTGTGATTAAGAAGTAATTGAGTCAAGGTACCTTATTGCAAAAGTTTTCATTTCTTAAGAAAGCAGAGTTTCCTGTTTGAACCCCCAAAATGTCTGTTAACCTGTTTATTCCTGCATCTGTAGGAAGTTCCAAAACAAAACTAAGCCTAACGTATTGGGCAAAAAAGTTTTGAATGCTTTGATCGGTTTATTTTTCCTTTCAGTTTTTGAAGCTTGCTCTTGATAGACCTCTCAGATTCATCCAAGTCTGCTATCTTATCAGTCATGTTATCCATCTTTGCAGTTCACTAGGGATCTACTGTGGAAAAACAGGAAGATGCCCTAGACCAGATCTCTTGCAGCGAGGAAGTTATAATTTTTTTTATTTCTTTCATCCCATTTTATTGCTTGTAGAATGTATTAAACTCCTACACAAATTAATGTTGTGTGGTGATGGTTGAACAAATTATAGGGTTTATCTGTGCTGTCACAAACCACCCTGCCTCACTGCAATCCATTAAGGAGTTTCAGGAGCACTGCAAAAGAACTGAAAATACAGGTGTGACTTTTTCTTCTTCAAAGTGGCTCCATTGTTTAAATGCATTAATCCACAACCTCTTTCTTGACGATATGGTTGGGCTGGAGAGAAGAATAAAGGATTATATTTTCCAATGAAGAATCAAATTCCAAACCCTATTCCTTTTTTGGAGAGAGACATTCTTAATGTTAAGCTTTGTAGTGGCATATAGGATGAATGCACAGAGGTGGGAAACAGGGTCATTTCCCACTGCTTTGCATCCTAATTGATACAGTATTGACTGCAAAGCAGCAGCAGATAACTGCTGAGATGGTAGCT
Organism: Phrynocephalus forsythii; assembly: GCA_029282475.1. Lineage (NCBI taxonomy): Eukaryota > Metazoa > Chordata > Lepidosauria > Squamata > Agamidae > Phrynocephalus > Phrynocephalus forsythii. Next base: position 96,280,421 of record JAPFRF010000005.1, read on the forward strand.
ATACTAACCTAAGGTAAATGGAACACGAGCAAGGGTGGGTGTTCATGCAAACACATAAAAACAAAAATATGTTTGAGTATACATAATACATATGCATCAACAGGTGATGGCCAGCACAGTGTAATGGCTAGAACAACAAACCAGGACTCAGGAGAACTGTGTCTCAGTCTCTGCTCAGCCATGCAAGATCCCTGGGATGTGTGGGGTAAAAATGGGAAAACCATATCTTAAACATCTTACTTACTTTGAGACTATTAGAGTGACTGTAAGGTGTTCTGGTGTGATTACACAGTAGCACACATGCTCTCTCTCTCTCTCTCTCTCTCTCTCTCTCTCTCTCTCTCTCTCTCTCTCTCTCTCTCTCTCTCTCACATGCACACACACACACACACACACACACACACACACACACACACACACACACACACACACACACAAAGTGAGAAAGATGGGAGCCACTGTCCTCCCCCAAAATCTTAAATTTATTTATTATTTTAATGTACTCAGATAATGTACTGTGTTGTATTGGTGCATACTTTGCATGGGAGTCACGGCAAATATCCAAATATCCATGGACACTTTGAAAAGGCACATTTTTGGAAAAGGTAACGCTGAGAATGTGGGGAAGTCATGGGTGAAGCCACTGCATAAGTCCCTCCTCTCAACTGTGAGATGGGTCACGGCAAAATGACTGTTAGGATGATTAGTGGCAATATGTGAGGACCTGGTAGTTGCATATAATCTATGAGAAGTGCAGGGCATCTAAATATTCTGCCCAAACAAACATGTTAAAAAGACACACACACTCACAGAGGGCAAAAATGTGAACACACTGTTGCTTTTCATCATATTTCGTTTGGCACATTCTGCCCTGTGTCCTCCCCTTCTTGCCCTGATTTACTATTTTAGTTTGTATACCACCCTATAGTGCACACACTACAATGGCAGTTTATAACACATATAAATACGACAAATATCCAATAATTAGTGCTTAAATAGATAGAACTCTGTTCCTAGGAAAAACTCAAAACTAATTTTCAATGAAATTAACGGATTAAATCATATTTGCATACAATGTTTTATTAATTTCTTAAAAACTTAAGGAAGGTGCCTGATACGTCTGTATTCCCTCTTCCAAAGGGAAGGGCCTCTGGTCAAAAAAAGTATTGACTCTTTTACTTCAAGGTAATGATGTTAACATCCAAAGTCCTAAACAGTTACCTGGCAGAATGTTTCCTTCTGATGAGAACAGTGTGAGCTACAATATATCACAGAAGTGAGTATACCCCCTCACATTTCATAAATATTTCAGTATATCTTTTCATGTGACAACACTGAAGAAATGACACTTGACTGCAATGTAAAGCAGTGAGTATACAGCTTGTATAACAGTGTAAATGTGCTGTCCCCTCAAAATATTGCAACACACAATAATTAATGTCTAAATTGCTGGCAACAAAAGTGAATACACATCTAAGTGACAATGTCCAAATGGGGCCCAAGTAGCCATCTTTACTCCCTGGTGTCATGAGACCCATTAGTGTCACAAGGTCTCAGGTGAGAAGGGGGAGTAGATGTTTTCACTCACGCTCACATTTGGTGTTATCGCTCTCATTATCTCATACTGGTCACTTGAAGTTCCACATGGCAACACATGGTAATGAACTATCTGAGGATCTGAAAAAACAAATGGTCGCAATGCTCTACATAAAGATGGCCTAGGCTCTAAGCAGATTGCCAAGACCTTGAAACTGAGCTGCAGCACTTTGGCCAAGACCATACAGCAGTTTAACAGGCAAGGTTCCACTCACAACAGGCCTCGCCATGGTCAACCAAAGAAGTTGAGTGCCCATGTTCAGTGTCATATCCAGAGGTTGGCTTTGGGAAATAGATGTATGAGTGCTGCCAGAATTGCTTCAGAGGTTGAAGGGGTGAGGTGGGTCAGCCTGTCAGTGCTCAGACCATATGCCACACACTGCATCAAATTGGTCTGCAGGGCTGTTGTACCAGAAGGAAGCCTCTTCTATAGATGATTCACAACTTCACAAGAATGTGGGGAAATGGGCAAATCTCTGCTTACCTGAATCACCTATGATAAACCACTTAGGTGCTCAAGTCAATGTTCTTTTCTTTTTTCAACATTTGTATGAATCTGTATGATTTAGGCATACAGGGTCCTTATGAGGACAAGTCATAAGTCAACACACAATAATTCAGCTCACTTTAGTGAATCATGTGTGCATTCAGAATAAAATGATCATAAACCCCACTTCAGCATAAATAACTTTGTATCAGACAGATGGGAAATAAAACTTAACCCCAATAGAAAAAACAAACATATGGTCATGGACAGATAAAGAGCAAAGGAACCTATATTTTCACAAAGGTGGCTGTTCATTCTGGGCTGGTTTTAAATTACAAGTAATGACATGGTGTATTTGCATTTTCTTCCCAATTACAGAAAACCAAAAATTATGCAGCTTTTCACTACCAGACCTATGAACAAATTTATTATGCACTCATTAGCCACTAATTTCCCCCCATCCCTAGACAAACAGTACATCAATAAAGAGGAAAATGGTTAAGGCAATGTAAGCCAGTTTGGGGAGGAGTTGTAAGAAAGGGTCAATGAGAGCAGAGCAAAAGTTCATCTGATTTCAGATTGCTAAGAACATCTGCCTGTGCCACCAGTTCATGCCAGGCCTTAATTTTCCAAGTTGCCATGCTGAGCGAGGCAACGATTGTCACCAGAAATTGTGCCTTCTTGGTTGTGTCCCCATCCATATGGAATGGGCTCCTGACTGAAGTATACCAGGTCTCCTTCCTCCCATCCTTAAGAGGATGCTAAAGACTGTCCTGTTTCAAGAAGCATCGTCACAAACTTCTATATGTGTTTCCAGTGTTGGCATCATTTTAGGGATTGTATTTATTGTTTGTTTTATTATTTATTGTAATGCCGAGTGGCTAGATTACTGGCATATTGTGTTGTTGTAAACCACTTTGCACTAAGTAAGCAGTACATACATACATACATACATACATACATACATACATACATACATACATACATACATACATACATACATACATACATACATACATAGGTATTTGGTAGGACAAGATTATTTCTGAAAGGATTAAAAAGCAGCTGTGTGTTTCAAAAATACACAAATGGAAGAGTAAGGGAACGCTCTGTCAACTTTAAGCATGAGGAGTCTGAAGAAATATTTACTCACTAATAATTTGACTAATTTGACTAAAATGGGCACCATTTCACTTGCAATTTATATGCAACTACCAGGCCTTGTGCCCAGCCTAATGAAGTGGGATTTTATCCATGAAAACTTGCAATTTGAAGGATTTTTTAGTGGCTCAATAAAGGTATCATCATACTCTTGCAGCATTATTATTCTGTATGGTCCAACTTCATTTATTGTTGAATGGCCTTTTGATAACATCCATATGGAGCACAGATGCTGTCCAAGCTCCTCAACATGAGTGACCACTTCACTTGCTGTTTTTGTTTTTGGTGCAGGATAGGAAGGCAAAATCCAGAGTCTTAATATACTTTTGTTTTCATTTCTCAGCACATTTTATTCAATTTTATTAGGTAATTTAGCAAATAATTTTAAGTTTCTGCTTAGATCTGAGTTCCTGGAAGTAATGTACTGTTGTACAGTTAATGAGTCTGCTAATAAGCTCCAAGAAAATGTGATTTGCAAATCATTGCCTGACATAACTGTCACTCAGAACCTTTTCTGATTAGCATAACCATTTAGCAACTATCCCCTAAGAGGTCCTTGAAATTTAAATGAGATTTCCCCAGATTCCTCTTTACCATGATAGAAGATTCTTTCTTATATAAGACACAACTAAGAAAAAGATATAGTCACTGATTAATAAAAGTATATATTTAGAGGTAAATGGCCACCTGGGCTTCCAATCACTAAGCCACCTTAATATGCAATGCATGTTTGTTTGCCCTGTTAATGATGTTTAAAGTGACTGTGGCTGAATAACAAATTGAGCTGCACTAGGAAGCAGGAAGTGATACAACTCAGATAAGAAATGCATTTTATAATACAAGAAAAGACACATATGAAGCTATGTTTACAACTATGTATCATCAAACCACCACAGATTCAAAGGGAATTCAAATCTATCTCTATCCCTGTAAATGTGTCAAGAAGGTTGAATGGTGATAACTATAAGGGCTCCTAGAATAATATTCTGCACACTAGTGTGCCCACATTGCCAGCAGGAAAAGATTCCCAAGCTTTACACTGAAAAGGACAGTCAGAATATTGACAATACCAGTGGTAGCAGTTAAGATGGTCTATAGCAGCGGTGGTCAATCTTTGGCACTCCAAATGTTTTGGACCACAACTCCCAAAATTCCAACCCTAGATTGCCGGTGACAAAGGACTGTAGAAGTTGTGGTCCAAAACATCTGAAGTGCTGAAGGTTCACCACCACTGGTCTATAGATTCTCCTCTTCTGCTCACTACTAAAGATGGGCACAAAAATGGCAATTCGTTTCGTTTCAGTTCATTTTAAGGTTTAGTTTGGTTCAGTTCATTTTCAATGAATTTTTATGGACATATTCATTTTGTTGGTTCATTTTGAATCATTATTTGTTTTTCCTGCTTTGAACGATTCATTATTATTATTATCTTAATCCTGCCAGCCCGCAGGCCGGTTCGGCAGCCCGCGGGCTGGATCTGGTTATTTTTATTTTATTTTATTTTATTTTATTTTATTTTATTGTGCCGACCATGTGGCCCACCTATCAGCTGTAGTGCGAGCTGGTCAGCTTTTAAAAACTTTTCCCAGCCCACGGGCTGGTTCTGTGACCCACGGGCCAGGGCTGGTGCTCATGGGCCAGTACTAGGGCCCACGTGCTGGATCTTTTTTGTTTTTTAACTTTTGCCGGCATGTTGAGGGGGAGCATATTGAGAGTATTTGGGTGAAAATCAGGGCTGAGAAAACTGGGAGGGATGTCACTGTGGGGGTATATTATAGACCTCCAAGTCAGCTGGAGGAGTGAGATGATGCGTTCTGCAAGCAGATCGCCACACAGTCAAAAGGGAGAGATGTGGTACTAATGGCATATTTTAACTATCCTGATATATGTTGGCAGTCCAAATCAACTAAGAATGCAAGGTCTAACAAATTACCTTACTGTCCTTTCAGACAATTTCATCATCCAGAAGGTAGAGGAGGCAACAAGAGGCACAACCATTTTAGATCTGGTTTTAAGCAATAAGGAGGACCTTATAGATGGGGCCGAAGTGGTGGGATCCTTAGATAAAAGTGACTATGTCCTCTTGGAATTAGACATGGGCACGACTTGGCAAAATTATCATTTCTGTTTCCCTTCCTCATTTCTGTTACAAAACGGAAACGGTAACAACAATTAAGCCATCAGAACTCGAACTCGAACCGATAAAAGAAAAATTGGGTCTGATTTGTCGTTGTCGTTCATGGCATCGCGGCGATTGTGCGATGCCAAGCGGCACAGAAAAAAAGTTTAAAAAAAACCGATTCCCAGCCAAAACAGCAGGCGAAAATATGCCTGCCTGAGTGAGGGCACCTACCAGAGGGGTGGTTTCGGGGGGGGTCCCTGGCCTCCCCCCTCTCCTGTCCTGGACTGCTCTGGTGGGGGGCATCCTCGTCGTCTCGCCATGCCATGCGGTGCGGGGGGATCCAAAATGGCGACCACAATATTTTTTTTGAAATTGTGGTCCAAAAACCCACCAAAGCACCAAACAGAAACATGCAAAAATTAGGTATTTTAACTGCTGAATTTTCACAGTAGCAACAGTGGGTTTTTCTTGCAATAAACGTCTGTCTCTAATCCCATTGATTTTATTTTATTTTATTTTTATTTTTATTTTTTTACACCTGTGCAATGATGGGCTGGCCATGGGATGGGACCATGCAAATTTTTGGAGCCATTCCACCAATCGCATGGCCACTTGGCCAGGTTTGGACTGAGACTTCTGGGATGTGCCAGTCGGGCATAAAAAGCCCACTAAAACCCTAGCCCTAGCCCTAACCCTAACCCTAACCCTAACCCTAACCTTAACCCATATGCCAGTACACTGTCCTTCTTAGTGGGTCAGAGGCACCCAGAGGTGCAGCCCACTAACTCACCCTAACCTTACCCGTAATAACCCTAAGCCTAGCCCTTGCCCTAACCCCAACCCTAAGCCAGATCTGTACTCGCATTGCACTACACGCAAGTACACTGTCCTTCTTAGTGAGTCAGAGGGCACCCAGCAGAGGCATTCTTCTCTCACCTCGCTCACCAGTCCAAAGTTCCAAAAAACTCTGTACACCAGTATGCTGTCCTTCTTAGTGAGCTAGAGGCACCCAAAAGAGAGGTGCCTCTGCCAGTGCCACTTGGTACACAATGGCTACACGGTCATGTACCCTTCCTTTTCCCTTTGTAGGGGGCCAGAGGAGGCATCCACCCCAGAGAGGTGCCTCCAGGAGCCTGCTAAATGCCTTCCCTTCCTAGCGGGCCAGAGGAGGCACCCAACCCAGAGAGGTGCCTCCAGGAGCCCGCTACCCTACCCCCCCAAACCAGTACTAATGACAGACGACAAACGAAATGACAAATTTTTGAAAAATTTCTTGACAAACGGAAACGAGCCGAAACGGGCCGGCTCCGACACACGACAACTCGAAACATCATTTTTCCTGGTCGTGCCCATCTCTAATTGGAATTTGTTATACAGTTGGAAAGTTAAGCTAAGCATAGTCAGACAAGAATCCTGGACTTTAAGAAAGCCAATTTTTTTAAGCTTAGGGAATTATTGGCTGTGATTCCATGGATCGAAACACTGAAAGAGAAGGGAGTCCAAGATGGATGGGAGTTCCTTGAAAGCAAGATATTAAAGGCACAATCTAAAATTGTTCCAATAAGAAGAAAAAATGGGAGAGGTCTAAAGAAACTGCAATGTTTTACTAAAGAACTTTCAACTCAGCTAACTATTTAAAAAAAAAAACAAGAAATGGAAAAATGGGGAATGCACCAAAGATGAATATAAGCAAACAGCTAATATATGCAGGAGGGATGGTAAAAAAAAGCTAAAGCGCAAAATGAACTTAGACTTGCCAGAGAGATTAAAGATAGTAAAAAGGCTTTCTTTAGTTATGTCTGCAGCAAAAGAAAAATAAGGAAATGATAGGCTCTTTGTCTGGCAATGATAACCAGTTACTAATAGGAGACAAGGAAAAGGCAGAACTACTCAACACCTTCTTTGCCTCCATTTCCCCCCCAAAAGGAAGAAAGAGATCCACTGGGACAAAGAGTAGATGAGGTAGGATGGGAATTGCAACATAGAAGAGGTAGAGAGGTGGTACAGAAACACCTGGAAATATTAAATGAATTTAAGTCTCCTGGGCCAGATACACCCAAAGATATTAAAAGAACTGTCGGAAGTAATTTCAGAACAATTGGCAAAAATCTTTGAGAAGTCCTGGAGAACATGAGAGGTTACCATCGATTGGAGGAGGGCTAATGTTGTCCCCATCTTCAAAAAGGGGAAAAGAGGACCCAAATAATTACCGCTCAGTCAGCTTGACTTCAATTCCTGGGAAGATCCTAGAGCAGATTATTAAACAGGCAGTCTGTAATTATTTAACAAACAATTCTATCATAATAAGAAGTTAACATGGGTTTCTGCCAGACTAATTTGATCTTTTTTCATTGATAAAATTACAGGCCTGGTGGATCAGGGGAATGGTGTGGTCTTTGCCTGGACCAAAGCTAATGGAATGGGTTTCAAAAGAGGGAAAGGTAGGGTGCTGCATCTATGTTAAAAAGAATGAATCACACAGATATAGGATGGGAGATACCTGGCTGGAAAATAGTACCTGTGAAAGGAATCTGGGAGTTTTGGTGGACCACAAATTGAACATGAGTCAGCAGTGTGATGCGGTGGCCAGGAAAGCCAATGCAATTCTTGGTTGCATCAACTGAACCTTAGTGTCTAGATCAAGGGAAGTGATAGTACCATTCTATTCTGCTCTGGTCAGACCCCACCTGGAGTACTATATCCAGTTCTCTGCAACTCAATTTAAAAAGGATGTTGACAACCTCGAGTGGGTACAAAGGAGGATGACCAGAATGGTTGAAGGTCTGAAAGAAATATCTTATGAGGAACGGCTTAGGGAACTGGGAATGTTTAGCCTTTCAAAAAGAAGGCTGAGGGGGATATGAGAGCTGTGTTTAAATATTTGAAAGGATGTCATATTGAAGAGGGAACAGGTTTGTTTTCCATGGCTTCAGAGACTAGGACTCGGGGCAATGGTTTCAAACTACAGTACAGGAAAAGAGATTCCATTTGAACATTCAGAAGAACTTCATGGTGCCTAGAGCTGTTCGGCAGGCAGTGGAATATGCTGCCACAAAGGGTGGTGGAGTCTCCTCCTTTGGAGGTTTTTAAGCAGAGGCTGGATGACCATCTGTCAGAAATACTGTGATGTGGGTTCCTGCATGGCAGGGGGTTGGACTAGATGGCCTTTGAGGTCTCTTCCAACTCTATGATTCTATGGTTCTATGTAAGAAGTCAAGCCTCACAAGAAGAACTAAAATCTGTGCCAGATATAAAACATCAGTTTCTAGACAAATTCTATGCACATCATGAAGGATGTGTGCTTAGACCCTGAGGGAATGGATTTCTTCCATAAAAGCTTGGTATTTATTTTAAATTTAGTGGTTGAATAAAAGGTATTAACTCTTCTTCCATTTATATAAACACAAATGAGTGTATTTTAAGAAATGTGTGTAAGAAACAGGAAGAATTAAAGAATTGGGGGTGGGGCTAATAGTATGTACCCCTGATATAATCCTGCAGCCCTGGTTGCTGAGTGAAGCAAACAATTGTATGTCTAGGCACCCCCAAAAAAAAGCAACTTGTTTTATATCTCTTTGAGATGCATGGATGCATCCTGGCTCTATCCAAGTACTATGTATGATGAAAAAAGGACATTTGCTGATGGTTGCATTGGGAGTTTACAACTCACAAAATTTGGTTGTCTTTTTTTATCAGCAGTATGATAATGTGACGAATAAAGAAGATAGCCAGCTGAATCCATTTTCATTCCTGGGAACTGTTTAATAACCTCCCGGTGTACAAGTTGATAGAATCTTCAACTCTGCAAGGATTTTGATTGGAATGCTTTTTAATCTAAGAACTTCAATCACTGAATTTTATATTTGTATTTTGAATTTCTTTAGCATCAGAGAGGAGATTTGCTCACCCCCAGTAGAAATAATCTAATAGGAATGTAATTGAAGAAGGCTTTCAAATAGTTCATCTCTTGTGTAGTGTTTTTGTTTCAAGACAAACAAATTCATGTGGGCTCATTTATCAAAGTACCTGTAAAGAAAGAAGCATTAGAAGAGGGAATTTTTGGTTTGTTTTTTTGCTTTATGCATCAAGACAACAAAAAAAAGTACATTAATGATGCTTTGCCCCTTCTGTAGATCTTTTCATCTCAGGATCTAAAAGTCTTTTGCTATCGTTAATTACAAGGATAACTTTGATAATGAGCACTAATGATTGGGGGACATCCTCCAGATGACTTTTTTTTTTTTTTGCAAATCAGCAATTAAATGAAAAGCTTCATTTAACACCAAATAAAAGGCCCAGCATATGTTGTCTACTTCTGCAGAAATCTTTTTTAATTCAATTTAGGCTAGAAATAGATTTTAGATGGAAGGTGTTCTTTTTTTCCTGCAGGAAGAGGGATTGTGAGATGTACATATAGAGTGCCTCAGAGTTTGAAAATCTCTTCATGTGGCTCAGGACCATTATTGGAGCAGTGTAAAAGTTGGAATTTTGTCATACTGTGGTCTTGAAAACTACATCATTGGGTACCATTTTTAACAAGACAAACTGCACCTGCATGCTATCACCCAGAGCCCCATCAGGGCAATGCACAATCAGTTGGCAGCTGATTTTATTTCATATTTAGAAGGAAGCCCTACCTATCCCCACATTGATTGAAAGGGGCTCCCACAGAGCAGGACAGATTATCAGAGGGATTGTTGAGCAATAGGGTTTATATCGCCATGGAAGAGCCCAGTGTGTGACACGTGCTGGGGGCAGAAGCCCCGGATGGTCAGTACAGTTTGCCATGGTGGGGATGTTAAAGTGCCCTGTCCTTGCAAGTGCTGCCTTCAGCTTTCAAAGACCTTCCCCTCACCAAGTTGAAGGAGCACGGAGTAAGTGCCCTGTGTACGGCACACACAGGGGTCAGGAGCCCCCACCAGTTAGTTCTGTTCACTGAGTTGGAGGGCAGGTGAAAGTGGTGCATCAGAAGCACCCTGTGTGCAGTTTGCAGGTGGCAGGAGTCCCCACTGATCAGTTTGCCAAGGTGTCCGCATATCACGGATTTTCCTTTATTGTGGTGGTGAAGAAACCTAACCACCAGGATAAACAGGGGACTACTCTACAACCAATTTAACTACACATGCAGATTCCTTGAAATTTAACTAATCTCAGTGATCAAGTGTTTTATTTTTTCAGGGGGGGGGATTCATAGATTAATTGAATTGAAAGGTACCCATAAGACCATTGTGTCCTGTCCCCTTCTCAATACAGGCATCCAAATCAAAGCAGATCTGACAGATGGTTGTCCACTTTTCTCTTTAATTCCTTCGGTGTTGGAAACCTCACTTGATTGCTTCCTTCTCTGTGCTAACATGTAGACCCATTGGTTGATTACCATTGTTCTGGGTACATACTTTATTGAACCCAAAGTTACTTTTTGCGATTGTTGGCCATGACAGGCAGAGGCTTCTGGGAGTCTAAAAAGTAACTTTGTCAAGCTCTAAATGAGCCCACATGGTTCATCTTTCTGCAGACAATACTAGAAAATCTGCCAATGGCTTCTTGGGTACTATAGGTTTATTTGCCAATATGATTTTGTGGACTGTTTCTGCCTTCATCAAGGCTTAACTACATACTGCAATAGATTTCACTGGTATTTTCCAGAAAGAGCACATATTTTGGCTCTTAGGTGCAAAAGCTGAGCCACCTCAAGCTCTGCCAAATGAATGAAAATAAAATTTAGTTTGAATTTGTAAACTGAGAAAAATGATCTACAAGGAACAGATGGGAAATAAATATGGTGCACAGCAAGACCATTCTTCATCACTTTAAAGGGGTTATCTTGGATCCCAGGGTTGTTTAGTGAAAGCATACTATTGTGCCACATGTCAGCACATCAGTTACATGTACTTTCAGTGACTTCAATGCATATTTGCCACTTTATTTGTGATGGTTGCATTACAGTGGGAAACCACTACAATGGTGTTAAATAGAGATGGGCACGAACTGAAAAAATGGCAATTTGTTTTGTTATCCATTTTCTTCCCTCCCATTTAGTTTCATTAAATACAAAACGATTTTTAATAAATTCATTTCGTATTTCATTTGCTTCATTTTGTTTTTATTTTTTATTTTTATTTTTTTATTATTTTAAAAAGTCTCCCTTGCAGGGCTTTTTTAAAATTTTTATTTTTATAGCTGAGAGGCGCTAGATTGGGGCCTGCACCTCCCAGCTGAGAGGCGTTGTGCCTCAGGTTTTTTTTTTTCATTTCCCCTCCCCCCGCTGGCCTGCAGGCTGAACCAGCTGACCCGCGGGCCGGATGCGGGCCGGAGAGACTTTTAAAAATATTTTTAATTATTTTAAAAATTCCCCTTTGCAGGACTTTTTATTTTATTTTTTTATTTTTACAGCTGAGAAGCGCAAGTGCCTTGTTTTTAAATTATTTTTAATTTCCCCTCCCCACACTGGCCTGCAGGCCAGAACCAGGCCAGAGGGAGTTTTTATTATTATTATTATTATTATTATTATTATTATTATTATTATTATTATTATTATTATTATTATTATTATTATTATTATTATTATTATTATTATGTCAGCCGGGCTGGCGCCATATTTTAAATTTTACAGCGCTGACCACGCAGCCCCAGGCGCTGGGTCGCTGCTTTTTTAAAAAACAGCACCAACCATGTGGCTCCCGGGCCAGTTTGGCACTTTTTATTTTAATTTTATTTTTTTTATTTTTTATTTTTTTATTTTTTTTTATTTAAGTCCCTGGATGCTGGGCTTCCCCTCCCCCTGTGTCTCAGCTGTAGGGCCGGCTTTCCCCCACCCTGGCTGCTGGAGTTCCATGCAAGGAAGGCAGTGCTACAGGACAAGGTAAGTGACACTGGGGAATGCAAAATGAAACAGAATGAAACAGAAATTTCCATTTCATTTTGTTTCATTTTTCTTTGATGGGTTGGTTCCTTATTCATTTTATTAGCTAACGAAATGAATAACGAATAAGGAAATGAATTAAAAATTTATTTCGTGCCCATCTCTATTGTTAAATAATATAAACATGACCTTTTAAGATAATGACCTTGTTCTCAAAAGCAGCAGAGAAATCATTTGGAAGATAAGAGGGAGATTTGAGGGGGAAATCGCTCAGATTCACAGGGAATTGGACTCCACTATTGGTGCAGAGTCAAGGGATGTATCCCGTGTGCCGTGCTTAGGTCCAGCATTATTGGATGAGTTTCAGTTATTGAGACCCGAGGATGTGGACAGGGTGCTTGGATCTGTCCGTTCTACCACCACGCTGCTCGACCCTTGCCCTTCCTGGCTAATTGAAAGATCTGCCAGGGGGGTTCGCACCTGGGTCCAGGAAGCTGTAAGTGCCTCATTAAGAGAGGGAGTAGTCCCTGCTGCCTTAAAAGAGGCAGTAATTAGACCACTCCTTAAAAAACCCAACCTGAACCCAGGCCTGGTGGGTAACTACTGGCCAGTAGCGAACCTCCCTTATTTGGGCAAGATGTTGGAGTGGGTGGTGGCCGGACAGCTCCAGACGCTGCTGGATGAAATGGATGTTCTGGATCCATTTCAATCTGGTTTCAGGCCGGGTTTTGGAACAGAGACTGCCTTGGTCTCCCTGTATGATGACCTTTGCCGGGAGAGAGACAGGGGGAGTGCAACCCTGTTGATACTCCTGGACCTCTCAGCGGCTTTCGACACCATCGACCATGGTGTCCTTCTGGATAGGCTGGCCAGATTGAGAGTTGGAGGCACTGTTTTGCAGTGGTTCTGCTCCTTCCTGGCTGACCGTGTCCAGAAGGTGGTGCTGGGGGACAGTTGCTCTGCCCCGTGGTGTTTACGTCATGGGGTTCCTCAGGGCTCAATACTGTCTCTCATGCTGTTCAACATTTACATGGAACCACTGGGAGCGGTCATCAGGAGGTTTGGGCTGAGGAGTCAGCAATATGCTGACGATACTCAGCTCTACCTCTCATTCTCCACCAATCCAGGTGAGCCGGTTTCTGTGCTGAACTCGTGTCTGGGCCAGATAATAGACTGGATGAGGGTTAATAAATTGAAACTCAATCCAGACAAGATGGAAGTGCTGTTAATGGGTGCTTCGCCAGACAGGTTAGAGGGCCATTTCCCTGTCTTGGATGGGGTTGCACTCCCCCTAAGGGACAGGGTCCGCAGCTTGGGGGTGTTCCTGGACCCCGGTCTTACTCTGGAAGCCCAGGTGGACTCAGTGGCCAGGGGTGCCTTCCTTCAGCTGCGGAAAATATACCAGTTCCGCCCCTACCTAGACGAGCAGAGCCTCATGACAGTTACGCATGCACTGGTAACATCCCGTATTGATTACTGCAATGCACTCTATGTGGGGCTGCCTTTGAAGATGGTCCGGTGATTGCAATTGGTTCAGAATCGTGCGGCGCGGCTGGTAAGTGGTGGGGCCACCAGATATCACATCACGCCAATTCAATGTAACCTGCATTGGTTACCAGTTGCTGCCTGAGCCCAATTCAAAGTGCTTGTCTTGACATATAAAACCCTAAATGGCTTAGGACCTAGATACCTGAAGGACTGCCTCCTTCCATATGAACCTACCCGGCAATTAAGATCGAGCCAGGGGGCCCTCTTGAAAGAGCCATCCCTCAAGGAGGTGAGAGGGATGGCTTGTAGACATAGAGCCTTCTCAGCAGCTGCCCCCAAGTTATGGAATGCCCTCCCAAGTGAGATCCGCCTGGTGCCAACATTGATGACATTTTGGCGCCAGGTAAAAACCTTCCTGTTCCAGAAGTTTTTTAATTGATACAACATAGACTGTGGGTCCTTTGATGGCAATTTTAGTGTGATGATTTTAGTATAAGGTTTTGTTGTTGTTTTAATTATTTATTGATATTTGATGTTTTAACTGTTTTAATTCCTTATTGTAAGCTGCCCAGAGACCTTTGGGTAGTGGGCGGCATATAAGTTGTAAAAATAAAGAAAAATAAAGAAAATAAATAAATAAACAATTTTCTTGCCATGATTTGAATCCTCAGTTGATTCAAATTAGAATGTAGATTATAATGATCCATTGACTCCCAAAATCCTGGCTCTAATTAGCCAGGAGTGGTGAGTTATATGTAAGGACAGCTACAAGGCTGCACTTTTCCAGGTGGCCACTATGGTTGCCTTTTTGGAGCATTCGGGGTGAGCAAACTGGTAGCTAATGGCAGAGAAGACAGGTCACATGCTGCCCTGCAGATAACTGATCTGCTAATGCAAAGTGACAGGGTAAGGATCAACCTGCACAGATCCAAGATGAATCAGATGATAAAAGAGACACGGGTGATCTTGGGGCAGTGCGTATTAGAGGACATATGCCCTGTTCAGGCATTAAGTAGCTACTTTGAGTTACAAGATGAAGGCAAGGGGTATGGATCCCCATTAACTAGATTCCAGTTCTGGGGGGTCATGGGCACAATTGGGTTTGAGGTCCCTCAGATTTAGTACACACTCATTTAGGATAAGGGCAGCATCTATGGCAGCCACATTGGGGTATGGCCCTGAGTTTATTCAAATCCTTGGGCAGTGCATGCCTCCCTAGTATAAAGTATATGTTCAGCCATGGCCTAAGTTCTAACTTCTTTCTTGGATTCCTTCTTTATTGCAGGGTTTAGGCGCAGTGGTGCCTGCTGGAGTATACTTCTGGGGCACAGCTTTATATATTGGACCAAAAAAAAATGCAGGTTGAGGTCTCAATTTTGGCCTTGGTACTTCTGTGAAGGTGGACTGTAGGGGTAAGCATGGGATGCGCTGGTACCAGTTTTTGCACACGGCTTTGATCGCTGCCTATGGGAAGCTGCCAGATGTACTGCTCATTCACTTGGAGGGAAGTGACTTAACATCTCAGTCAGGCAAATCACTGATATTGGAGATCATCGGGGAACTGAATACCTGGAAGACAATCTATCCATAATTGTGGATCCTGTGGTCTACTATGATTCCAAGGCTCTGGTGGGGAGCAGGGTGCAATCAGCACGCTTTGAACCTATCCTGAAGAGAGGTAAATAAGGAGGTTTGTGGGGCTGTTTCACTAAATTTTGGGGCAGTCATGGGCCACTCAGGTCTTACAGTGGACAGGCTGGAGTTGTTCCGAGATGATGGGCTATACTTATAAGAGCCCAGAATGAAAATCTTGACAGACCTGAAGAGGGGCCTGCGGGCTGAGGTGTCATCCCTGGAGGGGAGGCTTGGGCCATAGCAAGGCTAGGCCCAAGGCCATGGCAGGTAGTGTGGTGAAGATAAAAGTGCTCAGTGAGTCAGAAGGTAATGTTTCTGGCCCAGGCCCATCCAACCCCAGGATGCTGCAGATCTGGAGATTACAGCATCCAGGGGAAAGATGCACTGGGATGCCCCCAGGTCATGAGACAGCAGTAATGGGGCAGCTGGCTCCAGGGAGGGGTACATAATTTTACTTGACTTGGTGGTAATGTCTTGTTGGCTGCACCTGAGGGGGTAGTGACTTACCCAAAAGCTTGCCAATTGGAGGTGTCCCAGGAGACCTCAGGGTTCCAAATTTAATCTGCACTGCCTCAGGCCCATCTTGGAGTTATGTTCAAAGTTACTTAAATAAAGTTGATTAAACAAAGTTAATAAAGTGTGACCCAAGTTTAAACCCATTCTTGTGTCTTGTCTATTTATTTCACCATGGGAGGGCAAGGTTAGTTCCGCTGGAGGCAACTTTGATGAGCACCGCCGCTTTGCCCTCCTGGATGAAATGAAGCAAGACACTGCTGGGAGGTTGGCAATCACATTGGGAGGGGGGGATCCCTGTATATAACAGGGCTCCTCCAAGACCACAGCCTTTTTGAGTGGCAATTGTCCCCCACCCACCCACTGCATTTAGCAGTACTAGTGTGAGTCTGACTGGTCGCTTCAAGGGGCTGGATAGGAATTTTTACCCGCTCTCAGGATTGGCCTTGCAAAGGGGGGGATTTTTCACCTATACCACACTGATATTTGGTGGGTGAGGTTTCGTTGGGTTTATAATAATAATAATAACCTATATTGTCAATGTACAACATGTGGACAATGAAATTGGCTGAGTCTCCCTTGCCCACCCCACCCCCATCCAACCCCCATCCCACTAGCAACCACTCAGTCTTATTGTACCCTGTGTACTTGACACAGAATGCGCCAGCCCACAGGTCAGTTCTATACGAGTCGTAGAATTATTTCCCATTCAGCAGTCTGACAGCCCATGGATAAAAACTGTTCTTCAGTCTGTTTGTGCGGCAGGCTATACTACGATATCTTCTACCTGATGGTAACAAGGTAAAGAGGTACTGACCAGGGTGTGAATCACCCTTAAGAATTTTTTCAACTCTCCTGAGGCAACGATCCCTAGCGATGTTGTCCAGTGCACTTAGGGGACAGCCCGTGATATATTGAGCTGTGCTTACCACCCTCTGTAGTGCCTTCCTGTCAGCAGCTGTCAATCCAGCATACCAAACGGTAATGCAATATGTGAGGATGCTTTCAATTGTGGACCGGTAAAAGGAGATCATCAGTTGTTGCTTCACTTTGTTCTTACGCAAGACCCTGAGGAAATGCAGTCTCTGCTGGGTCTTCCTGACTACTTTGGTTGTATTGATTCCCCAGGAGAGGTCTTCACTGAGGTAAACTCCCAGAAATTTAAAGGAAGAAACTCTCTCCACACAGCCCCCCTGGATGTACAATGGGGCTGGTTCCTCTCTCTTCCTCAGGAAGTCCAGCACCATCTCCTTTGTCTTGGTAATAGCATTGGTCACACTGGCAGGTAGTGCAGTGAAGATAAAAGTGCTCAGTGAGACAGAAGGTGCTGTATCTGGCCCCCGGCCCATCCAACCCTGTGGATCTGGAGATTACAGCATCCAGGGAAAGGATGCACTGGGATGATCCTGGGTCAGGAGGCAGCAGTAGCAGGGCAGCTGGCTCCAGGGAGAGATGCATAATTTTACTGTCCGTACCAGTACTATCTTGTTGACATCACCCCCAAGGGGTAGTGATGCACCCAAAAGCATTGCCAGTTGGAGGGGTGCTGGGAGACCTCTGGGTTCCAACTTTAATCCACAATACCACAGGCCAAACTTGGAGTTATGCTGAAAGTTACTTAAATAAATTTGATTAAACAAGGTAAATAAAGTGTGGTCCAAGTTTAAACCCATTCTTGAGTCTCATCTATTTATTTCACTGTGGAGGGGGGGAGGGCAAGGTTCCATTGTCAGGTAAAGGAGCTTTGGTGTACGAAATGAGAGGTGAGCAACTTGCCCTTTATTCTAGCTAGCAAAATGTCTTGGCCCTGCTGAGAACTGGCATCTTCCCAAGAGGCTTGTATAACTTCTTCCCCCAGTTGACATCAGCAGCATCCACCTCCTTCCAGACAGGCAGACAAGCAAAGTGATCCTGCATTGACACCAAGCACTGCATGGGATGTTCCTTATCATGTAGAAGCTGCTAATCTCAATTCAATGCTTCCTGCTATTCAGTCTTCAGTAGCATTACACCATTGTAATGAATGGAACATTAATTGGTGGCTTTGCCCAATTCTCCAGGAACATCTACCTACTTTGAGGTCTAAATTAACTATGTGAAAAATCTATCCATTTCAATGTTGATGATTTCAGCGCATCCTGTCATTTCCTGCCCCAACCTTATTTCATATCTAGTTGTGAGATGTATGCCTGCATTGAAATTCATACACATTTTTCTGTATTTTAGCTAGTGTGAAACCTACTGATGCATTTTATTTAGTTTAGTGTTTTCTCCCTTTAACTCAAACATATTCCTGTGTATTTTTTTCATTTTCTGTATTATTTTGGCCATTTCTTTGGAGCACATATTGTTTCTATCAAGTAGCCTGTAAATCTCACCCATCTGCAGCTTCTTAAGGTAGGATATATTTATTCTTCGGAAAAATCTTGGGAGGTGTAAAGGTGCTACTAACACTGAAAAAGTCAAATGCAAAAAAATTCTTTTCTGCCATTATCTTAGATGCACTTTTATAGGATGCTTGGACTGCAGGCTGTCTGGTATTAATTTATGATGATCTTCACTCCACCTTATTGTGGAAGGAAAAAAATAATGGTATTCTCACTGGCAAGGGTCCCGTCAAGGGAGCTCAGCATTACTTGTCCTTTTTTGTTGTACATGCTACAGAAGCTCCTCTAATACTGTCCCCATATTATCCAGGGTTGCAATGTAGCACAGAGAAGAAGTAATTTTATATTTGTGACCAAATATATATTTAACCCTCATGTCTTTTTGCAAGTGTGATATCCCTTGTTTTCCCATCTTGCTTGCCATCTGTGACACTTTGGCATGCTACTACTAACTTGGGACATTCTGTTTTTCTTCTAATGCTCTGTTTCCCCTCTCCATGAATTTACAGTGCAACAATGAAAAACACAACAAAATGGTTAGATTCCATTTGGGGAATTGCACAAGCAGAACTGTAATTTGCTTAAATGCAGCAGCGAATCCTCATTTCCTTTAGGGAATCAATCCATCTTGTGTTTGGCTTTCCTCTTTTCCTGATGCCTTCAACTGGGTAGCTCACTGAGTTAGGCATCTGGCTGTAGAGCCTGAGGCCAGAAGTTCAATTCCCAACTGTGCATTCCAGAAGAACAAGCCTGTGTTGCTGGAAGAAGGGAATTTCAAACCTCCTCTGCGTATTCTCCACTTTAAAAACCCAAAAAGGCATCTCCAAAAGTCAGAAGTGACTTAAAAGGCACATGAGTATTATCTCTCCACCTGCAGGGGTATATCAAAGTAACACAAACTGGCTGAAGGCTTCAAGGTGTCACCAAGGATAGTCTAGCATTGATATATTTCAAAACTCTACCCTACAACTGTTATCAAATTTTGGGAACAATATGAGCTCCATTTGACTTCTAGTTTTTCATGTTGCATTCAGTCATGGCTCCCTCACCCCCAGTCTGGATTCTTTTTCGTTACTACAGATGGAACTGACAAAGCACCATCTGGAGCAACAGCTGGGATGGTGGATTGGACTTGTGCAGGTGGTTTTTGCCCACATAAAAAAGTTAGAAGTGCATTGAAGAAAAAGAGCCAAACTAAAAGAATAAAATCCTCCTGAGCAATTTTCTTGGTAATGGAGGAACAGAATTATGCAAGGAAATGACTGAAAAATTAGAAGCACTTTTCACCTCAATTTAATGGGCTCAGATCTTAGGGGACAAAATATGTTAAGTTGTGCATTACTCATCTTGCCAGTGGCTGCCATCCTGGAAATCAGCAATAATCTCTGTGCTTTGTACAGAATTCTAAGGAAACAAATGGCTCTCTATGGTGCATTGCCTTAGAAAATGGCTTTATTTAGAAATCTAGCCCAGCAAGTTACCGTAACTTAAGAAATGCATCTGGTGGCAGCAGCCAAGCAGCTGTTGCAAAGATGAGTATACTGGGGTACAGTAAAATCAGGTATGCTAGGATTTTTTAAAAATGATTCTTTGGAACTTGAAATGAAAGAGCTGGGGAGGGCCTCACGGCCTCCCAGTTTGACCACAGGCAGGATTGTTCATGGTTGACAAATAGAGATGGGCACGACTCAAAAAAATGGTGTTTTGTTTGTCGTTTGTCATTTAGGGGGTCCGTTTCGGTTCATTTTCATTTTTTGTGAATTTTTTGCAAAAAAATTGTTTTTGTTTTGTTATGTAATGAAATGAAAAAACAAAAATGAAAACGAAAAATTGCTGTTCCGTTAGCATTCATTACAGTTCAATGTATTTGCCGCAATGAAAACAAAATGCACGACAAAATTTCTGTTGTTTCAGTTCGTTTTGTTTCATTTTGGAGACAAAATTCATTTTTCATTTCGTTAAGTAATGAAACAAAAAAACAAAAATTAAAATGAAAAATTGCTCGTTTCGTGCCCATCTCTATTGACAAACCTAAGAGATTACCTAATACTATCCTTATTATGGGTAGCCACAAGCAGAATGCTGGGGAATGAAGGGAACATGACGTGTCTGAATGATAAAAAGGATTATTATGAAACATGTTTAGTAGCCAAAATCCATTCTAGGGAGATAGATAGTGTCTTAGGTTGTCTTTTTCCATTTTAGTTTGTTATGATATGCATTTCAATTATTATAGTTGTATGTTTTTCTTAATTATGTAACCCACCCTGATTAATATTCTCACTAAATCAGGCAGTTTGGAAGCTAGCTAGTTAGCTAGGAAGATAGGCACAGTCTGGATTCGGGAGATCCAAGAATCAATGAAACTCACTTGTTGACTTTGAATCAGTCTCTTTCCTCTTTCTTCTTGGCTTATCTCACTGGAATAACCTTTTTTATAATTTAAAAATTAATGACTGTTTGATAATGAATTGCTTGTTTGACCTATTTCCAGTGGAAGAGATACAGTAAGAGCCAGAACCCTTATTTTCTTCATTCTTTCTGAAAGAAGCCTCTCCGTTTCATATCTACCCTGTTTCCCCCAAAATAAATCATCACCTGAAAATAAGACCTACTTACAGTTTTGCCCCACACTGAAATATAAGGCATTTCCCAAAAAATAAGACCTCTCCATAATAAGATAACAATAAATGTGTACTGTATTTTTCTTCATGGAAAAATAAGACATCCCCTGAAAATAAGACCTAGCGCATCTTTGGGAGCAAAAATTAATATAAGACACTGTCTTATTTTCAGGGAAACATGGTATGTTGTTCCTGGGAGCCATGTGACAGTGGGGCGGGAGGGGGAGATATTTAGCAGTTCACCTCCTTGTACATTAGCTAACCACACTTCCCTAGAACCTGAGTTGGGCTATTAAAGTGGAACAATGTATCTGTTTGACTGGTTTAAAGCCCTGTCTTCTTAACAAAGCATACTCTGTGTGTGTGTGTGTGTGTGTGTGTGTGTGTGTGTGTGTGTGTGTGTGTGTGTGTGTGTGTGTGTGTGTGTGTGTGTGTGTGTGTGTGTGTGTATACAGCAAATTTTATTACTTCAAATATATATATATATATTTGAAGTAATAAAATTTGCTGTCCAGATATAGACAAACCTGTTTGAACTACACTGATTTAAAACATTTACAGACCAGTATCTGACCCATTATGTGCTATCTTGACTACAGTGATGAGTATCTGCCGGTGCATTGCAGATTTGTTTACTCCAGATTCTGAACCTTAGAATGGGAATGGCTAATATTGACATCTCTCTATTATTCTGTGCCTGCATGAAGCAATATAATTGATTTTGAAAAGTCTGATTAAGGTGATGATGGCTCTCAAAGCATTTTCTCAATTGGCTTGACCCTGTTCGCAATTATAGTTCAGAAAACAGAAAGTGCAACTGAAATGTTTCATTGTAACTATTTAAGTCATAGAATCATAGAATCATAGAATCATAGAGTTGGAAGAGACCTCAAGGGCCATCTAGTCCAACCCCCTGCCATGCAGGAACCCCCATCACAATATTTCCGACAGATGGCCATCCAGCCTCTGCTTAAAAACCTCCAAAGAAGGAGACTCAACCACCCTCCGCGGCAGCATATTCCACTGCCGAATAGCCCTAACTGTCATGAAGTTCTTCCTAATGTTCAAATGGAATCTCTTTTCCTGTAGTTTGAAACCATTGCCCCGAGTCCTAGTCTATGAAGCCATGGAAAACAAACCTGTTCCCTCTTCAATATGACATCCTTTCAAATATTTAAACATAGCTATCATATCCCCTCTCAGTCTTCTTTTAGAGAGGCTAAACATTCCCAGTTCCCTAAGCTGTTCCTCATAAGACATTTCCTCCAGACCCTCAACCATCCTGGTAACCCTCCTCTTCACCTGCTCGAGGTTGTCAACATCCTTTTTAAATTGAGGTGCATAGAACTGGACACAGTACTCCAGGTGGGGTCTGACAAGAGCAGAATAGAGTGGTACTATCACTTCCCTTGATCTAGACACTATGGTTCTGTTGATACAACCAAGAATCGAATTGGCTTTCCTGGCCGCCGCATCACACTGCTGACTCATGTTCAATTTGTGGTCCACCAAGACTCCCAGATCCCTTTCACAGGTACTATCCTCCAGCCAAGTATCCCCCATCTTATATTTGTGCAATTCATTTTTTTTTTACCTAAATGTAGTACCCTACATTTCCGTCTGTTGAAATCCATTTCGTTAGCTTTGGCCCAGCACTCTAGTCTGTCAAGGTCTTTTTGGATTTTCATCCTATCCTCTAGGGAATTTGCAGCCCCTCCCAATTTGGTATCATCTGCAAATTTAATTAGCATACTCTCTATTCCTTCCTCCAAGTCATTAATAAAGATATTGAACAGCACTGGACCCAGAACAGAACCCTGGGGCACCCCACTGGTCACGTCTCTCAAAGCTGAAGAGAGGCCAAGCTGAAGAGAGGTCAGTGTAAAAACATCCATATGGAGTTTCCACAATGTTCTTGATTAAAGCAAAGAGGCTGACTACATGGGCATTTAGCCTGCAGGAATGAGCTGGTTTGTTCTTAAAGATGTAGGTGAAATGACATCTTCACTGGAGCAAATGAGACCACCTCTGAGTAGTCTTATTGCACCTTTCTCATCCCTGTGACAAGCTTATACTTTTTGTTATAAGATTCTCTCTTCCAGAAGAATCCATTGGTATTGTCCATATGGTTGGTAGGTATCAATGAAGCAGGCCTAACTCATAACCTAAGTATTTGCCTCATATATAAGGATGTATAGCTTAGGGTTATCTGTTCAGAGAGATAGGTCTTGTACCCAACAGAACAATCTGATAAACTTTCTGTTAGAAAAGAGTGTACCATGTATTTCAGAAAAAATAATTATTTTTCTTTATGAGTATTTTTACCCCACCTTTCTCCTTGGAAAAGAACACAAGGTGGCTTACAGTAATGAGGGGCATTTCCTCAGTTATCCCCTAGGCATCTTAACAGACACAGTCCATGCAAAGTATAGAGACATAAGAAAAGCAGGTTATTCCATGCATGAAGAGGCCATTATGATTAAGGCCTTATTTTGCACGGGAGTGGGGAAGGGGGAGACACATGTGTGCTTGGTTGTCCTTAGATCTTAGTTTTCTTCCTTTTATTTCCGAGATGCTGGAGTACCAACAATAACGTGGTTTTCAGGTGGCTCCTGCATTTCCCTGTCTTTCTGATCATCTGTGTGAGTTTATGTGTTTATTTGTTTTGCCTTTAGATTATCACTTTTAAAGCAAGACATTCTGTATTGATAAATATCCAGCTGTTTAAGGTGACTGAATTTTATCCTATTGCACTTGCCCTGGTCAGTTTATAGATGGGTAATGTCTGTTCTAATTTGAATGTGTTTGTAATGGCTATGGCTATGCACACAAATATCTGCTTAGGTAATTCATGCTGTTTTAAAATTGATTCAGTTCACATTCGCTGCTGTAGTGCACATATTTAATTCTTTCTTCATTTCCTCAGCGGCTCCACAGAGCTGAGAAAGTGTTTAATTTGTGAATATCCTGAAGTGGTTCTCGGGCAAATAGACATCAAGGTGCTGCAGATCAAACACAGCTGCTTGAGCTTTGTATGTCATCTGAATGTGAGAATTGCATCAAATGGCATAGTGGTCCTCCCAGGGAACCTGTTTGGTCATCTCCAGCCTGCTACAATTAAGATGTGTAGGCAAGCTCAAAGTCTCCCTGTGTTTATCACAATGTTTCAGCTTACCACACTTAGCATGACTGGCATGGGAGCATTCCAAAGAGTATAGTGTAAATGTAAATGTAATATAGAGAAATTAATATTTGGAAATTCAACAGATGTCATTCCAAGTAATGAATTCAGAAGCTTAGTTTATTCCTGCTTTCATTTGAATTGTCTGATCGTCCAATTCATGCACAAAAGACAACATTTTTTTCTGGGGCTTTTGTTCTTCAGGCTCTACAGAAAGGGGCAGTAAAGTCCATGGCTGTGTTAATAAACAAAGGACTTTTCCTTTCTCCATAACCTTGCTAATTGGAAACAGCATAAAAGGAGAGCTCCCAACTTATTTGCCACTTAAGCAATATATCAGGACTATCCAACTTTGAACAGGCCGAGGTCTACCTGTTCTGGCTGAAAGTGCCTGAGGGCTACTACACTAAAACTTCTACTTACGAATTTTATCCGTTCCGAGCACATGCTCTTAAGTAAAAAAAAAAATTGTAAGTAGAGCAGCAGTTTCCCATAGGAACACAATGAAAACCAATTCATCAGTTCTGGAGAGAACATATGGGAAGGATGACCATGCATACACTCCCCTTGCACCCGCTCAAGCTGGTGTGGCTGGGTGCAAGGGAGGTGCATGCATGCTTGTGCAGACTGCCCCTTCCAAGGGGCAACCCACTGAACCATACACATGCCTCCCTTGCACCCAGTTCAAGCGGGCGCAAGAGAGGCATGTGCATGCTTGCGAGCAGCCCGGCCAAGCAGTGGTTGCAGATCTGGCACTGCCGCTTGCCTGGGCTGCTTGAAGACTTTTTAAAAATGGTACACTTTCCCTCCCAACCTGCTTGGGCCTGACTCAACTCTCCCCCTCCAGCCTCCTCCTCCTCCCCTTTTCCCCTTTCCAGCCCCCTCGCTGCCACTGCTGCTGCTGCTGTCACCAGCAGCTCTCACTCACCGGCCATGTTTGCTGTGCAGCTGGGGCGGGCCGAGCCATCAGGCACAAGGAGGAGGGAATGGCTCAGACGGGGAGCAGGGGACTGTGCCATGGCCCTTGAACTGCCCTTCTTGGCTGAGACAGTGGGCTGGCAGACCCAGAACTTTGCTGGAGCAGTGGTAGTCCTTGGAATGGGGGAGGAAGGGGTGGAGAACTTATCCCCTCACTTTTTTTATTGGTGGCCGGTGGACTATTTTGAACCCTTCATGGGCTACCGGTAGTCCATGGGCTACCTGTTGTGCAGGCCTGCTATATATTAA
Source organism: Phrynocephalus forsythii (assembly GCA_029282475.1). NCBI lineage: Eukaryota > Metazoa > Chordata > Lepidosauria > Squamata > Agamidae > Phrynocephalus > Phrynocephalus forsythii. The sequence goes on from JAPFRF010000005.1 coordinate 96,305,704, forward strand.
TCATCTTTTTGCCACCCTCAAATGGAGAAAAGCACTTCCTTGACTTGGCCTGTAATGATCTCTAGCATGGTTTGTTTTGTGATTGAGTGGAAGATAAATGCAGGCTTTATTTGCAAGTCTGAAGTAAATGTATGATGAAATTCCATTGTGGAAAGGAAAAGATGTTAATTGTACAAAATACTCATTCTTTAACATGTTGGTTGATCCATAGATCTTTCTGTTTTATTCCAGCTAGCTCAGGAAGAAACAAGGGCAGACTGAAAGTGCTGCATGCCATCCACACACATTTGTAATAAATTGTCAACTAACCCAATCAAACTACAGGTTGAAAAATGAAGGGGGGTGGAGGACTTGAATTCCATTAACCAGAATGCTACTTTAGTGGGGAATTTAATTCTTTTCACATAAAATTTAAAAAGACAGGTGGGGTTAATGCACATTTTCCAATGATACATTTATGCTTTGTTTGAGATGAAAATTGCCATTGTTGACATTTTAATTTAAATCACTATCTTGCATTGCTTTGGGGTTTTTTTGCTGCATTGTCAACTTGAAATGAATTTGCTTTCTCTTAAAAACATTGTGTTAAGCATATTTTTTTAAAAAAGTTTTAGGGTGGGGGGACAATATTTTAATGGCTCTTAGTACTCCGTGTATTTTTTGTGTGGAATACCTTGGAACAACAGGAAGCCCTGCTCTCAATTGCTACTATAGATGGGCATGAATTGAAAAAAACAGTGTGCAACCTGCGCATGCTATTGGTTGAAGTTGTCCAAGAATTTACATGATCCCATCACATGGCTTGCCTCCATTTTGTGGCTGGCGACATCCATTTTGTCATCCTTAAAGGGAAAAGAAAAATACATTGCGATGGGAGAAGACAAAAACAAATGCTTTAAGGACCCCAACCCCCAGTAGGTATTATCAGACAGTATAAATAATCATCGCTGCATTTTATAGATGTCCAGGGCATTTTTAGCATTTAAAACAGCTCATTTCATTGCGCGTCACCATTAATGAAAAATGAAACGTAAAGAACCTAATTTTCATGGTTCTGTTCGGTTTGTTCCAATTTCATCACAATGTTCGTTATTCGTTTTGTTACATAATGAAATAAATAACGAATAACAGAAACAAAAAAAGTTCATTTCGTGACCATCTCTAATTGCCACACATTTGCTAGAAATTTAGCATTTCATGCATGCAAATAAATACTGAAAGCTACTCCTCCAGGCTGACCAGCTTTGTATGTATGGGAAAGGACCTGATTTACTGGGTCTACTAATTGTTGCTAGAGTGGCATTGGCTGGTACAGAGGGGGAATGGCAACCACCAAGTGGAGAAGGGAAGTCAGAACAGCAGGGTCATGTGCAGGGGCCCAGCCAATGGACAAGTCGGGTACAGTGCACATGACACAGGTGAAGCCAGGCCTCCTGGAGTGCATGACACACTTACAAGGAGATGGACCAGCCTGATATAAAAAGGAGGAGCAAAGAGCGGCAACCTCCTTTCCTCGGCAGAAGGTGAAGCAATCCCGGCCCGCCCACCCTTTATACTGGACTGTTGTAGTTGAATGTTTAGTTGATGTATAAATAGGTGGATGCATGTCACAATTTTAAAGGTCTTTGGTGGTTTTACAGGCATTGGGATGGATCCAAGCATTTAAAGTAGCAGGCGAGAACCTGCAAGTGTGGTAGAACAGCTGACGATACATGTCAGATGGAAAGGGCCTTGCCCTCCAAGTCCTGGAAATAAAGAGGCGAGACAATTTTGGTTTTGGGATAAATTGGGCCACAATTTTATTCATAACATATTTAACTTATATCAGCTAACATGCCTATAGCCTGTTAAGGGGACCTGAAACGTAGTGCAAGCAGGTAATGGCTGGGAAATAATTCCCTACCAACCCAATATGTATTCAGGAAGATTCACCACTGGAATAGTGCTGCCCACCTGTTCAGCATCATGCCAACTTGGGTGAATCTGCTAGCCCATCACAGCCCTCGGTTCAGCCTAATATTAACTTACTGATGTTATTTAACTCCTAAAATTACCAATGATGTTTAACTTTATTCGAGGACTGTCTAGCACCTTAAGGGTGACTTACTTGGGCATACCTGAATACCATTACCTCTTGCACTACTCACCTACCAGGATTGTGACCATTAGAAAAGAACAATATGTGCAAAAGAGAATGGGATGGGTGAAAAAGCATGGCTAATCACAGCCAATCAGAGTAGCCACCAAAAATTCCCTTCCGGCCCCGTAGCAACCAGCTAATCTCATTCTCCATTTGTTAGGGTGGGAGGGTGGGGCTGCCTTGATCTTTGTGAAGAGGCTGTGGCAGGGAGGAAGCCACTTTATATTGGCTCTCATTCCCAGGCAGCAGAGACCCAGATTGGCGTGAAGCCCTGGCACCAGAGGTCCAGGCCAGGGCAAGTGGGCAAACACACCCCAACCCTGAACTTCATCAGACTCAGAGCTACACATGGGCTAAACCACAGGGGAAGGACAGCCAGAGTCCCTCAACAATGATTTATGGCACAAGCTCCAAAGGGGTTGATGCCCCTTGTGGTCATACAACTTATATGGGAGACCAATGGAATTGACACCCCAGGGTAACTTGCAACAGCCTACAAGAGGGTGTTCACAAGACAGTGGGGAAATGCGGGAGTATCAAGGGGCAGGAAGGAAAAGAGATTCAATTTAAACATTAGGAAGACCTTCATGACAGATCTGTTTGGCAGTGGAATAGGCTGCCACGGAGGGCGGTGGAGTCTCCTTCTTTGAAGGTGTTTAAGCAGAGTCTGGATGGCCATCTGTCGGAAATACTGTGATGGGGGTATCTGCATGGCAGGGGGCTGGACTATATGGCCCTTGAGGTCTCTTCCAACTCTATGATTCTATGATTCTATGCTTCCTTGATGTGCTGGATCCGATCCAATGTCTCACCAGAGTACTGCCTGTTGTAATCAATAAATTTGTGGTCTATACATATTTCCTAAGATAACAGTCATATCATGTCTCGTTTTTCTCATCTGGAATCAAAAGGCTCAGCTATAGGCAACAATGCTTATCCTGGTCATTGTGTCTCCAGCCCCACCAGGTCATGTTGTATATAATTCAATGCAAATGAAGCTAGTTTGAGCCATAAGACAACGAATCCTAGAAAAACACCTCTCCTCACATGTGGCAGTAAAATGTAATCACCATTTGTTGCCCTTAAATGGTAATCAAATCTTTCACCTGAGGCAACTTCCTCACACTGCCTCATGATATGCTAGAATCTATTTGCCACCTCTGCACACAGCTCTTGCTTCTCTCTCTCATTCCGGACCTCCCGCCCCAACTGTATAATAATATTTCTTGCTCTGTGGCAAATTAAGCAAATGGATTTCTATGTGACAAATTAAACATAAATACCTTCTGGCCTCACAGAAAACAATTAGAAGTCTTTGCATATATCTGTGTATTTATCTACAGAATCACTGAGCTATAAAAACTCTGGAAGAGAAGGATAAAAAAAGTCTAAGAGAGATGTTAATATGATTACCACTGGTGGTGATTCATTCCAATCCAGCATATCATTTACTAACAAGGATGCTGACAACATGTCTAGAAGGGTTTCCTTCCACTCATCTTGCATTCATACCCAAATTAGTAGTTGATTATAAGTCCTCGCTGATGGTTTCTTATTATTTGGATACTCCAAAAATATGTAATAGAGAAATCTTTTGTTTCCCAAGTGCATAGCATTTATTTCTCATCAAACTGAAGCATCAGCCCTCACAGGTCCCATTTTATTTGGAGTGATGAGTCTGAGAATCTCTGTCCACTCCAATCATATTTTGGGGACAATAATTCTTCTTCTATGAATGATTGGGGGGAAAGCTTTCTGAGATTTCCAGTTTGTTCATTTTCTTTGGTAGATTCCAATGAATGAGTGCAACACCAACTACGAATTGGAACATAGGGGTTAATACATTGCAGCACATTATCCTCAGATGGGGCTATGAGTTTCACAATGCATAAAGATAATTTTGGTTTTCAAGAGTCTGCATTTTCAAAATTGGAGATGTATTATATATTGTTTTTATGCCTTTCTTATTCTCTTCTAGAACAAAGAGAAGATGATAAGGCTTATTTAGAGTGAAAGCTTTACCCGAACAGATCTTAGAAATAACTATTTACAAGTAACATAGTTAAAATAATCATGAACAATCAAGTTAATTCAGACTTATGACTTATGACTTATATAGTTACCTATTGCCAATTAGTTTTTGTGTAATGTGACATAATTAATGGTTATAGAGTTCCTTTTCCATTTTGAAGTGAGCAACACTTAGGTTATCTACATTTTAAAAAAAACAGTGGATTATTTTCCATAGTTACTTTTAAAGAAAAGTTATAAGCCTTTTTAGAGTCGTGTTGATTGATTTTTTTTTCAATATGTCACTATCACTTTTAAGTTATAATAATCTATCCTCAACCTGACCAGTGCCTGCACAACTGTTCTCAAGGAGTCCCCATCAAGGTACGAGCAAATCTGGCCATGAGTCTAAGATGGTAAAAGGCTGACCTGGACACAGCAGCCACCTGATACTCTAGGGACAGCGCCGGATCCAGGACAGTGCCCATACTCCTCACTCTATTCACCAACTCCTCACTCTATCCATCAGCTGGAGGACTGTCCCATCCAAACTGGGAAGAGGGCCACTGTATCCAGCTGGGATACCCCCAAAGAACTGAACCTAAGTCTTCTCGGGATTTATCTTGAGCCTGTTGGTCCTGGTCCATTCCAGTATCACAGCCAGGCAGTGATCAAGTGTCTGGATGGCTTCCACTGCAGAGGTGGAAAAGGAGAGATACAGCTTCCTGTCATAAGTGTACTGATGACAGCAAGCTCCAAAACTCTGGATCACCTCAGCCAGTGGCCTCATATATTTATTAAAGAGCATAGAGGAGAGTGCTGACCCTTGAGGCACCCCACAAGAAAGTGTCCAGGGAGATGACAAATCACACACACCCAGGCTCACTCACTGAGCACAACCCCTGAGGAAGGAATGGAGCCAGCCACTGACAGATTAGGAAGAACCAACAGGGTAGAGCAACCCCCATCGGCCCTCCTCAATAGGTCATTCTGCAGTGTGACCAGGGCAATCTTGGTCCCAGGATGCGGCCTGAATCTGGACTGGAAAGGATCCAAGATGAGGTTCTCCTCCAGGAACGACTGGGGACACATGGCTGCAACTCATTCCACCACCTTGCCAAGGAAGGGAACATTGGCTATAGGGTGATAATTAGACATATCGTCCATAGCCAAGCCAGGGGGCCTCTTTCCTGGTTTGTGTCTTTTATTTATTTTTTTTTTCATTTCCTTTTTGTTAGGTCCCGCCATCTTTAATACCCAAGCAACCATGTTAGGTGCTTTATGTTTGTGTGTGCTTGGCTGATAGCTATTACGCTGCCGGGTTTTTGGATGCACCGGGTTTTTAATTGTTTTAGTTATTCTGTTGTATACTTGATAATTATTGCTTGTGTTCTTTGGCTCGGGCCCTCTTTCCTGGTTTGTGATAAGCTTTATAATAATAAATAAATAAATAAATAAATAAATTTAAACCTTTTATTTAAACCTAAAAGACCAATCCCACTGTGGATTTAGGGGTCTAAGAGAGAATGCAGCTAGGCCTGAACTCTGGATAACTTTAGGCCTTCAGTGAAATCAGGTCAGAGAAGAGTTACCAATAGACATGGGCACGACTTGGCAAAATTCTCATTTCCGTTTCCGTTCCTCGTTTCCATTATGCAACGGAAACGGTAACGACAATTAAGCCGTCAGAACTCGAACTCGAACTGATAAAGGAAAAATTGGGTCTGATTTATTGTTGTCGTTCATGGCATCGCGGCGATCGCGATGCCAAGCGGCACAGAAAAAATGTCCCCCCGATTCCCGGGCAAAAAAGCAGGCGAAAATATGCCTGCCTGGGTGAGGGCACCTACCAGAGGGGTGGTTTCTGGGGGGGGGTCCCCGGCCTCCCCCCTCTCCTGTCCTGGGCTGCTTTGGTGGGGGGCATCCTCGTTGTCTCACCATGCCATGCGGTGTGGGGGGATCCAAAATGGCGACCACAATATTTTTTTTTGAAATCGTGGTCCAAAAACCCACCAAAGCACCACACAGAAACATGCAAAAATTAGGTATTTTAACTGCCTGAATTTTTACAGTAGCAGCAGTGGGTTTTTCTTGCAATAAACGTCTGTCTCCAATCCCATTGATTTTATTTTATTTTTATTTTTATTTTTATTTTTTTACACCTGTGCAATGATGGGCTGGCCATGGGATGGGACCATGCAAATTTTTGGAGCCATTCCACCAATCGCATGGCCACTTGGCCAGGTTTTGACTGAGACTTCTGGGATGTGCCAGTCGGGCATAAAAAGCCCACTATAACCCTAGCCCTAGCCCTAACCCTAACCCTAACCCTAACCCATATGCCAGTACACTGTCCTTCTTAGTGGGTCAGAGGCACCCAGAGGTGCAGCCCACTAACTCACCTTAACCTTACCTGTAATAACCCTAAGCCTAGCCCTTGCCCTAACCCCAACCCTAAGCCAGATCTGTACTCGCATTGCACAACACGCAAGTACACTGTCCTTCTTAGTGAGTCAGAGGGCGCCCAGCAGAGGCATTCTTCTCTCACCTCGCTCACAGTCCAAAGTTCCAAAAAACTCCAAACCTGTACACCAGTATGCTGTCCTTCTTAGTGAGCTAGAGGCACCCAAAAGAGAGGTGCCTCTGCCAGTGCCACTTGGTACGCAATGGCTACACGGTCATGCACCCTTCCTTTTCCCTTTGTAGTGGGCCACAGGAGGCATCCACCCCAGAGAGGTGCCTCCAGGAGCCTGCTAAATGCCTTCCCTTCGTAGCGGGCCAGAGGAGGCACCCAACCCAGAGAGGTGCCTCCAGGAGCCCGCTACCCTACCCCCCCTAAACCAGTACTAATGACAGATGACAAACAAAATGACAAATTTTTGAAAAATTTCGCGACAAATGGAAACGAGCCGAAACGGGCCAGCTCCGACACACGACAACTCGAAATGTCATTTTTCCAGGTTGTGCCCATCTCTAGTTAGCAATGCTTCTTAAGGAAGCTATGAGGTGCACCAGATAGGCAGCTTCAAAATGAGAGAATACAAAGGCACACGCCAGGATGAAAAAGACACCAATCTCATGTCTTCTTATGGGATTCTTGTGGTGATTTGGTAAAGTGACTGGGGCCTCTTTTGATTCATAAAGTGGACATCTCCTCTTTTCTCCTGGTTCTGAATTGATCAGAATCTTGCACATCTGGCCCATCCTTTATGATAAATAACAGGCACATCAACAAACAATAGAATGGCTAATAAAACAGCCTCCTAGCTATTTCTGGGAGATAACAGATTATGCTTTACTTCTAATAACTTTAGGCTGGAAAAAGCAGACGGGAGGCAATTTCTTAGTAGAATTTCATGTCATAAGCACTTTTTTGCCTGGGAGATACTTATGTCTAATATCTCACTGAGTACAGTATCTATATGCTGGCAGAATCCTTTGAATTGATTGTTCACAGTTATATTTTCTGTCATATTCTGTGTCTTGGTGGCTCATCTGATAATCTGCTCAGCAAGACTTCACCCTTCTCTCCCCCCCTTTAAACTTCAATGTTCGAGGCCTATGGCCTCCAAAGCCACCCTTTTGAATAGTTCTCCAGTTTTCACTAACTTACCTGTACAAAGCATGCACACATGTACACACACACAAAGACACAGAAAGAGATAAGGCTTTGTAAGGTGGCTGTTCAAACCTCATCATTTGGTAACATTGATCTGCTTTTATCTTTTAATTATGCTGGACTTTATCTAAATTTTACCAAGTTTGGCTGCATTGAGTGCCATTTTCTTAAATGATAGATAGATAGATAGATAGATAGATAGATAGATAGATAGATAGATAGATAGATAGATGATAACCAAGCAAGTGAGCTAGCTAGCTAGCTAGTTACCATATATACTCGAGTATAAGTCGACACGAGTATAAGTTGAGGCCCCTAATTTAACCCTCCCCCCAAACTGGGGAAACTTATTGACTCAAGTATAAGTCTAGGGTGGGAAATGCAGCAGGGCCTGGCAGCTCCTCCTTTGTGAGCTGGGGGAGTGATGTGTGATGTTTAAAATGATTTTTAGCCACTGATTCAAGTGCTTGCGTCAGTGGCTAAAAGTTATTTTAAACATTGCACACCGCTCCCCTGTGATGCAGAGGGGGTCATGAGAAGTGGCACACAATGTTTAAAATGACTTTTAGTGACCAACCCAAGCACTTGCCTCAGTGGCTAAAAGTATTGACCCGCATATAAGTCAAGTGCCCCTTTTTTCAGCCCAAATTAGGGCTGAAAAACTAGGCTTATATTTGAGTATATACAGTACTTCTCAAAACAAACATTTATCTGGGACCAGTGTGGGAGTACTCTTTCCTCCCTCATGTTTCTCATCGGCCTGACAAATGCTTGTGACTGGTGTAAAATACATCTCATTAGATAAATGTTTTTCAATCAGTCAAGTCTGATAGCAGGAAGAGGATGGGAAAGAGGTGCCCCCAGGTTTCCAGCCCTGAAGAAACATTGCAGAAATCTACTTAGACTACACAAGTAATGGGTTAATTCCATACTACACAGACCTTGGAGGGAGAAAATCTGTAGTTGCAGGTGAAATGATAATGCCCATGACCTCCTTTATCTTAGCTCCTTCTTTTCTTGTAATGGTAAAGGTTCCCCCTGCACATGCATGCTAGTTGTGCCTGACTCCAGGGGCGGCGCTCATCTCCATTTTCAAGCCAAAGAGCCAGCGTTGTGCAAGTCTGTGGCCATGTGGCCGGCGTGGCTGCACAGAACACTGTTTACCTTCTTGCTGTTTACAGTAGTACCTATTTATCTGCTTGCTCTCAAACTGCTAGGTTGGCAGGAGCTGGGGTTAACAGTGGGAGTTCACTCCACTGTGTAGCACCCAGGATTCGAACCTCTGAGCTGCCAACTTTGCAGCTGAGTATTTCAGTGCTCTAGTCTGCTGAGCCACCATGCCCCTCTTGTTTCCCTTGTAGGCAGCACTAATGTGTTTTGAATTAAAGGAACCGTTTGGATCATACTGATGTAATTGTTTCTCAAATTTTAAGAATCATTAACCCATTTGTTAATGCATATAATTATATATTGTTCAACATGCATACCAGGACTTCTGTGCACCATTGGAGTCAGAATACATTTGTCAGTGAATTACAGTGGCTAAGAGAAGGGGGGAGGAGTAATTGAAGCATAAAAAGGGGTTTTGAAATGTAGTACTGTGTTTGTTCAGAACTCGTCTAATAATGTTTATCTGAGGAAAAGTCCCTGCAGCATCACCTGCCAGGACTACATGTCAAAATTCTGCCTCCCACAATCTGCAATAGATCTAAGAGATTTGGTAAGCTGAAACTTGAATCAAAGCAATTACCTGTGTGGCTATTATTTTAGGGTTGTCTGCGGCATAGCACTCAGAGAAATTGAACTGTCAGAAACTAATACAGGAATTATAAGAGGGGACATTTCATCATCATTGGGCATGAGAGATGAATAGCGGGCAACTTTGGGGAAGAAATCAAATTGCATATGTATTTGGCTTTAGTTTCCATTAAAGGACTATAACATAAATAATGAATATATTAGAAAAGACCAGGCCTTCAATTTCTTTTAATAATGTTAGTGTTGTATATACTGGGTTTGAATAAAATACATTTCATATAAAACACCTACACACAGCAGAGCATTATGGATGGTCCCTCTTGAGAGATTGCACACTGCTTTCAATTTTAACATCGTGATATAGTAATAATAGAAATTTCAGGCATAATATGCAGACTGCTTCTTCTTTTTTAACCTTTCTTATACTCTGCAGTGTGCTGAGCGAGCACCAATACACTCTCCTGATGCTTCACTCACTGATCCATGTTAAACTGTTGGCGCAGCTACAGGGGGCCTGGAGGGCAGCTGAAGAGCTCCATCAAAGCCCTGTCAAAATCCTTCCCAGCTGGAGTTGAACTCCCTCCTTGCATCTTGAGCATCCTAGTGGTGTGTGGTCAGATCTCAGAAGCCTGAAGGAAGAAAAGCAACTTTTCAGAAACCAGTTTTCTCATCATTGCAGTCAAAATGAACATTCATAGAACGCAACACAGCTGCGATGAGCTCACAGTTGATTTTTTTCCCAAATCCATTCCCCAGTCCCTCAAAAGAGTGAAATGAGAATGGTTTTGGAGAACAATCCCACTATCCAATTGCCTGAACCCAACTACTAGTCCCATCTACAGAAGACCCAATGAATCACTGAGCAATTGTAAGTTCGACAGTATATAAATACCATAGACTATTCTGTTTCGAATTAGCATTTGGATTTAGGCTTATTGTGGGCCAACCTATTTTCTTTCAGATCAATAATGACATCTGTTTCTTAACAGCACAAGACATCCACTGGCATACAGCTGTTTGTGTATCTTGGAATTCTCACGAGTTTCAATTATATCCATTCCAACTCAATATTTTGCTGCCAGAAATTGAGCCCTAATGGCTCACCTAGGCTACTAACACTCACACGTTAAAACAGTTTGCTGAAGAGACTGAATCTTGCCTTTACCTATTCTCATCTCCACACTTGGAAAATTACTTTTGAATGGACTAAAACTCCCCAAATCCCCTGTGCTATTTGGGGGATTCTGGAGTTAACTCCTCAACATAACTTTTGAAATCCCTTCATAAATGAGGTTTAAATGAATGCAAAGGTTTAAAACAGTTTTATACCTCTCTATTTATTGCTTATGGCCCATTAAAAGGTTGTAGCACTGGATGGGTTATTTACATATTTTTTATCAACCAGCCTATCCTATAGTGTTTTCTTTCAGTGTACACTTAGCTATGTAAAGAGAAAAGTTGCTAGTTATTTAGAGGGACATTTCTGTACAAATTGTGGAAAACCTGACTCTCATCACTCCTAATACATAGTACTTTTACTAAAAGAATCTTCACTTGTGGGGCTTGGAGAAGCCGAAGAAGATTTTTTGCTGTTTCAAGTTGGCTTGTCTTGACTTCATTGCCTCACCAGTATTGCTTTCTCCTTGTATCAATCCTCACTAAGAAATATTATTTCCTAGATCAGGGCTGTTCAGCTTTGAACAGGCCAAGGTCTACTTTTTCCGTCCCAAAGTGCCTGAGGGCTACTACACTAAAACCTCTTCTTACGAATTTTATCCCTTCCCAGCACATGCTCATAAGTAAAAACTTTTGTAAGTAGAGCAGCGGTTTCCAATAGGCGTGCATTGAAAACCAATTAATCCATTCTGGAGGGAACAGATTTCAATATGCCATGGCCCTTGAACTGCCCTGCTCAGCTAAGACAGTGAGCTGGCAGACCCAGAACTTTGCTGGGGCAGTGGTGGTCCTTGGGGTGGGGGAGGTAGAGGTGGAGAAATTATCCCCTCACTTTTTTTTTGATGGCTGGCAGGCTACTTTTGAACCCTTCATGGGCTACCAGTAGCCCACGGTCTACCTGTTGGGCAGGCCTGTCCTAGATATTTCCCTCTGAAAGAGACAGGTACACTCATTCTTCCTTGGCTAGCAGTAATTCAAATAGGACAGTAAAAGATACTTGCCATATATTCATTTCACTCTTGCTTCTTCCCAATGGCATATGATTTAAAGAGAAGTATGTCTGTCTTTGGGAGAAACAGCATTGCCTAGCAATACACTCTAGGCAAAGTAAAGGGAATATGCAATAACCACCTCAAAACATTTGTTATTTTTCCTGTTTCAGAAATAATAGCTCCTTTGTCAGATGACTGAACCAATTCCATGTAACACTGATGGCTAACTGCATAAAGCAACTTACAAAAAAGTAGCTGTACAGGGTAATTTGATCCCATGAATCAATTTTCAAAGAGTTAATGCAGTAGCAGAAATCAAACTTGTCCAATGACTGACTCATTAATGCAAACAGCACTGTTAGTGATATAATTTATTTGCCTGAACAACCAGATAGAAAAAGCTCCCACAGCGTCAAATGCAAATGGGAAACAAAACATTTTAGGAAACAATTAGCCACTGCTGCATGTCCCTCCTGCTGTACTTCTCAATCATATAAGATAAAGTAGTGCAATTGTCATCCTTGGTGCTAAATTACAAACCTAAGTCTGAATACGCATATTCTCATTTGATTAAATATATGTTAGCTTTTTGCTGTGTAGCACTTTGCGCATTCTACATGAAACGATTTGGATTATAATTCAGTATTTTGTTGGCATTTCTGGACACATTACAGTCTTGAACATCACTATCTCAGGTGACAAAAGGTGTCTATTTTGTCTAGCATATGCATTGTCATATGTCATGCCTTGAGCTGCCTAGATGTCCTAAGCACATCCTATCTCGCTTGATTTCGGAAGCTAAGCGGGGTCAGCCCTGTTAGTACTTGGATGGGCGACCACCAGGGAATACCAGGTGCTGTAGGCGCCTGGAGTAGGAATTGGCAAGCCACTCCAGTACTCCTGCCAAGAAAACTCCATGGACATGGAGTCACGTAGAGTCGGTCATGACTGTAACAACACAACACACACACATGTCATGCCTTATCTAGCTGAGTCCTCATCAGAGGAGGAGGAAGAGGATATGGACAGGAGCTTTAAGCTGTGCTGGGGAAGTAAGTTTCGAGGAAGCATCATCCAAACCTTGTAGTTCTGGTACCACTCTTCAGTATGTTAGGAGAGGATGTAAAGAGCTTGACCCTCCCTGAACAAGACAGTATTGTAGGCTAAGAGTTTGGGAGAAGCAAAAGCAGAACCAACCATATGCATGCCTTTTTAAAAGTCCTGATCAAAGATCAAAGGCATGTGGAGATAAAGGGAAACTATAAATCTCCTCTTTGCTCTAATTGTTTGACCATGATTTTCTTTTGCTATCCCTCTGTACTGGAAAGGTTCCTTGACTGTGACCAACCTTGCTACAATCTTGCCTGAACTTTAGTTCTAGCAGGTTTTGCAGACTATCCCAAAACACCTTATGTATAAATTTCACTATCCAGTGTGTTTTGTATTGGGGCTGGTCTTTGGAAAACAAGCGTTGCATTCACTAGACTGATTGCTGTGGTATGTATGTCTGATGCTCAGGCATGGAAGGAGAAAAATGTTTATCACTCTAATGAAATCAGGAAGTACTATGTTGAGTGAAACTAGTACAAATGCACAGTAAAATCTGAAACATCAAATGTTTATAAAAATAACAGGAAATGACAATTTTCTGCGATTGCTCCCCAGTAGATCTCTGCAGTGGTTTCCCATGGTTGGAATCCTGGGGGCACTCCCCCCCATCTTCTTCTTGCTATCAGACTTGACGAATATTTTTCCAATGAAGAGTATTTTATATAAGTCACAAGCTGAGAATCCTGCAAACAAAGAAGAGTACTCCTCTCTGGGCCCAGATAAATGTTTATGTTGAAAAGTAACTATCTAGCTCACTTGTTTGTCTGTCTGTCTGTCTGTCTGTCTGTCTGTCTGTCTGTCTGTCTGTCTGTCTGTCTGTCTGTCTTCCCTGTTTCCTTTCTCCCATAAAGGGGCCAAAGCCGGCTCATAGAAATAAAACTACAAGATTTAATCACAATAATTCAATCAATTAAAAACAATTAATCCTACAAATATATAGCATTTATAACCCAGAAATACTAATATATAAGTTAAAACATAAAACATACTTTTAAAAGACTATATCTCAGATATCAGGACAGACCAGTTTCAATACCCCATTTAAAATGAAATTCATTTACCTTTCTCTGAAAGGATGAGAGGGGTCAAACCTCCAGATTTTCCTGGATGAAGCATATTATCTAGATCCATTTTAATATGGTGTCAGACCTGGTTATCAATCAGAGACAGCTTTGGCCAACTTGGTGCATTACCTACTCTGGAAAATAGACTTCTTCAAGAGTCCATCACCATTGGTTCTCCTGGGCTTTCAGTGGCTTTGAGTTCTATCAATTATGGTATTCCTCTGGGGTTCCTTTCTTGGAGGTACTGACTACAATGGTTCCAATCTTCCATGGATGATCAAGCTCAGATGTTGGTATTGGATTGGAGAAAGACTTTTCAACACCTAACTGTTGGCCTGAGGTATTTCCCAAGGTTCAGTTGTGCTCCCCACCCCTCCCCATGCTATTCAACATCTATATGAAATCATTGTGAGACGTTGTGCAAATCTTTAGGGTCTCAGTGGAATGCACTTCCCAAGAAGACAGGTTGGCACATTCTCTTCTATCCTTTCATTGTCAGGCAAAGGCCTTCTTTTTCAGACAGACTTCTAAGCAATAAGTAAGAATCTATGCTAAGGATGTAAGAAAATAATGCTCTGTACATGACACTTAGATGTCTGTGAAGATTCTCAGTCATCCAGGAGAGTTTATCTGGTCATGACAACTGGAGTTCTTTTTTTGAGAGATTGAAATGTTTTGCTGCTTGTCCAAACAGCTTTGTCAATCTGAGGAAAGCTAGTTGTGAGTCTTCCATTTTATAGTTCACTTCAACCTCTTGTCACCCTGGTCTGAAATAGGCTCGTAAGATGAACAATGGCCTGAATAGGCTCTTTAGGTGGACAATGGCATAAGGTTCTGAAATCCATAAAGTATGGGTCGTTAGCTATGGCCTTGGTGGTGAGGTGTGAAGTATTTTTGATTTGTCTGGGCATTGTTGAAATCACAGACTGATAAGTAGCAGATAGACTGTCCCTGAGCCCCCATCTCTATCTCTGGTTTCCCTGAACCGTCTCTCAACATCTTCTCTGTCTTTCTTCATCTTTGAATGAGTGTCCTTCAAGTGGAGGTGTTCTGCTGATTCTGGTCCTGAGCTGTTTCCCTTCCTAATTAGTTTCTCCAGTGTAAAGGTCTGCACACTCCTTACTGCGTTGGACCGCATATACTATATTGCTCCTTTTGTGTTTTGGTGTTGGGTCCTTTGGGTGGACAAGTCTCTGCCTTAATGTGTTTGTGGGTTTGAAGTAAACAGGAATGTGATTTGCCAAAATCATTTTAAACTTTTCAGACACTCCAGCCATGTAGGGAATGACCAGGTTCTTCTGGGGTCTGGGTCTCAGGCTGATCCATTGTTCTTCTCGGTCAGCACACTGCTTTGTTGAAGGCCTACTTTGGATATCCACAGGCCTTAAGTGCTGTCTTCAGGTGCCTGTCTTCCTTCTTCTTGGCTTCTGTGGAGGTGGGGATGCTCTCTGCTCTGTGGCTTATGGTCCTGATGACTCCTAATTTGTGTTGTAATGGATAGTGGGAGTCAAATAGTAAATATTTATCTGTGTGGGTGGGTTTACTATAAACTTCTACTCCCAGACCATGGTCGAGTCTGATGATGACTGCACAATCAAGGAAAGCCAGCCTGTTGTCTTGGGTATCTTTCATAGTGAACTTAATATTAGGGTCAATTGCATTGATGCGGTATGTAAAGGCTTGTACTTTCTGAGTCTTGATTTTCACCCAGGTATCATCTACATACCTGAAGAGTGGGATGGTGTTGTCCCTGTGAAGGTGTTGAGTGCTTTCTTCTCCACTTTTTCATTATAGGTTAGCAACAATTGGTGACAACCATAGCACAACCATAGCACAACCATGCTTCTGTCTGTAGAAGTCCCCTCTGTACATGGTGTTCAGACATAGGTCCAGGAGCAGGCATGTCTGGTCTGGGTTGAGGCTGCTTCTGGAGGTGAAGGTGCTGTCTTTTCTTAGTCTTCTGTTTACATTTATTAGGGCATTGGTGGTGGGAATGCTGGTAAAGAGAGATGTAACATCAAAGGATATCATGGTTTTGTCTGATTTTCATCTCCCTGAATTTAGAAACAAACTTGTCTGAATTGTGCACGTGGTGGTCTGTGAGTCCAACCAGTGGGGCTAGGATAGTTGCCAGATAGTTTGCAATGTTGTAAGTCACTGATTTTATACTACTGACAATGAGTCTGAGGGAAACTCTTTGCTTGTGGATCTTAGGAAGTCTGTAAAAGCAGAGCATGGTCTCTCGAGGGTATAACTGGTGCTAAGTTGCCCTGTAAATGACACATAGATATTTTGAAATGTTTTAAAAATTGGTTTCAATCTTGGTTTTAATCTGATTAATGTTTAATTGTATTAACAGTGAGCTAGGTTATCCTATCTTCTCTTCCTATATATCCATTTAGCCATCATCAAGTTACATTCTGTGACACAACAGACTTGAATTCTCAACTATCATTTCAATGTGCTTGACAAGTGTTTGAGTGGATTAAGCCTCCAGGTTAATATATCCACATCTTTCCTCCCAACTCTCCAGTCGTGATGTACCATGCTCACATATGTTCTCTGCTGTGTCATGATCCATAACAAAACAAAACAAAACACAAATCCTTTGTATTAGATGCTTTCTTTCATTCACATCATTTTCTGGTTACAGAATTGAAGATCACCTACCACTAGATGATGTTTTCAGCTGATTAGTATGCCCAGGACTGTTTTCCTACTACCCGTATATACTCGAGTATAAGTTGATCTGAGTATAAGTAGAGGCCCCTAATTTAACCCCCCAAAACTGGAAAAATGTATTGATTCGAGTATAAGTCTAGGGTGGGAAATGCAGCAGGACCTGGCAGCTCCTCCTTTGTGAGATGGGGGAGTGGTGTGTGATGTTTAAAATGACTTTTAGCCACTGATGCTAAGGAGGGGGATCATGAGAAGTGGCACACAATGTTTCAAATGACTTTTGGCCACCTACCCAAGCACTTGCCTCAGTGGCTAAAATTATTGACCCGAATATAAGTCGAGGGCCCTTTTTTCAGCCCAAAATTAGGGCTGAAAAACTAGGCTTATATTCGAGTATATACAGTGAGTCCTTTGCACATAACAGCTGCACTGAATGCCATCACATAGCTTAGGAGCAATTCTGAGACATCAGTACAGGTCTGGTTTTAAGACCTGAAATTGGACCATCATGGTGCTGCATCCTACTAGAATAGAAAATAAAGCTTAACTGAATTACCTTGCTACAAAAGGCTGAGCAGAAAGGCAGTACCTGAAAAAAAGTGCTGGCAGAGGTCAGAGGAAGAGAGAGATTTTCTTTCCTGTTTTCCTCCTATGTTTCCTTACCTTTTGAATTACGATAGTTCCATTGCTCAGAGTGCTATCACTACCATTTGTGAGTTTTCTGTCTCTGGAGTACTGATAATAGCATGTGATGCTGAATGAAATCAAATACAAAGTTCATGGTTCAAGTGGGTGCAAAGACTGGCAGGCAGTCTTGTCAAAATGTAAAACCATTAGGTTCATTGGGGGTTGAACCAAAGAGGCACAACAGGAAAGTCTGGGAAATATTAGCAGAGAGTCTTGCGGAAGCGTGAAGACTAAAATGTTATAACGACATCAGATTTCATGGGCTATACCTCTCTTCACTGGATAAATCCTGCTTTGTTGTTTTTGCCATGATAAAACCACACTGTTACAGGAAATCGTGGACAACATGAAAGCCAATTGTAAGGGAACAGAAAATGATTGAATTGAAACAGAGAGTTCACCTGCCAAGCTTATCAGCCAACCTCTTTAACCACCTTAACTGATGTTGTTGTGGAGACAAAATAGGGTAACTAACCAATAGGACCCTCCAAGTTCAGTGGGAAAAGGCTGGAATACACATTTCATAGTGAATGGGCAAAATCCTGTTCCTGCCAACATAACATAAAATGCAAAGGTCTTGGGCATTGCTCTGGACAACCAGCAATTACACAATTTGCCGTAGCACCAACTGTGAAATGTTCTGGTGGAATTGCTTCACAGCTATCATAGAGCCTTTTCACACGACCCCTAAACTCAGCGGCAAATGGCTCCCAGCTCCGGAGCTTAAAATTGTTTCCCCACCAGCTCCGGAGTTTACAGAAAATTAAGTGCGACCACGCCCACCTAAGCACGTCCCAGTGTACTTTTCAGGTACCTTCTCTCCGGGGGTGAAAAATCCCTGGTGCGGATCTAACGTAGTGGGTGCCAGGCTCTCCTCGCTTCTGTTTGTTGTTGTTTTGCCCCCTGCCCCTTTAAGAGATCTGAATGCTGCCGGGAACAGAGTGAGACCGGCAGAACGGAGGTAAGCTGGCATTCTTTTCTTTATTTTTTTCTCCACCCCCTCACGCAGCCAGCAGCCAGGAGTGCGGAGGGGGTGGGAACACAGGAACAGCGACAAACCCCTAAGATCTCTGGTCCAAATTTAAGTAGCCAGCGGATCTTAGGGATCGTGTGAAAAGGCTCATAATGATCCTAAGCACAATTTTAAGTTGTGCCTGTGTAGTCACACAACTGGATTTATGCCCTATTTATTAATTGAAACCCCCCATATTTATAAAGTAATGCAAACTTTAAGACACCATGGCTGAGACCCTGTTGCTTAATGTAAGAAAATGAATCCCTTCCTAGTCAATAAATAACAAATCCCAGTCATGATTCTTGGAAGTGCATCAAGCCAATGTATACATCCAGCCTCAATAATTGTGGAGGGGACACTTTATTTGCTTTATTTTTCCTATATTAAGCAACATAATTTCATCTTAGGTATATCTGTAAATACAGTTTTCAACCTTGTATTTGAGCTACTGGACAATAATAAATAATCATCAATTTTCTTTCACCTTATTTGGCATACATTCTCATTTCTTTTATTCTACTGCAATACATGATCCCCCCCCCAACAATCTAAGGGCCTTTTTACACGACCCCTAAGATCCGCTGGCCACTTAAATTCGGACCAGAGATCTTAGGGGGTCGTCGCTCTTCCTGCGTTCCCACCCCCTCCGCACTTCCTGGCTGCTGGCTGCGTGAGGGGAGGGAGAAAAAGAGAAAGAAAAGCATGCCACTCACCTCGTTCTGCCTCTCGTCTCTGTAAAAGTAGCTCTTAAATGGGCGGGAGCCAAAAAACAACAAACAGAAGCAAGGACAGCCCTGCACTCACTATCGTTACACCGGATCAAATAATTTTCACCTCCAAAGAGCAGGTACCTGAAAGCTGCGCTGGGACGCGCTAAAGTGGGTGGGGTCGCACCTAATTTCCTGTTAACTCTGGAGCTGGTGGGTAAACATTTTTAAGCTCCGGAGCTGGGAGGCAGTTGCCCCTGGAGTTTAGGGGTCGTGTATAAATGCCCTAAATCGATCTGTTAGTCCCAGCAAGAGTAGACCACTGAACAAATGAAAGCTGTATCAATTAACACATATAAGTTCCAATACTCTTCTGGGCCTTTTCTAGCAAGGATAATTGGATATATAATGCAGTATATTAGATAGATAGATAGATAGATAGATAGATAGATAGATAGATAGATAGATAGATAGATAGATAGATAGATAGATAGATAGATAGATAGATAGATAGATAGATAGATGATAACAAAAATGCTCTAACAAACTTGAAATCTAGTGTGCAGCTTGTTTTATCAAAACTACAATTTTAATTGTGTATCACAACATCAATAAACAAAATGTTTAGGGGTAAGATGATACTAAGTAGCTGCCTAGATGCCCTAAGCACATCCGATCTCGCCTGATTTCGGAGACCACCAGGGAATACCAGGTCCTGTAGGCGCCTGGAGTAGGAACTGGCAAACCACTCCAGTATTCCTGCCAAGAAAACTCCATGGACGTGGAGTCACAAAGAGTCAGTCACGACTATAACGACACAACACTCACATACACAAGATGATACTGGAATAATTCATAGATGAAGAGTTAGGGTGTGCCACTTCAAATAATATGCATAACTTTCTTATGGAAGTCAGGGACACTAGTCTTTAACATATAATTACTTAACAATAGATTTCCTTTTATAAACATATAAATATGCTTGATAAGAAAAATGCTTTCAGAAAGATAGATTTTCAATATACTTTTTTTTAGAGATGGGGACAGCAAGAAAGCATAGCAGTATCATTTTTCAGTTTTTTCTAGAATCAAAGTAATGTAAAAATGCACACAAATCAGTTTCACTGTCTCTTGTTTTTTTCAAATGCAAGGCAAAAAAAAAATCAAATGGTCAGCGCATTAAATTTCAGTGTGAGCCACTGTGGTTAATTGATTCAAATTAGAACCAAAACTGTTAACTCACAGATGACTGTTCTGCAGGAAACAATATTATTATCTGCAGCCAGCAGTCAATATGTGTCTTCTGTCTTTGGAGGAAAGTTGGGAAACAGACTGTCTGGGGCATTGGTACCTTTTCTACCCCAAGAGATCACGTGTGTTCACTTCAAGAGCACTGGGGGTTTTAAATACAAGGAAGTGGATGTACAACAGAATAAGGCTGCAAGCCAATCAACCAATGAAGACCCAAAGCTCTGCGGGCAATCAAGTGATTGAGGTCCTGGCAAAGGGGCATAGTGAGGTGTCTCTCTGATCCCTCCATTGGCTTTAACCAAGGGATGGCTGTGGTGAGAAGCTTTTTGAGAAATCGATTGTTATAGGTTTTATCACCCTTCTGGGACTAGCTAAAAGCCAGAATGGAATGGAATGGGGCAGAATGAGGACTATTTAATAAAAAAAATTGATACCAATCATAGTGGGATACAGCGGAAAATATTTATTTATTTATTTATTTATTTATTTATTTATTTATTTAGCTTGTATGCCGCCCACTACCCAAAGGTCTCTGGGCGGCTCACAATAAGAATAAACAGTTAAAACATCAAATACAATAAAATTAGAACAATAAAACATGTAGATGCAATAAATACGATACATTAAAAACACACCACTAAAATTGCCATCAGGGCCCACAATCATTAGTTAAAAACTTTTGGAATAGGAGGGTTTTTACCTGGCGCAAATGTTAGCAACGCCAGTGCCAGGCGAGTCTCATATGGGAGGGTATTCCATAGTCTGGGGGCAGTTGCTGAAAAAGCCCTATTCCTGCAAGCCATCCCCTTCACCTCCTTAAGGGATGGCTCTTTCAGGAGGGCTCCTGACTAGATCTTAATTGCCGGGTAGGTTCATATGGAAGGAGGCGGTCCTTCAGGTATCTAGGTCCTAAGCCGTTTAGGGCTTTATATGTTAAAACAAGCACTTTGAATTGGGCTCTGGCAGCAACTGGTAACCAGTGAAGGTTATACAGAATCGGCGTGATGTGTTCCTTGGTGGCCCTACCACTCACCAGCCGTGCCGCACGATTCTGAACCAGTTGCAATGCAAACTTCTTCAGAGGCAGCCCCATGGCGCATTACAGTAATCTATACGGGATGTTACCAGTGCATGTGTAACTGTCATGAGGCTCCGTTCATCTAGGTAGGGGCGCAGCTGGTATATATTCCCAGCTGGAGAAAGGCACCCTGGCCACCGAGTCCACCTGGGCTTCCAGAGTTAGACCGGGGTCCAGGAGCACCCCCAAGCTACGGACCCTGTCCCTTGGGAGTGCAACCCCATCCAGAACAGGGAAGTGGCCCTCTAGCCTGTCTGACGAAGCACCCACTAACAGCACTTCCGTCTTGTCTGGATTGAGTTTCAATTTATTAACCCTCATCCAGTCCATTATCTGGCCCAGACACGAGTTCAGAACAGAAACCGCCTCACCTGGATTGGTGGAGAATGAGAGGTAGAGCTGAGTATCATCAGCATATTGCTGACTCTTCAGCCCAAACCTCCTGATGACCTCTCCCAGCGGTTCCATGTAGATGTTAAACAGCATGGGGATAGTATTGAGCCCTGTGGAACCCCATGACGTAAACACCAAGGGGCAGAGCTACTATCCCCAGCACCACCTTCTGGACACGGTCAGCCAGGAAGGATCGGAACCACCGCAAAGCGGTGCCTCCAACTCCCAACCTGGCCAGCCTATCCAGAAGGACACCATGGTCGATGGTGTCGAAAGCCGCTGAGAGGTCCAGGAGTATCAACAGGGTTGCACTCCCCTGTCTCTCTCCCGGCAAAGGTCATCGCAGGGCGCGTGAGGCAGTCTCTGTTCCAAAACCCGGCCTGAAACCAGATTGAAATGGATCTAGAAAATCTGTTTCATCCAGCAGCGCCTGAGCTGTCCGGCCACCACCCGCTCCAACACCTTGCCCAAATAAGGAAGGTTCGCTACTGGTCAGTTGACCACCAGTCCTGGGTCCAGGTTAGGTTTTTTTAGGAGTGGTCTGATTACTGCCTCTTTTAAGGCAGCAGGGACCACTCCCTCTCTTAAAGAGGCATTTACAGCTTCTTGGACCCAGGTGCGAACCCCTCACAGATCTTTCAATTAGCCAGGAAGGGCAAGGGTCGAGCAGCTGTGGTGGTGGAACGGACAGATCCAAGCACCCTGTCCACATCCTCGGGTCTCAACAATTGAAACTCATCCAATAACACTGGACCTAAGCACGGTGCACTGGACACATCCCTTGATACTGTATCAATAGTGGAGTCCAGTTCACTGCTGGAGCAATTTTTCCCTGGTGAACAGCAAACTCCTCACAGCGTTGTGTATAAATGGTCCCGGCCTCCACCCTATCTCCTGGCTGAAGAAGTTCCCAAGACCACCCGAAACAGCTCCGCTGGACAAATGAGGAAGCTGTAAATCAATTTTCGCCAACATATAAGTTCCAATAGGCTCGATAATGGGCTCTTTGTTTGATCAGACTCAGCGATAATTTCTCCATTATGCAGCTCCAGCCGCCTCCCCTAGATATTGCCGATAGATCAGATGTATAGAGCTGTCCGGGCTCTGCGTAGATAGAGGGATAGATATGTCAACTGCCCGGGTCATCTCCCTATTCCATAAGGTGACCTGAGCTAGATAGATGATCATGTCAATAATGCCCAGAGCTTTCAAAACCATCCGGATCCATTAGTCTCTGAGGGCGGATCAACTTAATGGATCCCCCACCCTGCAGAGGGTTATCAAAAACTTGACCAGGAAGTGGTCTGACCATGACAATGGAGTCAAGATGATACAACCCCTCCACATCCAAACCACCATCCCCCTGTCCCGTTGAGAATACAGGTCCAGGGTATGACCCTTCTCATGGTTGGGCCTGACATGGAGACAGCCCCATGGTTGTCATGGCTGCCAAAGTCCTGAGCTGCTCCAGTTAAGGTAGCCTCGGCATGGATGTTGAGATCCCCAGTACCAACAGTCTGGGGGTCTTGGACACCAGGTCCGAGACCACCTCTGTCAGCTCAGGCAGGGAGACTGTTGGAATGCAGCAGGGTGGGCGGTAAACAGAATCCCAATCTGTCTCGTGAGCCCAACACACAATACAGGCCCTCCAGACCTTTCTGGAAACAGGAAGCCTGGCCAAGGAAATGGAACTCCTGTAGACTATAGCAACTCCAAGGGCGACACTGGTGCTGGACTGAGTACCCAGGTGGGCATAGCTGGGAAAGGGGGACTCCACCCTCCTCTCCCACCCAGGTCTCAGTAATACATGCCATCAGCACCCTCATCCAAAATGACATCATGGATGAGGGTGGTCTTATTTTGTACTGACCTGGCATTTAACAACAGCACCATGTGGCCCATGGGCTTACTGACATGGTCACCTTTTTCCTTCTGGCTAAATATGACCAGAAAGAGGGATAGATGTAAAAGATATCTAACCCCTTTCTCAATAGGCATGTTCCACTTTACCACCATACCTTCCCCTACCCAGCACAATTTCAATGGCTGCCCTCCATTGCCATCCCCTTCCTGTTCTTTCAGTTCCATTGTGGGTCCCAACCACCTACAAATGGCAAAAAAAAAAAAAGCAAAAAATAAAAATAAAAAACAAAAACAAAAAAAAAACAGATGCACCTAACAATTCAGCTAAAAGCCTTAGGTGGGAGTCCCTCTTCTTCAGCCCCTCCTTCCGATGTTAAATCAAATGGTGTCCCTCTCACCGACACCAGAGTAGCAGGAGAAGGAGCAGTCGAAGAGGAAAGGCAACTCCTCCAGGCTTAGTCCAGTAGCAGCAGCAGCAAGAGTGTTTGCTGGATGATGTTGTGGCTGCCAGGAGCTGAGGTCAGCTAAAAAGCCTTAGGTGGGAGTCCCTCTTCTTCAGCAGATGACTGCTCCTCCAGGTGTCCCTCTCACCGACACCAGAGTAAGGAAAAGGAGCAGTCGAAGAGGAAAGGCAACTCTCCAGGCTTAGTCCAGCAGCAGCAATATGTGTTTGCTGGATGATGTTGTGGCTGCCAGGAGCTGAGGTCAGAAAAAGCCTTAGGTGGGAGTCCTTTGTTCAGCCCCTCCCCCCGAGAGATCACGCTCTGCTTCCAGGTGTCCTCACCGCACCAGAGTAGCAGGAGAAGGAGCAGTCGGAAGAGGAAAGGCAACTCCTCCAGGCTTAGTCCAAGCCAGCAGCAATGAAGAGTGTTTGCTGGATGATGTTGTGGCAAGTGAGCTGAGGTCAGCTAAAAAGCCTTAGGTGGGAGTCCCTCTTCTTCAGCCCCTCCCTTCCAATGTTATCCGGCTCTTCCAGGTGTCCTCTCACTGACACCAGAGTAGCAGGAGAAGGAGCAGTCGAAGAGGAAAGGCAACTTCCAGGCTTAGTCCAGTAGCAGCAGCAGCAAGAGTGTTTGCTGGATGATGTTGTGGCTGCCAGGAGCTGAGGTCACCCTTCTGGGAGTCCTCTTCTTCAGCCCCTCCCTTCCGATGTTATGGAATGGAATCCAGGTGTCCCTCTCAGAACCAGAGTAGCAGGAGAAGGAAAAGAAAAGGCAACTCCTCCAGGCTTAGTCCAGTAGCAGCAGCAGCAAGAGTGTTTGCTGGATGATATTGGAACAATATTTTAGATAACAAACCTAAAAAAATACAAGTAGTATTCGTTCCAAATGAAATTATGTTAAGCAAATCTTCCTTTATACACATTTACCATAGGAATGCACTGAAAACAGAGTAATCCCAAATCACGACCATTTTATGTTGTACAGATTCACCCCACAGGCGATTCTGTTAAGCAAATTTCCCCTATCTCCAGAATTCTTTATGTTGTACAGATTTTATGTTATACAAAGCATTTGTTATGTGAGGGTCTAATGTACTACTTTTCAATGCTCCAAACTCCCAAAGCAGAACATGATGGACCCAAACAACAACTTCTGTGTAGCATAATCAAACTGAATTCATGAGACATGTGTGGCCGAATGAGACAGATGCAGCAAGCCACAAATCATCTTCAGGAGCAACATCCCAGGACTCATTCTGTGCAGAAAAGCAATATTGCAAAAACAACTCGAAAACCGACTTCTTACTTGGGCAGCCCAGTAAAACAAACACCCCTGGGAACAGCATTCTGGCACTCAACATTCCAGAAAGCATACAGCCACAATATGCCCCCCCCCCGGTGTGTGGGCTGGGGTTCCAAGTAAATATAAATAAAGCATATAAATTGAAAGAAATTTGCCCAGCATCCTGCTCATATGAACCCTGAATGTCTAGTGAGAGCAAGGATGGAGTAAGGTTTTTTTGTGCTAAATGAAATGAGCTTCTCCCTAGAACTACTTGCGACCACAGTGAAAGTGGATGTGATCACCCATGGAAATGTGCTCCAGCCTGAGCTCTATGTCAAGCTAGACCTTCTTGGCCCATTGCAAGTTTCCAACTGAGGCAGGGGGCAGACTGGCCTGATTCCCCACCAAACCTGCTCAGTTTCAACAAAAGTATTGCATTACATCCCTACTGCTCATGCTTTCAATTCACATCTCTCTCCCACTGAAATACAATGTTTAGAAGCCTCAAGATATACAGGGTTACTAACTCCTTCCATAGTGACATAGGCACTCCAACCCTTACTCAAAAGTTGATGCTTCTCAAAATAAAGAGAAGTCTTACATAAGAACATAAGAACATAAGAACATAAGAAGAGCCATGCTGGATCAGGCCAAAGGCCCATCCAGTCCAGCTTCCTGTATCTTACAGAGGCCCCACCAGAGACGTCTGGGAGCACATGAAACTAGATATCTGTCTCCTGATACCACTCCCCTGCAGTCTTGAAGGACAGTCAGAATTATTGCACATTACATCTCATTTGCCCAGTGACGTAGCTAAAGTTTGGAGTGCCTGGGAACAAAGTCAGTTTTTGTGCCCTCTCCTCCCCCACCAACTGTATCTCACCCACCCAGCAAAGGGAGCCAAATCCTGGAGGAACAGTGGGGAAGGCAAAGAAGGGTATCTCCTTCTCATGCCCTCTTTGTGGGTCTCCTTTCCATTTAAGGCTCACCTGTGCAAGCCACACAGAGTGCGGATAGTGCCAAGCAGACAAATTGTTTTTTCAAGCATCACCTCTGTAACACGTTTCCCCCTCCTTCTTTCCCCCTGCTAAGGCTTGGCAATAGTTAGCCGGGGAAAGGAGGAGAGGAAAGCAGGTGATGGGATTCCCCCCCCCCCAAGTAGTGCCTCTGTCACACGCTTTTCTCTCCAAGCCTTAGTAGTGGGGAAGGGAAGGAGGAGGGGGAGCAATCGAGAGAGGTGCTGCTTGGGAAAACATATTGTCTGCTTCCCTCTCCTCCTTTCCCCAGACTACGGATCACCTTAGTGGGGTGAAAGGAGGACTGCTGGAGGGATGGCACATGGCTTCTTCCTCCTGCTCCCCCTCCAGGCGCCCCTAGATTGCTGCACACCCCAGGGCAAATGCACTCTTCCACCCCTCCCTAGTTACACCAGTACATTTGCCCCAAATATGTTTCCTTATTAGGATTTATTGAGGAGGATTATTTGTTTGTTTGTTTTTCTGCAAAACTGTTCCACACAACAAAACCATCAGGCACATTTCATAGATAGAAAAGCAACGTTTGTTGAAATGTGTATACTTAGGTTTCTGGGTGCATAATTTAACAGAGGTCTTTGTACATTCTCTTTGGTTTAACTAAAAGTTTTTAGTGCATGTAATCTCTTATCCCACTATGCCAGGAGAAAACAAAGTTAAAAAAATGATGCAAATAAAGGCAAGTACTCAATACTGGAGAGTACTTCACAACTGTTAATCTTTTTCTATTATCTCCTATTTGTATGAGTCTAAGAAGAAGAAGCTGCCATCCCCACATGCGTGCACGTGGCACTAGGTACCGGATGGTGCCAAGACCTATGTCATGGAAAGCACTATATGTTACGGGATCTGACGCCCCTCTCAGACAACACTAAAAGAAAACAAGTGAGTCGAAGAGTCTAAAACGGGTTGCTTCAATGGATAGAATTGAGGAACAGTGACAGCTATTTTTATTCTCTTGTCTGTTAGCAGCAGTTTCTGCAGTATTCATTTGTGTTTGGCTTGATCGCTGTCTGCTTGTCCTTAGGCCTCTCGTAGTTTGGAATTAAAATAATAATCCATGTCCCGGAAATGCCTTAATTAATTTCAGTCAAATAAGGAACTTTGGCTGTAATCCACAAGCTACTCTTTGCTTCCAAAGTAGACATCCAAAGCCAAACATATGAGGAGGTCATTCTGAACAATGATACCCATCCAATTGAAATGTCAGTTGGTCCTGTGTGCTTTTACCAAGACAATTCCCAACTATTCCTCAAAGCTCCAAATGCAACATTGGCAGTTCCAAAATATCCCTGGCCATGCAAAGCAGCCATCTGCTGAAATGCTATCCGGGTTGTAGTGCTATGACTTAGATCAAAAGCCTATATGGCTGGGAATGGGGGGTGGGGGGATTCAGATGGATACAGTATTGTGTGATGTGGAAAGACAGGAATCACTTGCATATTCTGAGTAGAATCTAACACAATAAGCTCATTCTATCTGCAGGTATGATGCAAAAGATTATTACTGAAGATACTTTGGTAAGTGCCAAATGAGATGACTTGCTAGCTTTGCAGTTACAAGGTGACAAATTGTAATTTCTCTAGAGGGAAATCTGTTCAGAGCTGTTGTGCCTGCATTAATCTCTGAATGACCATTCACAAAACCAAACTGAGTTAATTTGCAACTTGCTGCGCTGCAGGAAACTGAAGTAGATTCAGCAAGCATCTTTTACTTCTTAAGGTAGCTCTGCTTCTAATGATGTGACAGTGGTATAATCTACCGTGACTCCTGCACAGCCTGAAAGCCAGGCATCAACTGCTCTGAGCTGATGAAGGCCAGGACATGTCCCATGAACCGGAAGATGCAGGAAAGAAGAAGGGAGGAAGAGAAAGGCAGCACGCCATCCGGGCAAGGAGCATCGCTGGAGAAGCAGCAGCAGCAGCAGCCTCAGCGGCTCTGGCCAGGCTGCCCAAGCAACTGCTCTCTCTCTCTCCCCTCCCTCTCCCTCTCCCTCTCTCCTTCTCTCCCTCCCCCACTCTCTCTCTTTCTGTCTCTGTCTTTGTCTCTGTCTCTCTGTCTCTCTGTCTCTCTCTCTCTCTCTCTCTCTCTCTCTCTCTCCTCTCCCTCTCCCTCTCCCTCTCCCTCTCTCCCTCTCTCCCTCTCTTTCTGTCTCTGTCTGTCTCTGTCTCTGTCTCTCTCTGTCTCTCTCTCTCTCTCTCTGTCTCTCTCTCTCTCTCTCTCTCTCTCTCTCACACACACACACACACACACACACACACACACACACACACACACACACACACACACACATCATCTGCCAAAATTTCTGCCCATCCTTTCTTACTTTTCTTCTATTTTTTTTCCAAATTCCACCGTCAACTGCTGTATCAGATCAGAAGCCTCTCAGCCAAAGCTCAATGTGGTTTCCTTTTGAGAAACAGGCAATTTACACTCCCTCTGGTTTGCTCAGTTTACTCTCGCACTGACTGCATTCATAGATAAGTGGTTTTTGGAGTTTCCACCTTCCCTGCTTCGGTTTAAAAAGTACCTTCCTAACCGTCACAAAAAAAGAGAGAAGCCCCAGAGCTGGTTCCAGGAAACTGTGCTTCAGGTGGCGTGGCAGAGGCATAGCCAGGATTTGGAACACCTGGGGACAAAGTTCATTTTTGCACCCTTCCTGCTGGCCCCCATATTGCACCCACCCAGCAACAGGGGGCTGAACCCTGCCCGTGTGCGGTGGGTGGGTGGGTGCACATGCACATGGGTGGATGGGCAGACATGTGTGTGTGCATGCATGCGCACTTGTACATGCAGGGTAGTGTGCATAATCCTTAAACCTCTACCACCAAGGTGAGGAAGAGGAGGAGGAGGGCACCACAGCCACCACGCTCCTGCCTGCCTGCCTGCTTCGTTGCTTGCCAAGCCTTAGGGGAAAGGAGGATTACTGGGTGGTGGGAGGGTGCACAGCTTCCCCCTCCTGCTCCCCCTCCAGCAACCCCAGATTGCTGCACCTACGGCAGATGTACCCTTCTGCCCCCTAGATATGCCCCTGTGGTGTGGCTGAAGTTTTCTGCCCCCTAGATATGCCCCTGTGGTGTGGCTGGCATCTTTCATTGCTGAAAAAAATCGTTTTTTAGATCATGTGAGATAGAGCTCAAAGTGGGGAAGGCTGGCTCTAATGATGCTGTAGGACTGCAGTTCCCATTAGATTTCATCTGTATTGTCAGTGATGAAGTCTGAGTGGCAACTGCACTTCACCAGCATCTCAGTGTTAGTCAACTTTGGCCCTCAGCTGCTGACAGTGCAACCCTATGATTGAGGGCTGCACTAGAGAACACAATGAATAACTTTATAATAAGAATGGTTGAACTTTTCTGCAGGAACAAATCACTGATAGATAGCTACTATGGTAGTGAGATGAGATGTCAGGAATTAGATTAGACGGTCAGACAATTAAATATCAAGAACAAAGAGATGTTATAGTACAAGGCAATGTTTCCTTAATTCATTTTAAAGTAATTGAATGGAAATTGGTTTTATGTAGGCCACAGATGAAAGAGCACAGAGCCTCTGTTAATTATTAGCCTAGATTTCCATACTGTTTGGCATTTCACAGATAAAAATAGGGACATGCTTGTACTTCCCCTATTCACATCAAGTGTTGCTGTGATAGCCCCCTTGTATACTAGTTTATACATAGCTAGATCTCTAATGCAGCTTTGATATACAGTATTTGTTTATTCTGCAGTGGAGTAGTCTGCTTTCTGCATTATCCCAAAAATATGACGACTAAAAGTGGTAATTGCACATAGGAGGGAAAGATTGGGCACTGGCAGAATAATTAAAAAATTAGCCACAACTTTTATTTTACATTCCAATACAGAACCAATACTGTAGTCAACCTACAGAAGGAGAATGGAGACTCCACATGCTCTGGTCCAATCAACTATTTATGAGCACATCAGCTACTGCAAAGAGCAAAGATCAACCTACTGCTCTCCTGAAGCTCTACTAGAGATAGGGATGAATTGAAAAAATGAATAATATTTTCTGACAAATTTGGCCAATTCATCAAAATTCATAGATTCACATTCAGCCTAAATTGAGTCTGCCAACAAATATGAATTGATGAATGTTTAACTAATTTTGATTTGTTAATTTGTTGGGCTTTAAAATGGCCTCTAAGGCACCAAGAGGTACACAATTTGGAGGGAAACATCCCTGCCTCTCCTCTACAATCTTTCCAAGTTTGGTAGAGATTGGAGTTTTGTTTTTTGTTTTTTTCTTTTTTATTTTATTTAGAAAGTATACAAATTACATAAAAAAAGACAAACATCAACAACAGTGCACCCCTTCACCAACAGGATCACTCTTCATATTTATATTCATTATCCTCCCCTCCAGACCAAAATCGATTGTTGCACGGAAGCCTTACCCTTATCCCATACAATCTACCCCATATAGCATAGAAAATATCTCTTTTTAACTCTCCTTTTTAACCTTTAGAGAACATGTCAATTTATCATTTAAAGCAATATTCCATACTTCATTATACCATTCTTCTAAGCATAGTTCATATTTAGATTTCCAATTTCTAGCAATTATTAATCTAGCCGCTGTCAACAAATTTGTAATCAACTCTTTAGTTTTAACATCATAACTATGATCCACAAATATTGATAACAGAGCAATTTCAGATTTACCTTTGCCTCTATCCATGACATCAGACTGGCTCTCAAATACCAAAACTCAGTAACTTTTACAATTTCCATTGTTATAAATAATTACTTTTCAGAATTGGAATAATGTTATGAATATATTTATACCTGTATTTATAAACACTAAAATAAATATACCAAAATCTAAGTCTAGACAATATTACAAGCTGAAAGTAGATGCCCTAGGGATAATGGTGGCTCCACACCAACTTGTTTGGGGCGGGGCTCCTTTGCCACCCGGCTGAGACAGGCACAGAGTAAAGCCCCTAATGACATGGGTCTTGGACGATGGGACCACACCCATTTAAGACCCAGCATGCTCCCCGGGCCCAGCCTGCCCAAACAAACTTTTCCCACCCTCCCACCCTGCAATGAAGATGGTGAAGCTCCACTGGTCGCTACGGGGCCAGATGGGAATTTTTGGCCGTCACTCAAATTGGCCCTGAGTGACAGTGCATTTTCACCCATCCCACCATCCTGAATGCACAACTGGGCATTTGCACACAACCCTACATCGGTCACAATAGGTGGGTAGTGCAAGTTGTCTCTTAAGTCAAGTTGGTCCCTCCTGAATAGCACACCTTTAAGGTGCTTGGCAGTCCTCAGATATAATTAGTAAACATAGGAACTAGCAATAGGCCCAGCTAAACAACTCACCCAGTCAGCTAAAAGAGGGCTGCCAACCGCTAAGGAAATTCAGCTGGGTAAGGATGCCTAAGTACCGGCAAGGCACCTTACCCGTGGCATCATACCACCTGCTGGATGAAATGGGAGGGACTGAGAATGTTGAACACCTATTACAGCTAACACTTGCACTATGGCACAGGCCCTCTTTAGTTCCCATTTAATATATTTAATTAATTTTTTATTTTATTTTTACAACGTATATGCCGCCCACTACCCAAAGGTCTCTGGGCAGCTTACAATCAAAAAAATTAAAACAGTTAAAACATCAAATATCATTAAGTAGTTAAAACAATAAAAAACCTTACACCAAAATCATTACACTAAAATTGCCATCAATTTTAATCTAGTTAAGTAGAGAATCATAGAATCATAGAGTTGGAAGAGACCTCAAGGGCCATCCAGTCCAACCCCCTGCCATGCAGGATCCTACCATCACAGTATTTCTGACAGATGGCCATTCAGCCTCTGCTTAAAAACCTCCAAAGAAGGAGATTCCACACCCTCCATGGCAGCATATTCCGCTGCCGAACAGCTCTAACTGTCATGAAGTTCTTCCTAATGTTCAAATGGAATCTGAGCTAATTACTGTTATCAATATATTGTGGCCCTTGTTAAATCCCAAACTTTGTGTCATCTCTTTATTTTGGTCTGGGCTGGCAGTGAGAAGACATACCCATATCTTCTTTTTGGCATGCAAAATTTCTTCCTACACCCCCATAATCATAATCAACATCATCTTCATCTTCATCATCTTAGAAGTGCAGAGATGGAAGGGACCACATTGATCATCAAGTCCAGCTCCTGTCAAGGAGTCACAATGGGGAATCAAATGCTCAACCACTGGCTCCAAAGCCAGAGACCTAAACCACAGAGCAATCCAGCAATTTGACCAGCATCGGCCCACAGTGATCTCAATTTAGCACAGCTTAATTGGCTGAGCCATGCTGCTGGCTTGACCTGAGATGGCTGAGATCATATGCGGGCTTGTCTTATGTGGGCCAGTTCAATGCAGATCTTTCAAGACATGCCAAAGATGCTTCCCACATCTCACTGAGACTTCATGATAGCCAGGACAAAAGATGATCACAAAGTCCTAATCTTACACAACAGTGCTGTGTGAGGCATGTTTATATGAATGCATACATATGGCTTCTGTTCAGCACCTTTTTATTTACAAATGGAGACATTTGATCATTTCATTGCACACTTGAAAAACATCACTGCGTTTACCATATGTTATTAGAAGTTCAGCAGCTGCACTGTGTGAAATTAATTATGCCTGGGTGTTCACATGGATATTTCCATTTTCCATTCGGATATTTAAGTTTACCTTTAAAAGCTGTTATTTACTTTTCTATAGACTTCTTTCAATTTTATTGTATGTGGGGTTTTTAGTATCATTTAATGTGAGGTTTAGGAAGCTCAGGACTCTGCTAGATTCTCACCTAGATATTGTGATTCTGTTATAAATATGTGTTTATTGAAGCATACTGCAAAAGACTAGAATATGCTATTGCCAAAGAGATTACATTATCAAAATTGTCAACAACACCTCCAGATTCAAAGGGATTCACCTCCAGATTCACCTCCAGATTCAAAGGGAGCTGTTATTTTGATTTTACATGAGTGTTTAGCTTCAATAATGAACTGGACAAAGAAGAACAAATTGAAACCAAACTCAGACAAGACATAGGTGCTGCTGGTTAGTGAAAAGGGAGAACAAGGAATAGGGATGCAACTGGTACTGGATGGGATCACCCTCTAATTGAAATAAGATATGTGCAGCTTGGGGGTGGTCCTGGACTCATCCTTGAACCTAGATGCCCAAGTCACAGATATGGCCAGAAGTGCATTTACACAATTAAAACTAGTGCATCAGTTACACCCATTCCTTGAGAAACCTGCTCTGGCCATGATGACTCATGCCCTAGTGACATCCCAAATGGACTACTGTAATGCTCTCTATGTGGGACTTCCAATGAAAAGTCTCAGGAAACTTCAACAGGTCCAAAATGCAGCAGCCAGATAGCTGACTGGGGTGGCTTACAGAGATCACATTACACCCCTATTAAAGCAGTCCCACTGGCTGCCAATCAGCTATTCGGCATAGTTCAAAGTGCTTGTTTTAATCTAAAAAGCAAAAAATGGCCTGGGTCCAAGCTACCTCAATGATGGAATCTCGCAGTATGAACTGGCTCAGGTGCTAAGGTCATCAGGAGAAACCTTTCTCTCCATCTCACCACCTTTACAGGTACATCTCATAAGAACACATTAAAAGGGCCTTCTCTGTTGCTGCTCCCAAACTTTGGAACTCCCTCCCACTGGCACCCAGGACTGCCACATCTTTGCTGTCTCTCTGGAAACAGGCAAAGATGGACACCTATTATGTGACTTTTAGATGGATTACCATGCATGATTGCATCGACTGACTTCATAAGAACACCTACAAGGCCATCTGGTCCATCCCTCCACTCAGTGCAGGGATACAAATCAAATAATATCTGCCAGGTGGTTTCCAAATTTCTATTGAATGCCTCTAGTGTTGGAGCACTCACCAACTCTTGAGATAATTGAGTACACAGCTGTACAGTAAGGAAGTTTTTCCTGAGACTCAGACAAACGCTGGGTTCTCTTAACTTGAGCCCGTTGTTGTGCATCCTACACTCTGGGATGACTGAGTAATGAGTACACATCCTGACCCTCTTCTTGATGACAGTCCTTCAAATATTTAAAAAGTGCTATCATATGTTGATCATATGTCTGGAAGTTCAAAGTCTGTCTTATGGAGAAAGACTGAGCTAAAGTAGGAATTGAGCACCTCTGCCTTTTCTTTGTCATTTGTTACCATTTCCCCATCTCTATTGCAGAGCTGTGCCACTATTTCTTTTCTTTGTCTTTTGCTTTGCATATATCTGAATAATTTTACTTTTTATTGCTTTTAGTGTCTCTAGCTAATCTCAGCTCTTTTTCTGCCTTTGTTCTCCTAATGCCATACATTGCCTTGCTACTTGTCTGTACTCTTCCTTAGTAGCCTGGCCTTCTTTCCACTGCCTGCACATGTTTTTTTTTGTTTTGTTTTGTTTGTTTTTAGGTCCTCCCGGAGCTTTTTGTCAAGCCACACTGGCCCTTTTTGCTGTTTCCCACTTTTTAAAAATTTCTGGTACCTGTGGATTCAGAATTTCTTTTTTAAATATGCCCACCATTCTTGGACTCCTTTTCTTATTAGGATCTCCTGCCATAGGAATCTTACTTATATTTGTTTTGTGGTCATTAAAATTGGCTTTCTAAAAATCCAGCATAAGTGTGTGGCTACACTCTGCTTCAGTTTCCTTTGAAATCAAGGATTCTAGTAGAATATGGTAACTCTTGCCCAGAGTTCCCTGTACTGTCACTCGCCGCCACCCCCACCCCCAAGTCATCCCTATTGGTTAGAATCAAGTTCAGGATAGCTAATCATCTAGTTTCTTTCTCCACTTTTAGTAGGAGTATATCATTAACCACACAAGGTCCGAAATTTCTTGAAGGGGCCATTCTTGGCTGAATTTGCCTCCCAACATATATCTGGATAGTAGAAATCTCCTATCACTACTACATAAAGTTTATTTTTATTTTTATTTTATTTTTAATCCTTGCAATATGTGTTTTAAAAGTTTCATCTGCTTCCTCTCCTTGATTGCTTGGTTGGTAATGGATTCCAACTGTCATGTGCCTTTTGTTTTTTGCACCAACTAGATTGATCCAGATGCTTTCAATGGGAGAGCCATTAGAATCAGAGTACCATCTGTAGGTGCCATCTCACCAAATCTCCACTGGTGCAATGGACACGCCCTAGTGTGACTAAATACACCAAGCAACATGATTTCAGCTGATAAACTGTAGATGGCTTATTGCTTACATACAGTGTATGTGAACGAGACTGTTTAGATATATTGGTCAGATGTATTTAAATTACTGGTGACCTGTCTTCACTGAGACACAAAGTCTAGTCAAAGTCAATAGAAATGGAGACATCAGAATGGCCAGATTTATCCAGCTGGCCACAGCCAAAGGAAATGGACCTCAAAGAAATAGACTAAGGGTTATTCTTTATGTATATTAACAGTTTCACCAGATGACAGAAGGTCAAATTCTCAATTATGTGGGAAGCAAAATATTCTGCTATCTGAATGACCTTAAACTGATGTTAATGGAAATTAACTTCTTATTATTTCTGATTCACATGTTCATGATCACCAGCATGTCATGAAAATATTGACATTATGAGTAAAACTGGATAGCAAGAGTTTACTCTTTTATCTTTGGCTCTCTATTGTGATAAACTCTAATGCTGGGTGAGGAAAAACTCTAATGCTGAGCACACAGATCATTACCCCTTTTTAGAAAGTTGTTTCCATCCTTGAGTTCTCATTTAATTTCACCCAAAAGTAATTAGGACCTTTCAAATTTTTGACACTTTTTAATTTAGTGTCATTTACCATACAGGCAAACAGAACACAACTGGCATCAAAGAGTGAATAGTCAGTGTCTTGCCACAGATTAGTTGTTAATGCGTATAAACAGCACGGTCTTATATAAAGTCAAGGGTGGTAAAAAGTGGTAAAATGATTTCCCAACTCTGTCAGTTCTTGTTCATGCAATGTGAGAAGCTGCCTGGAGGGGAAAGCTGTGTCATATAGTCAAATTGTTTTGATGTAGTCTTGATAGGTGCCTAGATGCCCTAAGCACATCCGATCTCACCTGATTTCGGAAGCTAAGCAGGGTCGGCCCTGGTTAGTACTTGGATGGGAGACCACCAGGGAATACCAGGTGCTGTAGGCACCTGAAGTAGGAACTGGCAAACCACTCCAGTATTCCTGCCAAGAAAACTCCATGGACATGGAGTCACGAAGAGTCAGTCACTACTGTAACGACACAACACACACACACAGTCTTGATAGAGAAGTGCTTCATCCATCATGTGTACCTTACGAATAAGCCAAGGGTGCCCCATCCATTTCTACCTGGGGCCCAGTTTGTGGTCCACTAAAGCCTGGCCATGCCAAAGCAGCTGCCAACATTGGCCCTGGAGGCCCTGGGGACAAGGGATGAACCAATCAGGAGAGATAGCTGGAGACATGGAGTCGGCTTGGTGGGCTGGAAGGGAGCAATTTTCAATGAAAAAAGGCATATTAAGTGCTCCCTGGATTACCTCCATCCAGTCTTAGTGAATACTTCACCCATCTACCCCTTTTTTATTTACAATGGTTTGTGTATAGAGTCCCTGCCCGCCTTTAAAAAGGCCCTGAAGACCCACCTGTTCAGGGAGGCGTTTGGCGACCTTTCTATTTAGTTTTTTTTGTTTGTTTTTGCCCATTGCCATCTCTGCTTGGACTATGCTACCTTTCGTATTCTGTTATTGTTTTGTTTATTTTATTGCTTTTACTGTAAGCCGCCCAGGGTTCCCTCCTGGGAAGATGGGCGGGATATAAGCCTAACGAATGAATAAATAATAAATAAATATATATATATATATATATATATATATATATATATATATATATATATATATATATATATATATATATATATATATATATATATATATATATATATATATATATATATATATATATATATATATATATATATGCATGTTAGGGTGGATTCGGGTTTCTTCCCGTGTAGAAATCTGGTTGTTCTGGCGACGTTTCGATTTGCTGGTCTCACTCGTCATCTTCAGGCTGGTGTTCTGGCTTCTTTCTTCTTGAAGCAAAGTGTGGTCTCAGTTGAAGTCCTTCTATAAATACTGCTGGGGGTGTGTGGTTTGCTTGCTCTGTTGCTGATTGTAGGTTCCTTTGTTCCTTTGTTCTTTTGTGATCTGCTGTGTGGCTGAGGCGATCGTTAAAATTAACTGCTGATGGCTGTTTAGATGGCTGTTTACATGCTGGTGGGTTAGATGGCTGGTAGGTTCTGGCAGTATCCTGGGCTTTGGTGGAGTGGGGTCCTGTGTCTTGTGAATTCATTTTGGTCTGGCTACGTGTCTGTGGTCTCCCAATGTTTTTTTGGGGTGTGTGAGTGTGAAACCAACGCGTTACAGAAGTCCGAACATAAACCCAAACTCTGGCTCAGATATGTTGAGACCTTTGTTATCTGGCCACACGGGAAAGATAAACTGAACAACTTCCTCACACATCTCAACAGCCTACACCCCAAAATACAATTCACTATGGAAATAGAAGCCAACAACCAACTTCCCTTCCTGGACGTCCTAATCTACAAAAAACCGAGGCATACCATCTACCAGAAAAAAACACATACAAACCGCTACTTAAATGCACAATCACACCACCACCCTGCACAGATCAACTCCGTAGCAAAAACCCTCATCTCCAGAACCAAACGCCTGCTGACAAAGACCACCTAAAACTGAATTACACACTCTCTCGAATGTTTTAATTGCGAACGGATTCCAAAAAACACCATCACCAAACTAATCCAAAAGGAAACACCCCCAAGAACCAAGAAACAGAAGAGAACAACGGCACCGCCCTCCTCCCTTACATCAAAGGCACCACAGACAAAATCAGCAAAATTCTCCACAAACACAATATCAAGACAGCCTTTTGCACCGACCAAAAAATAGCCAACATTTTAAGAAACCCCAAAGACAAGATTGAGCTTAGAAAACCAAGGAGTCTACGAAATACCATGCAAAGTCTGTCCAGCCACATACATCGGACAGACAAACAGGAGAATAAGCGCACGCATCGCAGAACACAAGAACGCAGTCAAAAAAGAAGAAAAATCTTCCTCTCTCTTCCAGCACATAAAAACAACAGGTCATGATATTGACTTTGAAAGAACCAAACTCATCTCCAAAACTGAACACTTCAACAGTCGAATAATCATGGAAGCCATTGAAATAGAGAAACACCCAAACAACATGAATAAACGTGATGACACCTCCCGCTTGCCTGACATCTGAAACTAGCCCTGGTCAACAGACGAGCCTCTGTCACAAAGACTGACACCAGGTCCAAAAGGACACAAGATGCCACCACCTTCCATCCACACCAAACACAAACCCAGACCCTTCCCACAGATGAAACGAAACCACCATCCAATAACAAAACCACGACTGCACCATCTACTGCAGCACCCCACTCCAGTCACCACATGGAGCACACTCACACACCCCAAAAAAACATTGGGAGACCACAGACACGTAGCCAGACCAAAATGAATTCACAAGACACAGGACCCCACTCCACCAAAGCCCAGGATACTGCCAGAACCTACCAGCCATCTAACCCACCAGCATGTAAACAGCCATCTAAACAGCCATCAGCAGTTAATCCCTTAACGATCGCCTCAGCCACACAGCAGATCACAAAAGAACAAAGGAACAAAGGAACCTACAATCAGCAACAGAGCAAGCAAACCACACCCCCAGCAGTATTTATAGAAGGACTTCAACTGAGACCACACTTTGCTTCAAGAAGAAAGAAGCCAGAACACCAGCCTGAAGATGACGGTGAGACCTCGTTGAAAACGTCGCCAGAACAACCAGATTTCTACACGGGAAGAAACCCGAATCCACCCTAACATGCATACCTATACCCGTGAAAATCTCACGAAAACAAATATCCGACCTCTACGGGAGGAAAACCTTCCAGCTGACCAGAACCTACGAGAAACTAGAAGTCCGAAGAGCCACCATCTTATGTGACATTGCATTCCTACGCAACTGCAGACAAAAATGTGATCCCCACAAGCTTCCAACTGAAATTCCACTCAAAACCCCATCCAGCGAAAGGATCCTGAAAAGAACAGAACTAGCCCTAATCAGAAGTGAACTACACAGGAAAAGATACCTACTAGATCAAACCAACAGAGATCTACTCACTCTCCACCTCAAACTCAGCAACAAAATCCACCCAACACTCTGGAACAAATCCAAGCAACTGCCGCCTGGAGAGCTGAAACAGAGACCTCCCACAAGACAGACACACACACCAACAAACTCCACAAACTGGAAAAACGCCAGAAGCCCAACCCCCACACAACAACCCATGAAACAAACAGTTCACAACATATCAGACAGGACACTCACCATCGCAGAGACCAAAGTCCTTTCCAAAGGATTCAACTTTGCAGTCGCCCCAGACACATCCCCACCGAAAACATCATATGCGGAGTGGAAGCCAGCCTAACCAAAATCAACCCAGATGAAGCCAACAAAATCAGACTCAAGTCACCAATGTCCTCTGCTCCAGCAAACCACCCAGAAGCAATTTACACAAAGAAGAACAAAAAGCCCTCACCAACCTGAGGAAAGACCACAACATAATCATTCTCCCAGCAGACAAAGGCAATGCCACAGTGGTGATGAACACATCCGACTACCAAGCCAAATTATCCAACCTACTACAAGACCCTGCTTACATACCTTTGAACACAGACCCCACCACCTACCTGGAAAAAAACCACCAAAGCCAAAATAAAAGCCTCTCCCTTAAGTGAAGAAATCAAGCCAAGCATCATCCCCAGAGAGAAATCATCCAGATGCCCCAAGCTCTACGGCCTCCCCAAGATTCACAAAGAAGGAACACCTCTCAGACCCATAGTCAGCTCCATAGGCTCACCTCTACAAAACCTCGCCAAATTTCTTGCCAAACAACTCCAGCCCTATGCAGAATCCATCACTTCATACGTACAAAACTCGTTCCACTTCATAGAAATTATAAAGAAACAAGACCTACAACCCAATGACCTACTCGTGAGCTTCGATGTTGTTTCGCTCTTCACACAAGTGCCCATTCAAGAAGCCTTGACAGCTATCCACAACAAATACAACCCCCAAGCACATCCTAGATCTGACCAACCACTGCCTAACCAACACATACTTCATCCACAATGGACAAAGATACAAACAGATAGAAGGAGCACCCATGGGATCACCCCTCTCACCGGTCATCGCAAACCTATATATGGAACACTTTGAAACCAACGCGTTGGAAGTCCGAACATAAACCCAAACTCTGGCTCAGATATGTTGATAC
The DNA here is from genome assembly GCA_029282475.1 of Phrynocephalus forsythii. NCBI lineage: Eukaryota > Metazoa > Chordata > Lepidosauria > Squamata > Agamidae > Phrynocephalus > Phrynocephalus forsythii. The sequence goes on from JAPFRF010000005.1 coordinate 96,346,435, forward strand.
ACCTTTGTTATCTGGCCACACGGGAAAGATAAACTGAACAACTTCCTCACACATCTCAACAGCCTACACCCCAAAATACAATTCACTATGGAAATAGAAGCCAACAACCAACTTCCCTTCCTGGACGTCCTAATCTACAAAAAACCCGTTGCTCCTTAGGACATACCATCTACCAGAAAAAAACACATACAAACCGCTACTTAAATGCACAATCACACCACCACCCTGCACAGATCAACTCCGTAAAAACCCTCATCTCCAGAACCAAACGCCTCGCTGACAAAGACCACCTAAAAACTGAATTACACACTCTCTCGAATGTTTTAATTGTCATTTCCAAAAAACACCATCACCAAACTAATCCAAAAGGAAACACCCCCAAGAACCAAGAAACAGAAGAGAACAACGGGCCTCCTCCCTTACATCAAAGGCACCACAGACAAAATCAGCAAAATTCTCCACAAACACAATATCAAGACAGCCTTTTGCACCGACAAAAAAATAGCCAACATTTTAAGAAACCCCAAAGACAAGATTGAGCTAGAAAACCAAGGAGTCTAAAATACCATGCAAAGTCTGTCCAGCCACATACATCGGACAGACAAACAGGAGAATAAGCGCACGCATCGCAGAACACAAGAACGCAGTCAAAAAAAGAAGAAAATCTTCCTCTCTCTTCCAGCACATAAAAACAACAGGTCATGATATTGACTTTGAAAGAACCAAACTCATCTCCAAAACTGAACACTTCAACAGTCGAATAATCATGGAAGCCATTGAAATAGAGAAACACCCAAACAACATGAATAAACGTGATGACACCTCCCGTTTGACATCTGAAACTAGCCCTGGTCAACAGACGAGCCTCTGTCACAAAGACTGACACCAGGTCCAAAAGGACACAAGATGCCACCACCTTCCATCCACACCAAACACAAACCCAGACCCTTCCCACAGATGAAACGAAACCACCATCCAATAACAAAACCACGACTGCACCATCTACTGCGGCACCCCACTCCAGTCACCACATGGAGCACACTCACACACCCCAAAAAAACATTGGGAGACCACAGACACGTAGCCAGACCAAAATGAATTCACAAGACACAGGACCCCACCCACCAAAGCCCAGGATACTGCCAGAACCTACCAGCCATCTAACCCACCAGCATGTAAACAGCCATCTAAACAGCCATCAGCAGTTAATCCCTTAACGAGCCTCAGCCACACAGCAGATCACAAAAGAACAAAGGAACAAAGCAACCTGCAATCAGCAACAGAGCAAGCAAACCACACCCCCCCAGCAGTATTTATAGAAGGACTTCAACTGAGACCACACTTTGCTTCAAGAAGAAAGAAGCCAGAACACCAGCCTGAAGATGACGAGTGAGACCTCGTCGAAACGTCGCCAGAACAACCAGATTTCTACACGGAAGAAACCCGAATCCACCCTAACATGCATACCTATACCCGTGAAAATCTACGAAAACAAATATATATATATATATATATATATATATATATATATATATATATATATATATATATATATATATATATATATGCATGTTAGGGTGGATTCGGGTTTCTTCGAATTGTTTTGGCGACGCGTTTCCGAGGTCTCACTCGTCATCTTCAGGCTGGTGTTCTGGCTTCTTTCTTCTTGAAGCAAAGTGTGGTCTCAGTTGAAGTCCTTCTATAAATACTGCTGGGGGTGTGGTTTGCTTGCTCTGTTGCTGATTGCAGGTTGCTTTGTTCCTTTGTTCTTTGTGATCTGCTGTGTGGCTGAGGCGATCGTTAAGGGATTAACTGCTGATGGCTGTTTAGATGGCTGTTTACATGCTGGTGGGTTAGATGGCTGGTAGGTTCTGGCAGTATCCTGGGCTTTGGTGGAGTGGGGTCCTGTGTCTTGTGAATTCATTTTGGTCTGGCTACGTGTCTGTGGTCTCCCAATGTTTTTTTGGGGTGTGTGAGTGTGCTCCATGTGGTGACTGGAGTGGGGTGCTGCAGTAGATGGTGCAGTCGTGGTTTTGTTATTGGATGGTGGTTTCGTTTCATCTGTGGGAAGGGTCTGGGTTTGTGTTTGGTGTGGATGGAAGGTGGTGGCATCTTGTGTCCTTTTGGACCTGGTGTCAGTCTTTGTGACAGAGGCTTCTGTTGACCAGGGCTAGTTTCAGATGTCAGGCAAGCGGGAGGTGTCATCACGTTTATTCATGTTGTTTGGGTGTTTCTCTATTTCAATGGCTTCCATGATTATTCGACTGTTGAAGTGTTCAGTTTTGGAGATGAGTTTGGTTCTTTCAAAGTCAATTTCATGACCTGTTGTTTTTATGTGCTGGAAGAGAGAGGAAGATTTTTCTTCTTTTTGACTGCGTTCTTGTGTTCTGCGACCCACCTCCTGTTTGTCTGTCCGATGTATGTGGCTGGACAGACTTTGCTGGTATTTCGTAGACTCTTGGTTTTCTAGCTCAATCTTGTTTTGGGGTTTCTTAAAATGTTTATTTTTTGGTCGGTGCAAAAGGCTTCTTGATATTGTGTTTGTGGAGAATTTTGCTGATTTTGTCTGTGGTGCCTTTGATGTAAGGGAGGAGGGCGGTGCCATGTTCTTCTGTTTCTTGGTTCTTGGGGGTGTTTTGTTTATTTTATGGTGTTTTTTGGAATTTTACTGTGTGTAATTCAGTTTTTAGGTGGTCTTTGTCCCTGGAGATGAGGGTTTTTGCTACGGGGAAGATGGTGGTGGTGATTGTGCATTTAAGTAGCGGTTTGTATGTGTTTTTTTCTGGTAGATGGTATAAATAATTTTTTGTAAATAAATTGGTTGTACCATAGTGAATTGTATTTTGGGGTGTAGGCTGTTGAGATGTGTGAGGAAGTTGTTCAGTTTATCTTTCCCGTGTGGCCAGATAACAAAGATATGTTGGCTCAAACCACACACCCCCAGCAGTATTTATAGAAGGACTTCAACTGAGACCACGCTTCCTGGCGGTTATGTAAATGTATGTTTATATTACTGGACTGATGGGTTGCTGGGCGGGGGACATTTTCCGTGCATAGGAGTAGATTCTTGGTGAGGGAGATGAGAGTTGGCCTTCTCTAACATTTGAGATCCTCCAGTTGGGAATCAGGAAACTGGTGGCCTTGGAGGGATGTGCTGGCTTGGAAGGGCAGACTTTGCCTCTCCCCCGCCCACAAGTGATACTGAGTGATGCTCTCCAGTAGTATTGTGCCTGGGAGGTAGTTTTGCCTAGATTTGAGTTTTGTTCAGAAAACCTCTATTGTCCAAAGAAATCCAGGGAGCTAAAGAGAAGACATTGTTTTCACAGAATCAACCACCTACTTTCTAAAATCCACTGGCACTTACAGTCTCAGTAACTCACTCTGAGATATTGGTAGGAAAAAGAGTGACAAATGTTTTGTTTGCATACAGTTGAATAGATAAAAACGGGGTTGAGCCATGAGAAAAACAAATGCAAAACTAGGCTAGGTGATACATTTATAGGTCACTAATTAAACAAAAAAATGCAAGCTGATGGCTTGCCATCAAAAGCTCAGGTTGCATTTTTTATTAGTGACCTATAAATGTATCACCTAGCCTAGTTTTGCATTTGAATAGATAAAAACAGTATAATGTACAAAAATGACAGTTTTTCAGCAACAGGCCTCAGTAGACTCATGGCCTGCTCCCAGCAGACTCTTGCAGACTAAATTGTCACTACACTAACTGTGCAACTGCCAGCAGACTAAAAAGAGACTGGGGGGACACTTAAGTAGAGCCACTTTTTTTTTTAGATCAGAGGAAAGAAATGAAACACTGGTTGCTGCTGGATTGATTGAGGATCACCCTGGCCCAGAAAGATCCCTCTCAGCCAAAGCCATTTATATTAATTCCAACAGATGGATCCAAATCAGATTGCTGGTCCATGGCTACCCAGTAATGGGGGGTTAGTTATGCATCAGTTAACAGGCAGGTCACCCCATGTTGGTATTCACTCTTTACGCTGTGGCAAAATCTATTCCACTGCAGCCAACCAAAGCTGTAAAGCAAAGAAAACAAAGTGCCCTGCTTATATACTTGTCACATAGTGCAAAGCAGTGTTTTTCAACCTTTTTGGGCAAAGCACTCTTTGGGTGGCTTACATTAGAAAATTTAAAAAAATTTAACTCTGGCTATATTGACTATACTAAAGTAATTCTCTTGAATGGGAATCAAATAAACACAAAGAAAGTATTTTATATTCTTTATTAAAATCAGAAATATGAAAAATTATAAAATACTTTATTCAGAAGGGCTGTTTGGTGAACACAAAGCTGATATTCTTCAGCTTTTCCAATGGCACACCAGGCAACATCTCGCGGCACACTTGATTGAAAAACACTGGTTATAAGTACAGTTTTTTACAATGCTACATAGCCCCACTCACCCACCCCAAGCGCACTGGGTACTCATTCTACCAACATCAGAAGGGTAGAAGGCTGAGCTATTCATTTATCTACAATTTATTATAATAAAATATTTATTTATTTATTTATTTATTTATTTATTTATTTATTTATTTATTTATTTATATACTGCCAGATTTTCCCAGATGGGAACTCAGGGCAGTTAACAAGGAATAGCATACAACAAAATACAGAGAAAAATAATAATCGGTTCCACAATATGACATAAAGAACAAAAACAAACCCAACAACAATCAGTAGAACCAAAATGTAAAAAGCTAAAAATACAAAACATTACTAAGGTAAGATGGTGAAAAATGGGCAGACCACAAACTCATAACACCTACTTATAAAATAAATCAACCTCCTTGATCGCCAAACACAGCCGTATAAAGCCAAGTTTTTAACAGCTTCTTAAATGCTGGGAGGGACTCCGCAGTCCAAATTTCACTGAGTGCACAGTTTAAACATGGTATGCTTTATTGCAATATGGAGTGAGTGGTCAGGATCTCAGGCCTGGGCTTACAAGAGATTTGCTCTTGTGTTCAACTGAGCTGACTCTGTTCATACATTACATATAACCTAGAGGTGGTGAGGAAGACCAGGATGGTGGATGCCCAACCACCTTGACTTTAGTAAGAAATTCGGTTCTCTAAAACACTGCTGGTTTATGATTGTGGGTTATTGTGCTTCTGTACCAATTTTTCAAAAGCCAGGAAGTGGTCTGATATTGCTGCACAATATTGTTCCCACATTGCCAGCAGGACTAATTATGCCAAACTTTCCATAGCAAAGGGCAGCCTGAATGTTGACAATACCAATGGCAGAAGTCAAGATGGTCTACAGGATACCTTCTTTTGCTCACAAACATTCTCAGAGTGACACCACAGAAGGGAAAACTCCAGAAACAGACTCCTTTTTTCATCGGTTGGCCACTTCTCTTCCAAACACAGAGAAACTGTCATGACTGTTTTTCAACCAGCGTGAATCTTAAAAATGTGCTTCACATGGCTGGAAAACCCTCAACTTGGGGGCAGCACCAAATACTATTTCAGAAGCAAGTGAAGAAGAAAATTTGCATTTATGTTCACTTTGAATACTGAAGTACACCAGTGAATATGGAAGTACACAATTGGAGTTTGGCTTTGGTAAACACCAATCTAAATACAAATTATTTGTATGTAAAAACATAGGAGGTAAAAAAAATGTAATTTATAGTCCTTAGTAGCCTCTTATTGTAGAGATCCAACCCCCCTTGGTCATGTGTGCTTGTGTGAAACTAGGTGATACAATTTGGATCTCATTCGAAGCAGGACATATTTGAGATCTAAAAGGAATCTGTTTATTGTGGCTTTTTTCTTGGTATGTTGTGAATGAGTTGGCTTTTATTTTGCAATTGATTTTTGTGGAAATGTACATTTACAGTTTTGGTTTCCCTGGCATAGATCTTTGAAGGGAATGCAAGGCTGGAGAGAAAATCTAGAGTACCCATTTGGGTAATCTACCTTTCAGTCCCAAGTTTGCTGTCATCATGGAGGACCTACATTTGTAAAAACCAAGATTGTGTTGCTGCTTATGTACTTTTAAAATGGCAGTCAACTCACTACAAAAAGTTTGTTTTTTAATCTGAGACTTCTCAGTAGAAAATCTTGCTTCTGTTGACAATTCTGGTATCACATTAATCCTGGGCCACTTTGGAAAGAGAACTATTTGCCCTGGGAAGCACCAGGATGGGTCTAAGGTGACCTAACATGGCTTAGGCCATTCTGAAATATGTCTCTAAAAGTCCATCCTTGTATGTTTTTTCCAGAGCAGAAAATGGCATGGCTCAAAGAGAGACGCAGAAGGGCCCAATATGTCCATAGGCTATTTCGAAGAGTGATTGCAGATGATGACTGAGATTCCCTCATTTAGTTGTGTATTACATCTCTGGAACAGAAAATATTCAAATGTGTTTTTAAGCATTCATGAGACTACAATAGCAGCCCTTTATCCACTAGATCAGTTTCTACTGACCCACATATCCACAATCGTTAGGGAGTCAATAGTATCCATAGCCTCCATTTGAAGGACAAAGGGCACTCTTTCAAAGATGATCATGTACACATACATTAGACAAAGAAGAGAGGTGGTTTGAGAGAGGAGTAAGGGAAGCCATTCATGTGAGCATTGAAAACTCCTCCCTCAACAGAGGTGGTGGGCTCAGGCATAGTCTATCTGCTACTTATCAGGCTGTGCTTTCCAAAGTACGCAGACAAATCAAAAAGCCTTCACCACCAAGGCCATAACTAATGACCCATTCTTGATAGGTTTCAGCTCCTTAGGCCATTGTTCATCTTAAGGCTATGGATACTATTATCTCCCTAACGAGCCTATTCAGGCCATTGTTCATCTTATAAGCCTAATTCAGACCAGGGTGACAAGAGGTCAAAGCTGACTATAAGATGGAGGACTTGCACTAGCTGTATTCAGACCAATGAAGCTGTTTGAATGAACAGCAAAACGTTTCTATCTCTGAAAAAGAAGTCCAGTAGACATGACTCAATTTCCAGATATTAAAAAATATATTAAAAGGAAAAAAATCAAGGGACAAAAATACTAAACTGAACACTAGAGGGAGCTAAAGACTGTGCTGTGAACTTTTGTTAGTAATATATAGCATGGGCTCTGTGTCGTGCTAGTGGTCAATTCTGGTAATGCACATGAATTTTTTTCTTTTTTTGTTTTCCATTTACCATTATCTCTATACAGTTTCCACTATTATCCCTGGTTTTTAGTGTTAATGGAGTGTTTTGACCCAATCCCCAAAGGATTTGCAGGTCCAACTGTATTGGGGTGGATTTACCACATACATTGTACTACTGCAGTTTTCCATGAAGTGAACCACCAATAAATCAATGGTAATGAGCAACACAAAATAGATTGTGTTTTACACAGCAACAACACATAGAAGAATTTTATGGGTGCCCATTATCCATCTGAGCAACGAACATGGGGGAATCAAGCATTTTATTTTAAATAATGTACAAGCAGATCCAGAAAATCCTGCTTAATCTGTGGATTTGTATCATTTGCTGGCTACAATGAGGGTTTTTTTCCTTGCTGCACTTAATCCTTCAGCTTCTGAAGATAAATGGTTTATTTAAATATTTAGAGGCACTTTGTCAACACGAGAGCAGTGGGGGGGTGAAGAGAAGTGATGGATGACAGCAATTATATAGGGTGCATCTCCATTAACACACCATTTTTGTCCAGGTATGAAGTCTGCCTCTCTGATGACTAGCTTAATGATGAGGACTCAGAAGGAATTTTAATGACCACTTTAGAGTGATCATGCCTATTTGCAGTTGGCTTTTAGAGTACTTGAGAATAGTAGTTACGGTGGTTAGATATCTTGCACAATTTGTGCTAAATGTGAACTTTACTTTTCTGCTTGACAGTATTGATTTGCAATGCCTGACAGTTAAAACGGGCCATGACCTGTTAGAACTGGATAAATGTGAGTTAAGAAATTTGAGTGTTTTGTTTGATTTTGTAAAGGAGGGTTTGTATCTGTGTCAGTCCCAATCAGAGATATAAAACCAATGCTCTAGAATCGTGGTTGCCCACGACCCCACTTCTTTTGTGGAACTCAAACAGATCCGCATATAATATCTGTCAAATTGAAGTGCTTGGAACACTCCAGCTAGGACTATACTTTTTGAAATCTTTACACTTACACCAGACTTGGGAAACCTTTTGACTCCAAATGTTCTTGAGCATCACCCATAATTCTTTACCATTGGCCAAGCTACTAGGAGTTGAAATCTAAAACACAGGTTCCACACCAACACTTTACCCCAATGCTTCAGATTCTTCCAGAAATTTTCTTCTGCCCAATTTCTTCCTTAATTTTGCCATGTGAAATTGATTTGGTCTTCATTGCAAAGATTCAAGGCACTATCAAATCTCCACTGCTTTATCTTCCTAAATAGTAGTATACTTGGCTCAGTACCTCAGTAAGGCCCTGGTCTCACAATGATTTTGCTGTTCTTTTTGCTGCGAAAGACTGTGCAGCAAAAGATTGTGCCTCCACTCTGAGCTGCAGCATTTTGGCACCCTGGCTGACCATGCCCCCAGAAGCAAACTATAACCGCAGCATTTTGTACCACCGCTAGGGGTTGTGTTAAAATACCTCTGTTGGTGATGCACAGTTTTTAACGCAGCAAACAAGGTGTGACTGCTGAAAATTTGCACCAAATAATTTCGTACTCCTTTTCCTGCCACTTCCTGTATTTCTGCCATGGTAATTGTTTGTGCTACTGAATTGGTGGTATACTGGCATGCCGGCACAATTTTTATCAGCTGGCCACCGGCAATTACAATTGGTTTTAACTGGCTGCAACACAGGTCTTCACCACAAGGGGAAGAAAATCAACTCGAAAAGCAGGGGGAAAATGTGCAGTAAGCAAGTCGGGATGGACACAGAGAAGTAAAATACTCCTCTGTCATCGAGGCGCCATCTGTGCATCAGATGTCACAAAACTGCCTGCAAAAATAGTACACATCATATTAAGATGCACAGTTAATAGTAGTGAGACCGGGGCCTAAGTTAGGTATCTGGCTGTGTAGTATTCCTCCAAGGAGAAGACCCAGTCTGTGTAGACCTTGGGGAAGCTGTAAAGCCCCAGGATGCCCACAGAAGGAATACTAAATCACTTCTGAGTACTGAGAAAACCCTGAAAAGGGTCACTGTGAATTGACTTGATTACACGCAGTTATTTAAAAATTCGTATCATTGACAGTCTTTACTAAGGCAACAGATCTCATGCTAAATCTTATTCCTTCCTACTTCCTTCAATTTTTTACAGTGTTATTGTGTTTTCCATTTTTTCATGCTGTGTCCAAAGTACAATAGCCCCTGATTAGTTATTTTCACTTCTAGGGAGAGTTATAGATAGATAGATGTACCTTTATTTATTTATTTATTTATTTATTTATTAAGCTTATATATTGTCCTTGTACATTGTACAACAAAATTAACCCCAAGTACAAATATAACTAAAACTAATTTAAAACACACACACTCATCCACCACAACTCCCTCAGATTACACTCAAACTTTAGCAGCATTCAAGGTGATTATAGCTCTAAGTTAAAAACTATTTGATCTGTTTGTTGTTGTTTTAATTGTACTATATATCCTGTGTGAAGGCAGCAATACAAACAGACACTGTCTGGGGTGGGATGGATCCTGTAAAATGTGTCTTGCCTTTTTAAGACAAAGGGAACTATATAGTTCTTCCAAAGATGGGAGAGGGTGGTCAGTAATCTTCTGGGCTGTGGTAATAACCACCTGGAGCACTTTGTTATCCACAGCTCTGCAGCTAGAATACCAAGGACAGACCCATTATTTCAAAATGCTCTCTATAGAGCAGCTGTGGAAGGACACCAGAACTTCCTCGCTTAAATTATTTCCCTTTAAGAGTCTGAGAAAATATATTCAGTGCTGGGCCTTCTTCACCAGAGCATAGTATTAGTGCTCCAGGTCAGGTCCTGCTCAATAATAACACCCAGAAGCTTTAAGGCAGCCACCGTCTCCACACAGTCCCCACCAATGTACAGAAGCTGAATGTCCATCTTCCTCCTCCTATAATCCACCACCAATTCCTTAGTCTTAGTGGTGTTCAAGACCAAGTTGTTATCCCCACAGAAGTCACACACCTGCTTCACCTCATCCTGATAGGTGATCTCATCCCCCCTGGAGATGAGCGCCACTACAGTTATGTCATCCACAAACTTGATAATGGTATTGCTAGAAGAAGTGGTATTGCCAGAAGAGGTGATGACAGCTGTCAGCCTTGACAGCTTTAAGAAAGGATTGGACAGGTTCATGGAGAAGAGGGATAGCTCAACACAGAACCCTGCAGGGAGCTGGTGCTAAGACTGAGAGCTATAGACATATAGGACCCTACTCTAACCCTCTTGGAGTGGTCAGTCAAGAAATCCAAAATCCAGAGGCAGATGGAACAGGAAAAAATGAGGGCCCATAGTTGGGACATCAGTCTGTGGAGGATAACAGTATTAAAAGCAGAGCTGAAATCCACAAAAGCAGCCTCACATAGCTCCCCAAGTGCTCCAGATGGGACAGAACAATATGGAGAGTTGTGATAATGCCATCCTCTGTAGATCATTTTGCCCTGTATTCAAACGGGTAATTAGAGATGGGCACGAATAAAAAAAAATGGCATTTCATTTGTCGTTTGTCGTTTGGAGGGTCCATTTTGTTTCATTTCCGTTTTTCGTGAATTTTTGCAAAAAATTCATTTTCATTTTCGTTTGTTTTGTTACCATTTTGTTACCATTGATTTCAATTTTGTGTGATTTTTTTAAGGATTTTAAGCAATTCACTCATATTGCAGTAACGGAAACGAAACGCACGACAAAATTTCCATTGTTTCTGTTAGTTGCGTTTCAGTTTAGAGACAAAATTTGTTTGTAATTTCATTACATAACAAAATGAAAAAACGAAAATGGAAATGAAAAATTGTTTGTTTCGTACTCATCTCTACTGGTAATTATCAAATGTATTTGGAAGACAGAAAATAATGTGACTCTGTACTAGTTTCTCAAAGCACTTCATAATAACCAGTGTAAGTGCAACTGGTCTATAGTCATTTACACTGCTGATTGTGGACTTTTTGGGCAGAGGAACAATAATTGAGGACTTCAAGCAAGATGGAACAGTAGACTGGTGTGAGGATTGATTAAATATCTTAGTAAAGACACCCGCCAGCTGGTCTGCACAGTCCTTCAACATCCGTCCAGTGATGCCACAAGGTCCAGTTGCCTTTCTTGGATTCACAGCTCTCAGTACGTACCTCACCTCATGCCCCTGTACAATAAAAGGGCCTCCACTGTGGGCTGGTAGCTGTAAAGCAGTGTCTCTGATGGGTCCACATCAAAGTGGGCAAAGAAGAGTATAAGCTCCTCTGTCAGCACAGGGTTCCTATCAAGAGCAGCAAGATTTGGTATGTGATTGATAATATATTGGACCCCTGCCACATCTGCCTCATGTTGTTACTGCTGAAATTGTCCTCAATCCTCTGTCAAAGTTCAGGCACACTTTGATGTAGGACTCATCTATTTTTCTTTCTTGCAGTTTATGATATAGGTCTTCTCCAACCCCACTTTTCAAATGAGTGGACTTTCCCCTCATCAGATGTCTTCACTGTCCAATTTTCACATCTCAACATAGTGATCAACAATACAGTAGTATGGATGATCTTGGTTTGCATCTTCGTATTTAGAATACTTTCTATTTCCTTCTCACTTTTGTCTTCTGATTTTTTCTTGGCAGCAGTCATCAAAGAAACGAGGCATAGAAAATCTTCAACAATTTCCATTTCTTTACTGTCAGTGTTAAAGTGATGTAATTCTTTTGTTGCCATGTTTTTGTATTCTTAATAGTTTGCTGTAATCCTGCTGTTGCCCTTTCTTCTTTAGCCCTTAGCCCTTAGTCATTTCAAATCACTGTGGCTTTCTGTGTATCTTATGTTACTAAAGGTCCTTCCTTTAATTTTCACTCCTACTTTTGAATGCAATGGCTATACACTAGAATAAATTGGACTATATATGTTTACATTGGAAAGGACTGGGCAGAATGTAACATCAGAAGTTTATGTAAAGCAGCATTAAAAAGGGGCTTCTATTTTAAACGTTCTTACCTAGAAATAAGCCTCTAAGAAAACCATACTTAGTTATATTTACAGTATCATGGGGGTATAAATTCAACAGGTCCTATTGATGTCAATACTCTGAGTAATCTTAGGTTTCTGGATCCAACCAAATGAAATTAAATTCTGAGCAGAGATTAAGATTGTACTGCTTCTTGGATTAGTTCTCGCACCCTTCTCTGATTAAATTATCAGTTTTGATATGTTGCATTCTTGTGGACTTATAGGATACTGCAGAAGTTGAAAAACATCTCTAAAAACAGCAAAGTGCACATTATAATGGACCACTTATTATTTAAAACCCTCTGAACTTTTTGCCAGATTAAAATAAGAAATGAAGCCAAAGCCTTGAGTTCAACAAATGGAAACTATGCTAAATTAATTTCTTCAGTTTATTACTTTGGATATAAGTCACAGTGTTTCTAGGGGCATACTGAGGAATGCAACAGTTGCTATGGGCAATTTTAATCAGCTAGCACAGCACCCTAACTCAATTGAGTATTTCACCTGCTGCTATGATGAAACATACAGTGGCCTCCTTAAAAAGTAATTAAAGCCAGACCTCACAATATATTTGCCCGGCATTGCCATCCATTAATGGGAATGATGGATGCTCTGCATTAATCTTGCCACAGTCACAGCCCTATGTCCAATGTGAAAAAACCTCTGTGATTCAGTAAAGTTGCCTCCTGCAAATTGTGCCCATATTTCACCCAAGTAGCAGAAATCCTATGTTGGTGAATAAATTTTCTCTTTAACTGTTTCAAGGCTGAGCCAGCGATTGAGCCAGCGATGTTGTAAAATTTCTGAGAAAGTAGTCAGAGCAGCAAAGGTTTTGGAAGCAAAACAGGTTTGATATTGAATGCAGCTCTCAAATGATAAAGGTAAAGAGAAGTGGGTATTTAATAAAAACCCACAGGACTCATTTTCCACAGTTCTAATCAAATTGTGGCTCTTGGTAGGCTTCCATAAATAGCAGTGGAAGGGCCCAGAAAAAAAAATAAGCATGCAAATATTTGCATATTTCATTCTTGAAGGTGATCATGAAAAATTAAAAATCTAAGCACTTTTCACACTATTAGTAAGATACAATTGTTCCATCCATTCTTTACATGTTGGTTGGTTTTTTTTTTTTTGTTGTTTTTTTGGTGGAGCTGGGGGAGAATTCGCTGAAGTGGCTCATGCATAGAATTCTTGTATCTTATGCAAAAACTTTTTATTGTCATAATCCTATTGCTTAGCATAGTAAGCTGCACCAAAGTAGGCTTACTGAAACAGTGGAGATTTGGTGAGTCACTCCTTCTATAAAGTCCTTTGGTTTAAATGGATATACAATAGAAATGAGCACAAAATGCCAAAATGGTATTTTGTTTTGTTTTTCGTTTTTTAAAAATTCATTTCATTTGGAATGAAACATTTTAAAAAATCACTTTGTTCATCTTTTGTTTCACTTTATTTTTATTTTTTTATAGCTGACCAGTGCCTTTTTCCTTTTTCTTTTGCCTAGTGCCAACCAGCTGGCCCATGGGCTGGTCAGCACTTTCCTCCCCATTTGCCTAGCACCAACCAGCTGGCCTGTGGGCTGGTCAGTGCTTTTTTCTTTTGCCTAGCACTGACCAGCCTGTCTGCTTATTTTTATTATTTATTTTGACAAGTGCTGAGATTGCCACTTGTCAAAATAAATAATACAGAAAAATGAAATGGAACAAAATGAAAATTTCTGTTTTGATTTGTTTAATTTTTTTAAAGGACAAAATGAAAAATGAAAAACGAAACATGCCCATCTCTAATATACAACATTGCAAGAATCAGTGCAAGTCTGGTTGGAGAATGGGGCTCCATAGGAAATAAGGGGGAGGGGGAATAATTATATCTCCCAAATGACTGCAGGGGGATGATTTATTTTATATTCTTTGCCTTATGCTATTAGATTTTTCTGTTTGATAATTTTTGAAAAATGGCCTACTCAAGTTGTTACTTAGTACAGAGAAATGGATAGGGGATCTGTGTCCCTTTTGGTCTTACTGGACCTCTCAACTGCTTTTGACACTATTGACCACAGCATCCTCCTGACCTGTCTCTCTCAAAATGGGACTTGGGGGCACTGTCTTATTGTGGCTTCAGTCCTTCCTGCAGGAGAGAATGTAGAAAGTGGTGTTTGGGGGACTCACATTCAACACCACGTCCTCTGACCTGCAGGGCACCTCAGGATTCTGTTCTGTCTCCTATGTTATTTACCTTTAAATGATTTACCTCCTATGTTATTTACCTTCCTCCGATGTTATTTTCCTTCCTCCTGTGTTATTTACCTTTATACTGGGGGAAATTATTCAGAGATTTGGGGTGAAGTGTCACCAGTATGCTGACATCCAGCTCCACCTCTTGTCACCTCCAGATTCCAAGAAAGGTATTTCAACTTTAGATCAATGTTTAGCTTCAGTAATGAACTGGATGAGGAAGAACAAATTGAAACTAAACCCAGATAAGACAGAGCTGCTTCTGGTCAGGCAAAAAGGAGATCAAGGGATAGGGTTGTATCCTGCACTGGATGGAATCACTCCCCAATTCAAAAAAGCCTAGATGAGCCTAGATGCCCAGGCCACAGCTGTGGCCAAGAGTGCATTTGCAAAATTAAAACTAGTACACCAGTTACACTTGTCTCTTGAGAAACCTGCTCTGGCCACTGTGACACATGCCCTAGTGACCTCCTGGTTGGACTATTGTAATGCACTGTATGTGGGGCTACCGATGGAAAGTCTCAGGAAACTTCAACGGTTCCAGAACACAGCAAACAGATTGCTGACTGGGGTGGGTTACAGAGATCATATTGCACCCCTACTAAAGCAGCTCCACTGGCTAACAACCAGCTATCAGGCACAATTCAAGGTGCTAACCTTAACGTACAATGCACCAAATGCCCTGGGTCCAAGCTACCTCAAAGATCGAATCATGCAGTATGAACTGGCTCGGGTGATAAAGTCATCAGGAGAGGCCTTTCTCTCCATCCCACCAGCTTCACAGGTGTGTCTCAGTAGAACACATGAAAGGGCCTTCTCAGTTGCTGCACCCAGATTTTGGAACTCCTTCCCTCTGGAGGCCAGTGCTGCCCCATCTCTCCTGTCTTTCAGAAAGCAGGCAAATACCTTCCTCTTCAGGCAAGCTTTCCCTGAATGAGGGACTATCTACTATGTGACTTTACTGTTTATGGATTATCATACATGGTTGCATTGCCTGATTTCATAAGAACACAAGTGTTCTCCATGTTTTCACACCTCATAATGGATTTTTCTTTTTTCTTGTATGCTCTTTGTCACTCTAATTTTGCCTTTTTAAAAGTTCTAAGACACCTCTTCAAATTTCCTGTTCTTAACTTAAATATCTCTTAAATATTCTGAACTGTATATTGTCCCTCATTATTTAAGCCACCTTGAGTCCTTTTCCAAGGAGAAAGGTGGGGAAAAATATTCAAAATAAATAAGTAAATAAAATAAAGCTGGTTGAATGGACTTACTCTAGTGCTACTTACCATGCTATTATTTCAGTCCATAAACCCAAAAAAATTGGATTTGGAGAAGGTAGCCGTGTTAGTCTGCACAAGAATTCCAGGCAAAAATCAAGGTAAATGAAATAAAACCAAAGACACAAAACATGTGACACCTTAAAGATTAACTTTCATGTTTTAATGTAACATTTCATGGACACATCCACATCTTCAGACACATAGCAGCAGAATGTGGTGTGGAATGTATGGAATATATGTTTCTCAAACCATTTCAGTCTACCAAGACACTCCTTAGAAGAGCTGAAGGTCACCATTTTGGGACAGAATCATTACAAATAAACAATACAAAGAGAAACAGATGAGATAAAATTCATAT
This sequence comes from Phrynocephalus forsythii, assembly GCA_029282475.1. Taxonomy (NCBI): domain Eukaryota; kingdom Metazoa; phylum Chordata; class Lepidosauria; order Squamata; family Agamidae; genus Phrynocephalus; species Phrynocephalus forsythii. The sequence goes on from JAPFRF010000005.1 coordinate 96,362,471, forward strand.
GCATGATGGACACACACAATAATGGATTGCACATAAGTCAAGGTTTCTTGTGTCAAATGTAATACTCCTATATTGCCACTGTTTTTTTTTCATGGAAGTTTATCTCCCACCAAAAGAGTCTAAGGTAAAAACTGTCTATTCTAAACTTTCCCATTCTCTTAGCTTCCCCCCTCTCTTCCACCCCCTTACCCTGATATGTTGTCTGTTTCGGCCTCTGAGGAAGTTTTACTACAGGGCCCTAAAACAGTGAATGGTGAACCTTTTAGAGACCGAGTGTCCAAACTGCAATTCAAACCCCACTAATTTTTTTTTTTTTTTTGGAAAGTGCAAATATAGCAATTTAAGCTGAATACAGGTGGTTGTGAAGGGGCAATGTCAGGTACCCACCTGCATCCATGCCACCTTTTTGGCATTCATGCCATAGGTTTGGCCAACACTGCCCTAAAACTACAAAAACCATATCAATGCCACTTTTCCACTCCCATAACCTCAAATGACACCCCCCCTTTACCTCTTTTTTTCTCTTTCCCCTACCCACCCAGATCTGGTTTCTGTCTCTAGGATTTTTTTTAACAACAGAGCTTACATGCAAATATATCTACACAAAACAGCCAATGAATATTTGGTATGAAATATATATTCCATATATACCCATATATACTCGAGTATAAGTCGACCTGAGTATAAGTTGAAGCCCCTATTTTAACTCCCCAAACTGGGGAAATGTATTGACTCGAGTATAAGTCTAGGGTGGGAAATGCAGCAGGGCCAGGCAGCTCCTCCTTTGTGAGCAGGGGGAACTGTGTGTGATGTTTAAACTGACTTTTAGCCACCAAAGCAAGTGCTCGCCTTGGTGGCTAAAGGCCATTTTAAACATAGCACACTGCTCCCCCGATGATGCGGGGTGGGGGGCAGAGGGGGCAGGAGAAGTGGCATACAATTTTTAAAATGACTTTTAGCCACCAACCCAAGCACGTGCCTCAGTGACTAAAAGTATTTGAGGGCCCCCTTTCACAGCCCAAAATTACAGCTGAAAAACTAGGCTTATATTTGAGTATATACAAATATTCCACACCTCATTTTGCTACTATATGTCTGAAGATGTGGATGTGTCCATGAAGCATTACATTAAAATATGAAAGTTAGTCTTTAAGATGCCACATGTTTTTTGTCTTTTGTTTTCCCCTGATTTTTGCTTGAAAAATTGGATTGCTACCCCCACCCCAAAGTTTATTTATTTATTTATTTATTTATTTATTTATTTATTTATTTATTTATTTATTTATTTATTTATTTATATACCACAACCATCTAGCAAAAAAGCTACTCTGGGTGGTTTACATACATAGGCAAAATACAAAAACAAATTAAACAAATTAAAATAATAAATAAAAAAGTAATCAATCAGACCAACATGAGGTAAAAATCAAATCATCATAATAAAAAGAATAAGCAAATAAGCACAAATATGAAGTTGCTGCTGATGCAATAAAATCCTGGTTTTGTTGTTCTCATTCAAGAGTCAGGAAGCTTTTAGCTATTGACCTTTTGTTCAACAGCTTTCTCAGTGTCTTGGGCAAGCCTTTTCTATTGGGAATGAGAAAATTTATGAGCATTCATTACATCCGTAAACAAAAGGTAAGGTGGCCCAGTAGCGTCTGGCCCCTCTATAATTTATGCACTAATCAAAGTCTTTTCCAGACAAACCAAAACAAACAAATAAGCAATATAAGGAGGAATGGGAATACATCTTGCCAAATTACTTATGTTAGCAAATCAGGCAATCACTCTCAATATATCAGCTGACAAGAATTTGTTAAATTCAATGATATGGCTTGTGTGTAGCACAAGACTGAAAGCACAAACGTTTTAATTGAGGTTTCTGCAACTTTTGAAACATTTATCTGTGCAAAACAGGTGGCTTTCCCCCTTGTGAATCTAAGGTTGCACACAGGAAATATTCAAGGATGAGATGATTGATCAAAAGGATTCAAACAATCCACCCGATGCTTCTCATTTTTCAAAGCTCATTTTATAAAGAAGCTGCTGTTATAATTTAGCTATACAATTTGTGGGATGTAAACAATTTAAGCAATAATTATTCTCAGAAATTCAGGGACTCTAACCAAAATGACAGACTATATTGGGCATCTGAAGAAGTGGGCTACAGACCTTGAAAGCTGATGCCAATTATTTCTTGTTTTTGCTGCTACAGCCTAGCACAGGTACTATACCTCCTCCTGAAAATGTTGGAGGTTTTACAACCTTGCATCTTATTGTTGCATGAATTGTTCCTTCCCTATCTCTGAATTCAAATAAAGTCTCACCTTTCAGCTTATTGTTTTCCCCCTCTGTTACAGTATGTTGTTGAAGGTAGTCATGTTTGCCAGTTTGTGGTTTAATCTGTTCATAAATGTAAGTAAAGAAAATGGTTTTTATTCTTTCTACTACTAACGTTTCAGAGTGAGTTATTGAGACTATGTGTCACTTAATGACGAAAGGGGTGAACTACTCTGGGGAATTTGAGGCTATTCTGCTCTGTGAAGTCCTGCATTTCTGCTGTATGGCTAGAGGAATTAAACCAAAAATTCAAAATTCTGCAAAAAATATTTTGCTAAGTAAGGATTTAGTAAACATGAAAGGCCAAACTGTATAAAGTGCAGAAGGCATGCGCAGAGAGGCATTGTTAGCCAAGATAAATGTTAGAGTGAAATAGATATGTAGTCTCTGTGTTGTGAAGAGGACACTTAAGTATTACTATGAGCATGCATTGCCAAAAGCGGATCCACCCCTCCCCCCCACATATGCCCCAAAAGAAAAAGGGCAAGGAGGAACACCAGTACATCCTGATTCAGTCTGCAAACATGGGTTTTATTACAACAATTTACGTGAGAACTTGGAAAAGTTACCATGGAGAAATTCAGCTTTCAGAGTCCTCAGGCCAGAATAGGTTTTTTGGGGTGCAGTGATAAAAAAAGGTAACAATTTCAAGCTATCATTTAAATGGAAAGAGTGGAAAGAAAGTGTTCTTGCTTAGCCAACTCTCTATATACAAATAGTTAATGGGCAGCTTCTCAATTTCAGCTTTTCTTTTCTCTGTTTATTTGTCTTAAAAACAGATTTGGTTTGGTCTGCCTTTGAGATACAGGACACCCTGTCATTTATTGATTTGATCACATGGACCCGTGATGTACTACTACAGCATAATAATATTATATAGGCTCAAGCTGTCATTTAGAGGACTTTCAGTAATATGTGTCTTTGTTTTGCAAATGTTTCTTTTATTTCTTATTAGTCTAGTCTAGAGGTGGGCACAAACCAAACTGTGAACTGGAAACAAAACAGAAACAAAACATGAACTGGACTGCTTTAGGATTCATTTCAGCAGATCCTATTCTGCTGAAAGGAAGTGCTGAGCTCCACCCCCACCCTCAGAAGTTCATTTTGTTCAGCAAAACAGGATGCCCACCTCACACTTTCCCATTTCCCCCATCATCTCCCTATCTGGTCCTGCCACTGCCTCCTCTGCAGCTGTCATCTTCAGAGGCAATGACCCAGCTTCCAGGAGCCACTCCTGCTGACATTCCACCTGCAACAGACAATAAGTTGAGAGGCGTCTTCATGTGAACAGACATCTGGGAGCTGGGTCTCCAGATGGTGCTGGAGGAAGAAGAAAAGGAGACCTAAGAGGTTAGAGAGGTGATGGGGGCAGTGTGAAGGGGCAGGCAAGTGGCAGAAGAGATAGAGGCATCAGGTTCTCTTCTCCCCAGGATGAAACCAGATAAATGAACCACAGACTGTTCTCTGAGTTTGGAGGTGATTTGTGGTTCATGGTTTTCAGGTAGCCATGAACAACAAAGCACCCCAATTCATTGTTTTTCCAGTTTATACCCATCTCTAGTGTAGTCATGTTACAGTACACTTCTTTTCATTTGCAACTTCACTCTAATTCTCATTTGATGTATTCACAGTAAACATTTACACTCACCGCAAGTAAGATAGATAAGTTGTCCTATTAATGAGTATTTTGTTGATTACAGGATACAATTGTCATCTTAGTGGGAAGGCAATCAAAACATGGAGAGGGGAAACTTTCTAGTACTTGTCAATTGTCCTTGATTAAAAAGGAAGCTCTTGGGTATTCCAGGTGGCTTGAAGGAACAAAACACCCAGTCTTCTGAAAAGACATGTATCTCATTGTTCCTAAACTGGGCACTCACCTGTCTTCATGTTTGCCTCATTGCTCAAAGCTGCCTGACTGCAATTATTAAAAACCATGCATTTGATATAACTGGGCTGTGGAATATATTTGGAAAACAGAGCAAAACAAGGCCATTCATCTGTTTCAAGCTGATCTAAAGGGAATTGGAAAATCCCAAAGCAATACTCAAATCAAATTTGGCTTTTCTGAAGTGCTGAATATTGCTTGACACTTTGCAGTTTTTAAAAAAGCTTAAATATGTTTGGGGAAAACCACTTTAAGCTATAAGTCACACTCAAAAAATAAGAGTGATATTTAAGCTGAAAGGGAAAGCTCCATGTAAACTTTTGACAGCTCAAGTGCCAGATAAAAACACAAATTCTGCTAGCAGCCCCAGTCATAGAGTCCCTGAGAGGAGTCAGATTAAACTGGTCAGTTCCGCTCTTTCCATGACTGGCATCCATTTTGAGTTTGGTAGTATGAGGGAAGGATGTTAGGCATGAATTACATTGATTTAATTTTCAGTAGCATGGATATGCACTGGAAGTTTTTTCTTCTTTTCTTGTAGAACTATTTGTTTGTTTGTTTTGCATTATAATTTAGATTACAGATGACTGACTGAATATATATCATGTAAAGGTACCACGTATGCCTTGAGTATCTTGTGGAGAATCTGAGGAAGGTATAAGTGACAGCAGCATTAGGAATAGGACATATGTTATCTTCAAAAGTTGGAGGCTTTTGAACACCAACTCGGCTCGCACGGGCTGTTTTGGAACCAGTAGGTTCTGGAATGAATTGTCCATCTCTACTTAGAATCATAGAATTGGAAGAGACTTCAAGGGCCATCCAGTCCAACCCCCTGCCATGCAAGAACCCCCATCACAGAACCCCCAACAGATGGCCATCCAGCTTCTGCTTAAAAACCTCCAAAGAAGGAGACTTCACCACCCTCCATGGCAGCTCATTCCACTGCTGGACAGTAGTCTGAATCCACTGCCCCAAGCCCCATCCTGATCACCCTCCTCTGGACCCTTGGCTGCATCCAAGGGTATATGTCTGTGAAGATTCTGTGTCATCCAGGTGAGGTTATCTGGAAGCTGATTAATGGCAATTAAGCATAAGCTTCTTTTCTTTTGAGAGCTTCATCAGTCTGATGAAAGTTGGTGCAAGGCTTCCAAATTTATATGGTTTAATGGCACCCTGGTTTGAATAGGCTCATTAGGTGGACAATGGTCTGAATAGGCTCATTAGGTGGACAATGGCCTGGGGTGCTTGAAAGTCACACCATGCATCCTTTCCCAAATGAATCAACCTTTTCAGTCTAGTGGCAAGGCCACTCTTTTTGTGCATGGGTTGTTGTTGTTGCTGCTGCTGTTTTGACAGATATACCACCCTGACTGCCTACCTGGATCTGACATGACTGAACTCTGGATTTGAGCAGAGGCTTGAATGTAGTGCTGCATTTTGACCACTGCACCAAGAGGCTCAATAGGTTGGAGGAAAAGGTGTCATTAGGGGAGATTACTTGCAACAAAGCAACCCTTTCCAATATGATCAGATGCAGTCCTGTTTCATTTTCTGAGTGCACCCTAATTTGCTTTGGGGATTTGGAGACAGAAAGTGCAATGTGTTCAACATGGTGATGGCTATTAAAGATAATTTTGCAATCTTTTGGTAGTGACAGTTACAGATCTTAAAGCTAAGTGAAGTAGCAGAAAAGTTTGCTTTTATTTTCTGTCTTGTTTAACTTTTTAAAGAGCACTTGGAGCAAGTGTAATATGGAAACCACCCACCAGAGCCAGATTTCTGCTGAGCATGGCTCACAGTATTCAAGAGAGGCTTTATCTACTGCATTCAGGTTCATATGAAATGAAGTAGGGTCATCAAGTATGCCTCCCACTTGCTCTTAAAGGTTGTGTGAGACTTTTAAAGAAGTTTGAAAGCAATATTGGAGATCTCTTTTTAATTTCAAGTTAATAAAGTGGTGGCATTTGTTTGCCTACAATGACACCAGACTTTGTCCAGAGAACAAGCACAATAGTTCCCCAGTAACGTCTACAAAATGTATTTTAGTATCTCTATTCTCAAGAGCTAAATGTGCTTCAGAATTAAATCTCAGTATTGACTTCCTTTGTGGAAACTTAAATTCAGATTTGTGCACTCTGAACACTTCAATAAAAGCTTCCAGTTTCTATCATTTGCTCCATTCAGGTTTTAATTGAAAACAGACTTCAGTTTGGACTAGTTTGATTGGTTTGACTGGACTGTTTAAAACCAAACTAATTGAAGTCAAAAGATGAATGTCATTAAGATTCAGTCTGAGTATATGTGGGCTGCAAAGAGAGCCACAAGTTTGAATGATTCCAGACGGAGAGTGATTGTCAGAAACTCTACTGAAGTTTTCTTAAATTTCCTCAAAACTTGGGTGAATAACATGCAGGTGACACTTTGGTGGCTATTGTAACTAAAATCCTATAGATTTTCATAGAATAAATACATGAATCTGTATTAAACCAAAGCTCCAGAGACCCAGAGCATTCTCAGAAGAACACAATAGAAAACAATTCTGAGCACTGTACACTAGAGATTACAACAAATTGCCAGTTTAACAGTTCTGTGTGGTCCATTTACTGGTGTTTTATGATTCAATGCCCTGCCTTCTCTGGTGGGTTCTGAGCTGTCCATAATGGATCAGGAAAGAGATCTTGGTGTGCTGCTGGACAGCTCAATGAAAGTGTCAACCTAGTGTGTGGCAGGAGTGAAGAAGGCCAATTTCATGCTAGGGATTAGACATGGGAACGACTTGGTGAAATTCTCGTTTCCATTTCCGTTCCTCGTTTCCGTTATGCAACGGAAACGGTAACGACAATTACTCCGCCAGAACTCGAACTCGAACCGAAAAAAGAAACATTGGGTCTGAATTTGTCCTTGTCGTTCCTGGCATCACAGCGATCATGCGATGCCAAGCGGCACAGAAAAAAAGTTTTAAAAATAAAAAAAACCCAATTCCCGGCCAAAAAAAGCAGGCGAAAATATGCCTGCCTGAGTGAGGGCACCTACCAGAGGGGTGGTTTCTGGGGGGGTCCCCGGCCTCCCCCCCTCTCCTGTCCTGGGCTGCTCTGGTGGGGGGCATCCTTGTCGTCTCACCAACTCGCCATGCCATGCGGTGCGGGCGGGGGGTCCAAAATGGGGCGACCGCAATATTTATTTTGAAATCGTGGTCCAAAAACATACCAAAGCACCACAGAAACATGCGAAAATAGCTATTTTAAAACTTCCTGAATTTTTACAGTAGCAGCAGTGGGTTTTTCTTGCAACAAAACGTCTCAATTGATTTTATTTTATTTTATTTTATTTTATTTTTTTACACCTGCGCAATGATGGGCTGGCCATGGGAGTGGACCATGCAAATTTTTGGAGCCATTCCACCAATTGCATGGCCATTTGGCCAGGTTTTGACCGAGACTTCTGGGATGTGCCAGTCGGGCATAAAAAGCCCATTAACACTTGCCTGAACCCGAACCCTAACCCTAACCCATATGCCAGTACACTGTCCTTCTTAGTGGGTCAGAGAGGCACCCAGAGGTGCACCCCACTAACTCACCCTAAACTTACCCATAACCCTAAGCCTAGCCCTTGCGCTAACCCTAACCCTAAGCCAGATCTGTGTACTCGCATCGCACTACACGCAAGTACACTTCCCTTCTTAGTGAGCCAGAGGGCACCCATAGGGGTCCTCTCTCACTTTGTTCCTCCCCATCTCCAGCTGAAGTGCACCGTATGCCAGTGAGTCACAGTAGAGGCACCCAAAAGGAAGAGAGGTGCCTCTGCCTGCCACTTCAACTTGGTATGCATATCCAATTGGCTATGCGTACCCTTTTGTAGCAGGCCAGAGGAGGCACCCACCCCAGAGAGGTGCCTCCAGGAGCCCGCTTTCCCTTCATGGCGGGCCAGAGGAGGCACCCACCCCAGAGAGGTGCCTCCAGGAGCCTGCTTTCCCTTCATAGCGGGCCAGAGGAGGCACCCACCCCAGAGAGGTGCCTCCAGGAGCCCGTTACCCCCCCAAACCAGTACTAACGACAGATGAAAAACGACAAATGAAACGACAAATTTTTGAAAAATTTCGCGACAAACAGAAATGAGCCGAAACGGGCCGGCTCCGACACACGACAACTTGAAACGTCATTTTTCCTGGTCGTGCCCATCTCTACTAGGGATCATTAAGAAGGGGATTGAAAATAAAGCAGCCAATATTATAATGTCATTGTGTAAAACAATGGTAAGGTGTACAGTTCTGGTCACCACATCTCAAAAACAGACATTATGGAACTGGAAAAGGTGCAGAAGGGAGTGCAATACTTCCCTTAATAGGAATGTCTACAGCATTTGGAGCTTTTTACGTTCAGAAAAAGGCACCTGAGGGGTATATGATTGAGGCATACAAAATTATGCAGGGTGTGGATAAATTGGACAGAGGGAAGCTCTTTTCATTCTCACACCAGAGGTCATCCACTCAAATTGAGGGTTGGGAGAATGAGAACAGAAAAAAATAACCACATTTATTTACCCAATGTGTTGTTAGTCTGTGGAACTCATTACTGCACAATGTGGTGTGGCATCTGGCCTAGAACCTTGGATAGGACAGATTTTTGGAGGGAAAGTCCATCACAGGTTACAAGCCATGATGGGGATATGTGCTATCTCCAGGTTTAAAGAGAGGGTACCTCAAAGTTCCAAACATGGGGGAATAGTATTAGGAGATACCTGCCCCCTGCTTCACTGGGAAGATTTAAACTAGGGGTGTCCAAACTTTTTGCAAGAAGGTCCAGATTTGGTGAGGTGAAAATGTGTGGGGGCCAACCATTCAGCCCCATTTGGCCCCAGGGCCAGACTTTGGACAAACTTCTAGGAACATGCAAGGAGGCAGAGTGGATGCTGCAGCAATGGGGCTGGGGGCAGGTAGGCTGGGCAGCTGGCTGGGGGATGGACAGAGGCAAGGAGGGCAGGCAAACTGTAAAACTGCAAGCTGACATCTCCAACCAGAATGGGGGAAGGGCCAGCTGGCGGGGATGCATGACAAACTGAGCTGGCGGGGAGAAAAAGCTGTGGGCCGCTTGAAATGTGAAAACAGACCACATTTCAAGCCCCCCCCCCAGGGCTGATTTTGGACATGCCTGATTTAAGCTATCCCTAAAGACCTGTCTATTCGAGCAGGCCTTCCCAGAGCCAAGCACACATGATTCAACTTGCACTGCTGCCTTTCACTTTAATTCTTTATTTTAATCTGTTTTATATGATTGCTAGATATTGTTGTTAAATATTGTTATAAGTATGACTCCATGTGCTACGCATACAGCTATGTCATCATTCCCCCTTCTATTTCTCCTTGAGGAATTACCATTCCAAATATAAAACCATCGGACATTTAGTAGCCTATCTGGAGTCTTAATACTCACCTGAATTCATTCATTCATTCATTCACTGAATGATGATCCCACCTTTTTCCCAGTTAAGGGGTCCAAGGTGGCCCTGTTTTTATTGGTGTGGTGTTGATTCCAAGGTATCTACACACCCAACAATTTTAGTAGAATTGCACGGGTGTAGCAGTGAGGAAGTTAATGTGCCCTCCTTGATTCTTTTACCCTAGAAATAAATTGTTCTTTTTTGGGGGATGGGGGGGTCAGAGAGAATGAACAGATCTCTCTCTGTGTTTAACAGATTAAAACAACCTTTATTGCTTCATTTCACTAAAGCATTTTTCCAGGCAAGTTCCCTTGCTCAAATGTTCCTTCTAATTACCATTTTCTTTTTACAATATGTTGTGTCACACTGTTTAGAAGGACATACATAGTGGGAGAGAGCACCAGGGTTGCAAAAGAAATATGCCCTGGCTATTAGAAAGTTCAGTGAAGCGCTGATTTTTATATCATCACATAGGGATGGGTGAAATGGTCCAGAAAAAACTACCCCTAGCTGGGCTCTTAGGTGGCCTGGGAAAAAAAAATTAAGACTTCCAGTGGTTGCTTCTTTTCTTAGACAGAAAAACACACTAAGGTTTCTCCATCCATTGTAAAGGGCTTTTGTACTTTCTGTAATGGTTTCATTCTAACAGTATGAGTTCCTGTGATAGAGATTAGCTGATACTGAATTTATATAGCCACTCTTTTAGCTCCCTTCAGTTCTGTTGTTTTATGGAGTACTGACTGCTGGGCGTCCCATTGGGAGACACAAAAGACTTTTAAGAAGAAACAAACTTATAATCCTGTCATAGGAATGTTTTCTTCAAAATAAGTGGTGCCATTTTCAACATGGCTTACTTCCAGATCAATAACATGGGATTCTGGCCTTAGAGAAACAGTTTGATGCTTTAATTCACATCAATAGTCTCAGCTATTCGCAGCTGTTCATTTTACAGCAGAGCATATTCATTTTCTTATGGTCACAGCATCTGCTCCAACTGTGAACTGAGACAATACCAGCTCCCATTAAAAGTTGAGGAGCTATGGGAGTTCAATAAGTAGGGCCTGGAAGATTGGACTCAGCATGCCTTGAGATAGGACCAGTGTGGCACTCTTTCTTCCATAATGCTTGCATGATCTGAGATAAGAGTTCCTCTTAGACCTCAAATTCAACAAGAGGGAACCATTTGGCCTCAATGTAGACTGAGAACATGTAGCAGTTGAGGATGCACAACAGGGGATGGACACCACCAATAACACCATTAAGGGAAACAAGAGGACGCCACATGCAAAACCCATTATCAGGAGCACCATCTTTCCAGTTCTTTTCGCCAGATGCAAAAACAGATAATTTCCCAACTTCTTTTAAAATGCACTTTTTAAAAGCTCAATTTTGGGTTTAGCTTGGACTTTGTTTCCCTTAAATGGAAACACTGTGATAGCTTTTCAAAACAACTGTTTGCGTAGCCCTGAAATTCTAAGTTGATAACAAAATTAAGGCTTCAATAGGATCCTTGAGATCAAGATCCATGGTTTCACTTATTCACAGTGTAAAAACACTAACTGTATTAAAAGGAAAAATCTGTCTTCTTCTTCTGGTGCCATGTCCTTGTACAATGTTGGCAAGCAGTAGCACAAAATGTTGTTGTTTTTGTTTTTGTTTTTTTGTTTTTGTTGTTGTTTTTGTTGTTTTAATCTAAAACTATTCTATATAGAGAAGATGTGCTCACTGCAAGCCATTGGCTTAAATTTTTAAGCAAGAATATTCTTCTATGCCCCAGACCATTATTCCCATCTATTTTGCTTTGAAGGATAACATGCAGCAGATGGCATTTGTTATTATACATTATGTGACTGAAATATTGCAATATCTTCTCTTTATGTTATTGAGACTTTCTAGCTTGTTAGTCATATAGTGTAATCTTTAGCATGACTGGAAAAAATCCAGATTAACTATTTTCACATGTATTACCAGAACTGGCCACTACAGGAAGCCAGAGCCCATGCTATGAATACTTGTTAGTGAAGAATATGTAGCATGGTTTATGCCAGTGGCCTGTCTTGGAAATGGATATGAAAATATTTTTCCATCCCCCTTTTTACCATCTATCTATCTATCTATCTATCTATCTATCTATCTATCTATCTATCTATCTATCTATCTATCTATCTATCTATCTATCTATCTATCTATCTATCATCTATCTATCTATCCTAGTGTTCACTATTATATGCAGTTTTCAGTATCTGCAGGTGGGGACTTGGAACCAGTCTCTAGGGAATACGGGAATTCCGCTGTATTAGCACAAGTACACTCTTTGTCAGACAACCAGACTGCAGCAGATGTAACCCTGAGGCACAGTATGAAGAAAATGATGTTACATTGAATATGACTTCAGTTCATGCTCTTCATAGGTTAGCCTATCCTCTTCTGGTTTAATATTTAGAACTTGAGAACTTGAGATGTGTGCAGAAAATGTTAGCCCTTGACTAGGGGATTGGTGTTCATGAAATGAATAGTTTTGGTGCTTATTTTGCTTTTTTTTAAATTAGCACCTCTTGGTGTACTTCAGAGGGGCATTTCCAACCAGGTAAAGGTAAAGGTAAAGGTTCCCCCCGCACATGCGTGCTAGTCGTATCTGACTCTAGGGGCGGTGCCATCTCCGTATTCAAGCCAAATAGCCTGTGTTGTGCAAGTCCATGGCCACGTGGCCAGCATGGCTGCAAGGATACACTGTTTTACCCTCCCACTTATTACAGGAGGTACCCATTTATCTACTTGCATTTACATGCTTTTGAGCTGCTAGGTTGGCAGGAGCTGGGGTTATCAGCGGGAGCATGCTCCACTGTGTGGCACCCAGGATTAGAAATACCAAGCTGCCAACTTTATAAACAGTTTTCAGGGAGTCAATAAGAATCATACATGACTTGGGACATGCTGATTATTAACATATAGCACCAACATTTTCTGCTGTGGAGTAGCACAGGGAGTCTGCTTGAAGTGCAATCTGAAACACATGTATTGGTTTAAACCTTTAGCAGTTGGCCTTTTTGAAATTATTATTATTATCAGTGGCAGTTTTATATAATAGATTCATTCTTAGAGAAAACAATTAAGCATTTTTATGAGACAAGTTTTTACATTTCTGTTACTTAAACTTATCAACAGATGTTCATAGAACACAGAACAGATTTTAAATTTTATAATAATCTACACACTAAAATATTTAACATCAGTAATATAAATTATCTCCTCCCTGCTTCTAACAACACTTACAAACAGACAGAAATGCGAGACAAGGCCACCTTCACAGTTGCTTCTTGGTTTTGAAAGTCTCTGCCAATGGAAACAAAACCAGATCAATGAGCTTTAGTGGCACACAGATGTTGTTATGTAGACAAGTCTTGAGTTTTTAAGGTAATATTTTAAAGTTGATTTCAATCTGACAAAAGCTGCTTATTTCTTTTATGTTGTCTTTTTAATTGATGTAATTCAAACTGTTTCGTGATGGCTAGATTTCATTCTGATTATAATGTTTGTTTTATTTTTGTTATTAGCTACTTCAAACATTAGTTTTACTGTGAAATCTGGTTATCTTCTTCTTTTTGATCCTTTGCAATAACTTTGGATGTGGTAGTTTAAAGCTATCACAGTTTTGAATTCCAGACATTCTGTGTTTGAGAATGATGTATATAGACTAACACCAAAGGAGATATTTTGTATCTCTAGATGTTTTGGACCACAACTCCCATATTGTTTTACCTTTGCCTCTGACAGGTGACAGTTGATGAGAGCTGTTTGACAAGTAAAATCTAATGGGACAAATATTCCCCACATTGGTCCTATACAATTAGTATTGATTGGGTCCACACTAAATTACCCTTTCCTCAAGAATAGCACACCAGGAACATTGAAGCCATTATGCACAAATAAGTTTAGCTGAATCAAGTTTTGTTATCCTGGAAGAAGCAGCTAAAAGGTGTTTTTCATAAAGTTGGTGGGAAACAGCAAGCCAATATTTCACACAGTTCTTTAAACATTGTAGTTAATCCAAAACATTGTAGTTAATCCAATTTTTCTCTACCCATGATTCAAAAAGCTACACAATATTGTGTTCATCTTGCCATCAGGAAAAAGGATGTCAACCTTTACATAGCAAAGGGCAGTCTGGATTTTTATTCTAATGGCAGCACTCAGTATTAGAGATGGGTGACTTGGCTGATTTGTCCAAATTCATAAATTCGTATTCAACATAAAGTCCCCCCAAAAAATATGAATTGACACATTTTAGCAAATTTTGGTTTGTTCATTTATTTGACTATAAAATGGTCCCCAAGGAACCTAGAGACACAAAATTTGGAGGAAAGCATCTCCTGGCTCTCCGATACAATATCTCCAAGTTTGGTGAAGATTGGGTGTCCTGGTTGGTGAAGGACACTTTTCCTAGTGGGACCAAATTTATGGGTGTCTAAATCAGATGTCTGAAACCCTAATCCTAACAAAAATTGTAGGGCTTGCAGGGAAGAGGCAGAGGGAAGCATCCCCAAAACCTTGGTGCCTCTAGATGCCAAGTACAGGGTCTGCAGGATATCTTCTTATGCTCACCATCATTCACAAAGTGAAACCATGCAAGGGAAAAATCCCAGAAGCAGACTCCTTTTTTCATCAGTCAACTGTTTCTCATCCAAACACAAAGGCAGTTCTAATTTTCAACACTTGTGAAAGTGAGCAGAATATGATATCCTGTAGATCATCTTAGCCACTGCCATGATGTTAGCATTCAGGCTGTCCTTTGCAATATAAACCTCAACATCCTTTTTCCTTCTGACAATGCAGGCACAATATAGTGGCACAGTGTGGAATGCAGGATTCTTCTGGCACACAGTATCTGTTGCTGCATGCTTGTGATGAGATGAGGGTCAGATGTCACACAAGAAAGAATATTTCACAGTTGGCATTTTAACCTGAACAGGGAAAAAATCCAAGTCTTTGTACCTGTATTCTTGAAGGCTTTCATGGCTGGGATCTGATAGCTGTTGTGAGTTTTTTGGGCTGTTTGGCTGTGTTCTGAAAGTTTTTCTTCCTGATGTTTCAACAGAGTCTGTGACTGGCATCTTCAGAGGGCAAGTTGCTTAGAGAGCTAGGAGTTATCTCTGTGCTCTGTGCTACCCAACTCTTTGTTTTTCATTGCAGCAATTATATTTTGGCTTTAAACTCTGTTTATCCTGGAAAAGTATGGGAAAATCTGTAGCAAAAGATGTCAAATCTGGATTTTAGCTCCCCAAGCACATTTTTCATTTATTTCATTTTTCTTTTATATTTCCCCATTCCTTTTCTACAAAGAGCTGGAGGGTGATAAATGGTTTTGCAAAGAGATGAGAATTTGAGTTTTACTCTGTGACATTTAAACTGGATTTCACATTTGATGTCACGAAGAAAATGTAAATGCATGCCATCAATGCAGCACTAATAAAGAAGGTTTCTTAAATGCTTCTACTCCTTTATGACTGCTTTTATACATGCCTAGAGAGTGCTTTGATTTAGAAAAGCCATTCAAATAAACATCAATTATTGTTTTATTCCCTGACCTGGAATGTAGATGCCTTTATATGATAAAACATATTCTTGGTGCTATGTACAGTATGTCCAGTGTTAGGTACTCGTATGTCCTTGGGTATTTTTAAAGATAAAAATTTAAAGCATAAGAAAGAGATACAGTATAACATATATTGTGCAAAATGCTAGATTTTGAGCATAGCACTTGTCAGGACCCTGCCTGTGTCAGATCCCAAACCCATAGGGTTAAATATGGAGGAACTAGCAGGTGAACCTTCAGGGTCATTGTGTCTATGGCGATCTCTCCTCCTCCTAGAAGATCTATGAGGAGAATCCAGCAGCAATGTACAGCAAGGAGAAACAGGGATGTGGCTCTGACAAAAACATCCGATCCAGTAGCCCTGAGTATCAGCAGAATAGACTCTCGGGAAAGAAGGCATATCCCCTGTTTTGGGATAAAGATGGCAACCTGGATTTGGGTGCTTCATGGAAGCAATGAGTCTTGTGACCCACACCAACACTCTTTCCTGATTCCAGTTTCCTTGGCCTTGACTTCTGCTGACATCGGACTGTTTATCTGGACTATGGAGTTGGTTTCTCTCTGGGCTTGGTGTTTGGTATCTGCTTGGACTGGTAATTACTGTGGCTACGTCCTCTGTTTGTTTCCCTGGCTTCTGACCTCAGCAAGGACTAGACTCATTTGTGTGTGTATGTGGGCTCTGACAGTACTTAAAATCTATAGGCATATGTTCAAATATTGTTCCAGTATAAAATGACTATTGTCTATTCATGAATAAAATGTAGCTAAAATCCATATAATGGCTTGAACATGTAGGCGGCCATACATTTAGTCTATAGAAATTGATTAGAGGAGGGTGGCAATATTTGATCTAGACTGTACTTTACACTCTAACCATTACTGTATGCCACACTGGCTCACACTAGCATTGCCTTCCCCATTTCATGCACACATTACTACCATAACATTCCTGGAAGCAACCACAATTAGGTCTGAAATAAAAATTCAAATTTAAAGGAATTATTGCTTGGAACGGTTCAATGTCACCTGCTTAGGCCAAGGGACGGAAACCTCTGGCCGGTGGTGGTGGTTGTCTAACCCTCAAAGATTTGGTCCAAAGGATCAAAATATGGCCTGTAAAAAGACCAGGTGTTCCATTCCCTAATTATTGAAGTGCTTTCTCAAAAGTCTACCCCACTGCAAGTGAGAAGTTTCCTTCAGGTGCTGCATGTCTTCCAGCTGATAAGGCAAGGATGTATGAGGTGGGGGGAACTATGCTGCTACCTCTAATATTCTACAAGGATAACAGCTTCTGCATCCCTCCATTTTTATATCCCCCAGTTCAGCTGTTATAATTGACTCTGGAAATCAAGACTGAGTATTTGAGCATGTGGTGGATTTTTGCAAATCTGTCTTTATAGCTCCCCCCTTCTCCTATAAGCAAAGAGCCCCATTCTTTCAAGTTGTCCAGAACATTTTTTGTTCCTTTAGATTAGTGGTTCCCGATCTTGGTAGCCCCGGTGTTCTTGGAGTACAACTCCCACAGCCAACACAGCTGGTGGTAAAGGCATCTGGGAACTGCAGTCCAAGAATATCTATTTTTAAATCAAGGGTGGAAACCACTGGTGTAGGTACCTTTAAAACACATGACATTTTACACATTAAGAAACTGGAGGAACTCCTGCTAAACCACTCCATCCCGCCACCCTCATGGGTACGTCTCATGGAAACACATGAAAGGGCCTTCTCAGCTGCTGCACCCAGACTCTGGAACTCCTTCTCACTAGAGGCCAGGACTGCCCCATCCCTGCTGTCTTCCCAGAAGCAGGCCAAGAGCTTTCTCCTCAGGCAAACTTTCCCTGAATGATGGACTACCTATTGTGTCTTTTATATGAATCAACCAAACATGGCTACACAGACTTTGTGTTTATAACTTCTTATAACTTTGTGTTTATATCTCTCCTTATGTGATTACATTGGCACTATGTTATCAATTGTTAGTTCCCAACCCTCAAAACTTTTAAATGTTCTACTGTGCAGTACATGATTACAATGAATTTATACTCTTTTCTTAACTGTTCATGTTCTCTTTTAGCTTTAATTTTGACTTCTAATGCTGTAAGATACCCCTCAATTCTCTGTTCTTAAACTTGCATATGTCTTAATTGTACTGGACTGTATATTGTCCCTCATTACTCTAAGCTGTCTTGGGTCCTTTTCCAAGGAGAAAGGTGGAGTTAAAATACCCATATTGACTGTTGCCATGGGTGTTGTCAACATGGAGGCTGCCCATTGCTATGTAAAACTTGGCATCATTTTCTCTGCTGCCAGTGCAGGCATAATACTGAGCAATATTGGGCCATTTCCTGGCTTCCTGTATCACGTGGATACAGAAGCACAATATCCAACTTTCATAAACCAGAGTTTTTTTCTGAGGAATTTAATGGACATTAGTTTCTCCATTTTCTTTTTGAGGATTGTTGTGCCTGAGCTTCAGGGAAGCAGACATGCTAAAGAAATGTGCATATTACAGATGGGCACGAATCAAAAAAATGATGTTTCGTTTGTCATTTCTCGTTTGGAGGGTCCGTTTCGGTTCGTTTCTGTTTTTCATGAATTTTTGCAAAAATTTTGTTTTCATTTTCATTCATTTGTTACCATTTCATTACCATTTATTTTAATTTTGTGGGGTTTTTTAGCATTTAAAGCCATTCACTGTATTGCAGTAACGGAAACAAAACGCACGACAAAATTTCCGGTGTTTCTGTTCGTTTCATTTCATTTTGGAGATAAAATTCATTTGTCGTTTTGTTGCATAACAAAATGAAAAAACAAAAATGGAAACAAAAAATTGTTCATTTCGGGCCCATCCCTAGTGCATATAGCTCTTGAATTTCATCTCACTTGAACATGATATGTAATTAATGAGCACACCACACATTGCAAGCTGAAGAACATAAGAACATAAGGACAGCCTTGCTGGAACAGGCCATAGCCCATCCAGTCCAGCAGTTTGTCTCACACAGTGGCTCACCATTTGCTTCAGGGTATTTCCAAATAGACGTCTTCACCTGCATATGATTCCCTGCAAATGGCATTGAGAGATATCCTGCCTATCTCGCCAACCCAGCGGTTGTCATTAGGCATCCATAATGATACCCATTGATACCCCTGCTCTCCATGAACTTTCCCAATCTTTTCTTAAAGCTGTCAAGGCTGGCAGCTGTCACCACTTCTTCTGGCAGAGAGTTCCATAGAACAGGGATCCTCTGGGTGAAAAAGGACTTTCTCTTATTTGTTTGAGATTCAGCACCCAAAGGTTATCTACCTCTATATTCATTTACCATAAAAACAGAATTAATAAGATTCCAAATGAAATCAGAGAGTAGAATTATTTTATCAGTACAGCTAAGACCAGCAACAGGTTCTCTATCTTATGATTTGTTGTGTCCGGGAGAAAAAAGTCACAAGAAAAACTGAACCGAGAAGGTACTGTAATCCATATGAAGAAGTTCAATTTTCTAAGAAAAGTTATTTTCTATGTTTCGATGTTATCTTGAAGAAAGTTCTATTTGTGTAAATGAAAATGTCAAGAAAAGGGGGAGGGAATTTCAATACCCTTGTTATCTTCTGTTTCAATCTGGGGACAAGTCAAGTCAGATTGAGACAACTAAACACAGAAGTAGCTAAATATGTTCTAAGGTTCTAAGTAGCTAAGTAGCTAAATATGATCTAAAATGTTCTAAGGCAAAAAATGAATTCTAACTGGTTTAATAAATAAAAATTGAAAAGACACAGAAACAGATGGATATAAACAAACCTTAGGATAATATACCAAATAGTCTTCATCAACTGATATTTCAAAGTTATTTAGTAAATGAAGATGATTTCATTCATATAAACTACATTTTGAGAGATATAGATAAGGAATATTTGATCAGTAATAATGACAAAAATAATAATAACAATGTGCCATTGAGGCCATTCTAACTTATGGTGATCCTTTCAGAGTTTTTCAAGTAAGAAAATTTCAGAAGTGGTTTACCACTCCCTTCATCTGGGGCACCCTGAAACTGTATGTGTTGCCCAAAGCTACAGAGCCTGGCTCTACTTGCAGGAGCCAGTGCGGAACTGAACTCCAACCTCTGATTATGAATCAAAGCCAGTCTATTTGATATATAGTAATATCTTGGTTTACAAACATAATGTGTTGGAGAAACATTCTTGTAAACCAAAATAGTCCTATATCAAAGCACATTTCTCATAAGAAATAATGGAAACTCAGATGATTCATTCTGGGGATCCATAGACCACATACTGTAGACACAACATGTCAAAACTCACAAAATAAGTTGGCTAAAAGTCCACGTCCACACAATTGTTTAGATACCTGGTGGCAAAATCTGCTTTGCTTGAGACTGACAACTGGATTTCATTCTGTATTTTTAATCTGACTATAATAAAGTGTAATTTGTAGTCCAATACAGACTTGACTTACTGCCCTATGACTAGAAATGGTTTAAAAAAATAAGAAAGAATGATGAAAACAAATTAAATAAAAATATAAATATAAAGAAAAAATAAAACCCTAACCTGCAACCTCCTTTGAAAATGTTCCTGGCTGGTGCAAGGGAGATCAGACAATTACCCACAATCCAGCAGGGGGAAAGGGAGAGAGAGCCACCAGTGGCTCACTTGTGATCATGTGACCTGCTCTAGTGCTTATATATAGGGGAAACTCAAAAAATTAGAATATCATGCAAATGTTGATGACCAGAAGTAAATAAGAAAAGGTGGAAACAGTATATTGAAGACCAGTACAGAAGGGATAAAAGAATGGCAGACACCTTTGAAGAGGAATCCTGTGACAAAGATGTCAGAATGAAATTTCCTCCATGAAACAGAAACAGATCTGTGTTAATCAGTAGGAATACAAGCCTGCTGTAAAGGGCAGCTCATTAGGTTAAAACAATTAAAGCATTGGTGCAGATTAGCATATAACAGTGATGTAATGTCCTCACTGATTGGAGTAGACTAATACAAGATAGAAGTCTGTGTGAAACTGTTTTTAGGTAGGAGTTCACCTTCTTCTTCAAAGGCTGTACTGCTGTTTCCAGGAATGATGTATTATGGTGTTCAGGGTCGGCACTAGGGTTTTTTGTGCCCTAGGTGAGGGGCGGTGGGCGGTGGTGGCAGTGGTGGGGCAGGGGGGTGGGCAATAGCCGGGCGGGCAGCAGTGGTGGGGTGGCGGGGTGCTGGGCAGCGGCGGTGGGTGGGTGGCAGCAGCAGTGGCGGCGGGGCAGCATGACAGCTGGGGGGACGACGGCGGTGGCCGGCACCCCCTGTCCATTTGTGGCTCCCTAGGCAACTGCCTAGTTCGCCTTAATGGACGCGCCGGCCCTGATGGTGTTATTGTGCTGCCAGAAACACTGTGTACCAACCTCTGCAGAAATGGTAAAAGACTGGTGTAAATACATTTGGTGGTGGAAGACTGGATGTTGTGTGAAGACCCTGTAAACTATAGTGTGTTTGCATACAAGACTCTGTACAATGTCCTGACAAAAGAACTGGCAGTTCTAGAAAGAGAAGTAAAAGCACAGTGTGTTGTCTGTGCAGTACGTGGTCTATGCGGCCCCAGAACAAATCATCTGCATTTCTATTATTTCTTATGAGAGATTTTCACTTAGGCGGAAATGCCTGAGAGAACAATCAGGTCTTTAAGAATCATTTAAAATAACTCAAATAGAGAGCCAGATAGATTTCAAAAGGGAGGTTATTCCAGAAGAGTCCTGTTCACCATTTTTTAAATCTCGATAGCTTCATTTTTTACAGATTTATTTATAAGAGAGAGGGAAGCCAAGTGGTAGTCCTGACATCTCCTCTTAAAATGGTCTCGGAGGATCCTGAGAGGCCAATGTTGGGTAGAATATGATGATACTGAACTAGAGGGACTGGGAGTGTTATCTGATAAGAGGCACTGAAAACTGCTCAGTTATTTGTGCCATACTCCAAAAGAGAGAGAAATCCACTTGCTCATATTGTTTGTTTAAAGGATGGTAAAAAAAATTTAAGAGATACTTAGGCTAAAGTTGGGCAACAAACTCAGGACTACAAGTCCTGAACAGATGAAATAAAGGTTAATAGATGCAGATAAGAGAGCAACTGATGCTGTCAGGGAGTGAGTAAACTGTGGAATAATCTTCCACCTGGAGCTGTCAAACTGCTGCCGGATGCTCCAGTTAAAGAAAGCTCTCTCTATTCCTGATGAGTAAATGACAGAGAAGACTTGAATTACTCCTGTAGTTTAGGCTCATTTCAGTAACACACTGAGGTTTCTGTTCCTTCCTGCTGTTCTTTAAGCGATGCTGATCTATTATTAACACATTACGGTTTCAGATTACAGGTGAGCTATTGTGGACTACTAGCAGGTAGCCATCCCTGCAGACATGTGTACTTCTGGTGACAACTGCCTGTGTTTCTTTATAATAATAATAATATAAGAAAGGCAAGAATCATTAGGCTGTTGATATGAGAGTGACGAGCAGTTTGAGTGAATCCCTACATGGTTTCATAATGAGTTGATAGGAGCCTATAAGGCCATGAAGTCCAACCTGCTGCTTGATGCAAGGATCCAGAACAAATCAGATCTGACAGATGGTAATCCATTTTTCTCTTGAATGCCTCCAAGCTCACTACTTCCTGGTTTGGACACACACGACATGTTTGGATTTTAAGTGTTTCTTGACTTACACATTTATTTTCCATACATCATGTCCATGAAACTTAAAGTGTCCTCCCAACCAAAACCTATTTTTCCAGTTTTGGAAAAACTTCCTTCAGAACTTTATAGATTTCTAGGGAAACATCAGAATACTATCTTCATTACAGGATTCTGGTGATTCCCTAGAGATTTATAATTAGCATTTAGTCCAGTTCAGGACTAATTCAAGAATGAAATCAGACAATCATTTCCAAACGCATCAATTATTCAGCTGAGTATCAAGGTATAGGGTTTTTCATTGCCGCAAGAATTTTAGTCAACGGCCCCGGTCCCATGTTCCTTTAAAAGCAGTTTAAATTACCAGATAACCCGTGTCTAAAAATGCCGTCCCCATGGCCACTGGGCTTTTTGAAAAAAAAATGAAAACCTGGTAATGCCCCTTGAAGCGAGGTATCTGTGACTCACCGAAGAGGTAGGGAAATTTTTGCCTCGCTTTGAAAATCCAGCTTTTAAGGAGGCAGACACCGTGGGACCATGCAGATGATCTGGGTTTCTTTTTCTTTCTTTTTTTACAGCACCGACCGGCTGTTCCTGGGGCCGATGGGCTATGTTTTTTTTAATTGCTTTTCAGCTTTGGAGAAACAGGAAGCCCTATCCGGTCCTACAAGTTTTCCTTTCCCCCAGCCAAGTGGTCCGTTTTTTTTTTCAAATGCTAGCGCTACCTGCTGGCCAACGGGCTGAACTGCACTTTAAAATAAAATAAAAACAGCTTTTGACGTGTGAACTCCTGTCCCACTTATTCAATCACGTGATGGGACAAAGAGGAAAAGCCGGACCTTCAGAAGATCAGGATTGAAACCCAGGTGTGACCATGGCCAACATCAGCTTGTTTGATTCTGCAAGCTTTATTTAACCAAATTGCTTCTATGTTCCATGTGCATAAAATATTTCAAGGGGAAAAAGTCAAAATGTCTAGAAAATAGAGATTGATATGAATTTACAAAATTGTGTTTTATCATGATTCGTGATTTGTTGGAGCTGATGAATTGACAAATCAATGACTCAATTAATTTCCTGTAATAAATTGATGAATCAATAAATTGATTCATCTCCACTTTAAATTGCTATAAATTGCACTGTAAGCATTCCCTGACACTCCTTTATAAGCCCTGAATGTTTGGTAAGAACTGGGATTCATACTCTAAGCTATGCACCTCCAAGGAGTCCTCCTCCCACACACAGGAAAGTGACCCCCAAACATCTACAGAAAGCAGCTCATCTCTGCAGTCCCTCCACATTTGCTGAAGACTTTATACATCTGAGTGATACACCCACAAATTGAAACCTACTAGGAAAGTGCCCTATAGCAACTGAGTTGGAGAAGCCTGACCTTCACCAAACTTGAAGGGATTGCATGGGAAAGTCAGAGGAAGCTTCTCTACAAGTCTGGAGTCTCTAGGTATCTGGGGAGAACTTTCCTGGGATGGAGGGCTTTTTGGTTGCACATAACTCATGCATCAAAAATCTGTGAGCACAAATGCCTAAAAGTATATAAAAACTAAAATTAACTTGCAAGCAAATATTTAAGTTAGAATTCAATCTTTAGAGTAAAAAAATTAAGAGACTATTTCATTTATATTCTAACATTCTGAGAATGTATGGCCTAAGAAGAGACAATTGAAAAGCAGAAAATACATCTGCACAAATATGAAAGTATTTAAAATTAAAAATCTATGAAAGTAAAATAGTTTACTAAGCTTTTAAACATACTGTATCTTGATATATGAAAATTATTCTTGGTGTTCTCCCAGCCAAGACAGTTTCAGTCTATGGAAGAAAATCCATATTGTTCTTGTCTGTTGCCACTCGTACATTATTGTTGCTGGTATTTGGTTTTGACCACCCAGCCTGGAGTAATGAGGCAAGACACAAAGTAGTTCGGGTGAAAATGAGCCACACTTTATTAACACAACAAAGAACAACTTTCAACAATGGGGGCCAATAGTAGGATGGAAGGCTGATCCATCTGAGGCTGGCCATGCCCCAGCCAGACAACATTAGGAGCTGGAATAAAATCCAGGAATACCCTGCAGGTCCCAACCACCTGATGCTACTGGTTCTGGGTGATCACTACCTGTGGGACCCTGCCTCCCCCGCTTCCAGTGCCGAGTCCTCAGGGCCTTCAACAATGTGAGGTGGGCTGGCTTACACCATCTTCAGGTGTCCATTAACTCACAAGCTTACCTGACTTCCGCCACAGCACTGGGACTACATTGTATGCCTAGAGCCCCCACCCCAGCCAACAAGACAGACTGGAGGTCCCCCTGAATGTCCTGCAAGAACAACTCCAGGCCCAATTCTGTTAAATGCACTCCATCATTACGACAGAGTTTGCTGTGTTCCACCCTTACTGAAGCCCAAAACAGCTGCCACTGCATGTTTTACTTATCTGTTAACATCCCTGTGGGCTCGATCAGTCAGTCGAGGATCACAGGATGCCCGCCAGACCTGCCTAGGCAGCACTGCCAACCACAAAAGCTGCAACTGCAGAAACTGCTCCTTCAGCAAACTCAGATCTGCAATTATCTGCTTAATTAACACCTTGCCCTTTTTGAGTACCAAGTCGTTGCCACCCAGATGAATGAACAACATCTCAAAAGGGATCTGAGTGCAGCCACGCATAACCATGTCCACAAACCTGTTCCACGACTAGACTCAACGTCCTCTCCAAGCAATCACCACCTGCGCTACGAGGCCAAGGTTCAGTCTCCACACAGATTGCACTGAAAATTTGGCTGTCCAAAATATAAAGCTGTGACCAGCAAACAAAATGTGAACTTGGGCAACCAGCCCAACTGCACCTGTAAAGGAAAGAGAGAGAAAAAACACGGCACCAGAACCTACTGCTTGGGCAATGTGCAAACATACAGTACAAGTGGTACCTACTGGACTTCCAATGACCCACCCTTTTAATGGCCTCCACATAGTGGCAGCCATCGATGCTGCCCCAATTTTCCTGATTGCTACTCACCACAGATAGTGCAGCATCAGGACCACGCCTCCTGGCCACCTCTTCCTCCGCAACCACCAACATTTTGCCACCTGTCGCCACTGTTGATACAGGAATGTTTCTTGATGTGACTGCAAGCTGCCCTTCTCCTTCCATTGTCATGGACTCTTGGACTTCCACCACCACCTTTGCTCCATCAGACACCACGCCTGGCCTATCATCCTCCAAAACATCAAGGTGAGACATCATCATTTCAGCCATCTGCTTCTATTCAGCCAATTTGTGAGCCTTGGACTCCCTGCTGGAACGCCTAACCCCAGTAGGTGGTGACTCCTTTGAAGTCACTCTCTCCCTCTCCAAGTTACTCAATCTAGACAAAATGGGCCCAAAATCCGGCCAACTATTCTTGTCTGAGGAAGAATTAGAAATGCAAGACGGGGCAGCTTTTCTCTTAGCAGGCTGCTTACCTCTCTGATTGCCCAGCCCCTTTTTGGGTCCCACAATGCCTGTCCTCCAGCACAGCACAGCAACCCAGCTAATAGCAAAAATCACCCAGCTAACCCCCCCCCACACACACACACAACAGGGGGACAGGCACTAACAACTGCTCCAACGACCAACCACCCTGACAAAAAACCCTGAACCTTCCTTCAGAGACCTGTGCCACAGAGTAACTTTCCTGGCAAAATCCATCTTGTCATGAGCTGTTGGATTTTTAAGCTGGTATAAACCAAAGCTCATATATTGTATGATGATTTTTTAAATTCATATATAAAGATATTGCCAATGTTTGCATTTTCATCCAATGGTGTCCCTACTGCCTTATTTTGGTGTATCTGAGCCAAAGGCTTGTCAGTTCCTCCCTGCACAATTACAATTATGGATATATATGAAATATAAGTAAAATTAAAAACAAAATTAAAATGCCAATGCAATTGGACTATTCATAGAAAAGATCTAACAGATTTTCAGTGCAACACGTATGGAACTGAAGGATTGAGTGGCTGCATGCTGACACCCAGGGGATGCCTGAGTGGTACTTATAATATTTTTCCACTTTTTAGAATGTGTGTGTTGTGTCATTACAGTCATGACCGACTCTGTGACCCCATGTCCATGGAGTTTTCTTGGCAAGAATACTGGAGTGGTTTGCCAGTTCCTACTCCAGGTGCCTACACAGCACCTGGTATTGCCTGGTGGTCTGCCATCCAAGTACTAACCAGGGCCGACCCTGCTTAGCTTCCAAAATCAAGTGAGATTGGATGTGCTTAGGGCACCTAGGCAGCTCACTCTTTGGAATACGTAAGGACAAATTACTGCATGAGCTCTGACCGACACATGACATTGACATGCTAATCCATAGAGGAAGCCACCAGTGAACCTTAACCCCAATATACAGTGTGAGACTTGCAGTTGAGAGATCTTAGAGACAGTATGCAAGTACTATAATAGTAAAGCTTGATCTCCATATATCATCTACTTCTGTAAAAGAACAAGTTGATATAGAGATAAGAACAATTGAGGTAATCAGTTCCACAGTATTTATAAAACATCTAATGCCAACTTTTCTTTTTAAAATCCTGGACAATTTTCCTAAGCACAATTAAAAATTTACACTTGGGAGACATCAACTGTTAGCAAGATATTCCCCCATCAATAATGATAAAGAAGCAGTGCTAAAGGAGCAGAAACATCCCAAATAGTCCTTTTTTCATGACAGCAAAATCTTTTAATAGCCAAAAATGAAAACATGACTATTGCCTTGGCTTGGTATTTGTTAACGAGCAATTGTGACAACGATCACAACAGTGCATGAAATCAGTCTGCACCCCAATTCCTAATAAGCAACACTGGTTCATAATATGCCAACTCATTGTGGCTGTCCAACTATCAAAAATAACATTCCACAGGAAATAAATGTTTTAAAAAGTTCACTGTAACATTACATGGAAGCATACTGAATATTTGTTCAGTCCCAGAGGCAATGAAAATATCATCTTGTCTGCCCATATCCTGAGAATGTAGAATCAACTATCTCCAAGGCCTAACATCAGAAATAGTCATCCAAATGAATAATTATATTTTCACTATTTGAACAAAATCCCTTGAGCAAAGAAACCATTTTGGATGGGCAGCACTTAATTTATTTGGTCTCAGAAAGGAAAAGAGATAATTAGATGAAACTCAATGAAGAATTAAACATGCCAAGAAACAGACAAAAGTCCTGGAGATTATTAAAGCATGGCCAAAAGAAAGATATGCAAACATTTCAGAAAATCAAATAGCCCATCAACTCCTCTTACATGACAAAGCCATATGAACATGAAATAAAGTGTCAACAGGAGACTCATATGACCTTACAAGACCATTCAGGTTAAGGGAATTGGAAAACAATATTTGTACACACAACTGGCTGGACAGCTCAGTGATTTAGGTATCTGGCTATGGAGCCAAAGGTTGAGAGTTTGATTCCCCACTGTGCCTCCTGCAAGAAGAACTAGTCTGTTCAGTCATGGAAAATCTAGATAGTCTCAGGCACCCCAAGAAGAAAGGAATGGTAAACCACTTCTGAATATGCTGTCCTTAGAAAAGCTGTGAAAAAGGCCACCATAAATTGGAATTTACTTGGCAGCATGCAATTATTGTCCTTATTTGTAGGTGCAAAAATGGTAAGTGAGCAGATTTAGATGACATCTGTATAGAACAGAAAAAACTGGTTAGCACAATAAAAAAAGAATTTAATCATTGTCTAAATTCTCTCTGGATTCTGAAAATTTGGAAAAAAATAATCACCAGTGATTGCTACTTTGAAATCTGGTTGAGAACACACAGGCTCAAAGAAAAAAAACCTGGCAGGCCAATCTCATTACACTGTCACTTTATAGCCTTGGAAATAACTGTTCTTAACCATCTAACAGGATAAATTGCACCATCCTTCATTCCATAGCAAGCTGATGTTAAACCTGGGAAGAATTGTACAGCAGAAACCCGACATTTAGCACAACATATTGAAGATGGCTTTGAAACTAGGAAGTCATAAAAAAGGGGTAGCCGACACCACTGTTCATCATTGATTACTACTGTAAATGTTCTATAATGTAACTGAGGATCATAAAATAACTGTCAAGAAACTGGGAAATAGATGATTGTTGCTTCCGTTGCTATGAAGTAATAAATTTGGACTCTCAGATATCATGTTTACTAAATAAACAAAGCAGGAAATGGATGGTAAATTCCCCTGGAACAAATGGAACAAAGCCAACATTTGGAACCCTAATTCAGCAGATATGTCACTCCTTTTCATCCTGTGGCTTGTGATTTCAAAGTGCCTTTGAAGTCAACCGTATTGTCCTGTATGTAAACTAAAGTTCTTGTCCCTCCCATTATATCCTTGGACTGTGTTAATTGAGAGAGCAGCAACCAGGGACCCAGCTTTTGTTATATTCAACTTATTGACTCCCTGGTGGATTAAAAGAGGATTACAGGTAATTAACAGCTTGCCCATCAATATATTAGCTGAATGGAGCGTGGCTTCTTGGTCTTGATTCTTGGGTTGAAAGAAAAATTATCCCTCCAAGGAAGGAGCTAGGGGGCTTGGTTACACATAAGTTATAATTTCCTATAATTCATGAGAAGACCAGTTGTGAGAGACTTGTCTCTAGGTTAGACTAAGTGAGAGCTGGGAATTTCTGCTTTTTGTGTGTCATCCAGTTCTTTGCCCTTGTTGTTCAAATATAAATTGTTTATTTTAGTGCTTTTCCCTTAAAAGTGATGGTGTGTGTGTTGTGTCATTACAGTCGTGACCTCCCATGTCCATGGAGTTTTCTTGGCAGGAATACTGGAGTGGTTTGCCAGTTCCTACTCCAGGTGCCTACAGCACCTGGTATTCCCTGGTGGTTCCCCCATCCAAGTACTCACCAGGGCCAACCCTGCTTAGCTTCCAAAATCAGGTGAGATCAGATGTGCTTAGGGCATCAAACAGGCAGTTTTCGAGCACTCTGAAATCTCTACCTGTCTTGGATGCACTGGAACTTGGCCCTGAAGCCAGACTCTGCACTGTGACAAGATCTAGCAAGCACCATAGTTGCCCTTTTGAAACACAAGCCCTTTCTTACCACCCCTTAATAAAATGCAACATTTTACAACGGCTTGGCTGTTTTGGAGTAAGAGGGCTGTACTCAAAAAGAACTTGTCTTTATCATCTACCAAACACATGTGAAACTTCAGGAAATTGGAGAATTGCAGAAACAATTACAACGAAAGTACAGTAAACAAGTCAGTGCTCAGTTAGAGAGGGCTAAAAAGGATCTATATGAGTTGGATTGGACATGGGTCTGGAAATGAGATTTATTGGTGAAAAACGACTTCCAACACATCAACATAAATACTGTAAGAAGGCTATCCAATTATTTGAAGAAGAAAAAAGATAAACAAGCTATAGGGGCAATTAAAGGAGGAGAAGGTGTAAGATTATATGGGGATAAGCAAATAAAAGAGGAATTTGCTACGTTTTTTCAAAATTTGTATAAACAGGTAAAGCAAGAGTCTAAGATAGCATTATATACCCAATTAAAGAAGATGATTTGGACATTATCAACCGGGAAATAACAGATATTGAAATTCAAGAAGTAATTAATGAATTAAAGAAAGGGAAATCTCCGGGGCTAGATGGTTATACTCCCGAGTATTACAAAATGGTGGGGAAACACTTAATACCAGAAATGAGAAAGTTGTTCAATAATATTCTGAAGGGTGGCAAAGCCCCAGATTCGTGGAGAAAAAGTGAGATAGTACTTATACTAAAAAGCAAAAAGAACCCCATGGAATGTAACTCTTATAGACCTATAAGCTTGGCAAACCAGGATTATAAAATCTTTACTAGAATATTAGCAAAGAGGTTAGCAACCCTTCTACCAAAGCTAGTGAATGAAGATCAATATGGATTTGTTAAAGGGAGATTAATAGGACACCCCTTAAGAAATATAATTAACATCTTAACACATAGAAGAGAGTCGAAACATCAGGAAAAATTGGCATTACTAAAACTTGACGTTTATAAGGCATTTGATACAGTAAGTCATGAATATTTAATTCAAGTTCTAGAGGAATTTCGATTCAAGGGCGAAATAGTGCAGGCAATAAAAGAAATTTATAGTAACAGCAAAGCTGTTGTCAGGGTTAATGAAGGCTGTACAAATGAAATCTTAATACAAAGAGAGGTTAAGCAGGGGTGTCCCTTATCTCCCTTGTTATTTATCCTAGCAATGGAGTCTTTGGCGGACAAAATTAGAAATGCGGTAAGGATACAAGGATATAAATTGGAGAAGGAAGAAGTAAAAGTGAACCTTTTTGCTGATGATGTCTTAATAGCTTTACGGAACCCATTGGAGGGATTGAAGGAAATCATGATTATATTAGAAGACTTTAGAAAATGTACAGGATTAGGCGTGAATATTAAAATATCAGAAATAATGTTTTACAATGTTAAATATAGGGAACAAGAGGAAATAAGGAAATTAACGGGAATGACAATAGGGACAAAAAAACTTAAATATTTGTGAGTTATTATAACTAAAAACTTAAATAAACTAAGAGTAACAAATTTTAAGATGGTATGGAAAAAGATACAAAAGCAACTGGGGGAATGGAAGAATAGAGTATTAGGACTTATGAACAGAATTAGAACAATTAAGACATTTATAGTCCCTAAAAGATTGTATCTTTTTCAAGTGCTACCTATATGGATTCCAAAAAAATGTCTTAAGAGGATGGGATAAGGAATTAAGAACTTGGGTATTTGGGTTAAAGAAGGCAAGGGAAGTCCAAAGATTGATTTATATGCCACAAGAGGATCTGGGATGGGGTCTGCCGCAGTTGGAATTTTACTATGAATCATTTCAATTGAAATATCTACTGGAACTCGATGGAAGAAACAAAAATAAGTGGGTAAGAATTGAGGATGAAATAAATAATGGAATTGGCAAGTTTGGTATCTATACAGATAGGGAGCAAAGTATTCTTAAGACAACAAGTGGCCCTAGAAAGGTGGCCTTTAAGATATGGGGAAAATGGCAAGCTAAATGGAAAGGAGGATTTGTACAGGGTAAACCTTTGGAAAGTCTAAGAAAGGAGGGAGACTCACTCGAGGAAGGTTTATGGAAAAAGTTAGCGTGTAAAGGGTATTACTGTATTAAGAATTTGCATAAGAATGGCAAACTAATTCCATTTCAGGAATTAGTTAATGATATGGGGGGGGGATATTGTTTGAATCTGTTAGGGTTATATAATAGGGTTGAGTTATATTTACAAACTGAAGGCCCCATACAAGAGGAAAAGAGGTTTGGGAAAATTCATAAAATTTTAGATTTAAAGGGAAAAGGATTGACAGGTCAAATATATAAACTTATGATTACAGATAAAGATTTTTGTTTAAAGCATTGCAAAATAAATGGAGCAATGAAATGATATTAACAGAGGACGATATAAGGAAAATGATGAAAGTTATTAGAGAAATAAAATTGGTGAAATTTAGAGAGTTAGAAAGGAAAGTTATATTCAAATGGTATAGAACACCGACACAACTTGCATACATGATAAAAGGATTTAAACCAAATTGTTGGCATTGTAACAATGAACCAGGTTGGTATTCCCACCTTTGGTGGGAATGCATTAAAGTTAAATCATTTTGGAATAATGATTTAACCGCTTATTCGCCGCTTAGAGTTCTATTTTAGAAGATAAGCGGGATAAAAATATAACAAATAAATAAATAAATAAATAAATAAATATAATCCTTAGGATTATGGGGATGGAAAGATTCCACTAAATGGAATGAGGATAATTGGAATCTATATCTTCTTGAAACAATACAATCAGACATATTGGCAAGATTTAAAATGGGAAGATTGGGAAATTACGAAAAAGAAAAGTGGTATAGTTATTTTAGATGGATTAGGGAAGAAAAAGTATCCAAAGAAATATGGGAGAAATGTAAAAAACTGAAGGGCTGGCTTAAGCTATGAAGAAAGTAAGGAGGTTTAAGAGGAAGCCAAAGACATTGGTAGAATGTGCTAAAGAGCTTGTAGGAAAGAATGGAAAATAATTTGTTCTTCGGTTCCAGGGGTTGGGGAGGGGTTGGGGAGGGGGGATGCAAAAACAAGCGACGTAATTACATATTATTCTGTATGTATTACTTATTAGCTTCTCAAAAATTAATAAAAAATTAATGTAAAAAAAAGCATGTGCATTTTGTTGGTACTTCTGGTATTTCTACATTTCCGAGTTTGCAGAAGAGCCATATCATTTATCCCAGTGAATTGTTTGGTAATTCCCTGATCACTGATTAACCTGAGTGGCTTAAGAGGTTGGGAGGAGTACCAAGCAGAAACATTTTCCCAAGCCATAAGTAGTGTAAAGCCTTATTCTGGGATTTAGAATCATAGAATCATAGAGTTGGAAGAGACCTCAAGGGCCATCTAGTCCAACCCCCTGCCATGCAGGAACCCCCATCACAGGACTCCCGACAGATGCCCATTCATCCTCTGCTTAAAAACCTCCAAAGAAGGAGAATCCACCAACCTTTGTGGCAGCACATCCCACTGCCGGACAGCTCTAAGTGTCATGAAGTTCTTCCTAATAGAGATGGGCACGACCAGAAAAAATTACGTTTCGAGTTGTCATTTGTCGGGACGGGCCCGTTTCAGGTCGTTTCCGTTTGTTGTGAAATTTTTCAAAAATTTGTCGTTTCCGTTTGTCGTCTGTCGTTTGTACAGTGGTTTAGGGAGCGTAACGTGTAGCCGCCGTTATACATTATGTTGGGTTGTTAGTGTGACAGGAAACCTCACCGGCACTTCTCTGTCTCACTAAGAACATTATGTTAGGGTGGGGGGTTAGTGTGTCAGAGGAACCTCGTTGGCCCTTCTGTGACTCACTAAGAAGGAAAGCATACTGGTGTACTGCCGTACAGGTTACGCTTAGGGAGGGAGGGAGGGGGTCTCTGGAGTTGAAGGCACCTCTCTGGGTGCATCACTCTGACCCACTAAGAAGGGAAGTGTACTTGCGTACGAATCTGGGTTAGGGTTGGGGTTAGGGTAAGGGCTAGGCTTAGGGTAACGGTTCAGGTTAGGGTGGGTTAGTGGGCTGCACCTCTGGGTGCCTCTGGCCCACTAAGAAGACAGTGTACTGGCGTATGGGTTGGGGTTAGGGTTAGGGTTAGGGTTGGTGGGCTTTTTATGCCCTCTCTGGCGCATCCAGAATTCTCAGCAAAACCTGGCCATGCGATTGGTGGAATGGCTCCAAAAATTTGCATGGTCCCATCCCATGGCCAGCCCATCATTGCGCGTGTGCAGGTGTAAAAAAATAAAAATAAAAATAAAATAAAATAAAATAAAATCAATATGGCATTTTATTGCTATAAAAAACCCACTGCTGCTACTATAAAAATTCAGGCATATACCTAATTTTCACATGTTTCTGTGGTGCTTTGGTGGGTTTTGGGACCACGATTTCAAAAGAAAAATTGCGGTCGCCATTTTGGATCCCCCCCCACCGCATGGCAAATGGAGATGACGAGGATGAACCCCCCCCCAGCCTGGTGCAAGCAGCCCAGGACAGGAGGGGGAGAGGCTGGGGACCCCCCCAGAAACCACCCCTCTCTGGTAGGTGCCCTCACTGAGGCAGGCATATTTTCGCATTTTTACTTTTTAAAACTTTTTTTCTGTGCTGCTTGGCATCGCGCAATCGCCGCGATGCCGTGAACGACAATGAAAAATCAGACCCAATTTATCTTTATCGAGTCGGGTTTGAGCTGGAGCGGAGTAATTCTCGTTACCGTTCCTCGTTACATAATGGAAACGACGAACGGAAACGGAAACGAGGATTTTGCTGAGTCGTGCCCATGTCTACTTCCTTATGTTCAAACGGAATCTCATTTCCTGTAGTTTGAAACCATTGCCCCGAGTCCTAGTCTCTGAAGCCATGGAAAACAAACCTGTCGACTCTTCAATATGATATCCTTTCAAATATTTAAACATAGCTATCATTTTCCCCCTCAGCCTTCTTTTTGACAGGCTAAACCTAAAACCTCACAAGGCCCCACATAAAAACATACATTGGAACAATATGGCAGTACACAACTATGTCTTGACAAACAGTCTGTAATAAAGCCATACATAAAATTGGAGCATCATATGTAAATAAACACCATGTTTGCTCCTTGTATCGCACATCAAAGTCTTGCACTTTATAGTAACATTTCTGTCCATAATAAAAGTTTGTTATTCCACAACTGAGCTAACTTTACCAAGGGTTGCTTTGCTACTAACTGTTGTGATACCAAGGTTTACCTGTGATGCCTGCTGACCAAGAACCAGAGAATTGTCGGCTTGGAGTGCAAAGCCCAGAACCCCACCATTTTTAAAAATAACAACTATAGGCTTGTGCATTTCTGTTTTAAGTGAAATATCTACCACAGCCATGATCCAACAAATCCCAAACGACTTCCAAATGACACCTATGGGTGAATGCACCAGCTGGTATCAGAGTTATCAGGATGTGCCTTTAATGCTGTCAGAATAAATCTAAACCCTAGACAGTACATTAAGTTGAAACAAAATACTTTCCTTGACTAAAATAACCCATCTCTTGGAGCATGGCAGACAATCCACTTCACTGCTCTGTCCTTAGCCTTCCTTAGCCTCTCATTTATATATGCACTTGCTTTTCTCTTTATCAGAATCAGGGGTATTTCAAACTTTAAGGAGGTCATAACAACTGGGTCTCATTTCAAACCATCTGTCTCTAATATCTAGGCTGCCCAAAAAGAAGAAATTGCTTTATAACTTAGACACATGACCTCCATATCTGCTGTGACAACAGGTAGCAGCTCTCAAGATGAGCTCTCTTTCCTCTATATGTTTCTTCTCTGCTTCAAGAAACTATTCCTGTATACAAAATGCAAATAGCTGACCATCAAGAAAATAAATAATATGCATATTGTATGGATAAGTTACTCCTCAACTGCAGTGTCCTCTGAGTCTTCAAAAGGCACAAAGATAGAAGTGGGATTTCATTATTTGGAGGAAATTACATAATGGGGTGAAATGTGGGGCAAAATTACGCAAGTCTATATGGTGAAGCAGGAAAGCTGTATCCCTCCCTTGAACTCTTTGGGAGAAAGATAATATAGTAAGACAGGTAACAAACAAACAGACAGACAGATAAATAAATAAATAAATAAATAAATAAATAAATAAATAAATAAATAAATAAAAGGTGGTGAATAAAAGGTGAATGGACAGCAACTTAATAAACTTCTCCCCTTCCATGTTTCCTTATTTGAACTGAAGAACATTTACTGGCCCATAAGTCACAATGTATGCATGAGCATCATATTTACACTTGATGCCATGCATATCACGATGTGAAAAGATATTCAGCTTGGCCATGTCTCATTATCGCATTTGAGAATAGTGCTATTTTTTTCTTTTTCCACAGCAGAATCTCAAATAGTGTTCACATTACAATAAGACATGAGCACTTTCCTCTCAGCATAGCCTCCAGTAGATCTGTTCCAGGATTATGTAAAGCAGATTTGTTTGAACATTTCCAGATGGGCAGATTATGACATAGGTTCAGGTGGAGGGGAAGAGGAAAGAAAACAAGCATGTCTGCCTCATTTCATAACACTTTCTTTTTTTTAATTAAGTTATTTTATTGGGTTTTTTGGGGGGGACACAAGGGGAGGGGTATGGGAGGAAAGGAGTACAGTTTAAAAATTACATTGAATATATCAAGCCAAAAATAACGATTTAACATATTAACAATTCACCAAATAATATCACAATGCTAATAGGTTTGTTACTTCTTGCCATCTTTTCCGAGAAATCTCATCGTAATCTCCCTTTAGAAAGCCGGAGAGTCTGTTGATTTCAATGCATTCTCTTACCTTTTCGTGGGACATCTGGTTGTTTCCAGGATTTCGCATACAATATCCTTGCAGCAACAATTACATGGTGAAATACATATCTATGGTCATAGGAAATATTAATATCTACTATATTTAATAGAAAAAAATTCTGGTCTAAGCTCTAACTTAATCTTCAAATATCTTTCCAGAAATAATTTCACCATTATCCAGTATGCCCCTGCCTCTTTACATGTCCACCACATATGGTAAAAAGTACCACAGTTATATTTACATTTCCAACATTTAGGTGAGCAGTTATACATGTTAGAT
The DNA here is from genome assembly GCA_029282475.1 of Phrynocephalus forsythii. Classification (NCBI taxonomy): domain Eukaryota; kingdom Metazoa; phylum Chordata; class Lepidosauria; order Squamata; family Agamidae; genus Phrynocephalus; species Phrynocephalus forsythii. The sequence goes on from JAPFRF010000005.1 coordinate 96,398,677, forward strand.
AAACGATGTGGTAAGAAATGCCATCTATAGAATATCTTATAACAATTTTCCTTAAAGGCTATAGATTTGAAAATGTTGACTGTGTTCCACAAAGAGTCCCATTTGTTTAGATGAATAGAATAACCAAAATTTTCTGCCCATCTTATCATAATATCTTTAACCAGTGTATCAATCATTTTTTCATTTAACAACACACTATAAAATTTACTAAGGAGCTTTGAGTCACCAGAGGATAGTATTTTGTCAAGTGGAGTATCATTAGTCATAAATCCCCCCTCTTTAGTAAGATCTTTGAAGTGTGAGTATATTTGTTGGTACTTCCACCAGTGTAACTTTTATAACCTTCTGATACTAATTTTTCTAATGATTTCAAAGAGAGGTCAGCGTTCAGAAGGTGTCTGTAAGTTAAAAATTTGGGGGTTACACTTATGTGGGGGCTAATAACCGCTCCCAACGGAGATAACCACAATGGTACTTTGGGGTAAAATTGTTTTTTGATCGGTAACCATATTTTAACTAAGGCATTTCTTATCCAGTGCTTTTTAAAAAGTGTAGGTATATTACCCTTATACCATATATAATTATGCCAACCCTTATCCAAGCCGTGGCTCTCAAGCTGCAGTATTCTATTATTTGTCATCAAAATCCAGTCTTTAATCCAAGTCATGGTAGCGGCCTTGTAGTATAACACCAAATTGGGCAGGGCAAAGCCACCAGTTTTAGTTCTGTCCTGTAGATAAACATTTCTAATCCTTGCTTTTTTCTTTTGCCATATAAATACATGTATACTTTTTTCCAGGTCTGAAATGATCTTAAAGTTAGGTAATATAGGTAGGGATTGAAATAAAAAGAGCAGTTTAGGTAAGACATTCATTTTAACTGCAGCAATTCTGCCCATTAAGGATAATTGAAATCTTGACCAGGTTCCCAAATTAGCTTTGATTGCTTTTATACCATTAACATAATTATCTTTAAGTAAAGTGTTACAACAGTTAGATACGGTAATACCCAAATATTTTACCTTGCTAGCATGTTGGAAACCCGATTGGTTTACCAATTTTTCGGTCATAGGTAGAGTCATATTTTTAGTAAGCAACAGTGTTTTTTCTCTGTTTACCTTTAGTCCTGAAATTTTGGAGTAGGCCTCCAAAGTCTTTAGTAGTTCTGGAGTGGAGGTCTGAGGGTCCTCCATAATAACCAACAGATCGTCCGTGAAGGCTTGCACCTTATAAACTTCTCCTTTGCTTTGTAGGCCTTGGATACCTGGGGTATTTCTTATAACATGGAGTAGCACCTCTAAAGTTAATATAAACAGCAGAGGGGAGAGAGGGCATCCTTGCCTGGTGCCTTTGTGTATCTTGACTTTGTCTGTAAGGTAGCCATTGACTACAATCCTAGTGTTTTGGGCGGAGTAAATTTGTTCAATTGCTTGTAGCATTCTGTGTCCACACTGTAGATAATCTAACTGAGTTTTGAGTAAAGACCAGGATACATTATCGAATGCTTTCTCAGCATCGATGAATGCGAAGGCTACTTGCTTCTCAGGGTGGCATTCATAATATTCCAATGCATTGAGGAAAATTCTAATGTTGGATTGAAGGCGCCTTTTCGGAAGGAAGCCGGTTTGATCGTGGGATATCAAAGAGGGTAGGATCATTTCAGAACACTTTCAGCAATGCCATTTTAAGGAAAGACCTTAGCATCAGTTTAAGAAGACTAATTGTGTCATATATTATTTCTACATATAACATGGGACATGGGACTATTTTAATTTACAGATCTGGCTCTGATAATTTAATACAGTATTCCTATATTTTCCCAAGTTACATTATTTTATCCCTCAGAAATGTCACTACCTCACCTTCCAACTTCTCTTTGACTGGCCTACATTAGGGATGGGCACCAAATGAAAAATGACACACTGTTTTGTCATTTCGTTAGCTAACAAAATGAAATGAAATAAAATGGGGACATGCCGCTTCATTACTAACAAAATGAATTGGCACTTTTTACAAGGACTCCACTTTAAGCACCTAGCAGCATGAAAATTGCTGTGGACCTTCCTCAAGGGTTCTCCTTTAAGCACTCTAAATTTGGAGAGCTTTGGGTTAGGAGGGCCAAGTTATTCAACTCCAAATGGGGCACCCCCAGGAAACAAAATATGTAATTTAAAAGTACCTGATTCCAGGCAGCAAGCAGCATGGAAATTGCTGTGGAGCATCTTTAAACTCTCCACTTGTAGCACCCCAATTTTGGAGAGCTTTTGGCTATGAGGGGCCAACTTATTCACTCAAACAGGGTGCCCATAAGAATCCATTTTTTGTTTTTGTTTTTTGGTGTGGGTGTGGTTTCTAAATGCCTCATGGTAGCAGAATATATAAGACCATGGACTAGTTTCACTTCTCGTTGTCTGTGGTGGCAGAGAGGAGACAGACATCTCTGGCAGTGTGGGGGGTTAAAGTTAGCTGAAGGCCTAAAGAAGATGATTTGGCTAGCTTCTCTCACTGCTGCTGTGCTGATCTTCTTGATTGCTTTGCACAGCTTAAAGCAAAGCAAAGCTCAAGCTGCTTTGTGTAGTTATGTGTGTGGTTTGTGTGGACACTGGACAGTGCAGAGAGAGCCTTCAGCCCAGTGTGCCTTGTGGTGCTTCAAGGGGAGAGTTTGAGGATGCTCCAGCAATTTCCATGCTGCCAGCTGCCTAGGATCAGTATTGTTAAGTAATTTTAAATTACATATATTTTTTTCCTATGGGTATCCTGTTTGGAGTTGAGCAACTTGTCCCCCTACCTCATACCTCTCCAGATTTGGGGTTCTTGAAAGGGAGAGCTTGAGGATGCTCCAAAGCAATTTCCATGGTACTAGCTGCCTGGGATCACTATTTTCTAGCACAGATGATTACACTTAGAACAATTTTTTTCCAGGGGCACCCCCTTTGAAGTTAAATAACTCAGGCCCCTGAACGCCAAATATCTCCAAATATGGAGGGCTTAAAGGGGAGAGTCCAAGGAAGTTACCCCCCAAATTTGGTGTCTGTAGGACCCACATAACCCATGTTTTGCAGAACTGAATCAATTCATTTCTATTTCAGTTTGTATGAAATATTTTCAAAAATTAATTTTAAAATGAAACAAAACGAAAGACAATTTTTCTGTTTCGTGCCCATCCCTAGCCTATATATTATATATTAATTCTCCTTATGTCTCAATGTCAAAAATTGCCTATATACTTGAACATTTGGCAGTACAGATGGGCACGAAATTAACTTTTAGTTTCTTTCATTATTTGTTATTTGTTTCAGTATGTAACAAAATGAATAATGAACCCCAGAGTGGATTTAGAATGGAACAAAATGAACTGAAAAAAATTGGTTCGGTTTGGTTCAGTTCATTAATGGTGGCACCGGAGAGGTCTCCTACCTGGTGCTGGTCCTTCCTGGTCGGAGGTCCGGTCTTCCTGGCTGCAGGAGGGACAACCAGGGGGGGAAAGCCACCCAGCCTGCGCTTACAGCTGTAGCGTGGGCCATGTGGTTGGCAGTAAAAAAATAAATAAATAAAAATTAAATAAAATAACTTTTAAAAGGAGTGCCGACCTGGTCCCAGGGGTGGCCAGGTTGGCACCTTAAAATAAAGAAAAAATATCAAAAATAAAACCAGCACTGACCTGGCTCTAGGGGCTGTGTGGTCAGCAGTTGAAAAAAATTAAATTAAAAAAGGAGCACTGACCCAGTCCCAGGGGTTACCAGGGTGGTGCCCTAAAATAAAAAAAAAATATAAAAAATAAAACCAGCACTGACCTGGCCCCAGGGCCACGTGGTCAGCGCTTGAAAGAAAATTAGGCACTGGCTCCAAGCCAGTGCCTCAAAAAGCCCCTGCCAAAGGGGCCAGGATCGCCCGCTGCTGCTGCCGCTGCCCGTTAAGGATGATGTGTTGTTGATTGAAGATGATGATGATGATGTGGATGATGAGGATGAATATGCTGCCAGTCCAGTTTGTGCAGTTGTTTTCAATGTCTGTGTTGTTGTTGTTTTAAATGTTTTTTCCCATCCACACTGTCAAATGGATTAAATCGTGCAAAGCGGGAAAAAATGAATAATGTATCAATGAACCAACAAAATAAAATTTTCAAAAAAATCCTTAAAAATGAAATGAACCAAACCAAACCCTAAAACGAAATGAACCAAAATGAATCACCATTTTTTCGGTTTGTGACCATCTCTATTTGGGCGCTCTGAGTATAGGTAAAGAAAGTGGCACAGGAGCTGAGCCTTAGCTGGAAAGGAAGAGGCTGTGCACCATTGATTCTTGTGTTATTGCTGCTTGTTTTCCCCAGAGGCTTAAGCATGGATTGGTACCTTCAGTCTCCCATGGTTATTGACTGGCCTTCACTTTAATGAGCACTCGGAGGGCAATACAGTGTTATCTTGCAGCCAAAAGGGCACAGCATCTGGGGAGATTTAAGACTCCACACCTTCTTTCCTTGGGACAAGCCTGTTGTAATATTCAATTTTTGGTGACATTAAATAGAGAAGCTGTAGGCAATAAAATTTTGTGTTCATGGGGTGAAGGTGCAATTCTAAACACTCATTTGGCCCATCTATAATCATTTGCCAAAATTTAATTAATTATTTTTTAAAATCAACTTTTACATCCTTGGCTTTCATTTTTACAAAAGCAATAGCTACCACCACAAAATAAACCAATTACCTCAGTTACATTGGAGGCTTCTGCCCATATAAGTAGTCTTCCATAAGGCTTGCTAGTGTAAATTTATCTCTTCCTCAATGCTTAAAGGAATCAGCTTGTCATACCTTCATTTTTTTTAGACTTCTTCATCATGTTGTGCTCCGAATAAATAAAAAGCAAAATAAGCAAATGACAAATATAATACTCAGCTTTCAGTGAAAGAGTCTCATTATGCTTCCTTATATTCCAAAACTCATGGAGTACTACATTTTATATCCATCCCCTTTTTAGTAATGTTTTAAAATTCATCATAATAACTGCTCTTCATCCTCCGTTAACTTGCAAGGAGTAAATAAAACGAGATTATTATGCTATGATTTTTCAAGCTCCTTCGATATAATATTTTACAGAATTACCCCTTTTGTTGTATTTCAACTGTAGTTTAAGGCACCTTAGCTTTGAGGAAATGGCATTGAAGCATATGTTTTGAAAAGTTTAATGATAATGAACAACTTAATAAATAGATACATTAAAATTAGTACCATAAGCTTCTTTTAGAGGTCATGTTAGTATAAAAACCATTATATGGTCTACCAGTCGTTCCATCCATTGGGTCCTCAGATATTCTACCAGCACAGCTAATGGTGAAAGCTGAGCATTTTAATCCAAGAACATCAGGAGACGCAAAGTTGTTTAAAACAAAAAAGACAGTACACTTGGTTTAGTTTACCATCGCATGGCTAAATGTTCGTCTGTTTGGTTCTTCTGATCAAGTGCTAACCAGAGTGGCCATATTTCAGAGAATGCATGGCTTGCTCACCATGAGTCCACAGTTCTATGCAGTCTGAAGCTGAAAAAGAAAATCTTTAATCTTGGTAAAGTTTACCACTGATGATATCATGCCTATTACACAGGCAGAACCTGGTCAACATGATTTCAGCCACTGCCCTATGTGACCCTGAGTCAGCAGGACACTAAAAGAGACAGGCACCTTTCTGCATATTATAAATAATTTTAAATCTATAGTTGCCTGCATGAGGGAGTCCCCACTGTACTAGGGCAAGCATCTGATAAACACTGCAGATATTTAACTGCAAGCACTGTGCTGGCATTGAGAAACAAGGCTTTGTTAATGCAAAGTGGAGTCACTTTTTAATAACCCTGAAAATAAAATATGGGAAAAATAAGGGAGGGAGGGAAGCAGAGGTGGAAGAATTGAGAAAGAGAAAGTGAACTCCCAGCAATCATTAAGTGGTGGACTTTCTTTGATATACAGGCTTGAGTGAATGCCTTTCCTGAAAGTTTACTAGTGGAGACACTACACCTAATGGGATCTCAAGGGAGGCATGCATTTGCCCATGGATAACATACAGAGGAGACAAAAGCTGTCAGCCTGCTCTGATTCACTTCTTCGTCTTGTAGAGAAGGGAGATAAAAGTTCACATGTCTCCTAGCAAGGTAGGCAAGTGGTTTTCTGGTGCTATGCTACTTTGCAGTGGAAAACAGTGCATGTCTATGTTGATAGGAGAGGCGAGTTTTAAACAAGCATCAAGGCTAAATAAGAAGGTGGGGGTTGTTGAATAGCCTCACTTTCAAATAAAAGATAGAATAATGAATCCAAAAAACTTCTTTCTAAGGGTATGTGAAGGAGGTAGGGGGTCATCCAATTCAGGTAATTATATTGAAGCGGGGATAATATAACCACAGCAGCATAATTTGTGAACAGGAAAAATGTTGGCTCATCTTGACAAGAGTGCTACTTATTCAAAACTGGAGGAAGTAAATTCAACAAGATGTGAAAAGAAATAGCAGGAACTGTGCCATATGTTGTTTGTTTTACATCTGCATCACTGCTGACACTATGGGTTATTTACAACATCTGTTTATCTCATTTCCTTCCAAGGATAGGATGCAAGGGTTCTGTGGTCAGATATTCCAGTTTGAATAAGGTTTGTCTAACTTGAGCAGTTACTTCACGTCCTCCTTTGTTCCACGATTACGTTCGTTCCGTGACAGTGTTGTTCACGGTCATGTGGTTTTGTCCCTGTTCAATCCCTGTTTTCGTTTACCCATGGGCGTGATTACTTGTCTTGTGACAACTGCTACTTCACATCCTTGTTTTGTGACAACTACTGGATTTCCCTGGCTTCTTTTAGCCTTTTTTATTGTCAGGCTTCCGTTTTTTGATATTTCAAATCCCCATTGCAGGCGTGCAGGCTGTCTCGGGAAACCTGGCAGGAGGAGCCAGGTGAGCCCTCACCACTTGCCGCAGGCAAGCGGAAGCGGCAGAGGCGGCAGCGGCAGCGGTGGGCAAGACACCCTCACCCTGAACTCAGCAGTCTGTGGGCTGGCAGGCGAGCAGGCAAGGAGATGTCAGCCCCACCTCCGGGGCCCGAGGAGGACAGACCTACACCTGACAGTGGCTCTCTGCCTGTCCCTTCAAGAGCCACCTTCTCCTGCAGGGACAGGCGGGCAGCTGAGCCTGGCCTGGTGCAGGAGTTCCAGTCGGCTTTCTCAGTTGTCAGAGTACTCCTGGAGAGAAAGGGGGAAACAGCCATTGTTGTTACTTCACGTCCCTTGTCTTGGAACAGGAAGCGGGAACAAAGCGTGACAACAGAATTCCCCAGCCCAGGGGCAGGTATGGCTCGTCACGCTCTGTTCCCGGTTCAGGGTGCATGGTCAGGATGAGATTCTGCTGTCACACTATGGATGTGAAATAACCTTTTTTCATACCGGTCCCAAGCGGGACAGCAAAGAGGGACGAGAGGGATGTGAAGTAACGGCCTTGCTGTTTGGCTAATTGAAGAGGTACTGGAGTGAATCCTAGTTGCCTAATAGGGCATGGGATTAGCAATACAAGAAGGCACAAGATATGCCACTGTATCTCAACAGTTAGCTGTAATTAGCTGCAGTAAATTATGCAAACCTTACAGAAATACCTATAGGAAGAGCTGTGCCAGAAGGGGACAGGATTTCTAAACAATTATTAAGAGTTTTCTGAAAATTTCCAGGGCTCAAAAGGATATTGGAGAATGGGGCTTTAAAAATAAATTTTGTACATGAATGCTCATAAGCCCCACTCACCTATTTGACCAGGTGGGGAGTTTTGCTATGTCTGGAAGAGGCCATAGACAGATAAATAAGAAGAAAAATAATTTAATACTCTACCCTCCTTTTTATTTTTTGCATGTTATTAATCAATGGTGACATGAAATGAAAAAAATATTTTAAAGGTTTCTTTCTTTCTTTCTTTCTTTCTTTCTTTCTTTCTTTCTTTCTTTCTTTCTTTCTTTCTTTCTTTCTTTCTTTCTTTCTTTCAAATATTTAACCCCTTACTCAAAAAGGATACAAAATTGCTTACATCATTAAAAAGATAATATTTAAAAGTTAAAAGCAGTATACCAATATTTTAAAAGCATTAAGCAAATATATTAAAAATGCTAAATGAAATCATTACCAAAAAGACATTTAAAAGCAAAATGACACAACCATCAGTGTTTTTCTTAAAACCCACTCAGACAGCTAGTCACTAAGGGAAAACCTGCCTGAAGAAAAAGGCCTAAACCAGGAAGTGCAAGGATCCCATAGCCCCTCCCCCTGGGTCTTGTCCTCATCATCAGGCTGTGAAAATTGAAACTTGTCCATTAACAAAGGAAAGTCAGAGGCCACAGGAATATTGATCAACTCCCACCTCCAAGTCAGATCAGATCTGAGCATTTTTGCCTGGAGTTCTATAAATTACCTTCAACGGGGTACGGTACGTCATGCATTGTCTTCCTATGGGCCAGCATGTGATAGGATCTTGGCCACTCCAAAGAGCCCTGCTAGATGACTCTATGCAGATGCAACTGTGGCAGGGAAAAACGAATTCTTCCCTACCACTACTGCCACGGAATATGCCTTCAAAAGTGCCCCAAGAAGAGATCAGATTCACTCCAAGTTTTCTACAAACACTTACATTTATAAGGACTTTTAAAAAATGAAATGGAATTTTGTTTATCAGAATAAAATGAAACACAGGTAGCTATGAAGCGGTTTACCAGGAATCTAAACTGTCTCCTATCTCGGTTCAACACTTATGAGATGCCCATAGTAGACAAAGCTTGTACATCAGTTTCAAGGGGCAATGCCAGTTAAATGGATCCAATGGTTATCTGATCTTTGCTGTCCCGATGTGACCTTTGTTTATGATCCAGGATTAGCATGCCCAGAAAAACAAACCCAAGTTCAATCACCTGACACACCTACACCTTGTGACACAGGGGTTAAGCTGCTACACTGCAGCCAAAACTGTGGTCACAACCTGCAGCTATAACTATAATGTTAGTCTGCTCATGGTTGACTTAGCTTTCTGTTCTTCTGAAATTGGTAAAATAAATACCCAACTCACTTGGGGTGGGAGTAGGGTGATGTGTAGCTTGCATAATCAAATTGTTAACCACCGCGAGAGAGCTTCACCCACATTGATGGGTGAATACTGAGAGCTAAAGTAAAAAAACCACAAAAATAAATCAAAATTTCCAAGCTCTAAAGACAGTCTATCACACATTGTTGATTATGTAAGTTCATGTTTGTTGTAACTGGCTTTCAGTTATAGTACCTGTTAGAGATGGGCACGAAATGAACAATTTTTTGTTTCTGTTTTCGTTTTTTCATTTCGTTATGCAACGAAATGACAAACAAATTTTATCTCTAAAATGAAATGAAACGAACAGAAACACCAGAAATTTTGTCGTCCATTTCGTTTTCATTACGGCAATACATTGAACTGCTTTAAAGCTAAAAAAAATCACAAAAATTGAAATAAATGGTAACGAAACGGTAACAAAATGAACAAAAATGAAAACAATTTTTTGTGAAAATTCACGAAAAACGGAAATGAAACAAAACGGACCCCCTAAATGACAAACGACAAACAAAACACCAGTTTTTTTATTTGTGTCTATCTCTAGTACCTGTCATTCACTTAGCTGCCTATGGGAATTCTAGGAATTGTGGATGGGTGGACTTTTCTACACTGCAGATGGCAAAACTCAGGGACACAAATCCATTTTCTTTAAAAAAAATAGAGCTGAATTGCAGTTATTATTAGAAATTATTACATGTCACCTTTCTCTTTCTAGAACCAGGTGTGTAAATGTGCTGTGTACTCACACAACAAAGTGGAGCCTGGTGGCACAGTGGTTTAGCTGCGTACTGTAGCCAAAATTGTGCTCATGTCTTGGGGTTCAATCCCAGGCAGCTGGCTGATAGCTGACTCAGCCTTCTAGTATTCTGAGGTTGTTAAAATGATTACCCAGCTTGCTTTGGGCAATGGAGGGGGGCATGTGTAGCCTACATAACTAAATATTTAACCACCCAGTAAGTGCTTTAAGAACTGTGGGGCAGAATACAAGCAGAACACTTTGCTTTTGCCATTACAGATGAAGAAATTTGTATACTTTCAAACTTGGTGATTGAATCTGTTAATTTTATTTCATCTTCATCCATCTCAGCTTCAGACAAACATCCTATGCATTAAGCAACTCCACATATTTTGCAGTCTTGGCAGCAAGGAAACATCTCTATGTCATTAGGAACTGGACTGTATAATAGCAACACTATTGAACAGTGTGTGGTTTTTCAAATCTATATATAACTTACTAGGCATCATTATTTATTACTTCCCCACCATGATTACCATCCTAATTCTCATTTCTTGCCATTTGTTTTCTCTACATTAGTCACTTAGAGAATTCCAATTCTGTACTGTCTGTACAATAGAGTTTAATTAGGTACAGTGTCTCTATAGAATTAAATAAGAGCAGGCAAACAAGCTGGCATGATAAAAATTATAGAAAGCCAAAATATAGTGGATAAATCAAAGCACTGATTCGTAAAGCCATTAGAGAAAGATAGAAGAGAAGAAATTAATGGCCACAGTCAAGTGAGAAAAGATGTGTTGTGAGAAATGAAAAAACAGTGCAGTAAGGAGGGGTAGCAGATCTAAAGAGCAAAAGAACTCTTTAGTTAAATGGTATTTCTAATTAGTCCCATGATGGTGTCAGGAAACTGGTAGTATATTTGTTTACTTATCTTTAGTCTTCATACACTTCCTTTGTTTAGCGCAAAATTGTATTCCCAGCATTCAAATGGTAGGTAGTCAGATTTTTTTAAAAAAATCCATGTTATTACCTGCTTTTTGTTCTTAGATATTTCAGAAAACATTTTGAAATGGTTCTTCAAAAGGCCTGCAAGTTTCAGTTAGGCTAACATTTGTGTGAGGTTCCGCATTCATGATACCTAGAGCTGTGGTCAAACAGTACAATTCTGTGCCCTTCAGGCTCTTTGTGTCTCTTTGTATCTCTCCTACTCCATTATTTCAGACTCAGTAACAGTGTGTAACAAAGGACTCAGAGCACTAGAAGCTAAACTGTCATGAGCCCCAAAAGGGAAATATTGCAAGACCTTTCACTTCTCTCTTTCTTTTGTTTTCATGTCAGCCTGCATAGTTTTTTTGCCCGCATTTTCAAAGTAATCGACCAATTATACAGACCTCGGAAATCTCACAATTTCTGGTAAGTTGGGCTGAAACTCTCCACTATAGCCACAATGGATGGGGTATTTGAGAAATGGTGGTCTTAAAACAAAACAAATAACCAGATTTGCATTTAACTGTCATGGGCCTTGGTTTCAGTATTGATTTATACAAAGTAATATACATAATTACACAGAGGTTGCATTCCTCTGTTCCTTGCTTCCATAGCCACTTGTGTAAAAATGACCCAAATTATCCAGAATTAATGAATAGTTATTTGACTATATGGTCTAATCAGTGGAGTGCTTTGGTAATCTACTATTGTGGAACAGATGGAGAATTTCTTAGAAAAAGAAATAGAATATTGAGTGAAAAAAATGCTGTAGCAATTCAAAGGCTCACTATGATGTGTTGCCAGACACAAGGAGGGGTAAGGAAGGGGGTCATACAGTAAATAATGCAATAGCACATGGTACCTTTTGGCCTCAAGGTAGGTGAAGATACAAAAGGAAGTTGCAGTGAGACTAAGTCCCTGGTCCCATGTCCCTTTAAAAGCAATTTAAATTACCAGATAAACTGTGTCTAAAAATGGAATCCCCACGGCCACCGGGCTTTTGAAAAAAAAGAAGAAGAAAGAAAACCCGGTAATGCTCCCTTAAGCTAGGTTTCTGTGACTCACCCAAGAGGTATGGAAATTTTTTGCCTCGCTTTGAAAATCCAGCTTTTAAGGAGGCAGATGCCGTGGGACCACACAGATGATTCAGGTTTCTTTTTCTTTCTTTTTTCATAGTGCCGACAGGCTGTTCCTGGGGCCGATGGGCTATGTTTTTTTAAATTTCTTTTCACCTTCAGAGAAACAGGAAGCTCTATCCAGTCCTATAAGTTTTAATTTCCCCCAGCCAAGTGGTCCATTTTTTTCAAATCCTAGCACCACCTGCTGGCCAAGGGGGCTGAACTGCACTTTAAAATAATTTAAAAAAACAGCTTTTGATGTGGGAATTCCTGTCCCACATATTAAATCACGTGATAGGACGAAGAGGAAAAGCCAGACCTTCAGAATATCAGGATCAAAACCCAGGTGTGACCGGGGCCTTAGAAGGGAAAAGAAAATAGATTTAAAGGAGGAAGGAGGCATGCTATCACTCTTCCTTCCTCATTGCTCTGTGTAGAAGCAGGAATTTGGAGATTAGAGAGTGATAAAGGGATGCAATCAGAAGAATGGTGTGGTGATTCAATGGCATAAATTGCAAATCACCCAGCAATTCGTATCTTATGCAGATCATAGGATCATAGAATCATAGAGTTGGAAGAGACCTCAAGGGCCATCCAGTCCAACCCCCTGCCATGCAGGAACCCCCATCACAGGACTCCTGACAGATGGTCATCCAGCCTTTCTCTTTGTGAAACTACTAACATATTAGTAATTAGTGAAAACCCTGTGGAGTTCTGAAGAGTTTAGGAGGCTCCTAAAGGCAAGGATGGAATTTAGAAGACTTGGGGATTTCAGGACACTTACAGAGTTGGGTTGAAATGATTCACTCAGGAAAGGCACTGATCCCATGCTTGATTAAGAAAAGAAGTGAGCTTTGTGTTAGAACAGGGAGTTACAACACTTTTTGTATAACCTCTTTTATTGCTCATAGCTCTCACAGTGAATTGAATGGATGGTATAATGAAGTCTAGTAACACCAGGATTGGAGAAAAGCTGGGTTTTTATGTTCTCAAGAGGTTACATGCTAGTTGAACAGCAGATGGGAATCACTCAGTGTGAGATGCTCCAGCTGAAAGCCTCTTTCATTTGGTGAAGAGAGAAACTACTAAAATTGCCTGGTGCAGTTATGCCTCTGCATGGCTTTTCTTCCTAGGCAAAAGGAAACTGCTTGGAGCCATGCTGCTGGGGAACTCATAAAGTACCAGCAGAACTTGGCTCTCCTGGAAACAACACATGCTGAGAGAATAAAGAACTTCTATGATATGGAGAATTCAGCGGTTTTAGTCCCGATCTTGTAAATTGCTCCAATAAAGTTATTTGCAGTGCTATGGCAATAGACATAGTTATATGTGACTGTGTCACCAGACAGAGGCGGCTGGGAGCCACTTTAATCAAAACACAGAGAAGGCCTTCACTGCCACATGTAATGGCACATATTAGATTCATTAAGTGGAAGATGGTTGCCTGAGGGAAATATGGTCATTATCCCCAACAATCAGAAGTGGGGCTTGAAAAGAAATTCATAACCTGTGCAGATCTCATAGGATATAGGAAATAGGATCATGTAATTAATGAACCAGCAGCATTTGTGCTGCTTCATTTTGGGCCCAATTGAGCTTCAAAAGGTTCTTCAAAGCTAGACTATGCCATAGTTCAGTACAACTATGGTATGATTGTCTTGTAAAGAGCTGAAATTAATTAGGAACATACACAGCTCATACAATATCTAGAGTGCATGAATTAGAGTTACTCATTAGGTTATCACACAGGTCCATATTAGAGATGGGCATGAACCAGAAAAACCATGGTTCGGGTTCATCTGGTTCGGGTCCACCCTTGGTTTGGTTTGGGTTTGGGTTCAAATGAATTTTTTTAAAACATTCGTTCAAACCCAAACCAGTTTGGCAGCAGCGGGAGCCGTGATCCTGCCTCCTCATGTGGAGGTGGGCCAGCTGTCATGCACCTGTGGCGGAGATCACTGGAGAGGGGCCGCGATCCTGTCTCTGCGTGCAGAGGTGAGACTGCAGCTCCCTCTCGGCCGCACTCCGCTGCGAGTGGATGACACCCAGGCCGGCTGTCATGCACCTATGGCGAAGATCCCTTCTCCTGACCACTCTCCGCCGCAAGTGGATGACAGCCGGGCTGGCTGTCATGCACCCGTGGCAGAGACCGCTGGAGAGGGGACCATGATCCTTCCTCTGCATGCAGAGGCGAGACTGTGGATCCCTTCTGACTGCCCTCCACCACGAGTGTATCCACGGCAGACATCTATTCAGAGGGAGCCGCAGGCTCAGCTCTGCTTGCAGTGCAGAGCCCGGGGTCCTCTCCTGACTGCCCTCGGCCATGGGGAGTTGACAGTGGGCCGGCTGTCACCTCCCTGTGGCGGAGATCCCTTCAGCGGGGGCCACGGGCTCAGCTCCGCTTGCAGAGCCAAGCCTGTGGTCCTCTCTTGATTGCCCTCCACTGCGGGTGTGTGACAGCCAGGCAGGCTGTCATCCGCCCACAGGGAAGATCCCTTTATAGAGAACCCCAGTCCCTTCTCTGCTTCTGGAGGCGAGAACTGGGCTCTCTCTAGACAGTACTCCTCACGGGCGGTGACAGCTGAGTTGTCATCACCAGCGGGGAAGAATGAAACAAACCTAACTAAACCAATTTTTCTGGTTCATTTTGTTTTGTTCTTAAATTACTCTGGGGCTCGTTATTCATTTTGTTACCTAATGAAATGAATAACGAATAATGGAACAAAAAATACATTTTGTGCCCGTCTCTAGTCCATATGCTGCATCCCCAGAAAAGCTGTTTCTACAGAATATCGTGTAGCAGCACTGCAGGAATCTTCAAATTGTTTTCTTTGTTATACAGTAGCAGATGAGTTAATGATTATGTCATATGAGGAAAATATCACCTTTTAACTTCCAGTAACAGGCATATACTGAGCTAGGACAGTTTCATTTTCAGAAGAAAGTGACTAACTCCATTCTTCTCACTTTGCCATAAGGGGTACTAGAAATGTCCATGATCAATATTTGTGTTTTTCTTTCATTTCACGATCTTTTACAAGGATGCTTCCTTCATTTCCTTACTTTTTGTGCACTTCTTCCTTTTAAAAAAAGTTGTTTATTTTTTTTCTCAATGAGGACATCCTCTTTCCAATCACATCTTGTCACTCATGAGACTGGATCTAATATCATTAGTCTACCCTAATATTTTTACATCGCTTCTTTCTCTTCATATTGAGGTAGGAGGAGAGAGAGTGCTCTAACAGCTACCACAGGCGGTTTTCTAAGCATCTGAGTAAATGTCTTGGGTTCATAATAACAGAACCCCATTATTTATTTTGAAAAAAATGGCAGATAATCCCAACCTGTCTGAGTACTGTATTGACCTTTCAGGTGAAAAAGTTGTTGCTGGATTTGGGGCACTATCACAATCTGGCAAGTTGTTCTGGAGCTCCTAATTTAATCCTAGTGTCAATCAAGTGTGTGTGTGTGTGTGTGTGTGTGTGTGTGTGTGTGTGTGTGTGTGTAGCTGGTTGTACTGGTAAGGCCTGGGGTTTATAGCCACTAGATCTCTTGCTTGTGAATAAGAGGGTTATGCAAGATATTGTTTTAGCAGTAGCAGTTATGCTTTTTAGAAGCTAACATTTGTCATCTCATATGATAAGGGCAACACAAAATGTTAGAACCAAAAGTTGGAATCAATCTGTCTTCTTGGACAAATGTGGCCCAGGAATTCAATTTGGGAGCAATATCTTGAGCCTTATTGTAAAAATACTGTGAAGCCACATGAAAAAGATTTAAACAAAAGGCCAATACTTCACCAGTATTAACTGAGAGCTCATTGGCACAGCAATTCTAACTGGAGGTTAGGGGGCCAGTGAAGTTGCAGGTAATTCTGTATGCCTAAAGCTCTTTTACATCACACTAGCCAAGAAGAGGGTTGTCAGTCTGATGGCACCAGCTGAGGTCATAGATATACACCATACTTCCCTGCATGAAGACATATCTCCAAGACAGCAGAAAGGATTTCAGGTTGACTTGAAGAAGAGAACATCATTTTGACTGTGTGATGCTGTCAATTTATGCCTGAAGACTCATTCCCTCATTGTCTCCCACAGGCACCAGAGCACACTGGCTGAAGCGAAGATTATTATGTATTATGCTTGCTTGGCTCCTAGTCCTTCTAATATGACAAAGACCCATTTGTATGACTTCACAAGGTCTCAAGTCTACCTACTCTGCATCTCATGTTTTGGCCACAAAAACGCAGGGCATTGAGTGCTGACACTCCTCAGCCAGAACAGGAAGTGTTGGGCCTGTTTTTATCTCTAGAGATTTACAGAATGCTTGCTAAATTATTCATTATTTTTTACTTATACTGGTTCGCTATTTGACCCGATGTGAAACACACATAGATACCCATAGAAAGGAGGAAAATGTAAATAAAGACCAGTAGCAGATATTGAAAAGGATGTAGAAGAAATTCTAAAAATTATCAAACTTCAGATCTGATCCATGTGAAAAGGACAGTCAGATCACTCATCATTTCCATCTTATTAGGACCAAATTTTAGTTTGTCTTCATTGAACACATCATGCCCACAAATATGGAAACACAAGATGTAACCAATCAGAACCATAAAATCTGATTGGCAGGAGTTGCCCGGGGATTCAGAATGGATTATTTTGTAGTCCTACTTGGAGATCGCTGGTGGTCTCCCATCCAAGTATTAACAAGGCCTGACACTGCTTTGCTTCCAACATCAAATGTGATTTGATGCATTCGGAACGATATGGTTCACATGTCTTAAGCGACTTAAGGGAATCATTTACTACACCTGGATCAGATAAAAGGAGAGAATAGAGGCTACAATACTACAATTTATCAAAGAAAACATCCAATAAAGATGTAGGTCTAAGAGGACATCCTCACCTCAAACATTGAGAAGTAAAGTATTAAACATAATTTCTCATTCACTGTACACTAAAAATAGAATCAAAGGATAGAGAGAAACAGCGAGAGACTGATGTTTGGTAATAGATGATTGCATAAGAACTCAGATATAATATGTGTCCTATCTTTTAATTGGATCTCCTTTATATATATATATATATACTTTTTCCCGAGACAAAATATTAATTTCTATGCATAATGACAATATCTGTACCCAGATAAGTTAAAACTGCTTAGTGATATGCATCCTCATATGTAAAGCATATAATCCAGGCATCAGTAATCATGAGAGGGGTGCGAAAAATAGATCCCTGTAAGAAGATTATTCCAGATTTTCTAAGAACTTTATTGCCTGTAGTACTGTAGTAGCTGTTTTCATGATACTGCATTACGTAGGTCAGATGGTCCTAGATTTTATAAAAGTACAATGATACCTTTTAAGACTAATGCCTCATAAGATGAAAAATTTGCAAGAGAAATGAAATTTATGGGAATAGCGTTGCTTCACAAGATGAAAATTCCCCATGGAATCCTTTGCAAGAAGAAAATTCATTCTGCATTTTGAAACAAGTTACCCAGGATGCATTGCACCCCCATAGTTTGTGGAGGGGTGGGAGGAGTTTTTTTCATCAAGTTTGAAGCCATTCTGGAATTGTTTTGCAGTAGTTTTTGGACTTTGAGAACTTGAAAAGTTAGGGAGCTGAAGTTTCCTTGCTTTCTTTTGTGTTTTTGCATTGTTTTCCATTCCACTTTGGCCAGGAATGACCTGGTGTTTTTTTTTTTTGGAGCTTGCTGTTGTCCATGTTTGCATTGTTTTTTCATAGCACATTTGGTGGGAACAGGCTGGGGATTGTCTTGCTGCTTGCTTTTGTCCATGTTTGCTTTGCCCTGCAGGTTGTGTGTGCGTTCCAGGGTGTGTGTGTGTGTGCCAGCTTTGTGTGCCTTTAAAGTGCACTTTATAAAGAGGACTGGGGGAAGTGGCCCCTTTTTTTGGCCTTTTTTCTGACCTCCCTTTCCAGTCATTCCTTTGGGAAACCACGTTTCATAAGACAAATTTTTCGTAAAGTGAATTGTCCTGTAGAATTAATTAAATTCATCCTACGAGGTACCACTGTATACACAAACTATGTACACATATTCCACTCAAAACAGATCCTTTTCCTTTACATAAGAGTGAACTGTGTCATAAACATTTCCTTCTGCTCCAGAGGAGTTTCAAGTAGACAGGAGCTGACTGTGATCTCACACACAAAAGGGGGAGCATTAATGCAGGCTCTGCTTATATAAACTTGTCTGCTGCTTTCTTGACATTAATAGATCCACTTGTTTGATGGAATCTGAGCATGTTGGACAGGGTCTTTGGAGATTTGAGAGCCATTGTGTGTATTCTAGATCCTTGCTTTCCAGAAAAAAAAATCTTCTGAGGTCTACAAAAGGGATTTTACCCAACTCTGATTTCCTATTAAAAGTAAATTTCATAGAATCATAGAGTTGGAAGAGACCTCAAGGGCCATCTAGTCCAACCCCCTGCCATGCAGGAACCCCCATCACAATATTTCCGAGACAGATGGCCATCCAGCTTCTGCTTAAAAACCTCCAAGGAATGAGACTCCACCACCATTTGTGGTAGCATATTCCACTGCCGAACAGCTCTAACTATCATGAAGTTCTTCCTAATGTTCAAATGGAATCTCTTTTCCTGTAGTTTGAAACCATTGCTCCGAGTCCTAGTCTCTGAAGCCATGGAAAACAAACCTGTTCCCTCTTCAATATGACATCCTTTCAAATATTAAAAAATAGCTATCATATCCCCCCCCCAGCCTTCTTTTAGAGAGGCTAAAGATTCCCAGTTACCTAAGCCGTTCCTGATAAGACATTTCCTCCAGACCCTCAACCATCCTGGTCACCTTCCTCTGCACCCGCTCGAGGTTGTCAACATCCTTTTCTCTTCAAGCTGAAGAGAGGTCATTTATGATCACCCTTTGGGTGTGATCAATCAACCAATTATAAATCCACCTAACAGTAGCACTATCTATCCTACTTTCTACTAACTTCTCACTTCTCAGCCTGTCATCCTCTGATGAAGGTGTTCCTTGATTTCCTTGTTTCCTTGTTCTATCAAGCACCCTGCCATGGCTCACCTCACTAGGTTCTGCCATTCTCAAGCAGGAACCTCAGAGAAAGAGGCATTGCCAGTCACTTTTCCTTTTCAGAGGACCGCTACCTTAACACAGCTTAATAAAACAGCTGTTGCATTAGGTTAGTGTGGAGGGGAAGGAAAATCAAGCTCCTTCATGTAGTTTTATAGTACTACGGATGATAATAACCGTAAATCAGTTAGCAAGAAAGGATGGGGATTAGCTGGAACATAAACATGAATTAAAATCACATCTGAGAAAAGAGCCCAGGTGTGAAGTACTTCAGCTAACAGTGCTAAGAACATAAATTGAACCCCTAAAACCATGACTTAAAAAGCAATTCTAGTTGTTCTAATGAAGGAGTAGCAGGAGAATTACAGGTGTCATGGAAGATTAAATACAATGCTCCATCTTGGACAGAGAGTAAACAGTTATTGGATTAGAAAAGAAGGAAAAATAAAACATTTGGGGAGCAATTCAGTTAAGTAAACAGTGTTTGCCCAGAAGCTGAATTGGAACAAAAGTAATCCAGAGCACTCCTTTCACCGGGTCTTAAGGGATGCTGACTGTAGCAGGACAAATCATCTTCCAACCTATGCATTTGTTTGTAAGTGGTGGACGAACATGGGATGCTTCTTTTAGGACATGCACACACAATTTTTAAACCCAGGAGCCAGAGGGATGTTTTGTTGGTGGAATTGTTCCCATTGGTGGAACCAGGAGAAGGCAACTAACCATCTTTGACAGCCTCTGAGAGGGATGGGGACCCGTGACTTGCCGTTGAGTCTAGTGACTGGACTTGGACTCAGCTTGGGTTTTGTTTTGTTTCCAAAGAGACTTGCACTTGACTTGCATCAAAATCAAACCAATTTTCCAAGTTCTGTTTTTGAGTCACTATTATTTTAATGGAGACCAGCAGGAGTGGTCATTTGCCTGCCTCTCCTGCAGGTCTCCTTTAAAATGATCGGGACTTGAAAATGCAATTCAGAAAAAAAAAGAGTCCAAGTCCTGAGTCGCATATGAGTCTTTGAAAAAGAAGAAAAGGTAGTGATGCGAATAGAGGCTCAAATTGCCAAGCTCTAGCTTGCTTTTCCAGCTGAGGCCAAAGAGGTTGGAGATGGGGGACTTTATTTAAGCCTTCTGAACTCCACTGATGGGCCCTTTCCAACCTGCCTTGGCTTCCTCTTAAGCTGGATCAAGGGGCTCCCCAGAGTATGCTTGTTGTAAATAGGAGTTTTTCTGCATTTAGCAGGTCTGATATGGGGGCGGGCTGCATTGGAGCTTTGTGGGTGAAAGGCCTTCCTTTCTCCTCCTCCTCCTCATTGGGATAAGGCAGGTCCTTTGAGTTCCCCTGGAGGGATAGAAGAGGTGGGGAGATGAAAGAGTCTGTTGGGGAGGACGAGATGGAATGTTTGGCACACAAATTGGCTGATTTATTTTTTAAAATTAACAGCTTTTAAAAATATTATGAAAAGCTTTTTGATGAACTACTTTAATAATCTTAGAACTGCAGAGCTGGAAGCTAAGTGGATGTAATTCAGTATACACCCACAGTAGCTACAATAGTGGCATGGTAGAAGTGCCCTTCATGAAGTACATTTGCCCACACATTCCACGACAGTCACAGTGGGACACACACACACACACACACACACACACACACACACACACACACACACACACACACACACACACACACACACACACACACACACGAGAGAGAGAGAGAGAGAGAGAGAGAGAGAGAGAGCACCAGCTTTTCTTAGAGATTCCATTTGAACATTAGGAAGAACTTCATGACAGTCAGAGCTGTTCAGCAGTGGAATGGTGGTTGAGTCTCCTTCTTTGGAGGTTTTTAAGCAGAGGCTGGATGGACATATGTCAGAAATATTGTGATGGGGGTTCCTGCATGGCAGGGGGTTGGACTAGATGGCCCTTGAGGTCTCTTCCAACTCTATGATTCTATGATTCTATGATTCTATGATTCTATGAGCTATCAGCTATCTCAAATATTCAATTTTTGAGCAAGGTTAATGGAGCATATGGTGGTTTCTCAGCTCCAGGGATTCATGGAGGAAGTGGATTATCTAGATCCATTTCAGTCAGGTTTCAGGTATGGTTATGGAATGCAGACAGTTCTGGTCACTTTGCTGGAGGACCTATGCCAAGAACTTGACAGATGGAGTGAGTCCCTATTGGTTCTGCTGGACCTTGAGTGGCTTTCAGTATTATTGACCATGGTATCCTTCTGGGTCATATCTCGGGGATGGGAATTGGAAGTACTGTTATGCAGTGCCTCCACTCTCTCTTGAAGGGGAGAACTCAGAAATTGGTGCTGGAGGACTCCTATTCAATATCCTGGCCATTGGCCTGTGGCATCCTTCAGGGTTCTACCTCCCCCCCATGCTTTTTAACATCCACATGACACCACTAGGAGGGATTGTCTAAAGTTTTGGAGTTCAGTGTCGCCAGTATGTGGATGACACCCAACTCTCCTTTCCATCTAATTCAGGGGTGTCCAAACTTTGGCCCTCCAGATGTTTTGTACCACAACTCCCAGAATTATAAGCCTGTATTGACAATGACAAAGGACTGTGGGAGTTGTGGTCCAAAACATCTGGAGGGCCAAAGTTTGGACATCACTGATCTAATTCTAAGGAAATTGTCTTAATTCTAAACCAGTGCTTGGTTTCAGTAATAGAGTTAATCTAGGCAAGACAGACGTGGTTCTGGTCAACTGAAAGACATGTGAGGAAATGGGGATACAACCTGAGTAAAATGGGTTTACAATCCTCCTGAAAACTCAAGTTTGTATCTCAGGTGTACTCCTGAATTCAATCCTGAGTCCAAATGCCCAGGTTTCATTGGTGGCCAGAAGTGCTTTTCCACAGTTAATGCTGGTGCAGCAGCTGTGCCTCTTCCTTGAGATACCTGATCTGGCTACAGTGATACATACCTTAGTTACATATAGCTTGGTGTACTATAACACACTGTATGTGGGACTGCTTTTGAAGATAGTTCAGAAACTCCATCTGTTTCAAAATGCAGCAGCTAGACTACTGACTGGGGCCAGTTACAGATAGTACTGTATAACACTC
The DNA here is from genome assembly GCA_029282475.1 of Phrynocephalus forsythii. Classification (NCBI taxonomy): domain Eukaryota; kingdom Metazoa; phylum Chordata; class Lepidosauria; order Squamata; family Agamidae; genus Phrynocephalus; species Phrynocephalus forsythii. Next base: position 96,420,776 of record JAPFRF010000005.1, read on the forward strand.
CTGTTACAACAACTGCACCTTCATTTACCTGCCCAATTCAAAGTGGTAAACATTACCTATAAATTACATATAAAGCCCTATTCAGTTTGGGTCTAGGCTATCCAAAGATCCATATCTCCCCATATAAGCCTTCTTGGCCTTTAAGATCATCAGAGAAGGCCCTCCTATTGTTACCATTGGTAGCAGAGGCACAGCTGGTGGTGACATGGGAGATGATTTTTTTTAATTCTGTGACTCCTACTCTGCAAGGTAGTCAGCCCATAATTTGGTAAGAGCAGAATCCTATGTAATAGCTTGTGATTAAAGTTCAAATCACATTAGTGTTGGAGAGCTGTGTTTGAGGTCATTCTCAACGTTTGAAAAAGGAGACTTCAAAAAAAAAACTGTGCTTAAGCCCCAAATATCAATCAGAAAGCCATACAAACTTATTTTCAAAATAAATTAATTATGAAAAACTACTCTGCACTCAGAATTTCTACCCTTCACTGCAGAGATCTTGGCATAGCTGCCACTGATTATATGGATAGAAGAACATCTTTGCTAGGGAAAAATGTCTGAAAGGGGTTAGCTGAAATTCTTTCTGATGATTTTATTTGGTGAAGTAAGGACAGTTATGCATTGCCATCTCTTCAAAACACAGAACAGTGCTTTGTGATCAAAAGTGGTACAAAATCTATATTTTGTGAGTACTGAGTACTTCAGTTCAGTCAGATCTAGCTGGCTGACTTTGACCTAAAGCCAAAGTGTAACATGTATTAGTGTGTAGTCAAAGCATTTCTAACCTTCAAAGTGATTTACAAGCAATTAATTAATCAATGCTCCCAGCAGAAAAAGAACATCACAATTACACAGAGTGTCTGAGAAACCAAGCCAATCTATGGATAATAAGCACTTCTCCCATACTTTGTTGAAAAGGTAAAGGTCTGAGGTTCACACACAAGTCTGAAATTATCTGTAAACATAGTCACACACACACACACACACACACACACACACACACACACACACACACACACACACACACAGAGAGAGAGAGAGAGAGAGAGAGAGAGAGAGAGAGAGAGAGAGAGAGAGAGAGAAGAAATATATCCATAGTGCCTATAAGTATAAAGATTGCTAGCACTGATTGGCTCAGCTGTAAGAAAAGGATAAACTCTTCCTCAAAAATGCTTAACCACCTAATTTACAACTTTTAGGAATGTCTTGGTATTACAGGAAGGGGCTTATACTATTGCCCCCCCAAAGAAAAGAGGCCAAGACATAAGGTTTGGGTAAATCAGGCCACACTTTATTAACTCCGCAACCACAACTCAGAAGAAACTGGGGCCATCCGTAGGGCGGAAGGCTGATCCGTGTGAGTCCAGACCCGCCACACACAGACCCAGGCAGGAGCCACCATCCGATTAGGGGCAACCCAGCAGGCTCAACCACCCGAGGCTGTCAGCTCTGGGTAATTGCCACCCGTGGGGCCCAGCCACTTACCTCCCCCCGGCGTCGAGTCCTCAAGGCCTTCAGTGCCGAGGGGGGGCAGCAAATACTCCTATCAGGTGACCCTTGGCTCCATACCTTACCTGCCTTCCAACCCTACCCGCCTGTGTGACCAAATACTGCGAAAGAACCACGCCAGACCCAGTAAATAACTTTAAGAACGGGATGGGCGAAAACACACCTGTTCCTTGTCTGGCCAATCTGGAGCAGGTCAAAAATTCCCATCCGGCCTCATAGCAACCAGTATAACTCGCTCTTAATTCAGGGTGGGCGGGTGGGACGCTGCTTGCCACCAGGGAAAGAGGCCAGCCGACCATTGGGAGCTCCTTTTAAGGTAAACTCCCATCTGGCCCCTTCGAGCCACCGTCTGGCTCGCTCATCTTTGCCTCTCCCTGGCGGGTGGGGGCAAATTAGCTCCCGCAGCGCATTGTGCGCCGCGGTAGAGCCTTCTGAATGCAATACAACAATTTCAAATGTTTACTGGTATTTTTACTAGTTGTTTTCTATTTGACTCACAGTAAAATGATCAAACTTCTGCCGCATAGAGCCAATGCAATGTCATAGATAGTATTATATTGTGGGTCCAGACACCACAACATAGATCAGCATAGCTTTCTTTATTCCAAAGAGGACATAACAAACACAGAACACACATTCGATAAATAACACATAACTCCACCCTGAATCAGTCCAATCTAGGCATCACCTCATTACAAGGTCCACCTGTCTTCTGCTGCTCTCAGAAACCTCCTTTAAAGTGCCCAACACACTACACCCCTACCCCTGACAAGATTGTACCCAATTGCAATCATAGTGTTGCAGATAGCGAAGAGAAGCCCACACTCACAGAGTACTTCTTAAAACATTGTCTTTAGTCTCCCGATTAATACCCAGTGGCTCAGAATGTTCTACCCTTGGTGCCTCAGCACGTTCCCCATCGTCACTACACTCTGGTCACATTGTTGGTGGATCTATAATGGGCTGTGGCATGATGTCTGCTACATTGGGTGCCACAACTTCTGGTATCTCACTCTCTGGTTTCTCTCTGGTGGCTGCTGTCCTGTCTGGCCGTCTCTGTCACAGATGATCCAGGTGACATTGCCACTCTTGGCCCTCAGATGTAACTACTCAGTTACCCAGTCAGAGCCCCAACCATAATTACAGGCATAAGCCAGATTTCCCAGATGAACCTGCATCTTCCCCTCTGCTTGCTGTGATTCTTTTGCTGCCAAGTCTGGATGTAACCTATCCAGGGCCACAGTCAGCCTTCTTTTTGTTAACAACGCTGCTGGACCTCACCCTGTTGTAGAGTGGGGAGTAACATGTTGTTGCAACAACAGTGCTGCTAACCAGTCATGCCAATTTCCCCTGACCACCTGGCAGAGAGTGTCTTTCACTGTCATTATTTCCCAAAATAATGAAATTCAGCAGATATGAACTGAGCCCCATTGCCTGAAACAATAGTGTCCAGCAACCCATGTGTCACACACAGCTGCTGAAGTACATGGTCGTGGACATACTGGACACTGGGACCACCTCCAACCATTTAGAAAATGCATCTCACAGAATAAGAAATAAATGCCCCTGAAAGGGACCAGCAAAGTCTATGTGGAGTTGGGACCAAGGCCCTCGTGCTGCCTCCCATTGGTGCACAGAGGCCTGTGCTAGTGCTGGTCATGCCTCCTGACACATCTGGGCCCAACATGCCCTACGTACCCTTACCCAGATTGGGACCACTGTTGGCTTCAATTTGAGCTAAACAGGTGGCTCAGTATATTTCCCCAAAAATCCTTTACACACAGCTGTCACATCCCTGTTCTTCATTTGAATATGAATGCCCAGTAGTTCAAGCCATTCCAATACCAGTAGGCTTGGCAATTGCCCTTTTCCCATTACCACTCATAAAGCCCCCCTAAAGTTCTTATAGGCTACTTGCAGGGTGCCCATCCCAGCACCGGAACCTGCCTGCACTGGAAATCCTTAAGGGGTACCTTACATGGATCCAAGTTATTCCTCCATCCCTTAGGATAAATCTGCTGGAGTGTCTGGTCTGCAATAATAGACCATGCAGAACCTGTATCTACTTCTCTTTCACATGGCATGTCCTGGATTCTTACAGTCACTCTAATCTTTGGTAGAATTGCTGGCTGTAAAGTCATCAGGAAGTTGTCTCCTTTAATCTCTGGCAGTTCGGCAGGACACCACAAAAGGGTGTAACACTCAACCTGCTAGTGAAAAACCTTCTTGGATGCCCAACCAGCTTGATCATTTCCCCCTTTCAGCTGGCCTCCACTCAGGAGCATCACAAATGACCCGGGCAATGTGCCCCACTCAGGGCTGACGCTTCCATTAAGGTGAACTAGGCAGTTGCCTAGGGTGATAAAATGGAGAGAGGGTGATGGCCAGCCTGCTGCTCCCCCACCGCCACCACCACCCCGCTGCTGGCCACCGCCGTCCATCCCCCACCACCTGCCAGCCGCCCATCGCCGTCTGCCCTCCGCCCCACCCCCGTCACCCCTCGCTGCCCACCCCACCCCTGCCCACCCACCACCCACCCGCCACCCCCTGCCCCACCCACCCACTGCCCGCCCCTCCCCCACCCCTCACCTAGGGTGCAAAAAAACCTAGCACTGGCCCTGGCCCCACTTTCTCACAGCTTTGGCACTGTGCGTTCTGAAATGGACATGCTTCCCTCAAGTGGGATCCGCACATACAACTGGCACACACATTTTCTGGTGGTTACTTTACTCCTTGACTTCTATTATGGGCAACTTGCCTCACGGCTTCTACCTCTTCCTCCTTGCACAGGTCTTCCCAGTCCCACTGCTGTGGATTACCACTCTCCAGCCAGTTGTGGAGCTTATCATATTTCCCTGTTGGATTTGTCTTGTAAATTTCTGTGCAGCCTCTATAGATAAGATTTCCTCATAAGTTGTTTTAAAATCCAAGTTCTTCCTTGTGAGCAAATTACATTGTATTCCTTCGTCGCTTAGCCATCAAACGAGTCTGTCTCTCAATTTCCTCAAGATTTGCAAAGTTACAATGCATTGCTGCTTGTTGGAGAGCTATAACGTAATTATTTGCTGACTCCCCAAGCCCCTGGTTTGGCTTTTAAATGCATGCCAACAAACAATCTCCAAAGGTCAGGTGAGAAGTGCTCTCATAGCTTGTCTTTAATGACTGCAAATGTAATGTCTTTCAAAGGGGTGGGGGCACACAATGCTCTCAGTTTCAAAGACACACAATCTGCCCAAACTAAGGAAGGTGGCCTTGACAGTTTCAGCTTCTCCTATTTTGTTAGCGGCAAGATAAAACTCAAACCTTGATATGTAAATTTCCCAGTCAGCTGGTCAAAAGCCTCAATCAGTCCCCTTTTATCCATTTCCACAGCTCTTCCTTCCCTTCTCCAAAAGTTCTCCCCACAGACAGGTAATTCCTTCAATGTAACATACTCTCTGCAGGCAAGCAAAAATCCCCTTCATCGCCAGTATTATGTAGTGGGTCCAGACACTGCAACTTCCAAAGAGGACATAACAAACACAGAACACACAGTTCATAAATATCACATAACTCCACCCCAATCAGTCCATCTAGGTATCACCTCATTACAAGGTCCACCTGTCTTCTGCTGCTCTCAGAAACCTCCTTTAAAGTGTTTGATACACTACACAGTGTCACATGGGATGCAGGAGACCTAGCTTCAAATTCCTGAACAGTCATGGAAACATGGCTCAAAAAGTGCCGAACTCTAATGGTGTTCAGTTTCTAAAGAAATTGCAACCATTGATTTTTCTTCATAGTGGAGGTCTCCTAATTTATTTCCTCTTCTTCTAGTCCACCATTTCTGACCTCTGGAGTGGCAGCAGGTTGCCTCAAGGATGGTCACTCAAGCCAAGCACTTTGTGTTCCTGGCAGCTTCATACAAAGCTGCTAGTGCAGCACTAGAGGTGCTACATGGAATCCCCTCCTCACTGGGCCATCTGGAACACTTATCTGACATTACATGTTGTGGAGGTCCTTCTGCTGCAGCAGTGTGCCAATCCAGGCAGAAGTGTGGCTAGCCCTTCCCTGCATCCTCAGAAAGCCAACAGAATCCCCACCCTACTTCTTTGATGGAGTGGTCAGTCACCAGAGAAGGCAGGGAAAGGCTGGCAACACTCCTCCCTAGATTGGCACAGTGCTAGAGTAGAAGGAATCTGGTGACACATGATGACACCCAGCCTGAAGATGAAGGTCCACACACCATGCATAGATCCACACTGAAACCTTCATATGAAACTGTAAGGTCATAAAGTGCCGAACTCGAATGGCCACGAGTAACGAAAGAAGTTGTGACCATTTCTACATCATGGAGGTGTTCTGATTTATTTCCTCTTCTTCCAGACTACAGTTTCTGACCTCTGGAGTGGCAATCTCCTCTTCTTTGAATTCCAGGCAAAATCCAAAGAAACAAAACAAAATGACAAAAGACAAAAATATGTGGCACCTTAAAGACTATTATATTTTAATGTAAGCTTTTGTGGATCAAGTCCACTTCTTCAGACATATCACAACAGAATGAAATGTTTAGTAAAATATCAGTTTTATACCAAATATCCATTGGATCTTGGGTGTAGCTTGGGAGTATGGTGCATTTTAACATCAAAATTCCTCAATAGACAGAAAACAGGTACCAGATCTGGGTGGAGAGGAGCGGCGAGAAGGAAGAGATGAGGGTTGAAGGTTGAGGAATCACTTAAAGCTTAAGAGTGAGTTAAGACACCAATAGCGGCCAGATGGCCAGATGGGCAGGCTATAAATAAATAAATAAATAAATGAATAAATAAATAAATAAATAAATAGCACTTAAGTCCACAACTGAGACCACTCATACAAATCCTCATTGACAAGAATAACTCACTCTCCAAAGACCTTGCTGGGAGACCCATACCTGCCTACAGACAATAGCCCAAATGTTGATATTTCATTCAACATTTCATTCTTTTGCTGTATGTCTGAAGATTAAGTGGACTTAATCCACAAAAGTTTACTTTAAAATATAATAGTCTTATATTTATATAATAGACTATTATATAAATGTAAAATATAACAAGCCCACTAGTTTGCCATTGACAAGATAATAACTGAGCTGCAATTTATGACATGAAATGCTGCATGGTATGCATAGTGTGACAGATTCCATAGCAGGGATAAGAAAGTTTATCCAGCAACACCAGACTGAGGCGTGATTGGCTGATAGAGAACTAAGGACAGGATCATTCATAGGGCACTAGCAGAAGTTATATATGTGTGATGCCAGAAGAAGAACAAGATGTTATGGGAATTTGGGCTCAGCTAGAAGCATAATATGAGAGTTGTTTAGGGATGGGCACCTTACAAAAATGACATGCTGTTTTGTCCTTTCATAAGCTTATGAAACTTTACAAAATAAAATGAAACAGCAAACATTGTGTCAGCAAGAAATGAAACAAAACACTATTTTTGTTTCAGAAATGAAACAATGCATCCTAGCAATGCATCCTAGCATTGCAGGAGGTTTGTTTTTAAATGGATTGATTTGTTTTCCTTCTTTCCCACACCCCAGCTGTTGAGATTAGCTTATCTCTGATCTTGATCTGCCTGCAGCTAGCCAGGAGCTGAGCAATTCCCTTCGCTGGCTGTGTCTGCAAGTTGATTTAAACTGATTGCTTTCCTTTCCTTTTTAAGTAGGACTGTGGAGTTTATTTTTTAAAATATTTTCTTTTCCCCCCTCACAACACTGATCAGCTTTTGAGTTTATCTCTCTAATATTTCCAGGCAGCAGCTAGTTATTAGCTTTCTAGCGTGTTTACAGAGGTTTCTTTGCTTGATAGCAAATTGATTGGAAGGTTTAAGAGTCTTTGATTTATGGCAGTGGGCTCCATGTTAAATAAAAAAGGGAAAGCTCCCCATTATTTATAGCCTTACAAAGTGTTTTGTTTCATTTCATTTTGTGACAAATATTCTTTTAAAAAATCTGTTATTAATGAAACGACTGAATGCCAGACTGAAATGAAATGAAATGATATATTTCTATTTTGTGTCCATCTCTACAATTGTTATATGAAGAATGATTTGTGGAGATAGTTCTACAGTATGATGGTTTTGAAAGGTTTATTGTAGCAGACAGTTTGATAGTGAATCGAGGTAAACTGACTTCTGAAAGATTATTTGGAGAACATCTAGCTGAAATCATGAGCTCTAAGCTGAAGAAGAAACTGTAACCATACACATGTTGAACTTATTTATTTATTTATTTATTTATTTAAGTACTTATATCCCGCACCATCTTCCCAACGGGAACTCTGGGCGGCTAACAACATAAAAAGCATAAAAGGCTTAAAAGCAAAATAGCAAAGCCCCCCAACGAAGGGCGGCAAAAAGCAAGATGGCGGCAAACAAAAGATCAGGGAAATGGGAAAAGGAAAACTAACTAATAAGGTCACCATACGCTTCTTTAAAGAGGGAGGTCTTCAAAGCCCTCTTAAAGGCAGGCAGGGATTCCAGCAGGCGCAGCTCAGGAGGGAGATGGTTCCAAAGCGAGGGCCCCACCACAGAGAAGGCGCGGTTCCGCGTACGCGTTCTCCGCGCCTCTCTGGGTGTTGCCACTCGCAATGAGCGCGCCTGCGACGATCTCGTGGGTCTGGATCCGGATGCTCTTAGGGAGATGCGCTCCGCCAGGTAACCTGGTCCCAGGCCGTGGAGGGCCTTGAAAACCAAGACCAGGACCTTGAACCTGATCCGGAAGACAAAGCCAATGCAGGCGGACCAGGACTGGGGTGATGTGCTCGTATCTACGAGCACCCACCACCAGCCTGGCCGCCGCATTTTGCACCCGCTGTAACCTCCGGACCAGGGTCAAGGGCAACCCCACGTAGAGGGCATTGCAGTAGTCGATCCTCGAGACCACCAGGGCCTGCACAACTGTCCTCAGGGAGGACTCATCAAGGTACGGACGGATCTGGGCGATCCTGCGGAGATGGAAAAAGCGGCCCTGGAGACGGCCATCACCTGGGCTTCCAGGGAGAGGGCCGAATCCAGGACCACGCCCAGATTCCTGGCCCTGTCTGTAGGCTGGAGGAAATACCCCCAGACTAGGGAGGGGGCCATTGTACCGAGACGAGGGTGCCCCGAAGAACAGAACCTCCGTCTTCTCCGGGTTAAGCTTGAGCCGGTTATCTCTGGTCCATTCCAATACGGCCTCCAGGCACAGATCGAGGGAGCGAACCGCCTCCTCTGCAGACGTAGAAAAGGAGATATAGAGCTGCGTGTCATCAGCGTACTGATGACAGCGAACTCCATATCTCCTGATGACCTCCCCAGCGGCCTCATATAAACATTGAACAGCACAGGGGAGATTGCCGACCCTGGGGCACCCCACAAGGGAGAGTCCAAGGAGCCGACAAAACATCCCCCAGCTGAACCCGCTGAGTCCGGCCGCGGAGGAAGGAACGGAGCCAGGCCAGGGCCTGACCACCAATTCCCGCCTCAGCGAGCCGGGCCAGAAGGTTACCGTGGTCGACGGTATCAAAGGCTGCTGAGAGATCAAGGAGGACGAGCAGGGAGGAACACCCCCTGTCGGCCTCCCTGAGGAGGTCATCCTGCAGAGCGACCAGGGCGGTCTCGGTCCCGCGAAGAGGCCTGAATCCAGACTGGAAGGGATCCAGGATATGGTTTATCTCCAGGTATGACTGGAGCCGGACAGCAGCCACCCCCTCGACAACCTTGCCCAGGAAGGGAACAATGGCGATCGGACGAAAGTTGGAAAGATCGTCCGTCGCCAAGCCAGGTTTCTTGAGAGTGGGCTTTACCACGGTCTCCTTAAGCCGGGAAGGGAAACAACCCTCCCGAAAGGAGGCCGCGGCGATGGACGAAACCCACTCTGGCATGTTCCCTCCGGCAGATTTGATAAGCCAAGCTGGGCAAGGGTCAAAGGGAGTGGCCGCCGGCCGGCACCGAGCCATAACTCTGGAGGCCTCCGCAGAAGAAACCGGCCCGAACTCATCCAGGAGGGGAGAATGGAGGGGTGAGGCACCGGAGGACCCAAGAGATGGACTAGAACAACTGGGGGGCAAGTCGGAACGGATGGCCTCAATTTTAGATCTAAAATGGGCTGCGGGTGCTCGCTCACTAGGAGGAGGCCGCAGCTGACTGGGATTGGAGAGGTCCCGAACCACCCGGAATAATTCCGCCTGGCGGCTCGAGGCCTCACCAATTCTCAGGGAGGCATAAGATCTTCTGGCGTCCCTGATCGCGCGAAGATAGCGGCCAGTCAGCTGTTTAAGGGCAGCCCTGTTTACTTCCGTCCGGTTTGCCCTCCATATGACCTCCAGTCTCCTACGTTCTTGCTTCATCGACTCCGCCGTGAACCACGGGGAGGAGCGGCCTCGGCATCGTAGGAGACGCTTAGGGGCGATCCGGTCTATCGCCCCGGCGGAACCCACATACCACCTTTCCACCAGGGCGTCAACCGGATCGTCTGCCAGGCCGCCAGAGAGCTCCCCGAAGGCTTCCATAAACCTAGGAGGGTCCAGGAGCCTACGGGGGCGAGCCCAGATGTAAGAAGGGCGCTCCCCGCGGGGTGGGGGGGCGATCGACAGGGAAAATTTTAGCAGGTAATGGTCCGACCATGACACGGGCAGGGGCAAAATGCCCCCAACCCCCAGACACGAATCCGGCGACGTGGAGGAAAAGACCAGGTCCAGGGTGTGGCCAGCTCTATGGGTGGGGCATAAAACATGCTGAGATAAGTTCATGGACGTCATGGATTCCATGAATTCCAGAGCCGCCCCAGAGAGTTCACCATCAGCGTGCAAGTTGAGGTCCCCAACCACCAAAAGGCGGGGGGAACCCAACAAGGCAGCCGAGATGAACTCAGCGATCTCTGGCAGGGATTGCACTGGGTTGCGGGGAGCGCGGTACACCAGTACAATGCCAAACTTATCTCGCTGACCCACAGATAGATGGAGGCATTCCACCCCAGAGCACACCATCGTCGCGGACCTGCTAACGCAAAGGGATTCCCTGAAAACGATGGCCACCCCACCCCCCTGCCCTCCGATCTGCCTGCCCACTGAACCTGAAACCCAGGTGGGCACAGGAGAGAGAGGGAGGCCCCGCCCTCCGCGCCCACCCAGGTCTCGGTGATACACGCCAGGTCGGCGTGCTCATCCAAGATAGAATCAAGGACTTCTATGTGAAACCATTATGCTTTTAATAAACATTATTTTCAAGGCTTCTGAAAAGCCAGAGAACATTCTAAAGGTACAGGGTTTAGATTATCTTTGTTGCAAACTAGGGATATGTGTTTACACATACACTGAACCCATACTTGTCAGAAGCTGATTATTTCATCAGCTGGAACTAGTAAAATGCAATTTAAACTAGTTAAAAGCTTCCTACCCCCTGTTTCAGGCTCAGAAGTTCCCTAGGGTTCTCTTTGCTTGAGGCAAACCTTTGGGAAACTTGGGGAGAGGACCAGAGACTGCAATGCGGCAACAATTTTCAGCAGCTTAAGTCTCTTCGTCCCAAGGCTCCCAAAAACTTTCCCTGGGAAAGGGAGCCTCCGGGAGCCTTAGAATCTGAAGTGATGTCAAGGAAGCTTTTAATTCATTTAAACTACATTTTATCAGTGCCAGCTGATGTCATCATCAGCTTCAGCCTAGGCAATAAACCTTTTAAGAGTGTATCCATCAAAGGATCAAATTTCCTACTGTACTGGGTGAATATGGAAGGCCCTAAACACACCACAACCGAATGATTTTGTGTTAATTTAATACTACTGCAGTTATGTACTATCAGAACATACTTACTTCTGGAATATGCTACAAACCGCATCTGAATATTTGAAAATCAATGCAGTTACTTTCTGTCTGAGCTGACACTTTCCATTTTATGACAGGAATTATTTGTAGTTGCATACACTGTAGTTTAAAATTAGAGATGGACACAAAATGATTTTTTTTGTTTTTTCAGTTTATTCCCTAACAAATTGTAAAAACAAAGTGACCCATCAAAGAAAAATGAAAGAGAACAAAATAGAAGTTTTCATTTTGTTCCCTTTTGTTTTTTGTTTTCCCATAGGAATGTATTGAAGCAATGCATTTCTGTGGGAAACCCATTGGGGTTGGAGTAACCGTGGGCTTTTTATCCTTTTTTCCCCACCCGAAGCCCCATGTGCCAGCTGATCAGCACACTGGTGAGGAAAAAAGGTTTTAAAAGCCTGCAGTTTTCCCTACTGGGCTTTTAAAACTTTTTTCCCCTCCCCCAAGCCTTGCACTGGGATGGGAAAAAACCCTTCCCCTCCATCCCAGCACTGATCAGCAGGCGCATGGGGCTGGTGGGGAAATTTAAAAAGCCCCTGGCTTGTTATACTTTTCTCCCTCCCCCAAGCCCTGCACACCAGCTGATCCATGCCGGGATGGGGAAAAAACATTATTTTCCTGCCCCAGCGCCCCCCCCCACATGAACACACACACAAATGTTAAAAAACAAAACAACAAAACAAAACAACAAACAAAATGATTTTTTTTCAAAAATCATTTGAAATGTAGAATGAAATTTAGCATTTTGTGTCCATCTCTATTTAGAATAAGGATGATCAGCTTGTAAGTCCTGAGCCATTGGTGGCTCCTGAGATATTTTAGCAGATATCTCCACACATAGCAGATATCTGCTCAAAAATAACACAGCCTCAACACAAAGTTTTTTTAATTCTTTTAGCTAAAAGACAAAATGGGGGTTCCCCTTCCTAGAAATATCCAGAAGTTGTGGCATTTTGTGTATTAGATGCTTGGGGTGAGCATAGCATGCACCAAGAATTGGAGCAAAAATTTTCCTCCAACCATTGCAAGGTTGCCATTCCTGTCTTAGAATATATTTCTGATACACTAAACTTGTGGGTATAATCCATCTTCTTTCTTGCTTTCAGCTATGTGGGGTGTGAGTGTGTGTGTGTATGCATGTTTTTATGTTGTACAGAGAGAGAGAGAGAGAGAGAGAGAGAGAGAGAGAGAGAGAGAGAGAGAGGTGTCCATGTACGGTTGTACATGTTTGCAGATGTTTGTTTATGTCTTGTTATGCACATTTGTCTTTGTCTACCTGCTCTATCATCTCCTACAACCTGTGCCTAAACATATAGAATCACAGATAATTCCTTATATTTTTGTTGTCAGCCGCTGAAGTTTATTGTGAGACTTAATGGCTTGAAGAAAGGGCATGTATAAATGTAATAATCCAAACAAACAATTTATGGATTTCACATTTCGTGCCTACTTCTCTTGATAAAGTAAATGGTGGGAAATCACAGGCCTGTTTGGGAGCACAATGGTGGTTACCCTTGTCTCCTAAAACCCAGAAATGATGGTTGCAGCCATTAGTCAACAGCAAATGACAGCTTTCCAGAACAGATATTAGGTGCCAACAGGCTGGAAGGCAGAAGCTGATAAATGGATGCCTTTGAAATAAAATGCAATCATCAAACCATTAGCAATTTTTCTGATAAGGTCATGGCTAGCAGCAGGAGCACTGGAAAGAGGAAAAAACACCCTGTGATGTCCAAAGAAAAATATTCCCCTCCCCCTGCATCTCTCTGCCAGTTTTCAGAGTCTGGGCCTTCTATCATTCAGACTAGCCATGAGCATTAATTCTCTGATTTAGACTGCCTTCAGGAATAATCTGTCTAAATGTCAGTTTCTGAGTAAGGACAGATAAGTCAGAAACAAAAGTCCACATGATGGTTGAAGAGTCCTGTATGTGTGGAACTCAAGAATGCCATGCTGTAAGGGAACAGTATCTGAAAACAAGGCAGAGTTAAATAAAAACTAGTACTGTATAGGCTTACCAGTTTTGGAACCATTTCACTATATTAATATATTATTAACTTAGGTGTATGCAGAGTAGGAACTGGCAAGCCACTCCAGTATTCCTGCCAAGAAAACTCCGTGGACATGGGGTCACGAAGAGTTGGTCACGACTGTAATGACACAACACACACACATACTTTAATCAAGGATAGATTCTGTCCGTGCTCCAAACTAGAGATGGGCGCGAAATGAACTTTTTTTCGTTTCCGTTATTCGTTATTCATTCCATTATGTAACAAAATGACTAACGAAAATTGTGATGAAAATGGAACGAAATGAACAGAACCACAAAATTGGGTTTGTTATGTTTCATTTTTGTTAATGGCGACACGCAATGAAATGAGCTGTTTTAAATGTTAAAAAACTCCCTGGACATCCATAAAAACCCAGCAATAATTATTTATACTGTCTGATGATACCTACTGGGGGGTTGGGGTCCTTAAAACATGCATTTATGTCTTTTCTCAGATCACTGTATTTTTTTCCTTTAAGGGGAGTTAGGGGACATCAACCCAAAATGGCTCCCAGATGCCTAATATTGAGGTGAGTACCCTCCCCTGCCCCACAGTGCAGTCACTCTGTGGCTGCCTTGCACCCTGGGAAACGCCCACTGCCGCCTTTGCAGCCTCCCTGCATGGCTGGTCTATACTGTGTCCCTGGCAACATCAATTTTTTTAGTGTTTTCCCTCTGGTCTGGGGCGTTGGGGGATGCCCGCGCATGGAAATGCTTTAAAATCGCGCAAAAGCAGGTAGAAACGAAAAACAAAAAAAAAAAAAAAAAAAAATGAAATTTTTCCAAAAATTCATAAAAAATGGGAATGAACTGAAACGGACCTCTCAACAAAAAATGAAAAACCAAAATACCATTTTTTTTTATTCGTGCCCATCTCTACTCCAAACTATACCTTGGCTTATATTAAACATTGTGAATATTTAAAACATGTAGAGAACAACAATCACCAGGAAATACAGATAGGAAATACTCATCCAGTAATTCTTTAGAAATGGGGATATTGTTTATATTCAGCAACTGCAATGGTCCTGCTTTGGCATTCTAATTCATACAGCAACAAAGAGGCCAGAGGAAGAACAAGCATGTTAGCTCCATAATTATCTTGTTACTATTCTTAACTCCCACTTTGTGAGCAGTAGGGAGCTTTCTATGTACATACACAAGTTCTTTATATAGTGTAAATTTTGATTTTCCAGGATTACAGATCACACAGGAATGGCTGAGGATAGATGGATGTCCATCATATTCATTATCTGTTCTGGAACCTGAAGTAGGGCATTTGCATTGGAATGATAATTTACATGCTCTCTCTCTCTCTCTCTCTCTCTCTCTCTCTCTCTCTCTCTCTCTCTCTCTCTCTCTCTGTGTGTGTGTGTGTGTGTGTGTGTGTGTGTGTCTCTGTGTCTCTCTGTGTGTACACATACATATATATACAGTTGTACCTTGTACAAAGGAATTAATTCGTTTCAAATGAAATTATGTTAAGCAAATTTTCCTGTATACAAATTTCCCATATAAATGCATTGAAAACAGAGTAATCGCTAATTGTGACCATTTTTATGTTGTATGGATTCACTCCATAGACAATTCTGTTAAGCAAATTTCCCCTATCTCTGGAATTTTTTATGTTTTACAGATTTTATGTTATACAAACTGTTATACACACATACATATATATACAGTTGTACCTTGTACAAAGGAATTAATTCGTTTCAAATGAAATTATGTTAAGCAAATTTTCCTGTATACAAATTTCCCATATAAATGCATTGAAAACAGAGTAATCACTAATTGTGACCATTTTTATGTTGTATGGATTCACTCCATAGACAATTCTGTTAAGCAAATTTCCCCTATCTCTGGAATTTTTTTATGTTTTACAGATTTTATGTTATACAAACTGTTTGTATCCTCTCTCTCTCTCTCTCTCTCTCTCTCTCTCTCTCTCTCTCTCTCTGTGTGTGTGTGTGTGTGTGTGTGTGTGTGTGTGTCTGTGTCTGTGTCTGTGTCTGTGTCTGTGTGTCTGTGTGTCTGTGTGTTGTACATGTAAATATATAATGAATATTTACAGCATATATTCAAATTGGTGCCTCTTCATTATACATTTCCTCTCTTTAGCTGTGGCATAAGTGGCTAGCCTTGTACCACAGTATAACCGCTCTACTGAGAAGTCTCCCCATCAATTATTTCATTATTAATTTTCACAAGCAGAAATGCTTGTGCATGGGTTAGCTTGCATGTACATGCTTCTTCATAGTTCTTCATTGTGAACCAAGTCCCTTTCTGCCTAACTGATACATGTCCATGTTCCAAGATGTATTAGCTGAGTCTTGTCTTGCATACAGAGGTCTGGCATTGGTAACTCCAGTGCAATGAAGATTCTTATCACCCCCTCCCTTTTTGTTTTAGATACAAAGCTTTATTGGATGCCTTTAGATGTCTCTCTTAGCAAGTATAAAGTTGCTAATTATCTCTGTCTTGGGTGATTGATAATTGATTAGGAAGGCAGTGGGATTAAAACTACTCACAGCATGGTGCCTGCAAGAGGGAATGGAGTGCAAAATAACACCAGTAAAATGCAGAAATCAGCCTTGCCATAGACCTAAACTACTCTACATCTCTCGTCCCAAATATGTGCTGTTCATCAGACCTTCTGCTGTATTAAATGTGCTAACCCCGAGCTTCAAAGCACCATGGTAGCTGAGACTCTCTCTGTTCTTTTATTCCCCATTCAGAAATGAGTCCAATGCCATCCTTTATACTCCACTGTGCTTGGAGGCCCGAGAAACTATAATTAGACATCATAAGAATAATGATTTCATTAAGACTTATTGGATGGATTAAGTCATGTACAAGGCAGGGTGTTGTAAGACACTGTCACACAGTTTATCTTTCTGCTATAATTGGCATTGCAGGGATTACAGCAAAAAAAAAAAAAAAAAAAAAAAGCACCAAAAGGTAATTTCCAATTTGGTCAAGGCTTCCCCCCCGATTCCCCCCAGGACCCAATTATCATATTTCTTCTTCTCCAGATCAGATCTCTTTTTTCTATTCTAAAGCTTCTTTCAGCTCAAAGCTATTAGCAGCAAACACTAATCCTCACACACAGCAGCCATATTTTACTCTACACGTTGCTTCATATTTACCCAAGAAGGATAGGAAACACGGATCCTCCTCAAAGATTGGAAAGCATTGCATACTCTAGGCATTGGCATATAACCAGCCAATCCTTCACTTCCATAAGCTTTGCTCTGCAAAGATGCTGATGCACAGAATGATCCAACAGCCCTTTTAAGACCACACAAGACAGTCATTTTTAACATTTTGATTTATTTTTTATTTTATATCTATACAATGACCCCCGTCTATTGCGGGGGTTAGGGACCCAATCCCACCCGACCCACAATAATTGAAAATCCGCGATATGTGGATGCAGGTTGGGTCGGGCCTGGGGCGCCTAGCTGGGGACCTTTGTATTTACCTCCAGCCTGGTGCTGCCCCAAATGGGTCTGCGAGGGCCTTCCTGGGCATTTGGGGGCCTCCAGAAGACTCAGTAAGTCCCTTGCAGGACCGTTTGGGGCAGGGCCAGTCCTGGGAAAAGTAAGGGAGGCCTGAAACAGGCCTTTCCCCCCTTACCCCAGGGGGGCTTTTTCATATACTGTGGTCCCGCGATATATCGGGACTAGACATGGACACGACTTGGCAAAATTCTCATTTTCGTTTCCATTTCTCGTTTCCGTTACGTAACGGAAACGGTAACAACAATTACTCCCCCAGAACTCGAACTCGAACCGACTAAAGAAAAATTGGGTCTGATTTGTCGTTGTCGTTCCTGGCATCGCAGCGATCGCGCGATGCCAAGTGGCGCAGGAAAAAAGTTTTAATAAAAATAAAATAATAATACCTTTATTGTCAATGTACAACATGTGCACAATGAAATTAGCTGAGTCTTCCATGCCCACCCCCACCACCATCCCGCCCCCATCTCACTGGCAATCACTCAGTCTTATTGCACCCTGTGTACTTGACACAGAATGCGCCAGCCCACAGGTCAGTTCTTCTATAATTGTCCTGGGATTATTTCCCATTCAGCAGTCTGACAGCCCATGGATAAAAACTGTTCTTCAGTCTGTTGGTACAGCAGGCTATACTACGATATCTTCTGCCTGATGGTAACAAGGTAAAAAAGTGCTGACCGGGGTGTGAGTCATCCTTAAGAATTTTTCCAACCCTCCTGAGGCAACGATCCCTAGCGATGTCGTCCAGTGCACTCAGGGGACAGCCCATGATATACTGAGCTGTGCTTACCACTCTCTGTAGTGTCTTCCTGTCAGCAGCTGTCAATCCAGCATACCAAACGGTAATGCAATATGTGAGGATGCTTTCAACTGTGGACCGGTAGAAGGAGATAATAAGTTGTTGCTTCAGTTTGTTCTTACGCAAGACCCTAAGGAAATGCAGTCTCTGCTGGGCCTTCCTGACTACTTTGGTTGTATTAATTCCCCAGGATAGATCCTCACTGAGGTAAACTCCCAGAAATTTAAAGGAAGAAACTCTCTCCACACACACCCCCTGGATGTACAATGGGGCTAGTTCCTCTCTCTTCCTCCGGAAGTCCAGCACCATCTCCTTTGTCTTGGTAATATTTAGATGCAAGTTGTTTTCTAGGCACCTCATTCCTGTACGGTGATTCATCTCCCCCTGTAATAAGACCCATTATGGTGGTATCGTCTGCGAACTTAATAATCACAGTAGATGGATCAGATGATACACAATCATATGTGTACAGTGAATACAGGAAGGGACTAAGCACACAGCCCTGTGGGGAGCCGGTGCTAAGCTTCAGGGAAGTAGATGTGAAAGGCCCAACCCTCACTGTTTGTGAGCGGTCCCTTAGAAAGTCCTTGATCCAATCACAGATGGTAGAAGAAAGGTCCAAATCAGCCAGCTTTTTAATAAAAATGCTTGGTAGGATGGTGTTAAAAGCTGAACTGTAATCAATGAAAAGCATCCTAACATAATTTCCAGGTTTCTCCAGATGACTCACTGCAAGGTGTAAGGCAGTAGCTATGGAATCATCTGTTGATCTGTTTCTCCTATAGGCAAACTGATGTTTATCAAAGTCTGTTGGAAAACATGTTTTAAGGTATTGGAGAACCAATCTTTCAAAGCATTTCGTCACTACAGACGTTAATGCAATAGGTCTGTAGTCATTTAGGCAATTAACTGCTGTTTTCTTTGGGACTGGGACAATGGTAGCTGCTTTAAAACATGATGGAACGCAAGCCGTTTGCAGGGAGATGTTAAAAATTCTTGTCAGAACCCCTGCTAACTGATCAGCACAATTTTTTACCACTATCCCCAGGACCCCGTCTGGGCCTGCAGCTTTACTGGGATTCACAGCCCTCAATGCAGCTCTCACTTGATGTTCATATAAAATGAGTGGCTGAGAATTTGAAGACTGGCAAGCAGGTACTATGGGGCCTGGTCTTTTAACCTCATAGCGAGCAAAGAAAATATTCAGCTCCTCTGCCAGTGAGGCATCAGCCTCAGCCATGTTCCTCATCTTGCCCCTAAAGTTAGTTAAATGCTGCAGTCCTTGCCATACTCCCTTTGTGTTGTTATCAGCTAAGTAGTTCTCCACCTTTTGTTTATATTTTTGTTTTGCTGCCTTTATACCTCTTCTAAGATTAGCCCTAGCCTCTCTATATGTATCCATGTCCCCTGCCTTAAAGGCAGAGTTCCGGCTCTCAGAAGTGACCTTACCTCAGCAGTCATCCAGGGTTTACTATTCCCATAGACTCTGATGCGTTTATCCGCTGTTATGTTGTCAGTACACACGTTGATGTAAGAAAGTACAGCATCAGTATATCCATGTAGGTCTTGGTCTTCAAATACACTCCAATCAGTTGCTTCAAAACAGTCCTGGAGCTGACTAAGAGCACCCTCTGGCCATATTTTAACCGTTTTAATAATTGGCTGGGTTCTTTTCCGGAGAGGGATGTACTTTGGGCATAGAAGAAGTGAAGAATGATCAGATGTGCCCAGATGTGGAAGAGGAATTGCCCTGTATGCCTGTTTCACATTGGAGTACACGCGATCCAATATGTTATTTCCTCTGGTGGGGAATTTCACGTACTGTTCAAACTTAGGGAAAACAGTTCTTAGACAGGCTTGATTGAAGTCCCCAGCTACAACAAAAGCACCCTGTGGATGGATTTGCTGCTGCTTACAAATGATGGCATATAGCTTGGAGAGTGCCTCACTGACATTGGCATCAGGTGGAACATATACAGCTATTATGATTATCACAGAGATTTCTCTAGGCAGGTAGAATGGCCTACATGTGACTGCCATCAATTCTAGATCTGGAGAACAATACGTATAAGCTACCCTGCTGTTGACACACCAGGCATTGAGTATGTAAATACAGAGTCCTCCTCCCTTGCTCTTACCGGAGTTGCTGTTTCTGTCTAAACGAAAAAGAACTCGGTTCCCCAGCTGCAGGGCCTCATTAGAAACAGCTGAATTTAGCCAACTCTCCGTGATAACGATCACACAACTCTCACGTAGGATCTTGCTTGCTGTCATCTGCAACTCCAATTCATCGATTTTATAGACGAGGGATCTGGCGTTGCTCAAGAAGACACTTGGCAGTGCTGGTCTATGAGGCTGCTTACGGAGACGAGTTAACAGACCAGCTCTACAGCCCCGCTTTTGTTTTCGTTGCTTTCTCTTCCGCTTCTGCCGGCAACTCCCCCTCCCAGCAACAATCCATGGAGATCCTGGAAGCCTCGCTATGCGTGGTCCAAAAAACCCCGATTCCCGGCCAAAATTGAGGCGAAAATATGCCTGCCTGAGGGCACCTACCGGAGGTGTGGTTTCAGGGGGGGTCCCCAGCCTCTCCCCCTCCTCTCCTGGGCTGCGCAAAGTGCGCATCCTCGTCATCGAGTCGCACTCGCCCACGCCAACTCGCCAAGCGGCGCGGCACAGGAAAAAAGTTTAAAAAAAAAACCGATTCCCGGCCAAAAAAGCAGGCGAAAATATGCCTGCGGCCTGCCTCAGTGAGGGCACCTACCAGAAGGGTGGTTTCTGGGGGGCGGGGTGTCCCCGGCCTCCCCCCCTCTCCTCTCCTGGGCTGTGCGCATCCTCGTTGTCTCGCCAACTCGCCATGCCATGCGATGCGGGCGGGGGATCCAAAATGGGGCGACCGCAATATTTATTTTGAAATCGTGGTCCAAAAACACACCAAAGCACCACAGAAACATGCGAAAATAGCTATTTTAAAACTGCCTGAATTTTTTCAGTAGCAGCAGTGGGTTTTTCTTGCAACAAAACGTCTCCATTGATTTTATTTTATTTTTATTTTTTTTTACACCTGCGCAATGGGCTGTCCATGGGAGTGGACCATGCAAATTTTTGGAGCCATTCCACCAATTGCATGGCCACTTGGCCAGGTTTTAACTGAGACTTCTGGGATGTGCCAGTCGGGCATAAAAAGCCACTAACCCTAGCCCTAACCCGAACCCGAACCCTAACCCGAACCCATACGCCAGTACACTGTCCTTCTTAGTGGGTCAGAGAGGCACCCAGAGGTGCACCCCAGTAACTCACCCTAATCTTACCAGTAACCCTAACCCCAAGCCAGATCTGTGTACTTGCATTGCACTATACAGCAAGTACACTTCCCTTCTTAGTGAGTCACAGCGGGTGCCCGTAAGGGTCCTCTGTCACTTCGTTCTCCAGCCCAAGTGCACTGCAGGCAGTGAGTCACAGAGGCACCCAAAAGAGAGGTGCCTCTGCCTGCTGCAGCTGCAACTTTAATGGTATGCATATCCAATTGGCTATGCATGCCATTTTGTAGCGGGTGAGGAGAGGAGGCACCCACGAGGTGCCTCCAGGAGCCCGCTTTCCCTTCATGGTGGGCCAGAGGAGGCACCCACCCCAGAGAGGTGCCTCCAGGAGCCCCCCCAAAACCAGTACTAACGACAGATGAAAAACCGACAAATGAAACGACAAATTTTGGAAAATTTTGCAAAAAACGGAAACGAGCCGAAACGGGCCGGCTCCGACACACGACAACTCGAAACGTAATTTTTCCTGGTCGTGCCCATCTCTAATCGGGACAGCAGCATATGAATCACAAATGGGCAGGGGACCAAAGTATTTCATATACAATAATACCTCATAAAACAAATGCTCCTTAATATGAAAAACTCATAAGACAAATGAAATTTCCAGGAATAGGAAAACTTCATACGATGATTTTTTCCTATGGGTGACTCGCAAAACTAGTTCAATGCATTCCTGTGGGAACTGTGTTAAACCGCATTTCGTAGGATGAATTTTTTGTAAAATGAATTGACCCGTAGAATGAATTAAATTCATCATAAGAGACACCACTGCATACCCATAATTTTAAATTGTGCAATGCTCTAATATGTGTAAAGAACAGGGGGAAACAAGAATGTAACACTGAGATACACAAAACCACTCTGTCTCCAGTAAAGACACTGGGCATATGGTTGTGAACAGAAGTGTACTTTAGACTTGCCTTGTGATTCAATAAGGGTGGACAGATTGGTCCTTGACTCTCTCTCCTGTGCCCTATAGGAAACAATGTGATGACATCCATGTTAGTGTTTTTGGAGGTGGGGTTTCTGGTTCTCTGGGTGAACCCATTCCACTTAGTGGGGGAAAGTGGGATGTCAAGCCAGGTCATAGACTGAATAGATCAGACACAAGAAAAAGCCTTCTAGCCAAGCACTGGCCATGGGTAGAGTTGTTATATTCTGCTTTATATTTGGCCACTCTTTTACCACTCACCAGAAGCAAGGCCCCATCAGCTTCCTAAGACAGACACTGGAAGGGAAGTGAGTGCAGAACTTTAAAAGGGTGATAGACAGAATCTGGTTTCATTATGCATTTAAAAATGTGGTGCAAAGTGTCTGTGATTCTCTTCACTTGCTGTCCTTCTCTCACCCGTCCCACCCACTTCAACCTCCCATGCTCTGAAATTAGTAGTGCTATGGCCACAGTAGAGAATTTGATGAATTTGCAGCATTTAAGGCTCCATCTTCTTGGGCACCAAGTCAGTCTTCCCCTGCATTTTCTCTTTCTCTTTCTCCACATCTAATTGTGATGTGTCACACAAGGGGTCTTTGGCATGCCACCCTACTTTGCTCCTTTCTTGCCTCTGGACTCTTTACTCCATCCTCTGATCTCCCCAGAAATGAAGAAATATTCTGGCTGAATTTGCTTTTACACATTTGCCTGTAACCACTGTACCTCTCAAATTTTGACGTTCATAATAGGACTTTGTGGCCAGCTGCTCAATTTGAGAAGGGCTGATATTAGATTCTTATCAAATGCATCTAAAACTGCCCAAAAATGTTGTTTAAGAACAATATTACTTGTTGCAGCAAAGCAGTTGATACTACTTTTGACATGTACCATCGTTATATAACTTGTCACTCTAAAAGTAACTAGTTACAGGTGATTACATTACTTGTAATTGTTTACATTCCAGCTCTGCATAGGCCACCTGTGGATTTCATCCTGTCCAATGATGAAAAGCAGGAAAGGTGCTCAGAAATTGTTTCAAATAAATCTCTTCTACTATAGATTTATTAATGTTTCTAATGCTGTGTGGATAAGAATGTGTTAAGAAAGAAGTAAGATTGCACCTGTTGGCTCAGACACACATTCATAGTCTATTTATACAGTTAGGAACCCTGGAGAATGTAAGGTCTTTGATCATGTGAAGAGGCCATATGGGCAGGCAATTTGTAGAACAACAAGATCTGTACCAGCCTTTGGGTGATTGGAAATTGGGTTGGCAAAGGAGATGTAATCAGCTGGCAGTTTGTTTTTGGAAGGGGTTTATTTTAGTGATTGCTTGCTTCTAAAGAATTATAATTTCTATAACCTAAATCCAATTGCTAGTCCTAGTTAGAGTAGATTCTTTGAATGGTAAACATTTATGAAAATCTTGTTGATTCAATTGGGCTACTCTAATTAGGACTGGAAGCTGAGATTAAGTGATTGATCCCACTTTGAATTAGCTTTAAATACTCCGAGTGGACATAATGTAGCCAACTTTGACTAGCTGTTTATTGTCATAATATCATCTCATTCAATAGGTGATCCCTACTTAGTGATGACCATCTGTGATGAATGATCATGAAGAAGATACAATAATGAGAAAGGGGGAGGGGATTGTCCGCTAAGCAATAGAGAGGAGATATAATGACAGAGAAAGAAAACAAAATACATTATCATAATTTCTGTTTTAGAAGGAAATAGCTCCCCATCCCATATAAAATCACTATTTCCAGCTTAAAAATTGAAATAAGAGACCATATAAGGCAGTCTTGATATTCACATCTAAGCATGACATTAACACTGTTTCTCCATATCATGTTACATTTCTGAAGCTGTTTTTTCTGACACTTTTATCATTGCATCATTAATGAAATTGGCTCTGCCTTGCTCTTTTAAAATGATCTTCAAAACTTTCATTGATGGGAAGCTTCCAGCAGGCAACAAGAACTAAGTGCAGAACACTAAGCTACTCAGAAAGGGAATGACATATCCAAAAAAGAGCTTTGATGCGGCTCTTCCCATGAAAAAAAGAGCCAAGTTCAATAAAGAACAGTTTATCTATTAAAAGACGTGACATGGGTGGAAAGTACCACCTTTCAATGGAGGGAGTCATTTAATGTACCCATTTAATTTGGACACAGTTAGAGCTCAGTTTTTGCCCTCTCTCTCTCGTTTCAAAACTGAGGTTTGCCAAGCTAGCCCATGTCAGACTTTGCTTGGCTGAAACATTTGAAGATGACTACTTCTTTGTGAGATGTCACAACTGATTATGGCACAAGTATCAAATTTCTCTGAATGAGCCTTAACCTCTGTCTTCTGGATGACTTGGTGAGATAGCCCTCATGCCAGCTTTATCCTGTATTCAGATCATCCTATCTCCAGGTCTTTGCCTTTTATTTAAATGGATTTTATTTCACCTGATGCCTAACAGATTATTCTTGTGGCTTGTTCTTCTTGCCTTTCCTGTATTTGCTGCGTTTTACATATTTTCTTTCAAAAAGATAGAAGCAAAGCAAAGCAAAGTGTTCAGCTTATATACAGCCCCATAACACTTCAAGTAGTCTCTGGGTGGTTTATAGTATGCAGGCTACACATTGCCACCCCCCACAGCAAGTTTGGTACTCATTTTACCAACCTCAGAAGGATGGAAGGTTGAGTGAACCTTGCACCTGCTACCTGGGATTGAACCCCAGTTCGTGAGCACAGTTTTAGCTGCTGTACAGGCATTTAACCACTGCACCACAAGGCTCTTAAAATATATTTGCAGAGACTACAGTGGCATAAAAGTGAATAATGCTACAATGACTACAAAACAGAAGCACGTTGGGGTTGTTCACCCTTTTAACATCTCCAATCCATTGCAAGACCAATGTTTCAACTGAATTACTACCTCTGTCCACTAGAAAATGCCCCAGAGATTTCATGAAGTTATCACATCATGTACCAGTTTTGGATGTCCTTAACTTTTTGTGAGGAGGACTATGGGGTATAAATATAATAAAATTGGACTAGTTGTTATGATACCTATGTCCAGGAAGGCATGCAAGAATGCACTAGCCTTCATGCATTACTAAACCTGCTAAAATATTTTTTTAAAGACTCAACTCAAATTAATAGACTCTAAGGGCTCAGTCCCACATCCCTTTAAAAGCAGTTTAAATTACTAGATAAACCATGTCTAAAACTGCTGTCCCCACAGCCACCGGGCTTTTTGGAAAAAAAAAAAAAGAAAACCCGGTAATGCCCCTTTAAGCGAGGTTTCTGTGACTCACCCAAGAGGTAGGGAATTTTTTGCCTCACTTTGAAAATCCAGCTTTTAAGGAGGCAGACATCGTGGGACCAGGCAGATGATCCGGGTTTCTTTTTCTTTCTTTTTTCATAGCACCAACCAACTGTTCCTGGGGCTGATGGGCTATGTTTTTTTTTTAATTTCCTTGCACATTGGAACAACAGGAAGTTCAATCGGGTGCTCTAAGATTAATTTTCCCCAGCCAAGTGGTCCATTTTTTTCAAATGCTAGCGCCACCTGCTGGTCAAGGGGGCTGAACTGCACTTTAAAATAAAATAAAAAACAGCTTTGGACGTGGGAACTCCTGTCCCACATATTCAATCACGTGATGGGACAAAGAGGAAAAGCCATACCTTCAGAAGATCAGGATCAATACCCAGGTGAGATAGCAGCCTTACTTTGACAAAGTAGCTCTGGGTTTTATTGCTTCTTGTAATGCATTTTGTTAACTTGTGTAGTTGGCACTAGAGATGGGCACGAAATGAACTTTTGATTTATTTCATTATTCGTTATTCATTTTCTTACGTAACAAAATGAATAACAAACTGCCCCCTCTAAGAGAAACAAAATGAAATGAAATGGAAAATTATATTCTGTTTTGGTTCAGTTTGTTTGCCCGTGTCTCCTACCTGGTGCTGCTGCTGGACGGTCCTTCCTGGTCCAGTTGGTCCTCCTGGCTTCAGGGGGGCATCAAGGGGTGAAAAAAGCTGACTGGCCATGCTACAGCTGGTAGGCAGGCACGTAGTTGGCAGTAAAATAAAATAAAATAAAATAAAATAAAAATATCCAGTGCGTGGGTCCTGGTACCAGCCCATGAACACTAGACCTGACCCACGGGTCACCGAACCAGCCTGCGGGCCACGGGAAAAAATCTGGTGCACAGGCCCCGGTACCAGACCTGACCCATGGGTCATCGAACTGGCCTACAGGCCGGCAAAAAAAATAATGATCCAGCACGCAGGCCCCGGTACCGGCCCGCAAGCACCGGACCTGAACTGGCCTGCGGGCTGGAAAAAAATGTTGACCACTCTGCACTACAGCTGGTAGGCAGGCCACGTGGTCGGGAGTAAAAAATAAAAATAAAATAAAAATAATAAAAAATAAAAAATAAAATAATATAAAAATAATCTGGCAGGATTTAAAAAAATAAAAAAATAAAAACCCACTGGTGGGGTTCAAAAAGAAAAAAGAAAAAAAGAACCCTAATTAAAACAAATTACAAAATGATTTTTGTTCTAAAAATTAACAAACCTGAACCTGGTACAAACTGAACCGAAACAAATTGCCATTTTTCCGGTTCGTGCCTATCTCTAGTCAGCTCTTAACCTTTCTGATGTATCTTTAATTAATAATAATAATAATAATAATAATAATAATAATAATAATAATAATAATAATAATAATAATAATAATAATAATAATAAATAATAAATAATAATAATAATAAATTAACCTTTTTCTTTTCAAATGCAAAGCAAAGCTTTTTTAGTTATAACCCACTCTTAAACATAACTGCTCACAGTGCAATTCATCTCTCTCTTTTTTTTTACAATGCACTCTAAGATTCTACCCTCCCTCCTTGGGATGTAATTTAACTCTTTCTCTTCACACTCTTACTCCTCCCTTTTTATCTATCAGGCTCTTGTTAATTGGCTGTCCTCCAGCATTCTTTCAGCCAATCTAGTATTTATGTTGTTGCCAGATGAACTTAACAGGGTTCCATCACTGCCATCTTTCTTGCAGATATGTCATTCAGGTGCCCAGAGCTGAAACACAAACTGTTCCAGTATTTTTTTCCAAGTTTCTGCCAACATGCTAAACAATGGCTTTCTACTTCCTTAAGACTCTTGAGTTTTCTGTTCATGACAAACAATGTGGAAGGTTCTAGAGGGGGAAAAAGCAAAGAAAAATAGGGATCCTGCTAAAGCAACAGTGCCTTGACAACAACTGCAACTGAAAACATCACTTAACTTGACAAACAACCTGTAATAGTTCTAGAGAAAAATGCAGGGTTAGACAGGTACAGAGATAATGTATGAAGAACATGCTGAGCAAATAATAGCCTTTTGAGACTCAACATTAGCATAATTGCCAAACATGGATAATTGCTGAAATAGCATTTGCTGGCATCATTTGTACTTACTAGAGCAATGCTTAAGAACATAAGAACATAAGAAGAGCCATGCTGGATCAGGCCAAAGGCCCATCTAGTCCAGCTTCCTGTATCTCACAGCTTCTGCCTCTACCCTGCTCTATGTTACACTAGGAGCAGGAATCCAGTTTTAGTGGAGAATTGTCAAGAGGGAATCGGCTCCATTCAGAAAGTTGGAGGTAATGAAAACAATTAATTAGTTAAATAAGCCAGAGCCCAACTATATTTTCAGTCCAAATCCTTGTCATTTTCTACATTCTGTATTCCGTAAAAAACCATGTGCAACATTGTGTCCATCAATACTTGATAATACTGGACATTTTTGAATGAACTCCTATTGATTTCTTTCTACTGAAACTGGATATGAAGGTGGCAGATATAATGAACGTTTAGCAGAGTGCACTGAACCAGTCCATGAGTTGGCAGAATATTGGCTATAAAGGAAGAAATACAAATGTAAAAATATGGAAACCTTGTCTACCAGTGCCATTGTGATTTCCCTTCCCTTTCCTATCCTAGAAAAAATAATCCAAAGGACAAAACTAAACAACCCATAAACCTTTTTAATTGTTCATTAGCAGCAATCAACCATAAGAGTCTATGGCTTTGAAAAGTCAAACAAATGAAGTGACATGGGGGATGGGGGTGAGATATAGTAAATTTCCCATTGCTTCAAGTAGTAAGTTGCCCTAAAGTAGATCCATTGAATCAGTGGGGATTTGGGTGAGTGAACTCCTACATAACATACATTGATGCAAATGAGACTCCAGCAGTTGAAATGTACTAACTACACTAAAGTAAGTTGCAACGAGTAGAGGCTAATTTGAAGCAATGGAAGTTACACATGAGTTGACTCAACAAACTGCAGATTATTCAATGGATGCACTCTAGTGCAATTTTCTACACTAGCCACAGGGTTTCTACCATTGAAACATGCATGTACCAATTACTGTATATACTCGAGTATAAGCCTAGTTTTTCAGCCCTAATTTTGGGCTGAAAAAAGGGGTCCTCGGCTTATATGCGGGTCAATACTTTTAGCCACTGAGGCAAGTGCTTGGGTTGGTGGCTAAAAGTCATTTTAAACATTGCACGCTGTTTAAATTACTAGATAAACCATGTCTAAAAATGCTGTCCCCACAGCCACCGGGCTTTTTGGAAAAAAAGAAAAAAGAAAACCCGGTAATGCCCCTTTAAGTGAGGTTTCTGTGACTCACCCAAGAGGTAGGGAATTTTTGCCTCGCTTTGAAAATCCAGCTTTTAAGGAGGCAGACGTCGTGGGACCAGGCAGATGATCCGGGTTTCTTTTTCTTTCTTTTTTCATAGCACCAACCAACTGTTCCTGGGGCCGATGGGCAAGTTTGGGTCAGTGAATAAAAGTCATTTTGAACATTGTGCACCACTTCTCATGACCACCCCATGTTTAAAATGACTTTTTAAAAGGTCATTTTAAAACAATGTTTAAAATGACTTTTAGCCACCAACTCAAGCACTTGCCTCGGTGGCTAAAAGTCATTTTAAACATCACACACACACACAGCTCACAAAGGAGGAGTTGCCAGGCCCTGCTGCATTTCCCACCCTAGGCTTATACTTGAGTCAATAAATTTTCCCAGTTTTGGGGGTTTAAATTAGGACCCCAGCTTATACTTGGGTCAACTTATACTTGGGTATATACGGTACCTCCCTAGTTCTCACTAAGGGTTACTGCATTTCCAAAATCCTCATTCCTATCAAAGGCCATGGTCTCACTAAAGTTTTCTGCACATCTTAATTTGATGCATAATTTTTGGGCGGTCACATGGTGTTTGATGCACAGTTAGCGTCCTGTCAACAGGGTAGTATTTTACTGCTTTGTGCCCATCTCTACTTGCTTACAGCACATCTTTTCCCTTTTTACCTGGGTCAATTTTCTAAGCCGGACCCACAGGAAGTGGCAGGAAAAGGGGTACGAAGTTAATTACTGCATATTTTCTGGGGTTGCACATTGCTAGAGTAGCAAAGAACTGCACATCTTTAAGGGAAGTTTTTTTAAACCAAACCCTAGCGGTGGTTTAAAAAAATTCAGTGAAAGTGCGCTTCTGGAGGCGTGGTCGGTCGGGGCACCAAATTACTTCCCTTCGTGGTTAGGACACAATCTTTTACTGTGCAGTTTGCCACAGCAAAAATACACAGAAAATGCTGGTGAGACCGTGGCCTAAATCTTCTCAGGCTGGACAGCTGGAGAAGGTGAGTGTGAATGTCATCAGTTAAAAATGTTAATGGTTCATGCCACATCCACCCCTGAGCACTGGCAGTTTTTTTTACTTCCTTTTCACTGAAAGGGAACTTGGAATACATTGTAGAAGAAATGTGTGGTCATACTGAAGAAGCTTTCTGTGAATCAAAATTCGGATGAAAAGTGAACATCTTTCTGATAGATGTGAATGTAATGAAACTGGATGAGAAAACAGAATGGGAGAAACTGTGCTTGTAATACAGCCAGCTTGACAAACAATGAACACAGCACAATCTAACCATGTCATATGAAGCTGGGCTGTTCTTCTGTTGGGAATGGTAAGGCAAATTGCCCTATGTACTCAGAGAGCTCCATCTGCCATAGCTAGCTGCCACACGATTCCTGTGTACATGCTGGGCTCTGAATTGCAATCATTAAGGATGTGTCCACCTAAAACTTTCATTTTGTGTTCTTTTAGGGGTGCCTCTCTTGCTTTCAGATTTTTTTCCCACATACTGGTCCTTTTGTTAAACATGAAAGGGATCAGCTTTTGGGGGTTGTGTCACATTGTGGTGCCCCCCCGCAAAAAAATCATGTTTCCTATCATTAGCAGACTAAAAGCCCTAAACTCCTCCAAAAATCTGGGAGACCCATTCAACAGAAAATCAATCTATACCAAAAGTGGGTAACAGTATATGACAAACTGTGCCCAGGTTGTAGCTGCCATCCATAAACTCTTGCTGGCATGCACACAGCTTCAAGGTTAAATACAGAAAACATTTCATTTTTCAGTGAAGAGGAGTGTCCTTAGCTTTCAATATTTCTGATTCTGCCCACTTATTTTTGAAATGCTGGCAGCCCAAAGCTCCAGAAAATTACCAAATATTGTTGGATGAAAAACTATCTATTTCTGTCAGTCAGAACATGTGCTAAAATTATGCTTGCAATATGTTCCGTTAGTTGCCCTGGGAATATTTTTGACTGGCCTCCTGCAAACACCACTACCAACAGTATTTCAGTTTTTTTTTCCCTTTCTGACTCTCTTTCAATTGTTGCCTTGCACGTGGCATTAGTTTTCCACAGCCCTCCTTAGAAATGTAGTTGTTGGTCTGCAGAAGCAGTCGGTCTGCAGAAGCAGTGTCAGCAAAGTGATGTCTCCTTGCAGGAAAATTCCACACATGAGAAGTTTGAATTGTAGGGGCAGTTGTTGGAGCTATCTTATGTGCAGTTCCTGATAGAATCCTGAATGAAGTTTTACCAGTACTTTCACAAAAATGTGGGTCACTTCTTTATGATTGTCAGTTAGACCCATGGTTTTCAGCAGGTATAATACCCCATTAACTATAAAGGTTGGGTTGGGCCACTCTCCAGACTACAGTCTGTTAGTGTTTAGTGTCTTTCCTCAAAAAGAGTATGGAAAAATCTCTGACACTCAGAAGGCAACATGGCAGCACAGCTAGTAGGCACTATGTTACTGTGAAACCCTAAATGTAGACCTGAAGGTAGCTTTTGTTGGCTGCTTGTGAGGAATGGCAATCTATTTCTTCTACAACTGGCTTAAGGCGGTGGTCCCCAACCCCCGGTCCGCGGACCGGTGCCGGTCCGTGGACCGGTCGGCACCGGGCCGCCTGGGGAGGCCGGGGAGGCTCCTCCCCTTTTCCTCTGCCGCCCTCCTCCTCCTCCTCTTCTCTCCCGCGGGCGGCCGGTGGAGGAGGAAGGCAGGAGGAGCGCAGGAGGAGCCGCCGCCGCCGCCGCCTTTGCCTCCCTCCTCCCCTCCCCTCCCCTCCTCCCGGGCCGGCCAGCCGGCGACTCCAGCCCCAAAAGCTGGCGCCCCGGCAGCGTTGGCGGCGGCCGCTGGCTCCGCCAGGAGGACGCGCGGCGGCGTTGGCGGCGGCCCAGAAGACCGTTGCTCTCCTCTGGGGAAGAGGAGGCGGAGGCGCCCATCCTCCTCCTCCTCCCCGGGATTTCGCTGCTGGTGCCCCTCGCTTTCCCGGCGGTGGAGGAGGCCCACAGCGGTGGCGGCAGCAGGAGCAGGAGCAAGCGCGGCGCCAGCAGCGAGACCCATGGGGTTGATACCGCGCCGGGAAGCGCCCTCGCGGCACCGGCGAGCCGCCGCCGCCTCCTCCTGCTCCTGCTCCGGTTCTCCTCCTCCTCCTGCCGCCACCACCGATGGAGCAGCAGCGAGGCAATTGCAGAGGGGTGGTGGCGGGGCGGCGGGACGGCGATGCGCGGGCGGCGGCGGCGGGAGGGCGATAGCGGGGGGTGGCTGCTGCTGCTCCTCCCCAGCGGCGGCGGCGGGAGGAGGAGGAGGAGGAACAGGAGCAGGAGGCGGCGGCGGCTCATTGGTGCCGCGAGGGCGCTTCCCGTGCGGCCGGGCGGGTGCTGCGCGCGGCGCGGGGCCAGGAGCCGCGCGTGGGTCTCACTGCTGGCGCCCCGCTCGCTTTCCCCGGCGGAGGAGGAGGCCCGCGGCGGCGGCGGCGGCGGCAGCAGGAGCAAGCGGGGCGCCAGCAGCGAGACCCAGGCGCGACTCCCGGCGCCGGAGGAGGAGGAGGGGGCCCGCCTGCCCAGGAGCCCCGGGTTCCCCACCCCACCCCGCCCGTGTGTGGGGGGAGTGGCACGCCCGAAAGCCGGTGAGTGCCGCCGCCGCCGCTCTCGTGCCTCCCCCTCCTCCTTCCCTCCCATCCTTTGCTTTCGCCCCCCTTTTGCCTCCCGCTGGACCCCCTTTCGCATTCTCCCCCTCCCCACCCCCACCCCGGGCCACAGAAAATTTTAAAAAAATTTCCCGGTCCGCGGGGATAAAAAGGTTGGGGAGCACTGGCTTAAGGAGTCTACTGAGGTAGCTGTTGTGGAAGCAGGCCACACTAAACTGATAAACATGGGAGAATGAGCAAGGAAAATGGGGTTGATACAGTCTAGAAACAGGATGGGCTGGTAAAATCCTGGAATGGCACATATCCAGCTTTCTTTTAACCTATTGTACTTCTCCTTCTTTAGTGACTAGTTACCTTTTCAATTTATGCTAAATTACTTTGTACACAGAAGTAAACATGCCCAACTCATTTCTATTAATTAGAAATACGTCAATCAAGCTGTTGATGTAGCTCAGTGTAACAATTATCATGAGTTGTTGTGACTCAAATATCTTCCAACTTAGCACACAGGCAAATTCATGATAGATTTAAAAATAAACCACAGCCTGGTTCTATAGATAAGTTTTGTTACAATGGTACATGATGACATCAAGTCACACCATGAGACAAAGTGAAGCATGCTTATATCATATTTTCTATTAGCTACAATCCAATTTTAATGAGATTCAGACCAAATTCTCATATTTGGTAGAACAAGGCATAGACAACATGACAAACAACATCAGGAATGGGCAAGTGTGCAGTTCAGTTCTCAAGCAGCCTCAAATGCAAACACTTGGCTGAGGAGGACCATCAGGACAAGCTATTCTGATGGAAATTATCAATTGAATGGAGGAGGTCAGCTGTACCATGGAAGAACACCCCAGACCAAGGCACTAGTGCAGTGATAGGAAACCTTTTAGAGACTGAGTGTCCAAACTGCGATTCAAAACCCACTTATTTTTCACAAAGTGCCAATATGGCAATTTAATGTGAATACCGTGGTAGTCGGGATTATAAATGTTTTGGATGCTACCCTTCAGGGAAGCAAGGATTAAAAAGCAGGGGTGCTACCATTTAGGTAAGTGAGGATTGAAGAGTGGGCTCTTGAATTTCCCGCAGCCACAGCCCCCTTGCTGTGTCCATGGGCAATGAAAAAACCTGATATTCGATCCTCACTTTTACAAAGAGTAGCACTCCATCCACCTCTCCACCCTGGGAATGCCAGGGGGAGCAACGGCAGCTTGTGGTCTCATTCATAGCCCCAGTTTACTTTCCAGCCATGTTACTCTGGGCATCCCAAAAGTGGTGTGGCTGGAGAGTAAGCAGGCAACAAAACACTGACTCCAATTCACCCAGCTCTCTTTAAGAACTCATTTCGACGGTCTCAGAATGGCTCTGTGCAGAGAGCTGGGTGAAGGGGAGGCAGCGGTTTTTGGGCTCCTTCCTAGCCCCCGTTTATTCTCCATCCATGCCACTTTGGTCATCCCAAAAGCAGCATGGTTGGAGAATAAACAGACTAGAAGGAGCCCACAAACCACTGACTTCCCTTCGTCCAGCTCTCTTCATAGAGCCATTATGGCAATCTTGAAATGTCTCCATGCAGAGAGCTGGGCAAAGGGGGCAGTGGTTTGTGGGCTCCTTTGTAGCCTCAGTTTACTCTCCAGCCACATCACTTTTGGGATCTCCAGAGCAGGGTGTCTGTAGAGTAAACTGGGGCTATGAATGAGCTGCTGCCTCCCTTTCACCCAACTCTCTGCTCAGAGCACAGTGGTGTGCTCCAAGTAGAGGGGGAAGTGCCATGGCTATGAGGAGGCAATGTTGCATGCCCACAGAAAGGGCTCAGTGTGCCACATTTGGTACCCATGCCATTGATTTACCAACACTGCACAAGTGGATGAACTGTGGGGAGAGGAGGACTGGCCAATTTACATGATACATTCTGTTCTGCATAAGTCCCTCCCCATCATATCTTGATTCCAAAAAGTAAAACAAGAATGTGGATGGTGAAGATGGGGGCACTGTATGTGGGTGATGCACTGTGGAGGCAGAAACAGTGGGGCAATGTGAGCAGGAGTTGTTTCTCTTGTATTATGATGTGGTTGGAGAGTTCAGACTACCATTAACAGAGTCATTTCATAAACAGAACTCTGTTGACACTGCCAGAGAATTCAGTGCAGTCCTCATCAGTGAGAAAAAAAATGTTGCTGTTTCCTCACCTCAGTTATGAGAATAGATAAGCAAAGATTTGCATCCCTAATGGAAGTATATTTTGCGAGGAAAAGTGTAATAAGTAACATTGCCTAGCCCAGGCCAGCACCTATGCATAATTGGTTTTCATCAACAACATTACCCCTGCTGTTATATTTGCTCCTACTTTTGTCATTCAGCTAAAACGAGAAAGTGACGCATCAGTAATAGAGCAAATGTGACAATTACAAGTAAAACAGGAGAGGAACACTAGGAGCATTAATAATTGGCCTTTGGTTTTGCATAGCCCTAGGGATAGATATTAAAAAACACATTTCTGAGAGAATTTGGAAGCTACAACAGCATGCTACTGGGTATTTCATATGTTGATCCAGAATAACTGAAGGAAATGAATCTCCAAGATTCAATGTTCACGAGGGACCACTGGATATCAGCTATTTTTGCCTGGATTCAGAGCTGCTCCTGGAGTCTCTGGTAGCACCTGTGGCCGGGGGGGGGGCTTTGCCCAGCTTCAGCTGGTGCGCCAGCTGCGGCCATACCTGGATCATGCAGACCTGGCCACTGTGATCCATGCCACAGTGACATCAAGGTTAGATTACTGCAATACGCTCTATGTGGGCTGCCCTTGAAGTCGGTTTGGAAACTAGAACTAGTACAGAATGTGGTGGCCTGTGTATTACTGGAGCTAGGCAGTTTGTCTCTGTTGGGCCACTTCTCTAGTGACTGCATTGGCTGCCCATACATTTCTGGGCCCAATTCAAGGTGCTGGTTATGACCTTTAAAGCCCTGTACAGCTTGGGACCAGGATATCTGAGAAACCGCCTCCTTCTATATAATCCGGTCCATCCCCTTAGGTCATTGGTGTCCAAACTTTTTATAAGGAGGGCCAGATTTGGTGGCTGAGAATGTGTGGGAGGCTGACTGCCCCCCCGCCACTGCCGCCCTACAAGCCCCACCCACTGACTCCTAAGCCCCACCGACTGAGCCGTGGCAAACCATGTTTCCTCCCCAAACCAATTCCCCCTCTTTTTATTTTTCAGAGGAGGGGGACATGTTGCAAAGCCCCGTAAACACAAACACACCCACACTCCAGGGTCCCCTTCTGCTAGCACACCACCCCTTCCTCCATGGCTAGTTACTCTTCCCCACCCCTGTGAAG
This sequence comes from Phrynocephalus forsythii, assembly GCA_029282475.1. NCBI lineage: Eukaryota > Metazoa > Chordata > Lepidosauria > Squamata > Agamidae > Phrynocephalus > Phrynocephalus forsythii. Next base: position 96,456,422 of record JAPFRF010000005.1, read on the forward strand.
CCATGCCAAGCTCTTCTGCCTGCCTGCCTGCCTGCCTGCCCGCTCCCCCACCACTCTCCTTGCATTTATTTATGTATTAATTTTTAATAAACCCCCCACGGGAGAAGGAGGGTGGGTTGTGGCAGTGCTTCTCTGACCTCATGGTGGGCTGAGGGTGCTCTCAATCATGTCCAGAGCTCCCTTGGCTGCCACCTTGCCCATACTTGCTGTTTTGGACTGGGCATGGGGAGGTCTGTGCATGGGGACAGTGAAAGAGGGAGGGGGTGGGCTGGCCAGCCACGGGCCACTAAAATGGCCTGGCGGGCCAGATTCAGTCCCCAGTCTGTACTTTGGACATGGCTGCCTTAGGTCATCACAGAAGGCCCTGCTATGAGTGCCACCACCCAGAGTTATGTGGGGCAGCGGCAAGAAACAGGGCCTTCTCAGTAGTGGCACCGGTACTATGGAATTCCCTCCCCTTTGAGCTAAGAACTGCCTCTTCCCTGGAAACATTTAAGCGAGGCCTTAAGATGTTTTTTTTTATTTAGGCAAGCTTTCTGAGCCTCCAGCCTTTTATAAATCCTTTATTTTTAGCTTCTTAATTCTTAGTTTTTAGCGGCTGGGAGCCTTTTAAACTCTGCTGCTTTCTGCTGTTTTTAGTATTGTTTTTATAGTGTATTTATTGTTGTTTAAACATTGTCTTTGATATTCTAATGTTGCCTATGTTGATTTTCTTTTGTTGTTATTGTAAGCCGCTGTGGGTCCCTTCAGGGAGAAAGGCGGCATAAAAATAAAGTTGTTGTTGTTGTTGCTGTTGTTGTTGTTGTTGTTAATATGGGTGGAGGGTTAAATAAATTCAAATGTTCTCAATACCTGAACATGTTGTAATTGTCATGGACTGTATATTATCCCTCATTACTGTAAGCCTGTTTGAGTCCTTTTCCAAGGAGAAAGGTGGGGTAAAAATAAAATAATAAAATAAATAAATAATGAAATTGCTTTTGAAAAAATTGGGTGCATCTACCAAAATAATAATTATGAAAGGAAAAAGGAGGGGCTACATTTATTTCCTTCCTTTCTCTATCATGCTCAGGCCAGAAGAGACACCAGAGGTAGCCCACAGTTAATTATATTAATGTTGTAGACAACTGATTGAGGAGATGTTTATGAGCTTGTGAAATCAGGGTGGGGGGAAAAATCATACAGAGACCAAACAATGCAATCTAATCTATTAATTCCCAGAAGTGAAAGATGATCATGTTATGACATAGAAGGCATTCATATTAGTGAATGATTCCCCTCTTCCAGTCATGGACTGACTCTGATGTGCCTTTCTAGCCCTAGTCTAGCAATCTGATGGATTGGAATCCACATCTCATAGTGTTATCTCCAGCCAGCCAACTAGTCTTGTTAATAAAATGTAATCAAAAGCAATTTTTGTTAATGGAAAATAGTGGCCAGTAGAGATGGGCACGAAAGAGAAAAATGGTGTTTCAGTTTTTCGTTTGTCGTTGAGAGGTCTCTTTCGGTTTGTTTCTGTTTGTCGGGAATTTTCTGCAAAATTTCGTTACCGTTTTTCGTTTTTTCATTTGTCGTTTCTACTCGCTTTTTGCGCAATTTTTAAAGCATTTCCGTGCGCAGGCATCCCCCAATCCCCCAGACCGGAGGAAAAACACTAAAAAAATGGATGCTGGCAGAGACACAGTATAGACTAGGTATGCAGGGAGGCTGCAAAGGCAGCGGCAGGCGTTGCCCAGGGTGCAAGGCAGCCACAGAGTGACTGCACTGCAGGGCAAGGGAGGGTACTCACCGAGAGGTACGCAGCATGCACGCACACAGGGAGGCTGCAGGACTGAAGCGAGAGTCGCAGAGACAGCAATCCCATCCTACCTCCCACCAGAGACTACAAGGAGGACGGGGGCTGCCAGACCTTTTTATGCCCTCTGTGGCTGCCAGACCTGCCCACCCAGTCTGCAACCTGGGCATGCTATTGGTTGAACATGATCCCACATCACATGGCTTGCCTCCATTTTGTGGCTGGTGGTAACATCCATTTTAAGGGGAAAAGAAAAATACATTGCGATGGGAGGAGACAAAAACAAATGTTTTAAGGACCCCAACCCCCCTGGTACGTATTATCAGACAATATAAATAATTATCGCTGTGTTTTTACGGGTGTCCAGGGCATTTTTTACCATTTAAAACAGCTCATTTCATTGTGCGTCGCCATTAACAGAAACAAAACGTAACGACCACAATTTTCATGGTTCTGTTCGTTTCATTTCATTTTCATCACAATTTTTGTTTGTTGTTTCATTACATAATGGAAATGACAAACGGTAACGGAAACGAAAAAATGTTCGTTCCGTGCCCATCTCTAGTGGCCAGCCCTCTCTACATAGGAGGAGGGAATGGCCAAGCAGCATCATAATTTATTTACTCATACCCTAACCAAACTTTTTATTTGGAAATTTGCATATTCTTGTACAAGATAATATGATTGCATGAGTTGTTTGTGCTTCAAAGAATTAAATCAAAGTTGGACATACCCCATAATTCTGGGTTCTGTTTTGTGTACTACTTAAAGATTGGAGGTCCACCAACAAAGGCACAATAATTCCCAAAAGACACAGATCCTGGTTAAAATTAGTGTTGAGATAACCTTGACAACTACCCACTGCACCCCCTCCTCATAAAGCAGTCCTTGTTTATAATTTGCCATTTTGTGTGCCATTTTTAAAATGAAAGACCTAGAGGTTTTTCGATAACTATTGAAAATAGCTTCAAGATCTTCCAGTAAATATCCATATAATCCTACTTCTCCTCTTGACCTAAATCATTAAAACTATATGATCGTGGTGCTTGTTGCCAAGCCTTTTTAAGCTTGAAAAAGTGATGCTGCCAGAGAACAAAAAGATAGTTATTGTGCAGCAACCACCCGATTGTCAGGTTCACTGCTTATTGTTGCTTCAGAGAATGTTATACAACTGAATTTGGTTCTCCCCTCCCTCTGTAATTTCTCAGAGCAAGTTACAACTTTTAGTGTTAAACTTTGCCACATATTTAAAGGTCAAGGGAAAACAACACATAAAAAAGAGAGGGACCTTTCCTTCTCTGACTTTTATTAGTGGTGTGATCAGTAGTTACTCAGTTGAAATCTCCTCCTCCTCCTCACATATTTTAACAAAAGAGATAATGCACAAAACACTTCATATCTTTTGACAATTTATACTGCCATTTGGAAGGATTAAAACTGTCTATAAAAAGCCAAAAAGTGCTCTCTGCATGCTGGAAGACCAAATAGTTACTTACTTTCAAGTAAACCAGTCATTCTCTCAAGTAATTGTTCAAGCTATTTTCTTTCAAGCAAATTTAACAAGCCCAATTAATGATAAAATGGTATAAAAACGATTTTGTGCACACTCCAAATTATAAGAATTCAGAGAATTAAAATGATTTGCACATTAATGACAGCACCATGATCTTAGAACTGCAGAGTTGGAAGGGACCCAGTAAATTACTGTTACGCACTTCCATTTATTTATTTATTTATTTATTTATTTATTTATTTATTTATTTATTTATTTGATTTTTAGAGTGCCCATCTGACACCAAGGCCACTCTGGGCAGTTTGCAACAATAATACATGTATCACAACACAAAAATTACATAATTGACATACATAATACATATTAATAAATAAAATAAAAGAAATAGGGAATAAACAACAGGCATCAAGATGTTATACTTCATGATCTAGAACCCATGATAAAATATATTAGGCAGACTATAAAATTATCAAGAAAAAATTAGCTAAAAGACAATATTAATGAGTAGGCACTGGAGTTATGTCCTGGTCTGAGGGCAAGCATTCAAAAATATCCATGTTCTCAATTATTTTTTAAAAGATCCCAGAGAAGGGGCCAGGCAGATCTCAACTGGAAGAAAATTTCATAGATGTGGAGGAATTGAAGACAACGTCCACTTTCAAGTTCTATATTTTCAGCCCTTGTGGTGTTTATGCTCTTACACACATAGCCTAGAAGTAATGGGTGTCATAAGCAATTCTCATTGGGTGAAGATATTCTGATAAATAATGATGTGTCAAACCATTTAAGGCTTTGTATGTCATCATCGGTAACCAGTGCAAGGAAGGCAGAGTGGGGATATATGTTGGTGTTTTCTCAACTCCATCAATAATCTGTCATCTGAGTTCTGGAGCAGCCCCCCCAAAGGACATTGCAGTAGTCCAGTCTCAAGACTACCTACACATAGACCAGTGTGGTGAGGGCGTTGATGTCCAGAGTCCTCAGCTAGGCAATCCTCTGTAAGAAGAAAATGGGGAGAGTGTGCCACCTATGCCACCTGAGTTTCCATGGATAATGTTGGGTCCAACAGAACACCCAAGCTCCAAAACTCACTCTGTGCAGGAAGAGTCACTCCCCCCAAAGTGATGGGCCTTCCTAGCCTGCAAACATCAGGGGGGCCCTCCTGCAGGATTTCTTCCTTGCTAGGTTCAACTTCCGTTTATTCATCCTCATCCATTACAGCATGATATCCAGGCAGTGCTCAAGGGGCAGAACAGCATCCACTGAAGATGGTGCAGAGAGATAAGAGCTGGGCGTTATCAACCTATTGATGACACAAAACACCAAAATTTCTGATGACCCCTCCCAACAGCCTTAAGTAGATGTTAAATAACATTGGCAAGATGATCGGCCCCTGTGGAACCCCACAACTGAGAGGTTATGCCAGTCCAAGGGGTGGAGTGAATTTCACCAATTTGTTATCATGACAGTACTATCCTGTAATAACTATTCATTTTAATTATTGCATCTGGAGATATGGGCTGTAGTCAATGAAAGCTCAGGTTAAACAAGACTTTCCACCTTTAGAGACTGTTGGCTGTTTTTATGGCAACAAATTTAAGACAGCTTGAATCTGTCGATTTCCTCCCAGTTTTGTGGTTTTTTTAACAGCACCTGCACATCTGCCTTACTGTTTAGGCAGGCTCCAAAGCCTCTAGTGTTTCATGTAGCCATAAATCTACTGGGTTGCTGCAGAGAAACTGGCACAATACAGTCAAAGCAAAAAGGGGGTTGAGCTGCGTGGCCATCACAAAACACAATTGTAACCTATTTTTGCAAATGTGTTTTGTCATGGCACCATACAGCAGTCCTTCACAATTGGCTGCATACATTAAGCATGAATATAAAATTAAAATTATGCTCCTGACTCTACCCCCATCTAGCTTTATGAAGAAGGAAGAGGGGTGCTATTGGCTAATGAGAGAAATCCATTTGTCAGGCCAGAGATTCTGATGCCTGAATATATTCCTAAGAAACCTGCATAATTTCATAAACCTCTACAGGAAAATCAGGTGTCTGTGTTCATCATTGACAATCATATCAAAATTCATTTGTGTATCACAAGGTATAAGCCTTTTCATTGTTACAATAATTCCAGGCAAAGAGCTTATAGCTAATAAGGCATGCTGGAAAAGTACAGAATAGAACTCCAAAATATTAAATTTGTTAACATTAAAAAAATGTGACAAAAATATATTACTAGCTCTTCAGCATACATAGACATACATAAAATGTATTAAATAATATTTTCATCTAGTCAGACTTGGCTTTTGTCAATTTTCATCTATGAAAGGAAATCCATGATGATTGCTGTTGGTATCCAGTGTTTGTGTTGGTGTGTTGTAGCAAGGAACTTTCCTAGGACCAGTTGAAGTCATTCTCTCTCTCTCTCTTTTCTCTCTCCTCTCTCTCATTATAATTATTCCAAATGTCTACACCACTCCATGATCCATGAACAATCTATTTTCCAAGGGTCAGTAGATCCCCAGGCCTGGAGATTTAAATCAAAAACAAAATCCATAGGAAATTCTGGCAGAGTTTGTAAGGATCTGTAAACTTAGTATCTGGTAAACTACCACTATGATGATAATGTTATTGTCTTGTCATTGTTTTAGTTAAAATATTACAAACCCAAGAGAAGTAAAATTTGGCAGCATAACACACCTGATGCCCCAGGATATTATAACTGCAAGGTCCTGGTATTATGCCAGAGTATAGTACAGTACCCCCCCCGCTGATGGCGGGGGTTAGAGACCCACCCCACCTGCGATCCATGAAAATCCGTGATATGTGGAAGTGGGGGGGGCGGGGGGCGGGGGGGATCGCACGCCTGTCTGAGAAGTCTTGGGGTGGCGTGCACCGGCAGTGGCAGGGATATCTGACCTCCCGCCGCCGCCCGCCCACGCTGCCCGAGACTTCTTGTCCGGGGCGGTCTCCATTGAAATGCATTGCCAATGCATTTCAATGGAGAAAATTTTCCCCATAGGAAAACATTGGCTCAATGCTTTCCAATGGAGAAAATTTTTCCATTGAAATCCATTGACTCTATATGTCTGTGAAGATTCTCAGTCATCCAGGTGAGTTTATCTGGAAGTTGAGTCATGGCTACTGGACTTCTTTTTGAGAGATAGAAACGTTTCACTGTTCATCCAAACAGCTTCATCGGTCTAAATACAGCTAGTGAAAGTCCTCCATCTTATAGGCAGCTTTGACCTCTTGTCACCCTGGCCTGAATTAGGCTCATAAGATGAACAATGGCCTAAATAGGCTCATTAGGGAGACAATAGTATCCATAGCCCTAAGGTGAACAATGGCCTAAGGTGCTGAAACCTATCAAGAATGGGTCGTTAGCTATGGCCTTGGTGGTGAAGGCTTTTTTTGATTTGTCTGGTTCCTTTGGAAAGCACAGCCTGATAAGTAGCAGATAGACTATGTTGAGGGAGGGGTTTTCAATGCTCACATGAATGGCCTCCCTTCCTCCTATCTCAAACCACCTCTCTTCTTTGTCTAATATGTGTACATCCTCATCTTTGAAAGAGTGCCCTTTGTCCTTCAAATGGAGGTGTACTGCTGATTCTAGTCCTGAGCTGTTAGCCCTCCTATGTTGGGCCATCCTTCTGTTTAATGGCTGTTTAGTTTCTCCAATGTAGAGGTCTGAACACTCCTCACTGCATTGGACCGCATATACTATATTGCTCCTTCTATGGTTTGGTATTGGATCCTTTGGGTGGATAAGTCTCTGCCTTAGTGTGTTTGTGGGTTTGAAATAAACAGGGATGTGGTGTTTGCAAAATGGCGGGGGGTGACTGTAACTTCAATGCAATGGAGTGCTTAGATGAACTCAGGTATCAGGATTTTACCAAAAGGTGACCAGGTTCAGCTGCAGAGACAGCTACTGTTTTGAAATGTCTATCATTAACTATTGTTCAAGCCTCAACTTTAAAAGTACTTTCATTTTCAGGGCTCTTTTTTCTTAATTAACACTATGCATATATAATTCCACATTGTGACACATTAAAATGAGGTCCTTCTCAAAGCAAAAAGTACAAAATAGCAGACCATTGCCCAGTTCATCACTACAGTAATAACTTGGTGTATGAGCATAATGCTGGCTCCGTGGGCGGCTTGTCCCCCCGCGGAGCCGATTTGCCCCTCCCAAGGAGGGCAAAGAGGAGAGGCAGGGCCTGTATGTCCTGCAGGGGCGGGGGGAGGAGCGCCCTATAAGGGGTGGCTCCTCCCCCCGGCCACCAGTTCGTTCAAGCAGCGTTCGGAGGAGCAGCTCCGTCCGAGCGCTGCTGGGCGCCACCATTTTGGCTCTGGAGAGCCACGTGGTGGGCGCCATTTTACCCGGCTTATGGCTTGTCCTAAGTGGCGGCCGGCAGGCCGGGAAAGGAGGCCGCGGATGCGGGGAGAAGAGGGGAGTCGGGTCGGGGCTCCCTGGTGGCGGTGCGGCGATGTAGGCGGCGGTGGTGGCGGCGCGGCGATTTCGGCGGCCGCATCGGCGGCTCGGCGGCTTGACGGCGGCCGCGGCGGATTCGGCGGCCGCGGCCAGGTCCCGACTGAGCCAGGCGGCGGATTGGGGGGAGCGGCATCGGCCCTCCCCCCCTGAGCGAGAAGGCCGGCCTTGGGCGAGTGGGGGTGGTGGAGCCTAGCCGCGGGGCTGCCGAGATCGCGGCCATCCGCAGGCCTAGCTGGGGCGGGCCGTGGGGAGGGGGCTGCCCACAGGGGAGGGTGCACGCCGAGTGGGAGGTGGCACCCTTACGACCCCTGGGACAGGACAGACAGACCTTCGGGGGTCCGGGGGGACCAGCGGGGGGAGCTGAGGGGCCAGTGAAAGGCTGCTCAGGCCACTAGGCCAGAAGGCCGAGAGGGCGCCGGCGGCCGGGACCGTCCAAACGGCTTCAGGCGGGTGGGGGGTTGAGCAACCAGAGGCCTACGGCCAGCTGCCTGAGGGAGAGAACAGACTGCTCCGCGGCCCCTAGGTGACGGTAGTTGGCCTGGGACGGCCTCCCCCCTCCCCTTAGGAGACAACCCGGCCTACCTCCCTCCCATACCCCCTCTCCCCCCCTCAACACGCATAGAGGGGCCTAGCGCCCAGCGGCTGCAACCCATCGCAGGGGGCTTCCTTGCTGGGGGAGCCGGACTCGATTATCACTACAGGAGCCATGGCTCCGGGGAAGGGCCGAAGGGCGGGCAAGGGCAAACAGCCTGCAAAGTGCCAGCCCCAACAGCAGGCGCTCAGCTCATCCGAGGAGTCGGATGAGGAGCAGTAGCCCATATGGCTTCAGCTGGAAGCGCGCCTCAAGGCCTTGGAAGCTGCAAAGGGGATGGATAAGCAGGACTCCCAGCCACGGCAGGCCCTTAGAACCAGTGCCAGGCCAGCCAAGTCACGCAACCGGGCTCAGTTGAAAGAAAGGATTGCTAACATGTCTGCCCGCTTTGCAGCTCTGGAACAACTGGAAGCGATACCCGAGACATCTGCAGGCACTGGCGCAGCGCCAGCCGTGGCGAAACGACCACGACCGGCGATGGCAGAGTCTGAGGAAGATGGGGGCGCAGCGGTGGCCATGGGGGAAGGCGTTCCCCCCTACCTTCTGCGGAGACCGCAACGCCCAGTGAGTTGGCGTGCGCGCCTGAACCTGCGCCCACTATCACATGGCCCTGGCCAGTGGGCTCTGCCCCGGCTGGGGCAGCGACGCCTGCGAACGGAGCGGCTCACTCATGGCCAGGCCAGTCCCTGACTTCTGTGCTCCCAGCATGGGGGCCGATCCCACTCTGGATACCCGGATCGGTGCCCCATGTGGTGGGGCCGAGACCAGGCCAGCCTACATCAGCTATGGGAGGGGTAGGGCCCTCCCAGCCGGGTCACCCGGGGGTCCCGTCGCAATGGCCGCCTGGCCACCCGGCGGGATGGTCAGGGGTGGGGTATATGGCAGGGGGAGGGCCGTCCTGGATTGGTTCTATGGCTGCCCCAGGATACCCTGGGGTAGCGGCGGCTGCTATGCCCTATGGGGATTATGCGTCCCCGTTCGGCCACCCCAACAGCAGGCGCTCAGCTCATCCGAGGAGTCGGATGAGGAGCAGTGGCCCATATGGCTTCAGCTGGAAGCGCGCCTCAAGGCCTTGGAAGCTGCAAAGGGGATGGATAAGCAGGACTCCCAGCCACGGCAGGCCCTTAGAACCAGTGCCAGGCCAGCCAAGTCACGCAACCGGGCTCAGTTGAAAGAAAGGATTGCTAACATGTCTGCCCGCTGGTCAGGGGTGGGGCATATGGCAGGGGGAGGGCTGTCCTGGATTGGTTCTATGGCTGCCCCAGGATACCCTGGGGTAGCGGCGGCTGCTATGCCCTATGGGGATTATGCGTCCCCGTTCGGCCACCATCTGGCCCAGGCAACAAGGGAAAAGATCTGGAGGGGCGACTACGTAGACATCTTTAGTTTGCTAAATAGGGAGCTTGATGTCAAGGAGCTGGATAAGGAAGACCCACTGGATAAGGAGCGCAGGCTCAAGAAGAAGCCAGAGCGCTCCTGGGCGGCATGGTTGCCAGCATATCTGATCTTTATGTCCCTCACACTCCAAGCCCACCCTTGGAGGGCACAGGCCCTGTTGAAGTACCTAGACATTATATACAGGGCTTTTGTAGATTACCCAGGGCATTGCTGGCTACTCTACGACGAGGAGTTTCGTCGCAGGGCGGCCCTAGACCCGTTTGTTCGTTGGAACGAGCCTCTCCCTCCCCTCTGGCTGCAGTTTATGACGCCGAATAGGCCCATGCTAGGGGAAAGGTATGACAGTGGCCATACGATTAGGAAGGGAACAGCTAACACGCCCGCCCACACTGTGGGCCAGCCGGTTCAAGTCCAGCTGGTCTGCTGGGAATACAACGGGCAGGGTGTCTGCAATAGGAAGCCCTGCCATTTCAAGCGTGAATGCTCGGTCTGTGGGGCCCAGCACCCAGCCAACAACTGCAGTAGGGCGCGCCTGCAACAGAGTAGACCCCGGGATGGGGGAGGGCCCAAGAAACCAGGGGGACCAGAGGGCCCCCCCTGCAAAAGGGACCCAGCCCAGTTAGGCTGGAGGTGCTGAGGCGTTGGGCGGCTGAGTACCCGGACAGGGCCGCCGCAGCTTTCTTAGTTGATGGTTTTGAGTTTGGGTTCCGTATTCTGTTCTGTGGGGCCCGTATTCCCCGGTTGGCAGAGAACTTGAGATCCCTGGAGCTAGCGGAAGGGGTGGCCGGGGAGAAGATACACAAGGAGGTAAGGGAGGGCCAGGTGCTCGGCCCTTTCCGGGACCCACCGGTGCCTAACTTGAGGGTGTCGCCGATTGGGTTGGTCCCCAAGAAAGCCCCAGGGGAGTTCCGTTTGATCCATCACCTATCCCATCCCTCTGGGGCATCCATCAATGACGGCATACCGCCTGAGTTGTGTTCAGTTAGGTACACGTCCTTCGACGCCGCGGTGCGCATGGTGCGCGCCTGTGGCCCGGCGGCGGAAATGGTGAAATGCGACATTAAGTCGGCCTTTCGCCTTCTGCCCGTTCACCCCCTGGATTTCGAGCTGCTTGGTTTCAGATTTCAGGGTCAGTTTTATATGGACAGGGCCCTCCCGTCCGGGTGTTCTGTGTCATGCGCCATTTTTGAAGCGTTCAGTTTGTTCGTAGAGTGGTGGCTTCGCCGTGATATGGGCTGGGACAGCACGGCCCATTACCTGGACGACTACCTGTTCTGTGGCCCGGTGGGCACGGATAGGTGTCGGTGTTTGTTGGATAGGTTCCGGGCGTTAGCTGGCGAATTGGGCCTGCCATTGGCGGAAGAGAAGACAGAAGGGCCCAGCCAAGTGCTCACCTTCCTGGGCATCGAGATCGATACCAGGGAACAGACTTGCAGGCTGCCCCAAGACAAGCTGCAGGCTCTGCGGGCCCGAGTGAGCCAGGCTCACCAGCGCCGAAAGATTTCCCTTAAGGAACTGCAGGAGCTCGTGGGCCACCTTAACTTTGCTTGCAAAGTAGTGGCTCCGGGGCGGGCATTCTTGCGCCAGCTGTGCGCCGCTATGAGCGGGCTGCGGAAGCCCACCCATAGGACCAGGGTGACGGCGGAAATGCGGGAGGACTTGGCAGTCTGGGGCCTTTTCTTGCAGGGCTTTAATGGGGTCTCCTTTTGGAGGGACGAGCTACGGTTGGGTGCCCAGTTCCAGGTCCATACTGATGCAGCTGGGGGCCTGGGGTTTGGCATCTACTGGAGGGGTGAATGGTGTAGTGGGCTATGGCCACAGGATTGGCGGGAGGAGGGCGTCACCCGTGACCTCACCTTCCTGGAATTGTTTCCTATCTGGGCAGCACTTTACATCTGGTCGGCGGCCTGGGCAAATGCAGTGGTGCATTTTTGGTGTGATAATCAGGCAGTGGTATGCGTCATCAATAGCCTGACGTCTCATTCTCCCCGGGTGATGAGGCTGGTCCGGGCTTTTGTTTTGCGAGCATTGCAATTTAACATTGTGGTGCACGCTCGTCATGTGCCGGGGATCGAGAATGAGATCGCCGATGCTTTGTCCCGCCAACAGGCTGAGCGTTTCCGGGCCCTTGCCCCAGAAGCGGCCATGCTGCCCGTGGAGATCCCGCTGGAGGTATGGCAGGCTGGTGCGCCGAAGCTGATGGAGCTCTTCGTGGCTCCGTCGCCCCCCGGACGCAGCGGGGTTACATGGCAGTGATGGGGGAATTTACAGCTTTCCGGGAGGAGCAGGGCCTGGCCCAACTCTGGCCCCTACCCATCGAGCACCTGCAGAGGTTCCTAGTGTACTTACACCGCAAGGGACTGGCGCCTGGTTCCCTGCAGGGGAAACTGGCTGCCCTAGTGTTCTTCTCTAAGCTGAAGGGGCACCCGGACACGACAAGGGATTTCCGGGTGCGAGGTATGGTGGCTGGCTGGTCCCGGATGAGGGGGAGGGTTCATGACGCCCGCGTCCCACTCTCTCTGCAGCTGCTGGAGCGCATGAGCGCCAGCTGGCCAGGGGTGTGTGTAGATAGTTACGAGGCATCCTTATTCAGGGCGGCCTCTTTGCTGGCCTTTTTTGGCGCCCTGCGCGTCAGCAAGCTGGTGGCAGCGAGTGGGCAGGATGCATCGTTCACAGCACTCTGCATGGCCGATGTCCAGGTGACGGAGGGGACCCTGGTGGTGCGAATCAGGAGATCTAAGACAGATCAAAGAGGGAAGGGCGCAGAGATAGTGCTAGGCCCGTGCTCGGTGGAGGGAATATGCCCGGTGGCGGCCATGAGGGACTACTTGACCCGGCGGGGCACAGGTAGGGGGTACGCTTTTATCCATCAGGATGGTCACCCGTTAACTAAATTCCAGTTTGCAACACTGACCAGTAGGGTCTTGGGGACCCTGGGCTTGGGGGCGTTAAGGTTTGGTACACACTCATTCCGGATTGGGGCGGCATCGACAGCCGCGGCGGTGGGATATGATGAGGGATCTATCTGCCGGTTGGGGAGGTGGGCCTCTGACTGTTATAAAAGGTACGTGCGGCCGTTGCCGGCGCTTTAACTTGTTCTTTTGTTTTCTCAGGACCATAGGGCCGCGCCTGCCGGGCGAGAGTTATATTTGTGGGGCACAGTTATGTATATTGGGCTGAGAAATATGCCCATAGATCTGGTTTGGGGCCAAATTTGGGGCTGGGGAGTCGGGCCATGATTGAATGGTGGGGCAAAAGGGGAATGAGGTGGTGGGAGTTCCTGGGGACGGCAATGACGGCGGCCCGGGGCATGCCACCGGATTTCCTAATGATCCACTTGGGGGGAAACGATCTAACGAGCCAGACGGGCAAATCGCTAATTTTGGAAATTTTAAGGGACCTGGCGGCTTGGAAGGCCCGGTTCCCAGCCTCCAAAGTCTTGTGGTCCACTTTGATACCACGGCAGGTGTGGCGGGCAGACTGTGACCCACAAAAGCTCAACCGCTCCAGGAAGGGAGTGAACCAGGAGGTTTGTAGGGCGGTCTGCAGGGAATTTGGGGCAGTTCTGGGCCATCCGGAGTTTAATGTTCGCAGGAAGGAGCTCTACAGGCCGGACGGGGTGTACCTGATGGATGTTGGCACCGAGTTGTTCCTGCAAGATTTGCAGAGGGGCCTGGCTGCGGAATTGGCTGCTGGTGGGTGGCCGGGGCCATAGCAAGGCTAGGCCTGCGGCTGTGGCGGCTAAAAGCATGGAGGGCAGCAGGGAGCAAACAATTGACAACTAAAACCCAAACGCCCCTTCACCACAGCACTGCGGGCCAGGAGGTCTTGGGGCTGGGGTGGGGCAGGGCAAACGCCTCCCTGCGCTGGGAACCACCCAGGTTGGGGAATAACAGGCAGGGAGGAGGAAACCAAATTAACTGGCCTGGTGGGTGCTGTCGCAGGACTGCACCACCTGGGGGTTGATGGCTCACCTGAGGCTGCCCGGTTGGAGGGGTCCCGGGAGACCCCGGGGTTCCAACCAAAGGAATAGATGCCTGGCCCCTCCTGTTGTTGTGATGTTGTTATATGTTAATAAAGTGTGGCCCAGTTACCCCCAATACACTGTCTCGCCTCGTCATTCCGAGTGGGGGGGGGGCAATACATACAGGAAACATGCTTGTAAACCAAAGCGCTAATATATCAAAACAAATTTCCCCATAATAAATAATAGAAACAGATGATTCATTCTGGGGTCTCATAGACCATATACTACACACACAAAAATGCCCAAACGCACAAAAGATGTTGGCTAGAACACCATGGTTTACGTATCTGGCTGCGGAATCTGCTCTGCTTGAGAATAACAAATACAGTGGTACCTTGTATAAAGGAATTAATTTGTTCCAAATGAAATTATGTTAAGCAAATTTTCCTTTATACAAATTGAAAATGGAGTGATCACATTTTATGTTGTATGGATTCTCTCCATAGGCGATTATGTTAAGCAAATTTCCCCTATCTCTGGAATTTTTATGTTGTACAAATTTTATGTTATACAAGCTGTTTGTTATACAAGGGTCCACTGTACTTGAAAAATAGTCATACAATAGTCATACAAAGGAAGGATCTCTTATCAGTAATTCCAGAATGCAGGGCATCTGATAAAATAATGTGCTTAAGTTAAAGGAACCCAGATTGAGGCTGAACATCAGAAAAATTTTTATTAACTGTCAGAGCAGTACAACACTGGAACCAACTACCTCAATAGGTGGTGAGTTCTCCAATACTGGAAGCTTTTAGAAGAAAGTTAGATAAATATATGTCAGATATATTTTGATTTGGGTTCCTGCACTGAGTTGAGGGTAGGACATGATGGCCTTATACATCCCTCCCAACTGGTTCTGTGGTTCTATGAGTCTATGTGATTTGTGTGCACAAAAGTAAATGCCTATACTAACTTTATATCACAATGGCACTTTTCCAAGAAGATTATTACCATTTGTATTATATCTGCATAAAAGCTTAACATCATTTTGATGAATATGTCAAGCATGGTAGGAAACTACTGCTTAATATTCACTTACAGATACTAGTGCAAAAGCCAAGCAGCTAAGAGAGCCAAAGCTGTCTACTATGAAAGGAATCTGGTTATCCTACAACCAACTACTACATATTTTCTATCCAATTTAGATAAACTTGGGAAAAGCATATTTGTTTTTTTTAAAGGAATGTTTTTTTCTTTAGCATGATTGCATCCTTCACAATAATCAATAAAAATTAAATTTCAGATCTTTAAGCAGGCGTATTGTCTTGGCATTCTATTTGACTTATGTTCTTCAAAAACAGAGTTGTTCTCAGGGATTAGTTCAGAAACCAAATGTCAGTGAGTGGGAAAAGAGCTACCGCAGAGTGATAATTTACACAGAGAGGAAGATGACATAATGAGAGAACAGTTCGATACTGGGAGTTGAGTCATTAAATGGCTCAGAAGATGGGTTGATGAGGTTAAACAAAAATGTTGATCGCTTTGATGGCAAGACTCTGAATAGAATATTGATAGCAACCAGATATGGGAAGAGGAAAGAAAGCTGGAGGGTGGGTGAGGGCAATTTGTTGTTTATTTAATAGAGTCCCATTGTAGCTCTTCTTTAATCCTTCCCTTTTAAAACAAGGAGAAAAAACAAAAGAATGGCATGTGTTTTACACAAACAGGGTTTGGTTTATGTGTTGACAGATTTTTCTGTATACAGTGATACCTTGTACAAATGAATTAATTTGTTCCAAATGAAATTATGTTGAGCAAATTTTCCTTTTTACAAATGTCCCATAGTAATGCATTGAAGGAGTAATCCCTAATCACAACCATTTTTATTTTGTACAGATTTGCCCCATAGACGATTCTGTTAAGCAAATTTTCCCTATCTCCAGGATTTTTTACGTTGTACAGTTTTTACGTTATACAAACTGTTTGTTATACGAGGGTCCACTGTAGTTTTATGCATAACTGCATAGCTGAGACAAATCTGTATTGATAACCATGTGCTGTGAAGTCAGTTCTGACTTCTGGATTGCCCAGATAGAGAGTACTTTGAAGTTGTTTACCAGTCTCTTCTTCTGGGGATTCCCTGGGACTCTGCAGTTTGCTCAAGGCCATACAGGATGGCTCTACCCACAAGAGACACCATGGGCTCTGCGGCTCCACAAACAGATGCCTAAACCAGTGAGGTATTTTGCCAAAAGCATACTGTGAATACAAATCTGCATAGCTTTCTAAAGCTAAACTTTGGCTGGCATTATCATGAGCTGAATAACTGCTGTATTAGCAAGTTGACACCTTTGCAAATTTGAAGAAGTGCTTGATGGGGCTAGGGCCTTATGGTAAATAATTCCATGACCCTACAGCCTGGGGACAACAGTTAAGAAAGTGGTTGATGACAATGGCAAATGTTTCAACTATCAGGACTTTTGGCTAAAATTAATATGTTGGGGATGGTGCACTGCTCACCTCAATATTCTTTCTGTATTTTCATTTTATTTTACAGTATTTACTAGTCCAATGGGCAAATATTTGGTTATAGGTGGTCCTTTCTTCTTCTTTTTTATTTTAAAGATACAAAAGCCTTTTTGGCAACATGGATTAATTATGCTTCCAAGCAAATGCATTTCTCTCAGAGCGGTACAAGCAAATTCCATTCTTCTTTCCCATTGTCCCAGTAGCACTAGTATTTAAGATTATTTAAAATGGAAAAGACAACTTGATTATTTTTAAATGAATGTTGTGAACCATGGTTGTTGATGTCCTTGTTGTTTTTTTGCTTTAATATGTTAAGACTATAGGTGCAAGAATAGAATGGTGGTGTGGAGGGAGAAAAAAGGTCAGCCACTTAATTAATTATCTGGTTGGTTAATATCCAGCAGACTGTTGCTAATTTATGTATGTACAGTAATACCTCATAAGACAAATGCTCCTTAGGATGAAAACTTCATAAAACGAATGCAGTTTCAGGGACAGGAAAACAATTCTAAAATTGTTTTTATTTCCTCCCGGTTTCCATTTGTTTTACAAGGTACTATTGATCTTTGCCCAGTCTGTGGGGCTTGGAAGGGAGGCAGAGGCGGCAATCTGCTGCTGCTGCTTGCCTTTGAAGCCTTGTGGGCTGGGAGATCAATTTTAAAATGTGCTGCTTCCTGGTTTCACTCGCCTGCCTGCCCACCTGCTCACCCACCCACATGCTCGCTTGCCCACCCACCCGCCTGCCTGCCTGCCTGCCGACCTGCCTTTTGCTCGCTCACCTACCTGCCCACCTGCCCAACCACTCACTTGCCCACCCACCCATTCATTCACCCACCCACCCACCTGCTCGCTCGCTTGCCCACCCACTCACTCCTTCACTCACCTGCTCACAGCCCAGGAAGCAGCTGAAAGGGAGAGAGGGAGGAAGTGAAGGCAAGCTCCCTGGGTTAATTGGTCCCAGGCTTCCCATAGTAATGCAATGAAATCCTATTAATTTGGAACAGATTGCTAGAATTTCAATGCATTCCTATGGGAAACCTTGCCTCATAAGACATTTTGTTCCTATGACGAATGGAACCCTGGAACAAATTAAAAATGTCTTATGAAGTATTAATGTATAATGGTAGTACAGTAACCCCCGCTGATCTTGAGGATTAGGGACCCACCCCACCCACGATCCAAGAAAATCCGCGATATGAGGAAGCGGGTGGGGTGCTGGGGTGGAGGGTGATCGGCAGCGGCAGGGGGATCTGACCTCCCACTGCCGCCCACCCACGCCACCTGAGACTTCTTGTCTGGGGCCATCTCCATTGAAATGCATTGCCAATGCATTTCAATGGAGAAAATTTTCCCCATTGGAAAACATTGGCTCAATGCTTTCCAATGGGGAAAATTTCTCCATTGAAATCCATTGACTCAATGCATTTCAATGGAGATTGCGGGGCCCCCGCCCCCCCTGCACAACTCCGAGGCTTCTCAGAGGGGGCCGGAGGGCAGCATGGAGCGACCCGATCACCCCCCGCTGCCATCCCATGCACTGCTCAGGCTTCTCAGAGGGGCCCGGGGTGGTGGCGTGGAGTGACCTGATCGCCCACCCCCCTGTGTGGCTCCAAGGCTTCTTGGAGGGGCCCTGGGGGTGGCACAGAGTGATCCAATTGCCCCCTGCTGCCCCCTGCGTGGCTCCAAGGCTTCTCGGAGGGGGCCAAGTGGGTGGCGGGGAGCGTTGCGATTGCCCCGCACCCCACGCGTGCCCCTGAGGCTTCTTGGAGATGCGGGGCCAGCGTGGAGGCTTCTGCCCCCTGGAAGCTCCAAGGCCAAGAGGGTGGCAGGAGGGTGGTGGGGAGCGATGCGATCACCCCCGCCCCCCTGCATGCCCCTGAGGTTTCTCGGAGATGCGGGGGGCAGCACAGAGTGACCCAATCACCCTCCGCCACCCCCTGCGTGGCTCTGAGGCTTCTTGGAGGGGAGGGGGTGGTGGGGAGTGACCAAATCGCCCCCCCACGGTGGAGATACTGTGATCCCACAATGTAGTGGGACTGCAGTACCTGAACCGCAAAATGGCGGGGGGTGACTGTAACAATGCCAGACTTTTGCCCAGAAATGTTATGTTGTTGTTGTTGTTGTTGTTGTTGTTGCTGCTGCTGCTGCTGCTGCTGCTGCTGCTGCTGCTGCTGCTGCTGTAGAGGTTACTGGGTGCTACAAAAACTATACATTTAAGAAGATTTATCTTTTTTCATTGGGAAGAAGAAGAAGAAGAAGAAGAAGAGGAGGAGGAGGAGGAGGAGACGGTCCTTCAGTTTTCCTATATTTTCCTTGACCTGCTTTGTCTTCCCTTCAGCCTTACATATAGAAGGTTCGCAGATGCAATGGGTATATGCTGACATACACTGTAATGTGAGTGTGGTAGCAGCTAACTCTAGACACACATTTAACTCATGTCTAACTTGTGTAAACTGAAAAAGAACTTTAGCATAAGCTTCTGGTACATTCTGGAAGATGGGTGTGATACCCTCAAAGGTATATAAGGAAGGGACATGCACCATTTAGGGGTTCTAAATCCCTGTGATTTGGTCCCTAGATGAATGGTACCTTCATCTAGTCTCTATGTGTTTTATGTTAACTAGAGATGGGCACGACCAGGAAAAATGACGTTTCGAGTTGTCATGTGTCGGAGCCGGCCCGTTTCGGCTCGTTTCCGTTTGTCGCGAAATTTTTCAAAAATTTGTCATTTCGTTTGTCGTCTGTCGTTAGTACTGGTTTAGGGGGGTAGGGTAGCGGGCTCCTGGAGGCACCTCTCTGGGGTGGGTGCCTCCTCTGGCCCGCTACGAAGGGAAGGCATTTAGCAGGCTCCTGGAGGTACCTCTCTGGGGTTGATGCCTCCTCTGGCCCACTACAAAGGGAAAAGGAAGGGTACATGACCGTGTAGCCATTGCGTACCAAGTGGCACTGGCAGAGGCACCTCTCTTTTGGGTGCCTCTAGCTCACTAAGAAGGACAACATACTGGCGTACAGAGTTTTTTGGAACTTTGGACTGTGAGCGAGGTGAGAGAAAAATGCCTCTGCTGGGCGCCCTCTGGCTCATTAAGAAGGGAAGTGAACTTGTGTGTAGTGCAATGCGAGTACAGATCTGGCTTAGGGTTGGGGTTAGGGCAAGGGCTAAGCTTAGGGTTATTACGGGTAAGGATAGGGTGAGTTAGTGGGCTGCAACTCTGGGTGCCTCTGACCCACTAAGAAGGACAGTGTACTGGCGTATGGGTTAGGATTAGGGTTAGGGTTAGGGTTAGGGCTAGGGTTATAGTGGGCTTTTTATGCCCGACTGGCACATCCCAGAAGTCTCAGTCAAAACCTGGCCAAGTGGCCATGCGATTGGTGGAATGGCTCCCAAAATTTGCATGGTCCCATCCCATGGCCAGCCCATCATTGTGCAGGTGTAAAAATAAAAAAAATAAAATAAGATCAAATAAAATCAATGGGATTGGAGACAGACATTTATTGCAAGAAAAAACCACTGCTGCTACTGTAAAAATTCAGGCAGTTAAAATACCTAATTTTTGCATGTTTCTGTGTGGTGCTTTGGTGGGTTTTTGGACCACGATTTCAAAAAAAATATTGCGGTCGCCATTTTGGATCCCACCACACCGCATGGCATGGCGAGACGACGAGGATGCCCCCCACCAGAGCAGCCCAGGACAGGAGAGGGGGGGAGGCCGGGGACCCCCCCCCAGAAACCACCCCTCTGGTAGGTGCCCTCACTCAGGCAGGCATATTTTTGCCAGCTTTTTTGGCCGGGAATCAGGGTTTTTTAAAATCTTTTTTTCTGTGCCGCTTGGCATCACACGATCACCGTGATGTCATGAATGACAATGACAAATCAGACCCAATTTTTCTTTTATCGGTTCAAGTTCGAGTTCTGACGGCTTAATTGTCGTTACCGTTTCCATTGCGTAACAGAAACGAGGAACGGAAACAGAAATGAGAATTTCGCCAAGTCGTACCCATGTCTAATGTTAACCTCTTGTACTGTCTAATAAAGCTTGCTGTTAACTTTGCAACTGAGCTGTGACAGTGTCAATTCTTCCATCAAAGGATCAACTTATCAGTAGCAGCCAAAAATTCCCATCCGGCCCTTATGCGACCAGCTAATCTCATTCTCTTATTAGGGAGGGAGGGTGGGAAGATGGCTGGATCAAGAAAGAGGCCTCTCGCTACATGGTGAGGGCTTATAAAACTGACGGTCCTGCAAGCAGCCTATAGGCTGCCCACACGTGACACCAGCCAGTCACGTGGGCAAAACTGGCCCTGCCCTGCACGATGGCAGTTTAGAGCTGCTCTCCTTTCCCATTCTTTCTCATTGCAAGGAAGACCAGATTTTTCAATGCTGTGCAGGGGCTTAATTTTACACTATGGCCAAAATTCTGTTGCTTAAAACAGTGAATCACGCTAGAGTAAACCCACTGACACAATGGGGATTTCGTGAGTCAGCTCCTTTGTATATTCCAGTGATTCAAAAGGGCCCATTCCAACATCAATTGCAGTTAACGTGGGACTGTTTGACTCAATAGAAATTACTGAGGTATTGACTCCAAAAAATCACCACAGATTCAATCGGCCTACTCTACTGCAATGTACTGGTCTGCAACAGAAGTTCGATACTTGTACTTCACATGTACAAGGTTGATACTTGTACTGAACACATCTCTTTCACAACAAGATAAAGTGTAAAGTTAAAACAGCCTAGGGGAAGTATTAGCGGTCTTAATTATTACATAAATACTTTGTAGTCTTAGGTTATAGATTTCATTTTAAATTTAATTGGGAGATCATTTAAAAATGTGCTAGAAATATTGGCTACATTGCCAACTGGCTTCCTTTCTAAGTTAGTAGAGCTTTATGTCAGTGTAGTAAAAGTGTTACATTGCTAATATTACATTAAAGTTTACTGATTCCCATTAAGCTGAAATACATTCTAACATTTTCTCCCCTTGCTAAGATATGACAGAGATCAATTACGCAGCCATTAAACATCAATTAGTAAATTTGAAAGTGGCATACAGAATGATCTTGTGAAAGCGACCTTGTTATACTCCATTTGTATGTAGAAACACTGGTTAAATATTTAATGAATGTGTGGGGAAAGTAATTAGCCAATGCTCTGTTTACAGCATAGAGTAACAAATTCCATTACAGTTTGTTTAGACCACACAAAATATAAGAGCTAAATATATTTATTTCTGGCTAATAGTAAAGAATATTTTAATGGTTTTTTTATGCCTTGTGTCTCCTCCTCCTTTCTTTGTCTTCCTAAAAATAACCTGAAATCTTAATTAATGTATCTTTGTGAATGTTAGTGAGCACTAAAAGAGATCCTGTGCACCATCTTGACTGCTGACTTTGATGTTGTCAATATTCTGTTTGCCTTTGGTATATAAATCTTGGCATTCTTTTTTCTGCTGGCAATGTTGGTTGTTGTTGTTCAGTCGTTCAGTCGTGTCTGACTCTTCGTGACCCCATGGACCAGAGCTCGCCAGGCCTTCCTATCCTCCACTGCCTCCCGGAGTTTTGTCAAATTCATTTTGGTTGCATCGATGACACCGTCCAACCATCTCATTCTCTGTCGTCCTCTTTTCCTTCTTCGATTTTTCCCAGCATCAGGGACTTTTCCAGGAGTCCTCTCTTCTCATGAGGTGGCCAAAGTACTGGAGCCTCAGCTTCAAAATCTGTCCTTCCAGTGAACATTCGGGGTTGATTTCTTTCAGAATGGATAGGTTTGATCTCTTTGCAGTCCAGGGGACTCTCAAGACTCTCCTCCAGCACCACAGCTCAAAAGCATCAATTCTGCGGCGATCAGCCTTCTTTATAGTCCAGCTCTCGCTTCCATACATCACTACTGGAAAAACCATAGCTTTAACCATCCTGACCTTAGTTGGCAAACTGATGTCTCTGCTCTTTAGTATGCTATCTAGGTTTGCCATTGCTTTCCTCCCAAGAAGCAGGCGTCTTTTTATTTTGTTGCTGCAGTCGCCATCTGCAGTGATCAAGGAGCCCAAGAAAATAAACTCTGTCATTGCCTCCATTTCTTCCCCTTCTATTTGCCAGGAGGTGATGGGACCAGTGGCCATGATCTTAGTTTTTGATGTTGAGCTTCAGCCCATTTTTTTCCACTCTCCTCTTTCACCCTCATTAAGAGGTTCTTTAATTCTTCCTCACTCTCTGCTATTAGAGTAGTATCATCTGCGTATCTGAGGTTGTTGATATTTCGTCCGGCAATCTTAATTCCGGCTTGTGATTCATCCAGACCGGCCTTTCTCATGATGTACTCTGCATATAAGTTAAATAGGCAAGGTGACAGTATACAGCCTTGTCGTACTCCTTTCCCAATTCTAAACCAGTCAGTTGTTCCATATCCAGTTCTGACGGTTGCTGCTTGTCCCACATATAGATTTCTTAGGAGACAGATAAGGTGGTCAGGCACTCCCATTCCTTTAAGGTCTTGCCATAGTTTGTTGTGGTCTACACAGTTTATAGTCAATGAAGCAGAAGTAGATGTTTTTCTGGAACTCTCTGGCTTTCTCCATAATCCAGCGCATGTTGGCGATTTGATCTCTAGTTCCTCTGCCCCTTCGAAATCCAGCTTGTAGTTCTGGAAGTTCTCTTTCCACATACTGCTGAAGCCTGCCTTGTAGAATTTTGAGCATAACCTTGCTAGCATGTGAAATGAGTGCAATTGTGCGATAGTTGGAGCATTCTTTGGCATTTCCTTTCTTTGGGATTGGGATGTAGACCGATCTTTTCCAGTCCTCTGGCCACTGCTGGGTTTTCCAAATTTGCTGGCATATCTTATGCAGCACCTTTACAGCATCCTCTTTTAAGATTTTAAAGAGTTCAATTGGAATGCCGTCACCTCCACTGGCCTTGTTGTTTGCAATGCCTTCTAAGGCCCACTTGACTTCACTTTCCAGGATGTCTGGCTCCAAGTCAGCAATTACACTATCTTGGTTATCAGGGACATCCAGATCTTTCCGATATAATTCTTCTGTATATTCTTGCCATCTCTTCTTGATCTCTTCTGCTTCAGTTAGGTCCCTACCATTTTTGTCCTTTATCATATCCATCTTTGCATGAAATACCCCTTTAATATCTCCAATTTTCTTGAACAGATCTCTGGTTTTTCCTTTTCTGTTGTTTTCCTCTATTTCTTTGCACTGTTCATTCAAGAAGGCCGCCCTGTCTCTCCTTGCTATTCTTTGGAAGTCTGCATTCAATTTTCTGTATCTTTCCCTTTCTCCCTTGCATTTTGCATCCCTTCTCTCCTCCGCTATTTGTAGGGCCTCGTTGGACAACCACTTTGCTTTCTTGCATTTTCTTTTCTTTGGAATATTTTTCATTGCAGCCTCCTGTACAATGTTACAAGCCTCCATCCATAATTCTTCAGGTGTTCTGTCCACCAAATCTAGTTCCTTGAATCTATTCTTCACTTCCACTGTGTATTCATATGGGATTTGACTTAGGTTATACCTAACTGGCCCAGTGATCTTCCCTACTTTCTTCAGTTTAAGTTTGAATTTTGAAATAAGAAGCTGATGATCTGAGCCACAGTCAGCACCAGGTCTTGTTTTTGCTGACTGTATAGAGCTCCTCCATCTTTGGCTGCAGAGAACATAATCAATCTGATTCCGGTATTGTCCATCTGGTGATGTAAAAGAGTGTTTGCAGTGACCAGCTTGTTCTCTTGACAAAACTCAATTAGCCTTTGCCCTGCTTCATTTGGAACTCCAAGGCCAAACTTGCCAGTTATTCCTTTTATCACTTGACTCCCTACTTTAGCATTCCAATCCCCTATGATGAGAAGAACATCTTTCTTTGGTGTCAGTTCTAGAAAAGTCTTCGTAAAATTGGTCAATCTCAGACTCTTCAGCACCGTAGTTGGTGCATAAACTTGGATTACTGTGATGTTCAAAGGGCTGCCTTGGAATCGTACTAAGATCATTCTATCATTTTTTAGGTTGTATCCCAGCACTGCTTTTCTCACTCTATTGTTGACTATGAAGGCTACTCCATTTCTTCTTTGGGATTCTTGCCCACAGTAGTAGATGTGATAGTCATCGGAACTGAATTCACCCATTCCTGTCCATTTAAGTTCACTGATACCCAGGATGTCAATGTTTATTCTTTCCATCTCACGTTTGACCACATCCAGCTTACCCTGGTTCATAGATCTCACATTCCAGGTTCCTATGCAGTATATTTCTTTGCAGCATTGGACTTTCCTTTCTCTTCCAGTGTTGGTATAATGTTGCAAAGTAATGTTGGATCATTTTCTGGCATTTTAAATCATGGATGCAGAAACCATTATCCCACGTTCATAAACTGAAGGCTATTGAATGACTAAATGCAAGATCATAATTGGTGATGAAGTATAGCCAGGGCTTACAGGGACAAGGCTCTGTTCCTTAATGGGTAGGAGGGAATCAAACATGATTTGCCATGACCCACAAGTATTACTGTTGTTTCTGAGCTTTGATGCATTCCTCACTGTACCTGGGAAAGAGATGTGTTTCTAGGAATGGTATATTGTGGCAAGGTTTCCCTTGTAATTTAAAATATTTGAGGATGGCCTTGGATGGATAGTCAAGAAGAGTGATTTGTTATACAAAGAACCTTTCCTAATTGTTGATATGGATCAAAGCAATTTCTTTCACTTTTGGAACTTTGAATGGGGCTACCTGTTGTGGGGGACTGACACAAGACTGACAGCGCACTTCCCAATGTATCATTACTTTGCTGCCCATAATAAAAACAATAAATCAAAATGTTCAGCAGCAATACTACCCCAGCAATAATATGGTGTGAAAGACAGACAGTGAAGAAGCAAAGTCAATAGAGGCAGGTAAGAGGAAGACACAGAAATCTTATTGAGAAAGTTGCTTACTATAAAAACAGTGGCTGAAATCCTGCTGCACAGTTAGACAGATGGTGCAACTTTGGCAAATGAGTTGCCATAAATTAAGAAGTCTCCATAGGTATTGGCTATTTTATGTGAAGTCATGCAAATTAATATGTATGTCTATGGAGGCAATTCACTTCCCAAAGTTATGTCATTTGTGCAATGGGATTTCACCCAATAAATCAAAATGATCAGCTGTACAGAATGCATTGACAATAAAACACAAAACTACATCTAGGACTGATAAACCAAGCACCAAAGTCAATAGAAGTAGACAAGGTGAACATACAAATCGGTAGTAAAAATTGGGTTGGGTAGGAATGAACATTAGCTAGCTGGATGACTAATGAGTAAACCCCATAGAATTTATCAGTCCCAGGCCAAAGATTTTTCTAATGCTTCACTGAATTGGCAAAGCTGTAATCCCAAATGTGGCAAGTAGAGATGGGCATGACTAAAAAAAATGGTGTTTCGTTTGTCGTTTGGTCGCTTAGGGGTCCATTTTGGTTTGTTTTCGTTTTCGTGATGTTTTTTGCAAAAAAATCATTTTTGTTTCATTAGGTAACGAAATGAAAATCGAAAATGAAAACGAAAAATTGCTGTTTCATTAGCATTCTTTTTAGTTTAATGCATCTGCTGCAACGAAAATGAAAAACACGGCAAATTTGGTCGTTTCATTTTCGTTTTCATTTTGTTTAAAAAATTCATTTTTTTCATTGCGTAACGAAATGAAAAAATGAAAACGAAAATGAAAAATCGCTCGTTTCGTGCCCATCTCTAGTGGCAAGGTTGCCAACTGGATTAAACTCAGAATCCCATCCAACATTGTTAATAGTTGCTTTTGTCAGCTTTGCCCTAGTGAAAAAACACAGTTTGAAACCAAGCAAACCTGTGATTGAACTTCTTTTAGGATTTGACTTATCAGTGTAGATACCAAGTTACCATGTTTCACTTTCTGCATTCTGCATTTAAATGGAACTAAATCCTATAACCTATAAACTTTCTTTGAGATACGGACATAGGTTCTCTGGTCCATCAGGTAATCTTCCAGAGGTGGAAGCAGCAGCATCATGATTCATGCTTAAGAATCTGGAGACCAGCAGAAAAGAACAGAACTTGGCAAATTACAGAATCCTGGGCCCCACTGGTCACATCTCTCCAAGCTGAAGTGAAGCTATTAATGATTGCTCTTTGGGTACAAGCAGTCAACCAATTGCAAATCCACCTAACAGTAGCACTATCTATCCCACATTCTACTAATGTCTTTGCAATTAGACCATGGGGAACCTTATTGAAGGCCTTACTGAAATCCTGATAAGTAATATCCACAGCATTCCCCTCACCCACCAGGCCTGTAATTCTATCAAAGAGGTCAATTAGTTTGGCATGACTTGTTTTTAAGGAACCCGTGTTGACTTCTCATAATGACAGCATTCCTTGTTAAATAATTACAGGCTCTCTGTTTAATAATCTGCTCTAGGATCTCTCCAGAAATTGAAGTCAAGCTGATTGGGCAATAATTATTTGGGTCCTCTTTTTTCTGCTTCTTCAAAATGGGGACAACATTCCCCCTCCTTCAATCTATGGGAACTTCTTCTGTTCTCCAGGACTTCTCAAAGATTATTCCCTGAGATTCTCAAAGATTATTGCCTATTACTGAGTTGGAGGTCCACCAGCCACTCGCTAATAGTAAATCACAACATAAGTCTGGAAATGAAGTTATGTGAGTCATCCACCAAAGAATTCAGGAAGGGGGGATATCTATTACTGATTAGGGCTGAATCTAATGTTCCCAACCAATTTCAGATTCAACAGGGCTCATTAGTTTTTCTGATATGGATTCAAATCTGCATATTTCTCAAAGGACATAATGCCCATTTGATTTGTGCATTTGAATAGCACTATTTATTCCTTGTGTGAACTTCTAGTGAAATGAATTGCATGGGTTTCTGCCGTCCAACTTGGAAGTAGGGAATTTATCACAATTATACGGCTGGAAAGATTGTACCCAAAATGTCACCCAGTCCAATCTCCAGTTGTCTCATACCAATGACCTCTAAGCATATTTAACCCATCTGGTTACAGTGAGAGAGATAATGGTTTGGGGCTCATAGAAAAACATAAGCGAAAACAGTGCTTTGGTTTGTGTTAACAGGCAGGAATCCTCGATGATTGTGTAGCAGCGTTATGAGCTGACTTGGATAAATTGGTTTCTTATCTGATGAATGCCAGCCTCATGATCTTAAGAACAAGAGATGAAATTAAAATGTTAGTTGCTTTGACAGATACAGCTTGTCTACATTTCTCAAAACACTTTTAAACAGCCCAGAAAAAAACATTGTTGCATCAAGGGCCTCATGAATTAGTCTATTGCTTGAAAAGAACAGATCTAAAACTCTAGTCAGCTATGCAAATTGTGTTCTGCTGACAGTCCTCAGGGCCCTTTGACCTAACTTACTAAAGCCATGTTTCTAGACAAAATATTGACAAAAAGTGTCAGATTAGTGTCTGCCAGTGACCACTGCAATTTCAGATCTTAGCAAAGTTATTTAATAAATCTACTCCTTGGCTTTCATCCTTCTGAGAGCTTTCATTTTTTTATTTATTTATTTATTTATTTATTTATTTATTTATTTATTTATTTATTTATTTAACTTATATGCCGCCCACTACCCAAGGTCTCTGGGCAGCTTACAATCCAAAGAATAAAACAATTATCTGCCAGTCTTAGTATTGGAGACTGAAATGGAACATGATCCAAATGTACAACCAGATTGGGAAATCTTGGTGGCTTTACATCTCTGTTTCTCATCTATAAGTTGACCATTTTCTGTCCAGTGTTACATGCCAAATCATTTGAGGTGGTAGGAGTGAAAAGCACTGGCAAGGTAATATCATATTCAAAAAAAAGTCAGGGGGAAGGGTGATCTGTATATTAATTTATTTAATTAATATGCTACTTTTGTCACAATGACAAGAGTTAGGATGGCTTATATTTCTCTTTCACACAGCAATGGTGTACTTAAAAATGATGCCAGTACAATAAGCTTCAGGGAAATGCTCCACTCTTTTAATCACTCTTTTCTGACATTTCTATTTCCAGTTAAAAGACCCCTTGTCCGTGTCGTTAGAATTTCTGCATTCCATCTTAAGATGTGTTGATATCTTGCTAAGTTACTCATTCTTGGCAAGATTCACTGGTTTGACACCCCAAGGCAGCTTACTGGGAGTTCATTAACCCCTGTGAGATGTCATGTCAAGCATGACAGCATGATGTGCCAGAGCTCTGAGATTGTGCAAAGCACAGCAAACACAGAAGGACTGTCTGGTTAATGAAAAAGAAGCAAACATTCCCCAGCATGCTTCCACTTTTCAAAAACTGCACACCATGAGGCAGCAGCGTCATAGTCCACTTATGCCTGTTGACCACATTTTGCAGTTTTACTGTCATTTGTGCAAATTGCACTGAAATTGTTCTTGTAAATATGGAAAATTCTGTCAAAAAGCTCTGTGGTTTTCCATTACTCCAGGGGACTATGAGACGAGCAAGGATTTACTTCCAGCTCCACAAATAGCAGGAAGTATGTCATCAAACTCACATCCTCAGACAGTTGTTGGAAAGGCATTATCTGCTTAACTCTATTCACAGGTGGCAAATTGTACAGACATTTTGGAAAGAAAGGAAGATGAACTGGATAGCAATAGTGGAGTCTGCAGCCCTTCAGAACAAAGCCTTCAAGCTTTTGTATCCCAGCAGCCACTATTTCCTCTTCATGTTCTTGAAACGAAGACATTTAAAGCTCCACCTCTAGCTTCATTTCAAAAAGGTGGGTCCAATACAACTTGTAACAATGGCCAAAAAAATAAAAAAAAAAAAATCCAAGAACACAAAAGGTTCCTATTGGCCAACCCAAGCTAATGCCCCAATGTCCTCTCAGCCCAACAGGAAACAGGATGGTTACCAGCATAGGTAAAACAACAGTTGCATAACAGTGCATCCTAGTGAAAGTTGCCCGGAAGGTTGGCCAGGGGAGAAGGATTACCAGTGCAGGCCTGGCTCTGTTACTGTGGCAAAAGAGGAACTTGTTCTCTTGTCAGGAAATCAAAATGGTCAGAGGTATACAACATATTGTGTTACCCGTGTATTCGAGAATCTGAGAAGATAAGCCATAATGTTATTTGGAGGTTCAGAGAGAGTCCGAAAGTTAGATAATAAAAAAGTAACTTTTTTACTTTTAAAACAATAGAACAAAAAGACTTATGCTACTTTATTATTGCAATGAATAGCCTTTTACTTACTTGAAAATGATACTTTTAAATAGCATTTTAAGAATTTTTGAGGGTATTTTTCAAGCTTCATAGCTATTCACTTTTCATGCTTAAGGTTACCACTGTAGACAATAATGGCAAATTAAGGAGTAGTATGACAAATTATATTACTTTTTGACCATCGGAAGGAGTAAAGTACCAAGAACTAGAGATGGGCATAAAACAATTTTTTAATTTGATTCATTACTCATTATTCATTTTGTTATGGAATGAAATGAATAACGAAAAGACCCATCAAAGAAAAACAAAACAAAACAAAACAAAACAAAATGGAAATTTCCATTTTGTTTGCTTCGTTTTTCATTTTCCCATAGGAGTGCATTGAAGCAATTCATTCCTATGGGGAAAAGCCGGTGGTTCACCCTCCCCAATGTGGGGGAAACCACAGGCTTTTTTTCCCCCACCAAAGCCACCGGCGATCAGCTGTAATGCAGGGCTTCGGTGGGAAAAAAGTTTAAGAAGCCCACCCTTTCCCCCACCCAATCGGGTGCAATCGGGTGGGGGATAAAAAAAATAAAAATAAAAAAGCACTGACCCAGCCCATAGGCCAGCTGTTCGGCGCGATAAGAAAAAAATAATAAAAAACCATGCCGACCCAGCCTGCAGGCCAGCTGGTCAGCACAAGTTTAGAAATTTAAAAAAATAAAAAATAAAAATGAAACAAACAAAAAAATGAAATGATTTTTTTAAAAAAATCATTTCATTTTTAATGACCCCAAAACAATTTAAAAAACAAAAAAAAAATGAAATGAAACACCATTTTGGCCTTTTGTGTCCATCTCTATCAAGAAGCAAAGCTTTGTTTCCAGAGAAGTAACATAGTAAAGTAACAAGTAGCACAAGCAACATACAAAAGTAACTTTTTAAACACTGAAAGGGGCAATAATGGGGTTGCTTTTCAAACAGTGTCATGAATTATCTGAATAAATTAGTTTTAAAACATTCCTAGGTTGATATAATGACCACCATCAGCTAGCAGCACTTCCTAAACTGGGTAATACTTTTTTTTTCATTTGAGATTCAAACTTAGTTCCTCCAAACTTAATCCAACCCAATAATTAGCTCACACAGAGTTCTGAGAGATAGCACAGGCAACGAGGAATAGAAGAGTTATTTAATAAAGCCATGTCCTTGACTTAATTCCACATCAGTGTCTTTTTATCTTTATTCTCAGGTGAAATGACAAATGAACAAGTTTTAAGTAGCCTATGTTTAAGTATGAGAAGCAGAGAGAAAATGACTAGGGAACAAGCACCAAAAAGTGTCTGCTGAGCAAACAGGCTGATTACCTCAAGGGACAAGATGAGCAGCACTTGGAAATCAATACAGATGAGGCTTTGAAAAGGTTGACTGAGTGGACTGGATTAGCTATTGATTTTTGTCATTTTCACAGCTAGCGCTGCACTCTCCACTGCTGAGGCCATTAAACACAGAGACCTTAAACCTCTAATCCCTTGCTAATAGCAAACAAGACAATGGCCCCGAAAGTGAAGGATCTAACAGAATGTCCAATAGCTTCAGAGCTGTATTGAGTGCTCTGTTGCCCAGAAAGCAATTTAAAAAAAAAGCCCAGGGACACTGGTTAGAAACTAGATGCAGCTGCAGAGAGAGCCATGGATCATTAATCCAGAAACTGGAGCTTACTGTTTCACTGTAACCAGTGTGGTCTGTTTCCCTTCCATGTACTTTGATTTAAGTGTGATATTTTCTTTTGTTACACACATTCCCTGACAGTTGTTAGGGTGGCTCACTCTGGAAATTAGGTATATGGATGGGATCTGAAGGAGATATTCCAAAGCCAGTTAAAACTAGACCTCACAGAAAATCTGGAAGGAGGGTTAGGCCCTGAGATGCAACCCCAGTCATTTTTAGAGGGTCAAAAGTATTAATGATAAAGCAAAGCAAAAAAGTCTTCTGCTTATATACTACCCCATACCACTTGAAGTAGTCCCTGGGCAGTTTACATTTTAATTACATGCAGGCTACATATTGCCCCCCTCCAGCAAGCTGGGTACTCATTTTACTGACCTTGGAAGGGTGGAAGGCTGAGTCCACCATGAGCCTGCTACCTGGGACTGAACCTCAGGTCATGAGCACAGTTTTAGCTGCAGTACAGGCATTTAACCACTCACCACAAGGTTACCATTGGTACATGGCATTGGAAAAACAGAGGCCCTTCTTTTGGATGGAGCCCATACGCTGACAGTGTAAAGGTTCTCCATGTGTAATAGGCATGTCCCTGAACACTGCTGTTCTTCCAGCTACTGCCTCTGAAGCAAAAAGAGTAAAAATAAAAATAAATACAATAATAGTAATAAAAATTCATGCCTAGCCAGTTTATTTCATGAGGGACTAAATTTCTTGGCAGCGAACTCTCAAACTGTGCATTATTTTATTAACAATATTGTTAGACTATGTAGGTGATTCTTAGTGTGGTACATGGATAGGATGATGCACTAGATATCTAGTAGAACAGGGGTCAAATCTCCATTCAGGCTTGGGAATTGACTAGGGGATTGGAACTAATCAAAACACTCCTTAAATATCTCAACCTCGAGTAGTGGTTCTCAACCTGTCCCTGGACTGCAACTCCCAGAAGTCTTCATCACTAGCTGAGATGGCCAGGATTTCTGGGAGTTGCAGTCCAGGAACATCTGAGGACCTACAGGTTGGGGATCACTGCCCTAGAGGAATCTGTTCCAGCTTGATAATATGGAATGCATACACATGCAGGTGTCTACCTTTAATCCTAACCCTAAACTCATCACTTATTAAGATCACACCCCCCAAAGAAAAAATGACACACTTTCAAAATTACTTTCACTTTTGGATTTGGAGAATCTTTCTGGATATCTCTTGTAGCACAATCTCAGTGTTAAGTTCTGTGATGTCCATACATGCTAGAATAGGGAAAAATTCACTAAGCTTGTATTTTCCTAGGAAGATAGTCATTTTAACTCTGTTGAGAATGACTATAGAATAAGATGCATCTTGACTAGAGATGGACATGGATTTTAAAAAGAACTGCAAATTTATTTAAAAATCACTAACTCATAAATTTGTATTTGTACAAGTCAATAACTCTCCCAATTAATACAAATGAATGAATTTTTTTAAAAAAATTGATCCCCCCCCAGGTACCTATGGACTCTGATTCTCCTCTACAATCCTTCCAAATTTGGTGAAAATTGGATTTCTGATGTCCAAGTTATGCACCCTTAAAGAGGGTTGCCCCAGGAAAGTTCCCCCAGGCACCTAGAAACATCAGTCTTGCAGAGAAGTTTCCTTTCACTTTTCTTCACAATCCTTCCAAGTTTGATGAAGATTGGGTTTCCCCAACCCATTTGCTAAAGGATACTTTCCTGCAGGGGGCACATAGATGTCTGAAACCCAAACTTTGTCAGAGTTGGAAGAATTGTAGAGGAACATTGGGAGATACTTTTCCGCATTTTGTTATCTCTAGGTGATGATTTTTTTTTAATTTCATTTTCCATTTTCCATTTTTTAAAATACAGAAAAAATTTATCAGAAAAATCATAAATTTGTTATGATTACAACCTCAATTTTTTGAAAAGATGGGCACAGAAAAAAAATTATTTTTCAACAAAAAAGTGAAAAACAAAGTGGAAATTTTGAAACAAAATGGAAATTTTCATTTCATTCAGTTTTGTTTTCATTTATTTTGACAAGTACCGATCTTGGCATTTTGGCATTTCATGCCCATCTCTAATCATGAATCACCATTTTTCTGATTTGTGTCCATCTCTAATCTTGACTCAGACACATATATACGTCAAAGGCATGCATTTAAGCAAAAATAAAATGGATGAAAGAGATTGGTATGTTTGAAAAATGAGCACACACAGCTAAAGACACAAGCAATATGTAATACCATACTTCAATCAATAGAACATTATTTTTTTAAAAAAAATCAATTGAGCCAAAATGTGAATTACTGAGTGTATTGGCCCAATTTAGTCCCATTTGTTTGATGTATGGGCTGAAGTTGAAAGGTCAAAGCAATTTAGGCTAATTCCATAATTCTGACATCTACAATGAATAGTGGGAAAGACCACACTATGGGGGGAGATGATGTGAATGAGAGATGATGGTGCAGTTGGGAGAGAAAATAGAAGAGGAGGTAGCTCTGAAATGCAAGCTGAGGAAGGAACTTTAGCTCCTTTCCCAGTGCCTCCAGTGAGCTTTACCACCTCCTGAAGTGGGAAATGTTTCCATGACTGTTGCATGCTGTGTTCTACCCCCCCCCAAGTGTTCACTGGAAGGGAAGAAGGACAGTGACACTCTCTTTCTTCCCACTCTTGTCACCTATAGGTATAGTCTGACTATTTGTCAACCAAATAATGGCTGGTCCCAGGACTGTCACAGCCAAGATAGGGATAGCTGAAGAAACTGCCTATGTGAGTTGTTTGATTTGGTGTGGTTGCTTCTCCTCATAATGCCATGATTGTGACAATCATGGGGCCAGGCACTATTTGCAGAGCTTTCCAAGCAGCAGCTGAACTAAATAGGTGGATTGTGGCAGTGTAAAAAAAAAACAAACAAACAAACAAAAAAGATGGTACCACCTCCACCACTTCTCTTCCTTTTTCTCCTTTGAGAAGCATCCAGCTAAATAAATGCCTGGGCAGGAGAAGAAAATAAATGGGCAAGACTGAACACTCAATTGTGTCTACCTAAAAACTGTGCAGTAACACTCTGCATCTGTAGGATAGATATCTGTGGTCTCACTTATCTGCAGTCTAAAAATATTGAAATTATTAAAAAGAATAACACTTGAAATATGTATTTTTCACATTGAGATAAGCTCATGCCAGCAGCATTATAAGGCCAAGTGAACCTTAAGTGACCCTTGGAAATCACATGACTCCTGCAGACCTGGAACATGCAATATGATATGGCCCTTTGGCCATCTGTAGTAATGGAGATTAGAGATGGCCATGAAATTGAAATATAGCATTTTATTTTGTTTCATTTCAGCCTTTGTTTTGTTTCATTTTGTTACTAAAAAATTAAACAAACTTTCAACACGAAGCAAAATGAAGTGAAACAATGTGAAATTAAAGGAGCAGACAGGACTTTATTTTTATATGCAACAGCAGTGGCACGAATGCTCCTGGCACAGAACTGGAAGACAACGTATATACCATCTTTGGATGAATGAAGGGCGAAATTACTGGACTTTGCAGAGATGGCCAGACTGACATGCAGAATGGGGGATCAAGACAACCAGAGGTTCCAAAAAGACTGGCAAAAATTTAAGAACTACATGGAGACTTATTGTAAGGTTTTAAAGACTCTCACCGGATTAGGGTAGAACGCGAGGGACTACTATTTACTTTTAGAACCTTTTTTTATAAGTATATAAAAGGGTTCAAAGGAAGCTGGGAGATGAATAACGTTAAAACCGCGCCAAGAACAAGTTAATGTTTTGAATTTGTTGTTCTTTTGTACATTAACATTTTCTAATAATAAAAAAAAGAAGTGAAACAACTTGTAAGGCTATAAATAGGGGAGATTTCCTTTGTTTTACTTAACAAGGAGCCCACTGCCAATCAATTTGCTTTCAAATAAAGAACCCTCTGTAAACAAGCATAGGTCCCACTCCGCAGGAAACCTAATGGCTAGCTGTACTGCAGATTGAGATCAGTGAGATAAGCTCAACAGCTGATCAGCGCAAGGAAGGGAAGGAAAGGGAAAGGGAATCGTGATCTGATCAGCCTCTTGGTCCTATAACAGCTGTCCTAATACAGCCCAGACACAGGCAGCAGAGCTCTGAGTCCTGGCTAGTTGCACCACAGATCGAGATCAGATATAAGCTAGATCATCAACAGCTGATAGGTGCAGGGAGGGAAGGAAGGAAAACAATCAGTTTAAAAATAAACCACCTGTTCTCAAGACAGCTGGATCAAGAAAGAGGCTTCTTGCCACTAGGACGAATCATTTTGTTTCCAAAACAAACCAAAAATGGTGTTTCATTTCATTTACTGACAAAATGCTATCTTTTGTTTCATTTCATAATGAAACAATTCATTATGTAATGAAGCAATGAAACAGCATTTCATTTTAGGTCTGGAGTATTTTAGGTTTGGTTGAGGCTGCTTTTGCCTTATATGGGTGTCAGCATGTGACTAAGAGTTTTGGATTCTTTTATTTTCCCTCCTCCCAATATTGAAGAAGAGAGAGAGAGAGAGAGAGAGAGAGAGAGAGAGAGAGAGAGAGAGAGAGAGAGAGAGAGAGAGATCTGTACAGCAGATACAAATGAAGAGTCGGCTTCTGCTACCTTCAGCTACTTGTGAATTTTGTATTTCTGGGAGCCTGATGGGAAATGATGACCATTTTTATTCCAATCCAATATTCATAGTTATTTTAAGGGCCTCTGAGGCAGAAGAATAAAAAGGGATTATTGCCACTGTACAAAACAAATAGGTTCTGCTAGAATTCATCATTCTTTGGAAAAAGACGAGTTAATGCCTTTGAAATAGCAAGCATCCCTGGGCACCAAAATGAAAGGATAACAAAGGCAACTTGAATGCATCAAGTGACAGAAATAATGTCTGTGTGTTCACAAATTGCTCTCAAGTCTATACAATGTGAGGAAGCTTGGTCCCTCGAATTCCATTCAGACAGAAAAAGAATGGCAACAGAAGACAGAAACATACAAAATACTCCCATTTTGTTATTATCTGCAAATGAGTTTAATAGATCTCCAGCTATTTCACTTTCAAGCGACTTAATTGAAACAAAACAGCTATAATTTTCCTTGTGTTAATGGATCTGCATACCAACCAAATTGAACAGGCAGGAGAACAACACAGTCTAAGATGGATGGGTGATTCACAGCAAGTCTCTGCCCCTAAGATGGATGGGTGATTCCACAGCAAGTGTTCTCTGGCCCTGCACAACACACACACACACACACACACACACTTGCACATTGAAAAAGAAAAGATTAGCCATGGCATATTATTTGTTATATTGAAATCTTGATGTTCCTTTAGAGTAGGTTTTATTTATTTATTTATTTATTTATTTATTAAACTTATACCCCACCCATCTGGCCACCTGGCTACTCTAGGTGGTTTACAACAGTACTAAACAAAACACATACCAAACAGAGCAACCCTATAATATAATAAACAAAATAACAAATAAATAATTACACTATTACAACAAATCAATCACTGTGCATTATAAAATCATATTCAATAATTCAGTTGAACTGAAAGAGAAGCCGGGATTTGTAGTCCCTCTCAAGTACAGGTTTGCAATGGGCGGGTGAGTTGCACAACTCCCCCAGCCAGCCCAGCCAGAAGACATGCTGAGATTTGTACTGTAAAAAATAGTGATAGTCTCAGGCCCAGTTCTTGGCTCCTCCTCCCTCCCTCCCCCTGCACTGGCCAATCATGCCTCAGCAGCAGGTTGTGAATGAACAAGCAAATTTTCAAACACATTTCCCACAAAGTCGTTCCAGAGGTTCACCTGTATTTATAAAGCACTTAGGTAAAGGTAAAGGTTTCCCCACACATGTGTGCTAGTTGTGTCCAACCCTAGGGACAGTTCTCATCTTTGCATTCAAGCTGAAGAGCCAGTGTTGTGCAAGTCTGGCATGGCTGCAAGGAAACACTGTTTTACTATCCCGGTACCTATTTATCCACTTGTATTTACATGCTTTCGAACTGCTAGGTTGGCAGGAGCCAGGGTTATCAGCGGGAGCTCTCTCCGCTGTGTGGCACCCAGGATTCGAGCTGCTGAGCTGCCAACTTTGCAGTCAACAGTTTTGGAGCCTTAGTCAACTGAGCCACCACGCCCCATAAAGCACTTAGAGGTGTCCAAAATGTTTTGGCCTTTTGGGGGTGGGCAAAATGTTGACAATTTCTGAAACATTCTCAGAGACAGGTGCAAGATTTGGAAAATAATAAGTTCAGAAAATTCTGTTCTGACAAATTGCCCTCCTTCAAATACTTAATCAAACTAGACTAGTGGTTTATATTGATGACTGAAACGAAAACGTCAGCCATGGGATGTGGATGGTAAGGAGTGGGAAACAGGCTGACTCCTTTCCACAGTCATGCTCACACCATTTGGGCTGGCTCTGTAGCCCAAACCACAGTTGGATGCACAGATCAGGACTCTCCACTCTGTGCATGGGAGAGGTGTCACAAAATATTGGTGGAGGGGGGGATTATTCCAACAATTCAGGAAGAATATCTTCCAAAGTATTCTCAGATAATTTACTCATACATTATTTTAGCTGACATTTGGGCTCCTTATCTAATACCAGAATGTAAAACAAAACACCCATGCATCAGTGTGCATGCCTGTGAGTGCACATGCATAGCCAACACTATACACTGTTAATTAGAAAGCTAATTATCAGAATGTTTTCGGATTTCAATTATGATGTGAAAAGCCAGCTCATGCCTTCATCTTTCTGGTCCCCAGATATTTATGCCCATTGTTATCATCATGGTATCTTAAGCACCTGTGTGGCACAGATAGGGCCTTATCTGCAGCATTCATGATTTTCCCTTGAGAAGAGAACCATTCTGCTGCTCATCCGTTTACATGATCCCTTCCCCCTCCTCCGCCCCAGTGCTCATGATGAAGCGACATTCTTGCCCATCCAGATCATATTGTGCTCCGAGGCTCCAAAAAGCCACAAGGTAACAGAAACACGCAGCTCACTATTTATTTCACAGGAGGTGGAGCACGTTTTTGTTTTATCTCTTTCCAGACAGTTAGCTTGGTTTAATGGACTGTCTTTCAGCCTGTGCATAATTCTTCTTCAAATTAAATTCTCTTAGAAGCCCAACATAATACACACCAGGTTGTCAGCTCATTACTTTTACATCTTTTCTTGTTCTGTTTATGTGAGCCGAGGTTTAATTAACAATAATCTACTGTGTAGGCAAAGGGAAGGAGCCTACCTGAAGGTGAGTATTCTTGTCCTATTATTATATTTTGCAGCTATTTCTTACAGAGAAGTGATTTTCCTCTGTAGATGGGCTAGTTTTTTCTTAAAGAAATCCTTGCACATACCTCTTGGCTCTTTCCTTTAAAAATGCATTTTGAGTTAATCCCACATGTCTTTAGGTCAGTGACACTGGCCTTAAGCTGTAATCAACTGATGCCATTAACATCATCATAATGACTGCCTATTTGTACACACACACACACACACACACACACACACACACACACACACACACACACACACACACACACACACACACACACAATTGCTTTGATTCTGTCAGGGCAGACTTGGAAATAACCCACACTTAATAAATCAGGAGTCTTTGCATATAGGACATATTAATATAACTGGACTAATTAAGAAAATAGCAAGACAATCAGTGACAGATGTCTTAAGAAATATTAAGTACACAGTGTCTCAACAAGATAAATTATATTTTACCCATTCCTTATGACTTGGCTTGCAGCTTTCTTCCTTTCCAGAATCTTAACAATTGTATTGTTTTATACCTTTAATAAATTGTTGTAGTGGGGGCAGCTAATTTTTGTAAATAAATAAATAAATAAATAAATAAATAAATAAATAAATAAATAAATAAATAAATATCCTTGCCTGTATGAATGACAACTGCCTATAGGTGAGTTGTGCTCCTCCACTCCTCCACATATTTCTATGCACTTGAAAATATTGATCCCAGCCATGTTTCAGCACTAAAGTGGAAGGGGTAGCTTCCGCAAGTGATACTAGATAACTCCCTAAATTTTAGAAAAGTTTGGGATTCAGGGAGCTGAGTTATGAAGCTCCAAAGGGGGTGCCCTTAGGAAAAAAATCTTTCTAATTGGAATCAATTGGAAGCCAAGTGGCAGTGGTTCTATCGCTCGCCCAATCACCTTCCAATTCCAATAGAAAGATTGGAATAGAAAGAAAGTTGAGCGTAGCATTTCATTTCATTTTGTTTCATTTTGTAATGAGACTACTTTAAAAATTCATCACAAACAAAACAAAATGCTCTTTTTCCATTTCGTGTCCATCTCTATTTACAATGCTTCTGCCTGATTGTGCACAAGTCTTCTTCATATTGTGGAGGCCTTTTAAGATATGGCCTTTACCATATCTTTGCAGCTTCCCACATCTCTAACACCCATTTA
The DNA here is from genome assembly GCA_029282475.1 of Phrynocephalus forsythii. Lineage (NCBI taxonomy): Eukaryota > Metazoa > Chordata > Lepidosauria > Squamata > Agamidae > Phrynocephalus > Phrynocephalus forsythii. Next base: position 96,496,133 of record JAPFRF010000005.1, read on the forward strand.
ACTCTTCACATTTTTGAACTCAATGGAATGGGGCTAGTATTTGAGAGTTGTGGGCAGTTATTAGGAACAATCAGCCTCAGAAGGCTACAATCCCCACAAAACTTCTTACAGTAAGAAAGCTTAGCACTACATGATCCTACAGGAGTCAGTATGGCTGCGGTCTTACCATAGTTTTCTGCGTATATAAATTTCATGCGTATTTTTTGGGGGGTGGTCACATGGTTTATAATGTGCAGTCAGTGTCCTCTCTTCTGCGTCGTATTTTCCTATTCTGGTTCCGTCTCTACCTGTCTACTTCACATTTTTCCCTTCTTTCTGGCTGTACTTTCCAAGTCCATGTGGTGTTTAACCTTGGGAAGCTGCCAAAAAGGGGAACAACATATTTTACTGCATATTTTCAGGGTCCTGTTGTGGTTACAGAAGCAAATAAGTAAGCATTTTCAAGCGAAGTTTCTTAATCCAGCCCCTGGTGGTGGTTTAGGAAAAAACTGTTCTAGGGTCGTGGTCGGCTGGGACCGGAATTTACTTCTCTTAGCAGTTAGCATGCAATCTTTTTCTGTACAGTTCGCCACCAGGAAACTATGCAGAAAACAGTGGTAGGACCGCAGCCTATGTCCACATTTGAGCTTCATATTAGATTCACCTTTCTTTCTCCAATGTAATAAGCTGTTTGTTTATCCTGACAGTGTACAGGTCTTTACTTCATACTGAAGACAACAGGAACTGAATGTTGAACTATTCAAGCACCAGGTGCTTAGCAGTAAGCAAGATTAGTCCATAAATTCCAGGCCATAGTATTATTAGCAAAGGAAGACAATATGAGGTATGAATTACTGAGCAATCTTCATTCCTTGTGAGTTATTAACTGAAAGGCCAGAATACTAAAAATATTCTCAGCACAAGAACTTGTTTAATAAGCCATAATTCAAGGACTGGAGTGTCTGACTGCAGGCCTGAAGCAATGTGAAGTGTGGTTGTATGTTTTTAAAGTAGTCATATATGTTAATTAAGATGGTGGTGGGTTCAGAGTAATAAATTATTTGTGCTCCAGTATTTCCAGTGCCAGTACGTCTCATTAGCCTATGCAGCTGCCTGATTTCTCCAGCTTGCCTTCTAGGAGAATAATGCAACACCATGTGAGTTATTCATCAGTTGCTTCTCCTGCACAGAAAGCATCACAAACACAGTAACTAAAAGGACCAGTACACCAGTAGCCCACATATGCACAGTCTCTTCACACTGAAGAAAGAATGTAAGTTTCTGACTGCTATTTCTCAAAATTGCTCATGGATCACAACATGGAAAGCAAAAAACTGCACATGGATATGTGCAACTCATGCTCTCTTGTCTGTGCAAGGAACAAAGAATGTGAAAACTGGGTGTGATTGAGTGATTTATATTGATCCCCAGACCCACGAGATTATATTGAGAGGCGCAAAAACCGCGCCTTCTCTGTGGTGGGCCAGCCATCTGCCTCCTGAGATGCGCCTGCTGGAGTCCCTGCCCGCCTTTAAGAAAAAAAAGAGGCTTTTTTATTAGTTAGTTTTTCTTTTTCTTCCTATCCCTCAACGTCTGCCGCCATCTTGCCCTCCGCTGCCCTTGCTGGTGGCCTGCTATTTTTAGCTTTTAGCTTTTACCTTTTAGTTTTTATATTGTTAGCCGCTTTCCCGTTGGGAAGATGGAAATAAGCACTTGAATAAATAAATAAAATGCTTCTGACGTTTAGTTTTTGAAAAAAATTTTTCGTTTTTCGGGCCGTTCCGTTTCTGTCGTTTTTCGTTAGTACTTAGGTTTTTTTTCATTTTTTCGGGAGCGGGGGGAGCGGGCTCCTGGAGGCACCTCTGTGGTGGGTGCCTCCTCTGGCCCGCTATAAAGGGAAAGTGGGCTCCTGGAGGCACCCGTGGGTGCCTCCTATCCTCCCACTAGGAAGGGGAAGCAGGCTCCAAGAGACCCCTCTACATGGGGGTCTCCCCTCTTCACCTGCTGCTGCTGCAAAATGGTATGCAATAGCCATATGGATATTGCATACCAGTTGTGCAGACAGTAAGACCAGTGACAGTGATAGCGTCATGCCTTCCCTGCCCAAGGCTCTCGCACCGCCATGTCTCACACAGAAGGGAATTGTACTTGCTGCATGTAGTGCAATGCAAGCAAGTAGATCTGGCTTAGGGTTAAGTGGGTTAGTGCAAGGGCTAGGGTTAGGCTAGTGACGGATAAGGTTACGGTGGGCTAGTGGGTTGCACCTCTGGGTGCCTCTCTGACCCACTAAGAAGACAGTCTGTGACGTATGGGTAAGGAAGGAGTCAAGGGTTAGGGTTAGGGTTCGGGGGCTAGGGCAGGTTTTAGGGGGCTTTTTGGCACATCCCAGAAGTCTCCGTGGCCAAGTGGCCATGCGATTGGTGGGATGGCTCCAAAAATTTGCATGGTCGTCCACTCCCACATGGCTGGCCACTCGGCCAGCCCATCATTGCGCAGGTGTAAAAAATAAAAATTAAAAATAAAATCAATGGAGGACAGAGGAGGAGAGGAGAGACATTTTGTTGCAAGAAAAAACCCACTGCTACTGTGAAAAATCTGGCAGTTTATAAATTTTCGTGTGTTTCTTTCTGTTGTGCTTGTGTGTTTTTGGACCACGATTTCAAAAACAATATTGCATTCGCCGCCCCATTTTGGATCCCCGCCCGCACCGCATGGCATGGCGACTCCCACCAGAGCAGCCCAGGACGGGGATGGGGGAGGCGGGACCCCCTCCAGAAACCACCCGTCTGGTAGGTGCCCTGTGAGTCAAGCAGGCATTTTCCGGCATTTTTCCGCCTGGGTGGGGGAGAGTTTAAAAGTTTTTGGTGCCGTCTGTGCCGCTTTTGTGCTTTAACTTTTAAAAACTTTTTGCTGGCTGCGAGCCTGCGGCGAGTCCCACCAGAGCAGCCCAGGACGGGGATGGGGGAGGCCGGGGACCTCCAGAAACAACCCCTCTGGTAGGTGCCCTGAGGCACGGCAGGCATTTTCCCGCCTGCTTTTTGGCCGGGAACCGGTTTTTTTTAACTTTTAAAAACTTTTTTTCTGTGCCGCGTGGCATCGCGCGATCGCACGATGCAAGGAACGAGCACGACAAATCAGACCAAAATTGTTCGTTCGTTGGTTCGAGCTCGAAGTCTGGCAGAGTAATTCCCATTACCGTTTCCGTAGAGTAACGGAACCGAGTAACGGAAACGGAAACGGGAATACCGCTAAGTCGTGCCCATCTCTAGTCAGCATCATGTATTATACTGTGGGTACACGAATAAAAGAGGGGCATGACCATCTTTAACCCTCATCTTCGATTATAGGGTTACATACATTATACTTTTTTGTTGTTCAGTCATTCAGTTGTATCTGACTCTTCGTGACCTCATGGACCAGAGCACGCCAGGTCATTCTCTCTTCCACTGCCTCCCAGAGTTTGGTCAAATCCATGTTGGTTGCATCGATAACACTATCCAACCATCTCATTCTCTGCCATCCCCTTTTCCTTTTGCCTTCAATCTTTCCCAACATCAGGGACTTTTCCAAGAACTCCTCTCTCCTCATGAGATGGCCAAAATACTGGAGCCTCAGCTTCAAAATCTGTCCTTCCAGTGAACATTCGGGATTGATTTCTTTCAGGATGGATAGGTTTGATCTCCTTGCAGTCCAGGGGATTCTCAAGACTCCCCTCCAGCACCACAGCTCAAAAGCATTGATTCTGCGGCAATCAGCCTTCTTTATAGTCCAGCTCTCACTTTCATATATCACCATAGCTTTGACTATCTGGACCTTAGTCGGCAAAGTGATGTCTCTGCTCTTCAAGATGCTGCCTAGATTTGCCATCTCTCTCCTCCCAGGAAACAGACATCTTTTAATTTTATCAAACAATAATTAAGGGATTATGAAAAAATGTTAACACACACATGTGTATAGCAGAGAAAAAATATGAGCTTAGCAGCAGCAGCATGTAGATAAAGTGTAGTTAATTGTTATAAGTATTATCAGAACCCAGAAACGGAGAGACAAAGAAACATGACTTAGAATAATACTCTTATATTGAATATATACAGCAAATATACAGCAAATAACAACAGCATAACACCAAGCAATATCACATATACAAATCAACAGAGCATGGGGTACTGTTTTCTCACCATAAACAGTCCCATTTAACATTATACAAGCCAGTTCTTATATACACATTTAGACCCCATCAGACATGATTTTAACCAATCACATTCTGACACACCATGATGTCATTAACTATTCCACCTGTGCTAAATCACTTAACCAGCTAGTGATTTCTAATTCCTTGCACTTGTGGCTAACATCATGACATTGCAGTTTTGACTGACTCCATTTTACAATTCTCTTTTCACTCTGTTAAATATACAATACATTCATTTTGTCAATTCTACATATTATGACAAATTTCATTGCCGCAATCGTCATCTGCAGTGATCAAGAAGCCAATGAAAATAAACTCTGTGATTGCCTCCATTTCTTCCCCTTCTATTTGCAAGGAAGTGATGGGAGCAGTGGCCATGATCTTAGTTTTTTTTTATGTTAAGCTTCAGCCTAGTTTTTTCACTCTACTCTTTCACCTTCATTAAGAGGTTCTTTAATTCCTCCTGACTTTCAGCTACAGAGTAGTATCATCTGCATATCAGAGGTTGTTGATATTTCTTTTGGCAATCTTAATTCCATCTTGTGATTCATCCAGACCTGCCTTTCGCATGATGTACTCTGCATATAACTTAAATAGGCAAGGTGACAGTATACAGCCTTGTCGTACTGCTTTCTCAATTTTAAACCAATTTTATCCAGTTCTGACTGTTGCTGTTTGTCCTACATTTAGATTTCTTAGTAGTCTATGAATTTATAAATTTATAGACTTTGTATTAGTTGAAGGGAAGGGGAAAGAGCCGACGGATACTTCAAGACAGTTCTGGAGAAGAGGACTTTAAGAAGAATACTAGAACAATATAAGACGGGGTAATAAAGAAGAACTCATGGAAGAACAGGATGGTTCCGGGGGTGGGGGGGCAATTGTATTGTTAATTGTTAGTTGTTATTTTGTTTGAATGTATTATAAAATTAAAATTAAAAAAAAAAGAAATCAAGATTTCTTAGTAGACAGATAAGGTGGTCAGGCACTCCTATTCCTTTAAGAACTTGCCATAGTTTGTTGTGGTCCACACAGTCAAAGGCTTTGGCATAGTCAATGAAGCAGAAGTAGATGTTTTTCTGGAACTCTCTGGCTTTCTCCATAATCCAGCACATGTTGGTGATTTGATCTCAAGTTCCTCTGCCCCTTCGAAATCCAGCTTGCACTTCTGGGAGTTCTCTGTCCACATACTGCTGAAGCCTGTCTTGTAGAATTTTGAGCATAACCTTGCTAGCATGAGAAATGAGTGCAATTGTGCGATAGTGGGAGAATTATTTGGTGTGGCCCTTCTTTGGGATTGGGATGTAGACTGATCTTTTTCAGTCCTCTGGCCACTGCTGAGTTTTCCAAATTTGCTGGCATATTGTGTGTAGCACTTTTACAGCATCCTCTTTTAAGATTTTAAATAGTTCAATTGGAATTCCATCACCTCCTCTGGCCTTGTTGAAATGAATGCAATTGGACATGCTCACATTTTGAAAACAAAGGGCAATGGGTCCCTTTATTGACCCCATCCATCACATCTTCAGTCTTCCTCTTTTGCTACTGCTTTTAAATATTCCTAGTATAATGTATAATGGAAGAGAAAGAACCTGGAATGTGAGATCTATGAACTAGGGTAAGCTGGATGTGGTGAAGCATGAGATGGCAAGAATAAACAGTGACATCTTGGGCATCAGCGAACTTAAGTGGACAGGAATGGGTGAATTAAGTTCAGATGACTATCACATCTACTACTGTGGGCAAGAATCCCATAAAAGAAATGGAGCAGCCCTCATAGTCAACAAAAGAGTAGGAAAAGCTGTGCTGGGATACAACCTAAAAATTATAGAATGATTTCAGTACGATTCCAAGGCAGCCCTTTCAACATCACAGTAATCAAAGCTTATGTGCCAACTACCGGTGCTGAAGAGTCTGAGACTGACCAGTTCTATGAAGTCTTACAACTCCTTCTAGAACTGACATCAAAGAAAGATGTTCTTCTCATCATAAGGGGATTGGAATGCTATATTAGGGAGTCAAGTGATAAAAGGGATAACTGGCAAGTTTGGCCTTGGAGTTCCAAATGCAGCAGGGCAAAGGCTAATTGAGTTTTGTCAAGAGAACAAGCTGATCATTGCAAACACTCTTCAGCGGGACTTAAGTTCACTGATGCCCAAGATGTCAATGTTTATTCTTGCCATCTCACCCTTGACCACATCCAGCTTACCCTGGTTCACAGATCTCACATTCCAGGTTCCTATGCTGTATATTTCTTTGCTGCATTGAACTTTGCTTTCTCTTCAATTATACATTATACTAGGAATATTTAAAAGCAGTAGGAAAAGAGGAGGACCCAACATGAGATGGATGGAGTCAATACAGGGACCCATTGCCTTTTGTTTTCAAAGTGTGAGCAGGGTTAGATAATCATTCAAGATCTTTTGGTCATAGGGTTGCTATAAACCAGAAGTTATTTGATAACACAAAGCAACAACTTACATACAAACATTTTCACCCCAAATGAAGGACTCCTGGCACCAGCTGGAAGTTGGGAGGAGATGAGTTACCTGGCATTAAAGTTGCCACACATAACAAAATCAACATTTCTCATATTTCTGCACAGCTCCCCTAAGGTTTCTCTACCTGCTTAGGACACCAAGTGTGAGCAAGTGCAGCAAACCCAGTAATAGCTGCCTAAGTTAGGAAATGTGTTAAAATCAAGTCAGTGGAAAGGAAACAAGTACATTTCCATGGAGGGAAGGAGAATCTCTCTTCTCTTTTAAACAACTTTTTGATGAGTGCTCCAGAAATATGCAGCTACACACACTCTGACATAGAAAAAACAATTGGCAAAATAGCTGCTTTGAACTGTGTCTACCAAAGTGCATGCAGTATATGCCCACTGGAATAATAGAGGTGCCAGAGAGCAGAAATATACATATTAACAGAAGGAGCATGTAAACTGTGGAACACTGGGCATCAGCCAGTTTCACAGAACATTTTAGAACTTCATCTGACTTAAATGGGATTCAAGAGGAATGGAAAGCAGAGAAATGTGAAGCAAAGGAAGAATCAAATAAAGAATATGGTGGAATTCATTGGCTGTTGTGGTACGAAAAAGACTACTGCCATGCTCCAGGTAAAGGTCAAACAAAAAGATATTTATTTGTTAACAAAACAGAGCAAAACAAAGCGAAAATATGCACAGAAAAAGATTACACAGAGCTCTTTAAAAGAAGGCTAAATGCATTTAGGGTGCTGAATGGCATGATCAATAATCAATGCCAAAGCTCTGGACAATTACATACGATCAACCTTCACCTTAAGTACTTTCCTAGAACACGCCTATCAGCCAACGGCCAGGCTATAGTTCCTCTTTGACAGTAAAAACGGCTCAAACTGGACTGTGTTGTTTACAAGTTCTGAGACTAGAACTTTTTTTGATTACCCAAATTGACCCTACCCTTTATATACTTTAATACATCTCTGTAATGAATTGTTTTTACAGTAAAATATCTATACTACACAGTTTTCATCACCCAATGTTCTTGTACTTGTTACAGGAAGAGCACCTTATGAAATCAGAGCTACTTTGCAGATCTGTGCAGATGTTTTGTGGTTTCTGTGTGCAATTTCCTAAAATAACAGAAGTGACAGTTTGCAGTCTGTATCCAAGCATATTAGCATTCTAATGATATAGATCCTATCTTATCAGCATACTATTGATTATTATTGATACACACTTCATCTTATCAGTACCTATTAACAAAAGGAGAAAAAACACATAGTTGTCAGCAAGAGGTGTCAACAGGTACATGACCCATGTGTTAGAATTAAAGAACTGTGAGATGAAACAAAGTATACACATATGTACATGTAAGAATTCTACAGGAATCCATGCAATATTATAACAGCTTCATATGTTCTCTGCCAATTTCCCTACTTCTGCAAATAAAAGAACATCATTGCCTTAATTTAATTTTTCTTACATTAACACTTTAACATGGGGTGTTGAACAGCTTTTTCATGAAAAGGCCTTTGAGCCAAACTTAATTGCTTCAAAGGAAAGAAGAAGAAGAATCCCCAGTTCTACCAAGGTTACAATTTTTTTGTCTAAGTGATTTTCTTAAATGAAAAGTTAATTCAGTCCATATGGCCAAAAGAGAGAATCAACCATTTATCTTGGAAATGTAATGTTAGTAAAGCTTGCGTGCATATAGATTTATGAAGATAATCCATCTTTAGAATGGATGAGCAAGTAGGAATATACTCCATATTCCGGAATGTCAAGGTCTAAAAAGACCAGAGCTAGAGACCAGAAGTCAACCCTGACAGCTAGAAGTAAAATAAATGAACTTAGCCAACTGAATTAGCTTTATGGGTAATGTAAAGGAAAACTCTGTCTATACAGCATTAATATTTCAATTATACATTAACAGTTAGAGATTATTTATTTATTTATTTATTTATTTATTTATTTATTTATTTATTTGATTTCTATCCTGCCCATCTGGCAGCGAGTTCACTCTGGGCAGTTTACAACAATATATTAAAACTTAAACTAGTTCCAAGTTAAGTTAAAGCTTAAAACTGTTACTGTATTGTACTAAAGAAATACTAGAGAAGTAGTACAATTGCTCACAAAGACACTAAGCTGCAAACTGCTGCATAACTCAGTGGTTTAGGAATCTTGATGCAGAGCCAGAGGTTGGGGGTTCTGTTCCCCATTGTGCCTCCTTGACAGGGGCTGGACTTATCCATAGGGTCCCTTCCAACTCTGCAGTTCTAGGATTATAATATCTACTGACTCTCCATCCCATCCCATCCCTGTGTTGAAAGCAGTAGAATAAAAGTTGCCTTAGCTTTGGTATGATAAAAGCATTTTATATGAGGAAGACAAGTGGATAATTTGTCACTGTGTCAGGGCTGTTAAGGGTTAAAGATACCTCCTCATGTGACCCATCTTAATGCTTAAAATCATGAGAGGAGTCCCTCATCTTGGTCCCATTGTTAGTGCAGGCAAGGTTGATGGAGATTGGAGAGAAGGCCTTCCCTGTGGCTGCTCCAAGGTTATGGAATGCTCTCCCTTGTGAGATCAGCTTGGGCCCCCTTCCTTTTATCTTTCCGCTGACAGCTGAAGACCCAACTTTCCAGGCAGACTTCTAGAAATCCTTGAATTTTTTTTTAAGTCAAATTTGTTTAAAACATTTTGTATATTTTTAAGCATTCAGAGGTCTTTTAATCTGTTTCATAGTTTAATTGTTATTGATGCATACCTTATTCTATTTTAAATTATGTTCTATCTAACACCGTCAACTGCCTTGAGTCTCCTTATTGTTGGGAGAAAGGCAGCCTATAAGGAAGACAAATAAATAAATAAATAAATAAATAAATAAATAAATAAATAAATAATAGTTCATAGGTACATCCCTTAATTAGGAGATGCCCAGATGCCCAGCTATCCGCTATCTCCCCTTTTAACTCATGTCAGTCTATGCCAGTGACGGTGAACCTTTTAGAGAATGAGTGCCCAAACTGCAATTCAAAACCCATTAATTATTTGCAAAGTGCCAATATGACAATTTACCAAGCCTCGTGGCACAGTGGTTAAATGCCTGTACTGTAGGTAAAACTGTGCTCACGACCTGGGGTTCAATCCCAGGTAGCAAGCTCATGGTTGACTCAGCCTTCCATCCTTCTGAGGTCAGTAAATGAGTACCCAGCTTGCTGGGGGTGAGGGGTGGGCAATGTGTAGACTGCATGCTTAAACTGTAAACTTCCCAGAGAATACTTGAAGTGGTATGGGGCAGTATATAAGCAGAACACTTTTAAACCTGAATACAGGTGGCTGGGAAGGGGCGATGTTGGGTGCCTACAGAAAGGGCTCTGAGTGCCACCTTTGCCAGCCATGCTGTAGGTTCACCAACACTGGTCTATGTCATCCCTTCCAGTGAAACAGCCATGCCATCTCCCTATGCTGCACATCTCATTCTCCTTTAGGCCTTCACACAGGCTTGATCCTGGAATCTTGGATAGGGAGGGGAAGAGATTTGGAAGGCTTTGCTCCTTATTAAAGATGGGCACGACCAGGAAAAATGACGTTTTGAGTTAGAGATGGAGCCGCCCGTTTCACCAGGAAATTTTTCAAAAATTTGTCGTTTTGTTTGTCGCTTGTCGTTAGTACTGGTTTAAGGGGGTAGGGTAGGGCTCCTGGAGGCACCTCTCTGGGGTGGATGCCTCCTCTGACCCCCTACAAAGGGAAAAGGAAGGGTCATTTCCATTTGTCGTGGCAAAGAGGCACCTTTTTCCTCTAAAGAAGGACAGCATTTGTCGTACAGGTTTGTTTGTCGGAACTTTGGACTGTGTTAGTATGCTGGTTTACTCACTAAGAAGGACAGTGTAGGGTAGTACAATGCTCAGATCTGGCACAAGGGCTCTCTAAGTTAGGGGTGGATGGGTGCCTCTGACCCACTCTTAGGGCTAGGGTTAGGGTTAGGGTTAGGGTTACAGTGGGCTTTTAGTGCCCGACTGGCACATCCCAGAAGTCTCAGTCAAAACCTGGCCAAGTGGCCATGCGATTGGTGGAATGGCTCCAAAATTTGCATGGTCCCATCCCATGGCCAGCCCATCATTGCGCAGGTGTAAAAAAATAAAAATAAAAATAAAAATAAAATAAAATCAATGGGATTGGAGACAGACGTTTATTGCAAGAAAAACCCACTGCTGCTACTGTAAAAATTCAAGCATTTAAAATAGCTAATTTTCGCATGTTTCTGTGGTGCTTTGGTGGGTTTTTGGACCACGATTTCAAAAAAAATATTGTGGTCGCGATTTTGGATCTCCCCGCACCGCATGGCAAATGGAGACAATGAGACTGATGCCCCCCCCAGCCTGGTACCAGGTCCAGCAGCCCATGACAGGAGGGGGGAGGCCGGGGACCCCCCCCAGAAACCACCCCTCTGGTAGGTGCCCTGAGACAGGCATATTTTTGCCTGCTTTTTTGGCCGGAAATCGGGATTTTTTTATTTTTAAAACTTTTTTTCTGTGCCACTTGGCATCGTGCGATTGCCGCGTGATGCCATGAACGACAACGACAAATCAGACCCAATTTATCGTTTATTGGTTCGAGTTCGAGTTCTGATGGCTTAATTGTCATTTCCGTTTCCGTTGCGTAACGGAACCAAGGAACGAAAATGGAAATGAGAATTTTGCCAAGTCGTGCCCATGTCTACTCCTTATTTTCCTCAAGTATTGTTACCTTTCTCCTCTTTGAGAAGAGGGCAAATGTAATATGCCTTTCCCAAATGTTTGTGCTCATGTCTGGGAGATTAAGAAGAAGATCCACATTCCCCCACTTTTTAAATTGCATCTGCATGGATGAAGAAACCTTAAAACTGAATAAAGCACAATCCTTCATACAGCAACTCCCAAAAAGTTCCATTGGGGCCTGGTCTATTCTTTGCACCCTTCATTAATTATGATTACTTAACAAAGGTAGCTGTGAGGTTTAGTGACTGCCAGGGCAATCATGAGAATTCATATGCAAAAGTAAATCATGGTATAACCAATGAAACTCTTAGATAGAGGGATGTAGAACTACAGTTAAAGTGGCTTGTAATTATAGCCCTCTATCCTCAAAACGTATCTACAAATACACATTTTACTGAAAAACATTTAAGACATTTGTTGTTGATGTTTCAACATATTTATGTACCATAATGCTAAAGCACTACACAAACAACAATTTGCCTCCCACCAAACTGGTTACCTAGTTTACCAACCTCAAAAGGATAGAAGAGTCAGCTTTGTGCTGGCTACCTGAACTAGTCTGGGTGGAACTTTGGTCATGAGCAGAGGCTTGGCTGTAATACTGGCAGTTTAGCAAACATACCACTGGGCAATCTGGAGAAAAGATAGACTATTTATATATCTAATAAATAATTAAGCCAATGTATGTATCTAATAAATAATTAGTATGTAACAGTGGTAAGAACAAGATAGGAATTACTTCTGGTTGGAAACCAATTTACATTTACATTGGTTTGCATTATTAAACAATTGCAATTGCATAAATGTTCATGGGAATTAACCCTTAAATGTGGGATCTGGTGGCATGTGCAGAGTAGATAACTTTAAAAAATGAGTGCAAACCTTGTAATCTTCCTTATTTGAATGTCAGGCTACACATGATGATTACCGTTCCTGCACTAAAAGACACATTCCCTGTGCAGGGATTTTGGAAAGTGTGTTAAGATACAGTGTTCCCCCGCCCATTTGCGGTTCATATAATGTGGTCCCGCTATATCGTGGGACCACAGTATATAAAATAGACCCCCTGGGGAAAGGGAGGAGAGGCCTGAGGTAAGGGGGGAGAGCCTGAGGCCTCAGAAATGACTTCCGGTTCACAGGGAGGCCCTTTTGGGTCCTCCAAAAAACCTCAAAAGGCCCTCACAGGCCAGTTTGGGGCAACACCAGGCTGGGGGTAAGTACAAGAACACCCAACTATGTGCCCAAGGCCCAACCCAACCTGCATCCGCATATCATGGTTTTTCAATTATTGCGGGTCAGGTTGGGTCCCTAATCCCTGTGATAGGCAGGGGGGTCACTGTACACAGCATTCAGCAGTTTTTTGCACATAAAAATGGGCAAAATTCATTGGGAAGGAGGAAAATGAGATCAGAAAGTTGGAAAGTCCCATGGATGTAGGGGCAAAACTTGACAGGAGGGTCACCATGGCTTTTCATGGAAAAATGCAGGGAACTGGAAATTTTGTCAGTACGTATCACTTCCCTATGCAAGGTGCCATGAAGGACTTAACAGGATTTAAGAAGATATAAGTGCTATTCCATGGGAAGGGTGTCTTTATATTGGCATTTATTTATTTATTTATTTATTTATTTATTTATTTATTTATTTATTTATTTATTTATATGTTGCTTGACATTTCTAAGTGGACTCTTTAGATGCTGCTAAACACAGATATTAAGGTTTCAGTGTCTAACACCCGTTCTCAAAAAGTCAACTTCCCAAGTTTCACCATCTCAAAAAACAAAAATTACAAACACATTGCAGCTAGCTTATCTATGTGCCCTTGACCAATCTCACAACCTATTAGGACTGGCTGTGTTCAGATAATACTTCCCCACTCTCTTTTATGTCATTGAAATTATGCATACACATATGAAGCAATGTCATTTTTTTTTAAACAAAAGTATTTGGAAAAGATGAGTGCTAATTGTCAACCCTCCTTATCACCCAGGATAAATTGAAAATTAAATCAGCATGAAATAACCACAGAGAAAATATTATAATTAATGTCAGTTACCTTGGTTGCTATAGGAACATGACCACTACTAAGTAGAAATTAGGGATGTGTTCAAGGTGAAATAGAAATATAGGTGTTTGATGAAGTGACGTTGCTTAAGCTGATTAAGCTTCTAACCTAGAAGCCTAGTAAGTGATTATCAATAGGATCCAATCCATTTAATAATCCATCTATCATGTTATTTCAGTTTGCTTGGTAACTCCATGCAATTAGTTGTCCATTTAATAAGCAGTTATCTTTTAGACAAATAAAAGTCTTCTCATTCCACTTGAAACAGTAGTTTAAAATGCATTATTTTCTGCTGAAGAAAGGTGGAAATAAATCCTGGGACTTCCAGATGCATAATTTGAGTGTCATATATTCTTTTCATGCTGCCTAGATGCCTTAAGCACATCTGATCTTGCCTGATTTCGGAAGCTAATCAGGGTCGGCTCTGGTTAGTACTTGGATGGGAGACCACCAGGGAATACCAGGTACTGTAGGCACCTGGAGTAGGAACTGGCAAACCACTCCAGTATTCCTGCCAAGAAAACTCCATGGACATGGGGTTACAAAGAGTCAGTCATGACTTTAACAACACAACACACACACACACACATATTCTTTTCATGATCTTTAACTGGTACCAACACTCCTTGAAAATGGAGCCCAAGCCATAACCCTTTCATATCTAATGCTATTTAATAAACATGGGCACGACTTGGCGAAATTGTTGTTTCCATTTTTGGATATCGTTTCCGTTACGTAACAGAAACAGTAACGACAATTAAGCTGTCAGAACTCAAACTCGAACCGAAAAAAGAAAAATTGGGTCTGATTTGTTGTTGTCGTTCCTGGCATCGCACGGCAATCGCGCGATGCCAAGCGGCACAGAAAAAAAGTTTTAAAAATAAAAAACCCGATTCCCGGCCAAAAAAGCAGGCGAAAATATGCCTGCCTGAGGGCACCTACCAAAGGGGTGGTTTCTGGGGGGGGTGTCCCCAGCCTTCCCCCATCCTCTCCTGGGCTGCTGGTACCAGGCTGGGAGGGGGCATCCTCGGCGTCTCCATTTGCCATGCGGTGCGGGGGGATCCAAAATGGCGTCAGCAATATTTTTTTTTGAAATCGTGGTCCAAAAAACCACCAAAGCACCACAGAAACTTGCGAAAATTAGCTATTTTAAATGGTTGAATTTTTACAGTAGCAGCAGTGGGTTTTTATAGCAGTAAAAGGTCACACTGATTTTATTTTATTTTATTTTATTTTTATTTTTTTACACCTGTGCAATGATGGGCTGGCCATGGGATGGGACCATGCAAATTTTGGGACCCATTCTACCAATCACATGGCCAGGTTTTGACTGACACTTCTGGATGTGCAAGAGGGCATAAAAAGCCGAAGCACTCCCAGAAGAGTCACAGTCCGGGCTTGGATGTGGGTGGGAGAGGGCTGTGTGTAGCTGGCTGCTGTGCTAGACTAGTTTCGATTTTGCGGAGCCTTTAGATTTCAGTTAGGCAGGCAGGGAGAGAATTGATTCAATTGAATTTTTAGGAAATAATAATTCCTTTCATTCTCTGTGGGGAATAGCAACACAGTTTATTCTTTTTTATTCTCCTGCAGTTTGTTAGGATTTCTTTTCTGATAGTGCTTCAAAGGGGGGGAGGTTTGAATGGGAGGGGAGGTGTGGATTTATTTAAAAAATTTCATTTGCTTGGTGGCAAGCCAAGGTCTTTTCATACCCTGCCTGCAGCTCTGCTGTGGGTGCACTGCCCACTTTGTTTGCAAAAATTGCAATTGCTTTATTCGATGCAGTCTTGTGCAGCAAGTCAGTTTAAAGTGTTTTCCGCCTGCTCTGGTTCATTGTGGGACCCACGCCCGCTGCCTGTGCACCCTCCCCCCTGCTGCTGCTGCTGCCCACCCATGCCCCCCCCCCCCGCCCGCCGCCTAGGGAGCAAAACACCTAGCGCCGGCGGGATGCCACTCGCTGGGACGTCAAATCACATGAAATCACGGCGGCGGTAACGACAAATGACAAACGACACGACGAAATGACAATTTTTTAAAAAAATTCATGAAAAACAGAAACGATCTGAAACGGACCCATCCCAAAAAATGACAACTCGGAAAAAAAAATTCTGGTCGTGCCCATCTCTACTATTTAATGCTAATGCTATTTAAAAGAAAGAAAGAAAGAAAGAAAGAAAGAAAGAAAGAAAGAAAGAAAGAAAGAAAGAAAGAAAGAAAGAAAATGAAATTTAGCACATCCCAAATCTATGAACGTTGATGATACTTACTTGGAATTTTGGAAAGATGAACTGTAATATAAGATATGATAAATCTTTATTAATCCCACATTGGGGAAATTTACTTGTTACACAGCTCCCAATATAAAGAACAAGCAAGAAGGGTAGGTGCACAAAAAGTGTAAAGTGATAAAGAAAATAAATAAATAATAAGAGATTAGATAAAATAAAAAATCCAATAGACAAATATACACTATAAAATTTGGATATAAAAAAATTAAACGTGAAAAAAGGGAAAACTACAGTATACCCCTACATGAATAGCAGGTTAGACTGCAGAGTTATAGAATCTAGCAGCAATGGTTAGACTGTAATCATGACTGTAATATATTTCTGAGGCTTAAGTTGTTAAACTTAAGAAAACTATTTTATGTATAACAAATTGCTAACATCTTCCTCACCAACACATGGGGTAGAGAATGAGGACAGCACAGAATTTATGTTTGCCGCAGGTAACACAGACCCTAGTTGCAGGCCTGCCTATAAGCCCTTTTCACTGTCTAGCTTTCATGTCGTAATTGGGACAGCAATCTTGGCCTCAGTCTCATGACATATACCTGCACTTAATGATCTTTTCTAATTCCTTGATTCCTGCCCTTCTAAATCACAGTCTTCTGAGGAGTTTTTTCCCCACAGTCTTTATTTGAATTGATGGCTGAACTGAACTATACAAAACTTTCAACAATTCTTTTTTCTTCTGGTTGACATTAAATTTACCATATGTAGTTTTTCAGTAGTTGTAATTTTTAGGGTTTTGATGGTCAACTAAAATCCTGCTTTGCAGTTTTGTTTGACACCTTCATCAGGATACTGTTCAAGCCATTACTGTTTTCTACTGGTAAGATAGTATCTCGAGTGTTAATGTGCTTACCTCTGACCCTTTCACAGGCTATTGAAAAATAGCAGCTTCTGATTTTCACTTGCCCTTCATCTGAGTTTAATCCAGCTTTCCATGTGATGCACTCTGTAAAAAGACTGAACCAAGAAATGAAATATACCCTTGGGAGTCTGATGAAGTTGCACCATTGCCATTTGTGTTTCTATATTATATTTTCTGCCAGAAAATACACAAATTATAGCACAGCCACATCTATGGACTGATTAGAAATTTTCAGAGCAAATGGATCGGATCATGCACCAATCTCTATGCTCTTATTTGGTCATGCATTATGTTGAAGGGGGCCAATCCATAAATTTAGCCTCTTCTCTATACAAACTATGCACTGTTGCATTCAGTTGTGGTATTTCTCTTGTGATTGTAAAGGCATAGGCCTCTTCTCCTCACTAAATGGCTTGTTTAGAATCCAAACACAGTTTCCCCGATGCCACAGTGAGACAATCATATTATTAAGCAAGCAGGCTTAGGCAGAAAGTGTGTGAAACATCTGATCAACACTGAAACCCTGGCTGCTTAGAATGTCATTTTTATGGATTAAACAAAAACACACTGAATAATGTTTGACAAATCTTCTGAGCCATGGAAATTTCAGTGTGTGGAGAGTCAGCAGTAGGGTAAGAGGCTAGGTTTAACATTGCATGTTTGTGAAATATTAACCAATATCTGGTATTTCCCAAGTCACCTAAATATTTTGCTTTCTCCCCACCTCCACCAAATAAGGCCAATATACTGACAACTGGCAAACCACTCCAGTATTCCTGCCAAGAAAACTCCATGGACATGGAGTCACAAAGTGTCGGTCATGACTGTAACAACACAACAACAACAAGAGAACCTGTTAGAGAACCTCTTCTCAACATTGTGGCCTGCTGAAAAAATGGTGTGGGATATTTTTTGGTCCCAGTACAATGTATTTATAACTTATTTATTCATTACTTAAATTTGTATAATGCTCTCTATTTGTGCTGAAGCACTACTTTGGGCACATTTTATCCACCACAGATTTGTTGACAACAGTTTTTAAATTGTTTTGTTTGCTTGGTTGTTTGGAGGATGGCCATTTGCTTTGTTTTTGTTTGTTAAAATAAAGCAGTCTACTTTGAGAAGTGCATGAGATGTGGCAACATGGTTTATGAGCCATCAGGTGACAATGACATAAATCCAGTTGTTTGGCATTCTAAGTCACAAGTAGTGACCCATTCAACTCAATGGAAATGGCAGAGAGCTTGACTCACTGAATCCCATTGATTCAATGGACCTATCTTAGCACAATTTACTACAAGCTATGGAATGCCCTCCCAAGTGAGATCCGCCTGGCACCAACATTGATGACATTTCGGCACCAGGTAAAAACCTTCCTGTTCCAGAAATTTTTTAATTGATACAACATAGACTGTGGGTCCTCTGATGGCAATTTTAGTGTAATGATTTTAGGGTAAGGTTTTTATTATTGTTTTAATTATTTATTGATATTTGATGTTTTAACTGTTTGAATTCTTTGATTGTAAGCCACCCAGAGACCTTTGGGTAGTGGGCGGCATATAAATTCAATAAATAAATAAATAAATAAATAAATAAATAAATAAATAAATAAATAAATACACTATGGGGAGAATTTCAGACAATGTTATTAAATGCCTACCCTGTAGATCTAGGTTCGCAGCAAAATGAGGATCTAGGGGACTAAAATATCCTCTCCATATGGGTTGGGAGGTTGTTATTACAATGAGTAAAATTACTTATAATGAGCAGTCTTAATACTGGACCATGTAGCTCTGAATAAGCTATATAGTCCTAATGCTAATTATTTGCCCCCAACAGATCAAAGTTGTAAAGCTATTGTTCTCACACTAATTATTTTTTTAAAAAACCCTACAGATTATCACACTACTATTAAATGTTCCCCCAAGAGCCCTTTTGCATGAGGCCTAGGCACACAAACTGTGAGTATAATAATTATGGCAGTTAGTTGGAGCTGTGTGAGAGAGAAGTTTTTCTGATCGAAACTTAGCAAACTCTTAACATGAACTCGTTTATATATGATATTGGCATGCCCTACTACCTTGGTCCTGGAAACAAATTGCTTGTCTCACAAGCTAGAATTTCACATTCATACAATTACAAAAGAATAATTGCTGTCCCATAGGCAATCATTGTTGTGAACTCCTAGTCAGTATAATGTTTAAGTCATGAGGCTTGTTCCCAATAATTAGTAATTAGAAGTAATTGTTTTGTGGCACACTTGATTATTGTTGTTCTGTCATCTGGTGGAACAACAGGAAACTGCTGTTTTTGGAAATGAAACACACATGCAAGAAATTGGCTTTCCATGGCATCATCAATTTATGCGCCTGGAAATTTCTGATGTCATACAGATTAACCCTCAATAGCTCTGGGGCAGTGCTTTCAGGAATTTATAGCAAAATAGTAAGGATGGCTTTTTTTGCCCTTTAAGATGGATGGATTGCTCCGAGTGTACCTGTCTGTGAAGCCAGAGATTGAGGAAAGCTGCACTGTCCTAGAGCACTTCAGAAGAAGAGAATGGCAAACCAGTTCTGAGTATTCCCTAGCTGAAAAGGGTCACCAACTTGCCATTATTCAGAACTCACTTGATAGCATGTGTTGTTGTTGTTGTTGTTGTCACTAGTAACTATTTCCCAGTATAAAGACAATCATACATATGTTGGCAGAAAATTTTACACTCATGACAAAAATAATCTATACAGAGTCCATCACTCAGCTTTGTGGCTTAATAGGCACCATCAACATATTGTAGTGGACAGGATTATGGACTAGGACTCTGGAGAATAGAGTTTGAATCCCCACTCAGCCATATAAACACACTGGAGGAGTGGAACTGGCAAAACCAATCCTGAAATACCTCACTTACCTTGAAAGCTGTATTAGGGTCACTGTAAATTAGTTCTGACTTGATGGCACAGAACACACATACATACAGGCAATCACTCTTTCCTTCCATCTTACTTGACAACATAGAACACACAAACTGAAAATGAAGATCTGGAGTAGTGATGGGTGAAATCATAATTTCACTTTGTTTCTTATAATAATTACTAATATTCCCAAGTAGGCTTTGTGATACCTTTATTAGTCACTACAAAAACAAGCCAACTTTGGAATTTGTTTTTCTGGTCACAAGGCTCAACCCACTTTTTTAATATTCCCAAGTATACTTTTGTGGTCCATATTTAGAATGGCGAGAACTTGATTAAAAAATAATAATAACTCACTGGCCAGAATCCTATTGGGGTTTGCATATGGTTTCTGTAACCTGCCATGGATAATTACAGAGCTAATGCACGCTCCGCGGGTGGCTTGTCCGCCCGCGGAGCCGATTTGCCCCTCGCGAGAATGGCGAGGGGCGAGACAGGAGCTAGAAGTCCTGAGAGGGAGGGGGAGGAGCGCCCTAGAAAGGGCAGCTCCTCCCCCCCCAAACACCAGTCAGTCTTCTTCCAGCGTTCGGGGAAGGAAGACCCCCGAACGCCGGCTGCACAGAGGGCGCCACGAGGCGGGCGCCATTTCGAGGGCCGCATAGGCGGCCGACCCTGCAGCACGGCTCCGCTCTCTGGTCGGGCTTAGCCGGAGCAGTTGGCCTGGCCCAGACCGGCGGGAGCGGAGCCCAGCGGAAGAGTCCTCAGCGGGGCCCGGCCGGCGCCCTACAGACCTGCTGCTGCCGTGCTACCGCGCGGCACAGCTGATGGTCGGGGGAGCTTGGCTGCGCTCCCGCTTTGTTTCGGGCACGCCGCGGCCCCTGGAGTGCCGGGGCCGTGGCGGCGACTGGCCCCGGCCTCTGCCGCGGCGCTACCGCACAGAACAGCTGGTGCTCGGGGGAGCCGGGCCGCGCCTCGGCCCCTGGGGTGCCGGGGCCGCGGCGGTGGCCGGCTCCCGGCCTCTGCTGCTGCGCTACTGCGCAGAGCAGCTGAGGGGCGGGGGAGCCTGGCGGCGCTCCTGCTTTGTTTCGAGCGCGCTGCGGCCCCTGGAGTGCCGGGGCCGTGGCGGCGACCGGCCCCGGCCTCTGCCGCGGCGCTACTGCGCAGAACAGCTGGTGCTCGGGGGAGCCGGGCCGCGCCTCAGCCCCTGGGGTGCCGGGGCCGCGGCGGTGGCCGGCTCCCGGCCTCTGCTGCTGTGCTACTGCGCAGAGCAGCTGAGGGGTGGGGGAGCCTGGCTGCGCTCCCGCTTTGTTTCGAGCGCACCGCGGCCCCTGGAGTGCCGGGGCCGCGACGGTAACCGGCTCCCGGCCTCTGCTGCTGCGCTACTGCGCAGAGCAGCTTAGGGGCGGGGGAGCCTGGCCGCACTTTCAGGGATCAGTTATGGCCCTGCCTCGGCCCTTTGATGATAGGGCGCCTCAGCGGGCGCCGCGTGGAGTGGCCGCCTCGGCGGCGAACCCGGCGGGGCGCAGCATCGCCCCCCGGCCTGGCGAAAGCAGCAGCGCCGCGGAGAGGGACGGTGCGGCCGGACTACCTCGCCGTGGCCGGGCAGCGGATTGGGGGGAGCGGCAGCGGCCCTCCCCCCCCAGAGTGAGCAAGGCTGACCGGCGAACCACCCCCCACCCTTAGTTGCTCAGCCCCCCCAGAGCGAGCGGGGCCGCAGAACTAGGAGGCGCGGCGGTAGAGCCAGCCAGGCGCCCGCCCCTTCCATGGGGGCCGGTGACGGGGGGGAGTCCACTTGGCCAAGCCGGGGGGGAACGCAATCGAGCCACGCCGGCGGAAGGGAAACGCCAGGCCAGCCTGGCGGGCAGGCCCCTCATCCCTCCTCCGAGCCACTGCAGGCGGCGCCGCGTGGGCGCAAGTGAGGATCCAGGCCCCGACTAGGCCCCAGCCAGGAGGCCTTTGGGAGAGGGTTGCCCGGGACCGATTGCCCAGGCGGGGTGGTTGCGGCTGCTGGGCAGAAGGTTTCATCGGATCCTCCGGGCCCGGCCAACGGCTGGCCTACCCACGTCCCTGGGCTGGGCCTGAACAGGCATCCCAGGCGGGGGTGGGCCCACCAGGGGAGGTATCCTGTCGATCTTGGGTGTGGGCGAGTTGGTCTGCACACACCCCCGTCTGTAGGCCCAAACTGAGGCAGCTGGGGGGCGGGCAGGCGCTGGGCCCTGGGGCAGCTTGCACCCCGCTACTCATCCCCTCAGCTGGGGCTGGTTTGGCCGAGCCACCAGGGCCAGGCCAGCCTCAGCCGTGAGGGCCCATAGGCAAGGGACAGAGGAAGAGCCCTGTGGATCGGGCCAAGGGTCCATCTAGTCCAGCTTCCTGTGCCCCACAGCGGCCCCACCAGAGGCGTTTGGGGAGCACATGAGTCTGGATCGCGGTCGCCTAATAACACTACCTGGCACCGGCCCCTCGAAGTCCACGGGTTTTAAGCATGGAGATAACACATCCCCATCGGGGACAGTAACCTGGGGGAGTCTTTTCCGCCAGCCTGGCTGCGGTCACCACACCCGGTGGCAGGGAGTTCTACAGACTAACGGCCCACTGAGACACATCTCCATCATGGATAGTAACCTGGGAGAGACTTTTCCCCCAGCACGGATGCAATCACCGCATCCTGTGGCAGGGAGTGTCATGGACTAATAATACGCTGAGTAAAAAAGTATTTTCTTACCAGAAGGCATTCAATTACAAAACCTATGGGAGCACATGAGACTAGATACCTGTCTCAGGATACCTCTCCCCTGCCCCTGGCCCTTGGAGTACCCTGGTTCCCCATCAGGGTTTGAAGTACCCTGGTTTGCAGTGCCCTGGTTCTCCGTGAAGGGAGCGTGGACAGCAGTGAGGCAGCCCCCATAGCAAGCCCAGCCCTCAGCAGGGGCTGCAAGCGAAGAGCAATGCCCCCCCTCGTTACACAGGGAGGCTAGCCTAGAGCATGGAAGGCGGCAAAGCTGGTGGTGGGCATGGGAACCCAGCCAGGCCCACCTCTCAGAATGGGGGTGTGTCCCGCAGGGGCACGCCAGTGGGAACAGTGGGAGGCCTTGATTCACGATACGTTGTCTCGTTTTATAGTGCCTGAGCAGAGAGAAGCAACCACGGGACCGGCCGCGGGATACAGCGAAGCCTCGGCCGAGACCGGCCCCCGTGGCCAGCAACGGAGACCACAGTACGCAGTGAGTTGGCGTGTGCACCCAAAAACTGCGCCCACTATTGTTTGGCCTTGGCCGGGGGGTGGTTTCCGGGCGGGGGTAGCTGCCCCGGCGCAGGGAGCAGCCCAGGCACCGCCTTCCAGCTACCGGCGACCAGGCTGCCTGGAGGACGATCCCATTGTGGATGTCCGGATAGCGCCCCCACAGGTGGGGCGGAGACCAGTCCAAATAACACCTTCCAGGGGGCGGGCCAGGTTAGCGCCAACCAACTCTGCCAGGCTTCCCCCCCCCAATGGGGGCGCCCGGCCTGTTGCCGGGCTGGTCGGTGATCGGCTGTATGGCTGGGGGAATGGCACCATGGCCGGGACGGATGCAGCCCCGGGCTCCCACGGGGTGGCAGTGGCAGCCAGGCCATGGGGCGACTGCGCCTCCCCATTTTGGCATCATTTGGCTAAGCCCACTAGGGAGAAAAGCTAGCGGGGGAAATTCATAGACGTCCCCAGCTTACGCGATGGGGAGCTGGATATCACGGACTTGGACGGGGAGGACCCACAAGGCAGGGAGTGCAGGCGCAGGAGATAGCCGATCGCTTCTGGGCAATATAGCTGCCAGAATACCTGAACTTTATGTCTTTGACCTCGCAGGCCCACCCATGGGGGGGCAGGCGATGCTTAGATATCTTGACATTATATACGGGCTGGCGGGGTTTGTCCTGGCTATACCTGGCTTTCGTACGACAAGGAATTTCGTCGTATGGTGGCCCTGGACCCCTATGTCGTGTCAAGGGGCCGCTGCCACCCGATTGTTGCAGTTCAAGACCCCAGTTAGGCCAATATGGTGGGGAAGGGTACGACAGTAGCCACACCTTAAGGACGAGGCCGGCCAACACGCCTGCCCGCGCGGCAGGCCGGCCGGGTTAGGCCCCGCTGGTCTGCTGGGGTGGCAATGGCCAGGGAGGCTACAACAGGAAACCCTGCCGCGTTACACATGAATGTTTCATTCGCGGTGCACATCACCCGGCGACCGGTCGCAGCAGAGCCCCCCCCAGCAAGGACGGCCATGGAGGGAGGAGGGCCCAAAAGGGGTAGGTACGGGGACCCCCCCCCCGGCAAAGAGACCCAGCCCGATTAGGCGGGAGGTGTAGCGGTGATGGGCTGTGGCATACCCCGTTACAGTGGCAGCACAATTTCTGGGGCAAGAATTTTGAGTCGGGGCCCCGCATTCCGTTAAGGAGGCTCACATACCATGGTTAGCAAACAAACTGCTACCATGGATATGGCGGTAGGGGGGGGCGGAGGACAGCATCCCCAAGGAAGTCCGGGGGGGCCTGTCCGCGGCCCCTTCTGGGAGCCACCAGCACCATAGCGGTGGGTGTCCCCAATTGGCTTGGTAACGAAGCTAGCTTCAGGGGAGTTCAGGGTACCCCATCACCCCCCCATCCCAGGGGGGTATCCGTCCAGGCCGGGATATCGCAGGAGCGTCTCATGGTCAGGGACACGTCTTTTGATGGGGTCAAGCGCATGGTGCGCACCCGCGGTGGGGCGGTGGGGACAGTGAAATGAGACATTAAGTCCGCCTTCCACCCCCTGCCCATTCCCTGGAAGACTCTGAGCGGCTAGGGTTCCGATTCCAGGGCCGATTCTACGGGGATGGGGTCCTCCCATGGGATGTTTGGCAGCCTGTGCCAGTTCATGACCGACCGGGACGCTCACCTGTCCTGCGGACCCAACGGCTCCGGTAGGGACAGAGCCCCGTTAGATCAGCTCCGCTCACCAGCCCGTGAGCCGGGGCCTCTCATTAGTCGAGGAAAGACTGAAGGGCTCAGTCGGGTGCTCACCTGCCTGGGCGTAGAGAGTGACACTGGGGCCCAGGCTTGCAGGTCCCCGCTACCATGTTGTCGCCCCCGGGGCGCAGCAAGGCGGCACTTAGGAGGGGAGTACACTGCCTTTGGGGATGCCCAGGGACTCTACTAACGTTCCCCCTTGCCCACGGGGCTCTTTCAGCGTTTCTGGGTCCACCTGCATCCAGGGGCTGGCCCCGAGCTCCTGGAGGGGGTAGTGGGCCACTGACAGCGGCAGCCGTGGGCCATGATCTGTCCCCATTGGCCAACTGGGAGGTGGGCCTCTCAATATTAGACGGATGCGTGCGGCCGTTGCCGGCGCTTTAACGTGTTATTTTGTTTCCCCAGGATCGGAAGGCTGCCCATGGCGGGCGACAAATAGTTTGGTGGGTCACAGCTACGTGTACCAGGCCGGGAACGGCGCACGTAGGATGGCGCACGTAGGACAAACGGGCAACCATGGAGTGGTGGGGAACAAGAGGAGCGGGGGGGGCTGGAGTGCCCCGGAGTAGCTACGGCTGCGGCGGGGGGCATCTCGACAGACATTCCCTTGACTCGCTTGGGGGGAAAGGATTTGACCAGGCAAACTGGCAAGTTCCTAATTCTCAAAGTTGGGCGACCTGGTGTCTGAGAAGGCCTGGTCCACGGCCTGCAGGGTGCCCTGGTTAATGACGATTTCACGCCAGATGGCGAGAGCAAACTGTGACCCACACAAAATGGAGCCACTCCTGGAACGGGGTGAACTGGGCGGTATGCCGGGATTGTGGGGCAGTGATGGGCCACCCAGAGATCAATGGGCACAAGACGGAGCCATGCAGGCCGGACGGTGTACGCCTGATGGACAGGGGCACCGAGGGGTTCCTGCTGGAGTGGAGGAGGGGCCTGGCTATGGAAGTGGCTGTTTGGGTGACCGGGGCCATAGCAAGGCTAGGCCCTCGGCAGTGGCGGCTAAAAGCTGATGGAGGGCAGCGGCGAGCATAAAATTAACAGCTGAACACAAACCTCCTCATCCACAGCATTGCGGGCCAGGAGGTCTCGGTGCTGGGGTGGGGGAGAGGAAACGCCTCCCTGCCCTGGGAATCTCCCAGATGGGTGACAGAAGGGGCATGGAGGATTGAATAAATCGACTGGCCTGGTGGGTGCTGTCGGACGACTGCACCACCTGAGGGTTCGGGGCTCGCCCGATGCTGCCCGGTTGGAGGGGTCCCGGGAGACCCCGGGGTTCCAACGAAGTTATGGATGCCTGGCCCCTCCTGTTGTTGTTGTTGATGTTTGGTTATATGTGTTAATAAAGTGTGGCCCATTTACCCCCAACACACTGTCTCGCCTGGTCATTTCGAGTGGGGGGGGCAATTGATGTGGTGCTAGAGCGCATCAGAGTCTTGTTCATGGGCATGGCCATGATGTTACAACTGACATAAACTGTGGCATCTTGTTTATTAGCTACATCCAGTTACACTCACTCAATCATCCACATAAGTTTATCTGGAAGTTGAGCCATGGCAACTGGACTTCTTTTCTTGAGAGATTGAAATGTTTGGCTGCTCATAAAAGCCGCTTTGCCAGAAACTGAGATATTTCTCTGTATAAGTTTATAGGCTTGAGTGCTTATCTCTTAAAAGTCTGAATTTGAGTCCCTGTGTATTCAGTCATCTTAACACTGAATTAAATTTGCCACTACTCTTGTTCTGAAGGACTCCACAATCATGAGCAGGTGACTGCCTCATATGTAGAATAAGTTATACTGTACTTCTAAGGCAATTATTGAATATTACTTTAGTTACAAAAGTAACTGTAGTCAAAACTGTAGCTTTCCAAGCTCTCAAAAATGTGGAAAGGAGAATAAAGATGAAGAGAGTAAGGTTCTATTCTTTAGGTGCCATTTTTCATCTGTTTCCTCTAAGGAACTTAGGAACTATACAGGGTTCATGGGATCATGGAATGGCATGAAGCTATGTACTGGGAGGGTTTTTTTGTTTGTTTGTTTGAGCCATAAAGAGATATGCTATATTAAACCAATGGTTTAGCTCATGTAGCATTCTAGCCACTCAACAGCTAACCAATTGCTTATCAGAAACATAGTACATGGAGTATAACAGCTTTCCTTTTTACTGCTTTTAGAAGCTTTTAGATACTGTGGGCATAGTAATGTTGACAGATGCCTGGATTCCATGCAAGCGCACAATTTAGATTCACTTCCTATGATACTTTGGGACCTTCCTACAGTAGGAAAGATATAATGAGAACTTCAGATGTGTCTCCTGTAATGATGAAGGATGGGATAGTTTCTTTTTTGTTGGAATTAATGAGGACTTTGCAAAAGAATATAGCTGCATCTAGCAGTAGAAACCACCAATTAAAATACAAAAGTGAGATCATTTTTTAAAAAACTTATCCCTGTGTTTTCAAATTCTGCAGTGTAATATTAGATACTTTAAATACAAAAAAGAAACCAATTATTTAGAAAGCAATAAGAGCTTTTAAAATGGGTTCAATTTCAGATTTTCTTTGGAGAGACTATCAGGTTATGAAACCATACAGATAAGCTATCAATATATGTATTACTTTATATGTCAGCATTTAATTCATTGTTCCTGCCTAAAATTATCTTGCATTGACATCTCAATAGAACAAAAGACCACAATTAAGATGCTGACAGTAGCTGTTTTCCTTGCACTTTATTTTCCTCTTTTTAATTTTTGATTCATTGTCTAAACATACATGTATAACTGTTTCAAGGTCTTTCATGTGCTAAGATTGAAAACGATGATATAAGCCATTTTATGTTGCTTCTATGCATGATATTATATGCCAATAATAAGATGAAACATCATTCTGAGGGTTTTTTTAAACTTTGTTTGGTTCATAGGTTGATGTGTACTTGGTCCCTTCCCTCTTGAGCTTCAGGAAGCAAGTTAAAACCTGACTCACTGCCCAGGCCTTTGGGAGCTGTTTTGATTTTCTTCCTGATGCAGTTTCATCTCAGCCCTCTGGGATTTGGATTACTCTCTAATAGACATGGGCATGACTCGGCGAAATTGTCGTTCCTGTTTTCGGTTATCGTTTCCGTTACGTAACGGAAACGGTAACGATAATTAAGCCTTCAAAACTCGAACTCGAACCGAAAAAAGAAAAATTTGGTCAGGTTTTTCGTTTCCGTTTGTGGCATCGCAGCGATCGCACAATACGAAGCACAGGAAAAGTTTTTAATTTTTTTTTTTTAAATCCCAACTCCCGGCCAAAAAAAGCAGGCGAAAATATGCCTGCCTGAGGCTTTGCCACCTACCAGAGGGGTGGTTTCTGGGGGGTCCCCGGCCTTCCCCCCCTCTTCTCCTGTCCTGGGCTGCTTTCACCAGGCTGGAGGGGAGTCATCCTCGTCGTCTCGCCATGCCATGCGGTGGGGGGGATCCAAAATGGCGACCACAATTTTTCTTTTGAAATCGTGGTCAAAAAAACACACCAAATCACCACAGAAACATGTGAAATTTATTTATTTTAAATGCCTGAATTTTAATAGTAGCAGCAGTGGGTTTTTTATAGCAATAAAACGTCGTATTGATTTTATTTTATTTTATTTTATTTTATTTTATTTTTTATTTTTTTAGACCTGCCCATTTGGGCTGGGCATGGGATGGGACCATGCAAATTGTTTGAACCATTCCACCAATGGCATTGCCAGGTTTTTGACAGACACTTCTGGATGTCTCGGAGGGCATAAAAAGCTGAGGCACCTTCCAGAAATCGCAGTCGGGTGTATGGATGTGGTTGAGGGAGGAGGGCTGGCTGCTGGTGCTGGTGTGATCCGATCGAGATTGAGGAGGGAGGCTGGA
Source organism: Phrynocephalus forsythii (assembly GCA_029282475.1). NCBI lineage: Eukaryota > Metazoa > Chordata > Lepidosauria > Squamata > Agamidae > Phrynocephalus > Phrynocephalus forsythii. Next base: position 96,524,552 of record JAPFRF010000005.1, read on the forward strand.
GGCTTTAGGATTTAAGTTAGGCAGGCAGGGAGGGAATTGAATTTAGAAAATAATTTATTTGATTCCCTGCAGCTTTGTCTGCTGAAGGGAATAGCAGTTTATTCTTTATTTCTTCTCTGGCAATTTGTGAGAATTTTTTTCTGATATTGGATAAAGGGGGAGGTTCGACTGGGAGTGGGAGGTGTGGATTTATTTTAAATATATATTATATACTACCATTTATTTTCTATTTTCCCAACTTCAATTTGCTTGCACGCACACACACACACACACACATTTGGGGTGCAAACCAAGAACAGAACCTCTATCCTAAGTGATATCCTAACTGCCCACTCGCCCGCCCGCCCGTGCCACCACCCACCTCTGGCCCACGCCGCCGCCCGCCCACTCGCCCGTCCGTGGCCATTGCCCTCCCGCTTGCCCGCCCCCCCACCTGCCACCTAGGGCACAAAAACACCTAGTGCCGGCCCTGATTGCGGGACGCCCCATGCTCTGGGAAGTCAAATCGCACTAAATTGCGGTGGAAACGACAAACGACAAACGGAAACAACAAATTTTTGAAAAATTTCACGAGAAATGGGAACGACCTGAAACAGACCCGTTCTGACAAACAAAAACTCGAAACATCATTTTTTCTGGCCGTGCCCATGTCTACTCTCTAATATTTGATCTGGTTGTTCTTAGTGTCCTCTGGAGTTCTAGGGATGTCTGTTCAACTGATGGTTTTTGTTTGTGTGGGTTAGTTTTGTTTGCATGTTATGTTCTAACACTGGCTGTACATTCAAGTTTCATTTTTGTAGCTGGCAGAGTAGGGGCTTGGATGGGCAGAGTACAAGTCCAATCAATCAATCAATCAATCAATCAAGTTGAATTTATGTATACTGAGAAATGGGCTCCCAACTAAAGGGTGGAAAACAAAGAAAATAAATAATGCTTCTAGTAAATTGATACAGAACCACTCTTTGGCTGGGCTACATTCTTAAGAGGTCCAGGAAGGATGTAGTACTTGAAATGTACTTGGAATGAAGTAGTTAAAGATTCTAAATATTGGGAAATAATTCATAAAAGAAGCATTATTTATTACTTGCTTTGCTTTGGATATATAGGTTTTTTTGGCAACAAGGTTCTATTTTTGCTCCATTTTCAGTATTTTAAAATTTTTATTTTTATTTATTTATTGTTGTTGAAGCTTTTCAATGTGGCCTTTTTATTTGATCCTTCTTGTTTTCTTTTTCATAATATTGTAATTTTTTTGCCTGGAAAATCCATTTTGAGCATTCCAGATGTTGAAAGACTGTGTGGTATACAGTGATACTGGTTTATAAGTATAAGCAGGTGCACAACTAAGATTTGTCTCACTCAAGGCAAAAATGCAGTCTGCTTCTTTCCTAGCAGGTACATAGAACAAATTATAAATACTAATTTGTCATTTTGGCATCCCACTCCATGCCCTCCATGTCACCGTTGCTTACAGCATTGAGTATAGATTCTATGGCTGGTCCTTCATTCTGCTCAAACATAAAATCTCAGTGCTAATGTTGGAAAGCTTGTTCAAATAGTACTCTCTGATTTTAGGCTCTGATTCCTTCCTTCTAAAGGAACTGAAATCTGATGATTACCAATCTTCATCTCTTTTTTGCTTTTGATAGAGCCAAGCTTGACCTTTTATTTTGGGGGTTTAAATGTGCCTTCAAAGAGATGACCTGGCTTGCTAGCAGTATCAAGTGCTACAACCTGAAAATGGTGCACTTTGATGCCCTTTGGGCTTGCTACCATAGCCAATTTCTTTTCCTGTCTCCTACAGAGATTCAGAACTTTTTATCTATGGTGCAACATATTATAATACCGAGAGACCAAGAAAGAACAGGAGGGTACATTTAAAACAAAATGGAAATAAATTCCCCCATAACAAAAACATCAGCAATGGTGTGTGTGTGTGAATTTTATTCAGTCACTTTTTTTGATGCTGTCTGATGAAAAAAACTTTGTAAATAGACATCAAGCGAACTAAATACCACAGGCAAGTTTAAGCCAATTAAAATTCTGTCTCACTTTCTTTTCTAATGAAACTAAATCCCTAACAGAGCAATCCTATGCTCAGGAAGAGGAGGGCTAGAGGAGAGATTCACATTAAGCAAAATGTCCCCGTCCTTCAGTTGTATATAATGGATGGCCTATTAAGGAAATCGCAGGCATATCATCTAGCTCTCCAGCACTGAAAAGAAGCTCTGTCCAATTCTGCTTCCTTCTTGAATTGTATACAAATGAATGTGCATCCTGAAAATTTTTGTTTGGGAAAATATGCAAAACACACTTGGGGGGAGTGTAAAAATATTTACATAGAATCATGAAGTTGGAAGGTGCCTCAAAGACCATCTAGTTACTAGTACAACCCCTTGCTCAAGGCAGGATTACAAATCAAAGGATATCAGGTGGTTTTCTAAATTTCTCTTGAATGCCTCCAGTGTTGAAGCCTTCACCACTTTTCCCAAGGTAATTGGTTCCATTGCCATACTGCTCTAATTGCTTGAAGGTTTTACATGAAAAAACATGTTCATGCCAACATTCACATTAGACATGGGCATGACAAAATTGTCGTTTCTGTTTTTGGTTATCGTTTCCGTTACATAACGGAAACGGTAACGATAATTAAGCCGTCAGAACTCGAACTCAAACTGAAAAAAGAAAAATTTGGTCGGGTTTTTCGTTTCCGTTTGTGGCATCGGGGCGATCGCGCGATGCGAAGCACAGAAAAAGTTTTAAAAGTCTTTTTAAAAAACCCCGACTCCCGGCCAAAAAAGCAGGCAAAAATATGCCTGCCTGAGGCTTTGCCACCTACCAGAGGGGTGATTTCTGGGGGGTCCCTGGCCTTTCCCCCCTCTTCTCCTGTCCTGGTCTGCTTGCACCAGGTTGGGGGGGTCATCCTCGTCGTCTGTCTCACTGGATGCCATGCGGTGGGGGGGGGAACCAAAATGGTGACCACAGTTTTTCTTTTGAAATCGTGGTCAAACAACACACCAAATCACCACAGAAACATGTGAAATTTATTTATTTTAAATGCCTGAATTTTTATAGTAGCAGCAGTGGGTTTTTTATAGCAATAAAACGTCGTATTGATTTTATTTTATTTTATTTTATTTTAATTTTAATTTTTTTAGACCTGCCTATTTGGGCTGGGCATAGGATGGGACCATGCAAATTGTTTGAACCATTCCACCAATGGCATCGCCAGGTTTTTGACTGACACTTCTGGATGCCGGCACCTTCCAGAAATCGCAGTCGGGTGTATGGATGTGGTTGAGGGAGGAGGGCTGGCTGCTGGTGCTGGTGTGATCCAATCGAGATTGAGGAGGGAGGCTGGAGGCTTTAGGATTTAAGTTAGGCAGGCAGGGAGGGAATTGAATTTAGAAAATAATTTCTTTGATTCCCTGCAGCTTTGTCTGCTGAAGGGAATAGCAGTTTATTCTTTATTTCTTCTCTGGCAGTTTGAGGATTTTTTTTCTGATATTGGATAAAGGGGGAGGTTTGACTTGGAGTGGGAGGTGTGGATTTATTTTAAAAATATATTATATACTTCCATTTATTTTCTATTTTCCCAACTTCAATTTGCTTGCACACACACACATTTGGGGTGCGAGCCAAGAACAGAACCTCTATCCTTCCTAAGTGATATGCTAACTGCCCACTCGCCCGTCCGCCCATGCCGCCGCCCACCCACTCGCCCGCCCAAGGCCGCCACCCACCCATGGCCCCCCGCCACTGCCCCCTGCCCGCACCTCCCCCGGCCCCCACCCTGCCCGCCGCCTAGGGTGCAAAAACACCTAGTGCCAGCCCCGATTGCAGGACGCTCCTATGCTCTGGGAAGTCAAATTGCGCTAAATCGCAGTGGAAACGACAAACGACAAACGGAAATGAGCTGAAACGGACCCGTTCTGACAAATGAAAACTCGAAACGTCATTTTTTCTGGTCGTGCCCATGTCTAATCCACATAGGTTTCTGTGAAGTGTTAAAAAGGGGAGGGAAAAGTGGTTTGCCCATCCTGCCTTTTCCTTCTTTTAATTTTTAAGCTTCTTACATGATACACAATTACTGTATTCATTTAAAGAGTGGCAGCTTATAAGTACTAGAGACCTGAAGAATAGAATCTTCTGGAAAAAGATCCATGAGTAAGGAAGAGTGGGGACTAGCGAAAAGTTGGAAAGGAACAGAAGTGGGAGGAACAGGAATTTTTAAAATAAAAATTGATGTCAAAAATAGTGGGATGCAATGAACAAACTTCAGAAAAACATTTTAGCCTTCTAATCTAAAATAAAATATTACTTCTAATGAAAGTGATTAATTCCCACACTGTTCTTTTACCTAGTCTCATATATTTGACCATGTCACGTGTCATTTTTTGAGTAAGACCAACAGATTGATTGAACGAGATAGGATATAGGATGAACCAATTTATTTTAGTTGTTTTTCTTAAGATTTGTTGTATTCTTTTGCATGATTTTGTTTAATCACAATATTAGAACATGACATCTTATTAGCTCATGGAACTCTTTAGTAAAAAACATGGAGGGGGATACGAGTACTAGGACCATGTAATCCACAGTAGATGTGTTCCACGACCTTGTGGATACTGGTATTGAACGTTATATATAACATCCAGTGGTGGCAAACCTATGGCACTCCAGATGTTTTGGACCACAACTCTCACAGTTATTTGTCATTTGCAAGCTAGGCTCAGAATTCTGGGAGTTGTGGCCAAAACATATGGAGTGCTGAACGTTCGTCACCACTGACATAGATTCTGGTTCTGCCTAGTGGCCACATTTAATGGTACATCTTGGAAAAATGTACTTCTACAGGAGGTTTGCTTAATATTTGCAGATAATAGATAAGGTAGTGATCTCTCAGATGAGGCTGTCTTAACTATATTCAGTGGTACATTTCTTGGCAGACTAACTAGAGACTGGGAGAGTTCTTTGACAAGGCAGTTAAAACGGTCTGATGACCACTCATGAATAACAGGCGAATTTGAAACAGCCAGTCAAACAAAAACTTTAGGATTCTACTGGATACTGCTGTTAAACAGTTTAACCTGTGTCAAACTATCATAACTCACTGCACATATACATACATTCACTAATGGCTGCTGACTGCTTTATGGTGATGGCCATGTTGTTTGTCATAGTGGTTTGCAAGCACAAGTGCTCCATCTGACACAAGGAAGGATTCAGCCAGATTGGTCTGAGCACAGAAGCATTCCTTAGCCTACAAAATGACTGTGTGTTCCATTTCAGCCTGGGTTCAGCTTCATAACTTCTTTTGGAAAAGGGAAGCAGGCTTGTAGAGTCTTTCTTTACTTGTATCAGAGTGTTGCACAATTCCAGAAGTGTTTCATTGCAAATTTTGCTGATGTAATAAAATATTGTCTGAGGTAATAAAATCATACCATAATGGCTCCCTTCAGGTTGTTAGTCTACAAAATCAGAAGCAGAATAGCAGACCTTCAGAGGTGCAGTCAAATCAGAGATTAAAGTCAAATTTACCTTATTTCTGGTCACCTTGGTCATGGTTTGAGCACTTATACTCAGAAAATACAAACATCATCTTTCCTGTTGGCTTCTTTTAAGGGTCCTAGAGGTGTGTGGCTGCCCACCTTGATGTGAAATTCTTTTGAAGGGACAACCCCTTTGAAACCTCTTATAAATGCATTGTTGTGTCATAAATAGAATCCTTGGAGCCTCAGCCATTTGAGTCATGTTGATTCCGAGCTGTTCTGACACTTTCCAGAGCTTTCTGGGCATAAAGTACTAAAAACTGATTTACTTCCCCCTTCTTCCAGGAATGTTTGGGGACAGTACAGTTTGCCAAAGGACATACTAAAAGGTTCTGCTCCTAAAATGTACAGTGGGAAATAAATGTATATTCCCTAAGAGTAAGACATTATTGCCAATGTGCTGCTTTCCTACTCTATTAAAGAGATAGAAAGCTGTCACCTGAGGTACTTGCTTATTGCATTCAAACAAATTGTTGGAGAAAAAAATGAATGTATGTAGGTATCACCCCAAAACACTCACAGTCTTTATAGCAGAGTCTTGGAAGTAAAGAACATTGTATACTGGGGGAAAAAACCTGAGACCTAGCAGAACCCAGTGCTTATTTTCAGGATATAAAAACTTGTGACAGACAATGTGTCATAGAAAAATAATTTATATTTAAACATTCAACTTAGAGAGCTTAACTTCACCATATATACTCGAGTATTAGTCAACCTGAGTATAAGTTGAGGCCCCTAATGGGGGAAACTTATTGACTCGAGTATAGGTCTAGGGTGGGAAATGCAGCAGGTCCTGGCAGCTCCTCCTTTGTGAGCTGGGGAAGTGGTGTGTGATGTTTAAACTGACTTTTAGCCACCAAGGCAAGTGCTTGCCTCAGTGGCTAAAATTCATTTTAAACATTGTGCAACACTTCTCCTGATCCCCCTCTGCATCACGGAGGAGCAGTGTGCAGTGTTTAAAATAAATAAGGCAAAAGGGGAAAGGGGATGGACCATGTCATCAATGCAACAAATATGGATTTGATCAAACTCCGGGAGGCAGTGGAAAACAGGAAGGCCTGGCAAGCTCTGGTCCATGGGGTCACGAAGAGTCAGATACAACTGAATGACTGAACAACAAGTAGATAGATAGATAGATAGATAGATAGATAGATAGATAGATAGATAGATAGATAGATAGATAGATAGATAGATAGATAGATAGATAGATATACACATAATACAGAAGAACTCCTGTATCTGCAGGGGATCAGTTCCGGGCTCCCCCGTGGATAACGAAAACCATAGATAAGAGCAAACGCTCTCATCTGAGGTGATGGTGGTGACAGTGGTGGTGGGGTGCCCAGGGTGAAAACTTTTGTACCAGACATCCCACCACACCCTGCAGATTGTGTCTGCCACATGAGTGGGAAGTTTAAAAACCCCACCATACCCCCTCCCTGATCGCCACCTCCAACTCTTTCTGTGGAGGGTTCCTGTACCGCACCCTGCCCATGGCCGGCAGGGGCACCTGTGCCAGGGGGCTTGCCTCTGCCCAGGGACCCCTGCCTTCCCAGCAGGGAATCAAACTGCACATTGCCAGCACTACCACCCGCTTCCTCCATCTGTCCAAGTTCTCTGGCTCTGAACTGCAGCAGACCCAATCATGGGCTGGGCAGAGCTTTTTAAGGAGGGCTGGAGGAGCGTGGCTAGAAATCTGTGCTGCTGGTCTTTGCCCTCTTGCTCCCAGTGGGCAATCCTTTGGATACAAAAGCAAAGCCTCCAGAGATCTCCAGCTCTGAGCCATGGCAGACCCAATTGTGAGCTGGGCACAGCTTTTTAAGATGGACTGGAAGAGGGCAGCTAGCAACCTGCTGGCTGGTCTGTGTCCTCTTGCTCCCAATGGGTTTGCTTTTGGATCCAGCTCACATTTAAAAGCTCTTCCCAGCCTACAATCAGGTCCGCTGCAGATCATTGCTGGAGATCCCTGGATACTTTGCTTTTTGGATCCAAGGACTGCACACTGGGAGCAAGAAGGCACAGACCGTCCATGCAGGTCGCTAGCTGCCCTCATCCAGTCCACCTTAAAAAGCTCTGCCCAGCCCACAATTGGGTCCACTGTGGCTCAGAGCTGAAGATTTCAAACAGATGGAGGAGGCGGGTGGCAGTGATGTGGGGTTTGACTCCCTGCCAGGAAGCCAGGGGCCTCTGGGAAGAGCCAAGCCCCTGGCACAGCCTCCGTTGCTGGCCAAGTGCAGGGTGCTGTACAGGAACCCTCTGCAGAAGGAGTTGGAGGTGGTGACCAGGGAGGGGGTCTGGTGGGGTTTTGACTTCCCACTCAGGCAACCGACCAAGTAGGAAGTTCAAAATTTCCAGGGCAGCAGACCTCATCCACCCCATCTGCCCAGCTGCAGGGTGTGAGGGCTTGCTGGGGGCAAAAGGGCTGGACCTTGAGGTACAGCTTTCACCCCCAGCATCCACCTCACCCCGCTGATCACCAACCATGGATAACTGAATCCACAATTGGTGAATCAGTGGATACAGGAACACATGACTCGTTACTTACAATAACTTGACCAGCATTATTTGTCCTAAAACAAAAACTGAGTAACTGACTTTCAACAAGAATCAGAGTGACTGACCTTCTAGAAGGCTCAGTAACTTTTGAATTCTCTGAGCTGTATTTATACAGGTTCTAGCCACTAATTACATGCACCTGCCCGTGGCTGCTGTAGCCTCAGAGTATTCTCTAGAAACCCTCAGCTGCATGTGTTTATCTCACCCACAAACACTGAGCTACTACATACTCAACCTTTCTGTGTAAGGTATGTTCAAGATTTTTAACTTTATATACTTGACCATATATTTTAGCCCTTATTTTTGGCTGGAAAAAAACGCACTCGACTTATCCTCTAGTCAGTAAGTTTCCCATTTTTGAGGAGTAAAATTAGGTGCTTGGACAGCTTGGGGAGGGCAGCGGAGGGAAAATCCTGTTCTGGCAAGAGATAGTGGTGCCTCTGCTTCCAATATGATTGCAATTAGAATTCTATGGTATTAACTCCCAAATTGCCTTCACACTCCCAGAACATGTTGCCAGTTACCACCCTCAGCCCCTTTAGATCTCAGTGGCACACCATATATACTCAAGTATATAAAAAAATCTGCCCTCAGCTCATATTTGAGTCAATACGTTTTCCCAGGGGTTTGGTGTTTTTTTTTTTTGTGTGTTTTTTTTTTTTGGGGTAAAATTAGGCCCTTGGCTTATACTCAGGTCAATTTATACTCAAGTATATATGGTATGTTTTTATGACCTTATTTCAATATAAAAACTTGACATAATAGATGTAGAACAAAAATTGATAAACCATGCCTTGACTGAGCAGTTTTTAAAGTGTAATTTCCAAATCTTAAAGTCAATGACAATCCATTCTTTAGGTCGCATCATTAGCTTGGGTATACCGCTTTGTTTTAGATTATTCCTTGCACTAACCAGATAATTGAAAACTGGATACTCATTAGTGTGGAGGTCAGTGTGAAGGAATCTATTTCACCCATGAACTGGATTTTTCTGTATGCCCCTCCATTCAAGTCCATCAGAGTGGATCTTCTTCAAAAGAGACTATTATTCTCAAGTTTGTTTCAGTCCAGTTTATAGGGTTTTGTCTGTATTCTTCCCTCCTAATTTGTCTGCATTCCTTCCTTCTAATTATTTAATTATTGAACTTGATCTGAAAAGGAAATTGAACAAGTCCAGAGGAGGCAGCTTGTCAGCATAGCTTTTGATTGTGTGGTTTCCATCCTCACGGCAATAGGAAGAACCATTTCTATGGATTCCTCCTATGTACTTATCACATGAGGGACCTTCATAGTGAGTATCCAACATCGTATTTCCTTCACTCCTATGCAATTCAGATGCGGATTGTGTTTTCACTGTAGCAGGGTAAGAGAAATTTGTATGAAATGATGGTAATTTTTTTTTATAAAGCAGGAAGTCTAGAGCTACACTTACAAAATTTGTGGTCTGCATGTTATTTTTTGGAACACATTATCATGGCACACTGACTTTTCTAATGCACCTAGGTAATGTACTTAAAAGGGATATGATGCTGCCAATCTTGGTAAGCATACAGTGACCCAGGCTGGCTGAAGAACTGTTGGAATATTTAGTAGAGATGGGCACGAAACGAGCAATTTTTTGTTTTTTTTTGTTTTTTCATTTCGTTACGTAACGAAACGAAAAATGAATTTTGTCTCCAAAATGAAATGAAACGAACTGAAACAACAGAAATTTTGTCGTATTCTTTTGTTTTCATTGCGGCAAATACATTGAACTGTAATGAATGCTAAGTTTTATTTTCATTTTTTCGGCTTGATTTTTTTGCAAAAAATTCACGAAAAACAAAAACGAACTGAAACGGACCCCCTAAATGACAAACGACAAACGAAACACCATTTTTGAGTCGTGCCCATCTCTAATATTTAGCAAGATTTACATTCCAGCCATTACAGGGTTAATGTGAATGTAGAGTATTATGGGCTTGATTTCATGTGAAGAGCAAAGCTGATTGGTTATTGAGATCACACCACTTGGAATGTTCTGGTAGAAGTCTAGTTAGTGTGTGTGCCTTGTATTCTTAGAGGAGAGAAGCATGTTCCTAGCCTAGCAAGATGGCTGTTAGAATAGTTATAGTTAGGAAACCTCCCATGTACCCTTCCCTTCTAGTTGAATAAATGGTTCTTTTTCATACAGAACACAAGAGGTGTCTCTCTTATTAAAGCAACTAAAAATCATCTGCAACAATCAATCCAACAAAGATCCCAAACAAGAACATGGAAACCTTTCTTTCCAATATCACTTGAATACTGATATAGAATCATAGAATAGGAAACTGAACATAAAGCCATTGAGCCCAAACCCCTGCTTTATTGCAGGATTCCAAATCAAAGCAGACCCAAGAGATGGTTGACCAGTTTTCTCTTGAATGCTTCCAGTGTTGGAGTCCTCATTGTGAAATATTGTATACTTATACTGGTTCTTTTCCATTCTACATTTAAGAAGAGATAAGTAGAAGGGCAGATTCACAAAGCTTTTCTGCTTGTGCCATATGTTTCCTTTATTTTCAGCTCTTTTGGGGAACGCGAGTTGGAAAATCAAGCCTGAGCAAGTTGGGTGTTAACTGCCAATGTTTAAAGAGCTTTGTAGTGAACGGGCCTTTAAAACAAATTGAAAGCCAACTTATCTCATTTCACATCTGTTGAACTTTCATTAAATTGCCACCCTGGGTTTTTCAAATGGCTTCCAGTTCTCTCTCTATGTGATACCACTCAAGGAAGCCATGCAGCAGAAAATGAGGAAATAAACTTCAGACATTCTTTTTGTCCCTCCCTTTGCTATAACTTTATTCAGTCCAGTAGAAATGTGTGCCAGTAGTGGAGATGCTCACCCTTTGCTTTAAGGTTGTCAAGGAACAGTAACCAGTGAGAAGAGAGATTCTGATTATTTTGTGGCAGTTGAAATAGATTACCCACATCCCAGCTGTAAACATCACCTTAATTTAATGAATTTTTCTATCTTACAGTGTGGAGATTATTTTTCAGGCAATAACCCAAGAATTCTAGCTGAGGGGAGCATTTTTAAAGTTAGCAACAGGCTAGAATATGCTTTGGAATGAAATTTCAAAAAAATGCTGTTTATTAATGAACTGGTCAGAAAGAACTTGAGCTTTATTTATTTATTTATTAAATTAAAATGCAAGAGAAATAAAGACTGACAGGTTCTCCCATCTTTGTGTGTACCATTTTTATATCTGTATTTGAATCCCTGTGCTTCAAAACAAGACATGCAAGTGGGGGTTGGTTTGAGTGTGTGTTTGTTGTGTCATCATCATCATCATCATCATCATCATCATCATCATCATCATCATCATCATCATCACCACCACCACCACCACCACCAAAACCACCACCACACAGCAGACAAGATAACTACGCTGGATTTTGTATTACCAATCACTAGTTGAATGCAATGTACGGCGAATAATGCAGATCCCAGTAAGGTGGCTTTCTGCAGCTGACTGATGGTGACTTTGTCAACTCCAAGTTCTTCTAAATATTTGCTTAGCTCTTTAGGCACCACATTACCAATTACCAGTGGGACCACCTGTACTGATCATCATCATCATCATCATCATCATCATCATCATCATCATCATCATCATCATCATCATCATCATCATCTATACTGCTGGTAATTTGCTTCCAAAATTTAGAGACACATTGTAAAAATCATTGTTAGTATTATGATGAGAGAGACTGCAAAAACTGTCATATACATACAGAGAGAAGAGGGAGAGAGAGTTAACATGAGATTCAATGGGAATTAGTTCTGCATAGGCATACAAGAGATTGCTGTTCAAATCAGAGTCCTCCTAATTTCAGGCCCACGTTTTTAACAATAAAGCAATGACTCTTTACAGATTGGCGTCAAAATTCTGTTGGGAAGAAGGCACACACACACAAGAAAAAGCAAGCTAATGGCTTTAATCTGGTATCATTTTTGTGTGATCAGTTGCATGACGGGTTGCATGTCCAATTGCACAGCTAGGAAATGATGGCTTGAATGAGAGAGAGCCCAATGAGGAGACAGGGAGCACTAACATCATCATCCTTCTGCATATTTCTTCAACACGAATCTGCTATGGTTGTCAACTTTTCAAATTGCTACAGCAGCTGCTGCAAGAGTAACCTGATCTGCACATGTTAGCAAATAGCCATGTTTTTCTCCATGCCTTGAAAAGCATCATGTTTTTATTTCTGCACAACATGCTGTTTTTAAAGGAACAGAGCAAATCAGTCAAGTCCCCCCTCCCCACCCGCCAGTTGGAAACCCTCTTTGCCCATATGGCCTGGCTTTCCAGAGATAAAAATAGCTCATTGCAGGAACATGCCTCACTGCATGTGTGTGCAAACAAAGACACTGAGATTGAACAGAGGTCTCTGAGGAATCTCACCACACAATTTGAACCAATACACAATTTCTAATTGAAATAAGTAGTCCACAGCAGATCAGCCTCGTTTCATAAATGCACTCGTCTTTCCTTTAGATTAGTTTATTCTACAGCCCACCTCCCTGCTGGCAATAAGTGACTCTTCGAGTTGCTCCCATCTTCCCAAGAACAGCATGCTCTAGAGTTAATGTTGGACTCTATAGGACTGAAGGAGTAATTTAACATCTTAAGCATGTCAGCCACAAAACTTCTGCCATCTGCCTGGGGAATTTCACTTCAGTTTGCATTCCGTTCAGCATTGTCTCCTAAGGTGAAGCTTCATTTCAGTTTCTGTAGTTCCACTTGAACAATTACAGTGAGGCATCAAGGGCTTGTTTTTAGATATCACTTTGCATGAAAGAAGACACATTCAGCTTGTCATCCCCTGATGAGATTACCGCAGTTGGAGATTAAGAGGGGGAAATTAAAGCTTCCTGCGGAAGTGTCTCTCTGTGTGCATTTTAAAGCCAAATCAAACTTCATTAAAATATTTTAACAGTTAAAATCAACCTTTTCAAACAATAGTGATGCTACTGAGAGGCTAAAATACATTGAACACATTTTTATTAATGGGATAATTAGTCTATACTCAAAATAACACTGATTTGGATGGTTACAAAGGGCAGAGTTCACCCGTTGTAGTCTTTCCCATTCCAAAAGCACTTTCACCCACAATTATTTCCACCCTGCAGTCACGTGGTATAAAGGTGGATGATGGGTAAACCTGGAGATAAAGAGATATGGATGTAAGCTCCCCTTTCAATATCGATGGTACCATTAATAAGGGAAGCCACCATCAAGGGGGAAAAAAAAAGCCCTATTGGCATATGTCAATTTATGAGGGATGCTGAGGGCCAGATATTACACACAGAGTGAAATACTGGATAGAATGATGGACTAGGATTCAAGATGCCAGGGTCTCGAATCCCTACTTGGAAATTCTTTGCAGGGTGGACCTGGTGAAATTGCTCCTTAAAATATCTCACTTACTTTGAAAGTCTGGTTAGGGTTGCTATAAAATGATTCCAACTAGAGAGTAGCACAAACAAATCACAAAGCAAAATAATAATAATCATGAATTGAGCTGCTTTTGGGGGATGTGAAACAAATTGCCAGGAATGAAACAAAAACACCGAACTGTTATCGACATGGGCAATTTGTAATGTTTCATGGTTCATGTGATTCAGGATGCCTAGAAGCAGTAGAAAGGTCCACACACAAGTTATAGATGTCAACTGCATAGTGAAACATCAGCTGACCTTCCTTTCCTAGCTAAGCAATGCTTTCAAGCAGCTTAGGTGGGACCTGCTTTGGACATCCCAAATCCAATTTTTGCCCAAGATGGAAGGGTTGGGGAAGACCATCAACTGAAGGCTCTCTGTGGGTTTGGCATCTCTAACTCACATGGAGGCCATTCTCCCACTCCCAGAAATCCCAAATCAACCACACAAAAAACATTTTGCCAGAAATATGCCTGTGAAGATTCTCAGTCATCCAGGTGAGCTATCTGGAAATTGATTCATGACCTGTGGACTTCTTTTTTTGTGAGATTAAAACATTTCACTACTCCTCTAAGTAGCTTTGTAGGTCTGAGGAAGGTTGGTGTGAGGCTTCCAATTTATAGTTCACCTTAGTTTCACACCATCCTGGTCTGAATAGGCTCTTTAGGTGGACCGTGGCTTGAATAGGCTCATTAGATAAACTTATTAGATGTACAATGGCCGGGGGTATGTGAAAGGCACACCTATGCCACCCTTCCCAATACCGATTAAGTATGGTTCATGAGTAGTGGCCTTCCTGTTGGAGGTGTGAAGTGGTTCTGATTTGTCTGAGGATCATTGAAAGGACAGCAATGCAGCATGATAAGTCACCATGCCAAGGCCTTCCTTCCTAGGGAAAATGGCACCATTTCAGCCCTGAAACATGGGCAAAAAACTTCAGAAGGGGAAAAAGGAATAGATTGTAGTGGCCCCGAAAGAAAGATAAGGGTGTTTCTTTCAGAAAAGGAAAACAAATGGAGTGGTAGGCATTACATTTATTTCCCTAAGGCTAACCAGGAAGATTCATCTCTAGATCCCAACACCCTTTAAATGACAGTTCACAAAGTTCCAGTTACATACACATTCACTCACTCACTCACTCATTCACTCACTCACTCACTCTCTCTCTCTCTCTCTCTCTCTCTCTCTCTCTCACACACACACACACACACACACACACACACACACACACACACACACACACACACAGAGAGAGAGAGAGAGAGAGAGAGAGAGAGAGAGAGAGAGAGAGAGAGAGAGAGAGAGAGAGAGACCAGTTCTTGCTAGACTATAAAGTGTTCTGCAAGCTAGTGAAAGATTTCTGAAGGGATAGCACTACAATGTATCCTTCTCATAGCACAGGATAGATCAGTAAGAAAAGTAGCATGTGAACTCCAGTTAGCTCTAGAAAGTTCTCAAAAACTAGCTTGGGAAACAGAAGAACTGTAGTTGACATCATTTCACTCAGGTCCAAATGACACACTTATTGATTCACTCATTTGTTCAGTTTTTATATTGCCCATCTTGCAAATTGCTACTCTGGGTGGTGTACGCGAAGTAAAGCAAACATGACAAAAACACATTCTAAAATACAAAGATTAAAAATACATTTTAAAAGGCAGGAGGCAAGAACTGATTAGACATCAAAGAAGCATGCTTCTTTCTTTTCCATATGTTCAGTTGAGAAAAACATCTCCAAAGGTTTCCATGAACAGCTCTGTTTTTAGTTGTTGTTTGAAAGTCATGAATTGAGGGTGTCTGGTGTAATTCCTGTGGCAGCACATGCCACAAGGAAAATGACAAGCCCTGGTTTCTGGCCATTGTTTCCCAGGCCTCTTGAAATTTTAATATTTGTAGGTGTATGGTCTGTGAGGACCTGGTCAGACAGGGAGTTACACTTGGCAAAAGGTCTTCAGACAGACAGTGATGTCCCAAACCATTCATTGCTTTATGTGTTAGAACAAATGTTTTCAACCTGCCATGAAAGTGGCTGGTAATCAGTGTAGGCTAGCCAGGATTAGGAATATTTGATCATATTTCTTCATCCCAACAATTAATCTGGCTGCAATGTTTTGGATCTCCTGAAGCTTCCATGTCACCCTCAAGGGAAGCCCCATTATTAGTAGCATCATGCCCTGAAATAAAAAGGCCCCCTATGCCCCTAGTGAAAGTTTGCTTTACTCTGCATTTTGCTTTGTGACCGGGCATTCAGGGGTAAACACCTACTTCATTCACAGCATTGATTGCCATTTAAAGGGACTGCATCCCTGGAAGAAAATATCACAATATTAGGTCATTCACAATTTCTTTAAGCTGTGATTTGACTCTGAGTTGCCCTTCCACTGAGTTTAGAACAGCCATTCTGTGAATTAAAGTGCATGTGCATTATTGAAGAGAACCTTGGGATCCTAATAATTTTATTTATCCAGAGTTTTTTGGAGGGAGATTGCATGTTTCAGTTGATTTACAACATATCCTTCCCCTAGAATGTTGAGATAACTGTGATTCTGTTTCAGCAATCTGAGAGGTAAGCAGTGAAATTCTCTTATCTTTATTGCTCCTTCATAAGAACATCTCTAGTGATCTTCTGAGCCTTGCAAGCAGTCTCAGTCTTGTGAGATTTATGAAACATGATTAGGTAAGAAATGGACAAGAAGCTTTATTGTGGTGCACATTAGTTGTATCAAGAAACCAAATTAACGAAGACAACTTGTGAGTTGTCAGACTGGGTGTACCAAATGTATGGGGGTGGGAGAGATCTCCATTATTCAATCCTATTTGCCGTTACCTCACACTGTCTTCCCCCATGCCAAATTATATTTTATTTATGGGAACAGGAAGGATTTTCTGGTTCAGAAATGAGATCTTGTCTATTCCATGTATATAAATAAAAAGGAAAATATATCACTTTCTCTTTTCAGGTAAAGCCTTTCTTTAAAGAAAGATCGATGGGCAAATGAAGTTGTTGTCTAGAGCTGCAGAAAGAGATTTTTTTTTTTAGAAACTTCCATAAAACACATATTTTAGAAGGTGATTGGTGTTCAAAGCCCATGCAAAGGGCATGAAAGTTGATTGAGGGAGGCATTATTGTAATGTTTAAAGCTACAACGAATTTGCCCCTTTGAAGCCTACTGAAATTGTCTCTCAAGAATATTTATACCCAATATTCACGGAATATTGGATATAAAAATTCTCAAGTGGATCGTTCTGAAAGGTTTTGCTGAATATTTGGCCGTGTTCAGTTTTATTACTTTATACCCAACCACTGATGCTTGACAGCAATGAAGCTTAGCATTAGAAATTAAATTTTTTTGAACTCTGAAAGTTCTGGATGTTGCTTTATTTGACATGACACTAGAGGAAAGGCATGGATCCATGCCTCAAGAATGATGCTTGGGATTGTATTTGCAGAAGGTCTTTGAGGATACAGCTCTAAATCCTATAATTACATCCAGCCAATGTAATTCTGCAATTTCATTCAAAGATGAGGAAACCCATGAAATGGCCTTTTCGACTCCTGCACCCAGACTCTGGAACTCTCTCCCACTAGAGGCCAGGACTGCCTCATCTCTGTTGTCCTTGCAGAAACAAACACCTCTCTCTTCAGGCAAGCTTTCCCTGAATGATGGACTACCATTATGTGTCTTTTATATGAATCTATAGGTTCACATAGACTTTGTGTTTATGACTATTTATATCGTTGTAGCTTTAATGTAATGTTGTCTAATTAATGCTGTAAGATGCCCCTCAATTCCTTGTTCTCAATACTTCAACATGTCTTAATTGTATTGGACTGTATATTATTCCTCATTACTGCAAGCCGCCTTGGGTCCTTTTCCAAGGAGAAAGGCAGGGTAAAAATACTCTAAAATAAAGCAAGGCAAAGTGTTCTGCTTATATACCGCCCCATAACACTACAAGTCGTCTCTGGGCAGTTTACAATTTTTTAATTACAGTGTGCAGGCTACACATTGCCCCCCCCCAGCAAGCTGGGTACTCATTTTACCTACCTCGGAAGGATGGAAAGCTGAGTGAACCTTGAGCCTGCTACCAGGGATTGAACCCAGGTTGTGAGCACAGTTTTACCTGCAGTACAGGCATTTAACCACTGCGCCACGAGGCTCTTTATGTAGATAAATAAATAATTGTGATGGCTTACATACCTGGCAGCACAGTTAGAGGTTCGGTGCTCAACTCCCCACTGTGACTCATTGACAAGGGCTGGACTCAGTCACCTATAAGGTCACTTCTAGCTCTGCAGTTCACATCCAATGAACATGGTAGGCAGCAGGCTTCCACTTCTCCAGCAGGAATTCAAAGGCGAAAACCTAGCCAATGGTTTTTCCTTTTATTTGTGAAATTGTGAAAGTTGTGTCCATCATGTTTTCATCTACAGAGTCCTCTGTGTACGAATCCAAGTCTTTCCCTCTACCTGCAACGGAGAGTCCATGACCCATGCCCTGTTTGTTAGCCCTTTGTATTGTATTATTAGAAAGTTTTTGCTAAATTCTACAGATGGCTTTAGAGGTCAAGTTGTAAAAAAATAACTGAAACCTAGCTGATGATTTATGCTTGCAAAAATGAAGCTATATAAACCCTGGCAGAAAATTGTCATGACTTTAAGAGTTGCTGGTTGTGTTCTTGGGTGAACATACAGCTGTGCTCCAAAATATGTGCTTTCATTAATTGTTGGCATTTTGCAGATCCACGTTAGCAAATTTTACTTTTACAAGTGTACATCACCAGTTGGATTCTTCCTTTTGAATTTTTCCTGCATGAATGGAAGCCCATTGCATCACGTGTTTGCACGCCTTTTCTCATTTTTGCTTTGGTAGGGATGGGCACCTTAGGAAAAATGACACACTGTTTTGTCAATTTGTAAGCATACGAAATGTTACAAAATGAAACAAAAGAGCAGTGTCATCAAGAAATGAAATGAAACATCATTTTTGTTTCAGAAATGAAATGATTTGTCCTAGTGGGGAGAGGCCTCTTGATCCAACCATCCTGAAGAGAGGAGGTTTATTTTTAAATGGACTGATTTATTTTCCTTTCTTCCATCCCTGTGCCTCAGCTGTTGAGCTAGCTTATCTCCAATCTTGATCTACCTGCAGCTAGACAGGAGCTGAACTCTGCTGCATCTCCCTGTCTCTGGGCTGCAGATATGGCAATTTTAAGACCACTTTCCCTTCCCTTCCCTGCACTGGCTGTGCCTGTGCCTGCAAGTTGATTGATTTATTAAACTGAATGTTTTCCTTTCCTGATTAAGTAGGAAAATGGGGGTTATTTTTAATGTGTTCCCATCAATCAGCAGTTGAGCTTATCTCTCTGATCTCTCCATGCAGTAGCTAGCCATTAGGTTTCCTGCTTGTTTACAGAAGAATCTTTGCTTGAAAGCAAATTGATTGGAAGGTTTAAGGAGGGTCTTTGACTTAGGGCAGTGGGCTCCCTGTTAAATAAAAACGTAAAGCACCCCATTATTTATAGCCATATGAATTGTTTAGTTTCAATTTGTTTCATGAAAAAAAATAACAAAACAAAACAAAGTGAAGACTGGAACAAAACAAAACAAAACACTATATTTCCATTTTGTGCCCATCTCTATTTTAGAAAACCATGTTGCTAAAAATCATGAATAGTTTTGGCCCAATTGAGGGGATACACTGGCTTGCTTGCTTGGTTTGGTGATTCAGACATAGTCTTTAATCCCCAATATATATATAAAAACAAGAACTGACCTTACTGCTAAGTCTTAACACACTGAAATTATGAGATCAGAAGAAATCCCAGTACTCAATCAGTTCATTAAAAAAAATCCTGATGCATGACAGATTGCATTAGAACATTGAAAAATGTGTAAAATATGGCAGATAGATCGTCTTGATCCCCTTGTTGTCTGAGAGGCATAGATCAAGTAATATCACACAAAAAATTGCAAGTACACTATTTGTCAGCTATCCTTATTTCCAATTCCATTTGTCAGGTTCTTCATGCTGAGAAAAACAATACAATCTCTTGTATTAATTTTCTGTCCTACTATTAATGTATCTGTTTAATTTATCATAATAATCCCCTGCTCATTTTTCTGTTTCCATTAATTCTGACTTTCATATACTGCCTGGCACATCAAATATGTTTGTCTCTTTCATTGCATTTCAAAGCTTTCTGCAATATAAATGCTCTGTTGAAACAAAGCTAACTTAGTGACATACATAAGAGAACACAACCAGAACCAAAGATATGTTTTCTTTAAGGCATTAGGAGACAAATTCTACTCACCAAGCATAATACTGTTGAAGAAAATTAATCTATGGATAAAAGAAGAAGCCCACACAACATTAGCATGGCATGGCCCTAAGTGACTGCATGTCTTTGAAAACTTCAGATAATGGTCTACTTACATCTGAATGCAAATTTATCCAAGCCAATCCTAACCACAGAACAAGATTAGGGATTTAATTGTTTATGTCTTCTCTTTTGTTCCTTCCAATATTGCAAGAGGAAAGTGTGGCTAATCTTTGCACACATATCTTCAGTTGGTAGAGATGTCATTTCCCATTTGCTAGGGCCTCTATGTGCTCAAGTGATAGAACCAGAAAAGCAGGATCAAGGAAGCAGAAAAGAGAAGAATTATATTTGCTAGGCAGCTTTAATTCAACTAGACTTGGACAAACAGACATTCAGATCCAGAACATGTTCAATTAGAGAAGCTGCTCCCTTTAACAAGCCTTCAAATAGAGCAGTGTCCTATGCAAGGAGGACACATAGGCAATTCTGCTTTAAATTGTTTTGAAGAATGGCTTCGGAGCTTATAAATTTCACATTGGGGATGTGGTTGGGTCCATTTGTGACCTAGATAACAAAATGGAAGATGTTAACTGTTTGTGGAACCCCTAGGGGATGGGCCCTGTTCCACCATCAGGCTAGAGTTCTCCTTCGTCCCAATCACCACTTGGTGAATGCATTCAAGAGAGTTGCCTGTGAGTAACACATAAGCAAGTGTGTCATTCCAAAATTTAGCGAAGACCTATCTTCCTTACTTCCTTCCAATGGGCATGTGTACCACTCTCTGTAATCTATGGGAATATGGGTTTAGGGCAGTGATGGGGAACCTTTTAGAGTCCAAGTGCCCAGACTGTGATTTAAAATGCTCTAATTTTTCACAAAGTGCCAATTCAGCAGTTTAACCTGAATGCAGGAGAGTGTGAAGGGGCAATGGTGCCCACAGGAAGGGCTTCAAGTGCCACCTTTGGCACGCGTGCCATAGGTTCACCAACACTGGTTTAGGGGAAGGGGTTCTGTCAGTATTGCAATACCAAATAACTTCCCAAAGAAGTGAATTCTACCCTATACACACACCCCAAGTAACAGAACAAGAACAGTAAGAGTAGTACAGCCCAAGCTGGATGGTACAAAATAGTCACCCTTAAGTTCCATTTACTGGCACTTGGCCAGAGCATAAGTTGTTTACAACAAATATATATATATATCAGCAATCAGCAACAAAGCAAGCAAACCACACACACCCAGCAGTATTTATAGAAGGACTTCAACTGAGACCACGCTTTGCTTCAAGAAGAAAGAAGCCAGAACACCAGCCTGAAGATGACGAGTGAGACCTCGTCGAAACGTCGCCAAAACAACCAGATTTCTACACGGGAAGAAACCCGAATCCACCCTAACATGCATACCTATACCCGTGAAAATCTACGAAAACATATATATATATATATTTATATGCATGTTAGGGTGGATTCGGGTTTCTTCCCGTGTAGAAATCTGGTTGTTTTGGCGACGTTTCGACGAGGTCTCACTCGTCATCTTCAGGCTGGTGTTCTGGCTTCTTTCTTCTTGAAGCAAAGTGTGGTCTCAGTTGAAGTCCTTCTATAAATACTGCTGGGGGGGTGTGGTTTGCTTGCTCTGTTGCTGATTGTAGGTTCCTTTGTTCCTTTGTTCTTTTGTGATCTGCTGTGTGGCTGAGACGATCGTTAAGGGATTAACTGCTGGTGGCTGTTTAGATGGCTGTTTAGATGCTGGTGGGTTAGATGGCTGGTAGGTTCTGGCAGTATCCTGGGCTTTGGTGGAGTGGGGTCCTGTGTCTTGTGAATTCATTTTGGTCTGGCTACGTGTCTGTGGTCTCCCAATGTTTTTTTGGGGTGTGTGAGTGTGCTCCATGTGGTGACTGGAGTGGGGTGCCGCAGTAGATGGTGCAGTCGTGGTTTTGTTATTGGATGGTGGTTTCGTTTCATCTGTGGGAAGGGTCTGGGTTTGTGTTTGGTGTGGATGGAAGGTGGTGGCATCTTGTGTCCTTTTGGACCTGGTGTCAGTCTTTGTGACAGAGGCTCGTCTGTTGACCAGGGCTAGTTTCCAGATGTCAGGCAAGCGGGTGGTGTCATCACGTTTATTCATGTTGTTTGGGTGTTTCTCTATTTCAATGGCTTCCATGATTATTCGACTGTTGAAGTGTTCAGTTTTGGAGATGAGTTTGGTTCTTTCAAAGTCAATTTCATGACCTGTTGTTTTTATGTGCTGGAAGAGAGAGGAAGATTTTTCTTCTTTTTTGACTGCGTTCTTGTGTTCTGCGATGCGTGCGCTTATTCTCCTGTTTGTTTGTCCGATGTATGTGGCTGGACAGACTTTGCATGGTATTTCGTAGACTCCTTGGTTTTCTAGCTCAATCTTGTCTTTGGGGTTTCTTAAAATGTTGGCTATTTTTTGGTCGGTGCAAAAGGCTGTCTTGATATTGTGTTTGTGGAGAATTTTGCTGATTTTGTCTGTGGTGCCTTTGATGTAAGGGAGGAGGGCGGTGCCGTTGTTCTCTTCTGTTTCTTGGTTCTTGGGGGTGTTTCCTTTTGGATTAGTTTGGTGATGGTGTTTTTTTGGAATCCGTTCGCAATTAAAACATTCGAGAGAGTGTGTAATTCAGTTTTTAGGTGGTCTTTGTCAGCGAGGCGTTTGGTTCTGGAGATGAGGGTTTTTGCTACGGAGTTGATCTGTGCAGGGTGGTGGTGTGATTGTGCATTTAAGTAGCGGTTAGTATGTGTTTTTTTCTGGTAGATGGTATGTCCTAAGGAGCCGTCGGGTTTTTTGTAGATTAGGACGTCCAGGAAGGGAAGTTGGTTGTTGGCTTCTATTTCCATAGTGAATTGTATTTTGGGGTGTAGGCTGTTGAGATGTGTGAGGAAGTTGTTCAGTTTATCTTTCCCGTGTGGCCAGATAACAAAGGTGTCGTCAACATATCTGAGCCAGAGTTTGGGTTTATGTTCGGACTTCTGTAACGCGTTGGTTTCAAAGTGTTCCATATATAGTTTTGCGATGACCGGTGAGAGGGGTGATCCCATGGGTGCTCCTTCTATCTGTTTGTATCTTTGTCCATTGTGGATGAAGTATGTGTTGGTTAGGCAGTGGTTGGTAAGATCTAGGATGTGCTTGGGGGGGTTGTATTTGTTGTGGATAGCTGTCAAGGCTTCTTGAATGGGCACTTGTGTGAAGAGCGAAACAACATCGAAGCTCACGAGTAGGTCATTGGGTTGTAGGTCTTGTTTCTTTATAATTTCTATGAAGTGGAACGAGTTTTGTACGTATGAAGTGATGGATTCTGCATAGGGCTGGAGTTGTTTGGCAAGAAATTTGGCGAGGTTTTGTAGAGGTGAGCCTATGGAGCTGACTATGGGTCTGAGAGGTGTTCCTTCTTTGTGAATCTTGGGGAGGCCGTAGAGCTTGGGGCATCTGGATGATTTCTCTCTGGGGATGATGCTTGGCTTGATTTCTTCACTTAAGGGAGAGGCTTTTATTTTGGCTTTGGTGGTTTTTTCCAGGTAGGTGGTGGGGTCTGTGTTCAAAGGTATGTAAGCAGGGTCTTGTAGTAGGTTGGATAATTTGGCTTGGTAGTCGGATGTGTTCATCACCACTGTGGCATTGCCTTTGTCTGCTGGGAGAATGATTATGTTGTGGTCTTTCCTCAGGTTGGTGAGGGCTTTTGTTCTTCTTTGTGTAAATTGCTTCTGGGTGGTTTGCTGGAGCAGAGGACATTGGTGACTTCGAGTCTGATTTTGTTGGCTTCATCTGGGTTGATTTTGGTTAGGCTGGCTTCCACTCCGCATATGATGTTTTCGGTGGGGATGTGTCTGGGGGCGACTGCAAAGTTGAATCCTTTGGAAAGGACTTTGGTCTCTGCGATGGTGAGTGTCCTGTCTGATATGTTGTGAACTGTTTGTTTCATGGGTTGTTGTGTGGGGGGGTTGGGCTTCTGGCGTTTTTCCAGTTTGTGGAGTTTGTTGGTGTGTGTGTCTGTCTTGTGGGAGGTCTCTGTTTCAGCTCTCCAGGCGGCGAGTTGCTTGGATTTGTTCCAGAGTGTTGGGTGGATTTTGTTGCTGAGTTTGAGGTGGAGAGTGAGTAGATCTCTGTTGGTTTGATCTAGTAGGTATCTTTTCCTGTGTAGTTCGCTTCTGATTAGGGCTAGTTCTGTTCTTTTCAGGATCCTTTCGCTGGATGGGGTTTTTGAGTGGAATTTCAGTTGGAAGCTTGTGGGGATCACATTTTTGTCTCGGCAGTTGCGTAGGAATGCAATGTCACATAAGATGGTGGCTCTTCGGACTTCTAGTTTCTCGTAGGTTCTGGTCAGCTGGAAGGTTTCCTCCCCGTAGAGGTCGGGCTTTGAAAGAACCAAACTCATCTCCAAAACTGAACACTTCAACAGTCGAATAATCATGGAAGCCATTGAAATAGAGAAACACCCAAACAACATGAATAAACGTGATGACACCTCCCGCTTGCCTGACATCTGGAAACTAGCCCTGGTCAACAGACGAGCCTCTGTCACAAAGACTGACACCAGGTCCAAAAGGACACAAGATGCCACCACCTTCCATCCACACCAAACACAAACCCAGACCCTTCCCACAGATGAAACGAAACCACCATCCAATAACAAAACCACGACTGCACCATCTACTGCGGCACCCCACTCCAGTCACCACATGGAGCACACTCACACACCCCAAAAAAACATTGGGAGACCACAGACACGTAGCCAGACCAAAATGAATTCACAAGACAATTCACAAATATATATATATTTGTTTTCGTAGATTTTCACGGGTATAGGTATGCATGTTAGGGTGGATTCGGGTTTCTTCCCGTGTAGAAATCTGGTTGTTTTGGCGACGTTTCGACGAGGTCTCACTCGTCATCTTCAGGCTGGTGTTCTGGCTTCTTTCTTCTTGAAGCAAAGCGTGGTCTCAGTTGAAGTCCTTCTATAAATACTGCTGGGGGTGTGTGGTTTGCTTGCTTTGTTGCTGATTGCAGGTTCCTTTGTTCCTTTGTTCTTTTGTGATCTGCTGTGTGGCTGAGGCGATCGTTAAGGGATTAACTGCTGGTGGCTGTTTAGATGGCTGTTTAGATGCTGGTGGGTTAGATGGCTGGTGGGTTCTGGCAGTATCCTGGGCTTTGGTGGAGTGGGGTCCTGTGTCTTGTGAATTCATTTTGGTCTGGCTACGTGTCTGTGGTCTCCCAATGTTTTGGGGTGTGTGAGTGTGCTCCATGTGGTGACTGGAGTGGGGTGCCGCAGTAGATGGTGCAGTCGTGGTTTTGTTATTGGATGGTGGTTTCGTTTCATCTGTGGGAAGGGTCTGGGTTTGTGTTTGGTGTGGATGGAAGGTGGTGGCATCTTGTGTCCTTTTGGACCTGGTGTCAGTCTTTGTGACAGAGGCTCGTCTGTTGACCAGGGCTAGTTTCCAGATGTCAGGCAAGCGGGAGGTGTCATCACGTTTATTCATATTGTTTGGGTGTTTCTCTATTTCAATGGCTTCCATGATTATTCGACTGTTGAAGTGTTCAGTTTTGGAGATGAGTTTGGTTCTTTCAAAGTCAATTTCATGACCTGTTGTTTTTATGTGCTGGAAGAGAGAGGAAGATTTTTCTTCTTTTTTGACTGCGTTCTTGTGTTCTGCGATGCGCGCGCTTATTCTCCTGTTTGTTTGTCTGATGTATGTGGCTGGACAGACTTTGCATGGTATTTCGTAGACTCCTTGGTTTTCTAGCTCAATCTTGTCTTTGGGGTTTCTTAAAATGTTGGCTATTTTTTGGTCGGTGCAAAAGGCTGTCTTGATATTGTGTTTGTGGAGAATTTTGCTGATTTTGTCTGTGGTGCCTTTGATGTAAGGGAGGAGGGCGGTGCCGTTGTTCTCTTCTGTTTCTTGGTTCTTGGGGGGTGTTTCCTTTTGGATTAGTTTGGTGATGGTGTTTTTTTGGAATCCGTTCGAAATTAAAACATTCGAGAGAGAGTGTAATTCAGTTTTTAGGTGGTCTTTGTCAGCGAGGCGTTTGGTTCTGGAGATGAGGGTTTTTGCTACGGAGTTGATCTGTGCAGGGTGGTGGTGTGATTGTGCATTTAAGTAGCGGTTTGTATGTGTTTTTTTTCTGGTAGATGGTATGTCCTAAGGAGCCGTCGGGTTTTTGTAGATTAGGACGTCCAGGAAGGGAAGTTGGTTGTTGGCTTCTATTTCCATAGTGAATTGTATTTTGGGGTGTAGGCTGTTGAGATGTGTGAGGAAGTTGTTCAGTTTATCTTTCCCGTGTGGCCAGATAACAAAGGTGTCGTCAACATATCTGAGCCAGAGTTTGGGTTTATGTTCGGACTTCTGTAACGCGTTGGTTTCAAAGTGTTCCATATATAGGTTTGCGATGACCGGTGAGAGGGGTGATCCCATGGGTGCTCCTTCTATCTGTTTGTATCTTTGTCCATTGTGGATGAAGTATGTGTTGGTTAGGCAGTGGTTGGTCAGATCTAGGATGTGTTTGGGGGGTTTGTATTTGTTGTGGATAGCTGTCAAGGCTTCTTGAATGGGCACTTGTGTGAAGAGCGAAACAACATCGAAGCTCACGAGTAGGTCATTGGGTTGTAGGTCTTGTTTCTTTATAATTTCTATGAAGTGGAACGAGTTTTGTACGTATGAAGTGATGGATTCTGCATAGGGCTGGAGTTGTTTGGCAAGAAATTTGGCGAGGTTTTGTAGAGGTGAGCCTATGGAGCTGACTATGGGTCTGAGAGGTGTTTCTAGAGCCTATGGAGCTGACTATGGGTCTGAGAGGTGTTTCTTCTAGATGTTGTTGCTGACCCATTTTACTTCAAAGAGACATTTGAAGTACTTTATATATATATATATATATATATATATATATATATATATATATATATATATATATATATATATATATATATATATATACCAGAAAAAAATACATACTAACCGCTATATATATATATATATATATATATATATATATATATATATATATATATATATATATATATGCATGTTAGGTGGATTCGGGTTTCTTCCCGTGTAGAAATCTGGTTGTTCTGGCGATGTTTCGACGAGGTCTCACTCGTCATCTTCAGGCTGGTGTTCTGGCTTCTTTCTTCTTGAAGCATATATATATATATATATATGTTTTCGTAGATTTTCACGGGTATAGGTATGCATGTTAGGTGGATTCGGGTTTCTTCCCGTGTAGAAATCTGGTTGTTTTGGCGAAGTTTCAAAAAGAGGTCTCACTCCACATCTTCAGGCTGGTGTTCTGGCTTCTTTCTTCTTGAAGCAAAGCGTGGTCTCAGTTGAAGTCCTTCTATAAATACTGCTGGGGGTGTGTGGTTTGCTTGCTTTGTTGCTGATTGCAGGTTCCTTTGTTCCTTTGTTCTTTTGTGATCTGCTGTGTGGCTGAGGCGATCGTTAAGGGATTAACTGCTGGTGGCTGGCTGTTTAGATGGCTGTTTAGATGCTGGTGGGTTAGATGGCTGGTGGGTTCTGGCAGTATCCTGGGCTTTGGTGGAGTGGGGTCCTGTGTCTTGTGAATTCATTTTGGTCTGGCTACGTGTCTGTGGTCTCCCAATGTTTTTTTGGGGTGTGTGAGTGTGCTCCATGTGGTGACTGGAGTGGGGTGCACCAGATGGTGCACACTCACACACCCCAAAAACATTGGGAGACCACAGACACGTAGCCAGACCAAAATGAATTCACAAGACACAGGACCCCACTCCACCAAAGCCCAGGATACTGCCAGAACCCACCAGCCATCTAACCCACCAGCATCTAAACAGCCATCTAAACAGCCACCAGCAGTTAATCCCTTAACGATCGCCTCAGCCACACAGCAGATCACAAAAGAACAAAGGAACAAAGGAACCTGCAATCAGCAACAAAGCAAGCAAACCACACACACCCAGCAGTATTTATAGAAGGACTTCAACTGAGACCATGCTTTGCTTCAAGAAGAAAGAAGCCAGAACACCAGCCTGAAGATGACGAGTGAGACCTCGTCAAACGTCGCCAAAACAACCAGATTTCTACACGGGAAGAAACCCGAATCCACCCTAACATGCATACCTATACCCGTGAAAATCTACGAAAACAAATATCCGACCTCTACGGGAGGAGGAAACCTTCCAGCTGACCAGAACCTACGAGAAACTAGAAGTCCGAAGAGCCACCATCTTATGTGACATTGCATTCCTACGCAACTGCCGAGACAAAAATGTGATCCCCACAAGCTTCCAACTGAAATTCCACTCAAAACCCCATCCAGCGAAAGGATCCTGAAAAGAACAGAACTAGCCCTAATCAGAAGCGAACTACACAGGAAAAGATACCTACTAGATCAAACCAACAGAGATCTACTCACTCTCCACCTCAAACTCAGCAACAAAATCCACCCAACACTCTGGAACAAATCCAAGCAACTCGCCGCCTGGAGAGCTGAAACAGAGACCTCCCACAAGACAGACACACACACCAACAAACTCCACAAACTGGAAAACGCCAGAAGCCCAACCCCCCACACAACAACCCATGAAACAAACAGTTCACAACATATCAGACAGGACACTCACCATCGCAGAGACCAAAGTCCTTTCCAATGGATTCAACTTTGCAGTCGCCCCAGACACATCCCCACCGAAAACATCATATGCGGAGTGGAAGCCAGCCTAACCAAAATCAACCCAGATGAAGCCAACAAAATCAGACTCGAAGTCACCAATGTCCTCTGCTCCAGCAAACCACCCAGAAGCAATTTACACAAAGAAGAACAAAAAGCCCTCACCAACCTGAGGAAAGACCACAACATAATCATTCTCCCAGCAGACAAAGGCAATGCCACAGTGGTGATGAACACATCCGACTACCAAGCCAAATTATCCAACCTACTACAAGACCCTGCTTACATACCTTGAACACAGACCCCACCACCTACCTGGAAAAAACCACCAAAGCCAAAATAAAAGCCTCTCCCTTAAGTGAAGAAATCAAGCCAAGCATCATCCCCAGAGAGAAATCATCCAGATGCCCCAAGCTCTACGGCCTCCCAAGATTCACAAAGAAGGAACACCTCTCAGACCCATAGTCAGCTCCATAGGCTCACCTCTACAAAACCTCGCCAAATTTCTTGCCAAACAACTCCAGCCCTATGCAGAATCCATCACTTCATACGTACAAAACTCGTTCCACTTCATAGAAATTATAAAGAAACAAGACCTACAACCCAATGACCTACTCGTGAGCTTCGATGTTGTTTCGCTCTTCACACAAGTGCCCATTCAAGAAGCCTTGACAGCTATCCACAACAAATACAACCCCCAAGCACATCCTAGATCTGACCAACCACTGCCTAACCAACACATACTTCATCCACAATGGACAAAGATACAAACAGATAGAAGGAGCACCCATGGAATCACCCCTCTCACCGGTCATCGCAAACCTATATATGGAACACTTTGAAACCAACGCGTTACAGAAGTCCGAACATAAACCCAAACTCTGGCTCAGATATGTTGACGACACCTTTGTTATCTGGCCACACGGGAAAGATAAACTGAACAACTTCCTCACACATCTCAACAGCCTACACCCCAAAATACAATTCACTATGGAAATAGAAGCCAACAACCAACTTCCCTTCCTGGACGTCCTAATCTACAAAAAACCCGACGGCTCCTTAGGACATACCATCTACCAGAAAAAACACATACTAACCGCTACTTAAATGCACAATCACACCACCACCCTGCACAGATCAACTCCATAGCAAAAACCCTCATCTCCAGAACCAAACGCCTCGCTGACAAAGACCACCTAAAAACTGAATTACACTCTCTCTCGAATGTTTTAATTGCGAACGGATTCCAAAAAAACACCATCACCAAACTAATCCAAAAGGAAACACCCCCCAAGAACCAAGAAACAGAAGAGAACAACGGCACCGCCCTCCTCCCTTACATCAAAGGCACCACAGACAAAATCAGCAAAATTCTCCACAAACACAATATCAAGACAGCCTTTTGCACCGACCAAAAAATAGCCAACATTTTAAGAAACCCCAAAGACAAGATTGAGCTAGAAAACCAAGGAGTCTACGAAATACCATGCAAAGTCTGTCCAGCCACATACATCGGACAAACAAACAGGAGAATAAGCGCACGCATCGCAGAACACAAGAACGCAGTCAAAAAGAAGAAAAAAATCTTCCTCTCTCTTCCAGCACATAAAAACAACAGGTCATGAAATTGACTTTGAAAGAACCAAACTCATCTCCAAAACTGAACACTTCAACAGTCGAATAATCATGGAAGCCATTGAAATAGAGAAACACCCAAACAACATGAATAAACGTGATGACACCACCCGCTTGCCTGACATCTGGAAACTAGCCCTGGTCAACAGACGAGCCTCTGTCACAAAGACTGACACCAGGTCCAAAAGGACACAAGATGCCACCACCTTCCATCCACACCAAACACAAACCCAGACCCTTCCCACAGATGAAACGAAACCACCATCCAATAACAAAACCACGACTGCACCATCTACTGCGGCACCCCACTCCAGTCACCACATGGAGCACACTCACACACCCCAAAAAAACATTGGGAGACCACAGACACGTAGCCAGACCAAAATGAATTCACAAGACACAGGACCCCACTCCACCAAAGCCCAGGATACTGCCAGAACCTACCAGCCATCTAACCCACCAGCATCTAAACAGCCATCTAAACAGCCACCAGCAGTTAATCCCTTAACGATCGCCTCAGCCACACAGCAGATCACAAAAGAACAAAGGAACAAAGGAACCTACAATCAGCAACAGAGCAAGCAAACCACACCCCCCCAGCAGTATTTATAGAAGGACTTCAACTGAGACCACACTTTGCTTCAAGAAGAAAGAAGCCAGAACACCAGCCTGAAGATGACGAGTGAGACCTCGTCGAAACGTCGCCAGAACAACCAGATTTCTACACGGGAAGAAACCCGAATCCACCCTAACATGCATATATATATATATATATATAAGTACTTCAAATGTCTCTTTGAAGTAAAATGGGTCAGCAACAACATCTCAGTTAACTTAATTTCCCAAAGGAGCAAATCTACAGCACAAAGGAAACCATTCCAGATGTACAATTTTTAGGCCCTAAAATAAAATGCAAATCCAGATACAAATAAATAACATCACTATGTAGATTCAGCCATTTGGCTCTCATCCTGCACAAACATATTGAAATTCTACTCCTGAAGCCAGGCATGTCCAAACTTCAGCCCTCCTGATGTTTTGGACTGCATCTCCCAGAATTCCAAGCCTGTATTCCAATGGCAAAGAACTGTGGGAGTTGAGGTCCAAAACATCTGGAGGGCTGAAGTTTGGACATGCCTTCCCTAAGCCAAGCTGATTGGGGCTTATATTATCCTCCAGGGAAGCAACAGCTCCTACCTCTCAGCTCTCTTCTCACTTGAAAGTTTGAATCACAGCCTCTTTGTAAGATTTCTCACCTGACCCAGTTAGTACATAGGGGTTACATGTGCAAGCTGGGAATAAGGGAAATCTGTTGTCTATTTCTCCTGGAGGATTCTAGGCTGGAGAAGATTAATCAAATATAGTATGTACTAATATAGTTTCTGTAAGGGGCATGGTGGCTCAGCGGACTAAGGCTCAGAAAACTGTTGGCTGCAAAGGTGGCAACTCGGCAGTTCAAATCCCGGGTGCCATGCAACGGAGCGAGCTCCCACTGATAACCCCAGCTCCTGCCAACTTAGCAGCTCGAAAGCATGTAAGTGCAAATAGATAAATAGGTACCACTGTAAAAAGCAGGAAGATAAAACAGTGTTTCCTTACAGCCATGTCAGACTTGCACAACACTGGTTCTTCTGCTTGAATATGGAGATGAGCACTGCCCCTAGAGTTGGACATGACTAGAATACATGTGCAGGTGGAACCTTTACCTTTCCAGCTGTAACCAAAAGAGTACTGAAACACACAAAAAGTTATTTTGAAAAAATAAATAAAGAAATTTTACCCTAGCTTTCTCCTTAAAAAGTACGCAAGACAGGTTCATTTTTCTTTTGCAAAACAGGGTCCCGTAACTGTAAAATAAACTGGGTTGTGAACCAAAACACAAACTATCCTGATTTGTTGGTGTTTCTGGTTCATGGTTCAGTTCATGACCATCTATAATACAAATATTTAAAAAAGGAAACAAACCAACATCACATTAAAACAATCAACAAAAATCAAGACCAAAGACATATTTGTACCTTTGGGATGGAAAGGGGCAAACAGTTTGAATGAAGCAAAAAAATGGCAAAGCAAATTTGAGAACCTGGCTTAACTTAATGTGGTAAAACACTGTTGATGCAAGACAAAAAGGAATTACCTCATATGTGCACATTAGACAAGGCTTCAAAGGAAAATGTAAGTCACAATCAACCAGCATAGAAGGTAGAGGAAAGTGTGTAGGTCAATCCTGAAAATGTAAGTAAATTAAAGAATAACGTGCCAAATTTACATGAATTTAGGCAGCAGGGGCTGATAAATTAAACCCCAGGAAGCTGATGAAAATGGTTGAAGGAGTTGTTAGCATTCCTAATTGTATACTCACAGGGGACAAGAAAGGTCTCAGATGGCTAGACACAAATAAATATAGTTATTTCTCTTTTTATTGAAAGGGAAAATACAGAGCAACTGCTCATTTCATTCCCCGAGGATCTAGTCAGGCATTTAATGATATTGCATGTCAAAAACATTTCAGATCCACCCTCTATGTGTTGGTAACTAGAGATGGGCACGACTTAGCAGTATTCCCGTTTCCGTTTCCGTTACTCGTATCCGTTACTCTATGGAAATGGTAACAGGAATTACTCCGCCAGAATTCGAGCTCGAACCGACAAACGAACAATTTGGTCTGATTTGTCGTGCTCGTTACTTGCATCGCGGCGATCGCGCAATGCCAAGCGGCACAGAAAAAAAGTTTTTAAAAGTTTTAAAAAAAAACTGATTCCCAGCCCTAAAAGTAGGCGAAAACTGTCTGAGGGCACCTACCAGGCCAGAAGGGTGTTTTATTTGGAGGGGTTTACCCGCCCCCCTCTCCTTGGTTATTGCTACTGCTGCGCTGCTGGTACCAGGCTGGGAGGGCGAATCCATTTGCCATGCAGTGTGGGGGATCCAAAATGGCGACCGCAATATTTTGTTTGAAATTGTTGCCCAAAACCCCACAAAAACACCACAGAAACATGCGAAAATTAGCTATTTTAAATGCTTGAATTTTTACAGTAGCAGCAGTGGGTTTTTCTTGCAAAAAAAAGTCTCCGTTGATTTTATTTTATTTTATTTTATTTTATTTTATTACACCTGCACATTTGCAATGATGGGCTCACCCATGGGAGTGGACCATGCAAATTTTCCACCAATCGCATGGCCTCTTGGCCAGGTTGACCACAGAGACTTCTGGGATGTGCCAATCGGGCATAAACAGCCCACTAATCGTAGCCCAAACCCGAACCCTAAGCCTAAGCCTAACCCATACGCCAGTACACTGTCCTTCTAAGTGGGTCAGAGAGGCACCCAGAGGTGAACCACAGAGAGGCACCCCAATACTCACCCTAACCTCACCCGTAACTAGCCTAACCCTAGCCCTTGCGCTAACCCATCTTAACCCTAAGCCAGATCTACTTGCATTGCACTACATGCAAGTACGTGAGACACAGCGGGTGCAAAGAGTCTGCCAGTCCGTCACTTGTGGCTCTGGCTGACTCCTGCAGCTCCCTCCAGGAGCCCGCTACCCCCCCAAACCAGAACTAATGACAACAAAAAAACAAAAAAACGAACCGACTAATTTTTTTGAAATTTCGCGAAAAACGGAAACAAGCCGAAACGGACTGCCTCCGACACACGACAACTTGAAAACGTCATTTTCCCTAGTCGTGCCCATCTCTATTGGTAACCCATGGAGGAAAACTTTGGGTCATACCCAATGGCCATACCCCCATTTTTATGCAACCCACTAGTCTTGTTTTCGCTCGGTGGCAAGGCATTGGCTGAAGTTTATGGAAGTGGCTATTTTTTTTTAATTCTCCAGGTGGTTTGCCAAGTTTTAGACTCAAAGACAGAGAACTTAGACAATCAGGTTTCCCAAGAAGACAACCTAGAGTTGTGCACCTTCCCATGCATATGTCTATTTCATGGTCAGGAGGGATGTGGATGCAAAGGTGCAGCTTGAAATTGAAATAGTGATTACACTTCCAGCAAGATACTGTTTCATGTCACCTGTGAGCTGACCCTTTCAGCTGGAAACATCAGGACTAGGTCTGAAGCTTTTGTGCCCACATAGAATGTGTTCTAGCACAGATCTCTCCTCAGCCAGCAATGAGTGACAGCAAATAGATAAACGGCAGGAAAAGGACAGCAGTGAAAAGGATGACAGCCTGGAAGTGTTAGTAACTAGAGATGGGCACGGAACGGACATTTTTTCATTTCCGTTACCGTTTGTCGTTTCCGTTATGCAACGAAACGACAAACAAAAATTGTGATGAAAATGCAACGAAACGAACAGAACCGTGAAAATTGTGGTCGTTACTAGAGATGGGCACGACCAGGAATTTTTTTTTCGAGTTGTCGTTTTTCGGGACGGGTCCATTTCAGCTCGTTTCCGTTTTTTGCGAAATTTTTCAAAAATTTGTCATTTCATGGTGTTGTTTTTTCGTCTGTCATTAGTACTGGTTTGGGGGGGTAGCGGGCTCCTGGAGGCACCTCTGTGGGGTGGGTGCCTCCTCTGACCCGCTATGAAGGGAAAGCGGGCTCCTGGAGGCACCTTGTGGGTGCCTCCTCTCCTCACCCGCTACAAAATGGCATGCAGAGCTAATTGGATATGCATACCAAGTTGAGTGGCAGAGAGGCACCTATTTTGGTTGCCTCTCTGTAGACCACAGGCCCACTGCTGATCTGGCCACTCTGTGGTTCACTAAGAAGGGAAGTGTACTTGTGTGTATAGTGCAATGCGATTACACAGGTTTGGCTTAGGGTTAGGGTTAGCGCAGGGGCTAGGCTTAGGGTTACAGGTAAGGTTAGGGTGAGTATCGGGGTGCACCTCTGGGGGCCTCTCTGACCCACTTAGAAGGACAGTGTACTGGCGTATGGATTAGGCTTAGTCTTAGGGTTAGGGTTCAGGCTATGGTTATGGGCTTTTTGTGCCCGATTGGCACATCCCAGAAGTCTCTGTGGTCAACCTGGCCAAGTGGCCATGCGTTTGGTGGAATGGCTCCAAAAATTTGCATGGTCACTCCCATGGCCAGCCCATCATTGCACAGGTGTAAAAAATAAAAATAAAATAAAATAAAATCAATGGAGAGGAGGACAGAGAAGACATTTTGTTGCAAGAAAAACCCACTGCTACTCTAAAAAATCTGGCAGTTTTAAAATAGCAATTTTCGCATGTTTCTGTGGTGCTTTGGTGTGTTTTTGGACCACAATGATATGATTTAAAAAAAAAAGATTGTGGTCGCCCGCCCCATTTTGGATCCCCCGCCCGCACCGCATGGCGTCAACGAGGATGCCCCACCAGAGCAGCCCAGGACAGGAGGAGGGGAAGGCCGGGGACCCCCCCGAAACCACCCCTCTAGGTGCCCTCACTCATTTTCTGTGCCGCTTGAATGGCGGCGGCGAGCCAGCGAGGCGGCGACGTTGGCGGGACGACGAGAATGCCCGCCGGCTGCCACTCTGCCAGAGCAGCCCAGGAAGGACAGGAGGAGGGGGGAGGCCGGGGACCCCCCCAGAAACCACCCCTCTGGTAGGTGCCCTCACTCAGGCAGGCATATTTCCGCCTGCTTATTTGGCCGGGAATCGGGTTTTTAAAACTTTTTTTCTGTGCCGCTTGAATGGCAGTGACGAGCCGGCGAGCCGGCGACATTGGCGGGACGACGAGGATGCCCGCCGGCCGCCACTCTGCCAGAGCAGCCCAGGAAGGACAGGAGGAGAGGGGAGGAGGCCAGGGACCCCCCCCAGAAACCACCCCTCTGGTAGGTGCCCTCACTCAGGCAGGCATATTTTCGCCTGCTTTTTTGGCCGGGAATCGGGTTTTTTTAAACTTTTTTTCGCCTGCTGTTGGCATCGCGCAATCGCGTGATGCCAGGAACGACAACACGACAAATCAGACCCAATTTTTCTTTTTTCGGTTCAAGTTCGAGTTCTGGCAGAGTAATTGTCGTTCTTCGTTTCGTTGCGTAACAGAAACGAGGAACGGAAATGGAAACGAGAATTTCATCGAGTCGTGCCCATGTCTAGTCGTTACGTTTCATTTCTGTTAATGGTGACGTGCAATGAAATGAGCTGTTTTAAATGTTAAAAAATGCCCTGGACATCCAAAGAAACGCAGCGATAATTATTTATATTGTCTGATAATCTACCAGGGGGGTTGGGGTCCTTAAAACGTTTGTTTTAGTCCTCTCCCACTGCGATGTATTATTCTTTTCCCTTTAAAATGGATGTTGCCACCAGCCACAAAATGGAGGCAAGCCATGTGATGGGATCATGTTCAACCAATAGCATGTCCAGGTTGCAGACTGGGCAGGCAGGTCTGGCAGCCACAGAGAGCATAAAAAGCTCTGGCAGCCCCCGTCCTCCTTGCAGTCTCTGGTGGGAGGTAGGGTGGGATTGCTGTCTCTGCTGCGCCTCTAGCTTCAGTCCTGCAGCCTCCCTGTGTGCGTGCGTGCTGCGTACCTCTCGATGAGTACCCTCCCCTGCCCCGCAGTGCAGTCACTCTACGGCTGCCTTGCACCCTGGACAACGCCCGCTGCTGCCTTTGCAGCCTCCCTGCATAACTAGTCTATACTGTGTCTCTGCCAGCATCCATTTTTTTTTAGTGTTTCCCCTCTGGTCTGGGGCGTTGGGGGAAGCCTTCGCATGGAAATGCTTTAAAATTGCTCAAAAAGCAGGTAGAAACCAGAAATGAAAAAATGAAAAATGGTAACGAAGTTTTTCCAAAAATTCACGACAAACGGAAATGAACTGAAACAGACCTCTTAACGACAAATGAAAAACCGAAACACCATTTTTCTGTTTCATGCCCATCTCTATTAGTAACAACTAACAAGTGCCAAAAATATCATTGGGAATGAGAGGCACTTTTCATTACTTGTGAAAATGAACAGAAAACTAGGTGGGCAGTCTGTTATTCAAACAATTCAAAACCCTTGAGTATGAATGGTAGAACAGGACTGTGAAAAAACCCAAGCTTTTGTACAGATCTACCACCTAAAATGGTGATACATGTTTCCAGGCACCGATGCAGTAAGCACCCTTTCACCAACCCATGGAGCAGGTCACTGGCTCCCATGGCCAACAAAATCTTCTAAAACAGGGTGGGATGGGGTGGGACAAAGTTTCTTCTGAAATAATTTTGGGTAAACCAAATACAAAAAGGGAAATGGTTATGAATATTTATTAATAAGTATAGCTTAACCAATCACCAAGCTTGTGGGAGGGGCTAGTGACTCTCTCTCTCTCTCTCTCTCTCTCTCTCTCTCTCTCTATACACTCTCACACACACACACACACACACACACACACACACACACACACACACACACAGAGAGAGAGAGAGAGAGAGAGAGAGAGAGAGAGAGAGAGAGAGAGAGAGAGAGAGAGAGAGAGAGAGAGAGAGAGAGAGAGTGTCAGTTGGTCTGGTGTCAAGCCCAGTAACTGTCTAGGGTCTAGTTGATATAAGACACTGTGTTATTAATGAGGAACTGTTTTAATGACATTTTAATAAAGCATGTGATTATGCCAGTCAAAGATATAACAAGAACATTGAACATCTGATTGTATTACAATAAATCTTTCTTGTTATTTTTAAACCATAAAACTTGGTGTCTAACTCACTCTTTAATATATAAGTGTCTAATAACCCAGTGGTGGCAGTGTGGGCATTTTGGCATTGCCACAAACAGCCCAATAAAAATAAATTTAAAACTTGTTGTTTATGTGCCTGGCCAGCACTTCCTCCTTCTATCAGGACTAGGGTCCTCCGAAACTAATTCAATTAGCTCCATCTCCGCTTCCTGGCTCAGACCAGCATTTATTAGTAGTACTGTGTTACTTCACCTGACCTTTCCCCCTTCAGTCTTATAGGGCTAAATTATAGACTTGGGACTCCTAGGCACCATTTGCCAGCTTGGTGACCCAGTTAAATTAACTCGAGTTCCCCGGAGTTCAGGTTCTGCAAGCCAGCAAAGAGGGGAGAGCTTCAGTCCAGAATGCACCCCTTTGCAGATGATCTCTATCCATCCTGTCCCTTGGCAGGCCTGTCACATGTTTCCCCAGGGCTGTGGTGGTAGCCTTGCCTTAAGCACATGGCTGGAGTCTCTGGTGTCTGACCCCTGTCAAGAACAAGAAAATGCCAAGCATTATATTCTGTTCCATTCACCCACACATCCTGTTCAGAGAAAGGTAAGGACACGGCCTTTCCAGCACTTCCCTTTTATTCTACCTGACCCTGCCTCCTCCATCTACCTTTCATCAGGGAACTGTCTTTTCTTTGTGAGAAGACTTACCTTTCCTCCCTGACACTTGTGTCCTAGGACAAGACAGTTCACTAAGGTTGTGTGCCTGGAGCTCCTCACAATTTGCTCTTAAAAACCATCATTTGTTGCTTCCTGAAGTTCCACAAAACTGGATAAGCCATTCTCTTTCCTCCGAATGTATGATAGATCAAAGGTCTTTTCATTCACTAGACCTTCCACATGAGAGTGTAAGAATGTGTGTGTCTACATGTGTGTGTATGCACATGTGTATATTGTTTGAAACTAGGTGTCCGAGAAAGTAGTTGGAGCAGGCGGTATGGTTCCCCCTGATATGG
This sequence comes from Phrynocephalus forsythii, assembly GCA_029282475.1. NCBI lineage: Eukaryota > Metazoa > Chordata > Lepidosauria > Squamata > Agamidae > Phrynocephalus > Phrynocephalus forsythii. The sequence goes on from JAPFRF010000005.1 coordinate 96,563,352, forward strand.
AGGGGGGGGAATTAATCATCCTTTAATGTGCAGAAACGGAAAAGAAAGAGAAGATGAGAGTATGCTTTGAAGCAGTTTTTGGCAGAACTAAACAAGGCTGTCTGTGTAATGTGAGCTCAGATGAGAGCCTGATGGAGTTACTGAGTCCAGCAACTCAAGCTGTGATTATGAGGGTTTGGAATGTGGAATTAATGGCCATCTAGATGTTCAAAGGAGAGTGCTCAACAACAGTGGGTTTAAAAATAACTCCCCCTCCCTTAAATGTTATAGTCTGAGTACAAGCAAAAGAGAGTTTAGCAGATGCTGAGTCAATTACATGTTTATTTCCAGCATAGTCCCTCATTCTAACATAATAGCCCTAGAGGTCTAGTAAAGCTGGATATGCCCTGCATGATGATATTACTAGGCTGACATAGAATGCCAGTTGCAATAAGCACAGACAATATAGGCAAGAATTTATTTACTGTGTCTTTCTTGTAAAGAATTAAAAGATGTGGTATTAAAGGTTTTTATTGTGTTATACAGCCTGGTGACAGGTGCATGCATCTTCTGAGATAAATGTCATCTTCCAGCTCTCAAGGTACTAGTAAAATGACCAAGAATGTAAAGAATGTAAAATCCTTATCTGTTTGCTTAGGCTGCTTCTTGACTTAACAAGACACCTCAACAAGCAAAGAAAAGTGCTCTGCTTTTTCTTTGAAAAGTGAAATGTTCAAAACTCATAAATGAAGTCCAGTTGCCATGACTCAACTTCCAGACAACTGCAGAGACTTCCCCTGCCCAGTTCCTAGAGTAGGTCATCCACCAAGCCATTCACAAAAGCAGTCTCTGTCCCATAACCAGGCCTAAAGACAGATAGAAATAGATCTAGGTAGTCTATCTCATGCAGTCACAACTGGAACTGAGAACCCATAATCTACTCAAGCACCTTGCTGAAGAAAAGAATTGGTCAGTAATTATTCAGCATTGTGGGGATTTCCTTTGCCAAATGTAACTTTTTTTACATGGCATTGCATGTAGTCCATATTGTTTGACAACTCAAAGCAGTAGCTTGATAGAAAAATGTAACAGTTGCCAAGTCTTTGTAGGAATACTGCTGCTTATTTCCATGTGTCATAACTAGTTTAATTTTCCAGCGTATTGCTTGATGACCAGATTTCTCTAAGAAGGTCCTTTCTTGAAGCCTAACGTAGTCAAGAATTGCTCCTGTCCAGTAGCTCAACCGAGTTTTCCAGATACGTTGTGTTGTAGGATCAGTAAGAATGTTGATCTGTTCCATTTTGGGACAAGCGTTTACAATGGCCATTACACATCTATGCTGAAGGGAACAGAGTGCTCAGAGTTTGGGGAGAAATGGGAAAATTAATCAGCATGCTAGATCACAGTGGTCAGAATTAGAATCAGAAATTAATGAACATATTGGTCATGGAAACTTCAAAGGATGCTACAACAGACCACAATAATAGCCAGAATATATGTGATTTTGAAATGTCTGATACCATGTTCATTTGATAAGAATTATTTGAAGATAAATGAATGGCTTGCAATAAATGAGCTTCCTGGAGAAAAATAAGGAAGTTAGGATGTTTAAAAAGTGGGAACGCAATATCAGAGGATCTACAGTTAAAGAAGCAGGACTCATTGCTTCTCAACAACATGTAGTGAAAGCAAATTGGATTTAAATACTAAAACAATGTAGGGTCAGCAGGTTCTAAGGACTGCCTAGATATTTATATTATGGAATTCCCTTCCCTTTTAGCTAAGAACTGCCTCCTCCCTGGAAACATTTAAGCAAGGCCTCAAGATGTTTTTATTTAGGCAAGCCTTCTGAGCCTCCCACCTTTTATAAATTCTTTATTTTTAGCATCTTAATACTTTAATTGTATTGGCTGGGGGCCTTTTAAATTCTTCTGCTTCTGCTGTTTTTAGTATTGTTTTCATAGTGTATTTATTGTTGTTTTTAAATATTGACTTTGTTTATGTTGAATTTTTTGTTGTTCTAAGCCACCTTGGGTCCCTTCAAGTAAAATAGACTCGAATCTTTTCTAAAGGTATGTTATCTGTTGTACATCACAGTAATGAAGTAAATAGAATATCTGATGTAGTTTAACTTTGGGTGACTAAAAGCTTTATTAAACAAGAGATAAATGTATTTATACGACAAAGGAGAGGAACAGATTTGTTTATATATAACATAGATAATGAGTAAAGATGGGCATGAATTTAAAAATGAATTGTAAAATCCATTCGAAAATTGGAATGAATTTGAATACAAATTAATAACCCCAACAAATACAATTCTTCCCAAGTTTGGTAAAGTTTGGGTTACACCAAGCTGGCTGTACTTTCGATGGGGGGGGCAATTTGTGAGTTTATAACTCAGATCTCTGAAACCCAATCTTAACCAAAACTGGGGGGTTGTAGTGGGAAGTTGAGAGAAGCTTCTCTATAAGCCTGCTGTCTCTAGGTACTTAAATGGTACCTTCCTGGGGGCCTCTTTTTTTGGGGGGGGGTTAACTCAGACGTTGAGAACACAAACTTCACCAAACCTGCAAGTAGAGGGAAGTCTGAAGAAGCTACTCTGCAATTTTGTTGTCTCTAGGTGTCTTGGTGACTGAGAGCTGGACCTGTCTGAACGGACAGATGATGAGTTACCATGGAGAGCATTTTATAGGGGTTTAGACTCAAAAAAGAAAAAGAAATATCTCTCTGTTGATTCTTAAGAAAAAAATAATCAATGTAAACCCATCAGTCTTGATAAATCATGATTCAAAATGAATCACCATTTTTATTATTTGTGCCCATTTCTAATTTCTGAAATGCACCAGAGAACTGGCCAACTGGCAAGTGTATTTGCTCATAGTCTATAGTAGTCCCAGCTTTGGTCTTCATGTGGGACATTGTCCCATTAGTGTCTGTTGAACACCCAATCACAAATAAAACAGGTAGGCATATATCTAGGAACACATCCCTTTCCTATACTGAGATATGGATTGGACAGTTGAAAAATAGAGGTAAGGAGGGTGACACTGGCTCAGGAAATAATGAAATATTTGCGTGAGTATACAACAAGAGGGGAGCAGGGGAGAGAAAAAGTTATTCCTGGGCCAGTAACCTAGCTGCTCCATGAAGCCTGTGTCTAGTAACTCATGGTAGATGAAGGAGCCAGTGTGGGATGCAGCCACTATCTTGCCCCATCAGCTTGCAGTGATAGATGGATGGTCAGGTGCCAAGCCCAACGAACAATCAAAATTCTTGCTCCTCCAGTAGTCTGAATATAAACAAGTAACCTATTCCTACTCACATCTCCAGATTCCCCCCTCCCCAATAGCAGCATGAGACTATCTGAGTAAAGAAAATCTGGAAGCAAGAAATTATAAATAACTAAACATGATAACAGTGGGATGAAGCAAAACATAAATTACTTGAGAGTAACACAGGCAAGGGCAGTCACAACTGTACAGGAACAAATGTGACTTCCAATCAGAAAAGCTAATTGGAACCTGGGAGAAAATTGCCGGGCTGAAGTGCCCCAGGGGTGGGAAAAACCAGCCCAATTTCTAAGCAGCAATCAGGTCAGCATCCAAGAGATGACTAGTACTGTATTTAAGGTTTATTTTGTGGGAATTCCTTAGTTCATTTGCAATAAATAAATAAATAAATAAATAAATAAATAAATAAATAAATAAATAAATAAATAAATAGGGGCACACGAGAACAAAAGGGATGTGAAGAAACTCAGTTCTGGCTGCTAATAAGTTTGTCTTTTCAGTATCAGGATTTTAAGGGCGTTTATACACGACCCCTAAGCTCCGCTGCAAATGGCTGCAAGCTCCGGAGCTTAAAAATGTTTCCCCACCAGCTCCGGAGTTTGCAGACAGTTAAGTGCGACCCCACCCACTTTAGCGCGACCCAGCGCACTTTTCTTGTACCTTCTCTTTGGAGGTGAAAAATCTTTGATGCGGTGCAACGATAGTGAGTGCGGGGCTCTCCTTGCTTCTGTTTGCTGCTTTTTGGCTCCCGCCCCTTTAAGAGCTACTTTTACAGAGACGAGAGGCAGAACGAGGTGAGCGGCATGCTTTTCTTTCTCTTTTTCTCCCTCCCTCACGCAGCCAGCAATCAGGAAGTGCGGAGGGGGGTGGGGACAGAGGAAGAGCGACGAACCCCTAAGATCTCTGGTCCAAATTTAAGTGGCCAGTGGATCTTAGGGGTCGTGTAAAAAGGCCCTAAGTACATTGTTATTTAAAGTTTAAATCCCTGCATATCTAGCAAAGTTTGTGGTGTGAAAATAGGCTTTTCATTGCACTCTTTTTGCTCTCAATGTCCTCACCTTCAACAGCTAAATGTTGGGCAGTTATAAACTGGATTCTGCATGGTGAGGATACTGTGCATATTGAATCTGGCTAATGGTGATGGGTGCATATCCTATTAATTCTGTTCTTTGACAAAACAGTAACAAACATTTGCAAATGTCTTCACTCACTGGTGTTGCATTTGTTAACAGACTATAAAAGTACAAAAATAAACCAGACAGCACAGGGAAATGTGAAAAAATATATAGCTATCCACTCCCCCAACTCCATTGTAATAAATTACACTACACTGTGCTTAAGGTAGAAATAAGAAAAAGATGTCTTGTACCTTGCTTGGAGGAATATGTGACATAAGACTAGATCCTGGCCTTGGTCAAAAGGTAGCTGTTGATGGGGCCAAAGATCAAAGAGCTCAGTTCATGTGAAGTTTAAATGTGTTTTGTAGACATGTCAGTTGGAACTAGTTTTGATACAGAATAAGGCCAGTGAATTTATTCCTCTACAGCTCTTGATAGAACATGTAGAACAAGGGGGAAATGGCTAATGGAAAGCAAAACCACTGGAAAGAATGCACTGCAAAGCCATTAGTCACTAATTTCTCAATTGGTACTGCTCATTGATATATTATTTGTGGCACAATGCCAGGAAATGATTACTCTTTGTTCCCCCTCCCCCCACCTGGATTTCTCCACCAACATGGTGATGAGCACCTGAATGCATGATTTACAGACTAAGGCCGTTACTTCACGAGCCGCTCGCTTCGCGGCTAGCCTTCTTTTCTGTCCGAATCGATCGTTTTAGTCCGCACACCCCTCCATTTTAGCTTCGGTGCCGCCCCGACCACTCCCCCTTAACTGTGCTCCAACCGGGGCGAGTGGTGCCCCTGGCTGCTGCCGGGAATCTTTTCGCTTCGCATCTCACTTCGCTCCCAACATGACGTGTGGTCTCGGGTTTTGGCTTTTATTTCAAGTTTTTTTTAAAAAATATTCAAACAGGGATATCGATGCATCGCTATATCGTTTCATCGCTTTGCGCTGTTACTTCCTCGCTTGAGTAGCGGCGGCGGCGGCGGCGGCGGGAGCAGGATGAGCCGCTGCCGCCTCGCCCAGCCAGAGCAGGGCACCCGGGGCAGGCAGCGTGCAAGCGGCGGAGGGCGGGCGGCTGTGCCATGCGGGGCTCCCCCCGAGTAGCGGCGGTGGCGGGGGGGCTGCCAATGATGCCAGGAAACAGTTGAAATCAGTAGAGCCATTGCAACTGACAGTCCAGCATCAGTGCATCGATACGCCGTCGGTAGGAATTTTTTTAAAGGACGGATGGGAAATAACGAACGTTGAAAAGTGGCATGCGAATGCGAAGGGAGCACGTGAGGTTGTGCTCGAATCGGTCCTAAAACTGCAGCTCGTGAGTACTGAGAAACAGGGGTGGGAGCGAAGCGAGAACACGTGACCGCCTCCAAATCCAAATCGAAGGCAATATCGCTGCGGAGCGCCGCGCCTCGTGAAGTAAGGGCCTAAGAGGAGAGCAGGAGTGTGAGGGAAGGAAATTGGGGTTAGATTTGCTAAATGGTCGAATACTCCTGAGATTTAATGGAAATGAATCAAGCTTGTTGGGTCGCTTGGGGACACAATTACAGGGAAATAATGTAAGCTGTCTAGTGAAGCACTGATGGGGGGGGGGTTACCAAAAATGATGGATGCCAACTGCCAGCTCCACTTAATAAGAACGCCTTTTGCCAAGGTTCCCATGGACTTGGTTGCTCATTAACAAGGCTGTTCAACATACAGCTACAGTAAATCCAGCTTGTGGACTTTCCACTGACCATTTGTCTTAATTTGGTAAATTGTGTTAATAATAAAAAAATCCTTTTGTATTTTGCAGTTGTGAAGCACTGATGTGCTCACATTAAAATATAGCCGTTAGTTACTCAGACCCTGATTATATCACTTGATGTTTTCTCCTCTGATAAAATGGACTAAAATGCAAGGATGTTGCTATTTTAACGACAAAATCCTGTTGTGTAAAGTTATATAAATGTAAACTGAATTTGATGCTGGAAATAATTAATTTAAAGTAACTGAAATCTTCCTATCACTGACTTTCAGGTGGGAGCCTCTGGATGGGTGGTGGGTGAGCCCCTCATGGCAAACATTGGCCACCCAATTGAGACTACCAAGGGTGATACAGTGATGATTTTTAGCAATTTCAAGGTTCCCCTCCCATTCCGACTGTCCCAAAGACTTCCCCACAGCCAAACGGAGCCCCAGGGAGCCTCAGAACCTGAAAAGATTTGGAGAGATAGAAAACATTCAATTATTTCATTATTTTTGTCATTAGGTCCAATTTGCACCAGCATAACTTTATGCACCAGAATTTTGCCCTTTGGCATTTCCTGCTTTGAGTTTCAGTATCTCGTCTTCTAATGTCTGCTCCTGCATAACCTCAATCCATTTCTGATGTGACTGGTACTAGTAGGTCCTAATTCATCATTCCAGAATTCATAACAACCAGGTTTTATTTACACATATTTGCCCAGCCTGTAATACTCAGCTGTTTTGTGTTTATTTGTTTGTTTGCTTGCTTGCTTATTTTCATCCCAACTTTCCCCCCAAACTGGGACTCAAAGCTATTTAGCGTAGCTTGGGAGGGGACAGGAGGGGCAACCCGCACAAGGCACAGAGATCTGAGGGCGCTGGAGGAAGTAGTAGGGTTGAGAGTCCGCCCCAATCTGCTCTGGCCACTGTAACAGGAGGGAGGGAGTGGACAGGATGGCAAGAGGCTGCCTTTTGTCTCCTTGGCTGCAGAGATTCCCACACAGCAAAAACAACAGTAGCAGCAGAAGCGGCTTCCTCCATCCCTCAGCTGCTTCCAGAGACAGTGGGGCAGGACTGGGCGGGACACAGACCTGCTAAAACTTGAGCCTGGAGGAAAGCACAAGGAAGGGAGCAAGTGAGTATGCCCTTTCTCTCTCTCTTTCCCCCTCCTCTGCTCCCTTTTGGACTCTCCCACTCACACCCTGGCTGCCAGGGAAAGCCCCACTCCAGCAGCCAGGTGAAGCCAACACCCGGGGTTTGGGGACATGCAGTTGAGGGGAAGGGCCTGGCTAGGGGGGTGGCAGGCATTCACGCTAGACTCCACCCTACCAGCTACTGATTGACGGACCCCTTCTATGGTTCATACCTTGTCAGGTGGGAAAAGAATGGGGTGCAAAAACTGACTTTATCCCTAGCTACTCCTCTGATCAAGACCTTGAAATAACATTAACAGAGCTAAAGATAAAACCAAGCACACTTAAAAACATACGAAAGTGTGATCATTTTTAAAATTCACTTATACTATTTTGACTATTATGCCACTGGGGTTTTTTTTTAATGATGCCTTCCATAATTGTAGTTTTAGAAGTGGTAGCCATGTTAGTCTGTGTTAGCATATGAGTCCAAAATTAAAATAAAGATAAAAGATAAAGAAATAATAATCTGTGGCACCTTAAAGAGTATTCACTTTTAATATGAGCTTTCATGGATAATTCCCAGGAAATGGACTTGCAACTCAATTTACAGCCATGCAAGTGGTACCATTCAAAGTAATGCATTAACAAGCAACAAAGTTCCTTTCTCTTTCAAGTTCCTCAACTCTCCACATCCAACACAAGAGCTTTGCTCTCAGTTCATGTTTTCATCCACCCGATTTAAAAGGCAAGAAGGGAGAAGGAAGGTGCTTTTCATGTGCTTGCATGCACACCACTTGATTTCTGCCTTGGTGCAAGCAATCATGCCCAAACCAATGTGAAAGGATTGACATTTTTTTTAAAAGTAAAAGCCTCTATGGTGGAGAGGAGAAACTCCAGATTACAAGGCAGAATTCTGAGCTGATTAGCATTTCCCACTGTGTTGCGTGATCTCATGCGATCATTCCTGTCTTTCAGGATCTTTTCTTCTATGATGTAATGGAGAATGTGTAAAATACACAAATCTTACCTTTAACAAAGCTGTGACATAAAAACAAACATAGCCTAAAAGCAGAAATACTAACTTTCAGAGATGAACTGACTTATTAATTTATGTTCTGAGTTTGCCTAGTTTTATTACTATGGTTGTTTAATCATTCTGGTTTTGTCTGTACTTTTTCTCTCTCACACAAAGATCCCTAACTATGTACTACAAGTACATTTCTCAAAGAAGTCAACTACTCTGAGATTAGCAAATCTATTTCCGACCACTCTTGGCTATTCAGAAAAGCATCCATTGTACCCAGTAAATGAAGAGAAATTATTTTCCTGCTTGTAGCAGCTATTGTTTGCTACCTACTTATTTTGATACCCTGGTTGTTATTTATGCTTTGTAACTCAAAGAAAATGCTGCCTCATCCCAAAATGATTGTATGCTTTTTGGTTTGGGGGAGAATAGAATCAAATCCTAAATTCAGTTTTAATTGGCTGCATGAATCGAGTTTAAATTCTCCATGTTCAGTTATTAAGAATGCATTTGATACCTTTGGAAATATGTTGTTATACGTAATACAAACAGCATTTAAGAATGCAGTTCTGACCATGAATTTTTCTTTGAATATTCATTCAAAGTACGAAAGTTTTAGTTTTGCAAACTGTATTATTGCGCATACTTTCTCTCTTGCCTTTCTTCTTTTATATAATAAATTATGTGACCCAGTGAATCATAGCAGACTGCTGAACTCTGCTTTTATTTGCAAATCAATTATTTCTTACAACTCGGCCGACGATAATATATAAAGCAGCAATGATGCTGTCATTGAACACTACAGTGATCTCACATTAATTCTAACTTCCACATCTGCAGGAAGTACAATAAATTTTGAAACAAAGTCTGATATACCAGAAATCCAATTTCTATCCAAAAGAATACATTCATATAACCCTGCTGTAGGGAGACACTGTATATATATATTTAGAAATACTTGCCCACGTATACTGCAACCTGGAAGATATTTTGGGAAGTGCTAGAGGGATCTGACTAGGGAGTTGAATGCCCTATGCCAGGCATGTCCAAACTTCGGCCCTCCTGATGTTTTGGACCACATCTCCTAGAATTCTAAGCTTAGGTTGCCAATGGCAAAGGACTGTGGGAGTTGCGGTCCAAAACATCTGGAGGGCCAAAGTTTGGTCATGCCTGCCCTATGCAATCCTGTGGCTCACAGCTGGGTGGGAGAGGAACACACATGTGTCACTGCATAGCTGTCATGAGGAGTGCAAAAGGAACTGTGCCCAAAGCCAGTCTCTTTTGTATAGTTGCCAGCTCCCAGGCAACACCATTAGAGGATGAGATCCATCAGCACCACTGTGTGGTTCATTATTGTGTTTGGGGGAAGAGGCCCAGCCTTGGGCTTTTGTCTGCTTTGGATCCCACTTGATTTGTGGCCTGGCCACTTGATCTCTGACTGCCAATTGGTAGCAGATCCAAGAGGAGGATAGCTCAGTGGCTTCGGTCTCTTGACTGCGGAGCCAGAAGTTGGGAGTTCAATTCCCCACTATGCCTCTTTGTGATGGGCTGGGCTGCATGATCCATAGGACCCCTTCCAGCTCTGCAGTTGAAAGTTTCAAAGTGCCCAGGATGGCAGCTGACTCTGGCATGCAGGCAACGCTTCCCAGTTCCCTGGTCCATATTTGGCCAAGGGTGGTTGGGGCTCATTTGGGGAAATAAGTAGTGAGTTTGGTCTCTGACCACATCAGACTCTCTCTCCTACCCTTTGTGACCACGAGTAATGCAGTAAGTCTGGAAATGATGAAAGATATGGAAGTACTATGTATATCAGCATGCAGCTGACCATTGACCCCTAATATCCACAATCTGGGGGGTTTCCTGTTCAGAGCTGTAAAATCCCTTCTGAGATTTTTTGCTTGGGATTTTTTAAAGGCCATACTTAAATTCCGGAGATAGGGGAAATTTGCTTAACATAATTGCCTATGGGGCAAATCCATACAACATAAAAATGGGATCACTCTGTTTTCAATGCATTCCTATGGGAAATTTGTATAAAGGAAAATTTGCTTAACATAATTTCATTTATAACGTAATAATTCCTTTATACGAGGTACCATTGTACTACATTTTGAAGATGTCACTGTTGATGCATTTTGTCCTGACTGCAGATGCTTACAATGCAGCTCCTTCTGTGTCATTCCTTTCATTAATAAGACAGAAGGCAGCCTTGTGTCCAGCTCCAGGAAAAGAATATTATAGTTTCCTCTTCAGTTTCCCCAAAGTTTCCTTTCCACATGAAGGTTTCCATTTGTCTGCTTCATTCTTCCAGCCTTTTAGTTGCTGTGGTTCTCTCTCTGTTAGTAATATCTTTGAACTTGCCATAGGTTTGCAGGGTGCTGGGTTAGTTCCCCCCCCCTTTCTGCTACACATTTCATTACCTCTTTGCAGCTTTCCCAGCCGCTCACATTTCATGACCTAAAAAAGCATCTCCCTCAGGCTTTAACTGAAGTGGGAGAAGCAGGGAAGGCTGCTGTCTGACACAAAGATGACTGCATCTGGAGGAAGACACACACACAACAATTCTCAGCCACTTAATCTGTGAGATAAATACAAGAACCCAGAACCTCATCAATGATAACTTTTAAAATAATTCTCCCACATGGAACAAAATGGAATTTTTTGTTTCATTCTGTTTCTTTTTTCATTTTTTAAAATTTTAATTCTTTATTTTGACAAGCGCCAATCTCAGTGCTTGTCAAAATAAATAATAAAAATAAACACTGATTGCCAGTAGGACCCCATGTGCCAGCTGATTGGCGCTTGTTAAAAAAACACCCAGTCAGCCGGCAGGGCCCCATACCAGCTGATTGGTGCTTCTACAAAAAAGCAAATCCATTCAATCAATGGAACTTACATATGTCTGACTCACCATTGAGTTAATGGTCTAGTAGAGACTAATAACCAGATTTAGGTCTAAAAAAACTGAGATTCCCCCTCAAGGCATATAGTGTGACTTTATGTGCCTGTACATGGAATACTTTGTATAGCTCCCTATATCTTTAAAATGACATTTACCTGTAGAAAAATACCCAGTTCTCCTTGTATAGGGATTTTTCCACATTCGCTCTTTGGGCAGTTCTCTTTTGCACCATTTCCAGCTCTGCAATGTCCTACTGGAGTCAAGAAACATTGGGGATATTCAAGTGAAAGCTAGAAAGAAAACTGTCAAATATACTTTAGCAATGGCCTTATAGCCACTTCCAACACCATTATTCTGTGTTCTATAGTGCTGTGATCTTAATTCTCACTAGAGAAGGCCATTGGTATGATAAAGCTCCTGAGATTCCCTCCAAGGGACTGTAGGGGTGGCCTGGTTTTGCAAGTCAGTAGGCCAAAGATTCACCTCCATCTGTTCCATATGACAGGACCCTCCTATATTTGGACAGCAATGCATATGAAGAGAAGAGTCTGCAATAGAGATGGGCACAAAACAAAAATATAGAATTTTGTTTGTCTTCATTTTGTTTCAATTCGTTAATAACGGATTTTTACAAAGAGTTTTCATCACAAAATGAAATAAAATGAAATTATTCATAAAGCTATAAATAATAGGTAGCTTTCCTTTTATTAATTTAACAGGAAGCCCACTGCCATAAATCAAAGACCCTCTTTAAACCTTCAAATCAATTTGCTTTCAAACGAAGAACCCTCTGTAAACAAGCAGGAAACCTAATGGCTAGCTGCTGAATGGAGAGATCGGAGAGATAAGCTCAACAGCTGATTGGTGGGGAGGAAAGGAAGGAAAACATTAAAAAAATAACCTCCATGGTCCTACTTAACCAGGAAAGGAAAACATTCAGTTTAATAAATCAACTTGCAGACACAGGCAAAGCCAGCACAGCGAAGGGAAGGGAAAGTGGTCCTAAAACAGCCATTTCCGCAGCCCAGAGACAGGGAGCAGCAGTAGAGCTCAGCTCCTGGCTAGCTGCAGGCAGATCATGATCAGAAATAGAGATGGGCACGACCAGAAAAAAATATGTTTTGAGTTGTCATTTGTCGGGATGGGCCTGTTTCGGCTCGTTTCTGTTTGTCGTGAAATTTTTCAAAAATTTGTCGTTTCCGTTTGTCATCTGTCATTTGTACAGTGGTTTAGGGAGCGTAACGTGTAGCCGCCGTTATAATTATGTTGGGGTTGTTGTTAGTGGGACAGGAAACCTCGTCGGCACTTCTCTGTCTCACTAAGAACATTTGGTGGTTAGTGTGTCAGAGGAACCTCGTCGGCGCTTCTCTGACTCACTAAGAAGGAAAGCATACTGGTGTACTGCCGTACAGGTTACGCTTAGGGAGGGAGGGAGTGGGTCTCTGAGTTGAAGGCACCTCTCTGGGTGCATCACTCTGACCCACTAAGAAGGGAAGTGTACTTGCGTACGAATCAGGGTTAGGGTTGGGGTTAGGGTAAGGGCTAGGCTTAGGGTTACGGTTAAGGTTAGGGTGGGTTAGTGGGCTGCATCTCTGGGTGCCTCTGACCCACTAAGGACAGTGTACTGGCGTATGGGTTAGGGTTAGGGTTAGGGTTAGGGTTAGGGATGGTGGGCTTTTTATGCCCTCTCTGGCACATCCAGAAGTCTCAGCAAAACCTGGCCATGCGATTGGTGGAATGGCTCCAAAAATTTGCATGGTCCCATCCCATGGCCAGCCCATCATTGCACGTGCGCAGGTGTAAAAAAAAAATAAAATAAAATAAAATAAAATAAAATAAAATCAATACAAGGTTTTATTGCTATAAAAAACCCACTGCTGCTACTATAAATATTCAGGCATTTAAAATACCTAATTTTCACATGTTTCTGTGGTGCTTTGGTGGGTTTTTGGACTACGATTTCAAAAGAAAAATTGTGGTCACCATTTTGGATCCCCCCACCGCATGGCAAATGGAGACGACGAGGATGACCCCCCCAGCCTGGTGCAAGCAGCCCAGGACAGGAGGGGGGGAAGGCCGGGGACCCCCCCAGAAACCACCCCTCGGTAGGTGCTCTCACTGAGGCAGGCATATTTTCACCTGCTTTTATGGGCGGGAATCGGGGTTTTTTATTTTTTAAACTTTTTTTCTGTGCTGCTTGGCATCGCGTGATCGCCGCAATGCCATGAACGACAACGAAAAATCAGACCCAATTTTTCTTTTTCGGTTCAGGTTCGAGCAGGAGCGGAGTAATTCTCGTTACCGTTACCCGTTATGTAACGAGAACGAGAACCGAAAACGGAAACGACAATTTCGCCTAGTCGTGCCCATGTCTAATCAGAAATAAGCTAGATCAACAGCTGAAGCGTGGGAAAAAAGGAAGGAAAACTAGTCAGTTTAAGAATAAACCTCCTGTTCTCAAGATGGCTGAATCAAGAGGCCTCCCACCACTAGGATGAATCATTTCATTTCCAAACAAAAAATGGTGTTTCATTTCATTTCATTTCTTGATGACACACTATTTGCTGTTTTGTTTTGTTTTATAACATTTCATAAGTTTATAAAACAACAAAACAGCATGTTGTTTTTCGTAAGGTGCCCATCCCTAGTCTGCATTATAGGTGAGCACTTGTCACATGAGTCAGGATGCTGGTTTTCCAGGTTATCAAGCCATCTCTTCCATGATTCTATGTATCATCATAAGGACAGAATATGTAGGTAATAACCCGCTTATTTGCCCAGGACGTGTGGATCAATTGGATCAATTCAAATTAGAACTGAACGCCTATTTAGCCAAATTGTTGAGATAATCCCTGTGCATTTTTGTTTGTACAACGTGTGGCAGCCTTCAAATTTACAGCTATATTTGTTTACTGCTACAATTTTATACCACCCACCCAAGATTGATTGCCTTGTTCAGATGCAGACCAAGGCTGACTGACATCATATCATGAAAAACAAACAAACAAACAAACAAACATATGATGAGTAATCCTGGAGAAATCTTAGCTAGTTCCCAGTTTGACTACTATTTAGCTGAAAAGCCATATCCTTGTATATTCATTTATGGTAATTATTTTTTCAGTTCTGTTGCTGCCTAACCTTTCACTCCTCAAGACACAACCTCATGTAGCTATTTAGCAAAATGTCACCCTGCCCTATGCATGCCGTACATCTCATAATTGGAAGTGCCTCAGCTTTCTCATCTGTCCTGGCAGATGCAAGCCCACTCAGTCAAAGAGCTGTCACCCAGCTATCAATAAATCAAAATGTCATCTGTGGTACAAACCACATACATGTAAGTGGAGCATTGTTTGACTTCTTGGCATTCAATTTTGCAGACACTGTTAGAAAATATATTACAAATCAGTTATTGCTCATTTTTCTAACACTTGATAATCCATCTATAGCACCAAAGAAGAACAAAGATCAAATGGCAAGCCGAAGATGAGGCTATGGAAAAGAAAATGTTGCTCAGGCTTATTTTGGGCCATATTTCCTGTTGTTTTTCCTGCCTCTCTATCTTCTGCTTTGTAGAAATAGAACAATGTCCAGTAGTTGATTTAATGGAAAAAAAAACTCATCTTCCTAAATTAAAAACCAGACCTTCAATCCTACTGAGGTCAAATTGCATTAATGAACCTTGTAACTCAGGATTCCCTTCAGGAAACATTCTTTCTTAGCTTTACCTCTAGCAGTCAATGATTGAATCTAGAACTTTCCATGTGAAGTTCAAGTTCTACTGAGCTATGAACTTCCCCAGCAGAGTCTGGGACTTTCTCACCCTGACCCTGCTTACTTTCTGTAATCAGATGAGAAATACATTCCAATTATCTTTTTTTTTTTTTACAGCACACCATCCTCAATGTATGTTTGAGTCTTTTGGTTTCCTTTTCCATCTCAGGGTCAGCCTTGACCCCATAATGCCAGGACTCTTCTGGTCCTGTTTGAGTTCCATGACTGTTTTATTTTGAGAACTGCTGAGTTAAAAGGGACCTTATGGATTACAAATCTAGCCCCTTTGAAGTGTCACAGTGAAGAATCTAACTCCTGACCTCTGGCTCCACAGCCAGATGTCTAAACCACTGAGCTATCCAGTGGTTCAATTAACTGCAGTATTGATTGCAACATTGCAGGGTTGCACAACAAATTGAGAGTCAGTAGGCCTGGTCTGGAAGGACATCCTTAAAAACCTTCATAAGACCAGTCTCAGAAAAAAAAGTTCTTCAGCCCAAATATGGTTTGGTTTCATACGTTAATTTTTGGACTACAACTTCCAGAACACAACATGGCCATTTCTGACTTTATATAAAAATTATACAAGGCAGATCATTTATCTGACTTGGTATAAGACATCAGGTCTGCTATCAGGAAAGCAAAGCAACACTTTGAGGAGTGTATAGCCAAAAATATTCAAAGAAATAACAAAGACTTTTTAAAAGTACATTAGAAGTAAGAACCCATCTAGAAAGACCATTGGGACCATTAGACAACAATGGAAGGCAAGGGATTATTAAAGAGGAAACAGAGATTGTAGAGAGAATCAATGAATTCCTTGCTTCAGTATTCACTGAGGAAGACAGAGACTACATGCCCAAAACACAGCCTACATGCCCAAAACACAGCCTATCTTCATAGGGAGGGAAACCGAAGAATTAAGCCAGATAGAAATAACCAGGGAGGACATCATTGCATGTCTTGTTACACTAAATGCTAACAAATCACCAGGATTAGATGGCATCCATCCACAAGTCCTCAAGGAACTTAAAGATGAAACTGCTGAGGTCCTAGCCAAAATATATAATCTTTCCCTCAAATCAGCTGTTGTGCCTGATGAAAGGATCCTTCAAAAAAAAAGATCCAAAGGTGATCCAGGAAATTACTGACTGGTCAGTTTCACATGTGTCCCAGGTAAAGTGATGGAAACCATCTTAAAAGATAAAATTATTAGGCACATAGAAGAGAAGGCACTTCTGAAGGAGAGCCAACATGGCTTCTGCAAGGGCAAATCATGCCTCATTAAACTGTTGGAATTCTTTGAGAGTGTCAACAAGCATGTGGATAAGGGAGATCCAGTTGACATTGTTTATCTGGACTTTCAGAAGGCTTTTGACAAGGTCCCACACTTGAATAAACTCTTGAATAAACTTGCCAGTCATGGAATCAAGGGACAGGTTCTGGATCAGCAACTGGCTAAAGGACAGGAAACAGAAGGTGGAGGGAGGTAAAGAGTGGGGTTCCCCAAGGTTCAATACTGGGACCCCTGCTTTTCAACCTCTTCATAAATGGTCTAGAAGTAGGAGTAAACAGCAAGGTAGCCAAATTTGCAGATGACACTAAATTATACAGAATAGGAAAAACTGAGAGAGATGGTGAGACGCTCCAGAGAGATCTCTTGACACTGGAGGAGAGAGCAAACCAGTGGCAAATGAGCTTCAGCATTAGTAAGTGCACAGTGATGCATGTTGAGGCAAAAAAAAAAAAAACCCAATTATGTTTATAAACTGATGGGGTTTGAACTCTCTGCAACAAACCAGGAAAGGAACCTTGGTGTCCTGGTAAACAGCTCAATGAAGGTGTCAGCGCAGTGTGCCACAGCCGTGAAAAAAAGCAAACTCAATGCTAGGGATCATTAGGAAGGATATAGAAAATAAGTCAGCAAGTGTCATTTTGCCTCTTTATAAATCTATGGTGATACCCCATCTGGAGTATTGTGTAAAGTTCTGTTCACCATACATTCAGAAGGATATTATGGAAATGGAAAAAGTACAGAGGGCAACCAGAATGTTCAGGAGACTTCCCTAATGATTAGGAACACCTTCCTTATCATCTGAGGCTGCAATGGCTGGGCCTCTTTACTCTTGAATGATGGCGCCAAAGAGGTGACCTGATTGAAGTTTATAAAATCATACATGGTATGGACAAAGTAGATAAGGAAAAGCTGTTTTCCCTGTCACACAACACTAGAACTAGGAGACACTCCATGAAACTTTTTGAAAGTACTTTTTCACCCAGAGGATCACTGGTCTATGGAACTCCCTGCAAGAAGAAATGGTGACAGCTGTCAGCCTTGACAGCTTTAAGAAAGGATTGGAAAGTTCATGGAGAACAAGGGCATCAATGGCTATCATTATGGATGCCTAAGGACAAACTCTGGGTTGGAGCGATAGGCAGGATATCTCTCAATGTTGTTTGCAGGGAATCATAAGCAGTTGAAGACATCTGCTTGGGAATACCCTGAAGCAAATGGTTTGCTACTGTATGAGACAGAATGCTGGACTGGATGGGCTGTGGCCTGTTCCAGCAAGGCTGTTCTTATGTTATCCTTTGGTGCAATGGTGACTAACAGTGATAGGCATATGTGGGTGATAGTGGAGATATTTAGGAAAATGGGTATTTAGGATAATTCGATCAGCAGCAGTTCTCTTGAGTCTGAGACATAGGCCTTTCTCACCACTTTCTGCATTACATTTTAACTAGATCTTCCAGAGTATTGGACCTGCAAGTTTCTAGATAGATAGCATGTCTTCTGCCTCTGATCCACAACTCTACAACTCTTTCCTTTAAATATGAACATCTGAAGTTAACCATACTGCAGGTAGAGACTGAAGGAATATGTAACAAGTTTGTACAAGTTGCCTTTCTCTTGGAAAAATGAAAATATACCCAATACTGCTCTTCTGCTGTGCTTCTAAAGAAGGATATATGCTCAGTAAGTATACTCTCTATGCTCTTTTATTTGCTACTTGGCATTTTGTACTCAGTATACTCAGGCAGAAAGGATACAGATATAAGTCAAAGTAAGAGGGACTGCCTACTGTACTCGGTACATTAAACAATAGCATGAGCTTTTGATCTATCATGGCCTACTGTTCATTTTAAGTGGGCTGTTATTCCTGACATCAGCTGAGTCTGAGATGGGTGCATAAAAATCCAGAAATAAATCATTAACAGTTGACAGAGAGCTTGGAATAAATCACACCACAGTTCTTCATTTGGACAGTGATAGATGGTGGGCATCCATCCATGTGTATCAGTGAGGCTATCAAGGCTTGATGGTCCAAAGAGAATTGTGCATAGCAGAGCAGTGGTGAGAAAAGAAAACCTTGAGTACTATACATCGGATATGGGAGTGCAGAGTTCCTCTATTCAGGTCTTTCATATCAGGAAAGTGTGAAATGAAGCCACTCTTTGGAGCAGAAGAATTTGCAAGAGGAATAGATACTATATTCTTCTTCAGGACAGTGTCCATGAAGGCATATTCCTTTGTATCTGCATTCAGTAGGGATATAAAGAATATTTCCCTTGTTTTCATCAATTTAGCCTCATCAATTAAATCATGACTTAATAGATACATTTACAGGAAGGGCCCGACCCCCATGAGATTCCTTGCATAAAGATAAGAGAAAAAAGGCTGCTGTTGTGCAAATTATATCCATAATTTGCACAGGTCCCTGTGCAACATTATTTTTCTGTCACTTCCAGATGCAAAACACAAATGGTATACACAGAAAATTGAAAGCAATGGTTTGATTGCTACAAAAAGAAACTGATATACGGTACTCCCCTTTGATGCTCCTAATCCATTCACATCCATGCAACAAAACAGGTGCCACTGTTTTGAACAATTTAAATTGTGTCAAATTGTCGTGCAAAAATAAAAAAATCATTCTCTGTGTTATCTTTCCTTGCAAACACCACAAAATACTTCACCTTCATGCAAGACAAAAAGAATAATTTTGTAACTCCTCATCCTTTTATGAGAAGGTGAAATAAGTCATAATGTAGGTTTCTACTGAAGAATATTGGATGATAAAAATGGGTGCCATCCTCTCTTCTTCTTTGTAGTTCCCTCTGGAAAAGTGATCAGTTTGGCTAAATTCTGGCATGAAGAGGATGAACTTAGGGATACACTGAAATATCAATAGATTTCTAAGCAATCTCCCATTTTTAAGCAATCAAGAAAAGCAAATATAGATGCTGTGAAACACAAGTACACCACCCTGCCTCTCTGCTTTCCTCCAGATGTTTTGAAGAGGCAGAAGCTTAGTAACAAAGCAACATGTTAGCTGGGTTGGAATGTTTGGTTACAAGGACTAAAATACACTGTAGTTTTTTTGACCCAATTACACATTTTTATATCTCTGTTCAATTTCATTCATGGCAGAGCTCCCTGGAGAATGAATGTCATATACAGAGCCTATCAAATTGTGTCTAGTACTTATATTTTACATGCAGTTCTATGGTACATGGATTTAATGAGCAGTAATAAATACCATACTAACATCTACATTTCTATTGCATATTTTATGTTACCCAATGAATCCCACTGCAATCTGCAAATGGTGCGGCTCATTTGCCTTCTCATGCTGTTTATCCAGGGTCTACTGATTTTTTCAGAGTTGACTGATGTTGGTATGACAGAGATTGAAAATCGGGCTCTTGTTATGTAAGAAATACTTCATGCATCATTGACGCATAAGAAGGTGGCTATGGGACAAGATTTTAGGACATTACAGAGACTTGAAACAGAAGTATGTGTTCAGAAACAACATTGGAAGATTATAACTACAGTTTGTCTAAGACTTCAAGACCAACATCAAGATCAGCTATGGTCTTACTTCTTGCATTATTTTAATATAGGACCTGCCATCTTTTTTATTTGTGTGTGAAAGGAGCAACCAGTATTCTATACTTCATTCCAGTGGGTAGAATGAGCATCTAACCTCCTGATATAAACCTATACAAGCTGGATACCCCAAGCTTAAGAGGTATGAAGAATGTGGATTCATGTCATAAGAAGTAATTGACTGAAGGATACTGAGAAGTTCCTAGTTCCTCCAATCTAAAGGTAGAGAGGCAAAGTTATATGTATTCCATTGCCATGGAATTAAATTGCAGATAGGATCAGTTCCTGTGGCCCCATTCTGTCGATGGGGGAGGGAACCTTCTATCTCCATGGTAGTCTACCTGTTCACAGATGATTATCAGCTGTTGCAAGCAGTGGTAATTGCTGTCAAATATCATCTCTTTGTGGAGTCGCTTATTTCTTATCCACAAAAATGTTGCCCTGGAGGGCTAGAGGATCCTGCCAAAAAATGGTTGTAGGGGATGCAGTGGGATCGGTGAGCCATCAATGATCTTGTCCAACTTTCTTCTACTGGGATCACTCTAAGTGATCTGCCACTCAAAGAAAGCTGCTGCTTTTGCAAAAAGAAAAAAACATTGGCTAGACCAGATAGAGGGTTATTACTTTTTTTGTGAGAAAATGCTTATATTATTTTCCCTGCACTACACTTTTACATTTCTGAACCAAATTGAATTCTGATATTCTGATCAGGATGCAAAATAGTTTTGGACTGGATATAAAGTGGGGGATACTTGACTCAATAATACTATATGTGGGAAGGACTTTGGGATTATTGTAGATTAAAAACTTTGCCTGCCCAGCCCGGAGTAAAGAGGTAAGACATAAAGTTTTTGGATGGAAAATGGGCCACACTTTATTAACACAATATTAATCACATCCAAAGGGGGGCAATAGTAGGACAGAAGGCTGATCCATCTGAGGCTGGCTACGCCCAGATGGATCAGATGGACCCTGTTAGATAGAAAATGGGATAAAATCCGAGAATACCCTGCAGGTCCCAACCACCCAAGGCACCCATGAAATAATATCATACAGGGTCTGTTCTCAATAATCCTAGAGAGCAGAACCCATAATAATGATTTCAAGTTATAGGAACTCATATTTTGCTTGAATAGCAGGGAAAACGTCCTCTTAGAGCAGCATGACAATGGAATCTGTTATCTTGGGAGTTGTTGAGCTCTCCAGTGTTGGAGACATTAAAGAGAAAAATAGACAGCCACCTATCATATATACTTTGATTTGGATTCCTTTATTTAGTAGGGGTTGGACTTGATGGCTTTATAGGCGCCTTCCAACTCCATTCATTATTCTATGATTCTATGACAAAAAGATGGAAGCCAAAGCTTATACTTATCCTGGAAGTCCAGTTCCAAGAAACTGATACTGGAGTATACTCAAAATAGTGAATAGTTCCTTGATTTCAAAGATTTGGGGTATTTGAACTCTATGAAAAACTATGATGAATTTTGAATCCACACATGATTGTTTATCTCCAGGAGAGAGAAAATGAGATAGATGAGTGTATATTGTTTTCCTTATAAAACTCTCTATTATTTGTGTAAAGTGTATCATCAAAAAACTAGTGTTCTTTCGTTTTGAGACAAACAAAGCAAAAAGGAAGGCACAAAACCATTAGACTCAAAATACAAACAATTTTTGCAACCCCCGTGGCACAGTGGTTAAATGCCTGAACTGCAGGAATAACTGTGCTCACGACCTGGGGTTCAATCCCAGGTAGCAGGCTCGTGGCTGACTCAGTACCCAGCCTGAGTACCCAGCCTGCTGGGAGTGGGGAGCAATGTGTACCCTGCATAATTAAACTATAAACCATCCAGAGACTACCTGAAGTGGTATGGGGTGGTATATAAGCAGAACACTTTGCTTTTGCATTTTGAATGTTTATAGCTCTTAAAATTCTATGTAAAAAAACAGCATAAATAATCATTTTGTGCAAATTCTGTGAAACCATTATTTGCATTATTCCAGGCTGTTTGTATTTATTTATTTATTTACTTGTTTGTTTGCTTGTTTACAATATTACTTATTTGGGAAAATCATTGTTTTCTCATTTTCCTATGTCAAAAGCACCATAAAATTCTGTGCTCACTTGCAAGATGAAAAGAATAATGTTTTCTTTCTTAGTTAGGTGTGCTATGATACGAGAAATAAAGTTTCACACCCCAACAGCAAAAAAATAAAATAAAAAATAATAAAATAAAATAAAATAAAATAAAATAAAATAAAAATAATAATAATAATAATAATAATAATAATAATAATAATAATAATAATAATAATAATAATAATAATAATAATAATGAAGAAGAAGAAGAAGAAGAAGAAGAAGAAGAAGAAGAAGAAGAAGAAGAAAGACATGGGCACGACCAGAAAAAATGATGTTTCGAATTTTCATTTGTCAGAACGGGTCCGTTTCAGGTCGTTTCCGTTTGTCGTGAAATTTTTCAAAAAATTGTCATTTTGTTTGTCATTTGTTGTTTGTCGTTTCCACCGCGATTTAGCACGATTTGAATTCCCAGAGCATAGGGGCATCCCGCAATCAGGGCCGGTGCTAGGTGTTTTTGCGCCCTAGGTGGTGGTGGGTGGGGGCAGGTGGGTGGGTGTGCAGGGTGGTGCCAGGCTGGTGGCGTGCAGGCCGCAGGCTGGTGGTGGCACGGGCGGACGGGCGAGTGGGCAGTTAGGATATCACTTAGGATAGAGGTTCTGTTCTTGGCTTCCACCCCAAATGTGTGTGTCTGCAAGCAAATTGAAGTTGGGAAAATAGAAAATAAATGGTAGTATATAATATATATTTAAAATAAATCCACACCTCCCACTCCCAGTCGAACCTCCCCCTTTATCCAATATAAGAAAAAAATCCTCACAAACTGCCAGAGAAGAAATAAAGAATAAACTGCTATTCCCTTCAGCAGACAAAGCTGCAGGGAATCAAAGAAATTATTTTCTAAATTCAATTCCCTCCCTGCCTGCCTAACTTAAATCCTAAAACCTCCAGCCTCCCTCCTCAATCTCGATCGGATCACACCAGCACCAGCCGCCAGCCCTCCTCCCTCAACCACATCCATACACCCGACTGCGATTTCTGGAAGGTGCCTCAGCTTTTTATGCCCTCCAAGACATCCAGAAGTGTCAGTCAAAAACCTGGCGATGCCATTGGTGGAATGGTTCAAACAATTTGCATGGTCCCATCCCATGCCCAGCCCAAATGGGCAGGTCTAAAAAAAAAAAAGTAAAATAAAAAAATAAAATCAATATGATGTTTTATTGCTATAAGAAAACCCACTGCTGCTACTATTAAAATTCAGGCATTTAAAATAAATAAATTTCACATGTTTCTGTGGTGATTTGGTGTGTTTTTTGACCATGATTTCAAAAGAAAAATTGTGGTC
Organism: Phrynocephalus forsythii; assembly: GCA_029282475.1. Lineage (NCBI taxonomy): Eukaryota > Metazoa > Chordata > Lepidosauria > Squamata > Agamidae > Phrynocephalus > Phrynocephalus forsythii. The sequence continues at coordinate 96,586,634 of JAPFRF010000005.1, forward strand.
ACCATTTTGGATCCCCCCCCACCGCATGGCATGGCGAGACGACGAGGATGACCCCCCCACCCAGCCTGGTGCAAGCAGCCCAGGACAGGAGAAGAGGGGGGGAAAGGCCGGAGACCCCCCAGAAACCACCCCTCTGGTAGGTGGCAAAGCCTCAGGTAGGCATATTTTTGCCTTCTTTTTTGGCCGGGAGTCGGGTTTTTTTAAAAAAAACTTTTAAAAACTTTTTCTGTGCTTCGCATTGTGCGATCGCCGCGATGCCACAAACGGAAACGAAAAACCCGACCAAATTTTTCTTTTTTCGGTTCAAGTTTGAGTTCTGATGGCTTAATTACATAACAGAAACGATAACCGAAAACGGAAACGACAATTTTGCTGAGTCGCGCCCATGTCTAATAATAATAATTTTAAAAAGCATATGTGCACTTCACCCTCCTTATTGCTGCATGTTTTTCTTGGCAGTGATCCTTGTTTGGCTAGCTGACAAATAGTAAGGTCAAATCAAAGTGTACAAGCAGGCAAACCATCTTTCAAATAACTAGTTTGTTTGAGTGAGTGCTGTATAAAGAAATAAAACACAGACCAGGAAGAAGCAATAAAACAGATGAAGTGGTACAGTCAACTTCCCAGGGGAGCAACTGAAGAGTACTTGTGCTATGACATGCCAGGCTTATGATACTAAATGTGACTTTGTAGTAGCTGGGTGAGACTAAAAGGCAACTTGTGGATGAATTGATAAGAACACTACCTCACTTCTCCCTAGAGAACACTTGCCTTGGAGCTGGTAGGTTTCAGTTTATATGTGTTTATCTTCCTCCTGGTTAAATTTGTCTTAAAGTAATGCCCCCATGAAATCTACAAGATGTGAGATTCTGATAGCTGGTAGATCCTTTAAAATCCAGAGATAGTTGTTCTGCATCCTTACCTTGCACTTTAACATCTTATTAGCAATAAAGCAAAGACTAGGGGCTTGGTCCCACGTCCCTTTAAAAGCAGTTTAAATTACTAGATAAACCATGTCTAAAATGCCATCCCCATGGCCACTGGGCTTTTTGAAAAACAAGAAAAAAGAAAACCCGGTAATGCCTCTTTAAGTGAGGTTTCTGTGACTCACTTAAGAGGTAGGGGATTTTTTGCCTCACTTTAAAAATCCACCTTTTAGGAAGGCAGACGTTGTGGGACCACACAGATGATCTGGGTTTCTTCTTTTTTTAACTCATAGCACCGATCGGCTGTTCCTGGGGCCAATCAGCACTGGTTTTTTTTTATTTCTTTGCACCTTCGGAGAAACGGGAAGCTCCATGTGGTGCCCTAACTTTTAATTTTCCCCAGCCAAGTGGTCCGTTTTTTTCCAATGCTAGCTCCACCTGTTGGCCAAGGGGGCTGAACTGCACTTTAAAATAATAAAACAAACAGCTTTGGGTGTGGGAACTCTTGTCCCACTTATTCAATCATGTGATGGGACAAAGAGGAAAAGCCGGACCTTCAGAAGATCAGGATTGACACCCAGGTGAGATAGCAGCCAGAGTTAATGTGAAAGAAACTTTTATTTGCATTCATCTTATCATGTTCCCAAAAATATGTTACAGGAACAAATATGCCAGATGATAAATATCTTCTCAGCACAACAGGGTAGTCAACTTAGCTGCATCCTATTTCTTGAGATTTGGGACCCCAAATCTATTATCAGTTGATAGGCCCTATTAATGTCACATAATCAAATGTGGTCCACCCTTCTACCCAACAGGGTTCTGTGCTGCTGTTGCTAAGATTTGTGATGCAAGAAGTCTCACCAGTCCTGGAGTTACTCCCTGCCTTTCCCAAAATGGCACACTGGGCCCAGTCTCTGGCATAATAAAAAGGCAGAAATATGAAGAGAAAGGGCTGGGAAGAGAGATGGTAGATGTGTGCACTTGGACCCATTGTGCACACACAAATCCTTTCATTCTGTACCAATGGCTCCTGGCACCAGTCAAAAACAGGTGGAAGTGGGTTCTCATATCAGGCTATCCCCTTCTCCAGTGCTGCTCATCCTCCCTTGCCTGGAGAAGCTGAGCAGTACCTTGAGACTGGGAATTGAGGTTGGACAGGTGCCCAGGACAAAGGCATGCAAGCATATTTATCTGAAAGCATTTTCAAGTTCTACTTCAGACCTTTGCCTTCCTAACTGACTTCTGGGCAGGGAGGGGATAGAGTAGGGCTTTTGTGTATCTCTCTCTCACACACACCAAAATCATTCATCGTAAAGCTGGAACTATGTGGAGAAATGAAAAGGATAGAAAAGGGCTCAAGTGTCAGTAGTTATATACAGAAAGAGAGAGAGAGAGAGAGAGAGAGAGAGAGAGAGAGAGAGAGAGAGAGAGAGAGAGAGAGAGAGAGAGAAAAATGAATGAATGATGGAACAACCTAGGTGCTCCTTTGTAATTTTGTTGATTGCTGACCACTATGCTAGAGCACTGAAACTGTTGGCTGCAAAGTTGGCAGCTCGGCAGTTCAAATCCCAGGTGCCCTGGAGCAGAGTGAGCTCCTGCTGTTAATCCCATCTCCTGCCAACCTAATGGTTTGAAAGCATGCAAATGCAAACATATAAATAGGTACTGCCATAAAAAGTGGGAACGTAAACAGTGTTCCGTGTGCAGAAATACATTCAGCCGTGCCAGCTCCATGGCTATGAACTTGTACAACACTGGCTTTTGGGCTTAAAATCGGAGATGAGTGCTGCCCTGAGAGTCAGACACGACTAGCACTTAAGTGTGTGTGTGTGGGGGGGGAAGCGACCTTTACCTTTACCTTTTTATGCAAAAATGGATGTTGTTTACTATCAGTTCTAAACAAGTATTCTTCTCCTCCCCCTTCATTACCTAATTGGCATCCAGTGTTGGACATAGACCACTACTTTTTGCTTTCACATATTTCTGTTTTACACTACTCTAACCGATGACAGTTCTGACTGATCTGTTAATAACATCCATCTATCTTGTTTATGATCTTGCTCTACTCTGTCTGATCTGAGGCCATCATAATACATGTAGTTCTTTATTTCATAATCCATCTACTTTTGTCATGGTGTGACCCATCCATCTCCATTTTCATTATGTTACCTGTGATTTTTTACATTTATTAAAATATGACATTTCTGTCCATTTTGACAATAGCGAAAAATACTGGACATAAAACAAGTGGCTCTTTAAGGTGAATTTGTTTATAAAAATTGCTTCAAATGGGGGAATGTTCATTATTATAGTTCTTAAAGTAGGATTTCTGTCTCTGTTTGAGGGCATGTCAGGGCAGCAAAAAGGGCATACTGCCCCCCTTCAGCCCCACTATTAGAAGAATGTAGATGGGCCTCTCTCTCAAGTTGCATTCTATTCAGCACCAGTTAGGCCTCATCTTTAGCACTGTATCTATTTATGGACAACACACTTGAAGAAGAATACTAGAAAACTGGAACAACTTCAGAGGAGGGCAATGAGGATGATTATAAGAACATGAGAACAGCCTTGATGGAACAGGCCACAGCCCATCCAGTCCAGCATTCTGTCTCATACAGTGGCTCACCCTTTGCTTCAGTGTATTCCCAAGTAGATGTCTTCACCTGCTTACAATTCCCCGCAAATGGTATTGAGAGATATCCTGCCTATCTCTCCAACCCAGAGGTTGTCTTTAGGCATCCATAATTATTAGGAGTCTGGAAACCAAGTCCTATGAGGAAAGACAGGAAGAACTGGGGATGTTTAGCTTATAGAAAAGAAGATTTGGGGGAGATAGAACTTTTCAAACACTTGAAAGGCAGTCATACAGAGGAGGGGCAGGATCAGCCCAGAGTTCAGGATATGCAAAAATGTTGCAGGAAGCCAGAAGATGACAGAACATCAAGTAAAACCTCTTGATGGAGCAGTAAGGCAATGGAACCAATTGTCTCAAAAAGCTGTAATGCCCCAATACCGGAGGCATTCAAGAACAATTTAGACAACCACCTGGCAAATATTCTTTGATTGGTTTTCCAGTACTGAACGGGCTGTTGGACTTCATGGTCTAATAATCCCCTTCTAACTTCATGGTTCTATGTTGTATGATCCTATGATTCTTTGATTCTAAATCTCATTAGGGTAGGCCATAGGCAAGGCAAAGCTCCTGGGATTCCCTCCAAGGGACAGTAGGATCACATCAGGGGTGGACTGCTTTAGAAAGACATTACTTCACCTCCCATGGGCTGCATCAAGCCCAGGAATACCAATAAATGGCCAAAGTGGGTGAGGTGAAACCAGACTTGCTTAGAAAGTGACTTTCCATTTTGTTTTGTTTTTGTTGGGGCTCTTAGCCAATTTGTTAATTCATATTCATCATAAATTGAATTGCCTGACAAATATCATTTGTTGATTTTTAGCATTTTTAATTAGCTATAAAATGCTGTCCAGGTACATAGAGACAAATTTGGATGAAGCATCACCTTACTTTCTATTGTAGCGTGGGGTTAGTGATTCAGCAGTGATTTCAGCTCAGAGACAAAGCAGGCTGGAGACAGCTTCTAGTGAACAGCTCTTTAATCAGGGAGAGACAAGACTGAGGACTGGGGAGAGGGAGTTACATTTATAGGGGCCAGGACTGGCTAGGAAAATATACATTTTGGAGGGAACAATTACTACCAATCACCAGGCTGCCTTTTGGCGGGAACCAATAGGATTGAAGATCCAAATGCAGCAACTAGAATCAACCAATAGGCTTGTTCCCTTTGGAACAGGAAGGCAGTTACTTCAACAAGCAATTACAGATCAATACATAACACCCCTCCCCCCCTGGTGGGCACAGCACACGTAATCCTTTAGATATTGTGGGGCCCTGCGACTTCTAGTTGATCTCCTGACTACGGGTGTTGCAGGGGCTTCAGTAGGCAGTGTCTGTGGTGGAGAGTCTACTGTAATCGTTTCGTCTGACACGGAGGGGGTTTCAGACAACTCAGTGTCCCTGATCTGTTCCTCGGCGCCATGAGGACTTGCAGGAGCAGATTCATTTGCAGACGCCACTGGTACCTGCATTCCTGGGGCATCTCCGCTCTGGCCTTGCAGCTGTGAATCATTAATGGGGGTAGTGTCACTCTCAGGCTGCAATTCACCCATACCGGTACCAAATCTACTGGGTGCTCTGCGCCTCACTTGGTCCACGTGCCTACGCCAGACCCTGCCATCTTCAATGGTCACGTAATAAGAGACTGGCCCAGACGCTCTGGTTATCACCCCTGGCAACCACAGGGGACCTCTGGCATAATTTCTCACCCAGACCAAATCTTCAGGAGCAAAATACCTTGTAGAGTTGCTCTCTACCTGTGGAGGTGCTCTAGCCTTGCAGTTTGGCATTTTCTCTGGGTGGACATAGTCCAGCACCATCACCAGCCTTCTACCTAGAAGCAGCTCTGCTGGTGACTTGCCCGTAGTAGTACACAGCGTCGCATGCTGCAAGAACAACATTCGGGCAATGCGCGTTGACCAGTCACCCTCCATCAAGCGTGTAAGAGATCCTTTGGCTGTCTGCACCATGCGCTCAGCCTGCCCATTTGATGAGGGATGAAAAGGAGCTGAGGTGACCACTCTTATGAAATTATCAGCCAGAAATGCCCTGAATTCTTGGGATACAAAGGCTGCTCCATTGTCTGAGACAATGGTCTTGGGCAACCCATGGGTTGCAAACAGCTGTCTCAGCACCTTGATGACTGCAGCTGACGACATGCTGGGAACCATAGCCACCTCTGACCATTTAGAATATGCATCAACGATAACCAAAAAAACCTTTCCTTGGAATGGCCCAGCAAAATCTAAGTGCAGCCGGCTCCAGGGAGTCCGGGTCTGCTCCCACCAGTGGACTGGTGCTCTGGCCACTTCTGAGCGCACTTCCTGACATGCCTTGCATGTCCGTACCCATCGTTCAACATATTGGTCCATCCCAGGCCACCATACATAGCACCGGGCCAGCGACTTCATCCTGACCATTCCCGGATGCCCCAAGTGCAGTGTATCCAGAACCCTGTTTCCCAGTGGTGCTGGGATGATCACCCTGTCTCCCCATAGGAGACAGCCCTTATGCAGGGATAGCTCATGTTGCCTTGTTGCGTACGGTCCAAAGTTTTCGTCATGCGGGCCACCTGGCCATCCCCTCCCCACCCAAGTGAGCACACGGGAGAGAGCGGGATCTTTCCTTGTTCTCTCAGCTATTTCAGTGGCAGTTACAGGCCCCCCCGGAAGTGTTTCCAGCATCATCACTCTTTCAGCTGGGGCAGGATCTGCATCGCACACACCAGGAAGGGGCAAGCGACTTAGTGCATCAGTGTGGCACAACCTTTTCCCTGGAACATGGGTCAGGGTGTACTGGAACCCATTCAGGAAAATAGACCATTGCAGCATTCTGGGGGAGAGAATCTGCGGCGTCTGTTTGTTCGGGTGGAACAATCCTAACAGAGGCTTGTGGTCAGTTTCAAGGCAGAAGTGGCGACCATATAAATAGTCATGAAACTTTCTAATCCCTGCCACTATTGCCAGGGTTTCCTTGTCAATTTGTGCGTAGTTGCGCTCCGTTGGCGACAACGTACGAGAATAGAACGAGATGGACTTTTCTGACCCATCTGCTTCCCTATGGATCAGCACAGCTCCCAGCCCATATTGAGAAGCATCACATGCCAGAACAAGAGGTTTCGACTCATCATAATGTGCAAGGACGCTCCTGCTAGTCAGCATGCCCCGCAAGGTGTCAAAAGCCTTCTGCTGTGCCTGAGCCCAACGCCACACACTCTTTTTCTTCAATAGTTTATGCAACGGTTCCGCTATTGAAGCTTTCTGAGGTAGGAATGAATGATAAAAGTTAATAAGTCCCAGGAATGACTGTAACTCCGTCTTGTTCCGTGGGCGTGGTGTCTCAGTAATGGCTTTAATTTTAGAGTCAGTGGGGTGGATGCCCGTTGCATCAATTTTAAAACCCAAGAAATCCACAGATGGCACCCCAAAACTGCATTTTTCCTTTTTCAGCTGCAGCCCCACCTCCTTAAATTTGAGTAACACAGCACGGATACACCCCACTAGTTCCTGTGGGTCTTTTCCAGCAATCAGAACATCATCAAAAAATGGCAAGACCCCTGGCAGACTCCTTAACAGGTGCTCCATTAGCCCTTGAAAAATTCCAAACTGTAACCTGTTCACTCTGAAAGCTCCTTTGTGCATTACGGTCGTTTGTGCTTCCACAGATTGTGGAGTCACTGGCAGCTGTTGGTAAGCTTGAGCCAGATCAAGTTTGGCAAACATTTTCCTCCCAGCCAATTTTGCCAACAGCTGTGAGATGACTGGAATGGGGTATGAATTTCCCCTGAGTGCCTTGTTGATGGTACATTTGTAGTCTGCACAAATCCTCACTTCCCCATTTGCCTTAAGGGGTGTGACGATAGGAGTCTCCCACCTAGAAGAGTCCACAGGTGAAAGAACTCCCTGTTTGACCAATTTGTCCAGTTCTGCCTCAATTTTGGGTTGCAGCACAAAAGGCACTCACCTTGGCTTGAGTCGGATTGGAGCCACCCTGGGGTCCAGCTCAAAGTCAATTGGAGGCCCTTTATAACAACCCAGCTTTCCACTGAAGAGTTCAGCAAATTCTTGGCCTAATACCTCACCCAACCCAGGGGCAGTTTGGACTGAGTTGAGCCCTGATATACTCAGCCCCAAGGCAGGAAACCAGTCAGTACCCAAAAGACTGGGGCGACTCCCCTGTGCAATCACCAATTTAAGCACGGCCTGTTTCTCCCAGAATTGTACCCTCACAGCACACATTCCTAGAATGTGGATGCGGCCTGCCATGTATGATTGCAAGGTTGCTGGGAATGGCTCCAGAGAGGGGAACTTACCCCCAGGAAAGAGCCCCCTTGCAGTCTGGTCTGAGACAATGGTGAATCCAGATCCAGAATCCACCTCCATGTTGCACGGTCGACCTTCGATCTTCACTCTGATGGATGGTTTGCCCTGTGCCGGAAACTGCACAATCTCTCTGTTGATTTCTGTGATATAATTGCAGTCGTCTAGGAGATGAGTTGTGGTGGATGATCTGCGACACGTTGATCTAGGTGATTCCGTTGTTGCAGCTGCCACTGACCGACAGACTCGGCCGATGTGTCCTGTCTTACCGCAAGCCCTGCACGTAGCATCATGAAAACGGCAGCTTTTCCGCTCATGGTGTCCGCCACAGCCTGTGCAAGCGCCTCGGCGATCTTTGGGCCATGCATCCGCCTGACGCACCAACTCAACACCCCGGACTGGGCTCTGGCTTGGACTAGCCTCTGGCTCATCCATGGCATGGGCAGCCTCTACCCGCAGCTTTGTGGTCTTGCCACTGGCATTGAGCTCTTCCTGCTCATAATTCTCTGTGGCAGAGGCCTCTTTCAAGGCAGAGGCAAGGGTGACATCTTCCTTTGCCACAATGCGCCTTCAGGCTTTTTTGCTGCAGAGCCCCCCAACAAATTGATTCAAGAGAGTGTCTTCAAGATTTGGGAAGCCACAGTGCTGAGCAAGCTCCCGGAGTCCTGCCAGGAATGTAGTCACAGATTCTCCAGCTTGCTGCTGCCTTTTCTGGAACTCCATCCACCAGGCCATCTGGGTTTTGGTAGGTGCCAAGTGGCTTGTCAGCCAGGCAAAAATGTCTGTGAGTGCTGTCTCACTGAGCTTTGCTGGGGTGAGCAGCGCCTTGGCCAACATGAAGGTCTCCCGCCCACAGCAACTCAGGAACGTGGCCCTTCTTTTGCTGACATCTGTGATTCCTTGAGCCACCGCGAAGAACTCAAAACGCTCAACATAGTCCTCCCAAGTGTGAGGCTCGGACAGCTGGAAGGGCTCCAAGACCCGTGGGCTTTCCATTCTCCAGGTGGGCAGGGTTGTCTTCTAGCCAGCAGGTGAGTCTTGTCTCTGCTGCGATCCGGGCTCTGAGTCATCGTGATGGGCCTCTGCTACTCAGCATTCCGGATCCCATCCTCGTCGACAGTATTGTAGTGTGGGGTTAGTGATTCAGCAGTGATTTCAGCTCAGAGATAAAGCAGGCTGGAGACAGCTTCTAGTGAACAGCTGTTTAATCAGGGAGAGACAAGACTGAGGACTGGGGAGAGGGAGTTACATTTATAGGGGCCAGGACTGGCTAGGAAAAGATACATTTTGGAGGGAACAATTACAACCAATCACCAGGCTGCCTTTAGGCGGGAACCAATAGGATTGAAGATCCAAATGCAGCAACTAGAATCAACCAATAGGCCTGTTCCTTTTGGAACAGGAAGGCAGTTACTTCAACAAGCAATTACAGACCAATACATAACACTTTCAACCCCTTCAAGTTTGGTGGAGATTGGAGATTTGATGTCTGAATTATTTATCCCTAAAAAGGGCCTCCCCATGAAAGTTTTCCCCAGGCACCTAAAGACTCCAAACTTTCAGTGAAGCTTTTTTATTTTTTATTTTTTTTATTTTTTCAGCACTGACCATACAGCCCCAGGGGCCAGGTCAGCACCTTTTTTTTTTAACTCCCGGACACCGGGGGTGAGAGGTGCTAGCTACTGCACCCCTAATTCTGGAGATGGGTACAATTAATTCATCAATTCATCAGCTCTGATGAATAACAAATCATAATGAATCATTTTTTTTTAATTCTGGAGATGGGTACAATTAATTCATCAGTTCATTAGCTGTGATAAATAAAAAATCATAATGAATCACATTTTTTAAAAAAAATTGTACCCATCTCTAGTTGTAACCAAACACAACCAAAAAAAAAAAAACCCACTATACTAATTGAAGAAAAAAACACTATACTAATTCTGGAGGTCCCCAACAGAGGGGAATGTTTTTTGTTTTTTTGTTTTTTTGTTTATTAGGGGCCAGAAAAGGGAGAAGATTGTGATGTGAAGTGTTGCTTAGGTTAGGTTTATGCAGACTTCAAGGCCGTACTGGAATGGACCAGAGATAACCGGCTCAAGCTTAATCCGGAGAAGACAGAGGTTCTGTTCTTCGGGGTGCCCTCGTCTCGGTACAATGGCCCCCTCCCTAGTCTGGGGGGTATTTCCCTCCAGCCTACAGACAGGGCCAGGAACCTGGGCATGGTCCTGGATTCGGCCCTCTCCCTGGAAGCCCAGGTGATAGCAGTCTCCAGGGCCGCTTTCTTCCATCTCTGCAGGATCGCCCAGATCCGTCAGTACCTTGATGAGTCCTCCCTGAGGACAGTCGTGCAGGCCCTGGTGGTCTCGAGGATCGACTATTGCAATGCCCTCTACGTGGGGTTGCCCTTGACCCTGGTCCGGAGGTTGCAGCGGGTGCAAAATGCGGCGGCCAGGCTGGTGGTGGGTGCTCGTAGATACGAGCACATCACCCCAGTCCTGGTCCACCTGCATTGGCTCCCCGTTGCCTTCCGGATCAGGTTCAAGGTACTGGTCTTGGTTTTCAAGGCCCTCCACGGCTTGGGACCAGGATACCTGGCAGAGCGCATCTCCCAGAGGGCATCCGGATCCAGACCCACGAGATCATCGCAGGCGCGCTCATTGAGAGTGGCCACACCCAGAGAGGCGCGGAAAACGCGTACACGGAACCGCGCCTTCTCTGTGGTGGGGCCCTCTCTCTGGAACCATCTGCCGCCTGAGCTGCGCCTGCTGGAGTCCCTGCCTGCCTTTAAGAGGGCTCTAAAGACCTACCTCTTTAAAGATGCATATGGTGACCTTGCTACTTAGTCCATCTTTTATTTCCCTGCCCTATTGTTTGCTGCCATCTTGCCTCCCGCCACCCCTGCCTGGTGGCTCGGCTATTTTTAGCTTTTAGCTTTTTATGCTTCTTTTTTTTCTGTGTTGTTAGCCGCCCAGAGTTCCCGTAGGGAAGATGGAGCGGGATATAAGTATTTAAATAAATAAATAAATAAATAAATTTTTAAAACAATCTTTTACAAAGTGTTCTTTGTAATTTGAGAGGGAAATGATATGATACAAAAATTGAAACAGTGAGCACTTTCTTTTTCCCTGGGCAGAATACACACTTCACTAACAACTGATTTGGGCTTAAAGAGTTAAAATTGAGACTTCAGTTTTGCCTTCTCCAGTGTTTCTACTCCAAGCATGACGTAAGTCTGGATCTGACCAATAATACATAGCAGCTGGCATTCACAATGTATTAGCTGAGGCATAATTAACAAAGAGATGAAAGAAACATAGGAAGCTTATCTGCTTGACAACAGACAAGATAGTGCTACAGATGTGGCAAAAGCAAGAGTAAGGTTTAACAAATCTGGAATAAATATGGGGACAGGACTGCCATTTGTTCTACAGATATTGAACATGCAAATAAGTAGAAATATTTCCTTGCTCATATGAAAGAGATCCAAGTTGGATGTTTCAAGTACTTCATGCAATCTGAGAGTGTCGTGCTTCAACTATGAATTACAGGTCCGTAACACAGTGAAAGGAAGGATGTGGATGAATGGTTGGGAGATATCAAATACATCCACATAGAGAGTCACAAACAATTTATGAAAATCTTTATTGAGGGACATATTTTAAAAGAAATCCTTATCATTCTATGTAACACCAGGAGGATTGAGATCAAAATGTCTGTCCTAGAGAGTTTCATGTCTCACAAGCAAAAGTACAGTTGAAAGAAAAACATTTCACTTCAAAAGCATGGCTTCTCTTTGAGCTTCATTTCCTTATGTATTTCTTGGTATTTCATTCTCTCTGTCTCTGAAAACACAATATATATTTTAATAGAATCTCTTTCTCAGCAGGAAATAAAGAATCTTGTGAGGAAAACTGAGTCAACGGAAATGACAGGGTTTCTTTCTGTGCAGGTGAACATCTTCCCTGCCTTGAGATGAGTTTCTCTCCAATGAATTGCAGAAAACATACCAAACACACCCATTTTATTATTTCATAGAACGTCCAATGTATTGTACAAGCTAAATGGATGACATTCTGAACTCCCTCTAGTGTAACCATGATCAATGTAGTGGGGGTAGGCAAAGCAAATGTGTATAAAGGAAAGGTTTTTTTTTCAGGGAAGTAACAAATCTGCAATGCAGTGTTCCATGATTTATTTAAATGATATATTTATCAAAGTCCATTAGTTGTTTAATGTTAGTAGGAACTGGCAAACCACACCAGTATTCCTGCGGAGAAAAATCCATGGACGTGGAGTCACGAAGGGTCAGTCACGACTGTAACACACAACACACACACACACACACACACACACACACACACACACACACACACACACACACACACACACACACACACACACACACACCACCACCACCACCACCACCACCACCACCACCACCACCACCACTAAAGAAAACAAGAGAAAACCAAAAGAAAGTCAAAGAAATTGTGATGTGTAATTTAGGAAATAACTGGAAGGTATCTGGTGCTTGAGTTAGGAACGTTATGTTCTTCTGAGCCAGGAATTAGTTTAATGAATTATCTAGAACCCAGGATTATACAACATGTTAAGCTTTAGGGGGCAGGGGACTTGTTAGATCGAAACATTTTGCTACTCATCCAAGTAGCTTCTTCAGTCTGAGGAAAGTTGGTAGGACACCTCCAATTTATACTCCACATCAGTTTTATTTCACCATGGTCTGAAAAGGCTCACTAGATGGACAAGGGCCATCTGTGACACCTCCAAAAGAAGTCATGATCACAAGGTCTCAAATGTGGGGCTGAATAACTAGATTTCAACTAATACGAAAAGAGACTAATGTTGGTACCTGCTGAGCTTTGATGAGGAAACTATTTCATATTCAGGGTACTAGATCTAGGAAAGTACTTTCCCATGTTTCCATATGATACTCTGTATGAATCTCCTAACTTGGCTTGACACCAGTGATGTCAGTAAGAACGCAAGAGGTTCTGCTGCACCAAGACTCTGGAACTCCCTCCCACTAGAGGCAGGGACTGCCTCATCTCTGTCATCCTTCCGGAAACAGGCAAAGACCTTTCTCTTCAGGGAAGCTTTCCCTGAATGATGGACTACCATTATGTGTCATTTATATGAATCTATGGGTTCACATAGACTTTGTGTTTATGACTACTTTTAACTATGTTGCTTTAATGTAATGTTTGTCTATTAATGCTGTAAGATGTCCCTCAATTCCTTGTTCTCAAATACTTGAACATGTCTTAAATGTACTGGACTGTATATTATCCTTCGTTACTGTAAGCTGCCTTGGGTCCTTTTCCAAGGAGAAAGGCAGGGTAAAAATACTCTAAAATAAATAAATAAATAAATAAGTTCCTCTCCTCTGCTTCCTAGACAGCCAAATTTTATTCCTCTACTTTCCAAACCTCCAAGGGTAAATGCTTTTTAGATTAGAACTGCTATACAGTAATCCCTCAATTTGCAAGTCTACTGGGGGAGGCAGGAAAAAAGATTCTGAAAGTGAAAGTCCAGAAAGAAAACTTCTCATCTTCTGACTGGAGAGCCATATTGCTGGAAATGTTCTCCAAGTGGAAGCAAATCCTTCCTAGGTAACAGGACAGTACCCCACAGCTGTCAGGAATCAGGCCTTATTATTTAAAGTGCAATTGAGTGAATGGACAAAGTAAGTACAGGAGGAATAAGTAATCAAGGTAGCCATTAGACATGGGCATGGAACGCCGAAATTTCTGTTTCCGTTTCCGTTTTTTTGGTTCCGTTAGGTAACGGAAACGGTAACGGTAATTAAGCCAGCCCCATTCAAACCCGAACCGACAAAAGAAAAATTTGGTCAGGTTTTTCATTTCCGTTTGTGGCATTGTGCGATGTGAAGCCCAGGAAAAAAGTTTTTTAAAAAGCTTTAAAAAAAAGATTCCCGGCCGAAAAAGCAGGCAAAAATATGCCTGCCCGAGGCTTTGCCACCTACCAGAGGGGTGGTTTCTCGGGGGGGGGGGGTTCCCGGCCTTTCCCCCCTCTCTTCTCCTCTCCTGGGCTGCTTGCACCAGGCTGGGGGGGTCATCCTCGTTGTCTCGCCATGCCATGCGGTGGGGGGGGAATCCAAAATGGCGACCACAATTTTTCTTTTAAATCGTGGCTCTCTGGCCTTGTGGCCTCCAAAGTAGGTGGCTGAAACAATCCCTCCCTCAAGTTCCCTGGCACTCTGGCTTCGTGGCTTTCCTGCGTGGACTGTGTCTCCACTGGGTTGGCAGAACTCTGGCCTTGTGGCCTCCAAAGTAGGTGGCTGAAACAATCCCTCCCCAACCAAGAAAAATTCTCTGGCGCTCTGGCTTCGTGGCTTTGCTGCGTGGACTGTCACGAATTGGGCTCAGCTGCCTGCACCCCAACCATTCAAGGGAGCAGGTCCAACCCACCACCCGTCCTTCCTGCTCTCTGAATGGCTGCCTTTGCCAATCAGTTCTTGAAAAACCAGTGGTCCCTTTTGCTGGCAGTCCCGGGGGGGGTCCTTTTCTTCCCACAGAGCCCTTCTTGCAAGTTGCCACCCAATGAAAACAGTTACAGGGCAGAGGGGGGCTGGGTGGTCCGCTGAAAGCAGACAAGAGCAGCTGAAGGTGGGCCCACATGTCCGGATCAGGCTGAGCGGGAGCGAAGCCTCCACCCGTGGCCACCTAAGACAACACCGAGGCCACTTCCGATGACACGGCAGGGACGCCGGACAGGGTGGAGGGCAGCGGAGGGTCTCTGCCCTGGAGATGGGCCTGGAACTGCACCACCTGGTCAAGGAGGGAGAAGGTCTGCTCCATGAGCGAACCGGGCTCCTCGGTCGGCCAAGAATCTGAGGCAAAGGACAAACCTGCCCAGGCAAAGGCTGGGCAGGCAGCTCGGCTGGGCCACGCTGGCATGGCGTTTCCAGGGTGCTCCCACCAGGCGCTCCCTCTGCTCTGTCCTGAATTTGATCCTTGGAGATTCTGCCAGTGAGCTCCTTGGGATACTCCAGGTGGTGGTGATTCCCCAAGAGGTTGAGGGGCACTCATCCGGATGAGTGTGGGGGGTGAAGCATCTGAATCTATGACCGCTAGTTGACCAGGGTGGCATTTGCTTGGCTTTACAAGGATTGTCATAGGGAGGTGACATTGAGAGGAGTAGACCCTCATCCAGATTTGGGGGAGGAACAGAATACTGTGTCTCCTGCTGCCTCTGAGAGGTGGAGGGGAAATGGAATAGCTTAAAGGCGTAAAAAAAAAAGTATAACAGGCAGCCAGACCAAGTAGGGTGGCCAGTTCAGTCAGCGCTGTTGACCAAGAGAAAAAAAGAATATTGCATTCTGCCCACTTTGTTTGCATTATTGCAAAGGATGCAGTCTTATGCTATGATATATTTATTAAATATATTATTCATCACCCAGTTTAAAGTGTTTTCTGCCTGCTCTGGGTCATTGCAGGATGCCCCCATGCTCTGGGAAGTCAAATCGCGCTAAAATCGCAGTAGAAACAACAAACGACGAACGAAATGTCGAACCGAAAAATTTCTGAAAAATTTCACGACAAACGGAAACGGAACGAAACGGACCCGTTCCGACAAACAAAAAATCAAAACGTCATTTTTTTCTGGTCGTGCCCATCTCTAGTAGCCATACCTGTGAATATAGCTAGTGTACTAATGGGGAGAAATTAGAGTTCATAGGCTAAGAATACCACACTGGTGTTCATGATGAGCAGTCTGTTATAGAGATGGGCACGAAACAGAAAAATGGCGTTTCGGTTTTTTGTTTGTTGTTGAGAGGTCTGTTTCGGTTCGTTTCCATTTGTCGGGGATTTTTTGAAAAATTTCATTACCGTTTTTTGTTTTTTCGTTTGTCGTTTCTACCCGCTTTTTGCGTGATTTTTAAAGCATTTCCGAGTGCAGGCATCCTCCAACGCCCCAGACCAGAGGGAAAACACTAAAAAAATGGATGCTGGCAGAGACACAGTATAGACTAGGTATGCAGGGAGGCTGCAAAGGCAGCGGCGGGCGTTGCCCAGGTGCAAGGCAGCCACAGAGTGACTGCACTGCGAGAGGTACGCAGCACACACACACACAGGGAGGCTGCAGAACTGAAGCTAGAGTCGCAGAGACAGCAATCCCACCCTAACTCCCACCAGAGACTGCAAGGAGGACGGGGGCTGCCAGACCTTTTTATGCCCTCTGGGGCTGCCAGACCTGCCCACCCAGTCTGCAACCTGGGCATGCTAATGGTTGAACATGATCCCATCACATGGCATGCCTCCATTTTGTGGCTGATGGTGACATCCATTTTAAAGGGAAAAGAAAAATACATAGCGATGGGAGAAGACAAAAACAAACATTTTAAGGACCCCATCCCCCTGGTAGGTATTATCAGACAATATAAATAATTATCGCTGTGTTTTCCCGGATGTCCAGGGCATTTTTTAACATTTAAAACAGCTCATTTCATTGCGTGTTGCCATTAATGGAAACGAAAAGTAACGACCACAATTTTCGTGGTTCTGTTCGTTTCATTGCATTTTCATCACAATTTTCATTTGTTGTTTCATTACATAACGGAAACGACAAACGGTAATGGAAACGAAAAAATGTTTGTTCCGTGCCCATCTGTAGTCTGTGATCTGAAAAGATGGCTCATTAACCATGAGATGTGGTATTGAAATGCTGTAACATTTGGAATATGTTTGTAAATTATTTACAGTAAAGCCCAAGTGACAACTAATTATGGCCACCCAACACAAACTGCCGGCCCTAATTCTTCTCTTAGCATAAATCTCCCCAGTTCTCTGTATGTAATTTGAACACATATTGACTACCTATAAATTTATTTCATTAAGCCTAGAAAGGAGTCTTTTGCTTTTCCATAAACCACACAAGACCCAGATGTTTGAGCTGGTGGGAGTAGGTTGGTGACAAAGGTACATTTATTGTCATTCATTCTGGAAATAATGAGGTTAGTTTGGGGTGGGGAGTGGGAACAGGGTAAAGGTGATGTTGGTGATGGAGTCATTGCAAAATATTTGAGGACTCAGCAGACTATAAGCTTTCTGATCATCCAACTTCTCAAACACTGAACTGTCGAGTGGTTTATTAACTTGTGGGTTGAATAACGTCCAGCAGATGAGGGATAACTTGCAGCAGATGGTATTTCTTATTGAGCATTATGTGTCCAAAATACTGCAGTTTTTTTCAGTGATTTTCACAGTGCCAGGGGCACATCTGACAAGACTTCCCAGGTGCCCTTCACTGTTTGATTTTGATAATGTTTTATTCTCCCTTGCTTACCATGGCAAAAAAGATGACAATTCTGACTTCAGCTTTTCCTTGAAAATGAAAAAGACTTAATTTATTTCAAAAATAACTAAAATTCCTGCAGCATCTTCATAACTCATACATTTACTGCTGTTAGAAGTGACTTTGGGCCTTTTTAAACGACCCCTAAGATCCGCTGGTCCCTTAAATTCGGATCAGAGATCTTGAGGGTTTGTCGCTCTCCCTGCGTTCCCACCCCCTCCGCACTTCCTTGTTCTGTCTGCGTGAGGGGAGGGAGAAAAAAAAGGGAGAAAAGAATGCACTCTTACCTCCGGAGTGCCGGTGGAAGTTGCTCCGACCCCCTGTCACTTCCTTGTTCCTCTTAAAGGGGCCGGAGGCAAAAAACAACAGCAAAAAGAAGCAAGGAGAGCCCGGCACTCTCCACATCAAAATTTTTCACTCTCCCAGAGCAGGTACTTGAAAGATGCGCTGGGTCGCACTTAGGTGGGCGGGGTCGCACTTAATTTTCTGTTAGCTCCGGAGCTGGTGGGGAAATATTTTTAAGCTCCGGAGCTGGGAGCCATTTGCAGTGGAGCTTAGGGGTCGTGTATAAACGCCCAAAAGATACAACTATGCATTCAAAAGTATATGCAAGCCACAAGGGATATAGTGGTAGTGAAAGCTTGTTAAGCCTTCCTGGAGTCAAACCCTATTTATCTTGTCTCTTCTGCAGCTTCATTATCCAATAGGTTGGCATTTTTCAGTCTTGAACACATCTTCCTGCATCTCTTTCTTAGTCACATGACCCCAGTAGTAGACCCTACATTTTCTTCCTCCCAGTGATGTAGCTCCCTTTAATAAAACATCTGTTTGTTTTAGCCGATCATTCCAAGGAAAAACTTTCATAGCTCCTAACAATTAGAACACAAAGAGCTGTTAGGATGCTGCCTGCAAACAAGTCCTCTTGCTAAAAGAAAGGATTTTTTTATTTCTGCCCACAAGACTTATTGAAACCAGAATATGAAATAATTTAATCATTAGCAATTGATATAAGGTGACTGAAAGATATAATCATTTTGTACCATCTGCGGAACAAAGAATATACTGCATCCTAGAGATAAACCTTTACATAAATATATACAACAAAAATTCTAAGTCCCAAGTGTTTATCATCTATAATTGGCAAATGACCCAGAAAAAACAGCACAAACCTAATTGTATTAGCAACTAGCACCAATAGACTTCTGGAGAAAAGTGGAACTTTGAGGTTTCTATCGCTCATGAAATTCCTGTGCCAGGATGTTTAATAGCATAGTACTGTGTCCTGTTCTGCGCACCTCAATTTAAAAAGGATGCTGAGAACCTTGAACGGGTCCAAAGGAGGGCAACCAAGATGATTGAGGGTCTGGAAGAAATGCCTTACGAGGAGTGGCTTAGGGAGCTGGGAATGTTTAGCCTTAGAAAAAGAAGGCTGAGAGGGGAAATGATAGCTATGTTTAAATATTTGGAAGGATGCCATATTGAAGAGTGGACAGGTTTGTTTTCCATGGCTTCAGAGACTAGGATGCGGGGCAATGGTCTCAAACTACAGGAAAAGAGATTCAATTCAAACAATAGGAAGAAGTTCATGACAGTTAGAGTTGTCTGGAAGTAGAATATGCTGCCATGAAGGATGGTGGAGTCTCCTTCTTTGGAGGTTTTTAAGCAGAGGCTGGATGGCCATACGTCAGGAGCATTATGATGGGTTTCCTGCATGGCAGGGGGTTGGACTAGATGGCCCTTGAGGTCTCTTCCAACTCTATGATTCTATGCTTCTAAGAATTGCTGGATAACTCAGTGTTTTAGATCTCTAGCTTCGGAGCCAGAGGTTGGGAGTTCAGTTCCCCTCTGTGCCTCGTTGAGAGAGACTGGATTCAATGATCGATAGGGTCCAAGTTTTAAACAACATTGATGGCCAACTGTACAATATCAGAAGTTGTCAGAAGATAGTGAACAGATATAATTTTGTATTAAATAAAATAATAATGCAATACATAGCTATTATATTGTTTTTGTGGTGCCAGTGATGAAACGAAACAGCTAGTGATTTGGTGATGATGGTAGTAGTTGTTCTTCTTGCTACACCAACCAGAATATCTCCCCACAAGCAAGCCCTACAAGAGGGATAGAAGGAATGGTTTTGTTTTGTTTTTGTTCCTCATTTTTAATATGATCCTGGATCTATTCAGTTGAGTTTTATATTAGATGTTGCTCTGTGTTCTGGGGGATTTAATCAATGACACTTAGTGATAGTGATATTTATGAAAATCTCTGGCAGTGATTGGCTGGGAAACCATTATGTCACGCAGGGACACAAATGGCAGACATATCTCCTGACTGGGAGCCATAAAACAACACATTTAAATGCCATCAGTAGAATTCACCCTTTGCCTTCAAGGCAGATTCCTTAAAGTGGCTCCAAAGCACAATCTATGTCTGAAGTGTTGGCTGGCAGGTGCCCTAAATAACCAGCCCCCCAGTGCCTACTGAAATCCTATATGGTCTTTGTGAGATAGGCTTGTGATGTGCATTATATTTGTAAACATCCATCATCTTGCTGAATCCTATCTCTTTGCTAAATTTGTTTTCAGTATTGGAACAACACAAATCTGTAAAGGTGAATGGTTCAAATATTACCTGGAAGGAAGAGTATCAGCTTCTGAAGTTCTCTGAAGAAAATGATAGCTCTTTCCAATGAGCTTCACTTTTGCCTTTTTACAGAAAGAAACTGAAAGTAAATCACTGCAATTCACATCCTGGTTTTTGTTTTCATATAGGAAACAGAAATATTTACTATCGTTTTGTCACTTCTTTCCATCACTCCTTTCAGTGTTTCTATTTATCCTAGATCTGGCTTTGCTCTAAAATTTCTTCCAATTTTTATTTAGAACTAATCTTTTCTGCCTGTACAATGTGTATGGAAGGCATGAGATTAATGCCTGACAGTCCGAAACTCAACCCACAACTTCCCCAATGAATAAAGGAGTCCCAATCTGAATCTCTGTTCATCTGGTTATAATTGGGCTTCACATGCATTCATGATGTAACAGAGAGCTTTTATGATCCCTGGCTTGAATTAATGGAAGCCTCCACTTGCTAACCCTATCCCCTTTTGTCTTTCATCATGCATCTATGTTTGCTTGGCTGGCCAAAGAAAACAGTCTTTTGCTACTTTTTCTTAGCTAGACTTTTCTAAGCTTAGTTTAGCTAAGAAATTATCCGCTAACTCTTCACAGGAGTAAATATGTAAATGTCCTGGGATTAGGAGTTTTTGATGGGCAAAGGCCTATCTCCCTACGTGCACTGTAACACAACAGGGAAGCACACTAGTATTCATTAGCAGGTGGTGACAAATTCATGTAATCTTGGACAAGCAGGGCTGCTGTTGGAGCAGGATATTAAGATGGAAGACATGTATCTTGTTCAGGACACCAAACAGGAGACCCCACCAGCATATTCTCAATGGGTGGGTGATACCTAGGTGCTCCAGATGCTGCTGGACTGTATCTCCCACCATCTATAGGAAGCACAGCTGATAGTGGTGGGAGGTGTACTTCAGCAGCGGCTGAGGGATAAATTTGCAAACCAGAGTTTTAAATAATGTAAGGTCATGCATATAATAATTTAAGCAAGAGGCTCTTGTAAGATCAACTAAAACATCTAATATGACCTAACTACAGTGGTGCTGACTAGCAGATGCCTACAGCAATTATCCTTGGAATCCATTTCATTCCAATGGAAAACCAATTTCACCAGACATGTCTGCTTTGTTTTACAATGCTATAGACTGCCTGATTTACCATTCAAAACCCAACTCTACTAAAATTCCCACTGTGGTCTTACCTGTTATAACCCAAGAGTAGGGATGGGCACAAAATGGAAAAATGATGTTTCATTTCATTTCATTTCATACCCATCCGTTTCGTTTCATTTCGTTTCTTACAATTTTTTTGAAAAAAATGTGTGTTGGTTTTCCCTCTCCCATTCAAAATCCTTGCATCATATATTTCATATTTTTCAACAACATCAAACACCAGAAGGAGGAAGAGGAGCGGGAGGAAGAGGAGCGGGAGGAGGGGGAGGAGATCAAGGAAGAAAGATGGAGTAATTATACAATGCCTTTTGATTGAAAGCACCAGTAGCTTTTTATTCTCCCAAGATGCGGCTCTATTTTAATTCTTGTCTGACAATGAATTTGTTTTACTGCATTATTTTAATGTTCCCTGTTTTTTTTTTTTTTACTGTAATGGCATTTTAATTTCTGTAAACCATCATGGGGAGCATTTTTAGAGCTGGAAGGTGGTATATGGAAGGTGGTATTTATTATTTAATGAATAAAATATAAACAACTCCCTGGATTGTACAGTTCTAAGCACAGAGCATGTGGCAAGCAAGCAAATAAGCAGGCTACTTATACAAGAGTGAACTTTTCTGCTGTGAAGCTTTCCTAGAGGTAACCCACAAGATTTTCATAGGTTTTGTGCTTGTTTTGTGTGAGGAAGAGGCTTAGTGGTGGTGAAAAACCCTCCTTGACAACTTGCAGTTTCAGGCATTAATTTGGACTGAGATGTCGAGAAGTGAGGGATTGGTTGTTGGGGTGTAGCTAAACACAAAATAGGTGCACCCTAAATGTTATTTGAGAACTACTAGCAGTTGGAAACTGATAGATATCCCATTGAAGAATCAGGTTTAAAATAAGTTATGCGTATCAGTTTAGTAAAGAACTTAACTTGATGGGCAACGTCATATAACACAGTTCTTATAAGGGTGTTTTTTTAATGGTGGGTGTGTGTGTGTTGTGTCATTACAGTCGTGACCGACTCTTCATAGGAGCATCAATAATTTATGATATGCAGATGATGCTGTTTTACTGGCAGTAAACAGCAATGACTTGAAACGATTTTTAGTTAAAGTAAAAAAAGAAAAAGAAAAGAAAGCGCCAAAGCAGGGCTTCAGTGAACATCAGAAAGACTAACATCATGACAACAGAAAAACTACAGAACTTTAATTCTGACAACAATTAAATTGAAATAGTCAGAGAGATTTTGTATAGCTTGCTTCAGTCATGATTCCAAATGCAGAATGCGGCCAGAAAAGCAGAGGGGTGGCAACTAATGAACTAGACACGAAAACCAAGTGTGGTTACCAATACCAAGATCACCCAAAGTCTTGTATTTCATCACCATGCATAGGTGTAAATCCTGGGCAGTTAAAAAAGCTGACGGGGGTGGGGGAGATTGATTCATTTGTGATGGGGTGCTGGAGGAGAGCTTTGTGGATACTCTTGACTGCCAGAAAGATGAATGCATTAAGCAAATCCTAAATAAGCCTGAACTAGCTCTGGAGGCAAAAATGAGTTTGTCCTACTTTGGGCACACCATGAGAGGGCAAGATGCCCTCGAAAACATGATAATGGTGGGAAAAGTTGAAGGCAGCAGGAAAAGAGAAACAGCACATATAAGTTGGATTGATTCTCCAACGGAAGCCACAGGCTTGAGCTTACAAGAGTTGAGCAGTGCTTTTGAGGATGGGGCCCTTTGCAAAATGTCAAATGATGGGATCACTATAAGTTGAGACCCAAGAGCTATCATATCTAAATCCAGCTGCCTAAATCTGGATGTTGAGTCATGGCAACTGGATTTCTTTTTCTTGAGAAATTGAAATGTTTCATTGCTCATCCAAACAGTCTGAAGAAAGCTAGTTGCAAGTCCTCCATTTTATAGCTTACTTTGACCTCTTGTCACCCTGGTCTGAAATAGGCTCATAAGATGAACAATGGCCTGAATAGGCTTATTAGGTAGACAACAGTCTCAATGGCCTTAAAGTGAACAATGGCCTAAGGTGCTGGTCTGAAATAGGCTCATAAGATGAACAATGGCCTGAATAGGCTTATTAGGTAGACAACAGTCTCAATGGCCTTAAGGTGAACAATGGCCTAAGGTGCTGAAACCCATAAAGTACATAAAGTATGGGCCATTAGCTATGGTCTTGGTGGTGAAGGCGTGAGGTATTTTTGATTTGTATGGGTATTGTTGAAATCACAGCCTGATAAGTGGCAGATAGACTGTGCCTGAGCCCCCCTCCTCTACTGAGAGAGGTGTTTTCAGTGCTCACATGAATGACTTACCTGACCCCTCTCTCAAGCCACCTATTGTCTCAGTCTAAAATGTGTACATCCTCATTTTTGAATGTGTGCCCTTTATTTTTCAAGTGAAGGTATACTGCTGATTCTGGTCCTGAGCTGTTACCCCTCCTATGTTGGGCCATCCTTCTCTTTAATGGTTGTTTAGTTTCTCCAGCGTAGAGGTCTGCACACTCCTTCCTGCATTGGACCGCATATACTATATTGCTCCTTTTGTGTTTTGGTATCGGGTCCTTTGGGTGGACAAGACTCTGCCTTAGTGTGTTTCTGGGTTTGAAATAAACAGGGATGTGGTGTTTGCCAAAAATCCTTTTAAGCTTCTCAGACACTCCATCCATGTAGGGAATGGCCAGGTTCTTCTATCGGGTCTGGGTCTCAGGCTGATCCCTTGTCCTTCTGGGTTGGAACACTGCTTTGTTGAAGGCCCACTTTGGATATCAACAGGTGCCTGTCTTCCTTCTTCTTGGGGCACTTTTTAGACAACCCCTAAGATCCACTGGCAACTTAAATTTGGACCAGAGATCTTTGGGGTTTGATCCTCTTGCTGTGTTCCCACCTCTCTGCACTCCCTTGCTCTTAGGGGAGAAAACAATGCAGGCTCACCTCCGCTTTGCCCTTGGGAGCTGCCCTGGAAAGCATTCTAGTTTCTTAAAGGGGTGGGGGTGGGGGCAAAAAAACAAACAAAGAAGGTGAGGAGAGCCCATCAACTTACTAGTCAGTTTTTTCATAACTGCAACTTACCATATTCGGTTTACAAACTTTGTGAGTGAGAAATCCTGGACATATTTCCAATTGTGAGTAATTTCCACTCTAGCCACACCCATGATAATTAATTTCTCTATCCAGTTAATTACCTTATTTCAAAATGTCTCAATGTATCAGCATGCCAACCACATATGCTCTAAAGAACCTTTACACACACAACTACACCAACATGCGTCAGAGGTCTGGGAGTTGAGTCATGGCTACTGGACTTCTTTTTTGAGAGATAGAAACGTTTCGCTGTTCATCCAAACAGCTTCATCGGTCTGAATACAGCTAGTGCAAGAGACCTTCTTATAGTCAACTTGACCTCTTGTCCCCTGGTCTGATTGGCTCATAAGATGAACAAAGCCTGAATAGGCTCGTTAGGGAGACATTAGTGTCCATGGCCTTAAGGTAAACAATGGCCTAAGGTGCTGAAACCCATCAAGAATGGGTCGTTAGCTGTGACCTGGTGGTGAAGGCTCCTTGATCTGCCTGGGTACTTTGGAAAGTACAGCCTGATAAGTAGCAGATAGACTATGCCGGAGCCCACCACCTCTGTTGAGGGAGGGATTTTCAATGCTAACATTAATGGCTTCCCTTACTCCTCTCTCAAACCACCTCTCTTTTTCTAATATGTGTACATCCTCATCTTTGAAAGAGTGGCCTTTTTCCTTCAAATGGAGGTGTACTGCTGATTCTGGTCCTGAGCTGTTACCTCTCCTATGTTGGACCATTCTTCTGTTTAATGGCTGTTTAGTTTCTCCAATGTAGAGGTCTGAACACTCTTCACTGCATTGGACTGCATATACTATATTGATCCTTTTATGGTTTGGTATCGGATCCTTTGGGTGGACAAGTCTCTGCCTTAGTGTGTTCATGGGTTTGAAATAAACAGGGATGTGGTGTTTGCCAAAAACTCTTTTAAGCTTCTCCGACACTCCCGCCATGTAGGGAATGACCAGGTTCTTCCGTCGGCTCTGGGTCTCAGACTGATCCCTTGTTCTTCTGGGATGGCCCACTGCTTTGTTGAAGGCCCACCTTGGATATCCACAGGCCTTAAGTGCTGTCTTCAGGTGCCTGTCTTCCTTCTTCTTGGCTTCTGAGGAGGTGGGGATGCTCTCTGCTCTGTGGCTTAGGGTCCTGATGACTCCTAGTTTGTGTTGTAATGGATGGTGGGAGTCAAACAGTAAGTATTGATCTGTGTGGGTGGGTTTCCTGTAAACTTCTACTTCTAGGCCATGGTCAGGTCTGATGATGACTGCACAATCCAGGAAAGCCAGCCTGTTGTCTTGGGTGTCTTCCCTAGTGACCTTAATATTAGGATCCACTGTGTTGATGTGGTCTGTAAAGGCCTGTACTTCCTGCGTCTTTATTTTAACCCAGGTATCATCTACATACCTGAACCAGTGGGATGGTGTTGTCCCTGGGAAGGTGTTGAGTGCCTTCTTCTCCACTTCTTCCATGTATAGGTTTGCTACAATTGGTGACACTGGGGAACCCATGGCACAGCCATGCTTCTGTCTGTAGAAGTCCCCTCTGTACATGAAATATGTGGTGTTCAGACACAGGTCCAGGAGCAGGCCTATCTGGTCTGGGTTGAGGCGGCTTCTGGAGGTGAGGGTGCTGTCTTCTCTTAATCTTCTCTTTACCATTATTAGCGCATCAGTGATGGCTATGCTGGTAAAGAGTGATGTAACATCAAAGGATACCATGGTTTCCTCTGTATCCAGTTTGAGCTCCCTGACTTTAGAAACAAACTCTTCTGAGTTGTGTACATGGTGGTCCGTGTGTCCAACCAGCGGGGCTAGGATAGTTGCCAGGTATTTTGCGATGTTGTAAGTCACTGAATTTATACTGCTGACAATAGGTCTGAGGGGGATTCCTTGCTTGTGGATCTTTGGAAGTCCATAAAATCCCTCCCTCAACAGAGGTGGTGGGCTCCAGCATAGTCTATCTGCTACTTATCAGGCTGTACTTTCCAAAGTACCCAGGCAGATCAAGGAGCCTTCACCACCAGGTCACAGCTAACGACCCATTCTTGATGGGTTTCAGCACCTTAGGCCATTGTTTACCTTAAGGCCATGGACACTAATGTCTCCCTAACGAGCCTATTCAGGCTTTGTTCATCTTATGAGCCAATCAGACCAGGGGACAAGAGGTCAAGCTGACTATAAGAAGGTCTCTTGCACTAGCTGTATTCAGACCGATGAAGCTGTTTGGATGAACAGCGAAACGTTTCTATCTCTCAAAAAAGAAGTCCAGTAGCCATGACTCAACTCCCAGTTAAACGAACCTGGATGACTGAGAATCTTCACAGACGTAATGCGTCAGAGGTGCAATAGCACAGCAGCAGTTTTGTCTTTTTTAAAATTAATTTTATTAAATTAAAATTTTAATAAACTAACATACAAACAAACAGTACAAAAATTAAATGTGCACCCCCAACCCCCCTGGGACCGTCCAGTTATTCCTTTGGCTTATTTTTGTTCTTCATCTTCTTTTTTTCTAACTGGCTTCTTAGAGTCCTTTTCTCCAGAACTGTGTTGGATTAAAAATCGGTTGTTTCCCTTTCCCTTTTAATAATGCATAGTCTATAAATTTCCCCCAGATATCATAAAAAATATCCTTCCTCATTTCCTCTTGTAAAACTTTTAAACTGCATGACAATTTGTCATTTAAAGCTATGTCCCACACCTCATTATACCAGTATTCCATCCTAAAATCTAGCTTCAATTTCCATTTTTTTTTGCTATAATCAATCTTGCTGCTTTCATAAGATTTGCAATTAATTCAGTAGTTTTTATGTCATGTTCATTAGTAAGTGGTAATGATAGCAATGCTGTTTCTGGCTTACATTCAATATCAACTTGAAGTATTTCCTTTATCTCACTAAAAATTTGTTGCCAAAACTTTTGAACTATTTCACATTCCCACCAAAGATGAAAATAGGTGCCTGTCTTTTTTTCACATTTCCAGCATAACTTAGGATATCTTGAATTTATTCTATTCAGTCTGACTGGTGTCATATACCATCTTAAAGTTAATTTAAAGTTGGTAGTAGTTTATTGCTATTTCCTTTATTCTGACTGATAATGATCGTAAAATCCTCATCTTCCAATTTTTTTCCCATTCATCTTTTTTTATTTCTTTGTCAGTATCTTACTTCCACACCTCTCTTATAGTTTCTTGCTCCCTTTCTTCTAGAGAATCTTGGATTGTTTTGAATATTTTGCCTGCCGCTCCTTTCCCTGAGTTTTCTTTCTCAGGTACATATGCTAATAAGAGCTGTTCAAACTTTGTATATTCTCTAGGTTGTGTATTTCTTCTAATCCATTCTTTTGTCCAACTTTCTAACTGAACATAATTCATCCATGTTAGATCCTTAACTTGTAGTATACGTTCAATATCTTGTTTTGTTCTCATCTTGCTAATCCATTCTTTTAATCTTGCCACTTTCTTTATTTTAAGTAATTCTCCAGATTTCTTCATGTTTATGGGAAAGTTTTCCTGATCTATCACTAAACAGAGAGGGGATCCTTCTGGTGCCAAATTCCTCCCATACTTTGTCCAAGTAGTTATTAAAGAACTCAAGGGGGGTTTCTAATCTCATATCTTTTTGGGGGGGATCTAAATAAATATTTATTTATATCTCCCTTTATCTCATCTGATTTGACTTCCCACCATATTAGCTTTTCTGGCTTATATAGGATTTCCCCCACACAACTAAGTTGATTAGCTATAAAATAATTTCTAAGGCTGGGTATACCTATGCCTTCTTCCTCTTGAGATCTATACTAGAGATGGGCACGACCAGGAAAAATTATATTTCGAGTTGTCATGTGTCGGAGCCGGCCCATTTCGGCTCGTTTCCGTTTGTCCTGAAATTTTTCAAAAAATTGTTGTTTCGTTTGTCGGTTTTTTCTCTGTCGTTAGTACTGGTTTTGGGGGGGCGGGCTCCTGGAGGCACCTGTCTGGGGTGGTTGCCTCCTCTGGCCCACCATGAAGGGAAAGCGGGCTCCTGGAGGCACCTCTCTGGGGTGGGTGCCTCATCTGGCCCGCTACAAAATGGCATGCATAGCCAATTGGATATGCATACCATTAAGTTGCAGTAGCAGGCAGAGGCACCTCTCTTTCGGGTGCCTCTGTGACTCACTGCCTGCCAGCATACAGTGCACTTGGGCTGGGGAACGAAGTGAGAGAGGACCCCTACGGGCACCCTGTGACTCATTAAGAAGGGAAGTGTACTTGCTGTAGTGCAATGCGAGTACACATCTGGCTTACTGGTTAGGGGTTAGCGCAAGAGCTAGGCTTAGGGTTACGGGTAAGGTTAGGGTGAGTTACTGGGGTGCACCTCTGGGTGCCTCTCTGACCCACTAAGAAGGACAGTGTACTGGCGTATGGGTTAGGGTTAGGGTTTGGGTTCGGGTTCGGGCTAGGGTTAGTGGCTTTATATGCCCGACTGGCACATCCCAGAAGTCTCGGTCAAAACCTGGCCAAGTGGCCATACAATTGGTGGAATGGCTCCAAAAATTTGCATGGTCCACTCCCATGGCCAGCCCATCATTGCGCATGTGTAAAAAAATAAAATAAAATAAAATAAAATAAAATCAATGGAGACGTTTTGTTGCAAGAAAAACCCACTGCTGCTACTGCAAAAATTCAGGCAGTTTTAAAATAGCTATTTTCGCATGTTTCTGTGGTGCTTTGGTGTTATTTTGGACCACGCGATTTCAAAATAAATATTGTGGTCGCCCCATTTTGGATCCCCCGCCCGCACCGCATGGCATGGCGACTCGGCGAGACGACAAGGATGCCCCCCACCAGAGCAGCCCAGGACAGGAGAGGGGGGAGGCCGGGGACCCCCCCAGAAACCACCCCTCTGGTAAGTGCCCTCACTCAGGCAGGCATATTTTTGCCTGCTTTTTTGGCCGGGAATCGGGTTTTTTTTATTTTTAAAACTTTTTTCTGTGCCGCGCCGCTTGGCGAGTTGGCGACTCGACGAGGATGTGCACTTTGCTCAGTCCAGGAGAGGAGAGGGGAGGCTGGGGACACCCCCCCCAGAAACCACCCCTCTGGTAGGTGCCCTCACTCAGGCAGGCATACTTTCGCCTGCTTTTTTGGCCAGGAATCAGGTTTTTTAATTTTAAAACTTTTTTTCTGTGCCGCGCCTCTTGACAAGTTGGCGTGGTGACTTGACGAGGATGCGCACACTTTGCACAGCCCAGGAGAGGAGGGGGAGGCCGGGGACACCCCCAAAACCACCCCTCTGGTAGGTGCCCTCAGGCAGGCATATTTTCGCCTGCTTTTCTGGCCGGGAATCGGGTTTTTTTAAAAACTTTTTTCCTGTGCCGCTTGGCATTGTGCGATCGCTGCGATGCCAGGAACAACAACGACAAATCAGACCCAATTTTTCTTTAGTCATTTCGAGTTCGAGTTCTGGCAGAGTAATTGTCGTTCTTCGTTCCGTTACGTAACAGAAACGAGAAACGGAAACGAAATGAGAATTTCGCCAAGTCGTGCCCATGTCTAATCTATACCAAAAACTTTTATTTAATCTTGCTTTCTTGCCACCATTACAATATCTGTTTATCAATTCTTGGAGAACTTTAAGTTCCACTTCTGTAAAGTGAATAGGTAACATTCTAAAAATAAAATTAATTTTAGGAAGTATCTTCATTTTTACCAATGCAATTCTGCCAAACCATGATAGATTTAATTTAGAGTAATTTTGTAATTTATTTTTCCTCTCTTTTTTAATTTGATGAAATTCTGTTCCTTAGTCTTAAAAATATCCTTGGCTAAATCTATCCCTAAATATTTAATGTGTTTACAGCTTTTCAGTCTGTAATTAGAGATAGTCTCAATTTCTTGTTTATCATGATTAAATAACATAATTTCTGATTTTTGCCAATTTACACATAATCCAGTTATTTCACCAAATTCCTCTAGATGTGATTTTATTCTTGGTAGTTTTGTCTTCTTTTGTTGCTGCTGCCATTGTTATGAATGACTGTCATGCTTCATCTTCTCAAATTTGGTGCACTTTTGTGTTATTGCTTTAAATTAGCTCATGTCTCAGCGTTGTTTTGATTTGAGCCAGATCTCTAGTGGCACCCCACCATGCCTATTTGTTTGCATATAAAGATTACAGATTATTCTGTTTCTTGCCTCTTTAGCTTTATCCTGCGATACAGATTTCCCTAATGCCTCTTGTTGTATGTCACATATACAAAGCCAGCTCCCCACTCCAAAAACAAAAAAAAAAAAAAAAAAAAAAAAAAACAACAACAACCCCACCAGGTGCTTTAAGTAACCACAGAGGACTGCATGCATTCACCTGTCTCTACAGAAAATATCCAAGGCTAGGATTTTTGTGTGCTTCTTTCACACTCTGTTTTATTTTAAGATCCCTGCAGGCAGTTGCTTGATTGCTGACATCTGAGCTGTACGTCTGAACCATCTCAGTGGAGACCCTTTGCAAAAACTGTATTCTGCTGCAAAATGGTTCATATCTGACATTCATAGTTCCTCTTTTGAAAGTGCCAAGAGGGTTATACCTATTACAGTAAGGGCTGGGCCAAGTCTGCTGGGACTCTGTTCTTGTAGCTGAGGATAGAGGGTTGTATTAACCATTTATAGCACCAGAGCATGTTATTCTTAACATTGTCTAGTGTGAATCTAAAGTTGTTGCCACAGGAACACTTTGGACATAGGGGCTTCCACCACAAGAACCTGACTCCAACCAACAGGCTAGGCCTCCTTGAATTTTCAGCTGTTTCACCAGTCACCACCACCACCACCACCACTACTATCTGTCTGTTACATTCTGGATATAACCATTTTTGTTTTGGTCAAAACAAAACCCATGGGAGGGAGGGAGTCACATTCTTGTGTGAATCATGAGTGCACCCAACTGGATAGAACACCACCCAATGGGGCCACAAATTAGAGGGTATGTTGTATAAAAGGGGTTAAGCTATGTGGATTTAAAGTTAAATCATTTTGGAATATAATCCTCAGGAAAATAGAAAATTGGTTTAAAATTAAATTAGAAATTAATGGAAGTTTATTATTTATGGGTATATTGGGTTGTGAAAAATTAAGGGCTGCAGACCAATATTTATTGAAAGCAATGCTGAAAGCGGCACATGCAGTGATCACATGGGGATAGAAAGATTCCACTAAATGGAATGAGGATAATTGGAATCTATATCTTCTTGAAACAATACAATCAGACATATTGGCAAGATTAAAACTGGGAAGATTGGGAAATTTCGAAAAAGAAAAGTGGTATAGTTACTTTAGATGGATTAGGGAAGAAAAAGTATCCAAAGAAATATGGGAGAAATGTAAAAAACTGAAGGATTGGCTTAAGCTATGAATAAAGTAAGGAGGTTTAAGAGGAAGCCAAAGACATTGGTTGAATGTTCTAAAGAGCTTTTATGAAAGTATGGAAAATAATTTGTTCTTCGGTTCCAGGGGTTGGGGAGGTGTTGGGGAGGGGAGATGTAAAAATAGGCAAATTAATTACGTATTATTGTGTATGAATTATTTATTAGTTTCTCTAAAAAAGTAATAAAATTAATGTTAAAAAAAAAGAACACCACCCAATGGGGCCACAAATTAGAGGGTATGTTGTATAAAAGGGGTTAAGCTATGTGGAGTGTAATACTAATACTAAATGCATGCTGATTTTTATTTATTTCATTTATTTGTAGTTTGTTTTCAGGTATTTTAACGCTTTGGGGCTTTTGAATTTTTCAGCACTGAGGATACTTTTTTGAATTAAGCCATAAACCCTGCTCTAAGGAACTATTTGCTCTTCTAAAATCTGTTTTTTTTTTAAAAGGTCTGCAAAGTGCACAAATTATGCTTCACTTATTCACTCACCATCTGCAACCTTGTGGCCAGGTAGGCACATTGACAATTATATGTTGGGGTGTGGAATGTGTCAGTGTTTGATAAAAGCCTCAGGTCTTCTGGTGATATTTCTTCACAAGAATGAAGGGGTAAATGTTCTCTCAACTAAAAAAACAGCCCTTTACCAGACTAGCTTTCCTTCTACATTCTTATCCCCTGGTTGGTAGGAAAGGTCATTAGGACCCTAAGTTCCTCTGAAGAAGAATGGCAACAAAACAGCTATTAAATTATTGCTGAACTCTGAGGTATTTGAGGAGAAACTCCCAATGACATTTGAACATGGACATTTTCTTTAAATGTGGTAACCATGTCATTTGGTGATGCCCCTTCTTTGTCCTTTTGTCACCTCTTGATTTTTCGCCCATTTGGAGCCTTTTGAAAGATAAGGAAAGGTCAAAGGTCTACAAATATCTCCTTTGGTTTGTCATTCCACACTAATGTGGAGGGTGGCAGAGAGGAGGAGGAAGAGGAGGAGGAAGAAGAGGAGGAGGAAGAACAGATTTTTTTTTTTTTATTTTGCAATCCATAGCTGCATTGCTGTGCCAAATGTTTGCTTCAGGAGTGGTAATTAGAGGTGGGCACAAAATGAAAAACCATTTCATCGTGTTGTAAGGTTACAAAACATTTTGTAAAGAAACAAAAGAGCAGATAGCATTTTGTTATGAAATGAAATAAAACACCATTTCCCTCTAGAATGAAAAAAAAAATCATTCTAGAGGAAATGGCAGGGAGCTTCCTCAAGCTTTTCCCTGTAAGCCCCAGAAATTTGGAAAGGTTTGGGGGTCAGGGAGCTGCATTATGAAACTCCAAAGGGGGTCTGGGTTATCAATTGAGAGAGTGCCAGCAATATAGGAGTTAATTTAACCACCAGCTTAACTTGTAACCTCCTGGAACACACACCACACACACTCTCAATGAACTACCTGGACTCTCTTTGGAACTTCATAACTCACCTCACTGAACCCCAAACCTTTCCAAATTTCAGCGGGTTACCTATAAATCACTTGAGGAAGGTGCCCCTGTCAATTTGGTGTCAAAACATGGCTGGGATCAGTATTTTCAACTCGTAGTTATATCATCATAAGTTACAATAGTAGAAGTGTAATATTTTAAGGGGTTTTAAAAATGACATGCCAATCCTCTTATTTATAGACAGTTAAACATTCATTTACTGTATGCACAATATTGTCACTATCTCTTCAACTACCTCTATCTCTTCCATGGATCATTATCCATATTTTATATCTAGTTGCAAAACCTAACTTAACCAACATTCTAGCCAATCCCCCTCATTGTATACTATATTTTTATTCAGTATCAGTCTCCCTCAACAGAGGGAGCTACATCTTCATGAAATTACATTGTTTTATTTTGCCTCTGTATAGTCACTCTAACTCAATACCAGAGTAGCTATTCCACCATGAAGCCCAATCTTGCCTGATCTCGGAAGCTAAGCAGGTTTGGTTCTGGTTAGTACTTGGATGCTGTTACAAATTACCAGGTGCTGTAGAGTGGTGACAGGACAGCCAAATTTTCCAAAGTCACATCAAAACCAATGGATCTGGCTAGTGGATCCCACCAACAAGTGGGACAAATGCTAAAGAAGAAGATAGTCTAAATCAATCAGTCAATTTCACAATTCAACACAACTACCCATATCCTAGTCACAAATTTTTGCAATGAAAGACTTTGAACATATTTCAAGCATTGGGCAATTTCACACACACTGCTCCTAAAAGAATCTCCACCAATTCCTTTTTAAATACATTTTCATTTCCTCCACTAAATAACAAGAACAGTAAAAAGGTTTTCTTGGGATTTTTTATTATTATTTGTTAATAGATTTTCTAACCAATTTGTTACTTCATACCGCAATGCCTCTACTTTTGTACAAGGTGGAAATGTGGGCTGCGAAAAATGTCTGCCTGTGCCTTACACAATAAATTTCAATGGAAACCAATCAAATTGCACAATCAGCATTGTCTGGGTGCAGTGACACCTGCATCACTTTATGTCATGTGAGGAGTAGCTGGATTCTGGC
Source organism: Phrynocephalus forsythii (assembly GCA_029282475.1). NCBI lineage: Eukaryota > Metazoa > Chordata > Lepidosauria > Squamata > Agamidae > Phrynocephalus > Phrynocephalus forsythii. The sequence goes on from JAPFRF010000005.1 coordinate 96,620,700, forward strand.
CATTATTCCTTTCAGTTTCTGACGGCTGAATCCTAAATGAAAACAGAACATTGAATGTAGTGCAGTATAGGGTAGCAAGTATTGTACAATGGCTTCTCTTTTACTGGTGACTCTGAATGGAGGCTTCATGTATTCAGCATGGTCACATGGAATTGTTGCCTCAGAAAAGTTTGTAACAGAAGAGTTAAGATAAGCCATTTGAAAGCCGGTTTGTGAAGTTGCATGGAATGTGTTAACCAGAATCTTTCCTGTGAGTCCTGTCATGGTGGATAACTTTATTTTCAAAAAGACTAAATCCTTCTGCAAACAATAAATGTATTTTTAAAAGTTATCTCTTAATTCAGTAGGTATAGCAGGTTGTTATCTAGCCCACAGAGTTTGCCACAGGATTGATAGTTCTTAAGCCTCCTTTGGTTTCACAGGCTGGCAAGGGAGAAGGAGAGAAAAGCAGATTGTGAACAATTTGCTTTCTGTAGCAGCAGACTTATCGCCATTGAAATATGATGGGATCCCCTGAAATATATGTTACTTTCAGATCTTGCTGTGCTCCCCTGCTAGCCAAGAAATTACATCAGATAGCAGCTCCCACAGCATCCCTTGCTGAACAAGCTCAAGTTTAGCATCATAAGAGATAATTATTGTGTAGTCAGGAATCGTAAGCAGCTGAGGAATACACACAAAAGCGAGGTTATCGTTGCTTCACAGCAATTGAAAGAAACATGCTAATTGTTATGTGTTCAAATCTTCCCTATCTGCCTTTGTAAACTGAGCTCACAGAAATGGCTCTCTAAAAGCAATAATTTAATCTGACGTTCTTTCAAAGCAAGCATCTTCAGCTCAACTTTAAATGACTAGTCAAGTGAGGGGATTTTTAAAGGGAGTATTTTATTCTGTGTTTTACTTGTTCTTATCACTTTCAGCTTGATTTCCTGCTCAACAGTTCCAAGGTGTAGGTTGTCTGTGGTGTTGCTAATTTTGTACGTAAGGCTGCTAGGGTAAGATCCACCTTCATAGATCAAATTGGTGTTCCCTGTAGGGGAGATGCTGACATATGAATGAGAAATTTTTACAATAGCTATTTTAACTGTGTGATATCTTTGTTTCTTTTTCATTCTCTTTTTTCTTCTTCTGCATTTGATATGGTCTGTTGGGCTAATCAATACATTTGTTGTTGTTGTTGTTGTTGTTGTTGTTGTTGTTGTTGTTGTTGTTGTTGTTGTTGTTGTTGTTGTTGTTCTTATCATGAGTTTTAATATGATATTTGTTTAATGTGTTTAATTTGTTTAATATTGTAATAGTTTAGTATTTGGCTTTTAACATTGTTCTTTTAATACTGTAAGTCACTTCAGATTCTTCAGAAGAAAGGTGGCATATTAAAAAAACAAGAAAAAAACAAACAAACAAGCCATCTCACCTAGGACCTGGTTCAGGTCGCCGGGAACTGAACCACCATTTACAAACAGTAGATCGAGCAGAGATGTCCAGTGCATCGCCTTGCCCGGCATTGCTTTCCAGCTTTCAACCAGTGACGCCAACAGATGTGGACAGAGCCCTTGATCGCTGTCGGGCTACCACCTCCTCCTTGGATCCTTGCCTGGTTTGGTTAATAAAAACAGCCAGGCCAATTATGAAGGAATGGGCCACAGTAATAATTAATGGGTCTCTCCTTGAGGGCAGGGTTCCCTCGGCCTTCAAAGAGACTCTCATTAGGCCTATTCGGAAAAAACCTAATGTGGCGGCAGACCAAATTGACAATTATAGGCCTGTCGCCAATATTTCTTATATGAGCAAGGTCTTAGAGAGGGTGGTGGCAGATCAGCTTCAGGGTCTTCTGGATGACACAAATGCCCTCGATCCTTTTCAGTCGGGCTTCAGACCGCGCCATAGTACGGAAACGGCATTGGTCGCCCTGCATGATGACCTTTTGAGGGAGTCTGACAGGGGCAAAACGTCCCTGTTGGTCCTCCTCGACCTCTCAGCGGCCTTTGATACCGTTGACCACGGTATCCTCCTGGGGAGGCTCTCCGAGTTGGGGATTGGAGGCACTGCTTTGCAGTGGTTCCGTTCCTTCTTGGAGGACTGCCCCCAGCGAGTGCAGCTGGGTGAGATGACCTCCGCTCCTTGGTCTCTCAATTGTGGGGTGCCACAGGGGTCATTTCTCCCATGCTCTTCAACATTTATATGAGGCCGCTGGGAGGGGTCATAAGGGGGTATGGAGCTTCGTGTCACCAATATGGGGATGACACCCAGCTCTATATCTCCTTTCCATCTTCTGCAGTGGATGCCATTCCGTCCTTTGAGCGCTGCCTGGCGGCCATCTCGGATTGGATGGGGGCTAATAGGCTGAGGTTGAACCCGGGCAAGACGGAGATCCTGCATGTGGGCCCCCCTGGTGTCTGCGGGTTTGGGAACTCCTTCACTTTTGGGGGGGGTGACTCTCTCCACGAAGGATGGGGTCTGCAGTTTGGGTGTCCTACTGGACCCGGCACTCACCATGGAAACCCAGGTGGCGTCAGTGGTCCGTTCCGCTCATTGCCAACTGCGGAGGATTGCCCAGCTGTGGGCCCTCCTTGACATCAGGGCGTTAACTATGCTGGTTCATGCACTTGTAATCTCGAGAATAGACTACTGTAGTGCTCTCTACATGGGGCTGCCCTTGAGGTTAATGCGGAGATTGCAGCTAGTGCAGAATACAGCTGCCAGACTTCTAACGGGGCAAAGAAGGCACCAACATATTACCCCCGCGCTGGCAGCCCTGCACTGGCTGCCGGTACGCTACTGCATTGACTTCAAGGTTTTGACATTAACATACAAAGCCCTAAACAGTTTGGGACCTCAGTATCTGACAGAGCGGCTCCTCCCAAGAAGAACTGCAGGGGTCACCCGTGCCAGCCAGGCAGGACACCTGGGAGTCCCAACACCGAGGGAGGCCCGGAAAGCTGTCACAAGGAGTAGGGCCTTCTCGGTGGTTGCTCCCCAATTATGGAACCATCTACCCCCTGAAATTCAGCTGGCACCCTCGCTTCAAATTTTTAAAAAACTATTGAAGACCTGGTTCTATAGAATGGCATTCCCTGATTCTTTAAACATTTAGTAAGGCACTATTTTTAAACGATTTTATCAAATCTCTTGCCAGTTTTAGTTTCATTTTAGCTTCATTTTAGTTTTAGTTTTTGTTGTTGATTTATGTATATTTTTTATTTTGTACATTGTATTTTGGTTTTTAAAATGTATTCCTTTGTTTGTTGTTACATGTTGTAAACCGCCCAGAGTAGCCCTTGGTCTAGATGGGCGGTATAAAAGTCAAATAAATAAATAAATAAAATAAAAATATATAAGATGATAACAAGAAGCCAATATTCCTTAAAAAAAAGGTTATGTTATAATCCTAGGTGAGTTAGTTAAAGCTTAAAAAATTGAAAATTTAGCTTTTTTTTACTTGGTGTTTGGCCACTGAGGCAAAAGAAATCAGGCTTTGTACCATCAGATGATAATGCAGACATGGCAGCTTTGGTGCTATCTCTTCCCTGGATGGGTGTTCCATTACCTGTTCTTTAAAAGTGGTTTCTGGTATAGTTGGATTCTCAGTGAACACCTCTTGCTTGATGGTGTGCCTGGCACTTGGTAAGAGAATGATATCCCCTTAATCAAAATTTGAAAAAGTCTATTTCTGGGGTACAAATTCCAGAATGTGAGGAATCGTGCTTTCTGGGCATCAACCCACCAAAAAAAAATACTTCTCCAAGACTGTTCTTAACTGGCATGTTCCCCCAAGTGTTCCATCACGCACAAAGGTGGTTACTTCAACGTCCTTTTTGTCTCTCTAAGTGTTGTGCTTCAGAATGTTACAAAAAAACTTACTTCACGTCAGTCACGTAACAGCTGAAATTTGTCTCGACCACACTCCCGGAACGGGTTCTAAGTGAGACAAATCTGTACCTGGCACTGGGGTATGGTATTTCTTTGTCCTGGTTTGTTCCCAGTTTCTGTTCTGAGACAAGACACTGTGAGGTAAAAACTGTCATGTAATAAAACATTCATTTCTCTCAGAAAACTTTGTCCTGGGTACTGGGTTGGTATTATGTTCAAAGTGCCCACCCACCCCAGATGATCATCACCCCCTTGCCCTCCTCTGTTAAATCCCAATAAAACAAACCAAACTGCAAAGCCAGGCAAGAGGGACACTAGACAGACAATTAATTAGCAAGCAAAAAAATGAAGATCTAGTGCATTGAGAGGCCAGAACACCACCTAATGCCCACCAGCTTTCACTTTCAAGAGAAGCTGTGTTTTGGAAACCACCTGGGTGTACACTACTTCAAAATTTTCATACACCTAGGGCAGGGGGTTGGGCTGGATCATGACCCTGCCTGAATCTGTCTGTACAGGGAGTTTCTTTAACCATTCTGGATGAGTTTGCTCATGTCTTCACCCTTACATGTTCAGAGCCAACCCAGGTGCACCAAATTGCCAACAAGTTGGGGCAAGATGGAGTGTACATTACAGTGTAGTGACAACACTTAAACCTTCTCCTGTATAACCTGTGTGGTAAACAACAACGGCACATCCTTCTGACACTTTAAAATAGTGAGGGAGGGACAAGAATAAAGGAGAGGAGTGCTGATGAACAGCAGACTGGATGAGGGCAGCTGCATCCACTGACTTTTACACTGGGTAGGCAGACTGTGGTGAAAACCCTCCTTTTCTGGTCCAACCTGAAGTTCCTTCTCCACCAGCCAATATCATGCCAACAGGGGATCTCACTTCCTATTTGGCCAATGAAGGCCAGTAGAGGAGCTGCAACTGCTTTCTGAACCTGACTTGTGTGGCTGCTGCCATGCCTGCTCCAGCAGCCTGAGCCTATGTGAACCTTTCTCAGTAGCAACTGTGGTACCCAGATACAGCTGGGCTCCCATTTTCTCTGTTCATCCAAGAAGCTGCAAGATCCCTCACACCAATCAGTATCTTCTCCCTATAAAAGGCACAAATAAGAAATCTCATCTCTCAACAAGTTCTTACAGGACTAGTATTTTCATAATCATGAAGAATAGGCCATTAGTAAGGCCAGACAGTGTTTATGAACCCATTTTAAGGGGCTTTGTCCTGGAGGAATGCTTCCTGTATAAATAAAAAGATTAAAATGGATTACCTCACATATGCTGCCCTCAGGCCCTTGAAGGACAGGGAACATGATACAAAAACACATATTGAGAATCCATGGTTCTGGTGTTGTGACGTGAGTGAGGATGAGGGATGCAAAACGCTGGCTGTCTTCTTGTTCCTTAATATTCTGCCAGTATTTTTGATTCAGTATCTTTTTAGTTTTGTATTGAATCCCACACAACCACCCCGACACTGGCTTTTATGCATGGAAATCTGTCTGCATTTCTGCACCCATTTTCCCAAAATATATACTTTTATGTATATATTTTATATTGACTAAAGTATGCTTGTGTGCATTTTTCCCAAATGTAAACATGTTTATTCATGCATATTTTCATCTGCTTTTATGCATATTTTCCCTGCAAAGAAGCAAACAGAAATTTTGTGGGAGCCTTAAATGTATGTATTTCTGAAGCCAGATGATCTCTATTTCATTTCAAACTGTGCATTTACTTTACTAAAATGCAAACACAAGCAACTCTTTTTGACACTCAAGTGAGAAGTGGAATAACAGTAAAACTAATAGCACTCAGTTACCAATATGCTTTATTGTGACTCCTCTTTCTACAAGTCCTTTACTGTAGAAAGAAATGAACATACATAGTATGAATGAACTTATCACAGTTTTAGTTTCAATACTAAAAAGATGTTTGAAGTGGTATCATAAGCTAGATTTTCAAACTTTCTGGCTAACCTTGAAAAAGCTTGAATAGTAGGTAGCTATATAGGAAACATACAAAGGGTCATAAAATGAGTAATCCAAATTGGTAGGTTCCTTTGACAGTCTTCCCTTTGGTGTTTTCAGGAAACTCTTTCAGGAAACAACTTGTGGTATCTTATTGTCTTTAACATACCTTTAATAAAATGAGTACCGTTCAGTAAAAGATGGACTTCCCACAATTCCTTGCAGACATTACACTGGCTATTGTTACCAAACCCTAATATACAATATATGGTTACATTCCAAAGTTGCAATGAGGGAGATCTCCACTTTGGAATGTAACCTTATATTTTAGAAAAGCTAGTCACAGGGTTTACTTTTCAAATACTTAGTCCAGCAGTCCAATATCTTATTCAATATCTATCTGTCTTTGACTGAAGAAGCTTCCATAAGCTGATGAGATGCCAGCTGCACATGAGCAGGTACACCACCAGCAGTGCACTTTGGTGAAGGTCAGTATAACTGCTTCTTCAGCAGGAGATTATAAATAATGAACAGGATTCCCTTGCTGCCATGTAGTTTTGCAAGGTGGTGTGGTGGGGATACAGTAGTTTGTGCTTTTAACAGTGGCTCAATTGAACACTCAGAAAGTCTTGTCACACACTGAGTTGACAATTTTCAGCAAACTGGCTGTTTTCAGCCACAGACAATGAAACCTGCTACTGTACTAGGTTCTTTAAAAAACCCTCAACATTTTAGTGTATACACAAGGTACAGCCATGTGTGGAGTACTGTGCCACGGGAGTGAGTTTTTGTTCTTCTCTGCCAGGGGTCCTTTTATTTGTAATCAATGTGTGGGAAGCAGCTATTCAGATATCTCTCATCTTTTTAGAAAATCCTGCTATCTGATACAGTGCTATACCAAATAGCAGGAATTATTAAAAAATAACAGTAAAGATGCTCAGCAGACCAACCTGATTGGGGATGGCAGAGAGAGAGTGATGATGGCAGCAGTAGCAGTGGCAGCAAGGAACCTGAAGAGGTGGTGATGGTGGGGACACACACACACTGGTACAAACATTTTGTATTAAAGTCCATGTAATTTTAGCTTTAGTCAACAAGAAGAAAAGGCCCCTGTGTTGGCTTATTCTGACAGTACAACAGGCCCCAAGTCTGCTACAGTAAAATTACTAATGAAGTTTATGGTATGTTAAACTGAACAAGTTTTATTGGGCATACGAGTTTGCAGGCTAAAGTGCAAGTTATCAGAGGCAATGTGTTTGTGAAGGTTCTTAGTGGGAAGCCATTCATGTGAGCATTGAAACCCCATCTCTCAACAGAGGTGGGGGACTCAGGCACAATCAATCTTCTACTTATCAGGCTGTGGTTTCAACAATACCCAGACAAATCAAAAAGCCTTCACCACCAAGGCCATAGCTAACGACCTATACTTTATGGGTGTCAGCACCTTAGGCCATTGTTCACCTTAAGGCTATTGACTGTTGTCTACCTAACAAGCCTATTCAGGCCATTGTTCATCTTATGAGCCTATTTAAGATCAGGGTGATATGAGGTCAAAGCGGGCTATAAAATGGAGGACTTGCAACTAGCTTTATTCAGACTGATGAAGCTGTTTGGATGAGCAGCTAAACGTTTCTCTCAAGAAAAAAAAGTCCAGTTGCCATGACTCAACTGCCAGATAAAGTTATCCAATGCACTTTATTTGATGAAGCTGATTACTGTTATGTCAAATAAATTTTTGCTCTTATTCTGTTGCTAGGGAATGTGATAGAGAATAAGTTTGAAGCATGGGTCCTCATTTGCTAGTTGCTACTGTTTATCTGAATGTGAGTCCAGCAACAGTTTGTGTGAACCAAAGCCCTGTTTAAAGCAATATGCAGTCTTCAACCTATACAATCCCAAGGCAGACATTAGCAGAGCTAAGGTGGAGTAGGTTACCTATAACCATTCTGTGCCATTCACTGGCTATTTCTTCATTGGCTGTGAAATCAGGCATGTGATGTGTTGTACTAACAATTAGAGATGGGCAGGAATAAAAAATGGCATTTCATTTGTCGTTTGTCATTTAGGGGGTCCGTTTCGGTTTGTTTCCATTTTTCGTGAACTTTTGCAAAAATTTCATTTTTGTTTTCGTTCGTTTGTTACCATTTCGTTACCATTTATTTCAATTTTTTGTGATTTTTTTTGCATTTAAAGCAGTTCAATATATTGTCGTAATGAAAACGAAACGGACGACAACATTTCTGGTGTTTCTGTTCATTTCGTTTCATTTTAGAGACAAAATTCGTTTGTTGTTTCATTGCATAACGAAACAAAAAATGAAAATGGAAATGAAAAATTGTTCGTTTCGTGCCCATCTCTACTAACAATCATTGTTGAACATGGTGCAAAAGCAGTAGCCATATGATTTGCTTTATTTTGGCAAAGCATGTTTTGGATCCAGCAGCACCCACCCCACATTACTTGTTAATAGCATATTTTTAACTATATCCCTCCATGAGGAAGCAAAACAAAAACAAAAACACCAGTGCAATAATTTCTTAGTAAAACATTAATCTCGAATCACAAGTTTATTGTATGCATTTTGCAACACAGCCCATATTACAAACATTGTCTGGGAAACATTTACAAGAATAAATAAGATGGACTTGCAGTTATAAAAAAAAGTTTACACTTCACTGTAATGTACAGTCAAAAATATATCTGATATTCATTGACTTGACATTATTTACCTTCTCTTCTTTGTAAATCAGAAAGAAAAGAAAACCTCTTGCACAGTGCTGAAATTTTTGTATTAATATTTTTAGGTCTGTTTTTTTTTTAAGTACGTGCTTTCTCTATCAAACATCCAACTGTACAAGTGAGCTTTATTGGTAAAACTAGGTTTCCAAAGGGATCTTGCAAAAGAAAATAATTTAGGCATCATGCAACAATCCCTCTTGGCTCCATACAGCTGGATCAACTGAGTGAATACAGGAATCTTAGTTAGTTAGGGATGCTGCTGAGATGTTTACCCCGGTCATTCTTAAATAAATAAAGAGAGAGAGAGAGAGAGAGAGAGAGAGAGACTCTTGTTCCTGCTGTTATAACTGATGTGCGCCAGTAAATCTGAAGCCCTGTTTAGCTTATCTATGCAGTTATTATCAACAGACCTAGAGATGTGTGCCAACATCTTTGTAATAATTTTCTCCACTTCAAGATCAGTATGTTTGGAGAGGGGAGTAATTGTTGCTCACATGTGGGCTTTTCATATGACCAAGAGACCCAGGTTTCTTTTGTATAGAGCCTGCCTACTGGCTCAATCAGAGGTTCCATGATTATTATCTCTCCATTTATGAAAGGAAGAGGAGAGTTTAAATATTCCACTTTGTATATGTTTGATGATAAGTTGACAACTAATTAGGTAACAACTTGGATCTCATCTAGGCAAAGGGTTTATTCTGGTAAAAGTACCAGATTCAGTGCTGATTTTTACATGTAGTTTTTCTCCATTTCCATGATGTAATTGTTCTGATTTGTCCAAGGCTTGGTACCTGAACTCTGCCCCTATATATGTTAATCCCACTTTTTAAAACTGCTTAAAATAAGTAGTACTTATATAGGGGCAGAGTTCAGGCACTAACAAATCTAGCAGGATAGCTCAGATTTCTTCCAGATATCCTCCAGGTGGCTTAAATTGTGTTTTAAAAATATGCCTATTTCTTAAAGAGAACAGAAATGGGATTATACTAATAGGTTTTAACAGAAATCCTGAATCCTGATAAATCCTGCATGAATTCAGCACCATAGAAAGGTCAGGGCAAGATAGGGAAGAGTGAAACAGATACACTATGTGGAGAAGACTTAAATAAAGCTTTAGTTTCATCTGGGACTAGTATGGAGAAGAGAAGTGAAGTCAATGGTGGCAGATTAAAGCTTTCTTCACAACAGAGCTTGGAGAACTTACTTTTTTGGACTACAATTCCCTAGAAGTCTGCATTGCTGTCCAAAATATTCACTTCTCCAATCTCTGCTCTCCACTTTTAACAGCTGGTCTGCAGTTCATAGAATCATAGAGTTGGAAGAGACCTCAAGGGCCATCTAGTCCAACCCCCTGCCATGCAAGTTGTAGGACTTGTGGTCATTGTTGTTTCTGTTGTGAGTTGAATATGATTGTTTTCCATTTGGGGAAAGTCACCCAAACCTGATTTTCTCTCCCACTTTGATGTTACTGTCTTGTGTGCATGCTTATAGGTATAGTGGTATCTCTACTTATGTGCGGTTCAACAACATAAGAGTGAAAAACCATTGGCATTTTAACTATTGCCTTAAAAAGTTTAGATACGGTACAGTTTTTTTATTTATTTTCAAATTTTCAATGCATTTTTTGCATTTTTTTCAATAGGGCTGCTCTACTTAAGAGTTGTTCGATTTAAGAGCATGCATTCGGAATGAATTAAACCTGTAAGCAGAGGTACCACTGTACTTAAAAAGCATAGAAAACATCAGACAAGAAAATAAGGTATGGCAAGTTGTAATCTTAACATACAAAGGACAACATTTACAGGACCTTTTCACAATGCTTTTCCAGAGAAAAATAACTCTGTCAGTTGTGCCATAGCTGTATTACAAAGAAACAGAAAAATGGCTGATAACAGAGCAAGAAATAGTTTTGTTCTGCAAATATCAGTGATTAAATCAAACTATATGCACTCACATGACATCATTCGTCAGGACACAATCAACAGCATGGTATGCTGTTTTTCAGCTGTAACCTCTTATTGTCCTGAAACATACATTGAATACCAAAAATGATCTTCCTTGACACCAGGCTGCAATTGTTTTATTTAGCCTTCTGAATTATCATCAGTGTCAATACCAAAGCCCCCAGAGAATTGTATTTTAGGACTCACTTATGATTTCCTCTTTTAAACAGGCTAGCATTGAAAGGTAGTTCCACGGAGATGAACAGTTGCAATGAATGAAGCAATATGTGGTCCAAATTAGGTGTAAGAGCAGTTGTTAATGAGGGAAGAGAGGGAGGGTTTAAGACATCTTTTGTTTCTCATTTTTATACATTTGTTCTGCCTGAAAACGTAGAAACCTCTGCCTTTTTGTAATATACTTCTTCATTATCATACTGAAATTGTTTTGGTGGCCAAGATATGGACAGGAATTTATGAGACAGGCACCTTTGTTGAAAAAGAACAAGAAAAATGATCTATTCTGAAAAGGGCAATCTGGCTGCTAGTAGAGCAGAGAGATTTCCAAGATTTACCGTTATCACACTTACATTGAACCAGACGCTTCCAGCTTGTTCTCTTAAGACAGATGAGGCTGCTTTTAAAATTAGTCTTGGGTTGTTATAATCTGCAAAGAACTCCTCAAGAAAGTAAACCACTCATAAGGTGAAGAGATGTTCAGGCTGACTGTACTCACAATGTAGAAAAACACTCCTTCATTTGTCTGTAAAATGCTTCATCCCCTCACAAAGGTGTTTCTTCCCCCTTCCTCTATCTCCAGCCACAGTGTGGCAGAAACACAAATATTATCATTTGCAGTTCTATTCGTGACATAAGACAGGTAAGTGAGAAAAACTGTGTTACATTAATTGGTTTCAAGAAAGGAGCCTTTTCAAAATAGGTGGAATGAGGGTTTTTCTTTCTTTCTTTTAAACAACCGAAGTCAGTAATGAGGATCACCTCAGAAGCTTTAATGTAGTCATATATCTATTTGGGGCCTACCCGTGGGCACCCACACAGAACACAGAACACAGGCACACTGTGAAATTTCTATCATACTCTGTTCATTAACCCAAATCTTGTCCATAGTGTCAGCCAAATTGTAATGTTCCGTTGGTTCCTCTCTGGTAAACAAAGCATCCTGCCATGATTCTTGGTGGACGTGCATGCGCACTGGCTTGGTGCAGGGAGGTGTGCACCTCTGGGAAGCATGCTTTGTTTACCAAGGAGGAACAGACTGAAAGTCACAATTTACCTTGTACAATAAGCTGAATTTTAGCCATTATTTCATTCCATCCAGCCTTGTTTATTTCACAGATAGAGCCTGGAGAATGTATTTCTCAAAGTAAACAATAAAGAATTGATACTCTTTTAAAAGGCACTGTTGTATGAGTTTTGTAGCATTGATTGGATGGTGCACGTGGGGAAAAAAGATGTTTCTGTTGAAGGTGCAGAAAATAGAAAGGAAATGGTACAAGAAATCGGACATTTCAATATATATCCTTCTAACCGATGAACTTGGCTGTAGAAAAATGCTGTGTAGGTACCGTGTATATAGTAGGTGCCATGTATTTCCTAAGAGCTAAAATCAACTCAGGTGCTTAAGTAACTCTGATGTAAAAGTGCATCGAGTTATTCACTGTGCCTTCTCCAGATATCTCACTTTTCTTTTTCTATCTTAACTTTGTTTCATACTACATCATACACATTTTTGTTCACATTTTAGCATATTTTCTTTATATTCATTTTCCTGCATCTTCATTTCTACATCTCTGTTTTCTCAAGAGAGTGCATGTACAAATGTGCACTTGTATATGGACATTTTTAGAATGCACCCATTTCCATAGGAATCTTAATAATGTGTCTATGATTTGAATACTTTTCATGTTCAAAAGTGATGTTGCATATTTGCAGTTGTATGGCTTTTCCATCTTAATTGTTAATTGTTTCTGTTTAATTTCTGTTTTTTTGTTGCACCCACTTAGTTCTACAAGTTGTCAACTGTGCAATCTTGCATTCAAATATAAGTCCAAAGAATTTCCTGTCTTGCAACAGGCAACCAGTTAATTAAAAACTCACACTCACTAAAAATGAATCAGTACTCATTCTTTTCTCCTTTCTGAAAAACATATCTGCACACTTTGTATACCTGAGTACACTCCTCCTTCATTAATGTGACTAAATCCAGACTCTTCCCCATAAAACAAGAGACTCATTTTGCACTCAGCAATGAAAACTGAGCAGAATTTAGATAAGGATCCAACAAGAAATGCATCCATTGCCTCCATAAATTTAACAACTCAAATAGTTTTTTTCCCCTCAGACATTCTTATTCTAGCTTTACCCAAGCTATATCTTAAATGTCTGATTTAGCCTTATTGCCTCTTAACAAGTTCAACAACAATAGTCTACAGGATGTTGAAAGGCATGTGGTGAGTGAAATGTATTGTATTATTTAAAAAGAATGTGATAGGATAAGTGGCCTGTCTGTTTAAATCTGCACAAAGGCTGGAAAATTTTTTTCCCAGCAATGGACATGAACAATGTAGAAATGTTACTTTTTGAAAAGCAAGCCAAGAAGGCTTAGACTAAGGTCTTCTGATACACGGAGATAGCTTACCTGTTCCAGAGGAAATCCATTCAAAAACAGGGACTACTTCCTCGCTTTTCCCTAAGAGTGATGGGCAGAGAGGGACACCCATTGGCATATTCTATGTTGCTTGCTAGTGGTGGGACTAATGGAGCCATTTTATCTGGCTCACCCACCCCCAGCTTGTCTTTTTCAAATGTGGCAATCTACCTGCCCACCCAGGGAATAGTGTGGCTTATTTGGCCACTTCAGGGCCAGATTATTTATTTATTTATTTATTTATTTATTTATTTATTTATTTATTTATTTATTTATGGCTCACCTTACCTGTCAAAAGGTTGGTGAATGAGTTTTTGCCTAGCCCATATGGATTATTCATGGGCATATTGGGTGGTTGCACCATTTTAAATAACTTACATGGCTGAGTGCAGAATGAAAAATCAGTTTCGGGGAGTTTCCAATAGGCATTCAGAGTGCTGTTGCACCTAAATCATGGCTACTAGGACTAGGGTTTTGCTTGCCATGATGAGGGGTGCTTGTGGATCAGACCTGGACTCTGGCAGCCCAAATTCAGGAGGCTGGAGAGGGACTCACTATTCTTGCTGTCTGGGTACAAACTGTCGGTGGACTGCTCAGACTTGGGACTTGCCCATTAGGGGACAGGGTGTTAAGAGGTACCCCCTAGAACCTAACCCAGGAAGCTGCACTACATTCAGGGCCCTTTGTGGGTTGAGGGTTAAATGTTTATAACTTAATAAAGGTGGCCCTAGTTATCCCCAATATCTGTTTTATACTTTTTGCGTGTGTGATGAAATGTTCTTTTTTAAAAACAGATTTCTTTTGCTAGATATACACCTTGGTTTTTACAAGAGATGGGTCAGATTTTATGAAATTAATGATAATTCCCAGAACAGTTTTGCAAGATGTGTGACAAAACTGCTTTGCTAAAAATGATACTTTACTCCTGAAAACATCTCTACTGACTCTTAGGTATCACACAATAAACAAAAAAAATACTAATTCAAATTTGTACATTAGTTTCTCTCTGGATCTTCCAGCCGAATTTGACTTCTGACACTTGTCTTTCCCCATATTTTCTTCAATATCCCATATACTATTGTCTATACACTTATATACACATCCTGGTTTTGGTAGGCTTCCACACTGGCTCACAATGGTTTACCAATATGGATCCACCCACCATAAACAGTGTACTTCAAGAGAGTGAGATCACGATAATGGAATAATACATTTTCCCAGGTGCTGTATCCTTAATTTCTAGGTGCATGCCAAACCAGGTACAACAAAACTACATGTTCTCAGGTGGTCTTCAATTCTGCCTTTCTTCTGCCAACCTTTTCTTTAAATCTACACATCTTGTGCTAGATTTACCTGGCATCTTTCCTGAACCATAGCACTTCCACAGCTGCATTAAGTACTGCCATTCATCAATCTCTGTTCTTTCAGGTATACTTCCACTGTAGTCAAACAACTGAGCAATCAATGTCATCCAGATTATTTCCTGTCCCAGACAAACATTTCTCATTCTTGGGGCATGTAGCGGGTTGCATGGGAAGTATCTGTGTAAAAAGTGTTTTCCTACATCATTGCTGCACTAAAAGTGGGAAGCCTGGACAGAAGCATTGCAAAACCCACATCAATAAAGTAGGTATTCCAAGAGCAAACATCTGAAAATGATATGCACACACTAATGCTCGTTGAGCACAAGGGTGTGCACATTATGTCCAGTACATCCATTTTAAAAGTAATCATTAAAATATTCAGCACAGTAGTCAGGGCATCTGAAATATATCAGAGAACATCCGGTCTCAAGCAAATTATCAAGCATGCTTCACATTCTGTGACCTTTGTTGTTGAGGCATTTCACATTTCCAAGAGGGTTCCATTCCTAGCCTTGTGAACTACAACTTGCATCGCTGTGAGTTAGATATTTACTCCCACCTTTAAAGCACAAATTGTTTCATACAGATGTAATGATTTGGTCCTTCCAGTCAACCTATAAAAGAATGTTCTTGGGATCCAAGGGCATGACAAATTAATGGTCCTGTGTAAATTACAGTGCCTTGCAAGGATCACTGCTTTAGCTTTTTATTCACTTTTTTTTTCCAAAAAAAAAAAAAATACACAGAATTAGCATCATGATATTTCAAATGCTAACAAATCAATAAGTCAAAGGCCTGAGTATCCAACTATTAGTGACATGACCAGAGGGTAAAAAACCAAATCAATAGGTACTTGTATAAAATATTTGTTTTAAAAGAAACAGCTTTTTTAGAGATCTTACAAGGAGGTGCCCAAAATTTCTTTTTGTGAGAATCAATCCCCAAATTTTGTAATCTCTAGATTACAAAATGGCAGGCCAGAGAATGTTGGAGCTCTGTGGAGGAAGCATTTTGCTTTGCTCCTTGGAGAATAGAATTGAATGGCAAACTGCTATCTTGGACAATCCCTCTTCCCTTTATACAGTCAAAGGTGTCAGTGTTTTTAAATGGAGAATGTTTACAAAATTGAGCACAACATCAATTTCCTTTGGTTTTGGAGAGGGGTAGTTAATATTTGTGTTAATGCTAATCATTTTATGTATGATTGATTTCTATTTTTGTAATATGCATGATAGATTGTTTAGGCCACTCTGCTGCCTGTAATTTTAAACTCTCATATGTAAGTGTTGCAAATGTATTATGCAACTCATTTTGAAAGAAAGAAATATAAAATGACATCCTTTGTTTGTGTTTGTAGTCATGAGGCAACCCTTGGCATATGAAGTGCACATATGGTAAGAGGTTTTGGAAAATGCTATATTTTCAACTTACACTATTGTGTCATCTTATGCAATGACATTCCCCGCCTTTAGGAAGGTGGTGGTACTGCCTATCTAGCTAGCATGATAGATTGGGTTGAATGAGATGAATGTAACCTTTTGTTGCCTTTCAACACCCTTTAAAAATTAAATAAGATTAAAAACTAAACTAAACATTGAAAAATATTGAACAATTGTAATAACTACATCATTGCAACAGGGCTCAGAGTCTACAATAAAAAAACAGAAACTGGGCATTTCATACCACCCAATCTACACACGTTTCTATAGCTTCAAATGTAATTGTTGACCTCAGGCAACAAGGCAGAATGGTCTGGTGAGCATTTCCAACAAATGCTTCTTGAGATTTCACAGTAAAATCTGTGAAATAGAACAATGACACTTTTCTCCTCAGTATACCAGCATTTAGTATCTTTGTGTGTGCTTTCCAAATTAAACCTGAACTGGATAGACAAAGCTCTTCTTACTTTGTAGGTGAAAGGCATGGGACTATTGATAGATATCTCCTGGCCTTCATAAAGGAGGAAAGGCAGCATAGTTTTCTTTTTGATTTTTTTACTAAAAGTCCTAATAATCTATTTTATCTAGTAACAGTTACAAATCAGCATTCTTTGGAGACACATCAGAAAGCACATTTGCTAAGAATTAGCCATCTTGGCAGTTTGTCCATAACCTCCCATGGAGCAGAACTTATAAAAATGGTAGAGATGGTAGAAACAACCTTTAATACAAGTGTACTTTTATAGAACCAGCAGATATATATTAAGCTGATCTTTCCACTTTAACCTGCTTTATCAGAAACACTGCACACAAAACACATACTTATGGTAAAATGAAATCAACTTCAGTACAAATCAGAGAACAATAATAGGACCTTGAAGGCAATTTCAGAGCATCCTCAATTTAGGTGACTAGGAGGTACTGTTTTACAGAGCAGCTTCAGCAGTGCTACAGCTGATAAAAACCATTAAGATGTAACCAACCCATGCAGAACATTGGAAATCTACGAGCCCTAATTAACTGCTAAGGCAGCACATTCTTAGCTCTGTGGCCTGCTTCTACAACAATGGCAGCAGACAAGAAATTACAGTTTCAAGAGGGTGGCTTTTTTATTCAACAACTGATCACAAAGGCTTACTGTGCTGAAAGCCTTAATGTGTGTCTACTGAAGCTTTCCTCCTTTGCCAAACAGCTGATAAATGAAATTAAAAACATAAAGTGAGGATTTGAAACAGAAAGAGAAGCTGAAAGACGATGGATAATCCCAGTATTCTCCCCCTTCCCACTTGTATGGATACACTTCCAAAATGGCAGAGAGAAGTAGTCAAAAGGGATTAAAAAGTAGAGTCTTCCAGCCTGCCTTCTGCTTTGCCAATTTGTACAGTAGAGTGTTTAAAAAGCAAGAGATGTTCCATAAAGCAGATGGCAGCCGATCTCTCCTCCTCCCAATGGCACTGAGATCTGACCTGGTCTCTCACTCAAGGGTGAAGAGTTTAGACTCCTACTCCCTTGATGCCTTTGAAGGAAGCAGGGAACGGATGTCCTTCAAACATCAAGGCTTCCAAAATTCCACAAGCAATCCACTTATAGGCTAAAATGAACTCAAGTATTCCAGTGCAACCTCGTATACAAATTTATACTGTTCCTAAAAGAGAAAAAAGGGGGAAAGAGACAAAAGAATGAACTGCAAGTAGAGAACACTGTAAGAAAAAAAAAGTAATTCTTCAGGGATTCTTCCTCCCATTCTTACTTTAGCATACATGTTTAGATTCCAAAACCTTAACAAATTTCATACACACAAGAGTCTTGATTTATACTCTGCAAGAGTCTTGGTTTATGCTCTGCAAAAATGTTGGCTGCTTTTATTTATTTTTTTCAATCTTGCTTTAATCTGGTTCACGTCCACAATGTGCTAGTACTGAAAGGCATATCTTTCACCTATGTTTTATGACTGTTGAGAATACTGTATTCAGTAGGTATGATCATTATCCCCTACTCTGTTCCAAATGTTGATGATAGAACCAAGAAAAAGAGTTAGGAAGTCTGCTTCACCCAAATATAGCTGGCTTCACTTGGGTTAAAAAAACCCTGAGTCTCATCATCACCCAGTGTTCTCTTTTTCCTCCTCTTGTCAAGATTTCACCAAATGCCTATGGTAAGACACCACCATCAATACAAATCAGAGAACAATAATAGGAGCCTCATGGCACAGTGGCTAAATGGCTGTACTTCAGCTAAAATTGTGCTCATGACCTGGGGTTCAATAGCAGGGTCAAAGTTCACTCAGCCTTCTATCCTTCCGAGGTCAGTAAAATGAATACCCAACTTGTTGTGGGGTGGGGGTGCAATGTGTAGACTGCACAATTAAATTGTAAACCGCCAGAGAGTGCTTTAAGCACTATGGGATGATATAAACAGAACACTTTGCTTTATTAGTAGACTTAACTTGTGTTTTGGTCAAAGTGATTTTGAAATATAACCAACCTGATTATCTGAGTTAGGAAATTTGTAGTATCTGTACAAAATGATTTGCTTCTAACAAACAAAATTTTAAGATTAGACTATAGGCAATAAGCCACTAATAAAAAATGCAATGGCCACACAGCTCCCCCGTGTTTGAGATATAACCTACTCAGTTATTTAAGCTGGGAAGCTAGTAATAGTTTATGATAGCTAACTATTATGTTTCTAGTTCTTATTATTTCTGATTTATTTATCAGCAAAAAAACCCCAAAACATGGGTTCTGTGAAATCAATTCTGAGATATAAACATCTCCGTTTTTGGTTTGTTTTAATTTAGGAAGTCAGTAATATCTGTATCAAATTTTGTGTTTCTAGCTCTTAGCATTTCAAGGATCTTTGAGGAAAAACAAAGCAGTTTTTTGGAAATGCATGACAAAGCTCAACAGATTGAATCTGATTTCAGCAGATGCATCTGAAAGTTTATGCAAAATAAGCTTTCTGTTTTGTACCTAAAATGTGTGTGGTGAGTGTCAGCTACTGAAAACTGGATTTGTTTGGAACAAGTATAAATTTATATTTAGAAACACACATTTAAAATAAAATAAAATAATAAATTGTCTTTTTTTCATTATTTAACAAAGTCTAAAATGGAAGTGTAGAGATAAGTTCATAACGGAGACATACATAAAATGAAGAGTAGAATGCCGAACCAAAGCATTCCATGTCTCAGATGCATTTTTAATATTTCCTACTGAACTTACCAGTGTCTCCACCATGTTGGATTTGTTGTTCCGTAAGGTTTTCACTATGTGGAACACATCAATGATATTTTGCTGCTGGATCATTTCACACACACTGCATATGGCACAGAAAGTGCCACTGCGGCCACCACCATTCCTAGGCATAGAAAGTGTTGATTTAGATAAGCAAAGCAATTTTGCATAATAGGGTTCTGAGAACCCCCCCCCCAAAATGTAAAGCCTCTGTTTGCATATTCAGAGCTACACATACAATTATGAAGTCTTACATTGGTTCTATACCTATACAGTCAATCAGTACACAGAAGTATGAGATGGGAGCAGTATATGTGTTGTAATTCCCATCCTTCATGGGCTAATACACACATACTCCAGACATCTTAGCAGACACACATGTCTAATGGCTTGAATTATTCTATGGCTCTTATAAACCAGGATAATCTGGTGGAAAAGGTCTTGCCTCAGGAGCAGGGTATTTAATTAGGTAAAGGACCAACATCAATACTTCACAGCCATAAGAAGCTGACACAGCCCACTATTGACATCTGCTTTGGATCTCCCTTTATCCACCTTTGTTTATCCCCAGGCAACTGAATCTAGCTACAATCATTTTTTTTCCTATGATGCCTTAGAACAGTGCTGGCGAACCCTTGGCACTCCAGATGTTTTGGACCACAACTCCCACAGTCCTTTGTCTTTGGCAGTCTAGGCTTGGAATTCTGTGAGCTGTGGTCCAAAACATCTGGAGTGCTCAAGGTTCACCACCACTGCCCTAGAGGGACACTATACAGTGGCTTCTTCTTGGAAATACAAAGCACAGCTAGACCAAGCTGCCCAGCATACCACTGATGGTACCACTAGACTGGCTGATGGATGGGAAACCCAACCATAGGGCCTTGGTCCAGGAGCTGCTCAAAGCAACAAACACTTACTTGAGCCATGGAAGTGTTTTTAATCAAGAGCAATTCCCTGCTATTCAAATGGGCAACAGTCTTAGCAAAGGAGATGAAGGAACAGAAGTACTTACAGGCAATGTACCACAGTACGGCCATCTCGGCCATCATACTGCTCCTGCCATTTCTCCAGCCGCCTGACCACTTTCAGGAGAGAGCGCTTGGAAGGAGGTGTGTCTCTGTATGCTGGCCAGCCAATATACTGCAGATGCTGAACAATACGGTACCCATCTTGGGGCTAAAGGGAATAAAAGACACATTGGCTAGACCATAGAAAGGAACTGTACAAAACCTACTATTATGATGAGTACAGCAATCACCTTAAGGAGGACAGAGAACAATGCTTCATCTGCCCTGTGTCTCAACTCCCTCCCTTCACCCATATGTAAACTTGCCAGTCTGCATCGCTACCCCATTCCAAAGCTCCTGTTGTCACCATATATGCATTGCTGCTTTGAGGTGCTTTGCTTCTCAAAGAACTCTGGTTTGGCCACCTCCCACTGGCCCAAGGCAAGCAACTGCTGGCTGGTAGGCAAGCAGGCCCCATGACTGTCTCAGCCATCCTGACAGAGAGGCTGGTCTGCTGCTGAGGTGAAGTTTGTCTTCTGGTTGCCAGCAATACCTGGTGGGCTCTGGACGGAAACCTTCCTTACACTGTGCACATTCTGTACCTGCCTTGCCTAGCAGTTCCACCACCATACAATAGGTTCTATTTTCTAATATAAACCACTATCAGCAAAAGAAGGATGCAACTGGAATTTAGTAGTATTTGATTTCTTCTTCTTGGGAGAAGTAAATCAGTGGTGCTGTGGGGCAAATGAGGAAATTACTGCAAGGGCAGGAAAGGTGATTGATAGGTTGAACAGGTGGTGGAAAAGATGGGGCAGTGACAGCCAGTCCATGCTTTTTGTACCAAGTCCCAAGCCTCAAGTCTGACTCATTTAAAACAAGCTCTTCTTTTTAGCGCTTATCCTGTTTGGTGGTGGGAACTTCAACAGTATTCTTGTTTCTCCCTTCCACTTGGCATGGTCATGGGCTAGTTCTGGGTGAATCCAGGACAACTTCATGTCATTGTTAAGAGTGTTCATCCAGCACTGTTTTAGTCATCCACTTGGTTGGGATCTGCTGACCTTCAGGATGAGGCCCTTTTTGGCCAGTGTTTCCTCATCTGCACACAATACGTACGTATCCATATCAACACAGTTGGGCTTCCAATTCTCAAAGATTTGTGCAATGCCATATTTTGATCAGGTGTCATCATTGTACACATGATCCCTTCAAAGGAGGCCAGAGGTCCATTGGAGCATCTTTGTCTCCATGACACCAAGTCAACATTCAACTTCTTTAGTTGCTGGCCAGCATTCCATGTCATTGAGTGCAACAGGTCATGCAATGGTTCAATAGATCTTTGACTTTAAATGGTCAGTGATCATTTTGTCACACATGACACTGCCACCACTGATCCTTGATGCGACTTTGCAGTTCATACTTCCATCAGCTGTGATTGTGGAACTATGGTATTTCAACTCCTCAGTTCTCAGTAGATCAGTACCATTTATTTATTTATTTATTTATTTATTTATTTATTTATTTATTTATTTATTTATTTATACACCACCCATCTGGTCATCTACCCACTAGGTGGCTACCATATTCATTTGGGTTAGTCATCAGATACTCCATCTTTCTCACATTGAGGTGCACGCCAAACCTGGTCAGACGGTCACTGATTAAAAACAAACTCTTCTCCTCTGGGTTCTGAGCCACAAGTCAAGTCTGAATCATGGGGTGGGGACCAAAGCCAAGGCATGTGATAGACATATTTCAATATCTGAAATGATGTCACATCAGAGAGGGGGCTGACTTCCTTTCCATGGCTTCAGAAACTAGGAATCACAGCAATGGCTTAAAATTACAGGAAAAGAGATTCCATTTGAACATTAGGAAGAACTTCCTAATGGTTAGAGAAATTCAGTATTGGAATATGCTGCCTCGGAGGATGGTGGAGTCTCCTTCTTTGGAGGTTTTTAAGCACAGTACGTGGACTGGATGGCCCTTGAGGTCTCTTCCATCTCTATGATTCTATGCTTCTATGATTCTAAGTCAAACTTGAGTAACCAGCATGACTTAAGTTTGAGTTGGATGTGAGTCCTGAGACTTGAGTCCCCATCATGGGTGACAGCACATCTTTTCCTGCCTTGGGAGAGCTTGAACTGTCAGTGGCCCTCAGAATATCTTCTACTGGATGCTATGAACAGTGAGCCAAATCTTCACTTTGGTACTGCAAACAGGTCCCAGAAAAAAGGCCACAATTGAAACTTTAAAACATGTATAGCAATGCATTTTGTCAGAAGAACTGATTAAATAGTTGTTCATTTTTGTTGCTTCTTATACGAGGACTAGTGAGGCCAAACCAAAAGAATGCAAACTAGGGTAAGCAAGCCTTCTGGGAGGCAGAAAAGAGGATAAGTCTAACACTGGTTATTATGACCTTGTGGCACAGTGGTTAAATTGTTGTACTGCAGACATAACTGTGGTCATGACCTGGGCAAAACCCCAGGTAGCCAGCTCAAGGTTCACTCAGCCTTCTATCCTTCCCAGGTTGCTAAATGAATACCCAGGCTGCATAATTACTTGTAAACTTTTCAGAGAGCGTTTTAAGCACCATATATAAGCAGAATACTATTCTTTTTTTTTTTTTACTGGTGACAAAAATAATTTATAAGACATTTCCCCAGAATACTACGAGCAAGAACATAGAGAAATAGAGTTATTGGCATTAAAACCTCATATGAACTGTAGTTCTATCCCTCCAACACACATCTGAGGTCCAGAGAATCTGCTCTGCCTCAACAACAACAGAATTAGAGGGGTGGTACTTAATTCTGTGGAGTACATTATGTTCAATAGCCACGGAGTGAATGTCAAAGCTGTCTTTGACATTGCCATTACAAGATTTCCTGAAACTGTTATGTGCGAATTGTAATTTGTAAGCTCTAGCTATTTCCTGTTGATCTGCAGGCTCGGGAGTGGTGATAGGTAACTGATAAAGGAGAAATGTTATGTGTCTTGTCTGTGATTAGAGGGATTATGAATGAGTAACACCTAGAGATAAGAGCATAAAGACAGTTACACTGTGCAAAGGAATGGAAGTGGGAAATGGCAGAAAATTAACATGGGAGACATATTTCTGTGTTTGTTCTAAACCATTCAACACTTTTGCTATTTGAAATTCTGCATGTTATGGACAAAAAAGATTATGCTTTAGTCAATTTCTTAAAAAAATAAAACATAGTGTCCAGTGTCCAGGAATGTGTTTGCTAGCTTCACCTGGTTCTAGAGAAGTCTGACCTACTCATGATGGCACATCCCTTCGTTATAATCCATTTGGATTATTGTAACACTCTATACATGGGACTGCCTTTGGAAGGTATTGGGAATCCAGGCTGTTGCCTAGAGCTTGTTGTAGTGAGTAAAGACTTTACTTGATTGAGTACCCACATATCTGCCTTTCTGGTATCTATGGTGTCTTTAATGCTAACCTCCAATACTACATTTGAAATTAGTTTTCTTGTCTACATTCTGCAAAACAGGCATGGCAATATTAATTAGCCTGAAAGGATAAAGGGTGTGTATGTCTGTGAAGATTCTCAGTCATCCAGATGAGGTTATCTGTAAGTTGAGTCATTGTAACTGGACTTCTTTTTTGGAGTGATTAAAACGTTTTGCTACTCATCCAAGTAGGTTTGTCAGTCTGAGGAAAGTTAGTGGTGAGGCCTCCAATTTATAGTTTACCTTGATTTCACACCACCCTGGTCTGAATAGGCTCATAAATTGGACAATGGTCTGAATAGGCTCGTTAGGTGGACAATGGCCTATGGTGGGTGAAAGTCCCACCTATGCAACCCTTCCAAACACCCATTAAGTATGGGTCATTAGCTATGGTCTTGCTGGTGGAGGTGTGAAGTGTCAAACAGCCCAAAAAGCTCACAACAGCTATTCATAAGAGGCTTTGCCCATGTTTGGATCACACATCAGTGTGATTTACTGACAAGAGAGCTTTCTCCGTGGCCAACTCCAGGTTGTGAAATGCAGTCTCATAGAAGGCCAAGTTGACCGCCTACCTCTCATCCTTCTCTTGAGTGGTGAATATCATATTTTTTTTGGGGGGGGGGTTAATAGCTAACTGGGTAGTGGTGACTTGGAGTGTTGCCTATTGCTTTATATATGCTTTAATTTGCTTTTAAAATGTTTTGATCAATTCTTACTGATTATTTTAATAAGCAAATATATTTAATTCTTTTTAAATGTTACCTAGTTAAACTAATTTATTTGCATCCAAAGTCATTACAAAATAATATAAAAAAATCAAATATATTGTTTAAGTAAAACCCAGACAAAGCTATCAAAATATTGCTTCTCAGTAGAGATGGGCACGACTAGGGAAAATGACGTTTCCGAGTTGTCATGTGTCGGAGGCAGTCCGTTTCGGCTCGTTTCCGTTTTTTGCGAAATTTTGCAAAAATTAGTCGGTTCGTTTTTTTCGTTTTTTTGTTGTCGTTAGTACTGGTTGGGGGGGTAGCGGGCTCCTGGAGGGAGCTGCAGGAGTCAGCCAGAGCCACAAGTGACGGACTGGCAGACTCTTTGCACCCGCTGTGTCTCACGTACTTGCATGTAGTGCAATGCAAGTAGATCTGGCTTTGGGTTAAGACGGGTTAGCGCAAGGGCTAGGGTTAGGCTAGTTACGGGTGAGGTTAGGGTGAGTATTGGGGTGCACCTCTGGGTGCCTCTCTGACCCACTTAGAAGGACAGTGTACTGGCGTATGGGTTAGGCTTAGGCTTAGGGTTCGGGTTTGGGCTACGATTAGTGGGCTGTTTATGCCCGATTGGCACATCCCAGAAGTCTCTGTGGTCAACCTGGCCAAGTGGCCATGCGATTGGTGGAAAATTTGCATGGTCCACTCCCATGGGCAAGCCCATCATTGCAAATGTGCAGGTATAATAAAATAAAATAAAATAAAATAAAATAAAATCAACGGATACTTTTTTTTTTTGCAAGAAAAACCCACTGCTGCTACTGTAAAAATTCAAGCATTTAAAATAGCTAATTTTCGCATGTTTCTGTGGTGCTTTGGTGGGGTTTTGGGCAACAATTTCAAAAAAAATATTGCGGTCGCCATTTTGGATCCCCCGCACTGCATGGCAAATGGATGCGCCCTCCCAGCCTGGTACCAGCAGCGCAGCATTAGCAATAGCCAAGGAGAGGGGGGGCGGGGAAACCCCCCCCCAATAAAACACCCTTCTGGCCTGGTAGGTGCCCTCAGACAGTTTTCGCCTACTTTTAGGGCCGGGAATCTTTTTTTTAACTTTTAAAAACTTTTTTTCAGTGCCGCTTGGCATTGCGCGATCGCCGCGATGCAAGTAACGAGCACGACAAATCAGACCAAATTGTTCGTTCGTCGGTTCGAGCTCGAATTCTGGCGGAGTAATTCCCGTTACCGTTTCCGTAGAGTAACGGATACGAGTAACGGAAACGGAAATGGGAATACCGCTAAGTCGTGCCCATCTCTACTTCTCAGTCTTTGAGCTAAGATCAAGTATAGTATCTGGGTTTATTTTCAGTGAAAAATAAATATTGCATTTTAAACGGGTAAAGTTTTAAAATAATTTTTGAGCCAACTTGGTACTCATAAGTGGAAGAAAGGCCTACCTGTAAAAAAATAAATAAGCAAATAAATAAAAATTTAATCTAAGGTA
The DNA here is from genome assembly GCA_029282475.1 of Phrynocephalus forsythii. Classification (NCBI taxonomy): domain Eukaryota; kingdom Metazoa; phylum Chordata; class Lepidosauria; order Squamata; family Agamidae; genus Phrynocephalus; species Phrynocephalus forsythii. The sequence goes on from JAPFRF010000005.1 coordinate 96,646,629, forward strand.
TACGAAGGAATAATCTGATATATTAAGAGGAGGTGTTAGGTGGAGAGGAGGAAAATGGAACATAAAGGGGTACCTCCCTCCACCTCCACATGTTGTCCAACACTGAACAATAATGAAAAAGTAGCTGGGTTCTCTTTACCCTTGCCATGTTGCAGATCCGGAATATCCTATTGATAATATCTTCATCTATGTCAGCAGAAACAAATTCCACTTGGATTGGCCCATAGCAACAGGATGTCTTCTCTGGCCAGTACTGCATGCAGAGCTAGTCACAGAAAAAGGAAAGCAAAGCAGATAACAGATTAAAAGGAAAGAATGGGCAAAGTAGAATGGTCTAGCTTTTAAGGAGGAACCACCCAATATCCACTGAAAGATAATATGATGGGAGCCTTAAATATTGCCACTCTGGAACATAAAATATAAAAGCAGAAACAGACACTGTAGATAGCCAAAAATTTGAAGAGAGCTGTTTGTGTGTGTCACAGCAAAGGCTTTTTCCTTCTCACAAAATCTGAAAGAAAGTTACCGTCCTTTATTTTCAAAAATAAGTATTAGAAATTCAAAAAGTATTATAGCTCGTGCACTCAATGGCATCCAGTGAGATTGACTTCAGTCCCTGGTTATCTGGCTTATATAAACATTGGCAACGAAAGATGTTAGTAACAACTATATCTACAAGGACCATGCTCAGAATTTGAATAAATCTCTAATCCAGAATTAAACTGGGATGCTTAACCACTGCTGGATTGCTCAGTAGTTTAGCCATCTGGCTACAGTGCCAGAGGTTGGGAGATTGATTCCCACCTCTGTATGTCCATGGGATCTCTCCCAGTTCTAAGAGGAGGAGGAGGATTAAAGCAGATTTTGAAGGCATCCAAATTAAAACAGAATTTCTCCAAAGGAAAGGAAATCTCATTGCTTAATGTAATAAGTCATTCTAGAATAGGCCCACTGAATCTGTAGGGATTTTCGGACAGTCAATCCCCTACCCTATAAATGCCCATTGGTGGAAATGTTGAAGTAAGCGGTAACTAGAGTTAGCCTGTTTGAATCAATTGAATTTAGAAAGCTGCTGATTCACCAAAAATCATTGTTTTAGCAGACTTACTCTAGTGTGGCTTAATACTTAAAGCAATTGGATTTCAGCCCATATTTCATAATTACAGTAGCTAGTTTCAGTTTGGATGGTCACTGAAATGATGTCTTCAAAGATTACTTTGCAGCCTACACATACTCAACATATGGAAAATATTAGAATGTGAAGAAGGAAGTAGAAAAATTCCAGTTTCTGATTCCACTCAAATCTGCATGTTCAAGCAATATACCCTGGAGCAGGTCATGTTTTGGACAGTCCTTGCTGCTGAGAATCTTATCCTACAAGAGCTAGAATGGTAAAAATGATTTGATTATGTTTCTGGGTCTTAAAAAGGCACAACTCTTTGTCCTTGAAGCAAAAATGCTAGATATTTAAGTACTTTTCCTTCCACTACATATTCCACATCCATCACCCATGATTTTCCTTTGGCATTTTTGTGTTTTATATCAACAGAAAATAAAGTGACACAGTCATCAAGTCATTTTGATACATCATAACTCTTGAGCCTCTCCAGTTACCTTTTTGAAAGTTTACCACTGTCTTATAAGAACTGCCAGGAAAAAATGGTGGAGGAGGCTAAGAAGACTTTACTCACTCATCACAAGGACCAACTACCTTTCCAAAATCTGCTTAGAAATACAACATTCAGAATTAAGTGACCTCCAAACTGGTCCAAACCAAACAGAGCTCCATAATTAGGGATCAAATACATCCTCTCTACAGTTCTGAGACAAGGCAAATGTGATGGTTTTGGAACATGGACAACTTTTGAGGAATGAATTCTAACAATATTCAGTTGTGGTGGACTTATTATTAAAGTCATGGTGCAGAGAGTTTTCCTTTTCTTCCTTTTTGGTACTGATAAAATAAGGACAACAGTTTTTTGTATACAATTCTCTATTCCTCAGAGTATCCAGGAATTTGATTAGCAGCATCCGTGATATTGGCCAGAAAATTCCTTGGAGATTTGATTGATTGATTAATTGATTGATTGATTGATTGATTGATTGATTGATTGATTGATTGATTGATTGATTGATGTGCAGAATTCTTCAGAATTTTTTAGCATCAGGGGAATAGATTACTTTAATGGCACTACTATTCTGGTATCAAATGAATAAGACATTATTTTAATCTTTTAATAATATCCCTATGCTGATAGGTGGGGAAGGAAGGATTTGTACTTTGACAAGGGGATTTATGAAAAGTCACCCACTTTCAGATAACAACCTCTAGCTCAGAAAAACAAAGAAAGAGCATGTTCCCCTACATGTGCAGGGCCAGTGCACATGTCATTGGCCAACTGCAATTATCAAAATGGCCAGGTCCATACATAGTCATAGTTAGAACAAACCTATCAAAGTCAATGAGAACTAAATCAGGCATGACAAACAGATCCTACTGATTTCAGTAGATCTGTTCCAAGGATTATTAAGCTTGGTTGCAACCCACTAATTCAGTATTGGCAAACCTATGGCACGGGTGCCAAAGGTGGCACTCAGAGCCCTTTCTGTGGGCACCTGACATTGCCCCTTCACAGCCACCTGTACTGAGGTTAAACTGCTGTATTGGCACTTTGTGAAAAATTAATGGGTTTTGAATCACTGTTTGGGCACTCGGTCTCTAAAAGGTTTGCCATCACTGCACTAAGTGGTAGCAAATCACAGAAGAGTCCTGGAATGCCAAAGGGGGGCTCATCACACATCTTGAAATCACAAGCAATATTAATAACTCCCAGTTGAATAGGAATTGGTTAGAATCTACTTATTCCTCTTCCACTTTGTCCAGGATATTCACCCTAAGCCAAACAGTTTCAAAACATGCTTGCTTTATACATATTTGTATCCTCAAACCTCTACCTACCTGTGCAGCATCCATTTCATTCAACATCACAATAGAGGAACAGTTGTAATCAAACACCAGTCTCCAAAAATCTGCTACAGTGTTGGGTAATGGATGCTGAGTAACTACAAAAGCAGCAGGTTGCTTGTGGCTCTGACAAATTCAGAGGGAGGGGAGGAAAAAGAAAGAGAAGAAAAGGGATTAACGTTAAGAGGGAAAACTAATCACTATTTATTCAGGAGAATCTTAAACCCAGGAGGCTCTGGGCGGGCAAATAAGATACATGTAACTAGATTGTATGAAACATACAACATAGCCTTGTTATTGTCTCATGTGGAATGAATGAAGCTTTTGTAATGGGCCTCCAACGTAGACATTTCATTAGAGACATAGCATAAGAATAAGGGATTATCCCTTATGAATTATGCATGTGATATGACTGAGCAATAATCATTATAATTAGAAGGAAATGACTGAAGGTGTCAGCTGGTGACATCTAGAAGCAAAACTTTTCTTTCCCTAAAATTCCCCAAATGAAAGAAGCTGGATTTTAATCTGACCCAATGAACTTCTACTGGCTGGATTCAAATGGTTTCTTCGTTCATTTAAAAGTTCAACCCTCAAGTTGTCACAAAAATTCTTTTAGAATTTTGGAATCAGTTGTGATGGGGCATGAAAAACTACATAAATCTAAACCAGCTTGGGGATCACTCAGCTACTTTTTCAGAGTATGGGATCCTAAAAAACCCAGATATGCCATTAACATTCAAATATTCCTTTATGGTGTACATGATTGGAAATTTTAAATTGTTGCATTCCAATGGTAAAGTTGGATTTTAAGTTAAATCATATTTCCTCCATTAAAAGTATTTTTTTCCTTATAATGAGATTACCTCGGTGACACACATATCAACCATCAAATTTGCATATTATACTAGTGTTTATCATCGAATCTCTAGTCTTAAAACTAAGCATGACTAAATGAAATACATAATAATAATTCTGTGCCATTAAGTCGATTCAAGATTTACGCGAACCACTAAGGATGGGCATAAAATGGAAAATTAATTTATTGTCATTTCATTTCATTACTTGTGTTTCATTTTGTTCCACAATAAAAATAACTTTTTATTGAATTTTAGTAATGAAACGTAATGAATAATGAAATGATTCAGAAGCTGCCACCACCCAGGTAAGGTTTTTTGACATGTCAGGCTGTTTCCAGTGGGGGCAGCCTTAAATATAAATTTAAAAAAACCCACCTGGGTGGAAGCAGTTTCTGAATCATTCTGATGTCAAAGCCAGCTGGGAGGTGGGTGGCAAGGCAGAACAGAGCAAGCAGTGCTCTGAATTTCCTGCTGCTTGCTCCATTCTCTTTTGCCTCTCCACTTCACATCTAGGGCTTTTTGCCACTAGTACTGGTTTAGGGGGGGCAGGGTAGCGGGCTCCTGGAGGCACCTCTCTGGGGTAGGTGCCTCCTCTGGCCCGCTACAAAGGGAAAAGGAAGGGTGCATGACCGTGTAGCCATTGCGTACCAAGTGGCACTGGCAGAGGCACCTCTCTTTTGGGTGCCTGTAGCTCACTAAGAAGGACAGCATACTGGCGTACAGTGTTCTTTGGACCTTTGGACTGGTGAGCGAGGTGAGAGAAGAATGCCTCTGCTGGGCGCCCTCTGGCTCACTAAGAAGGGAAGTGTACTTGCGTGTAGTGCAATGCGGCTCCCGGTTTGGTTCCTCCCAGTACAGATCTGGCTTAGGGTTGGGGTTAGGGCAAGGGCTAGGCTTAGGGTTATTACGGGTAAGGTTAGGGTGAGCTAGTGGGCTGCACCTCTGGGTGCCTCTGGCCCACTAAGAAGGATAGTGTACTGACATATGGGTTAGGGTTAGGGTTAGGGTTAGGGTTAGGGTTAGGGTTATGGTTAGGGCTAGGGCTAGGGTTATAGTGGGTTTTTTTTTATGCCCGACTGGCACGGATCTAAATGGGGCACAATGCCTCCTGGGAAATGAAGTCCTTTAGAAAAAGGTGTTTGGGGGGGGGGCTAAAATATGTGTAAACCAGGGTTTTGCATTAAAATGCTAAGTACACAGACACATTGTTTTTGAAGAACTTTGTTATGTAATCTGGAAATGAGGTAATCTGGGTCATTTGTAATCCAGGGTACCACTGTAATTCATTCAATTGGCATTTGTTTATAAAGATCAGAGGATGTGGCTTTTTTAAATGCCAAGTACTTACTTCATTTAGCAATCCCAGCCCCAGAGTCTCAGTCAAAACCTGGCCAAGTGGCCATGCGATTGGTGGAATGGCTCCAAAATTTGCATGGTCCCACTCCCATCCCATGGCCAGCCCATCATTGCGCAGGTGTAAAAAAAATAAATAAAAATAAAATAAAATAAAATAAATGGGATTGGAGACAGACGTTTATTGCAAGAAAAACCCACTGCTGCTACTGTAAAAATTCAGGCAGTTAAAATACCTAATTTTTGCATGTTTCTGTGTGGTGCTTTGGTGGGTTTTGGACCACGATTTAAAAAAAAAAAAATATTGCGGTCGCCATTTTGGATCCCCCTATATTTATAGCACCGCATGGCATGGCGAGATGACGAGGATGCCCCCACCAAAGCAGCCCAGGACAGGAGAGGGGGAGGCCTTCTAGGGGAACCATACATGAAGGCCCTGCGTTTGTAGAAACCACCCTTGGAGGCCTATCTCTGGTAGGTGCCCTCACTCAGGCAGGCATCAAATTTTTGCCTGCTTTTTGGGATTAATAATGGGCCACACTTTTATTAATATTTTATCGGACTATTCCTCCTATTGTTGAATCCTAAAAGAAACCACCCCTCTGCTCTTCAATGAGTGGAGACTCAAAGGCATATTTTTGCCTGCTTTTTAAGGGCTGCCCTCTAAGTTTTTTAAAACTTTTTTCTGCCATGGCATAATGCCACGATCGCCGTGATGCCATGAACGACAAGACAAATCAGACCCAATTTTTCTTTTATCGGTTTGAGTTCGAGTTCTGACGGCTTAATTATTTTGGGTGCCTACAGCATACTGGCGTTTCCATTGCAAGTAATGGAACATATGGGTTAGGGTTAGGGTTAGGGTTAGGGTTAGGGCGAGGAATGGAAACGGAAACGAGAATTTTTCCAAGTCATGCCCATGTCTAATGGCAAGTTCTAAAAAATAATTTTGACTTAGACCGTACCAAATATGAGCATTTACAACAGCGATAATTCATGATTATTCATAATAAAAGAAAGAAGATCCCTTATACTAGTCATAATGGGGGATAATGAACATGTCCATACATATGATTGGCCTAGTACTGAATTAAGAGAGAGAGAGAGAGAAAGCTCTGCGTGTAAATATAAAATTTCATTAATCAAATGTTACACTTTCTCATGTATACTCGCTACAGTTGTGATATATTGACACTGCATTTTCATGCTAGTTAAGGGACTATAGAATATAAAATGGGGAAAGTAATAATTCCAAATTCTGGTTCTGCTTAGTGAATCACCAGTGGTTTGGTGGGAATGATGCTGTTGACATCATCGCTGGATAGGATTTATCAAATTCCTGAGCTTTATTTGTGCTTTGAGGACAGAAGCAAATGCTAGCATAAAAAGAGATTACACATGAAAGGTATTACTCCATTTCTATTGTGGCTTACAGTTTATGCGAGAAAACAATTGCTCCTAAACATCTGGAGTGTTCCTGGATTAGTATATGGGATCAGTCTTAAAAGTAGATGTTTAACTCCTGAAAAAAATAGATGTCATATTTTTTTTAAGTATTCTGCTTATATCCTGCCCCTTACTGGTTAAAGCACTCTCTGGGCAGTTTACACTTTATTTATGCAGGCTACAGACTGGCCTCTCCCAGCAAGCTGGGCATTCATTTTACCAACCTCGGAAGGATGGAAGTCTGAGTCAACCATGAGCCAGATACCTGGGATTGAACCCCGGGTTGTGAGGACAGCTATGGCTGCAGTACAGCAATTTAACCACTGTGCCACGAGGCTCCTGAGACATAAATGATGTACTCAACAAAAGCTGAAAGACCCACTTAAATTAGTATCAAATTGTCAAAATGATTGTCAGAGCACTGAAAAATAGAACACATGTTTTTGTCTGTTATCTATGCACATTAAATGTCTGAAAGTTGGCAACTGTCAATATTAATTACCACCAACTCTTAGCATCTACCAGAAAAAAATCACCTAAATATAACTGTTAGATACAACCAAAAAGAGAAAAACCTGCTTAGAGAATTTTATAAAATTAATCTGTGAGTTTTATCAATGTGGTGTAACTATAGCTGAAATAACATGCTGAGAAACAAGAGTCAAAATAAGGATGTAATTCCTCACTTCATATTGAATAGCATGGTCATCTCTGTTTTACCCTCTGTCACCAAGAAATAGCATGATATTTTCTGGCACTCCTTACAAGAGTTCTCACATTCATGAGAACCATTTTTGTGCAAATGGAGCAACCTGCACATAACCATTATAGCTTATGCTGCATGGACTTCTAGAAAATTAGGAGTATATGGCAGATTGCTTTCATCTGTTTGATACATGTTTTTGGAAGGCTTTAGCCTGTTTGATGAATCAGTGCAGTTGTCTTTCGCTGCATATACATTGCTTCACAAATAGAAAAGACAGCAGCTTTTCAAGAAACATTTTGTACAAACTGCAGGAAGTAGATGAAAAATGTGTTATGGTCCAAGACTCCTCATTCTCACCTTGTTCTCACTCTAGAAGCAGAAGCTCTTACAGGGCCTGACAAGGAGTTAGATCAATAGGTTGAGACTGACTGTGCCATTGAGATTGTGGGACATGAGAAAGCATGTTATTTTGTGAGCATTTTTCATGTCCTTTGACAGCACGAGGACACTATTACGGATTAGTTGGCAAAGCAGTAATGTGAGCAGAAGAAGTCAATAGCCTTTGTAATGGGAGACATAACATGGAGGCAAGGGACAAGAGGAGTAAGCATTTTATATGTGTGCAAGTTCTAGAGTAAAACCACTAGTTCTCACTAGTTCCTAGTGAATTTGTACTCTCGGTCTCCATCTGCCACCTGCTTCTACCTCTACTTCAGTACTCTTCCTAGTAAGATTGTTTGCTGCCCAGTAGCAATTGTCATTTTACCCTCCCCCTAGGGTGAAATAATAGGTGAGACAGCATGTTGGGTTGCAAATTTGGGCCATGTTTCATTGAGTACAATACATCTCATAACAGAGAGATGGCTGCCACCAGGCAGGGAACCACTGGCCCTGATGTCTATGAGAGACATTTCCCAACACATCAACCAGGCGGGTGAGTTATACAGCCCCGAAGGGGTGTCATTCCAGAGTGGCACCGCCTTAGCCGGCAAAAGTTATACCATTCCCCTCATTGGCGGGGCACCATCACTTGGCTGGTCCCAGCCCCAGTAGGGGTTCAAATGCCTCCTTGCCCCAACTCCATGATCACAGGATCTGAAGAGCTGTGGGGTTGGAGGGGCATAACCTGTTAACTGTTTTGGAACTCAATCAATAGATGCTTCCGTTCCCTGGCCTACATGCCAGCGTGACCAAAGCCATGCCACCCGTGCCAATGTGGGATAGGAGAAAAATCCTTCCCCACCCTCTGCCAATATGCGGTGGGGTAAGGCAAAAATTCCTGTCCACCCCCCCAGGCAACCATATTATGGCACACTAGCTTTAATAGGTGGTGGGTGGGTGGGTTGCTGCTGGTCAGGGGGGGAAAGAGGCCATGTGGGCAGCGAGGCCCTGTTATGTAGGGCCCTCACCCCAGCCTCTTTACGTGCCTCATGATAGCTGAACACGGCTGTTCTCACACTTCTTCCCCTGAGTTCCCTCTGCTGGAGGAGCTGGCAGTGGAACGACCCTTGTATTTTTATTTCCACTCCTTTAGCCACACTTATGCATTGAACCACAGCGGGTGGCAGTGTTTTTATCCCTCAGGCCCTCAGCTTTCTATATATCATACAGGCTTTCTCAATCCTTCACCCTAGCCATGCTGGCTGTGGCTGAATGGAGCTTGCAGTCCAACAATGGCCAAAGTTCTATTGCAAACTGATGAGCCCATAAGGGACACTGTCAAGCAGTTTTCGCAATGTTCTGTGCCAGGATATCCAATGGAATATGTAACTGAGGCATGCCAACAGGGCATGTCTGAACACAGAGCAAACAACTGGCACAATCACTCTCCCTAGTCCCCCTGTTTTTGGTTTGCACCACACAAACTTCACAAGGTTCTACTCAATATCTGAAGGACCCAAAATACCCCACTCCAACCTGTGATTAATCCAAAATGGCCATGACATGGACACAAGAAAGCCCTGGGCTGTGATAGGGGCAAGAGGCCAAAGATCAGAAGGAGAATGTGAGGCGGGAGAATTATGGCAGCTTTGTATTGGAACCTATTACTGTGCCTTCATTATAAAAATGAAAGAAAGATAACCTTTTCCTTGCTGGCAGCTGCATAAATCAGAGTTGGACACAGATGGTTTGTGCAGAAAACAGCTTCTGCTCAGTGAAGCAGTAAAGGCCTCTGTGCACTCAACTGCTGGATTAACAGATGTATACCTACTACCACAATACCACTGAGTTTATTTGGCAAGAGTATATACTGTACCAGATAGTAAGTTTTGTTGTTGTTGCTGTTGTTGTTGTTGCTTTTGCTGTTGTTGTTTTTGGAAAAGAGACATCTATCAGATTGTTAAGCAATGGTTCTGACAGTTTAAATGGATATTACATGTTAAACAATAGAGAAGAAAAGCAAAAATGGGTTTAGAGGACCAGCATGTTTGTGCTTTATCATGGCTATTGCTAGGTAAGGGAGGAAATACCTCTGTAAAAATGGCTTCAAAAATAAGAGGCACCAATCATGCAAATTGCAAATATATATTCTAGTGCTGGCAGAAGGAAACAGAGAAGGACATGTACAAGTGTGTACTTCCTTTCTTTCCGCTGTGTAGTGACATTTCTCAGAGGGGCAAAATAATCTGCCTTAAATTAATTCAATCTGTTTGTCCCTATAGCTACGCTGACTGACAGCTGGAGGGAATGGATGTTTTCAGTCCAATGTGTGTTTATTCCTAAATCCACTACTGCCCCCTCTTTTTCTTTCTTTTTCTTTTTTGCATCACTCTCAGCTGTTATTTAAAATCGGCATGATCATTGATATCTCCTGTGTTTCATCGTATAATGTGTGCAATTTCCAGATACTGCATCATAATGCTCAGGGACCTGAGACATCTGGAGGATAACTCCGGTGTTTGCATGAATGTGTGTGTGCATGCACACATGCATGTGTGTGTCAGGCCTCCTTCAGATATGGAATAAGCAAAATCTTGATGCATCCCTACTGGCATTGACTCTCATGTGTTTCAGATATTCATATTTTCTATTTGAAGGTGTACAGATCATGGGCTTTACTACTGAGCTATAGTCTTCCATCTATCAGTGTTCACCCTCTTTACAGTCAGAAGAAAATACAGCCTGGTGGTGGGTTCTACTGCTTGGATTCTCATGACATTTGTGCTCTTACACTGGCTGTTACCTTTGATGGTTGCCCTCTAGAACCCCCCCTTTTTTTCTACACCACATGCTTGTCTTTTATTTGCATTGTAATATATATCCTTGAATTGTCTGTTGGATTTTTATACATTTTTATTTATGTATAAACTTTGATTAGATATTATTAAAATTAGTTTAGAATGCTCTCTATAAAAAGCTACACTGTTCTTTTATCAGTATTCATTGACATTATGTACACTTCTTTTGGCTGCTGTCTTAGCACACATATAACCACGTACAGAATTTCAGATAGATAATCTTTAGATCGTCATTCTTTGAAACAGTCTGTAATGCGCAATGGATATAATGGAGGACTTAGACCAGAATAACTGTGGTATAAATCCCTAGCCACTCAAGAAGATAACAATGTGACTTTAGGCCACTCACCTAACATAATGTAAAACATAAAATTGAAGGAGGGCGATGGATGCTATATTTCTCTGGAACAAGAATGTAAGGATTCTTTGAGGGCTAATAGCTGCTCCTTTCTCTGTTTGATTACTGGGGGGTGGGGAATCCAAGATGTAAATTTTACTTACATCCATGAGTGCAGCATTAATGTAATTGCTTGATTCTCCATCAACAGAGATAAGGAAGGGGAGGCACCGATCCAGGGGCAGTACATCCATGCAGCGGTTCTTGTCATGGTTCCTCGGCAAGAGTCCAATGCTACAATCCTCTGGCCGTACTCGAGGTGTAACTATATTAAGGGTCTGTAGTCAAGGACAGAAACAGGCATTGATTAACTCCAGATACTTGTCATGCTACACCTTGTTCAACACAAAGCAATCAGGATGTTCCAGAAGTCTGGGGCTAATTTTTCTGGCACCAAGGCCTTTGGTGGGTTGCATAGCCCATCATCATCATCATCATCATCATCATCATCATCATCATCATCATCATCATCATCATCATCATCATCATCATCATCATCATCATCATTTCTTGTAAGATTCAGCAATTTGGAGTGGGTATTATGGTGGACTTCCACCCGAATAACTGAGGCATACATCCCTAGCTACATTTAACATTTTTATAATTAAAAAAGAGAGATGGGAATGCAGAAGGGAATCGTGACCCTGGAGGAACAATTCTGTAAGGTTGGAAGAGTCAATCTGCTTTCCTTTGGTTGCTTAAAGAGGCTGCCTAACTGGACACAAAAGGCCCCCAAGTCTCTCATCATTGTCATAAATCAGTGAGAGGGGATCCAGAAAAATAGGAAATTATAACCCTATCAGCCACAGAAATGCAAAAGCTCATTTCTCTTGTTTCAACATTATGGAAGTGATTAACTACTTCAATGCCTTTCTATTCACCACCACCACCATCACCCATTCCAGATTCACAGGCTACGTGAGCTCCTTTTTGTCTTGAGAAAGCCTTTGGGATGATGAAGGGGGAGACATCAACAGCCAATAGTCACCACTGGATCACTGCCATAGAGATTGGGACTGCCACTGGGGGGTAGGAATATTTGGCCGTTACTTCACGAAGTGCCTCGCTTCGAACCGACCTTGCCTTCGCTGTGAATTCGGAGGCGGTCACGTGGCGGTCACGTGTTCTCGCTTCGCTCTCGTCCCTGTTTCTCAGTACTCACGAGCTGCAGTTTTAGGACCGATTTGAGCACAACCTCACGTGCTCCCTTCGCATTCGCATGCCACTTTTCAACGTTCGTTATTTCCCATCCGTCCTTTAAAAAAAGTCCTACTGACGGCGTATCGATGCACTGATGCTGGACTGTCAGTTGCAATGACTCTACTGATTTCAACTGTTTCCTGGCATCATTGGCAGCCCCCCCGCCACCGCCGCCGCTACTCGGGGGGAGCCCCGCATGGCACAGCCGCCCGCCCTCCACCGCTTGCACGCTGTCTGCCCCGGGTGCCCTGCTCTGGCCGGGCGAGGCGGCAGCGGCTCCTCCTGCTCCCGCCGCCACCACCGCCGCTACTCGAGCGAGGAAGTAACAGCGCAAAGCGATGAAACGATATAGCGATGCATCGATATCCCTGTTTGAATATATTTTTAAAAAACTTGAAATAAAAGCCAAAAACTGAGACCACACGTCATGTTGGGAGCGAAGCGAGATGTGAAGCGAAAAGATTCCCGGCCGCTGGCAGGGGAACCACTCACCCCGCTTGGAGCACGGTAAAGGGGGCGTGGTCTGGGTGGCATCGCAGCCAAAAAGGAGGAGCGTGCGGACTGAAACGATCGATTCGCACAGAAATGAGGGCTTGCCGCGAAGCGAGCGGTTCGTGAAGTAACGGCCTTTGACTGTTAAAGGATCCTCACATTATCCTGAGGCTCCCAAAGGCTAGTGCTGGACAAAAGGGAACCTAGAAGTGGCTGTAGGAAATGTTTAATGAATTTAAAATCAAATGTTTTATTTCCACTGCTCAGTTCCAGTTTATGATGGTGTAACCATGGCAAAAGAATTTTGCCCATTGGATGATACTAGTCAAAATAAGGGTGATGGTTTATATTTGTGATAGCCAGAGGTTCCTTGAAAATAAACAAATAAAGCATATAGGCTAGGCTACTCAACTAAAGTGCTAAATCCTTTTTAATAGAGCCCCACCAGGCTGCAATCCAGCAAAAAGAGCACTCTAAAATCCTTTGTGATGACCCTCCTTTGCCCAGATGCACAAGATAAGCTGCATCATGCGAATGGCTAGACATTTCACCTCTAAGTGATTCTTTCCATGCATCTTTTCTACTAATCTGATAAACTAACATTCATGCATGCCTAGAGCCCCAGATTGTTCTGTTTTCTCCAAATATACAGATCCTACCTATTAATGTCATCGTCATCTCTTTTCTACATCCCTTCTCGCATTCCATTAATGTGCATAATATGGATGTAAAAATCTGTCAGCTTCACTCTTTTTTCTTAGCATCCCACCAGCCTTTTAGTCCCTCTTGGTTCCATACTGGGTTGAAAAAAGCATGGATGCATATACATGAAACCACCTGGAGAGGTCTTTAGGAGGTTTGAGCTGAGGACTCAACAATATGCTGACAATATTCAGCTCTACCTCTCATTCTCCACCAATCCAGGTGTGACAGTCTCTTTTCTGAACTGTTTGGACTCATTAAGATACAGAACATGGTCGCGTGGTTGAGTGGTGTCGCCACATGGACTCATATTACACCAGTTCTAAAAAATTTACACTGGCTTCCAGTTGCTGCCTGGGCCCAATTCAAACTGCTCATTCTTACATATAAAACCCAAAACAGCTTAGGACCTGGTTACCAAGGACCACCTTGGAGATACGCCTCTAACAAACAAAGTATTTCTGCTATACATAACCAATTTCTCCCAAACACAACCCACAAACAGTATTTAGACCCACCCCAAAAATACAACAGATGCTACAGTCAGCAAAGGACAAAATGATACCTTGTACGTGTGGCCAGGTATATATTGGGACCACAAAGTGCAGCAACCAGACACCAAATGTCACTACAGACTAAAACAATAAGAAAAATTGGCAGTAGCTGAAGACACCCTGAAACAAACTGGACATGAAATTCTCTTCCAGGACATAGAGGTACTGGACAACACTAGCAATCACTATATCAGACTACACAGGGAAGCCATTGAAATCTACAAACATCACAATTTTACCAAAAAAGAAGAAAGCTCAGCCTTGAAATCACCTGGTTAGATCCATCTTACTTAATTCCAGGTGTGTTGCATCTACACTTGGCAGCTCGCCCAGTTGCTTAACTTTTAGTTGCTTTTATTATTGGTTAGTATATTTGTTTGTTAGTTTATTACCTACTATTTGCTCTTGTTTAATTATTATTGTTCGTTAATTTTGTATTTGCCTGTACCCTTTGTATTTTTTTTTTTTGCTAGATCACCATGACCGCAGGGACTCAAATACCAACCGTGTTGGGCAGTGGACGATATGCTCAGAACTGGGGAGTTGGTCGGTTAAGAAGAACTAGGGTCAGGCAACTTGCGCCTGTCCCGCGTTCTGACTCCCCAGTCCACTGCCACATGTCCGGTAGCCACTCCACCAGCGCCTCCAGCCTGACCTGTCTCCTTAATGCCAGGTCAGTCCACAATAAGACCGCTGTCATCTTTGACACCATTGTTGACAGCAGGACCGACCTGGCCTGTATCACAGAGACCTGGGTGGGCTCAGAGGGGGGAGCCTCCCTCGCCCAGCTGTGTCCACCCGGGTTTCTGGTTCAGGGAGTTGGCAGGCCGGAGGGTCAGAGGGGGGGAGGGGTCGCCATTGTTTACAGGGAATCGCTTTTTGTGACCAGGGCCTCGAAATTGGTGAGTCCGGGGTTAGAATGCCTACACCTGTTGGTGGGACAGCGGGATAGATTTGGCATTGTGCTGGATTACCGTGCTCCCCGCAACCCAGCACAATCCCTACCAGAGCTCTCGGAGTTCATTGCCACTGCTCTGTTGAGGTCCCCCCAGCTTCTAGTCGTCGGGGACTTCAACGTGCATGTTGGCGATAGGCTCGCTGGTGTAGCTCTGGAATTCATGGACACCATGACATCCATGAGTCTATCCCAGCTTGTTTCTTGCCCTACCCACAGGTCCGGGCATACCTTGGACCTGGTGTTTACCTCCAAGTCGGGGGATTCCACTCTGGAGGTGAGGGACATTGCTTCCTCTCCTGTGTCATGGACAGATCATCACCTGTTGTCTTTTTCCCTGTCAGTGGCGGCCCCTCCCCGCGGGGACCAACGGCCCCCTGTTTGGGCATGCCCCCGAAGGCTTCTTGATCCGGCCAGGTTCCGAGAAGCCTTCGGGGAGCTCCCTGGTGGTCTGGCTGACGATTCGGCCAAGGCTATGGCTAACCAATGGTTTGAGTCAGCTGCCAGTGCCGTCGACCGAATCGCCCCCAAGCGTCTCCTTCGAAGCAGAGTTCGTGCTTCACCGTGGTTCACGGCGGAGTTACGAGTGATGAAGCTTGATCGCAGGAGACTTGAGAGCATCTGGAGGCAGGACCGGACGGTGAATAACAAGACTGCAGTTGTTATCCAGACTAGGCGCTACTTGCGAGCGATCAGGGAGGCCAAAATATCTTTCTACTCCCTGAGAATTGATGAGGCCTCGAACCGCCAGGCGGAACTCTTCCGGGTGGTTCGAGACCTCACCAATCCTAGTCTGGCCAGGCCTCCTCCTACTGATTTCAGTAGTGAGAATTTTGCAGTCTTTTTTAGATCAAAAATTGAGGCCATCCGTGCTGGCTTTGACTCCAGCAGCTCTAGCCCTCCCCCGCCATCCCCAGCCTCCTCACCCCCCGGCTCTCCTCGATTGGTTGAGTTTGGGCCTGTTTCACCATCTGATGCCTCCAGGGCAATAGCCTATTGCCGTCCCGCGACCACTCCTTTCGATCCTTGCCCATCATGGCTAATTAAATCTACCGGAGGGAGCATGCCCGGGTGGGCTGCGGCCATCGCCACCGCCTCCTTCTGTGAGGGGGTTTTCCCTCTCGTCTGAAGGAGACGGTGGTTAACCCCATTTTGAAAAAAACGGGCTTGGCATCGGACAAATTGGCCAACTACCGTCCGATCGCCAATGTTCCCTTCATGGGCAAGGTTATTGAAAGGGTGGCCGCGGTGCAGATTCAATCATTTCTGGAGGAACAGCGGTGCCTTGATCCTTGCCAGTCCGGCTTCAGGCCTGGCCGGGGAACCGAGACAGCTCTGGTCATGCTGCAAGATTACCTGATCCGGGCGGCCCACAGGGGTTGCTCTACCCTGTTGGTCCTCCTGGATCTGTCAGCGGCCTTCGATACCGTCGACCACGGTATCTTACTGGACCGGCTCCTGGAGGTGGGTATCGGAGGCACTGTTCGCAGTTGGCTCCGGTCCTTCCTCCAGGATTGGTCTCAGTATGTGCAGCATGGTGGAGAGTTGTCGGCCCCGTGGACACTCCCTTGTGGGGTTCCGCAGGGCTCGTCTCTCTCCCCCATGCTGTTTAATATCTATGTAAGGCCGCTGGCTGGGGTCATTCAGAGATTTGGAGTCTGCTGTCATCAGTACGCTGATGACACGCAGCTCTATCTCTCCTTTTCCACCTCTGCAGTGGAAGCTGTCCGGGCCCTCAACCAGTGCTTGGAGGCGGTTATGGCTTGGACCGGGGCCAACAGGCTCAAACTCAACCCCGAGAAGACCGAGGTGATGTTATTCAGGAGTTCCCCATCTGGGTACGGAGGCCCTCTCCCCAGCTTGGAGGGAGTTTCCCTCCAGCTGGCGGAGAGGGTTCAGAATCTGGGCGTGGTCCTTGACCCGGCTCTGACCCTGGAGGCCCAGGTGGCAGCTGTGGCCAGGACTGCATTTTACCACCTTTGTCAGATTGCCCAGATTCGTCCCTACCTGGATGTCGACTCCTTGAGAACAGTGGTGCAGGCGCTGGTGATCTCGAGGCTGGACTACTGCAACACTCTCTACATGGGGTTGCCCTTGACTCTCCTCCGGCGGCTGCAGCGGGTGCAAAATGCGGCGGCCAGACTGGTGGTGGGTGCACGCCATTACGACCGCATCACCCCAGTTCTGGCTCAGCTGCATTGGCTACCCGTTGTATCCCGGATCAGATTCAAGGTCTTGGTTTTAGTTTATAAAACCCTCCATGGCTTGGGACCTGACTATCTGGCAGAGCGGATCGTCCAGCGGTCAACTTCGGCCCGACCGGTTCGGTAGTCACGGGCGCACTTGCTGCGGGTTCCCACCCCCCGAGAGGCCAGGCGTTCCCTCACACGGAACTGGGCCTTCTCGGCCGCTGCCCCCTCTCTATGGAACAGCTTACCCAGCGAGGTGCGCTCTGCAGAGTCCCTGCTGGCCTTTCGCAGAGCAATTAAGACCATCTTATTTCGCGAGGCCTTTGTTGACCTAGCTTAATTTTTTTTCCCCTTACCTCACCGCCATCGACCTCTCTTATTAGGAGCGTGTTGTTTTGCAGCAAGGTTTTCTCCTTTTATTATAACAAGGGCGCTTTAAGCTGCTTTTTTCTTTTTAACTATATGTAAGTGTTTGTAGTAGTTGTTGTATTTACATTGTATTGTACTTGCTGACTTGTTTCAGCCTTGTAAGCCGCCCAGAGTTCCCGTGGGAAGATGGGCGGGGTATAAATCCAATAATAAATAAATAAATAAATAAATAAAATCAACAAAGCCTGGCTTCCAGTGCTAAAAGCTGCACAGTGTAAAAGGTCAAAGGTCAATGATTCTCACCCAGCCACAAGCAAAAGTAATCAGGTCACACAACAGAACAGCTAACAACACCCATCAAGGATCATTGCTACCCCTGATTGCATTGAAACTTCTTAATCCCTTTATAAAAATATGACTAACAACTATTTTCCTCCATAGGACAGGTTTCCTCTTTCCCACAAATTTAAAATACTCAGTCTCACTAACTTTATAACCCAGAGCACAGAGAGAAGTCCTTGTTCCCTGAGCTCCTGGTCCTCTGAAGATGCCAGCCACAGAGTCTGGCGAAATGTCGGGAAGAAAACCTTCCATAACACAGCCAAACAGCCTGGAAAATTCACAACAACTAAAAGACCTCCCTGTTCGGCCAGCATTTTAATTAAATAGTGCATTTGGCTGCACTCATGAGCAGCAGGGTTTTATCATTTGTATGTTGATTGTTTTAAATTGCATTGTATTTTATAGTTTTAATAATTATGTTGTTTTTTAGTTTTAATATATTTTTGTATGCCACCCAGAGACCACTTGGTAGTGGGGCGGCTAATTTTTTTTTGTAAATAAATAAATAAAATAATTTTCTGTGCACATTTTCTAATGTATATATTTCCCCAGTGATTATGGTATCCCTGGATGGGTTTTACAAATTTATGATTTTTCAATCTACACATTTTTGAGAGACATATCATATGTGGTTTTCATTCTCTGACATGTACTGCAAACCTTGGCAATCTATAGATGTATCTTGTTCTGTTAATAATCCACAAGACTACATGATGGTGATGGAGAACCTTTTAGAGACTGAGTGCCCAAAGTGCAATTCAAAACCCACTAATTTTTCACAAAGTGCCAATACGGCAATTTAACCTGAATACAAGTGGCTGTGAAGGGGCGATGCTGGGTGCCCACAGAAAGGGCTCCAAGTTCCACCTTTGGCACCCATGCCATAGGTTCGCCAACAGTGCTAGATACGCTCTGCCAGATAGACAGGGGCCAAACCATGGAGGGTTTTGTAAACCAAAACCAACACCTTGAACCTTATTCGGGAGGCAACGGGCAACCAGTGCAGGCGGACCAGAATGGAGGTGATGCGGTCATGGGGGTGATGCTTATTTCCTTCTTTCCACAAAGGTCTGGAGCACCTTTGATAAACCCTCCACACCACAATTCCATGTACTGTGAAAGGTTGGAGGAAGAAGGAGAAAAGAATTTCCTGCTTTGGGCACAGGGAAGAAAGCGATAACCTCTTCAAAGATCTGCTGATGATTTCCTTCTGTCACTGCAATGACCCAATATTATATTGGCTGTTATACTCATAAATAATCCATAGTTCATGATCTCAGATAAGGGTACAACCCATATATCAAAATTAGGAGGAAACTAGGATTAAAAGAAAACTACACTATGAAGCTTTATAAAATGGGTAAATGGATAGCCATGATATTTGGGCAAGGAAATACAGTATGTGCATACAGTTACATATGCATGGAAGCCTTAACTTATGATTTGGGTCTTATCTGTAGAACAGGAAAAATATTACAGGGCTTAGTGTGAAACTGGGCTTAGCAAACAAACCATATTATAACAGCTAAGTTTTAATTTTGATTTTAGTCATCCAGATAGATTTTTTACATCAATATGCACATCAAATGAATAAATAATAAATAGCATCAACAAGACCAATATCAAAAATATTGAAATATTTATTCAAATATTGCACCTATCCTTATCAAAAATCATGGCACATACTGGATATATTGAATTTGAGTCAAATGTGGCTCAAAATAACAGACATATGGAATACTGCCCAAAATAGATACAAAATTTTCTGTGTATATATGACTATTTTCCCCTAAAATTGTTAGCCTAAAACTTAAGTGTTGTCTTATACATGGATATGTGTGTTTACAATCCCATATGCTGTTGCCTTGTTATGTTTTGCTTCTTTGGATTTTGCCCGGTGTGCTTGCAATGCAAATACTAAACCCTCCAAAAACTTATCCCTCCCTCCCTCTTTCCCCATGCTGCTTCCACCCCACACTTTCATGCCCATAGGCGCCACATTACATGTGCATGTGTATCTTGTCTTGGGGTTTTGGGGGAGGGGGTACAGGAGAGCTCTAAAATTCTCAATGCATAAACTGTCACTCCTGATGCAAAATCTACTACTCATTGAGTGTAAATAGGAATTTTATGACCAGCCACTTTTTAAAACATTTTTTAACTTGGACCCTTGGCTAACCTTGTGGGCTGCAAATGTACCCTAGCAGGTCATGCTTCCTAATTCTTAACCTGCTTTTCTTGATAATTTTAGATTGCGCTCTTTACAGTTTTCTCCCATGTGACTTGGTTGAATATAAACTTTCTTATCAGAATCACATTCTTGCTTATTAATTTGAAATAATATTATTTCATTGATTTAAAATCATATTCTAACAGTTGGGGAAGCCACCAATTTCTCCAAGATAGAAATGAAAATCGATTCCAAGCCTATTCCTAAAAAAGTTGGGTGTGTGAAGTTGGGAAGTAGAGCCTTATACCAGGCATACAGCATGGATGGTTGCATGCCTCTAATGTGCTGACACACTAGAGAAAAAGGGAAATATCTACTTCTCACTGTACAGATATACTGGTCCAAAGACATTTGCAGACACACCCACAAGCTCAAAAGTTGATGCATGCCCAAAAGGGACCATGACATCCAATCTGGATTCCTGGTCCCATGTCAAAATTTTGGCAGAACAGTTTTTTTTCAACTATTAAAATCATTTTTGTTTATTGCTTGCTTGTCTGCAAGAATGTTACTGATCAAAATAAAAATTAATAATTAAGCTATATGCATCTTGACCACGTATACTTTATCTTAAGTCACACATGAAAAGGGCATTCCATAACCGAGGAAATAATGAGAAATCACAATAGCTTCTATGGTTCATTTTCAATTTCCCTGAAACTAGATGTTGAATAGCATCTGTGACAGCTTATACAAAGAAGAATGCATGAAATTCACTTATTTCATGCAAAACAACTATGTTTCAGAAGTTGGATGTACCTTATGATTCTTTGTGCAGAAACAAAAAGCTATAGGAATAAAACGAATGTTGACAATGCTCTGAATGTGGCCCATTCAGAACAAATCAAGGAAAAGAAAATCTATAGTCTACCTTCATAATGGTCATTTTTATGTCAAGCAAGGTGAACTTAGTAACATAAAGCAATTCACAAGCAATTTGGTAAATGGAAATAGAACATTTTGTTCGCAGCTGTGAGAGAAGTTGCTACATTTTTGTTTTACAGCCCTGGGCAGACATTAGCAAAAATGCTTGCTGACTCAATGTTACTAAAAGATAACTGCAAATGGTGGCACCCTTTGACCATCCTCTTCCCCAGTTCACAGAATGGAAACTTTTCAGCATTCCTGCAAATTAGCAGAGCTGTAACACACTATGCAAATCCTGTGATGTATCTTAGAAGCAACTGAAAGAAAAGGATTAACTTCAGTGATTAATTTATTAAAACAGAAGTCCCAAAGCTTGAATAGGTCGGAAAGGGACATAAACTCTTGTAAACTGCCCAGAGTGGCACTGGAGCTAGATGGTAGGGTATATAAATCAAATAAATAAACAAATTTTAAATGCTGAATGTGAGTGTTTAAAAGGGATGGAAGACACTCTGTGTGTGCTCAGAACCACACTACATTGACTTTTACTATCTGTTAGAGTTGGATAAATGTTGATGTTTTATGAGAAACCTTTATGTCCCACTGTAAGACTAAATTTAAATATGAAGGGAACAGAGACACCTATTTAGAAAGTTTATAATTTATTTTAAACACCATTCCAATAGCATGGATCTGTCTTGATGGCATATAGCAGGCCTGCCCAACAGGTAGACCGCTGGCTACCAGTAGCTCGCGAAGGGTGCAGAAGTAGCCCACTGGCCATCAATTAAAAAGTGAGGGGTAGGTTCTCCACCCCTCCCCCATCTCAAGGACCACCACTGCCCCAGCAAAGTTCTGGGTCTGCCAGCCCACACACCCCAAGTGTGTGGGGCAGTTCAAGGGCCAAGGTGCATTGAAATCTGTTCCCTCCAGAACAGATTACTTGGTTTTCAATGCATTCCTATGGGAAACCGATGTTCTACTTAAAAAAGTTTTTACTTATGAGCATGTGCTCAGAATGGATAAAATTCATAAATAGAGGTTTTAGTGTAGGCACTTTGGGCCAGAAAAAGTAGACCTTGGCCTATTCAAAGTTGAACAGTCCTGGCATATAGGGAGGATAACCAAGTTCTCTCTGACTGGGACGAACCAGATGTAGGATGTTTTGATCATCATCTTTTTCTTTGACTGGTATTTTGACCCCTCACACAACAGCATCACTCATCATCTTCCCCACAATTCCTTCAGTGGTGGCATTCCATAACCCCATGCCCAAGTTGCTTATTCTACTCAAGTACATCTCCAAAGATTAATACAATACCAAGCACAAATAAGGTGACTTGTCATTGGCTTTAAAAATTTTTTTACCTGGAATTCATCTTTTATTTGGCTGGAATTTGTCTGTGGATCCAGTCTGCTGATATTGTAATATATGGATCTGAATTCACAAACAGGGATGGCAGTGTTGCCACAAAGGCATGCTTCCAGAATAGCATCATGAACAAAAACATATTGTTCCTGTAAAGCAAGAAGTTAAGACATTGATCATTGTTGGTTCCGTAAAGCCTGACAGTGTGGCTTTTGCTTTAATACAGGAACTCCCAAATACTCCCACTCAGAATTCTTAGGCAAACAAGGAAAGCAAGATAGGACAACCTAGCCTCAAAAAAATAGCCCTATCATCTTTCTCCTGTATTCCTGTGACTTTATTTAGGCGTTCTCGAGTTTTCAACTTCCAGGATTCCCTTGAAGCATTACTAAAATTTATTGAGTTTTCACCAGTTATAAAATAATTGTGCAGCAGCAAAGCCGGAAGTAAAATGGTGGCAGAAGGAGGTAGTGTTTGGTATTATGACCTGGAAGTTATCAATATAATCTAATATTGATAGTTAATCTTCTTCTTGGAATGGCTAAGTTGTTTGCCAAATAAATTTTCTTGTACAGGAGCAGAAAGTTTAGCTTTTTTCAAGCCATATACAATTCTTACCTATCTAGATGATGTATAATCTCTTGGTATTTGTGACATTTCTTTTGTTGTTTTCTGTGAACTTTCTCAGTCAGTTTCTAGTTTGCAGGACAAGAGTATTTCCTGCTGGAAATGTCATCATTCAGATTGGGTTCTCTCTCTCTCTCTCTCTCTCTCTCTCTCTCTCTCTCTCTCTCTCTCTCTCTCCTCTCTCTTTCAGTTTAGTATGTAGTGACAGGAATTTTCCACATTCACCTCCAAAAAGAAAGGAAATTGCTGCTCTTGAAAGATATACATTTGTGGCTGTGGTATGGTGTTTTATGTTGTGGTCAGTTTCAGTTTCATCACTAGATAGGAGATGGATGACTGTCAGCAGCAGAGTGGTGGACAGAGTCTCACATTTATCTTCTCGGTGGGACAGATATGTGAATTATATGCTACTAACACTACAGCTCTTCCAACTGACAACAAATACCAAAACAAATATATGTAACCATCCATATATTTACAGCTATTCAATACAAGGTGATACCAGTAGTACTGAGAGCATAACTAACGCCTCTCCATTCCATCAATAGGAAAGTGTAGCCAACCACAGCTCTTTATTAAATACACCTGCACAGAAGGTGCATTATCTATCCTTCCCTTGCAAAACTGCACTATATATGAATAGCTATTTGAAAAGGGATAGACATAAGATACTCGAGTGATCCTCTAGACTAGTTCCTTATAAGAAACTTGTGGCTTACTGGTTAAAATGCTGTACTGCATCTATAACTGTGCTCACATCTTGGGGTTCATTCAGTCTCCCATCCTCCCAAGGTCAGTAAAATGAGTTTGCATCTTGCTGGGGGGTGGCAATTTGGATAATTACTTGTAAACCACCAAGAGAGTGCTTTACGTGCCATGGGATGGTATATAAGCAGCACAATTTGCTTTATAGACATTGCAGTCTTCAAATCTCAGGCCGCAAAAGATCATGATTACCTGTGGACCACTGGACCACACTTCAGTCCCCTGTGGCTGGGGTGGAGGTGGGAACCCTAAAGCAGCTGAAATACAGCACTGCTACAATCATGCCAGTTGTTGTGCTTTAGTTATGTCAGCTGATGGAATTAAATGAACTTGGAATAGATTTTAAATATGATATTGTATGTGCATTATAAGTAATGTTCTACAAATCTGGTGATAAAATTACAACAGACATGGTGTTCTAGTGCACTAATGTCTTACATTCATAAGCCATCTTAAAACTATATACCTTTCTCCATATACAATGAGAACAACTTGTGTTTTGTAAATATTTGTATTTTTAAAAAGGCTTTTAACAAATTATTTGGGCAGTTACATTATTAATTGCCCAAACGTAGCAGTGTTAATAGATTTATTCAAACATTTTCCTTTTGTGCCATTAAATAGCCTATGATATTCCATCTGGTCATGCTGAGCTCTTTCTTAGGAGCAGACTGGCAAGGAAGGAAAATAAAAATTCTCATACATACCTCTGTCTGCACCAAGTTGACCCTCTGGGATCGCAGCTCTCGCACACAGTTAAATATGTCTACCACACCTTCATTCTCTGCCATGTCAAGCATGATGTCAATGGCAATAAAGCACCCCGTCCTCCCAGCACCAGCACTGAAGGAGATGGGGGGAAAAGAACAGGGACCTGATCAATGGACCATAAAAAAGCAGAACATTTTGCAGGAGGTGGTGGGGATGTTGTAAATGCTGCTGTCTTCATTCATTAGACCCTTTGTGCCCAAAGGCTGGGGCCTCATTACTGTGTAGCCATAGCTCTTTGGGGAGGGCAGTACTGGGAAACCCAGGAATGGGGACGGAATAGAAATGCCAAGCAAAAGAACAGAGAAAATAAAATACCAAGATTACAGCCATGTTTTCTT
This sequence comes from Phrynocephalus forsythii, assembly GCA_029282475.1. Lineage (NCBI taxonomy): Eukaryota > Metazoa > Chordata > Lepidosauria > Squamata > Agamidae > Phrynocephalus > Phrynocephalus forsythii. The sequence goes on from JAPFRF010000005.1 coordinate 96,671,365, forward strand.
TCACACCGTAAATGAAAAGAGACATACAAGGCTTGAAACAGCAAGATAGAATTCTACTGTTTGGTGAAAGAGAGAAAGGCTGACTTAGAATACAAATCTAGCAATGAGTTTTCTCTCTCCCTTGTTAAATCAAAAATAAAACATGGTGTCTGGGGAAATTTGCACATTTGAGAGTAAAGCTTGATAGTTAAAATTACAACTTTTCCTCATGCACTTTGACACATACAAATGATTATGGTCATACAAATGACAATTGAAGCCTGGCTTGAAGGTGTTTCAAAAGCATGCATCTGAGTACCTGAGTCATTAAGACTCCTTATCAACTTCCGTAGTGTAGTGGATAGACTTAGCCTCAGGAGGCATAGGTTCAAATCCCCATTCAGTCATGAAAACTCACTAGGAGGCCACTCCTCAAAGATTTCATTTTCTTTGAAAGCCCTTGAAAGTCACTATAAATCAATTCTAACTCAATAGCATTTAATAAATGCATTTATTATCATCAGGATTCTCATTTTCACAGAGGACTCAGTTATGAACCATTATGTGCAGAATTAGCATCAGTATAATCATGCCGTATAATGTTCTATATCACCAAAATTTCAAGAGTATCCACTCTTGAAGATGAATGAAGTGGTATTCCTTCATCTTGCATAATAATATAGAGGACCCATATTGCACATTCCCTTATGTCAGGCCTGCCCAAAGTCCGGCCCGGGGGCCAATCCGGCCCATCAGGCCATTCTGAGTGGCCCGCGGCTGGCTGGCCTGCCCCTCCCTCCCCCTCCTTCGCCCCGGGAACCTTGAGGGGCTGGGCCAGCCGGCCGGTTGGTGAGCAGAAGCTTGTGGGGCTGGGTGGGTGGGCGAGGGGGCGCGCCACCACCAGCAGCACTGCCGGGAAGCTTGTGGGGCTGGGCGGGAGGGCTGGCCAGCCATCACGCGGGCTGCTGCCACCGGCACCGCCGGCAACCATGTGAGGCTGGGCGCGTGGGTGGCAGTGGTGCATGGGCGGGCCGCCGCCACCGGCATCACCGGGAGCCTTGTGAAGCTAGGCACGCGCGCAAAGCAGCGTGTGGGTTGGTCGCCACCACCGGCACCACTGGGAACCTTGTAAAGCTCGGCGCGCACACGCAGGGTGGCGCACAGGCAGGCCGCCACCACCGGCATAGCCAGGAACAGTGATCAGGTGGGCTGCACCACCGGCACCGCTGGGAAGCTTGAGCAGCTGGGTGGACGGGCGGTCTGCTGCCACCGGCACCGCAGGGGAATGTGTGGGGGTGGGCAGGCCAGCAGGCCACTGCCAACACCAAGGAGTTTTGGAGTGGGCTGGCGGGCAAGCCGTCACTGTTGATGGGGAGCTTGGGGAGTGCAAGGTCACACAGATCACCTCTTCCAAGGGGTGACCTGTGGCCACGGCTCCCTGTGCTTCCTTTGGTCCCCATCTTCCTTCTTTCCTCCCTCCTTTGGTCCTTGCCTTCCTTCCTGCGGGTGGGGTTGCAAGGTGTCAGTGGGTGGGGCTTATGGGTCAGTGGGTGGGGCTTGCAGTGGGCTGGCAGGGTCGGAGAGTAACCGGCCCCTGACACATTCTCAGCCACCAAATCTGGCCCTCCTTACAAAAAGTTTGGGCACCCCTGCCTTATGTTCTAGTACAGACATAGCAGATAGATGAATTCTGTTGAATCTATAAGCCACGCTTGCCAGGAAGAAGGCTTGAGCAGAACTTTCTCTATGGCGGTTACTTCACGTCCTTCCTCGTTCCGAGATTACGTTCATTTTGTGATAATGTCGTTTGCGGTCACATGGTCTTGTCCCAGTTCTGTCCATGTTTCCGTTACTTCACATCCTTGTTTTGTGACAATATCTGTACTTCCCTGCCTTTGTTTCCCCTTCTTTTTTTGGTCCGACCTTCCAGTTTTCAATATTTCGATTCTCCATAACTTTTGCCTTTCATGCGTTAAGTAGCAAAGTTCAATGTTTTATGCCTTCTTATCTCTCTGTGATGCATTGTTTACGCCGTTGAGATTGTACTGGAGACTGTAACTTCACACTCCTGCCACTAGATGGAGAATGTGTATGTTGCGTGATGAGCCTTACTTCACAGGCACTTGTCTCAAAACAGGAACCAAGACAAGAGAATTCCTGAGGTCAGGGAGAGGTATGGCTCATCACGTTTAAATCCCAGTTCAGGGGGTGTGGTCTGGATGAGATTCCACCATCACGCAATGGACGTGGAGTAACATTTTTCATACCGGTCCCAAGTTGGACCGCGAACCATGATGAGAGGGACATGAAGTAACCGTCTATGACAGAATAATTCTATATGTGTTGCTGTTGTTTTCTGAAAGGAGATCACCATTGAACATTTTAGCAAAAAAGCAGTTGTAACTTCCTGTGATTTTCACATTTTTCATGCCTGTAATGTCATTTTGTGTTCAGAACACTAAATCATCAATGCACAATGATATCTCCAACTTGAGTATTAAGCTGACATGATTCTAGCAAGTCCATTGCTAGGAACTATTAAGAAAGGATAGTGAGCAGGGACAGTCTTAATCTATTCTGTGAATTTTCTGACTGGCTTGTCATCCCAAGGAAAATCAGAAGTCCCCATCAAGGGAAAATAGCTTGGTAATAATGGCACATTTGCATGCTATTGACTGATGTATCAATTTGCCTTCACCATGAAAACTGATTATTTCTTCCTGATCTTTAATCAGCTACCAGTCTATCAGGGAACATCTCAGTCAACAACTACAGATTTTGATGTCTGTGAAGATTCTCAGTCATCCAGGTTAGTTTATCTGGAAGTTGAGTCATGGCAACTATTCAGGCCATTGTTCACCTTATGAGCCTATTTCAGACCAGGGTGACATGAGCTTAAAGTGAACTATAAACTGGAAGGCTCACAACTAGCTTTCTTCAGAGTGACAAAGCTGTTTGGATGAGCAGCAGAATGTTTCAATCTCTCAAGAAAAGAAGTCCAGTTGCCATGACTCAGCTTCCAGATACACATATTGATCAGGAGCTTTTGGTGAAGGACTTTCTCAGAAGTCTTTTGAAATTCCAAGCAAACTGTATTTGCAGTTGAACATTTGGCTGCACCAGTTCATAAGCTATGCAGTGGACCCATATTGTATTGTTGTTTGTGCCAAAACTTACACTAGCAGAGTACAAGAATCCTACTTTATTTGCTGCAGGGGAGTCAGTGATTTGCAACAGGGCTAACATTTAAAATAATTCTAGTTGTTCTGTGTTCAATCCTGATCTAAAGCAGGTCTTAGAGAACAGAATATTCATTCCTGTGTGGCTTGCTAGCAGAAGCTAGTGAACGCCTGCTGAGAAAAGGAAACAAACACTACTATAGAAAAGAGATGAGAAGAAATGACAGACAGAAGCAAACTGTATACCTGCAGTGCACAACAATAGGCCCTGCCTCTGGTGGATTGAGAAACTTCACTTGTCGAACAAAGCCCAAGAGGCCTGTGGCATAACAAGGAACCCCATGATCTGGCCAGCTGGTGAAGTGGAACTGTCGAATCTCTCGGATCTCATGGTAGCCTTTCTAAGGAAGATAAGAAATTCTTTATTTTCCACCATAGAAACAGCAACAAGAACAAAACTAAATATTATATTATTCATTCTCTGCCTCCCCCCACTATCCAGGGTAGGAAGGAATAATATTCCCTTGATGGAGGCTGCTGGCTTTACATGGGGTTCTCTGCTCATCTACCCAGCTCTATATGTACCGTGTTTCCCCGAAAATAAGACAGTGTCTTATATTATTTTTTGCTCCCAAAGATGTGCTAGGTCTTATTTTCAGGGGATGTCTTATTTTTTCATGAAGAAAAATACGCTACACATTTATTATTACGTTATTATGGGGAGGCCTTATTTTCGGGGGATGCCTTATATTTCAGTGTGGGGCAAAAATATAAGTAGGTCTTATTTTCAAGGGATGTCTTATTTTCAGGGAAACAGGGTAGGAGGGGGTTGCAAGTACCTTTTAAACCCAACGATATCCAAAGCACATTCCATATACATTTCATATTTCCCCCATTTTAGAATAGGGGGAAGAAACAGATATATTATTTCAATTCTAAATCAGACTATGGAGAAGTTCTGATTGTACACCTGCAGTGCACAACAATAGGCACTGAATGGGAGGGAAAGGACTAAAGCTGCCAGAATTTTCCTATTCTTGCATTCCCAACATCTGATTCTAATAAAGTAACTGATTTCCAGTTATCATTTTTTAAAAAAATGTTGAAGATTAAAGACTATTAAAATGGGAAAGGTTGAATAACAGTGCAAGCAATAGCATGCCAATCAAGGCTTACCACGGAGAAGCAAATGAACATTAGCAAACTGATTAAGGCTTTACATACAGAATAATGATGAAAGCTCAACAAAGGTTAGAGCAGAGAACATTCTACTCAGTAGCAAGCTGATTAAAAGCAAAGCATATAAAGGTACACCTTTCACTTCTATGGAGAGCCAGGTATCTGCTGCCTTTAGTGAAGTGGCATGGCCACAAAAGACTATAACAACTGAAACAAATGTCAGAAGCAGCAGATGAATAGCAATTACAGAAAATCCTGTGCAAGTTGCCGCTTTTAGTTGCTTTTAATAATTTTACCAATTCTGCCTTTGATTATTTGGACTGCTATTTGTTTTTTCTTCCTTTGCTCGCTTAAAAAATTGTTGTGAATTATCTTAAATGTATGTGAATGCATTGTCTGAATTCAAAAAGTTAGAACTAAATCTTTAAAATAAATAAGGCAAATAGAAGCATAATGATTCCCATCAGGTATGTTCAATGCACCCCAATGCACCCCATCACTCACCTTCCATGCAGCCTATGAGATGTATGTGTAATAGAAGTAGGGTGGGATGATGCTTTTGCCTTAAGATCATAATCACTCCATACTGTTGCTATCCTCTTTTCTCTCACTTCCACCCACTTGCTTTTAAGATTTGTAAGAAAGGAGGGCTAATCACTAGTTATATGCATATTCACAATGTTTGGAGGTGGGTATGCAGCCCCTCCACTCTTTGGCTTTCTCCATGTAGCAGCAGACATGCCTACAAAGGGGACATTCCCATTTCTATTCATTCCACCTATAAGAAAGAATCATGAAAAACTGAGATTCTTCCTCACATCTAGTTTTTTCATGTGAAAGGGAACATCTTCTGTGCAGCTGTTTTGCTGTCCACCTGGAGAAAGAGAGCATGGAAACAGGAAAGGCTAGCTGCTTTCCTCAAAGTAAAGTGAGCCTACTAGTGCAACAACTAAATATTCCCAGGGAGAAACAGTGCTAGGTGGTTCTTTTGAGAAGGAGAGTATGGGATGAGTTGGCATGTAGCTCCTGAAAGATTATCTTCAAAGGAACACTTGTCTTGATTAGGGAAAGTACTATGTGGGAAGACTACAAAACCAATTGCACTCTTCCACTCTTTTTGCTCAGGAACTGGTCAGAGACAGTGTCTTTGATCTTTCAAGGCAATCTTTTTTTACCATGATTGAGAGCCATGCTTTCTCTTCATGAAACAATTATCCATGAAGTTATTGGATAATCACTGAACATTGAGTAATAAAGCTGACCAATTCCAAATATGGACCATCTGTACTCACCCATCATAAATCGGAATGAAACATTGGAAGGATTTGACAAGTTACATAGGGGAGAAAGAAGACTCAAGCCACCTTACCTTTTGGACTGTAAAAGTGCGTATGACATATTCTGCCAATGGTTCTGTTTCAATTAAGGTGACTTTGATGTCTCCATAAACTTCTGTGTCATCTGGCCAGTATCTGACACATTTCACCTAAGAAATGAAAGGTCATACAGGGAATGCTTATAAAAGATGCACACCTACAAACCTCTGCACTCTATCTCTTCTTTGCAAAAGGCTACAAAATTTGTATGTCTGCAATAGAATTAATGGAATAATTAAGATAACATGTGGAAATGGCTTCCCTGGAAAGGAAAGCAGGTGGGGTGAAAATGATTATTGCATGGCTGCTGCTTAAACTGCTGCCATTGTAGATCTAATTACATGGAAACTTCTTTTCTTAAAGATTAAGCCATTCAGTGAACCAGAGATGATGATACCTCTGGAACTGTCTGAAAATTTTGAAGTGGTGGTAACATAAGGCACAAAGTAGCAGTACATGAGGAATTCAACTGGTTCACATTTTGATACGAAGTGATCTAATCTGCACCTCCCAAACAAATTTGTATATGACAATGTCACCTTTTGTACTTCTCTGAATTTTGAATTCTCGGCTCAACAAAAATGCATATTTCAGCCCAAAACACATTGAGAACTGCATCCGTTGAGAATAAATATGAAATAAATGAGTTTTGTTGACAGTGTATTGACATACATATTTTGTGTATCAAAATTTTACATAAAAAGACACATTAATGCAGAAACAGGAATGAACATATGAAATCAATATGGAACACAACATATTATTGAAAGCTTTAGGCAGTAATCACCATACCCTCCCAACTTCTACCAGGTTGGTGACCATGACAACACTTGCAGAGTTCTCCTGCCAGATCATTCTCCAGAAATCCTTCACAGTTTCTTGCATTGGCCCTGACAGACAAGGAAAGTAAAAAGAGAAACAACATCCAAAAGATAATATAATTGCATTTTTTTCCTTTCTCTGCTGGATCTGAAATGCTAAGAGTCAGTCCACACTGGCATTAAATTGGATATATAGTTCCGTGATAGCACTCTTCGACATGGGGAAAAATATCTCATTCACTTGTGTTTCTACTTAAAACATCCACTCTTTCTGTTTAATAGCTTCCTATGTTTTTTCTGGAACAGGGCTAGGGTATGCAATGTTTGTGGGGAGGGATGATTCACTGAGATGCAAAATGGCTCTCTCTTCTGATGGGTACTTGAATCAAAACCAGAGATAAGGGCCTTTTATGCACAAGTTGGGTCATACCAAATTACACAGTGTGGACAGGCCCTAAGTCTCCTAAAAATAGGCCCTTGGTAGATGTGCGGGAATTATTGAATCAAAGATGCAATGGAGAATAAACATGGGAGTAATGCAATAAACATTGTAGATAATATCAAGATGCATAATCTCAAATCAGCTTGGAATAATACTGGGGGAAAGTGTGGAAGCTATTTTCTGTGCTAGGTTTAGCACAGAATAGTTACATTGGTGCTTCATGTCCAGAGTGGATAACAGAACCACAATTCTTAACCTTCTTTCAATTATTTGATGGTATTTTATGGTGCAGATACCCACTGAGATGAATATACAAGGTGAAGGATCAGGACTCAGAGACGTGGTATGAATCCCACTCTGTATTACTTTTTTAGGAGCAAATTCATTGGCATTACTGAAAGAAAAGACTACACATGCTATAACGTTAGGGCAATGTTGGGGGTGTTCTTTAAATTATCGGATAACTGTTTCATGAACTACTGACAGACCAAAGACTCCAGACGACTGCATGGTGGCCATGGGGAAGGCAGGAAGAGTACTGGTAAATAGTGCAGTCAGATTTATGGCCAGTATAGAAGTACAATTAGAATTTCTGTATGCATTGGTTGAAATTGAATCACAATTCTTTGTCAAAATTTGCATTTAATATTTGAAAATGTTTTTTGCCAAATCCTCTCAGGAAGAACTTCATGACAGTTAGAGCTGTTCGGCAGTGGAATATGTTGCCACCAAGGGTGGTGGACTCTCCTTCTTTGGAGGTTTTTAAGCAGAGGCTGTTTGGCCATCTGTAAGAAATACTGTGATGGGGGTTCCTTCATGGCAGGGGTTGGACTGGATGGCCCTTGAGGTCTCTTCCAATTCTATGATTCTATGATGATTCTATGATTCTCTCAAGGTTCCTCTCAAAGTGTCTTTCAGGAGAAAGGCTGTCTCCTACACAGAATACACTTCTGTCTTGGGAGTGGGGGGCTTGAAAACAGTATATTCAAATGTTCTAACCATTCATTCATTCATTAGTTAGTTAGTTTGTTCATTCGTTCATTCGTTCATTCATTCTTTCAATTTATTTGCCTTAAAATTATAAAAAATAATGAGAAACAAGAAAGAGGAAAAGCACAAGAGCAGGCATCTTATCTTCTGGGAGGAGCTGAGAAACCTCCTAGGAGGTGGGGAGCTTTTTAAAAGAGAGCAGTAGCCTAGGGCGGGGGGTGGCGAACCTTCAGCACTCCAGGTGTTTTGGACTACAACTCCCAGAATTCCAAGCCTGTATTCCCAAAGACAAAGGGTTATGGGAATTGTGGTCCAAAACATCTGGAGTGCCAAAGGTTCACCACCACTGGCCTAGGGAGATGCTCCAAAAACAAATCACTTTTTATGTTTCAATAATAAATTATAATAGCTGCTGCCTTGTTGCATGGCCTTTTAAAAAGAAGCTATGGAGGGTTTCTTCACATCTTTTGGAACTATCAGCATTCCTTGCATGTGTGCTAAGAGTCATAAAGTGAAACAGCCCTAGTATTGTGCAGAGGCATGTTGACATATTTAACCAAAAATAAATATATACACTGCTTTCTCAGGCCTGTTCTGGAGGCAAGAAATCTTGCAGGGATTGCTGAATTTTCTACAGGCGAACACATTCAAAAAAACGGCAAAGGCAGAAAATAGAATGATTTGCCCATATCTGTACATTATATTTAAGTTATTATATTTAAGTTAATGCCTGCCTGAGCATATTAAATGCCTAAATGGACTGCATATTCTGTTTACATGAGTTTTCTTTTCTTCAGATATTTATACTGTGACAAATGGTGGCTCTGCACCAACTTGTTTGAGGGCAGGGTCCCCTTTGCCACCCGGCCGAACAAGACCAAAGTGACGTGCCTGATGACATAGTCTGGGGGTGACGGAGCGTGCCCATTTAAGACCCAGCACGCTCCCTACCACCCCCAGCCTGTTCTGACATCCGTTCCCGCCCGCCCGCCCTACATCAAGGACGGAGAAGCTTAGCTGGTCGCTATGGGGCCAAATAGGAATTTTCGGCAGTTACTTAAATTGGCTCTGAGTGACCGTGAGTTTTCGCCCATCCCTCCATCCTTAACGCAGCACAGACACTGACAAGCAAACTTGGCATCGGTCACAATTGGTGGGTAGCACAAGAGGTCACCTAAGCCTAGTTGGTCCTACTTGAATAGCGCACCTTCGAGGTGCTTGGCAGTCCTCAGTTCTAATTGGCAAACATAACAACTAGCAAGAAGGTCATCTAAACAACTGGCCCAGTTAGCAAAATGAGGACTGCCTATGCTTAAGGAAATTCAGCCGGGTAAGGATGCTTAACTACCGCATGGCACCTTACCCAGCAGTATACTACCCTCCTGATAAAATGAGAGGGACCGAGAAATTTAACACCGTTACAGCAAAAACGTGCACTAGGGCACAGGCCCTCTTTAGTTCCTAGTTAATAGAGTTAAATAAAAAAGTTAATTACTGTTATTAATAAATAGTGGGCCTTATTAAATCCCAAACTTGGTGTTGGCTCTTTATTTCGGTCTGGGTTGGCAAGTGCCCAATAATATTATACTGACCTTGAGTTGCTATATAATGGTGAGGTCGATGGTATCCCTGAAAAGAAAACAAAAAACAGACATCTATTCACTATTTTGAAATGCACCGTACATTCCAATTACACTATCTTAAAAACCAGTGATGCCTTGAAATGAGTGGGGGAATAATTACTACATTTCCCACACAGTGAGGGAAATTTTCAAATACAAGGGTCAATAATAGCAGTAACCCCCACCCCCAGGCCAGGAGAGTTTTAACCACCACTGCCCTTAAGGATGATTCCAAAGCCCTTAAGGAGCTTGGTTGCAGGAGTGATATGCATTTGTAGGAAACATCTTCTGCTGTTAAATGGTCACTAGAGGTGGGCATGAAACAGAAAGCCAGTGGTTCAGTTTGTTCTGTTTTAGGCCCACCCTTGGTTCGGTTTGATTCGGGTTCATACGAATTTTAAAAAAAATCCATACGAACCCGAACCGAGCAGAACCGGTTTGAGTCCGACTTACCTGCAGTGGCAGCAGTGGCGATCCTGGTGGCTGGGACATGGAAGGGTTTTTTTGAGGTGTTGGTTTGGGTCCAGAATTGACAAGCAGGCCAGGAGAGCACTCCCGCGGCTGTGGGGAGCCCTCCTGGGGCAGGCATCACCAGGGCCGCCGACAAGCCGGCTGGGAGAATGCTTCTGGAGCCATCCAGCCTGAAAGGGATCCTCGTGGGAGCAGGGGTGCCCTCCCGCCTGGCCTGTCTTTCATTTTTTTGAGAGTCCCAGCTGGCTTGTTTGCTCTGGCCCCTCAAAAAGCAAAAGACAGGTCAGCCCTGTGGGGAGCCCTCCCGAGACGGCTGGCTCTGGAAGATAACGTTAAAAAGCCCATGGGTGGGGAGAACAGGGGGCTCTTTAAACTTTTTTCCCCACTCCCCACCAATGTAGGGATGATATTGACCTTGATCTCCGGTGACACATCCTTACACCTAAAAAACTTCTCTCAGCTCATTAGAAATCTTTTTGAAGGGCAATGTTCTCTTTGAACTTACTTACATCTATATAGTTGGCATTTATGTAATCTGAATGAGGATCTCCATCTAGCAACTGCAACCTCACCCTAGAGTGATCATCTGAAAAACAATCAAAGGAAAATGTTGCTTTATTTAAAGGAAAGAAATTGAAAGACAACACCCACCTTCACCCCAAATTGTAAAAAGGACCAAAGAACATGGAAAACTGGGGGAGAAGAATGCAATTTTGAAAAACAATATAATCCTGTTTCATTTAATGTGCTAAAACCTCAACACTTGTCTGCCATTCAGAAATGTTTTGTTATTTATTTCTAATATAAACTTAACATTCCCAATCTCTTTAATATGGCCACTCATTTATGAATGCTTTGGTCCAGACCTAGCTTTTCATTATTAATAGGCCTTGGCTCTATTAATTGCCTCTTTCTGGGTGTGTGTCTTAATATTGTCTTATCTGAGTCATATCTGAAATAGAGATGGGCACGACTTAGCGGTATTCCCGTTTCTGTTTCCGTTACTTGGTTCCGTTACTCTACGGAAATGGTAACGGGAATTACTCCGCCAGACTTCGAGCTCGAACCGACGAACGAACAATTTTGGTCTGATTTGTCGTGCTCGTTCCTTGCATCACGCAATCGCGCGATGCCACGCGGCACAGAAAAAAAGTTTTTAAAAGTTAAAAAAAAACCCGGTTCCCGGCCAAAAAGCAGGCGGAAAAATGCCTGCCATGCCTCAGGGCACCTACCAGAGGGGTTGTTTATGGAGGTCCCCGGCCTCCTCCCCCCCATCCCCCATCCTGGGCTGCTCTGGTGGGACTCGCCGCAGGCTCGCAGCCAGCAAAAAGCCCAGTCTCGCCGCCGGCCGCCGCAATTAAAGCGCAAGCAAGCGGCACGGACGGCACAGGAAAAAACATTTAAACTCTCCCCCCACCCATTTCCGGGCCAAAAAAGCAGGCGGAAAAATGCCTGCTTGACTAAGGGCGCAGGGCATCTACCGGAGGGGTGGTTTCTGGAGGGGGGGTCCCGCCTCCCCCCCCCCGTCCTGGGCAGCCGGACCCGAGTCGCCATGCCATGCAGTGCGGGCGGGGGATCCAAAATGGGGCGGTGAATGCAATATTGTTTTTGAAATCGTGGTCCAAAAACACACAAGCACAACAGAAACACGTGAAAATTTATAAACTGCCAGATTTTTCACAGTAGCAGTGGGTTTTTTCTTGCAACAAAATGTCTCTCCTCTCCTCCTCTGTCCTCCATTGATTTTATTTTATTTTTTACACCTGTGCAATGATGGGCTGGCCGAGTGGTCAGCCATGTGGGAGTGGACGACCATGCAAATTTTTGGAGCCATCCCACCAATCACATGGCCACTTGGCCATGACTTCTGGGATGTGCCAAAAAGCCCGCTAAAACCTGCCCTAGCCCCCTAACCCTAACCCTAATCCTTGACTCCAGTCCTTACCCATACGTCACAGACTGTCTTCTTAGTGGGTCAGAGAGGCACCCAGAGGTGCAACCCACTAGCCCACCGTAACCTTACCCATCACTAGCCTAACCCTAGCGCTTGCACTAACCCACCTTAACCCTAAGCCAGATCTACTTGCATTGCACTACACGCAAGTACAATTCCCTTCTGTGTGAGACATGGTGGTGCGAGAGCCTTAGTTAGGCATCACCTATGGCTCTGGGTTCAGTGTCATCACCACTAGTCTCACTGTCTGCAACTGGTATAGCAATATCCATATGGCTATTGCATACCATTTTGCAGCAGCAGCAGGTGAGGAGGGGAGACCCCCATGTTGAGGGGTCTCTTGGAGCCTGCTTCCCCTTCCTAGTGGGTGAGGATAGGAGGCACCCATGGGTGCCTCCAGGAGCCCACTTTCCCTTTATAGCGGGCCAGAGGAGGCACCCACCCTACAGAGGTGCCTCCAGGAGCCCGCTACCCCCCCAAAAAAACCAGTACTAATGACAACGAAAAAACAAAAAAATGAACCGACTAATTTTTGCAAATTTTCGTGAAAAACGGAAACGACCCGAAACGGAACTGGCCCGACTAACGACAACTCGAAAATTTTTTTTTTTCAAGTCGTGCCCATCTCTAATCTGAAACATTACAGATTCGAATCAGGCTCATACACGTGCATGCACAAACTTTCCCTATTTTATACCTAGCTCTCTTTTTTAAGGTGGAAAAGTTCTCCTAAGAGCACAGAAACTCTTTGTTCCCTGAGACCCTTGCCCTCTAAAGATACCAGCCACAGAGTCTGGCGAAATGTCAGGAAGAAAAACTTCTAGTACATGGCCAAACAGCCTGAAAAACTCACAACTATCAGATCCCATCCATGAAAGCCTTCGAGAATACATTCTCTAAAGCTTTTCACTGACTTTTTCAGCCCACTTGCTATTTTTGTTGTTGTTCAAAAGGAAGACAGAAAAGAGACAAGGAAAATTGTCCAAGGCAGAAAGATGATTAATTATCATTATTAGTGTTGGAGTTTTGTTTGCCATCTCACATGCTGTCCATAATTTGTGTGACTGGCAGGGACTTTTCTGGGCAGAGTTGTTTGTCTCTCCAGCACTAACTAATAATTCCTCCCAGCCTTTGATTCCAAATGGAGCCTCACCTCTCTGCTAAGTGCTTCTATTTTCTTCCCTTTTCTCTGCTGGAGGCAGCTGTTTGCTGCTGTTTATCCGCTCAGTTGGTTGCTAAGCTTATGTGCAGCAAAGAAAGCAGCATGCACAAGCCTGAAATTTCAAGTGACTATAAGCAAAAAAATGTTTTTATTCTTTCTCCTACAAATGTCTTAGAGCAGTTAGGTGCTGGTTAATGAGAAAAGGGATGGATTCTGGGGAACCTGTAGCTATTCACCTTTATGAATCACTGTACTTCTACCTAGCAAAACTGGATTTTACCATAAATTTAAAACAATGCAACAATTCACATTCTCCCCTCCCCCAATATCTACAGTGACTGTGTGATGTAAAGAGAATTTAAGAGTTTTGGCTATCCTGGAGTAAAGATTAAAAAGGCTAGGAGAGAGGAAGAGTGGGGATCCATGTCTGAACAAAAACCATTTTAATATGCAACTAAATAAGGATATGGAAAATACATGCTCAGAGTAGAACAGGGGTCCTCAAAGTTTTCAAAAAGCGGGCAGGTCTCCCACCACCCAGACACCACTTGGGGCCGGATCACAGTCCAAAAGCAGCTGCCGAGGCTGGCTTGCTCACAAAACAGGGGGTAGGTGGGGGGGTTTGCAATTGGTCCCAGGGGCCAGATTCAGGACCTTGGGGGACTCATCTGCCACCAGGGCCTTAGGTTGAGGACCCCTGGTGTAGAATATTAGAATAAAGCAACGAACAATCTACATCTTAGTTAAACATATATTTAATATAAAATATGCTTAACCGAAATGTGAAAAATGCTGGAGATTTTATTTTCACTTTGTGATGTGTCCTTCTGGGTTTTTTCTTGGTAATAAAAGCTGTTGCCAAGGCACTGCACGCTGCAATGGTTAAGATGTTTTATCTCCCATGGGAATTTATTTTGCTCAAATGTGTGAACATCAAGAAAGAACTCTCTGCTTATAAAGCAAAGCTAAAAAAGGCTAATGATCATTGTTTACTCAGAAGGTAATGAGGCCTTTTATTTTATTCGTAGTTTTAGTACACTGTGTTTGCTTAAAGCTAACCCTATAACATCCTAAACTCTTCTATATGTATGGAAGCTGTTGGGATGATCTAGATATATTTCATTGTCCAACAAATGGCCTATGTATTATTAATCTCTAATAACTAGAAGTGAAATACAATAATCAGAAAATAGACTCAGATATTGATATATACCGAGATGTCCACCATCCCACCAAGTTCTTAACACACAACTTTGTGTCACTTTTGCAGAATACAGGTTTCACAACACCAATTCTATGAGACTTGTGCATACTTTAAATGTGTATAGCTGCTTAACAGGCCAAAAAAGAATCTCAGTTTACTTTCTCTTCTCAAGGTGAGTAGAAGATGCAGCCAAGAAGGTGTCTTGGGAGCTGTCACCCTCTTTGTTAAGAATGCTATTGTATCTGGAGAGGGACACTGGTCCACCAAGTTCGTATTTAGACTCATCCTCCTTTAATCACTTGTCTCTATATGATGCAGCATGCAATCCTGGAGATATCAACATGCAAGGTCATATACAGAACCCCAGAATAGCCAAGTATAGGATTGCTCAGTAAAATTATGTGGAGAGACTGAGCAGGGTTGCATTGCCACCAAGACATCACCACTGCCTGTCTGCAACAAGGAAGGTTGCTGGTTGCATATAAGTTCCTTCTGTGAGCCAGGACCTGGATCTTGGCGCCTATGTGCCTTCAGGAAAAATTATAAAAAGTAAATTCAAAATTACTATGGCACCTAAAAGACAAACGCTTGCATTTTAGATCCACCTTTGGGGATTTACAATCCACTTCTTCAGAAATAAAAACTCACTTCAGAATAGGCACGCTGAAGTAATGTGTTAGTCTTAAAGGTGCTGCAATACTTTTGCATTTGATTTTAGTGGAACACCAGGAACACAGATGTATCTGTCAAAGCCACAAGTCTTCAGTAGTCTTCTCTGTGGCAGACATGCTTTCATATGGACCATGGGAGGCCAAAGTCAACAGGAGATGTGATGGCAATGGCGAGGATAACTTAATAATTATAGAAAGAAGGGGGCTCTTATTTTCCAACCTGATTGTGTTGCAGCCACATTTGTTTATAATTATGACCCATGGAAAGAATTTAGTTGCATTATGGGGGGTGGAAGGGGGATACTGTCTTCATAATTAGAAGGCAGTAAAACATTTTCTCTGCAAAGATAGAATTTTTCAAGGTTTTTTTGTGGCTGCTCATTCAACTTGCACATGGATTTTTCATTTATTTTATTATTTTATTATTTTATTTATATTTATATATCTCCTGATTTTCTAAGGAACTCTGGGTGGTTCACAACAAGAGAATCCATACAAATCAACTATACAAACATATATAAAACACAAACAAATCAATAAGAGCATAAAATCAATGAAAAAAAAACATGGGATATAAGATAGTAGTTAAAAAGAAGGGGGAAATGCGATCAACCACCATTAGTCGCCAAAAGCAGCCTGGAAAAGCCAAGTTTTTAATTGCTTTCTGAAGGCTGAAAGGGGCTCCACAGTCCTAATATTGCTGGGAAGCTGATTCCACCAAATGGGACCCAGCACTGAAAAGGCACGGTTCTGGATGGAGGTCTTATGAGCTTCCCATGGGGTAGCGACTCTAAGCATTAGGACTTGGGAAGATCTAGTGGACCGGGCCAAATATTATTTTGGGATGATAAGCTCCCAAGGGATTATTCCTCAGTGATTAATTATTGACCAGAAGCATGCTAATTTAAAATGTACCTCTGTGAAATTTTGTGGTATGAGAAACAGACATCATTTAACTCTTAAGGTAGCTCCATTTCCAACTGCAAAGTTGGCTCCACATCTATTTCTGCCCTGAAATAAGATTCATTGCTTTCAATGGGATTTAGTCTTCTATTTATTAGACCTATCTGAATTAATTATGATTTGAGAAAATGGTCTGAAGGCATGTGATTCTCCCCTTGTGATGCTGCTGAGCTAAGCAAATATGGTCCTTCAGGCTGTTTAGATAGCTGGATGTTAAGAAACCCTATCTACACTACTTTGATTTTTTTTTTAATTGAGGAAGGCAGGGGTTTGTTTCTGTTTATTTAAACATTAGCATGACATGAATGAATTGTTAAGGAACTACTCAACCGTGTATTTTATATTGTATTGTGTTATGGCTCTTGTAGTAAGTCATACATGGTGTTATAGCAGATAGTTGACATTTTCTGCTTTGGGCGTAGCATATTGGTGGAAAATATCATTATAAATAAAACATGTGCAATTAATAAACAACAAATAAGATTTGAATCCTATTGGCTTGGAAAAATCTATGGCATTAAAAAGTAGAAGAGAGCAAAAAAGTTTCTAAAGCTTTCAGCACTCTTAAGGCATCATCCTAACTTGATTCCAGTAATGTGAACATGGTCTGATGGCTCTGAATATGCATTATGTTTAGTTGCTGTATTTTTTTAAGAATGTCATTTTTAAGAACTTCATTATCAACTCATTGCTTCAGCTCAACACTCCAGTAATTATTGTCTTGTCAATATAAAATGCTTTGATATTCACATTCTCCTGTATTCTTATCTATTCCTCTTCCTCTTCTTCTCCTGCCATTTTTCATTGCCATCACCATCTGAACTGAACTCAGGGCAGTCAAGATGGAGGAATTTGGAGTGATCTGGTTCACACTTTAAAAGTCCCTATCTTTAATGAGATTTGTTTTAGCTCTCACTTGACTGATCCTTCTGTTCCCACTGGAGATGTTTATTCTCCCATGACAAGGATCCACATGTCTATGGATTACTGGTTTACTAGTGAGCAAGGTTTACCTGGTATACTCATGAGCAAAGAGGCAACAGCAGTGTGGCAAGCTTGCAGTGGTGGTACTGGCGATACTTGAATACGATGAAAATGTGGGGTGAAGACCCGGTAGACAGAAGAGAACCTCCTGTTTCCCACCTTTCTCCTCAGCTTGGGCTCTGAGGGGGGTGCTCTACCATGTGGAAGTGGATTCTGTGGAGTTGATATAGCCCCCTTCTCAGGCTTTTCTCAAAGCCATTATTCAGCAGAACATAGTGGTTTTCCTTTTGTTAAATAATTAAGCGGCATATCTAAACATCAATCTAGCTTGGTATCAGAAGTGATCTGTGTCAGTTAAGGTTATATATTTTAAAAGAAGATGAAAATTGAGAAGGAAGTTTCTCCAACATTCCTTTCAATGACACAACCACTAATATGTCACCAGATTGTCACATCAGACAGAGCCACCCACAGCCGCATATGGGTACAAAATAAGCATCCATATAGTTTACACAAAAAAATAAATAGAAGTGCACAGAACCGTACACACAACACCCCAAAAAATTAAACCAGAAAACTCCAGCACCATGCAAGAAAGGAGTGTGACAGTTCTTAAGGGGGTAGGATGCATTGATCTAAGCAGAAACACATGTGGACACCATAATTTGTTTTTAGTTTTAACAGTCATGTTGTTTTGTTGTTTTATATTTTTAATATATTGTACGCCACCCAGAGACCACCTGGTAGTGGGGCGGCTAAAAAATCTTGTAAACAAATAAATAGATAAATAAATAATTTGGTTTGAACCATACCATACCAAAAGTGATCCATATAGCAACACATGGACAGAACTTTTGTCAACTAATATTCTGTGACTATTATATGTTTCTATTCAGACAAATCTGTCTTCTCTATTTTATTCCTGTGGTACTGTGTCCATAAGCATTTTCCATTGATGTAGAATAATTTTACATGTGTTTCACTCCACTTTAATCTTTTGGGTATTGTTTCTTCAGCTCCTTTGCATGCAATTCACTTGAATGGAAGGTTCCTTTCCCTGTATTCATAATAAATGGACACTCCTCCTTAGTGATTTTATTTACTGTTGTTTGTTTATTGCAGGCTCTATTTATTTTAAAGTATACAAAATAAAAGCTTATTTATGTAGCCTACTGTGCCAACCAGACAAACACAGCTGTACTTATATAAGCATTTGCATTAAAAAAATCAGCTCTTTGTTATTGTAATATTTCAATACAATAACATGTAGTGTTGTGTGTAATCTTTTTTCAGCACATTTGACTAGGATTAAAAACTTCCCAGAGATAAGAATGAGATTATTTCCATTTGATGAGTCGCTGAGTGATATTTTCTGCTTCTTTTTCTGAGAAAGAGGCACCAAACAAATTACATGGACAGCTTTGAAATTAAGATGAATTAGGAGGGAATAAAAAGCAATCACTGCAGAGGTGCTTTCTTCCTTGCTGCCACGTTTATACAATGAACATGGAAACAAAGTTTTTGGTTCTTCCTGATGACAACTTGCCAAACAAAAGGAAACACATTTTTAACAGGTGAAATGTAAAAATTGTCAGAGGTTAATTACAAGTCTTTTATTGCTTAACTCAGTACTGCTTCTAGTTTCAAGCAAACATATATAGAATGTATTCCCTGGTAAGGGAACTGCAGATTAATTCAATTAATGCATGATCATCATCATCATCATCATCATCATCATCATCATCATCAACAACAACAACAACAACAACAACAACAACAACAACAACAACAACAACCAGAGATGGGCACGAATAAAAAAATGGTGTTTCGGTTTTTCATTTGTCGTTGAGAGGTCTGTTTCGGTTCGTTTCCGTTTGTCGTGAATTTTTTGAAAAATTTCATTTCCATTTTTGTTTCTTCGTTTGTCATTTATACCCGCTTTTTGCGTGATTTTTAAAGTATTTCCGTGCGCGGGCGTCCCCCAATGCCCCAGAACAGAGGGAAAAAACACACAAAAAATGGATGCTGGCAGAGACACAGTATAGACTAGGTACGCAGGGAGGCTGCAAAGGCAGTGGCAGGCGTTGCCCAGGGTGCAAGGCAGCTGCAGAGTGACTGCACTGTGGGGCAAGGGAGAGTACTCAGCGAGAGGTACACACACACGCACACAGGGAGGCTGCAGGACTGAAGCTAGAGGCGCAGAGATAGCAATCCCACCCTAACTCCCACCGGAGACTGCAAGGAGGATGGGGGCTGCCAGAGCTTTTTATGCCCTCTTTGTCTGCCAGACCTGCCCAGTCTGCAACCTGGGCATGCTATTGGCTGAACATGATCCCATCACATGGCTTGCCTCCATTTTGTGGCTGGTGATGACATCCATTTTAAAGGGAAAAGAAAAATACATTGCGATGGGAGAAGACAAAAACAAACATTTTAAGGACCCCAACCCCCTGGTAGGTAATAATTTCAAATAATTATCGCATTATCGCTGCATTTTTACAGATGTCCAGGGTGTTTTAATACCCAAGAAATCAATCAATATTAGCTAAGCATCTGGGAGCCATTTTGGGTTGATGTCCCCTAACTCCCCTTAAAGGGAAAAAAATACAGCGATCTGAGAAAAGACATAAATGCACCTTTTAAGGACCCCAACCCCCCTGGTAGGTATTATCAGACAATATAAATAATTATCGCTGTGTTTTTACAGATGTCCAGGGCATTTTTTAACATTTAAAACAGCTCATTTCATTGCGCATCGCCATTAACGGTTTTGTTGCATGTTCATCACAATTTTCATATGTTGTTTCATTACGTAACAGAACGACTAACGAATAACAGAAATGAAAAAATGTTCGTTCCGTGCCCATCACTAACAACAACAACAATAATAAAACTATTGACAAAGTAAAAAAGTGCCTTTGATTCATAAGCAGTATGGCAAACACATGCATGTATTGTAAACCTGGACACATAGACAAACACAAATATATTCAAGCTTGGAGAATAACTCAGTGAGTAAGGTATCTGGCTGCGGAGTCTGAGGTTTGGAGTTTGATTCTCCACTGTGCCTCCATAGGGAAGAGCCAACTTGTGTGCTCTTGGGCAAGCTGCACATTCCCAAGGTGCCTCCAAAAGGGGATGGCAAACCACTTCTGCTTATTCTCTACCTAGAAAACTCTGAAAGGGTTTAGAGGTGGGAATGAACCAACCATGACTTTTGGCCATAGCAACTGACAAACCATGAATCAGTTTGTTGGTTCATCACACCTTATTTTTAAACAGCCCATAGACATCTCTCTCTCTCTCTCTCTCTCTCTCTCTCTCTCTCTCTCTCTCTCTCTCTCTCTCTCTGTGTGTCTCTGTGTGTGTGTGTGTGTGTGTGTGTGTGGTTAACCATGGACTGTCTAAAAGAAGGGATGAATAAAAACAAGGAAATATTCATCCTTTCATAACTGTCAGGTTAAATTTTGTGATTTGATTTTTATTTGTCCCCATCTCTAGTCACCATAAGAACTGACTTGACAGCACATTATCCTCCTCCTCCTCCTCCTCCTCCTCCTCCTCCTCCTCCTCCTCCTCCTCCTCCTCCTAAATTTTTAGCAATCACCAAAATGAATGAAGCTACTTTGGACATCTAGCGGAAGCTATAAGTGTTTGATGAAAGTCTGAAATATCTGTGAAGTTGTGTATCGAGCTGCTGCCTGAGGAGCTTCATGCATTAAGGATTGTTGGGATCACAAACTCCAGCTAGTTAACCACCACAACAGTGGTACAACAAAAAGAGAAAAAGAAACACAGCCATCTGGTCCCCCAAGCAAAATCCAAAAGAATCAAACATATGAGAACGTTTTAATGCCAAATATGCCCTGCAAAGGAAGGCAATCTTGTATTCCAAAGGGAACCCGGAGCTCTGTATGAGCACAAACAGCCTCCTTCTTTTCAGTTTAAGGTGCTATTTGGCACTGATGGGCTGCAGTGATGTACTCGTGGCGTTTTCACAGGGAAAATGGGAAATTTACAATGACCATTTCACTTCCTAGTGAATGTTCTCTCTGTGCTAGGATCACTGGGGTTAAAATATAAGACAAAGGCTCCAACACAAGAACATTCTCTAAATGTAGTGCCGCCTTTGATAGTGGGGCTTTAATATATAAATGCACAACTGCTAAAAAGTCTCCTTTCTGTAAAACCAATAAAGGTAAAACGGAAAAGCATCAAATTGAATCTAGCAGCTCTATTAGCACTAAGTCCCCCTTCTTTCAATTTTAGACCAGATTTCTCCCTGGTGAGCTCAGTTAAGTTTATTGTTTGGGGAATCACTGCTTTCTGTTTGTTAGATGTCTTCTTCGTATTAAGATAGAATCAACAGCAAATAAGGCAAATTTGTAGATGTGATTAGTCCCTAGAGAGTCTGTGATCACCACTTATCTGCAGCTAGGTGATGAATCTTTCTCTCAGAGGAAAAATATTTTATGTATAAGGATCTGTATTGTTACAACAGCCACGTCACAACTAATGAATTCCAAAGATGTATTGATAATACCAACAAATGGTGAAAGAAGAAAATGCATGTGAAGGTTTAACTCTTTGTTAATCCTTGCTGCAGGAGGTCATGAAGATTAACACCCTAAGACTGTTTCCTAATTAAGGTGTAGGGAAAGGAACAGGAACAGAGATGAGCAGAAAATAAACAACAAACCTGCCCCCATCAGGCTGTTTTGTGTTTTGTTTCAGGCAACTTCAGGGATATGTGCCTGCACAGAATGAAATGAATTGTTGAGCAATCAATCAGTGTTAGTGATTCGTATACTTTGTGGCTCCTGTGATTTTGGACTTCCATGAACAGTAGAACACTCACCATATGGATTAAAGAGGCTCCAAACATGTAACAAGCATTCAGCTGATCCTCCTCCCCACTCCCTCCAAGTTTTGTGAAGATTTTTTTGGGGGGAGGGATTTCTGTTAGAGCCACCCAAAGCTGAACTTGGAAGGCATGGGGAAGAGAGCCAGCTGAAGACTAATTTGATTTAGACATCTCTCATTTGAATGAAGGTTATCCGATCACCCCTGCAGGTCACGAATTTCACAAACCACAACACAATTCATTTCATTTGAAAGTTTGTGATTCATGAATAGTGATGTCCCCTTAACTCTGTTTTCCCAGTTCATGCCCATCTCTAAACTGGAATAATGGAGGCAGGGAGCACAAGCAGACCATTTTTTTTTGTACAGAGCATCATATTAGGAAGCATACCTTGTCCCACAAAGAGATGAGGCTGTGGTTCTGCCCTATGACCTGGACCGCAATGTAGTTTCTTGTTTGTCTGCCTGAAGCCATTTTCAGCTGTTGGCAATTATATCTCAAGCTATATTCACACCGCAGAAATGTCTCTCCTTTATCTCACAATTCTCCCTTTATGGTATGTTGAACAATCTTGTCACAAGATCAATACACCGTGTCAAAAGTTCAGCCACATATAGTGACTCCTGGGTAGCCAGAACAATGTAAACCATTCATCTATTCTAAATGATCTGAAGATAAATCAACCACCACCTATGTCTAGTTCTTTTCCTCCCAAAGACGACTACTTTGGTTTTAGAGTAGTTAATGAACAAATGTTCTCTGGTATGTTCTATTGAGCAGTTAAGAAATTTTAGTTACCTTGGTTTCTGTTTTAATGCCCTGCTCTCTTGGAAATATCATCTGAAAGCAACAGTTTTGAAAGCCTCCTGCTCCTCTCAATCCCTTTTGAGATTCTTTTCAACCCAAGGTGGTAAACTGGTTGCTCCTGCAGTTGAGGTGTTTTCAAGAAAGATAGTCCCCTAATTAATATATGGGCCCAAAATCTGGGGGTATACTAAAATACCACACCTCGACGTGGTTCAAAATTCTTTTATTCGATCTCTTCTTGCTGTACCCCATGGCACACCCTCTGCATATTTAAGAGCTGAAGTAGGGCTAACTTCCATTGAAGCTCACATACACCATTGCCTTGGCAATGTACTGGTTGAAGCTGTCTGGCATGAGTGACTCCCGCTTGCCAAAGAAGTGCTATATAGAACAACTTCAGCACCCCTTGCGGGAGTCCTGGGCAAAGCTAGTCAGACCCATATTACATCATTATGGGATCAATACTGAATCTATCCCCTCTTTTGTCTCCCCCAGTATCAAAAAATTGGTCAAAGATAAGATTTATTTATGTTCCAAATGGAAGGAATTGGCTGCGGTTTCATTATCGTCATCCTCCCTCTATTATCCTTTGTATAAAACATCTTTCGGGCTGGAAAGCTATTTCCACAATTTAACCTCAGCTCCCTTGAGGACAGCTTTCATAGCCCTGCATTTCCAGACCATGCCTTCTGCCTTTTTAGAGGGGATATGTGATAATATCCCTGTTCGGGACAGATTTTGCCCTTGCGGCTCAGGTGAAGTCGAAGATGTGCCCCACTACTTGCTCAGCTGCCCCCTCCATGACCAACCTAGACATAAATTCCTTGGTGGGATTATTAGTTCACTGGTCGATAGGTCCCCTGGAGCCCAACTTAGTATGCTACTTGTCGGTACAGACAGGTATGTCACACAGCAAGTAGCAAAGTTTGCGCTGGCAGCTATGAAAATTTGGGTCAATCTCTAACCCTGGAAGAATTATATTGCATTGCAAATGTTACACGGTAGTTTAAAGCTTTAATTATATTTGTTGCGGATGTAATTTTATAAATTATAAATTATATATATATATAAAGATTGCGACGACCAATGGTTTTTAGCAATAAACTATTATCTACCTACCACCAAGCAATTTATTATTTTAAAAAGGCTTCAAGGGTGAATCAGCTTCAAAAAAGAAGATGGGGCTGTTGGGTGTTGTGGTATCAGCAATGCATATATCCTGAGACCACCAGGTCACACTCTGAATAATGTGGAACATCATGTGGAACAAAAAAAAAGTAGTAATTCCCAACATTAAATATTAGCTCCATTGATTTGGGTGGGGAATACAAGATCCCACATGCATAATCTGAACCCCCCCCCAAAAAAAAATCCAAACAACCTGAGATTGATGGACACTAGAGAAATATTTTGGACATTTGAACACAACCTCACACACAATTCCCACAACCAACAGCAAGGAATTGTGGCAGTTGTGATCCAAATGGATGTGATATAATTTAAAACAAATAAAATAATAATAAAAGAAGAGGCTCTGTTATGCAGTTTATAAGAGTGTGTAGCACTGAGATGGTAGGCTCTTCCCCCCAATAAGGAACTGGCAAGTCAACTGTGTCCATTTTTCCATTGA
The DNA here is from genome assembly GCA_029282475.1 of Phrynocephalus forsythii. Classification (NCBI taxonomy): domain Eukaryota; kingdom Metazoa; phylum Chordata; class Lepidosauria; order Squamata; family Agamidae; genus Phrynocephalus; species Phrynocephalus forsythii. Next base: position 96,695,663 of record JAPFRF010000005.1, read on the forward strand.
TGTCTTAGTTCCACCACAGTTCCATAAGGGATTGCTTTTTGCTTAAAAATCAGTGTTTATTTTGTCCATGTTTTTTCAAATTGTATGCTCTTTTTGTACATGAGTTTAAACACATGTTGTATGAATACAATTTTTCAAATGAACATTTTTGCTTGCATGTTCTTTTCTTTCTTCCTTCCTTCCTTCCTTCCTTCCTTCCTTCCTTCCTTCCTTCCTTCCTTCCTTCCTTCCTTCCTTCCTTCCTTCCTTCCTTCCTTCATTTCTGAAGAACATTGTAAACTTTTAAAAAGCATGGGTTTGATATTTAGCTGTGTTTTGGATTTTTTTCAAGTTGAGGGAATACTACCTTTATGCAGAATTAAGAACCAAACAAATGTCTTAACCCCTACCCCCAGGTGATATACCATACATACTTGCATATAAGCCGAGTTTTTTAGACCTAATTTTGGGCTAAAAAAGGGCCTTCAGCTTATACACGGGTCAATAAAAAATTGGGGGATAGAAGAGGCAGCACTAATACTGAAAAGCAATAAAGAGACTTTACTAGTTTACCTCAGCAAGCCAGCCTCAGAGGCTTAATTACTTAGGGTTGCCAACTTGCTTTGCATGTGAAAAGGGCAAAAACAAATCAACCAAGATACAGGTAAAAGCAGGTATTCCTGATAAGGCTTCTAGACTAGTGTACATTGAGTTTAGGATTTTCCTCTACTTTTTAAGCAGTTGATCCGAGTATATAAAAGTCTTCTGACTGATACTGCTTGATAAAATTTATCTAAATTAGCTAAAAAATTGGCAGAGTATCAAAATACTAGTGCTCATGGAATCATGGGAGGTCTCCCATATGCAGATTATGTAGGCAGGAATGGTAGCTCTTGCAGCCTATTGAACCAGCTCACAGTCAACACGTGAAGGAAGGCTGATGTTTTGGACTACGACTCCCACAGTCTTTTGCCACTGGCAATACAGGCTTGGGATTCTAGGAGCTGTGGTCAAAACACCACAACATGCCCTCCTGCAGCATTCCTCTCCTCTTCCGACACAGCTAAAATCATCGGGACTCAAGGCAACGTAGAGATTCTGTATCTCTTTTAAACAAGTTTCCTGTATTTTCTTTCGTCTGTTTTCACTCTCCCAACCCTCAGTTTGAGTGGAAGTCCCCTAGTTCTGGTATTTTGTAAGAGGGAGAAGAGTGTCCCTCTATGCACGTTACTCATGCCCTGCATTAGTTTGTACGTCTCAATCATATCCCCCCCCCAGGCACTTTTTTTCCAGACTAAAGAGCCCCAAATGTTTTAGCCTTGCTTCATAAGGGAGGTGCCCCAGGCCAGTAATCATTTTAGCCCCTCTCTTTTGCACCTTATTCTATTTCCACTATGTCTAAGTAAAGACTTGATCTAAGATTCACTTGTTCATATTTCTGTCAGTCCATGGTACCCACAAAGCTCCCCTCCAGCAGTACATTTCAAACAAACCCAAATCAGGTTTCTTAGTGGCTAGTTTACTGTTTTTATTTGAAATAAATATTCAAAAATGTTTAACCTACTGATGCCTCAATTAATGTAATTTTCTTGGTATCTATTTTCATTTTTGAAATTTACTGTAGCAGCTGCATTTCCCACCTTCGGCTTATACTTGGGTCAATACATTTTTCCAGTTTCGGGGGGTAGAATTAGGAGTCTCGGTTTATAGGTGGGTCGACTTATACTCGAGTATATACGGTACATACATCAGCAATCCGTAACAATCCTATCTTATTGAAAAGCTGTATACAGGGGAAATGGGTTGTCTCATGTCTCATATGCTATGCTGTTATGATGAGGTTAGAATCCTGAATCCAGGAAACTCTGGTTTTCCTTCCTGTTTTTATTATTATCTCTATTACAGTGGTTCCCAACTTTGGGTACCTGGCTGTTCTTGTACTACAATGCCCAGAACAGCAGGTGGAAAAGGCTTCTGGAAGCTTTAGTCCAAAAATATATCAAATACCAAGGATGGGAACCATTACTGTATTCTATACAATAGAAAGGAAGAGCAGATTATTCATTCTGTTGAGAGGAACTAGAATTTTCTGAGAACAAATTTGTATATATGGAGATGGAGATGGGAAAAAGAGTAAGAAAGAAAATGAGCTTAAAACTATCAAATGGAAATGTTAAGAAAAATAGAAATGACTCTGCTGTTATTCCCTAGCCATCTTCCATTCTCACAAATATATCCCCCCTCTGCTAGATGCTTACAGATACACACAGGAAGTTCAGTTCAGTTTGAATTTGCACCTACAGGAGATGATGTTGCCATATCTATTCTTATTGCGGTTTTCATCTTCCTTGGCTGTGTCCCAAGATGCTGTCTGCCCCTCAGGTAGAGCCTGCAAAATAAACAGCAGAGTATTTATGAAATAGCCAATGCCTTGAGGTGTTTTAACATGGCAACGGGGGAGGGGGAGGAGGAAAATACAGCATATAATTTAGCACTCAGCCAAGCCAACTGTTCTTCTCAAGAAAAGGGCACATTTAATAATACAATGATGAAGAGACCATTAGCATCCTACGGGTTGTGTTGGCTTACAATTGCTTTCCCAATGCAACTGGAACAAAAACAAGTAGGAAGAATGTTGCTTCTGGCTTTGTAATCATTAGGTTTTGTTTTAAATTAATGTACCATCTCTAACTTGCGGGATGTAGATTGTTTCTCTTGTGCATGTGAAAAATACCAGAATGCAGGCAATATATTTAAACTGTGGATGGAAATTGTGTTTCTGTAATACAAATTAAGAAGTAAAGGTATGTCAAACCCTTGAGTTATATGAATCCTACATATACCACATCTACATACATAATGCACATACAAACACACTGACACCATACTCCCGTGACTACAATTTTAGGTGCCAATTTTGATACATTAGTTCAGCTCAAAGCCTTTCTAATTAAGGAACAGCTACTACATTTGTTCCACTACAGCCTTTAATTTCATCCAAGAACACACATGAATGTACAATCCTTGCACCAACCCCATATGGCAAGGACACTGAGGGGTTTTCTTAGCAGCTGCCCTACGAAAGCACAGCTCCCATTACCCAACTGCTCCTAACAATCTGAACCAGAATGTCTAGAAATGGTTGTTCCTATATATATTTTATTTTATTTTATTATTATTTATGAAAGCAAAAGCAAAGCAAAGTGTTCTGTTTATATACCACCCCATAGTCCTTAAAGCACACTCTGGGCAGTTTACAATTTATTTATGCAGGCTACACATTGCCCTTCCAGCAAGCTGGGTACTTATTTTACTGACCTCAGAATGATAGAAGGCTGAGTCAACCACAAACTGGCTACCTGGGATTGAACTCCTGGCCGTGAGCACAGATGTAACTGCAGTACAGCCATTTTAACTACTGTGCCATGAGGCTATTTATTTATTTATTTATTTATTTATTTATTTATTTATTTATTTATTTATTTATTTATTTATTTTCATATCTCTTCTGCCTTTCCCCATTTCAGGGACCCAAGGTGGCCTACAAAAATTATTAAAAATTGAAAATCCACAAATAATTAAAAACATACTAATGAAAAGTTGAAGCCGTGCCATACAAATATTTGAATGATTATATACAAATTATAAAACAGATTTTAAAAGCCTACTAAACCTTCCAGTCTAAATTTCCTCAAAAGATAGCTTTTAAATTGTTGATACAATGAAAGGAGTCAAATCTAGCAGGTAAAGGACTTCCATTATTTGGGAATGGAAAGCAGCCTCATTTGAATGAAAGGTTACTTCCTAAAGTATAAGACTGAATATGTATGTTGTTGGAATGGGGGATAAATATTTTCAGTTAATACAGTACAGTAGCACCCCTGTATCCATGGGGGATTGGTTCTGGGCTCCCCCATGGATAATGAAAACCATGGATAAGAGCAAACACTCTTATCTGCAGTGATGGTAGTGACAGTGGTGGTGGGGTGCCCAGGGTGAAAGATTTTGTCCTGGACATCCCACCACCCCCCTGTGGCTGGGCAGAGCAGTGGACTGGGTGCTGCACCACTCAGCCTGCTGCTGGGAAGTTCAAACAACTGGGAACACCCCCAGCTGTTTGAACTATCCAGGTGGCAGACTGAGCAGTGCAGCATTCAATCTGCCACTCTGCCCAGCTGTACCATTCCCTGTGGCTGGGCCAAGTGATGGATCAGGTCCGTCTCCCTGGAAGTTTTGAACTTCCTGCTTGGTCTGCGGGCCGAGGGCCACCTCTGACTAGAGGTCTCCCCGGCCCCACCTCCAACTAGAGCTCCTTGTCCTTGGCTAGAGGGTGGCTGTGCCAGGGATTTGCCTCTGCCCAGCAGCCTCTGGCTCCCCAGCAGAAAGATGAAACCCACATCACCGCCGCCACTGTGACAACCATCCGCCGCCTCCATTTGTCCGAGGTCTGCCCAGCCCACAATTGGGTCTGCTGTGGCTCAGAACCAGAGAGTTCAGACGTATGGAGGAGGCAGGCAGTGGCAGTGATGTGGGGTTTGCCTCCATGTTAGGGAGCCAGTGGCCACTGGGCAGATACAAACCCCCAGCACAGCCACCCCACCAGCCAAGGGCAAGGAGCTCTAGTCACAGAAGGAGTTGGAGGTGGCAACCGAGGAGAGGGTCTGTTTTTTTTTTTTAATTTCCCCCTCGGGCAGCAGACTGAACAGGAAGTTCAAAACTTCCAGGGCGGCAGGTTCCTGTAGAGCTCTCTGCCCTTGGTCAGCATGGCAGCTGTGCCAGGGGCTTGCCTCTGTCAAGTGGTCCCTAGCTCCCAGACACAGAGGTGAACCCTGCATTGCTGCTGCCACTGCCACTGGTGCCACCCACCTCCTCTATTCATTCGAGATCTCTGGCTCTGAGCTGTGGCGGAGGCAGGTGGTGGAGGAGGAAGAGGCATAGCAGAGTTTGCGTCCATGCCAGGGAGCCAGAAACCATGGGGCAGAGGCTAGCCCCTGGCGCAGCTGCCCCATCCAGTCAATGGCAGGGAGCTTTACAGGAACCTGCCATGGAAGGAGCCAGAGGTGGCAACTGGGTAGCGGGTCTGGGGGAGTTGAACTTACCGCTTGGGTGGCAGACCGAAGAGGAAGTTCAAAACTTCCAGGGTGGCGGACCCGATCTGCCACTCTGCCCAGCTACAGGGCATGTTTTGCCAGGGGCTTTAATATTAATATTATTTTTATTTTTACTGTATTACTATTTTATGGTTTTATTGTATGCATTGTTTGAATTTGTTAAGTGTTGTAAACAGCTCAGAGTGACCTCGCTGCCAGATGGGCGGTATAAAAATCCAATAAATAAATAAATAAATAAATAAATAAATAAATAAATAAATAAATAAATAAATAAATAAAGCTGGGCCACAAGGTGCAGCTTTCACACCCAACACCCCACTCCCACCCCACTGATCACCAACCATGGATAACTGAATCCATGGTTGGTGGATTAGCTGATATGGGGGTGCTACTGTACTTCATATTTAATAGGTAGTTTTATTGGAAAGGAAGGAAGGAAGGAAGGAAGGAAGGAAGGAAGGAAGATTTTATAACAGTCAATAGAGATGAGCATGAACCAGAAAACCAATTGTTCATGACTAGCTAGCTACAAACCACCACAAAGCCTCAGAAACCTTGGAAAGGTTTGGATTCGGCACAAATCCCTGTTCATGGTTTGCTTTTCTGGCCACCTGCGTCACCCCGTACTTGGTCCTGTCACCACCATCCTCAGATATCAGACTCAACTTCTCTTCCAGAAGCCAGGCCCTTCTGCTTCTGAGCATCTTCCCACTTATTGGTTGGAAGCAGGCACATAAGCAGAAGAAGCTGGCATGGCTCCTGGAAGGGAAGCCGGGACTGCTGTCTCTAAGGACGGCAGTTATAGTAGTGGCAGAGGAGGGAAGAGGAAGCAATGGAGGCAGAGCCGGGTAGGGAAGCACTGAGGGCACTGGGAAGGGGGGGCATCCTGTTTTGTCAAACAAAATGAAGCACTAAGGTATGGAGGGGTGGAAATCAGGACTTCATTTTGCTGTGACAAAATGGGATCCCTGAACCATATTGCAAACCTAACCATGAGCCAGCAGGTTTGTGGTTTGGTTCATGCTAATCTCTAATAGCCAATGAAGTTCTTGCATGGTTCTATAAGGAAAGATCACTCTGTAATAAAATAAACGCAAAAGTGATGTTGGTTAGAGTAGGCTGCAATAGGACCAATCACATTGAAGGTCACTTTGAAAAACAAGCAGCATCAGCCCTGGTTAATAATTGGCAGGAAGACCAGCAGAGAATCCCAGGTGTAGCTTTGCAGCAGAGCGTATGCTTTGCATGCAGTCAGTCAGTCTATAATGGTGATTGGTGAGAAAGCATCCTATCTGAAAACCTGGAGAGACACTGCCATTCAGAGTTTTCAATACTGGGTTAGACGGGCCCTTGAGATGACTCATTACAAGACAGCATGCTGTGTTATTATGAAGCCTCTCTGAGTTCGTGCACTTGAGAACCTATTGCCATGTTTTGAGTACCGATTGCCGTACAGAAGAAAACAGAAAAAGTCAGCTCCCACATTCCTCTCATGACTCCGGCTCTGTCAGAGGCCTCAGTGGCAGCTTTCAAGCTGGCACAGGTTTAGGATTCCTAGAACAGAGCCTTATCCTGTAATCACAAATTATGCTTGAATTTCACTCATCATTAGGAAGCCACTTTTCTTACTGCTAGAACTAATAGGCAATTTGCTGAAAGCCACAACGGCTAATGCAGTTGCTTTTTTCTTGAAGTGCTAGCTTTTCCACTCATGATGTGAGTGAAATATGCTAATGTGAGATGATAATTTTGTTGTTTAAAAGGGCTCCTGGAGAAAAAAAAATGTCAGAATGTACTACAGTCCCTGTTCTGGATAGGGAGAGATCTACTTCAAACCACTGCATATAGGAAACTGTGAATCATCAAATGGGGAGATCTTTGATCATACATCCATTTCCCTGTATAAAAGAAGTGTCACCCAACAGGATCTAATGTCCTGCATTGGTAGGTGGGTAATAGAAAAAAAAAGATGGAAACTCATCTTTTTCATCAAAGAGAGGAAAAGATGCATTATTTGTACATTAGTATCTAGTTACAATAGATTGCTCCAAAATGGTGGCAGTAGTTTGAATTCGCATCATCTGCAATTGATGGAACCCCTCCCTGCCGTATTACACACCTACTTCTCCAAATAAGATATTTGTTTTGTCTGTTGTCAGATATGCATTGCTCTAATTTATAATAAGCTTCTATGAATCATAGAATCATAGAGTTGGAAGAGACTTCGAGAGCCATCTAGTTCAACGCCCTGCCATGCAGAAGCCCTCACAACCATGCTCCCAACAGATGGCCATCTAGCCTCTGCTTAAAAACCTCCAAAGGCTAAACATTCCCAGCTCACTAAGGAGTTCCTTCTACAACATTTCTTCCAAACTTTTAATCTTCCTGGTTGCCCTCTTCTGGACCCGTTCAAGGTCGTCAACATTCTTTTTGAATTGTGGTGCACAGAACTGGATACAGTACACCAGGTGGGGTCTGACCAGAGCAGAATAGAGTGGTACTATCACTTCCCTTGATGTAGACACTATGCTTCTGTTGATGCAAACAAAAATCACATTGACTTTCCTGGCCACTGTGTCACACTGCTGACTCATGTTCAATTTGTGATCCACCCAGACTCTCAGATCCCTTTCACATGTACTATTCTCCAGCCTGGTGTCTCCCATCAAAGCACTGGGATTTTGCTTCTATTTTTTAAAACCACCACCACCTGGGGTTCCTTTTTAAAACGTTTGGACAATCAAATCTGAATGTATTCTCGAAGGCTTTCATGGCCGGGATCTGATAATTGTTGTGAGTTTTTGGGCTGTTTGGCCGTGTTCTGGCCAAACTTCCAGAACACAGCCAAACAGCCCAAAAACTCACAACAACAATCAAATCTGAGTCTCTGTATCTTCCGTATAAAATCTGGTTGCCAGCTTCAAGGACTGCATGGGAAAGGTGAGAGCTGGGTGGAGGATGGCTCAATGTTTTATGCAGCAGGCAACGGAGCCAGAGGTTGAAGCCTGGACTCTCCATTGGGCCTCCAGGGAGAACAACCAGCCTGCATGGCCTTGAGCAAGATGGTCTATACTAGGATACCCCCAGAGGAAGGAAATGGTATATCAAATTTGTACGCTCCCTACCTAGAAACCTCTGGAAATGTCACTATAAGTCAGAATCCAATTGATGGCACAAAATGATTATTATGTGAAAGGTGTAGTAAAGCAATGCTGTCCCCTAATCTTTCCTTCATAGTATGGTTGCCATTTTGAACAATGTGTGGCAAATGCACGTAGGGTACAATCCTAACAGGCCAAGGTGACACGGCCAGTTGAACTGACACTGGGGAGTTTGTGCTGAATCCAAACCTTTCCAATCAAAGGGTTTCAGTAACAATGATTCCCCAAACCCTGAGATAATACTGAAATGGTATCTAATGTGTTAATTATAACATTTGTCAGAGGATTTAGAGAACAGTTCAGAAAGGTGGCAATTTTAACAATGATTTACAATGATTTACTGCCAAAGTGTGAAATGTATTTTTGGACTCCTGCAATTTTAACAGGAGTCCAAAAATACATTTCACACTTTGGCAGTTTTTATACCACCAGTGACCTCATTTGCATTAGGAATTTTTGAGAATAAGAAATATATCTCCAGGCACTGATTTAATCAACATTAACATTCAGGATCATGGGCGGTCGACTGGCTGAAGCTTAGAAGATCGGTGTTTGTTGCTGTTTTCAACTAGAAATTGATTTGCATATTTCTTCCTGAGATGAAATATAATTTTGGGGTAATCATATAGCAAGGTTTGTGAAGATTTTTCTGTAGAGATGCTACCATGCCCAATTCCCCCCTCCCCACCATTTATGTTCCACTACAGCACCATGTTGTGAGCACAACTGATCTGAAAGAAATAAAACTGCCTGTTAATCACAAGAATTCCAACCTATATTGTATTTGAAGTGGTATCAATGGTCATTGTGAAAAATAGGTTTAGCCACTGAAAGTAAGCAAGAAAGTTCTTGAGAAGCTTTTAAGCTTTCAAGTATCCCTGCTTCTCAAACTTTCTGAGGTCAAAACTACACATGAACTGAATAAACTCCTTGAGTAGGTCAACATTATTTTTCAAGCATATGAAGAGGAATCTGATAGGAACCATGGTGTGCAGGGAAAGGAGATATAACTGTTTTTCTTCCACCACATCCTGAAAATGATTGCCTCCTATTGCTATAATGCACCTCTCAAACCAAAGGAAAAAGCCTCTTCACATTGTTGTCAATAGAAAATTTAGGGGGTTATTGAACATAGGGCCCCTCATTGAGGCAAGCAGCTGGTTCTCAGAAATTATTTGCCTGCCCACAAATATTTATTATTATGTAAAGATTTATAATAATCAACAGCTGCATAGATGTATTAGAATAGGGAGGGAGGGGCAAAATGGGAGATAGGATTGGAGGTGGGGGTGCCTTGTTAAGGGGCTGCACCCCCTTGTTGCAATAAGTAAGGGAGCACTTTATGAACTGAATTTTTTTGTATTAACGTAAATCATAGTTTATAATAAATAAATAAAATACTACAAAGCAATAGGCATAGGATTAAGAGGAAGAGACAATACTGGAAAATAAACTCCAAAAGCACAAGAAAGGACAAAGACAAAGAAGAAAGAAGGCAGGGGGAAGGCAAGGAGCCAACAAAGTCTAGGGTCCAGTGCTGCCCCCTCCTGCTAGGTCCTCCTTAGATGAGGAGAAATGGCCAGATCATAGAGCACTTTGTCCTGATGAAATTGAGTGAATTGGAGAAGTAAAGAACATTAGCAAGGGATGCAGAATATCACATAGAGAGGTGAAGGCTCAACAAATAGCTGATCTAAAACTCATGGGTGAAGTAATGATGTTACATATTGCAATTTTAGAGAGTGAGTGACTGGGCTCCCTCTGGAGCATCTTCATTGGTGACTTCACCCATGGGCCCATGTGTAAGGGCCATTCAGATGTGCGCCTCTGAGAGTGGCCAGCTGTCAGGGACTGGGACCCAGACAGATGAAGTAGTTAGGGTGGCTGAAATGTCTTCACGGCTCAGTTGGGTGTGCATATAAGACATGTGGCGAGTGTTCAGTAGGTGTGGGGACAGCAGTGCAGTAGTTACTGCCATGCCTACACCACGTGAGGAGTTATCCACACAACACATAGAACACAGTGAGGGCCTTTGGCCTTGGGGACTAGTGCAAAGACTAACACAGAGAAAGGTATAGCTGATCGGTGCAACAAACTGGCTTCGAAGCCTTGGATGCCCCCCTATCCACAATTCTCATTACCTCCAGGAATATGCCAGGATTTTTGGGATCAGCTCTGCCGCAGCTACTCCCATCAACCCAAGATACCAGTACAAATCAGTGCCAATAAAGGCTTTATCATATTGGTATCAATCCCTGTTGCTTGAGGAAATCTGTTTCTGAATTGCTAAATAGGAACCTGAAGAGAAAAGGGACAATACAAATGAAGAAAGAGACAGGGGGTGTTTATGGGAGAAGACCAGATAGAGATCAATTGGCTCCCTGGTTTCATTATACAGTATATGACAGCACAGTGATGAAAGCTCAGCCTTCCCGTGCCTTTTTGCTGATTCAGTACATGGATCTTATTTACAGAGCATATGTTGACTTTCTGGAGCAAGACTGGCTTCTGTATGATGAGAGATTTTTCATATGAGAGCAGCAGTTTACCTGGAGATGAGATGAGATGTTCACCATTACAAACTTTGCCTGCAGTTAATGATGCCTAACTTGGGTGATCATTTTGATATTCACCACCTGTTTTATCTAGCTGGGGAAATCAGGAATTATGTACCATCTAGTATGCATTGTTTGATGCAGCATTAAGAATGGTAAGGGCCAGCAAGCATGGGGTGGAGTTTGCAAAGTGTAATATTGCATCAGAATTTCAGCTGTTCCTTGTGCACCCACAGGATTCCAAGATGCTAGGTTTCAGTTTTGAATGATAATTTTATATGGGCAGGGCATTGCCATTGGGGCATGCTATACTGATCCCCCCCCCCAGTCATTGGAGTACTATGGTTATGTGAACTAATTCTGCAGTCAAGTTTTGGAGTGACAGCCAAGGAGTAGTCCACGTTGTTAACTCACTCTCTTCCAAATCACAAAGGGTAATGCAGTTAGTTAGGGCTTTGTTGAATATAGTTTTATTTCAAGCACATCACATGCCTGGTGTGGAGAACCTTCCAGCTGATGCCCTGTCCCATCAACAAGAGGAGGTATGGAGCCTTATTGGGTTGAGGCCAACTGGGTTATCAGTCTAGCAGTGGCCCCCATGAGCCTCTGAAGCTGTGCTGCAGCTTGTGAGGAGTTCTTCACATTTTGCAATAGTGATGGTTTAGGGAGAGCATGGACCATCAAAGTAGAACATTTGCAGAGATTTACCTGCTCAGGTGTGGCATGGCACCATGTACTATTCAAGATAAAATGGCTTTGTTTGGCCTTTTATGTTTTCCAAGGGTACCCTGACCTGACTACAAACCCTTCCAGGTCTGGAAAATACTGTAGGGTTTGAGAAGGGAACAGGGCATAGTCTCTAGACCAGTGATGGCAAAGCTTTTAGAGACCGAGTGCCCAAACTGTGATTCAAAACCCACTAATTTTTCATAAAGTGCCAATTCAGGAATTTAACCTGAATACAGGTGGTTGGGAAGGGGCGATGTCAGGTGCCCACAGAAAGGGCTCCAGAGTGGCATAGGTTCACCAACACTGGTCTAGACAAACTTTTTTAGCCCATATATGCCGTTGCAACTGGGGAAAGCATGGGAACAAGTGTGCAAGGAGTCATTTGTTTAGAGCAGTAACCCTGGCAGCATTTTTCAGTGCATTTAGGATCAGTGAGCTTGTCAGTGCAACCTAAAACTGATTGCTCTATGGTGGCTTTGCAGATGGATGACACAGTGATCTCTGAAGACTGAGTTGTTATTCACCTCCAAAGGTCAAAAACAGATCAGGTGGGAAAAGAACAATTTATTATACATATTTTAATACGTTAATTAGGTGAATTATGCCCAGTACATGTGTTAAAGGGCTATATGCTCTTGAGGGGGGAAATCTGCGGTGGAATTGTTTGGTCCGATTGATGGCTTGCCATGACAAAGTTCTAGTTTGGGATGACTTGCATGCAGCCAGTTTGTTGGTTGGAAATGTGAAACACACTCATTTCGTATTGGGGCTGCATCATCAGCTGTCATTCTTGGATATGGAAGGTGATCCTCCTATAAACACACACACACACACACACACACACACACACACACACACACACACACACACACACACACACACACACACACACACACACACACACACACACACACATGTTTTGCCTATATACCACCCCTTGGTGCTTAAGGCACTCTCTGGACAGTTTAAAATTTAATTATGCAGGCCACACATTGATAGATATTATTAGTATATGTGTCCTTTTTTGCAGTAGAAGCTGACATTTATCACTTGCAGGTTCCAAGTTCCTATCAGAACAAATGCTTCTTTTGCTGGTTGGCTATAGTTTTTTTAATTTGGACCCCAAATTTTATATTGGAGACTAGCTGAGATTGCATTTTGGCCATGATGACTCAGCACTGCTGGACTGGAGGGAACAGAGAAGCATGCTCTGGGATAGATTTTTCTGATAACACATCCTGGGGTTCTTTGGGTGTGCCACCTGAAAGATTGGTGATGCACCTGGGAGGATATTACTTGGCCTGAAGGAGGAACAAGTCACTGATCATACAGGTGGTCAATGACTTGTGGGTCATTAAGGCCATGTTCCCTGAGTTTGACATATTGCCCAAATTGATCCAACAAGCAGAGTATTGATGTATTGGCCGAGTCAAGTGGGGAGTGATCTGCAAAGTTGGCAAAACAGTCAAAGCTGGAGGGTGGAGCAGCTTGATTTATTTGAATTAGGTGGAGTCTATTTCTCTGATGGGGGCCTCGGTGTCTTTTTGCAGGATCTGCAAGGGGGCCTCTGTGCTGTGGTGGGTAGCGCGAGAGTTGAGATGTAAAAGAATTCCTTGATAAAACCCACTGTGGGTCTAATACATCAAACCTCCCAAATATGAAGAGATAAAAGACATGAAAGGGAAGGAGGGAGGGAAGTAAGGCGATATCACAAAAAGCAGAGCATCTAGCGTCATGAGGCTTGGGTGGGCTGTAGGCTTACATAGTATTCCTATATTGAGACAGGTGAATCTGAGTTGTACAGTGGTCAACATGATTTGATGTTAGGAACATCAAAGTCTCATCTGAAGGTAAGAAGTGGCTTTGGACTCAGATAGGAGCTAAGCTTACATAAGCCCAGCCCAGCCCCCTTGTGAAAGGGGATTTAAAGGGTTAAAAGTTTAAATAAAGTTGTGGACCCAGTTTAATCTAACAACTGTATTTTGGCTCTTTACACCAGGCTGGGCAGGCAAGGGAAATGCCGCTGTAGCATTTATACAGCAGACAAGGTAATCATTTATATTATTATATCATTATATTATTATAACATTTATTATATTATAGATAGATGGGAAAGAGAGAGAGAGAGAGAGAGAGAGAGAGAGAGAGAGAGAGAGAGAGAGAGAGAGAGAGGAAGGAATCTTCCTGCCAATTGAAACTAGCAGAACAGGTAAAAGGCTGCCTATGATGGACTGTTATTTAGACAGATAATCATTAAAAAGGGTACCACTTTTAATATAAGTGATGCTGTCCACTTAACCATCTCTTGACTTCACCCTTTCACTCTGTAGCATCTCACTGTTAATTTGTTGAAGACTGTAACAATTGAGTAGGTTGAGTTTATCCCGTAGGATCACATAGACTTTGTGTTCATAACTACTTACAACCTTATGTGTTTCCATCACTCATAACTTTTACTCCCTTTATAACAGTGCACATTTTCTTGTAACTTTAATGTAATGTTTAGAGATGGGCACGAAATGAACATTTTTTCCATTTCCGTTATTCGTTATTCATTTCGTTACGTAATGAAACGACAAACGAAAATTGTGATGAAAATGGAACGAAACGAACAGAACCACGAAAATTGTGTTTGTTACGTTTCATTTTTGTTAATGGTGGTGTGAAATGAAATGAGCTGTTTTAAATGTTAAACAACGCCCTGGACATCCATAAAAATGCAGTGATAATTATTTATACTGTCTGAAAATACCTACCAGAGGGGGTGGGGGTCCTTAAAATGTGCATTTATGTCTTTTCTCAGATCGCTGTATTTTATTCCTTTAAGGGGAGTTAGGGGACATCGACCCAAAATGGCTCCCAGATGCCTAATATTGATTTCTTGGGTATTAAAACGCCCTAGACATCCATAAAATTCAGTGCTAATGTGATAATTATTTGAAATTATTACCTACCAGGGGGTTGGGGTCCTTATAACGTTTGTTTTTGTCTTCTCCCATCATGATGTATTTTTCTTTTCCCCTTAAGGATGAAAAAATGGATGTCGCCACTGCAGCCACAACATGGAGGCAAGCCATGTGATGGGGTCATGTAAATTCTTGGACAACTTCAACCAATACCATGCCCAGGTTGCAGACTGGGCAGGTCTGGCAGCCACAGAGGGCATAAAAAGCTCTGGCAGCCTCTGTCCTCCTTGAAGTCCCCAGTGGGAGTTAGGGTGGGATTGCTGTCTCTGTGGATCTAGCTTCAGTCCTGCAGCCTCCCTGTGTGCATCTGTGTGTACCTCTTGGTGAGTACCCTCCCCTGATCTGCAGTGCAGTCACTCTGCGGCTGCCTTGCACCCTGGGCAATGCCCGCCGCTGCCTTTGCAGCCTCCCTATGTACCTAGTCTATACTGTGTCTCTGCCAGCATCATTTTTTTAGTGTTTTCCCTCTGGTCTCGGGCGTTGGGGGACACCCCCGCACAGAAATGCTTTAAGAATCGTGCAAAAAGCGGGTAGAAATGAACAACAAAAAAACAAAAAACAAAAAAAATCCAAAAATTTGCAAAAAACGGAAACAAAACGAAACGGCCCTCTCAACAAAAAACGAAAAACCAAAACACCATTTTTTTATTCATGCTCATCTCTAGTAATGTTGTCTATTAATGCTGTAAGATGTCCCTCAATTCCCTGTTCTCAATAACTGAATATCTTAATTCTACTGGACTATATAATATCCCTCATTACCGTAATCCGCCTTGGGTCCTTTTCCAAGGCGAAAGGGGCAGGGTGTAAAAAATACTCAAATAACTAACTAACTAACTAACTAAATATATAAATAAATACATAAATAAATACATAAATAAAATTAACTAGCTTAGTGGTGGAGAAAATAGAATGTTGGTGGTTCATAGACTTTATAGAGTCAGTTTTAAAAGCAATAAGAGAGACATGAGAAAGCACCAAAAGGGAGGTGGGAAGAAAAGGGGGAAATGGTGCAGCACGGTAAGCTATGCTACCTGCTGGATTCATTAACACAAAGTATGGACCTTGAAATAGTTTCCTTGGCATTTGTTATCAAGGTTTCCTTGATAGAGTTGCTACATTAGAGCCCCATGGCACAGTGGTTAAATGCCTATCCTGCAGGTAAAACTGTGCTCACGACCTGGGGTTCAATCCCAGGTAGCCGGCTCTCATGGTTGACTCAGCCTTCCATCCCTCCGAGGTCGGTAAAATGAGTACCCAGCTTGCTGGGGGGGGGAATGTGTAGCCTGCATACTGTAATTAAACTGTAAACTGCCCAGAGACTACTTGAAGTGGCATGGGGTGGTATTTTTTACATTTAAAAATACCCTTAAATACTTCTGTAATGCTGCTATTTTCATCAGAGTTATATACTGTATTGTATAACTTTTTGCACTTAAAGACATAGTCCGAAATTTTGGGTATTAAGGGTATTTTTTACATTTTAAAAATGCCCTTAAATTTTGAAGCATCAAACCACTTGTTTTGAGGTGCAGGGATATATTTTTTACAACTGACTAATCAGTTTCTGAAACTGGAACTGAACATTAAAACCTGGGACTTATTTACAGTTAAGGCTTTAAACAACTTTATCTGATGTTATCTGTCAGAGTAATTCAATTTTTTGCTGTCCATTATGCGCCAGTATTCCTGCCAAGAAAATTCCATGGACATGGAGTCACGAAGAGTCAGTCACAACTATAAAGATGCAACACACACATATGCTCCATAAGAAGTCTTATCTATGGTTTGCATGGCTGCTTAGCATATGTTGTAAACAATGCTGTTTTACAGAAGCCATGTTTACCTTCAGAGATTACAGCCGTTTTGTGATCCAGTGGGTAATGCATTACAGCTATTCCAAGGTATATAATACACATGTAAACCTACTTCTATAATGCTGCTATTTTCATTAGAGTTATATACTGTAGTGTATAACTTTTTGCACTTAAAGACATAGCCCAGTCCAAGCTCGTGAACTACATGGATTCAAAACTCATGAAGTAGCTTAGTTAGATCTTAGATTTCGAAATATGTGCCACTGATGTACCCAACTTTTTTATGTAACTACCTGCACACAAGGTTCTGTCAATGGTAGTTACAATAGCAACTCCACCAGTCATTGAAAAACTGGTCATACTGGGGATGTGTGACCAAATGCACAACTGAAAAAATTGTGTGCACATTCTGTGCTGTCAAGTCAGAACTGACTTACAGCACACAGACTTTCACTAATAGGACTTTCAAAGTACGTGAGACATTTTAAGGGGTGGTTTTACTAGTTACACTCTCCCAGTTAGTTTCCATGGCCAAGTGGAAATTCAAATGCTGTTCTCCAGAGTTCTAGTCCACCACTCTATCCACTATATTACACTGGGAATCCCAATGGTATAGTGGAATTCCTTATTGCTAGGCATAATACCCAGCACATTTACGCTAGCCTAACTTTATGTTATGTCAGCATGAACAGGATTCTTCCCACTCTGTGACTGAAGGGAAGTCATGTGAGTATGGGTTTTGTATACAACACATCCTCTGCATGGGCAGGAACTGTGATTGATAAGGATTCCCTTCATTCTGCACTCATGAACTGCTCAGTTTATGTTTCTAGCACATTGCAACCTCTGGAGCCTAGATCACTGCTCCTCCACCAGTGACATATGGACCAATGTGATCAGACACAGAAGTAGTCCACACAGAAGCATGAAATGCTATGGTTTCAGCTCAGCTGCTAAATACCCACACTTCCTCAGTTCCCAGACCCTTCTGCAAGCATGGTGAGCCATCTTCTGTTAACCCTCCCGGCCATGGGTTATCCATTTGAGTTCTTTTTGTATTTGAAGAGTAACTTTCTCCTAATACCTCATGCATTACTTAATTTAATAAATATAATAACAGTATGCCTGCTGACATAAAAGCATCTTCTTACAAAACTGGACATTTTGTTTCTATTGTGCTGAGACTTCCATTGCAGTGCAAGGTACAAAAGGCCAAGAACCATTGGTCTAGGGATCTAGACAATACAGTAAATGAGGCACCGAATGGCTGAATAGGGTTTGTATGCCTGCAGCATTGCAACATATCAAATTAACATGACTTTGCTTGTAGGTATCACTAGCATCCCAACCAGCTTTAGTTTGTGTATTGTGGACAAGCATTTTACATGTTTGGTATCATGGATAACGAATGGCCTAAAAGTCCGAAGAAATGTAATATGAAAAGAGACAAAACAGGTCAGACCTTTCAGATGCAGTTTTTTTCCTATTTGCTGGTTTTAGCTGAATTCTGCTCTAAGCTGATAATAATAATAATAATAATAATAATAATAATAATAATAATAATAATAATAATAATAATAATAATAATAATAATAATAATAATAATAATAATAAAACTAGAGAACTGGAAGGGAACCTATGGATCACTGGATCCAGCTCCTGTCACAGAGGCACAGTTGAGAATCAAACTCCAAACTCCAAAACTAAACCACTGCACTATCTAGCAGTTTGTAAAAAATGTAAGAGCTGACATTTTGATGTCAGAGAGACAAATATTGTTAGACAACAGCTCTTAGCAGCTAGATATAATATGGCTAATTTGGAACTTCTACCATCTGGATCCTTGCTCCTGTTTTACCAGACATCATTTTATGCAATTGCAAACACCTTGTCTGTTTGATAGCATGAGTGAATGAACATGTATGTGTCTGAAAATCTGTGTGTGCATGTGTATATCTACAATAGTCTCAATGTTGTGGGGATTTTCCCATTGAAAGGAATAAAGGAAATATTTTTATTCGTTTTGTTATTTGTCATTTGTTTAGTTACACAACAAAATGAATAACGAACTGCCCCCTCATAGAAAAAACAAAAACAAAACAAAAATTTTCAATTCGTTCTGTTTTGTTTTTTGTTTTCCCGATAGGAATGCATTGCTTCAATGCATGTGGTTCCCCCCCCCAACACACCCAGCGCAGGAAACCAGGGAATTTTTATACTTTTTTTGCCACCCCAAGTGCCGATCAGCTGTAGCACAGGCTTGGGGTGGCAAAAAAAATGTTTACAAATTGCTCCTTTTCCCCAGAGGGGTTTTTAAACAATTTTTTTTTTTTGCCATCCCAAGCCCGGCCTGATCAGCACTTGGGACAGCAAATAATAAATAAATAAATAAATAAATAAATAAATAAATAAATAAATAAATAAATAAATAATCCCACCCTTTCGCGTGCCCGATCAAGTTACACAAGCACCACGCGCACACACACAGTACACTAAAAACAAAATGAAACAAAAAAAAAATAAATTTTAACAATTTGTTTCAACCCAAACAAAACTAAGGAAACTAAACAAAATGAAAAATGCCCATCTCTAATGTGGGCCCACCTCAACTTGCATTGGAGCAGTTATCTAGCACATTTACCAATCATTTCTTGATGTGTAGACGAGAATATAGTTGAAGTTTAAGCTCGTGTGTGTGTGTGTGTGTGTGTGTGTGTGTGTGTGTGTGTGTGTGTGTGTGTGTGTGTGTGTGTGTGTGTGTGTGTGTGTGTGTGTGTGTGTGTGTGTGTGTGAGAGAGAGAGAGAGAGAGAGAGAGAGAGAGAGAGAGAGAGAGAGAATGAGAGAGAGAGAGAAAGAGAGAGAAAGAGAGAGGGGGGAGAGAGGGTGTGCCATATAAAGCTAAAACCAGGAATGAAGGGAGGAGAGCAGCCAATGGTAATCAATGACTGATGAAACCAGCTCATAGAGAAGTTTCATAATAGCAAATTCAGTTGCTATATGTCACTAAATAGATTATAATTTATGAAACTTCCTAAGAGAATTGAGGGCAGAATGGGTTCTTAAAAGGCCAGGTATATTTATATGTAACAAGAGACATGAACTTTCAATGTATTGCCTTTTTAAAGGTACAATGATTTAATTAGCAGAAATACTGAACCACGGGCTTGAAATAAAAAGCTCTGTATCCTACTTCCTGAATGTGGAGAAGACAAGCAATCATATAATAATTTCTTTTGCTCCAGTAGGCTTCTCACTGCACAACCAATTTTACAACTAATGGACAGACATCCTCAGGATGTGAAGTGTGATGGAGAAAGAGGGCAGATACTTATGTTATTATCTGAATGTAGGCAACATTGTTCTCATGTTTTTAATAATCGTGTGATGGTGCACAAAAGAATATGTGTCTGTTATTGTAAACCACCCTGAGGGGTTTGCCAGTGGTGTTGCCAGTTGCCACACCATATTAAACTTTTCATTGGGGATGGCAAACTCTTTAGATAACCACACAACCACACCTGCACCAAAGTTCTCCTTTCCATGTCAACACAACAAATTTCTCACTCACTTCTTGATGGCTTTGAAAATTACATTTAATTACATGGATACTCCAAGGTATTGTGTTTGCTGTCAAAATGGGGGTTGGGGGTTGGGGAGGGTGATTCATTCATTTTGGCTCTTCAGCTAGTTGATCAGTTTTTTCCAAAAGGGTGGAGGAAGACAGAAAATTAAATGTCATTTCCAAAATGATTGTGATGATTCCGTATAACTAACAAGCTTAAAATTTAGGACACATGGCATCTAAAAATGAGGAATGTTTATTTATTTATTTATTTATTTAAATACTTATATCCCGCTCCATCTTCCCAACGGGAACTCTGGGCGGCTAACAACACAAAAGGCTAAAAGCAAAAAGGCTAAAAAGCTGAAAATAACCAGGCCACCAAGCAAGGGCGGCGGAGGACAAGATGGCGGCAAACGATGAGGCAAAAACAAAAAAAAACAAAAAAAAACACTAACTAATAAGGTCACCATATGCTTCCTTGAAGAGGAAGGTCTTCAAAGCCCTCTTAAAGGCGGGCAGGGACTCCAGCAGGCGCAGCTCAGGAGGGAGATGGTTCCAGAGCGAGGCCCCACCACAGAGAAGGCGCGGTTCCGCGTGCGCGTTTTCCGCGCTCTCTGGGTGTGGCCACTCTCAAGGAGCGCGCCCTGCGATGATCTCGTGGGTCTGGATCCGGATGCCCTCAGGGAGATGCGCTCCGCCAGGTATCCTGGTCCCAAGCCGTGGAGGGCCTTGAAAACCAAGACCAGGACCTTGAACCTGATCCGGAAGACAACGGGAAGCCAATGCAGGCGGACCAGGACTGGGGTGATGTGCTCGAATCTACGAGCACCCACCACCAGCCTGGCCGCCGCATTCTGCACCCGCTGTAACCTCCGGACCAGGGTCAAGGGCAACCCCACGTAGAGGGCATTGCAATAGTCGATCCTCGAGATCACCAGGGCCTGCACGACTGTCCTCAGGGAGGACTCGTCAAGGTACTGGCGGATCTGGGCGATCCTGCGGAGATGGAAAAAAGCGGCCCTGGAGACGGCCATCACCTGGGCTTCCAGGGAGAGGGCCGAATCCAGGACCACGCCCAGATTCCTGGCCCTGTCTGTAGGCTGGAGGGAAGTACCCCCCAGTCTAGGGAGGGGGCCATAGTACCGAGGCGAAGGCGCCCTAAGAACAGAACCTCCGTCTTCTCCGGATTAAGCTTGAGCCGGTTATCTCTGGTCCATTCCAGAACGGCCTCCAGGCACAGATCGAGGGAGCGAACCGCCTCCTCTGCAGACGTAGAAAAGGAGATATAGAGCTGCGTGTCATCAGCGTACTGATGACAGCGAACTCCATATCTCCTGATGACCTCCCCCAGCGGCCTCATATAAACATTGAACAGCACGGGAGATTGCCGACCCCCTGGGGCACCCCACAAGGGAGAGCCCAAGGAGCCGACAAGACATCCCCCAGCTGTACCCTCTGGGTCCGGCCGCCAAGGAAGGAACGGAGCCAGGCCAAGGCCTGACCACCAATTCCCGCCTCAGCGAGCCGGGCCAGAAGGTTACTGTGGTCGACGGTATCAAAGGCTGCTGAGAGATCAAGGAGGACGAGCAGGGAGGAACACCCCCTGTCGGCCTCCCTGAGGAGGTCATCCTGCAGAGCGACCAGGGCGGTCTCGGTTCCGCGAAGAGGCCTGAATCCAGACTGGAAGGGATCCAGGATATGGTTTAACTCCAGGTATGACTGGAGCCGGACGGCAGCCACCCCCAAACAACCTTGCCCAGGAAGGGAACAATGGCGATCGGACGGAAGTTGGAGAGATCGTCCGTCGCCAAGCCAGGTTTCTTAAGAATGGGTTTTACCACGGTCTCCTTCAGGCGGGAAGGGAAACAACCCTCCCGAAAGGAGGCCGTGGCGATGGAAGAAAACCACTCTGGCATGTTCCCCTCGGCAGATTTTATAAGCCAAGCTGGGCAAGGGTCAAAGGGAGTGGCCGCCGGCCAGCAACGAGCCATAGCTCTGGAGGCCTCCGCTGAAGAGACCGGCCCAAACTCATCCAGGAGGGGAGAACGGGGGGGGTGAGGCACTGGAAGACCCAAAGGATGGACTAGAGCAACTGGGGGGCAAGTCGGAACGGATGGCCTCAATTTTTGATCTAAAATGGGCTGCAAATTGCTCACTAGTGAAATCACTAGGAGGAGGCCGCAGCTGACTGGGATTGGAGAGGTCCCGAACCACCCGGAATAACTCCGCCTGGCGGCTCGAGGCCTCCCCAATTCTCAGGGAGGCATAAGATCTTCTAGCGTCCCTGATCGCGCGAAGATAGCGGCCAGTCAGCTGTTTAAGGGCAGCCCTATTCACTTCCGTCCGGTTCGCCCTCCATATGACCTCCAGTCTCCTACGTTCTTGCTTCATCGACCGCAGCTCCTCCGTGAACCACGGGGAGGAGCGGTCTCGACATCGTAGGAGACGCTTAGGGGCGATCCGGTCTACCGCCCCGGTGGCGCCAACATACCACCTTTCCACCAGGGCATCAACCGGATCGTCTGCCAGACCGCCAGAAAGCTCCCCGAAGGCCTCCATGAACCTTGTAGGGTCCAGGAGCCTACGGGGGCGAGCCCAGGTGTAAGAGGGGCGCTCCCCGCGGGGTGGGGGGGCGATCGACAGGGAAAATTTTAGCAGGTAATGGTCCGACCATGACACAGGCAGGGGCAAAATGTCCCCAACCCCCAGACACGAAACCGGCGACATGGAGGAAAAGACCAGGTCTAGGGTGTGGCCAGCTCTATGGGTGGGGCATAAAACATGCTGAGATAAGTTCATGGAAGCCATGGATTCCATGAATTCCAGAGCCGCACCAGAGAGTTCCACCTCGGCATGCAAGTTGAGGTCCCCAACCACCAAAAGGCGGGGCGACCTCAACGAAGCAGCCGAGATGAACTCGGCGATCTCTGGTAGGGATTGTGCTGGGTTGCGGGGAGCACGGTACACCAGCACAATGCCAAACTTATCTCGCTGACCCACAGATAGATGGAGGCATTCCACCCCAGAACACACCATCGTCGCGGACCTGCTAACGTGAAGAGATTCCCTGAAAACGATGGCCACCCCACCCCCCCTACCCTCCGATCTGCCTGCCCACTGAACCTGAAACCCGGGTGGGCACAGGAGAGAGAGAGAATGTTGTACATATCTCTCATCTGTCTCTTGTAAGTAAGGATTACGAACCTTCTGCTAAATTATCTCTAAACTACTCTGAAGGTAGAGGAGATGGTGCAAAGATGGGTCATATTCCCTCTTTGAACACTGGGGTTTCAAAAGCTGCTTCACCCAATGTTGCTGAACAGCAACGGCCATCATCCTACATCAGTTGTGATACAAGTGATGCCTGACAGGAGCTGTAATCTATATTCTAAGAACTACCAGTCACTTGAACACTTTTCCTTTTCTCCATTTGCTCCTTCATACTTTCCATTGTTCTTGGGCAGCGAGCATGACACTTTCACTTTCAAAATACCTTCCTTAGATTTGAGGTTTTTCAGTTTGGGTTCAGTTACATAAATTCAGAACTTGCAATTACTCTGTGGAGTGCACGCTGAAGGACATGCTTGCACTTGTGATGGGTTAAGTTATTTGTATGCAATTCTAGAGGCAATATAATTTCTGCAAAGGCTCACATCGCACCCATTTGATCCCACAGAGTACCTTAACAAGATGCCCACCAACAACCTGAAGGTTTGGAAACTGGACATTGATCATCTGAATCTTTTAAGTAGTAACCCAGCTTTCAGAGTGGTGATATGGTATTACTGCAGCAACCATTGATTTTTCTTGCTGCTTCTGTATTGAGACAATTTTGTCAGCATCTGGCCTTTCATAATTCAAAACAACAACTACCTTGTACTGTTCAGTTAACATAGAAAGGAAACAAGAGCCGCAAGAAAAGAAAATCCTCTTGGTATCTCTAATAGAATCTAGCATACTTTGTCCATCTGTTATGTCACAATGGTTGTTCTGACAGCAATGTAAGAATGTAGAGCAATGGAATGAACATTTATCCTATGTTTAAATCTTGGTCCCTGTCTATTGGTGTGTTATCCTATAAAATAAAGAAAAGTTCACCTGATAACCTAGTGGCATAATTTTATCAGAAAGTACTCTGTGAGAAGGATAGGAAAATCATTCTCTGCTTTGTAAGGCACCAAGGTCATGTTTGCTCTATGAAAACTTCCTAAATACAAATATATGTATGCATCCCAAATCCAAACAAATCTGGAGGCACCTCAACACATATTCAAGTACAGCTTGTCAAGAACAGCCCATCAGCACTGCCGTATGCAACATCCGTCTTTCTTTAATTCTTCTTTCTAGACAATATTCAGTAATTTTCTCCAGAAGACATAAAAGTTAGATTTGTCTAAATTTAGGTCTGGATTTTAAAAGACATCATAAAACAGTAGGAGAAAGAAGATAGATTTCTAGTACATACCAGCAGATTTCTGGGTGATATATATAGTAAACCACCAGAGGTTTTTCAAACTAATGTATATTGTGAATACAGTGGTACATTGTATAAAGGAATTGATTCATTCCAAATGAAATTATGTTAAGCAAATTTTCCTTTATACAAAATTTCCATAGGAATACATTGAAAAACAGAGTAATCCCTAATTGCGACCATTTTTATGTTGTATGGATTTGCCCCATAGATGATTCTGTTAAGCAAATTTCCTCTATCTCCCAAATTTTTTATGTTGTACAGATTTTATGTTATACAAACCATTTGTTATACAAGGGTTCACTGTATATTCTACTCTAAAACTGCAGAATTTTAATATGGGCCAGACGGCTGGGATTAGGA
This sequence comes from Phrynocephalus forsythii, assembly GCA_029282475.1. Classification (NCBI taxonomy): domain Eukaryota; kingdom Metazoa; phylum Chordata; class Lepidosauria; order Squamata; family Agamidae; genus Phrynocephalus; species Phrynocephalus forsythii. Next base: position 96,720,384 of record JAPFRF010000005.1, read on the forward strand.
TTAGGGTGTCAAGTCTCAAAGGTTTATCATATGTGATTTCAGGCTATATATTTCTCTACCATGAACAACTCCTTCATGGCCCACATCTCATGGATAATAAACCAAATCTGGAAGAACAACTTTGGGCTCTACCTCCACCGGCCTTTAAAATATCTGACAGAGAGATCTGAGATTTCACAGAGGGAAGACATCCCAAAATCATAGGTTTTTCAGGCAAAAATCAAAGAAAAACAAAACTAAAGACATAAAACACGTGGCACCTTAAAGTTTTGTGTCTTTTTTGTTTTAGTTTTTTTTTTTTTTTGCCTGAAATTCCTGAAAAGTCTAACACGGCTACCATCTCTGAAACTTCCAAAATCATAAGATGTGATTAGTTCAAGACATGGGACACAAAATCACCTGAGAATGAACCATTGTGGGTGAAATTACTTTGTGGTGTTTGTCCCAAGTAACAGCTCTTCCAGTAGGTATATATCATAAGTGGAAAGTCCTTTTCCAGCTCTGCCACCTGTTGCCCTCACCTCTGGTACCATCTGTTGGCAGGAATGCCATATGAAAGGAATCTGTTTGCCTATCAGGTTTTGAGGGTTTTTCTTTTTTTCTTTCTTTTTCTTTTTTAGGATCATTTTGTCCTGCTTCCACAACATAATACCCATTTTTTTAAAATTGAAGTCTGCAGAAACTTTTGAATGCATTTTCTAGGCATACCTAGACATCGTGTGACATATAGTGCTGCCTAATTTGTATAGTTCTATATGAAATTGCATGTACAAATGTTTGTTTTTGCAAGCACACCTCCCTTTTATTAAATATGTGCATCTTTATAAAACTTTTTTTTTTAAATCAGAGACTAGCATTGCAAAATACAGCAAAATTCTAAGACTGAAGGGTAGCTACATTTGATCACTATACCAAGAGGAAAAAACCTCGTGGCATGGTGGATAAACTGCAGTCAAGAGTGCTCACAACCTAAATTCAACCCTAAAGGGTTAAGGTTGCCAGCTCTGGGTAGATTCAGTCTTCCATCCTTCAGAAGTTGGTATATTCAATACCCAGCTCATGTGGGGTAATGTGTATTCTGCATAATTAAATTGTAAACGGACCCAAGAACATTCCTCTCACCTGATACTCCTCTTTAAATCTATGGGATGGTACATACAGTAACCAGCACTCTTTGCTTTGCTTTTGCTTTTCACTCATGTCAACAAACTAGGGAGATGCCATACAGTATGAGTGAAACACAATTTAGTCAGTTCTGGCAAGATGGTTTTGACTCAATACATTTGCACATTAAAAGCTCACAATTTGGGACAACCCAGTTGTAAAGATCAGTGCTCACTCTCAGCCATTCCTTTGCAGGATTTGGATGGGCAATGATATTACTGCTCCTGCTACTTTGAACTTGAGACAAACTTATAAGGTGCTGTTGAGGTCTGGCTGACTGCATCTCCTAACTGTGATTTGTGTACCTTCTGCCCTGAGTGCTTCTCAGTAGGGACAGACACGATTCAAACATTTACATGGAAGAAAACATGGAAGAGGCTGTTTTTGTGTTTTGAACTTGACTCCCAAAAAAGAGCCTCTAAAAATGTGAATGCTTAATATTAATGAAAGGGAGCTTTGTCTTTCTTTGGTGTTCCCTCTTTCATATAACCTTTCATTCACCTTCTCAAACCTTTGTTTGACACTTGGAATTCAGTAGTAGTATCTCCTGTTAAATCTTTAATTCAATAACATCATGAGAGCTATTGGAAGGAAATGGTAGAGTCGCTATTAGAGATGGGCACGACTAGGGAAAATGACGTTTTCGAGTTGTCGTGTGTCGGAGGCAGTCCGTTTCGGCTCGTTTCCGTTTTTCGCAAAATTTCACAAAAATTAGTCGGTTCGTTTTTTCGTTGTCGTTAGTACTGGTTTGGGGGGGTAGCGGGCTCCTGGAGGGAGCTGCAGGAGTCAGCCAGAGCCACAAGTGACGGACTGGCAGACTCTTTGCACCCGCTGTGTCTCACGTACTTGCATGTAGTGCAATGCAAGTAGATCTGGCTTAGGGTTAAGACGGGTTAGCGCAAGGGCTAGGGTTAGGCTAGTTACGGGTGAGGTTAGGGTGAGTATTGGGGTGCACCTCTGGGTGCCTCTCTGACCCACTTAGAAGGACAGTGTACTGGCGTATGGGTTAGGCTTAGGCTTAGGGTTCGGGTTTGGGCTACGATTAGTGGGCTGTTTATGCCCGATTGGCACATCCCAGAAGTCTCTGTGGTCAACCTGGCCAAGTGGCCATGCGATTGGTGGAAAATTTGCATGGTCCAATCCCATGGGCGAGCCCATCATTGCAAATGTGCAGGTGTAAAAAAATAAAATAAAATAAAATAAAATAAAATCAACGGAGACTTTTTTTTTGCAAGAAAAACCCACTGCTGCTACTGTAAAAATTCAAGCATTTAAAATAGCTAATTTTCAATGTTTCTGTGGTGCTTTGGTGGGGTTTTGGGCAACGATTTCAAAAAAAAATTGCGGTCACCATTTTGGATCCCCCGCACTGCATGGCAAATGGATGCACCCTCCCAGCCTGGTACAGTCAGCAAAACCTGGCCATGCGATTGGTGGAATGGCTCCAAAACTTTGCATGGTCCACTCCCATGGGCGAGCCCATCATTGCGAATGCGCAGGTGTAAAAAATAAAATAAAATAAAATAAAATCAATGGAGACTTTTTTTGCAAGAAAAACCCACTGCTGCTACTGTAAAAATTCAAGCATTTAAAATAGCTAATTTTTGCATGTTTCTGTGGTGCTTTGGTGGGGTTTGGGGCAACGATTTCAAAAAAAATATTGCGGTCGCCATTTTGGATCCCCCACACTGCATGGCAAATGGATGCGCCCACCCAGCCTGGTACCAGCAGCGCAGCAGTAGCAATAGCCAAGGAGAGGGGGGTGGGGAAACCCCCCAAATAAAACACCCTTCTGGCCTGGTAGGTGCCCTCAGACAGTTTTCACCTACTTTTAGGGCCGGGAATCGGTTTTTTTTTTTTTAAAAACGTTTTTTCTGTGCCGCTTGGTATTGCGTGATCGCCGCGATGCAAGTAACGAGCACGACAAATCAGACCAAATTGTTCGTTCGTCAGTTCGAGCTCGAATTCTGGCGGAGTAATTCCCATTACCGTTTCCGTAGAGTAATGGATACGAGTAACGGAAACGGAAACGGGAATACCGCTAAGTCGTGCCCATCTCTAGTCGCTATCAAAGACTGTCTGCAGTCAAACAGGACATCTGGGGAGAGAGGGAATGTTGACTCTGTGGAAGGGCCCAGAAAACAGTCAGAGTTGTTATTTTTGCATTACAGTTTTTCCATGGAGGCATGAGATTACTGAGTGCTGCCAAGCTGCAGGTGTTCTCTACCCAGGGCTGGTTTTCCTTAGTGCCAACCTGTACCTCCATTTTGAACCCTGTCCTTACTAGTCTATTTTACTTAATATTTTGCAGGATGCCCCCTCAATTTATTTGGATTTTATGTGATGGTGCCAGGTACCCTGCATGTGTCACTATGGTTTCTTGGAATATATATACATTGTATGGGGGATTGTGTATGGCTGTTTTTTTTTTAAATTGTAGTTTTTATGGATTGGGTATGAATGTTGTCAGGTGAAAGAGTGTAGGGCTGTGTGTGTATGTTTGGTTTTTATGTCAGTTTTAAATGAGTGTAAGTAATGTTCGGCCTGTGAATGTTGGAGTATGTGTATGGATGGTTTTTTTTAAATGGTAGATTTTACGTTTTGGTTTTTTATGCTGGGGTGTGTGAATGACTGACTGGATAGCACTTTTAATGCCGTTGTATTTATACAATGACAATAAATTCCATTCCATTCCAATTATGTTTTGGATTCTCCCCCATTTCTTTAGGGATATTTCCTTTTTCTCTTTTTCTCTTTCTTTCTTTCTTTCTTTTTCTCTTTCTTTCTTTCTTTCTTTCTTTCTTTCTTTCTTTCTTTCTTTCTTTCTTTCTTTCTTTCTTTCTTTCATTTTGCCACTGCTGGGCCTGCTTCCCAGAATCAAACAAATAATTGTTGTGGAGAAGTCATGAAGTGAGGCGGGGAAGAGAAATCTCCTGTATTATTATTATTATTATTATTATTATTATTATTATTATTATTATTATTATTATTATTATTATTATTATTATTATTATTATTATTATTATTATTATTTCTTGTCTGAGAGTGGGAGCTTGGTTTATTTGCTTGTTGAGGGGAAGAGAACTGTGTAAGTGTTTATTTTGCTACTTATTCCTCTCCATTTGTAGCAGGGGATGCCTTCCCTGTCTGACTGCTTTTGACAACTATTATTAATAGGTGTTGTGAGTTTTTGGGCTGTTTGGCTGTGTTCTGGAAGTTCTTCCCGTTGTTTCACTAGACTCTGCGACCGACATCTTCAGAGGGCAAGGAGCTCAGGGAACTAGGAGTTCGCTCTGTGCTCTGGGGTATACAGAACAGAGAGAACTTCTAGTTCCCTGAGCTCCTTCTCCACTGAAGATGTCAACCACAGAGACTGGCAAAATGTGAGGAAGAAAAATTTCCAAAACATAGCCTAACAGCCTGAAAAACTCACAACACCTTGTTTAAGAAATCTGTTTTGCAGGTACTGTTGAACTATATCCAACACCATGGAAATTCTTTGTGGTACAGTACATCTTGAGTGTATGGGCCCTGCTGACAGCAAGCACTAGGTCTTGCAAAAATGACATTCCAAAGCATCTTTTTCAGTGTCTCAGTGGCAAAAAGAAATTACTGTTCTTGCACATTTTGAACATATGATGTACTCCAATATAGGCTAATACATGATCCATACAAGGACATCTGGGGTGCTTGTACAAATATATGTATATATCAGACATTGATTCATTAAGGTTTGGCTGTAAATGGACAGGGCATGACTGATATCAACTTTGCCTTTTCATACTATTCACCCCTTCTAGGATTTGCTATCGCTACCCTGTCCCTTTTCCATGTCTCTTTCTTCTCTTTCATGTTCCTTTTTATATCTATAAAAATATATCCAGTTATATTCACCTGTTATACACTTATAAAAAATCATAAATTTGTGTTTTTTTAAAAAAATCAGAAGCTTGTTTTTACTGCAACATATTGAGAGAGCTACCCATCTTGGAAATGTCTACAACCAACTCCTAAATGATATAATAGCAGTAATAATCTTTGAACTGCAGAGCTGGAAGTGACCCTAAGTTCTGTTGAACAACAGTAGCAACTTCCAGGCATCTTACATTGTGCTGATGAAATGAAGCAAGCTTCAACTAGCTAAGTATGCTGAGGAGCTGTGGGCTCCGTTCACAATTATAGCCTTAATTACAACAAATCTATGAGCTCATAGGTCTCAATTTTAATTGTCTTTTTCACTAGCTCCTGGTTTGTGCATCTCAGTAAAGAAAAATAACAGGATCTTGGAAGCCTGAAGTTTGCTGGAGTCCCAATGAAAGCTTTTTGTCACATTCCGTTAGAGACAGGAAGCTTTTGGGTGAAGGATATCAATCTCTCCACACCCCTCTTCTGAGACAGAAGCCGTTAGTTTCTCAGAAGCAGGATGTTAAGATGCTACACATAACAGAAAAAGAGCTCAGACATGGATTTGGGAACAAGTAGCATTAAAAATCAGCATAAAAAATAAACCTCTTAAGCTATCAAGACATGTGTCCAGAGTACTCATTCAGACTTGACAGTAGCCTTAATTTCATCCTTTATTTTGGTATTTAAGTGAGTGAACATTCCTCTCACCTCATACTCCTCTTTAAATCCATAGCCCTGTCCCCGTTTCATCTGAGTGATGTGCTGCAACAAGTCGGCCACTCGGATTGCTGGCTGGAACTGTCCCCTGGGGTAGGACATTTCCACTGGGTCACAGCTTCGATAGGGATGGGTCTGGATTGTCAGTGTCGGCTGATTCATCTCCCCATGGCTATTGTCTGTTTTAAAGATAGGGAGGCAAAACAAACTTTCACCTAGCTGTTATTTGTTTACTTGTTCTCGTCCCCAAAAGGTTAATTTCTCCCCATGGGAAATATAAAGCACAGCAGGGAAAACCATTCATGCCCAGAGCCGGCCCCCCAGAAAAGCTAATGCATATTCACTAGGTTTTATGAGATGGTGACAGGAGAAAACCCAGAAGGAGAACATCGTGAAACAGTTTTAATAAGAAGAGGCAGAAATATGGTTATTGGGCATCCCTTACATGACAGATTGGATTCTCTTTTTCTGTGTTAGGTACTCGCATTAGAGACAATCCCCATCTGTTGCTCTCCCTCTTATTTTTACAGCTTGAAGTCAATAAGACATTACAGAGGGATGCCATCTCCTTCATCTGGTCTCCTCTCTTCAACCCTGGCCAGCAGTTGCAAGCCATTCCAGACCGATCTCCCAGTGGGGAAAGGGAAATGGAAAAATTGTCAACTTAACACATTTCTCCAAGTAAGGAAATGTTTCACTCCAGAAGAAGGACAAAAGGAAGCACAGGTCTGCACAGACTTTGTTAAGACCAATTTATAATGAATACATCTAGAATTGAATGTCTAATTTTTTAAAAAAGCTGTTTAAACCTGGCTATTTAGGGATGGCTTCGGCAATCGCTAGGGTCTGTATCACCTTTTTAAAAATTGTTGTTGGGTATTTTTCCGTTATTTTATTATTATTGTCCTCTCATTTACTATTTTTCTCTTGTGGATTTCTTGTGTTTTTATGTGAACCGCCCAAAGTTCCCTCCTGGGAAATTGGTGTGGTATATAAACAAACAAACAAATAAACAAACAAATAAATAAATACAATCAACTGATTTGAGTGAAACATTTTTTTTCAGTTGGAGCAATGCACATCATAGCAAAGTGCAACACCAAAGGTAGAGCCACAGGTGACAAGAAGAGTCAGAGACAAAGGTAAAAATGGGTATTCACTGGGGGTGGAGATGCAGGTTGGCAAACAAGCATGTAGCCCACAAACAGATATATGCACAGACAAGCTGCTCAGACTCAGACACTCCATTTATTTGCCCTATAGCTCACTTGAGAAAAATCCACCTTGCCATAAATAAGAAAATTTCTATTGGCTGCTCTGTGTACCGGGTTTCAGAGCTGGGCAGTTAGATGGTTTATTCATTCACATTCATCCTCCCACTGATTTTTCTCTCCAAACCACATACACAGAAGACCTGCTCAGGCATTGTTCAGTCTGACACAGCAAATAAGAGGGATTGACTTACCCCTTCCCTTTGTTATCATGTTCTTTAGGGTTATAGTACCAGGTCTAAAAAGGTCTAATTGTTTAGCTTCTTGCTCATAGTTATAGCTTAAATATGAGCAATAATATCTTCTCTTTGGGCCTAATGTTGCACCCATTCAAATATTTCAAAAGGATGCCAGTTTATTTTATAGCAAAGGGAAGCCAGCTTGTTGACAACATCAATGTCAGCAGACAATGTGGTCTACAGGATATGCCCTTGTGTTCACTATCATTCATAAAGTGACACCAAGAGGAGGAGAATCACAAAACCTGATTTGTTTTCATTAGTTCACCATTTCTTGTCCAACACAAATACTGCTTGGTAGGGAGGGAGGCAGTAAGAAGAGAGAATGGTCTAACATAAGTGTCCACAAAGAAAGCTACTGCTGTTGGTTTGTATTGTAAGATACAGTAGGACCCTGGTACCTGCTGGGGACTGGTTCCAGGTCTTCTGATGGATAACAAAAATTGTGAATAAGAAAGAACACCAACCCCCCTCCAACTGCTGTTTTGTGATAGTAGCTTGCTTTATGGTTGCTGTTTTGCAACAGTAGCTTGCTTTACAGCTGCTTTTACAACAGTAGCTTGCTTTGTGGCTGCTAAATTATTTATTTAGTTTTTTCCTCTGCCAACCATGGATAATCTGTGATTAACGAATCAGTGGATACAGAGGTCCTACTGTATAAGTAGAGCTGTTAAAGATATGACATTTTGGAAGTCATCAATTCATATAGGCAGCATACTTCACAACGGACTTGAAGGGATATTAATAATATCTTTAAACTTTAAAAAATAAGCAATTGTATAATGAAAAGACAGATGGGATGGTTGAGCCATTGAACCACCAACTGGAGACTATGACAGGACAAAACTTAATATTGCATAAGACCATCCCCAACCACAACACAAAAAACAGCAATTTTATATAACTATCTATATATCTATCTTTTATATATATGAATTTTTACAACCAGACACAGAATCCTCTTGTCATCATGAATCCCAAACTTCCTGCTTATCCAGGAAGGAGTTTAAAAGTCCCCCCAGAGAGTCCGCTAGTTGGTTCCTATCTGATAAGTTCAAAAGTTCAGAATGCCCAGATGTTCAGCCAATTTCCCCTTTGAAAATGTATGTCAAGAGACTGTTTGATCTCAGAAATCCTAGAGAAAGCACTTTGGGTGGGGCAAATCTCAAGTGCTGTACTTTGCAAAAATACTCTGAAGATGCCTTACAAAATTGTAACCTATTTCCCTGAAGATATATGGCAAAATGTCCCACTTTTGAGGAGTCTGAAAGAGACTGAAGAAATAGCTCCTTATTAAAATTTTAATTTGGCATAATTGGCTGTTTCTACCTGGTGAATAAACAACATTATATCCCCTAATTTGTTCTGGAGGCTGCTATGTCTTTTTGTTGAATTTCAACAGCAAAAATAGGAACTTTAGTTTTCAAGCAGGCAATGTGAGTGGGAGGGGTTATCACAGAGTAACTGGCCACAGACATCCAAAATATCTCTCCAATTTCCCTCATTAATCTTGGGGGGGGGGAGAAAATACACATTCTATATCAGCTGGGGACCTACTACTTTTTAAATTCTGCATTCTGCCTCATATTACTTTTGGTTTGGGGTTCTATGTGAGCCTCCAGTCCTGGAATATTTCTTTGTATATTGCCATTAGACATCCCCCTTTGGCCCACTGCTAATTTTTTCACCCCCCTCATCCTCTTCCTCCTCCTTCCATTTACTGATTCCTCATTGTGTCAATGGACAATGTGTTGATTCTTCTGATGTCAATGGACAACTTAAGCCAGGTTTTCTGGCATAGGGTATAATGGGATCCATTCTTGATCTAGGAATCAAGAATGGATCCACATAATTTCATAGAATTTTAAAGGGGTTCTGCAAAACCACCAACAAAATATAGTCCTCATTGATGGCCACAAACTACACCATAGAAATCAGAGAAGAGAGAATGGTGCAGCTTGAAACACACAGACCCCCGGCCCAACTGGTTATGCATCACAATGGGCAATGCTGGGGCAAGCTGGCGCCTCACCATTGATAGAAACTTACCAGGAGAGAAGGCCAGGAACCTAATATATGGGTTTGGGCATCATTGACATTTCATTGACAAACCAATGTCTCTAATATTATTTTTAAGGGGGTGGGCAAGGAAAACAGGAAATGACATTCATGAAACTAGAATGTTGCACAGTGCCCATGTGAATGAACAACTGTGAGTAATGTGAGACTGCACATAAAGGTCTGGACTCTTGCCCTGTGATATCGATCAGGTGACAGAACTGTGTGACCTTCTACAAAACGGAAAGTGTGATAACGTGTAGAAACATTTTGAATGTATGACCATAGCCTAAGAGAGATGTGTAATAAATCTAAAGGATGCTGCAAGGATGGTTGAGCCAGCAGCTGCAACAGGACTAACATGAAATCTGAGAGACAAGTATAATCAATTTTGGAGCTCTCAAGTTTTTCACCACTATCCATTAATCAGTGTGCTAAGCCTGAAGAAATGGAACTTTCTCCATGAAAATTTACAATTTGGTCGATTTTCTTGTAGTCCAATAAATAAAATGTGTTTTATTTTCTTAGTGGTCCACTCGTACATTTTTGGAGGGCTATCATTCTACTTTTTAAAAGTACATTTTGGACTTATTTTCAACTTTTAGTTGTCCTGCCTTACAGTTAACATTCTTCCCCTGTACACTATTTCCTAAAATGATACTAGTTTGTTTTATTTTAAGAGAGCAAAGAAATAAAGCAATATGGATGCTTAACCTGGTAAGATCTGAACCTAAGTTGCACTATGCAGCATCAATGAGCAGAAAAGGGGGAGGAACAATTACTGTGGATCAGCCCAGACAAATTTATACCTGCGGTTGTAATCCTGGTGCCATAATTATTAACGCTAGGGAGAACAGTCTTAGTTAATGCTCATGCCTTACCAATTTTTCTATTTTTATTTCAAAGTATACCTCTACAATACAATATAAAAAGTAATAAAATAGCAAGGAAATTTAGAAAGTTTATGGCAGGAAAGGGAAAGAAGATATTTTTTTATACAGTATTAAATATGGACAAGGTACAGAGGAAGGAAAAGAAGGGGGCACTTTATTACTGGAAAGCTCCGCCTACTGGTGTTGTCATCAACCTCCAACAGATATACCAACAGGATTTCAGCCTGTATCCACATATCTATTTCTATATCTCAATAGGTAAGCGTAGATGTAGTTGGATATGGCTGTACCCATGCATGTCGGGACAACTCAGAATTAATGTCCAGTATTTTCTGATTGGAAACAGAGAAACAAAATGGAAAATAAAAATGCCAGGTATGTGTAATTAAAAAGTGCAGACTCATAATGCGGAGTCTGGGTGAAGAGTCATCAGGACGAATTAATCCAGATGATGTAATGTCCACAAGGTTATCCCAATATGATTGGTCAGCATTATGAGAGCCAACTTATAAAGGTAGTGATTAAACAGCAAAAAAATTCCTTGCCATTTGACTGCTGATTGTTGTTGACATTTGCTGCCTGAATTGCTGATTTAACTACTAGAGGAGATTGCTGGATTTTATACTGGATTTCTGAAGGAATCTGGGCAATGTAGACTGAGTTTATTTCCACTGAATGGATATTTGTAAGCTGCACAACTGTGAAATGTAATGTCCTTGAAGATTGAAAATTCTGTTGTAAATATGTAAACAGCACACACAAAAACTACTTTAATTTTGTCCAAAATCAAATTACTCCAAAAGACTAACACTATGTGTATCTGTTTACTTTTAAATACAGTAGCACCCCCATATCCACTGATTCACTATCCGCTAATTCAGTTACAGTATCTCTGGATTGTGAGCGCAGGCAGAGGTGGTGGTGAAGGAGGAAGCAGCTGCTGACCTCAGGCCATGGAGGAGGAGGAGGAGGAGGAGGAGGAGGAGGAGGAGGAGGAGGACCTGGGCTCAGGGGTGATGGACCTCAGGCCATGGAGGAGGAGGAGGACCTGGGCTCAGGGGTGAAGGGGGGGTAGTGGCAGGGAGCCCGCATCTGGTCCTGGTGGATACAGCCCTGATCTGCCTGGCTGCATGACCGGCTACAGGGGGAGATAGGAGCAGTGGGGAAGGGGTTAGTGGCGATAAGCCCGCAACTGGTCTGGGCAGATGCAGCCCAGGTCTGTCCGGCAATGGCGTCAGCTACGGTAGGGGGGTGGAGATCTGAGCAAGTGGGGACTAGCGCTGGCAAGGTGGAGGAGACCACACACCCACATGCAAGCTTAACAGAACACAAGCGCACATTCCCTGGAGAAGAGGTGGTGGCGGTGGCAGCAATGGGGGTGGAGGGAGGTGGGCGCTGCCCAGCCAGGCTTCGCTACCTCTAACACAGTGGGGGGTGGCTGGGCCAGCTACCCATCCCAGGAGCTGGGCCCCTCCTTGGTCGCGCTCCTCCTGCCAGCCCGCCCTCTGAGCCATGGATCAGCTCCTGCCTCCTCCAGCCCTCCCCTCTCGACAGGGCTTGAGGCCAGCCAGCTCCCGTCTCCACCAGCCATGCACACCACCAAGCAGGTGCCCCTCCCTGGAGCTCATCCTCACGTTGGTGTGAAGTGGGCTGGCCCCTTCCCTCCCTCCTTTCTTTGCTCCCTCCCTTCAGCAAGCTGGTCCCCCAGGGCAGGCCGGCCCCTCTCTCACCCTCCTGCCACCGGCACCATGGCTGTTCTGCTCCAGGGGCCTCCCGACTTCACCTGCTTGCTCGCACTTCCAGCATTGGAGATGGCGGGCAGGGGGGGTGGAAGTGGTAGGTGATTTGCCCTCCCCACACCACACCCCTGCTCAGGAGTGCTAGCAAGCCCACCACCAGCTGGGCGTTGGAGGAGGAGGAGGCCGTGCGGCCTGAGAGAGCCTGCCTGTCCACCCGCAAGGTCAGTGGCAAAAGTGGCTTGGCTCCATGACGGGGTTCCCTGGGATGTTAGCGGGCTCTCCCACTGTTTTGACCCCTGCACCCTTGGATAAGAGTGTTCACTCTTATCCATGGATTTCATTATCCGCGGGGTGGCCATGAACCAATCCCCCACAGATACGGGATCCTATTGTATGCAAAACTATTTATTTATTTATTTAAAATATTTCTATCTCACCTTTCTCCCAAAAAGGACCCAAGGTGACTTATATAATAAAATAGCATTTAAAAATTTTAAAAAATTAGTTCTGCTATATATGTATCTCCTGTCACCAGCTGAATCATGCTGATAAAGGAATATATGTAGTCTGGAAATTTTTCCCCCTCCCCCAAAATACCTGTTAAGTCTTATAAAGTGAATTGTAACTATAACAATACTTAACATTAACATACATTATAAAATACTATCAATGCAGACATATTAATTGGACATGAAAAATAAACATTCATTGACTTGTGTAAAGCTATAATTATGTGCATGTGTCTTTCTGTAGGGGGATTCTAATAGAAGAGTAGCAAGCTAAGCATTTATTCATATAATAGCCAGCCTAATGTTATTACTAATGATAATGTGCGAGAAATCTGAACAGAGGGGATTTTCAAGGCTTATTAGCTCTCCAAGCTGGATTTACTTTCCCAATGCAGATTTTGTCACTCTCGTCCCCATGAACCTTTTGTAATAATAGGATTTTTTTAAAAAACAAAAATGACTACAGCCAATTTTCCATCATTAGGATGAATTTAAACCCATTTTCACAACTGGCTTTTGTTTAGACTCTTTGCATTCATCACCCTCAAGTAAAAAAGCATTGCAAGATTCCATTTCAAGTCAGAGTTATAAAACATAATGTGCAACCTTACAAAAACACACTCAAGATTTTTATACTTTGCATAAAAATAACTCAAAGGTGCTCAGTTCAGTGTATTCAGAATTAATTATTGTCTTCGGTGAGAATTCTATTTTGGGATCTCCCCAACCAATATTTTTATAGGTGTGTGTGTGTGTGTGTGTGTGTGTGTGTGTGTGTGTGTGTGTGTGTGTGTGTGTGTGTGTGTGTGTGTGTGTGTGTGTGTGTGTGTGAGAGAGAGAGAGAGAGAGAGAGAGAGAGAGAGAGAGAGAGAGAGAGAGAGAGAGTGAGTGAGTGAGTGAGTGAGTATTAAGAGGCTAGGCAGGCTCATGGAGGGATACGCAATCTCCCATCCTTGGGTCCCCAGGTGTTCTTGGATGACACAAACCACTCTGCAACTCACTGTGAAGAATTTGCACAACAATTTGAAAGCAAAATTGAATATAAAACCAGGCTAATTTGGATGCTGCTACTGATCTAGAGCCTGTAAATAAAAGCCCCCCCCTCCCCGGACTGTCCTGATTTTTTTCCTGATTTTTTTAAAATGCCCCACGCCCACCGCCCACAGCTGGTTTTTCTAAACGGCTTGAGCTGTCAACATCAGCTGGAAGGCAGTGGTGAGAACTGGGAAACAGCCACCCGATTGCAGCCCCTTGCCTTAAGGGAGATCTGGTGGCAACTTCCCGGTTTGGAGAAACCTAACTGAAAACATCATTTCAGCTTGGTTCATGATGACACACTGCCTGCTGTTTTGTTTCATTTTGCAACGTTTCAAAACCTTATGAATTTATGAAACATTGTGTTGTTTTTTGTAAGGTGCCTATTCGGACTTTTACTCCAAGAACTCTGGGGCCCCAAAGTTGGAAACTACTGGTGTAAATAAAAGCAAAATAGGTGGTTTTGGCATGAGTTGGATATTAGTGGTCTCCTAGAAATTGCACGTAAAGTGTACCCTTTAAACCTGGGGAGCCTATTATGTAGAGATATTGAAAATCCCATCACATTGTATTTTTGAATATTTTGTTTGAGCTTCTCTTACTGAATGGTGATAGTCCATATGGAATTGTCAAATATGCAATACTGTGCAATACAGAAACAATGCATGATGAATCATGGAATCTCACACAGAAATACATCTGTTAGTCTGTACATTGCCACAAAGAGTATTAACTTCCAAATATCCTAAGATGAGTGTTGTTCACTATGAACATATTTTTCAGTGCATTAACATACAGATACTCTACTTAAAAAATCCCCTAGGGAACAAAAATCAAAGGTGTGGTTTTCCCATGCTCACGGGCCCTTTTTCATGGTACATTGTGTTTCTATATTGCTTAATATGCTCCAGTAAGATTAAAACTTGTAAAGTTAAGAGCGAGTAAAACAATCCATATTTTTTGTTTTCATGACATAGTATTAATTGGTTGAAAAGAGAAGAGGATGGGAAGCCTGTCTAAACTCTTCTGAAGCAATTCAAGCACTACTGCAGTGATGTCTTGAATATAAAAACCAGTTTTGTTCCAAAATGCTTCTCTCGATATCCACAACATCTATCTGATTTTGAAATGATAAGCCTTTCATGTCCATTTATATTTTTATTCTGTTAGCTGTGGCAAGTGTGTAACATGATAAGACATCCATTCTCCAAAATAAATTATTTCTGGAGTGTCATTTGGAATGGATTTAATTACACACATTTCCAATCTCACTCTATGGGAGTAAGCGGTTGTCATTTATATGACATTTCCTAAGGATGGCTCCAGCATGACTAATATCACTTTCTATATTACTCTGCTCATAATGGAAACACATGTAACTTTATCTTACAGACTGTTGTTTGTTTTCACGTGTTTCTGGGTTATTATGTGATTAATGGTTTCATTGCCCTATTCTGATGTTAAAAGGGACACAAATACTAATTTAATCAACCATTTTTTATGGACAATGCAACAAAGATGTTATTTCCCTCTTCTTCCCCCAAAACCCTTTTTTATCAACTAATTATCTCCCTGTGCTTTGATTAGACAGGCAAGAACTAAAGGTTATTCTAGTAAAGACTTTGCTATAATAGTCCTTGAAACTCACATTCAGATGTTGGAGGACCAGTCTTGTGTTAATGAGGTATATAAATACATAAGCACTGTACTACAGATCAGTGGATGTTATTCAATTAGAGATGGGCACGACTCATCGAAATTTTCATTTTCGTTTTTGTTTTTTCGTTTCGTTTCACAACAAAAACAAAAACGAAAAATTTTTCAGAAGCAAAATGACAACGGAAACGAAACGAAAAAATTTGCCATGTTTTTCGTTTTCGTTATGGCAGACACATTGCATTGAAAAGAATGCTAATGAAATGAAATTTTTTTGTTTTCATTTTTGTTTTTTTGTTTTGTTTCGTACGAAAATGAAAAATGTGCAAAAAAAACCCCTGAAAAATGAAAACGAACCAAAACGGACCCCTAAATGAAAAACGAAAAATGAAAAATTATTTTTTTGAGTCAGGCCCATCTCTATATTCAATATTCGCAATGAGTTGGGTGGGGGGACTGAAGAGGACAAAATCCTTGATGCAGGCAGCCTTTGTGCAAGACTAGAAAATCTGATTTTTCAGAGTTCTGGATTGCATGGGTAGCCCATACACACAATAAAAGTTCACTATTTCTCATTATTGCTTTTCATGTTAAGGACATGATGACAGAGAGTCAGTGTTAAGTTAGATTAAAAGGTTCCCACCGCACACGCATACTAGTCATGTCCGACTCTAGGGACGGTGTTCATCTCCATATTCAAGACAAAGAGCCAGTGTTGTGCATGTCCATGGCCACATGGCTGGCATTGCTGCAAGGAAACAATGTTTTACCTTCCCACTTTTTATAGTGCTACCTATTTATCTGCTACGTTGGCAGGAGCTGGGGTTATCAGGGGAGCTCGCTCTGCTGTGTGGCACCTGGGATTCGAACTGCCAAGCTGCCAACTTTGCAGCCAACAGTTGTTTTTTTTTTTTTTTTTTTGGAGCCCTTAGCCTGCTGAGCCACCATGCCCCTAAATTTAATTTACTTCCCTCTTTATGTGTTCAAATTAGCAATTCCCTAAATATTAACCTGCAGAACCAATCAAAGGGGGCAGCTACTAGACCCTATTGCCAGACACCCAATCAATCTATCTTTTACTGAGTTATTTCAGTCTTAGACTAGCATGCAATAATCATTGGTTTATATGCCAATAATGTGATATTGATGATGTTAAGGAACCCTATAGAAGCAAATCCCCATATATTAATTTGAGGAATTCTGTGACATTTCTGGACTTCAAGTGAGTTCCAGGAAATTGGATTTAAAGTGCTTCAATATATTCTCCTACGAAATATTTCTAACATCTCAAAGGTTAAAAGTACAACTTCCAAAAAACAAAAAGGCTTTCAATATTTAGAAATCTTCATAGCTAAAAATCCTACCAAGCTTCTGAAATCCAATTGTGCAAGTATTAGGAAGAAATCCAAATTAGAAATGAAAAGAAATGGGATAAATATAAGCTATCATTATCAATCCAGATTGCTTTGGTTAAGAAGATGATGGTTTTTACACCTCTTCACATGTCTTTTTATGCTCTACCTTTAATAATTCAGGATGTCAGATTTAAAATCTGGCAGAAAAGAACTGATGTTTTAATTTTTAATAGAACAAATCCCAGGACAACTGAATGACATTGCTACCATCAATCAGTAAAGGGGGTTGAGGCATTCATTACTTCACATATATGACGCCTATCAAATTCATCATATGATGGAGTTAGACATAAGACCAGGCCAAACCTCTTGGTTTCAAATAGAAAGGGAACTACTGGGTATATCTGAGCTAGGAAATATACTTTATGTGAAAAAGGACTTAAAATATCAGCTTCAAAATGTCAATTGCAGTTTATATCCTACAATGCAATTTTGGAAGCAAAGAACAGATAATTTCCCACCAGAAATCTGTCCTCAAATGCAAATCCACTGTAACCCAGGTCTCTCACACATGTTGATGTACTTAAAACGTTTAAAAAAAAGATTGGTCTTAATAAGTTAGCAGTGTTCTACATCAATCAGCAACCTCTTTTCAGAGAATTTTGGAGAGACAATTTCAGAGAATGGCATACATCATGGCAAACCCTGGTATCAAAAAAGAAATTTTATTAGATATTATGAGGCCCGCCACAAAGTGCTTCATTCCTTTTGAATATCTCCTCCACTCTCTAGCTGAAATATTGAAATATATGAAGGAACAGGGTCAAAATATTTGTTGCTGATTGAAGCAGATGTAGCCTCATCATTGGTGTTGTGGAAGATGAAGGAATACAACCAGAAAATTAAAATAAATGAACAAAAGTGGTCAGAAATACTTACAAAATTCCTGTATAAAGGGGTCTCTGTTACAGCTAGGGGGATGGTGTTAGAAAAACTCCAAAAAATGGTATCTGTCCACATTTGGGCTTTCAGGTATTAAACCTGCGATGTTAGAGAAGTGCAGTGGTTAAATTACAATACTGCAGCCAAAACACTGTTCATGACCCAGTTTCAATCTCAGGAAGACGGCTTCAGGGTCACTCAGCCTTCTGTCTTTCCAAGATTGGTAAATTGAGTACTCAGGTTTCTAGAGGAAGCTGCAATGTGTAGCGTGCATAATTAAATTGTAAACCATCCAAAGAAAGCTTTAAACACTATGGAGATGTATAAAAGCAGCACACTTGGCTTTACTTTGTATTGTTTCATTTCAGTATCTCTAATCGTATTACAAAACAAGTAGATCAGTTTTGGAAAAAGGTTAAATGAAACAAATGAAATCACAAACCAATCAGTTGCTAAATCCCCCAAATTAGTACTTCTTGGCTGTTTCTTAGCTGGAAATGAGTCCATTATACATAAGGCTCTCTTATAGAAAGACTATACCTAAAGGGTGGAAAAACATGAAGGAAGCATCATACGTGGCATGGTGATCTCGAGTATGGAAGGTAGCATTGTAGAAGAGATTAACCTCCAAACTACATATCGCTCAAGGGACAGATCTTTTGGATTCTTTCACAATTGACTGACATATTTTTACTGTTGATATTGTTTATTTATTGACTGACTCAACAATGCATACAGGATTTATTCATCTTTACAATATACAGTGGTACCCCAATTTACGAGATTAATCAATTTTGAGTGAACGCTCCTAAATCAGGGAGTGGTTTCCCATAGGAATGCATTGAAAGTTATTTAATCTGTTCTGGAGGTAACAAATTTCAATGCATTCCTATGGGAAACCACTTTAAACATCACCCACCGTTTTTCCCGTCGCAGGGGGGTCAGGAGAAGTGGCAGGTGATGTTTGAAATGCCTTCCAGTCATGGAGGCAAGCACGCAGCATTCTCCCCCCTTGTGGGGCAAGGTCGGGACAAGCTGCACATGCAATTCCTTCCCCAGCCAGTGTCAATCAGCTGCTTGGCCCTGGCTTCGGGCCAGTGCTCCTGGGCCATCTCCATTGAAATGCATTGGCTCAATGCATTTCAATGGAGAAATTTTCCCCCATTCATTTCTACCACGTGGCAACCCAAGTTAATCAGTATTAGAAAGTTGAGTTTTAGTAATTTATCCAGAAGCCCTCAATATTAATAGTCTAGGTCCAGGATATTAAGATTTTGAGTTAGAACATTAAAATTGCCCCTAGAGGTTAGATGAGGGCTGGCCAGCCCGTTTCTTTGGGATAGGTGCTGTTCTAGTAGATAGCGCCCACCTAAATTTAATTAGATCCTATAATTCATGCCACTTGCACTATTCTGAGCCCCCCCCTTAGATTTTTATCCTTTACAGTTTACTTAATACAGCTAAAATAAAGCTAATCAATATATTGTGGCCCAATTTGAACTCCACAAGTCTTGTCTCATCTCTTTATTTCAGGGCTGTGGTGGCAAAGTCCAAATTTCTAAATGTTCTTTCCACAGTAGGTGGTACTTCCTAAAGATAAACTATAGTGTTATTCTCAATATATAATTAATCTTTTTGTTCCATTAGTCAACAATTTATTCTGTAACAAAGAAATTTATAATTTATAAACATTTATCCCAAATGTTTATTAATGTTTATTAATGTTCATTAAGTTCATTAATGTTTATTAAGTTCAAACCTTCTCTTGAAAACTCAATGGAAAAAAATTCCAAAAGATTTCAAGATAGGTTTATTTTTCCCTTCTGCGGTATTCATGTATTTATTTTCCCCTTCAACAATATCACCAGTCTATAATTATGTATAATTCTGTCTGTAACTGGGAGTTGAGTCATGGCTACTGGACTTCTTTTTTGAGAGATAGAAACGTTTCGCTGTTCATCCAAACAGCTTCATCGGTCTGAATACAGCTAGTGCAAGAGACCTTCTTATAGTCAGCTTGACCTCTTGTCCCCTGGTCTGATTGGCTCATAAGATGAACAAAGCCATGAACGAACCTGTATGACTGAGAATCTTCACAGACGTTCTGTCTGTAATGTTTTCCTGTTCTTTCTTCCGTAAAAACAACTTGCTTATGCTTACTGGGTGATAACCTAGTGTGCCACTTTCTGGGATTGGTTTATGTTTCTACCAGCTATATTCCCCTTTACAAGTTTTTAAATGTAATGAGAAAAAGTAAACTGCTTGTTCTGTTTTCCTTTAGGCATTGCTTCTAAGATCTTGTACTCTTCACCAATCTTTGCCAAATTTCTTAGATTATAGACTTCTAGCAACTTCATAGACAAGATCTTTGGAATTCCTCATAGTCATTTAAGATGATAAGTATGTTTTGGATGGAATACTGTAAAAGATCCCTATCAGTCGTTTTCCTTTGACATTTCACTCCAGATAAATTGATAGATCCTGCCCCTAAAGCAGCTCTGGAATTAATTGCAGAGTGACAGCTAATTTATCAATTTTTAAACTCCCACTTAGAAAAAGAAAATCTGAATCTTCAGATTAGGTTAATGATGCTGAAATTCAGTCATCATGCACTATTATTAGCTTTACTTCTTTTAACTATTCAAATGCCCACGACAGGGAAGCAGTACTTATCAAGAGACAACTGAGAAAGAGCACTGAATCTTTGCTATATCTTACATTATAATTCAAAGTTTATAATTCATAATTCATCATTTATAAAAATAACAAAACATTATGTAAATAATAGGATCACAGCCATGTATCAGCATGGAAATGGTATCTTCTTTGGACTCTTCCCTGTAAGCCCCCCCGCCACCCGTTGTTGTTGTTCTTTTTTTTTTTTTTTTTTTGAAAAGGCTTTTATTAAACTCCAAATGGGGTCACCCCAGGAAAAAAACTCATTTGTAATTAAGGGAACCACTTGAGGAAGCTCCCCTGGGGGGGAAGTATTAGTGGCTTCCTGACTCAATTAGAAATGACTTTCTCCTATGGCGACCCCCATTGGAGTTTAATAACTTTGTAGAGTATATAAAGCAAGACCAGTATTCAGGAACTTCTCTGTTCCGTTCACTATAGGTTAGTGGACACAGGGGATGGTCACTTATGTTACCCTTGCAGGCAAACACAAAGAATTGGTTGTCTTCTCCCCACTCAGATAGACCATGCAGAATTTCCACATATAGTGGTGCCCCAACTTAAGAGCAATTCGTCTTAAGAGCGGAAAACCGTTGGCATTTTAATGGCCAGCTTACAAATTTTAGATATGGTCTGCTAGACTTACAAATATTTTTTCATTTTTTTCATTTTTTTCATTTTTAACTTATTTTTTCAATTTTTAGATAGGTGACCTGACTTAAGAGTAATTTGACTTAAGAGCATGCATTCGGAACGGATTTAAGTCGAGGTACCACTGTACTTTCAAGCTGAATTCTATGCGTTCTTTGCATTAAATGGTTCAATCCATTCAATGCATGAATTGCTCGAGATTAGGATAACTGCTGTTTTATTTAAGAATTTGAAACAGCAGATAGGTAATTTCTATCTTTTTTACAATAAACTCTTCCTTTTGTGCTCACTATGTGGGGGGGAATCCACGTGAAAGAGAGAGGGGAAAGAGAAAAGAGAACAGAAGAAAAAGCACTTGAAATCTCAAAGGGAAAGACCAGTAGAGACATTTTACACCATTTACAGGTACCTTTAGGGGGGAATTTGGTTTTATCTCATTCTCAGCTGGATGCAGGATTCTTGGCACTTGCCTTTCAAGGAAAGATCTCTCTTAAAGCAATCCTTCTGTATGGCAGGAAATTACTCCTGCCTGACCTTCGAAAAGTGTAGTCCAACTGCTGGAGCAAAAAGTCCTGGACATGAATTGGATTCAGGCTGGAAAACTATATTGCATGACTGCATTTCCATGTGATTACACCCTTAAGAATTTGTTTGTTCCTCAATCGAATGACAGTTAAGAAAATATGGGTGAGGCATGCAGCTTCAGCCATAATCTAGCAAAGTCATTTAAATGACATACAGCAGATGATAGAAAAGGAATAAATTAGATATCCTGCTATTGCTTGAAGGTAACAGCAAAAACAAACTCTAAAACCATTCAAAGAGTTTTTATATAACTTAAAGTCATTGTGATAATATAGTTTATTTATTTATTTATTATTTATTTATTGGATTTATATCCCGCTTATCTACAAGTACCCTAAGCGGCTTACACGAGGCTACAATAGCCAGACAAAGTTACAGATAAAAAAATATTAAAAATAAGACAGGACAAGACAGATAAATCACGCTGTACAGAATTAAAACCTAAGCAGCACTTCTCTAATGAGGGAAACTGATTACGATGGCGGGCCAAAAGGAGAAAAGAGAAAAAAAAATTAAATATCGCCAAAGGCCTCCCGAAAAAGATAGGTTTTCAAAGCCTTTCGGAAGGCCAGCAGGGACTCTGCAGAGCGCACTTCACTGGGGATGGAATTCCAGAGGCTGGGGGCCGCCACAGAGAAAGCCCGGGTCCGGGTCTGCATCCTCCGGGCTTCCCGAGGGGTGGCGACCCGGAGCAAGTGCACTCGCGCCTGCCGAACGGGACGGGCCGAGGTTGATCGGTGTCTAAAGGACATAATACCCATTCTGCCATCCAGTTTACCACATCTTCTTTTGTGTCTATGACTTTGTCCATCTTTAGCAAGTCATTATTTCTAATGCAAACATATTTGTTTGAACTCCATGACAGCAAAGAGTTATGCAATTGGAGATTAGATTATATTTCTTCATCTGAAATAACAGAAGAATTCCAAATAGGGGCAAAGGAAGATAATATTATTTATGCAAAAAAGTAAAATTACCGTGTGAGAGAGGAATGCTCTGCATTTCATTGGAGAGCTAACTGCCCTTGTCCTACATTCTCCACTTGCTGGATGTAGGACAGTGCAGACAGGGTGATGGAGGCCACACATAGATTAAAGGAGCCCAGGAAGTCTAGCCAAACCTAGGCAATGAGGCAAGGGCTAGCTTCAGTTGGCAGGAGTCAGGTATAATGGAGGATGAAGAAAAGGAGAGGAAGTTTTTTTTCACTTTCTTCTGAATTTGAGAGAGAAGAGTGAAGCTGAAAAATAGCTGGATCTGGTCTTCTCTGCCTAATAGAAGAAGAGTGCATGGAAGTTCAGAACTCTTGGATAGGTGTCTGAGTTGAGCTTCCTGTGGCCAAATGGAGAAGACATGACAGCAGTAACCCCATCTTCAGCCCACTAGTATATCCAACTTCTGCTCACCATGTAGAACACAGCACCTGACCCCCACCTTGACACAAAGGAAATGTTGGATTAAACTGACATCCTTTAAGAAAAGTTTGTAGTGCTGGCTGTTCATCACTACCTTGCAGTGGCTTTTTGTGCTTCTGAGTTGGCTCAGGGTGATGCTGATGATGCCAGAAACAGTGTGTGGTCAGCACAACCCCAGTGCCAGAAACCTTGTGGACTTGGTAGGGGATTAATGAAGCCAATTCAACCTGCCACCAGTGAACTGGGGGATGTGCAGGATGTGACCAGCACCAAACTCTTCCTTGTATTCTGCTTCCCAACATTAATAAAATATAGTTCCTGTAGTTCTGGGAGTTTAGACCAAGGAGGGGCTCTCCACCATCCTCACACTGGGTGGCGGTGCTCATACTATGCACATACAAAATTAGGGACAGGGTTTTGAGAAACATGAATATGGAGTATGATACCAGACATACACATTTATGGCTGACCCATGAACCTTCAGACCAAAAGTAGCATTTAAAAAACCCTCCACCCCATGGTACCTGTCTATAATGTGCAATGATTGCTAAATAAGTAATATTTGGTGGCTTGGGTTCACTCATGTGATTCTAAAGTTGTATCTAAGCAAGCAACCTCAACATAATTTCTTAATCAAATGGGGAATCTTTAATATTATTTACTAGAGATTGGCACGAAACAGAAAAATGGTGTTTCGGTTTTTCGTTTGTCGTTGAGAGGTCTGTTTCGGTTCGTTTCCCTTTGTCGTGAATTTTTGGAAAAAATTCATTACCATTTTTCGTTTTTTTGTTTGTCATTTCTACCTGCTTTTTGCGTGATTTTTAAAGCATTTCCGTGCGCAGCCATCCTCCAACGCCCCAGACCAGAGGGAAAACACTAAAAAAGTAGATGCTGGCAGAGACACAGTATAGACTAGGTATGCAGGGTGGCTGCAAAGGCAGCGGCGGGCGTGGCCCAGGGTGCAAGGCAGCCGCAGAGTGACTGCACTGCAGGGCAGGGGAGGGTACTCACTGAGAGGTACGCAGCACACACACTTGCACACAGGGAGGCTGCAGGACTGACGCTAGAGTCGCAGAGACAGCAATCCCAGCCTAACTCCCACTGGGGACTGCAAGGAGGATGGGGGCTGCCAAAGGTTTTTATGCCCTCTGTGGCTGCCAGACCTGCCCTCCCAGTCTGCAACCTGGGCATGCTATTGGTTGAAAATGATCCCATCACATGGCTTGCCTCCATTTTGTGGCTGGTGGTGTCATCCATTTTAAAGGGAAAATAAAAATACATAGCGATGGGAGAAGACAAAAACAAACGTTTTAAGGACCTGGTAGGTATTATCAGACAATATAAATAATTATCGCT
Organism: Phrynocephalus forsythii; assembly: GCA_029282475.1. Taxonomy (NCBI): domain Eukaryota; kingdom Metazoa; phylum Chordata; class Lepidosauria; order Squamata; family Agamidae; genus Phrynocephalus; species Phrynocephalus forsythii. The sequence goes on from JAPFRF010000005.1 coordinate 96,744,548, forward strand.
GTGTTTTTACGGATGTCCAGGGCGTTTTTTAACATTTAAAACAGCTCATTTCATTGTGCATCACCATAAACGGAAACGAAATGTAACAACCACAATTTTTGTGGTTTTGTTCGTTTCATTGCATTTTCATCACAATTTTCATTTGTCGTTTTGTTACGTAACAGAAACGACAAACGGTAACGGAAACGAAAAAAAGTTCCTTCCGTGCCCATCTCTATTATTTACTACTGTATCTGGATGGTTACTGCAAGCAACTTAAAATATCAGGTTGCATAAATATGACAGGATGGATTTTATTTGTTGCCCTAAATTTTGTGTTATGTTCAAATCATTTCAGCTGCCCTTTGTAAATTTCACATACACAGTGGCTACCAGCCTCCTTAATAGACAATTCAAATCACTAGGCAATAACTTATTTAATTTAAGGAAATAACTTTATTTAAATGAAAATTCTGTGATAAACACTGAATATCTTAATGTAGAAATATCATACATTTTGCTATGCTGGGATGCCATAATAAATACTTCCAAATTTGGTCCTCTGAGACTCATGTTTTAGCTTATGAAGTTCCACCTTTTATCTTTCAAGTAACATTGGGACCTACATTTATGAGGCCACATCATATCAAACAAGGTTTAGAGGAACAAAACTGAACAACAGAACAATCTTCTGACTCTGTGTATATGATAGAATATGTACAAACATAACTTTCTCCATGATGCAGGGAGGTGTTTACTACTGGCAAGGGCCCTTATATCTTGTAGATAATGCTTTGGAGTAGGCCATCAATGTTCTATTGAGCCATTCTTGAATGGAATGAATGTGTTTTTCCCATCAACAAGCTATTGTGTATCATAACAGTTCTCTTACACAAAAGTGTGGTTGATGGAACAGTGTCTGATGATACTTGTGAGGTGAAATTCCATTTGCACACAGAATACAGATGAATGGAACCCAATAGAAGATCAACAGGAGAGAATAAATGTGGAAAGCAAAATAAAAACAAAAGATTAGCTGTTTCCAACATTCCAAACAGTTCCTCACTGCCGTATTTATAACGTATGTCATCTAGGGATATGTATAAAAGCAATCATAGATTTATTTATATATTTATTTATTATATTTATATTTATATACCACCAGATTTTCCCAAAAGGGAACTCAAGGCAGTTAATATGTTTAAAATTCCACAATGCAGAGTTCAAAGGAATAATAATTGGTTCCAAAAATGAACATAAAATTAATGAACAACCAACAGTGGAACCCAATATTAAAAAAAGAAAAACTAACAAACAGCTAGAATGATAATACTAAAGCAAAATGGTGAAAGAAAAATGGGTGGATATGAAAACTCAAATCCCAACTCAAAGAAAAAATCAATCCACTTGATTGCCGAACGCAGCTGTATAGAGCCAGGTTTTAGTAACTTCTTAAATAATGGGAGAGATTCCGCAGTCCTAATGTCGCTTGGGAGACGGTTCCACAATGTGGGACCAGCCAAAGAGAAGGTGCAGTTCCTGGTGGAAGTTTTACGTTCCTCCCAGGGGGTGGCAATCCGGAGGGTATGGGACTGTGATGTTCTGATGGGTTGGGCCAATGTTGATCACTCTGTCAGATATTCTGGTCCCAAGCCATGGAGGGTTTTGTAAATCAAAACCAATACCTTCAACCTTATTCGGGAGGCAACGGGTAGCCAGTGCAAATGGGCCAGAATGGGGATGATGTGGTCAAATCTACCAGCACCAACCACCAATCTGGCCGCAGCATTCTGCACCCACTGGGTCAAGGGGAGCTCCATGTAAAGAGTGTTACAACAGTCTATCCTCAAGATGTCCAGTGCTTGCATGACCATTCTCAGAGAGCCCTCGTCAAGGTAAGGACAGATCTGGGCTATTAGCTTAAGTTGGTAAAAAGTTGTCCTAGACATGGCAGCCACCTGTGACTCCAGGGATAATGCCAGGTCCAGGACAATGTCCAGATTCCTCTCTCTCTCTGCCAGCTGGAAAGAAATCCCACCCAAACTGGGGAGAGGGCCACTATACCTATCGGGGGGAACCCCCAAATAACAGAACCTCATTCTTCTCGGGGTTGAGTTTGAGCCTGTTACTACTAGTCCATTCCAAAACAGCATCCAGGCAGCAATCAAGGGTTCTCACAGCCTCCATTGCAGAGGTGGAAAAGGAGAGATAGAGCTGTGTATCATCAGCATACTGATGACAGCAGACTCCAAATCTCTGAATGACCTCAGCCAGTGGCCTCATATAGATGTTAAAAATCATGGGTGAGAGTGCCAACTCTTGTGATACCCCACAAGTGAGGGACCAAGAAGCTGACAGCTCGCCACCCAGGCTTCCTTGCTGGGTATGGCCCTGGAAGAAAGAATGGAGTCAGCTCAAGACTGAACCACCAATCCCCACCTCTGAAAGCCTGTCCAGGAGGATACTGTGGTTGACAATAAGTACCTGAGTATTAGTAATTCAACAAAGATTTGCTCTGAAGAGTTTTGCTTTGGACAGAAAATGAACAAGGAGAAGATGATGCTGGGTAGGAAAGATACAAGGAAGAAACTTTAGAAATGTATACTTAGAAGACGGAGAGAAATTCCTCAGAGAAGAGAGCAATATTGAATACTCCATATTTTGCATTAAATTATGTTATTAGAAGTAAGCATTCTGGCTCAGTAATGCAAACAGTTTTCCTTTGTTAGAAAAATAATGGGTTCCAGACTGGGTTATACCAATGTTAACATACCCTATAAGTAACCTACACAACCCATAGAGGACACTTTTTTATGCCTTCTCATATGAAGAGGCATATTTATTTGAGGCTTCCAGGCTTTCATAAATTCCTTCCTTCTTAAAATATACCTTTAATTGTTTGTATAGAGTTTTAGCCAAAACCCTGAGTACAGTTCTAGACTGTTACTCTTAAGAGACAGCATAATGGATGCTCCAAACAGCCGTAGTGCTGTGCAGGGCCACTTTGCCCCCCCCCAACTTGGCTAGTGTCACATTTGTGCAGCCTAGTGGCTGCACAGAAGAGACCATAATCTTCATAATGAGGTGAGAGCCATTTTTTGTGATTTACCCACCCACCCTGCCTATTGATAGAATGAGAGTAGCTGGTCACGTAAGGGCCAGATGGGAATTTTTGGCTGCTACTCAAATTGGACTGGAGTGACAGTGTGTTTTCACCCATCCCATTCTCTTTAAGGCTAAGGGGAGGTTTATAACTGGCCATCATTCGCAGGTAGTGCAAGCGGAAATTTAAGTTAAGTGAAATATGTTGAATAATAGTATTACCTAGTGAGCCAGTAGCCCTTAATATGGATTAGGAAATAAATTAGGAAATTAAGAATATTAGATGATATAAATAGGTTCAAAGATCAGGAATGAGGTCTGCTCAGACCGCAGGTTTTGGGAGGGCGCTGAACAGGTGGGCAGCACCCTTCTAATAATGGAATCATTAATTCATCCGCTTGGACTACATTCAGGCCCCCTTGTTTAAGGGATGTTTAACAGTTGAATTGGGTGAATTTCATATCAATAAATTGTGGCCCAATTTTAATCCCAGAAACGTCTTGCCTCTTTCTTTCTGGGGTGGGAGGGCAATAGCACAGCCGTGATATGGAAATGGAACTAAGACTGGCATTTCAGACAAGAAATACTGTAAGGCCTCATCTGTGAACAAGCAAAGATATATCTGAATTCTGGATAGGGTAGGGACATCCCTGTCCATATCATGCTTGAAACTTTAAACTCCTAGGCTATAGCCTATAAATGGATCTTGCCCATATATCTATGTCATACAGTCTTTAAAATATGGAAGTCCAATATATGAGAAAAGGTTTCATTCTAAAGGTTGCTTTTGCTGCTGTTCCGATGCAAGCAGAACAGTTATTTCTCCAAGCATACTTGATCATTAAAATGTGCATGTAGCCCTTTCTTACTTTTCTATAAACATCAATGAATGCTGTGAATGCATTCTACCAATTTTTAAGGAACAATTTTGATGAAAGCCTTCTGAGTTTTCCTAAGTCTTTCAGGATCCAGAGGAAGACTTCCAATGCTGCAGAAATTACATATTCAACCTGAATTCCACAACATCTGAATTTTTAGTGCCTACTCTAACAACTCCCACAAGGAACTTGCTTATGCCTTCACATCTTTTAATAGACCATCTTTGCCCTGCTTTTTCCTATATAAGCTCCCAGTAGACAAGAGTAACTTTATAACTCTACATGGTAGCACAGCTTTGAATGCAACATCAGATGTCCATTTCCCTATCTCCTAACACAACTTCCTATAGTGATATCCCCAGGAAACATTTTCTCTTTCAGAAGTGACATTTTTCACACCCTTCATTTTCAAAGCACAGTTTCTTGGCTCCCTTCCAAATTAAGATATCAGAATAAGCAACCTATCATCATAACATTCTATCTTCTACCTCCTTTTTCTTTTTCTTTCATTTCCTCTCTGTTGTCAGCCGACTTGTGTCCACAATGCAGAGCTGTTACTTGGATCGCTCCTGCCAAGTCTGTTTTATCTATGACCAACCTCATATCACACTCCATCAGGATGGTGTCAGCACAGCTCAGCCTCTGAGCAAGATGTATCATCGGTATATTGTTGTTCATTGGCTACAGTGCTTCACTCATCATGCTCATGGGACAGCAAATTACATGAGGTGTGTTCTCTGTAATGATCTTGCATGTGCTTCGTTGGATGGCACACACACTTGCATATCAGTTTAGCTCCATGCTCTGATGTTCCCTGTCATCTCCTTTCTTTACTGAGCCAAGACTTGTATTCACTTGTAATGCATGGCGTGAGATCGCATACCTTTCAAAGGAATACATTTAACACCAAAGAACTCTTACAAATTCAAATATGCTCCTAATAATTATTAGCCATGTTCTTGATTTTTTTTTTATTAAAATAAGTTATATATGCAGATGAAAGGAAAGTAAAAGTGACTGCAAGCTCTTTGCAAGCCAGTTTTTCAATCTGGATGAATCCTTAACGCAGAAAACAACAGAGCTGATAGGGAAAGATCAAGGACATATCTGTACCAAAGCAGGGCACTTCCAAAATGGACTAAATCTTAGTCTGAACACTAGTGATTTTGATACCAAGGGAACTAAAAATGGTGCTTGCTCTTTCCATAGAGTCAACATAAGGAAACCATAGGTCAGGAGAGAGTTAGAGTGGAGAGGAATCAAAGCAATTATGTGACAGGCTGCTCTAGGACTATCATGGTGAATGGTTTTACCAGGACATGCCAAGAGAAGTACTTTGAAGGAGAGATTTTGAAGTGCTGAATTATAGGACCATTTTGCTAAATTTGCTGCTAGTTTTACTTGCTACCTAATCATTATCAGTGTTGGAAGAGTAATACCTCCTAAAAACCTTGGTCCAGCTAGCCGGGCTGGTAGTACCTTGTAAGGGCTCCTTCCCAGGGTTACAGGAGAAGATGGTCAATGGTTTTGAAGGTGGAAGAGGGCTTTATGCCCCAATGGTAGATAAAATGGAAGAACCATCTTCTAAGAGAAGGAAAGCTCTGATTTTAAGCCTCCACTGCTTTGTGGCTATATCCATTTCTGGAAAAGGCTTCAGAAATTAACCTCAAAGCAAAATCCGGAGCCGGAGTCCCAAAGGCAGTTCATGGCTGTGTACAATCATGTATGATTAGTTCCAGACACAGCTGGAACTAATCATATCAGCTCTGCCATTCCATTACTATTCCAGCAATGTGGAGAGAGGTGCTGCTTGGGTAACAGTTTTAACCTCCATATTGATCTACCCAGGCGTGCTCTGAAGAGGCCACTTGAGCTTTTGCGTACAGATCATGATACCATTGTCTCTCGAGACTGAAGGATGCCTATATTATACTGCAGGACTGATCCAGTTTTTAGTTGTTTTGCTAGATCTTTCTCTAAGTAGCAGACAATTTGGATGGAGTTTGTGTAACATTTTGTGCTTTCTTGAAATGACTGGGTTTCAGCTGTTTTCATCTTTGACACTGTATGCTCCCCGTCCATCATCCATCTTATTCTACTTTCTGTGCTTTTGCTACCAACTGAGCAGGCATACATTCCTACTCCTTTTATCACAACTCCTAAATTCCAACAGCTGTCTTATGACTGAAATGACGTCTATTTTCTAAGAACTGGAGAAGGAGGAAGAGAAGCAGCTACAGACATTTGATTTCCAGTGACAAATCTGGGTGCCTCCCACCACCTTACATGGGAATTTAAGTCTGTGTCTGAGAAATTGCATAGGGATAAATAAGATTCCCAGAAAGAAATCTCTGTCCAGTGCAACTGGTTTCACCTCTCTCCTTTCCTCATCCCGAGGAGCAAGTAGTGCATGAAATGGGCTTTATCGTGCTGATACGATCTGGGGATTTAATTCACACAGTTGGAGATGACTAATTTTCACTCAGTGCAGCATTATCAAGGGGGAAAAGTAAGCAGCAAATGCTGCTGCCCTTCAGTCACAAAACTCCACCAGAGTTAACATTCTTCTCCATTACATCCTTGTATCTCTGCACTGACTAGTACCGTTAATTCAGTTTAACTGCAGTTAATCACTATATAGTTTTCCACCAAAAGAAGCATTTGAGTGAAATGGATGGAGCATTATAACCCCTCCTTTAAAAAGCACTCCACTCACCAATTTACTGTGACACAGATGTTCCCCTAGGGCAGTGGTGGCAATCCTTTGGCACTCCAGATGTTTTAGACCTCAACTCCCAGAATTCCAAGCCTGTGTTGCCGATGACAAAGGACTGTGGGAGTAGTAGTCCAAAACATTTGGAGTGCCAAAGCTTCACCAACACTGCCCTAGGGTGAACCTTATCATCACATTCAAAGAAAGCAAAACACAAAAACATGGTCATCGTTGTGAAGGAAGAAACGTGTAATGCTGTTTGTTTTTCTTCATATTGGGACACTTTAGGGCCAGCTTCAGTGGAGGAACAAAATCTATATTTCTTCCCACTGGACAGGGATAAAAAGCAAATCACAGCATGAGATCATAGGGTACAGCTTACATCAGCAGCACTCTTGGCTCTACATCTTTGCCTGCCATAATGCATTCTTCAGTCAAACAGCTTAACATGGCTTTGGATCAAGGGTGGGCAAACACAGCTTCAGAACTACAATGTATTTCTGCAGATTCTTTCTACAGCCCTCCAAGGGTTCTCCTGTCACCACCACTGCTTTTGACAACAAAATTCTATGGCACCAAAGCAAAATATTTGTCATGCCATTTTACTTCATGCATGGCAATAGTTTACTTTAGACATGGTACAGACTTTGTTTATATCTTCATTAGCACTTCCAGTATCTGTTCAGGACTGCTAATCCACCTGTTCAACTGGCAAAGCTGCACAGCTAAAGTGAACATGCATTCTTTTCCCATCATGCTGTCCCCATATCCATGGGATTTAGGAGAATGTCATCCACAGATCCGAGGAGACTTCCCATCTCTGTTTTAAATAAAATTGATTAATGCTAGATCTATATGTTAATTTAGAAAACACTTTGTGGAAAATATAACTAACATAAACAGCCAAGACTGCCACAAAACGGCAGAGTCCTGTTTTCTATGCTTCTCCCCAACCATTTAAAGGAAACTTTGAAATCTGAGGATTCTATCCAAGATCACATGATGTGACTCCCTTTCTGTTTCAAAAGGGGTAGCTAAATCCCAACCCATCTGAGAACCAGAATACTAAAAGGTCTGTCCAACAACAGCTTCAACTAGTTCTCCCCTACTTGCCTTCTTTCACCAATCAAGGAAGAAAATATTGTTATGAGCACCCAGCATCTTGCCTGGAAATGATGACTTGGGGGGAAGCTGCAGTTCCTCTGGCTACCTAAAACACTGCAACAGATGCCACAGGGCTATGGAGCCATGAGGAACCTCAGCTTTCCAAAGCAAATTCCAATGATGGTTCATGTCCATAATTATTACTCATCCCAGAATTTAGTTAGATGGATACTTGCCTACATTGTCCAGATAGCAAAATAAAACTTTTCAGTAAATTACTCAAACAATGTTAGAAATGCCTCCTGCCATGAGTGACAAAAAGATTTACATGAATTGAGATGGATCACCCTCTCACAATTAGTAAGACTACTTTCTTTGCCCTATAGGAATTAATTCATTCCAAATGAAATTATGTTAAGCAAATTCTCTTTTATACAAATTCCCATAGGAATGCATTGAAAATGGAGTAATCCCATTTTATATAGGCGATTATGTTAAGCAAATTTCCCCTATCTCCAGAACTTTTTATGTTGTACAGATTTTATGTTATACAAACTGTTTGTTATACAAGGGCCCACTGTATATTAAATTTCAAATACTAACTTTTTTTGTCCTAAACAATACTTTTCTTTTAAATCTCTAAATGCAGAGGTACCTGGTTCAAACAAGTAACACTTACTGAATCCGTTAACATCCTGGCAGCTTGAAGTAAATGCTTCTTCATTATGAACAGCACTGAGTTTGGTAGAGGTCTTGTCTGAAGCAGCAACGGGCCCCATTTCTCTTTGACTGCTACTCTGAGTCTCTTTTTGCTTCTTGGCTAGTTTCCTTCAAGGTGTATTAGAAAGGGAGGAAATATACATTAGTTTATTTTTCTTTATGAACCAAATGAAAAAAACATTGAACTTTTTTATTTTTTAAAAAAGAAGCTCTTAAAAAGAATAAAAGTCCCTGGTTCAAAACAACATGCAGAGAAAAAGCAATCATATTGCATCCCCATTTCAGAATTACAAATGGAGAATGCATATGCAAAGCAGCAATGGAATAACATGGAAGTCAAGAACAAATAAAAGCTTGCCAAGGAAAGGAAAACACAGCAGAATGGGACAATAATGGGATAGCACCAGGCAGCTATTACATTTATCCTGTAATGTTTCATTGCTCACTCACACTGGATCAACATCTCGTAACCCAGAGCCAAGCTTGACTCCCTGATGCAAAAGCAGAGAAAAAACAGTGGGCTCCCAAGTAGGGTGATGTTGCCTTGAGGAGTTTATGCCTCTCTATCTTACCATGGTAAAACTCTGGGGTGGGGTACAGTTTGTATCACGTTCAATAAGGTTTAAACATTGAGATAAGGTTTAAACTTTCATTTCTAAAGTCAGAAGGGAAGTGTTACAAAAAGTCAGTTCTGTACAAGTATTCCTTTATATATCCGTTACAGGAAAGCATACACATGAGGGTAACACTGCATTTTTGTCCTGTTTTGTAGCTTCCCAGAGGCAACTGATTGCCTGGTGTGAAGATAAAATAATGGATAAGATATCCAAAGGGGAAAATCCTTAACTGTGGAAGCATTTCAGTAGCACAGTGGGAGTTTATTTCACTTCTTGGATTATGCAAATTAGCAATGCTTAGTTTAAAATTAGACTTCATGAACTAAGCACAGGATTCCTTTCAAATCTGCTTTCCAAACTCAAAAATAATATTTAATGTTGGCTCTACTGACAGCAAACATGAGGAAAGAGAATAAGTAGTACTCCCTGAAATTATTTGTGTTTCTTCCCCCTTATGTTAATAAGAATGAACTAAAAACATAAAGATTGTCAACATTTCAAGCACACTGAGCTCAGACCATTGTGCTAGTATATCTATTTCTAATAGTACAATAAAAATGGGCAAAAACTAAACCAGTAATCAAGAAAACACACACACACACACACACACAAATGGGTTTTACCCTCTATATCACTTCATTTTACTTTGGCAAAATGGGTCATTCATCCACCCCTCCCTCTGCCCCATCACCTCCCTACCTTGTTTTGAAGCTGCCACCTCCACTGCCACTGCAGTCACCATCCTGAGAGACAGTGCACCTGGCTCCTTGCACAAAAGCTCAGCCTGCCACATTTGTACATGCACCTCCCACTCAGCTGGCAATTGAATTGGTTCATTTTTCAGTGCGTAGTGATAGCTGAAGCACCACAAACCACTGATTTTCCAGTTTGTGCCCATCTCTGGCTACAATTTTTTTTGCCAGTTGTCTGGCAATATGCTATCCTATCTTCTGTATCAGTGATTGTCAAACCCAGATGTTTTTTCCAAAATCCTTCCCCACTGGCAATATAATCTCATGGTTTATGGGAGTTAAAATCCAGAGTAGACACTCAGGTTGGGGGACCACTGACATGCATAAGAAACCCTCATGAAATGGGACCGCAAACTTCCATTTCACATAGAACAGGGATGTTTTTATTCATAGATATAGTCTAACTGCAACTTATACTCAACTCCCCCTTTCCTCCTCCACCACCATTTTCCTTAAGCAGGCAGAGGGCCAGATACAATAATCAGGCACTGGAGTTGTAAAAGAGAGAGAGAAGCTGCACATCCAGCAAGAGAGGAATCACTCGTGTGAGTGTCAAAAGCTGAGTTGATTGAGACTGGCAGCAAAACCTTTGTCAAAAGTAACAACCAGTACCAGTGTCTCCTTTAAACACACATTTCCTCTGTTCTCTCTAATATACATCCTAGTTTTTGCTTCTATCTGCTAGAAGTATGAAAATGGAGAAACCATAAATTAATTTTGACATTTGACTGCTCTAGTCTTCATTTGCATCAGAGGAAGAAAAACTCTAAATCAGCAGCTTGGAAGTATACCATACACATCCTCCATACAAGCATAGAGGTTTGTTCACATGGCCTCCACTGATAAGAAAATAAAACACAAAGAAGAAAATTATTAATGCAAGTAAAGAATTTATATTTTCCCACTGTTAATTACATTTAAATGATGGAACTAAGTTATATTACTTCTTCTGAGGACAAAATTGATTTTCTCTCAAGACAAATGCCTTCTTCTTTGCTAATTTATTGGAAAGCCATCATTGCAATGATTTATCAACCATGCTTATTTAACACTATAGGCATTTAAAGTTGAATAAACCATAGTGAAAACAGTGGCTTACAGTTACACCTGTGTTTACCAGGATTGTAAACTGCACTTCACACAGAAAAGTCACAGAACAGCTAGAAATTTAGTTGTTCTAAACATGACAGAATAAAAGGATAAAGTACCATATGTGCTGCAGTATTGTTAAACAATGCAAAGGATGATATAGATCCTATCTTTGACAACATTCTGTCAACTTTTCTGGTGGTTATTCTAAAAAACAACAGTCCAAGGCTGCCATGAATATTTTTATGCATGTTTGGAGATTGTTTATACCACACCAGAAACTATTTGTTTCCAGGAATGTGATGTCAACAACATCACACACTGTTTTTCTGATTAAAGCAGGTTCAAAACTAGAAACACGGAATCACTGTAAGGTAGGAAGAGAAACTTAGATGTCTTCTAGTCCAAGGCAGGAGACCTCATACCATCTTAGACAGATCACTGTCCCATCTTTTCTTGAAAACCTCCAGCAATGGGGCACCCACAACATCAGGAGGCAAGCTGTTCCATTAATGGCTTTTGCCATCAGGAAATTTCTCCTTATTTCCAGGCTGGCTTTCCCTCTGATGAATTTCCACCTATTGGTTCTTCTCCTACCCTCAAATGCAATACTAGAATTAGCTTAAGTACTGCAGTCACTGCAGTGGGCTGAGGTACACATCCCAGATTCATTGCTCAAGTCTCAAAACACACCTATTCAATGTTTGGGAGCGTGTGCTGCTGCTGCTCACATTACTACAACCTAGGGTTGTCTTTCACCTTACTGTACAAATAGGTGAGCAAAATAAAAAGAAGAAGCACTAACCATTCCTCTTGAAGATTTTCATCTAGGAAGCGGTATGTCTGAGCACAAGGGGAGAAGAAATTGAGCAGTGACAAGTGTACTGAGGTGTGTGAATTAAGTGTCCTACAAATCACAACCAATTTGCTTTATTTCCAAATGTTCTGATGTATTCATATGGTTTTGTATATGCCTGAGCAGTGGGGAAACATCAAAAATGGGGAAAACAAAAGGCTCTGGATTGGGAAGAGGGGGACTCTCAGTGTCATCAACTACAGTAGTACTAGACCTCAAGTGCACAAATAAAACTTCCATCAAGTTCTTTCCTTGCTTGTCCCATTCTCTGAGAGCCATGCAAATTTAGATAGTTGAGGTGTTATTCCTAATGCTATAGTGACCTTCCACTCAAACTCTGCGCAACAGCACACTCAGAGAAGTACTCTGTTAATTTTATTAAGGTCTGCATGCAACTGAGAAGAAGAACCTGCTTCTCTTGATCTCTTGAAAAATGGAAGCAAGGTGAAGCACAATCTTTCTCTCTTTCTTAACATCATACATATTTCCCTCACAAAATGGTCACTGATCACATGAGCTTAATAATTCCTTCCAAGGGGCTCAGGATGGAGGCTTACAGGACAGCCTAAGCTTTTCATTATTCTTTTCACTTGATTTTTCTGGTTCTTTTCTAGTATTAATTTTATTTTTATCAAGTGAATTTTAAAAGAAACCTTTCAGATTTTTTTATTACCTAAAGCACAGAAGCAATATTTAGAAGAACTTCAGAGAGCCATGCTTTGATTCAAGAGTTGCTTCAGTTCTCATGTTTTGCTTTGGATTGCTTCAGAATATTTTTGATCCACTTCAGAATCCAAATAATTTCAAAACCTGAAGCACATGCTTATGCCTAATCTACTTAGGAGTCATCAGGAAAAAACAACAACTGTACTATGAACACAAAAAAAGGCTTAATTGAAAAAGGGCCATGGGTGATATCATTAAAAACACTGATCTGTGCACATTCGATGGCTGTTTAATCAATGTATTAGTTATCCAAGTTATAACATGGATAAACATGGATATTGATCTATCTATGAAAAATAGCTCTATGCTAATTATCTATTTTAGTGATTGATAATGACTGAAAAAAGCCATGAGTTTTAGTTTGCAAAACATGAACAGAGCTGTCATTCACAGGAATGTGCTTCAGGTTTTCTAAAGGTCATTACTTCATAGGCTAACTATAATATGTTGGTACATTACAACAACAAATGGCTAATATTTTTAGAATGAATGAATGGCTCACAAAAGTGAAAAGATCTCAGACAGAAGCATGGGCTAAAAATCTGGAATTTTATGTATTGCAGATCTGTAGGCATTTTGCTGCTATGCTAATTGCCTCTAAAATACAGCATATTTATCATAGTATGTATTAAGGTGTTTTACTTTTAGTTGAATATTGATTATTGTGCAATAAAGTAAATAAACAAATTAATTTGAATAAAAATAATCCTGATAAAGGTTAATTCAAAGTTAAGAGAGAACATTGCAATGCAGTGTTCAGTGGGGTTTATTTCCTCATTTGGGGACAGCGTTGACACTACAGCTTTTGGACATTTAATCCTAAACTTTATGCAAACACAGCTGTAGACTAAGATTAAAACCCTGCTAAAACGGGGTTTCAAAATATGCAGAGCTGAATACCTCCAGTGAAGAGTATGGCACTTTTCAGATCTTCCCTGGCTCTGCAGTTTTAAAATGAATGGCTGGATGGGGAGTTAATTGAAAAGAAATTGCATGCTGCCACTGAAGTTTGAACACCTGCATTGGGGAAAACACTAGCAGTCAGACAAGTGCCACCTGCCTTAATTAAAAGGCAGAACATAAATCCTGAATATACCACATTTTTCCATCTTTAAGTCTTTCCCATATATTAGATTTCTGCTTCCTTTCCTTTCCACATTCTGAAGACTCCTCTAATCTATCGTCTGCTTTGCTTTTGCGAGAGGAGGGCAATCAAGAAAAAACAAAACAAAAAAAACAGCAGGGGGCAGGGCAAGAAGAAATCAATCTGAGTTTCACTTTCTTTCTGAAAACATGGAGAGACAATTCTCAAACCTCCAAGCCTTTCCCCGCTGAAAAGACCCCACCAGTTCTGGGGGGGTGGGGAGTGTGGAGAGTAAACAAAGGCTGCGGAAAGGAAGGGAAACAAGACCAGCTGGGGTTCTCTTCCACCCCACCCCCACCACTCGGGAAAGGGTTACTTCAATGTATACATTTCCCTTAATTTTAGTGTCATGATTTTAGAAAAAAATAGTGCTGTGTACAGAGAAAAGTACAGTAGAAAGGGGCACATATGTGACATTTATTTAACTTAAACATTATTGTCACAGATGTTTTGTTGCCATAGACCAATGATAAAATGTACCAGAGCCTTATATAAAAGATCTTCATCTACAAGAAATAACTAGATGGTTGTTTGACATTTATATCAACTCTGAAAAAAAAAGTGGCCTGGACCACAATTCAATGTAGCAAACTTACTCAAGGGGTGCAGAACAGGTTTTGTGAAACACACAGCTCTGTCCTCCAGCAGCTGGAGAGCTGCCATCTTTGCCTCCCAGCTCTATCACCTGAAGTTATTGCTATACACTGTCTAATGTCTGTGTTGACCTTGCTTTGCATATATCAAACTGATCCTAAAATGTAAACCAAGGAGAAAATTCACAGTGCTTTAATTTGGGGGTCATTGTACAAGACAAAACTAGATACAACTCCCACATCCACACTGACTGCTATCCTCACATCCGAGCTGATCCCCAAATGAACAGTGCTCAGATAGGAGTCCCTCCTTCTTTATACACAATCTAGAACATAATGGGCACCATCAGTCTTCCGACACAAGTTTGAACATTGCAGTTAATTGCAATGCTCAAAGGAAATGACTCCAACCTCTGCCATTGCAATACAATTTGTGCAGTTAATAGACGGAAATGAAAAAATAACAGCAACCTCTTCTTTTTTTCCCTTTCTTATAGTTATTAACACTGCTGCTAGGCTTGCACAACTTCGCACAGGCAAAAGTACACTGAATCACTTTCTCTTCAAGTTTGTAAAGATGATAAGTTTTTCTCATTTATTATTCCATACACTCACAGTGTCCTGATGTTACTGAGGCAGCAAATATGACAGAATTGCCCCTGAACTCCTTAAAAGGAACATGAGAAAAATCTCAACCAAATGAAAAAAAAAAGAAAGGTTTTGGGGCAGGTGTGGGGGTCTTATATTATCCTAACCCTAATATGGACTATCCATCCATGCACATTCAGTGAGATCGGCCAAACAATGTTACCTGTCTACCATTTACTGGCCACCCACATATACTGTAGGCAGACAAACGAGAGAACTAGTGTGCTGTAATTTGCATGGCAGGTATTGTACTTTCAATAAACTCACATAAATTGATTTTTTCAATCAACAACTCCCAGAATCCCTCAGCCAATTCAGTCATGGGAATGTTGGTATGTGAGATGCAGTCTGCAAATGAGAAGTTTTCAAGGGCTATTTTTTAAAATTGTGAGGAAAGGAAGATTCTTTTCCCCATTTTCTTATTCCCATTTTCAGAGGGAAAACATAAAGAAATGAGAGTACATGAAAGAACTGTATAGATAGCATCTTCAGAGAAAGAGGGAGAAAACTCCACAACATACATCATAATAGCCAAATATTATAGAAATAACAGTATTTAATAATAAATGGCTAAGTAAATTCAGCTTTTATTGTTATAATTAACATAACAAAGACTTCAATATCTGGCCCTTATGACCCCATTAAAATGAGACTTTTCAAGGTTTTGTTTATTTACTTATAACATTTTTCCCAGTAGCTATGTGATTTGTTAGGCACCAGAAGAAATCCCTTAGGCTTCT
Source organism: Phrynocephalus forsythii (assembly GCA_029282475.1). NCBI lineage: Eukaryota > Metazoa > Chordata > Lepidosauria > Squamata > Agamidae > Phrynocephalus > Phrynocephalus forsythii. The sequence goes on from JAPFRF010000005.1 coordinate 96,760,209, forward strand.
CTGTGAGAAATTGTGAACTAAAATGAATGTGTCCTTAATAATGAGTACTGTGGACTATGGGGGCCAACCTCTATTGATGCTTTAATAAAGACTGCAAAGAAAGGTGATAACTGCTTATTACATTTCATTTAAATTATTTCTGGCAGTAAGTGACTGGATGCCCTGACACAGCAGTGTCTTGTAAATTATGCTGAGTGATAATGAGACAGATCAGCTTGCTTTTCAGGATAAGAACAATGCTGTTGTAATTCTGAATGGTCCACACAGAATAGAGTAAATGGCCTTCAAAGGCACATCTGCCACATAGCAGCTCCAAGTGATCCTGTTTCCTTCTATTCTGTCCAAAGGATTCTGAAACACTCATGTGGACTGCAATTCCTAAAAACATGGTCAAGTTTGATAAGCTCACATGTCAAAGGAAATTATATTCTGCCATTCTCTCATGGATGCTAAACTACAGGATGTCCTTTGGGAGAGCTAAGAACTGAGGAAACTTGTAAGGAACAAGCTATATGTGACAAAATCCAGGTGAGTTGCTATATCTCGATTTCGAGCTGCATACCGTATTTTCCCATCTATAATGTGCCATTTTTTCCTAAAATTGAAAGGCTAAAATGTGAGGGTCATCTTACACCTTGTAGGCAGGTGGCACAGGCTCCTCGTTCTCAGTTTCAGTGTTGGCTCCTTTCCACATGCACAAGCCAAAAAATTATTGCAGCATCCAGGGGCACGGAGGTACTTTTCACAATCCCCTATTTTACACACACATACATTTTTAAGACACATGTACTTGCCTGGAAGCTTAGGCTGCTTTCACACAACCACTAAAATCCACAGCAAACTTTGATCTGGCTCACCCCTTAAGTGGTCACATGGTTGATGCCATGGTTCAGGTGTTCCCACGGTCATGTTGTGAAAATCCACAACCGTTCTGATCCCATGAGTGAAAACCACAGCAAAGACAACATAATGGGGGCAAAAAGGTTTTGGTGTGAATTTTCCGTGTTCCCATGGACTCGAGTAATGATTTAAAATCCTCATCGGAACAGCGACAAGAGTTTTACCACCTCGAGACCAGGTACTTGTAAAATGTGCTAGGTCGCGCTTAAGTGGGCGTGGTCACACTTTATTATTTTTTTAAAAGTCCACTGCTCATGGGAAAACAATTTTTTGATCTGCATCTGTGAGCACTTTGCAGTGGATTTTAGTGGTTGTATGAAAGCAGCCTTGGTTGATTATAATGGGATTTTCCCTCCCCACACCTGAATCTGTCTTATGTGCCGTTCCTTGGCTCACGTGCTTGGTGCCCCCATTGTGTGGGTCCTTCAGCAGCTTTTAGATTGTGAGCATCTCGAGATGGTGGCTTTTAGGCTCGCATGAGAGATTTAGAAAAACAGCTGAAAAAGAACAGCCCACTCTGCCTATGCCCAGGAGGTCCAAGGCAAGAAGACGGGGAGGATATTCCAAGGAGGGACTCTTCTTTCTCAGCTTCAGTTTAAAATCTCTCTTGTCCTATGAAAGTTGAGCAAGGGGCAGCAGCCTATGTGAAACACCTGCAAGTCTAAAAATAGCTGCCTCAAGATGTTCACAATCTAACATGTGCTGAAGGGCAAAAGGGGTGCCAAGCAAGAGAGAGGTGGGATGGGAAGGAAGACCCCATGGAAATAAACCAGGCTACTGGGCAAGTACAGGCACCTTAAAAGTGTGTGTGTGTGTGTGTGTGTGTGTGTGTGTGTGTGTGTGTGTGTGTGTGTGTGTGTGTGTGTGTGTGTGTGTGTGTAAAAGAGGGAATTCTCCTGGGTGCTGCAATAATGTATGGCTTATGGGTGCGGAAAGAAGTGGACAATCCATCCCAGACAGGCTCCTCTTTCTCCTATTTCTATAATTTTGTGTTGGAAAAGTGAGGACCATTTTATACTTTGGAGCATCTTACAGACAGAAAAATACTGTAATTAGAGAGCTGTAGACCCTCTCCTATCCATCCTAGCCTTCTCCACATGGACGCTGGTTCTTTTCTAGTATTAATTTTATTTTTATCAAGTGAATTTTAAAAGAAACCTTTCAGATTTTTTTATTACCTAAAGCAGAGAAGCAATATTCAGAAGAACTTCAGAGAGCCATGCTTTGATTCAAGAGTTGCTTCAGTTCTCATGTTTTGCTTTGGATTGCTTCAGAATATTTTTGATCCACTTCAGAATCCAAATAATTTCAAAACCTGAAGCACATGATTATGCCTAATCTACTCAGGAGTCATCAGGAAAAAACAACAACTGTACTATGAACAGAAAAGAAAAGGCTTAATTAAAAAGGGGCTATGGGTGATATCATTAAAAACACTGATCTGTGCATATTCGATGGCTGTTTAATCAATGTATTAATTATCCAAGTTATAACATGGATAAACATGGATATTGATCTATCTATGAAAAATAGCTCTATGCTAATTATCTATTTTAGTGATTGATAATGACTGAAAAAAGCCATGAGTTTTAGTTTGTAAAACATGAACAGAGCTGTCATTCACAGGAATGTGCTTCAGGTTTTCTAAAGGTCATTACTTCATAGGCTAACTATAATATGTTGGTACATTACAACAACAAATGGCTAATATTTTTAGAATGAATGAATGGCTCACAAAAGTGAAAAGATCTCAGACAGAAGCACTGGAACCTCTTTAATCATGTTGAGATATTTACCTACATGCACAGTAACAATGGAGATGAGAGGTGCTCTTCTCAATGTGTGTTGACTAGACACAATAAACAATGATTGACTAGAGCAGTAGTTCTTTTAAGATGGACTGCACTTGTTCTTGCAAATCATTACTGGTTCCTAATAGAGCAGTTATAATTTTGTGACAAATTGTCAATATATTACAAAAAGGGTGATGAATGTAATAGTGGTATGTGTGTTGTGTCATTACAGTCATGACCAACTCTTTGTGACCCCATGTCCATTGAGTTTTCTTGGCAGGAATACTGGAGTGTTTTGCCAGTTCCTACTCCAGGTGCCTACAGCACCTGGTATTCCAAGATGGTTTCCCATCCAAGTACTAACCAGGGCCAACCCTGCTTAGCTGGGTCGGCCCTGCTTACTTTGGTAGGGAACTATAAAACAAAAGACATATTAACATATTTAGACTTTGCTGTAAAAAGGCACATGGCGATGGTTTATAGTCTCTGCTTTGCTTAATTGTAGGGTACACCACACCATCCTTTTTTGGAGAGTGTTGCCGTGTTAGTCCTTTCAATAATTGCATGCAAAAATCAAAGGAAAAACAAAACAAAAGACACAAGCAAAACATAGCTTGATCCATTGTGCACTTGGTCATCTGTTCATCATTGTGCCACCTCAATGAACTCCCTGTAAGTTAAATGTTCTTTTAAACCTAATGTACCCTGAAGAAAACTTCATAATGTTTTGCATAAAGTTTTATAATGGTAGGGTGCTAACAACTTTGTAAATTGAAATAATGTGCACTAAATAGGCACTTCCTCAGCTACTCACATTTGTACCACATTGAGGCAAGGTGAATTAGAACTTCCAAAACACAATTCCTCCAAATTATCATACAAATTTGAGGCTTTCATTTGCTAGCTTTTTGACTTTAATCCAATGGAAGACACAATACCAAATTAGATTTTTAGTGAGATTTCCCAGACAGCAAAAAGTGGACAATTAGTACATTCATTTTCAAACTGATGAAGGCTTTAAAATCTTGCTAGAAAAAATGGAAGTAATAATAAAAAAAGATTAAAGCATCTAGTATTGGTAGAACTTTAATTCCAGCCTGTCCAGGTGTTCTTCTGAATGAGAAAAAATGCTTCCCTTCAACAAATAAGGCAATTGCAAAACTACCACTGAAGTCCTGACAAGCTATATTAATGATAATTCCCAGTTTCTCATAAATGCAACACCTGAAACATCCAGGTGAAAAGTAGCTTTCATCACATTAGCATCAAATCCTTTCCAGATCACAGGCTGGATGAAGTGTGACACTGGCAGGAAACTCATCAGCCAGTTACCAGGCACTGAAAAATATATATCTCTGTGTGTTCTGGACATGTGTTTTATATATTACACAAATAAGACACACAATGAAAGAGTTTCTAGATGGTTAGTTTAGAGAAGAATGTAACAAAAGTAATCAATGCTGACATAAATTAAGTAACAAAATGTCAATACAATTGATGATGATGATGATGATGATGATGATGATGATGATGATGATGATGATGATGATGATGATGATGATGATTTGTAGGCAAGGAGGTAGTTATGTTAGTGTACTGCAGCAAAACAATGAGTCTTGTGGCATCAGATACAATATCAAAGAACTAACACATTTATTGCTTTCCCTTACTCAAGAACAAAACAAAGATTGAATGATACAGAGTTTCAAAATGCTTTCTAGGCAACTGGTTTCCCTGCTTGACAACTAGCAAAAGATTTCAATTAGATTTCTGTTAGAACACATGGTAGCTACAAAGTTGTTTATATACTAGATTGGGCTTTGAACTTGCTTCAGTGTCTGATTTCCTTACAGAACTGAACCAGAGAGAGGAAACGGAAAGGCAATTAAGACTTGTAGCAAACAACTTGTAGGGCTGCTTCTGGGGCAAAAGCAGGAAGACAAGAGATGGGGCTGAAGAGTTTGAGCCAAATTTGGTACAGCCATTACAATGTCAGAATTTTACCAGGGAGTAAATGGTTTAAGATCACTTCACAGTGATAGGTTAAGATCACTTCACTGTGTCTTGAAAAGAAGCTCAGTCCAACAGCATGTCTGAACCTAACTAATCTAGTACAATAGTTATGAGAAAGAAGCCCATGTTTCATTTCTTATGGGAAATAAAAATATCCTTGAAGCCACTGGGTAGGCACTTATTCCAAATGTTAGACAATTTCAAGTGGCCAGGAATCATTGGGTAGTTAAATATGCCTAAAACTAAATGGTCTGGAGAGAACTAAAATAAGAAATGGTAGGATTAGAAATCGTTCTTTTTGGCCGTGCCAATGCTAGGCTTGCACCATTCTTACCCTAAATGCCTAAATTAAATGCTCAAAAAGGAGCCTTGTGCTTTAAACTGCACTTTAAACTGTAAACTTTAAACAGTAGTACCAAAGCCAAAACTCTGCTCATGACCCAGGTTAATCCCAAGTAGCCAGATCAAGTTCACTCCACCCTCCGTTCTTCTGATATTGGTAAACTGTATTTGTGGAGGGGCAATCTGTAGCCTGCATAATTAAATTTTAAACCACTGAAAACATGCTTTAAGTGCTGTGGAGTAGTATATCATCATCATCATCATCATCATCAAAATGTTATTCTTGGTGGACATGTTATATATTTCTTCATGCTCATACTATGGTCTATACCAGGCAGGTCCCAAGTCTGACCCGGGGGCCAAATGTAGCCCAATTACAATTTTGAGTGGCCCTCAGCTTCTTCTCCCTGCTGTCTCAGCCTGTCACTCATCCCCACCGGATGGCCCTTCCCTGTGCTGGCTAGAGACATCAGCTTGCAGTTTTATCATTTGCCTGTCCTCCCTGCCTACCCACTCCTGGCTCTGTTGCTGCAGTGTCTTCCCCACCCCCTTGTGAGAGAGGGCAGCATATGCGAGCAGTGGTACATCTTGGGTGTGCATGGGCAGATTCCCAGGCCTTGCAACAGCCGCTGGGCCCTTGGGCACCTTGAAACCAGAGCATTTGCGGCTGTTGCAGATGCACACGGACCACGCCCTCCCCCCACCGCTTCAGGCTGAATGGTCGGCCCTCACACATTTTCACCTCACCAAATCTGGTCCTCCTTGCAAAAGTTTGGACACCCCACATCTATACAAAGATAATATGATTACATTATATTAGTACACTTATGGATTTATTTCAGTTAGAAATGAGTCTGTGGCTCTTGACAATGGTGGTGTTTTTTCCCTGAACCCCACTGTGTGGAAAAGATGTAAATTCTTACATTAATTAGATCACTGGATTAAGATACAGAGGGAGAAAAGTCAGGGGGAAATAGTAAAGCTAAATGATTCCATAATGCTTCTAGAAAAGGCTGCTGCTATTTAGTCTCCCTTCTGCTCATTTGAAAACTGATTCCCATGGGAACCTTATGTCAGCCCTTTAAAAAGTGTGAACAGAATATTTATTTATTTATTTATTTATTATATTTATATCCCGCTTATCTTCAATGTGAACTCTAAGCGGCTTACAACAATGGCTTTCAACAATGGATTACAAGTATTACAAAAACAGCACAAAAAACAATATGCATTAAAGACAGTTAAAACAGCATTACATACAGAATAAAACCAAGAGGCACCTCAACAAATCCTTAAACCTAACATTATAGATAATACGTGAACAGAAAAAGAAAAGAAAAAAAAATTAATAATGGTCGCCAAAGGCCTCCCGGAATAGATGGGTTTTTAAAGCCTTCCGGAAGGCCAGCAGGAGACCTTTCTGCATTGTTTCCTAAAACAACAATATGAAAGAATCAATGCTTCTTTCTGCATTGTTTCCTAAAACAACAATATGAAAGAATCAATGCTTTATTTACAGTATTCTAATACATTTCAGAGAAGACAGGGATATATTTAGCAGGTAAATGGCATCATTTTTTAAATTGGTGGTGCAGCTTTATCCAAATTATTCTACTTGAAGAATTTGTTTTAAGAACAACTCCATCTATTACCTTATGTATGAAACTGCAGCAGAAAGCAAATGTGTTCTCTATACAAAGCCAATCATCTGTACTGGATGTTAAGTGAAGGAACCATGATATGGTGGCTGGGAAATCAAATGAAAACTATGGAAGTCTTCAAGTATCTTAGAAGAAATAATCTACCGGTATGTGTGATAGATTCTGAAGCCTTGGGTAAAAAACACAACCAAGTTCTGTGACAACCAATAATTTAGTTGAAGAAGCCATATACAAAAGTTATCCCTAGGCAGAAGGAAGAGGAGAAAACAGATAAGCAAAAGTAACTACAGCAATTGGCAAAGTATATGAAGCTTCCAAGTTGAATCATGGCAATACTGTAGATATAACTTATGCAGGTCTGAGTGTAGGCATCATCTGGACAGTATATGCTGCTTTCAGTTCAATCAAGTTAGAAAGCCATTATATTATTATATATTTTGTGTCTGGGCCTATGTTAGGCCCAGACACAAAAGCCCAACTACACAAAATTTTGTTATATTTGATGGGCATGATATACTGGTGATTAAAAAATAACATCAATACATTTAAATGTGAGTGAAGTGCAGCTAACTTAATCTGGTTCCACCCTGTCAGGATCAGGGCCACAGGACTCTGCCTCTTTGCAGAATCAGGACCCACTCAGGCTGAGGCAATCAGGGAGTGCAGCTGGTGAGCTTGATATTTGCACAAAGCTAGCAGCCAGCACTCCCTGTTCCTTGCTTTAGCAAGACCTTGGACTCCTGAAGTTTTGGTCCTGTTGTCTTTATCCTTGCTGGAACTGTGCTACTCTGTAAATCCTCCTGTTTGGCATCCCCTTCCCCCAACTGTTTGGCATCCCACTGTGTTTGTGTAAATCTTGAACTTAGACTGGCTGACCATGACCTTGGCTTCTGGGAGCACACTGGTCCTGGACCCCTTGCAGATATCCTAGTTGCTGCCCATGCCCTGGCCGTTACACACCCCTACATGCTTGACCTTCACTTTGACTGGATATCACAAGCAGCATAGTCCAAACCAGATATGGGCATGATTTTAAAACTACAAAAGTTCTCAAAATTGCTATGTTGTTGGTTCATAGTCATCCAAATAATGTCCCTCGATGAATACAAATCAATGACTTTTTAATGACTTTTGATTTGTCAGTTCATCAGAATATCAAAAAGCCCCCAAGCACCTAGAAACACCAACATTTCAATGAAACTTCCCATAATACTTCTATACAATTTTGGTGAATATTAGGTTTTCCCCAAGCTAGCTGCTAAAGAGCAGAGAGCAAGTCCTGGGTGGGGGATGTTGTTATATAACTCAGATGTCTGAAACTCACATTTCATTAAGCCTGGATGATTTGTAGAGGAGATTCAGGAGACTCTCTGTGATTCTGGTGTCTCTAGGTACCCAGAGAGCATTTTTTCAGGGCCTTAGAGGAGAGTCAGGGAAAAATTCTCTACAATGTTGGTGTCTTTGGGTGCCTAGGGGTCTTGTCATCAATTCATCAGAAGAAAATCCATACATTCTTTATTCATGTTTTTTCAATCTTCATGAATCATAAATCAAAACACATCATCATTTTTTCTGGTTGATGCCCATCTTTAGTCCCAGTTTAAGCTACTGATTTCAGATGTCCATAGTTACAATGCATTTACCTTAGCCAGATTAAATGTGTTAACCTCCAAACTGTTGGACGGAAGATTTCAAGGGGTTCCCTATCATCTACGTTTATGCCCCTGCAACTGTGGGGATGTCAAAACACTGGAACATGTACTTCTGTATTGCAGCTTTTACAGGGACCTATGCAAAGAGCTTTTATATCCAATTCTCCAAAGGTTCCCGGGTAGACTCAGTAAATTTTATATTGAGTATTTACTAGCCGATAAGAACATAAATATAACTATGATAATGGCCAGATTTTGTGTGGCAGTCATGGCATCCCGTAAGATGATTTTGTTATCAGAATTTTAGATCCCCTAATTTTCCAGTGTATGATATAATACCCTTCCACATTTTAATATAACATTTAGAATATTTATTTATTATTCTCCTATGCAATTTTATGTCTATAAAAGTTTTCCATGGCTATACATTATTAATTTTTAATTTATCCAATTATATTTGTATTATTGGTGGGTGTTGTCTTTTGAACTTGATTGCCATGTAACATTTTGGTCTATGACCATAAATAAACAATTATTATAATGTATACATCCAGGCCTAGATTTGGATTGATATGCCCATAGACTAGATCAGGGCTGTCCAACTTTGAACAGTCTGAGCTCTACTTTTTCTTTCCAAAGTGCCTGAGGGCTACTACACTAATACCTCTACTTACGGATTTTATCAATTCCAAGCACATGCTCATAAGTAAAAAAAAAGTTGTAAGTAGAGCAGCAGTTTCCTATAGGAATGCATTGAAATCCGTTCCCTCTGGAATGGATTAATTGATTTTCAATGCATTCCTATGGGAAGGCTGACCATGCACAGACTTCTCTTGAACCTGCTCTGGACAGTGGGGGGAGCAGGGGAACACACCATGGTCCTTGAACTGCCCTGCTCAGCTGACACAGTAGGCTACTTTTGAACCCTTTGTGGGCTACTGGTAGCCCGCAGGCTATTGTGCAGGCCTGAACTAGATCATCCAGTGACATATTCAAGGTCTGCTAAGATCTGACTATTTTGAAGTTAACCCTGTTAGCCCAATGACTTATTATTACTACAGATGTCTCCTATGAAGGAACTGAAAAAAAACTATAAAAAGAATTACAGAATGAGACTATCCAGAATATTGATAAAGGTATTCAAATATTATGGGTTTCCCCCACCCAGAAAAAGTGGTCAGGGTAATATTAACCCATCATACCATTATGAATACACATAGTTGCATCTAGACAATTAACCCTGAGATGGCCTCAAAAATAAGCTAATATTCAAAGGAGAGATGGATAAGCATATCTATTCCGATCTTGTATTAAACTGAAAAAAAAAAGATTTATAGATTGCCATTCAGAAAACAAAAATCTAGCCTATCCAAAATATCATGGCAGTTAAAGCACTACTACAGTTCTTATAAAGACATTTAAAAGAGGAAGCAAGCTAAAGAAATACATGTGTGATTGCTTCTGAATAAAGCAATATTTGGCTATTTCTTAATACATATTAAAATGTAAGTTGATTTAAAAGAGGAATCAGAAGGAACAACTTTTTGCATCTGCAAAATGGAATAACCCAGACCAGGCATGTCCAAACTTCGGCCCTCCAGATGTTTTGGACCACAACTCCCACAGTCCTTTGCCATTGGAAATACAGGCTTGGAATTCTGGGAGTTGCAGTCCAAAACATCAGGAGGGCGGAAGTTTGGACATGCCTGACCCAGACCAATGATAGGGGGTATTAAATCTTTTAGGAAGAGCCTAAAACCATGCATATTTAGCATACTTGATTGTTTCAGCTAATCTGAGTTCTATAACAGCTTCTAAGAAATTTATTTATTTATTTATTTATTTATTTGTTTATTTGTTTGTTTGTTTGTTTGTTTATACTATTTTACCTCACCTTTCTCCTTGGAAAAGGACCCTAGGTGGCTTACAATACTGAAGGACAGTATACTGTCTATCTCTTCCATGAGACAGCTCTTCCATGACTCCCTAGATCAGTGGTGGTGAACCTTTGGCACTCCAGATGTTTTGGGCCACAACTCCCACAGTAGTTTGTCATTGGTAATACAGGCTTGGAATTCTGGGAGTTGTGGTCCAAAACATCTGGAATGCCAAAGGTTCGCCACCACTGCCCTGGATTTTGCATCTTGGCACCAAGAAGCCAGAAAAATGGTTCCAAACCTTGGGTTTCCAATTGTCCTTGGACTAAATCTCTCAGAAACCTTCACCACTAGCTTTGCTGGCTATGATTTCTGTGAGTTGTAGTCCAAGAACATCTGAAGATGCAAGATTGGGAACCACTGATCTAGAGGACAGGGAGAATAGAAAAAGACATTCTCTCCTCTCCCACATGCCTGTTGCTTCTGCTCCTGAAAACACAGCTACCTGCCTGCATGGAATCAAAGGAAAATAAAGTCATGTTTTGAAACACACTAGCATGTGTGGCTAGAAACAAACACACCACTTAATATGAGCAGGAAAATCATGTCAGATTAAGTGATGCCTGTTTCCTTTTTTGAAAATTGGCGAGCATTTGAGATTTAGATTACAGAGGCTTTCTGCCTCTTCTGCCTCCAGGGTGTTTCATAGAGTCTGCAATAATTTTTACCTTTCTTCTATGGCATTCTGTGAAGTTTCTTCCTATATGTGAAGCAAAAATGCACAAATATACAAACAACCCATCCAGTGTAGGAATGGGAAAAATGCTTGCTAAATTCCCTATTCCTGTAAGGTAGGTGATCAAGACACCTCAATGAGGTTAATTTTAAAGCCCCCTTTCAGTGCCCCAACTGTGAGATAAAACAAAAAGGTTTGTGTTTTCACTTCAAGGTACCTACACCTCTTTGGTCCTTCCTGTTTGCATAAATGCATGGAGAGAGAGAGAGAGAGAGAGACAGACAGAGAGACAGAGACAGAGAGACAGAGAGAGAGAACAAGTAAAGATGAACTAGATGTTTGATTAAAATGTTACTAAGAATTCACCAAGTGCTTAAAACTGCTGGAGACTGCACCAACCATTTTTTTCTAGAACCCATATAAAAAGGTCTTACAGCTTTCTAGAAAGGCAAAAACTGTTGCTCTTATTTTGATATTATCTCCATGAGTGTACGACCAACAAAAGTCCATGATGTCTTGCACCATGGAAAAATACTTTTGGCAAATTACCCCTGAGAAACAAATATATTCATTTCCCTAAACAGAAGAGACTTCAGCCACTCCACAGGATTACAAACCATACTGAAACCACTCCTCACAACAACTCATAAAATAATTCCTACATTGTCTGAACAATATTGATGATGCTTCACACTACCCATTACATATTGGCAATATTTGGCTAACAGAATCATGAGAGTCTAATGAATTATACAAAGACCAAGGTATGAGTCATAAATTGCCTAGGTACTTCACCCATCTCTGTTCCCTGTTAGTACTACATTCCATTTTAAGCCATGGTGCACCTCTACTGAGTTAACTTTCTCATCCACAGACAATGCTTCTAGGCATATACATAGTATCTTTGGAGCATGAACTTCCCTCTGTGAATCTATCATCAAATAACCACAGCAACCTCTGGTAGGAGGCCAGAAAGGTTTCAGAATTCTTTATTTCCTTTTTCTCCTCTGTTACTACTTATCACATTATTTATACCAGGCTGTTTGGTGGCTTTCTGCCTCTTTTTGAATCAACATTTGCTTTAGCCAACGTAATCAAGGGTGTTTTATAGCCAAGTCTAATTCAACAGCACCTAGAAGGCCATGAACTACCCAGTCCCAATTCCTGAAGCAAGAAGTATGTTTTCCCACCATAGCCATGGATTAGAGAGCTGTGCTTTCATTAGTGGTGAATGCATGGCACTCACAGAGACTTGAAACCACCCCCTTTGTACCCTTACTATGTATCCCCAAAAGGTCAATCTAAATAGCATTTTGAGATTACCACTAGATGTGATAAACATTCTGGGTTCTTAGAATGACCTCCTGAATTTTTATTTCACCTGCAGTTGTTCTTCTTGAGGAATACTTCAGCTTTGATAGCGAAATAACTGGGGAAAAGACATCTGATAAATTGTTCAAAAAGATTTCACAGACTGTCCATGTTCTAATTTCACACCTCTTCTCTGTTGCTAAACCATTAATTGTAGGCTGCTCATGCCTAGGTCATGGAACTAACCCCCCTCCCTGCTGAAATGTTTAGGTAAGGTGCCCCTCTACAACTGTTTCTACTTTTTTATTATTGAAATCACCCCAAATAAGATTTCTTCCATGTAGCATCTACTTCAGTTTTATGCAGCTGCTGAATATACAAGTTTCAGTCATCTCATCTGAATGACAGTAGCTGGTTGCAGAAGGGCTAGATGGGAATTTTTGGTTGGCACTCTGACTGGCCGTGAGGGTCAGCAAGTTTTTGCCCATCCCATTCTCTTGTGTGCAGTGGAGGTTCTCCATATATACACTCACAATTAGCAGTCAGTGCAAGTGGCAAAATGATGTCAGGCTAGGGGTAGCAAAATATGACCTAACAAATTGGCAGCCCTCAATAATAATAAGGAATACATTCGGATAGTAGATATGACAGACCAGGATGGATAATAAATAACACACCAAAGTGGTTGATGAGGGCTGCCCGGATTGTTTAACTCTAAGTTTAAGTTCACGTTCAATTGGGAGCAGCCGCCAGAGCCCTCTCAACAATAACTATGTGAACACCAGGTAGCCACTTGCACTTTCAGGCTCCCTTGAGGGAGAAAAGAGCACCAGTGGCATCCTGAATTTAAGACAATAAATTGCAGCCCGATTTAATCCCACAAACATATCTTGACTCTTTATTTCCAGGATGGGAACAGACATTCCAGCAGTTTTTGAATAGTTTCTATGAAGGCAGCAAGAACGATAAATGCTAAAAGCCTGTTTACAGATATACAGTTTCCAGTAAGAAGAGAAGGACCTGTGAGACTGCTGTGACTTTCCCCTTAATTAAAAAGCAAGAGTGGTGATAAAGAACTCTGTGAAACCAAAATAAGAGTGAAGAAATGGGTTTTGGGAGCACAAGAAGGCAATCATGTTGAGCCTCTATGCTTTGTCCTGAATTGGAGGTGGGCCCCTGTTGTTGATTATATTGGATAGACAGTGTTCTTTGAAAAATACAGTCTACTGGGAAATGGTGACTGAAAAACAACAATTGTTAAAAGAAAAAGTGTATGCAACAAAACAACACAAAACAAAGTAGAACATCCCCCTTTGTAACTATAATGAACATGCTCAAGAAAAGTCACATCCAGCTAGGTACTTACAAGTAATAGGAGTAGGAATATGCATTTCTTCTAAATATGCAGTCAGATGAAGAAAATGTTGAAAAGGGGGGAAGAAGGGAAAAAGTATCATTAGACTTTATATCAGTTATTTTTACACTTAAAATGTACAAAGTATTGCAGTGTTTTCCTCACTACCCAATTTCCTTTTATTTCCTATCATTTTGAGCACTACTATAACAGCTGTAATAGCTAGTCTTCTATACCAGGAATTCTTGGTTTCTACAGCTAGAACTGCCACAAATGTATTGCATAGTCCTGGGCAAGTCACTTCACTGTGTTGGATTCCTCGCCAAGAGTTAATTATGCCTACCCACTGCTACAAAGCAATTTAAGTCTATCAGTGCTATGCACGAAAGGCGAAAAATGTTGTGCTACTAAAAACCAGAATGCAAGGAATAACTACGGTAAATACTAGGGTTGAAATGGACATTCGCTAGCAGACCTGAAGATGGGGGCATTTCAGGGGAGCAAAAAGATTCACAAGAACTTTCCTTAATTGCCAGTTTGCAGTTGTGGGAACATAGTTTTTCTATTGTGAAACACAATTTTCCCCATTCATTTTTTCCACTTAAAAATCCTGAGTGAGGTTAGGAAATGCATTGTGTTTATTCCCAATTTGTCTCCCACTGTCCTTCCTTACTATGTAGACAGCAACCCTGAGCAACCCCATTACAATATACGAGGAGATGATGAGTGATGGCACATAGTTCTGTGAGGAGTGTGTGGGTAATATTTCCTATTCTCACTCTTAGATCTTGTAGTTAAACAAATCCAGTAAAAATGATGCAACATCGGTGGCAAGAGCAATTGTCACCATAGTTAATGGAGTAAATGCTTGCCTATGTTTGCAAGACCATGCAAAACAATAATTGTAGAGGGGAAAACAGCATGCAAACAATGTAATGATATACAGGACATTTTGGAATAGCTCTGTTAAATACAGATGGCTAGCTTCTTTCATTTCATACATTTTCCAGGAATGTAACTCCTTCTGAATGTGAAAAATGTAACAAACTTTGCACATCATGGCTCATAATTATGTGTTCCAAGCATAAATGAAATGGGTATGAATATTTTGGGTTAGAATAACTTGGTGGAAACAGTACAGGATTACTAAGAATTATAAAACTGCCTCAAACATTGTCACTAGACAATTGTATGTACACAAATAATTTCAATCTGTGTGCTTCTTCCACAAATGCCACCTGTTCATAGGAAATATAATTAAACTTCTATGTTGATTTTTAGGCATTATGATCACATATGCAAACATATTGTGAATGACTGTACAGCGTATCCTACTGATACACTGGCCAGTTTCACTCCTGAAATGTCAATTATCTGGTCATGTCCAGAGAGTGCAGTTTGGGGATACTGTTTAGTCTTCATGGTTTCTGTGTTACGGAGTCCCTCAGAGGTGATTTCCCCCCTTCTGTGTGCTATTCAATTATCTATATGAGGCCATTGGAAAAAGTCATCCAGAGATCTGGAGTTTGTTGTCGTCAATACACTGATGAAACACAATTATATCTCTTCATTATCAGTAGTGAGAGCTATGTAGACTCTGGAGTGGTGCTTGACCTTAATTACAGACTGAACAAAGGCTTACAGATTGGAACTGACAAGACACAGACCATGTGATTGGGAGGGGAACCTGCCCAGTTAGAAGGATATTGGACTGGTCATAATGGAATTACACTCCCCCTAAAGGACCAGGTCTGCAACTTGGAGATGCTTCTGGACCTGGAACATTCAGAGAAGAAACAAATCTCAGGTCTACCTTTTCATCTTTGGCAGATTGCACAGTTGTGGCCCCTTTGGAACAGAAATTCACTAATAACACTGGTTCATGTGTTGGTAATCTCTAGGATCAATTACTGCTATGCTCTCTATGTGAGGAATCACTGAAGCTCCAACCAGTACAAACTGTGATGAGCAGGCTAATATCAGGAGCAAGGAAGTATTATACCTTCCTGATCCTGACACACCTGGTTGCTTATTTGCTTCCATGCCCAAATCAAAATGTTTATGCTAATTTATAAAGACCTTCTAAGTTTGATTCCCCACTACCTGTTGGAGTGTCTTCTTAAAACAGTCTACCAAGGAAACCTGTTCTATTCAGACCTCCTGATTGTAGGTGGACACCCCTAGAGAGGCTTAGAAAACAACCAATATGCATCCTTCATTCTGATTTTCAGGAAAAGGATGAAAGCCAAGCTTTTAAAAGAGGCCTTTGTTAACATCTCCCCACTTTAATATTTTCTCAGCCCTGTTTGTTTTTAAATGAGTTGCCACAGGAATCATTTTGCCAGGTTTTAAATTAAGTGCAAAACAATGTATCATGGTACAAGTTGTCCTCTCTTTACAAATATGACATCACATACTGTCACAGGAGACACAAATGAACAAAAGCAATACAGTGACGCATGAGGTTCAGTTGAACACTGAAGTCCTTAAAAAGTGCTGTTATAGTTTTCCTCACCTAAGAAAAAGGATGAAATTGAATATATTAATGACGATTAACATCAGAAATGTTTTCTCCACAGTGAATAAGCCACTTGTTCCAAAATAGAGAAAATTAGATCTACAGAATCTTAAATTAGACAAAAATGAGTTCTTCACATCCATTCATTGATGGTTTCATATGCCCACTCCTCCTCCTCTATCCATTCCAAATGACATACTGCCCTTTTGCAAATGTATTGATCTTGGAAGAAACTGAAGCCTAAACAGTTTGTAATGGGTTTCAGTTCCTTTGCAGTTCCTTGTCTATGGGCGTTTATACATGACCCCTAAGCTGCGCTGCAAATGGCTCCCAGCTCCAGAGCTTAGAAATGTTTCCCCACCAGCTCCGGAGTTTGCAGACAATTAAGTGCGACCCCGCCCCCATAAGCGTGACCCAGCGCACCTTTCATGTACTTGCTCTCAGCAGATGAAAAATATTCGATGCGGATAATAGTGCCGGGCTCTCCTCGCTTGTCTGTTGTTGTTTTTTGCCTCCCGCCCCTTTAAGAGCCCCTTGAGAAGGAACCAGGAAGTAACGGGGCTCGTGGCAACTTCGACCGGCACCAGCAGGTTAGTAAAGGCTTCTTTTGTCCTTTTTTTCCCTCCTTCCCCTCACGCCGACAGGAGCAGGAAGTGCTGAGGGGTGGGGACGCAGGAACAGAAACGAACCCCCAAGATCTCTGGTCCGAATTTAAGGGACCAGCGGATCTTAGGGGTCGTGTGAAAAGGCCCTATGTTATTAAGAATTATTATGAAGAGTTATGTGCAGATAAAACTGGCAAAAATATCTCTTTGTCATATATGGGATTATATTCAAAATTGCTTTTGTATGGTGCTTTACTAACATTCCATGCAGTGCAATATAAAAAGAGATACTTGTCCTGTGCATTATTCTGTTATTACACAGCAGAGTTTATAAGCATTCTCAAAAGCCCACAGCAAAACAATCATAATAGAATTTAATGTGTTATTCTGTTAAGACTAGGTGTGGTATTCTGGTGTGTTTTTTGGGGGGTAGGGGGACTTTATTAACTCATATGAGAACTACAGAGGTGAGGAAGAGGTTAGTGAGCTCAAGGCAGTAAAGATGAAAAATGTGTCTAGACTGGGCTTGGTAAAAAAAGGAGAGAGAGAAAAAGAAATATCTTATGGAAGAATTACAGTCCCTGGTTCAATCTGGAAACAAAATCAACTAAATTGGCATTTCAAAACTCAGAAGATAAATTAAGAGAAGTAGAATTTTGGATGTTATCATTAAATTGATCCAGCATAGATGCTTTATGAATTGCAGTCATCATTAGATAGATTCAAAGTAAATGCTTTATTGATTGCAGACAACAATTATGACCGGTTTCTCATATCTGAGCTGTAAAGCAGAATATAGCTATTGCTAAATACAGCTTAGTTTGTACTAAGAAAGAGATATTCCACCCCTCCAATATTGTGTATTTGTTGTTGTTGTCATAATTGTCTTTGTATACTGGGTTTTTTCCTTCATTTGTTTTGTTTCCCTTTTTATTTTCTTATTCTTATGTTTCGGGTGCTATTTTATAAGTTGTTATTGTAAACCACCCAGAGTTCCCATTTGAGGAAAATTGGATTATGTTATGTAAATATAAAAACAAACAAACAAACAAACAAACAAACAAATAGTGTAGGACTCTGGACATAACTGTTTCTCCCCCCCCTTTCAAGCAATACAAATGAGTTGCCAGGATGATATAGGAATTACAGAAATTTCTCTGATTTGTGAATCATCACACGATCTTCCATTTCACTCAAAAAAAAATGTACACTTCCTAGGTACCAGGATGATGTTTTAAGATGATAATATATATATTTCAATGTTACCAGTTTGGATTCTTAAGAGTTTGTGATTTTTGTGATTATATCAGTTCAGATGATAAAATGTAATGATTAAAAATTACTTAGTTAATGTTAATGCATGCCATTTCTTCTTTGTATGTGGATGGGTGGTTGGGTTGGTGGGTGTTTAACAACTGAAACCAGAATATAAATATGTCACATTTTCTAGTGACATTTCAATGAATTTGCAAGGAAGAAACCTGAAGAAAGTCTTATTCTTACTGGAGCAATGGCATCAGGATAAATAATACATAACATTACTGAATGAATATATATTCTTATTGAAGGAATGGCATCAGGCTTTGTCTTTCTTTTTAAAAATTCTAAAATCTGTTTCCTTAAAAAGGGGGAAAGAAGACAAACACTATTCAAATGAGTACATATTTGCTCACTCCTTTTTAAAATTTATAGATTTTTAAAAACATCATTAATTAATGTGCTGAAATAATACAATTTTGAATAGCTTTATATATAAAGCATGCAGAGGGTTCATTTAGATATTCTAAACGTCTATAATGTTTAGACCAACACTAAAGTCCATTTATTGCTAAGGCATTGCAGGGTCCAAATTACTGCTACAGAATTCAACCACAGGACATCAGAGGATCTGACAAACCTTTATAGTACACCATTAGAAAAGCAAAAAATCCATCAGGGGACATGGGTCTCTCATTATGTGTGCAAGAATAGTGGAAATATTGTGCGAAAGAAACACTTTGCATTGAATAGATACAAATGGGGAAACCAAAAAGAAACAAAGGACAGGTGAAAAATATGACCTTTCTCACTGTCTGGTAGCAAGGTACACGTAACAAATGAACACAGAGGAGTAAGTGATGACCTAGAGGGCAGAGATAAGTTTCCAGTGAAAGAGCTCTGCATTGGCTTCATTCCTCTCCAACCCACTAGTAATGAGACAATGCTGCTCCAAATAGCCTTTCAGTGCTGGGAAGGGATCCTTTGCCTCCCTGCACTGGACGCAACATGCAAACTATGGACCATGTGGTCCATAAGGCTAGGAGCCTATAAAAGTCTCAGGTGAAGGTTTCCTTACCTCTTCTGCCTTATGCCATTCTCCCGCCCACCCACCCACCCGATTCAGAGAATGAGGTTAGCTGGTCCCTCCAGGGCCAGATGGGAATTTCTGACTGCTACTCAGATTGGCCAAGAGTGGCAGTGAGTTTTCACCCATCCCATTCTTCTCAGGTGAGATGTGGTTATTTACTATTCTACCTGTCACAATTGGTAATTAGTGCAAGTGGCAACCCAAGTTAGTCAGTATTAGAAAGTTGAGTGTTAGTAATTTATCCAGCAGCCCTCTATATTAATAGTCTCGGTCTAGGATATTAAGATTTAGTTAGAGCAAGCCTGCACAACAGGTAGACGGTGGGCTACCAGTCACTCGTGAAGGGTTCAAAAGTAGCCTGCCGACCATCAATAAAAAAGTGAGGGGATAAGTTCTCCACCCCTCCCCCATCTCAAGGACCACCACTGCCCCAGCAAAGTTCTGGGTCTGCCAGCCCACTGTGTCACCCGAGTGGGGCAGTTCAAGGGCCATGGTGCATTGAAATCTGTTCCCTCCAGAACTGATTAATTGGTTTTCAATGCATTCCTAAGGGAAACCGCTGCTCTACGTACAAAAGTTTTTACTTATGAACATGTGCTCAAAACGGATAAAATTTGTAAGTAGAGGTTTTAGTGTAGTAGCCCTCAGACACTCTGGGCCTGAAAAAGTAGACTTTGGCCTGTTTAAAGTTGATCAGCCCTGAGTTAGAGCATTAAATTGGCCCCTGGAGTTTAGATGAGGGCTGGACAGACCGTTTCTTTGGGATGGGTGCTGTAGACATTAGATCCTGTAATTCATGCCACTTGCACTATTCTGAGGGCCCCCTTGGATTTTCGTCCTTTACAGTTTACTTAATACAGCTGATTAATAAACTTTCGCCCAATCTGAACTCCACAATTCTTGTCTCATCTCTTTATTTCGGGGCTGGGGTGCAATGCTACACCTCTCATTTCAACCATCATGGGCAAAGAATGTCTCCCATATTTAATTACAACCAACTCTGTACTGTCTAAATAACCAGTTCTACTCTCCTGCAGAGTTACATCGTCAGTGGGTGATCTTAACAGTCACTTTGGATACATATCCGGTGCAAGGCTCATTTTTCATGCCTCTATTTCAAATCAAATATCCACAGCTGGGATGGGAGAGAATCCCAAAGTTACAGCTAGAAATCTTAATTTTTCTCTTTAGCCTTGGCATTCAAGCACTTGCATGGAACCCAACAGCATAATATCCAATTGTGTCTCCCATTATTCCTGTGAAACTGGGCAAAATTTGTAGGCTGTTTGAAAGACAGGGAGAAAGCAAGATATATTTGGGATCATAACTAGCAGTCATCTTAATGAACACGGGCAGTATGGCATGGTATAAAGTGGGCTGAGTAAAATCAGGAATTATGAGGTTGTTGCTGAGATGAAGCTGCTGACTCCTATGTCACTCTGATCAGCCATCACATTAAAAACTTACACTCTGTATACACAGAGAGTGAGCAAGAAAGAGAGAGCATGTTTTCTCTCTCCTCTACATACTTATTGATGGTAGCATCGGGCACCTGAGAGCTCCTTTTTCTAAGCCTGTTTTTATACCCTGTGCTACAGCTTAATTTCTAGCCTTTTGAGTATGAGTTTATACATCTGGGAACTCTGGATGACCTTACTTGAGTTCATTAAGACTGGAAAATAATCTGTATATACAAAATCAGTGATTCAAGTGTAGACATTGCCAATATTTAATCCAAGCAATTTTGTTACATAGTTGCCTACTCTCCTTCAACCTAATAAAATGTGACAAATAGTTTATTCACTAATTTTATTTTCACTTTTAGCTACCACTGATGGGGACAGCACACTTCTATATTTTGGACAGGTTAGTCTTAGTGGTAAATTCATTATAGACTATTGACAAAATTAATAGCAGATTGATTTCTTTGAGTAGCTTTTTCTTGCTTTGTGGGGAAGGAATTCTGTGTGCTGACATACATATAACACAAACCCCCATATAACAGCTAAAACTGTTGCATTTCTTAAACAAATCATTCATATATTTTACAGGTTCTGTTTTGCACTTTTTTTCTCCAACCTTTTGGGATTACACAAGGTGGGGAAAATGGACATCAGGAGTCTAGGAAGTGCAGGAATTAACCTCCTTTATTTTGTTTGCTTAAATTAAGGCCTTAGTTATACATAAGGCCTTTTCTCTTTTGGCATTTCTGGTGTCTCTGTGTGCAAAATACTCAACACATACCAGTTTTTGATGATCTTTAACGATAATAGAATCTGGAGTGTTACATTAGGGTTGCTTCTTGGGTGTCAATACTACGATGTGCTAGCAGAAAATGTTATAACCCCCACAGTTACAAAAGAAAGCAAACAGCTGTGATGAAATAAGAATCTATTGTCACCTCAGTTTCATACCTTACCAGACTAAAATAAATAGAAGCTGAAATACTAGGCACACTTTCATGAGGACACAGGTCAAACTAGATGAGATGATGAGCTTGCATTGAGAAGCTGAAAGCACTTCTGTTCTCTAGAGACAGAATTCCTTCAAAACTGTCACTGGAGCAATACAATTTGCAAATTAAGCAAAGTCTTGATGACCAATCACAAAACAGACCAAGATAATTCACAAGACATAGGAGAGAAGGAAAAAATATGGTGGGGAAAATAGAGATATCCTATCTATAAAGTGAACTCTGCTTCTAAATGCAAGGTGAGCATCTCCGTTCCTTTGGGCATAGAATTGTCATGTTAGGGTTATGACTTAGCATGTTCTCACCCTGCTCCTGTAGATAAAAGCAGCCTGTACTTTTCCTATTTTTCCTCTGCCTTGATATATCTGCACTATGCCATTTTCTCAACAGAACATTCATTAAAATAAATATAATGACTAGTTCAATTTTAGATAGCAGGACAGTTCTTCCCCATAACTCCTCTAAAAAGAGCATTGCCATTTGAAAAAAAACTCATAATTTTGGACAGAGGCACAAAATATAAATGATCAAAATATCTGTCCAGTTGATAATCAGTAGATCCAAAGACTAGAAATGATAACCTTTTTGTCAACCTCGCTGCCAAGCAATGCCTCTTATCTAATCTGTGAGGTTTCCTTGATTTTCAAATTGCTCATGTGATTCTTAACCTTCAAACATCATTTCTTTCAAAATGTTTCTCTATAATTATCTCTTGCTTCCACTTTCACAGCACAAATTTCATCTCCTCCTATGCACAGTGATATAGGATTGTTTATGCATCTGAATCAGTAGCTGTTTGGACAACCATTGGCTCAATTTCTTCATTTTCTGTGTATTTCTTCTTATAACCCATTGAACTTTTTCTGAAACTTACAATTCACTGTCTGCCAAGCATACTTCCTTAGGGACATGAGCTCAATACAGACACAAAAAAGGAGTATGGTAAAGCTGTTTACAGTTTGTCAGTTTTTATGTCTGTAATATGGGTAACTTTTTCTGATCTTCATTTGTGCTTATCAGCTCAAGAAATTGGGGGTGGAACAAATGGAGAAAAGGAATCTACATTCAAGGTAAATTCTGTCTCTTATCTATCGTGGTGCACCTTCACCTGTGAATAACATGTTTGAAGAAATCATGAGAGGTGTTCTTTAAAAAAATCTTCAAATAAGACAGACATGACCTTTTTCTTTAAAAAATCTGCCTGATCTTATCTACTTGGTCTCTTCCTATTTCTTAATGATAATATGCCAGAATAATCTTCTATGATGCCAAAGAAGGTAATTTAGGATTTCTAAGTTTAAGAACATTAGCTCTTGAATTACAACAATGTATATGAACCTGGGCAAAACTGGTATGCTTGTGCTGAAAATCCATGGATAGGGCAAGAACTAGGAAAGGGAATTGTTAAGGTTGAGACATTCATGGCAGTGAGATAAATGCTTATCTCATACAGACCTAGTATGCAACATGGGGCATAATGAACTTTTGAGAGGATTGTAGTTGAAATTACAAAGGAAGTCAGCTTCACAATATGGCAAATGAACAATTTATTTACAAAAACACTTCAATGTTGTGTTGTCCTATGTCCAGGTATTGCACACAGAAAGACTCCCCATCCATAAAGGCTCTTCAGGTCAACCTATTTACTTGAACAGATTAATTGATAGATTACCACATTCATTCATGGGTCACAGGTTTTGTATGTATATCTAAACACTTAGAGCCCCTGGCCTAGATGGATGATTCACTACTGAAGTGAAGCTCACCACCTTGTACTCGGTGAGAAATTGTGTGGGGCAAATATTTTTTTCTGCTCATCCAATGATTTTAATTGTTTGTGTCTGTGTGAAATCCTGGTGATGTCATGGTCGTAGAAACAGAATCATAGAAAAATGCAGTGGGAAGGGGTCTATAAGGCCTTTGCCCCCCAAGCCCCGGAATAAAGAGGCGAGACAACTTCAGCTTTGGGTAAACTGGGCCACAACTTTATTTAAAATCAGCAACTTCTGAAAAGTGTTAGTCAGGGTCTCTGAAGGGGACCTGACCCGTAGTGCAAACTGGTCACCAGGAGGGACGAATCCCAGAGCCAAAAATCACAGTATTCAGGCAAGAAAGCCCAGTCAAGTCTGAAGCTCAGCACAGCCCTCGGGAGGCCCCAGTCATAGCAACTTATTTGTCTGCTGACATAGCCAATTGTGCAAGACTGTTAACGAGGGCTGTGAATCGCCGTAAGGGCGGCTATCAGAGCTTTTACCTGCATGTGGTTACCAGCTGCACTACCTGCCAAGTTAGTGACCAACTGGAAGGGAGCCCCATCCCTGCGGTGAGGAGAATGGGATGGGCGAAAACATGTGGCTGCTCATGGCCAATCAGAGAAACCACCAAAAATTCCCATCCGGCCCTTCATGGTGACCAGCTAATCTCATTCTCCTACCATACGGGGAGAGGGTGGGGCAGAAGATCAGGTCCAAGATGGCACCCGGGAGGACGGGAGCCCACTTATAGGCTCCCATGCCCGGGCAAAAGCCCCGGATGGGCGTGAACGAGCCCTTCCCTTGACAAGTGGGGATCAGGGCCGCCCTTGAGTACAACCTTTGCCCAATGCAGCAATCAAATCAAAGTATGTCTGTGCTTGCTTTCTTTTCTCAAGATGGACACCAATTTTGTTCAGAATTACTACACAAAATTGCTCCTTTGTTGCCAATGATTCCTTAAAAAGGGTACTGCACTGCAGAGAACATGTTACTTTCTTCTGCAAATGAACAGGATGAAAATGGAGGTTTTAAAAAAGGCAGAAAAAGACAAGAGTAGTGTCTACTTCTAACAGGAAGGAGTTACTTGCCAAGCCTTCTCCATCTGGCACATTGAGGAAGTCTTGGCAAGAAGTCTCAGCATGGTAAACTGGGGAGAATTATTTCTCTCTCTCAAATATTCTTCACATACCTACTCGTCACACTGTAAGCAGGCCACCATTATTTTAAATACTAATATTATTCCGTACCCAATGTTTACCTTATTTAAAGATGATCAGAATTCAGCTTGAAAAGCAAGATGATTGATTATTAAAGTGGACAAGCAGGGTCTCCTACTGTGGATAAAGAAGATTTTCCCCTTTCTCTTACTCTCATTCCCCATTCACATCTGATGCTTTCTGGTTTCAAAAATCAAAATTTAAAAACAGATGGCTAGAGTACAACATTACATCTCCAGCTCTCATGACTTTCCAAATGGTTTCAGTGGTTTGTGCGCTGGGTTGCATTAGACAGAGAGAGACAGAGAGACAGACTTACACAGAGAAAGTTTATCCTACTCTTCAATCTTCACTCCAAAATATTTTAACACTCTTCCCAAAATGTTGGCAAACCTAAAAAATTATCTGGACATTGTCAGTTGTACAAAATATTCAGTTTTAGCAGATTGAAAAGCTTCCTAATCTACAGAACCTGAATATTTTCAAACAGATCTGAGGTGCAAATATTCAGCAAGAAATCATTATCCAAAGATAACTAAGCTTCCAAGCAGTATAAACAGCCGACATTATAATACCATTGTACAAAATGAAAGTAAGGCTGCACCTGGAGTATTGTGTACAATTCATGTCACTGCATCTAAAAAAAAAAAGTGGAACTGGAAAAGTGACTAAATGATTACTGGGCTAGGGCATCTCCTTTATGAGGAAAGGCTACAGCATTTGGAGCTTTTGAGTTTGGAAAAAAAGTGTCCGAGGGAGGATGTGATTGAGACGTACAAAATTATGCAGGGCATGAGTAAATTGGATAGAGGGACACTTTTATCCCTCTCACAAAATACCAGAACTAGGGGACATCCACTCAAACTAGGGGACATCCACTCAAATTTAGGTGTGGAGAATGAAAACAGACAAAATAAAATACTTCTTTACCCAGCATGTGTTATTCTGTGGAACTCCCTGCCACACGATATGGTGATGGCATCTGGCCTGGATTCCTTCAAAAGAGGAATTGACAGATTCCTGGAGGAAAAGTCCATCCCTGGTTACAAACCATGATGGAGATGTGTAATCTCCAGGCTTAAAACCAGGGTACTTCAAGGACCAGATGCAGGAAAGTGGTATCAGGACACAGATATTTAGTCTTGTGTGCTCTCTCATTTGGTGGGACCACTGTTAGATACAGGAAGCTGGACTAGATGGGCCTTTGGCCTGATCTAGTGCAGCTCTTCTTATGTTCTTATGTTTTTACCAAGTCAAACTATGTGTATATCCTCAAATGTATTTTGGTTCCAAGACTGTCAGCAGAGTTTTTGTTTTTGCTTTTTTGTTTTTTGCTTTGATTTTTGTATCTGAAAACATAAAGAAAATAATCTCACAAATTACTGCTATGACTAAATTCATTTATAAAATAAGTGTAAGCCTACCACTGATTAAAGTAACCCTAAGGAACTGATCCTAATATCTCTTAAATGGCCATAGATTCACTAGATTCGTTTCAATACTATCACCTGTCCACTTAACATAATGTCTTAAGTTCCTAATTCACAACTGAATTAATAAAACATGTGGAGAAGTTGACTCACCAAATCCTCACAGAAAATGGACCTATTGTACTTATGACTTACTACCCTAAGATACAGAATTTCACAATTATATCTAACAGTTGTAGTAGAAAGGGCCTTTAAAGCACAAATATTCTTCTAGGAATGCAGAGTCAAATAATTTTGCAATGTATGAATTTTGTAGAATGTTATGTTCAGAAATTAATTCATTAATATACAAATCTGGTAATTAGGAGATTGATCTGTTGTTGCTAGTGGTAGGTGGTGAACTCAGCTAATGTGTTGATTTAATGTTCATTTTCTTTCATTAAATCAGTTGTAGAATAAACAGTGGGATTTGTGCCACAGGAATGTGTAAATGTCATCAATGATCTGTACTGACCTATGAGTTATTTACTCATTATTAGTCATTACTTGTTGTTTTCGTTGTTTTAAAATTATCTTCCAATTGTACCAGATAGAATATAAATAGCATAATGCATGTTTTAACTGGGGAAGGTGAGGTTCAACAACTCCCTCCAGCTGAAGGCCAGGACTGCCCCATCTCTGCTGTCTTTCCGGAAGCAGGCAAAGATCTTCCTCTTCAGGCAAGGTTTTCCCTCAATGAGGGACTACCTACTATGTGACTTTAAATGGATTACCATACATGGATTGCATTGACTGATTTCATAAGAACAGTAGTGGTTTCCATGTTGCTTTTCACCCCTCATAATGGATTTTTCTTTTCTTCTTGTGTGCTCTTTGTAGCTCTAATATTACCTCTTAATGTTCTAAGATGCCTCTTCTAATGCCCTATTCTCTTAATTTGAATATGTTTTACATGTTCTGGACTGTATGTTGTCCCACATTAATGTAAGCCACCTTGGGTCCTTTTCCAAGGAGAAAGGTGGGGTAAAACTATTCAAATTAATAAATAATAAAAGTTAAGGAACATGTCTTTCCTAAAGTACAGAATCTCACCTTACAACCTGTGCATTTATGTCACTTCCATCATGTTTTCTTTTCTTCTTTCCACCCACATCCAGCCACACTAATGAGCCATAATTTTTTGTTCCATAATCATTCATCAGTACATCACTTGTACCCTTTGGGTAGTGGGCAGCATATAAGTTGTATAAAAAAATTAATTAATTAAATAAATAAATAATTGGGAAGGTAGATTGTATTTAAAAATAAGGAAGATAATTCACATTAAGCAAGATTTGTAATGCCTTGGCATCTCAATAATTTAAAATATTTATCTAGAAAGGTGTTTTCATTAACATTTTTCAATAATAATAATAATAATAATAATAATAATAATAATAATAATAATAATAATAATAATAATAATAATAAAATAATAATAAATACCATTTATTTATTTATTTATTTATTTTTAAGTCTAAAGAAATGTAGACAGTTAAATATTAGAAAAAAATATTTCCTAAGTCTTTGCAATCTATGCATATCTGGCAAATTCAATATACAAAAGGATTCTGCTGCACCATTCTACCCCAAACAGTATCATTCTTCACATGAGTGAGAATGATTACAAGACTGAGACAGTAAACAAGAGCACAGGGAGACATCAGATTTCAAAAAGAGTGGTAACTTGACAAGTACATTAAAGTGAAATACAATTCCATGCAAAATGATTCCTGTAAATAAAACTCCTGTACATTTTTCTACTTGTTGATTTCATGGTGTTCAACTGGAATTAATAAGGAGTTAATGGAACAGAGATGGAACAGAACTAGGATCAGATATTTATTTATTTTATTCCTTCATAATATTCTTTTTCTCCCCTCCCATATAAATGATATTAAATGACATGACAGTGGTGGGTTTATAAAAGGGAATAATGAGTCTGCTTATAGAAAAGATGGACAGTGGTCCCCCACCATTTCACGGTTCATATACTGCGATCCCAGTATATTGTGGGACCACAGTATATGAAAGGCAATGCCCCTAGGGTAAGCTGCATTGGTCTGTTTGAGGCCTCCTGCACCTACACCAGGCCTGGGGTGAAAACCGGAAGTGACATCTAGATCACCAGAAATCACTTCTGGGGTCTCCGACAGACCCAGGAAGCACATCGGAGGCCGGTTCAGGGCAGCACCAGGTTTCAGGTAAATGTAGGAGGCCCAAGATAGGCCCCCCAGTCCTGACCCAACCCAGCATCTGCGTATCACAGATTTTCCATTATTGCGGGCTGGGTCGGGTCCCTAACCCCCATGATAGGTGGGGGATTACTGTACAAGGGCTGACAGTGTGGTGTAAAGAAATAAATCTTATAATTAACATTAAAAAACTAAAGAACTCATAAATGATTTTAGGAGAAAGAGTACTGTACACTTATCACTGTATTTAAATTCAGAGGAGGTGGAGAGGGTTGGTAGTTTTAAATTTATAAGCATTTATATTTCAGAGGATCTGTCATAGTCTATAAATGCCAACATGCTTATGAGGAAGGAACAGAAGAAGCTGTACTTCCTGAGAATGCCCAAGAAGTAAATCTATCTGCACATTTATTCCTGTCTTACTATCATGGTAGTATAGAGCAGTGATGGTGAACCTATGGCACGGGTGCCAAAGGTGGCACTCAGAGCCCCTTCTGTGGGCACCTGACATTGCCCCTTCATAGCCACCTGTATACAGGTTAAATTGCTGTATTGGCACTTTGCAAAAAAAAAAAAGTAGGTTTTGAATTGCAGTTTGGGCACTCCGTCTCTAAAAGGTTCGCCATCATGGTATAGAGTGTCCTAGCATACGGCATCCTTGCATGAAGCTGATAAAAAGGTCCTACAGACAATTATTAAAATTGCCCAAAATATCGGGCTTCAGCTACCAGCCCTGGAGGACATCTTTGCATCTTGTTGTCTGAGGAAGTCATTCATTATTCTCAGAGATCCTGCTTATAATTTCTTTGAATTAAAACTTGGACCACATACTTTTTGAACAGCTTTTATCCCAGAGCCATAATAGCATTTAATAATGAGCTCAAGAACTATTGGTAGTGAATTGTTGGACTAAAATCCTTGATCTGTGTGTGGATGTCTGTATATCTTGGGGAGGCATTCTGGTGGGTGGGTGTGTTATAGAGATTGCTAAATGTGGTATTGGTCTAGCTTCTGTGTGTTTTTGTGAATTTTGTTGCATGTGTATAGAGTAACCCCCCCGCCGATCGCAGGAATTAGGGACCCACCCCACCCGCGATGCACGAAAATCTGCGATATGCGGACGTGGGTGGGGTGGGGGTGGGGTGGGGGCGATAGCACGGCGCACCGGATCTTACCTCCCGCCGCCGCCCGCCCGCCCGCACAGCCCTGAGGCTTCTTCGGGGTGCATCGGAGGGCCGCGCAGAGCGACCGGATCACCCGCCGCCGCCCACCCGCGTGGCCCCAAGCCTCCTCAGGGGTGTGTGGGAGGGCCGCGTGGAGTGACCGGGTCACCCGCCACCCACCCGCGTGCCTGCGTGGCCCTGAGGCTTCTCCGGGGTGCGCAGGAGGTCTGCGCAGAGTGACCAGATTGCCTGCGGCTGCCCTCCCACACACCCTGGAGGCTTCTCGGGAATGTGTGGGAGGGCCGCGTGGAGTAACCGGACCGCCCACCGCCGCCCACCGCATGGCCCCGAGGCTTTTCGGGGGTGCGTGGGAGGGCTGCATGGAGCAACTGGATCACCGCCCACCCACACACCCCGGAGGCTCCTCGGGGGGGATGGGAGGGCCACGCGGAGCAAACGGATCACCCACCGCTGCCCACCCACGCACCCCTGAGGCTTCTCAGGAGTGCGTGGGAGGGTGGCACGGAGCGACCGGATCCCCCCATTGCCATCCCATGCACCCCGGAGGCTTCTCAGAGGTGTAGGGGGGCAGCACAGAGCAACCCCCCTGCCCCCCATGTTGCAGGTACTGCGGTCCCGCGATGTAGTGGGGCCACAATACCTGAACCGCGAAATGGCGGGGGGTCACTGTACTACATATATACCATATGTAAAATAACAATAAATTGAAATTGAATTGATATTTAATAGTATATTTTAGAGCACTTGCACTGAAAGTGCTGCATAGAACTTTAAGCTACAGTTACAAATGGATACAATGTAATGTCTTAATCGTTGTCTACAAAATATTAGCATAGAGGGCCAGAGGAGCTTAAGAGTTTTAGATACCTAACTGAATAAATAAGCAGGTACTTGGGGTTTGGTTTTTTTTTTGGGGGGTGTTTTTTGTTTTGTTTTTGTTTTTCTTGTCCCTACATGATAGAAAAATGGCCAGCATATTTGGAGCAGTAACAAGATTTAAATATTTTTAAACCATTTTGATGAAGTTTGCTTCATCATCATCATCATCATCATCGTCTATTATAGCGACATCTAGGGCAATAATAGTAAATTGTAAAATTGTTCATTCCCATCGGTAAGAACAAAATATACAAAGACTTGATTTAGAACAGGATGTAAAAATAGTTTGATCAAGATCACATTTACCTCAAAACAGATTTTATGCTAGATAACCTATGAGTATAGGCACAAATACACTTGAATTTTATTTTATTGACAAGAAACTGTACAGCTACAATTATCAAAGAGCACTAGTGTAACTAAAGAGGGGAAATGGACCTATTAGGAGGTACAAATGGACACAATTGTGGAATGGCCCAGATCTGCCAGACTGTTGGCTTCCATTGAAATAATGTGTATTATAATAATAATAATAGTAACAACAACAACAGCATCAGCAAAGACGACGTCTTATAGAACAAATGCAAAACATGTTTCCTTGATGTCAGACAACTGCCAACTCAACTGAATCACCAAATCACAATTATGAGGTAGGTGAGGTGGTTATAAAATGATTGCAAGGAAACTTAGCTAACATGCCATGTTGGTTTAAGGTATGAGAGCCAGTGGTTCACACAGAAAGCATATACAGATGCAAAATAAAATAAAATAAAATAAAATAACATTAATAATAATGATAAAAATCCAATGGACTGTTTCAAAACTTTCTTTCCAAGACATGCCAGCAACAACTTCATCAAAAGGTGGTCATATATGAGCTGAAAGAAATACCCAGACAACCCTTCCCAAGGTACTTTTTTAATAACTTTATCCATCTGAATGGATGATTCCAGAGGGAATGGCTGTCAGTGAGCATGCATAGTCAAGCCACACTTAGAAGGTTAATAATCACCTTGGATCTACTGCACCGCTCCTTCAAAAAAGAATAGAAAGGCAGTTTTTGGTAGCATACCATACATTTCACAATTTGTAATATTGAAATCAATGGGGAAAGTCATGCAACTACAAAATGTATATTTCACCCTTATCTGGACACATATATACATATTTATATACATACATATATGCATAAGTACAATCAGCAAATACACTCTGCAGAAAATATCCTTGCATTTTGCTATTCCAGCGTGAAAACAACCAAAATTCAAATTCAGCTATATGTAACTTGTGTCTACATATAGTTGATCATCTGAGGGAGTGGAAGTACTTATATTTAGTCTCCTCAGCACCTCCACGAGGCACTGTGTTGTAGTTTATATCTAAGTGAAATGACTTGCTCAGGTAGTACAAAGTGGCTCATTGAAGCTACAGGTATGTTGTCTTAATCTAGCATATTGGTTTATTCTTGGAATAAAATATTGACAGTCATGACTTCCACCAAAGAATCTTGTGAACTGTGGTTTAATAGTGCTTCCAATTCCCCTAGAGATCACTGTTCTTCCAAAAGTCACAGAACCACAATTCTCAAAATTTCCTAGGAAGAAATAACAACTGTGTAACTAGTACAAACCTATAATACAGATACACCAAGTGACAGAATTGGGTCTAGAATTCAGACCGTCCATTTTAAAAAAAATGACTACACACTTCCATTAAATAGATACAGGACTATTCAAAATGTTCAATGCCCTTTGCACACTTACCAAGCCAAATGCAAAGGAATGAATGATGGTGTCAATACTGGCATCATTTCACTCATACTAACTGCATAAAGCCTGGGGTGGGCAAAGTGTAGCCATCCAGATGTTGTCACCATTGGCTATGCTAGTTAGGGAGGAAAGTAGTTGCAGTTCAATAACATCAGAAGGTTTACACTTTGTCCATCCTCATCCTACACACACACAGCCTAACCACATTGGATTCAGTCATGGAGCAATTTCCAGGAATCAGTGAGGTTATAAAGATAGGCGTTGATGTCATATAAGCATCTAAAATTCCACTGAACCTCCTCCAGCCACTGCAATTAACCCTGAAGTACTGTACTATCTGTTTTCCCCAAATGAGCAGACAACATACTACGGTATAGTCTGAATTAAACAAAGAAAAACAAACTGAACAAATCCAAAGATCTTAAAGACTTACCTTCTCTTGATTGTAAGCATTGCCCCCAAAAGGATAATTACAAACATAAGAAGACCAGCTATAACTCCAGCCATTTTCACTGTGTTGTCCACCTGCTTTTCTGGTTCCACTGCATTGGAATTTTGTGTAGAAGCTCCTTAAGGGGTTACAGAAAAGAAGGAAACAGTAAAAAGAAGTACTGTTGAAATAGTCAAAGCAACTCAGGATTCATTAGTAATTTAAACCGATGGGCCACATTTCAAAATGCTTCATATATCCACAATAGAAAATACAAACCCACCCCCCCAAGTATGATGTAAGGATTTTCTTCTGACATGATATCCAGCTACACACAGTGAACATCTTTTCATTTTAGATAGTTTTGGAAGTGCTGCAAAAAAATTAATTTTAATTTTCACCTGTGTTTGGAATCCAGTCATTTGGGATATCTTTGTGTTACATCTAGGATCTAAGACTTAGTTACACTAATTTATTGTCTGCTACCTTTGATTCTGGAATTCTACTCAAGATTGAAAATGAAGATATTAGACGTATGGAAACTACCGTAAGTGACAGATGAAAATAAATATTACAATGCTGTGCTATGCATGAATAGCTCTACGTCGCAAGATAGGAGACTCTGCCAGTTGTGGGAATTTTCCACCTGAGCAGAACACATATTCTCCAGCATTCTGACTCATGTGGAGAACAATGATGGACAGCAGAGAAACTGCTCTTCAGTTTTGTCCATTCTTATACACAGAGGAGCAAGGAAACTCAAAACACTCCTAAGCTACTCTGTGCATAGTATGTACAATTTGCTAACAACGGAATGGGTCCTTTGTGTCTCTCATGCAGTTTCAATAGAAACTGTTGAGTTCAACTGACAGAGCATCCCATCCAAGTCTCAGAGATTTTGATAACTGTTCCATCATTCCATCACCACTACCATCCATCGTAGAATATCATTTTAATTGCCAAGGTTTGATTGTTGGAAACAGGAAGGAAATTAGCACACATATAAGAAACTCCAATAGATAAACCAAAATTCATATTCCTCCATTTCTGGCTACCAAGTATTTCAGCTTAACTAACCAGGTCTCAAGTAACCAAAAGGAAAAATATCAAAGAGCTAGTTAAGAAGCCAGGTCATATGTCTGGTTTTATTATATTCTCTTGTTCTGGACTAGAATTATGGACAATATTTTTATTGTCTATTATTGGACTTGGTTTTTTTACATGATCTCTTATATGTCTTATATGGATTATATTTATTTGTTTTCTTATGCATTCTATGTTGTGCACTGCCCAGAGTTCCTTTTGGAAAGTCAGGTAGTCATTAAATAATAATAAATAATAAATAATAAATAAACAGGCAACAGTACAGCCAGCTAAAATTAAAATTAAGCTATTTTTAAAAATAACCTTTTAAAGTTCTACTTGTCCAATTTTGGTACAGGTACACTGTACGTACCTGACATATATGCATTAATGAACTTGATTTTAATGTTGACTTTATATCTTTGTAAATTTTATATTTATCTTGCTAACTATAAATACCTCACACTAGTAAAATGCTAAGTATCAAACAGAAAATAACTCATTTCTGCCTATCTGCCTATGATTTGAACAATTCTACCCATCTTCCCAAATAGCCAGTAGAAGACCCCCCACCTATGATCCTGATAAGCTCTCATAGATGTTACAGTTTCCAGCCACTGATAAAGGGAAGAGGTGGAAGTATCTGAATAAATCTTCTTCCACCCCCAGCAATCGTACAGAAGTGTATTTGTAGCAATAGTGGAGTTTCTCATGGTGCTTAGAACGATTTGTAATAAACCATGAGACAGATGAAACAGGCATGGCAGGTATCTTACTCTCTGGATAAATTTAAATAAATTCAAATGACAAAGGAAGAAAAGTGTCAGAAAGAAGATGGGCTATGGGGATATACATAGCACCTTTTGAAGAAAAGTCAGATTTATTATTATCATTCTATAGCAGAAGAGTCATGTATGCATTAAGCACTATCATATACTGCAAGGCATTTTGAGTGTCTGTGAAAAGGAAGCTGGACAAATAAATAAAATGAGATTGTGTCTGTATGATTTTACTAGTTTTGATGCTATGACTCTTACAAAGATGGATAATTCACTTTATCTCAGAAACATGGTAAAACTGCATATGTTTGATAGCTCTGCAGTGCTCCTTTTTGCTAGATACTATTAAAAAGGTCCTCCAGAA
Organism: Phrynocephalus forsythii; assembly: GCA_029282475.1. Classification (NCBI taxonomy): domain Eukaryota; kingdom Metazoa; phylum Chordata; class Lepidosauria; order Squamata; family Agamidae; genus Phrynocephalus; species Phrynocephalus forsythii. Next base: position 96,794,914 of record JAPFRF010000005.1, read on the forward strand.
AGTACAAGTAGAACATCAACCAGAAGTCAAAAAGATAAACAAATGCTAGTGTTTCAAAAGAAAACTGATTTTGAAACACCAGATATGTTCCAAATAAATAAATAAATAACCAGCTTGTCACCATCTGATAATTTGTTCTGAGAGAACAACTATAGTTTGATCAAGGAATTTCCAAGTATGTACAAAATTACTGTATGTCTTGCTCTTTAGGTGCTCTAGTATATATAATATGTTAAAGGCCCATTAGCAAGAGTATTAAACAAGATTATTCTCTTTGAGAGAAGCATGAGATTGATTGCTTTTGTAAATAACAGGTAACGAAGGATCTGGGGCTGGGTAGGCAAGTGTGAGGACAAAATTGAATGTTAAATATAGTTCATTGAGTTAGATGTCTGGCTGTGGAAACAGATGTTGGTGTTCAGTTCCCCACTAGGAATCCCCAGGCTTTTTCACCTTGGACAAGCTGCAGAGTCCCAGGATGCCCCTGAAGAAGGGAATGGTAAGGTACCCCTGAGTATTCTCTACCCAGAAAACTCTGGAAAAAGTCGCCATAAGTCAGAACTCAACTCAGTGGAATAAAATCATGATTATCTCACACTTAGGACAAACACACTCATTCAGATATCGGAAACAGTGCTCATTCAAGTGGTAAAAAGGGGGTATAATTGTGAAGACCTGCTTAAAATAGCATACATTATTACAATTGTCCCTAGCAGAGATGGGCACGAATAGAAAAAATGGAGTTTTGTTTGTCGTTTAGAGGTCCGTTTCGGTTCGTTTTCGTTGTTCGTGATTTTTTTGCAAAAAAATCATTTTCGTTTCATTACCGTTTCGTTACCGTTTTGTTACCGTTTTGTTTTCATTTTGTTACCATTTATTCCAATTTTACGTAATTTTTTTTAGCATTTAAAGCAGCTCACTTCATTGCTGTAACGGAAACGGAACGCATGACAAAAATCCCCGCGTTTCTGTTCATTTCGTTTCATTTTAGAGACCAATTTTGTTTGTCATTTTGTTATGTAACGAAACAAAAAACAAAAAACAAAAATGAAAAATTGTTCGTTCCGTGCCCATGTCTAGTCCCTAGAATGTAAACAATGGCTTCCTGGTATTTATCCATTGTTTATTTGTAATAATACTTATTGTTTGTAGTTTAAATATTGTGTTTGAATGATGTAAGCTCCCTCGGTCCTTCTTAGAGAGAAAGAAAAGGTAGAGACATTTTGAATAAATAATAAGTGTGTTTCTTGTCCCTGGGTGACACTAAAATGTACTGATGGTGAAATGTGGTTACTGGATTTCATGTTGATTCTCAGGTGTAATATGCCACACCCGAACTTGCCAGTGTAATATGTAATATGTGGCATTAAGGCAGAAATAGTCTGTGATTCATTCCTTCTCTTAACTAGATTAAGAAGACAGAGAAAATGATAGCCAGATTCTCTGAGATTTAGTTGTACTTACCTCCATGTAAAAGTTATAGTCTCCTTTCATGGCATACCATACATCAGTGATGGCGAACCTTTTAAAGTCTGAGTGCCCAAACTGCAATTCAAAATCCACTAATTTTTTGCAAAGTGCCAATGCAGCTATTTAACTTGAATACAGGTGGCTGTGAAGGGGTGATGTCGGGTGCCCACAGAAAGGGCTCTGAGCACCACCTTTGGCACCCATGCCATAGGTTAGCCAACACTGCCATAAGTTATTGTAACAACTGACAAGGGCAAATGGGAACAGATCTCAAATATCAATATAAGGCTGTTGATTTTCTGCAAGGTTCATTGGCATCAGCAATATCTGTTGTGATAATCAGGTCTGATATAACGTGATTGACTGGAATACATTTAGGACATGCATCACATTTATTGCATACATGTAACTGCTAATAAATATAATCAATAAAGATCAGTCACACAACACAGGATGCTGTACTATATCTATACTATCTGCATGTTAAAATGCAAAGGATGGGGTACCTTACCTGGGGGGTGAGGAGGGGAGAATAACTCTAGCTGGGAGGAATACATTATAGGTGAAATAAGATTGGTCTTGTTTGTAATCCATGTGCCATTGAAGTCAGTTTCAAAAGCCCCATTAGTTTCAACATACGGTGAAAATATCTACTTCAGATAGATAGATAGATAGATAGATAGATAGATAGATAGATAGATAGATAGATAGATAGATAGATAGATAGATAGTCACTACCAGCTTGTTCTCTAAGGCAAGGACCTTGTAGTCATGTTGAAAAATGAGAAGAAAATACCTAGCCAAGGAAGAGCTATTGTGAAAAAGGCAGATCCTATGCCAATGTCATACAAAATTAGAAAGGGAAATGAAATGGCAGATTGCTGCATTTGAAATAGACATTATACAATAATCAGAACTGGTGAAGAACAATGTGACCAAAGTGATCAAGCAGATGGATCAACTCTACTGTGAGGAAAAGCTACAATGCTTAGAATTCACTACCACAGAAAGAAGGCAAGGGACAACATGATGCAAATGTAAAAATGCATGGAATAGAAAAGGAGGGCAAGGACACACCTGTCTCTTATGGCATGAGAACCTGGGACTATCCACTAAAGCTAAATAATAGGAAATAAAGAGCAGCCAAACCATTCATTCATGAATCAGATTATTAAACAACAGAATTCACTGCCACAAGAGGTAGTAAAAGCATTAACATGTACAGCTTTAATGGAGTATATTATATATATTATATTTATATGGAGTATAATAATGGCTCTATACTACTTCCACTACCAAAAGCAGCAAGTGGTAAACACACACAATGAATGCTAAGGATTTCATGCTCTGTGGTGGGCTTTAAGTATCATCTGGTTCACTACTCTGTGAACAGAATGGTACCTATGCTCTGATTCAGCATAACTCTAGAGCAGTGTTGGTGAACCTATGGCACGGGTGCCAAAGGTTTCATGACAGCTACCTATATTTAGGTTAAATTGTTGTATTGGCACTTTGCGAAAAATTAGTGGGTTTTGTCATCACAGCTTGGGCACTCAGTCTCTAAAAGGTTCGCCATCACTGCCCTAGAGCTATTAATAAAAAAAGACTATTCAGAGATTTCAGTCATGCACTTTTTCATGGCTATCTGGCCTTTTCACAATGTATTATCTAAAACTAAAAAAAACAAAAAAACATTCCTACATGCATTGTGTACATTTCCTAATTTGCTTCATTAGGAACTGAAGTATCTCTTGATCATATGATCTTCAAACGAAGCAGCAAACAAACTTTTTTGTGCACATTGCATTGCATTATTTCCTAATGTTTCCTCTTGTTTTCACATAATTATTCAGCTTTGTATATCTGGATCTTAGCCATGGATGTGACTTATAATTTAATGTTGTTCATTTCAAAACTGAATTAAAAACCTGTTGCCTCATAACATGTTCACATCCATCAGCCTTCATTTTATTTCAGGTTGTGCTTAAGTAACATGCAGAGTTCAATTTTTTTGAAAAAAAAAAACACAATTCCTGCATTTTTAGAAATGTTCTTTTCATGACAGGTAATTTAAAACCAGTAGGAAATAAAGTAGCAGAAAGTAATTAACTGAATCATGGTGAACAAGTGGAATAGAAAGACTGAAAAAGAGAAAAAGCCATAGGAACAGAATATGTGTCAGTTCTAGTAGAAAAGGGGGAAGAGGAGGGATTAGAAACAATTAATAGGAATCTGAAAGGCAAGAAGCGTTGGAAGAGACCTCAAGGGCCATCCGGTCCAACCCCCTGCCATGTAGGAACCCCCATCAAAATACTCCCAACAGATCATCCAGCCTCTGCTTAAAAACCTCCAAAGAAGGAGACTCCACAACCCTCTGTGGCAGCACATTCCATTGCCAAACAGCTCTAACCATCATGAAGTTCTCCCTAATGTTAAAATGGCATCTCTTTTCCTATCGTTTGAAACCATTGCCTAGTCTCTGAAGCCATGAAAAACTCATTGTCCTCTCATTGATATGAAACTGGAGAAGATACTCATAAAGGACTGATATTAGCAAGACAAGATAAATAAAAATCCTGAAGTTCAAGGAAAAAAAAACAGAGATGAAAAAACAAAAAGAGGGGAAATTATAAGATTGCAAGATAAAAAGCCTGTAAATAACATGCCCACCCTGCATGTCCTGAATTAAAAATTCAGCTCCTACAGCCGGATGATTTGGTCAGAACCCTTGGGGAGGTGAGGGACACCACATGTCTGTTGTATGCTTGCCCTTCATGGATCATAAAAGCTGGCAGAGAAGGTATGGCAGACTGGTTAAGAAGAGTAGTGAATGTCTCCTTACAATAGGGCAGGGTTCTGGCATGCTTAAAGGAGGCATAGTAAAACCACTGTTAAAAAGCCCCTCCTTAGATCCAACAATACTGAATAATTACCAACCAGTACTGATTATCCCATTCTTGGGGAAAGTCATGGAGAGGGCTGAGGCCTCACTGTTCCAGAGATTACTGGATGAGATAAACTACCTGGATCCATTTCAGTCTGGCTTCAGGCCTGGCTATGGGACTGATGGCACTGGTTGCATTGGTAGATGACGTAAACAAGGAAATGGATAGGGGATCTGTGTCCATTTGGTTTTACTAGACCTTTCAGCTGCTTTTGACACTACAGATCATGACTTCCTTTTGACTCGCCTCTCTGAAATGGGAATTAGGGGCAATGCATTAAAGTGGCTCTGGTCCTTCCTTCAGGAAAGAATGCAGAAAGTGGTGTTAGGTGATTCATGTTCATCGCCATGGGCACTGACCTGTGCACTCTCCCAGGGCTCTGTTCTGTCTCCTATGTTATTTATTCTATATGAAACCACTGGGGGAGATTAACAGGACTTTTGGAGTTAAGTGCCACCATCATGCTGATGATATCCAGCTCTACCTCTCATCACCTCCAGATTCTGAGGGAGCTATTTATCTCAACTTTACATGAGTGTTTAGCTGCAGTAATTAACTGGATGAAACAAGACAGAGGTTCTTCTGGTCAATTGAAAGGGAGATCAAGGATAGAGATGCAACCTGTACTGGATGGGGTCATCCTCCAATTGAAAAAAGAGGTACACAGCTTGGGGGTGCTCTTGGGCTCATCCTTGAGCTTGGATACCCAGGTCATGGCTGTGGCCAGGAGCACATTTACACAATTGAGGCTAGTGCACAAGTTACACCCATTTCTTGGGAAACCTGCTCTGGCCACTGTGCACTCATGTCCAAGTGACTTCCCGGCTAGACTACTGTAATGCACTCTATGTGAGACTACTGATGAAAAGTCTCAGAAAACTTCAATGGGTCCAAAATGCAGCAGCCAGATTGCTGACTGGAGCGGGGTACATTTATCACATTATACCCCTATTAAAACAGCTCCATTGGCTGCCAATCAGCTATCGAGCACAATTCAAAGTGCTGACCTTAACATATAAAGCACTGTACAGCCTGAGTTCTAGCTACCACAAAGATCAGATCTCACAATATGAACCAGCTTGGGTGTTAAGGTCATCAGGAGACCTTTCTCTCCATCCCCCACACCTTCACAGGTACATCTTGTGGAAACACATGAAAGGGGCTTCACGGCTGCTGTATCCAGACTCTGGAACTCCCTCCCACTAGAGGCCAGAACTGCCCATCTCTGATGTCTTTTCAGAAAGAGTCAAAGACCTTTCTCTTCAGGCAAGCTTTCCCTGAGTTATGGACTTCCTGTTATGTGACTTTTATATGAATCAACTATACATGATTACATAGACTTTGTGTTTATAGACTTTGTGATTGCATTGATATTATACTTTCAATGTTAGTTTTCATCACTCATAATTTTTACATGGAATTTTTACTCTCTTGCATTCTCTTGTAGCTTTAATGTAATGTTGTCTTTTAATGCTGTTAAGATGTCCCTCAATTCCCTGTGCTCAATACTTGAATATGTTTTAATTGTACTGGATTGTATATTGTCCCTCATTACTGTAAGCTGCCTTGGGTCCTTTTCCAAGGAGAAAGATGGGGTAAAAATACTCTAAAATAAATAAAATAATAAAATACTAAAGAGGAGGGGAAAACATGAAAGGAGAAGGAATTGACTTGTTTAAATAGAGAACAAACTATTTAAATATGACTTTTATATATTGTACAATGAAATTCACTAGTTACGGATAGGATAGCATTTAAAATTGAAGTGCTCTGTTGCACACAGAAAACAGGAAGAAGAGTCAAGGAGAGCAATGAAGAAGATTGTTGGTAAGCCCAACAGGAGGAAAAAAGTAGCCAAATAAAGTTGATAGGCCCATAGTCAAATTCCAAAAGATTCATTGTGTTTTACTGGATGGCGTACTACTGGAAACAGGTATTTCCCCCTCTGTTATTGTCCTCTCATGGACCCTAGTAATGAATTCTAGATGGCCAAAAATCCTTCTAATTCCAGTTCTTGTCACTACAGAGGACTGCAAAGAGATGACCCTCTCCCCACGTACCAAGAAGAATGTGCATGGACTGTCAACACCACCAGGGCAAGACTACAACCACAAGATAATATTTATGTTCTTTAATCTGGTCCCAATTGGCTGTCCCTAGTAGGTTTACTAAATTTTACCCCACATGGGTATTGCCCACAAAAGCTTGCAATGATTTTTTTTCTATTAGTGGCCTATAAAGGTATCACATACAGCCTTGTCTCACATTTGGAAAGAAAACAGATTTCACTTTCATAGGGGTTGGATACTGAAACCCACTGTGGGATGCATGTCAATGTATTTAGAAGAAATCTAAGAGTGCAACTGGTGAAGAAACAAGGAGTAGGGATGTGAATATATAGGAAGGAAAATGATTTTAAAAAGACCAATTGAGGAAGCACCATAATCTCTTCTACTTCAATTGCTACTTACTCAGGGGCATATATGGGGGTGGGGGTGGAAGGGTGCATTTGCCCCAGGTGTGCAGCAATCTGGGGGCACCTGGATGAGGATGAGGATGAGGATGAGGAAGCCCTGCACCCTCCTGGCAACAGTCTTCCTTTCCCCCAGCTAAGGCTTGGCAATCCTTAGTTGTTGGAAAGGAGGAGAGGTGCTATCTGGTGGGAGCATGGCCCTCTGCTGGGGGTTGCAGGGGGGACAGCAGGCAGGTAAGCAGCCATGGGTCCAAGGCTTCTTGGGGGCTGCCAGTGGCACCCGCCATTGGACTGGGAACTGGTGTCTGATTTTGGCAGAGAGAGGCACAGCAATTGCTGCTTGCAGGTGGCCCTGGCAGGATCACCCTCAGTGCCTGGGGCTTCCCTGGGCACAGTGGATGGGGTCACTCCTCCTCCGTCCACCCACCCACCCAGCGCCCACAGGCGTAGCAAAGGCAGTGCTCATCCCACCAGGGAGTCCAGTGTGCTCACCCAGCACATGGAGAGCGATTGAATGACTGAGTGAGAGCGTGGGGGCCATGCTGGGTGGGTGAGACCTAGTTTGGGGGGAGAGGGTGCAAAAACTGACTTTGTCCCTTGGTGCTCCAAACTCCAGCTATGCCTCTATACTTGCAATGCTAATCAACAGGGTGCCAGTGTAAATCTGAGAAAAGGGAAAGAAGTATGAGAAATAGGGAAAGAAGATAAATACAGAAAAATGAAAGGTTGTAATGATGTGAAAAAGTAAAGGTGTAAAACATGAGCAAAGCAAGTCGAGAATTTTATTGCCAGCCAAATGAGCAGACAGCAAGGACTGCACTCATAACCGAAAGATATAAGATGTGAGAAGAACTGTTGGAAATAAAATATGGTTATTCCAATCAATGTTGAAAAAAATCAAGATCAGACAAAATAGGAAACAGGCAGGGCAGCAAGTATCTGCTAAGAAGTAGGAAGATATGTCAAGAATATTCAGGAATATTTAGACAAGGAAGAAATAAAAAGTACAAAACTGGAAGAACACTAGAAGAAATTTAGGATTTTTAAAAATCAAGATGTTATAAGCAATATTTAATCTTCTCAGTATGCATAGGTCATAGAGAATTGAGATACAGGGAGCTAAGAATGAATAATTTGCTTTTAAATTGAATTTGGATATTTCTTTTGCCTAATATTCCTCTCTTCTTTCTTGAGGGAGAATATGCTGCAATCAGGACTAGCTTTTATTTCATTCCTACCCAATATTCCGAAAAAAGGTCTTGCTTCATGTCAATTTTAGAGGCGAGTTCCTGTGAACAGAGATCCTAATCTTTTGATTAGGAGACTTTGCAATCTTTCATTTCTAGTCTCTTGTCTCCAGCCATCCAATTTCCCCACCTTAGCTGGAGTTCATGCTCTTGAAATCCACGCTGTTCATCTGCCAAAAGGATAGAGCAAGATCTCTCAAGTGAACCAGCTGTGCCATCTTACAATCACTCTTTTGCAGCATGTTAGGAAGGTGATACTGCCTATTATACCAGCAAGGGCAATTGCAGAAATTTATACTTCGTGGGAATTAAAACAAACATTTGGTTCACTTGAGTGCAATATAATACACCGCAATAAGGTCCAACTGCTAATCATTTCAGTAGACCCATTCAGTCAATAGGATTTGCACAAGTGGCAACCTATCATTGAGTATTGTAATTGATTAAATGGTCCCAAATACTCAAAAATAAAATCCTAGTGGGGACTAGCAATTTGATTTGTGGCTCCGTCATCTTAAGAAAGCATGCAGCATGGCAGATCCCACTGTGAATCAATAATCAGAGTTTTGTAGACTTTGAAGACCTATTATTCTAGCCTGCCATGCTTTTTTGGAATGGAGCTGGGAATTTGTCCATAATCTGAATGATTCCTACTATAGTACCTCAGTCCGATCAGAATTAATCATGGACTTTCTCACATAATAAAAGGCTTAGCGTGTATAGCTAACTTTAATTTACTTGGTTCCTATGTTTTTCCTGGTTCTTGAATTTCATGGGTGGTCATTTTTGTTGTTGATGGTGGTTATAACTGGAAATGGGAAGCAAACAGATGGTAATATCTACTCTGCTATTTTCACCAGCCCATTAAAATATGTCTTTTGCAACGGATCATGTGTCCATAAGTAAGAAATTCAGTTTTGTAACTGATCTCTGGAAGTTTTCAAAAGCCATCAATCTAACATGCATGCACCTTTTATAAAACACATCTCAGTTATATCAGGTTGTGAGTTTTCAGCACTCTCCAGAGCTTCCAACCATTGTAATTCACTCTGTACATTTAGACCATGAATACCACTGGCATGCCAAGGAGTGATAAGATAACTTTAAATTGCTGAGAATTTGAACTGAGAGTATGAAATGAATGTTGTTATATCTGGGCTCTATGTAACTATCCCCCCCAAAAAAAAATATGCCTTACTTATTACAGGAAGCATCTTCAAAAGCAAAACAACCACAATTTGCAATTTGTAAATAATAGTTTATGTGTCATAAACTTTATTCATCAGTTTGGGGTAATTCCTCTCAGGAGACCAAGCCACACCCAAAAATTTAGCATCAAGAAGATATAGAAAATAGCCTATGCCACATTCTGCATTAAAAAACAACTTTCATTAAAAAGATGGGGTTTTGATTTTCTGTTACAAGATAAATTGAAATGCTGTCTCTTTCTTCTGTCCCATGAAAGACAGCTTAAGTGGACAGTAGGGTTTAAGAACAAAACCAAGAAGAAAGGGTCAGAAAAAGAGAACTTCAGGTCTTTTTATTAGCAGTACTCAGTTGATTCTCAAAAATGAACATCAAAATCTTGCATCACATAAGCAAAGTCATAAATGTTAGTCTATTCCCAGCTGGTAAATAAAAAAGCCCTTGCCCCAATTCTTGGGTTGTGTATGTGCATCAAAACAAAATGCATGTATAGAATCCTTGGATGTCCATGAGAAACACAGTGGGTGGCTATTTATCAGTAAGGAATATATCAGAAATTATGCCTTGCTTACATTATGCAACAATATTTTGGTTAACAATTCAAACTTGTGTCCTCCAGATATGCTGGAGCACAACTCCCCTCAAGTGTTATTGGAAGTACCAATGATGAGGACTGTAGTTGTACCACACCTTGAGTGGACTTGACTGCAGAAGGATACATTAAAACATTACTGATTAGAGATGGGGACGAAATGATTTTTTTTGTTTCATTATTTGTTATTTGTTTCATTATGTAACAAAACAAATAATGCCCCTAGGGGCAAATTTAAAATGAAATGAACCGAATTGAGAAAAATTGGTTCAGTTAGGTTCTTTTCGTTAATGGAGGGCAGCATAGATGTCTCCTACCTGGTGCTGGTCTGGAGGTCCAGTCTTCCTGCCTTCTGGGACAGCGACAAGGAAAAAAAGCCAACGGCCGCACTACAGCTATAGCGCGGCCATTGGTCAGCATTTAAAAAATTAAATAAAAAGAAAAGAAAAGAAATAAAAATAATAAAAAGGAGCGCTGACTAGGCCCCAAGGATGGCCTGGTCGGCACCCTAAAATAATAATAATAAATAATAATTTTAAAAACCCAGCGCCGACTGGGCCCCAGGGGCTGCGTGGTCAGTGATGAAAGAAAAGGGGGGAAAAGCCCCGTACTACAACCCGGAAGTGTATGTGGGGGGAAATAGAAATAAATAAATAAATAATGGAGTGCCGACCAGAACCCCAAGGGTGGCCTGGTTGGCACCCTAAAATAAAAATTTAAATTAAATTAAATTAAAAAACCCATCACCAACCAGACCCCAGAGGCGTTTGGCAGTGAAATAAAAAAAGCCCCATGCTACAGCTGTAGCGTGGCGCAAAAGTGAAAAAATAAAATAAAATAAAATTTAAAAAAAATTAAAAAGGAGTGCCAGCCAGGCCCCAGTGGTAGCCTGGTCAACTCCGCACCCTAAAATAAAGGGGAAAACAGACAAACAAAAACCCAGCGCCGACCGGGCCCCAGGGGCCGCACAGTGTGAGCTGGGGAAAAGGGGGTAAAAACAAAAAATGAAATACAGTGGTACCTTGTATAAAGGAATTATTTTGTTCCAAATGAAATTATGTTGAGCAAATTTTCTTTTATACAAATTCCCATAGGAATGCATTGAAAACAGAGTAATCCCATTTTTATGTTGTATGGATTCTTCCCATAGGTGATTATGTTAAGCAAATTTCCCCTATCTCCAGAATGTTTTATGTTGTACAAATTTTATGTTATACAACCTGTTTGTTATACAAGGGTCCACTGTAATGAAACAATGAAATGAATTTTTCTGCGAAAATTCACAAAAAACAAAATGAACTGAACCGACCTCCATAACGAAACAAAACAAAACGAAACACCATGTTTTCGATTCGTGCCCATCTCTATTACTGATAGGATAACTCATTGTGTCAGTGGTATAACCAGCTGAAAATGAATAGAACGATAACAGCAAGAAAGAAGCAATGTGCAATATCAATTAGAGACATTCACAAAGGGGACTGAATTTAAAGACATAAAATATGTCTTCATATTGTGCATATACAAATAATAATGAAAATACACTTTTGTTTTCATGACTTGTGATAGTTTTAATGAAACTGAGTTAAGTCAAATTAGATAGCCTTCCCATGTGATTATACAATTTTTAAATCTGCAACAACACAAACTGTAATGAACATGTATATGGTTGTCATGTAGTGGCACCAATTCAAACAAATTGATATTTGGTATGAATGCTTCTTGACGACAAACTCCACTCCTAAGGTGCTTTAGGAATTTTCATTCCTTTAGAAATTCAGTTATAAGGATATTAAATGGCAACAATATGTTTATGGAAACCTTCAGAAGCACCCCAGAAAAAAACGAATAATTGTGATTCAATTTTTTTCAAATAGCTTAGCTTGTTGGGGACCGGGACAGCATACCTCATGCCATGTTGTACAAGTATGTAAATTATTAACAAAATGTCACCCAGAGGCTGTTGACAGACACACAATATTCCAAAGCTGTCATATCCATCCTGGCTCATCATTCATTGATGTTCTTTTCATTTCATACACATGGCAGTTCCCTTGATGAAACACTTTGCAATTCAATGTGATTCTAGAAAAATAACCATACTTACAAACCATTCTGTACTTTTTCAATTGTTATATTTGTTATTTAGTTTATTTATAAATTGACTAATAAGTGAACCTTATTAGAGTGTAAACCACTTAAAGAAGTTTGATCTGGAATTCTGAACACTAGAGTCCCCATAAAGCAAAGCTGTGTGCTGTTATTTTAAACTGGCAGATCCCTCAAGAAGTGTGCTACTGCCATTATTGCTATACATCAGGTCTGCCCAACTGGTAGCCCACAAAGGGTTCAAAAGTAGCCCGCCGGCCATCAATAAAAAAGTGAGGGTATCAGTTCTCCACCCTCCCTCCCCCATTGTCTCAGCCAAGCGAGGCAGTTCAAGGGCCATGGCGCATTGAAATCTGTTCCCTCCAGAACATATTAATTGGTTTTCAATGCATTCCTATGGGAAACCACTGCTCTACTTAGAAAAGTTTTTACTGATGAGCATGTGCTGGGAACGGATAAAATTCATAAGTAGGGGTTTTAGTGTAGTAGCCCTCAGGCACTTTGGGCCAGAAAAAGTAGACCTTGGCCTGTTCAAAGTTGAACAGCCCTGCTATACATAAATTTAAAATCAGAATATTTTAAAGTGTGAAAAAGAAGCAAGGAGGATTGTGTTCCTAACTTAGGAAGACAGACATTAAAGACATTTGAAAATGAAACTATATAATGGGATAAAACTACCAAAGGGATCGTGTATTATTCAAGTGTATCAAAAGATAAATTGTGATAATTCTGATATGAGATGAATTGTCTGTGGAGCTAGAATACACTAAAAAGACACTCTAATCCTAGTAAATTAACAAACATTCTAAATAAACCATAGGCTTCTGGAATTACAAAACTGTTCATGCATTAGGAGGAGAATCCGGTTTTCTCATGTTGTTCTACATGCAATTATCTCTGTATTTGTCAATATTTTATTTGTTCTAGTTGTTGAGCTCTTTGCTTCAATTCAGTATATACTCAAAGCAATACAGACTGTTTTGTGTTAATCAGGGCTGTGGAGTTGGTAGATAAATGTTCCGACTCCGACTCTGACTCTGACTCCTAAGTTTTTTTGTGCTTCTGACTCCGACTCCGACTCCCCGACTCCGACTCCTCTGTATTAATATGCGAATATATTTTATACATTCCTTGGGGGAAAGAGCCGACCCCTGTGGGACCCCACGAGGGAGCACCCAGGGAGCCGACAGCTCCCACCCCAAGCTGCACACGCTGGGGCTGGTCTTCCAGGAAGGACCGGATCCAGCTGAATGCTGTGCCCCTGATCCCCACCACGGAAAGCCGGTCCAGTAGGATACTGTGTTCAACGGTATCACAGGCCGCAACCAACACTGTCTCAGTCCCCCGATACAGCCTGAACCCAGACTGGAATGGGTCAAGGACTTGTTCTTCCTCCAGGAATGACTAGATCTGGATGGCAGCCACCCTCTCGATGACCTTGCCCAGGAAGGGGACGTTGGCAATCTGATGGGAGTTGGCCAATTCGTCCGACGCCTGGGCAGATTTCTTTAGGGTGGGCTTCACCACTGTCTCCTTCAGGCGAGAGGGAAAGACCCCCTACCTGAAGGAGGCAGTGGAAATAATGGAAGCCCACTCAGTCATATTCCCTCCCGCAGATTTAATAAGCCATGCAGGGCAAGGGTCGAAGGGGGAGGCCACCGGCCTGCAATAAGCCAGGGCCCCGGAGGCCTCAATACTATTCTTATAGTAGAGAAGTCACTAATTATAACTTTTTGTGAATTGGGACATTTAAACTTGCTTTTTTAAAAATTCCAATCTAAATTTAGTAGGAGTCGGAGTCGGAGTTGGTGCATTGTTTGCCAACTCCAACTCTGACTCCAGGTACCCAAAATTTCCTCCGACTCCGACTCCCGACTCCTCGACTCTGACTCCGAATCCGACTCCACAGCCGTGGTGTTAACTAGGTTTCTCCACCAATTGTCATAAACACTTCTATATATAGTGAGAATATGTGTACAGACTTGTCTCACTGTACATTTTTATGAGTTAAAAGATAAATGTCAATTGAGGAACAGCTGTTTCATGCAATGAAATCTCGCTTATAACATGCTAGAAATAAGATCGATATTAATCTCATGCACACCTGCTGAGCATTTCTACAATGTTAACTATGTCAAAGTAAGTATATAACTCCTCCCATGACTCCCATTATACATGCTTAGTAGTACTACTGTATATTGCATTTTGCCCCTCAATTAAGGATTTTCTTTATCAACATTTCCCAAATCTTTCAAGTCTTAGATCTTCCAAAGCAGAGAGAGCAGCAGTTTATTCTCATATTTCAAACATGTGGAATCTCCCCCCCCGCCCCAGATTTAATCCAGGTTTGAAAGTGAAATAATATATTTTACATTATTATAGGTAAGCAGGATCATATGTTCTGTCCATGTATCACATTTCCACAGGATTGTATTGGGTCAGATCCAGATTTACTCAACATGGACACAGAGTTCATTGAATTCATTCACTTTAACTCTTGAATCCATGCAAATTTGCTGTGAGTATAATGACTGCATTAGGGTGAGGATCAAGAAAGAAGTGAATAGGATGTAAAACTGGACATTTGCTTATGAAATGGAATTTTTAAAACAAATTGTATTGCTTCTGTCTACATATTTTTTTATCATTTTTACCATATGCATGGAATAGAATTATTTGTGGCAAAATCTGATAGGAAGGAGAAAAAATAATGCTTCTCAACGTTTCAGCAAATATTTGGAACAGATATATTATAGGGTTCCTCTATCTTCAAACTACCAACTGAAGATGCTATCCTTTGCTTTGCCTATGCTTTCTCTTAAGCTATTCTGGTGTTAAATTGAGGGGACATCTACTATGATAGAGAGTTGGGAGAGTGAAAACAGACAAAAAAATACTTCTTTACCCAACATGTTTTTAGTCTATGGAATTCCTTGCCACAGGATGTGGTGATGGCATCTGGCCTGCATGCCTTCAAAAGGGGATTGGACAGATTCCTGGAGGAGAAGTCCATCACAGGTTACAAGCCATGATGGAGATGTGTAATCTCCAAGCGTAAAACCAGGGTACTTCAAAGGCCAGATGCAGGGGAATGGTACAGTGATCCTCCTACTATTGCAGGGTTAGGGACCTGACCTGACCCACAATAACTGAAAATCCGCGATATGTGGATGCAGGTCAAGTCAGGCTGGGGGGAGCCTAGCTGGGCGCTCTTGTACTTACCCCCAGCTTGGCCCTACCCAAAACGGGCCTGTGAGAGCCTTTCTGGGCCTTCTGGGGGCCCAAAAAGGGCCTCCCTGCGAACCCAAAGTGACTTCCAGTAAACCGGAAATCATTTCTGAGGCCTCCGACGGGCCTAGAAAGGCCCTCAGATGGACTTCTCCAGAAGGCCCAGGAAGGCCCTCACAGGTCTGTTCGGGGCAGCTCCATTCCTGGAATAAGTATGGGGGCTTGAAACAGGCCTTTTCTCCCTTACCCTAGGGGGCCTTTTTTCATATACTGCTGTCCCGTGATATATATGAACCACAAAAGGGCGGGGGACAACTGTATCAGGAGACAGATATCTAGTCTCATGAGCTCCCAGGCATATTTGGTGGGATACAGGAATGGGGACTAGATGGGCCTTTAGCCTGATTCAGCACGGCTCTTCTTATGTTCTTATAGATATAGTACCAAATCTTACAATGTTTTGATTATATACCAGATAAATACTAGCACTGAAATTAAGAAAAAACTCCAGAAATGTCACAACTGTACAGTCAATTTAAAAATCAAAGTGATATTTTCATTAGACCAATTTTTCTTTAAGTTGACATATCAAGTCAGAAAGTCTGACACTTGAACATTTTCTCAAAACAGACCTCTATGAAAAAAGTGTGTTCATCACATTTAGGGATAAATGTTAACTGCGACAGACCCCTGCCCCTCAAAACTCAAATTACCAATGAGTGTTAATTTAGAATGCACTGAGTCATTGGTTCAACTGACAATCATTTGACCTTGACAGGCTTAATTAAGGCATCATCTTAATAAGCAATTCCGATATCAGTTACTGGCCAACACAGCTTCCTCTATATACTTCATGATCCTGAATTTTAAGTGACATATAGAAGGATAGTTTAACTGTGTGAACTTATTTCCATATAATTCTAGGTGTCATTCCAAGTGCAGCAATCCAACACGAAGCTATCACTTAGTAACTAGTTGTTGAAATTCATATTGTATCTGTGCTGGCCTAGTGCAAAGCTGTTGACAAACCCAATCAACATCATACTTGTTTCAACATGCAGGCAAAATATGACATGATGACAGTCTAGTGGCTGCCAATGTTTGCATTTTATGACATTCCCTTTCCTGAGCTGATAATCACCTGTGCTCATGAGGCTGGGTGGATTTCGGGTGGTCACCTGTTGCCTACTTATTACTGCTAAGCACAAGGAAAACGATTCCCAGGCAGCATGCACAAGAGAGAAAAGAAAAAAGGAAAATAAAAATAAAAATGTGCCAATTATTAAAACTGCATTTTCATTCCAAGAAATTGCACTCAGGAAAAAAAAAAAACATTGAGAGATATGGAACCATTTATGAACTCTCTGCTTTAGTTTCAATTAAGTGCCGAAATTAATGAAACACACTCTGAGAAAATAGGCAGTAATTGCTTTCTGTTTAGCAAAGTAGAAGCAATTTTCACTAATAAAGTGTCAATACTAACATATATTGTTTGGGAGTAAGGGGAAAAATAAGTTCATGTAAAAGGAACAGCTCATATTGTTGTACGAACATAAAGTGTATGTCATTAAGGAAACTAAGGGAGAAAAAACTGTTCATAAACCCAGTTGAATTAAAATTCTGTGACTGAGTACTGGTAAATTAGGATTTAATTATCAGCTTGCTTGAAAGGGGAGCCTGTTACACTAATGGTACACATTTAGGTTGATCAACATGTTAGCTGTTTTTCATCTCCGGTGGACTCCTGCCTCCTAATTTAAACACAGCTAATCTGCTGGTGGATATGATGTTTATGTTAAGGAAAAAGGAACAACTATAAAGACCACAAAGCATGGGATAAATAAATGAAAAAGGGCAGTAGCTTTATGTCTTATGGATAGAATATACACCAGAATATCAAGTGTCCAAAAATAAATGATAACTGTGAGACATCTAACATAAAATGATAAATTCTAGACATAAGGTACTAGGTTAAAATAAGATTAATGCAAAAAAAATCACAGACATTACACCCTATGGTTTAGCTAAAGGAGAATATTTATTTGTGCTTGAACATTCTTATTTTTAAGAAACACAGTGCCCAAGAGCACATAAAATATAATAGGAATAGTTGCCCACTGTCAAAGACAGAATTCCTACTAAAATGGATTTTCAGATTGATTTGGGCAGATACTGTATTTCAAGTTCGGATTGAGGGATGCCAAATGAGGGTAGGCTCAGGCTGACTCTTGAATAGCTTGGAAGTGAAGGTTTAAAAACCAGAAGCCTATGTCTACTCTTTCTTCTATTATTTTAAATTTGTGATGATGGTGATCATAACCACAATCATAATAATTATACTGGCTGTTGGCTGTGCTGGTCAATGAAGACGACTTCCTCCTAATGGAAAGCACCTATGCATGTACTCATGTATATTTGATACTGTAGATACCAAGTGCCTGAATAACTATTCTGGAATGGGGGGATGGCAGTTGCTATGGCTGCCATGTTGCGGAATCTGGTGGCTTCTCCTTGTCACATCTTTGAAGGTTGCTTTCTTGTAGGAACAGAGCCTCTGATGGTGAAACAGCTGGGTATATAGTGAACTGGTCTAATCAAATTTAGAGAAGTAATGAGAAAATGAGAAGACAAAAAAAATGGATGAATGGAACAAAGCAGATTTGAGAAAAGAGATCAGTGGTTTTCCAGGGAAAGGAGTGGGTGTGTTCATGATGGCTACCATTTCATATATCTCTAGTTCACATCCCAGAGCAGATAGGTTTTCCAGTATTGCAGCAAAGACTGTAGAAAATAATTCTAATACATATAGTTAATATTCATGAAGGTGGGAAAAACTTTAAAAGGAGTGAAGAGTGAGGGAGCTTGTGTACAAGGGGCCATCTCATTCCATAATGTTGGAGGACATCTATCTGATCCAGGCATTAAACACCAATGTTGTACCAACTTTAGCAAAATATGGTATCTGTCCACCTCAAAAGAGCACTACATTTCCCCTTATTTAGGTATGCTACTCAGAAACATCACCCTATCCTATAAATTTTTAGAACTGCTTTGAAAGACATCCAGAAAATTGGGAAAACTACTCTAGGGGGTTACTTGCATCACATCACAATGTTGACTGGAAGGGGAGCTAGGCCTTCTTTCCCTTTTTAGCAACTCACATTTCAAATCTGTTTCTCACTGTCTTAATTTTTTTAAAAAAAAGCTTTTAAAAAGTAACAAATGGAAAATCCTTTCAAGTTCCCTGCATTTTCTGAGGTAAGCTAAAATGTACATGAATTGTTTTATTTGGGCAGATCAGCAAAAGCAAAAACAAGAGCAGCAACAAGAGCAACAGACATGCACAATACTATATTGTGGTGATAACAAGATTATCAAATTGCTGACACTAAGTTATAGATTTGTCTTCTATTGTAAGAAAACAGAGAAAAATATTACCATAGTGAAGATAATTCACATGTGAGGTGTAGCTTTGTTGCAGAGTATAGCAAACAAATCTTGCATGGGGAGAGGGGCAGAGGGGATCCAAACACACGCCTCAGACAAGGACAGATAAATTAAATCAATAAGCAGTAGACATGGGCATGAAACGCCAAAATAGCATTTTGTTTCATTTTTTGTTTCATTTATCTTTATTTTGTTAAAAAATTGTTTTTTTCTTTCATTTTATTTTTCATTTTTATGTGTTTTATGTAACTACCATGTGTGTGTGTGTGTGTGTGTGCTTATGTGTTTTTTATGTTTTTTACTTTTGTTTTATGTGTTTTGGTGTGGGAGTAAGTGTAGAATTTTAAAACTTTTTTAGTCCCCTAAGCAATCCCCCCACACCAGCTGATTGGTGCTTGCTTTGGGGACTAAAAAAAAGTTTTTAAAGCTCGTGCTTTCCCCCACCCGATTTGCATGTTGGTGGGAATGGTGTGGGGTTTTATTTTATTTTGTTTTATTTTTTGGCTGCTGAAGCAAGCACTGATCAGCTGGCATGCGGGGATTCTGCAGCAAAAAAGGTTTAAAACCCCCGCACCATTCCCCCACCCAATCAGGCATGTTGGGGGGAAATGGAACAGGTTTTTAAAAGCAGTTTCCCATAGGAATCCATAGGAAAACATAAAAGCAAAAAGGAACGAACTGAATTTTTTTGCTTTGTTTCATTTTGTTTTTCTTTGAAAAGGCAGGTTTTTTTTGTTTCATTAGGAAATGAAACGAAAAATGAAATATGAAACAAAAAAAATCATTTCGTGCCCTTCTCTAGTAAGCAGTACAAATATAAAACAGATGTGTTTTCCCATTTCACTTCGGTATATTCAGATGTTTTCCTTTTCATCCCAAGAGCAGTGGGATGAATGATGAGGATTTCTGTATCTCTGTGTTTGCATTTGCTAATATGAATTTGTTATATTAACACTTTATATTGTTACCATGATGTTAAAAAATGTATGGAGCTCAACTCAATACTCTTTTCTAGGTTTTTATAAAATACATGGATGTACTCTTAGGCTTCCAGCAGGCCCAGCAGGAGGAAATGGTCAACAATTTTGAAGGTGGAAGAGGGATTTATGCGCCAATGGGAGATAAAATGGAAGAACCATCTTCTAGGAGAAGGAAAACTCTGATTTTAAACTGGCACTGCCTTGTGGCTATATCCATTTCTGGAAAAGGCTTCAGGAGTTAACTTCGAGGCAAAATCTGGAGCCAGAGATCTGGAGGCAGTTTATGGGTGTTTGCAATCATGTTCTGGTAACTCCAGCAATGCAACTGGAACTAATTGTGTCAGCTCTGCTGTTCCATTAGACTATTCCAGCAATGTGGAGAGTTTTATTTTTTATTTATTTATTTATTTATTTATTTATTTATTTATTTATTTATTTATTTATTTAGCTGCTTGGGTAACAGTTTTAACCTCTATATTAATCTACCCAGACCTTGTGCTCTGAAGAGGCCACTTCAGCTTTGCACACAGTGTGGAAACAACATGGCTTCTAAACAGAGCCTTATACCATAGTCCCTCAAGCCTGAAGGATGCCTAGACTACACTCTCAGGCTAGTCTGATATTTAGATTAAACACATATGTTGTAAAGGCCTTAGGTCAGAAACAAAAAAGTTGAATTAAAGAATGCATATGGAAACATCACTAGAATCTTGCTTCAGATGAATCTTCCTTTCAACATAGACATGTTCTATACAATACTCTCACTATAATACTTTTCCTGTCTAATAGTCTCAATGTGGAGCTAAGGTCTCAGTTTCAAAAGCAATATGAAGTATCTTTCCCTCCTGTAACCCTGTAACAGTATTTCAAGAGCTCTCTTTTCATGCAGTTTGCTACTGAGGAACATAATGAGATTCAAAATATTGACAAATTACATAATTATATGTTCCAATCTGAGTAACACATTGTTTCATAGTTTAGATGCTTCATAACTTAAATGTTTCCATGTATCGTCTAGAAAACTATTGGAATCTGAAGGTCTTGAAAGAATAAAACTTCTAATCTCTTCCTGCAATATTTCATATATGGCTGTTTTGGGGAATGCCTAAAACATATGGGTCATTTCTTTCCCTTTACCATATCCACCTTCCACCTTTTAAACGATGTTGCCTTTGTAAAAAGCAGTTATCTATAGAGTTTTGATTTTGGAAAAATATGTATAAAGCTTTCTGTTTAAACTTAAAACAACAGCAACAATGTTATGACAGATGCAGACATATTAGGGTACCCTAAAGATATGTACTGTTTAAACACAAGTTACCATGAAGTCATATTAAGGCTACAATGGTGGTATATCCAAGAGGAGAAAAAAGCTGATTCAAGGCAATGGGTACTCAAGAGCACACCCTGGGTCAAACTAGGAATCAATGCAAACTCTTTTGTTGTTGTTTTTCCACTCAAATAGACCACATTAGCTAAAGTTGTGAAAAATACCTCCAACAATCTTGATACAATATGAGTAATACCAGCTCAAAAAGCCTTCAGTAGACATGTTCAAAAGCATTAAAGCACAATAAACCTGCTGAAATACATGTGCGGTGTCTCCTAACTGTAAAATATAAATTCAAAGGGGACTCTCTTTTTTTAACCCACACACAAAAATAAAGATGACAGATTGACATACAGAGAGAGAGAGGAAATGAGCATGGAAGGAAAATGAGAAACATACTAAACAAAAGCTTAACAATAAAGGACAACACATTAGAAAAAGTTGGCACACTCTCTTTCAGGGAAGTGACATACACCATTCACAACATCCTATGCTATGACAATACCATCAGCAGAAGCATCTCTATTTTGTTTTGTTATGTTTTCCAAGCCCAGCTAAGGTACTACGTACTACCACCCTATATAATCTGAAATAATGAAGCTTCTTTGGATACTTAAATTTGAACATGTTTTACTTTGATTTAAAAAATTCTAGCGTAAAATGCATTCCCAATTCCTAAGAGACTAATTCATATTTTTCCTATGATGCTATCAGTATTAATTTTTTTCCTGGAATGTGTTTACTGGAATGCCCTACAAAGTCTGATGAGAGTACAAAGTTAGGGCAAAATTCTGACAGCAGAAAACTGTTTGTTAAGCAGTTTTGAACCATATATCTGTTTAATTCTACAACTGCATTCAAGGACATATTTATTGAGGGTGTACAACTGGCAAAGAGAAATTCTCCTTTTTTTTACTTTGTGCTACAAATAAATTGCTTTATTGACACCTCCAGGGTAATTCTCTTCCATTCTCAGGAGGCTCATAAGAACTACTATAATAAAAAAAAAACATACTAGGACACTTGTAATGCTTTTCCACAGAAGTCAAACCTTGTCATTTAGACTGAGGGGTGACAAATGTATTATTTTAACAATGTACTGCCATTCCATTTGGAACAATCTAGTACTAGTATGTGGCCCATAGTTTGATTTAAGATATTAGTGTTAATCTAAAGTCTTTCCTGTCAAGGTTATGTCAGACATACTATCAGAAGCAGCAGATGACCAACATCCAGACGTGACTAAATTTTAATGCTTGCTCAATCTGAAATCCATGGTATGTATTATCTTAGAATTCTCTTACAAGGGTAACAACAGTTATTTGAAGGAAGTTAGAGAATGTTCAAGAGGTAAAAGTTGGACAATGAAAGCAACAACAAATATGATCTATTTGGCTAAAAGCAACAAATAAATATTTCACCTCTACCCACTAATGTATTTGTGGCAAATTTATAAGATATCCTACACCTTGCTAAAGGTGACAAAGTGATTGTACTATATATGATACATACTGAACTGATTTCCACATTCTACATTATGCTTAGAACTAAAAAGAAAAAGGTCTTCAACATACCTTTTGTTGCCAGTCGGACACAGTTGATTTTGGTCTCCTATAAGTGACAGAACACACAAGAGCATCAAATGTGATTATTTCTATATTCATTAACCATTTAAGAAGCAGCAATCAGACACAAACCTTTATGGAGTACAATTTTTAGCACAATGAATGCACAGTTTTTAATAAATGTGAAACACAGTATTCTGATAGCTTCATTTCAGATTGTGCATCTGCGATAGTGGTATCTTACATTTTCATCACTGGAGTCAAAACAGCAATATGCCATGACTGAGAAGTTGGCCAGAATCCAACCGAAGAACTCTGCAAGCTTAAGTCCAATAGTGTACAATTTCAGGAATGAATTTCTATTAGTTATGAAGACAGCATGCTTATTTGCTGTCATCTACCAAATAACTAGAGAGTCACTAAGTCTCCACCTGGACTTCTTGAATAATAGTAGTCCACCTCAGATATTGAGGGCAATGTCATGAATAGATTTGGTTACTGACTATACAGTTAAGGACACTTTACCGTTCAGAATTGTCCACGGTTATTATCTCTGCTTGCACTATTCAGTTTGCACTAAGGGGTGGTATAGAAATATAAATAAATAAATAAATAAATTCAATGTGGCATATTACAAAAGTTAAAATATTGATGATTACATAGCTTTCTATCATCCCATTCTCCCATTCTCACTCTCTCATTGAGCTACCTCAAAGATAGAAATTTGCAGTATGAACCGGCTCGGGTGTTAGGGTGTCAAGCTGCCTTGGGTCCTTTCCCAAGGCAGTGTAAAAATACTAAATAAATAAATAAATAAATAAATAAATAAATATGTGCATATGGCCAGGTCAATTCAATTGTTCACATTAGGGTGATAGAATGCTGCCAAATGATATTGGTTTTTGTTTTGTTTTGTTTTGTTTAAGTAGGAGGTAACAAAAGTTAGTATTGGGTGTGGAACATAAAAATGAAATGGATATCATTTCAATCACTTTTCTGAAATGTGCAATAAAATTCACTCACTTGCCTACATGACAGAACATGCAAAACTACACCCATTTGAAAAGAGAGTAGCAAAAATTGAGACATCCCTAGATCTCCCTGGAAAGGATTGCTGTAAGTCAGAATGGACTTGATGGCATGTAATTGTTATTAGCTTCAAATATATAGAAAGTATAAAAAAGCATGAACAATCAGTTCAGTTCTGTCTTCTAACTACACAACAAAGCAACAGTTCCATTTTTCACACTTAGGAATATGCAAAAGTTAGTCTCACAAAATGAGTATTCTCTTTAAAAACCACCCTCCATTCCACCATTGAGCCCAAGCAAGGCAAAAGATCTTTACACCAGAATGAAGGAAGTAAAGGTTTGTGTAATACTGTATATATTTTAATGTTTTTGCCACAAAACACGTATACTTTGAAAAATGCACATGAAAATATGTAAACATTTTCATACAAATCAAGTAAAAAAATCTTTGGCAGTGTGTTGTGATATGGAGAAGGGACACAGCAAATGAAACACTAGAAAAATAGTGTTGCGCTGAAAATATTTTTGTGTGAGGATTCTAACCCTTGTCTTCAATTTGATAGCAAATTGCCCACCCACGTCGGAATAAAGAGGCGACACAGCTTACTTCTTGGGTTAAATATGGGCCACAATTTATTCAAACTTCAAGAAATCAAACCTTAAGAAATCAAACTTTATTGTTAACTGGGCCAAAGAGAGGGCCTGCCGTAGCGCAAGCATAGTTAGGGGTGTTATAAATTCCGGTCCCTCCTCCTCGGGATAAGTTAACTGGGTATATCAGATGATGCCGAGGATGGGATACCCCACCCTATGCAGGGCATCCTTGTACCCAGTATGTCGTGAATTGGCAGCCCTATCTACCTTGGCTGGGATTGTATTATTGGAGCCTAACTGCTCTTTCTGTGTTACTTAATTTACTTAGGGCTGCCCTGCACCTTACGGGTGCCAACACGAGGAGGGGCCTACCTAACCTGATGTTAATGCATGCGCTACCCGCCTATTGTGACCGGTTAAGGATTGGTGACATACCTAATAATGTACGTTTAAAGGCTTAGAGGATGGTGGGATGGGCGAAAAAACACTGCCAATCACGGCCAATCAGATTGGCAGTCAAAAATTCCCATCCGGCCCCGAAGCGACTAGCCAAGCATCACCATCCGAAGCTCTAGGGAGGGAGGGCCGGGGTTCCCTGTTCAATCGGAGGCTGCCTGGAGGAGCGCGCCTGCGCCTAATATAGGCACGCCTCCAGCGCAGCCGCACGCAAAGTGCGCAGACTGCGCACGCCAGGCACATGCACGCCCGTCCGAACGGGGAGGGCAAAGGGGCCCCGCCGGCCGTATTCACGGCGCGGAGCCCTCATTGCCCACCCACGTCGGAATAAAGAGGCGACACAGCTTACTTCTTGGGTTAAATATGGGCCACAATTTATTCAAACTTCAAGAAATCAAACCTTAAGAAATCAAACTTTATTGTTAACTGGGCCAAAGAGAGGGCCTGCTGTAGCGCAAGCATAGTTAGGGGTGTTATAAATTCCGGTCCCTCCTCCTCGGGATAAGTTAACTGGGTATATCAGATGATGCCGAGGATGGGATACCCCACCCTATGCAGGGCATCCTTGTACCCAGTATGTCGTGAATTGGCAGCCCTATCTACCTTGGCTGGGATTGTATTATTGGAGCCTAACTGCTCTTTCTGTGTTACTTAATTTACTTAGGGCTGCCCTGCACCTTACGGGTGCCAACACGAGGAGGGGCCTACCTAACCTGATGTTAATGCATGCGCTACCCGCCACCTTAAAGAGGGGCACTGCCTTACTCTTTTACCCCACCAGGCCCACTAGTTCGGCCATCAGGCCCTCTCTCAAATCAACTAGAAAAATGTCCAGGCCGGTAGTCGACAGGTGCACGCCATCTGGGCGAAAAAGTTCGGGGCGTCTGGCCGTAATGTCGGGATGCCTGACAACAGAACCTAACTCAGTCGAGACAACACGGGCCACTTCCCGGTTCACACCTTTCCGAGCCTTGTGCATCTGTTTCGGATGATGCGACGGTCCCCAGTACAGCCGGGGGACTATAGCGGACCAGACGATCCTGGTCGCCGGATATTTGGCTTTCAAGGCTCTTAGGTCATCAATGACCTTAAGAATGAGTGCCTTGCCCGTCATACGGGTCAGGTCGTTGCCTCCCAGGTGCACCAATAACACGGCCGGTGGAGGGTCAGAGGGACCACCAAAGGAAATAGCCCGAAAGCCATCCCATTTCATCCCCCGTTTTCCTCTCCACACAACCTCAGCCCATTGGCCAAGACCAAGGTCCCGGCCATGGCCGGAGCGAGCCGCATACTTGGAGGCCCAGAAAACGAAACTGTGGCCACAGATGACGATCCTGGCTCGCTCTCTCGGGGCACCTGCAACGATAAACACAGAAAACTGGCCCGGTTCTACCGGTCCATTAACTGGCGCACATACGCCTTATAACACTGCGACTTCCAGCGACCAATACGTTGTATCGCCGGGGGACCCAGTCCGATGGCTGCCGCCGTAGAGGCAGCGCCGATCCTAAAGGAATGGGTTCCGAAATGCCACCCTGAGATGCCAGCCGCCGCCAATGCGCGAGAAGACACACGCCAAAACTGAAACTGTGTCAATGGAGAGGCGTCCCTGTGTTGAAATAGATAGCCCTGGGCCCTACCAGCCAATTGGGCATAGGCGTGGAGCGCTGTGACTGGGCAAATTACTCCAATCGAACACCTACTCAGGTGTATCATGTGCCCCAGTCCACACTGGTCCGTTTTAGATCTCCGTATGCGGAGAGTGACCGAGTCGCTTTCGAGGGTGAAATCCTCCCATAGCAAAGCAGCCTGCGACTGGTCGTGCTGTGAACGGGCAACCAGCTCGCTGACCCTCAGGGCGGCAAAAAAGGCAACCAAAGTCGCGGCCTGAAACAAAACGGCTTCAAAGTGATTAGAACAAACTTGCGACCAGACACTCGCTAACTTGATCAACATTGTGGGTGATATGGGTGTTCTGGTATCGGCCTTGCGCCCCCTCTCCCTGGACCAACCCTCCACCATTTTTGCGATCCGAAATTGGCAGTTGGGGAGGTCGTACCCCTGTGCCTTAGCATAATAATATAAGGCTGACATCTTGCCCTGAATGGTCCGGGGTGCTAAACCCTGAAAGTGGAGGTGGACTGCGAACTGCACCAGCTGGTCGGAGGAAGCGGGCCACATGGATCGCAAACCTGCCCTGGCACAGAAACGGGCATAGTCCGCACATGCAGCCGAATAGGCACGTCGTGTGCTCGGAGCCAATGCCAGCCCCATCGCTCTGTTAGCTTCTAGCCGCCAATCTTCCATACCTCCAACGGGAGGACATCCGGGTCTCGAGATGCATGTGGGGCCAATGCTCTGAACCGCGTCATCTGTTGGCGGGACAGAGCATCCGCTAAGTCATTCTGCAGACCAGGCACATGCACCGCGTGAAACAAGATGTTGAATTGCAAGCATCGTAGGGTAAAGGCCCTAACCAAGCGCATCACTCTAACTGATCGCGAAGACAGTGAGTTAATAATGTGAACGACCGCTTGATTGTCGCAATTAAATCTGACCACGCTGTTGGCTAGGGGTTCGGCCCAGATCCATACCGCACCCACTATGGGAAACAACTCCAAGAAGGTAAGGTCGCGCGTGAGGCCCGAGGCATGCCATGCTGCCGGCCATACACCTGCACACCACCTCCCCTGATAATAAAGGCCGAAGCCAAATGCCCCAGACGCGTCTGTCTGCACCAGGCGGTCAGCAGCAGCCACAGTCTCGGCGCGCCAAAAACAGACGCCATTGAAGTCTGAAAGGAACTGGAGCCATACTCTAAGGTCGTCTTTAATCTCAGCTGTGATACGCCGTTTGTGGTGCGGGCTACGTAGCCCGGCCAAGATGTCACACAGCCGGCGGAGGAAGGCGCGGCCGGGAGCGACAACGCGACAAGCAAAATTAAGATGTCCAATCAGCTGCTGAAGCTCCCGGAGCGTCGCCTTCCTGAGCGACAACATGCTCGCCAAGCGTTCCCTGAGGTCTACCAGTTTTTGGTCAGGCAGGCGACAGGATTGATTGACGGTGTCTAGTTCAATGCCCAAGAAAGTCAGAACTGTGGCCGGGCCCTCAGTCTTATCATCCGCTAGGGGCAAGCCCAGTTGCCTGGCCATGCTTTGGAAGGACTCCATGAGTGCTGCGCAGCGCCCCGAGCCGGCCCTACCCGCGAAGAGATAGTCGTCCAAATAATGAATTATGTGGGTGTCGCCAGCGCGGGCGCGGGCGATCCACTCAATAAAGGAGCTGAAGCACTCAAAAGCGGCACAAGAGACTGAGCAGCCGAATGGCATCGCTCTGTCCGCGTAAAATTTTCCCTCGAAAGCAAAGCCAAGCAACTCGCAATCTGCCGGATGTACTGGCAAAAGGCGGAAAGCCGACTTTATGTCGCATTTTCCAATTTCCGCCCCAGGGCCGCAGCTGCGGACCATCCGTATGGCCGAGTCAAAGGACGTATAGCGGACGCTACATAGCTCCTGCGGGATTTTATCATTAACTGACTCGCCAGCTGGGTAAGACAAATGGTGTATCAGGCGATACTCTCCTGGCGTCTTCTTAGGGACAACTCCCAATGGGGAAACACGAAACTGGTTAGAAGGAGGGCTGTCAAAGGGGCCCAGGATCCTGCCGGCTGCTAATTCGGCCTGAATCTTTTCCCTAACTACTGACTCGAGGCCCCTTACTGATTTCAGGTTGCTGGCCATAAATGGGATACGGTCCCCTTGTGCAGGAATGCGAAAACCATCCTGGAACCCTTGTAAAAGATAGTTGGCCTCATGGTGAAGGGGGTAGCTACGAAGCCACTCCCGTAAAACCGATACCCTTATTGGGCTAGGGCCCTTTTGGAACAGGGGGTTGGCCTGGGGGGTTACGCTTCCCCGCACCGTCTCTGGCTCCATTTCCCCCTGGTCTGCCTCTGGTGCATGTGGAAGCCGGATGGATGCCTCCGCAGGTAGAGCAGGCATGTCTAAAACGGCACTGCCTGCGTCCACATGTGCCCTTGGCATTATAATCAAAGCAGACCAGCCGGGGTTGAACCGACTGGCCCGCACCGGAGCGGGAAGAGGCAGGCTGGTTATTGCGCTGGACTACGTGCCCGCAATCAAACCTGTCCGATGTAGGACGTGGGGAGCTCATATACCTAAGCCAAAGGTGATCGTGGGGCACGTTCCAGCGCAGGGTGGAGTCCTTAGCCAATCGGCGGCGGAAACTCTCATCGTAGGCCATCCATGCGGCCCCGGGACTGTCTATCCTTGCCCTGTTAATAAGGTCCCAGTATTGGAAAAGCAATGGGCCTTTTTCTGGGTGCGCCTGGGACAGAATGCCTGCGTAAATTACGAAGGCGGTCAGCCAGTTATTCCAGCACCTGTCCGGTTTGCGCTTCCTAATTTTGTCCTTCTCTTTATCATCAAGGTCCTTGAAGATTTGGGGATCAATTTCCCTATTTAGCAGGTCAAACAGGTCTACATATTTTTCCGAGACGATTCGTTCGATCATGGCCTCGGACAGGTGATCCCCCAATGGGAGTGACCCATCACCCTCTGGGTGATCCATAACGGCTGAGCTAGCTGTGTTGGCGGCTGGACCCGCCGTGCCCGACGGGCCAAGCCGTGTCTGTGAAGCGTCAGGGTTGACAAGCGGTGTTGAAGGATCACCGATACCTAGCAGGTCAAATTCAGTTTGTGCCGCCGCATGGACGACCCCTGGTCGGCCCAGCTCCTGGGCGGATGAGGCCGCTGGTGTGGCCGGGCAGCCCATTGCTCGAGAGGGCGCCGGGTGCTGCAGCCGCTCCTCGCGGGGCCAGGGCCATAGTACACGGCTGGGTGTGAAGGAAGCCCGCGCCTCAGACTCACCTGCTGGCACACACCTGAGGGGCTGTTCCTGCTGGGGCCTGTGTGGAGTCCCGGACACGGAGAGGTCCAAGGCTCGAGGCTGGTTCTCTTCAATTCCAGGGTCCGCTGTCCTCACGGCCAGGTCCGGATTCGACCCGCGATAGGCAGTTGGTTCCGCTACTGTCGCTGAGGTACCTGCAGACACTGCAGCCGAAGGGCCCGCTAGGACGCCCTCCAAGAAATCAATGCGGGACATCATCAGGTCACCCATCATCTTTAATGCAGCCCTCTGCTGGGCCTTCGTGTCCCGCTGGGCGTGGCCACCCTTATAGGAGGCTTCCATGCCCCGACGCTGGGCGTTTTCCTGCTCGAGCCGGGACAGCTTTTTCCATGCGGCTTGAAACACAGGCCATTCCTCATCGGATGATGAGGAGGCCTCAGGCGCCTGTCGGGGGGCAGGGGGTCGCTTTGCAGGTGCCTTACCCTTACCCTTACCCGTGCCCTTTTTGGGTGGCATGGTAGCCCAATAAGCTTCTGTGGGGCAAGGCCGGAAAGCTAAGCTATGAGATTTAGTGGAGCTGAGTTGGAAACACCCCCCCCCAAGGAAAAAAGGAAAAAAGGGGGGGCGACGACAATAGTATCCTGTATCCTATGTCGTTTTATAGTATTATTGGTGGTATTATTATTATCAATATCGTTATTCTTATATTTTATTTATTAATTTATTTATTGATTGATTTTTTTTTAATTTTAATTCTATGTGGTCTATTATCCGATTCCTATCCTGCTAATCAGGATTATTACTATATATGTATATAATTTAACTTGACGTAGGCCCTAAGCCGAGTCCTCACAAGGGAAGGCCAAGGGGTAAGTGGTGGGCGAAGCTCCCTTAATCCAATGGGTCCTGTACAGGCCAGGCCCTGCGCTCACAGCCCAGGCCTATCCCCGCACGCACCCGCCGGGAGACCGGGGCAGTGCAGGGGGGGCAGCACAGGCACCCCCGAGGTTTGCGGGATAACTCGGCCTGGCTCTCTTCCCCCGCCCCAGGCTTGTTTGCTGTAAGCAGGGCGGCTATAGATGGCTCAGGCCTCCTCCAGGCCTAGCCGTAGTGAGGGTGCCGCCGCCGCCGCGGGACACCCTGTGCCCTCCGCTGGTGGAGGGAGGCCAAATACCGCGTATGCCTGAGGTGGGGGGGAAGTGAGCGACACTGCGCTCACAAGGCCGCGCCGGGGTTCCCAGGCGCCGGAAGCAAGGAAGGCCGGGCCAGCAATCAAGAATCCCCGGCCACCCACCCGGGAAGCGAAATCGCCGGCCGCCCCGCTCCGGGCCCAGCCAAGGGTGCAACCGCCGCCGCGGGGCGCCCCGGTCCCTCCGCCACGGAAGGGAGGCAAGGAGGCCGTGCGCGGCCGCAGAAGGCGCGCCGGGCGCGCAAGGTGGGTGGACAGGGGAATAGGCGGCGCAGCGCTCGCCAGGCTGCGCCACGTCGCGAGGCAGCGCCGGCAATCACCAGCCGTCGGGCGGCCGGAGCCGCCAAGAATCTCCAACCCCCGGCCCAGTAAGGTAGGCAACCCACCGCCGTGGGCGTCCTCTCACGCTCGGCCGGGCCCGGCCGAGAAGGTCCCTCTCACCCTCCCTCGCCCTCCCTCGCCCCACGCTGTGCAGGCTCGCTAGAGGCTGGTCCAGCGCGGGGCCTAAGGATCCCTCCCCCCACCCACTCCCAGTAAACAAAAGACGAGCCGCAGGCTCGAAATCACCGGACAGGGTCCCTCGGAGCTCGACCGCGTGTCTCCGCCGGTTCCCTGTTCAAACGGAGGCTGCCTGGAGGAGCGCACCTGCGCCTAATATAGGCACGCCTCCAGCGCAGCCGCACGCAAAGTGCGCAGACTGCGCACGCCCGTCCGAACGGGGAGGGCAAAGGGGCCCCGCCGGCCGTATTCACGGCGCGGAGCCCTCATAAATCCCCTTAGAATAGAATTGTTTATTCAGCTGTTTCTGCTCTTCCTCCATGTAAGGTGTAGACTTTATTTTAAAAAAAATCATTCTGTGCATAGCTATAAAAATCTGAATGAAAGTATACTGAAATGATTTTTCAGTCCACCTAGGAGACAAACTTGGAAGATACCAAAGAAAGCAAAATATTGATTCGGTCTGAGCCTGACCAACAACAGGAAAAATGTGGACTCCCCCCCCATCCCTCATAAGCCATATTTAGATGATGCTTAATTTCTGCCACAATCCTAGATATACTGAATGCTTAATATCTTCTTTGACTCATTCAGACTGAATATGGGCCTCCACTAGTTTTCAGAACATTACCTTACCTCTCCTCTCCTCACCTCTTGTACTATTTAATGAGATAGTTTGTGCTCACGTGGCCCGTGGCCCCGATCCTGTTATATATCACAGTATGCCTTCATGGTTCTGAAAACTTACTTTGTCAGATAGTGTCTGTAAAGATTCTCAGTCATCCAGGAGAGTCTATCCAGAACTTGAGTCAGGAGAACTGGACTTTTTTATTGTGAAATTGAAACATTTTGCTACTCAAAATTTTATGCTGCTATGATCAAACGTAGACGTATAACTGATAGAGATTCGAGCTCTCCTAATTATATTTAGCGTTTTACCCATAAATTGTCGTTTTTACAAGCTCTGTATTTTCTAGTAATATATTTTATACTGTTTTATCATAATATTTTATACTGTTTTATTGTATTATTTTATACTGTTTTATCACATTATATTTTAATTGTACTACAATTTAGTTAATAACCGTAAATAAACATTCATTCATTCATTGTGAAATTGAAACATTTTGCTACTCAAAATTTTCCAGCGATTCGCAGACAAATCAGAAGCACTTCACACCTCCACTAGGAAGGCCACTGCTAATGGCCCGTATTTAATGAGTGCTGGGAAAGGTTGCATAGCTGTGACTTTCACACACTCCAGGCCCTTGTTCAAATAACGAGCCTATTTAGATCAGGGAGGTGTGAAACCAAGGTGAACAATAAATTGGAAGCCTTGCACCAACTTTCCTCAGACTGAAGAAGCTACTTGGCTGAGTAGCAAAAC
Organism: Phrynocephalus forsythii; assembly: GCA_029282475.1. Lineage (NCBI taxonomy): Eukaryota > Metazoa > Chordata > Lepidosauria > Squamata > Agamidae > Phrynocephalus > Phrynocephalus forsythii. The sequence goes on from JAPFRF010000005.1 coordinate 96,827,530, forward strand.
ATTTCAGCCCCACAAAAAATGAAGTCCAGTTGCCATAACTCAATTTCCGGATTCATCAGGCAGTAACAAGCTGCAGGCTTTCCTTTCCATTTCTGATTTTACACTGTGATGTATTTGTCCTTGATGTAATGGATATTGCACAAACTATGGTGTGTTGCAGGACACCATAATATGGATATTTTGTGCACATTTTGCAAGCATCAGCAGGGCACCACAGTGTAGCTTAATAGATTTAAAATATTAAATATTGTTTGGTTTCAGTAGCACTATGTTGTGATAAATGTGTTCTCTGTAGGAAAATAAGGATGAGGAACATTTTTGGAGACATTTAAATAAACTTTTATTTCTTGTTTAATCCACACTATAAGCACTAAAAAGTCTGGATTTCCAAGCATAAAACTGTATTTAGAGGTCCACAATTGCTTCTGCACTATGAAAATTAGGTAATTTCACATGAAGTTATGAGTTCAGCTTTCTAGCCTTTCAGGTTAGAAAGGTTACTCAGTCAGCTATGTCCATCTCTTTGAAGTTACCAGCATTTTATCCAAAGAAACAGCAGAAGGAAGGAGGAGGAGGGAAAAACCCAAGAAACAAACTTCTGTCAAGTAATGTAACTTTTAACAAAATGTATGTAATATAATATTTAACAGATTCAAAATGGTTTCTGTGTAAAAATGCAGTCATTTGTCAAGACACAGGTGAATAGTATAATCACATGACAAGGTCAGAATAATTATATCCAGTAGAGATGGGCACGGAACAAACAATTTTTCATTTTCGTTTTTGGTTTTCATTTTGTTATGCAACAAAATGACAAACAAAATTTGTCCCTAAAAGGAAACGAAACGAACAGAAACACGGAGATTTTTGTTGTGTGTTTGGTTTCTGTTACAGCAATGAAGTGAGCTGCTTTAAATGCTAAAAATTAACTTAAAAATGCAATAAATGGTAAAAAAATGAAATGATAATGAAACAAAAATGAATTTTTTGTAAAAATCGTGAACAACGGAAACGAACCAAAAAGGACCTCTAAAAGACAAACGACAAACGAAACTCCATTTTTTCTATTTGTGCCCATCTCTAATATCCAGGTGCCATGGATAACTGCTTAACATAGTCTGCCTATATGTACTCATGTGATTGGTTTACGTATGTACTGTATATAAAAGGCAGGATTACAACCCATTTTGCTTTGGGACTGCTTTTTGGTGAGTTGAGCAGTTTCCCCACCACTCTGTAATATTTATGCTGTGCGCTTTATCTCATTGTGTATCTGTGTATGTTTTGGTAGTACAAGTTTTTCTGCTAAAGTTAAATTTCTTTCTTTCAGCTTCAAATCTTTATTTAGCAATTATCTTTCCACTGCACAACTCTGCTAATCTCTGAAACATTTTAAAACATTTTAAAACCCAACATTTTAAACAACTTCAAATTGTGAACACATACATCATAACCAACTTGATGTACTTTTGTGCCTAACATATGATTTGGAAGGCTTCATTCCTCAGAAGTACTATACATGCAAATTTCAATGAAATTGAAAAAGAAAGGTTTAGAAGTTATAGTGCTGCTGGACTGTTATAAGCCACAATGCCATTGCTGATGCATGGTTGTGTATGGATGCCATCTTAAATCTTGCTTCTCATTAAGGAGGGATTAGTTGTATTCCTTGGCACACACTAGCTTGCTAGGTCAACTGCTCAACCAGTACTCTGATAAAGAGGAGCAATTCACTGCCAAACTTTATGCAATTCCATTTACAAACTGATAAGTAAGCAATAAGATTCTGGCCAGTGTGGATCTGAACCACCAGACCCCAAGAAAAAGAAATGGTTTGCCTTCAATCACAGCCAAATCATGATGTCATTTCAAAGCTCCAATCCAAGAACGTGTGGCATCAAAGCATTTTTGCATGTGTATATTGCCCATGTTCATGCCTTAAGCCATAAGTAAATAATTTATTAAAAATTTTAAAATTACTTTTTACTGGTGGTTAGGCTTAAAAATTTTGGGGACCAGAAAAAACAGAACTCCCAAGGGAAAAACCTCTAGCTCTTTTGAAGAACTTGTTGAAATCATATGCCACTACAAAACCATGAGAACTCTCATTCTCATGTAAGGGGATCTTCAAAAATTTGCTTCTTGCCCATAAGACAATAAGGTATTTTCTCCTGCTCTCAATGAGATTTAGCAAAAGAGCTTTTGTGCAAACTGTGAAGATGATGCAAAACCCTCAGAGCTGCTGCCTTGTTGCACAGACTTAGACTTAGAAATGTAGACTGAAATCCAGCAGCATAATTCACACAGTGTGGTACCACTGATGACTACTGTTGGATTACAGCCATTAGGTGGATCGGTTGCATCTTTTGTGAAAACATCCAGACATTCAGAATGAAGCCTGCAGGGTCTCTCCTGTCATCAATAAGCATTCACACCTCCTACTGATCCCCTGTCTCAAAGGGAAATGTTTGCTTAGGAAGAAATGAACTGGCATAGAGTGGTTGCTTTTGGCAAGCCAGGCAGTTCTGAATGCCTCTAATTTTGTATTTGACTACATCGAGAATTATAACTAAACCCAACCTGGCCTTGTGCATGACACTAGGGACATTAAAAAAATTTCTCTAGATCCTACTTGCAGTTTATTCCTCACTATGTTTTATATCAGGTTGCAATAAATACTGATGGAGTATTTATTACTGTAATATTTATTAATATTAATTTGCATGTATAGTACTTCTGAGGAATGAAGCCTTCCAAATCAAAATGTTAAGCACAAAAGTACATCAAGTTGGTTATGATGTATGTGTTCACAATTTGAAGTTGTTAAGAAGTGTGTTGGATTTTAGAATGTTTTAAAATGTTTCAGAGATTAGCAGAGTTGTGCAGTGGAAAGATTAATGCATGTTTAAATCCATTTATCCTGTTGTGCATGTTTATTATATATTTTATCTAGTGTGTATATTTCTTCACAGATTTTATTACTGTCCCTATTCGCCTCTTAACCAAAATATGTTTTTCAACTGCACACATTTAAGGTATATACATTTTATAATTTGCACATGTTTTACGTGCACTTATTTTTATGAAACGTGCCAAAAATACTGTTCTTCCAAAGAAGCATAGGGAATTGAACTTTCCAGCTTGCTGAGCATGGATCATATATCACCTCTCACCAAAATGCTGTTATATGTCATGTGTTCCCATCCTATAGAGAACAGTTTGAATAACAAGGAGGATCGATTTTGAACGTGTTATTTCGAAGCAACCGTGAAAGCAGGCTTTTTAAAATCATGGCAGTCAGTAAAAGATTCACCCTAAACTTTGGCTTATTTATTTTGAAATAAATTTACTAAACACTTTGAAAATGTTAGTGGTTTTTTTAAAAAACAACATCAACAACAGTGTATGATTTTTGTGTTGTTACTGCTCTTCTTTGTGGCAGATTGAGGTCTGTTCCGTGTTATTACAGCTTCTGCCACCCTTACATATGGTGTAACTGATGCACTGAAAAAGAGCAAAATTAATAGGCAGTTATATGACAAATGTGCTAAATTGCAGCAGAATAAGATCAGAGTCTATTCGCTGTCTGTGGCACAATGCTATATTTGTTCTTGTGTGTGGCAGAATAAGAGATGTTCATTCAAGTTCCAGGCTATGCCCTGTCATGGGGATGGCTGTATTATCTGCTGCATCTTCCAAAAGACTATTGAAATGAAATAGAAATTAATATTCCTTAGCTGGGCTGTATGAAGCAATTGTTTCTGAATGGTGTGAATTTTGTTCCTTCACTTGTCAGGAGCCAGATGGTTAACTGAAATATATGATAATTCAGTGCAAAAAAAGTAAGTCTAAGATAAGCTTTATGCTTGAGTGAGAGTGAAAAACACACCTAGTTCTTGCTGGTCCTATGAGAATCATGTAAATATGTAGCACTTGAAAAAGTATGTTTCTGTGTCAAATATGCAGAAAACTCATACTGCTGTACCAGTAGTATCAGTAGTCTTAAAAACATGATTTTGGTTGAGCAGCATCCATGTCTTTCCATAACCTTTGGGACGGCAGCGGTGTTCACTCTCTTTTGTGTTTAGGGAAAAATTGCAAGAATATCCTATTTTTTAAAATTAATGCATTGAGACATCTAAATATTTCTTATTTAATTTTGCAACTGCCTGCCCCCTTTACACATACCAAATGCAGCCAAAACAGCTAGAAAAAACCAATGTAATATCTAGATTTCCACTAACTCTAGTTTGTGCTTGATTATTTATTTAAAACATTTCTGTCCAACCATTCTCCTTACGAAGGCTTGCAAACTCATACTCCTATATAAGCAGGTTGGAATTAGCAAGATTATATATCTGCTGTGCTGTCAAGTCAGAACTGACTTATAGCACCCATCATAGGTCTTTCACAGTAAGTGAGATATTTAATGAGTGGTTTTACCAGTTCCACTCTCTCCGTAACTTTCCATGGCAAAATGGGGATTTGAATCTTGTTCTCCATATGTAGTGATAGTATGTCACTTTATCCACTATAATATACTGAGAATCTTACCTCCCCATAAGAAATCTTCTATGAGTATATTCAAAAAGTTGGATTATTTTTTCAATTTTCAAATATTGATTCTTACATTCAAATTAGTTACCATGCAGGGTGGGCAGGATAACTACATATCCCTAGCAAAGGATCCGATCCAGCTCCATATCAATCCCCTGTGCTTACTCCATGATGTCTTTTTAGAGCTGTAGGTATTAGATAGACCACCAGTGACATCTAATGCATACAGACTAGGACTCAGGAGGCCTGGTTTGGAATCCCCACTCAGACAGGGAAACTCACTGATACAATGGAATTGGTAAAAATCACTCCTCAAACATCTCACTTACCTTGAAAGCCCTACTAGGATCGCTATAAGTTGCTACCAATTTGATGGCACATAACAACTGCCAGCTATGGCTTAAAACAATGAACACTTTGCCTTGTAAAATATATACTGGTATTAAATGCATTTTGATCTGTGAAAACTGAAGAAAATATACATCCTCACCTGCAAATTAATTTGAGAGACAGCTCAGTGTTGGTCAGTTCATATGAGAAGTTCTAGAAAACAAATTCCTACCCAAAACATCCCCTCTTTTTGATCCCAGCACTTGAAGTACATTCCTTATTCATATCCCTAAGAATAAAGATACAATTTAATCATCCACATATTGTTGGCTTTCACAACTGTGTGTGTGTGTGTGTGTGTGTGTGTGTGTGTGTGTGTGTGTGTGTGTGTGTGTTGCATTGTTACAGTCGTTACTGACTCTTTGTGACCCCATAGTTGCACATAATTCCATATACCATTTGAAGCTAAGATTAATGAACAACTTCTTGGCTCACTGAACTTACTAAAATTGTCTTTAAAACAAAATGCAGTAGTTGCCATCAGATATGTGAAATACATAGGCCCGTGCATTTTTATAAAAGTACTTGATGAATCTGTCCTTCTCAGGTCACAATTACATAGACTGCTAGGCCAGAAAGCTAACATACTTAACCCACTTACCCCATTTGCTTTACTGAGTGCCTGAAAGTAAATGCTGTAGCTTTTCAGTGGGGAAAGGGGTGCATTCCAGTAACCATTGTAAGTTTTGTTGTCTCCCACTGTAAAAGGCTGTGTGACAGGAAGGTTGATTGGCTTCAGTTCTGCTGCAAAGTAATGGGGAGAGTCAACACTGGAAGCGTTTTTGAAGCTCACTGGAACAGAGAAACATTCAATGATGTCCGCAGCTCTTCGTGATTTCTGTGGCCTTTCTTCTTTCACAACAAGCTGATAAACACTGAAAGAGAAAGAGGTTTAATGCAATAAAGATGAACTGTTCTTTTTAAGTATCAAAGCAAAAGTGACAGTTTAGGAGAACAAGTTTTCATAACCTAGCAGAGAAGACAGTGTCAAGTAAACAAGGTAGAACCCAAATTCACCTCTTCAAAGATGAATCCTTAGAAATGTGAATGTGGAATGCCTAAAGAATCCTACAGTACAGGTAGATTTTGCATCAGAAATCTAGTCTATGATTGTCCTTTCTTACAATGGCAAACTAGGCTGTACCAGTCTTTGAAGCATAGAGGAAAAGCCATATTCTCTAAATTTGGTGTCTTGGGCAAAATCCCAGGTGCCTTCCCTTAGCAATGGCAGGAGACAGCAGATGAGTTGGAATGCTGTTTTTACATGTAAGGATCTTTTATAACATAACTAAAAAGTGGCAAAGGGATCTAAAGCAATAAAGAATCAATCATATCTTGGACCTATTAAAGGCTTGAAAGAGAATTCATAGCCATTTTTGCTGGGATAATTGTACTAATTCTGGATGTCCTGTATGCCACAGTTTAATCATATCCTGGGATCTTTAAATCAGGCTCTTCATATTTAAGAAAAGACTGCCTAACATCCAGATGTAGCATGCTTTGTTCTCTCTTTCATTCCTAAAGCTCTCGGTTTGGCATAGATAGAGCAGCAGGCATACTTGAGAGTCATAACCATAGTCACCCATTTGACAAAGAGAAAAGTATCATGGCAAGACACTTTTCTCATCAGGGTATTCATATATCTTGCCCTCATCTGTCTATATGAGTAGTTTCTTTGTCTTGTCAGACAAGAGGGATCGATGGAAGGCTGGGAAGTAGTCAGTAACCCATCATTAGATTGTTGTGGCAGAAAGACAGGTCTATTTTTTTGTGCAATTTCTTGCCAAAGTTAGTGTTGGAAGCAATGAAATGGCAGCTAAAGCTGGAAAGAAAATTCTAACCCACAAGCAAAAATCAATCAGTGTCCCTTCTTATAACTGTACTCCATACTCTTTGCTAACGGAGAGGGGGAGGAGAGGAATGGGGAGGTTTTAGATGACTGCCTTTGATGGAGAAAACTGAAATGTATTTATTTATTTATTTATTAAATTTATATACCGCTCCTTCTAGCTACACAGCTACTCTAGGCAATTGGAGGAAACATACAGTACATACAGGATTTAGAGGGAAAACATACAGTACATACAGGATGTATCTGGTATAGACATGGGCACAACCAGAAAAAATGACGTTTCGAGTTTTCGTTTGTCGGAATGGATCCGTTTCGGGTCGTTTTTGGTTTGTTGCAAAATATTTCAAAAATTTGTTGTTTCGTCGTTTTGTTTGTCATTTGTCATTTCCACCACGATTTAGCATGATTTGACTTCCCAGAGCATAGGGGTGTCCCACAATCAGGGCCGGCGCTAGGTGTTTTTGCGCCCTGGGCAGCGGGCGGGGTGGGGGGGCAGGTGGCGGGGGAGGTGCGGGTGGGCGGTGGCGGCGGGGGCCATGGGCGGGTGGCGGCCACAGGCGAGCGAGTCAGCAGGCGGCAGCACGGGCGGACAGGCGAGTGGGCAGTTAGGATATCACTTAGGATAGAGGTTCTGTTCTTGGCTTGCACCCCAAATTTGTGTGTGTGCAAGCAAATTGAAGTTGGGAAAATAGAAAATAAATGGTAGTATAGAATATATTTTTAAAATAAATCCACACCTCCCACTCCCAGTCAAACCTCCCCCTTTATCCAATATCAGAAAAAAATCCTCACAAACTGCCAGAGAAGAAATAAAGAATAAACTGCTATTCCCTTCAGCAGACAAAGCTGCAGGGAATCAAAGAAATTATTTTATAAATTCAATTCCCTCCCTGCCTGCCTAACTTAAATCCTAAAGCCTCCAGCCTCCCTCCTCAATCTCGAACGGATCACACCAGCACCAGCAGCCAGCCCTCCTCCCTCAACCACATCCATACACCCGACTGCGATTTCTGGAAGGTGCCTCGGCTTTTTATGCCCTCCGAGACATCCAGAAGTGTCAGTCAAAAACCTGGTGATGCCATTGGTGGAATGGTTCAAACAATTTGCATGGTCCCATCCCATGCCCAGCCCAAATGGGCAGGTCTAAAAAAATAAAAAATAAAATAAAATAAAATAAATATGACGTTTTATTGCTATAAAAACCCCCACTGCTGCTACTATTAAAATTCAGGCATTTAAAATAAATAAATTTCACATGTTTCTGTGGTGTTTTGGTTTGTTTTTTTACCACGATTTCAAAAGAAAAACTGTGGTCGCCATTTTGGATCCCCCCACTGCATGGCATGGCGAGACGACGAGGATGACCCCCCCCAGCCTGGTGCAAGAAGCCCAGGACAGGAGGAGAGGGGGGGAGGCCAGGGACCCCCCAGAAACCACCCCTCTGGTAGGTGGCAAAGCCTCAGGCAGGCATATTTTCGCCTGCTTTTATGGCTGGGAGTCGGGTTTTTAAAAACAACTTTTAAAAACTTTTTCTGTGCTTCACATTGCGCGATCGCCGCGATGCCACAAACAAAATGAAAAACCCAACCAATTTTTTTCTTTTTTTGGTTTGAGTTCGAGTTCTGACAGCTTAATTATCGTTACCGTTTCCGTTACGTAACGGAAATGAAAAACGAAACAAAAACGAAAATGAAAATTTCGCCAAGTCGTGCCCATGTCTAATCTGGCATGTACAGAGGTATATGGGATGGGAGAGTCATGCATGGTGTGTTTTGGATTCAATCTCTGAAATCCACACATTCAGGGTCTTGTCTGGGCTGGGGCCTTGGCAATGGGGTGCTGGCAAGTCCTTGGATCCAAGTCCTGAGCCTCAAGTATCAATATGAGTATCAAGACCTTTCCTATGGATTTCTGGGAATTGTAGACCCTGGCCCATGCATCCTTTGCCTTTCCTGAGTCATGCTACACTTCCTCCCCTTTTCCCACTATCCTCATTTTTAAAAAACCCACTTCCCAGCCTTTGTATTCTACCTCCCAAATCTTTATGCCTCGGGGACATCTCCAGAGAAAACAATCTATCCACAGAACGGACAACCATGCTTGCCTGCCCATCCTCTTTTTCCTATGCCATCTCACTAAATTTCTGTGCCCCTATGGTAAAGGCAGATGAAGGAAGGGGACTGGACATACTAAGGAAATGCAAGGAAGAGCAGGGGTAAGAGGAAACCCCCTCCACACACACACACACACACACACACACACACACACACACACACACACACCCCTAAACTCCTACAGTTCTGGAAGCACTGCTGTAGGGACTTCAGCAGCCAGCCCAAGAATGTGGATCAAGATAGTCCCTGAGGGACAGAGAGGGCCCTCCACTTGGACTCACCTGAACCAAACGGCAGTGGGATGGCTCCCATGGGGCCTTCCATCATGGCTGGCTGGGGTGATCTGAGCTGGGACAGCCTGTGAAGGGCAGGGCTTTCCCTTGGTGAGGGAGTGACCAATACTCCTCCTCCTCCTCCTCCTCCTCCTCTGTCCCACTATTTGCCTGCCTGCCCTCCTGTTGCATTTGCAGCCTTCTCTGACTCTTCCTATGCTTCCTAGTCACCATCAGTTTATCGTTTCCAGTGTATGTGTAGCCTGCATAATTAAATTTTAAACCACCCAGAGAGAGTTTGAAGTGCTATGGGGAGGGTATATAAGCAGTACACTTAGCTTTGCTTTTAAGCAGATTCATGCACCCAATTACATTTAATTATTAAAATTAAGTCACTTTTTGCTAAGTGAATCTTGGCTTCCTGGTTCTAAGAAAAATGTCTACATTATAATCCCTCAAACTGGACACAAAATTTTGGCTGTGAGCATTAAGCAGCCTGTAGGGCTGGCTGAGGTCCCTTTCAATCCAACATCCACTGATTTTTGACACTTGTCAGTCTTCAGAGGATGGCTTGGACTTTTAAGATATAACTAACTAATTAGGCACACAGCATTATGAAAATGGAGTTACTAAGAACACATGAAAAGATAGAATAATCCCATTTTGGAGTTAAAACACATAGATGGTTGGCATAAAATACACCAATTTATTTTTGAAAACCTGCATTTCTCAGTGGAAAAAGCACATACACTTTCAACTGCCTCCTGTCTCCAAACACTTTTCTAATCCAGGAAAAAAAAGCTTGCTTTCAAGAATCAAATTAGTTTTCCTCAATAATCAGTGAAGGAGCTTTCAAGCAATGGAGGAGTTTTTACAGGTAATCATAAAGAACTTCTCACTATAGACTGCAGATGACATCAGAAATCCAGTTATAAAAGTAACAATTATTTTGCTGAGATGCTCAGCAACGCTACTCATATTCCTGTTTCTTAGACTACAACCACATATTTTGCCCATATTGCATGCACACAATTTTCTTTTACTGGTACCTTTAACCAAGCTACAGAAGATATTCAATTAACAAATGCTCTTAAATAGAATGTGGTACCATTTCTAGCAATCATCCAAGAACAATCAAGTTACATCCAAATAAATGTAATTTAATGTAACAAATTGATAAAGCATATTAATGTGGGGTGAAAATTAAGATCAAGGAAGACTCCAGAGGTTGTATTATATTATGATTCACATATATCATGCATTCCATCTTGTTAAACTATGATTAATTTTTAATATAAACTTTTCACATTGAGAAGGGAATCTGAGAAATATAAATGTCTCACACATGCAATGATCTGAAGGTATTAAAAACAATATTTCACAAGGGTCACATATCTTGGCTGTCTTTTCAATCTACCTGCATATGACAGCATTGTCCCTTCTGATTCTAATTTACACATGTTAGATGCTGAGAGTGAATGCCTACTTATTCATTTGGAAGTGAGTAGATGCCTCCCTGAAGGCTGGACATACCTAGAAAAGATCTAAAATTCAGTTGTTGCATGCACAGTTATACATGGAGCTGGTGTTTGCATGTATCTCCCATCTTCCCTATATCCACATTTTCTGTATTCACCCAACTGAATGAACAGTGCTACCTTTATCCAAGGAATAAAGATCATGTACAACTTACAGACTGGGATAAAGGACTGCTTACCCAAAATTTTGGGAGAAGCCCCCCATCACAATCACAAATTATCACTGATTTAGATAATGGATTTTAACAAAACATTATTACTTTTTACCACCTACATGAATTTCAAAAATAATCCTGCATGTACAAACTTTCTAAAATATGGTAGAGACACGTCAAATATTCTTCAAGAGACGGAAGACATTATGGCTGAAATGCTGTTGCACAGTTAAGCAACAGACATAACTTTTACTGTAAGTTAAGAGAACTTTAGACATAAAATATAACACTATGCTTGATTCTTAGTATTTCTGGTTTCCTTGTTACTGAAACATGATTCCATTTGCAGCAAGCTTTTGATTACCCTAAGGAGAAGAATTGTTATCCATTTTGACACTAACTTGATTTTAATGTATTGTAAAAAGGGTTTACTCTGTGAGTGATTTTTATCTGTGTGCACACATGTATTACCATGTCAATATCAAACAATATGTTAAAGGTAAAGAGCTTAAAGAGGATACTGTATATGGACCAGAAGGTTTAACTTAGAAAGCAAACTTCACAGGAAAGTTCAAAAAGCCACCCAAGAAAGCAGAATGATATTTTAGTGAGCCCCCTGAAATTTGGTGATACATCACCACAAAGGAAACCTGTTACAACTCTATGCATAGTCATATCAATGTTACTTTTATGTAGTTTCTTTAATCATTCTGCACATGGGCATAATTAATGTGTGAAGGAAAGTCACAAAACATTATTTCAAATTTTCAACCAGAAATCCAGTCATCTCCCCCCTTTGAAAAAGGTAGCATAAAATACTTCTGCACTTTGTTTTTATTATTGCTGAATTCAACCTTAAGCTCTTTATGTAGTCTAGCTTTTATTTTACTTAACCAGTTTAGACAGTAGAACTGTGGGAGAAATATCATAATTGTTACTATGTTTTCTTTGTATCTTTGCTGTGTATTTATGGCAATCCCTTCATTCCATCTGCAGCCTATGCATTAATGCAGCAGCCCCTTTTCTGGTTCCAAGAATTATGCATTCATTATGGAGGAAAATTAACACCTCAAAGCAAACTATAATTAGGAATTCTTCAATTCAATTTATGCTTTTTCAATTAGGCTCTCTATAATTTTAATCATGGGAGCATTAACATGTTTCTGTAATTTATATACCTGTGGTATAATTAAGTCCTGAAATGCTTCAGTCAACTGCAGCAAAAATGGAGCTTTGTCAACTCTTTTCCCCCAAATGTATTTAGAAGAAAATGCCATACATTGAGCTCCAGGTGGCCTGCATGGAAGACAGAGATCCAACTCTGGCTCATTAGAGACTTGGCTGTCACTAACCTGTAGCAGGTAGTGGAGTCTCTGTCTTGAGGGATAATTGTCATTCAGGTGCCATTTTAAACTCCTTTTTAAGAAACATAGAAAATCATGAACAGGCATGAAAGTATGCAACTGAGAAGAGGGCTCCTAGTGAGCAACAAAGCACAATGCTGGATTAGAATAGTGGTTTAGTTTGTCCAGCAATTTGGTCAGGCCATGGCAAATTTATGACAGGCCTGTAAAAATGGGCACAATTGCTTTCTTTGGTAGGCCTGACAGAACATGGTAGGGATAGAGTTTGATTTAATTTCCATTATGCTCTTCATGTCTCCTTGCAGCTGCCCATGCATAATGAGAACTACAGATGAGTCTCCAGTGCCAATAATAAGACAGAATACTCCTTTTTATTGGAATTAATGAGGATAGTTTGCAGATAAGAATCCTATAGTAAATGGCTTTTGAAAACCCCCAATTAAGATACTAAAAGGAGAGGTTCTTTTGAGATGATTGGGTAGGAATACTGACAAACAACGCTTTTAATATGCTTTATATAACTGCATATACCGTTCATATTTTACTGTTTCCTTTATTGTCCCTTCATGGTGTTACAATGTAATGGTTTCTCAGAGGGACATATTCTGTAAATCATCTTATTCTGTAATATGCTGATTACAAGATTTTTTCCTTTTAATTTCCTTTTCCTCTATTTTATTTTTTTAGTCCATGTCAAATGATATGGAGATTGCCACTCCAAGGCCTCAGAAGCAGTTGTATGTTAGTTCAAGCATCATTTGCCAATTAAAAGTGAAAGGGTAGATTTACAGTACTGATAGTCAAGCTGAACTGCTTAAGTACTGGTGACATTTTAGCATTCCATGCACACAAAAATTCACATCTTGACACTGGGAGAAAAGAAAGTTCCCAATTAAAAGACTAAAAAGGGTCGGTGGGAGGGAGAGAGAGAACTGAAACTGTTGAGGCAATAATTAATCAACCCTGAAGTAGTTTTGGGACAAATACCTAATGTGCCCAATAAGAATCCACTAATTAAGGTGTGAGAAAAATTCTAAATTATGCAGAGGCTATATGTCGGGAAAGAGCCCAAAAGAGGAGAATGATTTTGACTTGGGGCACCTTGATTTAGTTGGTGGGAGCTTGTTTGAACTCTCACCCCCTTTATTGGAATAAGACCATGAATAAAAATTGCACTAAGTCCTGTCACATCTTGCAGCTAATACTCTGTATAAAAATTAGCACCATTTATCTGTCTGAGTGTTCCTCAGAGGAAGGCCTGCCTCAACTGGAGGGCTCCTGGGATGTAGCTTACCCTCCAGCAGGAAGTACCAAGCTAGATACTTGGGAAGCTAAGCCTCAACTGTGCTGAGAGGGCTCAGTTCCTCCTAATGGGAAATAAGCACATCAGGGTTCTTCCGTAATCTCTCCTCAATCACTTCACTCCTGTCTCTAGATGACTTTAAAACTAACTAGGAGCAACAGCTCACTTTCATTCCAGATAATATCAGCTTTTCCACCCCTGCTCTTCCTTCTCTTCTTTCCACTGTGTGACAGCACTGGATGACAAAATGTCCGCTTCATGCTCCTTTGTAGCAGGGCTAGCACCAGGGCCCTCTGCTAGATGGACTTAATCGTACTACAGTTCTACTTCATTTGCCACTTTAAATCTCTCATTATGACCCCCTAGCCAAGTTCTGGAGAACACCATACTGTTATAGTACAGTCAAAACAACCCATATTTTTGAGATTAGCTGTCACCAGGCTGCAGCTAGATATAGCAGCTCCCAAACTTGCAGTGATGATAACAAATCTTTTTGTAGTCTGGCATAACCATTGGGGTACAGAAAAGGGCTTTTTAAATAATGCTTCAACAGTTGCTGAGAAAGTGAAAGATATTTAAGATCCTTAGTGTGGAAGACAGTTTACATTACAAAACCAAAACACCACATATGTTTTGGAACAAAGCTACTGATAAAGTAACAAGCTGAAGTTACTTTATCATGTCAATTTTCATGAGAAAGGGTAAACAGTTCAGTTACATAATGCGAACAAGAGGACAAGGACATTTCAAAATGTGTTTTTATGTGTTTTTTAATGTTTATTAACATTAAAGACCATAGAATATATGCAGAAAACTATGTTAAATAGAGACAAATAACAATATATATTGTTCAAAAGAAACTTTTAGATATGGATGTAAAAGAACAAAAGGATGAATGTCATTTCAAGCTGTGTGTTTAATGGGTAGTGTAGTTTGCACTAAAGGGGTGGTATAGAAATATAAATGAATAAAAATAAATATATAAATATACAGTACTCCCCCGCCATATTGGGCTTCATATACTGCGGTCCCAGTATATTGCAGATTTACTGGGACCATAGGTGTGAGTCGTAGGGAAGCCACCAGTTGCCACTGTACCAGGGCAAGCTGTGGGTAAGGACTTGTGGGCCTGTGTGGGGCCTCCTGTACTCACCCCAGGCCTGACGCAGCCTGGAAAGGGCCTCTGGCAAGATTCCTGGGCTTGTACAAGCCCCATAAATGGCTTCTGGTGGCCCATAAGTGACTTCTGGGGCCTGCACAGGCTCCACAGGCCCAGAGCAGCATCTGGAAGTCACTTCAAGTATGACAGAAATGACTTCTTAATCTGTACAGGCCCGAGAAGCCTGTTGGAGGCCAGTTCTGGGCAGTGTCAGGCCTGAGGTAAGGACAGGAGGCTCCAAACAGGCCCCTGGTCCCCGCACAATCCACAGACAAAGGCGTCTGCATTAGACATGGGCACGACTTGGTGAAATTGTTGTTTCCATTTTCAGTAATCGTTTCCGTTACATAACAGAAACGGTAACGATAATTAAGCTGTCAGAACTCGAACTCGAACAGAAAAAAGAAAAATTTGGCCGGGTTTTTCGTTTCCGTTTGTGGCATCGTGGCGATCGCACAATGCGAAGCACAGAAAAGGTTTTTAAAAGTTTTTTTTTAAACCCCCGACTCCCAGCCATAAAAGCAGGCAAAAAGATGCCTGCCTGAGGCTTTGCCACCTACCAGAGGGGTGGTTTCTGGGGGGTCCCTGGCCTTTCCCCCCCTCTTCTCCTGTCCTGGGCTGCTTGCACCAGGCTGGGGGGGGGTCATCCTCGTCGTCTCGTCATGCCATGCGGTGGGGGGGATCCAAAATGGCGACCACAATTTTTCTTTTGAAATCGTGGTCAAAAACCACACCAAATCACCCCAGAAACGTGTGAAATTTATATATTTTAAATACCTGAATTTTAATAGTAGCAGCAGTGGGATTTTTTATAGCAATAAAACGTTGTATTAATTTTATTTTATTTTATCTTTTTTTTTTTAGACCTGCCCATTTGGGCTGGGCATGGGATGGGACCATGCAAATTGTTTGAACCATTCCACCAATGGCATCGCCAGGTTTTTGACTGACACTTCTGGATGTCTCGGAGGGCATAAAAAGCCGAGGCACCTTCCAGAAATCGCAATCGGGTGTATGGATGTGGTTGAGGGAGGAGGGCTGGCTGCTGGTGCTGGTGTGATCTGATCGAGATTGAGGAGGGAGGCTGGAGGCTTTAGGATTTAAATTAGGCAGGCAGGGAGGGAATTGAATTTAGAAAATAATTTCTTTGATTCCCTGCAGCTTTGTCTGCTGAAGGGAATAGCAGTTTATTCTTTATTTCTTCTCTGGCAGTTTGTGAGGATTTTTTTCTGATATTGGATAAAGGGGGAGGTTCGACTGGGAGTGGGAGGTGTGGATTTATTTTAAAAATATATTATATACTACCATTTATTTTCTATTTTCCCAACTTCAATTTGCTTGCACACACACACAATTGGGGTGCAAGCCAAGAACAGAACCTCTATCCTAAGTGATATCCTAACTGCCCACTCACCCGTCCGCCCACGCCGCCGCCCGCCTGCTGCCCGCGCCGCTGCCCGCCCACTCGCCCGCCCGTGGCTGCCACCCCCCACTCACCCTCCCCCCCGGCACCTAGGGCGCAAAAACACCTAGCGCCGGCCCTGATTGCAGGACACCCCTATGCTCTGGGAAGTCAAATCGCGCTAAATCGCAGTGGAAACAACAAACGACAAATGACAAACGGAAACGACAATTTTTTGAAAAAATTCACGACAAACGGAAATGACCTGAAACGGACCCGTTCCGACAAACGAATACTCAAAACATCATTTTTTTCTGGTAGTGCCCATGTCTAGTCTGCATACACAGATCTTTCTTTATCATGGATCAGGTCAGGAATGTAACCCCTGTGATAAACAGGGGATTACTGTAAGAAGAGAGTTGGAAAAATGTTATTTGTTTTATGAGGCTTCAGCTTTGAACCTGTAGTTATTAAGAGTTGTGAGAAAGGATATGTTACCCTCTAATAACAGTAAAACTAACAGTAAGGAGCTGTTACCCCAACGTATCACTATATATATGCCCTTAGCTAGGATACCAATAAGCCATAACACAAAGACTGGAACTTTCTGAGAGCAATAAGCTCTAACACTAGACTACCTTCATAGCAATGTCTTTGCCTTGCCAGAGCTTTTGTTTTGACTAAAGATGATACACAGAGGGTATAAATATAGGGAGAAATCACACAGACAAAGAGGATGAAGGAAGGCAACTGATATCAGGTGAATGTTCTTAAAGAAACAAAGAGATAGCAATGCTAAAACAAACTATGGACATCATATAGTCATATATTTTATCTGACAACACTGGGTGAGCATTCACAATTATATTTGTTTTATGTGTGTTCTTGACAATATGCTTAGAGGCTTAGAAATGCTTTTCATTTTACATTTTCTTATTGTAAGAATTCTGTTATTTCATGTATTTTAAGAAAGCTTGTAAAATTTTTTGGAGATACACTGCCTTTTACTTTTAAATGAAGTGTTATGGAGAGGCATTCTCTTTTATATGCTTTTTAAATGTATCCTATAAGCTCCTTTCTTTTTAATCCAAACATGACTAAAGTTGTTGACTGCACTTTGTATAGCTACAAGCTTACAATTAAGATATATTTTCTGGCTTAACTATTTGCCTAAAGCTTACATTTTGGTTTTTATTATATATGTTCATGAAGTGGAAAATGGTGACTTGCCATGATTCATCAACATTTATAATTTTATATTTGACAATTTTCTCACAAAAACCTTAAAATCTGTATAAAAATGGCCTTAAAACCATATAAAATGCTAACAAGACAGTTCAAAACTGGCCTAAAAGAAGTTGAGAAATCAATGAATCAAAAATCACTAATTGTCAATTTGTATTCATTGGAGATCACTGTTTTTAATGAATTGTCTTGACTTGTTCAGTCGTTTAGTCATGTCCGACTCTTCGTGACCCCATGGACCAGAGCTCGCCAGGCCTTCCTATCCTCCACTGCCTCCTGGAGTTTTGTCAAATTGATTTTGGTCGCATCGATGACACTGTCCAACCATCTCATTCTTTGTTGTTCTCTTTTCCTTTTGCCTTGATTTTTCCCAGCATCAGGGACTTTTCCAAGGAGTCCTCTCTTCTCATGAGGTGGCCAAAGTACTGGAGCCTCAGCTTCAAAATCTGTCCTTTCAGTGAACATTCGGGGTTGATTTCTTTCAGAATGGATAGGTTTGTTCTTGCAGTCCAGGGGACTCTCAAGACTCTCCTCCAGCACCACAGCTCAAAAGCATCAATTCTGTGGCGATCAGCCTTCTTTATAGTCCAGCTCTCACTTCCATACATCACTACTGGAAAAACCATTTTTCTTTGACTATCCTGACCTTAGTTGGCAAAGTGATGTCTCTGCTCTTTAGGATGCTATCTAGGTTTGCCATTGCTTTCCTCCCAAGAAGCAGGCATCTTTTCATTTCGTTGCTGCAGTCGCCATCTGCAGTGATCAAGGAGCCCAAGAAAATAAACTCTGTCATTGCCTCCATTTCTTCCCCCTCTGTTTGCCAGGAGGTGATGAGACCGGTGGCCATGATCTTAGTTTTTTTGATGTTGAGTTTCAGCCCATTTTTTCACTCTCCTCTTTCACACTCATTAAGAGGTTCTTTAATTCCTCCTCACTCTCTGCTATTAGAGTAGTATCATCTGCGTATCTGAGGTTGTTGATATTTCTTCCAGCAATCTTAATTCCAGCTTGTGATTCATCCAGACCTGCCTTTCTCATGATGTACTCTGCATATAAGTTAAATAGGCAAGGTGACAGTATACAGCCTTGTCGTACTCCTTTCCCAATTTTGATGAATATGAATTCACAAATTAGCAATTTTGAATAAATTTTCAGATTTCTTTTAAAACTCATGCCCATCTCTCATTTTCATATAGCATTTGAACCTGCAGCACTGTCAATACCTATAAGGGTGGTTTTTAAAGCAACATGCATGTGACGTGTTAAAAGTTACATGTTTTCAATGCTCTGGGTTTTATTTTTTCATTGGTAATCTAGAAGATATACAGTAGAAATAAAAGTCTTTGTAGAAAATTTACAAGTTTTGGAGTGAATCAGTGGATATGGGGGTGCTACAGTACTTGCTTCTGGTTGGTAAACCACAGAATTGACCTAAAGATAATTAAAATATAAGAAGTCTTCCAACAATAGCCTGATATGTGCAATTCCCCATAGTTATGTTTTATTCCTATACCTGTGTTTTATGCTAGTGAGTTATTTCACATGCATCATTCAGCACTTATCTTTCTCAAGATTTTAAAATATCTTAGTTATATACTATATATTCACAGCTTTCATTTATTGGGTTTGAATGTTTGCAGTTCGTTTTGCTTTCATTTTGCAGTGCCATTTAGCATTTTCTTTGTTTAATAATATTCATTTTATGTAGCAATAACTTCTATATTATATCCTATCTTATTGTGCCACTGCTTTCATTAGTAATCTCAGTATAACTGCTTCATTTGACATACTTTAAATATTATTACTTTCCTAGCAATCATAATGCTTTCTTAGTAATCATAGTGCTCCTGCTTCATTAGCTATGATTTAAGCATTCTTATTACTGCTATTTTTAATACAATATATTGTTAGTTTTCTATTTTATGAGCATTCATGATATTTCATCTTTTTGTCCATTATTTCAATAAATTTCAATTTGGCCTACTTTTTGATGTCATTCTGGCTTAATGGCCATGCATCATAGATAGATAGATAGATAGATAGATAGATAGATAGATAGATAGATAGATAGATAGATAGATAGATAGATAGATAGATAGATAGATACTTGGTATATAAGACACCCAATTTCAATATTTATGTCAATTTATTCATAAATAATCTGAAGCCCAAGTGACCAGTAAAACAGCCAAGTGTAGAGAACACAGTACACAACTCAGGAAGGCTCTAAGCCCAGAATATATAGCTATGAAGTTTTTAAAAAAAGCCATTAACACTCAGTGAATTCTTCAGACTCTCTAGATTCAGTAACTAGCCAACCATGTAATGCAAGTGTATTCTAGGAGCATAATGCATTATAGGAACATATTCTAGCATTACATATATCACTGGTTATCTGAAATATTGGTGACCGGAAAAGAAGTCATGGGACCATAATGGTCAGCAATACTAGGAGTATCATAAACCTGAGTATCACGTTAAGGATAAAGGACAAAGCATGTGCAGTTTTGGAGTTTTGACAGTGATGAAGATGAGTCAGAGGAAACATGGCAGAGATTTGTAAAGCCATGCATATGTGGAAAAAAGTGACTACAGATGATGGTATGAATGGGACTTTTATGTGAATAGAGTTAGAGTGGGGGACCCAGAAGATACTCTTTCTTTTTTGTTTGTGTTTTTCGCCTTTAATCTGAACCACAACTTCTAAAACAAGAATGCAGTGGTACCCCAATTTAAGAGAAGCTTGACTTAAGAGCGGAAAACTGTTGGCATTTTAACTGCCGCCTTATAAATTTTAAATATGGTCTGTTGGACTTAATTTTTTTATTTTTTTAATTAATTTTTCAATTTTATTGATAGGTACTCCGACTTAAGAGTAGTTCGACTTAAGAGCATGAATTCAGAATGGATTAAATTCATAAGTCGAGGTACCACTGTAATTCATATTAAGAAAAGAAGGATTCACTGAAATTCTGTGTTCCTTTGGTGTTCCCTCTTTCATGTAAAATTTTATCCTTTGTAAGTTAAAATAACCAGAACAGTTTTTTATCTAGTAGCATCATGAGAGCATAGCAAAGATTTGGGAGAGGGGACCAAACACAGCCATCAATGGCCAAGCACAAAACCTGGGGAATGAGGATGTTAAATCTGTAGAACAGCTAAGCATCCAGTGGGGAGTGTTACTGTTTGAGTCTTTCCTTGAGAGAAGGATTGCTATGTGCTGTTGAGCTCTTAGTGTCCTCTATCTGACATGATCTCAATGGTGAAATCTTGGTGAAGTCAATATGGTAAAGCCCAAGAAAGTGGACATTACAAAGCCTGATGAATACAGGACTTGCTTGACCCAGGAGATTCTGAATCCACAGAGAACCAGGAGCCTGGGCCTGCCAGATGATTTGGGGCCTGAGCCTATAGATGAGGGGAGTTTAGGAACTGAGTAGAGATGGACATGAAACAGAAAAATGGCATTTCAGTTTTTTGTTTGTCGTTGAGATGTCTGTTTCGGTTCATTTCCATTTGTCAGGAAATTTTTGAAAAATTTCATTACCGTTTTCATTTTTTTGTTTGTCGTTTCTACCCACTTTTTGTGCGATTTTTAAACCATTTCCATGCGTAGGCATCCCCCAACGCCCCAGACCAGAGGGAAAACACTAAAAAAAAATGGATGCTGGCAGAGACACAGTATGGACTAGGTATGCAGGGAGGCTGCAAAGGCAGCGGCGGGCATTGCCCAGGGTGTAAGGCAGCCGCAGAGTGACTGTACTGCGGGGCAAGGGAGGGTACTCACCGAGAGGTACGCAGCATGCATGCACACAGGGAGGGGCAGCAGGACTGAAGCTAGAGTCCCAGAGACAGCAATCCCACCCTAACTCCCACCAGAGACTGCAAGGAGGACGGGAGCTGCCAGAGCTTTTTATGCCCTCTGTGGCTGCCAGACCTGCCCGCCCAGTCTGCAACCTGGGCATGCTATTGGTTGAACATGATCCCATCACGTGGCTTGCCTCCATTTTGTGGCTGGTGGTGACATCCATTTTAAAGGGAAAAGAATAATACATCGCGATGGGAGAAGACTAAAAAAAATGTTTTAAGGACCTCAACCCCCCTGGTAGGTTATCAGACAATATAAATAATTATCGCTGCATTTGTATAGATGTCCAGGGCGTTTTTAACATTTAAAACAGCTCATTTCATTGTGCATCACCATTAACGAAAATGAAACATAATGACCACAATTTTTGCGGTTCTGTTCGTTTCATTGCATTTTCATCACAATTTTCGTTTGTTGTTTCATTGCATAACGGAAACTACAAATGGTAACGGAAACGAAAAAATGTTCATTCCATGCCCATCTCTAGAACTGAGTCTAAGGTGGTGGTAAGACAACCAATCAGAAGTGAAGAAGACTGTAGGCATGAAACTTGTATGGAGCACCAAGAAGGCTCCTGATGAATAAATGGTCTCCTTACAAGTAGGCTCATTCATCCAGGGAGACTCAGAGCCAAACTCTACAGATGAGATCTTCTCTTGCCACTGGAACATCTTCAGCAGTGTGCTGTGTTGTGCCAGAATGCTGTCAGAAGCAACCCATCTGACAGTCTCTGTATTGTTTCTCTGTGCCTGAATCACTTGCTTTGGATTGTCTAAATATTGTTTGACCATTTTAATTGCTTCTTGGGCAATGGCTTCTTTGTTTTCCCTGGCAGCCTACTACACTGAGCTTTACAGTTAAGTTCCACTCTTTCCTTATTCTGAGGCTGCAGTGGCCATCAGGTTTACTTGGCCCATACAGTATGGAACAGGATACCACCTTGGAATGCTGCCGACATTGAAGCATAGAATCATAGAGTTGGAAGAGACCTCAAGGGCCATTCAATCCCCTGTCATACAGGAGCCCCCATTACAGTACTCACAACAGAGGGCTATCCAGCCTCTGCTTAAAAACCTCCAAAGAAGGAGACTTCAGCACCCTCCGTGGCAGCATATTCCACTGCCAGACAGATCTAACAAGCAAGAATTATGAAGCTCAATGTGTTAGATACACAGGGAGGGCAATTTGAAGCCACACTCCAATAAGCAATTCAAACAGTCAAATAAGGTTCAAACTTGAAATGGGTGTTTCGTTTTGGAAGGAATCCAGTTCCGAAAACAAAACATGGCAGTACAGCTGCGGTTCGGAACTGGGAACCAGCCTCAAGAACGAAATGAGCCACTGACTTATATTTGTTTGGGTCGAATGGGTGAAACTCCAATCATGATGAAGCCTCTGATGCATCATATTTCCTTCTCCCTGGCACTGGCCAATCAGACAGGGAGGCGGGATAATGCATGCCCTTGCACAGGTCCTGATTTTTACGCACACTTTTATGGGAGTTAAGGAAAGGGGAGACTTCAACACCTCTTGTTAACTGTGAAAAACAACTGAAGTGCTATCTGTGAAGAAAACATGATCAATACAATAAGCCTATCTCAAACTGAAAACAATGTGTGGATTTATTTGCAACATTTCAATTATCCTAGTAGAAGACACTATAAAATAAGAAGTTGCACTACAATTTTGTAAAAACGCTCATAGAGATTTTCGTAATGGGCTCATTTTTCCATAGACATTTATTGAATATAAGAACATAGCAAATAGTACTCTCTTCCTCCTGCTGGTCCTGCTCCTCCCCCTCCTTTTTTTTTTTTTAAAGAGAAGACTGTTTAGTAAAACAGAAGAAATAGCAAGCTTTGTGACAGCAGGTGGGAAAATAAAATTAAAATTTTCCAAATTCTAATTTCTTATCCCTGCCCTGCTCTCCAACAATATCCTGCTATGTACATTCAGTACAGTCAGCTAATGAAATTATTACATCTAGAGCTGGCACCGACCAACAACAAACTCATTTGCAGCTTTTCATATTCTTAAGTGAACAAAGAAAATGGAATATTTGTTTACACCATGACATTTCAAACTGCATCATTGTTTTTGTGTATTTTCCTTAACAAGAGATTGCAAAAACATTGTTTCTACAGAAACGCAATAGGAAGACATTTCATTTTCAAAGGCCACCAATACCATTACAACTGAGAAAATATTTGTGCTCTAAGACACCTTCTTCTGATGGCTGAGTTTCTCTGGAATTCCCACGGACATACTTCTGTCTCACAAAACCAAACTGTGCCCCATTCAGGTATTAACATTAGGGGATGCAAAATAAAATAATAATAATAATAATAATAATAATAATAATAATAATAATAATAATAATAATAATAATAATAATAATAATAATAATGTTCTGTCATGTCAGTCTTGATTTATGGAGACCCCTTTTTGGTTTTTTCCAGGTAGAGAATACACAATTTATCCTCTTCTATGAGTGCCTCAGACTATGTACTTTGCCCAAGACCACACAGGCTGGCTCTAATTGTGTTACTCTAAACCTCTGGCTTTGTGGTCAGACACCTAAGCTACTGATTTTAATGGCAAAGGGTCAATCATATTGCAAACTGCCCTTTAGTCTGAGCAAGATAATTTTATTCCCTCCAGAATTGATGGCTAGGGCCCCCTTTCCCCAGCAGGACCAGAGGCACCAGCACTACATGGTCAACTTGCTTTGAGAAATATCAAATGGATGATTGTGCTGTACTAAGGAAACTAGTTTGGAATTTCACATTAACAATAGAGTTGGGCATGAAATGAACTTTTAATTCATTTTTATTTGTTATTTGTTATTTGTTATTCATTTCATTAGCTAATGAAATGAATAATGAACCAACCCATCAAAGAAAAATGAAAAGAAATGAAATTTCTGTTTTGTTTGCTTCATTTTTCATTAACTCACCACCACCCCCTTGTCACCGCTCTGGAACTCTTGGAACTCTGAGGAAGCTAGCCTGTAGAGGCGCTGGTCCCAAACCGGCACCTCAAAAAGCCCCCAGCTGGGGACTTTTAAAAATAAATAAAAAATAAAATAAAAAAACATAAAAGTGCCAACCCAGCCCCAGAGGCCACATGCTCAGTGCTCTAAAATAAAAAAAACATAAAAACATAAAACAAGTGCCGACCCTGCCCCAAGGGCCGCGTGGTTGGTGCTGAAAAAATAATTAAAATGTATTAAAACAAACCAAGCACCAACCTGGTCCCAGGGGCTGCGTGGTCAACACTCAAATAAATAAATAAATAAATAAATAAATAAATAAATAAATAAATAAATAAATAAATAAATAAATAAAGCACCGACCTGGCCCCTGGGCCACATCTTTGATGCTGTAAAAATAAATACAAAATAAAAAAATAAAACTGAGGCGCTGGCCCCCCAAAAGCCCCTGGTGTTGGGGACTTTTAACATAAAAAGTAAAAATTAAAAAAATTAAAAAAATCTTCATGCTGGAGACAATAGATAAAGATGCCATCTTTCAATACCTTGAACAAGCCAACTTTCCAAAACTTACTGAAGAACAGAGAGCTTTGACGAACGCTCCTATAACAATGATGGAAATAACAGAGGCCATAAATCACCAAAAAATGAACAAGGCCCCCGGACCTGACTCAATACCGGTACAATTCTACAAAAAAATTCCTGAGATAGTCTCTGGAAATATGAAAAATCTTTTTACATCTATTTTAGAGGGTGAAGACATACCAGATTCATGGAAACTATCTCATAACAACACTGATTCCTAAAGAAGGGAAACCCAAAGTCCTTATACAGAATTACAGGCCAATCACTCTCTTAAATGTGGACTACAAAATATTTGCAACTATTTTGGCAAACAGATGGCGGATGATCCTACCCTCTTTGATATCCCACGATCAAACCGGCTTCCTTCCGAAAAGGCGCCTTCAATCCAACATTAGAATTTTCCTCAATGCGTTGGAATATTATGAATGCCACCCTGAGAAGCAAGTAGCCTTCGCATTCATCGACACTGAGAAAGCATTCGATAATGTATCCTGGTCTTTACTCAAAACTCAGTTAGATTATCTACAGTGTGGACACAGAATGCTACAAGCAATTGAACAAATTTACTCCGCCCAAAACACTAGGATTGTAGTCAATGGCTACCTTACAAAGTCAAGATACACAAAGGCACCAGGCAAGGATGCCCTCTCTCCCCTCTGCTGTTTATATTAACTTTAGAGGTGCTACTCCATGTTATAAGAAATACCCCAGATATCCAAGGCCTACAAAGCAAAGGAGAAGTTTATAAGATGCAAGCCTTCGCGGACGATCTGTTGGTTATTATGGAGGACCCTCAGACCTCCACTCCAGAACTACTAAAGAGTTTGGAGGCCTACTCCAAAATTTCAGGATTAAAGATAAACAGAGAAAAAACACTGTTGCTTACTAAAAATATGACTCCACCTATGACCGAAAAATTGGTAAATCAATCTGGTTTCCAACATGCTAGTAAGGTAAAATATTTGGGTATTACCGTATCTTACCGTTGTAACACTTTACTTAAAGATAATTATGTTAATGGTATAAAAGCAATCAAAGCTGATTTGGAAACCTGGTCAAGACTTCAATTATCCTTAATGGGCAGAATTGCTGCAGTTAAAATGAATGTCTTACCTAAACTGCTCTTTTTATTTCAATCCCTACCTATATTACCTAACTTTAAGATCATTTCAGACCTGGAAAAAAGTATACGTGTATTTATATGGCAAAAGAAAAAAGCAAGGATTAGAAATGTTTGTCTACAGGACAGAACTAAAACTGGTGGCTTTGCCCTGCCCAATTTGGTGTTATACTACAAGGCCGCTACCATGACTTGGATTAAAGACTGGATTTTGATGACAAATAATAGAATACTGCAGCTTGAGAGCCACGGCTTGGATAAGGGTTGGCATCATTATATATGGTACAGTATAAGGGTAATATACCTACTCTTTTTAAAAAGCACTGGATAAGGAATGCCTTAGTTAAAATATGGTTACCAATCAAAAAACAATTTTACCCCAAAGCACCATTGTGGTTATCTCCGTTGGGAGCGGTTATAAGTGTAACCCCAAAATTTTTAACTTACAGACACCTTCTGAACACTGACCTCTCTTTGAAATCATTAGAAAAATTAGTATCAGAAGGTTATAAGTTACACTGGTGGAAGTACCAACAAATATACTCACACTTTAAATATCGTACTAAAGAGGGGGGATTTATGACTAATGATACTCCACTTGACAAAATACTATCCTCTGGTGACTCAAAGCTCCTTAGTAAATTTTATAGTATGTTGTTAAATGAAAAAATGATTGATACACTGGTTAAAGATACTATGATAAGATGGGCAGAAAAGTTTGGTTATTCTATTCATCTAAACAAATGGGACTCTTTGTGGAACACAGTCAACATTTTCAAATCTATAGCCTTTAAGGAAAATTGTTATAAGATGTTCTATAGATGGTATTTCTCACCACATCCTTTATCTAAGATGTATAACTGCTCACCTAAATGTTGGAAATGTAAACATGACTGTGGTACTTTTTACCATATGTGGTGGACATGTAAAGAGGCAAGGGCATACTGGATAATGATGAAATTATTTTTGGAAAGATATTTGCAGATTAAGTTAGAGCTTAGACCAGAACTTTTTCTATTAAATATAGTAGATATTAATATTTCCTATGACCAGAGATATGTACTTCACCATGTAATTGTTGCTGCAAGGATATTGTATGCAAAATCCTGCAAACAACCAGATGTGCCAACAGAGAGAAATTTCCACGAAAAGATAAGAGAATGCATTGAAATCGACAGACTCTCCGGCTTTCTAAAGGGAGACTACGATGAGATTTCTCAGAAAAGATGGCAAGAAGTAACAAACCTATTAGCATTGTGATATTATTTGGTGATTTGTTAATATGTTAAATCGTTATTTTTAGGCTTGATGTATTCAATGTAATTTTTAAACTGTACTCCTTTCCCCCATACCCCTCCCCCTTTGCCCCCAAAAAACCCAATAAAATTACTTAATTAATAAAAAAATAAAAAAATAAAGTGCTGGGCCTCGGAGGTTGTGGCAGGGCAGCTGGGGCTGGGGCTCTGGAGGGCAGCTCTGGAGGTGGCAGCGGACCTGAACCAGTTCAGCTCAGTTTGGGTTTGTACATTTTTTTAAAAAATTGTTTGAACCTGAACTGAACCAAACCAAGGGTGGGCCCGAAACAGAACCAAACAAACCATCAGTTTTCTGTTTCGTGCCAACCTCTAATTAACGACAGACCTTTTCCTTGAACCACTTCAGCTCAGTTTGTCCATTGAAGTTTTAGAAAAAACTATAATTGTGTAGTTGGCAGGAGAATATCTGAGCTGAGCATGTAGTAGAAATAATTTTTAAAGTACCTCACCAGACTACATACCCCAGGATTCTATAGAATGAAGCACTATAAAACTTCTGTAATACAGAAACAGCTTAAATGAAAAGAGAGGAAAAAACCAACAAAGAGTCTTCTGGCAGCTTAGATAGCATTACATTTTACTTGGAGTAAGTAGAGTGCAGTCCAGTTATCATCTGCCACAAGACTTTCTGTTGTCTTTGCTGCAACAGACTAATAAGGCCATCTTTCCATACAATTATTTTTACCTGACAGGAGCTCCACGTGACTGTGCAGGCTTCAGCATGACTGTGATGGTGGTCTCTGTTTCATTCAGAGGGGAGTCTGTATCATATTCAGGCATTGATGGGGCTAGGAAGAGAGAAGGGATTTGTATGTTAGCTATCCACTCTAGGACATCAAGAAATTCCAGTGATGACTGCATGGCCAGTGGGAGCTTCAGGGGCCCAAGTGCACATTATTTCCTGCTCCCATTATGGGCATCTCAGCCTTCACTTTCTGGGCCCCAGCTTTGGCACTTGCACATAAGGTAGAGATTTCCACACCTAAGTGCAGTCAACTTTGGTGTTGAAGTGAACATATGTGGTTAGAGACAACAACATTCTCTCACACCACCCAGAGTAGCAATTTTGCTAGATGGTATATAAGTGATGCAGTATAGAAGTTTAGTAAATAAATATGGTAGAAACGTCTCCACAACTTCCAGCAAAAGATTTTGTTGGAACCCCTAAGTTTTAATAAACACTTTGTTTAATCCACCTAGCATTGAGACTGTGGATTGGGGAATGCAGGAGTGGCCACTTCTAAATCCAGGCCAGGATGGCAGGGCTCAAACCCAGCTACACTCTTAGGCATGCTCTTATCTCCACACATACTATGCCAAAGTTTGTTTAGCATACACTTTTGATAATGCTGGACCACCTGTAAAGCAAATTTCTTTCAATTATACTAAGTGCACTGTTGGGAACTACTGTTAACAGAAGACTTTCCAGATAACAGCCAAACCCTACTGAGTTTTTAAGCTGGCAAAGTGCAGTTGGCATCAACCTCATGAGCAAATTGCCACAAGTTAAGAAGTTGGCATAGGCATTTGGTGGTTTATGCCATGCTGCGCTACTCCATGTGCAACAAAAAATGCCTCCAGAAACTTGACTTGAAGAAATTTGCCAATGGAATCTACACCAACTATATTACAATGGTGGCTGTAAGTAATGAGAATACTGGCTGAAATTCTGCTATGCGAGCAAGAATTAATTTTTAATAGCTTCTAGCTATTATTTAACAAGGCCCTGCTGTGTGTGTGAGAGAGGGGGGGGGTATTTCAGCTTCAGATTGGTACTGAAACATTGTTCCTCCAGATCAATATTTTGATCTTCTTACCACTGTTGTTGTTGTTGTTGTTGTTGTTGTTGTTGTTGTTACTACTACTACTACTACTACTACTACTACTACTACTACTACTACTACTACACAGGTTGATGATTATTTATGTTGATGATTACATTTTCAATTTTAGTTTTGTTATTCATTTTTGATATTGTGATATCATTATTCTCAGGTTGATTCCTTTATAATTTTCACCACCCCGAGTGGCCCCTGGACTAGATAGGTTGTGTATCAACACACACACACACACACACACACACACACACACACACACACACACACACACACACACACACACACACACACACACACACACACACACACACACACACAAACTATCCTTAGCCAGTAAGGATAGGTGGGACAGGGAGAATGGCTTTATATACTGAATTTTATACATCAATCACAATTAAGGAGATCCACATTCTTCTTGTTGTTGTTTTAGTACTATACCTGGGTAAGAATTCACCATTTTTTCATCCAACAGCACAATTTAGTCATAAATCTGGAAGGTGCTTATTGTTAGGTATTGCAAAAAGGGGGGACCCTGTGTTTGACAAAGCTCAGTAGTCTGGGTTGAGTTTGTCAGTATCGATTTTTGGCTGAAAATAGCTCCAGGAACCAATACTTGACTAGGAAAAGGCAGAATGTTTCACAAACACTGAAGAGCTAACCTTCACATCTACTACTTTTCAGTCATATGTGACTGGGCAGGCTGTTTCCTCCACCTACATTGTTTTTCTACATATTTTTTCTGCAAAAATCTAATTCATAAATCTAATTACTTGCAGCTGTATTTCCTCATTAAAAAAATAGAAAGTGAGTTTTTCCCTCTCTTTCTCCTGCAATATAACAGTATAATATTAGTATAATACCTGCAATTTTTGTTGCAATCCGTGTAGTGATGGGAGGTCCAAAACCCTTAACTGTGCTGGCTTTAATGGTGAATGAGTAGGTAGTTCCTGGATATAACCCTACAAATAGGTGATGAGTTTCATTTCTTAGTTTGAAGACCTTTCCTCTCTGGTTTGACAGGTCAGCAGTGGGATCTAGGGATCCAACAGCCTTGTATGTAATCTGAAATGAAGGAAAGAGAAAGTGAGAGTTCCTTTATAATTTATAGCATTTTACTAATTTTCCAGCTCTTCCCGATATAAATTCTGAATTTAATCTAGAAGAATGACCAGATAAAAGTATGCAGCAAATATGAGTCAAACTAGATTGCATTTGCAAGTCAGTGTCCTAATTAAAGCTCTATTTGGGCATTATATTAGTTAACATTCCTGAGGCAATTTGCTCCCAAACAAAATGTTTTTTTTTTCATTATGATGGTGTAATGACACACAGGGATTTCAGCCATTGTGTCTTAGGTCACTATAATAACTTAAAAAACAACACAAATACACTAGCAGAGTTCTTTACTAAAATAATATTGGGTCTACATCACTGTGAACCTCACATCATTGTTATTAATGGATGAGTACTATAAATTAATAATATAAGAGAAGAGGATGAGAGGGAAGAGACAGACTACAGAGAGGAAGCATCAAAGACATTTAAGTGAGAAGCCTGGAAGGCAGAGGCACCAAGGAGGAAAAAGGAAACAGTTGTGCCAGCTGGGAAGTGGTGTGGTGTCAAACTGATGGTGCACCTGAGGAACCTGACATAGAGTGACGAGCCAAGAAGTTCTATTTCGAAGAGCAGAAACATGCCCACTGAAGACACCAAAGGTAAGGTAAGGTATGTCCCAGGAATGGTGAGACCCCAATTGAGGTTCAACTAGCTGTAAGGCACTCACACCCAGATGCCAGCTGTTCACTGAGAGCAAGCTGGACCCTCTCAGTTGCAAGCCTAGCCAAAAGACCAAAGCATTTCAACTACTGTTCAGGTGAACCATGTATTGGACAAATTTAAAAACAAATAGCATTCCAAGTCATTAATTTGTTGATACATATGCAATCACCTCCAATGTATACAAATTGATAGTTTTAGTTACTTTTGTTCCATCTATTTGTCAACTCCTTTGGGCCCTTTTGGGGTTCCTTGCCAACTGCAGCCTCTCTCCCTTTCCTGGGGGAACCCACTTTGCGACTGTATAACTTGAATGTCTGAGACCCAAACCTCACCAAACACGGAGGAACTGTTGAAGAGAGGGGAAGTTCCTCTGAGATGTTGATGTCCCCAGGTGTGGGAGGGGATCCTAGGGGATCTTTTGGGCATTGCATATCTTGGACATCTCAAACCCAAATTCCATCAATCTTGCAGGCATTGTGAAGTAGGGTCAGAGGAAGAATCTCTGCAATTTTGGTATTTCAGGGTGCCTGGGGTAGTTTTAAAGGATTTTTATTATTCCAGTTCATCAGCATGTCAGGAAAATTTAATGAAATTGTGATTCATGTCCCACTGCTAAATTAGGAATCATGACAAATTGCATTTTTTTCTGATTCATGCCCATCTCTGCACTGCACCTGACGCTGATTGCTGGGAGGCTGCTGAGGTGGTAGAGCCCAGGGCTTTTTAAACTTTCCCCTAAGCCCCGCACACCAGCTGTTCGGCTCTAGGATAGGGAAAAAAGCTTTTTCCCACCCCAGCACAGATTAGCTGGCACATGGGCTTGGGGGAGGGGGGAAGTTTAAAAAGTTGTGTGGGGAAAACCATGGGCTTTTAAAACTTTTTTCCTGCCCAAGCGCTGATCATCTGGCTTGCAGGGCTTTGGGTGGGGGTAAAGTGTTAAAATCCCACCATTTCCCATGCCTGATCATTTCCCCATAGAAATGCATTGCTTCAATGCATTTCTATGGGAAAACAAAAAACGAAACAGAATGAAAGGAAAATTTCTATTTCATTCCATTTCGGTTTTCTTTGATGGGTCATTTCGTTTTTCATTTTGTTAGGGAACGAAACAAAAAATGAAGAATGAAATGAAAAAATTCATTTCGTGCCCATCTCTATATACAATTTTAATGTAGTTTTTAAAAATAATCTCATGATTATTCAAACCTGAAAACCTGTCCTGACAATTACTTTGTGTTTGGGTGAGTAGTGGATCAAAAAAAAATGGGACAGCTTCTGGGATTTTCCCTTGCTTGGTCTTGTGAATGAAAGGAGGGGTAGAAATACTCTAAAATAAATGAATAAATAGTGTGCAGAAGAGGATATTCTGTAGGTCTTCTTGACTACTGCCAAGAATGTCCTCAAGATTCAGGCTGGCCTTTGCCACATAAAGTTTGGGATCCCTTTTCCTGATGGTAACACGGGAACAAGATTGAGGAGAAATATTAGACCATTTCCTGGTGTTCAGAATTGTTGACACAGAAGTACAATATCCTACATTTGGAAGCTAGCAATGGTGCTTGCTTTAAAAAAAAACTGGATTCTTTTTCTTGAGGAAACTTGATTGCCATCTTTAGATTTCAGATTATCTTTACAATTTCCACCTCAGAAAGCTGACATAAACCTGATCAAATATTCATGAGTATATTTACTCCCAAAACTTCTAACACACCCATAAGAACTGCAACCCCAAAACACACATTTGAAATTCACTGCAAGCTCTATTATTATGTTTATTAATAGCAACTGTGCAGATGTACAAATATATTCGGAGGTAAAACTCATGATTTATTTACTAGCCAATTTCTTCCCTGTGTTCTAAATCCAATGTCAATTTCAGCAGAGCTGTCAATAAAATACACCATGTTCTACTTTCCCCTTAACCTTTACTGATACTACAGGATCCTTACCTATGGGTAACACAACACAGTGAATAAATCAATATATGCTAATATACATACAGATCTTCAATTTTTTATCAAGGGCTTCTTAAAAATCAAATTCACAGGTATGTGGGAAAAGTCCTTAGGGGAAATATGGAGACCTTATTTTTATACTAGGAAGAAAATACTGCATGCCAAACAAACATCAAAAGGGACGGGGGGAGAAAACAAAAAATGAAGAATAGCTACACTCTGTCTTCCTTGAATTTGAAAATACACTGCTTTAAATACTGTGAACAGGAATAAAATGGATGAGTGAACATCAAAATATGGAGGATTTCTTTATTTGAATGAGATTGATTTGATTGCAAAATACGTTATAATTCATATCAAGCAATACTCATATTTACTTGCTAGACTGTTGTGCTGATAAAGCAAACAAACAAGTACTTTCACATTATGCATTGTTATATATTTTTCCTATCAATGTGGATATATAATCATCTCCCTTTGAAAGAATTGAGTTGTAGTAACTTTCATCTTCCGCTTTATCGTGCCCATTGTTTTGCAAAGAATACAGGGAAGTAGTCCTGGGTATGTATAATGAATAATAACTACTTCTTGCACAAAAATAAATTCTGTTGTCCTAGGTAATAGCAAGGATAAAAAATGCTGATGAATATTTATTCCCCATGAAAAATTAATCAATATCCTACCACAGGAATTTCACAAGAGAAATACTGTACATGGATATGTGAGAGTGCCTTTTCCCACCAAGAACTAGTTTTTCCCAGGCTGGACAATTGAGGCATGTGACACCCAGGGATTTCCAAATGGAAACACACACACACACACACACACACACACACACACACACACACACACACACACACACACACACACACACACACACACACACACACACACACACACACACCAAGAACTGGTCCTTCTTGGTGATCACCCCTTGTTTATGGAACCAACTGCCCTCGACATCTGCCTGCACCCCCCTCGGTGGGGATATTTAAACAAACACTGAATACTTGGTTCATTGGGAAGGCTTTTCCCAAATCTGGGTTATAACTCTAGCAGCATATTTTAATTGAAAACCTATACCACCTCTGCCTTTAAAAAAATTGTTCTGTCTTTACTTTGATTAGTTTATATTTTTTGTTGATGTTAATTGTTTATCAGTCTTTCCATCGCTTATTATGTCATTTTATACTGTGTTGTTTTATTTAATTTTACCTAAGTTGTGTCTTATTTTTTTGTAAACTCCCCAGAGTAGCCTTGTTGCTCCGTGAGCGGTATGGAAATCCAATAAATAAATAGATAGATAGATTTTAAAAATGGGTGTTAAATCCACTAAGTCTTCTTCTTTTAGTTATAATTCTGCATAACAGCAACAGTCACTATCAAGTTAGTAAGATTATTGTTTCCAAATAGCACTATGAATGGACCTGATGCTGCTATAAAATTTAGTTTTCTCTCGGCTTTTGTAATTCCTATACATTGTAATATAATTTTATATTTGAAATAAAGCATCAAAATGCTTCAAAACATCTATGTCTAGAGAAACCAAATCGAGAAATGTTTCACCTGATATAAAATGTTTTATAAAACTTACTGAACAGAAAATTTTCATGTGGAATAATGAAAATAAGATTACTGTTGGGAAAAAAAAGATAGCATGGATTTATTTGCAAACCCAGGCAAAAGTAGGATAAGCTCAAAAATAAACAATTTTTAGATGAAACTGCATTTGGATTGAATCAATTATGGAATCAGTTAATGAGTGAACAAAGGACATCATGTGTGATTGCAAAGATGAAAACAGTGGTTATGAGGACAGCTCACATTTCTGGCAGATCCACAATCTTGCATTTTCTCTTAGGAATTATTATCTGATGGGAACATAACAGAGATGCCTTAATCACCTTGGGCCAAATTTTGGGGAAATATGGGTATAAATATTAAATGGGAATGGAAATGAAATGCATTTCACAAGAAAGCCAGCAGAAACATCCTGCCCAGGGCCAAGTATCTGGAGTGCATTGCAACCCTCCTCCTCTTCCTTCTCTTCTTCACCACTGCCTCCTCCCCCTCCCGGCCTACTTAAACTCCTGTCACCAGCCATGCTGAGCAGCAGAAGGAGCCATGCTGAGCCTCAGAAGGAGCTGCCCGAGCTGATGATGATGCTGCTGTCAAGGCCACCACCATCACCACCACCACCGGGAACTTCCTGAAGCCCCATTTGAGGGATGAAAATAGCCATGGGCCACAGCTGGGGGGGGCACAGCTGCCACCACCAGGTCCAGAGGGCTGTATTAACTCTGTAAGACACACAGACATTTCCTCTTTCTTTTGAGGGGGAGGAAAGTGTGTCTCATGGAGTGAAAAATACGGTAAAACAAAAGAGCTATCTTCCATACCTACCATGATAAAATAAGGAGAAGAAGAGATGATCATGAATTATGTGCTTGACTCACCTTAAGAGTAAAAGAATTTCCATATACAGTGGACCCTTGTATAAAAAACAGCTTGTATAACATAACATTTGTACAACATAAAAAATTCTGGAGATAGGGGAAATTTGCTTAACATAATCGCCTATGGGGAGAATCCATACAACATAAAATGGGATTACTTCATTTTCAATGCATTCCTATGGGAATTTGTATAAAGGAAAATTTGCTTAACATAATTTCATTTGGAATGAATTAATTCCTTTATACAAGGTACCACTGTATCTCTAGCGAATAATCAGAAGCCTGTGTTCTTCACATCTGGCATTTATCCCAATTAATGAAACACAGTGATCACAGACAATCCTACAATATACATCTGAGTTCCAAAGTATAAGTCTTCTCACTGTTGCCATGATTTCAGGCAACATCAGCTAATACAATCTGTTTTATTTATCTACATAGCTTCTATGTTCCACAAGCACACAAATACTTCAAAAAGGAAGAAATCAAAATATATTGAATAAAGTCTTACAGTTGTGAGAAAAATTGCAGGCACAAATAATTTAAACAAAATTCCTTGCAACTAACAGGTTTGAAAACATAAGTTATAAGTAAAAAAAAATCATATTTGAATCCAAAAAAAATAAAAGAATCTAGTAGCCTGAAAAGGCGCATTTGAGCAGCAAAGAATATCCTCTCCAAAACACATCATTTAAAAATAAAAGGACTGGAAGCATATTAAAAATACAAAATATGTTAAAAGTGAAATATATATTAAAGAAACTAATGCCTTTGGCCTCTAAGCATGTTAATAACTCACAAATAAAATATATATCTAAAAAGCTCACCCAGCTGGGCTCTTAAAGTCTAGGGGGCAGAAATGTATGTCGCATGTGTATTTTCTCTGTGTTGTTTTGTTATTTTTTCTTCCCTTCTAGCAATGCTCACCTGGCATCGTTCCAGCTCCTTCATGAAAGGAACACTGGATATCTGTTTTCAACTGGCTTTATAACTTTCTCCAATTGTTTTTCTTTTCTTTTCCTGCTGACCCAAGAGTCCAGTGCCATCTGCCGCTCCCTCCGCCCCTGGGTGAGAGACAGGGGACCTTTCTGTGGCTTCTTTGGGGGAGTTTGGCCTCTTGGACTCCTGAGGCAAGTCAGGACTGGAGGAAGAGGTGGGCTGATGAGGTTGAATTGTTAGGTGCATCTGTTTTTTGTATTTGTTTGTTATTGTTTGCTTTCTGTTTGTTGCCATTAGGTGTAGGTGGCAGGAACTGAAAAGAACAGGAAGGGGGGAGGGCAATGGAGGGGGCAGCTATTGAAATTGTGCTGGGTAGGGGAAAGTATGGTGGTCGGAGTGGAACATGCCTGCATAGGAGAAGAAGGGTTAGATATCTTACATCTATCCCCCCTTCTGGTCCCACTTCTAGCCAGAAGGAATCAGGTGACCATGTCAGCAAGCCCACGAGCCACACGGAGCTGTTGTTAAATGCCAGGTCAATACAAAATAAGACCGCCCTCATCCACGATGCTATTTTGGATGAGGGTGCTGACCTGGCATGTATTACTGAGACCTGGGTGGGAGAGGAGGGTGGAGTCCCCCTTTCCCAGTTATGCCCACCTGGGTACTCAGTCCAGCACCAGTGTCGCCCGGTGGGCCGGGGAGGTGGAGTTGCTATAGTCTACAGGAATTCTATCTCCTTGGCCAGGCTTCCTGTCTCCTTGGGGAAAGGTCTGGAGGGCCTGTATTGTGTGCTGGGCTCACGAGACAGATTAGGGATTCTGTTGGTGTACCACCCACCCTGCTGCGTACCAACAGTCTCCCTGCCTGAGCTGACAGAGGTGGTCTCGGACCTGGTGTTGAGGACCCCCAGACTATTGGTACTGGGGGACCTCAACATCCATGCCGAGGCTACCTTAACTGGAGCAGCTCAGGACTTCATGGGTCTGTCTTCATGGGGCTGTCTCAACATGTCATGGGCCCAACACACCAGAAGGGCCACACTCTGGACCTAGTTTTCTCAACGGGACTGGGGGATGGTGGTTTGGATGTGGAGGGGTTGGCTTTGACTCCATTGTCATGGTCAGACCACTTCCTGGTCAAGTTTAGGCTATTAGCTACTCCAACCCTCTGCAAGGGTGGGGGATCCATTAAGTTGATCCGCCCTCAGAGACTAATGGATCCGGATGGTTTCCTGAAAGCTCTGGGGGACTATCCAGCTGACATGATCGGCGCTCCTGTCGAAGCTCAGGTCGACTTATGGAATAAGGAGATGACCCGGGCAGTTGACATGATCGCACCTAAGCGCCCTCTCCCCCTACGCAGAGCCTGGACAGCTCCTTGGTATACATCTGAGTTGCGGGCAATGAAGCGGGAGGGGAGACGGCTGGAGCGCAAGTGGAGAAAATATTGCAGTGAGTCTGATCAAACACGACTTAGAGCCCACTATCGGGCCTATTCAGTGGCTATACGGTTGGCGAAAAGCAGTATTTCACCAACCGTATCACTTCCTCAGAGTGCCATCCAGCGGAGCTGTTTCGGGTGGTTCGGGAACTTCTTCAGCCAGGAGATAGGGTGGAGGCCCAGGACCATTCGGCGGCATGCTGTGAGGAGTTTGCTGTTCACTTTGAGGGGAAAATTGCTCAGATTCGCAGTGAACTGGACTCCACTATTGATACAGTATCAAGGGATGTGTCCAGTGCACCGTGCTTAGGTCCAGTGTTATTGGATGAGTTTCAATTGTTGAGACCCGAGGATGTGGACAGGGTGCTTGGATCTGTCCGTTCCACCACCACATTGCTCGACCCTTGCCCTTCTTGGCTAATTGAAAGATCTGCCAAGGGGGTTAGCACCTGGGTCCAGGAAGATGTAAATGCCTCTTTAAGAGAGGGAGTGGTCCCTGCTGCCATGAAAGAGGCAGTAATTAGACCACTCCTAAAAAAACCCTAACCTGGACCCAGGACTGGTGGCTAACTACCGACCCGTAGCGAACCTCCCTTATTTGGGCAAGGTCTTGGAGCAGGTGGTGGCCAGACAGCTCCAGGGGCTGCTGGATGAAACGGATTTTCTGGATCCATTTCAATCTGGTTTCAGGCCGGGTTTCGGAACAGAGACTGCCTTGGTCGCCCTGTATGATGACCTTTGCCGGGAGAGAGACAGGGGGAGTGCAACCCTGTTGATACTCCTGGACCTCTTGGCGGCTTTCAACACCATCGACCATGGTGTCCTTCTGGATAGGCTGGCCGGGTTGGGAATTGGAGGCACCGTTTTGCGGTGGTTCCAATCCTTCCTGGCTGACCGTGTCCAGAAGGTGGTGCTGGGGGATAGTAGCTCTGCTCCATGGCGTTTACATCATGGGGTTCCACAGGGCTCAATACTATCCCCCATGCTGTTTAACATCTACAT
Organism: Phrynocephalus forsythii; assembly: GCA_029282475.1. Lineage (NCBI taxonomy): Eukaryota > Metazoa > Chordata > Lepidosauria > Squamata > Agamidae > Phrynocephalus > Phrynocephalus forsythii. Next base: position 96,866,174 of record JAPFRF010000005.1, read on the forward strand.
GGAACTGCTGGGAGAGGTCATCAGGAGGTTTGGGCTGAGGAATCAGCAATATGCTGATGATACTCAGCTCTACCTCTCATTCTCCACCAACCCAGGTGAGGCGGTTTCTCTTCTGAACTTGTGTCTGGACCAGATAATGGACTGGATGAGGGTTAATAAATTGAAACTCAATCCAGACAAGACAGACGTGCTGTTAGTGGGTGCTACGTCTGACAGGCTAGAGGGCCATTTCCCTGTCCTGGATGGGGTTGCACTCCCCCTAAGGGACAGGGTCCGTAGCTTGGGGGTGCTCCTGGACCCCGGTCTAACTCTGGAAGCCCAGGTGGACTCGGTGGCCAGGGATGCCTTTCTCCAGCTGCGGAATATATACCAGCTGCGCCCCTACCTAGATGAACGGAGCCTTATGACAGTTACGCATGCACTGGTAACATCCCATATTGATTACTGTAATGCGCTTTACGTGGGGCTGCCTTTGAAGAAGGTTCGGCAATTGCAGCTGGTTCAGAATCGTGCTGCACGGCTGGTGAGTGGTAGGGCCACCAAGGAACACATCACACCAATTCTGTATAACCTTCACTGGTTACCAGTTGCTGCCCAAGCCCAATTCAAAGTGCTTGTTTTGACATATAAAGCCCTAAATGGCTTAGGACCTAGATACCTGAAGGACCGCCTCCTTCCATATGAACCTACCCATCAACTAAGATCTAGTCAGAGAGCCCTCCTGAAAGAGCCATCCCTTAAGGGGGTGAAGGGGATGGCTTGCAGGAATAGGGCTTTTTCAGCAACTGCCCCCAGACTTTGGAATGCCCTCCCAAATGAGACTCGCCTAGCACCGACGTTGATATCATTTCGGCGCCAGGTAAAAACCTTCCTATTCCAAAAGTTTTTAAACTAATGATTGTGGGTCCTGATGGCAATTTTTAGTGGTGTGCTTTTAATGTACTGTATTTATTGCATTTACTGGTTTTATTGTTCTAATTTTATTGTATTTTGATGTTTTAATTGTTTTGATTGTGAGCTGCCCGGAGACCTTTGGGTAGTGGGTGGCATACAAGCTATATAAATAAAATAAATAAATAAATAAATAAATATTTCCTTATAAGCATACTAGTGTCTTGCAACAAAAAGTAATTATGAGCTGCCATAATATTATTTCTCACACCCTTTGTTGTTGTTGTTGTTGTCATTACAGTCATCATGACTGACTCTTCATGACCCCATGCCCATGGAGTTTTTCTTGGCAGGAATACTGGAGTGGCTTGCCAGTTCCTACTCCAGGCGCCTACAGCACCTGGTATTCCCTGGTGGTCTCCCATCCAAGTACTAGCCAGGCCTAACCCTGCTTAGCTTCCGAAATCAGGCGTGATTGGATGTGCTTAGGGCATCCCTTTACTCATACTTTTTCCCTGGGTGAGTAAAAATTATGCTAATAAGCATATTTTGACTATCCTTTCTCATCTTTGATTCTTACCTGTCACCATTGTCCGTGTTCTGTTCTTTCCAGTTGGAATTGATGCAGAGAACCCCTGCATCAATTCCAACTTGACAGGTGAGATATTTAAGGAGTGGTTTTACTACTTTTACTCCCTCAGTGAGTTTCCATGGCCAAGTAAGAATTTGAACTCTGTTATCCTAGATGCATCACTCTATGCACTACAACCACCTATCAGCATGACCAATCCAGAAAGAACCTGACTACATAAATTATACATCTTATACTTTTAAGTTTTCAAAAATATATAAGGACATAGAATTTCTCATTACATCACTATACCATTCAATGCATTTTAAGTATATTCTTCTTCTACTATTTCTCTCCTAAACATACAGGGTTTCAGACCTTAAAAAACTATATATTAAAAATACGATAGATTCCTTTAAAAAAGAGAAAGCCCCTTGACAAAGAATCCAAAAAAGTTATGAAGAAATGTGAAAGTTGCTCTCAAAGCAATTGGGAAGAACGAATCTTAAAGCAAACCCAACAATAGACAGGATATCAACACAGTGTATCTCATACTACAGAGATCAAAGCTATCAAACTCCCACCAAGAATATGACAACAATCAGGAAAATGTTTCAGCACAAAGAATGCATTTTGAAAGAGAATGAATCTTAGAAGCATTCTCCAGTTATATATAATTTCACATTGTCAACTCAGTTCTGACTTATGGCTACTCTTTCTTGGTTTTTTTAGGTAGAGAATATGGGTACATGCTGTTACCCTAGGAGACACAGTGGAAAATCAAAGTCCTAGCCTCTGGCGCTGTAGCCAGGTACTTAAGTCACAGAGCTATTTGTTCTTTCCTAGCTTGTATTTCTTTGTAAATGTATGCTCTGTGTTTAGCGTATGTGCACATTCTCATTCTGCAGGTTAGGATATGCAGTACTATGGATGGAAAGATGGTTTGTTCAAGAGGCTATATTGTTGCTACTGCTGCTTTTGTCAACTCATGTTGGATTGTGAACTGTTTTAAAAGTTCTCATTGCTATGCCACATTCCCTTAAGTTCAACCTATCTTTTCACATGACTATAACCTTTGTCAAAAATGATTGCTGGGAACAAAGGTATTGTTCTGTAAATTGTATTTCCATTTAGGGAAAACGTCAAGTCAATTCCAGCAATCAGCCACAGTTTCATTGAAAATAAGGGTTAAAATAATCAGTATCTGAATATGTGCCAACAGTGGCTGCCACATTTGGCCAATAAAAATTTGTTAATGAATTGAGACTATCCATAGCACAAAATCAGCACATGAAACAAATTAAAATAATCTTTAAAACTGTTTTTTTAAAAAGCCCATGATTTTCAGAGCAATAATTCCTTTCTGAAAAAATGTAGAAGAAGGCTCAAAAAAACAAATAATGACAGAAAAGCATTTCTCTGAATGGCTGTATTTATTACACCCTCCCAATATGGTGCAGAAAATTATTATTCCTTCTTAAAGGGCCATTTTATAAAGAGCTTAAGTACTGTAAAATACAGATTAAGAAGACTCAAACTTGAAAAGGCCTGAACATGTTGAACTGGAGAAAACTGGATTCTATTAACTCTGATAGCACCAACCTCCTTGAGCGGTCTCTGTTGCATAATTGGACGCTATCCCACTAGCACTAAGAACCACCTTTTTCCAGTAGAAAAGCCACCTCCAATTATTGGGTTCTCAGGAGAAGCTGCATTTTTTGCGGGGGGGGGGGATCTTAGTCAAGCCCACTTAAGTGGTTCAAAATTAAACCACCTGGTACTCTCATTCTCCAGTTACTTTTTTTTTTCACGACTGCTTGCAGTCCCAAATGGTTATTGTTTCTGCACTGCTGCCATGTTCAATATCACGGAATGCTGATGGAATTTTCCTAGTCATTTTAAGATGGAGATGATTCTATCCAATGAAAAGCAAACCCCCAAAAAAAAGGCAAATTGAGTGAGTGTGGACTTCTTCAGCTTAGTGATATAGCTGGTCATGTATGCACTACAATGAACCAGTAGTAAAATTCCTATTCACCACCAAACGTTTCTTCAAATTAAAACTGTACTTGTGGACCACTGCAGAGACTTTCTGCCCTTGTATCCTTCTTACCCTACTCTGTTCCCAGAAGACTCAGAGTGCAGAAGTTTACTCAGTCCTCTCCGTCACAGCCAACCCAATCCATTCAGTTCCAAATACCCAAGATGCTGGGCTAGTTTTGCAGCCTCACAACTCCCAATTCAATCCATAAGTGCAGATATCAGCTAATTTCTCCACAGTGAAGCTTGATTTACAGATTTCCATTTTATCTATTTAATTTTGAGTCTCATTATCTAGTGCTATCTGTCAGACTGTTGCCTGTGAACTAATTAATTCCCTATTGGAGTTCATGAAGTTAAATGCAAATTGTCAAGCAGTGATTGTTGTGTACATTTAACATTCTTTTGGGCTAACTAAATATCCCCATGGAAACTAAATCTGTACTAAGTGGGACAAATCTGCTAAGATGCATGACTTTTCAAGTTCCTTTATGCACATGTATATCAGGATTTGCTTAGCTTTGTATGTTATAGAACATGCATGTTAATGTGCAACTCTAGTTACACATGTGGTTACATCGCTGAGGGCAAATATCATCAATCCAGAGTGAGGAGAAATTCACACAAGACTCCAATTTCAAGAGTATGCAAACACATTGAGTCGAAAAAGCTCTTGGAAGATACTGATGGGAAGACCACAGTGACTTCTAGGTTTAACATAGCAGAGAAAATCTGCCAGTTTCTATACAGTCACCCCCCTCCATTTCGCGGTTCAGGTACTGCGGTCCCACTACATTGCAGGATTGCAGTACCTGCACCGTGGTGGGGTGGTGGTGGGTCATCGGATCGCTCCGCGCCACCTCTCCGCGCTCCTCTACAAAGCCTCGGAACCGCGCGGGGGGCAATTGGGTCGCTCCGCACTGCCCCTCCACAAAGCCTTGGAGCCACACGGGGTGGCGGGCGATCGGGTCTCGCACCGCCCCTCATTCCGAAATCGGAGCTGCAGGGGCAATGGATTCACTCCATACCGCCCCTCCACAAAGCCTCGGAGCATTGCGGGGGGCAGCAGGGGGTGATTGGGTCACTCCGTGCCACCCCTCCACGCTCCTCCACAAAGCCTCAGAGCTGCGGGGGGGATGGCGGAGGGCGCCAATCCGTTTTCCATGTGGGGAAAATTTCCGCGCCACCCCTCCATTGAAATCCAGTGCCGGGGGCGGCAATCTCCATTGAAATCCATTGGTGTTGTGGGTTTTTTTAGCAGAGTTTTATTTACAAAGAATAACTTGGCAATATAACATAAACAGCTTCCTTCAGCATTCCGTCTTACAGTCACAGAGTCCTTTAGCAGAGACATGTAGCAGCATGGATCATCAGCAGGAGGTTGGGATGAAGTGATCAAGTGTTACCCTCACTTGCTAACCACTATATACACAGTTAATTACATATTACAGTCAGCTGATCCCTGACTGGCTTACTACAGTTACAAACTCTTAAGCAACTTACTTACAATTGTTAGTTACTATACTGTTATACCCTAACAATTGGCAATGCATTTCAATGGAGAAGGCCCCGGACAAGAAGTCTCGGATAGCACAGGTGGGCAGCGGGGGGAGGTCAGATCCCCCTGCTGCTGCCAGGGTGTGCCACCCCAAGACTTCTCAGGCAGGCACGCTCTCGCCCCCACCCGCCCCCAGGCCCCACCCCACCCACTTCCGCATATTGCAGATTTTCATGCATCATGGGTGGGGTGGGTCCCTAACCCTGCGATGGGCGGGGGGTTACTGTAATTAGTTCCTGATACAACATGAAAATAATAATCCAGATTTTAAGGGAAGGCAAATTTTAAAGGTGGTTATTTCAAAGGGTTACTGTGGGAGGAGAAACACAGAAGGTCAATGAGAAGGTCACATCTAGTCTGCCTCTCAGTCTGTTAGTTCTTCAGGAAACTATTAATATCAAATTTCTCTCAAACAGATTTTCCTACACACTATCACATACAAAGACACCATTATCATCCCTTGACTGATTGCACTGACATTCATGAAGCTATCCTCTTCCGGACTTGGAGAGAGAAAATAAAAAATGCTAGCTGCTTGGGTAGGAAGTATCCTTGACTGAAATTTGCAAGAGGCAGTAAGGGTAGCCAATCAAGGATCCTTGCTGGCTGAAAAGAATAATTGTCTCTGCTATGATAGTTTACCACTGAGTTTGCCTTAAGATGGCAGAGTGAAAAAAAAAAAGACATTAAAAATAGAAAAGTGGAAACCATGATCATTTCCTGTCATTGTCTGTCGGAAACAATGAGCTTGATAGCTGTTTGCAAAAATGCTTTGGTGAGTGACACTGTCAAGTTCCCCTAATATGGGCTTCAGCTCAGCAAGAGAGATTGAGAAGCTGTAAAAGGAAAGAAGGTAATGGTCTATGTAATCTCTCAAACCAATTTGCCTATTTTTTTAAAAAAAATCAATATCTGTTTACTATTAGAGGAATTTTGGTTAATTCCTTCAGTTGGCAGAGCATCAAGTACAAATATCAGCTGCATCAAGTACAAATATCAGCCCATGGGAAACATAAGAGAAAATAGGTAAAATTCCCAGCTTCCACTTTGCCATTTTGTTCTCACACTGACTGGTTCTTTGTATATAAAAGTTAGTCTATAGTTAGCTTAAATAGTAATAAAAAGCATCTTTATTTACAATTATGGATCTTCTATAACAATCAGAAGGATAAACAGGCAAAGAAGGAAGGATGGACTCCATGTGGAGAGTCCTTCGTTAAAAAAACACATGGAGGGAGGGGGGTTAGGAAGTAAGAGTGAGCAACAAACAATAGAAGCAAAAAGAAAACAAAAAACATGAAGAGGGGACAATGGCCTTTGCCACTAACTCATTAGCAAAAGAACTTGGCTGTCAAATTTGCTTCCTCATAAAGCTATCTCCAGTAAATTCTGTGTATGACAGATTCTATTCCACACAGAAATTGTAATAACCCTGTGTAACTTGGGATTTCCTCTACAACACAAGACGGGAGGGACACAACTGCTGAGCTCTCATAATATGTCCTGTGAGACTTCTTATGGGGAAATTAATCTTGCAGGGAAGTCTAATTTTGAAGATGAAAAGGGGTTTCTCCACTCAGTTTGTTATTAATGTTTGATTAGTGCCTGCTAATTAAGTTTGTCCCAAATTTGTCCAGTACTCTGAGATAACACTGAACCGGAACACCATTATATCAGGGTCTCAAGAAATCATGTGGGAGAAGTAAATATCTTGTATCATCAGTTGTTGCTTTACATCAGCTGCTTCAACAGTAGAGGAACAAATGGGGCCAAAATCTTGCATGCAACCAAACATTGGACTTCACACTTGGCTTCTCAGAACATAATTATACCTTGCCACTAATCCATTAGGTGGCATAACATTTTGTTATTTTCCAAACATACATTCCCCACTTAGTAATAATTCTGGTGATCCCACTACTTCAAAGAAGATTGTAATATTGTTTTCATGAGAAGCTGAGGAATCTTGCCAGGGCAAAGAAAAGTCTTAACACAGAGTCTTAACCTGGCAAGAGTCCAAGACCAAAATCCAGTAGTAAGTCATAACTACGGCAAACCAACTGAACCAAAAGAATTTCCAGAGCAGCTGACTCATCAAATTTCTATTGATTCAAAGGCCCACTCTAGTGATAACCCACTACTGGATTTCAGCCAGGAAAAAATACCAACAAAGAGAAATTTCTGTGTACCTGTTAACTTCTCTAACCACAGGTAGCACTTGGGGGTTATATCAGTTTTCTTTTGCTTCTGCAACAGCTCCTCCAAGGTAAATTGAGGAAAAACAGCAACACAGAGAAGAGAAGCAGTTGCTATGATGAGAAGGGGGAAGTCACTACTAGTTTGCTTCCAGAGCTGTATTTCCCCTTATGGTCCTCTCCTGATTTATATCTTTTGGAAAGGAATTTCTCACACTGACCACCCTCAAATTTGGTGGTTGATCCCAGACTAGCCCCTTTTCTTCTACTACAGGTATGCAATTTGTTTTCTGTTTAGGCAGAAATTTTTATACTGCATTGTTTAGTTTTTGTCAACTGATTAGATACCTGAGATTTTTGTTCTTATTTTAATTGGGGGAATGTTATACATTTATATAGATTTTCTTTATTTTATAGGTTTTTAAATACATTCATTGATTCTTGCAATGGTGATGTACTTTTTCTAACTGTAACATTGTACTTTTTAAGATTCATTTGTTTTAAAATATTTTGGAAGCTATTTGAATTACAAAAAATACGAGTGAGCAAACAGAGTCCTAAAAATAAAATGAGTGAGTGAGCAAATCAGTGAATGTTCCAGTTGTACAGTAGATCTTCCCAGTATTGAGGAGCTGACAAGTATTTTACCCAACCTGGTCTTGTCCAAACAGAAATTATGTAAAGAAGTATTAAGGAGCTGCTAAATCATTTATCTCATTTTCCTGTACTCATCTTTCTAAACTGAAGGTATTAGGTTCTGGCCATTTAAGAAACTGGTGACAATATAGCTAGGAAACGTTATGGGAAGTCCTAAATGAAAACGCCACAGTTTCAGGAGCCACTGGAACTAATTTTCTAAAAGGTGTGTTTGTATGAAATGCAGTCTAACCCCTTATTAGTTGAACACAAAGAGGCCAGTGGCCACAATAACAGGGCTGCAAAGGAATCAAATTGATACGAATATAAATGTATGGTTGGGGGCTTTTTACACATTCTTCCCCTGAGGACATTCAGCTTTTTGCCCTTTTTACTAATGAGGCGGAAAATCCATCTCCAAGAAACTGACAGATAAAACTGATGGACTGTCTCGCAGTCAGCCAGTAGTATCCAGAACAGCTAGTCTACACATGGAAAAGAGAATTGCTATGAGGTTCCACTAGTTTTCTTCTTGACCATTAAACTCACAAAAGAAAGTCAACTATTTATTCCCCTGTCCCTTAGATACTGTTAATAGCATCAGCTCCATATTCTGGAGCATTAGTATTTGGCTTTTTAAAAAAGCAGCTGGAATTCGTGCACCTTGGTGGGTAGCCTGCAGTAGAAGCAAACTGTTTTAAAATTATGAGTGGTGTGGAGGTGAACAGGGTTAATTGCTAAGGATATAGGCTTAAGCCTCTTTATGCTGAAAGCCTTAGAACTTAACAGTTTGTGATAGGATTTGGCAGTTCCTTAAAAGTTATACCTCATTAGGCTTCAGTAGCAAAGGAAAATTGGAAAACCAGAGAGGGACACATTTGGACAGTTTCCCTGCTGAAGAAGAAATTATTTTCCTCAGACCAATGTATTTGTAATGCACACACTCTCTGTGGAGTAGTTTTCAACCTATTCTTTCCAGCTTAGCAACTCTCTTCCACAAATGGCCTAGACTTGATGGTGGAATATGAAACGAAAGTATAAGCTGAATGGTCTATTTTTCACGTCTCTCTATGAGACAGGGTGGAATCTGCTCTACAAAAATGTGGAACCTTACTGTCACAGTTGAGAAATATTTATTGACCCAGGCAAAGGAAAAATCCTGCTGCATAAACCAAATTGTAACTGTTCATCTACGTGTCCCTGGTAAATATAGTCTCTCTGTCATGATTTTGGGGGCAAGCTTAGGAATCTTCGCAGAAACAGTTTGTTTACAGGGGAAAAAGAGGAAAAGTTATGATTTGGTTTACATGAAACAAAATTTTCAGCCAGCGTATATTTTTGTTACCTAACATCAAACTGCTTCCAACATTGACTACATGAATTAGCGATCTCCAACAGTCCTGTTAAAGCTTTGCCAACTCAAGGCCACAACTTATTTTATTGAGTGAATTTTTTTTAAGTCTTCCTCTTTTCTTGCTGCCTTCAGATTTTCCCAGCATTATTTCTCTTTTCCAGAGAGTCTGGTTTTTTATTATGCACTGAAGTATGAGCACCAAAACATAGTATTTCACTGAAGTATGAGCACCAAAACATAGTATTTTTAATTAACTAACTATAGTAGAGATGGGCACGAAACGAGCAATTTTTTGTTTTCGTTTTCTCATTTTGTTACACAACGAAAACGAAATGATTTTTTTAAAAACAAAACAAAATGAAAACGAAATGACCAAATTTGCCGTGTTTTTCATTTTCGTTGCAGCGGATGCACTGAACTAAAAAGAATGCTAACGAAACAGCAATTTTTCATTTTCATTTTCATTTTGTTACCTAATGAAATGAAAATGAATTTTTTTTGCAAAAAATGTCACGAAAATGAAAACAAACCGAAACGGTCCCCTAAACGACCAAACGACAAATGAAACACCATTTTTTGAGTCGTGCCCATCTCTGAACTATAGAAATAAGGGTAACAGTGAGAAATAAGAATAATTTTGGAGCTCATCCAGAAGTTCTCAGGATAGCTTTTTAGTCTCCCCCTCCCCTTCTGAGGATATTCTGAGAACTTCCTTCTTTTCCCTCACAAAAAAGTTATCTTGCTAAACTTTTCTTCTTTTTCCTAGACCTTTCTTGTAGGCGTGGGGTCCACACAACAGATCATCAAACACAACTTTTCCCAATCAAACTTGCCTCCAGAGATAGATATTTAGTCGCATGCGCTCCCAAACGCATCTGGTGGGGCCACTGTGAGATACAGGAAGCTGGACTAGATGGGCCTTGGCCTGATCCAGCGTGGCTCTTCTTATGTTCTTATGTTCTTACAGGCTGACAATTTGCATTTCCTTATTGACAGTGTCCTGCCATCACCATTTTTGGTTGCTCACGTGGTCTCCAGCCATTGGGTTTTCATGTGGAAAGCCGTTTTGGAAACTGTGGAAGGTGTTGCTCTGAGGTATGCCCATACCTGAGAAGCCGGTGTTCTCTCATCTTCTCTGTGACTGATAATACACCAAATTGCTGTCGGATAATATAATTGGTGACATGGATGAGTAGGGTGATACCCAATATCCACTGGAGCATACACATTTCCATGGCAAGGAGATGGCTTTCTATGCCCATTGTTGCTGCCCAGCACTCTATGCCATACAGAGTAGACAATTATCTTATAATTCTTAGGTTTGAGATTTATTTATTTATTATATTTATTTTTATATTTGTATACCGCACCAATTTCCCAAAAGATGAATTGGCATTGGCCCTTCACAAAGCACACCAGTGAGTGTTCATTAGAGATGGGCATCAAATGAAAAATGAAACACTGTTTCATTGTTTCATTACGTAAGGAATTTATTCATTATGAAACAAAACAGTAGAACGTGTTTCATGATGAAACAAAATGAACCAACATTTTTTGCTCTAAAAACAAAATGATTCATCCTAGATCAGTGATGGCAAACCTTTTAGAGACCGAGTGCCCAAACTGCAATTCAAAACCCACTAATGTTTTTGCAAAGTGCCAATAAAGTAATTTAACCTGTATACAGGTGGCTATGAAGGGACGATGCCGGGTGCCCACAGAAAGGGCTCCGAGTGCCACCTTTGACACCTGTGCCATAGGTTCACCATCACTTTCCTAGAGGCATCAAATTTGACAGGCAGTTTCCTTGGACTCTTCCCTTTAAGCCCTATAAATTTGGAGAGGTGTGGGGTTCAGGGGGCTGAGTTATTCAACTCCAAAGTGAGTCTCCCAGGAAAAATAATTTGTAATTAGAAAGATATACTTGAAAATAGTGATCTCAGGCATCTAGCAGCATGGAATTACACTGGAGCTTCCTCAGGTGCTTCCCTGTAAGCCCTCCAGATTTGGGGAGCTTTGAAGTTCAGGGAGTTGAGTTATTCAACTTCAAATTAGGTCCCCCCCCCCCCGGAATCTATTTCTACTTGGAAAAGTGCTTTTTAATTTTTTTAAAGGAGAGGTTTGGTTTCATTTTGGTTTATTTTACAATCCCCCCCCCCCGGGGGGACAAATTTTGGAGATGGGAGCCAAGGTACTGAATGATATCCTTTACATTTTGTCCATGTATTTGCAGGATTCCGAGGGTAGTAATGGGTTTTTTAATAACCTTTATTGTCATTGTACATCCAGTGTACAGTGAAATTGGCTGAGCCTCCCTCCCTCCCCCCTAATACCATCCCACTAAAAAGCCATTCAATCTGATTTCACACTGTGTGCTTGCTGCACAACTCGCCAGCCCCATGAGTCTATCACGAGTTATCTCATCTCGTTTAACAGTCGAACAGCCCACGGATAAAAACTGTTTTTTAGCCTGTTGGTACGGCTTGCTATACTTCTGTATCTCCTACCCGAGGGTAGGAGAGTAAATAAGTGCTGACCAGGGTGTGAGTCATCCTAGGTTCTAGGTACTCTATTTTATTGATGTTTACATGGAATCCAAAGTGGCTGAGGTAGCCACTCCATGTCTGAACTTTCCAGTGCAGTTCACCTGTAGCAGTAGTAGCAAGCATGACACTCATCCTTGTTCCTCTTGCAGCCACATAGTTCTGTTGATTATTATCTGTCTTCTTGTCATTTCTCAAAGGCTCTCCTCTTGCACTTTCCCCTGCACCTTTTTGGTCCATGGCCATGCTTGTTTGTCAATATAACAGCAAGCCAATTTTGTGACAATGAGGATTTCCCTGGTGATGTTGATAACAGAGTCACAAAATGCTGTTCAGGTGTTGTCACTGGGGGTAATATTGATGGGTAGGAATATGATTTTTCTGATCATTGCTTCTTTGTCACTCTGTAGGTTACACTATTTGATCTTATATGGACCTGTTATGCTGCACATTTGCTTATGACATTTTATCTTTAGATATGTGATTTTCCAAAACATTTCCCATTGGAACAATGGCAGTGACATCCCCAGCAGTTAGAGGACGTCTAACAATGTTCTCTAACAATTTTCTGAAGATATCTTCTGTTTTAATTCCTTTGAAGAACAGCAGTGAATATTGGGAGGCCATTTTTCTCTCAGGTCCATGCATTTTTCAGTGTGGTATAGCATTTGTGAAGATGACCTTACAACTCAGAATATGAATCTCTCATTAGAATGGTGACAGAGAGGATCTTGAATAAATTAATAACTATACTTTTGTTGGGGTGTGGCAGGGAGCTCATTGACTATTTATAAGGATTTTCAAGAATCTAATGTGTCTTATAATTCATCTGCTGAGGAATATGGAAGGTTACTGGAGCTCTCAACTTACTACAGAATGTGGCTTTGAACATCTCATTCTATCAGTGTGTTATTACTCTGTGATCTCAGACTTTTTGCTTTTATATATTTGTCCCTACTCTTAGCACCATGAAGGGCTGAAGCAGGCAAGCATTTGTCTGTCTTCCTTTTTATGACTTACGTTTTGTTACTTGACCTTGAGGTAGATTTCTGTGTCCCATTATTATTTTTATTAGAGGTTTGGTTTAAAAATATATATCTTAGCAAGTACAAAACATCAGAAGTGTGGTAGAACACAAAGATGTGAGGAGAGTAACATGCTGACCCCACACTTCCCTTATGACTTCTGTTGCTCTTCTTGAGGGAAATATCATATCTATGTAAGAGAGTCTTCAGAATGCCTGGAGGGTCTTTGTGAAACAGCTGAAGGCAGCTGTGAGACTGGTCAGCCTCCCAACGCAGCAAGGTAATTAGAGAGGGATGTAACACCTGTCTCTAGGGCGGAGGGAGCTATGGGGGGCCTGGAGATAAGTGGAGGAAACAGCATCTGGGAGAGGGAAGAGATGGAAACGGAGGTTTGGCACGACACCATGGAAAGCCTGGAAGAGAGAGCCTAGCACATTGAAAAGCACTGAGGAGGTGAGGACTGAAAGCTGGGGCCAAGGAGTATACAAGATAAAGCCTCTCCGGTGCAGCCAAGGGCTCAGCCCCTCCCGGAGGCAGCCCGGCGTTTGGGGACCAAAGATAAAGGGAGAAGACATGGGCTGGCCTTATTAAGACTGTGTTGTTTCACCAGCAAGGACATTCTCTGGTTTCTGGAGTGAGAGAGTAAGGTAACTCCCTACTCTTTTGGAATTGCATGGGCATGGAGTAAGGCCCATAGGGAAGACTGAGAAGTGAGAGACTGGGTTAATGGGCTGTAGCCCGGGACTTTGGGTGAACCACAGGGACTTCAGGCTGTTGATATAAAGACACCCTAGCCAGATGTTACCACCAGCTAGGCAGACTTCAGGCAGCACTGGCTCTAGAAAAGAACAAGCCTTCTCAAATCCCAGAGGAGGCAGAACACTGCTGACCAGTGCTGAAGTGATTTCCTCTGTTCTGAACTCCAGTGGACCTAATAAAAGACTATCTTCCACCACTTTTGAACGCCACATTATGGAGGAGATGGCGGGGGTCGCTCACAGTCTTCATGTAGTTAGCAATCTAAAATTGAACCATGGAGAGTGTCTCTATGATGCATGGATCATCAGATATTCAAAAATTTGATAGTGAGGGATAGTGATTTCTTTACTTGAGTCTTAACTCTGAACCAAATTCTTAACATCTGAAGAGGGTTTACATGATCATGCAAGTTCTGAATTATAACTGTGGCACATGGGCAAACCTCTACTGAAGATACACATATCTATTCACTAGTAAAATGATGTTGGAAAACAGCTTCTTGGATACCAAAAGGAGTATATTCTGCATCAAATCAACCCTAGAAGCTAAAATAACTGAACTGAAGTTACTGTACATTCAACATGCCATGAGTATACAAGATTTCATAACTAGCTGTATTATATAGCCAAATAGACAAAATCACAACACAAACTCCTCATAGGCTTGATGATTATATAAGTAATATACACATTTTAGAAGATTTTGCTTATTATGTAAAGATTAGAGATGGAACAAATTTTAAAAATAGTGATTCATCACAATTTGTGATTTGTTGGGGCTGACAAATTGATGAATCAACAAATCAATGCATTTCCAGTAATGCAGTGATGAATTGCTTCCCCTCCCCTTTAAAATGCTATAAAAATTCTCCCCTGGCAGCTAAAGGCCCCAAGATAGCATAGTTGCTTCTCCTACCCCGTCTCTACAAACTCTGCTGTTTTGGTAAAGAGAGGGGTTTAGATGTCTGAGCTACGCATCCTGAGTGCACTCCCCTAGGAAAGTATAGCCCAAGAACTTAGAATCATAGAATCATAGAGTTGGAAGAGACCTCAAGGGCCATGTAGTCCAATCCCCTGCCATACAGGAACCCCATCACAGGACACCTGACAGATGGCCATCCAGCCTTTGCTTAAAAACCTTCAATGAAGGAGACTCCACTATCCTCCATGGCAGCATACAGTAACCCCCCAACATTTCGTAGTTCAGGTACTGCGGTCCCACTATATTGCAGGATCACAGTACCCACCTGGACTCCTGCTGATTAGCGCTGGGGTGGGGGAGAAAAACCTTTATTTCCCCACCCCAGTGCAAATGAGCTGGAGCCCGGGGGGGAGGGGGGAAAGGTTTAAAAGCCAAGGCTTTTAAAACCATTTCCTCCCTTCCCCAAGCCCTGGGCTCCACCTCGGTGGTGGATCAGATCTGGCAATGCCACCAGCATGCACTGCTCCAAGGCGGCTATGGGCAGTGCAGCGGCCGAGCCCGGGCATTGGATTCCCCCAATGCCGCTCCGAGGCGGCTCTGGGCAGTGCATGCTGGCAGCGGCAGGGGGATCGGATCCCCCAATGCCACCAGCACATGCTGCTCCGAGACGGCTCTGGGCAGTGCGTGCCGGTTACGGCGGGGGGTCGGATCCCCCAATGCCGCCAATGTGTGATGCTTCGAGGCAGCTCTGGGCAGCACACGGCAGCTGTGGTGGGGGATTGGATCCCCCGCTGCCGCTGGTGCATGCTGCTCTGAGGCGGCTCTGAGCAGCATGTGCCGGCAGCAGCAGGGGATTGGATCACTGCCCGCCCCCAGACCCCACCCGACCTGCATCCGCACATCGTGGATTTTCAGTCATTGCGGGTTTCCATCACAGTACCTGCCCAGCCTCCAGCTGATTAGTGCTGGGGTGGGGGAGAAAAAGCTTTTTTCCCTACCCCAGTACAAATGAGCTGGAGCCCAGGGTGTGGGGAAGGGGGGGAAGGTTTAAAACCCCAGGCTTTTAAACCCTTTTCTCCCTTCCCCAAGCCCCAGGCTCCAGCTCAATGGTGGATCGGATCCCCCAATGCCGCTGGTGCGTGATGCTACATGGTGGCTCTGGGCAGCGCAGTGGCAGTGGGGGATCGGATCCCCAAATGCTGCTGGCATGCACTGCTCCAAGGTGGCTCTGGGCAGTGCATACCACCAATGACAGGGGATCGGATCCCCCAACACCTCCGGCGCACACTGCTCTGAGGTGGTTCTGCGTAGTGCATGCCAGCGGTGGCAGGGTATCAGATCCCCCAATGCTGCTGGCACGCACTGCTCTGAGGCAGCTCTGCGCAGCACGCACTGGTGGTGGTGGTGGGGAATCAGATCACACCCCCAGGCCCATCTGCATATTGTGGATTTTCAGTCATCGCAGGTCAGGTGGGTCCCTAACCCCTGAGATAGGCGAGGGGTGACTGTATCATGAAATTCTTCCTAATGTTTACATTGAATCTCTTTTCCTGAAGTTTGAGACCATTGCCCCACATCCTAGTCTCCGAAGCCATGGAAAATAAACCAGTCCCTTCTTCAATGTGACATCCTTTCAAATATTTAAACATAGCTGCCATATCCCCTCTTAGTCTTCTTTTTGTAAAGCTAAACATTCCCAGCACCCTAAGCCACTCATCATAAGACATTTCTTCCAGACCCACAATCATCCTGGCCACTCTTCTCTGGACCCGTTCAAGATTGTCAAACATCCTTAAATTGAGGTGCACAGAACTGGACAAAGTACTCCAGATGGGGTCTGACCAGAGCAGAATAGAGTGGTACTATCACTTCCCTTGATCTAGACACTATGCTTCTGTTGATGCAACCAAGACTCCTGTTAGCTTTCTTGGCCACTGCATCACACTGCTGACTCATGTTCAATTTGTGGTCCACCAAGACTGCAAGATCCCTTTCACAGGTACTATTTTCCAGCCAGGTGTCTCCCATCTTATATCTGTGGAATTCATTCTTTTTACCTAGATACACCACCCTACATTTCCCTCTGTTGACCTCCATTTCGTTAACTTTGGCCCAGCACTCTAATCTGTCAAGGTCTTTTTGGATTTTCATACTATCCTCTAGGGAATTATCAGCCCCACCAAATTTGGTATCATCTGCAAATTTGATCAGCATATTCTCGATTCCTTCCTCCAAGTCATTAATAAAGATATTAAGTGCACCGAACCCAGAAATATCCACAAACTGAGAGCCCCTAGGAAAGTGTCCTTTGACAACTGGGTTGGGAAAACCCAATCTTCACTCAAAATGGTGAGGCTGTAGAGGAGAGTCAAATGGAGCAGCTCTGCAAGTTTGGAGAGTGGGGAGAACTTTCCAGAGGGGCATTATTTCGGTTATATAACTCCATCATTCTTGAGATCCAGGGGATGCCTCCGTCCAAATTTGCTGTCTCATGGCACATTGGGAGCCATTTTATGGTCCAACAAATTAGAAAATCAAGGATTGCTAACTTGATTCATATTCGTTAAAAAGGTAAAGGTTCCCCCCGCACATGCATGCTAGTCGTTGGGGGACTCCATTTATGACAAATATGAATCAACAAATTTTGATCATTTGGCCAAATTTGTCAAAAATGTGATGTGATTTTCAATTCATCCCCATCTCTGGTAAGATTATAGCTGTTTCTAATTTGTTTTTTTAAGTTGTTTGCATTGTGATTGCAAGTAGTAACAACAGGAGCAGCTATGAGCACCATGTGGTCCCTATTTTGACTACTCTTTAGGGCCTTGTGATGGTGGTAGTAGGAAAGCAGCCAAAGAAATCACTGAGAAATGTTAAAACAAATATTACAAAAGGATTAGGAAAAGGGCACACTTAGAATGCTACTTAGACGTACATTGGTACCTCTACTTACGAGTGGCTCCACCTAAGAGCAATTAGACTTAAGAACGAAAAACCATTGCCATTTGAACTGCTGCCTTACAAATTTTAAATGCAATCTGCTCTACTTATTTATTTATTTATTTATTTATTTATTTATTTATTTATTTATTTATTTATTTGATTTTTTAGATAGGGTGCTGTACTTAAGAGTTGTTTGACTTAAGAGCATGCATTCAGAATGGATTAAACTCATAAGTAAAGGTACCACTGTATAACTTTAACAGAGAAATTTTGACTCGGTACTTGCTGATGTTCTTTAAGATTCATTACCTTCTCTAGGGTCTCCTAAATGTCACATTTGGGAACTGGTCATTGTTGCTACTACCCCACCTGCAAATACATGTGATCCATAAGCCCTGTAACAGATACCATATAAGGAAAGACAGTATTTTGTCCAGGTTCAGGAAGATGATGTACAGACTATTTGAGCTCATCCTTCAATTTCCAGATTGTTTTATTTCCCCATGATTGTAACCTAGCCATTTCCATGTCACCATTTTTCTACTTCTTTCTCAGAGACCTTTAGGATTTCTTCCAGTTGTATTTACCATGCTTGCCTCCTTTTCTATTCCACTTCTCTTTATCAGCCTGCAGTTTCCCTGGCTCTCCATACTTCCTGATCTAAAAAGAATATATATTTGGGATAAGTTAATATTATATTTGGGAGAATATATATTTGGGAGGAGTTAATATTAGGATACCGTTAACTGAAGTGTGAAGAGATGAGGAGAGTGCTGATTTTCACATAGATGAACAATAAACAAAGCATAGGTACCCAATGCACACAAACTCTTCTTTTGTGAGGTCAACACATAAATATGAACATTTGCCAAGAAAATATATCCATTATTTTTGCTCCTTGAAAATTCTCATTGAAGGGGAATTCATTTCTATCAAATTGAATGTGAATTACCCAGATTCTTGGCTTGAGCCTGGTTTAGAATGAAGGGCCACAATCCTATGGGCAGATACATTTGGGCAATGGATGCCCTAAGCACATCCAATCTCACCTGATTTTGGAAGCTAAGCAGGGTTGGCCCTGGTTAGTACTTGGATGGGAGACCACCAGGGAATGCCAGGTGCTGTAGGCACCTGGAATAGGAACTGGCAAACCACTCCAGTATTCCTGCCAAGAAAACTCGGTCACAAAGAGTCGGTCACGACTGTAACGACACAACACACATGCACACACAACTTTGGTATTGGTGGCAGATTGCTTTACTTTTTAGGTTTTCTTTGACATTAACAAAGTGTTGAGACCCATGCAATTTAATTTATACAAAACAAACTTAAAAAGTAAAGTGTTCAGCTTATATACCACCCCAAAGTGCTTAAAGGTGTCTATAGGCTTCATGGTGGCCATACATTGCACACACAGACACAGACACAAACACACCAGTGAGCTGTTTACTAACTTACATCAACCTCAGAAGGAAATGTTGAGTCAACCTCAAGCTGGCTACTAGAGCATGGGATTGAGCTCAGGTTATGAGTAGAGACTTCACAGCAGTACTGCACTTTAACCACTGTGCCATGAGAATCTTTGCCAAGAATAAATTGGAAATAGAATGTCATGAATCACATATGTATTTTCAACATAATTTAATGTTACAAGCATTGAAAGTTACAAGCATATACTGTACAGTCACCCCCGCCATTTCGCGGTTCAGGTACTGCGGTCCCACTATATTGCAGGATCACAGTATCTGCGCCTCGGGCTGCACGGGAGGGGTGGGGGGGCGATTGCATCACCCTGCACCGCCCCCACTCCTCTGAGAAGCCTCTGGGCCGCTGGGGGTGGCAGGCTGCGATCAGATTGCCCCGTGCCGCCCCCACACTCCTCCGAGAAGCCTCGGGGCCACTGGGGGTGGCGGGGGGCGATCACATGGCCCCATGCCCCCCACTCCTCCAAGAAGCTTCTGGGCCGCTGGGGGGGCAGTGGGGGACGATCATGCTGCCCCACAATCTCCATTGAAATGCATTGCCAATGCATTTCAATGGAGAAATTTTCCCCATTGGAATGCATTGAGCCAATGTTTTCCAATGGGGAAAATTTTCTCCATTGAAATGCATTGGCAATGCATTTTAATGGAGACGGCCCCGACGAGAAGTCTCGGGGCGGCACGGCAGGCGGCAGCAGGAGGTCAGATCCCCGTGCCACCACCACATGCTGCCCCAAAACTTCTCAGACCGGTGTGTGCTGGCAGCGGCAGGGGGATCGGATTGCCTCCCGGCCCCCTAGCCCCCCACCCGCTTCTGCATATTATGGATTTTCAGGCATCGCAGGTCAGGTGGGTCCCTAACCCCTGCGATAGGCAGGGGGTTACTGTATATATGACACAAAATGATCTTAACATTAAGTATTGGCAGTTTGAGAAGTTTCTAAAATGTCTAAAATCATATAGAACAGTGGGAGGGGGTACTGGCACACAACTGGCATTTAGGAAGAAGGCAAGTTTAATCTGGATCAAGCTGAAGGAGACACAGTTCCCTGAGGATCGGCAGCTCGAGGAAACAGCCAGAGATAATAAAATCGGACCCGGAAGGCAGAAAGTCACTGCCACTCTCCAAAGAAGAGGATGTAACAGAGGATAGTGCTAGAAGCAGTCTGCCTTTGCCTGTGTGCATTGTTTGCTTGCTATAGGAGTCAGACACCACAGACTCCATCTATTTGTTTGGACAAGGCTATGTTTCCCTGAGCACTGCTGCAGCATTGGAGAGGCAAAGGACAGGCATACCAAGGATGAGGGTAGAGACAAGTTGCAGAACCTGATTTCTTTTGTTCATCTATACATTGTTCCCTAAAAAGAGACTCAATGTGTCTTCTTCTGCCTGCTATCCAGAACCTGAGCTCTGGGGACCTCTAATGGTTTTAATTGGGTCTCCAAGTTGGCAAGTGGCACTTAAAGCATGAGACTGTGGGAGGAAAGAATGGGGGAAGTGATGCTAAATGAAAGCCATTCTGGGCCAAGAAGCTGAGCCTAGGAAAGTACTACCAGGAGTCCAGGATCCCACTGGCATTGCAGGAGAAGATGCCAGCAGGGCAGACAAGCAGGTAGAGATGGCCATATACTACAACCTTAAGTTTCCCTCTAAAGCATGCACCCACACACTTGCCTCTGCCCACGGGGTGGGAAAGCAACAAACACCTAATGTGACTGTTTTTATATTGGTCGCATTGAAAATCATGTTGAGGGGTGCAAGAAAAAAAGCCCCACACAGTAAGGTTGTAAATCAGACAGACTTTTACAAGACAGAACATTAATATACTATTTTAGTAAGAGACAGGCCATGGGCACACCAACAAAAAGTTTTCCAGTTCTCCCTCTTTTAATTTGCAATTTAAATTTGTGGTCATATGATGCAGTGAATCACTAACCCACAAGTGTGCTAACTGCAGATCATTTCTTACTTGGACAGAGGTTTCTACTTTTCATGTTGCAGATCTTTTAAAATTAATGTTGTGCTGTTACATTTGTGAATGCTTTTGAACTCATATCACTGTCCCTTTAAAGTGTTTTTACTCTCCCCACCCCCGTGGTGTTTGTGTTGATGTGTCATTTAACTTCTATCAAATGGTCCCTACAAGAAGCTCTAGGCATTTATTGAATTGAAAGGCAATGATTCAGTAACTCAAAAACACATTGAGGCAACACATCCTAGAATGAATGCCACGTGGCCTCAAAGCGCAACAGAATGCAATTAAAAGTTGCAGAAACACAGGTGGATATTTCACTGGTGTGACCACAGTCCTACGTCATGGAATGGATATATTTTGCCTGAATAGTCTCAGTTTAACGACACTGTAATATTTTGCCTTTACTTATAGATTTATTAAACAAACATGCACCAAGCAGATTTTGTTTATTCTTATGAACCAATACAAGAGGCCTGAAAATAAAATGGTATTACCAATACACTAGGAAATTAAAGAGAAATAATAATAATAATAATAATAATAATAATAATAATAATAATAATAATAATAATAATAATAGAATAGAATAGAATAGAATAGAATAGAGTTTTATTGTCATTATGCATATGCAAAATATGCACAACGAAATTAGAGTGCTGTTCCACTACACACTCTAAGCATACAAACACATAAAACATATAAAACACCATACAAAATATTAAAAACTCTTAAAATTGCTTACAAAATTTAAAACACTACTTAAAACTGATTAAGATAGTGCTAAAACTGTCGCATTTAGCTTGGATACCGCTCTGTGATAAAAACTGTTCTTTAGTCTATTTGTCCTTGACCTAAGAGTCCTGTATCTCCTGCCAGACGGCAACAGTTCAAAAAATTGGTAGCCAGGATGCGAAGGGTCTCTCAAAATTCTAGATGTCTTCCTTGAGCATCTGGAGTTGTATACTTCTTCCAAAGGAGGAAGAGGACAGCCCACTATCCTCTCAGCAGTGTTTATGACCCTCTGGAGTGCCCTTCTATCTGCCACTGTGCAACTGGAAAACCAGACACAGAGGCAGTAAGTGATAGTGCTTTCTATAAAGCCCCGGTAGAAGGTTACCAACAGTTTCTTAGACAGTTGTTCCCTCCTGAGAAGTCTCAGAAGATATAATCTCTGTTGGGCCTTCTTAACCAGTGCTTCAGTGTTGGCACTCCAGGTCAAATCCTCCTGTAGAATAACTCCTAAGAACCTACTGTCCGTCACCCGCTCTACACAAACTCCATCAATAATCAGGGGCTGAGTGTCTGATTTCCTTTTTCGATAGTCCACTATAAGTTCTTTGGTCTTGTTGATATTTATTATCAGATTGTTGGTTCTGCACCACTGTAGCAGCCGATGCACCTCCTCTCGGTAGGCTGACTCGTCTCCACCAGAGATGAGTCCCACTACTGTTGTGTCATCGGCAAACTTGATGATTTTATTTTCAGGATGAGTATGAGTGCAGTCAGAGGTGTAAATACTAAACAATAGTGGGCTCAACACACAGCCCTGTGGAGTACCCATGTTGAGAGTGAGGGCTGACGACATGTAGTCACCTAATCTGACCCTCTGTGAGCGATTTGATAAGAAATCCATGATCCAGGCACATAATAATAATAATAATAATAATAATAAACAACTTTATTTTTATGCCACCTTTTCCCCAACCTTAAAAAAATTAACTCATATTAAATGTAATTTATTTAAAAACTAATGATTGCTTCAGAGTCATTGCCTAAAGACAAAGCAACTCAAGCTTACACATACACATTAACACCTTCTTTGCATGTCAAATGATATCCAGCTGATTGACCTAAATAAATAGAAGTTGTTATTTCACAATCAAAAAACTCTTAAGCTGAACATTCAGCTTTTCTGTCAACTTCTGGCAAGAAACAGATCACTAATTTACTTTCTTTCATATTTAAAATTACTGATTGACAAGGTCTGGCAATCACAGCACTTGGTTGCAATACATTAACAAAGTTAAGAGAACCAGTTATTAGCTGAGATCCAAATAACAAGAAAACTTGTTGAAGCACAACCATTACAATTGCCTTTTGTTTGGATGAGGTTACAAGGGATCACCATATTGACTGCTGACATTTGTGCCATCAACATTCAGGTTGGCTTTGATATATACTGTCATCCTTCTTCCTGACGGCAGACTTGGCATGAAATTGCACAATATCTGTTGGGGGTTTTGCAACCTTGCATTCTGCCTCTAGTACTATCACTGGGAAGGACTCTTTTGGGCTGAGATGACGGCCAATCTATTCAACACTAACTGATAGTTCCCTCCTGCTTCTGAGTTTAAAAAGGAACCTGCCTATCTGCTAAGTGCTCTTTCCCTCTTTAAAAATCTGTTAAAGTCTATTGCTAAAAGAACAAATGCTCGTCAGTTTGTTGTTTGGTCTGTTCACAACAATAAAGAAAATTGTTTTATTTTCTTCCTAATACTAATGTCTCAGAAACAGATATTGAGATCCAAGTACTGCTCAGGAGAACTCGGAGCTATTATTCTCTGTAAATCCTCATGGAGGAGTTTAACTAAAAATTTCAAAATTCTGCAACTGTATCAGACCGTTTCCTGAAGTTTTGAGTAATCACAAAAACAGTGTCCCAGAGGATATTCATGGGTTAAATTGTGTCTACCTTGAGAACAGATATTGCAAGGGATACTGTTTGCCCCTTGGTTAACCGTAATTCAACAGACTCCATAAATCATTTATTGGTTTAGGGAAAAAAGATGTGAGAGTACAGATTAGTCAATTAAATCCAAGTTTGCATTATTACAGAATAAATAAAAACAGCTCTGACGGGTCAGTTATTCATCAGTTAGGTTCACCCTGCTGTTTCACACATACAGTAGTCACACCCTATTGTTTCCTTCCTGCAGATGATATTCTATAGCATCCTACTGTGAAGAGGGAAACAGTGATGTAAATCTCAATAATTTTCACCTACAGAGAGAAACCAAGATGGGCCATCATTTCTCCTTACAGTACAGTTTCTCTGTAGAAAAATATTTAAATTGGGAAATCTCATTTTTCAAAATTTCTGTAGCCACCCCCCACCCCCACCAAAGAAAATGTCAAACTGGACACGATTATCATAGCTCCTCCATAGAAGGGCATAATTCCTGCATAGGATACACCTTGAAAGCATAGAATAAATGCCCAACTGTAAAGAGTAGGTACAGTTTATGTGCAGAATGTGACTCCGGATTCACTTGGAAGGGGCACCAAGGGGCACAGAGTTTGGCTGTTTCCTGTGCAGAATAACAGAAGGAAAATGAACAAATGAAGACAATAAAACCCCAACAAAGTCAGTGTCTTGTTTTCACGAGAAGCAGAAAAACTTCAATAGAGCAGAGGAATCTGCAGGGAATCCCTGCATGGAAAAATGTAGGAATTCAGTGAAAATAAGACTTATCATATCCCTCCTGGAGGTGCCATTCTACTACAGCACAAGTCCACAAATTTAATAGGTACATGTATTTAGTACACCTGGGACTATTCCCACCAGCTGTGAGATCCAGAGCTCACAGACCCTAAATTGTGCTCTCATGGTGAGGAGGCATAGCTGATAGGCTTCATGACTTGAAGAGGCCTAACTTCCTATTTCAAAAGGAAGTTTCCAGACCTCTATTTTCAATAGTTAAGGCAAAAGTTAGGCCTTCCAGGCAAGTGGTCATTTGATGCCTAGTTTCTCTGTGTTGCAGTACATCAAGGCACTTGGGCACTACTTCAACTCCAAAAAAGTTGGTGGCTCCTAGGGATGGGCATGAAATGTAAAAATAATGTTTCATTGTGTTTCGTTTTGTGCTCACCCTGTTTTGTTTCATTTCATTTCTTACAAAAAAATTAAAAAATGTTGTAAGAAACAAAATGAAATGAAATGAAACGGCTCTCCTGGGTTCCAGAGGCAACAGATTTGGTGCCTGGGACTCTGGGAGCCATTTTAAAAGGGCTCCTACTGAGCTGTCAATGGCTGGAGCCCTTTAAACCTGGCCCAGGCAGCACCAGGGGGTCCCCCTGGTATGACTCGGTCAGATTTAAAGGGCTCCAACAATTGACAGATCAGCAGGAACCCTCAGAAAATGGTGCAGCGGACAGCCCAATTGCTGGAACTGCCCTCTGCACCATTTTCTGAGGGTTCCTGCCAAGCTGTCAATGGCTGGAGCCCCTTAAAACTGGCCCAGTCGGTACCAGGCCCTGGTACCGACTGGGCCAGTTTTAAAGGGCTCTAGCCATTGACAGCTTAGCAGGAGCCCAAAAGCAATGGAACGAAACAGTTTGTTTCAATGGAAAAACTACTGTTTCGTTTCATCTATAATGAAATGCTGCTTCCTTGTTTTGTTTTGTTTCATTTCATTTTGTTTTGTTACATAATGAAATGACGAAACATTATTTCATTTTTCATTTCCTGCCCATCCCTAGTGGCCACATGATATTTAATGTAAAATATTTGTATGGTTGCTTCCTCACAAACTCTATCCCACTGCTTCTCACAACACCAGTATGCAAGCAGAAAGTCATTAACTTTGGCTGAATAGTGCCAGCAGTCTACACAGCATACTGGGTGAAGATGAATATATGAAACTGCTTTTATTTTGCTGATAGGTGAAACTGAAACTGTAGCACTGGAAACATATACAAAATCTTGGACAAGATTGGTTTTAATACTATTTCTGCATGCAATGTTCACCATGCTAAGTCACAGTCATTAAATATGAAAGAGCCATTTCAACACCTTAATAGTGTCCCAGATAGATGTGAAATCCCGACCTTGCATTGGAAGCAAGTATCATTACTAGATAAAAAGGCTAAGACTTCATCCATGGAGAGAAAAGATGACCCAATATCAACAAAGCATGCAATTTACAGAAATAAATCGAGTTGGATTTTAAAAATAACTCATATACTTGTAGTTTTTCCCCCTGACATTTTGTTTTATTGCAGTTACATTTTAAGCTGAAAGCTTGAAGAAACAATGTAGCCAACTAGAAGGAAATGTCAATGAAAATACATTTCTGGGTAAGCGTAGGAATGATAGGGTTTCAAAGACCTACTGGAATGTTTTGATTGCTTTAGCAACTTTTTAAAAAGATAAAACAACATTAGCAGCATGTGTATTTAAATATCTCCCTTTTTGAAATGTTATTGCATAAAGCAGCATTTCAGAAAGCCTTTCTTATTAGTATTTTAGAGCTAACCGCTAACACGTCCTGACTTTGCAAGCTTTCTTTGAACATTTCTATACCTATAAGCAGTGATGACTGAAAAAATGTCCTTAAAACCTTCATTGTTTATGCATTCATAAAAAGTAAAAAAAAATTATTTTAGAAGAGATTTGGGGGTGTGCTGGTTTCAGCATTCTTGGTCATTGCATTGGAAATTAGACCAAGATAGATGTCTTTCATCCACTTAGGAGTCTATAAAAGAATATTAGGTTCTTGAAAGTAACAAATTATGAGTAACATAGCTGTAACTATCTACTTTGGATTCATATGAATCCAAGGAGTTTTTCCCAATAATTATTCATGTAATGGTAACACATGTTAATGATTCCTAATGTGTTGAAATGGCTACAAACAATTTTTGGTGATAATGTGAGTGATCTTACTTGGAAGCTGTAGTTGGCAAGCAAACATTCTTATTCATCTTCTCCCAAGTCTGGTGTCTGTTTTGTGTCTCCAAAGGAATTTACAACACAACCCTAAAACAACCTAGCCAAATCGCAGCATGCAAATATACCCAAGAGCCAATGAATATTGGTATGAAACAGAAGCTTTGCTGCAGATAATATAGCCTTGTGGTGTATTTTAGGTTGTTACTTCACATCTGTTTTGTCTCTGTAAGTGTTGCACTTTGGACTGGTACAAAAAAATCTTACTTCATGTCTGTCATACAACAGCTGAAATTTGTCTCGCCCATGCCCCTGGAGTGGGATCAGAACATGACAATACTGTACCTGGCACTGGGTTGGGGTATTCTCGTTACACTTCATTCCCGGTTCCTGTTCTGAGACAAGGGACTATGTGGTAACAACTATCATGCAAGAACCAGTGTCCACCTAGTGGTCAGTGGCTGAAGCGGCATTCAACATTAGTTTCCCTATGGGAAACACCATGCAGCGCAAATGTTTATTAAAGAAAGTGCTGAAATTTCTGTAGCATTGATGTGTAAATACTGGAAGATCAGTAAATTGAAATATCAAAAAAGTTTTATTTATGATATTTAAAAGGGGGTTAAGAAAGCAAGACAAATTCAGAATTTGTCACGGAACAAGACTGTGAAGTAACAGTTGTCATGAGACAAGTTATCATGACTATGAGAAAATGGACACAGGGACTAAACAGGGACAAAACCAACCAATACTGTCCCAGTACAAAACTAGTCACGGAACAAGGAAAGATGTGAAGTAACCGTATTAGATAAAAGTGGAAAGTATGTGTATGTAAACATCAGTATGTCTATGATTTAACAGATTGCTTATATATCTATTTTTCAGTTGTACAAGTGTGCCCAGAAAGTGTATCTGAAACTGATGGTAAGGGAAAATGTGTTGAAGCTGTGGTGGAACCTCTCACTCTCTGTCTTTTCAAGGCACTACCAAAGTTTAGCAAGCTTATGGCAGGTCACAGTGTCTTTCGTTGCTGGCAGTATATGCAAACCAAGCATTTTATAAGCAAACATATTTATATGCAGTAAATTTCATGACCAGCACATTGTTAAATGTATTACTGTGTGGAATTCGTTGATATATCTCTAAAACCGGCAGCAAGAGGGAATAAGAATCTTAACATATTTTGGGGGAAGCAAGCATGTATGAGTGCATGCACATGTCCTGCATTAACAATTCAGGAAATCCATTAGGCTTCATGAATCAATTGCAGGTGAATGATAACTGATCCTGTTGACTTTTTCATCAGACTCAATCTCATCCCTTTCCTACAGCTCCTAATTAAGAGCATAGGATCTGTTAATGTTCCCTGCTCCTTTCCTACTTCAATCCTTCTCTTTTTTCACTAACATCCCTACACCCCCCACAACCTTTTGCTGTGAAAATGATGTCAATTTACTGAGCCTAGTAGATGAGATTGTGAAGTCTAGAGGTACTATAATAATAATGAAGAATATTGAGGGCAAAACTTTTATTACTTGAGTAGAATTGTCCCCAGGCAACTACAACACATTTATGCTCCCTGATGGTGTTGTTGCTGTATTTCAAGCAGTACAGCTTTGAAATAAATCAAGATGCCCAACCACAACACAACAGGAACACACAGACATCTCCTAATATTCTTTCAAAATTAAAAACTGGCAGTCACCTGAGGACAGCCAAACCTACTAAAGGCAGAATGCATAGCTGCAAAAACTCCAACAATATTCCCATTGCTATTTCATAATGAAAATTTTCACAGGTTGCCCATCATAGTTTGTCTTCAAATTCAAAAGCTGTTTTGACATTCCAAGCTTTACATTTCCCAAACTCTCAAGGCCTGAAGAGTGTCTCTCCTGAAATATAACTGTCCAAGAATTGAAAACTGCAAGAGAAACCATTCTGTGTGTCCTTCCAGATGTCTCTACTATGGCATTACATCTGAGGAATTCACTCCCTTGAAAGCCCCACTGGTTTTGACACTAGCTATTTTTTGCCACCAGGTAAAAATTTCGCACCAAATCTGAACCAAGAACTTTGGAGTGCACCATTAGTAGCATTGCAGATTTCTGCTTTAATGTATGGCACACACTCAGTTTGAAGCTTGTCCTGTTATTCTAGTTGATTTAACTAGTCTAGCTGTGCTTGTGTTTTATAGAGCTGGAAATGGTTCTAAACTATTTAGCAATGTTTGTTGCCTGTTACCTCCACCAAGATCCATGATATAGGGTCAGATTTAAATATTAATGAGCATAAATCTTAAAAATAAAATAAATTTGCAGACTGTGATATGCTCCTTGTAGTACAGTATTTAACCTGTTTGCAGATTATTTCATGAAGACATCTTATCTACATCTTTAGATAGCTTGTTTTCTGTGAGCTAGAGAACTGAAACTGTAGGCTGCAAAATCAGCTGCTCAGCAGTTTGAATCTCAGGTGCCACACAGTGGAGCGAGCTCCCACTATTAACCCCAGCTCCTGCCAACCTAGCAGTTCAAAAGCATCTAAATGCAAGTAGATAAATAGGTACTGCCATAAAAAGCAGGAAGGTACATAAGAACATAAGAACATAGAAGAGCCATGCTGGATCAGGCCAAAGGCCGATCTAGTCCAGCTTCCTATATCTCACAGTGGCCCCACCAGATGTGTTTGGGAGCGCATGAGACTAGATATCTGTCTCCTGATACCACTCCCCTGCATCTGGCCCCTGAAGTACCCTGGTTTTAAGTCTGGAGATTACACATCTCCATCATGGTTTGTAACCTGTGATGGACTTTTCCTCCAGGAATCTGTCCAATCCCCTTTTGAAGGCATCCAGACCAGATGCCATCACCACATCCTTTGGCAGGGAGTTTCACAGACTAACAACGTGCTGGGTGAAAAAAAATTCTTTTGTCTGTTCTTACTCTCCCAGCCCTCAATTTGAGTGTATGTCCCCTAGTTCTGGTATTTTGTAAACAGGATTCCATGCAAATATGGTAAATGCGTCCAGCCATGCTGGCCCCATGGCCACAGACTTGCACAACACTGGCTCTTTGGCTTGAAAACAGAGATGACCTCCTCAAGATTCAGACACAACTATCACACATGTGCAGAAGGAGCCTTTAGCTTTTACCTTTTTTCTGTAGAATACACTTACAGCTGAAATAATAGAAGCCACACATCTAGAGAGCAGAAAATAGCAGATGGCACAGAGCTATGCTAGCTTCTGCCTGCAGACATTCACATTCCATTTCTCACTCCTCTATTTCATCCTAGGAGTTGTTGAGGCAAACAAGACCTCATGTCATCGTAGCTAACACACATGGATACCTGTACTTCTATTTGCTGGAATTTGATCTACAATCATGTTGTGACTTTCCTGGTCTCCGTACAGTTCTTGATCTACTTTGCAAATGGGTCTCTCAGCGTGCTGGTGTCTATCCACAATTTTAATGGTTTGTGAATTGTATCCTTTTACAATTATAAGATTCAAATTGTTGTCATGGCGCATCATCCATATTGTTTCTAGAAGAAATCTAGAGTCATGTATTTATTTAAGAAAAGGGTCTGTCTCAGTGGCTTAGATCCCAGGCAGTGGGGCTAGAGGTTGCAAGTTCAGATCCCCAGTGTACCTCCTTTACAAGGGCTGCACTTGGTGATCCGTACACTCACTTCCAGCTCGGCAATTCTGTGGTTATTATTGTAAAATGAACCGACCCCAGGCTTTTTGTTTACAAGCAAAAATAGCAAATCATCAGTATGACACGTTCACTGAAAGAGCATAAAACAGCTAACAGTAGCTTTCAGTTAGTGGTCAAGCTAGGCTTCAGTAAAGGGTTGTAATATTTGCTTTTCTTTACTTAAGTTTCTCAACAAAAGCCACTAAGAATAGCTCTGGCTTCCTTGCTGCCCCAGCCATGTTGCTGCTAGGATTACACAAGTAGTGAGGGACATCTTAAAAACATTAAAAAAAATAAGCAGTCTTCTTGGCACACGATTACCATGACAGAGGAAGCTGGGAATCTAAGAAACTCAGCTGACAGCCAAGCAGCTCTGCCTCAGGCGAAACAGAATGAGCTCCTACAGCTCCCAAATCAGTGTGATTTATAGCCCAAGGCTGTGCCTCATTATTTCTGCCTAGCCAAGGTCATTAGAACATTGTGGACTGGGTATGCAATGGGCTTGCTGACTCCTTTGCCAATGCTGCTGCTGTCTCACTCTGGCCAAGATGTCTTATCATCATGGGCAACACATATGGGCTAGCCTCAATATTTGCATGCCATATTTAGGTAGTTCATGATTACTTCTAACATCACGAAAAAGGACAGCATGTATACTGTTCTATTTGGTCAAATTGCAAATTGGAAATCCACGTCAATAACATGAAGTGTGTATATGGCTACAAATCACATTTTATTATTGTCACACTAAACACACAGAGTAAAATCTAGTTGTTAGTCCCAAGCAGAGAAGATTCTGCACCCAGGTACCTAAACCATGGTTTGGATATGGATTTCTAGCCAACTTCTTTTGTGAGTTTTGGCATTTTGTGTGTACAGTATGGGGCCCCAAAACAAATAATCTGAGTTTCATTTATTTCTTATTGGGAAATTTGCTTTGATATATGAGGGCTTTGGTTTTCAAGCATGTTTCCAGAATGAATTACTGTATATACAGTAAGTCTAGTTTTTCAGCCCTAATTTTGGGCTGAAAAAAAGGGGTCCTTGACTTATATTCAGGTCAATACTTTTAGCCACTGAGTCAAGTGCTTGGGTTGGTGGCTAAAAGTCATTTTAAACATTGCATGCTGCTTCTCCTGACCCCCCCCGCATCATGGGGGAGTGGTGTGCGATGTTTAAAATGACTTTTAGCCACTGAGGCAAGTGTTTGCCTCGGTGGCTAAAAGTCATTTTAAACATCACACACCACTCCCCCACATCACAAAGGAAGAGCTGACAGGCCCTACTGCATTTACCAACCTAGACTTATACATGAGTCAATAAGTTTCCCCAGTTTTGGGGGGGGGTTAAATTAGGGGCCTCGACTTATACTTGGGTCAACTTATACTTGGGTATATACGGGTAAGTTCATAAACCAAGATATTACTGTATTTTGAATAGGTAAACCAAGGGAAAAGCTAATCCATGAGCATTTAGAGATATATAGGTTAAAGACCTGGTCTGCCCTATCTAAGCTAATTTCTGGGCAATCATGCTAGTCACATTTTTCTACTGTTTCAAATTATACCTCCAATGATATATTGTACTGTCTAGGTCAGTAACAAGCAGTGGAAAACTGATACTATTACCCAGTCTTAGGGGTGGAAGAACTCTGAAAGCCAGTGTCCTGTGACCTCACAGAGGAAGCTACACTATGATCTATATAAAGGTGAGACTGCATGATCTAAACCATGGCACCCCCTTTTGGAGACATAAAATAAAGGACATAAAATGAACTCCCACAAGATACTTAGAAAGCTAAGCTCTGAATAATAATCATCTGTATTTGTGTCACCCTTTGCCTCTTTCTCCAAAAACATGGATACCTTTATAACACAGACAGTATCTGATTTACATTTATTGGCTGCTATGTCTAGAAGGTCAACATCTCTTGCAATGTACACATAATTCTTCATTTATGCTACCTTCAATTTTCATTCTACTCCCATGTAGTAAACTATATAAGATGTTAGCTTAGAAAGATTATTATTTAATGGACTTCTCTCGATCTCTCTCTCAATCTGTGTGTGTGTGTGCGCGCGCGTGCGTGCGTGCGCGTGCGTGCACACACACACACACATGTCTGAAATTGTTAGAATAAAAATTGAAGGCCATCTTATTCACAGAAGTAAGCAGAGGAGAGAACCGTGTGGTTGCAAAACAGTAATTTTGGGTTGGAAAATTGGAGATTGTCTTATACATGGGGACATCTTATAGACAGAAAAATAAGGTAAGTGCCATTTTCACATTGCTAACATTTCATTTTTTAAATGTATACCCCACCCATCTGGCTGTTTGGCCACTCTGGCCGTCTTACAACAGACAAACCCCATAAATATGAACAACCAATAAGAAATGAAACCACAACATCAAACAACAAACCTATCCATGAATATAAACCCAAAATTAAATTAAATTAATATTAATATTAAGTCCAATTAAAATTAACTAAACTAGCATAGCAGTTAAGAGCAGAAATGATAAAAACTGAGATGTCAGAACCGCGACAAATATGGTATAACATCTCCTTTCAGCTATTATCCATACATATTATCTAAGGTATTTTCTGAGTTCTTACTTATGCCATCTTATGCATATTTCCCTGGAAATGGCATTATTTTCATTGCTATAAATAAAACTAAACAGAACAACAGGTGAATGCAAAAGTGTAATGTGAAGTGGATAACAAAGCCACTCAGTGCTCTGCTTTGATTTATATAGATTATTATGGATTTCATTAGGTTTACTAAAAGGTCATTACTGATAAAAATATTTTTCTCTCTTTTTTTTAAACATTACCTACTTCCCAAACATTAAAGTCAATTCTGCTTCCCAAGCTCTGTAACCCATTGACGTTAATTAGAAAGCTACATATTAGAGGCACACTTTTAATGAGCTATTATTTCAAATGGTTTCATTGGCGAACAGCATTGTCCAGTTTAATATCACATAAAATGACAAGCCTAGAAATTGCTTTGATAAGATTAAAGCATCACAGGGTTGCTACGTTTCATGTACTCTGCCTCTCAGTGCTCAGGGCTAGAAATATTTTACTGCACACACACACACATACACACACACACACACAACTTGCTTTGCCAGCTCTTTGTGGGTTCTGTGGAGAATATATACAAATGTGTGCTTGTTCATCTTCCTCACAGCAGGATAGAAACAGCTTCATTTGGAAACTGCTTTGCGATATTATACAACTACGCAGACAACTGAAATCTAAATATGTTTTTGAATATAGTCTAGTCTTTCAGAAAGAAAAAGAACATAGTCAGATGAACCTGTTTTGCAGAAGCTCACCATGAATAGGGGGAGATGCTGAGGAGCCGGAAATTGTCTCCGGCTCTACAAATCATTTTTTATTTTATGTAGTATTCCTCTCCTCCCCAGGAATCTCTCCTATCATTTATTCTTCCTACCTCCTACACCTCTTGACTTAAAATATTTTTTCTCATTTTATTTCATTTTTGCTAGAGATCCTGGGGGAGAACAAGATCACGGCAGTACTGTTGAAAACCACCTGAAAGTGGGCGAAGTGCTGGAATTGAAGAAGTGACTCAATTTTCTCATTCTTAAGGTAGGATGTGGCTGTATAATACACACAATTTTTAAAAAGGGCCTATCAGCCCAAATTTAAGGTCAGCAAGGAAAAAACAGTGGGAGTGCATTAAGGATTGTTTAATAAATTTAGCACCTACCTGATGACAAACAAACAAACTAAAATATGAACCAGAAATCAAAAATTCTAACACTCTGGAAACATTTTATTTTCCAATATTCATTTTAAAAAAAAACCCTCTGGTTTAAGAATGAAGGATATTGTGCTTCTCTATTCATGATTCCAAAATCCATACTGTGCAATATGACACCTAAGTTGCCAGCAGGAAAAAGGATGCCAAGCTTTATACAGCAAAGGAGAGTCTGGATGCTGACAATACCAATGCCAGTGAACACAATGGTCTATAGGATACCCTCTTGTGCCCTCTTTGCTAACTACGAACCACAAACCACCATGAACCTCTGGAAAGCCTGGGGCCACATAGCCAACAGGGCTGCAAGGAAACACTGTTTTACCTTCCAACTTTTATTTTATTTTTTACAGTGTTTTCCCCTTTTCATATGTTTGCATTTTTACATGCTTTTGAACTAGGCTCAGTTAGGCAGGAGCTGGGGTTTTTGGGGACTGTGGAGTGTTTGGGGTGTGGAGCCTTCCATTTCTCCCCCATCCTCCCTCCTGGCCATCTTGGAGCCTTGGTTCCTGCTTCCCTTGCAGCTGGGGCTTGCATCCAGGTTCTGCTTGGGGTGCCGCCCCACAGGCCGT
The DNA here is from genome assembly GCA_029282475.1 of Phrynocephalus forsythii. Classification (NCBI taxonomy): domain Eukaryota; kingdom Metazoa; phylum Chordata; class Lepidosauria; order Squamata; family Agamidae; genus Phrynocephalus; species Phrynocephalus forsythii. The sequence continues at coordinate 96,900,802 of JAPFRF010000005.1, forward strand.
TGGCGCTGCAGCTTTCTGGGAGGGGGGTGCCGGACGGCTCAGGCAGACCCCCTTTGGTTTGGTGGACCTTCTTCAGGACTCCCGCCGCCTCCTGGCTGCCTTTCCTCAGAAGCAGTGGCTCGTTCCAGTGGCAGCAGCCGGGGAGGTTTCCTGGACACCCACGCTCGCGCCTGGCCTCACCGGGACTGCCTGTCCTTACCGGGACTGTTGCTGTTCCTTGAGGGGGGTTGTCACTGGTCGACCTAGAGTGGACCCCCCCTTAGGACTTTCCCTCAGCCCCTTTTATGATCTCCATGGGGCCCCGCCTTCCTCCAGCTCTGCTTGGAGGTGACAGCTCATCTTGGTGGCTGCGGCATGTTCTCTGCGGAGGTGGCAGTGGAGGTTCCGGGCATTCGCTTCTATCCCCACCGAGGTTACAGTGGATCCTTAGGGGGGTCCCATTGTTTGATCTTGCGCCCCCCACGGCCCCTGCCGCCCTTCTGTTCATCTCTGGAGGCAGCGGATTGCTCCATCTGCGGCGGCTGTGGTGCATTCGTTGGTGGTGGCAGCAGCGGTGGAGGTTTCTCTGGAGGTGGCAGTTTGTCCTAATGGCGGTGGTTGTGGCTCATCTGATGGTGGTGACGGCGGTGGTGGTGGCCACCCGGGCACTCTTGCCTGGACTAAGAGAGCCTGCCTGGAGGAGGTAGCACCCTCTCTAGCCTCGCCTGGAAAGCCATCTGGAAGTGGCAGCGGTGCCGGACCCCTCCTCGGACTTCGGACCCCCCTCAGTCTTTGGATTCCTCTGGGACTCCTGCTGCCCCCCGCTGCCTTTCTATGGTGCCGGCGGCTCTGTCCAGAGGTGCCTGCTGGCGAGGTTCCCCCGACGCCCACACTTGGCTCCGTTGGTACTGTTGCGGTACCTAGATCTAAAGCGGACCCTCCCACGGACCTCCCTGGGTGCTCCTGTCTGGCCCAGGAGAGCCCACCTGGAGTTGGAGGCAGCGATTTGTCTCAGCTGGTGGCCTGGAGTCTGCCCGGAGGTAGTGACTGTGGGCGGACTTTACGATCTGTCCTTTCCCCCTATTGCAAACCATTTTTGTTGGAGGTGGTGCCCAATGCCTAGTGACCTATTGGGAAGCACCGGTGTCCTTTTTTACCCCTTGTGCTGGTGGTTTTCCGTTACACCATTTTCTCCAAATTACCACCTTTCACCACATGTTTAATCTAGGATGTGAGCTCCCCCCTCCCCTTTTTTTCCTTCACCTACCCTTCCTCCCCCATTTTTCCATAGGTTGCACTGGTTTGTGTGGCCCACACTATTATGTATTAGCTCTATTTTATTTATTTATCTACCTTGTTTTTTATACATCCATATATATCTTTTTATTGTATTTTGCCGTATTTGTATTTTGTTTTTTATTCTTACATGGTGTTATTGTTGCTGGGTTTTTTCCCTCTCCCCCTCCCTGTCACCATGTCTGCAGGGGCTGCAATTTCGGTTGTGTAGGACTGTGGGAGATATGCTTGTAGTTGGGGGTTTAGTCGGGCAAGAAGAACTTGGGCCAGGAAATTAACGCCTGTCCCCCGTTCTGAACTCCCAACTCGCTGCTACGTATCTCAGAGCCACTCCTCCAGCGCCTCCAACCTGTCCTGCCTTCTGATGAATGTCAGGTTGGTCCACAATAATATCTTTGTCCTTTATGATGCCATCTTGGATGGGAGGGCTAACCTGGCTTGTATTAATGAGACCTGGGTGGGAGCAGAGGGGGGAGCCTCTCTCTCCCAGCTGTGTCCCCCTGGGTTTCTGCTTCAGGGTGTGGGCAGGTCAGAGGGTTGAAAGGGGGATGGGGCAGCCATCGTCTACAGTGAATCCCTTTCTGTCTGCAGAGCCTCATCATTGGTGAGTCCTGGGTTAGAATGCCTTCATCTGTTGGTGGGACAACGGGACAGATTTGGCATTGTGCTTGGTTACCACGCTCCCTGTAACCCAGCACAATCCCTACCAGAGCTCACAGAGTTCATCGTGGCGGCACTGTTGAGGTCTCCCTGCCTTTTGGTGGTTGGGGACTTCAATGTGCATGCTGGTGATGGGCTTTCGGGTGTGGCTCTGGAATTCATGGAGTCCATGGTCTCTATGAATCTGACCCAGCATGTTGTTTGTGCCACACATAGATCTGGGCATACCTTGGAACTGGTTTACCTCCACGTTGGTGGATTTTAATCTGAGGGTTGGGGACATTATTTCCCTGCCGATGTCATGGTCAGACCACCATCTGCTGTCTTTTCCCCTGTCGATCGCTGCCCCGCCCTGCGGGGAACCTCAGCCCCTTGTTTGGGCCCACCCCTGAAGACTTCTGGACCCTGCCCGGTTTCTTGAGGGCTTCAGGGAGCTTCCTGGCAGTCTGGCTGACAATCTGGCTGAAGCCTTGATGGACCGATGGTTTGAGGACACCTCCCGGGCTGTCGACTGGATTGCCCCTAGGCGCCTTCTCCATTGCGGAGCTTGCTCCTCGCCGGTACACGGCCAAGCCGAGAGCAATGAAGCAAAAATGGAGATAGCTGGAGAGCAGATGGAAGACAGACTGGACTGTTTTTAATAAGGCTGCTGTTAAAATCCAGACCAAACGCTATGTCCACGCCATCAGGGAGGCTAAAACATCTTTTTACTCCCGGAGGATTAGTGAGGCCTCGAACTGTCAGGGGGAGTTATTCTGCGTGGTTTGCGACCTCACTAATCCTGGTCTGGTCAGGCCTCCTCCTACTGAGTTCAGTAGTGAGATTTTTGCAGCCTTTTTTAGAACTGAAATTGAGGCCATCCATGCTGGTCTTGACTGTTTGTATTGTTTATTGCCTCATGGTAATGTTGTTTTTAACTTTGTATATTGTGTGTTTCCTTTTGTTGTGAACCGCCCAGAGTTCCATCCGGAAGATGGGCGGTATATAAACTCAATAAATAAATAAATAAATAAATAAATAAATAATAAAAGGCAATCAGTTTACAATTCATTTTCCTAGTTCATGCCTTGGGGTAAACTGCTCTTACTCTTACCCTTCCTGTGTTGCCACTGCCACCATGGGCATATATGCTCAGAGGCAGTAGCGTGCTCCTTGGAAGCCGGGCTACTGCTTCTGAGCATGCATCTGATGTCCATCTGCTAAGTGGGGTGGCTGCAGAGGTGGCAGCAGCAGTGGCAGGAGGAGAATCAAGTAGGCCAGTAGTGGGTAGCAGAGGCAGTGGGAAGGAGATGGGTATGAATTCCCCTTTGATTGAACAAAAAGTGTGTGTGGGGGGGGAGTTTGGTGTTTCATTTTAGTTTGGTGCTTTAGCAAAACGGGAATCCCCAAACTGAACTGAACTGAATCAGTGATTAGCCACACTGGCCAGTTTTTTCTGGTTTGCTGTTTCATTCATGCCCATCTCTATTCAACACCCTTTAGAAAGAGTCGTCAAGCAGGGGAAAAATTCAGAACCCAAATCCTTTTTCTCATCAACCAATCACTTCTCAATTAAATTTTGTGTGTATCTTAATACTGTATCATTTTAAAGGTTACTGAGTTTTGTTTGGGGCATACCTGTTCTTAGAATTTTCGTATGAAAAGCTGATTTGTTCTGCAACACAATATAATATGTTACAGTCACCATGCTCAAAGAACGTTTCAAAGGAAACTGAAATGTAAATCCAATGGAATTTATTTATTTATTTATTTATTTATTTATTTATTTATTTATTTATTTATTTATTTATTTATTATATTTATACCCCGCCCATCTTCCCGTAGGAATTCATTCCTGCCACTGTGTGGTCTGTAAACTACTTTCCATAAGAAAATAAAAACACAAAACATCATGAATGGAACTCCTGGATGGCCAAGCTGCCAAGGTTCATTTTAAAATAATTCATTTTACCTTCCCTAGATAATTATGAGAAATGTCATTCTGATATGAATATTGTTCTGTTTTTTTTATGTATTGTTATCCAGTTGAAAACACCAAGAGATGCGATAATTTGGACTGAAGAAATAACACAAAGCATTTTAAAAAATCTTTGATTTTATAACAAAGATGTTTAAAAACAGAATTTCTTATATTTCTAAAAAACTGCATTTGGAGTTCCCCCTTGGGAAAACTGTGAACTCTTAATAATCCATTCTTCTTCTGCACTGAAGGGAAAATAATTCAAGAGTAAGATTTCTTTTGTAAAACAAACACAAATTCCATCTAGTCTAAAAAGCAAACCAGAGTCTGAGACCCTTTCAGGCCTGTATGGATCATATTTTCCTAGAGGGATTCTGGACGTTTCCATTTAAATGCTAACAAATGGGCACAAGAAACTACTTTTGCCTCAGAGGAAGACGAACAGAACACTGTGAAATGAACCTTTCCCAGTTCTTCCCCTTGCAAACACTGGGATTAATATTCCATTTGATTCTCCTAATTACAACATCTACAAAGGCTTTAGGGGCTTAGTAAGGAATAAAAGCTAGAAACAATGCTAGACTTGAGTGTGTGAGGTAAACAATGGATTTTTAAAAAGCTTTTTAATGGTGTTAAGGCTGCATTGATTCTGTACAAATCACCTTCTTTTGTTTTGTTCTGTTCTGAGATATTTAAATAATTATATTATTTGAGAAAATTATTTATCAATAGTCTATTTCACGTAAATTTTTGTATATCACTGGAGTTCAAATCTCTAGAATATTTAACAAATCATTGGAAGAATTAAGAGGCCAGATCCTTTTCTGTCACAATCTTAGTTGGTTCTCTCTAATAAAGAAATCACATTCTTGCTCCTTTGACTTGAGGCATTCAAAATGGAAAAGAAATCAACTTGAGTATATTAGCAGAACGAAAGTTCTAGCCAATTTCCGACCTGCCACTGTCTATGCCCCACAGGAAAAAGAACAGTCAAGACTCTGCTAACACATGGAGTTTCTGCACTTAGTGTGAGAGCCTGAATCTCAGCCCTATCCGTAGAGAGATTCCAGATGCAGCGGACTATCCCCCTTTCCAATTGTCCTTCACCACATGGAGATAGCATGACAAGCTAGATGGTATGGCTAGAATGCTGATCACATTTTAAAATCGGTACAGTCTTGAATACCCCCAAAGATTTTTGCTTTCTCCTCCTGCCCTATCCACATCACTAGCCAAAAGAAAAAGGGAAGCCAAATGGTAACTGCACTTGCTGTGTGCTGTTCACACTGTCTGTGAAGCTGGAAAGTACAGGCAACTTTAAAAATGGTGAAGTGAGAGCCAGACTAAAGGTTGAAAGTCTCTAGAGCAGGGGTGTCCAAACTTTCTGCAAGGAGAGCCAGATTTGGTGAGGAGAAAATGTGTGGGGGCTGACCATGCAGCCGCATTTGGCCCCCGGGCCGGACTTTGGACAAGTCTCTATAACATGCAAGGAGGCCGGGAGGATGCTGCAGCAACGGAGCTAACTTCTCTATACGAAGATTGCATACCTGCTCTATGGAATGAAAGCCAGAAAGCTAACATACAGTTTCCATATGTTTTTTCTTAAGGATGGCAACCTGAGGAAGAAAAGCTATATTGGACCATGTGTGCATATTTTCCAAAAGACATCCCTTGCCTTTTGAAATAATAAGAAAGCGAGAGTTGGAGTTAGCAAAGATTGTCACCAACTACAGTCAAAATCAACGATGTGAACTAAAGATAGCAAACAAAGGCAGGGACAAAAGTCAAATCATTTGAACTGTGAAATTGGAGGTCAGCCTTACAAATACCACAAGCAGAGAAAAGGGTAGAAAACTTAGTGTTCGTTCAAGTTAAGCCTCAGCTCTCACTAGAGCAAAAATGAGTCAAATGAGTCTATTTTACCATGCACATAAGAGAATACAAAACTGTCCAGAAAAGACAAGATTGGTGGGAAAGGGGAGCAGAAGGAGAAAACCAAACCAGAACAACCTTATACAGATTGTCTCAATAAAGAAAGACAGAGCTGTTGGTTTGCAAGACCTGAGCAGCACCTACTGAAGAAGACTACAATGCTAGGAACAGGGATCAGTAAGAAGAAAGAACAACCTAATATGTTGTTGACTTATGAAACCTGAACAGACCTATTAATGATGAAATATTGGAGGTCAGTAACTCCTAGTCACCACATATCAGAAGTAACTTGATGGCACATAACATCCTTGGAGTAATTTTCTTAATTCCCAAATAATAGCTAGCAAAAATACATAGTGAACAGTTAAAATTCTTATGGAATATTGGCAGCACAACTCTGCTAGCATCGAGTAAGACAATCTCCAGCCACAAAGCAAAAACAGTAATCACACAGTTAAAAATGTGTGAGTTTCTGAATAGAGATGGGCACAAAATGAATTCTTTATTTGTTTCGTTATTTGTTATTCATTTTGTTACCTAACGAAATGAATAATGAACTGACCCATCAAAGGAAAATGAAACAAAACAAAATGGAAATCTCTGCTTCGTTTGTTTCATTTTTCGTTTTCCCATAGGAATGCATTGAAGCATTTTTCACACCAGAAGCCAGTGCTGCCAATCAGCTGTAGCACTGGCTTTGGTGGGAAAAGGATTTAAAAAGCCCGCCCTGTCCTCCACCATTTTCTGAGGCCTCCTGCCTAGCTGTCAATGGCGGGACCCCTTTAAACCTGGCCCAGTCATTTGGGCCAGGTTAAAAGCAGTCCAGACTGACAGCCCAGCAGGAGCTTTCAGAAAATGGGTCAGGAGGGAAATTGTAGTGATCACACCACCCTTCCCAACTGTTTTCTGAGGGCTCCTGCTGATCTGACAATCACTGGACCCCTTTAAGCCTGGTCCAGTCAGTACCAGGGGTCCCCCTGGTATTGACTGGGCTGGGTTTAAAGCTGTCCAGCGACTGACAGCCCAGCAGGAGTCCTGTGAAAATGCTAGGGAGGGCTGTTCCAGCGATTGAGCTGCCCTCCCTAGCATTTTCAGAGAGCTTCTGCCGAGCTGTCATTGGCTGGCCCTCTTTAAAAATGGCCCAGTCACCAACAGGGGTTCTCCCCAGTGCTGACGGGGCCATTTTTAAAGGGGTCCAGCCAATGACAGCTCAGCAGGATCCCTCTGAAAATGGCCCCGTTGGCAACACAGGAGCTCTGCGCTGGCCATGGGGCCATTTTCAGAGAGCTCCTGCCGAACTGTCATTGGCTGGGCCCCTTTAAAAATGGCCCAGTCGGCACCAGGCATGCGGAGGTGGGAAGCGGGGTCTCTTTAAAGGGATCTTCCCCACAGTGGATGACGGTGCCCGCATGACGCTGCTATCTGCTGCGGGAAAAAAATGTCAAAAGAGACCCACCTCCTCGCCTCCTCATGTGGAGGCAGAAATAAGTGTCTCTTTCAGGTGCTGGGGGAGCTCTTTCCCCCAACCCACAGTAGCTGGGGGAAAGATTAAGCCCCTCTTTCCCCCAGCCAAAGTTGCACAAGCACCACACACACACACACACACACACACACACACACACACAAAAAATGAATAACAAATCAATGAATCAATGGAATGATTTTTTTCAAAAAGAATCATTTAAAATGAAATGAAATGAAATGAACCCTAAAACGAACTGAACCAAAATGAATCACCATTTTTTTTGTTCGTGACCATCTCTATTTCTGAATATTTATTCTTTATTATTGTAAATATATATATTAAAATGTTTTTATAACCAGATGTGGAATTCCATTGCCAGCATGTATGTATATTTGGCCAGGAAGTAGTAAAAAAGTTCTACTGCTTCAGGATATTAATAAAGTCCTCACTGACAGAGTAAAAAGTTCATATTGCCCAAGATCAGGAGCTGATTTCCCCTTTGAATATTTGTGTCAGGAGCCCGGTTTCAGAAATCCTGAGTGAATGTTCACTGAAAGCACTCAGTGCTGGGGGAAAAACTCTCTACCTTCCTAATCCAAAAATACTTTGAATATGGCCCACCAGCTTTCCCCCTGCCCCAACCCAGCTAAGAAGGGGAAAACCTTCCCCCCTTTGCTGGATTGGGGGTAAACCTCCTCGATCAACTGGCAGCAGAAGACTGTCAGTTGATTGAGGTGGTTTTGGACAGCCTTCTGATAGGAATGAATTGAAAACCAATTAATCCATTCCTCTGCATCCCTATGGGAAATTGTGCCTCTTAAGATGATTTTTTTCCTAAAACAAATTGACCCTGGAACCAATTAAATTCGTCTTAGGAGGCACAATTGTACATGTAAAATAAAACTGTCTTACGTCACTTGCTAGTTCTTTTCCTCTACCTATCTGCAACATGTTTCAGTTGTAACACCCAGCAGTTTTTCTTGTGATGCTCAGTATACCTAACTGATTATTTCCTAGATGTAAAAATGACTAGCAGCACTAAATTGTGTTACATATCACAAGTCCTCTTAATGACATGACCAAATATCTAGCAGAAGTTTACTTGAAAACATTCAACTGATGATGATGATGATGATGATGATGATGATGATGATGATGATGATGATGATGATGATGATGATGATGATGATGATGACAATGACGACAACAACAATGATGACATTTTTTGACATTTTTAACTCTGCCCCAAAGCATTTTGAAAAATCATATTCCCAGACATGAAAGGCTCAGTGCATTAACCTTACCGGAAATGCCTGGCCTTCTGCCATCTGCTTTTACAGTACAAGCAATTGGTTGAATTGCTATAGACAAAGGAGTGCCTAAAATGAGACCAACAGACAAGACTAGGTTGTATCCTACACATCTGCTTTTGCTTTATCAAATGGGCCTTTCAAGAAAATTACAGAGAAGAAAATAAATAGATCTTTAGCAATCACAGTTAATCTCTTGATGCATAGCATAGCAAACAGAGGTCAGAACCTGAGGTGCATACATGAGTTTCTAGTCTTTGTATGGCTAACATATTAACATCATTGATTTTTCTCTATCACTTTGACTTTTGCTTTGTTTTATTTAGGTACTTACTATCTCACTCTTCAGCTCTGCAGCATCCACCTTTAAAGGTCCCAAGACTGCTAGGAATTCCCCTAACCAGAATTTTGGGAACCGTTGCCATGTATGGATCTCACTGAGAAGTGCTAATTTTCAGTCATTACTTCTCTCACAGCCGGAAAGTAGCTGGGAAGGGGCAGAGGCAAGAGGAACGACACATTATAAGATTGATAGTCGCCATGCCCATCCAGGTGCCTTTCTAAGTCCCATCATGCCCTGCAATTCCTCTGAAAAATAATCTTAGCTGCTTCCCTCATCTTCTAAACAACACCATGGGTCCAGGAGAGATGCTGACTGAAAATTTCTATAACCACTGGCATGTGATTAGAAACACCTGAACACATCTTAACACAGCTCCCAGAGTTGTGACTAGGGAAATTCCAAGGGAATGTTGCAACATGATGTCAAAAAGATATTGAAGTCCCATGACTAGTACACACATTTATTTATTTATTTATTTATTTTATTTATTTATTTTTACAGCTTATATGCCGCCCACTACCCAAAGGTCTCTGGGCGGCTTACAACAAGGAATTAAAACAGTTAAGATATAAAATATCAATAAATAATTAAAACAACAGCAAAACCTTATACTAAAATCATCACTAAAATTGCCATCAAAGGACCCCAGTCTATGTTGTATCAATTAAAAAACTTCTGGAACAGGAAGGTTTTTACCTGGCGCCGAAATGTCATCAATGTTGGCGCCAGGCGGATCTCACTTGGGAGGGCATTCCATAACTTAAAGGTTGACAATGAGATTAGCAATTACATTGCATGGATGGTTCTCTCATCTCCTTTTTATTTTATTTTATTCTGAGACCAGTAACATACCAGACATGATTAAATTCTAAAGATTACAAGATCCCTCCCTCCCTCCCTTCACTTCGGAGGCAGCCCAGGAACACCCAAGCTCCAAGCCTGAAGTAAACTGCCTGGCTTTTTTCCATCTTGCCATGGACTCTACACCTAAGAAATAATCCCTGGCAAATCCATCTTTTGCCATGTTGTTACCTATTTGTACTGCTCTGAGGAAGGAGGCTTGCCTCCAAAATATTAGCAATGTTTTGTTATTTTTATAGTAGTCTAACGGTATCACCTGTTCCACTTTTTTGTAGTTGTCTTTTGTGACGGCTGCAATGGCTCCTTGCATTGTTTTGCTTCAATTGGAAATACTGAGATACCAGGAATGAGCCGCCCACACTTTGTACCAAGAAAGAGGCAACTGGACCTTCAACAGGACTGCAACACTGGGTAATCTCTTTCCTTTTATTTGATCCAATTAGCTATACTCAGTGGACTTTTCCAAATTTTATTCCAATCCTCAAATGAAATGCATGGGCTTTCTACACCAACCCCTCCTCCCATTGCTAACAAATCAGGGACTTTGGGTCTTGGCAAGTGAGGTGAGAATGTGTGTATGTGAGATCCGTCACATTGAGGAGAGGTGAGAGAGGAGGAGGAGGAGGAGGAGGAGGAGGAGGAGGAAGATGCAATATTTTGCTTCACAAAATGAAATGTATTTTTATTTAAAATTGTGCTTGTTTTTTGAAACAATCACAAACCATGGTACTCATAAACTCAGGTACCACTGTAGTTTGGCAAACCAGACCAACCAAAATTAGTAGTAAGGTCTGAGGCCTTAGAGGCTGAATTCTCACTGTGGCATGAATGTGGGTGGTGGTGGAATTAATTCAACAGCCCTCTTTTGAAGGGAGATATTGGGGCATATACAAATACAGTACATACAGAGGGCTTGGAGATGAAAACTGCTTTTTGTGGAGGCATAATTTAGCAAAATACATAATGTTGTCCTTTTAAAAAACATGGGGGATTCTAGATTAGCCTGGAAGTCATAAAAATGCTCCTGAGGCCATACTTTGCCTACTCAGTTCAAGGTACAAGGAACTGTGGTCACTCAACATCCTCCATTTCAAGGGCCACTGCAATTAAATATAGTTAGTACAAATGATCTCCAAGCCACATGTTATGGCCATTGTTTGTTTTCCACTAACTGTAGAAGCATTCCTACCTGAAACTGTGGAGAGATGTCATGACATAAATATGGATATGTATGCTTGCTTTATTGAATACAAGAAGACCTTTGACAAAGTCCAACATAGCAAGCTAAGAACCTTGCTAGTAAACAAAGATTTTGAGGAAAATATTGATAAACAAAGATCAAGAGATATTTGAATAATTGGACATTTGTACTGGCAACACACAGCTGCAGTAAAAGATGAAGATCAGATTACAAGGACATACAGAGAGAGGAGAGCAGTGCATCAAAGATGAATGCTATCACCACTGCTTTTCACTTGGTACTATGATAATATTTTTTCAAAAACACTTGCTGGCATCAAATGATGGCATCTCTAACATCCAAAATGCAGTGGACACAGCATTACTAGCTACCAATTTAGATGGCTTGCAAAGCTTATGCAATATGATGAAGTAAGCAATACGGGCAGTAAAAATAAAAAATACATATTGTTAAAGATGATTGCTTGAGGAAAAATTGGAAATGCATGAATGATAATAACTTTTTCTCATTCATGCATTTCCCATTTCCCATAAAGAACTCTGAAGGATGGTTTGGCTGTAGAAAAACAACACTCTCAAGATGCAAAACTTTGTACAGAGTACTAAAAAATTAAACAGGAAGTAGAAAAAACTCAATCCTGAAAACATACATTGTGCTTTAAAAATGAGGTTTGAGCAGTAGTTTACTAATGGACGAGACTGGGAACAAGGTTAATGAACAATAACATTTTTCAAAGGAATCTCTTCTGTGGCTGACAGTTGAATCTGTAAACAATGTTAAGGAAATGCAAAACAATAGAGGGGGAAACATTCCTAGAGGCCTAAAGTGTGGATATAATAAACTGGAGACACATCAACTTAATTCAAGAACACTTTAGCTCCACAGCATATCTTATCCATTAAAATGATACTCAAATAATTTACTATTTGTGCAGGTGGAAGGACTCATTAAGATAAAGTAACAGCTGTTATCTGCTCTATGTCAATTTGCTCCCTAAGCTACAAGAACTGTATTTTGCCACTCTGGTAAAAGTAATAGACATTTCAACTGAAAAACAGTTCTGAACATCTATCTACAGGGATCAGTAACCAGCAATATACGGAAACATATTTCTCTTTTGCCATAAACACAAAAAAGCATCAGTTGCTTTTTGCCTATGTACCGTATTTCTTTTACCTCATAGAGTGTAATGATCCCATTTGTTTCATTTGGTGGTTTCCACTGGACATAGATCTTCTCTTCAAAGGGTCCTCCTTGAATGGACTCAAGGGGGACAGACCCAGGAACTAGAAAAAAAATGAAAACAATGTAAGTTACAGGTACAAAATCTCCAACTGCCTTGACCTTAATATGTTATGCATTATAGTTACCACACCACATATAAGTGAAGGGGATAGTCAGAATTCCCTTTGTCTTCCTTCTCTAAAGGATATTCAAAACAGCCTCATCCCATATTTTATTAAGACCTATCTGAGGACTGCAGATATAATCATTCAGTGGCTCAGACACAATGGCAGTAATACTGACAAATAGAGATGGGCACGAAACGAGCAATTTTTCATTTTTGTTTTTGTTTTTTCATTTAGTTACGTAACAAAATGAAAACAAATTTTGTCTCCAAAATGAAACGAAACGAACTGAAACAACAGAAATTTTGTCGTGCGTTTCATTTTCGTTGCAGCAAATACATTGAACTGTAATGAATGCTAACGATACAGCAAATTTTCATTTTCGTTTTCGTTTTTTCGTTTCATTACATAACAAAACAAAAACAATTTTTTGGCAAAAAAAATCACAAAAAACAAAAATGAACTGAAACGGACCCCCTAAATGACAAACGAAACACCATTTGTTTGAGTCGTGCCCATCTCTACTGACAAAGCTCATGTGGATATGCTTCCAAGTTTGGAATGATTACTAATGCTTTTTTTCCAAAGCAACAAAACTGGTAGTAATCCCAGCTCATGAATAATTTTTATGTTTAGAATTTGCATTTGGATCTACTTATTGGACCACTGAGTTCTGTGGAGGGATTTACAAATTGAGTCAACATGTAATCCTTCTGACAGCGGAAAAGCTCAGAGTTCCCCTGGGAAAGTTGGGCAGTTTGTAAATAAATAAATAAATAAATAAATAAATAAATAAATAAATAAATAAATAAATAAATAGATAGATAGATAAATAGATATCTTATTTCACCTGGAAGCATCAAAGAAAGAAAACTCATTGTTCTGCTTACATTTATGTGAATTTCTGTATTGCACATAAACCTGAAATTTTCCTTTAATATACAGCCAACTCAATCAATAGAGTTAACTACTATTAAATAGATATTAGAAATACAACTTCTACTTGATCAGAGCTAGGCAGAAAACAATGCATAAGAAAACTGATTTTGGTATGATCATTCAATTTCTTCTTTTCTGCCAAAATTTGCAGTGTCGGGTGAGCCTGTCAAATTCCGGCTTGTACAGGTTTGCATTTTTTTTCAGATATTGGGCTCATTCTGTCCCAGATCCATTTGAAATTGTGACCTGCTGTTTTCTTTTGTCCCATAAAGACAATTCTGTCCATTTTGATTCACATTGTTCAAAATATGCACATTTAATGTGCACACTTTTCAACTGTAACTATTGTGGTGCACATTTTTCACCAATAAATGTGAACTTTGTCCATGTGCATATTTTCAAATGGCATTATGTGTGCAAGTGAAACAGAAACACATCACAAACCTTATTTCTAATTTCAAATTGCATTCCAGTTTAAATCAGCTGTGTATTTCGTTCCAGAAAACAAGATCTGGATAATCACGTTGGCTGAAATGCTGTTGGCACAATTATGCCTGCAGAAGGCTGTATGGAGCCAACATTTGGTAATTAGAAACTTATTTCTGTCCTACAGCTTTTCTGGCTCCTGTATAATACTGTCCATTTCATGGGAAAGATGGCCCAAAAAGCAGAAGTCTTGCATTACCAAAAAATCACTGCTGCCAAACAATGTTACTAGGAGGGGAGAGATTTTTCAATACTTAAACACTTATTCTTTCTGTACTGTGGCACTCATAACAGCTACACAGTTAAGGTACAGAGCTGAGATGTACTGTACCTTGAAAAATACAAGAAGGAGGAAGATTTATTTATCAAAATTTGCTCCCTGCCAGTAACATCACTGGTGTAAGTTACACAACATAAATTCAGCCATTAAAATGTGGGTCCCATAAACTTCTCATGCATTTCTACACCCAGTGTATGTTGTTGATCTTCGAAGAACAATATAGGAACTTCTCCCCAAAAAGCAAATGTAGGAAGATGGTGGCAGATTATAATTGCAAACCAGCATTAACTACATATGCTGTGTGTGTGTGTGTGTGTGTGTGTGTGTGTGTGTGTGTGTGTGTGTGTGTGTGTGTGTGTGTGTGTGTGTGTTCATGCACTGATTACCCTAACTTCAATTTTCATTCATTTCTTACCATCTTCCTCAGTTTGAATGACCAGCTCCTCACTCTCCATCTTTCCTTCTGGGTTTGAAAGAGCCAGTCTAAGTCGAATGGTCATGAAAGGCCGCAGGCCTCGCAAAGTGTAGTGTGATGATGTCTGAATCAGTTCATCTGCCTCATACTTCTGCTGGTTGAATACATACTGGTAATGGACTGTCAGATTATAGCTGTGGCAACGGGTCACTGCATAACCAAAGGGTTCCCACTGCAAGGTCAATTGTCGAGATCGGATGTCAACAACCTCCACATTCTGGGGACCGTGCACTGGATCTGTGGACCAAACACATGATTATTTTGATAGCTAGTATCCTTTCAAACCCACATTTGATTTAAATGTTTGGCATTACATCACTAAAGGAACTATTATTTGTATACATCTACTTCACAAAAATACTTGATACATTGATATATACCCAGATACTTTGGACATACAGTGTAGCATAGCTTGCCTCAGGTGGTAAATTCTGGGTCAACAAATGGCCAACTATTTAGTTTATCATTATATTATTCCGCCACAAAAGATGCCACTTGGATTTTTGCCTCAAGCACCAAAATGTTATGCAGACACTCTGGGTGATAATTCAATTACTACCAGAAATGTTCTAAGCTTTACAATACTATTGCATTAAGATTTTCTACAACAGTGTTTTTGAACAAATTCACTATGAATATTTTTAATGAATATGCACTTTTTATGTTTTTTTTTAGAGTGATCTAAATCTTTTCTGTAGACATTTTTTTGCTATGGTAACACTTCCTTCTTTCTTGAATGTATCTTGTTCTTGAACTATATGAGTAAAAGTTAAACCAATTGTTAATCTCAGCTAGACCCACTGGATCAAAGAGAACACCATAAATGTTGACTTCACATCTCCGTTTCATTAAGTGGGACTTTTCTAATGGGAATAACACATAGCTTTACTGCTTTTTTCCTAACATAACAATCTTACAAATTTCCAAGCAAATAAGAAAATTGGAAAATACAACTTTTCTGAGAAAAAGCTCACCAAGAAGTACAAAGTGAGATGTCTTCCCCATTCACACAGCTCAGTAAGAAGAAATAGGTTGCCCCTCCTCATTTAGAGATAGTTTTTTTAAAGTCAATTTGTTTTTTATGAGAACTTAACAAAACACAGACATTCATTCTTTCTTTTAATGGCACAAATATGAGATTTTAATGTACTTTGACATGAGATAGAATTACTAAGAGTGGCTCATTTGTCAAGCCCAAGACTTTGACTTAACTTTTTAAACCTGGGTTTTAATTCACCTTTTCTTCCATCATGTGAGTTCTGAATTAGGGTTGCTATTTTCCCTCCACCCCAAAAAACTCCCAACCTACACTACATGACATGTATATAAAATGCAATCTTTTCTATCTGGTATAATTTTATCTCTGTTTGTGAAGAATCCACCAACATCATAAAATTTCTTCAAATTCAATATGGAAAGAATTTGAGGTTTGAAATATTTAAATGCACAAAGAACTGAAATTGACAGTATTCTCTGCATCTGTTTAATACAAAAAGACTGTTGTTTTAAAATTGTGGCTTGAAGATTGGTCTCAGATACAATAACTCATTACAATACTGACTCAAGTCCCATAGTAAGTCACTGCCAGAGCAAGCCTATTGTATGAATAGGCATCTGATGAGTGAACTCTTCCATAAGTTCCATCAATTCAACAGGCCTACCGTGCTTGCAACTTACTACTAGATTTCAGAAATTCAAAAATAGCCACCTGAAACAAATCATCCATCAGCAATTAAAAGGTTTCTAGACTTCCAATTCATCTATCAGCCCAGGATATTAAAAAAATTGTTTTCTCTGAAATGAGGCCTGGCATTTCCTGAAAGATCCATTCCAAGTATCTGCTCAGATGTAACAAAACAATGTTAAATCCACATGCTTCAGTTAAACTAGTGCAGTTTGCTCATGCAGAGACTGATAGCTTTTCCAACATCATGATTCCTGTAATACTGCAGGAAGCACAATTAAATAGCCATATACAGTAATTAATCAAAGAGAGATAATTAGCATGAAATGTCTCAAAATAAAAGAAGAGGGAAACAAAAATCAACCCCCCTACACACCTATTTAACATTAGAAGATGATTCCTAACCCATCTCCATCTTTCATTTCTCACAGATGCTTAGGCAATAGGGTTTACAAAATGTGTGTAATAAATATTTTGATTACTGTCTAACAGACAATTAAAACTTTACATTTCTATAAAAGATTAAGCCCTTGGTGAAGAAGGAGCAAACCCTCCATTACATGCTCTGTTAGGGCAAGTAACAAAGAGTCAAGGGAAGAATCAAATTTGGCACATCATTCAAATGGCTAGCCTGGCTGCTATTATCAGTAGAGATGGTTGTTTTGTTTTGGAAGGGGATTATTTCCAAAATGATACACGCCAGCACAGCTGGCACTCGGAACCCAGTCCCACCCTCTGGAACAAAATCAACCACTGTCTTACCTTGCTGTAGTTGGCCCTGGGCAAAAATCAAGGAAGCAGCCTCCGGTGTGTCGTCTTTCCCTCTCCCTGGAGCTAGCCAACCAGACAGGGAGGCGGGATGATGCATGTCCTTGCACAGCTCCTGGTTAGCCAGTGTCAGGGTGAGGGAAAGATGATGTATCAGAGGCTACTTCCTGGTTGGATTTTCGCCCAGCACCAACTGGTTGGATTTTTGCCCAGTCGAGGTGTGGCCTGGCGAGGCCACAAGGAGGTTTCTGAGCAGTGGCTGCCGCTGCTGGGATCCCTGTGGCTGGAACCCTGTCAGACAGCTGGAGTGGCCGAGCAGCCAGCAGGCTGGCCTAGGCCCCCCACCATCACCGGGATCACCACCGCCACCGCCAGCCAGGTAACACAAACTACTTTGTTTTGGTTTGTTCATACAAATTTTGTTTTAAAAATTTGTATGAAAAAAACAAAATGAACTGAGGGCCCCCTGAAACAGAATGAACCGAACCATTATTTTTCTATTTCATGCCCACCTCTACTTCTAACAGTGACTATCATTTTACCTTAGCTAATTGTTTATTAGACTATTCATGTATCAAGGGGAACTAGCTTTAATTTTCCTTCCTTCCACCTTCCACCCTATGTACGGTGAGTATGAGATTAGCTGGTCACAATTTTATTGGGCCAGATGAGAAGTTTTGACTAGTACTTGATTGGCTCTTGGTATCTGCAAGTTTTTGCCCAATCAGTTCTCACTAGAGGGTTTGATAGTTACTGTCATGGTCACAATTTGGCAGGTAGTGCAAGAGGTTACAGATTCCAGATGAGACCATGAACAAGGCATCCAAGAGGTGCCAGGCAGCCCACAGAGTGGAATTAAGAAAGGAAGGATAATAGCGTAAGGATGATAAGAATTTATTCATAGGGCAACATAGTTAAATATGAAGTGAGGGCTTCCTTAGTGCATTCAGACCTTTGAAATTTGGAAGAGTGCTGAACAGGTGTGCACCACTCTTCTGAAGTAGGAACTTCCTGAAATGAGGCATGTGCTGGAAGTCAACTGACTACTAGCCCAGACCTGCTTTCACTATGTTTGCCCCCTTGTAAGAAGTAAAATTTAAAAGATTGGAGTTAAATGATATTTTAATCAAGTTATGACCCAGCTTTTATTCCAGTTTATGGCCAGACAAAGGAGTACAGCTTTGGTCCTATGCTATTCTGCAGGTCACTATGCCAACCTGGTGTGGTCAAAATAGGTAGATGTAGCACTCAGGGAAAGGTGCAGAAAATCACTCTGGATGACTGAAGCCAATCCCTACTGACATAACACTTAAAACAGATGTGAACCCAAGGAAAGTCTAGGTCCCAGTCACATAAAGTAGTGGGTTACTTGGAAGTCACAGAATGGGCTACAAACTGGAGTTGGCAGAACCCAAGTTAATCTAAGAAATGTATGATTTTTCACTGACCCAGCCCTTTATGAGCACAAGGAAAAACAGACAATGTCACACCTGTGTCAATGTACTTTAAGCCTCTCAATATATGACATATAAAATCTGAGGCTACCTGCTCCAAATGCTCTTGATCTTGCCCATTATTGTATAAAATGTTCCATTCATTGGAGTACACTGCAGTACTGACCTGAACAAAGAAAAAAGACCACCATCCAGTTTGACATTTAACTGGAGAGAGGAAACTCTTATCTCAAAGTATTCTAAAATTCCTCTCTCTGTTAAATGACAAACTGGAGTGTATGTATTTCTTTGTTTGATAGTAACATATATTGATCAAAGAGAAAAAACAGTTCTATTTAAAAGCTATTTCATGTTAATATCTTTTCATCCTGAGCTGTCCTTGTGCAACTTAATGGGTGGGAGATAGAATTAAATCAGGGCAGCACTAAAAACGGCTCTGTGTGTGTGTGTGTGTGTGTGTGTGTGTGTGTGTGTGTGTGTGTGTGTGTGTGTGTGTGTGTGTGTGTGTGTGTGTGTGTGTGTGTGTGTGTGTGTGTGTGTGTGTGTGTGTGTGTGTGTGTGTGTGTGTGTGTGTGTTATTGACAGATTCAAAAAGGATGGGCTTTGGAGGAGCCTCTGAGCAATATGGACATCTTCTACTCAATGTTCTTTCATTAGTAACAGGAACAATTTCTTGCAATTAGGCTCCTGCAGCAGGTTGTTAACCTAAGGGGCAATGGCTGATTGTCTGCATTTAACTTTGTTACTCAGCCGAGTCCTCTCATCTAGAACGCAGTGCTTTGATGAGAACTGGCTTCCCTCCCCCTCTGCTTCCCTGGCTGTGGGAGACAAAGCAGATAGCTGTTATTAACAGAAGTCTAAATCAAAATTCCCAGTGGCTCAGCTTGCTATCAGCCAGTTGTCGCCAAAGAGTAAAGAAGAAAATCATTTCAATCAGTCAAAAATAAGTGACGGGGAAAAGGAGCTACAAAAAGTAGGAGACTACTAGCTATAGCAGGTAGTTTTCCTTCAGAGTTTCTGAGGTCTGGGAATAATCAGACAACAGGGCCTTCAAACAAACCATAGCATTATTATTTTTATAGAAAGGTGAAGCAGAGCACAAAAAGGACAGGGTTAAAATGCAAAAGAGGCTCCCATATTCTCTACTCAGAATCAGAAACAGCTTCTCAGTTCTACTGTCTTTTAGGCTCTACAGGCAAAGGAAATGTAGAGAATCAAATCTGCTGCTGTTGCTGCCGATTTTCCATCCTCATTAATGATTTTTATCCCTATCACACAGAAATTAATGGTTTCATTCAGGAATGGGCAAATGCCAAAGATATGAGACATTTTTTCTGCCTCCAGGACACTTTGGACAGGTTGGTGGTAGTCAGGTGTTGTAGTCTGCAATCCACTTCTGGATTGTTAAAGAAAGGCAAACCAAAGTATTTGGTTAGAATTACAGCCCCTAGGAGTTAGATGTTCCAGGATTTTTGGAGTGAGGAAGGGGAAATCAATGAAAAAACTGGGAAATGGTAGAGGACCCATTGGCATGAAAATGCAATTGAAGCTTCAGACAGCCTATAGATTTGGTAGAGAGCTCAATCGTTGCCAACTCAAAGGATGCTAGAAAGGTATATCTGCCCCACCTTCATCTCTATGGGCAGCTGCAGGAGGGGGCAGAAAAGCATAGTCCTTGCTCCTGCCACAACTGGCCAGCCACGCAAGAGGAGGACCCAGCCAGTGACTATCCAACAACTTGTGATTGAGGCAGCTGGCCTGAGAGTGGAGGCAGAGTTTCAACAAACTGGGCCAAAATCAATTTGTGGCCATCTCTACTGTTAGTCTATAAGGAACATCTAATCCTTATTTGATGCTATGCCCAGGGGTAGTTCTTGGTTTATGAGTAACTGAGTAACATAAATGTTTAGACAAGGGTGGAGGCAGCTACCTTTGAGTGTTCCTAACCAAGCAGATGACCACCAGCAGCATCCAAGTTAGAATCATTGTTTTTATTGAAAAAAATGAGATAGAATATTATGTGGGAAGCAAACTAAAATCCCGATACACTTTTACTACGTAAAAATACTGATGAAATTAAATAAATTAGAGGCATTTTTTTCTGTCTTGTAAGTCAAAAAGGTACAAGTTTGAGGAAGCCCTGCCAATAGGGGGAAAAGGCAAGGAAATATAGGTGCAACCATCACCCACACAGGATGCCTTCAGTGAGGGGTGTGTGTGTATGTTGATATTTTACTTAAAAAAAAACCCAGAATATGTCAAGGACAGAAAGGCTTGGGACATCCAGGTTCATGAAACAGTTGATGCCCTTAGGCCTTTGGTCACTGACTTTATGCCTGACTAAATAACACCACAGCCTTGTTAGGAGGTTAATGTTCAAATATTTCCTTTGAGTATGGAATACCATGACCCCATGGAAAAAAGGAGGGAAATAAATGGTACTGATGAGGATGATAACAATCAAGCCTTAATGGGTCAAAGTAAGAGGAAGACTAGGTATTTATCTGCCTCCGGAGAATAATGATGTTGATATATGGACATTTTACAAAGAGAAGCAGGCTCTTGAAACTATTGGTTGTACATTTCTATCTTGTAATGCTATGTTGTTTCATTAAGATAGGAAATCATGTGGGGTATTTTCATCTGAAAGTGAAATATGTTGAATAAATAGATCTTTGACTCTTCAGATAACTATACCCGTACTTCAACATATGCCACTGAAATAGGTGAGAACAAGGCACACTTCTGTGCAATCATGTCATGGCTTGCAAACGGATGTAGAAGGTTGCAAAAGTGGCAAGGGATATGCTATTATCATCAGCAAGAATCACCATCGATAATCATGCAAAGCAATGTTGTATCATAATGAGTAGTATCTCCATTCTCAACATCATTGAACTAACTGTATGTTGCAACCATATACAATTTATACAGGATGTGAAACATTTTCAGTGGAGTGATGGCTCATTTAGAATGCCTGGGATAACAAGACAGCTTTTGTAAGGCAGGGGTTCAAAGCTTTATATGATTTCCTGTACATATGCAATAAAAGGGCATGTGGTTCATGGTCAGGAATGCCTATATTTTCAGATATTGTATACAGCTTTTTTTTTTTAAAAAAAAAATCATTTTTGCCCACAGTTACAAAAGGGCATATCTATTCTAGATCAGGTTTAGGTTTGGGAAATGTGACTTTTGAATGTTTACATGGCCACATGGACACACACAAATTAGTCATTTCTTTTGTGGAAAAACAACAGCAAAGAAAAGCAAAACCAAACAGTGGCATAATCCAGAAATAAGTTAATTTCTCCATAGTCTATAAACAGGACAAGGTAAACAAGGCAGTTTTAACTTACAAAAGGTAAAGAAAATTTTCCCATTTTTAACATATTAAAGCAAAGCAACAAGCAGTGTGCTGCCAAGATATCATCCTATAGTGCTTAAAGCTGTTTACAATTAATTTATGCAGGCTACATATTGCCCCCACCCTCCAGGAAGCTGGGTACTCATTTACTGACCTCAGAAGGCTAGAAGACAGAATCAACCATGACCCTGCTACCAGGGATTGAACCCCAGGTTGTAAGCACAGTCATAGCTTATTACTTATTACCACCCAGAGAGGGTTTGTAATTAGATGGGAAATAAATAAATAAATAAATAAATAAATAAATAAATAAATAAATGTACCTAAACAACATTTTTCTAGATAACTGTTACCATAATAGATAACAAATTTAAAGTAAGTGTGTGTGTGTGTGTGTGTGTGTGTGTGTGTGTGTGTGTGTGTGTGTGTGTGTGTGTGTGTGCATGCATGCACATGACTAGAATTTGAGTTAATACAGAAATATACCAAGCCAACACTATTTTGTACTCAAGAAATTTATGTTTTAATTTATATTTACCAGTTTTCATGGAATAATATATTAATAGGTATGGAAGGGACCCCTCTTCCTCTTAGTTTAATCCAGTACTGCATTCTGGAACCCCGCTAGGTGCTGGATGGCATGCACTGCCAATGATTAAATAGAGAGAGAGAGAGCCATGACTCATCTGCACACTTCTGACATGAAGGTCTAAATCTCCTGATGACATCTCCCAGTGGCCTTATATACTGTAGATGTGAAACAACATTTTAACATTGACCCTGTGGTACCCCCATTTAAGGACCCACAGAGTTGAAATATTCTCCTCTAGATGTACTTTCTGATTTTTTTTTCCTTCAAGGAAGGACCAGAACCACTTTAAGGTAAGGCCACCAATCCCAAATATTTGTGACAGGCCTGAAATTATTCAGATCATTTGTCACTTGATTAACCATTTTCAGAATGGACTTAAAGCAAACTGTTCTTCTTATATACTGCCCCATAACACTTAAAGTAGTCTCTGGGTGATTTACAGTCTTAATTACATTATGCAGGCTACACATTGCTGACACACCCCCTCCCCAGCAAGCTGGGTACTCATTTTACCGACCTCAGAAGGATGGAAGGCTGAGTCAACCATGAGCCTGCTACCTGGGATTGAACCCCAAGTCGTGAGCACAGTTTTACCTGCAGTACAGACATTTAACCACTGTGCCACGGGGCATGTTTCTTTTAAGCAGGGTGGTAAAACCATTTCCTGCAATGAACTGCTAAGGAAGGCCCATTCCATAATAGTTTCCATGGCTGCTTGCATTAGTCAGGATGGACAAGGATCAAGAGGGAAGGTGATGGGTCTACAATGGGCATGAACCATGTCAACCTCCACAGCTGTAACTGGCTGAAACTGATCCAATAAAACAGGACAAGTCATCCTGACCTACTGAACAACTAAGGGGGTCTGGGCCCAATGGATGGCTTCAATCTTTTGTCTAAAATGAACCACAAACTGATCATAGGCAGAGGTGCCAGTCATCTAAAGCCATTTTGGATGTCCAAGCTTAGTAAGGCCATGAACAATTATACAATTCTGGTTGTTGATTTGATTCCTCATTCAACTGATGTTGTATACTTTTTGCCACTTAAATTGCTATTGCATATTTGTTGGATATTTTTCTTACTTCAGATAAATTCTCCACTGAAGGGGATCTGTTTCCAAATGGACTTTAGCCTCCTTCTCTGTTGCTCCATCACCCTAAGCTCATCTATGAACCCTGAAGAGAGGGCACTTGGAAGCAATCAAATCAGCCACCCAATCACTTGAGTATATAATGATCAGAACTTTGACGGAGCATCAACCAGATCAGCTAGAAACTGTCCTGAGGCATTCTAGAAACACTTCAAACCCAGTAGTTTGAAAGGACAGGCCATCTTAATATGTCTAGCCTCCCCACTGATGGGGGAAACCAGTGTCAAGCCAGTATTAATAGGTGATGCTTCAACCATGACAAGGGGGATGTCTCCAAATCTGTTACCCTTGGATTAGCAACCTGCTGCTGTTGTGCTTTCTAAAAATTATGTAAGATATCTGTGTGTAGAACCAAAGGCTTTTCTCTTTGTTTAGCTAAGCAACCATGTTCATGAACATACAGAGGCACCAAGTACAAAAAAGATTAGTCCAATCATAGAATCATTTAGTGGTTTTCTAAAAATACCAACAGACCGTCCTATACTGCTACTCGTTAAAAGTCACTGAAAGAAGGCAAGAGTTATTGGAATTTTTATGGAAAAGCATAAAGTCCAATCTCGACAATAAGTGAATTCTTTCTCAGGCAAGGAGAAACCAAGTCTAGATTTACATTCAAACAAGAGGCATCTTAGGTAAGTTTGTTTTATAGACATGGGCACGACTTGGCGAAATTGTTGTTTCCGTTTTTGGTTATCATTTCCGTTACATAACGGAAACGGTAACGATAATTATGCTGTCAGAACTCGAACTCGAACCGAAAAAAGAAAAATTTGGTTGGGTTTTTCGTTTCCGTTTGTGGCATCACGGCGATCGCGCAATGCGAAGCACATAAAAGGTTTTTTAAAGTTTTTAACCCCCCCGACTCCCGTCCAAATAGCAAGCGAAAATATGCCTGCCTGAGGCTTTGCCACCTACCAGAGGGGTGGTTTCTGGGGGGTCCCCAGCCTTTCCCCCCTCTTCTCCGGTCCTGGGCTGCTTGCACCAGGCTGGGGGGGGGTCATCCTCGTCGTCTGTCTCGCTGCATGCCATGCGGTGGGGGGGATCCAAAATGGCGACCACAATTTTTCTTTTGAAATAGTGGTCAAAAAACACACCAAATCACCACAGAAACATGTGAAATTTATTTATTTTAAATGCCTTTATTTTTTTTAGACCTGCCCATTTGGGCTGGGCATGGGATGGAACCATGCAAATGTTTTGAACCATTCCTCAAATGGCATCACCAGGTTTTTGACTGACACATCTGGATTTCTCGGAGGTCATAAAAAGCCGAGGCACCTTCCAGAAATCGCAGTCGGGTCGGTGTATGGATGTGGTTGAGGGAGGAGGGCTGGCTGCTGGTGCTGGTGTGATCTGATTGAGATTGAGGAGGGAGGCTGGAGGCTTTAGGATTTAAGTTAGACAGGCAGGGAGGGAATTGGATTTAGAAAATAATTTCTTTGATTCCCTGCAGCTTTGTCTGCTGAAGGGAATAGCAGTTTATTCTTTAATTCTTCTCTGGCAGTTTGAGGATTTTTTTCTGATATTGGATAAAGGGGGAGGTTCGACTGGGAGTGGGAGGTGTGGATTTATTTTAAAAATATATTATATACTACCATTTATTTTCTATTTTCCCAACATCAATTTGCTTGCACACACACACATTTGGGGTGCAAGCCAAGAACAGAACCTCTATCCTAAGTGATATCCTAACTGCCCACTCGCCCATCTGCCCTTGCCGCCATCCGCCCAGTCGCCCGCCCGCGGCCACCACCCGCCCATCCCCCCCACCACTGCCACCTGCCCGCACCTCCCCCGCCGCCCGCCCACCCGCCACCCCGCCCGCCGCCTAGGGCGCAAAAACACCTAGCGCCGGCCCTGATTGCGGGATGCCCCTATGCTCTGGGAAGTCAAATCACGCTAAATCGCGGTGGAAACGACAAACAACAAATGACAAATGGAAACGACAAATTTTTGAAAAATTTCGCGACAAATGGAAATGACCCAAAACGGACCCGTTCAGACAAACGAAAATTCGAAACATCATTTTTTCTGGTCATGCCCATGTCTATTGTTTTAGTTTGCACTGATGGAAATCTATTATGGATAAGGTACAATTAATAAAACTACCATAAATTTTGTTTCTACATTTCTAAGCTCAATGTCTAACTTTTTTGAGCCTAGTTAGTCATATTTTGTGAGAGGTTTTTTAAAACCCTCAGCCTGTGTCATACTGAGCACTCCATTGTTCTCTAAACATCTAAGGGAGGAAAAAAGTGGAATTAAAAACAACCCAGCAACAATAAAGACAATTATTGACTTTATTAAAAGCATCCATCATATATACACAGAAAAGGATTTTTATTTCCCAGCTAGCAAGGCTATATGCATTATTAACCACTCAGAGGATTAATTATAAAATAATGATTAATATGTTAATGGAAATGGGACTGTTTTGAGAGGTAACCTTTCTAGTTTTTGGAAAACAGAATTTGATGTAGCAGAATTTTGTGGAATGTAATAGTCTTAATTAAAGAAATTTTTTCTCATCTTATCTGAGGAATTTACACACTACACTTTAAAATGCAAACAGTTAAAGACACATATAACTGAAAACACAAAAACTGGCATTAATTAATTAGGGAAAATGGTAAATTAGTTGTAATTATAATTAAACAAATGACTGTATTAAGTAAAATATGTAAATAGATGAATCTATTGGAAAATGTGTATGAATGTCAATACAAAAAGAAAAACAACATGACAGAACAAAGACAGAAATAAAATGTAAATGGTATTTGAAGAAATGAAACAAAATCAAGACTGAAAGAAGTGCACATCCCTTATCTGCATCTAAAAAGTAAACAAATTATGGCTGTTTCCAAGCAGAATCAATATTTGGCAGTCAGTAAGCTCACATAAGTGTGCGGTAGTTGTGGTAGGACTCAAATACAATCTCTCTAGTCCATGAAAAATACAGCCTACACACTATGCATAATAGGGCGTTAGAATGTAGTCTCTTAAATAGAAGGGCTTCACAATTGCTAGTGTGTTGATTTATGCACCAAGTAAAAACTCCTGAAAACAAAAATGAAGCAGAGGATTGTTTCTGTCAAGAATTTTTCCTTGATGGCTATGGTTTTGAATTGCTGAACAATTTGCATGGATAAAAAACTTTCCCCCACCCATGCCAGCCTAATTCACTGCAACAACAGGGTGAAAGGAAAAGACTTCTTCCTCCAGGTCTGGCGAGCCTGGAACCACATATGTGGTAATAATCAAAGTTCCCTTGAGCAAAAAGATTTGTTCCTTACTCCCATCTGCATGGTGAACTTGACCAGTGGGAGACTGGCCTATACATGCCAGTGGCTTGTAGTTTAAATGATGGTAGTGGTGGGGTGCCATATGCTAACATGTTGGAGTGGGGTACGATCCTGCTTAAGTTATCATCACCCATTAGTGTTTATATTTCGATCAGTACATAGCATGCACTTGAAACAATCAGACCAAGATTGGGAAGACCAGAAGCAAAACATCCTCACATCCCATAATGAATGCATGCAGTTCCTCAGATCTCTCATCTGCTTTATAAACCTATCTAGTATTGGTTCATGCTCAGCAGTTTTTCATTTTCACTTAACATCTTACTTTTTATTCAGATACAAGGAACGGGCAATTGGCTTTTTATGTATACAAATTAGATCTACTAATGAGAATGCATTTTTGCATACTCAATTCTGCACTGTAGGCTTTAATGTTCATCAAGTGATTTAAAATATTCATAATTCAGGACATTACTACAGAAAGCCAGATAAGGGATGCCTTTTCATATAATGTTAATCTTCCTAGTGTCCATTTAAAGAAGCTGCTGACTACAGTACTTGGCTATTATCATATCAGCGGTTTTTAGCTGATAAATATTGTTTCAGCTATGGCTTGCAAGAAATAAGAACACCATAATCCTGGGCAGAGGATGATTATGTCAAATAGCTAAAACTAATAATAATAATAACAATAACAATTAACTCAATCACAACAGAAAACTGTTCACATGAATTAATTATTGTCTCCTTTATCACAAATAAAAACACTTCCAACAAAAAACCCTAAGCCAATCATTATCATTTTCGTTAATTAACAGGCAGGGAAATCATCTTACTGAAGTGGTTATTGTAATAGGTTATTCCTCTGTGGGGTGTGCTGGAGTTATCATTGCTCCTGCTATTTGTAAGCAATTCTGAAACTTTATGGTTGTTAATTCTGTACCTTGGTTCCTATTAACTGTAATGCTATGCATACACAGTGTTGGATAGATTAGTGGACTAGAACTCAGGAGAACTGAGTTTGAAACTCACCAAAAGGCTGGAAATGCTACACCACTCCTTAAACATTCCAATTACCTTGAGAGCCCTATTATGGTTGTTGTAGAATTCCAACTTGATAACATATAGCATAGCACAGGAATATTTAGCATGTATCAAGTATTTTCTTTAGTATTCAAAACACTTCAGGTGTTTCATGTCAGCAATCCCTTATGCCAACTTTTTAAGGTAGAATCTTATTGCTTATTCACATGCTGAAAATGAGGGAGAAGTGAATGCTGATTCTACTAGATACAGTATAAGTATATGAGCTCATGAAACCAGAAGCATTTGTGGAACCAGCTAAATTGCTACTAGTTTGATAAAGAAATGTGTCAATGTTAATGTCAGACATTACTTATGAGTAACAAGCATTTTAATATTGTTTTATCTTGATATAATGTGGCTCTAACTTTGGCTCTTGTTCATACCATTATATTGGATATATTTCAGATTGTACAGCCTCAGCGTGAGTACAGTGGTCCCCCACCCTTTCACGGTTCATACACTGCGGGACCATAGTATATGAAAAAAGGCCCCCTGGGGTAAGGGGCAAAGGGCCTTTCTAGATCTGTTGGAGGCCTCAGAAATGATTTTGGTGACCCAGAAATCACTTCCGGTTCACAGGGGGCCCTTTTTGGGGCATCCAGAAGGCATGGGAAGGCCCTCGCAGGCCTGTTTGGGGCAATGTCAGGTTGGTGGTAAGTACAAGAGCTCCCAGTTAGGCCTCCCAGGCCCAATCCAGCCTGCATTCGCATATTGCGGATTTTCAATTATTTCAGGTTGGGTCGGGTCCCTAACCCTCGCAATAGGCGGGGGGGTCACTGTATGTTAACATGATTCTAGGAGAAGTGAATGTCACTATATGTGTACTAGTCCCTTGCCCTCCTGGCTTATGAAAAGCAGACAGAGGGGGGAGAATGGCTAAGCAAAGTGGTAAATGCTCCATTGCAGGAGGGTAGGATCCCAGCATGTTGAATGGAGGCAGTAACAAAACTATTATTGAAAAAAACTCTCATTGAATCCCAGTTCAACGGGCAATTATCAAACAGTCTCATTCCATTTCTGGCGTCTAGGGTTCAAATCTTGCTTTAACCATGGAAGCTCACTGGGAAAGTAGAACTGGTGAAACCACTCAAATATCTCAATTAGAGATGGGCACGAAATGAACAATTTTTCATTTCCGTTTTTGTTTTTTCATTTCGTTACACAACAAATCAACAAACAAATTTTGTCTCCAAAATGAAACGAAACGAACAGAAACACCGGAATTTTTTTCGCGTGTTTCGTTTCCGTTACTGCAATACAATGAACTGCTTTAAATGCTAAAAAATCACAAAAATTGAAATAAATGGTAATGAAACAGTAACAAAACAAACAAAAATGAAAATGAATTTTTTGCAAAAATTCACGAAAAACAGAAACGAACCAAAACGGACCCTCCAAACGACAAACAACAAATGAAACATCATTTTTTTGATTTGTGCCCATCTCTAATCTCAATTAATGCAACCACTCAAAAATTATGTCATTTTAGGCTTATTATAAGCCAGTTCCAACTGGACAGCACCGAACAAATACACAGAGGGGAATCACTTCTTTAAAATTACACTAGGAATATCAGCTCTGGAAGCTAATTTCTGGAAGCTAAGTGAGACCACATATTTTCAAATCTTATTGAGTAATAAATGCCTTCAGTTGAATGTGCTTACAGACTAACTCATGATCAACCAGGGTTCCTGATGATGGAGAGACTTGTAGGTGCAATCAGCCGCGGAGGATTACAAATTTCATGAAATACTCAGCTAAAAAGTTACTATAGTCTTTATATATGACCACATAGTTGGGAATATAAGAAGCGAGTCCACCATTAATTTTGATTTTAAGATTTCCCAGTCCTTTGATGTATTTTCTTTCTGTCAATTCTTTAACTTTTCTGTGCAGGATTTTATCTGCTTCCAGTATGTCAAGGTATTTATAATTTTCATTGCTTGATAGTGATTTTATAGTACCACCATTTTATGCTTAGAGCCGCACTTTGTCACTTCCCAAATTCATTTGGAAATTCACACTGTGTTTAGTAGTCATTCTATTTCCATGGAACATTTTGTATAGTTTCAGATAAACTGTATATAACAGGAATACGCTAGGCAATACCTTTATAGGTCTTTAAAATAAAATAAAATAATGCAAGCTGAGCTTTCGATAGCAAGCTATCTTTATCAAAGCATTGTAACAAAATGCATTCTTGCTAGAGGATGTAAACTATCAGGCACTGAGATCCTTTGTGGGAAGGATGATTGTTTATTTACGGTTATTAACCAAAAACAAAAATTGTAATACAATAAAAATATAACATGATAAAACAATGTAAATAATATGATAAAACAGTATAAAATAATATGATAAAACAATATAAAATATTACTGGAAAATACGGAGCTTGTAAAAATGACAATTTATGGGTAAAACACTATATATAATTAGGAGAGCTCAAACCTCTATCAGTTATACATCTACGTTTGATCATAGCAGCATAGCAAAATCTGGCAACACAATTTGTGATCTGAGGGGACCTATCTGAGAGAAGTAGCTTAGTGTAGTAGTTGGTGGATCTCCCAGGATGTTTGCAAATAATAGGATGTATAAGCTGCTTGTGTAATTCTTGATAAAAGGAGCAGCATAAAAGAACATGGGTCACAGACTCAATTTGGCTATTATTGCAAGGACATAGCCTCTCTGGGTAAGGGATATTTTGAAATTTCCCATCCAAAAGTTTGGAAGGGAGCACATTCAATCTGGCTAGGGAAAAGGCCCGGATTATTTTTGTAGACATAGAGCTAGAGAGGTAAAAAGACATCTTTAATGCATTGTATGTGACTATGTTATTGGTGCCCATTTGACTCAGGTGTTCCTGGAGATCTATATCCCATATCCTATGCTTGACAGTCGCTTTGGCATTAATGTAGCCCATCGCTATAAGGGTGTTAATAGAGAGACCTATCTGTTGTGTTTCTTTAACTACAAAAGATTTCCAATCTGACTGGAAGGTGTCTAGGAGGGTCAGGGGAGCCATACCCTCAGGAAGAAGCATAAGTTTGAGCCAGTAATTAATCATGAGGGCTTTTACCCGTGCTCTAATGGAAACTAATCCAGTCTCCAGGCATAGGGCTGTGTTAGGGGTGCAAGGAGGCACACCCAGGATTGATCTCAAAAATTTGGTCTGGACAGATTCAAAGGAATGTATATTTGCATATGCAAATATTGGGGAGCCATACAGGAACTGTGAGATCACCTTGCCCTTGAAGACTTGTACTGCTGAGGGAACATGTTGCCCACCATTAGAAAAAAAGAATCTGTTTAAAGCTGTGGTACTTTTCTGAGCATTTGATTTTGTGGGAAGGTGGAATTCACCAAATGATGGTTGCAGGAGGCAGGGCTGATTTTAAAACTGCATCAAAGTCAGTTTAAGGTTTCAAACCCAGCACACAAAATGAGTCAGCATAGTCATTGCCCACCTCTTTCCACTTCCATGTATAACAGATTATTGATTTTTCCTGTTTTAGAATATGGTAGCCCAATCCAATTATTGACATGTGGATAAGTGAGATGTTAAACAGCAATGGTGACAAAAATTCCCTTGGAATAGTCCTCTTTTGATGCTAATTTCCCCAGTGTATTCACCATAGGTGATTAAGACAGGTTGCTATTTTTCCATGTTTTCCTCGAGGACCTCTGAATATTTTTACAGATCTCAAAAAGTTTTAGGCAGATGTTCATTCAACTGTTTTTATTATTATTATTATTATTATTATTATTATTATTATTATTATTATTATTATTATTATTATTAGTAGTAGTAGTAGTAGTAGTAGTAGTAGTAGTAGTAGTAGTAGTAGTAGTAGTAGTAACGTCATCGTTGTTGTTGTCAGTGAATCACTGCCTTCTTCTGTGTTTCTTCTGTCTCTTTGGTAGTTTTTAAAGTTAATGTTCCATTCTTTCTTATCACCACTTCTTGAAATGCTTGTCTGGCTCTTGCAGCATTACCTCACTCTTCTTTGGCTCACCTTTTCCATCTGACATCTTTGCTCATGTTCTCTTGCAGGAACAGAAGACTTAAATGATTTCATGCTCTAGTCTTCATCTAAGCAGCTATATTATAGCTCTTTGATCCACAACAATTGTAGTAATCCTCCTCATCTTGTTCCTAGCTTATGATGGTCTGCCAATCCCTGTCCCTCTGCATAAGCTGTCTTTGCTTTCTGCTCGGAATGTTGCCTCCTTCTATGTTGGGGGGGGGATGGAAATTGTCCATTCTGACTCCTTTTCCTTGCCCTCCTTTTCTCTCTTTACCATTTTCCCTGTTTTATCGTCATTGTCTATGGGTTCTTCTTCCTCACCCATTTATTTATTTTTATTCAGAAATACTTGAAAGCAGTGTACACAAATGAAATTATCTGTATACCATGATTAATTAGCTATACTGATGACCACATCTAGCACTCCTACACATGCCTCCATGATCTATTTCCAGGTTATCCCACGACATTTCCTTCCTTCCTTTCTTTCTTTCTTTCTTTCTTTCTTTCTTTCTTTCTTTCTTTCTTTCTTTCTTTCTTTCTTTCTTTCTTTCTTTCTTTCTTTCTTTCTTTCTTTCTTTCTTTCTTTCTTTCTTTCTTTCTCTCCATAGGGGACAAAATGCAGCTCACAAAAAGTAAAACAAAATATTTTAAAACACTATATAAATACCATATTTTAAAACAATTCAACATCTATTACAAATTTAAAAATCAAGTTTAGAAGCAATTATAAACAAGTTAAAATTATAAGTTGAAAACTAACTTTCTACAGATAATAGCTGTTGTGAGTTTTTCAGGCTATTTGGCTGTGTTCTGGAAGTTTTTCTTCCTGACCTTTCACCAGACTCTGTGGCCAGCATCTTCAGTGGGCAAGGTTCCCTGAGCTCCTTAGCTTCTGAAGATGCTGGCCACAGAGTCTGGTGAAAATTTAGGAAGAAAACTTCCAGAACACAGCCAAACAGCCCAAAAAACTCAAAACAGCTATCAAATCCCAGCCATGAAAGTCTTTGAGAATACATTCTAGAGGTAACTTGCTTCTTAAAGCCTGCCTTATGAAGAGGACCTTTGCCTGACAATGGAGGATCAAAAGAGAGGGAAGTAGTGTGGCTTCTCCGGGCAGTACATTCCAAAAGCCTTGGAGCAATCACTGAGAAGTCCCCATCTCATGTCCTCACTAAATGAATTTGGGAAGATGGTGGAATTGAGAGAAAGTCTCCTCCAGAAAAGCCAACAAGGCTCCTATAAGGTGGTGTAATTCTTCACATAGGCTGGATCCAAACCCAAATGGCTTTATAGGTAATAATAATATTTTGAATTGGCTCAGAAAAAGACAGAAATCGAACTGCTGTAATAAAGAAATTATAAGCTCCCTATATAACCAGTGCCAGTCAACAATCTTGCTGAGCATTTTGAACTAGCGAACATTTCCAAACAGTCGTCAAAGGCAGCCCCACATAGAGAGAACATTTCAGTAAAATTAAATCTAGCCAACACATATGTCACCACGACTAGTACAGATATTTCATGGAATATGTACAACTGCTTCTTTAGTTTAACTTTGTAAATCCACTTCTGACCATTAATAAAACCTGTGACTCAATGTTCAGGGTTGAGTTTAGGAGCATATCCAAGTTGTGGACCTGACTTTTAAGGGGGAGTGCAATCCCATCAGTATTTTCGGTACTCCAACTCAGGTCTGGCTCCCACCAATCTGGTGTCCATGATCTACAGTCCTGTGAAATTGTCCTCACAAACTCATTACTTGCTCACTCTGTCTTATTTCATTCATTCCCTTAACATCATGCTCTTTTGTATATTATAATGATGTGGGGTTGTGTGATAGTTTGCTCAAGTCTAAAGCAGATGTGAATTCAGGCCAGAAATGTCCAAAGACAGTTCACACATTATAAAAAGTCCCCTTCCCCATTTTCCTCAAATGCTGAAAACCCAACTTTTCAAGAAATAAGTTTTCAACCTGGCTTCTTCAATCTCCTCCCTCCTGTCCAGCTCCTTTCTTTTTTTTTTTGCAGCAGGAAGTACCACCACTGGTGCAAAATCAAAGTGCAAAGGAGAGAAGCACAACCCACTTCTGAAAATGAGCATGGATCTTCCAATCTCATTTAGCCCCACAGCATGCAGTAAAATGATCACTAGGCTGGGACACCTCCCTTATGAGGAAGGGCTACAGCACTTCTGCCCATATCTAATGTACATTAAGCAGTGGTAGGTTGTTTGGGGCATGGATTTCACACAGTACCATTCATTTATTTAGTATACAGTAAACTACAGTTATTAATCAAATAATCATATGCATAATGTGTGAGGGAGCAATGATTAAAGTGGATCTGTTTAAATTGTTGTCTAGGGAGAGGGAGAGTAGTTGTACATGTTTCCATTTCAACCCACTGCACCCTTATATCGCAGCAAACAAGACATTAATCTCAGCAGACATTGCAGTTGCTTTATTCTTTCAAAACAGAAATGTGCGCAGCATGATGTTCAAATGTAATGCTATTTCCACTTGAGGATCTTCTGTCGCTCAAATAGAATATAAAACTATCTGAATCAAAGCCTTGGACAGACATGAATGAAAAATGCAAGATGATATGATTTACTATTAGAGATGGGCACGAAACAAAAAATAGCATTTTGTTTTGTTTAGTTTCTTCAGTAGTTTGGTTTCATTTCATTTGTAATTATTTTTAAACATTTTTGTTACAAAAAAATAAAATGAAATGAAATGTTATGCTCCCCTGGGTCCTAAAGGACCAAAATTTGGGGGCTTAATATAGATCACAGCCATGTTTCGGCATGGAAATGGCAGGGTTAGTTTTCTCAAGCAATTCTAGTAAATCCCCCAAAATCTGAAGAGATTTGGGGTTTAGGGAGCTGAGTTATGAAGTTCCAAAGGAGGTGCCCCTAGGAAAAATATTTCTAATTGGAATCGGAAGCCAAGCTGTGGTGGCAAAATCGCTCACCTGCGACTTGGCTTCCATTGTTCCAAAAATTTTCCTAGGGGCACCCCCTTTGGATCTTAATATCTCAGTCCCCTGACGCCCAAACATTTCCAAATTTGGGGACCTTAAAGGGAAGAGCTTGAGGAAACTCCCCTGCCTTTTCCTCTAGGACAAAGCATTTTGTTGAAGAAAAAATGGTGTGTTATGAAACAAAAAAGTCTCCTACATTTCATTACCCAATGAAAGTAATGAAATAATTCATTACTTCATGAAACAACAAAACAGCATTTCATTTATTATTCTATGCCCATCTCTATTTACTATCCTTTGTAGGACACTAAATTATTAAAAGCATGTCAGAAAAGGTTGGTCTTCAGCTGGTAGCGGAAGGATAAAAGGGACCAAACTAATCTACCAAGAGAGAACATTCTACAATCTGGCAGCTGTCATAGAGAAGACCCTCTCTCATGTCCCTATCAAGTGTTTTGTTGCATGTTACTGCTTTATCCAAATCAGCTCCCTGTGAGGCTGAGAAGGTGTGATTGGCTTAAAATGACCAAGTTTCATGACTTGGGTGGCAGAAGAATTGAAGTTGGACCTCCAAGCTTGTAGTTCAGCAATCAAACCACTATACTATACTGGCTCTCTCATCCACATCTTCAATCATCATCAATCCAAATTACTTTTCCCTTTGGCAAATTAATTTTGTAGACCTTGAAAGCTATTCTCCCAGTCCTAATTCTCTGTGGTATGTGTGTGTCAGGGAGTCAAGATGTAATGAATTCAGTGAGGTATATATACTTCAGAGTACACATTTCTACAACTGACTTGGTAGTAACATTTCAAGTCCACCCCAATTGCCTCAAACAAACTGCATCTGTGCATGTCCCAGTGCAGTGAGAGAGACATACTATAAGGGACTTTGGCTCATGTCCATTTTGCTGTGGCATTATAACAACAAGACTGCAAGCAAATATGTGATTATCCATGTGCAAATAACAGCCAGAGTTTTTAATAGAATTAGGCAGCTGAGCCCATTTCCACCCCATTAGGATCAGTTTATGAGGCAGGACCACCAAAGAAAAGCAGAAACAATGGATTAGTTTTCCTCCTCACTGCTTTAAACGAGACACCAAGCTCCAAATACTGAAAGGAATGCCACACGGGGAAATTACAAAGCCCAGTATGAATATAGAAATAGCTTCTGCTTGTGCATCCTTCTTGCAGCATCATTTTCATGCTTATGTTGTCCTGAACCATGCTTTACAGTACTGGTGCTGTAAACGGTAGAAGACCAGGGAAAAAAGCAAACAGCAGACCAAGTGTCTCTTTCAAATTCTGCTTTGATTGAACAGCTGTAGAGAAGCTTAGAGCTGCAAAGCTCCAGTGACTCCCGCACAGCTGTGACATTGTTCATCTCCAGTCCAGAAAGCTTTAACTGGTGCTTGTAAAGGTAATGTGTTCCCCCTTCGGGTCCCAAAGGGAAGAGGCAGCAAACATTCTGTCCTTCATTGTATGTAAGGCATGTCTCATAGACAGAATGTGGGTGAGCTTTTCACCATGTGTTGCTTTTAATGATCTTCTTTTGATGACAGAGAAGAGATGGAGGGGCAATGCTTGAGAACAAGGTCTATGTCACAGCTAGCACATTATTAAATGTTGGA
Source organism: Phrynocephalus forsythii (assembly GCA_029282475.1). Lineage (NCBI taxonomy): Eukaryota > Metazoa > Chordata > Lepidosauria > Squamata > Agamidae > Phrynocephalus > Phrynocephalus forsythii. The sequence goes on from JAPFRF010000005.1 coordinate 96,937,395, forward strand.
ATCTGTCAGTGTTCCAGATATGTGATTCTTCATGACTGAGAAATCCCACTGACAAAGGTTGTGCTTACCAACCACAAAACAAAGAAACCTCATTTACAAAGCAAGAGAGGTGTGAAAAGCATCTGCTGTTACAATGAACCTTATCCCATGACTGCTAAAAAGCACTTGTCAATGCAGGAAAAAACTGTCTTCAAAAATCATGCCCCTACGAGCAGCCGGTTTTAAAAAAAATGACCACACTGCCTTAAGTGCATCCCAGTGGGTCTTCCAGCAACCACCTCTGGGGGTACTGTTTTTGGAGCCTCTTTCAATGCATCTTTTAAGGTGACGCAAACTTAAGTGAAGACTCTGAAATGCCGTTGTTTTTTTTTCTCTTGTCCCCCATTGTGCTTACTTCCCCGCCCTTTTTTTTAAATCTGTGGTTTCAGGATATCAATACGCCCACAAGCCCACATCATATGCGATGGCCTATATTTTACTGAAATGACTGAAAATTTCCCTATTACTGAAAATTTCCTGAATATTTCCCTATTAAACACCATGATGTAAGAATAATTATATTTACACATGTTACCACAGAGTTTGCAGTGACACAAGGAAGGTGATATGTCAGCATAGAAACTTTGAAAAAATGTTAACAGAAAAGCAGGGAAACATAACTGAAACTGGCAGTCTGATGCACATCATGGAGGTGGGGTCAAAACATAGGAGGAGAATACAGCACAGAAACCCCCATTCTGAATCATATGATTGTTGGTGGAGCGAATCCACCTTCTCTTAGGAGCCGGCTCTTCCAGCTGTAGGATAATGCTCAATGACACATTCTTTACAGCAATGGAATTCCCTCTTCCAAAGACATGGAATCTTCAATACCTATATTGACCTATTTATTCCCAAATAAACGGTGAAGTGGTAGAACATTTCTTCCGTCCAACACAGATAATACTGTTAAGGTACTGACAGAATAAACCAATGTGAATGTACAGACTGGATTGGTTGATTTATACACAGGTGTCAGAAATGTATCTTAGACACTGAATCCACAAAACTAAAGACAAGGAGTCATGGGTTGATGTAATGGGCATGAAAAAAATGAGCACAAACTTACTAGTATTTGATTGGTTAATGAAGGTACATATATATCTAGACAAGGAATTTTTTCTCTGTTGAGAAGTTAGACAGAAAGAGAGGTATTCATTTTGTTGCCTAATGTCTATGCTGTATATAATTTGGACTGCTGAGATATTTTGTTTTAGAGAGTACTGTAAAAACTGTATATGTAAATAGACATAGAGTCAAACACAGCTGAGCCTGTGTATTATTCCTCATTTAAGACTAGTGCTCTGACAGCCTGCAACCTAGCTTTGTAATTTTCTTGGATTTTCTACCTAAGCTCCATTGCACATGTGCTGCATCTCTGACAAATACATAGTTGCTAGAATAATTGAAACAGTTGGACAGAAATTCAGTTTACTCTTGAAAATGCTGTATATATAATGCCTTCACCTGTGTAGGGTATCCCTAACATTCTCACAAACTGGCCAACTATATTGAGCAGAACAACCAGATGAAGACCTTCTACTCATGTGTCATTGAATTAGAATAGAATTTTTCATGAGTTTGCGTTAATCCAGCCCGATTCTCCTTGTGCCTTTAATAAGCATACCTAGCTTTTGTGAAGGCTTTTGGGTGACCCCGTCATCTTTTTACATTAAATTTTAAAACCTAAATGAATTATTTCTCATTTAATATGAACATTTTTCCAAAGTGATGTTTATTCTACTCATGAATAAAAGTTAGATTATAGAAGCAGGACCACATTCAGGCTACTGTACATGGAATAGACATTGAGGGAGTAGCCATCACTATTTGAAGAGATGCTGGTTGTTCCTGGTTGGACGCCTGTTTGGGCAACCAGCACATGGCACTCTTCTCTCTGAATAACCAGCTATGTATGCAATTTCTGTTCCATATAAAGTAATCTGAGAAGGATACTGGTCTAGGAATGGTTCGTGCCAGCACTATTTTCCCTGGCACAAAGATAGTCTCCACTCTGAAGAACAAATGCATTTAGAATATTACACTATATCAGTGGGATACTAGTTCCAAGGCTCCTAACAGGTGGTAAAAACTGTAGATACTAGTGAACAGTATACACAACATAGGAAAAGAAAAACATCCAGAAAAAAGTATTTTCATATGTATTACCAGAACTGGCCATTACCAAAGACAATGCTACATTTTCTTGAACAAGAATACATAGCATGGTCTCTGGCACCTTCTAGTGGCTAGGTCTAGTATAAATATCATGAAAATATGTATTCCTAGATATTTTCTTTTGATATTTTTAATATTTTTAGACTGCAGATAAGTAAAACTGTAATGATCCCACATATATGGGGATCCTACTGTACTTTGAAGTCACCAATATAAATCCATTAAATACAGATCAATATTAATATATAATCTCTTTAATTACCACTAAATAAATGAAAGACATAAATGAATGGATAATATGCAATAAAATTGGTAATTACCGGTGCATTGTCATGTAAAATATAAATACTTCCAGGTGATCAGATGCAAGTTCACGCAAAAGTAACAATCACTGTGTTAATGGCCGCTCCACCCGGCAGCTTGCTGAGGCGGGGCATCTTTGCCAGCCGGCACAATCAGGCACCGGTTGGCTACGCAAGCTGCACAGGCTACACGGGGAGAGCGCACCTATTTAAGGTCCCGGTGTGCTCCTCCCCGACCTTCCTGCACAGTCTTGCCTTTCAGAGCCCTTCAACCGGAGCTCTGAAGCCGGACTGTGGAACGCCGAAAGATCTGGTCTCCGCCCGTCAGCTGCTGTGCGGAGATCGGAGAGATACCGGAGAATCTTTCCGACCATCAGCTGTTTCACAGTTTGTCTGCGCTTGACGGAGGGAGAGGGAGGTTGCTGGGAGGGGGACGGGTGGTCGAGCCAGGCTCCTGTGAGCCCACTCGGCTTTTGAGGAGGGTCGGGGGGAAGGGTCTTTGGACGTCTCTGGGGATCGGGAGTGGTGCGGCGGCAGCAGCTGCCCAACGTACCCAGGGACAGTATAAGGGACGGGCCAGGAGCCTTTTGGGGATTAGGGGATAGAGGGGAGTGGGGTGGACTGGTGGCGGTATGCCAGTGGGAGGGGTGCGGTAAGGCGAATCAGCCTGGGTGCCCCCTTGTAGCCACCACCCCAACCTTCCTTAACGACTCGGCCCTTAGGCCTCTCTGCCCACAGACACCTTTGCCACAGGCCCGGCCATATTGGTGCCCCTTTTGCTCCAGCACCATGTCGGGATACATCCACCGCCATCACCCATTGGGATCCATATCTGGGGGTAATTGGGGGGTACGAAGAGGTGGAATTGGGGGGCACCTCAGTGTGAGGGGGGTATTTCCAGCATTTGGTGGCCTTTAGGTTTTTGCTACCTGGTTGATAAGACAACCTGCACGTGGGGTGTGGGCGGCCATTTTGGTGGGCGAGCGGCCATTTTATTTCATTGTTTGCATTTACTTGTTAGGCCTCCCATCTGTATCCACCCCCATCCTACCCAAGGGGTTTCTTTTTTACTTAATCCCTGGGGTACTCTGGTAGTATACCACCCTATCCTTCATTGTGTCCCAGTATTGGAGTGTGGTGCTCCGGCTTTCTGCACCATGCCACCTAAGAAGAGTTCCAGCAAGGGCAAAGGCAAGGCCCCTCCATAGAGGAGTTAAGCACCCCAGCCAACCCCTGAAATTTCATCCTCATCTGATGAGGAGTGGCCTCAATTTGCAGCTGCCTGGAGCAAACTGTCTCGTTTGGGAAAGGAGCATGCCAAGCAAAAAGGGATGGAGACCTCTTATGGGAGGGAAGGCCCGCAAGGGATACCAAAGCTCATCGTAGAGCGGGACTTAGAGTGCTTGGGGATCTCATGATGTCCCGTACTTCTGTTCTTTATTTTTTTTGCAGTTTATTTATAGTTTTCAAACAAAAAAGTTATCAATCAAAGAAAAAGAAAAAAATTGGAGCGATTGTAATCTTCTCAAACAAAGTTTGCATCTCATCTTAACAATGTTTGATCCTTAACTATCTCAATTACTCATAAATTAAACAGGAAACTTAATTGTCTTGTAATATTCATCTAAAAATTTGTAGAAATTATGCCATCTTTCTTCAAAGTCTTCATAGCATCCTTCTGGTTTCATTAGTGCTGAGATCTTGTCCATTTCTGCACAGTTTAACACCATAATTAACTGATTTTTGTCTGGAATATTGTCTGTCTTCGATAATTGTGCATACAACATTCTAGCTGCTGTGATAATATGAATTATTACAATTTTTTTGCTATCACCAATATTTTGTTGTATCATAGATAATAAAAAAAAATCTCTGGTTTTAACTCATGATTAATTAACATAGTTTGTAAAATAAATTTTTGTACCATACACCAGTATTTTTTTAGCCCTCTTGCACACCCACCACATATTTCTGTTCTTGAGACCGCCTTGGCGGGACCCTCCACTCAGGCTTCAACATGTCAGCAGCCAGGAACCCAGGAGGCTGCCATACCTCATGCTGAATTACCCATCCCTGCGGCCGCTTCTACCCGACCTGCACCCTCGCCCAGCACCCAGGCCGTTGGGGACCAACTCCAGGACCAGGCCATGGATTTGATGACTACCATCACCCCCCGGGGACCTCAACCATGGGCACCTATCTGCAATCCCGCCCCGGGTGAGTCTGCCATGACCATACACACACCAAGGTGGGTACTTTGGCCCTGGCCCGGCTGCAACACAGTAGCCCAGGAACAGGTTGAGGCTGACTTCCTGGGACATTGGCCCCCTCAGCTGCCTCCACGGTCCACAGGTGCTCAGGGCCCGACGGTGGCAGAGACGGCTGCCCAGACAGAACCCAGTACGAGCCTGACCCTGGTGCAGGCGGGTGCTGGCACTGAGACATCGGCTGCATCAGTGCGGGCTACCACCAGGCCAGCAGCATCGCAGGAATCTGAGGCGGCAGAGCCTAGTGGTTCAGAATTGCCAGAGGGGGATGAGTCCTTGCCTTTAGGGGACCACCTTTCTGATGCTATGATTGAGAAGATTGTCTCGGATAGGTACGTAGACATCTTTGAGTTGCTGAATAGGGAAATTGATGCCAAGGAACTGGAGAAGCTAGATGACAACGAGAAAGGAAGAGGAAGCCAGAAAAAACCTGGAATAACTGGCTTACCGCCTTTGTCATGTATGCCGGCATTTATGTGGAGGCTCACTCAGAGAAGGGTGCAGTCTTATGGCACTATTTGGACACCATCATTAGGGCTCGTTCATATTTCCTGGCCACTGCTTGGTTGGCATACGACGAATGCTTTCGTCGTCGTATAGCCAAGGATCCCACCCTCCGCTGGAACCGGCCGCATAGTTACTTATGGCTGAGGGTGATGAGTGCCCCCGCCAAGCCCTGAACGAGAGGTTTGAGAGCGGCCATGCAATGTCCTGCCCTAGCCCAACTGGCAATTCCCGCGCAAACGCAGGCCAGTCGGTTCAACCCCAGCTGGTCTGCTTTGACTATAACAGCAAGGTGTCTTGCGGGCGCTGCCAGTGCAAATTTAGACATTTGTGCTCCACCTGTGGGGCCAACCACCCCGCCTCCACCTGCCCTAGGGGCAAGCCGGGAAACAGCGGAGGGAAGGATCCTGGGGGTAAGCGTAACCAACCCGGTCACCCCCCTCCAAAAGGGACCTAGTCCCATACGTGTGCCTGTTCTGCGAGCGTGGCATCATAGTTACCCCTCACGTGCTGACACCACTTACATTTTAGATGGTTTTTGTATGGCTTCCGTATTCCAGCTGTGGGGGAGCGACTGCCCTATCTAGCTGACAACCTCAGATCTGTCATAGGGAAGGAGGCAATAGTGAGTGAAAAGATAGCATGCAAATTGGCAGCGGGCAGAATCCTGGGACCCTTCGATCACCCACCGACTCCCAGTTCCCGGGTGTCACCCTTGGGCATTGTTCCCAAAAAATCACTGGTGAATACCGCCTTATCCATCATCTGTCTTACCCGGCGGGGGAATCCGTGAATGATATAATACCCCAGGAATTATGTAGTGTACATTATACATCCTTTGATTCGGCCATCAGAATGGTGCGGGGGTGCGGCATGGGGGCAGAAATTGGGAAATGTGATATTAAATCAGCCTTCCGGCTCCTCCCGGTTCACCCGGATGATTGTGAGCTTTGGGGATTTGCATTTGAGGGATGTTATTACTTAGATAGGGCCATGCCCTTTGGCTGTTCCATTTCCTGTTCCGCCTTTGAATGCTTTAGCTCTTTTATAGAATGGGCGGTGTGCCAGCAAACACGTAGTCCTCATGTTATCCATTACCTGGATGACTATCTATTCGCAGGACCTGCTGGTACTCAACAGTGTGCGGACCTCATGGCTACCTTCCGTACCATGGCGGCTGAACTTGGCCTATCCTTAGCCAAGGATAAGACAGAGGGTCCCACCACTGCACTCACATTCTTGGGCATTGAGCTGGACACCATGGCCCAAACATGTAAACTTCCTGGGGAGAAGCTAGTTGACCTGCGCACCCGCTTGACGGCACTCTTGTCCAGGAGGAAGGCCACACTCCGAGAGCTGCAGCAGATCATTGGACACCTAAATTCTGCCTGCAGGGTTGTGGCGCCCGGTCGGGCTTTTGTTTGCAGACTGTGCGATGCCATTGCAGGGCTACGTAGTCCTCATCATCGGCGCCGTATCTCTGCGGATATGAAGGATGACCTTTGAATTTGGCTCCAATTTTTATCAGATTTTAACGGCATTTGCTTTTGGTGATCAGAAACAATCGCCGCTGCAGATCTGCAGGTCCAAACCGATGCCTCCGGGGTGCTGGGCTTCGGACTCTATTTCCAGGGCTGTTGGTGTGCCGGCACATGGCCTACGGAGTGGCAGGGCAGTGGTATTACCCGAGTCCTTACATTTTTATAATTGTTACCTATTGTCAGGGCTCTATTCCTTTGGGCTGAGTGTTTGGCCAATTCAGTGGTGCAATTCAACTGTGACAATCAAGCGGTTGTGCACATGATCAATAAATTGACCTCCAAATCAAAACGTGTCATGGGTCTGGTCTGCACCCTTACCCTCTGTTGCCTCCAGTTCAACAAATTATTTCATGCCCATCATGTGCCGGGGGTCAGGAACGAGCTGGCTGACGTGCTGTCCCGCCAACAGATGGAGCGGTTCAGATCGTTAGCACCTCAGGCTCGCATGGACCCAGACATTCTCCCACCAGAGGTATGGAGACTTGGGGGGTAGAGGCGAATTGGGCCATGGGGCTGGCGTTGGCACCTAGCACGCGCCGGGCGTATTTGATGGCCTGTTCAGAGTATGCACGCTTCTGCGCGGCTGAAGGATTCCCTTGGCTGTGGCCGGCCACGTCTGATCAGCTAGTGCAATTTGCAGTACATTTACACTTTAAAGGCTTAGCACCCCAAACCATACAGGGCAAGTTGTCTGCCCTGTATTACTACGCCAGGGCACAAGGATTCTACCTTCCAGACTGTCAGTTTAGAATAGGGAAGATGATAGAAGGTTGGGCTAGGGAGCGGGGCAGGCCTAGGGATGACAGGACTCCTATTTCTCCAGGGATGCTGTGTAAATTGCCTGCGGTTTGGCCTCGGGTGTGTTCTGATCCTTTTGAAGTGGGTCTATTTCAGGCCTCCACACTGGTGGCATTTTTGGGGGCTTTGAGAGTTAGCGAACTGGTGGCCCATTCCCAAAGTGACATATCCAAGACTGCCCTCCAATGGGCAGACATGGCCCTCCATGAGGATCATGTCGTGCTCCACATTCGTAACTCCAAAATGGACCAGCAAGGCAGGGGTGCCGAGATACGCCTTGGTAGGTGTTCACTGCCCCAAATCTGCCCGATAATGGCCTTACACCGGTACACCAGCCAGATTGGCTCGGGGCAGGGGTACCTATTTCAGCATCAAAATGGGTTGCCATTGACCCGGTATCAATTCTGGCATGTATTATTCAGGGCTCTCCAGGTCGCTGTCATCTCTGGTTGGCCTTTTGCCACTCATTCCTTTAGGATTGGAGCTGCCTCCATGGCCACCGCCATCGGGGTCGATCCGGCTGGGATCCAATGGATCGGTCGATGGCAGTCTAGGCAATTCAAGGCCTACGTGCACCCCTTAACGGACCGGTGAGACTGGGCTAGTTCTTTCTGTTTCTCGTTCCAGGTTTTCCCCCATGAGGACGGGCGTGAGTCATCATTTACGGCCATAGTTTCGTGTTTTGGGCCGCCAAGTTTGCAGTGTGTTCAGGACGTGTCCGTGACCTCGGCCTGGGACAGTGGGCCAAACTAGCATGGAGGGGATGACGGGGGATGCTCTGGAATGCCTTTTTACCAACAGCCCTCAGTGATCCCCATGACCCTCCCCTGGCCATTGTCGTGGTCCACCTCGATGGAAACGACTTGACCCGCATCTCGGGCAAGTCCCTGATACTCAAGGTCATGGATGACCTGAGGACATTTAAGCATCATCATCCAGGAACGACCATCTTGTGGTCTGCGATGATACCGAGGTTGGTGTGGGGTCCACTCCATCACCCCCAAAAGATGCACAAGGCCCGGAAAGGAGTCAATCGAGTATATCAAGCAAAATAGAAATAGTAATTTAACATATTGCTAAAATTGCCAGATGTTATCACAATACTAATAAATTTGTTACTTCTTGCCATCTTTCCCGAAAAATCTCATCATAGTCTCCCTTTAGATAGATAACCAGAGAGTTTATCAATTTCGATACATTCTCTTATCTTTCCCTGAAGATCCTTCTCTGTTGGCGTGATTGGTTGTTTCCAAAGTTTCGCGTACAGTATTCTTGCAGCAACAATTACATGATGAAGTACATATCTCTGATTATAGGAAAAATTTATATCTACTATATTTAACAAGAATAGTTCTGGTCTAAACTCTATTTTAATTTTCAAAGATCTTTCTAAGAAAAGTTTTACCATGTTCCAATACGCCTTAGCTTCTTTACAAGTCCACCACATATGATAAAAGGTTCCACAGTCATAATTACATTTCCAACATTTAGGTGAACAATTATACATCTTGGATAACCGATGAGGCGCAAAATGCCATCTATAAAACATTTTATAACAATTTTCCTTGAATGAAATAGATTTGAAGATTTTAACTGTGTTCCACAGGGAGTCCCATTTATTTAAATGAATAGTATAGCCTAAGTTTTCTGCCCATCTTATCATACAGTCTTTAACCAATGTATCAATCATTTTTTCATTTAACAATATGCTATAGAATTTACTAAGAAGCTTAGAGTCACCAGAAGAGAGTATTTTATCAAATGAGGTATCAGTAGTCATAAAACCACCCTCTTTGGAAAGCTCTTTGAAGTGTGAATGTATTTGTTGATATTTCCACCAATCCAGATTATAACCTTCTGATACTAATTTCCCAAGTGGTTTCAATGAGAAGTCATCATTCAGAAGGTGTCTGTAAGTTATAAAATTTGAGATTTCACTTGCCTGGGAGCGGAAAGGAGTCAATCGAGAGGTTGCCCGTGTAGTCCAGGCAGAGCTTGGCTCTCTTATTTGGCACCCTGAGATCACTGCACAGAACCCTGACTTGTTTCGACCTGATGGCGTTCACCTGTCCGACAAGGGCCTGGACCTGTTCCTTTCTGATTTATATGAGGGCCTGTGGTAAAGAGGCATCAATGGTGGGGGGTAGCGCAAACTTAACATTGATTACCTAGGTCCCGACCTTAATTGACATCTTCAGTGTGCTTGGCAGCCCAAAAACAAGCAGCTAGTGTCAGAATTAGACAGGCATAAAATAAATCATAAACCCAGCCACATTTAAAGGGCTGCTAAGGCTTGATCAACTTGGTAGGATGTCAGTACATTTATGGCATCCAGTCTGCGGCAGTAAAACAGGCCGCAGGAGATTTACCTGTTTGAAGGGACCTAGAGAAATTAATAACCACCATAAAATTTGTGCTACATTACAGGCCCTCATAAAAGTTACGTTTAAAGTTTAATAATGTTAATAAATTGTGGCCCTTGTTAACCCAAAGCAAACATGTGTCGCCTGTTTATTTCTGTCTGGTCTGGCAATTGGGGCTCAATTTCAGAAAAACACATACCATATCCTGAAACTTCTTCAGAGACTCAAACCACAGTATACTTACCACCTTAATTCTTTGATTGATTGTGTATTTTGATTCTCATTTGAACTTTCATTGCATTGCATTTAACCAAGATACAGACAAAAGTGCAGTCTGATAAAAACAAGATAGGAAAAAAAAAAAAATCCTATCAGGTTTTAGTTTTTACTTTGAGTCTCATCATACGGTATGTATTATTAAATGGTTATATTACAGTAGTTAAACTCCACCACCTGTGAGTGAAGAAGGCCAATTCCATGCTAGGGATTATCAAAAAGGGGATTGAAAATAAAACAGCCAACATTATAATGCCATTATGTAAAACAATAGTAACACCGCACCTGGAGTATTGTGTACAACTCTGGTCACCGCATCTCAAGAAAGACATAGTGGAACTGGAAAAGGTGCAGAAGAGAGTGACTAAAATGATTACTGGGCTGAGGCATCTCCCTTATGAGGAAAGGCTAAAATATTTGGGGCTCTTTAGTCTGGAAAAAGGCGCCTGAGGGGGGATATGATTGAGACGTACAAAATAATGCAGGGCATGAGTCAAGTGGATAGAGGGAAGCTCTTCTCCTTCTCACAAAATACCAGAACTTGGGGACATACATTCAAATTGTGGGCTGGGAGAGTAAGAACAGAAAAAGAAAATATTTTTTCATCCAGCTCATTGTTATTCTGTGGAACTCCCTGCCACAGGATGTGGTGATGGCATCTGGCCTGGATGCCTTCAACAGGGGATTGGACAGATTCCTGGAGGAAAAGTCCCTCAGAGGTTACAAACCATGAGGGAGATGTGTAATCTCCAGGCTTAAAACCGGGGTACTTCAAGGGCCAGATGCAGGGAAGTACTATCAGGAGACAGATATCTACTCTCATGCACTCCCAAACGCATCTGGTGGGGCCACTGTGAGATACAGGAAGCTGGTCTAGATGGGCCATTGGTCTGATCCAGCATGGCTCTTCTTATGTTCTTATGTGAGCAAGTTTACATCTCTTTCAACTATTTTGGTTGATTTGTACTGCTTGGAATCTAAAATGAAGAGTCATGGAATCTCTAGAAATGAATGAAATGGGGGCAGGAATGAATCAATTCCATTCTACTAGAGCTCCAGAATAAACTGTTTGCATCAGTAATTGAGTTCGTATCAGTGTTTCAAGTCCAGACTACCACTGGCATGAAAGTTGACTTACTGGATTCTGATGTATTCTGTAACAGCTTCTCCTTGTTCCTATGCAAGGAGGGCAGCATGCAAATGATCTACAGTGGAGAAGTTTCTTGGTATATATGTCAAAACGATTCCATGGTAACTGCCAAGATTTCTCACCTTTTTCAAGATGAAATAATAGTCTTCAAGGTTCTAATCTGTTCTCAAGAATTCTCAATGGTGATAGACAGGGCCGGTGAGATTATAGCAGCAGTATAGCTTATCTGGTCCTGTAGATATTAATTTTTTAAACCAAATAGACATTTCCACACTACAACTTTAACCGTCTTGGGCAGCTGCCTGTTCATTGTTTCCTCCCCACCCCACCTACCCCACTTCCAATAAGCTAAGTCTTATACTCTTTTGGGAGAAGATGGAAACAAGGTATGTGTTCAGCAGTTTTTCCTTCTATCACTTATTAGCATTTTCCCATTTTTTCTAAACTATGCCCCTTCCATATTCTCCATCTTGGAACAAGAAAATTCACAGAAAATTCTCTTTTTGTTATTTTTACTCGTTTTTAATGGGATGTTAATATTCTCATTATAAATATTAAATACCATATATACTCGAGTATATGTTGACCCGAGTATAAGTCGATGCCCCTAATTTAACCCCCAAAACCTGGGGAAACTTATTGACTCGAGTGTAAGTCTAGGGTGGGAAATGCAAATGGAAGCAAGGTATGTGTTCAGCAGTTTTTCCTTCTATCACTTATTAGCATTTTCTCATTTTTTTCTAAACTATGCCCCTTCCATATTCTCCATCTTGGAACAAGAAAATTCACAGAAAATTCTCTTTTTGTTATTTTTACTCTTTTTTAATGGGATGTTAATATTCTCATTATAACCATATATACTCGAGTATATGTTGACCCGAGTATAAGTCGATGGCCCTAATTTAACCCCCAAAACCTGGGGAAACTTATTGACTCGTGTGTAAGTCTAGGGTGGGAAATGCAGCAGGGCCTGACAGCTCCTCCTTTGTGAACTGGGGCAACTGTGTGTGATGTTATGTTTAAAATGACTTTTAGCCACTGAGGCAAGCACTTGCCTCAGTAGCCAGAAGTATTGACCTGAATATAAGTCGAGAGGCCTTTTTTTTCCAGCCAAAATTAGGGCTGAAAAACTAGACTTATATTCGAGTATATACAATACTTTATATACTAGCTCTTGGTGATGTGCCCTACTTCAGTTGCCTGTAAATGGCCCATTCTAAGTCTTCGGTCATCTGAAAGCAGCTTTTGCAGCTTCCTGAACTTCTTTACCTGTGCTCGGCTTTTATTTTTCATAGGGCTTTTGTGTTCTCCCAGTGCAATGAGCCACTTGAGGCACAGGTGAAGGCACTTTTTCTGTAATAATCTGCTGTAATAAGACCCATTTTGATTCAACCTGCCGTGTTGTGGTCTATACTGTAGATCAAGAGATGAAGGATGAAGATCCTATTGACCCAGGCATGGTCAGCAGGCCTCACAGATATATTGTGAATGACCGGTAGAACAAATGAGCTCTATAATATTCACTGAAACAAATTAACAAATTTTACAAATAAACAAATTAACAAATATTAACAAATTATTTTTTAAAAATTAGCATTAGAATCAAACCATTTGTTTTAGCATCAATATTTCCAAGATGTGCAACCAATGCCATTCACAAATCATAGAATCACAGAATCATAGAGTTGGAAGAGACCTCAAGGGCCATCTAGTCCAACCCCTGCCATGCAGGAACCCCATCACAGTATTTCCAACAGATGGCCATCCAGCCTCTGCTTAAATACCTCCAAAGAAGGAGATTCCACCTCCCCTCTGAGGCAGTGAATCAGTAAGTGTTTTTTAAAATTGAATTTCATTACATTTGACAAGATTGTGGGTACAATTCTGTAATTATGCCAATTTGAAATAAAAGCGAGAAACCCAGTATAAGAAGAAAAAAAATGTCATGATTATTAAAAAGTCACCCACCACTTAGAAGGGTAAGCATTCATAAACAACCTGAGGGAAGCTGAACTTTGGAATACTCTGCTACAAGGATACAAGGTCAAAGAATTCATTTTCTAACTGATAACATGAAAATAATAATAATCATAATAATGATAATCAAAATTCATTTGCATAAAACCATGCAGCATAAGGTAAACGATATCACCCTCAGTGGTATGACCTGGAGTCCAATAAAACACTTCCCTGCTTGGATACTAGGTTGTGCTGATGTTGGTGACATATTTTGTTATATCATGCATAAGTTTATCCAAGAGGGTTTCAGCAACTATCAGTAACAGGTAATTCCCAGCCAAACTCAGTGATTGTCCGCCACCATTTAGTAACTAAATGATGTCATCTTTCCTTCTCCCTGGCACTGACCAACCAAACAGGGAAGCAGGATTAATGCATTTCCCTGCACAGCTCCTGATTGGCTAGCACCAGGGAGAAGGAATGATGGCACGTTGGAGGCTTCTTACTCAATCCCATGTGAGCCTGGTGTAAGGTAAGGGATTAGTTGATTTTATTCCTCCAGTTCCAAATGTCAGCCGGGCTCCCACGGTTGATTTTGGAAGCTGACCACTTCAGGGAAAAACAAAACATCTCTACTTAAAACACATTTGGATACATCATGGGCACCTGTCAGGTGATCATTCCACTCTAAAAGTACTGATGAACATAAGAACACAAGAACAGCCTTGCTGGAACAGGCCACAGCCCATCCATTCCAGCATTCTGTTTCACACAGTGGCTGACCATTTGCTTCAGGGTATTCCCAAGCAGATGTCTTCACCTGCTTATGATTCCCCACAAATGGCATTGAGAGATCTCCTGCCTATCTCTCCAACCCAGAGGTTGTCCTTAGGCATCCAGAATGATAGCCATTGATAGACTTGTTCTCCATGACCTTGTCCAATCTTTTCTTAAAGCTGTCAAGAACTGACAGCTGTCACCACTTCTTCTGGCAGAGAGTTCCACAGACCAGTGATCCTCTGGGTGAAAAAGAACTTTCTCTTATATGTTTGAGATCTAGCACCCAAATGTTTCATGGAGTGCCCCCTAGTTCTAGTGTTGTGCGATAGGGAAAACAGTTTTTCCTTATCTACTTCTGACACAAATGAAATAGTGCAGGCTATAAATGGACTGAAATCCAATGTGGTATGACATTTTATGACATCGTACAAGTGTTGCATTAGGACTGGACAGACTTGTGTTCAAATCCCCCCACTGGTCCTGAAGCTCACTAGATTACCTTGGCCCAATCCATACCTCTCCATGTGACCCCATTTAAAGGAGTGCTGTGAGAATAAAATGAATTGGAGGAATAAAATATGCCACTTGGATGCAGCAAAGCAGTGGGAATCCCAAGGCTGTATTTGATTTATCAGAAGGAAAATGATCATGCTAAATGGCATACAGAAAAGGCTGCTCTTATTGCAAGCCTGACACTCTGCTGTGGTTGGTATTAAACATTTCAATTACTGTTATGGCTTAATCAATTTATATCCAATCAAATGTGGGAAGAAAGACATGCATTGACACACTGCAACAGTTTGCTGTCAGAATCCATGAGCAGACTATAAAACAGACCAGGTTCCCTGCAAGAACAGTAGTTACTTTGTCAGTATTGATGATGGTACCCTAAATATGCAAATCTGGCAGTCTAATAATAAAGATGAATGAGCTTTCCTCTCCCATCCCAATGGTACATGGTTTGATATGCAGGAATTAAAGGAAGAGCAGACACATATGTCTCATGCTGACAATAGTCCCCAGATTGAAAGAAACTGGGGTGGGTGGTGAGATTTGGGGGGTTACGAAGAGCTAGAAAGTAGAAATATTTAACTGCAGAGCTAATATGTTGTTGAACCTAATTCCCCTATCTAAGATGTGACAAACCATGCTTCTAAGGAATGGTTTTGAAAACTGAACCCTGCACATGGCAGTCACTGGCCATGAATGTGTCTAGTGCTGCCTCTTCCATAAAGGAAATTAATACAAAGTTAGAAATAACTATAAATCAGGCTTACTGAGCCATCAGCTGAAATACCAGCCTGTGCATGATAATGTATGTTGGCATTTCCTAGCTGATATTTCAAATGGGATGCTGGGGTGGGGTGGAGGGAGGTGTTGGAAGCAGTCCTGTCAGTAAATCAAGGTTTGCTAAATGCATATAAAGAAAAAGAAAGAAAGAAAGAAAGAGAAGGAGCCTTGCAGCTTGCTATTTGCATTAAGAAATAATGACATTGTCGGGAGGCATTTGGTTTCAAATGCGGCTCGGCATTTGTCACCCTACTCAAGCCCAGCGGGAGGCCAAAGCACAGGATCTGCTAGCACATCAATTATGGAAGTCTGCCAGGCAGGTAGTCAGCAGTTTAGGTTTGATCCAGTGAGAAAGTTCCTTTGAAGCTTTGTATACAAGGCTTTAAATTATTAGGTGGTTTTAAATATGAGCCACGTTGGGATATAGCTGGTTACAGGTTGCATGCATTAGCTTTAGAGACACACTCCTGTGTTAGCTGTGCTCACCTTCTTATACACCCAGTCCTTTATGATTTGGAGAGAGAGAGAGAGAGAGAGAGAGAGAGAGAGAGAGAGAGAGAGAGAGAGAGAGAGAGAGAGAGAGATGCTAGTGGAGCCAGCTCTTAAGCCTGGCATGACAGGAATACGAATGACAACATAACACTTGACATATAACATCTCAAATATAAGCATATGGAGGAGGGCATTTTCATTGAGCTAAGAACCCCACCTACTCACAGTTGTCAGAAAATCTTGACAGAAGGTGGGATGAGGTGAACAATTAAGTACTATGAATCTCAAGGTTAAAAGATGAGCACTATCCTTTAGTTAGGGGAGCAGACTGGTATCGCTTGCTGTGATGCCTGACATACAACACACAGTGTCCTTCAGCTGATTCTTTCTATGGCAACTTCTTCTAACAGAAGTGGTGCTCTTTTCAATGGGCACAACTTTTTGATGTGGCAAATGCAACACCAAAAGGCATCCACCACAAGGTGAAAAATAATCAGGTGCATGGAAGCACCATATGTTTATCTAGCACAGAACATTGTGTGTGTGTGTGTGTGTGTGTGTGTGTGTGTGTGTGTAATAGTTTTTAAAAAGCAGAAACTTGAAGAGTTCTGCTTTCCCAAATCCAGCCAGAGTGAAGGATTGATGATTTGCTAAGAATTTACATATTGCACGGTTCATTCAACCAGAATCTTACTTTAATAAATGTCATCCATCCATCCATCCATCCATCCATCCATCCATTCACTGTACAGTATATTAGAGGTCATGAAATCGAGAAGACAGGACAGGGAGAAAGAAGGGCTTCATTCACTGAAAATGAGTAAACATTCTCTTTTATCAAAAGGAATGAAACTAGATTTGGGGGTTGGCTGGAAAACCAAGAAGCCACATCATCACACTAATTGGCCATTAGGGGTTATGAGAAGCTTAAATGAAAACTTCACACTTAAAACATGTATAATCCATTAATTACTATACAGTTCCTGCCTTTTAAAAGTCATTCTAATGTTATTTTACCACCATTTGATCTTCATTCCTTGTCAGGAAATTGTCCAGTATTAAATGGGATTATTACCTCATTTTCCTAAACCCATATGAAGCATTGTCTGGTGGTGCTATAATCAAACATGTAATCACATTGGCTAAAAAGACATGTAAAATGTGTCTATTACAAACACTGGTTATATTCCCAAACCATAACTTTGCATATGCTTCAGGTAACATTCTGTTCTCAACATTTCCTGAAGACAGAGAGATCATTCAATGCCCCCTGCTGTATTTCTGTCCTTCTCTTCAGACAAAAGTAGCCTTTCATATGAACTATAATGTTGGTTAGAGCAAGTGTGTGTGTGTGTGTGTGTGTGTGTGTGTGTGTGTGTGTGTGTGTGTGTGTGTGTGTGTGTGTGTGTGTGTGTGTGTGTGTGTGTGTGAGAGAGAGAGAGAGAGAGAGAGAGAGAGAGAGAGAGAGAGAGAGATCGAATACACTCCTCAGTCAACCAGCTTCACTGACGTTTCTACCAAGTAAGAGAAGTGAAACCAAACAAAATGATGATATGTTGGTTGGTACCTTAAGAGTGGAAATATTCACCTCTTAGGGGCTACATGCTGACCAGCATCCCAGTCAAACCCATGGCTTTCTAGAACCCTGGAATCCTGCCATATGCACACCATTTTGTTTCTTACCTTAAAGTCAATGATGACTTCTAGAGGGTGGGTGGGTCTCCTGTATCACATTTTACCCCCTAAAGTTAATTTAGTCTAAGTGGAGTATCCCCCCCAAAAAAAACCTGCCTAGATCTCTGGGAGTTGTCACTTCCAGCTGTTCAGCAAGACAGCAGTGACATATTAACATAATCCTTAGATGTAAGACTGAAACCAGAAATTCTGCAGGATTATCATCACTGCTATTATTACTGAACACATCATTTCATGGCTAAACCCACTGTAACTAAAGCAACACTAAATCATGCATAGATACACATGGCCGGATGCAAGGATCACACAACTTTCTGGTTACAGCAGCACCACTGCCTGTCTATCCACTTACAGGCATAATTCAAAGTTGGTTTTAACTTACAAAGCCCTTAACATCTTGGGTTCAATCTATGTACAGTAATTGACTGTGTCTTCCTACTGTATATGAGCTTTCCTTGGTGTTAAGACCAAGGAAAGCTCATATATCTTTCTGAGTCCTATAACTCTCCCATATGCATTTGGTGGGGACACAGGAAGGGTCTTCTCTCTTGCTGATTCCAGACTCTACAAATCCTTCCCACTTGAAGGCCCCATTTTTGCTGTCTTTCCACAAGGAGACAAAGACATCTTTCTTTAAACAGAAGAGAAAGGAACTGGCATGCTTGTGACTTTTCAATTACATACCTAAGATCACAGAACAAACACTTGATACTGAACTGTTAGCAGCTATGTAATTGTTCTGGTATGGTGGGTACCATAATACAAACTATGAAATCTCCCTTGCCAAGCACGAATACATTTTCTTGCATGCATATTTGTAAGTGCAATGCTTATTTTGTATTTCAATGGCATCTGCTTTCTATTTGAATACAAATGGTTTATTATTTACCTCTCCTTTCATGACTTTTGCCTTGCATTCAACTAAACCGAAGCTTTCATGCATATTATGGTCTCCCCACCTAAAAAAAAAAAAGGTGCTAGAAAGAATGCATTGTAATTAAGCTAGATTTCTCCCTATTGTCTCTAATGGAATGACCTGATCCAAAACGGCTATAACATAGGTAACAGTAAAGAGATGGGTTAGGTAACAGGAGAAGGCAACATACTATATGAGCTTGCTAACTTTATTGGGCCATTACTGTCCCATATAAAACATCAGACAATTGTTTATTGGGGAGAACCAAACACATGTTACCGTAAATGGATTGCCACCATAAATGTTCATGAATCTGGACACACCTGTTTCTTGCTGCTGCTGCTGCGTGTTGTCAAGTCACCTCCAACCTATGGCAGCCCTATGAATGAGTGATCTCCAGAATGTCCTGTTAATTCATCAACAGCCCCACTAATCTCTTTTCACACTCAAACCTGTGGCTGCCTTTAGACAGTCAAATTGCATTGAGCCTATCTCTTTTCCTACTGCCTTCTGACTGGATAACTCAGAGGGCTTCCCTTGAAGCTGATGCAGAAGCTTCAAGAGGTCCAAAACGCAGCAACTAGAATGATTGCCAGGAAGAAAAAAACATGATTATATCACTCTGATCCTGGCTAGCCTACACTGGTTACCAGTCTGCTTCCATGCCAGTTTTAAAGTGTTGGTTCTAAGATATAATGCCCTGAATGGTTTAGGACAGCCATGTCCAAAGTCCGGCCCAGGGGCCAAATCTGGCCCGCTAGGCCATTTTGATTGGCCCGGCGGCTGGCCAGCCCACCTCCTCCCTCCCTCCCTTATTTGCTTGTTTGTTTATTGTGAGTTTTGGGCTGTTTGGCTGTGTTCTGGGAGACAATGGTGTTCTGAGTCAATCGGTGGGGCTTGCTGAGGGGGCAGGGTCAGGTAGCAGTCAGCCTCCCTCACATTCTCAGCCGCCAAATATGGCCCTCCTCCCCTGGTTTAGGAGCTTGTTACCTTTCTGTTTTCTGCAAAGTTTGCCTTGCCATCAGACCAGGTCCTCCCAGACCATACACTTATGAATACTAACAACTTGAAAGGCCAAAAACCAATAAATCAAAGCTGGGCCTTCTTTGCTGTGCCACCTCCCTTGGGAAATGTGCTCCCATAGGAATTGTACCCTCTCTTAGTCTCAATCAGCTTAGTCTCAATCAGCTCCAAACCCCTAGTTGATGAAACTGAATTAAGAAGATCTCCGTATTCGCTCAGTGCTAACCACCATAAGCATCCAAATGGTGGGAGGGCTAATACACAATGGCAGAACACCTGGCTAACATTCTGGGTATGTAACTGGACAAGATCATCTACTGTTGGAAAAGCCACTGTTGCTCTTTTTGCCTCTTTCTTCTCCAGAATCATAGCTGAGTGGGAGTATGTTTCCCAGCAACTGATCCAGGTCCACAGTGCTATTCCAGGCAGTGGTCAGTGTCCCGGCAATATCTTGGGCAGCAGAATGTAGTTTCCAAGTCTCAAGTCTTTCCCCACTTTTCCCTGCCCTTCCTCCTCCTGGGCTTCTTTTCCCTCCTTCCTTCACAGGCCCTTCCTCCTCCTGAGATTTTGTGTTCTGGCCCATGCTCTTCTCATCCCTAGTAATAGATGGTGTCCAGAAGTTGAGTCATGGTGACAGGACATCTTTTCTTGAGAGATCGAAACGTCAGTCGGATGAGTAGCAAAATGTTTCAATATCTCAAGAAAAGGAGTGTGGTTGCCATGATTCAACTTCCAAATAAATTCACCTGGATGACTGAGAATCTTTACAGAATATGTCTGACAAAGCTGTTTGGATGAGCAGTGAAACATTTCAATCTCTCAAGAAAATCAGTCCAGTTGCCATGACTCAACTTCCAGATCATCTTCACAGAAGTAACAGATGCTGCTTCAGTCACACCTTGTGCCTCTGAAGATGGTTTGGAGCAAATGGTCCACTATGTGTTCATGCAGTGGCAACTCCCCCACTGGTTGATTATAGTATATGCACAAAGAGTTCACAAGCTAAACATGAATCAAAAGTGGGAGCAAAGAAAAAAAGTAACACAATAGTTGGCTATATCAATAGAAATACAGAAATTAAATGAAGGGAAATAATGGCATCATTTTATTCTTCATTCATCAGATATCACTGGGAATAATGTGTTCAGCCATGGACACACAATTTTAAGAACAACAACAAGAAGCTGGAACAAGCCCAACAGAATGATAAACAATAGAATAAACAGAGTCCTACAAAGAACAGTTCAGAGAGTTTACATGTTAATCTAGTGAGAGGAAGACTTAGAGGTATTATAACTATCTTCAAATATGTTAAGGGCTATCACATGAAGTGAACTTGATTTCTGCACTCAAGAGACAAGATGCCAACTAAGACATTTAAATTTAGAAGAAGAAGAAATTCCAAATGATCCTTAGGAAAAACTTTCTAACAGTAATAGCTTTGGTAGGGGATGGACTTAATAAGCCCCATGGTTCCTCCCAGACCCAGCCTTCTAACATTCTATGTTTGTAACTTTTCTAGCCTTAATTGATTTTTGGTAGATATCTAGAGAATATGCTTAGAATCAAACATACTTGGCTGTGCAATCAGCTCTGCTTGGGATGAACAACTGGATTTTACTATATATTTTTAATGTGACAATAATAAAGTGCAGTTTGTAGCTCTATATACACTTGACTAGATGCCCCATGACTAGAAATTGTTTTTTAAAAAGAAAGAAAGTTGAAAATGAATTAAATTAAAAGATATGGCTCTCCCAAACACCAACACGTTCTTGGCTAATGCATGGGATACTTCTATTCCTCTGTCCTCCCTCTGCTTTGGAGCCTGCCTGAGACACAAAGTTCCAGACAATCACCCACAATCCAGCAGGGGGAAGGAGAGAGGGAAAGTCACCATTGGCTCACTTTGGATCATGTGATCTGCTCTAGTGCTTGTATATCAAGACATTGCTTGTTGATCAAGGCAAAATTGAGAAGAAATGTGTGCATGTCTTGCAAAATCAACTTACTCTTAAACCAAGATATTGCTGTATTCCAACAGATGCCTTGGAGGTTATTCACATACTTCTAAGGTATTCTTCAGCATTCCCATTTTTCAAATAATTTGTGAGAAGTTTATAAATGCTTTCAAGATTCATGCCAGTAATAATGAAAAATGGGCACAGACCATTTCCTACATTCCAGGTGTAACATGCACCTGCTCTTACTATTTATGTCAGGATGCTACATTGCCATAAAAACTGTGGGTTTCTAGAGCAATGTGATTAGGCTTTAATCTTCTCTTTCCTTTAATTGTTTCACAATTCCCACATTAACAATATTTATACTGCATTTTACCTGTTGCCAATTACATTTAGGTGTCTGTTCAAGAAGGACTTCCAAAATAGAGAGTTGCGGGGATTGTTCCAAAAATTCCATCCCTAATACTAGTACCAGATAATATCCTCTGCATATAACTTCTGTCTACAGTTGATGCTTACAATACTCTCCTATACATGTGTACTTCATAAATCCCATGCCCCACATTCATCTGCAGTTCAAGGTAAAAGAGTATATGATTGCAACCTTAAGTTTCTTCCTATGCAAGATTTTTAAAATGAATAAACAAACAAAACTGTCCACAACATTGATGTTAGCACATTGGTGTGTTTTTAATGCTAAAATGCTAGCACCACAAAAGTAATGCCATTGCTGAGAGGTTAATATTCATACTGTTCCAAAAAGCAGATTTTTAAACATTGTCATTCAGAATCAGCATGGTGCATGCATCGTTCATTGAAGCAATGAGAAGAATTCATTCCAGTCAACACCATTCATCAGTGTCATCTACATGAGCAATTATATTTCAGCCAACAACAACAAAATATAGAGAGATGACAGGCATCATAGTCTAAACGACAAGCAGAACTATCTTCTATAACTATGTGTCAGTCTAGTCCTCGCTATAACAATCTTGTTTAGGGACATCAACAACTGAAAATAGAGAGCATTATATATTCATTTTAAGCTTAAAAGCAATAACTCCCATTTTACACAAAACCTCAATTTCTACCAGGGACATGTAAGTATTCACTTACATCACAAAAGTATAGAACCATAGGAGAATAGATAAGGAAAAGACCCTATGGTTCATCTATTCAACCTCCTGTAAATGCATGAAATCTTTCGCTAAAGCCTTATTGACCAATGCCTTTCAAATCTTTAGTTTAATACCTTCAACACATGAAACTCACCCATGATATAACGAAATCTGTTCTACTATTTTTCTTACCATGAGGAAGTTCTTTCTAATGTTTACTCTTTGTTG
This sequence comes from Phrynocephalus forsythii, assembly GCA_029282475.1. Lineage (NCBI taxonomy): Eukaryota > Metazoa > Chordata > Lepidosauria > Squamata > Agamidae > Phrynocephalus > Phrynocephalus forsythii. The sequence goes on from JAPFRF010000005.1 coordinate 96,960,278, forward strand.
TCATAAATAAGACACATAAATGGGAAGTGCATTCAACATAACTTACGTTGAGCTTTCTAAAACAGTAGCAAGCTTTGGTTAGATTCTGTATAATTTGTATGTTTATGCTGCAAAGTACATTACATTCTTCATCTTGTCCTGTGTGCTTGATGATGATAACAATATAAAACTTTATTGGCATAATTAACAAAGTAATTGCAACTGGGGGACCTTAAACATGGCTCAGGGTGGGAGTTCTGATTCAGACTGTGCTGTTTCAGCATAGTTCACTATGTTTGCCATAAAACCCAGGACTTGCTCTCCACTGCCTTCCTAAAGCCGGCTGCGTGCTCAGGCTATATATTCTAGTACCATGAAGGCAAACCTTTTAGAGAGTGAGTACCCAAAATGCAAATCAAAACCCACTAATCTTTACCCAAAGTGCCAATACAGCAATTTAACCTGAATTCAGGTGGCTGTGAAGGGGCAATGTCGGGTGCCCACAGAAAGGGCTCTGAGTGCCAACTTTGGCACCCGTGCCATAGGTTCGCCAACAGTGTTCTAGTATATACGGTACTATATAGCTGTCCTTGTAGTTGAAAATAGAGATGGGCACAAACCGAAAAAAATGGCAATTCGTTTTGGTTTGGTTTGTTTTAGGGTTCAGTTCATTTCATTTTGTTTTAAATGAATTTGTTTTGAAAAAATTCATTCTGTTGATTCATTGATATATTATTCATTTTGTGTGTAGTGTGTGTGTGGTGCTTGTGCAACTTTGGCTGGGAAAGAGGGGCTTAATCTTCTCCCCAGCTACTGTGGGGTGGGGGAAAGAGTTCCCCCAGCCAGCACCTCAAAGCTGAGACCCTTCTTTCCACCTCCACATGAGGAGGCAACAAGTGGAGTCTCTTTTAACATTTTTCCCTGCAGCAGATGGCAGCGCTGAGTGGGCACTCGGCGCTGTCATCCACTGCAGGGAAGATCCCTTTAAAGAGACCCTTCTTCCCTATCATCAGCTGGGCCACATTAATAATGGCCCAGTTGCCACCAGGGACTCCCCAGTGCCAACTGGGCCATTTTTAGACGGGTCCAGCTGATAACAGCTCGGCAGGAGCTCTCTGAAAATGGTCAGGGCACCAGCAGGAGAGCTCCAAACTGGTGTCCTGGCCATTTTCAAAGGGATCCTGCTGAGCTGTCATCAGCTGGACCCCTTTAAAAATGGCCCAGTCAGCACTGGGGAACCCCTGGTGGTGACTGGGCCATTTTTAAAGGGGCCCAGCCGATGACAGCTTGGCAGGCATTCACTAAAAATGCTAGGGAGGGCAGCTGGATCCCTGGGCAGCCCTCCCTAGCATTTTCACAGGACTCCTGCCAGGCTGTCAGTCACTGGACTGCTTTAAACCCAGCCCAGTCAGTACCAGGGGGACCCCCTAGTACTGACTGGAGCAGGTTTAAAGAGGTCCAGCGATTGACAGCTTAGCAGAAGCCCTCAGAAAACGGGTGGGAAGGGCAGCATGATCGCTGCAACTTGCCTCCCGAACCATTTTCTGAAGGCTCCTGCTGGCCTGTCAATCGCTGGACCACTTTTAAACTGGCCCAGTCGGTACCAGGGGGACCCCCTAGTACTGACTGGACCAGGTTTAAAGAGGTCCAGCGATTGACAGCTCAGCAGGAGCCCTAAGAAAATGGGTTGGGGGGACAGTAGGATCACTGCAACTTCTCTCCCAATCCGTTTTCTGAAGGCTCCTGTTGGGCTGTCAGTCGCTGGAGTGCTTTCAACCTGGCCCAATCGGTACCAGGGGGAGCCCCTGGTTCCTACCGGGCCAGGTTTAAAAGGGTCCAGCCATTGACAGCTAGGCAGGACCCTCAGAAAATGGTGGAGGAAAGGGCAGGCTTTTAAAATCATTTTTCTGCCAAAGACAGTGCTACAGCTGATTGGCGGTGCTGGCTTCTGGTGGAAAAAAGTCCGTGGTTTCCCCACATAAATTGCAAGGGAAACCTTTCCCATAGGAATGCATTGTTTCATTTTGTTTCATTTTTCTTTGATGGGTCAGTCTGTTATTCATTTTGTTAGGTAATGAAATGAATAACAAATAACGAAATGAATTAAAAATTTGTTTCGTTCCCACCTCTAGTTGAGAACACTGCATTAGACAAGAGAGTAAGATTCAGAGAGCAATCAGTTGAAACTAAGTTTCCAATGAAGTACAAGAAACATCCTGAGAAGGAAAAATGATAGTGGTAAGTCTTGAGGCAATTTCTTTGTATCAGGTTAGTGGAGGTATTTATGTGGATAGTAATGGAAAGTTTTACAATATACCATTTTTCTTTGTCATCCCCATGCTGATACTTGCCTTATCCTAATACAGAAGAATAAGGAGCCATAAAATTGTTCTCCTCATCCCAGAAGAGCTTGACATTAGAGATGGGCACTATAAAATAGTCCCCATGGCACCTAGACACCATATTTTCTGGACAGTTTCCCCTGACCTTTCTCTACAATCTCTCCAAGTTTGGTGAAGAGTGGGTTTCCCTAAGCCAGTTGCTAAAGGGAACTTTCCTATGAGGGACACTTTGCAGGTGTAGATGTGTGAAACCCAATATTCAGCTAACATGGAATAATTACAGGAGAGAGTCGTCACAGATTTCCCTTCCAATTTGGTGTCTTTAGGAGCATGGGGAAGGACTTTCCTGCATGTTCCTATTTGAGGATGAAAACAGATACACAGAATCTAATTTTCACCAAGCTTGCAGGGTTTTTCTGGGAGATTCAGGGTAGCCAACCTGCAAATGTGGTATCCCTAGGTCACTCAGAGGCAATTTTATAGGGACTTAAAGTAAAATAAAGATTACAAATTAATTTATCAAAGTCATGAAAATAAGACATGTTTTAATACAAATACCAGAAATTATGTAAAATTATATGACTGCTGCAGTGGATTTGAAGCAGTGGATAGATTCCTTGATTGAAGAAATGGATAGCTTGTTTTTATTGTTTTAAAAACTTGTTTGACTTGAAAACTTTCTCTTTGAGTTGCCTTCTTGCATACAGAGAATCAGGTATGTTGGAAAATTTGTATGTTAATGACAGAAATACAGTATATTTGTTGTGGAACATTTAGAGGCATCCCAGTCATATTCCTTAAAATAATAATTAACAACAAAAACATAACTTCTTGTTTTGTGTACAAATCTCATTTTGTAAACACAGTGGAGGAGAAAAAGCAAGGTGATTAATTAATTTCTCAGGTGGTTAAAACCAATTAATGTTCAACCTGCTACCTTTCAGCTTTACCTAAGGAAGATTATAATCACCCACAAGAGCATCATTGCTTGATGTACTTTAAGTCTTAATTATCAAGGTAAGATGCTCATATTTAATTACTTGTTCAATCAGTAACACACAAATATCTAAACATTAGTATTGCCCAGAATTTATTTGTTAAATAAGACCATTTATCACTTACTGCATTCTTCTTTTGCAATATTAAAGTACACTCCACAGCTCTACAATTTTGCTCTGTGTGTAAGTTTAGTAAGATGATCAAACATATTTGGTGAGGTTGGGGTGAAGAAAGGCAGCAGTACATTATTTATTTATTTATTTATTTATTTATTTATTTATTTATTTATTTATTTATTTATTTATTTATACATACATACATACATACATACATACATACATACATACATACATACATACATACATACATACATACAACTTACCACCCACTACCCAAAGGTCTTGGGAGGATTACAATTAAATTGAACAACCAAAACAATCAAAATATTGAAATACCAATGCTTCCTATATTACTAAATGTTGTACTGCATTTCTCATTTATTTATTACTTGTATACTCTATGTTTCCATTATAGTACTCAATGTGACTTACAAAGTTATTAAAACAAAACAGATTAAGGCGAGATTAATGAAACCTTAATAAAATAATATAAACCTGTCCCCAAGTAAAATTAGCAAACTAATTTAAAAACATTACAATTATATATATAATTGTACTTCCTCACACATCTCAACAGCCTACACCCCAAAATACAATTCACTATGGAAATAGAAGCCAACAACCAACTTCCCTTCCTGGACGTCCTAATCTACAAAAAACCCGACGGCTCCTTAGGACATACCATCTACCGGAAAAACACACATACAAACCGCTACTTAAATGCACAATCACACCACCACCCTGCACAGATCAACTCCGTAGCAAAAACCCTCATCTCCAGAACCAAACGCCTCGCTGACAAAGACCACCTAAAAACTGAATTACACACTCTCTCGAATGTTTTAATTGCGAACGGATTCCAAAAAAACACCATCACCAAACTAATCCAAAAGGAAACACCCCCCCAAGAACCAAGAAACAGAAGAGAACAACGGCACCGCCCTCCTCCCTTACATCAAAGGCACCACAGACAAAATCAGCAAAATTCTCCACAAACACAATATCAAGACAGCCTTTTGCACCGACCAAAAAATAGCCAACATTTTAAGAAACCCCAAAGACAAGATTGAGCTAGAAAACCAAGGAGTCTACGAAATACCATGCAAAGTCTGCCCAGCCACATACATCGGACAGACAAACAGGAGAATAAGCGCACGCATCGCAGAACACAAGAACGCAGTCAAAAAGAAGAAGAAAAATCTTCCTCTCTCTTCCAGCACATAAAAACAACAGGTCATGAAATTGATTTTGAAAGAACCAAACTCATCTCCAAAACTGAACACTTCAACAGTCGAATAATCATGGAAGCCATTGAAATAGAGAAACACCCAAACAACATGAATAAACATGATGACACCTCCCGCTTGCCTGACATCTGGAAACTAGCCCTGGTCAACAGATGAGCCTCTGTCACAAAGACTGACACCAGGTCCAAAAGGACACAAGATGCCACCACCTTCCATCCACACCAAACACAAACCCAGACCCTTCCCACAGATGAAACGAAACCACCATCCAATAACAAAACCACGACTGCACCATCTACTGCGGCACCCCACTCCAGTCACCACATGGAGCACACTTACACACGCCAAAAAAACATTGGGAGACCACAGACACGTAGCCAGACCAAAATGAATTCACAAGACACAGGACCCCACTCCACCAAAGCCCAGGATGCTGCCAGAACGCCCATCACCAAGGTCGTTAAGAAACAAAAGGCTGATAGACACACATCCAGCACCTCACCCACACAGGATGTCTCTAAACAGCCATCTAACCCACCAGCAGTTAATCCCTTAACGATCGCCTCAGCCACACAGCAGATCACAAAAGAACAAACAAACCTACAATCAGCAACAGAGCAAGCAAACCACACACCCCCAGCAGTATTTATAGAAGGACTTCAACTGAGATCACACTTTGCTTCAAGAAGAAAGAAGCCAGAACACCAGCCTGAAGATGACGAGTGAGACCTCGTCGAAACGTCGCCAAAACAACCAGATTTCTACACGGGAAGAAACCCGAATCCACCCTAACATGCATATATATATATGCTAAAAAGCAGTTAGAGTTGAAATGTCATAATTCAAAAGGGAATGCATTCCATAGCTTATGGGCCACAAAGGTTGTTTCCTATATTTTTGATAGTCATGCTTCTGAAATTCTGGGAAATAAGTGGGCTTCTCCTGATGCTCTTAAAGTACAGAAAGGTTCATAATGAGACATGTGGATCTGTAAATCCCACCTGGCTAGTCCCCTAACCCAATGGAATAGAAATCTTTTTAACAACAGTGACCTTATAAACAACACCACATCCATAACATATTGTAATGTCTATGGACATTCCATGGATCCGAAATGTATCACATCTAGGTTAAGCAAAGCTGCTATATAACTCAGCAGTGAGGCTGCCAATGGGATTTGCTTTGAAGAGCTGGCAACCAACCAATCAACTAACCTAAAGTTTCTCTTTCTTGAAAACTAACCAAATATCCATATGAAAAGACAATCATTATCTTAGAATTTGTATACCTTTTTATTATTATAAACCACCCAGAGTAAACTTTAGGCTACTTGGTATATAAAATCAATCAATCAATCAATCAATCAATCAATCAATCAATCAATCAATCAATCAATAAATACCCCCCCCAAAAAAAAAACAGGAGGCATACTTTAGTATTAGTATATATTAGTTGTGTACTGGCAAACTCACTTGAAAATAAAAAGAAATATAGTGCAAAACTTTTAAAAACATGTATTATTCCAAATAAGGTGTAAGAAAACCCATAGCAAAAATCAATAGCTCAGAGGGCCACAACAACCAGACAGAGGTACCATCAGAGCTTAATAACCTCTATTTGTTTGTTCAGTTTTTATACTGCCCATCTGCAAGCTGCTACTCTTTTTGTTGTACAACAAAAGTAATGAAAGATGAAACAAAACAGTAGTTCCCAAGGTTGGTCCCAGATGTTCTTGGACTATAACTCCCAAACGTCCTAGCCAAACACAACCAATGCTGAAAGATGCTGAGAATTACAGTAAAAGAATGTTTGGGTTGCTAAGTTTCATAAGGACTGAAATAGGACAAACTAACTCAGAGGCAAATAAGTGACTGGTGAGATAAATGATACATAGAATGGATGTTTCGATTCACCCATTCCCTTACAATTCCCCTTCCACTTATAAGATGCAGAAGTACCCAGACAAAAAGAGCAATTGCTGTCTTTCCCTTAACTTGCAGGATCTTCTCAAATTTCCTTAAATTTGTAGTAGTTAATAAATCAATGCAAGAAGGAGAATGTCAGATTTTTAAAAAGATCAGGGAAGATACTCTAAGAAATTGCACTCCCCCTTTGAGTTGTTTTAGAAATGATAGTTGTGTTTGGCTGTGCAACCATCATGTTGTGTTATGTTCTTACAGTCGTGACCGACTCTTTGTGACTCCATGTCCATGGAGATTTCTTGGCAGGAATACTGGAGTGGTTTGCCAGTTCCTACTCCAGGCAGCTACAGCACCTGGTATTCCCTGGTGGTCTCCCATCCAAGTACTAAACAGGGCTGACCCTGCTTAGCTTCCGAAATCAGGTGAGATCGGATGTGCTTAGGGCATCTAGGCACCCTACGCAACCATCATAGGTAAGAACAAAATAAAAATGAAAAAATAATAAAATGAAAGAACAAATTAAAAAGACAAAAACATGGTGGCACATTAAAGTTACATTTTTAATGTGAGCTTTTGTAGAAAAGTCTATTTTCTCAGACATTCTTTTAGTAGTATTTTGAAACTACTTTAGATGAATACAGATTATAAAAATGTCACTGTCTGTGTTTATATTATCAAAGGATGCACTCCCTAGGAAAAGAGCTTCACTGCTATTCAAGCATTCTGTCCGTGTGAATCTCTCTGATGTCATACCTTTGTACATGAAACAGGGGTGAGTAACCTAGCAAAAAAGAAGGATGTCTTGTGACTCAGAGAGATAACTGAAAATGTCTAGTTCACTTAGCTACAGAGATCACTATATGCAACTTAATTCATTATTTGGTCCAAAGGGTTCTGAATAAGAGAGATTGAAAACTGTTGACATAAAAAAGACCTCAGTCACTTTACCGTTGATCTAGAAATAAATACACTTCTTCTGCTTGTCTTTTTGTTTGTTTGTTTGTTTGTTTTCCATTTCATTTTGTTAAAAAAAGTATTTTAGGGTTTGAAGAAAACCTATAGAGACAATATACTATTAAATGAAATCAATGAGCTTAGCAGGGAACATGCATCAAAATTATATTTCTTCTTAAACAATGTTCTATGTTCCACAAGGCATAGCTAAGTTCTTTCAACAGGTATGTTTGCAATCCTGCTTCCTCAAGTGTGGATGAATTTTCATTTCTTGCAATGAACATCCTTTGGAATGATCATAACACAGATCTCAGTACATTAAACTCTGATTGCACAAGTTTTTTGGGGAGGGGGAAGCTACACTGTAGTATTTCAGCATAATTTGCATGCTAAATGTGTTCCACGACAACACTGCGTGTCTGCCTGTGAAGGAGCAAGCAAGCAAGAAAGCTGGAGGGGGGCCAAGGACATTTGTGGGGATTGGGAAAATACAGCAAAGCTGAGACAGAGGGATTTTCACATCCACACTGGCGTCTTACACTGAAGCCCAGCTTATGCAAAAGATCTGCTCATATACTTATCTGCTTATGTACACTAGGAAAAGAAAGCATCCAAATATGTGAATTTCTAGTCACCAGCAGTGAGGGGAATTCCCATTGGCAGGCCTATCTATGAGGATCTGAAGGTAAGCTAAGCAGTATAGTCAGCATCAAGATGAGAGATAGCTCATATTACTCTGCTGTTTCACAGAAGAAAGGGGAGATATAAAAGAAATAAATAAGCAAAATACATACAATTATATGCATCCAAGTGTTGTCTTCTGGGGATGTTCCTAGAGGAGTAACAATGCTGGTCTATTGCAGGAAAATCAAGAAGGGGCTTGTAGCACTTTAAATATTAACAAGCCAAGGTGCCCAAAAACTTCTTATTGCTTCCATAATGGTTTTATTTTTCCTTCCAGTGGAGCAAGTCTTGTCTATAGACAAGCATCAATCAAAGGCTGTAAGTTGGCCAATATCAGAATCATATGTGAAGGTAGAAAACTCATACAGAACAACTGTCCCTCTCTCCAGAGACAGGTAGATATTTCCCAAGGATAATTTCCACCGAAATGTTGTAGTAGAAAAGAATCAAAATCCCCCTAGCATTCCTAGACACAGATATGCAGATATCCTTGTGAAGCATGTGCTCATTTGTGTCAACCATCCCAAGTTAAAATAAATGTCAGAAATCCTACTATATTCTTAATGTACCCAATGAATAGTACTAAGCACTTACTAAAGATGGGATACATGTCTTACTACATTATTAAATGCAACATTATTTAATGTATATATTTCCAATTATTCCAGTTGGATACATACAACCAATTGCCACAAAAGTGGTTCTGTTGTTATATATATCCCACACATAATGCCCATGCTTTTCCAAGAAGGTACACAACGTCAATTGCAAAGAATTAAGCAGATAATATTCAAGCAAAATGAACAGGAGAAAAGCAACTGTAGATAGATAGATAGATATAGATAGATAGATAGATAGATAGATAGATAGATAGATAGATAGATAGATAGATAGATAGATAGATAGATAGAAAGAAATGCACACACACACACACACACACACACACACACACACACACACACACACACTTACATGGGGAATGTTTCGAAATAATGCCCCCATCTTCCATCATGGCAAAAACAGCAATGAAACAAATAAGCTACATTTTCCATTTAGCACACTTTCTGAATTCCATTAAAGGTGTTAAATGAACAGAGCAGCTTCAGGGTAAGATGACAGTAAAATAAATGGAAATATCAACTTCATATAAAAAGATAAGTTTTTTTAAAAAAAAAACAAGCACTTTTTCAGCCAGGCTTAAATTGAAAAAGGTTCATACACAACTGTCTCCACTCATGCTTTGCTGTTTACATGTTTGTCTCAAACCCATGTCTCCAGACATAGTTTTTAAAAAGTTAGCCAGCTAGCCAAATAGCTATCACATTCAAATGTTAACTATCTAAATAAAAAGACAAATATGCCAGTTCTGCTTTATCTCTCACACTCGGCTCATGTAGAACCAGGTAATGAAATAAAAAAAGAAGAGCATCCTGTATCTATGGAAGCACACTGCAAACATGCAAACCTTGATTTTACAAAGGCTTGGTTTGTCCAGATAATCTCCTTGAATATAAGGAGGCATTTGTTCTAGGCACCATTCTTTACAGTACATGTAATTAAAGAAATTATAAAGATGGGCAGAGTATGTTTCTGACTTAATCAACTGCTATATAGATGATATCTGGTCAGGCAGTGGGCAAGCAACCAGAAAATCACATGCCCTTTTCCTTTCCTAAAGCAGATCCTAATTAACTGGACACTAAAATACCCACTGTCCAAACTATCCATGGTTAGTTAACAACAAAAACAATATTTATTTGTACTGCACCATACACCAGAGAGCATTTTAATAAAATCAATAACATACAAAGAGGTAGCCAGTTTGTTTTTCTCTTTCTGATCCTGGAAAGAAAATATAGGTTAATTGGGCTGAATTGCAGCTCTGATATTCTGCACTAGTTCTTTCCCTGGTCCCTTCCTATACTTTGTCTCATTCCTGTTCTACAACAACAAATAGGACTCCAGATACAATACATAGAAGGCAGGATCAGGAGATGGACCAGGGGAATGTCAAGTTTTTAATAAAGATATAAAAACATAAATGAAATATTAAACAAACCTTTTACACAGAGGAGTGTAGATACACAGAGTTTGTGTGTGGGTAGAGCACACACAGGTGTGAAGGGTTTTAGGAACAAACTTTGAGGCTGCAGCAGCAAAGGGCAGCTGCAGGTAGTTAGTGCTTGAAATCTGTATAAATGTAGCAAGCAAGTATCACTGTTTGCTGGTTTTTACTTAAAGCCAGTCAATGCTCATGTGTAAGGTTAGTTGCTGTTCAAAGGTAATGTTTATTACAAGATATCTTTTTTATGCTGAAGAAAAGCTTTCTGAGTTAAATGTAAATATATAAATTGTTTTTCTAAAAAATTGTCTGGAAGAGTTTTTCTAATGTTCCTGACAGTACTGAGTTCTGCTAAGTCTCTGAGTTTTTTTTCTGGTACACAATATTTTATAAAACTAAGCTATAGTCTGTCAGGGTGCAACTATCTCCGGGGAAAATTAGAAGCTGTCACCCTCCTTTCTAGAAACAGCAGCATACATTTAATGTGCAAACTAAGCTTTGTTGAGTATATCATGGCCTTATGGAGTTCTCTGAACTGGAGGAACCCAGTTTCTCTTCAGATATGGTGCCAAAATCTGTATGAGTGAAGGTCTGCCTATATGCTGCTCATGATGGCAGTTAGAAAACAGAACCCAACATCTGAACATACATTACATACAATCAGCTATGCTAGGGTTCCAATTACATGGGAGATTAAATAATGTTCAGCTGAATCCAAGGAAGTGCCACCATGTATGTGTCTTACATTCAACCTGTGGATGTTTGGAGATCACCTGGTGTACCTTCCTTGCTCATATTATCACTATGTGAGGGATCATTTTTAATATGTATATTAGAGATGGGCACGAATCAAAAAAATGGCATTTCATTTGTTTGTCGGGTCTGTTTCGGTTCGTTTCTGTTTTTTGCAAATTTTTGCAAAAATTCATTTTCATTTTCATTCATTTCGTTACCATTTTGTTACCATTTATTTCATTTTTTGTGATTTTTTTTTTTTAGGATTTTAAGCAATTCACTCATATTGCAGTAATGGAAACAAAACGCACAACAAAAATTCCGGTGTTTCTGTTTTTTTTTTTTCATTTTAGAGACAAAATTTGTTTGTCATTTCATTATGTAACAAAATGAAAAAATGAAAATGGAAACGAAAAATTGTTCATTTTGTGCACATCTCTAATGTATAGACACTACTAAACATCACAAAGTGCATCACGGTTAACAGTATTTTCAGACAAAGAAGTTAAACTTTATAATTAAAATGATATAGCTATAATTTAAAATAATTCTGCCCAAGAACTATGAAAATAATAAGAGGATAGAAATAAAATCTTCCTCTGTCTCCTAACCTTTGCTGAGTTGTTTTCTGTACCTGGAGTGATTATTCTCTCCTTGCACATCAATGTCTTAATTCAGTAACCTCTCTATAAAACAACACTTTTTTGTTGTTTATAGACATAACTTGCTTCAAGCTATGGCATCATGTCACTGACTATTATTTACCCATATGTCCAATCCACATCCACTGAATACTTTCTATTGAATTCTTTAAAACTGACCAACATGTACAACTAATTTTCTTTCCAGTTTTTTATCTTAGTTTGTGAGGAGACTGAGATGGCATCCAAATCTAGTCTAAGCACAATCTGATTCTACCTATACTTCAACTCCCATTACATTTTCCTGCTTCCCTCTGTTCAGGGACCCTCATTTTTTATTTTCTTTTTTTCTTTTTGCAAAACTAACTGTTTTGCAATGCCTTTATAGGCCTTAGGCAGAGGAAAAACTTTTATAAACATGCCTGAGTAAGAATGTAAAAGCCATGCCTCAGATGCCTCATTTTTATATATTTAGGCTGTTCGGTTTATCTCACACTAGGTGAGACACCTTGCAGGGTAAAAATCATTTTTTCACCCCAGGGTGACAGAGAAAAATAGAAGACTTCATTTGTTCATATATTGGGCATTATGTTCCTTTTTAGTGTGTTTTGAACCTTTTAAATGTGATTGAACCAGTAAAAATTGCTATTTATTTTATTTATTTATTTATTCTTGTACTTATTGACCGCCCGATTTTCCCATAGGGAACTCTGGGCGGTGTACAACACATCACCCAAACAGGGACTGCCCAACTACAACCACAAAAACATAACCCCAACAGAAATAAACAGTGAACACCTAACAGAATAAAGAACATTATACAAATACCGTATAAAAATACTAAAAAAATAGCAAGTAAAATGAACATAGCACCACTGACCAAGACAAAGTCAAAGTCAAATCCATCAAGAAATACTGGTGCCAGCAGCTGAAAAAAATTACAGTGTGCTCAGAGGACCCCAAAGCATTGCCTGAAGAGCCAGGTCTTTAAGGCCCTTCTAAAGGCCGACAGTGACTCTGCCTGCCTAATCTCAGCTGGCAGCTTGTTCCAATAAGCTGGGCCCATGTTCCATGTCAAAGCCCTACAGGCCACTCTCGGTTGGCACTCTGAGAGAAAGGGAGGATGAAGCTCTGGTTGGTCTGGACGAGATGGATCTCTGGGAGATCCGCTCCACCAGATAGATAGATATTATGTATTGAATGCCATAGTTGATTGGTTTATTCACTGTGATAAAGTAAGCAAGTAAATGAAGCAATAAATAAAGTCCACTCATCTATAAGTTCCAATGACTCAAAAAGTGCTCCTTTGTTTGACTTACTGCATTAAAATAACTGGAGTCTAAAGTACACCCTTTTGAATCAATGGAACCTATGGAGGATTTGACTCACCTTCTCCTTCTTCAAGTGTCATGTCATCATAGAATGTTGGTGATCAGTAACCTGAACTTGTTTTTAAGGCTATTCTAAACAGAGCAGCTATGCTCACTGAAGACCATTGGCTTAAGTTCTTAAGCCAGAATGTTCTTCTACAGCCCAGCTCATACTTCCCTAAGTCAGGAGATAGATGCATGGAGGAATGTGACTCAAAGAAGAGAAGGCCAAGGGATCACTCTGAGAGTCTGAAATTACATAGTCAATTTGAGGCTCTTTTCCTCATCACACCATGTGAAGAATGCACAGAGGAACAACTGGTTCCACCTGAGGATCTCTCCCTCATCACACTTGGTGAGATACAAGAAGATAAAAAACAGGAACAAACTGAAGACCTCTTTCTTAATATAGTTGATCAGGTGCATGTAGATAAATGGGCTGCAGGAGAGAGGCTCCTTGTCCTAGGTGATTCAATTATTAGAAATACAGAGGGATAGATTTGTGATGAACATGATAACTGTATGGTGACTTGCCCGCCAGGTGCAAAGATTCACAAGAAATCTATATAGTTTGTTAGACAGAACTAGGAAGGAGCCAGTGGTCATAATATACATTGGTGCCAATGATGTTCGGAAGGCAAAGCGGTCAGTCCTGGAAGCCAAATTCAGGTTGTTAGGAAGAAGATTGAAGTCCAGGACTACCAAGGTAGCATTTTCAGAAGTGCTGCCTGTAACTCATGCAGGACTCACCAGGCATCATGGATGAGGTGATGGTGTTGAGAGGAAGGCTTCAGATTTGTCAGGAACTGGAGAACATTTTGGGACAAGCCAAACCTGTTCAGGAGGGACAGGTTGCACTTGAACCATGATGGGACCAGATTGCTGGCACTCAAAAAGGCTGCAGAGCAGCTTTTAAACTGATAACTGGGGGAAAGCCAACAGGAGCTGCACAGCATCCAGTTCGGGAAAGTGTCTACTTGAGTAGTAAGGAGGATGCAAAATTAACAAAGCAGAGCAAAGAGCTAGTCAACAGCATCCAGCAGAAAAAAATGTAAGAGGTAGTCTAATTATGCGACTCAAAAGACTGCATCAGAAAAGCATCTATAAATGCTTGTATGCAAATTCCAGAATCCTCTGGAACAAAATAGGGGAGCTGAAATACTCAGCAATAGATAAAAATATTGATATTATTAGCATCACTGAAATCTGGTGGAACGATGATAACCAATAAGATACAATTATCCCAGGCTACAAAGTGTCCAGGAAGGACAGGAAGGGGCAAATGGGAGGTGGTGTAACCTTTTATGTCAAAGAAGTGAAAAAATCATACAAATTGGAATATTTAGTCACCAGTAGAAACTCCTTGGGTAAGAGTATCAAGCCCAAAGGATGGTTTAACAATAGGCATATGCTATCGGCCAAACCCCGGAGAGAGACTGGCAGTTGGAGAATGTTGTAAAGGAGGCATCCAAGAAGGGAATCCTGGTTATAATGGGGGTCTTCAATTACCATCACATAGAGTGGGTGAACTGTTCAGCACATGATAAATAGATAAAGTTCCTAGATATGCTAAATGATTGTTCACTGGAACAGATGGTAGAAGATCCAACTAGAGGTACAAGGATCCTTGACTTGATCCTGATTAATACACAGGACCTGGTGCAAAATGTCAATGTGACTGATCCAATAGGGAACTGTGATGACAACACAATTACTTTCAACTTAATTATAGACTTCCAATCACTGATAAAATCTGACACAGAAACCTTAAATTTTCAAAAAGGACATTTCCCAAATATAAGGAAACTACTAAAAAAGAAGCTGAATGGGAAAACTGAGAGAGTCCAATCACTCCAAGATGCATGGAGGCTGCTCACAAAACAGTTACAGAGGCCCAATTGGAATGCATACCCAAAAGGAAAAAGGGCACTTCCAGGTCCAATGTGGCTTACAGGAGCTGTATGGGAAGTGATGAAAAGTAAGGAAAGCTAATTTACAAGACTGAAGGCTTATCCAAAAGAGGACAACAAGCAAAAACAAAAATTCTGGCAGAACAAATTCAAGGCATCAATCAGGAAAGCAAAGCAAGACTTTGAGGAGCGTATAGATAAAAACAATCAAAGGAATAACAAGGACTTCTTTAAGTACATTAGAAATAAGAACCCAACTAAGAAGTTACCGATCTGCAGTTTGGCATGTGTCCCATGTCAAACTGCCATCTGTTTTCTGTTTGCCTGTTTTGCCTGCCATCTGTTTTCTGTTTGCCTGTTTTATTGTCTATTTTTAAACTTTTATATTTTAATTGTTTTGACTTTGTTAGATAATTATGATGTGAACTGCCCGGAGTTCCTTCGGGAAGACGGGTGGTATACAAGTTCTTAAATAAATAAATAAATAAATAAATAAATAAATAAATAAATAAATAAATAAATAATAGAAAACATCCTAAAAGATAAAATTAATAGGCACATATAAGAGAATGTGGTGCTGAAGGAGACCCAACATGGCTTTTGCAAGGGCAAATCATGCTGCACCTCCTGGTGTGGACAAAGTAAATAAGAAAAATCTCTTTTCCCTCTTGCACAACACTAGAATCAGGGGGTACACCATGAAATTCTTGGGTGCTAGATCTCAAATAAGTAAAACAAAGTACATTTTACCCAGGGGATCACTGGTCTGTGGAACTCTCTGCCAGAAGAAGTGGTGACAGCTCTCAGCCTTGACAACTTTAAAAAAGGGTTGGGCAAGTTCATGGAGAACAAGGGTATTGATGGCTATCATTATGGATGCCTAAGGACAACCTATGGGTTGGAGAAACAGGCAGGATATCTCTCAATGCCATTTGTGGGGAATCATAAGCAGGTGAAGACATCGGCTTTGGAATACCCTGAAGCAAATGGTGAGCCACTGTGTGAGACAGAATGCTGGACTGGATGGGCTGTGTCCTTTTCCACCAAGGATGTTCTTATGTTCTTATGTTCTCAGTTTTCCTTGAAGGATAACTTGCAACAGATGGTATTTCTTATTGTGCATTATGTTGAGGATTTCTAACTTTTTATTCATGTGCTGTTATACAACCACATTAGTGACTTTGGCTGTCTAGGGTATCTTCAGAATTCATCTGTACGTCCACATTTTGAATGCTTCCAGCTTCCTGCATAATAAGTCTGTAAGGGTTCAAGTTTCAACACCATAGATAAGTATGCTGAATACATAGGATCAAAGTATACAAGAACGATGTCTGATAGTTAAGTCCTGGTTTTTCAAGTCTTTCCTCATTTTCTGTAAGGAATTTCTAGCTTTTTCAATTCTACAACAAATTTCATGTGAAGGATCTCAGTTATCTTTGACAAAGCATCATAAGTATTTATAAGACAATATTCTCTTAATTATATTACTGCCAATCTTGAGAAGATTCTGGGAACCATTTTGTTTTTTACTGATAACCATCCATTTTGCCTTCTTCATGTTAAGTCACAATCCCATGGCACTGCTTTCTGCAGCAACATCATCTAATAATCCTGCAAATCTGCTACCCTTGTTGCAAGGAAGATAGTGTTATTAACAAGAACTCCATTCACTTTCACACCTTGGTTCTTTCCTGTGAGAGCATTCCAGAAACTTTTTTCTGAATAGATATTAAAAAGTAGAGGTGAGAGAATACAAGCTTGACAAACGCCTTTCGTAACTGATACCTCTTCTGATATCTGACTATCTATTCTGGACACCAGCACACTGATTCCAATACAAATTCCAAAACAATCCTACTAAAACCTACTAAGTTAACAACATGATTTCAGCCATTTAGCGCTTCTGCCACACTAGTAATTCTAGTTTTCATTCATGTAAGCAAGTTGTGCAAGCCACACAATTTGTGCAAGATGTGCAAATTGCACAAACTGGTGGATTTGATACTGACAGAAAATATCTTATTCTCTCTAATAGTATAGGCATCCTTCAGTCTCAAGAGACTATGATATCCTGCTTTGTATAGAAGCTGTGTTGTTTCCACACTGCATGCAAAGCTGAAGTGGCTTCTTCAGAGCACAAGGCCTAGGTAAATTAATTTGGAAGTTAAAACTGTTATTCAAGGAAAAACACCCCCTCCACGTTGCTGGAATAGGCTAATGGAATAGCAGAGCTGATACAATTAGTTGCAGCTGAACTGCAGGAGTTACCAGAACATGATTGCAAACACCCATGAATTGCCTGTTAGACTCTGGCTCCAGATTTTGTCTCAAGGTTAACTCCTGAAGCCTTTTCCAGAAATGGATATAGCCACATGGCAGTGGAGGTTTAAAATCAGAGTTTTCCTTATCCTAGAAGATGGTTCTTCCATTTTATTTGCCATTGGGCATAAAGTACTCTTTTGCCTTCAAAACCATTTACCATATTTTCCTGTAACCCTGGGAAGGGGCCCTTACATGGTACTACCAGCTGGGCCAGCTGGGCCAAAGTTTTTAAGGAGGTATTACTTAAAAAGGGATATCCCTCTTTAACAGGGAAAGTAAAAATAACATAAAGCACGAGAAGCAAGGATTTATGCCAGTAAACCAAAAACAGAAAGGTAATACTTGCTTCAGCACCAATGATAAGGTCCTGAGGGTGGCAGTCTAGCTCAGTGATCCTAGGCAGGCCATGTGGTACATACGGCAGTTCCATCCTCACCTTCCTGTCAATTTAATTGTCCCTTCACTAAATGCCTGATAGCTATATACTTAAACACATACTATGATATTATGGCCATGATGCTGACGTATAAGCAGAGCAATGTATGTGTCCATGCAATGTCTCCTACAGTATGTGCATTGCATGCCTTTGCAAATGGCCCTATCTGTGGCAGGCTGAATGGAGAATCTTAGATTCAGTAAGACAGCCACATAGCCCAAGATAGGACCTCTGCAGTACTGGTTTAGGAAGATACTACATTTAAGTTGCTCAAAAGCAGTGTCGTACTAGGAAGTTTTGAAGTGGAAATGCTCATCATGTCAGTTACAGTGGCAGAATGATTCTCAACCCTGGGTACCCAGATGATTTTGGACTACAACTCTATTAATATTCAAACTAGAGCTGATAAAAATGGAAGGGGGACAGAGAAAGCTGCTAATGTTTGACTGTACTCAGAATAAGACATAGAATTTAAGCATGCCTTGATTATGTCTTATCAAGGAATGGTGTCTTTAAAATAATTTATTTGTGTAGGTCTGTTCAAATATGGCTTGCAAGTTGTTCATCTACTACATAAAGGATCCTGCAAAACTTGCTGAACCTATTTGCATAAGCATAATGTAATCTGAAAATAGAAAGTGCAATCTTTTCATCCAGCATTTCCCAAATCTTCTAGTCTGCAGCAATTGTGAGCAATTTTCTTATACAAAAAACAAGATAATAAATGCTTATTTCTCCTATGCAGGATTCAAGAACAGTGAAAACTTGATTTGTAATTGTTTAATAGATTGGTTTAATTCTTTTTATCATGGTAATACTTTGTGATTTTAGAATTGGCCTTGTGTTTTTGTATCTTGTAAGCTACCTTGGATCTTTCAAAACAAAGAAACATAAGTATTTAATAATTTACTAATTCTAAGTTAATAATCACACTGGCCAGAATTCTTTGGACAGATTATTCACACATGAATAAGATTTGAGTTTTGGTCTACTGGACTGTGAATTTTATATTGATTATGAATATCTTATCATATTTAAATTGTTACATTACTTTAACATTGCTTTTATGCATTTTAAAGGTATCCCAAACAACATCTGAGAGAGGGCATCACATATGCAACAAAATTTAAAAAGGGGTTCAAAGTTGAAAAATCACTTCCCTTTTTGTCCCACTTAAGATCTGTTTTAGTTTAAGATTGACATCTTTTAAAGGAGTTTGTAAAAATTAGAAGAGAAGAATGGACATTGTTTTCCCCCCCATGGAATAAAATATATACTAGGAGTTGATATATAGTACAGTTGTTGCCCATAGTTGTCTTGTTGAATATTGTTAATGATAAATAACTAAAGAGAGAAGAAAAGGAGGCAATTACAATAATGGTAATTATGGCAAGGTTAATAACAGAAAATATTTGGAAAAGTGACAGATTAATATGGAAGAATCGTAGGGAAATAGTGGAATATAACAATAAATGACATATTGACTTGTGATATGAAAATTAGACATTTGTTAAAAATAATGATTTCAGAAAAAATGGGATCAATTTCTGGAACATGTTCTGGTCAAAGTGTGTACATTCAAAAGGACAATCAATGTATTTCTGGAGAATTATAGAGTGATGTGAATTGTAAAGTTGAAGTATTGGAACCTAGCCCCAATGGGGAGGGTGGTACAAGATGCAAGGAAAATATTACATGGGATATTGTATAAATATTGTGAATTTAAGGAGTGTAGTGTAATTCATGTGCATTGATTTTTGTGCATTTTAAATATTAAATTAATAAAAATTAAAAAGTAATTTGTGTTGAAGACATTTCATATCTGAAGATCAAAGCAAACTAGACAAAGTCTTGTTTAATAAAAAAGAGAATAAAGTATTGGAATTATCCATCAAAAATAAACTAAATAGACACAGAGGCCATAGTCTTCTCTGTTATACTGAGTTGCAGTGTCTTTCCATTTTAATTACCACTATTATTTTGGAAGCTGCATCTAGACCTACAAATTAGCATAAACAACACTTAAATATGTGCCTTCCATTATTTTTCTTTTTAAATACTGTTCTTCCTTTATGACACTACATTCAATGGCTGCTCTAATTCTCAACTGATCCACAGCACTGTCTTGTGAATAAGTGTTTCTTAAGCAATCATCTTTGAAACTTAGATGATCTGATTTAACTACTTTTCAAAATACGGATTCTAGCAAGCATGCATAAACCTTTCAGGAGGGCTATCCCGTGATATTATTTTCATGCACAGTAGTTTGAAATGGTATCTATTTTTATAGCACAAAGAAATAAGCCATTTCTGGTTTTATACATAGCTCTTTTTGATAGACTAAAGTTTTAAATAAGTGCATTATCCATCATGATGAAAGACAGATTAAAGAAAATATTGCCACTATCCAAATAAGATGCACTTTTATGGCTGGAAAAGAAAAAATAACAAGCAGCCGCTCTAAAAGGAATGAACTTCTGAGTCAAATTCTTATAAGTCCTATTTGTGTTAGAAATGATAGCTGGAAAATAAGTAACTCAGATTCCTTCATTTTTCTTTTTTTTTTTTTCTTAATAAACAAAAGATTTGTTTGCATTTTGATTACTTATGTATCTACCTGAAAAGTAAAGAAACACTGTGCAGCAAGGATGAGGAAAATTTAGCTCTCTAAATGTTGTCTGCTCCAACAATCCCTTATCCACAGTAGCCATACCAGCAAAGTCTGATGGGACTAGTAGGCTAAGAGGAGGACATATCATCATCCTATCAACTGAATAGCAAATAGTTGTGGAATACCTCTTTAAAAGGCAAAACCGGCAGGCTTCAGAAGGGATACGGTGTGCTAGGATTCAGTTTGTGGTCTTTTTCCCCATCGGGAAAAAGACAAACAAAACAAATAATCTGGATATGGAAAGTGGGGACTTTTATCTCTTACTTTTTCTTTCCCTCTCCTAAAACACCATCAACACAGCCAGGGATAAATCAGACAAATGCCAAAAATATTGTTGCTTAGCCTAATAAATCATATTGGAGTAGGCCCACTGAAATGATCAGGATTGATTGGTTGGTTGGTTGGTTGGTTGGTTGGTTTTGTAGGTGGCCTTTCTCCTGAGAAAGGTTCCCAAGATGGTCAACTCCTTCAGAAATTCCAGAATGACCCTACTTTGAATTTGACTCATCATACTAAAATAATTGTAGGTAGAATATGCCCATTTGAATCAACAGAACCTATGGAGGAGTTGATTCAATGAATCTCTATTGATTAAATGGGCCTGCTCTAATGTGGTTTTTGTTTTGTTTCGTTAAGTAAAGCAGACAAATGCTAAGTGTGCTGCTTATGTACCACCACACAACACATAAATCAAGTACCCTCCACCCCAGCAAGTTGGGTACTCATTTTACCAACCTTGTAAAGAAGATATTCTAAGCCCATCATGATCAAACTCAGGTTGTGAGCAGAGTTTTGACTGTAGTTTAAAGTTTGCAGCATGAGACATGAAGCAGCATGATGTGGACCAAAGTAGAATATGCAACATTATGGTACCCTGAGCCTACCAGAGAAGTTAGAGTAGACAGAATGATGTCTAGCAAGCCATGGGGAAGGTTCCTTGAGAAATGCAAAATACCTAATAACCTGCTGAAGAGCCAGCTATGATTTCCATCTTGGCACACCTAGAGGTCTTATAAATATAAAGTGCAGGCTCAAAAGAACCTGGAGATATGCTAGACCTCCTTAGTTCATTCCCAAAATTTCACCATGCACATGGCCATGGGAGTAAGGAACAACTCATCCTGAAGGGTTATAGATACCCAGTATGTTGTAGTGGATAGTATGGCGGACTTGAGCTCATGATGCCTGGGTTTGTATTTGCACTCGGCCATAAGCACATCCGATCTCTCCTGATTTCGGAAGCTAAGCAGGGTCGGCCCTGGTTAGTACTTGGATGGGAGACCTCCAAGGAATATCAGGTGCTGTAGGCGCCTGGAGTAGGAACTGGCAAACCACTCCAGTATTCCTGCCAAGAAAACTCCATGGATATGGAGTCACGAAGAGTCGGTAACGACTGTAACGACACAACACACACACACATGAAAGGGAAGTTGCACTGAAAAAACTGCATCTTAAATATCTGAAAGATAAGTCATGGCAACTGGACTTCTTTTCTTGTGAGATCTAAACGTTTCACTACTCATCCAAGCAGCTCTGTCAGTACTGAAATGTTTCAGTCTCACAAGAAAAGTCCATTTGTCATGACTGAACTTCCAGATAACCTCATCTGGATAATGGATAATCTTCACAGATGCATCTTAAATATTTCACTTACATTGAAAGCTCTATTAGGGTTACTACAAGTTCCACCTGACTTGATGAAGTATAACAACAATCCTCAAGTGTTCATTTTCACTCATCTATGATGATATAAGATAGGTAAAAATTCTGGAAATTTTGAAGTCATGGGAGAAAATTTAGGAAAAAAATGGAAAAAATGGGGAAAACAGTTTTTTTTACCCATTTACTATACACTCAAAGTATCCTGAAATTTTATATCTCAGGATATAAAGGGTCCCATCCCTTTTCCAAAATTCATGTCAAGCAAACAAAACTTACATTCATCAATCTGCAGAACTTGGACCCAGCCTTATTTGTAGGGTGTTTTATATTCTCTATTCTGTATTCACAAACACCAAACCATTACCTTTTCTTACCACTGACAGATACTACCAGACTATCTCTTTTGAACTAGTATCTTGGACTGAAGCATTGCACATTAAAATTTCCACTTTTCTAACACAATACATCACCTGTGAACCTTTTATTTTTAGAAGTGATTACTTCAAGACCAAGGAAGTGCTAATCTGCAACAAGCAGATTGGTTCAAGATTACTTCAAAGAAATTCCAAGGCATACCTTCATCTATCTCTTTTTCTTTAAAAAATATCCTTTTAAAAATAATAGTTCAAACTGCAACATAAAGCACAGATAGTTTGACAAAATAGTATGCAAAAACCTGGACATTCTGATAAGAGGTGTCAAGGTTTAAAAAAGATGCAATTCTGGTCTATGAAATGTTTGGAGAAAAAAATAGGCTTTGGTATCTGAAACAAACTGTGCTTAATTATGAACAATTATTTTTTTAAAAAAAATATATTAACATGTTAATGTGAAACATTTACATTGTAAACATTTAAACTATAAATCAGCTGTAAACAGTGATAGGAACACACCTACACTGTTGTTGTGTCTTAATATTTGGGGTGTTACTGTTACTGTTCTGTTTATGGTTTCATACTGTTTGCATGGGTGCACCATGTTGCTTTCCTTGTGTATTTTTTTAAAAAACACCAGCTGAATCCAAACTCTTTATAAACACAGCTCTCTGCCTTTCACTTAAAGATGAGGGAAGCAGAGAAGAAGCTCCAAGTTAGCTGAGAAAGTGAGATTTTGGAACACTGCCCTAGCCCATAGTATTTCGGCATCACTCTGCTTCAAGAGAAAGGCGATTCAGGATCGAGGGTGAGAGAACGAGGGAACACATTGTGGTACCGAGTGAAAAAAACAGGCTGTTGGCACTAGAGATGGGCATGAAATGGAAATACAGTGTTTTGCTTTGTTTTATTTCTTTAGTAGTTTCATTTTGTTTTGTTCATAATGAATTTTTAAAGTGCTTAGCCTTAGGGCATCTAGGCAGCTCCAGTGGGTCCTTGAGGCACCCAAATGGCAGGGGAGCTTCCTCAAGCTCTTCCCTGTAAGCCTCTGAAATTTGGAGAGGTTTGGGCGTCAAGGGGCTAAGATATTAAGCCCCCATTGTAGCTTAATAATTCAGCCCCCTGACCCCCAAACCTCACCAAATTTCAGGGGCTTACCTAGAATGGCTTGAGGAAGCTTCCTTGCCATTTCCTTGCTGAATGTTTTGTTATGTTTAAGTACTCAAAATATGAATCATTTTTGGTTCCATGTATCGGCACCAAAACCAGTGGGAACTTCCTCAAGCTTTTCCCTGTAAGCCTCTGACATATGGAAAGGTCTGGGCATCAGGAGGCTTAGTTATTAAGTTCCAATGAGGGTGCCCCTAGGAAAAAAACTAATTTATTGAATCGGGATTCGGAAGTGAAGCCACATTAGCAATAATCACTTGCCTGTGGGGGAGCTATTGTGATTTCTGGATTCAATCAGAAAGATTTTTCCTAGGGATTAATAACCCAGTCCCCTGACCTGAAACTTTCCAAATTTTGGGGGCTTACAGGGAAGAGCTTGAGCTCCCCTGCTATTGATTTCTCTAAGATGTATCATTTCATTTCTAGAGGAAAAATGACATTTCATTTCATTTCATGATGAAATGCATCCTATTGTTTTGTTATGTAATAAAGTAATCCATTACATAAAAATGATGAAAGAGCATTTTGTTTTTTGTTTTGTACCCATCCCTAGTTGGCACATAAAGTTAGGAGAGTATCATCATTTTGATTTGCTAGTGTAGCCAGTACCCCCAATATAGAACATCAAATAGTAAGTGGATATTAAATAGATGCCATTAAACAACATATAATCAATCTGCAGATATGACAAAATCAATATGATGAGAAGTGCAAACACGTGAATCCCAGTTGATTTAAAAAAGAAGGGGGTTGATTTAAATTCATTGGAGGCCATTAAAATGGACTTTCTCTAAGGCAAGTTAAAAGAGCATGTGGTAGGGGAACAGGCTTTATGTGATCATGGATGGGACACTCATAAAAGGCTGTTTTCCAAAAGGGTTTATAAAAAGGAATATCTGATATACATGTGGCTGTGAATGATGGTTTGGCTCTGGGGATACTCCTTCTGCAAGGACGCTGTGTTCCCCCCCTCCTGACAAGACAATTAGGTAAAGGTAAAGGTACCTCCCCCCACACACACGTGTGTGCTAGTGATGTCCGACTCTAGGGCTGGTGCTTGTCTCCATATTCAAGCTGAAGAGCCAGAGTTGTGCAGGTCCGTGGCCATGTGGCCAGCATGGCTGCAAGAAAATAATGTTTTACCTACATTTATACCACTTTTTATGGAGGTACTTATTTATCTACTTGCATTTGCATGCTTTCAAAATGCTAGGTTGGCAGAAGTTGGGGTTATCAGTGAGAGGTCATTCCACTGCATAGCATCTGGGATTTGAATAGCTGAGCTAATGACCTTGCAGCTGACACTCTTCAGTGCTCCATCCCACTGAGCCACCATGCCCATGACAAGACAATTAAGGGGAAATGAAAATTTTGTTTCCCTTAAATAAGTCTGGTGGCGAGGTAAACATTCTAAATATAGGTGTCCCCACCCTGAGGGGCTTATTGAGCTGGTGTGGAAGGGATGAAACAGCAACAACTTCCAAAGGGGCACCTAGGTTGGTACTAGCCCATCTAATGTCCCAGCAACAAATATCATGAGGTACCACTGATAGGATGGCCTCCTAGCTGTCACTTGCCTAAAATCACAAGCCTTGAGACCTGGGAGGGTCAACCAGTTTTTAATGACCAGAAATGGGCTGAAAGTAAGATAGACTGGATCCAAGGTTTCAGCTTCATCCGTGCCAGGGCAGGGAGAGGTCAGTTGGTACTGCCTGATCCTGACCCAGGTATCAACACTATGGTAACTCTCTGTAGCAGTTGGATGGTACAGGTTAAATGTTTAATAAAATTGTGTTCCTAGTTAAACTCATCATATGTGCCTGGACATTTTGAGATGTGGCAGCAAGGAGAAGTACTGCATGCTTTGCCTCACTGGTTCATCCTACTACAGACCTTTGTCTCCAGTGTGAAGCCTTATCCATTGGCTAGATTTTATGTTTTCCATGGGCAAAGATAATTCTGCATGTACCAAAAAGCAGATGCAAAATGTCAAGGTCAAAATATCTTACAATTCTGAAGCATACATTAAACAGTGAAGACTGTGCTTATGACATACTCATAACCCATTATAGCATTGTGTTATAGGTTATTGAAATTGACTGGAGTGGCAAACTGATTTAATTCACGTAGTTGCTTGTCTGGCAAATGTTATTAGGAAGGCAAGGGGAGCCCTGAGGATGGATTACCATTTAGTGTAGATAAACACACTTTGCACTGGAAACCTTGGAAAAGTACAATGCTAGATGATGAGTGTCTTGATTGGCTTTGCTGGCTAGGGGACTGGAGGATTTGTCATCCTTCCATGCTACTTTCACAAGGTCCTGAAATTTATTTGTCACTGAAAATTCAACAACTCATTGAATAGCTGATTTCGCAGCCTGAACAAATCATGAATCATGATGATTCACATTTTTTTTAAAATTTGTCCCTATCTCAAAGACAGCTTCATATTGGTGCTTAGTATAACATCAAACATTAGCCAGTTCTAAAAGATCTTGGATAATGTATGTTTGAGTATATTTGAGGCACTCAGGGAATAGTAAAAGCAGATAGGAGGGAGACAAAAGAAAGACGCTTATTTTGTTATTGTTTCCTGTTAAATTGTTTAGTAGATAACCTTTCTAAAGATGCCAATATATTGACTTTTCTAGTATTAAATGCTCATTTATTTTCCATGAGGGAAAAAAAACATAATAGCTAGTGCTGAAAAGTCATTAAACAACTGCAGTTAAGGAACACTGATTTCCTGAGGATGTTTACATGACAAGAATGGAGGTCCTGCTGTCGTATTTCTGAAAAAAACTGAGAAGTATAAAGACAATTTCAATGCTTGTTTTCATCTAACGTGAGTTGTCCATATCTCCTTTTATTATAATAATACATTGATGTGTGAGGAGCACATAGAGATCCAAGAGATTGCCAAAGCATAATGCCTTTAAGTATACTCTGCATGTATTCAGGAAACAATGATGTAACATATTGGCAACAAACTTGTATTGTATGGATGTCTGCATATAGAAACACAAATGTGTTATATTGGCATGATAATTTAAGTCCTTTCTTAAAAACAAAATTTCCGAATTCTCTTGAAACTAAGTGTCAGCATTTTCTAAGGTCTGGAAATATTTGCTTATTAGTTTGTTGTTGTTTGGGCTACATCTTCCAAGAGTCTTTGGCTAATATGGTCCATGGCCACCTCTGTTAGCTGGTTCCAAAAAAGTAACTTTTCAACTATTGTATAGTGCAGGAATGTCCAAATGTCGGCCCTCCTGATGTTGTGGAACACAGCTCCCAGAATTCCAAGCCTATGATTCCAATGGCAAAGAACTGTGGGAGCTGTGGTCCAAAAAATCTATGCCAGGCTGGTGCTCAGGAGATACGGGTTCCAATCCTTAGAAGTTGTTTTCTAGGTCACTTGTAGCATGGCAGTTCATTATTAGGTCTCTGTGAATGCAGTGGTCCTCCTTACACTGAGATAACTACATGGGAATTTAGCTGTAGCATGCATGGCTACAACCAAAGGGTTTTCATATTTAATTCGAATTATGTTTTCCTTAACACCCTGTCCCCTCCAAATGGCTTTTATCTGACTGGAATGGTGCTGAAGTTGGTAATTTACAGATGACCCTGTCTATTTGCAACTTTGTATCATGATGATAAGTTGGTCTGCTTTTTATACTTTCATGGGGCCTTAGTGATTGTTTTTATTGTGAATTGCATTTCAAGCTTCGCATACATATTTTCTCAACAAATGACATGAATAAATTAATATGAGCACATGCATTACCACTGCCATTTCACTGCTGTTAGCCCCCCCCCATATGATGGGAAATGTAATGAGTGGGCCATGTCTGAATATACTTGAGGAGGTCTGGACAATCACTGTCACTCTGACTGTTTCCTTATCTTACATTATTTTTTCCCTTGTCATTTGTATAGAAAATAGAAATAGAATAGAAAACTGCCCAATTTTTACAAGGACCCATTATACAGGAAATGCACTAAGGGGAATTGGAAATATCAATTTCTCAGACTCCTCCATCCAACATGGCTGTGATGATCTGACAAGGGATACTGATAGCTGCTTAGGGAAGTGTGTTTTAAAAAAAAGTAACTGGGAGGTATGAGCATAATGAGAACCCTGTTGATCAGAAAAAGGCTTGCATAGTCCAACACCCTATACTCACACTGGCCAGCCAGATGTCAATGGGAAATCCACAATCACAACTTGAGAACAATGGAACTCCTTTGCACATGCAGCAAGAATTCAATGACTGTCAAAGACATGCTATCCTGTTGCTAGTCCTACCATGTTGCCATCAATTATTTATTTAAAATATTTTCTCCTCACAAGGTCCCAAGGTGGCATACATCATTAAAAGACAATACTTAACAATAAAAACAATGAATCTACAAAGATGACTAGAAGACAATATTTAATGTAAGAAAAGGAAGTATATGAATATATTTTAAAAATCAAATGAATGCCACTCTTAAGAAGTGGTAAATAAATGCAATACTAAAAAATACATTCAAAGCAGTAAAGTACACCAATCCTTTTAAAAATCCCACGCAGTCAGACAGGCACTGAGGGAAAGCTTTCCTAAAAAGAAAAATCTTTCGCTACTTATGGATGGACAGTAAAGATGGGGCCAACCTGTCCTCTTGTGAGAGGGAGTTTCAAAGTCTGAGAGCAGTGAGTAAGCCTTCCCACCAAACACACCTATGAAGCTGGTGAGATCAAGGGAACAGCCTCTTCTGATGACCTTAACACCTAAGCAGACATAATGGGAGACTTGGCCCTTGCGTTAGCTTGGGCCCAAGTCATTTAGGGCTTTATGAATGGCACAAATTAAGCCACGGGGGGGGGGGGATATTCTAGCCACCTTAGTTTCCTTCCTGCAACAGGTGGGTCCGTTGGTGTATGTCAGTCACACATGCGCATGGGCACAAACCCTCTTCCCATCTATCGAGAGATCCTCTGGGAGAGGTCCTTTCTGCTCTTCCAGTGTTTGTGACACTGCCAAAACCGAATTTCCCTTCCTGGTTCAATCCTTTTATCTAAACAAAGGATAGGAAACAGCACAGGCTCACTAGTCAGTGACCTTGATATCTTTCAGGCAAACCTGAAAGGCTTGTACAAAAAATAAAAATAAAAATAAATAAATAAATGAGGTTGAGATTGGATGTCATCCTGGGATAGAAATAAGCTGACTACTTAAATTGGGGAGGGGGGATCTGAAATGCACACATGAGCTTTACTGCCCAGGGCTCTGTGTTGTGTGCACTAAGTAGAAGAGGCTGCCAGCAAACAATACAGCATGTTCCAAAAGAACAGTAAAAGCAATTCTCTTTCTTGGCACTGTTGCTTTGAGAAACAACAGTGTTGTAGGGCAGGGGAGTTAATTGCTCCATCTGTTGCTTTGGGTCCACGAGGAAGAGAGTGCTGTTTTGCTTTATTGTCTAATGCATACAATGCCCAGTATGACAAGTCACACCAAAGGTGATGATTGATTGATTGATTGATTGATTTATTTAGCTTGTATGCCGCCCACTACCCAAAGGTCTCTGGGCGGCTCACAATAAGAATAAACAGTTAAAACATCAAATACAATAAAATTAAAACAATAAAACATGTAGATGCAATAAATACAATACATTAAAAACACACCACTAAAATTGCCATCAGGGCCCACAATCATTAGTTAAAAAACTTTTGGAATAGGAGGGTTTTTACCTGGCGCCGAAATGTTAGCAACGTCGGTGCCAGGCGAGTCTCATATGGGAGGGTATTCCATAGTCTGGGGGCAGTTGCTGAAAAAGCCCTATTCCTGCAAGCCATCCCCTTCACCTCCTTAAGGGATGGCTCTTTCAGGAGGGCTCCCTGACTAGATCTTAATTGCCGGGTAGGTTCATATGGAAGGAGGCGGTCCTTCAGGTATCTAGGTCCTAAGCCGTTTAGGGCTTTATATGTCAAAACAAGCACTTTGAATTGGGCTCGGGCAGCAACTGGTAACCAGTGAAGGTTATACAGAATCGGCGTGATGTGTTCCTTGGTGGCCCTACCACTCACCAGCCGTGCCGCACGATTCTGAACCAGTTGCAATCGCCGAACCGTCTTCAGAGGCAGCCCCACGTAAAGCGCATTACAGTAATCTATACGGGATGTTACCAGTGCATGTGTAACTGTCATGAGGCTCCGTTCATCTAGGTAGGGGCGCAGCTGGTATATATTCCGCAGCTGGAGAAAGGCACCCTGGCCACCGAGTCCACCTGGGCTTCCAGAGTTAGACCGGGGTCCAGGAGCACCCCAAGCTACGGACCCTGTCCCTTAGGGGGAGTGCAACCCCATCCAGAACAGGGAAGTGGCCCTCTAGCCTGTCTGACGAAGCACCCACTAACAGCACTTCCGTCTTGTCTGGATTGAGTTTCAATTTATTAACCCTCATCCAGTCCATTATCTGGCCCAGACACGAGTTCAGAACAGAAACCGCCTCACCTGGATTGGTGGAGAACGAGAGGTAGAGCTGAGTATCATCAGCATATTGCTGACTCCTCAGCCCAAACCTCCTGATGACCTCTCCCAGCGGTTCCATGTAGATGTTAAACAGCATGGGGGATAGTATTGAGCCCTGTGGAACCCCATGACGTAAACGCCAAGGGGCAGAGCTACTATCCCCAGCACCACCTTCTGGACACGGTCAGCCAGGAAGGATCGAACCACCGCAGCGGTGCCTCCAACTCCCAACCTGGCCAGCCTATCCAGAAGGACACCATGGTCGATGGTGTCGAAAGCCGCTGAGAGGTCCAGGAGTATCAACAGGGTTGCACTCCCCTGTCTCTCTCCCGGCAAAGGTCATCGTACAGGGCGACCAAGGCAGTCTCTGTTCCAAAACCCGGCCTGAAACCAGATTGAAATGGATCTAGAAAATCCGTTTCATCCAGCAGCGCCTGGAGCTGTCCGGCCACCACCCGCTCCAACACCTTGCCCAAATAAGGAAGGTTCGCTACTGGTCGGTAGTTGACCACCAGTCCTGGGTCCAGGTTAGGTTTTTTTAGGAGTGGTCTGATTACTGCCTCTTTTAAGGCAGCAGGGACCACTCCCTCTCTTAAAGAGGCATTTACAGCTTCTTGGACCCAGGTGCGAACCCCTTGGCAGATCTTTCAATTAGCCAAGAAGGGCAAGGGTCGAGCAGCGTGGTGGTGGAACGGACAGATCCAAGCACCCTGTCCACATCCTCGGGTCTCAACAATTGAAACTCATCCAATAACACTGGACCTAAGCACGGTGCACTGGACACATCCCTTGATACTGTATCAATAGTGGAGTCCAGTTCACTGCGAATCTGAGCAATTTTTCCTCAAAGTGAACAGCAAACTCCTCACAGCGTGCCGCCGAATGGTCCTGGGCCTCCACCCTATCTCCTGGCTGAAGAAGTTCCCGGACCACCCGAAACAGCTCCGCTGGACGGCACTCTGAGGAAGCAATACGGTTGGCGAAATACTGCCTTTTCGCCAACCGTATAGCCACGGAATAGGCTCGATAATGGGCTCTAAGCCGTGTTTGATCAGACTCACTGCGATATTTTCTCCACTTGCGCTCCAGCCGTCTCCCCTCCCGTTTCATTGCCCGCAACTCAGATGTATACCACGGAGCTGTCCGGGCTCTGCGTAGGGGAGAGGGCGCTTAGGTGCGATCATGTCAACTGCCCGGGTCATCTCCCTATTCCATAAGGTGACCTGAGCTTCGACAGGAGCGCCGATCATGTCAGCTGGATAATCCCCAGAGCTTTCAGGAAACCATCCGGATCCATTAGTCTCTGAGGGCGGATCAACTTAATGGATCCCCCACCCTTGCAGAGGGTTGGAGTAGCTAATAGCCTAAACTTGACCAGGAAGTGGTCTGACCATGACAATGGAGTCAAAGCCAACCCCTCCACATCCAAACCACCATCCCCAGTCCCGTTGAGAATACTAGGTCCAGGGTATGACCCTTCTCATGTGTTGGGCCGATGACATGTTGAGACAGCCCCATGGTTGTCATGGCGGCCATGAAGTCCTGAGCTGCTCCAGTTAAGGTAGCCTCGGCATGGATGTTGAGATCCCCAGTACCAACAGTCTGGGGTCTTCAACACCAGGTCCGAGACCACCTCTGTCAGCTCAGGCAGGGAGACTGTTGGAATGCAGCAGGGTGGGCGGTACACCAACAGAATCCCCAATCTGTCTCGTGAGCCCAACACACAATACAGGCCCTCCAGACCTTTTCCCAAGGAAACAGGAAGCCTGGCCAAGGAAATGGAACTCCTGTAGACTATAGCAACTCCACCTCCCGGCCCACCGGGCGACACTGGTGCTGGACTGAGTACCCAGGTGGGCATAGCTGGGAAAGGGGACTCCACCCTCCTCTCCCACCCAGGTCTCAGTAATACATGCCAGGTCAGCACCCTCATCCAAAATGACATCATGGATGAGGGTGGTCTTATTTTGTACTGACCTGGCATTTAATAACAGCACCGTGTGGCTCGTGGGCTTGCTGACATGGTCACCTGATTCCTTCTGGCTAGAAGTGGGACCAGAAGGGGGATAGATGTAAAATATCTAACCCCTCTTCTCCTACGCAGGCATGTTCCACTCCTACCACCATACCTTCCCCTACCCAGCACAATTTCAATGGCTGCCCCCTCCATTGCCCTCCCCCTTCCTGTTCTTTCAGTTCCATTGTGGGTCCCAACCACCTACACCTAATGGCAAAAAAACAAAAAGCAAAAAATAAAAGTAAAAACAAAAACAAAAACAAAAACAAAAAACAAAAAAAAAACAAATGCACCTAACAATTCAGCTAAAAAGCCTTAGGTGGGAGTCCCTCTTCTTCAGCCCCGCCTTCTGATGTTGTCTGGCCCTGCCTCTCCAGGTGTCCTCTCACCGACACCAGAGTAGCAGGGAAGGAGCAGTCGAAGAGGAAAGGCAACTCCTCCAGGCTTAGTCCTGTAGCAGCAGCAGCAGAGTGTTTGCTGGATGATGTTGTGGCTTCCAGGAGCTGAGGTCAGCTAAAAAGCCTTAGGTGGGAGTCCCTCTTCTTCAGCCCCGCCCTTCTGATGTTGTCTGGCCCTGCCTCTCCAGGTGTCCTCTCACCGACACCAGAGTAGCAGGGAAGGAGCAGTCGAAGAGGAAAGGCAACTCCTCCAGGCTTAGTCCTGTAGCAGCAGCAGCAGAGTGTTTGCTGGATGATGTTGTGGCTTCCAGGAGCTGAGGTCAGCTAAAAAGCCTTAGGTGGGAGTCCTCTTCTTCAGCCCCGCCCTTCTGATGTTGTCTGGCCCTGCCTCTCCAGGTGTCCTCTCACCGACACCAGAGTAGCAGGGAAGGAGCAGTCGAAGAGGAAAGGCAACTCCTCCAAGCTTAGTCCTGTAGCAGCAGCAGCAAGAGTGTTTGCTGGATGATGTTGTGGCTTCCAGGAGCTGAGGTCAGCTAAAAAGCCTTAGGTGGGAGTCCTCTTCTTCAGCCCCGCCCTTCTGATGTTGTCTGGCCCTGCCTCTCCAGGTGTCCCTCTCACCGACACCAGAGTAGCAGGGAAGGAGCAGTCGAAGAGGAAAGGCAACTCCTCCAGGCTTAGTCCTGTAGCAGCAGCAGCAGAGTGTTTGCTGGATGATGTTGTGGCTTCCAGGAGCTGAGGTCAGCTAAAAAGCCTTAGGTGGGAGTCCCTCTTCTTCAGCCCCGCCCTTCTGATGTTGTCTGGACCTGCCTCTCCAGGTGTCCTCTCACCGACACCAGAGTAGCAGGGAAGGAGCAGTCGAAGAGGAAAGGCAACTCCTCCAGGCTTAGTCCTGTAGCAGCAGCAGCAGAGTGTTTGCTGGATGATGTTGTGGCTTCCAGGAGCTGAGGTCAGCTAAAAAGCCTTAGGTGGGAGTCCCTCTTCTTCAGCCCCGCCCTTCTGATGTTGTCTGGCCCTGCCTCTCCAGGTGTCCCTCTCACCGACGCCGGAGTAGCAGGAAAGGAGCAGTCGAAGAGGAAAGGCAACTCCTCCAGGCTTAGTCCTGTAGCAGCAGCAGCAAGAGTGTTTGCTGGATGATGTAAGTAGATCTGATGAGTGGGTGGGTTGATGGAGTTAAATCTGTTGCTTCAAAAATCAGAAAGGTCTTGCTGATTCCCACCCACCCACCCAAATTGTATTGCCTTAGCAGAGGAATTTTAATACATGACTTATCAATTTTCAAATAATGTTTAAGAACCTGTAAAATACTAGTAGTAGACATTAAGTTTTTGAAAAAAAAATGCAGAAAATATTACAGCTGAAGTGAATCTGGAAACTCTTCCTAGGTTCTATTTGGTTAAAATCTGATAGCTAATATTTTCCCTGTGTGTGTACTTGTGGCCAATACTTTTTTCACCATCATATGATATTTATGCAGCAGCAATGAATGTCTGGTAGCATCTGATAACACATTGCCATTTGCAGTTGGAGTGCTTGATAATGATGTTGGAGGCAGAGATTTGCTCTTCGTTGACTTGTTTCATTTAAG
This sequence comes from Phrynocephalus forsythii, assembly GCA_029282475.1. Classification (NCBI taxonomy): domain Eukaryota; kingdom Metazoa; phylum Chordata; class Lepidosauria; order Squamata; family Agamidae; genus Phrynocephalus; species Phrynocephalus forsythii. Next base: position 96,994,394 of record JAPFRF010000005.1, read on the forward strand.
AATTAAACATCCACTAAACACTAAAAGCACATATAGAGTTGAAAATCTGAATATCAGTATTAGATTTGGAAAAATAGCAAGCTATCAGATCGGTTGTAAAAGATCTTTTTAAAAAAGTTTCCACAACGTTTGTAGGGCTGTGCTGAAAAAAAAAAAAAACTAATATATTTTTATCTAGCCAGTCTGAAAATCCTATAGGTTCTCTTACAGAAAAATAGCTATTTAAGTACTTTATGAAATAGGCACAACCTTTTCAGAACAGGAACATTGAAGCTTCTTTACTTATAGAAAGTCTGTATATAGGTGTACCTTGTTTGACGTAATTAATCTGTCCTCAGGGATGTTTTGTAACCCGGAAACTTCATAAACTGGAAATGCACAGGTGTGCAATACATCCTGGGAATTTTTTTCACATTGCCTTACTTAAACAGACATAAGGGGGGGGTTGGAAAAGGATACATTATTTCCCATGGATTTCCATTCATCAACTGAAAATATAAATCAAGCCATTCGGCAACTGAGGTATGCCTTTATGTGTGAAATAATTGTCTGAATCCTAAATTTGTCATCAATGAGGGGACAATAGTGGGAATATTAAAAACATGTTTGTTAATTGATCTCCAGAACCACATATTTACAGTCTGGCCCTTGGTCATAAGTGTGAATTTAAAAGGTTCTTAACAAATAAGATACCTGAAAAACTGTGTCTGAAGAAGTAAATTTTGATCCACAAAAGCTCACAGTGAAATAAATGTGTTGGTCACGTTTTTTCTACACTGTACATTTAATATGCATTACATATATGTACATCTTTACAACTAATTCTTATACTTTTTACACATCAAAGAATATCATAAAATATGTATAAACATTTAGGATAATTGCATTTTTTCTAATATTGCTTTGGGAAATGCAAATTAAGTAGGTGTACATTAAAAAACACATGAAACACCCCCCCCATGCTTGGCTTTGGATTAGAACTGCAAAGTTGCTCTGTTAGCCCAAAACATCAATCCAATATGCTTTTTTTTATTGGGTAGGTTTGAAGTAATTAAGAAAACAACTTATTTAATTGCAGAAGGATGTGGTGCAATAGGCCAGTAAACCAAAACAACTCAAAACTTTTCCACTTTATGTCAAAGAAAAACAGTGGAAAGGCTGGAATAGTTTTTAAAAAGCAGAAACTTGAAGAGTGCTGCTTTCCCAAATCCAGCCAGAGAGAAGGATTGATGATTTGCTAAGAATTTACATATTGCACGGTTCATTCAACCAGAATCTTACTTTAATAAATGTCATCCATCCATCCATCCATCCATCCATCCATTCACTGTACAGTATATTAGAGGTCATGAAATCGAGAAGACAGGACAGGGAGAAAGAAGGGCTTCATTCACTGAAAATGAGTAAACATTCTCTTTTATCAAAAGGAATGAAACTAGATTTGGGGGTTGGCTGGAAAACCAAGAAGACACATCATCACACTAATTGGCCATTAGGGGTTATGAGAAGCTTAAATGAAAACTTCACACTTGAAACATGTATAATCCATTAATTACTATACAGTTCCTGCCTTTTAAAAGCCATTCTAATGTTATTTTACCACCATTTGATCTTCATTCCTTGTCAGGAAATTGTCCAGTATTAAATGGGATTAGTACCTCATTTTCCTAAACCCATATGAAGCATTGTCTGGTGGTGCTATATTCAAACATGTAATCACATTGGCTAAAAAGACATGTAAAATGTGTCCTAGAATATATCTATTACAAACACTGGTTATATTCCCAAACCATAACTTTGCATATGCTTCAGGTAACATTCTGTTCTCAACATTTCCTGAAGACAGAGAGATCATTCAATGCCCCCTGCTGTATTTCTGTCCTTCTCTTCAGACAAAAGTAGCCTTTCATATGAACTATAATGTTGGTTAGAGCAAGTGTGTGTGTGTGTGTGTGTGTGTGTGTGTGTGTGTGTGTGTGTGTGTGTGTGTGTGTGTGTGTGTGTGTGTGTGTGTGTGTGTGTGTCATTACAGTCATGACCAACTCTTCGTGACTCCATGTCCATGGACTTTTCTTGGCAGGAATACTGGAGTGGTTTGCCAGTTCTTACTTCAGGTGCCTACAGCACCTGGTATTCCCTGGTGGTCTCCCATCCAAGTACTAACCAGGGCCAACCCTGCTTAGCTTCTGAAATCAGGCAAGATCGGATGTGGTTTTGGCATCTAGGCAAGCAAACATAATACTAAACAATTTTGACAACAAAATGCCAAACAGACATTGAATAATCATGGGGGGGATGAATAGTGAGCCATCAACTTCATCACCAAACTTTCCAATAGTTCTATCTTCATCTTCTACTTCATGCACACCTATTTTGATGCCTATTTCTACAACTGAGGAATAGCAGTTGACATTCTCTTGCTGGATTTGACCCAGAGGCGTCCATTTACTGACTCCTATTGCAAAGTGTTAAATGATTCGATGCCCTCTGCTGTCCTTCAACTAGCAGGCAAAACCTTCTAAATTCAGACAAGCATTTCAGAACCGAATAAACTGTGAAGAACTGTGATTTTAATGGAGGATTTTGCATTTCATGTTTACGTGTTTTCAATTAGGTTAGTGGGTTTATTTGAATGATCATACATTTTAGTGAATTTTAATATTATAACTAATATATCAATTCTTATAAAAATAGGTTTATAACTGGTCTGTGCATTGGCAGAATAGAGGGAAAACAAAATAAAACAAAGGTTTTGGTAGCATATAGTGCAAAGCCAATATAAAGAGTATACAATATCTGATGATATCAATTAAATGCAGCTTCACATTTACTTCAAAAACCCAGTGGGTTAATATGAATGCTATTTTCATTAAATATTAAATTGTATTTATTCCTTATTGTTAAAATCTTATAGTAAGGTAAATATAGCCAAAGTAGCTATGAAGGAGGGCACTTACCCAAGATGGAGAGGTCTTTATTTCTTATTATCCAAATGTCTTATTTTCTAGAGAGCAGTATGATAAGAATACTTGATAGTCACACTGATGGAGGAATACATTGTGTTTTCATAATATTATGCCCCACAGAGTTGTGAAAAAGCTATGAAAAAAAGTTAACGAGTAAATCCAAACACTTGTAACAGCATTAGAAATTCATTCCTAAGGGCACTTGCTGTGATGATATAAAATCATGTTTTGTGTTCCTTCTCTTTATTATGATCTTTTTATTTGCTTTCATTCTCAGCTGTCCACTTTGATTTAAGGTATGTCCCCCCCCCCCAGACTGACAAGTCAACGTATCAAAGCTGAAGCATTATTTACTTAAATGCCAGCTTTGGACATCTCTTCCTCTCTCTACCCCACCGTCACCCCCCAATGGTGCCTTTTAAAGCTTGGTCTAAGCAACTATCGACTGAGTCAAATTATCCTCAGTCACTTTCATACAACCACTTTTGGGCAACAAATCTGCATTATATGATCTGTCCAGTGACTGATGATTTACAAAGGTGGCTTAATGGAATCCACAGAGTTAAGACAAAGCACTATTCTCCACAAAGTAAAAGCACAACATAAAACTTTAGGGGAAAATATATCTCAGAGCAACATGACCCTCTGCAGCCTACTGTATTCATGTTGCAAGCCCCCTCCTCTTTCATTCCATCTATGGAAAAGATAGAGCTTTAATATCTGTCTAGGTTTATTCCTGTCAAAATAAAACAAGAAGTACATAGTTTCCCGAAACCACTAACAAGACACTGTTCAGATGTTTGAAGTCGATCTTGATGGTAACACACTTGTCCTTGAACAGCTGCGGCTCCAAAGAAATGTACTGCTTTTTAATACAGAGTTTTTCTTATGCTGTATCATGGAATACATGGTTTGCTATAATTACCTCATCTAATGACCAGGTGAGAAGAGGCCATTTTGTCCTTTCCACTAGAGTTATAATAATGATCTCTCAGAACTGCAGAGCTGGAAGGGACACCATGGATCATCAAGTCCAGTTCTTGTTAAGATTTCCTGAGTACATTTGAGCTTCCTATTGTGTTATGACTTACACAAGGCAAGCCAAAACTATGGCCCTCCAGATGTTTTGAACCACAACTCTCATAGATCTTTGTCATTGGCAATACAGACTTGGAATTCTATAAGGCTATCTAACCCAACCCCCTGCTCCATGCAGGAATACAAATCAAAGGATATCTGCCAGGTGGCTGTCCGGATTTCTCTTGAATGCCTCCATTGTTGGAGCACTCCTCATCTCTTGAGGTCCTTGGTTCCACTGCTGTACTGCTCTAACAGTTAGGATGCTTCTTTCCCTGATATTCAGCTGAAAGCTAGGTTCTCTTAACTTGAGCCCATTATTGTGCGTCCTGCACTATGGGATGATCAAGAACAGATCCTGCCTGTCTTCTGTATGAAAGCCTTTAAAATATTTGAAAAGTGCTATTATATCACCCCCCAGTCTTCTTTTCTCTAAGCTAAACATGCCCATTTATTTCTCTCTTTCCTCATAGGGCTTGGTATATAGCCCTCTGATCACTCTTGTTGTCTTCCTCTGAACTTATTCAAATTTGTCAGCATCGTTCTTTAAGTGTGGTGCCCAGAACTGGACACAATACTCAATGTGAGGCCTAACCAGTGCCTAATAGAGGGGGAGGAGCACCACATGGGATTTGGAAATTATACTTCTCTTAATGCAGCCTAAAATAACATTTAACTTGTTTGTGGCCACCTCACACTGTTGGCTCATATTCAGTTTATAATCTACAAGAATTCTCAGATCCTTCTTGCTTGTAGTATTGCTGAGCCAAATGTCCTTCATCTCCATGTGATTATCTTAAAAAAAACAACTCCCAAACCAGGGTTCTTTCTTAAATGGAGAAATTACCTGGGTACAAAAGCCTTCCTTCCTTCCTTCCTTCCTTCTAACAGTCATACTTCTGAGGTGAAAGAAATGACAGTAGGCCAGCACTCTTCCTCCAATGTACAACTGAAGAAAGGACTCATTTTGGCTCCATTTCTATCAGAATTCCCCAGCTGAGTTCAATGTTAGAAAGACTAATTTAGAAACATGACCAAGCTATTTGAAAAGTTTCCGAAGCATTGCTCTGATTGCCTAATTAAGGTAATGTTGGAAATTGACTACATGCTCACCCTCCTGCTTCTTGCAACCACGTTGTTTGACATCTAAGTTAAATTGCCCTCCCCACAGTTCAAAACATCTTATAGACACTGCCATATTCATCTTGTGTACTTCTGTGCCATAAACTCAGAGTAATGACTTTCCTTCAAAAATGCCAGAGAACCTGTCTATCAGCTCCCAATAAACTTGCTCAACATTTAATGTCTCACAGTGAACATTTAATGATACTGTATCACTTGAGTGAATATGTATTGTGCTATAATAAATATTCTACCAGAAAGATTTGATTTCTCTATCCCTCTATTTGCTATTGTATAAATGTAATAAATCGGATAATATGAATATATTTCATAAAATTAGCATGCTTCCCCTGCTTTTCTTTAAAGAAACAAATGTAGTCATTTAAGCTAGAGGGGATAATTTCAGCTCTGCAGAATAAGTCAAAACATGCATCAACACTCATTTTATATCATTAGTGCCTAAGTTTATTCTGGCTTCTTCAGAAAAGGAGAATTTTCAGAGAGATGGGAGAAGCAGGATCCCTCAAGGACTTGTGTTGGGACATATGATTTTTGGCTAGTTAATAAATTATCTGAAGGGGATACTGGTGGACAAGTTTTATAACATGAAATTGTTTAGGACAATGAAAACAAAAATGGATTATGAAGTTATTTGAAAGGATTCTTCCCATTTGGGGAACTGGGGGTGGGTGGGTAACAAATGAGATTTTATAAGTCAAGTGTTTTGCACAGAAGAGACAGTATTTGAGGTGCAGAACTATCTGCCTGTCCAAACCTAGGGCACAAAACAAAGCTTTGCTCAGTTCTGGTTCAACATTGGAAACAACCCTGCTTTGTCTCAGGAAGCACATTCCTTTTTGACTGAGAAGGCCTGATTCTGCCCGGTCTTCAGATATCATCTGAATCCAAAGGAAATTCCTAGTTGTGACATTGTTTACAAAGGATCACAGTAGATATAGGACCATTGAATTAATTCCCTATACCAGAAAAGGGATGCTCCAAATATTACAACTAAGACTTTACTCTTATATGTAGTAAGAAATATCTAATGTTCCAGCTGGATTCCAAAAGGAAGAAGCTTTTGAGGTCATATTGCAAATATCTGCTGGCCACTGGGGTGTACCTAAAATTCAGAATAACTTCAATCTATGAAACTTTTGACTATGTATATCATGAAAATCTATGGGTATGGTGAAATAAATAGTTGTTCCTCAGCACTTGATAGTCCTGATTAGAGATGGAGACCAACTTGAAAAAATGGTGGTTTGTAATTAGCCATAAACTATGACCCACCAAAAGCTAATCAGAAATCTTAAGTGATTCATGATTCAATTTTTGTTTTGGGCCCACTGCCTTGTTCTCCTGGGTGCCATCCTCTCATGCAGTGACTAGTTTCTCTGTAAGGAGCCTGGTCACTGCCTCAGAGCATGATATCCACTCACCAGGGATGAGAAGGCACCAGTGGCAAGGCAGCAGTAACATATAGACTAGGCCACTGGTTGACAGGAAGGAGGAGGTGGGACATCCCAGTTTGCCAAAGCAAATGAAGCTCCAAGGAGAAAATAGTTTGCCATTTCATTTTGTTTCAGCAGAACAGGATCCATAAGAACATAAGAACATAAGAAGAGCCATGCTGGATCAGGCCAAAGGCCCATCTAGTCCAGCTTCCGATATCTCAAGTGGCCCCACCAGATGCTTTTGGAAGCGCATGAGACTAGATATCTGTCTCCTGATACCACTCCCCTGCATCTGGCCCTTGAAATACCCTGGTTTTAAGCCTGGAGATTACACATCTCCATCATGGTTTGTAACCTGTGATGGACTTTTCCTCCAGGAATCTGTCCAATCCCCTTTTGAAGGCATCCAAGCCAGATGCCATCACCACATCCTGTGGCAGGGAGTTCCATAGACTAACAATGCGCTGGGTGAAAAAATATTTTCTTTTGTCTGTTCTTACTCTCCCAGCCCTCAATTTGAGTGCATGTCCCCTAGTTCTGGTATTTTGTGAGAGGGAGAAGAGCTTCCCTCTATCCACTTTACTCATGCCCTGCAATATTTTGTACGTCTCAATCATATCCCCCCTCAGGCGCCTTTTTTCCAGACTAAACAGCCCCAAATGTTTTAGCCTTTCCTCATAAGGGAGGTGCCCCAGCCCAGTAACCATTTTGGTCGCTCTCTTCTTCAACTTTTCCAGTTCCACTATGTCTTTCTTGAGATGTGGTGACCAGAAGTGTACACAATACTCCAGATGCGGCCTTACTATTGTTTTGTATAATGGCATTATAATGTTGGCTGTTTTATTTTCAATCCCCTTTTTGATAATCCCTAGCATGGAATTGGCCTTTTTCACCGCTGCCACACATTGGGTAGACACCTTCATGGAGCTGTCCACCAACACACCAAGATCTCTTTCCTGATCTGTCACGGATAACTCAGAGCCCATGAGTTGATAGATAAAGTTTTGATTTTTCGCCCCAATAGGCATTACTTTTCATTTGGCTACATTAAAACGCATTTGCCATTTCGTAGCCCATTTCCCCAGTTTGGAGAGATCCTTCTGGAGCTCTTCACAATCTTCTCTGGTTTTTACCACACGGAAAAGTTTTGTGTCATCTGCAAACTTGGCCACTTCACTGCTTATCCCTGTCTCCAGGTCATTTATGAACAGATTGAAAAGCACTGGTCCCAGGACAGAGCCCTGGGGCACACCACTTTTCACCTCTCTCCATTGTGAAAATTTCCCATTGACACCTACTCTTTGTTTCCTGGATTTCAACCAGTTCTCAATCCATAAGAGGACCTGCCCTTTTATCCCCTGACTATGAAATTTTCTCAGCAGCCTCTGGTGAGGGACTGTGTCAAAGGCCTTTTGAAAATCCAGATAGACTATATCCACCAGTTCACCCAAATCTACATGCCTGCTGACCTTTTCAAAAAAAATCTACAAGATTTGTCAGACAAGACTTACCCTTGCAGAAGCCATGCTGATTTTCTCTCAGAAAAGTTTGTTCTTCTATGTGTTTTAAGATTTTCTCTTCGATGAGGCTTTCCACCATCTTCCCTGGGACAGATGTAAGGCTAACTGGCCTGTAGTTTCCTGGGTCCCCCCTCCTTCCTTTTTTAAAAATTGGTGTGACATCTGCTATCCTCCAGTCCCCGGCACTGTGGCCGTTTTAAGAGACAAGTTGCATATTACCGTTAAGAGATCTGCAATTTCATTTCTCCATTTCATCCATGAACCAGATCACAAACCAAATGACAAACCATAATGGTTTGTCAGTTCTTCTGGTTCCTGGTTCAAGTCATGGCATTTTCTCATTCTGATGTCTATCCTTTATTGTAGACAAGAAGCTTCCATTATTACTGTACAGTATATTGAGATACATAATGGTTTTCTATAGCAAAGGTGTAAGACAATTGTATATTTTATCCACTTAACTGTTCTTTCTGTATTCAGAATATAGTATACAGAAAGCCAGACCAGATTCAAAAGAAAGAGGAATGAAAATTAGCAGAAGAAACATCAGTAATTTAAAATATACATATGATACCACATTACCGGCAGAAAGCAGCAATGACTTGAAATGACTTTTAGCTGAAGTGAAATAAGATAGTAGCAAAACACTTGAATATTAAGAACATTTAGAAGACCAACATCCTGACTAGAGAAGAAATATACAACTCAAATATTGGCAATGAAGAAAGTGAAATGGTGAAGGATTTTGTATACTTTGCCTCAGGCATCAATCCAAATGAAGGATGCAGCCAATAAGTCATAAGGAGGTTGACACTCAGAAGGGCAGCAATGAAAGAATTAAATCAGATTTAGAAAAGATCAAGTATAAAAATGGGTCACTAGATATCAAGACCAAGGGCATCCATACTCTTGTATTCCTAATCACCATGGATGGGCTTGAAAGCTGGAAATAGTGAGGATAGCCTCATGGTGTCATGGTTAAATTGCTGCATTGCAGCGAAAACTCTGCTCATGACCTGGATTCAATCATGGCTCATTCAGCCTTCCATCTTTCCGAGGTCCAGTAAAATGAGTACTCAGCTTTCTGGGGGTGGGTGGGCATTGTGTAACCTGCATATTTAAATTATTAACAGACCAGAAAGAGCTTTAAGCACCATGGGGTGGTATATAAGTAGACAACTGTTTTTTTTTTTTTTGCTTTGATGTAAAGAAATATGATTACTGTATATACTTGAATATAAGTCTAGTTTTTCAGCCCTAATTTTGGGCTTAAAAAGGGGCCCTCGACTTATATTCGGGTCAGTACTTTTAGCCACTGAGGCAAGTGCTTGGGTCGGTGACTAAAAGTCATTTTAAACATTGTGTGCTGCTTCTCCTGACACCCGCCCCCCACATTGCAGGTAGCAATGTGCTATATTTAAAATTAATTTTAGCCACCGAGGCAAATGCTTGGGTCAGTGGCTAAAAGTCATTTTAAACATCATGTGCTGCTTCTTGTGACCCCCCTCTGCATCACGGGAGAGCAGCACACAATGCTGAAAATGACTTTTAGCCACCGAGGCAAGTGCTTGCCACAGTGGCTAAAAATCATTTTAAACATCAAACACTGCTACCCCAGCTCACAAAGGAGGAGCTGCCAGGCCCTGCTGTATTTCCCATCCTAGACTTATACTAGAGTAAATACGTTTCCCCAGTTTTGGGCGGTTAAATTGGGGGCCTTAACTTATACTCAGGTTGACTTATACTCGAGTATATACGGTAATTTGAAATATGGTTCCAACAGAAAGCATTGCTGTTATTTTGGAATGCCGGAAGGACCAACAAGGTCCTAGAGCAAATCAAGCCTGAATTAGGGGCAAAACATGACAAAACTTAAGCTGACATACTTTGGGCACATCATGAGAGGGATGATTCCCTGGGAAAGATTATAATACTGGGGAAGTTTGATGGCAGCAGGGAAAAGAGGAAGACCAAATACAATATGAACTTCTAAAAGGAACCCACAATTTTGAGTTTACAAAAGCTGAAGGGGGCTGTTGAGAACAGGACATTTTAGAGATCTCTCATGTTGGCAGGTCACAACAGCACTCTTTCCTTTAGAGTTTTAGTGAAAGGAAAACATAAAACAATCAATCTTGAGATCAATATCTAGACAAAGCATTTTAAAATATATCTAGTACCTTAAAGACTGTTACATTTCAGCATGAGCTTTTTATAGACATTCTTTTCAACACATATTGAAGTGAAGCAAAATTACAGGTTATATACAGAACAGGCAGAGGGAATGGATCACAGTTTCTTTGGCATAAATCAGAGATGTTCTTTGTTGGCGACTTCCCTCTTTTTTCTGTACCTATCTTTTTTTTTTCTTATATCAGGGTTATCCATTAAAATTTAGTGCTGAACCTCAGGTCAAATAAATGAGTATTTTAAAATGAAAATGCCATAGACTACAGTGCTGTACATTTTTGCTCCAAAATAGACAAATTAATTGAATAAAAATTCAAAATTGGAATGCAATAGAATTTTTCTGCTGATTAAAATGTTTCTGGTCATGAAACCCAGAATGAGTCAATTCCTTAATAATACTTTTATTGGCATTTATTATTATTAGCTTTTTCTTTTTCTTAGTGTTTGTCCCACTTGGTGGTGGGCTCCGCTAATTTATTGGTATAAAAATGGTAAAACATAATCAATCTGGTTTGAATGTTTCTGCCTTTCTGCCTTTGGGGTGCTAGCAAATCAGCTTGTATTAGAGAAAGGAGGTGAGTTCTACTGCATGAACAGACCTCCATTTTGTGGTGTTCCATTTCACCATGGAAACTAGTGCTACTGATGTCTGTTAATGATATCAGCAAAAAACGGACCTATGCATTTGGATAGGCTATCTCCTGGAATATTTATCTCATAATTAATCATGGCTATCATCATCTGAATGCTGAGAAAGTCCTTGTGACACTGATGAATGTCAATCAAGACAGATGTTCTGTCCATTTCAGCAAAGCCACAATTAGTTTCTCTAGAAGTGCCATTTTCTAGCACTCTTGTCTAGAGATGGGTACAAATAAAAAAAATGACATTTACTTTGTCGTTTGTCGTTTGGAGGGTACATTTCAGTTTGTTTCCATTTTTTTGCGAATTTTTGCAAAAAAATCGTTTTCATTTTCATTCATTTTGTTAACATTTTGTTACCATTTATTTCAATTTTTGTAATTTTTTAGCATTTAAAGCAGTTCACTGTATTGCAGTAATGAAAATGAAACACACGACAAAATTTCCAGTGTTTCTGTTCGTTTTGTTTCATTTTGGAGACAAAATTTGTTTGTCGTTTCGTTGCATAAAGAAATGAAAAAACGGAAACGGAAACTAAAAATTGTTGTTTCGTGCCCATCTCTACTCTTGTCCATTCCCCAAGTTCAAAAAAGGGACAGTTCTTGCCACAAACATGTACATATTATGAGAAGAATTTCAAATTTAAAATAACTCTTTGATTTTATTCTGATTACTTTGCAACAACTTGTTTTGGAAATGATACAACCTTGTTTTCTAACCTAAAAACTATTTGCAATAAATTATATGTTTATCAATGTAAAATTCATGTCCCTAAGAATGATGAATTTATCTGTGATAGTTTGTTGCATGAAAATAATTCTGCTAGGAGAACTAGAGGTTTATGAAGGTGTGACATGGTAGGGAATAAAGGAGAAAATATATATCAAGAAAGTATTTTGATAATATCAGACACTGAAAAGTGCAGTGGCAATAGGTCAGATTCAGATGTAAATAAACTGAAAACACAATAAAACAGAGCAAAGCAAAAAAAATACTTTGAACATATGGTTATAAATAATTTCTACAGGAACATCAAACACTTGCCTATAAATTTACAGGTGAAAGAGTGATCAGAAAAAAACTTCAGGAACAAAAAAATTATAGGTAGAGAAATAATGTAGATGTTCTTGAAACCAAAGATGAAGCTTAATGACTACTTTATGCAAAAGGAAAAATAAATCTTTTTTCTCTTCTCTTCTAAAGGTAGTTAAGAATAATTATAATAAAAAAGTATAATTACCAGAAACCAATGTTCATTGGTTTTAATCTCAGGCTAGAAGGATATTGATGTTTATTTCTATCCAGTTCACATTTTCTGGTCTTTAGTTTGTTCTGTCCCAATTCTGTACAAAACTTTTTTTCAATGTGGATTTGTCTTCATACATTTATTTTTCCACATATATGCAAGATATGCATTGTTGCAAGACATTTTCCCTACTGTACTATACTTTTGGCACTCTTTATTCATACATGGTAAATTTTGTGCAGACTTTTCAAAATAACTTATAAACAATCAATAGCATCACAAGATGAAGAGAGGTGTATCATTAAAAGTATAGATGTGTCTGATTTGTATCTTTGCTCTACCTGCAACTTACTTTGCCTCCCCAAGCCCCGAAATAAAGAGGTAAGACAAGAATTGTAGAATTGAAATGAGGCCACAATTTATTGATAAACTGTCATAAGTTAACTGTAAGGAGCAAAGCAATGGGGCCTCATAGAAGTGCAAGTGGCATCAATTAAAAGCCCTAATTGATTTTAGAATGGTGCTGTCCCCTATAACAGTGCCCACCCCAAAAGAAATGGTCTGGCCAGCCCTCATCTAATGTCTAGGGGCCAATTTGAATGTTCTAATATTCTCAATATCCTGAAATATTAATATTGAGGGCTGCTGGGTAAATTAAGAACATTCTACTTTATAACACTGGCTAACATGGCTTGCCACTTGCACTGGTCACCAGTTGTGACTTGTTAAAAAATAACGACAGATGAAGGACTTTCTCATCCAAGGCGAATGGGATGGGCGAAAACTCACTGGTACTCCTAGCTAATCTGAGTAACAGTCAAAAATTCCCATTTGGCCCTGACACAGCCAGCTAATCTCATTCTCCTAATAGGGTGGGCAGGAGGGAGAATGCCACGAGGCAGAAGAGACCAAGGAGCCAATGACAGAACCTGATATAGGCTCCATGCCCAAGGGGCCATGTGGTCCATAATTCCAATGTCATACCATGCAGGGAGGCAAGGAAGCCCCTTGCAGCACTTGATGGCTGCTCGGAGTAGCCATTAGTACAGAAGCATTTTGAGTAGGCCAATTAGAAGCATTGGAACTTAGAGAGGGGTTGACTCACCAAATCTCTGTTGATTCAATGGCTCTAACTTTATCTACTGTGCTTTACTACACTAAGCAGCAGGAGTTTGGCCACTGAAGACCAAGTATGACAACACAGGTTACCTTATAATGCTTTGCTTTATAATGAGTTATACTCATTATACTCTGTTCAACCAATGCTGAGCAAAGTTGACAGCATCTTGCTGGCAGAAAGCTCAATGACTTGAAATGCATTTTAGTGAAAGCAAAACATGAAGTCAAAAACCAGGACCAAAGAAGCTTTACTGCTGACAGTGAAGAAATTCAAATAGTGAAAGGTTTTTTATACCTTGGTCCAATGATTAAACCAAGTGGAGACTGCAACCAAGAAATCAGAAGACTGAGAGTCAGATGGGCAGCAATGAAGGAACTAGAAAAGACCATCAATTGTAAGAATGTGTCACTGGAGACCCAGATAATCCACAATCTCCAAATTCCATTCACCATCACCAAGTATGAGGGTGAAAGCTGGACAGCGAACAAAGCTGATAGGAAGAAAATTTATTCATTTGAAATTGGGTGCTAGAAGGGAGATTTGTGGACTGCCCGAAGACAAACAGTTTAGAAGTCTACTCTCGATGTCTGCAAAGTAAGGAATTCATTTCAGAATGAAAGTTAAAGAAAATATTTAAAGAGGCAATCAAATTGTACCTCCTCCTTAGAGTCAGGTCCACACCTGAAAGTTCAATGTTCTGGAATACAGGAGTGATCTGTTATGTGTCAGAAACTGCCATAAGAAAAGGAAGCTCATGAAACCCTTTCTTAATAAAAAAAATTAGTTAGCAAGTGTGCTTATGAAGAGATACAACAAAATTAGCAATAAAGCACACTTACAAGGGATTTTTGGGTCATGTAAGAAGCATGGACAATCTAGCTTTCACAACATTCCTTTCTATTTTAATTAGAAACTTTTAAAGTTTTAAAGGGCTGTTTGTGTTTTGTTTTAAGCAGAAGGAAATATGCCTATCCCTGAGGAAAAGTAGGCCTATTTGTGCAACCTGTTCTTTAGTCTTGGGCTGCCACCGTAGAGATGCCTAGATAAATATCTTAAGCTGGTGAATTATCACAGACATTTATATAGTGTTAAATTAGATGAAGACCCTCATGTATGAAATTATTTGGTGATATAAGAAATAGTTATAAGAAATAGGTTCACATAGACTTTGTGTTTATAACTACAGTGGACCCTCATATAACAAACAGTTTGTATAACATAAAATCTGTACAACATAAAAAATTCCGGAGATAGGGGAAATTTGCTAAACAGAATCAACTATGGGGCAAATTCGTACAACATAAAAATGGTGGCAATTAGGAATTACTCTGTTTTCAATGCATTCATATGGGAAATGTTTATAAAGGAAAAGTTGCTTAACAGAATTTCATTTGAAACAAATTAATTCCTTTAACACAATGTACCACTGGACTTATAACCTTGTAGCTTTAATGTAATGTTGTTTATTAATGCTGTAAGATGTTCCTCAATTCCTTGTTGTCAATACTTGAACATGTCTTAATTGTATTGGACTGTATATTATCATGCCTTAATTATATATTTTCCCTCATTACTGTAAGCCGCCTTGGGTCCTTTTCCCAGGAGAAAGGCAGAGTAAAAATACTCTAAAATAAATAAATAAATAAATAATGTGTAACTGCTAAAATTCATCAGATTTTTTTCTCATATTTGATGAACTGATCATGACAACCTGCCCCAAAGGCCTGCTAATTCTCAAGAGATGTTTTACTCCTGTACAAGAATATTGATAGGGACAGAAGAGCATGTCTCAAAATCAAGATATATTGTAAGCAGACCCAAATATGCTGACAGGGTACAGGTTCAGGTTAACCCAGCAAAACTTGGCATAACAGCTGGGACTCGGCATGATATCTTAACAGCTCAGGGGTGCCAGTCTATGAGGTATCGTTTTGCTGAGACCAACATATGGCAGCTAGCCAGTAATAAGGAACCAGCTTTGAACTAGGAACATAGGGTCAAGTCATTCTAGGGTTTGGAGGCCAAATGGCTATAAGCCAAAGAACATGAGCTGATGAACAAGCACGTGTAGGCACGTGTAGGCGAACAAAATACGTCAGCCTTAGGTCATGCTTACGATACAGAAAACTATATAATCATCATCGAAAACCATTACTCCTTTGTCCAGGACCGCAGGGCAGATGTGCCTGTGCCATGTCTTGGAATCTTAAGGGGCTCTTGACCATTAAGCTAAGATGCCTACTAACCTATTCTCTGTATTGTATGTGTTCTGTGTTGTATCTCTATATGTCTTTAATAAACCTTTTGCTATATAACTAACTCAGTGTGGCAATTTTGATGAACCATCAATGCTGCATTGAAAATTTATATTGGTGCATTGGCAATTTATAAAGAAAACCCCAATGCCAATTTTAATTTAAAATTGACTTTATCAATAATTAAAAAAACAATGTGTTTCTGCAGCAGCAACTTTTGGGTAAATGGCTGTATTTTGCACATAAATGGGGGGAGAGCTCATTTTAATCCATCCCTAATAGGTTTTCTACCAGAAGTTCCACTTATACCATTTTAATTTAAAAAAATCTGAATATGAAAATGCACAGAAATGTTTGTAATCATGGCCAGATAAGAGAAAAGGTGTGTTTTCCCCATTCTCACTAAGTGTGCAAAACAACCAATGTTTACCTCCCTGTTGCTAACAGAAACTTGTCTCTTACAAGTGAATCTTTTGCGACGGGGAGGCAATGCCATTCCCCATCTCCTATCCCTGTTATTACTTCTAGAATGGAAATCCAACATTTTTTTAAAATTTTAAACCATGGTTTCTATGTCTGACAGAAAATGGAATGCAAAATTGAAAAAAGGAATCATGTTGCTATAAAAAATAACGCACTAACCTATCAGAAACCCCAAAGAATGGTTGGCTGTTCTGTGTTCTCATTCCCCTGTAGGGTGTGTATTAGCATTAAAAATTAAGATGTTTGTGAACAAATTTAAATGCTTCTTAGTCTACTGTAAAAGTTTACAGACATGAGGTATACAACACTCAGTGTTCATTGCAATACTTTGTTATTCATAGGCTGAGGTTAAAGGGAGCAATGAAACATTTATCTTTGACATAATGAAAAACAATCTAACATGCAAAGAATAAAAACTTTTCAAAATGGCTTGCACATCAGAGGTTAAAGCCATAATACTATAAAATGCATTTAACAGTGTCCTTTTAAATAGGTCCTTTTTTCACCTTCTGTATTACATATTTGAGCTTCCAAAAAGGCAATTAAAGTGCATTATATTCATTGTAACGACTAAAATTGGACACTTTAAGTGTGTAAACTAAAATGCCTCTTATTATTTGAGTGCTTTTTAATGCAGAGTTGTGCACATTAAAAATACATTTGAAAAAATGAAAGTGTCATTTAGGTTTCAAGCTGTCTCTAGAAAAGCAAATGCTACAAACAGATAAGTAGGAAATTGGAGCACAGCTTTCCTGTTGTAAGCATGTTGACAGAAAAACACAATCTGTGTTTTAAAAGTGGTTTTTAAAGCTTTTGCACATATTCGATCACCTGCAGATGTTCCTTAGAGTAGTACTTTAACCAGACAATTTTATTCCCATTTCTCCTGCTGAAAAGAAGATTAGAAACACATTGCCAGCTATAGAATAATGTGTGCATTTATATATTTTGACATTCTAGCTTGGTATGTTTATTCTTCTTTTTACCCCATTTATGAATTTCTTGTAGAATTAAGAACATTACTTTTGCAGCTTGTAGAGCAGGCAACTGCAACAATCAAATTGAGTTGCATATGTCTGGAGACTAAATACAGTCCCAATGAGTAATTATAAGACACTGTTTAAAAAGAATGGGTACTCTCATTAATTCTGTAACCTGTGACTGTTGAACCATTTGCAACAGCTTGTTTTGGCCAATTTGGTTTTCCCAGTCAAGGGATGATGTTTTTCTGTAGATCTGGAAGCACATAAGTAGTCTAACAAACCCAATCTCATATTCTAAATCTCATATTCTAACTGAAATGTTGCCATAATATATTTTGCAAATTCTATGAGTCCAAGATTATATAATGAGTCCAAATTATATGTGTCCAGATCTTATATTCTAAGTGAAATCTTGCCGTGATTTCTTGCCCTCACCATGAAATCTTTCTTCTGTTCTGAACCACAGTGAGATAAAGCTATTTATGGATTGCATCATTTTGAGACATTTTGAAAATTGCACATTTAGTTTCTGTCTCAAAGGATAGTACACAAGGCTTGTTTGGTATATCCAAGACAACATTGTAGTCCTAGAACATTCGAGGACACATGGTTGGAAACCACTATTCTAAAGGGATCTTGGTGTGCCTGGAAAGCCATGGAATGATTACCATCTATGTGGCATTACATAGTTTATCATTCCATAGCATTTCCTCAGTAGATATGCTAGAACTGGGTAATCCAAGGGCTGGCAGGGAGATTGTCTGATACTTGGCTCCCTGCTGTATTCAGGACTTTTCTACTACGTTGTGCTCATTTTATTCCAATTCTGTGTTTTTTGTTTCCTTCTACTGCCTGTACACATGCACCTGCCACATAGCTGACAGACACCAGTGGCACTGTGGGCACAATGGAGGCAACAGTGGTGTGAGAGAAGCAAGTAGTCTTCCCTGAGTTTTCTGTTGGTTTCTGCTGGTTTGTGGTTCATGACTAACCACTGCCCAAGAACCAACATAACCCACCATTTTTGAGATTTGGACCAGCTAAAAAAAACAAAACAACACAGCCATTCTAGTACCTTTTAAAGAAAAGCTGCAGTACAGACCACTATTTTTGTTCTGCTCCTATTCGCATTCTTCATGAACCCTTCAACAAACTTTAAATCAGTGATCAGGCAGACTAAAGAAATGAAAATCATGAATCTGTGGACATGAGTGTTCACAACACAGACATTAGCCATAAAGTGCTGGAAACAAACTCACAGTGTCGTTTGTCATTTTTTAAAATTCCTCTAAAATTATCTGCATTCTAGATTCCCACCAGAAGAAATAACATGAATAAAAATCAAGAATTCTAATCTCACCTGTCACTCCATTAAAAAACAATAAGGAGTATGATAATATGGCATATGAAAAATACCACTACAAGAAATAATACAAGATACCCTGCAATTTGAGAAATTGCTGTCAGCTGAGGATTTTATGATAAGTGAGTAGAAATTTCTCTTCTATTTCAGACTGTACATTATGAGGTTTATGGAATTTTGTGTGTGTGTTGGGATCATACCTTTTCAGATAATTTAATTCAACAAAATCGGCATAATAGCACATATTTTCAACTGACTAAAACTAGGCCTGTAAAGATAAGTTATTGCAGTTATAATAAAAAATAAGAAGTCAGAAAACAAGAAAAATAGTCACAATTCAAGTCAAATTCAGAAGGCACATTTTAATAGTGTGATTTACAACTCAGGCATGACTAGTAGATGTGTGTGTGTGTGTGTGTGTGTGTGTGTGTGTGTGTGTGTGTGTGTGTGTGTGTGTGTGTGTGTGTGTGTGTGTGTGTGTGTGTGTGTGTTGTGTTGTGTCGTTACAGTAGTGACTGGCTCTTTGTGACTCCATGTCCATGGAGCTTTCTTGGCAGGCATACTCCAGCCGCTGGTATTCCCTGGTAGTCTCCCATCCAAGTACTAACCAGGGCTGACCTTGCTTAGCTTCCGAAAACAGGCAAGACTGGATGTGCTTAGGGCATCTAGGCATATATGCTCCACCAAAATAGTTTCACCTTATCATTATCATTCTACCACATTTCCTTCTATCTGTGCAGGGTCTGAAGAGGGACACTGTTTTTTTCTGTTTTCCTCTTTTGCCTTCCATGGGATTTGTGAATAAAGAAATATAAACAAAAATGATTTGTACAAACATGTACCAATTATTTATAGGTTATGTACAAAAAAATTAAGGCTATCATGTTGTGACATCTAGTTAAATCTATAACAGCCCAGAATATTTTTCAAATTGGATTGCAGTGCTGTGTACCATTTACTGAACTGATGACCAGAATGAGGCAATCTAAATGAAATATGACAGTTTCATTACACTCTCTTTCAGAAATCCCAGATCTATCATATTTCAATGTTTGTTTGTTCTTTTACTGTAAAGCCACAAAAGGAAGTGCCTCTTTGATGCCTTAGTTTATATTATCCTCAGAATTGCGCAGGCCTTCCTGAGGACTGCAGTGTTGGATGGAACTGCACAGAGCTACAAATGTAAAACCAGGGATGAATAGACTGTTTCCTCAAGAGCTGGGTGGAAAGTAGACATGGGCACGACTTGGCGAAATTGTCGTTTCCGTTTTCGGATATCGTTTCCATTACATAACAGAAACGGTAACGACAATTAAGCTGTCAGAACTCGAACTCAAACCGAAAAAAGAAAAATTGGGTCTGATTTGTCGTTGTCGTTCCTGGCATCGTGCGGCAATCGCGCGATGCCAAGCAGCACAGAAAAAAAGTTTTAAAAATTAAAAAACCCTGATTCCCAGCCAAAAAAGCAGGCGAAAATATGCCTGCCTGAGGGCACCTACCAGAGGGGTGGTTTCTGGGGGGGGTGTCCCCAGCCTTCCCCCATCTTGTCCTGGGCTGCTGGTACCGGGCTGGGATGGGGCATCCTCGGTGTCTCCATTTGCCATGCGGTGCGGGGGGATCCAAAATGGCATCTGCAATATTTTTTTTTGAAATCGTGGTCCAAAAAACCACCAAAGTACCACAGAAACATGCAAAAATTAGCTATTTTAAATGCTTGAATTTTTACAGTAGCAGCAGTGGGTTTTTTATAGCAGTAAAAGGTCGCACTGATTTTATTTTATTTTATTTTATTTTTATTTTTTTACACCTGCGCAATGATGGACTGGCCATGGGATGGGACCATGCAAATTTTTGGACCCATTCTACCAATCGCATGGCCAGGTTTTAACTGACACTTCTGGATGTGCAAGAGGGCATAAAAAGCCGAGGCACTCCCAGAAGAGTCGCAGTCCGGGCTTGGATGTGGGTGGGAGAGGGCTGTGTGTAGCTGGCTGCTGTGCTAGACTAGTTTCGATTTCGCGGAGCCTTTAGATTTCCGTTAGGCAGGCAGGGAGGGAATTGATTCAATTGAATTTTTAGGAAATAATAATAATTCCTTTCATTCTCTGTCTGCTGTGGGGAATAGCAATGCAGTTTATTCTTTTTTATTCTCCTGCAGTTTGTTAGGATTTCTTTTCTGATAGTGCTTCAAAGGGGGGGAGGTTTGAGTGGGAGTGGAGGTGTGGATCTATTTTAAAAATTTCATTTGCTTGGTGGCAAGCCAAGGTCCTTTCATACCCTGCCCGCAGCTCTGCTGTGGGTGCACTGCCCACTTTGTTTGCAATAAAAATTGCAATTGCTTTATTCGATCCAGTCTTGTGCAGCAAGTCAGTTTAAAGTGTTTTCCACCTGCTCTGGGTCATTGCGGAACCTGCACCCGCCGCCCACGCACCTGCGTGCCTGCCCCTCCCCTTGCCGCCGCCACCGCCCGCCCATGCCCCCCCGCCACCCCGCCCACCGCCTAGGGCGCAAAAACACCTAGCGCCGGCAGGACGCCACTCGCTGGGATGTCAAATCGCGTGAAATCACGGGCGGAGGTAACGAAAACAACACAACGAAATGACAATTTTTAAAAAAATTCGTGAAAAACAGAAACGACCCAAAACGGACCCGTCCCGAAAAACAACAACTCAAAAAAAAACTTTCTCATCGTGCCCATCTCTAGTGGAAAGCAAAAGACGTGGGCACAGAGCACAGAGAGAACTCTTAGCTCCCTGAGCTCCTACCCTCTGTGGATGCTAGCCACAGAGTTTGGTGAAACATCAGGAAGAAAAACTTCTAGAACATGGTCAAACAGCCTGAAAAACCCACAACAGCCATCAGATCCTGGCCGTGAAAGCCTTCGAGAATGCAGCGGAAATGTTTTTCTGCATATGAGGACAAAAAGGCAAAACTCTATGCGACTTTACATAATGTAAACAGCATTATGTAGGATTTCAAAGTACTTTGATAAACATCAAGAAAAATAAGCAAAGTGAATATCCAGCCTTCTGTGTAGACTGTCCTGTTGAGTCTAAGTGAAACAGAGGAAGAAACAAATATACAAAATTGTTCTGGAACCTCCCTTGATGCTATTAATGTTCTAGTTAATTATCCCTGTAAACAATTGAAGAGCACCCTGCATTGTGATACGCATCAGTCACTTTATCCCCCTTTCTCATGGTTTTCTATGATGCTATTTAGCAAGATTGGTCTCTGAAACAATTAAATAAAAATGTGTATAGATGAAAAACAAATTCTTGTTAACTAGGGTTTTTAAATATATTCATCTAATTCATTGTCTACAGGAACAAAAATCTGCCTCCATTTTTTGGCTTCCCATTGTTAGGAGAAAAACATTGGCATCTGCTTCTCTACCATCTCCTTTTCCAAATATAGGCAAGGAAATGACTAAAATATGAATATTTTAAAAAAGTACACAAACACAGTTTAGTTAAGGGAAAATTAAGTGTATACAGTGAGAAAAAATGCATTTAGAAAATGTGTGTTGTCACTGTCTGAAATCTACAGTATATCTTCTTTGGAGGAATCCAGGGTAATTCAGATTCTACATTTAAAAAGCACACAAAATTAACATTGTACATTACACATATTTAAAATTTTAACTTATAAGGTCTGATAAAATAGAACAAAAACAATGGCTAAAGTGCACAAGCATTTAGCGTTGAGCCACTGAAGCAATGGGCTGAGAATCCCCACTGAAGCAGTGGATATTCTGTGAGTCAAGACCTCTGTAAATTCCAGTAATTCAAATATGCCTACTTTAGATATGATTTGAGATCAGCATTTCATTTTGGAAGGGGACTGGTTCTGAAAAAAAAAAAAACATGCCAGCACAGCTCTCACTCAGAACTCAGTTCCCATCCTCCCAAACAAAATCAACCACTGTTTTTCCTTGCTGTATTTTGTGCTCGGTGAAATTCCAATCAGGAATCAGCCTCCAAAGCATCATCTTTTCCTCTCCTTTGTGCTGGCCAATCAGGAGCTGTGCAAGGACATGAATCCTACCATCTCCCTGTCTGATTGGCCAGCACCAGGGCGAGGGAAAGATGACACATCAGAGGCTGCTTCCTGATTGGAATTTCGCACATCGTGAGGTAAAGCATGGTAAGACAGTGGTTTATTTTCTTCCAGAGGGTGGGACTGGGTTCTGAGTGCCAGTTGTGCTGGCATGTTTCATTTTGGAACCAGTCCCCTTCCAAAATGAAACACCCATCTCTAGTCCTGACTTATTGATGGCCTATAACTGAGTTTTACTCTGTCTGTGAAGAAAGAACTCACCCACACACATAAACTCTGGAGAAAAAACAGGCCACAACTTTATTAGCTAATTGCAGTGCAGCTAATATGGCCAAGCATTGGTTTGGAACCTAACATCAATGAAACCCACTGTTCTATGATTTAGCTTGTCTCCTTAAGACACTTCCAAGGTTGAACTTCTAGGCATCATGTGGACGTAAGCCACTACATGGCACCACTGTCCTCCTCCTGGGGGCAGGACTGGGCCATATGCCCCACCCTCTGGGTAGGCAAAGCACTACCCCACCCCCACAGCCACCAGTTCAGATCCAGCAAGGCTTTGCAGAGCACCGCCTGCTGCCTGCCAACCACAGGATCCAACCCAACACCTTCAAAAATGCCTTCCAACAAGCTGTGACAACATGCAAACAACCACAAGAGCATTACAGGGTGGGAGGGTCTGGCAAGCCGTCTTCAGCAAGACTGGGGACTTCTGGGCCCAGCATGCACCTTTAATGATGTGCCAGAGGACCACATTGAAAACTCCACCATGTCACATCCTCCAGCTGATGTCCCTCCTTTCTGGAAGCTGCCTGACCAATCCTGGCCTTGCAGTACATCCGGGGCTTACTCCTTCTCTTCCAGTGGTACCCACATGTAGCAGCCACCATTGCCGGGTCCCCCTCCATCCTTGTCAGCATGCTGGCATCAATGTGAGACCCTGGTAAGTTGTGATTATACAAATTGCAATCTTTGGTCCTAAGCAAACAAGACCTCCTTACTGTTAACATAAGCATTATGTTATCTAGTGTGAATGTCTACACTAAACAACACAATTTCAGGTAATATAATCACATGGCAAACAGCAAATCAAAGTATATTATTTCTCCAAAGTTTCATAAATTATTTGTTGCCATGTTATCTTCAACATACCTTGTTTTATCTTCTTTTGGAAGTTATATTAGGTGGGCCTTGCTAAAACAGGGATCCAAAGTGTTGGAAAGTTCCAGAGTTTGGGGTGCTATAAATTCTAGGAAAGTCAACTAATCCAAGTTCTGACTACATAATGACAAATAACAACCACCACAACATACACTGCTGTTACAGTATGGCCCCCATATCCACTGATTCATTATCCATTGATTCAGTTATCCATTGTTGGCAAAGGAAATAAATAAATAAATAATTCAGCAGCTGCAAAGCAAGTACTGTTACAAACAGCAGCTGTAAAGCAAGCTACTGTTGTGAAGCAGCAGCCGTAAAGCAAGCTACTGTCACAAACAGCAGCTGTATAGCAAACTGCTGTCACAAAACAGCAGCCGTAAAGCAAGATAATGTCACAAAACAGCAGTTTTGGGGTTTGGGGGTGTTCTCTCTTTTCCATGCTTTTCATTATCCACTGGAAGACCCAGAACCAATCCCCAGCAGATACCGGGATCCTACTATATTATGCTACCTATCAAGAGTAGGATATTTTACTTAGGGTAGACTTTTGACATCCATTCACACTGTGTATTCATGAAATCTTATGGGAGACTGAAACAATGTTGCCTCCCATCTGTATCTCTTCTTTGTTTCCTTAGTGTTTCTTCCATATCCCTCCACCCCACCCAAAAGTCAATTAATGGGGAAATGTCAGAATTAGTGCCTGAAATGGTTTTTAATGTGAGTATTAGGAAATCACCATTGGTATGTTCTTCTTTACTGACATATTCTTCTTTCATCTTACAGCCAGTGGTTCTCCCTTTTTTGTAACAAGAGTTGAAAAGAAACCTCCAAGGCACAGTTGTTCACATGCTGTAGAGGCCTCAGCTATACACATCTAAGAATATAACACTGTCCTTCTGGATAGCTTCATTTCCACGGAAATATCAGACCCATAATGTGTCCATGTCCCAAGGAGAATTGGACAAATTTTATTAAGCATCCCTTAGGCCCATTTCTTCTCTTTTAATCTCACATCTCTTTCTACCCTTAAATTCTACTGATGGACAATATGTCTTGGTTAATTTATCAATGCTTGCTCTGACGTGATACTGGTAAATTAGCTTAGACTTCATTCCTCTTCCATCTCCCATGGTGCTCCCAATTGCTTTATTACACACCTGTGTCCTTTCAGCTAGATTTTTGTCTGCTGAAAATCAAACTTGACATCTACCCCTGACAAATGTATGGCATCAATACACTAGCAGCAAACTCAGAAACAACCATTTCTAAATTCCGGTCAATGAGCTTCTGTTTCTGGATCTAAAAGTCTGAAGTATTGTTCCAGGTTCCTTTCCAAATGGACTAATTCTCCACTCAAGCACCATTTCTATATTTATTTCCCTTCTGTGGACTAATCATCATTTTGGCATGACAGAGCCAAAATACACAAAAAATCATGACTCGTGTTGAACTATGTTTTATATGCAGCTGGGTTCCAAGTTCACACTCTGGGATATTGGGAACTAGTACGGAGCTGGAAAACCAATATATTCCTGAAAATGCTCCACAAAAAGGCATCTCAAGTTATGTGAAATTACTTAAAATATATTAAAAAATTGGAATAGGTCACTGAGCTGTTACTTTGTCTATGTCACCTGTCACATTTATATACTATTCTATGCCTATATCTTTTCTTTACAATGGTGCTGTCAAGTCACCTCTGACTTAAAGCAATTCTAAAATAAAAGACACCTGCTCCTTGGGAGGAAAGTGAGGGCAAACTTAGGTAGCATCCTAAAGAGCAGAGTCATCACTTTGTCAACTAAGGTCTGGATAGTCAAAGCTATGGCTTTTTTCCAGTAGTGATGTATGGCAGTGAGAGCTGGACTATAAAGAAGGCTGATCGCTGCAGAATTGACACTTTTGAGCTGTGGTGCTGGAGGAAAGTATTGAGAGTCTCCTGGACTGCAAGGAGATCAAACCTATCCATCCTGAAAGAAATCAACCCTGAATGTTCACTGGAAGGACAGATTTTGAAGCTGAGACTCCAGTATTTTGGCCATCTCATGAGAAGAGAGGACTCCTTGAAAAGTCCCTGATGTTGTGAAAGGTTGAAGGCAAAAGGAAAAGGGAACGGAAGAGAATGAGATGGTTGGATGGTGTCATTGATGCAATCAACATGGATTTTATCAAACTCCGAGAGGCAGTGGAAGACAGGAGGGCCTGGCATGCTCTGGTCCATGGGGTCAAGAAGAGTTGGACATGATTTAATGACTGAACAACAACAACAATAAATGAGCAATCACCAAAATGCCCTCTCTTCAACAGCCCCCCCAACTCTTGTAAACTGAAGTTTGTAGTTCCTTTAGGGAGTCAAATTATCTTATACTTGGTCTTCCTCTTTCCCTGCCACCTTCAAACTTTCTCAGCATAATAATCTTTTCCACTGAATCTTACCTTCTTATGTTATGCCCCAAATTGGATACAGTCATCCCCCACCACTTTGCATTTCATATACTATGGTCCAAAATACTGCAGAAATATATTTAGATCTTAGTACTGTTTTAACCTTCATCATTCATATTTAAGAACCTGTCTTTCACAGAATTCATGAATTATTTAAAACATCAGCTAGTGGTAAAGAAGGGATGATAAAAACAGAACCCCCCTAAAATGGTAAAAAATGTAGGGTACAGGTAGTTGTTTTTTCAGTTCAGCACCTTCCTTAGTGGCTCTAAGAAGTAGGACCCAATATTGTTGGCATTAAACAGTGTTAAAACATAGTGGTACTTGCAATCTGAAATAATTGAATCATGTAGTACAAGGAGCCTCTCTCCTGCAGCCTGTTCATCTACATGCACCTCATCTATATTAAGAGAGATGTCTTCAGTTTGTTGTTTGTCTTCCTTTATCTGTTCAAGTGTGATGAGGGGAGAACCTCAGGTGGAACAACCTGTGGATTCCTTGTGAGGTAAAATGAGGGAAACAGCCTCAAATTGATTCTATAATTTCAGATTCTCAGAGCAATCCCTTGCCCTTCTACTTCCTCAAGTTGTATTCTTCCTTGCCTCTACCTCCTGAGTTGGTGAAGTGACTTCTTGCCAGAACTATGCTCTATCTCTTCTTTGTCCAGGATAGTCTGCTCTGCTCTGTCCAAGAATAGCTCAAGCTCCTTAATTTGTTGCTGGTTAGATATGTGCCAGGACCCTGCCTGTCACAGAACCTGACTCTGAGGGGTTAAATGGTGAAGAGCTGCTGGAGGAGCCCTGCAGCTCAAATCAGCAAGCAGCTGGGTCTGATGACTCAGCTGAAAACATATCTTCACCTCCTAGAAGGGCCATGAGCAGGATTCTGCAATGATGACATGCTACCAGAAGAGCTAGGGTCTTTGTTGCTAGGCGAAGAATCAGGTCGGCAAGCCCTGAGTACTAGCAGAAGCCTTTCCAGAAGTAAGGGTGTGTTCCCTGTTTTGGGATAAAGCTGGCAAGCTCACGTTGAGCTCTCTGTGGAAGCAACGCATCATGTGAACTTGCAACCACATTCCTGTCTGTGACCTTGGCTCTGTTTCCTGACTTCGGACTGGCTTCCTGGACAACGGCTTGATCTGTTCCCTTGGGTTTGGCATCTGGTTTCCGTGAGATATTATAGTTTTGACTTGGACTGGTAATTGCTGGGTGTTGGATTCTGTTATTTATCTGGCACTTGATTGTTAGCAAAGGACTTGAACTTGCCTGGCTTTCCACTAAAGATCTTGGCAAAGAACTGAACCCTGTTTGTGTGTGTGCTCTGTGTGCAGGGCTTGACAGTTTGCTCCCACCCAAACTTCTTCAAGCAGAATGGAAGAGGAGGGGGCTGTTGGGATGACACCCCTGGCAGCTTTGCAAAACCAAGTGCTGCTTTTGTCTCAGGCAATTACTCAATTGCAGCACGCTCCACCACTGGCTGGGTTGCAGCCCCGTTGATCTTTGCTGCTTCCTGACTGGTTTGAAGGCAAGTTAGAGGAATTCCCTGCATTCTTGGATCAATGCAGCTGTTTATTGAGGTGCGTGCTCAAGAATTTCCTACTGAGAGGTCTAAGGTCTGCTTTATCATCAGTTTGCTGAAAGGACAGGCAGCTAAATGGGCTACTCCCTTACTCCTCAGTGCCTCACATCTACTGGATAATTATCAGGCTTTCCTGAAACCCCATGCAGGCTGCTACTGCCAACAGGAGACTCAGAG
The DNA here is from genome assembly GCA_029282475.1 of Phrynocephalus forsythii. Classification (NCBI taxonomy): domain Eukaryota; kingdom Metazoa; phylum Chordata; class Lepidosauria; order Squamata; family Agamidae; genus Phrynocephalus; species Phrynocephalus forsythii. The sequence goes on from JAPFRF010000005.1 coordinate 97,022,244, forward strand.
CTCTGAAACAGGGCAAAGATTCAGTGTTTGACTACACCACTGCGTTCCGTTTGATAGCACAGGATCTGCATTGGAACCAACTGGCACTGATTTCTCAGTATATGGAAGGATTGGCAGATGAGGTGCTTGATGAACTTTCTAGGGTGGAACAACCAAGCACGTTACAGGAACTCATTACCCTGTGTCTCAGGATAGATGGATGCCTGGAAAGCCGTCACTTCTCCCGAGGCAAGAACTACAACCAGCAACCTCTACCAGCTGTGCCTAATCTGCAATCCGGTGAAGTCCGCAGAATGGATCCAGAACCTATGGAACTGGGAGCTGCTCGACCACACCTCACCCCAGAGAAAAAGGCAAGATGACACTCTCATAATCTCTCCCTGTGCTGTGGAAGAGGAGGACATTTTGCTTCCATTTGCCCTTTGAAGCGCTCCACAGTAAGTGGTGCTACCTCTTCAGCAGTAAAAGGGCAGCTCCATCCTTGAAGGAACCCACAGGAATGGAGCATACCGAGGGGTTCCCAGATAATACCATCACACCACAAGGACCTTTCCTGGTACCTGTAACTCTAAGGCTTCCTGATGGCCGGAAAGTACCTCTGTGTGCTATGGTAGACTCTGGGGCAGCTCACTGCTTTGTGGATGCTGGGTTTGTGCAGTGCCATCGGATTCCAGTACAGAACAAGGAAACTCCTTTGCTGGTAGAATCCATTGAGGGTTGGTTACTTCGTTCTGGGCCGATTGCTCAGGAAACCTGTCCACTTACTCTTCAGGTAATTGACCACAATGAGCAGATTTGCTTTAATGTAACTTGGATGCCCCAGTTTCCTCTTGTCTTGGGACTTTCCTGGTTGCGAGCTCATAACCCATTGGTGGATTGGGTGCAAGGAGAATTGTACTTCAAGGTTCCTTGCTCAAAGAAAAATGCTTCTACAATCCTGGCAACTGCCCATGCTACATCTGACCCTGTCCTGCCCCAGGTATACCAAGACTTTGCGGATGTATTTGAGGAAAAGGGGGCTGACAAGTTACCTCCACATCGGCCCTATGGCTGTGTCATACCTGGGGCACCCCTCCCTGTGGGACGAGTCTATCCTATGTCCGAACCTGAGTTAGAAGCTTTGAGGGCTTTCCTAGACAAGAACCTTCAACGTGGGTTTATACGCTCTTCCAAATCGCCATTGTCTGCACCGGTGATCTTTGTAAAGAAGAAGGGAGGGGAGCTTCGTCCTTGTAATGATTACCAGGCATTAAACAAGATCACTATTCGGGATCGGTACCCTTTACCCCTAATCTCTGAACTGTTTGACCGGTTAAAAGGGGCAAAGTGTTATACCAAGCTGGACCTTCGTGGGGCGTATAATTTGGTGCATATCCGTAAAGGAGACGAGTGGAAAACCGTGTTTCGGACCCAGTACGGTCAATATGAACATTTAGTCATGCCTTTTGGACTGACAAACGCACCCAGTGTATTCCAGCAGATGATGAATGACATTTTCCATGATCTACTAGATTGTTGTGTGGTCATTTATTTAGATGATATCCTGATTTATTCCGCTGACCCAGCTCAGCATGTTCAAGATGTTCGTCAGGTCTTGCAGCGTCTCCGGGAAAACGGACTCTATGCTAAACTGGAAAAATGTGAGTTCAACATTGAAGAGGGTGAATTCCTGGGGCATATCATGTCTCCCCAGGGAATCCACATGGACCCCAAGAAAGTAGAGGCGGTGTTGTCATGGCAGCAACCACAAAATCGTAAGGACTTGCAGCGGTTCCATGGCTTTGCTAACTACTATCGTCAGTTCATTCATGCTTACGCTGACATTGCTGCACCTTTAAACTGTCTCCTCCATCCCAAAGAGCCTTTCTGGTGGACTCCGGAAGCCGAGAAGGCTTTCTCTACCTTGAAGACCCGCTTCACTTCGGAGCCTATACTTCGCTGCCCTGATCCACAACTGCCGTTCATAGTGGAGGCTGACGCATCTAGTGTTGCCTTGGGAGCAGTATTATCTCAACAAGAGGATCCCTCCCAAATCATGCGTCCCTGTGCCTTCTACTCTCGGCAATTAAAACCTGCAGAAAAGAATTATACGATTTGGGAGCGTGAACTGTTGGCCATCAAAACAGCTTTTGATGTATGGAGGCATTACCTTGAGAGAGCTCGACACCCTGTTCAAGTGCTAACTGATCACAGAAACCTGGAACATTTACAAGCAGCTCAGCGATTGTCTCAGCGACAAATCTGGTGGTCTTTATTCTTTTCCCGGTTTGATTTTCGTATCAAGTATATTCCTGAAGCTCAGAATAAGAAAGCTGATGCATTATCTAGAAAACCTGAATATGCGGCACCAGTGAAAGAGACTTTAGTGGCACCCATCTTGCCTCCTTCCGTGTTCGCAGCCACAAGTCCGTGTCCCAGCTTGGCAGAAGAAATCCGGGAGTCTCAAGCTCAAGATCCATGGACTCAGCAACGTCTTGAAGAACTTCAAAATGGGGAGCATGGAGAGTTTTCTGCACAACAAGGGTTACTACTACATCGAGGAAGGTTATATGTTCCTGCTGGTCCCCTTCGTAATCAGGTATTTCATCTTTCTCATGATTCTTTACCTGCTGGACACTTTGGACTTTATAAAACCCTGCATCTTCTCACAAGGGAGTTCTGGTGGCCACAGGTCCGAGCTGATGTTACCAGATATGAAGTGTGTCGGCGAGCAAAGGATGTGGTGGCTAAACCTTCGGGTCTGTTGCATCCTTTGCCAACACCCTCTGGTCCTTGGAATGCTGTGTCACTGGATTTCATCACGGATCTTCCTCGCTCCAAAGGATTTACCTGCATCCTGGTCTTCGTAGATTTGTTCACCAAAATGGCCCACTTCGTTCCTTGTCCTAAACGTCCTAGCACAGCAGAAACAGCTCATCATTATTTACAACACCTCTTCAGGCTTCATGGTTTACCTGAACACCTTATTTCAGATCGTGGACCCCAATTCACCTCTCGTTTCTGGCAAGCTATGCACAAGACACTAGGAACCCAAGTCCACCTGTCATCCGCTTATCACCCCCAGTCAGATGGTCAGACTGAGCACACCAATGCCACCTTGGAACAATATTTACGCTGCTACACATGTTATCAACAGGACAATTGGGCGGATTTGTTGCCTTTAGCCGAATTTGCATACAATAATGCGGTACATTCATCCATTCGTCAAACCCCATTTATGGCCAACTATGGATACCATCCTCGGTACTTTCCCACCACCCTTCCTTCCACCTCTGTACCAGCTACCAATGTTTACCTTCAAGAACTTCATAGCATTCAAAAACTATTAAAAGAACAACTTAATCATGCTAAGCATATAAGAAGGCAGCGGATAAGAAAAGGCAAGAAGGTCCACAGTTGAATCCGGGCATGAAGGTTTGGCTCTCTACCCAATATTTGAGACACCCTGGGCAATCCCGAAAACTAGATCCTCGATTCATCGGCCCTTACCCCATCCTAGAAAAAATCAACCCAGTGGTGTTCCGTCTGCAATTACCTGCTTCTCTCCATATTCATCCTGTGTTCCATCGGTCCCAGCTAAAGACCCTGACCCCAACCGACCACCAAATCCTGAACCTCCTCCACCGATATTGGTAGAAGGAGAAGAGGAGTATGAGGTCCGCCAAATTTTGGATTCCCGGATACATCAGGGGGGTTTACAATACTTAGCGGACTGGGAAGGGTATGGACCAGAAGATTGTTCTTGGGAACCGGTATCTAACTTGCATGTGCTGGAGTTGATTCAGCAATTTCATGATAATTATCCAGATAAACCTGGCCCATTGGAAGAGATAGTGCCAGGACCCTGCCTGTCATAGAACCTGAATGTGAAGGGTTAAATGCTGAAGAACAGCAGGAGGAGTCTTGCAGTCCAACTCAGCAGGCAGCTGAGTCTGAGGACGCAACTGAGGGCACAGGAACAGGATCCTGCAAAGAAGAACTAACAGGAGAGCCAGGGAAAGGATCTTTAATGATAGGCGTAGAATTAGATCTGAAAGCCCTAAGTTCTAGCAGGAGCCTTGTCAGAGATATGGGTGTGTTCTCTGGTTTAGGATAAAGCTAGCAAGTTTACCCTGAAACCTCTGTGGGAGCAACATGTCACTTACCTTGTCACCACGTTCCTGTGTGTATCCAGACTTTGTTTCCTGACCTTGGACCGGCTTTCTGATTACGGCGTTCTCTGTTTCCTGACCTTGGCCCGGCTTTCTGACTACAATATTTCTCTGTACCCTTGAACTTGGCATTTGGCTCTGTAAGGTATTTTGGCTTTGATTCGGACTGTACTTTGTTCGTTATCTGGATTAAAAGTAAAGTTCCTGGCAAAGAACTGAACTTGGCTTGCTGTGTATTCTGTGTGCGGGGCGTGACAAATACGGCTTTTGAGGTATGGAGGCATTGCTTCAGGGGAGCTCGACACCCTGTTCAAGTATTGACTGATTATCAAAACCTTGAACATCTACAAACAGCCCAGCGATTGACTCAGCAACAAATCTGGTCGTCATTATTCTTTTCCCGGTTTGATTTCCGGATCAAGTACATTCCTGAGGCTCAGAATAAAAAAGCTGATGCGTTATCCAGAAAACCTGAGTATGCAGCACCTGTGAAAGAGATATTAGTAGCTCCCATCTTGCCTCCCTCGGTCTTCGCGGCCACGAATCCATGTCTCAGCTTGGCAGAAGAAATCTGTGAATCTCAAGCTTGTGATTCATGGACTCAGCAACGTCTTCAGGAACTCCAGAATGGGAATCATGGAGAGTTTTCTGCACAGCAAGGGTTATTATTACATCGAGGGCAGTTATATGTTCCTGCCGGTCCTCTTCGTAACCAGGTGTTGCATCTCTCACATGACTCTTTACCTGCTGGACACTTTGGACTTTACAAAACTCTGTATCTTCTCACAAGGGAGTTCTGGTGGCCACATGTCTGTGCTGATATTGCCCGATACGTGGGTTCCTGTGAACTTTGTCAGTGGGCAAAGGATGTTGTGAGGGTCTGTTGCATCCTTTGCCAACACCCTCTGGTCCCTGGAATGCTGTCATCACGGATCTTCCTCGCTCAAAAGGGTTTACCTGCATCCTGGTCTTCGTGATTTATTCACCAAAATGGCCCTTCCTGTGTTCAACCCTCTCAGACCAAAACCACCACATCAGAAACAGTCATCCGCTTATCCACCCCCAGTCAGATGGTCAGACTGAGCACCAATGCCACCTTGGAACAATATTTACACTGCTACACATGTTATCAACAGGACAATTGGGCGGATTTGTTGCCTTTAGCCGAATTTGCATACAATAATGCGGTACATTCATCCATTCATCAAACCCCATTTATGGCCAACTATGGATACCATCCTCGGTACTTTCCCACCACCCTTCCTTCCACCTCTGTACCAGCTACCAATGTTTACCTTCAAGAACTTCATAGCATTCAAAAACTATTAAAAGAACAACTTAATCATGCTAAGCATATAAGAAGGCAGCGGATAAGAAAAGGCAAGAAGGTCCACAGTTGAATCCGGGCATGAAGGTTTGGCTCTCTACCCAATATTTGAGACACCCTGGGCAATCCCGAAAACTAGATCCTCGATTCATCGGCCCTTACCCCATCCTAGAAAAAATCAACCCAGTGGTGTTCCGTCTGCAATTACCTGCTTCTCTCCATATTCATCCTGTGTTCCATCGGTCCCAGCTAAAGACCCTGACCCCAACCGACCACCAAATCCTGAACCTCCTCCACCGATATTGGTAGAAGGAGAAGAGGAGTATGAGGTCCGCCAAATTTTGGATTCCCGGATACATCAGGGGGGTTTACAATACTTAGCGGACTGGGAAGGGTATGGACCAGAAGATTGTTCTTGGGAACCGGTATCTAACTTGCATGTGCTGGAGTTGATTCAGCAATTTCATGATAATTATCCAGATAAACCTGGCCCATTGGAAGAGATAGTGCCAGGACCCTGCCTGTCATAGAACCTGAATGTGAAGGGTTAAATGCTGAAGAACAGCAGGAGGAGTCTTGCAGTCCAACTCAGCAGGCAGCTGAGTCTGAGGACGCAACTGAGGGCACAGGAACAGGATCCTGCAAAGAAGAACTAACAGGAGAGCCAGGGAAAGGATCTTTAATGATAGGCGTAGAATTAGATCTGAAAGCCCTGAGTTCTAGCAGGAGCCTTGTCAGATATTAGGGTGTGTTCCCTGGTTTAGGATAAAGCTAGCAAGTTTACCCTGAAACCTCTGTGGGAGCAACATGTCACTTACCTTGTCACCACGTTCCTGTGTGTATCCAGACTTTGTTTCCTGACCTTGGACCGGCTTTCTGATTACGGCGTTCTCTGTTTCCTGACCTTGGCCCGGCTTTCTGACTACAATATTTCTCTGTACCCTTGAACTTGGCATTTGGCTCTGTAAGGTATTTTGGCTTTGATTCGGACTGTACTTTGTTCGTTATCTGGATTAAAAGTAAAGTTCCTGGCAAAGAACTGAACTTGGCTTGCTGTGTATTCTGTGTGCGGGGCGTGACAAATACGGCTTTTGAGGTATGGAGGCATTGCTTCAGGGGAGCTCGACACCCTGTTCAAGTATTGACTGATTATCAAAACCTTGAACATCTACAAACAGCCCAGCGATTGACTCAGCAACAAATCTGGTCGTCATTATTCTTTTCCCGGTTTGATTTCCGGATCAAGTACATTCCTGAGGCTCAGAATAAAAAAGCTGATGCGTTATCCAGAAAACCTGAGTATGCAGCGCCTGTGAAAGAGACATTAGTAGCTCCCATCTTGCCTCCCTCTGTCTTCGCGGCCACGAATCCATGTCTCAGCTTGGCAGAAGAAATCCGTGAATCTCAAGTTTGCGATTCATGGACTCAGCAACGTCTTCAGGAACTCCAGAATGGGAATCATAGAGAGTTTTCTGCACAGCAAGGGTTATTATTACATCGAGGGCAGTTATATGTTCCTGCCGGTCCTCTTCGTAACCAGGTGTTGCATCTCTCACATGACTCTTTACCTGCTGGACATTTTGGACTTTACAAAACTCTGCATCTTCTCACAAGGGAGTTCTGGTGGCCACATGTCCGTGCTGATATTGCCCGATACGTGGGTTCCTGTGAACTTTGTCAGCGGGCAAAGGATGTTGTGACCAAACCCTCGGGTCTGTGGCATCCTTTGCCAACACCCGCTGGTCCCTGGAATGCTGTCTCCTTAGATTTCATCATGGATCTTCCTCGCTCAAAAGGGTTTACCTGCATCCTGGTCTTCGTGGATTTATTCACCAAAATGGCCCACTTCGTTCCTTGCCCTAAATCCCCTACCACATCAGAAACAGCTTACCACCCCCAGTCAGATGGTCAGACTGAGCGCACTAATGCCACCTTTAGAACAATATTTACGCTGTTATACATGCTACCAACAAGATAACTGGGCGGATTTGTTACCTTTAGCTGAATTTCCATATAACAATGCTGTACATTCTTCCACTCACCAGACCCCATTCATGGCTAATTATGATTATCATCCTTGGTATTTTCCAACTACCCTTCCTTCCACCTCTGTGCTGGCTGCAGATGCATACATTCAAGAACTCTATGGCATTCAGGAATTATTGCGCGAGCAACTTGACCATGCTAAGGAAGTATATAAGAAAGCAGCGGACAAGAAAAGACAGGAAGGGCCACAGTTAAATCCAGGCATGAAAGTATTCCGCCGATCCCTCTTGGTTCCAGCTGCAGACCCTGACCCCAACCGACCACCAAATCCTGAACCTCCTCCACCGATTTTAGTAGAAGGAGAAGAAGAATATAAAGTCCGTCAAATCTTGGATTCTCGAATACAGCGTGGAGGATTGCAGTATTTGTTAGACTGGGAAGGTTATGGACCTGAAGATCGGTCATGGGAACCTGTGTCCAACTTGCATGCTCCTGAGTTGATTCAACAATTCCATGACAGTTACCCTGATAGGCCTGGCCCATTGGAAGAGGGGGACCATGGGGAGGGGGATAGTGCCAGGACCCTGCCTATCACAGAACCTGACTCTGAGGGGTTAAATGGTGAAGAGCTGCTGGAGGAGCCCTGCAGCTCAAATCAGCAAGCAGCTGGGTCTGATGACTCAGCTGAAAACATATCTTCACCTCCTAGAAGGGCCATGAGCAGGATTCTGCAACAAGGACGTGCTACCAGAAGAGCTAGGGAAAGGGTCTTTGATGCTAGGCGGAGAATCAGGTCAGCAAGCCCTGAGTACTAGCAGAAGCCTTTCCAGAAGTAAGGGTGTGTTCCCTGTTTTGGGATAAAGCTGGCAAGCTCACCTTGTGCTCTCTGTGGGAGCAACGCATCATGTGAACTTGCAACCACATTCCTGTCTGTGACCTTGGCTCTGTTTCCTGACTTCGAACTGGCTTCCTGGACAATGGCTTGATCTGTTCCCTTGGGTTTGGCATCTGGTTTTTGTGAGATATTCTGGTTTTGACTTGGACTGGTAATTGCTGGGAGTTGGATTCTGTTATTTATCTGGCACTTGATTGCTAGCAAAGGACTTGAACTTGCCTGGCTTTCCACTAAAGATCTTGGCAAAGAACTGAACCCTGTTTGTGTGTGCGCTCTGTGTGCAGGGCTTGACAATATGTGGTCCTCTAGCTGCTGGACCTTCTCTTCTAGTAGTGCAACCAGCTTGCACTTGCTGCAAGTGTAGTCCTCCATGTGCTTTGGCAAGATGACAAACATGGCACGAGTGTTGCAGGTAACTACAGCTGCTCCCTCAGACTCCATTTTAACAAGTGCAGTATTCTGGCCTCAAAAATTTTACACTTTTACTACCTTTCTATCTAGTAAAACTATTTTCTTCCTTTGTTGCTTATATGAAATCTTGTGTGTCGTTAGGCAAGTGGGCCTCTAAAGGAGCTCTACTCTAACTGAAAACACCCCAGAAACATACCAGCACTCACTTCTTTCTCTGTGTTTGACTCTCTCAGCAGCAGCTCTGCTTGGGAACACACACAGGCTCAAAATGGCTGAGGCTGACCTTCCTAATAAGAAAAGAATTAGTGTGACTCCACCCCCAGCTCAGAGAAAGGATTAGTCTGGCTCCAAAACCCTGGTTCCTTTGTTTGAGGAAGCTTCCAGATGCTTCCTTTGTTTGAATAGAGGTGTTTTGCAGTTTAAATTAGCAATAGAGGTGGCTCTTTTCAGTGTAAATTAACAGAGTCCTCTAAAGCAACTCTACTCCAACTGCAAACACTTCAGAAACTTACCAACACTCACTTCTTTCTGTTTGTTTGTCTCTCTCAGCAGCTGCTCTGATTGGGAAGAGACCCAGGCTCAAAAATGGAAATTGGAAATGGTTATCTAATTTTATTCTGGAATTCATGCTTTTTCTGGAACAATTGAAAACTGCAACAAACACAAGCTTCTGATCCTCTCCCCCTGGAAATCTATAATTTTCCATAGGGCTCTTTGGAGAATGTTTAGGTGTCAGATTCCCTGATCTGACAAACAAAAGAGAATTTTTGTTTTGCTTTTTTGTAGTTAGATGTTTTTTTTGTTTTTTTTTTTTTTTTTTTTGTAATTAAGGGCTGGTTTTGATGAAAGAAATGCATGAAGGCCCTACAAGGTGTGAAAAATTACCCCCCAACCACACACACAAACACACACACACAAACTTCCAAAGCTGCTTGTCCCTTCATGACAAGTCCTGGCCAAAGTGCATGGACTATATCACATATAGTTGAGGTTTTTCTTTGCCACTCACACAACTGGTCAAGGACACACAGATTGAAAAAACAAGGACAAACAGATTGAAAAACAGCTTCTATCCCAGAGCGGCAACTATATTGAATTCTTCTGTGCAATATTAATATGACAACAGGAGTTGTGCAATAGTGAATAGAATGTAAGGAATGTGGTGTGAGAGATGTGTTCTGCGTGTTTTATGCTCTTGTGTTTTAAATGTGCACTTGAGATGGCATTTATTGTTGTTGTATGGAAGTACAATGACAAAAGTTATTTTATCATTCTATTCTACTGTGTTCTGATAGGGAATGCGAGTAGCAGCTCACTAATTAGTGTTAATACATCACTGCCTGAACTAATATCTAGTGTTGTGAAAATAAAACTCACTAAATTGGGGATTATATTAAAACATAGCATACATATTAGTGTTATTTCTCACAACTTTAGTCAACTGAGTCCAGTTTGGGTGAGATCTGCTCCATGCAAAGGTACAAGGGGCTGAGGTTTAACTCTGATCTTTCCTCCCCAGATTCAATGACTCCATAAAGAGGAGTGATGTATAAGTATGTGTGGGGAGGTACTCCATTGGGCTCACTGGCACACTTTTTATTTGTGTGCTAAAAGATCACAAACACAACTAACTCAAACAGTTGGCCAGCATGACCATTGTCTAGCTCTGTGGGATCAAAGGACCTGCCAAGCAAACATGTAATTTTCACAAGCTCAGAAAAAGGTAATAACTCTAAGCAGTGTGTTATATATGCAGTGTAGTAAGCAGTTCAGCCCTGAATAGATGTTTTCTTTTAGAAAAAGATGTTTGACAGTAGGGAAGGAAAGGAAGGAATCAGAACAAAACAAAATAAAACCCCTTTTCAGCCAGATCTCACTATTTCACAGGTTATAAGCATCATGTCGTTTTTACCATGGCAGCCTGCCTGAGCATGTGGATTTTATGGGCCAAGGGAGGTCAAAGGAAATGGAAAAAGGAAGAAATGTGTGCATGGCCCAATGAAGAACTTTGAAGGTTCCCATTAAAATCTCCTCTAGGGCATGCTGTTCCTTTGAACATAAAAAGAGCCCTCTCTGTCCAGGGAATCACCTACATACTAAGTGTGGTTCTGTAGAAAAGTGCGGAAAAAACAGAGAAAGTCAGTGAAACTTTTATTCGAAGGCTGGTCAATGATTTGTCTCCCTTTTTCAAAGAAAACATACAGAGGGAGGGAATTTAAATCTTCTTGACATTTAAAAGGAATGGGTCTTGTGTGTTGTATGTTTAAGGAATCAGTCTTACCAGATGGAAATATGTGATTAACTTACCATATATAGACCATAGTTTAACTAAATTTTATTTATATATCTCCCAGAGTGGCCTCAAAGCTACATGAGCAGTCTATAAATCTAATAAATAAATAAAATAAATAAATGTCTGGTGTTCCAAGAGGCTATAAGACTTAAAGTACAACAACAACAATGTGGCATAGGGAAACGAGTGTCAGATAAGGATTCTATTTGCATCTCTAATCAGCAATGGAAACTCACTGAGGAAAGCAATGATAAACCATTCCTTCAGCATCTTACATATCCTGAAAACCCTGTTATTTATTTATTTATTTATTTATTGGACTTATACACCGCACCATCTAGCAACAAGGTCACTCTGGACCCCGCTTAGCTTCCAAAATCAGGCGAGATCGCATGTGCTTAGGGCATGTAGGCAGCACTCTGGACAGTGTTAAGTTGCCTTAAGTCAGAGGGTGTTTGGCAGTGGCTAACACACACAGGTACAGTATCATAAATTCAGTGATTTTCAAGACAGTGGCAAGAAAGCAAAAAGTCCTGTGTCACCTGAAAGAATAGCAGGCTTTATTTGGCACAAAGTTTCATGGACTGTGCACCCAGTTGATCGGATGTATAGTCAGCACATATAAACAGACACACAAATGCACATGTAAAACAAGGGGGGGGGAGTTATCCATGATGTTTTTTTAAGCAGTCATTAAATGTTGTTAGCAGTCAGGTTTTACAGGTTTGTAACAGACAGAAACACATCTCAGTGCTAGTCTTTAGGAATCACTGAAAGAATACGTTGGGTGATAAAATGATTTGAGGCCTTAAAGAAGGAATTTCTCAGACTGTGATATCTGTCATCCAATGAGAGTGAACAGATCAACATGGCCAGATGGATCCTAAGGAACAAACAAACAAATAAAAAGCCACATTCTTTTGGTTTAAAATATTTTTACCCCACCTTTCTCTTTATAAAGGCCTTAAGCAAAGCAAAGCAAAGCTTGTATGCCACCCCATAGTGCTTAAAGCATTCTCTGGGCAGTTTACAATTTATTTATGTAGGTTACACATTGCCTCCTCCAACACCACCAGTGAGCGGGTACTCGTTTTACCAACCTCGGAAGGATAGAAGGCTGGGTCAGCCATTAGCCAGATACCTGAGACTAAACCCCAAGTTATGAACAAACTTATAGCTGCAGTACAGCAGTTTAAACACTGCAGCACAAGGCTCTTCAGACAGTTTGCATCATTAAAAGGCAGTATTCAAAGCTTTTAAAAAGTATGTTTATAAATATTGAGAAGGATCAAGCAACGTTTTAAAAACATTTTTAAAAAAGTATAAAAATGCAACATCAGAAACACATTCAAAACAGTAATGATCAGCAATCCATTTAAAAACCCATTCAGGCCACCAGACACTGAGGGGAAGCTTGCCTGATGAAAAAGGTCTTTACCTACTTTTGGAAAGACAGCAAAGATGAGGCCAGCCTGGCCTCCTGTGGGAAAGAGTTCCAAGATCTGGAAGTATCCTCATCAAACACAACTGTGAAGATGGTGGGAACAAGAGGAAGGCCTGCAGACATTAACACCGAGCAGGCTCATAAGGGGAGACAAAGAACTTGAGATAGCTGTTCAAGCCTTTATACATGAAAACCTGCACTTTGAATCGTGGCAGCCGGTGGAACTGCTGTAACAGGTGGGTTATGTGACAACCCCAGTTCACAATATGGCTGCCAAATCCACTGAAGCTTCCAGACACTTTTCAGACGCATCCCCGTGTATAGCACATTGTAGTAAACAATAAACAATGTCAACTGGATCTCCCTTATCCACATGCTTGTTGACACTCTCAAAGAACTCCAACAGAGTAGTGAGGCATGATTTGCCCTTGCAAAAGCCGTGTTGGCTCTCCTTCAGCAGCACTTTCTCTTCTATGTGCCTATTAATTTTATTTTTTAGGATGGCTTCCATCACTTTACCTGGGACACATGTCAAACTGACTTGTCAGGGGGATGGTAAAAAAAGCTAAAGCGCAAAACTAACTTAGACTTGCCAGGATGATTAAAGATAGTAAAAAGGGTTTCTTTAGTTATGTCCACAGCAAAAGGAAAAATAAGGAAATGATAGGCTCTCTGCGTGGCAATGATAACCAGTTACCTACAGGAGACAAGGAAAAGTCAGAACTACTCAACACCTTTTTTGCCTCTGTTTTCTCCAAAAGGGAAGAAAGAGATCTGCTGGGACAAAGAGTAGATGAGGTAGGATGGGAATTGCAAAATAGAATAGGTAGGGAGGTAGTACAGGAACATCTGGAAACATTAAATGAATTTAAGTCTCCTGGGCCAGATGAATTACAGACAAGGATATTAAAAGAACTGGCAGAAGTAATTTCAGAACCATTGGCAATAATCTTTGAGAAGTCCTGGAAGACAGGAGAATTCCCCATCGATTGGAGGAGGGCTAATGTTGTCCCCATCTTCAAAAGGGGGGAAAAAGAGGACCCAAATAATTACTGCCCAGTCAGCTTGACTTCAATTCCTGGAAAGATCCTAGAGCAGATTATTAAGCAGTCAGTCTGCAGTTATCTAACAAACAATAATGCCATTACAAGAAGTCAACACGGGTTTCTTAAAAACAAGTCATGCCAGACTAATTTGATCTCTTTCTTTGATAGAATTACAGGCCTGGTGGATGAGGTGAATGCTGTGGATATTGCTTATCTGGACTTTAGCAAGGCCTTCGATAAGGTTCCCCATGGTATTCTTGCTAAGAAGTTAGTAGGAAGTGGGATAGATAGTGCTACTGTTAGGTGGATTTGTAATTGGTTGACTGATCGCACCCAAAGGGTGATCATAAATGGCCTCTCATCAGCTTGGAGAGATGTGACCAGTGGAGTGCCCCAGGGTTCTGTTCTGGGTCCAGTGCTGTTCAATATATTTATTAATGACTTGGAGGAAGGAATAGAGAGTATGCTAATTAAATTTGCAGATGATACCAAATTGGGAGTGCTTGCTAATTCCCTAGAGGATCGGATGAAAATCCAAAAGGACCTTGACAGATTAGAATGCTGGGCCAAAGCTAATGGAATGGATTTCAACAGAGGGAAATGTAGAGTGCTACATCTAGGTAAAAAGAATGAATTGCACAGATATAGGATGGGGGACACTTGGCTAGAGAATAGTACCTGTGAAAGGGATTTGGGGGTCTTGGTGGACCACAAATTGAACATGAGTCAGCAGTGTGATGCAGCGGCCAGGAAAGCCAATGCGATTCTTGGTTGCATCAACAGAACCATCGTGTCTAGATCAAGGGAAGTGATAGTGCCACTCTATTCTGCTCTGGTCAGACCCCACCTGGAGTACTGTGTCCAGTTCTGTGCGCCTCAGTTTAAAAAGGATGTTGACAACCTCGAGCGGGTGCAGAGGAGGGCGACCAGGATGGTTGAGAATCTGGAGGAAATGTCTTATGAGGAACGGCTTAGGGAACTGGGAATGTTTAGCCTTTCAAAAAGAAGACTGAGAGGTTTGTTTAAATATTTCAAAGGATGTCATATTGAAGAGGGAACAGGTTTGTTTTCCATGGCTTCAGAGACTAGGACTCGGGGCAATGGTTTCAAACTACAAGAAAAGAGATTCCATTTGAACATTAGGAAGAACTTCATGACAGTTAGAGCTGTTCGGCAGTGGAATATGCTGCCATGGAGGGTGGTGGAGTCTCCTTCTTTGGTGGTTTTTAAGCAGAGGCTGGATGGCCATCTGTCGGAAATATTGTGAAGGGGTTCCTGCATGGCAGGGGGTTGGACTAGATGGCCCATGAGGTCTCTTCCAACTCTATGATTCTATGATTCTATGATTCTATGATTCCTGGCTCACCTCTGGATCCTTTTTTGAATCTAAAGATGCCCCACAGTTACAGCTGTTTGTGTGTTTCCATTCAAGTGAACATGAGCTCTGGACATGTGGCAATCCAAATATTTGTCCAGATCTGGCAACTGGGTTGGGCTGGGGAAATATGTCAACAGCTCTGTTCAATACCATTTGTTTTAAAGTCTTCAAGATGAACAGACAACATGAGCTCCTAAATAGATATGACTCAGCATTTATTAATATAACTTAACCACTTTTCCAATTAACCACTGAAGCATAAAAAAAGATTTCAGAGTACTTCATCCTGCTTGGAGCTTATAGATAAGGAAAAAACATATTTTAGAAACAGTTTTCTCCTCCTCGTGAACTGCAATCTATTTTGTACAGTACCATCTCATAACAAAATGGCACAAACAATTGCACCTGTCCCAGCTGTATTGATTAGAGCATTAGGAGTTAGTATGAGAGATTTCTATCTATGGTACATTTCTCCCTGCTTCAAGGTATTTAATGTAAACTCAGCTAAAAATAGCTTCTAATACATTGTGCTGCTACCTGCCATTTTAGGGGCAGGGGATGAGTATGAGATTGCATTAGTTTTATTCTCTATTTTGTAGGACCTTTCTTATGTGGCTACAATAGGACCTATAAATAGGGTTTCAATACAGTCTTATCAAGAACGAAATAGGGACAGAAAGACATAAAATATTATTGATAAATTACAATAAGAGACAAAACATGCCTGGGATACAGAGTTATTGATCTATACAAGTTAGTAGTTCATAATAATAACTGTGAATAAATCTGGGTACACACCACATCCTCTATGCCCTTTCTTACTAATAAGCCTTCTGTGTGGTAGTAGTGGCTTGCCTAATTTTTAAAAGTCCATAAATTTATATAATGTGCATTTATTTTCATCATAATGATAATGCTGGAAAGGATATCAATGTTGTCCATTCCTTACTATCAATGTTTTCTACTCCTTACTGACTAAGGAATCCCAGTATGAAAACATATAATAAAGGGAAATCTGCCACCTTTCCAGGCAGTTCCACTTATAAATTCCTACTGCTGAGACACTTCCCTCCCATCCAAAAACAACAAAGAAATAAACACGTTTAATCCAAATCCTCTTGTATTTGGGCCACTGACTCAGGTATTGTCCTCTGAAGAAAAGGAAAACAAAAGGACTATATCATCTGGAAGACAACCATGCCTTGAAAAGCTGAGCACTCTATACATACTGAATATATTTTGAGGTAATTCTGTGATTTCCATTCATCTCTCAAAATCAAGGATGTGTTTGTATTTGAACCTTTGAACTGAAGAGCTAGAAGGGAACCTGTGGATCAAGTCCAGCCCTTCTCTAGGAAGTATTTCAGAGCAATTATGTTCTAATTGTCTGATGACCAGAAAATGATGACAAAAGTCTAGGGATTTCTTTCCCTCTGTATTTTTTTTTGGGGGGGGAGGTGGATATTCTGTCTATTTAAAATTTTGAAACAGTTTGTTTTGAATGGGGAAAATATGCTTTTAAAATCTGGGAACTCAGATTTCCTGCCATCCCATGATATCCATTCATCAGGAAGCATCAAAGAGATGCTGAAATCCAAGTTTGCCTAGCTTATCTAACATCATCATTTACTTAGAGGTAAAAGGTAAAGGTAATGGTTCCTCCTGCATATGCATGCTAGTTATGTCCGACTCTGGGGGTGGTGCTCATTTCCATATTCAAGCCAAAGAGCCAGTGTTGTGCAAATCCATGGCCATGTGCCTGCAAGGAAACACTGTTTCACTGTTTCCTGCTTTTTACAGCAGTGCCTATTTATCTACTTGCATTTACATGCTTAGAGACAGAGGTATTATTCATGGGAAAACAATAAGCCACAATCTGAAACAAAGGACCATCCAAATGCTTTTCCAAGTATTGTGTTTGAAAGTTTCATGAAGCATAATGTACTATTCAGTCCTCCCTACTGGCAGAATGTGATCTGCTTTAGTGTTCTAGGATTTAGTTATTTATTTACTTATTCATTCATTCATTCATTCATTCATTCATTCATTCATTCATTTGATTTATATTCCACTCCCATTAGTGCTGAGACACTACTTTGGGCATGTTGATATGGATATAAAACAAGAGGGTAAATAATCATAAAACCACTAAAAGCAATTGCAAAAAACCATTAAAACAGATAACTGGGAGTTGAGTCATGGCTACTGGACTTCTTTTTTTGAGAGAGAGATAGAAACGTTTCGCTGTTCATCCAAACAGCTTCATAGGTCTGAATACAGCTAGTGCAAGAGACCTTCTTATAGTCAGCTTGACCTCTTGTCCCCTGGTCTGATTGGCTCATAAGATGAACAAAGCCTGAATAGGCTCGTTAGGGAGACATTAGTGTCCATGGCCTTAAGGTAAACAATGGCCTAAGGTGCTGAAACCCATCAAAAATGGGTCATTAGCTGTGACCTGGTGGTGAAGGCTCCTTGATTTGCCTGGGTACTTTGGAAAGTACAGCCTGATAAGTAGCAGATAGACTATGCCAGAGCCCACCACCTCTGTTGAGGGAGGGATTTTCAATGCTAACATGAATGGCTTCCCTTACTCCTCTCTCAAACCACCTCTCTTCTTTGTCTAATATGTGTACATCCTCATCTTTGAAATAGTGGCCTTTTTCCTTCAAATGGAGGTGTACTGCTGATTCAAAGTACCCAGGCAAATCAAGGAGCCTTCACCACCAGGTCACAGCTAATGACCCATTCTTGATGGGTTTCAGCACCTTAGGCCATTGTTTACCTTAAGGTCATGGACACTAATGTCTCCCTAACGAGCCTATTCAGGCTTTGTTCATCTTATGAGCCAATCAGACCAGGGGACAAGAGATCAAGCTGACTATAAGAAGGTCACTTGCACTAGCTGTATTCAGACTGATGAAGCTGTTTGGATGAACAGCGAAACATTTCTATCTCTCTCTCAAAAAAAGAAGTCCAGTAGCCATGACTAAACTCCCAGTTAAACGAACCTGGATGACTGAGAATCTTCACATACATTAAAACAGAGGGTGGATTCTAGGTCTGCCACCTTCTAGCCTCTCGGGACTGCCCCTTGTGAAAGGAGATGCAGATACATGAACTATAGGCAGTGAGGTATAATACAAAACCTATGGTTAGTTTTTGCACAGGCCATCCAGTTTCAGGGGCATAAACCTTTTATATCTTTAACTTGGCAAGGGTCATGTGTCATGTTCAAACTTTGTCGTTTCATCACCTGAGAGAAGCTGGGAATAACTTACAAAGAAACCAGGATTTCTCAGTCCTTAGACCAGGCATGTCCAAACTTCAGCCCTCCAGATGTTTTGGACCACAACTCCCACAGTCCTTTGTCACTGGCAATCTAAGCTTAGAATTCTGGGAGTTGTGGTCCAAAACATCTGGAGGGCCAATGTTTGGACATGCTTGCCTTAGACACTCTCAGTTCCAAGTCACATCAGTTTGTACTGAACTGAAACCAACAGACAGTCATAGAATTAAGAGTGTTTACCAAGGATGAAGAGATGTAGGGCCACACGTTCAGAGCCGTGCTAGCCAATTCAGCAAATCACCCAGTCACACCATTGACTTTTGAGGATCTAATACTGCAAAGAAAAAGTGCTATCTGTGCAAAGCCCTAGATGCTCACATCTCCACAATCTCACAGGAAGTGTCCCTTCCTTCAACTTGAAAAGTTGTTTTAATTCTAAATAAAAGTTAAAATGTAAAAAAACGTATTTTGAAACATGCTGGCTGCTAGGCATAGTCTACTTGCTGAGTGGGAATTATTGTGTAATCAGAACCATCCTGTTCCTCATTAGAGACTTCCCTTCCAGTTCTAGACTTCACACACTTCACCTCATGGTTTATGAACCACAAATACACTGAGAAATAAAAAGGAAGTATTTAATTAGCTGTAATCTGCTGCTCACAGTAGCATCATCCCCACTGCTCAGGCAGAGCTGCAGAACAGGATTTTGGCCATTAAAAGCAACACACCTGACATATGTAAGCAGATTGATGGCTGCCCTAATATTCAGTTGGTGTACATATCTGTCAGTTCATTTGTGAAGCTCTGTCCTTCAACTGAGGGACATGCTGTGAATCATCTTGTATAGTTTTCATCACTCCAACATGGGTAAGACTTTAGATCTGGAAACCAAGTATCACAGCCTAACATTGAATATAGCTCAAGAGACATCATCTTTAGACCACCCTCAGATACACTGTCTGATTTTTGTTGCTCCTTTCAGACGGAGAACGTCTAAGACCTGACATTCATATATCAACATACTATTCCTCTTAGCATTTAGGCTGACAAACATTCTTCATACACTTGTCACACCAGTGGAAAGATTAATTTATTTTGAATATAATTTCTGAACTTCAAAAGCCGGAAAAAAAACCATAAAATCTTCCCTTGCCACAAAATTAATTTAACTGTATCAGTGGAATTAAAAAGAGAGAGAGAAGAGAAGAGAAGGTTGGGGGCGGGGGGGATTATTCTATGTAAGGATATGCAGTAGCTTCTGAATGCAGATAATATTGTCCTGTTTAATGTAATGCAAGGCTTTTCATAATCAGCATTTGATGTTAAATCTCCACCCCCTTTATAAGTTTTTAATAAACCAAAAGCTTTTGTAAAGTTCAGGAAGAAATGATTCATTCTGTAATCAACCATCTTACTCACCAAGAATGATGCTGGTAATATTTATGCTACTGTTTCTAGAATCATCATTTTTAAAGGTTGAAATTTCAGAGGTTGAAAGCTCTATGATAGCACCCTTAACATTGGACAACACAAACAAGCAAGGAAAAAAAAAGTCTTAAGTCACTGCTGTGTAATTGGGATGCAAAATCCATTGTTATTCCCCACTGGAGTTGATGCAATGAATCACTGGGAGTTCTTAAAAGGATTGATTCACCATTTAGCAGCTGGTTCAGTGGATCTACTCTGGTGCATTCTAAGATTTAAGTCTTTGTTCCTTTAAATATGTTCAGATTGAATGATAGGGGAATGTGTGTACATTTTAGTCTAGAACAGACCTGCACAACAGGTAGACTGCAGGCTACCGGTAGTCCACGAAGGCTTTAAAAGTAACCTGCTGACCACCAATAAAAAAAAGTGAGGGGATAAGTTCTCCATCCTCCCTCCCCCATCCCAAGGACCACCACTGCCTCATCAAAGTTCTATGTCTGCCAGCCCACTGTCTCAGCTGAGTGGGGCAGTTTAAGGGCAATGGTGCAGTCCCCTGCTCCCCCTGTCAGCCAGATGATTGGTGTGCCACTGTCTCATGACCAGCTGAGTTGTTGGCACAGGGCAGAGGGAGAGGAGGGAAGGGGACAGTGAGAGGCGGGGTCGCGTGCGCACCTACCTCCTTTGCACAGTGACATCTCTCCTCTTCTTCCCCCTGGAGAATTCCTTCCTCCCACTCTTCTTCCCTCCTCCTCCTCCTCCTCCTCCTCCTCCTCCTCCTCCTCCTCCTCATCCCCCCCATGGCTGCTCCACAGAGACCATGACCTGCTGCTGCCACTGCTCCTCCTGCTCCCCTTCTGAGCCATTCCTTCCTTGTGCCACCACAGTGATGTGTTTACCCTGCTGCTGGCTTGGCCTGCCCCAGCTGTGTGGCGAACATGGTGGAGATGAGAGAGAGAGCCATGGGCAGCAGTGATAGCAGTGGCAAGGGGGTTGGAAGGGAGAACGGGGGAAGGAGGAGGGGAGGCATGTGCATGGTTGTGTGGGTTGCCCCTTGGAAGGGACAATCTGCGCAATTATGCATGAGCCTCCATTGCACCTGCGCACACTTGCTCAGCGTGTGCAAGGGAAGCATGTGCATGGTCAGCCTTCCCATAGGAATGCACTGAAATCTGTTCCCTCCGGAATGGATTAATTGATTTTCAATGCATTCTTATGGGAAACCACTGCTCTACTTACATTTCTTTTTACCTTACGAGCATGTGCTTGGAATGGATAAAATTCATAAGTCTAGGAATTAGTGTAGTAGACCTCAGGCACTTTGGGCCAGAAAAAGTAGACCTCAGCCTTTTCAAATTTGGACAGCCCTGGTCTAGAACATCTGAAATCTTCATTTCCTGTGGTTGGTTGCCAGTGAATGTTTCCCTTTATAATAAAACAGATGTTGAATCAAATAGTTTCTTTTATGGGAGCTAGACAGAAGTGTTTAAATCCCGAGTAATCTCCTTTTTATGGCCCCAGGGCTGTATTAATCTGTATAAAAAGGGAAGCAAATACAGAGCTTACTTAAAGCAAAGCTAATGCCTAAAATAAAAAATAAAAAAAAAGCAAAATGTTGGTCTGTGGCTGACAACTCTCCACCTCAGGTGTTTCTGTATAGTAGAACAACCGTCCTCCATTCTGGGCAGTTTTGATGTTTTCAATTCACTTTGTCTTCTTCCAGCATCATTTAAAACAATATTTTACAAAACAAACTTTGAACTGCAGGCAGTGGCACTTGACAGTGACTACATCTTTGGGAGGATGAACATAAGATAAGCTTGACATACTCACCAATAATGAGCCTGTTGGGATCTCAGAATCCATCATTTTTTACCTCTCCCTTCACCTCCAGCTCCAAAGGCAACTCCCATTTTTCTTCCATTACCCCAAACCATCTGCTGATTTATTTATTGTGATGCAGTTTTTTTAAAGGAATCACACATCTGGTTTGGGGATTATATGCCAAAACTTGACACCAGAAATTAATTAATTTATTTTATTTATACAGTTTATATGCCGCACACTACCTGGAGGTCTCTACTAGGGATGGGCACGAAATGAAAAATGCAATGCTGTTTTGTTGTTTTGTTATGTAATGAAGTGAAATGAAATGAAATGATAAAGCAGCATTTTGTTACAGATGAAATGAAATGGCCATTTTTCCATTTAAGCAAACTGTTTCATTCTGTCTGTAAAATGGTGGCTTATCTGTGGGTGTTCCGCCAATGCCACTGCTGCCGAGACTGCCCACCCAGGCCAGAGAGGGTGAGTGGCTAGTAGGCCAGCTTAGGCCCACTGTCACAGCCTCCACATTTGCCACTGGAGCCACTGCCACTGCAGCAGGAGAGAGCGAGTAGCCAGCAGGCCGGCCTAGGCTGCCAGAGTGGCTGCAGCTGCTGGTAGAAGTGGAGTCACCACCAGATAGCTGGGCAGGCCAGCTTAAGGCCCCACACCACCACCACCGGAGTCACCAGGGCCGCCAGCCAGCTGGGCAGGCTGGCCTAGGGCATCCTGCCGCTGCCACTGGAATTGCTCCCAGCCAGCTAGGCAAGCTGGCCTAGGGCCCACCACCACCTCTGCCAGAGTTGCCGCCAGCCAGCTGGGCAGGCCGGCTTAGCGCCCCCCCCCCCCCGCGCTGCTACGAGAGGTTCTGGAGCTGCTGCCGCAGGCAACAAAATGTTTCATTTCCTACGAATTTTTGTGCAAAAATTCATACGAGACAGAATAAAATGAAATGTGGAGGGCTCCGAAACAGAATGAAACAAAACACTGTTTTTCTGTTTTGTGCCCATCCCTAGTCTCTACCCGAAATGTCACTTGTTTGGACTACAGATCCCCATAATAACTGGTAGTACCTAGTTCTTCTCCTGACTTAGTATTTGTTTCTTGTCCCTTAACTAGCACTTTTGACAAAAAGAAAAATAAGGGAGTGTCACTAGTTGGCTAATAAAACTTTATTTATTATCATCATCATCAGCTGACCCTTTGCTATCCACCTTCTTTCCCCCAAAGATCTTCCACTTTCAAGAGCAGCCTGAGGGGTGATTTCCCTTCCACCAGAATCAACAAAAAAGGAAACTAGTCAGTTATATATATGCAGTACAGGCAAGAAGAAGCACAGAGGAAAACATGCCACCACCTTGTTTCCTGCTGGCATAAGCCAAGAGTGGAATAGCTGAAAGCATGTCTTCTGTTTTAGATTCTCCTTGTTCTATCTAGCAGGATTGTTCAATTCCTTATTTTAAATCACTCTGATCTGACATGAGAAAATGACATGAAACAAACATTTCCCAAAATAATGGCAAAGTTATGCAAGTGGTGGAATGGAAAGATGATAACTGGAAACATAAAAATTGTTATACCAGACACTTGATCTGATCAATGATCATGTGTCAAATATAAGAGCCATGACACTGCTCATTTTTATCTCTCACAAAGTGTTACCTGTTCAAAATCAAAATCAAAATTGCTTACCTGCACATTTTGTTCTTGTTGTGAGTGGAGGGCCAGGTGGTCCTGTTCCTCCTTCTCCAGGACGGGTAAGAAGTACTCTGATCTCATACTCCACATCGGGGTCTAAATGCCATAACTTATAATTGGGTGAATCAACAATGTGAGTTTCAGCCCAGTTCCCATTAGTTGTACGGTATTCCACCTCCTTCAGAATAATAGGTCCATCTCCAATAATAGAATTCGCATTTGGCTTGATCCAAAGGTAGGTGGCTCCAACTGCGAGAAGTTCAGGGGGTGCAATAGGTGTAGGAGGTTCTGTAGAAGAAGAAAAATATTTCTAGATGCTGTTTTTTTTAAAAAATGCTTTATTTAATGAGATTTAATGAATGTTATGTGGTGCAAAAGGAGGCATAGAGATATTCAAAGGTGATACAATTACCATCCATTATGAAAATAGTTATCTAAAATTCACTTATTTCATTTCCCTTTAATCAATATTATTTTATCTTGAACCAAGACCTCTTGAGTTTTAGTCCATCATTCTATCCACTATACCAGTGCTCCCCAACCTTTTTGTCTCCACGGACCGGTATTTGTTTGATTATTTTCCATCATTGTGGGGGCCGGGGATGGGGGAGGGAGGAGGGGAGGAGGAGGAGGTGGGGGCTTGGCGTGTGTACCTTGGGGGCCACGGGAGCGGCAGCACTCGGGCGGGGAGCCCGGGGCTCCTGGGCGGGCGGGCCCCGGCTCCTCTTCCTGTCGGCGGCCGGAGCCATTTGCCCCAACCGAGGCGGGCCGCGGCGGCGCGGCCGCGGCCAAAAAGAGCCAGGTTCAAAGGCTATACCCCACCTCGGTGGGGCACCTCTGCCCGCCTGCCCAGGAGCCCCGGGCTCCCCCACACCCCCTGCCGCCGTGCGCCGTGCCCGGCAGCGACTCCTCCTCCGGCTGCCTGCGGGAGAAGAGGAGGAGGAGGAGGGCGGCGGAGGAAAAGGGGAGGAGCCTCCCCGGCCTCCCCAGGCGGCCCGGTGCCAACCGGTTCACGGACCGGCACCGGTCCGCGGCCCGGGGGTTGGGGACCACTGCACTATACCACACTGGGTATTATTTAAGAAAAAAAAAAAAGACAAAGGTACACATGAATATATATAGGCATAGCTGCAGTTATACAGAATATGGAGCCTGTGTGCCATGTGCTGTCAGGTCGGAAATGACATATAGTGACCATAATATAGAAAGCTTTCAAGATAACTGACATACTTAAGGATTGTGTTACTTACCAGCACCAAACCTCCTAAACCCCCCTCATGAGTTTCCATTGTCAAGCTAGAATTTGAGCCTATTATACTAAACTGGATCCCATATGTACTGCACTATTTTCATGAACAAACAGTGCCACACGTTTATTGTAACTGCATGCTGGACAGTTGAATAGAGTTAATATTGAAGTTTAAGTTTCCAAGCTTAGGAAGATTTTCTATGGCATTATTCTGAAAGAGAGTTTATTTTAATTATGAGCAAGATGATTGGAACAGAGCTGTGACATTTCCCTCATTCATTACAGTTGCCATTTAAAATGCCTGAGTTCAAGCAACTTTCTTGGCGTGAATCATGGATGTTTTTGTTTTGTTTTTAGATTTGGTGGCCAAAATTACAGTAAATTGAAATATAGGTTCATTGCACAAGGAGGGGTTGGGAGGAGAAAACATGCATAGCCAATTAAGAATCTCTAGAGAGCAGAACTACAATAAGTATGCTAACTAAGCTGTATAGATAGTCAGATAATTAGTCCAGGAAAAAGAGTGTTGTTTACACAAGATTACATTCTCTTAGGCCTGCACACAGAAAATTGATATAAATAATATTGAGCCATGGATTATGATAATGTGGGTTCTATGCACTTCCAAATTAGCAGCTAGAAAATAGGGCTGACAGCTGTGGTGTCCCAATGGAACCCTGTTACAGTTCACTGGCTGTGGCTCAAGAAAACATCGGCTAAAGCATGAGGTGAGCAGCCATGATGTACTAGCAGGGTCATAAGAAGAAAAATCTCAAAGGTTTTATTGGGGGGAGGGGGGAGAACTCTAATGGGAAAGTTTATTCTGAGATATAATAGAAATTGGCTTGATTCCGCTGACTTGGAAGGGATTATATATGGCATGTTCACCTGCATAATTGACTTAAATACACATTGTAGCAATTTGCTAGCTTTCAAATGCCATGAGTTTCACAGAGTGAATGTCTTTAAATGATTTAAGCTCTCTCACAACACAAGTGAAGATATCCACAGATTTAACAATGATGCCAGTTGAATAATGATCAAGAATTTATCTTTGTCATTTTATATTCTTCCTAAATTGGTTCTCCCAACAAATACGAATTAATGAACTTTTAGCAATTTTTGACTCATTATTTCATCAGGCCATATCATGATCCCAAGGCACACAGATGTGCTAGATTTGAAGGGAAGCACCCCAACTCTCCTCTACAATCTCTGCAGGTTTGGTAAAGTTTGGGTGTGCCCAACCAAGTTGCTAAAAGGCACTTTCCGAGGGGGACAATTTGTAGGTATATAACTTAGATGTCTGAAGCCCTATCTTTACCAAACTTAGAGGGGTTGTAGAGGTGTGTTGGGAGCAGCCTCTTAGAAAGTTTGGTGTCTCTGGATGCTAGAAGGTTCTTTCCCGGGGGGGATTTTCTTTTGGGGTGCATACCTCATAGGTCTGAACACCATCTCTACTTCTAACCATACTTTTAATTTGCAACAGGGATGATGATTTTATAGCATAGATACAGGTGATCCAAGTTTCACTGTTCTGAACAGGCTATTTTGTATTAGCTATTCTGGGCTGCCAATTTTAATTATTATTGGTCATCCTCTCCCAGTATTAATTCAAAATATATATTAAGTGATGGTATTTACGACAGGAATTCAAGAGTTAACACAGTCACAGTAATAAAACCTTCTCTTTTAAGAATCTTTAATTTATAAAACACTGTAAAAATGTCAAGCCTGAAGCTGAATCTATTGTACATTGCTGTTGGATGTGTGTATAGTTCTTCAGCTTACCAGACAAAATGTATTTCTCAGTGATTCATAACTTTAAAGAACAAGGAGAACATGATAAGTCCCACTAAAATATGTGGGTTCGGTGGGATATTTTTATATGATTTACATCAAGAAGGACATGATGGAAACCCCACCAAAATATATGTTTTAACAAAACTAATTTTATTGGGAGACTGCTGCATCATACTTACTGGAAATAAACACAGCAAAAGAATAGGTGGCACAATATACATTAGCAAAATAGCACATATTGCAGTTCCAAGTATACTATCAGTACTAATTTAAAAATGGAGAACTAGTTTGGAAAACTGAAATTCAATTTTCAGCCTAGCTCCTGTAATTTAGTCATTAAATCATACATCTAAAAGATGTATGTACTGTGATGGGGGTTCCTGCATGGCAGGGTGTTGGACTGGATGGCCCTTGTCGTCTCTTCCAACTCTATGATTCTATGAAGAGTGCCTGACTTCTTACACATCTCCCAAGAGAGGACACACTTCACAATCAAAGAGGACAAGTGAACACACATATGTGCATACACTAATTTATACCTATAGATATTTAATTTAGGCAGGGGAATGTATTATAACTTAAAATGGACACAACTTGTAATGGAAGATACCTACAAGGATAGTCCAAACAGAGGGGAGGCTCCTTCTGTGTCCCAATTCCAAATTATTTTGACCTTATTTTTTAGTGACCACTGGAAAGTCTTGTCATCAACAGCCATGCACAGCTCTTGCAAACAGAGATGGGCACGGAATGATTTTTTTGTTTCTTTATTCGTTATTCATTTCATTATGTAATGAAATGAATAACGAACCTGGCACAGGAAAAGGAACAAACCAAACCAAACCAAACCAAACCAAGAAAATTAGGTTTGTTATGTTTCATTTCGTTAATGAGGGTGTGTGATGAAATGAGCTGTTTAAAATGTTAAAAAAACATCCTGACTATCCATAAAAACCCAGCGATAATCATTTTATTCTGAAAATACCAAAAACATTCAAACCAAGAAAAGTTAGGTTTGTTATGTTTTTTCCCTGGCCGCTTTTTTGTTAATGAGGGTGTGTGATGAAATGAGCTGTTTAAAATGTTAAAAAAACATCCTGACTATCCATAAAAACCCAGCAATAATCATTTTATTCTGACTGATAATACCTGCCAGTGGGGTTTGGGGTCCTTAAAACATTCATTTATGTCTTTTATCATACCACAGTGCATTTTTTTCCTTTAAGGTGACAGGGCATCCACACAAAATGGCTGCCACATGCCTAATATTGATTTCTTGGGCATTAAAACACCCTGGACATCTGTAAAAACCTAGCAAAAATTATTTATTCTACCTGATAATACCTGCCAGTGGGGTTTGGGGTCCTTAAAACATTCATTTATGTCTTTTCTCACATCACAATGTATTTTTCCCCCTTTAAGGACACAAAATGGATGCCAGCCACATGCATTTCTTGGGTATTAAAAACATGCAAGGGGGTGAGGGGTGCTTAAAACATGCATTTATGCCTTTTCTCAGATCACTTTAATTTTATTTTATTTTCTGGTATTTTTGAGTCGATTCATAGCTTCCTTGAATTTATTTTTATTTTTTATTTATCCTTATTTTACTATATCATGCATTCAGCACAGTCACATGGTCTAGCCATGTGATGGGATCATGTAAATTCTTGGACAACTTCAACAAATAGCATGCCCAGGTTGCAGTGGGAAGGTCTGGCAGCTCCAGAATTACACTGGTGACAATGAGGCCTGTAATAAGACTTCCTGGGGTAGGAACTGGCAAGCCACCCCAGTATCCCTGCCAAGAAAATTCCATGGACAGAAACAAAAGGCTAAAAGATATGAGGCTGGAAGATGAGCCCCGTCAGGTCGGAAGGCATCCAACATACTACTGAGGAAGAGCGGATGACAAGCACAAGTAGCTCCAGAGCTAATGAAGTGGCTGGGCCAAAGCCAAAAGGATGCTCAGCTGCAGATGTGCAAGGAAGAGAAAGGAAAGTCCAATGTTGCAAAGAAATATACAGAATAGGAACCTGGAATGTGAGATCTATGAACCAGGGTAAGCTGGATGTGGTCAAACGTGAGATGGAAAGAATAAACATTGACATCTTGGGCATCAGCGAACTTAAATGGACAGGAATGGGTGAATTCAGTTACAGATTTTGAAAGCTGAGGCTCCAGTACTTTGGCCACCTCATGAGGAAAGAGGAGTCCTTGGAAAAGTCCCTGATGTTGGGAAAGATTGAAGGCAAAAGGAAACGAGGATGACAGAGAATGAGATGGTTGGACAGTGTCATCGATGCAACCAATATAGATTTGACCAAACTCTGGGAGCCAGTGGAAGATAGGAAGGCCTGGAGAGCTCTGGTCCATGGGGTCACAAAGAGTTGGACATGACTGAACGACTGAACAACAAAAACAACAAAAACAACTTCAGTTTCTAGGGCAGTGTATTGTGTTAACAAGCCTTAAAGCTTTCTTTACTGAAACCATGAGAAAGACTATCCAAGCAAGCTTATATAGGCAACATCTCAGTAGCTGGAAGGTGAATAACAAGATAAAAGCTGCTGTGACACATGATGGACTTCTTCCATTTGGATTTGAAATGTCAATGAGTTTTTTCTGGGAAAGAATGAGAACATATGAAGTCCTCTGTTGCTTGTTCCAAATGGGAGGAAATGTCACTACCATTTCCCTTACTGTTTTATGAACTTGATTTTATTGTTACCTGCTGTTAATCTTTCACATTCTCATCTGAGCACTCAATTGAAATTATTGTTCCTGGGCTTTGTTATTTTTAAAAATAAACACTTTAACAATCAGTTGTCTAGATTTTCTAAAATGTAGTACTTATACTAGCAGCTTCTCCAAGACATTTTTGTGGTGTACACTGTAAACAAGATATGTATGTTTAGATAGACATGTGTGCCTATCTAAACATACCATGTGTATTTTATATAGATCTAGAGGTTCACATAGACTTTGTGTTTATAAGTACTTATTTCCTTGTAGCTTTAATGTAATGTTGTCTATTAATGCTGTAAGATGTCCCTCAATTCCTTGTTCTCAAATACTGGAACATGTCTTAATTATACTGGACTGTATATTATCCCTCATTACTGTAAGCCATCTTGGTTCCTTTTCCAAGGAGAAAGGTGTGGTAAAAATACTCTTCTAAAATAAAATAATAATAAATAAATTCCAGATATTTTATTTTATTTTATTTTATTTTATTTTATTTTAGAGAATCACAAATTTTTACTGCAACTTTCAGTGAAAGCTATGTCAGTATAAAAGAAGCAGCAATGGTCAACAACACAGCTTATTTCAAGATCACCTTCGGTGACATTGTTTGGTTAAAATAAGTTTTTGCATGGCCCAAACCTGATCCAGTTGAGGAAAGTTGAAGCAGGTCCCACTCAGCAATTCATTTCAAACAAGAGCATGGCAAATGAGAAGCTTTGTGAAGAATACATGAGGTAGGTAGGGAAGAAGCTATAAAACCATGATAGCTTAGTCTTGTGGCATATGGGACTCGCATATACAACCCTGAAACATCCAACAATGTTTGCTTTAGGACAGGCCTATCATGTTTAAACAAAAGACCAAAAGGCTCTCTTTCATGCAATCTATGTTCCTTCAGTGATTGCTCAAACACAGCCTCTAAACATGGATGATTCATGTTTACAAGTAAGGGATACAGTCAGCTTCTAGGGTTTCCCCTTGTGTGGTGTCTTTCTGTGAATGACAGTGACAGGAAGGGAGAATCCCATTGACTATCTTGATTGCTACCATTGATGTTGTCAACATTCAAGGTACCCTTCGATATTTAAATATTGGCATCCTTTTTCTTGTTGGTAATGTTTGACCTGTTGCACTCTATGGTGCAGAGTGCTGCCCAGCAATTAAAGAAACTGAATGTTGCCTTGGTGTCATGGAGACAAAGATGCTGCAATGGACCTCTGGCCTCACATGAAAGGATCATGTGCGCAATGATGACATCAGAGCAAAATACAGCATTGCACCTATCACCGTCAATATGTGTGAAGCCCGACTGAGTTGGTTTCGTCATGTCCTGCATGCTGATGAGGAAAGTCTGGCCAAAAAGGGTCTCATTCTGCAGGTCAGTGGATCCTGACTGAGGGGTCATCCCAAACATGGATGAACATGTTTGAGAATGACATGAAGTTGTCCCAGCTTCACCCAGACCTAGCCCATGACTGCACCAAGTGGAGGACCAAAACAAGAATAGTGGACCCCATCACCAAGTGGGACAAACATGAAGAAGAAGAAGAAGAAGAAGAAGAAGAAGAAGAAGAAGAAGAAGAAGAAGAAGAAGAAGAAGAAGAAGAAGAAGAAGAAGAAGAAGAAGAAGAAGAAGAAGAAGAAGAAGAATGCAAGCATCATATTGTGGAGCAATATTGAGGCATATCCTGCCTTTTGAATCATGGGTACAGAGATGAAATATCCCATAGACTCAAAGAATAATGATTTGTATCCCTGTTCCATGCAGGAATGCAAATCAAAGGATACCTGCCAGGTGGTTGTCTAAAATTTCTCTTGAATGCCTTCAGTGTTAGAGCACTCTTCACCTTGAAAGCTAATTTGTTATGCATATTCATAAACCCAAAGTTTCTTGAGTAATTTAATGTCTTTGTTGGCTGGTATTTGTAGAATTCTGGGTGAGTTCTGGGAGTTGATGTTCAAAATAAATAAATAAATAATAAATAAATAAATAAATAAATAAAAGGTACACCCTGTGACCAGCCCAGCCTGGCTAATGACCTTTAAATTGCCTTCTCCTCTGCTAATGCCAGCCTTAAGCCAAAATCACATACAAAGACACACACTCTCACATACACCTCTCCATCCATCTCCACACAGAGCTTTTCTACCCCCACACGTGCATTGTTACCATTCCTGACTGCAGTGGAACCTGTGGAGCACGTGTACATGCATGGAAGAGAGCCTCATACAGCAGGGATGAAAACTGGATGACATTTTGCTTGAAACATAAAAGCAAAGACTTTAAATAGCATAATGATTACATATATTATAAGAGTCAACTTTGCCACTTCAGAACATTATACAACTTCCTGGACAATCCAAAACGCCTGTTGTTAGAAACAATCTAACTCTTTCTCCTTCTGTATCATCTTCTGTCTCCCTCCTCTCCCTTCCCTTCATCTTCTCATAGCCCCTCTGAGCATGCCTTGATTGGCTTTCCTTTCTGATGCCTCCCAGTCAATCTCTTTCTTCCTAGGCAGAACATTTGAGGCTCTGTCACACACTCCTACTAACAAGTGACCCCTATGTTTCACTGTTCTTTGCTATAGGGGAGGCAACCATTTTTCTGGCAGCAGCTGTTATGAAATTTTCAAAAGAGCCATACTGAAAGCATGGCTTTCTGAGGGAAGCAAAATAGTAGCTGTTCTTCTGTTTTGAAAACTCTTTTGCTTTGCTATGAAAAACATAGGCAAAATACAGCAGTCTATTTTGAGGTTGGTGAAATGGCTGGGCCATGATCTTTAATTTCAAAAGCTCCCCCCTTTGAAGAAATGCAGAGCCCTGGGCATTTGTTTGATCAAATGTACAAAAGCAGGTGATCTTTTCACATGGATTTAGCTGTTCGCCTTCGAAAATACAAATTTAAAACCCATCAGGCTGAAAATGATCGGGCAAGTCTGTATAAGCAAAACTAATAATAACATTTCTATCCCTCCAGCGAGTCATTTTATTCCCTTGCACAGAACTTTCTACATTCACCCACGGTGGTGATTGTTAAAAATTCTCTTTTACTTTAAAAAAAGGGGGAAGCAGACCACCCAGCATATAAAAAGGTGCCCTTGAAACTCAGAAAAGTTAAAAAAGCATCTTCTCATAAAATAGTATGCAGGTCTGGGTGTTGTTGAAAGAGAACAGCCATCATTGATCCCTGCCCTGATCTTCTCAGACTACTCTGGCTTAGAAACTGAAGTGAGTAATATTCAAGACTCAGCTATGGGGCATGACAGAGGCACTGTACAGTGATGGAAGACAGTTTCTCTTTGAGGAAAAACTTAAATCACCCATAACATCATACATATTAACAGTATAGAATGAGTTGGTGTACAGGAATGTGGCCAGGGTAGCAAAGGCTCAGCATTTCATATGAATTGTCATTCCTTGCTATTGCAACAGATGGCATTATCTACACAAACTATCTAGTTGTTTTGTAGGAAGGAAGGAAGGAAGGAAGGAAGGAAGGAAGGAAGGAAGGAAGGAAGGAAGGAAGGAAGGAAGGAAGGAAGGAAGGAAGGAAAAAACTGGTGACTATAGGTATGGCAGATTATTGAAGCTCAGTGAAAAATATGTATTTACTATTTATTTATTTCAAATATTTTACACCACCTTTCTCCTTGAAGATGATCCCAGGCAGCTTACAATTGAAGGCAAATATTTCAAGATGAAGACAATGAGTATGGTTGTTTACAACATTAAAGGCAATATTTATAAAGTGAAGAACAATGAATCTGAAAAGACATCTTACATCATTAACAAGGAAATATTAAAGCTAAGAACAATAAGGAAACAAATAGTACAGGGCAAAATGCCACTCTGAGAAATGGAAAACACAAATACTACTAAAAAGAGAACAGCTTGGCCTATTGCTTGTATCAAAGCAGAAAGCCAGCCTCAGCTCCGCTCCTCTTCCTTTTCACAGGTATAACTTAGCTCTGGCTGTCTGAGGCAGCACCTCTGGTGCACAGCACCATTTTGTGCCACACTTAGTGCCGCAGGGAGCACCACAGATGTTTTTAGTGATTTTTTTTTAAAAAAAATTTTTTTAAAAAATATTTGTTTTGCTGGTTCGTTTGGATTAGTTATTTGTTTTATTTCTTCTCAAGCACCCACCGTGCCGCCCCTGGGGCCGGGTGGGCACTTCTTTTATTTTTTATTTTTTATTTCTTTTAGAGCACTAATCAGGCCACCCCTGGGGCCGGGTGGGCCTTCCTTTTTATTCTTTTAGTTTTTTTAGGGGTGGGGTTAAAAGTCCCCAGCAGGAGCTTTTTGAGGTGCTGGTTTGGAGCCAGCGCCTTGTATTTTTTTTCTCCAAGTGCCGACAGCACAGCCCCTGGGGCCGGGTCGGTGCTTGTTTTATTTCTCCCCCCCCCTTTATTTTAGAGTACCGACCCAGCCATCCCTGGGGCCGGGTCGGCATTCCTTTTTATTTTATTGCATTTTATTTTATTTTATATTTTACTAGTGACCATGTGGCCCACGCTACAGCAAGTTGCCTTTTTTAAAAAAAAAAATTGCCAGCACCAGGAGGACCCACCGGACCAGGAAGGACATCCAGGACCAGCAGCAGCACCAGGTAGGAGACACCGCCGGAAACAAAATTAAGTGAAATGAAATGGAAATTTCCGTTTTATTTCATTTTGTTTCTCTTAGAGGGGGCAGTTTGCTATTCATTTCATTACATAAAAAAATGAATTACAAAATGAATCAAAAGTTCATTTCATGCCCATCTCTACTTGTGTGTGTGTGTGTGTGTTGTGTTGTTACAATTGTGGGATGTGTAATCTTCAGGCTTAAAACCGGGGTACTTCAAGGGCCAGATGAAGGGGAGTGGTATCAAGAGACAGATATCTAGTTTTGTGAGTTCCCAGACACATTTGGTGGGGCCACTGTGAGATAAAGGAAGCTGGACTACATGGGCCTTTGGCCTGATCCAGCATGGCTCTTCTTATGTTCATATGTTATGTTCTTATGTTCCTAAGAATCATCTTAAGAATCATTGTATAAAATGGTATACAACATCAAGCATAATGCTGGCCAGCAACTAAAGAAGTTGAATGATGCCTTAGTGTCATGGAGACAAAGATACTAAGATGGACCTCCGGCCTCACAAAAGGTTCATGTGCGCAATGATCTAAATATAGTATTGCACCAATTGGTAACAAGATGTGTGAAGTCCAACCACGTTGGTATGAACACATCTTGCATGCCAATGAGAAAACTCTGGCCAAAAAAGGTCTCACCCTGGAAGTCAGTGGATCTCAACTGAAGGGATGACCCAAACAGCGCTGGATGAGCACTTTTGACAATGACATGAAGTTGTCCCGGGTTCAGTATGACCTACCCCATGACCATGCCAAATGAAGGCAAAAATAAGAATAGCGAACCCCACCACCAAGTAGAACAAACACTTAGAACAAGTAGCAAAATGTATGAAGCAGAAAAGAAAATAATAATTTGGTAAATAAAGTGTTATCATATAAAGAAAAATATTAAGAGAGAAATCAAAGAAATCAAATAAGTCAGCAAAAGAATATTGTAGAACATAGGCTATCACTGAGTTTCTGAGAAATTTAATTTCATACAAAATATGTAGCTTAGTTAAGAAGAAAATATATATAGCTACTGGAGCCTTGTGGCACAGTGGTTGAATGCCTGTATTGCAGATAAAACTGTGCTCACGACCTGGGGTTCAATCCCAGGTAGCAGGCTCATGGTTGAAACAGCCTTCCATCCTTCTGAGGTCAGTAAAATGAGTACCCAGCTTGCTGGGGGGGGGAATGTGTAGCCTGTATACTGTAGTTAAAACTGTAAACCACCCAGACAATACTTGAAACTGCCCAGAGTAGCCATGTAGCTAGATGGAGCAGTATATAAATGTAATAAATAAATAAATAAATTATTGAAGTGGTATGGGTGGTATACAACAACACTTTGCTTTACTGATTATCTGAATTTGTATTCATTTCTATGTGTCTTCTATTTATAGGATGTACACTTTTTGCCAAAATTTTATCTCTGCCTGCTTCTGTGCTTTTAACAGCAGCTGACACTATGAAACAATATTTATATTCTATGAATATTTATCCCGCTTATTTTTAGAAAAGGAAAAATAACATGGATGAAAACAATACCAAATAGGGAATGGCGGAAATGTTGTTGCTTTTTTGTATACATTAAAGATAAATTGTGTAATATTCACTCATTTCTTGTTGGCAATTAATGTGTAACTGCTGCAATTTTGCAGCAACTGGTTGGTATAGACTCAAGAATGTCATCAGGGACCCCTTACTACCTAGTTAGAAGTTACCAAATATTATGTGGTTTTCCTTCTGCATACGTAAAAAAAAGCAACAGGACTTCAAATATATCAACATTAAACAAATAATAAAATACAGAGAAAAATAGCAAAGAAGGAGGTACGGTACAGACAAATGAATATATTCTTATGCTATCCACAACATGACATTTTTCAGGTGAAAGGTGTCCTTTAACAGCCACTGGCATCTGAATGTCCTTAGTTTCATGTTGTTGGAGAACATTCCATAGGTGACACAAGCAAAATAACCTTTTCTTTTTGTTAATTCCCAGATCTCCGTAGAATCAAACTAGAGCTTCAGCAGATGAACTGAGCAAACAAAGGAGAATGAAAAGAAGGAAGCAGCTCTAAAGCTACATAGGATCCATTACAGGTCAACATATTTTAAAAGGTACCTTGCAAGAGGCCTCAAATAGAGAGTTTAAAGAGTTTGATGTGTTTAACCTGGAAAAGAATGCAATATGACAACCATATTTAAATATGCATGGATGATGGAATGAGTTTATTTTGCCTCAACTAAATATTCTGATGGTACAAAGCATAGTAGAAGTAGAACAAAGCTGCCTTCAAAAGTGGTAGACTCTTCACATGCTTGTACAGCCCTGGTCAGTTCTATTATTTTTTATTTATTTGTTTGTTTGTTTTCTTTCTACACTGCCCATCTTCCAGCAGGAACTCTGGGCATTTAAAACAAGGTTCAAATCAACAATACAAACGGATCAATAGTACTAAACAAGAAGAGAGGGTAAACCCTCAGCAAGAGGTGTCAAGGGGTGGGGAAAAATCTGATATACTGTAGTATATCATGGGATCTGAGTTATCCGTGATGGATCAGGAAAGAGATCTTGGTGTGTTGGTGGACAGCTCCATGAAGGTGTCTACCCAATGTGTGGCAGCTGTGAAGAAGGCCAATTCCATGCTAGGGATTATCAAAAAGGGGATTGAAAATAAAACAGCCAACATTATAATGCCATTATACAAAACAATAGTAAGGCCGCACCTGGAGTATTGTGTACAGTTCTGGTCACCACATCTCAAAAAAGACATAGTAGAACCGGAAAAAGGTGCGAAAGAGAGAGACTAAAATGATTACTGGGCTGGGGC
This sequence comes from Phrynocephalus forsythii, assembly GCA_029282475.1. NCBI lineage: Eukaryota > Metazoa > Chordata > Lepidosauria > Squamata > Agamidae > Phrynocephalus > Phrynocephalus forsythii. The sequence goes on from JAPFRF010000005.1 coordinate 97,058,667, forward strand.
ACCTCCCTTATGAAGATAGGCCAAAACATTTGGGCCTCTTTAGTCTGGAAAAAAGGCGCCTGAGGGGGAATATGATTGAGACGTACAAAATAATGCAGGGCATGAGTAAAGTGGATAGAGGGACGCTCTTCTCCCTCTCACAAAATACCAGAACTAGGGAACATCCACTCAAATTGAGGGCTGGGAGAGTAAGAACTAACAAAAGAAAATATTTTTTTCACCCAGCACGTTATTAGTCTGTGGAACTCCCTGCCACAGGATGTGGTGATGGCATCTGGCCTGGATGCCTTCAAAATGGGATTGGACAGATTCCTGGAGGAAAAGTCCATCACAGGTTACAAACCATGATGGAGATGTGTAATCTCCAGGCTTAAAACCTGGCCAGATGCAGGGGAGTGGTATCAGGAGACAGATATCTAGTCTCATGCTCTCCCAAACGCATCTGGTGGGGCCACTTTGAGATACCGTAAGCTGTACTAGATGGGCATTTGGCCTGATCCATCATAGCTCTTCTTATTTTCTTATGTTCTTATGTCCTTTTGTCATGTAAGGACTATTACCTGCGATAGGGGTCTCTCATTAAGGATTGATCCCAACCTATGGCACTACGTAGGCTTCCGTATATATTTTAATAGTTAAGAAGTGAATAAAGTTGTGGCCCTTGTTTAACCCAAAGCTGTTGTCTCGTCTCTTTATTTTTGGCTGAGGGTGCAAAGATCTTCACACATTAGTGAAGGATAATTTTTTGACCCCTCCAATCAATCATGATTTTCCAGGTGGTTTTGCCAGATATCTCAGCACTTCAAATTCCTTTTGAACTAAAATCTAAAGCATATTAATCCACACTTGCATCCTGTAAATGAAATCACATCATCAGCTTCTCTCCACTGCTTCAACAGTTTGCTTTTGAAACACCTACAGACAATTAACTCATGTCTGCAACAAAGCATACACTACACTGCACCTAAGGATTTGCTGAATCGTGATAGCTGGCTAACCAAGTCACGAGGATAGAAAAGTGACACTTGGAAAAAGCTGCCAAGCTTACTGTGGAGTGGATTAATATAATCCTAAATGGCACCAGTTTCCTTTCAAAAGGAAGGTTCTTTGCACTAGTAAGTAGTCTGCCCTAGCTTTGGTTGGGGCTCATATTCTTAATGCCGTGTCTCACCCAGGTTCATTGATCACACATTTTTAAAATCCATTTCAGCTTTCCGCACTAGCAAGTTGCTAATCTCCCACAGGTCCTGGCGATTTATACTCCACATGCTCAATGTAGAAAAGATAACGTTGGTGGTTAGGGTGGAGGGAAAACACACGTGCTGTGAAACGTGTAATTTCAGGTCAATTTGAGTCCAAACAGCTTCATTAGTTGCTATGCTACCTGTTTACAAGGAAGGAAATGATTAGGCCAGTCAATTTTTGAAGGGTTACCTATAGTGGCAATTTTAAAACTTTTTGCTGTTCAGCAGATTTCTTTGTGTGTGTGTGTGTGTGTGTGTGTGTGTGTGTGTGTGTGTGTGTGTGTGTGTGTGTGTGTGTGTGTGTGTGTGTGTGTGTGTGTGTGAGAGAGAGAGAGAGAGAGAGAGAGAGAGAGAGAGAGAGAGAGAGAGAGAGAGAGGATGCTGCTGGCCTTTAACCTGCTGGAATAGCAAGTGACTGGAGGTATTCATACCAGACGCTCCATATATGAGTTTGTTTGGATTGATTAGGGAGTTTAATCCATGTGAGCCTGCTGTGTTGGCGGCAAAGAGCCTACAGTGAATTCCATTTTATGTCACACACACACACCCCAATTTGGTTTCAGAAATAGTGAAACATCAGCTTCCACACCCATCATTTTTTTGTCCTCTGACCTCAGCTTCCCAGCCACACCAATCAAAAGTACAAGGAAGACGAATGAAATAAGTAGAAATGAGACAGCAAGTGCTGGTGGGGTTATGAACAATGACAAAACAAGAAGCAGTGGAAGCAATAAAGCACTCCCAGTGAAATACATTGATTTATATATCCCACCTGCCCTTGAAGTCCTGTGGGCTGGCTCAAAACAGTTTAAAAGCCTAGAGCATGAGCCCTCCTCAGATCTATAAAATGATAAGATAAAAATGTGGAAGGAGCAGAAAATAAGCATGTCTCTCTCACACACACACACTTCTATCTTGACCAGCCCCAGGTTACATAAAAGGAGCACATGCTGAACATTTGGAATGTGTATCACATTCTAAAAATTACAGAAATAAGATACCTGTAAGATATTATTGTATGTCATGGCGACCCAAAAAGGAGCAATCTCTGAAATGTCCTGTCTTCACGATCCCTGTTTAGTTCTTGCAAACACACCTCTGTGGCTTCCTTTAGAGTCAATCCATCCCATAGACTCATAGACTGATGAAGTTTGGAGAAGCACATGAGGCTATTGAGTCCAAACCCCTGCTCAAGAAAAAAATACACATCATAGGCTATCTGCGTCAAGAGCCTCGTGGCACCGTGGTTAAATGCTTGTACTGCAGGTAAAACTGTGCTCACGACCTGGGGTACAATCCCAGGTAGCAGGCTCATGGTTGACTCAGCCTTTCATCCTTCTGAGATAGGTAAAATGAGTACCCAGCTTGCTTGGGGGGGGATGCGTAGCCTGCATACTGTAATTAAAATTGTTAACCGCCCAAAGACTACTTGAAGTGATATGGGGCGGTATATAAGCAGACCACTTTGCTTTGCTTTTGCTTTGCCAGGTGGTTGTCCAAAATTCTGTCTAGTGCCTCCAGAGTTGGGGCATTCACCTTCTCTCTCAAGATAATTGGTTCAATTGCTGTACAGTGACCCCCTGCCTATCGCGGGGGTTAGGGACCCAACCCGACCCACAAAAATTGAAAATCTGCAATATGCGGATGCAGGTCCAGTTAGGCCTGGGGCACCTAGCTGGGGGCTCTTGTACTTATCCCTAGCCTGGTGCTGCCCCAAGCGGGCCTGCACAGGGCTTTCTGGGTCTTCAGAGGACTCCAACACACCCTCCCCCCATACCCCAGGCCTTTCCCCCTTAACCCAGGGGGTCTTTTTTCATATACTGTGATCCTACGATATAACGGGACCACAATATATGAACCGTGAATGGGCGCGGGACCACTGTATTGCTCTAAGTTAGGAGTTTTTCCCCGATAGCTGACCAAAATCTGGCTTCCTGTAACTTGAACTGGTTGTTGCATGTCCTGGACTCTGGGTTGATTGAGACTAGGTCCTGCTCCTTCTAACTGAAGCCTTTGAAGTATCTGGAAAGCACTTTCATATCTCCCCTCAATCTTCTTCTCCCAAAGTTAAACATTCGTTCAGTCTTTCCTCACAGGACTTGGTTTGATCATCCTTGTTCCTTCCTACCTTCTTTTTATTTGTAGTTCTGCCTCATGCAGGCTGTTGGATCTCATTGTTGTCCTATAGGTCCCTTCCAACTTCATTATTCTATGAATCAATGATTGCTGTCCTCCTCTGAGCAGTGTTTCCATTTGACAATTGCTCTATCCAGCCCACAGCCAGATAGCTTGCTAATCAGAATATCATGGGCCAATCTGTGAAAAGCTTTGCTGAAGTTATACTAAGTTTACAGCATTTCTTCTGTTTAGGAGGAAGGTTACCCAATCAAAAATGAGATCAGATTAACATGGTAGGATTAGTTCTTGAGAAATCTGTGTTCTTATCACTTCTAGTTATCACACTGAGTTGCTTTCTAGCTTCTTGCATAATGACTACTGGTACTTTATATTCTGTTTCAGAAGTTTCCCTGGAATTGATGTCAGGCTGACTGATGTCAGAGTACTCCTTTTTGTCCTTCTTAAAGACAGAAACAACATTAGCCCTCCATCAATCATCTGATACATCAACAATTTCACATGATTACAAGAAAATAGTGGACAGTGGTTCTCAGAGTTTTCCAGCCAGTTCCTTAGGTTATCTAGTTTTTCTGGGCCCTGCAGATATAAAATTGTTCAAGGTAAATATTCCTTGACTATTTGTTTATCACTCTCAATCTCATAAGAACATAAGAACAGCCTTGCTGGAACAGGCCACAGCCCATCCAGTCCAGCATTCTGTCTCACACAGCGGCTCAACATTTGCTTCAGTGTATTCCTAAGCAAATGTCTTCACCTGCATACGACTCCCTGCAAATGGCATTGAGAGATATCCTGCCTATCTCACCAACTCAGAGGTTGTCCTTAGGCATCCATAATGATAGCCATTGATACCCCTGTTCTCCATGAACTTGTCCAATCCTTTCTTAAATCTGTCAAGGCTGACAGCTGTCACCACTTCTTCTGGCAGGGAGTTCCAGGAACCAGTGATCTCTTATTTGTTTCAGATCTAGCACCCAAAAGTTTCATGGAGTGCCCCCTAGTTCTATTGTTGTGCAATAGGGAAAACAGCTTTTTCTTATCTACTTTGTCCACACCGTGTATGATTTTATAAACTTCAATCAGGTCATCTCTTATAGGTGCCATCGTTCAAGAGTGAAGAGGCCCAGCCTTTGCACCCTCAGATGGTAAGGAAGGTGTTTCAGTCCCCTAATCATTCTGGTTGCCCTCCTCTGCACTTTTTCCATTTCCATAATATCCTTCTGGAGGTATAATGACCAGAACTGTACACTGTACACAGATGGGGCCTCACCATAGATTTATAAAGAGGCAAAATGATACTTGCTGACTTATTTTCTATACCCTTCCTAATGATCCCTAGCATTGAGTTTGCTTTTTTCACTGCTGCGGCACACTAAATTTGGCTACCTTGCTATTTACGTGAGTTTGGTCTTCCTCTTTTCCTGCTGCCTTTTCTCTTTACCAGCACTATCATCTTTTTCAGAGAATCACACCTTAGGATCATGCCTTTGTATGATATGTCCAAAATAGGACTGCTTCTGTTCCAACATTTCTGCCCCCAATGATAGTTCAAGCTTGACTTGCTTTAGGGTTCAAGTCTCCATCTTTCTGGCAAGCTGTGGTGTCCACAAAGCTCTATACCAGGATCATACTTCAAATTAATCATTTCCCCCCTTCTTGTCATCTTTCTTAACTGCCCAGCTTTCCCATCCATAAATAATGATTGGAAACATAACAATGTGAATAACCTTGATCTTCGTCTCCAGTGATACATTCTTACACTATGATATTTTCTAACTTCTGTTTCTCCATTGTCAACACTCATATTGCCTCAATAATAAATTAAGCCACTTTCAAAAATACAACAGCTGTGCTCATTTCTGAAACCATCTCAGTTTGAATTCATACCCCACCCCTTTCATGAATAAGTCAAGAATAGCTTGTAAGCATCACAGATCCCTGGCTACTAAAAATATCAACTTTCTGTGGTCATGGACACTTGTAGAGTACCATAGTAATCAAATACCATTTAGCACTGATGTTCCTTCCAAAACACACAATTAGCAGTTTTGCAGTACTCCATATGCCAACACAGGAATATTTGGGGAAGCTTTCCAACCTCCCTAATTCCTTGCTGTGTTTGCACAGCTGAACACAGTCATAAGGAGCTTGAACACAACCAATCACTTGTGTGCAATTAAACATCAAGATAGAGTGGCCTATGGGAGCTTTGTGCAGCTAGGAAAGGCCCAAGTTGAGGTTCTTCTGGTTAAAGACACAGTTATGGAACAGGATGACTTTATATAATGAGGAAAGGCTGAGATAGAATCTATCCTGGCCACATAAATACTGTATATTATTTTATGGTTTTAGGGCAGGATGTAAGAAATAGCACACCAATAATTCTTTTTTGGACTTGGATGTTCATCTACTTTAGAGAGCACTTCAGGGGTTTGCAGTGCTCACTGAAACCATATATTTGGGTCCAAGTGCAGGGAGCTTTAGTCATATCTCTGACAGATTAAGAAAAATAATGGAATCCAGAATCCATATCTAATAAGGTTTGCTTCTTTCCCTGTGGCCCTAGTATCAGCCAAATTATACTCCCAATGATCTCTCAGTAAGAATATGAAAAAGACAATTCAAAAAAAAGGCTTTGTAATATCTTTTGAACATCAGTATAGTATTAAAACATGTCAGGTTTTGTGTCCAGGATGATCCTTCTTTAGGCTGGGCACTACAGAGTTATAGTAATTGCTAGAGATTCAAAAAGATGAAAAAAATGAGCAGGTATTACTTTGTCACAACTGGTATAAAAATAATTTCCCAAGATGGAGACTGCAAGATACTAGCTAACATTTTAGTTAAATGATTCAGATACTTTAGTAATCTAATAAATACATTACCTTGGTTTTTTGTGTGTGTTTTGGACAAGGATCATGCCTTTTTTAATTTTTTTCCAAAGCACCTCATGAGTATCCTCCCCCCATAAATGTTGCTTACTTAGCCTTATTTTGACCATTACATTTAGTAATCTTGTTTGTACAGCATCTTGTCACCATGCTGGTTTTTAGATTAGTTACCTATTTAAAGGCTGCCTGTTCCTGCAGTGTTTGGTTCTTCTGCTCACCAAATGCTAAGAACAAGATCAGCTGGTCTTGGCTTATTCTTGCAGTTGGTTCAAAGAAAGATGATGTGTAGAGATGGACACAAAACAAATTTTTAATTTGTTTCATTATTTGTTATTCATTTCGTTAGCTAACGAAACGAATAACTATCCAACCCATCAAAGGAAAATTAAACAAAATAAAATTACATTTCATTTCATTTCATTTTTCGTCCCCCTGTCTCCTACCTTGTCACCACCTGGAACTCCGGCAGGGGCCAGGAGGAAAAAAAAAAAAGCCCCACATTTGGGGACTTTTAAAAATAAAAAATGTAAATAAAAATAAAACATAAAAAACCCCAGTGTGCACAGCAGCTAGCACCTCTCAGCTGTGGGGAAAAATGCCCCCAGCCTCGGGGTCTTTTTAAAATAAAACAAAAAACAAAAAAAAGCCAACCCAGCCCCTGGGGCTGCATGGTCAGTGCTGGAAAAATAATTTAAAAAAATAAATTTAAAAAGCACCAACCCAGCCCCTGGGGCCACATGGTCGACCCTGAAAAAATAAAAATAAAAATAAAAATAAAGCACCGACCCAGTCTCTGGGGCCACGTGGTCAGCACTGGAAAAAATAAAATAAAAAAATTAAAATAAAAAAGTGCTGGGCCTCCTGAGGTGGCAGCAGGGTGGTCAACCACCACCTGGCATGGCTGCTGCCTGTGCTCCAGAGGTGGTGATGAGGCCTCCTGCTGCCTGGCGAGGGCTCCCGCCATCCAGTGCGGCTGCTGCCAGGGCCTTCCAGGCTGCCATCGCTGTCACTGGGATCGCCGCTCCACCGCCATCCAGGTAAGCTGAATCAGTTCAGCTTGGTTCAGTTTGTACAAATTTTTGTTTTAAAAAATTGTATGAATGAACTTAACCAAGGTTGGGCCTGGAACAGAACCAACCCAACCATCGGTTTTCTGTTTCGTGTCCACCTCTAATGGTGTGCTTTTCCCCATCCCTTTCTCATTGGTCTACATGTCTATTGATAGGGTGGAGTTTAGTTCTGTTAATTACACTGGCTTGTAGTGCAGAATTAACTGAGTTCCAATGGCAATCTGAGAGGGGTAAGCTAGCCCACATGGCAGCATTGAAATTTGAGATGGGGGGAGGAGGCTGTGTTCGCCCTCTGGTATCAGGGTACCTAGAGTCTGGAGAGCTGGGCTGCCTGGGCCTTTGGAGACCCACTTGATGTAAAGAGAACTCACATGTTGGGGGCAGTCTAGATCTGCAACAAGAATGGTCCTAGATTTAGATCATGATTCCACACTATGGTGTAAGTTCCCTTTGGAAAGAGGATGTTGCTCAGTTTACAATAAAGTGTGGCCCTGTTTATAACTCATCACTGTTGTCCTGCCTCATTATTTTGGGATGCCTGGGCTATATAATACCAGGTTTTCAATAGGTGGCACACTAACCTGAAATAATTTATCTAATACATGTAAACCATCATCAATACTGCAGTTTCCTTCAATTAAATAGGTGTTCCCATTAATGCATATTGCCTATATTGATTTTAGCTGTTTTTCTTCCTATTTTAATTTTTTGTTATTTTGCATTTTATTTGTACCTTATAGTTGACAGCCACATTGAAGCACTGAAATTCAGAATATAAATTGAACAAAAACACAAATAAATACACACTGATTTTATGAATGAATTTTATGAGGCTAATTCAGATGAATTGTCTCAACAACATGCTACAGCTCTTTTCAGTTTAGGGAATCCCATTCAACAATGATTTGATTCATGTGCAACTTTTTAGGCACGTTGTCTGAAAAGAACCTCCTGGGCTCCTACTACAATGAAGATATCCTTAGTGAAGAACAAACAGCTTCACATATATATCACAGCTTACTATAATGGCTGTATCACAGCACAGTGGTTTTCATGGGGAACAGAAATGGAGAGATAAGAGCCACTATGCATGATTATTCCAATAGATGTTGACCTTTTTGTTCCCATTATCTATTGAATTCTTGGTCCCTAAATCCCTTCTCTATTTATTCTAATTCTTGAACATAAAGCTTACAGTAAAGCATTAGTAACCTCATTTTTCCCACATGATAATAGGCTTGCAATCAAGCCCCAGCAATTTGGCCAAACATAATGCCTTTGCCCCCCCCCCAAGTCCGGAAATAATGAGGCGAGACCAGCTCGGCTTTGGGTAGAATGGGCCACAACTTTATTTATAACTTATTTAACTTGTTTAACTGTAATATTTAGGACCTTTAAAGGGGACCTGACCCGTAGTGCAAACAGGTAATATTAGGAGATGAAATCCCGTAGCTAAAATGTTCTGTATTCAGAGACATTCACCCGTAGGGAGATGCTGCCAACCTGTTCAGCATCACCCAATAGGGCCAATTTGCTAGCCCAGCACAGCCCTCGGGAGGCCTGATGTCAACTTGCTAACTTTAACTGCTTCCTGAAATTGCCAATGGTGTTAGACTTATTTCAAGGGCTGTCTGGCACCTTAGGGGCAACTTTTTAGGGCTTACCTGGATATAATTACCTGTTGCACTACCTGCAAAGTTAGTGGCTGGGATAGAAGGGAAACTGCCCATCCTCTGCGGAAAAGAGAATGGGATGGGCGAAAACGCGTGGCCACTCAGGGTCAATCAGAGTGGCCACCAAAAATTCCCATCTGGCCCCAAATGGCGACCAGCTAATCTCATTCTCTTACGATAGGGAGGGAGGGTGGGGCCACTGGTCCCGCTGAGAAGAAGGCAGGGGCGGGGGAGGGAGCACTCTTTATTGGCAGGCAGAAGTCCCCGGATGGGCGTGAGGTTTTTGCGCCCAAAGTCTGGGGCTGTGGGGGCAAACTCGCCCCACCCCCAATGAAGTGGGGCTCAGAGCTGCCCTCTTTCCAACAATGGGATACCAATATTATTAATAATGATGATTATATCTTACCAAGTCAATTCCAACCAAGGACAATACTTTCCAGGGTTTCCTATATTACAGAGTACTCGGAGGTAGTTAACCATTCCCTTCTCTTTCTCTTGCATAATTTGTGATGTTCATAATAACCGTATGGTGACTTGCCTGTCAGGTGCAAGTGTTGCAGATATCATGAGAAATCTAGATAGTTTGTTAAAGAGAACTAGGAAGGAGCCAGTGGTCATGGTACATGTTGGTACCCATGATGCTGGGACGTCAAAGTCCTGGAAGCCATATTCAGGTTTTTGGGAAGAAGAATGAAGACGATTGAAGTCCCCAACTTCCTAGGAAGCATTTTCAGAAGTGTTGCCTGTTCTTCATGGAGGACCTACCAGGCAGGCAGAGCTCAGAAGATTCAATGTGTGGATAAGGTGATGGTGTTGAGAGGAGGGCTTCAGATTTGTCAGGAACTGTAAAACATTTTGGGACAAGCCAAACTTGTTCAGGAGGGATGGGTTGCACTTGAACCATGATAAGACCAGATTACAGGCACTCAACATCAAAATGGTGCTTCTAATGACTGAAATGCCAGAAGGCAGCCAGCCCAGACCATGGGACCATTTCTCAAAGAGCCTTCATGACCCAGGCTGGCTTGGGATATAGCAAAGCATGGTTCTTCTTATGTTCTTATGTTCTTTATTTCTGGGCTTGGTAAGCAAAGGCTGCAGAGCAGATTTTAAACTGATAACTGGGGGAAAGCCGACAGGAGCTAGGAAGCATCCATTTTGGGAAAGTGTGTACTTGAATAGTGAGGAGGATGCAAAAATTACTGAGCAGAACATGGAGCTAGTCACCAGTACTCTAGCAGAAGGATGCAAGAAACAGTCTAATAATGCAACTGGACTCAAAAGACTGCATCAGAAAAGCATATATAAATGCTTGCATGCAAATGCCAGAAGCCTCCAGAACAAAATAGGGGAGCTGGAATACATAACAATAGATAAATATATGATGTCATCATCATCAGAATATCACTACCGATTAAAGGTGATATGGGGGCACAAGTGACCTGTACATAATGCAAAGTCATATGCAATCCCAACCACCACCGCCCCAGGAAGCCTTTAATCAATGGCAATTTAGGGCTGCTGCTGACATCATTACCTTTGCACATGCTGAACTGTGCAAAAGGATTTCTGCCAACATTTTAAACTGCACAAGAACCATCTCAAATAAAATCAGGAAAATTTAAACATATGGCTTGGCTTAGCCCACAGGTTTAAGTTCTACAAAGTGACATTTCCATGCTACTTTTTACTTTCCGGTGCTATTGAGAGCCTTATTTCACAGTGTTCCTCTGCTGGATAATTTATATATTCTAAAGACAGCTTTAAAGTTCACTAGCATGTAACACACTCTGGAGCTCAGCACGTTAAATAAACCCCATTCAAATTGTAGGATCTCTATGAGATATTGAAAATAGATAATAAATGTCAAATTTGGTTGCATGCAGACAGAATGTAGATTTGTTTCTAAACTAGGCATGCTCCATAAGTCTCTACAAGGTATTGGAAGTTTATTAGCATGTTTTGCCTCTGCGATTCCCCTTGGCAACTCTATTTGACAACATTACTTTACATTTATCTACGCTGGTCAATGACCATAATAAAGTTTTTTTGTTGCATATTTATCAATCTTTTATTGAAAGTTGTTTGAGGAAAATATACAATGTATTCAATTTCATGCAGTAATTTAAACTCACTGCAACTGCACACAAATCTGTGCTCAGTTGTTTCATTCAGGACTATCTGCTACCTGAAAGCAAGTCAAACTTGCTAATCACTGTTTAAAAGTAAATATCACAGAATACCTGAAGGTATTATAGCAGTAAATTATTCACATATTTACCAACACAATCTTTAATTGAGAAAATCAAGGAGTCAGATATGCCTGTGAAGATTCTCAGCAATCCAGGTAATGTTATCCAGGTAACGTAGCAAAACATTTCAATCCCACAAGAAAAGAAGTCCAGTAGCCATGACTCAACTTCAACAAAATGAGTTAATATTATCACACAGTCCTTGTATTTGCACTTTCCTTTCAAACTGCAAATGCTATTCTATTAACTGCATAGAGACAGATTTAAGGAGTGCAGCTGGTTTGTTTTCCATGATTTGCCCCAAAGGATGACTTTTCTCACCACAAAATATTGATCCCATTCATTACCTTTTTGAATTAGAAAGACAATATGGGAAGCCCAAATAGACTGTCCAATGAGGCTAAACCTGGCCATGATGCCTGGGTATATCTTGTTTACACAGTTGTGCACATGACCAAGCATTTAAAAAAGACACTTGTCAGCAATTTGGTTCCAGCAAGTTACAGAAACAACATGATCCTGGCTGTATTTTTCACACACACACACACACACACACACACACACACACACACACACACAGAGAGAGAGAGAGAGAGGGAGAGAGAGAGAGAGAGAGAGAGAAATAATCCACTTAAAATATTGCTATTTGATAAGAAAGAGAAATGGAAAATAAATACATGTAGAATTTGAAGAAACACAATGAAATTGAAACAGAGGACTTTCTATAGATGGGTTGCAAGTAGATCAATATGTAAAGACTGGAACACACATGGACACAGCCTTGTGTTCCATTCTTTTGAGATAACTAAATCAAGTACACAGTTCTCATGGGGGGATGTGTAGCAGGCATTATTAAATTGTAAACTGTCCAGAGAGTAATTTGAGTGAAATGGAATGGTATAGAAGCAGCAAACTTTGTGTTTTGCTTTTTAGCTGTAATTATTGGCATGCAATGCCTCTAAAATCCCCTTGGAAGGCAACTGTTAAAGCAAAACTATAAAACATTGCACATGATTCTAATAAAGTAACTTTCTTCATATTCATTATGTTGGTTTTGACATAAAATTATGTCACATCTTAATAAACTCCTTCAAGTAAGTAATTACATATAAATTACATTACTGATCACCAACCCTCTGCACAGGACAATGTTCCATGTACACATGTATGCGTACCTCCCCTATAGTTTTGTCATGATGGGTGCACAGGGACAGAGATAAGCATGCCCATGCAAATTTGTCCTTTATAGGGAACCTTGTTGGTATCTTTAGTTCTACTTTTTGTCTCTGTCTGATTTTATACTGACCAGTAACTGTGCCACCTTTAAGAGGAAGGGACAAGAGATTTCTTTTCTCCATGCTGCTATTTGACCAATATTTTTCTGTTTCTATTTTTTCTGCCTCTAGATTTAAATTTTTTTAACAAGCTTACCACAACATAATACCCTTAATTTCAATAGGATGCACTTGTACATAAGGGTGCTAAGAATAGAGATTGGAAATAAAGGATACTCACTGCACAAGAAGAACAGTGTGTGCAGATGGTGTAGAGCTGAACTGGGTGGTCATTTAGGTCAGGATACAAAGCTTGCCAAGCTCAGATGATTCAAGCAGGCAAAGAACAGATTGATTTATGATATCTAAAAAAAACCCTCTCCGAGACTAGTGTCCAAGGAAATTGAATACTAGGCTGGGCCATTCAGCCATTCATCACTGGTCTCTGCCATAAACCCAGAGGTCACTGTCACACAGCCAGGCAGGAACACTTTCCCATACCTTTCAACATTTCTGATTAAAATATGGATATTTTCTGCAGACTGATTGCACTCTGTGCTCCCATGGAAGGTACTGCCCCATTGCCCTGTCTCACTGTTCCTCCCCAATGACAAAGTGTTATCCTGCAAGTATTTTCATGGCCAGCTATATTTACTCATCTGGAAAGTGCTTCTTCTAATTTTTATTCTGTTAGTGAGCTAGTACAACTGCATTTTTAGAAAACAATTTTTGTCATGCTATAATGGATCTAGCTATACTTTTCACAAGGCAGCTCAGCGTATTCGATTGAGATCTCATACTGTAGCAGGAAAAGATCATTGCCTCTTGGTATAACCCTGTGTATGTCTTTATTAATAATATAAAGCCACACTTGATACTTAATACACAAGGAAGAAAATAGTAATATTCTTATGATCTTCATGTGAGTGCCACTGCCTGCACCAAGAATTGAGGCCAATTGGAATTGGAAGTGCCATCAAACACTCTTGTCCATGTCCCATGACCACTTTCAAGGAGAGCTTATATCACCCTCTAGAATCCCCGCACAGGTGCTTGGTTGTCCTTGCCTGCCGCTACTGCATCTGGAATTGTCCGTTCCTGAGCTTCTTCCTTATGTGGGCATCATAATCAGAGCAGGTGATGTGGTGGTGGAATCAGAACAGGGGGTGAGAGTGGAGGAGGAGTAATAAGGTTGGGGAGTGCACATCTGCAAAAAACAGCCCAGCTTTCTCAACAGGGGTCATGTATGAGTCCTTATCCCCAATCCCCCACATCTGCTTTTTCCCACTAGTGGGACACTTGCTTCACCAATACTAACACCCACACTCACACCCACCAATGCAAACAATCAGCTATTCCCTTAAAGTTTTAACAGACATCTTCTGTTGTTGCTCATTTTTGCACTGTATGGCTTATTGTACACCATTGCCAATGCACAAATTATGTGAATTGCCCCAAACCTGGATTACTGGTGTCTAACAACATAAGAGAACTGGAAACTAAAGGTCTCAGATGTGCATTTGTGCATTCTTTTATGTGCTGAAAACCTTTGTTAATCCCCAGTATGGCTGCAAAAAGCTAAAAAGTGTCTGTTTTCCATGTGTTATCCAGAATAAGTACAGTATATAAAAATGGAGATTATTATTGTTTCCTAAAGCATAATGTTTATATTTTGTAAGAATACTGACTAAACTAATTGTTCTAATTGACTGAGGTTCTCTTAACTGAAAGAAAACCAATGACAAAGATTTTTCAACACACACACACACACACACACACACACACACACACACACACACACACACACACACAACACAACACAACACACAACACACACACACACACACACACACACACACACACACACACACACACAGAGAGAGAGAGAGAGAGAGAGAGAGAGAGAGAGAGAGAGAGAGAGAGAGAGAGAGACAGAATGCAGAAAATGCCTTTGATGTTTCTAATCATTAAATGTCTCTGCAAACAAAAAAAGGACTTTTCATCATTTTGCAAAAATTGTGTTACCACTAGGACACAATTGTGTCCAAGTGTTAATTCAACAAATTTTGCTAACATTGTGGCAGGAAAATCACTCTTGTTCTTTTCTCTTGTTCAAAGTATAACAAGATACCTTGCCCTGTTGTGGGAAAAAGAGAATAGTTTTGCAGGTCTTCATCCTTTTACACCGCAATGAGACGAGCATGGATGCAGATATCCCCATTAGGGGCAATTTGCACAGCTCCTGATCCAACTGTCACCACCTTCTTCTTGCTTATGAAAAGGACACACAGGCACACTTACAAAACTGTCAGGGGCCAATTGCAGCCATATCAAAATATACCAAGTCTCCTGCTTTCAGCATAGCCACCGAAGGATTAGGGATTTGTGAAATGAAAGGATAAGCTTTCAGAAGTTTATCCCTTTTCCAACCCTGTTCTGCTGCCATTTGTGCTTCACACACACACACACACACACACACACACACACACACACACACACACACACACACACACACACACACACACACACACACACACACACACACACACACTTCATTGCTTTGTGTATGTGTGTGTAAATGTGTGTACAGAAGAAGGGTAAGCACTTTTTATTAGTTGATGTAGCTGCCTTTTTTGTGGACGAATATCCTGGGAACTAGTAAGAATGTTTTGTCTGAAAATGTAGGCCAAAGGCTTATTAGCAACCTACCTCATACATTTCTGAAAAGTCAAAAAGTACTTGGAGGAATTGTCTGTTCCTGATAAACATGAGCTATTTGGAAATATAGACACATGACAGGGATTTCAGCAGTTTCAAAATAAATGGATTAGAAGTATGCTAACTGAATATCTGATGTTAGCCTTTGACTGTGACACCTCTTTCCCTCACAGAAATCTCATCAGTACCACCATTCTTTGGTCAAATGTGCTCTCCATAAACTAACAATGATAATTGGAAAACTTGACCTTAATGACTTCTGAAAGTATCTTTAAAGTGGATTTCACATAAATTGCATGTTATGAATCCACATTTCCCTTTTTGATTTGTGTGCTACCACCTCCACACTTAATATAATAAGTGCATGGCAGCTCTTCACATCAATGTTATCTCTCCAAAGGGCCCACAGAAGCACATGAAAGGGAAAGAGGCACATGAAAGTGGTAGCTTTATGACATTCTATCAGATACAAGGTAATTACTTCTTTCGATTAATTTATCTGCGAACCCCAATGCCCTTTGCCTCTTTCAATGCATAGCAGCAAAGAAACATATAATGCTAAATCTCTGCCACAAAAGATAAGAGGACTGGAAAGACATACTGTTTTTGGACATCAAAGCCACAGAAGTGTGAAAACATAAATAGTGCAGTTAGTGCCTTATTAGAACAGGAATTTGACAATCAGTTGTTTAGAATACCAGTAAGACAAACCTATTCAGTTCTATCCAGTTTTACTTGGTTCCTGACAGCCACCAATTTACCAGGCATGTCAAAGAGGAAATGTAAACCAAGCATTGGCTTAAAGCAAGTTATTCAGCAATGTGATACTCAGGGGCAACTTTGCTAAACTCCTCTTTTTTTCCCAGATGGGTCTGAGCCAACCTTGAGTTCCAGGACGGAATTAAACCTACACTATAGCACTATTGCCTGGAGACTTGTAAATAATCTCCTCAAATGTCAAGCATTCACCATGTAATATTTTGGTTTGTTCTTGATAAAGACAACAAATAACTTTGACAAAAAAATTACTCCAAGGAATCTACTGAATTTGGCCTTTTAGGAACACCTCTATCTTACCCAAGTTATTATGTATTCCATGTTGTCTTCCAAATGGAGACTGTAGCCAAAAAATCAAAACGAGACTGAGTCTCAGAAGGGCAACAATGAAGGAACTAGAAAAGATCTAGTGAAGTGTAAGGATGTGTCACCAAGCTCATCCACACTATTATATTTCCAATCGCCTTGTATGGGTGTGAAGGCTGGATAGTTAGAAAGAACTGACAGAAAAAAATAGCATTTTAAAAAGATGGTTCTCAAGGAGAGCTTTGCTGATATCCTAGACTACCAGAAAGACAAACAAGTGAGATGTAGATCAAGCCAGGTTTGATGCCAACCTAGGTTCTTGAAAGCATGTAAATGCAAGTAGATAAACAAGTACCGCAATTAAAAGCGGGAAGGTAAAACTGTGTTTCCTTGAAGCCATGCCAGCCACGTAACCATGGACTTGCACAACACTGGCTCTTTGGCTTGAATACAGAGATGAGCACCACCCCTATAATCAGACATGACTAGCATGCATGTGTGGGGGGAACCTTTTCCTTTACTAGAGGCCAAAAAGGTTGAAACTGAGGCTGACCTACTTTTGAGCACATCATGAGAAGTATGGATTCTCAGGAAAGGACAATAATACTGGGAAAAGTGGAAGCAGGAAAAAAGGAAGACCAAACACAAGGTGGAGAGTGATAAATGGATTACCTTAAACAAGTTCAAAACCCTATGCCTAGATCACTCCTTGAGTTTAGAAGAGCTGGGCAGGAAACCTGAGGATAGAATATTTTAGAGCTCTCTCATTCATAGGGTTGCCATTAGAGGTGGGCACGAAACAGAAAAATGATGGTTTGTTTGGTTCTGTTTCGGGCTCACCCTCGTTTCGGTTCAGTTTGGGTTCATGCAATTTTTTAAAAAAATCGTATGAACCTGAACTGAGCCAAACTGGTTCGACTTACCTTAGGACAGTGGTGGTGAACCTCTGACACTCCAGATGTTTTGGACCACAACACCCAGAATTCCAAGCCTAGATTGCCAGTGGCAAAGGACTGTGGGAGTTGTGGTCCAAAACATCTGGAGTGCCAAAGGTTTGCCACCACTGCCTTAGGAGGTGATGCCAGCGGTGGTGGCAGTGGCAATCCCAGCGGCGGTGGTGGCAGCTCAGAAGGCCCTGACAGTGGCTGTGTCTGAGAGTGGGAGGCCTCACCGGGCAGCAGGAGACCTCACTGCTTCCTCAGGAGTCCCGCCTTGGCGAAGCCGGGTGGAGGTGAACTTCCCCACCACTGCCTCCAGAGGCACAGCAGCAGCCGTGCCGGGCAGTGGAAGGCCTCACTGCCGCCTCCGGAGCCCCGCTGCATACCCAGTCTTGTTTTTTCTTTTCTTTTATTTTTAAAGTCCCTGAAGCAGGGGCTTTTTGAGGTGCAGGTTTTGGGGCAGTGCCAGATTTTTTTCCCTGAATGATCACACTGCCCTCCCTAGCAATTTCAGAAGGGTCCTGCTGGGCTGTCAGTCACTGGGTCACTTTAAACCTGGCCCAGTCTGTACCGGGGGGACCCCCTGGTACTGACTGGGCCATGTTTAAAGGGGTCCAGCGATTGACATCTTGGCAGGAGCCCTCAGAAAATGGGTCAGGAGGGCAGCGTGATCATTGGAACTTCCCTCCTGACCCATTTTCTGCAGGGTCCTGCCAGGCTGTCAATCACTGGACCGCTTTAAACCTGGCCCAGCGAGTACCAGGGGGAGCTCCTGGTACCAAATGGGCCATGTTTAAATGGGTCCAGCCACTGATAGCTAGGCAGGAGCGCTCAGAAAATGGTGGAAGAAAGGGTGGGCTTTTAAAATCCTTTTCCCGCAAAATCCAGCGCTACAGCTGATCGGTGGCACTGGCTTATCTTGGGAAAAAAGCCTGCAGTTTCCCCACGCCATTGGGGCATGGAAAACCTTTCCCATAGGAATGCATCGCTTCAGTGCATTCCCATGGGAAAGCAAAAAATGAAACAAATGAAACGGAAATTTCCATTTTGTTTCGTTTAATTTTTCTTTGACGGGTCAGTTCATTATTTGTTTCATTAGGTAACAGAACAAATAACAAATAACAAAATGAATTAAAAATTCAAAATGAATTAAAAATTAAAAATTCATTTTGTGCCCATCTCTAGTTGCCATATATTGGAGGCAGCTTGATGGCACATAACAACAATATGCCATATATGGTAAAATACAATGTTGAGAAGCAGAAATGATATACTGTAAGCTTTTGCCTGTATGTTAGCTCCATTCATGTTAACACTGCAACTGTCAATTGTCTCAGAAAATAAAATGTGCACAATGAACTCAAGCACTAAATATAACCCTAACTTGCTCCACAACCCTAATCCAAACTTACTCAAATCTTCAGTGGATGTAATCTTGTTCCCTTTTCACACATATAGAAGGCAATTGGCATTAAATTCAATTGCTTCTAGCTGGTAATTAATGGGATGCCACTGGATTCTGGAATGTGTGCCAAACTAGCATGTGGCAGCACCCTTGAGAATCCCAGTGACAACATTAATTGCCATCTCTAACTGACCAATTATTATGGTGTTTGCCTTCTGCATTTGTAACAAAGCAACAAGGTTTCAGCCAACATATTTGCACTTTCAATGGGTCAGAAAGCATCTCACTCTGAGTGCAAGTTGCTTTACTGTGATATGAATACCAATGACCATGTGAAATATGTCTTTTAGAGTAGGGAACAGAGTCTTCATAGCACTGGTTGCTTGTGTCTTGTTTGCTATAATACTGATAGACAATAAACATTATAAAGGTGTGACAGGAAGACTAAGCTAGCATTGCCCGGCTTATATAGATATCTGTGCTCCATCTTGTCATGTTACCTTTAATTGAAAAATCAAGCATTCAAGAAAACAATGAAGTCTGAGAATTATTTATACAACAATTACTATGCATATAGCCCAAATGCCAAATGGACGCAGCCATTTGACATACAGTATTTCATTGCATAGGAGATTATGGACAAAAAGTCCAAGGAGGAATGTCTTTCCCTTTCTGGTTTATGTCTCACAATAGAGGAGGCTATCTTTTAAGCACAGCATCCTAGTAATCAAACTCATGCTGACATGGGCTGGAATGTAACACACTGATTGCTCCAGAGCTGTGGCAAATAGTGGCAGAGGTAGATCTGGGTTAATTTAGTTCAAGGAACCGGCAGGCCACAACAGTTCCAAATCAACTGCTGCTGTTATCCTGCGCACCTTTGCCCTGTGGGAGTTCTGCCTCAAAAGCATTCAAGAAGTCATTGCATTCAGGTTGCAGCCAAAATCATGACCTGTTTAGGACTTTCACTAGGCAAGTTCATCCACTACAATTCCTGGTGAGTGGCCACAGGTGATTCATTACTTCTTTCCCACCTGGGGATGGAAACAAATCAGTGAAATATTAAGGATCCATGATCCATGTAGACAGGATTCTTTGTTTTGTGTTTGGTTCAGTTGTTCTCACCAACGGCAGTAATATTTGCAAAACAGTCACATCATTTTTAAAAAATATCTCATGTACAAAAATTAAAAATGTGAAACCTGTTTTTTTCCCAGGAACTGTTCTCTTACATCTAATTAATCTATCCGTATAACAGCAAATGCCTGATAGTGCATATATGTTTGCGATGCATGAACAATCAATCCACTTGGAAGCAAAGTTCATATCTATAGATTTATAGATACAGTTTTCTTCTTGACTATCTCTCGGGCATCTGGTTGTGTTTTATTTAATCTTATTTCATTTGAAACACACACAGAGAGAGCTGGTATGATGATTCTGATTTGATTGACAGCATTTATGTTCCTTGGAACAATGGCCAGTAGAGATGGGCACGACCAGAAATTTTTTTTTCTGCGTTGTCATTTTTCGGGACGGGTCCGTTTCAGCTCGTTTCCATTTTTTGCAAAAATTTTAAAAATTTGTCATTTTGTTGTGTCGTTTGTCATTACCGCCACTGCAATTTCACGTGATTTGACATCCCAGCGAGTGGCGTCCTGCCGGCGCTAGGTGTTTTTGCACCCTAGGCGGCGGGCGGGGTGGCGGGGGGCATGGGTGGGCAACGGCAGTGGCAGGGGGGAGGGGAGGGGGCACGGGCGTGCAGGCGGCGGGCGTGGGTCCCGCAATGACCCAGAGCAGGTGGAAAACACTTTAAACTGACTTGCTGCACAAGACTGCATCAAATAAAGCAATTGCAATTTTTATTGCAAAAAAAGTGGGCAGTGCACCCACAGCAGAGCTGCAGGCAGGGTATGAAAGGACCTTGGCTTGCCACCAAGCAAATGAAATTTTTAAAATAAATCCACACCTCCCCTCCCACTCAAACCTCCCCCCCCCTTTGAAGCACTATCAGAAAAGAAATCCTAACAAACTGCAGGAGAATAAAAAAGAATAAACTGTGTTGCTATTCCCCACAGAAGACAGAGAATGAAAGGAATTATTATTATTTCCTAAAAATTCAATTGAATCAATTCCCTGCCTGCCTGCCTAACTGAAATCTAAAGGCTCTGCGAAATCAAAACTAGTCTAGCACAGCAGCCAGCTACACACAGCCCTCTCCCACCCATATCCAAGCCCGGACTGCGACTGTTCTAGGAGTGCCTCGCCTTTTTATGCCCTCTCTGGCACACCCAGAAATCTCAGTCAAAACCTGGCCATGCGATTGGTAGAATGGGTCCAAAAATTTGCATGGTCCCATCCCATGGCCAGCCCATCATTGTGCAGGTGTAAAAAAATAAAAATAATGAAATAAAATAAAATCAGTGCGACCTTTTACTGCTATAAAAAACCCACTGCTGCTACTGTAAAAATTCAAGCATTTAAAATAGCTAATTTTCGCATGTTTCTGTGGTGCTTTGGTGGTTTTTTGGACCATGATTTAAAAAAAAAAATTGCGGACGCCATTTTGGATCCCCTGCACCGCATGGTAAATGGAGACGCTGAGGATGCCCCCTCCCAGCCCAGTACCAGCAGCCCAGGACAGGAAGGGGGGAAGGCTGGGGACCCCCCCCCAGAAACCACCCCTCTGGTAGGTGCCCTCAGGCAGGCATATTTTCACCTGCTTTTTTGGCCGGGAATCGGGGTTTATTTTTATTTTTAAAACTTTTTTTCTGTGCCGCGCGATGCCAGGAACGACAATGACAAATCAGACCCAATTTTTCTTTTTTCGATTCGAGTTCGAGTTCTGACAGCTTAATTGTTACCGTTTCCGTTATGTAACGGAAACAATATCCAAAAACAGAAATGACAATTTCGCCAAGTCGTGCCCATGTCTAATGGCCAGAATTCTTAGCATAGTAAACTGCACTACAGTAGGTTCAGTGAATCGATGGCTGTTTGTTGAGTCAACCAATTCATAAGCTCTATTGAGTCAAATGGTCCTAAACTAACTATGACTTATTATGCTAAGGCAATCGACTGACAAACCATTTATTCAATGGTCCTGCTCTAGTGTTATTTTTTATGCTAAGGAATGGGATTTGAGGTGGTATTTTTCTCCAAGAATGCACAAGAGGACATCATAAGGACATTCCCCAAATTCAGTAGACATTGTTGATTTGAACTATATCCTCCAAGTAGGACAAAAAAAGTGAAGAAATTTAGAAAGTCAAAATTTAGAAAGAACAGAGCTTAAAGGGAAGGTAATGAACAGGTTGATTATCATAATGATTGTCAAGAGTGAAAGCGGATATGAATACCTCTATTCTCTCCCATCTCCAGGTGTCCTCCTTGATTTCTGCAGAGGCAGGTGTTTGCTCATTTTGCACAAATGCTACGTGGTACTTAGAAAAATCAGGAAGCAAAATAAAATAAATAAATCTTTTGCTTATCTTTCATTTTATAAAATGAAGTCACTTAGCAGAAACTGTACCTCTCTAAATGTAAAAGGTAGTGATGTGAACCTTGAAAGCTTTTGCTCTGAGAAATAAACCAGGGATGATAGGGCCAAGCATCTCTACTTGTAGCAAGGTATCTCTGTGTGAGATAGATAGATAGATAGATAGATAGATAGATAGATAGATAGATAGATAGATAGATAGATAGATAGATAGATAGATAGATAGATATAGATATAGATATATAGATATATAGATATTTGTTTTCGTAGATTTTCACGGGTATAGGTATGCATGTTAGGGTGGATTCGGGTTTCTTCCCGTGTAGAAATATAGATATCTCCCAGTTGCTTTGTGATCATTATCCCCCTCACCAAAAGAAATATCAAACTGTGCAGGATCATTACAATTCCCGTAGAGAATGATGCCTTTCCTGTGCAGGATTAATTTGGAAAGGGGGAAAATAAAAATAAGTGTCTCTTTTTGCAAAGATTCAATGGGCAATAAGCAAAAAAGAAAGGGAAAAATAACACTGGATACTTATTTTCACAAGAAGCCAGGACATTTATCTAGTGCAATAGGAATTTTTAGCTGGGGTGCTAGGATAGGAAGACTCAGGAAATTGCAGATAGAAAAGTAAATTTGCAATTATTTCTCACATCTTGTGTATAAAATGCCAGGTTTAATCCCGAGAATCTGTAGTTCAAAACCTGAAGAGTCCACAATGGCAAGCCAAACATTTAAAACCATTTTTCCAGATGGGCAAATTGTTTGAAATTGAGTTGTTTTCCTATGTTACCATCCTTCTTTCTCCCTTCCAGTTAGTGTTGTGTTGTTATTCTTAGCAAGAGATGAGCAATTCGTTCTCTTAACTTTCAATTCAACATTCATGGTTCCAGATCCAATAACTGCATGAAGACAAAGTTGTGCAGTGAATTCAATACTTCTCTTTGGAGTGAGAATATAGCTCTTTGAGAGAAAACTGTGACAAAAATGTACATATTAGTGAAAATAGTGCATAGAATGTTTTCATTTTAATGTGTTCAAAATGTCATTGTCGTCGTCATAGTAGTAGTAGTAGTAGTAGTAGTAGTAGTAGTAGTAGTAGTAGTAGTAGTAGTAGTAGTAGTAGTAGTAGTAGTAGATCTTTATTTCAGTCACTGACCAGACAGGTTCAAAAATGTATCACATAACTTGAAAATAGTTGGAACAAAGTGATCTTTTTGAAAACTGCTGAAAAATACATACACTAGGAAAACTGTGAGCAAAAGAAATGAAATTCAATGCATACTAAAATAAAAAACAAACAAATGAAACTGAAATAAATGTTGCTAAAAGGCTTTGACTCAGAGACATGCCTTCTCAGTGGCTGGCCTGATTCTATGGAATCATCTTCACCCTCCAATTGAAAAATCAGATATGCAACTCCTCTGGCTGCCAATCAGGTATCGAGCACAATTCAAGGTGCTGACCTTGACCTCCGAAGCACTATATGACCTGGGTCCTAGCTACCTCAAAGATTGAATCTCATAGTATGAACCAACTTGAGTGTTGAGGTAATCAGGAGAGGCCCTTCTCTCTATCCCACCACCCTCACAGGTACGTCTCATGGGAACCCATGAAAGGGCCTTCTCAACTGCTGTGCCCAGACTTTGGAACTCCCTCCCATTAGAGGCCAGGACTTCCTCATCTCTGTTGTCCTTCCGGAAACAGGCAAATACCTTTCTCTTTAGGAAAGCTTTCCCTGAATGATGGACTACCATGTGTATTTCATATGAATCTATAGGTTCACACAGACGTTGCATTTATAAATACTTATAACCTTGTAGCTTTAATGCAATGTTTTCTATTAATGCTGTAATATGTCCCTCAATGCCTTGTTCTCAAATACTTGAACATGTCTTAATTGTACCGGACTGCATATTATCCCTCATTACTGCAAACCACTAGGGTCCTTTTCCAGGGAGAAAGGTGGGGGTAAAATAATCTAAAATAAAAATAAAAAATAAATCTTCCTAGCGAGATAAGGATTGCAGATTCCATCCCGGTTTTCAGGAAAAATAAAAACAACTAATTATTTAAAGCTGCTTTCGGTGATCACTGAGGTTTTTTGTTTGTTCATTGTCCTATTTGCATGTTTGCCACATCTTGCTTTCGCAGGTTTATTTGTCTTTTTTTAATCTGTTTTTTATCTGTTATTGTTCAGTATATCCTATTGCCTATTTATTTTTCTATGCTGTTCACCCTGTTGGGCAGTCTATAAATGCAAACAAACAAACAAACAAACAAACAAACAAATAAACAAATAAATAAATAAATAAATAAATAAATATGGATATGCACAAACCTAGATGCCCTAAGCACATCCGATCTCTCCTGATTTTGGAAGCTAAACAGGGTCAGCCCAGGTTAGTACTTGGATGGGAGACCACCAGGGAATACCAAGTGCTGTAGGCACCTGGAGTAGAAACTGGCAAACCACTCCAGTATTCCTGCCAAGAAACCTCCATGGACATGGAGTCAAGAAGAGTCGGTCACGACTGTAACGACACAACACACATGTGCAAACCTAATTCTGAAAATCTGAAAATCTCTTGAAAAGCTGTTCATTCCTAGTTGTTATACTCAGTGTTATATACAACTAGCACAGTGCTAAAAACATTCCTGAGGTTCTGCATCCTACAGTCTGCAAACCACAACACAATGATATAAGTTGAAAGCATTCTCATTTTGTCTAGGAGCTGATGGAGCACATGGTTGTGATGTTTCAGCAGAAACAATGGGCAAGAATTAAAGTAAGATTTGTCAGTATATATTTTGCTTTGTTTTCAGAAGACAGGGAGATTTGACAGGCTATTGCTCTTTAATCATTCTTTTCTACCAGCTTTTGGGCCAGCAAAAAAAGAAAACCATGGAAATGACCTGGCTTACTTAGGATCTGTGCTGGTAAGAACATATTAGAACGGTGATTGATTTGCTTAAAGCCTTAATAGTGAGTTCAACTTTAAAAGGAATAAGAAAACCCATGGAAACTGCAGTAATTGCACCCTGAGTGGGATAATTGGGAAAATCTGTGCCACTTTTGCCTTTGTGTGCCAGTTCACTAGCCGTCAAAAAATAGATCTAACATTCCTTAGGCAGAACAAGGTTACAGAATGCTATATGCTATGTTTAAGTGAAAAATCTGTTACTATACAATATTGGTTTTTTAAAAATTTAACACTTCTGTGTGTCTTGTGACTTAGTGTCCTGAAGACATTATTATAGTATGTGTTTGATGTAAAATAATGTAGAGTCATCCCCATCTAGGGGTGAGGAAATCACAGGTGCTGCAAGCAGATCATTAGTGCTCAGAAAAAAATTAAATGTACCAAAGGAGCTTTGTCTATGACCTAAAATTGATAAGAAAACAAAACTGGAGTCACTGCTTTAACTGAGGCAGACAAATTGGGGAGGATGTTGGGTATTCACCCACCTCTGAAAGTGTTCGAGTGGGCAGTTCTAGGCTCTCGCGCTGCCGATCAGCTGGAATCTCAGGCTTTCTAAACTTTTATTTTCCCGCCATAGCCCTGCACGCCAGCTGATTGGGTGAGAAAAAAGCAAAGTGTGCTTGCTTTGGGGTGGGGAAACAGGATTAAAAAGCCCACGGTTTCCCCCACCTCATCAGGCACGTTGAGGGGAAACCGCCAGCTTTTTAAAGTGATTTCCCATAGGAATGCATTGCTTCAATGGGAAGATGAAAAACCGAATGTAACAAAATGAAAATTTCCATTTTGTTTCATTTCATTTTTCTTTGAGGGGGCAGTTCATTTTTCAGTTTGTTAGGGGATGAAATGAAAAATGAAAAACAAAACAAAAATGGTGCCCATCTCTAATACCAATTAATCACATGGCAAGCTTCAGAATCCAAAATTCAATAGGCTAGGAGCAAGATAGATATTTCTTTTTTTACAATAGTTCTACTTGTCTGAAATGTTTAAAGTCATCTACAAAGGGAATGATTTCAAGTACTGCAATTAAATATACACTTATGCCCAATATATTCAATACTGATGTGAATGGAATGCTAACTGGGAAGCTTGTTCTGTTGATGATCTAATGAGGTCCTACTCATGAGTATAACTGAAGAGCATTGACTAACCAGTTTAATTGCCAAAGTACCTTTTGCAGTGGAAATTCTTTCTTTCTTTCTTTCTTTCTTTCTTTCTTTCTTTCTTTCTTTCTTTCTTTCTTTCTTTCTTTCTTTCTTTCTTTCTTTCTTTCTTTCTTTCTTTCTTTCTTTCTTTCTTTCTTCCTTCCTTTCTTTCTTTCTTTCTTTCTTTCTTTCTTTCTTTCATCTTACATACCACTCCACAGTGCAAAGCACTGTCTGGAGAGTAGACATGGGCACGACTCGGGGAAATTGTCGTTTCCGTTTTCGGTTATCGTTTCCGTTATGTAACAGAAACGGTAACGATAGTTAAGCCATCAGAACTCGAACTCGAACTGAAAAAAGAAAAATTTGGTTGGGTTTTCCATTTCCGTTTGTGGCATCGCAGCGATTGCACGATGCGAAGCACAGAAAAAGTTTTTAAATGTTTTTTTAAAAAAAATGACTCCCGGCCAAAGAAGCAGGCGAAAATATGCCTGCCTGAGGCTTTGCCACCTACCAGAGGGGTGGTTTCTGGGGGGTCCCCGGCCTTTCCCCCCTCTTC
This sequence comes from Phrynocephalus forsythii, assembly GCA_029282475.1. NCBI lineage: Eukaryota > Metazoa > Chordata > Lepidosauria > Squamata > Agamidae > Phrynocephalus > Phrynocephalus forsythii. Next base: position 97,085,545 of record JAPFRF010000005.1, read on the forward strand.
TCCTGTCCTGGGCTGCTTGCACCAGGCTGGGGGGGTCATCCGCGTCGTCTGTCTCGCTGCATGCCATGAGGTGGGGGGGATCCAAAATGGCAACTGCAATTTTTCTTTTGAAATTGTGGTCAAAAAACACACCAAATCACCACAAAAACATGTGAAATTTATTTATTTTAAATGCCTGAATTATTATAGTAGCAGCAGTGGGTTTTTTATAGCAATAAAACGTCACATTGATATTATTTTATTTTATTTTATTTTATTTTTTATTTTTTTGGACCTGCCCATTTGGGCTGGGCATGGGATGGGACCATGCAATTTTTTTGAACCATTCCACCAATGGCATCGCCAGGTTTTTGACTGACACTTCTGGATGTCTCGGAGGGCATAAAAATCCGAGGCACCTTCCAGAAATCGCAGTCCGGTGTATGGATGTGGTTGAGGGAGGAGGGCTGGCTGCTGGTGCTGGTGTGATCTGATCAAGATTGAGGAGGGAGGCTGGAGGTTTTAGGATTTAAGTTAGGCAGGCAGGGAGGGAATTGAATTTAGAAAATAATTTCTTTGATTCCCTGCAGCTTTGTCTGCTGAAGGGAATAGCAGTTTATTCTTTATTTGTTCTCTGGCAGTTTGAGGATTTTTTTCTGATATTGGATAAAGGGGGAGGTTCGACTGGGAGTGGGAGGTGTGGATTTATTTTAAATATATATTATATAATACCATTTATTTTCCCATCTTCAATTTGCTTGCACACACACACATTTGGGGTGCAAGCCAAGAACAGAACCTCTATCCTAAATGATATCCTAACTGTCCACTCACCCGTCTGCCCGTGCCGAGACCCACCTGTGGCCCGCGCCGCCGCCCGCCCACTCGCCCACCCGCGACCACCGCCCACCTATGCCCCCCTGCCACCACTGCCCGCCCACACCTCCCCCCGCCACCCGCCCCCACCTGCCACCTAGGGTGCAAAAACACCTAGCGCCAGCCCTAAATTGCACTAAATCGTGGTGGAAACGACAAACAACAAACGACAAACAGAAACGACAATTTTTTGAAAAATTTAGTGACAAACGGAAATGACCCAAAACTGACCTGTTCCGACAAACGAAAACTCGAAAAATCATTTTTTCTGGTCGTGCCCATTCTACTGGAGAGTTCAAAGCACAAGCACACAAACAATAGAAGACAACACATTACCTGCTTAATATTTAAGTGAAATATAAAATCTATCAGGAACAGCATAAATAAATCTAAAAGCCTTAATATTACTACTGAAAATTAGAATGGAAAAACCAGAAGCAGTTATTTCACAAAATGCATAATGGCATTGCTTGTCTCTGTAGTTGTTCCAGATACGAGTGGTTTCAAAGGGGAAGAATATTTGCCTCTCCCAGGAGGAAGAGGGACACTAGGTGCAGCAGGGCTCCATGTGTTGTGAAGTTTGCCAGACATGAACCAGTGTTGGGCTTTTAATCACAAAGCTCACTGTAAGACAAGCTACTAAAACATGGGGATGTGAGGTGACATTCCTCCAGAGAAAGTTAAATCATACCTGAGATTTTTTTTACAACAGATAATATTTATTTATTTAACAGCAGAGAAGATTTATTGCCTAACTATGTTTTTTCTGTTGCAAAGTTAATTTGGTGCTTAGACAATTTGTCTTGTAAGTCAGGGCTTGATCCTGAGTGACACCCAAATACTTTGGAGGTAGGGCAATGTTCCAGAATTTTATGTTTCCAGCTAACTTAGAACCTCCTTTTTGGACATCTGTCATTTAATTGGATAGCACAGACATGTACTTAAATGGAATGACTTGTTTATGTAACATATGGAAAGATCTTCTATTGCAGAGATTAATTGGTGCTCAGGGGCTTCAAGGGTTTGTCCCCGGATTGTCAAAGCTAAACCCCCTGGAGTATGGGAATGTCAGTTCATCATTTGTGTAAATGTTGAAAAATAATGGTACCAGAACGCCTTGTGGGACACCATTACTTTAATTTCTCTAGCCACTGTGCCACCCTTAAAATTCAATGAAGAATCTTTGCTTATTAACCATTTTTGCTTATTGATTATATTTAGCATGGAGGTAATGCTTTTTGAGCAGCAGTTGATGACGGACAGAATCATGCACTGCGGTGAAACTGATAAATGCTGCTTCAGTTAATGTATGTGTTTCAAAACCATCTTCAGTCTATTATATAAAATGTTTTAAATGAGGAAAGGCTGCAAAAATTGAGGCTTCCAGTAAAAATTCTGCCTGAGAGCCAGAAGCACTTTAGTAACATATACCCTATAAGGACAGCCATTATTGGCCCAGGTTTGAGAAAAAGCTGATACTAATGCTGAGATATAATTTGTTTTTTTATCTTCCATTCCCCCCAAAATGAAGAGATTATCAGTCATCAGCAGTTAAAGGAGGTATGGGGAGCTTGGGACATCCAGGCAACCACAGAGCTACCTTATAACTGTGGTAACTACGAGAATCCTGCATGACATTGAGGACAATATCTCCAAAATTTATTATCCTTTGGAATTTTTATGGCAATTAATCTTCAATGGTTTGAACTTCTCCAAGGAAGAAATGTCTACATAACATGAGATAGCATATTGAAGCATAGAATTATATTTTGTTTGCAGGTTTCTCCTTCTCTGAGTTTTTGCGATGGTCAAAAAACAGTGGGTGAATATTTGTAATATCATTTCCAAAGGAGATCTGAGATGACTGAAAAATGAAATTAGGATTTTATCTGGCTTTCATTTGTTGTAACTAGTATTCAATATTTTAAATATTTTATCTCTGTATAGACACCTCTGTGAATTTTTAAATAAAGAAAATTGATTATAGATTTGTTTCTTCAAGCAAGGGAATGAGGAAGTAAATTGGAAAGCAGTTGAAATACAGATCTCAAGTAAATCGCCTGTAATCTGATTTCCCAGTTAGAAAAGATGGAAGAAAGGGTGCTTGAATATTCAAGTTTGTAAATGTTTTATCTATTGTTTGTTGCATATCATTTATGTGGATAACCCAATAATCTCTGCATCCTAGGTAGTGATATAGATATACAGTATTGTGCCTTATTGAAAGCATTGCTTAAATCACATTGGAGATGAACTATTAATTATTCTGATTGTGGGTAGGATTTTGAAAATGCTTAAATCCCATCTTCAGAAGCCTTTTTAGAAGCTTAAGCCACTTACTGCAGAATAATCCCATAATTGGGTCTGAAAGCCCTCAAGTCATGATGAAATAATTTGAACTTAGTCCAGGAAAGCCAGAGGTACTGCTGTGTAAAGTACTTGAAGAATTGCAGTGAAAAATCTTGCAGAGAGCCAGTGAGGTTAGACTTTGAAGTGTCATAATGTGTAGCTTATGCATTGCGCCCAATGAAATGACCCATGCTCTGCCTTTAAAGAACTAGTAATTTCAGACAGATAAGTGGCACCAAATGTTGAAATGTATCTATTTATTCCACATTTAGAGGAACTTGGGACTAACAAAAGAAATGTAAGACCATGAAGCCCTCTGAAATCCACCAGTCTGTTTCTGAAGAAAAAATGTTTTAATAAATGGTGGAAGATTTTATATATTTCTGATTTTCAGATTTTAATAAATGGTGGAAGATTTTACATCTACGTGATGTTCTGATTTCAAGTTTTTTTAAAAATATTCAAACAGGGATATCGATGCAAAGGTTTCAGCCAGAGCAGGGCACCCGGGGCAGGCAGCGTGGAAGGGCGGGTGGCTGTGCCATGCGGGGCTCCCCCGAGTAGCGAAATGGCGGGGGCTGCCAATGATGCCAGGAAACAGTTGAAATCAGTAGAGCCATTGCAACTGACAGTCCAGCATCAGTGCATCAATAAGATAGAAATAAAAGTGGCCTGCGAATGCGAAGGGAGCACGTGAGGTTGTGCTCGATTCCTAAAACTGCAGCTCGTGATACTGAGAAACAGGGGCGGGAGCGAAGCGAGAACATGCCTCCGAAAAATCAAAGGCAATTGGAGCGCCGCCGCGTTTAGGGCATGGAACATTAAAGAAATAAGATGAAATAAAAGGGATTGCACAAAAGAAACAGAAAATTAATTTGGGGGGGTAGTAGGTGTTGATAAAGTCATTGATTTTATTGCCATAAAAACTATGCCAACAGGATTTCTACTATTAGCATCATTAAGTTTGAATGGCCTACAAGGCCACTGAGTTCAACCCCCTGCTCAAGGCAGGAATATAAATGAAAAGGATATCTGCCAGGCAATTGTCCAGATTTCTCTTGAACGTCTCATGTGTTGGAGCACTCACCACTTCTCTCAAGGCAATTGGTTCCATTTCCACACTGCTCTAACAGTAAGGAAGTTTTTCCCGATATTCAGCCAAAAATTTGGCTTCCTATAACTTGTGACCACTGTTGCATTTCCTGCACTCTGTGTTGATCTGGAAGAGATCCTGTTCCTCCTCTATATGAAAGCCTTTCATGTATTTAAAAAGTGCTATTGTATCTCCCTTCAGCATTTTCTCCTCAAGGCTAAACATGTCCAGTTCTTTCAGTCTTTCCTCACACAGCTTGGCTTCCAGTCCCCTGATTATCCTTGTTGCACTCTGAACTTGTTCAAATTTGTCATCATCCTTCATAAAATGTGGCGCCCAGAATTGGACACAGTACTCAAAATGAGGCCCAACCAGTGCTCAGTAGAGGATAACTAGTACTTATTCTGCTATTAATTCAACCTATAATAACATTTACCTTTTTGTACATCTACAGCAACCCCTCTATCTACCAGGGAGGTTACCTGATCAAAAGTTGCATTGTTTTCTAGGTGCTTCCATATGGACCACTTTATAATCTGTTCCAGATAAAAACCATCATCCAAGGCACCTGATAAAATGAAAGGGTCTTTGTCTAATCCAAAAGCTCCTCATCCATGGGGACTACATCCATGTGGAAGGAACTGCTGATATGGCCCTACATTGCCTCACTACCCACTTCACTTCCAATGGTGTGTGTGTGTGTTGGTATATGTATGTGTAGCTTAAGATCCTAATGTCTGGGCAAGTTCAAACAGCCCTTGAAGTATGCCAGTCATAAAATGTAGCACTTGACAATTAGCATTTTGGATTATTGCTTGAAAGCTGAACAATAGACTCTGAGAACATTAAAAGATAGATGAAATGTCTTCTTGTTCCTATTTTAGAAAATAACATTTCAGCATTGTTTTCCCCCTGGTGAAACCCTCAAACAGTTTTCATAGAATCATAGAAGCATAAAGTTGGAAGAGACCTCAAGGGCCATCCAGTCTAACCCCCTGCCATGAAGGAACTCCCATCACAGTTTTTCTGACAGATGGTCATCCAGCCTCTGCTTAAAAACTTCCAAAGAAGGAGACTCACCCTCCATGGCAGCAGATTCCACTGCCAAACAGCTCTAACCGTCATGAAGTTCTTCCTAATGTTCAAATGGAATCTCTTTTCCTGTAGTTTGAAACCATTGTCCCGAGTCCTAGTCTCTGAAGCCATGGAAAACAGAACTGTTCCCTCTTCAATATGACATCATTTCAAATATTTAAACATAGCTATTGTATCCCCTCTCAGCCCTCTTTTTGAAAGGCTAAACATTCCCAGATCCCTAAGCTATTCCAGACCTTCAACCATCCTGGTCGCCCTCCTCTGTAACTGCCCGAGGTTGTCAATATCCTTTTAAAATTGAGGTGCACAGAACTGGACACAGTACTCCAGGTCGGGTCTGACCAGAAAAGAATAGAGTGGAACTATCACTTACCTTGATCTAGACACTATACTTCTATTGATGCAACCAAGAATCGCCTTGGCTTTACTTGCCGCCACATCACACTGCTGACTCATGTTCAATTTGTGGTCCACCAATACTCCCAGATCCCTTTCACATGTACTATTTTCCAGACAGGTATCTCCCATCCTATATTTGTGCAATTCATTCTTTTTGCCTAGAAGCAGCACTCCTACATTTCCCTCTATTGAAATCCATTCCGTTAGCTTTGGCCCAGGACTCTAATCTGTCAAGCTCATTTTGGATTGTCATCCTATCCCAGTGATGGGGAACCTATGGCATGGGTGCCAAAGGTGGCACTCAGAGCCCTTTCTATGGGCACCCGACATCGCCCCTTCATAGCCACCTGTATACAGGTTAAATTACTGTATTGGTACTTTGCAAAAGAATTAGTGGGTTTTGAATTGCAGTTTGGGCACTCGGTCTCTAAAAGGTTCCAATTTGGTATCATCTGCAAATTTAATTAGCATACTCTCTATTCCTTCCTCCAAGTCATTTATAAAGATATTGAACAGCACTGGACAAAGCCACATGTACAGTTTATTACTAACAAATAAATACCAAGGATTCAAATATGAAGTGCCCATGTCCCAACTTTCAATACTTACCCTACACAAAACAGTTAATCATAATCAAGGTTTCTTGAGTGGTGAAGACCTGTCGTTCTTATTTATTTATTTATTTATTTATTTATTTATTTATTTATTTATTTATTTATTTATTTATTTATTTCATTTATATACCACAACCATCTAGCAAAAAAGCTACTCTGGACTGTTTACAAACATATACAAAATACAAAAACAGATTAAACAACTTAAAATAGTAAATAAGAACTAATCAATCAGCCAAATAATCAAATCATCATAATAAAAAGAACAAATAAGCAAATCAGCACAAATACAATAAATCAAAATGATTTGACAATTCAAAATAAGAACCAATAGAATAACTTCTATGACTATAAATTCTGGTTAATATTGTAGCACAATATAGTTTGCCCAGCATAAAGTTGTATACTCTCTCTCTTTCTCTGTCTCTGTCTCTCTCTCTCTCTCTCTCTCTCTCTCTCTCTCTCTCTCTCTCTCACACACACACACACACACACACACACACACACACACACACACACACACACACACACACACACACACACACACACACACAAATCAAACAAAGTATGTTCTTTTGAAAGATTCCTACATCACTGAATGGCTGATTAAGGTTTCAAACCACATTTTCAGACCATTTCAAGGGGATGGAGAAAGAAAATAGATAACCATGTTGTATATTTTAAACACATTCTTCCCTCCTCCTCAGCTCTGCCTCCAAAATGTTTCATACCATACAAGGGTTAGTTCTAATTTGATATCAGCTTGTTGAAAAAGCATCTTGCATTAAATTACAAAATTACGGTATTCAAGTTGAGCTTATTAAAATGACCAAATCTAATTTTAACTTACATGAAAATGGTTCCCCCTAAGGCTTCTTTTAAAGTACAGGAGAGGTGTTTGTTTAGTAATGAAATTTGTAACTTTTTATGAGGATTGGGAAATAGCATCTTAATTGGTCAAAAGCTTTTTTTAATTTAAAATGTTATACAAATTACAAAAAAAAAAAACCCACATCAACAACAGTGCACCCCTTCACCAACAGGATCACTCTTTATATTTACAGTCATGACTCATTATCCTCCCCTCCAGAACAAAATCGATTGTTGCACGGAAGCCTTACCCTTATCTCGTACAAGCACATATTCAATAAATCTACCCCATATATCATAGAAAATATCTCTTTTTAACTCTCCTTTTTTAACCTTTAAAGAACATGTCAATTTATCATTTAAAGCAATATTCCATATTTCATTATACCATTCATCTAAGCATAGTTTATATTTAGATTTCCAATTTCTAGCAATTATTAATCTAGCCACAGTCAACAAATTTGTAATTGGTCAAAAGCTATGCACAGAGCTCAGAGGAAATTTACGGGACTTTTTGAGTTTAACCATTTCCAGTAACTCAAACAAAAAATATATGGATAATGGGTGAAAATTAAAAAGAATTTCTTCAACACAATTAATAATCTCAGCTATAAAGCATATGGTGATGGTCACATTTCACATATTTAACATCCCTTCCACAGAGGTAGCACAATTATTCCTTCAATGCCTTCTTGACCATCATTTCAAAACATTTCTTGCAATCAGTCACAACATGTGCCAGTTAGGTTTTTGCTTGTATATGTAGTGAGAAAGGACAACTGGCATAGTTTTCAAACAAATGTTTTGCATGTTTAAACTACTGGGATTTTATTTACATCTTTACATATGGTATGTAGTTTAAGTTACTCGGAGGGATTGTCTATTTATTAGCATACATCTATTCAAATGGTATGGTGTACTAGTTAGAGTATCAGACTAGACAAAGGAAATCTGGGTAAAAATCACCACATAGAATTTCACTGGTGAGTGGCATCAATAAACTATTTCCTGAATATATCAAATTCCTTGAAACCCCTATTAGGCTCTTCATAGGTTGGAAACAATTTGATGGTACATAACAATAGCTCTAGGTATGCCCAAGACATGGTCCAACATCTTGTTTACAATCAATTATTGTACCATCCAACACATTGCACAAATTATGGTATTGCATTGTTACAGTCCCGATTACAAATTTGTTACAGTCCCGATTACAAATATCTATCTATCTATAGTCTAAAAGTTGAAGGTCATCTTATATACGGAAATAAGCCTTTCAATGCTGAAAATACAGGCTCAGATCACTGCAAAAACAAAGTAGAGAGGTGTCTTGGGAAGGCAGAGGGCAGTTAAGGCCTGCCGGAAAGAAAGGGAAACAGTTGTGGGTGGTGGGGGTGAGAAGAACCCCAACAGACATCAGTGAATGAGCTGGGAAGAGATTCTGCCTGCTGTGGTTTACCTTCCTTTCAAGCAGTTCATCATTATTGTCAGTTTGGGCTCTGTGCAGGATGCTTCTTTACTTTGCTTTTGCAGTGAGCAGAGCCCCACTTTTCAGTGGGGAAAGGCACTTCTTAAGGGGCTGCTTGACAGGCTTCAATCACTGTCAGGAAGGAAGGGAAACAGTGGGTTGGGGTGATGGAGGAGAACCCGAACTGATGGCAATGAATGAGCTGCCAGAAAGGAAGAGAACCCTCAGCAGGGAAGGGACTCTTCTTTTTCGGCAGCTCATTCATTGCTGTCATTTTGGGTTCTCCTCCACCCCCATCTGTTTCCCTTCCTTTCCAACAGGTTTTTTTTTTCATTTTGTTAAATGTGGGTTTGAAAAGTAGAGGGCATCTTGTAAATGGCAGAGTCTTATAGATAGGAAAATACAATAAATCTCTTGAGCATGACTTGTTGCTAGAAAAATAAAGTATCAAGGCACCAACAGGTAGTTATACTCATTTCCTTGAAAAATTACTGATAAAAATGGTACCAGAAATTCATAACAATTAAAGGAGAAACGGTATCAGTAAGAGATTTTAAAACTTTTACAAATGTTCGTATGAAGGAAATAAATGAAACAGAAAACAAGTCACTGAAGGCTTGTTATGTTGTACATCATGTTCTATTGTGTAATATTAGCTCCAGGTCAACAAGCAGGGCAGTAAAGCATATACTGAAGAATGACTTATGGGATTTAAGGGCAAATAACCCAGATATTTCCATTATTTGCATCTGCATCAGGGGGAGAGAGAAAGAGATAGTAACTGAAAAATTTCCTTTTCTTGCCTTACAGGAAAAGTACATGAATATACTGTAAGACTGTAGCATGCCTAAGGAAAAAGGCAAAAATTTGGAAGGCAAAGTAAAATGCCAGAAATTCTAAGTCTAAGAACAGACTCCATTTTGTCTGTCTTGGATAATATTGTCAAGTCAGAAGCAATGCACTCTGGAATATCAAGATCAACACTTGACACTTATGTTGTGCCTGTTGCAGAGTTTTGATTTTTTGTTAAAAAAAATCTCTCCCTGAACAGCAGAAGTGCAGGTGCTTACACAGAAACATTACTCAAATCTGACCAGAATAGACTGTTCCTTTTTGCAATCATCATTTGGCATCTACAGTCTCACTAATTTATTTTGAGAGATTGGTAAGAGAAATAATAAAAAGTTTCATATTCTTCACAACACAAGGCTCTATGAAATACCTGAATATCAAAGATGCTATCATCATGTTCAACACTGACTTTCTTACCAACCATCTCAATCTCGGTGTTTCTATGTCTATATTTTAATGTCATGTATAAATATTCTCATTCTCTTCTGTCTGATGAAGAAGATGCCCACAAATGCTGACATTCAAATATTAAAAGTTAGTATTTAAAATGCTACCACGTTGTTGCCTTTCCCCCCCTTTTATTTTGTTTTCACTTTTAATGCTTATCGTATTAGGCCTTGGCAGGCTCACAGCCTGCTTCCAGCAGATTCCTGCAGACTATACTGGCTATCTGCCAGCAGACTAAAAGAAAGGGGGGGAAAGACCTAAGCAGAGCCTTTTGATTCCTTACTCCAGACATAGAACACCTGAGGAATAAAGCTGAGGCAGACCCAGGGAGTTCAAGACTAGAGCAAGCAAACAAGGCAAGCAAACAGGAGTTTCCTGGGGGAGTTCAACAGGGGAGACCAAGGGGGAGGCCCTTAACATTTTTTTCTCATGATGATGATGATGTTCTGGACATAATTATATACATGTAGATCTCCCCAGCCACACTCAAGTTAATAAAAACAAAAAGCATAAGTATTCATGAAAAAACTGTTGAAACAATTTACCCTAGTAGGTAGCTTCCATGGACCCTTTCCTTTAAACCCTCCAAATTTGGAGAGGTTTGGGATTCAGAGAGGCATGAGTTATTAAACTCAAAAGTGGGTCCCCCCAGGAAAAAAAAATTGTAATTGTAAAGTTATATACCCGAGAATAGTGATCCCAGGCATCTTGTAGCTTGGAGATTATAGCAGCGCATCCTCAATCTCTTCCCTGTAAGCCCCCCAAATTTGGAGAGCTTTGGGGTTTGGGGGCCAAGGTTTATAACATTCTAATTGCATATGTTTTTTTTTCCTGGGGGACACAGTTTGAAGTTGAATAATGCCCCCCCACCGAACTAAAAAGCTCTCCAGATTTGTCAGGCTTACAGGGAAGAGCTTGAGGAAGCTCCATTGTAATTTTCATGCTGCTAGATGCCTGGGATCACTATTTTTGAGTACATAATTTTCCAATTACAAATGACATTTTCCTCTGGGGACCCACTTTGGAATTGAATAACTAGAGCCCCAAACGTCTCCAAATTTGTAGGGGTTAAAGGGAAGAGTCCAAGAAAGCTACCCACCAAATTTGGTGCCACTAGGGCCCAGGAGATCTATTTTATAGCATAACAAATGTTTGTTTTGTTTTGGTTTGGTTTGTTTCGTTTTGGACATTCTTTTAAAATTTGTTAATAATAAAACAAAATTAAATTAAATTAAATGCTATATTTTCATTTTGTGCCCATCTCCAGTGCAAGTAATTAAAACTTCTAAAAGCACAGCTACATTCTATTACAATAAGGGGGGGGGGGGAAGGGGGAAGCAGCAAAAAAGACCATTGTGGCTTCACAAACAGCTCAGACAGAACCTGAAAACAAGAAAAGTCATGTACAGGAAGTGAACTAAGGAAGAGTATAAACAAGGAGCAAGGAAATGAAGGGATAGCATTAGGAGAGCAAATACAGATAATGGGCTGATATTTGCTAGAGGACACTAAAAGCAATAAAAAAGCATTCTTCATATATGTGGAAAGCAAAAGAAAAAGAAAATAAATAGTAGCACAGCTCCTCAATGGAGATAGAAAAATGGTAACAGATGACAAGGAAAAGGCAGAGGTCTCAATTAATACTTTACCTCAGTCTTTTCCCATACGACAAACTATGAACCTTCAAACATAAATGAAGTGCAAGTCAAGGGAACAGGACTGCAGCTGGAGATTCAAGTTCAAATCTCCATGGTCGAATGAAGTACTTCCAAGAGTACTGAAGGAATTGGGTGAAGAATTCTCAGAACCACTGTCCATTATTTTCTTGAAATCATGGGAAATGGGTGAGGTGCCAGATGACTGGAGAAGAGCTAATCTTATCCTTATCTGCACAAAGAGCAAAAAAGAGGAACCAGGGAACTACAGGCCAATCATGCTGACATTAATTCCAGGAAAAATTCAGGAACTATCACTATGCAGGCACCTAGAAAACAATGCAACAATATCCAGAAACCAAAATGGATTTGTCAAGATAAAATCCTGACAGACTAACTTGATCTCTCTTTTTGATCAGTAACCTCCCTGGTAGATAAGGGGAATGCTATAGATGTAATATATCTTGATTCAGCAAAGCTTTTGACAAAGTTCCCTCTAATAGCCTGATTAGCAAGCTAACTAGGTGGGGTCTAAATAAATCAAGTGTAAGGAGGACACACTGTCGCCTTCAGAATCAGAATCATTTTGTGAAAAAAATGGGCAAATATCATGAGCATGACCTATAGGAAAAATTCACATATACATTCTCAGATTCTCAAATATGCATATATCAGAGAGATAAGAGATCAGGATGTTCATTACACATTGGACAACAAGGGTGTCTACATAAGTTTAATGGACTGCTGTTTATCCGATTGTGGTGTTTGTTCAAGATGGTGTTGGAATAATAGAATACATGAGTTGAAAACAGCTTCTTGGGCCACTGTGACAACACCCTGGAAGCAGGAGAAATGCATATGTAAATCATCAACCAATCCCAGAAGGAGGGCGGGGGATGGTATGGTATAAAAAGGGTGGAGCCTGGGCTGTGAGAGTCAGTTGAGAGAGTCAGTTAAGTGAGTTAAGAGTGAGTGCTGGGAGAGAGCACAGCTCTGTTAGAGTTCTGTCAGGCAGTGAGGGCTTTACTGTTTACTGGTTATTAAAGACATGGAGGCTTGAAGAGTTGAATGAATCTATTCTATGTTTAAGGCAATGCATACCAACTTCAGACATTATTGTATTTATTTATTTTCTCAATAAACTTCATTATTATTTCTATGTTATACATCTGAGTCTGTCCCAGTTCATAAGGCGATGATTTAAAAAGGTGGCAGCATTACCAAGTGGATATTGTGAAGATTAATAAATTGGTTCCCTACATTACACATTTTTCATCACAATCACATGGTCATAAGGGAGGTGTCGTCACAGCCACCAATCCCAGACTCCTGCTCAAGGCAGAAATCCAAATCAAAGCACATCTGACAAATGTTTGTCCAAGTTTGTCTTGAATGTCTCCAGAGCTGGAGCACTCAATACCTCCAGGGGTAATTGGGATAAAAAATAAAATAAGTAACAAGTTCAAGAATACCAGGGTGTATTAAGCCAGAAACAGTAACACAATTAGGGATGCTTAGAAATAAGAGTCCATCAGTTCAAAGCCTGCAATCACCTGAGGTCCTTTCGGGGAGAAAGGCAGGAGAGAAATATTGCAAATAAATAATAAATAAGATGCAACATTAAGGGGCATGGTCCAATTTGTCCCCAAAACAAAACACTCAGGTTGACAACGTATCTAAGTAGGTTAATAAAATGAGGAGGCAGGAGATTCAAATACAGTACAGGCAATTAGACCAAGTTCATTTATCAGCTTCTTCTATCTTCTTTTGGAAAGGGGAGAGAGGGATGTGGGGAAGGAAAGAAAGAGAGAGAGAGAGAGAGAGAGAGAGAGAGAGAGAGAGAGAGAGAGAGAGAGAGAGAGAGAGAGAGAGAGAGAGAGAGTTGGGATCCGCTAGAATTCTCCTGTAGTAAAAAAAAAAACTTTATTGGGCATTAGTTCGCTCCCCCCGAAATAAAATCCCCATAGGGAAATTTGTGTGTATTTTTCTACACACTGTTGCTGAAGTATATATTTTACTCATGCTTATTTGCCATTCTGATTTTTTCCTATATGAAAACTTTTATTTTTGTGTCCTTTCTTTCAAACATATGCAACATTTTGTGCTCTTTTTGATATCTTGCAAAACCACTTTCAAAGCCTAGAAAGCCTGTGTGCTTCTTAGGCCAACGGGACTCTGGAGGCGAACAGTGCTTCCTCCCATTGCCAGTCTTTGGAGCTGTGAAATGGATACTTCTGCAGAAAGTTATGAATACGGCAAAGGTATTTCCCATTCGTTGGGGCTGCAAGGAAGTTAATGCCGTTCAAAGTGCAAAAACATAAGCATTCCTAAAGGCTCCTGTGGGAAGTGTTCTATTTTGCATTTTACTGTTTTACTCATAGGAAATGTGCTGGCAAAAGCTCTTGAAACAGTCCACTGCATTTGTACTAGAGCAGTGGTTCTCAGTGTTCCTAATGCCACAACCCTTTAATAGAGTTTCTCATGTTGTGGTGACCCTTTGCCTTGCTTGGAAGAGGCCAGAAGCCCCCTTTGGCAGACCACTGCCACAGGTGCCATAGAGAACTTCCCTCTACAGGCACCCTCAGCCAATCGCAGCCTCCGGTGCCATTGATTGACATCACCTCCAAATCTAGCTGTAACTCACTCTTCCTTCCCTTCCTCCCCCTCCTCCTCCAGACCCAAGCCGTTTGTGCCTTTTTCTTCACTGACTCCTGGCGACTCTTGTGAAATGGTCATTTGACCCCCCCAAAGGGGTCCCAAACCCAAGGTTGGGAACCACTTCCTTAAAGCCATGTGTTAAATATGGTTTAAATAATGGTAGTGGACATGGCAGGATTGGTTATTTTCTCTGACAAAATATTATTCACAAATACTTCATGTACTTTGTGTCACCTTATATCCCTTATGTCACTGTCCAGGTAGGTCAGTGGGTTGGAGTACCTAGCTCTGTAACTAGGGGGATTGTGAACTCTTCCAAGCAAGGCAAGGGCTCATCATAACTCATGAGGAACTGTATTAAAGGGTCACAGCATTAGGAAGGCTGAGAACCACTGCTCTAAGGAGAATGAAGGAAAAACAGATATATGCTTCAATATGTTCCTGATGCCAGTCAGCAGCATAGAAGTAAAAATAAAAAAGATGTACTTGGGGTGGGGCGATAATAATAATATGACTGCTGTGAAATAATAGCTTGGGTTATAAATGCCTCCCCCTTCACCCCCCAACTGAACATTTCAGTTTTAATAAGACTTTGCAGCCTCATTTGCAGAATTAAAGGAGTGCAGAAGAGAAAATTGACTTGGGGTGAACAGCTCAGTTTAAACAAAAACTACAGCTGAGTATAATCAGGCTCCATTCTACTTGCACTGTTGAATACTGCCAGCAATAATGAAAGCACTAGCTGTTTTGATTCAGAGCAATTAGTTCTGGCTGAAGTTTGGCTAACTGCTTGTTCACATCCTTCTTGGGTCAACAGTTTACCTCCTTTTATTTGTGAACTTTGCTTACATGCTACATCAATCACTCCACCCAACACATTTGGAGAAAAACTCCAAAGGCAAATATTTCAAAGAAGGTTTCCAGCAATTCCCTTTTTATTTAGCCTTATTTTTGGCAGGAGCAGAATTCACTGTCAGAACAGTATCTAGTGCCTGTTGATCCTTGCTCAGCTGTAGATATCTTTGACTTAGACCACTATATTGGAATGGGCCCGACCCCACTGACAGAGCACTTGTTTTGTGGGCTGAGGTCAAGTTCAGTTTCTAGCTTCAGTTTCTAGATTCTCAAGTTGATTCCAAATCAAGACTCCCCTTCTCATGATCTCTAGGTACAATGTGCTCAGAAGCGCTTAATGAGATTCTTATTCTGGACTCGTGAAGCACTGTACAGAATAGACGGTATGACTATTTGTTGTTGTTGTTCAGTCTTTAAGTCATGTCTGACTATTCGTGACCCCATTGACCAGTGAATGCCAGGCCCTCCTTTCTTCCATTGCACTCCGGAGTTTGGTCTAATCCATGTTGGTTGCATCAGTGACACCGTCCAACCATCTCATTCTCTGCTGTCCCCTTTTCCTTTTGCCTTCATTCTTCCCCAACACCAGGGATTTTTCCAAGGAGTCATTTCTCCTCACGGGGTGGCTAAAATATTAGTGCCTCAGCTTCAAAATCTGCCCTTCCAGTGAACATTCAAGGTTGATTTCTTTCAGGGTGGAGAGGTTTGATCTCCTTGCAGTCCAGGGGACTCTCAAGAGTCTCCTCCAGCACTACAGCTCACAAGTGTGAATTCTGCAGTGATCATCCTTCTTCATAGTCCAGCTCTCACTTCCATACATCACTACTGGAAAAACAATAGTTTTGACTATCCAGACCTTTGCTGGCAAAGTGATGTCTCTGCTTTTTAAGATGCTGGCTAAGTTTGCTATCACTTTCCTCCCAAGATGCAGGTGTCTTTTAATTTCTTTGTTGCAGTCACCATCTGCAGTGACCAAGGAGCCCAGGAAAGTGACCTCTGTCATTGCCTCTACTTCCCCCCACCTCTGTTTGGAAGAAGTAAATGGGACTGGAGGCCATGATCTTAGTTTTTTTAATGTTGA
The DNA here is from genome assembly GCA_029282475.1 of Phrynocephalus forsythii. Classification (NCBI taxonomy): domain Eukaryota; kingdom Metazoa; phylum Chordata; class Lepidosauria; order Squamata; family Agamidae; genus Phrynocephalus; species Phrynocephalus forsythii. The sequence goes on from JAPFRF010000005.1 coordinate 97,101,836, forward strand.
GCTTCAGCCCATTTTTTCACTCTCCTCTTTCACCCCCATTAAGAGGTTTTCAAGTCCTCCTCATTTTCTGCTATCAGAGTAGTATGATCTGCACATCTGAGGTTATTGATATTTCTTCCAGGACTCTCCCTACTTGTTCTGCCCAGAAGTAGTTGAGGACACTGACCCCACCAGTGGCTTCTTGGTTGGTTGTGCCATATTTGTGGAATCAACTCCCTCATGCTGCTGATGATTATTATTAAATTATCACACAGCAGATAACTACGCTGGATTTATTTATTTATTTATTTATTTCTTTATTTATTATTATTATTATTATTATTATTATTATTATTATTATTATTATTATTATTATTATTATTATCACACAGCAGACAAGATAACTATGCTGAATTTTGTATTACAAATCACTAGTCAAACATTTCCCAAGCTTTTAGGACTATGTGATGTATTGGCAAATTGTGCGAGCAGATCCCAGTAAGGTGGCTTTCTGCAGCTGACTGATGGTGACTTTGTCAACTCCAGTTTCTTCTAAATACTTGTTTAGCTCTTTAGGCACCGCACACAGCTTGACAGTTACCACTTGGACCACCTGTACCGGTTTATGCCAGAGTCTCTGAAGTTCAATTTTCAGATCCTAATATTGGATAATTTTTTCAAGTTGTTTCTCAGTGACTCTACTATCACCTGGTATAATGATCCACACTTTTTTCTTCTCCACAATCACAATATCTGGGGTATTATGCTCCCAAACCCTGTCTGTCTGTATTTGGAAGTCCCAAAGTAATTTTGCATGCTCATTTTCAATCCCTTTTTCAGGCTTGTGATCCCACCAGTTCTTTGCTACGGGAAGATGATAGTTCTGACACAAACTCCAGTGGACCATTTGAGCAACTACATTATGACGCTGTTTGTAATCAGTCTGAGCAATTTTCTTGCAACAGCTCAATATATGGTCAATAGTTTCATCTGTCTGTTTTTCAGAGTCTACATGTGGGGTACTCGGCTAATTTTTCTATTCTAGCCTTAACTGCATTTGTTCTGATAACTTGTTCTTGAGCTGCAAAAATCAGAGCTTTTGTCACTTTTTTCAGTGTTCCATTGGTGAGTCATAACCAAGTCTCTTCCTCATCTACTTTTCCTTTGATTTTTTTTGAGGAACTGTCTGTGCAGTGCTTTATTATGCCAGCTATCAGCTCATATTTGCATCATTGTTTTCCTGTATTGTTTGTTTTACTTTAAACACCTCCCTGTTCTTAACCTCCAATAATGTTGGCTCTGTACTCTTTTTAACATAATCTGCCAACACATGCTTCTCTTCTTCAATTGTCTCACTTGCAAAAGACCTACCACCTAAGTTTCTAGGTAAATACAACCTGTCAACACCACTGCATGGATGTAATTCATAGTGAATGGTCATACGTTTTCTTGTTTTCCTATCCAGACTATCTAGCTCCATCTGAGTCCAGTTTATAATGCCAGTGGTATACCTGATGACCAGTATGGCCCAGCTATTAATGGCCTTGATGGTGTTACCAACGTTCAATTTCCTTTTTAATAGTTTTCTAACCCTTTGGATATATTCTTTACTGACCACATTTTTCACTTGCCCATATTTGATTATTATCTAATTGCAGTATGCCCAAACAATTATAGGCTTCATACTGATGATTCTTAAGGGCTTGTCCACTTCTGCTTCTGGTGAGTATCTTCTTAGACCTTAAAAACTCCTCTGGAGTGCTGGAATGCCCAAGACCCTGCAGGCGTCTGGACTATTCGCCATCATCTTGCACCTCCTCCACATTTGGCATTTCAATTCCTTCATCATCATCATCATCATCATCATCATCATCATCATCATCATCATCATCATCATCATCATCATCATCATTATTATTATTATTATTATTATTATTATTATTATTATTATTATTATTATTATTATTATTATTATTATATCCTGCCCATCTGGCCATACCCTTCACTGGAGATCATTTCAAAAATTTAAAAGGCCTTTGAGAATATTCCACCAAGAGGACAAAGAACACTTACTAATCCCTAAATGAGAGATTCTGCCATCCTGGTTATTTTTATTAAATTGTATTCTTTTTGTGTAGTATTTTTAAGTTTGCAATGTTTCTATTTTCTAATATTTAGTATATGTTTATTCTTTTTGGAGCCGGTGGGAATGCCTGTGCTGGGCAGGTGTGTGAACGTGCTCGACTGCTCCACAAAAATGCACTCAGATGCTGCCGCTGTCAACATTCAGCTGAACTTGCATCTATCAACATTGGCAAATATTTACGTACAAGATCTACCATACTCTTAATAGGCTGAATTTAACAGAAGACGTTGGTCAAAATTATTGCCATGCAGACCCTGCTAAGAAAGATGGGAATTGCTAAGACCCATCAGTTATAAACTGATACAGGAGAAGTCTCAGGTCTTGCAGTTCTTCAGACTGCTTTAGCAAAGTGATGTCCCCTCCCCCAAAAAAGTGGTGACCTGCAGCTGTAGGTGACCTATCCACCAAAAAAAGTAGACATGATGGCATGCACAGAAAATTTGATTCTACCAGAATAAAGACAGAAGATAACATGTCCTCAAGCAAGAGGTGTTTAGGATGGTTCTATGAGTATGCAGGAACAGATGATATTGTGGGTCCTGAAGAAATGGAGAAATTCTGTAAAGACATTGGGGTTGAACTAGAAAATGTAGTTATGCTGGTATTACCATATATACTCGAGTATAAGCCTACCTGAATATAAGTCAAGACACCTAATTTTTCCCAAAACAACTGGGAAAACTTATTGACTCAAGCATAAGCCTAGGGCAGTGATGGCGAACCTATGGCATGGGTGCCAAAGGTGGCACTCGGAGCCCTTTCTGTGGGCACCCGACATCACCCCTTCATAGCCACCTGTATACAGGTTAAAGTACTGTATTGGCACTTTGTGGAAAATTAGTGGGTTTTGAATTGCAGTTTGGGCACTCGGTCTCTAAAAGCTTCACCATCACTGGCCTAGGGTGCCTTCTCCAATGAGCAGGTCTTTGACCGTACTTGTTTGACTGCATATAGAATAAATCTCTTTTCCAAAATCTGCATCTTTCAAAGTCAAGATCCATTTGAACTTTAGATTCAAATGACTGATTTTTCAGATCGTTGTGTCCCTTTAATGAAACTTGAATCAATTGAATAATTCATTTTACAACACTGGAGTAATTCCAAATTGACTCTTACATTTCATGAAAATTCAAGACATGCTGACCAAAGCCTCTCCATATCCACGAAGGAATAGGGCAGGACTTGCCTTCCGCCACCCTCCCCAAGTCATCTGAGCACTTGGGAGGCAGCAGAACGGGCAGGACTAGCCCTCCACCACCTTCCCCAAGCAGGTTGAATGCTCAGGAGGTGGCGGAATGGGCAGGACTTGCCCTCCACTGCCCTCTCCAAGCCAAGATGAGTACTCCAGAGGCAGCGGAAGTGCAGTAACTACATTCACTCGAATATAAGACAAGGGTGTTTTTTCAGCCAAAAATAATGGATGAACTACTCAGCTTATATCCGAGTATATATGGTAGCTTGGAAGATGAATGCTTAGAATATGGGTTGCTTTACATTTAAAGAATGGTTAAAACGAATGACATCCTTACAATGTGACACAACAGAGAAGCTTAGGAATTCTTTGGATTTCTTGAGATGTTTATTATTTTTATATTATTTTCATGTTATGTTATTTTAATTTACTGTTGTTGATCATTGTTCTGCTTTTTGTTGTGAATTACCCAGAGTGGCCTTGGTAGCCAAATGGGCAGTGTACAAATCAGGCAAAGAAATAAAATAAATAAATAAATAATCCTGTAGATTGGGATAGATTATTCTGTGAAAACATAATAAATGTGCATAATATTCTGAAGCTGTTACAAAAAAGAAAAAAAAAAAAAGATGTCAGTTTCACCTGAGTCAACAGTAAAGTGCATTTTCCAAGGTTCAGAAAGTATTATTTTCTTCAGCAGGATTTCTACAAATTATTTAAAATTATGCACACAGCAGAATGCAGTCATGAAACAAAGGTCACCACCATTAGATCTGATTCGCATCATATTTGCCTATTCATTCATTTAGATCAAGGAAAAGAAAGTTCCAAAGCATCTATGAGTCAAACAAACAGAGAAAGAAAGGGGATGCATTGTCTCCATTATCTTCCTAGTTCAAAGCTCTCCCCAATTATTATTGTTTGTCCCTCTTTGAGGCACATAGACTTTTGAGAATCAGGGCTAGACAGGTTATTCCCATCTTGTTCCCACCCTTGAAATTTCAAAAATACAGTGTGATGCAAATGGAATTTAATAAGTAAATGAACATGACCTTCTATTCATACTGTCCTCTCTTTGTCCTGCCCATTAAATCAAAAGCACCAGCCCAGGAAACTTCTTACAATGACAATATAAAAGTAAAAGAAAGTTAAAGATTGTAGAAAATGGAATTGCCCTATTGCAAGTTATGATGCAATTTGGGAATGATGCAAGGCAGAGTGGGCTACACACCTGTCTAATTATATTCTGGCAACTAGTCAATTCAGGTGACAGTTTGGTCATGCTCAGTTGTCAATTTGCTGAGCAATGATTGCATCAGACACATGCATAAAAGCAAGAGAGTTGTTCAGTATGATGTGGGATGTGGTTGGAAGAAGCAGCTCGTTACTCTGTCAGTTTGGATCCCAGAAAGTTTGGACTACTGGACTGTCTATCTAGCTAACGAGGTATATGCCTGCCGATTCTGTTTTTGCTGGACTTGTATATATTTTGTAAATACAGCTCTTGGTGAAGGGAGTCACCACTGTATTTGCGTCTTTATTTTAGCACTGCTATCTGGCTGTTAAAGCCCACACTCTTTACACAGTCCTCACAGTCTTCTGCTGAGAAATAACCACTCTGTGACAGAGACAACCTTCCACATGCACATGACAGAAGAACTCTTAGTCATATGAATAATTTCAGAAAAGCACCCTTTATGAACAGTTTACATACAAAAATATTACATTCATGTGTCCCTAGAGAGAATGAGATGGAGCAACCTCATTATACAGCACATCAAAACCAGAATAAAGTTTTCATATCAAGCAGCACATCCATAATCCATTGACTAAATCTAATGTTCCGAAGTGGAAAATACAACATGGGGGAAAGATCCTCATTACTGTAGCTTAACTGGTGTAGAGACTGTACAAACATGAGGGGTTCCATTTCCCTGTATGTTAGATTATAGTATGAGTAATTTTTGATTAATATCCATTATTTGAGATGCCAGTTTGGTCCAGCATCCTCTTTCCATTTCTGGCCAGTCCAGTAGAAATCCCAATAGTCAAGATTAGGTCCAAGGCAGAGTAGCATTCAGTCACTCTGCCTTGACTTTCCTGGTGTGGATAATTTCCAGGTGGGTCAATGTATCTATGGATAGGGGAAATTGTTCTAATTGATAGTCTCACACAGCTTGAGTCACCCTGACTCCTCAGTGTTCTAGGGTATTACTAAATACCACAAGGTTGCATGATTTAACTTGATCAGTAACCCCATCAGGTGGAATGCCAAAACACCCACAAAATATACAGTAGGGGTGTTATATAGTAACAACAATCCGTCTTCTCAGAGTAACCAAATGAAAGACCTGAAAAGGCAAGGATTCGAGAAACAATACTCACCATTGGACAAAATACTACTTGTAACTGAAGAAAAACAAAAACGTCAATTTTATAAATATTAGTTGGATGAAGAAGTGAAAGATACGATGGTCCAATGGGCAAAGAATTTTGGCTATACAATAGATTTAGAACAATGGGAGAAATTGTGGACTTTAAATTATAAATTAACAGTAGCAGTAACATATAAAGAAAATTTACTTAAAATGTTCTGCAGGTGGTATAGGACACCTGCTATGCTCGCTAAAATGTATCCCAATCTTTCAAGTAAATGCCTAAAATGTAAAAGCCAGGAGGGTACATTCTATCACTGTTGGTGGACTTGTGCAAAAGCTAAGAATTATTGGGCCATGATTTATACCTAGTTAAGACAGATGACAAAGCAAAACTTTAAATTTAAGTGTGAAATATGCATACCCGGAATCCTGCCAAAAATTGGAAATAAAGAAAATAAATATCTAGTGCTACACGTCTTAATGGTGGCAAGATTGGTGTGGGCACAGTTATGGAAAACAGATAAGAAACCAACAGAGGAGTTGGTTATAGGAAATATTTTGGACTGTGCAACTATGGATATATTGACCTATAAACTGAAAGAGAGGGAGGAAAGTAAATTTGCACAGATATGGAATTTATTCTATACTTGGTTAGACAATAGAAAAGAATGAAGAGATGAAGTAGTAGTTGTCCGATAAATCTCAATTTCTCAATGATTAACTCAATGATAAGTGACATGACCAAAAAGGTATTACGGTAATGTATTTTAGATTATAATAATAATAATAAAATAGAGGGGGGAGATAATCCAACTATCCAAGACTACTTACGTAGAAACATAAATTCAGCTTAGTTCCAAAGCCTATATACAGTAGAAGAGCAAGACAGAAGGACAATATAGCATTCTCCTCAAAGGAACTAGATTAGTCTAAGTGTATCCTCAGTACCATTATTATATTCATCATCCACCTTTCAGGCCATTTGAATGCCTTCCACCAATCAATTTCATACCATCCCAAACCTTCCAAGAAGTAGTAACTTTTGACAAACTATGAGCCATGACAAATGACCATTTTGGTAATTCATCCCCATCTCCGAAGAAACATTTATAGACATGTTCATGCTTATGCTTGCTTCTGTGATATAGGGCTTGGTAAGGAATTACTTTTCCAAATCAGAAACATTCCTCTTTTCCTTCTTAGTTTTGATCCTACCTACATATTGAGCTCTAATGCTTTAGTTCACTTGGATCTAGGCTGCAGCATCACATTATCATCAGACCTACCCTTCAATTGCAGAGTAATATAATATATATCTAATCACATTACTAGAATTTAATAAACAGCTCTTTAGAATTAAGCCATTCAAATTTGCTTTCATTTCAACTTCTGTGCATGCATGTCATTTCCAATTTCATATTACCTTCACCAAATTAGTCCGACCATTGCATAAGTACTGATCCATACAATTCCAAAGAGACATGAGAATTTCATTAGACTACAATCAGATCAAGCTTTTATAAATTTGTTTGATGAAAAGGGGGGCTTAAAAATAAGAGAAAAGAATAATAATGTGTTGACAAAATAATACCCGATTCACCCATAATTATCTTTATCTTTTTTTTTATCAGATCTGCCTACCATGAGAACATCTCTGCCTCCAAATCTGCTTATTTCCAACATCCAATCCATCAGTACCTTCTCTACTGGACAGCCATTCATCAGTGCCTACAAGTCTTATTACTGCATGACAACTACACTGACACCTCTGAATGCAACCTATGCTTGCATTCTCTAATTATTGAATGATCTTACAGATTTTGCACCCTTTGAGTTCATACATTAAATATATTTCAATATAATTACCTATGGTGAACTGAGATGACATAAAGCAAGCAATGCATGCTTTAATGTAGCAATTCCATAGCCCCGGGGAGTCCTGGAACATGTGAAGGAGGACACAGATTGAAAAATCTGAGAAGGGGGTTTTCTATTTATCTGCTTATATTGTATCTTTGTTTGACAGGGGGTGCCAGAAGCTGTGAAAATATCTTAAAAGGACAACAATTAAAAAAAAGGCTGAGAATGGCTGCTATAAATCTTACCATATGATAGTTCAAATAGTAAGGATTTTACTTTCCACATTTGAGAAAACAGGAATAGGCTGGTAGTGATGTGACTGTGCAGAAAAGGACTAAAAGAGAATGGTTTCCCATGTAGTAAAATCTGCAAACTCTATGGTAAATTCTGAAATGCCTACTACAGAGGTGGTGTCTAGTAGACCCAGCCAACAGAGGATGACAGAAGCCGCAGTCTAGTGTCAACTAGATATTTTCAGTCCTCTTAACAAAGTTTTCTTGCAGCTTTGCAATTAAGAACTCTATAGTACCACTACCAACTGTAGAAAAATCCCAGAATTTAAGAAGATTGTGTATTCTCCCTTTTATTTTTAATATAAATATCAATAACAGAGAAAGGAACAACTACTAGGGTATCATCCTGAGGGAAAAGAAGTTTCATTTACTCTGTCAGATTATTCATAAGCAGTCTTTAGTTTTAGACCATTATCTCCAGATCCCAGAGAACAATATCACATAACTTTCATATACTGCATCCAAAAGGGTAGCTATGTAACTCTACCACAAAATGAAACAATGGTGTTGTACCCAACTATCATGAGTCCTGAGATGATGATGTCCCTGACAATTTTTAAAAAGTCACTTCTGAAAGTAATACAAGTAGCAGAGCTTCAATCTCTGTCTTAAAACTATACTGACTTAAAAGGGAAAACAACAACACACCACAAGATACAGACCAGGGAGATAAATTCTCACTTATCCTTGAATGCAAGAACAAAGGGCTACAGCTTTTTCTTCTTCCCTGGGGAGAACAAAAAGAACCCAATGGAGTTCTCAAAATCACAGAATGATGTTTTTGTTCAAAAATAGCCCATTTTGAACCAAATCAAACAATGTCCAATGTTGTGCAAAAACTGTGAAACTTGACTGAACAAGAACTTAAAACACTTAGTGGGTTTTTGTGTGTGTCTTTTCTTCTATGACTGCTTTATGTGTATGTACTTGTATGTACTTTGTTTCTCAAATAAGTTGGGACATTTTGTACTAATTGCACACACATTGAGGTGCATGGTGGTGGTAGGGAACTCTTCATCTTGCTTTCAGCTGGAAGCCAGGAGCTTACCATTGTCTTTTGCAGAAATAGCCTAAATCAACAGAATAATGACTATAGGAAGCATTCTTTTTAGCCTTATAAGCATCTTAAGGAAAAGGGAAAAGGTCAAACTAATTAACCAACAAATGATTTATATTAACAGACTTCCAAAATTGTACCCAGATTTCAATGGATGGTCTTTGTGTATGTGTGTGTGTTTGTGTGTGATTTCCTCTTTGATAACTTGCTAGTTATAATAAGCCTTTTATGCTCACTAGCTGTACTATGAGCACTGGGGATGTATTCTGTTAATATTTTTCAATGTTTGATTTATTTTATAATTTTTTTGAAATTAATTATGTAAAAATATGGGGTGGGGGGAAGCTTAGAGGTTCAGTTTCTAACTGAACCAATGCTCAGAGACTTGCTGGGACCAGCTTATATATAATTATAGTAAACTAATAGAACAACCAAATACTACTTTACATTTAAACATTAAAATTTAAGTATATACAGAGACTGTGATCCAAAGATAAAAAAAATCAGAGTTGGGATCTGAGTGCATTGATCTTAGACTCATTATCCAATATGAAATCCATCTGCTGAGAACTTCTCTTTAAAACATTATTGTGTATGTGTAGATTTGAAAGCAACATTGCTGTGCTGCCACTTACCTTTTACTATTAATTCTGCATAGTTTGAAACCCCAGATCCACCATCTGAGCGGATGACACATCGATATTTACTTATGCTGCGCTGGGAAGTGTCAGCTACGCTGACAGTAGCAGAAAAGCGTCTGTGGTTGACTACTCTTGTGACCATTAAAGCTGTATCCCTGCCATTCCATTGCTGAAATTTAAAAAAACACACACAAAGTAAGTATAATAAGAAAATAGAAGTCTTAATTTATGTTTCCACTTTCATAATCCCAATATAGAACATAAGATTAGGTGAAATTTCTCCTAAATGTATATCTGGTGTGACATTGTCTAATCTTGTACAGATTTAAAATATAGAAATCACATATTCTTCTGAAAGCAAACCTCAGAATTTCATTTTGAATAGACATCATTCATTTTTCTGAGGCACTTGTGCCTCTTAACATTCCTTAGAATGTTTTTAACCTGTAAGTTCCCTGCTAGTAAAACTAGATAAGAATATTGAGTAATGCAACATTCAGTTCCAAAGTTACAAGCTAGATGTAGCAATTAACATTTAAGTTACTTAAGTGTAATGATTAATAGGTAATAAAATTGCTTTCAAATATTTCTCATAAGGGCATTTTGAAATGAATTTAGCTGTTGATCCACTGTGTTATCAAACTTACATTGCAAGAAAAGTACAGTAAAACCTTAGTTTATGAGTATCTTAGTCTACAAGTGTTTTGCAAGATGAGCAAACATTTCTGATTATTTTTGCCTTGATCAACGAGCAATGTCTTGCAATACAAGCACTGTATTATGTCACATGATCACAAGTGAGCCTCTCTCTCTCCTATGCTGGATTGTGGGGGATTGTCTAAAATGTTCCATCTCAGGCAAACTACCAAAGCAGAGGGAGAAGAAAGAAAGGAAGGCCTCCCTTGCACCAGCCATGAAGATTTTCAAATCGGGTTTTGTTTTATTTTTTATATATTTATGTTTAATTTGTTTTAAATTTCTTTATATTTTGTATTTTCTTTACTCTTTTATACTGCATTACAGTATTGTAATATTTTTATATGGATAATTTAGGGCTTTAGAACAAATAATTTGAGTTTCCATTATTTCTTATGCAGAAATTTTCTTTGAAAGAAACGTGCTTTGGATTACAAGTATATTTCCGAAATGAATTATGCTCATAAACCAGTTTTACTGTATTATTTAGTTTTGTTTTCCTACTTTTATAAATATTTCCAAAGTGTAATATCAGATTTTTTTAGAAGAGAAAACTAGAAAGGATTTCTGTGTCTTTTTAAGTACTGCAGATAAGATCTAAACAAGCTATTAATAACCCACAAGGCATCATTTTATTGTTGTGATCAAAACAAAAATGATAATGGGATCCTGCTTGACAAGAAGTAACAAACAATTCAACAAAGATCTTTTAAAATGTAAAATTCAGAGCTCTGGGGTCTTTGTTCAATTTACACACAATCCAAAGGCATGGAGGATTGATGGCATGCCTTGCTTTTAGATTGTGTACAAAGAGCATACAAGTTTTTTGTCCTTCTGTTGTTCTTTTTGACACAGTCCCTCACCAAAGGCAGCTGAGAAAATTGCACAGTCAGGGGATAAGAGGGCAGGTCCTCTTATGGATTGAGAACTGGTTGAGATCCCGGAAACAAAGAGTAGGTGTCAATGGGAAATTTTCACAATGGAGAGAAGTGAAAAGTGGTGTGCCCCAGGGCTCTGTCCTGGGACCGGTGCTTTTCAATCTGTTCATAAATGACCTGGAGACAGGGATAAACAGTGAGGTGGCCAAGTTTGCCGATGACACAAAACTTTTTTCCGTGTGGTAAAAACCAGAGAAGATTGTGAAGAGCTCCAGAAGGATCTCTCCAAACTGGGGGAATGGGCTGAGAAATGGCAAATGTGTTTTAATGTAACCAAATGTAAAGTAATGCATATTGGGGCAAAAAATCCAAACTTCATCTATCAACTCATGGGCTCTGAGTTATCCGTGACGGACCAGGAAAGAGATCTTGGTGTGCTGGTGGACAGCTCAATGAAGGTGTCTACCCAGTGTGTGACAGCGGTGAAGAAGGCCAATTCCATGCTAGGGATTATCAAAAAGGGGATTGAAAATAAAACAGCCAACATTATAATGCCATTATACAAAACAATAGTAAGGCCCCACCTGGAGTATTGTGTACAATTCTGGTCACTGCATCTCAAGAAAGACATAGTGGAACTGGAAAAGGTGCAGAAGAGAGCAACTAAAATGATTACTGGGCTGGGGCACCTCCCTTATGAAGAAAGGCTAAAACATTTGGGCCTCTTTAGTCTGGAAAAAAGGTGATTGAGGGGGGATATGATTGAGACATACAAAATAATGCAGGGTATGAGTAAAGTGGATAGAGGGAAGCTCTTCTCCCTCTCCCAAAATACCAGAACTAGGGGACATACACTCAAATGGAGGTCTGGGAGAGCAAGAACTGACAAAAGAAAATATTTTTTCACCCAGCGCGTTGTAAGTCTATGGAACTCCCTGCCACAGGTTGTGGTGATGGCATCTGACCTGGATGCCTTCAAAAGGGGATTGGACAGATTCCTGGACAGGTTACAAACCATGATGGAGATGTGTAACCTCCAGGGTTTAAACCAGGGTACTTCAAGGGCCAGATGCAGGAGAGTGGTATCAGGAGACAGATATCTAGTATCATGCGCTCCCAAACACATCTCGTGGGGTCACTGTGAGATACAGGAAGCTGGACTAGATGGGCCTTTGGCCTGATCCAGCATGGCTCTTCTTATGTTCTTATGTTCTTATGTTCTTATGACTATGAAAGATAACATGTATCCATATTCCTGTGTCTAATTATTGTTGTTTCTTTTTTGTTTCAGTTTGTTTTGTTTTGGCATGTAGAGGGTGGGACTTTAGGGGGAAAAGAACTTTCAGTCCTATAACTCAATGGAAACACCACCACCTCAGACAACTTGTGGACTGGGGACCATGAAACACCAGGTGTTACAGCAGACCTCTTACCTCCATGCTATTTCTGCACCATAATGTTTCCCAACAAGGGTGCATCTGGGGACAAGTCCCTGTGGAGGCTTCATTCCTTCATCCTTGCTCCTTGCACAAAATCCTTAAGACTCACAAAGGTGCAGCGGGGCAGCCTTCAGAGGTGTGAAGAAATGGCATGAGGTAAGATTGCTGTTCTGCCTCCTGCCATTTGATGGTTCCCAGTCCTATAATTAGGTCTGGGGTTGTTCCCACCAAATTATGGAACTAGAATATCCTTTTTCCAAAAGGCGCCACACCATGTCTATGTTTATATTTTTGTGTGTGTATGTACTTACTCCAAAGAGCACCTTTACTCAAAAGAGAAACCAGCCTTTCTTGCCCTGCAATCCTAAATTACAGTTTACTTGATTTTTTAAATGCAGTAAACTATTTATATCATGAATTTGTCATATAATTTATGTCTTTAAGTATTTGCACTGGGGGGAAGGGCAATAGTACAATCAGATATAACCAGAGCACAGAAATCATTTGCAATCTATGATTTTGTAAATAATATAATCAACATCTATTTTTCATTCATTGAGAAACTCTTGCATACAAATAGCTCCCTCTAGGAATGAAAATAAAGTTGTTGCATATGAAGTTTAAACTAAAATCACACATATCTAATAAGGGATTTCAATCCTATGCACTCAGAAGTAAATAAAATTATGGTGCAATCAAATGTTCATTTATTAGGATATAAACTGCACCTTAATTTACTGAGTGCATTTGGGACCCAGTGTAAATTTGTTCCAAAATATTTTTTAAAAAACTTTCTGTTCTTCCGGGGTGGGGGGAGTGATCTGATGGGTATAGTGGCCCTCTTCCCAGTCTGGGTGGGTCCACCCTCCAGCTGGTTGAAAAAGTGAAAAGTCTGTTTGTTATCTTGGACCCGGGACTGTCCCTGGAGTCCCAGGTGGCAGCCGTGTCCAAGTCTGCCTTTTACCAGCTTATGCTTATTGCCCAGATTTGCCCTTACCTTGATGGTGACTCTCTGGGGACAGTAGGGCAAGCCCTGGTCATCTCAAGGATTGACTACTGCAACACTCTCTACATGGGGTTTCCCTTGAACCTTGTCCTGCAATTGCAGCGGGTAAAGAATGCAGTAGCCAGATTGGTGGTTGATGCGGGTCATTTTGACCACATCACCCCAGTTCTGGCTCGCTTGCACTGGTTGCCCGTTGCCTCCTGGATAAAGTTCAAGGCACTGGTTTTGGTTTACAAAACCCTCCATGGCTTGGGGCATGAGTATCTGGCAGAGCAGAACTCCCAAAGGTCAGCATCAACCTGGCCTAACAGAGCACCCTTGGCATCTTCACTCCATGGGGCTACCATGTGTGAGGCCTGTAGGGTTTTTACCCATAATTGGGCCTTCTCGGTGGCTGGCCCAACTGCGTGCAATAAACTTCCATGTGAAATAGGCCAAATTGAGTCCCCTCCTAGCCTTTAAAAAAGCACTAAAGGCCTAGCTTTTTAAGGAGGCATATGCAATCAGTAATTTGTTGTGTTGTGTTTTTCCCTATTTTTGCCTCTTGCCAGATTCTTGCATGTATCATGTATTTATTTGCTTATTTTATTTGCTTATTCCACTGTTTGATTTAATTTGCTTTATTTTTATTTGTATTTATTTAAAGCTCTCAGAGTCCCTTCTGGGAAACTGATACGGTATAAAAATGCAATAAATAAATAAATAAATAAATAAATAAATAAATAAATAAATAAATAAATAAATAAATTCATGGGGGTTAATCATGTCAGTCTATTGCAGCCAACAATACATAAACATTTTGTAGCAAAATGTAAAAGCCTTTAAGGTTCCACAAGACTTTTTGTTGTTAGCAAATGTTTAGATTTGCTCAAATGCAAAAACAACAGGATGTCATGTAATTTCGGAGGCATCAAAGATCACCCAGTGGCCAAGATGCATGAATTTAATTTAACACTGGCAATATAAATGTGCCTTGAAGGTTTACTTTAGCTAACATTGTTTGTGCCATGTGCTGTCAACTCAGAACTGACTTATAGCAACCCTAATATTTTTTTTTTAGGTAAATGAATTAATTATGGTTTGGTTTTATCTGTTCCACATACACACATACCCTATGAGGGTCTGGCTGAGTGGGAATTTGAAGCCAGACGTTTTGAATATTTGGCTATCACTCTATTCTAGAGATGGGCATGAAAAAAACAATTTTTTGTTTCTGTTTTTGTTTTTTCATTTCGTTACATACTGAAATGACAAACAAATTTTATCTCTAAAATGAAACGAAACAAACAGAAACACCGGAAAATTTGTTGTGCGTTTCGTTTCCATTACTGCAATATGAGTGATTTGCTTAAAATCCTTAAAAAAATACAAAAAAAGAAATAAATGGTAACGAAATGGTAACAAAATGAACGAAAATGAAAACGAAAATGATTTTTTTGCAAAAATCACGAAAAACAGAAACAAACCAAAACAGACCCTCCAAATGACAAACGACAAACAAAATGCAATTTTCTTGATTCGTGCCCATCTCTACTCTATTCATAGTGACATACTCTCCCAATATTAGAAATGTATCATTTTGAATGAAAGAAAATAGGACCTCAAGGACACAGGATGCAAAATCAGTCTGTAAACGTAACTTTTTGTTTCATAATATAGATTCTAAATGATCTTGTGACATGGTAAACAAAAGGTAAATATCAGTCATATAGATGCTTGAGACCTCTAATCATAGTCAGCTGAAGAATTTCTCAACACACAAATCTCCAGCAATGGCAATACAGATCCCATAATGGATTAGCCCTCATTTCTCTAGTTTTCCCATATGTCCTGTATACGTACAACAATTCTGCTGTGGAGTTTGAAATATCCTGCTGCTTGTGGAAAAGCACTTGAAAATTAAGACACTTGTTTGTGCTTTGAAATGTCTGAAAATAACAAAGGCTTCATGTCCACTGTACCTGTAGCCACAGTTTGTCATGCTGGGACCACTTTCCTCCAGCTATACACTGGAATGTTGCATTCTGTCCAACATTAACCTCCACATTTTGAA
The DNA here is from genome assembly GCA_029282475.1 of Phrynocephalus forsythii. NCBI lineage: Eukaryota > Metazoa > Chordata > Lepidosauria > Squamata > Agamidae > Phrynocephalus > Phrynocephalus forsythii. Next base: position 97,117,454 of record JAPFRF010000005.1, read on the forward strand.
GCCGCAGGAAATGAGGAGCTTTTCCTAACAAAAATACAAAATATTACCTGGGTAGAGCATCACAGTACATAATAATAGCACAGAGGTACACTGCAAATGCCCACCATTCAGAACAGGCATTTCAGCTTTCCAACAGAACAAATAGTTGAGCAATGCTCTGCTCTTTTAAAAAAAGTCTTTATGCCTCTGCTATATTTGCTAAGGCCAAAAATATTGCCCATTGTGGTGCAACAGTTTCTAGAAATAACAACATGTAATAAAATGTAATAAAGAAATTCAATGTGCCCAAAGAGTGCATTTCAATTAAGGTTTGTTGCCAGCAAATCTCTTCTTTGTAAGAATGGACACAGAGAATGAAAAAGAAATAAATAATAGAATCAATCATTCACAAGGAAAAACCTGTAAGGAAAAACTTTATTTCTGCTTGAGGCCCTGAGATTCATCCTGGTACATGTTGCTCAAACTAATTATGTTCAGTTATTATCCCAAGCCATCAGTTTCAAAGAAAAAGTCACAGCAAGCCTTTGGGTTTTGATTTGCTTTCTTCCACTTCAACATAAGTTTAGTAAGGTTGACATTTTTTGTTTCTGTACAACACAGACCAGTGTGCCTTTCACACTTAAAAAAGTAGTTAATCATAAAATCGTATAATAATTGAGTTGGAAGTTCCGGGGCCTATTTTTGAATAGCCTTACACATTCTTATCAAGGCACAATTGTTTATTCTACAGTCCAAATTGTACATATTACTAGATCTGATGTAGCTGTGGCAGGATATGTAATGGATTATAGGAAGTGTGGAGTAAGATCACGGCTACAATGTTTTATGCCTCTTTTCAAAAAGATTAAAATTCAAAAAGCCCGAAATTGGTATCTTTTTAGTGCGGGGGGGGGATCTATCCTGTAACAAAAAGTTAGCGATTATGTGGTGTCTTGCCTTTCCCACATTCCTGATACATCAGCCAGTGCAGTTAAATAGTGCTATGTCATCCCTTTTTGCTGGTCAGTAGTTTATCCATGTCACAATTTATTGATGTACTGGGTGTTAGCTGAGACAAGGTCATAGATCTGTCATCTGAAAGGCACAGGCCATGGTACAAAACAATACTGCTTCTGCAGAATATTTACAGCAAACCATTTTGACAGTTAATACTTTCCATTCCCTTCAACTTCAACGTATCAAAATGGGCCTCTTTGACTGACCTATGTATGTCCCTGTCTTGGATCCCATACAGTTACTAAGAGACAAATAAAGAAAATAAACTGTTTTGAGTGATAACTTCATGTTCAGGCCAATAGTTCCCAAAACTAGTGTGAACATCTGACCACTACATCACTAAGTCTGAAGTATTTTGTTTTTGTTTGTTTGTTTAAGTAGTATGTACATATGGCTCAGAACTGTGATCTGAGAAGGTTTAAAACTACTCTGTCTGCTGAGATCTACAGTGTGTATGTGTGTTCATGTGTGTGTAGGTGAAAACTTTTTCTATCACCCTGCTATTTCTACTGGATGATTAGTATACCAGGAAACCACGGACTAATATTTTGCACTGCACCCCTACTGATCAGCTGAGCTATGGCAGAAACTGGTTAGAGTCCCTCTTGATCTGAGACCACACAAGCACCAAGGCCATGAGCTAGGCACCCTGCACTAAAAAGGAGGCTCTAGACATACCAGAGCCAGGGACAATGTGTGAGTGAGGCTGAAACCATAGTGGCTTCTGATTTTTTTTTTAAAGTTGCAGACATGCATCCAAGGGATGAAGGATTAGAATTTGATCAGCCTACAATTTGACCATACCACCCCTTCAGTTGGACATGACTAGCAGGCATGTGCGGGGGGGGGGACTTTACCTTTTACTATGACTAAAACACTCTAACTGGAGATGAGCACAATGCAAAAATGAAGTTAATGGGAAATTGCTAGCTCCTTACTTCGGGTCAAGCCAGAGTTCCTGAACTTTCCTGAACCAATGGCCTTTTTAAAGCAACTTCTGAACATCCTGATTTTTTTCCCTGCCTTCTTCCCACTGTTCCCATCACCTCCCTGACTTTTGCTGCCACTGCCTCCACTTTCACCAAAAGGATTTATTTTTCTTTCTCTTTTTAAGTTGCACCTGGCTTCTAAAAAAACCAAGCTGCTCAAGGAAGAGCCAGACATATTCACAGCTGGCCAGGAGCTTGCTGGGCTTCCTCTAAAATGTTAAACAAAAGGAAAAAACAACAATGAACCAATTGCTGGTTTGTTCAGGAAAAGTTTGGAAGTTTGTGGTTCCTGGACACAGAGGAATTACGAAGCAAGATGACTCACCCCTAAAAATCACCATTCCATTTACAACCTTCTAATATCGACTCTACATGGAACTTCAAGCCTGAACAAAGTATAAAAACTGTACTCCCTATAAAGCTTTGTACAACCAATGTGCTCCCGCCAGATCATACCTCTTCATTTGGAGTTCAGAACACCTTCCCGTTAAAATCTTCAGCAATAATGGTTGATGAGGCACCCCGGTGTAAAGATCCTGAACTTAACAACGAGATGCCAAGTCATCCTAATCTACCCAAGCAGTCTCCTCGAAGTAATAGTCTGCAACATCGTCCTCCTGCTCCCTCTGCTAAAAAACATTTCCTTAAAGCTGTGTCTTGGAATGTTGCTGGTTGGCCCTCCAAGCTTGCTGACAGATACTTTAAGTCTTTTTGCTCTCAATTTGGGATTATTTTCATTCAAGAGACTTGGGTGACTGACGTGCCCTTCCCAACCCTCCCTGGATATGTTGCCCATTCTTGGCCAGCCACCAAGTGTTCCACCAGGGGGCATGCAAAGGGAGGGCTGGCTACTCTTACCTCTGTCGATGATAATCCCGATATTCTAGTACTGGATATGGGTCTTAGCCATAATTCAAATTATACAAGTTACCTGGCCGAACCGCTTAAAATTCTTTTTGATAAATGTGTATTCGCCTCCGCACAATTCAAGGTTACAAGGTAACACTATAATGACAGAACTGGATCTTGTCTTTTCCAAACTTCTTGAACAACAAATGAATCCCTGGATTATATTAGCAGGGGACTTGAATGCTAGAATGGGGGAAAACAATCTTTTAGTTGGAGACAAATGGGCATTGCTTCTGAAGATCTGTGTTATCTATCAAAGAGGAACTCCAAAGACTCAGGAATTAACAAACCTGGTCTTGCCCTTTTCAGCCTTATTTTTAAGTACCACTTATATATTTGTAATGGAGTTGACACAGACCCTTCTTCTGGTTTTTGCACATTCATTGGCCCTACGGGCCAAAGTGTGATTGATTACATAATTGTCTCTCCTGCTGTACTTCCTTTCCTTGACAATTTCAAGGTTCTCTGCAGGCCCGAAAGTGATCATATGCCAATTTCTCTCTCTCTAGCCTTACCACACATAACAGAGCCAAATATCTTACACCTTAAGGATAATCTGATAGTACAGGGAGTGAGAAAACTGTGCTGGTCTGCTACCTTACAAGAGCAGGTTAACTCTTTTTTGATGTCCCCGGAGATGTTAGCCATCAGGGAGCAAGCCCTCACCTCCCCCGATCCTGTAGCCATTTTTGAAAATATCACCCATCTAGTCAAACCTATGTTGACCACCTCCAAGCCTATTTCCACAAACCTTCATTCCCACTATGGTTGGTTCGATTCCCATTGCGCGGTTCAGAAACGTCTATTGGTAGGAGCAATCAGAAAACTACAACTAGTTGATTCTCCAGAAAATTTTACCACTTACATCCAGCGCCGTAGAGAATATAAAAATCTACTCCGCCAAAAAAAGGATGCATATTTCAGGAGGTCATGGCTAGAGTTAGGGCTGGCTGCCATGGATAAAAATATGGCTAAGTTCTGGTCCCTGGTGTCGAGAGGACTCAGATCCCATGCAGATCCCCTAGAAAACCAAATTACCTCTTCTCAATGGCAAACCCACTTCTCTGCTCTCTTTTGCCTTACTAGCGACAGAACCAAGATCATGTCACCCCTACATTCAAACTTACTCCATTTTTCCCAGTACCCTCCTTGGGAACCAGTCTCCCCTGAGGAAGTTAAAATCTTGATCGGCTCTTTGCCTAGCAATAAAGCGCCTGGTGAAGATATGCTCCCAGGAGAATTGTTTAAGTCTAACCCCTCTTGGTGGTGCGGAGTGTTTGCTAAAATGTTTACTTATATAAATCAATATGGGAAAATCCCCCCGAGTTGGGGCTCTAGTATAATTGTCCCTATTCACAAAAAAGGCTCTAAGACTGACCCTAAAAATTTTAGGCCTGTAAGCCTCCTCAATATAGTTTCCAAACTTTATTCTAAGTAACTCCTGGACAAACTAGTATGTTGGGCAGTCACGAATCCCTGGTTTTCAAAAAGGAAAATCTACAGTGGACCAATGCTTTGTACTTTCCCATCTGATTCAGAAGTATGTTTGTAATGGATGGAAGGAACTTTATGTGACTTTTGTAGATTTTAGCTCTGCCTTTGATCTGATAGATAGGGGCCATTTGTGGCAAAAACTCTCTCTGTCAAACATAGATAGAAGACTTTTAGCTTTAATCCAGCAGCTACACTCCAATACTCATCTCATGGTAAGATTGGGGGCAAACGGGCTCCTGTCAGAATCTATACCCACGGACAGAGGGGTCAGGCAAGGTTGTCTTCTGGCCCCTTTTCTGTTTAATTTCTATATTAATGATATTGTCCAAGAACTGAGTGGCCCAGTATTTTTCCCCCTTCTATAGCAGACCTTCTTTATGCAGATGACATTGCAATCATTTCTACAGCGCAAGTTGGTATGCGAAGACTTCTGGCTAAGCTGGGTAACTTTTGTAATAGAGAACATTGGTCCATTAACTACTCTAAAACCAAAGTAGTTGTCTTTGGGAGGAAAAGAACTAGACATAGGTGGTCACTTGACAACAAACCTATTGAGCAGCTAAAAAACTTCAGATATCTTGGTCTTTATTTTAATGCCCTGCTCTCTTGGAAACATCATCTGAAAGCAACAGTTTTGAAAGCCTCCCACTCCACTAAATCCCTTTTGAGATTCTCTTCAACCCAAGGTGGTAAACTGGTTGCTCCTGCAGTCGAGGTGTTTGCAAGAAAGATAGTCCCCCAATTAACATATGAGGCCGAAATCTGGGGGAATACTAAAATACCACACCTTGAGGTGGTTCAAAATTCTTTTATTCGATCTCTCCTTGCTGTACCCCGTGGCACACCCTCTGCATATGTAAGAGCTGAAGCAGGGCTAATTCCTATTGAAACACACATACACATCGCCTTGGCAATGTACTGGTTGAAGCTAGCTGCCATGAGCAACTCCCGCTTGCCAAAGAAATGCTATATAGAACAACTCCATCACCCCTTGCGGGAGTCCTGGGCAAAGCTTGTCAGACCCATATTACACCTTTATGGGATCAATACTGAATTTATCACCTCTTTTGTTTCCCCCAGTATCAAAAAATTGGTCAAAGACAAGATTTATTTATACTCCAAATGGAAGGAATTGGCTGTGGCTTCACTATCGCCATTCTCTCTTTATTATCCTTTGTTTAAAACAGCCTTCAGGCTGGAAAGCGATTTTCACAATTTAACCTCTGGTCCCCTGAGGAAAGCTTTCACAGCCCTGCGATTTCAGACCATGCCTTCTGCTTATTTAGAGGGGAGACGTGACAACATCCCTGTTTCGGACAGACTTTCGGACGATGACGTGCTCCACTACTTGCTCACATGCCCCCTCCACGACCAACCCAGAGGCAAATTTCTTGGTGGGATTATTGGTTCACTGGTCGACAGGTCCCCTGGAGCCCAACTTAGTATGCTACTTGTTGGTACAGACAGGTTTGTTACACAGCAAGTTGCAAGGTTTGCGCTGGCAGCTATGAAAATCTGGGTCAATCTCTAACTTTGGGAGGACTGTATTGCTCTGTTAGTGTCACACGTTTTTTTAAAAAAAATGGTTTTAATTATATTTGTCGTAGATGTAGATGTAACCTCATAAGTTTTTTTTCTCGGTTGTAAATCAAGATTGCGGTGACCAATGGTTTTTAGCAATAAAGTTTTACCTTACCTTACCTTACCTTACCTTCACACTACAATGAAGTTCTCTCTCAATCTCTCTCTCTCTCTCTCTCTCTCTCTCTCTCTTTCTCTCTGTGTGTATGTGTGTGTAATGAAAGTTAGTTTATGCCGTTTTAGAACTGAGAGTCATGGAGAGGAGGCACAAGCAGCCAACGTGGGAGGGGGCAGGGCCTGAACACATTCATCTAGTTTGATTGGGAAATGCTCTTTTCCTTTATCAACTGTCATTTCCAACTCCCATCTCACACATTTTAATCATTTCTGGTTGTCTGGTTGGATAGCAGGAGGCTGCCTGCCCCCTGCCCCAATCACATGTTAAATTAAGTGCATAGTGATTGGAAAAAATATTTCCACTATAGAATGAATTCAGCAAACCAATTAAGTTTTAAGTATAAATAAGTTATTGAGAGAAGTCCCAAATATTCTGTTGTTCTCAGTGAACCTATATGCACCCCCTCAAACCCCTTCATCCCAATCTCTCTGAAAATAATCAAAATTGATACCCTGATTCCATATCTGTCAACATAGGAGGCAAACCATAGCAAAACATTCAGTACAGTCTTCCCAGCATGAAAAACTATGCTGCAATGTGTCTGTCCCTATTGCAATCTGTATGCCATTCAAAACCTTGCCACTGTCATTGCCACTGCCATCACCAACATGAAGTTCACTTCTTGGTGATTTTATGACGATGGACGACTACTAAAAAATAGTCTCTGAATTTCTCAATCTTGTCAATTTCTTAGCAGAAAATGTCAGTGAGTTTTATAAATTATTCTCCTCCAACTGAAACAAAGGAGTTGGCATTGAAGTCTTTCATCCTTCAAAGTCCCTGTAATGTGTATTAAACTCGCTAACTTTCTTTCCCTTTGAAAACCAACGCATCGTGTGTACATGAAAGTGCACACATGCAAAAAGCACAAAAGGACCACCTAGCTATTAAAAACAATGCAAAAGTCCTAGTATTTAAAATTCTTAGAGAAAAAATGAACCAGTCTAAATTTGGAAAATTTTCACAATTTGGCAATGGTGCAAAAAAGAACAAAAAACCAAGGCTTTCCCACACACAAAATGGGAATTTTTCTGCAAAATGTTGTTCTCAGCTATTCAAAACTTTGGAAAAATATTGTAATTCATTGTGATTATATGCATGAAAAAGATAAGCAGAGATGTACATGTCTACTCTATTCTTTCAGGTATAACAGGTATAATGTTTGGATAGAAATTTAATCCCTCTTAACTCCACAAGAAGTTGACCCTGCCAAAACAGAACAGTGCAGAATCTACTGATTATTCTGGAATTCTTTGACAATCCACTACAAGCTTGTGCTTGGCTTTCTTTTTGTAGAAATCCCAAGGACTTAAATGTCTTTTAATGTGGTTGCACTGTGCCAAATGTTACAATTTTCATAGGAACCTAAAAACTATGCACATCCTATAAACATAAAAAGAAGTAAACAGGACACATCCGTTATCTCAATGTTATACAATGGATAACTCTCATGAAAACTGGATACAAATTCCTGATTAAATGCTTTGAAATAAAATGGGATGAAACAGCTTAAAAAGAAATACTGCCACTCGGAGAACGTATTGAAACAATCTTTGACTTGCCTCTATACTTCACAGTATGAACTGCATGCTTTGAAAGTGATACATATTCTTTAAGTGCTTTCATAAAGCCACTGAAAAGATTTGCATTTCTTTAAAGAAAAGGCACTCCAGGGCATTTCTTCCAGAGTGAATGTTGCACTAATTTGCTTCGCTGTGTACATGAAGGCTCCCCCACATTCCCACTTTAAGTTAGTTCTATAGGGTAGTGTCAGAACCCTGTAATTCTTCCCTTTCAATGGTCTGAATCAGAGCTAACAATCAGGGCTTTATGTCTCCTTAATAATGGGCTAGAATTTTGGCTCTAGCTGCACATTCATAGCAGTTCCGCCTGTTGCACAACTTGAGAAATTATGTATTTATTCAGGGTTGATTGCTTCCACTCTGTAAGCACTTGGAAAGGATGAAACAAGATGTTTCAGAACTGACTGAATTGGATGAATTACTCCTCTTGACGCAAGGCCGAAAGTAACATGGTGGGAGTGAGGCAACAGAGAAAAGTAAGTGTGCTTACTGCATGGATGGGCAAGGACTCTGACTTCATCCACAGCAATGTATCCAGGATGTCCCTTCAATGAGACGGATTCAAATATCACCTGGAATATGTAAGAGGAAAACAAGCTGGTTTAGTAAACTGCGAACATCTCTTCCACTATTCTTTCTAATATGTCTTAAGGTCAAAAATCTGGTAGGAGGGATTTTCAATTTAACGTATTAGTTAATTTCACAGATTAGTCAAACTAGCACCCTTCCCAAGCTTAATGACAAAAAAGGAAGTATAAAGACCAGTACAGTATAAGGACTAATCGTTCACAGATTAAGCCACTGGGCTATGATCACAGACTCTTTCAGAAGAACATCAAATATGGCAGCCCTGTTTTGGATTTTTTTTATTCCATTCCACATTTTAAAATATACCTGGTGTCCTGAATTAATAATTATGCTCCACTTCCTGTTTCTGTCAACCCAAGGGGAGCAGGGGCTGTGGAATATATGTCAGAGTGACATCAGATCAAGCGGTTTGTGTTACACATAATAGACAGCACAGGGGAAACTGCACAAAATAGCCATTTGAGATCCCTTATGCTGTGAAGTGCTGCTCTAAAATATTTGCTGTTTATTCCATTCAGACAAGCATATAACTGAGAATTAAAAAGTCATGAATGCCATGTTGATAATTAGGGCCAAGACAAAAAGTCAGCTGGTTTCAAGAGTGGAAAATCTCAACTTTTTAAAAAAGCCTTCACTTCCTGATATTTTTCTTTGATAATATTCTACCACATGTAGAATCTCAGACCAATTATGGCTAGACATGACACTCTTTATGTTAAGGTTTGTATCAAATTGTGCATGAGGAAAGAAGGAAAGAAACTTGCTAAGCAAAATGTATTAAAGGAAATGCATTTTTTTATTTTATGTCCAAGTCTTTGACACTATCTTAGAAACAATCATGCTAAAGCTGATATTTAAGGTTCCTTAAGCCTGGATACGTTCATCAAGCCCCACAATCTAGGTAATCCATATTAAGTATCCAGATGTGGGATACTTAGTGTGGGGTTGTTATAACTCCAATGAATTGTGGGGAGGACATTTTTTTTAAAAAATATATCTCTGTACCTAAGTGTCAGCTGAGAACCCTAAGATGTATAGTTTTGTGAGATATTCAGAATTTTCCACCAGAGAATCGACTGCTATACCTTGAGAAAATATACTGGCAGTCTCTAGAAGAAAATTCTAAGTGTCTCACTAAACTGTAGATCCTATAGAATGGAGGCGCAGCAGGTAAATTTGCAGCACTTTTCCAAACTACCTATCCCAGTGTTCCAAGAATAGAACTATGGCAAATGTTATCAAACTGCTATCACATAAATTGTGAAAGGTATAAGTGGCATCAACTTGGGACTGTGACCATATACTAAAGATAGTTTAAAGCAGGCATGTCCAAACTTCAGCCCTCCAGATATTTTGGACCACAACTCCCATAGTCCTTTGCCACTGAAAATACAGGCTTGGAATTCTGGGAGTTGTGGTCCAAAACATCAGGAGGGCCGAAGTTTGGACATGCCTGGATTAAACTGTAACAGAGCTGCAAGATTTATAACAGGGGCTGGTCACAGGGATCACATAGCCAAGGATCAGCAACTCCACTGGCTTCTGATGTATTTGCAGGCATTATTGCAAGTGCTGGTTCTAACCTATAAAGCCCTAAATAGCATGGTTCCCAGGTATCTCAATGACTTTATAATTATGAGCTTGCTCTGTGGTTAGGATCATCAGGAACAACCCCTCCTTCAGTCTCAGTACCTTCACGGGCATGTTTGGAGAGGACACAGGAGAAGGCCTCCTCTGTAGTTCTAACCATAGTTCAAAAAGCAAATTTTCGCAAAATACTGTTTTCTTCACAGTAAGTGATGAATTTAAGCCTACGTCAGGCCTAAAACCCCAATTATATAAGAATGAAATAAAAAAGTTTGTTACCATAACCGGAATGTATCGGCATCCTTATTGACCCAGATACTCCTGACAGCAAAACTCAAAGAACTGCATTTGCACTGAAATGCTGAATCATGGGAATATATTTAGGGCAGCTGGCAAAAAAGGACCTTTAGGATAATTTAAGATACTTTTAGCTAGGCTTTGCATGTCAGAAATATCTGTCTCCCTCCCCCTGCCCCCCAAAAAATAATAATCAAAGGAGGGTGGACTTAGGCTTTATAGTACAAGGTCTGCTGCCAACTGGCCCAGAAAGAAATCTGTTGAGTCTACACTTTCTTAAAAAAAAAAAGCCAGTGTTCAGAAAATGTTTATTTGCATTTCCTGAGATGGGCAATGGGACAAATGTACATCTTGCCTGGGAAATAGGAAGGTGAATCTTGACTTCTATCATTCTTGAATTTGAGAACAAAACAATTCTTAAATGTTATCACACTGATCAAGACTATAGATCAGTGGTTCTCAACCTGTGGGTCGCGACCCCTTTTGGTGTCGAAAAACCCTTCCACAGGGGTCACATAGGACCACCAGAAAACACATAGGCAGAAGGCAACTGGGGGGGGTGTCTCTTGGAGCTTCCATCTGCCTTGTCTTCCTTGCCTCTGCTGCTCCCGTTGCCACTGGGCTTGTTCCTCCTAGGCTACCACATGCTAGTGAATAGCCCCTTCAATCCCCTGCACCTTTTGGGCCGCTCACAAAAGCTGCTTTTGCCCGAGCAGCCATTCTTCCGCAACAGGGAGTAGAAGCTGTGCGATTTGCCCGCCACAATGGTAGCGGAGTGAGAGCAGGATGAGAAAACACCCTTAGCCCCACTGAGCTGGCCATCCCCATCCCCTTGCCCACTGGCAGGTTCCTCCTTCTTGCCACTCTCCAGCACCACCTCAGCTAGCCCATTGTGGGGCTTGCTCTTCACCATGCTTGTTGCTGCCACCTGCCCACTTCCCCTTCACCATGGTGGGCTCAGCACACTTGCTATGGATATCCATGGTGGTGGTGGTGGTGGTGGCGCCTTCACCTGCAGTCCACTGCCGATGCCTGCCCAATTGCCATCACCCCACATGCTTAATGACAGCCTCATCACTGCTCCTGCTGCTTCCGCCGTGACCACCGCCTCCCACTCATCCCCATGGGAACCCTGCCTGGGTCTAAGCAGCTTTCCTCAGGCCTGGGCCTGTTCCATCAGGGCCGGCGTGTCCATTAAGGTGAACTAGGCAGTTGCCTAGGGCACCAAAATGGAGAGGGGGCGCTGGCCAGCCTGCTGCCCCCCGCCACTGGCCACTGCCCTCCACCCCACCCCCGCCGCCCCCTGCGCCCATCACCGCCCACACACCCATGCCCGTCACCATCCCCTACCATCCGCCACCCCCTGCCACCCCGCCCACCCTGCCCCGCCCGCCACTGCCACCCACCCACCTGCCCTCCACCCCCTGCCCCACCCCTGCCCCCCACCCCCCCACCCCACCACCCACCCCTCGCCTAGGGTGCAAAAAAACCCTAGCACCAGCCCTGCCCGCCGTCCAAATAATTTTATGGCTGGTGGTCACCACAACATGAGGAACTGTATTAAAGGGTTGCAGCATTAGGGAGGTTGAGAACCACTGCTATAGATGATTTTGAGCAATTTTCTTTTTGTGGCCCTTTGTCTGTTTGCAAAATACTTGTAGAAATGTCTTTAGCTAAAAAAATGCATTTTTGTGTGCTAAAGTCCCATAGATTATTTTAATAATCTGACACTGGGGATGGAAACTGCTGGGTCTCATGCTCTCTTGGCTAATTCCCTATTTTTCATAGGTTATCTCAGTGAGTCTAGACACTCCTTTTCATTCAGGATGAGAAAGTATGTGAGCATTCATTGAGCCTTTAGAGTGAAACTGATACATTTTATTTTTAAAAAAAAAAAAGCATTAGTCACCAGTAAGAAAAATCCTCACCAATAATATCATCAGTATAAATGAACTGAAAAATGTGTATGTATTGTTTTTAAAAACAAGGAAGCATCCACATGAACTCCCATAATGGAAAAATGTTGCAAATAAGTGTCTCATTAAGAATTTCATTAATTTATTAACATCTTGTATGGAGCAGGGTGTAACAATTGTTGAAAGGAAAGTTTGTAACAATATATACAGTATGCCATTAGATTAAACAGCAGCAATAATAGAGAGGCAGAGCACTGGGTGAGGAACAGGAAGTGAGGAACCTATGGGAGGAGTTAAGAATTTGGTGAACAGGGCTAGCTGTTGGAGAGTGGCCAGCCTTCTACAGCCATTTTAATAAATCAGTTTGCTTTAAGTTGAAAGCAGTTCTCATTTCATTGCAAATACAACTTGAAAGACAGGGATATGAAAAAAATGCTGTTGGGATTTCAAGAAATGCAGTGAAAAAGAGATGGGCACATTTTCACATCCTTAGTTGCAAAAACCACCTAGAACCACTCCCTTCCTCCTTCTGAAAGAGCCACTGAAATGGACAGTCACTAGTGTCCACAACTGGGACACTTGACCCCCTCCAGAAGTCCAGAAGTCCACGTCCTTTTTATTCATTCTTTTTGTTTTATTATTTCATTACCCATAGGTAGACATAGTGTGAAACCACCCTGCAGATTGACCTGCATGAAAAAATCCCCTTAGACATTTTTGCTCAGAGGACATTTATTTGTCACAAAGGGACATCCTTAGTTTTGTTACATGACATTTGCTGGAGATGGGGAAATTCACAGCATGTGTTTAAATCACTGCCCTGTGAGGTTTGTTAACTATTACACAGGAGATGGGGAGAAAATATATGGGCAATTTGTATCCAGCAGCTGTCCTCATGTGTTCTATAAAATGTGTTTGTTTCCTGAAGATCTCTCCCTGAAAATTTTACAGAAGGTGGTTTTTGCTGCTCTTGAAACATGGGTTAAGCCCAAACAATGACCCTCATCCCTTTATTTTCATCACCAGACTTCAGAAGCATTTTTAGAAAGAAGAAACAGAGCATGCTCCATACAATCCAATGGCATTGAAAGCACTCTCTGGGAGGTTTATAATTTAATTATGCAGCCTACACATTGACCTCCACATCCCTAACAAACTGGGGCTGGCATATCCATGGGGGATTGGTTCTGAGTAGAGATGGGCATGACTAGGGAAAATGACATTTTCGAGTTGTCGTCTGTCGGAGGCAGTCCGTTTCGGCTCGTTACTGTTTTTCATGAAATTTCGCAAAAATTAGTCGGTTCGTTTTTTGGTTTTTTCATTGTCGTTAGTACTGGTTTTGGGGGGTAGCGGGCTCCTGGAGGGAGCTGCAGGAGTCAGCCAGAGCCACAAGTGACGGACTGGCAGACTCTTTGCACCCACTGTGTCTCACGTACTTGCATGTAGTGCAATGCAAGAAGATCTGGCTTAGGGTTAAGACGGGTTAGAGCAAGTGCTAGGGTTAGGCTAGTTACGGGTCAGGTTAGGGTGAGTATTGGGGTGCACCTCTGGGTGCCTCTCTGACCCACTTAGAAGGACAGTGTACTGGCGTATGGGTTACGCTTAGGCTTAGAGTTCGGGTTTGGGCTACGATTAGTGGGCTGTTTATGCCCAATTGGCACATCGCAGAAGTCTCTGTGGTCAACCTGGCCAAGTGGCCATGCGATTGGTGGAAAATTTGCATGGTCCACTCCCATGGGCGAGCCCATCATTGCAAATGTGCAGGTGTAAAAAAATAAAATAAAATAAAATAAAATAAAATAAAATAAAATAAAATAAAATAAAATAAAATAAACAGAGACTTTTTTTGCAAGCATTTTTTCAAGCATTTAAAATAGCTAATTTTCGCATGTTTCTGTGGTGCTTTGGTGGGGTTTTGGGCAACGATTTCAAAAAAAATATTGTGGTCGCCATTTTGGATCCCCCGCACTGCATGGCAAATGGATGTGCCCTCCCAGCCTGGTACCAGCACCGCAGCAGTAGCAATAGCCAAGGAGAGGGGGGCGGGGAAACCCCCCCCAAATAAAACACCCTTCTGGCCTGGTAGGTGCCCTCAGACAGTTTTCGCCTACTTTTAGGGCCGGGAATCGTTTTTTTTTTAACTTTTAAAAACTTTTTTTCTGTGTCGCTTGGCATTGCGCGATCGCCGCGATGCAAGTAACGAGCACGACAAATCAGACCAAATTGTTCGTTCGTCGGTTCGAGCTCGAATTCTGGCGGAGTAATTCCTGTTTCTGTTTCCGTAGAGTAACGGATACGAGTAACGGAAACAGAAACGGGAATACCGCTAAGTCGTGCCCATCTCTAGTTCTGAGATCTCCTGCAGATAGTGAAATCCGTGGATAAGAGCAAATACTCTTATCTGGGTTGATGGTGGTGATAGGCATGGTGGGGTGCTGGAGTGAAAGCTTTCACCCCAGATACCCCCCAAACAGCAAGGAAGGAAGGACTTTTTTCCCCTTTCTTGATGCTGTGCTTGGCAGCAGCAAGGAGAAAAAGAAAAGGGAAAAAAACTTTATTCCCTCTTCACTGCCGCCAGCCAGACAGGCACCCTCTGGAGGGATGTTAGGTCCTCCACCATTCTGGACGTGCCTGGTGGGGGGGGCAGCAGCAAGGAGGGGGAAAGTAATGAAATTGTCACTGATGTTGTCTGCACTCACCACTGTAGGCCAGCCAGGCACCCTCCAGACGGGTGGGGGACCTGCCTGTCCAGCCAGCCTTTGAACCTCCTACTCAGGTACTGGGCAGCGGATTGGAAATTTTGAACTTCCTGCTCAAACTTCCAGTCTGCCACCTGGGAGCCAAGCAAAAGTTCAAAGGCTGGTTGCCCATGTGGGGCCTTAAAATAACCACCCCACCCCTTCAGATGTTGCACTGGCCCACAGTGGCAGTGAGTATGAAAAAGAAACTTACTGCAGCCACCGCTGGCCAGGCACCCTCCAGAGGGGTGGGGTTGTCACTTTAAGGACCCACATAGCTAACCAGCCTTTGAATTTCCTGATTGGGTTCCAGGCGGCAGATGGAAAGTTTGAGCGGAAAGTTCAAAACTTCCAATCCGCCGTGCATAACTCAAGTGAGAAGTTCAAAGGCTGGTTGGCCCATGATGATGGCGAGGAGGAGGAGAGCAGACAGCATCAGCAACAGTAAGTTTTAATTTTATTTTTCACCTTCTTGCCACCCCTCTGTCACTAATCATTGACCGCAGGTAAGTGAATCTGCAGTAAGTGAATCTGTGGATGAGGATAGAAGGCTGAGTCATCCTTGAGCCAGCTACCTGGGATTGAAACCTGGGTTGTGAACACAGTTTTGGCTGCAGTATAGCAGTTTAATCACTGCACCATGAAGCTCCATCTCATAGTAAAGTACTGTTTTGCCAATTAAGCTTGTGAGATTCTTAAAAATATGTAACAAAGCTGACAATGCTTTTATTACTATTTACTACAGAATTATACATTTATGTTCTTTCAGTTTTTAAAAGAAAGTTTGTCACCTTTCTAGTTTATAACCTTTCAGCGTTCTGTCAAAATATGATTATACAGAAAGCATTAATAATCAGAAACAAAATGAATGTGTCTTTCATTGCTAACTCCTATGCATAAGCCTAATTAAAAATAAAAAGCATGTGTCTTTTCTCCGTTGATGGTCCATTTGTCTCTTCCTTGGTACTTGGGGGAGGGGGATGGCTCATTCCTGGTATCTCAGTATTTCCAATTGAAGCAAAACAAGTTGAGGAGCCATGTAGCCATCACAAAAAACAAATACAAAGGTGGAACAGGTGATACATTTAGGCTACTAAAAAAATAACAAAAACATTGCCAATGTTTTGAGGACAAAACCCTCTTGCTCAGAGTAATACCAATAGGTACTACTATGTACCAAGGAAGATGCAAATGGACCATCAACGGAGACATGACAAGACTGCAACACTAGGTAACCTCTTTCCTTTTTATTTGGTCCAATTGGCTACACTCAGTGGACTTTTCAATTTTATCCCAATCCTCAAATTGCACCAAACCCCCTCCTGCACCAAACCCCCTCCTCCTTCGCTGGCAAGGCAGGGGCCATTGGCTTCGATGAGCCACATTGAGGAGAGGTTTGAATGTGTGTACATGAACCGTGACATCTCTTTGGAAGGACTAGGGCAATACAAACATCTCCCTCCCTTCAATTTGGATGCAGCCTACAACATCCAGGCTCTAAGCCTCAACTAAGAAACTGCCTGGGGTTTTTTCCATCTTGCCAAGGACCTTACATCTAAGAAATAACTCCTGGTAAATCCATCTTTTGCCATGTTATAGCCTATTGGTACTACTCCGAGGAAGAGGGTTTTGCCCTCAAAATATTTTATTTATTTATTCATTTATTTTTGTACTTATTAACCACCCAGTTTTCCCAAAGGGAACTCTGGGCAGTGTACAGCATGTCACCAAAGCAACCACCCAACTATAAACCCAACATAATCAAAACAAACATCATAAAATACAAGCAGGGCCAGCGCATCCATTAAGGCGAACTAGGCAGTTGCCTAGGGCGCCAAAATGGACAGGGGGTGCTGGCCAGCCTGCTGCCCCCCCACTGCCACCCACCGCTGCCCCACCGTCCGTCCCCCCACCCCCTGCCGCCACCGCAGCCTGCCCCCTGCTGCCGCCACCAGCCGCCCGCTGCCTGGCCCCCCAAACGCCCCCGCCCCCGCCCCCACCCCCCTTGCCCCCACCGCCACCATCACCACCCACCACCCCCTTGCCTAGGGCGCAAAAAACCCTAGTGCTGACCCTGAATACAAGACATGATAAAATACTAGCCAAAAACGGCCAGGGAAATAAACCAAGCACCACCCACCCAAAAATAATAAAATAGTAAGCTCCGGAAAGAGAGAGAGAAAAATCACAACATTTGCAACATTTTTGTTATTTTTCTAGTACTCTAAAGGTATCACCTGTTCCACTTCTGTATTTTGTTTCTTTTGTGACACAGTGGTTGAGCTGCTGTACTGCAGCCCAAACTGTCCTCACAACCTGGGGTTCAATTCCAGCTAGCTCACTGAATGGTTTACTCAGACTTCTAGTCTTCTGAGGTTGGTAAAATGAGTAACCAACTCTCTTGGGGGGGTGCCAATGTGTAGCTTGCATAATTAATTTGAGAATCCTTTAAGCACCATGGAGCAGTATATAAGCAGCATGCTTTGCTTGATTTTTTTCTGAGAAAGAAGCTCACTCTAATATATGTTTTAACTCTAACATTTTGCCTTTTTTACTGCCAAACAAATAAATGGGGGGGTTGGACCCTGTTTTTAACCATCACAGAGTGATTCAGTATACTGCTATCTTTTATACAGCAACAGCAGGGTTAATATATATGGGAAAAGTTCTGCTTAACACCAAGGGGTAAAGAGCAAAGTGATTATCAATACAGAATGATGAACACACTGGAACAGGACAGCCACAATGCAACAAACGGTTTGAGTGGGAAGAGATAGGGAATGTCCAACGCACCTGATAAAAGTGTGGCCAGAAGGTGCTTATAGCAAGTTCTGCCTTGACCCAACCTTCAGTAACAATCCCAGAGACATTCCACACAGGATTGCCTTGAGGTCCACCATTAACTTTCACATAAGCATTCAATGATCCTGGGCTGGAACGATCACGGCTGGATAAGTAGTAGTGGAAGTCAATGCAGTGGGTATCATTCTCTTTCAACGTTGGCAAAAGCAAATGAGCCTTTTGTCCAGAAGCCCTCCCAGAGCTATTCACCATCATGAAGGAGCCTAGAGAGAAACAAGAATAAGGGGAAATAAGGTCGGTGTTAACGTTCTTCCCTCAAAACAGCTTCTTGATAAGGACCAATATTTCTAAACAAACTGCCCAGCAATCAGAAGCAAAGCAGGTATGCATTTCAACGAATTTAAGCCTATTATTTTATGTGAACACTTTTCCAAGGAGAGAAGACATCAAAATTACAGGAGTGACAAATAAATTTGCAACCACCATATCTAGCGCCAGCTAAAGAGGGTTATTTATTGCTACTTTCAAGTCTTCTACCCCAGATTTCAAATTGGCTGACAGTAAAATATGCACATCAAACATGAAAAGCATACACATTTCCTCTTCGTTCCACTAAACTCTTATCAAGGGACCAGAGCTTCATGTTTGCATATATAAGCATATTAAAATGACTCTGAAATCATTGTCTACAATACATTATTGAAAAAGTGCTGTCTTCGCCATGATACAATAATAAAAGGAACCAGAGAAAACTCCAAGAACACACACTGATAAAGTCATTTGAACTTGTTCCCTTGTGGCAATACTAATAATGTACATTAGTGCATTAAAACATTCATACATTAATTTCATAAAAATAATGAGATCATTTGTTTAATTATATTTAAAGTATTAGCATTTTGTTTGCAATCTCACATGTTAACTGAAGTTTGTGTGACTGGGAAGGAGTTTTCAGGACTGAGGTGATTGCCAATTGTTCCTCCCAGTGATTTGATTTCTAAGAGCCCTGCTGTCTAGTGAGTGCTGACTCCCCTTCACTTTCCTCAGTCGATCTCAGTTGTTTGTTTGCTGGTGATGTGTTCAGTTGGTGGCTAAGTTTGAGTGCAGTGAAGAAAGCAACACACGCCTGTGATTTCAAGTAACAATAAGTAAAGAAATGTTTTGACTTTTTCTACTACAAATTTTTCAGAGTGAGTACCTGAGACTTCAGGTGCCCAGTTAATGAGAAAGGGATAGATTGTGGAACCTCTGTACTTCTGTATAGCAAAAAGAATTTTTAAAGCAAAAATTCAAAACTCTGCAACAAAAAGAACCTGCTTTACAGATGTGTGCATGCATGGCTTCAGGAAAACTAGCAAAATGTAATGAGAGATGTGAGAGGGAAATAGAAGGAGGAGGAATCTTTCCATTGCAGCAGTCAGGCATAGCAATTTTTAATCAAATATAGCCCTCCTGACATTCTGAGTTCCACACTGCTACAAAGTCAAGCTACAAATGTATTTCTCTGCTGTCTCTCTTGCAGTTCACAGAAGAGTGAGTTTGGAAAGCCTTGCCTCACTTCTAAACTATTGAAGTTTGCTCCCTCCACCCCTTTTTTTCTGTGCCATATGGCAGATGTGTGACAGACACCCAGATAAGCCAGATACTCATTCTGATCAATTCTGCTTAGTGAGCAGCCATATGCATAATGTTTAGAGGAACAGAACCTGGCAGCATTTGCTCACAGCATTTTTTCCCCTACTACATTTAATATATAGTCTCAAAACACAGTGTATGCATCTATGTGTGTATCCTGTATCTATGCAGGTACAGGAGCATTCCATATGTAGGTGTTGTTCAGGCCACCATGTTGAAAAGGGGTTTCAGTTTCAGAGAATGACCCCATTTACAAAAAAATCCCTCCAGCAATCCACAATTCCTTTCTGGAGAAAGCACGGTCTGCACTTTTTTTTTTTTTTTGGCTCTCCCTTTGCTATCAGGCAAAAGCTTTCTCATTCAGGCTGGTCATTCACATATAAGCTGGTCTACTACCCAAGCGGTTTAATGTTAGCTGTTTCTCTTTGTGTCTCTCCTTTTAAAATCCAACTGATGTTATGCTATGATTTTATTAAGGTTTTAATTTTTAATTGGTGTTTTACACTGTTCAGTCTTCAGCTGAGTAGCAGTAGGAATCACTGTCAGCCACAGTTCGACAGTATTAGGCTACATGGACCAATGATTTGACTCCGCACAAGGCAAGCTCCTCATGCGTTCCTATTGTTTTTTCTTGCCAGTTGGCTTTAGTACTTTCTATGGAAGAAATAAAGAAAAACCAAAGGCCCAGGCCTACCCGTAACCCTGCATTGTGAACAGAGAAGTTGACTCCATTCTGAGTCCAACTCATTTCTCATCCATGAGGACATATTGGCTGTGTGTGTGTGGCACCAATAAAACCACTCCTTGCTTACTTTGAGAACACTATCAGGGTCACTATAAACTATGTATATTTTTCTGAGCACTCATTCAAATTTGATCCAGAAATGTTAAATATACTTGGCCACTGGAACTACTTCATATACCACCAGTACATTCATTCCACACGGTTACATTGCCTCCATGGGTCTAGTTAATGACTATAAACAGGCTTCTTACACCATAGCCCTGCGGCTCAAGAGCTGGTTTATAAAAACAAAATAAAACCACTTGTTTTGCTTTGGCAAAAATCATTCTGAGTTTTTATGCCAGAGTGACAAAACAGATGTAAACCTTATAGTCAGATTAAGACATTAGAGTAGGTGTTTGTTGTTGTGTGGCATGTTTACATTCCTAAATGCAAAAGAAAATGCCTACATTAACTTAAATGATACAACTACTGCATTTATTATTATCACCCCCCTTAGATTACTCATCCAACCACCCATATTGCCATTTGCTGTTTATATCTGAAAAGCTGTAAACATGCCAAGACTACAGGCAGTATCATCCTAAAACTGAGTAAAATATACATTTTGCATATTCTAAAAGATCGAGCTTTTGATACTTATTAATGTAGACACAGGGGTTCATAATCATCAAACAGTTTGGATATCAGGTCAGATGAATTATGTGTGCTTTGATTAACAGGTTAGCACAATTAATATATTGTTGTTGCTGCCAGTTTCCTGATGACTTAAAAAAAAAACACTCAGATCGGTCCAGATTTAAAAAGGCCAAGATTCTTTTGTAATCCTCTAAAATGACAGGGAGCATGAAATGGTGCTCACTTTGCTACATTTATCAAGTATATCACTAAAACTGGGGAATTAAAGCATGGAGTGCTCCCTAGATACCCATACATTTCATTCCCTCTCCACTCCTTGGTGCATAATGATGCCTTTGATAAGCCGCCTATTATTTATGCATCTGCAACATATATCCTCTTTTCAGAGCTGAAATCACACTTGGTAGCAGATGGTGTCTATTGTGTTTACACATCAGCACTTTATGATTGCATTTTCTCACGTCTACAGTAAAAAGAAAACCATAATTGAGTTTTTAATGGCTTTGCACATTGTTCATTAAGATTACATGGCAGTGTTCCTGCAGGTGACAGCTGAAGAAATGAGCCACCAAGAACTTCTCACAACCAGCCCAGACTGATTCCATTTGATCACCTTTCAACTACTATGCTCTCTACTAGAGATGGGCACGACCAGGAAAAACGACGTTTTGAGTTTTCGATTGTCGGGACGGGTCCGTTTTGGCTCATTTCCATTTGTCGAGGAAATTTTCAAAAATTTGTCGCTTCCGTTTGTCGTTTGTCGTTTGGGTTGGGGTTGGGGTTGGGGTAAGTGGGCTCTGGGAGGCACCTCTCTGGGTGCTTCTCTGAAATCTGACCCACTAAGAAGGGAAGCAAGGGAAGTGTTTCGCGGAGCTGCCGCGTACCATACATTTACATTACATTAGGTTAGGGTGGGGTGGCAGAGGCACCTCTCTGGGTGCCTCTGACTCAGTAAGAAGGGAAGCATAGTAGTGTACTGCCGTACAGGTTAGGGAATGGGATAGGGGATAGTGGGCTCTGCGAGGCACCTCTCTGGGGGCCTCACTTTGACTCACTAAGAAGGGGAGCGTACTAGCGTACTGACATACAGGTTAGGGAATGGGATAGAGGATAGTGGGCTGTGGGAGGCACCTCTCTGGGTGCCTGGGACCCACTAAGAAGGAAAGTGTTCTTGTGTATGGATCTGGGTTAGGGTTGGGGTTAGGGTAAGGGCTAGGTTTAGGGTTACGGTTAAGGTTAGGGTGGGTTAGTGGGCTGCACCTCTGGGTGCCTCTGACCCACTAAGAAGGGGACAGCGTTAGTTAGGGTGGGGTTAGGGTTAGGGTTAGGGTTAGGGTTTGTGGGCTTTTAATGTCCTCTCTGGCACACCCAGAAATCTCAGTCAAAACCTGGCCATGCGATTGGTGGAATGGGTCCAAAAATTTGCATGGTCCCATCCCATGGCCAGCCCATCATTGCGCATGTGCAGGTGTAAAAAAATAAAAATAAAATAAAATAAAATAAAATCAATGGAGATGTTTTATTGCAAGAAAACCCACTGCTGCTACTATAAAAAATCAGGCATTTAAAATACCTAATTTTCAAATGTTTCTGTGGTGCTTTGGTGGGTTTTTGGACCACGATTTAAAAATAAATATTGCAGTCGCCATTTTGGATCCCCCCCACCGCATGGCAAATGGAGACGATGAGGATGCCCCCCCCAGCCTGGTACCAGCAGCCCAGGACAGGAGAGGGGGGGAAGGCCGGGGACCTCCCCAGAAACCACCCCTCGGTAGGTGCCCTCACTGAGGCAGGCATATTTTCGCCTGCTTTTATGGCCGGGAATCGGGTTTTTTTAAAACTTTTTTTCTGTGCTGCTTGGCATCGCGCGATCGCCGCGATGCCATGAACAACAACGAAAAATCGGACCCAATTTTTCTTTTTCGGTTCGAGTTCAAGTTGGAGTGGAGTAATTCTCGTTACCGTTACCCGTTACGTAACGATAACAAGAACCGAAAACGGAAACGAGAATTTCGCCTAGTCATGCCCTGTCTACTATCTATAAGTTAAATTATGGAAGATCTCATAACAGCAAGTGCATCTTTAAAAGTTACTATGATAAATTACCAGGCTGCAAAAATATTTTAATTACTTAAAATTATTATGACCAAATAATAATATTGTTCTCTCTGAAGGACAAGGTTGTGAAGGTAGAGATGGGATTTTCAGAATTAATGAATTTCTGGCCCATAATTTGTTGAACAGCTATCCCTGTGGCCAAATTAAGGAAGTGAAAGCTCTCAAACCAGAAGAAAACATAATTGCCACTTTAACTCCATATCACTCTTGAGTCCTGAACCTTTGTCACAGTCTGTTGGTAAGAAGAGTACCCTGCTAGTTTCTGTACTGTGGGATATTCCTCAAGACTCATGAAGATGAATGCAAGAATATGTTCCAAAAGAGGCTACTTCCATGCAGAGTGAAAGATAAAGTAAGGCAAAGGAAGCAGTCAAACATTGAGAGCTGCTCTATCTCTTGTTGATTTGAGGGGCACTCATCTTCATAATCTGGTTTGTGGCATTATCACCAGATTATACAATCCTTTCCCACCCTCTTCCATTTTTAAACATTGCATTGAAGGGTTGGCTACACAAATGGAGTCAGACATCATTAATAAACAGTGAAACATAATGATTTGCACCTATAATTTCTGGTTTAAACCCCAATGACCCTGATACACAATATGCAATGCAATCCTATGAGATTTTAGTCAAAAGAAATCGCAGTTAAGTGTCTATGACAAATTTGTTTGTAGATGTACTCCCCTGCTTATAAAAACACACACATACGAGAAGCAAATAGTTACTCAAGATATGCAGAATTATATCCCCTTTGCCATCCACTCACATACTGTGAAAATAGGAACATGGCACCCCAAGTGGTTTGTTTATGGCTAGGGAAGCAAGGGGTGGCAAAGAATGGCAACTTTTACCAGTGGCTGAACTCCAGGCTGCTTCTGGGTGCCTCTCTCCATATAACTTGTTATTTTTCCTCAGCATTTGACAGGGAGCTATTTTTCTCCCATTCTTAGCATAAGAGTGTCCGTCCTGAAGACAGATCAGAGAGAAGCCATAAATGGGAATCACTGCTTCCTGCCTCCACTTGGGTGTCTTCTCTCTGGACAACAAATTGCTGTCAAGTTTGATACTTATTATAGATCCCATTATATAGTTTGACACTCATTATAGATCTCACCCTATGACCTGCTAGAAGCAATTTCCTCTGAACATTTCCTACTTCTCCAAACAGTAGGAACAGATGACTTCTTTCTTCTTTTTTAATGTTTCTCATTTTCTTACTTTTCCAGCTTTCAGTTCATTTTGGCCCACTTCTGCACCAAACTGCATTTTAAAAGGTCACATGGACAATCTGTTTAGGCTGTTCTGTGCATTTTTCCCAAACTTGTATTTTTACATGCACTTTTGTCATATGCACAAGCACACAAGCACACAAGCACACAAGCACACAAGCACACAAGCACACACACACACACACACACACACACACACACACACACACACACACACACACACACACACACACACACACACATTGCCAGGGCAGAAGGGGAACTCTTCCCTTATTGAAAATTGCCATTAACTTGTAGAGTCATCCCACATCAAAGGAAATTCTGTGGGATGCAAAAATTTGTTTGATTCATTCTTACACAGCAAATATGAAATTCACTTTCATAAGAAAATGATTAGGTATTGGAGAAAAATGCATTTTGTGAGAGTTCTTTAAACATGTCTGTCATAGAAACTATGATAGCTATTGCCTTCTTGCATGATTTTTTTAAAAATAGCAGCACAGGACAACTTATTACTGTCAAGATTTGGGGGCAAGATGTCTGCACAATATATTCTGCAAAAAGTACAAAAAAAGACAAAGGAACACACAACTATTCTGTGTCCCACTCTTGTACCAAAAATTACTGTCCATCACGGAGATTGGTTGCTCTGACTGGCCCCATACCAGGAGGGACTCCTTTGCCCACCCACGTGGAACGTAGCTGTTTGACCAGTGGTCATGTGGTCTAATAGGAGCCTCCCACCTTTTGGACTGTCTGGGACCAGGGCTGACTCTGGGGGTCACATGGCCCAGCTGTCAGAAGCCATTTAAGGTCCGCAGGTGGCTAAATGACCTCAGGATAATCTTAGGCAAATAAGAGCTAGTACAACGGCAGCCCTCAATGAGCAAACAGCAGAGACATAAAGAAATGTCTCCCATATGTGTTTTTTATGAAGATCTAGATTGTTCCATATTGCAAGTACAAAATTGCTGGATTCTGCAAGAGTCTGCACATTCAGTTGCATCCTTTTAAAAATGAGTTGTTTCCTGAAGTACTATTCCCTGGGCCACATAGAATATTTGAAGGAGGGAATTCAGGCTTTCCCACAGCTTCATAATTACAACACACATATGTTCATTGGCCATATCCTTGATTGAGCAACAGTTGATTGCAGACATTTTCAGTGGCTTCCCAGACCTCAGCACTGGTCAATTACAGGTATTATCAAGGTAGATGCTGGTTTTAAAAGGCCTCCAACAGCTAAATAAAGGCATTGTTAAATCATCAGCAGCCTTCACTGATGTCTTCCAACCAGCTAATAATTGGAGACCAAATGGAAGAATGTATGTGTTCTAGTAAGAAGGTGGTCTGTGTTCCACAGTAGGAGAAAGTAAACCTAGCACAGGCAAACAGAGGAGGGCAACAGACATGACCACCAGCAAATAAGATGATGGTCCACATCCGCAGAAAGAAAATGTAAAAGAAATAAGAGTTTCTTACAGATTCTTTTCCCCTATGTTGAGAACCTCTGTAGAACTTTACATGTATCCCTGATGAATTTAATTCTGTTTTAGCAATGATCTTGCTTACCATTCTAATTCAGCATAGTTTGATTCTTTTGAAATATTTTGTTTTGTTATTTTTATAGTAGCCTAAAGGTATCACCTGTTCCACTTCTGTATTTGTTTTTTTTTTTTTTTTTGACGGCTACATGGCTCCTTGAATTGTTTTGCTTTAATTGTAAATCTGAGATACCACGAATGAGCCACCCCAACTACGTACCAAGAAAGAGGCAAATGGACCTTCAACGGGACTGCAACACTGGGTAATCTCTTTCCTTTTATTTGATCCAATTAGCTATACTCAGTGGACTTTTCCAAATTTTATTCCAATCTTCAAATGAAATGCATGGACCTTCTACACCAACCCCCCCCCTCCCGTCACTCACAAATCAGGGACTTTTGGTCTCGGTAAGTCACATTGGGGAGAGGTGAGAATGTGTGTATGTGAGATCTGTGACATGTCTTTGGAATGACTGGGACAATAAAGGCATCTCTCTCCCTCCCTCCCCACACTTCGAAGGCAGCCCAGAGAACATCAAAGCTCCAAGCCTGAAGTAAACTGCCTGGCTTTTTTCCATCTTGCCATGGACTTAACACCTAAGAAATAATGCCTGGCAAATCAATTTGTTGCCATGTTGTTACCTATTGGTACTACTCTTGAGGGAGGGGCTTGCCCTCAAAATATTAGCAATGTTTTGTTATTTTTATAGTAGCCTAAAGGTATCATCTGTTCCAATTTTGAAATATTTGTATACATATTATTTTCAGCCATTAAATATAATATTTTAATGATGCAAGCCAACTTTTTAAGGAAAAAGGTGGACTTAAAATATTTTAAATTAAATAATTAACATGTTGATATTTCCTTTTCTTTAAGCATGAGGGAAATTGTGTATATCCATTACTACTTTTGGAAGATTTTTGTTGATCTATGCAATTGCCTGCCCTTCTTCACCTCCTTAAGGCTGATACTTCACGTCCATCTCATCGCTGTTCGTGGTCCCGCTGGGGACCGGTACGAAGAAATCTAACTGCACATCCATTGCGGGACTAAGGGAGTTCATCCCGACCACGCCCCCTGAACTGCGATCTAAGCGGGATGAGAGATTCCCCTCCCTGGCCTTGGGATTCTCCTCATCCCGCTTCTCATTCCAATACGAGAGCCCGTGAGGTCAGTCTCGTCCCGCAGCGTGCCATTCTCCATCTAGTGGCAGGAGTGCGAACTCCCATTCATCAGTACATTCCCTATGGAGTCAGCAACGCAGTGCAGAGAGATTAAAAGACAAATGCCTCAAACTCAGCTCTGTAACGCATTGAAGGCAAGGCTTCAGAGAATCGAAACATCAAAAAATGGAAGGTCGGGCTGGAAAAAAACAGAGAACAAAGGCATGAAATTTCATATCTCATCACTGAATGAGGATGTGCAGTAACAGTCATGCCGGTATCATCCCTCATACCCGTGAGTACATGGGAACAGGGACAAAACCGCAAGAAGACCATGTGACTGCAACCGACATCAACATGCAACGAACTTCCTCCCGGGATGAGAGTGGATGTGAAGTAACCGTCATAGTCTCTCCCTACTGTCTTGTATTCCCCTTCCCTCCAGTATGTGCTGAATTGACTCCATGTTCCACTAAGGATGTTCTGGCTATTGTTGGACATCTTCATGTCAAGCCTCCATAATATCAACCATTGCATTCTGGAAGAATGAGATTTTTCCAGTTAGCTTCATAACTGGATAATTAGAATTTCCCCCCATTGGTGTGAAATGTGTGTATAATGCTAACTACTATGGAATGTGGAGGATTGTTGGTTAATTATATGCTTCTGGCTACAATCTAATTAGCCATCAGTAGCTAATCAAAAGCAGTGAACCCAGAAAAGTTTCAGATAACATAAGGACTGCTTTGAAGTGAATAAGCAAAATCTCCCATTTAAATGACTTTAATTTAAGCCTGAAGCAGGAATATTAGGGTATTCCCATTAAGGTGCAGACGAAATGTCACAATGGGAATGCAGGTATGACTAAAGCACACATTACCATAAAAGAAGATGCAAGGGCTGCTGAGTCCATAGAGATAATATGCATGGTTTGCAGGACAAATATATGGGAAGAGTTGGGATGAGCAATATCTCAGCACCTCCTGCACCCTCTGAAACGTTCTTCACCTCAAACATGGGAAGAACATATTCCACATACAGAATTATCAAATCAAATACTGCCTAGGATTACTGGTAGCCAGTGATTTTTTTGCATTTTAGGGTCCCTCGTACTCTGAACTGCCCAAGAGTTTTGGTGGACCACAAATTGAAAATGAGTCAGCAGTGTGATGTGGCGGCCAGGAAAACTAATGTGATTCTTGGTTGCATCAACAGAACCATAGTGTCTAGATCAAGGGAAGTGATAGTGCCACTCTATTCTGCTCTGGTCAGAGCCCGCCTGGAGTACTGTGTCCAGTTCTGTGTGCCTGTTTAAAAAGGATGTTGACAACCTCGAGCAGGTGCAGAGGAGGGTGACCAGGATGGTTGAGGGTCTGGAGGAAATGTCTTATGAGGAACGGCTTAGGGAACTGGGAAGATTTAGCCTCTCTAAAAGAAGACTGAGAGGGGATATGATAGCTATGTTTAAATATTTGAAAGGATGTCATATTGAAGAGGGAACAGGTTTGTTTTCCATGGCTTCAGAGACTAGGACTTGGGGCAATGGTTTCAAACTACAGGAAAAGAGATTCCATTTGAACATTAGGAAGAACTTCATGACAGTTAGAGCTGTTCGGCAGTGGAATATGCTGCCACAGAGGATGGTGGAGTCTCCTTCTTTGGTGGTTTTTAAGCAGAGGCTGGATGACCATCTGTCGGAAATATTGTGAAGGGGTTGGACTAGATGGCCCTTGAGGTCTCTTCCAACTCTATTCTATGATTCTATGATTCTATGATTCTATGAAGACTATTAAATCAATATTTAACAAGGGACGTAACTTGAGATAGAAATGTTAACAATACAGACATGATTATTTATTTTTCCAGCTTCACATAAATTTCAAATGGTGAGAGGAGGACAACAGGGACGACAAGACTCCTGTCAAGGAGCCGTCATGCTTCTCCCCAAGGCCACTGAATTTTCCATAATCAATTTCACCCTTTAATTGGGGGAAAACAATGAACAGTTCAAAAGATATGACAGAGATTGAAGAGTTGGGCAAAGGAGACTGACTGGGGGAAACAGGAAATACAAGAAGAGAAAGGCAGATCCTAGATGAAGATAAGGAAAGGAGAAGGCCATGATAAAAAAGGGAGGAAAAGGCAGGAAAGGGAGACTTGGAAAATATAAAAGCAGAAGAGCAGAGAGAGATTTAGAAGGATGTGGGGGAGGAAAAGGTAGTGGAAGCCTGCCTGGTTGAGATAGTGGGACAAGAGCTAGTCGGAAGTGGAAAGAAATAAAAGTGGTCTGCTTTTATACCACCCCATACCATTTCAAGTAGTCTCTAATAATAAAGGAAGAGCTCTTGGCACATGAATTAATACCATTTTGAGTCCCTAAGGTTGAGACAGTGAGGCTACAGGCCATTCACTCAACCCAAAAACCCTCTTATTGGGGGAGTGCACAAGAAGATAAGAGATCTTATGGGTGCAAAAACTTATTTCAATGGGGGACTCGGTATCCACGTTGGTACCCTACCCAAGACCCAAAAAAGAGTTTGTCAAACACCACCACCTCAAGAATGTTCAGTGGAGAAGAGGGGCTGTATCAGTTATTCCTGTTGTGGCACCCCTTGTCTCACCTACATAAAACCCCTGCTATGTCCAGATAGGAGCTGAAGATCATTCACTTTGGGGGCACCCATGACAAAATGGGCCTTTTGATTAGAAAGAAGAGAGTGTTTAGGAATGTTCTGTTGTGCAGGAGATGGAGTAGCATCTGACCACTGTATCAAACTTTTAGATGTACAAACGTGCATTGAAATGTTATTGCCTGTTCCATAAAGTGCGGTTATTTCAGGTTCTCTCAAAATTGAGAGCTTGGCTATTAAGAATTCTGCTCCATTATCTCTTTAGAATGCAGATTTTAAAAAGCCATTCCAAACAAAATCCACCTAAGTGCACCATCAGGGAGTTGATATGGTGAATGAGAAATATTTTACATCAGAATGCATACCAAGAGTACCACTCCTGTGCCATTTCTGTAAGGTTTTTAGTGATCCAACTCTTACATATACATATATACATATGAACTATATAGACACTTTGATTTCCAATTTCTGCTTCTAACTTTGGACTTATGTTCACTTTGTTGTTGACTGAAAAATGAACATCATTTAATGGAGAGGAAGTAAAGAGTTTCTGCATTAGCTACATAAAATACTTCTACATGTCCTCAAAAGTTTCTAGTTGAGGATTCAGTTGACAATACAGCTGAGCAGGTTTAGTGGACTTATAAACTCTCTCTCTTTCTCTCTCCTCTATATGTGGGGTGTGTCATTACAGTCATGACTGACTCTTTGTGATTCCATGTCCATGGAGTTTTCTTGGCAGGAATACTAGAGTGGCTTGCCAGTTCCTACTCCAGGCGCCTACAGCACCTGGTATTCCCTGATGGTCGCCCATCCAAGTACTAGCCAGTGCTGACCCTGCTTAGCTTGTGAAATCAGGAGAGATCAGATGTGCTTAGGGCATCTAGGCAGCTCTCCTGTATATACACATATCCATATACCGTATTTTTCGCCCTATGGGACGTACTTTCCCCCCTTCAAAATAAAGGGAAAATGTCTGTGCGCCTTATAGGGTGAATACAGCACCAGTGGGCAATTCCACAGGAGGCTCCTGCTGCAGCTCATGGCTCCTTTCACCACCGGATGGTGGCTGCCCTTCTCAGATTCAGAGATGGCTGCAGCAGGATGCCCAGAACTACAAGGAAAGAGCAGCTGCACCAAATGCAGAAGCCACTACCGCTGCCAAATGAGGTGTGTGAAGGAACCCATGGCTGGAGTTCTTCTTGCCTTTGGCACACTGGGCTGGAGGGCTGCATGGAGCCTCCCCTTCCTTCTGTGCTTTCAGGGCCATCTGGGGCTTGCCTTCGCCAAACTTTCTGCCATCACCTCCACCACTTCTTCTTTCTCCTCCTCCCTCCAGTGCCTGCCTAGACCAGCCTAGCCCACTTCTCCCATGTGACAACAACAACAAGGAGGGGAGAGTTCTCTTTTAACGGGAACTGGAGAAGAGGAGGAGCCTGGCAGGAAAAGGGCAGGAAGGCCAACACAAAACCTTGCTGGGAACACAGTAGCTTCCTTCTGACACAAGAAGCCAACGCTTGTGAGGCACTTTAGAGAGTGAGGGAGAGAGATAGAGCAGAAGTGGCTGATGGGAACAGACTGTGTTTCATTAGGTGCAGAAAGAGTGATGATATGTTAGCGTAGTTGGCAGAGAAACACATGGATATTCAGTGTGTGAGAGAGTACTGGAGAACTGGAAGGTGCACCAAGGATTTCATTCAGAACATTTTTTCTTGTTTTCGTCCTCTAAAAATTAAGTGTGTATTATGGCCAGATGTGCCTTATAGGGTGAAAAATACAGGTCTATCTATCTATCTATCTATCTATCTATCATCTATCTATCTATTGTTTCCCTGTTGGTCTGTCCCATGATGCAGAAACTTCCAGCACTGAGCTCTCCAAGCATCCCCCTGCATATTTCTTGAGATTTCTAGATTGGGGAAAATGCTCTGTTCCAATACCATGCTTCTAAGAAGGTTAGGATTGAGACTCTCCTCTTCTTCTGAAGAGGATACTGCCTCCCGAGCAGACAGTTTATAAGCCTGAAGATTAGAGTGAATGCTCTGTTCCAGCTTAATACTCAGATAAGAGTTAAAGATGAGACTTTTCTCCTCTCCTAGAGAAAGCTTAGTCTCCCAATCAGTGCTAGATTCCACATTCTCCAAGTATACCTTCTGAATGTTTCTTGTTACTTGTATATCAGGTCCAACGTTCTGATCTAGATTAAAGTCAGGACTCATATCTGCTTCTGAATTGAGCTTGGGGGAAAACTTAGGCTGGAGAGAGTCAACAATATTTTGAAGTTTATCAAGCATATCCATAAATTGCTCAGTGACATTAATTCCCAGTTCATTGTTCTGATTTCACTCAATTTTAGTCCACTTCAAAGGGTTAATCACTTCCAGAAGGGAGGGGGTGTAAAAAGGAGAGCAAGGACGGGAAGGAGCAAAGGGGGAAAATCCAAGTCTGGTATCTAAAAAAATTGTTTTTTAAGCATTGAGACAAGGTCAAATAGAGTCCCTTTTCTTCCCTCAGCCAGGCAAATTACTCCATAAAACAGTTTATATGAATGTAGAAGGTTCAAAATAATACTGTTTTAAAGTTTAATCTGCCAACACACACTTGTAGCTGCCTTTTCAGGAAGGGAGGGATGAGTACTTATTGAAGCAGGAAAGTGTCCAAGCTCACAAAAATAGGGGAAAACATACAGTCTTAGTTACGGCAGTAAAGTTTCCAAATATCTACAATTATTTACATTTGTCTGGTGCACGCAGTTTGAACCGCCGACATGACAGATGGCAGACGGACCTTTCCCCAAACAGGAGATTAGGCGATTTCTGAAGCTACGAAGTTTACCACCGCAATTCTTCACACACCCCTGTTGTTGCCTCTCTTCATCCTCCCAAAAGGGTGACTTACCCTTTCAGGTCCTGTTTATCTGGAGGAATTCAGCCTGATAAGCCGAAGAGTTTATTGAGGCGTTCCACTCTGGCAAAACTGGAACCGGAAGCCCTAACAATTTAAATATTAACTACCAATTTGTCAAGTTGTATAACTGAACATCAGTGAGAGTTCCACCAAAAGGCATGCTTAGCCATTCCAACAGCAAAAAGGATGCTACTCCCCACGTTGTAGTCAAGAGGAAATCAATCATTAGTCCCTTGAACCACTTTTGCTTCTTCTGCTTTCACAAAATGGATTTTGATATTCAGGAGCCCTACTTCTCAACTGTTACCTCCTACAATCAGTGAATCAAAACTAATTTGACAGATGTATCCATTAATTCTACTTGGATTTATCTATTGGAATCTGGATCTTCCTTCTCCAAATGCCTTTATGCTCCAATACAGAAGACAAGTGCCTTGCACAGTACATGTTTATTCAGTAATTAATTTCTACTTTTCTCATTATGTTAGAAAATCTCTGTTATTTACTAGATAATTAACTTTTACTAATGCTTTTTGTGATGCTGCATTTGAAGGAAAAACTAGCATTCAATTAAAATGCAAAAAAGGAGCTTTTTAATATTGTTTTTATTATAAAATAAAATTAACTTAAATTAGTTGGATAGACAAATAAGGCAGCAAATTGAAAGTGGATCTACATCTAAAGTTGTTCTGCTAATCCAAAATTACAGAGCAATAATAAAGGCATGAGTTCTGCTGTTCAAATGGAAAGACATGGCTGACATAGTGTAAGAGAAGAAGGCTTCCATGCCTCAATCCAGGAAGGGATTTGATAATTTTGGAAAACTTTTTTTTAACGGTTGGCCAGAAACTGAATTGCTCTGGCATAAATTTCACAAGAGGATTGCTACCACTTAAGGAGATATGGCTAGCATTCCTTGTTGGATGCCAAGCCATGTAAAAGGTAGAAACAATCAGGAAACAAGTCATGACTCTTTCATTCACTGGCATCCTTCAGTCTCGAAAGACTATGATATCATGCCTGGAGTAGAGATCCTAAAAACAACACCTAGTGTGACTAAATAGACCAATTCGGGAATGGCAGTCTCTAACGCACTGGGGACAGATGTATTCTGTTTCTTGCCCGGTCCTCGAGTTTCATTCTTTCTGTGCCTGCCTCTTTTCCTCTACCTGTTGGACAAATGCCTCTTCAAATTTATGTAGACCATGCTGTATCTCTTGTCTCCAGACAGTGTGATCGGAGGTCAGGGTTTCCCATCTGTTGAGGTCCATTCCCAAGGCCTTCAGGTCCCTCTTACAGATATCCGTATACCGCAGCTGTGGTCTCCCTCTGGGGTGCTTTCCCTGCACTAGTTCTCTGTATAGAAGATCTTTTGGGATCCGGCCGTCGTCCATTCTCACAAAGTGTCCAAACCAGCGTAGGCGTCGCTGTTTCAATAAAGTGTACATGCTAGGGGTTGTTCCGGCTCGATTCAGGACTATGCTATTTGGAACTTTGTTGTGCCAGGTAATGTTGAATATTCGCCTAAGACAGTGCATATGGAAGGTATTCAGCTTTCTTTCCTGTTTGGCATGGATGGTCCAAGACTCGCTGCAATACGGTAGGTAGGTAGTAGTTTATTGCTAAAAACCATTGGTCACCGCAATCTTGATTTACAACAGAGAGAAAAAAGAACTTATAAGGTTACATCTACGACAAATATAATTAAAACTTTAAAAAAAACTGTGTGACACTTGCAGAGCAATACAGTCCTCCCAAAGTTAGAGGTTGACCCAGATTTTCATAGCTGCCAGCGCAAACTTTGCAACTTGCTGTGTAACGAACCTGTCTGAACCAACAAGTAGCATACTAAGTTGGGCTCCAGGGGACCTGTCGCTGCAATACAAAAGTGTGCTCAGTACACAAGCTTTATAGACCTGTATCTTTGTATGTTCTCTCAGCTTCTCATTGAGCCATACTCTCTTTGTTAGTCTGGAAAACATAGTAGCTGCTTTACATATGTTTATTCAGCTCAGACTCTAGTGAGAGTGTATCTGAGATAGTTGAGTCAAGATACACAAAGTCATGGACAACTTCCAGTTCTTTTGCAGAAATTGTAATGCAAGGACAAGAGTCCACATTCTGGCCCATTATTTGTGTTTATTTCAGGCTGATTTCTAGCCCAAAATCTTTGCAAGCTTTACTAAAATGATCCATGAGTTGTTGGAGATCTTTGGCAGAGTGAGCAGTAATGGCAACGTCATCAGTGAAGAGGAGATCCGCAAACATTTCACCTGTACCTTAGACTTTGCTCTCAATCTAGAGAGATTGAAGAGTTTTCCATCTGATCTGGTCCAGAGATAGATACCCTCTGTTGAAGTTCCAAAAGCAAACTTCAGCATGATAGCAAAGAAGATCCCAAACAAGGTTGGTGCAAAGACACAGCCCTGCTTCACTCCACTTCAGATGTTGAAGGGATCTGACCCCAGGCCATCAAAAACTACATTGCCCTTCATATCCTCATGAAAAGACCTAATGATGTTAAGGAGCTTGGATGGGCATCCAACCCAGAGGAGTATTTTAAAGAGTCTGTCCCTACTAACCATATCAAATGCCTTCGTAAGATCTATGAAGGCTACAAAAAGTGGCTGTCCTTGTTCCCTGCATTTCTCCTGCAACTGCCTGAGGGAAAATACCATGGCTAGCAGCAAAAGGTGCAATTTACACTGTTGCACTTACACTGGCATGTAAGTAACATGATTCTTGTCACTGCTTTCATTTCCATCCACACACTGATGTTTGGAAATTACAGCAGTCATACATTTAACCTTGAGGAGCTTTTATTCTTCTTCCTTGCCATCAAATTCATTCAGGGATAACCAGACTCCAGCAGAAAAAATTACCTTTTTTTTTAAAAAAAAAGGGATGCTGCTTCCTTCCTTCCTTCCTTCCTCTTCTTTCTTTCTTTCTTTCTTTCTTTCTTTCTTTCTTTCTTTCTTTCTTTCTTTCTTTCTTCTTCTTCTTCTTCTTCTTCTTCTTCTTCTTCTTCTTCTTCTTCTTCTTCTTCTTCTTCTTCTAATCATAGAGTAATGAAGTTGGAAGGAACCTACATGGCCATCAAATCCAATCCCCATGCGGGAATATCAGTCAAAGGATATCTGCCGGGTGGTTGTCCGGATTTCTCTTGAATGCCTTCAGTGTTGGAGCACTCACCACCTCTTGAGGGCATTGGTTTCCTTCTTTTCCTTCATGTTGACAATCAAGCAATAGAAACAGTTAAACATTTTGTATACCTTGGTTCAATATCAGTCCAAGCGGAGGCTGCAGTCAAGAAATCAGAGGACAACTGAAACTTGAAAAAAGCAGTACTGAAGGGATTAAAAAGGCATAAAGACACCAAGACCAAGACCAACCACATTCTTCTATGTACAAATATGAAAACATGAGACCAAATATGAAACATGAGAACAAATATGACATATAAATATTATCAACATGTACAAATATGAAAACTGGAGAAAACTTAAAGGGGGAAATTTATTTGAAATGTGGTGCTGCATGAAAGCTTTGTGGATTACCTGGACTGCCAGAATTTGAACAAGTGAGTATCATCACATTGCCTCTGAGTTATGATGACCCTAACAGATTTTTCATTTTCTGTTTGTTCAAGGAGTAGCTGACCATAGCCAAATGCCCAATGACTCACTGTATCCGAACCCATGTATTCATTGGATACTCTAATCACGAAAGATGTGCAGGGGAAAAATCAGATTTCATTCATGTTGGGCCCTTTCTCAAGATCTCCTAATTCATTTTGGGGTCTTTCAGACTATTTGGTGAACTTAAAATGCTGAGTTCTTTCAGTTCAGGTTCCCTCACTCAGATCTGTGGCACTAGACCAAGTTAAAGCCAACAGAACCCTCAACTCTCAACCTTGTTTTGGATTAGATTGTCTGTTACCTTAGCCTCTGTTTTTGTGGTAATACAATTATCCCTGGGAAACAAAAACAAACCATCCTTGTATCTGTGCAACAGGCTTTTTACATCATTCACCATCACTCAAGCTACCTCCTTGGCAGCACTGTATAAAGTAAAATCATCACCAGGGAACACTGCATATGAGAAAGCAAAGCATCAGAAACATCATCAAATTTATCACCATCAGCGATCCATGACCGTTCACCAGACCTTTATTATATTATTATTATTCTATTCTATGTCACTCCTTTATTCTATTACATCATGGTCATGATAATCCACCAATCATCAAGGCATCAAGGAATCGTATGTTTGTAATAGAGGAGGCTGGAATATGAAAGAGATTATTGTACATGCTAGGGCCACACCTACAAATGAAGAAATATACAGTATTTTCATGGTCAAATCATTTCTATTTCTATTGTAAAGTCAAAAGATTCCAAAAACAAAACAAATCACTTCTTTCATGTTTTCCATCATTCTGGTTACTGGGAAGCGTCACCACACTGACTCTCTTATGTGGACGTGTCTCAATAATAGGTGTATGTCATCATGTTTTTTTAAAAAAGTAACAGAATTACTAATAAATCTCCCTTTCATTATAATTCCTTATGAAATAATGTATCTAGACAAAATGTATCTAGACAAAATTTCAAAAACATAGGAGCACCTTATGTGACACAATAGATGTCTGACAAAGTTATACAGTATTTGAAGTGTAAAGTCAAAAATAAGTTTCCAATCATGGAAATGAAATGGGCCCAGGAAATATGAACACCAAGAACAGGGGCTGTCATAGCCATAGCTAGAATGAAGGCACTGAGGATTTGACCCAGGGTTCTAAAATTTAAAGGGTGCAAACCTAGCTTCTCTACACTTCAGCCACTCTTCCATAAGCCAAACACAAAACAGGTGGGATGAGCTCAGAAACTTTTTCTTCAACATACAGAATAGGCAGGTAAATTCTTTCTTGTCTCATGATCACAGAACAAGATAAGGAACTGCTTTTCCCCCAGCTATGAAAAGATTTCTTCTGTTGTAGTCAAAGTGATCATTTTATACAAGCCAAATAACTTGCACAAGTTATGCAAAACTGCAAGAGCTGCTGCTTTGCTTCCACTGATTGATGAAAACCTGAGATATGAGTTTTTGCGTCTTTTCAGACAATCCAGTTTTCCTTCTGTGTTTAATCTATGTGATTATATATATGCCTATTTTGCTTTTAAAAGGGAAAGAATGTTAGAGTTTTCTCTATATCAGATATATTTAACATTTACAGAACTCTTGATTAAAGGGGAAGAAGTACTGCAGATCATCTTCCCATGCCAAAGGTGCAGAGTCTGGTAGGATTTTTAAATTATTCTCTTGCTGTTTGATAGTGGCAGGACAGCTCTAACTGACAATAAAGCTTTGCACAAAAACTTCCTGTTCCTAATATCATTAATGCCTAATGATATAGGCATTAAAATTGTGCCACAGTTTAGTAATAAACATATTTAAATCTAACTGATAACTACTAACCAACAAGAGGACCTGTGAAGTAGTGCAAGTAGGTATCGGCAAATGATGACTATTGACTTGCGGCCCCTGAATTCAGTGAGTTTCCTATTTCAGGAGGATGCTGCTCACCTGTTCAGCATCGCTCCAAATTCCAGGAATCTATGTAGCTCACTAGAGCCTTCAGTTGCACTTCATGTGCCCTTATTTCACTTTTTCTATCCCTAATCTTCCACTTCCTACTGTTGATGTTTAATTTAACATGAGGGCTGCCTAGCACCATATGGGCGCATTACCAAGGGGCATAACTGAATTTTAACACCTCTTGCACTACCCGCCAAATTATGACTGGTATAGTTGTATAAGGAAAAACAAACAAACATCAATCACACTTCAAAGAGCATGGGATGGGTGAAAACTCACTGCCACTCTGTGCCAATCTGAGTGACAGCCAAAAATCCCCATCACATCCTGATGTAACCAGCTAATATCATCCTTTCTGGATATAGAGTGGGAGGGAGGGAGGACAAGAAGCTTGCCAGGAAAGAGGCTGGGATGCTACAGGGGCAGCCTTATATAATCATCTTTGCCCCTGCAGCATGGTCCCGTAGCAGTGTTTTTGCACCAAAATCTCCATCCAGGAATGCAAAGAAGCCCCACCTGGGAACTACACCCCCAGTGGAGCAGCCACTCTTATTAGATGAAAGGCAAAAGCACTGCATGTTGTTTCCTATTTAGAACATCAGGCTAAACTATACATCTCTTCCACATTTTGCATAATTGCTCCTTTTGTGGGGATTATATCCCCCCCATCCCACTTTCCATTTTCACTTTGGGATTGTTGGAGTTTTAGTCAAAAAAATAATGTTTCTCATTACTAGGTTTGGTGGCATACAAATTATGATGACTATATCCACCCAACTTTTGCAGAACTGCAACAACTGTTGAAAAGCCACTTGTTTACTTTTCGGCATCATCAACTTTTCAGGGTTTTTTCCTCCCAAAAATGAACACTACTGTCATTAAAAAAAATCTACAGCTTTTATAATAACATAGTAACATGTACTGATTAGGCATCGTGCTTCCCTCAAAAAGAGCAGATATATGCAATATGTTCTCCAGCAATTTAGGTTGCCATCTCTAAACTCCAGCAAGTAACTAGCAGTTTTATCAATCAATCATGCTCTCAATGGCTAATATTAAAACACCTGCCTAACAATAGGAACTTGGTTTTAAAAAGATCTACCTGAGATTTGCGAACAGAACAGCATTTAACAAGTCGTGTGGTTTCAGCACAGAGTGGTACATTTTAAAAAAAGAACTGGTCCCATTACAGTAAGTTGGGCAGCTGGTGGAACTATATGAATTTATGGGAAATTGGCAAACCTGGATAAACCTTCAAAAGGCAGGATTTGAGAAAGTGGACAAATTTATTATGATTTAAAACACACACACACACACACACACACACACACACACACACACACACACACACACACACACAGAGAGAGAGAGAGAGAGAGAGAGAGAGAGCCTTCAAGAGGCACCAGGCATACTGGGCGGCAGAGGACAAAAAAAAGAGGATTGTGAAAAACAAAGTAGGTCCAATCTACATTACACATTCAGTTTGATATTAATGTTTGTGGCTCCACACTGTTAAGTGCTGGGATTTCTAATCCTGTAATGCAGTGGTCCCCAACCCCCGGGCTGTGGACCGGCAGACCGGACAAAAGACTGGGAGGCTCCTCCCCTTTTCCTCTGCCGCCCTCCTCCTCCTCCTCTTCTCTCCCGCAGGCAGCCGGAGGAGGAGTCGCCGCCGCCGGGCACGGCGCATGGGCGGGGTGGGGAGCGGCTCTTGGGCGGGCGGGCCCCGCCTCCTCCTCCTGTCGGCAGCCGCGGTGGCCACGGCAGCCGCTCGGGTTTGGCCGCGACTCCGCGGCCAGCGGCGGGGCGCCCGCCGCCGCCGCGGCCGGCTCGGCGGTCCCGGTGGCACCCTCGGGCTGGAGACGCCACCCCCACCGGCCTCCCTCCCCTCCCCCTCCCGCTACAGAGGTGCCGCACCGACACGGCGGCGGCGGCCGCAGGGCACCCCGGCGCTGGCCGCGGAGCCACAGCCGAACCCGGGCGGCTGCTGTGGCTGCAGCCACAGCCGCCGCGTATGCGCCGCCGCTAATGGGGCCCGCCCGCCCAGGAGCCCTGGGCTGCCCCCTGCCCATGCACGCGGGGACAGCACACACCCGTTTGCAAGCGCGCCACGCCGCCGCCGCCGCCGCCGCTCCGTGGCCCCCAAGGTACACACTGTTAAGCCCCCTGCACCTCCTCCCCCTCCTCCCTCCCCCCCCCCCCCCCCCACACCCCCCCTGCCCCCCACACCCCCCATCTCCCCCTCCCCCCCCACCCCCCGGGGAAAAATAATCAAACAAATGCCGGTCCGTGGAGACAAAAAGTTTGGGGAGCACTGCTGTAATGTACTTAACATTTCCTGAAAGAGCCGTCTAAGCTACAACATAGACTTAGTAGCATTTGTAGTTATGATGTCATGTCAAATTATGTTGTGTTGTATTGTCCTGTGCTCTGCTGTCCTATGTTATGTTATATGTCATCAAGCTGTCTCCACCTTTTAACCTATCCAGGTTACATTTATTTATTTCAGATTATATAATCTGAAGATTATAATGGTTCTGTTTGAAGGAAGTGGATTGTAAATCACAAATGTTTATGTGGGAAAAACATTGCTAACTTTAAAAATGTCACAATATTTTCATTTTGCTTTTGAGGGTTATTTTGGGTAGTTGGGTGGGAAAAGAGGATAGGTCTCAGTGTGGGTCTGGATGAGTCTTTGGGAAGAAGATTCTAAAATCCATTTGGAAATATATCATGATTAGAGATGGGGAGGAAACAAAAAATGGCGTTTCAGTTTTCCATTTGTTGTTGAGAGTTCTGTTTCGTTTCGTTTCCGTTTGTCATGAATTTTTGAAAAAATTGTTACCGTTTTTTGTTTTTTGTTTGTCGTTTCTACCTGCTTTTTGCATGATTTTTAAAGCATTTCCATGCGCAGGCATCCCCCAATGCCCCAGATCAGAGGGAAAACACTTAAAAATGGATGCTGGCAGAGACACAGTATAGACTAGGTATGCAGGGAGGCTGCAAAGGCAGTGGGGGTTGTTGCCCAGGGTGCAAGGCAGCCGCAGAGTGACTGCACTTTGCAGCAAGGGAGGGTACTCACCAAGAGGTATGCAGCACGAATGCACACAGGGAGGCTGCAGGACTGAAGCTAGAGTCCCAGAGACAGCAATCCCACCCTAACTCCCACCAGAGACTGCAAGGAGGACGGGGGCTGCCAGAACTTTTTATGCCCTCTGTGGCTGCCAGACCTGCCCGCCCAGTCTGCAAACTGGGCATGCTATTGGTTGAACATGATCCCATCACATGGCTTGCCTCCATTTTGTGGCTGGTGGCGACATCCATTTTAAAGGGAAAAGAAAAATACATTGCGATGGGAGAAGACAAAAACAAACATTTTAAAGACCCCACCCCCCTGGTAGGTAATAATTTCAAAAAATTATCACATTATCGCTGTGTTTTTATGGATGTCCAGGGCGTTTTTTAACATTTAAAACTGCTCATTTCATTGTGTGTCACCATTAAAGGAAACGAAACGTAATTACCACAATTTTCGTGGTTCTGTTTGTTTCGTTGCATTTTCATCACAATTTTCGTTTGTCGTTTCATTACATAACGGAACAACAAATGAATAACGGAAATGAAAAAATGTTCGTTCCGTGGCCATCTCTAATCATGATACTTGGGCCATCAGACTGGTTTTCACCTCTGTTTGAAGTTCTGTTGTGCATAATCAGACATCCAGTCTGTTGTGTGTGGCTTGGTTTGCATTCCCATGCTCATCTTCACTGACATCCTCTAAACCTGTTCCACTTTGTTTGCATCCTTCTTCAAGTGCAGTATCCAGAATCGGACACAGTATTTCATGATAAAGTGTAACCCATGCAAGAGAGAAAGGAACTAGTACTTTGTGTGATTTTGAGAACATATGTCTGTTAATACAGCCTAAAATAGCATTTCTAATCTGACTTCCTTTAAGTGAAAAAGGACTCAGGCTAGCATATGGTGAATTAAAGAGCCTCATGGTACAGTGATTAAATTACTGTACTGGAGCTGTAACTGTGTTCACAACCTGGGGTTCAATTCCAGGTACATAAGAACAGCCATGCTGGATCAGGCCAAAGGCCCATCTAGTCCACCTTCCTGTATCTCACAGTGCCTCCCAATGCCTCTGGGAGCATACGAGACTGGATATCTGTCTCCTGATATCAATCCCCTGCATCTAGCCCTTGAAATACCCAATTTTTAAACCTGCGCTGGCTCATGGTTGACTCAGCTTTCTATCCTTCTGAGGTTGGTAAAATAGCCTGCATAATTCAACTGTAGACCACCCAGAGAGTGCTTTAACTGCTGTGGGGTGATATGTAAGCAGAACATGGTATGGGGGAGGGGAGATAATCACAGCAAACAGCTACCTAACTACAAGTTCTTCAGGCAAAAGCCTAGTAAAGTGTAGTCTGATAAAGTTGTGCATCTACTGATGATAATAACAAAGACTGCTTACAGAACTCCATCTCAAACTATCAGAAACGTAGCATCTGAAGTCATTTATTCCACAAAACTGTTTTGGTGTGGATTTTGTCCTGCCATCTCCAAGAATTACAATGTTAATGTGGCTTCAGAAGAATGGGTTCTACCTTTATTGTTTTCTATCTTTGCCCATGCTATGGAAGGTGGATTTATGAGGAAAAACAATTGTGGAGATCCAGATCTATGTTACTAATATGTGGTTGTCCTAAACTCAGTTCACTCACCTGCTTATATTTCTGTAAAAATGGAAGAAAGTTTGCACACAGTGGCCAACATCCTTTTTAGTAGTTAGAGCAATGTAAGGGAAATTATTTAGGACATCAAACACAGACTTGTTAATTAGTGGCAAATAGCTGCAATGAGTTGTGGTGTTTAACTTCCACTGGCCTATGGAGCAAAATCATGGCCTATATATTTAATTTAATTAAAAGCAATGAAAAAAAAGAGGGGTAAATGATTTATCATATATAAAAGTGGAATTCCTCAGTTAGACAGTATTGTTATGAATTTTTAATATATGATATAAAATTTGCGAAACTCTGCCATGAAAAAGCAAAGGATGTTATTTCTTACATTTAATATCTTGCACCCTGTATAATTTATACAATTTTGGACTAAAATATTGCTTTACAGTGCAATCCTATGAATTGCAATAACTGAAAGTCTGTTGCAAAGCTCTATGCATGCAAAGGGGTTGATGCCATCATCAGCATCAAATCACTGCTGATTAAAAGCACATCATTACTGATTAAAAGCAGTTTTGGGAAGTATGTAATTCGTACACAAAATGATGAAACTGGAATCCACAAAAACATTTAATCTGTGAACAGGTGAAGACCCTTCTCTTCAGGATGGCTTTTCCTTAGAGTCTAACTGTTTGGGAGACTATAAAGGGGATTGTCTATAATTGTTGCTTCTCTGTCTGTTTTTTTTTTTTTTTGTAATGCTTTTACCTAACATTAGTAATAGTGTTCTTTGTATAGGAATAGTTTGCTGTTTTTAGCTTTTAATATTGCATTTTTAATTATGTAAGATGCCTTGTAGCCTTTTTAAGGAAAAGGTGCTATAGAATTAAGTGAATCATACATTATTTTAACAT
Organism: Phrynocephalus forsythii; assembly: GCA_029282475.1. Classification (NCBI taxonomy): domain Eukaryota; kingdom Metazoa; phylum Chordata; class Lepidosauria; order Squamata; family Agamidae; genus Phrynocephalus; species Phrynocephalus forsythii. The sequence continues at coordinate 97,160,931 of JAPFRF010000005.1, forward strand.
ATTTGTCTACCATTTTATTCTATTGTACTTCTTTTTTGAAAATCCATTGTACTTTAAGCAATTACAGAGAATCTGTGGCAGGTTATGCATGTGATTCACGATTGGATGATTATTTAATGAAGCATGTTTTTGTATAATCAGAAATTTAAAACTTTTTTTAAACTCCTAAATACGATGCATAGAAAGAATGTAACATATTGAAGACCTGATTAGAAAATTAGGCAATTAGAGAAGGGAAATAAAGATGGCCAAAGAGCATCTTTTAAAACCTCAACCACCTTTTCACACCAACCATCCTTAGGAATTCGTAAATAAGCATGACAATGTTTAGACTTCCTGCCATTCCATAGGAATAAATATCTATTCAGATATATCTTCATTGTATCTTTTTTTTCCTTAAGGAAGGCAGGATTTTATAATGTTCATGCTGAAAGGGAGGGAGTCTCTCAAAACAGGGTGGTTATTCTGTTACTCATGAAAGCTCTATCCAGTAGATCCTTGACAAAACCTCAGTTCTGCCCTCCTGAGAAACACAAGATGCACTGAAGTGAATTCCAACATGGCTTCCGTGTATGGCTGGCTGGCTGTGAATTGGAGAGGCTTGTGAGCTGCAAGTATTAAAAATGAACTTTGAACCAATCCAGTTGATTAATATGCTGATGTAATATTATACTTAAAGAAAAAGGGTGGTAAACATTGTTCCCCTCTCTGTTTGAATGCATACCATTTTCGCAGAATCATAGAGTTGGAAGAGACCTCAAGAACCATCCAATCCAACCCCCTGCCATGCAGAAACCCCCATCACAGTATTTCTGACAGATGGCCATCCAGCCTCTGCTTAAAAACCTCCAAAGAAGGAGACTCCACCACCCTCCATGGCAGCATATTCCACTGCCAAACAGCTCTAACCATCATGACATTCTTCCAAATGTCCAAATGGAATCTCTTTTCCTGTAGTTTGAAACCATTGCCCCGAATCCTAGTCTCTGAAGCCATGAAAAACAAACCTGTTCCCTCTTCATTATGACAACCTTTCAAATATTTAAACATGGCTATCATATTCCCCCTCAGCCTTCTTTTTGAAAGGCTGAACATTCCCAGTTGCCTAAACCGTTCCTCATAAGACATTTCTTCCAGACCTTCAACCATCCTGGTCACCCTCCTCCTTATCTGCTCTAGGTGGTCAACATCCTAACTGAAGTAATCTGGAAAATATATATCAGAAAATGCTTATTTTAAAACAAATATTCAGGGTGTGGGACAACTCTCTCTCTCTCTCTCACACACACACACACACTCTCTCTCTCTCTCTCTCTCTCTCTCTCTCACACACACACACACTTCCACTCTGTTGAAAGAAGCAGGTACTAAAATGTTTTCACCACTTTAAAGGTTAATGGGAAAAACACTTTAGTACCTGCTTGTCCTACAAAAAGCAAGCACACACAAAATGTTCTTAACAGCACTTTAGAAACTCAGGTAATCATTGTGGGAAGTAATCATATAGCTTTGAAGAAGCATCTAAGAATGTTTCCATATAAGCCTTGTTCTTTGAACTTACAATACAAATGGAAGAACTGTAAGAATGGTAGAGTACATAGAAAATAGCCACCTTGGTTCTTTTTTGGGAGGAAGTAGTATAGAAATACTTTCAATAAATAAATAATAAATAAACAATATTGTGAAGAATTTGGCTCATTTTTTTCTCTTTGAATGACACTGCATCATAATGGCTAAGGATATTTAAAACAATTTGTTCTTGTACAGAACCATTCACATACAGGAATAAAATATCAGAGAAATATCAGAGAAATCTGCCCCCTTGAGGAAACTGTTTATGTATATTTTACAAATTGAAGGAAAGGTATTTCAGAGATATTTATTTCTGAACATGACAAGCCATCATAATGACCGAGATAAGATATATGTTCTGCTTATTCCAGAGAGGTCTCTCTCTCTCTCTCTCTCTCTCTCTCTCTCTCTCTCTCTCTCTCTCTCTGTGTGTGTGTGTGTGTGTGTGTGTGTGTGTGTGTGTGCATATGGTGGCTAACATACCATATCAGCTTGGAGAAGCATTTTCTCGGGAAAGTAAAAATGAATCAGCCAAACAGAACACAGATCTCAATTTATTCTCTCCTGTTCCTCAGTCATACAACCTAGTTCTTTAGATCCCAAATAGGGTCAAACATCTCACCCTGGTGCCTCCAATTTATAATTTCTGGCCCAACATGTGACTTTTCAATTTGACGCTTGCATTTACAGATGCTAGATTATGATCCCTTTATATGAAAGAGAACCAGAAGCTTCCATGAAGATTTTTACACATTAACAAAGTCTCCACAGGAGAAAGATTAAGAATATTATTCATATTGATTATCTAAAACCTAAGATGGCCACGGGTAGTGGAAGAACATCCTTCTGGTTGTTGTTTTTTCTTAATGGGGTTTGGATGGCTGTTTAATACTGGTGCTGATGTTTGTCTGTTCTTACCATCTTTCTTTGGTTTATAAGCCTCACCTTTAAAACATTACTTGTTAAAGATAACATTGTATTGTAAATTGTTTTAGATTTTATAAAATATCCATAAATTCCTAGTTCTTTCTATAAATGCATAAGCAAGCACTATTTTGCCTATGAATACTTTAAAGTATGTGTATTGCATTTGCCATGCATAATTTATTCTACATGATACATTGAAAACCATTCCTTGCTCATTCCTTGTGTTTTATTACTGCATATCATCAATATAGAAGGGTGAAAACAGTATACTGAAGGAACTAATGGCTAAAGAAATGAAGTACTCTGTACAAAACTTGGAAATGTAAAAAAACAAACAAAAGAGGGAAACTGAGGATTTATAATAAATCTTAGAGATGTCTTAGGAAGACATGTGAGGAAAATAAGAACTTCAAAATCCAGATAAAATTTTATATGAGAAGAATTTTGGAAGGGTCGGTACCAATTTGCATGAGGGCATTGGCTGATTAATTTGGGGAAAACATTACACAGACAAAGACAATGGTTCTGTTTAGCTTTTTACTGCCTTTGTTGACTTCAGTATTGTCCACGGTTTCAGAGACAGAAGTACTTCCTATTCCTGATGATCGTGTTTGTGCATGTGTGCATGCACACACGTGCACACTCACCCCAAACACAAAAGGAATAGATGCATGTTAAGAAAGATAAAAATAACTTTTTACATTCTCAAAAAAAGCAATAGTCAAATCAGTTTTGGATTTGCAATACAAACTATTTTTCACGAGAAATGGGACAATTTTGTACAGAACATTTTGCACAAAAGTTTGCTCTTGCTTCTTTGAGAATGGCATACAGATCACCATGATTTTTTTCCCTCATCATCTCGCTGGCAGAAAGAATCCTCCTGTGCAAGAGTAAGACAACTAATGATTTATTGTACAGTGGTACCTTCTATAAAGGAATTAATTCATTCCAAATAAATTATGTTAAGCAAATTTTCCTTTATACAAATTCCCATAGGAATGCATTGAAAATTGAGTAATCTAATTTTTATGTTGCACGGATTCTCCCCATAGGTGATTATGTTAAGCAAATTTCCCCTATCTCCCCAAATTTTTATGTTGTACAAATTTTATGTTATAGAAGCTGTTTGTTATACAATGGTCCACTGTATATCTGTATGCTCATACAACAACCCAGTAGCAGAAAACATATTCATTTAGCCTGTAGTATTCAACACATGCTCTAAGCGCATCTGATCTCGCCTCTCCTGATTTCGGAAGCTAAGCAGGGTCGGCCCTGGTTAGTACTTGGATGAGAGACCACCAGGGAATACCAGGTGCTTTAGGCGCCTGGAGTAGGAACTGGCAAAACCACTCCAGTATTCCTGCCAAGAAAACTCCATGGACATGGAGTCACAAAGAGTCAGCCACAACTGTAATGACACACACTCAACACAAAATGCAAGTTGTGAAGAGCATACTTAGAACCATTCATATGTTTATTTTTTGTGGTATAGATAAGTAAGTAGCCTAACAATGGAAATTAATTTCATTCAGTACAGACAGTTTTAAGAAAAGTAACATTGTACACATATTAAAGCTCATTGCAAGAAACATACCTTGCATCAAGAGGTCATTCATAGGTTTAGAAAACTTGTATCATATTTTGGAGAAACAAAGTATGCATAAAATGGCTGCACAACATATAAATTTAAAAACTGCAGAAGTGTATTTATGTCAAGGAATGGAATATACACATAAGATAAAATTTACAATTAAATGTGCATGTTATGTAAAATATGCAAACATGTGTATGAATTTAAATCAAAATAAATAAAATGAAGAGTTCAAAATTTGGTACCCCAAAATAAAAGAAATGAAAGGTTTAAGAGAAATGCAAAAAAAAACCTGAAATTTTCACATCCTTTACATAACCTCCTAGATGGACAGAAGCCATCTAAATAGAAGCAGGGGACAATAAACTGAGGCTTCAGTGTTTAGTTTGGTTGAAGTAAGTCATGGTGAGACTTACAAATATCCTGAGTCTTCTGTTGAAAGAACTTTTGTTGAAAGAACTCTGGTCGTAGTCCTTTAAATTTGATATGTTCTGTGTACAACAGCTATTGTTCCAGGGAATAATAAAACCTAATGGCTCAAGCTACCTGTGCAACTCTGTGGAAGGGTAAACGATGCATGGCTTTATTGCTCCATCCCACGAGGCAATCCTTTGCTGTGCATACATCAACTTGAAAAGATTCACTATAGTGTAATTACTGTATATGCGGCTGCTGAGGATATGCTTTGGCCAGCAAGAAAATAGAAATGTTAATATCTTGAAAAATTACCTTTGGTGATGTTTTATTCTGAACAGCTCATCAGCTTTGGAGCAATGTGTCAGTGACTGGATAGGGGTTTTGCTCAAGATGGGCTACTGTTGCTTTGTAGTGTAAAAATAACATTTAAGCTCAAATTCACAAAGCTTGCCCATTTCTTTCCTCCCTTTTATTACTGCTGGCATATGGACCATCATGATACAAGCTGCTGGAGGGAAGGAATCTTCTGAGCAAGCTCCTTTTTGACAATTTACTTTGTAAATTTACCTGTGAGAAAGAATCCAATTCCCCCAATCTACAGGCAACCCATTTTAAAAATGCATCTTCCCATTTTTAACACCCGTGGATTCCAGCTCCTGCTTTTAACACATCCAATTATACTTCCCTTTAGTAAGGCAAAGACTCATCATATTCTGCCATAATAGCTGGAAACCTAGACCGTATTTCATTTTCCAAGAGAACACTCAAAATGCTGCAGAGGCAGAAGTCTGATTGATGATGAAGGGGTTTGTGCTGGCAGAGTCCAGGACCTTTAGCCAGGAAAGTCAGAAATAGCTCTTTGGTTACACTAAGTCTTAGCATGTCTGCTTTCCAAGTCTCTATCCTCTCAGATACCCTTACAGTCAGAGTTTGTTAGTCAAGAGTTTGTGTTTGAAACCCACTGGCTAAGTGTCACAAGGTACACAATGTGCCAAGCTGCATGAGGCAGTTAGTTCTGTACTGAAAAACAGTGCTCCCTAAAGTGGTAAAAGATATCTGACTGTCCTAAGTGTTCTCATCTCCTCAAATTGTAAATTTGTAAATTTGCTTTGTGATTAGTCACTAGGAAAGGAGAAAACAGGAGCTTCATTTGCAAGTATAATGAATTGGGCACAAATCTATTCACTGAACCCTTGGATATCATATTTTACATACAAATAAAGCATTTTATCTTGTTGGACCCCACCCCCAATTCTTTTATTTTTCTTATTATTTTCTTGCCTTGCCAACTTATTCTAGAAATTATAGTTTGCCTTTATCATCATCCTTTATCATCATTCCCCCAGTTCAATTACATCACACAGGTATCAAAAAATTGCATTTTCCCAGAATCTGTAAATTGTAGTGCAGCTCCTCCCAAAAAAAGTTCTCATACTATCCATATCCATATCCCCATTAGAAAATCACTTTGACCGTGTATTAAATAATGGTTGGGTTGCAAAGTTGCTCCAGTTAAGTGGCCAACCCATGTCAAGTTAATGATCAAATAGTAGCTTGATAGAAACACAACAAAATGATTTTGAAAAAAAAAACTGGATCAATAATAGCCCAAGCTCTTTAACAGCCATAATGTGTTTTCTACATGGCCGTTCATATATACAGGAGTAAGAAATTAGGCCCAGGGGAAGTGATTATTTTGGCTTTGTGCAAGCATTCCCTCAGAAAAATACTGAATATACTGGAGTTTTTTCTTTCTTTCTTAAGGCTCTATCACACGTCCTTTAAAATGCTGATTAAATTTCAAGATAAAGCATTTCCAAAAATCTTGTCCCCATGGCTTTTAAAAACAAACAAAAAAAAAGGTTATGCCCCCTTTAGCGAGTTTTCTAAGACCTACCGGAGAAGTTGGGATTTTTTTGCTCCAGTAAAAAAATGTGAGCCAGAAGTCCATGGGAGCTCACATATGAGCTGGTTTTCTGCTCCCAACCCCCAGCAACAAACAGCTCATCCTGGGGCAGGTCAGCACTTTAGTTAGTTAGTTAGTTAGTTAGTTAGTTAGTTAGTTAGTTAGTTAGTTAGTTAGTTTTTTAATCCCCCCCAGCACTGGGCAGCTGGCCTTTGGGTTGTCAGCACTGTTTTTTTTTTTTTTTCCCCATTTTTTCCTAGCGCCAACCAGCTCATCCTGGGGCTAGTCAGCACTTTTTATTTTTTCTTTAAATTTCCCCTCCACTCCCCCCAGCGCTGTGCAGCTGGCGTTCAGGCTGTCAGTGCTGTTTTTATTAGTATTATTATTCATTTTTCCTAGCACCACCTGCTGGCCCTGGGGCTCGTTGCCACTTTTTTAAAAAAAAAAAAATCCTTCTACGTGGGAACGGAGATCCCACATCTTCAGTCATTTGACCAAGAAAGAAGAAAAGCCAGATTTTCACAACGTCTGGATCTTCTCTCAGGCGAGATAGTGACCTTAGTTTATCCTAAAATCCACAAGTCCCCTTTGCACTGACTTCACTGACTCGGTACATGCTCTAATGCCAAAGCCTGAGCTTTATACAGGTGCCTGAATAACTGAAATAAAGGAAACTGCCATAATGACTCAGTAAGGAGACAGCTGGCTGTTAATCTGAAGCCATTTGATTATCACATCTGCCCTATTGGGCACATTTTTAGCTGAATTTTCTGCACCACTAAATGTCAGCTTCAAACACGTCAGGACTTAGAATAAGAGTACCAAAAGCTACACTTCGCAAAATGTCATGGAAAGTGATTCTGCAGGGAGGCTGCAAGAAAGCGTAGTAGGCCATACTACTGAGCAACACCAATAAAACTCAAAGGCATTTTCATCTGTAAAGACCAAATTTTCTGTGGTGCAAACAATGATGGGAGTAATCATTGTTCCCAATAATCACTGTTACAAAAGATTTTTAGACAGCATGGTGGGCTTAAAAATATATTAAAAAGTCAAGCTGCTTCAGCTGAGAGACCAGGCTTCTCCTCTTTATTTTTTAATAGATGAAGCAACCAGTAGCAGCAGAAGCCAGAGAGTAGATGGGAACAATGGGAAGGGAACAGGGGAAACAAGCCATGAAGTTCAGAAACCACTTTAAAAGCTGGTTGGTTCAGGAAAGTTGGGTTCTCTCATTTGGACAAACCCAACCCAACCTGAACCAATGAAGAAGCAGTTTTCCACAGTGTTTCAGTAACTACCCATGCCAAGCTCTTTTCCCTTCCAAAAGCCTCTGGAGATCTCCCTCCCAAAAGAAGTGGATTATACTTTTTCCTCTTTGTGGGTAGTCCCACATACTAACCTTTGCAGCTGATTTGAATCTAAGATAAATAATTGAGGAAAACTGAAACGAATTGCATGTGATTACCATGCTTAGATGTTCCACAGATTTCCAATCTAGAACTCAGATGTTCAGGAATATCATTATCTTAAGGGACTAAACCTGGACTAGGAAAGAATATGAAAATGTTACCTCAGTGAAATAATGGTACTAATTTTGTTTTCATCTTCAACATTTCTGTAACTAAGATTTTACAGTAATTATTTGTTAATTTTTGCATTTCTACACCACACCAACTTTCCCTCAGGAACTCTGGACACTTTACACGAAACCAATCAAAAACCAATTTAAAAGGAAAAATAAATAAGCAAACAAATAGAACAAATAGAACAATCAGAGACAAAGCAGAAGCTCAACGAGTGGCAAAAAGGTAATGGGTAATAAAACAAGGTACAGGGGAGACAGCACAACAACACAAACATCAGTGCTCACCATATGCTTCTTTAAAAAGCCAGGTTTTTAGAGATATTTTTAAAGGCTGGAAGGTGCTCAGCTTGGTGAATCTCACATGGCAGTTTGTTCCACACAGTCAGTCCAGTCACCGAGAAAGCCCCTATGGGCCTCCCTAGGGGTGGCCACCCAGAGTAAAAGAGCCAACAAATCTCTGGTGGGCCAGGCCAATGCTGACCTTTGGGAGATCTGCTCCACCAGATACTCAGGTCCCAAGCCATTGAGGGTTTTGTAAACAAAAACCAGTACATTGAACCTTATTCGGGAGGAAACATGTAACCAATGCAGGCGAGCCAAGATTGGGGTGATGTGGTCAAATCTGCCCGCACCGATCACCAATCTGGTCATCACATCCTGCACCTGCTGCAATCTCCGAACAAAGGTCAAGGGAAGCCCCATGTAAAGAGTGTTGAAACAATCTATCCTCAAGATAACCAGCACTTGCATGACTGTCCTCAGAGAGTTCCCATCAAGGTACTGGTGAATCTGGGTGATGAGCCTAAATTGGTAAAAGGCCAACTTGGAAAACGGCTGCCACCTGGGATTCCAAGAACAAAGCTGCATCCAAGGCAACACCAAGACTTCTCATTCTCTCAACCAGCTGGGGTACAGTCACACCCAAACTGGGAAGAGGGCCACTGTACCCCTCTCAAAGAACAGAACCTTGGTTTTCTCTGGATTGAGCCTGAGCCTGTTAGTCCTGGTCCACTCCAAAACTGCTGCCAGACAGCGATCAAAGATCTGGTCAGCCTCCACTAAAGATGTGCAAAAAGGAGGCCAGTGATAGATCAAGGAGGAGCAACAAGGTGGAGCAACCCCTGTTGGCCTTCCTCAGGAGGTCATAGTGAAGTGGGACCAACACAGTTTCAGTCCCGTGACAAGAACCTGGATTGGAAGGGAGTCTAGGACAAGATCTTCCTTCAGGAATGACTGGAGCTGCTCGGCGTCAACTTGCTCCACCACCTTGTCCAAAAAGGGAACATTGGCTATAGGACAATAGTTGGAAATTCTATCCACAGCCAAGCCAGGTCTTTTAAGAATGGGCTTAATCACTGTCTCCTTCAGTTGACTGGGAAGAATCCCATCCCTGAAGAACGTAGTGGCAATCATAGAAGCCAGGGCAGTGAGTGATAGGAAAAGTCAGGAAATGATAGTCTGACCATGACACAGGCCAGGAAAGCATACTGCCAATTCTCAGATTGAAAACTCCAGACTTGGAGGTAAAAGATCTGTATTTTAAAATAAATCATCAACTGTGGATGCCATTTTGAATTATTTCAAATAACATCACTATATACAGGTATAACTAGAAAAATTAGAAATATGGTGCAAATGTTCATTTATTTCAGTACGTCAACTCAAAAGGTGAAACTAATATATGAGATAGACTCATTACATGCTAAGCGTGATATGTCAAGCTTTACTTTGGTATAATTGTGATGACTGTGGAGTACAGCTTATGAAAACCCCAAATTCACTATCTCGGAAAATTAGAATAGTTTGAAAAGGTTCAATATTCTAGGCTCAAAGTGTCCACTCTAATCAGCTAATAAAGCCAAAGGGTTGCTGCACCTTTATGGTCTCTCACTCAGGTTCAGTAGGAATCACCATCATGGGAAAGAATGCTGACCTGACAGTTGTGCAGAAAACCATCACTGACACCTTCCATAATGAGGGAAAGCCCCAAAATGTACAGACTGCAACAGAAGTTGGATGTTCCCAAAATGCTGTATCAAAGCACATCAATAGAAAGTTATGTGGAAGGGAAAAGTGTGGAAGAAAAAGGTGCACAAGCAGCAGGGATGACCACAGCCTAGAGAGGATTGTCAGAAAAGGCCATTCAAAAGATTTGGGGAGTTTTACAAGGAGTGGACTGAGGGTAGAGTTAGTGCATCAAGAGCCACCACACAGAGATGGATCCTGGACATGGGCTTCAAATGCCATAGTCCTCTTGTCAAGCCACTCATGAACACTGTTGCTCAGTGGTCCAAATTCCTCTTTTCTGATGAGAGCAACTTTTGCATCTCATTTGGGAACCAAGGACTCTGAGTCTGGAGGAAGAATTGAGAGGCACACAATGCACAATGCTTGAAGCCCAGTGTGAAGTTCCCAGTCTGTGTTGATATGCGGAGCCATGTCATCTGCTGGTGTTGGTCCACTGTGCTTCATTAAGTCCAGGGTCAATGCAGCTCTCTACCAGGAGATTTTGGAGAACTTCATGCTTCCTTCTGCAAACAAGCTTTATGGGGATGCTGATTTCATTTTCCAGCAGGACCTGGCACCTGCCTATACTGCCAAAAGTACCAAAACCTGGCTCAATGACCATGGTATTGTTGTGCTTGATTGGCCAGCAAACTCACCTACCCTGAACACCATAGAGAATCTATTGGGCATTGCCAACAGAAAGATGAGGGAAATGAGATGAAACAATGTAGCAGAGCTGAAGGCTGGTATTGAAGCATCCTGGTCTTCCATAACACCTCAGCAGTGCCACAGGCTGATAGCATCCATGCCACGCTGCATTAAGGAAGTAATTGAATCAAAGGGGGCCCAAACCAAATACTGAGTGCATATGCATGCTTATACTTTACAGAGGTCCGACATTGTTCTACTTCCAGTCCTTGTGTTATTGATGTCATGTTATATTCCAACAATAAGACACAACTCCAGTAGTAGGTGATTCATGTTCGACACCACAGCCACTGACCTATGGAGTCCCCCAGGGTTCTGTTCTGTCTCCTATGTTATTTAGCAACTATACAAAACCTCCAGGGGAGATTATCAGGAGTTTGGGGGTTAAGTGTCATCAGAATGCCGACAATACTCAACTATACCCCTCGTCACCTCCGGATTCTAAGGGAGCTTCTATTTTGACTTTACATGAGTGTTTAGCTTCAATAATGAACTGGATGTGGATGAACAAATTGAAATTAAAACCAGACAAAACAGAGGTGCTGCTGGTCAGACAAAAGGGAGAGCAAGGGATAGGGATGAAACCAACACTTGACGGGAGCACGTCCAATTGATAAAAGAGGTGCAAAGCTTGAGGGTGATCCTGGATTCATCCTTGAGCCTAGGTGCCCAGGTTATAGCTGTGGCCAGGAGCACATTTGCATAATTAAAGCTAGTATGCCAGTTATGACCATTCCTGGATAAACCTGCTCTGGCTATGGTATCTCATGCCCTAGTGATGTTCTGAATGGATTACTGTAATGTGCTATATGTGGGACTTCAGATGAAAAGTCTCAGGAAACTTCAATGGGTTCAAAATGCAGCAGCCAGATTGCTGACTGGAGTAGGATATAGAGATCACATTACACCCCTTTTAAAGCAACTCCACTGGCTACCAATCAGCTATCGGGCACAGTTCAAAGTGATGACTTTAACCTACAAAGTACTACCTGACCTGGGTCCTAGCTACCTCAAAGATTGAATCTCATAGTATGAACCGACTTGTCTGTTAAGGTCATCAGGAGCGGCCCTTCTCTCCGTCCTGCCTCCCTCACAGGTATGCCTTGTGAGAACACAGGAATGGGCCTTCTTGGCTGCTGTGACCAGACTCTGGAACTCCTTCCCACTGGAGGCCAGGACTGTCCCATCTCTGCTGTCTTTCTGGAAACAGGCAAAGACTGTTTTCTTCAGGCAAGCTTTCCCTGAATGATGGACTACCTACTGTGTATTTTTATGAATCTACCATACATGGCTAAAAAGACTTTGTGTTTATAACTACTTATAACATTGTGTTTATATCTCTCCTTGTGTGATTGCATTGACACTATTTTATCCAATTGTTAGTTTTAATGTTGCCTTTTAATGCTGTAAGATTCCTCTCATGTTAATGATTCTCAAACTGGTTGTGTCTTAATTGTACTGGACTGCATAGTCTCTCCTTACTGTAAGGTGCCTTGGTTCCTTTTCCCAGGAGAAAGGTGGGGTAAAAATACTCAAAAATAAATAAATAAATAAAACAAGTGTTTCATGAATGCAGTGAGTGATGCACACATAGCTACTCAACAGAAATATTTTTCTCATGGTTTGTCCCACTTGGTGGTGGGGTCCGCTGTCCTTGTTTTGGCTTTCCACTTAGTGCGGTCATAGGCTAGGTCTCATTGGACCTGGGACAGCTTCATGTCATTCTTGAGGGTGTTAATCCACACTGTTTTGAGCTACTGAACAGTAGCAGTAATCACAAATGTATCTCAGTAAATCTTCTTGGATCTGTAGGACTTTCTTTTTTAATTTTTCCTTTAATAGTGTAGGTTCTCTAGAAGAGATCCCTTAGCAGGCATTGCATTCTTCATTGAAAATTGTTAATACCTGATATACAGCTGTAAGGAGGTGGGACAATGGATATGGTTCCCCTCTGTATGCATTTAGTCTGTGTATGGAGGATATGCGTGCAGAAGGCTAATGTTGGCTAGTGCATATAATTGAAATTGTGATTTAAAAGAGACTTAAGAGACTTGTATCTGGATTAAAGAAAGAAAAAGTGTTCTGTTTTTATACCGCCCCATACCATTTCAAGTAGTCTCTGGGCAGTTTACAGTTTAATTACAGCATGCAGGCTACATATTCCCCCCCCCCCCCCCGCGCGCAAGCTGGGTACTCATTTTACTGACCTTAGAAGGATGAAAGGCTGAGTCAACCATGAGCTGCTACCTGGGACTGAACCCCAGGTCATGAGCACAGTTTTGGGCTAACTCTAGAAAAGGGTTCTAATGTTGACAGACCTTTTCCAAAAAGTAATTGTGCTTGTCAGCAAATGCAAAGTGAAAAATGGTACGTCTGGCATATAACCGTCCCTATGGGTTCAATGATCATTTAACATTATTTGCTTAGTAATTAACATGGATTCACAAAACAATCATGAACAACAATGAAAAGACACTGGAGATTAAAGTAAATAGGATCTTAGAAAGCAGAGAGATGGGATTAAAATGTGAGTAAGCTTCAAACATACCAGTGAGTCTTATTTTATCAGCAGGAATTTGGGGCTGCAATTAGCAATGCCTTAAGAATCATTTGACTGAGGACATTCACAAGATGACAGGATTTGACAGTGTTCCAAATTCATAGATGCAATCAGGTTGTAAAACAGTAAAATCCCATTAACAGACTTTGACTCACAACCAAGATTATAACCTCTTCAATAAAAACACTGTGGTAAAGAGCCAATCCAAAACTCAAAATTGGAAGAGCTTAAACTTAACTGTCTTGGTAAATTGGGCACTAACTGGGTGTCCAATTTCCACAGAGAACAACTTGGCTGAAGTGAAAATCTTTGTGAAAAATATGAAACATATTAGACTTGAATGTGCCATTTGACAACTCTCGACTCTGGATAAAACATGTAATGGATACTTTTATTTATTTCACAAGCCTAAACTTCATCTGGAGCACTCATAGGAGGGATGCATTTTCTTTAGCTCTACAATTGTAGCATACTACAATTTTATTATTTCAGAAATACTGGACACTGGTTAATAGCTCTTTAAAATGTGTACATTATTTTTGAAGTGTCTCATTTCTGGAATTGACTCATATCAGCTCCATCTTGTGCTGTTTTTGCCATTCATATCTGCTCCTGGAACTGGCACAATGGTAAAACTGCTCTACTGAAGCCAAAACTGTGTCACAATCTGGAGTTCAATACCTGGTAGCCACCTCATTGTTTACTCTCCCTTCCATCATTCTAAAGTTAGTAAAATGTATACTAAGTTTGCCAGTGGAAGTCGGGGTAATATGTAGCCTGGATAATGAAATTGTAGGCTTTACAGAGAGTGTGTTAGAGCTGTAGGAAGGTATACAAGCAGCATGGTTTGCTTTGCTTAGCTTTACCTGTCAAAACTAGAGATGGGCACAAAACAGAAAAATGGTGTTTCGGTTTTTCATTTGTCGTTGAGAGGTCTGTTTCGGTTCATTTCCATTTGTTGGGAATTTTTTGAAAAATTTTGTTACCATTTTTTGTTTTTTCGTTTGTCGTTTCTACCCGCTTTTTGCGCGATTTTTAAAGCATTTCCGTGCGCAGGCATCCCCCAACACCCCAGACCAGAGGAAAAATGCTAAAAAAAATGGATGCTCGCCGAGACACAGTATAGACTAGGTATGCAGGGAGGATGCAAAGGCAGCGGGGGCGTTGCCCAGGGTGCAAGGCAGCCGCAGAGTGACTGAACTGCAGGGCAGGGGAGGGTACTCACTGATAGATACACAGCATGCACGCACACAGGGAGGCTGCAGGACTGAAGCTAGAGGCGCAGAGACAGCAATCCCACCCTAACTCCCCCAGAGACTGCAAGGAGGACAGGGGCTGCTAGAGCTTTTTATGCCCTCTGTGGCTGCCAGACCTGCCAGCCCAGTCTGCAATCTGGGCATGCTATTGGTTGAACATGATCCCATCACATGGCTTGCTTCCATTTTGTGGCTGGTGGCGACATCCATTTTAAAGGGAAAAGAAAAATACATCACTATGGGAGAAGACAAAAACAAATGTTTTAAGGACCTCAACCCCCCTGGTAGGTATTATCAGACAATATAAATAATTATCGCTGTGTTTTTACGGATGCCCAGGGTGTTTTTTAACATTTAAAACAGCTCATTTCATTGTGCCTCAACATTAATGGAAATGAAATGTAACGACCACAATTTTCATGGTTCTGTTCATTTCATTTTCATCACAATTTTCGTTTGTCGTTTCGTTACATAACGGAAACAACAAAAGTAACGGAAATGAAAAAATGTTCGTTCCGTGCCCATCTCTAGTCAAAACCAATAATTGTTAATGGCCCTTAATGGCCACACTTACAATTACTACTATGCTGCACTTATTCTATTTTTATTATAGTTGACATATACTTCTTTCCCATATTTTACAAACATTTCCCTATTCAGGCAACATTATTTGTCAAAAGAAGATGGCTACAATTCATAAAAGCACATACAAAATAACATATGTTAGTCTTGAAAAAACCACAGGACATTCTGTTGGTTTTTCTTCAATGCTAGTTTTTCATAGTTGTGGTTGTTGGCCCTACGTTTTTAAAATACAATGGTAATTTCCCCTTTCAACAAGCCAGAGAGCACCCCTGCCAACATTTGACACCAAAACACCAATTTTTCAAAACTGGAAGCAGACTTCCAATCATTTCTGGTTTCATATTCTAAAATTTCTGCTTTGTTTCATTTCGGTTTTACCATTTAGATGGTTCATGCAATCCTTACATATTCTTAATGAAAAAAAATTGCTGCAAGGCCCACTGAAGTTAATTCAGGGTTATACCTAAATGAAGATATTGACTGGCTTGAAATTGTAGGCTGCTGCCGGGCTTGTCCCGGATTGGGGCCACTTTGTCGCCCCGGGAGCCGTTTATTCGGCACGAAAGAGGGAGGCCACGTGACTCCTGGGGTGTACGGGGACCAAAGCCCTTAAAAGGGCCGCCTGAACACCAATCCTCCTCTTTCATGCCGAGCAGCACCCTGCCCTCCCACCCTTAGTGGTTGTGAGAATGAGATTATCTGGTCGCTTCGGGTCCGAATGGGAATTTTTGACTGATACCACAATTGGCTTCTTGGTGCCGGTGTGTTTTCGCCCATTCCATTCTCATCGACCGTTAGGCAGGGTCTCCTGATGTCCTGGCTGGTAGTGCAACTAAAAAGGGGCCAGGACTGTGACATCAGAACGGTAAAGGCACCTTGAATAGGGCTCAGGGCAGCTGTACAATAGATAATAACATAGGACCAATTGATAGGTAAAACAACCCAATAGGAAAGTAAATTAAACATCATAAAGGCTAGGAGCTCGTACGGCTGCCCCAAATAATACCCTGACCTTCTTTTGGCAGGGGGGCTGCTTTCATGGAACAGCACCCCCATACTGGGTCACATTATGGCATCACAATAAATTAAAATAACATCTGAGAGCTGAAAATATAAGTTGCACTACGGCAGGCCCATCCTTTTGGCTACAACTTTAGTGACAGTTATAGCAGTTAATAAAGTTATTAATAAAGTTATTAATAAAGTTATTAATAAAATTGTGGCCCAATTTAAACCCCAACATTCCTCTGTGGTCTCGTTATTTCGGGACTGGGGGAACAAATGCAGGCCTAAGTGAGTATATTATTTACATAATACTGTACCGTACACAGCAATCCTTATGACAAAAAGGGGCTCTCCTAACTTCTCTTATGATTATTTTCTTCCTATACCTGACCAGAGGCAGCTTTGCTTGGCCAGTCACAATTCCAAATGCTAATTCCTTCTTTTAAAATATGTTTTTGGAGCTTTGTGCTCAGTGAGACTTCAGTGAGTCTTTTGATAATCCTTTCTACTTTTTTTCCACAGGAATAGGCAAAAGTGACATTTAAAAGCCCAGCTTTTCAAATGACCCATGGAAACTCAGGTGAACAAAGGCAAATAATTGGATTTACATGGCACTCTGTCCTACTGAGAACCACACTGTGAAGACAAAAGTCACAAAATCACATACAACATAGCATTGCTGTGATGATATAACAGAGGGCTTGCTTTGCTACATGGCTTTGGAGATTTTGAAACTTGTTTGCTTTTATTATGATTTGTGCCTGCTTAAAATGAAGTTCTCTCGCCTGGCCAGCCCCAAATTTAAGAGGCTTTCATAATCTTTTCTACATGTTTTAATAATGTGTGTTTAGAGTCAGAGGTAGCAGCACAGGGGCTAGGGTTGTTTGCACAGGTGACTGAGCAATATGGCAGTGATCTTTCCTGAGGGGGTGAATTATTTAGGTCATGGATGTGGCCATGGTTGGAACTTCTTAGGAAGAATCCTACCTTATTGGTTCTTTCTATCATAGAATCATAGAATCATAGAATCATAGAGTTGGAAGAGACCTCAAGGGCCATCTAGTCCAACCCCTGCCATGCAGGAACCCCATCACAATATTTTCGACAGATGGCCATCCAGCCTCTGCTTAAAAACCTCCAAAGAAGGAGACTCCTCCACCCTTTGTGGGAGCATGTTCCACTGCCAAACAGCTCTAACTGTCATGAAGTTCTTCCTAATGTTCAAATGGAATAATACCTCTTCAACTTGGAGCTGTAGAACTATAGTAAATCAATTGGGATTATGGTGATGGATATACAACTCCAATCCAGCTCATGAAGCTTTCTGCTTTCAAGCATCCAATATGGAACAAGGGCATGGCTGAAACTCACCTTCAAGAGTTTATCATTTGGGACTTACAGAATCTTAAAATAGCCATTTTGTATACTTAAGGTTCACAGCTTAATTGATGAGGCAAATAGATTATTTCAATATGTGTTGAACTATCCTGAGGGTTATTGCAATTTCTGTCAGCACAAGCACACAAGCATGCAGTAGAAAGATTGCTTCCACAGGTATCCATGAGGCACCAGCCAATTTAATGTGTAAGGCAGAAACATAACACACATTATTTTATTCATCTCCAATTCACTAGTACAGTATAACAAAGCCCCTGATTGGGTAAAAGTTGTCACTTTGGGTAACGTTATTAAAAAGGAACCCTCTTAAATTGTTAATAAACAAAGGAATGAATAAATGCCAGATTAAATTAAAATGGATGGATATATTAGCTGACTACTCTTTCTAATACTGGCCTATTTTTTATTTTATTTTATATTATTTTATTGTGTGCTTCAGAGTACAATAAGAACTTGGTTTCCCTAAGGAACCTGTCAGATCCTTAGGAGACATGTCTTCTGAATATGTGCTTATTATAAAAAGGTTACCACACTACAGAAAACACTGGATAGGCAACTGAACATTCATGTGGGATTTGATGTTTCTTTGAAGTAGCAGATATGTAGAGCTTCCTGCAGCAACATGTTTCAAAAGGGACCACAGTCAGAGACGACTCCTGGCAGCTTTAAACTTTTATAGGTCCCCACCCCCACTTTCACTTTATGAAATGTAATCAGAGAATTTTCCCTAATGAATGCTGCCATGCAACATCGCTTAATTGGGAAACGTCTCTGGAGACAATGATTAGTCAAACAAAATCACACAAACGGAATGTGTATTTCTGATCCAAGCTCTTTATCCTGTTACTGCTCCATTTACACTTTTGTGTTGCTGAAACAGAGCCAGAATTGTGTTCTTTTGTTAACTGCTGGACCTGATAGTTGTGTGGCAGGGCTTTTATTTTTACAGTGGCAGGGCTTCTATTTTGCCTAAACAACTTCTGTCCAATTGCTGCCACAAACCATGTGAAACTATTGGAAACTATTCATTAAAATTGAAGCTCAGACAGGAATCTCCTTGGCCTTTTGCATACAAATAAGAATGGGCCATCTTTAAAACACCTCCCTCATGAGCCTTGAGCTGTCTTCTGAGTATAGACTACAGAAGATACTCCCATTTCTAGTTGTAATGGTGGGATGTGATGCCTCTTGCTGGGTTCACTCAAGTGACTCTATAATTCAAAGCCAACAAAGGACAGGGCCCTCTTAATAATTAAACTAACACAACGGTCAGACTAAAGAGTTTCATTTGTATGTAAAACACAAGGAAGTGATATTTTCTGTGAAATTAATCATTGCAACGTATACACGACTACCCATATTTTCCTCTAAAAATGCTGGATCCTTATGTTTATGAAAGGCCATCTAATACAAATTTTCTACTTACTCTACAGCTTGTCAAAGTTGGAGGTGACCATATGTTTTGCATGTTGGTGATCATAAGTGATTTCTTAGGATACCCAGTGAAAAGGATCAGTTTGCAGGTAATGGGAGAAACCTTTGTTAAAGACCTTGGAAAGTTACTGTCCATTAGAACAAAATAAACCTAGATCAGAGTTGGCAACTGGTGGAAATCTAGATGTCATCTGTCCTCAGTGGGAGTTCCTATCCAACATTCAGCCAGTAGAAAGGATTATGTAATCCAAACTCTGCAAATTCACCAGCTTTGATACTCCTGCATATGGTGGAAAAATAATCTGACAGTAGCAGGAAGGCTCCTACTTCTGT
This sequence comes from Phrynocephalus forsythii, assembly GCA_029282475.1. Classification (NCBI taxonomy): domain Eukaryota; kingdom Metazoa; phylum Chordata; class Lepidosauria; order Squamata; family Agamidae; genus Phrynocephalus; species Phrynocephalus forsythii. The sequence continues at coordinate 97,180,221 of JAPFRF010000005.1, forward strand.
AATACTGCCCAGTGGTTCACCTTATAACAAAGTAACTATAATGTGTATTGCTAATGCTATCATGAACCAACACTCAAATGGCATTGTTTACATCACTTTCCAACTGCTTGACTTCATCAGGGTGAAAAACTGTGCTGCAATTACAAAGTCTAGAAAAGGGACAGCCAAGACTTTAGCATTGCTAATTATAGGTCATATCCACTCACATCTGGTGTGGGGGAAAAGAATTATTTTCATCATCACTTGTCCAAGACACAAATATTGATTATCTTAGTAGAAAGAAAGAGAAACTTTTCTAGTGAATAGCTACATTTTTTGTTTTGGATAAGAAATTTGTTTTTTATGTGTCATAGTAGAGAAATGGAGGCTAGAGCTGACATTTATCCATACGGTCTTCTCAAAAATGTGTGCACATGATTTCCATGAGCTTTGACATTCTTTGTCACTTCTCACAGAGAAGGAGACATTTCCAGGGCAATACACATGCAATGAAGGAAGGAAGGAACGAAGGCAGGACCTTCTGGCATTTTGCTGACATACAAGACTAAAAACATATTTTGTGATGAGGTTTTGTGGACTGCGTTCTGCAGTTGAACTGGGATGAGGGCCTTAAGAGCATATGCAGGTACTTTTGTTGTATGAGCAGAAGCAAGCTATGGCTAAGGCCTGCACTACCTTCAGCTTTCTCCCTTCTGCTACCCTCAGAACCTTATCAAAAGGGAGCATTCCTCAGAATAAAACTAGCTACTGAATGCTAAACAGAGCTTAAGTCATTTCTGGACCAAATGCATCATTAGAAACAAAAGGAAAACAAATATGCTCAAAAGCACACACTTAGTGCAACATGTGACTCACAGTTGTGACTAAAGCAAGTTAAAATGTTCATATCAAGTCATTTGCTCAACAAAATTGGTCTTCCCAATAAACATATGAATCATCCCATTATCTGCAGCTTGTCATCTGTGGAATTTCAAGGAACTTTACAAAAAGCTTTACATGAATGCAGATTGGCTTGAAGACTGATACAGAAACTGCTACAATACAGCTCTTAATTTTGTAGGAGTGTCATTTTATTTCTTTGACTTGAGTGAAACTCCACATTCGATTCCTAATTTGCCAGTTTAAAAGGAATTAAAATTAAAATGTCTCAAATAGTCTCAATTAATATATATTTAAGAAAACAATGGTTAACTGCTGAGGCTTCTAGGCCTCATCAAGCTATTGTGGGAGTAACACAAGATCTAGAAGTTTTTCAAAAACCTGTAGCCCACCTATCTTGGATTAGATCCTTCTTGTCATCTCTTTTACACTGCATTGCTTTATGAAGTGGAAAATGGAATAGTGATGGGAAAAGATCTATTCCAGGTTCAATAAGTACTGTGATGCTGCCTTAGAAATACTGTGCTTCTGAAACATCTAGGTATGATGGCAGTTGTAGCCACCATGATCCTCAAATACTCTATGAATATTGCAAAGGATTCTCAGTTGGGATCTTCTGGGTCACATCTCAGAGCACATTTCAAGCTGAACCAATTTCTGTATCTCGGATTTAACCCGTCTCTTGTCCTTTGGGTTTACAAACAGGAGGCCTAGAGTAAGTTTCGTTTTTTGCTACACCACAGCTCAAGAAAACATCCATAGATTACTATAAAATTGACAAAGAATCATGGCAACTAGTAGACATATGCATAAGATTTCACTGCAAAGACCTGCTCAATTGTTTAATGAAGGAAGAAGGAGATTGCACACTTCTCTAACTTGGGTTCATAAGTTCCTGTTTACATAGAAGATCCCTAAGTCTCTATTGGTATATTTATATGTAATGGCAATCTTTTAATCCTTCTTACACTATCCATTTTCTTCCTCCATGCTTTAATATCATGGCCCAAGGGGATCGGCAAGGCTGAAATAAAGGTTTTAGCAAAGTCAAGGAACTTAACTTATTCCTGTACAGAGTTCTCTCTCTGTACTTACAGACATGCCTTAGTGACTGAGGAGAGAGAAAGGAACCAGAGTAATGGACCCATGATGTCCTCACACCATCTTGTTTTTGTTTTGTTTTTAATATTTCAACATCAAACATGAGGCAAAGTGAGATAACTCAGGCTTCTGAGTTTGGGCATAATGAACAGGCAATGAAACATTTTTAATTAGTTTGCCATTGTACTATAGGGTATGTTTACATGCCAGAATACCTTGATTGGCAACTCCTCTGCCTCCCAACACACCTTTGGCCAGCCCTGTGCAAAAACAAATATAATGCTACCTAGAAAAAAGAAACACTTGAGGCAACTGTGTTTCATATCCAGTTAAGAAACCATCAATAAGAACTGAGATCTGGACCAACTGTGATTCAATACACAGAATTAATTATTGATGTTGCATTGCCAATTCAGTATACAGGGTAGATATTATGCAGGTGTTTTTAGTCAGTAGAAATTGTTTTTTCCCTACTCCAAGCTGATTTTGCTCCTTCATTTCTCCCAATAAATATATGATGCCATGCAGCACAGCACGGGGGGCAGTGGCAATATAGTTAAATTAGATCTATCTTAGTCCACTCTAAGCAAAACAAAATTTATTGTGCTCATGTGCAATAAACCAGAAACGTCTTATGAGACTTCATTCCTCTGACTGGAATTGGAATTCACCTTCCAACAGTTTTGCTTCAATAAGCTGAATAGGTGCTATGGGTTGATTCAGAAGAACTAAAGAACACTTTCACATCTGCCACTATTTTAGAAATTAAGGCTGACAGCAAGCAAATATGTTTGTTGTTTTTCCCATTAGCAAGCACAATATGGCTCTTCTTCTTCTTGAGTTCTTACATTCTGGTATAACACAGACGTGAAGATGGGGTGCATTTTAATGATAAATTGTATATTCAAATTTATGCTTGGCCTACTAGTAGTCAAAGTGAATTCTCCCATTCTTTCTCTTCTGCTACAAGACCAAATAGCCTTCTGTCCTCAGGTGGGATTGAGGGCTGCATCCCATTCAGCATTTATTTGAGATATCACTTGAGTTTGCTTTTCTGTTCCCAGGCAGGCTAGTCTCAAGAGCATGGTCTTGGAAGACTGAGACAGAAACAGAAACAGCCAGGGAGGTCTAGAATCATGGTCAAGAGGCAAGCCAGAGGTGAAGCAAACAGAGTCATACTGGTGTCAAGATAGACAACGTGACTCTCCAAACCCCAAACAGTTCAAATCTGTTCAAACTAGCCCAGTACTGTATTAACAAAAGTAGAAAAAGCAAGATCAAAATGAAGCAAGATCAAAAGTCATAAATGGTCAAGGAATCAACAACAATGATTGGGACAGCGGGGCACTTTTGCCTGGCACTATAGAAAGCAATGGCTGAAATCATGTTGCTTTGTTGTGCATAGGCATAATGCTCAGTAATTCCCAGCTAGGAATTAATGAGTCTCACCGGCACACACTGATATATAAGTCTGCCCCATGCTAATGGGCACTCAGACCCCCAGTAATCACTGTTGCAAACTGTTAATTGCTGACTAGGAACAATTAACTACTACTTTCCCATACATAACACAGCAACAGGATTTCAACTTTGTCTCCAACAAACTCATAGTCCCAGACTAAGGTTTATGTCAGGCATGTCCAAACTTCAGCCCTCCTGATGTTTTGGACCACAACTCCCAGAATTCTAAACGTAGATTGCCAGTGGCAAAGTACCGTGCTGTCCAAAACATCTGGAGGGCTGAAGTTTGGGCATGCCTGGTTTATGTAGTTGATTTACTAGATCCCTCACATGGAGCTGAACTGTAGGCATTTAAGCAGCTTTTGCAGGAGTTTAGTGGCAAGATTCGGACCATGGTTCTCCACAGGGAAAAACCACATGTATTAGAACAATCCCTACTCTGGGAGAACCATTCTCAAAAAATTCCTACTTTCAAAGAATCCCCTTGCCACTGTCAATCAATTTATCTGAGGGCTTCTAGCCAAGCTAATGGTTTCCTCCTGTATCATTCACACTGGACTGGAGGGAATCTGGCCACGTCCTCTATACAGCTATCTTCATCAGTAAGTTCAGCCTCCTGGATCCCAGAGGGTCCAGGTTCTGCAGAATCTAGCAGTTTCTCAGATGTGATTGGTTCAGCAGATTCTAACTCAATTCAACCAAGGAACTATTCCAGTGGAGTCACAATAGCAAATAATATGGTGTCTAAATGCCTATGTTTAATCTAGTTCATTGCAATGTATCTTATTTCTTCCATCCCTCCCTTCCTATTATCTAGCTAAGATACTGAAATTATGACTAATGTGGTCTGTATACATAGTTACCTGATTATCTTAGTGGGGCAACTGCACAAGCAATTGTGCCTCTTTCACAGACCATCCCTCACATTAAAGTTTCCCCATAGCCATGTGGCAGCCAGCAAGAAGGACTATCTGTACACATATGGGTTTTCCTTTGCAGTGTAGTTAATGCACATAGATACCATCAAAAGACATTTCCTGAAATTATTGCTCAGTAAAGCTGAAGTAAAACACACAGAATCAAGTGCCTCTTAGTCATTGTAATGACTATTAATAATTCCATATTCATAGGCAGTAGACCAGTGAATAACAAGTACCAGGAAACAAAATGGAAAAGAACTCTTCCATCAATGATGTACTTCCTAGAAACAGATGCTTAACTACTGTGGGAAGGCAACTTGATAAATCTTGCCTCAGTGGTCATGCCATCAGTTCAATGTGTTCTTCTTCTTCCTTACTTTCCTATAGGAACAGAAAGGCCCTTTGTACACGACCCCTAAACTCCGCAGCAAATGGCTGCCAGCTCCGGAGCTTACAGGAAATTAAGTGCGACCACGCCCACCTAAGCGCGTCCCAGCGCACTTTTCTTGTACCTGCTCTAGAAGAGTGAAGGAATTTGAATGACGGGGCTTCGACCAGCTTCGGAGGTGAGCCTGCATTTTTTCCTCTCTTTCTTCCTCCCTCCCCTCACGCAGACAGGATCAAGGAAGTGCGGAGGGGTGGGGACGCAGGAAGAGCAACGAACCCTCAAGATCCCTGGTCCGAATTTAAGTGGCCAGCAGATTTTAGGGGTCGTGTGAAAAGGCCCAAAGGAAGGGATGGTAGGAAGGAAACTTTTTGCTGCTCTCACTGGGATACAGAATTGATCCACCCCTCTTTCTCTGAGCAGAGAGTGGGTATTGCATCTTATGTCAGACATAAGCTGTTAAGCACATGCTTGCAATGTTTTTCTTTTCCAAGCCCACAGGTGGAATTACCTTCAGAATCTAAGCATATTAACTGGAGAAAAGCCCCTTAAGCAAAGTAACCTTTTCAAAATATTGTCAACAACTCAAATGGCACTTATATTTTCCACTTGCTTTAGACAGAAATGGGAGGAAAAAAGGCTAACATTTCCATTTTGGGACAGGTTGCTTTCTTGTCAGTGCAACTATATCTATTTAAAGCAACAGTTCCTCTAAATGAAGAGGGTGTTGCTAATTTCACTTGAAGTATAGGAGTGCTAAAGCTTGGGCATATGCTTCTCAAACCCATATTTTCATGCACAGCAGGGGAAGATGAGAGGAACTGCTATCGAGGTTCCCCAGACTTTCATGATCAACATGGAAAACTCTGTAATTTAAACCTTCAACATACGGTAAGTGCACAGTTCCAAATGAGTGCAGTGAAGAGGAAATGAATGAAACTGTGCAAAAGAACATTTATGTTGGCTATCATACAATACTCTCTGGCAAGGATGTCTATTAGACTGTGAAATGATCACCCAGGGGCAGTAATGGAACTCTCATCACCGGAGTTCATCCCAAGCAAACTGGACAGACTCCTCAAGCAGATAATATAGGGAGGAAACACATGTTATCAGCTAATTGCAAACCTGTGTATTAGACCCACTCTATGCTTTTCATGTCAGCTAAATTAACACAAAATGAAATATACTCTGTCTTTGGTCCCTGTTCATATGCATCCTCACTCTTTGACATTAATACACCTGAGTTCATTAAACGTATACAGTCAAACAAAATACTATTGTAAGCCATAGCACTGACATGACTACAGAATTAAAGTGTAAATCCCCTGCATAAAACTACTGTATATTCAACATATTATCTACTATTTTTACTATTTTTTTAAAAATGAGACTTGTGCACACTAAATGGTGAAACACAATCTAGTAGGGCTGTGAAGCCTCATTTTCCTAATAGTCTCTTGCAATTATTCCCCTTCAGCTGTAAGACAGTAAGATATTTTCTGACTTTATTAACTAGAATGTTTCTATTTCTGATCCTATTTTAGCATAAATTATCCACATTGCATAACTAAGCAACAATAGTTCATGTCATGTTGCATTGAGTTTTAAAAAATGGAAACATCTGATAGGCTGTTTCTATCTTTTTAATCAATCAGAAAGTCCTATGCTTGTTTTATATACATGAGCATGCTTTGCTTTAGAAAAGGAAAAGTTACAACGTTTGCAGAAATGATACTTGGGCTGAAATCCTGTTGTAAAATATATGGCACGTAAGGCTGATGAAGTCATCAAATACAGCAATGCTTGAAAAATAAAATAATTGCCAGCAATTTTTGGAAATTAAAGAGTTCTCCAACCATCCTTTTGCCACCAAGTTTTTTAATTTCTTTAACCATGAGGAAGAAAACTCAGGACCTTTGGAGAGGGAACCAGAAAGTTTCTATTACTGAAAAATCACTACACATGATGATATCATTGGCTTTACATGGTGTAGTTCCCAGAACAGGATCTCAGTCTTGCACTGGAAATGGGAAATCACACAGGGCTTGAAAACACCTTGTATCTTGTTACGTAAATGCAGCCAAGAAAAATGAGGAATTTCGCAAATATTCTTTACATCCCTACTATTGGCATAGATAAGTTTATTGCTACACCAACAATGACGCTGTAGGGACTCAACTAAATTATTCAACCTGGTCTTTTTCATCTGTTTGAATTTGTGTGTCATCTAAAGATTATAACAATCTTGAGCTGCTAACTACAACTGTAGACTTTAAACAAGACAATTTTTAAGACAAGATTGAGGTGGAGATCTATTACATTATTAGTAAGATTGCTGCTTTTGCTCTGTCAAAATGCAATTAGCTTTTTTTGAGAGGGAGAGCTTTAGGGGTATCTGGATGTTGGGGGGGTGTTGTTAACACTTTCCAAACTATTGACTAGATTTGAAAAATTCTAGAAATCTGAGCCAAGTCAGTGACCCAACCATTTCTGAAAAACCTCAGAAGCTTATCAATGACTGATAAACTTTAAGTTACTTATTTGTCTGCCCTTTATGTCAACTATATTCAGTTTCTCAAGGAGAAAGGGTTCTAGAAATTTAAAACAGTTACCAAGAAGATATTTCCACATACAGTATTTTCCTCTTGCCATGAGCTGATAGTGTGCTATTGTTCTCCATCATGTTGGAGAATTTGATGGAATGGAATGGAAGGAAGGAGGCAGTCTACAAGCTGAAGGTCATTCTAGTTGGCTGAAGTTATTTTAAAATACCTTTACACTAGAGGTGTAAAGGGTGCTAACATCCTCACTATCAGCATTAATGCACAGGCAATGTTCAAGTCACCCACCATGATATAATTAAGTATAATTTCTCAAAGATTGTTACATCACGGTAATACAACTAGTGACAGCCATGTCCTTTCAAAATTTCTTTGGAGTAGCTAATGGTTTACAACAGTGATGGTGAACCTTTGGCACTCCAGATGTTTTGGACCATAACTCCCAGAATTCTAAGCCTGTATTGCCAATGACAAAGGACTATGGGAATCATGGTCCAAAACATCTGGAGTGCCAAAGGTTCGCCACCATTGTCTTACAACATACCAGTTCTATTATATATATAGGGCCCCAAGTCATTGTGCTTGAACTCTGAAAGCTGTTTAGAAACAATCACAGACAGAACAGAGCTGTAGGTTGGTTGAAAGTTTTGTTTTCAGACACGCAATTCCTATATTTCTTACAATTCCACCTCTGTAATACAATTCCCTAGACAGGAAAATTGGTTTACTAGGAAACACAAGCTCTCTAGCCCTTTAATAGGGAGCTAGAATGATATCATCCTGTTCAATGTTACTAGTTTTATTAATTCCAGAGGTATTTGCTTTCTAGAATGGGCTTTTCAAAGCCTTTCAGCTCTGTGCTTGAAGGCAGCAGCTTTACCCTCCGCCCTCCATTAATCTTTTCCACCATACAAGTGCTGAGAAGAGAGTGTCTTGTTTATTTTGAGACTTTGCTTGATGCTATCAATTTATTCCATTACATGCTTTCACCCAGAATGGCCTGGTCTTTGCTCCTTCCTTTCCCTGTCCCAACAAAGTCATTGAGGGCTTATTGCTCTTTTGATTTGTACTGTCACCTGAAGAAGAACTAGGATTATCACCTCATCACAGCCTTTTTAATCTGCTGCCACTTTATAAAATGGTTGTCCTAGAAAATATCCCTGTGGAAGTTTAGTAATCATGTTTCTCCAGTTCGAACTTTTATTCCTATGGACCTCTCAGAGCTCTTATTGATATTTAGATCCAATGTGGAACCCTCCCATTTGAACCTACAGATTTTTTAAAAAAATTTCAGCAGTGGCCATCAAACAACAGTTATTATATTGAAGTATTGTGAGTGTTTTAAACACCCCAATAATATGCAAGACATTGCATGGTTTTGTATACAACAGTACTTTTTTGACTCTAAGTTGAAAAATATCACATTTGTTTAGACTCATCAATGATAGGCTCATCACCCTTAAAGAGAATCAAATGTGTCCCTTGATCATTTTAATCAGCTCAAGATGAAAAGTGCCAAGCAAACAGATGGTATCGATATTCTATCCAAATAATTGAGGTCTAAAGACTTTAAAAAATAATTGTGTGAATATGTTGCCCAGCCTAGTTTTTCATATGCCCTTCCCAGTGGAATCCCATGTTAGAAAACATTCCCTTCTCCACAAAAACTGAAACAATCCTGCGGAAATACATCAGCCACACACAAGCTGTTTCTTGCTACACTGTAAATATGCACAAAGGGATATACATGAAACACATTTGGCAAGAGTGAAATTCCAGTTTTAAAGGTGGCTCTTGCTGCCTAAATAAACCCTAAACCTTGTGCAAGGAATTTCATGACAGAAGAGCTATAAGGAAAATGATAGGGTTTTACCAAATGTAAAGGATTACAGCGTCCCCCGCCCTTTTGCAGTTCATATACTGTGGTCCTGCTATACTGCGGACCACAGTACCAGAAAGAGCTTGGGGGGGGCAGGTTTTAAACCTCACGGACCACTTTCCACCACCCCGGGGTGCTGGGAAGTGGTGTGCGAGGTTTAAAATGCTTTCATCAACGGAGGCAAGTACTTGCCTCCATTGCTGAATGTCCCTTTAAACCTCACATGCCGCTCACCTGCACCTTCCGGGGGAGTGAGAAGCGGCACACTAGGTTTAAAATGCCTTCAGCAAGGGAGGCAAGCAGTTGCCTGTGTTGCTGAAAGCATTTTAAACCAATCCAACCTGCATCCGCATATCACAGATTTTCAATGATCGCAGGTTGGGTCGGTCCCTAACCCCCGCGATAGACGGAGGGTTACTGTACCTCCTGTTTTTTAAACCTTTACAAGCTGAATTCCTGCTAACCAACCCATGCATGGATTTTTGATTTGTTAGAAGTGTGTCTAATCATCAGCTATTGTACGCTCTGAAGAATCTGTTATAGTAGCATTTTCCCTTGCCTGCCTAAATGCATATGCTATTACCTTGAGACAGACTGTGCTGAATGATAAGTGACACAAACTGTCACGAAATGACAAAAAGGCAAATAGTAAACCACTTTTTTGGGGGGGGAGGAATTGTTGATGAAATTGTAAGCCTCTCTTTTACGCCCTTTCTAACTGCTTGTTTCTACCAATGAGCATGGCAGCACCTGGGAGAAAAATCCAATTAACTGAAGCTTTTGAAAAGTGGCAAAAAGGTGTTTTCTTCTGGATTATGTTCCTGGCAAAACATTTTAGCAGAACACTTCACACCACTACTTGGATTAGTTGCTTGCTGTTCTAGCAAAAGCTATGTTTTTAAAAAACAGCACTTCCTGTATATCTCACAAGTATGATCAAGATGTGATTCACTTCAGACTTGCAAGAATCTACTTTCTTTTATTTTATGTTGTTTTACAAGACCAAGATTCACAAGCAGAAGCAGAATACTAAACAGTAGATTAAACAGAGAAGCAAGCATATCTGGAACAGAGATAAGGGGGTTATAATTTTCCAAACGTTGCCAGAACGCAACTTTCTTACCCATGTATTAGTATTAAAACTCATGGAATCTCTGAATCAGGGAAACAAAGAAATCATGCTATCATTGAGAATAAGACTAGATGTGCAAGCTTGGTGAGATAGTAGTTTAAGGATTCACTAATACTCGCAATAGGTCTCATGCATCTCCAGTGTGAAGCCAAGGTGCCAAGGTAGTAGAAATGAGCACAAAATGGTTCACCCCACTTTCTGCTTGTTCGTAAAGGTGGCAGCACAGTTGCTGCTGCTCCCAGGTCCCCAGCCAAGCAGCCACTCACCAGGCCCCCTTTGCTTGCTCTTTCCAGCTGCTCGGTTAATATCCCAGTCATGAGGAAGAGGACAAACTTCTCTGTCACACCCTTTTATCTGAGTGAGAGATCGGCTGAAAGGGCATGGTAGAGAAGCCTGAGTTGAAAGATCACTTGAGATGGAGGAAATAAACACACTGAGCCTGAAGAGTGGCTGATTCAGCCAAGAAAAGGTGTGTGAGGGGAGTAGCAGCATCTGTACTGCCACCTTTATGAATGGGGATGAACTGAGATGAACTGGTTCATTTTCATGTCTAGGGGTTGTTTTCCTAATCACTGTTTGTAATTTATATAAAACATACTCTAACTTCCATATTATTGCAGCCTCTGCATACCACTGTTTTGTTTTGTTTTTCACTCTATGAAGCTATCACGCACATACAGCTAATAGTCTAGCTACAAATGCTTTGTGAGTGCTCAATGATCATGTATTCTCTTGTGCCCATTTCAGACAGATGGATTAAAATGACACAACAAAACATTCAATGGTAGTATTATTGCTACTCACTTTTATAAAAATGTGCAGAAAACTAGGGATGAAAATGGTCAAATTCCTTCTGAGTGCAATCAAAACACCTTTCCTCTCATGACAGTCCAAAATAATGAGGCTATTATTATTATTATTATTATTATTATTATTATTATTATTATTATTATTATTATTATTATTATTATTATTATTATTATTATTATTATTATTAATTTATTTATTTATTATAAAAACACAGCTAACTGCACTGGATTTTGTAATACAAATCACTAGTTGAACGCTTCTCAAGCGTTTGGGACTATGTGATGTTTCGGCGAATTATTATTATTATTATTATTATTATTATTATTATTATTATTATTATTATTATTATTATTATTATTATTATTATTATTATTAATTACCTAATTTACTACTCAAGGATGAAACCAGGTCTGAATTTTCATCCTTATAGAGAATGTTTCTCAGCTCTGGAATCTGTTTTACATGAATAAAACCAAAATACATGTTGACTATAAATTACATTTTAATTGTCTCATCCTCACTCATGAGTGTCCTGATTCCAAGTTCCATCTCTAAATATGAGTTCAAGGTCAAGCCAAGATATTGCACCGAGGAGACATATGCAAGACTTTGTGGAACAAGCAAACTAATAGACTTCAAGCCAGGATCCATCCATCTATCAGGTCCACGCAGGGTTGACAACCCAAACAAGGAACAGCCAGAAATGAAGCCAGTAAGCAATCCAGATCAAAGTGAAATGTAGGGGCAACAAGATATGTTGAGAGTGAGGAACACGAGGTGGGGGGTACATGCTAAACATGAAAACAGCATTGAACATTAGGCTAGAGGTTGAGTTGCATAGTCATCTAGATAAATGCAGAACTATTTACTTAAATGCTATAGCTGGAACATTCCCAACAGATTTCAACAGTGCCTGTCAGCTGGGCCCAGCTGTTTTATACACAGAGATGCCATAATCCTATGTGTCTTAGAGCTGTTTTTCTTTGGAATCTCTTTGGAGGGTTTGGGTGCTTTCTGGAACAGCCAGACTCTGCCTCAGCCTCCAGAGTCTTTGGGGAAGAGCTGTCAGCTGAATCCTCAAACCCCTCTTGGATAGGTATGGATAATCCTGACTTTGGTCTCCGGTGATACATTCTTGATACACAGTGATGCAGTCAAGTTTAAAGCTGCCAAAGAAATTAAAATTATTAAAGGTTTTCTGTGCTTTTGTTTCATGCCTCAAATTCAACCAAAACCTAGATTGCAAACAAGAGATCAGAAAAAAGAATCACTTGGAAGGCAGTCATGAAGGACTAGGACAAAAAAATTCCTGTCACTGCGGACCAAGATAAGTTTGTTCACACCATAGCATTACCCGACTACTACGTATTAGGGATGAGCACGAAATGGAAAAATAATGTTTCATTTTGTTTCATGCTCAATCCTGTTTTTTTTTTGTTTCTTAGGATTTTTTTTAAAAAAAATCATATGAAATGAAATGAAACGAAATGAAATGGCTCTCCTGGGTCCTAGAGGCACCAGATTTGTTGCCCAGGACTCCGGCAGCCATTTTTAAAGGGCTTCTGCCGAGCTGTCATTAGGTGGAACACTTTAAACCTGGCCCAGTCAGCACCAGTGGGACCCCCTGGTACCGACTGGGCCAGGTTTAAAGGGGTCAAGACACTGACAGCTCGGCAGGAGCCCTCAGAAAATGGTTGGGAGGGCAGTTCCCCTGGTGCTGACTGGGCCAGGTTTAAAGGGCTCCAGCCATTGATGGCTCGACAGGAGAGTTCAGAAAATGGTGTGGAGGGCAGCGCGATTGCCAAAACTGCCCCCGCACCATTTTCTGAGGGCTCCTGTGAGCTGTCAATGGCTGGAGCCCTTTAAACCTGGCCCAGTCAGTTCCAGGGGAACCCCCTGCTGCCCACTGGGCCAAGTTTAAAGGCCCAGTCGGTTCGCTCTTGTATCAACTGGGCCAGATTTAAAGGGCTCCAGACATTGATAGCTGGGAAGGAGCCCTCAGAAAATGGTCAGGTATGCAGTTCCACAGGATCACGCTCCCTACTCAACTGTTGTCTGAGGTCTCCTGGCAAGTTGTCAATGGCTGGAGCCCTTTAGACCTGGCCCAGTCGGTATCAAGGGGATGGTACCAACTGGGCCAGGTTTAAAGGGCTCCAGCCATTGACAACTCAGCAGGAGCCCAAAAACGATGGAACGAAATGGTTTGTTTCAATGGAAAAACAATCATTTTTTCCGTCCATGATGAAATGCTGCTTCCTTGTTTTTTTTGTTTTTGTTTTCTTACGTAATGAAATGATGAAACAGCATTTCGTTTTTCATATCCTGACCATCCCTACTACGTATGGATATGAAAACTGGACAAAGAAGAAAAATGACAAGAAAAATCATTTTATTCATTTGAAATGCAGTGTTGGAAATGAGTTTCGGTACTGTGGACCACCAAAATGATAAATAAATGGGCACAACATGAAATCAAGCCAGGCAATATGGAAGTAAAAAGGGTGGAATGAAAACTCAGCACTGCGTGAATCGACTCAATAATGGAAGCCAGGGGATCCTGAGTCTGCGACATCTGAGCAGGCATGTGAATAATAGGAAGTCACTGAGCACAATTCTGCTGGTTTTCCCATAAAGCCCATATAACATGTTGCAACTGATTACAACTACCAGTAAGTGACAAGGGCAATGTTGTGTGACTAGGCATGCTACTGAAACATGCCCTGTCACTTTGCCAATTAGCTGTAGCAAGTTACAGAAGCCTTACGCAAACAACATTAATTCACCATGAATTCTCGCCATGAATTCATAAGGTCACCATTGGAGGGTGCTTAAGAGACCAATGACAAAACAAAACAAAACCTAAACAAAAACAAAACAATGCAGAAAACTTTGTAGCACCTTAATGATGAACTGCTACATTTTAAAACAGGTTTTTGAGATTCAGGTCCACTTTCTCAAAACAGAGATGTAATGACTGTCATATTTGTATGGATGGAGATGACTATATAGCACATAACCCATGCACAGCATGGTACAGTTGGCCTCTGACTCATGTGCTGGTAATATGAATGCAAATTCTTACTTGTGTTGTCCTTATTTGTGAGAATGAGAAAACTCCAAATTATTCTACTCATTCTACAAAAGAATGAAACATTCTGTGGTCTCTGAACATGAATGATAAATTGTGCAGCATGCATGGAATTTTAAGGACTAAAAGCAACGAAGGACTGCTTGTCTTCTTTTCTGAAAAACAACAACCCAATTATTTTCTGCTTGCTCTATGTGCATCTTCCTTTTCTAAATGAAAGAACACTAATTTTATACAAAAAATTTCTACATATAATGGAGACAATGAAGGGGGTAAGTTGTAATACTCTGATGGTGCTGAATCTTATCAGGTTTGAAAACTATTTGGAGAGATAGCTCAGTGCATTGAAATAGCACAGATGGGGGAAGAGGGTAACAAAGAACATAGTCAATATCATTTATATTCCTGAAATCATAAAAAGCGAATGAGAAAATGTTTTGATGTTGTGTTGTTTAGTGGATTTGTTCTGCTCCGCATTCTATTCCTCCTGAATTCAGCTTTAATTAGGACTAATTGTAGATTAATTCCTTAACTGAGGGATGCAAAGCTTGCCACACCTTACACATTGCATCAATGTTTAGCTGCTGTGCACACATGGCCTTTCACATCTGGAAAATATTACATAAATCATGAGACAACCCTAATTCCAATTTGATTAAAGCTCTCTTTTTGGTTAAACTATTGATAAGTTGAGATTTGTTTTAAAATGACCCTCTGCATCATCATATTGTTCTTGGTGCCAATGCCACACTTAGAGATAGTGAAATAGTAAAAGGTTTATTAAAGACAGATAGAGATACAGCACAGTACAGTACAGAAAGTAGGTTAGTAAGCATCTTAGCTTAAGGGACTAAGGGTCCCTTAAGGTTCCACCATAACACAGATCCGTCTGTTTGATTTGCCCTGCTGTCCTGGACAGACTTCAATGTATTCCAGTAGCATCTTATATACCCTTCTCCGTGACATCAAACTTACGTATCCTACAAGTGCCATCCCTTGCACGTTTTCTTCGCTCATACCCAGTTGACCGTCAAAAGTCAGAATGACCCAAACTTTTACCAAGTTTGTTGATAGCTCAAGTTTCTTTACTGGTCCTAGCTAACCACAAAAATGTTCGCTCTCAGGAAACTGACACCCCCACAACTTATTTTCTGCTGTCATGCCAACCCTTAGCTGCAGAGAAGATGGGTCAATGGGACCTCCTGCTTTTTTTCAGGGAAGTGTATCTGATAGTCACAGTCAGGATCTGTTAATATTTTAATGCTTATATCAAATGATAATTTGATGCATATATCAAAGGATAATTTGACTTTTCTCAACTTTATCACTATATGATTTCAGTTATAGGTGTGCACAATGTTATTAATGTAATGGGAAGGGAAGAAATTACCAAAGACAGGAGAACTTGCATCTACCTCTCTATCCATGTTCTGGAAGCAAAAAGAGTATGTGCAGGACACAAATCAATGCATTCATATTTATTCTTCTTCTAAAGCAAAGCCATTAAAGTAAGACCTCTTACATGACAAGAACAATTTCAATGCAGATTTTGAGCACAGTTTTCTTATGACTCGACTAGCAATGTCAACATTTAGTGGCAAGTCATCTGTAGATAGGAAGATCTCAACCATTCATCAGTATGTTCTTTTGTGGCTGGTGAAATGACTGAGTAATGTGAACAAACATTTTCTCATACTTCCCAAGACTTTTCTGTCAATCATGCAAGAAAGGTTCCATACCTGTAGACAAACAGGTCTGCATGCAAGGGAGAGACTGCAAATTCAAAAAAGCAATTTAACATTGGAAGCTCCTTAAGAACATAAGAACATAAGAACATAAGAAGAGCCATGCTGGATCAGGCCAAAGGCCCATCTAGTCCAGCTTCCTGTATCTCACAGCGGCCCCACCAGATGCATTTGGGAGCGCATGAGACTAGATATCTGTCTCCTGATACCACTCCCCTGCATCTGGCCCTTGAAGTACCCTGGTTTAAAGCCTAGAGATTACACATCTCCATCATGGTTTGTAACCCGTGATGGACTTTTCCTCTAGGAATCTGTCCAATCCCCTTTTGAAGGCAACCAGGCCAGATGCCATCACCACATCCTGTGGCAGGGAGTTCCATAGACTTACAACGCACTGGGTGAAAAAATATTTTCTTTTGTCAGTTCTTACTCTCCCAGCACTCAATTTGAGTGTATGTCCCCTAGTTCTAGTATTTTGAGAGAGGGAGAAGAGCTTCCCTCTATCCACTTTACTCATACCCTGCATTATTTTGTATGTCTCAATCATATCCCCCTCAAGCGCCTTTTTCCAGACTAAAGAGGCCCAATTGTTTTAGCCTTTCTTCATAAGGGAGGTGCCCCAGCCCAGTAATCATTTTAGTCGCTCTCTTCTGCACCTTTTCCAGTTCCACTATGTCTTTCTTGAGATGCGGTGACCAGAATTGTACACAATACTCCAGGTGCGGCCTTACTATTGTTTTGTATAACGGCATTATAATGTTGGCTGTTTTATTTTCAATCCCCTTTTTGATAATCCCTAGCATGGAATTGGTCTTCTTCACTGCTGCCACACATTGGGGAGACACCTTCATGAAGCTGTCCACCAACACACCAAGATCTCTTTCCTGATCCGTCACGGATAACTCAGAGCCCATGAGTTGATAGATGAAGTTTGGATTTTTTGCCCCAATATGCATTACTTTACATTTGGTTACATTAAAACGCATTTGCCATTTCTCAGCCCACTCCCCCAGTTTGGAGAGATCCTTCTGGAGCTCTTCACAATCTTCTCTGGTTTTTACCACTCGGAAAAGCTTTGTGTCATCAGCAAACTTGGCCTCCTCACTGTTTATCCCTGTCTCCAGGTCATTTATGAACAGATTGAAAAGCACCGGTCCCAGGACCGAGCCCTGGGGCACACCGCTTTTCACCTCTCTCCATTGTGAAAATTTCCCATTGACACCTACTCTTTGTTTCCAGGATCTCAACCAGTTCTCAATCCATAAGAGGACCTGCCCTCTTATCCCCTGACTATGCAATTTTCTCAGCAGCCTTTGGTGAGGGACTGTGTCAAAAGCCTTTTGAAAATCCAGATAGACTATATCCACGGGTTCACCCAAATCCACGTGCCTGTTGACCTTTTCAAAAAGTTCTAAAAGGTTTGTAAGACAAGATTTACCCTTACAGAAGCCATGCTGATTTTCTCTCAGCAAGGTTTGTTCTTTTATGTGTTTTAAGATTTTCTCTTGGATGAGGCCTTCCACCATCTTCCCTGGGACAGATGTAAGGCTAACCGGCCTGTAGTTTCCTGGGTCCCCCCTCCTTCCTTTTTTAAAAATTGGTGTGACATCTGCTATCCTCCAGTCCTCCGGCACTGTGGCCGTTTTAAGAGACAAGTTGCATATAACCGTTAAGAGATCTGCAATTTCATTTCTCAGTTCCCTAATAACCCTTGTGTGGATGCCATCTGGGCCCGGTGACTTGTTAATCCTCAATTTATCAATTAGTCCTAAAACCTCCTCTCTTTTAACCTGTATTTGATTTAATTCTTTAGTCAAGAGGGGCGGCTCCGTCAGCGGAATCCGCTCAAGGTCCTCTGTCGTGAAGACAGACGCAAAGAACTCGTTCAATTTCTCTGCAATGTCCAAGTCCTCCTTAACATCCCCTTTTCCTCCCTCTCCATCCAGAGGCCCAATTGGTTCTCTGGCAGGTTTTCTACTTCTAACATATTTAAAGAAGCTTTTATTATTACCCTTTATATTGCTAGCCATGCGTTCCTCAAAGTCTTTCTTTGCCTCCCTTATCATCTTTTTACATTTCTTTTGCCAGAGTTTGTGTTCCTTTTTATTTTCCTCATTTGGGGAGGATTTCCATTTACAGAAGGACCTCTCCTTGTGCTTTAGACCCTCTATAACTCCACTCGTTAACCATGCCGGTGTCCTCTTGGACTTAAATGAGCTCTTCTTTCTTTGTGGTATGCACTTGTGCTGGGCCTCTATTATTGTTGTTTTAAACAGGCTCCATGCACTCTGAAGAGATTGGATTCTTCTAACCCTCCCCTTCAGTTTCTCTCTAACTAGTTTCCTCATCTGAGGGAAGTTTGCCCTTCGAAAATCAAGGGTTTTTATGTCTGATTTGGTTGACACTCTTCCTCCGACATGCATGGCAAAGGTAATTGCAGCATGGTCACTGTTCCCCAGAGGCTCAGTGACATTCACATCCCTGATGAGGTCCTGAGTATCACACAATATTAGATCTAGAGTTGCCTGTTCTCGGGTGGGCTCCATGACAAGTTGCTCTAAGGCACAGTCATTCAGCAAGTCGAGAAACCCAGTTGCCCCAGTCAATGTGGGGATAATTAAAGTCCCCCATGATTAGTATCCTATCCCTCTTAGCCACCTCCATGATTTCTCTCCTCATTTCAAGGTCCCCCTCAAGTTTTTGATCTGGTGGATGATAGAATACTCCAACTATCACATCACTCTTTGGACCTGGTAGTTTAACCCACAGTGATTCTATGGTGGAGTCAGACCCTCTGTCAATCTCCATTCTGCTGGATTTTATGCCTTCTTTGACATAGATGGCCACTCCTCCTCCAACCCGCCCCTCTCTATCCCTTCTATAGAGTTTATAGCCTGGGATTGCTGTGTCCCACTGGTTCTCCACATTCCACCAGGTTTCTGTTATGGCTATTATATCAATGTTATCCCTAGCTGCCAGATGTTCAACTTCTCCCATCTTTGCTCGGAGGCTTCGAGCATTGGCGTAGAAGCACTTGTACAGTGGGTCCCGCAACAGCTGCTGCCTTGTTCTTCTCCCCCCACAGCTTTTATTTTCAGTAGACGAACTGTCACATTCCGCTATTCTGCCAGTGTTAATACTTGCTATGTCATCTCTATGTGATTCTCTACCCTCTCCGACCTCATTCCCCCGAGGATGAGGTGTTCCGAACCGGATGCCACACAGCTCCTGTCGGCTTTCCCCCAGTTATCAGTTTAAAAGCTGCTCTGCTGCCTTTTTGAGGTTGAGTGCCAGCAATCTGGTCCCATCATGATTCAAGTGCAACCCATCCCTCCTGAACAGGTTTGGCTTGTCCCAAAATGTTCTCCAGTTCCTGACAAATCTAAAGCCCTCCTCTCGACACCATCGCCTCATCCACGCATTGAGGCTTCTGAGTTCTGCCTGCCTGGCGGGACCTGCACGAGGAACAGGTAGCACTTCTGAAAATGCTACCTTGGAAGCCCGGGACTTCAATCTTCTACCTACCTACCTCCTTCCAAATACTCTAGCCTGGATTTTTCCCCTGAAGATGTGGTGTTTTTGAAGATGCTTGGCTTAATTAAGCTTTCTAAGAATGCAGCAATTTTGCACTGCATCTACTTTATATTCAGAAACTATTAACAGCACTGTTAACTATCCCACAGTCCTTTGTAACTGGCAATACAGGCTTGGAATCCTAGGAGTTGTAGTTTAAAACATCTGGAGTGCCAAAGGTTCACCACCACTGGTCTAAGGGGTTTCACTAGAGGCTGATCCCATATCCATGTAAAAGCACTGTAACATGAAAAGGAAAAGACTGTCTTTATTGTGTCTCAAGCCTGCTTCAATTCTGTATTGAGCAACACAGTTTATTTCTGTATTGTACTGACCAGCCAGGAAATTGTAAGTCTTTATTTGCTTGTCTGATACTTCATGTGGGTAGCACTGAAAGATTTACGTTCCTAGTGGAATAATGCAGTATTTATTTATTTCAAGGTATAGACTAACCTCCTTAAAATGCTTATACTGTACAGAGCAGTGCTTATACTGTATGACTTATGCTGCAACAATGGAGAGGTATGAAAGCTTATGCCTCCCTGGTTGTTCTTGTTTGAGTTCTGAAAATCCTTCCTCATAGCTCTCTCTGTGTCTAGAGCTAGCCGTGGCTGACCAACAAAGAAGGAAAAGTGTGTTACCTACAGATATAATCATTTAGCCTTCATTTCCACTTTTCATTCATCAAAACTAAGTCCTGGCATTGAAAATAGTTTGCATGGTGTCCCTTGGAGCAAATTAAGCCCCGAGCAATCACCCTACCAGTGCTAAATCCCTTAAAGTCCACCTGATCTATAACACAGCAGCAGGGCCAGCAGAAGCAGTATGTGCATTTGTACTTATTAGTCTGGAGTTACAGCTCAATCAAAAAAATGTCTTGCCAGTTCAGAAGCTGCACACTAATTAATACATTTGGAAGAAAGAACTTTCTGATGTCTCCTAGCAGCACTCATTAACATACACCACAAGAGAGTTTCTAAAGTTCAAAGCTTATCTTGTAGCCTGCATGCTCCACATGTGCTCAGAACAGCTGGCCAAGTGTTCACTCTCATTCTCACCCTCTCCCCACTTTTGCAAATAACAAAATTAAATTAGATCAGATACTCACCTTTTCCACTCGTAGAATTCAAATTGTGCTATAAAACAAGCCAAAGGGCTTCCAGAATGCTAATATTATCATATAGTTGACATGCAGAAATCTTAACAGGATTATCTTTAGCATGATCCCTGCTGTAAAACAAGATATGTGACATTTTCCTGGCAGAATTAATGTCCAGAAAAAGAGGATGCTTTGGACATGAAGTTGTTTGGCTGTAGTCTTTAGGAAGAGTCCTAAAAGAAAGTGAAGAAGTATTGTGGGTAGGTAACGTGAAAACATTAAAAAAATTGTGAGCAATTTCTTTATTGGATTACCAAAATATTAAATGCAGGCAACTGTTCAAGTTCAGCAGAACCTTGTTCAGGCTTGGCATTGCAGAGCTTGATGAGATGAGGCAAGGAACAGAATCATCCTGACTATCGTCAATATCTGAATGAAAATATCTCTGATAGAGTCGGCAAGATGGAAACTGTTGCATCAATTTCAGGTAACCAGGTCATCATCATCATCAGCAGCAGCAACAGCAGCAGCAACAACAACAACAACAACAACAACAACAACAACAACAACAACACAACAATGACCAACCAACCGACCGACCAACCAACCAACCAACCAACCAACCAACCAACCAACCAACCAACCAACCAACCAACCAACCAACCTTTGAACTGCAGAGCTAGAAGGGACCTTATGGATCATCAAATCAAGCCCCTCTCAAGGAGAATATGTGAATTGAACTCCCAACCTCTGACATAAGCCAGTGAACTATTCAGTAGGTCCCATCTTCTCCCATCTGACAAAGCACTTCCAGTAACTGAGTACATTTAGTATTGGCTTGTATGAAAGTATATAGCTCTGTTTTGGCTGAGGACAAAGGCACATAGGATATTGTTTAGAGTAGCCAAAGTTTAGCCCCTCTTGACTGACAGTGGTACATTCTCTATGCTAATTTTGGACATTTTGGGGTTGGGGAGCAATGTGATCCTTACAGAAATTCCAAAAAATAAGGGTGAGAAATACCTTAACTGGAACATTGAAACAATAAATACAGTGGTACCTTGATTTACAAGCATAATCTGTTCTGGAAGTATGCTCATAAACCAGAATACTTGAGTATCAAAGCAAATTTCCCCATAGGAAATGATAGAAACTTCCCTGATCCATTCTGGGGCCTCAGTTTCCATTATTTCCATTTGCAGAAACGTGCTTTGGCTAGGAGCCACAGCGGCCTCTGGAGATACCCTGGAGGCCCGTTCCACACATAGCTATGTTGTGCCGAGGCCCGGAGGCCACCTCCAGTCAGAAGGAGAAGAAGGAGCAAGAGGTGAGCCAGGCCAAGGTACTCATAAACCACGGCACCACTGTACAAGCCGTCTTTCAAGCACAGCAGGACTCTGCATCAGGATTAGAGATGGGCACGAAATGATTTTTTATTCCGTTATTCGTTATTCAATATGTTATGTAACAAAACGAAAAACAAACCTGGAGATGAAATTGGAACAAACCGAACTGAACCAAGAAAATTAGGTTTGTTATGTTTCATTTTTGTCAATGGTGACATGCAATGAAAAGAGCTGTTTTAAACGTTAAAAAACGTCCTGAATATCCATAAAAACCCAGCGATAATTATTTCTTCTGCCTGATAATACCTACCGGGGTGGTGGGGTCCTTAAAACATGCCTTTATGTCTTTTCTCAGATTGCTGTATTTTTTTTTCCTTTAAGGGGAGTTAGGGGACATTGACCCAACTTGGCTGCCAGATGACTAATATTGATTTCTTGGGTATTAAAATGCCCCGGACATCCGTAAAACTGCAGTGATAATTATTTATTCTGCCTGATAATACCTACCGGGGGGATCCTTAAAATGTTTGTTTTTGTCTTTCTCCCATCGTGATGTATTTTTCTTTTCCCTTTAAGGATGACACACAATGGATGCCAGCCACAAAATGGATGCAAGCCATGTGATGGGATCATGTAAATTCTTGGACAACTTCAACCAATAGCATACACAGGTTGCAGACACAGGGGGCATAAATAGCTCTGGCAGCCCCCGTCTTCCTTGCAGTCTGGGGTGGGAGTTAGGTTGGGGTGGGATTGCTGTCTCTGCAACTTGTTATTTTCACTTTAGGCCACCCAGGCAGGCATGTGTCTCTGTGTTCCTGCTGTCTGCAGCCTGGCTCTTAAGGGAGAGAAAGAAGAGATTTCTCTCTAGCTTCAGTCTTGCAGCCTCCCTGCATCCGTACTGCATAGTGCGTACCTCTTGGTGAGTACCCTCCCCTGCCCCGCAGTCACTCTGTGGCTGCCTTGCGCCCTGGGTAACACCCACCGCTGCCTTGCAGCCTCCCGGCATACCTAGTCTATACTGTCTCTGCCAACATCATTTTTTTTAGTGTTTTCCCTCTGGTCTGGGGCGTTGGGGGACGCCTGCACACGGAAATGCTTTAAAAATCATGCAAAGCGGGTAAAAATGAATAACGAATTAACGAACCAACAAAACAATTTTTTTGTGAAAATTCACAAAAAAATGAAAACAAACCAAACCGAGCCCCTCAACGAAACTAAACTAAATGTCATTTTTTCAATTTGTGTCCATCTCTAATCAGGATGGACATTTCTAAGCTTGAGGGAGAGGAGTGGAGAAATAGTATAATCTGAAAGGAATTATGTTTGTTGTTATAAAATATCCCAAACAGCTGCTCAGATCAGACTATAACTAGTACATACAGTAAGTCCATACATGCCAGTATTTGACACCCTTGCCAAACTATCTTCCTTAGCTTCAAATTCCATCCTATATATCACTTATCTTGACTTAAATCTGTTCACATAATTCAAAGAAAAGTGGATAACCAAACATCAGCAACAGCAAAAGACTCTTAGAAGTCAGTGAACAATGATTTTTATTTAAAAACCCTCAAAATATATAAAATTACTTCACTGAGCTTCATTTTCTGGTGTTCACAAACATAATTGCATTTATTTTTCTAGGCAAGGCTGAAAAACAAGTGATAATTTACAATATTATAGCTTGTATCTCCTGGGAATTACACATGCTATATCTGCTAAACATACTCATAAGAATGCAGTGTGGAAACACAATCCAAAAAGACTTCTACAGATCTCCCCCTTTCTTCAAGGAAGTTTTCTATGCCATTATCATCAGCTGCCTTTTCTTGAAAAAATACTCCTGGAAATAGCACATTTAAGTGAACCCATTTTCCACTTATCAAGTAGAATCTACACATAGTAAAGTCGATTTAGAAAGTAAAATATCTAGCATAAGCTGTATTTCAACTTGATAATGATCAAACAAATGTAATTAGCTCATTGGGATGTGCTAAGAAATGATGGCAATACACTGGTAAGGAACTTTCAAATCAGTGTCTTTTTAAATAATTGTTTCAAACAAGCCAAAACAGTCATGCTTCTCTGTGGTGTCGTATGTGTTTCTTTTAGTTTTTAAAATACCCACAAGTTGGGCTCTGCAACAATAAGGTGTAACAAGTTATTAATACCTAGTAGTGTCGTATGTGTTTCTTTTAGTTTTTAAAATACCCACAAGTTGGGCTCTGCAACAATAAGGTGTAACAAGTTATTAATACCTAGTAGTGTCCTTGTGTATTCTCTAGTCGTCCTTCAACAGGTACTTGATGCTGTTCTTCAGAATTCTTGAAACATATGAAATTCTGCAATATGAGAGAGGTAATCTATGTTCTTCTCTTCCTCCTACTGTGAGATTCTTCCCCTGCTGTCTTTCTTGCTGTACTCTCAAATGTAACATTTTAATGCTATATAGCTGGGAGGATATGTAGCTGGGAAGGTCCTGAGAAGTGGGGAAAGGATTCGTATTCAGCCATGTGCCTCCTACATTTCATGTTTTGGAGACGAGGCTGTGAACTGTAATTATTTTTGCTGGTTGATGTTTTCCACCGAAAGGGTCTTTTCTTTACAACAGCTTTTCCGCAGTTTCAAGTGGTGGTGGAGTAGGTATCAGAAGTACATTACATCCTTCTATTTCAAATAATGGGGACATTGCAGAAAATACTCCATGAAGCTGCGGTCATCCTCCAATTGTGGTTGTCCTCCAAATGAGGTGGGCTTCTCTTCTCAGATGGTCAAACCAACAAGACCAGTGGTAAGTCAAAAACATCCAAAGGGCCAAAAATTCACTTGCCCTGACAGAGAGGATGTGACAACACTTTCCTAAACTTTGATGTCCCTAGCAGAAACCCCGGGTAAGCTTTTGAATCCAGATACAGTAATCCCCCATTTATTGCAGAGGTTAGGAACCCAACCCAACCCGCAATAAATGGACATCCATGGTATGCGGATGCTAATTTGGATCAGGACTAGGGGCCTTCAACAGGCTTCTTGGGCCTGTCAGAGGCCCCAGAAGTTGTTTCCAGTGAACCAAAACTCACCTCAGAAGTCACTTCTTGTTCACTGGAAACCACATGGGGCCTCTAGAGGCCCGGGAAGCTTGTTGGAGGCCCGCTTGGAGCAGCACAAGGCCTGGGGTAAGTGCAGGAGGCCCCAAATAGGTTTCTTAATGAGTTCTACATCATATGAACTTTCAGCTCTTTCCTAAAAGCAAAACGCATTTTAGCTTCACATGTGTCTCATACAGCACACCATGACGAGACAAGACTACTTGAAAAAAGAGACTAATGTAAACTGCCTAGAGTTCCTGTAGGAAAATCAGTGTTGTAAGTAAGTAATTAATTAATTAATTAAGTAAGTAAGTAAGTAAGTAAGTAAGTAAGTAAGTAAGTAAGTAAGTAAGTAAGTAAGTAAGTAAGTAAGTAATGTTGGAAAACATTGGAGACAGCATGGGGGAAAGACTAGAACAAGACAATTTATGACAGGGACTATTTGGAGGTCATTAAATCATATGGTTACCACAAGTCCATAAGCAACTTAACACCAGATAAGAAAAACAAATTGATATATCTCCAGCCTCAAAGAATCAGAGCTCATACACTTCAGTTTGTACTGCCCAAACTAAGGAAGCAAGAAGCAGTAACATCAAAAACTCGCCACTGACTGTCATGATAATGGACTGAATCAACCCAAAACTTCCCCTTGATTTTGCTCCCTCCCCTTCAGGTTCATTTTTGAGTCCTTGACTCTGTTATTGTCCCTGATAACACTGATAATAAGAAGGTGCCAATGTTCACAGCCAGGAGTGCTTTCCTTGATTACATTCACCAGTGTGGGAGAGAGGAGCAGCCAGACAGTAGCTTAAGTGTACCATTTAACACAGACAGAGTATAGTGATTTAATGGACCTGGAATGACAGCCATTCATTTTGGGCTATTAAGAGTTCCCCTGGGAGTTTCACATTCATAACACATTTCTTTCTCCTTCCCATGTTTTAGGGAGATGGAATCTATGGACAACCTGTTAACAAAGTGTTTCATGGATATATTCTACACAGGACCTGCCCTTGCTCCTCCCCTCTTTTCAAATAATTCTGGGGGGGGGTATTTGTAATTCTACCTATATTGGCACTCCAGATGTTTTGGACCACAACTCCCAAAATCCCAAGCCTGTATTGCCCATGACAAAGGATTGTCAGAGTTGTGGTCCAAAACATCTGGAGTACTGAAGACCTGGCCACCATTGCACTAGAACCTGACTAGTATAATATAAAATGAACCTCTTAGTATAGTATAAAATGTATGACAAGTAGATAGAACTATGGTGTTTTAGAAGCCACATACACAAGCTTGCTTAGTATTTTCACACCCCTTTCACTGTATGGCTATATATACTGTAGGGGGGTCCTAACAAGGTCACCCAGGGCCATAACTAAAAATCACCTGCTGAAGGCTGAAAGGAGGACTGCACTCTCCTCTGGCAGAAGGGTATACCTCCAGAAGCCATTAAGTCTTCCTAGCTAGAAGGGGGTAAATCTTTTAGCTCATCTAGCAATCCCTCTTTCCTATTTTCTAAGTTTCCTCTTTGTTGATACTTTCCTGCTCTGCCCACCTTACCTGTCCATTTTAATTTCTGCTCCTCGTTAACTTCTTCTTTTAGCACCCCAGGCTGATTTCATGGCCCAATGTTACTTAACTTCCAAAAGATCTGTCCTCATCTCTGCATTTGCCCACTTCTTTTCTAGACAAAAATCAAAACAAAAGAAAACAAAAGACAAAAACATGTGGCACCTAAAAGACTATTCTATCTTAATGTAAGCTTTCATGGACATGCCCACTTCTTCATACATATAGCAGCAGAATTCTTTAAGGTGCCACATGTATTTGTCTTTTGTTTTGTTTTGTTTTGTTCCCTGTAAATCTTGCAGAGACTAACACGGCTGCCTCTCACAAATCTACTTCTTTTCTGGAGATTTTTGTTCATTCTATGAATCCATGGAAAAGAAAACTGTGGTCATTTGCGGAGTGATGCATCTCCTTCTGAATGCCTAAACAGATCCTCCGTGTCTGCAGACTGCAAGTCTAGAAGACCGAATGGAATGTGATGGTTAAGATCAAATGGGGAGAAGTTATCTCTTCATAATGTTTTCATTAACTTCAAGATTATATCAGGGCTATGTACCACACCATCTTCACTGAGTCTGATTAGCCTACAGGCACACAGCTAGATAATCACAAGCCATACCAGTAAACTCCATTAAGAGATAATAGTCAGGAAAAGACCATCTTGAACAGAATCAGTGACATAAGATTAAGGTTGATGTTCTACTCAAATTCATGCCTCTTATTTTAGGATCCATGTGTCTGTGTAAACTGTTCTGCTTCTGCTTATATGCCACCCAATAGCTCTTCAATCACTCTTGGGCAGTTTACAATTTTCATTATGCAGGCTACACATTCACACATCCCCCCATCCCCAGCAAGCTGGGTACTCATTTTACTGACTTCAGAAGGATGGAAGACTGAGTCAACCATGAGCCAGCTACCTGGTATTGAACCCCAGGTATTTGTATTACTCAGAGAGTCAAACAACATGAGAGAGTAAGACAGATAAAAAAATATCATAATAACTTATTAAATTCATTCCCAGCCAGTCATTTCAAATGGAACCAGGATAGTAACTTAAAAAAAATGAAGGGTGTTTATTTCCATAATACCACTCTGAACACAACAAATCCTATCTGATTTTAGAAGTTAAACATATTTGAGTCTATTCAGTACAGATGGTGAAGTGCTAAGAATAATGGAGATGTCTAAGTAGAACTATAAAAAAATCCACCTGGAGTGAAAGATAGCCAATGCCAGTCAGAATGGATAACACTCATCTAGAAGAAAAAACATGACATGTAATTGAATGGTTTCCTGTACAGTACTTTGTGATACAGTATTCTGATTCTCAGCATGCCAATACTTTCCACTGAGACTCCTCTTTAAACCAGTAAGATTTCCTGGTTTATTGTAAAAATAAAACCTTGCCTCATATTCCCACCTCAATTTTTTTTTGCTTGTTGTATTGCACAGGAACCTCAAAACCTTAGTGCATAACACCCTTTCCCCAGAATATTGTGTAGGAAAGATTCCATTCTGCACAGGGATTACAATAACACTGCACACTACAGCATGGAATGTCTTTTGGTGTTTCTAATTGAATCATACACAGGACAAACAATGAATGACATTCCACACATAGACAGTATCTATATGTATTTTCATTAATCTATCTTTGCAAACATTTAAATTAAATTAAATATCTCCAAAAGAATTGCCACCGCCTTATCTCCTGTTATCTTGTTTCAGTGCTTGAACCATACAATGGGAAGGGCACAATATAACCTCCAGGCTTAAAACCAGGGTACTTCAAGGACCAGATGCAGGGCAGTGGTATCAGGAGACAAAGATCTAGTCTCGTGCGCTCCCAGACTCATTTGGTGGGGCCACTGTGAAATACAGGAAGCTGGACTAGATGGGCCTTTGGCCTGATCCAGCATGGCTCTTCTTATGTTCTTATGTTCTTAAACTAAGGCATGCTTGCTGTCCATTCTCCTCTCAAATAAGAGAAACCACTTAGGAGCTGGGTAGGAATACTTTTCTGGAATACAAATATTTGTAAAACGAAAATACTTAACACTGGGTTTAATAAATTTAAGAAAAGAACTGACATAACTGTCCATCTCTAGACTTGTGACACATAAGCCTCAATGGGATAATTATTAGTTTAAATCCTGTTGCTTAGAGAAGTAGGTTGCACTTAGAACAGGGCCACTGAATCAGTATATGGCGGGTGAAATCCTGTTGCTTGACGTCAGTTTTATTTAGATTAAATGATGAATCAACACCTCTGTAAGTTCAGTTGATTCAGTGGATCTACTCTAGTTGTGACCTACTACATTAAGCAACAGGATTTCACCTACTGTGTCATTTCTGCACTGTATACTGATATAAGCAAACAGCAGTATAAAATATTTTTGATGTGTGTCTTGTCATTATAGTCGTCTTCGTGCCTCCATGTCCATGGAGTTTTCTTGGCAGGAGTACTGGAGTGGTATTATTGACAGCAGCAGAACTGAAAAGCTACTAGCACATATTCCTGAAAAACATATTTGGAAAACCCCTAATAAGCAAACCATACTATGTTGGTGTAATATTCATAAGCAGTCCTTACAAAATTATATTTATGCTATCCAGTTAGCCCTATTTAAGTCTCTTCTGTGGTTGTTTAATAAATGCCTATGACAATTCCTTAACAGTTAAAATGTGAAGATTTTCTAGTAACATAAAGGTGTTGTGGACAGGCTCCTCTAGGGTACTTGGAATGCTAAACACATCTTGACCTGTCTCGCAAAAAAATCTATTTCTGCCTGGTTGCCCATAAGACACAAGTTTTTTCTTATTTATTGCCTTGTAGAGGATAGCTGTTAGAAACAGAGACCTCTGGGCACCTGAAAACCAGTTAGACTGAACCAAAACATATCCTTTAGGAGAAAGAACTATATGGGTTGGTATCCAAGACCAAGCAGTTGAAATTGAAGAGAAATAACTCTCCATCTAGAAAATCTGAAAAATGTATAATATAGACCATAACTGGTAAGAAAGTATATACGGGAATATTTTAAAGCTATACTGTATCTCAATGCTGCCTTACTGACCTGACTCTAACCCTAAAGGCACACATAGTTACACAGGCATGCATCCATATAGAAAAACAAAACAATTTAGAGAAACCTAAAGACATGCTTAAAATCTCTATGTTAAAGAGGCTTGAATATGGTTTTCCAAAGCTAAAAGTATTGGATTTGACATGCTTTGTGAGTGCCTTGTACTCCACAGCCAAAAAACCTGCTGGTCCTTTCATTCATTCATTCATTCATTCATTCATTCATTCATTCAGAGTCTAATAACAACAAAGGTATTAAAATGAAACAATAGCATGTGCATGAGTCATTTATTAGCTGCATTGGGAAACTGGACATAAAGATACAAACCAATTCATATCAGTCTTTCTTTAGCATTTAATCTATGTTTTAAATAAGGCAAAGTCTCTCAAAATGTAAAGAGAAGCAATGACACACCATGAACATGAATTAACCAAGACAAAGAAAAGGAAAATGAACTAAGGTTCTATTAAGTTTTCTTGGGACATTTTTTAAAGAGAGAATGCCCTCAAAGGAAAGCTAAGTGGGGAAGGAATCAATATTTGCTGCGTAATCCTCTAATTGAGTCATTCTTCCACCACACCAATACTAAGGAGACTAGTATTTAAAATGAACCATTTGCTTGCAATAGTCTAAGAATATTGTCCAGAAAAGTATGTGGGGCTGCCAATGAAAGAGTTTAATCCGCTCTTAGTTTTCTGTGGCTCAAAAATAAAAAGCAAAGAGCTGTACTGTTGACAATCCTTTCTGGTTATCTAGGAGAACAATAGCTGATGAAGCAGTGGAAGAGAAAGAAAAGGACCATTTTAAACAAGCAATACAAGTTCTAATCTAGAACAAGAATTTCAAAATATACAGGGTACTTAGAGACATTTAAAATGGCCTCAAATATTTAAATAGATCAAACACTATAATGACACCCTTTCAAAGGAGGTATATTTTACATTATTTTATATTAATTCAACTTAAGTGTAATGCCCCATGGCAAATATGAGAAAAAAGAGAGCTTACTACTATACAAAGTCTAAGGAAGACACAAATAAATACAAGAATATACACTGTGGCCAAATGTTTCAGCAAGCACAGCATTTGTAGGTAGGAAATGTTTGTTTGTTTTTGGGGCAACCACAGCTTCCAAAATTCCATAGCCAGCATGGGGACAGAACACCCTGCAGGAATATAGGAGCTGCACTATGAAACAATGACTTTTCCCATTGTACATGGGAGGAGGAGAAATCCTGCACATGAAAAAGTAGATGCTG
This sequence comes from Phrynocephalus forsythii, assembly GCA_029282475.1. Lineage (NCBI taxonomy): Eukaryota > Metazoa > Chordata > Lepidosauria > Squamata > Agamidae > Phrynocephalus > Phrynocephalus forsythii. The sequence continues at coordinate 97,211,215 of JAPFRF010000005.1, forward strand.
TCTCCAAGCCTAGCTTCCTCGGCAAATCACTTGTTGTCTTGTAACAATCATGTCATCAGTGCGTGCAGCTTTTCAGCAGAAAAAATGAAAGTAGGTGTACACATCATAAAGTATAGACCCACAGACTCATCCCTGCAGAGAACCCAAAAATGCAGGCAAAATATATATATATCAACAAGCCAGTTCTAGCATTTTGGGACTGCACAGCCCTTTGTGCACAATGTAGATTTTAGCATCTGAAGTAAACCACTGCAGATTAAAGGCAAATTGCCATTGATTAAAGGTGATTTCAGGGTATACATTATCTCTATGCAAGGCAAAGAAGTCATGTTCACACAAAAATCCCTGAAAGAAGCTTTTAATCAACTGTGCTTTGCTACTTCTGATGATATGATCTCAGCTGATACCGCAGTGACTTAGGCATCTGGCTGCAGAGCAAAAGGTTGAGAGTTTGATTCTTCACTGTGCCACCTTGGCATGAAGTGGAACTCGGATCTGATAGAACTAAGAATAAATTTTCCTGGGAGGAAAACTGAGATATGCATGTCGTAAATAAGAACAAATGTTGTTTCCGAAAGGTTTGAGTTCTAAGGAAGTCAATAAGGGATGCATCAAACTGTTATATAATAATCATCTTCAAAGCAAAAGCAAAGTGTTCTGCTTATATACCACTCCATACTACATCAAGTAGTCTCTGGGCGGTTTACAATTTTAATTACAGTTTGCAGGCTACACATTGCCCCTCCCCAGCAAACTGGGTACTCATTTTACTGACCTCAGAAGGAAGGAAGGCTGAGTCAACCATGAGCCTCCTACCTGGGATTGAACCCCAGGTCGTGAGCACAGTTTTACCTGCAATACAGGTATTTAACCACTGCACCACGAGGCTCTTGTCATGTGATAAACTGATGGGAAGAACATGATACATGAATGAATTGCCTCACCTTCAGGAAAAAAGAGATGGTTATCTGTTGGCAAAAAGGCTATCACATCCAAAAAGATTTATTCACATGTATCCCTAGACAAGTGGTGGGTGTGTCTGGTGCTTCTTAAAGCAAGTTCCACCACACTGCTACCTACTGAGCGCCATGCCTCCTATTGCCATATGACTAAGCCATAACACTTTAGAGCCTGCTTTGTTACTTTTAGCAGTATGCTGCCGATTTGTTACCCAGTTTGGAGGGAAAGTGGCAGGAATCCTTCCAATTGCATAAATTTTCACAGCCTCTACCATGTTCTCCATTGCTAGTTCTTCCCCTAAGCCCATCCAAGAAGGGACAGCAAAGATGTGGATGGACAGAGAGAGGTTGTTTATTCTGCAAAAAAGGAATCAGGCACCAGACCAGAATAACATTAAAACTAGGGAAAGATCACTACAATCCAGACAAAGCAGAAGGCTGATAAATAAATAAATAAATGGCCATGCTGACAAAGATGGGTGCTGTAGTTTATCTCAACAGGGCTTTAGATATTTCACTGAGTACACTGGATGGACAGAGGATTTCCCTGATGAAGCCAAGTACTTTACCTAACTTGTATTTTCTTAATGCATCCCAAACAAAAGTAGGATCTAGTTTTTTTGGCTTTTCGCAGTTTGAACCTGTTTCTTAACAGTCCTTCATATGGTCTCATGTTTTCCAGAATCCAAACAACAATAAGAAGTACTCAAACACAAGCCATAAAGATGAAACTAATATCTGTTGAGAGCATAATACAACGCTTTCTGTATATAGAAAGCCAGTATATTTGGCATTACTCAGTAACAAATGATTATGGGATGTACCACTGTCTTTAGATTATCCTAGACTGTTTATCTACTTATTGTTTTCCTATACACACAGACACACAAAATGATTTCAATATGTTCTGTTAGCATAAGTATCAGTATCTAATACCTTGTTATTCATAGTCAAGGTAATACATTATTCTCCTGAAGGTATTAAAGAAGACTACTTCTCAGCATCACAATTAATACTTATATTTCCTATGCTTTTTACGCCTTCTCTTAGAAATGTGGGGGTTAGGGTTAGGGTTAGATTTATTCTAGAGGAGAAGAGGAAAGTGTCCTCCACCCAAGTGCATGAATCATGAAGATGTTGCTAAGAGGTAAGTAACTCCCAAAAGGCTGAAGAAACATGGAAACTGCACTTGATGGAGTTCCATGTATCTATTGACAAGTAGAAGAAATGAAAGTGAAGTGCCTTGACAGCAATATTTTTTATACTTATACCTACTCAAGAGGTTTATCCATCAAATAAAGCTGCAAGAAGAAGGTCAAAGATCAAGTAGATAGCCCAACTGAAGGGAAAGGCAGTTCACGTGTGTTTAAAAAAGAATAATGGGCTTTCTTCAGTAGAGAACATTCTAGAACTACTTACTAGAAAAGTCCTATGACCTCCTGCATGAGTTATTTCTGTTGTATTAATAAAACTTGCAAGAAAGTGATTGCTTCCTTCCTTAACCCCTTATATTTGTAAACCATTCAATAAGCAAACATTTCTGGGCCCTTTCCACATAGCGGTGGGGAAATATATCATTTCCGTTTCTCCAGCATTTGAATTCTTTACATGTCTAGTTCTTTTCCAACCCAGACATGATGAAATCTGTGAATGCTGACAAAAAGAAATTTAGAAGGAAATTCAAATTTTATCACAGGTTGCACCAGCAAAAATCAATAGCACCGCTATTTGCAGCATGATGGATCATGTTGCATTGGCTTGCTACACAAGAAGCCTTTCTTTAAAAAGTAGTACTCTGCTTGGCTTGAGGGTTACCTGTTGGCATTCAATTTCTTTAAAAATTAGTATTCTTTTGGATGTTGAGGCATTAAACACCAATAAATTGGTATTAAAAAGCCTGCACTGCAACTAAAACTGTGCTCACAAACTGGTCTTCAATCCCAGCTAACCAGCACATGGCTGACTCAACCTTCTATCCTCCCGAGGCTGGTAAAATGAGTACCCAGATTGATGGGGGGGCAATATGTAGCCTGCATAATTAAATTGCAAACCACCCAGAGAGTGCTTTAAGTGCTATGGGGCAGTATCTAAGCAGAACACTTTTCTTTTGTTTTGTTTTGCTTAGTAATTAAACTCCTGGCTGTCAAAAGTTTCCATGTTGAGAAGTATATGCAATTATTATAAATCTCAAAGGTCATTCTATCTTGAAGGTGAAGAAATATGTGAATTTTGCTAATTTCTGTACCAACAATAAAATGAAATTTCCATTTAGGCAGGTATATTAGTCCAATGCAACAAAAACAACAAGTTGTGGTGCCTTAAAGACTGCAGAAGGGGACAAACATACACAGAAATTCATTACAAATACAACATGCTAATCTTTACAACATTCCTATTTACAGGCATATTAAAAGCAAAGAATATGAATTTGCATGCCAGCAGCAGCAGAGAACAAAAACACAAGAAAGCCACAGTAGAACTGCTACCCAAAAGGGAAAAAAACTGCAGGAGTAGGTATAAAAACACAAAGAAAGTTATATTAACAAATTTAAAGACTAAAACAAGTTTTAACTTTCTGTATTGTCTAAAGCACATAGGTCTCAAGCATATCTCTCTAGGGAGGGAAAATTATTCTAAAGGAGAATAGGCCTCCACCCAAACAGCACCCCAGAACTAAAAAGTCTGTCTCTCCCTTATTGTTCACCCATTTCAAATTATTCAGAACACCATCTTGAGGGAAGGTCCTAAACCTTGTGGCATGGTGTCAGGTTAGAATAGACTTACCACAACTCTAACAGGACTTTCAGTGTAAGTGATCTACATTAGGAGTGGTTTTACCACTTCCACATCCCCTGTGAGGTTCTACAGCTAGGCGAGGATTTGAACCCTGTTCTCCCAAGTCCAAGACTATAACTCTTCCCACTACCACACTGGAAATCCTCTCAGTGCCTGCTAGTTATAATATTATATATGCTTAATGTAATAATTAACTGTTTCTAACTCATTATTTGGTTTTAATACTGCAAGCTTGTTTGTTTTCAACATCCTTTCTTATTTCTCAAACCATTTCTAGTCATTGAGCAGCGAGTTAAGTGTGTCTAGGGATACAAATTGCATTTTATTATTGTCACATCAAAAATACAGAGTAAAATTCAGTTGTTAGTCCCAAGCAGAGCTGATTTCGCAGCCAGGTAGCTAAATCATGGCATGAATGTGGATTTCTAGCCAAATTCTTTTGTGAGTTTTAGACCACAGAATGTGGTCTATAGGACCTCAGAACAAATCATCTGATTCCTTTATTATTAAAAAAATTTGCTTTGATATTCAAAGTGCTTTGGCTTACAAGCATTTTTCCAGAATGGATTATGCTTGTAAACCAATTTATTACTGTATATACAGTATTTTCCATGTATAAGACTATATTTGTGTCTATAATAGTTAGACTAAAAATTAAGGTTTGTCCTATACACAGAGGTTAGCCAAGGGGAGAACTACACAGTTGAGAAACTGTAATTGTGGTTTGGAAAAGTGAGGGTTGTCTTATACTTGGGTGCACTTTATAGATGGAAAAATATGGTACCTATTTATACATAATGATTTTATAACTTACTTACATTCTGTTTAGTACTGTATGTTTATCTGTTAATATAATTTGTTGGTGCTTCTTACACAAATTAAGAAAGAATAGGAACCTGAAAGGAGTAGAAGAAAGTTTTCCTTTGTTTTTGTCCTTGAATGACAATTCTTGATACCACTAAACTAGAGTTCTCATGATACTCTGTATTTTCAATATTCTCTTTCACATATTCAAGAGCAGTAAATCCCATGAAAACACAAACTTCTATGGGGTATACAAGTCAATGAGGACTCTCACAAATATAATACTTAATTTCAACACATTCTCATGGCTGTATGGGCGTTATGCACTACCTTCTATGTGATCAGAATTATTCTGGCCCATAATCAACAGAGAAAGCCATTATTGTGTTAGTGGTTAATGCCTGATATAAATTGGCACTCCCACATTTTACAGAAAATGGGTATGCCATTATGTAATAAATCATAATGCTGTCATTTCACTGATCCTGAGTGCATAAAATGTTGTGATTCTGCGTGCTGCATCAAATGGCGGATAAATCCAAGTGTGCAGGGGCTGTGTTACACCTACATTTATTTCTTCTTTTTAAATGTGTTTTCCAGCATATCTTTTTTTAAAAAGAGAGAGAAATGTGAGGGTACAACAAGGAATAATGCCAGAAATGGAAACAAACTGAATAATTCACTGTAAATCAGCTCAGTGTTTGTTAGTCATATTCTTAGTAAGAGATTGCAGAAGGTCAGCATTCCTGTGGGTCATAGGAAGAAAATCACTTTCAGAGGTTTGAGATGAAGCTCCTGCCCTGGAGGATGAGATCTGGTCTTAGAGTAGCCCATTTAGCCCCATCTGGCCACTGCCAAGGTTTCCACAGTGGCTCATTCCACAAGGTGATCTCATGGGGAAAATAAATAAAAAAGTTTTAGCAACATAGGAATCTGCCTTATACTGAGTCAAATCCATGGCCCTTTGAATCCCAGTAAAACTGACACCGACAGCAGCCGTTCTCCAGAATCTCAGGCAAGAATTTTTGTTGCCATTTGTGTGTGTGTGTGTGTGTGTGTGTGTGTGTGTGTGTGTGTGTGTGTGTGTGTGTGTGTGTGTGTGTGTGTGTGTGTGTGTGTGTGTGTGTGTGTGTTTACAGTTGTGACTGACTCTTCGTGGCTCCATATCCATGGAGTTTTCTTGGCAGGAATACAATAGTGGTTTGCCAGCACCTGGTATTCCCTGGTGGTCTCCCATCCAAGTACTAACCAGGGCTGACCCTGCTTAGCTTCTGAAATCAGGCAAGATCGGATGGGCTTAGGACATCTACATAGAAATAATGAGGAATGAACCTTGAAAGTATGTTGACCATTTTGGGGGGCAAGCACAGATTGTAGTGGGAAGGGGTTTTTGCTGTAAAACAAAAAAGATGACATGGGGGGGGCAGGGCTGAGGAATAGCTTCTTATTTTTTCTGACTTAATGGCTTTGAAACCATTGGAGACTCCAATATAAGAATGTTCCATTGTCAGAGTTTTAAAAAAGGTTAGATAGATAGATAGATAGATAGATAGATAGATAGATAGATAGATAGATAGATAGATAGATAGATAGATAGATAGATAGATAGATAGATAGATAGATAGATAGATAGATAGATAGATAGATAGAGAATACATCAATTGACAGGCAGGACACTGATAATATAAATTTGTTTTCTAGCATGTTTCTCAACATGACCTGGCAGAACTCTTGTAGCCAGCAGCACAAAAGGGATTGCATGTGAGATGCCAGTGATCACCAGAACCAGAATCACAGAGTGCAACATCACAACAGTATTATCCAGAGTGATACTGAATCACTTCCTTGCTTATGTTACAGGAGAGAGAGAGAGAGAGAGAGAGAGAGAGAGAGAGAGAGAGAGAGAGAGAGAGAGAGAGAGTCCCTCTTTCTGTGTGTGTGCCTCAAATAAGGTTGAAGTTGTGACAGTTACCTCTCTCCCTGCCAACCTGCTTCTCCATCTCCAGAATCAACCTAAAGAGTATACAATATTTTTTTTATTTCCTAAAGCTTACAACAGGCTGTAGTTTCACAGCATTTACAGATAAAGATATTTAAACGAACATCTGCACTTGAACCTTGTCTCTATTTGAATTTTAGCATCCCATTTTCCACAGTGAGTACTAGGTTTCCAAGACAAAAGATACAACTAGGCATGTCCCTAAGAGAAGAGTGACATCCTGCCTAGACTACGGTAATGTGCTCTATGTGGGGCTACCAATGAAAAGCCTCAGGAAACTTCAACGAGTCCAAAATGCAGCAGCCAGACTGCTGTCTAGGGTGGGATACAAAGATCACATTACACCCCTATTAAAGCAGCTCCACTGGCTGCCAATCAGCTATCTGCAGGATCACATAGACTTTATGTTTATAACTACTTATAATTTTATGGGTTTATATTGAGTTTACTTGGGTACTTTTTCCAAAGAGAAAGGCAGGGTAAAATACTCTAGCCACCCAGAGTTCCCTCGGGAAGATGGGCGGGATATAAATTCAATAAATTCATAAATTCATAAATTCAATAAATAAATAAAATAAATAAAATAATGAAAATAATAATTCTTAAACCCTGAAAAGACAATTCAAGTGAAAATTGTATCTCACTTCAAAAACGTGGACTCTTTCCCCTGGTGTGCAAAACAAGTAATTGGACTGCTGTGAATCCAGATTATGAATGGTTGAATCCTTCATGTGCTGGAATATTCAGATACTGTATGTACAGGGGCTTCCAAACTGTGCTCTTGATATTTGGAAATTTTATCTTTATTAAAATGACATTGATCTTACTTTAGAACAAAGGTGGGAACTAGGGAACTAGAAAGAGTTCCAAAAACTCAACACAGATAGTGAGCACATATGTTATCATTACCAGGGAACAAAACTAGAAGATAATAAGACTATTAATTATTTCTACTAAACCCACTTATCCCTGTCATGATTAGATTTCTTCAAAAATATATGCATGTTTATCTCACAATAGACAATCATGAAAGAAAATATATGTCTTTAAATACGTATTAAGTGTACTGTCTAAGTTGACCTGCCTCAGACATTGCTTCTTCCTTCAAAACTAGAGATGGGCACAACTCAAAAAAATGGTGTTTCATTTGTTGTTTGGTCGTTTAGGGGTCTGTTTTGGTTCGTTTTCATTTTCATGATGTTTTTTGCAAAAAAATTCATTTTCGTTTCGTTAGGTAACGAAACAAAAAAATGAAAACGAAAATGAAAAATTGCTGTTTTGTTAGCATTCTTTTTAGTTCAATGCATCTGCTGCAACAAAAACGAAAAACACGGCAAATTTGGTCGTTTCATTTTCGTTTTCACTTTGTTTTTTAAAAAAATTTGTTTCGTTTTCATTGCGTAACTAAACAAAAAAATGAAAACAAAAACAAAAAATTGCTCATTTTGTCCCCATCTCTATTCAAAACTACAAAAAAGTGTGACTAAAATAAATCTAACATGCTCTCAACAATACGGATGGGCACCTTAAAAAAAACAACACATTTTGTCATTTTGTAACATTTTAAACTGTTTCAAAAGGAAATGAACCAACAGACAGTGTGTTGTCCCAAATCAAATTGAAATTATGTTTTCAGTTCCTGAGGAATTGAACTGGGAGCCAACACCAGATCTCGCTTCAGCAGCAAGATCTGCTGGCTGTTTCCCTGCTCGATTCTTTCCTGCCACCACCTGTCTCCCAGCTGGGGCATTTTGACAGGTCAGTGTATGGAGAGGGGGTGTCACCTCCCCACACACCCAGCTGAGAGGCGAGGGAAGGAGCAAAAGACAGAAAGAAGCTGGTTTTTTTCCTGCTGACTGCTTCTTTCTGCCTTTTGCCCTTTCCCCAACCTCCCAGCTGGGACTTTTTAACAGGTGGGGGTGGGGAGGGAGGGTGCCCCCTCCCCCTCCCCACCCCTGACCTGTCAAAAAGCCCCAGCTGTTAAGTGGGATGGCAAGGGAGAATGGAGCAAGCAGCGGGAAATTCAATCAGAATGCTGCTTGCTCCATTCTGCCTTGCTACCCGCCTCCCACCTGGGTTTGACTTGTCAGAAACTCAGAATGACTGGGAAGCTGGTGCCGCCCAGGTGGTGTTTTTTTATTTGACAGGTGGGGCTGTCCCGACTGGGAACAGCCCGACCTGTCAAAAAACCTCACCTGGGTGGTGAAAACGTCTGAATTTTTTCGTTACTCATTTTGTTTTCTTACTCAAATTCAATAAAAAGTTGTTTAGTAATGAAACAAAATGAAACACGAGTAATAAAACAAAATAAAATGAAACATTCATTTTCTGTTTCGTGCCCATCTCTACCTAACCGCATTAAAGATTACTGAGTGATATCCACAGCTAAACATACTTACTTTGTCAACTAATACAAATTCCACTCAAATACAATGTCTTAATATCTGTATTACGCTGAAAACCAATGTGAAAATGGAGTTGTGTCCTCACAAGCTAATACAAACATAACTCTGAAAATTCTCACAGTGAGATGAATAGCTTTGTTTAAAAGCCGTCTTGTCCAACACACTTTGTACTCACCAGTTGGAACAGCTGGATCCATAGTTGGCTTCTCCCAGGTATTAATCTGCTCCCAGGTAAATCCATTGGTCCCCAGTGCCACGCTATAACCACAGTTACTGTAGTGTTCATCAAATGAACAACCGCCTGAGGAGAAAAGAGATGAATGAATACTTCTGTCTTAATTACTTCTGTCTCATTATGTTGCTCCATTTAAATCAGTGGCTTTTTATAAAAACCCTGTGAGGCAAAAAATTAAAATGAATTCCTGGCACATTAAGTCCTTGACGTTGCCTTGAGGGCATCTAGCAAAGATTTCTGGATCTTAAATGTAACTTGAAACATATGGCTTGCCTCCTATATTTTAATAAGCACTTTTTTCTTTGCTCACTTTTCTTAGTAACAGCATTAAATCTTCACAGTCCAGATAGCAGTGTCATACACCAAGCATTAATCCAAAGATTTGCACTCATATATCCGTTAACTGTCCTGAGGCATTGTACAGTTAAACCTAATGTTCATAAAAGATTGTGCAGAGAGGAAAGATAAAAGTTTGTCTTTTGTTAAGGAGCGTATTGAAGTTTGGTGCTCTCTTGCCACTTTAGTTTACATTTGAAAGAAAAGAAAGAATGTTGCTAAAGCCCCCCATTTTAGGTGTATTTCCAAATATTGTTTACAGATTTTCATATGCATATTTAGTGACATTTGAAAAGGGTGTACTAGATTCTATTAGGATCATTTTTCCAACTGAGGCAACCAGAAGGAGGTAAAAAGATAGGTTTCTGGCTTGTATCAAAAGGAAAGAAAACAAAATATCTATTGCTTTGACAATTCTCCATCACTGTATGTGAAAATAGGCCTGTGGGTGTTAAATTAAAAATCCACTAGACATTTGTATCTAATATTAAGTATTCAGAATATTACCTCACAATGAATTTAGGAACAGCCCTGCCAGATCAGACTAAAGATCCATTAATGCATTTCTCATAGTGAGCAACCAGATGTGCTCAGGATATCTAAAAGCATGAAAACAACAGCAATTTCCATAGTTGCTCAGCAACTGATATTAAGTACCATACAGCCCCTGGACATATTGTACTTTCACAGTAGTTAACACCATGCTAGTTCAGAATAATGTCTGCTAATTGATGTCTGCTAGTTCAGATGTCTGCTCCAAAATATTTGATAGGCCAAATAATGAAATTCATTGATCTAGATAGGCCTGTAGACAATCTACTGTAGTATTATATTGCCTATATTAGATACACAAAATTGTCCCATACTGTCAGACTCATCTCTGGACTGAAGCTACCTAGCCCTGTATTAGCAACACTTAAATGAAGCAGCTTACTAGTAAAAAGCTTACTTTCAGTAAGAAGCATTTCCAGCTTTACCTGGAGATACAGGGAGCTGCATCTTGGACCTTCCACTTTGCAAGTGGAAGGAAGCCAGCAAGAGAGGTTTGGATTGCTAAAATTATCTGTATATTGGTTGAATTAATACCAGAACCATTTATTCCAGTTTATTTTTACACTCCCTAAATACAAGCCCTCAACTTTTGGTACTATAAATACAAGACTTGATAACCATTTTGTAAGGTAATATGTTTTATAATGTGTTCTTGTAGAAAAATCACAATTTTCACCAAACCACATAGCATACTTTGTTTATAAGTTCAGACAAGACATCCCATGCAGGTGTTTTCACAACCCAGACCATAAAGTGGTGTAAAAGAACCGGAGGTTCACTTACCCCAGAAGTTCTGAGAGATACAATTGTTATATAATGGTTTAAACACATAAGCAGTTACATCTGTAGACCACCTTAGGGAATACTAGAACTCAGCGTCTTATTTAAGGCTGTCTAATATGCAAATGGCATAGGTGAACATAACCAATGTTCTCTTTAGGCTGCTTCAAGTATGTCATGGCTTTCTCCTCCCATAAGACTATAAAGATGGACCTGTTTTCACCATGTGAACTTCAGAAAGTGCTTAAAGCAAATCATTGTGGTTGAATCACAATGGACTTGGTCTACAGCCAAGCAGCAATGGGGAGAATGCTAAGAACATGGTTGAAGAGAGACATCATTTGACCTCTTAACACACACTCTCTATGTAGGTGATATGCAGTGTAAGTAGGCTGGAGTGGCTCTTCATTGTTGGACAACAACAGGGCATCAACAAAAGCTTTCTTCAAGGTCTCTCTGTTTAGCATTCACCATCTGCTACATTTTAAATCATTCTGAGGAAACAAAACCACATGCATTTGCCTTCAGGTTCTTCAAATTGTTAAATCCACAGTACTGTTTTCCTTTCTCTTCACTAAAGGAATATACTGTAACAATGTCCTGCTTTCACTTTCAGAAAAAGAGGAGACAATCCAGAAATCTTTTCATGAAAATTGGCCAAGGCTAGTTGAAACGTATACAGAAAATAACGCATTTTCCATAGAAATACTGTACTTGAGTACACTCATTGTTTGGGGCTGTAATTGAAACAAAAATGTCAAGAATCTCAAGATAATTATGGAGGTTGCTTCTTGAATGAAATTGCCAAGTACATATTTCATTTTTGATAAAACTGTTTTGCTACACTTTGGCATGAAATTTAGAGAGCCAAATGAAGCTGTTTATCCACTAGGCCAGTGTTGGCAAACGTATGGCACGGGTGCCAAAGGTGGCACTCGGAGCCCTTGCTGGGGATACCCAACATTGCCCCTTCACAGCCACCTGTACTCAGGTTAAATTGCTGTATTGGCGTTTTGCAGAAAATTAGTGGGTTTTGAATCACAGTTTGGGCACTTGGTCTCTAAAAGGTTCGCCATCACTGCACTAGGCTCAGTTTTGCTTTCTTAGGCTAACTTGTAGCAGCCCTTTATGCCACTTGAATCTTGAACTGTATGTTCCACCACTACGGGGCAGCTACAGTTCTTGTGGGGGAAACTACTGGAAGATTTTGAGCATTGTATGTACATATGTGTATAGTGTGATTAAACTGTAAACTTCCCAGAGACTACTTGAAGTGGCATGGGCAACATATAAGCAGAACACTTTGCTTTGCTTTGCTTTGCATACAACAAACTATATATCCAAAACAGTAATATACTGCAGTCAAAAGGAGAGAAATCTTTCCAAGGAAATTACAGTTCTCCCTTGAATTCCATGGGTTTGAACAACATGGTTTTGCTTATACGTGTGTCTTTATAACATATAAATACTGTACCATTGTACTGTACCACCCAGAACCCTGTAAATTCAACACAGAAGGTTTTACCAGCCTCTAAACACAACATCTCTAATTCAGCCTCAGTACTGTATGGAAAGGATTGTGAAACCTATGAAACAAAACCCCAAAAGAGATAACACTCTCTCTCTCTCTCTCTCTCTCTCTCTCTCTCTCTCTCTCTCTCTCTCTCTCTCTCTCTCTCTCTCTCTGTGTGTGTGTGTGTGTGTGTGTGTGTGTGTGTGTGTGTGTGTGTGTGTGTGTGTGTGTGTGTGCATGTTAATCAACAGCTCAGGCTTTGTAGTTATGCTTTTGGGGAAGTAAGATTGATATTTATACTGGAATTCTAATATATCACAAGATGAATGTGAGTGAACAGTGTGATGTGGCCACAAAAATGCATATGCTATTTTAGGCTGCATTAAGAGTAGTATAATTTCCAAATCCAGCAAGGCGCTTGTCCCCCTCTATTTAGTGCTGCTTAGGCCTCACCTTGAGTATTGTGTCCAGCTTCCTGTTAGAGCATTATATCAGTGAAACCAATTACCTCACTAGGTGGTGAATGTTCCAACACTGGAACATTCAAAAGAAATTTGGACAACCACCTGACACATACTCTTTTAGTTGTATTCCTGCATGGAGCCAAGGGAGGGGGGCAGGATTGCACTTGATCTTATAGGTCTTATAGGCCCCTTCCAACTTCACTATTCCTTGATTCTATTCTTCCTCCTCTTCTTCTTCTTCTTAGCATTTGTCCCACTTGGTGGTGGGGTCTGCTTTTCTTGTTCTGACCGTCCACTTGGCACTGTCATGGGCTAGGTCTGAGTGAACCCAGGACAACTTCATGTCATTCTCAAGGGTCTTTGTCCAGGGCTGTTTTGGGCAACCCCTCCATCATGATCCACTGACCTGCAGGGTGGGACCCTTTTTGGCCAGAGTTTCCTCATCAGCACAAAGGACATGACCAAACCAACACAGTTGGGCTTCGCACATCTTATTGACAAATTTTGAACTGCACAGGGCCACAGTGTCACTAAACCCATCGATGGTGAAGAGAGAACTGTACATACGACAGACATGAAACAGTTCTGCAGATTTGTGTTTCTGGATTACAGTTCCTAAAATATCTCACTTTGCATAGCAACCTGGGGAATTGTGGAAACTGTAATCCAAAAACACAAATGTATGTCTCTAGTATAGACACTGGGTTCCTTTCAGTGCCAAATAATGTCTGCCTATGTCTGTGAACATTCCCAGTCATCCAGGTGAGTTGAATTCAGATAAGGATGTACACATATTAGGAAGAGAAGATAGGTGGTTTTAGAGAGGGTTCTGGGAAGCCATTCATGTGTGTATTGAAAACCCCTCTCTCAACAGAGGTGGGGGACTCAGACACAATCTGTCTGCTATTTATCAAGTGGCTCTTTCATCAATCCTAGACAAATCAGAAGCACTTCACACCTCCACCAGCAACACCATAACTAACAATCTGTACTTAATGGCTGTTGGAAAATATAGCATAGGTGGGACTTTGATGCACCCTAAGCCATTATCCACCTAACCAGCCTATTCAGATCATGGTCCACCTTTGAACCTATTCAGGCTATTGTTGACCAAATGAGCCTATTCAGCCCATTGTCCAACTTATGAGCCTCTGCAGGACATGATGATCTGAAATCAAGGTGAACTAAAAAATGGAGGACTCACCACTAACCTTCCTCAGAGTGACGAAGCTACTTGGATGAGCAGCAAAATATTTCAATCTCTCAAGAAAAGAAGTCCAGTTGCCATGACTTAACTTCCAGATAATGTCTGTGTAAACTTTTTGTTTTCTCATTTTTAAACTTATGGTACCATTTTAGCTGGCTAAATAATTGTGCTTTACTGCCTCTCGTTTTCATTGTGAGGATCTGTACATTGTTTTGTTTTAATCATGTAGTAATAACTGCAATTTCTAGGAAGGAGGTGTCTGTATTATTTGCTGCAGCAAAAACCGCAAATAATATTGACACCTAACACAATAAAATTTATTATCAAATACATTTTATATAAACTACAACCTGCTGCATCAGATACATGAAATAAGACATCTGTAGATGGATTAAAGTACACATGGTTAGATAAATATGGGATTATAATCAGTGCAGCCAGGAGAAACTATCATATAAACTATAATATAAAAATATAACTAGGAAAGATTTCTCCTACAGTGGCCATTAATAAGTATTAAAACAGTTGCCACTAATATCAGTTAATACAGTCCTTCAACAGGTAGACTGATTAGCAGGTACTATAATAAAGATCTACTTATTTACTACAAGTGGCAGGAGGATTAATGATCCTATGCCACTTGATATTTCTCCTGCCCTTTCCAGATAAATCCTGCAGAAGAATGAGGCTGTTTTGTATGTGGATACTAATAATCTTGTGCAGTTTGCATTTTTTCCAGGAAAAATGACCTCAACATTTTGTGAAAATCCTACAAGATTTCTCCCAAAATTTCATTGGGGGGAGGAGAATCATGGAAGCTTCCCATTCAAGAAGGAGAAGGAAATTGCTCTGATAGGGGACGAGAGAGGCAGGACTGCTGGAAGTCCCAAGAAATCATGGAATGAGTCCCTTCACTGACCATTAGTAAATCACAGGGTATGTAGTCTCACTGCCTGCCATCCCATGATCCACTGGGACTCCTAGCAGCCTTGCAGTTCCCAGTATCCACTGGTGCAATTCCTTCCTTCTGCTTGAAAACAAAACAATGGATGGGAAATCCTCATTGGGCTATTATTTGCCAGAATTCTGCCTATGGGAATTCCAGATAAATTGTGGGAGTTGCAGTACAAAAGAAACAAGTGTCCCATGCCTACAAGCAAGTGCCTATGATCTTCATATCCCTAGTCCTGTTTGTCCTGTGATGGGGTGTGAAATGTGTTGTGGAGTGGGTCAAATGACATCCTCCTGCTTCTTGGCTACGTCTTGTTACCTTTCTAGAGCTTTCCTTACATGAGGAAGAGAAATGGAGAGAAACCCTGAACGCTTTCAGTCCAAGTTTTGAGAGACAGATGACTCTTTAAGGTTGCTAGAAACTCCCTCTGTCCTCAAGATGGTCATTCCTGAAAGAAAGAGCTTCAAAGGCAGATTCTTATTTAAAGCAAATATTGTGGCTTGAAAATAGACAAAATCATTAAATAGCACTGTAACTTAATTAACAGTGTTACGAAATTTATTTGCAATCATGCTTATAAAGTGCAACTTCTTAAAACAAATTTAATTCATTCTACTGGTCAATTTGTTTTAAGAAAAATTTGTCTTACGAAATGCGGTTTCCCATTGGAATGCATTGAAAATACATTAATCTGTTCTGGAGGTTATGGCTCACTTAATTTTACAAAAAAAAAGTCTTACGAAATGCAGTTTCCCATGGGAATGCATTGGGAATGGATTAATCTGTTCTGGAGGCTAGAATAAAGCCTCCTGGCTATTGCACCTCCAAAGTGCCCGGCAGCCCTAAATAAATCTGATAGGACAGGAAGTAGATACAGCATCACCTAAAAGAAAACCCTGTCACAGTAACGAGGGCTGCCAACACACCTTTCAAATGTCAGAGATAGTGATGCCCAAGCATAGGGTGGGCATCCCACCCTCGGTATCATAATATCTGCCGTAGGAATCTCTGACAAGGAGGAGGGACCTAGAATTTAGATCATCCCAAATAACACTTGCGCTACGGCACAGGCCCTCTCTTAGCTACTGTTAATATTAATAAAGTTAGAGTTATCTACTGTTATAAATAAATTGTGGCCCTTGTTTAAACCCAAAGAACGCTGTGTCATCTCATTATTTTGGCCTGGGTGGGCAATGAAAATTATGTGTAGTGTGTGTTGGTAAAAGAAATATGAAAAACAAGAACAGGATGATGCAGGAGACAGCAAAGACAGAAGCTTAAATATAACAAAGAGGGCAGAAGTCAGGCAGGGTAGAAATTAGCTAAGGTAGAAGTTAGCTATACCAGAGGTCAACTATACTAGCCAGATGAGGAATGCAGATAAGGTCAGTGATATACTACTAGTAGGGTACATACATGTTAGTGCACATCTGTAACTTCTTTAACAAACTGAGACCTGAGATTTATTAAGAAGAGATGTCAGGAGATTTTAAAAATCAGTGAACTGTGGCAAGTCACCCAGACTCCCAGATGGGAGAAGGATGTCTGGGGTAATGAAAGTGAACAAATACTTCATTAATATTGTATCAACACTGTTAGATCAATACAAAGAAACTCAGATTCTCCAGGACCAGAGAAAACAATACCGAGATTGTCAAGAGTTGAGGTTGGAAGGGTTAGAAGGGCAAAAGTTTTCATTATGGTATAGCAGATAAAAATGGCCATGCTGCCTCGGAGAGTACATTGATTGTCTCCTCTACAAATAAAGAGCCACAAATACATTGTCCAATCTCCTTTTAATATACCACTGAAAGAATTATTGAGCAGGTGATTCCAAGAATTCATTGCACACAGTCCACCTTTCATATTTCTCTTTATGTTAACTTCTCCTGCTGAGTTATCTTGAGTGTAAATCCTTTTAACATTATAATTAAGCACTTCTGCAACAGGCCAAAAATTAATTGCTTGTCAATGTCAGAATGCAAACCAAGTAAGCAAGGGGGAGGGATGGCACACATACATTACATGATTACTTTGTGAAGAAAGAAGCTTCCAAAATGTGAAAGAACCTCCATTTTTTAATTGAAGCTAATCAGAAGTGTCATATTGGTATCTGGATTTTGGACAAATTCAGAGGATTAACAGATGTTAACAAGAATTAATAGTGATGAAGAATATATTTTCTTCGTATTCATGGAGAATTGACTTGTTTTTTCCTCTTCAGAATCTCAGACATTCTTAAGAAAGAACATAAAACTAAACATTGATTTTTCAGGACATGTTTCCTAGAAAAACCTCCACACTGTATCATTTTATAGGACAAAATCCAAGAGATAATCTCAGCTAGACTAGACTCACTAAATCAATGAAACTTGTATAAGTATTTATTTCAAAAGCTCCCATTTATTCAATGAATCTGTTCCATTTGGGACTAAAAACTGGTGATTAGAGGTCTGGGATTTTGTTGCTGCTGTTGCTTCTGTTGTTATTTAGTAAAATAACTAATTGTGTCCACACAAATTGTTATGGTAAAACAATGCAGACATGCAAACAGACAAATTGGGCAAGAAAACATGAAAACAGGTATGTAGAATTAGATTATATTAATTTAATAAATTTTGGGAGAAACTATACTCTAGAATATGGCGTTGCCAACACACTGAATAATCCCATGCCCATAGAAAAGAAAGTGTCTAGAAAAATGTCTGAAGAAGTGGACGTGTCCACAAAACATTACATTAAAATATGAAAGTTAGTCTTTAAGGTGCCACACTTTTTTTGTCTTTTGTTTTGTTTGATTGTCATTGATTTTTGCCTGGAATTCTAGAAAATAAATGGATATAATAAAATTAAGTTCCAACATTGGGACACAGAGGTAGGGCCTGGAGCAAATATTTGATCTCATGTCTACCACAGACGGGTACCACATCTGCAGAAAGTATTCCATGTCTCCCCCTCTGCAAAAGCTGCCCATGTCTTCCTTGACAAGTCTTCCCTAACCTGGGGCAAATATTTTCACTAATTCAAAAGAATGCAAATAGCTATGCCATTTTTTAAAAAAGGTTTGCACTTGTGTATGTGTGATATTTGAATAAAACTTCAGCCTCTGAAATGGAAGCCAACTTTAACAAAATGCACATACATACACCATTAGTAATAGAAGTATTTTAGATATTCCTATGAGACCATTCCTAACATAAGCAGCTGCAGTATTATTTTTTAGGGAAAATAGAAGGGAGATGTTTCTTACAACTAAGTGGAGGGGCTGAGTAATGTTTGAAAATATCTGGAGAATTATAACATATATGGAACCGGGAGGGGGAGGGGGAGAAGAATCCTATTCAGTTAGACTAGAGATTAACTTATTCCAACATTGTGTTTCCAACAGTGATCAGCAGGACATTGCTCGGAGGCCCATGAGCAAAGTGTAAAGCTATTTTCCCCCTCTGTTGTTTGTCTACAGGAAACCAGCATTTGAAGGGCACAGTAACTCCCAGGGTAGAACTGCATTCAATTATCATGGCAATGCTTACATCAGATCTACTCTGAGATTTGTATTACAAAACTAATTCTCTCTCCCTGTCTGTTCAGGCTCAGTAATCAGGACCACGATTACAACCCCCCCCCTTGAGCTTAGTTAGGCAAATGTATAGAAGAGGATTGGAGTCGAAGTTACCCACTGATTATGCTACTTACCAGATAAGCAAACAGGAACAAGCCAAATAGATGGCCACAAGGAAAGTGTCAGGCTATGTTTAGCTCCAGCTATGTCAGTGAGTAGGGAGGGCTTTTCCAGTTGGCTGTGCTACATCATTAAGACCATAACATTATAGAACAAGTTACTTTTTAGGGGATACAACCCCTAGAATTTCCAAGTTAGCATGTCAATAAGAGTCAGTGTCTGGAAACTTAATTTTATTTCATGGGCCTTCTTCATTATATGGCCAGTATTGACACCTGTTCTGTTCTCCTCATCTGAGTTTTCTCCATCTTGGTCAAAAGTGTCAGACTGTGGGCCCACAGACTTCTCACTCCTTTAGCTGATAATGGGAATAATCCTAGCATGGACAGAAAAAGACACTGTCTAAAGTCATTAGTCAGCTCCGTAAAGGATTCATCCTGGTGTGATTCCAATATAATGGACTACAGTCAGAGATCTACAAAAATGTCAGGCTGAACAAATGCTGACTTCCTTTAAAATGTGTCACATTTGCTCATTCACTGAGGGTAGCAGAGAAAGCCTCTGCAACCTTGTAAATACAGGAAGACTTTTACGTACCAAACTCCTGTGCGAGCTCAAATGAGATATTTAGAAGAATGAAACAAGTAATTTGTTATGTCTCCTAGATTTTAGGTGGTTTTGAAATTTGCACACCTTTGACATAGGCACATCACTGTAAAAGGGAAGTGTCACTATGTCCCAAAGTAGCGGGACAAGTGTTACACTTCACTTGTGAATCAACAGCTATCATGATCCTGCCATAATTATTTAGATGTGTCAATAACTACATGGTAACTGGAGTATCTTTTGAAGTTAATGGCTATGTAGTAGTAGTAGTAGTAGTAGTAGTAGTAGTAGTAGTAGTAGTAGTAGTAGTAGTAGTAGTAGTAGTAGTAGTAGTGGTGGTGGTGGTACACTGGCTGTTTTTTGGAAGGTTGTCTCGCAAAACCTAGGCTGGTCTTGAATTCCTCTTTTATCTATTGAATCATTCAAGTTTTTGATTGTAGGTTAGACTTATAATTCATCCATTTAAATTTTACTCACTTGGTTATGTTCTCTTTTTGATAAAAACAACACACTAACATTGCTCTGGTATTGTCTGGTTCTTGGGTTCTTGGGAGGTTAAGTGGGGAACTTGATATTGATTATGCTTGTTAACAAGGGCTAGGGCTTTAGGATTCTATTTAAAGTATAAAGGAAGGACAAAAATCTCCCTAGATTACTTTGAAAGCAGGAAAACTGGATTGTTTCCAATGAGTGCCTCATTGAATATGGATAATCATTGTTGAATGAAGAAAGAAGAAAATGTATTATTATAATAGTGACTGTTGCTAGGTTAATATTAGCAAAGAACTGGAAAAGTGATAACCAACTTAATATTGGGGAATGGTGTAAAGAAATGTGGAATATGGCAATTAATGATATTTTTCGAATATGACTTTCTGAAAGGGAATGGGTATACACAAGGAGAAGAATCAATGTGTTTCTGGAGAGAAAGAATATGCTTTGCAATGTAAGAATAAATAAGTATGAGCCTAGTCCTGAGAGGGAAAGGGGCATGGGTAGAAAAATATCAATATAAGTAATGTGGTTTAATTTTGGTTGATTTAATGTTCTGTAGCTGTATCTTGTGTTTCTGTTTATTTTTGTAAAAATATTAATTAAAAATAAACTTTATTGGTTATAACCTTTACTCTTTATTCTCATACAATGAATATCAAAATAAGTTCTAATGTACTTGTTTTCATTTGGACTGTTTTACATAAACCATTAACCATTTTTAGATATACAAATGTGAAAACATGTCAATTTCATTCTCACTGAGTATTTCAATTCCCTACTCACATTTTATCTTGAACTCAAAACAGACAAGATTTTTTTAATACATGGACTTTCACATGAAATTTTGTTCCTGTTTTTGCAGAAGTATGCACTTTGGAGTGCATTTTCCAAACATACACCTTTGGGCATTCATTTAAAGATACATGTGCACATTTTTTTATAAAAAAAATGCATGCATTTCTATGTATATTTTTGCAATGTGTGCATGATTCTGTGCCTATTTCTCCTCTGAAATAACACCACAGCTCTGCTAGTGTACAGACTTCAGAGGCAAGGCAGGTTTTGTACCACTGGCAGTCTTAGGAGGTATAATGGATATTTCTATTTGGGAATGTGAATCCATGTCCCTGAATACATTTTGGAGTATGCAATAAACTTACATACATGCACAAATTGCACAGAATTGTGTGTGCATTTGTATTTGGCACTAAAACTATCATTTTTAGGTCAATGGGGAGATTTTTTTAAAAAAAAAAGAATGAATTTGACCAACACAAAGCAAACAGAATGAATATGTAACCACTCAACATTGTAAAAGAAATCCAAGACACCAAAGGCTGCCAATGTCCAACAATGAGTTTGTGAAAGTGACTCATGACAACAAAAGTTGAAATAACCCTTGTTTTACATTGCATGTTGGTAACAATGCTGCTGTTACTCTGAATGATCCTAATTAATTTTGAACAGTCCTATCATCAGTTACTGAGTCTTGCCCCCGGAATAAATGTAAACCAGCCTTGCATAAATTGAGTGCTTTCTTTGAATATATAATTGAATTTGCAGAAGTGTGCGCCAGGGGGGTATTTAAATAAGTGCACAAATATGATAAAAAGGACTTCACGCCATTATATCTAATTCAGTAAGCAAAAATAATGGAGGGGCACATCCCAATTAGCTTTTGATTTATTTATTTTAACAAATCCAATTAGTATAATGTTGGATAAAGTCATCCAATGTCAAAAACTCATGGATACATTGAAGGAAGTATAATTCTAGAACTGAAGACGAGATTAAGAAAGGCTCATTGGGTACACTTGTGGTGTTTTAAAACTGTGCTCAAGAACATTATTTGAGTGAAGATTATCAATATTTCCATAAGAAATAAAGTGAATTATTGTAAGGTTATTTATGAATGTCAGTGTTCCCAATACAATATTCCAGCTCCCACATCACACATATCTGTTTGATTTTTCTGTCAGTATTGCCTCCATTCCTATCTGTAGTGAGACAAGAGAGGTAGCCATGTTCAGGCCTGAAACTGCCACCAGGCAACCTTGTTCAGCAACTGTCAAGATCAATAGTGAACCAGTGAATAGTCAACCTCGCTGATGTTCCTTTTATGGACTGAAAACCTTAGTTTCTCAAAGTGCAATGCTCTGTTCCTTCCATTACCACACAGAAGAAATGTGACCATGTATTCCAAATTTCCAGTTCTCATATATTTTCCAAACCTGGCCACACTGAGACTGCTGAGGCTTCTGTCTGATTTCTAGCTTCCTTCAAAAACAAAGTTCTGGTCTAGTCTTGTTCTTCCCAGCTCCCTTTCCCCCCTGCTGCAGCATGCATGAAAACAGCCAAACTCTGTGCAGCTTAATCCACTTTCCAATGACTGCTGCAGAGGAAAATAAAGCCACTATGTACAGGAAATGTAAAAATTGAGTTTCAGTTTTCTTCCAGAAATGCTGTGTCAGAATAATCCTGCACAATTTTCTGTGAGGTTTCTAGGGGGAAATTTTGTTGCAGATGACAGAAGGGGGGCATGTAACTGGAGAAGAAGGCAGCATCTGCAATGGTGGCAAACCTTTGGCATTCCAGATGTTTTGGACCACAACTCCCACAGTCCTTTGTCATTAGTAATCTATGCTTGGAATTCCGGGAATTGTGGTCCAAAACATCTAGAGTGCCAAAGGTTCACCACCACTGATATAGGGGGAAGGCCTTGATATCTTAGATATTAAGGGACACCAATTGTTGACATGTAGTGCACGAATGGGCAGAGCTATTATGAAACCTGGAATAAACTGGCTATTATTCCATGTAGTTTTCGTCCATATTTACTCCCAGTACCTTTGAACTGCTGTTCATTTCCCACTGTTTTAAAATCCAGAAAAACACCATCAAATGATGCTACAGTATATGTTGCAGGCACCTATTGTTATTTTATGTGATGCCATCCAAAGATATTTCACAAGAGCAAGGACCATGACCTCTCATTTCTCAAACTACAATGTAATTTTAACTAATTAAGGAAGAATGTCAAAGTACCAAAAAAAGAGAGTGCAAATATCTTGGAGAAAGATAATGGGTGCCTTTGCAAGCAATTGCCATAGCAATTAATTGAAGAAGCAAAGATTTCCTGAAACCCTAAAATTTTACGATGAATTCAGATCAAGAGTAATTGAACAGAAGAACGATAAAAGGTTCTGGCAGGTTAATGCTAAGCCCATTAATTATGATAGTGTTGCTTCAAATTATAATTTTAATTGGCATCAGAAAGATGCTGTTAAGAGTGAACTCTTTACTTTGCTGTGCTGTCCAAGAACTTTTGGGAAACCACACATTTAATCATATTCTTTAACAGAGATAATCATGAAGACTACTCTGAGTTCAGACACTAATGCTGAGGATGCCTGCTCATGCCAAACTTGCATCTAATTGTTTAATCAATATCCTACTGTATTTGAGAAACTGAATGCAAGAAACTTTTCTTTCAAGACCGATTATAATAAACAGAATGAAACAACGGGACTGTTTTATACTTGTGGGTTTTGCAATAATTAATTTATTTAAATTTATTTAAATTTAGAAAGGATGTTGACAACCTCGAGCGGGTACAGAGGAGGGCAACTTGGAAGAAATGTCTTCTGAGGAACGGCTTAAGGTGTGAATGCCTAAGACCATCACCAGGGAATTACTCCTCAGCGGAACGGGTATGGGCGTCCCTCCCTCCACCCAGCCTTCCACTCGCTGTCTCACCTCCACCTGTTCTCCGCTTGTCCCCTTTTCTCCATCTTCTGCCTGGGGGCTTGCGGCTTTATCGGAGGGGCATCGGAGGCCGCTGCCACCGCTGCCATTTCCCCAGCGGCCTGCTGCTTATCACCACCAGGATCAATCTGTCTCAAGGCCACCGCCCGTGCCGCCGCTTGTTCTTCCTGCGGCCTGCCGCCGTCATCGCACCGTGGAGGATCGAGGGTGTGGAGCTTCCGCCTCCCCCCATTCACCTTGGAGGCTATGGAGGACTGTGGGGAGTTAGGGGGTGTGGAGTTCCCGGAGTGCCTGCCCTATTTGTGGAGGACCGCGGAGGGTTTGGATCAGTTCACCACTTTGTCCCTCTCCACTACGTGGGAGCCTAGCTGGAGGCAAATGGACATGGTGGCCCCTGTGCATTGAACTGCCTAGGGGCCCTGCTCGGCTCCGAGAGCAGCAGTTTGGTTCCCCCGTGGTGGTTCCTGCTGTGGGACTAGCCAACTTCCATCTTGGCGTGCCGCCCTATCCTCCTGTTCTGGGATTTTAGACTCGGGGGTTGGATACTCTTACAAGTTCCTGGAGGAGTGCTGGAGGCAGACTTTACCACCAAGGCTGTGATTAGAACACCTGGCTATCCTGGTGGCTGACTGATAACATTGCTACTGCCTTTTCAGGCCTCTTCCTCCCATTATGACGTCTCTGAGCTCCCTCCTTTCTTCCCCCTCCCTTCCCTTGTACATCTGCTCTGGCTGAAAGTGCCCACTACTATGCTGTATTTATTTTATTTTGTTTTGTGTTTGTTATTTTAAGGCGTTTGTATTGCACTTGTTAGTTGTTTTTTTATTTAGTGTTGTTACTACTCTAGGGTTGCTGTATTTTGTACTTTGTTGTTGATTTTTTTTTAGGTTGCCATGTTGGCAGGGACCTGTATCTCAGTGGTGTCTGGCCGTGGGCGGTACGCTCCGGGCGGAGGGATAGGTTGGGTAAGAAGAATTTGGGCCAGGCACGTACTGCCTGTCCCCCGTTCTGATCCCTTTGCTCACTGCCACGTACCTGGGTGCCATCCCGCCAGCGCCTCCGACCTGTCCTGCCTCCTGGTTAATGCCAGGTCGGTTCTCAATAAAACACCTCTCATCCATGACGCGATCGTGGATGAGCGAGCCGACCTGGCATGTATTACCGAGACCTGGGTGGGCGCTGAGGGTGGGGCTTCCCTCTCCCTTCTGTGCCCCCCCGGGTTTCAGGTCCAGTGGGTGGGCAGGTCGGAGGGTAGGGGTGGCGGGGTGGCCATCGTTTACAGGGAACCCTTCATGTTAGCAGTTCTGCAACAATGGTGCGTCCTGGGGTAGAATGCCTCCATCTATCGGTGGGTCAGAGAGATAAGTTTGGCATTGTGCTGGTGTACCGTGCTCCCTGCAACCCAGCACAATCCCTTCCAGAGATCGCGGAGTTCATCTCGGCTGCCTTGTTGAGGTCCCCCTGCCTCATGGTGGTTGGGGACTTCAACGTGCTTCCAAGGAGGAACTCTCTGGTGCGGCTCTGGAATTCATGGAATCCATGACTTCCATGAATCTATCACAGCATGTTGTGTGCCCCACTCATAGAGCTGGCCATACCCTATGCTTGGTGTTTTCCTCCATGTCGTCAGATTCTTGTCTGAGGATCAGGGGTATTTTGCCTCTGCCTGACCATCACCTGCTAAAATTTTCCCTGTCAATCCCCCCCGCCATGCAGGGAGCATTGGTCCTATATTTGGGCCCACCCCCATAGGCTTCTGGACCCTGCTAGGTTAATAGAAGCCTTCGGGGAGCTTTCTGGCAGCCTGGCAGATGATCCGGTCAATGCCCTGATGGATAGGTGGTACGAGGGGACCACCAGGGCGGTGGACCGGATCACCCCCAAGCACCTCCTGCACTGTGGAGACCACTCCTCTCCGTAGTATACGGATGAGCTCCAGTCAATGAAACAAGAATGCAGGAGGCTAGAGGTCATTTGGAGGGCAAACTGGACGGAAGATAATAGGGCTGCTCTTAAGCAGCTGACTGGCCGCTATCTTTGTGCAATCAGGAATGCTAGAACATCCTATGTCTCCCTGAGAATTGGCGAGGCCTCGAACCACCAGGCAGAGTTGTTCCGGGTGGTTCGAGACCTCGCCAATCCCAGTCAACTGAGGCCTCCTCCTAGTGATTTCACTAGTGAGCAATTTGCAGCCCATTTTAGATCTAAAATAGAGGCCATCCGTTCCGATTTGCCCCCCAGTTGCCCTAGTCCATCCCCTGAGAACCCTGGGGCCTCACCCCTCCGTCCTCCCCTCCTGGATGAGTTTGGGCCAGTGTCTCCAGTGGGGGCCTCCAGAGCTATGGCTTGTTGCCGGCCGGTGGCCACTCCCTTTGACCCTTGCCCGGCCTGGCTTATTAAATCTGCCGAAGGGAACATGCCTGAGTGGGTTTCTGCAATTGCCACGGCCTCCTTCCGGGAGGGATGTTTCGCTGCCTGTTTAAAGGAGACCGTGGTGAAACCCACTCTGAAAAAAACCTGGCATGGCTTCGGACTATTTATCCAGCTATCATCCGATTGCCATTGTTCCCTTCCTGGGCAAGGTTGTCGAGAGGGTGGCTGCTGTCTGGCTCCAGTCATATCTGGAGGAAAATTGTATCCTGGATCCCTTCCAGTCTGGTTTCAGACCTCTTTGCGGGACCGAGACTGCCCTGGTCGCTTTGCAGGATGACCTCCTCAGGGAGGCCAACAGGGGGTGTTCCTCCCTGCTGGTTCTCCTTGATCTGTCAGCCGCCTTTGATACCGTCGACCACGGTAACCTACTGGTCCGGCTGGCCGAGGCAGGAATTGGGGGTCAGACTTTGTCCTGGCTCCGCTCCTTCCTTGGCGGCCGGACTTAGTGGGTTGAGCTGGGTGATGACTTGTCGGCTCCTTGGACTCTACCTTGTGGGGTGCCCCAGGGGTCGGCAATCTCACCCATGCTGTTCAACATTTGTATGAGGCCACTGGCGGAGGTCATCAGGAGATTTGGAGTTTGCTGTCATCAGTATGCTGATGACACGCAGCTCTATCTCTCCTTTTCATCTTCTGCAGAGGAGGCAGTTTGCTCCCTTGATCTGTGCCTGGAGGCAGTTCTGGAATGGACCAGAGATAACCAGCTCAAGCTGAATCTGGAGAAGATGGAGGTTCTGTTCTTCGGGGCGGCCTCATCTGGGTACAATGCCCCCTCCCTAAACTGGGGAGTGTTTCCCTCCAGCCTATGGACAGGGCCAGGAATCTGGGCATGGTCCTGGATTCAGCCCTCTCCCTGGAAGCCCAGGTGATGGCTGCTTCCAGGGCCGCTTTTATCCATCTCCACAGGATTGCCCAGATCCGCCAGTACCTCGATGAGTCCTCTCTGAGGACAGTAGTGCAGGCCCTAGTGATCTTGAGGATCGACTACTGCAATGCCCTCTATGTGGGGTTGCCCTTGACCCTGGTCCGGAGGTTACAACGGGTGCAGAATGCAGCGGCCAGGCTGGTGGTGGGTGTTCATCGATTCGAGCACATCACCCCAGTTCTGGCTCACTTGCACTGGCTCCCCGTTGTCCTGTGGATTAGGTTCAAGGTCCTGGTTTTTATTTTCAAAGCCCTCCATGGGCTGGGACCAGAGTACCTGGCGGAGCGTATCTCTCAAAGATTAACTGGGACCAGACCCACGAGATTGGTTCAGGCGCGCTCACTGATGGTGGCCACACACAGAGAGGTGTGGAAATCGCGTATGTGTGACCGCGCCTTTTCTGTGGTGGGCCCCATGCTATGGAACCACCTACCCAGTGAGCTGCGCCTGACAGAGTCCCTGCCCGCCTTTAAAAAGGCCCAGAAGACTTATCTCTTCAGGGAGGCGTTCGGCGACCTTTCTGTTTAGTTTTCTTTTTTCCTTTCTTTTCCTTTGCCCACATTTATTTTGTTTCGGGTATGCCCGCCATCTTGCTCCCTTTTTACTTGTTTGCTTCTGTTTTACCTTTTTTTATTGTAAGCCACCCAGAGTTCCCTTTTGGGGAGATGGGTGGGGTATAAGACTAACATAAAAATAAATAAATAATAAGGAACTGTGAATGTTTAGCCTTTCAAAGAGAAGACTGAGAGCTATGTTTAAATATTTGAAAGGATATCATATTGAAGAGGGAACAGGCTTGTTTTCCATGGCTTCAGAGACTAGGACTCGGGGCAATGGTTTCAAACGACAGGAAAAGAAATTCCCTTTGAACATTCAGAAGTACTTCCTGATATTTATTGCTGTTCAGCAGTGGAATATGCTTCCACGGAGGGTGGTGGAGTCTCCTTCTGTGGAGGTTTTTAAGCAGAAGCTGGATGGCCACCTGTCGGAAGTACTGTGATGGGGGTTCCTGCATGGCAGGGGGTTGAACTTGAGGTCTCTTCCAACTCTGTGATTCTATGATTCTATGGTTTATTTGATTCTAAAATGGAATTGAAAAATTCAGGCTTTCAGAATCAGATAATGTGTTGACAGGCTTACGTATTAGGAAGTGCTTTGGGGTCGAGTAAAGACTCTCAGTGTAGCCCTATCTTTCATTCTGGGAGTGTAGGGGTGTATGGAATCCCACAGTAGAACAAAATGGAGGCGGTACTTTGTTTCATTCTCAAGTGGTGGATTAGCTCTGGTCATCCTTTTCTGCTGGGAAAGGGCTCTTACTCCTGAGTAGGTGCAGAGGAATTTCTTACCTATTTTATTTTCCAGTAAGTTTTTTTCTTTGAAATTGTTTTCCCCTTGTTCTCTTCCTTTCTCTGCCTGTGTGGCACATGCAGCAGTATCACCAGATACTGGGAGAAATGGAGAGCCTGTCGCTTATACTTCTCAGCAAAGGAAGGTGGTGTGAAGGGGGTTAGATTAAATCATATGGAGTGGGGAGAAATGCATCTATGAAAGAGTAAATATTCCATATAATGAGGGGTAGAAGGGAAGCTACAAAAATGCTCTGCAGTACGTCTTATTTATGTGCCACTTTTTGGTAAAACAAGCTGTGGAACTTTAAGACTATTATTATTATTTTATTTGACATAAGCAAGTCACTATTATATTGGCATTTTATAAACAGAATTTCACTATCAACTGCCCGAGTGGCATTTGCTCTCAAAATTAATATTGCCTGCAGAGCTGTAATGTGTTATTTTGGCATCTGTGACAAACAGGATCACCTCCCACTTGCTCCTTTAGGTTCCTCACCCTACTTCTCCGGAAGATAGGGTTTCCCACAATGCCTTTGCTACCACAGCTCCCTCTTCCGTCACAGGCATGAGAGGCAGGGTGTGTGTACTATAGCTGCACCATACCATACAGTCTGGTAGCACAGAGAATGGGCATGATGCCATGGAATCGTCTTACCTTTCCTTGAAATAATCACTTTGGTCATCCATTTTGGGAAGGTGGGGGGTATCACAATATAAACAAAATACTTTGTTCTGTCAGTGGTAGTTTGTTTCGTTCACAAGGGTGGAAGAGCTCAGATCATCCTTGTAGAATGTCTATTAAAATGAATAGCACCGGGACTTGTTGCTGCTCAATTTCCCAATATTCTCCAGTCAACTTTCCTCTCGGTGCCTTCTAAATGTTGACATCCTGCGAAAAAGTCCCTGTTCCCCAACCCTAGTTACAGTTCTTGAATTTGTGTTTCAGGAGCTAGTGTACAAGCGTTAGTTTTAAAGGTCTCACACTTGTTAAAAAACTTTGTTTGGCTCTTTCTCTTACACACATTTAAACATATGAACATACTCCCTCTCAAAAATTGCCAAAATAATACATCACTGAAAGTTGTGCATTGCATTTTACAAACTTTCCAAATATTGTAATGGTTTGCCCCCCCCCAAGAATTTGAAATAAATCAATATAATATCTAAGTTAAATGCTTCTAATCCTCATTGCTTTGCAAAGATGTTTTGCTTGATAATGATCCAGGCTTAGCTTAATCCAAAGGCACAAGAGGATTGGCAAAAAGAAAAAGAAAAAATCATGTTTGATTCACCAAAATGCCTGTTGTTTTTCCCCTTCTCAGTCTCACGCAAGGTCATCTCACACAAGCTCCTAACAAGCTTATTAACCAAAGAAGGACAATTGATTGTACAATACAGTAAAAAGTCATGTCTGAATAATGAAAACTCTATTTGTACTAAATTCTTGGTTGTTTATTACCATAGTTTTAACTATAGTTACACACACACACCCCTTGTGTTTGTTAGGTACTTCTCACCAGTCAAATTTGTGTTATTGTTGTTGAACTGACAGTGCAAGTAATCCATTGTGTTGCAAATTATTAAGATGTGTTGCCTTTTCCAATAGTCGAGAGATATATATGAAAAAAAAATCTATGTTTCTTTCTTAGTAGCCAATTTGGAAATGCTTGCAAAAATAAAAATTTCAAAATGCTTCCCTTCTCACTGATGATCAATAACAGAATTGGACAAAACTTGGGGAAAATGTCAAAATGCTTCTAAAATGGTCTAAAAGCTATTTAAAAATAATTTTTGAAAGTAACCAGACATTATTTTTCTGTGACTGGCATCTTCAGAAAGCAAGGAGCTCAGGGAACTAGGAGCCCGAAAAAATCACAACAGCTATTACACGTCATATATTGCACATGGAAAACAGCTATTACATGTCATATATTGCACATTGTTTATTAGAAGTTGGCATGAACCAGAAAACCCATGGTTTGGGTTCGTTTGGTTCAGGCCCACCTGTGTTTCAGTTTGTGTTTGTGTTCGTAGGAATCTTTTAAAAAAATTCGTACAAACCTGAAACAGTTCATTGTTCAGGTGGTTCTTACCACCGCTGGTGGCGGCGGAGGCTCCTCAGTGGCAGCGGCAGCTCCTGGCTCCTGCAGGAGCTGTAGCGCGGGGCCAAACGTGGAAGTTCATTGCAAACTTTTTGTTTGTTCTTCTTACTTTCAGGGTAATTCTTCCTCTAGCCGGCAGCGTCTTTGAGCAGACAGCCCGAGCACGGGTGACCGGCTCGCTGCAATATAGCCTCACGGGCAGGTCTGCCACTGAGCCAATGCCAAACACGCCCGCGGAGGCCACAAATGACACTTCATCATCCTTCTCCTAGGCCAACTTGCTGGGAGGAGGAAATTACCGGGAGTCCGGGACAGCCACTGCCTCCCAAGGCTCAGCCTGCGCCTGGCCAGCAGCTCGCCTTGACTGGTCCCACTCACCCTGCAAAGCCTCCGAGAGGCCCAGAAGAGGGGAGTGGTGGTGGCGGTGTTGTTTTCAGGAAGGCTGTCCTTTCTCCATTTTTAATTTTTTTTCCACTGCTGTGCCGACCACATGGCAGCGGTAGGCTCCCCCCCCTTCCTGGTCGCCGTCCCTGAAGGACTTCCGGACCAGCACCAGGTAGGAGACATCTCCGCCCCCGCCCCCCATTAACAAACCAAACCTAACCAAACCAATTTTTCTTGGTTCAGTTCGGTTCGTGTTAAATTTGCCCCTAGGGTCGTTATTCATTCCATTACGTAACAGAACGAATAACAGATAACGGAACAAAAAAGTCATTTCATGCCCATCTCTATTGTTTATTGCTCAAAATAACTAGTTACTTCCTATTATCCATTCCAGCTAATTTACAAGCATTTTTTCTTATTCTGAGCAAAATCTTTAATTTTCTAAGCAAACCCATTCTAATTATCCAAACATACTTATTTTGTACATGTATTTGTTTTGTAATATAAATGTTTCAGGATGCCATGGATATGGAGCACCAAGCTCCATATTTTCCACTTCAGTTACTAAAGATAGTCTGTAAATATATTCATTGTCTCTTCTCATCTTATGATTGTCAACATTTTTACATAATGAAATTTTGGAAGCAAGTCAGAAGAAAGAAACATTTGCATTCAAACCATTTTGTTCTGAGTGACCAAATAGTTCACATTATGTGGGATATCTAGCAAAACAAAATGCCTGGCTAGAATAGGCCCATTTAATCAACTGGAATTATACAGTTCTTTTCAAATCCCCACTTATTCAATAGGTCTGCTCTATTGAGAAGCGTTCCTTCACTGAGTAACAAGAGCTCAGCCCACATATCATTGACTACTCAAGTAAAATTAAGCACAGTTAAATTATGTTCTTTGATTTCCTTTCCCATGTTTATGAGATTTTGCCACAATCGGTTCTATTTTTTTACCATATCTTTTTAGCCATATCTGTTACAGATGCAGTTATTAAACCTTCCCACATATATGAACAATCCACTGTGGATGTGTTTCCCAAAAAAACCAATGGCTTTACATACACAGCCTCTTCCATAATTTATCCCACCTGAGTTTTCAACTGTGTTAGCAAAGCAAAGTGCAAGGGAGATGCCTACAGTTAGATATCTGTAAAATCTGTCAAACAGCAAAATGCTGTGGAATACTGATTATCTCAGAAATATTAGTAGTAAAACAAAACAAAATTGATTTCCTTCTATTAAGGAATATTATTGCAAAAATAAAGGAATAGTCAAGGAATGCATTATGTAATTACGCACAGATAGCAAAGAATGGCCCAGACTCCCTATGTGTTTTCTTATGATATTCAAAAATATAATCCTGGAATCAGAGAGTTGAAAGGTACCTACAAGGGTAGTCAAGTTCAGTCAAATGATGCAGGAAATCCACAACTAAATGGTCCTGACAGATGGATACCTGAGCTCTGTCTTAAAAATCTATTGGCATGACATTTTCTTGCCTGCTAGTGGGGAAGCAAAATGGCAGCCCCCCCCTTTCTGCTCAGAGCAGCTGACTACACAAGTCACTGTCCTGCAATACACTTGAAAACAGTAGGCCATGTGGACCATATAACTCAGTCCTCTATCATCTTGTCCCTGATCTTCATTTCCCCTGCCAGAGTCTGTCACTTGAGACAGCTGCATCTCAATCTCATGGTAGGACAGGTGGCTGAACCAGACTTTGCAAATGCCCCAATTCATCACTCACAGTGTGATCTGCCCACAGTGTGACCTGCCCAGGGGGTGGGTGGGTGGGTTTCAATAGGAAATTACTGGTAGCAAAAATAGTCTCCTTTCTCTTGTGTAACTAGACTCCTCTGCATCATCACAAGCCTCTATGTACAGAAAGAGTTCCTCTGTTCCTAAGAAACTGAATTACAATCTAACACATATATAACCATATAGCATTTGTTACACATACATTTTTGATTTTCTATCAGAAATGGGGAGATAAACTTTTCTTTTCGGCCTCTTGTCCAAGATGGCGCCGAAAGTCAAGAAGGAGGCCGTCCTGGCCAAGACCGAGGCGAAATCAAAAGCACTGAAAGCAAAAAAGCCATCTTGAAAGGCGTCCACAGCCACAAAAAGAAGAAGATCCGGACCTCCCCCACCTTCCGAGGGCTGAAAACCCTGAGCCTACGGAGGCAGCCCAGGTATCCCCGGAAAAGTGCCCCCCGGAGGAATAAGCTGGACCACTACACCATCATCAAATTCCCCCTGACCACCGAATCGACCATGAAGAAGATAGAGGACAACAACACCTTGGTGTTCATCATGGACGTGAAAGCCAACAAGCACCAGATCAAGCAGGCCGTGAAGAAGCTGTATGACATTGACGTGCCAAAGGTGAACACCCTCATTAGGCCCGACGGAAAAAGAAAAGGATGTCGCCAACAAGATTGGCATCATCTAAAGGCCACGTGCGGGGGGGCATTGTGGACCTGCTGGACTCACCGCATCTCAAGAAAGACATAGTGGAACTGGAAAAGGTGCAGAAGAGAGCGACTAAAATGATTACTGGGCTGGGGCACCTCCTTTATGAAGAAAGGCTAAAACAAGCCTCTTTAGTCTGGAAAAAGGCGCTTGAGGGGGATATGATTGAGACATACAAAATTGGCATCAAAATACTAAACTAGCCACGCAAATTGAGTGCTGGGAGGGGGAAAATCATGGACCCCTGCTGGATGTGGTGATCATCTGTGGATGCCTGCAGATTCCTAAGGAAGAGTCGGATGGAGATGTGTAATCTCTAGGCTTTAAACCAGGGTACTTCAAGGGCCAGATGCAGGGGAGTGGTATCAGGAGACAGATATCTAGTCTCATGCGGAAGGGTGCAAATATATATGTGCAAAAGTTTCTCAATTTAAAAAGAAATGAAGAAAAAAAGAAATGGGGAGATAAACCATTTCCCCTCCTTAAAGCAGAGAACAGATTGGGGTCCAAAGGTTCACACACACCCTTTTGGATGAAGTGTTAGACAATTTTCAGAATAAATTTGTATTGTATAGCAATATTCAGTATAACATGGCATCAACAAAAATAGACAACAGAATTATCACCCTTGCATTCCAGCACAACATACAACTTGTATGTCATATGCAACCAATGTGTGTGTGCACGTGTGTATTTTGCTAATGCTAACAACAGCATTTGCTGCAATAGTTGTACGTAGGCTTATGACTGCCAGTAACTCTAGCTCCTGATCACCATATGGAGTGTGATCTCCACTCTGGGGTTTGATGTTAGCCTGATCTTTGATATATTACATTATCTACCCTTCTGATATTGACTATTTTTATAACAGTCCTGTTTCTATTTAGTGACTTTTATCAAAAGTTTTACAATGTTTTTAAAGTGTTTTTAAGGTGTTTTATTCTGGTAAATTTAATGTTTTATTCTGGCAAATCATTTTATTGTGGCAAATTGATATTTGGTATTTCTTGTCTTGGTTAACAACCATAAATAAGGATTAAAACAACAAAAAGGGGAAGAGAACAAAAAAGAAAAAGCTGATTGTTTAACTCTTGTGCAGAAGTGAAGAATTTCACACTAGTCAAACAGCTCCACATGGATTTTAATTTAAAAGTTTCTATTCCACCTCACCAAAAGAGTCCAAGGCTTTTTTGGGATCACTATCAACCTGGGAAAACCTTTGAGAACTTCAAGACTGGGGAGGAAGCCTTTAACATCTGAAAATCATGGCCGAGGTTTAGGATTTCATCAACTGCCTAACAGATTTTTTTCTTCAACTAGGCCTCTTTATGAGCCAACATTCTTTTTTCAATGAGAACAAGAATGTTGGGAGTATCCTTCATCCTTACTAGCTATTCAGTTGCTGGCTGTGCACCCTTCTTTTCCTTCCCTCTAGGGCAGCCTGAGAAGAAAGACAATAACGATACACAGCTGATGTACTGTTCCGATCTGGCATTCTCTATGAATCACCTCCGGACATTCTAGCTTCAAGGAAACTGCTTTTAGCTATGCATTGTACTTTTATAGTACAACACTGAAGGCTCATGGTGCGGTACTACGCTGTCAATGAAAACTGCACAGAATAGAGTGCGCACAAGTAATGTGGAAGAAAAAAAAGAGTAGGAAAGAGAGCAAGTATGCATAAATTCTTGATATATTATTTGAGAGTCTGCAATACATCCCTGACAGTAAAGCTTAGGAGAGAGAACAGAAGGGTTTAGAACTCGTGTCCTGCAAGGTGAATTCTAACAATTCTTTATTGGAGGGGGGGCGGAATCTACAATGTAGAATTAATTAGGTACAAAATGCACATATATTTTAGAAGCAATAGCACTAATCACTACAAGCTCTAATCTCTACAGGCATCAGCTGCATCCTTGCAGATTATCGTAAGCACATTTATACATGGGAAAGGCACACTTTATCATTACGTTTGGACACAAATAATTATTATAACCCATTATCCTTTAACAGCATACACTAAACACAAAATTCAGGATGGATTTATTTATTTATAAAGCATTTTCTGAGCACAAAACCAATTAAGGGTTGGTGTGAAATGTATCTATTGGGATTGCAGAGATTGATTCTATGTATTTATTTGATGTATTTATTATTTATTTGTATGTATTTATTAGATGCAGTCTACCAGACTAGAGATGGGCACGACCAGGGAAAATGACGTTTTCGAGTTGTCGTGTATCGGAGGCAGTCCATTTCGGCTTGTTTCCGTTTTTCACGAAATTTCGCAAAAATTAGTTGGTTCATTTTTTTGTTTTTTCGTTGTCGTTAGTACTGGTTTGGGGGGGGTAGCGGGCTCCTGGAGGGAGCCGCAGGAGTCAGCCAGAGCCACAAGTGACGGACTGGCAGACTCTTTGCACCCACTGTGTCTCACGTACTTGCATGTAGTGCAATGCAAGTAGATCTGGCTTAGGGTTAAAACGGGTTAGCGCAAGGGCTAGGGTTAGGCTAGTTACGGGTGAGGTTAGGGTGAGTATTGGGGTGCACCTCTGGGTGCCTCTCTGACCCACTTAGAAGGACAGTGTACTGGCGTATGGGTTAGGTTTAGGCTTAGGGTTCAGGTTTGGGCTATGATTAATGGGCTGTTTATGCCTGATTGGCACATCCCAGAAGTCTCTGAGGTCAACCTGGCCAAGTGGCCATGCGATTGGTAGAAAATTTGCATGGTCCACTCCCATGGGCGACCCCATCATTGCAAATGTGCAGGTGTAATAAAATAAAATAAAATAAAATAAAATAAAATAAAATCAAAATAAAATATTTTATTTATTTAGACTTTTTTTTTATAGCTTGCAAGAAAAAATCAACAGAGACCCAAGAAAAACCCACTGCTGCTACTGTAAAAATTCAAGCATTTAAAATAGCTAATTTTCGCATGTTTCTGTGGTGCTTTGGTGGGGTTTTGGGCAACGATTTCAAAAAAAATATTGTGGTCGCCATTTTGGATCCCCCGCACTGCATGGCAAATGGCTGCGCCCTCCCAGCCTGGTACAGTCAGCAAAACCTGGCCATGCGATTGGTGGAATGGCTCCAAAACTTTGCATGGTCCACTCCCATGGGTGAGCCCATCATTGCAAATGTGCAGGCGTAAAAAAATAAAATAAAATAAAATAAAATAAAATCAACAAAGACTCTTTTTTGCAAGAAAAACCCACTGCTGCTACTGTAAAGATTCAAGCATTTAAAATAGCTAATTTTCGCATGTTTCTGTGGTGCTTTGGTGGGGTTTTGGGCAACGATTTCAAAAAAAATATTGTGGTCGCCATTTTGGATCCCCCGCACTGCATGGCAAATGGATGCGCCCTCCCAGCCTGGTACCAGCAGCGCAGCAGTAGCAATAGCCAAGGAGAGGGGGCGGGGACCCCCCCCAAATAAAACACCCTTCTGGCCTGGTAGGTGCCCTCAGACAATTTTCGCCTGCTTTTAGGGCCGGGAATCGGGGTTTTTTTTTAACTTTTAAAAACTTTTTTCTGTGCCACTTGGCATTGCGTGATCGCCGCGATGCAAGTAACGAGCACGACAAATCAGACCAAATTGTTCATTCGTCGGTTCGAGCTCGAATTCTGGCGGAGTAATTCCCGTTACCATTTCCATAGAGTAATGGATACGAGTAACGGAAACGGAAACGGGAATACCGCTAAGTCGTGCCCATCTCTATACCAGACACTGAGATCCTTTGTGGCAAGATGGTATTCTCCAGATGATGTTCAGATGTTGTGGAGCCCTCCGGAAAAGGGCAGCTGCTGAAGCTGGGACCAAGAGGGCTGTGTGGGTGTGGGAGAGCAAGTGGCAAAAGAAGTGTGAGGCACACAGGCGGCACCTGGATTCAAAAGCTTGGTGACAGGATGCCAGGAGAACCCAAGCAACCTGACAGAGATTGAGAGAGAGAGAGAGAGAGAGAGAGAGAGAGAGAGAGAGAGAGAGAGAGAGAGAGAAGAGCGAGTCCTTGCCTGGCGTTCTTGAGATCGTGATGGTGTTCGGTGAGGGAGGGATGTGTGTGGAGCTTAGGGTGCTCTCAACCCTGCCAGCTCCTCCAGATTCATGCAGGGAAGATGTTTTACGGCACCCTTAGATCTCTGCACCCTGGGGCAAAAGCCCTTGTCCACCACCCCTAGATATGTGTCTGGTATGAAAGAGCATCGGTACCAATGCAGGGATTTTATTGAGAGTTCCTAGAAATTCCCTGATGGCCAAAACAACACTGCAGTTCCTTGTCCCTGTATGTATGGATAAAACAAATAATATAATCAGATCTATCCTGCATAGATTGAAATAAAGTTCCCCGTAATAGACTATGTTATCCATGGTGGCATCTCCAAAACCATCAAGCATTCCACAAAACCATATGCAAGCTGCAATTTTGTAAACCAGAAAGCCATAGGATGGTTCTAGAAACTCATTTAATTATCTTTCTTTTAATTAAGTATGTTTCTTCAAGATCATCATAGAAATAATTTGGACCTTGTGGAGTAGATTACTTGAAGCAACTGGATTTACATGTTGAACCAGCAGGGCCATTTCTTTAGTGGATATATTTGAAGGCCCCAGGGGTTGTTTTTTATATAAAAAACTGAAAATGGGAAGGAATGAAATTTTCAACTCTGTCAAAGGCTTAGGGGTCTCACTGTTTACCTCTTCCAAGGGTGGATTTGAATGATTGCATGCTCAACTTCGTTTGAAGTGGTGAATTGCATTTACCTCTTGTCCCAATCCCCTGGAGAAATACTATTTTTCTTTAATAACTTACTTAAAATCCAATGCAGAACATACGAGAAATAATTTGCCTGTATTCATTTTCAGTATGAATTTCATAGACTGGATGGAAAGAACTTGAGAATGTTTTTAAAAATGGGGAAAACACACCTGTCACATCTGCCTATCCTTGACAAAAAAAATAAAGAGCCAAAGCTGGCAGTTGCTCTGCTGTCCAACAATTGTTTACTAGGAACAATCTGTCTAAAGTGATGTACATTGGGGTATCATTCAAAAGCAGTTTACTAGTAATATTTTCATCTAATCTTATGTTTCTACTAGCATGGGAGATCATAGCTGGATTTTTCAGCCATAAAATCTATGTCTCTTCCACCTATTTTGTTTACAAAGGTATTTCCATCATACATGGAAGACTGAAAGCTATGAAGTTTCCTAGATTCTTCTTAGGATCTTAACTCATTCATGGGTGATTAGAAATGGGCAATAAGTAAAATAAAAACAAATTGCAAAATTCTTTCAAAAATCACTAATTCATTCATTTGTATCCATACAAATTTATACCCCTACAAATCCAAATTGATGACTTTTTAGCAAGGGTTGACTCATTGATTTGTTTGGCTATAAAATAGCCCCCAATACATTTTTTGTTGTTCAATCATTCAGTCGTGTCCGAGTCTTCGTGACCCCATGGACCAGAGCTCGACAGGCCTTCCTATCTTCTACTGCCTCCCGGATTTTAGTCAAATCCATATTGGTTGCATCGATGACACCGTC
This sequence comes from Phrynocephalus forsythii, assembly GCA_029282475.1. Taxonomy (NCBI): domain Eukaryota; kingdom Metazoa; phylum Chordata; class Lepidosauria; order Squamata; family Agamidae; genus Phrynocephalus; species Phrynocephalus forsythii. Next base: position 97,249,991 of record JAPFRF010000005.1, read on the forward strand.
CGACCATCTCATTCTCTGCCGTCCTCTTTTCCTTTTGCCTTCAATCTTTCCCAACATCAGGGACTTTTCCAAGGAGTCCTCTCTCCTCATGAGGTGTCCAAAGTACTGGAGCCTCAGCTTCAAAATCTGTCCTTCCAGTGAACATTCGGTGTTGATTTCTTTCAGGATGGATAGGTTTGATCTCCTTGCAGTCCAGGGGACTCTCAAGACTCTCCTCCAGCACCACAGCTCAAAAGCATCAATTCTGCGGTAATCAACCTTCTTTATAGTCCAGCTCTCACTTCCACACATAACTACTGTTAATCCAAGACACTTAGAGGCATCAAATTTTCAGGGGAGCTTCCTCTTACTGATCTCTGCATTCCCTCCAAGATGGGTGATGATTGGCTTTCCCCAAGCCTGTTGCTGAGGGGCACTTTTGGGGAGGGGTGTTTGTGGGTCAGATGACTGAAGCCCAATCACTGAAATTGGAGATATTGTTTAAGAGAGTTGTGGGAGTCTTCTCTGCAAATCTGGTGCATCTAGGTCCCTGGGGGACATTTTCCTGGAGACCCCTCTTTGGGGGTGCATAACTGAGAAATGTGTAATTCAATCTTCCCCAAACCTGCAGTCTATGTAGAGGAGCGTCATAGGAATCCTCCCTGAAAATCTGGTGACTCAAATTGCCTTGGAGGTTATTTTCTAGGGGTTTAAAGTAAAATATAAATTTATAAATTGATTCATTGTTTCATCAGGGGAAAATATCCTAATTTTTTTTGGTAATTCATTGACTTTGCTGAATCACAAATTAAAAATAATCACCATTTTGCCCCTATCTCTATTACTAATCCGAGATACATTCTCTCATTCTTCATTTCTTGGCCAGTCCAGACCTGAAAAAGCCAATTACACTGAACTTACTGTACAACACCATTACGAACTAATGCAATAAATCTCACTTGATGAGACTTCTTCCAAATCCACTGAGATACACTCCTCTTTAGTCAACTTTTCTTTTTACAGATGCACAGCTGGAGATCCTAGATGTAAAATATCTGATCCATGGCACACACATCAAGTCCCAGCTGTTTTGTTCTCAAAAAAGGTGGCTATTAAAATCAAGAACAGCAGGTGGGATAGAGAATGAGAAATATGCACCTTGTAACATTAACAACAGCAACAACAAAAACCTATTGTCTCTATAGAAACATTTCTATGAACAAAATATTGTGAAACAGAGTGGAAAGAAGGGTAAAAGAAGTAAAAAAATATCCAGCAGCTGTAACAACCACCAAATAACTTTGTTGGAAACATCTGTACTGTTCACGGTCAGAGGAAGACAGCAATTCATGTTGTTATTAGGTTTACTGAAAGTTGCTCACATCCAGCCACAATGCTTCCCATCCTTAGCCACCTGTGCATCCAACTGTCTCTGCTGCAATTATGCATCTTCACTCTATGAACAAAACCAATGAATAAACCAAAAGAAGACATTTTGTCCCTTATTCATCATAAGCGATCCTACTGCTGAGTTCCATTAGGTTGGCCACCAGCTGAAGTGGATGCAATGGAAGATTGTTACCAATTTCAAACCATGATCCTCAAGTTAATTCTGGCCCTGTTCAATCACACTGTTCAGCAAATGAGGAAAAGCTTATGCTCTTCAACAATCTGTACTGTATTGAGAAGGCAGTTATGTAGAAATAACTGTAGATTATTTTGAAACATGTGGCCAACACAAAACAGTACTCAGGGTTTTCACTGACTCCGAAGCTCCATTTGAATGCTGGGTCCCTAATATAGAAAATAATTTGGACAGTTTCACATCTTATTGAATATTACTGAAAACTAATCAAAAAGTCCCCCCCAATTGTCCAGAACAGATGACATCTGCAGACACAGTAGCCCAAAAGCAGGAGAATATACCAGTCATAATCCAGATATGTAAGTGTGTGTGTTATTTATTTTTAATTGTTCAAGAAAACTAGCAATATTTATTACACTTCTTTGCAGTTAGGCTTAAGAGAATATGTGAGTAAAAAATAAAAATAAAATAAAACAACCTACATATGTCTCCAACTTCAACTGCAGGTAAAGAAATTGTGTTTTTTTTTAATTCTTTCTACAACAAACATCTCAATAGCTCCTTCTAAATGCCAGTTAAGGAGAAACCTGTAGCTATTTTCCTCTGTGGACAGTTGTACTTCTATTGCATAGCAAAAGGTAATTTAACCAGAAATTTAAAATACCACAACAGAGGCATATCTTCCAGAATAGGTATTTTCCTGCAATTTATATGAAATGAGGTCATGTTATGTTTTAACCAAGAAAATGTTTTATCCAAGAAAAAATTCTGAAGGATAAATGAAGGGTGTAGGAAGCTACAATGAATGAAGAGAGAGAGAGAGAGAGAGAGAGAGAGAGAGAGAGAGAGAGAGAGAGAGAGAGAGAGAGAGAGAGAGAGAGAGAGAATGCTTTCTTAGTTTTCTATTTTGTTGCCATGGATAGCAAAAACTAGTGCAAAAACAGAAGGTAGGCAAAAAAAATGGAGCATACAGCAATGGAAGGCCTTGAAGATCTAACTTTTTAGAGGCAAACACCTAACCTGCATCTTCCCATTTCTCACGGATTCCATAGTGAGCCATACCACCAGCAGTAGCAAGCCACAAGATATCATCATAAGGAACAGAAGCAGCTTAGAAAGATTACTTGCTTTCAAGGCAAAAAAATGCCCAATTAAAGAAAGTCTTTATGCCATTCAAATTCAAAGAAATGTATAATGATCTGAAAGAATCCAAACAATCTTGCAAAATAATAATTTGAAAGCTAGATCCTTTGGTATAAAATACTGCCTCTCAGCCATTGTGGATCATTGTGCTGAACATGCAATGTCACTTTGGCGAAGGAGAAGCATCTGCATAAATAATGGGAGAAATGTTGCACTTCTCCAGATAGTTCCATATTCAAGTTTTCACTGAAAAACTGAATTCAGCACTGAGACTGCACATATCTTCCCATGGTGGAGCAAATCATCTCCTCCCATGTGTAACTTCATATTCAAGTCCATGTTAGGTGAGCAAAAATTGAAACACCCTTGAAAGAAGTGTGATCTAATAGGAAGAGTGTGTAGTGAAAATCCAATTATAAAGTCTTCAGTCACAGAGCAGGAACATATGATGTAATACTGTTATTTCAGATGAATGTTTGAGAATCATTAGGAGTTACAGAAGATGAAAAGTTCACATACTCTCTCCTTCTAATTTAGCGGTGCTGTGAAATGTCAGAGTTTGGTGGCTTCCTCCCCCAACAATACCTATAACCCACACTGCAATCTCTTGACATTGGATTTTAGAAATCTAAAAATAGGATAGTTAAACTGTGAGATACGAGCATAGTTAACCTGTGTCAAGATTTTCCCCTTAAGGATATTAGATTAAATATGATTTAATTCAACAATTAATGAAAGCTTCTTGCCTTGTGGATTTGTATGCATGACAGAAAAATGTGTGCTGTGCCTTATTTTAATTATCCTAACATCTCTGGGTAATTTATCTCAGCAACAAAGAAGATATAAGTTTAGTTAAGGCACTTAATGTGGAGCATGGAACAGATCTGTCCCTTTAGGACTGGGTAGGAGAGATGGATGTTTCATTTCTGAAGTAGTCAGCTTCCAAAACACAACATGGATACCCAGGTGCTGTTCAGAACCAGAGGAACCAATCCCTTACCTTGTGCTGGGCTTGCATGGGGTTAAACTCCAATGAGGAAGAAGCCTCCAATGCATCATCTTTCCTCCTCCTTGGTGCTTGCCAATCAGGAACTGGGCAGGGAAATGCATCATCCCACCTCCCTGTCTGATTGGCCAGCACTAGGGAGAAGGAAAGATGATGTTGGAGGCTTCCTCCTTGTTGGAGTTTAACCCCATGTGAGCCCAGCACAAAGGTAAGGGGTTGGTTGATTGGTTCCTCTGGTTCCGAATACCACCTGGCCTCATGCAGTTCATTTCAGAAGCTAACCACTTCCAAAACAAAAAGTGCACCTCTACTGGGTACCACATTTCCATCCCACTCGTGGGAAAATTCAGGTTGGATAATTTTTAGGTGGCTCTCATTGAGATAGGAGTGAAAATACTTCTTTCAGGAGGAAAACTGATAGAATAAACACACCACATGGAATAAGCATTCTATGCATTTCAAAATTATATTATCATTAAGCACATGGGAAGACATCATTGTTGTACGAAGTCAAGTCAAAACTGACTAATAGCAACTGTATAGAGCTTTCAAGGTACCTGAGATATTTAAGGAGTGGTTTCACCAGATTCACTCCCCCCCCCCGTGAGTTTCCATGACTAGCAGAAGATATGAACCTTATTCTCCAGAGTCCTAGTCCATTCCTCTATCCACTGTACCTCACTCTGTATCCAGAGTAATACATAACCATGAATTATTATCGCTTATCTTGTCCCAGTATATTTGTGGGACAAGATAAGGGGAAAGTTAATGTCTGGGGAAGATAAGGGCAAGTCAGTGATGGGTAAAATCCAAGATAATAGGAAATATCTCGCAAAAATCCAAGATACTGGTGATAGTATGAGAAAAAAAGTCGATTGTGCTTATTTTATATTATCAGGGATTTATATGTTTAGTTTAATGTCAATAAAGGTTTTGATTGATTGATTGATTGATTGATTGATTGATTGATTGATTGACCATGAGAAATCATACTCCAAAATATGTATTATAGATTCCAGCTAGATAAATTATAGACACCTGAATAGATTAAGAATGTAAATTAATTTAAAGTATACTACTACTAATAATAATAACCTTTATTGTCATTGTACATCCAGTGTACAGTGAAATTGGCTGAGCCTCCCCTCCCTCCCCCCCAACACCATCCCACTGAAAAACCATTCAATCTGATTTCACACTGTGTGCTTGCTGCACAACTCACCAGCCCCACGAGTCTATCACGAGTTATCACATCTCGTTTAACAGTTGAACAGCCCATGGATAAAAACTGTTTTTTAGCCTGTTGGTATGGCTTGCTATACTTCTGTATCTCCTACCCGAGGATAGGAGAGTAAAGACGTGCTGACCAGGGTGTGAGTCATCCCTGATGATTTTCCTTGCTTTCCTAAGACAGCAGTCCCTGGCGATGTCATCCAGTGGACTCAGGGGACAGCCCATGATGTTTTGTGCTGTGTTCACTACCCTCTGTAAAGTATTTCTATCCGCGGCTGTCAAACCAGCATACCAGACTGTAATGCAGTACGTAAGGACACTTTCTATTGTAGACCAGTAGAAGGAAGTCATCAATTGTTGTTTCACATTGTTCTTCTGCAAGAGCCTGAAGAAATGGAGTCTCTGTTGAGCCTTCCTGGCCACCTGGGTTGTATTAATTTTCCAGGCAAGATCTTCACTGAAATAAACTCCCAGGAATTTGAAGGAGGAGACTATCTCCACCTGGCCTCCCATGATGTACAGTGGAGCAAGTTCCTCTCTTTTCCTCTGGAAGTCCAACACCATCTCCTTAGTTTTGCTGATATTTAGGTGCAAATTATTTTCTAAGCACCATGAGGATAATTTTTGGACCTCCCCCCTATATACTGATTCATCTCCACCCGTTATAAGATCCATTATGGTAGTGTCATCTGCTAACTTAATGATTGCAGTGGATGGGTCAGATGCTACACAGTCATAAGTATACAATGAATACAGGTAGGGACTAAGCACACAGCTCTGTGGGGAGCCAGTGCTAAGCTTCAACGAGGTAGATGTGACAGGCCCAATTCTCACTGTTTGTGACCGATCCCTCAGAAAGTCTTTAATCCAGTCACAGATGCTAGAAGAAAGGTCCAAGTCAGTCAGCTTTTTAATAAGGATGCTCGGAAGGATGGTATTAAAAGCCAAGCTATACTCAATAAACAGCATCCTGACATAATTACCAGGTTTCTCCAGATGACTAGCTGCAAGATGAAAAGCAGTGGCTGTAGCATCATCTGTTGACCTATTCCTTCTGTAGGCAAACTGATGTTTATCAAAGTCCGGTGGAAGGCATGTCCTAAGATGTTGGAGGACCAATCTTTCGAAGCATTTCATTACCACTGATGTTAATGCAATTGGTCTGTAGTCATTGAAACACTTAATTGCTGTTTTCTTGGGGACTGGGACAATGGTAGCTGCTTTCAAGCATGATGGAACACAAGCTGTTTGCAGGGAGATGTTAAAAATCCTTGTCAGCACCCATGCCAGTTGATTGGCACAGTTCTTAATCACTATCCCCAGCACCCCGTCTGGACCTGCAGCTTTACTGGGATTCACAGCCCTCAATGCAGCTCTCACCTGATGATCATGTAGAATGAGTGGCTGAGAATTAGAAGGCTGGCAGGCAGAAGCTACGATGCCTGATCTTCTTACCTCGTAGCGGGCGAAGAAGATGTTCAACTCCTCTGCCAACGAGGCATCAGCCTTGACTGTATTTGTATTACCCTTATAGTTGACTAGATGCTGCAGCCCCTGCCACACTTGCTTCGTGTTATTGTTTTCTAAGTAGCTCTCCAAGGGATCATGGATGTGGCAGAAGCTTAAATCCTAGCACTTGGAAGAGAGGATTACCCCAAGGGTAAACTACCCAAGGGACATGAGATTAGAGTTCCCTGTCATTGTCTGGAACTCAACATTTTCCTGTCTCTGCCGGACCTAGCCAAACAATAGAACACCAACCTATGGAGCATTTACTCAAAGATTTGGACCCTCAGGAGCTTAATGGCTTAGGAAATCGGATCATCAGGACACACTGAACAATCACTCACCAATGCAGATAGAGAGAACCTTGAACTGGTTTATATCTATAAAAACTGATGCTGTATCCATGATAATCTGCTCACTCACATCAACCAGGGTGCAACCACTGACTGTTTTCTACGTACTTACTTACTTAACTGAACAAACTTACTTAGGATTTTAAACCAATTGGCCCAATTTTCCCAAATGGAAAATTAACAAAATACAACAATACAAGAGAAATGCACAGGTTCCATAGTAGGGTATATAAAAAACTGCAATCAGCAGAAACAAAATTAAAAATACTAAAAATACTAAGGCAAGATGGCAGGGGGGAAACAGGGGGACAAACTCATGACACACACACATAAAATAAGACAACCTCCTTGATCACTGAAAGCGGCCATATAGAGCCAGGCTTTTAACAGCTTCTTAAATGCTGAGAGGGACTCCGCAGTCCTCATTTCACTCTGAATATGGTTCCAAAGTGTGGGGCCCACCACAGAAAATGCACTGTTCTGGGTAGAGGCTTTATGTGCATCCCAGGGGGTGGCGATCTGGAGCACAAGGGACTGTGTTGTTTTGGTAGGCCGGCTGACATTGACCTTAGGATGATACACTCCATTAGATATTCTGGTCCCAAGCCATGGAGAGTTTTGTAAATCAAAACCAATACCTTGAACCTTATTCAGGAGGCAACAGGTAGCCAATACAGTGAGCCAGAATGGGGGTGATGCGGTCATATCAACCTGCACCAACCATCAGTCTGGCCGCAGCATTCTGCACCTGCTGCAATTGCCGAACGAGGGTCAAGGGACCCCCATGTAGAGAGTGTTACAATAGTCTATATTCGAGATGACCAGCGCTTGCACGGCTGTCCTCAGGGAGCTGTTGTCAAGGTAAGGGCGGATCCAGGTGATTAGCCTAAGTTGGTAAAATGCTGCCCTGGACATGGCTGCCACCTGGGACTCCAGGGACAATGCCAAGTCCAGGTCAACACCCAGATTCCTCACTCTCTCCACCAGCTGGAGGGGAGACCCTCCCAAGATGGGGAGAGAGCCCCTATACCCATCCGGAGAACCCCAAAAGAGCAGAACCTTGGTCTTCTCAAGATTGAGATTGAGCCTGTTGGTCCTGGTCCATTCCAAAACCTTGCCCAGGCAGCGACCAAGGATCCTCACAGATTCCATCGCAGAGGTGGAAAAGGAGAGATAGAGCTGTGTATCATCAATGTACTGATGACAGCAGACTTCAAATCTCTGAATGACCTCAGCCGTGGCCTCATATAGATGTTAAAAAGCATGGGGGAGAGTGCCGACCCCTGGGGCACTCCACAAGTGAGGGACCAAGGAGCCGACAATTCTCCACCCAGGCTTACTCACTGGGCACGGTCCTGGAGAAAAGAGTGGAGCCAGGACAGAGATGAATGACCAACTCTCACCTTCAAAAGCCTGCCCAAGAGGATACTGTGGTTGACAGTATTGAAGGGAGCCATCAGCACATTATTGTGTCCACAGACTGGCAGGGATCCCAGGGGCTCAGGCAGATGATGTGTTTCATAACTTGGCCCCTGGGTCATACATCAGGAAACGAATGTGCAAGTCTTCTGAATGTTAACCATGAGGCCTACCCAATAAACTATAGCCCTTGCCTGTATATGTGTATTTTCCACCAAGAATAAATAAATAAATAAATAAATAAATAAATAAATAAATAAATAAATAAATAATAATAATAATAATAATAATAATAATAATAATAATAATAATAATAATAATAATAATAATACCTTTTATTGTCAAAGTACAACCTGTGTACAATGCATTATATGTGTTCACACACTACATCTGTACATCTTTGCTTCTTCCATTCTTATCCTTCCAGGTGAGAACAAAACTTTCCAGAAGTTTCCTGCAGGAGAGATTGCAAGAGGTGTTGCGATTTGCTCAAAGCGTATTCTGCTACTAAACAAAGGGAATAACATTTAGACTCAAACTGCCTCAAGTTAAGAAATTTCTGTTAAAAAAATCATCTCCCGCACTCTGAGTCACATGACTCAGTATACAACAGATAAATAGCTACAGACATTGCTTCACTTGAGGCAATTAACCTCAAAATGTTATGTCTTCTATGTGTACAGGAGTCCTGTAGCCTGTGTTCCACTGCAAGACCCTTTTTAGGCTGTGTGGGGGGAATGCTGTACTTTGCACAGAAAACAGTTTGTTTTCTATAGGATGTTACATTTTGTGCAATTTTCACTGTTTTTGTACAAAATAAACCTGTGCTAATGGTGCCATGGGGGAAAAAAGGTTTTTGTTTTTGTTCTTTTTCTCAAACAGGAGTGAAATATGTAGCAGCTGATAGTTTTTAAAAATGATCTTACTTTAAGGATAATTATATTATTAATTTTTGGAGTAAGAGAAGAGTGTAGTGTTTCTTGACTAGCGACGGGTACATGAGTAATTTCATCAAGGTGTGATGTTTTAGTGATGTAATCCTCCAGACACCCCCCGCTACTTCTTTCATTGAACAGAGAAAGATAGCAGTAATATAATACTGAACCACCACAGATAAAGTTAAGAACAAAAATAGAGTTTCCCTTCTGTTGGAGCATAGCCTAGGTCCACTTCATAGCACTCAAGAGAATGATAAAATGACCATTTAAAACTCAGGCTTTCATATCATGGTTGCAATGAGAACTATTATTCCATAGAGTCCCATTAAAGTTCAGTAACTGAACAAACAGCTGAGGATTTTGTACCACTTGGGACAGTGATTTTAAATCAATTGTCCCTGAAAACACAGAGCTGTGAGTAACAGCACCATTGTAATTTGCTGGATAAATTAGGAAGTAAAGATAAAGTTCATTTTCCTCCAAACCCATTCCATTCTTAATCTAAAAATGATTACCATGGTGATCAATACTACTTATCTGGTGGGATGTGGCATATTTTGCCATCTGGGGTCTAGTGGCTGTGTGAGTTCCAAAAACACCATGCTTCTTTTTATTAGGACAGAGAGATGGGGTACAAAGAAGGCTGAACACCTTAAAAGCCCTCATCCCACAGTGGTAGTAAGCTCCATTCAATAGCCTTTGATTGCTCATTGTCCATATCTGGGTCTCAGTTCTTGCCTATCCGTGTCCATGGTTTAGGACTGGTATCAAGTTCTCAGCAATCAGCCCAACCATCTGATACCGTTCAGTGAAGGCTGATAATTTCAGGCATATTGTGGTTCCCTTACCCCACAGCTTGCCCCACTCTGGACCATGTGTAGTAGCTGATGATGATGTCTCTTCCTTCTCCATTACCTATTTTATATAGGTGGATACCTCTTGGATCAGGAAGCTCAGTGGGCAACTAGGTCACTACTGCAAGGCAGAGGAATTATGGGTGCTCTCCCTCCTTGGCCTCTATCAGATAACCGATTCTCCAGTCAAAGGATCCTGGAGGAGCAGGGGCTGATTTTCACCCAGCACACAGAAGACAGGTGGTGGTGGTGGTGGTAGGTTCCACCAAAGTTCTGACCAGCTCTTCAATCCATTTCTGATTAAAGTAGCAAACCATCTCTGCCTTCTTCCTCTCTGTGTAAAATCTGGCATCTGGCATTCCACCCCAGCTGTGGCCTTGCCCCCAAGGAGCAGTAATCCTCCTGTTTACCACCTTCCATGTCCTCAGGCCACCCTGACTGGACTGGACTGCATCTGCAGGGTACAATATGATGATTTGCATACACCAGGGGGCATGGGGATAAGGCAGATGATCCACTAGGGATGGCTGAAGGGTTCCACTCATATTCACCTTGCAACAAACCTCTCAGCTTGATCAAGATAACTGCTGTTTTGGAATCAGAGTGCCCGTGAGAATACAGCCCACCACTGAATGCCCATAAACACAATAATCATCTATAAGCCTCCTATCTGTAGTCCAATTTGTCAATAAAAGAAAACTATCAACAGTCATTTTTCCCTTTTTTGTAGTTGTGCCATCTTGGGAACTACATGGAGCAACCTTAGTACAGAATTTGTTTTAGGACCTTTCAAACCAGGTAAGCTTTGAGAGTAACATTGTCAAAAACTCCTTTGTTATTGAATCATTTAATGAGAGTATGTTTTGCATAAATAATCTCACGACTCTGAAGGCAGGATTTTAAAAAAAAATTAGCCCCAAATAATCTTCTTCCTAGTGTTTACCCCACAGGTGTTGGGGGGGGGTCCACTTTTCGGATCATTAAACACCACATTCCCTGACTGGACTGCATCTGCAGGGTACAATATGATTATTTATATTCCCTTATTGACTGTGTCCTGTCATCTCTGTTTTGGCTGCCCACGTGGCTGTGGCCCAAATTATTCAATAAAATCTATTTGTGCTTACTTAAATGCTAAGAAGAACTGAATTTACTCAGGGAGATGTAATAGATACTGGTTACAAGCCTTATCTTTCTTCTTTGATGTGTATGTTTTAGGTTTTATGCAAGCTGTTTTAAAGCTAGCTGGATAAAGGAAAAGGAGAGAAGTATAGAAATTAATGGCTCCTAGGACTAGAAAGTCTAAGAACAAATTGTGTGGGAAGAAAGATACCACTTTAAAACAAAAGTAGGACAAAGTGTCTAGAGGCCCATCTTTCTTTACGCTGCAATTCAAGTAACGATATGTGTTTTCCAGTATTTGAATTCTTGACTTGAAGGGCATCTGCATTCTGCAGAGCAATACGTCCCTGCGCCAGCACAATGAAACAGCAGAAGTACACCATGGGGTGCACAAACACAGGAAGGACGCCAGAGGGAATGCGCCAATAGAAGACTGCCTTGGTTCCTGCAATTACCTCCCCAGCAGAGGCCCCCTGGAGTTACTTTATTACTGCAATAAAGCTGTGTAATAATTATGTCGAAGGAATTCATTTAAAAAGGAAGCCTAATGTTGACTGCTTTTCAGTAGCAGAGTCTGTAACGGCTACATCAACTCTATCATCCATACTACAGAGAGCCCAGTGAGAACCAGCTATACTCTGTGTGTGTGTGTGTGTGTGTGTGTGTGTGTGTGTGTGTGTGTGTGTGTGTGTGTGTGTGTGTGTGTGTGTGTGTGTGTGTGTGTGTGTGTGTGTGTGTGTTGTTACAGTCGTGACAGACTGTTTGTGGCAACATGTCCATGGAGTTTTCTTGGCAGGAATACTGGAGTGACTTGCCAGTTCCTACTCCAGGCGCCTACAGCACCTGGTATTCCCTAGAGGTCTCCCATTCAAGTACTCACCAGGGCCGACCCTGCTTAGCTTCCAAAATCAGGAGAGATCGGATGTGGTTAGGGAAGCCTCACAAATGCAAGGGGATTGGGGTAAGGTGGGGGCAATAGCTCGATTTGACTGTCAAAAGCTGCCTACCTCTCTGGTGATGCTTCAGCTGTGCTACAGGCCTCACCTAATGCATTAGGTAGCAGTTCACCTCTCCCTCCACCCCACCCCAATCCTTTTTACACCCAGCAGGAAGAAAGTGAAGAAATATCCTCTCACAGGGTTGGGAAATTAATGGGCTGTTGGCCTTAGAAACCTCAGGCAGGTGGTTTTAAAAAGAATTATTATTCTGCTTTCATAATATATACACATGGTTATTCCGCAAACAAACTTTTCACCATAAAATGCCCAGAATATAGTTGCTTTAACCACTTATTTAGAACTCAGGAAAAAACTAATAGGCCAATTAATGAAAAGGACTAACAGAAGCAGAGCTGACAAGAAAGCAGTTAGTGTTACCACATGTAGAAATCTCTCTGAAATGGATCTAATTTTCTTGTTAAAATACCAACAATTAGAGATGGGCACGACCAGGAAAAATGACGTTTTGAGTTGTTGTGTGTCGGAGCCAGCCCATTTCGGCTAGTTTCCGTTTGTCGTGAAATTTTTCAAAAATTTGTCGTTTCGTTTGTCATTTGTCGTTAGTACTGGTTTGGGGGGGTAGGGTAGCAGGCTCCTGGAGGCACCTCTCTGGGGTGGATGCCTCCTCTGGCCCCCTACAAAGGGAAAAGGAAGGGTACATGACCGTGTAGCCATTGTGTACCAAGTGGCACTGGCAGAGGCACCTCTCTTTTGGGTGCCTCTAGCTCACCAAGAAGGACAGCATACTGGCGTACAGGTTTGGAGTTTTTTGGAACTTTGGACTGTGAGCGAGGTGAGAGAAGAATGCCTCTGCTGGGCGCCCTCTGACTCACTAAGAAGGACAGTGTACTTGCATGTAGTGCAATGCAAGTACAGATCTGGCTTAGGGTTGGGGTTAGGGCAAGGGGTAGGCTTAGGGTTATTATGGGTAAGGTTAGGGTGAGTTAGTGGGCTGCACCTCTGGGTGCCTCTGACCCACTAAGAAGGACAGTGTACTGGCGTATGGGTTAGGGTTAGGGTTAGGGCTAGGGCTAGGGCTATAGTGGGCTTTTTATGCCCAACTGGCACATCCCAGAAGTCTCAGTCAAAACCTGGCCAAGTGGCCATGCGATTGGTGGAATGGCTCCAAAAATTTGCATGGTCCCATCCCATGGCCAGCCCATCATTGCGCAGGTGTAAAAAAATAAAAATAAAATAAAATAAAATAAAATCAATGGAGACGTTTTATTGCTAGAAAAACCCACTGCTGCTACTGTAAAAATTCAAGCATTTAAAATAGCTAATTTTCGCATGTTTCTGTGGTGCTTTGGTGAGGTTTTGGACCACAATTTCAAAAAAAATATTGTGGTTGCCATTTTGTATCCTCCCCGCACCGCATGGCAAATGGAGACGACGAGACTGATCCCCCCCAGCCTGGTACCAGGTCCAGCAGCCCAGGACAGGAGAGGGGGGGAGGCCAGGGACCCCTCCCCCCAGAAACCACCCCTCTGGTAGGTGCCCTCAGACAGGCATATTTTCACCTGCTTTTTTGGCCAGAAATCGGGATTTTTTTTATTTTTAAAACTTTTTTTCTGTGCCGCTTGGCATCGCACGATCGCCACGCGATGCCATGAACGACAACGACAAATCAGACCCAATTCATCGTTTATCGGTTTGAGTTCGAGTTCTGACAGCTTAATTGTCGTTTGTTTCCATTGCGTAACGGAAACGAGGAACGGAAACGGAAGCAAGAATTTCGCCAAGTCGTGCCCATGTCTACCAACAATTATATAGTATGATTATGTGTATGGTATACAGTCTGATATTGTAATTATTTGAGCTACAGGACAAGCCCTACCATCATCTTATCAAAATGCTGTTCCCACGTGCATCAGGTCACACCTATACAGCACTATCAGGCTGGATGTATGAGCTGATACAGCTCCAGGGAGTACCTGGCTCAAAGCCAGAGGATAGTTAAAATCAGCTTGATTGATTGTGTGAAGTAACCTAAACTTATCTGTAGCAAGATTTGTGCAGAGACAGTTTTTACAAAGCATACAGACAAGTATCCTAGAATTTACTTTCTGGAATTTGCTTCACATTTTTCTTTTTTGATTTGTTTTGTTTTGGGCAGAGTAGAGAAGTCTTCAAAAAAACACTGAAAAGTTTGTTTTCAGAAAAAATATGTTTAACACTGTAAATATTTGAGATGCATTTAAGGCAGTGCTGAGTTGCAGTTAGACATGCCTTCAGACATTCGTCAGTCTGATCGACAGACTGTTTCATCAACAGACTGATGGAGTTGCTTAGATGAGTAGAAAAACATTTTGCTCTTACAAGAAAAGAAGTCCAGTTGTCATGACTCAGCTTTCAGATATTAACACTGCTGTTACTACTTACATAAATTATAGTTGTACACACAAAAGTCAAACTGCAAACATACATAAGCAGGTTGCATAGCTCAGTGGTTTAGGTAACTGGCTGCAGAAGCTAGTTACTCGCCACTGGACCTCCTGGGTGAATAGTCAGCCAGTATAGTCATGGGTAAGCTGTACAATCTCAGAGTGCCCCCGGAAGAAAGAATGTTAAAGCACATTTGAATATTCTGTACCTAGAAAACCCTGAAAATGGTCACTGTAAGTTAGAATTGGAATTGACTTCACACAATATGCAGTTATATTATAGACACATAAGCTAAGTTGAAGACAATCAAATGCTAAAAGCATCTCCCATTTCCCTAGGCTCTGCATAGAAGTTCATGTTCAATAACTGTTCATCGTAAGCATTTCATTTTTTGAAAATCTACACTGCTTAAGCACTAAGCACTATTCACTTGTTGCCTGGTATGCTTTCAGAGTACAGTAATACCTTGGAAAATGAATGCCCCTGATAAAGAATATTTCAGATAACACAAATGGAAATTTGCGGATATAGGGTTGTCTGATAATGAATGTAACCTATGGGCTGCCTCGGATAACAAATGTTTCAAAATGCCTTGCAAAAAAAGTGTACCCAGGATGCATTGCAGCCCCTGTAGTTTGTGGAGGGGAGGGAAGAGTTAGAACTTGTTTATGCTGTTTTGGAAGCCTTATGAAAATCAAGATAGACAATATCCACCGGTTCACCCAAATCCACATGCCTGTTAACCTTACAGAAGCCATGCTGATTTTCCCTCAGCAAGGCATGCTCTTTTATGTGTTTTAAGATTTTCTCTTGAGTGGGGCTTTCCACCATCTTCCCTGGGACAGATGTAAGGCTAAGCAGCCTGTAGTTTCCCAGTTCCCCCCTCCTACCTTTTTCAAAAATTGATGTGACATCCGCTATCCTCCAGTCCTCTGGCACTGTGGCTGTTTTAAGAGACAAATTGCATAATACCATTAAGAGATCTGCAATTTCATTTCTCTTTTCCTTAATAATCCTTTGGTGGATGCCATCTGGGCCCGGGAACTTGTTGATGTTCAATTTATCAGTTAAACCTAAAACCTCCTCTCTTTTAACCTGTATTTTTTTTAATTCTTTAGTTTTACTTCTTTAGATGCAAACAACTTATTTAATTTCTTTGCAATTTCCAAGTCCTCCTTTACCTTGCCTTTTCCTCCCACACCATCCAGAGGGCCAACTGGTTCTCTGGCAGGTTTTCTATTTCTAACATATTTAAAGAAGCTTTTAATATTTCCATTTTTATTGCTAGCCATACATTCCTCAAAGTTTTTTCTTTGCCTCTCTTATCATCTTCTTACATTTATTTTGCCAGAGTTTGTGTTCCATTTTATTTTCCTCATTTGGGAAGGATTTCCATTTATGGAAAGACCTCTCCCTGCGCTTTAGAGCCTCTCTGGTGCCACTCATTAACCATGATGGTGCCCTCTTGGAAATAGAGGAGCTCTTCTTTCTTTGTGGTATGAACTTGTGCTGGGACTCTATTACCATTGTTTTAAAAAGGCTCCATGCAATCTGGAGAGATTGGATTCTTTTTACCTTCCCTATCAATTTCTTTCTAACTAGTTTCCTCATCCGAGGGAAGTCTGCCCTTTGGAAATCAAGGGTTTTTGTGTCAGAGTTTTTGACTCTTCCCCCAACATTCATGGCAAAGGAGATTGCAGCATGGCCACTGTTCCCTAGAGGCTCAGTGACATTCACATCCCTGACTAGGTCCTGAGTATCATACAGTATTAGATCCAGAGTTGCCTGTTGTCAGGGGGGGGGGTCCATGACCAGTTGCTCTAAGGCACAGTCATTCAGCATGTCGAGAAACCCGGTTTCTCTTTCTTTCCCCAAGCTTGTATTGGCCCAATCAATGTGGGGATAATTTAACTTCCCCATGATTGCTATCCTGTTCCTCTTAGATACCCACATGATTTGTCTCCTCATTTCAAGGTCCCCCTAAAGTTTTTGATCTGGTGGACGATGTCCCTTCTTTGACATAGATGACCAATCCACCTCCAACCCACCCCTCTCTATCCCTCCTATAGAGTTCATAGCCTGGGACTGAGGTATCCCACTGGTTCTCCACATTCCACCAGGTTTCTGTTATGGCTATTATATCAATGTTATCCCTGCTACCAAATGTTCAAGTTTCCCCATCTTTGCTTGGAGGCTTTGAGCATTTCTGTAAAAGCACCCGTGCAGTGGATCCCCAGGAATGGCTACTTCTTTGCCCCCTCCCCACGTGTACTCAAGTACACACTTTCCCGAACTGGATGCTTCCCAGCTTCTGTCAGCTTTCACCCAATTATCAGTCTAAAAGCTGCTCTGCACTGGGACCAAAATGGTTCAAGTGCAACCCATCCCTGCCAAACACATTTGGCTTGTCCCAAAATGTTATCCAGTTCCTGAGAAATTTGAAGCCCTCCTCCCGACATCATCACCTCATCCATACATTGAGGCTTCTGAGCTCTGTCTGCCTGGTAGGTCCTGCATGAGGAACAGGCAGCACTTCTGAAAATGCTACCTGGGACTTCAATCTTCAATACAATGAGGAACAGGCATGAGGAACAGGCAGCACTTCTGAAAATGCTACCTGGGACTTCAATCTTCAATACAATGGGCTCTAGCCATACATTCATGAGCATGGCTTACACCCTTTCCCCATGCAGCAAATCCCTATCTATGTGCAGTCCTCATGATCCAATGGTCTGGAATCCACAGCCAGTGTTGGTGGGCAGGATTTAGGAGATTTTGATCCCTTTCTCCCAGAAAAGTTAACATTCTCTTGCTTCATATCTGCAGATACATCTTTATCAAGGATTGTGCAGATTATCTAGGTGATTAAAAACAGGGGATGTTTCATCACTTTCTAAATTACACCTTAATGAATGAAGTTGTGATTAAAGTCATTTAGAACACACTTTCCTCTTCATACATCTATTCAGAAGCAGGTCCCAATGAGTTCAAGGTAAGCAGATACAGCATTGCATCTTTAATTACTTGTGCATACACGGGTGGGTGGGAGTCATATTAATCATCTCCCATCTAGCAGAGAATACAATGACAAGAAGAAATGTTCTTAGTACCAGGATTTAGTTCTGCTATGCCACGTGAAGAATTTAGTAGAAATAGTGGTGGTGGTAGTAGTGAACATATACCTCAAACCATCTGCAACACAAAATTTCAGAACACATTATGGAAAGGATGGCACTTCACTTTTTAAAAATTACAGGTGAAACTTTAAAAATTAGAATATTGTGCAAATCTTCATTTAATGCAGTAAGTCAACTGAAAGGGTGAAACTAATATACGAGATAGACTCATCACATGCAAAGCGAGATATGTCAAGTCTTACTTTGGTATAATGGTGATGATTATGGTGTACAGCTTATGAAAACCCCAAATTCACTATCTCAGAACATTAGGATTGTGTGAAAAAGTTCAATATTCTAGGCTCAAGGTGCCCCACTCTAATCAGCTAATGAATTCATAATATCTGCAAAGGTTTCCTGAGCCTTTAAATGGTCTCTCAGTCTGTTTCAGTAGGAATCATGATCATGGGAAAGACTGCTGTCCTGACAATTGTGCCGAAAACCATCATTGACACCCTCCCCAAGGAGGGAAAGCCCCAAAAGGTACAGATTGCAAAAGAAGTTGGACATTCCCAAAGTGATGTATCAAAGCACATCAATAGAAAGTTTTGTGGAAGGAGAAATGTGGAAGAAAAAGATGCACAAGCAGCAGGTTTGACTGCAGCCTGGAGAGGATTATCAGGAAAAGGCCCTTCAAAAGTGTTGGAGACTTTCACAAGGAGTGGACTGAGGCTGGAGTTAGTGCATCAAGAGCCACCACACAGAGACAGATCCTGGTCACGGGCTTCAAATGTCGTATTCCTCTTGTCAAGCTGCACCTGAACACTGTTGTTCAATGGTCCAAAGCCCTCTTTTCTGAGGAGAGCAACTTTTGCATCTAATTCAGGAACCAAGGACCCAGAGTCTGGAGGAAGAATGGAGAGGCACACAATGCTTGATGCTTGAAGTCCAGTGTGAAGTTTCCACAGTCTGTGTTGATTCGGTGAGCCATGTCATATGCTGGTGTTGGTCCAGGGTCAACACAGAAGTCTACCAGGAGATTGTAGACCACTTCATGCTTCCTTCCACAGATGAGCTTTATGGGGATGCAGACTTCATTTTCCTGCAGGACTTGGCACCTGCCTACACTGTCAAAAGTACCAAAACCTGGCTCAATGACCATGGGATTATTGTGCTTGATTGGTCAGCAAACATGCCTAACCTGAACCCCATAGAGTATCTATGGGGCATTGCCAAGAGGAAGATGAGGGATATGAGACCAAACAATGCAGTGGAGCTGAAGGCCACTATTGAAGCATTCTGGTCCTCCATAGTTCCTCAACAGTGCCACAGGCTGATAGCATCCATGCCACGCTGCATTGAGGCAGTAATTGATGCAAAAGGGGCCCAAACCAAGTACTATGTACATATGCATGCTTATACTTTCCAGAGGTCTGATATTGTTCTATTTCCAATCTTTGTATTATTGACGTCATGTAATATTCTAATTTTCTGTAATTGTGAATTTGGGGTTTTCATAAGCTGTATGCCATAATCATCACAATTATACCAAAGTAAGGCTTGACATATCTTGTGTTGCATGAAATGGGTCTATCTCATATATTAGTTTCACCTTTTGAGTTGACTTACTGAAATAAATGAACATTTGCATGATATTCTAATTTTTCGAGTTTCACCTGTAAATCTCATGCTTGACTACTGTCACAAGGTAACTAATTCACAAGTAGAACCCTAAAGACTACACTCCACCTGCTGCATTTTTTAAAATCCTGTTTCTCATATTAAAGGATGTCACCAATATAAAAAATGTTTGCTTTTTCACTTAAAGGACAAAGGAAATGGGAAATCATAATTCTCCTATGATATGTTGATATCTAGGGTTGGTCGTGAACCACCTGTTCAGCAGTTTGCGCCAGTTTGCTTATTGGCCAAACAGGTATTCCATGCTTCAAAGCCTCACCCCTTTTTGTGGGTGCCCACTTGGAAGGCAGAAGCCTGGCATCTCTGTCCAGGCTCATCCGCATGCTGCCTCAATGTGTATTTTCAACTTGACTTCCCTACCTACATTCCAAGTATTTGTCCCACTATGATTTGGGGGACAAAATCATAGTGGGACAATTTCCAAAAGGTAACCTATGCATACATTTGATCCACATTTTCAGACAAAGGCTTGGGTCATGTATCCGGATTCTGACTATTCAGCTTGTATATATGCTTGCCTACATAGATAATCAGTGATTTCTGGAAGTCCTGATAGCAGCAGTCACTCGTATCAAATATCATTGGCATTGCTTAATGGATCGAAAGCTGTCCATGGCACCTGGTGGCCTAGCTTCTGTTCCATTTAAGTTTCAGCATTTTGTCTCCCATCTCTGTGCACCACAGGCCAATACTATTTATTCCAGCACTATTATGAAAACAGCTATCTTTCAAGCAGAAAAAAATCCTAAAGGCCTAATAGATCTCCAAAGAATTGCTCTGAAAATAATGAGGTCCTGCAACCTACTTTCTGTTGTCATCGTCATTTATTTTTCTATTGTAGCAGAGCCCAAGGCACTAACTGAATAGATGTGGTCAAGATGTAACACTGTGAAGATTTGACCACTGCTCAACAAAGCGACTTTCTGTGGACATTGATGCTCAAGTAGTTTTAACCAGAGAAATAATATATGATGTCTAATGCTGGCCTGATTTCTTTTCCATTTGACAACGTTACACTGGAAAACAACAGTCCTATAACAACCAGAAAACACCAATCTGCTAGGCAGTTTTCAGTTAATTGTAAACATGTGTAACATCACTTTAGGTCTGTTCTGATGCTTTAAAAATGGGGAGAATAAAAATATAATAAGAATAAACATCTTGTCCCTCTCGACTTGATGCATGTATTTATGGAAGGTTCTTAAAATAAGAACATAAGAACATAAGAAGAGCCATGCTGGATCAGGCCAACGGCCCATCTAGTCCACCAGATGCTCCTGGGAGCGCATGAGACTAGATATCTGTCTCCTGATACCACTCTCCTGCATCTGGCCCTTGAAGTACCCTGGTTTTAAGCCCGGCGATTACACAACTTCATCATGGTTTGTAACCTGTGATGGATTTTTCCTCCAGGAATCTGTTCAATCCCCTTTTGAAGGCATCCAGGCCAGATGCCATCACCACATCCTGTGGCAAGGAGTTCCATAGACTAACAATGCGTTGGGTGAATTTTTTTCTTTTGTCTGTTCTTACTCTCCCAGCCCTCAATTTGAGTGTTTGTCCCCTAGTTCTGGTATTTTGTGAGAGGGAGAAGAGCTTCCCTCTATCCACTTTATTCATGCCCTGCATAATTTTGTACATCTCAATCATATCCCCCCTCAGGTGCCTTTTTTCCAGACTAAAGAGCCCCAAATGTTTATGTTCAGAAGATCTCCTACTGGTAAGTTTGTCCAGTTGGTTCACATACCCTGACTGAGTCTTTCCATTCATTGGGGTATCACACATTCACCTCTACTGTTCAAATGGTACTTTCTCATTTATCACACCTTGGGTGTTCAATGTGAATTGTTTGGTGGTGAGATAGTTTGAGGTAGGATGGGTTGAGGGGAAGAAACAGATCTTGAAAAATAGCATCCACTGATCACTGTTTTCAAAGCTCAAAACATGAGTTTACAATCACTATACTCATAGTACATTGTTAATAATAATATATTTTAATATTCTATTATTATTTATATTTTATGAACAACTTTGGGATGACTTTGAATGTAAAATTGGTGTTTTTCCTCTAAAATAAATGAATAAAGGGGCACAATCTATTTCTTCTCCATGTATGAGCACAGCTTAGAGTTTTATTTTGTTGGGAACATAATTGCTTATAAGAATTCTAACCATCCAGAAGTACTAAAAATAGCATATAATCAAAACCCTGAGGCTGAAACCATGAGGCTGTCTTGCCTAGAGCAGCTCATTTGGAAATACATGAAAGGGTGATAATTTGTGAAAACATTTGATTCACTATGACTATGTTTTCTCGGACAGGAAAAAAGCACATGAAGCTTTGTATCTCAAATAACAAAACCAGTTGAGCCACCTTCATATTCTTCACCTTCAGTTGGGATATTATGTTTTACTACTAGGGATGGGCACAAAACAAACAACAAAATGCTATTTTGTCGTGTTGTGTCGTTATGTAATGAAATGAAATGAACAAAACGACACAAGGAAGCAGCATTTCATTGCAGACTAAATGAAACAGTGTTTTGTTGTTGTTGATCAAATGAACCATTTTGTTCTGTCTGTAAGCCATGTGAGGGAGGGGAAAAAAGGTAAAACGGAAAAAACTCCCCACCCCAGCACCGATCATCTGGCAGTTACTACTCTTTCATGCCTCAAATTATCCTAGAGTGGCTCTAACAGAATGACCCAACTGAGTCAGATCAGGTGTGCTCATTAGGTGGTATTTTGGAACCTGACTACTAAATTTTACTTGGATCCTGACAGTAAGAAAAGTTCACTGTACCAGCCTCAAGACACTGAACAAAGGACTACAGGTTCAGAAAAGACAGGGATTGCAACATAGTCACAAACATCTCAATACCTTGTTCCTGTGTGGCTGCCATTCACAGCAGAAACCTCAAACTCAAAAACACTACCAAATTCCAAGTCCTACATATTGTTCTTTCCAGGACCATCATGTACAGTAGCTCATATTTAAATCTCCATGATGATAGTCTCATGTAATACACCAGTAGAATCATGTGGTAGATTCATGTAGGAAGGAGCCAAGAAGCTTTTTGGTGGCTGCCTCTAAGCAGCATATGTCAGCACACACACACTACAGTTTTACAGATGCATGCAACTCAGTACGGTTTTGAAAAGTTTTGGGACTCTAAAAAGATTAATGCTGCAGACAGAGAAAATAATTTGAATAGTCTTATTCTGCTTTGCTAGGAAGGAAGTGCTGTAATCCTCTTTAAACTGAGGACAGGTGGTCTATAAATCTGAATGAATAAATAAATTATGAAAGATAGATGATACTCATTTCCATCCCATTTTCCTGAGCATCTGGGCACTAAGGATTCATCTTTACAACATGGATATGCAGAACTCCCTGAGAAATGTGCTTAGGTTTACTGAAATTACTTGGCTTCCCTTAAAATTATTTAAATTATCATATCCAAAGAAACCTTAAAAAGGACATTGCTGTATATAAAACTTCAGTAGCAACTCTACTGGGTCACTGTAGCCATGTTACAATTTGTTAAGAATTCCAGACTGCACACATATTTTCCCAACTGCAGTCAATGGTTGGTGCTATACACCCAGTTAAGAACCACCTGTTGCTGTTCTCCAATGGCTCCCATTGGGCAGAAAGAATGCAAGTCCAATTTCATTTATGCTGTTTTCATAATATTGTACTCTTCTGCATTCATGCCATTCTTTGTTGAATCAACAGTACTGCTTTGCACTATTCTACTTAAGGCTGTTTTCTCTGAAGAGTCTAATCTCATGGGAGCAATACCAAAAACTTATTTTTAACCTTGATAAAACAATATTCTAAAAGTAGTACAGTAGTCTCCCGTATATTGCGGTCCCAGTATATCACAGATTTTTGATGTGCTGCTTTCTCTCCCCTCCCTCTCTTCCACCTTGGCAAACTGGCCTGACCAGTGGGTTCTCCTGCCCACTAATGCCGCAAACAGGGCACTTGTGATGCAGCACTTTCAACCCCCTCCACTTTGGCAAACTAACCTGACCTGTGGGAGCTCCTGCCAAGGTGGAGAGGGTTGAAAATAGTGCATCACAGGCACCCTGTCTGCAGCATGAACAGGCAGGAGCTCCTGCTGCTCAGTTTGCTGAGGTGGAGTGGGTTGAAAGCAGCATGTCACAAGCGACCTGTCTGTATCACTGCAGGCAAGAGCACCTGCCAGTCAGTTCACTAAGTTTTCCGCACATCATGGATTATCCTTTATCACGGGTGGTTAGGAAACCTAATCCCCACAAAAAACAGGGGGCTACTGTATTTTACCTTCTTTCAAAGAATTCATTGGAACAATACACTTACAGATGTAATGTAAAAGAATGAATTTCAGAAAGAAATAGCACGTCTTTTCTGTCCTGCACATACCATTGGACAACAGGTTCGCATGACTGTTGTCCATTGGCCATCCTGATAGAGCCTCCCTCTATCCACTGTACTCATGCCCTGCATAATTTTGTATGTCTCAATCATATCCCCCTTCAGGCGCCTTTTTTCCAGACTAAATGCTGTAGCCTTTCATCCTAAAGGAGGTGTCCCAGCTCAGGAATCATTTTAGTCAATCTCTGCTGCAACTTTTCCAGTTCCACTGCGTCTTTTTTGAGATGTGGTGACCAGAACTGTATGCAATACTCCAGGAGAGGCCTTACTATCATTTTGTACAGTCACATTATAATGTTGGTGGTTTTATTTTCATTCCTCTTTTTGATGATCCCTAGCATGGAATTGGCTTTCTTTACTGCTGCCACACTCTCGGTAGACATGTTCATTGAGCACACCATGATCTCTTTCCTGATCCATCACAGATAGCTCAGAACCCATCAATTGATAGATAAAGTTTTTGGTTTTTTGACCCAATGTACATTACTTTACTTTTTCTGTCCCAATATGCATTACAGTATAGACTAATTTTGTCCCAATATGCATTAATGTCAATCAATCAATCACCCTTTATTGGCATACAGAAATAATAAACAACATATATATTACAATATGCATTTTTCTACATTGAAAAACATTTGCCATTTTGCAGCCCATTCACCAAGTTTGGAATGATCCTTCTGGAGCTCTTCACAACCTTCTCTGGACCTCACCACCTGGAAAATTTTCATGTCATCTGTAAATTTGACCACATCAATGATTATCCCTGTCTCCAGGTCATTTATGCACAGATTGAAAAGCACCAGTCCCAGGACATATCCCTGGGGCACACCGCTTTAAGCCACTCTCCATTTTTTGCTAAGGCCATGGCCAATGCAAATTACTTACTTACTTACTTACTTACTTACTTACTTACTTACTTACTTACTTACTTACTTACTTACTTACTTACTTACTTACTGGTACCACAAACCACTCTCCATTGTGAAATCTGCTCATTGACACCTACTCTGTTTCCTGGATTTCAACTAATCCTCAGTCCATAAGAGGACCTGCTCTCTTATCCTATCTGTGCAATTTTCTCAGCAGCCTTTGGTGAGGGACTGTCAAAAGCCTTCTGAAAATCAAGATAGTATCTACTTGTTCACCTAAATCCACATTCCTGTTGACCTTTTCAAAGAATTCTAAAAGGTTTGTGAGGCAAGACTTACCCTTACAGAAGCAAGGCTTGTTCTTCTATGTGTTTTACGATTTTTCTCTTTGTTGAGGCTTTTCACCATCTTTCCTGGTACAGGCACAAGGTTAACCCACCTGTAGTTTCCTATGTTCCCCTCCTTCCTTTTTCAAAAAAAAAAATGATGTGACATTCGCTATCCTCCAATCCTACTGCACTGTGGCCGGTTTAAGAGACAAGTTGCACATTTCTGTCAAGAGATCTGCAATTTCCTCAGTTCCTTAATAACCCTTGGATGGCTGCCATCTGGGCTGAATAACTTGTTGATCTTCAATTAATTAATTAGTCATAAAACATCCTCTCTTTTAACCTGTATTTGATTTAATTCTTTAGTCAAGAGGAGCCATTCAGGCAGCATAATCTGCCCAAGGTCTTCTGTTGTGAAAACAGATGTAAATAACTCATTTAATTTCTCTGCAATTTCCCTTTACATCCCTCACCATCCAGAGGGCCAACAGGTTCTTCAGCAGGTTTTCTACTTCTAACATATTTAAAGAAGCTTTTATTATTTCCCTTTATATTGCTAGCCATATGTTCCTCACGTCTTTGCCTCCCTTTTCAACTTCTTACATTTCATTTGCCAGAGTTTGTGTTTCTTTTTATTTTCCTCATTTGGGAAGGATTTCCATTTATGAAAGACCTCTCCTTGAGCTTTAGAGCCTCTTGAACTCCACTAGTTAACTATGCTAGTGTCCTCTTGGACTTAGAGGAGCTTTTCTTTCTTTGTGGTATGCACTTGTGCTGGACTTCTACTACCGTTGTTTTAAACAGGCTCCATGCACTCTGGAGTGATTGGATTCCTTTTAACCTTCCCTTTCAATTTCTAACTAGTCTCCTCATCTGAGGGAAGTCCGCCCTTCAGAAATCAAGGGTTTTTGTGTCTCATTTGCTTGACATTCTTTCCCTGATTACAGCATGGTCACTGTTCCCCAGAGTCTCAGTGACATTCACATCCATCACTAGATCCTGTCCAGGTACTTCATTGTCCCTTAAATTTTGTAATCTTCCCCAAACATATTGTCTCTCAAATTTGAAAGAACCCACTGGCCCCACTCTACCCCAAGGAAGAAATCTAGCCAACACGGAGATGCCAGAGTTCAAACTTGGGACAATTCACATCCAAGGAAGTATTTTACCAATATGCTAAAATCCAAAATGAAAGAGTGCAAATAATAATTAAAAGGTATCCACCATGTCTCCTCTATGATCTCATTTGGGGCAACAAAACAATGGCTATTTAGCAGATTAGCACTGTTCTCACAGATGAACTACATCTGAGGATGGACAGAATTTGTGCTAAAATGATTTACCTTTTCATTCTTTATGGTAGAGATGGGCACGACTAGGGAAAATGACGTTTTCGAGTTGTCGTGTGTTGGAGGCAGTCCATTTCGGCTCGTTTCCGTTTTTCGTGAAATTTCGCAAAATTAGTCGGTTCATGTTTTCGTTGTCGTTAGTACTGGTTTGGGGGGGTAGCGGGCTCCTGGAGGGAGCTGCAGGAGTCAGCCAGAGCCACAAGTGACAGACTGGCAGACTCTTTGCACCCGCTGTGTCTCACGTACTTGCATGTAGTGCAATGCAAGTAGATCTGGCTTAGGGTTAAGACGGGTTAGCCCAAGGGCTAGGGTTAGGCTAGTTACGGGTGAGGTTAGGGTGAGTATTGGGGTGCACCTCTGGGTGCCTCTCTGACCCACTTAGAAGGACAGTGTACTGGCGTATGGGTTAGGCTTAGGCTTAGGGTTCGGATTTGGGCTACGATTAGTGGGCTGTTTATGCCCGATTGGCACATCCCAGAAGTCTCTGTGGTCAACCTGGCCAAGTGGCCATGCGATTGGTGGAAAATTTGCATGGTCCACTCCCATGAGCGAGCCGATCATTGCAAATGTGCAGGTGTAAAAAAATAAAATAAAATAAAACAAAATAAAATAAAATAAAATCAACTGAGACTTTTTTTTGCAAGAAAAACCCACTGCTGCTACTGTAAAAATTCAAGCATTTTAAATAGCTAATTTTCGCATGTTTCTGTGGTGCTTTGGTGGGGTTTTGGGCAACGATTTCAAAACAAATATTGCAGTCGCTATTTTGGATCCCCCGCACTGCATGGCAAATGGATGCGCCCTCCCAGCCTGGTACAGTCAGCAAAACCTGACCATGCGATTGGTGGAATGGCTCCAAAACTTTGCATGGTCCACTCCCATGTGTGAGCCCATCATTGTGAATGCGCAGGTGTAAAAAAATAAAATAAAATAAAATAAAATCAACTGAGACTTTTTTTTTGCAAGAAAAACCCACTGCTGCTACTGTAAAAATTCAAGCATTTAAAATAGCTAATTTTCGCATGTTTCTGTGGTGCTTTGGGCAACGATTTCAAAAATAATATTGCGGTCACCATTTTGGATCTCCCGCACTGCATGGCAAATGGATGCGCCCTCCCAGCCTGGTACAGTCAGCAAAACCTGGCCATGCGATTGGTGGAATGGCTCCAAAACTTTGCATGGTCCACTCCCATGGGCGAGCCCATCATTGCGAATGTGCAGGTGTAAAAAAATAAAATAAAATAAAATAAAATAAAATCAACTGAGACTTTTTTTTGCAAGAAAAACCCACTGCTGCTACTGTAAAAACTCAAGCATTTAAAATAGCTAATTTTCGCATGTTTCTGTGGTGCTTTGGTGGGGTTTTGAGCAACGATTTCAAAAAAAATATTGCGGTCGCCATTTTGGATCCCCCGCACTGCATGGCAAATGGATGCGTCCTCCCAGCCTGGTACCAGCAGCGCAGCAGTAGCAATAGCCAAGGAGAGGGGGGCGGGGAAACCCCCCCAAATAAAACACCCTTCTGGCCTGGTAGGTGCCCTCAGACAGTTTTCGCCTACTTTTAGGTCCAGGAATCGGGTTTTTTTTTACTTTTAAAAACTTTTTTTCTGTGCCGCTTGGCATTGTGTGATCGCCGCAATGCAAGTAATGAGCACGACAAATCAGACCAAATTGTTCGTTCGTCGGTTCGAGCTCGAATTCTGGCGGAGTAATTCCCGTTTCCGTTTCCGTAGAGTAACGGATACGAGTAACGGAAAGGGAAACGGGAATACCGCTAAGTCGTGCCCATCTCTACTTTATGGTGTTAGCTCAGTTGCCTTTTTCTCCTTCTATCTCACTTCACCAAAGATCTAAACATCTGTTACTTCTTTTGTGTAGAACTTAAAACATCCATAGATCTCTGAGTCTTAATTACCAAAGCCCTGATAAAAGTTTTTAAGTAGCAGCTGTTGTCCTCAAGATAGCTCCAGGGACTTCTTCCATGTAATAACAGGGTAGAAAGAAACAGAATGACAGTAAAAGTTTCATTGGGACTAGAGTAGATGCCAAGAAATTGCACTGAACAGCCAATGTAGCACCTTCAGAAGCAAATATTAGTCTGAACATAAAGAAAACCCAAAACCCAAATCTCTCAATCAATCTGTTCTCCCTCTCCCCAAAAAATGGGGGAGAGAAAGAAACAGATGTGATTAGCAAACTTGATCTAAATTGGTACAATAAATCTGCCTTTAATAATAACAAAAAATTACCAGATAACTGCCACTGGGATCAGGATCACTAGTAGTGATCCAGCAATTATTTATCACTGTTAAAGTCTACCCCAACCCTCAAAGCTCTCAAAATATTCCCCAAGGCAAAAGGGACCCTATAGATCCTTGGAATTTGAAACAGAGGATAGGAGGCTGTCCATGACTTTAAATGAAACATTTTGAATAATGGACCTGCATAACTTTATGCAACAGGATTTTGCCCACAATTTTTGTGTTCTTAATGCTTAGCTTCAATCCTTTAGCACTTTCTTCATCAGTACTCATTACAATACCTTGATACTTTCTGACATCACATGGTGTCATCTGTGTATCTCAAAATATTTACGTTTCTTGAACCAAATCTCACTCCTCTATTATCTCACTCTAATCTGGGTTTTGTATATTTTCTGCATACAGTTTGAACAGATAGGCAGGTGTCACCCTTATCTGACATTTTCAAGAATGAGCAACCATTATATTTCTCCATATTCTATCCCAGATGTTTTGGACCACAACTCCCACACTCCTTTGTCATTGGCAACCTAGGCTTGGAATTCTGGGAGTTGTAGTCAAAAACATCTGGAGTGCTGAAGGTTTGCCACCACTTTTCTATTCTAATGGTAGTCTCTGCACCTCAGTATCAGATACTGTTGTACACACATTTCTTTCAAAACGATCCACATAATGATTTAAATTATCTGAACAGACAAAAGTAGGGGGTGGGGTGAGGGAATAAGGACAAACTGAGACAAAAATCAAATGTTGTGTTGGAGAAAAGTCTTATAGATATCATAGACAACCAAAAAGGCGAATAAGTGGGTGCTTAGTCACCTGAACTTTAATTCCACACTGCAATGCACACTTGGCTTGTGTCATTAACTCAGCCCTTTCTTCCTATAGTGGAATATTGTGAGGTGATGTGAGGGTAAGTTATGCAGTCTTTCATTTATTTTGAACTGTACAGTGCCCTCCCATCAGCTGCAGGAACTTCAGCAAATTTAGACAGACAGCATAGTGACCTCTAGAGGCCAATAGGGAAACAAATGGAAAACATCATTGTCTAATTTAAGCAAACATCCAGTATTGTATAACTTTTTAAGCCAGGATAGCCAGCATAAATTGGACTGATGTACAGTATGCATGCATGTTGATGTGTGTGCACAGCTGTGCAGACAAACACAAGCATACATGATGTAAGTGGGCTGTGTACAAGTAGACAGCACTGGCAGCATATATTTTACATCTGTAACTTTCCAAATGACTTCAATAAATATACAAACCATTACTCAAGTATTTCATGCACTGCTTCTTCACTACATACAGTATTACCCAACTGTGAATTACATGTGTTGATTTGGTAATACTGGTCTCTAATATGCTGCTTACCGAATGGACTCAAGGTCCCATTTCAATGGGAGCTGTCTATTAAAGGCAATGGGGAATTGGATCAAACATGTGAATAAAAATAAAACAAGCTAAGAAAAACTTATATCAAAATATGCTATAATTTCTATGTGGGAAGGGAATTTATTTATTTATTTATTTATTTATTTATTTATTTATTTATTTATTTATTTATTTATTTATTTATTTGACTTATATCCCGCCCATCTTCCCGGAGAAACTCTGGGCGGCTTCCAATGGACGGACCAAACAGTGGTCGTCAGTACAAAATACAATAGGCAGGTACAATAGACAATGAATACAATAACAATCAAAACAACAAGTTAAAAACACTTCTGGCACCCTTAGCATTCTAGCAAAAAAGAACAAAATGTCCCAACTCAAAACAAAAGGAGGATGGGAAGTAATTTTGAAAAATGAAATTAAATTGAGATGGAGAAATTTTCACAACCGTACTTCTGAAATTGATCAATACATAATGGTCTTAAGGCACAAATGGTTTCAAATATTGTACTAAAAGCTTTGAAGTAATGTGTCAGAAGTAATATTGTAAGGTATCTTCATAGTAAAGATGTAATAAGATTGTGTTACAAAAGTAACACAATAAGCTGTAATGCCATTAATTTTGAATATCATAATAATATTTTGTTATTACTGCTTTGTTGCTTCAAAAATAGGCATTTGAGCCTATTTTACATCTTCTTCTCTCATAAATCCTGTGATTTGAAGAACAATAAAGTATAAAGTAATACAATATAATGAGTAATATAACCTAATGAATAGATACTGAAATTCATGTAAAGATTAAAAAAATACAGACAGGGGGCTTTGTACTGTTTAATTTGCAACATTTGCTTAATTACAAATGGGGACAATAAACTTTCAAGTGTCATTAATGATCTATGATGGATGAATGATTCCATGTTGATATGAAGGATGCTGTTGTCCTGTTCAGTTACAGTGTGAGACCAACTATTGTTCCAGGATCTGGTTTCTTGATGTTTATTGGCTATTGTATTTCTAATGTGATTCTGCTATATAGTACTGTAGTTTCTCCAACTTTATTTTATTAGGGTAGGGTGTTTTCTCCCTAAAATTAAATATTATACAGACCTATGGCAAGGCAAGGGAGGTGGACTCAATGACCCCATAGCACCTTTCCAACATCATTGTTGGCTTCTCTAAAAGTATGTCTTTCCTCACAAACCTTTTAGAATTCTTTGAAAAGGTCAACAGGAATGTGGATTGAGGGGAACCAGTGGATATTTTCTGTCTGGATGTTCAGAAGGTGTTTAACATGATCCCACACCAAAGGGTGCTGAGAAAACTCCACAGTCAGAGGATAAGACAGCAGGATCTACTGTGGATTGAGAATGGGTTGGGAACCAGGAAACAGAGAGTAGGTGTCAATGGGCAATTCTTACAACAGAGAAGGGTGAAAAGTGTTGTGCTCCAGGGATCTGTCCTGCTTTTCAACCTGCTCATAAATGATATGGACACTGGGATAAGCAGTGAGGTGGCCAGGTTTCCAGATGGCATGAAACTTTTCTGGGTGGTGAAGACTAGAAGAGATTGTGAAGCACAGCAAAAGGATCTTGCCAAACATGGGCAAAATGGCAAATGCATTTCAATGCAAGAAAATGTCAAATAAGGCACATCAGGGCAAAAATGTCAAAACATTACTTATAATCTAATGGGTTCTAAGTTGTCCATGATGGATCAGGGAAGAGATCTTTGTGTGCTGACTCAATGGACGACTCAATGAAAGTGTCAACCCAATGTGTGGCAGTGGTGAAGAAAGCCAGTTCTATGCTAGGGATCATGAAAAGGGGAATTGAAAATAAAACAATCAATAATATAATGCCATTATATAAAACAATGGTAAGGCTGCACCTGGAGTACTATGTACAGTTCTGGTCACCACATCTCATAAAAGACATAGTGGAACTGGAAAGGGTGCAGAAGAGAGTGACTAAAATGATTACTGGGCTGGGAGACCTCCCTTATGCTGAAAGGCTACACAGTTTGGGTCTTTTTAGTCAAGAAAAAAGGTGCCTGTGGGGGAATATGACTGAGACATGCAAAATTATTTTCTGATGGATCACAATATGGTGTGGCAAGGGAAAAATTAAATTTCTTTCAACTGAGTGGCTGTCCTGTATCCCAGGATTTACAATAGCATGCATATGCACATATGTTGTGTAACACAGAACTCTACCATCTCTTTTTATATTGTCAGTGACTATAAGCAGAAAAAAAAAAAAGGCTAGAGGTTTTTTTACCCAGAAAAGTACTTTTGATTGACAGCCAAGATATAATCTATGATTTTCATCTTGGAAGACTAAAATTTATCCACAGATAAGGAAATAGAGGCCTTTGCTACATGAGAGTTAACAGTTAACAAGTGGCCAGAAGACAAACCTTCATCTAGCAAAATTTAGAGTGTTTATGGGTTCACCTTTATTGACCTATCACCATAGCCAGGGCCGGTGCATCCATTAAGGTGAACTAGGCAGTTGCCTAGGGCGCCAAAATGGACAGAGGGTGCCGGCCAGCCTGCTGACCCCCCGCCGCCCCCCTGCCACTGGCCACCATGGTCCCCCGCCCACCGTTGCCACCGCCCACCTCCTGCTCCACCCTACCCCCGCCCCTCGCCTAGGGCGCAAAAAAACCTAGCGCCGGCCCTGACCATCGCGAGAATAAACAGCAGTCCAAATTGCTTTCTAACATCTCTGTTTTTAACAGTGGCCAGCCACTCACTCTATTTTCTACCCAAACCCCAGTTCTTTTCTTTTCCAGTCACGTTTATAAAGATCTGTGTTTTATTCCACATTTATCACATCTCTTTCACCTTTTCTTTTGCTTTTACCACAGTCTAAACCACAAATTGGTGGGGGCACTATTGAGACTGCCATTAGATCTCCTCTCTATCCCCTCCACCAGTGTCTGAAGTGAGTGGATGTTCTAAGACACTGTTTGACTCTGGGATGGATTTACTACAGAAGGTGAAGGCCTCTTCATTGCGAAGGTTGAATGGGCATATCTAAGGGATGTTTCTTCTAAAGATTTCTTACTTTTGCAGCACGTTGATTTAGACAACCCTTGTAACACCTTCCAGTTCCACAGTTCTGATTGTGATCTCACATTTATCTTTAGACTCACATTTAAAACAGCTCTAATTTTGCAAATCCTAAAAAACACTTCCTCCTCCTCCTCATTGCCAGTTTTACAAGTCCCAGAAGTAAAGACATAAGTTGGGCTTGTAGAGTAGCACATTCTCTCTCTCTCTCTCTCTCTCTCTCTCTCTCTCTCTCTCTCTCTCTCTCTCACACACACACACACACACACACACACACACACACACACACACACACACACACAGTCACTATGTCACACATACAGACACTCACACACACACTCAGACAGACTCAAACCACCACCACCACTGAAGCAGTATACTAAAACACATGCTGTTAAGGGACCACAGAAATGAAGTTTTCTTTCATGCTGTGTTTGCCAACTCCATGGAAACTGTTAGTTGGCCACTATGGGTTCTGGATTGGATGGACCTTTGACAGATACAGCAATGTTGTCCTTAAGTCTGCAACAATGGATGCAAAATCTTTTATGTATTGTTATGAATGCCTGCTTTGGCTTCTACCTACGTCTCCCAGGATACTTTATCTGCCTGTAAATCTTTGGTTTCCATAGAAACTGTAGTAGTGTAATAAAGTGAAGACAAAAATATTGTATTCTGTCAGCGTAGATTGTTCTGCTGGTATGAGAGCACAGAGCCAGGAATCTGTATTACTTACTCACTTTTGACTTTAGCTCCTGCCCTGTCAAGATTCATCTACTATTAATGAGCACTGCAGTCCCACAACCCTGGCTTATAGCAAGCTACCTTTGTTCTCTCTGAGAAGAAAAGATGAACCTGCTCCCTTTGTCTAACATTAAGTGAATATGCCAAGGTCTATCAAAGGATATTTCCAATGGATATATGGCACCAGATAAAATCTGTCCTCTAAAAGGGCAATAGCATATCAAACTCTACTATCCTTGGCATGTGTTACCCCTCTGGGCATCAATTACTCATCTACCTAACAACAAGAAAAATTGGTGGTGAAATGTTATGGACAGGTTACATTCAACTTGCAAAACACCTGCAATTATGTGTTTACCTGTCAATTGTTTCTGATTTGTGGCAAAAGGAGTGTCAGGGTATGAGAAATGTTAAGGAATGGTTTATCATGCCCCAGTGAGTTCACATGGCTGAGAGGGTATTTGAACCTATATCCCCCGAGTTCTACTCCAAGTGGTTAACACTACATGCCATCGGGTTGACTGTGACTTGTGATTCTCTTTCCTAGTGTTTTGTCAGAATAAAGTACTGAGCACTAGTTCATCCACTCCTCCTTCTGATGGCACTTTGGAACAGTGCAATATATCGAAAGCTGCAAATTCTGGCTCCACAGTGAGGTGTCCCAGTCCTCTCAGTTATATAGGCATTATATAAAAAGTAATTATTTACTAAAAAGATCTGTATACACAAAAACATTTGTTCTGGGCTCACATAGCCTCCTTCCCTCCCCCCCAAGAAAAAACCACATCATGGCAATGGGAAGAAGTCAATCCTGGCTCCACCAGTTAGCAAAATAAAGAGAAGATTGCCTCCAAACTCTTTGCAAAACCTTCCTTTTAATTTTTATGTTTTGTAGGTCTAGCAGGGATTGTCTTACCATTTAGGAATGTCTCATCTTTTAGGCATACTTGAAGTTCTGCAGCAGAATTTCTAAAAAAATTACAGTGGTCATGCTGGCCTGGTTACCATCTGAATTGTACTAAGAAAAATATTAGGTGAACTATAACTGATAAATAAGATGACATTTATATTAAAATATTCAAAAATTCAATTTGTGAATGCAGGATGTGATTTGGAAACCTCTTGAACTGCATAAACCTCGCATTATGGTAACCTCTTAAGGAATCTTTCCTTTGAGAAAGCTAATTTAACAGCATCAGTGCATAAAACAAATTTCTGATCTTGCTGTAACAGTGCTTCAAGAGTAGCATTTTGCCTAGGAATTGAGTGCAACAGTTTAGTTAGAAAAGATAATGTGGAAGATGGAAATGGAAATGAACCTCCCTTCAGTTTTGCAAATGCAATTGGAATACAGTTCTCATAATTCTTGACTCCTGGTTATTCTCATAGGGAGTCTGAGTCTAGCAACTCGACATGGGCATGACTCGGCGAAATTGTCGTTTCCATTTTCGGTTATCGTTTCCGTTACGTAACGGAAACGGTAACGATAATTAAGCCATCAGAACTCGAACTAGAATCGAAAAAAGAAAAATTTGCTTGGGTTTTTCATTTCCATTTGTGGCATTGCGGCGATCGCGCAATGCGAAGCACAGAAAAAGTTTTTAAAAGTTTTTTTTAAAAAACCCTGACTCCCGACCAAAAAAGCAGGTGAAAATATGCCTGCCTGAGGCTTTCCCACCTACCAGAGGGGTGGTTTCTGGGGGGTCCCCGGCCTTTCCCCCACTCTTCTCCTGTCCTGGGCTGCTTGCACCAGGCTGGGGGGGGGTCATCCTTGTCATCTCGCCATGCCATGCGGTGGGGGGAATCCAAAATGGCGACCACAATTTTTCTTTTGAAATCGTGGTAAAAAAAAACACCAAATCACCACAGAAACATATGAAATTTATTTATTTTAAATGCCTGAATTTTAATAGTAGCAGCAGTGGGGGTTTTATAGCAATAAAATGTTGTATTGATTTTTTAGACCTGCCCATTTGGGCTGGGCATGGGATGGGACCATGCAAATGATTTGAACCATTCCACCAATGGCATCGCCAGGTTTTTGACTGACACTACTGGATGTCTCGGAGGGCATAAAAAGCCGAGGCACCTTCCAGAAATCGCAGTCGGGTGTATGGATGTGGTTGAGGGAGGAGGGCTGGCTGCTGGTGCTGGTGTGATCCGATCAAGATTGAGGAGGGAGGCTGGAGGCTTTAGGATTTAAGTTAGGCAGGCAGGGAGGGAATTGAATTTAGATAATAATTTCTTTGATTCCCTGCAGCTTTGTCTGATGAAGGGAATAGCAGTTTATTCTTTATTTCTTCTCTGGCAGTTTGTGAGGATTTTTTTCTGATATTTGATAAAGGGGGAGGTTCGACTGGCAGTGAGAGGTGTGGATTTATTTTAAAAATATATTATATACTACCATTTATTTTCTATTTTCCCAACTTCAATTTGCTTGCACACACACACATTTAGGGTGCAAGCCAAGAACAGAACCTCTATCCTAAGTGATATCCTAACTGCCCACTCGCCCATCCACCCGCGCCACCACCCGCCTGCGGCCTGTGCCACCGCCCGCCCACTCGCCTGCCCGCGGCTGCTGCCCGCCCATGGCCCCCCGACCACCGCTGCCCACCCGCACCTCCCCGCCACCCACCACCCACCCCACCCGCCGCCTAGGGCGCAAAAACACCTAGCGCCGGCCCTGATTGTGGGACACCCCTATGCTCTGGGAAGTCAAATCGCGCTAAATCGCGGTGGAAACGACAAACGACAAACGACAAACAGAAACGACAAATTTTTGAAAAATTTCACGACAAACGGAAACGACCTGAAACGGACCCGTTCCGACAAACAAAAACTCAAAATGTCATTTTTTCTGGTCGTGCCCATGTCTACTAGCAACTCTTTTCTTATTTACAAGTACCTAGCCCCAACACACAAGTTTCAACAGTTATTCATAAAGCCCCATTCAGTTGTTACAGCACACGAGTAGTTGCTCTGTGGAGGAGCATCATGGTGCAGTGCTTCAGTTACAGTAATGCAAGCAAAACACTGCTCATGAGCTGGGTTCAAACTTAGATAGATCAACACTGATTCAGCCTTCCATCTTTCTGAGGTAAGTAGATTGATTATCAAACTCATAGGGGGTGGGGGTGGGTCAGGGAATGTGTAGTGTGCATAATTAAACTGTAAACCACCCAGAGAGTGCTTTAAGTGCTATGGGTCAGCAGCATATATACAGCACTTCCTGTTTGGTTTGGTTAGAGCCACATATACAGGTGAAACTCGAAAAACAAGAATATTGTGCACATGTTCGTTTATTTCAATAAGTCAACTGAAAAGGTGAAACTAGAGATGGGCACGAAATGAACTTTTTTTCGTTTCCATTATTCGTTATTTGTTTCATTATGTAACGAAATGAATAAAGAAAATTGTGATGAAATTGGAATGAATCGAACAGAACCACAAAAATTTGGTTCGTTACGTTTCATTTTTGTTAATGGCAACACACAATGAAATGAGCTGTTTTTAAAAAAAAAAACTTCCTGAATATCCGTAAAAACCCAGGGATAATTATTTATTCTGCCTGATAATACTTAACAGGGGGGTTGGGGTCCTTAAAATGTGCATTCAAGTCTTTTCTCAGATCGCTGTATTTTTTTCCTTTAAGGGGAGTTAAGGGACATTGACCCAAAATGGCACCCAGATGCCTAATATTGATTTCTTGGGTATTAAAACGCCCTGGACATCCGTAAAAATGCAGCAATAATTATTTGAAATTATTACCTACTGAGGGTTGGGGTCCTTAAAATATTTGTTTTTGTCTTTCTCCCATCGCGATGTATTTTTTCTTTTCCCTTTGACACAAAATGGATTCCAGCCATAAAATGGATGCAAGCCATGTGATGGGATCATGAAAATTCTTGGACAACTTCAACCAATAGCATGCCCAGGTCTAGGCAGGTCTGGCACCCACAGAGGGCATAAAAAGCTCTGGCAGCCTCCATCCTCTTTGCAATCTCTGGTGGGAGTTTGGATGGGATTGCTGTCTCTGCGACTCGTTATTTTCACTTTAGGCCAGGCAGGCAGGTGTGTGTCTCTGTGTTCCTGCTGGCTGCAGCCTGGCTCTTAGGGGAGAGAAAGAAGAAATTTCTCTCTAGCTTCAGCCTTGCAGCCTCCCTGTGTGTGTGTGTGCATACCTCTCAGTGAGTACCCTCCCCTGTCCCGCAGTACATTCACTCTGCAGCTGCCTTGCACCCTGGGCAATGCCTGCCGCTGCCTTTGCAGCCTTCCAGCGTACCTAGTCTATACTGTGTCTCTGCCAGCATCATTTTTTTAGTCCTTTCTTTCTGGTCTGGGGCATTGCGGGACGTCCGCGCACGGAAATGCTTTAAAAATCGCGCAAAAGCGGGCAAAAACAAAAAACAAAAAACAAATAAACGAAAACATTTTTTTTAAAAAATTTGCAAAAAACAAAAACGAACTGAAACGGACCCCTCAACGAAAAATGAAAAACCAAAACGCCATTTTTTATTTGTGCCCATCTCTACTCATTACTTACAAAGCTTGATATGTCGATCCTTCCTTTGGTATAATTGTAATTATTATGGCATATAGCTGATAAAAACCCCAAATTCACTATCTCAGAAAATTAGAATAATGTGAAAAGGTTCCCTATTCACAGTACTGCATCAAGAGCCACTACACACAGATGGATCCTGGCCATGGGTTTCAAATGTCATATTCCTCTTGTCAAGCTGCTCTTAAACAGCAAGCAACATCAGAACTGTCTTACCTGGGCTACAGGGGGAAAAAAACTGGTCTGTTGCTCAGGGGTCCAAAGTCCTCTTTTCTGATGAGAGCAACGATTGCATCTCATTTGGGAAACAAGGACCCAAAGTCTGGAGGAAGAATGGAGAGGCACACAATGGACAATACTTGAAGTCCAGTGTGAAGTTTCCATGGTCTTTGTTGATGTGCTGAGCCATGTCATCTGCTGGTGTTGGTCCACTTTGCTTCATTAAGTCCATGGTCAATGCAGTCGTCCAGGAGGAGATTTTGGAGCACGTCATGCTTCCTTCTACAGACGAGCTATATGGAGATGCTGAGTAGGTATGTATGCTTAGACTTTTCAGAGGTCCGATATTGTTCTATTTCCAATCCTTGTGTTATTGATGTCATGTAATATTCTAATTTTCTGAGATTGTGAATTTGGGGTTTTCATAAGCTATACGCCATAATCATCACAATTATACCAAAGTAAGGCTTGGCATATCTTGCTTAGCATGTCATTAGTCTATCTTATATAGGAGTTTCACCTTTTGAGTTGACTTACTGAAATAAATGAACATTTGCAAGATATTCTAATTTTTTGAGTTTCAACTAGCTTGGGGAGCGTCTCCTCTCTGTTGCAAAGGTAGCCCAATCACCCATTCTCGATTCCTCTTTTAACTTCTGCCTTGCTGCACCTTTAAACCTTTGGAGATTTTCTGCTCTATGTAGCTTATAAAAATGACCACTGAAAGAAAAATCAACAAAGCAAGAGGGACTCAAATTCCTATGCATGATACATGGCCTTTGCACATTTCACTTGAGCCACATTCTTAAGGAGGGGAAAACCCACTTAGGTTTCCATCCTGTTTCCAAATATTATTATTTTCTTACTATTTATTAAATTATTTTTAGAAAGAGAACTGAACAAAATTTCCACCCATCCGTACAATGAACACAATGCCTCATGTTGGAAGGGCAGCAGTAGAACTCCTGAATTAGTTTCCTTTATTGATCTGTTAATAATCCCAGGGAGGTTGTGACCAGAAATAATTTATTTTCCATTAGTGATGGGTGGCTCTACCAATGTTCATCTAAATGAAGTCCCTTTTCCCCATTCCTAAATTTATTCCAATTTAGCTCCATATGAAATTATGAACCTTTCCCCCAAAACATTTGCGATCTACAAAAATCATATGTGCTTCTGCATGTAATTTCCATGTATATTTTAATACATAGGTGTTCTTAACCTCTTTTTTTTCTGAGAACTGCAAGATGTACAGACTTATGGCTCTAAACTGGTTTTGGTCCACAAACGATGAATTGGGTAATCTGGCATTTTTTCCATGCACTACTTAACTAGCAATGCCATTCTCAAAATAAATCTGAAGATCAAGGATTCCCCCTGTACTTCTCAACCCCAAAGATTTATTTATTGTAAACGTTGCAGATGACATGGGTACTGCTTCTGTCAGTCATTGAGCATTTCTCTCTCGTTTGTATGGACCAATGATTCAAGGAGAAACAGAAAGATTCCCTGTTTTCCCAAGGGAATGCCAGGCAACAGATGTGCACAAGCCTCTTTTGTTCCATCTGCTACTTTTTATTTGCCTCTTGTGTTGCAGTTCTGGGAGGAGACAGGATGATTGTTAACATGCTGCAATGGAGCTAACAGCAAGATGTTATTCTTTGAGATCTATAACTAAAACTGGCAGTAAGAAGAGCAGATCAATAGGGACAAAATGTGGAAAGAGAAATCCATGTAACTTAAAAGTGAAGCAGATCAGGCTCCTGAATAACTGGATGAAAAGTTCCAGGAGCAAATCAGAATTGGAGCTACACGCAGCCTTCTCAATCATTTACCATGTTCACAAGTGGGGATTCCTGCTGTGCTTATTGAAGCTCTTCTCCATTAGACTAAATATTCTCATTAGCCAGAATAAGATCTGACTAATTCTTGCGATTAAAGAAAAACAAGAACATTATTCTCCAATGAGGAGTTCTGCACGGTGGAACCAAAACAATGCCAGTGTGTCCTGCATTTCTACAAAAACAAATGTGCATGCATGCACATGGCTATGTAAAATGTCAAACATAAGTTTATTACGGTCATGTGACATGAAAACAGTTTAAACAGAACAATACACAGAATAAAACTATATCCTAACATTGCCAACAGTAGATTACGATGTCATTTATCTGCCACTATGGTAGCCCTTCTATGAATTGCTGCCAAGAGGAATTTATCCACCTGGGTATTTATATATGAGTTTTTGTCTGAAAGGCAGTACTCTACCAAGATCTTATCTGGACAACTTTGAAATTTAAAAATTAAAGGATATATCAGGTCTCTTCTAATTTCTTTGTAAAAGGTACAGTATAAAAGAGTATGAGTTAAAAATTCAGGTACCCCAGCTCCACAGGGACATAAACGTTCTTGGCGTGGGGTTCCATTATATCTACCCTGAAGCATAGCTGAAGGGAGCACATTGAGTCTTGCCAAACAAAATGCTCTGCAGGCTTGTAGAGTTCCTAATGAGGATAAATAATTTGCTTGTTTCCGATACCCTGGTAGAATACTGTGCACCTGGGGTGAGCAGGTTCTATTTGCTGTGGCAGTCAGTTCTTGTCTCTCGATGTCATCAAGTCGCTGACTAAGTGCTCAATAGGCCTGATGTTGATTTAACATTAGAATGGACTCGAGGGGCATTCCAATAGATCTAACTTTATGTTGGATTATCTGTGACCACTTGCTCGTGTAGGAATCAGATAGCATATGGTATATATCACCCAACTGCTCGGCCTGAAAATGGATTTTCAGCAAGAATTTCAGGGTTTGATTCCATGCTCTAGTCTCTAAGCGATCTGGGCCTGTCTCCAGGTATAGAGCTGCCCATCCCACACAATTAGGGACCCCCAATATTCAGAGCAAGAAGGAAGACTGTATGTTCTCTATGTTGGAATTGAATGCGCTTATCCAAATAGGTATGCCATAGAGCAACTGGGGCCTAGTTTTTGCTGTAAAGACCTGCACAGCAGAAGGGATGTGGAATCCGCCATTAATATAGAAAAAAACGAATGGCTGCCATACTGCTGCGAGCCTTACTATGTGTGTAGATACGGTGGGCGGTCCACTCGCAGTTGTACTTAAAGTGTAGTCCTAGGTACTTAAATTCCTTAACTTGTTCCAAGAGATTATTCTGAATTGGCCAGCGATGTTTCTTCCAGGCCTTGGTAAACACCATGATTTTAGATTTATCTATATTAATATTTAGGCTATTGTTTTTACAGTAGTCAGCAAAAGCTAGCAGTAATCGCCTTAATCCCAGACGCGTTAAAGATAGTACTACAGCGTCATCTGCAAACAATAATAGAGGAACATGTTGAGTACCAAGTTTGGGGAAGTGGCCTTCAGCCTTTCTTAGGTGTGCATCCAAGTCATTTATATAAAGATTAAAAAGGTGCAGCGCCAACACACAGCCTTGCCTAACTCCCCTATTACTTGGGATTTCCTCTGTTAATTCACCTAGGGAGCCATATCGTACACTACAACTAGTGTCCGAATATAATTTTTGCATAAGGTCTTATCTAATTTAGCCCATAATAATCCCCTGGAAATAGAATCGAAGGCCCCTTTCAGGTCAAAAAAGGCAGTAAACAGTTCACTCCCCCCTGTGTTTCTGTATTTTTCAGCCATGTGTGCCAAGGTTAAACAAAAACAACAACAAAAACGGCAGCTCCAAAAAGTTAGGTGGGACCTATTGACTAATGCCGCCTTATCTAACAATAGCAAACAATTCTGGATGCTGGTCACCAGTGTCACAGCGACTAACACCGATCTGCTGCAACACTGGATACCAGCTCATGTATGGAAGGAGCACTTCTTTAGTATATTCTATGATCCATCAGCCCCCCTAAAAACACTTACAGATTTTATTCCAACCAACTTACCAGTTTGGCCCCCAGTATCTGCAGAGGAAATTAAAGCATTGATTGGCAAGTTAAAGCTGAAGAAGGCTCCAGGTTCTGATGGACTCCCCCCCGAACTTTTCAAATCTTTTACAGACTGGTGGTCTGTGCCACTATCAATCCTGTTTACCTTGATTGATCAAACTGGGAGGTAACCCTCTACATGGACTAAAGCAGTGGTAGTTCCTATTTTTAAAAAAGGGAAGCCAAACCTACCAGCCAACTACCGTCCTGTCAGCTTGCTCTCTATTACAGGAAAGCTCTATGCAAGCCACTTAGCTGACAAATTGACAAGCTGGATGGATATAGATAAAATATGTAAAATGTCTGTGAAGATTCTCAGTCATCCAGGTGAGTTTATCGGGAAGTTGAGTCATTGCAACTGGACTTCTTTTCTTGAGAGACTTAAATGTTCTGATGGAGCTGTTTGGATGAGCAGTGAAATGTTTCAAGCAGCAAAACATTTCAAGAAAAGAAGTCCAGTTGCCATGACTCAACTTCCAGACTATGTAAAATGACCTACCGGATGTATATGGGGAATGAATCACTGGATAAACTTCTAAAAGTAGTGCTGGTGTTCCAGGGTTCATTGTGGACTTGAATTTGTGCAGATCTCTGAATATTCTCTGGCTCATTTTTTCAAGGCAAAGAAGGGGGCAGGGAAGGTCCTTCTCATGAGCATTTGCTTCACAAAGGGATGAATTTGTTTAATGTTCCTAAATTTTAAATCAGGCACAGAGGGGGTGGGAGCATGAATAAAGAACCCCGAAGTAAAACTCCACCTGGAGTGTTATTATCAAAGGGAAAAGAGAAAAGGAAAAATAAATACTGAAAACATTAAATTTGAATGACACAAAATACAAACTATTTTAGGCAGGCACAAAAAATATATATTTTTGTACCATGGGTTACAAACACCCAGATTACATAATTTTTGGGTTACAGTTGTCCCCTGCCCTTTAGCAGTTCATATACTGAGGTCCTGGTATATCGCAGGTCTGCAGTATAAGAAAGAAAGGCCTCCCAGGCCCGTCAGAGGCCCCAAA
Source organism: Phrynocephalus forsythii (assembly GCA_029282475.1). Classification (NCBI taxonomy): domain Eukaryota; kingdom Metazoa; phylum Chordata; class Lepidosauria; order Squamata; family Agamidae; genus Phrynocephalus; species Phrynocephalus forsythii. The sequence continues at coordinate 97,293,548 of JAPFRF010000005.1, forward strand.
AGTGCTTCCCTGCAAACTGGAAATGACTTTTGGTAAACGAGAAGTGACCTCCGGATCACTAGAAAGCACTTTTGGGGCCTCAGAGGGTCCAAGAAGCCCCTTGCAGGCCCATTCGGAGCAGTGCCAGGCCTGGGGTAAGTACAAGAACCCCCAGAGAGTCCCCTAGTCTCAACCTGACCCAGCATCCGCATATTGCAGATTTTCAATTATCGCAGGGCAGGGCGGGTTCCTAACCCCTGCAATAGGCAGGGGTTTACTGTACAAAAGAAACTCCATTTGAAAAAGGGAAGAAAAGGAAAGAATGCTGGAGGTGTGCCCCGGCATGTAACCTAACCGATTGCACTTCAAAATGCAATGCCTCCCTGCTCCCTTTCGGGCTAACTAACTACAGTAACTAAAATTGGCTCTCACCAAGTAGCCCAAGCCCGAGTGGATGACTTGGATGACTCTGAGGTACGGAACTGAGCTTCGTTGTTTCCATGCCTTTTACTGGACATTCTGCATTGCAGTGGGGGATGGGGTGAGCAAGATGAGCTTCGTTTTTTCCATGACTGTGTGTTCTGCATCATCCGGGGTGTTTCTGCTGTGCATACCTTTAAAGTGCACTTTATAAAGAGTTTTGAACAGATAAAAGACTATTATCTGACTTTTTTCTGACCTCTGGATCGGATTAATTGGTTTTCGATGCATTCTTATGAGAAACTTCACTTCGGTTTATGAATTTTTTTCAGAATACAAAAGTCCTGGAGAATGCATTAATTACTTAAACCAAGGTACCACTGTATTTGTTCTGTGATAACTAGACTTGCATGTACTACAACAAGTTCAGATGGGGGGGATGGACCATGTTCATCTAACAAGGATGCCCATGTTGTTCTGGATGCATCTCTAGACTATACTATGTATGTATGTATGTATGTATGTATGTATGTATGTATGTATGTATGTATGTATGTATGTATGTATGTATGTATGTATCCCACCTGACTAGTGGCTAGGTCACTACTGTAGGTGTCTTACAATATAATGAAAATTTAATGAAACTGCAGCAATATTCTGATAACACGTAATACAAGGAAAGCCCAATCTCTAAATATGAAATAACTAATACAAAAGTACAATATATGGTGGCAAAAAGGTGATTATTCCAAAATTCATGGAATATGGCTGACAAGAAAAAAAAATCTTGAGTAAGGCTATGAAAGACTACGAACAGCCATGCTTTGGCTTTTTTTTTTCCTGAAGCCAAGTAGGGAAATGTACAGTCACAGTTCAGTCAAGAAATAATTCTGTAATGATGTGGCCATGACAGAGAAGGCCTGATTTTGAGTCTGAGCTCTGATTTTGAGAGCTTCAAGTCAGCATAAGCACCCAGCAGTACCCAGGCAGTCAGTGCAAGCATGCCATGACATGCTATATACTACTTGCTAGGCCAAATTAAAGGTGTGTAGCCAGGGAATGCCAGGTGCTGTTTGTGCCTGGAGTAGGAATTGGCAAACCACTCCAGTATTCCTGGACATTGGGTCACGAAGAGTCAGTCACAACTGTAACAACACACACACACACACACACACACACAACACACATGCTGCATTTTGTAATATCTGCAACTTCCGAATCACCTTCCAAGGAAGATCGATGTAGAGAGCATTGCAATGGTCTCTCTTCAACAATGTTGTTACGGGTAGGAGCAAAGTTGTATGATCTGCCTAATATGAAACAAGGCAGACCTGGCTATGGCTGAGATCCAATTCTCTGCTGAGAGGTCCAGGTCCAGGAGCACAACCAGATTTCAAACCAATCTTCTTGTGTGAAGTTACCTATCCCAGTTTGTTGCTTACCTGAATCCAATACTAATGCACCATTTAGAGGATTAAAGAGACAATGGGTCTAGAAATCCATAAGGTATCCTAAGTATGACTGTAGCAAAGACTTATGCAAAGATAAAAACTTTTTCTGCTTTCTTGGAGCATACTAGAACAGAACCAGACCAACTCCTGTCAACAGACTGAAAGGCCTTACAAACTTGAGTGTTCTGTGACAGATTAAAAAGCAATGTAGTCAGCATTTGCCATTTGCAATCCTGAAGATGGCAGGATGGGCTTTCCTGCTAAAAGCTGTATCAAACTTTTGCGTATTAAGGGTTTTAAAAAGTGTTTTACTTGGAAGCTAGATTCATGAAATTTGGTAGGTCTTTTCAGACTATTGACTGGGACTGCTCTACTTCTGCTTTCTGTAAAGGTGTTACATGGAACCTCAACAGTTTCCACATACCTAAATCTTCTTACCATATTCTTTTTGTCATCCTTCCCTACAGCCCAGCTACCCCAGCCTGAACATGGCAGCTAGAGAGTTAACAAAAGCGGAAAATAGGGATGTGCAGATGTATCAGCAGCTGAAATATTAACACAGTTTTCTTTTGTTCATCTAAAAACTATTCATGAGACATTTGAGAGGGATCCTGAGGAAAGGGCAGCATTTAATCAGACTGTATTTGTTCCAAACTGTAGAAAAGCAAGAAACTTTGTGTACACAGAACTGAATGGAAGATGATGACACAGTACAGAATGGAAAAGCCACTTATCCACCAAGACTGCCAGACAATGTAAAGTGATCACAGATTCAATAGCAAAACCTCTGATTTCAGCTTAACAAAATTATCTCCTATTTGATTCTGGCTGTTACTAGGAAAAGAAAGAAGCTACCTGTAAAACAGTTGCCTAATTTACTCAGTTAAAATAACATTTCAGTTATGCCTTTCTGAATTACCTTCCTAGCTAGCAGGCCAGACCCCAAAAAGTGGAACAGAATGGGCAATCTAATGAACTAGGTTGTTTTTGACCTGAACATTTCAAAAGCAGCTTGTGACTTTATGAGATTTTACACTGTTTTCCTTTCAGGAGCATAGTGGGCATGACCAGAATATAACTGCTCTTTTAGTAGCCACACTGCTTTCAGGATGGATAAAAGAAATGCATCCCATGACAGTTTTATGACCTCAATCATCTGAACTTCACTTTTATAGATGCTACTTGAAACCTGACAGCAAATGTGACTTGGGGTTGTACCAAAAAGAAACAGCAGTCCTAACAGGGAATCCACACCAATGAACCCCATGTCTTATAACTCTGTCTTCCCCCTGATTATACCAGCAAGAATTTAGAAAAGGCAAAATCTCTTACCAGAAACAGAATGGCTGTTGGAAATTGTCATTTGTTAAAGAACCTTCCTAAATTGAATTTCCTGATGTAATGGGAATCTTAGAATGCATGTTTCCTTCTGCTGTATATACTGAATGATATATTCTCGGCTCAGAAAATACATGCATAATTTGTATTTGGGGGGAAATGCCTGCAATTCAATCTGATTTAACCTAAGTTGTTTTAAAAAGATGGAAAAATGAGAATTATTCTCCACACTAGCAAAACTACAAGAGTATTTTTCATGTTTCAGGATTTATTTCTAGAGGTGGAGATATCTAGAAGTGGCTTTTGTGCAAGAATGGTTTGGGACCTTGCTACCCTCAAATCAACCTCCTATCTTATATACACCACCCAATCCTTGATGCTTCAGGAGGCTACCTAAAGGGAAGTCCCTATAAGAATTGCTGATTCTTCTAATGGCCACAACGTCTCCCATGCTGAGAATTATGTGGTGTTTTTATAGATATAGTGGGTTTTGGGAAGGTTCTTTTTCTGTTTGTTGTTTTAACTTATGATTATTGGCTATCTTTATGTTAACTCTTTTTGTAGCCATCCGGAGTAGTGGTTCACCACTAGATAGGTGGAGTATAAATTAAATAAATAATAAAATAATAAGGCATTATTTTTTCTTGACCTAAACATTGAAATTCAAAATTAAAATTAAAATTGGTATTCAAAGCAAATGAATTCCTTTGGCAATTTCCCAGTAAATGCATACTGGCATAACATATTGTAGCCAATGGCAATCTATAATACATCACAAGCTCATGGTTTTATTTTTAAATGAAAAGTCTAATCTTTTGCCATTTAAGCAGGCACTTATACCTTTTTTCAAACCTCTTGTGCATGGGCATTGAAAAAGCATCATGTACAGATAGGTTTGCAACAATGACTGATCTGAACTCCAATTTTCCCTTTCTTTTTTTGGCTGAAATCTCATCAATATGGGCAAACAAGTACTGCCTATAGTTAATGGACTGTCACACACTGCAGTAATACTTGTTATTTTTATTCTTATTTTGCCTCAAGCAAAATTAAATCATCACACTGAAGAACCTTTACATACAGTATATTGCAAACTGAAGGAGGAACACATTTTGTCACATTCAAAGGGGCTGTGATAATTGAAAAGGAAATGGCACCAAAATAATAATAAAGCCCCTTTGCAGCTCCTTCTGTCAGCAGCAAAATTTGAATTGTGTGGTCACAACATGTAAGATACTCCTAGATTTACACTAATTTAGTTGAAGCTTTGCCATTTTAAGAAGTAACAAACATGCAGTTATCAAAGAGCAATATTCTATGACCAAATTGTGCATAGGGAACAATATTAATGGAAATATTAAGGGATTGAGGTGTCCTGGAGGACCATTTCCCAAGGATGAGGCAGCAGTGTGCTGCAGCTGCCAAAAAGCCAACAAGATCCTAGGCTGTATCAAGAGGGGGATGGCATCAAGGTCAATGGAAGTGATAGCACCACTCTATACTTCCCTAGTGAGGCTACATTTGGAATACTGTGTCCACTGCTGGTCACCACCATACAAACAAGACACGCCCTAGAAAAAGTGCAGAGAAGAGCAACTAAGATGATAAGGGGACCGGAGGCTAAATGAAGAACACCTAAAAGAACTAGGCATGCTTAGCCTGATGAAGAGAAGACTGAGGAGAGACATGAAAGCAGTCTTCCAATCCCTGAAGGGTTGCCAAAGGGAAGAGGGCATTGATTTATTCTCAATTACACCTGAAGGTATGACAGGAACCAATGGGTGGAAACTCATCAGAGAAAGAGCAAACCTGGAGAAATTTCCTGGTGGTGAGAGCTATTAAATAGTGGAACAGTTTCCCTCCCGATGTTGTGGGTACCCCATTGTGATCCACAGGTGCAGGACAAGTGGCAAGAAAAGACTGTAGAGACAGGCACAAAAACAACAACAACAATACTGTTTTGTTGTTTCGTTAGGTAAGGAATTAGTTCATTACCTAACAAAATGGTAGGACATGTTTCGTTTGGTTTCCTGACAAAACACCATTTCCCCCCACTAGGATGAAATTATTCATACTAGAGGAAATGGCAGGGGGGGGTCAGGAGGCTGAATTATTAAGGTCCAAAGGGGGTGCCTCTAGGAAAAATTCTTTCTAGTTGGATTCGGAAGCCAAGCTGTGGGTGAGCGTTTTGTGCCGCTTCTGCTTAGAGAATCCAATTAGAAAGAATTTTTCCCTTTGAATCTTAATAACAGCCCCCTGACCCCCAATCGCTTGAGGAAGCTACGTCTGCCATTTCCATGCCAAAACATATCTGCAACACATATTTTTGAGTGTTTCATTTTTCATTTTGTGCCCATCTCTACATAACACAAGTTGATGAAGGAATTAATCTGCTAATAACTAGTAGTGTCCAAGGTCCTGGAGGATAGCCTCCACTTTTGATTTTTAAAATATCTCTAATTGGTCTCAGGAGATAGATACTCCTTGGACACCTACTGTGCTGACTAATCCCAGATACACTACAAACTGCCCAAAAATGTTCAGCCTGATGGTTATGGGCTAGACATGGGCAAGACCAGAAAAAATGACGTTTCGAGTTTTTGCTTGTCGGAATGGGTCCGTTTCGGGTCGTTTCCGTTTGTCGTGATTTTTTCAAAAATTTGTCGTTTCCGTTTGTCGTTTGTCGTTTGTCATTTCCACCGCGATTTAGTGCGATTTGTCTTCCCAGAGCATGGGGCATCCCACAATCAGGGCCGGTGCTAGGTGTTTTTGCGCCCTAGGCAGTGGGCGGGGCGGGGCGGGGTGGGCGGGTGGTGGTGGGGAGGTGCAGGCAGGCGGTGGTGGCGGGGGTCCGTGGGCAGCCAGTGGACGCGGGCGGGCGAGTGGGCACTCGGCGGTGGGGGCCGCAGGCAGGTGGTGGCACGGGCGGATGGGTGAGTGGTCAGTTAGGATATCACTTAGGATAGAGGTTCTGTTCTTGGCTTGCACCCCAAATGTGTCTGTGTGCAAGCAATATGAAGTTGGGAAAAGAGAAAATAAATAGCAGTGTATAATATATTTTTAAAATAAACCACACCTCCCACTCCCAGTCAACCCCCCCCTTTATCCAATATCAGAAAAAAATCCTCACAAACTGCCAGAGAAGAAATAAAGAATAAACTGCTATTCCCTTCAGCAGACAAAGCTGCAGGGAATCAAAGAAATTATTTTCTAAATTCAATTCCCTCCCTGCCTGCCTAACTTAAATCCTAAAGCCTCCAGCCTCCCTCCTCAATCTCGATCGGATCACACCAGCACCAGCAGCCAGCCCTCCTCCCTCAACCACATCCATACACCCGACTGCGATTTCTGGAAGGTGCCTCGGCTTTTTATGCCCTCCGAGACATCCAGAAGTGTCAGTCAAAACCCTGGCAATGCCATTGGTGGAATGGTTCAAAAAAATTGCATGGTCCCATCCCATGCCCAGCCCAAATGGGCAGGTCTAAAAAATTAAAAAATAAAATAAAATAAAATAAAATCAATACGATGTTTTATTGCTATAAAAACCGACTGCTGCTACTATTAAAATTCAGGCATTTAAAATAAATAAATTTCACATGTTTCTGTGGTGATTTGGTGTATTTTTTGACCACGATTTCAAAAGAAAAATTGTGGTCGCCATTTTGGATCCCCCCCACCACATGGCATGGCAAGACGACGAGGATGACCTCCCCCCCCCAGCCTGGTGCAAGCAGCCCAGGACAGGAGAAGAGGGGGGGAAAGGCCAGGGACCCCCCAGAAACCACCCCTCTGGTAGGTGGCAAAGCTTCAGGCAGGCATATTTTCGCCTGCTCTTTTGGCCGGGAGTCGGGGTTTTTTAAAAAAAAACTTTAAAAAACTTTTTCTGTGCTTCGCATTGTGCGATCGCCGCGATGCCACAAACGGAAATGGAAAACCTGACCAAATTTTTCTTTTTTCGGTTTGAGTTCGAGTTCTGACGGCTTAATTATCGTTACCGTTACCGTTACGTAACGGAAACGATAACCGAAAATGGAAACGACAATTTCGCCAAGTCGTGCCCATGTCTATTATGGGCTTCAGTGATCTGGACAGTGAAGTACAACTTTGAACTGTCTTTAGTTTTGATAGATAAACATCTAGCAATCTTTGTGGCAGGTCGATCAATTTCTAAATTTAGTCAGGACAAAATGCTTTCTAGCCTCCTCCTCCTCCTATTCCACATCATTGCCCATAGTTGTTGACTAGAGATGGGCACGGAATGAATATTTTTTCGTTTCCGTTACCGTTTGTCGTTTCTGTTACGTAACGAAACGACAAACAAAAATTGTGATAAAATGAAACGAAACTAACAGAACCACGAAAACGTTTCGTGTCTGTTAATGGCGACGCACAATGAAATGAGCTGTTTTAAATGTTAAAAAACGCCCTGGACATCCGTAAAAACGCAGCGATAATTATTTATATTGTCTGATAATACCTACCAGGGGGTTGGGGTCCTTAAAATGTTTGTTTTTGTTTTCTCCCATCACGATGTATTTTTCTTTTCCCTTTAAAATTGATGTCACCACCAGCCACAAAATGGAGGCAAGACATGTGATGTGGGATCATGTTCAACCAAGAGCATGCCCAGGTTGCAGACTGGGCAGGCAGGTTTGGCAGCCACAGAGGGCATAAAAAGCTCTGGCAGCACTCATCCTCCTTGCAGTCTCTGGTGGGAGTTAGGGTGGGATTGCTGTCTCTGCGACTCTAGCTTCAGTCCTGCAGCCTCCCTGTGTGCGTGCATGCTGCGTAACTCTCGTTGAGTACCCTCCCTTGCCTCGCAGTGCAGTCACTCTGTGGCTGCCTTGCACCCTGGGCAACGCCCGCTGCTGCCTTTGCAGCCTCCCTGCATATCTAGTCTATACTGTGTCTCTGCCAGCATCCATTTTTTTTAGTGTTTTCCCTCTGGTCTGGGGCGTTTGGGGATGCCTGCACATGGAAATGCTTTAAAAATCGCGCAAAAGCGGGTAGAAACAAAAAACAAAAAAATGAAAAACGGTAACACATTTTTTCAAAAAATTCATGACAAACGGAAACGAACCGAAACAGACCTCTCAATGACAAACGAAAAACCAAAATGCCATTTTCTGTTTCGTGCCCATCTCTATTGTTGTATATACTATGGGTCTGGACAGGCTCCACAGCAGAGGGGCCATTCATAGGCAATCATGTTAGTTGCCCTGGTAGCACTGGCATACCAATCATCAACCAGACCATTGACTGGAGAGCCAACAAGATCAACCAGAATCCCCACCCTACCCCCACCCCGACACACGGTATCTTGGAAAACAACTGGATCTAGTAACCTGTGTGTGTGGAGCATCTTAATGGGTCCTTGCTCCCTGCAACGGGGGATGCCACTGAAAGACTACATTTTGTCAGTTCCTCATTTAGAGGTCTCCTTAGTGCAGACACCCTAAATTTAACCTGAGTGAAGTATTTAGGGAACATTCTTTACATTCTTACCTGACACTATTGATCATGGATGTGATAAACGTAGCTCGTGCTTTCTTTTCATCCAGAGGATCACTGGTCTCTGGAACTCCCTGCCAGAATAAGTGGTGACAGCCATCAGCATTGACAGCTTTAAGAAAGGATTAGACAAGTTCATGGAGAACAACGGTAGCAATGACTATCATTATGGATGCCCAAGGAAAACCTCTGGGTTGGAGAGATAGGCAGGATGTCTCTCTATGCCATTTACATGGAATCATAAGCAGGTGAAGACATCTGCTTGGGAATACCTGCCTAAAGCAAATGGTGAACCACTGTGTGAGACAGAATGCTGGACTGCATGGGCTGTGGCCTGTTCCAGCAAGGCTGTTATGTTCTTATGTTCTTATGTTTGCTGAAAAACTGCAACATTGATAAATGTCTAGCATATCTTTCGTACCATTCTGCTTATCTCCCTACGGTCATTTTAATCAATGCATTATTTACTTATGAAGACAGAATGATTCCCTTGCACTTTCATCCCACAGCCTCTTAAAATTTTGGCATCCTCAGCCCTCTGAAACTGAAAAAAAAATCAATCAAACAAAAGCCCAGATATTGTGCTGTGAGCCTAACCATTACTACCGCAAATCCAGACTATAAAACGTCTATTGCTTCCAAAGGATACCGAGGCACAGGCTATGTGAAGATTACTACAGCTGGTGAGCTTAAGTCGATTTTCTCTTTTGACCTCATTAAGAGAGGGAATTAAAAACTTGTTTTTGAACTTGTCAGCATGTAGATACACAGTTCCTGCCTGGCATATTAGCAATGACCATGTTTACATAACATTGCCCAACACAGTGAAAGAAGAAACTGTACCAAATATAATTGTGTGTGGCCTGTTAGGATTTCTGGAACTTTGTTAAAGGAAATGTATGCAACAGTACAGTCAAGCCAGAATGTTCAGACATGCCTTATATAGATGGAGCTGGTTATAGGGGGCATTCACAGGAAAAAATATATGAGCCTGTGCTCTTTATGCTTAGCGACACCAGTCTTGAAGGACTAAAGTCATGCTCTTCTGCTAGAAGACTTCTTTACTAGTAAGGAAACTCACAAGCAAATTGTCCCTGTAGGAGCCAGTGGAAAACAAGCTCAGGATTATATGTCATCAGGAGGGATAACTAAAGGCTCACACCATCAAGATGAAGAGGGTTCAGCAACAAAGCAGATGTATGAGTTATCAGGGGAAATATAGAGCACTAACTAATAGTTATAATAGCCGATATTTTTGGCTATTTCAGCCCCAACAAGAAATCCCATGAGGTTTCTTTCTCTTAGAGATGAGAGAGACAAAAAGTCTCTTCTTCCTTTTCAGGGTCTGTGTAATTTCTGCAAACTATCTCTGTGAAAATGTTTGCCTCCTTTCCATTTGAGAAATGGAATGCAGGAGAAGTGTTTAAAAAGAGGCAAATAATCACTTTGGAAAAAAGGAAAACCAAATATGAATAAGCCATCTCCAAAATGTCCTGACCTCAACAGTTCCTTTAGGGAGTCAATTTGTGTCATGTTTGTTCTTCCTCTTCTCTTGCTTCCTTCAACTGCTTCCAGCATTATTTTCCCAAAATAATCTTGCCTTCTCGTGATGTTTTCAAAGTAAGATAATTCCAGTTTCATCACTTTCCCTCCAAATATAGTAGACATTTCAGAGAAGGTAGCCATGTTAGTCGTTCCAAGAATTGCAGGCAAAAAAATCAAATAAAAACAAAACATGTGGCACCTTAAAGACTAACTTTCATATTTTAAGGTAATATTTTTAGACATGCCCATTTCTTCAGACATACAGCAGCAGAATGAGGTGTATAATATAATATGTGATGAGATATATATTTCATATCAGATGTTCATTGGTGGATAGGGGAGAGGGAAGAAGAGGGAGAGATTATTAGTTGTAGAAGTGGTGGAAGGATTTGGCCAGGGGTCATAGATATGCCAAGCATTGTTAATGGGTCTGTGGAGAAGGGAGAGATGATTAGTTGTACAAATGGTGGGAAGAAAGATTTGGCTAGGGGTCATAGATATGTAAAGTATTGCTAATGGCTCTGTGGCCAGGGTCTGTATAAATGTTAACTGTGATTTTAAGGTAAATTAGAGTCAGAAACAAGAACCAGATAGGGTGTGTGTGTGGAAGAGAGGGGTGAGAGAGTGGGTCCAGGTGGAAGATAAACTTCCATGAAAAAAGTGACTATATAGTAATATTAAATTTGATAATAACTCAAGAAACCCAGACTTATATTTAATCCATTCTTGAGTGTGTCCATCATGCATATGAATTTTATCTCAGCTGTTTCTCTTTGTATTCTGTATTTGTAATGATTCTGTTCCAAAACGGTGACCTTCAAATCCTTCAAGGAGTGTCCTGGTAGACTGAAATGGTTTGAGACAGGTTGCTGTGTATTGTGGTTTCTTATGTCAAACTTGTGTCCATTGATACATTTTCTTAGAGATTGTCCTGTTTGTCCAATGCAGAGTGTAGATGGCAATGTTGGCATAGATCACATTGGTTGAGGAGCAGGTGAAGTTGCCCTTGATATTATATGTAACATTTTTAGGTCCTGTGATTGTGTTGCCAGAGTAGATGCGTGGGCAGATTTGGCATCGGTGTTTGTGGCAAGGTTTAGTTTCATTGTCCATGCTCTTTTTTAATCTTGTGTACATTAGTATTTATTTGAGGTTGGGAGGTTGTCTGTAGGCAAGTATGGGTCTCCCACCAAGAGTTTTGGAGAGTGATGTATTCTTGTCAAGGATGGGGTGGAGATAATTTAAGATGTGTGTGAGTAGTCACTTGTGGACTGTAAGTGACAACCAGTAGTGTACTGTCATTTGGCCCTTTGGACGCCGTCTGGTCCTGGTGATTTGTTAGCATTTAGTTCAACAAGACATGCAAGAACCTCCTCCCTGGTTATTTCTATCTGGCTTAATTCTTCGGTTTTCCTCCCAATGACGATAGGCTCTGTTTGGGGCATGTGTCTCTGTCTTATTCAGTGAATACTGAAGCAAAGAATTCATTGAGTCTCTCAGCAATCTCTGTTTCTTCCTTAATAATCCCTTGCCTATCCATTATCATCTAATAGTCCAATGGCCTTCATTGTTGATTTCTTGCTTCTAATGTACTTCAAGAAGTCCTTGTTATTTCTTTGAGTGATTTTAGCTAATCACTCCTTCAAGTCTTGCTTTATTTTCCTGATTGTTGCCTTGCATTTGTTCTGCCAGAATTTATGTTTCTGCCTGTTGTCCTTGTTTGGACAAGCCTTCCATCTTCTAAATGAGATTTCCTTGTTTTTGATCACTTCCCGAACAGCCCTTGTAAGCCACATTGGAGTCTTCTTGGACCTGGCAGTGCCATTTTTCCTTTTGGATATTTATTCCAATTGGGCCTCTATTATTGTTTTTGTGAACAGCCTCCATGCCTCTTGGAGTGTTTGGACTCTCTCAATTTTCCCTTTCAGCTTCTTTTTTACTAGTTTCCTCATCTTTGGAAAATTTTCTTTTTGAAAATTTAAGTTCTCTGTGTTAGACTTTATCAGTGATTGGCAATATATGATTAAGTTAAAAGTAATTGTGTTGTGTGGTCACCGTTCCTTATTGGATCAGTCACATTAACATTTTGCACCAGATCTTGTGTATTACTCAGGATCAAGTTAAGGATTCTTGAAACCTCTAGTTGGGTCTTCAACCATCTGTTCCAGGGAACAATAATATAACATATCTAGGAACTTTATATCTTTATAATGTGCTGAACAACAGTTCACCCAGTCTATGTGAGGGCAATTGAAGTCCCCCATTATAACCAGGCTTCCCTTCTTGGATGCCTCCTTTACAACATTCTCTAACTGCCAGTCTCCCTCACGGGCATGGGTCAGAGGCTGACAGCATATGCCTACTGTTAGACCATCCTTGTGGCCTGATACTCTTGCTCACAGAATTTCTAATGGTGACTCCAAATCACCTGGATATTCCAATTTGACACATAAGGCTACACCACCTCCTGTTTGCCCCTTCCTGTCCTTCCTGCACAGTATATAGCCTGGAATAACTGTATCCCATTGGTTATCATCCATCCACCAGGTTTCAGTGATGCTAATAATATCTATATTTTTATCAGGGAATAAGAATCCAGTCTGTACTAGATGGAGTTACACTTTCCCTTAAAACAGAGGTTCACAGTTTGGCTGAGGGTCCTCTTGGAAAGGATATACAATTAATATTTAAAATGAGATAATGAATGAACAAAATATATCATGTCCCAAAAATTGTCTTTTTCCTTAAAGACAAATGTGAACAGCATAAAGTCCATTGATTACAGGGACCTTCCCCCGACAGACCATTCTATCACAACCTGTTGGGATATCTGAGCCTGTAGCAAACCAGTGAGTGTCTATACTGCTAAGAACCCCAGAGGAGATGTACTAGTTGCCAGCTTTAAATAAATGAATGTCATGCTATTTGCCATCCATAAGCACAACAAAGCAACATGACTTTAGCCAATACATGCTAATTATGGAAACTGACTGCCTATTTCAAATAAAGTGAACCTGCTGATGTTGTTATTCCACTACACTACACTACAATATTTTAATAGCAGAGCTCATTGATGCTGGGAAACTTAATGTGGTATTTGATAGAAACTCTTCCTGATACCATGGTAAGTTGAGGAAAAACTATGTGTTACTGAAGGTTCATACTGCATTCTGCAGTTCATCAAAAACCTATCAGTATAATTTCTGGATTATTTTGTCAACATTTGGAGTAAATTCAGAAAAAGTAATCTAGGATCTCTATATTTTATTCAGAACAGATGGGAAAGGATGGGGATATAATAATTAATTCTCTTCAAATGAAACTTTTTAGCATTTAATTTTAGATGATAACATGACAACAGCATTAATTAAATTATATTTGGGTAATATTATTCAAGATTTTATTTCTAAAGATGAATAATAAGTATTATCATTTAACCAAACAGGATAAAATTAAAATCAAGAGAATGTTTTGCTCCCTTTCAAAGATTTAACTAAGTGATTACTGTATGGTATTTTATGAGAAGAAAGGGATATGATCTATTCACAGATAAGTACTTCACTGGTGTCTGAAAATGTGAAACATTTGCACCCTGAATACCAATCAGAATCAAAAGTATCTATCTTAAGTGGAATATGCAGATGAAATTAACTCAAAATCTAAAAGATCTCCTCCAGGAATTTGCTTTCAGGTGGCCCTCAAAGATGGTGTATTTTGGTTATCACAAAATGTTTTTAATGAATTGTTGGGCAGGCTTTGATACTTTTTTTTGTATGTTCACATCATATAGCTTATTGGTATTTCAGCACTCTGGACAGTTCCCTTAGAAGGTCCAAGACAGCAACCATGTCCTTTCATCATTCTTTACCTCTTTTCTAAAATCTAAGTACAGAGATGCATCTCACTACACATTTTATCACCACTGAGACTTTGTTTTCACATTGTGCTTTCCCCTCACACAGAAAAGGGATGGGATCATTAACTTTTTAACTAACAACTCAGTAATTTGCTTGAAATGAAATGAAATAGTTTTGAAGATAACCAACCACAAAAATGCTGTAAAAGTTTCCACTCATATTTTTTCCATCTCCATTAATAATAGAAAGAAAGGAAAGTGAGATTTTTCTGAAGTATAGTGAAGTTCAGGGAAAAAAAGACATGTAGAGATCATTGTGTTGAGTGATACAGAGCTTTTGAGAAGAAAGAAGGCTCCTGGTAATTAAACTGCAGTCTTTTTCTTATAGCTGTGGGCCTCTCAGGAATTATTCAAAAGCTAATTTGCTTGCAAATAAGAAGAGTGAAAAAAAATAAGGAGAACATGACTGAAGATGACAAAAGTGAATGAAGAGGTATTCATTTATGTTAGGAGAAAGATTACCAACTCCAATAATCGGAACAAAAATATAACCACAGCAATCCATCAAGGCATTATATACCATCTCTTTGGGGAAAGTAAATAGAGTGATACCTTGTATAAAGGAATTAATTTGTTCCAAATGAAATTCTGTTAAGCAAATTTTTCTTTATACAAATTTCCCATAGGAATGCATTGAAAATGGAGTAATCCCTCATCACGACCATTTTTATGTTGTACGGATTCTCCCCATACGCAATTCTGTTAAGCAAATTAACCCTATCTCCAGATTTTTTCATGTTGTACAGATTTTATGTTATACAAACAGTTTGTAATACGAGGGTCCACTGTATGTGGAGAGTACTCCAAGTTTTTCATTCTCAGGAATCTTCAAAATGTTGTTATTTTTATTTCCCTCTTCTCTTTTTGTGGAAATAACTGACAAATCATGCTCAGTACAGAGGGGGAAACATGCAATTTCTAAAAAGCATATTAATTAATCTGTGGATATTTGGGTTCCTTCTGGAGATTTAAAAAAAAACTCATCATGAAACAAGAGAGGAGTCATGAGATTTCCCACAAGATTTCCTTGCAGAGTTTGGGTTGGACAGAATTCTCACACAGAGAAATTTTGCTGTGATGAGAAGAGAAAGATTGTTGTTTTTACTTGGTTTGTGATGCCGAAATATTCACATCCCTAGTGCAAATCATGCCTTCACCTACAGCATCAGTTACACTTCGGATTCCAATTTCTAGAAGATTTATCCCTCAGTCAGCAGTACTGGCTGGGGAGCAAAACTGAAAACAGTTGCAGCAGACTCCATCTCTGGTGATGTTACAAATCCACTCTGGAGCTTAGTCTGCACTTTACATGTATTACCTAAGGCATCAAACCTATTTAAGGGATAGGATCCATCATCTCTGACAGTTTCGATGAAATAGAGATGAAGATATCGAGTAGATTCATGGCACCTCAAAAACTGAAGTCACCAGCCACCACTGTTGCAAAGCCCATTAAAAATCACGTTTTAACTAAAACAGCACATTGGATCCAATGTGTGCCTCTTTAAGATCCACTGAGCAAAAGGTAAGTCAAGTTATAGAGAAATGGAAAAAAGTGCAAGGCCTTGTAATAGCACCAACACTAAGGATGAGACCCTATTTGCTTTGCATCTAAATAGAATGTTACCTTCTTCATTTTGTTGCATGGGTCGTAAACCAATTTTCCAAATGTGGGACGGTATCAGCCCCTCCAAAGGCTACACCACTGTATCCAAATGAAACCTGGAGTGATACAAGAATCACTTCTCTTTTTATTATACATCAGTCCTCAGAACTAGGTGATTCGGGTTGAAGACAGGTGAAGATGCAAAACTGAACAATTGAGTGTGTTTTGTAGCAACTCAATGGTGACAATACAAGCATCCCTTGAACTCAGATCTGTATAAGCATAATCCCTTTCCTATTGAGTTCAGTGATATATGTTAATAATCAGGCACTGTAAAAAGAGGAGAATATGTACAGAGTGCCTAGTGCAAGTGCAAGAATATTGCAGACTGCCTCTCTTTTTTTAACTAAAAACAAAACTAAGAATAATTACTTTATTTTTAAAAAATGGCTCCAATGAGCTATATGACTGCAAGTAGGAAGGACCAGAGGCACGATGAAAGTGTAATAAATTTTAAAAAACTAAAAACAAGTTCAAGATCACAGCATGTACTGTAAACACCAAATAAATCCAAACTACTTAAAAGCTCATTAAAGCTCTAGGAAAGCTACAATCTAGTCTTAAAATGTGGCCTTCTGGATGTTGCTAAATAAAGACTCTGAATTTTCCTTGCTGTTAATTTTGTTGATGGGAGTTACAATACATTTGGAGGGTCATTCTTTACCAACCAAAAATTAAGGAAGAGGTTATTTATTTATTTATTTATTTATTTATTTATTTATTTATTTATTTATTTATTTATTTATTTATATGCTGCCTTTCTCCTTGGAAAAGGACCCAAGGCAGCTTACAGTAATTAGGGACCATATACAGTCCAGTACATTTAAGACATATTCCAGTTTGAGAACATGTAGTAGGGCAGCTCTGTACTGCCGTAGTGCAGGGCAGGGCCTTTTGCCCCCGCGCCCGGCTGTGTCACCAGTGTGCAGCCTGTGAGCTGCTTGCAAGGCTATTAGTTTATAAGGCTTCACCATGTGGCGAGAGGCATCTTTCTTGATCTAGCCATCTTAGAGACAGTGCTTCTCAGTCACTGGTCCACCATACATGATTGCATTGACTAACTTCATAAATACACTGGTGTTTTCAATGTTAGCATCATCCCTCATAATGGATTTTTTACTCTTTTCTTTAACTGCTCACATTCTCTTTTAGCTTTAATGTTGCCTCTTATTCTTGTAAGATGTCTCTCAATTCCCCACATGTGTTCAGACTTACAAACCTTATTAAGACATAACAGAAATATATCCACCTGAAAAGCAACGTTACGTTTTTAACTGGATATACCAACAGCCTTACAAAGAAATGTTGATTATAAAATTTAATGTGAAGTACTGTATTATTTTACTCTATAAGACACACTCCCCCTTAAAAGAAAGAGAAAATGTCTGTGCGTCCTATAGAGGGAATACAATAGTCCCTGATAGATAGATAGATAGATAGATAGATAGATAGATAGATAGATAGATAGATAGATAGATAGATAGATAGATAGATAGATAGATAGATAGATAGATAGATATAAACATTTTCATTTACAGAGAAGTTACCTGCATGGAGCCTCTCCCGTCTCCTGCTGCAGCCTTCCACTCTTTTAATCACTTCATTTGCAAAGAGGCTTCCATGGAACCTCTGCCCTCCCCTGCTCTGGCCTGGATTCCCCAGTCCCTATTACCTCATTTGCAAAGAGGCTTCCACAGAGTCTCTCCTGTATCCTTTTGTAGATTGGATTCCATAGTCCCAATCACCTCGTTTGCAACCCTCCCCCTTTGCACCCTGGACTCCACAGTTCTAATCACCTCATTTGCAACATTTGTCATGTCTGAGGCAGAAGTGTAAGGCTGGAGGAATATCTGCTGGTGTTTTGCACTGTCAACCCTGCAGGAGACATGTGACCAAATGTGCAACTGCATGGTGCAATTATTGTTTCTTGGTACAATGTCTGGTACATTAATGGTGGAGTAACTGCATATTACACTGGCATGAACAGGGTCCTGGCTTTTGTCTTTTATTATTTATTTATTTTATTTTGATAATCCATCAGTTAACAATAGTAAAAACTGAACATATGCTTACAATCTCATTCATCACCCACAGCAAGTGTGTTCTGCAAATTACCCTACTGCCTCAGTATACAATACCATTTCTACTCTGAAAAAAAAGTCTTCTCTACCTCTGGTCCACAAGGACAGATATTCAGAAAAAGAACACAGCCACAGAAAATATGAAATGAATTGCAAACGTAGTACAAGACATTCCTTATGTTCTGCGGGTAAATATATTGAATTCATTCAACTTTACATAGAAAGGTCGGAACAGCAGAAACACATCCATGTCTCACTTGGATGTGGCTTGTAATGGTTTCACACAGCTGACACTTAGAATAATTTTCTCATTACTGCTTTTGGAAGCAGATCTGTTTGCATTCTAATCAAGAGACTAGGAAGAATATGTAACCATCTGCACAGAATTGGGCTATATGTCTATCAGAGACCCAGGTTCTGTAACTAGTACAACAGGTGACTCAGAACCTGATATATTTCATGTTATTTTATTTTGCTTATTGGCTTAGAATAGTCAACTCATTTTATATACATTTTTTCTTGTATTGTTTTGATTGTTAACTGCCCGGAGTTCCTCTGGAAGATGGGCGGTATAGAAATATATAAATAAATAAAATAAATAAGTAAAGAGCAATCTAAAGTATTCTTACATTATTCCGCTACTCAGTTTTTTTCTTCCTTATTTATTTATCCAAGAGTTAATATTCTAAGACATTATGAAATGATTGTCCTAAAGGCAATAATAGATCGCTTGCTTCAACAGGAGAGAGAGAGAGAGAGAGAGAGAGAGAGAGAGAGAGAAAGAGAGAGAGAAATCAACTACTAGCTTGATTTACAGAGACATTTGTTCTTTCTTTAGATTTCACATGCCAATGTTTTCCCTCAAAACTGAAAAATAAACAGAGCTGGCAGTGAGGAGGAGGTATCTGTGTGTAACTTAGGCTTTATTCCACCAAACTCCCATATGGAAAGGAAAACCAAGTACATCAGATTAAACCCTAAAGGAAGGAAGAATTGCAAGCGTAGCCTTAGAGAGACAGCTCTCAGTCCCCTGGTCTTTGATTCAAAGAATATGTGACAAAAATGCAGCCAGAAGATGGAAAATCTTTTTTGATAGCTGTGTGTTACAGTCATTTAGGGTTTTTATAGACAGACTGTGTTTGAGAGCTCTCCTAAGCCTCTAGGTTATCTTTCTCTGTGTGCTTCTTTTGCATGCCAATAGTGGCTTTTATCCCCTAGGAAAGATATGAAAGGGAAGAAGCAACTGTCTTCCCCATGGCTGGAGTGGTCTGTGCTAAATGACTGTTTTAAAAAGGAATCAAAACAGTTCACAGAACTATGCCTGAAATGTGTCTGTTTTGGTGTAATGGAAACTACACAGGGACAGCATTCAGAACCAGAGGTCAGCTTTGTCCCACCTGACCAGAGCCTCGTTCTCCCTGTTGCTCCAGGTGGCCACTCCGAAGGAGGCTCGAAGGGTCGTTAGCCAGAAACGGGCCTTCTCAGTGGCTGCCCCGGCACTTTGGAGCACTCTGCCGACATAGATCAGGCTGGTGGAGTCTCTGCCGGCCTTTAGGAGAGCACTAAAGACCTGGCTTTTTAGGGATAGCTTTGGTGATCGCTGAGTGAACCATGGTATGTAGTATGTTGGTTTTGTATTGTTTGACCCAGCCTTTTCTTGCCGGACTATGTTTTTGTGGTATGGATAGATATGGTTGTCTGTTTTTATTTATCCTTTTGTCTTGTTATTGGATGTTTATTGTTGGTTGTTTTTCAGATAGGTTGTTTATGCTGTAATTTGTAATGTGTTTTTGTGGGAATATCAGGTGGTTAATAAGTATAAATATAAATAAATATATATAACTGAAAGTAATGCTACAATGAATCCGAAGGAATCCCAAATCTACACTGTGTTTCTGGAGCATAACTGAGAAAAGACAATAGCCAGAACACTATATCTGAATCTTCAAAAAATCCTCCAGTTTATGATTATGGAATTTGTGCTTCTGCATGATTCAAAAAGCCTGATACTGCTGCATATCACATGCATGAAGCCAACAGAAAAAAAAGGATGCCAAGCTTCGCTTAGCAAAAGATGGCATGAATGTTGGCAGCACCCATTGTAGCAGTCAGTATGATCTACAGGATACCCTCTTGTGCACATTGCCATTCATGCTTCTTAAAAAAAAAGTTAATTGCTTTGTGTTTGGGTAAAAAAGGAATTAACTGATTTTAAAAGTAATCAGCTTCTGGAGTTTTTCCCTGCTTGGTGTTACTTTCTAAACGGTAGTGAAAACAAGAGGGTACCCTGTAGACCAGTGGTTCTTAACATTGGGCCCCCAGATGTTATTGCCATGTTTCCCCGAAAATAAGACACTGTTTTATATTTATTTTTTCTCAAGAAGACACACTAGGTCTTATTTTCAGGGGATGTCTTACTTTTGTTAAGTATAATATGCTTGAATGTCAGCCCTGCGCACAACCATAGCCACTCCCATCACTAGGTTTTATTATCAGGGTAGGGCTTATATTTAACAAATGCATAGAAATCCTGCTAGGGCTTATTTTTGGGGGAGGTCTTATTTTCAGGGAAACAGGGTAGATGAAAACTCCCAGAAGCCTTCACCACTAACTGTGCTGGCCAGAATTTTTGAGAGTTTTAGTCCAAGCTTCTTCTAAGCTGCAGAATTTCGTCTCATGGACCCCTAGTTTGATCCTCTCTTTGATGTTCTTATGCCAGTATGCATAGGCCAGACTTGTTTTTCCAATGTTTTTCCAATAATTGACTGCCTATGGGATGTTGTTTTTAATAGGAATCTTACATCTTTTTTGTAATTACAACATTGTCTTAAACCATTTCTCATAATAGGATACTGGTTTAATTGCTTTTTTAATGTTGTTATAATTTATAGGGGTTTTTTAGCTTTTAACATTCTCTGTTCTAATATTTTAACCCACCTTTGGTCCACTTGGGTAGGGCATAAATATTAAATGTTAATATGAAACAATGAATGAACAAAATGTATCATAACTAGAAAATGGTATTTCTTAAAGAGAATGTGAACAACTCACAAGTGCATTGACTACAGGTACAGACCTTTCTATTACCACCTACTGGGATTCTCAATTATCCATAACAAAGCACGTAAATATGTGCACTGCTCAAAATCCCAGAGAAGACTCATTAGTTGCCAGCTAGAAATGAATGGATGTTATGTTATTTGCATTCCACTTCCATAACAAAGCAATAAGCCAATGCATGCAAACTGTCAAAACGTTGATATCTCACATAAGATACAGTATAGGTGAAATGTGTTAATATTGCTGCTCCATTGTATAGTCAGAAGCTTCCACATTTTTACAAGAGTGTTCCTTGATACTGGGAAACTTAACATCTGGAGATCCACTTTTTTTGTTAGACAACAAGTAAATGTTGTAAATGTCTGGAGATATCTTAGAAGCTTCTATAATTTAAAGAGAAGCTGGTATGACTTCATTGCAAAACAAAACTGTTTCTAAAAGGTGATAAAATACTCATTTTTAAGATACAAAATAGGTTAATCACTTCTAGCATATCTTCCAAGTCATGATTTGAGAAGAAGACACCAGTAAATAAATCTACGATTTCCCTTTCTATGCACTAATAAAAGAAACACCTAAGCTCTACTGGTTTCATGATGGTACTTGGAAAAGTGACAAGCAGAATAGCAACAGTTGTTTAAAGGGAGATGGCTTTGTTATAGCTTTCCCCTGCCTCTTCTGACAAAGATAAATCAGGAGTGGCATTTTCCTTGACGGAAGGAATTGCCCTGTTTCAAGATGTACCTAAAATCAAACTGGCAGTATTCCTTAGCAAAAAGCAGGTACCTCACTCTTCCTATTTTATATGCCAATCAAGTTAATACTATCTACACAGTCACAACAATTGGATTCCCCTTCCTATTTCTTACAGGCAGCTATATTAAGGATGTTGGTTTGAATGGCAGGTAAACTATAAACAGATGATAGATTTACTAAACTTCACCGCAAATCTAAAACTCTTTATGAGATGCTCTCTAACAACTGGAACTATTTTGAAGCCTCTGCTCAATCCAGTTATATTTAACTGAAAACATATAACTCATAAAAAGGCAATTAGCCAAAAGCAGCCCAGGACACATCTGTGACATTCTTACATGTGCAAGGAGTACACTAGATGGAAGATGTGGTTTCACAGATCTGCTTTCCTCCTGTGCCCAGTGAATGGATGTTTTAACTTAAACCAGTGTATAAAGTGATTTTTTTCTGTTACAGATTAGAGTTCTTTGTGTGCATGCATATAAAGGCTCACACAATGGCATACACATATTTAAATATCTGTAATAATTCTGAGAATGTCAGCCTGGGATTACGTTTTTCTTTCACAAAAGGTTCAATTGAAATCAGGTGGACTGGCTTCCGGTTTAATGGCCGACTGTACAAGATGCTAGGGAGCTCCTCCGTGGAATCCCCAGAGCGCACAGAAGGTTTAAAGAGGTTCGCGAAGACTACGCGGCCTCCAATAACCTCGGGGGGGGCTGAGGGATTAGGTATCAGCTGTTGCCTCTTGCGACTCTTCTTTCACCCCGATCTGGAGGGGTTGGGGGGAAAGGATTGAGTTGCGGCACTTCACAATCGCTACTCCTGTGTCTGCGAAGTCTCAAAGTCTTGGCAGAAGAGCCATTAGCCTCCAAGGACTTTACAAATCGTTTCTATCGGAGGGAGAATCAACAGGCTGTTAAACGGCTAATTAGAAGATAAAGATCACACCCGAAAGAAACGTGAGTCTGCTTGTTTGTATCGGAATCTGTTCGGAGCGTGGTGGAAAGCAGCCGTAACTCCCCTTCGTGAATGCAAATCAAAACCAAGCGGTGGGGGCGGAGGAGACATCCCTTCATTTGCAAAGTGAGTTTAATTTAATATTTAAATTGAAGTGGAAGAATAATGGGACCTGGAGAAGCTTGATCGTGAAGTCTGTAGTTCAAGACTGGCGTTTTGAAGTCACCCCCCGCTCTTTTTTGTGAAGAGACGGAGTGAATAGTGAATAGAGGAGAGCGTGGGGGGTGGAAGGGGGATATTTTAAAAAACTCTGATGTTTGAAGTTACTCCCCCCCTTACCTGATTCTGCACTTCCAAAGACTTTTGATTAAAAATTGAATTCCCCCTCCCCCTTTTTTTTTCTTGCGAAGGATTGGATTTGAGTGGCGGACAAGGTGGTGTGATTTTACATTTCAAAGGATTCCACCAGAGCCGGCTGGAAAGCCATCCCCCCTCTTTCGAGGGGAATGTTTTGGAGTTGTTTTTTGGGAACAGCTTAGGAGTTACTGCAAACTGGAGCTATTGTTATCTACTTTTTCCTAACTGGATTAGACCTTTTGAAGCGGTTGAAGATTTACATATCTTTTGGATGGGCAAAAACTTTGTTAAACAACTCTTTGTTACAGAGAAGCAAAACATGTGGATTAGGCTGTGAAGTAGCCAAAGAATTGCTCCAATTTTTCTCTCAACTCTTAATTTTTAAAGGTTTCTTTGTGGGTCTCATTTTGTTTATTCGATTGCAGTAGAAACGAACTTAAGTTGCTGCGTGTCTTCCTTTGAGGCTTCCTCTGGTTTCAAGGACATAAGAGAGACACAACAAGATAAGGTCTGTGCTGTGAGCTGGACTGAGAATCTCATTCCTTAGGTTGGAGCGCCATCTGGTGGATTTTAAAAATTATCGTATTGGACACCGTTTAGAAAATTCATTTCTTATGTTAGAGCGCCATCGGGTGGATTTGGAAAATTATTGCATATAAAATTCAATTTGAATGTTACATTGAATGGGAAAGTGTCTGACTATATAGAAAATTTGATAAAATTTGATAAATTGTTATAAATTTGATATTTGGATAATTTAAAGTTAGAGAGGTTAAAATGAAGTTAGAATATGTAAACTTAACATCACTGATGGTAATTGGGTGAATATTAATCAATATCAATTAATGGAGTATTAATAGATTAACTCGATTGGTTGAAGGTTATTGTGGTTTATTGAATGAATTAACTTTAATACGTGGTTAAATTGGAATAGAAGTTAATAAAAATTGTGATGGCAGAGAAGAAGAAGATGACACCTTTAACACAGAGAAGAGATTCCAGACAAGAGGAGGGCAAAGAATGGGAAGGATTAATGATACATATAAGGAGAGAATTTGAAAAAAGTGAACAAAGTATGGATCAGAAGTTGTCAGAACTAAAGGAAGACATGCAGATGTGACAAATTAAAGAGGCAGTTGGGGAGCTCTCAGCTCAAGTGAAGGACTTAACGGTGAAAACAAAGAATATAGAAGCTAAAGTGAAGAAAGTGCAGACAGAGGTCAAACAATGCAGAGAAGAAACAGAGAGGAATAGAACAGGAGTGTCAGAAGTAGAGATTACGCAAAGGAAAATGGCTGAGGAGCTTGCTTTTCTTGAAATGAGACAAAGGCAACAGAATCTTCGTTTCCGTTTGATTCCATGGGAGGAAGGAGAAGATATTAAGGCCAAAGTAATAATGGAACTGGCGAAGTGGCTTGGATGGCAAGAACAGGAAGTAGCTGATGCAATCTCCCAAGTGTTCAGAATTGTAGTCAGATCAAAGAAACTGAGAGCGAAGAAGACACCAGGCGACGTTATTGTGTCATTGACATCTATGGCCGTGCGAGATAGAATCCTGAAACATAGCTATGACAATCGGTTTGTGATTGATGGACAACAGATTCTGATATACAAGGAGATTCCTCTCCATTTCTTGAGAAGAAGAGGAAGTTATAAATCTCTGGCAGAAACGCTGAGAAGAAATGGTTTGAGATTTCGCTGGGAGTTCCCAGAAGGTCTATCCTTCATTTACAAGATGAAAAGATTTAAAATAATATCTGAGTCGGAAATAGGTAAATTTCTGAGAAAATATGGAGAAGAGCTTGGGTACAGGAAACCATCGAAAGAGGGTGATAAATCACCTGAAGAAGAAGAAGAGGAAGAAGAGGAGGAGTTAGAACTCTCTGAGGAGGAAGAAGGTAAAGCGGATTTAGCTATGGCCAATATTTGAATAGAGATTGATAAAAATATATTTAATTTGAAATTTACAATGGCGCTGAGAGTATTGACTTGGAATGTTAATGGTCTGAATGAAAAGACCAAGAGAAACAGAATTACGCACTTACTGAAGAAAGAAAATCTGGACTTGATTTGCCTGCAAGAAACACATGTTGCAATGAAACATACGAAGATTCTAAAAAACAAAATTTTGGGACAAGAATTTGTATCGTCTGATAAATTGAAGAAAAGAGGAGTGGTGATATATGCAAAACATAAATTGGAACCTAAGTTGATTATGAAAGATGAAGAGGGAAGATTTCTGATGGTACAAGTCACTTGGCAATCTGAAAAATTTTTTATTGTAGGCATTTACACGCCAAATGAAAGGAAATCAGAATTTTACAGAGAGGTAGAACAAAAACTGTTAGATTATATGGATGAAAAACTCTTTCTGATGGGAGACTGTAATGGTGTAATGATGCCAGATTTGGATAGATCTCAGAAAAAGAAAGGTTCAGAAGGGAAATTACCAAAATCTTTTTATGACTTAGTTGAAAATTTTGGATGGACCGATATTTGGAGACTGAGACATCCAACGGAAAAACAGTTTACTTTTTTTCTGAACCGAACCAGAGTTGGGGGAGAATTGATTATATATTTGTCCCTAATGATATCTCACATAGAGTGACAAAAGTGGAAATTTTACCTAAAACGATCTCAGATCATAATGCAATGGTGATGGAAATTAAAACAAAAATGCAAGGATTATACCGTTGGAGGTTGAATGAAAGTTTACTGGATGAGACTGAGACTTTGCAGATAGCGAAAAAAACCTTCAGAGACTATTTGAAAAATAACTGGAGAAGAGAAACACCAACAAATGTGGTATGGGATGCTAGTAAGGCTGTTATGCGAGGCCTCTTTATTCAAAGAAATGCGTATCAGAAGAAACAGAAAGAAAAGAAGCAAAATGAGATTTTAAAAGAACTGGTAGAGACAGAGAAGAAACTGGTGGAGAAGCCAAAGGAACAGAAATGGATTCAAAAATTAAAGATGCTTCAAACTCAGTTGTCGATGATTATCAATCAAGAAATTGAGTGGAAGGTAAAGATGATGAGACAAAGAAATTTTGAATTGGCAAATAAAGTAGGGAAATTGCTGGCTTGGCAGCTGAAATGGAAGCAAAAACAAAAGGTTGTGAACAAATCAGTAGTAGACCAAAAATTAGTGGAAGATCCAAGAGAAATTGTAAAGGTGTTTCGGAATTTCTACAGAAATTTATATACGAAGAAAAAAGAGAATCCGGAACAGATTGACAGATATTTAAAAAAGAACGGATTGAAAAAAATTTCAACAAGCCAATTGTCGACATTGAGTGAGAAAATTAACCCACATGAAGTACAAAGCGCAACAGAGAGAGCGGAAACTGGAAAATCACCGGGTCCAGATGGCTTGACTGCAAAATATTATAAAAAATTGTCAGAAGAAATGTTACCAATAATGGTGGAGGTTATGAATGAAGTTCTAGAAAAAGGAGTCATACCTAACACCTGGAAGGAGGCGTATATAACACTGATTCCAAAGGAGAACTCAGACACAACAGATGTTAAAAATTATAGGCCCATTTCCCTTTTGAATGGAGACTACAAATTATTTGCCGATGTTTTGGCTAATAGATTAAAAAGGGTTTTAAATGAGTTATTAGCCAAAGATCAAGCGGGGTTTCTTCCTGGCAGACAGATGAAAGATAACATGAGAAATATAATTGATATAATAGAGTATCTAGAAGTCAGGAAAGAGAAACAAGCTGCTTTGATATTTATTGATGCTGAAAAAGCCTTTGATAATGTCTCTTGGCAATTTATGAAGAAGAATTTGGAAAACATGGGAGTGGGAACAAAGTTTTGGAACGGTGTTAATGCAATATATAAGGAACAGAAAGCAAGTTTATTGATTAATAATGTGATAACAGAAAGTTTCCCGATTGGGAAAGGTACGAGACAAGGGTGCCCATTGTCCCCATGTTATTTATTACCGTATTGGAAGTATTGTTAGTCAAACTGAGGGACATGGGGACAATTAAAGGTATATGTGTGGGGGATAAGGAATATAAATTAAAAGCGTTTGCTGATGATTTAGTTCTGACGTTAGAGAATCCAAAAGAAAGTATTACTGAGATGATGAAAATAATTGAGGAATTTGGTAATCTAGCCGGTTTCAAACTAAATAAGAATAAGACGAAGGTCTTATTGAAAAATGTAACAAAGAAAGATTGTGAAGAATTTGAAAAATTGTCCGCCCTCTCAGTGGTGAAAAAAGTTAAATATTTGGGAATTAACTTATCTCTTACGAACTTAAATCTCTTTGAGGATAATTATAATATGGTATGGAACTTGATTAAGAGAGATCTGGAAACATGGAATAGATTGAACTTGTCGTTGATGGGAAGAATTTCGGTGATAAAGATGAACGTGCTACCAAGGTTGTTATTCCTATTTCAAATGATCCCAATACTTAGAGGAATAGGCCACTTTAAGGAATGGCAGAAGACATTGTCCAAATTTGTCTGGCAAGGTAAAAGACCCAGAATAAGATTTAAATTACTAACAGATGCCAAGGAAAGGGGAGGATTTGCCATGCCAGACCTGAGATTGTACTACGAAGTGGCCTGCCTCGGTTGGATAAAAGATTGGATTACTTTAGTTGATGAGGATCTATTGGATTTAGAAGGTCATGATAACAGATTTGGTTGGCACGCTTATCTTTGGTATGACAAAGTGAAAGTACATAAAAGCTTTATGAATCATGTAATTAGAAAGTCACTACTTCAGGTCTGGGAACGGTTGAAACCCCTCTTAGAGAGACATACACCGAGATGGTTATCCCCGACTGAGGCATTGGTGATTAAGAGGAGAGATAAAGAAGGAGTGGGGATCACCTATGGTGATGTGTTATTCTTTTCAGAAAAAGGTCCTAGACTGAAGTCTTATGATATGTTGAAAGAGAAGTTAACAGGCTGGTTTCAGTACCATCAACTAAATGACATTTTTCAGAAAGATAGAAAGGTGTCTGGGTTTGGAGAGAAGGAATCTAAGTTCCAAACCATAATCACGGGCCCAAAAAAGAAATTGTTGACCAGATTATATAATTTTTTGTTGGAGTTGAATCTAAAAGATGAACAAGTTAAAGAATGTATGGTAAAATGGGCTATGGATCTGGGTCATAATATTGAGTTAGATGTGTGGGAAAGACTGTGGAAAAAGAATATGAAGTTTACCGCATGTACTTTGATAAAAGAAAATCTGTTGAAAATGATGTATAGGTGGTATATTACCCCAACGAAGTTAGCAAAGATGTATAGGATGAAAGATGACCACTGCTGGAAATGTAAAGAGAAACAAGGTGATTTTTATCATATGTGGTGGACTTGTGAGAAAGTGAAAGAGTACTGGGCATTGATATATGATGAACTCAAAAAGATGTTAAAGTGTACATTCCCAAAACGACCTGAATTTTTCTGTTAGGGTTGGTGGATAATGAAATTAAAGGAGCAGATAGGACTCTATTTCTATATGCAACAGCAGCTTGGTTCCTGGCACAGAATTGGAAGACAACGTATATACCATCTTTGGATGAATGGAGGGCGAAAATATTGGACTTTGCAGAGATGGCCAGACTGACGTGCAGACTGAGGGATCAAGACAACCAGAAGTTCCAAAAAGATTGGCAAAAATTTAAGAACTACATGGAGATTCATTGCAAGGAATTAAAAGACTCTTACCGGATTAGGATAGAGCTCGAAGGATTACTACTTATTTTTCAAATCTTTTTTATAAGTATATAAAGGGGTTTGTCTGAAAGGAAGGCTAGGAGATGAATAACGCTAAAACCACGGGAAGAACAGAGGGAAGCCAAATTTTAGTGGTAGAATGATTTTGTATTGCTAATGTTTTGAACTTGACTTTTTTTTGTATACTAAAATTTTCTAATAAAAACATATACAAGAAATCAGGTGGACTAGAAGCAGAAAAATATTATTCTGTCATGAATTTCCCCATGTGATCTGGTAAATCTGCAGGGCACATCCTTGGTTTGGCAGAAGTATAAGTATTAGCAGACACTTAGGCCTGCCATTGGCTCTGATTCTGAGAAAGGTGTTAAAGCCTTACCATTTGGACTGGAACCTGATATGAACAATGGTAATTAGAGACCCTTCTCAACAAAATTAATCATGCAGCAGCATAGCTGCTGTTAGGTCTCTCCCCCCCCCATTTGTTGCAGTCAGAGCCACTCACACTATCAGGGTCCTTCATTGCCAAGGGTATACCAATCTAAGCAGGAGCTCAATCATCCTTTCTCTGCTTCCTTTAGCAGCTGAAAACGACTTGGCAGAGCAGTTGGCTGCTGGGGGAGGTGGGAACGGACAGGTCTGCTCAGATTGGTGTGCTGCTGTTGACCAAGGACCTTGACAGTGCATATTGAAAGATGAGTGGTCACACTGGCCCGGGGATTATAGAGAAGGACTGCAAGGCAGCTGTGCTACCACACATTGTATTTCATTCAGAGGGGCTCTAATTAATTTGGGCTCATCGCCAATGATGATGCCTACCATATCCACATCTCAGGTTGTCCTGTGGTTCTGAAATCCCTGCCCTTTCTTCTGTATCCTGAGCTCCTGTGCACTTTTGTGATTGGTTGGAGGTCTGAAGCATATTTATAGGACTGAGGCTTGTAGGAGGAGAGGAGAGGAGAGGATATAGCCTTTCTGTGTGACTGGAAGTTTTCTTGTGTGACACTAGATTCTGTCCAATATTCTACGACTGTCCAATATTCTGTCCAATATTCTACTTAGAACCTTGGGTTCTAAGATGGTTTTCAATTAAAACTCCCAGAAGCTTTTACCACCATCTGTGCTGGCCAAGATTTCTCAGTGTTGTAGTCCAAAAACATCTGGGGACCCAAGGCTGGAAAGCACAGTTGTAGAGACTGTGATAAATTAAAATTGATTTTTCTCTTTTATTATTTTGTGTCAATGGTAATATACAGATACAAGCAGAAAGATGCTTGGTCCTCAGCCATGACTGACCCAAATTGGGCTGAAACAGGAATGTAACCAAAAGATACAGATACTTTGTAGTTCACAGAACACAGGTCCAAAGACATCTGTCTGAACTAAAACAGATTTGTCCTCTGGGAAATTAACTGTACTGAACAACCATAAAAGCTTCAATAAACAGGAAAAATCCAACACATAGAAGGAGATAGGCATAGAAATATGCATGGAAGGGACATGTACATTGTTAGTTTTAACTAAGCTTTCCACAGTTATCTCTGCACTATGCAGTCAATGCAGTTTAGCACAAAATTGGGGCATCCATTATGTACATGCACTCTCATTGTAGACTTGTAACATCTTGGCAATCTGGAGTGGTCCGCAGATGTTAAATGCTATTAGAAAACTACAGGGAAAGCTCATGAAACACTGTTGTGTCAAGTTCACAGCTGCTGTTCCCTGGAATTCAGTGATGAATTTGGCACAAAACTCTCTTTCATGCTGCTGAGTTTTGAATGATTTTTTTAAAAAATGGATATTTGTGGACTCCAATCAAACTTGACTGTGGCTTATTTAATGAATAAGCACTTTCATATAGCTCTCTACCTGGACATAAATGTGAGTGGAATGGAGGAGATTATGGTAAAAGCCAATATTCTGTTAGAAAGAATAGTTTTCTGATAAAAATACAACAATTTCAAGAATTGTAATTCTGAATGGTATTGTAGGAGAACCTGGTCATTCCCTACATAAATGGAATGTCTGAAAAAACCTAAAGGGATTTTGGGCAAACACCACATCCCTATTTATTTCAAACCCGCAAACACACTAAGGCAGAGACTTGTCCATCCAAAGGACCCGACACCAAAACACAAAATGACCAATATGGTATATGCAATGCAGTGAGGAGTGTGCAAACCTCTACAATGGAAAAACTAAACAGTCATTGAAATTAGGATGCCCAACATAGGAGGTCCAACAACTGAGGACCAGAATCAGCAGTACACCTCTACTTGAAGGACAAAGGGCACTCATTCAAAGATGAGGATGTACACATATTAGACAGAGAAGATACATGGTTTGACAGAGGGGTCATGGAATCCATTCATATGAGCATTGAAAATCCCTCTCTCAACAGAGGTGGGGGCTCAGGCACAGTCTATCTGCTAACTACCAGGCAGAGATTTCAACAATACCCAGACAAATCAAAAATACTTCATGCCTCCACTACCAAGGCCATAGCTAACTACCCATCCTTTATGGTTTTCAGCACCTTGGGCCATTGTTCTCCTAAAGGCCTATTAAGACCATTGTTCACCTAACAAGCCTATTCAGGCTATTCATCTTATGAGCCTATTTCAGACAGGATGACAAGAGGTCAAAGCTGACTATAAAATGAAGGACTCACACTAGCTTTATTCAGACTGACGAAGCTGTTTGGATGAGCAGTGAAACATTACAATCTCTCAAGAAAATAAGTCCAGTTTCCATTACTCAACTTCCAGATAAACTCACCTGGATGACTGTGAATCTTCACAGTCATACTCCCATGATCCTTTATCACTGGGCTCAGAATTTTGAGAGATGCAGCCCCCAAACATCTGGAGGATGGAAGGTTCCCCACTCCTGAATTAAAGTGAAGTTTAAGTCACACACATGTCCCATATACAACTTAGTTCAGTACTCCAGGCAAGCAAGTGCTACAGCATGAATACCACTTGCACTAACCATAATATTGTGAACTGCCTTCAGACCCCTTTTATAATGATGATGATGATGACGACGATGACAACAGCGACAAATAAATAAGTAAAAAAATAAATGTCAGCAGCAAAATCTTCCAGAATCTTCTGACTCCCATCAGAAACTATCAATCTCTGTGGCCAAATCATTCAAATACATTCCCCAACATTGTAGAGGAGAAAATTGCTGAGCATTTGAGGGTCAAATATGACTATGACAAAGGGATAAATGCTGCATCTCCCATCTTCAGGTCACCATTTTCCTGCCTGTCTAAGAAAACCAAATAGGATGTGTCCTGGCATGCATCTAGAGCTGTTGTGTGTTGTAAAGGGACATAAAATATTTATGCTACATTCCTCATTACCTGAGATTTAACACGTCAAGCTTCATGAATAGAGATGAATCAGGAAAGCAGTGGTTTGTGATAGTTCATGGTTCATCACTATTCACAACCTATGAATCACAATGTTTCATAAATTCTTTGACGAAGAGTGAATTAGAAATGCCAAAATTGCAACAAGTCTTCGTTGGACTCTCCTCCCCACCCCCTCCAAGTTTGGTGAAGATTGGTTCTGCGCCATCTGAATTATCACCCCTTAGATCAGATCCCCTTCCAGGAAAGTGGTTTTTAACAGCCTGGTAAAGAGAACTTTCCTGGTGGGGTCTGATTTTGAGTGCCATGTTGGATGTCCCAAATCTAACCTTCACCAAACATAGATTAAGTCTTGGAATGACTCTTCCCCATACCCTCCAAGTTTGCTGAAGACTGGATTGGAGATATCCAAATCACAGGCCCTCACAGGACCTAGAAAAGTGCTGTTTAGCCCTTGCCTCAAAGCCAAATAGAGTGGTTCTCACTTTCCTGCTAGCCCCAAAATGAGCATCCCTGCACCAGAAGTAGGCTACCAGTAGATGATAGGAGACAGGCTCTATCAGAGTCGGCTTACTTATACCCACTACTCAGTTTCTGCAGGTCCTGGCTTCTTTCTTGGTGCAGCAGCAACTGGGAAATCTGGGGGAGCTGATGATACGACAAACATAGTCCCTTACTTCAGCTTTTATAGATTGTTCATGGTGCAGATAGCAGTTGCTTTTCTTTAGAAAGAAAATGGAGCCATGCACATGGAACTTTTCTGTGTTCAGGATTGGAATGATGCCACAATTCACCTGTTATACCTGCTATACAAAGGGTTGGTAAACTACACAACTGCAGATCTTCTTGGAAAGCTATTACCAGGCTTCCTCAGTGTTGATTTTGCAAGCTGGGACTTGGGATCAGCAGACCACAAAAATCTATAGGTATCCCTTTTGTCCAATAGGACTGCTTCATGTGATGGATTTTTCAAATATTTAAATCAGGAGTAATGAAGAACACAAGTTTTGCAAGAAACAAAAAATCATTAATTCCAACTTGAAATAATAGGAAAATGAATTTAAGACAACCCCTAGGCATTTGGATGGGTATTTGTCGGTTAAATTACATCAGGATATAACTGATTGCCTTTTGAAAAGTCTGGCACATAAAAATGAAGTTTTCAAATTTCATACCTCTTGACTTCATTTTCTTTCAAAGAGATTCTAATCACAGCTCATATACCCCTGAGACACTCCATCTGAAACTGGGTCATGGCTTTCCTGAAACCACAATAACCCTAGCTCCTAAGAGAGAACATGTATTTAACAGTACAATCAGTGAATGTTTATTGACTACATCCTACCACAATGTGCATACTATACATGTTTCCTCAAAGTTAAATCCTTCCGAATTCAACAGAAAGTAGTCCCAGATAGCTGTGTATTGGACTGCAACCTTACATAGCAGCAGAATTCCTGTAGGATTCGTTAAAGGTTTGGTAAGAATAAACTTCCTGAAGAATATTATAGAAAAGACAGAATTAACTAGGAAAAAAAGCACCTGAATCTATAAACTAGAGATGGGCACGACTCAAAAAAATGGTGTTTCGTTTGTCGTTTGGTCGTTTAGGGGTCCGTTTCGGTTCATTTTCGTTTTCATGACATTTTTTGCAAAAAAAAATCGTTTTCATTGCGTTAGGTAATGAAACGAAAAAATGAAAACGAAAATGAAAAATTGCTGTTTCATTAGCATTCTTTTTAGTTCAATGCATCTGCTGCAACGAAAACGAAAAACACAGCAAATTTGGTCATTTTGTTTTCGTTTTCGTTTTGTTTTTTTAAAAAAATTTGATTCATTTTCGTTGCATAATGAAATGAAATAAACGAAAACAAAAATGAAAAATCGCTCATTTCGTGCCCATCTCTACTATAAACTATGAAAAAATAAAAATAAACATGAAGCACTCAAGCTAACCAGAGCTTTAAGCAGCCACTGATGAAGTAAAAGGAGCACAGTGTCGGGGGTGGTATTTTGATGTATTGATTTTCATGTCTTACTCCAGAGCAGAAGACTCCTTCCATTTTGCCCCACTGGTATTTAACAATGTCCACTAAACTATTTCTGGAGGCTGACACAAAATGGTTGCCACTAGAGATGGGCACGAAACAAAAAAATGGTGTTTCGGTTTTTCGTTTGTCGTTGAGAGCTCTGTTTCGGTTCATTTCCGTTTGTCGGGAAATTTTGGAAAAATTTCGTTACCCTTTTTCATTTTTTTGTTTGTCGTTTCTACCCGCTTTTTGCGCTTTTTTAAAGCATTTCCATGCACAGGCATCCCCCAACGCCCCAGACCAGAGGGAAAACACTAAAAAAAAGGATGCTGGCAGAGACACAGTATAGACTAGGTACGCAGGGAGGCTGCAAAGGCAGCGGCGGGCATTGCCCAGGGTGCAAGGCAGCCGCAGAGTGACTGCACTACGGGGCAAGGGAGGGTACTCACTGAGAGGTATGCAGCACGCACGCACACAGGGAGGCTGCAGGACTAAAGCTAGAGTCGCAGAGACAGCAATCCCACCCTAACTCCCACCAGAGACTGCAAGGAGGACGGGGGCTGCCAAAGCTTTTTATGCCCTCTGTGGCTGCCAGACCTGCCCTCCTAGTCTGCAACCTGGGCATGCTATTGGTTGAACATGATCCCACATCACATGGCTTGTCTCCATTTTGTGGCTGGTGGCGACATCCATTTTAAAGGGAAAAGAAAAAATACATCACGATGGGAGAAGACAAAAACAAACATTTTAAGGACCCCAAACCCCCTGGTAGGTATTATCAGACAATATAAATAATCATCGCTGCATTTTTACAGATGTCCAGGGCATTTTTTAACATTTAAAACAGCTCATTCCATTGCGTGTCGCCATTAACGGAAACGAAATGTAACAACCACAATTTTTGTGGTTCTGTTCGTTTCGTTGCATTTTCATCACAATTTTCATTTGTTGTTTCGTTATGTAATGGAAACAACAAATGGTAACAGAAACGAAAAAATATTCATTCCGTGCCCATCTCTAGTTGCCACTGAAGTTATTGTCCATCACATTTGGGGATTGCTTCCCACTAGCTGTTTTCTCATCCACCACACACAAGTGTACTCCTTGTGCTAACTAACTACAATGGTACCTCTGCTTACGTGTTTAATCCATTCCGAATGCATACTCAAGCCGAACAACTCTTAAGTACAGCAGCTCTATATTTAATAAATAAATAAATAAATAAATAAATTAAAAAAATTAAAAAAATATTGTAAATAGAGCAGACCGCCTCTAAAATTTGTAAGGCAGCAGTTAAAACACAAACAGTTTTTTGCTCTTAAGTTGAATTGCTCTTAAGTCGAGCCGCTCTTAAGGAGAGGTACCACTGTACAGATATGCATTGAATTTCCATATAATAAACTTCAAAACCTGGAACAAATGGAAACTATCAACATAAAAACCCAAATTATTAGGCATATATCTCATATTTGAGAGCCCCATTATTCTGCTTTTGGGATTTCCCCCAGGATGTAAATGCTGGTCATCAACTATACTATTTAATCTTTTAAATTGTTACTAATCCTATACTTCTTTCCCAAAAGAAAAA
This sequence comes from Phrynocephalus forsythii, assembly GCA_029282475.1. NCBI lineage: Eukaryota > Metazoa > Chordata > Lepidosauria > Squamata > Agamidae > Phrynocephalus > Phrynocephalus forsythii. The sequence goes on from JAPFRF010000005.1 coordinate 97,329,295, forward strand.
GGAAAGGAAAAACACTGTCTCTGCTTCCACAGTAAATTTCAATTCATTAGACTGAATTGAAATCATTAGCAATCTCATGTGAAATGCAAAGCTGCAGGGTCTCAGAATGCACACTTTCAGACTGGGTCACTCAGCATCTTCAACCTCGTCATATAAAAGATGGCAACTCACAATTTTTCAGAGGTAATGGGAATGCACTTTTTGCAAGGCCACTGAAGTTGTTGTTTTCTCTCTCTTTTCAGGAGTGAACAAAGGCACTCAAAACAGACTTAAGGTCAATGAGGCATACTTCAAATTAAAGGCTGCAATTAATTCAACATACTCATAAACATTTCTTGCTAAAAATTATATAGGAAAAGAAGTGAGGGATTAACCTTCTGTCATGCCTACCTTCATCTGCAGCCTGCCATTGGCTAAGTCTTACAGATGTTTCACTGCAAGCCGACCTCCAACAGCAGAATGTAATTAGAAAAGGCTGAAGCTCTTTTCAGCTCATTTGGCCAGGGTGACCAGGGTTTGGAACTAATGCCTACAACTGTCACAGTTTAATGGATGATTCAACAACACTGGTATTTTTCATTTAAGAGTGGCTTTTCTTTCCAGGCTGTGAAGGCTTCATTCTTTTAACATTAATGCTACACTGTGCCTGCCAAACATGCCTACCTCAGAAATGTCCTCAGAGTCTTGGATTCCAAGTCACTCAAAAAAATTTCTGCACAGCTCAGCTCCTAAAACTGAATTAAGCATTCCCGGAACAATCTTGCAAAGAAACAAATAATGTATCTTGTATTGCAGGGCAGAGGCACAGAGATAAGACTATCAAAAGATCACTTATTTTTGCATGATAATAGAGAGAATTTACACAATACCCAGAAATTTGGCACACAAAATCCAATCAGTCCTGTAATCCCTGTTTACAATACACACAGAGAAATTATAGCTGGCTTAACTAAGCAGTGTTGGTGAATATTAATAAACCTATATTCTAAATCCAGGTTTTTAGAAAAAGCTGATAGGGGATTGTTTTCAAACTAATTCATATTTACAGGGGACGCTTTGTATGTGAAACCATTAGAGCATTACTCATATGCCAAAGCAAGTTTAAAGCCCATTATAAAACCAAAGGATCAGACTGTGATTAAATTGCCTGGGTGATATTCAGCTACCAGATCATGATGTGATGAGCACATGGAGTATCATTGTCCCAAGCCATACTATAAGGTCACCTAGGCCAGGGCCAGAAAAAGGAAAAGTTACTTTGGAGAGTACAACTCTCATAGTGTCACACTGAATTTGGTGATGTAATTCCCCGTGAAACACATTTGCTGTGGAAATCTGAGAGTTCTGTGTTTCGACTGGCCTTATTTATTTTTATTCATTTATTTATTTTGAATATTTTCACCCCACCTTTCTCCTTGGAATAGGACCCAAGGCGGCTTACGATAATGAGGGACAATATACAGTCCAGAACATTTAAGACATATTCAAGCTTAAGAAAAGGGAATTAGAAAAGGCATCTTACAACATAAAAAGACATTAAAACTAAAAAGAGCACATGAACAGCTGAAAGAAAAATCCATAATGAGGGATGGAAACTTACATGGAAAACACAGGTGTACTTATGAAGTTAGTCAATGCAATCATATATGGTAATCCATCTAAAAAGTCACATAACAGGTAGTCCATCATTCAGGGAAAGCTGGCCTGAAGAGAAAGGCAGGGGTGGATTTAGGTGAAGTGAGGCCGCAGACTGCTCCACGTAGGAGACCCATCCCAATCCCCACCCTCATGACTAGAAGAAAATGGAAGTGTGTTATAAACAAAACTGAGTGAAGCCAGGGATGATGATGGGTAGTATTTAAAATTCTGCAGTTCACAATTTCTCCTTTAAAGGACATAAGATATTATTATTAAACACCACAGAAATTGGAAAAAATGCATAAATGTTAAAATTCATACAAAAAAGATTTTGCAATAAAACGTTTGTGAAATAAGCATTGATTGATAAGAAAATGAAATTGTAATGTTATTCTTTTAAAAAACTTGAGTTTTTTGGGAAGTGCAATATGGGCTTCTGTCACTCTCCTGTAGCTGCCATCACTCACTGACTTCCCTATCCCCTTTCTTGAGAGAGGCAGTGAGACCCCTCTGGCTGACTCCTAGGGTCTAGAGATGAAAACCCCCAGCTTTTGGATTTCTCCTAGAGCAGGGCTGTTCAACTTTGAACAGGCCAAGGTCTACTTTTTCTAGCCCAAAGTGCCTGAGGGCTACTACACTAAAACCTCTACTTACTAATTTTATCTGTTCCGAGCACATAGTCATAAGTAAAAACTTTAGTAAGTAGAGCAGTGATTTCACATAGGAATGCATTGAAAACCAATTAATCTGTTCTGGAGGGAACAGATTTCAATGTGCCATGGCCCTTAAACTGCCCTGCTTGGCTGAGACAGTGGGCTGACAGACCCAGAACTTTGCTGGGGCAGTGGTGTTCCTTTTGGTGGGGGAGGAAGGGGTGGAGAAATTATCCCCTCACTTTTTTTATTGATGGCCGTTGGGCTATTTTTGAACTCTTCATGGACTACCAGTAGCCCGCGGTCTACCTGTTGGACAGGCCTGTCCTAGAGGGTTGGCACTTGCATTACTGGATGTTTTCGGGATGAGGTTCAGTTACCAACCGGCAGCCTGGCCTTCTGCCTTCTACAGGTAGTTCTGCATCCCTCAAGGATCCTTTCCCACTGCTTGCCATCCCTGATCCCCAGGGCCTCTCTGCCACTGGGCAATCTGCAGAAACAGGCTTTCAGGACAACTTCCCCCTCCCAGGCTGGCTGGAGCATTTATATGTCTTACGAGGAACATATGTCTTATGAGGAACAGCTTAGGGAGACTTACAAATAGAAGGCTGAGAGGGAATTTAATAGCCATGTTTACTGTAAATATTTGAAAGGATGTCATATTGAAAAGAGGACTGGTTTGTTTCCATGGCTTCAGAGACTAGGACTTGGGGAAATGCTTTCAAACTGCAGGAAAAGAGCTTCAATCTGAACATTAGGAAGAAAAGTTAGAGCTGTCCAGCAGTGGAATATGCTGTCATGGAGGCTGGTGGAGTCTCCTTCTTTGGAGGTTTTTAAGCAGAGGCTGGATGGCCATCTGTTGAGAGTCCTGTGATGGGGGTTCCTGCATGGCAGGGGGTTGGACTTGGAGGGCCCTCGAGGTCTCTTCCAACTCTATGATTCTATATCTTCTGACTCCACCCCTGGCTTTCCTGCACTTTTGGGCCATTGAGGCATCTGGGATTTGTAGGCCTACCCTGGTGTCTTGCCCTACTTCTTAGGGTGGGTGGCCATTTAAAATAAACCTAAACTAAAGCAGACACAAGATAGGAGTTTATTATGTCACATTCCACAAACCAACCCTATAGCACAGCATCATTTTCAAAAGTTTATAAACTCCCCAAAAGGCCAAAAGGATTCAAAATAATTTTCTCCAACACACATGCAAAAAGGACGCAGGAAAATAATGCACAAATATCCCATCATTTCCCAATCTAAACATTTTCAAAAGTTTATAAACTCCCCAACACACATGGAAAAAGGACGCAGGAAAATAACTAACAAAAGTAATACCTTGCTTTGCAAGTACCATTGTGTATGAGCATTTCACAGGACAAGTAAATTTTTTCATAAAATTTTGCTCCACTCTATGAGCAATGTCTTCCAATTGAGCACCTAAGGTGCTAATTTTGCTGTCATGCCCTCCTCCATCACTGCAGCAACTGCACTGGTAAGGGGGTGACAACAAAAACATAGGTGAGGTAGTGACAGCTGCACAGGCTAGGGGTGTTCCTCTTTCCTTTACAGCCTGGTTTGCCTCCTCCTCCTCACTTTGGCTTCAGACCTGATGGAGACCCCCAACTGTGGAGTCCTCTGGCCTTTGCCATGGAACCAGCAGAGATCCCAGACATGAAGGCCTTTGAACCCAACAACAGAGGCCTTCGGCCCTTGCCACTGCACATCTAAAGGCCTCCAGACCCAGCCGCAGGCCTTCAGCCCTATCCACAACACCAGTGAAGGCCCCTAGCCCTGGCCGTGGCACTAGCAGAGGCCCCGGTTGCAGAGGCCTCTGGACCCAGCCATGGACCCAGCTGTGGAGGCCTCCAGCCCTCACTGTGGCACCAGAGGCTGCAGCGGCCATGGAGTGGCAGCAGTGGTGAGTAGACATGGGCACGACTTGGCGAAATTCTCGTTTCCGTTTCCGTTCCTCGTTTCCGTTACGTAACGGAAACGGTAATGACAATTACTCCGCCAGAACTCGAACTCGAACCGATAAAAGAAAAATTGGGTCTGATTTGTCATTGTCGTTCCTGGCATCGCAGCGATCACGTGATGTCAAGCGGCACAGGAAAAAAGTTTTAGAAATAAAAAAAACCCGATTCCTGGCCAAAAAAGCAGGTGAAAATATGCCTGCCTGAGTGAGGGCACCTACCAGAGGGGTGGTTTCTGGGGGGATCCCCAGCCTTCCCCCCCTCCTGTCCTGGGCTGCTGGTACCGGGCTGGGAGGGGGCATCCTCGGCGTCTCCATTTGCCATGCGGTGCGGGGGGATCCAAAATGGCGTCCGCAATATTTTTTTTGAAATCGTGGTCCAAAAACACATCAAAGCACCACAGAAACATGTGAAAATAGTTATTTTAAAACTGCCTGAATTTTTACAGTAGCAGCAGTGGGTTTTTCTTGCAACCAAAGGTCTCCATTGATTTTATTTTATTTTATTTTATTTTTAATTTTTTTTTACACCTGCGCAATGATGGGCTGGCCATGGGAGCGGACCATGCAAATTTTTGGAGCCATTCCACCAATTGCATGGCCACTTGGCCAGGTTTCGACCAAGACTTCTGGGATGTGCCAGTCGGGCATAAAAAGCCCACTAAACCTAGCCCGAGCCCGAACCCTAACCCTAACCCTAACCCATACGCCAGTACACTGTCCTTCTTAGTGGGTCAGAGAGGCACCCAGAGGTGCACCCCACTAACTCACCCTAACCTTACCCGTAACCCTAAGCCTAGCCCTTGCGATAACCCTAACCCTAAGCCAGATCTGTGTACTCGCATTGCACTACACGCAAGTACACTTCCCTTCTTAGTGAGTCACAGGGCGCCCATAGGGGTCCTCTCTCACTTCATTCCCCAGCCCAAGTGCACTGTACACCTGTATGCCAGTATGCTGTCCTTCTTAGTGAGTCAGAGTAGAGGCACCTACCCAAAAGAAAGAGAGGTGCCTCTGCCTGCCACTGCAACTGGTATGCAATGCATATCCAATTGGCTATGCATACCCTTTTGTAGCAGGCCAGAGGAGGCACCCACCCCAGAGAGGTGCCTCCAGGAGCCCGCTTTCCCTTCATAGCGGGCCAGAGGAGGCACCCACCCCAGGTGCCTCCAGGAGCCTGCTTTCCCTTTGTAGCGGGCTAGAGGAGGCACCCACCCACCCCAGAGAGGTGCCTCCAGGAGCCCGCTACCCCCCCAAACAACAGATGAAAAAACGACAAACGAAACAACAAATTTTTGAGAAATTTCGCGACAAACAGAAATGAGCCAAAACGGGCTGGCTCCGACACACGACAACTCGAAACGTCATTTTTCCTGGTCATGCCCATCTCTAGTGGTGAGAGACCCCAGAAAAAGTTTTCATTTGTTCCTATGGGGGAATTTATTATTTTTTTATTTTTGTTTGCTTACGAGTATGTTTCCAAAATGACCAACCCTTCGTGACTCCACATCCATGGAGTTTTCTTGGCAGGAATACTGGAGCGGCTTGCTAGTTCCTACTCCAGGTGCCTACAGCACCTGGTAGTCCCTGGTGGTCTCCCATCCAAGTACTAACCAGGGCCGACCCTGCGTAGCTTCTGAAATTTTTCATCTAATAACTCTAGCAGCAGCAAACCCTAGGATCCCATACAACAATCCATATTAGCCATTTAAATACCCAACTGATCAGAACAGCCAACTGCCCTCAGTCTCATAGTTGCAGGGCCCGAGTTGTTCTGCCCTCACATGAAGTCTTGGGTTTGCAATTTTCTGAGAGGGGAGACTGACCACTGGGGGGGCAGGGCTGTGGACCCCCCCAAAAAAAAATTTGAGGCCCTTTACTTCAGCCTACTTAGTCTATATATAAACCCGGCCCTGGAGGAAGGTTTTTCCTCCTTTGGGAAAGACAGCAGAGATGGAACAGTTCTGGCCTCCAGTGCCAGAGTCTTACCAGACCCACCACCCAAGATCCTTTGAAAGTGGATATGCAGAAAATGACCAAACCTTTTTTTAAAATGTATTCTGCCACTAAGCTAGGATTTCCCTCTTCAGTGAACCTGCTGCCATTTCCTTCCCTGATCTATTTCCTTATGGCTCATGATTAAGAGCAGTTGCCCTAAGAATGAAAGAGTAAATGAGAGAGATCTGTGCAACATAGATTGCTAGTGTATTGTCTAACTCATGTGCCCAGCTTGCAATCCACCTTGGCTTCAAACCACTTTCAATTATCACACTATCAGTTTCACCAGATGGTCTGGCTGTTTAACCAAAGATCATACAAAAAACAGCAACCTAATGCATAAAATATCAGGAGGTGAGGATAAATATCAACCCTGCCTCTCTGTTGATACTTGAGCCCACAACTTATCCTTACAATGTTCCTGAACAAAAATATCATCGAAGCTTATGAATGGTCGCCATGAAAAGAGAATCACCATTATGATAGATTTCTTCTGAGTGCTGGTGGGTGGGAGCACATTTTCTCAGTGGGATCCTTCTGTAAATCTAGTAAAAATAAATTACAATAGATATTTAACTCGGAAAGAAAAGTAGATCAGTCAGTATAAAATAGAATGGCAAATGCCTGCTGTTTCCTCTACTTGCCTTTGTTATCTTGATTGCACTATTGCAGAAATATTGAAAAGGGCACCCAAAATGACCAAGGGGCTGGAGAAACTCCACTATGAGGAATGATTACTGTACATTGTTTCAGGCTGTTTAGCTCAGCAAAAAGGCATAAGAACATCATAGAGGTACATAAAATGATTCATGGCCTGAATGAAATGAACAGGAGCTTTTCCCCTCCTTCTTTATACTAGAACTGATGTTGTCTACTGAATTTGAAAGATGAAAGATGTAGGAGAGAGGAAAAGAGATTCATCTTGAATGTATCTCCATCGGTGGTGGTGACAGTCACTGACTTTCGAAGCCTTAAAGGAGGGAACAACCAGTAGCTGCTAGTCCCAACAGCCACATTATTTCTTCTATTATTAAAGGCATTCGGCCTATGTATTAAGAGTTGCAGGAGAACTAGAGATGGATGTTGCACCCCATATCAGTCCTTGCTGGCTTCCTATATGAAACTGCTTGGTCACTGTGTGAACAGAACACTAACTAGATCAATCATTTGCTTCGATACAGAAGGGTTCTTCATATGTTGTAAAAACTGTTGATTTTATTTTGGGATGTGTTTTCCCAAATACTGTATGTGCTGGGTACACCTAGGAGCATAGTTCACAGCTCGTATCATACAATCACATCTCCACATGCCAAAGAATCATAATATACTCCATCATTATAATACATCAATTGAGTGATCCATATTTCTAACACACCCATTCCATTGTTGTGCCTCTGAGCTTCAAGACCACTCTTGAAATGTTAAAATATTGGGGAAATCCTATACTGTATATCTTCTCTTGGTTTCTCTGAGACCTGTTTACAATGCTTACTGAATACTGCAGCTCTAGCATCTTCTCAGCAAGGAAACACATGTCTCTGTTGAGTCTATGATGACATGAGAGTGAAACACTGCAAAACAACTGTTGGAACGCTCTACAGTTTATCTGTTTCCCTGTGATATATTTTCTACCAACAGAAACCAATGCTGATAACTATAGCTATAATCAGGCTGAAGCTGAGCCTGATTTTCAAAGAATCTAGAGAAAATCTTGCCGTTATTGGAAGAAGGCTCATCAAGACATCTCAGCATGGCAAAACTTGGGAACTTGCCAAGAACAAGACATTTTTAAAAAAAATATTCTTCACCTCCTAAGCTTCTAATATGAAAGTGAGAAGTGCATTTATTTCCATAACCCATGAGTAGAGATGGGCACGGAATGAACATTTTTTTGTTTCCGTTACTGTTTGTCATTTCCGTTATGTAACGAAACGACAAACGAAAATTGTGATGAAAATGAAACAAAATGAACAGAACCACGAAAATTGTGGTTGTTACGTTTCGTTTCCGTTAATGGTGATGTGCAATGAAATGAGCTGTTTTAAATGTTAAAAAATGCCCTGGACATCCATAAAAACACAGTGATAATTATTTATATTGTCTGATAATACCTACCAGGGGGTTGGGGTCCTTAAAACGTTTGTTTTTGTCTTCTCCCATCGCGATGTATTTTTCTTTTCCCTTTAAAATGGATGTCGCCACCAGCCACAAAATGGAGACAAGCCATGTGATGTGGGATCTTGTTCAACCAATAGCATGCCCAGGTTGCAGACTGGGCAGGCAGGTCTGGCAGCCACAGAGGGCATAAAAAGCTCTGGCACCCCCCGTCCTCCTTGCAATCTCTGGTGGGAGTTAGGGTGGGATTGCTGTCTCTGCGACTCTAGCTTCAGTCCTGAAGCCTCCCTGTGTGCATGCGTGCTGCGTACCTCTCGGTGAGTACCCTCCCTTGCCCCACAGTGCAGTCACTCTGCGGCTGCCTTGCACCCTGGGCAACGCCCGCCGCTGCCTTTGCAGCCTCCCTGCAAACCTAGTCTATACTGTGTTTCTGCCAGCATTTTTTTTAGTGTTTTCCCTCTGGTCTGGGGCATTGGGGGATGCCTGTGCACGGAAATGCTTTAAAAATCGTGCAAAAGTGAGTAGAAACAACAAACGAAAAAATGAAAAACGGTAACAATTTTTTTCAAAAAATTCCCGACAAACGGAAACGAACCAAAACAGACCTCTCAACGACAAATGAAAAACAGAAACGCCATTTTTCTGTTTCGTGCCCATCTCTACCCATGAGAGAAGAATTTAGGAAACAAGCAAACATCGAAGCCTCTTCCTCCTGGACCAAAACTATTCCCGTAAATTGAAGCAGAGGTCACAAGAGAATATCATATTGGATTTCACTTCAGTGTGGTGAAATGCCTGATTATTTGAATCTATACTCCATCCAACAGGCATCCAAGCTAGTGATACATTCTATGTTAGCTGTTACCCCAAACTACTTTACTTGGTATCCTAATGTCATCCTAAGCCAGTCAAAGCTATATAAAACCAGCACCAGATATGCAATTCCGGCAGACACGCAGAAAAGATTACACCCTCCTTCACATCATATCCTCCCTTCCTTTTCTAGTATGCACTATCCACATGTCTCATGACTGTTAAAAAGCAGCAGCTTGGTGCAAAGAGCAGTAGCCTGGAGCACAAGGCCTGTCAATCACATTTCTGAATATAAGCCCATCAGTCTTGAGAATCTTCTTGTAACAAGCCTTTTTTACTTCCTTCTATAAAACTGGACTTCTGCTATTTTCACATCTCTATCAGTGCCGATGGCAGAAGTGCACACAGCTGCAGCCTGTATTATTCAGCTTAAGTGGAGAACATCACTAACTAGAGCTCAAATGGTTCATTAACTTGTCATGTCTGTGTTCTGAAGACGAGACTGAAAGCATGAAGGGGGAAAAGGCATTCGCATGTACACAGATGTTAATGGATCTTAGGGTGTGCCAGGCTGGGATTTCCCCAAAGATTTCAGTAACAGAAGGAATGAGCATTCTTTCCTGATATACAGATGCTCTGAAAATACAGCAGAGGTGTAGGATTTTCTGCAATTTGAACTGACATTACTACATGGAAGTGAGCACAGATATCTTAATATTCAAATTCATTCTGGTCAGATTATGAGAAACAAGAAACACTGAGATGGATCATATTGGAAAGCCACTAGATTTAACAGCAGACACAAATGCATTATTCTACTATGGAAAAGTATAATCTGGAGTTTAATTTACTGATTGCAGATGAGGCAATGTCTTGTAAAAACATTTGCTTGAAAAATCTCAGAAGTAAAGATCTAGCAAAAGTGTTGTGTTTAAATAAGGAGAGGGTATAGCATGTCTTTATAGGCAAAACATCCCCCTGTTCAGGCCCAAGCATTTCTAGATAGGGCTCCAAAGACTCTTCTGAAGCCATGTACTACCATTGGTAGTTTGTGAGCAAAAGACTCCAGGTACAGTGTCTGGACCTTCCAGATAGAGCTGGTAAAACTGCAACAGGAAGGCCAATTTCTGGAAGAAATTCCAGGCTGCTTGAGGAGGAGGAGAATGTCAAATTAATGACTACACCTGACCTACTGGCTCAACTCTCAGGAGGCACAATGCAGAATCAAACTCCCAATACGGCCATATACACACAGTGTATATACAGGCTCTCTCACTCTCTCATACACAGAAAGAGAGACAGGGGAGAGAGAAAGAGCTTGAGAATCTTTTTGTCACAAGCCTTCCTGACTTCTTTTCATAAAACTGGAATTTGTTGCTCTATTTTCACACAGCGGGAGCTGTACTGATATACAGTATATGAAATCAAGCTAGTATGCCATCCTCCTGTGTAGAGTGCCCTTGGAATGGCCAGATATACCTACAAGGTACATAAGCCTGTTACACTTCAGCACTGAATGTCATATTTATGTAGAGTTCACCAGAAAGGGCAAAAAATGGGCAGTATAATGAACAGAAGAGGGAGATTGACACAAGACTAAAGTCCAATTTTCATGAGGAGCTGTGACATTTAACTGTTGCAAAGGAAAGTCTTTACAGTGAATGCTGCCATGGGGGAGAGGAACCAAGAAATTATGCAAGTCACCTTCAGAGCTCTACCCACAATTCTTCTTGTCCTGGAAGAATGGGAAGAGGCATTTTGGCTGTTACTCTTTGTATTGTAACCCTTTAAAATCTGCTCCAGAAAGCTACTTGGAAACCCACCTGGTACTGACTTTAAGGTGGCGTGGGTTTGCCGGCAAGAGGACTCGGTGAAAACCATTTTTCCCTTTCTGCCAGAGGGAGCTATTAGCAAAATGAATAACTTCACATGGAGCAGATCAAATTTCACTGCAGCATCCTTTCCAGGCAAATGATTTAAAAAGAAACAACTAATGTGAATTAGGCTTGTTAAGCTGATTTTCAAATTTCAAAACATACATCTATTCTTCATGAGAGAAAACTGAACACAGCATATAAAAATCAAAATGATGAAATCCATTCATGAAGGAATTAAAATACAGAGTTTACCCCTTCATTCTAAACACACAGGGAAATCTGAAAGCCAGCTTGTTAACACATTAATCTTACCATTCACTGGTGCTGCTACATCACTTTCCTGCAAGTTTTCTTTGCATCGTTTTCCTACAGTTCTCTTAATCACTCAGTATTGTTTAATAAAGCAACAAGCAAAATCAAATGCTAGGGATGGGCACAAAATGAAAAAATTGAGTTTTGTTTCATTGCGTTTTGTTTCGTTTCCATCACTGTTTTGCTTTGTTACTATGAAATTTTAAAGTAGTTTAGTTACTAATGAAACGAAATGAATATGAACTGCTAGAAGCACTTTTAGGTAAGCCCCCAAATGTGAAAGTGTTTGGGGGTAAGGGGGCTGAATAATTGGAATCAGAAGCCAAGCCGCATCCAAGGGAGCTACCAATCAAATCTGGTGCCCCTTGGACCCAGGGGAACTGTTTTAGATGGTAAGAAAATGATTCATTTTAAAATGAAAAAATGGCCATTTCGTTACTATCTGAAATGAAACGCTGCCTGTTGTATCATTAGCATGTGAAATGATTCGTAAGCTAACAAAATGATGAAACAGCATTTCATTTTTCATAAGGTGCCCATCCCTAGTTGTTGCAGCTCAGATGAAAGCTACTAAGAAAGAAAGGAATTTTTTTTAGATTGCCTTTCAAAATACTGGGAGACAAACTGGTTCTGACAGACAGTGTTTTACTGTTCAAAGCGGAAGGTGGGCTGAGTGGTTAAGAATGCCCTTGTGAATTAGAAGCAGTCAAACTACACCTACTGCTAAGGACTGGAAGGAGGACTGAACCAGAGATAACCTGTCATTAGAGCAAGGGAATCCTTAAGATGTGATTGTGTGCAAGCATCACAATAGAAGCTTCTCCCATCTCCTGCCATCTTCAACTCAGTTTGTTCTATTTGGTGAACAGCCTTCAGTTTCGGAGCAGGGGATTCCAGTTGAATTTCTCAAACCACAAAATTCGGCTTGACTGACGTCCTTCCAATATTAACATGCTTCCAGTTTTAAGCATGAGTTATATGTAGTATCGCTTTCTGCACACATAAAAACACTGGATTACCAATGAAACCAGCATCCTACATTATGGTAAATTTCCTCTCTTTATCCCCACAAAGATATGGGAATGCATGAGGCAGTATAATAAGTTTCCTCCCCACCCCCAAAATCAGCAATCAAGCGCAAAGAACACTAGCAGGGAAACTCAACTTGTGATGATGTTCAACACCAGTTTCCCACAACTACATTTCACTTGGGCATCAGTGGTGGGAGCCATCAAGGTCAGGGGCTCAATGAGGCCATTGAATCAATTTACAATTTTAAGGTGCTATCAAGTGTGCTGAACTGATTATGATGACAGGGTTCAGCACCCCGGATAGTTCCTGTAAAGCTCAACTAAATAAAGTGTGGCACATAGCTACTGCCCTTGCACAACTTGAGATCAACAGCCTTCAGCGATGGGAGGAGGTTCAACGTTTTAAAGCAGAATATTTGTTGACATTCCACCCTAAGACACTGTCCACTTACTTTTGAAATGTCCATACTCTAAATACAACATGATCTGAAAATTGGCAGACCCGATTCATTATATAACAATGATAAAGCAGCTTACCGAGAACCACTGCTGTTGGCATATTTTCAAATTAAAAGGAAATCTGTGGCATCAAACACAGCTAGACTTTATCTGTGTGTGTGTGTTTGTGTGCTTGCAATTTGGAACTACAGTCCCAAAATAAAAGTACAGTTTCCAGTGTTTTTATATAGTAAAAGGCGGTTAAGTGACATCAACAGTTTTCTTGGCCAAGAAGCCTTCTATAAGTATATCTCTGGAGTCCTGAGACTCAGACAGGTTAAATGTCCTAATCCTTATTTAATCAGACCTCCTTTAATCAACCCATTTGCTTTCATACACGCTGGCTATTGCACTTCCCAGCTGACCCCTTAATAATGCACATTCTCAAGCCAGGAAGAGAAAGCCCAGGTGTTGTTCCTTCTCAGCCCTCTCAAATTATAGGGAAAGTGCTCATTTATTTCAGGGCTGCCAAACACAGCAATATTTGCCAGGGTTTCAATTTAATTCATCTTGTTCTGCAAGGCCCTATCTCCCAGAGGTAAATACGGCTGCCTAATGAGGGAGAGTCATGCACAATTACACTGTGAAGCGGCAAATGGCTAAATAGCTTGCAAAAGCAGATTGTGCTCTGCCCCTTTTTTTCCCCTCACCAAATTCCTGGATGTAAAGATCTGAGCAGCAGTGACTTGACTCTGAACTTAACAAACTCCCAGAGGTTAGTATAAAAAGTATATATTTCCTGGGAATGGCCAGGGTACAAGTGATTAAACTTTCTGTGAAGAAATGGAACCAATAAAACGTACTCAGATTTCAAAGCAGCATATTCCATTGTTCGGCAATGGGATATGCTGCCACAGAGGGTGGTGGAATCTCCTTCTTTGGAGGTTTTTAAGCAGAGGCTGGATGGCCGTCTGTTGGGAGTCCTGTGATGGGGGTTCCTGGCCCTTGAGATCTCTTCCAACTCTATGATTCTATGATTCCAGTACTCAAAACTGGGAATTATAAGTAATTGGGTGTTGCTGTAGCCTATGTAGCTTCATGTAGGCAAGAGTGTCTTGGCGGACTTTTAAAACTTGTTTCTAATGCTATCCTGTGTCCCCATTAGTACAAAAAGCATAGCCAAGTGATCAGAAACTAAAATCTTGTAAGATAAAATGGCTGGATAAAATAGGCAACCTGCCAGTTGCTACAAAGAAAAAGGTACATGGGCCAAGAGTTTGTTGCATTAAGGAACAAGTGATTTAGACTATTTTCCATGGCCTATGCTCTCTGCTGAAGATCAGCTACCTATACTTAATTAGTTGCCTTCCCTGGATGCCTAAATGCCTTTATTTGCTCTACTGGTGACCTTTCCTGAAATGAACAGACATGGCTTTAGTTGTCTGTATCTTATTTGCCTTTTCACAGTGCTTTATATTGGAATCTGCCTTTAAAGGCAGTTTCGAATCACCACTCAGATCAAAATTGAGTATAGAAACTTCTACTGGGTGTTTCCAGACTGGAAGATATAGTTCTAATATTATGCCAACCTCAAATAATAGGTCAGCTACGACATGGGTGGGCATTGTCAATGGTTACAGGATAGTTTTAGGCTTTTGAAATAAATTGTGGTCCTCTACATTTCCTTTCAACTGATCAGCTTCTTTATGCCTTCCTTCTACACTTTGTAATGCAGGTCAATTAATTCTGCCCTTACCTCAATCTTCGCTTTGATTTTAAATGTTTTTAAATGCTACATTCATCTTAAATTACTACATTAATTGAATTGTTATGATTGCATTTGATATGTGTTTTGTTGTAAGCCTTAGAATATTACAGTACAGCAGAACACTGCAAGTAATGTACATGATTATGCACACACATGCACATTATATTTATTAAAGCACTCAAGCTGATTTACATAATTCTATCCTAATGCATAACAAAACCCCAGTAAGAAAGGTCACTATTATTACTGGCATACTAAAATTGAAATATTTGAAAAAACTGAACAGTCAGAAGTCAGTTAGCCAGTGAAAAATGCCAGATCTGAATCAGGAATGTGATGATTGATATCTCAGTCTCTTGGTAACAATCCTGTCAACTGTTGTGTATAGCAGGAATTGACTGATGTACCAAGATTTCCCTGCTGACACAAAACACTAGTTACCTTTGCAATAAAAACTCATATCAGCTTATATCCACATTCAGCCCCAATTAAATACCATAATGAGGAGCTGGGTGGTCTAGTGGTTAGAGTGTGGGTTGGGTTCAAGTCCTCATGCAGCCATGAAATTCACTGAGTTGACTCTGAGCCATTTCTTCTTTTTCAGTCTCACCAACCTCGCAGGAATATTGTGAGAACAAATTAGGAAGAAGAGCCATATATATTGCATTCAACTTACTTTTATATCTTACTGGGATACAAAAGTAACCAGCAAATGGAATAAATGACAGAGCTAACATACAGCATATAGGCACAAATGAAAGATAAACAAGAGCAAAAGGTCAACCAGATGCAATTTAGTTTACTAAAATGAGGATGAATGTCATTTAACGATTAAAAGAGAATGTCAAAATTATGAATTAGCTGGCCATATCAAGCCATGAGTGATTGATGACTGTGAGATACCATTCTCCAATTAGTCTATTTTAAATCATTCTTGTGTGTGTTATGTGCTCTTTGGTTCAAACCAATTTACTGGGATCCTTATAGGGCTTTCAGTTTAAGTGATATATTTAACAATTGGTTCTATGAGTTCTGTACCCCCAGAGAGTTTCCATTTCTGAGTGGGGATTTGAACCTTTTTCTCAAGAATCCTAGTCTATATTAGAACACCACACTGGGAATCCATTTTAAATCATTAGGAGAGGAGAAAAGGTTCATTGAAGTCTCTAGTATATCTAAAGCATGTTGCTTGATAAGGTAACTATTCAGTGTTTCAAATATTTCAGTATTAGGCCCATTCTTTTTTTGAGATCTGTAGCTCCAACCATTTTTTTGTTCACAAAATATTCAGTGGAGGGGAAAGTGCAAACTTTCTCAAAGGTTGAGTGTGTGAGGAAATGGTTTTAGGTTTCATAGTCTAAAAATATCTAACAGCATCCATAAAAATGCTCATAAAGTTGCAAGTTATAAAGATATATTCCTTGACAGTTTTCAAAGTAAAGCATTGGTCATCTGATAAATTAAAGTAATAATGATAATCTGTAGGTTGTACTCCAAATATTTAAGTACCCTTTTCAAAATTGTGGGGAAACATGTAGTATTTTTGTTATGAGCAGAAGGAACACATCATCGTCTGACAGAGGATGGCAGTCCTTACAAGAGTTTTATAGGGAATCTTCAGAGACAGATTGAGCAAATCCAGATATTTATCTGTATGGCTGAACTAGTTCTGCATCTTGAACGGATAGAAGGTACAGACATAACAGCATGTAAAGGGGAAATAATGTTTTGCTGCATATGGTGTGGAGATTTCAGTGATTTCTCCAGACACACAAAGAATTCCAGTCCATGTGTCAAAATGACTGGGAGAAGATCCAAAGACTCCTCAGATATTAACTTCTGGTTAAATACAGAAATAATACCAAATAAATGTAGTAGTAACTTGACAGAGAGATTCCCATATCCGTTTTGGAAACTGACTATGGAAAGACATTTCCAGCTAACGAGTTTGCCACCTTCTGACAATTTTGTTCCTTATGGAAAACGAAAAGGGAAAGCAAAATATTGTAGTGTGAACAAAGGCATCATGACTGATCAAACATAATCTATAAAACCCATCATTGCAAAAACAATTTAGGAAGCAGGAACAGAGCTGTCACTTGCATGCTAATTAATATCACTACAAATGTCCTTCGTGCTAATTAGAGATGGGCACCAAACAAAAGATGAAATGCTGTTTTGTCGTTTTGTTACAAATAGAAATGATAGAAATGGTTTCATGATGAAACAAACTGAACCATGTTTTTTGGTTCAGTAAACGAAATGGAGGAGCTTCCTCAAGCTCTTCCCTGTAAACCCCTAAAATTTGGAGAGATTCGAGGTTCAGGGGGCTGAGTTATTCAACTACAAAGAGGGCCCCTCAGCTAATTGCAAACGTGTTTTATGGCATGTGCCATGCTGGCAATAGGTCAATTTATTACTTTCCCTTGCTTAACCCCTTTATTTCTGGCACATACCGCACAGATTGCACTTTTGCAATTGGCAACATAGACACATTTGCAGTTGAATAACTCAGCCCCCTGAACCCCAAACCTCACCAAATTTGGGGGGCTTACAGGGATGGGTCCAAAGAAGCTACCTTCCAATTTTGGTGCCTCTAGGACCCAGGGGTGCTATTAACAAATTATTTTGTTTTGTTTCATTTCATTCCAAAAATTATTTCATTACTAATGAAAAGAAAAAACAAAACAAAAAAAACCCAAAATGCTATATTTTTGTTTTATGGCCATCTCCAATGCTAATATATATCTTAAGCCCTGCATCTTCCAAGGTGCATGCAAGAATTTACACTTACCACCAACCTACCTATCCAGGATTTCTAACATGTAATCTCCCAACACGTGTTGCAGCTGTATGGTGGTCTCCAAATAAAAAATGATGTAGTTCTATAATATGGGAATGGCTACTACCCTTTGGAAAGCTTTGTTCTAATTGTAAGATTCCTTGCCTAAGAAAAGTCTGAGCTTTACACGCCAATTGAGACAAATACATATTTTTTCTCTTGCATAACATCATTCTAATATGTCTTTTAGTCTTGCATACCTGGGATGTCAGACATACAAACAAATCTCCCAATTCACAAATTGCAAAACAAACACAAGATAATAGGGCTAAAAATGCAAATCGAGGCAAGTTCACATTTCTAAAAACTGATAGTCTCTTAACGGTGCATGGTCTCTAGATAAGAAAGTGGCATCTTATATAGTTAAGCCAAAGAAAAGTAGAAATATTTGGTGATGCAGAACAATCCTGGCAGTAAAGCTGTTGAATGTGGCAAAGATTCCTCTCCATCCATAGAGTGGCTTCCATTAGAGACCTCACTGGCACTCTGAGGGCCTTATAGCTCAAAATGTGACAAGTGAAGGATAACTTTTGGACCAAACAGTTTTAAAGCTACCTGTATCACTGGCTACTTACTTGCAAGGGAAAACACTTTAAAAAAAAAGGGGGTGGATATGGTAGGGAAACCAGAAAAGTGATAGAACACATGAGGAGTCCTAGGGAGGATACTGAGATGGGAAAAATCTGGAGATGGGAAATAAACTTGACACTTTGTTGCTCTCCATTTTAGTTCCACAGATATGCTTCCAGATTTTCTGTGGGTGGGAAAAGATGGGAAGAATTGTAGTGCTGGGTTGCTTAGTGGTTCAGGTAGTCCCTGACAGTGGAGCAAGAGGTTGGGAAATGCTTCCCCACTGGGCATCCTTGACAGGGGCTAGACTCAATACATAGGTTCCCTTCTATCTCTGCAGTTCGATGATGATGATGATGATGATGATGATGATGATGATGATGATGATGATGATGATGATGATGATGATGATGATGATGATGATGATATGCCTTCAAAATTTCTGGAAACTTTATATTTCTGGTAGTGGTTTCTACCACATGCAGTCCAAGTCACCCCAATCAATCTCTATGGTGTGCTTTAAGTTTTCAAGCATCTTTTTAAAATTATGGGAAAACATGCAGTCATTTTGTCAAGAGCAGAAGGCATGTGTCACCTTTGGAGAGATACGATCATGATGGCTCTTCTTACAAGAGTTTGTTTGGCCATTATAATTTCATAATCTTTAGAAACAGATTCAGCAAAACCAGTGAATGGCTTATCATTCACATTCATCTCATTTAAGCTGAAGGTTTTATGTTGCTTGAATTGCAATCATTAGGTGGTCATGGGATATACCATTTCTCTCCCCCTTGGATGAAGGATCAGTCCACAAACTATTTGTGTACAACTCAGTATCTTCTTTTTTAGATACATTTATAGGAGGGCATTAGGATTGGCTCACAGCCATCAGTTTGGACTGTGACCTGAATATGGGAATGCTTGAACAAGAATGCTATTTTGAGTATTCAAAGCTTTGCCCATCATTAATTGGTGCCCCATTTTTAGATTTTTTAAAAATTTAACAACAACTAGTCACTACCACTGTTGATCCCTTTGGCAAACCTGCTTTTAATTAATCCAGAAGGGAAAATGGGATTTCCCCCCCAGTACCTGTTTATGTTCACTTTACAAACAGGCAAAAGCTAATTATTTTGCAGTGCCAGTGAAACCCTCCCAGGGAATATGACACTTTTATGTAATGCCACTGGCAGTGGGACTAGACTGCTTTGAATTATACCTCCGATCAAAGCATGTCTGCATGTTACATTATCATATTTCCTCCTTCTCCCACCCACCTTCCCTTCAACATCCTACTCATTCGAAAAGGCTAGTTTACATTTCAGATCTATTGCACTGGCTAAATTTGTTGGATTTAATTAGCAGCTGAGCATCCCTCTTTCTCACCTTTACTGTCAACAAATCACAGCAACGCGAATACCACTGTCATTATAGCTCAGAACAGAAGTGGATGCAACTGTCTCATGTACTTCCATAGCAAGTTAAGCTGCTTTTTTTATGTTTCTTTGTCTTCACCTTTGTGGAGCGAAGGCTGCCGGGTAACTCATCTGCCAATTCTCAAGTCTGCAACAGTCATTCATATACACAGTGATCCCTGTTTGCTGGTGCTAAGAAAGGGTAGGTTAGGTATGGAGCAGCATTAATTACTCCTGAATGGAAAGTCATTACCATAATAATGAAAAGATGTGTGAATGTGGAATTTACTTCCCTCCCTCCCCATGGTCTATACAAAAGAAGGAATTAATAAGGTAATTTGTATTAAATTCTTAGGAACAAACCTGCTAGGAATTCAACATATGTAGCACACTTGATGAGAAACAAGCAGGGAAAGCATTAAAGTGGGGACAGATAATGTAGGGCACTGTCCCTTAACAGTTAAAAGCATGAAATGGAGGTGGTGGCTGCAGGGGGGAGTTCGTATATTTAACAAGCAATGCTGGATTAAATGCCACAGGGATCTGAGATATAGCTATAATGTTCAACCTCATAACACCATCGAAACCTACTTTTCTGACTTTTGATATTCAGCAGCATGTTAGGCTGCTAATGGCCACCTTAGTATCAACTTTCCCCCCAGATATTCTTGAAGTGCATACTTTCAAAACCTGGAGAAGCTTAAATATACTCCCCAATGATGTAGACAGAGACAGAGGTTTGAAAACTTAACAGACTTCTGAGAGTTGTAGTTCATTAATGCAACTTCTCCAAGCTTTAAGTAGAATGGGCAACTATTGAACTATACATTTTCAGACTCTGTGAAGAGGAGCCATTCAATGCATGGCAAGCAGAAGCAGGAATAGTGATTGGAACTAGGAAACAGCACTGATCTCATCACACTGGGGCCACTGCTGCTGACATATAATTGTGGGTTCATTGGGGGAGGGAATCATAGAATCATAGAATCGAGTCAGAAGAGACCTCAAAGGCTATCTAGTCCAACCCCCTGCCATGCAGGAACCCCATCCTTCCTCCTTCTCTTTTATGTTTTTCTTCCTCTAAATCAGTCCTTCCCAACCATGGATTCCCAGGCGCCCTTGGAGTACAATTCCTAGCCAACACAACTACTAGCAAAGGCTTCTGGGAACCCTAGACTGGGGCCCATTGCACTTCAACTTTTGGGCACTTTAAAATTACAAAAGACTTAATAAAGTGACAAACGGCCCTGCATCAAAATAATCAATAATGAAAATCCAAGTAAAATAACAATGAAAATGCACGAGCACGCATGCACACCCATTATCGCATTAAGTCAGCAAGTCAGAAAAAGAATCAACTAATCCTTCTGACCTCATTTTGGAAAGGTGGTAGAAGCTGACACCCTTTCCACTCTTCATATAGGCAAGACTGTAACTTTTATTTCCCCTAGACACATATATAGCACACAGGATGCAACTACAGACAAGAATGATGCAAACTGGAAATTCCTGATATTTTGTATTCTTTCCCCCTCCCAAATATTTCCAAATTCATTGTACTAGAGCTGAAATATTTATATGGATCAGTTCTACATACAACCTTCCTGCTCTAATAGATTCTCTAAATAAAGACTTCTATAGAGAAGTTCACTTTTAAATTCTGAAACTCTAATTATTTTCTTAGAAAATACCATAAACACCATTAACCATATACTGTACTGATAGGGGCAATTAATAAATATATTTCATATTTTTCTATAAGATGTCATTGTAGATAAAATGGCAGTATTTCTATCCCTTTATTCAGTCCCCTCTGTCCTTTAATTCACTGAGCCTCGTGGCGCAGTGGTTAAATGCCTGTACTGCAAGTAAAACTGTGCTCACGACCTGGGTTCAATCCCCGGTATCAGGCTCAAGGTTCACTCAGCCTTCCATCCTTCCGAGGTCGGTAAAATGAGTACCCAGCTTGCTGGGGGGGCAATGTGTAGCCTGCACTCTGTAATTCAAATTGTAAAACCGCCCAGAGACTACTTGTAGTAGTATGGGGCGGTATATAAGCAGAACACTTTGCTTTTGCTTTGCTCTCCCCCTCACAAACCGTTGCACAAAGCACCACACTGTTCTCCCCCTCCCAAGCCTGTCCTGTGAGATAAACAGGACATAGACCCACTGATAAGCACGCATCCTGGGAAGGCAGCCCGGACAATGGGGCCCCTACCCAGAATAAGCGAGCTTCCGCATATCGGAAAGCCGGTATGCAACTGTCAAAGCGCTTCCCAGAAAGGGCTGGCGACTAGAGGGCGCTGGAGGAGCTGATTAATCGCGTCCGCTGAACGCTAATTATTGAGAAGTGGGTGCGAATGGGGTGATAACAAGGTGCACACGCCGTTTCCTTTGAAGTTTCTTTTGTACTTTGCGGGCTATCTAGAGCGCCCAGATGTATCCTGTTTTTTCTGTTACGAAGAAGGGGAGTTGGCGAATGTTTTACTATAAAGTCTGTGTGAATTTGTATGTTCCTTGCCCCAGTTTTCCAACTGCAACTCAGCTGGGTGCCTTTGCTGCAGCAAATTAAAAGGTTTTTCTCCGAATCCTCCGATCCTTGGCGTGTTCTTTCAACCCTCGACCCCCGTAATTGCGGCACAGGGTATCCTGGGTGAGGCTTTCAGTACAATCGTTCAGTCTTTGCTTGGGGAAAAAGATACCACCTTCAGTTATTAGAAAAGTACATCCATGCTGCAGTCAGTGATGGAGATGTGAATGCCCGGGTGGGGGTCAGGGAATGAAAAAAATCTGGAAATTTTTTTTTCATTTTTTTCCTGATCCCTTTTTTGATTTTTTGCCAAAAAACTGGAAAAATTGAAAAAAAGAAAAAGGAAAAAATGATTATGGAATGTTTTATTTTAACCTGATGATTAAAATATTTTAAGACAGGGTGTTCAAATATTTTCCTAATAATTTCTAAAAAAATTGCATAGTATCAGATTATTCTAATTTCTGTGCACTGAGGACAAGCAAGTCCTAGTCTCAAACTGCACTTTCTAGTGCAAGAACAGGAGGTGCTGCTATTGTCCCAAGAAAAAGAAAAAGATTTCACTTTTGTTTTTGCATGTGGGTGGGTATGTTTGGTTCTCTTCTGTCCTAGCACTCCCTTCTATACGCCCCGTCTTCATTTTTTTTTTAGAATGAGGTTTTTATTTTACTTTTATTTAATACTGTGAAAAGTAAGTATGAATAATTGTTAATTCTAGATTGTTATGTAGAGGTATTTTGTTCCGCATAAACTAGTAAACAGTTCAGGAGATTGTTACTCCATTTGTTACAATTACAAATAAACATTTAAAAGGTTAATTATGTTTGTGGTAATTGTTTGGATACACCATATTTTAATATGCTAGTTGTGATAATTTTATGCCAAGTCAAAATGTCCATAATAATATTTTATGTTCCTAAAGTAGCAGAATGGCTTTCAAACTGTAAAGGTGGGGTGCTAATGTAACATTTTTTTCAATTTTTTTCTGAAAATTCAAATTTTCTGGAAATTTTACATCTCTAGTTATGGACAATTAATTCTACATCTTTAGATTCCACTAACCCTTTAACACAGTAATTATATATGGCAAAATACAAACTGTTTACTTTCTTCCAAAATGGAAATTCAAGTTCTTATTAGTAGACATGATCCAAATATATTATAATAACCTGGACCAGTGTCCCCACATGCTCAGCAATTATCTTTCATTCTTTGGTAGACTGCAAGTGTGAACACAACATATTTGTCCCTCTCTTCCTATATGGATGGGTTCAAACAGAAGGCCCAATTATTCTTTTAAAGATTCATTTCTATTGTACTGACCAGGGCAGGAAGAAGTACTCAAACTCTATTGACAAACCTTTATATTCGGAGTATCTTGTAAAGGAGATCTACATATATGACTTCTGTACATTCTGAATTTATATTGTAGAGTACCCTACTGGATGGTGTTGCATGTAATTTAATGTATTTTATATTTTGTGTTTTCATTGGTTGATATGCTCATAGGACTAATCAATAAATTTGCTTATTTACCTTTATATTCTGTGGGTTCTGGTGGCCATTATATTCATGCTCATCCCTGGGCAATTTTGGGGAATGTCCTCTCTGCAACTCTTTGGGTTTAATCCAAGGTGAACACTCTCTGACATTCACACAAAGACAGAACCAGTGTTGCAGTTGAGCCAGGACTTGTAGCGTTAAAGTACCAGAACTTTCTTGTGTACACACCTCCTGCCTCCCACAAGCTTAGCAGAACTCCCTATAGTAATACGATTATAAATCATCATTTATACTCAACATCATTTAATAAGACAGATATTAATACATCAAAACTACAAGTTGTATAAAAGTGCTAAACACTAAGTATATATAAAAACTCAAACGATCTCCTGTGGTTTAGTGAGAATTGCCCTATTCAAACACCACTTCTTCAGTGACTGACTTTTTAGATCCCCGTGGCAAATTAATCATAAGGGATTCAAAACAGTTCAGACCAGCCTTCAGCTCATGAGCAGGTAGATTTTATTCGATTCCCAGCGTGATGTAGTGGATAAAGTGATGTAGTAGGGCTCTGGAGAACAGGGTTCAAATCCCCATGTGGCCATGGAAACTGTTGAAGCCTGTTTTGCTCAGTGAAGGA
Source organism: Phrynocephalus forsythii (assembly GCA_029282475.1). Lineage (NCBI taxonomy): Eukaryota > Metazoa > Chordata > Lepidosauria > Squamata > Agamidae > Phrynocephalus > Phrynocephalus forsythii. The sequence continues at coordinate 97,353,407 of JAPFRF010000005.1, forward strand.
ATGTATTCAAGCAATGCAGATAAGTTAAAGCATGCATAAACATACATATACCGGGGGTGATGATGGTGGTGGTGGTGGTAGAAACTAAAATCTTATTCTGCTTTAAAAACTGGAATTAATTACAGAACTGGAAGAGAAGAGATCCATGCTTGCTGGCTTTATAGATGTGTACCTGCTAAGATCAGAATATTCATCTGTCTAGCCCAGTGATGGTGAACCTTTTAGAGACCAAGTGCCCAAACTGCGCATCAAAACCCATCATTTTTTTTCACAAAGTGCAAATACAGCAAAGACCACCAAAGTCAGTTTCTTTGAGATGGATCTGACAATCTTTTTATTCAAGTTAGCGTGGCATCACGCTTTCCTGCAAGGAGGGATTTAAGACTGCACTGAATCATTCCAAAGTAGCCTCACTAGCAGATGTAATACGCCATAAAGGACAAGAATCAAGCAGAGACATGGTGGTCCTACAGTGAGCAAGTGCTGAAATTGTTCCCAAAAAACTGATATAGATGGTGCCCTGTACATCTCCAGGGATCAAACTGGAGTTCAAGTCCCTATGGATGGCCTCAACCTTGGTCTTTAAAAAGGAGGTACGGTCGTTACATCTTATCTCCTCCAGCTGAGGCATTAGGCATTCACTCTCTCCCCTCTATGACTCCTACTTTTGTTACATTGCACTAACTGCCTTTCACTGTAAGCAACTGGGCACATTACAGATCTAAGAGGAATCAATAAAGTCACAGCTACTGCATTATTTCAAAGCTATTCATCTCTGTCTCCCTCCTTTCACTTTTAAAAGTCATTGCACATTTATGGGACCCTTGCTATATCAAAGATTACACTGCAGTCCAAGTTCAGCCTCCATACAGCTACAGACCAGTAACTCCAGGGACATGTTTTGTAGTAACAGTGTGATGGAGTCACAAATCCTTCCCAAGATGCAGAACAATAAAATGATCATTACCTCTTTTCATGGGTGACTTCATGAAGCAGAACTGGACACTGAGAAGTGATACTCAGTAGCACATTAGACACTGCCCTAGGTTGAAATGTTTACATCCCTAACGCCATTTTTCCCAGACAAAGGCCAAATATCTGAATTATTAGAGGCCCCAGTGAAAGCAGAAGTGCTCTAAGAGTCATCGCAGAAGACATCTCGCTGAGTCCATCAAAGGCCATTTGTAGCAAAATTCGAAAAGGCTGACAAAGATTTTGATACTGAAGAAGCTACACTGAACATAACATCTTAATAAAACTGACAATAATGAGAGGCAATATTTAGGTTCCAATTGTCAGGGCAATGGCCCTTGTGATACTCATATTTATTTTATTTTATTTTATTTTATTTTATTTTATTTTATTTATTTACTTATTACAACTTATATCCCGCCCACTACCCAAAGGTCGCTGGGCGGCTTCCAATCAAAGAATTAAAACAGTTAAAAACATCAAACAACAATAAATAATTAAAACCACAATAAAAACCTTATACTAAAATCATCACACTACAATTGCCATCAACTCTTGGACAGACATGCCTAATGACACCTCATATAAAAAGAGAAGCCGTAACAAAATCACAATAAGTAAATAACAAAGCATAAAAAAGTAAGATCACAAGTCAGTTATGGGTATATTGCTCAAGGCCTCATTAAGCAATTTGGTTGTAACAATATTTTTAAAAAGTTTGTAGGAAGGATGCTTGCCTTATTTCCAAAATATGTCTATTCCACAAAAAGGGACACCTGATTCCTGGTGGATATTTTCTTTATTTCTCTTGGTGTGTGTGTGTGTGAGTGTGTGTGTGTGTGTTGTGCCATTACAGTTGTGACCAAATCTTCATGACTCCAAGTTCATGGAGTTTTCTTGGCAGGAATACTGGCGGGGTTTGCCAGTTCCTACTCCAGGCGCCTACAGCACCTGGTATTCCCCTGATGGTCACCCATTCAAGTACTAGCCAGGGCCGACCCTGCTTAGCTTCTGAAATCAGGTGAGATCGGATGTACAGATGGGCATGAAATGATGAAATTACCGTTACCGTTAGTCGTTAGTAATTCCGTTACGTAACGGAATGAAGAACGACAATTTGGACGGGCCAGGCTTGAACCGAACAGAACCAAGAAAATTTTCTTTGTTCTGTTTGTTTCCATTAATGGCCGCGCAATGACCTACTTGGTGCTGGCCCGGCCACGGAAGTCCTTCAGGGATGGCGGATGGTGGCAAGACAGAGACCAGGAAGAGGGAAAAAAGCCTAACCTGGAAGTTTGAGTTCACTTCCGGGATAGCCCAGCTGTCATTGCCGGCGGGGAGGACTGTCAGAGAGAGCCCCGTTCTTGCCTCCCAAGCAGAGGTGGGACTGGGGCTCCCTCTCCAGCAATCTCCACCGTGGGTGCAGGACATCCATGACAGCTGTCACCCTGGGTGGAGGAGATCGGCCTGAGGCTCGACCATGGTCTCACCTCTGCGCGAAGGCGGGATCACGGCTCGATCTCCTCCACCCGGGGGTGACGGCCAGCACAGCTGTCATCCGGGGCGGAGGAGATAGGATCGGCCGTGGTCTCGCTTCCACGCACGGAGGCAAGACTGCAGCTCGATCTCCACCACCCCGGGTGGAGGCGGAGGAGATTGCCTGAGCCTCGTGGGGAAGCGGAGTCCCCCCTTCTCTCCTCTGCGTGCATGCAGAGGGGAGAAGGGGGGTCTGAAAGGGATCTTCCCCGCCTGGGTCGTCATGACAGCACCCGGTGCTGTGATGACTCATGCAGAGAAGATCCCTGCGAGCCCCCTCTTCTCCCCACTTCCCCCTCCTGGGGCCAGCGAGCCAACTTCGGGAGGGGAAAAGATTTAAAAAGCCCACTCTCTCCTCCCACCTGATGGGGTGGGGGAAGAGCGGGCTTTTTAAATCCCCCCAGCCCTTCCGGGCACCTCCGGTGCTGTCAAGCCGGCCAGGAGAGCGCTCCCGTGGCTGCAGGATCGTTTTCCTGGCACGCTTGCCACTGGCTCCGGTGGCGCCCAGCTCCAGGAGGGCTCCCCGCAGGTGCGGGATGGCTCTCCAAGGAGGCTTACTGCCGGACGAAATGCTTTCCCACTGGGTGCCAAAAACGATGCCTGAAAAACGGTAACGAGCCGAAGCAGGTCCCAGGTCCTGAATAACGAGCATGAAACACCATTTTGGCGTTTCATGCCCATCTGTAATCGGATGTGCTTAGGGCATCTAGGCAGCTTTCTCTTGGGGTAGGCACCCTCAATAGTAAGTCCTAGGAGGTTCTGCTTAACTGAGAAGATATTCTTATGGAAAGACACTCCTACAGGTAATGGAGTCACAAACAATTAAGGGCTTTGTAAGTCATAATTAAAACCTTGAATCTGGAATGGAAGCTAACAGTAAACCAGTGCAAGTGAGTGAGCCAAAACTGGGGAAATAAGATCAAATGTCCTTGTTCACTAAGTTATCCTGACTGCTACATTCTGGACCTGCTGGAGCTTCCATACCATCTCCAAGGAGAGCCTCACATACAGATCATTGCAATAGTCAATTCTTGAGATTACCCATGCACGGATCAAAATCGTCATACATTTTTCATCCACATAGTGGCACAATTGGGCAGTCTGCTAAAAATGATAATAAATGATCCTGGTCAAGGTCAAAACTATATAAAAGATGGAAATACATTTAAACTGCTCCATAGGGGAGGACTAGAATGAATGACAGTACGACAGGGAGAGCCTGTTGGTTCTCCTTAGTTGTAAAAGTTTAAGCACAGACTGAAAGATCTTTTGCCAGGTAGGATATAGTTCCATCTTGCTTTTCAGATCTTACATTGATCAAGAGCATGAGCTAGGCAACCTCCAGAGTCCTATCAGCTTGAAGACTCCCAAGTAAATGTGCAAAGCAAATTTGTGATCACTTCTAATGGAAAAACTGAGTTTTTACCAGTGTTATGGCTCAACACTGGATCTCCAAGAGACCAAAAGAGCCCCCCTGGTCCCCTCTAGTCCTCATTCTCTGGTGTCAAAGATTCCCAGAAATGTTTCATGTGGGTTAATAAGAAACACTTATAAAGGGGACTTGATGCAAAGGTTCTTGCACATTATTGCTGAGATCCACTCTAGCAAGTTATCTGACTGAAAAGGGAGCTAGAAGTGCAATGACTCACATTCTTTCCCAGTTCAATAATCTGAAATAGCTTGCATTCACAGGAGTGAAGCTGACGGCTGCCAGTGACCACTGCCAACACACCACTGCCAACACCATTCATTGTCATTACAGTAAGGATGTCATAGGAAAGAAGTGCAAGGTTATTAGTTTCCCTTGTCTTCACAGTTGTCATTATCAAGGTTTAGAACTTGGCAGATGTTTGTTCTGGGCTTGTTACTATTGACTCATTGATCCTGATGCAGCGCTTGACAGGAAAGTCGAGGTCAGCTTTCTTGTTTATTTTGCACTATCTTAACGTGTGACTTTGCTGTCAATTCGCTGGAAATTAAGATGCGTTCCAACATGCTCAGGCAGCACTTTCAGAAACTAAACTGCCCCTTCATCCCTCATGCTGTTGTGCAAGCCAAAACCATAGTTTAAGAACACCTTGCAAGTTATTCTAAATTCTATACATGATTTAAAAGGTTCAGAAGTAAAACATTGTTTCAATTTTCTTGCCTGTTTGAAGTTCTGCTTTAACGTAGAAGACATATTTTCTTCTTACTGTGAACCTCATTGGGTGATGTATAAACCAAGCAAATTCTAATTTCAGAGAAAGTGAAAAGGATGCTAGAAAAGAAAGTAAATTATTGTAAATTAATGGACCGAATCCTGTTGGTGTGACAATTTTTGGACAGCAAAGGCTCCCAAAGGCTTCTCCAGGTTAAAAGTGATCCCTAACTGAGGGGGTGGGGATAAGAACATTTTGATTGAAGGCAGCAGACCTACCCCAACAAGATTCCAGCCAATAAGTTTGTTTGAAATGAAAGTTTTCATTGATACTGTCGTCATTCTCTTCACAGTTGTTGTTTTTGTCCTTTTGACTTATATAGTGCCCTAAAGAGTTAAAGCACCCTCTGTGTGGTTTGGTTTACATCACAATTATACAAACAACGTTTATGTTCTGAACTATCCAGAGGGACTACAGGCCAGATCAGTAGTATATAAATTGAACAAATAAATAAATAGCAATGAAAGAACTTGGCACCCCAACAAGCTGGGTATTCATTTCACTGATAATTACATTTTATTAAGAAGAAAAGCAGGATACCAAGTAAATGCCTACCTACTTCTGAAATATTCTAGATGAGAAGCAGGGTATGTCAGGATATGGCATGTGGAAAGGCACTGCACCAATGGCAGAAGAAGAGGGGTCTAGTGATGATCTACCCTGGCCATACTGCCCAGCAGGCTTCTTTGAATGTTTGATATGTCCCTTTAAAGAACAGTGTGATGTTCACCAACTGCATAACCAGTCAATTGAAAAGTTTGTTAAACTGTGAAATTTATGGGTTGTGGTTTGCCAAGGGTGAGTACTTTACTCCACACTGAAATAGCTAGAGCTAGGCACTGCTCTATCTTGTGGTATTGTGTTGGCAACTGAAAACTCAGTTTGAACAGAAGTAGATTGGTGCAACTGCCAGAGTTGTGCAGAAGAAAAAGAACTGTAGAAACAGCCATTGGAAAGACGGATTATTTCCCCAAAACATGTGCCCTTTACATGTATACATCTCACCATGGTGGTGAGAACTATCATGCAGATAACAAAGTGATGTGTTTTGTCAACCCAACTATCAGACTGTCAGGCTCAATTGTGAGACTCATTAATTATTTGAGGTTGCAATTTATCACCAGGCAGTTTTTGGTATCACAAAACTGCTAAGAGTTTTTTCCCCCAGAACCAACATCTGAGTTAGTCAAGAGAGATTAAGAGCGCTTTTACACGACCACTAAGATCCGCTGGCAACTTAAATTTGGACCAGAGATCTTGGGGGTTTGTCGCTCTTCCTGTGTTCCCACCCCTCCGCACTTCCTTGCTCCTCTCTGTGTGAGGGGAGGGAGAAAAAAAGGGAGAAAAGAATGCAGGCTCACCTCTGCTCTGCCATACAGCTGCTCTGGGAACCATTCCAGTCTCTTTCAGTCTCTTAAAGGGGTGGGGGCAAAATAAAAAAAACACACACACAAGGCGAGGAGAGCCCAGCACTCACTGCTTTACATCCGCATCAGAAATTTTTCACCTTCGGAGACCAGGGACTTGGAAAATGTGCTGGGACGCGCTTAGGTGGTCGTGGTCGTACTTTATTTTGTTTAAAGTCCGGAGCTGGTGGGAAAACATTTTTAAGCTCCAGATCTGGGAGCCCTTTGTCCTGTATTTTAGGGGTTGTATAAAAGCACCCTAAGTATTTTATAATCCATATTATATATACAGTAACTGGTTATTAATATCTACAGTGCTTGGTCTCATCTAGGCCATTAGAGATCCACTGAATTTATTATACAGACAATTTCATTGTTTCTTTCTCAAGTCTCCCTGTTTAAATCCTCTTTTCTTCTACAGGCACTCCTGAGGCACAACAAAGTGTCCTGGTTGGCTGGGCTGCTCTGAAACCGGTTCCCTGCCATCTTGTCATTACTGAAGTCAGCTTTTATGTTTGTTCATTCTTTTGCAGAAACTGTTCCATCAGTTCTATGCAGAATGCAGAGCAGCATCTGCTATGTTATAAATAAGTTGAGCATTGCAGTATAAGATATTTACCTGGATTCACTTTGGTCCTCCTTACATTTCAAATCTTTGTTTTAAAATAAAGAAAAGAGGGGCAAAAAAGAGCTGGACATTTTCAGTTTGAACCTAATAGTATTCTGGCTGTGCTCTGGAAGTCAGGTTGGGAAAGCATTGCTCTCTCTGATGAAAGACCTTCCTCTCTCTTGACAATATTAAATGCACAATTATCCTTCTCGCCCTTCACCTAAAAACCTGCCCTTATAAAATCAGCCAGCATTGACATTGCATGAATCCATAAACACCAATAAGTGATTCTTAAGCACAGCTACAAAACATAGTTTGAATATTCAACAGATGCACCCGCTCAAGGATATAAAGGTACATTCTGTTTTCTGCTATTATATCTATTCAAAATATTAAGAGTTCTTGACCCAAAAAGCTATCTACTGTGAAATAAAATTGAAGAAAGGAATGTGATGATTATACTATGGAGCTGTTGCTTTCAGAAAAAAATATATAATCATGTTATACCGAGCTTTGTAGTTTGCCCTTTTAAAGAAGGTATGCCAATAATTTTTGCATATATCTTGTTGAAAATATTCACAGGCTGTACCAGTCTACAAAATCCATTCATATGTTACATTGAGCCAAAGAAGAATGTCAAGGATCTTATTGCACATTAAGGGAAATATGAATTTCCTGTTACCGACAAGTTTATCTGGAAGTTGAGTGATGGCAACTAGACTTCTCTTTCTTTTTCATCCATTACAACACAAGTTAGGAGTCATCAGGACTCTAAACCACAGAGCAGAGAGCATCCCCACCTCCACATAAGCCAAGAAGAAGGGAGACAGGCACCTGAAGACAGCACTTAAGGCCTGTGGATATCCAAAGTGGGCCTTCAACAAAGCAGTGGGCCATCCCAGAAGAACAAGAGATCAGCCTGAAACCCACAAACACACTAAGGCAGAGAGTCGTCCACCCAAAGGACCCAATACCAAAACAAAAAAGGAGCAATATAGTATATGCAGTCCAATGCAGTGAGGAGTGTGCAGACCTCTACATTGGAGAAACGAAACAGCCATTAAACAGAATGATGGACCAATATAGGTGGTGTAAAAGCTCAGGACTAGAATTAGCAGTACACCTACACTCATTCAAAGATGAGAATGAGATTAGCTGGTCACATAAGGGCCGGATGGGAATTTTTGGCTGTCACTCAGATTGGACCAAGAGTGGCAGCATGTTTTTGCCCATCCCATTCTCTTTTGGGGGTTTACTGGGAGGTTTAACAACCATGGTCACAACTGACTGGTAGTGCAAGAAGTAAATTAAATCCAGGCTAAAATAGAATAAAACAAACTGATAGGTCAGTAACCCTCACTGTGAATTAGAAAAGAGATTAGGAAATTAGGAAAAATAAGGTTCTAGGTTTTAAAGGTTTAAAAATTGAGAAATGAGGGCTGCCCGTTTTTGATCTGACCACTACATTTGGGAGGACACTTAACACGTGGGCAGCACTCTTCTAACATAATAAGGGATTAGAAATGGGCACGACCAGGAAAAATGACGTTTCAAGTTGTTTGTTGAGGAAATTTTCAAAAATTTGTCGTTTCCGTTTGTCGTTTGTGTTGGAGTTGGGGTTGGGGTTGGGGTAAGTGGGCTCTTGGAGGCACCTCTCTGGGTGCCTCTGATGTCTGACCCACTAAGAAGGGAAGGGAAGGGAAGGGAAGCGTTTCGCGTTGCCGCCGCGTACCATACATTTTTACATTATGTTAGGGTTGGGAAGTAAGTGGCAGAGGCACCTCTCTGGGTGCCTCTGACTCACTAAGAAGGAAAGCATACTGGCATACTGGCGTACAGGTTAGGGGTAGGGGTAGTGGGCTCTGGCTGGGTGCCTCTCTGGGTGCCTCTGTGACCCACTAAGAAGGGAAGCGTACTTGCATACGGATCTGGGTTAGGGTTGGGGTTAGGGTAAGGGCTAGGCTTATGGTTACGGTTAAGGTTTGGATGGGTTAGTGGGCTGCACCTCTGAGTGCCTCTGACCCACTAAGAAGGACAGTGTCCTGGCGTATGGGTTAGGGTTAGGGTTAGGGTTAGGGTTAGTGGGCTTTTTATGCCCTCTGGCACATCCAGAAGTCTGTCAAAACCTGGCCATGCAATTGGTGGAATGGGTCCAAAAATTTGCATGGTCCCATCCCATGGCCAGCCCATCAATGCGCAGGTGTAAAAAAATAAAAATAAAATAAAATAAAATAAAATAAATGGAGAAGTTTTATTGCAAGAAAAACCCACTGCTGCTACTATTAAAAATTGGGCATTTAAAATACCTAATTTTCAAATGTTTCTGTGGTGCTTTGGTGGGTTTTTGGACCATGATTTAGAAATAAATATTGTGGTCGCCATTTTGGATCCCCCCCACCGCATGGCAAATGGAGATGACGAGGATGGCCCCCCCAGCCTGGTACCAGCAGCCCAGGACAGGAGAGGGGGGAAGGCTGGGGACTCCCCCCCCAGAAACCACCCCTCTCTGGTAGGTGCCCTCCCTGAGGCAGGCATATTTTTTCCTGCTTTTTTGGCCGGGAATCGGGGTTTTTTTTTAAAAAAAAAAAACTTTTTTTCTGTGCTGCTGGGCATCGCATGATCGCTGTGATGCCATGAACGACAATGAAAAATCAGACCCAATTTTTCTTTTTCGGTTCGGGTTCGAGCTGGAGCAGAGTAATTCTCGTTACCGTTACCCGTTACGTAACGATAACGAGAACCGAAAACGGAAACGAGAATTTTGCCGCTCTGTGCCCATATCTATAAGGGATTATTATTCAAACCTACTTGCACTAATTCAGCCCCCCTTGTTTTAGGGATGTTGAGCAGTTAAAGTAATGTGAATTTATATCAAGAAATTGTGGCCCAATTTGAATCCCACAAATGTGTGTTGACTCATTATTTCCAGGCTGGGTAGGCAAAGACTCTGGCTATGTCCTTTAATATCCTGAAGAGAAGAAAACAGGGTCTGTGTGAAGGGTGTCTTTCTTGAACACTAGGATCCACATGAACTCTTTCTCCCACGGAATGTTCTAACTTTGGATAGTGCTTTACAGCTCATTACATTCCAATTAGTGCAGGGACCCAGAAAATTGTCCTGATTAGAGAGCAGGGTGTGTGAGCAGTAAGGCAGTACAGAGGCCAGGAGGCTCCATTTTGCTCCCAATGAAACTGCTGAGAACATGGCAGAAGGAATGCAAAGAAGGATAGCTCAGTGCTTAAGGCATCTGGCTGTTGAGCCATGTTTTGAGAGTTCAGTTCCCCACTGTGCCTCTTTGACAGGGGCTGGGCTCAATGACCCATATGGTTCCTCCACCTCTGAAGTTCTAAGGTAGTGAGGTTGATGGTCCATCCAGACATCACAATTAGTGACATAATGAAACTGTTAAGTGTAAGCATTTAAATGAATTGGCCCAAATCTCAATTATACTAGATCTGTGCAATCAGCTGTTGGATGGTGAGTCACTACTTATATATATCTCACATTCAACAGGATTACTTTAGTTGGGACTACCAATTTGGATTCAGGCCACAATCTCGTTCTGAATGTTAAAGCCAATTTGATCAGGCTAGCATATCACGTGCATCTATCTTTTCTCTCTCTGTGTCCAAAATGACACAAATATATGAACAGGTTTCCAATATGGAACTACTGAGACTTAGCCTCCAGGGAAAATATAACTGGGATCATAGCATGGCAGAGATGAAATAGTGACCAAAGTTCTAAACCAAACTTGAATTTATTTGTTACTGTACATGACTGAAAACTCTTCTTACTTTCTCCTTAATTACTACAAGCAATTTTATTAGTGTACTTTTCAACATCATTAACTATTACTTTAGGCTCAACATTAAAAATAATGAGCTAATACAATATTAATGATATTAATTTATACCATCAAAGCTTCACGGTCCCATGCTAGCTTGCCAAGCAAGGCCCTGAGAAGTCATTCCCATCAACTCTTCACTCTTAAGAGGAATGAGTACAGAAAAAGAACAAAGAGGATGTGAAAAGAGCCCCATTGGTGAAGTTGCACTGTGTTATAGGCCTTGCCAGAAAATATGACAGTATCAAAAAGAGGACCTGGCAATGAACCAAAACCAAAAAAAGGTTCTCCCCTGTGCTTCCCAGGAACCCGCGAGTTCTAGTATTGTCAGCAAAGAGAGATAAGACAGCATCAGGACTGTGTGGGGATGAGAGAGATTAGATGGACTCTTTTCTTCTGGTAACGTGATCAGAGTATAATCTAGAGAACATTCCCACCTGCCAGAATAAAGCAAGGTAAGATTTAGAGCAGGCATGTCCAAAGTCCGGGCCAGGGGCCAAATGCGGTCCATTCTCGAATTTTGAGCAGCCCACAGCCTCTTTTCCCCACTGGCTCAGCCTGTCACACATCCCCCCAGCTGGCCCCTCCCCATGCTGGAGAGAGATGTCAGCTTGCAGTTTTACGGTTTGCCTGCCCTCCCTTACCTCCATCCATCCTCCCCCCAGCTGCCCACCCTACCTGCCCCCAGCTCTGTTGCTGTAGCATCCTCCCCGCCTCCTTACATGTTGTAGAGGCTTGTCCAAAGTCTGGCCTGGGAGCCAAATGCAGCTGAATGGTCCGCCCCCATATATTCCCACCTCACCAAATCTGGCCCTCCTTGCAAAAAGTTTGGACACCCCTGATTTAGAGACTGCGAAATAACACACTTAAAGGGATGGCTGAATTAACAGTCTTCATAACCACCAATTACAGAAAATGAAGAAGGGGAATGTATAAAGGGTTTTAAGATAATTCAATCTTGAAGTGAGAGTTGATTCTCTCAGTGATATAGCAGCTAGTTCATTTCATCAAATTTATAAAATCACGAGGGTTATGACCAATGTTTTTAAACAAAATGTCTTCATACCATGTATAAAACCTATTTAGAAGGTTGGGTTACTGCATGTTGAATATTCACTGAATCATAGAATCATGAGCTGGAAGGAGCCTACAAAACCATTGACTTCTGTAGCGTACAGAACTGGACACAATACTCAAGATGACACCTAACCAGTGCTAAATAGGAGGGAACTAGTATTTATCCTTCTATTAATGCAGTCTAATATATCATTTAGATCACCATTTTCCTTTTTTGTAATAACATCACACTATTAGGTAACATTTAGGTTGTGATCTACAATTGCAAGATCCTTCTTGCTCATATTATTGCTGAGCTGGACATCGCCCATCTTGTAACTGTGTGTTTGGTTTCTTTTTCCTTATTCCAATACTTAGCATTTATTCCTGTTGAGTTTCATCCTGTTCTTTTCAGCCCAGTGCTCAAGCCTATCTAGATCATTTTAAATTTTGTTTCTGTCTCCCACGGTATCTGCTAGTCCACCCAATGCTGTGTCATCTGCAAATTTAATCAACATTCCCTGCATCCCCAAGCCATTCATCATGTTTGGTGGACTCACTCAAAATAGGTAGTCATTACAACTGTCACAGTTGAAAATCTTTACAAAGCATGGGGAATTATGTATGCATCCAGGAACTCAACTAGTATCATTTATCAACTGATTTGCCACAAAAATGTTTTTAAAAAACCTGGTAGCTTACCAATTGGTAAATTACCAAGTGAAATCCAGTTACTATATAGTTGACTATTTTAATGTTTCATTTTTTTCCAGAATATGCCCTGGTATAGACATGCATAAAATATTTTCTGGCTGCTCAGAAAAACTACTAGGCAACAGTAGATAGCAATTCACCCTCTAATCTTGAATAGGTCACAACTTAGAATCAACAGTAAGGAAATAAATCACTTGCAAGCTAAACCAATGATCCACCAGTAACAAGTAGCATTCATTACTATTCAGTTCATAATAGGACTTGACTCTGGGCTCTTTGCTGAGGAAATAGGATGGTAGCACAGATATTTGTTAAGTTCAGCTACAAATGTATTTAGTATTCAACTGCATTCCTGATTACATCCCAAGATGTGAAATGTTGCAGAATTTTGAATTCCTGGTAAAATTCTCTTTTTGCTACACAGATGATGTATACTTACAAGTTCCCCAGAGTTCATTCCCTTCTCATTAACTGACACATAAAGTCTCAATGTCTCACTCAGAGACAGTTGCTTGAAATTAAAGATATTGTTTTCTTTACTGCACACATTCTAGAAACTGATAAAAACAGATCAATTGCATCAAACAATAACTACCAACCAATGAGAGGGAAGGAGTACTCAAGAAAGAAGTGGGGCTCTCTTTGAATTTCAGAAGTTGGAAAGAATGATTGGTTAGTGCTGGTTAGACAATCATTCCATCCCAGAAAAATATTCTTAGACATTCAAATGACAGACAGCTTGCAAGGTTGTAAATAAAACTCCAACATGAAATTGTTCTAAATTGTTCCTCTTCAGCCTTCTCACACCTCTTAACTTGCTCCTGTTTTTATAGTTGGGCTTTACTCCTTCTCTTTGGTTGTGGCAACTGCAGCAAAATACAGGAAGGATGTCTTCTTATGGAAACAGAAAAATTGCAGAGGAGGGCAACCAGAATGATTCAGGGTGCCAGGACCCTGCCTGTCATAGAACCTGAATGTGAAGGGTTAAATGCTGAAGAGCAGCAGGAGGAGCCTTGTAGTTCAACTCAGCAGGCAGCTGAGTCTGAGGAGGCAGCTGAAGGCACATCTCCTCCTCCTATAGGGGTTAGGAACAGGATCCTGCAAAGGAGAACTAACAGGAGAGCCAGGGAAAGGATCTTTAATGATAGGCGTAGAATTAGATCTGAAAGCCCTGAGTTCTAGCAGGAGCCTGGCCAGAGATATGGGTGTGCTCCCTGTTTTAGGATAAAGCTAAGCAAGTTTACCCTGAACCCTCTGTGGGAGCAACGCGTCACTTACCTTGTCACCATGTTCCTGTGTATTCTCCTGACTCTGTTTCCTGACCTTGGACCGGCTTGTTGACTACGGCGTTCTCTGTTTCCCTGGAATTTGGAATTTGGCTCTGTAAGGTATTTTGGCTGTGATTTGGACTGTATTTGTTCTTTATTTAGATTACAACTAAATTTCCTGGCAAAGAACTGAACTTGGCTTGCTGTGTGTTCTGTGTGCGGGGCTTGACACAGGGACTGGAACACCTTCCTTACCATCTGAGGCTGCAACGGCTGGGCCTCTTCACTCTTGGACAGTGCCTAAGACGTGACCTGATTGAAGTTTATAAAATCATACATGGTGTGGACAAAGTAGATAAGGAAAAACTGTTTTCCCTACCACACAACAATCAGACTCCATGAAACTTTTGTGTACTAGATCTCAAACAAATAAGAGAAAATAGTTTTTCACCCAGAGGATCACTGATTGTGAAACTCCCTGCCAGAAGAAGTGGTGACAGCTGTCAGCCTTGACAGCTTTAAGAAAGGATTAGACAAGTTCATGGAGAAGAAGGGCATCAATGACTATCATTATGGATGCCTAAGGACAACCTCTGGGTTGGAGAGATAGGCAGTATATCTCTCCATGCTATTTGCAGGGAATTGTAAGCAGGTGAAGCCATCTGCTTGGGCATTTCCTGAAGCAAATGGTGAGCCACTGTGTGAGACAGAATGCTGGACTGGATGGGCTGTGGCCTGTTCCAGCAAGGCTGTTCTTATATTCTTATCTTCTTATCAGTATTTAAAATAGTGCTTTATTAGCATTCCAAAATCAGAAAATGGGTGAATCAAAAGCTTGGTTATATAGTCATACCTATGTGTGACCAGTAAGAAAAATCTAGATGATGTGACAGGTAGCCTATGGGGTCTTAGAGACATTGCATCACAATATTAGTGTCTTCTGACTTCCAAAGAGTGTGTTGGCTTCTCAGATTCAAAATTCCCTGCATTAAAAAAGGTAAAAAGCATGACAGGAACATCTATTCTGTGATCCTTCCTTCTAGGGTGATCCTCTGGCAACTAAGAGCGCAAGCAATTCAAATGGATTCATCATAGATTCATCAAGGCTACAGAATCTCCAACTTAGTATTTTTGTAAGTCTAGCTAGAAAAAAATTGCCCATTTGCCTGCTTTCTAGTATAATTTTTGAAAATGTTCAACACAGTTTTAAAACACTGAATACGACACTGAACCCTGTGTTATGCAAACTAGAGTTTATGCAGGACAATTAACACTGAGATCTGATTAGAAACAATGTGAGAGAAAAGTTAAGCTTCCTTGTGAAGTGGTACTCTTTGGGGTTTGTTTGTTTGTTTGTTTTAAATGTTCCTGTAGAGAAAAACAGACCAATATCCAGTAATTTGGACATGTAAAATAATGTAGAACATGTCTTATAACTCAGCGGTTTATGACAGCCTTCCATGCTTTACTTGGAATGCTAAACTTAATTTTGGATAACATTTCAAATGTCTCAACAATCAGCAGCAAGAGAGTTTATTCAAATTAAACATGACAGTTCCAGACACAGAGAAGAGGAAAAGAGCAATTCTTTTGGAAAGAATGCTGCGTGTTTCATTGGAAGCTTTGTCCTTACTCCAGGATTTTATCCTTGCTGTCTAATTTTCCTGTGGCCATCACCATGGCTTATAATTAATTTATCTATAGCTGGTATAGATGGAGGTGAATCAGCAAGGAGGGGCTTTTCAAGCATACCAATGGTTCATTCATTTCCTGGAGTTGCAATGCAAATGAAGACTAACGCAATAATGAATGAGCTTTGAGCTTGAACTAATGCACAGCAGGGCTACAACCGAGAGCCAAGACTTGCTTAGTGCCCAAAATAAATTATTTTGGTTCTTGGAACTTGAAATGTATCTTGCTGTAAACAGTTTTTTGTTCTGAGCCAGCTTTACCCAAACTTAATTATAATTTGTAACAAATATCTGTAACGTAACCGATGCATTCCATACTACAAAATGATGCATGTGGCTCCAAATAGCCTACTAAGCATCTTTCCTAATCTACAAAGCTGGTAATCAAAGCCATCTTCTGGTCAGTTAGTTCCTTCCTTTTCAATTAACACATTCTTTTGAATTAGCACTTCCTCATACTTTATGAAAAACTGGCCCTTCTATTTACTGGCAATCTTTTAAATTGGTTGAAAAATTAGGCCTTCGGTTTTAAAAAACACAACTCTAATAAATCAAAGGAAAAAAAGACACTGCGTTATCTCTAGGCCTTTTTACCTGACCATCTCTCTGATGTTCTATGAGTCCTATGTGTTGAAGGTGTCCCTTAAATGGTGGAGTGAAGGGAGCTACCACATCTTGTACTGGTTGTTTTGTTTTCAGAACCTTTGCCACACTTAATAGTTTGCTATATTCCTTCATAAGGACTTGTGTAGGTTATTGTTATTAGTGTTATTGCTTCATATGATAATGTTGTACAGCAGAGCAGAACATTTCACATTCTAAAGATGGAGACAGCCAGAACAAAAATATACAACTGTAAAGATTAGCTTTGGCACAGGGCCATGTTTGCGACAGATGGACAAATAGTCTTTTCTTGATATGTGCCTATTTGGGGGAAATTTGTAGAAAGAGTTTTCCAGTTACGATTTTTAAAATGTACTGTAAAATCTTCCCCATATTCAGAAATAGGCAGCCCCAACCTAACTGAGATTTTTAAAAGCTTACATTAATCAAAAGACCAATTTTGCTAATCGAGCTGTTGATCCCACCTACTTTTCTTAATTTAGAAAGGATCTAGGCTATAGAGGCTGAAATACTGATCTGCAGAAAGGCCTTTCAAATGGAAGAAACAGAAATATTGTTAAAAACTTGTCCTGACATTTGTGTTTAACTGAAGTAGTTAACTGAAGAAAAAAGGAGTCAGATTCTGGGAGAGAGAAGCACAATATCCCACATTCATACACAAGAAGGGTCTTAGTGTTGTTCCTGATGAACTGAATAATATACCATTTTGGGTAATATTACTGGGCTTTAAGCCAAGGGTAAAATGGGAGAGGACCAAATAGGACATGACAAACATTTAGGTTCTCCACATTCCTTTGTTTTCAAACACTAACGAGATGAATAAGCATATGGGCGAAGACCATGGACTGGAAAAGTTACCTTTTTGAACAGTTTGGATTTTTTTTTTTAGCTATGCTAGCAAGGAACTGCAGTCCATAAAATAACTTGCCAAGACTTAGTTTGGTCTTTCCAGGCACTGATTCCAGGATACTTATCATTACCTGATCCCTTCTCCTAAATGTCATGCAATGAAAACCTTTTCTGTTCACTGTTGTAGAGGACTATGGAGACATCATTTTCTGATATTCTGGCTTAGCATTGAGCCATTTTGGACACGGCTATCATTATGTGCTATCTATAATGGAACAGAGTGAATAGAGTTGCCCCTTATGCATAATCAAAAATGTAAATATTTCAAACTAATTAGGAATGCAATGAACCTTGGGGTATGAAATACTGTGGCCCATGCATCCGCTTGAACAGTCTGTGCCAGGTCATCTCTGAGCCTTTGACTCTTCTTACGACTGTTTATAATTAAAATACTGGGCATCTTTTCAAATAAACCATCTCTAAACAGATTACTATTCTCTGACAGCCCTGAAATAGAATGGATGACACTGGGCCACCCCATAAATCTGGTATTTTGCAGTAGGTATTGTTTTGTGCTGTTGAGAAACTACAACATTGTGAACCAACTCATGTTACTAATAATAAAAATCACAGGTTTTGTGGTACTTTCCGAGAGCTCATTCTGACAACTGATACATCACATTCCATCATTTCAACTCAGTATGTAGGGTCTGCTTTTGAATTATTTTACTCAAACCATCTCTGTTTCTTCAGCCATGATTTCTCCTTCCTTGCCAAGAACTGAACAATTGGATGTTTCAAAGCAGTGGTTTGTAGATTTCATGTAATCTGTTGCAGAGCTTGGAAGAAACTAGTGACAAAGAGCAAGTTACTTATAATTAGTGGGTTTTTTTAATAAGAGGGGTGTAAAATAATGGATAATTGTTCTTTTGAACTGAACTGCAGCTTTTGAAAGCTATTCTTATGATTATGAGTTTGTATCCTCAGAAATTAGTGCAAGAGAATTGTTACACGATTCAACACCTGGCTTGTGTTATGTTTCATCATTCTGAATTCATGTATTTTTAAGTAACACGTTGTAACTATTGTAGTTACTTTTAAGAAAATAGAAATAAAGGGCTGTTTAGAAACAAAATAATACAACATTAAGTATTTGGGGGACTTCCAACTATAAGCTAATTACTTTTTAAAAAAGGATTTTCCAACCTCTGTTCTAGACAACTTCTAAATAGAAAGAAGAAAATAAATGCAACTTTTTGAGCTACTCATGATCTAATTGGGATTGGGGAAAAATGAGGACACAGAAGTGCCCAGGGATACTTAAGCAAAAATATTCATTTAGCAGCTTTGCATATTTAAGCAAAAAGCAGGACGAAGTTAACTGATACTCATCAATACAAAATGAATGTTGTTTGTCATATGAAACCTACATTCAGTTTTACAGTTTTTATGAACAGTGGCATATTCCAGTGTCAAAATGTCCACAACATTCTCAGTGATTACTTGATTTTATGGGCAGAAAATGACTAAGATAAGCATAGTCTACTTGTTATAGCAAAACAGACACACAAAGTTTTAGGATTTTTGCCAGTGTATGAATATTCTACTAGAACAAACATTGAGTATTTGTAGTCCCTAAAGTCTTATGCATGCACCTGCAGAAGTTTATTATAACCCCATCAGCCTCAGTGAATGTGCTGTCTCTACTTCATCAAAACAGTTTTTGCAAGCTTTTGCATGCAATTCTCAGTAGGAAGAACTTTACTGACTACACACTGACCACACACAAAGCTGACAATTACATTTTAAAAAGAACTCAGAGTTTTTCATTACTTCTTGGAAAACAGTATGATACTGCCACTACCATCATTCAAATTAAAAAAGTAATTCATTACATTGCACACATTGCATTATCTTGACCATCAAGAGAGAAACATATAGCGAAATGTCCTCTGGTTCCCTCTAGGGGCCAATAATGATACTGAGTCTTGGAAGTACTTCTAAACATTCAGAAGACAAAGCCTATGAATATTTCCCCTGCCACTTGAAATTTGTGAGATAACATCTAAAGAATTCAAATCAAATGCCCCTGTAAAGGCTTCAAAATGCCCTTGAACTAGTTTTTGATAGCAGTTATTACTTTTTATATTCTCTGGATGTTACTCAAGCCAGCTTAAAAATATTGTAATTACTAGTTAATATCTTGTTATTCAAAAGTAACTAGTTGGGTATAACTACTTCAAAGTTCTCATCAGAAGTAACATGCAAAATGTTAGGTGCAATATAATTGTATCCAACATAATATTCTTAGAGACTATTCCTTTTCATGGTTTACTTTTCATATAGAAAAGGATATTTACTTGAGAACAACATGACCTAACCTGGGCTGAACCTTCTATATGGCTCTTTGCACTCTTAAGCAGGGAATCTCACTAAATAGATCTGGCATCTCAGATTAAGCGCTCCTGCAGAATTCTACAATCAAAATTTTCTAGACGTGGCATGCCTTTAGAAGTGCTTAAACCCATGCAAAAAGTATATATCTCTTGGTTTATGGATAACTACTCTTATTTTATCCTCTCAACTGAGTAGGTGTCAAACATAAAAGCCTTGTTTCCCACTGTTATCAGAAGATGTGGTTTACTGCTTGCAAATACACAGACACAGTTACATCTAACAGGAGCTCACACAGCATTGTTTAAAGGCTATGTCGGTATCTTCTGGCTCCCCTTAAGACTTTCCTTGCAATGTATGCCTTCATTGTTATTTTTCCCCCCACATTTTTCTCAAGCTTACTGTGGTCTCTTTGTATCAAGATGGGTGTTTGTTTCAAATGCACTTGCTAGTTTGCTTTATTTAACAAGTGGCAATTATTTTCTTTTTACAAAGGGGATCTCTTTCATAGGTAGCTTGGATTGCACCAATGTACAGTTGACTTGGTTGGAAGTTTCACTGTTAGAACAGAAGATGTAAAACCAGAGATTGCCATTTCTACCAAACCGTACAGAGGAAGCCGTCTAATACTGGTCCGCATAATACTTAATATTATTCTTATGGAAGCCCTCAGATATAGAATGTATGTGCTATTAGGATTATTGTGCCATCAGCAGACCAAGGATGGTCAACAAGTAGTGGACAGAATATACAACATGATCATAAACAAGAAGTGCCTTTTCTGCTCATAAAATAATATCCCAGAGCAGAAAGGTCCTGATATGGTATAAGCCCCAAGAACAATGGATTTTATTAAACTGTACCGTAATAGCAATTGCTGATGCTCTATGGGAAAACAATATAATCTAAGAAGAATATGTGTACAGATTCTTATTTCTAGTTAAATAGGACTTGCAATAGGTGAAGACAGTGAAATAGCCACACCTGCTTGCATAATTATGTAGTAAATTTCTAGCACTATAGAGTGGCATATAAGAAGAATGAATAGAAAGAATTAGGCAGTCTCTCTGCTCTATCTTTTCCCTAGAAATCCCAAACAAAAAACACAGGCATACTTTCAAAATATATTTAAAACATGTATAAGATACTTTTAAATGAACCTCTAACAACACTTTGATTCTCAAAATTGAATGGGAAATTCCATACCATTAACCTCTAAGGAAATTCTATGGAACCAGCATACACACTGGACTGCAGCCATATTTGCTGAATTTACATTTCCAACACTTCCATGTGCCCATAAATTATTCAGTCGAGGCTTTACCGTTCTGCTCTATTAGATGGAGTGTACTTGTTGCCAGTGCAAAATCCTTCCCAGCAGGCTATAAATGTGCATGTTATTAGATGTAAGAGGTAGTCCTTGTCCATTTTGTGTAATTCATTATGGCTGCAGTGCAGCTTCAGTTGGCCTCTTCCTACTTTCTTTTGACAACATCAGTAAATCTCTCACTAGCTTTAAATAAGAGCAGCATCAACTCTAGTATCTAATTTACTTTCTAGTTTAAAGGATTTTGCAATTATTAACTTTCCACTGTGTAGCTACTTCTGTCTCAAAATGTTTTTTTTTCATATTTCCAGGCAATTGGTTTTGAAATGCTGAAGTAGTGACGGGATTTAAAGCTTGCAATGCACGCACGCACGCACGCACACACACACACACACACACACACACACACACACACACACACACACACACACACACACACACACACACACACACACACACACACACACACATTGTTTCTTGCCTTTATGTCTGAAGGCTCAAGGCTACATTTGCAACAGCAGAACAGGGAATTCTAATCTGTTCCATAATTCCTGGGAAGAGCAGTCAAACGATCCTTTCCTCCAGTAGTCTTCTGACAATCTATAGACTGGTGGTTTCCAATCTTTTTTTTTCACTTGTGTACCCCTTGGAAGCCCATTCCCATAAACTGTACCCTTCATATTAGCAGGGTTAGTCTAGAGCAGTGGTGGCAAACCTTTGTCACTCCAGATGTTTTGGCCCACAACTCCCACAGTCCTTTGTCATTGGAAATACAGGCTTGGGATTCTGGGAGTTGTGGTCCAAAACATCTGGATTGCTGAAGGTTCACCACCAGTGGTCTAGAGCACTGTTTTTCAACCTTTTTTGGGCAAAGGCACACTTGTTTCATGAAAAAAATCACGAGGCACACCACCATTAGAAAATGTTAAAAAAATTAACTCTGTGCCTATATTGACTATATATAAAGTAATTCTCTTGAATAGGAATCAAATAAAAACAAAGAAAGTATTTTATAATTACTTTATTATGAAATAGTAAGAAAACGGAAATATGAAAAATTATAAAATACTTTATTCAGTGCGCAACCTGGGCCTGTTTGGCTGAACACAAAGCTGATATTCTGGCTGGAATCGAAGAAAGACACACACGTAGCTCTTCATCAACAACTCTGTCTCTCTCTGTATTTAGTTTTTATAGCAATCATGCTTGAAAAGCTCATCTCACACAGATATGTAGTGGAAAATGGGAGCAATGTCAAAATAGCTTTGTTTGCCAGAAGGGGGAACTCCTTGGCAGTATCCAACCAAAAACTGTCCAAAGGTAGATCAGCAAATCTTAGCTTGAAACCACGATTTTGTCTCAGTTCAGTTAGTTCCTCCTGCTCCTGTAAAGTCATGTCCTTTCCACCAACTGATGCTGAGCTATAAGGGTCCCTAACCCAGTCAAGGCATTCAGTGGAGACTGAAGAGAAATAAAATGACAACTTCTCGAGAGTTTTTAAATGTTTAACTATTATCTCACACAGTGCAGCAGTGTGAACACCTTGCCATTGCTTGGCGAGTGTGAACATTTCAAGATTGCCACTTTCCACGTGTTGATGCAGAGTTGCACCTTTGAACGGAATCCATTTATTTTATCTGTACTTGTAAGCAGGTTTTCATTTCGGCCTTGCATTCGTGTGTTCAGTTCATTCAGATGATGAAATATATCTGTCAGGTATGCCAGATTTCAATTCACTCCTATGGGAAATTTGCATAAAGGAAAATTTGCTTAACATAATTTCATTTGGAACAAATTAATTCCTTTATACAAGGTACCACTGTAAAACAGAGAACTAAGATAGGCTAAGGAAGAACTTATTAGCCTACCATAAAGCTGAGTTTACTTTCTCTTATAAACAGAGCCATCAAACACAGCGTTCCTGTGTTGGGAGACTCCAACAACATCTGCCACCCCCACTCCTTTTGGGTGAGAGTCAGAAGGGGCTGCTTGCAGCTTTTCCCTGTGGGTGCTGTTTGGCTTTGGAGTCCCTGCCGTCTCCTCAGGACCAGGACCCTGGGACTTGGCTGCCTGGACTCCCCACACCTCCCTGCTTAACACCAGCCACCTGGCCCAGGGAGGAAAGGGCTTGAAAAGGCCGGGCTGCCAGGGACTGTCGGACCAGCGTTCCTGTGCCGGGAGACTCCAACAACATCTGCCACCCCCACTCCTTTTGGGTGAGAGCCAGAAGGGGCTGCTTGCAGCTTTTCCCTGTGGGTGCTATTTGGCTTTGGAGTCCCTGCCGTCTCCTCAGGACCAGGACCCTGGGACTTGGCTGCCTGGACTCCCCACACCTCCCTGCTTAACACCAGCCACCTGGCCCAGGGAGGAAAGGGCTTGAAAAGGCCGGGCTGCCAGGGACTGTCGGACCAGCGTTCCTGTGCCGGGAGACTCCAACAACATCTGCCACCCCCACGCCTTTTGGGTGAGAGCCAGAAGGGGCTGCTTGCAGCTTTTCCTTGCAGGTGCTGTTTGGCCTTGGAGTCCCTGTTGCCATCAAGTATAAGAGATAGGACCCACAATAGAACTAAGGGAACAGGAAGGGGGGAGGGCAATGGATGGGGCAGCCATTGGAATTGTGCTGGGTAGGGGAAGGTATGGTGGTAGGAGTGGAACATGCCCACCTAGGAGAAGAGAGTTTAGATACCTCACATCTATCCCCTCTTCTGGTTCCACCCCTAGCCAGAAGGAATCAGGTGACCATATCAGTGAGCCCACAAGCCGCACGGTGCTGTTGTTGAATGCCAGGTCGGTACAAAATAAGACCGTCCTCATCCATGATGTCATTCTGGATGAGGGTGCCGACTTGGCATGTATTACCGAGACCTGGGTGGGAGAGGAGTGTGGTGTTCCCCTCTCCCAGCTATGCCCACCTGGGTACTCGGTCCAGCACCAGTGTCACTTGAAGGGTCGGGGAGGGGGAGTTGCTATAGTCTATCGGAGTTCTATCTCCTTGACAAGACTTCCTGTCCCCTTGGGAGGAGGCCTGGAGGACCTGTACTGTGTGTTGGGCTCACGAGACAGATTGGGGATTCTGCTGGTGTACCGCCCACCCTGCTGCGTACCAACAGTCTCCCTGCCTGAGCTGACGGAGGTTGTCTCGGACCTGGTGTTGCGGACCCCCAGGCTGTTGGTACTGGGGGACCTCAACATCCATGCTGAGGCAGCCTTGAATGGGGCAGCTCAGGACTTCATGGCCGCCATGACAACCATGGGGCTGTCTCAATATGTCAACGGCCCAACGCATGAGAAGGGCCATACTTTAGACCTGGTCTTCTCAACGGGATTGGAGGATGGTGGTCTGGATGTGGAGGGGTTGGTTCTAATTCCATTGTCATGGTCAGACCACTTTCTGGTCAAGTTTAGGCTATTAGCTTCTTCTACCCTCTGCAAGGGTGGGGGATCTATTCAGATGATCCGCCCTCGGAGACTAATGGATCCAGATGGTTTCCTGAAAGCTCTGGGGATTATCCATCTGATATGGTCGGCGCTCCTGTCGAAGCTCAGGTCACCCTGTGGAATAGGGAAATGTCCCGGCGGTTGACACGATGCACCTAAGCGCCCTCTCCCCTTACGCAGAGCCCAGACAGCTCCTTGGTATACATCTGAGCTGCGGGCAATGAAGCAGGAGGGGAGACGGCTGGAGCGCAAGTGAAGAAAATATCACTGTGAGTCCGATCGAACACGGCTTAGAGCCCATTATCGGGCCTATTCCGTGGCGATACAGTTTGCGAAAAGGCAATATTTCACAAACCGTATTGCTTCTTCAGAGTGCCGTCCAGCAGAGCTGTTTCGGGTGGTCTGGGACCTTCTTCAACCGAGAAATACGATGGAGGTTCTGGACCACTCAGCAGCCCGCTGTGACGAGTTTGCTGTCCACTTTGAGGAAAAAATCACTCAGATTCGCAGGGAATTG
Source organism: Phrynocephalus forsythii (assembly GCA_029282475.1). Classification (NCBI taxonomy): domain Eukaryota; kingdom Metazoa; phylum Chordata; class Lepidosauria; order Squamata; family Agamidae; genus Phrynocephalus; species Phrynocephalus forsythii. The sequence continues at coordinate 97,377,858 of JAPFRF010000005.1, forward strand.
GACTCCACTATTGGTGCAGAATCAAGGGATGTGTCCAGTGTGCCGTGCTTAGGTCCAGTATTATTGGATGAGTTTCAATTATTGAGACCCGAGGATGTGGACAGGGTGCTTGGATCTGTCCGTGATACCACTACACCACTTGACCCTTGCCCTTCTTGGCTAATTGAAAGATCTGCCAGGGGAGTTCACACCTGGGTCCAGGAAGCTGTAAACACCTCATTAAGAGAGGGAGTGGTCCCCACCATCTTGAAAGAGGCAGTGATTAGACCACTCCTTAAAAAACCTAACCTGGACCCAGGGCTGGTGGTTAACTACCGTCCAGTAGCGAACCTCCCTTATTTGGGCAAGGTGTTGGAGCGGGTGGTGGCCGGGCAACTCCAGGCACTGCTGGATGAAACAGATTTTCTGGATCCATTTCAATCTGGTTTCAGGCCAGGTTTTGGTACAGAGACTGCCTTGGTCGCCCTGTATGATGACCTCTGCCGGGAGAGAGACAGGGGGAGTGCAACCCTGTTGATACTCCTGGACCTCTCAGCGGCTTTCGACACCATCGACCATGGTGTCCTTCTGGATAGGCTGGCCAGGTTGGGAGTTGGAGGCACCGCTTTGCGATGGTTCCATTCCTTCCTGGCTGACCGTGTCCAGAAGGTGGTGCTGGGGGACAGTTGCTCTGCCCCGTGGCATTTATGTCATGGGGTTCCTCAGGGCTCTATACTGTCTCCCATGCTGTTCAACATTTACATGGAACCACTGGGAGAGGTCATCAGGAGGTTTGGGCTGAGGACTCAGCAATATGCTGATGATACTCAGCTCTACCTCTCGTTTTCCACCAATCCAGGTGAGGCGGTTTCTGTGCTGAACTCGTGTCTGGGCCAGATAATGGACTGGATGAGGGTTAACAAATTGAAACTCAATCCAGACAAGACGGAAGTGCTGTTAGTGGGTGCTTCGCCAGACAGGTTAGAGGGACACTTCCCTGTTCTGGACAGGGTTGTACTCCCCCTAAGGGACAGGGTCCGCAGCTTGGGGGTGCTCCTGGACCCCGGTCTATCTCTGGAAGCCCAGGTGGACTCGGTGGCCAGGGGTGCCTTTCTCCAGCTGCAGAAAATATATCAGCTACGCCCCTACCTGGATGAACGGAGCCTCATAACAGTTACGCATGCACTGGTAACATCCCGTATTGATTACTGCAATGCACTCTACATGGGGCTGCCTTTGAAGACGGTTCGGCGATTGCAACTGGTTCAGAATCATGCGGCGCGGCTAGTAAGTGGTGGGGCCGCTAGGGATCACATCACGCCGATTCTACGTAGCCTACATTGGTTACCAGTTGCTGCCCGAGCCCAATTCAAAGTGCTTGTTTTGACATATAAAGCCCTAAATGGCTTAGGACCTGGATACCTGAAGGACCGCCTCCTTCCATATGAACCTACCCGGCAATTAAGATCAAGCCAGGGGGCCCTCCTGAAAGAGCCATCCCTCAATGAGGTGAAAGGGATGGCTTGTAGGAACAGGGCCTTTTCGGCAGCTGCCCCCAAGCTATGGAATGCCCTCCCAAGTGAGATCCGCCTGGCGCCAACACTGATGACATTTCGGCGCCAGGTAAAAACCTTCCTGTTCCAGAAGTTTTTTAATTGATACAATTTAGATTGTGGGTCTTCTGATGGCAATTTTAGTGTGATGTTTTAGTATAAGGTTTTTATTGTTGTTTTAATTATTTCTTGTTGTTTGATGTTTTTAACTGTTTTAATTCCTTGATTGTAAGCCGTCCAGAGACCTTTGGGTAGTGGGCGGCATATAAGTTGTAAAAATAAATAAAAATAAAAATAAATAAATTCTAATGGACTGGACACAAATTTTCTATCTAAATGAAGTCACAAAGTGTTTATAGTTAGTGTTGTCACTGAAACTTCAAATTTTTGCAACAGAACAGAACTAGAGTTTGTTTATCACATAGAAGTTGAACCACTCTCTATCAGAGTTTTGAGAGTTCCGTTGACATGCTGAATACCTACATGACTTTGGGTCCCCAGATTTTCTTAGATGAAAATGCCCAGAAGCCTTCACCACTATCTGTGTTCGGCAGAATTTCTAGGAGTTTTACTCCAAGAACATCTGGGAACCCAAGGTTGGGAAACAGTGGTATAAAACAAAATGGCATGTCACGGAAACATCTAACATCATCACCAAATTATATTTCCACATAATATGTTCAGTTGGAAATTATGGTAACTTAATCAACTTACATATACAATATTTACAATCATGCCTCACAATATCCACCATTAATCCATTATTATAACAGCATCTTGACTATTAACAGCAGCTCCACAGAACATAAAAAAGATGGCCTTTGAAAGCCATCTGCTACTAATCTGAAAGGATGATGCTGCCAGTGCTACCTTCATCAACCAACTAAGGCTTTGGGGAATGCTATACCTTCCTGATATTGATTTCCACTTTGTAGAACTTGTTCAAAGTCTCTTTAAGCTTTGCCCGCTCAATATGTGAGGAGAAGAAAGATCCTATGAGGAAGTTAGTGTAGCCATTTTAAAGAAACAAATCCGCCAACACTCACAAGATACATGTATCTGATACAGAGAAATGGTTTTCTCCATCCTGTCTGGCTTGCCCTAATTAGAACCTACTGTCCAAAATCTTATTGCCAATTTGTTCTTCTGTAATAAAAAAACACCAAACTCATGGTGGTAAATCACATGTCATTAATGAGGCAGTGGTAGTGTTTCTGACTCTGTATATCTTCACCAATACCTCATTCATGATCAGAAATTTGCCTCCAAGGCTTTTGCAGTTGCTCTTATGCAAAACATAAGCTGACAACAGGATTCTGGACTCTCACTGTAATGATATAGAGTCCATATAATGACTATCATGGTGATCCTTCTACCCCAGGTCTATTTGACCTTATGTATTGCGTCATAATTCACTAACATATTAATTATTTTGGAGAAGTCTTTTTTGATGTTTTGTATCTCATCCCTTATCCCAGTACTTATAACCCTTATCCCAGTACTTGTTATAGCAAAAATTGCAAGTATTTTTGTTTGTTTGTTTGTTTGTTATTGCCATTTATATAATGCCCAACATTCCCGAAGGAACTTGCATCATCTTTCCCTCTCCCTGGGACTGGCAATCAGGAGCTGTGCAAGGACATACATCATCCCGCCTCCCTATCTGATTGGACAGTGCCAGGGAGATGGAAAAAATGACACATTGGAGGCTGCTTCCTGGTTGGAATTTCACCCAGTGCCAAGTAAAGCAAGGTAAAACAGTGGTTGATTTTGTTCTGGAGGGTGGGACTGTGTTCTGAGTACCAGCTTTGCTGGCGTATTCTGTTTCAGAAACAGTCCCCTTCCAAAACGAAATGCTCATCTCTAATTGCAAGCACTTCTTAAGTGTTGGAATAAGTTTTTGAGAATGTCTCTTTTTTAGTTTATAAGCTAGCCACCTGCCTGGTTTGTTTGCATTTTCGACAAAATTCAGTTTTGGTATTTTGATCTTGTGGGCTATATCTGCTGTTAGAATCAAACTGAGTTCATGCCTACAGTTAGCTAAATCCTTATTCAGCTGCTCGTTCCGTGGATCTAGGATTAGGTCCTTTTCGAGCTTTTTCATCATATTGAGAATAGACCCAGTTTTCTTCTTTCGATCTTTATTCCATTTTGCCACATATTGATTAACAAAGCCTCTAAAGTAGGGCTTTGAGGCATTCCATACAGTTTTCAGTGGAACATCCTTGGTTAAGTTCATTTCAAAGTATAGGCTCAAGTCCTTGGTTGCCTCTGAGATAAATTCTTGGCCCGTCCACAGAGCAGAATTGATTTTCCAGTGTCTGGGTTTACTAGAGGCTTTCAAGGTCCATAGAATAGCATTGTGATCAGATATTGTTCTTGGGAGAACTTCTATATCACTTGTGTTTAGTAGTAGATCAGAAGAAGCCCAGCACATGTCGATACAAGAGAAGGAAGCATGTCACCTCGAATGAAAGGTGAATCCCCCCTGTAGTGGATTTTTCCTTCTCCAAATATCCTGAAGTTCTAGTTTATCAGACAAATCTAAGAAGGCTTTTGGAAGAGTAAAGGTTGAAGACCTATGTTTTTTCCCCTTTGGGGCTTTCCTGTCAACGGTGGGGGAATGTATAGCATTGAAATCCCACAATATAATTAACTGATGGTTTTCAAATTGCAGAAGTTTCTGGGTCAATTCTTCAAAATTCTTAATATTATACAATACTTTTCTTCTTACTTTTTCAGGAAGAGAAATCAGTATAAACATTACATAAAAATTACAATTCAACTCTAAAATTTAACCCCCTCTCCCCCTCATGAGAAAAGTAATGAATACACATTTGCTACACAGGGGAAACTAGTGACATTGGAATCAATGGCCTATTGGTGTTTGTGAAATGACTGCATAACATGTGTGGGTAATTATAGACAACTGACTAATTGATGAGATGCCAGGGTGTGTGCCAGATATGCAAGTGAGAGGAGAGGGAGTTAGTTATAGCTAAAGTTATGCAATCATCCATGAAAACCAATAGGATTCTGACCTATATGTCATTTGCAAAAGTGTCACTGTTATGCCCTAGTGCAACCAGTGTAAGCATTTGCTATCGTGCAGCAAATCACATGGCTGGTTTCAATGCCTACACCGACTGTGCATCAAAGTTTACTGCATAGATTACTGCAACGCTCTCCACATGGGGTTGCCCTTGACTCTTATTTGGCAACTCCAGCGGGTGCAAAATGCGGTGGCCAGACTGGTGGCGGGTGTACGTCGATATGACCACATCACCCCAGTACTGGCCTGCCTGCATTGGCTACCCATTGCATCCCAAATAAGATTCAAGGTCCTGGTTTTAATTTATAAAACCCTCCATGGCCTGGGACCTGAATACCTGGCAGAGCGAATCTCTCAGCGATCATCTTCGGCCCAACCAACAAGAATGTCGCGGGTGCACTCACTTTGGGTGGCCACGCCCAGGGAGGCTTGGAAAGCGGTCACCCGTAACCGAGCCTTCTCTGTGGCTGGTCCCATGTCATGGAATCATATCCTGAGTGAGTTGTGCCTTGCACAGTCCCTGCCAGCCTTCAAAAAGGCTACAAAGACCATGCTTTTCCGGGAGGCATTTGGTGACTGTTAATTCCCCCCCCCCGCCCTGTTCCGTCCTGCCATATTGCCATTTCACTATAGATTTTTATTGCTTATATTGTCTTATTGTGATGTTGTACCTAATTTTGTTTATTGTTTGTTCTCCTTTGTTGTAAACTGCCCAGAGTTCCGTCCGGAAGACGGGCGGTATATAAGCACTAAAATAAATAAATAAATAAATAAATAAATAAATAAATAAATAAATAAATAAATAAATAAAGTGATCTGTTCCACATTACTCTCTTACATGTAACACATTCCTTCCAGGTCCTAGATAAATGCTATTCTATACAGTGGATAAAACATGTAATAGAAAGTCCACACCTGTATACTTTCTTTTTCAAATGTGTCAGCATGCTTTCACAAGAGCAGCCGGACAACACAACACAGTACTTAAGATAATAAAGCTTTAAATCCTCTCCACTCTCCTCTCGCATGCACTCAGACATAATGTTCAGCACGAATGTTCGCAAGCTGTTCGCTAGTTCTTCAACCTTAAATGTACAAGAGCCCTTTTCGTTTTCTCCAGATTTGCATCCTAGCATGCTTTTTAATTTCAGAGAAGAGGAAACTAAGCAAACCCAGTTCAGGAGTATGGCTAACAGATGGCTTCTAAACGTTCTTATAAACTGGAATAAAATCAATAGAAAGAAAGAGGACTGAAGATATTGTTCCTGACCTAGCTCTCTACATATAGGACTCATAACACAAGCTGTTTCGTTTAGTTCTGTTTGTAGATCACCATTCTAGGAAAGGATATATTTATTTTAACAGCATCAAAAACCCATTCTTCAAGATGTTGAAAGAAAATGTGTGAAGCCAGATTTTGAATCTCTGCCATTTTTAAAAAGTCTGTAATTATGCCTTATCAACATAAGTTCCATCTACTTAGACTACTTACATTAGAGTAATGAAAGCCAACCCTCTGCACACTTGCACTTATGGCAGAGTGTGGCACACCTATGTAGGAAGCAAGGCTCCTCTTTGAATTAAGATTGCCAGTCATCTTGTTACTGAAACACTACACCTGAGACAGTAAATCTGCCCTATTAGTACCCCATTAGTACTGCCCGAGACAGCTCTTGCAATCTCAGCTTTACACAGTAACACCAAATGGAACAGTGGGAAAATAAGAGCCAAGTTTCATTTCTCCTCTTTGTTTTTAATTCCCCTTTCACCCATGGTTCTGTTTAGAAAATAGACAAGTTCTATACAGCTAGTGAATCATGTGCAGGAAATATTACATTCCACACACAAAAAAATTAAGAATTCTATGCAGCATGGTGTCACTTCTTCCAAGCGAATCAGAAAATACAGTAGAACCAGCATATCCATGGGATCAATATCCATGCTTTCACTTGTGCATGGTCTGAAAATATTAAAAACAAAAATTCCAGTTAAAACAATTTTCATATGTAAACAATTTTCATATGTATTACCAGAACTGGCCACTAGAAGGAGCCAGACACTGAGCTATGAATACTTGTTACTAGAGATGGGCACGACTAGGGAAAATGACGTTTTCGAGTTGTCGTGTGTCGGAGGCAGTCCATTTCGGCTCGTTTCTGGTTTTCGCGAAATTTCACAAAAATTAGTCGGTTCGTTTTTTCGTTTTTTCATTGTCGTTAGAACTGGCTTGGGGGGTAGCGGGCTCCTGGAGGGAGCTGCAGGAGTCAGCCAGAACCACAAGTGACGGACTGGCAGACTCTTTGCACCCGCTGTGTCTCACGTATTTGCATGTAGTGCAATGCAATTAGATCTGGCTTAGGGTTAAGATGGGTTAGCGCAAGGGCTAGGGTTAGGCTAGTTACGGGTGAGGTTAGGGTGAGTATTGGGGTGCACCTCTGGGTGCCTCTCTGACCCACTTAGAAGGACAGTGTACTGTGGCGTATGGGTTAGGCTTAGGCTTAGGGTTCGGGTTTGGGCTACAATTAGTGGGCTGTTTATGCCCGATTGGCACATCCCAGAAGTCTCTGTGGTCAACTTGGCCAAGTGGCCATGCGATTGGTGGAAAATTTGCATGGTCCACTCCCATGGGCGAGCCCATCATTGCAAATGTGCAGGTGTAAAAAAATAAAATAAAATAAAATAAAATAAAATAAAATAAAATAAAATCAACGGAGACTCTTTTTTTTTTTGCAAGAAAAACCCACTGCTGCTACTGTAAAAATTCAAGCATTTAAAATAGCTAATTTTCGCATGTTTCTGTGGTGCTTTGGTGGGGTTTTGGGCAACGATTTCAAAAAAAATATTGCGGTCGCCATTTTGGATCCCCTGCACTGCATGGCAAATGGATGTGCCCTCCCAGCCTGGTACCCGCAGCGCAGCAGTAGCAATAGCCAAGGAGAGGGGGACGGGGAACCCCCCCCAAAATAAAACACCCTTCTGGCCTGGTAGGTGCCCTCAGACAATTTTCGCCTACTTTTAGGGCCGGGAATCGGGTTTTTTTTTAACTTTTAAAAACTTTTTTTCTGTGCCGCTTGGCATTGAGCGATCACCGCGATGCAAGTAACGAGCACGGCAAATCAGACCAAATTGTTCGTTCGTCAGTTCAAGCTCAAATTCTGGCGGAGTAATTCCCGTTACCGTTTCCGTAGAGTAACGGATACGAGTAACGGAAATGGAAACGGGAATACTGCTAAGTCGTGCCCATCTCTACTTGTTACTGAAGAATGCATAGCATGGTCACCAGTATCCTATAGTGGCCTGTTCAGGTAAAACATGTGAAAATATTTTCCCTTGTTTCATAGAATCATAGAACTGTGAAGCTGGAAGGAGCCTACAAGGCCATCAACCCCCTGATCAAGGCAGTAGTAAAAATCAAAGGATATCTGCAAATAGTTGCCAAATTTTTCTTGAATGCCTCTAGTATTGGTTCACTCACCACCTCTCAAGATAATTGGTTCCATTGTTGTACTGCTATGACAGTTAGGAAGGCTTTCCTGATATTCAGCTGAAAGCGTGGTTCTCATACCTTCATCCCATTGCTACATGTCCTAGACTCTGGGTTGATCAACAATTGATCCTGCCCCTCTTCCACAGGACAGTCTTTCAAGTACAGTATTTAAAAAGTGTTTAAAAAGTTATATCGTATCTCCCCTTGGTTTCATTTCCTCAAGGCTATACGCATACCAGTTTTCCCAGTCTTTCCTGATAGGACATGGTTTCCAGCTGCCTAATCATCCTTGTTAACATAAGAACAAATCACATAAGAACAGCCTTGCTGGAACAGGCCACAGCCCATCCAGTCCAGCAGTCTGTCTCACACAGTGGCTCACCATTTGCTTCAGGGTATTCCCAAGCAGATGACTTCAACTGCTTGCGATTCCCTGCAAATGGCATTGAGAGATATCCTGCCTCTCTCTCCAACCTGGAGATTTTCCTTAGTTGTAAACCGCCCAGAGTAGCCCTAGGTCTAGATGGGCAGTATAAAAGTCCAATAAAATAAATAAATAAATAAATAAATAAATAAATAAATAAATAAATAAATAAATAAATACCCTTGTTCTCCATGAACTTCTCTAATCCTTTCTTAAAGCTGTCAAGGCTGACTGCTGTCACCCCTTCTTCTGGCAGGGAGTTCCACAGACCAGTGATCCTCATGGTGAAAAAGTACTTCCTCTTATTTGTTTGAGATCTAGCACCCCAAGTTTCATGGAGTGCCCCCTAGTTCTATTGTTGCACGATAGGGACAGGGGTTAGGGCCAAAACTCTGGCCAAGATTGAGCCCTGGGGTGCCACACTTGTTACCTCCTCACAGTTTGAGAAAGAGACACTGATCCTCAACCTTTTAATCTTACAGTATTCTGTAGCAGGCTATACATCCACCTGACAATTCTTCAATTCATCCCACAACCAATCAGCTTGCTAATCAAGATATCACAGGCCTCTTTCTCAAAACTCCCAACCTGAGAGATTGGGAGATCCGCCTGGCACCAACATTAATGACATTTCGGCGCCAGGCAAAACCCTGTTCCAGAAGTTTTTTAATTGACACAATATACACTGTGGCTCCTCTGATGGCAATTCTAGAGTATTTTTTTATTATTGTTTTAATTATTTATTGATATTTTATGTTTTAACTGTTTTAATTATTTTGGTTGTAAGCCGCCCGGAGATCTTTGGGTAGTGGGTGGCATATTAATTGTAAAAACAAACAAACAAACAAACAAACAAACAAACAAACATGTAAGGAACTCATGGAGGACTGGGGTGGGCTTGAGCATGCAAAATCTATACGGACTCACAACTGAGCCCACTTGCCTAGTGTCCCCTTCTGTTCAGGAGGAGGAGCTTGAGGTTGAACAAGTGTTCAGAGCAGGTAGGGTTACATTCTTCCAGCAGCAAATACCAACAGGTTTGTTCCCTCTAAATGTTGGCACCCTGGACTAAAGCCCTGGTTGCCTTACTCCAATAACAGCTCTAATTAGAAACTAGGGAGTCTTAGGATTAGGGTGCCTTGTGGTACAGTGGTTAAAGTGCTGTACTGCAGCCAAACTATGCTGACAACTGGGGGGGGGGGGTTCAACCCCAGGTAGCAGGCTCAAGGTTCACTCAGTGTCTCATCATTCCGAGGTCGGTAAAATGAGTACCCAGCTTGCTTGGGAGGGGTAACTTGTAAATCACCCAGAGAGTTGTTTAAACACTACAGGGATGTTTATAAGCCTCACACTTTGCTTTTGCTTTTTAAAAATGTGCAAAAAATAGTTATGCTTTTAAAATGGACACATTTCAGATTTCCTAAATTAGCAATAGGGATTGCCTCTGTATTTCAAAATTGTTACATTCTTGCTCTTAGGAACGAATGCAAAAACAACGTAAAGGATTCCTATGCCTCCTGAACCAACTATTACCATCTCTCACAAAATTCACACAGAAAATTGCCACAAATGTTTTTCTCATTAAATATATATTTGTTCCTAATTTGCAAACAAACTCTGTTTCCCAGTTCTCCCTACATTTTGGATTTTTTATCTTTAAGAAATATGAAGGCTTCGAGGTTTTATAATTTGCACTTCATTGGAACACTAATGAAAGAAATGTTCTTCCACTCTAAACTATTTCTTCAGTCAGTTAGACAAATCCTCCAAGTGGAGTTTGTGAAGCGGTTTGCATCCAGGGACTTAATTAGTCTCTGATTCTAGAACTTTCACCCTTCTAACACATATTTGTCTGTTAAGTAGCGGCAACACAACCTGGGCTATGGAGCTCAACAGACTGTAAGACACAAATCATAAGCATCAGTATGGGGCAGGGAAATATCCTTTAGCACATGGCAAATTCAGTCAGTTTGAGTAAGTCCATTTGAATCAATGGACATTATGGAAATGGTGGCTCATCAAATCCCCATTGATTCAATAAGCCTACATTAGTGTGATTCCCTATGCTAAGCAACAGGATTTTGACCATCATATGACCCAAGAAGGCAACTGTACAAAAATAAATAAATGCAGGCATACGTACCCCTGTTTACAAAGTTAACCCATTCTCCGGGACATTTAATATTCCAGAAAATTCATAAATCAGAAACACACAGAGCACAATGCATCCTGGGAACTTTTTTCGCATTACCTTATGTAAACAGAGGTACTGTGGGGGGAAATCATAAGGGGAGGCATTATTTCCAATAGTTTTCCTTTCATGAACTGAAAATTAAATTAATGGAGGTGTTCATCAAGCAAGGTATGCCTGTAAATAAATAAATATTGTATGACCTAACTGGATGAAAGCACGTTTTGCAATAGGTCCACAAATAATGTCTTTAATCCAACACAGAATAAGCCGGTAAAAACCCCCACTACACAGTTTTCCTGGATGACAGCATTATGCAGGAGGCTGCAGATACTGTATAGTTGTATGGCAAGTTCTACAAATGCTTTTTACATCAAAGCCAGCACTGGTCACACTGTTTACACCAACTGTGAATATGTACGGGCACTGCAGAACTCCAACAATTTCACCAAGTACAAGACACTGAGTGCAAAAATTACTCCATGGTATTTGTATGTAATGGTTGAAGATGATGTTCTATGTTGCTATTCCAATCATAGGTGGTACTGTGTCCTAAAGTAAGTTGGCTACATCAGTGATGCATTTCTTCACTGAGGTTGGCCTATTCTAGTCACTGGGCTAATGAGCATCCGTCTTGGCTTGGCTTCTGAAGAGATTCCAAGGAGAATTAGTTGAAAAACAAGGAGATCATGACTCAAGAAAAGGACTGAGGAAAAGTATAAAATGAGGAAATAATACCATCCTGCAGAGATGAGTTTGAAAAAGAGCTCAGCAACCATCAATCACTATGCCACATTTATCCTTCACCTGCTCCATAGACACAAAGGAAGGTCTGAGACAACATTTCAAAATATCTTCTTTTCCGTTCTCTCCTATCTACCTACCTGCTTACCCAGAAACTAATCCGAAACAGCTAATTAATCAGAATTGCTCCTTGTATTGCTTCTTAATTGTGTTCTTGTTGTTGAATCAATAGTTGAAGGTTCCCTCTATCCTAGGAAATCCTGTTCCGAATAGAAATTGGTATTATTCAGACAACCTATGTTGTAATGTTAAATATATGGAATATACATTTTTCTGCAGCCTTACCTTGGCACTGACATTCTCACCCAAGAAAGTCATACAGGCTTTGTAGCTCTTGGCTTAGAATAGGCAAATCAACCACCACTCATTGGGTTGGCTTAGATGAATCACTCTAGCCCTCTTCAAGCACTATATAAGAGGAGCCCCCATCACGTTGATGCAGTTTTGAAGGAAGGAAAAATTGCTATACAGCACTGATAGGAAGGAATTCCTCCCTTTTAGATTCAGGACAGAAGCTATGGAGAGCATGACAGAGAGGTCTACGTGCTTTTCTGTAACATACTAATAGACAGATAATTTGTGACAGTGGAGCTGGGCTTTTATCTCCACCTCATCTACCTCCTATGGTCTTAGGGAAGAAGGCCACATAAAACTGTGATATAACTAACTAAAAACTAACAGCAACAGTAATAATATTCCACCTGGTTTTCAAAAAGTAGTTTTCACCTGCTATTGAATAATGTTTTATCTCATACATTTGGGGGGGGGACTAGTGCACAGAAGAACAATAATAAACACAGAGACACACACAGACACAGAAACACCCTTCATACAGGCCTGGGAAACAAACAATCTGAAAGAATCTGAAATAGTCACTTGGATCATAAGGACAGTCAAGATTTGCAGAAACATCTTGCTGTTTCAAGAATCATATATAAAACACACACACACACATGTTCCTTCTAAACAAGCTTTTAATAGTCAACACCTTGCACAGCTGTAACAGAAGCCCTGACAGATTATGTGAGAACAGCACAGATGTCTCCAATTTACTCAGCTCTGCAGCTGAGAGAAAACAAAGGAATTGGCATTGCTCAGAAGTTTCTTGAGGTCAGTGTCAGGATCCTGGCATGGAAGAAATAGCAACACTCCTTTTGCCAAGAATGCACACCTGAGAGTCAAAAACCAGGGAATGGTCAAGAAATTGTGGCATTTCACTGCTTTTTATAAAGGAAGCTGTGAACATGATTTTCTGCCTTCTACATATAATTTTCCAGCAGTAAGGCTACCATAGGGCATAAATATTACATTGGTTCTGAAGAAAATGAGTTTTAAAAAAAAGAAAGAGAAGGTTTTAAAAATCTATAGCACACACACGTAAAGAGAGAGTTTTGCCAGTTTCTCCTGCCAAAAGAAATATTATTGATGTTCCCCAATTGCCAGCCAATAAACCTCACACTATTTGTTTACGCAGACGGCAACAGACAGAAAAAGATAAGTAGCATCATTAATTTGAAGCATAAACTTTAATGTATTTATTCATTTGGCAGCAAAGAAGTTTGGCAGAAAATGAAACCTGTTTGGAATAAACACAATCAAAAGGAAAATCACCCAAACATACACAGCCCAAATCTTCACACATTTTAAAATAACTAATAAAAAAAATAATCAGCACTTCCAGTTACAGTATGCATACCAATTATTACACAACGATCATGCAAAACTCCTCTTTGAAGCACTGCTTCCACATGAAGAATAATTTGCAAGCTACTGCATAACTTATATTCCCCATAAGAGAGCATGGCAATGTCAATTAGCTACAGGCGTACTTTGGTTGCTGAAGTTAATCCATTCTCAGGGACCTAACCCTAATCTACAAACTTCATAAACCAGAAACACACAGGGTGCAATGCATCCTGAGAACTTTTTTTTGCAATGCTTTACGTAAACAGTTATTGCACACACAAAAATCATAAACGGAAGCTTTATTTCCCATGGATTTCCTTTCATGAACTGAAAATTACATAAACAGATGCATTTATCCACTGAGGTACACCTGTATTTGACTTTAATTCTGTCAGCAACAGATTTCTGTAAGGAAGCATTTTCCAGACTCAATCCTTAAATATACCTACAGTTTATGAATGTCGGATATTGTGCTTCTGTACCCATGATTCAAAACACCAGGAAGTGGCCTGTCCATTGTGTCAGAAGGAGAAAGGGTGTTAAATTTTACATAGCAAAGGGCAGCCTGTATGTTGACATGTGGCAAAATGTAGGTTGGCCTACAGGATACTCTTATGTTCACTATTATTCATAATGTGTCACCAAATCCCTGGAAAAGAAGATCTGACATGACACTAATTGTCTCAATAAACAAAGCCACAGTTGCTAGGTTGGAAGACCTGAGCAGAACTCACTGGAAAAGACAATTTTGGGGCCACAGTGGCAGTAGGAAGAGAGCGCAACCCGAGAAGCTCTTGGTTTTCAAGGTCTGAGCAGAGCTAATGATAGGACATTTAGAAGGTCATTAACCCATATAGTCACAGCAGAAGTAACTTGATGGCATGTAACATCCTTGGAGTTTTTCACCCTTAATTCTCAGAAACAGTAAATTAGTTTTTGTTAATCAAAAACTGACAAGATGGGTGGGATGGCTGGCACCAAAGCTCTCTTAATATTGAGTAAGAATAAAATATTGCAGGGAGAATACTGCTCACCCAACACATACACATACAAACTCTACTTTGAAAAGTGTTACAGGTGAGTGCTATGAAACACTTTACGATGTCCAACAAATGGTGTCTATAATAAAATACAAGTGCCTCTCTTCAGAATCAGTGTACTTTTCATCAGGAAGCAAAGCAAAGGTAATAAATATGACATAACTGCATTTAAAGAAAAATACAGAATTAATAAAATAGTGACACAGAAACTGAAACATTCCCTTAAAATGTGTTTTAAAAGGAAATTTTGAACCTTTTATAAATAAATTGGTGTTGCTTGCTAATTAAATGATGTATGTTACACTACAAATTAACTTTCAAATATTGGTTTATCATCTAGTATTCACTGATTGGAAATATTTATGCCACATCTTTCTCTGCAAGGGCAGCTCTGACCCCCATTCATTGGGGGAAGGGTGCATTTGCCGCCCCAGTCCCGGACTTTGGGCGTGGAAACTTCGCGCCCATCCGGGACTTCCTGCTCGGGGACGGGAGTCTATAAGTAGGCTCCCGTCCCATTCCCTGACTGTCAGTCGCAAGATCCTCGGCCCCGCCCTCCCCCCTTTTTGGTTGGAGAATGAGATTAGCTGGTCACCTTTTGGGGCCGGATGGGAATTTTTGGTGGCTACTCAGATTGGCCGGGAGTGGTCACGCGTTTTCGCCCATCCCATTCTCCTCACCTAGGGGATGGGCTTCTTTCACGTTGGTCACTAACTTGGCGGGTAGTGCAACTGGTAACCGATTTCAGGTTAAGCTCTAATTAGGTAACCCATTCGGCGATTTACAGCCCTCGAATTCAGTATATCACCATTGGCTATGTCATCAGACAATCATTGTTGGAATATGAATTGAGGCATCTCGAGGGCTGTGCCGGGCTTCCAGATTCGCCCACCCTATTGCGATGCTCAACAGGTGGGCGGCTGCTCACCTGGGCGAATTTACCTGTGTTTAGGGCTTGTTGGCTAAAGTATTGCATTCCATCTCGCTACCAGTTTGCACTATGGCTCAGGTCCCCTTCACAGGTCCTGACTAACCCAGTTAATAACTTGATAAGTTATAAATAAAGTTGTGGCCCGTTGTACCCAAAAGCTGAAGTTGTCTCGCCTCTTTATTTCTGGGCTTGGGGGGGCAAAGTGTTTTATGATATTAAAAGACATGATATAAAGAACTAAAACTGATTTTTTTAAACTAAAAATACCGGTAATTGAACAAATATTAAAAGCAGTAAATTAAAACAGTTCTAAAACCACATTTTAAAAATATCACATGTTCATTTAAAAAAAATTAAAGCAGATATTTACTCAGAAAATCCATCGCTGAAGAGTTTTTGCTTGCTTGCAGTACAAAAGCAAGGTGGAGAGTCCTACTCATGAATAAACACAGAAAATGTTTTTGTATATTTGTTGTGAGTTTTCCAGGCTGTTTGGTGGTGTTCTGGAAGTTTCCAGAACACAGCCAAACAGCCTGAAAAAACTCACAATGGATATCAGATCCCCGCCTTGGAGAATACATTGTTTTTGTATCCTCAGTTTTCATGTCATTTACACTTCTGTTGTGTGCATATTACCATATTTTTCTCACCCTATGAGATGCACCGGGCCATAAGACACACCTAGTATTTAGAGGAGAAAAACAAGAACAAAATGTTTATCTGAAGGTTTTATGGTGAAGGAAGGGGGGCTGCAAACCAGGTAATTGGAGCTGTGGAATCCAATCTGCAAAAGGGGAGGGCTGCAAATGAGGTAATTGGAGCTGTGGGATCCAAGCTGCAAAAAGGGAGACTAGCAAAGAAGGTAACTAGAGTGTGGGATGCAAGCTGAAAAGGGGAGGCTTCCAAATGAGGTAATTGGGTGTGTGTGTCAAGTAATGTAGTTTTGACAAAATGTCTGTAACATGGTATTTAACAGATTCATAAAATGGTTTCTGTGTAAAATGCATAGTCATTTCCTAGACACACATGTATGGAATAATCACATGAAAAGGTCAGAATGATTATGTCCAGCTGCCATGGAAAATCACCAAACACTCATGTAATTGGTCTAAACCAGGGGTGTCCAAACTTTGGCACTCCAGATGTTTTGGACCACAACTCCCATAATTCCAACCCTGTACTGGCAATGAGAAAGGACGGTGGGAGTTGTGGTCCGAAACATCTGAAGGAGTGAAGTTTGGACACCACTGGTGTTAACTATGTTGCCAATGTGTATAAAAGGCAGCATTGAAATCCATTTACTTTGGGACTGCTTTTAGTGAGATAGCAATTTCGCACTACTCTGTATATATGCTGTGTGTTATCTTGATGTATATCATGTAAATATGTAATATAAGCTTTTATTCAAAGCTTCTTTGTCTCCTAGCTTCAATCTGTATTTTAGCAATTATCTTTCCACAGCACTGTGCAACTCTGCAAGTTTTCTAAACCACATTTAAACCTCATTCATTTATTGTAACACTGTGGAATCCAAGCTGCAAAAGGGGGTTTGCAAACCAGGTAATTGGAGCTGTGGGATCCAAACTGTAAAAGGGGAGGCTTTCAAATGAGGTAATTGGAGCTGTTGAATCCAGGCTTCACAAGGGGAGGGCAGAGACTCCATGGAGACCTCTTTGCTAACAAGGTGATTTTTGACTGATGCAGCACGAGATGGGAGAGGCTCCATGAAGGTATCTTATCTCTAATGAAAATCTGTGATAAATATGTAGTGGGAACTGCTGTATTCACCCTGTAAGACACACAGACGTTTCCCCTTATTTTTGAGGGTGGGAAAGTGTTTCTTATAGGGCATCTATGTTCATATTAAAAATAAAAAACCTCCAGAGGCTATAAAGCAAAGCAAAGCAAAGTGTTCTGCTTATACAGTATACTGCCCCATACCACTTCAAGTAGTATCTGGGCAGTTTACAGTTTTAATTACGGTAATGCAGGCTACATATTGCCCCACCCCCAGCAAGCTGGGTACTCATTTTACCGACCTCGGAAGGATGGAAGGCTGAGTCAACCATGAGCCTGCTACCTGGGATTGAACCCCATGTCATGAGCACAGTTTTACTGCAATACAGGCATTTAACCACTGCGCCACAGGGCACTTCCATAGGGAAGTGTAGTAGTCTCTGGGTGATTTTTACAGTTTTTAATTACAGTATAGCTGGGTACTCACTTTTCCAACCTCAGAAGGATAGAAGGCTGAGCCAACCATGAGCCTGCTACCTAGGATTGAGCACAGTTTTACCTGTAGTACAGGCATTTAACCACTGTCCCATGAGGCTTGTATAATCTTTCCATTTATGAGTGTCTCTGTCTTTCATATTATAAGACTTTTTTCCTGCAAGCAAACTGTGGCTACTCCAAACAAGTAGTGGTGAATAATGGAATTAATTATAACCAGTAACTTCCAAGCTCTGTCTGATGTCTCAAAACACATGCAACAACATAGCAGCCATTGTCAATTTTTCACTGAAATGTTATTTTAGGTTGACTTGTAAAGAAAAAAAAAGTTCTGTTCTTGCTGAGAGCAACACAAAATACCTTACCCTCTCATGGAGGGAAAAAAAGGGGGGAGGATGAAATTCCTCCACCTCCTTATGTGTGAGGACAAGACAAGCTAGGATTTATACCCCTAGTTAACATATATGGTGGGTTTTTTAAGAGCTGCACAGCATATTATTGGAGAATGTGCTCACACTGCTAATGTTTGAAGACACATGCTGAGGTTTAACAGCTTTTTGATGTGTTTTGCTTGCAAAATTGCCAGAAGATGTAATTTTCGATTTTGGAATTTGGAACCTTTTATTATAGCTGTTCGGGAATGCATCAGTCAAAATACACGCCACAGTTTTATTTCTGAAATAGTGCTGAAGGAAATTTCTGTCACTTATTTACATTGCCTCATGACAGAACCAACAACTATTAACAGATTGTTTTTATTATCATTTGTTATTTAAAAAACAGCAACTATAGACTGTTTTTTATGGTAAAATCTTAACCAAGACCCCATACAACTTTATAACTATGTAATAAGAGAAAAAGTAATAAAATACCAAAGTGTAAAATATATACATTTATAAACAAAGTTAGTTTTGTTTGAAATTTATATCCCACGTTTCCTCTAAAAACTATATGGCAAGCGACAATTATATCTTCCATGCAGATAATCAGAATTAGACCTTAACACAAATGAAATCACAACAGTAATTAAAGCATCCTGCAGACAAAAACCTACTTCAGCAGATAGTTAGGTTCAACATCAACTGCCCATCTGAAGTGCCTTCTGCTGAAAGTACAATACAAAAGGGGGAGTGGAAACTGAGCCTGGGGAATCTTGCCAGAAAGTTCTGCAGCTGGGAAAAAGTAATAAAGGAATGGTTTATGTAATTTGGGGTCAACATTTTCCCAGGCATTTGAACCCAACACAATGACCCAAAATGTTTGGATTACATATATTTTTACTTTTGGAAGAAGTTACCATGTTAGCCTGTGCAAGCATAACAGGCAAAACCCAACAAAACAAAACAAAAGACAAAACACTTGCCCCCTTAAAGACTAATGATTATATTTTATTGTAAGAATTCGTGGACATGCCCATTTTATCAAACATATGACATTCTGTTGCCATATGTTTGACAAAGTGGATAGGTCCACAAAAGTGTACATTAAAATATGAGTCTTAAAGTGTCACAGGTGATTTGCCTTTTTTGTTTTGTTTTGTTTCTTTGCATTTGCCCATATATTTATATTGTGTTTGAATAACTGGGGGGAAGTGGTGGTGGTGGTGGTCATTTACTAATATATTGTGGTACATAGTCCAAATCAAACAAAGTGCTGCTGTTGCAATGAGGTTGGACTAATATACCTGCAAAATATGGCGGGTGTCCCCTTTATTCAGAGAAAAGTGGGACTAAAATAAAATGAATGAAGACTGAGAGATGCTTAGTTATTGCTACTGTTTCACAGATAGAGGCACAAGAAAACTACTTTTGCAATCTTAAAAGTCACTGACACTAGACTCCAGAAGAAGCCTGGAATGCTAATAGAGGACCCAAACTTTATCAGTACGGGTTTTTCAGTAGAGACTGGATATCCATCAGGGATGTTTTAGCAGTGGGTTTTATGGATCAACCAACAGCTGGAATATATGATCTTTGGGATCCCTTCCACTCTGCATCAGTTGAGGTCTGGACTGTATGAATTAGATCTTCAGGCTTTTAAAAAGCTTCTACTGCATTATAAAATCATGTATAATAAACAGTAAGCTTACATCAACTTTTAAAAAGGATCATTTCTGCAGTTCTTCTAGTTGGTGCTGCATGGGGTAAAAGTTAAGAATAACTACTTTTGGAAGAAAGTTTATTGTCTAAACTTTAGTGCTAACTCTTATAAGCATGGTCTCTATGCATGCATCAGTTAATAAAGGCTTTGTCTTCCCCTGGGGCTCAGAAGAATTGTCATTGGTTTTTGAAGACAGGAGGAAAGGCTTTTTGACTTTTCATGTCCTACAAGTAATATCCATACACGTGGCTTATTTTTTGTGGCTATAAATATAATTCAGTACAGTGATTCCCTGCCTATTGTGGGGGTTGGGGACCCGGCCCACCCACAATAATTGAAAATCCATGAAATGCAGATGCCGGTCGGGTCAGGCCTGAGGCGTCGAGCTGGGGGCTTTTGTATTTACCCCCAGCCTGGCGCTGCCCCAAATGGGCCTGCAAGGGCCTTCCTGGGCCTTTGGGGACCCCCAGAAGGCTCGGGAAGGCCCTCACAGGCCTGTTTGGAGCAGCACCAGTAGGTAAGGGAGGCCTGAAACGGGCCTTTCCCCCCTTACCCTGGGGGCTTTTTTCATATACTGCGGTCCCACGATATAGCGCGACCGCAGTATATGAATCGCAAATGGGCGGGGGACCACTGTACATCAAAAATAGAGATCTAAGGAAACAGTTTTTCAAAACATAGGGGATTATAGCTGAAATCCTGTTGCTCAGCATGGCAAGTTTTAGTAGAGAAGGACCATTGAATCACTGGAATCCTTCCATAAGTTCCACTTATTCAAAAGGTCCTACTCTAATTATAACATGAGTATTGTATGTCACAATCAGAGTGTGAATCAATGGAAGTTATAGAGGAGTTGCCTCACCAAATCTCCATTGGTGCAATGAGCCTACTCACTGCAACAACATGGCAACCAATATGTAGGGAAAGATCACAAGGAAGGAGTTGTGTGTTATAAGATGGCATTGAATCCGGAGGCATAGGTTTCTTCAATATGAGTGTCAGAAAATCACAGAGCATTAAGCCAAAAGCTTCTGTAATCCTGCATCTCTTTTCTTACAAAGGACAGACGGGAAGCACACGAGTCCACAGCACCTGCACAGCTCCCAGCGACTGACTCTGATTCTGCATGCATATTATATAATCTAATAGACATTGGCAACCTTTTCCCCCTTTGTCTTGCCTAGTCCCCTTTTACAGCAATTTAAGAATCCCCAAGTATAGAAGGATGATTCCCTCTTATTTCAATAGAAGAAAGAAGGCATTCACTAAAAGAACACGAGCCAGATGTCAAATACTGCTGCATCCATTTTTTATTGGAACAGAAAGAGATTTCATGCTCTACATGGAAGATAATATATTGTTGTTGACTGAAACCTGTAAGAGAATTATGAGATTTCAAGAGCATGTTCTTTAAACATCCACAGAATTTTCCCACTGAGACTGGTCATAAAGAAGCAATGCTGAAAATATTGTAAGAAAACTTTAACCTCTAATGAGCCTGTGGGTCTGAGGCTGAATGAATGCGCGCATCAGATTTCTCTTCCAAGCTGCTGTAAAAGAAAGGAGGCAAAGTCAGCCTGCATTGCTACTTGGCTATCTATAGCCTAATATCAGCTGGTCTGCTTGTGCTGCTCTGTCCTTTAGAACCTATTTGTAAGAACGCAAGGAATCTTGACAGTGCATGCTCTGAATAGCAATAGAACACCACGGGCTGCAAAGGCAGGCTAGCTAGAGCTCCCTAACAGGCTGTGTTTAAGATGAAACTGCCTTTAGAAGAGAGCACCAGCGATCCATCAAACACAGACTTACCCAGCATGGCAGTAGTATTAATCAGATACAAAGGTGAATGCTAGCTCATGGGGAGTTTGACAGAGGGAAGGAAGGAAAGTACAGTAGCTCCGGTTCCATATGGGATAACAGTAGATAGGTTGTTCCCTCTACATGTGAAAAGCCCAAATGTATCTTACCGAATTAAAGTCAGATGGAAACTAACAGATGTAAACCGATGCATGGTGGTGTGTGAGCGACAGAAAATGACTGGAAATGCAGTGAATGACTAAGGCTGAGGGAGATGAATTCAAAGGGATAGTCCCTGTTTGCATTTCTTATGAACATCTGCAGGGTTTGGATGAATGCTGCATATCCTTCAGTTGTTCAAAGAGGCATATAGGGACACTTTTGTTGAGAGTACTATTCTAATATCAAAGATAATTTCCCAAGTCTCCAATCATCCATCACTCACATGCTTTTATTATGTGTATTCTGAAAGGCCCACTCTGTTGTCTATGGTATTTATCCTTCCTGCAGTACCCTGCTGCTTATTGATTTAAAAGTTAAGACACTGTGTAGTTTTTTGTCGTTGTTGAAGACATAATTATCTGACAAGGTACCACCACAATTCAGAGTATATCTCAGCAGCTGCAGTGTGCAAAATTACATGTTCTGCATTGTTTGGTGTTTTAATGCTTGTGTGCATGCATTTATATGTATGTGCACTCGGCATATTTACATTCTATTCAGAAACACAACCCTGAAGATGGGCAACAGTTCACACTAAGAATATTCTAGCTAGGTGTGCTTAAAAGTTTAAAATAAGTAAACTGTGGGGACACACACACCCCCACACACAAAGGGCCCAATTTGGAAGAGGGAGTACAAAATGGGAACTTTCCCTGCTAAACAGATACAGAGGGAATAATATAGTTAATACTGCTAAAGCAGTTTCCATGCAATCCATAATACTACTATGTGGATGAATTTATGGGCATCTGCTTTGCTTTTGGCTTTCTGGCATTTGCTGGGTTCTCTGGCTCATGTTGAAGCTGTCTTGGATTGAACATTATATTCACACACTCACAGAGAGAGAGAGAGAGAGAATGAGAGAGAGAGAGAGAGAGAGAGAGCATACATACAGGAGAGGGAGAGAGCGGGCGTGGAAATGTGGGAGTCCTAATTGGTGGTGGAGGCAGGGGGTGTGAAGTTCCCAATAAAGGATGCAGGGGCACAAACTGAATTCCTGCACCAGTGTGTAGTGCAGGAAACCACAGGGGCAGGTAGGCTGGCAATCACTGGGGGACATTGGGTAAATCCATGGCAAATGGGGGATATAAAAGAAGCCTTACCATGAGGCACAGCAGAGGAAACCATGATGAAACAGTCCTCCCAAATGGAGGAGTGTCCAGTTCCTCCTTCAACCCTCAAATGGACAGAAGGACAAACTCAAGAAGAAAAGGATTTGAGGTGGCCCAGAAGATTTCTAGGGGTTCTGTTGGGCTTAGTAAAATACCCAGAATCACCTGAGGAGCGAAACTATAATTATAAAGAGTAGTCCTTGGGAAGAGTCCTAATATAAGTGAGGATCATGAAGAGAGAAGCAGGAGGATCCACATTTCATATATAAAACAGCATAATGAGGATAAACAAAATAAAAAGGGTCATAGAAAGTAATCGGACCAAAAGAAGAATCCACTGCCACTTAACTCTGACACTGATGGAGAAAACAGCTTCAGTGTCAGCTATGCGGGGAGAAGAAAATAGAGAAAAGCAACCTGAGACCCTCCAAAAGAGAAGCACAACAATGCTGGCCCCATTGCAGGCATATTTACCTTAATCATTTTGGGCTGTGCCTCCACCAAGTCCTTTTGGACTAAGTGCCTTTGCTGTTTCATTTGTTCCAACATCAGTGAAGAAAACTGACCCCAGGAGAGATATTGTTTATCCCTTGGTGAAAGGAATGGAGGTATGTTGAACTGTACCTGTCAATATTGCCCCAATGAAGGAAAGTGAATATGTCAATTCCTCCACTGTTCTAACAGATCCTATTCCGTTGTGTCTAGAGTTTATGGAACATGGGACAGAGAAAGGGAACCCATGAGAACTATCTGGGGTAGTGAAGCCAACAACCCTAAGGATCACCTGCTTCTAAAACGCCCTGTCCATGCCATAGTATCTGGTGGAAACATCCTTCTCTCTGTCCTGCAACTGAAACCTTGTTGGTGTCAAAAGAGAAAGAACCTTCTCAGAAACTATAGATTTTGGATTTCTTTGCTCTGAGAGGCCTGGCTAGCTTCGAGACTTCTTGCAGTCTACTGGATGGCAAAAGGACTTTGCTTCACTTTTCTATTCATTGCCTTTGCTGTTTAGAGACTTCCCGTCTGTTTTATCATACTACTGTTCTGAAAGACTTTTATAGTCAGCTTACCTTGCTAGTTTGTCTAGGGCAGTGATGGCGGACGTTTTAGAGACCGAGTGCCCAAATTGCAATTCAAAACCCACTAATTATTCACAAAGTGCCAATACAGCAATTTAACCTGAATACCAAAGGCTGTGAAGGGGCGATGTTGTGCCACCTTTGGCACCCGTGCCATAGGTTTGCCAACACTGGTCAAGGGCAAGATATAAATCCTCACAGATAGATCCCTGTCCAGCATCCAGACTCATAATAGGACAGGACCCAGACCTACCTGGGGCCTGTGTTGTGGCTGGGGCTGGGGCTCAGATTCCCCTGGCCTGGCTCCACAACCCCATATATGGTGGCACTACCTGCTTTACCACCATGGGTAGGGAGGACGGCTGGGACACAAGTCTGAGGGATAGAGTTTTCACACTGCTCCACTGTTGCAGCATAAAAGTGGAGAAACTCTGGCTGGTGCCTCAGAAGGTGCTTGGTTTTTCCCTGACCTACCTGCCCTGTTGAGGTTGTTTTCTGTTTTCAGAGTGAGCCTCTCAGATGCCTGGGTTCATTACTGGTTGCTGGATTTTGCAATCAAGCTCTTTTAATTTTTGTCACAGCTTCTCTGTCTGTTGACAGCATTGGGATGGATCCAGTGGCAGGACAGCAGGTGGGGAACAGCCTGTTCTGTTTGGTGTGGAATCCCTTTAAGGGAGCCAATGATAGGGCCATGGAATACCATAGCTTGGGAGACCAGAAACCTCAACTTGCACCTTGGTGGTAGGCTTTCACCAATTGGAACACATCTGTGAAGTTTCCAGGAATCTGCCATTCCAGCTTATCTCCCAAATAAATCTGGAAAGATGGCAGATTGCATTCATGGGAATAGGGTGTTCGCATCTCCCAATGAACTGGATCCAGTCCCAATGCTAGACCTGGTAAAACTGCTGCTGCAATTAAAAAAGTTATGGCCTTTTATCTACAGTAATGTGTTCATTGTTTTTATTTCAGGACTAGTCCTGCTCATATGTATGGCAAACAAAGTGATGATGTATGTTTAATTTACACAAATCCAATAGTATATTTTTTTACTATAGCCAACATTTTTAATATTGGCTTTGAAGTTCAAACATACATGTGTTTCCTTCAGAGCCTAAGAGTTTCTGCAGGGTATAAAATGACAATATATTGTCAGACCAATATTACTAGATTTTACCTTGTCAGACTTGGGGGGTGATCACACATTTTATTTCTTTAATAGAGATGGGCACGACCAGGAAAAATGACGTTTCGAGTTGTCGTGTGTCGAAGCCGGCCCGTTTCGGCTTGTTTCCGTTTGTCGCGAACTTTTTCAAAAATTTGTCATTTTGTTTGTCGTTTTTTGTCTGTCGTTAGTACTGGTTTGGGGGGGTAGCGGGCTCCTGGAGGCACCTCTCTGGGGTGGGTGTCTCCTCTGGCCCGCTACAAAGGGAAAGCGGGCTCCTGGAGGCACCTGGGGTGGGTGCCTCCTCTGGCCCGCTATGAAGGGAAAGCGGGCTCCTGGAGGCACCTCTCTGGGGTGGGTGCCTCCTCTGGCCCGCTATGAAGGGAAAGCGGGCTCCTGGAGGCACCTCTCTGGGGTAGGTACCTCCTCTGGCCCGCTACAAAAGGGTACGCATAGCCAATTGGATATGCATACCAAGTTGCAGTGGCAGGCAGAGGCACCTCTCTTTCTTTTGGGTGCCTCTACTGTGACTCACTAAGCATACTGGCATACTGGTGTACGGTGCACTTGGCCTGGGGATGGGGATTGGGGAACAAAGTGAGAGAGGACCCCTATGGGCGCCCTCTGGCTCACTAGGAAGGGAAGTGTACTTGCGTGTAGTGCAATGCGAGTACACAGATCTGGCTTAGGGTTAGGGTTAGCGCAAGGGCTAGGTTTAGGATTACGGGTAAGGTTAGGGTGAGTTAGTGGGGTGCACCTCTGGGTACCTCTCTGACCCACTAAGAAGGACAGTGTACTGGCGTATGGGTTAGGGTTAGGGTTAGGGTTCGGGCTAGGGTTAGTGGGCTTTTTATGCCTGACTGGCACATCCCAAAAGTCTCGGTCAAAACCTGGCCAAGTGGCCATGCAATTGGTGGAATGGCTCCAAAAATTTGCATGGTCCACTCCCATGGCCAGCCCATCATTGCTCAGGTGTAAAAAAATAAAAATAAAAATAAAATAAAATAAAATCAATGGAGACGTTTTGTTGCAAAAAAAAAAACCCACTGCTGCTACTGTAAAAATTCAGGCAGTTTTAAAATAGCTATTTTCGCATGTTTCTGTGGTGCTTTGGTGTGTTTTTGGACCACGATTTCAAAATAAATATTGTGGTCGCCCCATTTTGGATCCCCCGCCCACACCGCATGGCATGGCGAGTTGGCGAGACGATGAGGATGCCCCCCCCACCAGAGCAGCCCAGGACAGGAGAGGGGGGGAGGCCGGGGACCCCCCCAGAAACCACCCCTCTGGTAGGTGCCCTCACTCAGGCAGGCATATTTTCACCTGCTTTTTTGACCAGGAATCGGGTTTTTTTTAATTTTTTAAACTTTTTTTCTGTGCCGCTTGGCATCGCGCGATCGCTGCGATGCCAGGAACGACAACAACAAATCAGACCCAATTTTTCTTTTATCGGTTTGAGTTCGAGTTCTGGTGGAGTAATTGTCGTTACCGTTTCCGTTACGTAACGGAAACGAGGAACGGAAAAAGAAACGAGAATTTCGCCAAGTCGTGCCCATGTCTATTCTTTAATGTAGGATGCATAAACTTTCCCTAACAAGTCGGCTAGATGAAGGTAAAGGTTCCCCTTGCACATGCGCGCTACTCATGTCGGAATCTAGGGGTTGCACTCATCTCCATTTCTAAGCCAAAGAGCCAGTGTTGTGCAAGTCCATGACCATGTGGCCGGCATGGCCGAATGTATTTCTGTGCACAGAACACTGTTTACCTTCTCACTTTTTAAGGCATTTTTATCTACTTGCATTTACATGCTTTCAAAATGCTAGGTTGGCAGGAGCTGGATTAACAATGGGAGCTCACTCCGCTGCATGGCACCCAGAATTCAAACCACTGATCTGCCGACTTTGCAACCGACAGTTTCACCACTCTAGCCTGCTGAGCCACCATGCACCTAATAAGTAGATTAGCAGTTGCCAAAAACTGACCACAAATCAGGATGTGTTGCAAGGATACATCAGGCCAGGTTTCAACCTTAGTCTTGGATATAGTTTTAAAATTGTGTCCTTAAAGCAATTCAAAAAGCATAATAAAGTTGGCAGATAAAAAAGAGGGGCATCTTGAAGCATTGCTTGCAGAAGAAAAATATGTTTTAGATTTATATGCATCTAGAGAAGTGTGGGTGGTAGCAGGAAGTCTGCCGAGGTTGCAAATATCATGAACCCAGTTATTCATCACTTTAAAGAATGTTTGCTCTGGGTAGAAAAAAATACAATGTATTATTTCCTAGCATTTCTTGGAGGAAAAATAGCATTATAACAAGAACTTGGTTTTCCGACATTGAAATGAATATACAAGCCACTACTTTCTTAACACAAAAATTCAAATACACTTGAATGGTGCCCAGCATTGAGTCTTAAACCTGTTTCTGATATTACTTCTATTTTCATTACTTGGAATAGAAAAGAATAACACTGAATCATCACAGACTTTGAAAAAGAAAAGTCTTTTCATCTTCAATGTGCTGTTCCCTAAAGATTTTGGAATATACTTGTAATACTTTCCCTTTCAGTAATATAATCAATTATACCAATTTCATTGCATTTCCTGTGGTTAAAAGGTGTTATGAAGAGAAAAGTAATCCAGATGGCATAATATTTTTGTACTTCGCCCAAAAGATTTTGGTCGGAAGTTCACAACATATTTATGATTATCTCTCACTTGAAGGAAAATAAATCAATGGATCTCACTCATGAATCAATGTATTTCAGATTCTCTGAAGTTGTAAAATAAAATTTAGTGTGTGCCCTTGACTGGAACTGTGAATTCAGATACAGTAATACTTTTGGTGGGAAAGGAGAATTTATATACTGTACTTCCAGACACTGCCAAACTAGAAGTCCTGGCATTGCTGACCATAGACCCTCTTCTGCTAGTCAGGAATCTAAAACAATGGAGGACCACAGATTTTTTCTTAAATGTTTGGAACTTTATCAGTATTTTCCTGCAAGTCAAATGGCATTCTCCTTAGTGTGTTTTATCCAGTGCTTCTCCCTGCCTTTTCATTTGCTTCCCTTTCTCCTGAAAGCACTGGCTTCTCACACAAACCCACCAGTATGTCTTCACTGCATGAGATAAGGACTACTAATTACCTACACTTCCCCACATGGGTATACGTATCCCCCATGCAATCCTGTGTCCTACTAGGCTAACCTAACATTGGATTTTGGCTATTTTCTTCAGATTCCATAGGATTTTTTGGATCCCACTGCTGCCACCAAATTGTAGCATCACCGTGCTTTGCCCCCAGCCCATTCTCCGGCTATTGACAAGCACTACTTCTAATTTTTTTCCTGTTTCACTGCCACTAACTAGTTTCTCCAGGAAATTAATGCCTTCAAACTGGTTTTAGATCAAGTAAATATAAAAGAAGTTTATTTATTACAAAGTAGAATCAAACTCATAGAATAATGTGTTTTGTTACAAACAAAAGGAAGAATATAGCTCAAATATACTAAAGTTATGTTATAGACAAAGCATGCACACCCAGTTTCAGACAATCAACACTTAGTTTCCCTCACAGAAATTCTAAAAATCCTATCTCTTTTCTCTCTGATCTTTAACTGTCTCTCAGTCAGACCCGTATAGGTCCCTATCTGAATTTCTTTCAGACAGTGTCCGTACCTATCCAGCCAATTCAGGGCTGAGCTGAGCCTTAATCCCCTCACCCCCCCATTCTCTCATTGGTCCACAAACCACCAATCTACATAGACACATCTAATAAATTATTCAACACAAAGGGGTAAACACCACAATGACTTTAACAGATTAGAGTGCTGGGCCAAAGGTAGTGTAATGAGTTTCAACAGAGAGAAATGTAGGGTCCTGCATCTAGGCAGAACAAAAATATGAATTGCATAGATATAGGATGGGAGACACCAAGCTGGAAAATAGTACATGTGAAAGGGTTCTGGGTGGACCACAAATTTAACATGAGTCAGCAGTGTGATGTGACAGCCAAGAAAGCCAATGCAATTCTTGTTTGCATCAACAGAAGTATAGTGTCTAGATCAACTCTATTCTGATCTGGTCAGACCCCACCTGGAGTACCGTGTTCAGTTCTGCACACCTCAATTTAAAAAGGATGTTGACAACCTCAAACGAGTCCAGAGGAGGGCAACTGTGGTGATTAAAAGCATGGAAGAAATTATTTATGAGCAGCAGCTTAAGAGAAGCTTACAAAAAGAAGTTAGAGAGGGGATATGATAGTCATTTTAAATATTTGAAAGTATATCACATCTGATCTCACCTGATTTCAGAAGCTAAACAAGGTCAGCCCTGGTTAGTACTTGGATGGGAGACCACCAGGGAATACCAGGTGCTGTAGGCGCCTGGAGTAGGAACTGGAAAACCACTCCAGTATTTCTGCCAAGAAAACTCCATGGACATGGAGTGTAACAACACAACACACATATTGAAGAGGGGACTGGTTTGTTTTCCATGGCTTCAGAGACTAGGACTCAGAGTAATGGTTTCAAACTATAGGAAAAGAGATTCAATTTAAGCATTAGAAAGAAATTCCTGATAGTTAGAGGTCTTCAGCAGCACAATAAGCTACCATGATGGGTGGTTGATTCTCCTTCTTTGGAGGTTTTTAAGCAGAGGCTGGATGGTCATCTGTTCAGAGTACTTTGATGGTGTCTCCTGCATGGCAGAAGGTTGGATTGGATGGACCTTGAGGTTTCTTCCAACTCTATGATTCTATGATTTTAAATGACTGGAAGTTATACTGTTTGCCTCCTGCCCCTGTAACGAATCAACAAAATTTCAGCCAGTTATTTACTTGATAGGAGTCTTTTGTATTATTTGACTAGAATACTATTTTAAGAACAATTATTGAAAAAGTTTATAGTACATTTATGTAACATTTTGCCCAACATTAAAAATGCATATTAGTAGAAGTCCTACCTACTGCTTAGTGTAGTAAGCTGCACTAGAGTAGACCCAGTATATCAGTGGAATGAGTCAACTGCTGTTTGAGTTTAGTTGATTCAAATGGGCCATTTAAAACATTTCACATAGATTTAAAACTTACTTTGACAAAATATGACATTAAAATAAGAAAATTATTTCCTCAAAAAAGCTACTTTTGAAGCATTTTGTGGAGAAACATAAAGTTGATTCCCTTACTTTGACACATCCATCACATCTCCACCAACTGTGCCTTTAAGCAGCTATAAACAAAAGGGCCCATTTATAAAATGTCTTGTCAGCAAGAACATTTCCCTGCAACTGACTGTGCATTCTTCCTCTCTTGTAAAACAGCAACTGAACTACATGTTGCATGGTGTAGAGCCAAGCTTCTCTTTTATTCTTCCTATGAATTAAATGTACAAACAAACTTATTATTGCCTTCTAATTGGTAGAATTAACTAATAAAGTTAGGAATTTTTTTAGATGAATGTCTGGGAGGTGGGTTGAGATGAGCTAATTTAAGTCTTTCTAAATACAGTCCAGGCCTTTTGAGACTTAAGATTTACTTCCTCTATGGATAAGAAGATGTTAAATCCCAGTCTGATATCCAAGTCTGTTATAAATTCCATGGCATCTTCCTTACTTACAAGTGAATTTGCCTTATTAAAAAAGTAATGAGCTATTAATTAACTGCACTCATACAAAGCTGTTTAATTCCCAATCCAATTAACAGCAATCTGTTGAAGGAGTTTAATGATTATTTTAAATTTGCTAAGAGAAACATCTCTGTGTCTTTCTTAATAAGTTATTTATATAATGGCTCATGGTACAACTTGATGGAATTTTAACTTGGCCACCTGTATATTATTATGTAGAATTCTCTATACAGCCCAATCAGCTAAGTATTTTGATCCAGAGCCATAATTTATTACTAGAAATATCACAGTGTATAAAACATAACAGTTTTCACTTGTTCATTACAAAATCAGAATTAAATCTGATCCTGTTGCTCAGCACCGTAAGCCACAACTAGAGCAGTTCCATTAAATCAGAGAGGATTTAGTGAGTCAGTTCCTCTTGTAGGTTTCATTGACCCAAATGTACGTATTCTAGTTTTGACTGACATGAGTATAAATCATTATTACGGTAGGCCCACTTGGATCAATGATATTACAGAGGAGATGGCTCACCAAATCCCCAGGGACTCAGTGGGCCTACTCTATGCAATTTACTATGCTAAGTAATAGGATTTCAACCATTCTGATGGTAGTGTAGCTTTGTTGTGTTTTCTTTTGTTTTGTTCTGTATTGCAAGTGAAACAAAAGCAAACACGCAGTCCACATTGTCCTTCTCTAGAACAACCTCCATCTTGTGTCATTCTAGATCACTGTCCTAGTTGCCTTTCTTTGTATTGTGGGGAAAGGCAGCTAGCCATTACCGAAAACAAAACAAAAGGATTAAACTGTGTAAAACATTTTTGCAGAATGCCCTTCTCTGTCTAAGGCAGTAGGAGAAAGAAAAATCTTTATGAGATCTATGAGAACATTTATGAGCAAAAGATAGATTTTTACCTCTGAGCACTAGTTGCTCTGCATTATTTCTCATTCTTTAAGAATTCAGCACCTTCTTTGAGGCCTCCCACATGTTACACTTTGAATGAAAAAGTCATGGTAGACACACATTTCATCTTCATGGTGAAAACTAAGCCTGCTGAAAGGGTTGGGGGAAGGGGGAAGCTCTCACTGCTGCCAGTGCAGCCATGTCACTGGAAGGTGGAATCATGAGTAAAATCATAACTCAGGAGAAATGAACTTCCCCTTTCTGTGGAAGGAAAATCCAGTAAGAACTGGACAATTTCTCTGCTCACCATAAAAACACATGCCAATTTCAGGCTGTGCTTACTGTGATGGCTCCAAATTATTTCATTTCCAGCTCCCTTGGCAACAATATTGTATTTTTCATCAATCCTCCTCTTAAAAAGAAAACACAATCTGCATAACCAATGTAATTGCTGGACTATGCTAGCTAAATCTATTTAGTACATGCTGTTATATATAGAACAGATTTTACTACACTTACTTAAACTGTGCCCTTAAGCAAGAACTGTAGATGTTTTTCAAATAATGTCATGTAGAAATAAAGATCTGTATTTTCCAGCTGAAAAATCATAGGAAAATATATTCTCAATTAGATAACAAACTGTCAAGAATTTCAGAGGGATAGTTTGCATACCCAAATATTAGTTCAATTTGCTTAATTTATTTAATTTTATACCACCCAACTTTGGGACAACTCTAGGCAATGTAAAAAGAAAAAGAAAATCACACTAAACAATACAGAAATATTAAATTAATAACATAATATAAATACATAATTACCAACCAAATAAAGGTTTTTAAGCAGAGGCTGAATGGCCACCTGTCAGAAATACTGTGATGGCGGTTCCTGCATGTCAGGGGGTTGGACTAGATAGTGCTTGTGGTCTCTTCCAACTCTGTGATTCTATTATTCAGTGATTCGATGAAATACAGTAAAAGCATCAACAAAAGCATGTCGCAACAGTCAAACAATTATATAATAACTTTATAACTTTACTAGGGAAACTGTGATGTTACTGGTTGTTTTCAAAACACCAGACACAGATATTTTTTTCTGAAACAGATTGGGAACTGCTGTAGAACAAAAATGTGACTTTTGCTACAGTGACAGGGTGGTGAAGGAAAGAAACTCAGACCTCTAGAGGATGTGAAGATACTTCTTTGCAATTCAATCTTATATGACACAATTCAGCAGCTATTCATCTTCACTTAAGAGCTCTTGTGCAAGTTCCATTCATTTCAATGGCACTTGTGCTAGAAAAACTCCCATAGGGTTGAGTCCATGTCAACAGTAAGTAGCACTCCTAGATGGACTGAAAGACAACAAAGACTTTCCAATTCCTCATTTCTTTAGATCTTCAGCATTTTGCTCAAGAGGCAGGAAGGCAACCTAACTACAGGGGTGGGCACATGCAGCCCTCTTCCACTCCCCAACGTCACATCTTTTCAAAGAAGCCATTACAAGCTATGAGGGATTTTTTTAAAAAAAGTTTACAAAAGGGTTCATGAAAATAAAAATATTTTGGGGTTGATACATGGCACTAGATGTGGCCCTTGAAGAGTAGACTTTTGCAGGCTTTGGGCCTCTGAAAAGTGCCTGCTCCTGCAGCACTGGCCAAATTAATACTCTTCCTTTCTATTGGATTGCCCTCTACAAGCTATTATTGACTAGCAGAGAGAGTTCATGTTTAACAAATGAGAAGCATTTCTGAGTTTAAGCCTCTCTTTTGATGCCATTCTGTGCTATCAAGTCAATTCCAGTTTACAGCAATCCTATGCATTTACTGACCCCAACTCATGGCAACTCTTACCATTAACAGCCTTGCTTGGGTCTTCCAAGCTCAAGGCAGTGGTTTCCTTTGAGTCCTTTACTGAGCTAATCCATCATTTGACTTTTCCTGTTGCCTTCAATTTCTCCTGTCATTATTGTCTTTTCTAGCGACTCTTCTCTTCTCATGATGTGTGTTATAGCCTTAGTTTTGTCTTCCTTGTACTCAATTTATTTTAAATGACTCTAACTTTCATTTTCATGTATCACAGTTTCTACCCTTCAGAGGGAATCATAGGTAATACTATTTGATTTATTAGTGTTCTCCTTTGAATCCAAGGGGTGTGGTGGCTCAATGGGCCAGAGCAGTGAAACTGTCATTGCAAAGTCAGCAGCTCGGCAATGCAAATCCCAGCTGCCACTCAGTGGAATGAGCTCCCGTTTACGCCACCTCCTGCCAACCTAGCAGTTCAAAAGCATGAAAATGCAAGCAGATAAATAGGTACTTCCATAAAACACAGGAAGGTAAATAGTGTCCTGTGCACAGAAATGTGTTCGGCCATGCTAGCCACATGGCCATGGACTTACATAACACTGGCTCTTTGGCTTAGAAATGGAGACGAACACTGTCCCTAGAGTTAGACATGACTAGCACACATGCCTGTGGTGGTGAGGGACCTTTACCTTTTTATCTTTGATTGAATCACAGCACACTTATTTTTATTTCATTTGTAGAATGTATACGAATAACATATATTTGTTATTGCGCACATATTTTTCTTTGCAAATCAATGTTATGACCTTTTTTAAATCAAAGGAACCATCCAGGATTATTGATCTGTTCATTATTTTGTCCATTTGCATCTCAGACTTCACAGAGTGTCCTTCATAGCCAATGATGTACTACTTATATATATTACAGTTCTGTATTTAACATAAAGGACTTTTATGAACATATTGTCTGATCAATAGAGCCAGTGAACTTGTGTAACAGAAATTAAGAGAACTGTTACATAATTACTGAGCATTCAAAAAGATCAACAAATATAATCCTTGCAACACCCTTGCACACTTGCACGGCACTGCACATTTAATCAGAAACTTAGCTCATGTCTCATACTCACTTTCACAGTCCTGTTTAGGTCCCATCCTGTATCCTCTGACCACCAGTATTCTTCAAACCCATACTTGTTCCTATCTAATTTGATTTTTTTAAAACATTGATATAACAGAGCAGGAATCGTGAAGACCTATAATTTATTAGATGTATGGGAAATTCTGTAGGGCTTCTATGTTTCAATGTGCTCTACTTGTTCGGAGTCTAAATAGGTCTCCCATGTTTGGGAAATAGCCAAAGCATTCTGGAAAGAAAGCCCTGAGGAATGAAATTGGAGACCCTAATACAAACACAAAATAAGAGGGTCCCCTCATGGCAGTCCAGATGCTTGCGGAACCCCACATGGGAGTGTCCACGGGGCCTACAACTCTCCACCATGCTGCACATACTGGAGCCGACCCTCCAAAAAGGACCGGAGCCAACTGTGAACAGTGCCTCCGATACCTAACTCAGAGAGCCGGTCCAGTAAGATACCGTGGTCGACGGTATCGAAGGCCGCTGACAAATCCAGGAGAACCAACAGGGTAGAGCAACCCCTGTCAGCCACCTGGATTAGGTCATCTTGCAGCGCTACCAGAGCTGTCTCAGTCCCCCAGCCAGGCCTGAACCCGGACTGGCAAGGATCAAGGCATCACTGTTCCTCCAAAAAAGACTGAATCTGAACCGCAGCCACCCTCTCGATGACCTTGCCCATGAAGGGGACATTGGCAATCGGATGATAGTTGGCCAATTGGTCCGATGCCAAGCCTGTTTTTTTAAGTATGGGCTTTACCACCGGAAAAAAAAAACCCTCGCTGAAGGAGGCGGAGGCGATGACAGAAGCCCATTCAGGCATACTCCCCCCGGCAGCTTTTATGAGCCATGATGGGCAAGGGTCAAAGGGGGTGGATGCGGGTCGGCAGTGGGCAATTGCCTTGGAGGCCTCTGTAGAGGACACAGGCCCAAACTCAACCAATCGAGGAGAGCAAGGGGGTGCAGCGACAGGGGATGGTGAGGGAGGGCTAGTGCAACCGGATTCGAAGCCGGCCCGGATGGCCTCTATTTTAGTTCTTAAAAAGACCGCAAAATTCTCACTACTGAAATCAGTAGGAGAAGGCCTTACCAGACTAGGATTGGTGAGGTCTCGGACCACCCACATTCAAGATTATTTTTGGACTGACTTTACTAAGGGTCCAACTTTGGGATTCCTTTTCTCTTTTTATCAAAGTTCTTTCTTTTAACCCCATGTTTTCCTGCTGAAATTTAGCAAATAAATGAAACCAATAGAAAGTAGAATAATGCTGCAAATGTTTAATTGCTGTTCCTATGCTCACAAATAATTACATAGTATACATTTGTAAAATCTACAATATAATGCAGTTCTGCTCTGTTTCAATTCCAAAGGCCTTCAATTCCCATGTTAGAGCTCAAAAAGCTATTTTAAAAGGAATTTATGATATAAAAGAGCACAAAACTGAAACCCCAGTAACTTGCTACTGATAAGAATTAATAGAATTAATAAATATGAGAATAAAGCTGAAAACTATTATAAAGTGTTTTTTTTTCTAACAAGATATCAAGACATCCATACATATAAAGATCTGTCTTTCTTTTTCAGCGGTGCCATGAAAATGGCCCAAGAAAGGTTTTCAGCCCAACTCAAGTAACAAAAAATGTTAATAAATGAATGAATAACAACATTCTATTTATTTATTTATTTATAAATACATTTAAACATTATAAATATACCTATAAAATTAAACATTCAATAGGCCAAACATTCGTGCATGAACAACTTGTTTGATTTAAAAACAGTATATTGCCAGCACTTCTTTTAGGTGCAAACCCACAATTCTTATACCCTTGGCACTATAAAAAATAAAGTTATACAGATGCCTTCACTGCTTGCAATGTTTTTCCACAGCACTGTCCCATGTAGTACCTTTACATGGACAAAATTATTGGTAGCTGATGTCTCACTTTTAGCTTCATGCAACACGATAAAAGAAACAATCTATGCTTAGGTGATTTTCCTCCTAATCAACCCTCTCAACCCTCTCTAAAACGAACCTTCGCCTCAAATTCAGTTTCTCCCTGAATCAATTAAGTGACTGAAAATGGATTCTCTGCTTCATTTCACCATTACTATAAGAAGATGTGCACCAGGTCTGATATCATATTGCTATATTAATACCACAACAGTTCAACGGTAAAGGTTTGATTTAACTGGAAGAGATCCAGAAAGCTGCTCCAGTGAATTATTTAACAAAATTGGCTGTTACAACAACTCGGAGTGTTTTCAGCGATGAATTAACTTTCAGTCAATGCTTTCAGGATGGAAGATTAAAATTCAGTGGATCATTAGTTGCTGTTGAAACTCTATGTATCATGCATGGGTGATTTAAGTTATTTATAATTATGCTTCTCTACACCCCATTCATTTCCAAGGGAGAATGGTCCGAGCATGTTCAGGCAAAAAACATACACACAGAATACAGTATAAAGAGGACTAAGTCAGAGGCTCTCCACATTCTCACTGTTCTTTGGAAAAGAACAAATTTTGAACTGAATCTATGTACAGACAACAGAATCTACTTCACATACAAACTGAGCATGCACAGACTCTGCCTGTGCTAATAAGAAATTATGTGCCTGAAACAACCAGAGAAAGGAATTGGTGGGTAGAAGCAGCAGGGGTGAAAGTGAGCAAAAGAGGGAGATAACCAAGTTAGTGACATTTCTGAGAGAGGCTACAGCTTTCTGGGCACTCATGTAAAATACGACACAAAAGAAATGGACCAGCTGTCTTTCAGTACATCAAGTGGTTCCTGTTTGTGCTAACCCTACTGTTGAAGAGTTAACTTTGTAAAATTAGAGTAGGCATCCAATAATTTATTCTCAGATGTACATGTGATCTAGGTAAATGAACCCCCAGAAATCAACATATAGTTTAGAAAAAATTAAAATGCTAAGAAAGAATGAGGTCAGAAGAGGTTCTGAAATTACTATTAGCATATATATATGCTAGATATCCAAGAGAGGACTACCAGAGTTGGACAGAGATGGCACCACAGCCCATCCAAATTTATATTGGTCTGGAAGCAAACCCACATTTTTAGGGGAGGACAGTATCTGTTTGCCATATGCAGTGCTTATGCAGGAAAGCACAGAAATTCTAAATCATATGCACACAGACCTGATGCTAGCTTTGTAATATAATCACATGGGTAACTGCCTGAATCAGTAGTTGCTTACCCCATTAATGATAAGTATCTGTGCTTGTCTACTGTGTCAAATGAAATAAGATCCCTTGAAGTTTGTGGTAATGTACATCTTCCTCACTTATGTGAAGGAAGTTTGTGGTCATATTTAAGAAAGCTATGAATTAGCAATTTCATTCCCTAGTAATTCTAACCAGCATCACATTATGGCTTTGCTCCTATTTCTGTCTTTTTAATCCATTTGCATCTCAGTATCTTCCTGTGTCCTCTGCTTGCATTATCGATGGGCTTTCTTTATAATAGAATTCAGGAAGTCTCTTTATCAGCATAGAAAAATATCTGCCTTCCACCTAAGACTCTCAAAGAGTAAACAGAACCAGGGCAAGCTTTCAGAATTAATTCAGTCTGAAAGTAAAACACTCAGAATTGCAAACCCCCTTCCCAATTTTTGATCAAAAAGCTTCTCTTTCATGTCTGTAAAAAAAGTTGCTTACAGCCTAAAATCTCAGGAGACAGAACTTCTAAATCTGTTATGTAATACAGCAGAGCTATCACTGATTCAAGACTTTCAAAATAACTTTCACATAAGAAAAAAAAGCTCAGTATAAACACTCACATGACATGCATACATGTGAACGCATGGAATCTTGATTACTTAACTTCTGCCCCTTAGAGGAATGAGCTGAAATTTCAAAGGGCTGCCCGTCAATGTCACCCAGCAGAACAGATATGAGGATTCTTGATTATATATGTTCAAAACTCATTGAGGCTCAGCAACTTCCACCGCCATAACTCTACTAAGGTCTTTTGGCCTTACAAGAGTGGTTCCCACCATTGGATCCCCCGATGTTCTTGGACTACAACTCCAAGCAACTGTAGCCAGTACAGTAGATGAAGTGGTGTGTTAGAATGTACTGTAGAAGAAGAAAAAGATCTAATTGCTTTTCTCTTCATCTGCAAGAGTCTGTCATCATAGGCAAGAGATTTGTCTCTACAAAAATATTTTTTCTTTTCTTTTTCTTTTGTTGTTGTTTAAAGTATGACAGCTACTAATTCATTGCATGAACTTTTAAAAAGGAGAAACACTGGATGGGTTGTTTGTATCTTTCAGATCAATCATCTACTCTTTCTCTGCCTGCTGTATGTATATGCTATGCATTTCAAAGGAAGAAGATGTCCATTGTGTATGGAGATATTTTGTATGAAAGACAGGGAAGTTAATAAGAAAATGTGTTCTTCTCTCAATGGAGACAAGTAGTCTTGTAGGAATTAGTGGTTTTTCAGCAGGCTGTCTTGAAACGTTAGACAGTCTGTCTAGGCTGAGGACAAGATATTTCACAAGAATTAGTCACATCCTTAGTTCCAACTATAGACTCAAAAAGCCCCTTTAGTGGCTGGTCTCTCTACTCTTATATTCCCTTAGCCAATGGTTCCCAGCCTTGGGTTCACAAATGTCCTTGGAGTAAAATTCCAGACTCTTTTCACCATTCTCACTGAGAATCAGAATCTTTTGCAGATAGAGGAAAGCAATTTAACATTTTTCATTTTAAGACAGTATTTCAACTACTCAGAAAACCACAACAAATAGGAAGGCAACCATTTATACTCATCTTCTTATACAAATCATCAAATTGTTCAACCTGGAAGATCTTCTCAAATTAAAGAATGGATGCAGAATCTTGATTAGTTTGTCTGGCCATTTTTATTGTCATCTTTTTTTCCACATCATGCTTTCAATTAAAGCAATGATATATTTGTAATATTTAGTGGAACCAGGATAGGAAAATTATTCTAGATATGCTATCCTAACCATCAACAGGAGAGTAACATATTTGCTATGAAGGTGGCTTCTAAACTTACAGTTTATGAGAAGAAAAGCACAAAGTACCATTACAACCCAACAGATGGGAGCTTTAAAATTAAACTGCAGATTGATCAATTACAGCCCAAACCATTGTGCAGGAAAAGAGAAAGCTTGAAAAGCATCAACTATCAATATCACCTTCACAAAAACAACAGCAAAAAGAGTTCCAGCAGAGAAGATCAAAAGGCATGCATCCCTTATTTTGCTAATTTAGTCCTTGCATCTTGCAATTATGGAAACACAGATTTAAAGAGAAATCTTGTAAAGGAGGAGGACAGCCACACACGGAAGCCAGCACAGCTGTTCCAAATAACGCA
Source organism: Phrynocephalus forsythii (assembly GCA_029282475.1). Taxonomy (NCBI): domain Eukaryota; kingdom Metazoa; phylum Chordata; class Lepidosauria; order Squamata; family Agamidae; genus Phrynocephalus; species Phrynocephalus forsythii. Next base: position 97,417,544 of record JAPFRF010000005.1, read on the forward strand.
AGAGCAACAGTGGCATTTTAAACCCTTGTGCTCAGCTGCTTGCTCCAGCAGCACTGAGCACATGAGCTGCTCCGGTTGCCAGCTTTTCTGCAAGTGGTTATGTCTTTAGGGACAGAACTATATGGTTTCTAGAGAACTGTCACAACTGCTGCTTAACCCACTGTAGCAGTGACATATCCTGACAAGAGGAAAACACATGTCCAAACTATTTTTTTTTAAAGGAGGAAAAACAAATCAAGAAACAGAAGAAGAGGAATCACAATTCTGCATTTTGGAGAAAGTCTATGTAAGTCGCTATGATGTCCAAATACAGTCCCTGAGATATGACTAGAAAAAGGTTCCCTGTCAGGGTGTATTCATGGTATTTTGAAATCCCAAAAAGTTTTGCCAATATGAACACTTCTGAGGGGAAAATGAAGGATGTCATCAAACATACGAGTTTGTACCACATTACGAAAGCCTAGGTCCCCTTTGGGTAGTGGGCAGCATATAAGTTGTAAAAATAAACAAATACATAAATACATAAAATAAAATAAAATAAAATAAAATAAAATAAAATAAAATAAAATACAACAAAATAAGAAAATAAAAATCCTAGCTGTTCAGAAAAAAATAGACTTGAGTTTCTTTTTTCTGATATAGACCCCAAAGATCACTTATCACAATAATGGCATAGGTACTTGTGTCAAGGTTGCAAATATTGCATGTGTAAAACCCATCAAGCCTACCTCAATTCAGAAGTAGTGCTGGAAAAGGAAAAGGCACAACCAGCAGCTGCAGAAAATCAGCTAGCAGTGGGACAAATCACTGGGACTAAGGGACCTTCACTGGTCCAGTATTACCAATCCAACCTAAAGGATGTTAGCTGCCTGAAATCCATGCTGTGAACCTGACCTATAACTAGAGGTCCAGCTAACAGCCATTAACTATGGCAGCCGGAATGGCATGAGAACATGTGTTTCATGCTGTGTTCTTTATCTGAGGTGACATTGACCTATTTGGCCATCCATGAGTCCTGGAGTGGCTGGTCTTTGCCAAGAGTATAGAAGATTGGATGTGGACCCTCAAAGTCCTCAGCCCAGCACCACTTTGAGGATGATGAGGCCTCTTAAATGTATTTACAGTATTTATTTTAGAGTATTTTTACCCCACCTTTCTCCTTGGAAAAGGACCCAAGGTGGCTCCAGCCATCATATCCTGGGTTGAACAGAACTGGGGGCCAACTAGGGACAGAGAGGCATAGGGGTGGTGGATTGGACACAACTAAGCTCTCCTGAGGAGGTACAAGATGGCCAACTGAACCTTCCCTAATAAAGATACAGTCCAGCAATGAGAATCTGGAAGTAATGGAACATATGGTTAAGCAAACTTCCCTGGGAAGGAATGGGTGTCACACATTGTCATCCCCTCAACATAAATGGATATAGGCTGCAAAACATAATCTTCCTTGAACTGCCATAAATACTTCAAGGAAGAAACAGCAGTTTCACCTCATATGAGAATCATGTCAAGGCAATAAGGTTAAATAACAGTGCCCTTGCCATGGTCAGATCATTACCTGGTATGATACAGCCTGACAATGACACCCCACCACCGCAGGGAGTGGGGACCCATTAGAGTGGTCCGCCCTCACAGACTATTGGATCTGATTGGATTCCATGATGTCATTGGAGGGATTCTGACTGATCTGTCTGGTGGTTCTGTCGAGGCCCTGGTTGCCGGTTGGTATTCTACCCAAACTCCACATCCATAGCAGAGCCTGGCCAGCTGAGTGGTATAATCACCATCTTCAGGCGATAAAGCAGAATCAGAGGAGACTAGAGTCCAATTGGTGCTGGTTATCCTCTCAACGGAGGATAATCAGAAATCTGTGAAGGCCATTTCTAACCATTACCTTTCTAAGGTTAAAAAGGCCAGAAGGGCCCATTTCATTAACTGGATAGATCAGGCCCAAAACCATCACATGGAACTATTCCGAATTGTCCATGAACTATCCAGTAATGATCACAGTGTAAGGCTCCAGACAGTATTACCTGTGATCAGTTCACAGCCTTTTCTAAAGCTAAAGTGGAGGCCATCCACTGGGACCTGGATAGCCAATATTGTTCAGTAGTTCAACTGAGATGTCCTGCATGCCATTATGTTCTCTGGGTTTGGATTGCTTTCAGCTTGTGACATCACATGAGGTGGACAGAGTACTGGATCATTGTCAGCCTACCTCCTCCTCCTTATATCCTTGCCCTGATTGGCTGATTAAATAACTCAGGCCAGTTACCACCTACTGGGCTGTGGCTATAATTAATCAAACCCTCCTTGAGGGTCAGGTTCCCCATCACCTCAAGGAGATGATAATTAGACTTCTGTTTAAAAAGCCAAATTTAGCAACAGATGCTACTAACAGCTACAGACCCATTCCTTGGCAAGGTAGTGGAGAGGGTGATGGCTGATAAACTTCAGTCACTCTTGGAGGAAACCAGTACCCTCAGTCTGTTCCATTCCAGCTTCAGGTTGCAGCATGGCACAGAAACAGCTTTGGTCGCTCTGCAGGATGACTTGTTGAGGGAGACAGACAGGGCCAATATGTTCTTGCTGGTCCTCCTCAACAACTCAGCAGCCTTTGATACTGTCGACCAGAGTATCCTCCTGGTGAAACTCTCTGGATTGGGGATTGGAGGCCTGGCCCTCGCCTGGCTCCATTCCTATCTGGAGGATCACCCCCCCAAGAGCTCAGCTTGGTGAGATGGTCTCCACCCCTTGGACACTCAATTGTGGAGTGCTTTAGGGGTCAACAATCTCCACAATGCTATTTAATGTTTATATGAGTTCACTGGGACAACTCATCCCAGGACTTGGAACTTTATGCCATCAATATTCTGATGACACACTTTTCTACCTCTCCTTCAATCCTACTGCAGATGAAGCTGTCTCATGCCTTGAGCGCTGCATGGGGGCCGTGGTGGAGTGGATGACAGAAAACAGGCTGAAGCTGAACCCAGATAAGACAGAAGATCCTTTGTGTGGGGGTCCTGGCAGTCTGTAGGGTAGGAACATCTCTTTCCTCCAGGGAGGGGTAACCCTCTCTGCAGGGGAGCAGGTGCAAAGTTTAGCTGTTGTCTTAGACCCAGCATTATCCATGGATTTCTAGGTGGTGTCTGTGGCCCAGTCCACCTTTTACGACCTGAAGCATATCGCCCAACTGCACCCATACCTGGAATCCGGAAGCCTCACCACCTTGGTCTATGTGCTGGTAATCTCACGACTTGAATACTGTAATGGCTTCTATGTGGAGCTGCCCTGAGGCTGGTGCAGAAATTCCAGCAGGTACAGAATGTGGCAGCCAGACTTTTAACTGGGTTGAGACACTTCGATCATATCTCCCCTACTCTGTGTGCATAAGCACAAAAGATGAAAGCCAGACTTTCCAGTTCTAATACTCTATGCACAATACTGACATTAAAGTATACTTATCATAAAACAATACCAGAAATATTAGCTATGGGACTACACATTCATCAATAAAGGGGATGCAGACTGACAGATGCTCAGTCCCATGAAGCTGCTTTAGATACAGATACAGATCATACAGATCTAAATCTAGATATAGATGATATAGTTGTAGATAATCTCAAACCAGACAATCAGTCCATCTAACAAATAGTAGATCTCTGAGCTCTCAGGCAGAGATTTTTCCCTAGCTTTGCTGCCAGAGATTCTTTTAAGTGGAGATGTCAAAGGACTGAATCTGGGAACATCTGAATTCAGATCATGCATCCTATCACTCAGCTATGGCTGACCCAAATGTCATTCGCTGAATGGTAAAGATCAGCACTCAAAGATTATTCTGCTGAGAATTCCCTGGATGGCCCCAACAAGCCATCCAGCTCTTTAGCTGTAGAAAGGAGATCAGCAATGATGCATTTTACAGGTTTGTTAAGTGTGAATGACATAAAAGTCCATGAAGCAAGTTCCATATTATTAACGGGCAGAATAAAAAAGTGAAACTTCAGTATGGTCCCAAGATGATTAGCAAGTGAAATTGAAGGCATTTCTGGTATTCTGTACTTGACATGGCATGTCGGCCAGTGTTCATGTTAAATTTCTAAACTCAAAAGTATACTTTTCTTTTCCCTCATAAGGAATCCACGCAGTGTTTCTAGGTCACTAATAAATTAAAGACTAAGTTTTAAAACTGCTAACTCCAGCAGTCCTTTGGCAAGCTTCTTTTCCCATTTATGTGTAGCAAACAACTTCCAACTCTTGCAGAGCCCTAACAATAAAAGGGAGTTTGAGGAAGAAATCAAATTGGAACCATCACTCAGTGGTTCATATCTCTTAAATGTAACCAAGTCTACTGATTAAAAAAAAATCCATTTACAGCACTTCCATTACAGTTATGAAATATTACCTTCGACCACCTTCCATCCAGTCAAAGTGATAAGAAAATTCCACAAAACTAATGTCCCATCTAGTTTTACCCCTAAAACGGTCTTGGTAGTCAGCAGCTTCAATGAGTTAAGTCCAAAGCTGTCAGCAACCTCAGCAGGATTGTTAAATCAGCAGAGATGTGAGGAGCTGACATTTTGGACAGCAATGAAAATCTCTTAATTCACAAAAAAACTGTGTATAGTTTTCCAGCAATGGGAATCCCAGAGATCAGACCATGATCAGGGGTCAGTTATTTATTCGTCAGAACAACTCCAAAATGTGTGGAAGCAAAAAGATTGTTTTGTAACAGCTTTCTAAACCTTACAACCCAAAACACCTGCTGAGGGGGAAATCAATGAGGAATCATTGTTATGCAAATTGAGTCACACAGAGAATGCCGAAAACATGGAGTCTTGTGGTATTATAAATATTCTAGATGTGAATTTGGGGTTCATAGTACCATAATTACACAAATATATGTGTTGACTGCTCTTACTCAATGAACTGTCATTTTATAAACATACCAGAATCATTCTATAATGCTGAAGCTCTATGTGCAGGAAAGTCTGAGGAGAGCAGCCCTCCCCAAAAATGTGACGAGCACAGTAAGAAAATTAGGTACCACCATCAAGCTATCCATCTCTGAATTTGTCAAATATGGTATAACTGTAATCTTGACAGACAAGTCAATCATTGTTATGCAAATCGAGACACACAGAAAATGCAAAAAAAATGGAGTCTTGTGGTATCGTAAATATTCTAGATGTGGATTTTGGGTTCATAGGAAAGAGTAGAGAGAATACCATTACCGTTGTTACTGGATCTCAATATTACTTGGCCTTAATGCTTCTCTGCATCAACCAGTCTTCACTGTACAATATGGTGTTCTCCTTCTTTAGTGGTATCCCTGTTCCAGCCAACATGGATTTGAAAATTAAAAGCATCTTCTTTCTACTAATCGAATCATGGCACATCTTGAATATCTGCACTAATGTTATCTGTACCCAGGGCTACTTTTCAGATTAGAGTTGCCTAATGACACACCAGTGTCTTCTAGGCTCTGGTACTGTAACCGCTAGTTCAGTAGCAAAGCACCATGGCTGTAATTGAAAAATCAGATTTAAAATGGGGAGCATTGAATTCATGTATGAGAAGTGATGTTAGAGCAGACAGTAGAAAAGTGCACAACGACTTCTAATCTATAACCTTAATGGCAGTCCAGGCAGGTTTTTGTGTAAAAGAAATGTGTCATGGGTTCTTTGCATGGTGCTGCATATAGGGGTGCCTGCTGTAGAGCTCATTGATATATTTATATCCCATGTTTCAGGTGGAAGAGAAACTGCAAAACTCACTTATTGCACTTTTATAAAGCAGCCCCCAAATGGGTCATAAGAACTTAAGAACTTAAGAACCACCATGCTGAATCAGGCCAAAGGCCCATCTAGTCCAGCTTCCTGTATCTCACAGTAGCCTCATCAAATGCATCTGAGATACTAAATATCTTTATCCTGATACTACTCCCCTGCATCTGCCCCTTGAAGTACCCCGGTTTTAAGCCTGGAAATTACACATCTCCAGCATGGTTTGTAACCTGTGATGGACTTTTCCTCCAGTAATCAGTCCAATCCCCTTTTGAAGGCATCTAGGCCAGATGCCATCACCACATCCTGTGGCAGGGAGTTCCACAGACTAACAACACACTGGATAAAAATTATTTTCTTGTGTCTGTTCTCATTCTCCCAGCCCTCAATTTGAGTCTATGCCCCCTAATTCTGGTGTTTTGTGAGAGGGAGAAGAGCGTTCCTATATCAATTTTTTTACTCATGCCCAACATTATTTTGTATGTCTCAATGTCCATATTCTCCTTCCTGGCAAGGAATATCTCCATCACTTGCTGAGAGAACAGACCACATGGTGACGCAGCTGTGAATGCTGACATGCCAATTGCCTGAATACCTAGGACACTGGTCTCCACTGCATATGTCTTGACAAAATTTCCTGCGAGACTTACCAAAAGAATGAACAGTGATTTAATGGGATAATGGTAAATGTCAAGTATCTGATGTTAAAGAAAAGAGGACTATGAACAGTAGCCAGGCAGCATTCAGGTCTTTTCAGACTACCACAGATCTTTTCATATCTCATCTTGGAGTGGAGAAATATGTGGCTTAATGTTTTCTAGTAATCTTAGAACCTCTCCACCAATTTAGCAAGGCCACCTCCCTACCACAGTGCCTTAAGATAACAGAAGATACAGAACACTGTGGAGGAATCAAACTGATGACCAATCTATTTGGTGGTCCAGTTATTTTTATACTTCTTGCAGTGATAGTTTTAAAAAACCAGAAATTCTTAGAGAAAAAAGAATAAAGGTATTTTTGATCACTTGAAAAGCAGTTGAAGAAGCTTTCCTTTCACTGGAGACTTTCAGTGACACCCCTTCTCCCCATTCCTTTGCCCCCAGACAGTATAGAGAATGTGGACAGTCCATTGGCACAAAGCAGTAATATTAAGTTTGCACCAAGGATAGGATAAATGCAGCTCTCCAGATGATACTGGGCTGCAACTACTGTAACCCATTATTACAGCACTACATTGTCAATGGCTGGTGGGAAGTGTCATCAAACGTATTTGTAGGACCACACAAGACTAATCTGTGCTCTGTCCTGTCACTGTGGTGTGTATTCCAACTGCAACCAATTTGTCTTCATGTTGTTGTTTTTTACTGAAATACAGTATGTATGAAGTTCTGTGTTTAAGAACATGGATGCTGGCAGAGTATGGCATAAGTAACTGAGGAAATTACATGGTCTTTTAACCTTGCTGACTCCGTTTTCCTTACATCCTTTCAGCATAACACAAAATGTGCATACGTAGTGCTTTCAAATGCTGGACGAGAGGGACATCCTGTATAGATACTCCATAGCAAATAATGCCATGGTTCTACAATGTCTTGCTTTATGAAATGAGGCAGGCAGCGGCTGGGGATGGGATCTCTTTGCCTGTTGTGCTCCATTTCTTGACATCTCTTCTCCAGGGACACTTGCCTGACATCCACTTTGCTATGGTCTCATCACCAAGTCAAGATATCTTTAAAGCATCAGTTCATATCATGTTAAATTGTGTTTCCTTGTGCCCATATCACTTATTTGAAAGTTATTATATCTTTTCTTTAAAATATGTTCACCATTAGAATATTCCTCATGAGAGTTGCAGCACTACACTAACATAACATTACCAAACTTTAGGTCTTTGGTTCTATGCAAGAAGAGACTTGTGATGTTCTTCTATCTCCACTTCCCCTGACAATGATTTTACTTTTGTTCTTGAATCTTGTCAGGTTTTAACTGTTGGGTTAAAGACGTAATTCTGTAGATGCCCACCATATTTGTCTTCCCCTCTTACCACTAAGATTCACAACAATACTAACATGATTAAAAATATATCCAGAATCACCCTTTTCCTCAGTGGACAGCACATACTAACCTTGTCATTGGTGGGTGGACAGCACACACTAACCTTGTCATTGTATAGCATTCTAGGTTAAACTATAAAACTAATTAAAATACTGCACACCGAATAATTAAAAACATGTAAATCGCAAAAAAACTATTTTAGGTTAAAAAAACACTTGAAAACATGGGTCTTCATATGTTGGCAAATGTATAAAAGGCAGAAGGCCAACCTGACATTTGGAGGGAGAACAATCTGTAACCTGGAAACAGCCACAGAGAAGTCCCTCTCTTGTGTCCCCACCAGCTGTGCTTGTGCTGCCAATGGGACAGAGAGAAGTGCCTCCTCTGAAGTTCTTAAGCACCAAGAAAGCTCATATTGGGAGATATGATCCTTCCAATAGCCTGGATCCATGACATGTAAAGTTTTTAGGTAAGGACCCGCGCTTTGAAACAGACTGGTAGCCAATTAATTCACATGGGTCCAAACCCAACAACTCTTCTGTTCCTTTCTTTGTTTTTGAGAAAAAAGACTTTCATTTCAACCCATAATGACTTTATACAGTATACCTTTCCTCACTAAACTAGACAGCAATGACAGCCTCCCATCAAGAAAGCAGGAAGTGTAGCATCAAGGTTTTGTAATACAGTAGCACTCCTATGATCTGAAATGAAATTCAACTGATAAAATACCTAACCTAGAATATAAAGGGCATGGAGGTGGTTCTCACAGACAGTGAATTGCTGTAGCACTTAAATTCACTCAACTAAAAAGAAGCCATCCATTTGTTGGGATTTATCTTTAAAAATAACTCTGAACAGCAAAATGTGTTCTTTATTTCTTTGGCAAACAAAAAAGGAAATGCCTATAAATGAAATGGCAAACCATCAAGTACATAAACTTAGGATGAAGAACAGCCCCGATCCATTATAAGTGCTCCCATCACTCAAAAGCAACACATTAACTTTTTCCACACACTATGATACAGAAAACAGATACAGACAAAGAGGGATGGTCTCAAAAATGAAATCCATCCTATCCTCATAACTTCTCAAAACATGATCTCATTGACCAGCATTCAGCATTTGTTCTCCTAGTTTCTTTAAGAGAACACCATCTTGACTTGCCTCTGCAGAACATCAGTTAATGAATCTCAGGTGGAGGCAGATGAGCCTGTTTTCCCAAGTAATCTGCTAAAGATGAAAGCATTTTCAGATTAGTTGACATCCTGTCAAGTCACCTCTGACTTAAGCTAGCCCTATAAGTGAAGGTTCTCTAAAATATCCAATAGCCCGGCTAAGTTCTTTGAAACTCAACCCTGTGGCTTCCTTTACAATGCATCTTGTATTTGGCCTTCTCTGTTCCTACTGCCTTCAACCTTTCCCAGCATTATTGTCTTTTACAAAGAATCTTACTTTCTCATGATGTGCCCAAAGTAGGACAGCCTCATTTTAGCCTCCACCAATAGTTCAGATGTATTTTGCTTTAAGACTTCTGGCAGTCCAGGGTATCCATGAAGCTCTTGTCCAGTTGGGTGACCACCCAACACTTGCCTGGCTCAGAAGTGGAGTGGTGGATGATGGAGCCTTTTGAATTCCTTGCCCCACCAGCACCTGTGCTGGTGCAGCAGGAAATTCAAAAACCTCCAGCCCTCCACCACTCTCTGGTTCTTCCGAGCCAGGTAAGGGTCCGGCAACCACCCAACACTCGCTTGGCTCACAAGAACCAGAGAGCTGCCCAGGATCAAAGCCCTGTCACCCCTTCCTTCTGAAGCACCGAGTGTCTCTGCTGCTTCAGAATCCAATGGGATTCCCTGGGATTCCACTGCAGCAGAAAGGGTCTGAGAGCCCACCTTCTCAGAGCCCTTCTACTGCTTCAGAATCAAAAGGAATCCCCTTGGATTCCGACACAGCAACAGGAGTCTCTCTGCTGCTTCAGAATCAAAGGGGATTCCCTGGGAGGGTGGGCACTGACGCCAGCGCCTGCCATCATGGACCGAGAGTGGAGGCTTTTGTGGCGCTAAATTCAAAAGCCTCCCTCCTCCGCTCTCTGGTTCTGGCCACCACCGCCCAGCTTATACTTAGGGTTGCAGTGAGTCAGAAGGGATGTGATAGCACAAAACAAGGGTGAAAGTAAATTTGCTGAAATTTACCCATATGAAAATGAGTGTTCACGCAAATATAGGTCTCCCTATACCTAGTGTCACACTAGGATACTTAACCCTTCTGGATATATGTGAGATGCCAGTAATACCGAAGAGATTCTGTTCTAAAGCCTTGTGAAACATTGCTTCCAGAGGAGGAGGTGAAGCTTGAAATCAGGCAGATCTCCTGGGCAAGCTTCACAGCTTGTATTTATTTTTAAGCTTTATATCCCACATTTCTTCCAGACAGAATCCAAGGCAGTTTACAGCCACCGATAAAGCTAAAGTAAATCCTCTGACAGCCGTATCACACAGCAACATGAGATGGAGACAGCATACTGTCCTTAAATGTTACATACCTAACAACCTCAAGCGTTTAATCCTTTTTCCCCCTCAGGAAAACCTGCAACAGCACCTTGCTCCAACAGAGAGTTCTGTCTCCTGTAATCCATCTTGTTTTTCCAAACTACAGTATGATGCAAATAGCTGCTGTTTTCTCTGGGAGACTATTACTCCTCTGAACTTCCCTCTTTCTATTTATTTGGCTAAATAAGAGCAAGAAACTTTCTTACTGATGTCAAGGCCAATAGTTAAATAAAACTTCAGACAGATATTTGTCAACTGGATCAAGATGACATTCACCACCTTAAAATGTTATGTTCCTTACACCCTCATGAATTAAATTTTTACTTCCCTAACCACACCCCATCATGGGGGGGAAATATAAGGGGTGTGTAAAAAAAAATGTTCTTCCTTTCTCTGAATCTCTTCCGCATTACTTTCAAGTCCTCTGATTTGGGTTGCAATTCTCTGTGTGTATGTGCAGAAAACACCACTTCAAATTTAAGATATTTGTTTCGTGTTTTCATGGCATCCCTATAGTCACAAATCTGCTACATACCTTCAGATCAACAGTACCAAAAAAATCTTCACATAGAAGAAGAATGTGGCGTCAAGTCAGTTCTGACTTATGGCAACACTTTTCATGGTTTTCCAGATAGATAGTACTGTACTCAGAAGTGGTTTACCATTCCATTCTTCCTGGGGGTGCCCCAGGACTACCAAAAGCCACACAGGCTACCTCTAGTTGTAGAAAGCACAGGGTGGAATCAAAATACATATCTAAATCACTGAGCTACGTAGCCAGTCTTCATAGACACAAAGTCATTGCTACATCTAAATGGTTTGACTTCACATGTTGCCCTCACAGTGTTAATAAGGCTGTCCGCATTCTCAAAAGTGACCAGCAGGACAAAGAATTCAAGAGAAATGTTCAGGTCCCTCTTGGCCATTAACTTCCTAGAGGAAACATCAGCAAAATATTCTGGGATGTTAGCAAGTGATCTTCTTAACCAAGGATAGCGGGTTTGTTGAAACATTCTTCCCAAAGTTGTTTTTATGTCAGCTCTTGTGAATCCTGGGGGTGGGGGCTGGGAAGTATTCATAAATATCTTAATAAATAAGGGCCTGAGCAGCCATTAGTTGATCAGATAGTTACAGGCTCTTCAATAATGTCTTCTAGAATAAACTACAGTATGTGTGAATGCTCAGCTGGTCATTTCTGATTTATATCTTATCCCAAGTTCATTTTTTCTTACTCAGTTGCCTTAATCTGAGTAATCTAAAGCTTTGAGATGATTCCAGGATTGTGTAAATGATGCTGAGGCTGAAGTGTGTTCAAAATCTAGCTCTAAACTGATACACATTATGGTACAAATATCAAGTACAGAGGAGAAAGAAAAACATTAAGTGTCCATTACATACAAGGTACAGTACTCTCTAGGAGGGCTTAATGGAGAGTGTGCCTCATTTGGTAACTTCTGTGACCATCCAAGAAATAGCTTTTTAAAAAACAGCAGCTAATAAACCTGAGCCTGTGCTAATTAATTAACCCAAAATAATTAATACTGTCATTTAGTGCTGGATATAGAAAAATAAATTAAAAAGTACTGTAATTATGCAAATATGTAAGTGTTGACTGCCCAATGAACTGTCATGTAATAAACATACCAGAATCATTCTATAACGCTGAAGCTCTATTTGCAGGAAAGTCTGAAGAGAGCAGCTCTCCCCAAAAATGTGACCAGCACATTAAGAAAATTATGTACCATCATCAAGCTATCCATCTCTGAATTTGTCAAATATGGTATAAATGTAATCTTGACAGACAAGTAACTACTCTACCTGTGTGTATTTTGCCATAGACAAATACTATATGCAGCAAGCTACTGTGCAGTGATTAAGGCTCTGAAGTTTTATTTTTTAATTACAGTAACCATTTGATCAGTTCTCTCCAGTTTAACTTGATGGCTCTAGTGAAATCTGTCACATATCAAATGGCACAAACTAGCAGACACAAGCAAATGCCCATCAGTAAATGGCTGCTTAGCATATACACAGTAAGTCACAACTAGAGTAGGCCCATTCAAACCAATAGAACATACAAAGAAACTGACTCACCAAATCCCCACTGATTCTATGAGCCTACTTTAGTTACAATTTACTCTGCTAAGCAACAAGATTTCAAGTTATTCAAATGTAGTGTAACTCTTTCATACCCATGGCAATGATTAAAATGGTGAAATACAGTGTACACATCAAATCCAGTCAGGTAGGTACCCATTCTCTTTTGAGGTTTCATCAGACATTCTCCAACAGCCACAGCATGTGTCTCCTGGAGACAATGTGCATTTCCTATCCATTTACAGGATGTATTAAAGAAATAATACAAAGGGGGGGACCCTTCAGTAATCCCAAGCTTCAGCCCATGCCAGAGGGCTCCAGGGGCTACACACTTAAAGGGCACAATACAGCTCCTTAACAAACTTCTGGTAAGAAGGAAAGATGAGAAGCATCAGTGAAGGAAAACATGATTACAAAAAGAGAATTACAACATCTGGATGTCCTACCAAATTCCAGTTAGGGCAGGGCAATTTGCATCATTGAAAATACTCATTTGGAAGCACCAGAGGAAAAGCAATTCCACACCATCAAAAAGATTGTGCTTTTTTAAAAAATGATAGAAAACCTTATGATACATTGGGAGGTGGGGAAAGGGATAAATGAGAACTCAATACAAACAAGGGCTTCAAACACTGAAAATATTTTCAGCTGGCATTCCCGTACTAAGGTAAACATGGACAAACCCACAGAGAAGCAGACTTGGTAGTTTAAGAAACCTGGTAGGATGTGGCCTGCATGCTTTTCCCTTATGTCTCCCTTTTTCAAAATACACATTAAAAACACAGAGAATTAGTCTAGATCTAGAACATTTATGTGGGGTTACTCCCATGGTCTCTTTAAATCAGGGAAGCAGACAACATCTATCTAATTTATAAGATAGGCAGGCCAATCTCTGCACAGTTAGACCATCAGTTTCCACATGTGATAATTAGAACATAGTTTTCCGCTCAACAAAAAAATTCATTCTAAAAAAATATATGGCCTTACTATAAACGCAAGCAAGATTGCACTGGTGTTAGTAAAGCAATAACAATATTTAAACCAAGAAAACTTCATGGTTTGTAAATACTGCCATCCAGTTATAAATAGTCCTGAGGTGGAGACAGAGAACAGGATGTCGAAGTAGTACTGACATCCATGCTTTTGGGTATTCCAAACACTTGGGTTTAAAACTGGATTGGCCTTGGTTAGCCCAATGAATTAGTAAAATGGAAGTGGTAGAGGGCTGCCATGCAACTCTTTCTTGACCTCTCAACAGGTTTTGATACCATCAACCATGGTGTCCTTGACATTCAACTAGTGCACTGAGAAAACTACACCTTCAACTACTACATAAAGGCTGGTTGAAATGCAGGGCCCATTAGAGACTGTTTCTTGATTCCTTGATGATTTTGCTATGGAATGGCAAAATCTCACCTTATTCCCCATGCTGTTTAGTACATACATGTAACTTTTGGGAGCAGATATCAGGAAATTTGGAGTGAAAAATAACACCAACCCTATTTCAGGTGGAATGTGATTTAGATTCTGCTCTGTAGGCCCTGGACCAGTGTCCAAGAGTGAATGAGTGATAAAAAAAATTGAAGGTTTTTTTCCTCCCTTGGGAGGACAGAGGACTTGGCAAATAATTCACATGTGTGTGAACCAGGAAGATTTACCTGTTCTAGATGGAATCATCCTATATAGTGCAACATATCTATACTGGATCTAATTGTTGTTTCTAGAGTCCATGTGACTTCATTCCAACTTACTGTCTATTTCAAGGACAGCAGATCATGTATTTTAATTTTGTGTAAATTTTCTTTTCATTATTGGATACTTTGAAGTATTCAGATCTGAAGAATCTATTAAAATGTAGAAATAAACTGCAAAAGCACCATTTGAACATTAAAAAAAATAAAGCCATTCAATTAATTTCAAAATCCACATTCAAGTCTTTGTTTTAACACATTTTCTAAAAGCAGAATGAACAGGAAATAATCAGAATTCTGAAGGGAATTGTTCCACAGTTTGGAAGCACCAGAAGAGAAAGCTCCCATCTGACCCTCAAAGCACTTCTAAATATAATGGTATCCTCAGGGGAACATCTATTCAAGAGCATGTTTAATAGTGCCATGTAAAATAGTTTCTAAAATGGTTAGTCTACCATCAATATGTATTTCGAAACAGGTTTTTCCATTAAGAGGTCTGTAGTTCACATTCCACAAAGACAAGCAAAATGTTCATTTTCACCTCTTGATGACAATATTAAGCGGCTTTGATATTGATCTGAACAAGACACATACTACATTCTGCCTGCAAAATAAACTAAAAAGTACTGACATTTGAGACTAATGAATGGTGAATACTACAAAGAGATGGTAAGGAAAGCTGAGGAAAGATCCTCTATTCTTATTCATCACAGAATGCTTTATTCTTTAATCATCATCATATAATTACATGTATTATAGATAATGCACTTGCACTGGGTCATGATTGCAGTACAGTACATCATAGTCATGCAAATGCCATGAACTATTTTGAAGAATATGTAGAGTATTTTGCTATGCTGAAGAGAAAGTTTCCCATATCTCAAAGTTTAGAAAAAGTATGTTTTACTATCTCCATGTTCACAACTTTGCAGGCTTCTTTTTATAATGACCTCTCATCATACATCCCCTGTTCAGTCCCTTTCCAGGCTGGCTACTTGATAGATTTCCAACGCAATTCTCTCCCCCCCCATATGTGTTTTGTAGAAAACATATGACACACATGCTAATTTGAAAGGGGTGCGAATCAAACAAACAGGAGAGCATTATGCACATCTACTCAGGAGTAAATCACAAGGCATTTGACAGGATTTGTCTCATTTGGCAAATGTGGTATGCCATTCATTCCAATCAGTATGGAGTGCTACTTCCTTACAATGAATCTTACCATTCTTTGTATGTAATGCCTCTAAAATCAACTCACAATAATAAAGTCAGAGATTCCTAGACAGATGTCGCTGTCATCAGAGTTAACAGATATGGGATAACAGGTGTTGCTAATATTGTGACACAGAGTTCTGCCTGTAGCGCTCGGCAGTTGTTTCCCTGAAAACGGTGGGTAAGAAAGGATCAGTCTTCAGAGTTCTCTTTCCAAATCAGCAGTATTGCTCCCTAGTGGCCAAGGGCATGAAAAAACCAGAACAGACAAACACAGGAGCAGAACTGTGACAGAAGCAATAATGTCCTCCATTGATTAAAGCTGATAAAAAAATTATACAACATCCAGTTATCAGCCTTCTGTCCAACATCGTCTCCAGTCTGCCTACTAGATGAACCACAATGGGGTGGCAAGATATGGGACACATGGCATGTGGAGCATTGAATGGGCCATGTGCTTAATCCACCCTTTATAAACAAGTATGTGTAAGTCCATGTTTGTGTGCCATTGATAGAGTTATATGCATATGGTCGTGGATGCATCATATGCTCAGTGCTGGAATGACTGGCAGATCAGTCAAAATAAAATGATGAATACAGAGCTGAATGTTGATTAGTTGATGCATTTGGAATGTGATGTGTAATGGCAGTGACTCAGTTAAAAGAATCACTCTCTTTTGCATAATAAGAGGGAGAATCAGGGAGGATTGGATGTAACTCTTGGAGTTGGGGTGTTGTGTCAAGTCTTTAGAAACAGTTAACTTTCCAAACCTGAAGATAGGAGAGTAGTTGTGAACACTGTGTAAAGGGTCATTTCCATCACAACCACTTCTACTTCAATTGTAAATACCTGATAAATTATCTTTCCCTTCCTTCTTTATACCTGCATGTCCAAAATAAGCTTTATTGTTTCTGGTTCTTCAGGAAAAAAAACCCATTGTAAAATTGATTAGCAGTCAGGAGAACAGAGAGTATAATACCCAAGTCTCCTCAGGTTCCACAACACCAACACTTGAATAAGTCAAGAAGGCAGAGTTTACATTTTTTAAAAAGCCCTTTTCATTTAACCAAATAATTTTTAAAACCAAACGGTAATCCAGATTCTTTGGATAGATTTGGAGTAGATGTCCATTTGGCTAACTTAATCCTCATCTAGTGGCATGAAGAAATGATGGGTACATTTTAAGGAGAAGCTGCAGGAGGCAGGCCTTGGACTAACTGGAGGTTGTGCAATTCACCAACAGGCTAGTTAGTGAGAAGGGTTCTCAAAGATGTCACAGGTCCCTCTAGCCATGGGAGGAGAAGGGGAATCCTCCAGCCCCCATACATGGTGGTTTACTGACTCCTTCCTCTCAAACTCTCTTATACAGACTCCTGGGGGGGCAGGGGAAGGTAAGAGAATGAAAATGACTTCTATGACTTTGAATCCAGGTCTTCTGAGTCCTAGCCCATCGTTCTATCCACTACACCACACCGGGTATCCTATCTTATTCCTCCACCATCTAATTAATTTTTCTACAGTAGTCAACTTCTCCAACTTCTCCCGAAGCATTTACAGTACAGCCCATCTGATATCACAATATTTCAGGGATTGTTAGATATCCTACAGGTCAAATCCACAGCTTACTGAAGAGGACAAGTAGATGAAGCCAGGCGTCCAATGGTTTCTCAGAGGATGGAGTAAATCATATATACAAGTGCAAATCTACATCTAAGTTATTACTGACAGCAGATTCTAACAAAAAAACTGTAAAATTGCAAAGGCATGCACTTGATACTCAGATTTTCTAGGTGATGAACAGGGGAGCTAAGTGGCTAGTGTGCTTACAGTAATGTTAGTCATGACAGAGATTTTGTTTTGCTTTTGCAGTTCTACCTGGCAATTGTTAAACTAAATTGCAGTGTACTGTGAATTACTCAGACATCTAGCTGTAGATCCACATCAAACCCCCGATCACCTCCAGATGATAACACATGGGTATTCCTTATAAAGACCCAAATAATACATAAAGCTACCTATAGCGTAGCCACATATATTGTCATGAATAACTATCTCTTTTGTTGAGCCTTATGATGACAACCGCTCAAACACACATTGCCCAGAAAGACTGAAGATTAAAACCAAATGTAGTGCGCTAACAGCTAAATCCAGTGTTAGGTCCAACTAGAGTAAACCGCAATCAAACCTCAATCTAACTTTTAGTAACTGATACGTCATTGGGTCTACTCTAATACTGTATTTAGCTGTGAAAGCTTTTGAAAGATGAGTAATGGTATTAGATCTGGGCCAATTGTGAACTGAGACATAGTGATTTGAATGGCCAATATGAGCATTCACTTCTTGTGACTGTCACAGACATTGATCTGGTGCAATGGCATTTTTGCTGACATAATAATTGGTCATACCAGATAGCAGAGAATCTTAACATTATTATATAGCCAGAATTATTTATGCACTAAATGAGATAAAGGCTTCTCATGGTTACTGTGAATGATTCATGAGAAGAACGTCTTTCTAGTAGAGGCTTTATCTTAAAAAAACTGATGATGTATCTGTAGGTGCATCCTGTTCAAAGTAAGGGTGCTCGTGAGATCCTGTTACTACAAGGGGTGTAGCTGTCAACTTCAATCAATATAAAGATGCTTCACATTCCTACATAGCTCATAAGGATTTACAAACAACAGGACTAAAACATTACTTCTCCAACATTTTTCCTAACCCCCACTGCTGAAGAATATCAGTGTTGTACAAAATAGGGGAGAAATGCATAATGTTTGCATTATACAAACATTCTTATGCAAAAGATCTATTTACTTAGCAAGTTCATGTAAGGACAACTAATTATTCAGGGGCTGTTTTCTGACTTCTAATTTCGCAGGCTCTGGCAGCCTCGGGTTAATTCTGTGCCAGAAAAGAAAAGCATGTTGGCTTATTTGTGAGCTTGCCACCTCTTTGTTGGTATCTACCATGTTCCAGTTTCGCCTAATACTCGCTCATATTCCCAGATTATTACAGCATGAAATATAAATGGGAACTGAGACCATGCAAACAGTTCAGGAAAGAGTGGATTCAGATAAAAACTGCAATAAAGTGAACATTAAAAAAACCACGTGGCATAAAATCCATTCATTGAAACTTAATGAAAATCCAGCAAGTGCCACAGGAAAGAGAAAGAAGCAAGGTTTCCAGTTAGTCATGAAATAGTTTATGGAGACAGCCATTCCAGAGGACATGTGCAAGCATGGAGAAGACCCTGCTGCATGTCCCCAACATGTAATTCTGCATGCTTGTATGTGAAGACCCTCTCACAAAGGTCACACACATCACTGCTACCTCAGTGACATTTAATTGTTCAGAAACTGCATTGTAGCTATCAATGCTTCATTGTTATTTCCCCTTAATTTAACAATTATTATTATTATTATTATGCTCATTAAAGAATAATGTGCATGTAAAGTTACATTTGAATTCTAACCATATATTACAACACAATATAAAATATCTAGAAACTACACTATGTCTCAAGGAGAACAGAAGGAATAATCACAACACCTTTCTGCTGTTACTGGCTTCCAATAGATTAATATAAAATGTTCAAACTCATGATGTTAGAAGTCCAGTATTTGCTACTCCAGAAAGAGTTTAAACCTTCAGAGTAAACCATTTACAAAACATTTGTTGGAATTAGAAACATGCCTACATATCATCGATTTCAGGCTCAGCTATTAAGCTGACAGAAGCTTTGGCAGCAGGATTTGTGTCTGGTATTATTTGCCAAACATCTGGCCAAATAAAACATTCATATATAGATAAATAGATCATTCAAGAAAAGGAAAGGGGGGAAATCTTTTCATTTCTTATACTACTGACAGACAAATTGACAGACTAATGGTACAGCACTGACTTCAATACAATGAGGATTTAAGGGTAGAAGTAATGGATTTTAGGATTTAGTTTGATTCAAATATTCATGTTCCTGATCCATAAAGGCCAACAAGTAAGACAACAGAAGCTGGGGAGCTGGAGACTAATAGATATATTAACCACAACACTGTTGATTAGAATAGAAAAAAAAAAAAAAAAAAGCATAGGCCCACTGAATAAGTGGGAATTAGATGACTACATTCTATTGATTCAAATGTTCATACTCTTAACATACTATCTATTTGAGTTTGTTGAACATCTGAAGAAGCTCCGGAAACATGCAGGGCTTATGGGGCTATTTCTCTGCTGTCAACCCAGGTTAAAAAGTGACTACCACAGTTCACAGTCACCAAAATGCCTGTCCTACCTAGTACTTTTTTAAATGTAAACTATTTGTTTATTTATTAATAACATGGCATGTATGAAAAAACAGAAAACAGTAACAGAAGGCAGCTCAGGCATAGTTATTCTATGGCTGTCCTCAACCACATCAAATCTAGCCTGCATATCCTTCAGTACATGAGCAGTTGGTGTGATACATTATTATCATGCCTATTCATAAATGAATAACATTTGCATCACACTCCAGAATGCTGTTACAGTAATCCCCTGCCTACTGCGGGGGTTAGGGACCTGACCTGACCCGTGATAATGGAAAATCCACGATATGCAGCTGCTAGGTCTGGTTGGAATGGGGAGGCTATCTGAGGCCTACACTTACCTGACGCCTGGCACTGCCCCAAATGGGCCTCCAACTTGTTTCTCCAGCCTGTTGGAGGCCCCCGAACCAGTTTCTGGTGATCTGGAAGTGTCGTCTGGTTTGTCGGAAAGCACTTCTGGGAAGCCCATTGGAGGCGGTGGTTTTGGGCAATCCAGAAGGCACTTCTGGTTTGCTGGAAACCACTTATGGGGCCTCCAATGGGCCCAGGAAGCCTGTCAGAGTCCGGTTCAGGGCAGTGCCAGGCCTGGGGTAAGTGCAAGAGGCCTCAAATGGGCCATGCAGCTTTCCCCTGGGGGCCTTTGCTTCATATACTGCAGTTCTGCAATATACCAGGACCGTAGTATATGAAACACAAAATGGCAGAGGACAACTGTACAGTGTTCCCAAGTGCCTGTTTAGTAAGCATGTCCATGGGAGCAACATACCAAACCTGGTGTCACAATTTCTCAACCCGTATTTTTGTCCACAGGCTGGATAGTAAAGAAATTGCAGACGTTAAAATGTGTAACACTCCTACTGAAAACTCTCTCTTTCATGCCAGGCAATCTGGTTTCCTCTATCATTCTACAAGTAATTACTGAAGATTTTATCACATATCAAGATTTTATGGCATATGATAAATTTGTGGTAGTATATATCAATTTTTAAATTATTCCGTGCCATAAGAAAAAAAAATCTGAACTCTTCTTTCTCAGCCAGGTTAGTGAACCATTATTCATATCACTTTAAGGCTGAGATGTATCTAAAAGCTGAATCTTCTTCACACTTTAAATGGATACAGTAGGAATCATCAGGCACTCTGCTGAGAGCGTGGAGGGGGAGAGAGGTGGAAGGAATATAGATATTCTGTTGGGTCATTTATACATCAAAGTCAACACTATTACTCCATTCAGCTGATTAGCATCCGTGTGCAAACAATGGGAAGATTGAGGGTAAAGGTGGAAGAGATAAAAGATGGATTTCTTGAATGAGTAAAGTCAGAGATGGACAGTCTTAATGGAGAACAATGAATCCACATAGTGAGAATCAGATGGAGATAGGCCTTGATGGTAGCCAACCTCAGCAATGGAGATGGCACCCAGAGACAGAGCAAGAACAAGCAAACTAGCCTACCATACACAGATGTTTCCTGAGTCTTTGTTCTTACAACTTTCCTGCATGTTAACAGTATTTCTGCTGGCTGGAGAGCTCAGTGAGCTGGAACAATTGGCTGTAGAATCTGAAGTTAGAGGAGTTCAATTCCTAATTTCAAGAAAAGAGCCACTATGTGCAGGCTTGAGCAAAGTGCACATTGCTGGAGCACCCTCCAAAGGCACTGAATACTTGATGCATAGGAAACCCTGAAAAGGATCACCACAAATCAGAAACCTGGCAGCATGAAATAATAGTATTTCTGCCAAAATGTTTTCTCTCATTATTTGACTTAATAGAAAACACACTCATTAGTTAAGGAAGTCAGGCTGCTTTTACATGACCCCTAAAATCCGATGCAAAGGGCTCCCAGATGTGGACCTTAAAATTGTTTTCCCACCAGCTGCAGACTTTTAAAAAAATTAAGTACGACCATGCCCACCTAAGCACACCCCAGCACATTTTACAAGTACCTGGTCTCCGGAGGTAAAAAAAATTCTGATGCGGATTGTAAAGCTGTGGATGCCGGGCTCTCCTCGCCTTCTGTTTGTTTTTTTGTCCCCCACCACCCCTTTAAGAGACATCCCTACGGGGCTGCTCCACCTGGCAGACGGAGCTGAGCGGAGGTGAGCCTGCATTTTTCTTCTCCCTTTTTTTCTTCCTCCCCTCACGCAGACAGGAGCAATGGAGTGCAGAAGGGTGGGAACACAGGAAGCAAAACAAACCCCCACGATCTCTGGTCCAAATTTAAGTTGCCAGCAGATTTTAGAGGTCGTGTAAAAGCGCCCTCAGTCACTTTTTTGATAACTACTCCATAATCTTAAACAAAGCAAAGAACCAGATAGCTTTCATGCACAATTCTTGGCAATGAAAAAAAGATGAGTTAAAAACCTGCTCTCCTGATTTCATTTTTATTTTTTTATTTTTTGAGGAAGGAAAAAAAGGAAAGCAAGAGGTTATTCCAGTTGAAGTCTTCACTTCCTTGGCTACAAGGCATGCTGCCCCCCCTCCAGCAAACAGAACCACTTCAATTCTATTTTCCTTCTGCTGTGATAGATTATTATCAGTAGAACTGGCATACTATATAGCAAAGGGTTCCATTGCATATCATTTAAGTCAACACAATATCTGATGTTATTTAATGCAGCAGGATCTGGTTCTCAGTGTGTCTGGCATTTTAGAATTACAACGTAATGAGATTATATGCACTTATCTGCTATTAGAAAGGAGGCGAGGGAAGCCGAAGTCCTGATTAAAAGATACAAGCAATATGCTTAGTTTACATTAAACGTAACAATTTTCTCTCGTCCATAAAAGAAACACAATCTTGCCTGGTATAATAGCAGACAGAGCTTGCACAATAATTGGGCCAGACTAGCAAGCTCTGACTCATGAGCAAATAATTGTTTCTATGCAGAATATCATTCATTAGCAAGAGTGCCATTGTATTTTAATGGCTATGACCTTGCAATAGTGTCAAAGAAGAGTTTGATACTAGAGGGAGATTGTCCAAAGGAGAAGACGGAACCTTCATGGAAATGGGCGGTGAAAGGTGAAAGAGGAGGTACAGCATGCTAAATGGTGCTGCATGGTGAGAAGTGGGAGTTTTTATTAGAAAAGACTAAGAAAGGGAATGTGAATGATCTTATTCTGCAATGCAAAGTGGAAGGCAAGCCTATTGTTTTAAAAAAACCCAACATGCAATTTAATCAGTACTGTACATTAATATCCTATTATTATGGTAGTATCATAAGCCTCTCAAAGAAGTTTAGCATAACTCATTTATACAATATTCTGTCCCCAAGGGTTGGGGATCAGAGAACCACACTGTTTCCCTCGCTGTTGGCTTTGAAGAGAGTATGGTGAGGCTACAATCAGAAATTCTCTCTGTACCTTTTCAAACGGCACTGAATCGGGATTCAGGGCATGGCTTCCCTGATCCACTCCATCTGAATCCAATCTTCTGCTGTGGATGTTGTTTTGACTTAACAACAACAACAACAACAACAACAACAACAACAACATTTTTATGCCGCCTTTCTCCCCAAAGGGAGTGTACTTCCCCATACTGCTAAACCAATCTCTGGGTGGTTTACAATATAATTATGAAAAGAACATTCCACCACCAGCAGCAGCAGCTAGGTGGGTACTCATTTTACTGACCGTAGGAGAAGGGAAAGCTGAGTCAAACTGGAGTAATTTACCTGAATCCATCAGAAGCAACCTCGGGTTATGAGGAGAGGCTTGACTGCTATACAGCAGTTAAACCACTGCACCACGTGGCTGTTTGTACCAGGTTGTCGAAACAACGTCCCATGTTTGTCCCAAATTATTATAGAGGACAGGATAAGGTTGGACAGCAACTTCCCTAGTCCCTTATTGTTGACCATTAGCTAGGGCCAATTAAAGTTGCATCTTAGAAATATCTGGAGGGTGACAATATGTTTGGCTACCATACCACTTCCAACTTGTCTGATTTTAGAACCTATTCTAGGGCCAAAGCCCCCATCGCTCTGACTGTTTTCAAGCAAAGTTACAACTGTTCTGTAGAACAGAAAGAGCAGAAAGCACCCTTTGATCAATTATTTTTGTCTCTTCTCCCCTTTTCTGAGCAAATGCCCCTAGCATATCTTAAGCAGGGTGGAAGTTGTCTGTCCTAAATACTTCCAAGTGAGTTCATTTTGGCCCTGCCACCCAGATTGTACTTCATCTTCTCTGAGTCCAGCAAGTCAAGCACATTCAGACCTGGTTACTATTTTTTTTAATGGGAGACCATCACAGAATGTCAGAGATACCCCAGCAGGGCATGAAAGGAATCATCTCTGAAATGCAGAGAGGTCCAGCTTTGCTTGGCAAGAACCAATGAGCTATCTCGGGGTAAGGCAACTCATTTTGTCCCTCATTGCCCATCCAACAGTATGCAGGCTTCAGGTTCCACAGTCAACAGGACCAGCTGCTGATCTCACACCTATCCAGGGTATCACATGCCCCATACCTTAAAAACAGACCTTTAAGGCCTTCCTGATTTGAATGGCAATAATCAATCAAGCCCCAAGAAGAGGATCATCTAGCCCCAAGAGCCATAAGATGGGAAGGAAGACATGTATGCCCTGTAGCCAAATGTTCTGACCCTTCCCCTCCCCCAGAAAACCACTCCATCCACCAGGAAGACCGAGTTCTTGCCAACATCTCATTATATTTAGTCACCAGATGTTCTCCTGAATGCATGGACCTCTTCATAGATAAATACACCTCACACATCAGGAGGAACATCAACAAGACACATTGCTTGCAAGCAAATACATTTTGAGCAGATGTATTGGAAGCAATTACAATAGTACCGGAAGAACTTAATCATCCTTCAATGTCTTAACAACAAGAGCAACAAAATAGCCTATAAATACCTATCTTATATTTAAGGAATTTAAGTAACATACTCCATTTGTCATTCCATTAAATGGTCTGTAGCTTGTATTTCTTTCTCTAAACTCCAGAAAAGGCTTGGAATGTATTGATTACTAATTTATTGAAGCAGCTGAAGGCACATAGTCAAATATTACCATCCCAAGTTATTAGAAAATAGTTTTTGCAAACAAGGACACATTTCAAATGAAGTCCCATTCAAAAACTTCCTTCAGTGCTCACAGGAGTTTACCATTTTGCCCACATATGCAGTTTTCAGCAACTTCTGTGCACAGAGTCAACATACTCTGCACTCTTGAAAACAATTATGCTTGATAGTTGTTTTGAGTTTTTCAGTCTGTTTGGCCGTGTTCTGGATGTTTTTCTTCCTGACATTTTGCCAGACTCCTTGGCTGGCATCTTCAGAGGATAAGGAGCTCAGGGAACTCAGAACACAGAGAGAACTAGTTCTCTGAAGCTCCTTGCCCTCTGAAGATGCCAACCACAGAGTCTGGCAAAACGTCAGGAAGAAAAACTTCCAGAACACAGCCAAACAGCCCGAAAAACTCACAACAACTATCAGATCCCAGCCGTGAAAGGCTTCGAAAATACAATTTTGCTTGACCCAGTCCCAAGGGTTCAATCTTTTATCTATCCCATTCAAACAAAATACCCTTATTTAATGGGGTGTGTATAAAAAGATACAAATACAATATTCACATCTATCTATATATTAAAGAGCCTTCAAAGCAGCAAATCCTGAAAATCATTCTATGTTGCTTAGTCTACGAACAACAAATGGTTTTAACGTACACCATATAAATAATTGCTTCCAGAAGAAATTGCTTCTGCCCCAGTCCTCCTTCTGTGAATTCCACAAAATATTTTATCTACCCTTTTTTTGGCAGCACAGTAGTTTCCATAGAAACCAAGAGTAATCCATTATTTTAAAGAAACAATACTTCAGTATTCTATAATAATTGTCTAAGGCACATGATTGTGTCAAGGATTCAAGAGGCAGCATGCTCGAAGGATCCCAACACTGAGCGAGCACAGAGGAGAAAAGACTGATCGAGGTTTTCAAAGACAAGGCAAAGTAGCTACAAAAGGAATGATAAATTAGAGGTACAGGAACTGTTTGCTTTTCACACCCACATCCAGAGAGAGAGAGAGAGAAATCCATTGCCAGCAGTTGAAGTGAAGGGATCTTTTTTTCCAAGTACCTTTTAAACATTAATTGTTCTTTTATGAGATGTCAAAACAAACTAGCCAAGAAGGAAAGCAATATCAAAGCATAGGGCTAACACGTCCCTCAAGGAAGAAGAAGAAGAAAGAGCATCATTCTGATCCGTTATGGATGGATTCCACACATCATTATAGTTATTCCATTCAGAAGCAGATTGCCAAGCTGAATTGCTACCGTAAACTATCCACCAGGTACAACAGACTGCATGAGGCCAGTGTAACCTGAGTTGCTTTTTTATCATACTGAAGCCAGGAGACAGATCACAAGACTGGTTGTGCCAGGGTTTACACCTCTCTGACTTTGTTTTCTCTGCTTGCAAAAATACCCTACCATCTCATGCAGACGTAGAATGTGCTTTTCCTCAATGACCCACTTAGCAGGATTTAAGGATGCAAAAACGGCACCAAGGTTTTCAATGAGAAGGAAAGGCCAGGCCACAGAATTATAAAATAATGATACTGAAAGGGGCTTACTGTATATACTCGAATATAAGCCTAGTTTTTCAGCCCTAATATTTCAGCCCTTATATTCGGGTCAATACTTTTAGCCACTGAGGCAAGTTTGGGTCAGTGGCTAAAAGTCATTTTAAACATTGTGCACCACTTCTCCTGCCCCCCCCATGTTTAAAATGACTTTTAGCCACCAACTCAAGCACTTGTCTCGGTGGCTAAAAGTTATTTTAAACATCACACACACACACAGCTCAGAAAGGAGGAGTAGCCAGGCCCTGCTGCATTTCCCACCCTAGGCTTATACTTGAGTCAATAAATTTTCCCAGGTTTTTGGGTTTAAATTTGGGGCCCTGACTTATACTCGGGTCTACTTATACTTGAGTATATACAGTATATGGCCATCAAGTCCATCCCCCTGCTCCATGCAAGAATACAAATCAAATGATACCTGCCACGTGGCTGTCCAAATTTCTCTTGAATGCCTCCAGTGTTGGAGCACTCACCACTACTTGAGGTAACTGATTCCACTTTTGTACTACTCTTGCAGTTAGGAAGTTTTTCCTAATGTTCTGTGAAAAACTGGGTTCTCCTCATTTGAGCCCATTGTTGTGTGCCCTGCACTCTGGGATGACCAAGAACAGAACCTGACCCACCTCTGTATGAAAGCCTTTCAAATACAGTGGTACCTCAGTTTACAAATGCCTCAGTTAACATAATTTTCAGTATACAAATGAAAATCCATTGAAAATAATGCCTTGGTTTACAATTTTTTCCTGCAGTGCCTCAGTTTACACATTTTCCAATGTTTATAGCAGTGGTCCCTGTGCATGCTGGAGTCTGCATTTCAGTTTAAGAATTTTTTGCAATACAAAACATCCCAGAGAATGCATTAAATTCGTAAACCCAGGTACCACTGTATTTGAAAACTGCTATCATATCATCCCTCACTCTTCTTTTCTGTAGACTAAACATGCCCAGTTCTTTCAGTTTTTCCTCAGAGGGCTTGGTTTCCAGCCCCTTGATCATCCTTGTTGCCCTCTTCTGAACTTGTTCCAATTTGTCAGCATCTTTACTCAAGATGAGGCCGCACTTCATGGGATTCAGAAATTGTACAGTCATCCCCCGCCATTTCATGGTTCATATACTGCGGTTCCAGTATATCACGGGACCACAATATGTGAAGTCAAGGACCCCTGGGGCACGCTGTGTGGTCTTGTTTGAGGCCTTCTGCACTTACCCCATGCCTGACAGGCTTCCCAGGCCCATTGGATGCCCAGAGGTCATTTTTGGTGAGCTGGAAATCACAGTAGTGCCTTCCTGATCACCCAAAACCACTTCTGGGGCCTCTGATGAGCCCAGGAAGCCTGTCAGAGGCCTGTTTATGGCAGTGCCAGACCTATGGTAAGTGTAGGAAACCCCATAGAGCCCCACCAGTCCTGACCCGACCCAGCATTCGCATATCACAGATTTTCCTTTATCGCGGGTCAGGTTGGGTCCCTAACATCACGATAAACTGAGGATTACTGTAGTCATACTTCTGCTTACAAGTTTAATCCATTCTGAATGCATGCTATTAATTCAAACAATCTTAGCCCTATCTAAAAAATCAAAATAAATCCTCTCTCCCTCTCTCCCTCTCTCTCCATCCATCCAGATAATCTTCTGAATCAGTTAATAACGGATGGTGATAACAATGAGTCATATAAAACTCATGGCTGAATTCTGGAATTTTTTAGATTATACGGTTTTATGCACATAACTCCAAAACTTCACCATGGCAAACATTGTTGAACCTTTTCCCCATCTATTGCTGAACTAGAGTGAAAACTGTATGTACTAGAGGTGGGCACGAATCAAAAAAATGACGTTTCATTTGTTGTGTGTTGTTTGGAGGGTCCGTTTCGGTTCGTTTCCATTTTTCATGAATTTTTGCAAAAAATTCATTTTCATTTTCATTCGTTTCATTACCGTTTCGTTACCATTTATTTCAATTTTTGTGATTTTTTTAGCATTTAAAACAGTTCACTGTATTGCAGTAACGAAATGCATGACAAAATTTCCGGCGTTTCTGTTCGTTTCGTTTCATTTTGGAGACAAAATTTGTTTGTCGTTTCGTTGCGTAACGAAATGAAAAAACAAAAACGGAAACGAAAAATTGTTCGTTTCGTGCCCATCTCTAGTATGTACCAATGATTCACTGAATCCCTTATGTTCCATATGATAATGTGCACACCGTAGCTACTGCAAAGATATGGACACTATAGTTGTTTAGGGGGGGCTTCAAACACATATGCATCTCAACAGCTGGAGCCATAGCAGCTACCAAACTAAGTGCTAAGTTTTCCACTGATGAAAAATCAGGAAGGGACAGTGTTCTACAGTATTTTGAGCAGATCAGAGGATGCAGAAGGAAAGAAGGCCAACAAAAATGTGCCCTGTTCTGCATATTGCACTACAGAACTGTTCCACTGGCTCACACATACGGACAAGCAAAATCCTTCCTTAAGCAGGACATAAATTTATATGATTTCTGATAGTACTTTCCAATGGTTCTTTCCAAAGATTTCCAACTTGACATTGCTTCATTTCCTGAAGATCTCAGCTATCATTTTTAACTTTCCCCTCTCCCTTGATATTCCTTCTAAAAACAATTGGCTATGCTTCTGTAATGCTTCCTTGGAGTTTATTTCATAAAATAATAAACAACTAAAGAAGAAGAAACCCTCAAAATAAATCTGAAAGTCTGAAGAGAAATGCTACAGGCTCATAGGTGTAACAGCATGTTTTATAATGGGTAAACAGCAATAGTGAGAATATAGACACCTTAAGGTAAGTGTATATGTAGCAACAAAATAGCAGAATTCTAGCAAGGAAATAGTAGATGACGACACATGACTATTTAATAACCAGTATACAAAGCTATAAATTATGCCACTGTTTATAGCATAAATGCTGAGGAGTCAGGAGCATTTCATATCATGATAGAATAAAAAATAGTGACATTGAAAGGGACCTATAAGGCCATCAATTCCAGTCCCCCCTTCCATGGAGGAATATCATCCTATTCCTCCTACAAGTTCATATATTGAGGAAATTCAGCTAATCTACCATGCATTTAAATATATTGGTCCTACATTGGGTTCATGCTTTCATTGAGAAAAATGAAATTTTTCCAAATTTGATTCCAGGGAACACAGCATTAAGAGTGAAACAATGCTGAAATTCTTGCCTTTTCACACTATGCTTAGTCTACAGTACTCAATGCCACTAAGTAGAATAGTACCTTGTAGGGACAAGCGCTTACCAGATTTTTCTTGGGGCCTACTGTTACCATTAGTCCCACTCAGACCAACCAACAATATATGATTATGGGAACTGTAGTGCGGAAACATAAGACAAGTTACACAGTTGCCCACTTCTATTTAGAAAGGCAAACAGGGAAACTCATGGTGAAAAGCTATCACGGACAACAGCCATTGGCATGCCTACTTGAAAACTGTGAGAACAGAGGCATGGACTAAATCTGTATGCCACTGCCACTTGCTAAAGAGTGTGAATAAATTGTCTTGAGAAGAAGATGGATTGCCTAGGAAATGAGGTGGACCTTCCTTCAATTAAGGATTTTTAAACAGTGGTTGGAGAGCCATCTGTCAGGGACGTGGGTTTCCTGCTTCACCATTCTACAGAACAATGATTCTGTGGTTCTGAGCCTAATTCTATGCCCCAATTCCTGTTTGTTGGCTTCCCTAAAGCATCTAGCCAGGCACTGTTGGATCAAATGTTTGCTGTCTGTTCTGGCTAGACTATCCTTATAAAAAAAAACTTCTCAGGGTTCCTCAGTGGCCAAGATATTGTGTTGATGAATGTCGACCTTTCCCATCCAACGCATAGCAGCAAAGACATTGGCTCAGCTACTTCCTATAACATTATATTCAGATCATGCCTGTGCCCTAGACAAGTTGCCGTACAATTTGCTGCAGTGCCCTCTGCAACATAGAACTTCCCTAGTAAACAAGCTTGGGTGGGAAATGCAATGTGTCCAGGAAATAGTGTCAGGGATTAACTACACATTACGTGACTCGCACAGCTTGTAGACACATCATGAGATTTTATAATTTCAGTCGTAGGGGCAGAGGAATACTTGCCATCAGGACTGCAGTGGACTGGAAAGGAGATTTTGGAGATCTATACTTCTCAGGTCCCCACCCAATAAAACTTATATAACCCATAAGCTGTGGTGTGTGTGTGTAGGTGCGTACTGCAGTTGAAGAGGAGAGGAGAAAGGCTAAAGTTTCCATTCCCATATACTGCAATCCCAGTGTAACTAGTCCCCTTTGACATTAGGATTATTTGTTTTAAGCCTTCCAATTTGGCTGCAAACCATGATATTTACGTAACATGTTATTAGCCCCCAATAACTCATCTCAGCATTCCAACTCATAAGAGACTTTTCTTCGCCTCCCTTTTCCTATGCAACCCACCATCCCACTTGCAAACTGTCTACAGCAGTTTTCCCAGCCCTCTTGAATTGGTCTCAGGTCTCAGGTCTCAGGGTTGGGCTGCAATAGACAGGGAGAGTCACTCTTCCTGATCTTGTTGGACCCCGCTATTCAGCCATTAGAACTTGCCCCAAATTCTCAGGTCTCAGGTTTGGGCTGCAATAGACAGGGAGAGTCACTCTTCCTGATCTTGTTGGACCCCGCTATTCAGCCATTGGAACTTGCCCCAAATTTGCTAACAGTTGCCGCTGATGCTACTTAACACTGCTGAAGTCAGCCCAGTGTTCTCACCCATTCTGCAAGAAATAAGACTTGTGTTTATTTCTCTGCTGTTTGCAATGCATTTCTCCAA
Source organism: Phrynocephalus forsythii (assembly GCA_029282475.1). NCBI lineage: Eukaryota > Metazoa > Chordata > Lepidosauria > Squamata > Agamidae > Phrynocephalus > Phrynocephalus forsythii. The sequence continues at coordinate 97,448,662 of JAPFRF010000005.1, forward strand.
GCAGCTAATGAAGATAGAACTGTCTAAAATTATTATTAACATGGCTGCACCATAAACGTTTCTAGCAGAGGAAAGCCTAAAACAAAATACATGGTGTATGTTTAAAAAATATATACACAATTACTCAAGCAGTAGGATAAAAACATGGCCTAGACATAACATGGATGCAGGTTCAAGTCGTTGGACACACAGTCACAGTGGACCTAAGTAGCAACAGTGACTCAACTCAGGTTTGTTTCTCAGTGACTTGGACTCTATTTACTACTAGGAACCCACCCACCCCTCCCTTTTTTCAGAGGGAAAGAGCTTGATTTTAGTAGGAACTTAAACTCAGGATGAAAGACTCACACTTGGGACTCAGACTCGAAGACCTGCCAACATTCTTCAGATTTAAATAGAACTTCACTTGTTGCTGAAAGCTCATTCAAAGGTAATCAGGAGAACCTCTCTGAGTGGATACTTCTAACAGAGTGTCCCTACCATGAAGGTCTTTTCGCTAAGAACTACCCACATCCCTTTCTCAATGTGGACACCAAAAGGAGAGTCGTGAAACGAGTCTCACAGTTCAGGCTGGTAAACATAGGACTTCCACAAAGATGCAAACAATACCAAATAAACTCTTAAATCTTGTCTTTTTCACCTCTATACCTCCACACTATCTTTTCTTTTTCCATGCCAACAATAACAAAACTCCAGCATTCAGTGTCGCAAAAGTCAGCACACTGGAAATGTTGACAAACGATGCAAAGGAACTGAAAACATAATTCAATAGCCAAGTCCTGGACAGATCGGTAACTGTGTTCTAATAGTTGTGAAGGCAGCACCATCTGATGGACAACAGGAGAAGTACATGACAGATGGAAGCTTTCATAGAGTTCAACATTAAAATCCATCACAGACATGCAGAGTTCTTCAACAGTTTTGCCCCATTTTGGCTTCCATTATCTGAGCATTAGCTCTGAAAATTTGTTACAGGACATTAAGTCTTTGGTGATTAAGTGGAATCTTAAAAATTAAGGGTGCAACGCTTGCCATAACCTTATCAGAATCCGTGTCTCACCAAGTTAGGTTTATTCCTACAAATAAGATCCTTTTATCCTATTTTTCTTAGCAGTCAAGCAAGGAGTGAAAGGGGGGGGTGAAAGGTGGCATTGCCAATCACATCCAGCAACCGCTGGCTTTCCTCCTTAACAAAGTAAGAGTGGAACAATCTGACCCATTTACTAATCCTTGTTACCTAATTCACTTTAATTGTATAATTGCATTGTTTCCCCTCTCCTATAACTGGAGTACTCTTCCTCTTTCCTGGACATATAAAGTTGGGAAATCTGTTTCAAGACTCAAATTGAAAAATACAGTACTGTAATACAAGTGATCAGACCCTTCTATTTTCAGTATGGTTTCCTTTCTACTCATGCAGAAAGAAGTTGTATTCCTAAGATGTCCTGTATAACACTTTCAACAAATATATGCACATTATGCCAGTGCTTAGTTCTAAAGGAAGCAAGCTTATAATTACCTTAGTTATACCATATCACTTACAATTCTCAGTTAACATCTAAGGAAGAAAATTCTGTAAAAAATGTAAATATGGTCAAGATTCATCTATAAATTTAGGGTTTATAAAAACATACTTATATGCAACTACACCTCTGTACAGCAATGGGATTTATTTCCTAATTGATATGTTTAACATCATTGGATTGGAGTTGCCTTGAAATGTACAAATCTCAGAAATGTTCTGGTTTCAAAACAAGAGTCAGAGATGGGGAAAGGATGTTTTCTGTTGCAGTCCTATACTCAATGACCCTGGGAGTAAATCTCACTAAACTCAGTGGAACTTGCCTGTGAACGAACTAGGCTACGACTCCAAATTAAGGTGCTTCCTCATCACAGGATGCAAACAAGTACATTAATGCTTTCTCAGTGTTTTCAAGTTACATTTGAAGATGTATCCAAGCCCTTATATTTCTGGACGGAACATAGCATCTTGGTTACTTTAAAGTGTACACTATGTATAACTTCCCTGTTCTTTGCAGAGCTTCAGAGGGTCAATTCCACACCTATGATTTCTATACACTATAAGCTTTCCTTGAAAACTTACCCTTAAATATAAGAATTAGCTTTAGGCTGGTTAAAAGTGATATCCCAATTTCTGATTTCCTCCAAATGGCTATATTTAGGAAATGTGAACAGAAGTGCTTGATTTCTTAGCATTTTTCCTAACAAGAGAGGGCTGTTTGTCAAAGTTTGGTCAGCCTGGAGATTCCAGGAGGAGATGGTTCTTAAGATACATCATACTCAATCACGTAAAATTTGCTCATCTTGCCTATAAGCTTTTAGGAGACTCTGAAACAATGCAGGCATTTCAAATATCAGCGTGAAGATACTGGTGCTGATTGATCTTTTATCAGTTCAGGTGATTAAAAACATAATCCGCTTCAGCACATACACATTGTCCACAGCAGGACAGTGAGTGCACATAAACGTCATATAATAAGAAAGCTGGCAGTTATCAGAATTAAACTTCAGTATGTAGCCTGATAATAAGTATAATAATCTTAGAATTACAGAGGTGGAAAGGACCCTATGGATGCTTAAGTATAGCCCCTATCAAGGAGGCACAATGGGAAGTTGAATGCCAAGACTCTGGCGCCACAACACCCTAACCCTAACCCTAACCCTCTGAGCTAGACTGGAAATTTCAACTGAAACATAAAAGAAATGAACTTCTACAGGGCTTCAAAAATTTTAGCTGGAGGTGCTCCAAGACACAGCCTCCTTCAACATGGCAGATTTTGACAAGTGCGAAAGAACAAGCCCAAGTTGTGAACCACCCAGAGAAAGTTGCATCCGCTCTTTGATCCTAAGGTCTACTGGCGAACTTGGGCAGCGGAGAAAGAAGTCACCCAAGGAGCTGCTTAACATGCTGTCCAAGTTACAACCCAAGATAGGTTTAGGACTTCACACTCTGATGTCACACATTTTTGAAATACTTGTTACTCCTCCCCTTTCTTTGATGCACACCAACTGTTTACTATAAAAAGGACTGGAGCATCTTGACACCAAGAATGAAGAGATGCCTTCAGGGTCATAGATAGCATAGCATTTAAGGATACAAGTCTCAGAAGGACACGTCTAGAAGGGAAACGAAAAAAAGCCACACCAGGAGAGTTTATTTGGAAGCCCCATCAGCTAAGGCTGTGATATAGTTTGTTCTCCGCTGGGTCCTGAAGCAGCAAACATTCCCCACATACCATCCTCCTCCATAGGCTTGAAGACAATCCAGAGACGCTTCCCTGGGAGTAAGCCTTCTCCAACTCAAGGGGGTTTGCTCGGAAGTAGGCCACCCTAAACTCAATGGGTGTAATGAGAAGCAAGTCGCAGTTAGTTCAACGGGACATACTCCTAGGATAGTGGGTACTCATGAGCCTTCTTACTGCATACATAGGGTTGATTGAGGAAGCCAAGATCAATTAAGTTCATCGCCTGAGATTCTACCCTGAGATTCCTTACTCAAGCCTTGAATGTACAAAAGCAGCCTCCCACAACCAAAGACGTTGCATCTAGCCAAGCCCAACGCCTCTACCTGCAACCTCTTCGACCCCCAAACTTAACCATCGGAACCGCGGGCACCTATGCCAGCGCAGAAACGTCCGTGGCGACCCCCGTCACCTTCCCCAGCGCCGGCCGAGTTCAAAGCCCAGCGTCGCTCTCTTCCAGGACTCGGTCTAGGCGCGCGGCGAGTCACACACACCGAAAGAGAGAGAGAGAGAGAGAGAGAGAGAGAGAGAGAGAGAGAGAGAGAGAGAGAGAGAGAGAGAGAGAGAGAGAGAGAACGCTGTCCCTTACCTGCGAAGCCCTGCCCTCCGCCGGTTCGCAACAGCTGCAAAAGAATAGCAAGCGTAGCAATCCTAGTCATTCTTTAATTTCTCTCTTCTTCTTCTTCTTATTCTTCTTTTTTTCCGCCCACTCCTTCCTCCTAGGAGTTCACATCCCCTTTGCACGACAGGAGCAGAAGTCGCAGACGGAGCGTTCGCCGCCGAGCCGATCCTCCGCGCGCCTAATCCACATCCCCCGCATTTGAAGCAGCCCAGAGAGTTGGAAGGCGCGGATGTCTCTCGCTCCAGCCGGCGGAAGCCTCCGCTTTCCCTGATCTGAAGAGTAACACAGCGCTCAGTGAAGAAGCGGCGGGCGGGATTGGGGGGCGGGGGGAGAAAGAGGAGGATGGGGGGGGGCGGGAGAGAGAGAGAGAAAACGAGCGAGATTTCCCCCGAGTCCTAACGCTTGCCTTTTCTCCCTTTCCTTCGCTGGCGCTTATAAAGTGAGGGGGAGAGAATAAAAACAGAGGCGGTGGGGGGGGCGGAGTACCACGTAGAGAGTGCCGTCACTTGTGCTGACCCCCTTTTTTTTTTTGCTGATGGTGTGGGGGGGAAAGAGTAGGATGGATGGATGAGGCGGGGACGTTCAGTGCAATTAACGAGATGCTTCCCAACCGGAGGGGGACGGCGCCTCCTGCTTCCAGGCGAGCCGGGGAGAACTGTTCCAAAGGGGAGAGCGGGAGGAAGCAAGCCGTTGCAAGGACCGTCGTTGGTTCGTCCCGGGGGTGTTCTCTGGGCACGGCTATGGCCGGCACACCTGCGTCTCTCTGCCTGGCAAGAATCGGAAGGTGGACTGCGCCTCCCTTTTTTTGGGGGGGGGGAGTCAGGCGCGGGTTCCCGGGAGCGGGGTGGATGGAGAGGAGGAACGCCACCCGCGCAGATTACACACCCCTGACCTCCCTCCGCCTCCGGAGAAGCAGAACAAGGATGGTCGTGAAGCTGCGCTACGGAGAGTAAAAAGAAGAGACGACCCCACCCCCACCCCCACCCCCTGCTAAGAGCATGAAAGTCACCCAAATGCGCGAGGCTGCCAGGGGGGCGATTATTAGATCAAATTTTTTTAAAAAAAAAAAACCCGCTTACAATCATTGCCAGCTGAAAATAGTAATTTTCGTCATTATACAGTTAACTTGGAATGGAGTTGGCTGCTAAAGACCGACGCTCAGCGGGCACACTCGCGATCCAATCAGAATGCTCACCGGTTTTTTAGCTGGGTTTTCTTTCCCCCCACCCCCTTTGTTCTTTTTATTTCATTTTTTAAAAAATAAAATAAAATAACGTAATCTGCTCACGCGCGCTATTCAAGCGTGCATTGGCGCCGACGGGCGGCGGGTGTGGCGAACGAGGGGCAACCGAGGCTCGGGAGGTATTGATCGACGAGCGCCCTGGCTCGCCACCTTCCTTGCCCCTGGGCCAAGCTCTGTCGTGGCTTTACCCTCCGGTCTTGGCTGGAGGAACGCACGAAATGATTGCCGGGCGCGTCGTTCCTGGCGGCACCTCCTAACTTTCCCAAGACGTTTTTTCCTACGCTCCCGGGTGCGTGATGGGAGGGGCTCTCAGTGCGCACGAGACGCTTTCCTATTGAATGAGCGCAGCGTCCTCCTCAACTACTCCCAGCTGCTCCCAACTGGTCTCCTATGTCTTCAGATGCCCGTCTTCCCTCACACACATACACCCCGCTGCCCCACCGATCAGTCCGGGCTGCTTTCGCCAAAGGCTTCCCAAATACGTTGGCAGGGTGTTAATTCCCGGCTTTTCCAGTAGGCGGTACTGATGCATTAGGCGTAACTCGTTTCCATATTACCCCATTCCTCCCTCCCTCCCTCCCTTTGAAGGCTCTGCCACAGGTGGGTCGTTGAGGCTTATGCCTTGGAAAGAGCGTATGGTGGAGGGAGAGAGAGAAGTAAGGGCAGCTAATGCATTTCTGAGCAGAGTGGCAACATTAAGAAGGAGAGAAGGGATCTTAATCCTACAAAAGAGTGTTCTGTACTGTATAGTACTGGCGTCCCAAACCTTCCCCAGATTCCAACCAGCTCAAGTAGAAGTGGTCAGCACTCACCAGTTTCATGGATGCTAAAATTTCAAAGGGAATTTTTGAATGAGTGCCCTTTGTACTTCAAGTGGAGGTGCACTGCTGATTCTGGTCCTGAGCTGTTACTCCTCCTATGTTGGGCCATCCTTCTGTTTAGTGGCTGTTACATGGCTGGAGTATCTGAGAAGCTTAAAAGGATTTTTGGCAAACACCACACCCCTGTTTATTTCAAACCCACAAACACACTAAGGCAGAGACTTGTCCACCCAAAGAATCTGATACCAAAACAGAAAAAGAGCAATATAGTATATGCAGTCCAATGCAGTGAGAAGTGTACAGAGCTCTACATTGGAAAAACTAAACAACCATTAAGCAGAAGGATGGCCCAACATAGGAGGGGTAACAGCAGAACACCTCCACTTGAAGGACAAAGGACACTCATTCAAAGATGATGTATACACATTAGACAGAGAAGATCGGTGGTTTGAGAGAGGAGTCAGGGAAGCCATTCATGTGAGCATTGAAACCCCCTCTCTCAGCAGAGGTGGGGACCTCAGGCATAGTCTATGTTCTACTTACCACGGTGTGCTTTCAGCAATACCCAGACAAATCCAAAAGCCTTCACCACCAAGGCCATAGCTAACGACTTATACTTTATAGGTTTCAGCACCTTAGGCCATTGTTCACCTTTAAGGCTGTGGATACTATGGTCTACCTAACAAGCATATTTAGGCCATTGTTCATCTTATGAGCCTATTTCAGACCAGGGTGACATGAGGTCAAAGATGACTATAAGATGGAAGACTCACACTTTTCGATGAGCAGCGAAACATTTCTATCAAGAAAAGAAATCCAGTTGCCATGACTCAACTTCCAGATAGGACTCAAGGGAACACACCCGATCTTGACTGAGCAGGGTCAGCCCTGACTAGTACTTGGATGAGAGACTACCAGGGAATATTAGGTGCTGTAGTTCTTGGAATAGGAACTGACAAGCCACTCCAGTATTCCCGCTAAGAAAACTCCATGGGCTGGGGTTACAAAGAGTCAGTCATGACTGTATTGGCACAATAATAACAAAAGGTGGAGGTTTACATTTAATGTGTGTGTGTTGCATCGTTACTGTTGTGACTGACTCTTTGTGACCCTATGTCCATAGAGTTTCCTTGGCAGGAATACTGGAGTGGTTTGCCTATTTCCTGGTGGTCTCCCATCCAAGTACTAGCCAGGGCTGACCCTGCTTAGCTTCCGAAATCAGGCAAGATCAGATGTGCTTAGGGCATCTTCTAACAGTGAATAGTGATGGCCCATGGTTTGAGTAGGGGAGCAATTTCCACATCAGACCCACCCAGCCGCTGGATATTACATGCATTATGTGCTACCTCAGTCCTAAATTCACTGGCTTGAAATATCTTTCTCACATGCCATCAGTGCTATGGCTCCATAAGATAATAGCTTGTTTTTCACATGCAGGCTACAGGCTGCAAATGAAACACACGAACTATGACATTGGCAGAAGCAACTTCCTCATCAGTTGTATAGTGTGCTTTTCATTCACATAGCCTTAGTTAATTAGAAGCGGCCCCATTACTGCACTATATTGAATGTAATTTTCTAATCCTTTCAAAGCCTTGTTCTGCCTTACCTTGAAATTTTATTCAAGTTCTCTTTATTCATTTCACCTGACAGTGTGCTATCTCACAGCCAATTCAAAAAAACTACTTTACAGGTTTATTATTTCAATTACAGCAACACAGAATAATTTGGGTCAATATTCAGAGGAAAACTAGTCATTTTATTGGGTGAAACCCTATCCCAAATCTTACTACTACTGTGGCACCTCTACTGATGAGTGGTTCAACTTAAGAGCAATTCGACTTAGAGTAAAAAACCGTTGGCATTTAAACTGCTGCTTTACAAATTTTAGATGTGGTTTGCTCTACTTACAATTTTTTTATTTTTTCAATTTTTCAATTTATTTATTTTTCAATTTTTTTAGACAGGGCTGCTCTACTTAAGAGTTGTTTGATTTAAGAACATGCATTCAGAATGGATTAAACTCATAAGTAGAGGAACCACTGTACTTCTAATTTCTTTCCTATTGGAGGCTCAATGCCATCATGACTGTTATTATTTTAGATGACCTAGATCTAAATAATGTCTTCCATCCAAAACCATTATCAGAGTCTTATATTCAAGAAGTTAGTCTTCATCATCCATACCGAAATCATGCTTATTTTTTTCAACCTGCTAAACATCACAATTGGCTGAGCTGCTGCTGGTTGTTACTCCTGTCTTCCCCAACAATTCCATCTTCACACCATGATTAGTCACACAGATGATCCTGTCCAATCAGCAGTTCCAGTGATTTCCAAACTTGGTGGTAGATGTTTTCGTTGGAGAAGATAACATTCTTGTATGCAAACACTGGTTTCAGCAGCATGGAAGTTTCACAACCTGACACAACTATGCCTTGCCAATAACCGATTAGCAAAGTCTTTTCCCCAGGTTTGAGGCAAGACTCCATCATCTCTTCCTATTTATTTTCTTCTGGTATTTTTTCATCTCTTCCTCTCTGAATTTCAACCAGAGCAGATTTGTCAACCTTTTTCTAAACTACTTTTTACACCACTGGCAGTAAATCCTCAAGTTCCACAACTGTAAGTACCAGTAATTTTTTTTTCTGTTCTCCATAAGCTACCAACAGAGTGGTTTTTATAATGCAAAGTTCTAGGTAGAAAATTATGGGTTTGGGTTTTTTTTACTATTCTCCTTCATGTTTCCCCTGTGTTGTGGCTGTTTGTTTTTGTTAGTTTATGGTCTGCTCGCTAGAAAGAATTGACCCCAAAAAGGGCCATTTTCTTCAGTAATTTTTGGATTAGCATTCCCAGAAGCCCTGACCACTTTGTTTACTCAGGTTCTACTGTTAGGGCATAAGGGTACACTGAGAAAAAGGCAACATAGATTGGTAGATTAATCTGACTTGCAGATATATGACTGGTTATTGACCAATAGAATTGAGGAAATCTTTGGTTTGTTTCATAAACTGATGGTTTCCTGCTGGCAAAAAGGCTGAGGATTTCTTCCAGCTTAGACCTTCACACAATGGAATGAGCAAAAACCAGACAGACAGACAGACAGACAGACAGACAGACAGACAGACAAGGCTGAGATGGAAGGCCATGGGACAGTAAGGACAGGGTACAAGGTTAGACCATCATGTGCCACGAGACAAAGGGATAATTTACTTTCTGGGAATAAAGAAAAGTGAGACAATGCCCTTTTTCTCCAAACTTGCCATCTACCAACAGAACTGAGTTTTAGGCATGAATGCAGGGAAATTACAGGTGCCAGTGGAGCAAAAAGCATCAATTCATGATACGTTTCACAGACCCCAGGCTACTGTCCATCTAATGAGTCTATTCGGGCCGTTGTCTACTTAACAAGCCTATTCAGACCAGGGTGGGGTGAAACTAAAGTGGATTATAAATTGGAAGCCTCCCACTAACGTTTCTCATGGAAGAAGCTACTTAGATGAATAGTGAAATGTTTCAGTCCCACAAGAACTCCAGTTGCCATGACTCAACTCCCAGATACTTAATCCAGATTGTTCCAATTTGCATTTTTCCATCTCATCATTGATTTCCCTTTGACTTGTTTTCTATTGTGCCTTCATTACATGGATCTTATTCTCTGTTTATCTGCTGTGATTTAAATCTTCAAATTAATTGCACCTGTGAATAGCTTTAAATAATCTCTAGTTACATCTTTCACCTACTGGGGCAAAAAAGCAGCCTCAATTTTAGCACTGGCTGGGCTGAGGAGGTGTTGGGAAATTTGTACTCCAAGAATATGCAGTGTAAAGCCAGATATAAAGCCTCAATCTAGAATTCATTGAGCTGTCACATGATAAAGAGGATGGGATGTCCAGATGAAACCAACTGTATTTGATTCGGTGTACTACTTCTAGCTTGACACTAAAGCATCCCAGGATGACATCACTGGTGTCAAGCAAAGGTGAACGAAGAGTGAAAGTGAAAGCAGTTTAAAATAAACAGCTATTCCCATCTTTGTCCCCATGACTTCAGTTTCAGAGCTGCTGAGAATGTGGTGCGGGTTTTAGTTTGCACTATGCAGGGATTACATAAAATGCAGAAAATATTTAGGCATGGGGTTCAGAACCCTGTGAACTATAGGTTAAAAGCCAGAGCAGAGGTACAAGTCCTCCATAATTTGAATCACAGGCTGCTGGTAGATATACCCCAAATAAAAATAAGGGTAACTAATAAAGAAAGGTTTTTTTATTCCTTGCACTGCTGAAAATGATCAGCAATTACTGGTTCCAGGCCAGATCAGTTATAATTCCAGAACTTCCAGCATCTGCTGGCTTTTCTCTGCTCTTGCACCAAAGCTGTAATTAAGCATGCAATATACAGGCTTCAGTGTAGTATATTATAGCAAATACCTCCAAATAAACATTTGCAGTAGCACAGTGGCTCTCTGCACACGGCTTCCAAGTCTGAAACTGGGGCAACCACTCCATAGTGCAAATCTGCATTCCAATCCAGGGCAAGCGTTTTTTTTTTAAAAAGGAAAAGAAGAATGAAAGCATGCTTGAAATAGACTTTGGACTTGGTTGTGTGAATTGACTTTGGAAAGTATGACTTAGAACATGAGATGGTGATTTTAAAAAAAAGAAAAGAACCCCAAATGATTGCACAATATCTAGATTAAGGTACAGGGAAAACAAGTAGAAAAGAGATGCCCTGGGCAAAAAATACAGAAGCTGTACAAACATAAATAGAATACATCAGCAGAATATTTGTCCTGCTCACCACATCCATTTGCAACTACATCCACAAGCACATAAGCTTTATGGACAGGGAAGAAAGTTCACCACTGGACATGGGTCTTGAATATAATCAAGATTGCAACAAGATGATCATCCTGACAAAAATATGATGGTGAATGGAATGCCGCCTCATAGCAGCAGCCTGCTGTATGTTGATAAGTTCTGACAGGCATCGGATGGTCTGCAGGGCTTGGCTTAGATTGATAGTGAGAAAAGTCATGCCACAAACAACTTGTGCTGATTCCACAGGTCCCAGTCACTTCTTCCATCCGCTGTGCTATGCTAAAAAGGATCAGATAAATCAACTAAGATCCTGTTCAAACATTATTTGCTAGCTTTATTAACCAGCAGATCAAGTCCATAGCAAGTCACAGTTGCTAAATAAAACCTAGTTAACACTGCAAAACATATAGGGTACAAAATAGTAAAAAAGGAAGGGCATCTTGTACTTGAAATAATTTCATCAGTAGGGGTGTACAGAAGGACCAGTCTGTTCTGTATAGCTTATTAAAGTACATACAGATCAAGGCCAATTGCCCTGTACCCTTTAGAAGGCACCAACCTGATTCTGCAGCGCAGGTCGTGGATGGTCCTTCCTGGTCCAGTGGGTCCTCCTGGCTGCAAGGAGGGGGCATCCAGGAAAAAAACTGACCAGCCACGCTACAGCTGGTAGGTAGCTGTGGTCAGCAGTAAAAAAAAAAAAAAACACCAAACAATTAAAATAAAATAAAATAAAAGATCCAGTGTGCGAGCCCAGTACTGGCCCGTGAGCACTGGCCCCGGCCTGCAGGTCACCCAACTGGCCCATGGGCTGCCCCCCCCCATAAAACTGCCCCAAAAACCCGATCTGGCATATGGGCCCAGTACCGGCCCGCAAGCACCAGACCCTGCTCGCATGTCACCGAACCGGCCCACGGGTCACCGAACTGGCCCATGGGCTGGGGAAAAAAATGATCCAGCACGCAGGCCCGGTACCAGCCCATGAGCACTGGAACCAGTCCGCAGGCCAGCAAAAGTAAAAAAAAAAAAGAAAAAAAACGACGGGCCCGTGCTAAAACTGTAGTGTGGGCCACATGGTTGGCAGTAAAAAATTAAAATAAATTAAATTAAATTAAAAATAAATCAAATCAAATAATAAAAAGGAGCACCGACCTGGCCCCAGGGGTGGCCGGGTTGGTGCTCTAAAATAAAGAAAAAATAAATAAAATAAAACCAGCACCAACCTGGCCCCAGGGGTTACGCGGTCGGCACTTGAAGGAAAAAATGAATAAGAAACAAAACAAACCAATGAAATGAATATTTTAAAAAATCATTAAAATGAACCAAAATGAACCAAACCTTAAAATGAATCAAACCAAAATGAATTGCCTTTTTTCAGTTTGTGCCCATGTCTAATGATAATACGTACCAAGAATTATCATGTGCTGTCAAGTCAGTTGAGATTTACCGTGACATTTTTCTGGTTTTCCATGTAGACAGCAAATGGAAGTGGTTTGCAATCCAGTTCTCCTGGGGCACCCTGGGACTGTGTAGCTTGCCCTAGACCATGCAGGATGGCACTACATGTAGGAGATAAGCCAGCGAATCAAACTCCAAACTTCTGGCTCCACAGCTTACTTAATCAATTAGTGAATGGCAAATCAACATGCATGCAAATCCCATTGAGTGAATGAGATTACTGTATTAGAGACTAATTATAGGATGCTGGCCAATGTGTAATGAATTTATAAGTAATACCTCCAGCTATCCAGTAACCATGCTGTTATGTATTCTCTGTGCTTTGCTAGGAATCTGAGACTTGGCTTCCAGTTTTGTCTTGTTCCTCAGGAGAGGTTGCTGCAAGTCTTTTACAAGCCCACGCCAGATCAATAACAAGTATGAGCCTCATCGCAGGTATCACAGTAGCACAACACGATGCTAATTAGGTGATAAAGCATGTAAATAGATTCCCCCAGAGCTATCAAATCAAAATCACATCCAGAAATCCTAATGCAACCCAGATTAAAGATATGAGTTTTGTCAAAAGAAGTAGAGTGATTGGGAAGCACTCTTACAGAGAAGGCCACCCCAAATGATTGGTTAAAACCAATATTATGGTGACAAAACTGAGGGAGTGGAAGGAAGGTTATTAGCCTTCAGCACGATCAAAACAAGATTTAGGTTTTACTATTCACAAACTATTTGCATGCTTAGGGAGGCATTTAGGTTCAACTTAAGTTCAGTTAGTTAATGCATTGTTCCTTCTGGCAAGGGTTTTTTGTAAATGCAACAAGATCTAATCAAGAGATGTCTATTGTCAGATTCTAAACAGAGATGGGCAAGAGGAGGGAACAGGAAAAGAAAACCTATGTGTCAAGGAGTGCCTGATAGAAATAGGCACAAATTAAAACAAGAAGGAAATTTTTTTAAAACATTGCTAATTCATTGATTCAAATTTGCATTCATATTCCTCCGTAATGAATAAGAATTAATGAAATTTTAGCAAATTTTAATTCATCCATTTGTTGGGCTATAAAATGGCCCCTGGGCTTCTAGAGAGATACCCAAACCAAAGAGAAGCTTCCCCCAATTCTCTTAATACACCTCAGGTTGTAGCTTTTGAATGACATGAAAGGGCTGAAGATTGTTACTAGAGATGGGCACGAATTGAAAAAATTACGTTTTGGTTTTTCATTGCGGGTCTGTTTCCGTTCGTTTTCATTTTTCGTGATTTTTTTTGAAAAAAAATCATTTTCTTTTGTTTTTTGTTTTTCATTTTTACCCGCTTTTTGCGCGACTTAAAGCATTTCCACATGCAGACGTCCCCCAACGCCCCAGACCAAAGGGAAAACACTAAAAAAATGATGCTGGCAGAGACACAGTATAGACTAGGTATGCAGGGAGGCTGCAAAGGCAGTGGTGGGCGTTGCCCAGGGCGTGAGGCAGCCGCAGAGTGACTGCACTGCAGGGCAGGGAAGGGTACTCACCGAGAGGTACACATGCACACAGGGAGGCTGCAAGAGAAATCTCTTCTTTCTCTCCCCTAAGAGCCAGGCTGCAGCCAGCAGTAATGAATCGCAGAGACAGCAATCCCACCCTAACTCCCACCACAGACTGCAAGGAGGATGAGGGCTGCCAAAGCTTTTTATGCCTTCTGTGGCTGCCACACCTACCCAGTCTGCAACCTGGGCATGCTATTGGTTGAAATTGTCCAAGAATTTACATGATCCCATCACATGGCTTGCATCCATCTTGTGGCTGGAATCCATTTTGTGTCATCCTTAAAGGGAAAAGAAAAAATACATTGCAATGGGAGAAAGACAAAAACAAATGTTTTAAGGACCGCAACCCCCGGTAGGTAATAATTTCAAATAATTATCCATGCGTTTTTACAGATGTCCAGGGCATTTTAATACCCAAGAAATCAATATTAGGCATCTGGGAGCCATTTTGGGTTAATGTCCCCTAACTCCCCTTAAAGGGAAAAAAATACAGTGATCTGCAAAAAGACATAAATGCACGTTTTAAGGACCCCAACCCCCCTGGTAGGTATTATCAGGCAAAATAAATAATTATTGCTGGGTTTTTCCAGATATTCAGGATGTTTTTTAACATTTAAAAACAGCTCATTTTATTGTGCATCACCATTAATGAAAATGAAACGTAACAAACCTAATTTTCATGGTTTTGTTTGGTTTGTTCCAATTTCATCACAATTTTTGTTATTCGTTTCATTGCATAATGAAACAAATAACGAATAACGGAACAATTTTTTTCATTTCGTGCCCATCTCTAATTGTTACCTATTGGTTGTTCTTGTATTTTTGTTTCCAAGGATGAGAAGATGTACTTATGGAATTGCTTGCTTCAGAGGCTTTTACTGTTTATGTGGTTTTGGATAGGATAGCCCTTGACTTGGAGGGGAAGTTGGCATTGGACATAAAAATGTCTTGGAACCACTTTTGTCCCTCTTCCATCAGAATGCCCACAGATTCCTTTTCATATGCAGTAGATAAAGTCAGGTGGTCAATGTTCCGTTCCCCCAAGGCCCGGAAATAAAGAGGCGAGACAACTCCCGGAAATAAAGAGGCGAGACAACTTCAGCTTTGGGTACAATGGGCCACAACTTTATTTATAACTTATCAACTTATTAACTGGGTTAGTCAGGACCTGTGAAGGGACCTGATCCATAGTGCAAACTGGTAACGAGATGGGATGCAATACTTTAGCCAATAAGTTCAATATAAAGGTAAATTCGCCCAGGTGAGCAGCCGCCCACCTGCTGAGCATCGCGATAGGATGGGCGAATCTGGAAGCCCGGCACAGCCCTCGAGATGCCTAAATTCATATTCCAACAATCATTGTCTGATGACATAGCCAATGGTGATAGCCAGAATTTGAGGGCTGTATATTGCCGAATGGGTTACCTAATTAGAGCTTTACCTGAATTCGGTTACCAGTTGCACTACCTGCCAAGTTAGTGACCAACGGGAAAGAAGCCCATCCCCGAGGTGAGGAGAATGGGATGGGCGAAAACGTGTGGCTACTCCCGGCCAATCTGAGAAGCCACCAAAAATTCCCATCCAGCCCCAGAAGGCGACCAGTGAATCTCATTCTCCGACCTAAGGGGGGAGGGCGGGACCGAGGATCTGAAGAACTGACAGGCTTGGGAGGGGGCGGGAGCCTATTTATAGACTCCCATCCCTGGACAAGAAGTCCCGGATGGGCACAAAGTTTTCGCGCCCAAAATCCGGGACTGGGGTGGCAAATGCGCCCTTCCCCCAATAAATGGGTTTCAGAGCTGCCCTTCTGACTAAAGCATATTACATATCCCACAGAGTAACCGTTCAGAAATATGTGGCATCCTGATTAGCATTCATTTGGCATTGAGCTGTCAGAAGAAACTTCTGACCACCTAACTTTCACCCACTACTATGCTAGTCTGGGCTCAACTCCCTCTCCTTGAGTTGTCAGCACTTTTGCAGCTAACTATCAATATAAACACAGATACCAGCTGTCTTTTTTAATCTAGCAGCAATATGAAATTGCTAATACAGATCTGACACTTTGGCACTGATCCCCTGCCTATGATTCTCCTTAATATACTTCCTCCTTGCCTAGGGAGAAGTTAAGCAACTGTGCATCAATAATGCAGGGATATCAATTTCACCTTTACAATAACATATTTCTAAAAAAGGCCCTTTACATTATATTCAGAGTTTTATTGTGCTATTGGGAGTGATACTAGGCAAAATTATGCTCCCAAGGCTTTCACCAACTAGGAAAGCGATATTTGCCCACACCTGTTTCCTCTGGAGCCACCAGTGTCCTCAATGCAACTGCTCCAGGGTTTTCCTTCGGCCATCAGGAGCAGAACCTGAGGGGCCAAAGGAGGAGAGGAGACAATGTAAAGAGTGCAGGTAGATTTCTATTCAGCCTGTAGAAATATCTGCTGTATCAAAGACATCCTACTGCTAATGGACAGAATTGTGGGTTGTGAAATTAAACCACTAAACCAGGCATGTCCAAACTTCGGCCCTCCTGATGTTTTGGACCACAACTCCCAGAATTCTAAGCATAGATTGCCAGTGACAAAGGACTGTGGGATCCTGATCCCAGTTGGTCCTACTTTAGTTATCTGGTGCTCACTTATTTGTGGTACAGTTTCTTTTCTTGCTATTGATCTTGCTTACATTCCAGAATAGATGGGGTGTGCATGTGCCAAATGTATAGCACTCTGATTTGAATCAGACAGTAAGTGAGCATGCTTGGGCAAAACAAGCAACTGACTGGGAACACATCTTCCTCCATCCCGACACACATTGTGACTGGATGTGGAAATCTTATGAGGAAGCAAGAACATTTTGGAAGCTTTGTGTATAAACTGGTGATCCATCAGCTGATGGTAGTGCACTGCAGACCCATTCCAAACCAGACCAATTCCCTCCACATTTCAGTTCCTCCCTTCCAACCTGGAACCCTACAGATATATTGACATCAGGGCACATCAATTCACCTCCTAAACCTGTGTGGTGTGGATCATTGCTGATTTGTTGAGCAAATTCTTGGATTTAATGCTTCCAAAGAGTTGTCATAGGGCCTTTTCACACGACCCCTAAGATCCGCTGGCCACTTAAATTCGGACCAGAGATCTTAGGGGTTTGTCGCTGTTCCTGCGTTCCCACCCCCTCCGCACTCCTGGCTGCTGGCTGCGTGAGGGGAGGGAGAAAAAAAGGAAGAAAAGAATGCTGCTCACCTCATTCTGCCGTCCCGGCACTGCATTCAGATCTCTTAAAGGGGCGGGGGGCAAAAAAAGAACAAACAGAAGCAAGGAGAGCCGGGCAGTCACTATGTTATATCCGCATCAGGAATTTTCACCTCCAGAGAGCAGGTACCTGAAAAGTGCGCTGGGATGCGCTTAGGTGGGCATGGTCGCACATCTGTAAACACCGGAGCTTGTGGGGAAACAATTTTAAGCTCTGGAGCTGGAATCCATTTGCAGCGGAGTTTAGGGGTCGTGTACAAAGGGCCATAACTGATGACCATCATCTACTACCTATTCTGATCATTTTCTCAAATTCTGCATCTTTTAAAACTCTCTGAGTTTTCATCATTGCAATGTTGTGATACAATACTTAAACTGCTCCTGAAATGGAAGTTGAAGTTTTAGTTGTGCATTCTGTGGCTGGATTATTTGGTCTACCCTGTTCCTAAGGGTCATCACTGGCCTTTTACAGCATTCAGTTCCATCATTAATTTTTGGAGAGATGACAATTCCATTTTTGCACCATGCATAACTTTGCATTTTTTACTGCACTACAAATGTTGATGGATATTAATACCCATCATCTCTTACTCTTGGCTATGGTGACTAGGGCTGAAAGGAGTTCTAGTCCAGTATCATTTGGAGAGTCACGCTTGCCCTCTTGTTTTTTTCCCTCCAGGCAGACATGGGACCCAATTGGAAATGGTACTTTTAGGGACTAGTATCCACAGCATTCCAAATGTAGCCACATGGTAGAAGGAAGTACTTCATACAAACAATGCTTACTTATTTCAAACTCGCATGCCATCTGTTTAAAATGATGCCAACTTAAGACAGCTAACAGCAATACTGTAGTAGCAATAGGCACTATTGTGATTCTTTGTGTTTTATTTGCATTGCCTTCCCCAAGAATCAGAGGTAGACGGGGGCCCAGGATAAATGGGGCACTTTCCCACTTCAAGCACAAATTTGCCTCCAATCAGCCCACTACTGCTTGCCCCCTTCCCAAACATGAGGGTCAAGGTTTCACTTGTTTTCCCTTTTGCTACATGTATGTATGGATGTTTATCTGTGCATGCCTGAATACTCCCCTCTGACCTTGGTTGTGTCTATCTTTGCCACTCCTGGCCTTCTGCCTCAACACACACAGTAAGCACTACCAGTTTAGACCATTTTCCTCCTCATAAGGTCCAGACCAGGGAAAAAGTGAAGCCAGGAGAGCATGTACCATAGAGCTCACTACAACAGACAACCAGGCATTGCAGTTCAAAGCCATAGTCCAGAAAACAATGCAAACATGTCAAGACTAGAGATGGGCATGACTTGGCGGAATTCCCGTTTCCGTTTCCGTTACGCAACGGAAACGGTAACGGGAATTACTCCGCCAGAACTCGAACTTGAACCGACTAAACAATAATTGGGTCTGATTTGTCGTGGTCGTTCCTGGCATCACGGCGATCCCGCAATGCCAAGCGGCACAGAAAAAAAGTTTTTAAAAGTTAAAAAAAACCCGATTCCCGGCCAAAAAGCAGGCGGAAATATGCCTGCCTGTGTGAGGGCTCAGGGCACCTACCAGAGGGGTGGTTGACCCCCACTCTCCTGTCCTGGGCTGCTCTGGTGGTGGGGGAAATCCTCGTCGTAGTCGCTCGCAAAGCACCGGACTCGCCGCCGGCCGCTGCAATTCAAGCGGAAGCGGCACAGAAAAAAAGTTTTAAACTCCCCCCCCCATTCCCGGGCCAAAAAGCAGGCAAAAATATGCCTGCAGTGCAGAGTGCACCTACCAGAGGGGTGGTTTCTGGGGGGGGGGTCCCGGCCTCCCCCCCCCTCTCCTGTCCTGGGCAGCCGGACTCGAGTCGCCAATCGCCATGCGGTGCGGGTGGGGGATCCAAAATGGGGCGGCGACCGCAATTTTTTTTTTTGAAATCGTGATCCAAAAACACACAAGCACCACACAGAAACATGCGAAAATTGCTATTTTAAAACTGCCATAATTTTTACAATAGCAGTGGGTTTTTCTTGCAACAAAATGTCTCCTTTTTCCTCTCTCCAATCTATTGATTTTATTTTATTTTATTTATTTTATTTTATTTTATTTACACCTTCGCAATGATGGGCTGGCCATGGGAGTGACCATGCAAATTTTTGGAGCCATTCCACCAATTGCATGGCCACTTGGCCAGGTTGACCACAGAGACTTCTGGGATGTGCCAACCTGGCATAAAAAGCCCACTAACCGTAGCCCGAACCCGAACCCGAACCCTAAGCCTAACCCATACGCCAGTACACTGTCCTTCTAAGTGGGTCAGAGAGGCCCCCAGAGGTGCACCCCAATACTCACCCTAGCCTCACCCGTAACTAGCCTAACCCTAGCCCTTGTGCTAACCCTAACCCTAAGCCAGATCTGTACTTGCATTGCACTATAGCAAGTACAATTCCCTTCTTAGTGGGACACAGTGGGTGCAGAGAGTCTGCCAGTCCGCCACTTGTGGCTCTGGGTGATTCCTGCAGGCTTGGCTCGGCCGGCAGCATGTGTGACATCATGCAAACCATGCCCCCGAGGCCTGACTGATGCAGGGAGGGCACCCCAAAAAGAGGGGTGCCTCTGCCAGTCTGCTGTGTCTCTCCGTGCAACTGGGTATGCAATCATAGCCATATGGCTATGCATGCATGCCCTTTTGCAGCAGGTGAGGAGAGGAGACCCTCATGTATGAGGGGTCTCCAGGAGCCTGCTTTCCCTAGTGGGTGAGGATAGGAGGCACCCACCCCCAAAAAAAGAGGTGCCTCCAGGAGCCCACTACCCCCAAACCAGTTTAACGACAGACAAAAAAACAAAAAACGAAATGACAAATTTTTGCGAAGTTTCGTGAAAAACGGAAACGAGCCAACACAGGCCGCCTCCGACACACGACAACTCGAAAACATCATTTTCCCTAGTCGTGCCCATCTCTAGTCAAGACACCCCAGAGAAAAAGATCCAGGCACACAGGAAAAAAGCAGGAAACTCTCAGACAGGTTATTGCAAGGTGCTTGTAGTTCTTCTGACAGCATCTGACCTGGAGATGTTCAGGCGTCAAGAGAAATAGCTCAGCCACTGGGTCTCTCTAGACAATGATTCCCAACCTTGGGTCCCCAGACTTGGACTAACATTCCCACTGGCCTTCACCACTGGCTATGCTGGCCAGGATTTCTGGGAGTTGTAGTCCAACAACATATGGGAACCCACGGTTGGAATGCACTGTCATAGGAAGAAAACCCATTTGTGAGTAGAAGGCACATTTGGGGAAATAGGAAAATGTTATCCAATCCAATATGTATCCAAATACTTGGTATACAAATTGGGACCAAACCACCATCAGCTGATCTGGAGATGATACAAACCATATTGTTCTTAAGTGTCTGCAGATATTCAAAGGTATTGTGTATTCCTGCAATGGGGGTGGAGGAAAACAAACCTGAAAAAGAGGGAAATAAAGGGATATAACTTGAGACTGGAAGACAGAACAGGAGTGTGTGCAAGGCAGCACCATTAGGCTTGGGAATGTAATAGACCAGGGGTCCTCAATCTAAGGCCCCGGGGCCAGATGCGCCCCCCCAAAGTTCCTGAATCCGTCCCCCAGGACCAATTGCAACCCCCCACCTACCCCCTGCTTTGCGAGCAAGCCAGCCTCCGCAGCTGCTTCTATTGCTGAGGCAGTTTAAAGCAGTGGGCTATGTCGCTTCTCCCACTTCTCCCAACAACCACCCAGATGATCTGCGTTGCTAGTGGGGCATTCAAAGTGGGAGGGCAAGGTCCCCCACTCCCACCACCCACCGCCCGGATGGTCGGGGTGCCGGGTGCAGCCAAGTTGGGCAATTTAAAACAGGAGGGCTGCGGCAAGGTCTCCCACTCCCTCCATGGCTCTGAGGCCCCACCCCTGCTCCTTATTTATTTATTTATTTATTATTATATTTGTATCCCGCTTATCTCCACAATGGGACTCTAAGCGGCTAACAACAACAAATATCACAATACAATCAAATTAAAACATTTATCCTATTAGATCCTAAAATCCTAAAATGCAAGAATCCAAAGGCCTCCAAATGCATCCCAGCACGTCAAAGATGTAAATCCTAACAAATAAAATTGGAGGCACCAATGGTCGTATTAATAAGCGATGGCGGAGAAGAAAGAGGGGGAAAAAATATTAAAATTCACCAAAAGCCTCTCGAAAAAGAAAGGTCTTTAAGGATTTTCGAAAGGCCTGCAGGGACTCTGCAGAGCGCACTTCGCTAGGGATGGCATTCCATATGGATGGGGCTGCCACAGAGAAGGCCCGTTCCGGGTGACCGCCTTCCGGGCCTCTCGGGGTGGCAACCCCTGGCGACGCTCGCACCTGCCGAACTGGGCGGGCCGAGATGGATCGCTGGACGATACGCTCTGACAGGTATTCCGGTCCCAAGCCATGGAGGGTTTTATAAACTAAAACCAAGACCTTGAATCTAATCCGGGCTGCAATGGGCAACCAATGCAGGCGAGCCAGGACTGGGGTGATATGGTCATAACGACGCACACCAACCACCAGCCTGGCTGCCGCATTCTGTACCCGCTGCAGACTCCGGAGAAGAGTCAAGGGCAACCCCATGTAGAGCGCGTTACAGTACTCCAGCCTCGAGATCACCAGTGCTTGGACCACTGTTCTCAGAGAGTCAACATCCAGGTATGGGCGGATCTGGGCGATCTGGCGAAGATGGAAATAAGCGGCCCTGGTCACCGACGCCACCTGAGCCTCCATGGTCAGCGCCGGGTCCAGGACCATGCCCAGATTCCGCACCCTCTCCACAGGCTGGAGGGAGACCCCCCCCCAGCTGCGGAAGAGGGCCACCGTACCCAGATGGTGAGCTCCCAAAGAACATAACCTCCGTCTTCTCGGGGTTGAGCTTCTCCACCCTGCCCACCTGTCTTCCTTGTGTGGCTGCCACCTGTGTTACTGTAGTTGTGAGGAATGAAGGGGGTAGGCGGAGGCAGCGCCAGCCAGCCTTCCGATCCAGAGCAGCCATGGCAGTGGACCGCTGGAGGGATGGATGGCAGGTGACCGAGGGGGAAATGGAGCTACTTCCTACCCACCCAACCCCCTCTGAGCTGCTGCCTTGCTTCGTGGAGCAAGGGAGGGGAAGAGGGAGCACGGCCATGGCTGGAGGCTGAAGCTGCCACCACCATCAACGGGTTAGAGACCAGCGAGGAGGAGGTGGTAGAGAAAGAAGAGGAGGGAAGAGAAGGCGAACGGTGGCCAGGGCCTGGTTCCTGGGAGGCTGGCGGGGCTGCATTTGTCCCCAGTTGGTGATGGGCGGGCTGGTGAGCCAAGAGAGCACCACAGCCTGGCTGGATTCGGCCAGTGAGCGGGTTGCAGGTAGCTTTGGGCATGCCTTCCTGCCTCCCCTCCCTCCTTCCCAGCCCTTACTCCCTCACTCCCTCACTCCCTTCTTTCCTTTCTATTCCTCACGTGTTTCATGGAATGCAAACTTGAGTTTCCATATAGTTTGACCAGCAAATTCTCTGCCTCATTATCTGAAATACCTGAATGTCCCCTGGACTTATGGGAGAGAGAATACTCTAGTGTCATAGTTCCTAACCTTGAGTACCCATATATTCTTGGTTTAAAACTCCCAGAAGCCTTCGCTACCAGCTGTGCTGGCCAGGATTTTTATATTTCAAGAACATATGGGGACCTAAAGTTGGGGACCTCTGATATAGTCCACATTTACCAAAGGTGGTTTCATTTGTCGATCTCACTTCCATGAAATTTCAGACATCTCCCCCCATCCCCACCAAATTCACAGAAAAACACTGATCATTCATAGCAGAACACCTAGTGATGAGTCCTGCCACCCTGTCAAAGGGACAAAGCACTGGCACATCACCTGAAGCCTCAGTCTTGCAGAATCCCTTCCTGGTGACTCTGTCATATCACTCCCTTCCTTGCGCCCCTCATTTATTTATTTATTTATTTATTTATTTATTTATTTATTTATTTATTTATTTATTTATTTATTTATTTATTTATTTAATGTTTTAACCTCACCTTTCTCCCTGGGAAAAGGACCCAAGGTGGATTACAGAATGAGGAATAATGTACCGTCCATTAAGACATGTTCAGAATGAGGGATAATATAATTTCCAGTACAATTAAGACATGTTGAGAAAAGGGAACTGAGGAACATCTTACAGCATTAATAGACAACATTACATTAAAGCTACAAGAGAATGCAAGCAGCTAAAGGGGAGTAAAGTTCTATGTAAAGTTATGATTGATGGAAAATAGAATTGAAAACATAGTGTCAATGTAAACCCATAAGGTTATAAGTAGTTATAAACACAAAGTCTATGTGATCCTATAGATTCATATAAAAGACACGTAATAAGTAGTCCATCATTCAGGTAAAGCTTGCCTGAAGAGAAAGGTCTTTGCCTGTTTCCAGAAAGACAACAGAGATAAGGCAGTCCTGGCCTCTAATGGGAGGGAGTTCAGAGTCTTGGCGCAGCAGCTGAGAAGGCCCTTTCATATGTTCCCACAAGACATATCTGTGAGGATGGCGGGATGGAGAGAAGGGCCTCTCCTGATGATTTTAACACCCAAGTTGGTTAATATTGTGAGATTCAAACATTGTGGTAGCTAGGACCCAGGCTGTACAGTGCTTTGTAGGTCAAGGTCAGCAGCACCTTAAATTTTACTGGATAGCTGAGTTCAACCAAGGATTCAATAGAATCACCCATCAGAGAAGTAGGAAACTCCCCAAGGGGGTTAAAAGTCATCTGGATTCATCAACCTTCTGGGACATACTGCTTTTGTCTGACTCCACCCACCCCCCAGGCTTTGAGTTACAGTGAGCCTAAAGCACACCATATAGTGGTCTGTCCATGACAATGGGACTACAGAAAGTTCCTTTACCTCAGTGTCCCCACTGTCCATATCAGGGCAGAAGACCAGGTCTAAAGTGTGGCCTGCAGGATGGGTTGAGTTAGATACCATTTGGGCCAGACCCCTTCTTGACATGGAAGCCATGAAGTCTTCAGACACCCCTGACAGAGCTGCCACAGCATGGATGTTAATGTCCCCCAGAACAATGAGCCAAGGGGACTCCAACATCAGCCCTGTTATCAATTCAGTAAGCTGAGGTAGAGATGTTGTTATGTCACTCGGAGGGTGATATTCCAAGAGAATTCCTATTTTGTCCCTGGCTCCTACTTTTAAGTATATATATTTAAAACCAGGAAATTGTGGAACATTGCATCTATCAAGAGTGATAAAGTTGCGGTAGACTATTGCTATTCCTCCACCACCCGTCCCCCTGGTCTAGCCTGTTGTTCCACAGAGAAACCTGGATGACAGAGCTGAGTGAGGTTGACACCCCTGGCCTCATCCAGCCAAGTCTCTGTGATGCAAGTGAGATCTGCACGTTCTTTCAGGATCAGGTCCTGAATGATTGTTGATTTTCCATTCACTGATATTGCATTTACTAGCAAAGTGTTCAGTTCAAGGATCCTGTTCCCACATTTTCAGAGCAATTCAAATTTGTATGTACCTTGGGAGTTATCAATACCCTGTAGTCCTTCAGAATGGCCCCTTCTATACATATAGACACACATTTCAAATCACTGCCTCATATTTCATGCAAGGCAAGAGAAGCCAGCTCAATTGCCTCCTTGCGTGACTAGCATGGCTCAGGTGCTGCTTGACTTTCTACACTCCAATCTCTGTTTCTGTGCACTGTCAAAGTGTTAAACCAGGAAAAGAGCCACTCTGAAACTCAGGCTGCCTGGAAATGTTTGCTTCTCTGCCACTGAACTCTCTCTCTCTCTCTCTCTCTCTCTCTCTCTCTCTCTCTCTCTCTCTCTCTCTCTCTCTCTCTCTCTCTCTGTGTGTGTGTGTGTGTGTGTGTGTGTGTGTGTGTGTGTGAAATTGTACATGCACACCTTCAAGTGTCTTTACTGTTGAGGTAGAGTGAAGGAGGGGGCCTGGTAAAAACATGGGGGTAGTCATAAGAAAGCCCCAACCGCTGCTGATTCCTCTGCATTTCACAACCTGCATAAGAAGAAGATTGTCTCCAGGTAGCAGCTTCTCAATTCCATTCCCATGGATTCTTGCCTCTCCTCCCTAGTAGCTGCAGCTACCTGGAGACAGTGTGTATGTGTGTGTACACACACTCACGAAGGGAGAGGAGTGCATGTAAGTTTTCTGGAGGTACTGTTCACTTCCAAATTTTGTGACTTCACTACTGAATACACTACACTAGTTCTTATGACCCCAAACACACAACTTCAGCTCTACCTATCTAAGTCACAGTTCACTTTTCCAGCCACTGAGATCACATGAACTATGAAGGTTTTGTTTATGATCATTCAAAGTACTAATAGGCTGCTAATCACATCATCTTTCTGTTTTTCTATTGCAGAGACTGGTGCTTACAAGAATTGACTAAGACAGGACTTTCATATTTTTAAATACCAAAAATCATAGGTCCCTTCTAAGGACTGAAGGGTTTGCACAATTGTTACTGGTTTACAGTTATTTCCCCAGACTCATTTGATGACTCCTAAATTCCAGCACTGAGAGACGCTTCCAAGGGAGTTAGCTATCCCCTATCCTATTATGTCAATATATAATGCTGTAAGTGGAAGGAAGAAATACATTTCCTCATGATCCCTTCAGGTGATCAGTTTATGCCCTGAACCGTGGGATTTGATTACTCATTATCGCAATCAGTTTAGCTGGTATAGTTCCCAGCAGTGGTAAAAATTATGCACCCTTGTCAAGACGTCTTGTATCACTGTAGGTGCCTTCTGAAGGGGAAGGCAGAAAAAGAAGCATAAATAAGGCAACCTTCATTTTTCACACCAATTTGCTTAGTCTCAAATGGCTTTCCCTGGAACAGCCCTTGGCCCGTTAAATCTTGTGACAGCATAGGTCATTCAAGGCCCACTCCTCAGTCATTTTAAAGTGCTAGTGTCACTCGATGAGTCCCTTCCAGTTCTCATCATTTCTTCCTCCCCAGAGGCCTCCCAAACCGTCGTATGTGTTGCACATAGTAGTAATTTAGGCCCTCAGTAATTTCAGGTTCTCCTGCCATTCTACCTCCAAGGTGACATGGACAGCACAATGCCACTTATTCTAAGGGACAGATAAGTGAGAACATAAGCTGTTCCCTGGACAGTCAATTATAACTCCATAGCATTCACCGACATAAACATACTTTGGTCTCTTAACCTCCTTTTGTTGTTTAGATGCTATCGAGACAAAGCAGAGGAATATTGTTATTATTCTGTACATCCAACAATTTCTAAATCACAGCTAGCTGTGTTCTTATATATAGATAGTTTCCCCCATAGTTCATAGCCTTGATATTTAAATGTTCAGAGATAAACTCTATGTTTAGAGATTCTGTAACAATGATGGCTGGATTCTATTGATGATAAATCAGTAATTGACCAGCTACTGTTCAGCGTACCATACAGAGCTACATAAATCTTGTCCTGTTCCTTCAATAGGGCTAAATTAATGGGCAGAGTCAAAACACGTCTAAAAAGCAAAAAAAATCTCCCTGTAAGAAGCTGAGGTCTTACTGAAGTGATAAGAACAAAAACAAACTCTAGAGAGGTAAGCATAACTTGAAAATAAGAAGGAAAAGAAATTGAATTGCTTAAACGCTTAAAATATTTTGCATCTGAAGCAGAAAATGAGCAGCCAGGGAGCTCACTGTCAGCTTGTAAATGAAAAATGTGTATGTTTCAGAAGGAGGACAGGAAGATTTCGGAGAAGTGGAGCAAATTCGCAGCACTGCTAGAATTGAAGACACCCACCCGTAAATCACTTCCCCATTGAAGAGGTGGTTTCTGAAGAGTTTGAAATAAATAGGAGTGACAGCCAATCTTAAAGCTATTTTTAAAAACAGTATTCTACAGAGACGTTCAGAAATTTGGCAT
Source organism: Phrynocephalus forsythii (assembly GCA_029282475.1). Classification (NCBI taxonomy): domain Eukaryota; kingdom Metazoa; phylum Chordata; class Lepidosauria; order Squamata; family Agamidae; genus Phrynocephalus; species Phrynocephalus forsythii. The sequence continues at coordinate 97,475,629 of JAPFRF010000005.1, forward strand.
GATAAAAATTAGCCTGATGGATTTATAAACTGAATGAAAGACTAATTAAAACCAGAATTACTGGACCTCGACACTCATAGAATCATAGAATCATAGAATTGGAAGGGACCTCAAGGGCCATCCAGTCCAACCTCCTGCCATGCAGGAACCCCATCCCAGTATTTCCAACAGATGGCCATTCAGCCTCTGCTTAAAAACCCCTAAAGGAGACTCCACCACCCTCCGTGGCAGCATATTCCACTACCAAACAGCTCTAACCATCATGAAGTTCTTCCTAACATTCAAATGGAATCTCTTTTCCTGTAGTTTGAAACCATTGCCCCGTGTCCTGGTTTCTGAAGCCATGGGGGAAAAGCCTGTTCCCTCTTCAATATGGCATCCTTTCAAATATTTTATCATAGCAAATATTGAAACAATATTTTAAATATTTAAACACTCAGTTCACCCACCCTATCCCATGTATATTCCTTACAAAGGAGAGGATGCTGGAGAAAGAAATACCACCACCAAATCATGATCTGTGTTAGTCTATTCACCATCACCCAAGATGTTCACGTGAAATGTCCGAAGAAAGCTGTATACGTGCAGGTTGGAATGTGAAGCTCACTTGTTAAATCATTCATGCTTGTTGATTTAGGCTATCACAGCCAGACAAGACACCTTAGACTACCACAAATGTCTTCCCCTTTGGGCACAGCATGGCAAAAAGTGCTACTTTGTCTCATCACAGTCTCTATCATTTTCACAAATGGCCTTTACACAATATTAATAGCCCTTCCCTTTGAGAAACAAAGAGTAAAACAGAGGGAGAGGGAGACAGAGAACAGAGTGACTAGCTGTTGTTTCAAATTGGAGAACAAAAAAATGTGGGCTGTAGTCCTCCAAGTATTGCTGCTTCACATCTATGCAGACCTGATAACTAAAAGGAGGTTGGGAAGTAGATGTCACAAAAGGTTTTTTCCCATCACTTGCACAGTAACTCCCTTGATTCCACTTCCTTCCTGCATCTACTGCTAGCCTGATGTACAGTCAGATTTTTCTGCAGTTGGTGTTACTTGTGTCAAAGCATGATTTTCACAATTTGGCTTATTTTACACAAAACTCTTCCCATTCTCATTTTCTTCTTTTGTCAGCAGCCCACAGTCTGTCTCCCAATACACAGGACAAGGAGAATAGTTTTGCAGTTCAGCATTCCTGGATGAGTGGACTAAATAAGCTGATGGTAGGCCAGTTGCGTAAACTGACACCTGAGTGGAAAATCTAGAGGTATGGTTTCCCAATCATTCAGAGGGTCCATGCAGCATCTACTTGCATCTTTTCACATGTTCTCCTGAAATTGTGGCTGTAATCGGCTGCATTTATCAATAGTTTATTTCTCCTATAGAAAGGGGGAGGGGGAGAACATGGGTCTAGAACAGTGGTGGCGAACCTTCGGCACTCCAGAAGTTTTGGACCACAACTCCCAGAGTCCTTTTTCATTGGCAATCTAGGCTCAGAATTCTGGGAGTTGCGGTCCAAATCATCTGGAGTGCCAAAGGTTCGCCACCACTAGTCTAGAATAAGGAGAATTAGCTTTGGTATTTACATGGAGAGTTACAGCTGAACCCATCTCTAAAATTCTTTGACTGTCAAAATGCATGTGATATAGACCTTCCCACAGAACTGTTACCATAATTGTTCACCAAATCTAGCAGGAATGTGAGAAGATCAGTAGGTACTTGCATGTATTTGAAAGAACCCTTGGCGCTTACTGGGATAAGCTGCACTAGATTAGGCCCAATGAATCAATAGAGATGTGGTGAGTCAAAATCCTTTATAACTTCTAGTGATTCGAATAGGCCTATTCAAGGTATGATGTACTATGCTAAAGTAAGCTGCAGTAGAGTAGGCTCATTTAGTTGTGACATACTACATTATGCAACAGGACTTCAGTCAGGGAGTAGGAACAGATATAGTTTGACATTCTAACAATAAAAAGGAAAAAGTGGTTGTCCTAAATCTTCATTGGTGGATAAGGTTTAATCTAGTCATAAATGATCAAAAATCAGGGCAACAGTGAGATAAGCTAATTTTGTTGGTGGGAAAATTGTCCAGAAGGCAGAATGTAAAGAGGTATTTCTAGTATCTGAACTGGCAGTTCAAAATGATACTGCATGAGCTACTTAAGAAAAAATGATATTGGGGTCATACTTAATAGCTCAATAAAAACAACTCTGTGTGTCGTAGCAGGAAAAAAATGCAAATTCTATGGTAGGTATCCTTGGAAAGAGATTAAAAACAAGATAGCTGGTAATCATAATGCCTTTATATGAATTTCTGGAGGTTTTGTTTGTGATGCCGTGTGCTGTTTAGATAGCTCTATATTAAAAGGACATTGTATGGGGTATCTTTCCTTAATGTAAGCATTTCATCTTCCCCATCTGAAAGTGGGTGTTTAAAAGAGCAGGAGACAGGACACAATATGGTGTGCAGGTTCTGATAGCCCCTCATCCTCCAAGCATCATCACTTAGTACTGTACCTATCCAAGCCAAATACAGTAACCCCCCGCCTATTGCGCGGGTTAGGGACCCACCCGACCCGTGATACATGAAAATCTGCAATATGCGGAAGCGGGACGGAAGGGGGCGGGGTGATCAGAGGGGCAGAGGTGGCGGGGAGATATGTGATCGCTCACTCCCCCATGTGGCTCTGAGGCCTCCCGGAGGGGTGGGAGAGCGATGTGATTGGTCCCTGCCACCCCCACACAGCTCTGAGGCCTCCCAGATTGGTTTGGGGGTTTGGGGAGTGATGTGATTGCTCCCCGCCACCGTCCCCCCGTAGGTATTGCGATCCCACAGTATAGTGGGACCGCAGTACCTGAACCACAAAATGTCGGGGGTGACTGTAATGAAAAGGGGGACTTTGGTATGAGGGCAGGACAGGCGTGACTATCACTTAACTCTCTGGCTTCTACAGTAGAGGGTGAGGTGTAAGTCAGCAAAATCTGTGGCATCTGCACAGTGTCATTCTTGACTGTGGAGCACATGAGACAGAAAGCTGAGTGATCTTTCATGCACCCTCCCCCCTGGACATTGCATAGGGAAGCTGGCATTTCTACCTGCCCCTACATTTCTGTGCCTGGTAGCCCACTCACATCCACTTGGCTTGCTATGCTAGAGAGGGAGGGACACGGCCCAGAAGAGGAACTGGTGATACTCTCACATTTATTGGATAAAGATGGAGATGGGAGGAGAAGGCAGGTTAGTTGAAATTCAGCAGTCATCCAAGACCACCCTCACACACAGTGAATGACTACTTCTATAGAGCAAAAACAAAAAGCAGGGGGAGACAGAGAAGGGAGGCAGACCAACCTGCCAGACACCAGCTGTCAATAGGGGAGGAGAATGCAGCTTCCTTGAAAGTATGCCTAGCTGCAGAGGCGGCAAGCAGTGGCATACATCCTCAAGGCCACGTACATGCGAATTGGGCTCTCTGTGTCTCTGCCATACAGCAAGGACAAGCAGGAGAAAGTGATCATCCATCCTTTTCATGCTCCTCCCCTTCTTCTTGCCTTGGTTTCAAGACTCCCCAGAGCCAGGTATTGAAGAAAGAGAGGGCTGTGTACAGATATGGTCTCTGATAGGAAACTGTGTCCTCCATTTCCTCTTTCGGACAGATGGCACAAGCCACAGCTGCTTGTGCCATAGCTCAGTTTACATTCGAAGAAATTGCTATCTCCTCCTCTATAGAGGACTTGCTTTTGGTAGTAGGCACATGAAAGACAGGAGGGCCTGGTGTGATCTGGTCCACAGAGTCACAAAGAGTTGGACATGACTTAATGACTCAACAACAACAAACAAACAACAACAACAACAACAACAACATGGTTGTCTCCTCTCTCCCTACATTTGGAGTGTTTGTGTAGGTGGCCTTGGTTCCTGCTCCCCAGCTCCCATTCGAGTAAGCCAGCCTCCCCTGCTTCCCTGAAAAATGGGATTAAGCTGTTGTCTTTCCATTCTTCACAGCCTGCAGAGCAACTTGAATGAGCAATATTGAAGAGGTAACAGGTTTGTTTTCCATGGCTTCAGAGACTAGGACTCGGGGCAATGGTTTCAAAGTACAGGAAAAGAGATTCCATTTGAACATTAGGAAGAACTTAATGACAGTTAGATGCTGCCACAAAGGGTGGTGGAGTCTCCTTCTTTGGAGGTTTTTAAGCAGAGGTTGGATGGCCATCTGTCGGAAATATTGTGATGGGGTTCCTGCATGGCAGGGGGTTGGACTAGATGGCCCTTGAGGTCTCTTCCAACTCTATGATTCTATGATCCTCCTAGGACCAAGATCGTGCAGAGGCTTCAAGGTCCTGGTCCCCCCCCACCAAGGCTCTCCCATCTGAGACAACCAGTACACATGGCCTCATGATACAGTTGATCTAGTAAGTAAAACTTGGGACAGTGTGTGGTGGCTTTAACATTGGTTTGTGTTGCAGAATTTTGCGTTTTTGCTTACATGCTTCTAGCTGAGCAGCAAATGTGTAAGAATTCATAGAACAGAATAGCTTCAGGTTTCCCAGACCAGACCACCTCTTTTCTCATGGGTTAACACAGTCTTAATCACTCACTCTGAGACATTACTCAGATAATGAATTTTTAAAAAGATATACAGTATTACTTATAGTTGTGAGCAGATCAAAGAGCAAGCTAACAAAACAGACATCAACAAACACAAATGGGAGGAAAGCGCATAGAGGAGAGAATCCGCAGGCAGAGAGGGGACAATTTGTTAGTACTGGATAGATGAACAGTCATCCCAGCCTATAAAGCTTTCTTCCAGACAAACCTACTGTGGGCAGCATTAAAGGCTGCAAAAACTCCAACAGTTTTAACCTGTCATGTTTTAACATCATTTAATACCTTGTCATTTTCAGCACTTTTCAATCTGTTGTATCAGTCTGACATTTAGCACAGTTATGGACTTTATCAGGTGGATTCAGGTGCCAAATTTCAAGTTATTGCCTCAAGAGATTGTGTGTGTGTGTGTGTGTGTGTGTGTGTGTGTGTGTGTGTGTGTGTGTGTGTGTGTGTGTGTGTGTGTGTGTCCACTTCTGAGATTTAAAATGTCCAAGCTTCTTCTTTTGAATGGCCATCTCAAATAAAGTGAAGAATCAATGTGGTGTAACAGACAGAGCATCTGACTAGGTCTTAGGCAATCCAAATTCAAACGCATGCATGGCTGTGGAAATTAACCAGGGTGGAGATGGTGGCAATCGTGAACCAGTCCACGGACAGCTCACATTGCTCAGAAACCCTATTAGAGTTAACATAAAGGAGCAACCTCATGGCAACCAAAGACAGCAGCTTTAAAAAGACACACCCCATCAATCTATTGCTTGTATTAGATAATTTAGTGCAATGCCAAGAGTGAGAAATAGGCTACTTTAATACTTTAGAACAACCAACTAATGGCAGTGTCATGCATATATCAGAATTAGTTTTCAGTTTCCTCCTCCTTTTGTATTGTCTTTTTTCATTTATGATAAGACTACTTAATAATAGTGTTATATGATATCCTGAGCACTCAACTAATATAGCCAAACTCTGTTTTCCTGCCTTTGAGAAAGTGAGGTTGTAAACAGAGGTTAAGATTCTGAAAGGTTGGGGGAGGGGAGAGAGAGAGAAACTGGAATTTTAAAAATATACAGTACTATGGAATACTTGTTTGAAAGGGGGTCTTCATTTTTGTCACTGACCAAATACATTCCTTTGTCCCTTTCCTCCTAAGTTCGCTCTGTTTGTAAAACTATATGTTGATGTCAGAAAGACAGACTCATAATTGTAATAATGCTTAGTTGTGCTAGCAATTTGCTGATATCATGAGAAGACTCTGATAATTGTAATAATAGTTAGTTGTTGTGCTTTTTTAACAGCCTGTTCTCAATCCTTTTTTAAAAAGCCAATCCCACTCATTATTAGAAAGTCTCCTTGCTCTCAGTCTCAGTAAATTATTAAGTAGCTGTTTTAAAAACCATTCTCTTATGAAGCTCAGTGATATATTTACAGTGAATACAGAATTGCCTGGAGGTCTCAAAGGGCACATCAATGAGATCTATTTAGTACCTTAAGCAAAATGCCTGAATAATTATCAGCAGGAAGTTACAGCAATATTCTCAACTCCCTTATAAAGGCTAGGTAGAGAAGTATATTTTAAAAACATGGAGTATATTAAGATATTATTGAAGTGTAGGGATTTAAAAACATGATTGATTAAGAAGTGTTGTACATAATCTTCCCTCAATTGTTTTCGCTTCTTTCTAGTGAATTGGAATGTGTTAAAACTCCGTTGTTATTCAAGAACAAAGCAGGAATCTTTGGCTGTCTAAAAATTAGTAATGAGATCACATGAAGGAGATTTCATTTATATTAGCTTCCTTGAAACAATTTGGCTGAAAACATTGGTTAAAAACAACAGGTCATCACCATTTTTATGCCTCCAACCACTAGAGGGTGTGATCTTCCCACTCAATTATTCTCTGAGTTCTTGTTAAGTTCTCTTTGTTCTTTTTGCAAACATGCAGAGTTGTTAAAATTCCCACAGTTTGTACTAAAGTATGCTTCAGGAATGAGAGGCCAGAGAAGATACAACCATGTGTGCATACTGTGCCGCTTTAGGCACAACTGCTTTGTTCATTCATTTGGGCTTATTAGTGACTTATTAGTGAGTTATCAAGACCGAGTGCACGTATGGATCTATGCATTCTCAAAGAGAATGCCTCTGTGCCCATTAATGGTGCTGCTTGCAAACATGACACACTGTACTGGTTCACCACTTGCTGCTAATGCTTCTAATCTTTCCTTCCAGCCGCTACTTTTTAGGAAAGCATCTAAAAAGTTGGCAATTTGATGCTGTGTGCACTCAACACCAAGAGCACTGAATAAAATAGGGAGGGTGGTTTAAAATTTGCAAACAACTGTAGTGGAACAGTTAGAAACAGAGGATTTGGATGACTTATTATAATAATGTTCATCTTGGGTTCCCAATCAAAAAAAGTATGTAGCATTATCTTTTCCCCTTTGTCCACCTATTCTGGATCATGCCCTGTGCTCCAGATCCTTTAGATTCTTGTCTTTTTGCTCTGGGACGAGAATACCAGCTTGTTTCAACCAACCTTTGACTTAAATGGGCTGCAGCAGGCTTCAATGAAAGTTATGGTAGTCCTGCTAAGACAGCTTTCATTGATCATTTAGACTGCTTGAATATGCATAGAAGTTGGAGCTTAAGCAACAAAGATAATTTAATTTAAAACAAAAACAAAACATGTTTATTGCAGCAAGTACATCCAGAAGTAGAGAAGTCTGGGATGCTGCACCAACCACATATCTGAGGAAGATAGAGTTGGGCTCAGAGAAACAACAAGCGAAGACATCCTGACAATATCCATTCATAGTGAAGGAGGGAGTCTGATTTGGCAAGTCAAATACTGGAGGTCTTCAGTAATGCTATTTTCTTCTACCATTTTTGGAGCCATGTGCTCTATAGGTACATAGTTATTGGGCAGATACAATTGTGCTTTTCAAGGGTCAACCTGGACATTATACATATCACATATTCCTTGCAATTAATCTGTTTACTCTACCCTAATCACAATTTCTCTGAGATATATAATTTAGCAATCAGATATGCAAATTAAGCTTGTGTCCTTTCCCAGAAACCATGACAGAAGAGAACAATACAAATGGCAGGATATACCGGAGTGAAGAAAGAGACATCTTATGGCAGGCAGAGGTCTCTCACTTCTTGTGAAGAACCACTTCCAAAAAAATTAACAGCTGAGACCCCTTTTGGATGCTTTCTTTTAATTTGACCTACAGACAGCACACTGTCCAAACTATATTCTGCATTATACATTGCACTTATTTTAGGCATAAGGAAAAAAGGTGCTTTTAGACAACTGAGATTTATGGTAAAGTCTTATTGTGCACAAGCTATTCAAAGCATGTTCTTGCTGATTTCTGTTACAAAAGAATGGAAAATGTCATGGCACTGGGATTCATGCAAACAAACTAAACAATCTAAAAGAACTTGGAGATCTTTGAGGATGAACTGTGCATTTAAAATCAATCAGGTAATCTGTGCTAAACTGTTTACCTTCAAGTAATTGGGTAGATTGTGAGGTGAGGCAGATCATTAGCTACATAGGGGACTTCAGGTACTATTACTAACAAAATGACATATTTTGTAGAGTGGAGAAATTGCAAAGCACAAACATACAGCTGCTTAATGTCACCTTACAACCTTAATGGACTTCTCCACTTCAGAATGGAATCCAGGTTGTTTTCCCCCATAGGAGCTGCCTCATTGCCTTTCATTGTAGGGCAACTGGAATAATGATCATTTATAATGAGCATATTATACATTTTATCAGAGACCAATTCAGTTCTAGATGCAAGCAATGGAAGAGAATGGATGAAATGTGGGCATCTTTCTGTAACCTATAGATATATCACCCTTCAAGCCAGAGGAGCTTGCACAGCATTTTGTAGCACAGGTAGCCAAAAAGTGTCCTTCTTTGAATAATTTCAGTTTATTTCTGTCCTTTTACCATCCTGATTAGAAATGCAAGTGGATGGTTCAAAACATGTTTTAAGGAATGCATTATCCATGTGAAGTATTGAAAAAGGCAATCTTGAGATCCTTCGTTTTTTTATATTAACAGTGAAGCAAAAGAGAGTAACAAAGGTACCAGATGTGGCTTTCATCAATTAGTATATCTAATTTGTTTACAGTGAGCAATGAGGCTAATCTTTAATGGATGTAGGTCACCACAGCTCCATAGCTGTCAGTGAAGCTCAACCAAGGTACACCAGTCCAGGAATTTGTCCAAAGTGTTATCAAATCTCTATGAATAATGGATGATTTCATAATGCTGAAAGTCTTTTCACAGATAACACATGAACACAAAAGGGATGAAAATTTGTTGGATAAAATATTCTTGGTGCAATTTTGCCAGCTTTAGTTTTCCTGATATTATGTAAAGTGATTTTTAAATCGTAGTTTACACAGCCTTTATAGCTAAATAAATGAGGAACAAATTATATGTAAATCAATGTAAATCACTCATCTATATACACAATATTTTCCATGTGAGGTATTCTTATAATAATAATATTTTATTCTTTCTTGGCACCTTTCATCAGAGCAAAAGCAAATGAATTACAAACGCTGACTAATTAATTTCTCATAGGATTACACTAGTGATGTCCATTCATGTTGCCTCATTCCCTAATGCCCTGCTCTGTTCAAAGTGGAATTGAAGATGATCAGCATCATAATAGGTAGCGCATCCAGCAAGTCAAATTACATTCCTAAGGGGAGAGAGCAATGCTTTTTATCTGTGGTGTCTTTCCTTCAGTTTCAGGATTAGGCTAAGGAATGAGACAGCCTTTCCTTTGACCTTGTGAATAAGACAGATTCAAAGGCAAAATGCCAGCCGTTGCCTGGTTTTTCTCTTTTATATCCCTGTGCATATAATTTCTGGCTGGTTTCTGAGCAGAAAAGGCAGAAAGAGAAACAATGCATATACTGTGTCTATGTGACTCATGTGCAGTTGATGGTAGACATGGGCACAACCAGAAAAAATGACGTTTCGAGTTTTCGTTTGTCGGAATGGGTCCGTTTCGGGTAGTTTCCGTTTGTCGCGAAATTTTTCAAAAATTTGTCATTTCCGTTTGTCATTTGTCGTTTGTGGTTTCCACCGTAATTTAGCGCGATTTGACTTCCCAGAGGATAGGGGCGTCCCGCAATCAGGGCCGGCGCTATGTGTTTTTGCACCCTAGGCGGCGGGAGGGGCGGCGGGTGGGCGGTGGCGTGGGCCGCAGGCGGGTGGCGGCATGGGCGGACGGGCGAGTGGGTAGTTAGGATATCACTTAGGATAGAGGTTCTGTTCTTGGCTTGCACCCCAAATGTGTGTGTGTGCAAGCAAATTGAAGTTGGGAAAATAAATGGTAGTATATAATATATTTTTAAAATAAATCCACACCTCCCACTCCCAGTCGAACCTCCCCCTTTATCCAATATCAGAAAAAAATCCTCACAAACTGCCAGAGAAGAAATAAAGAATAAACTGCTATTCCCTTCAGCAGACAAAGCTGCAGGGAATCAAAGAAATTATTTTCTAAATTCAATTCCCTCCCTGCCTGCCTAACTTAAATCCTAAAGCCTCCAGCCTCCCTCTTCATTCTTGATCAGATCACACCAGCACCAGCAGCCAGCCCTCCTCCCTCAACCACATCCATACACCCAACTGCGATTTCTGGAAGGTGCCTTATCTTTTTATGCCCTCCGAGACATCCAGAAGTGTCAGTCAAAAACCTGGTGATGCCATTGGTGGAATGGTTCAAACAATTTGCATGGTCCCATCCCATGCCCAGCCCAAATTACCACTTTTGGGATCTATTATAGTAACAGTGAGGTTGTGATCTAAAGGGTGCCCTCCTGCCGCTGCTCTCTTTTAACTCATATGTATTGATTTTCCGTCTGTTTGTTGTATTGTATCATATGGAATTGTGTATTCGCTGACTTGCTCAGCTTTGTAAGCCGCCCAGAGTTCCCTTTGGGAAGATGGGTGGGGTATAAATTTAATAATAAATAAATAAAAATAAATAAAATGGGCAGGTCTAAAAAAATAATAATAAAATAAAATAAAATAAAATCAATACGACGTTTTATTGCTATAAAAAACCTACTGCTGCTACTATTAAAATTCAGGCATTTAAAATAAATAAATTTCACATGTTTCTGTGGTGATTTGGTGTGTTTTTTGACCACGATTTCAAAAGAAAAATTGTGGTCGCCATTTTGGGTCCCCCCCACTGCATGGCATGGCGAGACGACAAGGATGACCCCCCCCAGCCTGGTGCAAGCAGCCCAGGACAGGAGAAGAGGGGGGAAAGGCCGGGGACCCCCCAGAAACCACCCCTCTGGTAGGTGGCAAAGCCTCAGGCAGGCATATTTTTGCCTGCTTTTTTGGCCGGGAGTTGGGTTTTTTTAAAAAAAAAAACTTTTAAAAACTTTTTCTGTGCTTTGCATTGTGCGATCACCACGATGCCACAAACGGAAACGAAAAACCCGACCAAATTTTTCTTTTTTCGGTTCGAGTTCAAGTTCTGACGGCTTAATTATCGTTACCGTTTCCATTACGTAATGGAAACGATAACCAAAAACGGAAATGACAATTTCGCCGAGTCGTGCCCATGTCTAGTTGATGGCCAAGGAATCTCAGGGCTAATGAACAAGAGAAGCACTTGAAATGAGTGAATCATGTGTGACATTCCTATATTGGTTCTAGCTGCCCCGGAACAATGCAGAGGCAATGTAAAAATGTGGAGAGAAAAGTGGACCAATATTGCTGTGCTACTTGATTCCTGAGTTGATCTCTATTGACTACTACTACTACTACTACTACTACTACTACTACTACTACTACTACTACTACTAACTAATAATAATAATAATAATAATAATAATAATAATAATAATAATAATAATAATAATAATAATAATAATAATAATAATAATAATAATAATAATAATAATAATAATAATCTCCCCCACATGTAGACTCTGTAAAGAGGCAGATGAAACTATCGACCTTATATTGAGCTGTTGCAAGAAAATTGCTCAGACTGGTTACAAACAGCGTCATAATGTAGTGGCTCTAATGGTCCACTTGAATTTGTGTCAGAACTATCATCTGCCAGTAGTAAAGAACTGGTGGGATCATAAGCCTGAAAAAGTAACTGAAAATGAGCATGCAAAATTACTTTGGGACTTCTGAATACAGACAGACAGGGTTTTGGAGCATAATACCCCAGATATTATGATTGTGGAGAAGAAAAAAGTGTGGATCACTGATGTTGCTATACCAGGTGATAGTAGAGTCACTAAGAAACAACTTGAAAAAAATTACCCAATATCAGGATCTGAAAAACTGAACTTCAGAGACTCTGGCATAAACCAGTACAGGTGGTCTCAGTGGTAATCGGCACATTGGGTGTGGTGCCTAAAGAGCTAAGGAAGTATTTAGAAGAAATTTGAGTTGACAAAGTCACACCATCAGTCAGCTGCAGAAAGGCACCTTACTGGGATCTACTTGCATAATTCACCGATACATCACATAGTCCTAAATGCTTGGGAAGCGTTCAACTAGTGATTTGTATTACAAAATCCAGCATAGTTAGTTGTGTGGTTAATAATAATAATAATAATAATTATAATTATTATTATAATTATTATTATTATAATAATAATAATAATAATAATAATAATAATAAATGGGGAAGTGCTTTGGAATTTGAACAACCTAGTTCACATTTTTAATGACATAAAAACAATTGCAATTTCAGCCTGGAGTCTCTCCTATTTCTCTAAATAAGTATTTATTTATTTTATTTATTTTAGAGTATTTTTACCCTGCCTTTCTCCTTGGAAAAGGATCCAAGGTGGCTTACAGTAATGAGGGATATTATACAGTCCAGTACAATTAAGACATGTTCAGGTATTGAGAATAGGGAATTGAGGGACATCTTATAGCATTAATAGACAACATTACATTAAAGCTACAAGTGAATGCGAGCAGTTAAAAGGAGGGTAAAGTTCTATGTAAAGTTTCCCCTTCTACCACTGGGGCTTCTATATTTTCCATTTCCACCAGCTCAGAGGGTGTAATTGCTTGAACCAATGGAAAAGTGTGAAGTGGCCAGCATGATGGCCCATCATCTGTCTCTCTCTCCCCCTTCCCCTCTCAGATAATGCTTCTTTCTTTCTTTCTTTCTTTCTTTCTTTCTTTCTTTCTTTCTTTCTTTCTTTCTTTCTTTCTTTCTTTCTTTCTTGACAGCTTGTTGCTAGCATTAATGTGCTAGGGAACCTAGATGGCAAACAAAGAGAAAAAGAAAGAAACATCAAGAGAAGGGAATAAGAACAGGAAATTGCTAGTTACAGGTTATTAATGTGAGAATTGGAGAGGGGGTTTAGCTAGTGTCAACAAAAGCTCAGTGGCTCCCTCCTGTCCTTAAGCTAGTTGTGCTACAAGGCAGAGTGCATTTAGAGCTCTCGGAATCAGTTTTATAATATTCCACGCATTAATGCTGGAGTGTTTCAAGTGTTTCACTTGAAACACTTAAATATTCCGCGCTGTTGTTTTTGCTGCTGATATTAGTGTTCTCCAGTGTACAGTATATGTTACTTTTATACTCAAAAATATTGACTGGAACGTGATAGATGATTTGGCTGATAAAAAGGAAGAAGTGAAGACAGAATTAGGTGAAATGCACCTTATTGCCAATCACAAGAGCTCTGCCTCGTGCTGAAATAAATTCCGGGACCTCTGTCTCCTACAGGATGTACAGGCTACCTTGGGCTGGTCTAGAGCTGCTCCACAGATCTTGGAGTTTGATCCTCTGATAAGTCAACACAAGGGAAAAGCTCCTTGGAATTAGCCTTGTCAAGACTCTTTTAGGCACAGGTCTTTTGTTTGGCAATGAATGATGGATGCAACCACAGAGTCCCTTTTGTTTTAAATTCTCAGAGGCTTTTGTTCTACTCTGATGGAGAACCCATAAGAAAGCAAGCTTTGCAGGGGGAAAGAAACAGATCAGGTGCTGAAAAGAAATACTAATTGATTCCCCCACTTTTGTTTTTCTTAACTATGGCCAGGGGTTCTGATGGCGTCCCAGAAAACAGCTCTTGATGAGGCCTGCCAGGAATGTCAGCAGCCAGTCAAGCTATCCAGGAGGCAGGATGGTGGGGATTTAGAACCTCTAAAAGAGCCAGGAAAGCTCTGTTGTTCCTCCGGAGATTAATGCTGCTGTTGAGTTACTAAGCCTTTGGCTGCTTCTCTCCTTCTCTGCATCTTGGATAGTCTTCTGATACCTCCCCCTTTTCTAAAATGTATCGACTTTTGTGTGAGTTCTCCTGCTTTTCCTTTACTTTTACTGCCCCTGGTTTGCTACTACTACACATATAAGAAGTCATCCAGTGGTAGGCAGAAAGGCTTTACTGTTTTTTTACCTATATTTGATTATTTCCTTTTATTGCTCCATGAGACAAGGAGCAGGTGCGCTTTTTATTTTGCTTTTAATCCCCTGTCTGCTTCTTTTAAATTGCATGATAATCACTTGTTCCTTCTTGTCAGTACTTTTGCCAGATGGTGGAAATGATGATGCATATAAACTAGTGCCACCGGCAAAGGTATGATGATGATGATGATGATGATGATGATGATGATGATGATGATGATGATGATGATGATGATTCATGTATAGTTGCTGCTCCTGATAGTATGATTTGATTCTTAATCTCTTGCCCCTCTGGATTTTGTTTTCAATGGTTCTGTAAAGCAGAGCAACCTGTATTAAAGTATTACACAAAATTATAAATACAGGTTGCTCTGCTTTACAGAAACATTGAAAACAAAATCCAGAGGGGCAAGAGATTAAGAATCAAATCACACCATCAAGAGTAGCAACAGTACATGAATCATCATTATTATTATCATCATCATCGCACCTTTGCGGGTGGTACTAGTTACTATATATTAGCCCCTAGCGAGCATGAGTGTGAGTGTAAATGAATGTGTCGCTGAACCTGAATCTCAAGCTACCATTGTTTTTTTGCTCCATGAATGTCCTGAATCTTGCTGCATGCTGGTTGGCTTACTTACCTTTGTTCCTAAAATTCATTTCTATGTTGGTAGGTGGCAAGCTGGGACAGAAAGTGCATTCCCCCACCCTTCTTTATTCCAGAAAGAAAATCATCCCTTTGTCTTGTGGCACACGATGTGACTGCAGCTTCTTATCAGGGTACACTCTTGGCCTGGGCCCACTGAGAGTATCCAATCTTGTAGCCTATTCACACTGTTCCAATTGTCTTCCAACTTGGCCAGAGCCTTGCTGCCACAGCAATCGTGTATCTGTTTTGCTTTGCTTGCTTTGTGTTTTTGCTCATTCCATCATGCAAAAGTCCAGGCTAGATGGAATCTTTCTCCCTTTCTGCCAATCAATTCCTCAGTGCAATTTCATAGGCAGCCATTCGCACAAGTCAGTAATCTGGATCACAGACCAGTGGTTCCCCAACATTTTTGATTCATAGCTCCCCTTGATTTACTCAACACTGGCTGTGGGTCCCCAGTGCAATGCTTGGGAGGGGGGGTAGAGGAGAGGTTGGCAGCCCAGACTGAACAGTACTTTCATTTTTAATCTCTAAAATTAATGTATAATTGTGGAATGCAACAAAATAAAAATGCAACATTTGCTTAATAAAAGTTTGATTGTTTAAGAAACAAAGCAGTGTTGTGGGCTTCCCTGTTATACCTCCTTCTTTGATTGGGTGCTTGTGGGAGGAGGGGGCTGGACATTTGAAGCACCTACACAATCCTTGTGGGCCTGAACTGGTCCCAAATTATTAGTTGAAATGAGGAATGAAGGCAGGGACACAGGAACCTAAATCTTAGAATATAGTAGATTGTTCAGTACTAAACAGGGAAAAGGTGGGGAGGGAGGAAAACAAAGGAAAATGGCAAAGGGTGCCACTGCTGAGCGTTTACAATGCACCACGTCAATGGATACACAACCCCTGTCAATTGCCATATACTTGCATACATATCCACAGGGCTTTTGCTCAGTGTACCCACATACCATCTATACTCGAGTTTTTCAGCTCTTATTTTGGGCTGAAAAAAGACCCTCGACTTATATTCAGGTGAAGGAGAAGTGGTGGGTTTTTAAAACTTTATTTTCTCCCGAAGCAAGTGCCGATGTCCGCCCATCAGTGTTTGCTTTAGGAGAGAAAAAAAGGTTAAAAACCCCACTGCTTCTCCCCCCATCGGGCATGTAGAGGGAGAAGCAGCAGATTTTAAAAACTTTTTTTTCACTCCCAAAGCAAGTGCCAATGTCCGCCTCTGATACTTGCTTCAGGAGAGGAAAAAAAGTTTTAAAAACCCACCGCTTCTCCTCCCATCAGAAGAAGAAGATGAGGAGGGGGAGGGGAGGGGAGGAAGGGGAGGAGGGGTACCACTGTGGCAGCAGCAGCAGCAGCAGCAGCAGCAGCAGCCGCCACCAGCACCGCCAGTGCCAGCTGCTCAAAGACATTTTTAAAACCCCGTGCCTTCCCCCGGCCAGCTTGGGGAAGGCAGTGGAGGGAAATATTGACTTGGGCTATACTTAAGTCAATCTATTTTCCCACTTTTTAAAGGCAAAATTAGGGGCCTCAACTTATACTCGGGTTGACGTACTTAAAAGTAGGACCTGATTAAAAGGGCTGGGGCAGTAACAGGGCTGCTTCAGAAAGAAAATGAAATGAATGCTTCTGCCATTCCCACATCTAGCCTTGGCCAGTGGCTGTCAGAATGTGATGTTTGAATACTGGGGAACCAGGAAAAGATGGACCCAGAAAAAGGAGCAAATTTGCATTTGTCAAATAATAGAAGACACTGGCATTGAAAGTCCAAGTGTAACATGGTTGACATGGAGCTTAAATGCTTAGAATCTTACTGTAGAGTCTCCTCAGCCAGATACCATCTGGCCCACATAAAGGCATGCTAAGAACTGGTAGAATAAAACCTAGAAATATTTAATATTTTTATGTATCCTCTTGATGGATTCTATTGTAAATGACTGAATCATAGAATAATTGAATAGGAAGGGGCCCAAAAGGCCATCAAATCCAACCCCCTCCTCCATACAGGAATCCAAGTCACAGCAGATTTGACTCACAGCTGTCCCATTTTCTCTTGAATGGCACCAACCTAGGAACACTCACCACCTCCCAAGACAATTGGTTCCATTGTCATACTGTGCTTAAAAGTTAAGAAGGTGTTTTCCCTGGTATCACACAGCTATGTATGGAAGGTATCTAATATTGTAAACCACCCAGAGAAGCCTTTGGGCAAGATGGTATGGTATACAAACAAAGAGACAGACAGACAGACAGACAGACAGACAGACTAAAAGCTTCATTTAGGAAGCTTTCAAAATACCTCTCAATTCTTGGTGTTCCCAATCAACCTAGAATTACCTTGATGGGTTCCCAAACCATGAGAAAAGTAGGTACTTTCAGTCAGCCTCAAAAACTGTCTCCCTAGTTTAAATCATGTGTACAAACAGCCATTGTGTATCTCAGTTCTTGGCCCAAGATAATGATCAGCTATGTAGGGCATACCCTTGTTTGGGGACACATGATAATACACAAAAATTAAATTAGTACCCCAAAATCACCCTTCAGCCAGATTTCTAAATATCTACTTTCCTTTAAAACCTATTTCTATATTTTATCACGTGATTTACCTCTGAATTCAAAGCCAGCAGCTCATTTCTATTACAAGCTTTAGCACAGTCCAGTATATCTGAAAGGAGACAGAAAACTCTTGTGTTGCCTTTATTTAGCTCTATTCAGCTTCATTCAGCTATAGAGGTGATTGTCTTTGAGTAAACCCATCCCAACATAATAAGAACATAAGAACATAAGAAGAGCCATGCTGGATCAGGCCAAAGGTCCATCTAGTCCAGCTTCCTGTATCTTGGGATGTGTTTGGGAGCATGAGACTAGATATCTGTCTCCTGATACCACTCCCCTGCATCTGGCCCTTGAAAAGCCTAGAGATTACACATCTCCATCATGGTTTGTAACCCGTGATGGACTTTTCCTCTAAATCTGTCCAATCCCTTTTGAAGGCATCCAGGCCAGATGCCATCACCACATCCTGTGGCAGGGAGTTCCATATTACTTGGGTGAAAAAATATTTTCTTTTGTCAGTTCTTTAGCACTCAATTTGAGTGTATGTCCCCTAGTTCTGGTATTTTGAGAGAGGGAGAAGAGCTTCCCTCTATCCACTTTACTCATACCCTGCATGATTTTGTATGTCTCAATCATATCCCCCTCAAGCGCCTTTTTCCAGACTAAAGAGGCCCAATTGTTTTAGCCTTTCTTCATAAGGGAGGTGCCCCAGCCCAGTAATCATTTTAGTCACTCTCTTCTGCACCTTTTCCAGTTCCACTATGTCTTTCTTGAGATGCGGTGACCAGAATTGTACACAATACTTTAGGTGGGGTTACCATTGTTTTGTATCTTATAATGTTGGCTGTTTTATTTTCAATCCCTTTTTGATAATCCCTAGCATGGAATTGGCCTTCTTCATGCTGCACACATTGGGGAGACACCTTCATGGAGCTGTCCACCAACACACCAAGATCTCTTTCCTGATCCGTCAGGATAACTCAGAGCCCATGAGTTGATAGATGAAGTTTGGATTTTTTGCCCCAATATGCATTACTTTACATTTGGTTACATTAAAACGCATTTGCCATTTCTCAGCCCACTCCCCCAGTTTGGAGAGATCCTTTGAAAGCCTGCCAAGGATCCTCAGTAGAGTTTCCAAAGCCAAATAACTAGCACTTACCTTTTAGATGACTTTTAGATGACTTCTGATGCACAGATATCCTACCCTTATAGGACAATGAATGATCTCAATGAATATCCAGTACTTATATTTTTTTAAAATAATCTCAAAGCTTTGTGATACTGCTATATGAGTAACACTAGAGCAGTATGATTTGTTTATGAGTCAGACCATTGTTAGTTAAAGTCAGTTAAACAAATACTGTACAAAAGTGTTTTATTTCCACCCCACGCCTCCAGCTATGATCCTAAAGGTAGCAAAGTACTATGTAAAGTGAGATTTGAAGGGAAAGCATCATTAAAGAATAAAGCAGGAAAGCAGATTTGGTACTCATTCTAGCAGTGTACAGCATTGCCTTTACTGTCAGTGTTTGCATTTATAATCTCTATATAATAATCTTTGTCTTGTGGAGCTGGAAAGGATCGCACAAAGCATTAAATCCAACCCCTGCCAAGGAGGCCCAGTGGGGAACTGATCTTGAAGCCATTTGGCTCCTCAGCCAGATTCCTCAATTAGTGATCTATCCAGCATTCGCAGAGTTAATAATGAATGCTTTATACAGGGATGGATTTCTTGGGTTTTCATTCTTCCCCCTCCCTCAAAGTTGAATCAACTCATCTCTCACAAATGAATACTATTATTATCAATGGACACGAAATGCCAAAATGGTGTTTCATTTCATTTTTTGTTTGGTTTTTTATTTGTTTCATTTTGAACAAAATTAATTTTTTAAAAAATATTTGTTTTGTTCTTCATTTTGTTTCAGTTTTTTTAACAGCTGACCAGCCCCACCAGTCAGAATTTTATTTTATTTTATTTTATTTTATTTTATTATTTTATTTTATTATTTTATTTTATTTTATTTATTGCTTTTCCCCCTACCGCTGACCAGCTGGCCCACGGGCTGGGTCAGCTTTTTTCTTTTGTTTTTTCCCCTAACGCCCACCAGCTGGCCTGAAGGGCGGGTTGCCACTTTTTTTTGCTCCCCCCCCAGCGCTGACCAGCTGGCCTGTGGGCTGGGTAGGCACTTATTTTTATTATTTATAAAAAAGAAACAGAACAAAATGAAAATTTCTGTTTTGTTTTGTTTCATTTTTTAAAGGGCACTTCATTTTTCATTTCATTCTGTAACAAAATGAAAAATGAAACAAAAAATAAATTCATTTCATGCCCATTTCTAGCTATTATTAAATGTACCAGTATAGACAGGAAAGGGAAGTACCTGGGTGAAATTCAGATTGTGAGCAAATACCGCATAATCTTTCTGCAGATTTCAAACATCTAAGAGGAAATTACTTGCAAAAATATTACCATGTAACTGTGTGAGTTCTTATGGGCAGTTAAGAGTCAAGGTATAAGAGACCCCACTGTCACAAGGATAATGTGAGATTTTATCCTTCCAGATATGCTTTGTTTCAAAGTTGTCATGTCTGCTCAATCATCTGTTCATAGAGCTATGCCAGTTTCTAGACATAATAATTTTAAAGATCTGATTGCCCATTAAGGCCCTGGGGATACCTTGGAACACCATGGGATGGCTTTACTATCACTGTTGATTTTGGAGAAGTTAATGTTTTCTGTCTGTCCCATAGCTCCTAATGGGATATTGCTAAGTCTTTGGTTCAAGATCCAAATCCAAGTCTTTGATACCAAATCCCAAGCCTGAGTCTTTGGTGCTCTTTCCTGAGTCCCTATTAAAAATAAGCACTTTTTCCAAGAAAAAGAGAGGGGTTGGATAGGTTCCAAGTTCAGTCTGAGTCATGGAGGGGGAACCTGAGTCAAGTATGAGTCGAATCCTGGATGCAACTGAAATTCAACTGGAGCAACTCCTGTGACTGGTTTCCTTATCCCCGCCAATGGGCTTCCCAATGACAAATGGAGCTTCTATGGGAGTTTAGGAACCTTTGGGCACAGTGTGTGTGTTGGAAACATTTTACAGTAGACCCTCGTATAACAAATGGTTTGTATAACATAAAATCTGTACAACATCAAAAATTCCAGAGATAGGGGAAATTTGCTTAACAGAATCGTCTATGGGGCGAATCCATACAACATAAAAATTGCTGTGATTAGGGATTACTCTGTTTTCAATGCATTCCTATGGGAAATTTGTATAAAGGAAAATTTGCTCAACATTATTTCATTTGGATGAATTAATTCCTTTATACAAGGTACCACTGTATTTCAGAAAAATAGCAGTGGCTGGTTATGTCGTCAACTTTACATGGCATATGACTTACAGAACAGAATGTCAAGCAGTAATTACCTCCCAATGACTAGCCAGCATGCAAAAGCAAGGTAATTTGAAACTTGTGGCATGGCAGAAACCTCATGGCAGCATAAACAATAGTTCGGCCTGCTGAAAAATTAGCAGATTAACGAGGATTGATATGTTTCGTGAAATTCAAATCCAAGCTGCCAACTGTTTTCAAAGCATCAGGAAATGTCCAAAATAAGGTGGGGCAGTGGGGAAATAACATTAACTGATCTGAGTTCATGCAAGTAGTAGCATTTATTGCATCATAAACGTCAGTATTATTTCACCTGCCTATTTTACTTCACTGGAAATGGGGGGTTACATCTCTGAAACAGGCAGAATGATTTCCTGTCTGCTCCAGATGTAAATAACATGGCGTAAAGCTTCTGATACAACCTTGGCATGACAGATATATATTAAAAATAAAATAAAATATGCTGTAAAACAATGCTTGGGAGTCAGATTTACTCCTTTTATGATATAAAGGGGGGATCTGTTGTATATCACAAACAGATACTACCAGTTACACATGGCATATGTAAATCACATTGCTATGGAATGATATTACATTGCAGCACAAGTCTGCTAGCTTTAAGCAACTGTCAATAGTTACAACTGTAGGAGTCCAGCAATAGATGAACATGTAATCTATTCTGAGCTAAAGGGTTCAGGAGAATTTACTGAATCTATTCCAGCTATTGAATTGGCATAAAGAACTCTGTCAGGCTGATGGCATTCTATCAAATCAGCCTGATGTGGCAAATTCATATGCACCTCATATCCACTAGCAAGAAAACATTGGCTGGCATGTGTTATATATCCAGTCTCTTGAGACAATGTGTTTTATCAGGAAGTACAGAGTCTCATGTAATAGACTGATCTACAACGGCCTGCCTATCATGTACAAAGGAGAAGGGGAAATAGCAAAAACAGCAGAAGAATAAAACTAAGTAACTGGTTGGATACAAACTTTATTTTCTTTTTGGCATGTATGCATATACTCACCGTCCAGCTAGATCTTAGTTTGCTTGCTCATTTATTTATTTAGAAAACATGAGTTATCATATATTTAAGGCAGGAGTGTTCAAACTTTGGCCCTCCAGATGTTTTGGACCACAACTCCCAGAATTCCAAGCCTAGATTGCCAATGGCAAATGACTATGGGAGTTGTGGTTAAAAACATCTGGACGGCCAAAGTTTGGACACCACTGATTTAAGGCAAATTAAAATAGTTCATTATAATGCATTACAAAGCAGTTCATTTGTCTGTCCATAGATGTGTAGTTATGCTATGATTGTTACAGTATGGAAGCAACTTTATAGTGCTCACCAATTTTTGTTCTTCTGATTTCCTATAGACTCTTGGCCTAAAACTGAGCTGAACAGCCCCACAGTGTAGAGCCATTTATCCCCAACAAATGAGAAGGTAATTAGATCATAGAAAATCTATTAGTATCAGCAGGATCTCTGCCCCATTTGAGTCCAGGCCTGGAATGTCTTCATCTCGTATTGGGCCAGAAAAGCAATCATGTTAGTGTACCACACATCCTGTGACTCAACACTCTCCCTACCAGGGCTGACAGACTTCATATCTGGTGCATTGGTGAGGTCCCCTGGACTCCCTGTCAGTTTCCATGCTCAATTCATGACACTGGTTATTATGACCTATAATGCCCTTAATAGGACCTCAATACAGTACTTCACTTCTTCTTCATCCTCTTCAAAGCTGGAAGGGACCCTGTGGCCAGGGGTACATAGGAGACATAACGGGGGATTGAACTGCTAACCACAGGCTCCACAGCCAGACACCTAAACCACCAAATTTACCCAGTAGTTTATCCCAGAAATAATCTGTGCATTCCACTCACTCCTCTTAATCCATCCTGATAATGGATGCTCCGCCCGGCCTCATGCCGAGCAGGGGCACCTTTGCCGGCCGGTTGAGGGAGGCGGCTATTGGCTCCGCTATTGGCGTAGCCTACGCCAGGGGCGCGCCCCTTTATAAGTCCTCGGCGCGCTCCCTCAGCCTGCCTCTTCAATTGCCGGTTTCCCCACCCTCCCGCCACGGTTTATTATGTGCTGGTGATGCTTTGCTGGTCGCATGGGAATTTTTGACCATTTCTCTGATTGGCCTTGAGCGGTGGTGTTTTTTTCGCCCATCCCACCATTCACATATTGGCGGTGGGTGTTGTAGGCAACAACCCTGGTCACGACTGGCGGGTAGCGCATAAAAAGTTATCCATTTAGGTCCCGAATCTAATTACATCTTCATATCTTGCAGCCTTCCATTAATTACCCAATAGGATTTAGTTAGGGAGCAAATAATAATAATAACCCAAAACCCTAGGAGGGCTGCCAACCTTTAATCAAGCGTTGATGCCAAAAGATCTCATCGGCATCCTCATCGGCAGTTCAACGGGCCGCAGGAAATTGGTGGAAACCTAATCAATTTGTTGTTACCATTTTGATGATGCGCACGGCTCAGGCCCTCCTAAAGTTATTGCTCATTGATAAGTAATTTAAAATCCGTTACTGTAAATAAAGTTGTGGCCATTTAATCCTGAACCTGGCTCGGCAAAGTGTCCACATGGGTAGGCCAAAAAGGCAAGCATAAGGAATAGAGATGGACATGAAACGAACAATTTTTCATTTCCATTATTCGTTTGTCGTTTCATTACGTAATGAAACAACAAACGAAAATTGTGATGAAAATGAAATGAAATGAACAAAACCACGAAAATTGTGTTCGTTATGTTTTATTTCCGTTACTGTCAACGTGCAATGAAATGAGCTGTTTTAAATGTTAAAAAATGCCCTGGACATCCATAAAAACACAGCGATAATTATTTATACTGTCTGATAATACCTACCGGGGGGGTCCTTAAAACATGCATTTATGTCTTTTCTCAGTTTGCTGTATTTTTTTCCTTTAAGGGGAGTTAGGGGACATCAACCCAAAATGGCTCCCAGATGCCTAATATTGATTTCTTGGGTATTAAAACACCCTGGACATCCATAAAAATGCAGCGATAATGTGATAATTATTTGAAATTATTACCTACCAGGGGGTAGGGGTCCTTAAAATGTTTGTTTTTGTCTTCTCCCATTGCAATGTATTTTTATTTTCCCTTTATGGATGACAAAATGGATGTCGCCATTCCAGCCACAACATGGAGGCAAGCCATGTGATTGGATCATGTAAATTCTTGGACAACTTCAACCAATAGCATGCCCAGGTGGCAGACTGGACAGGTCTGGCAGCCACAGAGGGCATAAAAAACTCTGGCAGCCCCCATCCTCCTTGCAGTCTCCAGTGGGAGTTAGGGTGGGATTGCTGTCTCTGCGACTCTAGCTTCAGTCCTGCAGCCTCCCTGTGTGCGTGTGTGCGGGGGACGCCCACGCACAGAAATGCTTTTAAAAATCGCGCAAAAAGCGGGTTGAAATGACAAATGAAAAATGAAAATGAAAATGAAATTTTTCCAAAAAAATTCACGAAAAACAGAAACAAACTGAAAAGGACCTCTTAACGACAAACGACAAACGAAACACCATTTTTTTTATTCGTGCCCATCTCTAATCAGGAATCTTGTCTTCTCCTCATGTCTCTGGAACAAATGCTGCCTGAACTTTGACAAGCTTCTTCTCTCCTTATATTTAGACAGTGGGTAAAGACAGAATTATTTAAATTTTTCTTTAAAAACTGGATCTCTGGATGCTGTCAATTTTTAAAAACTAAATACAATGGTACCTTAACTTATGAATTTAATCCATTCCGAATGCATGCTCTTAAGCCGAACTTCTCTTAAGTCGGGGTACCTATCTAAAAAATTGAAAAAATAAGTTAAAATATCAAAAAATGAAAAAAAATTAAATCGAGCAGACCATATCTAAAATTTGTAAGGTGCCAGTTAAAATGCCAACAGTTTTCCGCTCTTAAGTCGAGCTGCTCTTATGTTGGGATACCACTGTATATATTTTATAGGGTTATTTGTATTTATGGAAGACTTACTGCTTGTTGTCTAGCCTTTTGTTTTCGAATGTATTTTGTTATTGGGTTTTCTTCAGATTCTAGTGTACTGAAAGCAGACTTCTACTGGGGCCTAACTCACCATAAAAGATGACAGAATATTTTGAGAAACTGGTACTGCTGAACTGTGGGCTCTGGACCCATCTAGAAAAATGCAATGAAGCTGGTGGTAAAAGAATCCATGGAATGTTGAAAGAAATCAAAGCAGTAATCAACAATTCTGACAGCTACTCCTGGGAGAATATATCAAGATGTGTTGCTACCACTGTGGTAGTCAACATGAACATCTGGAGTCTATTTTTTCCTTCTTGCTAAATATCGAAAAAGCATACCCTTATCCTGCATTAACCGTACAACAAGCTGCAAAGGCCAGTAACTGTTGGATTTACCATTTGCCTGATGGCAATTACACATGGGTGGGTGAGATTGTTTCATTTACTTTGTCATTTTGGAAAATGTAAATCATACAGTTAGTCACACAACCAGTGAATTGCTGAGTTCAATAGACACCCTGCGAAATGGCTAAATGGTGTGATTGCTATTCAATATACAATTAAATTCCACAGGGCACTGGTCAAAGTAAGTGATTCAAAGCTCTTTTTTATTGTGCAATCTCAAAAGGTTGTACATCCCCCAGCCTTATAAGGGAAATGCCTACAATGGAGCATGGCTATGATGCCACAGTGCTAAATTTGCAACTACATCTTACTGTTTGCTAGTTTGGGGACATGGAACTTGATGTATGGAAAGTTTTCATTCAACAAAAGTACATAACTACATAACTTGATTTGGAGAGGTAATATTTTAGATTTGGGTGGTCAGTGTTGGTTCGCTGGGTGGGTGGTATGTGTGTTTGTCTACTATGGCACAGAAATGTG
Organism: Phrynocephalus forsythii; assembly: GCA_029282475.1. Taxonomy (NCBI): domain Eukaryota; kingdom Metazoa; phylum Chordata; class Lepidosauria; order Squamata; family Agamidae; genus Phrynocephalus; species Phrynocephalus forsythii. The sequence goes on from JAPFRF010000005.1 coordinate 97,501,219, forward strand.
GATGTGTTCTCAGAACCCACCACATCTATCAGGGTTGTTTGGGCTGAGATTTTCAGAATTCAAGGACTTCCATTCTCATAATTTGGCTGGAAAACCCCAGGGCATGTGAAGCGAATGGGTGTCCTTATATTCTAAAAACCTCATCCTGAAAGGTTGTACATGTATAATAGTTTCTTAGCATGGCAATGGATATTATTTGAAAGTTTAAATATTATGTAGTATAAGTATTTTGAAATGTTGTGCAGTCAAATTAACACTCATGCATTGTTCGTGTTTTTGTTTTCCATTTTATGATATATTAAAACATATATTGAAAAATCCTGTAACTAGACATGGGCACAACCAGAAAAAATGATGTTTTGAGTTTTCGTTTGTTGGAACGGGTCCGTTTCGGGTCATTTCCATTTGTCGTGAAACTTTTTAAAAATTTGTTGTTTCTGTTTGTCGTTTGTCATTTTCACCGCGATTTAGCACGATTTGACTTCCCAGAGCATAGGGGCGTCCCGCAATCAGGCCCGGGGCTAGGTGTTTTTGCGCCCTAGGCGGCAGGTGGGGCAGGGGGCGGGGGGAGGTGCGGGCGGGTGGCGGTGGCGGGGGGCATGGGTGGGCGGTGGCCATGGGTGGGCGAGTGGGCGGGCGGCGGCATGGGCAGGCGGGCGAGTGGGCAGTTAGGATATCACTTGGGAAGGATAGAGGTTCTGTTCTTGGCTTGCACCCCAAATGTGTGTGTGTGTGCAAGCAAATTGAAGTTGAGAAAATAGAAAATAAATGGTAGTATATAATATATTTTTAAAATAAATCCACACCTCCCACTCCCAGTCGAACCTCCCCCTTTATCCAATATCAGAAAAAAATCCTCAAACTGCCAGAGAAGAAATAAAGAATAAACTGCTATTCCTTTCATCAGACAAAGCTGCAGGGAATCAAAGAAATTATTTTCTAAATTCAATTCCCTCCCTGCCTGCCTAACTTAAATCCTAAAGCCTCCAGCCTCCCTCCTCAATCTCGATCAGATCACACCAGCACCAGCAGCCAGCCCTCCTCCCTCAACCACATCCATACACCCGACTGCGATTTCTGGAAGGTGCCAGCATCCAGAAGTGTCAGTCAAAAACCTGGCAATACCAGAGGTGGAATGGTTCAAAAAAATTGCATGGTCCCATCCCATGCCCAGCCCAAATGGGCAGGTCTAAACAAATAAAAATAAAATAAAATAAAATAAAATCAATACGACGTTTATTGCTATAAAAACCCCACTGCTGCTACTATAAAATTCAGACATTTAAAATAAATAAATTTCACATGTTTCTGTGGTGATTTGGTGTGTGTTTTTACCACGATTTCAAAAGAAAAATTGTGGTCATCATTTGTCAAGATATGTAAAAGTTGATAAAACATATGTTATGTATATTTAACAGAATGTGTAAAGAGAATTGTAAAATGGAGGCAGTTAGATTCTGCAGTGTCATGATGTTAATCCACAAGTGTTAGAGACTAGTAATCACAGGCATGTTAAGTGATGAAGTGCAGGTGGAACTGATTGTAACATCATGATTTGTAATGGATAGATCAGATTGCATCAGTTTGTTAATTAGTGATTGCATCAGATCTTATGAGTGCTGAATATTATAAAAGGCACTAGCTTGTCATTTGTAACTTGGGGACTGTTATGGTGAGAACAGTTTACCCCACACTCTGTTTGTCTGTTTGCTATATTGTATATAATGCTTGGTTGTTATGCTGTGTATATTTTGATGTATATATGAATATATGAGTTTTTACTCTATTCATTGTCATTGTCTTTCTGATAGACTAACTCTGCAAACCCTTTATATCAATACTGACATTTTATCTACGTTACTGCTGCACTGCTTTGTGTCAAGCACAAGTAAATATTATTATATATTATATTTGCTGCCCCTTAAATCTGCTGACACCATTTTGGATCCCCCTCCACCGCATGGCATGCAGCGAGACAGACGACGAGGATGACCCCTCCCAGCCTGGTGCAAGCAGCCCAGGACAGGAAAAGAGGGGGGGAAAGGCCGGGGACCCCCCAGAAACCACCCCTCTGGTAGGTGGCAAAGCCTCAGGCAGGCATATTTTCGCCTGCTTTTTTGGCCGGGAGTCGGGGTTTTTTAAAAAAACTTTTAAAACTTTTTCTGTGCTTCGCATCGTGCGATCGCCGCGATGCCACAAACAGAAACGAAAAACCTGACCAAATTTTTCTTTTTTCAGTTTGAGTTCGAGTTCTGACGGCTTAATTATTGTTACCGTTTCTGTTACGTAACGGAAACGATAACCGAAAACGGAAATGACAATTTTGCCAAGTCGTGCCTATGTCTACCTGTAACAGATTAAGCAGTCACTATGCAAGCACCTAGGAAACAATGCGACAATAGATAGAAGCCAACACTGATTTGTCAAGAACAAATCCTGCAAGACTAACCTGATCTCATTTTTAGATCAGGTAACCTCCCTGGTAGATAGAGGGAATGCTGTAGATGTAATATATCTTGACTTCGGCAAAACTTTAGTTCCCCATGATATCCTGATTAGCAAGCTGTGGGCTGGATAAAACAAGTGTAAGGTGTGTACACAATTGGCTACAAAATTGTAAAATGCTACAAGTGAGAAACATCTTGGAATTGTTGTAGATCATAAGCTGAATGTGAGTAACAGTGTGTTGTGGCCACACACAAAAAGGTAAATGCTATTTTAGGCTTCATTAACATAAATATAATTTCCAAATCCCATGAGGTGCTTGTCCCAATCTATCCAGGACTGGTTAGACCTCCGCTTGTGTATTGTGTCCATTTCTGAACACTGCACTTCAAGAACAATGCTGACAAATTGGAACAAGTTCAGAGGAGGGCAACAAGGATGATCCGGGGGCTAAGCCCTATGAGGAAAAACTGAAAGAACTGGACAAGTGTAGCCTGGAGAAAAGAAGACTGAGAGGCAATATGATAACATCAAATATTTGAAGGGCTGTCATACAGAGGTGGGTCAGGCTCTGTTCCTGATCGTGCCAGAGTGCAGGACACGCAACAATGGGCTCAGGTTTAGAGAAACGAGCTTTTGGCTGAACATCAGAAGAAATGTCCTAATTGATATAACAGTACAGCAGTAGAACCAATGACCTCAAGAGGTGGTGAGTGCTCCAACACTTGAGGCATTCAAGGAAAATGTGGACAACCACCTGGCTGATATCCTTTGATTTGTATTCCTGCATGGAGCAGGGAGTTAGACTTGATGGCCTTATAGGGTATTTGTACATGACCCCTAAACTCCACAGCAAATGGCTGCCAGCTCCGGAGCTTACAATTGTTTCCCCACCAGCTCCGGAGTTTGCAGGATATTAAGTGCGACCACGCCCACCTAAGGGTGTCCCAGCGCACTTTTCTTGTACCTGCTCTAGGAGGGTAAAAATCCCCAGGTCCGGATTTAATCTGGTGAGTGCGGGGCTCTCCTCGCTTCTGTTTTTCTTTTTGCCTCCCGCCCCTTTAAGAGAAGGGGCGGGAGGCAAAAAAAAAAACAGAAGAGAAGGAATCAGGACGAGGACAGGGCTCCGGGCGGCTTCGGAGGTGAGCCTGCATTTTTTCCTCTCTTTTTTCCTCCCTCCCCTCATGCAGACAGGAGCAAGGAAGTGCAGAGGGGTGGGGACGCAGGAAGAGCAACAAACCCCCAAGATCTCTGGTCTGAATTTAAGTGGCCAGCGGATCTTAGGGGTCATGTGAAAAGGCCCATAGGCTCCTTCCTGCTTTACTATTCTATGATTCTATGAAACAACTGAGAAGGATGTTTTATATGTTCCTATATTTCCTGTAATGTTTCCGTGTCTGGAGCAGTGGGAAAGGAAGAATGAAAATCAGACTAACATTCTTGTTACCAGGTCAGCAGAATACAAAGCAGCTAGATTTTAATGGCCCTGAAGGCCCCTTGGATTGTGGGTAGCATATGTCAACCTTTCTGGATTGGTAGACTGTAACATAATTACATGCCAATTCTCTTGTTGCAAGACGTTGGGGACAATACTAGCCCTACATTTCTGCCATTGCAATCAACTACAGAAAACAAGGAAGCTATGTTCTATCTCCCAAAGTATCCATTTTCAATATAGGAAAACTGGAACACTCCATTACTGACTAATGGGTCTCTTTGGGATCCATGGATACAATGGGTCGCTCTGTAATACACTCACAATCCTCAGTTGCTTCCAGTGCCCCCAAATCCCTTGACTCTCTTATCTTTTCTTACTGACTTGCTTCTTTCTCTTCCTTCTTAGAAAAGACTACAACTTCACTGCTTGGAAGACACTATTTTGTGCTTTAGGGATGTCTTTCCCAGTCCTTTTGGAAGTATGAGGGAAGGAGCATTGTGTTTATGTCCAGTGTTGAAAATAGAGGAATTACATGAAAACAGAGGCCATGTGTTTGCTTGTAGCATCTTTTTGTTGTTGATGATGGCTAGGTTTATATAATTCTGATGAATTAACTGTTCTGTCCTGATCATCTCAATACATCATTTTGCTTTAAGCCATGACATAAAGTCTATTTCATGATGTATTTGTGTTTAGATGCCTTAGTAATGGACATTGTTTGTAGTCTTAGAAAGTCACACCCGGTTTCAGCAGTTTTTTTTTTTTTTTTTCATAGAGGTCAAATTAATGAAAATGTTTAGAAAAAAGATTTTAATGCCCATTACTATACAGTGACAGACTTTTAAAAAAATAACACTTTAATACACAATAATTCCACAATTGTTTTGAAATCCAAGCATATGTACACATTAGCATATACCAAGAGACTAAAATGTGTGTCAATATACACTCCAGTGACATTCAAGTGACAGTATAATTTTTGGACTGATTTTATTCTTTGCATTTAAACTTAACTAGAAGTTCACAGAGCCTCCCAAGCACCACCAAAACCAGAGTTGTCGTTCCAGAGACATTATGATGAGAATCTTCTGGATTACAAATAGATTAGTGTGCATTTAAGATGGATAACAAAAAATAAGCAATACTTTAATATACATATATGGTTTATTTAAAATTCATGTACCCTGAAACAGGAAATGGTTTGCTTGAGATTACTGACTGTTTAAGAGGATATTTATAGGGCCTTTATTTATACTAGGGCGTTCATAGGATACTGATTCGTCATCCAAATGCATATAGCTGTCTCAATCTGAACAGTCCTAGTGTAACCACTGAAGCCCTACAGAACACTTTCCCTGTATACTCTTACATTTAAAGGGGCACATGTCTTCCATGAAAATGTGGTGCAAGAGTCTGTAGGGGCACAGCCATTTTAGAACAATTAATTTCCAGTAACCAACGTTCCCTTTAAGCTGCACACTCACAGCTTAATTAGGGTTGCACACTGGCAGCCAGAGCATACCTATTTAGTTCCAATTTTGTCTCAACTCCCTTCCCCACCACACACACATGCATGTGGTGAGGCTCCCATGTATTTGGGTCAAAATTAGAGGAAACATTGCCAGCAATTAATTTTTTATTTATTTATTTATTTATTTATTTATTTATTTATTTATTTATTTATTTATTTATTTTTACAACTTATATGCCACCCACTACCCAAAGGTCTCTGGGTGGCTTACAATCAAAGCATTAAAACAGTTAAAACATCAAATATCAATAAATAATTAAAACAATAATAAAAACCTTATACTAAAATCATTACACTAAAATTGCCATCAGAGGACCCACAGTCTATATTGTATCAATTAAAAAACTTCTGGAACAGGAAGGTTTTTACCTGGGGCTGAAATGTCATCAATGTTGGCGCCAGGTGGCTCTCACTTGGGAAGGCATTCCATGGCTTTGGGGGCAGCTGCCGAGAAGGCCCTGTGTCTGCAGGCCATCCCTCTCACCTCCTTGAGGGACGGCTCTTTCAAGAGGGCCACCTGGCCCGATTTTAATAGCCGGGTAGGTTTGTATGGAAGGAGGTGGTCCATCAGGTATCTAGGTCCCAAGCACTTTGAATTGGGCTCGGGGAGCAACTGGTAACCAATGAAGGTTACATAGAATCAGCGTGATGTGATCCCTGGCAGCCCCACCGCTTACCTCATATAACTAATTATGTGAGGTAAAATTGATTCCAAGTTATAATTACATTTCCCAGAAGAGCTGGCCTAGGTTGCACTGGGCAACCTACATGGCCTCAGGTCTCACAAACTGGGAAAGATAAACTGCTTCTAGGTATAAGATATTTAGGAGCAGTTTAACTTCCCCAATTTGTGAGACACTCTGGAATCATGTAGCTTGCCCAATGTTACACAGGCCAGGTCTTCTGGGAGACCTGATCCCTGGCTTCATAATCAGGTGCTCCATCTTGCTGAGCTATCCAGCTAGCTTAATTGTTTTTAGGAAAATAGTTGCTGAGTGGATAGTTCAATGAGCTAGTTCTCTGGGAGCCAGAAGTTGTGAATTTTATTACCCACTGTGCATCCCTGGAGTAAAACCAGCCTGTGTGACAAAGCAAAGCTGCATAACCTCAGGTTGCCTCCAGAAGAAGGGAATGATAAACCGTTTCTCTACTAAGTACAGTATAGTGACCCCCCGCCTATCGCGGGGCTTAGGGACCCAACCCAACCCACAATAATTGAAAATCTGTGATATGTGGTTGCAGATTGGGTCAGGCCTGGGGGACTTAGCTGGAGGGCCTTGTACTTACCTCCAGACTGGCGCTGCCCCGAACAGGCATGCGAGGGCCTTCCCGGACCTTCTGGAGGACCCAAAAGGGCCTTCCTGCAAACCGGAAGGATCACCGAAAATGATTTCTGAGGCCTCCGACAGGCCTATAAAGGCCCTTGGAGTCCTCAGAAATGATTTTTGGCAAACTGGAAGTCACTTCTGCTAAACCGGTAAAGTGACTCTAGGTTCACAGGGAAGACATTTTGGGGCCTCAAGAAGGCCCTCGCAGGCCCGTTCAGGGCAGCGCCAGTCCTGGGATAAGTATGGGAGGCCTGAAACAAGGGGGCCTTTTTTCATATACTGCAGTCCCACAATATAGTGGGACCGCAGTATATGAACTGTGAACGGGTGGGGGACCACTGTACTCAGAAAACCCTGGAAAAGCTTGTTGTAATTGAGAATTGACTTGACAGAACATCATCATTATTTTAAAGAACAGTTATATAGTAAACATAATATAACAGTTACAAAATTACTTTTTACGTGGAGCGTAACATTTGAAAATGATTTGAGAGAAATAGTTTGCCATGAATGTGTCAGGTTTTATGCCATTGTTTTTATGAATTTCATTTGACAGAGTGCCTTTTGCCTTTGCCTTTTGGTCTTTTTGTAAATATTTGTGAGGTGCAATGTCAGAATCAATCATTAGAGGGAACCAGAATGATTTTCTTGCCTATAAAGACAATGAAATGTGTTACGGACTTGCAAAGCAATTAATTCCTATTCATTGAGAACAATTATAATGGTAATCTGGCTTGATAACTGTAAGGATAACTTTGCAGCTGAGAAGCAATGAGTAATACAGTGCAAGTCTTTTAAAAATGTTCTAAGCTCTGAACCAAACTTAGCTGTGCCTGGGTTTTTGTGTGCGTGAGTCATAATTGGACCACAACATACTGTATGCCATATGGGACTTAGTACTGATCTCAAACAGTGCTAAATTTCATGGACATTTTTGCAGTCCTAGAAAGTCACACTCTGTTTCAGCGGGTTTTTTTCCCTAGAGGTCAAATTAATAAAAATGTTTAGAAAAAAAGATTTTGATGCCTATTACTATACAGTGACAGACTTATTAAAAGTAACACTTTAATACACATTAATTCCACAATTGTTTTGAAATCCAAGCATATGTGCACATTAGCATATACCAAGAGATTACAAATGTGTGTTAATATACACTCCAGCTATCAGCAACAGGGAGGAAAGAAAAGTATGGACAATATCTCTTCAACTAAAAACTGATGGGGCATATATTTTGGACTTCACAGTTATACTGCAAAGGGGGTTAAACTCCCCTTCCTTAAATTCCTATTGTAATTCTACATAGATATATATTAACTTCAAAGGACATATTGGAAGAGAGCTTTACTTATATTGTGGACAGTCAGGAAGACAGATTCAATGTAGATTCTAGATTCAATTAAGACTGAACTTTCACTAGAAGCTAAAATGACTAAACTGGGGGTAGTCCATTTCGGGCACTTCATGACAAGCCTCACTAGGAAAGTGTTATAAAAAAGTTGAAGGTGGTAGGAAAACAAGAACTTTTACTGGGTGGATGAATTCAATTAAGTGTATTGAGTTAATGCTGTAAATATTTTCTGCATATAAGTTTGTATCGGCATGTATGATATGTGACTGGGGTTGATTGACAGTTGTAGGCTGGACATATGCCAGACTTGACACATTAAAAACAGTTGAAAAGAAGAATGCTCATGAATGAAACTCTGAGCTGACTTGGTTGGCATAATTCCTGGCTGGAGATATGCCATTTTGTGTTTATGTGTGTATGTGTTTAAGAGGAATTAAAATTTGAGATAAAACGAATATGCTATGCTAACAGAACTGAGCATGGTTGGCAGTTGTGAAGCTGTGAAATAAATAATTATATTCTCATTGGCATTTCTGACAAAACAAGCATCCATCTATATAGATGTGTGTGTGTGTTGTATCATTATAGTTGTGACCGACCCTTCGTGACCCCATGTCCATGGCGTTTTCTAGATATATATAGACATAAAACTAAAAAGAAAGAAAGTAGTAAAGTAGAATGGCTGCGGACTGTCTGATACTTGACAATCTGTATAATTGAAATTTTTTATTTTTGTGGGTGAATGATTTTCACAAAAATAATTTTGTTTTACAAACCCCATATATTATTTTCAGATAAATCAGTCAGAGAGCATTGCATACACGCAGTGTTGGGATACAGCATTTTTGTTGTTGTGTTATGTAAGCAACTAGGGCTGTGTATTTTATATAAAGAATTATTTCCTCTTTTTTAAAGTCAGCCCTTAACTGTGGCAGTGAAAAAGAAGTTGGCTATTTCCCTATCACTGTCGCTGCTTTGTGACAGCGATAGGGAAATTTCAGGGGAAAGAGGCCCTATTCATAGGTTTGGGATGGTCAATGTTTTGCTGGGGACACACACTGGTGGAGAAAGTGGGTATTATAAAATTGCCTATAAGACTCAAACAGGGCAATTAATCATGGGATTTTTCCAAGTAATAACATAATTGGGTCACCATAACTCAGAAGATATTTGATGACACATAAAAATAACATACCATTGATATTGGGAATTTAATTTAACTACAAATAATTAGTTTATAACTAGCTACAGTGTTCCCCTGCCCATTCGCAGTTCATATCTTGCAGTCCCGCCATATCGCAGGACCGCAGTATATGAAGAAAGCCCTCCAGGGGTAAGGGGGGAAAGGCCTGTTTCAGGTCTCCCTTACTTACCCAAGGACTGGCACTGCCCCAAATGGGTCTGCGAGGGCCTTCCTGAGCCTTCTGGAGGCCCCCAAAGGCCCAGAAAGGCCCTCACAGTCCCACTTGGGACAGCACCAGGCTGGGGGTAAGTACAAGAGCTCTCAGCTAGGCACCCCAGGCCCGACCTGACCTGCATCCGCATAACACAGATTTTCACTTATTGCAGGTTGGGTTGGGTCCAAATAAGTGGGGGGGTCACTGTATTTCAAAGCTGTATGTATAATTATTAATCTGGGAGAGGGTCTGTCCACAAAATGCATCTATGAATAATAGCCTGAGAATCCTTGCTTTTTTCCAGCACTGCATACCACAAAATTCAGTGCATTCATAGAATAGAATAGATCCAGGGAGGTTCCATTCCAAAATGCCTTAAAAAGAATTTATGAAACAAGTGTCTGTGTGAGTTCCAGCAGCCAACAATACTCTCCAGTTTCAACTCCAATCTCATTTCTGATAAACCTTTCCTCCTCCATCCCATTTGTAACCCAATGCTTGGCACTATGATTTGTGCAGCCCAGTATAAATATATGCCTTGGCATTAAATTGGGTCAGCAATTGTGACAACGATTTCTCTTGGAAATTGGGACGGACAATTTATTTGGGTTGCAGAAAATCATTTGAAACATATACGATGGAAAGACTATAAAGTGCTTTCTGAGTACAGCCTGGTAAGAAATATTATGGATGAAGATCTCATTTGTGTCTCCTTTCAAGGGTACAGTGAAAATCTCCATAGGAATATACTGCCCTCTGGCAGGAAGTGAGAATAACAGTGTTCAGCCTGGAACCAAAGCACATAAGGACTGCAGTCACAGCACTGAGATCTATGTACTGATAATGCCTAACATAGGGCTAGAGTGTAAAATTCATCTGGTTGTAGCCATTTATATAGAAACCAAACCATTTATTTCTTATCACTTATGAAACTGTTCATAGCACTTATCTTTAGATGTTATAAAATAATACACCAATAGTAAACTTTCAGTAAATTCCAGGACAGCCAATCTCCTGCCACCCTTACTTAAAAAAAGAGAAAGGAGGTTTCCATCACACCAACCTTTTCCTTTAGCCAGAAGATTATTATTCCAGCAATGTTACTGGATTCATTTGTTTTTCTTTATATCTTGCCTTTCCTTGCAGAGAGCCTGGGGAAGCTGAACAGCCCATGCAAAACACAATAAAACACATAGAGCTCAACAAAATCATAATTCTTCAATCACAAAAAAAATGTAATTTAAGAAAATCACTAGCAAATGCTTGCAAGTGAACAAATTAGTATATTTTGTGGAAACTGACATTTTTAACATGTACTGAAACAACAACACAGCAGACAACCAAAGCTATCCAGGAGGGTTTTCATAGCAGTGGTAGAACCTTTCATATATGGTTGTCCTACAGGCAATATTCTTCAGGTGCATTATGAACAAAGGTATTCTTCTAGATGTCCTTGCAACTCAAGTTGGTTGATAACTGGGTCCAGGGTACTTTCATGTACTTAGTTTCAAAGCCATTTCAGACTCCATACAGTATTACTAATATCAGTCTTGATATCTAATACAAGGAGGTCAAAACTGGTGTGACGCACTCACTAGGGATGGGATTTTCAGATATTTTGGACCACAAATCCAGTGATTCCCCATTCTGGGACATCTACCTGACACAGAGGACCCTTGCTGACAATTCAATGCAACTTACCAGGAAAAGAGGCCTAAACTGAAAGGCAAGAGGCCTAGGTTTGCCTAAGCTTTTTGTTCCCGATTGCTATCTGGAATCTTCTTTCTGGATGATACAGTATGCTAGGCAGAGTTAGGCCTAGCATACTGTGTGCTAGGCTTAAAAGCCTTACAGTTTAGGCTTTTCTCCCAGGTGAGCTTCATTTAGGTGTCTGTCTAATAGAACTCCAAAATGGGAAATTATGGGATGTGTCCCCCCACCCCAACCCCTAAAAATATCAGTTTTAAAGCTCACCTTTTGCTGTATGAGCATAGGAGCAACATCTATGCCATCTTTATATTCTAGTTCATAAGCCAGTCCAAAATTACCATAGCATGGCCTTCTGCCACCAGGTTTTCCAAGATTAGATATAACCAAGATTGGCAAACAAATGAGTCAGGCAGCTGTAAATTGTTCTTGTAAGTGAGGCAAGCAATTCAGCTCTTGTGACAGCAATGAACTAAAGAGCATTCCCACTCTCTACACCTCCTCAGTCAGAGGAGTACTATCAGGGCGTTTATACACGACCCCTAAGCTCCGCTGCAAATGGCTGCAAGGTCCGGACCTTAAAAATGTTTACCCACTCCGGACTTTGCAGACAATTAAGTGCGACCCCGCCCACTTAGCGCGACCAAACTGCACTTTTCTTGTACCTGCTTTTTGGATGAGACAAATATTTGATCCAGTGCAAGGATAGTGAGTGCGGGGCTCTTCTGGCTTCTGTTTGTTCTTTTTTTGCGCCCCACCCCTTTAAGAGATCTGTATTATGCTGCCGGGAACAAAACAGAGGTAAGGGCATTCTTTTCTTTCTTTTTTCTCCCTCCCTCAGGCAGCCAGCAACCAGGAAGTGCGGAGGGGGGTGGGGACAGAGGAAGAGCGAGGAACCCCTAAGATCTCTGGTCCGAATTTAAGTGGCCAGCGGATCTTAGGGGTCGTGTAAAAAGGCCCTCAGAGACATCCCAAATAAGACAACAGGACCATTGAAACAGCCTTGTGGCTGCCATGTTAGTTTTGTTCTGTGCAAACTTGACTATGGAAACTACATAATGAATGTTGAACCCCAATACCATACCAAAGGTGGTCTTTGCCAGTTCATCTAGGAAGGTCACAGTGAATAGGGGTCAGCAGTATGCCAAAAGTCTCCTTGTTTTGTCTGTCCAGTGAAAAACTAGCCATCAACCCTCATGTCCAGTTCCTAAATGAGTTGATTTCAAAATGAAAAAGGTGCAATTTGAGCAACTTGCAAAGCAAGGGCAAGAAATTCCCTTTCTTATTAACTGGCATGTCAACCAAAACTTTTACTTATGTACAGTACCTGTTTCAAATAAAGCCTTGGTAAATCTTTTCACTGAAGTCTTACTGAAGTGGACAGACTGAATTACACTAAGAAAACCCCAGCCTTTATCAATTTATCTTAAATTTCAGAGGCTTCTATTTGACAAGTAACACATCAGCTTCAAAGAAAAAAGACAAACACCCAGCTTTAGTAATTGAAATGTAATTATAGGGTTCATCTCAGAGAGCTGTTTCTGAAATGCCCGTCATAAAAGTGAACAAATGGAAAGAGGTGCATAATTACATGTAAAGGACCTCATTGGGTAAATTCTTCAACAAGTATACATTAGACAGTTTTTAGATAAACACGGATATCTAATACATTCTTTTTGGGGTTTATGATTCACTGTTTGCACATTCAAAAATGGATAAAAGGTTTAAGGAACTGTACTTCCAAGATTCCACTGTGGATTTCAACTTCAAAAGATTCTGCACACTGGATAGCTGTAGTTGAAAGCAACAACAAAGGTGAAATAGAACAAGTGCATAATCGTTGTGCTAACTGGCTGAAAAAACTCTTGAGACAATTTTGTGAAAAAGCAACAAAAAAAGATGGAAAAGCTATATACACAATGATGCATCACCAAGATGCCCATTCGTATGTAGATGGAATGAACTTGGGGACCTCAGTTCAATACATAACCAAGGTGTGTATCTTGCACACCTTACATCCCACTTGTTATAAGTCATCAAGTCACTTTCAATTTAGGAAGACCCTATAAATTAATCTCAAAAGGTCCAACCATTCACAGACTTGTTCCACCTTTCCTAGTCTCTTCCTCTTTTCCTAATGTTATATTTTCCACTGAGTCCTGTCTACTCATGATTTTCATTCAAAATACAATATGATTTAGCTTATATTTAGAATTCAGCCTCAATTTATTAAGAATGTGCTTATGTGACTTTCTTTTGGTCCATGTGATCTTTAACATTTTCCTCCAACACAAACACAATCTTTCAATGTTTTGTTTTCGTTCAGCACTCTTGTCCAACTTTCACATCGTTACAGTGGATTCAAGAACACTATGGTATGAATAACCTTGGCTTGGCTTCCCAGCAATTCAATGCCTAGTGGAGCAATTCCACAAAGAAGAAGGCATCACTACAGAGGTTTCGAGTTAGCCTGAGGCTTGCCCTTGATTGCAAAGGTATTTAAACAATGTTGTATGACATGGCAAGAAGTCTCTCCACGAAGGGGAGTGCCCCAAATATAGACCAAATAAGTGTCAATAGTGAGATGCAAATGAGAGAGGTGCAAAGGTTGGGACATGTGTGACGTCCATCTGCCAAATCTGACCTGCATCACTTCCCCACAGGTTACACTCGTCACAAGGGAAGGAGATGGGACATCTGGAGCATGATAGGCATGCGGAAACAATGTCCCTAGCCTGAGAAGGAAGAATAGAAAACTGTTTATGGAGTGGCTTCACACATCGGTGGAAAAACAAATGACTGTCAAGGGGTCTGGAAAATAGAGGTCACAGAGTGTGAAGGGCAGAGTTGGCACAATGGTTTCATTCTGCAATAGCATCATTGAACCCTATATGTATGGGAACGGATGTGGGCTGCAAAAAAAAATATTGTGTGGTTTTATCAAGGAAATTCTTCAGTGTGAGGAATAAGGAGGGCAATGAAAAGTCAAGTGAAAGGGAACAATAGGCATGTGACAGATGAGTCAAAAAGTATAATACATATTGAGTGCCCAAATGAGATTCACAGGTTGGTCTTGGAACATTTGAAAGGCAAGGATGACAGCTGCAATCTCTGCACACTGGGCAGAGGTCTGGGTAGAGGTAAAGGTTTCCCAGGTTCCTGGAGGCTGGTGAAAGGTCATGACACCTCTGGTGGGTGCACCATCGGTGAAATCAGTTAAAGCATCAGGGATAGAGGTAGAAATAAAGGCGGAGGAAAGGCAAATGGGTACCTGTTGAAAAAAATGTTAAATGAGGGTCTTTAGGTGGATTAAATCATATTCAAAGAAAGGTTTCCACAATGTAGATGCTGCACATGACTTTATTCCTTTTTTGGAACACTGCACTGTCGGGGATTGGAGACCTGCCTCCAGTGTGATTGTTCATATGAAGGGGGATACCATTTTCCTCTCTTCTCAGGGCTCATTTTTCTGTGCTTTATTTATCGGGTTATGCTACTTGCACCCCTGTAGTGCTTGGCAAGGCCACCCCCACCCCCCCCCCGCAAAGAAATGCTCCATGTTTTTGTTTTCAACCTTACATTTTAGTGGAACAAATGATATTTGGGAGGCAGGGAGTCAGAACCCTTAGTTTGTTGTTGTTCAGTCATGTCTGACTCTTTTTGACCCCATGGACCAAAGCATGCCAGTCCCTCCTCTCTTCCACTGCCTCCTGGAGTTTAGTCAAATCCATGTTGGTTGCATTGATGACACTGTCTAACCATCTCATTCTCTGTTGTCCCCTTTTCCTTTTGCCTTCAATCTTTCCCAACATCAGGGAGTTTTCCAAGGAGTCCTCTCTCCTCTTGAGGTAGCCAATGTATTGGAGCTTCAAAATCTATCCACCCAGGGAACATTCAGGGTTGATTTAGTTTAGTACATTGTAAAAGCATGGATTGTTTTGTATTTGCAGAAGGTTTGTGAATTTTCATTTGTCTGTTGCTGGAGCATTGAACCTATCCGATAAGAGATGAGTGGAAATAAAGCAATTTTGTCTCCCTGTGTGTCTTAGCAGAGAAAAAGCTGCAAAAACAAAAATCTATTTTCTTCAATCCTATGCAGCCAAATAGCCCTACTGGGGCACTGAGTGTAACCATACTACTCTTCTGATGTATGTTTCTATCCGAGGTAATAACTTCTATGCCTTTCCAGGCAGTATCTTGAAGCAAAAGAATAATTGAAGCACTCAGGACACTGGTACTTACCAGCTTTCGTCTGCCATCATGACAAAGCTGAATGGCTGTACTTAAGAAGAAAGCTCTTCACCTGGATTAGGCTTCTTCCTTTCCCCAGCCATTCCTCTGAGGGTTTTAAACATTTGCACATTATTGTCAAATCAAAATAAATTCCTTGCTGAATGCAATTGTTGCTTCATGAGGTAATTGCTGAGGAAATAAGGAGAAAGGCACAAAAGGAACACAGTGCTTTTGCTGTCGATAAAGTATTTCTGACCACAGCTAGAGAAGAAACTATTAAGATGCGGAATGGTTGCTGGAAATCCTTTATCAACATTACGTCAATGTTTCTCACCTAGATTTATTGAACACAAACAGAAGTCTGAAATTTCTAGATGATGCTGTAATAAGAAAAAAAACTTTTAAGGATTTTCAGAGGCATCAGCTGGATTAGGTTCCTATAATATAAGAAGGAAACCAATTAAAAGAGGGAAAACAGTTACTGTTCAGTAATGAATGCAAATGAGGCAATCACCTGCCTATATTTAGATCTGTGATGAGTCATGGAATGGTTTTTGGAAGGCTTCCCCAAACTGTTAAACATTTCAGCAATTTCAAAAAGTTAGACAGAAAAGGGAGCAAAAGATGGCTTTTAAATCATCGGGAAGATACAAAATTAATGTGTGTGGAAGCCACCAACCCACTCCTATCCTTTAGGAAATATTCCTGCCAGCTCTAGCTCTCATCTTGTGACATTATGCATTGATTTACAGAGCTCCATTTAAAAGAAAAATGTTACCATAATGGATGGAACACAAATGATTGTAACTTTGGGGAAGACTATTTATTTACTTATTATTTGTTTGTTTGTTTTAGAGTATTTTTACCCTGCCT
This sequence comes from Phrynocephalus forsythii, assembly GCA_029282475.1. NCBI lineage: Eukaryota > Metazoa > Chordata > Lepidosauria > Squamata > Agamidae > Phrynocephalus > Phrynocephalus forsythii. The sequence goes on from JAPFRF010000005.1 coordinate 97,517,522, forward strand.
TTCTCCTTGGAGAAAGGACCCAAGACAGCTCTAACTGAGCTCCATTCACTCAAAGACAATACAACAATCATTATTCCACCACAGTCATACACATTTTCAGTCCTAACAGCACCATCAGCAACAACGACAACAACCAGGGCCGGTGCTAGGTTTTTTTGCACCCTAGGTGAGGGGTGGGGGTGGGGCAGGGGGCGGGGCAGTGGGGGTGGTGGGTGGTCAGGGTGGTGGTGGGCGGGGGGCGGCGGGGTGGCGGGGCAGCAGATGGCGGGGGACGGCGACTGGCACAGGGGGTAGGCGGTGATGGGCAAGGGGGCGGCGGTGGGCAGTGATGGGTGGATGGCGACAGGCAGCTGACGGGCAGTGGGGGGGCAGGCTGTCCAGCGCCCTCTCTCCATTTTGGTGCCCTAGGCAACTGCCTAGTTCGCCTGAATGGAAGCGCCGGCCCTGACAACAACAATATTGGAATAAATTTTAGGAAAAGTTTATATTATTTTATTTTAAGTATCTTTATTCCATCTTCCTCCTTAAGAAGAATCCAAGGTGGCTTACATCATTAAAAGACCAAAAGAAAAGAAAAGGGGCTAAACAGATTCAAAGCAGTAAGGCACAACAATCCATTTAAAACCCCACTCAGGCAGCCAGTCATTAAGGAAAATGCTTGTTTAAAGATAAAGGTTGTTGCCTGATTCTGGACAAAAAAGATGGGGTGAAATAGGTGGCGGAGCAGCTGCAAGGGGTTGTATTTGCCACATGAGGACCTCTGTCTGAGATCTCCCTAGTCCCTTAATGCATAGTGTGTTTATGGGATGGTTTAGGCTGTTTTTGTTAATTCATCTGCCACCTACATTCATACTTGGCTCTATCACATGTCATATTTCATTTAAAGTTCTAATACAGACTGTTTGGTATCATATTCATTTAATTCAGTGGTGTCCAAACTTTGGCCCTCCAGATGTTTTGGACCACAATTCCCACAGTCCTTTGACATTTGATAATACGGACTTGGAATTCTGGGAGTTGTGGTCCAAAACATCTGGAGGGCCAAAGTTTGGACATTCCTGATTTAATTGGTGTCAGTGAAGAATCAAATCATAGCTTTCTTGGGTAAGGTAATTTCTACAGGTAACAATCAGTACAATTTGTATACAACTGTATATTTTATGCATGATATTTTTAGTCCTTGCTCCCTCACACTGTTCCATTATATATTAACCTTCAGTTGAGTATGAGCTATCTTTTCAAAAATGTATTTACTGATTCTTGTTTCTGAAGGCTGGCACATGCGCCAAGACAGCGTGTGAGCTCTTCGAAGCCTGGTTCAATGCTTATGTGCATGTGCCTGCCTGTCAGCTGTGCAGCAAGAACATGCACAGAAACAGTGAACCCAGAATTTGTACACAGAGTCTTGCCTGCTGCCTCTCATGATGGCAGTGGTAGAGGAGGAGAAGGGGGTGGCGGCAACAATGTCAGGACTGGGTAGGACAGCAAAAGGAACAGTGGGAAGGGGAGTGGCAGGCATCCATTTTTGCCAAAGCAAAGTGAATCACCATTAGACTACTGTAGTGCTGTCTACGTTGGGCTGCCTATGAGATTAATCCAGAGATTACAGCTAGTGCAGAATACAGCGGCCAGATTGTTAACAGGGTTAAAAAGGTCCCACCATATTACCCCTGTCTTGGCCGCTCTGCACTGGCTGCCTATTCGCTATCGCATTGACTTCAAGGTTTTGGTATTAACATACAAAGCCCTAAACAGTTTGGGACCTCAGTATCTGACAGAACAGCTCCTCCCAAAATGAACTGCCAGAATCACTCGTTCAAGCCAGGCCGGCTATCTGCAGGTACCAACCCCAAGGGATGCCCGGAAAGGATCAACAAGGAAACAAGCTTTCTTCATGGTCGCACCTCACCTGTGGAACAAGGTTCCCCAAGAGATTCACCTGGCACCCTCACTACAAGCCTTCAAGAAACTACTGAAAACCTGGCTTTATAGGTTGGCCTTCCCTGATCATTCTGTTTCAACCAATTTATATAAATAGGATGCTGTCATTTTTCCCGCCTTATGATAATTTTACTAGTTATTTTTTTCCATTTTGTTCTTATTCTGAATTGTCAAATCATTTTGATTTATTGTATTTGTGCTTATTTCTTATTTGTTCTTTTTATTATGATGATTTGATTATTTGGTTTGATTGATTAGTTTTTATTTACTATTTTAAGTTGTCCAATTTGTTTTTGTATTTTGTATATGTTTGTAAACCGCCCAGAGTAGCTTTTCTGCTAGATGGTTGCGGTATATAAATCAAATTTTTAAAAAAGGGGGGGGGGGAGTTCAGTGTTTTGTTTCTCTATACTGGGCCATGAAGGGAACCACAAACCAGCCCAGCTTGTGGGTTTTTCTAGTTCATAGTTGGGCTTCTGCCCATCTCTATTTTGGTGTAGCTAACATTCTCTAGATGGGTAACAAAGGAAAGAGAGAGGGGGAGAGAGAGTATGAAAATATGTAAATCACACACACAATGTATGTTTATTTGTATGTGTGAGAGTGAGAGTGAGAGAGTGAGAGAGAGAAAATTAAACTAGATGCCATCATGTATCCACCATATATAGAGCCTTTGATACTTTTAAGGTAAAGTGGCAATTAAGAAACATTAGAAATATGTAAATTAAAATAAAGGGCAAAGTGTTCAAAAATTAAAGAGACTTCAATAAATGCAGGCACACACTTTGTGGTAGCCTTTTAGTCAAGGATCTATGACATTTTAATGTCAGACTAGATCAAAGGGACAAAAGATAATGCAGCATGAGGTGATCAGTAAAAAGGTTGCAAGAGATGAATTTTTCAATCTGAACCAAACCAAGTGCCTGCTTTATATCATTTGACTGTTTTCAACACATCCAATCAATATTTCAGAATGGAGACATCAATCAGTAGATGACTTTTTCCAATAACTTCTGTTAGATTGGAGGTGGGGGAGGGAAGCAAAAGCAATATTTTTTAAAATATAGATGTTTGTATGTGCAGTGCTCCTTTAAAAGCCAATCCTAAAGGGTACTTCTCCATGTTCTGACATTCTACCAAACAGCCTGTTGCTTGTGCTTGTATTTGAACTAGACCAAGGGTGTTCATCCTGAATTAAATCAATATAAAATGCATTACTGTGCCATTATGTTATAACTTTGCAGCTGAGTTTAATTCAGTTGTTTGTGTTTCAGAGTTTTTGTCCTGCTATTTTCTGTTCCTCATCTAAGCTTAAGGGAAGGAATGTGAGAAAAATGAAGAAAGGAACAGGGTTTGTAAGAAATGGCATAATAATAGATTATGATTTTCTTTCAGACCTTCTCTAGTGTGATCTCATGGCCAAGGACACATTAGGCAGCATCATCATGTGAATGTTAAAAAATGTCAGACACACTCCACAACAAAAAGTTACAAAACAACGACAATACTATTTCTGGAATCTTGCTGAACCATTACTCCAGCATATATTGGGAGATACACAAGAATGAGTTTCTGCATATCACAAACTAACTTCTATACTTATTTCTATACTTAGATATTACACTGCCATTCAATTCAATCAGAATCACACTGAGTGGAAATCCATGGAATTGTTCGTGTTGTCCCTTTGGTTTACAAAATTGGTTGAATAATCCTAACATAACAATAGAAAATGAGAACGGTACTGTATGTGAATCTCCTAACACTCAGAAGAAACGCCCTATTAAGAGAGCGTTGTTAGAGAACTGTGAAAAAAGAGAGATGACTAAAACAATTTGCTATAAAGAGACTCAACCGTATGGCCTATCCAGCCTAGAGCTGTAGCGTTCACAACTCAATGTAAGAATTAGGCCTAAAACACATTTATTGTTGTTCATGATTAGCTATTTATGCGTGATTTAATGTTATTATTAAGAAAAAAACCATTACTCAGTCGAATTGTGGTAGAGGGTCTAGCTTTCAGTTATCTTCTCTGAGTAAGGAAGAATGACAAATGTTGTTTTGTAAATAAAAAATAAGCAAAGCAAACGACAAGTCTTTTGAGTAACCACACTGATTTTAATAATAAGTGAAACAACACAACATTTAAACCCTCTTCTTAGGAGTTTAAAAATGGAAAAAATAAATTAAATGTATGACTGCATTACAAATATATCATTGGTGGCAATGTGTAGCCTCCATACTGTAATTAATCTGTAAACCGCCCAGAGACTACTTCCAGTGGTATGGGGCGGTATATAAGCAGAATACTTTGCTTTGCTTTGCTTTAACACTCTATACCACCACCACCTGAGCTGTTAGTTTAGATAGATCTCAAAAGAGAAAACACCTAAGGCCATGATCAGCAAAATCACAGCAGATACAGAAGAGGTAGCATTCTACAGAGCTTAATCAGCCAAGAGGAAAAAAAGACAGAAGCTTGAAATTCAGCTAGACTCAGATTCTCTATAACATCTGGGCAGTGAATGCAAATAATATCCAAGCTAAAGGGCACGGGAATGTGAAGTCCCTCCCACAGCAATGAGTGACATTTTAGTCTCTTTTGATCTTGTCCCTGGACTAGTCAGATCCATTGGAGGAACAACAGAAGGTGACATATTTTCTGTGTAGAATAAGTGAAGTACTTTGCTGCCTGGAACAAAACTTTATGTGTTCCCTGTTAAGTATTTTTGGGTCAACAAGCACAAAATTTCTGTTCTGCATAGTTCTCTTCCACAACATGCTGGAAAATGTAGGGTTCAGCATGACTGAACTGCAGTAGAGGTAAGCTTGTGTTTTGTCTTTGGGCAATCTCGATCAAGACCTATCATGTTTAAATGCTGGACAAAATCCTCTTGTATTGTTATGCTGACATAACTTTTGGATGGGAACTGCTCTGTCTCACAGTGAATTGCAGTACTCCACATGCAACAAATGGCTGAAATCCAGCAATGGAAAATGATTCCATGTGAGTCAGATGAGGTCATGGTTTGTCACCGTATTTGGTAATTACAGTACGACCCCAGTATCCACTGGGGACTGATCCCAAGCCTTCCCGTGGATAATGAAAACCGTGGATAAGAGAAATCGCCAAAATGTCGCCAAAACTGCTGTTTTGTGATAATGACATGCTTCACAGCTGCTGTTTTTCAACAGTAGCTTACTTTATAGCTGCTGTTTCTGACGATAGCTTGCTTTACGACTGCTGCTTTATGACAGTAGTTTGCTTTACAGCTGATCTTTGTGACAGTAGCTTGCTTTGTGGCTGCTGAATGATTTATTTATTTTTTCCTCTGTCAACCGTGGATAACTGAATCAGGGGATTATGAATCAGTGAATACGGGGGTCCTACTGTACATGGTTTTCCAATAATAAAAGAGTCATAAAAGTTTGAAAATTGCTGCCATCAGTCCCTGGTAACACCTTCAGTGGTGGTTTTGAACATTTAAGACCGCCCTTGTTCCAAGGTCCTAAATGGCTTCCCCAGGACCAAAGGGACCCTAAAGGAGCGTAGCAACCAAAGGCAGAGGTTGGAAATATTTAAAACACAGTCATGACATCATCTGACTTATGATGCATCACTTTAAGTTCCTGAATTTCAGCCATACTCTATGATGAGTTCCTAATCTGAGGAAATTCACTTCCAAAAGTTACACTGTTAGTTTGACACTAGAAGAGAATTTTAAAAGGATTCCAGTCAATACCCCCTTTCCCCTTTTGATTTTTTTGTATTCAAATTACACTTGCAATGTTAGAAATGCCAGAAAGGGCATAAGAAAATCCCTCCCCCATTTCTTAATGAAATGCAAATACTTATTAAACTACAAAAACCTTGCTTTCCATATCTTGGCTTTAGAGCAGATGTTGTCAGACAATGTATTCTGAAGAATAACAAGACAGAAGAAGTGCATTAATCAAGAAGTCACTGACAAGAAGTCTGTGGAAAATGTTTATTTAATTGATACTAAAATGAACACTACAAGAAAGCTTTGCAAAATGGGATTTTGTAGAAAAGGAACACATTTTCTAGAACACATTTTGTAGAAAAGGAACACCTTTTTACACTATGGTGTTATTAAAAACAACAACGAGAAGTCACACTGGCATCAAAACAAAGAAAGCCCTAGGTTGCATACTAAAAGAGTAGAGCTTGTTCAATTTGGTTATAATGTGGGTACATGTCTGCATATATATATATGCATGAATGGAGAGCACAGCTCTTAAATGCCACCAAATGTCACTCTTGTGTCTCATTCTTTTTTCAGTTCTCAACAAGTCTGTCTCAGTTGCTCAGGCTACATTTCAAGTACTTTAATTCATTTTTTAAAAAACCAGCCCTATGAATAAACATAGCTAAGGCAACTGGAATCTCACCTCGTATTTTCCAAGCACTTATTTCAATCCCTTATTTCCATAGTATTAAATTCTCAAAATATTCTGGGCCCATGAGGCAAGGTAAGAAGATGAAGGTTTACAGTGACAGTTCCATCCTTACCATAAACTGACTAATGGCCATGCTGCTAAAATGCCCATTATAATGACCACTTGTTGGTCATTTCTGGTTTCTAAAATTGCCCCCTCTCTCCCTCTCCCTCTCACTCTTCCCCCTCCCTCCCCCTCTCTGTGTTTGATCCCAAAAAGCTTACAAAATACAATTATATTTAGACGACAAGACAACCCCCACCTACAAAGTTTACAAATTAGACCCATACCAATCTGTACGCTTTAGAAGACATTCTGTCTGTATCTTTTCTGAGTCCACAACATGAGAAAAATACAAATGGCGATGAGCTGGAAGGAGACTGCACAGTGCTGGAGTTGTGTGACATAGCCACTCAATTTTTTGTCTTTTGCACCAGCAACTCCATATCCTGTATTGCTTTTGATTTTCTCCTTTCTTCATTCAAATCCCTGGCCATCTTCTCAACACGGAGTGGCAAATAGGATTTCCTGTGCATTGTTCTGCCCTGCTCCTTGCTCTTCTCTGTAGACCAGTGCTCCCCAACCTTTTTATCCCTGCGGACCGGTAAATTTTTGATAATTTTTCCGTGGCCCGGGGTGGGGGTGGCGGTGGGGAAGGGGGGGAGATAAAGGAATGCGAATGCGGGTCGGGCCGGAGAGAGAGAAGAGACGCACACACGCACGGCGACCCCGCCCACCTCTCACCTTTGCAAACCGGCCAGTTGGGACTCTTCCTTTCTGAGGAGGCCCGGCTGCACGAACCGCCGCCGCTGACGGGGCCGGATCCTTCCCGCGGAGGAGGAGGAGGAGGAGCAGGCGCTGCCTTCGGCACCAGCGGAGACACCGGGAAGCGCGGGGCGGCGGCGGCGGCAGCGATGCGCCCCCCCCTCCTCCTCTTCGTGTGGGGCTGCCCCGCGGTGGTGAGGACCCGGTGGGCGGCTTTCTTTCTTTCTTTCTTTCTCCCTCCCTCCTTCCTTCCTTTCTTTCTTTTTTTTTCTTTCTCTCTCTCTCCCTTCCTCTTTCTCCCCCTTTCTTTCATTCTTTCTTCCTCCCTTCCTCCTTCCCCTTTCTTTCTTTCTTTCTTTCTTTCTCCCTCCCTCCTTCCTTTCTTCCTTCGCTCTCTCCCTTCCTCCTTCTCCCCTTTCTTTCTTTCTTTCTTTCTTTCTTTCTTTCTTTCTTTCTTTCTTTCTTTCTTTCTTTCTTTCTTTTCTTTCTTTCTTTCTTTCTTTTTCTTCCTCCTTCCCTTCTTTCTTTCTTTCTTTCTCCCTCCCTCACTCCCTTCTTTCTTTCCCTTTTTCTTTACCCCCTCCCTCCCTTCTTTCTTTCTCCTCCCTCCCTCCCTTCTCTTTCTTTCTTTCTTTCTTTCTTTCTTTCTTTCTTTCTTTCTTTCTTGCGGGTGTGGGCGATTGCATGGGGCGCAGCGCGGCGGGATGGGGGCGATTGAGGGGATTGCGGTGGCGGCGGGGGGAGTCGCGGCGGCGGCGGGGCAATTACGGGGTTGCGGCGGCCCTGGGACGGCCCGCGAGGCCGGTGGACGGGGAGCCGCAAGGCGGGGGCAGCAAGGTGGTGGTGGTGGCGGCGGCTCTCCGGACGGCCCCGAGAGGCCGGTGGCGGGGGCAAGGCGGGGTGGCGGCGGTGGCGGCGCTCCCGGGGCGGGCGATTGGGGGATTGCGGCGGCGGGGGTGGCGACACGGGGTCGCGGTGGCGGCGGCGGGCGGGGACGATTGCGGGGGATGGCGGGGGCGCGTTGCGGGGCGGGAAAACATCCGGGCCGGCCCGCGACGCCCCCCGCCCGCCCCAACAGGTGCAGTCCGGCGGCAATGGCAGCATCTGCTCTTCAACAGGGCAGGGGGTTGGGGCCGGGAGGAGGCGAGGAGGGGCAAGCGGGCCAAATGGGGTTCCTGCTGCTGGTGGTGGTGGTGGTGGAGGGTGAGGAGGAGGAGGGCGGAGGAGGAGGAGGAGGACGCGCCGCCGCCGCCGTGGCTGCTGGTGGTGGTGGAGGGCGAGGAGGAGGAGGGCGTAGGAGGAGGAGGAGGATGCCAAAGGCAAATGCGGCTGCTCCTCCTGCGCTTCCAGCCTTCCTCCTCCACCGGCCGCCTGCGGGAGAAGAGGAGGAGGAGGGGGCGGCGGAGGAAAAGGGGAGGAGCCTCCCCAGCCTCCCCAGGCGGCCCGGTGCCCACCGGTCCAATTGGGGACCACCGCTGTAGACCACCCAGAATTGCACAAATGCCCATGATGTGGTCCGTATTTGGAACATTTATTCAGACATAGAATAAACATATATTTGTGGTTTTAGGGATGGGATGAGCCCCTCTAGGCCACAAGTTAGGCCCCAATTATGTCCCTTCTCAGCTTTTTATTAATTTCCTCTTTGCATAATTGCCATGTGTAACTATGTCTAATTTAAACAAAATATCATGGCCACCTAAAATTTTGTTGCCTCTAGAATAGTCCAACTAAACTATTTGATGGATCCGATAGCTGCAGTACTTTTGATGTGTGTTTCAAATTGCAATCAAAAGCAATTCTTTGGTGCCTGTAAAAGAGTCTTGTTAAAACAAGGAAGAAAAATGCGTACAGAACTCTTCAATTCACTTTCTCATTATTTCGTCTTTCTTCTGCATCTTTTTGAATGAATGGCTTCATTTTCTTGTCTCTGGATATTGAAAGTCTTCATACATTTAAAAAAACTAGAAAAAGGCATTTTAGTTGAAAATATGTTTATATTTCTCTGAGATTGTTTATTCAGCAATGCAGTAATAATTCTTAAAAACAAATATTTGCATTGTGAGTGTCTGCTAGCACATCAGAATACCATCTTTTCTGCTTTCTGTTTAATTGTACTTTGACTTTTTTGAAGGGAAAGGCTTAATTTGTAGCAGTTGTGTACATATGGTTTTGTGGGTGTAAACTCTTCCACTAAAAGAAGATATTAGCTTGTGTGTTGTTGCTTAATTCTTGCAGGAATATTTAGGTAAGGTTCTCACTGGTCACCTGAATGTTTGTTTGTTTGTTATTGTCCCAAACCACCTAGAAGTATTTAATTGCTTGCAGAAGGAGCAGAAGTGCCATTTAATTAAAGTGGTACCTTGTATAAAAGAATTATTTTTTTCCAAATGAAATTATGTTAAGCAAATTTTCCTTTATACAAATTTCCCATAGGAATGCATTGAAAACAGAGTAATCGTTAATCGCAACCATTTTTATGTTGTACGGATTCGCCCCAAAGACGATTCTGTTAAACAAATTTCCCCTATCTCTGGAATTTTTATGTTGTACAGATTTTATGTTATACAAACTGTTTGTTATACAAGGGCCCACTGTATCTAGTCTACAGAAAGATTAGCAGATTTTTGTAAAACCACAAGAATCCAACAATCAAAACATGTAGATATGACAGATAGCTTTCCTCTCATTTTGCTAGAAAACCCAAAACGTGATCTAATAGAGAGACCAGTATTGAGCATGCAGTCTTGACATATGTGTGTATTTCTACCACTAACCCATTTGGGTCAGCTGAGATTGGAAAGCTGCTGGCAATAGTTTTCAGTTTGAAACTCCATTCCATATGAAAAAAAAAATCTGTAGCAAATAAGATGGATGAAAAGAAAAACACACCGTAGTGAAACTGTATTGAGTTGCTTGTAAAATCGAGTTTTATGCTCTGAAATTTGGAGTCATTATGCTTTTTCATACACAGATATTGCACAGTGTCATTCCATTTTTTTGTAATAAAATGCCCAATCTGTCAATTAAATCTTGATGACAAAAAGTGCAGGTTTGCAAAATTAATGCTACATGTCCTTATTATACTCTTTTATTTTGGATCAATCCTCAACAGAATGAGAAATGGATGAGGATTTTGTTTAGGACATTTTTGACCTTTCGAAAATTGAGATCCTCCCCCTCAAGAAATCGCAAGGAAGCACTTGAACTATGTTTTAAAGAACTTGCATGTTGGAGAAAATGAAATCAAAACATCGTCCATGCAGCTTTTGAGTGCTTACCAGTAAAAGCCTGATCTTGGATTTAATCATAATTTTGTTGCTGATTTGAAGCCACCGCCACTGTTTTACAGGACAAGAGACTTGTCTGTAACTGCAGTGAAACATTGTGCTATTCACACACTTTGGGATCTCCCAGTTAGCACAAAGAGAAATGTCCTAACCATTCCTAATTCCTAACCCATTGGCATGCTATTAAAAATAGCTACTGGAAGCCCTTTTCACTGTGCTGCAGAACTCACCAGTTGACCCATGAGGCATTATCTGAGTCTGCAAATTAGTCAGATAGCAGAAATGCTTGTCAAAATGATTTTTAGTTCAGAAGTTTATCTCCCTGTGATAAAATTTATGAGAGACTGAAAAATGGTGAGGCATTTGTACTAAACCTGAAAAAGTTCCTAATCTGACTAGTTATTAGAGATGGGCACGACCAGGAAAAATGATGTTTCGAGTTGTCGTTTGTCGGGACAGGTCCGTTTTGGGTCGTTTCCGTTTGTCGCGGAAATTTTCAAACATTTGTTGTTTCCGTTTGTCGTTTGTTGTTGGGGTTGGGGTTGGGGTTGGGGTAAGTGGCCTCTGGGAGGCACCTCTCTGGGTGCCTCTGACGTCTGACCCACTAAGAAAGGAAGGGAAGGGAAGCGTTTCATGTAGCCGCCGCGTACCATGCATTATGTTAGGGTTGCAGGGTAAGTGGCAGAGGGTACCTCTGACTCACTAAGAAGGAAAGCATACTGGCGTACTGGTGTACAGGTTAGGGGTAGGGGTAGTGGGCTCTGGCTGGGAGGCACCTCTCTGGGTGCCTCTACTCTGACCCACTAAGAAGGGAAGCATACTTGCATACGGATCTGGGTTGGGGTTGGGGTTAGGGTAAGGGCTAGGCTTAGGGTTACAGTTAAGGTTAGGGTGGGTTAGTGGGCTGCACCTCTGGGTGCCTCTGACCCACTAAGAAGGACAGTGTACTGGCGTATGGGTTAGGGTTAGGGTTACGGTTAGGGTTAGGGTTAGGGTTAGGGTTAGTGGGCTTTTTGTGCTCTCTGGCACATCCAGAAGTCTCAGTCAAAACCTGGCCATGCAATTGGTGGAATGGTTCAAAAATTTGCATGGTCCCATCTCATGGCCAGCCAATCATTGCGCAGGTGTAAAAAAATAAAAATAAAATAAAATAAAATAAAATCAATGGAGACGTTTTATTGCAAGAAAAACCCATTGCTGCTACGATAAAAAATCAGGCATTTAAAATCCCTAATTTTCAAATGTTTCTGTGGTGCTTTGGTGGGTTTTTGGACCATGATTTAAAAATAAATATTGTGGTCGCCATTTTGGATCCCCCCCCACTGCATGGCAAATGGAGACGACGAGGATGGGCCCCCCAGCCTGGTACCAGCAGCCCAGGACAGGAGAGGGGGGGAGGCCGGGGACCCAACCAGAAACCAGCCCTCTCTGGTAGGTGCCCTCACTGAGGCAGGCATATTTTCGCCTGCTTTTATGGCCGGGAATCGGGGTTTTTTATTTTTAAAACTTTTTTTTCTGCTTGGCATTGCACGATCGCCACGATGCCATGAACGACAACGAAAAATCAGACCCAATTTATCTTTATCGGGTCGGGTTCAAGCTGGAGCGGAGTAATTCTCGTTACCGTTACCGTTACCGTTACCCGTTACGTAACGATAACGAGAACCGAAAATGGAAACGAGATTTTCGCCGCTCCATGCCCATGTCTACTAGTTATTAAAAACAATTTTGTCATTGTACACTTTCTTCTGGCAGAATAATTACTCTAGTCTTTAAACTTCGTGGAAATTTATGCTTTAAAATTACAGGCAAACATTTTTAAAGAAACTAGCCTTCCCCATTAATTTTTAAATCAATTTACATTCATTTATATCTGTGAATAGATCAAATGGCTGGGGATATATGTGCACAGATAATCCGCAAGCACATATATTTGAAATTCACTGTTCTTGCCAAGTCATTTAATCATAGTCTCAATTACTATTCTTAGGACTTTTAAGTGTAGATTTTCTGCTGATTTTCTGTTACAGAACATATACTTTAGATCCATACAAAGTAAAAGCAAGTAACAGTGACAAATTAATCTGTGGTATAATTGAAGGCTTTTATAACACTCATCATAGAGCTCTTCAACCTGTTGGGAAAATGATAAGCCTGTGTGCACTAACATGGGGTATTAATGGGAGAAGTGGTGTAGTTAGTGGGGGTGAGCAAAGGGGGGACATCTGTCCCCAGGAGCAGCATCTGGGGGCACCAAATTGATGTTACATGATTACAAATGAGTATTCGCCTCCTGCCTCCTGCTTGTCTTCACTGGTAGTTGGCCGCCAGGGCCACCTCTGCTGCTCCCGCTGTCCCCGCCTCCGTACATGTGCACCCAGGCTCTCCACAGGGAAAGTTAGTTGGAGTCTTTTGTGAGCAGTGATGGTAGCCAGAAGGGACTCATCTGCCCAGGCAGTGGAGCCAGGCCAGGAGCAGTCAGTGGTGTGGCTGAGGGGAGAGCTGGCGGCAGCTGGCATGGCCCTTCCTGGCACACAAACTTCAGGACTGGGAACAAAAGGCTGCAGGGCGAGGCCACTTCAAAGGGATAGAGAGGGAGGATGAGAGGGAGAGGGGACAAGTACCAATGCAGGCAGGTGGGAAAGCCCTCCCTCCCTGCCTCCACCTCTGCCCCTCTGCCCTCAGAAAGGGTCAAGAAGGAGTGGAGGAAGGTCCACTCTTTGGGGGTGTTTCATCGAGGATAAGGGCTGGCTAGGGGGCGGGCACTCACCATAGACTCCTCCCCTCCAGTGACTGATTGAGTGACTGCAAATCAGTGTCATTTCTGGTTTCATTCAGAAATATAAGGTTTGTCTATTCATCTGATGGACCCCCTTATGGCTCACACCTTGTCACGAGGGAGCCAAGAGCGGGTGCAAAAATGACTTTGTCCTGGGTGCTGAAAACCATAGCTGCACCTCTGAATGGGAGGGGTCTTTTCACAACCTATTCCTTAAGTTCTTTTTCTCATTTCTGCCTTGCCCCATTCTCTCTTTCTGTTTTACTTGCATCACTTCCGTTGTTAGTCTCTCTCCCTACATTTCTCCTGGTCTCCAAGCATGGAGCAAGCATGAATAATGTCTCCAAGCAATAAAGACCACAATTTTCCTTCTTTTTATTCTTCTGTTTGTAGCTACTGATCACAACTTCTTTTTTCTTTTTCTACTTGCTATGCTTTCAGAGGGATTTGTAATATATAAAGTGCTAGTTACTGTGAAGGGGGTTGGGGCAGCACTGAGACTTGACCTGTTCTCTTAATGGTCTCTTATGCAGCTGTTGTTTGTATTTTAAAATTTGCTAATTATAAAGGAAGTAGCAATTACCCTCAGCAATGGTTCATGGTTTCATTTGTGCAGCCCATTTTGCTGAGACGAAACAGAGTGCCAAACTTTTTCCACTTAGCAGTTCATTTTCCTTTGGCAAAACAGATGCCTGCCTGTCCCCTTCTCCGATGGACCCGTCACCTCCCTTCCTGGTCGGTCTCCCTTTTCCTCTTTAACCTGGGCCGTTTTCAGAGACAGTGACTCAGCTTCACTTTCAGGAGCTGGGCCTACTATTTCTGCTCTTGTTTTGGTTTATAAAGAGAATTGGAGGAGCGAAATTGCTGTTTCTGAAGGACCTGGAATTTAAACTCATGTCACTTTTATTTAGATAATGATACTGTATTTCCAAATATGCCTCTCAGGTTTAGTGCTCCAGGACAAATTTTAGTAGCAGGAAGTGTCTGTATTTAATTAATCCAGATTTTAAATGCCTATCTGTTACAAATTTTGGGTTCTTTTTGTATGGAAGTTTTCTAGATAAAGATTTAGAAGACAATACAATTCTGATTCCTGGACTATGAGAATGAGAATTCAAGGAACAATTTACCAATCAGTTCCTACAATAGTAACTAGAACCCAAAGGCAACTCATCACTGACAAATATAGCCATTCGATGACACCTCTATACCTGTGCTCCATCTCCGCAAAAAGAGTTTTTGAGCTGGGTAACCTTGCATGCAGGACGCAATGCTCTGGTATCTTCAACATCAACATAATAGCATTTTGCAAACCTGAATATCAGACAACACAATCCTAAATGACTAACTCATGGAGTGCAGTGCAGAAGCCTAAGCATATTACCTGTTGTCCCCACAGGCCTGTCTCAATACACCAAGGTCTGTCAAGTCACAGCCCACCTAGGACCGTTTTAAGAACTATCTTACAAATCTGAGTAGCACACAGTCACAAGCAGCTGTGAGGATCGGGGCCATGCCTGAACTTTCTAAATCGAGTGCATACAGGATTGGCTCTGCTCCTGAATTGGGCCCTCTCCCTGAAACATTTAGTGAGCTCCTCAGGAGTGTCACCTGTGGAGCCTGAGGACTGGGATATATAAGAACTAGCTTCTCTCAGCCAACAATGGCTTCTGCAACAAAGCTTGTGGTGCCCTGTCATTGCCTGAACCTTGGCAGCTGCTGATGGTGGAGACTAAGTTGTTATGGAATATGGCCTAAATTCCATTCCTAGTTCCAACCAGAGTGGACTGAATTGTCAATAGGACCTGCCCTTCAGCAATTGATTCAATTGATTCTGTAGTAGTTGAGATGAGAAGTCGCATTAGGTGCTGAATGGAGAATCTTCCAAATTTCCAATTTCTCTTGAACCACAGTGTACATCAGCTATGACTACAAAACAACTTCTGATGCTATGATGTCCTTCCTCCATTGGCCCCTGACCTTGGATCACACTTGTTTGGATTATGTCTCTTATTCAGCCACTCACCCGACATTCTATTTTCTCCAGCCTTGACTTTTGCCCTGAGTTTTAGCACCTGACAATCAAAAGCGAATTCTCATTGAAATTTCTGATGCATACTCCTATTTGACCTGAGCAGTTGGAAAAGGTTGATGGACTGAAAGGCACAGGCTTGAATGTTATGTAAATCTCATGCTGCCACATACAGTGTGAAATGTGGTGATTTGCTTGAGGCATCACAGTCATTTTAAGACATCTCAGCAGCTGTTAAGGCAGGACTTGTTTAGAAGTGTGTGTTTAAAGAATCAGACAAAAGCAACTAGTTTACCAATAGGTGTGATTTCTTGCCATCTTGAAACAAATAACAATGAAGAAGAGGGAAAAATAAGAAGTTATCAAATCAGAAAAGGGTAGCAAAATCCTCACTGCATGTCCTTAGTTAAGAGTCTATTTTTATGCTACTCCTGGCTTTTCTTCCAAACCCGTGCAGATAAAATTAAAAAGAGTATGTATGGGGGGAGGGGGTAAAAGCCATATTTTGTTGCATATTTCTATCCCTTTATCTTTCTTTCAGAATAAAAATGCTTTTTAAAAAATCTGATCATACGTAGCATTAAATAATCACCTTTCTGACTGTGGTTGTTAAAACTCAATCCTTTCAATCTAGAGTAGTGCCAAGAAGTCCCCCATTTCAGATTTCATGGTCGAAAAGCATCAGTTTCTTCCCAGAGGAATATGGGATATTCCCCCTCCCCCCACTCCTCAAAATACTCTGAAGCAAATGGTGAGCCACTGTGTGAGACAGAATGCTGGACTGGTTGGGCTGTGGCCTGTTCCAGAAAGGCTGCTCTTATGTGAAAAATCTCTCAGAGAAAATATTCATCTTTCAACTTGCAAGTTATAGGCATTCCAGCTTGCTTCTGTCCCTACAGCTCTGTATGCTAACCACTTTCCATGTGCCTTCTCCATGGCACAGGGAGGAGGAGGGGCAGCTCTTTTCATGGTATCTTGTTCTGTGGAATTAAAAAAAAAAGTTTGGAGGTGTGAAGCCAAAATATCCAAAAGCAAGACTAGGAGGTAATACCTTTATAGGCTGCTAGAAAGATAACAAACAAGCACTGTGAGTTGAGCTTCTGAGGGCATGCCCTCTCTGGGTGCGGTCACCAAACAAACAGAGAATCTGGTGGCCCTAAGCATGCACACACCTCCTTCCCCATTTTTTCTAATCAACCACTTATTATGAATATGCTACACTAAGGCTTTATTTGTTTTTTCATCCTAGAAGTCAGTATAGTTGTTCTTCCTCTCTGTTGAAGTCAGAGGTACATCATCTCTCCTCCTTAATGGCTATAGGCATATCATCAAGCACAGAGATCAGCATTAACGGATCTCTAACCTAGTTTAGAGCAGTTTCTTCTACCTTTGAATTAATTTCTTGAAACAATAAACAATAAATGTTTAACCCCGTACTAAGTTTCTCGCATAGCTGTTATTGTTGGGTTAAATGCAGGTGCTGCCCACTGCAATCTGGAGCTAAACATGCTACATACATACTATATATTTATAGTTCATGGGCACAACCATGTACTAAATGGTTTTGTGCAGTCAGAGTTGCAAATTAAGGTGGGACAGACTTACCACTTTGCCCTACTATCCCAGCATCAAGTATAAAGAGAGTGGAGTTGGAAGAACTATGCCTGTAGAAAGGATCCATCACCGTTGGGGAATATGTACAGTGAAGCTTAAATAAGGGACACAAACAGGATGAAAGCTTGACAGATGAATAATTTTCCTCATCTAGAGAACAGGATCCGCCCAGTTCAATTCTGTTTAAAATTATTCCCTTGTTTAAAATGCAAACATTGAAATGTTCAAGACAGTAGAAATGTCTTCACTTGACACCTTAAAAATAATTCAGTGAGCTCTAGGCTGGTCTCTCTGATGATGACAGCATTGTGAGAAATGAAGATCTTCGTATAAATGAAAGCCGTTGTATTTAAGCAGGTTGATATAGAAGAAAGCAATTCTTAAGATTCCAAGCTGTTTAAGCACTATAAAGATTAAAACTGGGATAACAAGTAAATCTGTCACCAGTAAGGATCCCTCAAAAACTGGTAAGATTTATTCCCAGCAAACCACTCCCGTCTTATTGCAGTTTCTGAACTGCCTTCAAGGGAAGCTGCCTCCCTTTTGCCTGGCTCTCTTCATGGTGCCGTTTTGAGACTGCTGAAATGGCTCCATGAAGAGAGCTGGACAAGTGGGGGGCAGTGGTTTGTGGGTTCCTTCATAGCCCCAGTTTAATCTCCAGCCACACCACTTTTAGGATGCACAGAGTGGCATGGCTGGAGAGTAAACTGGGGCTACGAATGTGCCCACAAGCCACTGCCTTCCCTTTGCCTAGCTCTCTGCATGGAGCACAGTGGCGTGCTCTGAGCTGGGGGGGATGTCGTGGCTGTGAGGGGACAATGTTCCGTGCCCACAGAAAGGGCTCCAGGTGCCACCTTTGGTACCCATGCCATTGATTCACCAACACTGGTTTAAAGTGTACACTACTGCAGGATCAGGCTCTATGACTCTGATACCATTTCTAAGACAGCTTCATTCTGTCTAATGCTATCATTAGAGATAGGCCTACCTGTGTAATTTAGAAAATTAGGATGGAACAAAAATAACTTATATGATACAATTAGCATGTTGGTGGAAGGTTTCCATCCATCAACTTAATTGTTTCACAGCTCCTTGTCTAAGCAATCAGACTTGCCATTGAAGCTTTTTTAAATGTCCTGATTATGAGGCACAAAACAAAAACAAGCTAATTTCCAACATGCAGAGTAGAGCAAAGCCCTTGCTAGGATAGACAGATACCTTTTGTCTCTTAAGCAAGTTTGGCTTCTAGTGAGAGTGTGAAACCTGCCTCCTCTCTGTATTATTGACCAAAGCTAGTTAAAGAATTGGACAGAATTCTTTCCTGTTTATTTCATTAATGACAATCTCCCTACCCACTTCACTTGCATATGGTTGTAGTACAATCCTTTTACTGCAGCGACATAAATAATCACATGTGATTTGTCAGGAGATTAAGTAACATGAGCTTGGATTCCTTTCTGATATATCAGGCAAAATATTATCAACAGATGGCATGTTATGGCACCTAAACTCTATTAAAGGGATATGGTTTCCATCATTTCCATTATGCTATAGTACTTTTCACAGCATGAGAGACTCAGACCAAGTGGTTTGGCTTTGTTTCTATCAAAACAAACCCACCTACAGGAGTGCCATCATTGGGAAAGTTGGTACCAGCCCAATACATGTGTGAATAATGTACTTAAGTTTTCAACACAAAATTCCAAAGCCATTCTTCTGCTTCTTGTGTTCTTATGAATAGCTCTCAGGGAAGCATAGAGAGGTCCTGTGAGCTAAGTGCTGTTTATGACAGTATTTAAAATATGTAGTAATGGCTAGGAAAAGTTTGTAAGATTTCTACAGTGGAAGCAAGAATCAGAGATTAATAGATAAGTTTGATTTTTCTTCAAAGAATATTTGGCATTTATGAGAACCAGGGTGGGGTGGGGGTTAACTATAGTGATGTCATTAGGAGCTGGATCCTTGTGTAACAATTGCAAAATAATATGTCTCTGTATATGAAAGAGACAGAAAATGTAGATTTCCTGCATTACCCGCTGAGCAAAGATAATATGCACATCACAGATATAGGCATTTCTCTGCTTGGCCTAGGAGACCTGGCATCAGTTTGGAATGGTGAATTATGAAGTGCAAGAATAGGTGCAAATCATTAAGACCACCACTCACACAAAAATCAAACCTTCTTCATCTGTGCTTGCCCTCAGGTTTGTTTATCTGCCTGGGGACCCAAGAGCTGTATAGTTCCATGAAAAAGCAAAACAACACTTGGATTTGTGAAGCCTGGAAAGTATCTGAGCAAAAATCTAGAAAATACAAGTGGAAGGAACACACCCAGATTGCCTATTTGCCTACAAATTCCCTCTGCTCCATGTATATTCATGTCTTGGCATTCCATTCCTACTGGAAACACCTCTTATATAAGTCCCACAATAAATAAATAAATAAATAAATAAATAAATAAATAAAGTGAACCCAGCACCTTGGCCTTCTGCATCCAGAATCAAGCCAACTGTGCACTCAAGGTGATTTAGAATGTATCTGCAAATGAGCTGGTCCCCACATCACCTCCTGTCATACAGAGAGAGAGATCAAGGGAAGAATTTAGGGCTTGGGGAATCAGCAGGATGAGTGGTAGAGAAGTACTTGAGTCATACTCCTGATAACTGCCAGTTTATTGGGGTGAGATTTCGGAAGATGACTTTTTTTTCTTTCATGTCCCATGCCTTTGAAGGCTATACCTGTTGACTCTGCATAATCATCCTTACATCTATCAAAAGCTGTGCATATAAATATTATACATATTTTTCATTTATACTGGGAAAGATATATTGCCAGATAGGCAGCTTTTTAAAATGTATCAGCTGATCATGTTTCTCAGACTCCTGTTTCTCTTTGTAAGATATAAGCCATGAAACTAAACCCAGACAAGACAGAGGTGCTCCTAGTCAGTCAAAAGGGAGAACAAGGAATAAGGATGCAACCTGTCCTGGATGGGGTCACCCTCCAATTGAAAGAACAGATATGCAGCTTGTGGGTGCTCTTGGACTCATCCTTGAGCTTGGAGGTCCAGGTCATGGCTGTGGCCAGGAGGACATTTCCACAATTAAGGCTAGTACACAAGTGACACCTGTTTCTTGAGAAACCAGCTCTGGTCACAGTGACACATGCCCTAGTGACGTCCTGGATGGACAACTATATTGTGCTCTTTATGGGGCTAATGATGAAAAGTCTCAGGAAACTTCAACGGGTCCAAAATGCAGCAGCCAGACTGCTGACTTGGATGGAATACAGGAATCATATTACACCCCTATGAAAGCATCTCTACTGGCTGCCAATCTGCTAAAAGGCACAATTCAAGGTGCTGACCATGACCTACAAAGCAATGTACAACCTGAGTCCTAGCTAATTCAAAGATCAAACCTCACAGTATGAACTGACTCGGGTATTGAGGTCATCAGGAGAGGCCTTTCTCTCCAATATGTCTCATGGAATTCCATGAAAGGGCCTTCTTGGCTGCTGCACCCAGACTCTGGAACTCCGTTCCACTAGAGGCCAAGACAACCTCATCTCTGTGGTCTTTCCAGAAACAGGAAATGACCTTTCTCTTCAGGCAAGCTTTCCCTGAATGATGGACTACTTATTATGTGTCTTTTATATGAATCTATACATAAACATAAATAAATGCACACATAGAAACCTAGAAACCTGAGCTTATAACTTAGACATGGGCACGACTTGGCGAAATTGTCGTTTCCATTTTTGGATATCGTTTCCGTTACGTAACGGAAACAGTAACGACAATTAAGCTGTCAGAACTCGAACTCGAACCGAAAAAAGAAAAATTGGCTCTGATTTGTCATTGCCATTCCTGGCATCGCGCGGCGATCGCGCGATGCCAAGTGGCACAGAAACCCGATTCCCGGCCAAAATAGCATGCGAAAATATGCATGCCTGAGGGCACCTACCAGAGGGGTGGTTTCTGGGGGGGGGGTCCCCAGCCTTCCCCCCCTCCTGTCCTGGGCTGCTGGTACCGGGCTGGGAGGGGGCATCCTCAGCATCTCCATTTGCCATGCGGTGCAGGGGGATCCAAAATGGCGTCCGCAATAATTTTTTTGAAATCGTGGTCCAAAAAAACCACCAAAGCACCACAGAAACATGCGAAAATTAGCTATTTTAAATGCTTGAATTTTTACAGTAGCAGCAGTGGGTTTTTAATAGCAGTAAAATGTCGCACTGATTTTATTTTATTTTATTTTATTTTATTTTATTTTTATTTTTTTACACCTGCACAATGATGGGCTGGCCATGGGATGGGACCATGCAAATTTTGGCTCCCATTCTACCAATCGCATGGCCAGGTTTTGACTGACACTTCTGGATGTGCAAGAGGGCATAAAAAGCCGAGGCACTCCCAGAAGAGTTGCAGTCCGTGCTTGGATGTGGTTGGGAGAGGGCTGTGTGTAGCTGGCTGCTGTGCTAGACTAGTTTCGATTTCACGGAGCCTTTAGATTTCAGTTAGGCAGGCAGGGAGGGAATTGATTCAATTGAAATTTTAGGAAATAATAATAATTCCTTTCATTCTCTGTCTGCTGTGGGGAATAGCAACGCAGTTTATTCTTTTTTATTCTCCTGCAATTTGTTAGGATTTCTTTTCTGATAATGCTTCAAAGGGGGGGAGGTTTGAGTGGGAGGGGAGGTGTGGATTTATTTTAAAAATTTCATTTGCTTGGTGGCAAGCCAAGGTCCTTTCATACCCTGCCTGCAGCTCTTCTGTGGGTGCACTGCCCACTTTGTTTGCAAAAATTGCAATTGCTTTATTCGATGCAGTCTTGTGCAGCAAGTCAGTTTAAAGTGTTTTCTGCCTGCTCTGAGTCATTACGGGACCCGCGCCTGCCACCCGCGCGCCTGCCCCTCCCCCCGCCGCTGCCGCCGCCCGCCCATGCCCCCCCACCCTGCCCGCCGCCTAGGGCACAAAAACACCTAGCGCCAGCGGGACACCACTCGCTGGGATGTCAAATCGCACGAAATCGCGGTGATGGTAATGACAAACGACACGACGAAATGACAAATTTTTTAAAATTTTTGCGAAAAACGGAAACGACCCGAAACGGACCCGTCCCGAAAA
Organism: Phrynocephalus forsythii; assembly: GCA_029282475.1. Lineage (NCBI taxonomy): Eukaryota > Metazoa > Chordata > Lepidosauria > Squamata > Agamidae > Phrynocephalus > Phrynocephalus forsythii. The sequence continues at coordinate 97,539,529 of JAPFRF010000005.1, forward strand.
ACGACAACTCGGGGAAAAAAATTCTGGTCGTGCCCATCTCTATTATAACTCACTTTGGAGATCCTACTCTTTGCACTGCCAATTTATGTGCATGTGTCTCTACACACAAGATTTTCTTTAAGGCTTCAGGGCAAAATAGAAGTAGTGATAGTGCAGTAGCAAACCCAGCCATTTTTAATGCATTATTTCTGCAATTTCTGGGCAGTTGCTTCTGTCCCCTGTTAATTCTTTCTTCCCTCTTCTTCTGCTCCCATGTACAAATACACTTTGTCCCCTCTGTGTCTATATAGAAGCTGCTGTATCACATAAAAAGGTATCTTCAAAGCTGCTGGTGGTACCTACCATATGTAGATTTAGCTGATAGAATGCAGGGGATGAATCTGTGGAAACCCATTCTCTGTTTACTTGTGGTCAGATACAGAAGTAAGGTCCTTGTTACTGGAATATAGCAGCACATGTGAGCAAAAACACTTAACAATGTCAGATACTCTTTGGGTTGTTGTCACATGTTAAGCTGAATCCACCAATGTCCTAGATGAGCATAACTGCCAGCACGGCAGACATTTGTCACCAGCCGTCACCCATGCAGGACCTGGCACCAGCTGAAAACCTCTTGCAGGTGATTCCACAGTCCTCTGTTGCAGGTTTTTGGTGCACACAGTGGCTATGTGGGGAAATGGAGATTACCCCCTTGCTGCTTCCATTGACAGGAGCCATTCTGTCAGCAGATCAGTTGTACTGAAACCTAGCCATTATGTTGATATGTGATTGTAATAAGCAGTTATTTCAGTTGTGGAAGGGCACAAATCAGAGTGGTTTGTGTCGATTATGTGGTCCCGTACAAACTCAGGTCTATTTGTGTGTAATGTAAGAAACAAATTTCAGAGATGTCTTGTTTCTTCACTGTCACCAATATCAGAACACCCAAAGGATAGCGCTTTTAAAATGATCGTCAGCATTTCCTGCTGTGTCAACCTCTCTGGTTCATCTTCTCCAGCAAAGTGTATGAAGAAATAAACCTGCAATATAGAAATTCAAAAGCTACTAGACAATAGTGGCATATAAATACAGGACAACGAGGCATGACTGAATAAAAAGAAAGGAATACCACCTATAGAGACAGATCATTTTTGGCCCCATGAAACAATTTTAATGGGACAAACTGTGCTATTTTCAGAAGATACCCATAATACCTCCTTTCCTTCTTTCATACACAATGCAGGCTTTTTTGTTGTTGCCCCAAAAGATTGTAAACCATATTGGCAGAGTGCATTAAAAAGTTATTTTGTGGCCTATAGCTCCAAAGAATACCAACTAGCATGGCTAGGAAAAACTGTCATTCAAAAAAGGAGTTTATTTATTTATTATTTATTTATTTATTTAAGTACTTATATCCCGCTCCATCTTCCCAACGGGAAGTACTTATATCCCACTCCATCTTCCCAAGTACTAAACGTTGGCTCTAAAGTAGGAAGCCAGAAAAGATGGGGCAGTTTTAAAATTAGGGAAGTTCTCAGCCACAACCTATAACTTTCTTCCAATCTATGCTAAGAGACAAGTTTATTTGCTTTTAAAAAATAAGTATCAGTCCAAAACCCAGCAGACTACCAGTGACTTACAGTCTGCATGAGTACTGGCAATACTGGTTGTGAACTCTTCTGATTCAGTATTACCACTAGCCATGCTAGATTATAGTCTCTAGTGCTTTCCAACCTTGGCTACCCAGAAGTTCTTGGACCACAACTCCCAGAAATCCTGGTCACCACAAATACTGATATAGGCTTCTGGGAGTTTTAGTCCAAGAGCACCAGGTGACCCAAGATTGGTAATTATTGCTCTAGGAACTATATTCCAATAAGAGTATGTTTTGCAAATGTTTTTTAAATCTTGTTGGGCATAGTTATTTCTGTCATCTCTTGGAAGTCCCAATTCACATTATTGCTACTCAGACAAGTTCCTCTATGGCTCCAGGCAGCTGTCTCATGTGCCCACAGAATCTGTTGTCAAAGTGATGGGGTAGAGATGGTGACAGTCAGTGTCAAAGCCTCACTGTCTCCTCATGGTTCTGTCTTCAAATCAGACATGGACTGGATAACCTTTCAGAGAGAGGGCGCCTTGAAAAAGAGGACTGTTTTCTGCAGTGCTTTAAACAGGGAACCATCCTGTGCAGAGGACAAGTGATCTGTCTACCATACTATAGGAAAGGATGGGAGAAAACAGGAGTCACAAAGCTGCTTACAACTAACACACCTCTTCTGTCCTTGGGGGCCGGGGTCAGCTACCCAATGTAAGGGCACCCTGTTTGAACAGAACCCTGTGACTATAATTCTACCATGTACACTTAACAGCTATAGAAAAAGGCTATCCTTCCTGTCAAGCTCTGTCTATGCCTTTCTCTTCTATGAGGAAAAGCCACATATAGTCTGCAGATACAAACTAAAAGAGCAGAAGGACCACTGAGTCAACAAACTCGGGTCTTGCTCCATTTTGGTTATTTATGTGCCTGTTGTTTCCCCCTTTCTTCCTTGAGTCAATTAAGCTAAGGTTTCCACGGTAACCAGAATGAAAATGGTACTACTGTTTGCAATCAGACCAATAGATAGGACCTCATGGAGTCATTTTCTCATAAAAAGAAGTGCTAGTACTGACCTTCAGCTACTGGCCTTTACTATGGTCTGATTCTTGACCACCTTGGAAGAAAAGAGACCCATGGCTCTTAAGAAAATCAAAAGCAGGGGGTGACACTTTTGAATTATGGCCCAAATGGGACATTAAGACTATCTAGCTTTCCTTCCAGTCTGTATGAGTGAAGAATACAGAAAGGGGGGGACAGTCCATTCCTATTGATTTAATACAGGAAGGGGGGGACAGTCCATTCCTATTGATTTTCCCTGTTGTTCTATCCACCTAGCTGTGTTTCAGGAAAACTTAGGAGCAGGATAAAATACAGTATTCAGGGGAGAAAAAAATGAAACTTCAGCAATGTTATCATGGGACAAGAGGGAACACTATCATTAAAAGAGGCACACAGAGAATATATTGACAAAAGTGAATGCTCCTGTGTTTGGGTGGAGGATAGTTCCAGAGTTGCATTATATCTGATTAGTTTGCTGTTGGGTGGATTCTAGGCTTCACACTTCAGATCCAGGTTGCTCTAAATGGGATCTGGAAAGCAGTTTGCGGAAGACAATTAGGCAGGAAGTTTATAGCCTGTTGAACCTTGACTGTTGCATTAAGGCCCCAAGATAGTACAGGTAAATTAACTGATTTATTCACAGGGTTGTATATCTACCTGGCAGAGCTCATAACCCAAGACTAGAGGCTAAGCTGCCATTAAGGAGGTAGTGTATTCTTAAGAGTCTCAAGTTAATACATCACTCAGTGCTAGCACAAGTCCTTACCTTGGTGGTTATACACGTACAGTGGTACCTTGTATAAAGGAATTAATTCATTCCAAATAAAATTATGTTAAGCAAATTTTCCTTTATACAAATTTCCCATACGAATGCATGGAAAACAGAGTAATCCCTAATCACGGCCATTTTTATGTTGTACAAATTTGCCCCATAGGCCATTCTGTTAAGCAATTTCCCCTATCTGCAGAATTTTAATGTTGTACAGATTTTGTTATACAAACCATTTGTTATACAAGGGTCCACTGTACTCAAAATCACCAGAACCTTTGGCCTAGAATCACTATAGTGTACTACATGGAAAACTGACATTTATGAAATGGAAAGTAGCAGTAGAACGACCAATCAGCATTTAATGCACATACGGTTTGATACAACACAGGCAGAATGAGTACATGAGGCTTGTGGTACTGTGGTTAAACTGTTGTACTGCAGCTATAACTGTGCTGACGACCTGGGGTTCAGTCCCATAGACTCAGCCTTCTGTCCTTCCTAGGTCAGTAACATGAGTACCCAGCTTGCTGGGGGTGGGGGTGGGGGGTAATGTGTAGCTTGCATAAATAAATTGTAAACTACCTAGAAAGTGCTTTAAGTACTATGGGGCAGTATATAAGCAGAACACTTTGCTTTTGTTTTGCTTTTTATATGGGTAACATTCAGATGGAACTGAAAATTGTCTGAGTATATATAAAGAGGAAATTGGGAAGACTGAAAGAGAGAGGAGATTGTCATTTTTATTATAGACCCATGTTGTGTTATTACTTAAACATTACAAATGAAGACATTTGTGAACAAGTCAAAAAGTAGTAAAGATTACCATGATGAGATAGAATATTGTCACCATGGGTCCCGAGTGCAAAATGATTCAGGATGCAAATAGTATAGGTTTGAATAATTTGGGCACAGATTTCTTACTACAGTGAGTGAAATGTATTCATAATTCTGTTCCATTAGTTAGTTTCACAGTGCTTCCATGTAGTACCATTGTCCATTGAAAAATCAATTAATCAAAGCTCAGTGAAATGTGATTAAATTGGAAGTTAATGATCATTATATAATGTAAATTTGATTCTGACTTCCCATGTCTTTCTTTGGGTTTTCTAGGCATAAAGTACTAAGATGGGGTTGCCTGTTTGTCCTTCTTGTGGCAGCCTGGAACCATATAGCTTGCACAAGGACATACAGGAGGCAAGGTATGTATTCCTATTAGCCACAGCCAGCTGGCCCCTTTCCTGGGTGGCACAGGGGGATTCTGACTCCTAGCACCAGCTTGATGAAACTGGATTTTGTAGGAATTTATAACAGAAGATACAGTATCCTGGCAGGTCAAATGGAACTTCAATAATACCTCGGTTTATGAGTACCTTGGTATACGAGTGTTTTGTAAGACGAACAAAAAATTATTTTAAATTTTGATTTGATTAACCAACAATAACCTTGCAAAATGAGCACTGCCATCACCTCCTTCTACTCAGCCACTACTGCCACCCCCTTGCCAAAGAGGAACCCAACCCAGGCACCTGGCCCACCCAGCCCACCTATGATCACTGCAGCATGCTCTCGCCTCCCTTGGCAGTCTGAGCTGCTGAACATCCAGGGTGTGTTGCGGGGGTGGCAGCATCGGTATCCCTGCTCCTTTGGCTGCATTTGTGGGTGGGTAACTTTCCCTTTCCAGGATGCCTCTTCTTCCTTCCTGACTGCCTCCTCATCTTCCGCCTCATGCTTGCTGGGGCGTGGGGTGGGTGCATTGACGGTGGCCAGCAGGCTGCACCAAGAGGAGAAGCTGTGATGGGCACAGGTGGAACACCAGGCAGGAAGAGGCAGTGGAGGAAGTAGCAGAATTCCCCAGATGCCCTTTCACCTGGCAAAGGCACCCCAACAACCCCTGCCCCCACCACAGTGATGTGCCCCTTTGGTGCTACCCTGATGGGCATTGGCTTGGGGGACTGCCTTTGGCCTGCAACCTGTCACCTCTATCCAGGCCCCAGGCGGACACTCCTGTCCCATGCTGACTGTGGCCCTCGTTGCCACTGCAGTCCCTGGCAGATGCCCCTGGCCAGCACTGTTGTTAGCCCCTCACTATTGCAATCACCCCAGCGAGGGGGTGATGGTGGTGGCACTGGCACTGTCATGGGGGTGATGGCGAAGGTAGTGGCACCAAGAGGCCTCAGAATGAATCAGGTAAGTTTACATTATTTATTTATTTATTTATTTATTTATTTATTTATTTATTTAACTATTTATTTAACCATCTGGCCATCTGGCCACTCCTCCTCCTCCTCCTCCTCCTCCTCCTCCTCCTCCTCCTCCTCCTCTTCTTCTTCTTCTTCTTCTTCTTCTTCTTCTTCTTCTTCTTCTTCTTCTTCTTCTTCTTCTTCTTGAATATCTTTGTTTACGAGCATGTTTCCAGAATGAATCATGCTCAGTAACCAAGGTATTACTGTACTTTTAAAATCTATGCCAGAGCAGAAGGTGTTTTACAGGTGTTTACACTGTAATATGCTCTCTGTGACCAATTCTGTGCTGAATAATTTTAATTCAGCCATAATTGAGAGGGTTTTCCTTTTTCCTTTTTCTTTGTCAAGGTGCAGGGGAATGTGCTGCTTTGACAGCAAGAGAAATCACAAACTCTTAACCTGAAGTAACATTTTCCCTATTTCTACACTATGGTGATAGGGGAAAACATTTCCTTTCAGTCCAGGTGTTCAAGAAGCAAGGAAACAAGATGGACAACTCAGGCCTTTGTTTTGTGACCTCACAGTTCAAAGACTCATTCCTGCATAGCCGGTCATTCCGGGCAAGAATTAGCTCCTTTTCCTAGCAACCACATGGCTTATGGGCAATCAATAAAACACAATTTCCTTGTCTTTTAGGGGCTACTGTTCTTTGATGCAGGTTTCATTTTAATTTGGTTCCTCCATGTGTGATCACTAGAATAAAACCAAAGTGGATGGCTTAAGCTGTCCTTTTGCTTAAACCACTTGATAATATTCAGAAACTGAAAGCTTCTTCCCAATCCCATTATATTCTTCATGACATTCAGAAACTGAAAGCTTCCTCCTAATCCCATGGGGAGTGGGACAGAGAGGAAAGAAATGTTTATTAAAGCAGTGATGTGTTAATTAGAAAGAAAATTTGAAAGCTTCATCTCTCTCTCTCTCTCTCTCTCTCTCTGCCATAGGGGAGTCGGAGGAAGCTTTCAATTCACATGACTTATCAAGAAGCACTTAAAGCACAGAAGAGTAGAAGGAGATTACTTCTTTTTTTTTACCCTTATAGAGAATGAAAGATGAGGTAAAGATAGACTATGCCTCACCTGAGATAAGAGATTTGACCCTTTCCCCCAATTTTAAAGGAAAAATATGGTCACTTAATGTAAGGTGTGGTCAATCCTTACATGTGGGTGCAAGGACCTCCCTGAATGACACACTATACTTCAAAGTGACCCTGTTAAGCATATTCCAGCCTGATCCAGACAGGGATAATTTATAGTCACACCCTAACTTGTTGGTATTGGCAAGGCTCTGCTGTGTAAAAACGATAGATTGGTTTCACTTGCAACTGGCTAGGCCTTTAAGCTACCTGCTAAACTAGAAAATGAAGTCTGGTGTTTTGAAATGTTGCTGTTTCTGATAAGAAACATTGCTACTTACGTCCTGGCTGTGCTAAATTTCATTTGAACTCATTATCTGTTAAGAAATTTGGATAATAAAAGAAAAATTGAGGCCAAATGTACATGCACAAAGATACTGTGTTTTTAACTGACCTAAAGGAAGGAAGGGAGGAGAGAGAGAAATCATTAAATCCAAAGCAGAGCCAATAGAAAGAGATAGCTTTATCATGTCTTGTGTGATTATGAAGAAGAAAATAAGATGGTAAAATAAGTCCTCAGCACACTGGCTGTATACTAATAATTGTATTTGAAAAGTGGAAAAAATAGTTTGGCTCATAAATATATGTTAACTCAGCAACTGATCTTTTAATCTGTATAAATTCTATAGGCCATAAGGCAAAAGGAGCAATTGCCTCCAGGAAATTTATTCTTAGAGAACACAGAAGGGTTTTCATTTGCTTTTGTCCAAAGGATAATAGAAACTAACAGATGCCTGACATTATAATAAAGTTCAAGTACCTTAGCAATACATCTGCTCTCAAAGAACTATAAAATAACAAAGAAATGTGCTATTCAATAACCATAGGAAAGACAGAACATTTTAGTTTTCTTTTTGCATATAAACAGGTTTTGCATTCTTGTCTCATCCAGTGTTTCTGGACAATAGTATAGCACTGACCAAAATTTGATCCCAAGAAATCAGCTAATGGTGGTGTCAAAACATGATGGAGAGAAGAGAAATGTATATGAAGCAGTGGTAATGTCTATGAAACATACTCATTTGGAGCCTCGTGGTTGAATGCCTGTACTGCAGCTAAAACCCTGCTCACAACCTGGGGTTCAATCAGCCTTCCATCCTTCCAAGATCAGTAAAATGAGTACCCAGCTTGCTGGGGGCAATGTGTAGCCTTAATAGTTAAATTGTAAACTGCCCAGAGAGTGTTTGAAGCGCTATGAGGCGGTATATAAGCAGAACACTTTTGCTTTGCTATATACTATTTTTCCAGACACAACATAGCTCAAGTTCCACCACTCCAGCAGATTCCTCTGTGGGATTCAAAGAAGCCATGATTTCATAAAATGGTAGATGTTTTTCCATAATGTGACAGTTTGTATGCAGTTTTGCCAGGCACAATTCTAATGCAATAAAAGTAAAGAAGAGGGTTATTTAACAGATGACCAATCACCGGTCCCATGTTAAAACCACCTCCCAAAGAAATGTAATTTTGCAAAAGATGACAATTTGGATTACATCCATGTTCCATTTTCTTTCTATTGCTTTGCAGCCACATTGCCAATTTTTCAGCCCAAAGCAGGGAAGTTTGTGAGTCTGAATTTTCCCTCCCAGTCCTCTATTGCTGTTAATTCACAGGAAACATTTCCAAAAATTTAACTGATTAAAACCTTTATCCCAAGACACAAGTTGAAGTGTATGATGGAAAGCTAAACTATCATGATGGAGGTATCCACTGCTCAGTTTCCATCAGAGCATGGCTCTGACTTATTATTCCACCCTTATTCTCCTCATGTGTTTTGGTTCTGTGGTGGCTGGGGATGTAGAGCAGACGCTTCCTTAGAGATCTCCCCATTGCTCCAGGACAGGATAATTTTATAATCAATCAATTTCAGAAGTGTTTAGTTATTAGGCGATTCAAATTGCCATGCCAAATTTGTGTTGGATCATAACCAACATACTTTGGAATATGTAGTCTTCAGTTTTTTTCCATTTGGCAAGCAAGATTAATTTGAAAAAGATGGAGAAGAAAGCAAAAAGCAAAAAGGCAAAGTATGCTGCCTATATACCACCCCATAGAACTTAAAGTACTGTATGGGCGATCTACAAGTAATTATGCAGGCACTGAGGGTGTGGTGGTTCACTGGGCTAGAGTGCTGAAACTGTCATCTGCAAAGTTGGCAGCTCGACAGTTCGAATCCTGGGTGCCATACAGTGGCGTGAACCCCCACTTTTAACCCCAGCTCCTGCCAGCCTAGCAATTTGAAAGCATGTAAATGCAAGTAGATAAATAGGTACCACCATAAAAAGCGGGAAGGTAACAGTGTTCCATGTGCATAAATACGTTCAGCCATGCTGGCGACATGACATGGACTTGCACAACACTGGCTCTTCGGCTTGGAAATGGAGATGAGTGCCACTCCTAGAGTTGGATATGACTAGCACGCATGTATGGGGAAAACCTTTACCTTTATGCAGGCTACATATTCTCCTCTTCCCCTCCCAGCAAGCTGGGTACTCATTGTACCAACCTCAGAAGGATGGCTGGCTGAATGAACCTTGAGCCTGCTACCTGAAATTGAACTTCAAGCCATGAACACAATTATAGCTGCAGTACAGCAGTTTAACCACTATGCCAAAAGGCTCAGTGAGAAGAGAAAGTCACTCCCATCCTTGACATTCAGTTTCCTTCTGACCAACTATATATGCATGCTTGAAAACCTCATTCATTGAAGTTACTGGGATAGTACTTAAGTTCACCTATCCCAATCCATTGAACAAGCAGAAATTAAAACTACAGGCCCCAAACATCCTGGCAGTAATGACAATCTTGAATATCTATATGGAGCATAGGGAGGTCAAACGTGACCTCTCTGCTATTTCTGGACTCTTTTGACTCTGGTTTGTGATGAATCTCCCACTTTAAACCACTGAATTGGCAGGTATTCTGACAATACTGAAAGAACTGCAGCTGATGGATTTCACACCATCATCCACATCTTTACAAAAATACGCATTTTGGGCCAACAATTAACAGCTATAAACACCGTCACACTGTCTTGATTGTGTAAGCAACAATTACTAAGCAATGATGTGATAGAAATTCACATCCAAAGTATAAGCTTGTAATGTCAGCACCGTAATAATGATAATTTTAATATGTGAAAAATGTGTGAACCTGAACTCCACAGCAAACAACTCCCCAATATGCACAACACAGATATGCACAGTTTTAGAGCAAAGATGTCTACAATACATGTTTCATGAAGAAAGTGAAAAGGTGCCGTTGTCACTGAACTAGAGTATAACTAAGTTATAATTATTTGGCAAGTATTTATGATCATGTGAATAATCCATGGTTAAAGATCTATGTAGAACATAGACTTTTGGAGTAAAACCAAAAAATAATGAAGATCAATTTGCAACAGCAACAAGTGTTACACTCATGGTGAGTCAATATTGAAAGAGGTTAGGATCAAATTACTATGTATGGTACCATCTTTCAGATACTGTAGTAAAAAGGCCATGTTAGACCATGCATAGAGAAGTCTTTTTCTCAGAATGTCTTGGGACTCCTTAAGCCAAGGAAAAACACTCCATGTTGGAGGGTTGCTGTCCATTGATACAGTAACCCCCACCCTTTTGTGGTTCATATACTGCGGTCCCGCTTTATTGTGGGACCGCAGTATATGAAAAAAGGCCCCTGGGGCAAGGGGGAAAGGCCTTTTTCAGGTCTCCTGTACTTACCCCAGGACTGGTACTGCCACGAATAGGCCTGCAAGGGCCTTCCTGGGCCTTCTGGAGGCCCCCAAATGGCTTCCATGTGAACCGGAAGTGACTTACGGTAAACTGAAAATGACATCTGGATTGCTGAATAGCATTTCTGATGCCTCTGAGGGCCTTTCTAGGTCTGTCGGAGGCCTCATAAATGCTTTTCAGCGATCCAGAGGTCACTTCCGGTTTACTGGAAGTCACTTCCAGTTTGCGCAGAAGCCCTTTTTGGGCCTCCAACAGGCCTGAGAAGGCCTTTGCAGGCCTGTTCAGGGCAGTGCCAGGCTGGAGGTAAGTACAAAAGTCCCCAGGTAGGCCCCCCAGGCCCGGCCCGACCTGCATCCGCATATTGTGGATTTTCCATTATCACAAGTCAGGTCGGGTAGGGTCCTGGGAGGAATCTTTTGTGTTTGAACCAGACTCATGAGATGTAAGGAGATTTCATTTATGGTTGTTGAGGGTTTTCGGGGCTGTTTGGAAATGTTCTGGAGATTTTTCTTCCTAACATTTTACCAATGTCTGTGGCTGGCATTTTTAGAGGGCATGAGCATAAGGATCTAGAAATTCTCTCAGTGCGCTGGTGTAGAGTGTGAGAGCACTCATATTCTCACAAACTACACCACACACACACACACTTATGCTCTATATTATTATTATTATTATTATTATTATTATTATTATTATTATTATTATTATTATTATTATTATTATTATTACTACTACTACTACTACTACTACTACTACTACTACTACTACTACTACTACTACTTGTTTGTTTTACTGTAGTGGTTCTGCTGTGCGTGGTGGGTAGCACTGAACTCATGTTGTTTTGAATATAATATAAACTAAGGCCACATAGAACTAATAATTTGCCTTCCACATATATTGTTGTCTACTTTTGTAATAGATTGTTGCCTTGTCTCTGTTTTTTGGTGTAGTTTTAAATATTTCTTTGGGGTTTTTGACATACCAGAAACCATGGATGGAGAAACATATTCTATCATTGGGAAACTTAGAAGAGGCTTTCTCTTTCTTGTAAAATGAAAGCTCTGGCAGCTATATGAAAACAAGAGTCACCCATATCTGAAATAAAAACAATATGAACAGTTCTGCTATGCACTTCCATAATCCACTGACCTACAGCATAAATAAGGAATGCATATGTACTTATATAGAGAGAATGCAGAGGTTTTGCATAATATTTGCATAAATAAATGCATCATTATTAATTGCAACATTTGAAGCAGAATTACAATGGAGTCTGCTGTCCAAGCACCATTGATGGACAGTTTCATCTGCTTGCTTTTCCTCCTTCTGATTCTTTACCTTCCATCCAGGCTTGGATTGGTCTGCCCTTCAAACAGAGGATGTCTTTAAACAGAGGATTGCTCTCAGTATGAGACACAGCCACTCTACCCTGACCTTATTGAGAAAAACTACTGAGTCAGACCAGCCAATCAGACTTCACTGAAGGTCGATTTTGCACCTAGCCATTGAGTGACACTGCTAATAGCTTCAAGTATATATTTAATAAAAAGAACATACAAACAACAAACAAAAATCTGATGTGGATTATTTACCACCATTTGTACTAACTGCTATTTTTTATTTTTCCTGTCCTATTCTTTTGGAAATGTTTGTATGATTTTCTCTTTGGGAAAATCCTTCAGTGATTACTAGAATTTCTAAAGCATCAAATTACAGAAAGGAAAAAGGCAAGCACCCACTATCAAACAGTTTGCTTACGATGGAGGTTTTACCTCTTCTAAAAAGATGACAGTACAGTTTAATTTCTTCTTGTGTACATAAATCCAACCAGCTGGAACGGAATTGATTAACTCTTATTTGAGGGAATCTGATCCAGCAATATCATCAACATGTTACATTTTTGCTTCTACATTTTTGTTAGTGGCTCTATAAGTAACCTATTGATTCCTTTGTAAAATAGCATATGTTGCAATATTAAGGAAACTATTCAGGAAAGCATATTTGCCTTAAATAGCAAGCTCTTTTATACCTTGGCAAATCAATGAAGCATCTAGCTTGGAAACTGGGGGGGGGGAGCACAATTATCAGTGGCATATCAGATTTACACATTGAGCTTCTCTACAAACTAATCTGTAACTGGGAATACCGGTGATTTGGCTGATAAAACACTGTTGTGATGCATCCCAACATACTTAGGCCTCCTTGTTGTTGCTGGAAAACCTGTAATCACTCTGGAACTAAGTTCAGCATGAGAAGGGATATAATATGCTACCATAACTTCTTCCATGGATTGGGAGTGAGAGATACTGTATGTATAATGCAAAAGCCCCCTGTTAGCCTTTTCTATATTAACTGCAATTCTTTATGCATCCCAAATTTATCAAAAGAAAGCAAAACAAAAACATGATTAACATGTTATGAGAAATGTTCCTTCCTCAAGTGGTGAAGGTGGTAAAACCAAAAGAAACACCCCTTCTGGTGGCCTTAACACTTGAGCAGGTTCATAAAGGGAATGGCCTCCTTGAGATAGTTTGGGCTTTATAGGTTAGAACCAACACCTTGAATTCAACCTAGAAGTAGAATGGCAGCCAGTGGAGTAGCTTTAACAGGGTGATGATGAGATCCCTGTAATTAGCCCCATTCAGTAATCTTGCTGAAGCATTTTTGAACCACTGAAACTTCCATCCCCATGTTACAGAAACCCAGCTGGGATGTAAGGCATGTGTTACTGTGGCCCACATTTCTTTCCCCAAACAGCTGATTTTAAATGGAGATGTGGTAATCCTGAAAATAATTCCACCTCAAGGAGTTAGCTTTTCTCCCCCTATCTCTTTTTTTATTTAGAACAAAGTGACCCCAAATATTAGGGTCTGAGGGGACGAAATGAGCCAGATTCTTCCTGAGTGGTATAAAAATATAAGAACATAAGAACATAAGAAGAGCCATGTTGGATCAGGCCAAAGGCCCATCTAGTCCAGCTTCCTGTATCTCACAGTGGCCCCACCAAATGCGTCTGGGAGTGCAGGAGACAAGATATCTGTCTCTTCATACCACTCCCCTACATCTGGATCTTGAAGTACCCTGGTTTTAAGGCTGGAGATAACAGATCTCCATCATGGTTTGTAACCTGTGATGGACTTCTCCTCCAGGGATCTATCCAATCCCATTTTGAAGGCATCCAGGCTAATTGAGTTCCAGGGAGTTCCACAGACTAACAAAACGCTGGGTAAAAAATAATATTTTTTTTGTCTGTTCTCACTCTCCTAGCCCTCACCTGAATTCATTTTGTGGGGGAGGCAGCCTATTGGATAATGGACTTTGTTGTACTTCTTTGCCTTCTCCTTTCCCCAAAATACACTTGTAATACCTAGTCTGGAAATATCAACACAGAGAAAAGCTCTGACAAGTGAAGCAGTTTCAAATTAAACTTTGGAATTATGCTCTCTCAGCAGAGCTATCCCCCCCTTCTACCCAGTTCCCCTTTCAACAGACCAACTATCTCCCCTGCAATTCTATTAAACATGTTCCAAAATAAACCCTTTAGCAGCTACAACAGGGCAAATTAATGTCAACACGCCAGGACATATGTCTAATTTCAGAGCAGAGACTTAAAGATTGGAATCCTCATTATAGGCCTCGTCAGCTGTTTTCGAATACCCTTCAGGTTCAGAGAGATTTGTTTCAAATGAGGAACACCAGTGCAAAGCAAAGAGATAAAAAGAGGGAACAGTTCAGATGGTGTGTTAATTTCTATCACTCAGCAAGGGCTGCAATGCTCATCATTTTGAATTTAATAATTTCTGCTAAGTTGCTCGTCCTGCAGTTTTGCAGGACATAATGTGCACATTTCTAAGCCATTTGAAATAGCCAATAAAAAGCAGTCTACTGCTGTCACTCATGAGGAATTTTAATGGAGACATGCTGCTAAAGTAATGATGGTGCCACCAAACCCAGCATCCTCATACTGAGATTATTATTTCATATTATTTTTCTGAGTCTTGCTCTTAATAATGGGACCCAAGGCATGGTTTCTTTTCTTCTTCTTCTTCTTCTTCTTCTTCTTCTTCTTCTTCTTCTACTACTACTACTACTACTACTACTACTACTACTACTACTACTACTACTACTTCAGGCCTGGGACTGGCTGCATTGGTAGATGACTAACTCAGGGAAATGGATAGGGGATCTGTGTCCCTTTTTGTTTTACTACACCTCTTAGCTGCTTTTGACCAGAAACATTTTTCTCTCTCCCAAAACAAGTACCAATGTCCACCATCGGGGCTTGCTTTGGGAGAGAAAAAAAGGTTTAAAAAATGCACCACTTCTCCCCCTCCCTCACATCAGGTGCATAGAGGGAGAAGCAGTGGTTTTTTAAACTTTTTTTTCTCCCAAAGCAAGAGCCGATGGTTGACATTGGCACATTTTGGGAGAGAGAGAAAAGCTTTTAAAACCCAAACCCTTCTCCCTCTATGCACCCAATGGTGTGTGTGTGTGGGGGGAGAAGTGGTGTGTTTTTATAAAAACATTTCTCTCCCAAAGCAAGCGCCGATGGTGGAGATTGGCTCTTGTTTTGGGAGACAGAAAAAGTTTAAAAAAAACCACCATTTCTTCCACCACCACCATCATAGAATCATAGAATCATAGAATCATAGAGTTGGAAGAGACCTCAAGGGCTATCCAGTCCAACCTCCTGCCATGCGTCACAGTAATTCCGACAGGTGGCCATCCAGCCTCTGCTTAAGAACCTCCAAAGAAGGAGACTGTGCCACCCTCTGTGGCAGCATATTCCACTGCTCTAACTGTCATGAAGTTCTTCTGAATGTTCAAATGGAATCACTTTTTCCTGTAGTTTGAAACCATTGCCCTGTGTCCTAGTCTCTGAAGCCATGGAAAACAAACCCCTCTTCAATATGGCATCCTTTCAAATATTTAAACATAGCTATCATATCCCCCCTCATCCTTCTTTTTGAAAGGCTAAACATTCCCAGTTCCCTAAGCTGTTCCTCATAAGACATTTCCTCCAGACCTTCAACCATCCTGGTCACCCTCCTCTGTACCCGCTCAAGGTTGTCAACATCCTTTTTAAATTGAGGCGCACAGAATTGGACGCAGTACTCCAGGTAGAGTACAGAATAGAGTGGTACTATCAGAATAGAGTGGTATTCTCACTTTCCTTGATCTAGTAGACACTATGGTTCGGGTGGAGAGAGGGAGAAGTGGTGGGTTTTAAAATCTTTTTTCTCTCTCCCAAAACAAGTGCCATTAATATCCACCATTGGAGCTTGCTTCAGGAGAGAAAAAAAGTTTTTAAAACCTGCCACTTCTCCCCCCCCATCAGAAGAAGAAGAGGAAGAAGAAGAGGAGGAGAAAAGGAAGGGGATTCGCTGTGGCGCCAGCCACTGCAGCCGCTGCAACACTAGCTAGGGGAAGGCAGCAGAGGGAAATATTGACTCAGGTTATACTAGAGTCAATCAATTTCCCCTCATTTTAAAGGCAAAATTAGGGGCCTCAACTTATACTCGGGTTGACTTATACTCAGGTATATACGGGTATGTGTCCTTTATATGAATCTATATGATCACATAGACATTGTGTTTATAGCCACTTATAGCCTTGTGTAATTGCATTGACACTATGTTTTCATTGTTAGTTTCTATCACTCATAACTTTTACATGGAACTTTACTTCTTTTTATCTGCTCACATTCTCTTGTAGCTTTAATGTAATGTTTTCTTTTAATGCTGTAAGATGTCCCTGTTTTCAGTACTTGAACATGTCTTAATTGTCCTGGACTGTATATTGTCCCTCCTTACTGTAAGCTGCCTTGGGTCCTTTTCCAAGGAGAAAGGTGGGATAAAAATACTCTGAAATAAATAATAAATACTACTACTACTACTACTACTACTACTACTACTACTACTACTACTACTACTAATAATAATAATAATAATAATAATAATAATAATAATAATAATAATAATAATAATAATAATAATAATAATAATAATAATAATAATAATAATAAATTCTGTTTACATATACTATGGTTATCCTCACAACAACCCTATCAGGTAGAATATGGTAAGAACCTGGACAGACCCAATCTCACCCAGTGAGTTTTAACAGCTGAATGGTAATTTGAATCAAGGTCTTCCCTCTCTAACTACTACATCACACTGGTTCCAATAAACTCTTTCATCATGTGTCCATTTCAAAACTCCCAGTTTTATGTTACCACATGCCAAGCAAAGAAATGTGTGACATAGTAACAGCAAAGACGTCAAGTTGCTTTGTTATACAAAGGGAGATCTGACTAGAGCTGTCATTTTCATTGTGTTCCTTCCTTGCCTTTAATATTATTCAGTAATTTCTAGAGATAGGGACAAACCACCAAAATGGTGGTTCACCCTGATTCGTGGTTTATCAAACCACACACCATGAATTTTGAATTTTGGCCCCTGCAACCAAGAAACCATGAATTAGTTTTCTCAGACTTTTTAAAAGGCCCATGGCTATCTATAAACACACACACATATACACAGAAGCCCCACCTAAGCCTGCCCCATCCCCACTGCCCCATTTCTACCTTATCCACAGTTACCATGTCCTCCCTTGCCACCAGCACCATCACAGCTGCTGTCACCATCTTTAGAACCCAATGGAACCCAATGGAAAGGGCTGCCCTTTTTTAAAAGGGTTTATTTTTATTTCAATGTCACCTTTCTTTCAGTATAAGTACTAGAGATGGGGACAAATCAGAAAAACAATGATTCATCAAAATCATTTAAAAATGTATTTATTATTTTTTTCCTGACAATTGAATCAATTCATGATTTCGTTTTTATTTTAAAACCCTGTTAAATGGCCTCCTAGGTACCTAGAGAATTGCCCTGACTCTCCCCTACAAACCCCGCATGTTTAGTGAAGTTTGGGTTCCAGCTAGCTGACGTATCTACCCCCAAATAGCCCCACACAGAAAACTTCCTCGCAGGTTCCTAGAGACCTCAAATTTGCATGGAAGCCTCCCATGACTTCTCTACAATCCCTCCAAGTTGGGTAAATATTGGACTTCAGATATCTGAGTTAAAATAGGCAAACAAATAGCTGCAAGCATGAATAATGGAGGTGCCTGTGAGATACACAGAAACACACATATTGGGGGTCGGGAGAGACAAGCAGGTTAGAAGCAGGTCATGGTAATAACTCAGAGTGCCATTTATGCTTTGATGTTTGCATTTTTGATTCCAGGAAAGCCAGATCTACCTTTAAAACACAAACAACCACAAATATGGACTGGGGATCCACAATGTATTGATGTTTTATTGGCCATCTATTATAGAAACCAATGAAACAGCATGCTATAATTCAAGTTCCTTTTTGTTGCCCTAGGTTGCAGCCTTGGGATTCCATAACCTTCCAAAGTCTGAAATGCATTATAACTGCATTTCACTAAAAATAGAAGCAAGGGCAACACAGTTGTTGCTGTTGCTGCTGTATTAGCTGTACTTCAGAAACGCGAATTTGAAACTATGTGTAAGGATGATGGTTGGCTGGAAAGATTGTGATTCCAGGGAATACTATTTGTAGATTTTGTCAGCAATGTAATACAAGGCTTGGCTTTCCCTTCCAGTCACATTTACTGCACTTTCAGATAAAGGGATCTGGAAGTTGAGTCACGGCAACTGGACTTCTTTTCTTGAGAGATCGAAACATTTCAGATGAAGGGATATGGATGGATTGTGGAATGCACGTGAACATTGTTTAAATAATAGTTGCAGTGTTGTACTTGAGATCAAGGCAAACAGTTTATTTACTCATGGACAGCTCCAAAGAAGCTGGGAGACATTAATCTTTGTTTGTTTGTTTTTGCACTGCAACTGCCAGAACCCTTGCATGGTCATTGACATCTCTAGGCAGAAATAGAAAGCTCCGTATCTGAAATCCTGGGCATCTACAGACAGAGAGTACTAAGCAAAATGAATTAAGGCAGAAGGCACATTCCTTTCCTGCTTGTGATTTGTCAGGTCAACCAGACTTGGTTTTTTTTTTAAATGGAATGCTAACATTGGTCCACATATGGTTGGAAAAATGGCAGTTGCTGCTTGCGTCAAGTTATTCAGCCTTTAAAAGTTGTCTTTGTTGTTCACTGCAAGCAGAGTGAAAAAAGCAGCTACAATGAAGTCCCCATGCACTAGCTCTTGCTGTAAACTGTAAGAAACAGACAAATTGTAAGGACACTTCTAGCACTTGTTCTGGTCAGCAGGACTAGACAGCACAGATTTTTTTTTGGCAATTTGTTTACAGCTGACTTATTGCTTAAAAGGTCAAGCCACTCACATTCAGATACTAAAATGCAACATTGGATTCCTTTTAGAAGAAAGTTAAGGTGAAATATTTCAAATAAATAAATAAATAAATAAATAAATAAATAAATAAATAAATAAATAAATAAATAAATCCATTTATCTCGAATCTTCTCACATTAACTGTGAAGGTCTTTAAAAGATAAATACATAAACTAGAGGCAACCTACAGGTTATTTTATCAAGATAGAAACTGTGCCCAAGGTGGTTGTGTTCATCTGCCTGAAGGGAAATATACCAGAACTCAGTCACAAATCTGGAATGATCAAAAGCAGTTATCCCCTGTTTTTCTGCTGCCTCCTGCTGCTTCCCTTCCTATTTGACAGATGCAAATGTAGCCAGCAGGAAGCTGCTTGAGTCTTGATATATTTTCTGCAGACAATCTGAAGCATAAATATTTCTCTTTATTCCCTTCAGCAAATGTATATAAGGTGAAAGACGGCGCAGAAATATGTAGCACAGTGAAGGAGACCCCAACTGACCCAATAAGATATAATATATATAGTGTATATGCGCTTGTCCCTTTACCATATCAGCCAAGTCCATGCAGCTGATATAGAATGTAAATTTTCCAAGGTGATCAAGGGCTGCTATCACCATCACTCACAACTGTGGCTTGGATTAAGGAGCATCACGTTCTCCAGATGTGTTTCATTCCAACTCTCATCAATCTGTCTGGCCAGTGATTGCAGATCTTTAGAAAGGTAGTTCCACTGGACCTTGCCTGGCGTGGGAGCTCATAAGGGTACAGGCAATCCATGTGGATTTCAATCCATACAGAGCTTTAAAGATAGTAATAAACACTTTGAATTGAACCTGGAAAACCACTGTTCATCAATGCAGCTATCTCAAAATTGCTGTAAAATAAAGAGGTGAGACAACTTCATTTCGGGATAAATTGGGCCACATTTTTATTAATATGATATTCAACTTATATCACCTAACATACCTATAGCCTGTTAAGGGGACCTGCAACATAGTACAAACAGGTAATGGCTGGCAAATGATACCCTACTGTAAAGATGCTGCCCACCTGTTCAGTATCATGCCAACTTTGGGTGAATCTGCTAGCCCATCACAGTCCTAAATTTACCAATGATGTTTAACTTTTTTGAGGGATGTCTAGCACCTTAAGGGCTACTTATTCCAGCCATATCTGAATACCATTACCTCTTGCACTATCTGCCACTCTAAGAGGCCCATAGCCTCTTACCCCACGTGGCTGAGCAGCTCAGCCCACAGGCCCCTTTGCAGGTCACTCAAGAAAATCTCTAGGCCTCAGTTGGACAGGTGGACACCATCCATTCTATATAGTTGGGGGCAGTGCACAGTAATGCCAGAGTGGTCTATAACTGACCCTCGCCCATTCTGTAAAAATCTAGCTATCTCCCTGTTCACCACCCAATGGGCTCTGTCCTCCTGTCTAGGGTCATGGGCTTATCTCCACTCTAAAGGTGGGACCAAATCGGACCATACTAAATGTGTGCTAGGGAATAACTTCTGAAATTCACTCAAGTCTTCCATGATCTTGAGGACAAGCGTTTTGCCCAGGTGGACAAGCAAGATATCTGGGGTTCCTTCCAAAGTGTATTGTCATGCCCAGCCTGCCTCTCAGTCCCTGCCATTCGGTAGTGGCACACACACCCAGGACAAGATCTTAGCCCCAATGAGAACATGCAGCAAATGCCAAGCTCATGGCCCTTTGGCCTCTACCTGCGAAGCGAACATACCTTATCTGGTAACGTCTCTGGGTATTTATTTATTTATTTATTTATTTTGTTTATTTATTTATTTTGTTTATTTTTATACTGCCCATCTTCCCGAAGGAACTCCGGGCGATGAACACAGAGGGCAAGACAGACCCAAAGGGAACAATACATCAATTAAAGAGAAAATAAAAGACAAAATATGAAGAATAAGATATAGTGTAAAATAAAACAACTCAAGAAAGGAGTCAATAAATCATCGGCAAGACGGCGAAAAACAAAGCTACACCAGATTACCAAGTGCCTTCCTAAAAAGCAAGGTTTTTAACGCTTTTTTGAAGGCAGACAGGGACTGTGCAAGGTGCAACTCAGTGTAGAGCCTGAGGGGTTAGCCACCTGAAGTGCTCAATCTATTTGCATGAGAGAGCATCTGCTATCTCATTCTGGACCCCTGGGACATGATGTGCCTGAAAAATTATGTTTATCTTCAAACAATTTAAAGTGAGGGCACGAACCAACCTCATAACTTAATCTGAATGGGACGACAGTGAGTTAACAACCTGCCCCACCGCCTGGTTGTCACACCAAAAGCAGACTGCAGAATTGGCCCAGGTGTCAGCCCACAGCCAAACTGTGCACACGATTGAGAACAATTCCAAGAAAGTTACATTTTTGGTGATGCCTTTTGCCAAATGGTCTGTGGTCCAAATGCACCACCTCTTCTGAGAAAATATTCCATAACCAAGGCACCAGAAGCATTAGTTTGCATCTGGAGCTTCGGCCCCAGCACAATCTCCTCCCTCCCATAGCATATACCATTAAAGTGAACCAGGAAATTCAGCCAAAGTTCGAGGTCCTCTCCCATTTTGGCTGACACCCTCCACCTGTGATGTGGCCTAGAAACCCCAGCAGTAGCTGCACACAAGCATTGAATAAGTGCCCTACCTGGGGCAATGACTCTGCATGTGAAATTTAGGTGGTCAATAACTACCTTCAGTTCCCTCAATGACACCTTGCTCTTACACAACAGTTCTGTTAAGAGTTTCCTGAGGTCACAGAGCTTACCCTCAGGTATCTGGCTAGTCTGTGCACAGTGTCCAGCTCTATGCCAAAAAATGTTAAACAGGTAATGTGGTCCTCTGTCTTTTCAGATGCTAAGAGCACACCCAACTTGTCTGCCACAGGCTGAAAAGCCCCCATGAGGTGTGAGCACTGGCCAGAACCAGCTTTTGCACACAAAAGGTAATCATCCAGGTAGTGCACCACCTGTGTACTACTAGTCCTAGTCCTGACGACACATTCAAGGAAAGAACTGAACCTCTCAAAATCGGCACACAAAACCAAGCAGCCAAAAGGAAGGGACTGATCTAAATAAAATTTACCCTCAAAAGAAAACCCTAACAATTTGAAATCCCCAGGGAACAGAGGCAACAATTGAAATGTGGACTTAATGTCACATTTTCCTAGCTCAGCCCCAATGACACATCACTTGACCATGCTTATAGCTGTGTCCAAAGATATATACCTGACTATGCACCACTCATGAGAGATCCTATCATTAACGGAATCATCTTCCACATACAGCAGGTGATGAATGATCCGGTATTCAACCCAGGACCTTCTTAGGGAGGATCCCAAGAGGGGATGCCCAGAATTGGGGTGCGGTGGGGGCAAGAAAAGGCCCATGAATTCTACCCTCAGCAACCTCGTTGTAAATCTTTTCCCTAACCAAGTCCTCAAAGCCCACAATAGACTTCAAAATTTTAGCCAACAAGGCCTCCCAAACCCCCAATGCTAATATAAAACCCCACAAACACTCTTCTAACAGGTATTGAGCAGTGACCCTATCAGGGTAACTGTGCAACCATTTCCTCAGGACATTGGTTTTAATAGGACTAGGTCCCTCTAGAAACCACACCTCATTGGGGGGGTGTCCTTTTACCTCCAGTTACCTCCTAGCTCTGGTGTGAGTTGTGGCCAGGAACCAGAACAGATATGCCTGAACTTGCACTGGTTCCTTTGCAAGACCCTTTGGAGTTGAACTCCCAGTAGGCTAAAGGGAGTTGCCAGCCTGACCCGTTTGTTACACAAAATGGTGACTGTCAAAATGTTCCATAGCCAAAGGGCAGGAGGGGGACATAACCCTCATCCATAATGGATCATAGGGTTCATCTCACTGCAGGCTCAGTCAGCGTGCCATGCACATGCAGAACCCCTCATCATATTGCAGCCAGGTGGACCCAGCAAAGTCTAAGTCTGCACAGTGGATGGTGACCATGTATTGGAGCAGCCCAAGGGCTCTCTACAGGTGGGCCTTGACTATAATCCCTGCATAAATTAAGAATGCTGACAACCAGTTGGTCCAGCATTTCTCTGGTTTGCACCTCCTGATTTTTTCCTTTCCTTTTTCATCCAGCCTTTTAAAAGCTGCATCCTCAGTTTCTCTATTCAATAAATCAAATATGTCCATGAAATGACCACTATTTTGTTGACCATGGTATGGGATAGGTGGTCCCCTAAAGGGAGCAATCTGTCACCCTCAGGAAGGTCAAGTGGAGAAGGGTCAGGCAGACCAGGTCTGTTTGCACAGCTGAATCCTGAGTGCTAGAAGGGGCATCAGTTTGGGATCATGACTCCACACATGGGGACACATGGGGCCTTTATACACGACCCCTAAACTCCGCAGCAAATGGCTGCAAACTCCAGACCTTACAAGTGTTTTCCCACCAGCTCCGGAGTTTGCAGGAAATTTAGTGCGACCCCGCCCACCTAAGCGCAACCCAGCTGCACTTTCTTGTACCTGCTTGAGGTGGGTGAAAATCCCCAGGTCCGGATTTAATCTGGTCAGTGTGGGGCTCTCCTGGCTTCTGTTTGTGTTTTTTTTGCCTCCCGCCCCTTTAAGAGAAGAGGTGGGAGGAAAAAAAGCAAGCAGAAGAGAAACGGAAGAGAAACGGAGCTCCCGGAAGCTCCTCCAGGTGAGCTGCATTTTTTTCTCTCTTTCTCTGGTGGGGAGGAAGGAAGAGCAACGAACCCCTAAGATCTTTGGTCCAAATTTATGGGGCCAGCGGATCTTAGGGGTCGTGTGAAAAGGCCCATGGTCAAATTCAGAGGTGACCCCATACCTACAGTTCTAGCTTAGACTGAGACATGTGTAGGTGCGGAAGGCAGCAGGAACCAATGGGTCAAACCCCATGGCCATGCCTCAGTGTGTAATGCCACTGACCCACCTGTCACTGGTGGTTCCACCTGCATGCTTACACTTGCCACGCTGTTGCTCCTGCCAGCCAAAAGATTCAGAGCTGGTTCCCTGGGTGGCTGCTCCCCTGGCCCCTGGAGTGAGTAGGACTGAGGTGGATGTGAATCTGGGCAAGTTGTCACTATGGAATCAGGTGTGGTTGACACGAGCTGCTGATGGGAAACAGGTGGTATAGATCTGGAATCGTGTGTTGCTCCAGCAAGCTCTCCCTCCAGAAAAGCAATACAGGATAACATTAGTTCCCCCATCCTGTATAATTCTGCTGTCTTCTGTGCCTTAGTGTCCCTTGCCAGTCTGTCCCCTGCACCATTCTCCTATGCCCATGCACGCTCCCGTTCCAAGTGACTAAGCTTATCCCAAATGGCAGCATAATCTGGAAGAGCCTCCTCAGATGAAGATGATGACAGTTCAGGGTGAGGGGGTGAGAGGGGGCCTTCTTCTTAGCAGGAGCCTTCCCTTTCAACTGGCCCCCACTTTCCTCGGGTACCATGGCAATGCTTGACTATTCAAGCTGCAAGGGAACAGTCCCCCGTTAACTCCCCAGGGGAACAGTCAGTTATTACTAATTGTATTCTACTGATTTATTCAATGATAAATTGAATAATTCAACTGCTATCAATCAATAATTACCCACTGAACCCAGGGGCCAAGAAACCAGAGCTCCAGTGGTTGCACAGCTTAATTGGATGTAAGCAAATATCTCCCCCCACAAGGGTCCACGTTGTTAAGCAGAGATTACACACCTCACCACTAGGGGAGCAAAATCAGTCCCAGCTCAGCAGAAGCAGAAGGAACAGGTCAGTGCCTCCTTGTCCAATTTGGATTTATTTTAATGTTATTATAGTTCATTTCAATCCCTACCCTAACCTACATGCTTTCTCCATTCCACTCTACCAAGCAGCCCCACAAGAAGTGTGCTTGGTCCTGCCCTCCCCTCCCTCTCCGCCCTCCCCCCACTATCCTCCCCCCTCCTAACCCGATGAAAAAGACAAAATCCAAACCGCATGGCCCAGCTGTAGTGTGGGCCACGTCCTTTGCCTGCTCTCTGGCTCTGCTCTGCTCCTTCTCGCTTGTTGGTGTGTAGATTTTTTTAAAACCCAGCCGCAGTGCACTGCTACTACCTGTACTGGTGCTGACTCACCGGGGCTTGGAACAGAGCCTCCTTATATTGGCTTCCATTCCTGGGAAGCAGAGACCCGGATCAGCAAGAAGTCTTTGTACCAAAAGTCCAGGGCAAGTGGGCAAATGTCGGGCTCATAACTACCCTTTCCCATGTCCAACACAATTTCCTTTTGCACCTGTTCTTTATTACTTACATAAGTCTTTTTCTGGATAGGAAATCCATTTTTCCTTCCTGCATAAAAGGTACATCTCTTTGGAATTTGTGCCATTTTGTCAACAAACAGACAATAGGAAAAAGTGAAAATTTAAAAGTTTACTTGTCTTGCATCTCCAGGAACAACATGCAGGGGGAAAATACCATCTGTAGCTAGAAATTAATATATTTCCAACTATGTTATGCCAGGAACTGCTAGATAACTCAGTGGGTTATATATCTGGCTATAGAGCCAGATGTTGAGAGTTCAATTTCCCACTGGGCTTCCTTGTCAAGAGCTGGTGTCAATGATCCATAGGGTCCCTTCCAGCTCTGCGGTTCTAAGATGATGGTGATGGTAATGATGATTGTGCTGTATTGATTTCCATCTGATTTCCAGTAGCTACCTCTACTTGCAGGAGGCACTGTGGAGAATCAAACTCCCAACCTCTGGCTCTGCAGCCAGATACCTAAACCACTGAGCTATCCAGTCAGCTACAAAGAAGTTTCAGGGATTTGTCCTCCCCCCCTTTTTTTATATAATAATGATCCAGTCCAAGCACAATAGATATCTAGCTTCTTCTGTCAGGTAGACAGACTCAAGATTATGTGTATATGCAAGGCAACAGGATTGTACCTATAGCATTTACTGTGAATTTTCATAACCAGTATCTATACAGTGAGAGAGTTTGTATTCTATTTGCATGGTTCACACATTTGTACAATTAACTTATTTAGAAGGGAGCTAATTGTATGTATAAATGATCTACCTTTAAAATGAAATTATTATTTGATATGGTCCACAAATTTAAGATTTATGCATATTAATGTGCTAATGTTTAGGGAATACCTGATTAACAAGAATGACTGTCATGAGAATACATTTCTTGTTAATTAAATGGCACTATAAAAAGAAATCAGACATAGAACACATGGATTGATATACTTAACATCTTTACTATGGCAGGTATTCCAATTTCCATCAATCAGAATAGCCTCAAATCTTATCTGAGAAACATCAGAATTTTATATGTGTGTCGATGAAACATGAGTGGTGTCTAAAGCATGACTTGGCTAAGAGGAGAAAGATTTTCAGTCTCTGAGCTCAGCTCTCAATGTGATTTACTTACCTGCTAGATATGTGATTAAATCTGCTTACCATCAGGAAGGAATGTGCAAATATGTCAAGCACAATCTCACTGAGATTCTCCCTCCCCTGTCTCTACACAGAAATGTGTAAATATTTCATGCACCTGAACTTGCACATCTGTTCTCCCATTGACCAAGGAGTATTAATGTTTGGCTGTATTTCTGTCAAATTATAATCATAATTTGATTATTTCTGTCAAATTATAATCATAATTATCTGGCTATAATGCCAAAGGTTGGGAATTTGATTCCTCACTGTTACTCCTGGGAGTAGACCAAACCTGTGTGGTCATGGGCACACAGTTCCCAGGAGCCTCAGAAGAAGGGAATAGTAAACCACATTTCAGTATTCCCTACCTGGAAAACTCTGAAGAGGCTATCCAAAATTCAGAAATGACAGCACATGATGATGTTGATTTGTGTGCCATGGGGAAAACTATAAGTGCAATCCTGTTCCCTTGCATATACACATAATCTTGAGTCTGTCTACCTGACAGAAGAAGCTAGATATCTATTGTGCATGGACTGGATCATTATTGTATCTGAACAAAAGTGTGTGTGTGGGGGGGGACAAATTCCTGAAACAAGTTCCTACAAGTATTAAGGAGCACTATTTTAGGTCTGCAGACAATTTCTACTATATAGATACCAATGTGGAACACTGTCAACAGAAGCAGAATATTCCATTGGCTTTAAGTGACAGAGTAAGTGAGAAAAAGAAAAAGGTCAGGAAATCTACAAGTGTCAAGCAATAATAGGCCAGCAGCTCACAGAGCTTCAGCAGGCTTTATTTCAGCCCTGGTAGCCACACAGCTTTAGCTCTGGTAGTTATTTTTTAAATAGGGCAGGCTAACACTATCAAGGATATCTAGTCTGGTATAGTGACCTTGATTGGTAGACATGATTTATAATCATAATTTATTTGAAATATTTTCATCCCATCTCTTGTCCCGAAAGGACCCATTATTATTAGGAGTGACAAATGCATATATCCATATCATGTAAATATTTACCCTACAATTTCTATAGACTAATTTTTAAAATGGAAGAGGATGCCATATGATGTTAGTTTGGATTTTTGTTTGTTTGTTTAAGCCAACTGGGCACTGCAGTAGTGGAGCAACTTTCTAGGTGTCAAGCACTAAGATTTTTTTTATTATTAGCAAGAATTATCTCATTTCCTCCCTTCTCCACTCCCCTAATTTGTTCTTATTACATGGATGGAAGGGATATAGATTTTCTTCAACAACATATTGTGGAGAAAGAGGCAGACTGGAGGGCCGTCTGCCCCTTCTTTAAGCAATTATAACAGCAGGAGACATTTGATGGGTGACCAATTTAGGAAAGAGGAGGAAGAACCAGCCTCAGTGGATGATAATGCAGGGACAAGGGAAAAGGATAAGGGAGCAGAGAGACTGTCAGAGGAAGCAGAAAATGCAACAGGCTTGATTGGCCCAGAGGAAAAGGTGGGGAAATCAAAGGAGGAGATTGGAGCACCTGAGGAAGGGGGGGGGGGAGAATAAAAGGGTGTCAAAAGTGGGTGGGGGAGGCAGTAGAGAGAGGGAAATCTAGAGAGCTGGGAGTGGATTTGGCTAGGAAACCCATGGACATACAAATGGAAGAGAGTAATGGTGCCAACAAACGAAGAAGCTGACCATAGAAGGCATGTGGCAGACAGAGAAGGTTCGTGAGAAAGAGAGGAGAGTGGAGGAGAAAGATCTGAGAGGAGAGTGCCCAGGTGGAAAGAGAGAAGAAAGAATGGGCAAAATGGACTTGGTATCAGGAGATGAGATAGAGAGAATGGAAAGATCTGTGGAGATATTGGATATAGGAGGAGCGACCTACAGAAGACCCAGTTTCCATGAAGTTTGCACTGCTCGGGTCATGTCTTGATGGAAAAGGGACTGTTAATAACCCTGACCAAAGTTTTGGTTTAATGATAGAGACTGCTGCTTTTCCCAGTTCAAATCCTTTTATTTCTCCTGCTGGACAATGTGAAGATTTACCTGTTCCTGTTGACGTATCAGTTTTTTGTGATCCTTTAGAAATAAAACTTAACCATGATAAAATCAAACAAGAATCTTTATTGTTTGAACCACTTGCACTACATTCAAGCCCCCTAGTTTAAGGGATGTTTAACAGTTGAACTGAGTGAATTTCATACCAATAAATTGTGGCCCAATTTTAATCCCACAAACGTGTCTTGCCTCTGTATTTCTGGGCTTGAGGGCAAAGCATTACTTAGGTGTCAACATGCCTAATAAAAATGTTATTCAAAATTATTTTTGCCTCAATAACTTATATGCTTTCATGTCTTCAGATCAGCGAATAAGGACAATTAAAATAGAGAGAAACACATGGAATACCTATTAAAACAAGCACTGGGAACCACTTCTTGGTCAATATACACGATTAGTCCCGAAACAGTGTTGATGAATTGAAAGTGATTAAGATAAGGAAGTGTCAAGTGGGCTTGCCTGATATGAACTCTGAAATTAATTACAGTATTTGTCCTCAGCAGTCATTTCAGTACAATTTTAGCACAAATTAAGTTGGTGAAATAATCTCTGACTCTCTCTCTCTCTCTCTCTCTCTCTCTCTCTCTCTCTCTCTCTCTCTCTCTCTCTCTCTCCACATGCTGCCAGTTTGAATTAAATGTTGCTTTGCTTTGAGTTGTTATGTGTAGTTCTTTTCCTCCTGGGGGTTGGGAACTATATATTATGCATCCTGCATATTTCTGAATTTATGGTAGCCTTTCACTGCACATATTTTTGCTTGCTCCTGAAGCAGGAGATTTTGTGTAGATCTTCCCCTAAAATGATGGAGTAAGACATTGCCTGACATGTTTGCTGTATGTCAATCACAGGAATTGCAGTTTTTCAACTGCTTCTCAATACAGTTTCTATCAAACAAAATGATCTTTTTGGCTCAAGAACCATTCATTTCTGACTTTTACATAATTCAGGACCAAGTAGAGACATTCTCTCCTGTGTCAGGAGAGAGTTTTACAATGGTGTTGCCACCTGCAGTATTATAAAGCAGAAATATAAGGCATTGTCTGATCCTGCAGCAGCTGAAAGCAAGAACTGCTGAGAAGCCTAGGGGTGATATTTCTGTTTTTCGAAGATGACATATTGACTCTTGGAAACTTGGATCTTGAACCACATCTTTTTTTGGATGACTATTCCCAGCGTCTTCCAACCATTATGGCATTCTCCACAAATCATACTGGATGGCGGATTCTAGATCAAAATGCTTCCATATTCTGCTATAATCTAAGGCACAATGGTTTTGGGAGTCTAAGATCATACCTCACAGAATAGTGAAATTGGAAGGGGATCATACATCAGGGCCAGGGCCAACAGGCTCAAACTCAACCCCAAGAAGACCGAGGTGATGTTCTTCAGGAGTTCCCCATCTGGCTATGGAGGCCCTCTCCCCAGTCTGGAAGAAGTTTCTCTCCAACTGGCGGAGAGGGTTTGGAATCTGGGCGTGCTCCTGGACCCGGCTCTGTCCCTGGATGCCCAGGTGGCGGCCACGGCCAGGACTGCATTTTACCATCTCCGTCAGATCGCCCAGATTCGTCCCTATCTAGACGTGGACTCCCTGAGAACAGTGGTGCAGGCGCTGGTGATCTCGAGGCTGGACTACTGCAACACCCTCTACATGGGGTTGCCCTTGACTCTCCTCCGGCGACTGCAGCGGGTGCAAAATGCAGTGGCCAGACTGGTGGTGGGTGTGCGTCGATATGACCACATCACCCCGGTCCTGGCTCAGCTGCATTGGCTACCCGTTGCATCCCGGATCAGATTCAAGGTCTTGGTTTTAGTTTATAAAACCCTCCATGGTTTGGGACCTGACTACCTGGCAGAGCGGATCGTCCAGCGGTCAACTTCGGCCCGACCAGTTCGGCAGTTGCGGGCGCACTCGCTGCAGGTTCCCACCCCCCGAGAGGCTAGGCGATCCCTTACGCAGAATCAGGCCTTCTTGGCTGCTGCTCCACTTCTGTGGAACAGCCTACCCAGCGAAGTGCGCTCTGCAGAGTCCCTGCTGGCCTTCCGTAGAGCTGTTAAGACCATCCTATTCCGCGAGGCCTTTGGTGACCTAGCTTAACAATAGTTTTTTTCCCCCCTTTTCCTTCCGCCATCGGTCCTCTCCATTAGGAGTTTGCTGTTTAGCAGCAAGGTTTTTTATAACAAGGGTGCGTCAAGCTGCTAGTTTTTATTATGTGTTTGTTTGTTTGCTTGTTGTACTTAATTTGTATTCAAATTTGCTGACCTGCTCAGCGTTGTAAGCCGCCCAGAGTTCCTTTGGGAAGATGGGCGGGGTATAAATTCAATAATAAATAAATAAATAAATAAATAAATAAATAAATAAATAAATAAATAAATAAATCCAACCTCCTGCTCCATTCAATTGAATGGTACAGTCTGACA
Source organism: Phrynocephalus forsythii (assembly GCA_029282475.1). Lineage (NCBI taxonomy): Eukaryota > Metazoa > Chordata > Lepidosauria > Squamata > Agamidae > Phrynocephalus > Phrynocephalus forsythii. Next base: position 97,570,273 of record JAPFRF010000005.1, read on the forward strand.
ACAACAATCCTGTACTGATGCTTTCTCTGACTCCACCTGTGATGTCTTGGAATCTGCCATTTCCATTATCTGACCACACCAGTGCATTCTTAATAAAGGCAATGGCAAATGGGAGCTCGCAGCTGCACACCAATGCTGCTATCCACCTCTGTCGGTAATCCTGCAAAGAGTCATGATGACTGGCAGTCCTGTAGCCAAGATGTGATGTGTATTTCTGCTAGGTCCTATTAGAATCACTAGTACTACTGTGCCTGCTCTTATACTTTAAATACCTATTCCAAATGACTTAAGGAACTTTGTGCAGGATAATCTGAACACAGGAAGCATTTCTATGTGTGTGATTTTTACCTTACTGAGAAATACAATTTTTACAATCGTGATGCCACCTACAGCATTACAAGCGGTTTTTAATACTATTTGTATTCAATATACAAACTGCTGCCCAATTCTTTGCTTTTGTTTTTATGGATCATTGAGTTCCTTCTCCCTTACCAGAAGACACTAGGGTTTTCACAGTATGTGAGATGTTCAAGGAGTGCTTGAACTCCCGGTGAGTTTTTCATTCCCAAGGAGGGATTTGTATCCTACTCCAACAACCAGCTTGGATTTATGAATCCTTGTCTCCACTGCACTGTGCTGACTCTTGCCCAATCCCTTCGTTGGTGGAGAAAACCTTGTCAATTAAAAGTGCATGTGTTATATGCTGCATTTCTAATTAAAGATGCCTGCAGTTAGAATTCTGTACATTGAAATCATTTGAGAAAGCCCTTTGCTTGATGACAGAAAGCCAGCTAAGAAATTAAATGTTACATACAGTACATTGCAACTTTTCTCCATCATCATACAGGCTAGAATTTGCATGTTTAAAAAAAATCTGGGGTTCTTGGGGATTTAAAAAAAGGCAACATGAGTTTTCTATAGAACTACAAGTGTTGTCTATTATGGCCTTTTTCTGAGTAATTTCTAGATCTGGACTTGAGGGTTGCACTGTACATGTTTTATTCTTTTCGTACTTTCTCATAACTCTGTCCCTTTGACCATTGAGTTGTTCTTGTGAGTTCTTAAATTTCTGTGGAACTGCCTGATCAAAAGGCAAGATGTTGCTGTTTTTAATTTCACTTTAAATCAGGACTATCTCTTTCCACCTGCCATTTTTGTCCTTTGTCACCTGGTAAATTCTAAATTCTCTCCACAGCCCATGAGCAAACAGAGACAAAAGGTCTGTTTCAATAAATCTTTGTGTTGCAGACTGGTTTATCACACCCTCAAAAAAATTGTTTGCACATCAGAATGGCTAGCTGTTGTTTGTACAGCTCTGAAGAATGTGAAACCATCTGTAGGCTGCTTGGATGTGACCTGTAGACAAAGATATCAGGATTTGTATACCTCAGACTGACATGCATTATTTCAGAGAGTAAAATAACCAAGTTCTAGGGTCAAATGGACTCTGCCAAATGGACTCTGTGTCCATTTGAAAAGGGCACTAGATCTTTACCGTCTGGGGTACTGTGAAGTATATAAATATAACCTCCTTCAAAATGACCTGAGTGCCCTAATAGAGTGAAACCAAAATGTTAAATGAATGTGTGCAGGGCCAGTGCTAGATTTTTTTTTGCACCCTAGGCGAGGGGCGGGGTGGCGGGGTGGTTGGGCAGCGGCTGATGGCGGGGGACGGCAGCGGGCGCGGGGGAGGACGGGGATGGGGATGGGGGTGGGCAGTGATGGGCGCAGGGGGCAGGGGGCAGATGGTGATGGGCAGCGATGGGTGGACGGCGATGGGCGGCTGGCAGGCGGTGGGGGGACGGACGGCAGTGGCCAGCGGCAGGGAGGCGGCAGGCTGGCCAGCGCCCTCTCTCTATTTTGGCACCCTAGGCAACTGCCTAGTTCACCTTAATGGAAGCACCAGCCCTGAATGTGGGAACCCCAAATTGAACAAGCAAAGTTTCAAGTTGTCACATTGGCTAGGATAAACATCTTCCCACACTCTTCCAAAGGTACTGTTGTCACCTGGGTTCTTATGCAGTTTGTGTAATGGCAGGGTTAGGCAAATGCTCCTCTGGTGGTCATGCATGCCTATTACTGGACCCTGATGTGCCACACCTGCTCCCTCACTTTCCTTACCCCAACCCCAATATATTTCATTTTAAATTGGCTTCTTAAAGAAACTGAAAATTCCCCCTTACAACATTGAATAGCTAATTTAAACAACAACAACAACAACAACAACAACAACAACCTTTGACCTTCAGTGGCCTCATTTTTCTATTCACAACAACAACAACAACAACAACAACAACAACAACAATTCTTGACCCTCAGTGGTCTCATTTTTCTATTCAAAATGCATTTCATCTCCCTAATTCACAGCTGCCCTGTCATATTCTCTCTGCACATTCTCTTTCAGCACCATTATTGGTTTCAGTTAATTCCCTTCATTTCACAATCCCGATAATTACTGTGCCTAAATTTTTTAAGACATCTTCTTCTCACTTTGAATATATGTGCAATACCTTCTGTACCTCCATTAAGAATACAGTGGGGAAAATATTCCTGTTCTGCCCTGTGATATTCTTATTCATTACTTTCTGACGGCGGATTGTATTCCCTGAGGGATTTTGCAGTCCTCTCATTTCCAATCTTCTGATGTTCCTTGTGCAGTTCTGGGACATATCTTACCTGTCTAAGTGCAGTTCTGGGACATATCTTACCTGTCTGGCTTCATAGGATACAGTCACATTGCAATCAAACTACTCATGTGCATAGTCATGGATTTAAGGAACACTTTTCATTCCATCCCTCAGACTGATCTCAGAGGGTTAGAGTAAGGTCTCACATGTCCACAGTCCTTAGCTTCAACACCGGTTCTCCACAGGGTTGTGTGTTGAGTCCCCTGCTCTACACCCTCTATACCTATGACTGCACCTCTACCCACCCCAGCAACAAAATCATCATGTTTGCTGATGACACCACTGTGGTAGGGCACATTTCTGGAGGGGACGAGTCTGACTATCGAGATGAGGTGGAGCGGCTCTGTGCCTGGTGTGGAGACAATAATCTGGTCCTTAACACCAGCAAGACCAAGGAACTGGTGGTGGATTGTTGTTGTTGTTGTTCAGTCGTTCAGTCGTGTCTGACTCTTCGTGACCCCATGGACCAGAGCTCACCAGGCATCCCTATCTTCCACTGCCTCCCAGAGTTTTGTCAAATCCATATTGGTTGCATCGATGACACCGTCCAACCATCTCATTCTCTGCCGTCCTTTTTTCCTTTTGCCTCCAATCTTTCCTAACATCAGGGATTTTTCCAAGGAGTCCCCTCTCCTCATGAGGTGGCCAAAGTACTGGAGCCTCAGCTTCACAATCTGTCCTTCCAGTGAACATTCGGTGTTGATTTCTTTCAGGATGGATAGGTTTGATCTCCTTGCAGTCCAGGGGACTCTCAAGACTCTCCTCCAGCACCACAGCTCAAAAGCATCAATTCTGCGGCGATCAGCCTTCTGGTGGATTACAGGAGGGGGAAAACAGATATGCCCACATATATTGACGGGGAATGTGTGGAGGGGGGCTGAATTCAAGTTCCTGGGTGTTACCATCAAGCAGGGCCAGACCTGGAGCACTAACACCACTGCTCTGGTGAAGAAGGCCCAGCAGAGGATTTACTTCCTCAGACTCTTAAAGAAAAACAATCTGAGTGAGAGACTGTCAGTGTCTTTCTGCCAATGCTCCATTGAGAGCAGTCTGTGCTTGGTTTTCCAGCTGCACAGCTACAGAGAGGAAAGAGCTCCAGATGGTCATAACCACAGCCCAGAAGATCATCGGTCACCCTCTCCCATCTCTAGAAGAGCTACACAGTTCCCGTTGCCTTAAAAAGGCAAATAACATCTTACGGGATTCATCTCATCCTGGACATAGCCTGCTTGTACTACTGCCTTCAGGCAAGTGATACGGTTTAACAAAAGCAAGAACAAACATTAAAAAACAGTTTTTATCCAAGAGCCATAACTTAAGAACATAAGAACATAAGAAGAGCCATGCTGGATCAGGCCAAAGGCCCATCTAGTCCAGCTTCCTGTATCTCACAGCGGCCCCACCAGATGCGTTTGGGAGTGCATGAGACTAGATATCTGTCTCCTGATACCACTCCCCTGCATCTGGCACTTGAACTACCCTGGTTTAAAGCCTAGAGATTACATATCTCCATCATGGTTTGTAACCCGTGATGGACTTTTCCTCTAGGAACCTGTCCAATCCCCTTTTGAAGGCATCCAGGCCAGATGCCATCACCACATCCTGTGGCAGGGAGTTCCATAGACTTACAACGCGCTGGGTGAAAAAATATTTTCTTTTGTCAGTTCTTACTCTCCCAGCACTCAATTTGAGTGTATGTCCCCTAGTTCTGGTATTTTGAGAGAGGGAGAAGAGCTTCCCTCTATCCACTTTACTCATACCCTGCATTATTTTGTATGTCTCAATCACCCCCTCAAGCGCCTTTTTCCAGACTAAAGAGGCCCAATTGTTTTAGCCTTTCTTCATAAGGGAGGTGCCCCAGCCCAGTAATCATTTTATTTCTTCTGCACCTTTTAAGTTCCACTATGTCTTTCTTGAGATGACCAGAATTGTAAAATACTCCATGTGGGGCCTTACTATTGTTTTGTATAACATTATAATGTTGGCTGTTTTATTTTCAATCCCCTTTTGATAATCCCTAGCATGGAATTGGCCTTCTTCACTGCTGCCAACATTGGGGAGACACCTTCATGGAGCTGTCCACCAACACCCCAAGATCTCTTTCCTGATCCGTCACGGATAACTCAGAGCCCATGAGTTGATAGATGAAGTTTGGATTTTTGCCCCAATATGCATTACTTTACATTTGGTTACATTAAAACGCATTTGCCATTTCTCAGCCCACTCCCCAGTTTGGAGAGATCCTTCTGGAGCACTTCACAATCTTCTCTGGTTTTTACCACACGGAAAAGTTTTGTGTCATCTGCAAACTTGGCCACCTCAATCCCTGTCTCCAGGTCATTTATGAACAGATTGAAAAGCACCGGTCCCAGGACCGGTGGGGCACACTGCTTTTTTCTCTCCATTGTGAAAATTTCCCATTGACACCTCTCTTTGTTTCCGAGATCTCAACAGTTCTCAATCCATAAGAGGACCTGCCCTCTTATCCCCTGACTATGCAATTTTCTCAGCAGCCTTTGGTGAGGGACTGTGTCAAAAGCCTTTTGAAAATCCAGATAGACTATATCCACCGGTTCACCCAAATCCACGTGCCTGTTGACCTTTTCAAAAAATTCTAAAAGGTTTGTAAGACAAGATTTACCCTTACAGAAGCCATGCTGATTTTCTCTCAGCAAGGTTTCTTCTTTTATGTGTTTTAAGATTTTCTCTTGGATGAGGCCTTCCACCATCTTCCCTGGGACAGATGTAAGGCTAACTTGTAGTTTCCTGGGTCCCCCTCCTTCCTTTTTAAAAATTGGTGTGACATCTGCTATCCTCCAGTCCTCCGGCACTGTGGCCCTTTAAGAGACAAGTTGCATATAACCGTTAAGAGATCTGCAATTTCATTTCTCAGTTCCCTAATAACCCTTGGGTGGATGCCATCTGGGCCCGGTGACTTGTTAATCCTCAATTTATCAATTAGTCCTAAAACCTCCTCTCTTTTAATCTGTATTTGATTTAATTCTTTAGTCAAGAGGGGTGGCTCAGGCACAAAGGTCCTCTGTTGTGAAGACAGTCGCAAAGAACTCTGGGCAATGTCCAAGTCCTCCTTAACCTCCCCTTTTCCTCCCTCACCATCCAGAGGCCCAATTGGTTCTCTGGCAGGTTTTCTACTTCTAACATATTTAAAGAAGCTTTTATTATTACCCTTTATATTGCTAGCCATTCGTTCCTCAAAGTCTTTCTTTGCCTCCCTTATCATCTTTTTACATTTCTTTTGCCAGAGTTTGTGTTCCTTTTTATTTTCCTCGTTTGGGAGGATTTCCATTTACAGAAGGGCCTCTCCTTGTGCTTTAGAGCCTCTCTACTCCACTCTCTAACCATGCCAGTGTCCTCTTGGACTTAAAAGCTCTTCTTTCTTTGTGGTATGCACTTGTGCTGGGCCTCTATTATTGTTGTTTTAAACAGACTCATGCACTCTGAAGAGATTGGATTCTTCTAACCCTCCCCTTCAGTTTCTCTCTAACTAGTTTCCTCATCTGAGGGAAGTTTGCCCTTCGAAAATCAAGGGTTTTTATGTCTGATTTGGTTGACACTCTTCTTCCGACATGCATGGCAAAGGTAATTGCAGCATGGTCACTGTTCCCCAGAGGCTCAGTGACATTCACATCCCTGACGAGGTCCTGAGTATCACACAATATTAGATCTAGAGTTGCCTGTTCTCGGGTGGGCTTGACAAGTTGCTCTAAGGCACAGTCATTCAGCAAGTCGAGAAACCCAGTTTCTCTTTCTTGCCCAGAGCTCCCATTGACCCGGTCAATGTGGGGATAATTAAAGTCCCCATGATTACTATCCTATCCCTCTTAGCCACCTCCATGATTTCTCTCCTCATTTTAAGGTCCCCCTCAAGTTTTTGATCTGGTGGACATATTGGACCTGGTAGTTTAACCCACAGTGATTCTATGGTGGAGTCAGACCATCTGTCAATCTCCATTCTGCTGGATTTTACGCCTTCTTTGACATAGATGGCCAATCCTCCTCCAACCCGCCCCTCTCTATCCCTTCTATAGAGTTTATAGCCTGGGATTGCTGTGTCCCACTGGTTCTCCACATTCCACCAGGTTTCTGTTATGGCTATTATATCAATGTTATCCCTAGCTGCCAGATGTTCAAGTTCTCCCATCTTTGCTCGGAGGCTTCACAATCTGTCCCTTCCAGTGGGTCCCGCAACATTGCTGCCTTGTTCTTCTCCCCCACAGCTTTTATTTTCAGGATGGACTGTCACATTCCGATTCTGCCAGTGTTAATACAGGGGACTCATCTCTATGTGATTCTCTCCTCCAACCTCATTCCCGAGGATGAGGTGTTCAATGCCACACAGCTCCTGTCAGCTTTCCCCAGTTATCAGTTTAAAAGCTGCTCTGCTGCCTTTTTGAGGTTGAGTGCCAGCAATCTGGTCCCATCATGATTCAAGTGCAACCCATCCCTCCTGAACAGGTTTGGCTTGTCCCAAAATGTTCTCCAGTTCCTGACAAATCTAAAGCCCTCCTCTCGACACCTTCGCCTCATCCACGCAAGAGGCCACTGCTCTGCCTGCCTGGCGGGACCTGAAGAAACAGGTAGCACTTCAGCAGAAGCCCGGGACTTCAATCTTCTACCTAGCAACCTGAATTTGGCTTCCAAGACTGAAAAACATCATTGGTACCGCGTGTACCATGACCACTGGCTCCTTCCCAGTTCTCTCTAACAAGCTATCTATATTTCTGGTGATGTCTGCAACCTTTGCAGTCAAGTGACCATCCGGTTTCATGCAGCTGCAAATCCATCCCTCCAGAATGATAGAATCCCCACAATGAGCTTCTCTCCTGCAGCCTGCTCATCAACATGTACCTGATCTTGTATCTCATCAATAGTGATGAGGGAGAGATCTCCAACCACTTCTTCCTCTATGTGTGCCTCATGAAAGGGAAAAAGCTTCAAATTGATTGTGCAAGATAAGACTCTCTGAGCGATGCCTTGGCCTTCTGCTCCTTTGAGTCACATTCTCCACCCATCCACCTCCTGAGTTGGGGGAGTGACTTCCTCTCTCTGAAGTGTGCCCTGTCTCTTCTTGGACCTGGATAGTCTCTTCCGAACTGTCCAGGAACTGCTCAAACTCCTTAATATGTTGCTGGTCCACTTTTATCCAAGAGCCAGCTTGCACTTGCAGCGCTTAAATGCTGTGACCAAATAGTGTGACCTTTGGGAGTTGTGATGGTTGTCTTGGATGTGTTTGAGTGCTTTTAAGTCTCTTTACCTTTTTAATTTTTTTTCTTTTTTAATTGCACCAGGGAAAGTATTTGTTGTACTATGTACAATGAGAATAAAGTATCTATCTATCTATCTATCTATCTATCTATCTATCTATCTATCTATCTATCTATCTATCTATCTATCTATCTATCTATCTATTCCTCAAATCTAAAAAGCAATTTAAAAATTAAAGAACAATGGGGGGTGGGAAGAACAGTACAAGACTTAGAATTCATTTCTGTATGTTGCCTTTAATGGGTGGCTGGATGTGTTTGAAGTAGAAGGTGTTAAGAAGAAATAAATGATTGATTAGATTTCCTTTTCCCCAGGCCTTTGAAGTTTTTCTGGTTTGATTCAAAATCCCATTTTTGTATGTATATGTTGGTGTGCACATGCACATAAGCACATGTACACACATGCAAATACACACACGTGCACACACCCATACATGCACATGCAGAGTTTCATCCATGCTTCCCAACAAATCTACCTAAATGCTTCATGTAAATAGTAAGCAAAATACTGATATTTATTGGATTCAGTGAATCACTATTGCACATGCCACCTCTTGCAACTTGTTATCTGTTGCCTGTTGCAGAAGAACAAAATAAATAATTGACAATGTTGGTATTTTCTCTCCAGTTCAGGGAAGGTTTTGCTGAAGTTACACAGCAGATTCACAGCGGAGACAAAGAACCAAGCTCTTAGCTTGCCTGAAGAAAATAATAAGTGTGCATGCTAAGAACACACTGGGGGGGTGAGTAGGAGGGTATTCTGTATCAGTGTGAGATGCCAACAGTTCATATATTAGTAGCCTACTAAGTCTGAAGCACCATAGTTTATTCAACAATCTTATTCTTAAAAGATTGCAATGCATGGTTCAGATCCAGACCTAGACAGAGTAAACATTATTGAGATGTGTCAGGCATGCTGGTCATGGCTAGATTCCATTTCAGTGGACCTATTTTATGCACAAACGTGTGACTACCCAGTGAGAGGATTGCAAATTCATTTGCATTTGCTTGTTGTGAAGGGAGCTCTGAAGAATTCAGGTCTGTTTGATTTAAGCGGCCACACAGGGAGACACTCTGTCTGCAGCTCCATTGAAGCACCTGTAGGAGGTGCAGTTAAAAAGAGATGCCTTTAGCAAGCTGTAACACTGCTTTCCTTCCTCTTATGTCCTCATCTTACCTGCAACAGAGGCAAATACTACACAGATTGCAAGGGTGGGGGTACTTTGATTTGATTCATATTTCTCTTTACATTCTGTGATCAATGGAAAAAAACATGAATCAGCCTGCCCCAAATTTCCCACATTTGTATCAAAGTTGGTATAGCCTGGATCTAGATACAGGCCCATAATTTATTTTGGAAACAGTCTCTGCTACCCATCATATATTAGATATCCAACTGTTTTTGAGCAGAGCTGGCTCCAGCGTCAACTCCTGTCCAGAGAGAAAGGGTGCAATGCACTCTATCAGTTTACTCCTGCTCCTTACTGTTGTCTCTGGTTACATTTCTGGAGAACGCAGATGAACATAGAGGAGAAGGGGGGGAAAGGAGGGGCAGAAGAGTGGCGTTGCAGAGGCCATGAGCATTCTCCTGCAAGAATCTGGTCTACACAGCTAATGCCTAATTTATAGAACACAAGAAGGATTAATTAGAGCACATAGGATCCTATGTGGAATTGCTGACCCATATCTCCTGAGTCCTAGTCTGTCACTATCTACTACACCATACCGGTTCTTGGGACTCTGCAAACCATTTTGCTGAATACGGTTTGGTGGCTATTAATTATTTTGATTATTCTGAGCCTGTTTCTTCAGTTTAACTGTCCCTTCACTTAATTTGAACAAACTATTCTAATCTTTTATTTTCCTTTTCTTCTTAATTTCTTTATTTCAATAGCATTTGCTTATTATGTGTGAATCTTAATGTTAGATAGACATACCTGTCCTTTACTTCTAGATTTCAACCTGATCAAAGCAAGAATGTCACCACCATTATTTTTTTAATCAGCTTATTTAAAATTTGCCAGCAGTTCAACATGTCTGTGAAGATTCTCAGTCATCCAGGTGAGTTTATCTGGAAGTTGAGTCATTGCTACTGGACTTTTTTTATTTTAGTTTTTTGAGAGATAGAAACGTTTCGCTGCTCATCCAAACAGCTTCATCAGTCTGAATACAGCTAGTACGAGTCCTCCAACTTATAGTCAGTCAGCTTTGACCTCTTGTCGCCCTGGTCTGAATTAGGCTCATAAGATGAACAATGGCCTGAATAGGCTTGTTAGGGAGACAATAGTATCCATAGCCTTAAGGTGAACAATGGCCTACGGTGTTGAAACCTATCAAGAATGGGTTGTTAGCTATGCCCTTGGTGGGTCTTGATAGGTTTCAGCACCTTAGGCCATTGTTCACCTTAAGGCTATGGATACTATTGGCAATTGTAGAGGAAGTGACTTAAGGCACTTTCCTGTGCCTATGCATCTTTAGGGGTGCATAACCCAGACATCAGGAGCCCAAATCTCACCAAACTTGAAGGGGCTGTAGAGTCTTGAAAGGCTTCTCTGCACTATCTGTGCCTCTAAGCGCTTCGGGGCAATTTACATGGCTTTAAATACAAAAATAAATTGATGAAATGATTCATCAGTTCATAATAAAATATCATAAATTCATTATTCATGATCCATCAGCCTTGATGAATCATGAATCCAAACGAATTGCCATTTTTCTGATTTGTATTAATCTCTAATTTAGATATGTGGATTTTCAATTTTAATCTGGTCTGAATTAATCAGATCAAGTCCACTTTGGACCAAACCAAATCAAAGTTAAGTCCAAGTACCCAAGTTTGGTCCTGAAATGAATCTGGGATCCTTTCATAATCTTGATTATTATTAAATTTGGCAGGAACACAGCAGAAGCCTTCTCAAAGGATGCACACAGGCTTAAAACCACTTTTTGAAGGGTTTTTCCAATAGTCAGCGAAATTTCCTGTTTATTCCATATTATTTATTTATTTATTTTTAAAGCTTATATACCGCCCGTCTTCCCGAAGGAAATCCAGGGGGTTCACAACAAAATAAGTTAGCAAACAGTTAAATACAATATATCATATATAATATATAAATACAAAATACAATGATGCATTTAAATAGTTGATGATGACTAATGTGGTCACTTTTTAACATTTTCTCATCATTTATTTTAGAGATAGTGAAAATTCCCAAGTTTTTTCAAAATGCCATAGCAGTTGACTTTCAGCAGACAGAGAATTTTAAAAATAAAATAACATACACACACAGTAGGAATTTTTTTGCCCCAAGAAGCTAGGATGTCATGTATAGCAAAGACTTTCCTGTTTTAAAAGGCCTTTTTCCTATTAATCTATATCTAATATTTTATCTGCAATACTAATCTGTTTTATAATATGTCTGTGAAAATTCTCAGTCATTCAGGTGAGGTTATCTGCAAGTTGAATCATAGCAACTGAACTTCCTTTCTTGAGAGATTGAAACATTTTGCTACTCATCCAAGCAGCTTTGTCAGTCTGAGGAACATTAGTGGTGAGGCTTCCAATTTATAGTTCACCTTGATTTCACATTCCCCTTTTCTTGAATAGAGTCATAAGTTGGACAGTGGCTGAATAGGCTTGTTAGGTGGATAATGGCCTTGCTGGTGGAGGTGTGAAGTGATTCTGATTTGTTTGGGAATTGACGAATGGGCAGCATGATAAATAGCAGACAGATTGTGCCTTTTTATAATATTGCTACTATGCTCCTTTTTGCTGCATTTTGTAATTGATGTTATATTGCTTCCAAGACAAATGCATATAAGCAACATTAACACCAACTGTAAAAATTGTATAAGTAAAAATAAAAATAATTGTATAAGTAAAAATAAAGACACTTTCAAAACAAATAGATATTTTCATCACATCTTGCTGGAAGAACTATCAAAGTAAAAGTCATGTAGGTCATTGCCAGGCTAGACTGGAATAACGAGGCGACACACGTTTGTCTTGGTTAAACAGGGCCACAATTTATTAACTCAGAACAGTACTTTAAACTTTATTCAACTAAACAATAACTTTGGAGGGTCTGTGACGTAGCGCAATAATGGTGATGTCATTCTTTCTTAGGTCCTCTTGCTGCACTATTTAAGTGCGGCCTGTTATGGCGCCACAAGAGGGATGCCTTGAGTATTTTGAGCATCCCCCAAATTGCCAATATATTGGCAGCCCTCTTGATCAAGTTTGGGTTGTTCTTAATTTGTCCCTATCTACTTCCTAATCTAATTTATTAAATGAGGGCTGCCGAGGACCTTGAAGCTATTAATTCGAATAAGGGACTGTTTTATCAATATTACATATTGCGCTACCCACCACGAAGAGACACACTGCTGTCTCTTCACCCCAACCGGCTGAACAACTCAGCGCACAGACCCTCCTTGATGTCCGAGAGGAAAATATCAAGGCCCTTATCAGATAGATGCACCCCATCAGGCTGAAATAAGCTCAGGTCTCGGGCAGTGATGGTCGGGTGCCAAATAACTGCACCCATCTCAGTATTAACAACACAGGCGATTTCCCTGTTCACGCCCTTGCGGGCTTTGTGCATTTTTGGGGGATGGTGTTGTGCACCCCAGACCAATCTAGGGATAATCGCCGACCAGAAAATCCACGTATTAGGCCACCTGGTTTTAAACACTCTCAGGTCATCAATGACCTTGAGGATCAGTGACTTGCTCGACATATGAGTCAAGTCGTTGCCTCCAAGGTGAATCACCACGATGGAGGGTGCGGGGTCAGGGGCTTCAGAGAGGGCCATTGCTAAGAATGTATTCCAACACATCTCCCTGCCTCCCCCTCCAAACCAGGTCAGCCCATTGCCCCAGGCCGAGATCACGGCCACATCCAGATTTGATGGCAAACTTGGCAGCCCAGTAAACAAAACTGTGGCCGTACAGGGTAATCCGGGTGTGCCGTCGCTCGACCAAACCTGCAACAAGAAAACAGAACAACTGGCCCGAGCTCATGGGTCCATTAACGGTCGCACGTAGGCCTTAAACGGCTTCAACCTCCAGCACCCGATACGCTGTATACCAGCGGGGTCTACACCGATGGCTGCCACGGTGGAGGCGGCTCCTATACGGAACGAGTGGGTGCCGAAGTGCAAGCCATGTATACCAGTGACCTGGAGAGCCTTAAGTGAAATGTTCCAGAATTGGTATCGGGTCAATGGTGATCCGTCCCTGTGTTGGAACAGATAGCCTTGGCGATTGCCAATCGATTGGGCATACTTCTGAAGGGCTAATATGGGACAAATTTGCGGCACCGAGCACCTACGTAGGTGTATCGTGCTGCCCCGGCCCTGCTGGTCCATTTTAGATCTGCGAATACACAGAAAGACCTGGTCAGTCTGAAGGGCCATATCGGTCCACAGTAAAGCCGTGCCCGATGCATCGGTTTTAGAAAAGGCGATCAGCTCGCTGATGCGCAGGCCTGTGAAGAATGTGACCAGCGCGGCTGAATGAAACAGGGTAACCTCAAAACTGTCAACACAAACCTGGGGCCACGCCTCAGCCAGTCTGGCCAACATAAGGGGAGAAATGGGAGTCCTAGTGTCCCGTGGCCTACCCCGCTCCCTGGACCACCCTTCAATCATCTTGGCGATTTGGAATTGGCAGTCGGGGATCTCCAGTCCTTGTGCCTTGGCATAATAATACAGGGCAGACATCTTGCCCTGAATGGTATGGGGGGCCAATCCCTTAAAATGTAAATGTACCGCAAACTGAACAAGCTGGTCAGCTGTCACTGGCCAGAGCCGCTGGAGCCCAACCCCAGCACCAAATCGCGCATACTCAGCGCAATATGCCTGACGGGTGCTGGGTGCCAATGCCAATCCCAAGGCCCTGTTGGCCTCTACCCGCCAAGCCTCCATACCTCTGCTGGGAGCCGGTCGGGGTCCGTCATTGCATGGGGAACTAACGCTCTGAACCGCTCCATCTGTTGGTGGGACAGAGCATCAGCAATATTGTTCCGGATGCCCGGCACGTGAAGCGCGCGGAACAAAATATTGAATTGGAGACAACGGAGGGTAAGAGCTCAAACCAAGCACATCACCCTCTTTGATTTAAACGTCAAATTATTGATATTGTGCATGACTGCCAAGTTGTCGCACTGAAATTTAACTGCCGAATTGGCCCATAGGTCAGCCCAAAGGAAGAGTGCTCCAACAATGGGGAACAACTCCAGGAAGGTGAGGTCCCGTGTCAGCCCTGTGTGGTGCCATTCCTGGGGCCATGAACCGGCGCACCAGCGGCCCTGGAAAAACAGTCCAAAGCCTAACGATCCAGATGCATCCGTCTGAACCTGTAAATCAGCTGCAGCGATCACTTCCAAACGCCAAAAGTATACCCCATTGAATTTGGATAGGAAATCGATCCAGAGATCCAGATCCATCCTGATAGCAGCTGAAATGCGGCATCTGTGGTGGGGGATACGGAGGCCCGCAATGCTATCACACAGCCGGCGCAGGAATGGCCGCCCAGGGGCTACCACCCTGCAGGCGAAATTCAGATGCCCAATGAGCTGTTGTAATTTGCAAAGAGTGGCCTTCTTACATGCCCTCATCAGCGTAATGCGCCGGGGAGGTCCTGGAGTTTTTGTTGGGGCAAACGGCAGGTCTGGGCCACGGTGTCCAGTTCAATACCCAGAAAAGTTAACACCATGGCCAGGCCCTCCGTTTTATCGTCTGCCAGGGGCAGCCCGAGTTCTGCTGCCATGGTCTTAAAGGAGGCTTTGAGCTGCTGGCACCGGTTGGTGCCTGCCACCCCCGTGAATAGAAAATCGTCTAAATAGTGAATGACGTGGGTGTCTCTAGTGCGTTGCCTAACTGCCCATTTGATAAAGGAACTGAAACGTTCAAACGCAGAACAAGAAATTGAACAGCCAAACGGCACGGCCCTATCCATGTGGTGCACGCCGTCAAATGCGAAGCCCAATAGCTCACAATCATCGGGGTGTATGGGCAATAAACGGAAAGGTGATTTAACATCACACTTTCCAATTTCGGCCCCAATGCCGCAGCCACGGACCACCCTAACGGCCGAATCAAAAGATGAACACTAGACAATTCATGGGGGATACTATCATTGACAGACTGGCCAGCCGGGTAAGAAAGGTGGTGGATTAAACGATATTCTCCTGGGGCTTTTTTTGGAACTACGCCCAGTGGGGACACTCGAAACTTGGGGGTAGGTGGTTGTGTGAAGGGGCCTAATATACGGCCTGCCCGCAGTTCGGCAGCAATCTTTTCCCATACAATGTCCTCCATCCCAATCACTGATTTGAAGTTGGGGGCCATATAAGGCCTCCTTTCCCCTTGGGCTGGAATCCAGAACCCATACTGAAACCCTTCCACCAGATAGCAAGCGTCCGCTTGCAAGGGGTAGCTACGTAGCCACGCCCTCAGTACTTCAGTCTTTATAGGGCTAGGTCCCTTTCGGGGTGGATTAGGGCCAGGCTGTTGTCGCTTTCCTCCGGGGTCCCTGCCCCCATCCCCCTGGGCTTTGCCCGTGGGCAGGTGGAGGCCGGGTGATTTGCCCCACAGGTGAAGCAGAGGTGGCGAAATTTGCATTGCCGGTGCCCACAGGAACCTCTGCTGTTGTAATCGAAGCAGACCAGCCGGGGTTGAACTGACTGGCCCGCCTGGGTGCGGGAATTGTCTGGAGGGCCGGAACGCAAAACAGGGTGGCCACTATCGAACCGCTCGGAGAGGTTGGAGCTGATTACCCTTAACCAGAGGTAGCTATGGGGTCGATCCCAGCGCAAGGTGGGATCCTACGCTTACGGAAACCCTCGTCGTACATTAGCCAAGCTGTGTTCAGGAAGTCAAGTCGAGCCCTGATTATTAGATCTAAGTAGTGCCAGAGGTCAGCTCCTTTTGGGGGGTGCAGTTTTGAATAAATGCCTGCGTACATCACAAAGGCATTCAGCCAGTTATTCCAGGAACGGTCCAGCTTGCGTTTCCGGATCCGTTCCTTCTCCTTGTCATCCAATTTCTCTAATTCCTTCGTGTCTCTCTATTTAATAGGTCAAAGATATCTATGTACTTGCCAGAGACTATCTTTTCCACCATAGCTTCCGAAAGGTGATCCCCCAACGGGAGGGACTCATCACCTTCGGGTAGCTCATCGATCCCTGGTTGTGTGGAACTGTCCCCCTTGGTTGGCGGTGGCTCTGTTTGCCGTGGCCGAGGAGCCTCCTGGCCTTTCCCATTTTGGGGCGCTGCAGTCACTGACAGGTCTAGTACTGGGTCTGTTTGCGCAGCCACCTCAGCCCTAATCGGGTTAGCATGGCCCCCGAGCTGCCCGGGGATCGAATATTGGACGGGCAGTGGGAGTTCAGTCTGTTCCTGTGTCTCCCTCATGCCACTGGGCCAAGGCCAGGTGACGCATCTGGGTGTGGGTGTATAAACTGGAATTGACTCACCAAACTCCGGCCGGTTTGTGGACATGAGCCGAAGCGGCCCACTTGCCCCCACGGCACTCGATAAGTCCATAGCCTGATGCTGAACGTCCTCAGTGGCGAGTGTGGGTGTGGTGCAAAGAGCCAGTGGCTCAGCCAGCTGGCAGGGTGTCCGGGGTTCCTTGGCGCAGGTTGTAGCCTCAAAAGTCCTAAGAAAGGGGGCTGCAGTAGCCTGGCCCGAAGGTCCAGCTAATGCAGCCTCAAGGGAATTGATACGAGACCACATTAGGTCACCCATTATTTTCAGCGCGGAACTGCCATGGCTCTTTGCCTCCCCGGGGGCCCGCCCACCCCCGTAGGAGGAGGCCATGCCTCGCCGCTCGGCATTGTTGCGCTCCAAGCGGGACAATTTCTTCCAGGCCAACACTAGTCGCGGCCACTCCTCATCTGACGATGTGGGCGAATCGGGGGCTGAGGCGTAGGCCTCTTCTTTGGTGGTGCCTTGCCCTTGCCCTTGCTGGGCACCTTTTTGGGTGGCATGATTAATGCCTGGGTGAAAATAAGGGTGCGTAAGGGGGGGACTAGGCAGGGAGAGTGATAATTGTAGGGGGCCCTGGGAGCGACGAAGATGCCCTAGCCGATGTTGCCCGATGGCTTGAGGCCTCACCTGAGGCACATGGAGGCCACAAAATGGTCACTGGGTATAGGCCCAGCTGGCCGCGCAGGGACCGCGCCGCTCCCGCTAAGCCGGGGATGGCACCCCAAAAATCAGTTTCTTCCCATACGGCCCCGGGATGAGGGGTTGGACTCGGCCCTGACCACCGCCCGGATGGCACCTATGGGGGCCAGATTGAGGCGGATTGAAGTTGGGCCCACCCAAAATGGCCACCACCCGATGGGCTGGATAGAGAAGAGCTGTGGGCCTTAAGGTCTGGCCTTCGTGAAGGATGGCCAGCAGGGAGTCAAACCACCCACCCCTGGCTGCCCAGAGTACTACAATCTCCCCGTTCACCCAGGTAAGGGCCTAGACCGGGACCCAGCCAGCGGCCACCCTGCCGGATGATGCCCTAACCGATGACTCAGGGGACTGGGCCGCAGGCTAATAAGAAAGTGAAGGCATATAACATGGCTCCCGCACCTCACCACCCGCCTTCCCCAAAGATTGCAGAGCGAGCCGGGTCAGGGAATATACCCCGACCACCAGCTGTCGTGTGCAGTAGCGTGGCAGCAGCCAGTAAGCCCGAGTCGGGGAGTAAAGCCCCGACCGTCAGCTGTTGCGCGCAGTAGCGCAGCAGCAGCCGGTAAGCCCAGGTCGGGGAAGATGAGATATAAAGGCACGGGGGGAGGAGTCTCTGAGGGGTTGCCTCCCACCACCCGTGCCCACCGCAAGCTCACAGGAGCCCGGCAGAGGGGCCCACCTTCCTCCCAGTTCCCCCGGGCCAGAAGCACTCAACGCTGCCTGATCCTGCAACGGAGCTGGTAAGCGATGTCCTCATCCGGATCAGCAGCTTCGCAGGCAGGCGGTGTGGAAGCGCAGCAAACCTTTAAAAGTCTGTGCTCCCTGGCATGAGCTACGCCGAGAGCGTAGCCAATCACCGCCTGCCACCAGCCAGCCGGCAAAGCCGTCCCCGGCGCCACACAAAGTGGTGCGGGCCAGCCAATGCATATTGTAATCAGGTCCAACAATGAACAATACAGAAGCTTTTGTCCTGGCAATGTTTATTTTGATTTTATTTCATCAAGGTACTGAACAATTAATTTCAGTTTTGAAGCAAACAAGACAAGAGGCGAACATTCAATAAGAATTCTCCACAACAGACCTCCCCTGTGTGATTAATGAAGTATTGCGGGAAATAACCGTATGTTGATTCATTCGGCAAGGCCTGCACCATATCAGAAAAGCTTTTGAGGAGAGAAAATTGCAGCAAATTGAGATCTCTAGGGAGTGAGACAGAGACCAAAAACAAAAACAAAAACAAAAACAAAATAAAAACCAGTCCTTCTTGGGAAATGAGCTTTCCTCCTTAATCTACACAAGTTTAACACAAACAGAAACAGGATAAGAAAGGTTTCATCGCTCCCTGCTGTTGCCACCCATGACTTTTGCAGTTTGTTTAGTGGATGGTTGATTAATGGAGAAAAAGAGCAAGCCTGCAAAGAATGCAATTCTACTTGGGAAAGATTACAGCCAGTAAATGGAACAAGGTCCCTGAGGTAACACACATGACCCACACAGAGAGATGAACATTCTCAATTGTGAACAAACAGTGAGGAGACCTGTCCTTATACGTGACCACCAACAAATATTCTCTGAGTGGTACAAATGTAGCATCACATTTTTGTTCTGAGATAGAATATCTCAGTTAGCAGCTCAGATTAAAAAGCAGAGAGAATTTGAAGTGTTGGAGAGGGATCACACCACAAGTATTTTCAAGACCTGAAGAAAGTGTGTGTGTGTATTCTTTTCCCTGTGAAACCTCTCAAATTTCAAATAACTCAATACATCCTCTTTTATAAGGAAAAATAGGAAGAAAAGAACAAGACAAAGGTCTATCAAATCATGAATCAGATTGTAAATCACTAATGCTTCCTGCACAGAAACAGAGTGCACAATATAATAAGAAATTCTTTCATTCTTGATCCTTTATAAAGCCCTCAGATTATCACGTTTTCCAAGGCTGTTGCTTCCTGGGGTGATGAGCCTCCAGGTTCTACTTTAAGATTAAGTCATCTTAAATATCATTGGTTTCAATTCAGAATACTCATTAAAATTACATTCACAATTTTTACCCTTAAAGGATAGAAGTCTAGGGGGCTTTTCACACGACCCCTAAGATCCGCTGGTCCCTTAAATTCGGACCAGAGATCTTGGGGGTTCATTTCTGTTCCTGCGTCCCCACCCCTCAGCACTTCCTGCTCCTGTTGGCGTGAGGGGGGAGGGGAAAAAAGGACAAAAGAAGCCTTTACTAACCTGCCGGTGCCGGTCGAACTTGCCACGAGCCCCGTTACTTCCTGCTTCCATCTCAAGGAGCTCTTAAAGGGGCGGGAGGCAAAAAAACAACAGACAAGCCAGGAGAGTCCAGCACTCTTATCCGCATCAAAAAAATTTCACCTCCAAAGAGGAGGTACAAGGTAAGTGCGCTGGGTCACGCTAAAGTGGGCGGGGTCGCACTTAATTGTCTGCAAACTCCGGAGCTGGTGGGAAAACATTTCTAAGCTCCAGAGCTGGGAGCCATTTGCAGCGCAGCTTAGGGGTCGTGTATAAACGCCCTTTGTTTGTTTGTTCCACGATCACTGCATGAGAGTGCATTTATGTGATTATGCAGCATAGCACATCAATATTCTACAAGGCAACTATAAAAATGGGGCAGTCCAAACAAAAATTATAACAGTACCAACAAAATTTATAACATTGAAATGGACTTGGAATCAGAATCAGATTTGGCACAAATATAGCACACTGTCCTCCGTTGCTCTGTGCCAAATTTGGGGATGTTTGGGTAAATGTTTTTCAAGTTATGATTTCTTAAAAGCAAAACTGCCCCTCATGCAGAAACAAGCAAGCAGCCTTAAATCTCCTCAGATTTAAAACAAATCAAATAAATTGAAGTATGTACTGCTGTCCATTCTCATTTGCAAGTGCTCAATTCATGAGTTAATTGAGCTGCCAAATTCTGTAAAAGTCATCTTGTTTGTGGAATAATGGTATGCTGTGTGCATGGACAGTGATTTTCCCCCATCCAAATGATGTGCCACATCAGTGTGTTGAAGGAAGTTTTTGTTGGCCTTCCTGATGGGAGCAATCTGGTATCACATAAACAACAGATGCACATGTGCCCATACCACTTCAGATGACATTTCAGCTGTTGCCATCAGAATTAAGAGACCTGGGAGAAGTTACTTTTTTGCTATTACTTATGCAGACTGGAGGATTCTGAGAGCAACATTAAATTTAGCAACATTTCCAAGCACTGAGAATTTTATATCTGCAAATTTACCCTCTCTTCCAACCTCATAAATTTGCATACCATAGTTAATAAAATACATCCCAAAGATTATTTTTCTGTGGAGTCCCAGAAGACCTCCATTATGACTGTTGAAGCCCTTGGTGGGAAGATATATTTTGCATTGGTAAGCAGACTACTAAGCAAATGTAGACTTTCAAACTGGAGCCTTTCTAGTTTATTTGGTGTTAATTTATGTGATTTATATCTTACCTTTCTCCTAGGAACAGGTTTCAAGAAAGTTTACATGTAAGTAGAATAAATCCAACGGAACTGTAGAATATATAAAATATTGAAATATATTTTAAAAACATAATAAAATAAAATAATCTACCTACCCACTAAAAACAGCAAGGAAGAGCTACCAAAGTATTGCCTTTGATGAATTTTTAAGCCAGGGGGTAAACAGTGTCTCTCTTGCTGGACTCCCAACTCCCAGCATTCATCATCTTTGACTATGCTTCCTAGAACCAATTGATGGACTCCAAACCAGCCCTCCCTAAGCTTCATGCCTTTTGGTATATTGGAGTCTGAAGAGTGCAGTTAAAGTTTCTTTCTTCTCCTTTTTTTCAGTCAGCAAGGTGTATGACCTGTTCAAAGTGCAGATCAAACACCTAGAATACACACTGTAAAATAGTAAAAGAATTATCCAGTCTCAGCGGACTAGACCTGCATTCATTTTACAGGTAAGAAAAATTTAGAAACTTTGGCAGTACTGCTGGAATTCCAATCTGTTCTCTGTTGTGATGACCCTGAAATTTAGAGAAAGGGTGGCTAACAGTAGACCAATAATAAATGCACATGCACTCATACCACTTTAGCTGCTGCCATCAAAATTCAGAGACCAGGTAAAAGGTCTCTTAATTTTGACATTGTAAAAGACCATTGGTTTAGAGATGGGCACGACCAGGAAAAAATACGTTTTGAGTTGTCGTGTGTCGGAGCCGGCCCGTTTCGGCTCGTTTCCGTTTGTTGTGAAATTTTTCAAAAATTTGTCATTTCGTTTGTCGGTTTTTTGTCTGTTTTTTACTGTCTGTCGGGGCTCCTAGGCACCTACTGGCTTTGGCCTGCCATGAAGGGAAAGCGGGCTCCTGGAGGCACTTCTCTGGGGTGGGTGCCTCCTCTGGCCCGCTACAAAATGGCATGCATAGCCAATTGGATATGCATACCAAGTTGCAGTAGCAGACAGAGGCACCTCTCTTTCGGGTGCCTCTGTGACTCACTGCCTGCCGGCATATGGTGCACTTGGGCTGGGGAACAAAGTGAGAGAGGACCCCTACAGGCCCCCTGTGAATCACTAAGAAGGGAAGTGTACTTGCTGTAGTGCAATGCAAGTACACATCTGGCTTACTGGTTGGGGTTAGCGCAAGGGCTAGGCTTAGGGTTACGGGTAAGGTTAGGGTGAGTTACTGGGGTGCACCTCTGGGTGCCTCTCTGACCCACTAAGAAGGACAGTGTACTGGCGTATGGGTTAGGGTTAGGGTTAGGGTTCGGGTTTGGGCTAGGGTTAGTGGCTTTTTATGCCCGACTGGCACATCCCAGAAGTCTCGGTCAAAACCTGGCCAAGTGGCCATGCAATTGGTGGAATGGCTCCAAACTTTTGCATGGTCCACTCCCATGGCTAGCCCATCATTAATGTGCAGATGTAAAAAAATAAAAATAAAAATAAAATAAAATAAAATAAAATCAATGGAGACGTTTTGTTGCAAGAAAAACCCACTGCTGCTACTGAAAAAATTTAGGCAGTTTTAAAATAGCTATTTTCGCATGTTTCTGTGGTGCTTTGGTGTGTTTTTGGACCACGCGATTTCAAAATAAATATTGCGGTCGCCCCATTTTGGATCCCCCGCCCGCACCGCATGGCATGGTGACTCGGCGAGACAACGAGGATGCCCCCCACCAGAGCAGCCCAGGACAGGAGAGGGGGGGAGGCCGGGGACCCCCCCCCCAGAAACCACCCCTCTGGTAGGTGCCCTCACTCAGGCAGGCATATTTTTGCCTGCTTTTTTGGCCGGGAATCAGGTTTTTTTAATTTTTAAAACTTTTTTTCTGTGCCGCGCCGCTTGGCGAGTTGGTGACTCAACGAGGATGCACACTTTGCGCAGCCCAGGAGAGGAGGGGAGGAGGCCGGGGACCCCCCCCCAGAAACCACCCCTCTGGTAGGTGCCCTCACTCAGGCAGGCATATTTTCACCTGGTTTTTTGGCTGGGAATCAGGTTTTTTTAAACTTTTTTTCTGTGCTGTGTCACTTGGCGAGTTGGCGACTCGTCGAGGATGCACACTTTGCGCAGCCCAGGAGAGGAGGGCGGGAGGCCAGGGACCCCCCCCAGAAACCACCCCTCTGGTAGGTGCCCTCACTCAGGCAGGCATATTTTCGCCTGCTTTTTTGGCTGGGAATCGGGTTTTTTTATTTTGAAAACTTTTTTCCTGTGCCGCGTGGCATCACGCGATAGCTGCGATGCCGCCAGGAACGACCACGACAAATCAGACTCAATTTTTCTTTAGTCTGTTCCAGTTCGAGTTCTGGTGGAGTAATTGTTGTTACCGTTTCCGTTCCATAACGGAAACGAAACGGAAACGGAAACGAGGATTTCGCCGAGTCGTGCCCATGTCTACATGGGATAATAAACCAAGAGCCCCAACTATTGGTGACTTATGGTCGAAGATGGAAGTTCATGCCTCCTTCAGTGGGATGATATGTGTGTGTGATTCTTCTGTCTCAATCATCATGACATATCATTGGCTCCCATCATGTACATAAGAACAGCCTTGCTGGAACAGGCCACAGCCAATCCAGTGCAGCATTCTGTCTCACACAGTGGCTCACCATTTGCTTCAGGGTATTCCCAAACAGATGTCTTCACCTGGTTATGATTCCCCGCAAATGGCATTGAGAGATATCCTGCCTATCTCTCCAGCCCAGAGGTTGTCCTTGGGCATCCATAATGATAGCCATTGATACCCTTGTTTTCCATGAACTTGTCTAATCCTTTCTTAAAGCTGTCAAGGCTGACAGCTGTCACCACTTCTTCTGGCAGGGAGTTCCATAGACCAGTGATCCTCTGGGTGAAAAAGTACTTTCTCTTATTTGTTTGAGAACTAGCACCCAAAAGTTTCATGGAATGGCCCCTAGTTCTAGTGTTGTGTGATAGGAAAAACACTTTTTCCTTATCTACTTCATCCACGCTGTGTATGATTTTATAAACTTCAATCAGGCCATGTCTTAGATGCTGTCAGTGAAGAGTGAAGAGGCCCAGCTGTTGCAGCCTCAGATGGTAAGGAAGGTATTCCAGTCCCCTAATCATTCTGGTTGCCCTCCTTTGCACATTTTCCATTTCCTTAAAAGTGGCAGTGTCTTTGGTGGCAGATAATAACTTAGAACAAACTTCAGCCCTCCTGATGTTTTGGACCACAACTCCTGGAATTCTAAGCTTAGATTGCCAATGACAAAGGACCGTGGGAGTTATGGTCCAAAATATCTGGAGGGCCAAAGTTTGGACATCTCTGACTTAGAATGTTCTGCTTAGAACACTTTAGAAGAACACTACTTAGAACACTACTTAGAAGTATTGTTGAGGGCAAAATATTGAATCTTGAATCTTGAATCTTGAATAATGAATAATGAATATTGAAGTAAGTCCTACTTAGAAGTATTGTTGAGGGCAAAATCTTGAATCTTGAATCTTGAATAATGAATATTGAAGTAAGTACAAGCCTCCATGAGCTTGTTGTTAGATGCTTTCAACAAGTCACTTCCATTTTATGGAATAAGTGACCTCCAAAATGTCTGATCATTATCTCCTCTGCTCAGGTCTTGCAAATTCAACACTGTGGATTTCTCTACTATGGGCGTTTATACACGACCCCTAAGCTGCGCTGCAAATGGCTCCCAGCTCTGGAACTTAGAAATGTTTCCCCACCAGCTCCGGAGTTTGCAGACAATTAAGTGCGACCCCGCCCACTTTAGCGCGACCCAGCGCATTTTCTTGTACCTTCTCTCTGGAGGTGAAAAATTTTTGATGCGGATAAGAGTGCCAGGCTCTCCTGGCTTGTCTGTTGTTTTTTTGCCTCCCGCCCCTTTAAGAGCCCCTTGAGAAGGAAACAGGAAGTAACGGGGCTCGTGGCAAGTTCGACCGGCACCGGCAGGTTAGTAAAGGCTTCTTTTGTCCTTTTTTTCCCTCCCTCTCCTCACGCCAACAGGAGCAGGAAGTGCTGAGGGGTGGGGATGCAGGAACAGAAACGAACCCCCAAGATCTCTGGTCCGAATTTAAGGGACCAGCAGATCTTAGGGGTCGTGTGAAAAGGCCCTATGACAATCCATTTCATATGTGACTGTTCTCGTTTCCCCATGCCCTCATTCCCAAACCCCCTCAGCATTGTGGTCTTTTCTAGCTGTCATCAAAACACATACCCCTTGATGCACTTCTTTATGTGGTGGCATTTGAGTGTGTCATGGCAGCTGAGAGCAATCTCATCAGGAAGCTAGACACCATTAGTCTAGAATCCTAGCAGGGTTGCCCAAGGCAAACCAGTAAAAGCTGAGTCATCAAACTAAAATGCATTTACCATCAGGAGGATAACTGGTTATGGTGATGGGGACTGTAAAATTCCTGGAGATCAGCTACAGGGTAACAGCAGTAGGGGGGTGTTTGTTGCAATAAAAGTGGCTTGAGGACATAAAACTAAGGGAGGGTGCTCCAAACGATAGCATTGTTAAGCTAGATTACATGGATGTTCCCTATCATTCTCTTTTGACTTCATTATGACTCATTTCTTTGAAATCCAGACAATCCCACTGCAGTAAATTGAGGGTCTGCTAGCAGAGGCTGGCCAAGTTCAGACCATAGCTTGAATATTCTGCTTTCTTAGACTTCAACTGCTAGAAACATCCACACTCAGTGGGAGGCACTGTGATATCAAACAAGTAAAATTTTCTATGCTGCTACCAGAGTGCCAAGCAGCATTAAACACACCAGACATACAAAAACCTGACTGGATAGAGCATTATTTCACGTTTCCCTTTTTATCAGCTTCCCTACGATCTGGTCAATGAGGCTTATCATTGTATGACCAAATCACATCTGCTGTCATTTTCTGATAACTTTGTTTGTAATTTTTTTCCAGCTGCTGTAAATTGGTGTATTGATTTCCTATCCCTGCTGTAACATAACACCATTATCCCACTCCTCCACTATTGAAAGTACTTTTTCTGGAGGTGAGAAAGTGCGATCTCTGTCAAAGGGTGTGTGTTAATGACTAGAGTACAGGGAACGAATTTGGAAGACCTGAGTTCAAATGTATGTTCAATTTTAAAGCTTCCTGGTGTCTCCAAGAACAAGACGACACCAGCTGTGGTACCCTGAAAGTACTGCACAAAATGGCAGATCCATATCTAATAGTTTCAGTAATGCAGCCTCTAGCTAGTTGTGTCTGTTCCTGGAAATGAATGATTGTATAAATGAATAAATTGTATAAATAAATAAATTTGTTATAGCCACCCATGTTTTAATAACAGATTTGATTGCTGCAATACATTTTGCATGGGGCTGCTTCTAAAGTCAGCAGGTATTGAGACAATGACATGGGACAGGTTGTTAATCCTGAATGGCCACCATGTAGTGTTAAGAACTCTTCACTGAACAGCAATTTGCTTCTAAACTTGACTCAAAATGGAAATTTAAAGCCTGGACCGTCTGTGAGTGAAATATCCAGAAGATAACCTGCTCATATATCCGTTATTATGATTGCCGTCAATGGACATTTTCCATGTATCATTGCTTTCTGATGTTAGCCATAAAATTTACTAAGCTGAAGGCCTGTTCTGTGGTGATGGAAGTTTGCAGACTGGCCTGCCTACATAAAGCCAAAGGTAGATGATACTTCTGCTAAACTACTAAAAAAATCACAAATAAAAAGGTAAAGGTTCTCCCCGCATATGCATGCTAGTCCTGTCCGACTCTAGGGACGGTGCTCATCTCCGTATTCAAGCCAGAAGAGCCAGTGCTGTGCAAGTCCATGGCCATGTGGCCGGCATGGCTGCAAGGAAACGCTGTTTTACCTTCCTGCTTTTTACGGTGGTACCTATTTATCTACTTGCGTTTACATGCTTTCGAACTGCTAGGTTGGCAGGAGCTGGGGTTATCAGCAGGAGCTCGCTCCGCTGCCTGGCACCCGGGATTCAAACCGCCGAGCTGCCGACTTTGCAGTCTACAGTTTTGGTGCCTTAGTCCACTGAGCCGCCACGCCCCTACAATCTGTAGCAGTTGCAGAAAAATAATCCAAATAGTTCAAAGAATCATAGCTAGTAGAGATGGACACAAAACAAAAAAACGAATCACCATTTTGACATTTTGTTAAGTAAGAAATTACTTTGTTAGGTAACGAAATGGTAGGACATATTTTGTTTTGTTTTGTAATGAAATACCATTTCCCCCTCCAGAATGAAACAATTTATCGTAGAGGGAATGACAGGGAAGCTTCCTCAAGCCCTTGTCTGTAAGCCCCTGAAATTTGGAAAAGGTTTGGGGGGTTAGGTTCTGAGATATAAAGCTCCAAAGAGAGTAGCCCGAGGAAAAAATATTTCTAATTAGAATCAGAACTTCTAAACAAAGCTGTGCAAGAGCAATTAGTGCCATGACAGCTTGGCTTCTCATTCCTTTAGGACCCAGGGGAGCATAGCATTTCATTTCAAGTTGTTTCGTTTCATAACGAAACAGCTTTAAAAACTCGTTACAAATGAAACAAAACAAAAACTACTAAAGAAAAGAAAAGAAAATAAATGCTATTTTTCCATTTCATGCCCATCTCTAATAGCTAGATGACTGTGCCGTGCATGTTTGTAAAAGCTGTGCTTTAATTAAATTCCGACGACACTGACTAAGTTGTCTCCAGCTTACAATCAATGCTTGTATGGGCTGAAACTATCAATGACTGTATGAATTGAAAGCTAACATCTTTTTTTTATTATTATTTTTTTATTTTTAGTTTTGGTGGTCTAATAGAAATACAGCAACCCCCACCTTTCGGGGGGGGGGGTTAGAGACCCATCCGACCCGCAACAATTGAAAATCCATGATATGCGGATGCAGGTCAGGTGGGGCCTGAGGGGGCATACAAAGTTTAAAATGCCTTAAAGCAACTGAGCCAGGTGCAGGGAGAGGCATGCAATGCCGGGGCTCCAGTTTATTGGGGCTGGGGTGGGTGAGAAAAACCTTTTGTTTCCCCACCCCATGCCAATGAGCTGGAGCTCGGGGCTTGGGAATAAAGGTTTTCTCTCCCCCACCCCAGTGCAAATCAGCTGGAGCCCCAGCATGGCACACCACTCCCCGCACGGGGGTAAAATGCTTTTTGGTTTGCACTGTACTACAGTCTCGTGATAGTGGGACTGTAGTATATGAAATGTGAAAGGGCAGGGGACCACTGTATTGCTGAAGCATGGAATATTTTGACTATTTCCACTAGATGTAGTTTAGAAAAAAAATTATCAGAGGGGTTTCATGGCACATACCTATTGTTTGCCAAGGCTATCTCTACGGTGATGTCCATTAAGCATGCTGAAGGAAATGGATAGAGTTTTCTTAGCTTCATGGGAACTACAAAGTAGTAAGGGACTAGATTTTTTTGAGATGCACTTTCTATAGAGTCTAATGGACAAAGAGACTGCAGTCTCATAATACCTAAATGTCATCACCACATCCTTTAAAAGATTTCTGGAGGAAAAGTCCATTGCATGTTACAAGCCATGATGGATATATGTGTTATCTCCAGGCTTGAAAGGGTACCTCAGAATGCCAGAGGCAGGGGAGTGGTATCAGGATACAGGTATCCAGTTGTCTCAAGTGCTCCCAGAGTGCTTCTCGAGAGCCACTGTGAGATACAGGAAGCTGGACTAGATGGGCCCTTTGACTGATCGAGCAGGGCTCTTCTTATGTTCTGATGTTCTTATTGCTTCACAGTTGTCATTGAATACTGAAAGCATCACACCATGCTTAATGGATATTGCTACATAGTGAGCCTCAGCAAAGAACAGGTGTGCATCCCGAAACTCCTCTGAGAAATTTTTGGACTAAAGCTACTAGAATTCTAGCTGGTAGAAATTTCCTCTGAATTCTGGTAACTGTAGTGAAAAAAATCTCCCAATTAGACATGGGCATGACCAGGAAAAAATGACGTTTTGAGTTTTCGTTTGTCGTAACGGGTCCGTTTCGGGTTGTTTCCGTTTGTCGTGAAATTTTTCAAAATTTTGTCATTTCTGTTTGTCGTTTGTCGTTTGTCGTTTGTTGTTTCCACCACGATTTAGCGCAATTTGACTTCCCAGAGCATAGGAGCATCCTGCAATCAGGGCCGGCACTAGGTGTTTTTTCGCCCTCGACGGGGGGCGGGGCGGGGGGCGGGTGGGCGGGTGGGCGGCAGCCATGGGCAGGCGAGTGGGCGGGCGGTGGCGCAAGCGGACAGGCGAGTGGGCAGTTAGGATATCACTTAGGATAGAGGTTCTGTTCTTGGCGTGCACTCCAAATGTGTGTGTGTGTGCAAGCAAATTGAAGTTGGGAAAATAGAAAATAAATGGTAGTATATAATATATTTTAAAAATAAATCCACACCTCCCACTGCCAGTCGAACCTCCCCCTTTATCCAATATCAGAAAAAAATCCTCACAAACTGCCAGAGAAGAAATAAAGAATAAACTGCTATTCCCTTCAGCAGACAAAGCTGCAGGGAATCAAAGAAATTATTTTCTAAATTCAGTTCCCTCCCTGCCTGCCTAACTTAAATCCTAAAGCCTCCAGCCTCCCTCCTCAATCTCGATCGGATCACACCAGCACCAGCAGCCAGCCCTCCTCCCTCAGCCACATTCATACACCCGACTGCGATTTCTGGAAGGTGCCTCGGCTTTTTATGCCCTCCGAGACATCCAGAAGTGTCAGTCAAAAACCTGGCAATGCCATTGGTGGAATGGGTCAAACAATTTGCATGGTCCCATCCCATGCCCAGCCCAAATGGGCAGGTCTAAAAAAATAAAATAAAATAAAATCAATACGACGTTTTATTGCTATAAAAAACCCACTGCTGCTACTATTAAAATTCAGGCATTTAAAATAAATATATTTCACATGTTTCTGTGGTGATCTGGTGTGTTTTTTGACCGCAATTTCAAAAGAAAAATTGTGGTCGCCATTTTGGATCCCCCCCACCGCATGGCATGGTGAGACGACGAGGATGACCCCCCCCCCAGCCTGGTGCAAGCAGCCCAGGACAGGAGAAGGGGGGGAAGCCGGGGACCTCCCAGAAACCTCCCCTCTGGTAGGTGGCAAAGCCTCAGGCAGGCATATTTTCGCCTGCTTTTTTGGCCGGGAGTTGGGGTTTTTTAAAAAAACTTTTAAAAACTTTTTCTGTGCTTCGCATTGTGCGATCGCCGCGATGCCACAAACGGAAACGAAAAACCCAACCAAATTTTTCTTTTTTTGGTTCAAGTTCGAGTTCTGATGGCTTAATTATCGTTACCATTTCTGTTACGTAAAATGACAATTTCGCCAAGTCGTGCCCATGTCTATCTCCAATTCCTTGTCTTTGAACCATAATGACATACTGCGTTTTTCTGCCTATAAGACATCCCTCTGTATTAGATGTCTCCCTTTTGCAACCCAAAATTACAGTTCTGCAACCACACGGTTCTCTCCTTAGCTTACTTCCATGTATAAGACAACCCTCAATTTTCAGTCTAACAATTTTAGACAAAATATAGTCTTATGTATGGAAAATGCTGTACATTTTTTCTTTTGTTTGCCTTCCTACAGATGTTCGCTTGATAAACTTTTTTCAATGTATGGTAAAATTCTTCCACTTCTTTGTAGAATGTGGTCTTTTAAGACATCTGATCCTTCTTTTATTTGGCCTATCATTTAGAGTTGCTGGGTTTTAAATTTATTTATTAGTTGTGTTTGTATCTCATCTCTGCAGCAATTAGCTCAAGGTGATAATCTCCCAGCCACTTTTACTTTAGAGGAATCCTATGTGGATAGTTTGGGCTGAGAGTAGAACTTTGCTGTTTTTATGAGATTGTTATTGCTGTTGCCTCAGGACATGTTAGTCACAGTTGAGAGAATCCTATTAGATCTTTATCTATGCAAGAAGGATCATGGAAGCCACAGGTGCCAGTCTCTTCTCATTCACATACTTGGTCCTTCCACATGCCTGGTTGGGTGTCTGGCACCTGGTCAATCAGCCACAATAACATCCAAAATTTCTCATGCATTTTTTAAAAAACAGTAGCATTCTGGCCATTGAGGCATACTCAAAAGTTCATACCTAAATTTCAAAAATTAAAAACAAAACAAAAATGAAACAAAATGAAATGAAATGGTTTGAACATGTTTTTTCTAGGTTCTTGGGAATTAATCTTGATGTCACCTTACTTTTTTCCTAGTGGTATGTGTCTTTTGTGCTCAACTATTAGAACTGGCACATTATTCAATTGAAATTTTCATTCCAGAGGGGGAGTTTATGAACCATGTTTCTGCCAAAAAAGAAACAATTTTATTGCAACCTAATACCTCCAAGATTAACTACGACTACGTGATAAATATTCACTTTCTCTTGAAGCGACATTCAACCTAATGCCTTTTTTTTACTCATTCTGGATAAATGAGACATATCTTCAAAACAATGAATTTTCTTGCTTTCCCTTAGTTTGCAAATAGTTTCAGAAAACAGAAAGGAAAGAGCTGGTCAACGGGAACCAGCTCCATCTAGTGACCATCATGAGTAAAAGCAAATGTTGCACACATGCTCGTGAAGATCTAAATTCTTCAACTAAACCTCATGTTTACATAAGCATTCTTGATCTAGTTCTCATGATATGAGAACGTAAATTGTGGTAACTGGGTAGGAGAACCCTCTGCTTTGAAGAGCATCATAAGTTAAAAATCTCATCTGTAGCAGGAAGCAAAAACAGTTCAAGCTGCTTATGATGGAGATCTCTTTATTTGAAAAGGTGCAAGAAGATAGCCCTCTCAGAGGCTGCTTTCACAAGACCATTAAAATTTGCAGCAAACTTTGATCCATATCAACCCCCGGAGCAGTCACATAGTTAATATCGTGGATCGGATGTTCCCACTGTCATGTTTTGAATATCCGCAACCATTCTGAACCCATGACTCAGAACTGCAGCAAAGGTAACATAACAGGAGCAGAAAGGTTTTGGTGCATTTTTTCTCTGTTCCCACAGACTCGAGTAACAGTTCTTAAGTGGATGTGGTCGCACTTGATTTTTTAAAAAGTCCGCTGCTCTTGGGGAAACGATTTTATGCTCCACATCTGTGAGCACTTTGCTGCGGATTTTAGTGGTTGTGTGAAAGCAGTCCTCTTTTGAAGGGAAAGCTAGTCTAAATCCATTTAAAACTCAATAAACCCTAAGCAGAGATTGCTTAGACCCTGGGGTGGTCCATGCCAGTTAGCACCCTGAAAAGTGGACTGAGTAAACAAGACTGAGTCTGCCAAATGCACAAGTGTCCATCCCACCAAGGTAAGATGCATTGAACTGGATCCAGTTGCATACTTTAGTGAAATGGAAGAATCCAGCAGAAACTGGAGAAGTAAATTCCCTTCTTTCTGTTCACTTTGCACCCCAAAAACTAGCTTTGCAATTGTGAGAAACCATCTGGAGCTGGTTCTCAAGAGATGAAGAGGACAGATCCATGGCTTTGGAGCGCAGCTGTTAGCACAACACTGGAAATATTCATTTTATTTCTATTTCTATTTCTATTTCATTGATTTGGAGCTGTATTTCTGGGAGTTTCCTGCAGAATTCTTGAAGTTACAGCCCACGGACTCTTTCCTACATATACCTACATTTCTCTCACCTTGGCCTTGCTTCATCTTAAAATAAGGAAGCTGCTGTGATGCATTCGTGAGTGGTAGTTTCTTGGGAGGTGCCCTTGAGAAAACAACAATATTGCTCTATAAATACCACCCTCCTGTGATGTACCATGACAGCTTTCTTTCTTATTAGGAAGCAGGAGGAAAACCATGGAGGCCAAGACCTAGGTCCTTCTCCAAGTACGTTAAGGTGTAGATATCTGTAGGTGTGAGTCTCTGGACCTGAACTCCCAGATTCTACCTGGGGAATTCTTGGAGCATTTTGGGAGTTAGAGTCCCTCCCTCCCCCAAAAAACAGCCCCAAAAACCTCAAAAGCAAAATAAATAAATAAATAAATAAATAAATGGCATATCCCTAATACTTAGACCCATAGTGAGTCCTGGCAACAGCCCTCGACGTTGTCCTCCTTTGCCCTAAATAATTTATCCTGAGCAAAGGGATAAGGTTTCCAAGTCAAACATATGGCTGTCTATGGGAATTTGGCTATTTTTACTCCACAACATTGATTTAGGGCTCTTCCTCTACTAATCTGACATTTTACTAATGAATGAGCTTGTTATAGCATTTATACTTGAAAAAACATAACACATACACCAGAAAACAACTGTTGAAACAAGATGATGGCAAAAAACATATCAGGTTGTTGTTTTTTTGCACTCTATATATTTTAATCAGGATCCTAGAAGAATACAGTACTAGAGTATTATAAATGTCACTTGGGAGAGTCTCCCACAGGATGGGTTGTTGTCAATTCAAGGATGCGCCTTCTTTAGAGAGTCAGACCATCTCATATTAGACTGTCCTCTTTTTCAGCTGCTTTCTACCTTTCCCAGAATTATTGTCATTTCCAGATAATCTTGCCATTTCATGATGTACCCAGAGTAGAACAGATGCCATTTCATCATTTTTGCCTCCAGAGATAATTGAGGCATGATTTTCTGTAGGAACAGGATGGGTGCAGCTACTGAAAAGGTCCTGCTTCTAAAATTAACTCACCGTACACTGACACCCCAGGAATCTGGAATACACAAAAGTACTGTTACTTGGTGGGTCAATGTTTTAGCAACTTCATATGCTGCCTTTAGTGTATTTGTCTGGGAATGACCTTCCTGGGCTGGAGTGACTGTCAATCAACCTTTCAGGAACCAATTTTCCTGGCATGCAAACAGGTTTTGCTCCCGGGACCCCTCCAACCGGGCAGCAATATTCCCCAGCTGGGGCAGTCAATAGGCCAGTTGATGATCTTACCCCTCCCTGTTAGATGATGATTTTAGGGAGTATCCCGTGCCATTCCCGGCATTAGACTCCTGATCCGCCGTGCCCTGGGTATGGGATAGTTGGGGACAGATGTTCCTCGTTTCTGCCCCTCTGCTTCAGTGTGACCAATTGTGGATCCCCTAACACCAGTGTGGGATAGGCGAAAAATCCCGCTCTCAACAGCCAATCAGAGTGCGGGTCAAAAATTCCTATCCGGCCCCGAATTACACCAGTCAGACTCACACTAGTCCTCAATGCGTGGCGGGTGGGTAAAAAACTTGGGTCTGATTTTTTATCAGGTGCTCATCCCCCACCCCCTGGGCGATCAGCCCCGCCTGCTCCTCTCGCTAAGCGGCACAGGAAAAAATTTGTCTGGGAATTAAAAACCTGGGCTGGAGTGACTGTCAATCAATTCAGCAAAATTTTCCATATGCAGGTTTTGAAAATATTCTATAGTCAATATGATTGAAGCACCAGTTATGATGATTTTAAGTACTGCCAATTAGACATGGGCACGGGGGAAATCCTCATTTCCGTTTCCGCCTCCCCGGTCCTCTCCACCGGCTGCGCTAAAGAAAAATTGCTGATTTGTCGTGGTCATTCCTGGCGGCATCGCGCGATGCTAAGCGGCACAGGAAAAAAGTTTTAAAAATTAAAAAACCCCGATTCCCAGCCAAAAAAGCAGGTGAAAATATGCCTGCCTGAGGGCACCTACCAGAGGGGTGGTTTCTGGGAGGGGGGTCCCCGGCCTCCCCCTGTTCCTCTACTGGGCTGCGCAAATTGCGCATCCTCGTCCTTTCGCCAACTCGCCAAATGGCGCGGCACAGAAAAAAAGTTTTAAAAATAAATTAAAAAACCCGATTCCCGGCCAAAAAAGCAGGCGAAAATATGCCTGCCTGAGTGAGGGCACCTACCAGAGGGGTGGTTTCTGGGGGGGGGGGTCCCCGGCCTCCCCCCTCTCCTGTCCTGGGCTGCTCTGGTGGGGGGCATCCTCGTCATCTCGCCAACTCGCCATGCCATGCGGTGCGGGTGGGGGAACCAAAATGGTGTGACCGCAATATTTATTTTGAAATTGTGGTCCAAAAACACACCAAAGCACCACAGAAACATGCGAAAATAGCTATTTTAAAACTGCCTGAATTTTTTCAGTAGCAGCAGTGGGTTTTTCTTGCAACAAAACGTCTCCATTGATTTTATTTTATTTTATTTTATTTTTATTTTTATTTCTTTACACCTGTGCATTAATGATGGGCTGGCCATGGGAGTGGACCATGCAAATTTTTGGAGCCATTCCACCAATTGCATGGCCACTTGGCCAGGTTTTGACCGAGACTTCTGGGATGTGCCAGTCGGGCATAAAAAGCCCACTAACCCTAGCTCGAAACCTAACCCTAACCATAACCCTTAACCCATACGCCAGTACACTGTCCTTCTTAGTGGGTCAGAGAGGCACCCAGAGTTGCACCCCAGTAACTCACCCTAACCTTACCCGTAACCCTAAGCCTAGCCCTTGTGCTAACCCCAACCAGTAAACCAGATGTGTACTTGCATTGCACTACAGCAAGTACACTTCCCTTCTTAGTGAGTCACAGGTCGCCTGTAGGGGTCCTCTCTCACTTTGTTCCCCAGCCCAAGTGCACCATATGCCGGCAGGCAGTGAGTCACAGAGACACCCGAAAGAGAGGTGCCTCTGCCTGCTACTGCAACTTGGTATGCATATCCAATTGGCTATGCATGCCATTTTGTAGTGGGCCAGAGGAGGCACCCACCCCAGAGAGGTGCCTCCAGGAGCTCGCTTTCCCTTCATGGCGGGCCAGAGGAGGCACCCACCCCAGAGAGTTGCCTCCAGGAGCCTGCTTTCCCTTCATGGCGGGCCAGAGGAGGCACCCACCCCAGAGAGGTGCCTCCAGGAGTCCGCTCCCCCAAAACCAGTACTAACAGATGAAAAACCGACAAATGAAATGACAAATTTTTGGAAAATTTTGCGAAAAACGGAAATGAGCCAAAACGGGCCGGCTCCAACACACGACAACTCGAAACGTAATTTTTCCTGGTCATGCCCATCTCTACTGCCAATTTCTACCAGGTCCTAAGATGCACTCAACGTCACTGATTGATAGTTGTTGTATCTTGGTTTTGTGGTATGGGCAAAATGGATTTGATTGCCTTAAGAGTTTGTCTCTCGAAGAGCCCCTGCTCTATAAATAAAAACAAATTATTATCTTAGTTGTATGCTCCACTTCTTTTACAGTTCTTGTGTGGCTTTAGAGCCTGCATTTCAAAACTTACACTGGAGTAAAAAAAGTAAACCAAACACACCCAAATCCCTGCAGGTTATAGAAGTATCTTTGCCCTACTTTCTTCACTATGTGATGTCTGAAGAAATCTGTATTGGTCAAGCTGTCCATTCACTGTGGAGATTTCTTTTAGCTGGTATTTGGAATAGGATTTTGGGTATGATTTCTGAGGCTCAGTCAGTTATTGAGGTCAAGTGGCCCTTCTGTTTATTTATGCATACAGATCAAGGAAAGATTCCATGCCATTTGAAATACAGTGGTACCTATATTTATGAGTTTAATCCGTTTTTAAGTATCTAAAAAAGAAATTCAAAAATTCAAAAAAAATTATATAGAGCAGATCACATCTAAAATTTGTAAGGCAGCAGTTAAAACGCCAACTGTTTTCCATTCTTTAGTTGAATTGCTCATAAGTAGAGCTGCTTGTAAGTAGAGATACCACTGTATAGGAAGCACTGCCCTATCTTCTAATGGGATCTGCAGTATCTTCATCCGCACATTGTCTTCTGATGTATGCATGAGAAAAAGTAGTATATCTGCAGTCAGTCTCTCCATTCTCATGATCAAATCAAAATAATAAATTATGAACAGCATAAAGTAAAATAAAAGTAATAATTGGGGGGACATATCTAGAGGTCTATATCTCCCCCAGTAATGGCTTGTCCACCATGGTTAATAGAGTGCCAATTATGAACTTTAAGAGAAGACACAAAGAATTGACTGCTTACACTAGGAATCATGTTCTAGACATTCAAGCTCTACTGCAGTTTGAATGAAAGAAAACCAAGAGATACAGAGCTCTCTATTATACCATTCAATTCTTTAAGAAAGGGCAAACTCCTTTTGTTGGAGTTTGATTCTAAAATCCTGAGATAATGTTTACTGAAAGTACTATCTAATTTTCTAAAATAATGGGGAATACTCTAAATATGCTTTACATACAGTAGGACCCCAGTATCCACTGGGAATTGGTTCCAAGCTTTCCCATGGATATGGATAATGAAAACTGTGGATAAGAGTGAATGCCAAAATGTCCCCCAAAACTGCTGTTTTGTGATAATAAGTTGCTTTACAGCTGCTATTTTGCAACAGTAGCTTGCTTTACAGCTGCTGTTTGTGACGGTAGCTTGCTTTACGGCTTCTGTTTTATGACAATAGCTTCATTTACAGCTGCTCTTTGTGACTGTAGCTTGCTTTGCGGCTGCTGAATTATTTATTTATTTTTTCCTCTGCCTACCATGGATAACTGAATTAGTGGATAATGAATCAGTGGATACAGGGGTCCTACTGTAATTGTATGCAGATTCCCTTAAGGTGTGTGGCAAAATGTCGACTTTCTGGATGGCTGTCACTCCATTAATTTCTTTAAAGCAACCCCTTTTCATTTCTCTTTAAATAAAATCTCACTTCTGACTCTATTTGTAGGACTCTTCCAGGCCCTGCAGATCTCCAAGTATCTCTCTCAACCCTGCTCACAAATATATACCATATATCTGTTTGCAAAGCTCTTGCTGACAGGCCTGCATCATGCATGGTCAATTTAGAACAAAGCAGCTGTTTTTCTCTTTTAAAAGACTTTTTTTCAGGGGTCAGTATTACAGCCCCTGAAGCCTGGATTCTTTCCATTAAAAAAGGTAGGTGGGGTCAACCATTTTCTTTTAAGAAAAAGTGAGATTAGTATTTTCAATGTGTGGGCTTATTTTTTTATCTACGTTCATTTGAAGTGTACTATTTATGAATCAATAGGGGACAATTGTACTTTTATTTATTTATTTATTTATTTATTTATTTATTTATTTATTTTTATTTATTTATATACCAGCCAATTTTCCAAAAGAAATCTGCATGGTTCACAACAAGAGAATCCATACAGTTCAGCTATACAAACAAATGTAAAATAAACCCAATCAATCAGAACATTAAAATCAATAAGAAACATGGGATATACGATGGCTGCAAAAAAGAAGTTTAAAAAATAGGATAAACCACTATTAGTAGCCAAAAGCAGCCAAGTTTTTAATCAGTTCCTAAAGGCTGAGAGGAGCTCCACGGTCCTAATATAGCTGGGAAGCTGATTCCATCAAATGGGACCCGCCGCAGAAAAGGCATGGTTCCGGGTAGAGGTCTTATGAGCTTCCCACGGGGTAGTGACTCTAAGCATAAGGACCTGGGATGATCTAGTTTTTAAAAAAAAAAAATTACTTGAAAACCC
Organism: Phrynocephalus forsythii; assembly: GCA_029282475.1. Taxonomy (NCBI): domain Eukaryota; kingdom Metazoa; phylum Chordata; class Lepidosauria; order Squamata; family Agamidae; genus Phrynocephalus; species Phrynocephalus forsythii. The sequence continues at coordinate 97,608,345 of JAPFRF010000005.1, forward strand.
TTTGTCAGATCTTCCACAAATTTGGCAAAGAGCACAAGAAGACTGTTGTTTGCTATGTCTGAGCTATATTTGGGGCTCATCTGTAGTCCAGTTTCAAAGTTATACAGTAAACCCTTGTATAGCAAATGGTTTGTATAACATAAAATTTGTACAACATAAAAATTCCAGAGATTGGGGAAATTTGCTTAACAGAATTGTCTATAGGGTGAATCCGTACAACATAAAAATGGTCGCAGTTAGGGATTACTCTGATTTCAAAGCATTCCTATGGGAAATTTGTATAAAGGAAAATTTGCTTAACAAAATTTCATTTGGAATGAATTAATTCCTTTATACAAGGTACCACTGTATATAAAATTTGGGATGCCTCCATTTTAGAATTGCCTTGTAGAATGTTGCTTTGCTTTGCTGCCCAATATCATAATTACACTCTAGTGCAGCTCTAATAAAAGGCAGCAGGAGGTGATTTGTTGACCTAAGTTTAAAGATGATAAAGTGGATGTCATTGAAACCACCACCAGTACAAGAAGAACTCCAGCCTGTTCTTATTCAGTTTTCATATACGGATGCCAACTTCCACTTTCTAAAGATAGAACACTTCTCATAAGCCACATACCTAGGATGTGAAAAGCTTTCATGGTGTCTTTAGTGCCACAATTAATTAGAAATGGAAATACCCAGAGCCATAAGGAATTGGTTTGCACCTAATTCACAGGAAACCAAAGTCCTTAAAACTATGCTGTAGGGACAAGGGGAAAGGGCTGTCATTAGTGTCTGACTCAAGCCAAAATACTACTCCCAGAAATGTAGGGACTAACATTCATACAAAATGAAATGTGCTCAAGGAAAAAGAAATCACATTTAAGGAAAAGGGGATTTGTTCTGTGGCTGCTGATAGTCATGGTTAACCCAGGAATTTTTTCCAGTTGTCTATGTTGTCTGATGGTGATATTGTGTTCTGGTAATGGAGAACAAAATACCTATGATAATAACTAGAATTGTAAAGAACTAAAGGAATCAATGAATAGTAAATGCAGTTTCTCTGTGTGTACAACTCTAGCTGTATTCAATTTTATTTTAAACCGCATGCACCTAACACATATAGAAGGGAATGCTCTAGCCTCTCCTTTCTCCATCATCACTTTCATCACTGATTGTTTGAAGAGAGGAAGGTCTCTACACAGGGAAGGGAACCTCATGTTCTTCCCTCAACACTTGTGTATTCCATACACTTTATATGGCTTGTGTTCATAGCCTTGATACACTGACAAAATAGTGAAGTGCAATTTCACAGTATTTTAACAAGCCTGCAATATTTATCACCGATCTTAAATGCAACTACATATTCCCATCAAGAGTAGGACAAATTAGGCCAGTTGATAGACATCCATAGCTAGGGAACCAGTGCAAAATAGTTCTTAAAGATACAAACCAGGATGGTTTAGGTACAGTTATTGCCTAGTAGTGCAAATTCACTGGATATCCTTAAGCATAACACTCTTCTGTCCCATTTCTTCTGTCATTGGCAGCATGCAGTTTGGATCTAAATGTGAACTTCATCATGCAGAAGTTCACTGAAGGTTTTGATAATAAACTTGTAACAGGGAAAGTGGTGCTATAGCCAAATATGTTGGACTGAATCCAATCCTATTTTCATTGCATCTGTGGAATATTTTACAATAATACCTTGGTTTATGAACATAATTCATTCTGGAAACATGCTTGTAAACCAAAACACTTTATATCCAAGCAAATTTCCCCATAAGAAATAATGGAAACTCAGATGATTCATTCTGGGGTCCCATAGACCACATGCTATACATACAAAATGCCAAAAACTCACAAAAGAAGTTGGCTAGAAGTCCACGTCCATGGTTTAAGTACCTGGCTGCGAAATCTGCTCTGCTTGGACTAACTGGATTTTACTGTATGTTTTTAATTCAACAATAATAAAATGCAATTTGTAGACCTATACACACTTGACCAGCTGCCCCATGAATAGAAATGGTTTGAAAAAATAAGAACATTGAAAACAAATTAAATAAAATATAAATATAAAGAAAAATAAAAGCCTAACCTGCACTCCACTTTGAAAACATTCTTTACTAGTGCAAGGGAGAACTCTATTCCTCTCTCCTCACTCTGCTTTGGAGGCTCAGACAGAATGTTCCAGACAAACATCCACAATCCAGCAGGGAGAGGGAGGGAGAAAGAGCCACCATTGGCTTATTTGTGATTATGTGACCTGGTCCAGTGCTTGTATATGAAGACATTGCTTGTTGATCAAGGCAAAATTTAGAAGAAATATTTGATTGTGTTGCAAAACTCTTAAACCATGTTATTCTTAAACCAGCATATTACTGTATACAAGTACTGAATTAGCTTTCAGTTATTAGTTAAATCTGTCTGGTCAATTGGGGACCAGCAACTGGATTTTGGCCTGAGTCCTGTGTGCCCAAAATGGTGCAAGGGCTTGCTAAGCCTGTTGTAGAAACAGAATAAGAACTATTATAATGCTTTAATTGCTATGGGGCAGGATATAAGCAGCAAGCTTTGCTTCCCCCCCTTTATTATCCAATGCATCTCACGCATGAAATATTGGGTATATGCTTGTGGAATAGTGCTAATAATAGTTATTAATCTTTAGCTATCCAAAGAGCCAGCTCTTACAGGAGAACTGTAATAATTGCAGTAATAGTTGCCACAAAGCTCTATGGCCTCTTTAAATGTGCTCCATTTTTGGATAGACCTTTTGTCTCTCCTGACATTATGTGGATCATAAAAACATCAACAGGAAAAGAGAAGAAATAGCCTGACAAGTGACTGTAGTGTTTACCCTTTTACTATTTATGTGACTGTACAGGAAGGGAGACAAAGGGCTAACTCTTATGCCCAAATAAGGAGTGTGGAGGCGGAGCCCTAGTGCTTAAATAGTTCCACCTGAGGTAGTTAGAGTGAGATAGGGTGATGTTAGGGATACTGTCAAGTTTGAGTGAGGGAACAAGAACAGTATTTGAGTGAACTGCTTTGAATAACTTGAAGTAATTGTACACAAGTGAAACTGAATTCAACATCTTTCTGCATTCAGTAATCATTCCTTTTATTTTACCTTGTTACATCTTGTCTGGGATTAAGTTATTGAATTGGGATAAATGTCTTAGGACCTAGAGACCTGAAGGACCACCTCCTTCCATACAAACCTACCTGGCAATTAAGATCGAGCCAGGGAGCCCTCTTGAAAGAGCCACCCCTCATGGAGGTGAGAGGGATGGCTTGCAGACACAGGGCATTCTCGGCAGCTGCCCCCAAGCTATGGAATGCCCTCCCAAGTGAGATCCTCCTGGCACCAACATTGATGACATTTTGGCACCAGGTAAAAACCTTCCTGTTCCAGAAGTTTTTTAATTGATACAATATAGACTGTGGGTCCTCTGATGGCAATTGTAATGTAAGTTTTTTATTATTGTTTTAATTATTTATTGATATTTGATGTTTTAACTGTTTTAATTCTTTGATTGGAAGCCGCCCAGAGACCTTTGGGTAGTGGGCGGCATATTAAGTTGCAAAAATAAAAATAATAATAAATAAATAATAAATACCCTGAATAGTGGCAGCGAACACTGAGACTAAAGAGGTATAGGTCAATGGTAGGTCAATGGTCCATGAGACGACTGGGGGCCTGTGCTAGAGTGAGGCGAGGCCTTTTACTACTCTGTACAGAGTGAAGTGTGGTACCTCGGCCACACTCTGAAAGGCTGACCTCCACAGTGACCACTGAACTTTAAAAGTACAGTAGCACCACCATATCCGCTGAATCACCATCTGCAGATTCAGTTATCAGTGGCAGCAGCAGAGGCTGCACAGCCAGCAAATGCCTGCCCACAACATCAGTGGTGGAGGTGGAGTGTCCCACAAGTGTCTGACCCACCCAGCACAGCTTCCCCAGGAACATCCCACCAACCTCCCATATGGCACTTACCTTGCATCCCAAAACAAGGAGGAAGAGGTGAACTGGGCTGTGTGAACGATGGACGGGCAACACGGCACCACCACTTTCACCCTCGGCACACCACCACCCCTGTCGCCATCATCACCTCCAGATAAGGGTGTTCATTCTTATCTACAGATTTCAGTATCTGTGGGTGTTCCTGGAACCAATCCTCCACAGATACAGGGGTCCTACTATACAGGAAAGTAGAGGAATTACTTGATCCACTGTAGAGACAGGTTGACAAGGCAGCCCTAATAGGCAGTGTGAGGCAACTACTTAAGGAAGGAAATGATAAGAAGCCAGTCACAGTCTCCTTGTTTTGCTTCCTGAGCACTCCTGGAACTAGTTGGTTTTGCTGGTGGACAAAACTATTTGTTTATGCCCTGAAGTACACCATCAACTTCAGTAGAAGGGCCTTTTCCAGCACCACCACTGAAGTTGAATAGTCTCTCCCACTCATTACAGCACAATAGAGGGGTCATGGTGGCAAGCACCCAAGGTGTTATTTCCCTCAGGGATAAAACATCTTGGGCCAACCCTACAAATTCAGGTTTGTTGCATGGACAGTGGTATTGAGCTGGGGGTTTCTTCAGCAAACCCATCATTAAGTACACACTCATAGACAGATCTTTAAATAATCACATACATGTGCTTAAAATATGCCATCTTGAAAGATACAAGTTCCTGTCATTTATATGTTAAAGCCCTGCTGGTATTAAGACTGGGGATTATGTAACAAAAACATACAAACATGTATGACACCCCCCCCAAATATATTCATCTGGTACCATCATCACCATTATTTCAGGACAGTTTACAAATTACACAATTGAAAATATAAAGCAAATAAAACAGCTCTTCTGAGTAGTAATCTCTGTTTAAATAGGTACTTGAGGGTAGGCATATGCAATGGAGAAATACTTATGAGGAAAAAAATAATATAGGAAAAAGGGAAAAACAGTTTAGAAGAACATGATCCCAAATATAATAAGAGAGGACTCTTTTTTTTTAAAAAAAGTGAGATATCTGTATTTTCCACCCTTGTACAGGTGGGCTTCTGTGCAGGAATGAGTCACTGGGAGAAAGAGAGATAGGTGATTGTTAATGGCCTCCATCTCCCTGGAACCTAGGTCAACTTGCAGTATCACTCCACTAAAGCTGGTATTCAGGGAGACATTACTCTATAAGAAATATAATGTACTGGTACAATACTAAAGTGTCACTCCCCTAGAGTCAGTGAACACTGTGATATCTACCACTACAGTGTAAATTTAATGTGTACTTTAAAAGAATGTTCCTCTAAGCAACTGTCTACTGTATAGATATTTTAGTTCTCCTCAGTGACTGTGCACGGCAGTATTGTAAACCCTTTACATCAGGATGAAGCTGGTATCCTAAAACTTCTAAGGAGATATCTGGAATTGATTCAAAAGTTGCAATTGAAAATTAATTTCTACTCTAATTTGGACTTAAAAGTGTAAGAAAGAAAAACACTGGGCAATAAAGGAAAGGTTTTTCTTCAATATAGCATAATACCCTGTATTTACCTCTACAGTACAAAATATGAGTATTTGAGAAGAACTTTACAGATAATATGGATCACCAAAAAAATAATAACTAAATGGGTTCTAGATCAGATCAAGCCTGAACTCTCACTAGAGGCAAAAGGGCAGCAGAAGTGAGGCTATCATACACTGAGTACATTATGAGAAGACAACACCCAGAGGAAATGACAATGATGCTAGGAAGAGGTGGAAGCAGGATGAATAGAGAAATGCTGAACATGAAATAGATTGAATAATTAAAAAAAAATTAAACCTATAGACTTGAGATTCCTAGAATTTAGTAGTGATGTTAATGACAGGATCTTTAAGAAGTCCTTAATTAAATTAAATTAAATTAGTTGTGAGTTTTTCGGGCTGTTTGGGCATGTTCTGGAAGTTTTTCTTCCTGACGTTTCACCAGCTGACATTGTCAGATGGCAAGTTGCTCCTTGCCCTCTGAAGATGCCAGCCACAGAGTCTGGTGAAACGTCAGAAAGAAAAACTTCCAGAACACACCCAAACAGCCCAAAAAACTCACAACAACTATCAGATCCTGGCCGTGAAATCCCTCAAGAATTTTAATTTAATTTAATTTAATTTAATTTAAGTTTTTTTATTAAATCAGAAGTGACTTGACAGCACATAACAACTACAATCACAATCTTTCAGGTTTCAAGTTTCTTTTCTAGAACCATATATATCTAGATATTCCCACTGTATGTTTGTAGCACTCAAACATTAAAAGTGAACTCAACTGACACTAACATGAGGTACTTTCAGATTCAAAGTGTTGTATTCAATTCTACAAATGTTTTCAAAATTCCAGTTTATGAATATAATATTTTATGCTGCTGTATCCACAATTCAAAATTCCAGGAAATTGTCCCAATATTGCTGCACAATATCATGCCTGCAAGAAAAGGATGTCACACTTGACATAGCAAAGGACAGCATGAATAATTTTGACAGTTCCAAAGGCAGCAGTCAAGGTGGTCTACAAGCTATCCTCTTGTGCTCACTACCATTCATGAAGTGACACCATGCAAGGGAAAATTCCAGAAACTGATTCCTATTTTCATTAGTTCATTAATTCTCACCCAAACATAAAGCAACTTTCAGGGCAGTTTTTCAACAAGTATAAGTAGTAGTGAGCACAAGAAGATTGTCTGCTACATTAGTTACAAATTTGGTGCTGATCCAAAGTCATTTCAAAGTTACAAATTATTGTTTGGAGAGCTCCCATTTTTGGAATTGCCTTGTAGAATGTTGATTTCCTCTGCTGCACAAAAACATAGCTGTACTACCATGCAGCTTTAATGAGGCCCACAGCTTTAGTGGGACAGGGCCAATTTCCCCTGCCAGAAATGTACAAGACAAAACATGTCTAAGGGAACATGCATTTCCTTAATCCCCTTCATCACCTTCCTTCACATGCCATTTGCTAGTTGTCTGCAGCAGTTTTTCACTGCAATCTGAAGCAGTTACTGTGTCTGCTTTCAAACAGAATTTTAAAAGACAGACATCCTTTTCAGGTCGTCCCAGATAAATCAGGTAATGTGTACACAGTATATTAACATAAAATTTATACATGCAGCTGGATTACTTGCTAACATAAGAACGTACAGTCTAAGTAGGGGTAAGAACAACAGTCCTTACTCAGAATAAATGTCCTAATGATGCCACATAACAGCAAGAACTGTCAATTAGAGGAAAACCATGTTAGTGACGGAGATCCATAATTGATGCAGTCTTGACAATGCAGTTTGGAGATATAATTATGACCCTCCAATCCAAATCAGACTGAGGACAATACTCTTATCATTCTGAGTAGGATAATTTTCACCCATTTCACAATCTTCACTTACCAAACCTGTTTTTTCTTTTAAAACAGAGCAAGGTATCAATAGCCTTATGTGTACAACAGGAAGTGTGGATGACCATATTAGAAATGATGTCACACCAGTATCTTTAAGTTCTAGGTGAACTGATTTTATCCAGGCTTCATTATGATCTTCCTGGGTTCGTTATGCCCAATTTGAATAGGAGAGGAAAGATATTCTAAATTCATCTCTAATTTCTTTCATTTGAGAAGCCATTCCGAGTAGCATCCTCAGCAGCATTCTGACTGCAGATGCGGTTGGCAAGAGATGTATTACCATGTATTTCCACTCCAGGACCTGCCATGCTTTCAGAGTCCCAGCAAGAAATGCTAGGCCCTAGGACTCCCCTGAGAAGTGGGGTTTTACCAAAGGGTAGCACAAAAAACTTAAATTTCCCAAGAGCTGTTACCTGGAGAACCTGAAGATGAAAAAGGAAGACTCCCTCCTTCATTCTTCTAACAGTTGGAGCACTAGCATTGCTGCAACAGGTGCCTGAGCTGGTTAGTATTGTTCCAGAGGTAGGGGAAGGAAGAAGGAGATGCATGATTCAATCTCATATTGACTTGCAAATTGTTAAACTTAAGACTGTTAAAGCTAAAGAGCACAAATTCCTCATTTCTGTCTGTGAACTAATTTGACTCAGTCAGGGAGTGGGGTCTGGCATATTACTAACTGAGAGAAGACTGCCTGGAAGGAGTTTGTAGTGGTGCCAAAATTTGTAATTAATTGCATTTTTGAGAATTCAAGCCTGAAAAATTTAAAATGCTTGCCTGAGATGCCAAGTGAATGCCATACCCTCCAGGCAACATTTGTCTCACCATTCAGAGCACATGTTCAGCTACTTTGGGTGCTTTTCACTTTGTCCAAATTCAGATGTTTGCACATAGCAATTGTTAACTTTTGTTGAAGCAGTCGACTATTTAAAACAGAATACAGTCACCCCCCGCCATTTCGCGGTTCAGGTACTGCGGTCCCACTATATCGTGGGATCGCAGTACCTGTGGGGGGCGGCCTCAGAGCTGCACAGGGGGCAGAGGGGAGCGATCAAATTGCTCCCCACTGCCCCCCCACCCCTCTGATCGCCCCCCACCCCTCCCAAACCACTTCTGCATATCACGGATTTTCATGTATTGCGGGTTGGGTGGGTCCCCAACCCCTGCAATAGGTAGGGGTTTACTGTATGCAGTTTATAAAAGAATGGTTATTTGTTTAATCTTTTACTCTTAAACGCAGCTCACCAGGAATGTGCACCTGAGTTACAAAACTTTACCTTGTGTGTAGCTAATTTTATCAACAAACACATTTTGCAACACACACTGAAATATTTCTAAGCTGTTGATTTTGAAATCCTTTTTTCCATGCATTGTGGTGCAGTTTTCTCTAGAACAGACCATGATCCTCAGCCCATGGAGTTCTTCTATGGCTTATTGTGTCGTGAGTATTCAGAGAAGGACCCAGTTCCAAGGACTCCTAGAAAGTTCAGTTTCCATTGTGAACAGCCATATAAAATACTCAATGTCCCAAGGCACCTCCTGGGTTTTTAATCATTCTAGGGATGTCAAAAAGAATTGTAGCATGGCAGAAAATTGTATCTGCTTTTTAAATTTACATGTAAACCACTGAAAGGACAGGATGACAACGTTGCACGGAGCTCTATTTTCTCTGACGCACATTTTCAAAGTTCAGAAGATGTGAGGTGGAAAGTCAGTGTGCTTCACACTTCAGATATATAGGCAATGTAGAAGGGTAATGTACTTAAAGCCATGACAATTTGCAGAGTGCAATTACTGGTGGCATATATACACACACCATATTCTGAACAGAATGTTCTTTGATTAAAGGCACATTTTGTGAGAGACTAAAAATTGTAATAGCTACTCGTGATGGTTATTAGTCATAAATATCTATTTGCACAAACTCTGCACCTGTTCGTTGAACATGTTGCATATTTCTATTCATTAAGTCCTGTGTGCATTGGAGTTTTACAAGATTTCCTCACAGTAACTTTTCTCCACTGTAGCAAGTAGCCCTGTTAAGGTATTGTCAAGGAACACACAGTCAGCACGGTATCTCCTCTTCCCCAGGAATACACCACTCACAGGAATGGTTGCTCCGCACGGCCTCGTGCCGAGCAGGGGCACCTTTGCCGGCCGGTTGAGGGAGGCGGCTATTGGCTCCGCTATTAGCGTAGCCTACGGTAGGGGAGCGCGCCCCTTTATAAGTCCTTGGCGCGCTCCCCTCAGCCTGCCTCCGTTATTGCCGGTTTTCCCCTGGAACGAGTGGCACGCCGTCCCGGGTTTGCGTGCCTGACCGGCTGCATTGCAGTTTCTCCACCGCTTGCTACAGCTCTCCCGACAATCAGCTGATTGTCGGGAGAAGGCTTTTCGCTGGACCGCGCCTCCCGGAGCCTCGGTGACAGGCGAGTTCTTTCGTGCAGGGCTCCGGGAGGCTGGTGGGTCGGCTGGCCAGGCTCTTCCGAGCCTGTGCGATTGCGGGGCGCCCCGAGAGCAGCGAGCTGGAGCTCTCTGTGTCTATCTTTGACTCAGCCGCTTGTCGGTAGTTCCGACAAGCAGCTGGGCTTCGCTGACGGGGATGAGGACGCCAGAGCCGCTGTGGAGCTTTTTCGGCTCCTTTCCTCCAGCGATCTAGCATGGGCTGCCTTGCAGCCTCCCGGAGCGGCTGGCTTTCAGGTTCAAGCTACTGCTCCCCCTTCAGCGACAATCGCCTGATTGTTGGGAGCAGCTGTCCCTTCGCCTCCCGGATCTCCTTCGCGCCAGGGGTGGTCGCTCCGGGGTGTTTCGGGTGATGGGTGGTTTAGCGTGCGGGGGCGGGTGGAAGCGAGCAGTCGGAGCATTCCCGGCTCCCTTTATCCCTAGGGAAGTGGCGCACCCTGCTTCTTAGGCTGTGTCAAGCCTCCAGGATTGCTGGGCGCCGGCTGAGCTGGGGAGCCCCGGCTCCTGGCCGGCTGGTGTTACTAGCTTGGTGGGGCGGTCGGTGAGACTGAACTTGCGAGCTTAGTCCCGTGGGGTAGTTGGTTGTGCTCGCCAGGGGTGTCGTCTTTTGGGGTCCCTTCTGGCCGCCCGAATTTTTTTTGTATTATCATCTTAGTTGGGTAAGGTGGATTGGGCCAGGGAACATGTGAACATAAGCACATAAGAAGAACCATGCTGGATCAGGCCAAAGGCCCATCCAGTCCAGCTTCCTGTATCCCACAACGGCGCCACTGGATGCGTTTGGGAGTGCACGAGACTAGATCTCTGTCTCCTGATACCACTCCCCTGCATCTGGCCCTTGAAGTACCCTGGTTCTTAAGCCTGGAGATTACATATTTCCAGCTTGGTTTATAACCTGTGCCTTGGGTTGGGCGGCCATTTTCTGCTTTGCCACTCGGTGGCCATTTTGGTTGGTTGTTCTGGGCCTACTCTTAGCCCCTAAATCCATGCCCATCCGCCGGGCTGGGCGCACTGGGTGGCTATACCTACCTCCAGTTATCCTGGGCTGTAGGCTTTTAGCTTTGTTTAGGGGATATTACACCCTTCTATCGGGGGTGACTCAGGGAGGCTCATTTGGATTGGTACCCGGTGGCCATTTGGGCCCGGCCTCATGGGCTCACCCCTTAGGCATCGATCTACATCCATCGGCCCGGCTGAACACTACGAGTGGCCCTGAACCCCTCTGTCCCTTGGTTGACTTATTAAGGGGGTCTAGCGTGCTTGGATTGTTCATCCAAAGTTAATTGGCGGTAAATTTTTCAACTTCGGTGGTGGCATCCCTGCCTACCCGTTCAGCCATTTTGTGCACATCATCTGTCAGTGGGTATGGGGGGGGTGGGTGTAATCTGCATCCATCCTCTTTATTCATTGTTGTTATACCCGTGCCACGATTTGTTTTGGTGGTCACATAATAGGGCCATCCTTCGGATACTCTTGGAACCCATTGTGGCCCCGTGCCGCACCCACGCGGCTGAGTTACGTGTCAACTGTTCGCCCTTCTGTTCGACTAGGCCATCTAGGCCCCACCAGAGGTGTTTGGGAGCGCATTAGACTAGATGTCTATCTCCTGATACCACTCACCTGCGCCTGGCCCTTGAAGGACCCTGGTTTCTTCATCATGGTTTGTAACCTGTGCTCGACTGTTTCCCCAGGAATCTGCCCAGCCCCCCCCCTTTTTGGAGCTACCCAAGCCAGATGCTACCACCACTTCCTGTGCCAGGGAGTTCCGTTGACTTCAAAGCGCTGGGTACATAAGTACATAAATAATATTTTCTTTTGTCAGTTCTTACTCTCCCGGCACTCTATTTGAGTGTAGCCCCTCCCCTCTAGTTCTGATATTTTGGGAGGGAAAGAAGAGCCCCACTTTAGCCACTTTATTCATGCCCTGCATTATTTTGTACGTCGCAATCATACCCTCCCTCTCAAGCGCCTTTTTTCCAGACCAAAGAGGCCCAAATGATCTCGGCCTTTCTTCAGGGGGGAGGCGCCCCAGCCCAGTGATCATTTTGGTTGCTCTCTTCTGCACCTTTTCAGTTCCACTGGGTCTCTATTGAGATGCGGTGACCAGAATCGCACACAATACTCCAGTTGGGGGGCCTTGCTGTTGTTTTGTATATGGCATTATAATGTTGGCTGTCTTAATTTCAACCCCTTTTTGATAATCCATAGCAACGAACTGGCTTTCTTTGCTGCTGGGGGAGACCCTTTTGGAGCTCTTCACAATCTTCTCTGGTTTCCACCGCACAGAACAGTTTTGTGTCATCTCCAACCTGCCCCCCCCTCACTGTTTATCCCTGTCTCCAGCTCATTTATGCTTGTTAATCTTTAATCTACCGATTAGTTCTCAGACTCCCTTTGATTTGATTCTTTAGCCAAGAGGGGCGGCTCAGGCAGCGGACTACACTCAAGGTCCTCTGTCATGAAGTCAGGCGCCATGAATCCTGGGGGGCTGTTATACACCGCAATCCGGTTGGCTGTTACATACCAGGGCCACCCTTCCCATTCTCCTTGAATCCGTTTTTGGTTTGTGCCACGCACACGCTGTGGGTTACTTTTCACCTGTTTGACCCGTATATTCAGCTACGCTGTTTAAGGAGGGAGGTGCTAATGGGAAGGGAAAAGGTAAAGCCCCTGCCAAGACGAGGCCTCGTCAGCAGCCCCTTACTTATCCATCCTCTTCATCAGGTGATGAGCCACCTAGTCTTTTGGCAGCTTGGTAGAAGCGGCCTCGTTGGAGCACGAGCACGCTGAGAGGCAGGGGACGGCCGTGTCTTATGGGAGACGGCTTTCGAAAAGCGTGGCTAAGGCTCAGAGGGGGTGGAGCGTACACTAATAATGGCTAATGGTGCCATGCAGTTCTTCTCTTGAATCCGTTTTAACAGGATCTGCCAGTATCGTTTCTGTAGGTACGCCATCTGTGACTACTGAAGTAGCCGCGTCATCGCATGCTCTGCTCAGACCCTCCCCCAGTTGCTGTGTCTTTCAATGTAGTCATGTTCCCGCCTGCCGCTGAAGAGTCATCGCTTCCGGCCCTGGTTTCGGCCTGGGCTGTGTATTCGCGTGGTAAGTCGGCTCCAGCAGTCCAGCATCTACCCTTCATGGAGTTGCGGCGCCTGGTCGTCCATTTTGGCGCAGATGGCGCTATAATATTGTGGGACTTTGTAGTCCTCATCGTACACGCCGCATTTCGGCCGAAATTTAGTGTGCTGCCTCGTGCCCCCTGGGGTGGCGGCGCACTGGTATTATCAAGACCGAATCCAATTTTTGAGTTTTTCTGAAGATTCTGATCTCTCCTCATAGGTTAAGTAGGCTGGCTAATGCATAGCCTTGAGTTTGTTCTGCCAGTTATGGGGTTGCCTTGTTTCAAGCCGCCGATTTGGTACCCCTTTGTTCGCTGCTTCACGTGTTAGCGAGCTGCTTGCCCAATCCAAGAAACCGACTCCTAGCTTATGCATTATGTTGGTCGTGTATGGTCCGCGAGCAGGATCTGGTCTTTCAGCATGTTAGTAGATTGAAGACTGATCGGCGGTAAGGCTGGCACGATACACCTTTGTAGGTGTTCTGTGCTTCAAATTTGCCCGGTTCTAGCGTTATATAGGTCCGCCCTGCTCGCTTACAATTATCGTGGGTACCTATTCCTGCGCAAAGAGGGGTCGCCTTTGACAGGTTGCCAATATTGGACAATTCACTGAGGTCACTGCAGGTCGCTGGCGTATCGGGCTGGCATTTTGGGCATCATTCGCTACGGATAGGCGCTGTTTCCACTGCAGCTGCCTTTGGCACCGATCGGGAGGCAACCAACGGATTTACTAATGGACCGGTAATACCGGGCCAGTTGTTCTTTTCTTTCAATTACAGCTTTTACCCCCCGGGAGCCAGTTTCGAGCGTTGGTTTACAGCCTCAGTTTTTGTTTACTGGGACTTCGAGTTGCTACCCAGTCTGGACGTGGCCACGCTTTCAGCCTTGGACGTGGCCGCGCTTTCGGACTTGGACATGGCCGCGCTTTCGGCCTTGGACGTGGCCGCGCTTTCGGCCCGGGACGTGGCTGCGCTTTCGGCCTTGGACGTGGCTGCGATTCAGCCTGGGACGTGGCCGCGCTTTCGGCCTTGGACAATGGGCTGTTTTCCTGGGGAAGGGCAAGAAGGTGATGCCTTCACACGCCTTTCTTACTGTGGCTCCCAGTGACCTCCCCCCTTGCCACCTTGCCGAGCATCGTGGTTGCCCATGTTGGGAGGAATTGAGTTGACCCGTAACTCAGGCAAGCACTCCATTCTCAAGATCTTCGTGGATCTGAGAGCGCTACATCATATTCGCCCATTGGCGGCTCGCATGGCGGGCAAGTCTCTCATTCTCAAGATCCTTGTGGATCTGAGAGCGTTCCAGCGTACTCGCTCATTGGTTCGCGTTGTTTAGTCTGTGATCTTTCCCCGGTTGTATGGGGGTTCGCGCCACCATGGGTAGCACAATTTAATATTAAACATGCAGATCTCTATAAAATAATCAAGGTCCTCGGCAGTGCTATCGTAATAACCAGTTAGGTAGCTGGTAGGCTTCAGTAATAATGACCCCAATGTGATCAAGTGGCCTGCCTAGAAATTGGGAATGGGGGATGCCCACAACACTCTGGCATCCTCATTGCATGCATAACTGGCTGCAATAAATTACTTCAGAGAGTGGACCTGATAAAACTTATCCGTTGCATTAGCTGCCCGCTGTGCAGGCTGAAAGGGAGCTGTCCTTTGGTACTCCAACATCCCTGCTGGGAAACCACCTTAATTGATCCAGATGATGTGCATTTATTGGACAAGGGCCTGGATATCCTTATTCAGAATCTTAAGGAGGGCCTGAGGGCCGAATTGTTCGGCTGTGGGGTAAAGAGCTGCAGTGCGCCTCTTTGGTGGCGGGTAGCGCATAAAAGTTAACCATTTAGGTCCCGAATCTAATTACATCTTCACGTCTTGGCAGCCTCCCATTAATAACCCAATAGAATTTAGTTAGGGAGCAAATAATAATAATAACAACCCCAAACCCTAGGAGGGCTGCCAACCTTTAATCAAGCGTTGATGCCAAAAGATCTCATTGGCATCCTCACTGCGGCAGTTCAACGGGCCGCAGGAAATTGGTGGAGTAGACCTAATCAATTTGTTGTTACCATTTTGATGATGCGCTACGGCTCAGGCCCTCCTAAAGTTATTGCTCATTGATAAGTAATTTAAAATTCGTTATTGTAGTTAATAAAGTTGTGGCCCTTATTTAACCCAAGCGGAATGTGTGTCGCCTCTTTCTTTCAACCTGGCTCGGCAATGGTTGCTCCGCACGGCCTCGTGCCGAGCAGGGCACCTTTGCCGGCCGGTTGAGAAGGCGGCTATTGGCTCCGCTATTAGCGTAGCCTACGGTAGGGGAGCGCGCCCCATTATAAGTCCTTGGCGCGCTCCCCTCAGCCTGCCTCCGTTATTGCCGGTTTTCCCCTGGAACGAGTGGCACGCCGTCCCGGGTTTGCGTGCCTGACTGGCTGCTTTCCCCCACCCTCCCGCCACTGTCTATGATGTGCTGGTGATGCTTTGCTGGTCGCTTTGGGGCCGGATGGGAATTTTTGACCATTTCTCTGATTGGCCTTGAGCGGTGGTGTTTTTTCGCCCATCCCACCATTCACATATTGGCGGTGGGTGTTGTAGGTAATAACCCGGTCACGACTGGCGGGTAGCGCATAAAAGTTAACCATTTAGGTCCCGAATCTAATTACATCTTCACGTCTTGGCCTCCCATTAATAACCCAATAGAATTTAGTTAGGGAGCAAATAATAATAATAACAACCCCAAACCCTAGGAGGGCTGCCAACCTTTAATCAAGCGTTGATGCCAAAAGATCTCATTGGCATCCTCACTGCGGCAGTTCAACGGGCCGCAG
Organism: Phrynocephalus forsythii; assembly: GCA_029282475.1. Lineage (NCBI taxonomy): Eukaryota > Metazoa > Chordata > Lepidosauria > Squamata > Agamidae > Phrynocephalus > Phrynocephalus forsythii. The sequence continues at coordinate 97,624,161 of JAPFRF010000005.1, forward strand.
GAAATTGGTGGAGTAGCGGGACCTAATCAATTTGTTGTTACCATTTTGATGATGCGCTACGGCTCAGGCCCTCCTAAAGTTATTGCTCATTGATAAGTAATTTAAAATTCGTTATTGTAGTTAATAAAGTTGTGGCCCTTATTTAACCCAAGCGGAATGTGTGTCGCCTCTTTCTTTCAACCTGGCTCGGCAATACACCACTGTCAGTTCCCCATTAGATAGTGGGTTAGGAGATATCACAACTAAAAGCCCTGCCAGAACCATTAGCCCTGAGATGCAGGAAAACCTCAGGATTGAAAATTAAACAACCCAGTTAAACTACCCCAAAATTAAACTGCCCAATTAAAAGGGAGCAGAGAGAAAAAGGTCTGGAAAAAGAACAATGGGGTAAAGAGGAGTTGGAGGAGAGAGGAAGGATAGAAGGAGTTGGAAGAGGAAGGAAGAGAGGACTAAAAGAACAAGAATGAGAGCAGCAGCTCCAGCCCCCAAAGGAGGGACTAGAGGTTGGTTTGGATTTTGTTTATTGTTTTTTGTCTTTAATAATAATAATAATAATAATAATAATAATAATAATAATAATAATAATAATAATAATAATAATAATAATACAGATATTACTAACATATAAAAAGAAGAACTTCAGCTCAATTTTCCTGTAATTTCGCATTCCTTATAAGCCTTTTGGGACTGGGTAAAGGGTATATACAAAACACAGTTTATTGCTTCTATCTTTAATTGGTGGCAGGTAGTATTGTATTTGCTCGGTTTCACTTAGGTTTTTCTAAGCCCCTTTGGTGTATAACATGGCTTCTTTGAATGGAAAAAACAATTCAAAAGAAAAGCAGCCAATGAAACGGAAGCAGCCTGAGCGTGCCCCTCCCATGCCATCTTCTTCAGATGAGGAGGTGTGGCCTGATATTCATGCTATATGGGGAAAACTTAGGGAGCTGGAAAAAGAGCTGAGAGGAGGGGCATGGAGGATCTTTTGGAGCCCACAGGTCTGCTATGGATACCAAGGCTAAACCAATGGAAGAGCTTAATAGGATGGGTGAATTGATGCTGTCATGCACTTCCCTCTTAGAAAGTGAGCACACAGACTCCAGGGAAGACCACGTGGAGAGGAGGTCACCTGAGGAACCTAGCATTGGCCCAGCCACTTGTGCCTCACCTCCAGCACAGACTATCTCTGCTTCAACTCAGTTGTCTGAGGGTGATACACGGGTCTTGGACCTGTCAATGGGACAATGGGCTACAGTGGGTAGATCACTCACACAGGTGATCTGGTAACCTCCAGGTGAGGCATCAATTGCACCACACTTGACACACACCTTGGGGGCTTGGCCATGGCTTAGAGGGAGCCAGAGTGTGCCGGTTTCCATGGCCTTACTCCTGCATTCTTTATCATCTGTTACTATCCACACATCAGATACCAATGCAGATAGGCCACCGCTAAGCCAAATGGTTATATATATTGGCTGGCGGGATTTTTTTTCAACTATGCTGGTATTGTTAGTAAGGCCAAGCTGGAGAAGGCTTTTGAGTTGATTCAATACATAGACATGATTTCCCTGGTACTGCATGGTTGCAGTATGATGAAGGGTTCAGGATGAATGCAGCTAAATGCCTGAGTATGTGTTGGGATGTTCCCTATGACCTCCTTTGGCTTTGGCTTATGACAACGCCTTGCCCAATGCTGGGAAAGCATTTTGATAGTGGACATTTGATTCCAAGGTCCAACCAGGCTAATGTTACCTGCGCTTCTGCTGGTCAGGTGGTTCAACCCTGCTTGGCCTGCTGGGAGTTCAATGGAAAGGGCTTTTGTACTAGAAAGCCCTGTAGATTCTGCCACATCTGTTCAGAGTGCAGCAGAACTCACAGGGGCATGGCTTGTCCCAGAGGCAATAGCTCTTGTAAAGACAGTGCAGATAGAAAGAACCCTCCAAGCCAGGATAATTTTGGAAAAGTTGTCCAGCCCAGTTAAAGTTGCTGTGTGGGAAAATTGGCTGCAAAGATATCCAAATAGGTCTGTGGTTCAATTCTTGTTAGAAAGTTTCAGGTTTATTTTAGGATTCCTGCTTTTGGTATGAGGGAGGCTAGATTGGCAAAGAACTTGAAGTCTTTTCAGGGTAGCGAACATATTATGAGGGATAAAATGAAGAAAATAAAGGAAGGTAGGGTACTGGGTCCTTTTGATGACCCTCCAATGGCTTGTTTTAGGGTTTCTCTTTTACATGTGGTACATAAAAAGTTATCTGGTGAATTTCATTTTATCCATCATTTGTCTTATCTGGATGGTCAGTCAGTGAATGACATCATTCCTCAGGAATTATGTAGGGTCAAATATACTTCATTTGATGTGGCAGTTTGAATGATTAGGCATTGTGGTTTAGGTGCCATGTTGGGCAAATGTGACATAAATTCTGTATTTAGATTACAGCTGGTATATCATTTTGAGTTGTTCAGCTTTACTTTCAAAGGTAAGTTTTACATGGATAGGGCTTTACCTATCGGTTGTGCTATTTCTTGAATGACTTTTGAAAGTTTTAGTACATTTTTAGAGTGGTTAAGCAAAAGACAGGTGTGCATTAGGTAGTGAACTTCCTGGATGATTTTTTTATTTTCTGCAAAAGGAGGCACATTATGCTTTCATTTAAGAAATTAGCAGCTGAATTAGGAGTACCATTAGCTGCGGAGAAAACAGAGGGTCCATCTATGGTTTTGACCTTTTTGGGTGTTGAGTTGGACATTTATAGTCAGGAATAGAGATGGGCACAGAGCGAACATTTTTTCATTTCTGTTACCGTTTGTCGTTTCCGTTACATAACAAAACGACAAACGAAAATTGTGATGAAAATGAAACAAATGAACAGAACCACGAAAATTGTGGTCGTTACATTTTGTTTCCATTAATGGCAACGCGCAATGAAATGAACTGTTTTAAATGTTAAAAAACGCCCTGGACATCCATAAAAATGCAGCGATAATTATTTATATTGTCTGATAATACCTACCAGGGGGGTTGGAGTCCTTAAAACGTTTGTTTTTGTCTTCTCCCATTGTGATGTATTTTTCTTTTCCCTTTAAAATGGATGTCACCACAAGCCACAAAATGGAGGCAAGCCATGTGATGTGGGATCATGTTCAACCAATAGCATGCCCAGGTTGCAGACTGGGTGGGCAGGTCTGGCAGCCACAGAGGGCATAAAAAGCTCTGGCAGCCCCCATCCTCCTTGCAGTCTCTGGTGGGAGTTAGGGTGGGATTGCTGTCTCTGCTGTGACTCTAGCTTCAGTCCTGCAGCCTTCCTGTGTGTATGCGTGTTGCGTACCTCTTGGTGAGTACCCTCCCCTGCCCTGCAGTGCAGTCACTCTGCAGCTGCCTTGCACCCTGGGCAATGCCCGCCGCTGCCTTTGCAGCCTCCCTGCATACCTAGTCTATACTGTGTCTCTGCCAGCATCCTTTTTTTTTTTTAGTGTTTTCCCTCTGGTCTAGGGCGTTGGGGGATGCCTGCACACGGAAATGCTTTAAAAATCGTGCAAAAAGCGGGTAGAAACGACAAACAAAAAAACAAAAAACAGTAACGAAATTTTTCAAAAATTTCCCGACAAACGGAAACAAACCAAAACAGACCTCTCAACAACAAATGAAAAACTGAAACGCCATTTTTCTGTTTCGTGCCCATCTCTAGTCAGGAAGTCAGTTGCCTGAGGAGAAATTGAGAAATTTGAGGCATATTTGCATATTTTGCATATTTTGTTGGGCAGGCAGAAGGTGACTCTGCAAGAACTAAAAGAAATAATTGGTCATTTAAATTTTGCCTGCAGAGTAATAGGACCAGTTAGGGCATTTTTGAGAAGGATCTGAGATGCCACAGTTGGCTTGAAAAAGCCCTTTCATAGGCGAAGACTGTCAGCTGGGGTGAAAAGTGACATGAGGGTCTGGCTGACCTTTCTTAAGGACTTCAGTGACATCTCCTTTTGGAGATCAGAGCTTCTTTTAGTAGCAGAATTGCAAGTGCATACTGATGCATCAGGTGCTCTTGGTTTTGGGATTTTCAATGGCCTAGAGTTGGACACGACTAGCATGCATGTGTGGGGGAACCTTTACCTTTGCCTTTACCAAAAGTATAACCAAAATAAATCATGAAGGCCCATAAAAATGAGACATTTAAAATGAAGCCTCCTTCATGGGGAATTGAAAGTTGAGGGAGGTGCAGATGGAGGACAAACTGAATTCTAGTACTGTACTAACTTCACCCTTTTTCCTGGACATTACCCTGTTCTTCCTCAGGAGACAGAAGCATTCATAATGTAGGTAATGAAATTTCAGTGTGTTGATTACATAAAAGTCCTAGCAATAGGTACCCAAATTAAGTATTGCAAATTGTTGCCTGATACATAAGAGCAGGCAGTTTGTCTTTGAAGTATACAAGTAATGGCTGGGGGAACAAAATGGAAATCCTATGCCATTCCACCTGCCAAGGGACCCGGCGGCAGCTTCTGCATAATGTTCTGGGCCCTTTGAGAAGCAATGGAATCTCTTTCATTCCAGCCTGGAAAGTTGCAGTGGTTGACTCTGTACTGAATGCAATCAAGACAGCAGAGAATCAAAACTGCACTGCCTGGAGAAATTGCAGCTGGTCCTTTACAGTGTAAGTGGGTATCTGTGTATGTAAGCCTATTTGTGCTGTCAGAATGACATTATATCCCTCAGCTACTTCAGGTGGAAAAACTGAGATAGAAGACCATTCTCTTCTATGTGAAAAAACCAGCTGGACTGTCAGTTAAATTTTTCTGTAGCAGTGATGATGGGATACCATCTTCCACTGCACATGAAGGCATCCTAAGAACAGAGGCGTAGCCAGGATTTGGAGCGCCTAGGGACAAAGTTCATCTTTGCACCCTTCCTGCCGCCCCCTCACATCGCACCCACCCAGCAACAGGTGGCCCGCTGCAGGTGTGGGGTGTGTGTGTGCATGTGTGCATGGTAGTACGTGTGCCTTACACATCTCCCACCAAGGTGAGGAAGAGGAGGAGGAGGGTGCCGTGGCCACTGCGCTCCTGCCTGCCTGCTTTGCCGCTCACCTGGTGCATGCTGCGGAGGTGACAGAGGGGATGCCATCACCAAGACTTAGGGGAAAGGAAGTGGTGGGAGGGTGCATGGCTTCCTCCTCTTGCTCCCCATCCAGGTGCCCCCAGATTGCTGCGCCCGGGGCAGATGTACCCTTCTGCCCCCCTTAGATACGCCCCTACCTAAGAAGTGTAGGGACAAGGAAAGATGTGGTGAAATTTATCTGCAACACTTGATTACAGCTTCCACAAAATTGACCCCCCCTTTTGTCAAATGGTAGGGCTAGACAAGCTGTTATCAAACCCCATTCGACAATGATCCAAAATCTGAGACCTCTGACCTTGAGCTTTATTTATGAGGAAGGTGTGTTAATTTCAAATAATTTAATTGAAAAAAATCTATTTTTCCTCTGGTGCATAATACTCCTAGATTCTTACTAAAATATACATCAGATCATGTTTGGAATGGGATGGGCAGCAATGAAAAGCTGGAAACCCAATGCTTTCCCCCATCCACTCCCTAGCCTATTGGGGTAGCAGCAGTGTGCTGCATATTGCTCTCTCCAAACTGAATTTCCTTGCACAACCTTAATGGTTTTAATACAGTTTTTGTGCTAGCAATAGACATTTTCTTTCATCCTTGCTACCCATAGTTGCACAGCCCATTTCTCTTTGTCACTTAGTGCTGAACTGTAGCTTTGCTGAAGGTTTATCATCCTAGAAACTGAAAAGTGGTGAGGAAAACACAAACAGTTTAGACTAATGGGTCCATTGATTGATGCCAGGGCCAGCTTTGTTGAGTTGCACACTGCCCCTGTGCAGAAATCTCCAAGAGTCTGCCGTGGTGCCGTACCAAGAGAAAGCTAGCCCTGCCCTTCAACCTGTAGGTATCAAAGGAGTTCAAGTAAAGAGATCACTTACGGTTTGCTGAATGGGCCATGCCATTTGCTGGTGCCCAAGAGCATATGGGGGTGAGAATGCACAATGACATCAGCTAAAGAAAAACAAGCCACATGTTCAGGGGAATGCATGGTTCCTACAGTTAATTCACTTCCCCCTCACAGAATGGGATTGGCTCTGAACCTGCAAATACAGCCTGTGTTATCTTTTCCAGTGACAAAGAATAAACATAGAAGAAGAAAATTTGTGGGTTATAGCAAGGAGGCATCTGTCAACTTGCTTAAAATATGCAATGTTCTGATACAAATGACGAATGACCAGTTGGGAAGCACCCATGCAAAGAACCAGATCAATGTACCCTCTAACTATTATCTACAATTTAGCTTCTGAAGGTTTCCCATCTGAAATGCCTTATAGCCTCTGTTTCAAATATTGCACGCATATTTAATTGTTGATTAAAATATGTATATGCAATCCTATGTCTGGACATTTCTGAGTGGTAGGTAACCTTGAATAACACAGCAACCTTTACAACTTAACGGCTTAAACAAGTTAAACAAACAAATGTGATCCTACATGGAGAAGAATACCAGCTAATAAATAAATAAATAAATAAATTTCTCCTATAAAAAGACCAAAGAAGAGTTTACATCATTTTTAGGCCTGCAGTAGGAACTGGCAAGCCACTCCAGTATTCCTGCCAAGAAAACTCCATGGACGTGAGGTCACGAAGAGCCGGTCACAACTGTAATGACACAACAACAACAACAACAACAACAACAACAACAATGTTTGACCTTCAGTGACCTCATTTTTCTATTCAAAATGCATCTCATCTCAATTCACAGATGCCCTGTCATATTCTCTCTGCACATTCTCTTTCGGCACTATTATAACAACACAATATTAAAAGTGAAATCATTTAACATTAACTGTTCAGATATTAAAAATAATTACTAACATTATATTTAAAATGTTAGGGGAAGCAATTAGTAAAAAACAGACTTAGCAGCAACAAAATATAAACCTTCTCAGTTATTATTGCCTAGCTATTCCCAAACTTGTTTTGGACATGGCCATAAACACAATGTAAAAGAAATATAGGCTACGTCAGGATTGTATAAGTTACATAACAAACCTTATAACGTGGTGTGTGAAGAATTGTTTCCAGTCAGCGCCCCCCTTCAAATATGTCAGGGGGGCCCAAGAGGATACATGGCTCCAATTGAACCTGGCATTAAAGGAAAAGTCTGCCTGAAGAGAAAGGTATACCTGTTTGCAGAAGGACAACAAAATGTGGTTAGCTGGTGTCCTGAGAGAGAGAGTTCCAAAGCTTAGGAGAAACAATAGAGAAGACCCTCTCCTGTGTCCCCATCAGAATCATCTGTAAGGGTGGTGGGACAAGAAAACACCCTCCCCCAATGATCTTAACACCTGGGCAGGCTCATAAAGGGAGATACAGTCTTTGAGATAGCTAGCCTCTTAGGTGTTTATATGTTAAAACCAGTGCTTTGCATTGTGCTTTGAATGCAGAATCTTCAGTCCCTATAAAAAGGTCAAATATGTTCGTCCTTTTGTACAACCAATAGATTTGTACCAGCCTGTATCCAAAGGTTTAGACCAAATATTTTAGTGTTGGACCTTAAAGCCGGAATGCCACAGTGGTCAGCTGCTACAAGAAGCAAAAGTGACAAAATACTGTACACACTGCAGCAGAATCTTTTTTTAAAAAATGGCTCTCCTTAAATAAATAGTCATTCTCTAACTGCATAATCTTCCACATTTAGAACATCTTTGTTGAAGCCATGGCAACTCACAGAGCCAAACAGAGTGAGTTCAAACTCTATTCTAAATTTGCATCTCAGGGCAAAGAAACAGATTGGTAGTCCTCCACTAAGAATGCACATTTTCTCAATTTGCTTGTGGATCTCGGTCTAAAACATGGCCCAATGAAGATGAGATGCTTTGCCCCATCCAGTTCTATCATTAGCTTTCAAATTTGGCTTTAGTCCTCCTAGGTACCGGGAAGGCTTCCTCTCAACCCTGTTTCCTATAACATTTTTCTGGAACAGTGGTGTAACATGGTTTCATCTAGGGTATGAAGGACAAGGTAAGTATTACATAGGGTCACATGTCCCAATGCAACAGGTGGGCAGAGTTGGGCACAGTGGGAAAAGCCTCCAGGGTGGTTTCATTTAGTGGCTATTGAGCTGCTTGAGGTCCGTGCTGGGGGCAACTGTAGAGGCCAGCCTGGCACTCCCTGGCAAGTGGGACTGCCAGGAGTGGGAAGAGGGGTGCAGGGAGCAGCTGCAGAAGCACCATGGGCAGGCTGGACAGGGCAACCCTAAGATTTTTGTGCCCAGGGCAACTACTCCTCTACCCCGCCCCATGCTACGCCACTGTTCTGGAGATACCAAGATTCTTAATGTTATTGACATGAAACTCCCCCCTTGTAAAAATGATATATAATGCTTCTGCTTATGCATCTGATAAGGACAAAAGGGAAAGCTCAGGTGAAATACTGTGAAATTACTCCCAAAATCAAATCAAGGCCACATTCATATTTTAAAAACAGGATTACACTTGTTAACTTTCTTTGCATAATAGTGTGTGTGTGTGTGTGCGTGCGTGCGTGCGTGCATGCATGAGGACGTGCTCACACACACACATACAAAACTTTGCCACAGTGCAAAGTCTGTGATACAAAGGACTATGATAATACATTATCTTTGTTCTGGTGTGTTTAATAAATGCAAATCCCACCTTTCTGAAAGCTCAATGCTATTAACAAAAAAAAAAAAGAGAGAGCTTTTTTAGCAATAAATGAATACAATGATGATTTTCCCTTCTTTTAAGTCTGGATATTTTAAAATTCAATGGAGATTTTAAACTGCTTCTTTCAAGGAAGAGATAGCAATAAAGATCTGGCATCGCATAAGCAATAAAAAGCTATTATTCCAATTTACACCCACCCATGTATAACTGAACAAAAAAAGTGGCAATCAGTTTCTCAGGTTCTGAGAAAGGGACTTCATCTCCACATAAGCAGTAGCAGTGCTAATTATGCACTTATAACTATTAATATGTTTCCAATTACTTTGTAATTGCTAACCTCTTTATGTTGAGGTTTATAAGACTTTTTTTGTGCAATGTTAGCCTATATATTTTCTTTCTTCTGCTGTGTGGTGCTTTTGCAGATGAATTGTTGGTCTCCACACTGCAGAGAAGGAAGGAGAATAAAGATAAAATGTAATAATTAATTTTATTTATTTATTTATTTATTTATTTATTTATTTATTTATTTATTTATTTATTTATTTCTATACCGTCTGTCTTCCTGAAGAAACTCCGGGGGGTGAACAGCAATAATATATAACAATAATATACAGATATGAAAACATATCAAACCAATGAAAATGGAATAAAACAAGTAATAATATTCAGCAAGATGACGGAATAAAAAAAAGCCTAATGGTCGCCAAATACCCCTCTGAAAAGCAAGGTCTTCAGCACTCTTTTGAAGGCCAGCAGGGACTGTGCAAGGCAAATGTCACTTGGCAAGTTGTTCCAAAGTGAAGGGCCAGCTACAAAAAAGACCCGGTTTTAAGTTATTTCCTGCCTCCCTGGGTGTGGCCACCCGAAGTGAGAAAGCCTGCAATGTTCTGATGGGTAGGGCCTCAGTTAATCTTTGGAACATCTGCTCTGCCAGGTATTCAGGTCCCAAGCCATGGAGGGTTTTGTATATCAAAACCAGTAACTTGAACCTTATTTGGGATGCAACAGGCAACCAATGCAAGTGGGCCAGAACTGCAGTGATGTGGTCATATCTGCCCGCACCAACAACCAGTCTGGTTGCTGCATTTTGCACCCGCTGAAGTCTCTGAATAAGGGTCAAGTGCAGCTCCAAGTAGAGAGTGTTGCAATAATCTATCCTCGAGATCACGAGCACCTGCACAACTGTTCTCAGGGAAGCCTCGTCCTGGTAAGAGCGAATCTGGGTGATCTGCCGGAGGTGGAAAAAGGCAGACTTGGAAATGGCCACCACCTAGGCCTCCAGGGATATAATTGGATCCAAGACCACACCCAGATTCCTAACTCTATCCACCAGCTGGAGGGTAGTACCACCCAGACTGGGGAGAGGGCCAATGTACCCGGTAGAGGACATTGAGTCTAAGCCTATTTGTCCTGGTCCATTCCATTATTGCTTACAGGCAGAAGTCAAGGGTTTGCTCCACCTTGACTGTAGAGGTGATAAAGGAGAGATAGAGCTGTGTGTCACCTGCATACTGAAGAAAGCATACTCTAAATCCCCTAATGACCTCAGCCAATGGCCTCATATAGATGTTAAACAGCATGGGAGAGATTGCTGACCCCTGTGGCACCCCACAAGGGAGCATCCAAGGATCCGACAACTCTTCCCCCAGCTGAACACACTGGGGACAGGCACCAAGGAATGACTGGAGCCAGCTATAAGATGAGCCTCCAATCCCCACCTTGGAAAGCCGACCCAGCAAGATACCGTGGTTGACAGTAGCAAACACTGCTGACAGATCCAGAAGGACCATCAAGGTAAAGCAACCTCTGTCAGCCCACCTGAGGAGGTCATCTTGCAGTGCGACCAGGGCAGTCTCAGTCCCCTGACACAGCCTGAACCTGGACTGGAACGGATTCAGGATGCAATCCTCCTACAGGAACGACTGGAGCTGGACAGTGGCCGCCCTCTTGATCAACTTGCCCAAAAAAAGGAACATTGGCTATTGGATGATAATTAGCCAAATTGTCCAATACCAAGCCAGGTTTCTTTAAAATGGGCTTCAGCACTGTCTCCTTCAGGCAAGAGAGAAAAATCCCTTCCCTAAAGGATTCAGTGGAAATAATGGAAGCCCATTCTGGCGTGCTCCCTCCAGCAGACTTGATTAGCCAGGACAGGCAAGGGTTGAAGGGGGAAGCTACTGACCTGCAATGAGCTAGTGTTGCGGAGGCTTCAGCTGATGATACAGGCCCAAACTCAACCAGGTGAGGAGACTGAGGGGATGCAGCACTCAGGATACTCAAGGGGAGGTTAGAGCAACCGAAGTCTAGACCAGCTCAGATGGCCTCAATTTTAGTTCTTAAAAGGCTAGATTTTAGATTTCTTCTAAAAGAAGTCACTAGGAGGAGGCCTAGACTGGCCAAGATTGGCGAGGAGTTGAACCACCCAGAACAACTCCTCCTGATGGTTTGAGGCCATACCAATTCTCAGGGAGGCATAAGATCTTTTATCCTCCCTGACCACCCAAACATAGCCCCTAGTCCGTGCATGAACAGTGGCCTGATTAAATGCCAACCAGTCCTTTCTCCAACTGTTCTCAAGTCTTCTTTATTCTTGCTTCATCGTTCTCAACTCAGCTGTAAACCACAGCAAGGAATGAGCTCCACAATGAAGAAGACACTTGGCGATGATCCAGTCAGTGGCCTGGGTGGCATCCTCATAAAACCTCTCATCAGCCAGACTATTAGGAAACTCCCAAAGGCCTCCAAAAAAGAATTGTATCCAGAAGCCTATGGGGGTGGGCCCAAACAAGGGGTTGAGGCTCCCTGCAGGATGGGGCAGCAGTCAACAGGGGGAAAGGCAGCAGATGATAGTCTGACCATGACTTGGGTTGGGGAACAAGTCTCCCGCACTCAGATTAAAGTCTGCCTATGTGGAGTTAAAAAACAGGTCCATGGTATGCCGTGCTCTATGGGTCGGACCAACAACATGCTCGGAAAGATTGATGGAGCCCATGGAAATCCAGAGCCACTCCTGACAGCCCATCCTCGACATGCACGTTGAGATCCCCTACCACCTCAACAATGTCACTGAGATAAACTCAGTGAGCTGTGGTGGAGATTGTGCAGGGTTGCAGGGAGCATGGCACCCTAGCACAATGCCAAATCTGTCCCACTGACCCACAAATAGATGAAGGCATTCTAACCCAGGACACACCAATGCCATGGATCTGCTGACCGAAAGAGGTCCCCTGTAAACGATGGCCACCCCACCCCACCCCCAGCCCTCTGACCTGCCCACGTGCTGGAACAGAAACCCAGGAGGCACAGCTGGGAGAGGGACACCCCTCCCTCTGCCCCCACCGGGTCTCTGTAAAACAAGCCAGGTCGGCATGCCCATCCATGATGACATCAATATGGATGGGAATTTTATTGTGGACTGACCTGGCATTGACCAGTAGGCAGGAAATGTTGGAGGCACTGACGATGTGGCTCCCTGGCACATGGCAGTCAGCTGAGGGATCAGAACAGGGTACAGGCAGCAGTTGCCTGTCCCAAGTTCTTCTTAGCCGAATAATGCCCCAGCTTCTAGTGTACCTCCCACAGCCAGACACAACTGGTATAGCAGTTCCTGCAAGCATGGCGACCAAGGGAAAAAGGAAAAGGAATTATTTAAAAATAGATAAATGAAAAAATACACAATATCACAAAGCAATATAACAACAAATTAACAATATAAAAACTAAGGACAAACAACAAATACCTAATAACAACACATTCAAGCAAACTCTGCTGACCGCCATCTTGCCATAAGATCCTCTGCTTTTCCAGGTGGTTTGAAGTAGAATACGAAAAAAAAATTAAAATGGGACTGCTGAGCTCCTACATTGACTGTAGGTTCTTGCATTCATTTCACTTGAAGGTTCTTTTCTTTTCTCTTTTCTTTTCTACCTAGGCTAATTCCTTTTTCATTAAGTTTGTGGCCGGGATAAATTCCAGCAGATGTAATGCTTTTTCTGTGTAGAACTTCTAGACTCATTTTGACACACCCATCTTCCTCCTTCAGAGGTGGAATCTCTTTGTCATTTTCAATACCTCTGCTTAATAATCCTAAAAAAGCTTCTATAAACTCAGATACTTGCAGTAGTAATGATAATGTGGATGTCTTGAGTCATCAAGAAAAACAAAAAGAAAGTAATCATACATGGCATGGGTGGGATTGATTCTTATGTGAAAAGACAGCACCAGAGATCTATAGAACTAGCCAAGGCCAAACAGAGCAAAAGCCTGAAGTTCTTCTGCTCTACCCAAGCAGCCCTTGGAGCAATGTCAGATAATGGAAAATATCTTTTTTTTTTAAAAAAAAAGTAGTGATGCTGCTATCAGAAGAATTCTGGAAGTTACAGCTGAAAAAGTAACTTTTTAATCCTAAAAGGAACTTTCAGGATTATTCCAATCCCCACTGCAGAGTACTAAAAGCTGCCCTGTTCGCAAGTAATCTTGAACATGTTACATTGGTCCTGGTCCTATTTTATTGAGAATACTGTTCTGGGTTATAGTCTGCCAGATAATAGCCCTCTGTGCAAAGGACAATCCAGTCTACCCTTGGTTTTTCAACTAACAAACCACAGTTAGAAAAAGACCAGGAGACTGGGCAGGCACAGAAGTGGACTAAAGACTGGGCATGGGATTTTTGAAATTTTGTTTTGGATTACAAATTCCATGATTCTTCATTCTAAAAATTCTACCTGTCAGATGGAGAATTCATAGACACCGATCTAAACACCTTTCTCTAAGATCAACTTCCTATTTCTCTCAGGCTTTGATGTTGCAAGTGACGACTTCAGTAGAGGTCAGGACATCTAAGACTAGGAACCAGATCTTCAGAGCAGTGGCTGTTTTGGGTTCATGAGAGGGTTGACCTCCTTTTCTACTTTCATGTTTATGGATTGGCAGGTAATGACAGTTTTGTTCTTTTATTGCTAGAAAACCCTTTAGAGGAGCGGAGGTACCACTAAATGGTGCACCAGATGGTGTGGTAAATAAATAAATAAATAAATAAATAAATAAATAAATAAATAAATAAATAAATAAATAATGTGGCTCACCTGGGAGAAGGGTCTACATTGAAAGACTTTGATGTCAAGCTAAGCATAGTTTAATGTAAGTTCCTGATCCTGCCCTAGTGTTAGCTGGGAATTTTTTATTCCCAACGAACCTAGGCCCAGCTAGACCTCAAATTTTCCAGTACAGTAACCCCCGCCTATTGTGGGGGTTAGGGACCCACCTGACCCGTGATGACTGAAAATCTGCAATATGCGGATGCGGGGGGGGGGCAGTCAGATCCCCCATGGTGCTCACTTGGGATGCTCCAAAACTTCTTTGTGGGATCTGATCCCCCACGGTGCTTGCCCGCGCTGCCCCAAGACTTCTTGCAGCGGCATGGTCAGGCGACATTGGGGGATCTGATCCCCTGCCGCCACCCGACTGCACTGCCTGGAGACTTCTCACAGGGGCATGGTCAGACACCATTGGGGGATGCCCCCGTTGCCACCCAACCACGCCGCCGGGAGACTTCTCGCATGGGCGGGTACTGCGATCCCACGATATAGTGGGACCACAGTACCTGAAATGCGAAATGGCAGGGGGTTACTCTATAGGCCTTCCCCCCAAGTGAATTGCACTTAACAGCCAGATACCTAATTCTCTGAGCTACCCAGCCCTAAATAAATAAGGTAGCTAAGAAATTCACGGCAATAAAATAATAATCTAAAAAAAGGGAATGCCACAAATTTTAAAGAGTGCTGTATCAATGTTTATTTAAAATGTATTATAAATAGGAAGGAGACTAAAAAGGAATTACTATTGTGGGTTTGTTACATTCAAAAGGGCCATATCTCTGTTACCCATAGACTGCATACCTGACAATGGAGAAACACCAAGAAGAACTATTAGAAGTGAAACAAAGTTCTCAGCCTTTTTTCTTGGTTTTTTCTGGCAACTGGCCTCTAAAGCTGTAACCATTATATATTAACTGATGTTCAAATATACTCAGAGAAATGACACTGGTAATCATTTCCATTTTGGTCATCATGTTCTCTGGTAAGGGCAAGTAATTGCTAGCTTTTTAATGTCAAACAAGCCAATCTATGCCGTCCTGCTAAACTAAGTAACTAAAGAGCATGACTTTTTAGATTGTGGTTGCTATTATGAGTGAACTGCACAAAAGGAATTAGGTTGTGTAACTCTCTCTTTTTGAAAAATAATAAAAGAAATTGACTGCAGAAGAAATGTAAATGTGCCATAATTATAATAATTATTTCAGCTTGTTGTTTAATTACTTGCCTAATGAGCCAGGTAAAGCTCTCTTGAAATGACTTATTCTATTTTATTTTTTGTATTTCTGGTTCTAAAGGTAAGTGGCATTGAAGGAGGAAGAAATGTAATTTCATAATTTCATATATGAAATTGGATGGGGCTAGAGCACTGAAAACTGTTGGCTACAAAGGTGGCAGTTCAGCCATTTGAATTCCGGGTGCCACACAGCAGAGTGAGTGCCCGCTGTTAACCCCAGCTCTGCCAACCTAGCAGTTCAAAAGCATGTAAACACAAGTAGATAAAAATAGGTACTGCCATAAAAATTGGGAAGGTAAAGCAGTGTTTCCTTCCAGGCATGCTGGCCCCATGGCCATGGACTTGCACAACACTGGCTCTTTGGCTTCAATACAGCAATGAGCACCACACCTAGTCAGACACGACTAGCACACATGTGCACACATGTGGTGTCAGTTGTTGTCTCTGGTTTTCTCTAGTGTCCTCTTCTGGTAAACACACTTTGGAAATACGTAGACATGCATTTTTCTTGAATGTTTTATTTAGTATTTTCAAGCAGTGGATAGCAATCCCATGGACAAGGGGTCCTCTTGTATATTGTAATGTCCATGATCTCCACCATGCCACAGCTTCTCTCATCTGACAAAGGACTGTTGTCTTACAAAAGGTATTAGCTTCTGGCAGTAGTGATGGGAACAAAAACCATACTGCAGCATTGGTACCTCTCTTCTATTCATTTGACCTACAGAGAGGAGTAGTCCATAATTTTTTTAGAATCAAATTCAAAGCAAAAGACCACTATTTTCTAATGTCACAAATGATATAAGGATCACAGAGTACATGCTGGAAGGAAAAATTACAGTTTAGTCACTGAAGAGGAATTGTAATGGGAATCTATGTACCGGTAAGCACAAGTGTGACACAAAAGGCTCCATCTGCCCCACAGGCAATTGTGACATTCCTCAAGGCTTCTTCAAGAGGACCTGCCCTGCTCTGTACTCTAGTGTCCATCAGAGGTCAGCAGGAAAACAAAACAACAATAATAGTTGGAACTGTTCTTATTTGCAACATATATTCCCTGTATTTTCTGAATGAACACAATACGACATACAGCGGGACTTCCGTTTAAGAGTACAGTGGTACCTCGTATAAAGGAATTAATTCGTTCCAAAAGAAATTATGTTAAGCATATTTTCTTTATACAAATTTCCCATAGGAATGCATTGAAAACAGAGTAATCCCATTTTTATGTTGTACAGATTTATCCCCATAGGCAATTCTGTTAAGCAAATTTCCCCTATCTCTGGAATTTTGTATGTTGTACAGATTTTATGTTATACAAACTGTTTGGTCCACTGTACCTTGGTTTATGACTGTTTCACAAGATGATTAAAATTTTTAATAACATTTTGCTTCAGTCTGTGATGGAATCACAGTCTGGCTCTCCTCCTCCTCCTCCTCCTCCTCCTCCTCCTCCTCTTCCATGTTGCTGCTGCCATGTTCCTCCAGGCTATGTGGCGAACCCATACTGGACCTCTGGGCATCATCATGGGCGCAGTGCTGATCAGAAGTGGCTGCTTGGTCTCGCGGTGGGCCTGCACCTGTCTTCCAGACTTCACTGTGGGCCTGGCACTGACCAGTGGTGTCTTTCGTCTCACCAGGTGGGCTCCCACCAAGCCACCGGGCCTCATCATGGATCCTGGCTGCTTTGGGTGCCAGTTCCTGTATATTAAAGCAGATTTTCCCATAGAAAATAATGGAAACTGGGACCCCAGGACAAATCAGGTAAGATTGCATTATTTCCTATGGGAAAATTTGCAGTATATAAGTATTTTGGTTTACAAGCATGCTTCCGGAACTAATTATTTCAAGGCATGCAGATAAATGACAAAGTGTTAGATATTGTCATTTATCTGCATGCCTTGAAATTGTAGGCTACTCATTGCATGTGGAGATTTCTCACTGGAGCAAGCTAAACAATTATTATTAGAGTGTACTACTAATAATTGCATGCCATCAAGTCAATTCTGACTTTTGCCAATTCTTTTCAAGATTATCTGGGTAGAGAATACACAGAAATTGTTTCCAGTTTCCTAGGTGTGTACTAGGGCTGCAGCTTCCCCATGGCTACACAGACTTTCTCTGGATGCCTGGAGGGGAAATCAAGCTGCCAACCTCTCGCTCTTAAACCAGGTACCTAAACCACTTAACCACCATAAGGTGTGACTAGATGACTCCATTATTCCAGCATAGATTGTCAGGATTCTGATAAACAGGTTGCTCTCAGGTGAGGTGTGGCATTTGAGATGATCCCTGAATCCACCCTAAGTGACCTTGTTTAGCACAGTATAGACCAATCTTCTTTCCATTTGAAGGAAAGATGAAGGAAAAAACAAAAGCAAAGCTCTTTCCTGTCTCTTGCTCTGTGCTTTGCATATGGTACTAAGTGATCTTGAAAAATGAGAAGCTTCTTTTCTGCTCATCTGTGAAGAGGAAAGAAGAGGATGTTTCCCCTTTTTTATTTGTTGCTAACTGGAACAGTGCATCATCTATGTTTTGAAAGGGCTTTCCCCCCTTCCAAAAACAAACAAAATAAACAGAACTGATGCACTAGCAACAATAAAAAAGAAAATTCATTTATCTTTATTTAAAATATTTCTATCCCACCTTTTAATCTTCTCCCTTCCCCCTGGAGACAAGATCATTAAGTGGATTCAGCAAAAGGGACAGCCAGGCAGCCACTTTGGTTTGATCGCAGAAATCACATACACTGAAAATGAATGATTATGGAGTGATCTTACATGCACCAAAAACTAGTTGCTCCTGACAGAGACTCAAAGAGGTAAGGATGGGCATGGAACAGAGGTGGGGTTCATTGTGATACCATGTACGTCAGGTGATCACCAGAAAAAGAAACCAACCAACCTGTCTACTGACAATTAAATAAAGTTGTAGAAATAAGTTCCTTATTAGATTTCATTGCGGAGCACATTTCCACTGAGGAGATGCAAGAGGAAACAGATGTTATAAACAGGTTCTGTCAACTCCTGGGAAATTGGAATGAATCACATGGATGGGCAAAGCAGATGGTAGCTTGGGGCCAAGTTTATCAAAGCCTAATTGAAATGTTAAAAGGTTTCTCAACCTTTCCATGCTCCTGGATGTTAATATTCCCATATCTTGCTTTTTATCCTTCTTTATTGTTTCAAATTAAAATATTATAAAACCAGATGATGATCTCTCAGATTTTATGACATAACTGATTTATGACAACTCAGATGATTTGGAAGAAGAAATAACACAGAGTAAGTTTTTGTACCATCAAGGGAAGAGGCTGTAATGTATTTCATTTATTTTGAAGTGCTTATGCAATACTATTCCCTACACAGATGCAGGGATCCCCACAGGCCTTAGTCAATCCTGTTTTTCTCCATTTGTGATATCTGTTATTCACTGCAGTATACTGGAGATATGACAGATAGCACAAATTTCTAGAGTGCTCTGATTTGCCCCGTGTGTGACAACTAAGGAAAGTAGAAGGAAAGAGTTTGATTAAGCTTAATAATACAACTGGAAAACCTCAGAGCCTGGGGCCAAATTCAGAGCTCAGGGGACACCGGAGTTAGCCTTTGCTCTGTCCTCCATAGTTGCACTGTTTTGAGATTGCTCACTCTTTCTGTATTATGCCACATTGTACAAGGCTAAAATATATTTCATACTTTCTTGTGCAGGCCAGATTCCTTCATTTGAATGTAAAAATGAGGGCTGCAAATTCAAATCGGAAGTGCAGTTTCAGACTTCATCTCCGGTGTTGATTTGCACCCAATCCTGCTATACAACATTGTCCCTACACCTCCACCATCACCTTATATCAAAATTCAAGTTTCATTTTTAGCTTATGATTGAGGGACACAGAAACAGGACAAACGCCATATCTGTGAAATTGGGACTTGAAGATGAGCTTCCACATCATTTTAGACACACAAAGCAATGAAAAGAATGCTCACAGATCTTCCATGCCATGTCCCACGGGTCCATCAACATAGTGAAACTCAAAGCCTTCACATCTATAACCACAGTATCTTTTAGGCTTGGCCCACTGCCTGGGAGTTCCACAATATAGGAAACCAATATCACATTGATTGAATACTCTGCAGGATCTGGAGGAGCAATGAAGTAGCAGGCTTGAGGCAAGGTGGGGCCTGAAGGGTGTAATCCTAGACCAATAGTTAAGAGGATCCAGTTCTGGTGAAGCCACAGACATAGCATGGTGCTCACTGGGAGTTATCATTTTTATAGCACCTCTAAGTGGCCTTCCTGTTGCCCTCCTGACTTTCTAGGACAAGGCAGTGTACGGGCTCTCTCTTCTCCATACCCTGCTGGAAATAACTGGTGCTACAGAGGCTGATACTTCACGTCCATCTCATCACTGTTCATGGTCCTGCTTGGGACCAGTACAAAGTAATCTTACTGCATGTCCATTGCGGGATGAGGGGAGTTCATCCCGACCACACTCCCTGAACTGCGATTTAAGCGGGATGAGAGATTCCCCTCCATTGCCTTGGGAATCTGCTTGTCACGCTTCTTGTTCCAAGACGAGAACCTGTGAAGTCATGCTTGCCGCGGAACGAGTGATAATAGGAGCAGAACCCATCTAGTGGCAGGAGCGGGAAGCGACATTTGCCAGTAAATTCCTTATGGAGTTAGCAATGCAGTGAATAGCTTTTAAAAGACAAATGCATCAAAGCTTGCTCCGTAACGCATTGAAGGCAAGGCTTTGGACAATCAAAACATTGAAAAACAGAAGGTCAGGCCAAACAAAAAATGGAGAACAAAGGCATGGAATTTCACATCTTATCACGGAACGAGGATGTGCGTTAACAGTCATGCTGGTATCATCAATCACACCCGTGCATACACGGGAACAGGGACAGAACCGGAAGAAGACCACGTGACCGTGACTGACATCAACACGCAATGAACTTCCTCCCAGGACGAGAATGGACATGAAGTAACCGTCAAAGAGTGTTAGAAGAACAGCAGACAATTTCAAATTTCACCTGAGTTGGCTGCCAAAGTAGACATGAGTTAATTAGTTGAATAAGTGTTAACTGATGTACACAGTTGTTGCTGTTGTTTGAGTGAAATAGCAGCAACAGGGAAGCTCAGCAGCAGTAAGAGTTGCCATGCCATCTGTTCACTTCCAGGGACTCCTTACTGATAGTTTACAGTAACTTCACAGGGGTGATTACCACTGGGATTCTGGCAGGAGAAAAAGAGTTAATCTTTCTCTTTGCATGTTCCTATCTGAAGATGATATGTGAATTTGAAAGAAATATTCACACAGTTCATACCATGTCCAGTTTTGCTCTGTGGTATTCTAGAGATGGCCACTAGTGTGTCCAGTGAAATATTATTCCAGTGAATACAGAGTTACAGCATACATATGTTTGTGCACACTTACACCATTACAACCCCAGACAACCCAATGAATTCTTATGATCAGAAGACCTTTAAAAGAAGCAGCAGCATTAGAAAATGCAACTGCAAAAACAAAGCAAAACGTTGGGAAAACTGATTAATGCTTTCTCGGAGGCTTTCATGGCCAGGATCTGATAGCTGTTGTGAGTTTTTTTTTCCATCAATTTTTATTGGATTTTTAAGGGGGGAACAAAGGGAAGGAGTATGGGTGAGAGGGGAAAAAAAGAAAGGGGGGGATACAGTTTTTAAGATTTACATTGAGTATATCAAGCAAAATAGAAATAGTAATTTAACATATTGCTAAAATTGCCAGATGTTATCACAATACTAATAAATTTGTTACTTCTTGCCATCTTTCCCGAAAAATCTCGTCGTAGTCTCCCTTTAGATAACCAGAGAGTTTATCAATTTCGATACATTCTCTTATCTTTCCCTGAAGATCCTTCTCTGTTGGCGTGATTGGTTGTTTCCAAAGTTTCGCGTACAGTATTCTTGCAGCAACAATTACATGATGAAGTACATATCTCTGATTATAGGAAATATTTATATCTACTATATTTAACAAGAATAGTTCTGGTCTAAACTCTATTTTAATTTTCAAAGATCTTTCTAAGAAAAGTTTTACCATGTTCCAATATGCCTTAGCTTCTTTACAAGTCCACCACATATGATAAAAGGTTCCACAGTCATAATTACATTTCCAACATTTAGGCGAACAATTATACATCTTGGATAACCGATGAGGCGCAAAATGCCATCTATAAAACATCTTATAACAATTTTCTTTGAACGAAATAGATTTGAAGATTTTAACTGTGTTCCACAGGGAGTCCCATTTATTTAAATGAATAGTATAGCCTAAGTTTTCTGCCCATCTTATCATACAGTCTTTAACCAATGTATCAGTCATTTTTTCATTTAACAATATGCTATAGAATTTACTAAGAAGCTTGGAGTCACCAGAAGAGAGTATTTTATCAAATGAGGTATCAGTAGTCATAAAACCACCCTCTTTGGAAAGCTCTTTGAAGTGTGAATGTATTTGTTGATATTTCCACCAATCCAGATTATAACCTTCTGATACTAATTTCCCAAGTGGTTTCAATGAGAAGTCATCATTCAGAAGGTGTCTGTAAGTTATAAAATTTGCGATTTCACTTGCCTGGGAGCTGTAAATTGCTCCCAGTGGGGATAACCACATAGGTGCTTTGAGATAAAATTGTTTTTTGATCATTAACCATATTTTAACTAAGGCATTCCTTATCCAGTGCTTTTTAAAGAGGGTGGGTAAATTTCCCCTATGCCACAAATAGTGATGCCAGCCCTTATCAAGACCATAACTCTCAAGCTGCAATATTCTTTTATTTGTCATCAAGATCCAGTCCTTGATCCAAGTCATGGCGGCAGCCTTGTAGTATAGTACCAAATTAGGAAGGGCAAAGCCACCAAATTTGGTTCTATCCTGCAAATAAATATTTTTAATCCTTGCTTTTTTCTTTTGCCATATAAATATACGTATACTTTTTTCCAGATCTGAAATGATTTTAAAGTTTGGCAATATAGGCAGAGATTGAAATAAAAAAAGCAGTTTAGGTAAGACATTCATTTTAACTGCAGCGATTCTGCCCATTAGGGATAGCTGAAGTCTTGACCAAGTTTCGAGGTCGGCTTTGATTGTTTTTATAACATTGACATAATTGTCTTTGAGTAAAGAGTTACATCGGTTAGATACAGTAATACCCAAGTATTTTACCCTATTTGAATGTTGAAAACCAGATTGATTTACCAGTTTTTCAATCATGAATGGAGTCATATTTTTAGTTAGAACCAATGTTTTTCTCTATTCACCTTTAATCCAGAGATTTTAGAATATGCCTCCAGGGTCTTTAGGAGTTCTACGGAGGATGTCTGAGGGTTCTCCATGATAACCATCAGGTCATCTGCAAAGGCTTGTACCTTGTAAACTTCTCCCTTGTTTTGTAGGCCTTGAATGTCAGGGTTTTCCCTTATAACATGAAGAAGAACTTCCAGGGTAGTTATAAACAAAAGAGGGGAAAGAGGACATCCTTGCCTAGTAACTTTGTGTATATTAACTTTGTCTGTAAGGTGACCGTTGACTACAATCCTGGTATTTTGAGTAGAGTAGATTTGTTCAATAGCTCGCAACATTCTATGGCCACACTGAAGGTAATCTAATTGAGTTTTAAGTAAAGACCAGGATACATTATCAAAGGCTTTCTCAGCATCGATGAATGCAAAAGCTACTTGCTTCTCGGGGTGAGATTCATAATATTCCAACACATTGAGAAAAGTTCTGATATTGGATTGGAGATTCCTTTTCGGAAGGAAGCCAGTCTGGTCGCGTGATATCAGAGAAGGTAAAATCATCCGCCATCTATTAGCCAGAATGGTTGCAAAAATTTTGTAATCCACATTTAGGAGAGCAATTGGCCTGTAATTCTGTATCAATTCTTTGGATTTCCCTTCTTTGGGAATCAGTGTCGTATGTGATGATTTCCAGGAATCTGGTATATCTTCGCCTTCAAATATAGATGTAAAGAGATTTTTCATATTTCCAGAGATTGTCTCCGAAATTTTTTTGTAAAATATGGCTGGTATTTGGTCAGGTCCCGACGCTTTATTCAATTTTTGATGATTAATAGCCTCTGTTATTTCCATCATTGTAATAGGAGCATTCGTCTGGGCTCTCTGTTCTTCAGTAAGTTTTGGAAAGTTGGCTTGTTCAAGATATTGGAAGATAGCATCTTTGTCAATCATCTCCGGCTTGAATAATCTTTGGTAATATTCCTCTATGGTTTTTTGGATTAATAGTTGCTCTGTCTGATTTTCCCCAGTTTTGTCTTTGAGTGAAAATATGAATTTTTGTGATTGTACCTTTTTTAACCTATACGCTAACCATCTACCTGGTTTGTTTGCATTTTCCACAAAATTCAGTTTGGCTAGCTTAATTTTGTGAGCTATATCTGCAGTCAGGATCAGGTTGAGTTCATGCCTACAAGAGGCCAGGTCTTTGTTCAGCTTGTCATTACGGGGGTCTTGTGTTAAGTCCATTTCAAGCTTTTTCATCATATTAAGAATTGATTCATATTTCTTTTTCCTCTCTTTATTCCGTCTTGCCATGTATTGGATAACAAATCCTCTGAAGTATGGTTTAAAGGCATCCCATACCGTTTTGAGTTGTGTACCCTTATTTAGATTAGTTTCAAAATATAAGTTCAGATCTCTAGCAGCCTCTGAAATTAATTCTTTATCAGTCCAAAGAGTTGAGTTAATTTTCCAGTGCCTGGGCATACCTGAAGATTTCAGTGTCCATAAAATGGCATTGTGATCAGATAACATTCGGGGTAAGGTTTCTATATCCCTTGTATTTAGTAGAAGATCAGATGTGGCCCAACACATATCTATACGGGAGAAGGAAGCATATTGTCTTGAGTAAAAGGTGTAACCATCTTTTAGTGGATTTTTCCTTCTCCAGATGTCATGAAGTTCTAAAATATCGGACATGTCCAGGAACGATTTGGGCAGTGTGGAAGATGAAGTCTTGAATTTTTTCCCTTTTGGTGTTTTCCTGTCTACTGAGGGAATATGTACAGCATTAAAATCTCCCAATATTATAAGCTGATGATTCCCATATTGCAACAGTTTCTGAGCCAGTTGTTCAAAAAAGGTTTGTCTTCCATGTTTATCGTTGGGGGCGTATATACCAGCGATAGTTGTTTCTTTAGATTGAATTTTTACTTGGACAAGAATCCATCTGCCTGATTCATCTTTTTCCAGAAGGGTTGGGGAAAGCTCTGGTTTAATATACAGTGCCACCCCATTTTGCTTCTTTTCTTTGT
This sequence comes from Phrynocephalus forsythii, assembly GCA_029282475.1. Lineage (NCBI taxonomy): Eukaryota > Metazoa > Chordata > Lepidosauria > Squamata > Agamidae > Phrynocephalus > Phrynocephalus forsythii. The sequence goes on from JAPFRF010000005.1 coordinate 97,648,553, forward strand.
TTGATGTGGAAAATAGCTTTCCCAATTTATTTTGTATTAAATAATGTTCATGTTTTCTCAATATGTGGGTTTCCTGTAAGCAGATGATTGAACATTGTTGTTTTTGGAGGAAATTGAAAGTTTTCCGACGTTTCTGCGGGGTGTTCAAACCATTGATATTCCATGTTAGAATTTTTTGAGCCATCTTACTACTTCCAACGATATTTCTTCTTCCCTGATTTTGGCCTAAGATAGTGCTTCGGCCTGGCGCCTCCCACTGCGCCACAAGAGTCTTGGTCATGCTTTGAAGTCTCTTGTTTCGAAGTCTGATTGTCACAGTTGTCATCTTTGGTAGTGGTTTGAGTTCCGGTCGTGTCCTCACCTTCAGTGGAGGATGATGAAGAAGAAGAGGGGGAGTAACCCAACTTCCTTGCATTTTTTTCAACGAAGGCTCTAGCTTTCTGATGGGATTCAATTTTCTGTAGTTTACCTTCCCATTGGAAGGACAGACCTTGGGGATAGAGCCACTTATATCTTATGTCATGCTTGAGCAGAAGTTTGGTAAGAAATGTATATTCTTTCCGCAATTGGCGAACCTCCCAAGGGACATCTTTCAGTATTGTCACTTTGGATTTATTGATTTCCACCTCCTTATCCTGAGTAGCCTTGAGGATGCAATCACGAGTGTATCTTCTAACCAATTTGACTATTACCTCAGGAGGGAGTTTGTTTCTTCTGGTATAAGCCGTTGGTTGACGGTAGATCAAGTCTACCTCGCGAAGAAAGTCTTCAACAGGTGCCTCTAGTAGGGTGGCCAGGCTGTCTCCAACTGTGGTGTAGAGGTTTTCATCTTTGTCCACAGTGAGGTTTTGAATTCTTAGAATTTTGGAAGAGGCTTCGATTTCCTGTGTAAGAACCAGTCTACTTGTTGATTCCATTGTGGCTTCAATTTCTCCAAGGCGAAAGTCAGTGACATTCATGTTCTCTTCCAACGCTTGTAAACGACCACCAAAAGTTTCTAGTTTTGCGTCCACATTCGAGAAACCCTCTTTCATTTCTGCTCTTAAGTTGGAAAACCCAGTGCTTTGGTCTGAAATCATTTTAACCTGAGTAAGATTCAACTGATTAAGCGCATCTAGGATTTGACTAGATTGGCTTAATTGACTTGATTGCTGGGTCATGGTTGCTGGATGGGCCAAAGGAACAAAAACAGACTTCCTTTGTATAATTGGGGTTTTGCTCATGCTGAAGATTTGTTTATACAGGAGTTTTGCCTAATCGAGATAATCCAGATTGTTGAATATTGTTTTTACTATATTGTAGTAGTAAAAGGATCGATTACCTCTTCTCAGAAGTATTACAAAGTCTTTAAGGGGTTAATCTTATTCTAATTGGTTTGCTGCTTTCAAGAAATATATGTGAAGTCGCAAACATGGAAAAATCCAGTAGATGGCATGCTGTACCCACTTTTGCCAACAGAGTCCGAAAAACGGGAGCTTTAGGGTTAAATCTGCCGTTAGATGAATATGAAAGTGAAAGCAATAGTTGCAGTCCTCCGAGAGGCAGATGGTAACAGATAAAACAGGAAAGATGATTGAATAGAGGCAGATTCTTTCGGTAAGTTGCTTGAATTAATATTTTTGAAGGAGGAACAAGATGGCCGCGATCAGCAGAGGCGTTAGCTGAAAGCAGTCCCAGCTAACGTCAATATATCCCAGGTCCCAAGAGGGTATCTCCACTCAAGACGACCCGCTGGGAGCAGAATCCATCCCAGAACCGATCCGGGGCACCCAGGCGTGGTTCCTTCTCCTTCGGGAGAGGTTTGAAACCCCTGGTGCTATTCCTGTGCGGCCGAGACCTTGGGAGATCCTGACGGAAGTTTGAGCTGCCTCTATTCCTCCAGAACAGTGAGTGGCTTTTTTCCATCCGAGTTTTTTGGGCTGTATGGCCATGTTCTGGAAGTTTTCTTCCTGAAGTTTTGCCAGAATCCATGGTTGGCATCTTCAGAGGGCAAGGAGCTCAGGGAACTAGGCGTTCTCTCTGTACTCTGAGTTCCCTGACCTCCTTGTCCTCTGAAGACGCCAGCCACAGAGTCTGACAAAATGTCAGGAAGAAAAACTTCCAGAATACAGCCAAACAGCCTGGAAAACTCACAACAGCTATCTGATTAATGTTATTTTTGCCACCTGCATGATAGAGAACAGCTGGCAAAAAGGCTACCGGTATCTTTCAGTATAAGCTTCCAGATATGTGGTGCCTCAACTGATGAGTCTATGTCTCAGATGCTACATCTTGTGCAACCATCAAAGGAACACAGGAGAGGAAAAGGTGAAATGTTTTGGAAACAAGATCAAAATTCTCCACCAAGGCTTTACAGTACGATAATACAGAATAATATTCCTGTAGACTGCCAACTGGTATAAGCAATTCATTAAGCACATTTAAAGTTTATAAGCTGTGAAATAAAATGGTGGCTTCAAAATATATAACTCAAATTTCATGTTTCCCAACATACACAAAAATAATAATTGCAGGACATTTAAATGTGCAACCTAAAACTGAAATCCTATCCATACAAACTTAAATGGAAATTCCAATGAATGCATTGGAACTCCTTGTTCAGTAGACACATGGTATTGTGCTCTCATGGTTCTATTTCTACATTTCACAAGCTCCTGAGGTAGATGGCCCTTTAAATCTTAACAGCTCCAATATTTTTTCTGTCTTACACTCTGCAGTTGTTGTATATATACACACATACTCATGCTCCCACACATAAATTATCATTCCTAGCACACCCTCATCTCCTCCCTTCACTACTGCTTTTGTATTCATATTCATTATATCACATTTTAACAGGCTTTCAGCTTCCTTTAAATGTGTTTTAGAACAAATAAAAAATAAATTGATTCATGAGGATTTGCAGCATTTTAATTACGGAGTGTATTTTCAAGTGATTTAAAGGCTGATAAGTGTTTGGAACAGTCTGAAATTCAGAAAGGAAATGAGAAGCATGACATTTTGAAAAGGAAACCAATTTTCCTGAACTTAAACTGTAGCTCATATAAACCAAATTATAAATATGCTGTGTGGCTGTAATGCTACAGAGGGCATCTTAGGGAAATATGATTAGTAGAGCATTTTTCTCAGAGATTTCAACTATTTTCCTTTCCCCCTTGAAAATAAAATGGTAAATCCAATATGGGATAGCAGGAGGCATTTTATAATAAGAGGATCAGTGGCAAGTGTTTGCAGTAGTCCCCTGAACAGCTCTAAAGTGTGTGTGTGTGTGTGTGTGTGTGTGTGTGTGTGTTCACATTAATATCAACAGACAGACAGAAAAGGTGTTTGACTGGTGTGCTATGGTCTTCCACTTAAAATCCAATGCTAGTTCATCATCCTCTATTGTTGTTGGTCAAGAAGCAGCTTTAAATAGAAAAACCTATTATCTTTAGAACAAGGTCTAAGGTCAGAGTAAAAGAAAAATTCAAATGCTGCTTTCTTTAATGTACTTGTTCTTCAGAGCAATGTTGTATTTCTAAAGGGATCAACGGTATCCATTTGTCAACATAGTAAAAATCAGGAAAATGGAATGTAAGTGCCCCATTCAAAGAGGCTCAAAGACTGCAGAAGGGGGCTGGTAGATTTACAGGATCCTTTTTAGAGAACTAGTGCAATTGGCAGTAGAGAATCATAAATAAATAAATATAAAATAAAACTAAAACTAAGATCCCACCAATCAGCCATTTAGCAGGAAAGGTGGTCAGCAACTTTAGTATTTAAAACATTTGCCAGCCTAGCCATGCCTAGTTACATTTTGCTTTTTTTTTTTTTTTTTTACCCAGGTGGATGCATGGCAGAAGGAATCCAGCCAGTAGCCCACCCCTATAATACTCTTATGAGTCATAGCTTTTACAAATCTTGTTTAAAAGCCTTAAATTAATATTGTTAAAAAGGAGCAAAGAAGTCCTCTTCCTGCCCCTGTGCTGTCCACCTTTTCAATGTTGTCTTGGGAGCACAATGTCTTTAATGGGGATGTTGCTTTATGCTTCTATACTCTATCCTTTAGGCAAATGTCATGCTGGAATTACATTTTATGGCAAACACAAGGCCAAATATCATGTCCCCCACCCCCACTCTGGCTCTATATGCCTAGGGAGAAAGCACTGTATTATGAAGCTGCATCACAATGCAAGAAATAAAGCAAAGCCAAGTGTGCTGCTTATATACCTTCCCATAGCACCTAAAGAACTCTCTGGGAGATTTAACAACATAAATTTGCAGGCTACACATCCCCCTGCCCCTTGGTGCTCTGGGTATTCAATTTACCAACTTTGGAAGGATGGAAGGCTGTGCCAACCTAGAGCTGTCTGCCTGAATCTGCTGGGATGAAACTCAGGGCATGAGCAAAGTCTTCATTGCAGTCCTGTAATTTAACCATCTCATTATGACAGTCACCCACACAACAGTTTGACCAACTGTTCAAACTGTCATCTGCCTTACACATATGTGTGTGCATATGCACAGATATTTTCTGTCTCCTACAGGTGGCCAGCAATGAAGTGGGTAAAAGGCAGGGAACTATACATTGGAACACAATATTGTAAGTTGCTTACAGTGGCAGGTTTACAGTTGCTTTAAACTCTGTCTCCACCTTTAGAAGCTGGCCATAGCCATTACAACCTCTTAGCATACCCCACAGCATGGGTCTGGATCTAGAGCAGTCAGATGAAAAAGATAGCGGGGCTCCCCCATCTTTAATTCATGATAAACCATGTCTGCTGTAATTCTCTTTCCAGACAATTATGAAAGGCACAGAAGCCTTGTGTTCTTTCAGATTAGGTTATGCCACTAACTTCTGTACCTAGTGTGGTGTAGCGTGTGACAGAAAGTGACAGACAAGGATTCAGGAGACCTGAGTTGGAATACCTGCAAGACCATGGAAACTAATGGAGTATGTGTGCAACTGATTGCTGCCTGAATATTTAATTTCCCCTGAAAGCTCTATCAGACCCGCTGTAAGTCGGTTCTGACTTGAGAGCACATAACAATAAGCAAAAGCAAAAAAGCAAAGTATGCTGCTTATACACAGACACATAGCGCTTAATGTACTCTCTGAGTGGTTTACAAGTAATTATGCAAGCTACACATTGTTCCCACCCCCCCACAAGCTGGGTACTCATTTTGCTGACCTTGGACAGATGAAAGGCTGAATGAACCTTGAGGCTGCTACTTGAACCCCAATTTAGTCCACAAGACGGACTGACAGTATCCAGCCTGAAGATGGAAGCAGCAATCCTTTTAAAACAACACATAACCTCGTTACCAGGGACGGCGCTAGGGTTTTTCGCGCCCTAGGCGAGGGGCGAGGGGGTTCGGGTGGTGGCGGCAGTGGCGGCAGTGGTGGCGGGGGGAGGCAGCAGCAGGCGGGGGTCTGGGGGCGGTGGCGGCGGTGGTGGCGGGCGGGTGGCGGCAGCGGGTGGGGGGGAACGGGTAGGGGCGGCGGGGGGAGCAGCAGGCTGGGCAGTGCCCCCTGTCCATTTTGGCACCCTAGGCAACTGCCTAGTTCACCTTAATGGACGCACCGGCCCTGCTCGTTACTAGTCCTGTAATGCTTTACAACATGGATCCCACAGCATCAGGCAGAACTCCAAAGAAAAACCAGAGAAAAGTATGGAGTTCTGTGCCTGCTTTTTGTAACCATTTGTGGCTGATAGGAACAAAGAAACATTTATCTCTTTTTATTCCATTGTCTATAGAATATGCTGACCTTCCGATGGTGTTTTGTTCTCTGCTAACCCATAGCAATGCTGGAGAAGTCATTGCTATCCTCCCTACAAAATATCAAATATGCATTTGATCTCCCTTCATTCAAAAGTGTTTATAGATTCTGGTGCAACTTTTCCAGCCAGTACTGGAAATACATCTAATAGCCTTTCAAGAAAACCAGTCAGTGAAACAGACCTTGCATTTCTATTAATCCTTTCAGGTTTTCAAAGCAATGGCATAAATAGCAATTTCAAGCTCCTGGCTAATGACTCGTCTTGCTAGTCTGATACCCATGTCTGCATTTCTTAGGAGAGAGATGGTTTGCTCCCACTTAGCTCCATAGTTTTGACAAATGATTTAAGAACAACAGGCCTTCCAGCTGATCGTTTGGTCAGATCAAGAAAGATGAAAGTTTGAATATTACTTCTCCCTCTGTAGAAAACTTTCAAAGAGGCACATATGCTCATGCCATGCCTGTCCATGTGCCCCCTTCACCTAAGATTGTGATAATGTTATTGGCATAATCCGATTGCCAAGACTGGCAAGATGGAAATACCTCAGTACTTTGAATGTTCTTCACATGTGTTAAAAATGCCATTACCAGGCAATATTATGCAATTTCTATTACTGTTAGTCCCATTACCATTGTCACATCTCCACAGTTGGTCCCACTTCCATCACTGCATTGCATTTGAAGAAGCATATCATAATTCACCACCATTCACACTGAAGATTGGAGTTCAAGAATAAAACAAAATACGTTATAATAAAAGTCAGCATTTCATTTATTACTTTGTTCAAGTTCTGCCTTTCTGCCAAATCAGAGACTTAAGGCAGCTCACAAGACTAAAAACGCTGAGATAAAATACATACAGCCAAAAATAGAGGAAATGTATAACAGTAGGACACAATGAAAGACTTATTACACAACTGTGTTACAAAGCATGCTCTAAAAGTAAAAGCAAATAGCCACCCATTGAAAACCTTTTCGGAAAAATAAAAACAACAATTAAGTGCTGAATTCTAGTAAAGTTCTACACTATTTTAAACCATTTCACAAGTAAGAGAATTCAAAATATCTCTAGTGAAAACCCTTTCATATTTTCTAGTACAGGGCCATTGAACTTTGAACAGCCCACATTCTACATGGAGCTCCCAAAGGTCCCCTGTGGTTGACTCTTGGAGCTCCCAAACATATCTGCAGGCTAGTTTAAGGAGCGGGCACATGCTTGAACTTCCCCAGTGTTCCAGCTTAGCCCTACAGAGGAGCCAAGCAAGGGAGTGGGGCATCGCAGTGACAGGTAGGGAAACAAATCCAGACCAAACATCCAGGCAGGGGGGTGGGCCAATCCCCCCCGAACACGCCACTGTTGGCAGTGGATTGTGAGCCTGGCAGATACCTCACAGGCTACTTCAAATGGCCCCGCGGGCTACTGGCCGCCCGGAGTCAACGTGTTGAGCAGGCCTAGTCTATCATGTTGTTTTTCTTATGTATACATCCTGCAACTTTTTAAATTTTTATTTTACCCATTTAACAAGACAAGACAAACTTAAATCATACTTAACAAACAAATAAACAACAAAGGGTTGACACAATACATTGCTGCAGAGTGACATTGATATTTCCTATACAGCCACCTTATTCAAAAGTCCATGTAAGCCTTCCAAATATCCTTGCAGATATTTTCATGGAATTGTCTTCTGTATGATAATAATTCAAATGAGGCTAAGTAATGCAATTCTTCTGACCATTGTGTGACAGATGGAGAGTGTTCCCAGGCTTTAAATTAAAGCCTTCTTGCTGCCGTAAGAGCTCATAATGTCCCCTTTCTTTGATTTGCATAGTGCAACTAGCAAGTTTCCAAGATGTCTTTGTTTGAGTCCATTTCTAAATGGAATCTTGCACATATCAATATTTTATTTAATTCCATCCACTTTAACCTGAGATGTAGTTGACCCCTAGGTTCTTCTCATGATCTCAATATTTTTTTTTTTGGAGAGGTAACAAAAGAAAGATGTTTGTTACTATATAGACAGAACTGGCACAGGTAGCATGGTAAAGGTTCACAAGTTTATTTTTGTTTCCAAAACCAAAAGAAAGAGAATATGGAGAGTGGAGATAAAAAGGTTTTGTATTACTTTCAGCCAATAATTTCGGCATAATTAAAACTCATGTATAAAATAAGAAGGTGGGGAAATTACAATTTAAAAAGCTAATGATTTTTTAAGAATCACATTAAGAATGCAACTAATCCCAATAATGTAAGGATTTTCTCTGTCATGAACGCTGAATGATCAAAAAGCCCTGAACTGACTCTATGAACGAATCCTAATGTTCCAGTAAGATAAGTCTGTTAGGGAATTGTCCACTCAATTATACAGTTATGGGATTTTGCCAAGTACAAAGCGGCCAAGATCAATAGAAATATAATAAATGTTAATAATAGTTTGTGTATCTGGGTAACCATATGAAAAGGAGTTCTGTACCTTTAATAGTTGCTTAGAAGACAAAATTTCAGCAGATGCAGCTTCAATGCAAGTTATATCTGCTGAAATTTCCTCTGCTCCACAACCACTTAATTTTGTAGGAACCATGTCCTTCATCTTATCTGATCACTCATGTACAGCCAGATATCACAGATCTTGAGTAGGCACATATTCAACTGCTGAAAGGCTCTATGGTTTAATGAGAGGTGGGGAGACTGATTTCCCACAGTGCACCCTTGACAAGCATGGTGACCCATTGGGTCCCTGCCAGCTCTGCAGTTCTAAGATAATGATTCATGAAGACATCCTGCCCATCATGAAGATGGCCAAATGATGCCTTATTTTAAAGACATCTCAATGTATTTAATATCTGTGCATTGGGCAGAAGACGTTGTCCTTAAGAGTTTGGTGCAACCTATGTAAACAGACTCATCTGGCTGTGCCAGAGTTTGCTTAGAACAGGGGTGGAAAACCTTCATCCCTCCATCTAATTTGGACCACAACTTCCACAGTCCTTGCTCACTGGCAAGACAGACTCTGAATTTGAGGAGTTGCAGTCCCAAACAGTGATAGGTAGGTACCCAATATTTCCTACCCCTGGCTTAGAATAAGCAAAACAACCAACACTAAAGTCTTCAAATAAGCCAGCCACCGGTCGCTTGCTTTGAAGCAGTTGCTGGAAAATTGGGACATTTTTCTATATTTCAGTTTCTGTAGGTGTTGGGTCTTCTGGAAATCCCAGAATGGTTCATAAAATCTCTTTCTTCATCATTCATCTTTTGTGGAAACATCAGCTCTCACTGAGGCCTCAAACTGAACAATACTGTCAGCATTCATTACAAAGCAGAGCTGATTTAAGATGTGGAAGACCTCATCCCAAATTCAGAGTTTTATGCGTCTGTGACACATCTCTTGAAGAGTTATTGAAATTTGTGTTTTTTTCTGATCATGGCTCATCAATAGACTCTCATGAAAGGTTAGTCTTTATAGTGGTGGAGAACCACTTTGTTTAAAGTCTGATGAAAGAAGCCAAAGCACATATAAAGAACAAATGGTAATTCAGCATCAAAGAAACCATACCTTTCTGCATAATCAAGAAAGGAGATAATTGTACATCAAGAACTCTTATTAATGATCATTTGGGATTTTTGGATGCTGAAAAATTTGAAAGCAAATCTTCATCTCCAAACTCAAATCTATAATTACCATGAGTGTTTATCTCTATACTACTTTAATGTATATCCCTTATTTGTTGTTGTTAAGTTTTTTTCCAGAGACGGCCAAGCTAGGTTGGCATAATGAAAATCGTTGTAGACTTGATTACTCTTCACAGTTCCTTTAGAAAAGTGTTTGGCTCAGTATTTAAAAATGCACTTACTACCAATTTCTGACTGTAAGACACCACAAAAAAGGGACTAGAATCCAATCATATGCTCCTGTATTTTACTCCTTCTGCCAGAATTGGCAGATTCACCTTAAAATCCTAAAAACTATTCCAGGGGTTCCAAAAGCCCTTTAGAAAAAGTTGTTGGTATCAAGAGACCTACAAAAGGAAGGAAATGCAAAGAATGTCCAACTGGCACTGGACACAATGTGCATCATTGATCCTGGCCATGAGTGCACTACATGTTCATACTGTGAGTAGCCAACACCTATGTGTCATCCATTCTGCCTTATGGTGAAACCATCCTTCCAGTACTGCTGTGGGGCTGTAAAGGTTGCCTAGGTTACACAGGCAGGCTCTTATCCCAGGAGACACAGTGGGGAACTGAACTTCAAACCTGTGGAGTTTCAACTCACTGACTATAACATAGACCAGGTGTAGGGAACCTTTGATGTTTTGAACTGGAACCCCAGAATTGTGAGCCTATATTACCAGTGATGAAGGACTATGAAAGTTATGGTCTAAAACAACTGGAGGGTCAAAGGCTCCCTACCATTGGCAAAGACCAATTACAATAGACAAGACATGACCTATATCAGGGCTGTCCAACTTTGAACAGGCCGAGGTCTACCTTTTCCAGCCAAAAGTGCCTGAGGGCTACTACACTAAAACCTCTACTTGTGGATTTTATCTGTTCCAAGCATATGCTCATAAGTAAAAAAAAGTCTAAGTAAAACAGCAGTTTCCCATAGGAACACATTGAAAATCAATTAATCCTTTCTGGAGGGAACATATTTCAATGCATTCCTATGGTAAGTCTGACCATGCACACGCTTCCCTTACACCCGTTCGAGCTGGTATGGATGGGTGCAAGGGAGGCGCGTGCATGCTTGCTCTGATCACCCCTTCCACTTGCCTGGGCTGCTGGAAAAATTAAAAAGGTGCACTTTTCCTCCCAACCTGCCCGGGGCCTGACTTGATTCTACTTCTCCTCCTGTTTTCCCTTCTCCCTTCCAGCCACCTGGCCTCCACTACTGCTGCTGCTGCCCATAGCTCTCATTCACTTCTGCCATGTTCTCTGTGCAGCTGGGATGGGCTGAGCCAGCAGCAGGGCAATCACATTGCCACGGCGGCACAAGGAGGAGGGAATGGCTCAGAAGGGGAGCAGGAGAAGCGGCAGGTCACCGTATCTGTGAGGCAGCTGTGGGGATGGAAGGAGGAGGAGGAGGGTGGAAGGAAGGAATTCTCTGGGGCGGGAGAAGAAGGGGATGTCACCGTGCAAAGGAGGTGGGCATGCCCATGACCCCACCCCCCGCTGTCCCCTCCACTCCCCTTCCTCCGCTCTGCACCGACAACTCAATTGGTCAGGAGACAGTGGCACGCCGATCATCTGGCTGGTAGGGAGAGCAGGGGACTGTGCCATGGCCCTTGAATTGCCCCGCTCGGCTGAGACAGTGGGCTGGCAGACCCAGAGCTTTACTGGGGCAGTGGTGGTCCTTGGGGTGGGGGAGGTAGAGTTGGAGACCTTATCCCCTCACATTTTTTATTGATGGCTGGCGGACTACTTTGGAACCCTTCACGGGCTACTGGTAGCCCCCGGTCTACCTGTTGGGCAGGCCTGACTTATATAATATACATCACAGCCTTGGAATCCTTGGCTGCAGGGCCAAGACTTTGAATATCATCTGTGTCTCCTAGAAGAATGTCCTACCAAGGTAACCTAGTGCATCTGAAGGTGATTCTGTATTCTCCCAACTATACAACCTAAGGCAGTGGTGGAGAACCTTCAACACACCAGATGTTCCAACTCCTGGAATTCCAAGCCTAGACTGTCAATGACAAAGGACTGTGGGAGTAGTGGTCCAAAACATCTGGAGTGCCAAATGTTCACCAGCCCTGGCCTAAGGCAAGCTGTGCAATACTAGAGCATCAGCGGAAAAAGACTGGTGAACCACTTCTGAATAATTTTGTAGGATGATAGAAGCATAGATTTGTATGGCTAGAATGGGCCTTAAAGATAATCAAGTCTAACCACCTAGCAAATCCACACTTTAAAACATCCCTGCAAAAACCAAGACTGAGCCATCATCCACATGACAGGTTCTTCATCCTTTCCTCAGAGGGCTTGGTTCCCAAGCTTCTTGCCATTCTAGTTGCCTTCCTATAGAGTCTAGACACATTCAAGCTTCTCAATGTCCTTCTTAAACTGTGGCGCCCAGAACTGGACACAGTACTTTAGCTGATGAGTGACCAAATTAGAACAGAATGGTACTATCACCTCCCTTGAAACTGGGCATTATTTTTGCAAGATGGAGAAGTTGGGTATAAAAAAATTAAAACTTTTTGTTAATTTGGGCAGCAATAGAAGGCATGGGATCTCTTAGACCTCTGGGAGGGTGAACACAGCCAAGAGGCCACACTTCACCTGTTTGTGACAGGCACATTTATGTGTCATATTATGAGTAGACATGGGCACGACTTGGCGAAATTCTCGTTTCCGTTTCCGTTTCTCGTTTCCGTTACATAATGGAAACGGTAACGACAATTACTCCGCCAGAACTCAAACTCGAACCGACTAAAGAAAAATTGGGTCTGATTTGTCGTTGTCATTCCTGGCATCGCAGCGATCGCGCGATGCCAAGCGGCAGAGGAAAAAAGTTTTAAAAATAAAAAAACCCGATTCCCGGCCAAAACTGAGGCAAAAATATGCCTGCCTGAGGGCACCTACCAGAGGGGTGGTTTCTGGGGGGGGTCCCCGGCCTCCCCCCTCTCCTCTCCTGGACTGCGCAAAGTGCGCATCCTCGTCGAGTCGCAACTCGCCAAGCGGCGTGGCACAGAAAAAAACTTTTAAAAATTAAAAAAACCCGATTCCCAGCCAAAAAAGCAGGCGAAAATATGCCTGCCTGAGGGCACCTACCAGAGGGGTGGTTTCTGGGGGGGTCCCCGGCCCCCCTCCTCTCCTGGGCTGCGCAAAGTGCGCATCCTCGTCATCTCGCCAACTCGCCAAGCGGCGTGGCACAGAAAAAAAGTTTTAAAAATAAAAAAACCCGATTCCCGGGCAAAAAAGCAGGCGAAAACATGCCTGCCTGAGTGAGGGCACCTACCAGAGGGGTGGTTTCTGGGAGGGGGGTCCCCGGCCTCCCCCCCTCTCCTGTCCTGGGCTGCTCTGGTGGGGGGCATCCTTGTCGTCTCGCCAACTCGCCATGCCATGCGGTGCGGGTGGGGGATCCAAAATGGGGCGACCGCAATATTTATTTTGAAATTGTGGTCCAAAAACACACCAAAGCACCACAGAAACATGCAAAAATAGCTATTTTAAAACTGCCTGAATTTTTTCAGTAGCAGCAGTGGGTTTTTCTTGCAACACAACGTCTCCATTGATTTTATTTTATTTTATTTTATTTTTATTTTTATTTTTTTACACCTGTGCAATGATGGGCTGGCCATGGGAGTGAACCATGCAAATTTTTGGAGCCATTCCACCAATTGCATGGCCACTTGGCCAGGTTTTGACCGAGACTTCTGGGATGTGCCAGTCGGGCATAAAAAGCCACTAACCCTAGCCCGAACCGGAACCCGAACCCGAACCTTAACCCATACGCCAGTACACTGTCCTTCTTAGTGGGTCAGAGAGGCACCCAGAGGTGCAACCCAGTAACTCACCCTAACCTTACCCGTAACCCTAAGCCTAGCCCTTGCGCTAACCCCTAACCCCAAGCCAGATCTGTGTACTCGCATTGCACTACAGCAAGTACACTTCCCTTCTTAGTGAGTCACAGCGGGTGCCCGTAGGGGTCCTCTCTCACTTCTTTCCCCAGCCCAAGTGCAGGCAGTGAGTCACAGAGGCACCCGAAAGAGAGGTGCCTCTGCCTGCTGTAACTGCAACTTAATGGTATGCATATCCAATTGGTTATGCATGCCATTTTGTAGCGGGCCAGAGGAGGCACCCACCCCAGAGAGGTGCCTCCAGGAGCCCGCTTTCCCTTCATGGCGGGCCAGAGGAGGCACCCACCCCAGAGAGGTGCCTCCAGGAGCCCACCCCCCCAAAAAAAACCAGTACTAACGACAGACGAAAAACCGACAAACAAAATGACAAATTTTTGGAAAATTTCGCGAAAAACGGAAACGAGCCAAAACGGGCCGGCTCCGACACACGACAACTCGAAAGATAATTTTTCCTGGTCGTGCCCATCTCTAATTATGAGTAAAACAAATCAAATCCTTGCCCATTCTTGTAAACTCTACTTTCTTTATTCAAATCAGAGCACTGGACTCTACTGGGCAAAGGGTACAATGATTTTTCCCCTTGCCTTTCCCTCTGTAACCCCGTCCCTATTCCTTAGCGTCTTCCATCACCATCCCCTCAGAAAGAAATATTCAGTGTTCAGGGGCAGCTACAAAGGGGAAAGTATGAGATATGAACATCAGTGAACTTGATTTCCTTTATGAAAGAAAAGCCAATGTGTGAAACAGCTCTCCGTTTCCAAGCAATTAACCTGGATCAAGCTCTCGGAAGGAAGAAAAAATGCCAATAAACATTGTTTTACTTAACACCCAAGGCTTCTTATCCTTCCTTTCAAGTCATTGGCTGAACACCAGACAAGATGTGACTGTGCTGATCTTTGACCATTAGTTACATACAGTAATTTAATACTGTTCAGAGACATCAGAGTCTGGGTAACCATTAATCCCTGTTGTAGAGGGGGGAAGCCCACTGATATTTGATCTGTATTTTTCTGTTAGGTCTGACCGTCTGAGTGAAGATCAAGAGACCAAATTTGATTAGCATGAAATAAATCTAAAGGAACTCTTCTGCAGTTGTGCTAAAATAGACTGTGATAATTCTGAATCAAATCTAAATTCAATAGCATTTACTAACACTTTCTCCCAGCTGAGGGTTCTTTAATGTTGTGATAGTTTTGTTTCCAACTTAGAGTTCTCCTTGAATCTCATTTGTGTTTGGGTTATATGTGTTTGGACCCAAAGATTTAATTTTCTAAGTTGTTAGCTTTATCATTTAAAAACTTAGTGCATATAGGTGTGCAGCAGATGAAATAATAATTCATACTGTATCAGTCAGAATCACTCTACCATCTTAATCTTTCATAATGGTTTTTCCGCAGCTTCCAATTTTCTTCATAGTAAAACAAATTGCTTAGCAAATGGAATATCTTCTTGTCATAATAATTTAGTATTAAAATGTCAATAAGAGTCTGGTACGCATAGCAGAGGGCATAAAGATACAGCGGCAGAGCAGAAAAGAAGTGAACTTAATAAAAGAAGCAAGGAAATCCAGGACCAAATCTAATTCTGGTGCCTGATCTGAACAGTTCAGTGGCAATTTAAAGCCCCAAAGGGAGGGTTCATAGAGCAGTAGTAAGTGTAATAGTTTGGGTGTTTTATTATTGATTATTTCAGGGAAAGTCCAATTAAGGGATCACTTTCTATTTATATTAGCAGATATTTGCAGTATGCTTTCAACCTACTTTGATTGTCTTTTCTCTGGAGAAATAAACCAGGCAGTGGTGAGCTTAAAATAACAATAATTTACTGAGATAGGAAAACCTATTTCTTAATCTACATCTGTGACCATGTGCTATGCTAGAACTCAAGGTCAAGAGGGGCATAGCCCATCCTCGACATTTTGAAACGAAGGAAAAGACTAACTTAAAGAAATAGGAAAGTGCAGCTAGATGTGGCTATCATCCCCCACACACACACACACACTATATTTGAACTGGGTTTAATCATGTTAGAAACTGATTTTAAAACATGCCTGGGAAGCATTTTATTTTGGTTTGAAAATGAGATTTTTTTAACTTTCTGCAACAGGGTTGTTTATTTTAAATTGTTTGTGAAGTCAATTTATTTTGAATCATTTTGGCATAGATGAACACCTCTGTTGGTGTAAATTGTGTGGGGTTTGCCTCTCACTGGTGTGCTTTCCTTTCTCCCTCTTCTTCTCCAACACCACCCTGTTTGTTTGTGTACATGTGCATGCATGCATTTCCCTAATTCTAAATCTAGACAATGTCTGTGGTTTGCTTCAGCTCCTTTCACAACCTCTCTCTCTCTCTCTCTCTCTCTCTCTCTCTCTCTCTCTCTGTCTCTGTGTGTGTGTGTGTGTCTGTCTGTCTGTCTGTCTGTCTGTCTGTCTGTCTGTCTGTCTGTCTGTCTCCATGGGCATATGCTGGGCTGCAAGGAAACCTCTGTCTTATCTATGTTTTCATTGGTCATTATGTTCAAGCTCTATTGCCTGAGTGAAAGAAACAACAACAACAACAACAACAACAACAATAGTAGCAGTTAGTGACTATGAATGTCAGCCATAGCCAGCTGTGTGTCAGTGGGCAGATGCAGGATAAAGGGTCAAAATGCAACAATTCTAAAAGCCCATGTAAACTCCTGACTGATATACTGCTTTAAAATGCCAACATAACGTTTTTAATAAACCAAGAGACTACCATGTGATTTTAAAACTAATTCAAAAACCCCAATCCATTACCCAATTTCGTTCATTAGTGTAACCACACCTAGTAAGCAGTAAATCTTTTTCTTTCTTTGGTGCAAGGTGAATAGGCAGCCAATGAAAAGGGCAGATACAAACAGCCCAACTTTCACATGTCCCTGTCGGACTTTTGTGACAGATATGTGCAGAGAAGGAATACATCTGAAACAATCTCCTAGCGGTAAGGGCACAAGCTTTGCATGCAAACAGTTCCTGCTATGCCAGCCAGAGGATGGTGGTGGTTTTCTCACCACTGCTCTCCTTTCCCATTCCCCACACCTGCTCTGTGCGTTACACCTTGGCCCTTAGGGCCTTGGAGGACAAAACATTATGGGCTGGGCTAAGACCCCACTCCCTCCAAAAACATAGCCATGTACAGAGTTTTTGGGCACCCTTTCCCATAATGCCTTGGCCCCTAGTTCCAGAATTAGTGTAATATAGTGTACAGTGGTACCTTGTATAAAGGAATTCATTCATTCCAAATGAAATTATGTAAGCAGTTTTTCCTTTATACAAACTTCCCATAGGAATGCATTGAAAATGGAGTAATCCCATTTTTATGTTGTATGGATTTGGGCCATAGGCAACTCTGTTAAGCAAATTTCCCCTATCTCCAGAATATTTTATGTTGTACAAATTTACATTATACAAACTGTTTGTTATACAAGGATCCACTGTACTGTTAAGTGCTGCCTAATTGAACTGAAATATCCCTTTAGTGACAAACCTGGCGGAAACATAACAGACCTTTAAAACAAAGAACAATTGCCAAATTTCAGACTGTTGATTTCTAGGGTTTTCATGTGAGACACCTTTAATTTGGGGGGGGGTGAGATTGGAGATCGTAAAAGGAAAAGGATCCTGGACAGGCAAAACACTTTGTGCCCCACTCAGAAACCCCTCCATCTGTCAATTTGTTTCACCTGAGAACTGAACCTGGCCTTTCTGTTTTGATCTGAACTGATCTGATTTTTGCTTATTTGGTTAATAACTTACAATTTGTTTGAATACACAACACACATTCATTTCAACACTAGTTTCAGTCAGCTCCTTGCCAGACCAGGCGGAAATAAACAGTCGACACACGTTTGCTTTGGGTTAACAAGGGCCACAATTTATTAACAGTATTAAACTCAACATAACTTGTTATGAGGGCCTGGAGCGTAGCGCACATTTTGTGGTTGTTAATTTATCTAGGTCCCTTTCCACACGTAAATTTCCTGCGGCCTGTTTTACTGCCGCAGAGCGGATGCCTACCAATGTAGGCGTCCCCAATGTTAATCAAGCCTTGGCAGCCCTTTGAATGTGGCAGGTTTTATGCTTTGATTGTGCCTGTTTAATACTGGCCCTAGCTACTTATTTATGGGCTGCCAAGCACACTGACGATGTCGATTAATGTTTGGACCTAGATAATCAATAGTTAATTCTGCGCTACCCGCCACCAAAGAGGCGCACTGACGCCTCTTTACCCCAAACGGCCGAACAATGCGGCCGACAGGCCCTCATATAAATCTGAGAGGAACAGATCCAGGCCCTTGTCAGACAGGTGAATGCCATCAGGCCGAAACAGGTCAGGTTTTCGTGCCGTGATCTCAGGGTGCCAGATGACAGAGCCAAGCTCCGTTTGGACAACACGGGCCACCTCACGATTGACTCCCTTCCTGGCCTTGTGCATCTTCTGGGGGTGATGGAGCGGACCCCACACCAACCTTGGAATCATGGCAGACCACATTATAATCGTGCCTGGGCGATGCCTCTTAAATGTCCTCAGGTCATCGATGACCTGGAGGATGAGGACTTGCCGGACGTCCGTGTCAAGTCATTTCCACCGAGGTGGACCACGACAATGGCCGGGGGAGGGTCAGGGGGATCACTGAGGGCCGTTGGTAAGAATGCCCTCCATAACATCCCCCTTCTTCCCCTCCACACCAGGTCAGCCCACTGTCCCAGGCCGAGATCGCGGCCACGTCCTGACTGCACAGCAAACTTGGCGGCCCAAAAAACAAAACTGTGGCCGTAAATGATGACACGCACCCGTCCTCCTGGAGCGAGACCTGAAACAAAAAACAGAGAGAACTGGCCCGGTTTCACCGGTCCGTTAAAGGGCGGACGTAGGCCTTGAATTGCCTAGACCGCCATCGACCGATCCGCTGAATCCCAGCTGGATCGACCCCGATGGCCGCGGCCGTAGAGGCAGCACCAATCCTAAACGAGTGCGTGCCAAAACGCCAACCAGATATACCCGCGACCTGGAGCGCCCTGGATGAAACATGCCAGAATTGATACCGGGTCAATGGAAATCCGGTTTGATGCTGAAATAAGTACCCCCGACCGGCGCCAATCTGGCGGGTGTACCGGTGTAATGCTAAAATTGGGCAGATTTGGGGCAGTGAACACCTACCTAGGCGTATCTCTGCGCCTCTGCCTTTTTGATCCGTCTTGGATTTACGGATATGGAGCACAACATGATCCTCGTAGAGGGCCATGTCGTCCCACTGGAGGGCAGTTTTTGATGCATCCATTTGGGAATGGGCTACCAGTTCGCTGACTCTGAAGGCCCCAAAAAATGCCACCAACGTGGCAGCCTGGAATAAACCAACTTCGAACGGATCAGAACACACCTGCGGCCAAACCTCGGCCAACTTACACAGCATCCCTGGGGATATAGGGGTCCTGTCATCCTGGGGCCTGCCCCGCTCCCTTGCCCAGCCCTCTATCATTTTTCCTATCCTAAACTGACAGTCTGGAATGTGGAATCCCTGGGCCCTGGCGTAATAGTACAGGGCCGACAGTTTGCCCTGTATGGTTCTAGGGGCCAGGTTTTTGAAATGTAAATGAACTGCGAACTGGACTAGTTGATCTGCCGAGGCCGGCCACAGTTGAGAGAACCCCTCATCAGCGCAAAATCGCGCGTACTCAGCACAGGCCGTCGAATACGCCCGGCGAGTACTGGGCGCCAATGCCAGCCCCATAGCCCGATTAGCCTCTACTCTCCAAGCCTCCATACCTCGATTGGCAGAATGTCGGGATCCAACAGCGCCTGAGGTGCTAACGATCTGAACCGCTCCATCTGTTGGCGGGACAGAGCGTCAGCAAGCTCATTCCGGACCCCCGGAACATGGTGTGCGCGGAATAATATGTTGAACCGGAGGCATCGGAGGGTAAGGGCGCGGACCAGTCCCATGACCCGTTTTGATTTGGAGGTCAGGGTGTTCAGTATATGCACCACCGCTTGGTTGTCACAATTGAATTGCACCACCGAATTAGCTAAACGCTCTGCCCACAAGAATACGGCCCCCGACTATGGGAAACAATTCCAAATATGTGAGGTCCCGGGTAATGCCGTTGGCCTGCCACTCTACCGGCCAAACGCCGGCGCACCATCGACCCCGGAAATAGAGTCCATAGCCCAATGCCCCCGATGCATCGGTCTGGACCTGGAGGTCTGGTGTGGCAATTGTTTCTGATCGCCAAAAGCAAATACCATTGAATCCAGACAAGAATTGAAGCCAAATCACTAGGTCGTTTTAATATCCGCAGAAACACGGCGCCGGTGATGAGGACTACGTAGCCCTGCAATGGCGTCGCAGAGTCTGCGGAGGAAGGCCCGACCTGGGGCCACCACCCTACATGCAAAATTTAAGTGCCCGATTATCTGCTGCAGCTCCCTGAGCGTGGCCTTCTTCCGCGCCAAGAGCGCCGTCAAGCGGGCCTGGAGGTCTACTAACTTCTCCTTAGGTAGCCTACACGTTTTGCGCTACGGTATCTAGCTCGATACCCAAAAATGTAAGCGTAGTGGTAGGGCCCTCCGTCTTATCCTCCGCTAGTGGTAAACCTAACTCAGCGGCCATGGCGTGGAATGTAGCCATGAGAGACATGCATTGCTGTGTGCCAGATGGTCCCGCGAACAGGTAATCATCCAGGTAATGAATGATGTGGGAACTACCCGTTCGCTGGCGCACTGCCCATTCTACAAAACAGCTGAAGCGTTCAAAGGCCGAACAAGAGATTGAGCAGCCAAAGGGCATGGCTCTGTCCAAGTAATAGCGTCCTCAAATGCAAATCCCAAAAGCTCCACATCGTCCGGGTGTACTGGGAGGAGCCGGAAGGCCGATTTAATATCACACTTACCAATTTCGGCCCCCACGCCGCAACCCCGCACCATCCTGACGGCTGCGTCAAAGGAGGTATAACGGACACTACATAGTTCCTGCGGTATCATATCATTCACCGACGCCCCCGCTGGGAACGACAGGTGATGGATGAGGCGATATTCGCCTGGCGCCTTCTTGGGGACAATGCCCAAGGGCGATACCCGGGTGCGGGGAGTCGGTGGACGATCGAATGGTCCCAGGATCCTGCCCGCTAGCAATTCAGATGCTATCTTTTCCCGCACTATCGCCTCCTTACCTAATACGGATTTTAAGTTGTCAGCGAATAAGGGGGCTCGCTCCCCGATGGCCGGTATGCGGAAGCCGAACATAAAACCATTCAAAATGTAAGCAGCGTCCTCCCGTGAGGGGTAGCTACGAAGCCACGCCCTCAAAATTGGCACTCGAATGGGACTAGGTCCCTTTTGGAGGAGGGGGTGACCCCGTTTGGTTGCGCTTGCCGCCAGTATCCCTTCCACCGCTGTTGCCTGGTCTGCCCCTTGGGCAAGTGGAGGCCGGGTGGTTAGAGCCGCAGGTGGAGCACATGTGTCTAAATTTGCACTGGCGGCGCCCACACGACCCCTTACTATTGTATTCGAAGCAAACCAGCCGGGGTTGAACCGGCTGGCCCGCGTTTACGCGGGGAGTACCTATCTGGCCAGGGCGTGCGATGGCGTGGCCGCTATCAAACCTCTCAGTCATGGCCTGGCGAGGGGCGCTCATCACCCTCAGCCACAAGTAGCTATGGGGCCTGTCCCAGCGAAGGGTAGGATCCTTGGCTATCCGGCGACGAAAAGCTTCGTCATATGCTAGCCAAGCAGATGCCGGGAAGTCCGAACGGGCCCTAATAATGTTGTCCAAGTAATGCCACAGCACCGCGCCCTTGTGTGGATGGGCCTCGGTATAGATGCCCGCATACATTACAAAAGCCGTCAGCCAATTATTCCAAGTTTTTTCGGGCTTCCTCTTCCTAATTCTCTCTTTTTCCTTATCATCCAGCTTTTCCAGCTCTTTGTTATCAATTTCCCTATTCAGTAAGTCAAAGATGTCTACATACCTTCCGGACACAATCTTTTCTCGCATAGCATCCGAAAGGTGATCACCTAATGGCAGGGACTCATCCCCCTCCGGCAAATCTAACGGGCTGATTGCCGCCTCCCCCGATTCCTCCTCTATCCTGGTGGTGGACTGCGCGGAAGGGGCTGGGATTCCACTGCCGGCCCCTCCGTGCACTATATCAGGGCCTGTACAGGGGTCCGTCTGGGCAGCCGCCTCCGCCAAAACCGGGCCGTGCTCTCCCGGGGCTGGTGGAGGCATGATAGGAGGCCTGAGTCCCAAGGAGTCAGCTACAACCTGTTCTTGTACCACAGGGTTGCTCCCAGGCCAAGGCCAGAGTACCCGTCTAGGTGTGTAGGTGTGCTCAGTGGACTCACCCGGTGGAGGGTTGTAGATAGGTGGACGTGGCTGTGGCCGTTGAGGGGTGCTGGATGTCGTCAGGTCAATCGCCTGGTCCTGTGGCTGCTCAACAACGGCCTGGCTGGCCGGCGCCGATGCGGATCCCCCGATGGGAATCACTGGTAGCGATGGTGCTGCCTCAGTTGCTGACGTGGTCTGGGCTGCCAGATGCGAACCTGCTGATACCTGGGGTGAGGGTCCCGCCATAGCGTTCTCCAAAACAGAAATACGGGACATCATGAGGTCACCCAGTACTTTAAGGCCCGCCCTGCGATATTCTTTGCTGCCCCTGGCAGGCCTCCCCCCATATGAGGC
Source organism: Phrynocephalus forsythii (assembly GCA_029282475.1). Lineage (NCBI taxonomy): Eukaryota > Metazoa > Chordata > Lepidosauria > Squamata > Agamidae > Phrynocephalus > Phrynocephalus forsythii. Next base: position 97,670,601 of record JAPFRF010000005.1, read on the forward strand.
TTCCATTCCCTTTTGCTTGGCACGCTCTTTTTCCAGGCGGGATAGTTTGCTCCACGCTGCTGCAAATGGTTGCCAATCCTCATCGGATGAGGATGAAACTTCTGGAGCTGGCAAGGGTGCTTGCCGCCTGCGCGGCTGGGCCTTGCCCTTGCCCTTGCTGGTGCTCGGTTTAGGTGGCATAGTGTAGTAAACAGACAATGCTGAGCTCCAATCTCGGGTCCCTCTATAAGCTGGGGCAGTGTATCACTAGATGCCCCACCAATGAGACCCAGTAAGGACTCGGGGAGAAGGATGGAGGCGGATAACCCAGTAGGCTTATAGATGATGATCAAGATGCCCCCTAAGATGGCCGCCTACTCGCCAAAATGGCCGCCCTCCCCCCAATACACTGCCTTTTCCTGCCCTGGTGCAAATGGTCGGATAGCCAGAGAAAGAAAGACAAAACCAGCAAAAGATATGTAAGCCCGGGTGTCCTTTCACGTCGCTTCTCTATCCCCCCCCAGGGATGACTGATGATGGAGGTGGATGGACAGGCCACGTGGCAGGGACCCCAGGAGCGGACAAATGGCCGCCGCAACCAAGCCGGGGCCTGGGTTGTGCGTGCCGGCCCTTCGCTCCCCCAGGTAAGATCCGCTCTATGCACAGGAGGCTGTGCTGCTTGGCCGTATTGGGGCTGCTCCAAAACAACACAACAAGGAGACCTTGCCAAAGCCCGGGATTGAACCAGGGACCTTTAGATCTTCAGTCTAACACTCTCCCAGCTGAGCTACCTTGGCTGCCCATAAAAGTTCCCCGCTTCTCACCGCCTCCCTCCTGTTCCCCGTGGGTGGGCGGCCCAAAGGGCTAAGCTCCCGTTGTCACTCCCGCTCCTCCGCCCCGGGCTCTGTCCCGCTACCCCAACCCCTTCAAAGGGTCGCCTCAACACCCCCCGCCGAGCAGGCTCACAAGAGCCTGGCTCCGCCGCCCTCCCCCTCCCGGTTCCCTCCCACTCCCCTGAATAAGAATTAAATTTGAAAGGACTCAGCCTTATCTCCGATCTGCACGCCAGCTGACGGGCGGCAGCCGGAGAGTGCTTCGCTGCTTCCTGCAGCGCTGTAGAGCTCCTTATCGCCCCGATCTCCGCTGACCAGCTGTCAAGCGGAGCCGAGGCTGGGGCGAAACCTGCCTTCTCGAAAGGCAAGTCAGCGCAGGAAGGTCGGGGGAAGCGCGGAGGGGGCTCAAATAGTTGCGATCCCCCGACCTGCACCGCGCGACGCTTCAGCCAACCGGCGACTGGTTCCACCGGCTGGCAAAGATGCCCCGCCTCCGCATGCTGCGGGACGGAGCTGCCATTCTTCGCAGTTTCAAATGTACAATTCTCCCCTTTGAGAACTACTTGAGTTTGTTCTTTTCTGAATTACACATAATTTGTTTTACAATCTGCATTGCATTTCTAAACTAAAATGATATTCAAAAGGTAAATCTGCAGCTAAGAAGCAAAATATTTTTAAAAACCTAGTATTTTGCTTAATCATTGCAAAGATTACCTCTCATATATTTGTCACCTATGGGATGTTTGCAGTATCTTTCATCATTAGGATGATTTGTGGGTTTAATCAATGCACCATATAATTTCTTTTTCCCAATCATTAATGTCACCGTTCAATAAGCATGGTTCCACCAAAAGCTCTGTGACAATCTAATGGGCAGAGTCTCCAAACTGGGTATGTAAGGTGACAATCTACTATCCCATATTTATTGCCTTGAAAATATGTTTCACTCTATCTGGGATGGCTTATATCCAGACGCAATTAAAAAGAAATAGTTTTTCAGGGCAGACTTTGTGAGATTTGTATAAAACAATTTATTATGGAGCAAAGTCTGATAAGATGCTATAAAGGGTTGATGAGTCTGCTCTTTTAAATTAATAATACCACTAGAAGGGCAAGACTTGGTATTTATTATAAATGCTCTCCTTTACTCCAAACTTTAAATATCCCCTGATAATATCTATTGCATGGTTTTAGAGGGTTATGCTCTAAAATCCAACCACATGTTCATGAACATGACACCTCACCAAACTTAGTTACCAACTTCAAACCAGATTACAGGGACATGGCTCTTATTCAGCAAACCAAATATCTGTGGCACCATGAACATCAACATATTTATTTTGTATGAGCTTTAATCTACCCATAATCTTTAAATAAATCGGTTAAGGTTTCAAACCATCTCACACATCCCTTTTTTGTATTCTTATTTTTTATGACAGTTAACATCTATGACTCACTGTATGAGTACAGGAGACTTCCATTGACAGGAGTACACAATCCAATGGCCAGACTCCTATTGCAGAAATTCTGCTTTTGAAAGAGTGAAGAAATCATTGTCAGGGGGACATTTTTGACAACATTTCACTCCATAATTTATGAAAGATAATATTTTCTCACCGCTGTAAAGTAGAGGGAGCCCAAGCCACCAACACAGTTGACACCCAGTCTCTGGGTGGTTTAAGGGAGAATGAATAGAAGAGGGAAACTTAATTACAGTATGCAGGCCACACATTCAGATCCAGGCTACACATCCAGATCCAGGAATTAATCTGGATGAAGAATCTCTGGACACATGAAAGGGAGAAGTTGATAATAACAAGAGAAGAGGCAGAACGGAGAAGGAACTATCATCCATCCTTCATATTGGGGGAGTGAGAGAGGAGAGAGAGCAATAGGAAAATTCCAGAGCCTAGGAAGCCCCAGAGTAAGAAGGAATAAGGAGGATAACAAGTGCCAGTTTCACTTCTGTTCCATATTTTCAAAAAATTAAATTTCACGTTAAACAGAGGTCTTGATTTATGACTGTCATATAATTGGCAACCCATGCTCACACAAATCAGCTGCACTAAGCACTGAAGATGAGATGAAATTGATTTTTGAAGATATGCAGAACAGTATAACAAGAGTGTCAACAGAGTCACTATGGATTTTCAGTTTGCATTCGAATAACAGCTTTAGGTAAATATTTGAAGATTCAAATGACAATGTCACTATTATAAACAACACCCAAAAGGCAAACAATGCAGTATTACTCAAAATTTAGATGGTCTAGAAACGTTACTCAGTTCAGTCAATGAAATAAGTAATGGACACAATCTAGAAATCAATGTCAAGAAAATGAAGTTCCTAATAATCAATTTTAAAAAAGCAGTCCAAAAATGCAAGTAAAGATCCTGAATTAATATGTGGAATGTAAGTTTTTTGGTATTTGGTTGAACAGTGGGAGCTTAGCTGCATTCCAGGGAGTCCTGAGACAACCTCTATAAGATAAACAATGTAATATACAACAAAAGTGTCTCAGATAATGCATATTGTACAAAACTACTCAGTTGCACCTTATGGCATGGACATAAGTAACAGTAGAGCAGATAGAAATATTTGAAATTTGGATTTATTGAACTAATTTCCACAATTGAGAAAGTGAACAATGATGTAATAATGGACATTATTAAAGACCAAGAAATCACGAAGCACAAAGATTCAGAAAGCAATACTATTTCAATTATGTAACAAGAAATGAGAAGTACACATTCTTGTAGCTGGCGATTCAAGGGAAAGAAGTATAGGAAGGAGAAACGCCTACTAGGTTAAGAACTGAGCCTCGTGACACTGTGGTTAAACTACTCTTCTGTATTCAAGCCTCTGCTCTTACCCTGAGTATGATCTTCACAGCTTTAGGTCTCCAGCTCAAGGTTTGCTGAGCCTTCCATCCTTTGGAGGTCAATAAAAAGAGTATTCAGTTTCTTGGGGGAGCAAGTGTTGTTTGCATAATGTTGTAAATTGCCCAGATAGTGCTTTAGCACAATGGGTCAATATATTATAAGTCAAAATAAGAGCCTGATAGACAGGTTTGAATGCAGCATAACATCACAATTTGCAGCTGCTGCATCTAAATAACATGTACTTCTTTGAGATCATAATGAGGAGGAGCCCTCTGAGGGAGGCAAAAGGGAACTCTACATAGCATCCCAAGCATGGATGCAAATGAACCCTTGTTTGTTTGACTTATATACTGCACTAACTGGCCTGGAAGCCACCAGAGTTGATCTTCTTTCCCTTATTTCCCCCCAATAGTCTGGAATTGGCTGAATACCATTTCCAGGGAGTTTTTACAACAGGCTTTTTGAGGTGAATGTTGTTGTGTCGTTACAATTGTGACGAACTCTTCATGACCCTATGTCCATGGAATTTTTCTTGGCAGGAATACTGGAGTGGCTTGCCAGTTCCTACTCCAGGCACCTACAGCACCTGATATTCCCTGGTGGTCTCCCATCCAAGTACTAACCAGGCCTGACCCTGCTTAGCTTCCAAAATAGGCAAGATCAGATGTGCTTTGGGCATCTAGGCAGCTCTTTGAGATGGATAGAGGTGGATTTATTTGGGAAAGGGAAATTATTCTCTTCCTAGCACAGATCACTCTCCTCCCATTTATCTTGATGGGTTCTGTTAACAAAAGCCTAGTGCTGCCCAAGGCTGAATACACATGATTCAAAAGCACCCTTTAACAAGCAAAACATTCAACCTTCTGAATGGGCGAATCTGTCAGTATTGTTTTCTTCCAAATCTCTCTCTCTCTCTCTCTCTCTCTCTCTCTCTCTCTCTCTCTCTCTCTCTCTCTCTCTCTCTCTCTCTCTCCCTCCCTCCCTCCCTCCCCCCCTCCCTCCCCCTCTCTTTCTCCCTCCCCCCCCTCTCTCTCTGTGTTTGTGTGTGTTGCATCAGATTTATAAAGACATGTAAAAGTTTTGCAAAGTTTTTAATAAAAAGAAGTTTGCAACTGAAATTCTCATTTGTCTTTATTCAGCAAGGGCAATTACCCACACTCCACATTCTAGCAGCCTATTAGGGATTAGGTTTTGGTTCTTGTAATAATGAACACAAGGAGGAATGGCCTGCTTGCCCTTTCCCTATAGGTTCTTCCAAGCAGAAGCAGCACAGAGACACACAGGCAGTGTAATATAATAAGTTTGTGACACACAGGCAGTATAATATAATGAGCCACTTTTAAACTTTCAGCAAAGACAATGGTTTCCCCCCTTGCCATGTATTTTCTGAGACACAAGTGATTAATGGTTTGAACACTGTGGAATGCATTTCACCTGTACATGGAGGTGCATGGGCTTAGGAGTAGGACGCTAAACCTGAGAGTTGTACGAGATGCAAAGAAGATGTGGAAAATATGTTCTTATTTTATATCCAAGGAATATGTTCCATGCTTATATTGCATGTTTACTGGGAACCAAGTCTCTCCTGCAAGTGCCCTGCTCACTTGTAGGTGTGTGCAGGGTTGCAGCCTTGATCTTTTTATTCAATATTTGTGCTTCTGTAACTGTTTGAAGTGGTTGAAAATTAATCATTAATTCATTCTCTTCACTTTAAATAAACAGTGCACTGGAGTCAATGGATATAATCATTAACTGATGAAAGAACAGTTAACACCAATCAATATGTGGCATCCAGAAAAAAAAAAGAATGAAATCCAGGAAGAGACTTCTTTGCATACAATATTTGTACAAACATCTCAGTTGTATGTCAACATCAAGCGGCTCTTAGAAGATACCAGAGAAGACTCCAGGTTACTCTGCATCTGCTGGTGCAAATTTTTCCCAATAAACACTGAATAATACATAAGATTAATTTGATTGCTATTGAGCGATATAATCACAGCATGTCTGACCTTGGAGTTGCACTAATCAAAGAATAAGATGTGCACATTTTTCTAAGCACATCTATGTTTCTCCCCTAATGTTTCTCTTTTATCATTAGGTATACGTGGAAGCCTTCCCACAAGGCATCTTGTAATCAAATAAAGGGCATTCAGATAGGGGCTGGCCCAAGCGTAACTTTGAGGAGTCATTCAGACTTGTCTTTATCTAAGTTTGTGACTTTCTGAAAGAAAGAAAGAAAGAAAGAAAGAAAGAAAGAAAGAAAGAAAGAAAGAAAGAAAGAAAGAATCTCACAAATTAGAAAAACACAAATGACTATGACATGGGATGAAAGCAGAGGCCACGTAGCAGCATCAGTTTCAGGGATGTGGTAGATCTTACATAATGTTTGTAGTGTGCAGAGTTGGGACCCGCACCTTCTCAGGACAGATAACTCCCCAAATCCTCTTTGTTTTTTTTTTGTTTGTTTTAAACATCAGGCTCTTTGTTCCATCCCTTAGTCTTCCCAAAATTACAGAAATAAACTTGATTCTTCTGATTGTCCCCATTTGTCCAAGCACTGTATATGTATTTCTCACGCATCATACAGTGGTACCTTGTATAAAGGAATTAATTTGTTCCAAATGAAATTATGTTAAGCAAATTTTCCTTTATACAAATTTCCCATAGGAATGCATTGAAAACGGAGTAATCCCATTTTTATGTTGTATGTAGAGATGGGCACGAAACAGAAAAATGGTGTTTCGGTTTTTCGTTTGTCATTGAGAGGTCTGTTTCGGTTCATTTCCATTTGTCATTAAATTTTTGAAAAATTTTGTTACTGTTTTTCATTTTTTCGTTTGTCGTTTCTACCTGCTTTTTGTGTGATTTTTAAAGCATTTCTGTGCACAGGCATCCTCCAATGCCCCAGACCAGAGGGAAAACACTAAAAAAAATGGATGCTGGCAGAGACACAGTATAGACTAGGTATGCAGGGAGGCTGCAAAGGCAGCGGGGGGCGTTGCCCAGGGTGCAAGGCAGCTGCAGAGGGAGGGTATTCACCGAGAGCTACGCAGCACGCATGCACACAGGAAGGCTGCAGGACTGAAGCTAGAGTCGCAGAGACAGCAATCCCACCCTAACTCCCACCAGAGACTGCAAGGAGGACGGGGCTGCCAGACCTTTTTATTCCCTCTGTGGCTGCCAGACCTGCCCGCCCAGTCTGCAGCCTGGGCATGCTATTGGTTGAACATGATCCCATCACATGGCTTGCCTCCATTTTGTGGCTGGTGTGACATCCATTTTAAAGGGAAAAGAAAAATACATTGCGAGGGGAGAAGACAAAAACAAACATTTTAAGGACCCCAACCCCCTGGTAGGTATTATCAGACAATATAAATAATTATCGCTGCATTTTTATGGATGTCCAGGGTGTTTTTAACATTTAAAACAGCTCATTTCATTGCATGTCGCCATTAACGGAAACGAAACATAACAACCTCAATTTTTGTGGTTCTGTTCATTTTGTTTCATTTTCATCACAATTTTCATTTGTCATTTCGTTGCATAACGGAAACGACAAACGGTAGCGGAAACGAAAAAATATTTGTTCCGTGCCCATCTCTAGTTGTATGGATATGGCCCATAGGCGATTCTGTTAAGCAAATTTCCCCTATCTCCAGAATATTTTATGTTGTACAAATTTTATGTTATACAAGCTGTTTGTTATACAAGGGTCCACCGTATATAGTTTATTATAGGGAGCATACAGTATTTCTGCATTGATTACCATTTTCCTCCATCACCTATGATTGTTTAAAGAAATTTGAACTGTAGGTGTATATTATCCATGAAATGCAGCTCTCTAATAAACACTTGCTTTGTTTGTTCATTTTTTAGGTATTCACTGTATATTCTGTCCTTCAGTTGAATACTCGGGGTGTTTTACATAAAAAAGAAAATCTGCAAAAAACTAACAACAAAAAGCCATAACAGTGATAATAATATGATGTCCCATCTTTATCCAATATCATGTGCATGATGCACACAGGTTGTTTTTCAGGCAAGGTACATTGACACAAAGGTGCTAAGAGCTACTTTCTCATCTTAGTGTTCACCATTAACAAATTGTGTTCGTATAGGAAATGACTCGTAATTTGCACAGAGGAAATTAGAAAGGAGTTGCCTTAATTGCAATCTTTATGCATGCAGTAAAGGGAATCTTAAATTATGTCAAGTCACAGTATCTCATTCATGCATCCAATCATGTGTATGCAGCAGCATCATTTTTTTAATTGGTTGTGAAACTCTATACCTGTGCCAAGGTTTCTAGCAGTAAATTTGACAAAGCAAGGAAAATTAATGAAGAGCATTTGAGAGGCCTGTGAACTGCTGTGAGGCCCTATTATCGTAGCAAAAAGAAAAAGTCCACTGCCACTTCCAATAAAGGAAAGTGCATCTGTGAACCATATGTGGAAACTAGGTAACCTTCATTGTTTCAAGGAGCTTCTTTATTGCCCTCTCCGTCAACAGGTCTTACCAATTTGAGACTGTCTGCCTGAGGGCCCAGGTTTTTCATCTTTTAATCCAGTCTTTGTACAGCATGTCCTTATTGAGGTCTTTTATAAATATCAGTGAAAAGGGAAAATTCCTTCAGAGGAGCATAGTTTGCTATGTGTTTTGTGTTTGGTGCAGTTTGGTTTGTCCTGTTTTCTCATGACCACATGTGTTTTCAGTAAGAATGAGGTGTTCTGCAGACTTCTGGCATGGTGCTAGGGATGCAGATCATTCGGTGTGGTTGGGAGTGCCCTTGATTATCCTGTTCTGCAGTTTGTGCAGTTGTTTCATTTGCTCCCAAATAGAGTTGTAGGCAGCATCCTCTTTGGTGACAACCTTGTGGCATTGGCAGTGGGTTGTGATACTAGAAGGGAGGGCAAATAAACCATCTCATTGCCCACTTCTCAAAAAAAAATTATCCTAAGTGACACAGTGCTATTTCAGATACAATTCAATATCCATGCTAGGTTGATATATTGCTGTAGCACTATATTAATAACTTCACATCAATTTTATTCTAATTTATGATCCTTTTCAGCATTTCTGAGGTAAAGAATGCCATTCCCTTCTTCCAGGCTGCCCTTGGACTCTGCGGTTTGCCAAGGCCACACAAACCGGTTGTCCTCTCTGGCAGAGTGGGAACTCAAACCCCCAATTCTCTGGCTGCACAGCAGATGCCTAAACCAAAAAGCTATTCAGCCAGCTAAAGTATACTTAAATTTACAATGTCTCATAAAATATGTTATTTCCTTTTGGCATCTTGTTCCTTCATTTTACTCTTCAAACTGCAAACTTCATAGTTATTAAGGGGCTACAAAACCCATTGTAATTAGTCTAATCGGGTTTATTTGCCACCATCTTGAATTTTTAGTGTCTTATCTTCTTATTGGATCGGTTTTCACATGCTCTTATATGGATTAATATTTTATTTGTTTTATCATGTTTTCTATGCTGTACACCACCCAGAGTTCCTTTCGGAAAGTGCACCTTAGATTAATTTTCTCACATTTAACCATGTATAGCCCTTACTTGACTTTGCACAAAGTGGGCAAATTTAAATGCTCTGCCCCTCACAAGGTTTATTTAGCTCCTCCATATCAAACTTTTAAAAGTACCCTTGTGTCTTGGATGGTTACATCCTCTTCCACAGCCCTAACCCATTTCATTTTTCTTAAAATAATTAAAATATTGGGAGAGTAATTGGTTTTTCTGAAAAATCCACCCTGATTTTTGTGTTTATGTACTTGTAACTCCTCCGAGAAGCCTCAGGGGGTGGGGGGAGTAATTGTATCGCCCCACGCCTCTGCCCTGCACTCCTCCAAGAAACCTCAGGCTGTGCAGGGGGCTGGCGGGGGGTGATGCGATCGCCCCCACCACACCCCCGAGGCTTCTTGGAGGAGTTACAAGTACATAAACACAAAAATCAGGGTGGATTTTTCAGAAAAACCAATTACTCTCCCAATATTTTAATTATTCAAAGAAAAATGGAATGGGTTAGGGCTGTGGAAGAAGATGTGACTCTCTAAAAGCGGTGTTGGGCACTGCCCCGCAATCTCCATTGAAATGCATTGAGCCAATGCATTTCATTGGAGAAGTTTTCCCCTTTGGAATGCATTGAGCCAATGTTTTCTAATGGGGAAAATTTTCTCCATTGAAATGCATTGAGCCAATGCATTTCAATGGAGACGGCCCTGGATGAGAAGTCTTGGGGCGGGGCAGCGGGTGGCAGTGGGAGCTCAGATCCCCTTTCCACCGTGGCAGGGGGATCTGATTCCCCCCCGACCCCCAACCCCCGACCCGCTTCCACATATCGTGGATTTTCAGGCATTGTGGGTCGGGTGGGTCCCTAACCCCCGCGATACATACATTCAGAACCAGGAAATTGGGGGAACATGGCATCTAGCAAGAGAGATGGAGTTGTGGTAGACTATTGCCACTCTATTGTCCCATCCCCCTGGTCTGGCCTGTTCTTGCACAGAGAAACTTGGAGGACAGAGCTTAGTGAAGTTAACATCTCCAGCCTCATCCAGCCAAGTCCCTGTGATGCGAGTGAGATCTGCACGTTCTTGCAGGACCAGGTCCTGAATGATTGTTGATTTATCATTCACTGATCTTGCATTTACCAACAAAGTTTTCAGTGCAGGGATCCTGCCACTAAGACTGTCATAATTACCTATTTTTCTAGGAGTAGATTCCATATATCATCAACAAACACTCCATTAAATAATATACAGTCATTCTTGCTGTGAGCTATATCAGCAGCTTACTCTTATACTCCTCTCCTCTGAAATATGTTCTTCTGCTTTATTCTGTGAAGTTTACATCCAAGTAAGTGGGCACAAGATTTTAAAAGTCACAAGCCCACCTCTGGTGAGATACCATTGCTTCTTTCAAAAGTCAACAATTGTTTCAGATCGCAATTGGAAGTCCCCTAGGATGCGCTGAGAAGCTTTCTCATATATAAATCTTTAATACCGGGCCTATTACTTTGAGTGGACCTTAGCTCTATAAGAATAGCCTGTGATCCCTCTAGACCAGCTGATGTTCAAAGCAGTGGCTACAAAGAACAGAAGTAAAGCATGCTGGCCACTTTGCAACACCCCCATCACCCCCATTAATAACTGGGTGTTTCAGGAGGAATTAAAGAATGCTTTCCACAGCACAAAAAGCATTGTAAATTAAAGATGTTCTGGACCTCTGTTTCTCTGAGTGAGTGTAAAGAAGGGGGAAGGGTCCCTCAAAAACTCTCACTGCCAAGATTTAATATAGAAGAGACCTGGAGGAGAGTGCAAAATTGCTGGCCTAGAACAATAAGATTAGTCAACTACATTTTAGGGATAAAACAAGTAAGTCAGCCAGTTTCATCTTTTTGTAGAATTAGGAGGTGATGAGATCTTTGCAGCATAGGGTTACAGGGCTTAAGGTGCCAGCTGAAGTCTCAGGAAATTGGCATGCTTCCCAGCCAGGGAGACAAATTTCTTAAAAAGCAGCATCGGAGGGCAGGTTTATAGCTTGATCAGTCATCCCCACTGATTCTGAGCCAGCAACGGAGCTTACTGGGTGAGTACAAAGGTGTTTGTATGCATCCTTTGGTTGTGCAGAAGCTGTGTTCCCAAAGGCACTGAGTAATAGGACAAGACTGGGAAGAGAACTCATTGTGCTTTGTAGAACAAGGCAGAGTGAAGGACAAACATTTTGATTTGTGAGGCCTCAGCACTAGCAGTAAAGTAAGGTCTAGTGACTCAGTAGTCCCAGTACAAGGCCTGGAAAAATTCCTTGCATGTCATATGTGCAATCCATAAGGCTTTAAGGGATATGAATATAGCAGAAAACAATAAACCAGCAGCTGTGGCTTTTTTAGAGCGAATAAGACTGTCTGCATAGCCAAAGGAAGGATAAAAAGATGGTTCCCTTGTCTGTGGGTTGTGTGTCACAGTTCTCTATTGCATCTCAAAGACTTGGTCCAGGTCTTGGCATTTTATCCAAAAGATTAAGGTGCTTCTGACATGACAGCACTAGTTGTCACTTTACAGGAGAGCCAGATCTTATTCAGATTCTAGGCTTATTTTCCAAGATTCCTCCCATGATCATTTTTAACATCAGCTGGGTCAGGTCAGCAGTCTGTGATGTCATAAGGAGACACTGTGGCCTCAGGTTTTAGCCCTGAAATCTCCAGAAGTAGGAAAGCAACTCTACTACTAGGATGCTTACTGCACAGCAGTCATGTCTACACAAATAAATGCAAATGCTGCCTGTTACTGCCTCCCAGTGACAAATAACCAAACAAAACCAAACTAGTTTGCAGTTGTTGAGGCTCTGAAAGATACCATAGGACAGTGATGGTGAACCTTTTAGAGACCGAGTGCTCAAACTGCTATTCAAAACCCACTAATTTTTCGCAAAGTGCCAATACAGGAATTTAACTTGAATACAGGTGACTGTGAAGGGGTGATGCCGGGTGCCCACAGGAAGGGCTCCGAGTACCACCTTTGAAACCCATGCCATAGATTCGCCAACACTGCCATAGGATAACCAACCAAACATACTTTACTATTTAAAATAGCTCTACCTCTAATTGTAAAGCTTTTTGCTTCCTCTGTTTTACTTCTGAGTTTGATCTCACCTCTTCTTGGTTATTCTAATGTCCTGTTCAATTAGAATTGCGTGTAAAGGAGAAGGCACAAGAATGCTAACTCTGACTGCTCTATCTGTGACTATATCCACTGGACATCTTACTTTACTTTCTGGAAGAAGTTTAATTTTCTAGGATTGTGAATCATGGGAGAGCTTAAAGAAGTCATGGGGCTGACATGGAGAACAATGGGCAGTAGGATCGTGAAATTTGAGATGCTGAGGTCAATATGAATTCCTTCCCTTGGCCTACACTAACCTGGTGTGCTACCTCATTATGTTCCCTCACCAAAACAACCTTACATCAGTTGCTTTGCATTCATCCACCACCCCACCAGGCTTTAGGAAAGGAATAAATGGAACCTTCCCCACTCCCTCCACAAAAGATTTCTATGGATGGTGTCACTTTCACTGCTCAGGGACCCTAACAACAACTTTTTAAAAGTATCAAAAGTGAAATAAAGATGATTCATTCCTGTTCTGCTGCTTATAGGCAAGAGGAGATATGCCTGCCTGCCTTCACTTGTTGGTCTAATTGGAAAAAGACAAATAACCCAAATTCATTGCTGATTCTCAATAATTTCAGAACCTCACATGTTGTGGTAGGACACCCTAAATCATGAATACACACACACACACACACACACACACACACACACACACACACACACACACACACACACAGAGAGAGAGAGAGAGAGAGAGAGAGAGAGAGAGAGAGAGAGTGGACCCTCATACAGCAAATGGTTTGTATAACATAAAATCTGTACAACAGAAAACATTCCGGAGATAGGGGAAATCTGTTTAACAGAATCACCTATGAGGCAAATCCGTACAACATAAAAATGGTCGTGATTAGGGATTACTCTGTTTTCAATGCATTCCTGTGGGAAATTTATATAAAGGAAAATTTGCTTAACAGAATTTCATTTGGAATGGATTAATTCCTTTATACAAGGTACCACTGTACTGTATTTGGCTTTTGTGATGGCTACACAGGTCCTCTCGTTCCATTTTGGATGCAGCCTAAGAATCTCCAAGCTCTGAGCCTCAACTAAGAAACTGCCTGGTTTTTCCCCCATTTTGTCAAGGACCTTACATCTAAGAAATAACTCCCAGAAAATCCATCTTTTGCCATGTTATAACCTATTGGTACTGCTCTGAAGAAGAGGGTTTCGCCCTCAAAATATTAGCAACATTTTTGTTAATTTTCTAGTAGCCTAAATGTGTCACCTGTTCCACTTTTGTATTTGGTTTTTATGATGGCTATACGGCTCCTCAGCTTGTTTTGCTTCAATTGATTTTAATGCAGCTACAACTGTGACTAAACTGCTAAATTGTGTCCATTGCCTTTCTTATGACAAGAAATATAATATCCTTTTTCCTCATCAGTCATGCAAATATTTATTGATTAAACTGAACTGACCACTGCGTCTTTGGATAGAGGTAGATGGCTGAGTGTTCTGTAAGTACTTAATGAAGTATGGACCAGATGTTCAAACAAGCCAACAGCTTGTCGGATAGGCTCCTAATTTGTTTTTTAGGAGACATATTTAAAAGGATGAGGAGCTGCAGCTGTTTCATGCCAGCATTTGTATATACAACTCTGTGTTTTGGAAAAATCTGAAAATTGCATGGCCTGGAGAACCAAATAGCCCCAAAAGGAAAACAAGGAGAATAGATTAGAGAGAATTACTGTACTTTTTAGAAAAAAAACATGGATCAAAGCAAAGTTTTGTGATTTGTTGTATGGCATAAACTTGTGGAGAAACTTAATTGAGAGTAAGAATTTGTCTGTAGGTTGGAAGAGATTGATGGCACATTAAACTGCAGTAGCTGATAGGATAATTAAGTAATAAAACTCTCCAAGTAGTAATTATAGGACATGTCAAATAGAATTATAAGGCAGAAGGCCAAAGGCCAAGTGATTAACCATCAGTAAATTACAACAATTCTCTGTAAATGCTCGGGCTGGTATGCATTAGATCTTGCAGTGGAATAGAATTTTATAAATAACAAGAAGAAACAGGATGATGCATGTACATTCTATAGTATAGTACATAATGGAAACAAGAGGACAAATTCCAATTCTTAATCGACTCTAAATTTCTTGGCTGAAATCTTCATTTGGTCTGAAGACAGAACCAAGGTTTTTTTTTCTCCTCCCCGCCTTCGTCACCACTTCCAAATTAGTCTGTTTTGCCATATCTATTTTTAATTCTGCTAGAATTTGCTCCTCCACATGCCGGGACGCAGGAGGATTTTTATATGTTTTGTTGTTTTAATAGTTCTATGTTGTTTATGCTTTATATCTGATGTATTCTATTGTTGTTGATTTGGTATGTATTGCTTTTGTTAGCCGCTTAGAGTACTACATGTAGTAGATAAGCGGGATATAAATACAAGAATAAATAAATAAATAAATAAATAAATGCAGAGGTGATGTACCACTATTTTTAGATTGGCATTTTAGAAGGTCAGGCAGTGCTACCGTGCTAATTATCAGTTCCATGTTCATTGCCTATATTAGAATACTGAGATCTAAATCCAACTGGTTCTTCAAACTAGAGCAACCCACTGAATCCACCGCCTCATTTTATTTTACTTGATTGTTAAATAAAGTTACAAATACAGGCAGTGAAAAAGAACAATGCAAGTAACAATTCAACTAGTTGACTAAATACAAGCTAATCGCTTACTGTAATTCTAGTTTTCGAAGAAAGATTCATGTTAGTTTGTGCGAGCATATCAGGCAGATGATCAGATTGTGGCAGCTGTAGCTGCTGCCTCCTCCCTGCCACCTTAGTTGGGGGTGGCAGGGAAAGCCTTTTCAACCTTTATTAAGGTGGGGGAATGGAGTACAATAATTGGTTGAGCTCCAGGTTCTCCCAATCCCATCGGTTCACAGAGGGGCTTAGTTAACTCCATTAGCCCCTGCCTCCTCCATTTCTGAGCCAGGTCTGAGTTTGGGTCATTGAGCTGGCACAGTTTGAAGTTCATGGATGGGGTCTAGTCTTCCACCATGAGGCCAGCCAGTTGAGACACTTAGAAAAGGACTCCCATGTTTGTTTGTTCCACCTTTGATGGCTCTGCTGGAAGTGCTCTTTCTGCCACTTCTTCCACCAGCACCTCCTCTGGGTCAGGGCGGGGTTGAGGTGCCCCAGTAAGTCATTTCAGTCTCCAGATGGTCATTGGTGGGGATGGGCTGAAGTGACACACCTCCCCCACATTGTTTCCCTTTAGCAGACTGGAACCTGACTCATTCCTCAGTCCAGAGGTTTTGGATTTCCAGCAGCCAATCTTGTCTGAGTCCACAGAATATGGGAACTAGCTCTTTTGCAGCTTCCACCTGTTCCTCCTCTCTCAGAGTCTGTGGAAAGCTTCCTTCTTCCTATAAACCCAGGCCCCACCAATCCATGGGGTTCTGCCCCACTCCTCAGGTGTGGCTCATCAGCCTCTGCCTCCTTCCTTCCATCTGGGGTTCTGGCTCCTGGTACCTTTAGGGTGCTCCATCACTGAGACCTCCCTGAAGTCTGGCATCTTTCACAGTTTAAGAAGCTCATTATCCAATGAAAGACCAGATGGGGCAGTATAAATAATAGGAGTGTTGGAGAGAGAGGAATAACAGAGATCAGGTGTCATGCCTGATTGAAGTTTGCTGAAAATCCTGAAAGCATTTTATCACATTTTCATTTTTTTAAAAAAGAATGTATTTTACAAATGTAGTTTTTTTGTCATTATTATTTTTAAAACTAAAAAAATGCAAAGTAACCCAAGCAGAAAGCATAACTAAAGAAAAATCTTCACACACACACACACACACACACACACACACACACACACACACACACACACACACACACACACACACAGTAATAAAATATGTGTTCCATTCACCAGGATCATCTGGTGATATAAGCAATTTCCCCTTCATTACAAACCCCCATTACAAACTGTATTAGAGATGGGCACGAAACGAGCAATTTTTCGTTTTCATTTTCGATTTTTCATTTCATTACGTAATGAAACGAAAAATGAATTTTGTCTCCAAAATGAAATGAAATGAAATGAAACAACAGAAATTTTGTCGTGCATTTTGTTTTTGTTGTGGCAAATACATTGAACTGCAATGAATGCTAACGAAACAGCAATTTTTCATTTTTGTTTTCATTTTTTCATTTCGTTACGTAACGAAACAAAAATGATTTTTTTGCAAAAAAATCACAAAAAACAAAAACGAACCGAAACGGACCCCCTAAACGACAAACGACAAACGAAACACGATTTTTTTGAGTCGTGCCCATCTCTAAACTGTATTGATTCTGGTGAGGGTGCAAATGCAATTTTAAAAAATGCAATATCAATAAAATCTTCCCATATATCAACAAAGATTTTTATGTAACATATTAATTTATTATTGATAGCTATATTCCAAACGTCTTTGTAGCATTCATCCAACTGAAAATAATGCTTAACTTTCCAACTGTTTGTTGTCTTTAAGTTTGCTGCTTTTAATAAGTTGGAAACTACTTCTTGCAACTCCATCTCCATTGCTTCCCATCAAATACTGATAAAAGACCAATCTCCAGACAGACTTCTATGTTTAACCCTATTCTTTCATTTATTTCCTTAAGGGCCAAATTGCAGTGTGTTCAAATATTTTCACCACATATAGAAGTACAGTACCATCTCCTGACAAATTCAAGTATTTAAAATGTATATTTTATTCCTAATTCAGAATTCCTAATTCAATATTCCTAATGCAGAACTAGGCTGACCAGTAAACCCAGTGGGACATAAGAAAAGCTTTGCTGAAGAAGACTAGAGAGTACCTAACTCATCATCCTATCCCGACAGTGGCCAAAAATATCTCTATGGAAAGCTCATTATCAGGACATAACTCCTATCCTCATGCACCTGTTTACCAATTAATAAACATAGTGTCCCGTTCTGACAGTAGAGGTTAGGTGGTCCTCCATGAATTGTCTAATTTTCTCTGGAAGTCATCCATGCTTGTGACCATCACTCTATTCAGCCATTAGGAAACCCCACAATGTGAACATGCATAGAAGGATATGCCTAACTCATCCTCTTCATCCTTGTGTGGTTCACACTTTAAGCATTGAGAATATGTTCTTGGTCATATATGGTCTCTACTCATGAGTAAAAATTTTGGAAAATATAGGTTCCTGCTCATGTGTAGAACTTATAAATCAGCAGCAAGAATCTCTCCTCTTCTGACCCAGTGCTAACAAAATGAACAAATGTGATAACATTATGTCACATTACTCCTATTTGCTCCCACTAAATTGTATCATGCTTCAATAAATCTTATTGAATGTGGTAGCAAATTCCACAATGTCAAGAAGTATTTCCACTTATTTACTCTTCTAACATTCATCTTTACTGATTGACCCAGGGTTCTAAGATTATGGAAGACGAAGCAAAATAAATACTTAACCCCCAAAAAGTGTTCATTATATACTGCCACATAACACTTTCTGGGTTGTTTTTGAGTAATTATGCAGACTACATATTGTCCCCACTGACCCAACCAACAGGCTGGATAAAGGAGGGAGTAGCATTGAGGGAAATAAAAGTTTGAATCACTTAAAAGCTGCTCAGGCATATAGAATTTTCCTCAGTGTTTCTATTGTTGTCCTATAGATGACTTCCCACTACTAAAACCGAAGTATCCAAGCCACCATATGGCTGAACTGCATGACTGGTCACATCTTTACCCACTTCCACGCGTGTTTAGAAGTTCCCACTAGAATTCCTCTGGAGAAACTGACATAAGGGCTAGACTTATACAGGAAAAGATTGGAGGGGGGGATGACAGAAGTGAACTTTCCATGGAAAGGATCCAATAAACATGTTCCACTGATAGAACTATTTCCATTAGTGTATTTAGTAGGAAGAAGAATCTAGAACTCAGAAGAGGATCCCACTCTGGCACCTATCTGCTCATAAAACCAGCTTCAAATAAGAGATCTTCACATGAGCAAAGCTGACATTTGCAGAAAGGGGAGAAGAAGGATAAATGAAAGTTGGATCATACAAGTTATGGGACACTAGCACAACTTGAAATGTAGGCCTATGAATTTTCTTTGCAAGTTTAAGTAGATTCGCTTCATAAAGGGAAGATTTCAATAGCACAGTCCAGTTCTCCAACAAACTGAGCATCTGAACCTATTTGCAGTGACAGATGCTACCAGGCAGCCTATATGCAATATAACTGCATGTAGCCAGCATCTTACATGTATATCTATATATAACTATAACTAGGACAAGGCAGCCAGGGCACTGACAGACAATATTGAAAAGTAGCAGGTGCAAAAATTTGCTGCTGGAAGTGTGTGGTCCCCCACCACCACCACCTGAGTGTATGTGCAACTTCCAGTAACTCCTCTCCAGGCAAAAAGTAACACAAGATGAGTGGTCCTAGCATGGAAGTGCCATTGCACCAACAGACCCACACCTCTGATTCATCCCTCCCCCATGTATGGCAATCATGCACTACACAAGCTTAACCAACCTGAGAGGCCCAAACTGCTAGTTATAGCTCTGTATAGGTATAGTGCTGCTGTCTCTAATTGCATGTTCTTTACCACTTGAACTTTCTGATGCTATATTTAGCCTTGACCTTGTGGTATTCTTGGGTATGTCTGTTTCATTTTTCTCTTTCTACATATACAGTTTGAAATCAGTTTGAATCCTGCTATAAAGACTAAGATTTGTCCATGTGGAAGCCTTCAGAATTAGACTAAGAAGGGTTCCAGAAATAGGGTTTACAAGGAATTCATCACTCAGTATTTTATGAAATAACTTTCCCCCAAAGCAATATGAAATCTAAAGGAAAAGCTTTCTGATTCTTTTATTGATCTTCTGCTGTAAACAATTCTCACTTTCTGACATTTTTGTACACTGTTAAAATTACAGCAAATAAATTGTATTATCAACATTCTAGTACTTTGTGCAGTTCCTATTATGGAATGGAAACAACAAAGAGCACTGTAACTAGCTCACCATGAGACTGCATATGTTTCAGAAATCCTTACAAGTTGTGGCTTTTAGACAATCATTCGTGATCATCCATGGATGAAAATTACTCTAGAAAAAATTGCTCTAAATTATAATCTCACCATCATTACAATCTCCAATACTTTTGCAGTTCCACAGAATTTTGCTGTCTGAAGAATTCCCCCAAGGTTTCCTAATTGATATGCTTAATTTTCTAGATCCAGTACAATGGTTAGATGCTATCATCATGTCAACTCTAAGTTTTGTATAAACTTGATGAAGAAGTACAGCATCAACAGAAATAATTCTGTGTTAATCCTTGAACAGAGTTGTTTTAGGAGAAAATTAATCTTCATCTTGATGGAAGTCAACATCCACACCTAGGGTTTTTTTTTGGGGGGGGGGTTGTTAAAATTGTACTTAAAAGAAACATTGGTTGTTCTTCACTCCATTGCTGGAATGAGATTAGACATCAGGTTTCATGTGACTTCACATCTCAACTGAGAAGACTAATGGGAGAGAGGCACAAGGTTGTTATGAAATGGTGCTATCTTTAGAGCATCTTGTGCAGATCTAATATGGGAGCCCATTCATCCATCCAAGACCCTTCCTGATGGCTAGTACAATACTGCCTATTGGACCAGAAGTCATACATCACAACACCGGTTGCAAAATTCTTTCTAGCTGCCTTGTACAAGGGGACGGAGGTTGCATCAACTGTCTACCCTTGTAACGCACCATTGTTTCCTTACTGTATACTGTATTCTTATGTATGAGTCATTTGATCACAATAAAATTTCTGAAATTTATGACCCCAAGGGGGAAGGAATGTTTCATCCTGAAGGCTAAACTGACTCCATGCAAGTACATTTGAGATTGGGCATAAAGCAGTAGTAGAGACAACCCCCTGAAGAGACAACCCCCCCCCAATGACCTGTGCTTTTTTGAAGACATCAAAAGGAGATGATTTAATATAATCATAACTAAAGAGAACTAAAATGGCTTTTAAAATAAGTTCATATCCTGAGAGGATTTTTTAAAAGCTGCATTAAAAGAGTGGGGGCGAATCTAAAGTCAATTTCAGCTAAGCACTGTCAGTTTCTTTTATTTCTAGATCTAAATCCTATAAGGCAATGGTGGCGAACCTTCAGCACTCCAGATATTTCAGACCACAACTCCCAGAATTCCAAGTCTTGATTGCCAATGACAAAGGACAGTGAGAGTTTTGGTCCAAAACATATGGAATGCCGAATGTTCACCACCCCTGTTATAAGGCAGAGGTGAGAAATCTTTGGCCCTCCAGATGTACTGGACTCGAACTCTTAGAATTATGAGTCCATATTGCCAGTGAAAAAGGACTGTGGGAGTTGTGGTCCAAAACATCTGGAGGGCTGAAGGTTCTCCACGCCTGCTATAAGGCAAACCACAATAATTTCATTCTAAAGTAAAAAAATCTCTACAAGCTTTGGCTATAAAAAGGAGCCAAAAGCCTGTAATATGTTTGTTTTTATGGTTTGCATTACATTCTGTTAGGACCAGATTTAGGCCTCTAGAATTCAGCAGCATAAAATTCATATGCAACTTAGTCTTCACTGATTTCCTGGTATCATTTCTAAGCATGACTAAGTCCAGCTCCAGTTTAGTGTGTCTCTCAGTTTAGTCTCATCCTTAAATCTATGTAGGATACTAACAGTAATTGGATAAATGGATTAAATTTTTATCTCCTATAAGGACATGAGAATTACGCTTCTCCCATTTTATCTGGCAACCTGGAGAGATGACACAAAACAGATTAATCCCTTTAGTTTTATGTTGATTTGTGGATCACAATAAATTCTTGGCTACATGATTCAAGGCAATGGTTACCAATTCTGATTTTGTTGTTTTTGAGAATATTTAAAATGACCAGCATAGCCTGAAAGGTTGGGTTTGGCATTAGTAAATAACTCTGACTAGGGTGTAAAATAATCATTTTCTGTATAAATCTGCCATGGGGTAGAAGACAAAAAGCAATGGAATTACTACAGGAGGCAATAGTCTCACTTCCCTACTTTTGTGTGTGTGTGTGTGTGATAAATCCCCTTCCCCTTCCACTATGAACAGAGGAGAATTTTAATGTGCTCTTTCCCCTCTGTTATTTTTAATGAGGCAGAGGGAAACTATGCAATAACATGTTCAGGACATTTAGAGTCGCATGATCAACATTCCCAAAGTAAAGGATATCTGGAGCTATGCTTTCTGTGAAATAGGAAGCATCCATTATACTCTATGGGATTGATCTGAAATAGGTAACATCTATTATATTCTCTAGGGTTCTGAAATTGTGGATATCCATTATATTCAATAGGGTTGTGATGGGGATAAACTACCTGCCATTATCTATAAAACAACACTTGACAAGCCCCTTGTTACTCAAAATCAGAATCTGTCACTTGTGCAAAGTGACTGGAATAAAAGAAAAGAAAAATTAGATCCATACAGTCATTTTTAATATAGATCACAATTTATCTTAGCAATGAAAGAGTCAGAAATTATGATTACCAAGACAAAAATACAGCATATTAACATGTGAGTAACTAAAGTTACATAATCTAGAAGTTGGAAAGTGTTAGTTTTGGTCAACTTCCAGAATCCCATAACCTGAGATGTTCTGGGACCCATAGTCCAAAAAAATGAACTGTCCAAAGATCTGGTATAACCTTTCAGGCTGTAAGGAGCACAGGAGCAAAGTTGGCCAACTTTCTGTGGTGAAGGATATACAAGTATAAGGACTGCCATCACTGCCACTAGTAGAGCCAGTGGCTTTCATGCTTCCCTTCAATATTTCCATTGGCTCTAGACTGCTGGAAAGATGGCTCTTGATTTAATCCAGTGTTTTGCACTGAGGTTCCCATCACGCCTTTCCTGCACCCAGGGAATGGAGTTTCTTGCACTAGTCTCCTGGATATAGTCAGTTCTGTACTGGCCTCAGTTCCCAACACTGAAGTAATATTTGCAATAGACAAGTACAGTTCAGGGCTGTAACCTGGGACCTTTCTGCCACATTCATTAGAGGTGGCTGTCACTGGAGGTGGCTGTCAGCAATTCAATTGAGTTAAAGTAAATGATTCCAGATCTGTTGGCAGCCTCAGACGCTGTGTTATTATGAGGCTAGTCCTTCTTTTCGGGATGGTTCAGCCTCTGCCCTGATCCACCTGAAGGCAGCTCAAAGGCTCTTGACATGAGTCACTGCCTTTCTTCCAGAGCAACTTTCTGAACATATGAAGGATGGGTTCTGACTTCTTTGCTGTAGACCTCCTTGGCTGATCCCTCACTTGGCATTGTAGACCCAGATGTTTCACCCCTCTGCTTCTTTAATGTTAGTGGTATGTCCTCTTCCCCTCTTTCCAGCTGTTCCCTCTCCTCCCCATTGCCAGCAACACCTGGGCTTCCCTCCTCCAAGCCTTCCCTCAAACCCAAAGTGGCAGTTCTTCCCATTGTCTTGTGGTGCTGTGGGATGAGGGCAGTCGGGAGCACTAGCCATGACCCTCCACGGATATCATTTTGTCTGATGAAGTCTGATCAGCTGATAATTCATTTCACTACATACAGTATTTGTTCATGTATAAGACTATATTTTTTACTAAAACTGTTAGATTAAAATTTGAGCACGATCTTATACACAAAAGTAAGCCACTGAGAGAAACACACAGTTGAGAAACTTATTTTGGGATGGGAAGTTGGGTCATCTTATACATGGGGGCGTCTTATAGATGGGAAAATATGGTACCTCCATCCATGAACACAAGACAGTTTCCCAACTGCTTGTGCATGGGCTCATGAAAGGTCTATTTCATGGGCTCCATGGGTCTTCTTGTCTATGGTGTATGCAAAATAACTGTTTGCACGGACAGACTTGGGGCTGTGATTGTGGTGACCTTATATCGGCAGTTACCACTTCATCTTCTGAACTGCTTCATGTTCCAGTTCTATGTCTGCATCTTTAATCTTTGACCTTCTACACTGTCCTGAACCCCTTCCCTCTAGTTCTTTCTTACCCTTTTTAAAAAAGTTTACTTAAGCTCTACCACTACCTCAATGGACACAATAGATTAAATAAAGTGGTTTTCAGGCAGGACCTCAAGAGCGGTTAATTAGTGTCAGTAAAATACATTTGAGAGCTTCACTGAAGCCATTGTAAGTGCAAATTAATTATTTAGAAAGCACAAAAAGATTGAGTGTTTTACCTGTTGGCATCAGTTCAGAATCTTCTAGGCAATTCAGCCTCTAGTCACTGAACTAAGACATTCTAGACTCCAGTCACTTCTTCATTTCACTCTTCTTTCTTTCTTTCACTCAGTTTCAATAAAGTAGTTGCAGAGTTGTTACTCCACTGTTATGCACCATACAGATGCCTGCACTGAAGGTTGTGTGGCAACCTTAATTGAGCACAAGGTAAGGTGATCCACTGTTCTGACTAAGCACTACAATTGCCGTTGTGATGCACAAAAGCAGAATGAACTAGGACTGTTGTGACAAAAGCCTATTACAGAGAGATGAGTACTGGGATTGACATAATTGCTCCTGTCCTGTCCTCCATTAGCCATAATAATGGAATAGATGCATTTAAGGGGAGTGATGACATTTAAGGGCAGCTGCTGACCTTCTCCTAACATTGTTTAGGTCCTCAACTCAAGGCTGCAATTTCTGCAACATGTTTCAAGATACACCATCTGTGTCAGGAAACTCTATATATGTTAACATAGCAGGCCTATTTCCCCATTAAGCTATAGTGCCCCTGCTAGCAGAATCTGCCTTGTAATTCTACAGGCAAGAAAATTATGCTCAGAATTTTATTTGATGATAACTTCATTTCCTTAAAAAATCAACAGGAGAGTCTGGTCTGACTGGAATATGCACTCTAACTACAGTATTGAAACTTTTCATCAGGTAAGCATCAGATATATAATGTGTGGTAAATATCAGTGTTGTCAGAGCAGGTATTGTGCTCTGGTCAACACTTGGCCCAGTTTCCCTGATCCAGAAATCTGTACATTTGGGATTACATATTGTTCTCTATATTCCCCAAAGGACATGCTATAATTAATCCAGTAATTTTAAAGGTATTATACAACTCTTTTAGCTTGCTGCTACAACCTTACACATCCACCCTATGGCATGTAAAAAAACATTGGCAATTATTTAATGAGGTATAACAAGCATTTGATAGACCCATGACTTGTGATCTACACGTGCAACTTCAGTGAATAGGCTTAGCCAACTAGCACTAAATTAATTTTCCCTCTCTATAAAGAATCACAGAACCACAGAAATGCAGACCTGGGAGGGACTGAAAAGATGAAATACAAGATTTTCTTCCCACCACCACTGTAATTTCATGTGGAGAAGCAAACCAGATGGGCAACAGAATCTTATTTTAACAATGGCAATGGAGCCATGTCCCTCAACATGAAGAGGAAAGTCTGCATGCTACGCGGTTGCGGATGGAGGGGGCAACCCACTTGAGGTAGCTACTCACTCTCCTTAATGATGTGGCCTGCCTGGCTGAAGAAAACCTGTGGTGTTTATCTCTCTCTCTCTCTGTGTGTGTGTGTGTGTGTGTGTGTGTGTGTGTGTGTGTGTGTGTGTGTGTGTGAGAGAGAGAGAGAGAGAGAGAGAGAAGATTGGGTTTTCCTGATTATATGATCTCATAGTTCCTATGTAAAGGGCATGATGCAATCTCCTGAACTGTTCGTGTTGCTCCCTATACCTGCCTTAAAGGTTGTGATAAAGAAAACAACTCTTTTATTGGACAGAATAAAAATAATAATTGGCAGCTTGACTGGAAGAAGGGTTGTAAACAGAATATATTTTGTCTGGCATGCTAGCTGCTATGGAGCCAAATATTTTTCCTCCACTGACACAGAAGATAATGTGTTTGTCGGTGTTCAAAAGGAAGGAGAAAATTTCATTCTGAACTATTTTTAACATTGCTTTCATTTTATATGTATCAATATGTGTGTAGCACCACCATCCATTGTCAGTGTCATACATCCCCTGATTTATACGTTTCCCTCTGCATAATTTGCCTCCATGTGTGAAGAGGGACCACACATCATTTAGAGGGCATACAATTTTGGGAAAGCATCATGATTTTATAATGGCATTGTCAGGGAGTTGAGGGGTTAACCTCAATGCCCAGAAACAGCAAGACAGTAGCAGAGACAAAAATACGACAGACTCAGTTGCTGGTTTTCTATTGCAGTCTATTTACAATATTATTTACAGTTCACAGCTTCCAGTAGTCTTCAGACTCACAACCAGTAGCATAAGAACTTCAGCTACTCATCATCTTCATCAGAGTCAGTACATCAGCTTATACAGCAAAGACTCCACATTAGAGATGGGCACGACTTGAAAAAAAAATTTTTGAGTTGTCGTTAGTCAGGCCGGTTCCGTTTCGGGTCGTTTCTGTTTTTCGCGAAAATTCGCAAAAATTAGTCGGTTCATTTTTTCATTTTTTTTGTTTTTGTTAGTACTGGTTTTTTGGGGGGGGGAGCGGGCTCCTGGAGGCACCTCTGTGGGGTGGGTGCCTCCTCTGGCCCGCTATAAAGGGAAAGTGGGCTCCTGGAGACACCCGTGTGTGCCTCCTATCCTCACTCACTAGGAAGGGGAAGCAGGCTCCAAGAGACCCCTCTACATGGGGGTCTCCCCTCCTCACCTGCTGCTGCTGCAAAATGGTATGCAATAGCCATATGGATATTGCATACCAGTTGTGCAAATGTGCAGACAGTGACTGTGAAGACTAGTGGATGGCACTGAACCCAGAGCCATAGGTGATATGCCTAAGGCTCTCACAACACCATGTCTCACACAGAAGGGAATTGTACTTGCGTGTACTGCAATGCAAGTACATCTGGCTTAGGGTTAAGGTGGGTTAGGGTTAGGGCTAGGGTTAGGCTAGTGATGGGTAAGGTTACGGTGGGCTAGTGGGTTGCACCTCTGGGTGCCTCTCTGACCCACTAAGAAGACAGTCTGTGACGTATGGGTACGGAGTCAAGGGTTAGGGTTAGGGTTAGGGGGCTAGGGCAGGTTTTAGGGGGCTTTTTGGCACATCCCAGAAGTCTCCATGGCCAAGTGGCCATGCGTTTGGTGGGATGGCTCCAAAAATTTGCATGGTCGTCCACTCCCACATGGCTGGCCACTCGGCCAGCCCATCATTGCGCAGGTGTAAATAAAATAAAATAAAATAAAATCAATAGAGGACAGAGGAGGAGAGGAGAGACATTTTCTTGCAAGAAAAAACCCACTGCTACTGTGAAAAATCTGGCAGTTTATAAATTTTCGCGTGTTTCTGTTGTGCTTGTGTGTTTTTGGACCACGATTTCAAAAACAATATTGCGTTCGTACCGCATGGCATGGCGACTCGAGTCCAGCTGCCCAGGATGGGGGAGGCAGGACCCCCCAGAAACCACCCCTCCGGTAGGTGCCCTGCGCTTAGTCAAGCAGGCATTTTTCCGCCTGCTTTTTGGCCCGGGAATGGGTGGGGGAAAGTTTAAAAGTTTTTTCCTGTGCCGTCCATGCCGCTTAATTGTGGCGGCCGGCGAGACTGGGCTTTTTGCTGGCTGCCTGCGAGCCTGCGGCGAGTCCCACCAGAGCAGCCCAGGACGGGGGATGGGGGGGAGGCTGGGGACCTCCAGAAACAAGCCCTCTGGTAGGTGCCCTGAGGCACGGCAGGCATTTTTCTGCCTGCTTTTCGGCCAGAAACTGGGGTTTTTTCACTTTTAAAAACTTTTTTTCTGTGCTGGCATCGCGCGATTGCGTCATCAAATCGACCAAAATTGTTCGTTCATTGGTTCGAGCTCGAAGTCTGGTGGAGTAATTCCTGTTACCGTTTCCGTAGAGTAACGGAAACGAGTAATGGAAACAGAAACGGGAATACTGCTAAGTCGTGCCCATCTCTACTCCACATCACTGGCTAAACAGCCCCAGCACTCTGGCTAAACAGCTTTGTCTCACAGCACCACTTGCATAACAGCAACCTGGGCTAACAGCATCCGTAGCTAATAGCATCCTCAGCTAGCAGCAAGAACACACTGCCTCATGCACAATATATATATAGATACTCTTTCCAATCATGTTTCCATTTTTCATACCACATGACATAATGCTTTTTCTCCCCACGGTTTTCAGCTTCCCTCTTGCGACCTTGGACAATAAACCTTCCTGTCAAGGCCACCTTCCAAGTTAGCTCTAGTCCTCAGCTGTACTCAATATCACTCTTAATTGCAAGTTGAAAAACTCTTTTGTTTAGAACATTATAGCAGAATGATCTGTCAGGCTTGAACAATGAGAAAAAGCTTGAAGAAACAAGAGTCCATCCACTGGGAACCCAAGGAGAAGGGCAATAGCTCTCCCCTGTTGTCACAAGCATCTACATTTCATATGTATACTATCTCTGTACATGAATATTTCACTTTGTTGTATTGGATAAAGATTATGTTCAGTAGTACACTAATTGGAGGTGGGGATGAGGTTGAATTGATTCTGGTTCCAACTTTTTGAATATCAGGTTCAAGTCATATAAATCAGTAGCTGCATTCACTTTGACTTAAATCAGCTTATTTCTGATAATTAAAATGGTTTTGGTGGCTACAATGGTGAGATCAACACATTTCCTTTCTCTTTTAGGGGCATGCTTTTTGTAAACTGTTTGGCTTTTTGAAAAACAAGTGAAACAGCAATAAATCAATGACTGCATTCCTCTGACAAAAATGTCCACAGTGACAATGCACTAAGTGATGTATTACTAAACATTTGTATAAGATTTTTTTTTAAAAAAGAGGAAAAAGCACAGTTCCATCCACAGTCACCAAACTAAACTGAATTAAATTAATTTTGAAGCAAGCAATATTTAAACAACCCTGATGGGCAGTTAAAAAAAAAAACACTTTGCAACACAAATAAATTAATTTCACCCCATGTCATGTAAACAAGAATTATGAATCAATTTAAATAATGATAAAAACAGATTTAACTGCAGTTTTTATTGCCAGTGGGACCACACGCTATAATAAAGAGGTGGAATCGTTTCCACATTTGCTTATGCAACAGCTTCTGGAATGGTTTATGCAAGAAGTAGGTCAATGACCAGTGAAAATTATTGTCCCAATACTCTCTAAGGAGAGTCAGGCTACTGGGTTTTCCATTCTAATTTACCCAACTGTTGGAAGCCTCATGGAATGACACCACTGGATCAAAACATGTATGGTCAGAACATGGAGTAAACACTTGCAATTTATTTGTTGCTTCTAGGGATGTGCACGAAATGGGAAAATGGTGTTTCATTCCCTTCCATTTCATCCACCCGCATTTTGTTTCATTTCATTTCATATGAATTTTTTTTTGGGGGAAATATACAAAGCAAAACAGTAATGAACAGTTACTTTACAAACAAACAAAATGGTTCATTTTAATGAAAAAAAAACCCACCATTTTTTTCATCCATAACAAAATGCTGCTTTATCATTTCATTTCTTGGGCTAATGAAATGATGAAACAGCATTTTTTTTTCATTTTGTGCCCATCCCTAGTTGCTTCTTGAGTTTTCAGATTGGTTTTCAGTACAGATCTATAAAACTCCAAACCAGATTACAAAGCAGAACTAAAATTCAAACACAACACAAAATTACAACCCAGCAACAACATAAATACCAACATTTGAAACATTCAAACACACATTCAAGCAAATTATATGAACATTTAACTGTACATTCAAAATGGACAAATAAACACCAAAATGGCAATACCACTAAACCCCACTTAGCAAAAGGTAACCCAAACTTTTAATAGTGCTGTGGCCTCACCTGGAACACAAGCCAGGGGCCAACCGTATACAGGCATACCTCAGTTTACAAACACCTCTGTTAACATAATTTTTTATGAATGAAAATCCATTGAAAATAATGCCTCAGTTTATCATTTTTTTCTGCAATACCTTGGTTTACAAGTTTTTGAAGCAAGTTTCCCCAGGATGCATTGCATCCTTGTGCATTTAGATTTATCAATTTTTCACCATATGAAACATCCCAGAGAACTCATTAAATTCGTAAACTGATGTACCAATCTATTTTGAGCAGAGAGAGTGGGTCTCAAAAATGAGTTCAGAGATCCACCTGCAGGGGGCAGGAGCAGCTGGTAGCAAATATCAAGTTTACTTCCTAGCCATCCCTAAATGATTCCTTTTACCAAAGCAGGCAAATAGCCAGTATTCTCTTTCTACTCCTGCTTAAACAATGCAACAACTAGGTGCTGAATTTAGCCTTTCCTTTCCTTTCTTTCTTTTCTTTTTTTTAAAAGAATTGGTGAAATACACACAGCCTGTGTTATTCTGGTGACATTATTTCAGCTGTGCATCCCAGAGTTGGCCAGTAATATCTTGTGGCTCTTATTTTGAGAAGAAAAGAATAATGTCCAGTTGAGTCATGGCAACTGGACTTCTTTTCATGAGATTAAAAAGAAGTTTTGCAGCTCATCCAAACTGCTTTGTCAATGTAAGGACAGCTAGTTGTGAGTCCTTCATTTTATAGTTCACTTTGACCTCATATCACCCTGGTCTGAAATAGGCTCATAAGATGAATAATGTTCTGTATAGGCTCATTAGGTGGCTCAAGAGGCCATTAGGTGGACAATGGCTTAAGGTGCTGAAACCCATAAATATGGGTCATTAGCTATGGCCTTGGTTGTGGAGGTCTGAAGTATTTTTTATTTGTCTTGGGATTGTTGAAATTGCTGCCTGATAAGTAGAAGATAGACTGTGCCTGAGCCCACCACCTCTATTGAGAGAGGGGTTTTCAATACACACATGAATGGCTTCTCAAACCACCTATCTTCTCTGTCTAATATGTGCACATCATCATCTTTGAATGAGTGCTCTTTGTCTTTCAAGTGGAGGCATACTGTGGATTCTGGTTGTGATCTGTTGCCCCTCCAATGCTGGGCCATCCTCCTGTTTAATGCCTGTTTAGTTTCCCCAATGTAGGGCTCTGCATACTCCTCAGTGCATTGGACCGCATATACTATATTACTACTATATTGCTCCTTTTGTGTTTTGGCATCAGGTTCTTTGGGTAGATGAGTTTCTGATTTAGTGTGTTTTTGGTTTGAAGTAAACAGGGATGTGGTGTTTGTCAAAATCATTTAAAGATTTTCAAACACTCCAGCTATGTAGGGAATGACCGGTTCTTCCATCGGCTCTGGGTCTCAAGCTGATCCATTTTTCTTCTTGGTCGGCACACTGCTTTGCTGATAATGTCCAGTGTTTGAAAACCAAAAGTTAGTTTATCTAAAAGAAAATACACACACAAAGAAAAT
The DNA here is from genome assembly GCA_029282475.1 of Phrynocephalus forsythii. Classification (NCBI taxonomy): domain Eukaryota; kingdom Metazoa; phylum Chordata; class Lepidosauria; order Squamata; family Agamidae; genus Phrynocephalus; species Phrynocephalus forsythii. The sequence goes on from JAPFRF010000005.1 coordinate 97,701,337, forward strand.
AACAAGTGTAACAAACATAAAATAACAAATATAAAATGAATAAATAAATAAGTTCAATAGGACAAGCTGTCAGGTTCTTATCCTACAGCTGAAAGCTCATTATATTCCTTCTCTCTTTCACCAGTTTAAGCATAGAGAGTTCTTTGGATAAGTAGATGGATATTTGCCTTTACATACATTCCATAGGGGGTAAAAACACCACATTATATTTAACAGCTACACCAAACAACACACACACACACACACACACACAGAGAGAGAGAGAGAGAGAGAGAGAGAGAGAGAGAGAGACCCTAAGCAGTTTTTAACTAACCACCTTACTCCTTCCCTTACTACTTCCGAATGCTCCTAGACTCTGCTTTTAATTTATCAGCCTCAAATCTGAACTCCCATCTTAGGTTTTCTGTCTCTAACTCAAATGAAAATTTAGCTGAATTTAGCTAACACACATACACACACCTTGTTCAAAGGACATCTCTGCAGTCAAGTGGCTTAGCTGACAATCAGCAGACACTTCTGTTTACACACATTCTATTCTCCCCTCAAACAGGCTTTCACAGAATCTCCTGGCATACATCCATGTTATGACCGGCAGTCAAAACACAGTCATTCACCATGCATTCTGATATATAACTCTATACAAGGTATATACAAAGTGGGAACTTTCACACATAGCTCATTTTTATGAAGTACTGTATCATCTTGAACTTGGAAATCCTACCTTTTGGCACTAGAAATCCTGGAACTACCAGGCTAATTAGGAATTATGATCAAGGAACATAACTTGCCAAGGATGTATTTTTATTGTTGTTGCACACTTTGAAATATTTGAAAGCTGATTATAAACATTTGTCAAGCAAATGAGCAGGTAAAATACATGAATCATCCACTTGTATGTATCACGAACTCTTTTTTTCCCCAGGAAAGATTCCCTTTTGGTTTCACAAAAATCTAAAAATGCTGTAGGCAAGAAGATTCAATTTGTTCTTCTTTGTTATGTCTAAAGGACACTGTGGCAAATTAAAGTAACTGAATTTTGATCAGCATTTCCCATTTGTATGAGGTGCTCTGTGAATTGAAATGTAAAAGGTCAAAGCTCCAAAAGCATTTTTCATTCCTAAAAAGGTTTGTTCACTGATGTAATTTAATAGCTGTGCCAAAGCTGATAAGATTTTGGAATCAGTGCATGGTGTATATCAATGTCACAGGTCAAAAATAAAGGCTTCAATGTAATTTATTTCTCTGAGCACAGTGGAGATAATAACTCATGTGCAGAGCAATATGTTAAAATGAAATTATATTCAATAAGGATGACTTCAGCTCTTCTAAAACTAGGCATACTTGGTTATATGCTTAGTTTATCATTATGGTATTGGGATTGTCTCCACAAGACATCTCCATGTTGGATAGTTGTTGGTGTGCTCCTTTGATCTATTTTGTCTGTCATTGACTACATTTGTAAGGTATTTTTCTTCATTTCGGAAGCTCGAATATATTCCTTCTTGTGGAGTGGCCTTTATCCTGCTTTTGGAAAGGACTGCATGCTAAGAGGCGAATAAAATTTCTTTCATGCAGCGCAACTCCACTCCTATCTATTCAATCATGCAAATTGTTGGGTATACACCTTTATGAATGTCTATGGGATCTGTATAGATGCCAGATGCATTCATACACAATTGTGTAGGAATTGATAGAAACCATCTTACCAGGAAGTTGAGTCATGGCTACTGGACTTCTTTTTTGAGAGATAGAAACGTTTCGCTGTTCATCCAAACAGTTTCATCGGTCTGAAGTCCAGTAGCCATGACTCAACTTCCAGATAAACTCACCTGGATGACTGAGAATCTTCACAGACAAACCATCTTACCAGTTTTCTACCATGTAACACTCACTAGTGTCTATTTTATCAATTGTAAAAGCTATTGAAATCATAAAACAGGTTGTGTATTTTCCCTTTGTGGTATTTGTAGCAGTTGCTGGCTCCCATGGTCCACAGAACTGTGACTGAAGCAGCAATGCTATGTGTCAAGCCCCGCACACAGAGCACACACACAAACAGGGTTCAGTTCTTTGCCAAGATCTTTAGTGGAATGCCAGGCAAGTTCAAGTCCTTTGCTAACAATCAAGTGCCAGATAAATAACAGAATCCAACTCCCAGAAATAAACAGTCCAAGTCAAAACCAGAATATCTCACGGAAACCAAATGCCAAACCCAAGGGAACAGATTAAGCCATTGTCCAGGAAGCCAGTCCAAAGTCAGGAAACAGAGCCAAGGTCACAGACAGGAACGTGGTTGCAAGTTCAAATGACACATTGCTCCCACAGAGAGCTCAAGGTAAGCTTGCCAGCTTTATCCCAAAACAGGGAATACACCCTTACTTCTGGAAAGGCTTCTGCTAGTACTCGGGGCTTCCCATCCTGATTCCCCATCTAGCATCAAAGACCCTTTCCCTAGCTCTCCTGGTAGCACGTCTTTGCAGAATCCTGCTCATGGCCTTTCTAGGAGGAGGAGATATGTTTTCAGCTGAGTCATCAGACCCAGCTGCCTGCTGAGTTGAGCTGCAAGGCTCCTCCAGCAGCTCTTCACCATTTAACCCCTCAGAGTCAGGTTCTGTGACAGGAAGGGTCCTGGCACTATGCCTCCTCAGCTTCTTAAATACCAGCCAATCCTCTCTCTTTAAATTTAAATAAAATAGGTTTATGGGTAAAAGAAGCCAGATCTTACCGTATCTTCTTGATTTCATGTGATTTTTTTTTTGCATGGTATCTTTCCCAATCACCATCAAATCATCCTCCACACTGATATACCTGGTGGCCCATCTCTTCCCAGATGGACCACAATATCTTACTGGTACATCTTCCATTCCTAGGTCCCATCTCTCTGCACACAGATTGCAATTTCCAACCTGCTATCTTGACTCCCAAACATGGTGTTGGTGTGTTCTGATAAGGGAGGATGAAACACTGTTTTTTTACTTCACAGAACACTTGCTTGCGTTTGTTACATAACCTTACAAAATGACAAAATAGCATGTCATTTTTTTTTATTTTGTGCCCATCTCTGCTTAACAGTAATCTCTTACTTTGTTGTATCCCAAATCCAGATGAAAGAGTTACATTATTTGCTTTTAAAACACAAATGAAATCTTAGCTTTTAAAAATATTTAGTGGCATAAGGCAAAGTCTGAATGAGCACAAATACATTCTGTAATTAACTGGCTAACTGAATGCCTCCCTGCCTGCCTGTCCACCTGTCCACCTGCCTGCCTGCCTGCCTACCTACCTACCTACCTACCTATAATTTGGAGTCAAAGGTTCCAGGGATGATTTGAATACAGTTGAATTTAGGGCATATTCTACAGCTCTGTTCATGTGCAAGATCCTTAGAAACAAGCTGACGTCCTGACTCCTAAGTAATAAGGAACCTTCACAGCACAGGGCATCTTGTCATCATCTCATCCAGCTCAGTACTGTCAATTCTGACTGACATCAACTCTTCAGTGTTTCCTACCTGGACATCTAAGTATTACCTGTTGCTCACCCATCCAAGCCATAGCCAAATCTGACTCTGCTTAATTTTCAAAATGAGACAAGATTGGATGTATCCAGGAAGTTAAGGTAAAAATCCATTTATTGTATAAATTGGAATTATTTAACAAGATAACATGTAAATTAGTCTGTGATCACCTGAGAAGATGTAAGTCCCTATTTAGAAACTGACCTGGTAATTTGTCTGACGCTCCTCCTCTCCTTGACCAATTAACTTACACTCATTCTTAGCAGGCAAAAGTGTCACCTCCTATGCCATTAATGCCTTTGTTTTAGCATACCAGGACAAGAACTTGGAAGGATACTCTGCGGAATCCCTTCTTTCTGTCCACCATGTTTTCTTTCCCAATCATGTGGTCTGAGAGCACCCACTTTTGTCTTTAACTATTTTAACCTTTCCGCTCATTTTTCTTACTAACCACTGAGAGCTTGCTTACTGATGTCTATCTCACTGCAACTTTGACTCAAGCTTGCACTTGCAGGTTGCAAGTTTTCTGTGAGTAAACTATGAATTTTATACCTTAAAAGCAGTACAGCATTTGAGTCACTACTTAAGCTAATTAAATGCTGTGTGATGTGTGTATGTTTTTATAGGGGACTTAACTAATCAATCTTATCTCCAGATATTGCTAGCCTTTTTTGTGTGCAACTAAGGGAAATGAAGATATTCCTTTCTCTGAGGACTACTAAGCACATAACTCTAATGGTATATAGGAGCTTTTAAATCCAGAACAATGTGAAGGCCTTCTAAACTAACTCTACAAGGGCTGCTAAAAATGCAATTTAAAAAGAATGTATGGATGGGTTGTGCGGGTGTATTAGGCCCATCATTCCTTGAACTACCAAAAGAGAAGGGAAATGGTGCATAAGATAAACATATGGATGGGCAGTGAGGAAAGAAAGAACTGATATGTCGCTCTTAACAGAAAGTCAGGGGGGGGACCCTGAGGAGTGGGGGAGATGATAAAACAAACAAGCTGGTAAACAAAGCTGGAGAGGAAAATAGGTGGATGGAAAGTAGGTCACCTGAGAAGTTTCAGAGGTGTTTGTATGCAAATACAAAGAAAGCAGGACAAAGCAGAATGGAAATGAATGCACATCTAGTGGGTAGCAATGTATGCTGTCAATGAGCTATTCCACTGCAGCAGCAGTGTTCTGCAGGGAATCATGGAACAGATGGAGACCAAAGATGGGATGGAATCAGAGCATGGAAAGTTACTCTTTAAAAGTAATTAGTTACATATATAGGAACAAGGCTCTAAAATTAGTTTCTAAACTACTGTAGTTTAATTCTACAGTTATACTTTTTAAAGCTACTTGCATGATAAGAGCAATAGTGATCATACTGGCAACTTGATTGCTGATAAGTAACAAATAATGCAGTAATTATGTTCCATGTTTTCTCCCTTTCCCTTTCCTGGAAAAAGGCTGATTTTATAAATCTGAATTCACAGTGTTTCAACATCATACTCTTTCCCAGAAGGCTCAAGGTGATGAGGATCATCATTTCCTCACTACACAAATCTATAGCTAATAAATAGAGATGGGCACGAAACGAGCAATTTTTCATTTTCGTTTTCATTATTCATTTCATTATGCAACAAAAATGAAATGATTTTTTTAAAAAAAACAAAACGAAAATGAAAATGAAACAACCAAATTTGCTGTGTTTTTTGTTTTTGTTGCAACAGATGCATTGAACTAAAAAGAATGCTAACGAAACAGCAATTTTTCATTTTTGTTTTTGTTTTTTTGTTTCGTTACCTAATGAAACAAAAATGATTTTTTTTGCAAAAACATCACAAAAACGAAAACGAACCGAAACAGACCCCTAAATGACCAAACGACAAACGAAACACCATTTTTTGAGTCATGCCCATCTCTACTAATAAAATAAAAAGTGATGTGGACCCAATGGATCCAGTTCTCCTATAGGAGACTTGCCAGGTCTTCAAAATAAATCCCTCTCCTTGGTGATGATTCCATTCCACAAAGGCATGATTGGTGACTGACAATACTAGGGAGACCCTATTCAGAGGCAACCCTTAGGCCAGTGATGGTGAATCTTTGTCACTCCAGAGGTTTTGGACTACAACTCCCAGAATTCCAAGCCTAGATTGCCACTGACAAAGGACTGTGGGAGTTGTGGTCCAAAACATCTCGAGTGTCAAAGGTTTGCTACCACTGGCCTAGGCTGTAGAAAATCCTTCCATGGGAAACTGGCAGGTGACAATCCTTCTCTCATTGGGCAGGCTTTTGCAGCTGAAGGGCTTGCTCAGATTTTTTTTTAAATCAGGTGATCACTTGTCAGCAATCATAATGAATGTTTGGTACTATTTTAGCTTCATGTTGCTTCTGCAGCTGACACCTCTACCTCTGACTCTGTGTTTGTCTAGCTTGTAAATAAGATAACTGGAGCAACTATGGTTTGAGCAGGAAGAAAGGTGTCTCACTTTGAAATAGTGCATTGAGGCCCTGTGTTAAAAATCATGGTTGATTTATTTAGAGTACAGAAGTAGAAACATAGGCAGTAGGCACCAGAATTTATTTTGAAAGCAACATAAACCCCTCTTCTATAATTCCTCAGTTAACCAAAATAAATTCTGAGCTCTGATTCTGAGTTCAACTTCTGAGAACTCAATACATCCAAACAAAGCAATATTGAAGTAAAATTTATGAAGCGTATCCAGGAAAAGAACAAATCAGAATAAATGAAATCAAAACAAATCAAACCAAGAGAGGAGACAAAGTCTGGACCAGACTGGAGTCTTCAGTTATGGGCGTGCAAAACAAATGCCTCACAAAGTAAAAGGATATTCCTTACCTCTTGAGGATGAACTTCTAAATGTACTCACATTCACCTCTAGTAGTCATTGTGACATCATGGTACTCATGCCAAATTCTAAAAAAAAATTCATTATTTTTTCATTTAAGTGAAGCTAAGTAGCTGCAGGACTTAGTGACACCTCCCATCTGTGGCAAGTTGTTTCATCAAAGTTGGGTGGACTCCAAAACTATTAAGATTCTAGGGAACATGCTGGAATGTCTCTTTCACCTCCCTGAATGGTTTGGTCAAGCAGTTAGATTTGATAGGAATTATCTAATACTGATATAATTAAGCACTCCCATTGGAAGGGAAAACTGAGACACCTACTAGTCACTGATATGTGATAACAGAACTTTCACCCTAATTTATAATGTGGATTTGTAATTTAACTACATGATTATGAGTTATGATTAGACCTTCTTGTCCACCGCTAAACTTAACACAGACTTCTTATAATTTGCAAATAACGAGGGATCCTTCCTATGCCCAGAGGTCATGAAGACTTATATTTGAAAAGCAGCCAGTAATTTGAATGAACAGCAAAACTGCTTACAGAACTGCTCAGCCTTCATGCATTCAAAGAGCTGTTTAAGGAGACATTTAAGGAAAAGAACTGAGCAAGTACAATAAGTACCAAGAGTGCTGAAGTTTTAAATTAATGAAATGATGTCAGTGAGGCTGTTGACAGTCTTGTCTATCTGTGGCTTGAACCAGAATCACATAGAGCCTTTTCACATGACCCCTAAGATCCGCTGGCCACTTAAATTTGGACCAGAGATCTTGGGAGTTTGTCGCTGTTCCTATGTTCCCACCCCCTCCGCACTCCTGGCTGCTGGCTGTGTGAGGTGAGGGAGGAAAAAAGGGAGAAAAGAATGCAGTCTCGCTCTGCTCAGTATCTCTTAAAGGGGCGGGGGGGGCAAAAAAAAAAACAGAAGCGAGGAGAGCCTGGCACTCACTAGGTTACATCTGCATCAGGATTTTTTAAAACCAGAGAGCAGGTACTTGAAAAGTGCGCTGGGACGAGCTTAAGTGGGTGTGATCGCAGTTAATTTTTTATAAACTCCGGAGATGGTGGGGAAACAATTTTAAGCTCCGGATCTGGGAGCCATTTGCCGTAGATTTTAGGGATCGTGTGAAAAGGCCCATAGTTATAGGCCTGATAAGCTTCCTGCTCTGAGGACTGCAAATGGTGTCATTGGGAAACTGCCATGGCCCCACAGCATAATTGTTTTGGGGTTTTTATGTTGGTTTTCTTCTTATTTAAATGGCCTCCCAAACAGCTTTCCCTTAAGCATGGACTAGCAATTAGCCTTCCCCCAAATGATTAGTTCTAAACAAACAAACACATTCAAATCTCCATGGCATATGAAAAGAAACTGTTCAACTACTTTTTAAAACTTTGAATACAGAAACAAGTTCCTTCCACGGTGATTGTAAAAGTACTCAAGAGATTCTGCATTCTGGCCAACCTTCAGCTGTTAAAAGTGTTTCGTTGGCATATTCTGATCATCTCACTTCCAATTGTCATGCATATGTGAATCTCTCTCTACCTCCCTATTTTTTTAATTTGTTTAAAGAAAGCATGTACAATGTTGCAAATGTACATTTGCAAGCAGCTGAGTGTGGTTTTAAGTCCCCTTGATGTCTTTTGTCTGTTTAATATAATTTATTTCTCAGATGGATAATGACAAATAAGGGACAGAAAGCCCCTATGAGTGCACACCATAAAGACGGTTAGAACAACCAACACTCTCGGTACTAGGTGGTAGTTTATGATGCAGAAGCCCAAGTCATTTAAAAGGTAATATTTGATATTCTACAGGTCAGGGAAATGTGAACAACTGGGTGAGCTCAATGTCACTTTATCACTGGGTACCTGACGCAAATGGCCAGTGTGGAAAAATAAGTGCACACTTTGCTGCCCTATGGAGTCGGTTACCCCACAAGCCTGGGGTTTTTCTATGTACATGGACAGAATCTGTGGTTGCAACAGCCCATGGAAACAACAGAGTGCTTTCTTGATATCCTTGCCCCAACTCTTATGTAGAGTAACTGGGGATGTGGGAATAGAGACAATCTAAAGGCAGAAAACTTGAGGCATGCTGATGGAATTAAAAGTCTCTGAAACGTAAAAAGAGAACAAGCTATTGCCTTCAGTCTTCATCTTTTTTAGAGTATGTTCACATAGAGAAAGAGGTTACATATTGGACGGCTTGGAGTGCAATCACACAACATATGGGGGATTGCACTCCAGCCTGCCCTTGATCCATACCCAAGATGGATCTTTCTGGTCTAGTTGTAGGGCTGTTTTTTGGGGGGTGGGGGAGCAGGCTGGAGCAATTCTCTGAAAGATGGGAAGTTCATTCCTTGCTAGAGATGGGCATGAAACTCCTTACTAGAGATGGGCACTCTTTTTTCTCCTAGTGGCGACCAGCTGGCATAATAAATGAAAATAGAATGGAATGGAATGAAAATTTCCATTTTGCTTTGTTTTGTTTTGTAAAGGACACTTCATTTTTGTTTTGTTCTGTAACAAAATGAAAAATGAAAAACAAAACAAAAAAATTGTTCCGTGCCCATCTCTACTCCTTGCAAAACAACCCTTGTGGTGTGATTGGACATGGGCTTTTCTTGTTAACTCTAATGATTTGCCAGGAAAAATAAGTGATGAAGGCAGGCACTTTGAGGAAGTTGTGAAAACAATCTTAAATACCTGCATGCACATCCAGACCTTGGGCATATGTTGCCTATCTTTGACAGAAAAAATGAGTTTGCAGGAATGAAGAGATACAGCACACTAGAACTACTTTCAGAACTGTTGACAGATCCACATTCTTTTGAACATGGTATACTTCATTTTGGAATAAAGAAACCCCCACTCCACCACCTGACCCCCGTATCCACAGGTGATCTGTGCCAGGAACAATCACAAAGACCTGAAACCTCTGTTTAAGAGGGAACCCATTAATAGAATAGGTGAGAATGAGAGGAGAAAGGAAGGGAAGAGTGAGAAGAAGCAGTAAAAAAAAAGGTAGTGTTGTGCTTATATAGTACTTCATCATGCTTAAAGGCTAAATCCGTCACACATTGACCCCTCCTCCTGCCCAGCAGTCTGGGTACCCATTTTATCCAGCTTGGAGGGATGGAAGAATGAGTCAGTCTTGAGCCAGTGAGTTACCTGAATCCTCAGGAACTAACAGGTTGTGAACAGAGTTTTCACTGCAGCACAGCAGTTTAACTGCTGCGCCACAAGGTACATTGCAGGTTGCATTGCAGCAGCAATGACCATGGGTACCTGAAAACATGGATACTGACTTTCTCAATAACAGGGGTGAGGGTGATGAATACTGAAGCTGATGATAATCTTTTCCTGAAAAATATATGGATCTCCTGCTATATAACTTCTTTTCCTTTAAGGCATCTCATTGTAGAAATTCCAGGTGATATAATGTGTTGGAGTTTAGTTTGTCTCCATTTATAGCAGAATGTACAAGCAAAACAAAAGCCATAAGCTCATTTTTAACAAAAAAAAACTTCTTCATAAAGCAATTAATAATTGATATGGTTGTTTTAAAAAATTCAGCACTTGTTCTACTCCTTAAATATGATCAACGCTGTGGGGGAGACATACGATAAAGAAGCACAACACAATCACATAGAGTGCATAGAAGTGGATTGGGAAAAGAAAAAAAATCTATTCCAAATACAACAATGTTGGTGCTGTTTTTTTTTTTTTTTTTTTAACTGAAAATCTTGGGGTCACAAATGCTGGAAAATGCATTGATGGACAATTTTGCATTACTCTACTTGAGAAGGAATATCATTTTACTGTGTTAACAATTTAACAGAAATAAAACTGCAGCGACTAGTAGAAGAAAATCACCGCTTCTTGATCGAACTAGAGCAAGAATTATTGGATGAAATGAGATGTTCTTTTGCAACCGCTACTCCTTGTTGTGTGCAGCTTTTCCTGTGTAGGAGAGTAATCTTCTCTACACAATATACATCAGAGGTGCCAAAGGGGGAGGGTCTTACATTGCCTTAACAATTCCTGTCTGTGAAAGAAAAAACACAGTCTTCTGTCCCCTCCTCCCCACCATCAACCTCATTGAACTATAAAAACAAACACTTGGCAAGCAACACAACATTAAACACACAGATTACCATTTCTAATTCATTTTCTTGCACTCAACAATTCAAAATAATAAAGACCACTGAGGTATATAGTATTTGTTCTCTCAAAAGAGACTTCAGAAAGTGGCACTGAACTTGTTGGTTTCCATTGTCCTCCCCCCCCCCAAAAGAATGCCATGAGATCTCATTCATCCAAAGCATACAAATTCTACTCTTATGCTAGTATAACAAAATAATGACATTAGGTTTGAAATTACTTACAGTTTAATGTATGTTGCCCAGAGCTTGCAAACATTGCCCCCCCTCTCAACTACACCATCCAGAATCCCCCGGCTGCATGACGCTATGTTGCATTTTAACTGCACAGTCTGGCACATGGCACAGTTGTTCTGATGTGTTTATTTGAAACAGCATGGTCAGCTTAACCTTAAGGCAAAGCAACATCATTTCAAGAAAGAGGACCACTTTTCCTGGAATGGACAAGTACAAGCCAAGCAACAGACCAATTATTGTTTAACTCTTAACATGTTGTCCTCCTAATTGGACATTCAGCTGGGACTCTTTAAAATTAATGTCCTGAGTTCACAGAGTCTTATCTCCAGCAGCTGGAGAGCATCAGCAGATGTGAGATGGAGCGGCCTAGTGCTGCCCATGTACCTTTGCACACACTTTATATTTCACATGAGGGTGGGTTTTTTTTTAATCTCACATTTATCTTTGTTTTATGTTTTTTGTCCAAATACACTGGCACATAACTGAATTTATTTATTTATTTATTTATTTTGAATATTTTTACCCCACCTTTTTCCTTGGGAAAGGACCCAAGGTGTCTTACAATCATGTATGATAATCCATATAAAGTCACAACGTAGGTAGTCCCTCATTCAGGGAAAGCTTGCCTAAAGAGGAAGGTCTTTGCCTGTGCGTTGATATCCCCTAGGCTAGGGGGTGAATTCCGGATTTCGACAGTACAATAGGAGCTCCTTTCAACAGAGGACTTCAGGTTGTCACTTACGTTATCTTACAACATTCATGGACCTGCAGATGGAATTTTGTCTTATGTTTCTGTTCCACTCAAGCTGAAAGTTTATTTTAGCAGGTTCTGTGTGTACACCTTTGCAGTTCCCCTTGATTTATAACCCTTTTCTAAATTCTTCTACTTGCTCCACAATAAGAATAACAGCATGCATAACAACTATCTACTGCAGTAATTTTAGGACCCAGATTCATGACTCCCATCATGGGTTGTTCCTTCATGTGTTGAATCAGATTTTTTGCCATTTCGTTCCCAAGGTTTTCTGCCTGTGTCCATCTCACTTAAGTCACTCTTGTAGGCAAATACACTCTTTTACAATCTGTAACTTACAAATCCTGTCATGTTTGTGTCTTTGTTAGTGTTTGCATCTTTATTTAGTGTTTGGGAAGCATTTAGAGTAGCCCTAGGGCTAGATGGGTGGCATAAAAGTCAAATAAATAAATAAATAAAAATAGAGTATTAAATGGGTTCTGACTATGCATTTTTACACAGATGAACTATTGGATTATCCCAAAATGTTGAATATGGAACCTGCGAAAGAATGAAGCATATTTATTTATGCCATCCAGAAAAATTGAAAATACAAAAATGGAAAACACAAGTAACACTAAAACATCCAGTCAAAGCAGTAACACATAACAGTCCACTGGCAAATCATAAATCATAGAGTGTGTTGCAGTAATCCAGCTGGGAAGTATCTAGGGCAGGCCTGCCCAAAGTCCAGCCCAGGGGCCAAATCCAGCCCGTCAGGCCATTCTGAGTGGCCCGCAGCTGGCCGGCCTGCCCCTTCCTCCCCCCCTTCGCCCCATGTTTTTTTATGGGTCAGTGGGTGGGGCTTGCAGTGGGGTGGCAGGGTCGGGGAGAAACTGGCCCCTGACACATTCTCAGCCACCAAATCTGGCCCTCCTTACAAAAAGTTTGGGCACCCCTGATCTAGGGTGTGCATCACAGTGGACAGATCAGACCTCTCAAGAAGCAGTCAAAATTGACTCACTCATTTTAATTGTGCAAATGCACTCCTGGACCCCACTGAAACCTGAGCATCTAGGTTCAAGGATGAATCCAGGAGCACTCCCGAACTGCACACCTTTTTTTTCAATGGGAATGTAATCCCACCCATCACAGGCTTCATCCCTATTCCTTGCTGTGCCTTTTGATTGACCAGAAGCACCTCTGTCTAGTCTGGATTAAGTTTCAGTTTGTTCACCCTCATCCAGTTCATTACTGTTATCTAACGCTGATCTAGAACTGAGGCAGCTTCCTCAGATTTAGGTGGCAAGGAGAGGTAGTGTTGGGTGTCATCTGCATACTTGTGATATCCAACCCCAAAACTGTGGATAATCTCTCCCAGGAATGTAGATGTTAAATAACATAGGAAACAAAACAGAACCCTGATGCATCCCACAGGTCCACTTTCCCCCCAGAACCATCTTCTGAATTATCTCCTCCAGGAAGGGCTGGAGCCAATGTAAAGCAGTGCCCCAAATTACCATTCCAGAGAGACAAGTCCTGATAGACACTGTGGTCAATAGTATTGAAAGCACTGAGAGGTCTAGCAAAACCACCCAGACACCATTTGGTAGTGGGGCAGCTAATTTTTGGTAAATAAATAAATAAATAAATAAATAAATAAATAAATAAATAAATAAATAAATAAAACAGGAACACAGATCTCCTATCCAGTTCCTGGCATAGGTAATCTACCAAGGTGACCAAAGCTGTCTCTGGTCCGTAACCAGCCCTAAAGCGAGATTGAAATGGGTCTGCAATTGGTCTACAATCAGTTGTGGCAAACCTTTGACACTCCAGATGTTTTGGACCACAACTCCCAGAATTCCAAGCCTGTATTGCCAATGACAAAGGACTGTGGGAGTTGTGGTCCAAAACATCTGGAGTGCCAAAGGTTCCCCACCACTGATTTGACTCATGCAAGAACCTCTGGAGCTAACTGGCTACAACCTGCTCTAGCACCTTCCCCAAGAATGGGATATCAGATACTGGTCAGTAATTATTTAGTATTGCGGGATCCAATGAAGGCTTTTTTAAACAGTAGTCTTACTATTGCCTCCTTTAAGCATGATGGAATACTACAATGTTGCAAGGAGATGTTCACTCCTCCTCCCACTAAATCAGCCAGTCCCTTTCTGGCAGCTTTTATGAGGCAGTAAGGGCAAGGATCCAGCAAGCATGTGGTACTGCTCACCTCCCCAAGGGTTCAGATCATACCAGACAGCAGAAACTGAAACTCATCTATTAATACAGGGCAAGCAGGGATCATAGTTACATTTACAGTCAACTACAGCATCCATGTTAGACTGTATCTGAGCAATTTTTTCACAGCAAACTCCAGTGTAGTCTGCAATATTTTCCAGGGGTGCAGCATTTGATTGTTCAAATAAGCGCTCCTGGGTGGTTCCATGCAGAGTGACCTTTGGTCAGATGATGTGGTATATAAATCAAATAAATAAATAAAACAAAATAAATAAGATGCAATGGGGGCTGAGAGGAATGACTTCTTTGCTCCTTCCATTACTCCTTCCAATAGGTCTTCCAATTGCCCCTAGCTCTCTCTTTTTAAAAAAATGACATTCACTCCTGGTTTTCAGCCACAGTTGCTTAAATCTGCAGCCCACTTGTTTAATTTCCACTAGCTCCCTGGTAAACCAGGCAGCCAATTTGGCTCTACTTTGAGGGAGGAGACATCAGGAGCAGCCCAGGGGATGGCTTTTGCCATTTCTTCATTGCAGAGTTCAACCAGGGGTTCAATATACTCACCAGTTAAGGTGACCAGAAACTACCTAAGGGCAGCCTCAAAACCATTTGGATCCATCAGCCTTCTGGGGTAGGTTGCCTTATCTGATTTCCACCCCTACAAACACTGATTTGTGTTCCTGCAAGAGCAAGGAGCTGGATCTGATGGCCCCATAGGCTCCCTCCAACTTCACTGTTCTATGATTCTATGACTTTTGAGTCCCAGTGACTCCAAATTGCATCAGAGGATGGTATTTCCATAACAATGAAAATACAGAAAATTTCTACCCAGATCACCAATATATACCATGCTACAGAAGACCAGGCACAAAGTGTGCCCTGTGGCATTGGTGGAGGAAACAGACCATTTAAGACAAACCCATGGTCATCACAGAATTCATGAAGTCTTAAGAAACCCTAAACAGAGGTGCCTTGGCATAGATCTTATAGTCCCACATCATGACAAGCCGAGAGGACTGCAACGCCACCTCTGATACCAGCTCAGTTAGTTTATTTGGGCGGGGGGGGTGTTGTACCACAGGGTGGACAGAAAACCTATTTTGTCCCAGGCTCCTACTTTCAGAAACTAACTTTCAAACCCAGGGAACTGGGGAATGTGGCATCTGGTGAGAGAAATGGAACCACAATAGACCACTGCAACTCCACATTCCCCCCTCCGCCGCCCCAAGTCTTGCCTGCTGTTGCAGAGAACCCTGGTAGACAAAGCTGAGTGAGATTAACACACATACACACACACAGCCTCATCTGACCAAGTCTGGATAATTCTCAGGCAGGATCAGGTCCTGATTGGCTGTTTTCCCTTTCACTGACCTAGCATTTAAGAGCAGTATTCTCAAGCCAGGGGGGCTGTCCCCAAGGCTATCCAAACAATTAAAATCTTGAAACAGCTCAGGGGCAAGCAATACCCCATTACCCTTTCCTCTTTAGATAATGCTGAGGCTGCTTACTCCGGTCATATTTTCCCCTGCCCTGAACAAGTACAATAGGTAATTCATCATTGGCTCCACTACCCTCCCTCCTATAAAAACACATCATCTACAAACAGCCCAAGACCCAAGTTACCAGTTATATACTACTCCCTACAATTTTCCCTTCTGCTCCAAGTGCAGCTCAAATTTAGAACCATGACAATCTAGAAAACTGCACAGTATTCTCTCTAAAACTTTTTTGTGTCACCCCACCTAAAATTTAGAATTCAAGCTCTTGTGGGTTTTGGTATCTACACATTTTCAGGACAAATTTTATCTCATTACTCTATCATTAATAGGGTACCCCCTTTCTTTTCCTCCACATAGCTGAGTGCAATCTGTTACTATTTAGACTGAAGAAATAATGTAGCAGTCTCATAGTTTCTGATGTTTTTCTTTTACTACAGATTTAAGAAGACGGGAAATTTATTATTTATAATGTTATCAAAAGATACAAAGGCTGAATAATAATGATGAGTTTGTTGGAGAGGAAGACTTGACTGGAAATAAACTGGCATTTTCTATATCACACGTGTGAAATAAAATGCAAAATGCCTAGCTGACAATGAGAATTTGCTCACACAGAGAGGTACTCCAGTTCAGAAGCAATTCAAAAGCAACTTTTCAACATAAATGTTAAAGAAGCCACATAATACAGAGGCAGAGAAAGAGAGAGTGCACACAGGGAGAAGGAATCCAATGTTTTCTTTCAATCCACTGAGAAGTCTTGTTTTAAAGCTGACAGCTATATACTTGTGTGAAATGCCCTTTATAACTGAGCTACCAGCTGTGATATACCAACTTGCACGTTTTAACAGAGTTCAGTCATTCTATTTCACTTGTTGGAATAGACTGTTCCAACAAGTGAGTAAGTAGCTGTTGCAAAAAAAAAAAATCTGCTAGAGAAGAAGCTACTTACTGCACGCTCCGCGGGTGGCTTGTCTGCCCGTGGAGCTGATTTGCCCCTCGCGAGAATGGCGAGGGGCGAGACAGGACTTGGATGTCCTGGGAACAAGGGGGGAGGAGCGCCCCATAGAGGGCGGCTCCTCCCCCCAAGTACCAGCCAGTCTTTTGCCGGCGTTCGGGGGAGAAGACCACGAACGCTGGCTGCGCGCTGGGCGCCACGAGGCGGGCGCCATGTAAAAGGCCGCAGCGGCGGCAGCACAGGCGGCTAGGCTCCGCTCCCCGGTCGGGACCTAGCCTGAGCAGTTCGGCTTGGCCCGGACCGGCGGGAGTGGAGCCCGGCGGGGGAGTCCCGGCGCTGCATGGCCTTGCCAGCGCCGCGTGACCGGCGCCAGGTGCAGTGCCGGAGCTGCTGCCCCTTCAGCGGGGCCCGACCGGCTCCCTACCGACCGTTGCTGCTGCGCTACCGCGCAGCACAGCTGACGGTCGGGAGAGCTTTGCCGCGCCTCTGCGGCTCCGTTTCTCCTCCCGGCCGCTGCTGCTGCGCTACCGCGCAGCACAGCTGACGGTCGGGGGAGCTTTGCCGCCCCTCCGCGGCTCTATTTCTTCCAGGCTCCCGGACGCTGCTGCTGCGCTACCGCGCAGCTCAGCTGACGGCCGGGGGAGCTTTGCCGCCCCTCCGCGGCTCCGTTCTTGCCAGGCTCCCGGCCTCTGCTGCTGCGCTACCGCGCAGGACAGCTGATGGGCGGGGGAGCCTGGCAGCGCTTCGGCAGCTCCATCCCAGCTGCGCCTCACCCCCGGGCGGTTGGCGCGGCTCCGCTCCCTGGCTGTCAGGCAGCCGGAGCGGGTGGCTGGGCCCAGTCCTGCGGGGCTGGGCCCATCACTGGAGGCGCGCTCCGGCGAGGGCGGCGGCCGGGCGGCCGGGCGGCGCAGCCGGATAACGGCACCGGTGGGACGACGGACTAGGGGGAGCGGCATCGGCCCTTCCCCCCAGGGTGAGCGGGGGCGTTGAGCCCGGGCGGCGTGCGACAGAGCCGGCCGCTGGGCTCCGTCCCATTGGGGCCAAGGGGGCCAGGGGACTCGGGGCCAGCCCCGGGAGCCGGGAGGGCGGCCAGACCGCGGGCATCCAGGAGGCATCCGGGCGGGTGTCGGCCGCCAGCGTGGGTCCACCACCCCACCCACCCCCACTGAACGGACCCGGCAGAAGGGAAAGCAGGGGAGCCCCCAAAGGGAGGGAGACCAGGGAGCAGCAGGGCTAGCTGAGGCCTGGGGATCGGGTGGGCGGCTGGGACCGAGCTGGGCCGGCAGCGCGTCCTGCCGGGCGGATGGCCTTTGCCCCCGCCCAGGACTTTGGCCCCACTTACTCACACGGCGGAAGGAAGAGCCCGAGGGGCGGTGAGGGAGTGTTGGGTCCGCAACCGGCTCTGGACCGGGCTAGGCCAGCCGCACGTCCTCCCGGGTGGGCGGCCTTCGGCCCTACCCACACACCCGGCAGAAGGGAGAGCCCGAGCGGAAGGACGAGCTCGAGGGGTGGCGGGGGAGTTTGGGCCTGCAAACAGGCCCCACGCAGCGCCACACAGGGCTGGGCCGGCTGTGCGGCCTACCGGGGGGCGGCCTTCAATCCTCCCCACCCAACCGGCAGAAGGGGCGGGGGAGTGTGGGGGCCGCAAATAGGCCCCAACCAGCGCCCTTGGGTGGAACGCGCCATCTGGGCGGCGGGTCAGCAGGAGGCCCATGCGTCAGCCCCGCCCAGCGCCCTGGGGAATGATCGCCCACACGGCGGCAGAAGAGCGCCGTAGGCCCCGACCAGTGGCCCGGGGGACTTGTGGACCGAGCTCGCGCTTCGGCGGGGCTAGCTGCACCGGCGGGTCTGCGGGCATGGCCCTGCTAGGAGGGGCAACAGCCACCGCAAGGCCTGTGACTTCCCAGGCTGTGAAGGCCCGAATGGGAAAGTAGCCCCCGAATGGGGCGGGAAAAGCGGCCGGAGGGCGGGCGGGCTCTCTGGATTCCGGGAAGCGCGGGTACAGCCTGCGCCTCACCACTTATCCCCTTAGCGCAGGCCCACACCCGCCCTCATCCATGGCCGAGCCGCCAGGGACCGGACCAACCTGAGCCAGGGGCCCATTTGGCCAAGGCAGGGGGTACGTTTGGGAGGATCCTCAGTCATCCAGGTGCGTTAGCCAGGAGGCGTTATGGCTACTGGACTTCATATTTTCTTTTGTCTGTTTTGAAATAGAAATGTTTTGCTGTTCCTCCAAACAGCTGCATCAGTTCGAATACAGCTAGTGCGAGTAGACGTTTGTATACTCAGATTGCCCCCTTTGTTCCCTGGTCTGTTGCCCATGGGATGAACAAGGGCCGAATAGGCTCGGTAGGCGGACAGTAGTGCCCATGGCCTGGAGGTAAACATTGGCCTGAGGGCGGAAACTAATCAGGAAGGGGCCGTTAACCGTGACCTGGGGCGTCAGATCCTTGATTCGCCTGGGTACGTTAGAGAGTACAGCCTGATAAGTAGCAGATAGACTATGCGGGAGCACACCACCTCTGTTGAGGGAGGGGTTTTCAACGCTAGCATGAGGGGCTTCCCCTATCCCTCTCTCAAACCACCTACCTTCTTTGTCTGCTACGGGTACATCCTCATCCTTGGAAGGGTGGCCTTTGTCCTTCAGAAGGAGGTATTGCCGATGTCTCATGGCTGTTTAGTTCCTACAATGGAGGGCCGAACACTCCTTACTGCAGGGGATGACATATACCATATTGCTCTTTTACGCAGTGGGCGCGGGATGACAACAGCGTTCGAGCAGATGGCAGCGGAACCGGGACAGACCACGGGGCACAGTGAGGCCCCAGCCTCTGTCAAGTGACCACGACTGATCCCGCAGAATGCGGAGGAGGACGAAGCTCTGGCGGCGGAACCAGGGGCAGGATAACAGCCCCCGCTGCCTGCGATGGAGAGCCCAACCCCCCGTGAGTTGGTGCGCACCCGAGACTGTGCCCACAATTATTCGGACTTGGCCGGGAGGTAGTGGCCTGGCTGGGGTAGCGGCCCCGGCGTGAGGGACAGCTGGCACCAGGGCGGGGGATGGGTGCAGACCCAGGCTACCCGGGGGTGGCAGCGGCCGCCATGCCTTAGGGCGACTACGTGTCCCCACGGGGGCGGCATTGGCTTGCTCGATTGGGTGTGGATTTCGAGGACTTGGGCGGGGAGGACCCACAAGGTGGGGAGTGCAGGCTCGGGGAAAAGTAGCTCGCCACTGGGCAATAGGGCGGCCAGCATGCCCGAATTTTAGTGCTTCGACCTAGCAGGCTCACCCATGGGGGGGGCCAGGCGATGCTTAAGTATCTATATTATGCAAGGCCGTCAGGGGTTCCCAGGCCATACATGGCTCCCAATACGACAAGGGATTTCGTCGGGGTGGCTCTGGACCCCTACGTCTGTCGGCATGGGCCGCTGCCACCCATTTGTCGCAGTTCATGACCCCAGTTAGGCCGATACGGGGGGGAAAGACACGCCAGTGGCCACACCATAAGGACGGGGCCGGCCGACACGCCTGCCCGCGCTGCAGACCGGCCCGGGCGGGTTTGCTGGTCTGCCGGGTGACGGTGGTCAGGAGGCTAGGATAGGAAACCCTGCTGTTTTAAGCAAGAGCGTTCGGTTGCGGTGCAGATCACCCGGCGACCGCTTGCAGCAGAGCCCATCCCAGCAAGGATGGCCCACGGTGGGGGGGGCCCAGAATGTGTGAGGTACAGAGGACCCCCTGGTAAAGGGCCCAGCCCGATTAGGCCGGAGGGATTGTGGCGATGGTCGGCAGTAAACCCCATTGCGGCAGCGGCACGTTGCCTAGGGCAGGATGTTGAGTCGGGGCGCTGTCGTCCGTGGGAGGAGGCCCGTATACCTTGGTTAGCAAGCAACAGTAACCCCAGGATATGGCGGTAAGGGGGGCAGAGGACGGCATCCCCAAGGAAGTCTGGGGGGGACGGGTTCGCAGATCCTGCTAGGAGCCACCAGTTCTATATCTGCAAGTGTCCCCGATTGACTGGGGACAAAGGTATTTCCAGGGGAGTTCCAGGTACTCCATCACCCGCCCCACCCCAGTGGGGTATCTACTGAGGACGAGATATCACCGGCTCTGGGGACTCAGCAGCTCCAGTGGGGCAGGGCCCCGTGGGATCAGTTCCGCACACCGGCCCGCAAGCCGTGGCCACCCGTGAGTCGATGACAAGACCGAAGGGCCCAGTCAGGTGCTCCCCTTCCAGGGCATAGAGAGTTACCCCGGGGCCCAGGCGTACAGGGCCCCGCAGCCACGGCGGCGCCCTCTAGGGATGCCCGAGGTCTGGGCGAACGTTTCCCCCCCCTGCACACAGGGCGCCTTCAGCGATTCCTGGTCTACCCGCATCATGGGGGACCGGCTCCGTGCTCCTTGAAGGAGTAGTTGGCCGCTCACGGCGGCTGTGGAGGGCCATGATCTGTCCCAACTTGCCGGCAGGGAGGGGAGCCTCTCAGTCATTGACGGATGTGTGCGGCCGTTGCCGGCGCTTTAACGTGTTGTTTTGTTTCCCCAGGATCGGTTGGCTGCCCATGGCATGCGTGAACTAGTATGGTGGGTCACAGCTATGTATAGCAGGCCGAGAAAGGCACATGTAGGACAAACGGGCTACCATGGAGTGGTGGGGAACAAGGGGAGCGGGGTGCCTGGAGTGTCCCGGAGTAGCTACGGCCGCGCGAGGGGCACCTCGACAGACATGCCCTGGACTAACTTGGGGGAAAGGATTTGACCAGGCGAACTGGCAAGTCCTAATTCGCAAAATCGGGCGACCTGGCATCGGAAATGGCCCGGTGCGCGGCCGGCAGGGTGCTTTGCTTAATGCGGACTGCACGCCAGGTTGGGAGAGCATACTGTGACCCACGCAAAGCGGAACCACTCCGGAAAAGGGGATGAACCAAGAGGTTTGTCGGGCGGACTGCCAGGATGGTGGTGCAGTGATGGGCCACATGGAGATTGATGGGTGCAGGAAGGAGCCGTGCGGGCTGGACGGTGAACACATGACGGACATGGGCACCGAGGTGTTCCTGCCGGAGTGGAGGAGGGGCCTGGCTATGGATGTGGCTTGGTGGGGGGCCGGGGCCATAGCAAGGCTAGGCCCTCGGCAGTGGCGGCTAAAGCTGAGGAAGGGCAGCGGGGAGCATAGAATTAACATCTGAACACAAACCTCCTCATCCACAGCACCGCGGGCCAAGAGGTCTCGGTGCTGGGGTGGGAGAGAGAAACGCCTCCCTGCCCTGGGAAGATCCCAGATGGGGGACAGAAGGGGCACGGAGGATCAAATAAAAGAACCGGCCTGGGGGGTGCTGCTGTCGGAAGACTGCACCACCTGGGGGTTCGTGGCTCGCCCGACGCTGCCCGGTTGGAGGGGTCCCGGGAGACCCCGGGGTTCCAACCAAGCTATGGATGCCTGGCCCCTCCTGTTGTTGCTGATGATGTTTGGTTATATGTGTTAATAAAGTGTGGCCCATTTACCCCAACACACTGTCTCGCCTAGTCATTTCGAGTGGGGGGGCAATGCACGCTCCGCGGGTGGCTTGTCTGCCCGTGGAGCTGATTTGCCCCTCGCGAGAATGGCGAGGGGCGAGACAGGACTTGGATGTCCTGGGAACAAGGGGGGGAGGAGCGCCCCATAGAGGGCGGCTCCTCCCCCCAAGTACCAGCCAGTCTTTTGCCGGCGTTCGGGGGAGAAGACCACGAACGCTGGCTGCGCTGCTGCGCCACGAGGCGGGCGCCATGTAAAGGCCGCAGCGGCGGCAGCACAGGCGGCTAGGCTCCGCTCCCGGTCGGGACCTAGCCTGAGCAGTTCGGGCGGGGCCCGACTGCGGGAGTGGAGCGGGGAGTCCCGGCGCCTGCATGGTGGCCTGCCAGCGCACCGCGCCAGGTGCAGTGCGGGCTGCTGCTGCCGGCCCAGTCCTGCGGGGCTGGGCCCATCACTGGAGGCGCTCCGGGCGCTGCGCGCTTACCGGGCGGCCGGCGGCGCAGCTCCCGATAACGGCACCGGTGGGGGGAGCTTTGCCGGACTAGGGGAGCGGCATCGCCCTTCCCCAGGGTGAGGGCGGGGCGGCAGCGCTGAGCCCGGGCGGCGTGCGACAGAGCCTGGCCGCTGGGGGCTGGGCCCATCACTGCTCCGTCCCATTGGGGCCAAGGGGCACCAGGGGACTCGGGGCCAGCCCGGGAGCCGGGAGGGCGGCCAGACCGCGGGGCATCCAGGAGGCATCCGGGCGGGTGTCGGCCGCCAGCGTGGGTCCACCACCCCACCCACCCCCACTGAAACGGACCCGGCAGAAGGGAAAGCAGGGGAGCCCCCAAAGGGAGGGAGACCAGGGAGCAGCAGGGCTAGCTGAGGCCTGGGGATCGGGTGGGCGGCTGGGACCGAGCTGGGCCGGCAGCGCGTCCTGCCGGGCGGATGGCCTTTGCCCCCGCCCAGGACTTTGGCCCCACTTACTCACACGGCGGAAGGAAGAGCCCGAGGGGCGGTGAGGGAGTGTTGGGTCCGCAACCGGCTCTGGACCGGGCTAGGCCAGCCGCACGTCCTCCCGGGTGGGCGGCCTTCGGCCCTACCCACACACCCGGCAGAAGGGAGAGCCCGAGCGGAAGGACGAGCTCGAGGGGTGGCGGGGGAGTTTGGGCCTGCAAACAGGCCCCACGCAGCGCCACACAGGGCTGGGCCGGCTGTGCGGCCTACCGGGGGGCGGCCTTCAATCCTCCCCACCCAACCGGCAGAAGGGGCGGGGGAGTGTGGGGGCCGCAAATAGGCCCCAACCAGCGCCCTTGGGTGGAACGCGCCATCTGGGCGGCGGGTCAGCAGGAGGCCCATGCGTCAGCCCCGCCCAGCGCCCTGGGGAATGATCGCCCACACGGCGGCAGAAGAGCGCCGTAGGCCCCGACCAGTGGCCCGGGGGACTTGTGGACCGAGCTCGCGCTTCGGCGGGGCTAGCTGCACCGGCGGGTCTGCGGGCATGGCCCTGCTAGGAGGGCAACAGCCACCGCAAGGCCTGTGACTTCCCAGGCTGTGAAGGCCCGAATGGGAAAGTAGCCCCGAATGGGGCGGGAAAGCGGCCGGAGGGCGGGCGGGCTCTCTGGATTCCGGGAAGCGCGGGTACAGCCTGCGCCTCACCACTTATCCCCTTAGCGCAGGCCCACACCCGCCCTCATCCATGGCCGAGCCGCCAGGGACCGGACCAACCTGAGCCAGGGGCCCATTTGGCCAAGGCAGGGGGTACGTTTGGGAGGATCCTCAGTCATCCAGGTGCGTTAGCCAGGAGGCGTTATGGCTACTGGACTTCATATTTTCTTTTGTCTGTTTTGAAATAGAAATGTTTTGCTGTTCCTCCAAACAGCTGCATCAGTTCGAATACAGCTAGTGCGAGTAGACGTTTGTATACTCAGATTGCCCCCTTTGTTCCCTGGTCTGTTGCCCATGGATGAACAAGGGCCGAATAGGCTCGGTAGGCGGACAGTAGTGCCCATGGCCTGGAGGTAAACATTGGCCTGAGGGGCGGAAACTAATCAGGAAGGGGCCGTTAACCGTGACCTGGGGCGTCAGATCCTTGATTCGCCTGGGTACGTTAGAGAGTACAGCCTGATAAGTAGCAGATAGACTATGCGGAGCACACCACCTCTGTTGAGGGAGGGGTTTTCAACGCTAGCATGAGGGGCTTCCCTATCCCTCTCTCAAACCACCTACCTTCTTTGTCTGCTACGGGTACATCCTCATCCTTGGAAGGGTGGCCTTTGTCCTTCAGAAGGAGGTATTGCCGATGTCTCATGGCTGTTTAGTTCCTACAATGGAGGGCCGAACACTCCTTACTGCAGGGGATGACATATACCATATTGCTCTTTTACGCAGTGGGCGCGGGATGACAACAGCGTTCGAGCAGATGGCAGCGGAACCGGGACAGACCACGGGGCACAGTGAGGCCCCAGCCTCTGTCAAGTGACCACGACTGATCCCGCAGAATGCGGAGGAGGACGAAGCTCTGGCGGCGGAACCAGGGGCAGGATAACAGCCCCCGCTGCCTGCGATGGAGAGCCCAACCCCCCGTGAGTTGGTGCGCACCCGAGACTGTGCCCACAATTATTCGGACTTGGCCGGGAGGTAGTGGCCTGGCTGGGGTAGCGGCCCCGGCGTGAGGGACAGCTGGCACCAGGGCGGGGATGGGTGCAGACCCAGGCTACCCGGGTGGCAGCGGCCGCCATGCCTTAGGGCGACTACGTGTCCCCACGGGGCGGCATTGGCTTGCTCGATTGGGTGTGGATTTCGAGGACTTGGGCGGGAGGACCCACAAGGTGGGGAGTGCAGGCTCGGGGAAAAGTAGCTCGCCACTGGGCAATAGGGCGGCCAGCATGCCCGAATTTTAGTGCTTCGACCTAGCAGGCTCACCCATGGGGGGGGCCAGGCGATGCTTAAGTATCTATATTATGCAAGGCCGTCAGGGGTTCCCCAGGCCATACATGGCTCCCAATACGACAAGGGATTTCGTCGGGGTGGCTCTGGACCCCTACGTCTGTCGGCATGGGCCGCTGCCACCCATTTGTCGCAGTTCATGACCCCAGTTAGGCCGATACGGGGGGGAAAGACACGCCAGTGGCCACACCATAAGGACGGGGCCGGCCGACACGCCTGCCCGCGCTGCAGACCGGCCCGGGCGGGTTTGCTGGTCTGCCGGGGTGACGGTGGTCAGGGAGGCTAGGATAGGAAACCCTGCTGTTTTAAGCAAGAGCGTTCGGTTGCGGTGCAGATCACCCGGCGACCGCTTGCAGAGCCCATCCCAGCAAGGATGGCCCACGGTGGGGGGGGAGGGCCCAGAATGTGTGAGGTACAGAGGGACCCCCCTGGTAAAAGGGCCCAGCCCGATTAGGCCGGAGGGATTGTGGCGATGGTCGGCAGTAAACCCCATTGCGGCAGCGGCACGTTGCCTAGGGCAGGATGTTGAGTCGGGGCGCTGTCGTCCGTGGGAGGAGGCCCGTATACCTTGGTTAGCAAGCAACAGTAACCCCAGGATATGGCGGTAAGGGGGGCAGAGGACGGCATCCCCAAGGAAGTCTGGGGGGGACGGGTTCGCAGATCCTGCTAGGAGCCACCAGTTCTATATCTGCAAGTGTCCCCGATTGACTGGGGACAAAGGTATTTCCAGGGGAGTTCCAGGTACTCCATCACCCGCCCCACCCCAGTGGGGTATCTACTGAGGACGAGATATCACCGGCTCTGGGGACTCAGCAGCTCCAGTGGGGGCAGGGCCCCGTGGGATCAGTTCCGCACACCGGCCCGCAAGCCGTGGCCACCCGTGAGTCGATGACAAGACCGAAGGGCCCAGTCAGGTGCTCCCCTTCCAGGGCATAGAGAGTTACCCCGGGGCCCAGGCGTACAGGGCCCCGCAGCCACGGCGGCGCCCTCTAGGGATGCCCGAGGTCTGGGCGAACGTTTCCCCCCCCTGCACACAGGGCGCCTTCAGCGATTCCTGGTCTACCCGCATCATGGGGGACCGGCTCCGTGCTCCTTGAAGGAGTAGTTGGCCGCTCACGGCGGCTGTGGAGGGCCATGATCTGTCCCAACTTGCCGGCAGGGAGGGGAGCCTCTCAGTCATTGACGGATGTGTGCGGCCGTTGCCGGCGCTTTAACGTGTTGTTTTGTTTCCCCAGGATCGGTTGGCTGCCCATGGCATGCGTGAACTAGTATGGTGGGTCACAGCTATGTATAGCAGGCCGAGAAAGGCACATGTAGGACAAACGGGCTACCATGGAGTGGTGGGGAACAAGGGGAGCGGGGTGCCTGGAGTGTCCCGGAGTAGCTACGGCCGCGGCGAGGGGCACCTCGACAGACATGCCCTGGACTAACTTGGGGGGAAAGGATTTGACCAGGCGAACTGGCAAGTCCTAATTCGCAAAATCGGGCGACCTGGCATCGGAAATGGCCCGGTGCGCGCGAGCGGCAGGGTGCTTTGCTTAATGCGGACTGCACGCCAGGTTGGGAGAGCATACTGTGACCCACGCAAAGCGGAACCACTCCTGAAAAGGGGATGAACCAAGAGGTTTGTCGGGCGGACTGCCGGGATGGTGGGGCAGTGATGGGCCACATGGAGATTGATGGGTGCAGGAAGGAGCCGTGCGGGCTGGACGGTGAACACATGACGGACATGGGCACCGAGGTGTTCCTGCCGGAGTGGAGGAGGGGCCTGGCTATGGATGTGGCTTGGTGGGGGGCCGGGGCCATAGCAAGGCTAGGCCCTCGGCAGTGGCGGCTAAAGCTGAGGAAGGGCAGCGGGGAGCATAGAATTAACATTTGAACACAAACCTCCTCATCCACAGCACCGCGGGCCAAGAGGTCTCGGTGCTGGGGTGGGAGAGAGAAAACGCCTCCCTGCCCTGGGAAGATCCCAGATGGGGGACAGAAGGGGCACGGAGGATCAAATAAAAGAACCGGCCTGGGGGGTGCTGCTGTCGGAAGACTGCACCACCTGGGGGTTCGTGGCTCGCCCGACGCTGCCCGGTTGGAGGGGTCCCGGGAGACCCCGGGGTTCCAACCAAGCTATGGATGCCTGGCCCCTCCTGTTGTTGCTGATGATGTTTGGTTATATGTGTTAATAAAGTGTGGCCCATTTACCCCCAACACACTGTCTCGCCTAGTCATTTCGAGTGGGGGGGCAATGCACGCTCCGCGGGTGGCTTGTCTGCCCGTGGAGCTGATTTGCCCTCGCGAGAATGGCGAGGGGCGAGACAGGACTTGGATGTCCTGGGAACAAGGGGGGGAGGAGCGCCCCATAGAGGGCGGCTCCTCCCCCCAAGTACCA
Organism: Phrynocephalus forsythii; assembly: GCA_029282475.1. Classification (NCBI taxonomy): domain Eukaryota; kingdom Metazoa; phylum Chordata; class Lepidosauria; order Squamata; family Agamidae; genus Phrynocephalus; species Phrynocephalus forsythii. Next base: position 97,728,363 of record JAPFRF010000005.1, read on the forward strand.
GCCAGTCTTTTGCCGGCGTTCGGGGGAGAAGACCACGAACGCTGGCTGCGCGCTGGGCGCCACGAGGCGGGCGCCATGTAAAAGGCCGCAGCGGCGGCAGCACAGGCGGCTAGGCTCCGCTCCCCGGTCGGGACCTAGCCTGAGCAGTTCCCCACCCACCCTCCGCGTTAGGGCTAGTGTGAGTCTGACTGGTCGCCAAGTTTTGGGGCCGGATAGGAATTTTTGACCCGCTCTCTGGATTGGCTATTGAGGGCGGGGATTTTTCGCCTATCCCACACTGGTGCCTTGGAGTTAAAAGTTTGAGTCATTTACACATTGGTCACACTATGGCGGCTAAAGCTGAGGAAGGGCAGCGGGGAGCATAGAATTAACATTTGAACACAAACCTCCTCATCCACAGCACCGCGGGCCAAGAGGTCTCGGTGCTGGGGTGGGAGAGAGAAAACGCCTCCCTGCCCTGGGAAGATCCCAGATGGGGGACAGAAGGGGCACGGAGGATCAAATAAAAGAACCGGCCTGGGGGGTGCTGCTGTCGGAAGACTGCACCACCTGGGGGTTCGTGGCTCGCCCGACGCTGCCCGGTTGGAGGGGTCCCGGGAGACCCCGGGGTTCCAACCAAGCTATGGATGCCTGGCCCCTCCTGTTGTTGCTGATGATGTTTGGTTATATGTGTTAATAAAGTGTGGCCCATTTACCCCCAACACACTGTCTCGCCTAGTCATTTCGAGTGGGGGGGGCAATGCACTGCGCTACATCTTTGCCTGAATATGCCTTCTGAGTAGAGATGGGCACGAAACGAAAAAAATGTTCTGTTATTCGTTATTCATTTCATTACATAATGAAATGAATAACGAAAATTGTGATGAAATTGGAATGAACTGAACAGAACCACGAAAATTAGGTTCATTACATTTTGTTTTTGTTAATGCCAACACGCAATGAAATAAGCTGTTTTTAAATGTTAAAAAACATCCTGAATATCCGTAAAAACCCAGCAATAACTATTTATTCTGCCTGATAATACCTACCAGGGGGTTGGGGTTCTTAAAATGTGCATTTATTTCTTTTCTCAGATTGCTGTATTTTTTTTCCTTCAAGGGGAGTTAGGGGACATCGACCTAAAATGGCTCCCAGATGCCTAATATTGATTTCTTGGCTATTAAAACACCCTGGACATTGGCAAAAACACAGTGATAATTATTTGAAATTATTACCTACCAGGAGGCTGCAGTCCTTAAAACATTTGTTTTTGTCTTTCTCCCATCATGATGTATTTTTTTCTTTTCCCTTTAAGGGAATGGATGCAAGCCATGTGATGGGATCATGTAAATTCTTGGACAATTTCAACCAGTAGCATGCCCAGGTTGCAGACTGGGTAAGTGTGACAGCCACAGAGGGCATAAAAAGCTTTGGCAGCCCCCGTCCTCCTTGCAGTCTGCGGTGGGAGTTAGGGTGAGATTGCTGTCTCTGCAACTCGTTACTTTAGGCCAGCCAGGTAGATGTGTGTTTCTGTGTTGCTGCTGGCTGCAGCCTGGCTCTTAGGGGAGAGAAAGAAGATATTTCTCTTGCAGCCTCCCTTTGTGCGTGCATACCTCTTGGTGAGTACCCTCCCCTGCCCCACAGTGCAGTCACTCTGCGGCTGCCTTACACCCTGGGCAACACCCGCCGCTGCCTTTGCAGCCTCCCTGCATACCTAGTCTATACTGTGTCTCTGCCAGCATCAATTTTTTTTAGTGTTTTCCCTCTGGTCTGGGGCGTTGGGGGACGTCTGTGCACAGAAATGCTTTAAGTCGCGCAAAAAGTGGGTAAAAATGAAAAACGAAAAACGAAAAAATGAAACAAATTTTTTTCAAAAAATTCACGAAAAACAAAAATGAACCAAAACAGACCCGCAATGAAAAACAAAAAACTGAACCATTTTTTCGATTCGTGCCCATCTCTATTGCTGAGATATGTGGAAAGCTACAAGTTCTCCCATCCAGGAGAGATAGTTTAGTGGTGAAACATTTGATTCGATGTCTTGGTGGGGGGAGGCATAGAATCATAAAATGTAAAGTTAACCCAAGGGTCAAGCCCAGCTCCCTGCCAATGAAAGAAACCCACAGCTAAAGCATTGAATGCATCCCTGACAGGTATGACCTCTGCTTAAAGTTCTTCCAAGAAAGAGAACTGTCACCCACCCCACCCCAATGCAGTCAATTCCACTGTTAAGCAGCTCTTACTGTTAAGAAATTCTTCCTAATGTTTAGTCAAAATTTCCTTTCTTGTAACTGAAGTGTATTACTTCTGGTCCTGGTCCCCCCAGTTGCAAAAAAGCAAGCCCAGCCCACCTTTCACACAAAAGCCCTTCAAATATTTGAAGGCAGCGATCACATCACCTCTTAGCCTTCTCTCCTCCTGGCTAAATATGACAAGTTCCCTCAACCGTCCATCACAAGCTGTGGTTTCCCAATTTCATACCACTTGGATTGTCCTCTTCAGGATGGAGATAAACTTCTCAGTGTTTGTTTTTAAACTGTGGTGCCCAGAACTGGACACTGTAGGCCAGATGTTTTGGACCACAGCTCCCACAGTCCTTTCCCATTGGAAATACAGGCTTGGAATTCTGGGAGTTGTGGTCCAAAACATCAGGAGGGCCAAAATTTGAACATGCCTGCTGTGGGCAATGGGAACATTATGATATAGTGTGGACTCTACACCTATGTCAATACAGTATAGGAGTGGCGGTGAATCTTGGGACCTGAATACCTGTTGGAGCGTATCTTCCAAAGATCAATTGAGGCCCGGTCCACTAGAATGTCACAGGCACTCTCACTCTGAGTGGTCACGCCTAGGGAGGCACGGAAATCTATCACTCATAACCGCGCCTTCTCGGTGGCTGGCCCCTTGCTTTAGAACCAGCTTCCAAGTGAGCTGCGCCTTGCACAGTCCCTGCCTGCCTTCAAAAAGTGTTAAAAACCTTGCTTTTTAGGGAGGCATTTGGTGACCTGGTTTAGGTGGGGGGGTTCCTTGCCATTTTGCCAATGATTTCTCGACTCCTCTGTTGAATTGTTTTATTTTATACTATAGTTTATTCCTTATTTTTTATTTTTATTCCCTCTTCAGTTGATGTATTGTTTCCCTTGGGCCTGTCTTGCCCTTTTTGTTCACCGCCCAGAGTTCCTTCGGGAAGACGGGCGGTATAAAAATGAGCAAATAAATAAATAAATAAGATGTTTTGGACTACAACTCCCAGAATTCCAAGCCCAGATTGCCAATGACAAAGTACTGTGAGAGTTGTGCTCCAAAATATCTGGCGTGCCGAAGGTGTCACTACCACAGCACTATAGTGTAGCATTCCCTTTTGTTGTTGCTGCATCATACTGTTGGGTCATGTTTAGCATGAGCTATCAAATAAAGATATAAGATTAGTCTGTCCTATCTTATTTTTGAGAAACTTATACTGGGTCTTAGAAATTGCTATGCCCTTTTCCAAGAGCTTATAGAATGAGTGTTTACTGTTATCTTCTAGAATCTTTCCTGGTATTGATGTCAAGCTGACCATTCAGTAGTTACCTAGATACTACATTGCACTGAAGGCTATGTCACTAAAATAAGAATATCCTCCTCAAATGAGCACCTTTGTTTTTCATTGGAATTTTTTAAATTCTGGTTTCCCAGTTTCTTGCTGCATCAGGCGAGTATTACAGCTTCATAAGTTGCTATATTAATTGCCGATTAAAAGAAAAAAGAGGCATCTCACAATCGACCCAAGACAGCTTCCCTCTCTAGTTTGAACCCTTGGATGACGCATGCAAAAGAAGATTTTGTTTGGTTCATTTAGGATAAAAACTTAACAAAATCAGCATATGATATAATAAAGAGGAAAAGATCTTTGGGACTGAAAGAACCTGAATTTTGGGGGAAAGGGAAACTACCAGATTTGTCCATTGTTATTCTGTAGACAAAAACACATTCCATCTGTCACTTTCTATGTAGAGGTAACCAATCCATGCTAGTTTTGCCATGAATGTTTTATTGACACCTGTAGTGTCATTTGGCAAACCTCGGCACCCTCAAATTAACTGATTCCTCACACTGCCCAAACATGAGCTGTTCCCTGCTAAGCTGATCTGATGCCAAAACCATTTGAAGTAGACATGGGCACGACTCGGCGAAATTGTCATTTCCGTTTTCGGTTATCGTTTCCGTTACGTAACGGAAACGGTAACAATAATTAAGCCATCAGAACTCGAACTGGAACCAAAAAAAGAAAAATTTGGTCGGGGTTTTCGTTTCCGTTTGTGGCATCGCGGCGATCGCACAATGCGAAGCACAGAAAAAGTTTTTAAAAGCTTTTTTTTAAAAAACCCGACTCCCGGCCAAAATAGCAGGTGAAAATATGCCTGCCTGAGGCTTTGCCACCTACCAGATGGGTGGTTTCTGGGGGGTCCCTGGCCTTTCCCCCCCTCTTCTCCTGTCCTGGGCTGCTTGCACCAGGCTGGGGGGGTCATCCTCGTCGTCTCGCCATGCCATGCAGTGGGGGGGGGTCCAAAATGGCGAGCGCAATTTTTCTTTTGAAATCGTGGTCAAAAAACACACCAAATCACCACAGAAGCATGTGAAATTTATTTATTTTAAATGCCTGAATTTTAATAGTAGCAGCAGTGGGTTTTTTATAGCAATAAAATGTCGTATTGATTTTATTTTATTTTATTTTATTTTTTATTTTTTTAGACCTGCCCATTTGGGCTGGGCATAGGATGGGACCATGCAAATTGTTTGAACCATTCCACCAATGGCATCGCCAGGTTTTTGACTGACACTTCTGGATGTCTCGGAGGGCATAAAAAGCCGAGGCACCTTCCAGAAATCGCAGTCGGGTGTATGGATGTGGTTGAGGGAGGAGAGCTGGCTGCTGTTGCTGGTGTGATCCGATCGAGATTGAGGGAGGCTGGAGGCTTTAGGATTTAAGTTAGGCAGGCAGGGAGGGAATTCAATTTAGAAAATAATTTATTTGATTCCCTGCAGCTTTGTCTGCTGAAGGGAATAGCAGTTTATTCTTTATTTCTTCTCTGGCGGTTTGTGAGGATTTTTTTCTGACATTGGATAAAGGGGGAGGTTCGACTGGGAGTGGGAGGTGTGGATTTATTTTAAAAATATATTATATACTACCATTTATTTTCTATTTTCCCAACTTCAATTTGCTTGCACACACACACATTTGGGGTGCAAGCCAAGAACAGAACCTCTGTGATATCCTAACTGCCCACTCGCCCGTCCGCCCGCGCCACCACCCGCCTGTTCGCCCGCCCGCCCGCGCTTCCCCCTGCCGCTGTCGCCGCCCGCCCATGGCCCCCCGCCACCGCCGCCCGCCCGCACCTCCCCCCGCCGCCCGCCCCCCACCCCGCCCGCCACCTAGGGCGCAAAAACACCTAGCGCCGGCCCTGATTGCGGGATGCCCCTATGCTCTGGGAAGTTAAATCATGTGGTGGAAACAACAAACGACAAACAAAATGACAAATTTTTGAAAAATTTCACGACAAACGGAAACAACCCGAAACGGACCCGTTCTGACAAACAACAACTCGAAACGTCATTTTTTCTGGTCGTGGCCATGTCTAATTTGAAGTGTAAGGATAATAATGCTAGGTGTGTGGTACATGTGGAGCCCCATTTCAGTAAAGATCCAGTGTGGTGCAGATACATCCTCATTGCATCTAGCCTCTTAATGTGGCAAGAATTGTGGGAATGAGATCCTCCAAAGCTTGCTAAACTAACCTTCAAAAGCATACTGTAAAATATGCCTGAGTATGCCACTTAAAGTATATAATAGAAATAATGAGCATGGCCCTTATACACGGTCAGCAATTTGCACAGCACTGTACTGAATGGATCATTGGCTGAAAGACTTAACATCCAGAACTTGGGGAAAGGGGGTGGAGAGAGGAAGACTATCCAGTAGGGCAGTCTTGTAATCTCATATTGTAAGCAGATGCTCATAGAAGGGCAATGCCTACTGGCTAAGTTGAGACTGAAACCAGTGATCTTTTGGTTCGTAGTCCACTCTCCAATGAGAAGCCGCCTTACACCAGTTTATCCACTGGTACTGACTATAACCTTTCTTCTCCATTTACCACCAAGAAGCTGCACACTGTCAGAATATTATAGCCCCATTTCTACCTCCATTACTCATGATTTGCTCAATTAAGGATCTCCGGTCCCTAGATTCTACAAGCATTAGCCCATACCCTTGAGTAGTAAGCAAATGAAAAATATTGGCACTTAAGGAATTAATAATTCAACCATCAACCTTGTCTCCTAACCATGTTTTCCCTTTACTTTAGTTACTGAAAATGCCAGCCTTGTGGACTTAGGAGCATAACAGAAAGTAGTACAGCAAACATTCTGTCTTTTGGCTTATTTTGCATTAGTGAGGAGTCAGTCTGCCTGTTCGGTTTTATAAATGTATTCTAAAGACAGAACCACACTGTTACCATGGTGGAGAATGGGAAGAAATATCGGAGGGGTACTGTTGGACTCATGCTTTCTTCATTCCTAAGCCATAGTAGTTATCGCCTATTATCATATGCCACCAGATTCCACCATACTATGAGTCTCGTCTTATTTCAAAAACAAAGCAAGGTCAGAATTTGTTAGCACCTGGATGGCTAACCACTAGAGATTATCAAATGCTGTGTTGGGGAGGAAACATCATTCACTGATAGAACACATTCTTTATAGAATGCAGAAGGTCCCAGGTTGAGTCCCCAGGTTCATCTAGAAAAATATTCTGGTTGAAAACCTGGAAAGCCACCACCAGTCAGAGTTAGCTATACTGGGCTAAACTAGTCCCACTCTATCTGTCTGATGACACTCCATGATTCTAAGTGATTTACCTGGTCAGGTTTTATTGTTCCACCATTAAAATTTAACCATTGACACTTCTTTCTTTCCTATAGCATTCATGAACAATGAAGAGGTATGCACAAGAAAGAAATCCAACATAAACTTCTAGAGATTCTGCTGTAGAGAAAATAATATGTGTTAACTACAACTTGGATTTCAGGAAGCTAAAACCAATGGAAAAAATGGGCTGGTTTGCTTAGTGCTGTCTGAGACTGCTGCTTCTAGAAGTTGCTGTAAGGAGTAAGGTCAAAGGAGATGCACAAAAAGAACCTCAGCATTGTGGTTAGGATTGAGTGGCCTCAAAGCATTGGCTGGAATCTTTGGTGAAGATTCTCAGCCATCGAGGTGAGGTCATCTGGAAGTTCAGTCATGGCAACAGGACTTCTTTTTTTTTTTTCTTATGAGGTCAAAACGTTTCACTACTCATCCAAGCATATTTGTCAGTCTGCGGAAAGTTAGTAGCAAGGCTTCCAAGTTATAGTTCACCTTGCTTTCACAAAACCCTGATCTGAATAGGCTCATTAGGTGGACAATGGCCTGGGGCGTTTGAAAGTCCCACCTATGCAGCCCTTCCTTACACCCATTATATATGGGTCATTAGCTGTGGCCTTGCTGGTGGAAGTGTGAAGTGCTTTTCATTTGTTTGGGGATTGATGAAAGAACAGCATGATAAGTGGCAGGCAGATTGTGCCTGAGTCCCCCACCTCTGTTGAGAGAAGCTGCTTGGATGAATAGTGAAACTTTCCAATATCGCAAGAAATAAAAAAGAAGTCTAGTTGCCATGACTCAACTTCCAGATACTGGGAATTGTAGGTTTCTCTGGATGTCCAGGCAGAAAGCCACATCTCAGGGCAAGTGATTTTGGAGGAAGTGATAGATTTAATTGTGTGTGATGATTGTAACACTTTGCTGCCCATTCCTCACCATCATCACACACCCAAATGATGACAGAGCTCCAGAGTTCAGCAAAAAAGTGTAATTATGTATACATGTTTGTTGTGCTCATAGTACTTGTTAAGCAGTTACTGGAAGAAATTCACATTACTGTACCTATTTTAGTCCTTGAGTAAGCATGCCCAGCAGATACACAGATACATTATTGAGCCATGGTTACAAATGGACCAAACTTCTTGATGTCACAAGGGTCTACTCTGTGCTCCCAGATTTTAGCCAAGCAAATGCAGTCTCAGGGAATGAAAGGCTGCTGATCTGGAAGCAATCACTGTGATGGTTTTCAAGCACAAATAGTCCATATACTATGTATCTCAAACTAGATGCACAATCAATTCTTCCCTGTTGTGACTGGGGTCACACTGCTGGTGGTGATGGTTTAGAAACAAAAGTCTTTAGATGGAGTTAACTTAAATTTGGTGATAAGGCCTAGTTTTCTTAGGTGAACAGAGCACTCAGATGTGCACGTCCAGTAACCAAAGACAATGGTTCTTAGTCATTTGTGTATTCACCAGTCAATCTTGTAAGGAGAGTTTTGATAGAGACTACGCTAAAAACCAATATAATATAATATAATATAATATAATATAATCTTTCTGGCATTGTGTTATTACAGGTATCACTAAAATAACTTGGTAGGGAGGGAAAACATTATGAAAATCACAAAGTATTCTGAGTTACTGCTAACAAACTACCATGTCACAAATGTCTATAGCAGGTGTTTATAGTAGGAGAGGACACACCACACTTGCAGAATTGAGGAGAGAGTGAATTCTTAGCAATTGTTAGGATAACCATGTGTCTTATCCTGACTACTTCTGCATCCCATTGGAAATGCATGTACTGGTTGAGAACCACTGACTCATGGGAATATCCCTAAAGAGCATTGTCTTGGAAAGCTGTGAAATAGCCAAACAACTATGTACACCCAATCCCAGACCCTTTGTTTCCCTTTAACTCAATGCTTATCCCTGTCTGTCAACACTTTTTCCATACTGCATCCAGAGAGTTAAAGAGCTTCAGATATCCAGAACGTATTTGCCATGGGAGACAAACTAACTAATTGACTGGCTGACAGTAATGTTTTGCCACAGAAAGCCCTCTCCAGCTATATTTCAGGAGCCCTTTTTGGTCTTTTACCAGTGGCCTCTTGTCAACTTGTAGAAGGCATGTCAAATACTCACTCTCACTCCTTTCTCTGTGCTTTGCACTGTCTAATAAAGTTGCTTAATTCCATTTCGCTTCTGAATTGGCAGGATGATGTTTCAGTCTGGCTATGTTAATAGGCCTCTGCTGGAAACAAAGAGTCTCCAAGTAGTTTGCAATGTGCCACCACCTCTTCTTTTGATTTGCTTTTTGAAAAACCATCCCAAGCACAGTGTCTTGCCACTTAGCCTTTAGTTTAGAACAAAAACCAAAATGGATAGGAAATATCCAATCGATCCAATCAGGAAAGACCGACCAAAGTCTCGGATATATAAAAATGAAATGAATGACTTGATTACAATCTCAGCCCAAAAATTTACCTTCTTCAGGGGACATTTCTTTGTTGTATAGATCACAATTTGTTAATCTCTTCACCCAGCTTTTTGACTGATACACAGCTCTACTAGATTATTAATTATAATAAAGCCATTTTATATGCCCGGAGACTTTGGGCTTTCCTCATTGGGTGCAGCCTGTAGAAGTTTACATGATCAAACAATCAGAACTATTCAAGCCACATCACCTACATACTGATATCCACCAAGTGGCCCAGACCAATAGGATTGGTCTGACCTCAGATTGTGATGTCAACAAAACTGGGTAACCTGTGGTCCACAGAAATACAAAAGGAACTGCAGTTACAGGCCAATAATCAATAGCTGTTTCTTAACGAGTGTATCCACTGCCTTGAACTCATGGAAAACAATGTTTTCCATTGGAAAATTTACTTTTGGGGGACCACAGCTCCCAGAACACTGAGAGCTGGAAAGTCGCAAAGGTGGGTTTGGAATCTTGGGCCAGCCCTTCACTACCAGATCTCAGATGAAATGTTCCATATTATCCCATAATGCCATGAACTAAGGTGGCCCAACTTCCTTTGAGAAAATGGGCCATTGGGCACTCCAGTCAGAAGAGCTGGATTACTGACAGTGTGACAAGATGTCTGAAAAGGTACACACCTGATTGCACTAGGGAAGTTTGTTTTAAGAGCAGCAAGGTTCCTTAAAGAAAGTGGAAGTGGAAAAGGTGCAGAAGACAGTGACCAAAATGATTACTGGGCTGGGGCACCTCCCTTATGAGGAAAGGCTAAAACATTTGGGGCTCTTTAGTCTGGAAAAAAGGTGCCTGAGGGGGGATATGATTGAGACGTACAAAATAATGCAGGGCATGAGTAAAGTGGATAGAGGGAAGCTCTTTTCCCCTCTCACAAAATACCAGAACTAGGGGACATGCACTCAAATTGAGGGCTGGGAGAGTAAGAACAGACAAAAGAAAATATTTTTTCACCCAGCGCGTTGTTAGTCTATGGAACTCCCTGCCACAGGATGTGGTGATGGCATCTGGCTCGGATGCCTTCAAAAGGGGATTGGACAGATTCCTGGAGGAAAAGTCCATCACAGGTTACAAACCATGATGGAGATGTGTAATCTCCAGGCTTAAAACCAGGGTACTTCAAGGGCCAGATGCAGGGGAGTGGTATCAGGAGACAGATATCTAGTCTCATGCGCTTCCAAAAGCATCTGGTGGGGCCACTGTGAGATACAGGAAGATGGACTAGATGGGCCTTTGGCCTGATCCAGCATGGCTCTTCTTATGTTCTTATGTTCTTATGGTCCCTTCTGTCTGCTGGAGAATTGCTTCAGATGAGCTCGCAAAAGTCAATACCTTTCAGCTGGACCAAAAAGGTCTGGCTTGGGTACTGATCATCTACTTTTGCATCTCAGCAGACAGAAGGGACACTTTGAGGAGCCTCGCTCTCACTCCTGTTAAAACAAACTTTCCCAGTGCAATCAGGTGTGCACCTTTGCAGCCATCTAAAAGGGAAAGTAGCACTTAGGGTGAAGTCAAATGGGAACTTAGATTGCAGTGTGTTCTGTTTCCCACCAACTACATGACTGTTCAGGCTGGAGCAAATTTCCCTGTACGTTGTGTGATATTTGGTCTTCCACTTTTCCTGCTACTTCAAACATTCACAGCATTATTGTATTTTCCAGAGAAAACGGTGATGTGCCGAATGTAGAATAGCCTCAGTTGCAACATATTTACATGTAGAAGGAACTCAGGCTTAATTCGATCTAGGACCCAATTGTTCATCTTGTGTTTATGCTTTCTTTTTGCATTTTCCCCATGCTACAGAAAATCACAAGGAGAGAGAATAGATGCAAGATGTGATAACCACAACACTGTGATTGTGAACATACAGTTATGACTATCTTTCAATTTCCATGTTACTATAATTTGGGAACAATCATAAAAAGGAAGAGTTTTGGGGGTTTTGGTCTAATGGAGTAACATTTCCAAGTCATACCCAAAATTCAGAGAAATCTAATGGATGTTATCCAATTATTTCACTTCATACCATGACCAATTCTCTGAAGAGCACGTTTTCCTTTTCTCAATAGGCAAAACCTCCCTCCAGCAAGCACGGAGAGTCCCACATAGCAGTGCCAGCAGATAAGAATATTTCTCCACAAAAGAGACCATGTTAGCAAATGCTGGTGTATCATCTTTGTTTTTAACCGGGCAACGCAGAGATATTCAGCAATCCCATTAAGTTTCTCTTGACCTCTTTTCTTCAGATGCTCTTTGTGTATTTGGAATAATAATTTATGACTTAACAAAAGATTTATTCCTTGCTCTGATGAAATGAAACCATACAATGGGTTTTAAAATAGAGTAGGAGAAAAATCTGAGGAGGAAAAAAGGAAGGTAATTATACAGTCTCTCTCTTAGTGTCAGTAAATGTTACAGACTGAAATTCAATTAGTATGAAGGAAAGAGCAGAAGTTTCATTTTAGATACTCTTTCCCTTAATCATTGAAATGTCCAGGGAGGTGGGTGTATTACAAAGGCACTGGGGTTGCTTACATATGACATTCTCTATAAAATTTATTTTTAGCCCACAAGATTATTCCAGTATTATTATTATTATTATTATGGAATGTGCAGATTTCAAGTGCCACCATCATGATTTAATGAATGCCCTTCATGCCTGGGACATTTGGGCATTAGTTAAGATTTACTATTATATAAGATACGTCTGTGAAGATTCTCAGTCATCCAGGTTCGTTTAACTGGGAGTTGAGTCATGGCTACTGGACTTCTTTTTTGAGAGATAGATCTTCTTCTGCTCCTGAGGATTTTTTATATATACATTGCTTTGTTCTTCAGAAAGGAGAGCATTTATGTGGTTCTATTAGGTGCCGGCTGCAACCCCTAACATAAGGGCATTAGGAAGAAGATTCCAGCACTTTACAAAATAATTCCATAAATTATCTAATGAAGTACCCCATTACCTACAAAAGCCACACCAATTTGGTTCTGTTACTATTACTTGGTTTTTTCCATTGCATGATGCAATGGCTTCATCCTGCGCAGAAGAGGAATAATCATTTGTGAGAAAGGTAGGATGCAGGATGAGCTCTAGATGGTGACTAGACAAGAGACGTTGTATGAGCTGGGGAAAAAACTTGATAAAGGTCATAAATAAACAAAGGGGGAAATGATAGGAAGCAAGCGGCAAATGAATATGAGAATGCATGCATATGATAGCAGGTCCCAGGAGCCTGGCTTTCCTAAACAAGTACCAGCCTTTCTCTAACCTGCTCACAACTTAATGGTGAATGCACTACAGTTTCCAAGGTAAGGAAGATGTTCAATGAGTGCTTTGCTATTGCCACCCCAAATAAATTTCTGTGGCTGGATGGGGATTTGAACCCTGATCTCTCAAGTCCTAGCCTGACATTCTCCTCATTACGTCACACGGTCTCTCCTACTGAAAACATCCTTAGCTAAAAAGCCATGTCATGGCCATCACGCAGCTGTAGCACAACCATGCTCATTTTGGGGTGGGGGTGGGGAATCCTTGTACTCACCAGTGACCAGTTCAAGGGATGGCGAGTCCAATGGGACTACAAAGCAGGGTTACCAAATCTTAGAACCTTTCCTTTTAAACGAAGGCAGCTGGAAACAACAGAAGAGACCAGGAAGCATCTGCTTGGTGTTTTTTTTTTTTAATTGCTTTGGTAGCAGAACTGGGTGGCATCAAGCTATCTCTCTCGAGGTAATTTACATAACACCAGAGAGGAGGAGAAAGAAAGACACTGATTTGCATGAATATGCTAATTTACATATAGGACTGCAGCATGAGAAACAGTTCTATAACAAATAGAATTATAATGCAAGCAATGGGAGTGCAGGAGAGTGTGGCCAGATGGCCTCCATGCCTGCTGAGCCTGGCACTACTTGTGCTGTCTGTGGTGTCTTACAGCTTTAAGTCAGACTTGAACTGGACAGTGGTTCAAAGGGTGGACATCATCAATGAAAATTATCCAATGAAAAGAATTATCCAATGAAAAGCCATAACTAGTTTTTTTTTTTTTTTGCCACCCAAGGTGAGCAATGCTGCCTTTCACCCACCACTGCCATGAAAAAGAAGGTGGTACACTTCCCAAAGGTAAAGAAGTTGAGACTTAAACAACAAAAGGAAAAAAAGGAACAGGGTTGAGAAATGTTGCCACTTATTTTTCTAACACACTCCTCTAGATTTCGGTGCTGTGTAGATGTTGGTGCTCTGAAGCAAAGCTCCAGTTGCTTACTCAGAGTTACAACCCTAGTCCACTGGCAACCTTCAAAAAAAGACTGTCCTTGCTAAAATGAAAAAAGACATGCTGCTATCCTAAATAGCTCTCTGGTGGAACTGTTCTTCACAAGATCTCCCATGACTTGATGCTAGTCTCTGTCCCAAAATGCCTATATATGCTGTGGCAAAGCACTGTAATCACCTCAAAACAAAAGCACTGGACAAAGGCATTTATTTCTTCAGGCATTTAAATTGAAAGGTGCAGTGCCTTTTTATGAAATCACAGAATGAGATACACTCAGAATACTTAAAAGTCCGCATGATATTCAGGGGAGGCAGCGTCACTGAGCTACATTCCCAGAATCGTCTAATACCTTAAATTCCATCTTTGTATGGTGTGATATCTATTAAATTGCTCTGATGGTGAAATAATCAAGTGCATAGCCTGGAATGAAATGATAGTACAGATTTAGTGAGCATTTCTGGTAAGTGATTGAAGGATGGATTTACTGGAGGGATTTTTAGTTAGTTCCTCTTAGTTAGCAGAGCATAAGGTACAAAAGTCAGCTGCAGCACAGAAGAAATGTGGTGGAGAATAGCTAAAAATCCTAGCTACCACCCAGCCCGTTTTGTTCTTACAGTGACTAGTCCTTTGAATATTAAAAAAATAAATCTCTATAAGTAGTCTAAGTAGACAAATAAAAATATCTGTACTTACAGTTTTGGAATTTCAGTTACAATCAGAAGAATAAAAAGAGGTGAATATCTGACCACACAGCCAAAGAGATCAGAAGAAGAGTTTTAAATATCTGTTCAAGTTGATCATCAGGGAAGAAGAAGAGCAAACAATGGAAGCTTACAATGAGAAAGGCGGGGTAAAAATACTCTAAAATAAAATAAAATAATAAACAAACAGGATTGGAAGGTAGAGGCTTGCTTCAAGCCCAGGAAAAGGGACTTTGCTAATAGGTTAGGGGCAAAGCATAATTATATCTGATTGTGAAGCCTCCTTCCCGCTGAATCACAGCATAAGGTTGCATTAAAGATTTTTATTTTCTCCAACAGAAGTTTTCCATCTCTAGTACATGAAAAGTGACCTGCTTGAACGGGTGGGGAAGCAGACTATGGAAACATCTGTAAATATGTGTTTCAGTTGTAGCATAATTGAATGCTAATTAAGCATAATCGAATAACTGAATGTTTCAATTATAAACTCAAGCAAATATGCTTCTGGGTCAATGGTCAGTAGTTCTTGGTAAACAAAACCAGCTTCTGGACAGATCCCTTGATACTACTTTTTCTTACCAATTAAGGCTGTTTTTTATGTGTAGAAATACAATAAATACACAAATTAACACACAAGAAAATCATGGGTGCAACTGACTACCAGTGAAATCCCTGTGAGATCTGATCAGAAGTTCAGTGTCCTTTACTTTAAGGGATGCAAGTATAGGATGGCAGCCTATTTAGGCTCACCTTCAATCCAAGAGTTAAGAGTGTCAAACTATTGTAATATAACTATTACGTGAGGCCCAGCCTTATGAGAATGGTGTGGGGGAAATACTCATAAGAACATAAGAACATAAGAAGAGCCATGCTGGATCAGACCAGAGGCCCATCTAGTCCAGCTTCCTGTATCTCACAGTGGCCCCACCAAATGCATCGAGGAGTGCACGAAACTAGATATCTGTCTCCTGATACCACTCCCCTGCATCTGGTCCTTGAAGTACCCTGGTTTTAAGCCTGGAGATTACACATCCCTATCATGATTTGTAACCTGTGCTGTACTTTTCCTCCAGGAATCTGTCCAATCCGCTTTTGAAGGCATCCAGGCCAGATGCCATCACCACATCCTGTGGCAAGGAGTTCCACTCCAGCACACAATTATTGCAGGATTTAGCTGGTGAAGTATGAATGTTGACAAGCAGAGGAATGTTTTATCTGCTCTGTTTCCCTTGTAGTGGCCATGCAGAAGAGACAAATTGTGTTTTGCTTAACTGTCAAAACCAGCACTCAACATTAAATCTGCAAAGATGTTTCAATATGGGATCCTGTTACAGAATCATGGTTTCTGACATTTTTGCCAGTGATATAGTTGGTTAATTTTACTGTTTGCATTTAATGGCTTTATGGGAAATCTCCTCTTCTGATGGTAATATGCATTACGCTGCCTACATCAAAATAGAGTGGTACATCTTAAAACAAATTTAATTCATTCTATGTTTTAATTTGTTTTAAGAAAATTTTGTCTTATGAAACATGATTTCCAAAAGGAATGCTTCAAAAATGGATTAATCTGTTCTGGAGGCTATGGGTCACTTTGTTTTACAAAAACATTATCTTACGAAAAGCGGTTTCCCATAGGAATGCAATGGGAATGGATTAATCCATTCCAGAGGCTAGAATAAAGACAAAATTAGCCTTCTCCCCCCCCCAGGTACATGTGTAATTGTTTTTTGTCTTGTGAAGTACCTCATAGAGAAGTTTTTGTCATGTGAAGTGTTGTGTATTCATCTGTATTCTTATTGGTTGCCTATTCCCAGAATTGTTTTCTTCCTACAAGTTTTCTGTCTTGCGAGGCATTTGTCTTAAGAAGTACCACTTGTATGTTAAGCCAGTTCTGTTGCATTTGTCAAGGCTCTCCTGCTTATTTTGCTGAGGAGGGGCCTACCTCAAGCCCTCTCCTCATGGCCCCACCTTTGTGACTTTAGGCATCACCATTTTCTTAGAGAAAATGTCATTTCTTCTCTATTTCTTCATTTGCTTTTTTAAATTAAGATGAATGACAAAACAGAAAGACATTCTGCAACAAGTGGACTCCCAGATCTGTGGACTGAACAACTTTTGAAACACGGATAGCTCTATATAATACAGTGGACCCTCATATAACAAATGGTTTATATAGCATAAAATCTGTATAACATAAAATGTTGCAGAGATAGGGGAAATTTGCTTAACAGAATCACCTATGAGGCTAATCCATACAACATAAAAATGGTGGTGATTACGGATTACTCTGTTTTCAATGCATTCCTATGGGAAATTTGTATAAAGGAACATTTGCTTAACAGAATTTCATTTGGAACAAATTAATTCATTTATACAAGATACCACTGTATATCGTATAACAGAAAAGCATGACACAAATTTAACAAATATATGCATAGATATAGACATATCCAACTGTATCTATTTATTAAAATACATAAAAAGTACCCTTGAAAAACAACTGATACAAAAATATTATTGACGAATACGAAGATAAGAATGCAAGCACAGACAAAATTAGCAAAAGAAACAAAGAAACATCATCAGGAAAATTAGATTTAAAAAAAAATACTACATGTGCATGTAGTGTGCCACTTAATGCTGTGTTTGCTTTTGATTAGATATATATTATCGCAGAGAAAAATAAATGTATTAATAGATATTACCTTAAACTGCATTGTTCTATTGTGTTTACATAAACTTTTTAGTGTTTTTTAAAGCTCTCTGTCATTATCAGTTCAAAATAAGAAGATTTACTTCTTGAACTTCAAGAGAACAGCACTGATTTCTAGCTTAAACTAATAGATTTATAATGACTTTAAAATCTTCTGCCAGAACCACATCTTCCAAAGAGCCATGTAAAGCAGCTTTAGAGGTGGGTGGTATATCATCCCCAGTAATTGATTGTTATTATTTTCAAAGTTTCTTTCCACCAGGGATGCAGAAAGAGACAATCCCCAAGATATGTATAATATCTCCTCCACGAACCAGACATCCCCACAGTTAATCTTCCTGAAGGTTACAAATTACACACATACATACATACTTATTTATGCCAATTGTTAAAGTTTTGGTAAATACAAGGTTACCTTTGTTCTGTATTGGGATGAGATTTAAAGCAATGTTTTTGAAGACTGGAAGAATCAGCACAACGCAGCAGCACCATCTAGTGGTACGCAACAAGAAGACTGTTACTGGTGTGTGTGTGTTCCAGATTCATATAGCTATAAGATGTCTAAACACCCATGTTCCTTTGTGTGCATAAGGGGGAGGTAAAATCCAATACCTAAGCAGCTTTCACAACTGCCCTCCTACTTCCTGCCTCCAAGAAAACTTCTTGCCTACCTAATATCATCTTGCCAAAAATGCAACATCATATAGGCAAGAACATTAAGAATAACCTGGCTTTCCACATATTTTGCCATGTTTGAACGTTTGTCACCTGCCTTGATGAAGAGTGTTTTGCACTAGAAAGCTTGCAATTTTTTTATTTTTATTAGTGGCCTAGAAAAGTATTGCCTGTAGCCTAATTTTGCATTAAACACTTCTGTGTCATCCAAGTGAAGAAATCCAGTGATGTGATGGCAAACAGCAAGAGTTTATGTCATGCACAGACACTTAAAACCCCAAATTCAGAAGGCTGTTAAGTTTCCACCAACCCATATTCATACCGACAATTAAGATTGTAAGTTCCTGGTCTTTTGTTCCACAGGAAGTGTCCGTATCTTCCCTGAGCTCACCACTTTATGACACCTGCACAGTTTGCTTTTACGAAAGAAAGAACAAAAGAAAAAGAAACGAATTGCACCCTGTCCAATTCCATTAGTGCTCCAGAAACAAAACAGATCTGCAAATTCACAAGAGAGGTCATGGAAAATAAAATAAGGCAATGGTTAACAGGCTGTTAAGATGTTGTTGTGTTGGGGGGGCACACTAACCACTCAGCTACAGTGCCCAGACTTTTCTTGGAGAAAGTAAGATCCAGGAGGGCAAGATGAATGGTGACAATCTTCCTGTCCAATACCATCCCAACACCTTAGTTCACTCTGACTAAGAAGTTAACCAAGGAATTATAAAAAAATCCACAGTGAAGCACTATTACTTCCATGCCAATCCTGCAATGTAGGAATAGCAAAAATACCCCAGAAATAAACTGGCTCCCTCTAAATGGTTGAGCCAAGGCCTGGTTTTGAGTGTGCCACCAACCCTCTTACTCCAAAATAACCAAACAGCTGTTAAGTTTTTATATTTTATTAAAGGTTGTAGGGGCAAAAAGTAAAATAACAATGTCCAAACAAGGTTCAGATATTAGAGAAACAGTGAAAAGTAATCAAAATGTTTTTGAGGGAAGGACAATTTTAGAAAAACCTCAAAGGAAAACAAGAAAGCTAGCAAACGTAAGCTAATACTTTCTGGCAGAACTCCAGTGTTATTCCAGAGCCTGTGTAGAGTTCAGGTTTCATCCAAGAGATAGCAAACCTAAACCAGGTTACTTCTTCGTTACTTAATTTATACCCAACATTTCAAATTCTAAACCCTTTGAGGAGCTCCAACAATGAGTTGCTTGGAACTTTCTCAAAGAAGAGAATCACTTTTCCCCCTTCACTTTGCTTAGAGCTAAAAACCCTTCTTTCTAATTAGCTTTGTATCAAGGAGTGAACTCTGGCCTTGGAGCCATTGTTCTCACAGAGGAAAGGCATAAATGTTACTGCCTTCCAATTAACAGTGGGTACTTCTCTCCCTTCTCTCATCAACTTGTCCCAAACCATGTCCCCTACAGGTACGTTCCAGTTTCTTGATGTTCTTCCCTCTCCTGCACTGTTGAGTGGGGTCAACAAGCTGACACAACAGCTAAAGCAGGAAAGCATGAGGCTACACAAGTAATTTAAAAGAGAGAGATATACATTTATAAGATACTAGGGATGGGCACCTTTATGAATAATGAAATACTGTTTACAAATAACGGCTTATGAAACACCAGGCAGTGTTTGTAATGAAACAAAACAAAATGAAATGGTAAAATGGCTCCCCTGGGTCCAAATTTGGTGCCTCTAGGACCAAAGGGAGCAATTTTTTAGAGTTACAAAATGGCTCATGTTTCATTTTGTAATGATTTTTTTAAAAAATTATTTGAAACGAAATGGGGACTGAAATGAAATGAAATGCCAATTTTTCATTTCATGCCCATCCTTATATGATACTTTTTCCTTAAAATCTAAAGCATTTTCCTTAAAATCTAGAGCATTTATTAAAACTACTGTTATGTATTGATCTGTAATTGCTTGTTGAAGTAACTGCCTTCCTGTTCAGGCCTATTGGTTGATTCTAGTTGCTGCATTTGGATCTTCAATCCTATTGGTTCCCGCCAAAAGGCAGCCTTGTGATTGGTTGTAATTGTTCCCTCCAAAATGTATCTTTTCCTAGCCAGTCCTGGCCCCTATAAATGTAACTCCCTCTCCCCAGTCCTCAGTCTTGTCTCTCCCTGATTAAAGAGCTGTTCACTAGAAGCTGTATCCAGCCTGCTTTGTCTCTGAGCTGAAATTGCTGAATCACTAACCCCACGCTACAATACTGGTGACGAGGATGGGATCCGGAATGCTGAGTAGCAGAGGCCCATCACGCTGACTCAGAGTCCGGATCGCAGCAGAGACAAGACTCACCTGCTGTCTAGAAGATGACCCTGCCCGCCTGGAGAATGGAAAGTCCACGGGTCTTGGAGCCCTTCCAGCTGTCCGAGCCTCACACTTGGGAGGACTATGTTGAGCATTTCGAGTTCTTTGCGGTGGCTCAAGGAATCACAGATGCCAGCAAAAGAAGGGCCACGTTCCTGAGTTGCTGTGGGCAGGAGATCTTCATGTTGGCCAAGGTGCTGCTCGCCCCAGCAAAGCTGAGGGAGACAGCACTCAAAGATATTTTCGCCCGGCTGACAAGCCACTTGGCACCTACCAAAACCCAGATGGCCTGGCGGATGGAGTTCCAGAAAAGGCAGCAGCAAGCCAGAGAATCCGTGGCTGCATTCCTGGCAAGACTCTGGGAGCTTGCTCAGCACTGTGGCTTCCCAAATCTTGAAGACACTCTCTTGAATCAATTTGTTGGGGGGTTCTGCAGCAAAAAAGACCAAAGGCGCATTGTGGCAAAGGAAGATGTCACCCTTGCCTCCGCCTTGAAAGAGGCCTCTGCCACAGAGAATTGTGAGCAGGAAGAGCTCAATGCCAGTGGCAAGACCACAAAGCTGCGGGTAGAGGCTGCCCATGCCATGGATGAGCCAGAGGCTAGTCCAAGCCAGAGCCCAGTCCGTGGTGTTGAGTTGGTGCGTCAGGCGGATGCACGGCCCAAAGATCGCCGAGGCGCTTGCACAGGCTGTGGTGGACACCATGAGCGGAAAAGCTGCCGTTTTCATGATGCTACGTGCAGGGCTTGCAGTAAGACAGGACACATCAGCCGGGCCTGTCGGTCAGTGGCAGCTGCAACAACGGAATCACCTAGATCAACGCGTCACAAATCATCCACCACAACTCATCTCCTAGACGACTGCAATTATCTCACAGAGATCAACAGAGAGATTGTGCAGTTTCCAGCGCAGGGCAAACCATCCATCAGAGTGAAGATTGAAGGTCGACCATGTGACATGGAGGTGGATTCTGGATCTGGATTCACCATTGTCTCAGACCAGACTGCAAGGGGGCTCTTTCCTGGAGGCTCTCTCTGGAGCCATTCCCAGCAACCTTGCAATCATACACGGCGGGCTGCATCCACATTCTAGGAATGTGTGCTGTGAGGGTACAATTCCAGGAGAAACAGGCCGTGCTTAAATTGGTGATTGCACAGGGGAGTCGCCCCAGTCTTTTGGGTACAGACTGGTTTCCTGCCTTGGGGCTGAGTATATCAGGGCTCAACTCAGTCCAAACTGCCCCTAAGTTGGGTGAGGTATTAGGCCAAGAATTTGCTGAACTCTTCAGTGGAAAGCTGGGTTGTTATAAAGGGCCTCCAATTGAGTTTGAGCTGGACCCCAGGGTGGCTCCAATCCGACTCAAGCCAAGGCGAGTGCCTTTTGCGCTGCAACCCAAAATTGAGGTGGAACTGGACAAATTGGTCAAACAGGGAGTTCTTTCACCTGTGGACTCTTCTAGGTGGGAGACTCCTATCGTCACACCCCTTAAGGCGAATGGGGAAGTGAGGATTTGTGCAGACTACAAATGTACCATCAACAAGGCACTCAGGGGAAATTCATACCCCATTCCAGTCGTCTCACAGCTGTTGGCAAAATTGGCTGGGGGAAAATTTTCACCAAGCTTGATCTGGCTCAAGTTACCAACAGCTGCCAGTGACTCCGCAATCTGCGGAAGCACAAACGATCGTAACGCACAAAGGGGCTTTCAGAGTGAACAGGTTACAGTTTGGAATTTGTGTGGCTCCAGGAATTTTTCAAGGGCTAATGGAGCACCTGTTAAGGGGTCTGCCAGGGCTCTTGCCGTTTTTGATGGTGTTCTGATTGCTGGGAAAGACCCCCAGGAACTAGTGGGGTGTATCCGTGCTGTGTTACTCAAATTTAAGGAGGTGGGGCTGCAGCTGAAAAAAGGAAAAATGCAGTTTTGGGGTGCCATCTGTGGATTTTTTGGGGTTTAAAATTGATGCAATGGGCATCCACCCCACTGACTCTAAAATTAAAGCCATTACTGAGGCACCACACCCACGGAACAAGACGGAGTTACAGTCATTCCTGGGACTTATTAACTTTTACCATTCATTCCTACCTCAAAAAGCTTCAATAGCGGAACCGTTGCATAAACTATTGAAGAAAAGAGTGTGTGGCGTTGGGCTCAGGCACAGCAGAAGGCTTTTGACACCTTGAGGGGCATGCTGACTAGCAGGAGCATCCTTGCTCATTATGACGAGTCGAAACCTCTTGTTCTGGCATGTGATGCTTCTCAATATGGGCTGGGAGCTGTGCTGAGCCATAGGGAAGCGGATGGGTCAGAAAAGCCCATCCCGTTCTATTCTTGTACATTGTCGCCAACGGAGTGCAACTATGCACAAATTGACAAGGAAGCCCTGGCAATAGTGGGAGGGATTAAAAAGTTTCATGACTATTTATACGGTCGCCACTTCTTCCTTGAAACTGACCACAAGCCTCTGTTAGGATTGTTACACCCGAACAAACAGACGCCGCAGATTCTCTCCCCCAGAATGCTGCCATGGTCTATATTCCTGAATGGGTTCCAGTACACCCTGACCCATATTCCAGGGAAAATGTTGTGCCACGCTGATGCACTAAGTCGTTTGCCCCTTCCTGGTGTGTGCGATGCAGATCCTGCCCCAGCGGAACGAGTGATGATGCTGGAAACACTTCTGGGGGCCCCTGTAACTGCCACTGAAATAGCTGAGAGAACAAGGAAAGATCCCGCTCTCTCCTGTGTGCTCACTTGGGTGGGGAGGGGATGGCCAGGTGGCCCACATGAGGAAAACTTTAGACCGTATGCAACAAGGCAACATGAGCTATCCCTGCATAAGGGCTGTCTCCTATGGGGAGACAGGGTGATCATCCCAGCACCACTGAGAAACAGGGTTCTGGATACACTGCACTTGGGGCATCCGGGAATGGTCAGGATGAAGTCGCTGGCCCGGTGCTATGTATGGTGGCCTGGGATGGACCAAGGTGTTGAACGATGGGTACGGATGTGCAAGGCATGTCAGGAAGTGCGCCCAGAAGTGGCCAGAGCACCATTCCACTGGTGGGAGCAGACCCGGACTCCCTGGAGCCGGCTGCACTTAGATTTTGCTGGGCCATTCCAAGGAAAGGGTTCTTTGGTTATCGTTGATGCATATTCTAAATGGTTAGAGGTGGCTATGGTTCCCAGCATGTCGTCAGCTGCAGTCATCAAGGTGCTGAGACAGCTGTTTGCAACCCATGGGTTGCCCGAGACCATTGTCTCAGATAATGGAGCAGCCTTTGTATCCCAAGAATTCAGGGCATTTCTGGCTGATAATTTCATAAGAGGGGTCACCTCAGCTCCTTTTCATCCCTCATCCAATGGGCAGGCTGAGCGCATGGTGCAGACAGCCAAAGGATCTCTTGTACGCTTGATGGAGGGTGACTGGTCAACGCGCATTGCCCGAATGTTGTTCTTGCAGCATGCGACGCCGTGTGCTACTATGGGCAAGTTGCCAGCAGAGCTGCTTCTAGGTAGAAGACTGGTGACGGTGCTGGACTATGTCCACCCAGACAAAATGCCAAACCGCAAGGCTAGAGCACCTCCACAGGCAGAGAGCGACTCTACAAGGTATTTTGCTCCTGAAGATTTGGTCTGGGTGAGAAATTATGCCAGAGGTCCCCTGTGGGTGCCAGGGGTGATCACCAGAGCATCTGGGCCAGTCTCTTATTACGTGACCATTGAAGATGGCAGGGTCTGGCGTAGGCACGTGGACCAACTGAGGCGCAGAGCACCCAGTAGAGTTGGTACCGGTATGGGTGAATTGCAGCCTGAGAGTGACACTACCCCCATTAATGATTCACAGCTGCAAGACCAGAGCGGAGATGCCCCAGGAATGCAGGTACCAGTGGCGTCTGCAAATGAATCTGCTCCTGCAAGTCCTCATGGTGCCAAGGAAAAGATCAGGGACACTGAGTTGTCTGAAACCCCCTCCGTGTCAGACGAAACTATTACAGTAGACTCTCCCCCACAGACACTGCCTGTTGAAGCCCCTGCAACACCCGTAGTCAGGAGATCAACTAGAAGTCGCAGGGCCCCACAATATCTAAAGGATTACGTGTGCTGTGCCCACCAGGGGGGAGGGGTGTTATGTATTGATTTGTAATTGCTTGTTGAAGTAACTGCCTTCCTGTTCAGGCCTATTGGTTGATTCTAGTTGCTGCATTTTGGATCTTCAATCCTATTGGTTCCCACCAAAAGGTAGCCTTGTGATTGGTTGTAATTGTTCCCTCCAAAATGTATCTTTTCCTAGCCAGTCCTGGCCCCTATAAATGTAACTCCCTCTCCCCAGTCCTCAGTCTTGTCTCTCCCTGATTAAAGAGCTGTTCACTAGAAGCTGTCTCCAGCCTGCTTTGTCTCTGAGCTGAAATTGCTGAATCACTAACCCCATGCTACAATAACTACATCTATAGATTTTTATTTCTGAGATATGGACCATTCTTTAGCACTTTGCACTTTAGCTTCCAGTTATTGGATTTGACCTCCCCCTACAACATGATGCAAGAACGCAATGTCACCTCACCCTAGTTCAGCCTTGCCTCCTGCAAGTGTTGCAATTAAATTTCCAAGTGAAAGAAAGGGGATTCAAAAGCCTGACTAAAAATCACCAAATTGTCCTGATAAACACATGAAAAATGGCAGTCCTGCCAACAGGTTATCCATCAGCCCTTGGAACTTAGCAGGGCTATTGTGTAGACTGACTTGGACAACAGTGAATTGGTACAGCCCTATACTGTGTGATAAAAGTTTTTTGGGGGGAATGAGTTAATAGTTTTATTGATGAGCCAATTAAAATAATACATGTTGCTTTTCAGTCATTATGTCATGTCTGACTCTTTATGACTCCATGGACCAGAGCATGCCAGGCCTTCCTATCTTCCACTGCCTCCCAGAGTTTGGTCAAATCCATGTTGTTTGCATTGATGACACCGTCCAACCATCTCATTCTCTGCCGCCCACTTTTCCTTTTGCCTTCGATCTTTCCCAACATCAGGAACTTTTCCAAGGAATCATCTCTCCTCATGAGGTGGCCAATGTACTGGAGCCTCAGCTTCAAAATCTGTCCTTCCAGTGAACATTCGGGGTTGATTTCTTTCAGGATGGATAGGTTTGATCTCCTTGCAGCCCAGGGGACTCTCAATACATTCCTCCAGCACCACAGCTCAAAAGTGTCAATTCTGCAGTGATCAGCCTTCTTTATAGTCCAGTTTATAGTCCAGCTCATCACTCTGCATATAAGTTAAATAAGCAATGTGACAGTATACAAACTTGGTGTGCTCCTTTCCCAGTTTTAAACCAGTCAGTTGTTCCATATCTAGTTCTGACTGTTGCTACTTGTCCCACATATAGATTTCCTAGGAGACAGATAAGGTGGTCAGGCACTCCTATTCCTTTAAGAACTTGCCATAGTTTGTTGTGGTACTCACAGTCAAAGGCTTTGGCATAGTCAATGAAGCAGAAGCAGATGTTTTTCTGGAACCCTCTAGCTTTCTCCATAATCCAGCGCATGTATGCAATTTGATCTCTAGTTCCTCTGCCCCTTTGAAATCCAGCTTGCTCTTCTGGGACTTCTCTGTCCACATACTGCTGAAAACTCCCTTGTAGAATTTTGAGCATAACTTTGCTAGCTTATGAAATGAGTGCAATTGTATGGTAGTTGGAGCATTCTTTAGTGTTGCCCTTCTTTGGGGTGTAGACCAATCTTTTCCAGTCCTCTTGCCACTGCTGAGGTTTCCAAATTTGCTGGCATATTGAGTGTAGCACCTTAACAGCATCATCTTTTAAGATTTTAAATAGTTCAACTGGAATGCCATCACCCCCCACTTGCCTTGTTGTTTGCAGTGCTTTCTAAAGCCTACTTGACTTCATTTTCCAGGATGTCTGGCTCAAGGTTAGCAAGCACACTATCTTGGTCATCAGGGACATCCAGATCTTTCTGGCATATTTCCTCTGAGTATTCTTGCCATCTCTTCTGCTTCTGTTAGGTCCCTACCATTTTTGTCCTTTATCATATCCATCTTTGCACAAAATGTCCCTTTAATAGCTCCAATTTTCTTGAACAGATCTCTGGTTTTTCCTTTTCTATTATTTTCCTCTATTTTTACACTGTTCATTAAAGAAGGCCTTCCTGTTTCTCCTGGCTATTCTTCGGAAGTCTGCATTCAATTTTCTGTATCTTTCCCTTTCTCCTTGGCATTTTGCTTCCCTTCTCTCCTCCACTGTTTGTAGGGCCTTGTTGGACAGCCACTTTCCTTTCTTGCATTTCCTTTTCTTGGGATGGTTTTTGTTGCTGACTCCATATTTGTTGTTCCATCCATAGTTCTTCAGGCATTCTGTCAACCAAATCTAGTTCCTTAAATCTCTTCTTCACTTCCATTGTGTATTCATAAGAGATTTGACTCAAATTATACCTGACTGGCCCAGTGATCTTCCCTACTTTCTTCAATTTAAGTTTGAATATTTCTGTAAGAAGCTGATGATCTGAACCACAGTCAGAACCAGGTCTCATTTTTGCTGACTGTATAGAGCTCCTCCATCTTTGGCTACAGAGAACATAATCAACCTGATTCTGGTATTGTCCATCGGATGATGTCCATGCATAGTCACCTTTTGTGTTGTTGGAAAAGAGTGTTTGCAATGACCAGCTTGTTCTCTTGACAAAACTCTGTTAGTCTTTGCCCTGCTTCATTTGGGAGTCCAAGGCCAAACTCCAAGGCCAATAACTTACCTGTTATTCCTTTTATCACTTGACCCCTACTTTAGCATTCCAATCCCCTAAAATGAGAAGAACATCTTTCTTTGGTGTCAGTTCTAGAAGGAGTTGTAAGTCTTCATAGAATTGGTCAATCTCAGACTCTTCAGCTTTGGTAGTTCATGCATAAACTTGGATTATTGTGATGTTAAAAGGTCTGCCCTGGAGTCATACCATAATAATTCTGTAATTTTTTGAGGTTGTATCCCAGCACAGCTTTTCCCACTCTTTTGTTGACTATGGAGGCTACTCCATTTCTTCTATGGGATTCTTGCCCATAGTAGTAGATGTGATAGTCATCTGAACTGAGTTTGTCCATTCCCGTTCATTTAAGTTCGCTGATGCCCAGGATGTCAATGTTTATTCTTGCCATCTCACATTTGACCACATCAAGCTTATCATGGTTTGTAGATCTCACATTTTATGTTCCTATGTAGTATATTTCTTTGCAGCATTGGACTTTCCTATCTCTTCTAGGCACATTTGCAGCTGAACATACTTTTGGCTTTGGCCCACCTGCTTAATTAGCTCTGCAGCTACTTGTACTTTTCCTCCACTCTTTCAGTAGCATGTTGGATGCCTTCCGACCTGAGGGGTTCATCTTCCAGCATCATATCTTTTAGCCTTTTGTTACTGTCCATTGAGTTTTATTGGCAGGGATACTGGAATGGCTTGCCAGTTCCTACTCCAGGTGTACCACATTTAGTCAGAACTCTCCACTATGACCTGTCCATCTTGAGTGGCCCTGCATGGCAGTGCTCATAGCTTATCTAAGTTACTCAAGCCCCTTCACCATGACAAGGCAGTGGTCCATGAAAATAACACATACCGCCTAATAAAACTTATACATATAATACAAAGTAACACAACAAATTAAATATTCTTAAGCTATCCAACAGTCCAGTCCATATTCCAATTTGTCCAATTTGTCCAATTTGTTGGAGGTTTTTTATAAGATTTGTGGTCAGTTTATAACACAATGTATGAACAATTGTTTCTCTTCCAATGTGACAAATGGTCCATACGGCTCTCAATTAATAGTAGCCATTTTCTTCCCCTTCTTTTAGTCCCAGGCATGAACTACAAGACCTGTCTACCAAAAGGCACACAAAACCATGATCCTCTGTTTTCCAATACAGTATCTTGATAAAGGCTATGTAATATTTCCAGTGTCAGAGGTGCAATGCCATTCAATATGTATAACTGGGGAGAGATAGAAAAAAAAGTTGTTGTCACATTCATCACCTGCCTGAAGGCTTCCCATGAGCCATCTGACTAGCCAATGTGGGAACTGGATGACAACAGGGTGGCACTTTGTTCTTGTCCAGCTTAGCTCTTCTTACACTCTAGTGATGCCTCTTCCAATGTGACAAATGGTCCATTGTCCTTAATAGTCCTTTTCTGGGCATGTTATCTCAACCTAGAAAACTGATCCTCTGTTTTCATGGTCCAAAGGCTATGTAATATTTCCAGTGTCAGAGGTGCAATGCCATTCAATATGTATAACTGGGGAGAGATATTTATTTATTTGATTTATTTATTATTTGACAACAGGGTGGCACTTTGTTCTTGTCCAGCTTCTCTTCTTACAATGGGATGACTCAATATTGTCCTTAGTCCTATTCTGGTGTTATCAAAGAACTAAAATGGTCAGCAAGAATTTTTGTTAAATATTCATGTTCTTCAAAATCAAGGCTGGGTCTGAAGTGAATAGTCCCATTCTAAGTAATAAAGTTAGTTCCAAATGTAAACAAGAATCCTGAAAAATCTTGACTCTTGCTTGTGTGTATAGCCCTACACATGAGACAGACCATTCTCTTCAGACCCAGCACTGTAGCTGTGAATAACACCTACAATGCTGGTTCTGACAAGAACAAAGGAACAACAGAAAGGGTAAGGCTAGATACACTGTTAGCCCTATTCAGATGTTATTCAACCTGGTGCTATGAATGTGTTAGAACCTTCATAATCAGCAATTCCCCCTCCGTTCTTTGAAGCTACATAAGGAGAGTTGGATAGGAGGAGACCACAATGCCATCTAGTCTGGCAATCTGTTTCCACAACAGTTGACTGGATGTTCCAAAAGGAAGCCTACAAATAGTTCATCACTACAATGGCTTTTTCCACAAGAAGAGCTGTTGGCTAAACAGTACAGAACACCTTTGCTGTTAGGAGTTGACAAACATTTTCATTTCAGCTAAAGTTTCTCCCAGAAGTGTGATAGAAGGAAAAAGTGGTTATACATTGATGTTTATCAGTACCTTCCATTATCAATAAGCTTGATGCACAACAAACTGAATGTGGTGGTTAAACCACACATTAAGGAGAGTATATAATCCTCTTGACTAATCCTTTGCTTCTCCTACTATGTAATTTTCTTGCAAATAAGTGTGTCAGCAATCAGACTAGCTTAAAGCTGGCTATGTTCCCTGAGGGACTGGAGAGTTATAATTAGTTCTGGGACTGGGCTACAAGTTGGACTTACTACTAGCCAAACTCCATGCATAATACAGGCTTTAAGAATGGTTGTGGCTTTTAGGGTGACTAGGCCAGCATGAAAAATGGCCTCATATTATCCAATGCCTTTAACCTCCAACATTCATAAGATGAAGCATTACCTAGCACCAGAGATAAACCTTAAAAACTTAAGAACATATGAAGAGCCTTGCTGGAACAGGCCACAGCCCATCCAGTCCAGGATTCTTTCTCACACAGCAGCTCACCATTTGCGTCAGGGTATTCCCAAGCAGATGTCTTCACCTGCTTAAGATTCCCTGCAAATGGCATTGAGAGATATTCTACCTATCTCTCCAACCCGGGGCCTCTCCTTAGGCATCCATAATGATAGCCATTGATACCCTTGTTCTCCATGAACTTGTCTAATCCTTTCTTAAAGCTGTCAAGGCTGACAGCTGTCAGCACTTCTTCTGGCAGGGAGTTCCACAGACCAGTGATCCTCTGGGTGAAAAAGTACTTTATTGTTATTTATTTATTTATTTATTTATTTGTTTGTTTGTTTGTTTGTTTATATACCACACCAATTTTCCCAAGGAAACTCTGGGTGGCGTACACGCAAAGCAAACAACAATTAAAAATACCCCGATACAAATCAAAAGGACACATATCAAAAGAAGAAAACAGGAAAAGAGCAACTTTCTTTTAATTGTTTGAGGTCTAGCACCCAAAAGTTTCATCAGGTCACCTCTTAGGCACTGTCGTTCAAGAATAAAGAGGCCCAGCCTCAGATGGTAAGGAAGGTGTTCCATTCCCCTAATCATTCTGGTTGACCTCCTCTGTACTTTTTCCATATCCATAATATCCTTCTGCAGGTATCGTGACCAGAATTGTACACAATACTCCAGATGGAGCCTCACCATAGATTGATAAAAAAGGCAAAATGACACTTGCTGACTTATTTTCTATACCCTTCCTAATGATCCCTAGCACTGAATTTGCTTTTTCACTGCTGCAGCACACTAAGTTGACACCTTCATTGAGCTGTCTACCAGGACACCAAGGTCCCTTTCTGGGTTTGTTGCAGAGAGTTCAGACCCCATCAGTTTATAAATGGAATTGGGTTGTGTGTGTGTGTGTGTTTTTTTTTTGCCCCAATGTGCATCACTTTGCACTTACTAATGTTGAAGCTCATTTCCCAGTGGTTTGCTCACTCCTCCAGTGTCAAGAGATCCCTCTGGAGCTCCTCACAATCTCTCTCAGTTTTTTCTATCCTGTATAATTTAGTGTCATTGGCAAATTTATTCCTTCTAGATCATTTATGAAGAGGTTGAAAAGTAGGGGGCCCAGTACTGAACCTTGGGGGACCCCACTCTTTACCTCCCCCCACTTGGAGAAGTGTCCATTTAGTGCTACTCTCTGTTTCCTGTCCCTTAGCCAGTTGCTGGTCCAGGACAAGACCTGTCCCTTGATTCCATGACTGGGAAGTTTATTCAAGCACCTTTGGTGTAGGACCTTGTCAAAAGCCTTCTGAAAGTCCAGATAAACTATGTCAAATGGATCTCCCTTATCCACATTCTTGTTGACACTCTCAAAACCTCTTAGACCATTCCAGACATCTATGGGGAGTTTTTTTGCAATGTTCTCATCTTCATATATTGAAGCAGGGATGGGCAAATTATTGTATCTCTGTACTGAAACTCACACTATACTTTACAAAGACTGAAAAGGATTGCAGCCTTCCTCTTTATAAATACAGTTCATGACAATGTGTGGTATGGAACTTATTTATATAATCCTGTCACTCCATGCATACACTTGAATTGGCTGAAGAATTCTGTTGTTTCATGCCAAGGTCTCTGGAACACAAAGCCAAAAGAAGCTATGTTGAATAGTATGAATGTTTCCAAGGTCAACTCACTGTGCTCCTCATTAGGGTTTTAACCTATGCCATCTAATGCTTTCAGCCATGAACCACACAGCTCGGTCTCTCCTTTGCAATCTTTCACACAAAGGTCTAATAGTTATATTTTAGCTATAAAATTATTCAAAACACAAGGCCTCCATTGGGCAACTTTTGTTTACCCATTCACGCTAGAGTGGAACAATTATTTCCCTAATAACTCTAATATTATTAAAGCTGTCCATGAGCAGAACACGATAAGAGGGTGATGATGTAATTAGCAGTACATTCACTGGTTTATCTCGTAATTGTTTCCTATAAGCAAATACAAAGAGAAATGATTGCTTTTTAAAATAATTTAATTCAGGTTTCAGGTTTGGGTTACAAATCAGATGAAATGAGTGATCTCAGCAGAATCCCCTATGAAAAGTCACCCTAAACAGGAAAATTGCCTTCATGTCTGATTAATATTTTTAATTTTTGTTTTGTTTTATTTTCAGGTCTAGTACAGTACTAGAATAGCAGAAGGCATACATTTGCAGGTCAAAAATAAAAGATGTGAGCAGAGATGTGTGAGGGAAGTTCACACATTTCTGTCTCTTGCTGTCTCTTTTCTGGGAGCTGAATAATCTCAGCAAACATCTCTAAAATGTAAAAGAGAATAGAGGGACTCATTTTTTTAAAAAAGAACAGCTGTTCTTCATATTCTGGTCCTACCTTTTGTCACAATAACAGGAATCAAAATGTAGATTTCATCTCAGTTTTTCCACCAGAGTTCAGGTTCTGATGAGCATAGCTCCAGAGCTATGATATTCAGATCTTCAAATACCTGGCCCTCCCATTCACTTGAAATGGGACATACAAATGACTGCAGTTTTTGGGTTGTTGTTGCGCACTGAATAAGACTAGCAATAATGAATATGGAAGATGGCCAAAGCGTATTCACCATGCCTATTTATTTTTCATTAGAATATTTTTACCCCACCTTTCTCCATTAAAGGCCTGAAGGCAGCTAAATCATTTTAAAAGACAGTTAAAAGCAAGACATTATTCACATCATGTTAAAACACAAGTAAATCAATATTGTATTTAAAATGTTTAATGAAAATATGGTATTATTTAAACAGATTGAAAGCAACAAAATACTAACCATCCTGATTTTAAAATTTCTTTAATCCAGCCACTCACTTGAGGATAGCCTGCTTGCAGAGAAAGGTCTTTGCTTGAATATGAAAGGACAGCAAAGATCCTGTGTTGGCTGCTCAGGTCAGGAATGGACAATCTTGTACTGGATGTCAGGTTGAGGGCATAGGCTTCTGTTCATGCAGGAGCAGCAAATTTGCTTTGGCTAATGCCAGGTAAAAGATTCAAATCCTGGCAGGGAAAATGGCAATCAGAAGAAGGAACTTCAAAGCCCATACAGAAGAGCAGAGACTCATCCACCCAAAGGACCCAACACGAAAACACAAGAGGAGCAATATAGTATATGTGGTCCAATGCTGTGAGTAGTGTGCAGACCTCTACATTGGAGCAACTAAACAGCCATTAGAGATGGGCACGAATAAAAAAAAATGATGTTTCGGTTTTTCATTTTTCGTTGCATCACCATTAACGAAAATGAAACAATGAACCTAATTTTCGTGGTTCTGTTTGGTTCGTTCCAATGTCATCACAATTTTCGTTATTCATTCCGTTACATAACGAAATGAATAATGACTAATGGCATTGAAAGATATTCTACCTATCTCTCCAACCCGGGGCCTCTCCTTAGGCATCCATAATGATAGCCATTGATACCCTTGTTCTCCATGAACTTGTCTAATCCTTTCTTAAAGCTGTCAAGGCTGACAGCTGTCAGCACTTCTTCTGGCAGGGAGTTCCACAGACCAGTGATCCTCTGGGTGAAAAAGTACTTTATTGTTATTTATTTATTTATTTATTTATTTATTTATTTATTTATTTTTATTTATTTATTTATTTATTTATTTATTTATTTATTTATTAATATACCACACCAATTTTCCTAAGGAAACTCTGGGTGGCGTACACGCAAAGCAAACAACAATTAAAAATACCCCGATACAAATCAAAAGGAAACATATCAAAAGAAGAAAACAGGAAAAGAGCAACTTTCTTTTAATTGTTTGAGGTCTAGCACCCAAAAGTTTCATCAGGTCACCTCTTAGGCACTGTCGTTCAAGAGTAAAGAGGCCCAGCCTCAGATGGTAAGGAAGGTGTTCCATTCCCCTAATCATTCTGGTTGACCTCCTCTGTACTTTTTCCATATCCATAATATCCTTCTGCAGGTATGAATAATGACTAATGGAACAATTTTTTTTCATTTCGTGCCCATCTCTAACAGCCATTAAACAGGAGGATGGTCCAACTTAGTAGGGCAACACCTCAAGACCAGAATCAGCAGTATACCTCCACCTGAAGGACAAAGGGCACTCATTCAAAGATGAAGATGTACACATATTAGACAGAGAAGATAGGTGGTTCGAAAGAGGGGTCAGGGAAGCCATTCATGTGAGTATTGAAACCCCCCTCTCTCAACAGAGGTGGGGGTCTCTGTTTGCCACTTAAGCTGCCCTTTCATCAGTCCCCAGACAAATCAGAAGCACTTCACACTTCATACTTAATGGGTGTTGGGGAGAGTTGCAAAGGTGTGACTTTCATGCACGCCAAGCCTTTGTCCACCTAATAAGCCTATTCAGGCCACTGTCCACTTAATGAGCCTATTCAGAACAGGGTGACATGAAATCAAGATGAACTATAAATTGGAGGACTGGCCACTAATTTTCTTCAGACTGACAAAGCTGCTTGGATTAGTAGTGAAATGTTTCAATCTCTCAAGAAAAGAAGTCCGGTTGCCATAACTCAACTTCTAGATAAACTCACCTGGATGACTGGGAATGTTCACAGACACACCAAAAAGAAACTTATAAAATTGAAATTAAGAAAAATATAATTTGAACAGGTTATTTGTTCATCTGGCAAGGTCCTGTTTAAATAGGAGAAAAAAAACAGCAAAGGGCTCTATCACATGTCCTTTAAAATGCTGATTAAATTTCAAGATAAACCATTTCCAAAAATTTGTCCCCATGGCCAATGGACATTTTAAAAATCTGGTTATGCCCCCTCTAGCGAGTTTTCCATGACCTACCGAAGAAGTTGGGAATTATTTACACTGGTAAAAAATGTGAGCCACTAGTCCGTGGGAGCTTGTATATGATTCAGTTTTCTGCTTTTTCTTTTTTTTTTCCCTAGCCCTGACCAGCTCGTCCTGGGGCTGGTTGGCATTTTTTAAATTTTATTTTTAAAAATTTCTCCTTCCCCACCCCCAGCACTGATCAGCTGGCCTTCAGGTTGTCAGCGCTGTTTTTGTTTGTTAGTTTGTTTTCATTTTTTTCCTAGCCCCACCAGCTCCTGGGGCTGCTCAGTGTTTTTTTTTTTGTTTTTGTTTTTTTTTAATTTTCCCTCTCCCCGCCCCCCTCCCCCCCAGTGCTGATCAACTGGCCTTCAGGCTGTCAGCACTATTTTTTATTTTATTATTTTTTATTTTTGTTTCCCTAGCACCACCTGCTGGCTGTGGGCTGAATGGCACTTTTAAAAAAAATCCTTGTAAGGGGAATAGAGATCCCACATCTTCAGTCATGTGACCAAGAAAGAAGAAAAGCCAGACTTTCACAATATCCTGATTCCCCCCCCCCAGGTGAGATAACGGCCAAAGAGGGGGAGTGAGGCTAATTAAAAAGGTTTTATTGAAGAAAAGAGTAAAAAGGAAAAGAAAGAGGAAAAACCAAAAGAAATAAGTCTTGCAAGTCTCAGAATGAACCAGACACAGCATAAGGTTGCTCAGCTTGCCTTCTTCACATGCAAGAAACTTCTTAAAAGCAAAGCCCAACAGGAAACAGTAATAACAGTTGGGCTTTGTTTTCCCAGTACCTTAAGTGCTCTTTCTCTCTTTGCCCTTCGAGGTTACATATGTGTTTACAAGTTCTTCCAGTTTATTAGCTGTTCAGCCCTTGTAACTCCTGGACTATTCCCTTTGGGTTCAGAATTGGCACCCTTTTGGCTGAAGTGTCATTCCACAAGGAATACTAAATCACACTACAGGTATTTCCACTGTGACAGAGAGATGATTTTGAATCCTTATCTCCAGTATATTGTTACTTCCTTATAATTAATTACTCCCCGAGGTTTAAGTTGTGATAGGCTCAAACTATTCCGTTTTCAAGGCTCTCTCAGTTTTAGCTTTCAAAGGCACAGCTACAGATTTTTGAACTGCATTTCTTTATTTCTACTGAGAAAGCCTTTTGAAAGATGGCTTATCTTTGGTTAAGCTTTAGCATTGGAGTTTTTTAACTGGAACAGAATATATGTGTATGGGGTGAAGAAATCATGTAGAGGCGTACTTTAGTTGATGAACTCCTCCATTAATGGAATTTTCAGTTCACGAAAGGAAATCCATTGGAAATAATGCCTCTGTTTACGATGCATTATGCCCCCATGTGTTTCCAGTTGATGAAGTTTCCAGAATATAAAATGTCCCAGAACATGGATTAACTAAGGTATACCTGTAGTTACATTTTGGTATATGACAGAAAGTTAGAAAGAGTCAGAAAAAATTTCTTGCATAACAATAGGAGGCCCAAGTGATTTCACTCAAGGTTTTTCCCCATATTTTCAGTGATTGGAAAGTGTGGTGGTGTTTTCATTGGGAAATGAATTTGTCAGTCAGCAAAGCCCACCTCCTGCCCCTTTTCCATCTCTTGTAATTTTCTCATCAGCCTTACATGGTTTTTCCAAATTTCTTTTCAGTATGATTTTTATTTTCAACTTTGACCTTGTTGTTAGATGGGTGGTATAGAAATCCAATAAAAATAAATAAATAAAACTTTGGAAACATCTTGTACCAAAGGCTGTCAGTAATAACATCCAATCTTCAAACATATGTCTATGGAATTAATTACCCAGATGTATACAAGCAATGGCCAAAAAGTTACGAGGAAGGAAGATGCTTCAACAAGGTAAAAAAAAAGTTCCATTCAGTCTTGATCAGCCAAAAAAATTACCATTCCATTCATATCAGCTATACTCAGACCTAACTCCTATCAATGAGACCTTTTTGTCATATCGCCCAAAATGTTTGCATTTTATAAAATCTTTATCCAAAGCATTCTGTTTGCATTACAAAATTGTTATTTGAGATTATGGTTGTGATATCTGACTATTGATTTAGCAGGGCATTATCTCAAAGTATTTCTATCACTCTCTCCCCACCCTATCTTTGAGAGACATATCGCTCTCTCTTTAAAACAGCTCATCACAGATGCATCACCTGAGGATCTATTTCTGAGTGAGATTTCACACTGAATGAACATTAATTTATCCTTGATATAATTTTTAATACATAGCTAGCAACTAGGCATTGATGGAGGAGAGTTAAGCTGGGGCTGAAGGCTACATAAATATGTGTGTCATAATTGTTTACAATAACTAGATATATTCTTGAAAATAGCCATTCTTATCTCCCAGAGTGTGTGCTCCTGTTTTCCAGCTGGTTTTGCTGCCTAATGAGAGTAAGTGCTATGTTTTCTAGCTCCCAAATAAAAGATGGTTAGGGAAAAAGAGAGAGCATGGCTGAATCATTCAATCATCCATCGATGGCTTGCTGTCAGATGGCTCTTGGGAGGCTATAATGGACAACCATAATTAGCCTTCTTCCCTCTTCTCTCATCTACAGTACGTTTTAGCAAGCAAGGCCCTTGGTTTGGAAGTGGATCAATGAAGCTTTAAGTGTTCTCTTTACAGAATCCATTTCACTAAAGTTGTATTAGGTAAGGTTAGGCGGGGAAGAGGAACATGTAACCTTCCAGATGACTCATTAGACTTCAACTGCTTTTAGCCTTTGTCAACTCAGCCAATGATGAGAAGACAGAGGAGCTACAACCCAAGAACATATGGAAGACCACAATAGGGATGTGCCACATACTTGAATAATTTATTGATTTCTACAATTTTTCAAGATCATTCATACCACTGGTCCCTGGTTAGACTTCCTCCAGCACCTGATTTCCCAGGTGCCTGTGAAAATGAATTTCTGGTCTCTTTCTCCCATTCATTCATTCATTCATTCATTCATTCATTCATTCATTGCAATTGAGTTCAATTGTTGTGGGGTCCAAAAGTAGTGAAGTTTTTGTGGACTTCAATTACCTGTTCACCACTGGTTATGTACACTAGAGCTGATGGGCTGTTCAGGCCGGAAACAGCAAGAGGCCTACTATTTCCACCAGTGCTTAACTATTCTTGATATCACAGAGGGTTTGAGATTATAGAAATAAGCAGCTGGATGCCTGTGAGCAGAAGCTGCCAAATGACAAAGAATAGAATTGCTGTACTTCAACTGCATTTTCTAATACTGAATTGGGAGATGAGAAAAGCCAATGTCTGCTCACTTTTAGCTGAAAGAATCTTCAGGTAGCTGAAACAGTCTTCCAATAGCTACCTTAAGTATGAAAATTTTTGGTAGCAATGAAAGTTACTGGTAACTTTAATTTTAGTCCCTCAGAATCATGTTTTATTGCAGAATTCACACGCAACTAGCTGGCTGATGTAGAAAATGTACAACATTATTGCTTGAGAGTGACCAACAATGCTGTCAG
Source organism: Phrynocephalus forsythii (assembly GCA_029282475.1). Lineage (NCBI taxonomy): Eukaryota > Metazoa > Chordata > Lepidosauria > Squamata > Agamidae > Phrynocephalus > Phrynocephalus forsythii. Next base: position 97,766,248 of record JAPFRF010000005.1, read on the forward strand.
GTTTCAGATACTTGCCATGAATACTCTGTTCTGTTCTTCTCAGACAACAACATGACTGAGACACTTATTCTTCCAGCAAACCTATTGCATTTTGCCTTTAGGGTCCTTTTCACAGCCCCATCAATGTAATATATTAGAACCAAAAAGGAAGAAGGAATTACATGTTGTTTTCCAGTGAGCTGAGAATATAAGAAATAAAAATGACATATTCTGGTTTCTAGAAGATTGACCCCAATGGAAGGACATTGGAATTGTCAGACAGTTTTTCAAGAGTTGTAAATTTAACCATATTCCTACTCCTATCGCCACTGTTTTATCTCCCAAAACAGCAAAGACTGTAATTCACATATGCAGTGCACCTTCTTTTGACTCACCTGGATGAGTCACAGTTTAAACGCCAGGTACATGAGCAGCCCTAGTATATGTATCACAATGATTCAGGCCAAAAACCCTCCAGCCAAGAATATGAGTCACTGTTTCAAGTTAATATGAGATAAGTTCAAATTTCCTTGTCACTCCATCTCTCAGATCTACTGCCCCTTGGCACAGTGGTTAAATGCCTATACTGCAGGTAAAGCTGTGCTCACTACTTGGGGTTAAGAACATAAGAACATAAGAAGAGCCCTGCTGGATCAGACCAAAGGCCCATCTAGTCCAGCTTCCTGTAGGCTCAAGGTTGATTCAGTCTTCCATCCTTCAAAGGTCAGTGAAATGAGTACCCAGCTTGCTGTGGGGGGCAATGTGTAGCCTGCATACTGTAATTAAACTGTAAACCACCCAGAGACTACTTGAAGTGGTATGGGGCGGTATACAAGCAGAACACTTTTTTTTTGCTTTTTGTAGAAGTTTGTACAAGTTTACAATATAAACAAATAAAGTATATACAGATACACATGGTTGGAATCCTGTTGCACACTTAATCAAACTGTATAACCTTTGGATGTGACTTGCCATAAGTAAAGAAATATCCATAGATGCTGCCTGTGGCATAGTCCATCACATAATTCAGTGTGCAACAGATATGTTCTAAATCCACGGTTTCCAGTATTGGTGTTTTACACTGCAACTCCCTGAAGCCTTCATCACAAGCTCTGCTGCCTGGGGTTTCTGAGACTTGCAGTCCAAGAACACCTGAGTTACCCAAGGTTAGACTATAGGGATTTCTTAATTTTTGACAGTTTGTCTCTAAGAGTTCTGCCATTTGTGTAACCAAGCAATAGCATTTCAGCCATTATTTTCCACTATCTGAATATATATGACAATATATTAATGTACTTCTCACCTATTCTAAGACCACATATTTATGTACAAATACTTAGTATAGGTAAAACTTACTAAAGACTCCACAGCGCTTTATATTTTATTTGTTTATTTATTTATTTTTGCATTTGTATACCGCAACCAATTTTCCCCAAAGGGAACTCTGGGTGGTTTACTTTACATAAAGCACCATAATAAAGAACAACAAATAATAATAAAGATTTAAAAAACCAATAATGCAAAGCAACCATACAAACAAATGCATGTTTTTTTTAGAGGAATTTCCCCTGATTTTAACGCAGTATGGGTACAAGTTGGTAAACCATTGTGCATTTATTTATTTATTTATTTATTCGACTTCTATCCCACCCATCTTTCCGTGGGAACTCTGGGCGGCTAACAGCATTCTATTTCTGTGAACTAAACTGAAGTTTCAGGTGAATTGGATGCAGGTAGTTTAAGAGTGACTGTATCATAAAGTGAACTCATTATCACATGCAAATAATTTTTATTGGGACTAAAAATTCTGTGCTAGCAATTATATTAGCACTTAGCAACTATAACATTTGCTTTCCAATCTCATGTAACATTAATAATTTGCTCACAAGAGGGGGGGAAACCATCTACAATACTTTTCAAAAATGACAAGCATAAAAAAGCAGTTCACTTGGTAGAAGATTTTTTTCATTGCCTTTTAAAACCAGACCTCTTCACGTCCCAGGATTACAGATTCCTAAGGACTAGCAGAAAGAGAATCTCCTCCTTTAATGTATCCAGTCTTGCCATTTCCAAAGACTGAAAAGAAGAGAGATATACAGTAACTAGGCCATTAACTGAGCTCATGAAATCAGCCCACTCATTAATATATTCTTTAATCCCCACTCTACTCATGCCAGGCAGACAATGATAATGAACATTTGTAGGACAGTTCATCTCCTATGGCAGCAGATTTCATGGATGGCTCCCTCTTGGATGGGACATTTATTTGCTCTGCTGATGGAAATGATTTCCACAATTGTCATTGAGAAAGGGAGATTGGTGTAATGGAGCCAGAAATCACAAGACTGTAACACAATGGTGTCCACAGTAATTTTTCGGGGAGGAATTTAACTGTATAGCTGTATGAGAGAATAATGCATATCCATAGTGCACATTGCCACTGCGCATCTGTGCATTTTTCCTGCAAGTGGGGAGCTACAGCACAATGCGTCACAGTGCAGCTTGCAGGTCTTCCATTTGATTTCACTAGATTTGGTTCCATCCAGAGGTGTAGCCAGGATTTGGAGCACCTGGGAACAAAGTTCATTTTTGCGCTCTTCCTGCTGTCACCCCCACACACACATTGCACCCACCCAACAATGGGGGATGAACCCTGCAGCTGTCGGGTGGTTGCATGCGCACGCATGCATGTGGACAGATGGGCATATGTGTGTGTGTGTGTGTGTGCACGCGCATGCGCACGCACTGGGGGGGCATGCAGTAGTGCACGCACCTTAAGCATCTCCCACCAAAGTGAGGAAGAGGAGGAGGAGGGCACCACAGTCACCTCACTCCTGCCTGCCTGCCTGCCTGCCTGCCTCCCCCCTCGCCTCGTACGTGGATGCAAAGGGGGTGCCATAACCAAGCCTTAGGGGAATGGAGGACTGATGTGTGGCAGGAGTGTTCATGGTTTCCTCCTGCTGCTCCCCCTCTAGGCACCTCCAGATTGCTGTGCCTGGGGCAGATTACCTTTCTGCCCCCCCCCAGATACGCCCCTGGTTCCATCATCAGGTATTAACAGCTTCACCAGGCTCAGCTGGCATGAAGCTGTTTCCTCCCACCTTTCTCTGAAGTCTAAACTGTGATTTCAATTGTATTGAAATGTCTCACCCTAAGGCTCATAGTTGTGAAGACATTAGCATAAAAAAGAACTTGGTGTCATGGCTTTAGATGTGGTATATCACACAGATTCCCAAAAGAGCAAATGATGCTCAACTAGAAAACTCTGTTTACCATGGGAGTGCCTTTAAATATGCCTTCTGTACTTTCTGCACTTCACACAGCAAAAAAAGATCATCAACAACATCAACAACCCACAGGAAAAGAATACCAAGGAATGTCCTGTGTGGGCAAGTATGCAATTACAAAGCTATTCCTACTTCTGAAGTGTGCCATGATTTGGCGTTCTTTTCTAATTTTTCTTGCAGTGGCCTGACTAAAAGGCTGAATCCTAGTAGAATTAAATGACCATATGTATCTTTCTTTCTTCAATAGAAAAAAATTGATGTGGAAGTAAATAGCATTTGGGGTTATATTCCAAATATAACACCTAGAAACCCATTTGACCTTTGCAGGCTATTATAATCCATAGCTTGACCTTCAGCTGCTGCCTTGATCTTATTGTCAAGCATAAAAGAAAGTCCCCTTCTAGCACCAAAAGCTATTTTGTCTGGCCAGAACCCATATAAAAACTTTACTGTAAAGGTTGAGATGAAAGATTGACTCTTTCTCCTCCCCCGTTTTCTGGGGGGAGAAGGGAGAAACACTTGTCATCTAAAATAGCACAATACAGCTGTGGCCCTACAATTTCTAATTTCTTCTCTTTAAATGCTATCCCTGTAGACTGCTAAAGCCCTGTAAGCCGTAACCGTAGGTGTCTGTGTTTCAATTCTAAAAGGATAAGCGGTTGTCACTTAATATATAAGTAAGTGGCGAAAAAGCAGTAGGAGAGCTTGTCAAAATGTTCCATTTAAGCCTAGCAGATATATCACTTATTACTCCATTTCATGACAATTTCAACATTGTTAAAGCATATTGCCCTCTTCCTTGGGGGTGCAGGGAGGGAGAGAAAAATAAATGAAGATGATAGTTGTGAAAGAAGGGCAGATGGGAGGAGGGCAGGATACTGACAAAATTCAATATATTTTTGAAGGACCGAGAGACCTTCAGTGTCCTCAATAATTCTAGGACATTCTAAGGTCATGTTTTAACTGAACCAGAATTGACTTGGAAGCAGCAACCCATCATTATTTGTATTTTGTTTAAAGTGAAAAGTAAATTTTCGCTTGCAGTGTCAGAACTCTTAGCAACCTGATTTCATGTCCTTAAAAAGTGCACTGTTCAACTAAAATGCAACCCAAACTTTTCCCTCAAAGAATTTCCTCAGTAACTTAACCCTTTTAACACTATACCTGTTCATGAGGGTGGGCCCTGCTCCATTGCCAAAAAGGAGGTCATGAGGGACAAGGAACAGCCTCGAGGATGACATTCACTCACAAAAAGAGGGCATTTTGATATCAAATTTGCAGGAGGGAATTTAAACCAATATATGCAAAGATTATCAAAATTAGACATTCGTGCTATAATTTAAATGGTGATGTACTGCTACAGAGTGGCCTTCTGGTCAGATGACGGGGATAAAAACATAATAAATAATGTAATAAATGTTCACTGTGTCACACAAGATTATGAGGGAATCTTCCTTGGGGCAGTGAGAGAACTATGAGATTTAAATAAAATACATCAATAAGGCATGGTGTTTAATAACTCTCTGAAATGACAGATGTTGTGTGTTCTGCATCTTACTGAATATTAATATACAATTGGACTCCCATATCTGTGGATTCAGTAACCATGGTATGATAATATTAAACATAACATATCTATAACCTCTAGCGGTCAGTTCTGGTAATGCATATTAATATATATTTTTCTGGGCTTTTCCCCCTTTACTATACTTTACTATATAGTTAGCATTCATTATTATCTGTGTATTTCAGAACCCCACCCCACCCTCTACCCCCGGAGCTAATATCTCTCAAATGCATGTTGGAATTTATTTATTTTGAATATTTTTACCCCCACCTTTCTCCTTGGAAAAGGACCCAAGGTGGTTTACAATAATGAGGGACAATATAAAGTCCAGAACATTTAAGACATATTCAAGTTAAGAACAGGGAATTTGAATTTGAAATCTGAATACTATGCATGCAAGAATGTGTCCTAAGAGGTGTGCAATGGAAGCACTGCCTAATTGTTGTGTTTCCTAGTTTTTCGTACCTTAACTTCAAGCTGTAAAACATCATTCTTAAATGCCTATGATATTTGGCATACAGTTTAGAAAGGGGTAGGTGTATTTTTCTTTTAACAGCTGGAATGACTATTCAAAATGAAATGTATCAACAGAAGGCACCAGACAAAGGAGGAACAGGCTTACAGAAGCATGTGCCACAATAAATGTGCTAGAATTTGAGATGCCACAGGACATTTTGATGTTTTTAATTAAGCTTGGGCCATTTGAATAGAGTAAATCTGGATCTAAACTCTCCATAGAATTGGATGAGCTTGACAGCGTATTTGTATGCATTATTCACTGAAGTGAATAAAACAACAGGACAGAAAACAATAATAAGGATGTCCCACAAGAATCCTTGAGAGTTCTAAGAGTGACCATGGAATTTCTGTTTTAAATCCCAGGCTGCAAGATTTATTTCATTGCTTCTGCATGGTTAAACATTGAGCCATTTTTTGAAAAGTTTATTTGAAAATGTTCTAACTCAATTCCCTATATGGGCTGACTGGTCTTCTGAAATGCAACCTCCTACGATAGCTGCAAGCAGAGGTGTAGCTAGGGTTTTCAGTGCCCAGGGACAAAGTCAGTTTTTGTCTCCCCCTGGACAGGGAGGGACTAAGGTGCAATATAGAAGAAGTCAATGGTGACCAGGGAGCCCTCCATGCTGGCCCTGGTACATTACCCGTGACATGCCTTCCTGTGGCTACTGGGTGGGGAGGTGTTTGGCACCCAATTTTGTGCCCCCAGATACTGTGCCCGGGGGCAGATGTCCCCCCCTTCCTCCCCATAGCTATGCCACTGGCTAAAGGTAGGACCTAAAACCAGTGATGTTGGACTTCCCCACCCCTTTGTGGTTGTTCATTCAAATCTTGGGCATAGGAACTGGAGGAAATCAATTCGAGAAAGATTATGAGAAATAAATTGATTTCAAACAAAAACTGGGCTGAGCTAGAGGTCCCCCCTGAACCTTATGGATTATCCACAGTTGGAAATGGAATGCTATGTGGATCTTAGGATGTGAAATAGCAAGATTTGCTCTATTTATTGTGAGAATCCAAGGGATGGACTCTAATTGAAGTCTGCACATCACATTTATCTTCTGCCATACAGGTGGAAACAGTTTTAGCTCGGCAATAGAGCATCTGCTTTCTATCCCAAAAGTTCCACATGCAGCCTGGGATGGGCTGGCTGTGGCTTAACCCCACAATGCTGAAATTCAGAGAGTACAAACTTTTGCTAGTGAAAGGGAGCAACCTTGTTGCTATTTGCTGATGGAAGCTCATAAACATGCGTGTCCCAAGTGCTATACCATCTCCAGCTGCCCTTCCACAGCAGAAACAAAACATAAGACAGGTGAGCTCAAAATTAAAACAATATAGCCATTATATGCTCAGACCTACAGATTCTTCCTTTCTTTCTCCCCTTACACAGCAAGAAGTTTAACCAATTATTCAGAGAAACTAACTTCTGTGCCTCCTTAACAGGGGATGGGGTCAATGATCTGTAAACTGCCTTCCAGCTCTGCAGGACTAAGATTATTATTTTTACCTGAGCAGTTGGAGAACCACTAAGCAGCAACAATGCTGGTCTAGATGAGTCAGTGGGGGGTAACTTCCCAGAATATATGCTAAAATGAATTTTAAAGACACTCCAAACTTACTCATTTTCAGAAAATGAACTTCGTAGCTATTGGGCAGAATTAACCTTTCCTAAACAGTCCTATTAATGTGTGTCATGAAACACTTTGTAAGCTTTTTGTTTATGTAGAGGCCTAGCCTCTTAACATTAGTATTTTGCCCTCCCTTTAAAAGCACATTTGTCCTTGTGCCAGACTTCCATCTGATAAAGCAATCACTTGCCTAGTCTTCCCTCCCTCTGACAAGATTTCCCCCCCAGTGCTGCATTTTGTGTCAATGCAAAGGTGACATTCATTGTCAGGTGTTTCATGTGAAATAGAGATTAAGGGTTGATAAACAGAGAAAAAAATGAATCCATTCAAAGAAAATGTCAGCAACAGTGACATCTATATTGCTTCCACTAAAAAAAAAATCCAATAAAAAGATTGGAACTAGTGGTCACTGATTTAAAAACAAGAAGATCCAGTCTAGATAAAATTATTTTTTGCAAATGTTTGCAGCACTTTTAAGGAGTATAAGAAACCTAAGAAACTCACAATTCCATTAGTTGTAAAGTCAGAAGTGATTGTTTTCATCAGTGTATGGAACTGGCTTTCAGTTACAATAGCACCAATAGTAACATCAGATTCTGAGCTTTAAAAGGTTAAGTTTGTGGACTAATAGTCAATGAGACTGCCACAGAAGGGGAACTTCAGTCTACAAAAGTAACTTCTCTAAGGTCAGAATCTGGTGTGTATTGCTTCTGGGACTGAAAGTGAATCCTGTATACAGATTAGGGATGTAAATCTCACATCCTCTCCTTCTTGTTAAGAAACTGTTTATTTATTTATTTATTTATTTATTTATTTATTTGTTTATTTATTTATTTATTTATTTATTTATTTTAGAGTATTTTTACCCTGCCTTTCTCCTTGGAAAAGGACCCAAGGCGGCTTGGGGAGGCTCTCTTCTCCACCCCTTGCTGTGACACTTTTCTGGGTTAGGTGCTATTCTTGCCCCATCAGAAATATCAAGGACAATCTCATGAGAGTTCTTGAATGAAAAACAAAGGAGAAAACAAGGCGAGAAAGCCAAATGGGGGAAATACCTGAGGGAGACAGAAGAAAGGGCTGCACAATATTTGGAAGAATAAATTCTTTTCATAGGAAGCCACAAAGTCTCAGGGAGGGCCACTCATCAATGAGCCTTTGCATGATGATATTTGTAAAATAGCTGTAAATAATGGTTCCCAACCTTGGATCCCTCTGAAAAGTGATGGTTCATGATGGTGTGTGGTTAGTCACAAACCATGAACCATCATGAATCAACTGGGAAACCAAATTGGCTTGTGGTTCATTTTTTGGTTCATGCCTGGGGAGGGGAGATCTGCTCTGTCATTCTGTCACTTCCATGCTGCCAGTATCACCACCATGCCACACCCATGCCATGTCATTGAGGAGTCTGCGGGCTAACTTGGTTTAGTCACCAACCCTGGTTTATTGCCTTGATTGCTATGTAAAGAAGGCGCTACACCCTAGCTTAACATACTAATATAATGTAAACTGGGTGGGCATCAGAGTCACCAAGGTCTACCTAGAGAAAAGGACTACAGGAATAATTGGATCCAGCCCCCTCAGCAAGCAAGAGTACTTTGCCTTACTGCATTGTTCCCTAGAACCCCACAGATTCATGAGTGCTTGTAAGGGGCATCAGTAGAGTCCCTAGGCGACTCTAACCACCACCATCAAACCCTCTAAGTGGCCCTGCCCATCGTGTCTTATATAGCCCTCAAATTGAGAATTAAATTACTGTACACTTGTAGGAAGAACAGGTGCTTTTGCTTTAGCAATGACTAAGGCAACAGGCAAAAACATTTTCTGTATGATGGCATCCTTTTTCTTTCCCCAACAATTAGAGCAAAGTGTTTTAAAGACTACAGTTTACACACTCATTATGGCTGCTCCATTTGTAATCTTGTGTTTTTTCCTGTACAGATGGTCATTTGAGGTAAGATGTAGAAACTGCAGCTGTGGAAGACTGGAGGTTTTCTGTTGCAGGGATTCCTCTGTGAACATTCACTTACCCAAATCAAAACACAAATAGTAAACTGCAATCTAGAGAGAGAGAGAGAGAGAGAGAGAGAGAGAGACTCCACAGCAGGATGATTTCTAGAACCTTTAGTTGCTCAAAAAATGACTGTTGCACATTTTAAAAGGATTAGATTCATGGAAGATAAGTCTGCCAAAGACTCTTAGCTATGAGTACAGTACATAGGGAAAGCACTGGGGCAATATTTTGCACACACACACACACACACACACACACACACACACACACACACACACACACACACACACACACACACACTGATTGTGAACATTTTTGGGTATGAAACTATACAAATTTTTGGACCCTAGAGCAGGATTGATTTATTCATTTACATTGTTATTGTCGTGACCTGAATGGCAAATTGTCGGATCCTGGAGTTCTACGTACCTCACAATCATCAGTGATCAACAAATCAAAAGCAAACAATGTGTTGTGTCCTACACTGGTGTATCTGATGTAAATTAAATTTCCTGCTATGCTGTCAGAAGCGAAGAATGGCAGAATCCAACAGTTGTGCTTCTTAGTACTTTTAAAGTAAAACTACTTTCATGCATATACTTTTGCAGCTTTTGTTTTTTATCTTTAGAAAAAAATAATACAGTATCCTCTGTGATCATAGGCAAACCTGACTGAAGGAACGGGACTATTTAAGATATTTTAAGTATGTTCTCCTTGTGGGGGGAAATTAATTACGTATCAAACATGTCATGCTAAAAAATTATAATAGTAATCATTCCTGCAGAGAAAAGATGTAGAAGATATGTTATTGTATCAGTTGGCTAGAGGATAAGTATGCCCAACATAGAAATGTGCAAGCTTTAGTAACTTGAAGGCATGGCTCTGTCCCTACAATTTACTGTGAAATAGTAAAGGGAATGATGAGATATTTACTAGCTAGTGAAAAAAAGTAATAGCAAAAATAAATTAACCCAAGTATTATTGTATTATATCATGGTGTGTGATTGTTTTGGCCTCTGAGTCAAATGGGAAAGTGTTATTCATTTTCTGCATTTCAATAGCACCCAATAACAACAGTTCTCTAAATAGCCAGCACATTGAAAACTTACAGAATGAAATATAAACATGAAAGTAAAACCTAGAGCAGAATAAAAATGCAACAAGAAATAAAAAAGAACAGCAAGGAATAGTGTCAAAAGAATAGATCTTTTTTAAACTAAAAAGTATTTCAGAGTAAAAGCTATAGAAAATAGACAGCTGTTCTCTAGCCACTGTAAAGTCCAAAAGTATAGCCTGAAGAGTATAGGCAGACAAGTGTTCAGGAAGTGGGGTGCCAAACATCTCTTGACTGACTACCAGAAAAGTGGTACTGAGAGAGAGGTATTCAAAATGGCCCCAGACAATATTTTCAGGGGGCAATAGCTATATGTGGGATGAAACAATCCTTTAAACAATCTGGCCCCAATAACTATAGGCCTTTCAGAAGTCTACTAAAAAAAATCCCGATGACCTGTTTTGGACTAGCTGAGGTTTCTGAAATATTTTCAAAAGTACTCCTAACTCATAACATGCACAGAGGTCCAGGCAAAAGGTTTCTAAAAGACTAGATAGCTGAAGCTAGCCTATAGAAAGAAGCATAGATGGGAAACCAGGGTGCCCCCTCCCTTTTATCCTTCTGCCAACAGCTGAAGGCCCCCCCTCTTCACGCAGGCTTTTAACAACCATCACTGAGTCCCTGAATGCCATTTTTAATTAAGATAGTTTATAATCTTTTAGCTATTTTTAATTAGTTCAATGTATTTTAATCCATTTTATATTATTTAATTGTTTTAATGTATATTGTACTGTATTTTTAATTCTGTTCTTTCTACTACTGTAAGCTGTCCATTGTGTAGCTCATTTGAGGAGCACTTCAGGGAAATACGTGCACCCAGAATGAAACAAAATACAGAACTCTTGTCAGCATTGGGCTATAATTCAGGCAGCAGAAATCCAACCTTCTCCAAAATTGGAGGGAATGGAAAGAGAGTCAGCTGAAGACTTTCTGAAAGTTTAGTTTCTCTCACTCCTACGTTACCTGCCCCATAGGTGCCAAATGCAACAAACTACACAATGATCTGTTTCATCGGAATATTCCTGAAAGTTCATGGTTCCTAGTTTATAAATAGCAGTGAACCATGAACCATCACAAACCAACATTTTGTATGTTCGTACTCATCTCTACATAATACTACAATTGACACACACACACACACAATTGTCTCTTTCCATTCGGATTTAAAATGCAAATGTATACTCAGTATTCGCTATCCACTACTCATATCCAAGAGACTGGGGTGTGACTGCCCAAAAAAGTTAACAAACTTTTTGAACACCAAAGATGGCAACTATATTCTGTCTCATTGATTCATTTGGAACTATTGGAGGCATTCTCTATAGAGTAAATCCAGAAAACACAGTTCCAGAAAACTCTGACTTGTATGCATGTCTATGTTGGGTAGCATGTAAAGCCACCCAAATCATGAAAATAATCATTGCAAAATATCATCCCAAATGATTCCATTGAAATATGTTATATTGGGAAAGGTCTTTATTTTGGTTGCGATGAAAAGAAAGACAAAGCTCTTTGTATGTATTAAGTGTATCTAATTCTGTACATAAATTCTATTTGCATACTAGCTGAGAAAACAAAACCCTGCCAATCCCTTCCGTTAATTTCCAGTGTTGGTGTTGATGAAGATGCTGATGTTGCACAGAGAGATACATTAAAGACTGCAGCTGAATAAATAAGCTCTACCTGCTCTCTTGGGACGTCCAATTTCTGCTTCCATATTTAACTCAGAAATTTAGCATGCAGGGATGCTGCTATTGCAGCACAGGCAAATGTTCATTTCCAAATCTAAAGTGCCATCACAAAGGTTTGATTTTTGTCCTAGTCTGGTATTAATATAGGGCTCCTATATCTGCAGGGGATTGGTTCCAGACCACCCTGTAGATAACAAAAATCCACTGGTAAGAGCAAATCCTCTTATCCCAGGGTGTCAGGAGTGGTGGGGTACCAGTGCTGAAAGCAGTGGTGCTGTGCCACCTGTCACTCACACCACCCGAGCCATCTCTTCCTCATCATCATCATGGTGCCCTCCCTGCCATTCTGCCACATAGGTGAAATAATCATGGCAAGAATGAATGAACATGGAATCCAATGCATATCTTACCAGGAAATACAAGGAGCTAAATCCAGTTGGTAGTATGAAATAGAGTAGGCATTTTCAATCAAGAAGACTTTGATAAGTCATCACTCATATAAAATTTACATTTGTTGAACAGATCCACTCTAGCTGAGAGTAGGAATCCAGTCTCCCCCACCAGTGGGGAAATGGTGACCCTCCTGAAATTTATGTAATGCATCTACCCTAGCCAATGGTGAGGAAAATTGAGAGTTCCGGTCCAACAATATCTAGAGGGCTGACATTGGGGGGCTGAAGTTGTTTAGCCCTAATTTAGCTAAACATGTAATAGAAAGAGAGGCTACCATGAAGTGAATTGATGCTTCTCACTAATTTCTTCCAAGAGATCACCAGACAATCAGTCATGATCTGTTTGTGTTTTCATCCATTTTCCGGGTGGTAAAATAAGAGACTGCAAGATTAAACTCTTCTAAGAAACTAGATCTTGTATTGATAAACTCTTCTAACAGCCCCTCTGGAGAGGTGGATTGTAGTCCATGAACAATCCCAGTAGGAATAAAGATGTTGGTCTTGATATCATAGTACTTTTTTCTGTTCTTCTATCAATGCTTGCTGCCCTCATCATCTTTACTCAGAAGTCAATCTTAACTGGGTTTGGCAGCCATGCTTTCTAGAAAGTGTGAAGTTAGGATTAAAGTGAGGGCTGTAGCCTCAGTATGCCAGGGCTCCATGTGAGCAGGGCCGGTGCGTCCAATAAGGCGAACTAGGCAGTTGCCTAGGGCACCAAAATGGAGAGGGGGCGCTGGCCAGCCTGCTGCCCCCCTGCCCCCCTGCCGCTGGCCACCGCCATCCATCCCCCCACCCCCGCTGCCCCCCGCCACGCCCCGCACCATCGCTGCCCATCCCCGTGCCCATTGCCATCCCCCCCGTTGCCATCCCCCATCATCCGCCGCCCCCTGCTGCCCTGCCCCCCGCTGCCACTGCCGCCCACCCCCCCACCCCGCTCCACCCCACCCCTCACCCTAGGGCGCAAAAAAAAACTAGCGCTGGCCCTGCATGTGAGGACTGCTAAAAGAGAACCATTCTACATGTGCTCAGTTACAGTACTTAAATATGGTTTCACAAACCTTCTAGCACATGAAGGGTTACATTTTGGTTGACTGTGTGACAGGTGTGTTGGCATACTTCCCTTATCTGCTGTAGAAGCTATGCCTTCTTTCATTTTCTTTCTTTGGCAATAATCTTATGCAACATTGCCACCTTGTGAAACATCTCAGAAAAGACTGCAAGGAGCATGAAAAAAATATATCAAGTCAGCCTTCAGCATCACAGATTTACACATCCTTTGCAGAGCTCACTGTGCCATTATCCTGTCATGAAACAACCCACTGTCATTTTTAGGGGGTCATAGTAAGAAGCATTGCCTTATGACAAGTGATCCAGGGAAAGGCAGGGACAGCTCATAGGCTGGGGTGTGGGTGTGCATTACCCCAAAATGTTAGGAGACCTTTCTCTTGACATTGTCAAGTGCTGCCTTTGGGGTAGGGCTATAACTCAGTAATAGAGCACATTCTTTTCATGCAAAAAAATTGGCAGGTTCACTCCATAACTGAAAAGGGCTGTGGAATATTCTCTTGACTATTGACGCCACCCAGTGCAGGCAATAATAATGCTCAACTGCTCATTGGTCTTACTTAATATGAGGCAGGTTCCCATGTTTAGAGCATAGTTTTTCCTTTGGTCACTTCTTCTTCTTCTTCTTCTTCTCTCTCTCTCTCTCTCTCTCTCTCTGCCTGACCTGATTCCACCCCACCCTGCCCCTTGCCTAGGGCGCAAAAAAAAAAAACTAGTGCTGGCCCTGCATGTGAGGACTGCTAAAAGAGAACCATTCTACATGTGCTGATTCACCTGATTCACAGTTGTTGAGAGTATTAAGTATAGAAGAGGGAAGCCATGCAAGTAGCCTTTATTGGACTTACTCAGAATTCTGACATCATTTGCTCAAAGCCTGCTTCAATAAAGAGATTGCCAGATTGCAGAAGCATGCTACCTATAACCACCTCTGGTCAACAGTCTAGCTGTAACACTTTAAAGCAGTCAGAGTTTTCTAACACAAGGCAGTTCCATGTATATCATGTCCATACAGGATGCAGAGACTTCAATTTGTTAAAACTACCCGGATGCCCCATGAGCAGAGTCATGAATTTATAACTCTAAAACCTAATCACTAATGTTCAGGTTTTGTCATAAAGTACTTAAATACATACTGTACCATCATAGCTAAAGCAGACACCTCTAGGACAGGACACAGACGCTACATTAACCTCAGCTCACCATACACTTCTGACTACATACAAAATCAACATGTCCATGTTCAGGACTGAATACAGGAGTATATACAATCTGAAAATCCATGTCTGCAGGGGCAGTCTAGCCACATGCAGTAGAGGCTGAGTCCCTATTCCCTAATCTTCCTTTTGCTGACCAGAAATTTAACTGTCCTGTCTGGAATAAGCTTAAACTTGTTCAACTTCATCCCATCTACTTAGACCTCATTTAGTATTTCTTTCCCAATCAAAGTTGAATTTTTATTTTTATTCTGAAAAACATAAAATACTAAGCTTGGCAGATAGGGAAACAGAGCAGTGAATCTTGCCATATTAATAAAACTATAAAATAGATTTCATTGCTGCCTAAATATTATTAAAGAATCAGATTTCCACGCTGACAGCTAACATTAGAGAGAGAAATTTTTTTAAGAACATCAGAAATTAAGGCATTTTCCACACATTAGAGAAAATAACCTCATAGCTATTCTAAACAGACCTGGTTAAGCATTCCTAATTCCCAGTATGCATGCTAGCAGGATGTCTCCATGTAACTGTGTGTAGAATATACCCATTCATTGTACATCTCTAAATGCTCTACTAATTTTTTTTTTTATGTCAACCCAGGGGGTCATAGCCCACGGCATATTCCTCCTTCCCTGCATTTGTCTGCATCCGCTCTTGGTGATCCTGTTCAGACATTCAGAGAGAGCAGAAGAGGCATAGCAGTGAACATGCAAGTCTCTTCCTCAGTATTTTTGCCCTTTCCTATCTCTTCTTTCCTACACGGAGTGGTGTGGAGAATTCTAAATAAATTCAGTTGAACACACAAACTATCCTTCTGCAGAGCTTCCCGATCAGAGGGAGCTTAAAACATTTTGATTCCTGAGACTAGGGATAGGCACAAAATGAAATAATTGCATTTCGTTTCATTCTGTTTCTCCCCCACACACACACACACATTCCCTTTCAATTTGTCTCATACTATTTTTTTCAAAAAATTCCTACAAAATAAATTTTTATGAAATGAAGTGAAGCCCCTTCCCGGGCAGCCCACCCCTCCTCCTGCTCCGGGGCCCCTCCTTGCCCCTCCTTCTGAGCTCTTGCATTGGCAGGGGCCTTCAGTGGTGGTGACAGTAGTGGCGGCACAGTATACTACTAGGCCACTCACCCTCTCAGGCTGGCCAGAGCCTTCAGCGGTGGGGGGCGGTCTACTGCCAGGCCACTCAGCCTCCCCCGCCAGCCAGGGCCTTCAGCGGCAGAGCGGCAATCTACCGTTGGGCTGCTCAGCCTCTGAGGCCATCTGGGGCATGTTGCGGTGGTGGCGGCAGAGGAGGAGGAGGCCCAGGCTGGCCTGCTCAACCTGGTTGGACCCCCACGGTGGCACCCATGGCAGCAGCAGCTTCGGCTGTAATGTTGGTGGTGGAGGAGGCCTTGGCCAACCTGTTCGGCCTGGCCTGGCCCTGCAGTGGTGCCCGTGGCAGTGGAGGCTTCAGCAGTGATGGTGGTGGTGGAGGAGGCCCTGGCCGGCCCACTCAGCCTGGTTGGTCCCGTGGAGGCTCCTGCGGCTGCGTCAATGATGGAAGAGGGGGAGGAGATGGAGGCCCAAGTTGGCCTTCCAGGCCCACCCTCACCCTCTCCAGCCTGGCTGGGTGGCCTCAGTGGCGGCAGTGGCGGGACACCAGCAGGTAAGGAACCAGTTTACAGATGGAATGAAATGTTTCATTTCTAGTTTAAAAAACACCATTTTGTTTCATCTGTAACGAAATGCTGCTACGTTTCGTTTCATTTCATCATGTTACATAATGATACGACAAAATAGCATTTCGTTTTTCATTTTGTGCCCATCCCTGCCTGAGACCAAGAATGAGAAATGGCTTTTCCTCCAATTCTGTGTTGACCAGACTGACAGCTGAAATGTATCTCAACAGCAATGACGAAACTGTATCTTCCACTGCACCTAGAATCATAGAATCATAGAATCATAGAGTTGGAAGAGACCTCAAGGGCCATCTAGTCCAACCCCCTGCCATGCAGGAACCCCCATCACAATAATTCCGACAGATGGCCATCCAGCCTCTGCTTAAAAACCTACAAAGAAGGAGACTCAACCACCCTCCGTGGCAGCATATTCCACTGCCGAATAGCTCTAACTGTCATGAAGTTCTTCCTAATGTTCAAATGGAATCTCTTTTCCTGTAGTTTGAAACCATTGCCCCGAGTCCTAGTCTCTGAAGCCATGGAAAACAAACCTGTTCCCTCTTCAATATGACATCCTTTCAAATATTTAAACATAGCTATCATATCCCCTCTCAGTCTTCTTTTAGAGAGGCTAAACATTCCCAGTTCCCTAAGCCGTTCCTCATAAGACATTTCCTCCAGACCCTCAACCATCCTGGTAGCCCTCCTCTGCACCCGCTTGAGGTTGTCAACATCCTTTTTAAATTGAGGCACACAGAACTGGACACAGTACTCCAGGTGGGGTCTGACAAGAGCAGAATAGAGTGGTACTATCACTTCCCTTGATCTAGACACTATGGTTCTGTTGATACAACCAAGAATCGAATTGGCTTTCCTGGCCGCCACATCACACTGCTGACTCATGTTCAATTTGTGGTCCACCAAGACTCCCAGATCCCATTCACAGGTACTATCCTCCAGCCAAGTATCCCCCATCTTATATTTGTGCAATTCATTTTGTTTTAACCTAAATGTAGTACCCTACATTTCCCTCTGTTGAAATCCATTTCGTTAGCTTTGGCCCAGCACTCTAGTCTGTCAAGGTCTTTTTGGATTTTTATCCTATCCAATAGGGAATTTGCAGCCCCTCCCAATTTGGTACCATCTGCAAATTTAATTAGCATACTCTCTATTCCTTCCTCCAAGTCATTAATAAAGATATTGAACAGCACTGGACCCAGAACAGAACCCTGGGGCACCCCACTGGTCACGTCTCTCCAAGCTGAAGAGAGGCCATTTATGGTCACCCTTTGGGTGTGATTAGTCAACCAATTATGAATCCATCTAACAGTAGCACTATCTATCCCACTTTCTACTAACTTCTTAGCAAGAATACCATGGGGAACCTTATCAAAGGCCTTACTAAAGTCCAGATAAACAATATCCACAGCATTCCCCTCATCCACTAGGCCTATAATTCTATCAAAGAAAGAGATCAAATTAGTCTGGCATGACTTGTTTTTAAGAAACCCGTGTTGACTTCTTGTAATGACAGCATTGTTTGTTAAATATTTGCAGACTGCCTGTTTAATAATCTTCTCTAGGATCTTTCCAGGAATTGAAGTCAAGCTGACTGGGCGGTAATTATTTGGGTCCTCTTTTTTCCCTTTTTGAAGATGGGGACAACATTAGCCCTCCTCCAGTCGATGGGGACTTCCCCTGTTCTCCAGGACTTCTCAAATATTATTGACAATGGTTCTGAAATTACTTCCGCCAGTTCTTTTAATATCCTTGGGTGTAATTCATCTGGCCCCGGAGACTTAAATTAATTTAATGTTTCCAGGTGTTCCTGTACCAGCTCTCTATCTATTCTATGTTGTAATTCCCATACTACCTCATCTAGTCTTTGTCCCAGTGGATCTCTTTCTTCCTTTTTGGAGAAAACAGAGGCAAAGAAGGTGTTGAATAGTTCTGCCTTTTCCTTGTCTCCTGTTAGTAACTGGTTCTTATTGCCACACAGAGAGCCTATCATTTCCTTATTTTTCCTTTTGCTGCGGACATAACTAAAGAAACCCTTTTTATTATCTTTAATGTCTCTGGCCAGTCTAAGTTCGTTTTGCGCTTTAGCTTTTTTTACCACCCCCCTGCATATATTAGCTGTTTGCTTATATTCCTCTTTGGTGCATTTCCCATTTTTCCATTCCTTGTACTTGTTTTTCTTTATAGTTAGCTGAGTTGAAAGTTCTTTAGTAAACCATTGCGGTTTCTTTAGACCTCTCCTATATTTTCTTCTTGTTGGAACAGTTTTAAATTGTGCCTTTAATATCTCGTTTTTATGGAACTCCCATCCATCTTGGACTCCCTTCTCTTTCAGTGTGTCGGTCCATGGAATCACAGCCAATAATTCCCTAAGTTTACAAAAATTGGCTTTCTTGAAGTCCAGGATTCTTGTCTGACTATGCTTAACTTCACCTTCCAACTGTATAACAAATTCCAAGAGGGCATGGTCACTTTTACCTAATGATCCCACCACTTCGACCCCATTTACGAGGTCCTCCTTATTGGTTATGACCAGATCTAAAATGGTTTTGCCTCTTGTTGCCTCCTCTACCTTCTGGGCCATGAAATTGCCTGCATGGGCAGTAAGGAATTTGTTAGACCTTGCATTCTTAGCTGAGTTGGATTGCCAGCATATATCAGGATTTGGGTCTCCCCAACATCTGCTCCCTAAGGTAGCTGCCTCTTTCTGCCTCATCACTGCTCAAGCCCTGGTTCAGATTAATGTGTAGAGGCCCAAGTAGACCAAGTAGTAATATGGATGTTGTTATAGGCAAGATAGTCTTGTAAGACCGTGCAT
The DNA here is from genome assembly GCA_029282475.1 of Phrynocephalus forsythii. NCBI lineage: Eukaryota > Metazoa > Chordata > Lepidosauria > Squamata > Agamidae > Phrynocephalus > Phrynocephalus forsythii. The sequence goes on from JAPFRF010000005.1 coordinate 97,785,294, forward strand.
CTCATTACCTTGCTTTGCCTGTGTGTCTATCTGCATTCATTATATCCTTACTCAAGTCTAGCATCTGTGCAAGAATTTAGCACTCGCTAACAGTGGAGCTAGTGATCCAGCATTTCAGGCTTGCAATTATAATTAAATGAGAAGGACATAAAAATGAAAAGAGAGAGACCCAATCCTGCTGTGAAGTGACTGAGCATCATAAATACAGGTTTTATTTTGTTTTATTTAAGATTTATTTTGTAAGGAAAGCAATTTCTTGCCTTCTGCTTTTCATACAAAACTCCCCATAAACAAAGGAATAAATCTACAGAATCCTGCTGGGTGTTGGCACTGCAGATGGCACAAGTTATATAGCAAATCCAACAACCACAACTCTTCTCCAGATGAATGCTAATGAGGCACCTAAATTAACAAAAAGTTCACAAAATAATGTAGGTATTCAGGTATGGAGAGAGCCATGGTTATTCATTCATTATTTTGCAAAACAATCATAAATAGAGAGTATTAGAGAGCCATAACATACATGCAATCCCATTTCACACAACAGTGAATTATAACAGTAATAAATGTGCAATATTGAACAGAATGGCATTTTTTCATGTTCAAAAGATTGATTAGAGCTTGAGGCAGTCACCACTAGCACATCAAGGAAGTCTTTAATTTGTCTTTGACTGCTGCTTGTTTGTACCTATATTTTAACAGATATTTCTATTTTATGATTTTAGATAGTAATCATTTTGGATATGTATATTATGTTTGTTTTGCATTATTTCATTTTATTTTTATTGTATGCTTTTATTTCATAGAATCATAGAATCATAGAATCATAGAGTGAAAATGGATCAAATTGCACATCCCAGAAGCCTTGGCTACTAGCTGTACTGGCAAGGCCTTCTGGGAGTTGCAGTCCAAGAACATCTGGGAACTCAGGGTTGGGAAAAATTGGTCAAGATTAAATATGTCCATGTAGAAAATGGAACTGATTTGGTTTTGAAAGTCAGAACATTAGTTCTAGTCAGGGCCGGCACATCCATTAAGGCGAACTAGGCAGTTGCCTAGGGTGCCAAAATGGAGAGAGGGCGCTGGCCAGCCTGCCGCCCCCCCACTGCCGCCCCACCACCGCTGGCCACCGCCGTCCATCCCCCCACCACCCACCACCGCCCAACGCCCAATGCCGCCCGCCACCACCCGCGCCCATCGCCGCCGCCCTCCCATGCCCATCACCGTCCACCCCCATGCCCATCGCCATCCCCCGCCATCCGCTGCCGCCCCATGTTGCCTAGATGCCCTAAGCCAGGGGTGTCCAAACTTCAGCCCTTCAGATGTTTTGGACACAACTCCCAGAATTCCAAGCCTGTATTACCACTGACAAAGGACTGTGGGAGTTGTGGTCCAAAACATCTGAAGGGCCAAAGTTTGGACACCACTGCCCTAAGCATATCCAATCTCACCTGATTTTGTAAGCTAAGCAGGGTCAGCCCTGGTTAGTACTTGGATGGGCGACCACTAGGGAATACCAGGTGCTGTAGACGCCTGGAGTAGGAATTGGCAAGCCACTCCAGCATTCCTGCCAAGAAAACTCAATGGAGATGGGTCATGAAGGGTCGGTCATAACTGCACCAATACAACACATAGATCCCATAGAGAAGCAAATATTCATATAACTTCCACCATGAAACCCACAGATTCTGTTGGTGTTCATAAATGACCTGGAGACAGGGTAAGCAGTAAGGTGGCCACGTTTGCGGATGACACAAAACTTTTCCATGTGGTAAAAACCAGAGAAGATTATGAAGAGCTCCAGAAGGATCTCTCCAAACTGGGGGAATGGACTGCCAAATGGCAAATGCATTTCAATGTAGGGAAATGTAAAGTAATGCATATTGGGGCAAAAATTCCAAATGTTATCTATCAACTCATGGGCTCTGAGCTATCCATGATGGGTCAGGAAAGAGATCTTAGTGTGTTGGTGGACAGCTCAATGAAGGTGTCTACCCAGTGTGTGGCAGCGGTGAAGAAGGCCAATTCCATGCTACGGATTATCAAAAAGGGGATTGAAAATAAAACTGCCAACATTATAATGCCATTATACAAAATAAATAAATAAATAAATAAATAAATAAATAAATAAATAAATAAATAAATAAATAAATAAATAAAATAAGGCCGCACCTGGAGTATTGTGTACAATTCTGGTCACTTCATCTCAAGAAAGACATAGTGGAACTGGAAAAGGTGCAGAAGAGATTGACTAAAGTGATTACTGGGCTGGGGCACCTCCCTTATGAGGAAAGGCTAAAACATTTGGGGCTCTTTAGTCTGGAAAAAAAGTTGTCTGAAAGGGGATATGATTGAGACGTACAGAATAGAGCAGGGCAGGAGTAGAGTGGATAGAGGGATGTTCTTCTCCCTCTCACAGAGTACCAGAACTAGGGGACATCCATGCAAATTGAGGGCTTGGAGAGTCAGAACAGACAAAAGAAAAAAAATAACCAGCATGTTGTTAGTCTGTGGAACTCCCTGCCACAGAATGTGGTGATGGCATCTAGCCTGGATGCCTTCAAAAGGGTCTTGGATGGATTCCTGGAGGCAAACCATGATGGAGTGGTATCAAGAGACAGATACCTGGTCTCGTGCTCTCCTGGACACATTTGGTGGGGCCACTGTGAGATACGGAAAGCTGGACTAGATGGGCCTTTGGCCTGATCCAGCATGGCTGTTCTTATGTTCTTATGTAGCACAAATCTTATGAATTATCATATCAAGGGAATGGGTTCTTGTGACTCAAAACTTACTGTCAGAGTAGAACAATCCTGATCTACCAATCATGTTGTCATAGTCATTCATTTATATCCAGATCCAACGACTGGGATTTTAAAATACCCTTAGAAAGAGAGGCATTAAAAATACTGCTGCTTGATCATGGGTTCCCTGTAATTGAAAACTGCTAGCCTATGGAAGCCATTTCTCTATATTGCTCACAAGCCTCCTGAATTGTGAAATTGTTAATCTAGATTCCCCATCTTTTCATTGATCGTGTAGACACCTTAACACTAAATTGATTGCCTAGGAAGTAAATCAGAGTAGATACTGAGTTTGTAGAGGAAAATATATGGCCAGCATGAATCATGTGATCTTTTTCAAGCCATAACAATAATAAATGGGCTTGCAGCAAAACAACACATTATAGGAAATATATTTTAAAAATAAGAATAGTATAATTAACATACGTCATGAGATACATACCAAGGCAATTACTCCCTGATTCTTCAACAGTTTTGCAGGAGGACAAGGAGGAGGAGGAAGAGAAGAGGTGTTAGAGCATCGTTCCGTTCAGGGGGCCCTCCTGAAAGAGCCATCCCTCAATGAGGTGAAAGGGATGGCTTGTAGGAACAGGGCCTTTTCAGCAGCTGCCCCCAGATTATGGATTGCCCTCCCAAGTGAGACCCGCCTGGCACCAACATTGATGACATTCTGGCACCAAGTCAAAACATTCCTGTTCCAGAAGTTTTTTAACTGATTATTGTGGATCCTGATGGCGATTTTAGTGTAGTATTTTAATATATTGTATTTATTGTATTTAAATGTTTTATTGTTTTAATTTTATTGCAATTTTGATGTTTTAATTGTCTGAATTGTTTATTTTGATTGTGAGCCTGAAGGACTCTCATTCAAATATGAGGATGTAGACATGTTAGATAAGAGAGGTGGTTGAAGAGAAAGGTCAGGGAAGCCATTCATGTGTGCATAGAAAACCCCTCTCTCAACAGGGGTAGGGGATTTAGGCACAATCTGTCTCCCATTTATCATGCTTCCCTTTCATTGATCCCCAGATAAATCAGAACCACTTCACACCACCACCAGGAAGGCCACTGTTAACGACCCATATGTAATGAGTGTTGGGAAGGGCTGCATAGGTGTGACTTCCATACACCCTTGGCCATTATTTATTTAACAAGCCTATTCAGACCAGGGTCAGGTGACACCAAGGTGAACTATAAGTTGGAAGTCTGGCACCAACTTTTATCAGACTGAAGAACCTACTTGGATGGGCTGTTAAACGTTTTGATCCCACAAGAAAAGAAGTCCAGTTGCCATAACCCCCAGGTAACCTCACCTGGGTGGATGAGAATCTCAACAGATATTCTACTAGATAATATCTTGCCTACAATTGCCACATTGTTTGATTCCAAGTCTGTTTATCCCATGTCCTCAGCTGCCACTCTCTTGGTGATTATTTGCAACTGGGAGCCAGCTATATCAAAGCAATATGGCAGTGGTTTCCGCCCTTGAGTTCCCAGATATTTTGAACTACAATTCCCAGAAACCTTCACCACTAGCTATGCTGGCCAGGACTTCTGCAATAAAAACTGCAATAAGGATTATATTTTTAGAGTAATGTTCCTTATGGTCAAGAATCATGTCATCTTAACATGATGCACCTCAGTGCTCCCTAGATAAGTCTTTGTAGTACAGAAGTCAAATGTACATACATACATTTCCTAAAACTGGGCTTTCGGAAATGTTATTAATGAATGCCTTCCTTCTCTCTTTCTATATATACTGTGATTCCTTTTATACTTCGCACTAAAGCCAAGATGTTTCAATACTGGCACTGGTATCACTATCAGCAAATCAAAATCCAAACTGGGGCATGTTTGAACAATATATGCCTGAGCCTCATGTCTTGAAATAGAGGAACAAAACATGTGAGAATATTGTAACATTTTCATACTCTGAAACTGGACAGATATCCGCCCCCCTTATAGTTACGGCTTCCAAGATCCTCCAACCAGCAGGGCCCCTGAGGAAAATGATGTTTGGAAAGTTTGTCTATTTTTCAACCTAACCGCTGCCATAAAGACACACTTTAGACATTAATGACAGCCATGAGTATAGAAAGTGCCAATTGATCCTCTTGCACATACTGTTCATGTCCTCCTGAGCACTGTAGTATCTCCCCATTGAGTAGATGGATGTTTACTCAGTGGGGATGCAGTCTCTTATCTCCCTAGATAAAGATATGTCAGTCACTGCTTCCAGCAACCGAAAGATATGTGGGTGGAAGAATTGTGACTCACTTGTATTTCCTGTATTTATGTAACTGGCTAACATCTCAGTTTGTTCAGAGAATATCCTAATCCTGTAACAGGTAACTGGTACCATAGATAATTTAAATACGTTCACTAATGTATAAGTTCCTTGTCTGGCACTATCAAGATAGAGTTAGATCCATTACAAGAATTTTGTGCCTATTGCTCAATGTTGGGACGCAGTACATTCCTCTTCCAAGGATATGTTGATCAAAACTTACATGGAGATTTAAGATAATGTTCATCCCTGAATCGAACTGAATAAGGTGAAACATATGGTAAAAAAAACTGTGATCAGATGCTTAAAGCCTGTGCTATTTAATATGACCATAAGATGGCACTGTAGAAAAAGATATGCCAAGTACATGGAACCTTTTCATTTTAAATTCAGATTGAGCTGCTCAGTAGGATACAGAATGGCTAAGGGGCTCACATGAGCAAATCAGGGATTGTGTGGCATGGGCCAACCTGCTGTCTTTGTACCTTCTGCATGGGGGGTCACATAACCCCCAGGAGGGCAAATGCCAGTTGCTCTTCTTTGGCTTGTACCTGTGAGTTTGTCTCATGAGCTTGAATTAGTGTTGTTCATATTATGTGCCATCAAGTGGCTTCTAATTTATGGCAACCCTAGTGGAGTTTTGAAGGTATTGTCTATGAGATGTCCAGGGAGCATTTGGCCATCGCCAAGCCAAGCCAAGCCAACCTCTAGTGGGTTCCCAAGGCCAAGCAAAGGTTTGATCTCCTGAGTCCTAGTCCGACATTCTTTCCATTATACCACAGTGATCCAGGTATCCAAACACATCACTTGAGGGCAGCAGGTCAGTTGGTGTGGTGTGAGACAGACCTTGTGGTCCATACAGGTCAGCCCTCTAAACCAAGGGGACCTGGAGGAATAGTTTGAAGACTGCTTGCTTCTGTAGCTACTGCCGCCTGCATTGGTTGCCACAGCTTGCTGAAGAATGAACAGAGACAGTCCAACAAATTGCTGGAGCGGGGTGGGAGGGTGGGAGTTTCAGTGTCTTCTGACAACATGGGGTTTCCCTACAAAAATTCATATAGCCAGAAGGAAATCTAGCCACCATGAACAATGGGCATTCATATGACAACTGAGGGATCTCCAAAGCTGTTTCTTTTTCAGCCTTCTGCCCCCCTCAAATGAATTGCAGCACCTAGAAGCCTCTGGGAAGAGTGACTAAATAAGTTACCATAATGCCATAGTACAGTATTATTTGTTTGTTTGTTTGCTTGCTTGCTTGTTCAATTTATATGTTACCCATTGAGCCTAGGGGCCACTCTGGGCAGTGAACTACAAATACAAATTAGAGATGGGCACGACTTGAAAAAAATTCGAGTTGTCGTTAGTCGGGCCGGTTCCGTTTCGGGTTGTCTCCGTTTTTCGCAAAAATTCGCAAAAACTAGTCAGTTCGGTTTTTTGTTTTTTCGTTTCCGTTTCTGCCACGATTTTGCGCATTTTGACGTCCGACCGAGACTTGCGGCTTGCGGAGGCAGCGCGGGCGGCGGTGGCACGGGGGTACATGCGTGGGCAGCGGCAGTGGCAGCGGCAGGGGGAGTGGCTAGCGCGCGGGCGGGCGCGCGGGCGGGTGAGCGCGGGTCCCGCAAATGAGCAGGCGAAATACAGTTTAAACCTGCCTGGGTGATGGACTTGCTGCTGCACAACAAGGCTAGTGCATCCTAAGCAAACAAAGTGGGGCAGAAACAAATTTGAATTTCTTTTTTTTTCTCTTGGTCTGCTGTGCTGAATCTGCTGATGCTGAACCAGCCAGCCACCCTACTTGGTCTGGCTGACGTGCCTGTTTGTTGTACTTTTTTGTTGTTTGGTTTTGAATCCATCCCATCTCCCCTCCACCTCTCTCAGAGGCAGCAGGAGAAACAGACATTCCGTTCCTCCCCAAATCTGGATGAGGGGTCTACTACTCTACTCCTCTCAAATTGGCCCCCCCATCACCAAGGTCCTTCTGCCTTCACTTCACATTCACAGTCAAAGTCACACACACTTAAAGGACAAGCAATAAAGCCAAAGCCAATGCAACCCTGCCTTTGGTCATGGTCAACAAAAACATTAGCAGTTAGAGCCTGAGGTGGTTAAGCTACGTACCTAGCTAGTAGCTACAGCCAGGAATAGTTTTGGTAGGGATGGGAATGGGATAGGGCTCTGGGTTGCTCTGAGCCTCTGACTTAAGTTTTACAGCCCACAGCCCAGCCCACTAGGCTATACAAGGAGGAGGACTATCTCTGGTCGACGCGTCCATAAGGCCAGAGTAAGGGCGGCCACTCCGGCCAGGCCACAAGGCAGAGTATGAGAGCACCACAGCACAGAGCCAGAGTGCGGCAGGCTCCTTGCCAGCTCCAGTATAAAAAGGATGGAGCTGAATGGCATGACAGGAATTTAAATGCCACTGGCCTTGGGTCACAGTGTCTTGCAGCCCAGAGGACTGAGTTGCAGAGGAGGCCAATCACCTTGAGTCTGGTCTGGCACCACATGGCACTTTCTGACAAACTCGTGAGCCACAGTGGGTTGCAGCAAATGAAACACAGTCGCCCTTCCCTCAAAGACTCACAGTCAGTGACTCCAAGTATCCATCCACCAACAAGGGCCAGGCTGCACCTTTCCGACAATCTGTTATGTACGCCTACGCAGGCTTCCCTTCTTCGTGAGCCACAGTTGGCAGCCCAGTGGAAAAACAGAGTCCACATGGTGTCTGACTCTGAGGCCTGAGACCACTCTGAAAAAAGGACTGCAAGCCAGAGGGTCTTCCTCCCCAGCTATGTGCTGGTTTCCTGGTAAACTCCCAGCCCATCCATGTTCCGTTCTCAGTGAGTGACATAGCTTTTCAGCCCAGCCCACGGAAGACAGGAGGTCTGAGAACCACAGGCTCACTGTCTGTGTGAGTCAGGGTACCCACACGGAACCAAGCCTGGAGGCTTCCTTGCTCCCTCCCTTCACAAAGAGCCATAGTCAGTGCATTGCATCCCAGTGGCATGCCCTTCGTAGTGAATCACATTCCCCACAACTCTAAGAGCCAAGCCTTGAACTTTCTGATAAACTGTCCTATTTATAATGGTGACAGAGGGCCACCAGCACGGCAGTAAGTTGTCCTTCTTTGTGAGCCACAGTGTATGGCAATGGCAGCCCACTGAGGCTGACAACACTCCCACACTGCGGCACTCCTTCCTGCAGAGTCCTGTCACTGTCCCACGCAGAGTCCAAGGGTGCTTTCGCATGAGGTGGCAGCGCAACCACCTTGAGGAGAGCAAGGCAGAGTTCTGCCTAATCACGGGCCCACCCCATGGCTGTTTTCTAGCACACAAGCACAATGCCCTTCTCTGTGAGGCACAGTGTGTGCAACCCAGAGTGAAGGGTAGGGGAGGCCAGAAGGCCAGACTAGAGGGGGTTGAAGGAGAACCACCGAATCGCCCCTCCCTCAGCCAAGGGATTTCCCAACCTAGACTGCGTGAAGAACCCCCCCCCCCCAATGTGGGATGACAGAGTCCACCAGTTCTTCTAAACAAAATAGTTGATGAGTGAATGCACTGTTACAGTTGGTCTTCAAGTGGTTTTCCGCCAAGAGGCAGGCGCAGCCGTGGTTGCTGCATGGGCAAGTTGAGGGCAGTGGCGACAGGGCTCAACTTGAAGCACTAACTGGACCATGCTGTTAGGGTGAAGGAGAAGCAGCTGGAAGGCCTCCTCTAAGCCGGAAGTGGGGGGGGAGCCTGACAGGCAGGCAGGGAGAAGACACAGAGCTAGAGTGAGTCTGAGTCTTTGACCACACAGGCTTCCAAAAGGACAGCAAGCCAAGCTTTCTGACTTTCTTTCCCAGCTGTGTGCTGGTAGACTGCTCCTAACTGCCATGCTGGCAATCCACTACCATGCCCTTCGTAGTGAATCACAGCAGTTCCACAACTCCAAGAGCCAAGTCTGGAACTTTCGGGAAACTCTTCCATTTGTAAATGGTGACAGAGTGCCACCACCATGCAACTAGTACATTTTTCCCTTCTTTATGAGCCACAGCTGGCAGCCCAGTGGAAAGAGTGGCGGAGGAGACAGAGCTAGGTCTGTGTGAATTACAGACTCACACAGTCAGTGTGCATCAGAGTATCCACCAAGAACCAAACATGGAGGCTTCCTTGTCCCTCCCTTCACAGTGCATTGCAGCTGAGAGTGAAAATTAGCGGTAGCGGAGGCGGACAAAACTCCCACACAGCGGCAACACTTCCTGCAGAGAGGCCTGCCTCTTCCCACTAGAAGCGGAGCTCCTGTCTTTCCCTTTCCACAGCCCTTCTTAGTGGTTCACAGACCAGCCCAGATGACAAAGTATGGGACTGGGAGGGCAGAAGGGCAGACTGGAGGAGGTTGAATGAGAAGCAACTTGAAGGCATGCTCAAAGCCGGGACTGGTCCAGTCTGACAGGCAGGCAGGTTGGCAGAGGGCCGGGCAGGCAGGGAAGCATCTAGTCTGGCTTACAGGTATGTGTGTGTAGCCTAGGCGCATGCTTAGAGGATACCATCCTCCAAGGCTAGGGATTGGGAAGGCACTAAGCCAAAGTGCCAGTAGGGAGGATTGTTTCCGCCTTGGCAGGCAGAGTTTCTATCGCCACCCCAGGAGACCGGGTTTTGGCAACCAAGGAGACAGAGTGGAAGCAGGAGAACTGGGTGGGTCTATTTCTTTAAGGCTGTAAGGAGGGGAGCTTGCCCCCTGATACTCAGTCTTTGAGGTAGGTTGTTGTAAAGTGCTTCCTCACCAATTTGTTAGCAGATTGGCGCCTAAACCCCAGGGAACGGTGTGAAGCACCAAGGAAGGCAGGTATTAGGGTCTCTCTCAGACCAGCCATGGCAAAAGGGGAAACATTGGGCCAATACAGACAGACCCTTTCCAATGACACTTTGAGTGGCCCTGCCTGGTTTGGAGACAGGCCAGGGCTAGAAAAATTGGGCCACTAATAGTACCCTTCAATTGTGTGTGAGAGAGAATACAGGTAGGCAGGCAGGCAGGCAGGCAGTCAAGCAGGCAGTTTTGCAGGCATTAGGCACTGGAGTCGGCAGGTAGTCACAGGGCCAGGCAGGCAGGCAGGCTCGTAGGGCCAAGGGGAGGCAGGCAGGCTTGCAGGCGGGCATGGAGGATTGCAGGCAGGAGGTTAGGCTACAGGCAGCAACTTAGTTCTTGGAGTGTTGGGGTAATCCCAAGGTGGAAAGGTTGAAGCGGATGAAAGTCAACCTTTCCACCATCTCCGGGTCCAGGCGACAGTAGCGCAGCCTCAGGACATCTCCCATGTGGGAGAAGACATGCTCACTCTGGACACTGGTGGGTGGGATAGACAAGAGGTCCAATGCCAGAGTTGAAAGAGCAGGCCAGAGGTCTGCCTTTCTGGCCCAGTAGTGCAGTGGGTCCGACATGAGGGGTTGGAGGGGCTCGGCCATGTACTCCTTCACCATGGTCTGAGCGGGGTCTGCTACTTCTTCCTCCCTTGCCTGCACTGAGGAGGAAACTGCCATGGCTAGGGCAGAGGCCAGGTAGTTGGCTGCTGGAACGGAACCTGGTCTCTGGGTGAACGCTCCTGGAGTACAGAGGGATGTGGATCCTTGCGAGGACTCCTCTTTTGCATCGCTCTGGCTTCCGTGCGCCCTTGGAAACGCCTGGCCCTGATCGGAGAGAGCCCTGACTTGACGGCATAGCTCCGTCTTCCAGGATTTCAGTTCGGCAGTGCTGGCCGCCAGGGAACCCTTGACGCGAGGGTCGCACAGGCAGGCCATCTGGTACACGTTTTCCCTTCTTAGTGGGCCAAGGCGGGTATCCACGCCGGTCAACAGCCTGTCTGCCAATGCCCTGCTCTTAGGGAGAAGATTGCCTTCTTCCCGGATACTGGTCTCTAGGCGTTGGCGAAGGGCATTGACCAGGGGGAGAACGTGGCCCAGGCTGGCATTGTAGCTGCTGAGGACGTGGGTGGTCTCCTCAAAAGGCTGCAGGATACCCGCCATCTGGGAGAGGGCGAGCCACTCGGTAGCACCAAGGTCCAATTCCCTCCCCTCATGCAGGACTGGTGTGGTTGACATGATGTATTCCACCACTTCCTTCTGCTCCACCAGGCGCTTGACCATTTCGTAGGTGGAGTTCAACCGGGTGGTCACGTCCTGGATCAGGACGTGCTCCGGTTGGCTTGTCTCCGCCTGCCTCTCACGCATCATCCTGGCTGCCTTGACGCTGCGAGCGAAGTGCCCCACGATCTTCCGACACTTGCCCAGCAAGGCCCTGGTCTCCCTGGTCCCCTCACTCCAGGAGTCCTTTGGTGCACCCAGGCCAATGGCATCACCCACCACTAGATGCAGTTTGTGTGCTGCGCACACGATACCCTGGAACCCTGCCCCAAGAACCGCGTTGGTCATGTTACGGCCCGCGTCTGTAACCATGACTCCACGATTGACCTGTCCCTCTGTCCCCAATCCCCACTCTCGCATTGCTGTCTTGAGAACGTCAGCAATGTTGATCCCTGTGGCGTTGTCCTCCATGCTTTGTGCCTGGAGAAGCACCACCCTATACCCTCTTGGGGTGCTGCCTTGTGCCTCCCCCTGCAGCTGCTCATGGGCTGACCGGGGCTCCAGGACCTCCTTGGGTTGCCACCAATGAGCCGTCAGTGAGAGGTATCCGTGGTGCCCACCGGTCCAGAGGTTGGAAGTGAAGTGGATCTTCCTCCCTCTGGCCGCCTGCAGCAGGGCCCGGATCCTGTCCCTGACAGACTCATAAAGGGAGGGAATCACCCACCTGCTGAAGGTACGCTGGGATGGAGTCTCGTACCATGGTGCCACGTGCTTCATCAGGTGCCTGAAGCCTGATGACTCCACAAAGGAGAGGGGCTACCCGTTCATGGCCACCATTTCACCCACCACTTGAGTGGTGGTCTCCTGTGCTTTGGCCCTATTTCGCGGGCTGACAAAAGTCCCACCCAACAGCCCCACTTCCTGCAGAGTGCCCTGCCTCTTCCCACTCTCACTAGCGGAGCTGTGTTTTTCTTTCTCTAACCCTTCTTCCCCTCTCTTCCTCCCTGAAGAGCAAGGGCCTGACAGGGTTCCAGGCAGAGTCCCAGGGTGCTTCCTCATCAGGTGGCTGCGCAACCCACTTGAGGAGAGGTGTTTGGGGTCATTCCCCCTGCGCAAGACCACCCCGCATATCTTGCACACCGCCATCCTTGCGTCTTGGGGGCTGTTCTCAAAATGCTCCCAGAGACACCCTCGTGGCTTACAGAAAGTAACGCCCCCTCTGTTATTGCCTGCCGCTGCCGCTGCTGTGGTGCTGGTGTGGCCTCTGCCCTGCTGGGAAAGTAGAGTAGTACTACTGCTCTCACTGGTGGTACTCTGGGTGGAAAGAGGGCTGCTCCTTCCGTCACTGCCTGGAGCCTGCCTTAAGTCTGTCCCTGCCAACATGTCCTCAGAATCTGGCATGTTTAGATACAAGGAGCCCGATTCTGATTCTGATGCCATTTCAGAATCAGAGCCCTTGTCTTCTTGCTGATTAAGGGTGGGGCTGTCAGGTAACGGAGATGGGATTTGGTACGCCTCATCCATGCTTCCCTCGGTGACAGACGATGGCACAGTGCTGCTTGTGCCACTGGCACTGCTACTCGGGGAGGGAGTTGCACCAGTATCACTTTCTGCACTACTTCCTGTCCCTTCCCTCAGAAACGTGCCCCTATTTATCTTAGTAGGAGTCCCCTCCCCTGCCCTCTAGCTGTGCGACCCCTCCTCATTTTTCTCACTTCTTGTGGCTCAGGCCAGGGAATGTATAATGTGATAGTAAAGAAAAGCACCAAGGAACTGTGCAAGTAAATGAGTGAGATGGACTCACACAACAGCAACACAATAAACAAGGTAATAGGAGCAAGGGGTTTGCCAATCCTGGCAAACAAGTCTCTCAATGCCCTGCACAGGGCAAGTGTAACAAAGAGAACTGTAACTTCTTCACAGTTGTAATTGGATTGTGTAATTGGTGGCAAGTAAATGAGTGAGATGGACTCACAAGTTACAGCAGCACAACAAACAAGGAAATAGGAGCAAGGGGTTTGCCAATCCTGGCAAACAAGTTTCTCAATGCACAGCACAGGGCAAGTGTAACAAAGAGAAATGTAACTTCTTCAAAAATGTAATTGTGTATGTAGACTGGTGGCAAACTGGTGAGTAAATGAGTGAGGTTGACTCACAAAAACAGCACAAAAACCAAGCTAGTAGAAGCAAGGGGTTTGCCAATCCTGGCAAACAAGTTTCACAATGCACAGGGCAAGTGTAATTAGGAGAACTGTAACTTAACTTCTTCACAGATGTAAGTTACAACTGCACAAAAACCAAGCTAATAGAAGCAAGGGGTTTGCAAAATCTGGCAGCACCGAACTTTCACAAATAATGCACAGTAACTAAGATGAATGTAACTTCTTCAAAGATGTAATTGAAGAAAAAGTTCTATAGAGGTGGCTGGGTGCCTGCCCTTCAACAAATGTTTGTTTGAGTGCCTGACTGCAAAAAAATGAATGAGGTGTTGGACAAGTGAAAGAATATCTATAAGTGTTAAGTAAAATGAAATTGTAAAATGTTCTACAGAGGAAGGTGCCCTAGCCTTGTTGCCAACAAATGTGTTTGAGAAATTTGAGTGCACTGGTTGGTGAGGGAGACTCTGCCTACTCAGTCTGTACTCTGTATAATATTTTTAAAATAATTTAATCCACAGCCTCCAACCTCCCCTTCTAAGCACTAGTACTGGACCTTGGCTGTTGCTTGCCACTTGCTAATAAACTGTAGAATAGAAAATAAATGGAATAAAACTATAAGCTGCTACTAGGGTAGGATAGGGATGCTGGATTCCCTTCCAAAACCCCAATCGCAACAGCAGCAAAAAAGCTGTAGGCGCAGGGTAAAAGGACCTTGGCCAAGTAAATGAACTTGGTGGGAAATTGGGATACAAAAGAAATGGTATGGTAGTGTAAAATAATATATTTTCAAAATAAATCCGCAGCACCTCCCCTCCCCTACCGCTCCAACTCAAATCTTGCCTCCCCCTTGAAGCAAATATAAGCAAATAAAAAACGGAGCTCTTCCTCAAAAATGCAGAAAACAAAAAAGAATAAACACTGTGTTGCTATTCCCCACAGGGAATAAAAGAAATTATTATGTTTTGCAAATTAAAATCAATTCAATTCCCTCCCTGCCTAGCGAGACCGAGACCGCGACCGCGAAATCGAAACTAGACTGAGCGCAGCAATCCAGCCCTGACCACCCTCCACAAGATCCAAGCCCAGACTGTGACGGACTGGAACTGCCTCGGCTTTTTATGCCCTCTGGCACATCCAGAAGTGTCAGTCAAAACCTGTCCATGCGATTGGTGGAATGGCTCAGAAAATTTGCATGGTTCCGTCCCATGGCCAGCCCATTGTTGCGCAGGTGTAAAAAAATAAATTAAGAAAAAAATAAAATAAAATCAATGGAGATGTATTTTGGCAAGACAAACCCACTGCTGCTACTGTAAAAAATCAAGCATTTAAAATAGGGAACTTTCGCATGTTTCTGTGGTGCTTTGGTGGGGTTTTGGGCAAGGATTTCAAAAAACATATTGCGGTCGCCATTTTGGACCCCTCCGCGCCCGCACACCGCATGGCAAAGGCAGACGAGACGATGCCCCCCCCGGCCTGGTACCAGCGCAGCGCAGCACAGCAGTAGCACTAGCCAAGGAAAGGGGGTGGGGAACCCCCCCCAAAAAAAAAAACTTATGGCCTGGTAGGTGCCCTCAGACAGTTTTCGCCTGCTTTTAGGGCCGGGAATCGGGTTTTTTTTTTAACTTTTAAAAACTTTTTTTCTGTGCCGCTTGGCATTGCGCGATCGCCGCGTGCAAGTAACGAGCACGACAAATCAGACCAAATTGTTCGTTCGTCGGTTCGAGCTCGAATTCTGGCAGAGTAATTCCCGTTACCGTTTCCGTAGAGCAGGGGTCCTCAACCTAAGGCCCCGGAGCCGGATGTGGCCCCCCAAGGTCCTGAATCCGGCCCCTGGGACCAATTGCAACCCCCCCACCTACCCCCTGTTTTGTGAGCAAGCCAGCCTCCGCAGCTGCTTTTGGACTGTGATCTGGCCCCCAGTGGTGTCTGGGTGGTGGTGGACCGGCCCACTGTTTGAAAACTTTGAGGACCCCTGCCGTAGAGTAACGGATACGAGTAACGGAAACGGAAACGGGAATACCGCTAAGTCGTGCCCATCTCTAATACAAATTATAAAACCATCAAATAGAAAATAATAATTATCACTTTAACAAAAATAAATAACAACACCAAGACCAAAAATGTAATCATCAACATAAGTAATCCTCAGCTTGGATAACAAACCCAAATAAATAATAAAAACAGTGGGAAGAGGGATGCAATCAAAAGCAGAGTTGGATAAAACAGTGTCAGGTGTCTAAATTGTCTAGGTGGCCAAGGAAAGGGACTCTATATAGCCAGTGCTTAAATTGGCATTTAAATATTTGCAGTAAGGAAGCCAGGCAGATTTCTACAGGAAGTTGGTCCCATACGTAAGGAGCAAATACCGAGAAGGCTTGATTCTTTGTCATCACCTTTGGGTCCTCTTTCAGAGTCAGCACCCTCAAGTAACCTGTCTGAGATGAATGAGTATCATTTATTTTGAAGAAATATTTTGCAACTGGACATAGACTTCAATCATTTGTGGGTTCATATTTTGTATTTTCTCCACCCAGTTTCACAGTCTGTATGGTGTTCAGAGTGACCTGGAGCCCAACATTTGAGGCTCCAGGTCACCCCCTACTCTAAAGTCATTGTTCATCCTTCACTAAGCCAAACTAAGAATGACCTTCAGCTTTTTGTTGTCAGCAGTTGATGCTTTCAAGCCTGCTTTACACATTTCAGCCCTTGCAAAAGGAGCTGAGATGCTTTCTTTTTCAAAACAAGATGACCTGATTTATTTTAACAACTGAATAAATTCACGATTTCCTCCTGAGCACTGTATTTCCCCATTGAGTAACATTTCCTCCTGAGCACTGTATCTCCCCAGTAACGTTTCTTTCTGCTACTGCTGCTGAAGGCATATAATTCTGGGAGACAAGCCCAGACCATCTAAGGTTGGGTGAATTTGAAACAAATACTGTACCTACCCAATGTACACACACCTTCAAAATGCACAGTATCCTTTAAGGCTGACTTCCTGCATTTGTTGGATGTTTCCTGTGCCTGTCGAGCCCAGGTATCTTCTCTGGGGCAAGTACTGATTTGCCCAAAAAAGTTGTTGTCTCTTGCTTCTATAACTGTGAGGGGGTCCTATACTGAAATGGTGCCTCATAACTCTATATTGCAATCCACTTGTTCATTACTTCATGTGGTCTGAATTTTAGTTATATTCTGTGCAGAGTGGGCCTGGAATATGAGTCCATAAAGAATATATTCCTTTTCTTTCCCATCTGGCCCTGTTATTCAGTGACTGGGGTTCCAAAGACTAATTGTAAGAATTGCTATTCACATTGCTATTTCGTTAGCTTTGCCTACCCCGCACTCCCACCCCTGGGAAATTCATGTGAACACCCATGAATACAGGATGTATAACCTGGTTGTATTTATAAATTGTCTCTGGGGCTGCTCAGAGAGAATAGCAGGTCCAATAATAAGCTTCAAGCCCCTAAGTCACCTTAAATATTTTACGTAAAGGCATTTACCAAGACTATCAAGATACAAACAAGATCATGAAGCAGATTTCCACCTTGTCCAGCTCAGTGGAATACAAGGCACTCCTCTTACAGTGATGTTATAAAAAGTAATGTGGTCTTCCCTCTTATATAACCACATCCGGTTAGTCCTGTATGGATAAAAGTCAGTGTGATGTACTGAGTATTCACTTTGTCATCTGTCATCTTGAGTTACTCATCTTCTTTCTTTCAAGTTCTTAACTTTTCTCTCTTGAGCAGTGGCCTGTGTCCTACCTCCTTTGGGCCACGTGCTCCATCCTGGCACACAATCGCCAGTGATGGGTGGAGCCAGGAGAAATAAGCAAAGCCAAGGGTCAAAGTGGGTGTTGTTCAGAAAGTGAAATCAAGAGAAGCAGCTAGGCAAGCATTCACAGATGTACAGAGAGAGGCAGGGGTTCGTTCAGATGGCAATTCATGCCGAAACACAATTCATTCACTCCTCAGCCCAGCCCATTAAAAGTGTCCACCTTGCGCTCAAATCAGAAATGCTCATATCTTCTGCTGCTTCCTTCTGTGTCTGGTTTGAAGGCTGAGCAATTGACCAGTTAACTCATACCCATTCTCCTCTGTCCCTTCTCTCTCTCTCTCTCTCTCTCTCTCTCTCTCTCTCTCTCTCACATCCACACCCCAAGGGGAAAACAGACAGACAGAGAATAGTAGAACAAGGAATTCAGCAGGTGGGGAAACTGAAAGGTCTCTGAGCCACTATAAGAAGGAGGGCAGCAGTGGGCTGGTTGAGAGTGCATGGTGGGTCAGGCTCCATTTGCTCTAATGGACCAGCCTGTGCTGCGCAGCTTTCATCCATGCTTAGGGCCACAAGAAAGGGCTCTTATTTCTGGAGGCCTGAAAGCCCAGGAACCATCTGTAAATTGCTGCCTCTTGTCTTGAAATTGCATCTGTTGTCCTGAGGAACCCAAGCCTTATGGAGGAATGATGCTCAATTGAAATTTTCTCACTAGCTGAGGGCAGGGGCAGAGGGGGATATGAGAAGAAATTTTCCAGTTACGACATATTGCTGTAAAGCTCTCTCTCTATTGTAACCAAAAGTACTTCAAAGTGGCTCCCTCCTGAAGGGCAATTAAGACCTGTTGGCCTCATAGATGTCCTGGTGGGAAGAAATTAATTCCCATTAACATTGCATTAGGACTGCAGAGCGGTAAGGAAACAAGTCTACCTCCTGTCAAGGAGTCACAACGGGGAATTGAACTCCCCAAGCTATAGCCAGACACCTAAACCACTGAGCAATCCAAAAGTTCAGAAGAACGCTAAACGGTTTTTGTTAATGTGGATTGCCACAAGTGCCTGGGTTGTGGGGCAGGGGCCAGGCATCAAAGGAAGAAACAATCCACAAACACAGCCAAGAAGAAACGCCTCCGGACGAGCCTTCGACTCCGATTACTCGAGTGGTGCATCAGCGCCACCTAAGGGCCAAAAATGGTTACTGCAGGGATTCCCAGCATTAACTGTTGGTAGTACTGTACAGCTGGTAATTTTCCATCACAGGTACAACAGTCATAAAATCCCCACCCTTTCCTTGGCCCAGTTTTCTTTTCCAATGCTGAACTCCTAAGGAAATGCCCTTCCCTGCCCCCCTCTCCCAAGCAAAAAGTTGAATTAGGATAGAGAATTGTCAATGTATGCCTACCTTTGGAGTTTTTTTTGGGGGGGGCGTTAAAACGGCGCTAAAACTGATGTATCTCCCTTAAATACTGTATGTGAAGATTCTCCATTTAATACTATGCTTCTTTCCAGCCGTTTAAACGTTGGCCTTCCGAGGTCTAGAATATTTCTGAAGATCCTGCGCTGGGTTTTTTCACCCCTGGTTCAATCCCAGGTCGCAGGCTCATGGTTGACTCAGCCTTCCATCCTTCCGAGGTCGGTAAAATGAGTACCCAGCTTGCTGGTGGTGGGGGGGGGAGCAATGTGTAGCCTGCATACTGTAATTAAAAACTGTAAACCGACCAGAGACTGCTTGAGGTGGTATGGGGCGGTATATAAGCAGAACACTTTGCTTTTGCTTTGGTAAGGCAGCAAGCTTTCCAGTCATGCCAAGCTCTGCTGAACAGGGGTGAATCGGAGCTCTGTGCCACTCAAAAGGTTTTTCCCTATCTCGAATTCAGTGTCGCCCTTGCTGTGAGTACATTGGGGCTCCGTAAACCCCCTTGTAATACGGAGATTAAAAACAATAACCGACCTTTCAAGCCCGCTATTGGAAGGATCCTAACAAGAGTCGCTAAGGGCGAAAACGAATTAGTTAGACGCTCACACCTTTGCCTTCCTGAGTCACAGTTAACTTTATTGCGGGATTCTAAACACTGGGGTGAAAAAAATAAGGCCTGGTATCTTCCACAGGCAGTAGAGTCGAAAATCCCATCCAGTAAGTAACGGGACGGACGCCAACGGGGTTCATCATATCGTTTTGAAGAGCGCGTAGGGGCGTACCAACTGCCAGGAGGTCCTGTATCTGATGGCGGATTTCCCCTCTTATAGAAACCTAATTCCTTTTCAAGATCCGGACCGACTGCATCTTCCATTGGGCGTTATTCAGACCTGTTCATTGATTACAGAAGGATCTTACCTAAACCGTGATTGGACGTGGATCGCAACCCAATGTATACAAAATTCTCGGGCGCGCGTAGTCCTCCCTCCTCCCGATCGGTATTTCCGCCCCCCCCCAAAAAAAAAACCCCTCTGATGAATGAAATCGTACGCGACGTCAAAAACCTCCAAAGAGGCTTTTATAACCCAAGGGGTCGGGAGGCGGCGGCTCTGGAGACCAATCAGGCCCTTTGGGGTTGCCCAAATGGTGGTGCTTGCGTTCACCGGAAACTAGCATCCTCTCGTGGCTGATGCGCTTCCCGCTGCATCCTGAACGGCTGACGCGCCTCTCCTAAAGCCGCACGATTGGCGGGGGGTTAAACTAAAAATTCGGCTGCTATTTAGGGGGTTCTACCATTTGGCCCTTTGCCCTTGGAAGGAGCCCCTGCGGCCCTAAACCTCCTCCTGAGACTGAATTCGGCCCTTGGCCTTACATCAACCTATGAGCTCCCGGAGGACGGGTCAGATCGTTGATATAGGCGAGCTGTTAAAAAAAAACTGTCGTAGAAATGCATTAACATTTCTCTCTGGGAGGAAAGTTGGCGGCTACGCTGGCCGCGGAAGATAAATAAGGAGCAAATACAGTAAACCTAGGCAGTGGAGGCAGTTTTAAAGATTGTTTTATGCCCTCCATGGTGCTTAGGTGTGGGGCGTATGGGATTTGTTAGCATTGAAATTCAGATGTATGCCGTGGATTGTACTAACTAGCAGTAATTATTCTTCTTGTTTGCTTTCCGAAATTAAAAAATCTTGGAAGCTGTGATGTCATCTGCAAATTCTCGGGATCTGAACCCTAATTATTACACTTTACTCTGGTTCTCGCACCTAGTTATCATTGTTAAAGGATCAAATCAAGTCTTCTGTAATAAATGATATAACAGTATAATGTAATTACGATAAAAGAAACAAAGATCAGTTCATCCTTCTTCCCATAGTAGTTTCAACAAGTCGTTGAAACCCATGTCTTTGGTTACCAATGTACAACAAAGTCCAGGAACTGGTAATTTGCTTTCAGAAATGTAAAAATCAGTGTTTTTGCAAGAATAAATGTCCCACTGATTTTTAGGTGACTTTATAGTGTCCACCCAAGTGCAATAACATTCCGGATGATTTATTATTATTATTATTATTATTATTATTATTATTATTATTATTATTATTATTATTATTATTATTATTATTATTATTATTATTATTATTATTATTATACAACTTGAATTTGTCATATAATGCCAGTCTTTTTTATACTTTTGATTGATTGTGGCTGGTATTTTTGAATAACAATAGTGTTTACTCCAAAGAACTTTGTCCTGTGAAAGCAACTGTGTTGGCTATAATTTTCTGTGGAAGATTTGGTGGGTGATATTGACGCCCTTTTATTGAGCCGGTGAATCTCCAGGCCTCTAGTCCTGTAAATTTCACTTTTTTTACGTGTCTAATCCCTCCTTCCACCGCCTTGTGCCAAGATAAGCCATTTCCTATTGGCGACTTCAACCGGTGTCTCCTTTTTCTCTCGGTCCTCTTCTGCATTGCAGAGTTATCGTCCAGAAGGAAGTGACAAAAATAAAAATCAGCAATAAAATAATAATTTAGCTATTCACCTAGCATGGTTATTACAGATACCCTGGAAATGGGGAGATTCGAGTCGAAGAGGGCTTCGGTTCGTTGCATTTCATACATCTTTCACCTAAGATAAGATTTTAGCCTCCGATTAGTCGAATGGCTGTATGGAAAAGCCTTTCTCGCTCCGAACTGTCGCTTCGTGCCGGTGCCAAACTGACTGGGAATGAAATCGGCCGAAGTTAAAAATAAAAATAAAAAGCCTTATATGGTCGTTCGCCGCTGCTTGGCAGGATTTGAATTGTGCCCAAATCGTACCCCTCCCATTCCTTCCGCCGGCCCAGAACAACACATTCTGTCTAGCCTTTGAAGAAGATCGCAAAGGACCAATATTCCCACTTAATGCCAAACGAATTAAACTGGCCGGGAAGATCAATGGGAAAATTATCCCGTGTTAATGGCCCTGATAAAGCGGCAGGCACACACGCACAGGCCACGTCCTTGAGCTTTGGGCGGTGAAAATAAATCTCTCCGCTTCAACAATGCTTCCCGGGGTGGAATAAGGGCAAAATCCGTTCATCTAAGGCTGTCAAGGCAAGTTCAGCAGCATTGGGGATATTGTAAGCTGCCTAGATGCCTTAAACGCATCCGATCTCGCTCGATTTCCTGGAGTAGGAACTGGCAAAACCACTGCAGTATTCCTGCCAAGAAAACTCCATGGACATGGGGTCACGAAGAGTCGGTCACGACTATAACGATGCAACACACACAAAAACGCAAGCCATTTTCTTCCATGAGCGGCCACCACGACCGGTGCAAAAGGCGATTCCCCCTTTGGAGGGGGGGGACAATGTCCGTCAGTGTCGGCCTAAGACAAATCGCTGCCCGAGGCACAGCAGCGACCATCGCCCTACACACCCCACTCCGAGACTGCTCGATCCTAACAAAGGCTGGTCAGTTATTTTGGGGCACCTGACGTCCCAGCCGGTACAAAATATAATCGCGGCCAAGGAAGTAAGTAACAAGAGGCTGCCCGTTCGTAACCGGCAAAATCCGCCGCCTGAGGCTTCTAGATGTCATGAGAGCAGCCTAATGTTCTCCTGCTTCAGTCTGCCTAATGCTAGAACCGGCCCTGGAGGCAGTTTCGATAGCACTTGACCTCTTTTAAAAGGCCCCTGACAGCTTCCGCTCCTAAATAATATTTAATGTTAAGTTTATTTTATTGTATGAATTTTATGCGTTTATCGTGTCTTGTATTGTATTGATTAATTGTTGTTAATCACCCACAGTGGCCTTAGCTGCCAGATGGGCGGTATAGATAGAGAATAAATAAATAAATAAATAAATAAATAAATAAATAAATAAATAAATAAATAAATAAATAAAGACGTCTGCCTGTCAGAGAAACAAATGTTGGCTGCCCTTTTCTAGAATTCGCACAAGGTCAACGCTGGCACGATGCTTGTTGAAATCATCACGTTTCTGAAGAAAAGACGTTGGAAATGATTGCGATCATTGTCAGCACGAACGGAAGCCCGGAGAATCGTTTAATTATGCCGTTCACGCCGTGTGGCTTCAGACGCAGACGAAGGATCGACCGTTATCTCGACTGTCAAGCGACGTGAATGGAATAAAACATCCTGTAATGGGGAAACAGGCACGAAAAACTCCACGGAATTTCAACCAGGGGAGGAATCACCACCCGGTACGCGAACCTCTGACTCGGAAGTAAGCCTACTGGGTTCAGTGTGTGTCGTCATTGCCACGTAGATGCTAATGAAAGAGAGCTCACTTGATTGCGGGCATAAAGTAGGATCCCCATTCTCCAAGATAACCTGACAATATCCTGTTCATGCAACCCCCCGTTCATTATAGAGTATTATATAGGTCAGTATAGATCCATAGGTACACATCATTGTTTTCAGACCTACTGACGTGCTCATTCCATTGTATCATTCCTTGACCGGCAATTCTAATGTACAGGTATGCCTACTCGGGAGCAGGTCCCATAAATTTCATTGGGACTTACTCCCAGATAAGTAGGGACAGCACTATGGCTTTACTGTATTTTATTCTATACAGACAAATGGATAGTATTCCTAATCCAAGGCAGGAAAGAAATTTTAACCTTGAGCCTCAGTATGACTGTGCATTGCTACCTTACTTAAAAGAGTTGCATTTTATTACTGCAGGAAGCTATTATAGTAGGTAGCTAGACAACAGTATTTGGAGGGGGTTGGTTTAACAGGAGAGTATGGAGAGTGAGATAACAAGTTTAAAAATTCTGTTTGATGCTATTGTTATGTGCTGTCAAGTCAAAATCAATTAAACAGGACCTTCAAGGAAAGTGGAGTAGTTATGGAGTGGCTTTATTTATTTATTTATTTATTTATTTATTTATTTATTTATTTATTTATTTATTATGAGTAATTTTACCTCACCTTTCTCCTTGGAAAAAGACCCAAGGCAGCTTATGGTAAGGAGAGACAATATACAGTCAGGGATTCAAATCCAGAACTCCTAACTTATAACCATTATTCAATCTACTGTTTTCCAGGAGTGGCAGTCCAAGAACATCTGGAGACCCAAGAATGTTAACCACTACACTGACTATCCAAGTAAAAGTGAACACACTCACACCCCACTATCATAATCAAAGGCCAAAGCTCTTATAAGTCACAATGTTTAGCAAGTTGGAACCAGAGCCAAGAGGTTCTCTCTAAATTTGGGGGGAGTGAAGCATTTCCCCATTTGGCCTCATCCATATACATGTAATGCTAACCATATGATTAGCCATGATTGCACAAGCTTTTAGACAGAACTCTTGCATTTATTTTGCAGCAGTGGATAAAGAAACCTTAGTTGCCCGTGAAGGGGTTGCTATTTTAAATTCTGTTAAAAGCAAATTAAAGAGAAATCTACTTACTACTATGACTTGTTAAATCAGTGGAAGGTTACAATAGAGCACCACTATATATAGGGCTTAGATGCCCTAAGCACATCCAATCTTGCCTGATTTCGAAAGCTAAGTTGGATCAGCCCTGATTAGTACTTCTATGGGAGACCATCAGGGAATACCAGGTGCCATAAGAACCTGGAACTGGAACTGGCAAACCACTCCAGTATTACTGCCAAGAAAACTCCATGGACATGGGGTCACAAAGAGTCGGTCACGACTGTAACAACACAACACACATATATATTCATCCTGTCAAATGTGTATTCAACAGGGCTTACCGGTACTCACAAACCAAAAGAACTTTGTCATTCCCCAATGTGGATTACTCCAGCTGAGCCATATTACAAGCCATGCAAAGTGGTTAGAATGGCTCCTGTGGAATATTAGGAGCTATAGTTCAACCTAGGCGGCTTATGAATGGGGTATAGGTGCTTTGGTTATAATTCAGTTATACTACAAACAAATACCTCACTTCTGTAAATGTAATGCAGTACAATATTTCCCATCATGGTTGATAGGCACTGGGTAGAACTTGCAATTTGCTTTTTTTTTAAAAAAAAAAATCCTACCTTACTTCAAGATCCTGTAGGCTGCAGTACCCAAGAGAACCTATCAAATATGCACTTAATTATTAGTAGATATGCCTGTCTGTGAAGACTCTCAGTCATCCAGGTGAGTTGATCTGGAAGTTGAGTCATGGCAACTGGTCTTCTTTTTCTTCGTCAGTCTGAAGAAAGCTAATTGTGAGTCCTCCATTTTATAGTTCACTTTGACCAGGGTGACAAGAGGTCAAAGTGAACTATAAAATGGAGGACTCGCAATTAGCTTTCTTCAGAGTGACGAAGCTATTTGGATGAACAGCGAAACGTTTCAATCTCTCAAGAAAAAGAGGTCCAGTTGCCATAACTCAATTTCCAGATAGTAGATATGCCTGACAACTTTGTTTCTATTTTAGCATGTCATTTATGTTTTGCTATCCCTTCAGTTTATAAATACACTGGAAAATCTCTGACCTCCCAGTTTCTCAGCATATGTAAGAGGGTTTTTTTGTTTACATGAATCCTGTATCCCATCAGTGTTTCAGGAACATGTTCAGATTTAAATTCATGAAAACATGTCTCTTTGCTAAGCATTACCTTACCATTAACAGCTATCATTCAAGCCGAACTCCATACATGAGCCAATTCAAGCACCAAAGTGAACCTCCAGCTGGATTCCAGCCACATGAAAATTCAGCCTTCAAAATGGGCTTGATATGCACACTTGATGTTGGATGACCTGGAGAAGAAAGTCAGTAAGAAAATGCAAGCATGAAAATATCTGAATGACGTCTGTCTTTCAGTATTTAACTCCAGGTTTTTGTTATATATTTCCAGTGAACAGGGGATTGTATTGAGCTGACACACACATTCAGAACAATTGTGTGTACTTGCAAGAATGGGATAGAACCAACCCAAAATAAAACCAATAACACATTTTTATAATATACATTCTAATATTTCAGAAAGAACACCAGTTTTTTTTTTATTCTTTATCTGAACATGCAAGGTTACCCTAAAGATGGGATGATGTTATTGAGAGGAACATTCAGTTCTTCCTGTGTTTCCCTTACCTGTCATCTGCAGTGGTACAGTCTAGAAAGAGCTGTTCCATAAAATGTGTCTTTTCACTTCTTAGATTTGGCAGACATGTCCTTGGATTTCCATCATCATAGCATGTTTCCTTTCAGCTTTGGCTTCTCATCTATAAAGTGAAAATACTAGATGCCTCCTCCACATTGTTGTGGTGAGACAATGCTGTCAAGAAGATATCCACAATAGTAAAATAATTAAATGATTGTAAAACACTTGTGGTGTTGAAAACAGAAACAGGGCTGACTAAAAAATAAAAATAAAAATAACAGCAGCAAAAAAGCCCAGCTGAAGCTTTGATAAATGCTTTGCAGAGAGAGAGAGAGAGAGAGAGAGAGAGAGAGAGAGAGAGAGAGAGAGAGAGAGAGAGATAGAGCAGGAACATGGTTTTCTTAATAACATCCTCAATTCTTGTTCAAAGATGTGGTGCTTTGGCTCTACCAGAGAAATGCAAAGTTCTTGCCACTCCAGCTAGCTTTGGATAACCTCTCCCATAGTCTGTTTCCATTGGCCATATTGCCTGAGTCTTCTGAGAGTTGAAGTCCACAAGATCTGAAAGGCAAGGGGGTTTCCCAGAAGGATTTAGTAAAGACTTTATAACCCTATGCCCACCTACAAAGGAGTAGGTCCAAGCTGAAGTCATCGAGGTGTGCTTCTTCTGAATGATTGTGGTGGTGTCTGTGTGTTGAGCTATGGCCCAGAAGATGGGGGTTCAAATCCCTACTCAGCCTTAAAATATTCTTAGTGTCCTTGGGCCAGTCACCGTCCTCAACCCTGGCCTATCTCACAGGGCAGTTGTGAAAATGATGGGGATGAGCTAAGCCTTGTGTGTCACTCTGAGCTTCCTGGATAAAAGAACTATGAACACAATTATGTATTAGACTTAGCTGTGTGTAAGCTAAGAAGTCACCAGCACTTCTGTGGACTCAGAACACACATGGATTCAACAGCTTCTAGTTTCAGCCTCTGTCTTGTATTTAAGGTAAATACTGATCTAACTTATTGTGCCATTCTCTATGTGTCTACCCCGAATAAAACTCCAGTAAAACTACATTCACTTGGAGGTACTCTCAGCTAAGTGCATAGGCTTAGCCTTAGAGCATTAAAACATTGTGCAATGTTTTGAATATACCAGAGAGCTATTTAAGTGTTTACTTTGTATTCCCCAGAACAAACCATACCAGCCACAGTTGTTATGGTTTCTCTTTATTGTTTGATATATTTATGTACCACATTATATGTTAAAGATAAATTTTCTGATATACATTTGTCATCTTATTTACCACAATTACACCACACATACATTTGAAACAGCTCCACAGATCTGGTGGTTGCACAGAATGGTTTTCTCGTGTGTGTTTTGTTTTCATATCCAGAATGCTTTTCAAATCCAACAATTTACTCATTTATGTTGAAATTCTGAACTTAAAAAAATGTCCTGATCTGGATCTGAACTTCAAGATTCTGATCCCAGCTGGAGACCAGGTGATTTTTCAAAGTGGGAAGCTCTGGTATTGGATGTGTAGTTGGTATGGAAGTATTATGCAGTCCTTGGTGGTTATTATACTGTACAGTGTAAACACTACTGCTTTGCTAGATAACATTGTTGATCTTCAACCAACCAGGTTGTTGCTCATACAATCTAGGTCACTTAAGGTTCACCAGGTTGTATGTACCAGCACCATGACATGGAGCAGTTGGGCTGACATACATAAGGAGTTATATATAGAGTGAATTGCATAAAGTTTGCAAAAATATTACCATGAAACCTCTTACAATTTCCAAATAGAGCATTTACTTCCCATATAAAGATTAGAGAGTTTAAACTACTGAATGAAAAAGAAATATTTTTAAATATTTTCTCTCTGATAATATCTAAATAATACAAAATATATTTTTGCAGTGTCAACTTATTTTAAAAATCTGCACAATAAGCATTTGATTTGGAAACATTGTGATAAAATTTGTTGGGGGGTTTAAACTTAACTAAAATAACATTATTTCTCTTTTATGGGGGATGCATCAACCTATAGCTATGTGGATGTTCTGTGTGATTCTCTTTCTTTCTCTCCCCCATCCCTTAATGCAGACATGTCCAAACTTCGGCCCTCCTGATGTTTTGGACCACAACTCCCAGAATTCTAAGCTTAGCTTGCCAATGGCAAAGGACTGTGGGAGTTGCGGTCCAAAACATCTGGAGGGCTGAAGTTTGGGCATGCCTGCCTTAATGCAACCAACTCACTCCATCCTTTAATCTTCTGTATTGGTTCTAAAAGCTTCGATGAGACCTTCTAAAGAATGGATGAACCCAGACACACTGCATATACCACCTATTACAAAAATGGCCACATCAAAGAAAACATGGTGCCACAAAAGCTTCCTCCACAACAGCTTGAGGTGGAAGAGGCTAGGGAGGAGGAAACAGAGGCCTGCCCCTGTGAGGCTGCCTGTGAGGCCCATCAGGAGGGCAAAGTGGGGGACATAGATGGCCATAAGCAAGGTGAAAACGACCAGGGCACATCGGAGGGTGAGCCCCCAAGCTTTGAGCCTCCCATCACCTCCATAACAATTAGGGAAGAAGGCCCTGTTTCCATCTTGGAAGAGGGATCGCTCCAGGACTTCCACAGCTGCAAAGAAGGGCAACGGGTAGGAGAGCAAGGCTTTGGCCACCAAAAAAATGTTGACAACAGCCCTAATCGTGGAAGGCAAGTTGTCTGTGATGACTTCCTTTGTGTCATCAGCCCACGTCAGGTATGCTACCAATGCAAAAAGTCCCTTCAGGATGCAAGCAGCTATGTGAGTCCAGTTCATCATGCAGGTGAATTCCTTGGGGTTCTGCATGTTCCCTTCCAAGGAAGGCAGAAAGATCTGGGAGGTGTAGCTGAAGACAATGATGCCAATGGAGATGGGGAACTTCTTCACATCAATGTAAAACTTGACTTTCTCCCATGCCCAGTCATGGGCTCTGGAGAGGCAGTAGGCAATGACTAAAATGTTGATCACAAAATGAGCCAAGGTGCAGAGTAAGCTGAACTTGGAGACTGCCTTGAGGTTCTTCAAGAAAGCACAAGGCAGGAGCACAGCTGTTGAAATGATGGACCAAGATTTCTGGGAGACCGGCAAGTTTGGGAAGCTGTTGTACATGAGGTTGCCACTGACCACAACATAAAGGATGCAAGTCATGACTAGTTCTATGATCTGAGCCACATTCACAATCCTGCCCCCAAGTGAAGGGAACCTGGGAGCACAGCAAGCATTTGCAATATCCACGTAGGAGTCTCTCACCCTGACTATCTCCCCATCTTCGTTCTCTTCATAAAGACAGGAAATGAGGATTTTCCCAGTATAGCAACAAACCACTGCTGCAAAAATAATTAAAAAGAGTCCTAGGTATCCACCATGAAGAATAGCATAGGGCAGACCAAGAACAAACATCCCCTGGAAAGAGACAAAATGGAAACCAGGTTGCTCATTTGATTTAGCAAGGGACAACTGATTCTCCCACTATGTGCACCAAAGCAGACAGCAGGAATCTACGTTTTGCTATTCCATGTCTTCAGAGGGAAAAAATCCAGGCTTTAAGATAGAAGCCTCAATGAGAAAGCTTATGCTTCACGTTCTTGCATATAAAAACTCTTGCAAAGCAGGCAGTTGAATCTGTGAAATCTTTAGGCAACTAGGCTAGAACTACAAAATCTACTTTAGACCATTTACAAATATATTTAGAATAATGTAATATACAATATCATAAACATGCTATTGAAAGAATATAATTATTTTTAAAGGCTGGATGCTTTCAGAAAATAGCAACATCTCATTTCAAAGCTTTGCTGCTGCTGCCAGAAATACGTTGAATGGCCAGTGTATCAAACGCATTAAATATATTCATGTTAAATGTATTAAACCAGAGATGGAGGTTTTGATTTTCTACTGTGCCCCTGGGAGAAGGGCCAGCCTGGGTGGCCTTGGGCAATGGGCACACTCATGGCACCCCCCTAAAGAACAGAAGAGTAAAACCCATCTGTGTATTCTCTACCTAGAAAGCCCTGAAAAGGGTCACCATCAATCAAAAGTGACTTGACAGTATGCAATTATAATTAATTAAGCCTTATTAAACACAATGGAATCCACATCCAAGTATTCATGCCAAGTATTGCACACAACATTTCCTTTAACTGAAATATGGCTCCATTTTGTTTGGAATTCTTCAGAGTAAAAACAGGGAAATCAGCAGACAATATCATCCTGTACTTTTAAATGACACTGTAGTATATGTTCATCTAGCAAACAAATATCTTTTATACACACACACACACACACACACACACACACACACACACACACACACACACACACACACACACACACACACACACACACACACACCTTTTTTGTTCTGTCTTCCTTTTGCATCTCATTGTATGGCCCATTTTATTTTTAATTTGTGTAGCACTTGGCAAATGATGGTGAAGGTGCTAATGTCTGGATTCTCCAAAATACTACAAATTATCATTTGAAGAATACTGTAATTCCATTTCCTCACTCTCCCCGTCCAACCCTACCATTCTGTCCAAAGTAGCAGTGGTGGGGTGCTGGCTTTGCTGTAAGTGTGATATTCTGGGGAAAGGGAGAGTAATTCTGCTCCATAATTCTTCTTTCTTTTAACTGCAAACCAGTTCAACACACTGGTTGGATTTAGGTTATACACAGCACAGGCTATGTACTGCACAAGCCTATAGATACCTATTGAGAAATGATTCCTGTTGCATTCAATGGGCCTGCTCTGTTGTAGAGGGTTACTGGTGCTTTACTGACAACATCTTTATATAAGCTTAGCTGAGTATGGAATCAAATAAGGGTTGCTGGAAATATCTGAACCATCACCACCCTGGAAAAAAAAACCAATCTATATATAAAACATTTTTGTTTCATCTAAACTGGTAGAAATTGGAAGCACTATAATGTTCTAAAACAGGAAACAAAAAAAGTTCACAAATTAAGATTTTATTTGTGATAAAGTGTTCTGCTTATATACTGCCCCATACCACTACAAGTAGTCTCTGGGCGGTTTACAATTTTTTAATTACAGTGTGCAGTTTTATTTGTGTGATCACAATCACAAACAAAAGTTTAGATTAGCAATGTGTAGGCTGTATAATTAATGGTAAACTGCCCAAGAGAGCTTTAAGCAAAGCAACACATTTTGCTTTGTTTATTAGTAGGAGGAATGTATATTTTCATCAATATCACTGCTTTCCCAGCTGATCTAAAGGAGGTTTGACTCACAGGAACCCAAGGTGTTCCTGTGTGTCTTTTCACTATGCCCTGTGCTTATGATCTGGTAAAAAGAATTATTTTCATACATCTGCACCTTCGTGAATAATAATGGTATTCTCAAACACAGGTTGGGCATCCAGAAAGTCAAATTCTGCTCATTATAACCACTAAACACTGCAATCCTCTACATGTCTTCTGAGAGGTAAGTCCCACTGAGTTTAGCCAGGCTTACTCCCAGGTAAAGATGGCTGCCTCCCGAGTGTTTTTTGTTTGTTTACAATGCCAAAAGAAGAAGAAAGGAGAAAGAAAAAGAGAGGGTGGTTTTTTTTTTTTTTTTCTCCTGCGAATCTCCTTCCTGTGTTTCTAGTTGGGTGAACAGAACATGACGGGAAAGGGACAAAAAAGACAGGCAAGCGCCCAGGGGAGTGAACGGGGTTTCTAGTTTGGACCATCTGTTGCCTGGATCATGTTGATATCCAGAAGCCCGTCAGACGTGGTGCTATGTACCATCAAAGCAAATTCACCAAGGAGGGGGGATGATGTGGGGTGGTTGTGTAATTCCGAGGCAGCAAAATATCAGACCACAGTCTTTTTAGGGTCTACAATCATATCGACTTTCTCATCCTCAATAACACAATGTTGCTGCAAAATGAGCCAAGAGGATCCAGTGACACCTCGAAGACTAAGGCATTTTAAGATACCTTTAAGACTTGGGGGCTGTGAGGGGCAGTCCACGAAACGAATGCCCTCTTTTAAAAAGTCACAATCCCCTTCTTGGCTTTGCTTTAAAACGAACGAAATATTGTTTAGACCTGGAATATTCGGTTTAGATTTGAGAAAGTTTACAAACTGGCATAGCAATCCCACCCTGAAAGGGAATAAAACTAGCTCTAAGGAAACGACCCCGAACCGTTTTCTTTCTATTCTTTTTTTTTGGGGGGTAGTAAGGAGCCAGAGAGGGAGGCAGTGGAGAGGGTAAAGGGAATGCATGCTTTGACTGATTTCCTTTAACTGGACTCTGGAAGTACAAAACAGTGGTTGTTAAATGGATCAAGCCATCTTCAGTGTCTACCGAAAATAGAATAACAGAGAGCTGCTTTCTTAAAGATACGACTTGCCAAGAATGCACAATCGTCCCCCAACACACACACACACACACACACACACACACACACACACACACACACACACACACACACACACACACACACACACACACACACACACACAGCTATACTTTATGTAGCCTGTAGCAGGTTCGCTGTTGTGGGATCCCCCCCCCACACACACACACCTATGGTTGGCTAGGGTTGGATAAGCAGCGGAGCAGGGTAAGGAGGGCACCTTGGCTCTGTGGAAGGCAGAGGCCACAAGAGCTCTTTGCCTTCGGTTCCCAAAGAGCCAGGATCCCACCCAGGCAAGGACGGTTTACCTGGATGGCGTTGGTGACATTCCAGCCGGCTTCCCAGGCGGTGATCTTGGGCTTCCCGGGGCCGGCGAGCTCGGAGCAGACGTCTTGCTCCTTGGAGGCGGAGGGGGGCAGGGGCCCGGTGCCGTCTCTCTGGTAGTGGATGTCCCCTTCCAGGGGCGGCTCTCCCCCTTCCTCGCTGCCTTCGGACTTCAGGATGTCCATCTGCAGCCCTTGCCGGTGCTCGTAGTCCAGGTCGTCGCAATGCACGAAGCCCACCGCTTCTTCGTCCGTCGCCGCCTGGAAGCCCATGCGGGCGAACATGCCGCTGACTTTGGCCGAGGACTTGTTCGAGACCGAGGTGGCCACGTTGGAGATCTTGCTGCGGATGAGCGTCGCCATGATGCCCGCGCGCCGTCGGCTGCCTGGCTGGGCTAGGTCGCTGAGAGCCTCCGGGGTGAGTCAGGAGGGGCGAGGAAGGGTCGACCGAGACCTAAAGCACGCCTGGAAAAAAAGGGGGCAGGGGGAGTTGGAAAGGGGGTGAAATAAAGATGAGCAGAAAGGAAAGCGAGACAGGGGGAAAGAGACTGGGCTCTGCGCCCAGGGGGACGTGAGCGCTTCTCCTCGGCTCGTCTCCTGCCGGCCTGCCCCCGCCCGCACCGACGGCGGCAGGTGGTGCGTCTACCAGGGCGCTATCTCCACTCGCGCTTGGCACTGGACCTTCGCCTCTGCAGGGTCCCTTGGACCATGACACCGCTTAGAGGGTCCAGGCTGGCGGCACCTCCTTGGGATCCTCTGGTCTTCGGCTTGGGGCACAGGCTCCCGAGAGGGCGCGTCTGAATGGGGCCAAACGGGCAAGGGTGGTGGCGGCGGCGGCGGCGGCGGCGGTGGCGAGAGCTACTTGGGTCGCCAAGCTCGTGATCGCCGAACCTGCCGGTCCTTCTCTTCCCCGACGCCCTTCCTCTTCCTCCTCCTCCTCCTCCTCAAGAGCAGCAGAGAGGCGGGTGGCTTGTCTCGCTGGTTTCAGCCGCGTCAATGCAATGCAGAGGAGATGGGGAGGGGGAGAGAGAGAGAGAGAGAGAGAGAAGAAGAAAGAAAGGGGGAGAGAGAGAGACGAGGAAAAGGAGGAGGAGGGAGAGAACGAAAGGGAGAGAAGGGGGAAAGGGACGTGCGATGATCACCAGATTGCCAACGCAAGCCTTTTTGCGGCGCAGAGCGCGTCTCCATCCTCCCCACCCGTCCCTCTGTCGAAAGGACAGGGGGGGGGACAGGAGCGAGCAGGGGTAGGGGGGGCGAGGGGAGGGGAGGGGACGAGGGAAGGTTTGCTGCATTTCTGGGGGAGGTCCTGCCGTTCTCCGCCAAAACCTCCCTCTCCCCCTCCGCTCCTCCGACAGCAACACCCACGCCTCAGAAATGCTGCAGAGGGGAGGACGAGGAGAAGAGGTGCCGTCGGGGAGGCCCCCAGCCACCCCCGTGTTTTCGCTCCTTTCGAAGCTCGGCTTGCAGCCCGAAACCTACTCCGACCCTTTGCGTAGCAACCTTCCCCACTGCCATCCCTAAACCAGAAGCCCAAAGGGAAGCGTCGTCTCCCTGGTGAGGTTAGGGAGCGGGCTTTCTCTCTTGCTTTTTCCCTTTCTCGCATCGGATGTATTTCGTAGCCCTCTCCCCATCACCACCACCACCCCCTACCCCGCTTCCTTGCCTCAATTTTGCAGTCGTTTTCCCGGCAAGGTTTTGGGTGGAGAAGTCAATGGGGAATAACGAGGGGGAGAAAAAAACAGGTGCAGCAAGATGGCGCGTTTGCCATTCATTCCACACCGCCAGAGAGCTTTTGGTAGAGAACCAACCAACCTAAGACATTTTGTATATTTGGTTTTAAGACGTCTAACAACGCCAAAGATTTATTTCAGCACCATACTGAAGGAGCATCCGCGAACGACCCCTTTCCCAGCACATGCCTAGACGTAGGTAGGAGATCTAAATAACAACGGTATCCTTGTCTTAGTAATAATGAAGCTATTTTATTTTAGCCTACAGTATTTCCTGACTGCAGACAACTCCTTCAAACACTGCCGCATCGTACAATCTCAAGGCGAAGAAGAAAAGGGAGGGGAGATGGGCAGAGGGCAATCTAATCCATTTTTCAACGCAACCTTATTCTTTTTTTTACATAGAAAGAAATCTAGTTGGATTTAGTGGGGCTTTCTCCCAGGTAAATAGGTTCAGGGTGGAGCTTTAAGGACCTGCACAGCCGCCTCGTTCAGCAAATGGTTTCTCGTGTGGCTGGCGGCTCCTTCACCCCGTCAATCGCTCTTCTTCTATTAATATGACAATTAAGTGATCTTAAAATAGAATCCTGCCTGAAGTACTGACAGAATGCATTTCCGTCCTGCGTGGAGGTTTTTTTTAGAGATTATTTCTCCGTGTGCGCGTGGGTGTAGGTGTGAACGAGACTGCAATCGCTTCGAATTATTATTATTATTATTATTATTATTATTATTATTATTATTATTATTATTATTATTATTATTATTATTATTATTATTATTATACGGAAGGGAAATAAGACTTGAATGAACGGTGAGAAAATAACATTAGGGCAAGAAAAAAACGGTGGATGGAACGAAGGAAGGAAGGAAGGAAGGAAGGAAGGAAGGAGGGAGGGAAGGAAGGAAGGAAGGAGGAAGGAAGGGCATCCTTGCGATACTCGTTCCAGGTTCTTGGTAATTGCAAGGATTCATAGCTTTGAAAGAAGAGAAGCTGAGAAGAAGCGGCCCTTCGGCCGAGATCGCAGTCAGGATAAAGCAGAAACAAGCCCTTTGGCTGTTAAAAAGACTCCAGGTAAATAGGGCGATGGACGAGTGCGTTTAGGTGAATGAGTGTGTAGAAGGTCAAAAAGAACAGGCCAATCATGCACGTGGTATCTAAACACACGCCCGGAAAGAGTCACTACTGCAGATTGGCCGAAGAAGTCTCCATCCTGGTTTTCGTTGAGGCATTATCACATATCAATGCACAAATAGGTCGAGAACGAAGGGGGGGGACACTCCTCCTCCCCCACTCTCCGCGTTCCATATTTAGAAAAAATATCCAGCGTACATCTGGAGGGGAAAAAGCCATCGTCGAACGCGTTTCATCTTTTTATCATCACGTTTCCTTGATTCGGGTTGGTTCCCAAACCAGGATCGTTAAGGCCACATAAACGTTTTAAGAAAAATTGGGAGGGGGAGAGGGGGAGCTAAAAACGAATGTTCTGCTAGAACACGGATTTTTCGCGAGCAACCTCAACTACAGAATTGAAGGGGGGAGAGGGTTGGGGAATACCTAAAGGGCAAAATGAAACCATGGAGTCGTCCCTGATGATTACCGAACTGGACAGCTGAGCGTCTCCGTTCCTTAGGGCGTTCAATAAATCGGAGCCACTCAAAATAATATCGGAGGGTTTCTTTTAATATCCCCTCCCCTTTCTTTGCTTTGCGCGTCGCAGCAAAGTAACCTTCGCGGTTCCTACAAAATAATTGTCAGAAGAACACCATCCATCCAGCTAGAATTGGATAAGCTGGACCGAAGGGGGTGATGCCTCCAGTTAGAAGGTGTGCAATGGCAGGCCAGAGGGTCTTCTTCCACATCTCAGACCTATTCCTCCTCTTAAAATCTTCCGGGGGAGGGGGAACCCGCAGAGTCCTGCCAAACGAAGCGAAAAGAAAAGGCAATAGCCTATCTCTGCTTGCTTCGCCTGGTGGAAAGGGACACGCACATCTATCTCGGAAATGCTGAATGGGGGAAGCCCCATTGTCTTCATTAAGCTTTCCTTTTCTTCGATGACGTCAAAGCTTCCTCCTTCCCAAGAGCCCCCGCCCCTCCCGCGTCTCCGGCTATTCCATCTCCCTCCTTCCTCCGCGCGACGCCTTTCCCCCAACACACATCCACGGAGACCCACTTCCCACCCACCCCCTCGCCTTCTCCTTCCCATTTCCTGTTTCAGACGAAAAGCCCAGTCGCTTCGGGTTGGACTCCGGAATTTTCTAAACCTCCTTAGACTCATTAAGTGAAACGGGGTGGGCGGACCACGAGTTTGGTTTTATTTTATTTTATCTTAAAATTGAAACTTCGAAATTCACTAACTACCGTTACAAAAAACAGAAAGAAAAGAAAAAAAAGACATTTTGAATTATAGCGAGCTGACAACCAAGGTTGAAACAAAACAAGGAAGGGGAGTGGGTAACGGAATTCCAAGTAAAAATCTGCTCTTAATAAGCTAATCCTAAAAAAGATCTTCCAGCAGCATAATTAAGGACGTGGAAGGAACACGCCTATCAAAACTCCTTGCCGCTCTACTGCAAATTCTCCAGAGCTCTACCTGTAGTTCCAAATCCAAACATTCGGGTATTAGAAACCTTATTTAGGAGGCTTACCGATCCCAGGACTTTAGTTTTTATTTGGGGTGTTAAATTGGAACCTGTCAGTTATCCAGACACACCTCTCTGCTCTTCTTCCAGTTTTCGAGGTCCTAGACTTCCATTCCCCTTTGCTAGAGTTATTTGGCGACATTATGAATGAATGACCTTCAAAACAAGGCAGCAAACTCCCACGAAAAGCAGTCCTGATTGGATGCAGTCTTTCACATACCCAGGACACTCTGTCCTCCTTTAACCTCCTATTGCCCCCTCCCTCCGTCCTTTAACGTGGAGGAAATCTAAAAATAGCAGCGATCCTGGACCAACGACGTTGATTGGGGAATATTCTGGGGGTGGGTGGGGAGACACCTTTGGGAGTACCAATAGAGCCGTTTTAGTGCGAATTAAACTGATTGATTTTATTAGATCATTAGGCTGTAAATTCCATCTTTATCTCCCGTTCCGAATGAAGTTATCCGGTAGCCCTGCCTCTTTTCGATGGTTTGCTCAGATCTCCCACTTCTCCCCAAGGCACCTGTTTACAACGAGGAGAAATCTATCACTTCAGTCTTAACAGTCCAGACTGCTAGTACCAGAGTAGACGGCCAAAGAGTATTTTGCCAAGGTGGAGAGGGTCTAACCACAAGATTAGCTTGCTCCGGCTCCTGCCCGAAAGCTAAGGCACGCTCACACGTGCATTCTCTTCTACTCAAAATCTGGCCGTCTGCTGCTGTAGAACGTCTCTTTCCGGACGTTGTTTGGTGAAAGGGCCCGCACGTACGTGGTTGTCGCCGTGCTAAAAGCTGCACACTGCACGTGTGAAACAGACAACGAGGCCGGTCCAGAGAGCAACAAGGATATTTTCTTGCTGCTCTCAGTGGGGTAGTCGCTTCACCTCGGACGCAGTCTATGTACCCGGCTATGTGTAATTGATAGTTGCCAATGTGGGGACGTGGTGGCTCAGCGAGCTGGAGCACTGAAAACTGCCGGCTACAAAGTCGGCAGCTCAACGGTTCGAATTCCAGGTGCCATGCTGTGGCTGTTAACCCCAACTCCTGCCAACCTAGCAGTTCATGCAAGTAGATAAATAGGTACCGCCAAAAAAAGCGGAAAGGTAAAACAGTGTTTCCTTGCAGCCAGGCCGGCCACGTAGCCATGGACTTGCACAACACTGGCTCTTTGGCTTGAATGCGGAGATGAGCACCGCCCCTAGAGTGGGACACCACTAGCACACATGTGGGCTGGGGGAAGCTTTACCTTTTACCTATATGGGGACCCTAAACGGGCTTTAGGGGTGTGCGAGATGATCAAGGAGGGCTTTACATGGGCCACTGCCCCCCCCCCCCACCCCAAGTGAGTTTCTCTGCCCGTGGGAGGCTTTGAGTTAGATCTGAGTCCTGATCTGGCCGCTGATTCACTCCCATCCCCGTCGGGGGCGGTCGCAGTATTCCCGCAGCTGGTCGCAGCTCCAGCTGCAAGACATCAGGACAGGAGTCGAACGCCAGGGCCTTAAGAAAGGCCCCTGGGGGACCAACTCGTTGCGGAGAGACACCAGACCACAAACAGGATGTAATTAAAGACTTTCTTCTTCGCTCTTTCTGTCCTCCAAGCCTTTCGTCCTTGCCTAGCAGGGACGGCCATCCTCCAGACACGAAGCACTTTCCCAAGAGTCAGTCGCAACAGGGCCATCCGCGGGTCTTGCTTCCGAGGAGACACATCTGGACTCACTGCCGGGGATTCCTTCCTTGCAAGAGCGTTGGCATGTGCCGTGTCCCCGCAGGCTCCCAAACTCAGAACAAAAACCTTTCCGTTGTGCGTGTCGTTATCTTGTGTATTTTGGTTTTTGCTTTAAGCTAGGAAAAGGGTTGCTGGGGAAAGAGCTCTCTGCCGACCCGAGCCCGCTGCGGCTCCAAGGAGAGCATTGTGATCCCTTGCCAGCTGTGCCGCTGCGGCGCCACGGAGTAAAGAAATCGCAGAGCGGAGCGCGGTGGCGGGCGGTGCACCCGCTGCAGCGCTTCCCCTCCGCGTGGCTAAAGCGCCGCGGCTTTGCCGAAGTGAACAATGCCGCGAACGCGCTCTCTTGGCTCTCCACCCGCCCGCCCACCTCCGGCGTCGAGAGAGAGAGAACCTTTCCCCACCCAGGTCACTCCGAGGTTGCTAGCTGCCGTCTGAATCCACCAGGCGTGTCTTGAAGAAGAAGAAAAAACGCGCACACCCTCCAGTCTTCAAAAATCCCACGCCTTTCCCGCGCCGGTTGCTGCGTTAGAAGCCCGATTAAACATCCTTCTGCTGCTGCTCAGCCTCCCGTTGGGCTACAGATTAATCAGTTCTCCCGCATCCAGCGCGCCTAACTTTCAGGGAAGAGTGGAGGTGAGGACAGCAACGCTATCAAACTTCGGGGAGGGGGGTGGGGAAAAAGTGGGGGGGAGAGCGGGAACCAGAAACCGTCCGAGGAAACAAAACCAGTCGGTGGGTGGACACCAAAAGGCTTCCACTGCAAAGCTGGAGAAGGTTCGTTCCTCCTCCTCTCCCCCCCCCCGCGTCCCCGCCGCCGCTTTTCATACCGTACCTGAGCCAGTGCCAAAACCGTCCAGGTTGTCCGCGGCCGGGATGGAGAGCATCTGTCGGTGGATTTGAGTTACGCAGTTATCGTGCGAGCAGAGCGACTCACGCACCCCCAGTGTGACCGTCGGCTTTACGGAAACTGCAAATGTGCCCCCAGAAAGAAAGAAAGAAAGAAAGAAAGAAAGAAAGAAAGAAAGAAAGAAAGAAAGAAAGAAAGAAAGAAAGAAAGAAAGAAAGAAAGAAAGAAAGGCGGAGAACGGAGCAAGAGAACGAAGAGGTGGTGGTGAGGTCTTTTTACCTCTGCTTCATCTTCGCCTGCAGTCTATATTATTCCATTAGCGAGA
This sequence comes from Phrynocephalus forsythii, assembly GCA_029282475.1. Classification (NCBI taxonomy): domain Eukaryota; kingdom Metazoa; phylum Chordata; class Lepidosauria; order Squamata; family Agamidae; genus Phrynocephalus; species Phrynocephalus forsythii. The sequence continues at coordinate 97,824,869 of JAPFRF010000005.1, forward strand.
GGAGAACGAAGGAACAATGTTTGGAGCCGGCAGAGAGAAAAAGCCAGACGAAGGCGAGAGGAGTGCGTGAATGAATGGATGGATGGATGAATGAATGAATGAATGAACTGGCCCGCGTCACTCACTCTGCCCGCTAACCAATAATTACTCCCAGACAGGAGGTTACATGCCAATATTGTTCAAAGGTTAGCCGGTCTCTCGAGGATGCTTCGGAAGAGCAAATAATTTCGGAATGGAGCTACCAGAGGGAGGCAAACACAAATGCGTTCACAAGCCCGTTGGTTTTGCGAAGCCGTCGAGGGGGTGTGTCTTTGTGTGTGAAAGTGAGTGTGTGTGAGAGAGGTTGAATAACACTAGACACCTGAAGTTTCTCACTGTCTGTTTTGGGTGAGTGTACGCTGGCCTTTAGCACGTCAAGAAAAAAATGTGTATTTCCCTCCTCCCACTTCCCCATATTTAATGTAAGTCACGTTTCACAAATCAAAAACGCGTGGCTATTCCCGGAGGAAAGCAAACGCCCCAACCTCTGGGTAAATCTCATTGGGACCATCCAGCCAACCATCATGTTGGAAAGGGCATGATGCCTTGCAGAGCCATCTAAAGGGTTAAGCGGTATTGCCCTTATCTCCTCCAAACAGGCAGCCCTTCTGCAGACCCTGTATTAATAACTGGGCAAAATAAAGCCAGAGAGGGGCTGCAGCTCATGACCTGGTGATGGATGAACTGGGGGGTGGTAGCGAGGAAAAAGATGTGGGACTTTTGTACTCACAGAAATAGATTGGCTTCTTTTGGCTTCCCTGGTTTTTCACTTATATGTGCTCACCCCAAAGGCATTTGCTTATAATGGACAAAGAATAGCCAGTTTCTATAGCATTACAGTTAAGTTTCTAGTTGTTATGCTCATCAACAAATATGGAATCAATCCTATCTGAGGAGAGTGGAGATGAAAGCCAGTGTTAAGTTTTTGAAATTATAGTCATGTTAGTTTGTGCAAACATTTCAACATGAAATATAAATCAAAGCAAAAGCAAAAAGGAAGGAAGGCTGTTTGTTGCACCTTAGTGAAAAACTGTTATATTTTAAAGTAAGCTTTTGTGGAGCATGTGCATTTCTTTCTGTGTGTGGCACAGCATGGAACACCAATATCCTGGCATATATAAGCTAGAATTCCTTTTAATAGGCCTTTTTTCAAGCTGTGTCAACCTTTATTTTCATATTGGTTTTAATTAACATGTGCACAGTGCGTGTACGAAGGGCTTCATCTTGTGTTTAACTGTTTATCAGTACCCAGTTGCTCACAACTAATACCTATATAAGGGAATTATAGGGGAACTTACCTGTTTATATAAATGATTGTCCAAATGGAAGTACTGCTCTGATTCCAAGAAGGACCAAAAACACCAGGTAATACCTTCTTAAAGTGTAGGATGGGGAATAAGTGGCTATCTACAAGTAGTAGGACTACAGTTTCCATAATCTGTACCCAACATAGCTGATTATGGTGTCAGTGGGAGTTGTAGTCTAACAATGGCAAAAATCCTGTTGCTTACCATAGAAAGTTGCATTAAAGTAGTCCTACTGAATTAGTGGGGATATGGTGAGTCACCTCTTCCATAGGTTCTGTTGATTCAGATGGGTCTAAGTTACTGCACTAAAAAAATGAAGTATATGGAGGAGATGAGTCATCAAATCCCCACTCATTCAATGAGCCTACTTGAGTGAAACCTATTATGCTAAATAGCAGGATCTCAGGCAATGTTTGAAGGGCTCCATGTTGTCCACTCCTAATTGGAACATGGGGTATTATGGTGTCACAGAAGACTGGCATGGAGCTTTGGAATTGGGACAAGGCATGGCATTGATTTTTTTGCAGGCGATTCAATAGCTATACTGAAGAATAACAGGTGTTCTTGCCTTAGGACACAATGGCCATTGCCAGTTAGTTTGACTTGTATTAGGAATCCCAAACTTTGAGAAGAAGGGAGGCCTTTACTTTTGGAAATCATTTCACCTCCTACATCCCAACCCTTTGCAGAGTTAGATGAGTGTCTGCTGGTTAGCATCCATGCACAGTTCTGTTTAGTATCTTTCTCTGAAGAGAAAGCCTGACAACCCTGAACTTGAGACGTCCAAGTCCACAGCACACTTGGCACCTCCTGGATCTGGGCTCAGCATTTGGGTGTTTCCACCTCTTCCAGTAGGTACATGATCCTTTCAGTCAGTGAGAGTTGTCCATTCTAAGTTTCTTACTTGGTAGAAAGAAGTGAATGTTTCCATGACAGAAGTATCAGAATCCTTCCTGGTTAGGAGACTAGCTGGTACAACACTCAGGATTGTCCCAATGATGGCTGGAGCTGAACTGAGAATTCTTATTCTATCATAGAACTGCTCCATTCTTCCCACCAAGTAGAAAGCCTTGAAGGGACACCCTCTGGCTTGGTCTACATTTTGTCATCTCTCCTTTAAAGAATGCTACATTGGTACAGCAGCTTCTAGGACCATGAAGCTACCAGTAGAGACTGGACCACCCCAAAACTGAGGCCATATCCAGAAGGTGCCAAGATTGCTGTCAGCTTGTAAATCTCAGGCCTGGACTTTCATTTCTTTTGGGCTACAGTTCCCAAAATTCCCGAGGAAATCATACAGACAGAATTTGTCTCTATATATGATTTCTTGCAGGCAAAAATCAAAGTCCACAGAGCAGTTTTCATTATTCACACACAATCCTCCAGAGTCATCATTCACTTCTGAAGAAGAAGGAAATGGCAAGGAGTAGCAAAGCTCCATGGGAGCTGCAAGGGATTAATGAGATGAGTTAATGGGCACAGTTTCTGTGCCCATTAGGATCTACAGAGGGTGCCTTCTCAGAAATTTACCCCTCCCCCAATCTCTTGGACTCTGCTTCATTTCAGTGTATTTGAGAATTCTCTCCCTTTGTGGTAATACTTAAGTATTGATTTAGTTCATTTCTTTATGTGGCCGTGGGGAGGACTACCTTGTTGCTTGTTTCAGGCAGCAAGGAGTCTTTAGATGGCTCAGGTTACAGTTCACTCCACCCACCTCTTGCCTCACTGTATTTAGTGGGGCTTACACAGAAGAAATGGAGCATTAGCTTGTGGCCAAAGTGGAAGTCACATCAGATACCTGCTGCCATGGGAAAATCAAATTGTGTCGCAGAAGCCTACAGATGAGGAATGATTCATTCATTTGGTAGTTGGTGTGGACAGATATGACCGCATCACCCCAGTCCTGGCCTGCCTGCTTTGGTTGCCCGCTGCATCCCAAATAAGATTCAAGGTACTGGTTTTGATTTACAAAACCCTCTATGGCTTTTGACCTGAATACCTGGCAGAGCAGATCTTCCAAAGATCAGCTGAGGCCTGACCCACCAGACCATCTCAGGCCTTCTCATTTCGTGTGGCCATGCCCAGGGAGGCTAGGAAATCAATTACTCGAAACCGAACCTTCTCTGTAGCTGGCCCCTCGCTCTGGAACCATCTGCCAAGTGAGATGTGCTTAGCACAGTCCCTGGTTGCCTTCAAAAAAGGTTTAAGACCTTGCTTTTTAGAGAGGCAGTTGGTGATCTTTAGGTTTTTGTTTTGTTTTGTTATTGTCCCGCCATCTTGCAGAGTATTTTTATTTTTATCTTTCTTATTTGTTTTATTATGCATTTGATTTTGTTTTCTTTGTTCCTCTATTTTTGTTCACCACTCAGAGTTCCTTTGGGAAGACGGGTGTTATAGAAATATATAAATAAATAAATATTTAGGTATTATGAGGTATAATTCTAGTCCAGTTCTGTTAATCTAGATTAGTATTACTTTCTTGGCCCGCTGTGTCCCCTGAAATGTGTCAGACCACAAGTCTCATAATATCTCAGTTAGCATAGCTGTATCATGGGATCAGTGGTGCAGCTGGGGTGGGGTGGGGGTGGGGGGAGATCTGTTCCCAGGCACAAAATCTGAGGGCGCCAAATTGGGCACCAAACAGCTCCCTGCCCAGGAGCCATAGGAAGGTGCATCGCGGGCAACTTGCCAGGACTGACATGGAGGGCACCTTAGCCCCTCCCCATCCCTTGGGGGCACAAAACCCGACTTTGTCCCTGGGCACCGAAAACCCTAGCTAGGCCTCTGCATGGGGTGTGTAGTCTAACAAATCTGGAGGGCACCAAGTCAGGGTGGACATTTCTAATTCATTAGTTGGAAAGCATCTCCTTCTAGCAAAACTCTCCTGTTCTTAACATTATGTTACGTATCTTTCTCATGTGTGCATACTTGGTGGGCAATTAATTCTGGCTTGTCACTAGTTCCCTTTCCTGTGACTGAGCCTTGGAGCAGAATTCTGACAGAATAATAAAGACTTGCATGAAACACTATGAAAAAGCAATTAGGTAAACTGCTGGGTTGGGAGAAGCTTGTGACCTTGTTAATAACTCTGAAGAGACCTGGGAATGTCAAGATCCTATAGAATGGAAATGACTGTGTGTGTGTGTTTTGTTTGGGAGCAGAGGCTTGTATGTGAGGCAGGGATTCATGAAAGTGGTATCATGTAGGCACATTGAAGAATATTTCATTGATATAGAGAAAAGGCAACAAAGAGCTTTTATAAGATTTAATTGGCACTAGCTTTCATGGAGATGCACCTGATGAAGAAGGGAAGAGTTTACACCCAGTGATACAAAAATCAAATCTGTTCATCTTTATATAGTTGCTCTTTTTGTTGTGATAGAGTAGCACAGGTACTCACTCCTCTTGCAATGAGAGGACTAGCCTGTGTGGAATGTTACATCCTGCTGCTTTTCAGGATAAGAATTTAATTTTATCTTTTAAAAGTTGTTTCATCTACTTTGATCTTATCCAGAAGAGTGACTGCCAAAATATTTTCATCTTCCTCACCACTCTGACCATGCATTGTGTATATTTAAGTGGCTTCCCGTCTCTTTGTAGATCCTCCCCTTAGCTCCACTAAGCTTTCTTGTTTTCATTTCAGCCTCTTCTGTGCCCTCATCTAGTGGCAGCCCAGGACATTTTCTTATCTGAAGCAGAACAGCAAATGGTGCCCCTGCCCCTCATCTGACAAAGTGTATACAGTAGTACTCCAATCCAACCACATTATTTTGGCATGGGAAGCAATCAAGGGTCACTTTTGACTGTGGACAGGAAAAGGCAATTATAATAGAACAAGTAACTAACAATTTACTTGAAACTGCTGAAAAGGTGGTTATATTTGTTTGTCATTGGTGGCAGCAATAGCACAAGTTTTTGTAGGACATTGGCAGCTAACGAGTTTGGTTGGTATAATCTTTGATAGATTGTAGCTTACTTCCCTAGGCACATGGAATCAGGAGTCCCTAGTCTGAGTTGTTGGTCCCAAGTCCCAAGTCCAAGTCCCTATTAAAAATAAGCATCTTTCACAGAAAAAATGAGTGGTGGGTGAGTTCCAAATTAAAAGTCAAGTTTGAGTTTTAAGTCATCAGTGTGATTTAAAATTATGTCTGCTTTCAGTAGCATATGTGATTTTTGAGACCGGCTCCCTCCCTCTTTTTCCCTTTCAGAATATAACTAAACATTATATGAATGTTGTCAGTATTTACATCTGCCACATTCAATTTTTCACAAGATGATGCAGATTCAGTTCAGCCTTATGACAGGCATGTTTACTCAGATTTAAGTCTTAGTTCAATGGGGCTCACCTCCTAAGAAATGTGTTTAGGGTTATCATTTCAGCATTTTATTACTAGATGTGGCTGTGGCAAGGCTCTGATTTTGGGCCAGTCTTTGTTTCAGAAAGGCTCCATGTATATATGTGTAATGTATAAGACATAAAACCTAACAAGAAAAATGCACCACCATTCTGTTCCCTTAGGCAAAGTAGGCAAAGCCATTTCTGTGCGCAACAGAAGCAATCTGCAGAAGCGATAGAGTTTACATGTCGCTGCGTGATGAGGTCAAGAGGCAAATGCTGCACACCACATTTTAGCAGCCCATGGGGATTGTCCCATAACATTTACCACACAATGTTTTCAAAAAGAACACAAACATTCTGCAAATGTGGGTTCGGATTTGGTTTGGCTGTAGTTGTTCTTCAATGTTCCATGTGTTCAGAGGGCTAAACATGATCTCATTGTCCCAGTAATGTTCCCACTGCACCCAAGCATGTGCCACAAACTGATTGTTGATCAATCAGTTTCCCAGGGCCCTTTCTCACACGTAAGAACCTTTCTTCTTCAGATCTAACCCTGTAAATATGACAAGGTTCATGGGAAAGAGGGCTGGGATAATTCTCAGCCATCCAGGTGAGGTTATCTGGAAGTTGAGTCATGGCATGTATAGTTCACCTTGGTCTGAACAGGCTTGATAGGTAGACAGTGGCCTGTATAAGCTTCATAGATGTACAGTGGTCTGGAGTAGGGATGGACACAAAACAAAACAAAATTGTGTTTCATTTCATTTCATTTTAGCTCCCGTTTCATTTTGTTTCATTTTTTTCCCAAAAAATGATTCATAAGCTTATGAAATGATGAAACAGCATTTTGTTATTCAAAAGGTGCACATCCCTAGTCTGGAGTGTGTGAAAGTCCCACCTATATGGGACTATATAGGAAGGGATGCATAGGTGGAACTTTCATGCATCCCAGGCCATTGTACATCTAACAAGCCTATACAGGCCATTGTCCATCAAACACGCCTCTAGAGACCAGGGTGGCATGAAACCAAGGTGAACTATAAATTGAAGCTACTTGGATGAGTAGTGAAATGTTTTGATCTCACAAGAAAAGAAGTTCAGTTGCCACTGCTCAACTTCCGGATCCCCTATGAATGCAGAACTTTAATAGGGCTCCTGGCATGGAAGTAGCAGTTTCTGCAGAGGATGGTTCTGTGTAAATATAGCTATAGAGTTTTTCACTCCACTAGCACCTAAAAGGATCTGGTCCAAGATTTTAAAGCACTCAGAATGTAATGCCTTCTGAAAGTTGGCTTTAAAAAGGAATCAAATTTTATGAAGCATAGAGTTTATCTCTCTTATTCCTTCCTTAATCTCCATCAGTTTCTAAGCAAAACCACTTAAGCCATCTGCCAAATTGGAGAATACCAAACTATTTCCCCTGACTGAATGTAGTTAAGATTAATTAGTCAAGGAAAAGTGCTTTGAAGATTTAGAAGTGTTCAAATCTGTGACCTAGTTAAGAAAATAGCATTGCTAGCAATGAAGCTGAACTGGACATGGAAGTTTGTGCTGGTCACTTTTGATCAACTTCTCAAGGCATCAGGAGCAAACGGTTGATACTTTTTCAGGAGCAATCACTGACTTTATTTATGATTTCTTTGGGGCGAAATATATTTCTTATTTATGCCTTTCTCTTTCTCCTTCCTACTTACCTGCATTGCCATCATCATCAATTGTAAGAGGCTGGGTATATTTAGTGGGCAAACTACACCCCCGCTCATACCTGTCAAGTTTCTTGTATTGGCTGGGAAACTCAATTTTTACCCCTTTCCCCACTGTCTTCCTGGATCATTTATTTTCCCAGAAATGTCCCGTATTCCCACCCAACCAGCCCTCCACTCTGAGAGTGAGTGAGCGAGTGGTGCACTGGCTTTGTGCTGCTTCCCCTTCACCCAAGTGGGGCAGCTCAAAGTGGGAGGGCCACGGTGTAGTTCCCCTCTCCCCCACACCCACTGCCTAGATGATGGGCATGCTGGCTTACTGTATCTTCCGGCCGGGCCAGAAGCCACAACAAACTGAAGGGAGGGTCAAGGCTGGGAAAGAGGGGTGAGCTGGTGTGGTAGCAACAAATGGGAGGGTGTGGTCACACCACCCTGGTCTAAATAGACTTGTTAGGTAGACAATGGCCTGAATAGGCTCGTTAGATATACAATGGTCTGGTGTGTGTGAAAGTCATACTTGTGCAACTGTTCCCAACACCCATTAAATATGGGTTTTAGCAGTGGCTTTCCTAGTGGAGGTGTGAGATGCTTCTGATTTGTTTGGGGATTGACAAAAGGGCAGCATACCTGCAAGTAGCAGGCAGATTGTGCCTGAGTCCCCCACCTCTGTTGAGAGAGGGGTTTTCAATACACACATGAATAGCTTCCCTGACCCCCTCCCTCAAACCTCTCTCAAATCTTCTCTCATATGTGCACATCCACATCTTTGAGTGTCCTTTGTCCTTCAAATGAAGGTACAGTATACTGCTGATTCTGGTCCTGAGCTGTTGTTTCTGCTGTGGCAACTGGATGGCTGAGAATCTCCACAGAGATACTGAGGATAGTTAAGTTGTTGAACTCTGTATGTTAAGATTAGAGATGGGCATGAATAAAAAAAATGACGTTTTAGTTTTTCATTTTTTGTTGTGGGTCCCATTTCGGTTCATTTTCATTTTTTGTGAAATTTTTTGAAAATTTTTTGTTTTGTCTTTTTGTTTTTGTTTTTGTTTTGTTGTTGTTTTTACCCATTTTTGCGCGATTTAAAGCATTTCCGTGAGCGGACGTCCCCCAACGCCCCAGAAAACTCTAAAAAAATGTTGCTGGCAGAGACACAGTATAGACTAGGTACGCAGGAAGGCTGCAAATGCAACAGTGGGCGTTGCCCAGGGTGTAAGCCAGCCACAGAGTGACTGCACTACGGGGCAGGGGAGGGTACTCACCAAGAGGTACGCGCACACACACAGGGAGGCTGCAAGAGAAATCTCTTCTTTCTCTCCCCTAAGAACCAGGCTGCAGCCAGCAGCAACACAGAGACACACACCTGCCTGGCTGGCCTAAAGTAATGAGTCACAGAGACAGCAATCCCACCCTAACTCCCACCGCAGACTGCAAGGAGGACAGGGGCTGCCAAAGCTTTTTATGCCCTCTGTGGCTGCCACACCTACCCAGTCTGCAACCTGGGCATGCTATTGGTTGAAATTATCCAAGAATTTATATGATTCCATCACATGGCTTGCATCCATCTTTTGGCTGGGATCCATTTTGTGTCATCCTTAAAGGGAAAAGAAAAAATACATCACGATGGGAGAAAGACAAAAACAAACATTTTAAGGACCCCAACCTCCTGGTAGGTAATAATTTCAAATAATTATTGCTGCATTTTTATGGATGTCCAGGGCATTTTAATACCCAAGAAATCAATATTAGGCATCTGGGAGCCATTTTGGGTCAATGTCCCCTAAATCCCCTAAATGGCAATGCACTATTTTTTAACATTATCTATGGCCAATGTGATTAGAGAGAAAAATCCTCAACAATTGCAATAGCGGTAGAAATCCAAATGAATTGCTAAAAGATTAACTGCCATTTTCCAGACCACGTGCTTGGTGGCCTTGGCCAGTGTCTACATATCCCTCTGCTTTCTTTGACTATCAATGCTGGGCCCAAAGCTCACAAGATTATGGGGAAGAAAAATGACACAGATTTGTTTTGTTTCTGAAGTCCTTTAAGCTGAAGAGGAAAGGAGAAGATTATTCATATTATGTGAACAAAACACAAAATTCCATCTCTAGGCCAAAAAGAGCACATTTATTGCATTTACAAAAAGTGCTTCAATCCGATTTTCTAAATGCAAGACAACTAGTCTGCTCTTGCTTAGCTGTTCTTGCTCTTTCAGATGTATAAAAATTTGTATATGGATGGTTTATACATGCTACAGAAGTCTTAACAAAATAGAAACAGCACTTTACAGTCAAGAAAATAACTATTTCCTTCGGGAAGACGGGCGGTATATAAGCCTTAAAAATAAATAAATAAATAAATAAATAAATAAATAAATAAATAAATAAATAAATATTTAAGAGTGATGCCATCTAGGAGACATTTGTAAAAGTAACTTTTGCAAGCCTTGGTCTAGAGGTGAAAGGAGGGCAGGAAAGGACAGAAAGACAATGTATTCTCGAAGGCTTTCACAGCTGGGATCTGATAGTTGTTGTGAGTTTTTCAGGTTGTTTGGCCATGTTCTGGAAGTTCTTCTTCCTGATGTTTCATCAGACTCTGTGGCAGGCATCTTCAGAGGGCAAGGAGATCAGGGAACTCTTGGTTCTCTGAGCTGACAGTAAACTGACAGGAAGACAGTGGGAGAGACCCAACAAAGAAAAGCAGAATACTTGAGTGATAAATCAGCAGGATACTTGAGTGATGTCAGACACATGGTCCTGTGAGGTGCAGCTAGCAATACATCCAGTAAAGTGAATATAAATAAAACCCAGATAGAAGAGACTTCGGAAATTTCATAATAAGCGCTGGGAAAACAGAAAGCATGGCCATGATGCGATTGTAGAATAAATTGAAGAAATGAGGCTATCATGTCATCAGTAGCCATTTCCTTCTCCCAGACCCAAAATAAACTTATAGAATCAGGGTTTTCTCCCCATTGTCACACATACCCTGGCATCCTTCCCATTTCTTTTCCCCTGTGCTCATCTTTCATTTTGTCATTCAAGTCCCTGTTGGCCAAATGCAGTCTGTTTCTCTCCCTTTTTCCATTTCACACTTGACTGAGCGGAGGATGAAAGGGCCCCTGGATTCCAGTGAGAAGGTAATTAATTGACTTTCTGCTCTTGTTGCTATGCGGCAAAGGTTGAAGCCGCAGTGGCTACAGTTCATTTTCAATCCTGGAAAATTAGCTATGAATGGCATCATTATGGAGATGATCATCTGCCCAGTGCAACAACTGTGATGTTGACATCAGGCGGTCCAAGAGACGTAGCTAGAAAGGAGGTTTATAAACCACTCACATGGATGCCTTCAAACTGTCATGCAGGTGCCATGCATCATAAACTTATCTCTCCATTTCACCTTCATTGCCTCAAAGTCTCATGAGAAACACTAGTTGACTGCACTGCTACATGCTCATATATATGCATACACATGAGCACATGTGCAAGCTGCCCACAATTTAAAAGAAAAATAAAACTCAACACTTCTCTGTATTTTTGAATGGCTAAATATCTGGCCTTGACATCACCAAACAGAGATCATCAGGAATTTCTCAAGGACTACCATGTGAGATCTTTGCAATGTGGAAGTCACTGGATGCCAGCATTTCCCCTGTTTTCTCAAGGAACTTCACCAGGCTCAAACAGTTTGGATGACAAAAGGATTGCCTCTCCACAATTTAAACATTCTCACTATGTATTCCTTGAATTGCTTTCCTTTTCACCAGAAGGTAGTTTGGCCAAAATGGCCAGCAGAACATGATAGGACAACTGAGGAAGCAGACCAGACACTGAGATGACCAAGTGCAGGCTTATGAGATCAGACCCAGGAACTAAGGACCCCAAAATGTGCTCCCTGAGCTACTGGACCACTATGTGAGTTGGTCACCCTTTAGTATCTAGCCAAGGAACAAACTATAGTTTAGTAGCCCTGGTGGGTGGTCTTTTCTGTCACTTAGCCACAGGTAAATAATTTCTGCTAATACCGCTAGATCAATAAGCAATGTTTGGCACAATACATCAAGGTACATTGTTCAGGAGTTTGAAGAAATTATCTGGTCCTAGCCAGAGCAGGCACAATTCAATTTGTATTATCTTAAATTTGTACAGAAGGACCCCTGTATCCACAGATTTATTATCCACTGATTCAGTTAACCACAGTTGGCAGAGGAATAAATAAATAAATAATTCAGCAGCTGCAAAGCAAGCTACTGTCACAAAGAGCAGCTGTAAAGCAAGCTACTATCATAAAACAGCATCCGTAAAGCCAGCTACCGTCACAAACAGCAGCTATAAAGCAAGCTACTGTTGCAAAACAGCAGCTGTAAAGCAAGTTACTATCACAAAACAGCAGTTTTGGGGAACATTTTGGTGTTCTCTCTTATCCACGGTTTCCATTATCCACGGGAAGGCTTGGAACCAATCCCCAGTAGGACTGGGGTCCTACTGTATTATTGTTAAGTGGCTTCCTAGCTCTAGACATTAATATGACCTCAAAGTCTGAGGGGGTCTCAGGAAAGGGACTTCAGATATGTCTGTGTCAAGAGGACACCTAGTAGGGTTACCTAGTAATAATAATAGGCAGGAACAGTATCCAGTGAGGTCTTTTTAATGCCCCTAATGTATGATTGTTATAGGGACTTGTGGAAAATTTAAATAGCAGTTATCAAATATCACTGAGGGGGACACCATTTGATATTCTTATAATTAAGCAGCCTAGTTTGCCCTCAAGCTATGCAATTTTGAATCACAGTGTACACAAGCTCAAATGAAGCATCTAAGAACTCCATACTCTCGTTTCTCTTTTGCTCACCTTTTTTGCTCCCTCCTGTTATACAGCAATCACCTCTGTTACTTTCTCTAAGATCTTTCACAATCCCTTTGTAACCACAGCTGCTAATAGAGTGAAGATAAAGGCTCTGAAGGGCTGAATGAAATTTTTAAACTTGAAAGACTCTGTCAAATGACCTCAGTGTTAAACACAAGAATCATGTGTTATTTTGACAGACAATTCAATAGTACTGGAGGAAGGATTGTGCCTCTGTTCCTATTCGAGATGGGCACCAAACAACAAACAAAACACAGTTTTGTCATTTCGTTACATAATAAATTGATTCATTACAAAATAAAATGGTAGAAAGCATTTCATGATGAAATGAAATGAAATGAACTGCCATTATATGCTCTAAAGATGAAATGATTTATCCTAGAGGCACCAAATTTGGTGGCCAGCTTCCTTGGACTCCTTCCTTTAAGCCCCCCAAATTCAGAGGGGTTTGGGGTTGAGGGGGGCAGGTTATTCATCTCCAAAGTGGGTCCACTTTGTAATTGAAAAAAACCATTTGTAATTGGAAAGTTATTTACTCAAAAATAGTGATCCAAGGGATGTTGCAGCATGGAAATTACAGTGGAGCTTCCTCAAGCTGTTCCCTGTATGCCCCCCAAATTTGGAGATGCTTAGGGTTCAGGGGCTGAGTTATTTAACTCCAAAGTGGTTCCCCCACAAAAAAAAATCATTTGTAATTAGAACTGGAACTAATGTACTTGAAACAATCCAGAAACCAAATCTCTTCTTTTAAAAAAAAATATTTTCCAATTACAAATGGATTCCTGGCGGGACCCATTTACAGTTGATTAACTCAGCCCCTTGATTCCTAAAGCTCTCCAAATTTGTGGGGCGTACAGGAAAGAATTTGAGGAAGCTCCACTCTAATTTCCATGCTGCTAGATACCTGGGATCACCATTTTTGAGTACATAACTTTCCAATTACAAATGTTTTTTTTCCTAGGGGACCCACTTTGGAGTTGAATAACTCTGCCCCCTGAACTCCAAACTTCTCCAAATTTGTATGGCTTAAAGGGAAAAGTACTTGGAAGCTACCCACCAGACTTGGTGCCTCTAGGACCTAGGGGAGCCATTTTACCATGTAATGAATAATTTCATTTCCTTTTGTTTAGGAAATTCTTTTAAAAATCATTAATAATGAAACAAAATGAAAAGCAAAACAAAACAAAATGCCCATCTCTAGTTCCTATCTTACATCAAAAGGGGCTCCATGCTGTCCCAGCTTAACACGTTTCTCATGAAACATGCCCAGTCCTCAACTGTCCAAAACAATTTCATGTGCAATATTTCATATGCAGTTGTTCAGATGATGATCAAAGCAGGCATTTGTGATTTCCTCCACTCAGGAGACCTGATAAAAACATTGGTGTCCCAGTAGTGGATTTTTTTATTTTATTTTTATTTATTTTTTATTTGGACAGATGTTACTTTAAAAATCAAAGGATTTTATTTAGCTATATTCATGGTGATAATAGCTTTTTGGAGCACTGCCATTTGGAAAATTCATTACAGTCCTTTTGAGCAATCTGTTGTTTCTATTCTACCCTCTTCACATTTTTAAAACAATGATTTCTCACTTCTCTGAAATGCAAAGCTGCAAACCCCATAACAGCAAAGTGCAATATTTGCTGGATAAGGTCAACAGAAGAATAAATATTTGCACCTCCTGTGTGTGTGTGTTTTCTGGGATTTATAAGTATTAAAGATTTATTTCACAATTTAATTCTGTAGCCAGCACCAAGGATGGACAAAAGGGAGGGGGAAGGATAGTCTTGTTACTCTACAACCCATTCCTTCTTTGTCTAATTACATGTCATCGTCAAAGCTTTGCTATTTATAATGGGATCTGCATGTAACTGTGATAACTTGCTCAAACACTGGCTGGTGCCCAGAAGCATTATCCAAAGTTCATCGTGCAGTACTGTCAGTGATACTGAATGCTTGGCCTCTTGCAGAGACTGGCCAGCCAGAATCAGTGCTTTGATTCACACTTCTGAAAAGTTTAATTGTGGCATTCTTATGAGGTACCATGGGAATGTTAAAAAGTGGTCCACTAACCCAAAGAAGGATCATCATTTTAATTTCTGACAGTTATTAAGGTAATCATGTCTTGGAGATCATCATCATCATCATCATCATCATCATCATCATCTTTGAGAGGGTCAACAAGCATGTGGATAAGAAAGATCCAACTGACATTGTTCATCTGGACTTTCAGAATGCTTTTAACAAGGTCCCACACCAAAGGCTCTTTAATACACTTGCCAGTAGAGATGGGCATGAAATAATTTTTTTTTCATTTCATTGTTCGTTATTTGGTTCATTATGTAATGAAACGAATAACGACCCTAGGGGCAAATTTAACACAAAATGAACCAAACGAAGAAAAATTGGTTGGGTTATGTTTGTATCATTAATGGAGGAGCAGCGATGTCTCCTACCTGGTGCTGGTCCGGAGGTCCAGTCTTCCTGGCTTCTGGGATGGCAACCAGGAAAAAAAAGGCGATGGCGGCCGCGCTACAGCTGTAGTGCAGCCATGTGGTCGGCATAGTAAAAAAAAAAGCACCGACCAGGCCCCAAGGGTGGCCTGGTCAGCACCCTAAAATAAAAAAACAAAACAAAACAAAAACCACTGATGACCGGGCCCCAGGGGCTGCACGGTTGGCACTGAAAGGAAAACAAAAACAAAACAAAAAAGCCCTGCACTAAATAAAGTAAAAATAAATTTTAAAAAGGGGGAGCACCGAGCAGGACCCAAGGGTGGCCTGGTCGGCCCCTAAATAATAATAATAATAATAATAATAATAATAATAATAATAATAATAATAATAATAATAATAATAATAATAATAATAATAATAATAATAATAATAATAATAAACCAGCCCCGGGGGCCGCGCGGTCGGCGCTGAAAGGGAAAAAAAGAGCTCCGTGCTACAGCTGTAGCGCAGGGCCTGAACCTGGAAGTGGGGGGAACCCTGCTGCCGCACCTCCAGCCTCCCTGCATAGGAAGCCCAAACCCAGCAGCAAGGGGCTGCCACCGCCACCACCTCCAAGCCCTGCTGCCCCCGAAGCTGCCCTGGCCGCCCTGCTGCCTTCGCAGCCCAAGCCAGTGACAGCCGAAGCAGCCATCACAATTGTTGCACACTCAAACAGTGTGGATTCAGGATTCTGGATATCTAAGGAACCTGCTAGTTTATTAGGATTCTATCTGGATACTTCAATCTTTAAAAGAGGCCTCCTCAAGAATACCAACAGTTGTGGATGCTCCCTTTGTGTTGCTCCCAATACATTGGTACCTCTACTTACAAGTTTAATCTATTCCAAATGCATGCTCATAAGTCGAACAACTCATAAGCAGAGCAGCCGTATCTAATTTTAATTTTTTCAAAACAAAATTAAAAAATTGTAAGTAGACCAAACTGCATCTAAAATTTGTTAGGTAGCAGTTAAAATGCCAACAGTTTTCCACTCTTAAGTCAAATTGCTCATAAGTAATTGCTTGTAAAAGCCATTCATAAGTAGAGGTACCACTGCATATGAAATGTCATGCACTTTCTTCAGAACTGTGATCGGTTTCTGCTCTCAGTGCTTGTAGGAAGGGGGTGAAGACACATTTCGTCAAGTGGGCCTCTTAGATGTTTTCTCAGTCATGTTTCAGTGGAACCATTTAATATTTTAAATGTTTAATCGTTCAGGTTCTTTAATTTTTCAGAGCCTTGTTACATTAATAAAATAATAATAATGGATTTTATTAATTGTAATAAATGATCAATGTGGTAAGTACACTTTGTTAGTGTATATATTCACTTTCTCTAAATGGAAAGGCAGTATAAATGGAACCGATTGCTTCAGGAGGAGGTAAGCACCCCAATGCTGGAGGCGTCCAAGAGAAAATTGGGCAACCATCTGTCAGATCTGCTTCCATTTGGATTCATTGAGCAAGGGTTTGGACTCGATTGACTTATAGGTCCCTTCCAATCCAGTTTTTCTATGGTTCTATGAAAATCAAGGACCTTGTCTACGTTAACTGCACAAGCAAGTTATTTCCAGTTGCCTTTCTTCTTTACCTCTCAGTGGTGGCACTTCATCTCCAAAAATAGCCTGCTATTTTTAGGACAGTTAAATCTGTTGAGAGTGAGAGGCTATGTATGATTCATGCTGCAGCCTTGTGGCATTTTGGGTTTTTTTGAATCAAACAATAATATTGGATGCTTGTTTTGGTTAAATTACTTCATGGCTGTCCATTACAGTTGATTTTTGAGAATTTCAGCCAGAATTCTACTGACTTCTGCTATCGCATTAAGTTCAATTGTTAACAGTAGTACTGTAGATCGGCTACCTATTTTTGCTTTCTGTTTTCAGCAGCGAGGTTTTGGCCTCTGTCTCATAATGACACTTGCCCTTGAGCACTATGGCAAGCTCCACAGATTCTGTCTTGAATCCAGACATCACTTATGAAGCAGCTTCCACTGGTAGACCTGAGAAAGTGTTAACCATCTGCAAAAACTAAAGCATGAACCAGAAAAACCAAGGAATTGGGCTGGTTTGCACTTTGGTTCACAAAGCCAGGCAGCCCCCTTCCCAGTAGCCCATTGACTCTTTACCTGATCACGCCCTGCCTCCTCCTTCATTGCTGTAACTGCTGCAGCTGCTGACACTGCCACCACCATCCTCAAAGACATTAAGCCTGGCTTCCCTTCCAGGACCTGGGTTTGCTATCTTTGCATATGTGCCTTGTTTCCATTTGATAGGACCAGGTTCTTTTTTTTTGGGGGGGGATTGGGTCAGTGGGAAGGGGGCAGGCAGTGGATGACAGAGGAGGTGGAGGGCAGGAGCAGGCTGGTCCTCCCCAGGCACCAATCAGAAAAAAATGAACTGCAACATGATTTTTGTGGTTAATCACAAAGCACAAAGCACCATGAACAACCAGTTTTCTGGTCTGTGCCCATCTGTAGTGACTATTATGAGAAACTTCTGTGCTTCAAAATTTACCACTACAACACAGTCCCTGAATGGCAGAGAAATTCCACTATATGTATTCAGAACTGGAAGCTATTCCACAATGAATTTGAATAGGCTGTTTTTCCTGCGGGCATCTTGCAAATGCTCATGAAGACATGCCTTTCTGGAAAGAATTATGTCTTGCCTTCTAAAGAGGGCAAATATATAGCAGTCTTCAATTTATGGCAACATTACTTTCAAATAATATTATTTTGGAATTACATTTCTCTCACCCGCCACATTTTTGCAAGTTCTTGACAGTATATTTTTTTAATTGACCTCTTTGCTGTCAACAGATTACAGTAATACCTTGGTTTAATTTGTTCCTGAAACATGCTTAAAAACCAAAACAGTCTTATAGCAAAGCAAATTTCCCCATAAGAAATAATGGAAACTCAAATGATTCATTCTGGGGTCCCATAGACCACATACTCTTCATACAAAATGCCCAAACTCACAAAAGACAGCAGCTAGACATCCATGTCCACATCTACACCATGGTTTAAGTACCTGGCTGTGGAATCTGCTCTGCTTGGGACTAACAGCTTTACACACACTTGACTAGCTGCCTGATTAACTAGAAATGGTTTGAAAAATAAGAAAGGATGTTTAAAACAAATTAAAGAAAAATGTAAATAAAAATAAAACAACCCCCTAACCTGCATTCCCCTTTGAAAACATTCCTGGCTGGTGCAAGGGAGACCTCCATTCCTCTCTCCTCATTCTACTTTGGAGGCTGCCTGAGATGGAACGTTCCAGACAATCACCCACAATCCAATCAGGGCGTGTGCCACCATTGGCTCAGTTGTGATCATGTGACCTGCTTGTATTGCAAGACACTGCTTGCTGATCAAGGCAAAAATTAGAAGAAATGTTTGCTTGTCTTACAAAACACTCTTAAACCAAGGTATTACTGAACATGCTTTTTAGCTCAGCACTTATGGTTTGCCCTTAGATTAACTGTATTTAAAACAAGTGTTGACTGATATACAAATTTAATACATTTGGATACATTAATATATTGTTCACATTTAGGACACTTTTTTGAGATAGTGAATCATGAACTATACCACTTACAGTTTAATAAACTTATCACTTTCAGAAAGAAAAATAACCCTCTAATGCAGTGTTTTTCAACCACTGTTCCGCGGCACACTAGTGTGCCGCGAGATGTTGCCTGGTGTGCCGTTGGAAAAATTGAAAAACACTGATTTAAATGATAAATTAATATAATTTAAAATACTGTATACCGTATATCTAATGCTGCATCTGCGCCGCTGTCCCTCCCCCTTGTGTTGACGTGTTAAGTGCACCCTCCCCAACACTCTCCGGAGGGAGAAGGAGGGGGCGTGGAGAGCTTGCTTCTCCATTGTAGGGCGAGGAGCTATTCTGGTCTTTACGGTAGGGGCTTCTCCCGCCGCCGCCCACCAGCCCGCCTGCCTGCCTGCCCAGGGCTCCTCCTTCCTTCCCTCCCTCACCCTCGCCTTCCTCTTGGCCACCGCGGGGTGAGGGGTGGCGCAAGGCGCTGCTGGCTTCCCCTCCCTGGCGCGCGTGCGGTGCCCCGGCAGGGCGTCGAGGAAGCCGCTTGCAGATGTCCAGGGTGGCGCGGCGTTGCAAGCCCGCCAGCGGGAGGAGGACAATGGGGGCCAGGAGGGGCAAGGCGGCGGCGGTGGCGCGGGCTTGTCCTCCTGCTCCTCCTTCCCCTTCTCCTCCTTCCCGGGGCTGCTGAGGCTGCTGCTGCTGCAAAGTGGTGGCCCTGGCGCTCTGCCTGGCGCTGCTGCTCCTGCTCTACCTCTTCATGGGCAACTCCGACGACGAGGACGAGCCGCCTTGGCGAGTGGCCAAAGGAAGCCCCCGGGCGACTCTGGCCTCCACCTCCCGGCGGGACACTCCAGACCGGCGGCTCTCCGAGCCTCATTTCCGACACGTCCTGGGCGCAGCGGAGCGCGAGGCAGAGGAAGCAGCCACCTCCGTTTCCAAGAGGCAGAAGCTTCAGCAGCAGCAGCAACCACCACGTCTCCAGCGAAAAGCGGGCAGGCAGAGTGCCGCCCGAGGGAAGTTTAAGAACGAGAGGTAAAGTCCAATCTGGCCCACCCCACCCCCACCCCTTTCCATCCCCACTCGCCCCTCTGTCCTGATTAACTAGGGCAGGAGGATTTGGCCCTGAGCAGGCTGTCTCTTGCATCCTGCTCCCTCCACCTGTTTAAAACAAATTAAAGAAAAATGTAAATCAAAATCTTCTAAAGGCGGCGGGTGATGCATGATGCCCTTAAGTTCCAGCTCTGGATTTGCAGGGAAGGAGGGGGCAGAATCCTTCAAAAATCCCACCCAGTCCTTGATCATCAGTGTGGCCTCAAGAGGCCAGACAAGCCAGCACAAGCAACCGAGCAAACTTCCTACAGAGCTGCGGCACCAGCCACTGTCCCTTTCTGGTTTTGATGATGCTGGTGTAAGACCGAAGTATATAAAGCTGCTTTCTTCTAGTGTGAATATTGCCCTGAGATATTTGAATGGGTTTTCAGATGTGCCTTTTTATTAATTGGGGGTAGTTCTAGAAATTGTTGATTGAATTTTACTGTATTTTTTGCATTTATGGTGGCAACACTAAAACAAGGTGGTGGTATAGATTTATTTGATTCCTATTCAAGAGAATTACTTATATATAGTCAATATAGGCACAGAGTTAAATTTTTTAACATTTTCTAATGGTGGTGTGCCTCGTGATTTTTTTCATGAAACAAGTGTGCCTTTGCCCAAAAAAGGTTGAAAAACACTGCTCTAATGCACTATTCTTATTATTCAGTATCAAATTTCTCCCATAGACTTAAACAAATTCCATAAAGCTAAAGAGACAGTTAAAAATTGTTGCCACTGATTTACTGGTGTGTGTTTTTTTCACAAGTAAAGGTAAGCTTTTGATAAATTTTTTTCTCCTCCATCAAAGAAATGAAAAAAAGCTTGTAGTCTTATTATTTCAGCTGCCTTCCCTGTAATCCTCTAAATATGGTGATTCCCCTTGGGGCTGCCATGATTCTGTAATATATTTTGGTCCTTCCCTTTCTGTATGCTTAATTCTAAACTAAAACTTTGTCTTTCTGCCTGTCTCTGTCTCTGTCTCTGTCCTTGTCTCTGTGTGTCTGTGTGTCTGTGTGTCTGTGTGTCTGTGTGTCTGTCTGTCTGTCTGTCTGTCTGTCTGTCTGTCTGTCTCTCTCTCTCTCTCTCTCTCTCTCTCTCTCTCTCTCTCTCTCTCTCTCTGTGTGTGTGTGTGTGTGTGTGTGTGTGTGTGTGTGTGTGTGTGTGTGTGTGTGTGTGTGTGTGTGTAAACAGCTGAGGGGGAAATGAAAGAATTCTAATTCTAATTTCTTCATTCTCAGTGA
This sequence comes from Phrynocephalus forsythii, assembly GCA_029282475.1. NCBI lineage: Eukaryota > Metazoa > Chordata > Lepidosauria > Squamata > Agamidae > Phrynocephalus > Phrynocephalus forsythii. Next base: position 97,845,522 of record JAPFRF010000005.1, read on the forward strand.
GTAATGACTGGCATGTCACATCCCCTGTGTAACTCCAGTGACACATTTTATTCCAATACTATGTGTGGCTTTTGTTGTGACTAACTGCCAAATGTACAAAAGCAAAGGGGCTGTGATGATGTTGATTGTGAGCCACGAGGGGCTGACAGCAAAAGGGAATGATTTCTTGCCTCGTCTCCTTGCTTTTATGCAACACAGGCCACCGTTCCTGTTTATCCAGCCCTGGAAGCTCCCAGAAGGAGCTAACACTGTCAGTATCATTTTGAGATAAGAGCCGCCATGATCAGATCAGTCCCTCTGTGCAGTTGTCTTTCCCATCTGCTTTGCACAGCCGTTGCTGCTACATCTGTAACAACTACCATATTTGGCTATAAATGCAAGAGCTGGAAAATGTTGTTTTTATGTTTATTTCAGATTACAGCTCCAAAATTATGGGATTCCAATGTCCTGCAGCTGCCATGGTATCTGACTGGTCTTGTCAGCTGGGGATATATTGGGAGATATAATAAAAAAAACCCTAATGAATTAAAACTTCCTGTTTCAGATAAATACTACAAAACAGAGCTATGACTTCAAATAATCCTACTGAGGTAATTGTACAAACATATTAACAGATCAAGATCAGGGTCCATTAGGTCCATCATTCAACTGCCACAATAGCCAAACCAATGTTTTTTGGAAGCATGACACTTTAGCACAAGTACTTTAGCACCCATGCTTGTGTTCCTCAGGAAATGGTATTGAGAGGCATGTTGACTTTGAACATGGAGGTGATACCTACCTATAATGACCAGTAGCCACCAATATATTGATGTATTATGAAAGACATTCCTTTTATCTTTCTGTGAATTTGTATTGCATCTGGTCAATACAACCTTACTTCAAAATATATTGTTAAATCTGATGTATTTGCTAAAGAATGTAAGAAAACATATTGAACCCAATATATAGGATATTTTCAATTTTGTACTTAATTCTGTTGTTACTGCTAAAGTTACTGAAATCCAGTAACTTTTATGAGATTTCTGGATGAGGCCCATATCTTTTGATGTTTTGATGTCCCAACACAACACTTAATATTTATTAATATTTATATGCTGCCTTTCTACTTATTTTCTAGGTTACTAAAGTCTTCAGTTATATGAAGATCAATGAGACAACTCTGCCTTATTGGATGACAGCAGGAGGCAGCTTTTCATGTTCTCTGACCTAGAACCGACACCATTTGCTGCCTATCTGGCTAGCTAGTGAAGCAGAAAATGCACATAACACAGGAGAGTTAAGGGCTCTAAAAACCATACCAGATCCCAGTAGAACAAAGAAAATTAGCTTCCCCTCTCCCCTGTGAGGGTTCGGATCAGATGTTTACGTTTATGCAGATATTGAAATTATAAACCATACAAAGAGATGCATATAAATTGCATGCATCTCATTATTTTGGCGATATTTAAATGTAAAATTTGAAAAATGTCTGATGAAAATAACAGTTCTGATGAAAATAACAATATATCCAAAATCTCACCAAACTGACTTTTTAAAATAATGCAGAAAGATGTGGTATAGTGTAGATACTGGGCAAGTGCAGCAATATATATTTTAAATAAGTATGAATCATTTCTATTAGATATGAAATCAATATTTTTAGAAAGGTCATAATTATTGTTTGAACTACGTTCATTCCAATCTGAAATTTCATTGTAGACATGTGAATGAACTTTTATCTTATGTTTTATTCTCTCTCTCTCTCTCTCTCTCTCTCTATCTATCTATCTATCTATCTATCTATCTATCTATCTATCTATCTATCTATCTATCTATCTATCTATCCATGATATGTTGTCAAGTCACTCCTGACATATATTGTTCTAATACCATTTTCCAGGTATCTAATTTAAGGAGCATTCTTATCACTGTCACTCCCTGCTGAATTTCTATGGCTGAACCCAGGTCTCCTAGTTTGAAACTATCTACTACATTTCATTCATCATTGGCATTTGCACATATAAATACCACACATCCCAATGACATACAATAACATATTAAAACATAAAACATAAAATATATTAAAACAAAAATATAAAATAACAATTAAAACTGTTAATTAATTAATTAAGGGAAACAAAATTGGTAGCCTATTTTGCTCTCTCTTGCTGTCTCTCGCTCTCTCTAATTAAGAAATTGCATAATAGTTAAGAACATAAGAACATAAGAAGAGCCATACTGGATCAGGACAAAGGCTCATCTAGTCCAGCTTTCTGTATCTCACAGTGGTCCTGCCAAATGCCTCTGAGAGTGCACGAGACTAGATATCTGTCTCCTGATACATCTGGTTCTTGAAGTACTCCGGTTTTAAGTCTGGAGATTACTCATCTCCATCATGGTTTGTACCCTGTGATGGATTTCTCCTCCAGGAATCTGTCCAACCCCCTTTTGAAGGCGTCCAGGCCAGATGTCATCATCACATCCTGTGCCAGGGAGCTCCACAGACTAACAATGTGCTGGGTAAAAAAATATTTTCTTTTGTCTGTTCTTACTATCCCAGCCTTCAATTTGAGTGTATGTCCCATAGCTCTGGTATTTTGTGAGAGGGAGAAGAGCATTCCTGTATCCACTTTACTCATGCCCTGCATTATTTTGTATGTCTCAATCATATCCCCCCCAGGCATCCTTTTCCCAGTCTAAAGAGCCTCAAATGTTTTAGCCTTTCCTCATAAGGGAGGTGCCCCAGCTCAGTAGTCATTTAGTCACTCTTTTTTGCACCTTTTCCAGTTCCACTATGTCTTTCTTGAGATGCAGTGACCAGAATTGTACACAATACTCCAAGTGCGGTCTTACTATCCTTTTGTACAATGGCATTATGTTGGCTGTTTTATTTTCAATCCCCTTTTTGATAATCCCTAGCATGGAATTGGCCTTCTTCACCATTACCACACACTGGGTAGACACCTTCATTGAACCGTCCACCAGTACACCAATATCTCTTTCCTGTTACATCACGGATAGCTCAGATCCCATGAGCTGATAGATAAGGTTTTGATTTTTTTTTGCCCCAATATGTATTTCTTTACATTTTCCTACATTAAAATGCATTTCCCATTTCACAGCCCATTCCCCCAGTTTGGAGAGATCCTTCTCGAGCTCTTCACAATCTTCTCTGATTTTTGCCACACGGAAAAGTTTTGTGTCATCCACAAATTTGGCCACCTCACTGCTTATCCCTGTCTCCCCGTCATTCTTGTTGGTATTCAGCACCATAGACAGCTCACAAGCAAGAGAATGCATGGGATGAGATTTTTAACACAGTTGTTTCCTTTTGAGTATCTGCCAGGCTTTTAAAACAATAAAAGCCCATTTATGATCCTTCATCAAAACACACAGGGATGACAAAGGAGCTTTAAAACCTAACGATATTTTACACATATTTACCAGGCTGTGTTTCTAAGTGATGATAAGTAGACCCAAGAGACGTCACAAATTGCTTATAAATTGTGTTTTAAAAGCTTTTGCATTAGGTTTAGAAAAAAAAAACAGACTTGGTTAATAAAAGCCATCATCAATGGTCCTACTGGATAAATCTAGTTGATTTGGGTTATATAGAGAGGAAGATCCACAGAACTGGTTTTTCATATTACTATTACACGTACCAAGGAAGAGGCAAATGGACCATTCACGGAGACATGAAAAGACTGAAACACTGAGTAATCTCTTTCCTTTTTATTTGATCCAATTGGCTACACTCAGTGGACTTTTCCAAATTTTATCCCAATCCTCAAAGGAAATGCATAGGCCTTCTGCACCACCACCCTTCCCCCTTTGCTGGCAAGGCAGGGGCCATTGACCTCAATAAAGCTACATTGAGGAGAGGTGTGAATGTGTGTACATGAGTTGTGACATGTCTTTGCAAGGACTGGGGCAATTAAAACACCTCCCTCCCTTCAATTTGGATGATGCAGCCTAAAATATCCAAGCTCCGAGCCTCAACTAAGAAAACTGCCTGGCTTTTTTCCATCTTGCCAAGGACCTTACATCTAAGAAACAACTCCTGGCAAATCCATCTTTTGCCATGTTATAACCTACTGGTACTGCTCTGATGAATGGGGTTTCACCCCCCGAAATATTAGCAACATTTTTATTATTTTTATAGTAGTCCAAAGGTATTACCTGTTCCACTTTTGTATTTTGTTTTTGTGATGGCTACATAGCTCCTCAACCTGTTTTGCTTCTATAGTAAAAAAATGTTCTAGAGCAAAAGATTATTAATCTGTATTGCTCCTAAAAATTTTTGTTATATTTTAACAATAGTTAGCATGGCATGCTGAGGATTGTTACAGAATGATCCACATTTATAGTGAAGGCAAAACTAGGACATCTAAAAAATCACTGTAAATCAAAAGTCAGGTTTTCAACAATTTGGTACTATCTTCCAAATCCATAATGATGGCTTGGCTACTAATATAAGATCTGAAGAACACAGAAGGCACAGAAAGCTACATTCCTTTTTATGTGTTGAATAATAAAGTCACATGGTTCTTCTAGGATACCTCTGGCTACAAGACAATGCCCAATACTTGCTTCTGTGTAGATTTTTAATAGATGATCATATCTGATAACTAAAATATCAGCAAAGTACTAATGTTGTAGAAATGGAACCAGATGTTCTTCCCCTCCAGTAAATAATGGTGGCAAGGTGAAGACTCTGTTGAGACACATTGGATCTCGTGGGTCGCACTCAGTTCTGGCTGTACCAAGCCAGCGCTAGACATTGTCACACAGAACAAGCTGAAGAATTTTAATCATGGCTGCAGAGATCAATGAAATTACCACTGCTAGGATTTTTGTGATTCCTGCTGACTTGAAATGCCATTTTGCATTCAGCGACTCCACATCTGACATATGGTTTCCATTCTCTGTCTCTCCACTTATCTGTATATATCACCAGCAAATTGAGCTTAATATTTCTTCTTTTTCCAGATTTGGGGGAAGAGATCTGTGCGTGCTGTAAACTAGGCATGTCCAAAGTCAGGCCCAGGGGCCAAAAGTGGCCCATTTACAAATTTCAAGTGGCCCGCAGCCTCTTCTCCCCACCGGCTCAGCCTGTCATACATGCTGGCCCTTCCCCATACCAGATGGAGGCATCAGCTTGCAGTTTTATGTTTTGCCTGCCCTCCCTGCCTCTGTCCACCACCAATCAGACACCTTCCCAGCCTACCCACCCCCCTGCTCCATTACTGCAGCATCCTCCCTTCCTCCTTTCATGTTATAGAGACTTGTCCAAAGTCTGGCCTGGGGGCCAAATGCAGCTGAATAGTCGGCCTGCATACATTTTCATCTCGCCAAATCTGGCCCTCCTTGCAAAAAGTTTGGACACCCCTGCTGTAAACTTTATGGGAGCAGGACAGACTGTTCTGCATCCCCCCCAGGCATGGTAGATGTGTCTCCATTGCCAACATGCAACTGGCACTGTAGTCAGTTCCTGCCTGCAGATGGAGGAGAGGGCACCACCTTGTACTTTGCCTCAGCCTGCAGAATGTCTCAGGCTGTTCCTAACTAGAATCCAGCTCTTAATTTCATTAAGTCAGGACTGTGTCACTATGTCAGGACTGTGACATGTTGGAAGACTTTCCATGATTTTCCATTAACATTCCACTTTGTGGGAAGCCTTGCATGATGGCTGAATCAGTGCTTGGGTATAAATGACTTTCAAATGAGCTTTTACACACGTCCAGGAGAAAGTAGACTTAAAATGGTAATCCTTTCCATAGTCAGTTAATGTCACACACTGACATTCTACTGATCAAGAGGCTGGAGAAATCCTAGTAGAATTATCAATGTTGCATTTTTAGCAAGTGGTCACATAGTCCCACCATGCTTCCATTGCATTCATTTTTGTGACATTCGATACTTAGAAGTCCCATGTTCAGTGGGCCAGTTAACAAATGCTGATAATCCAACTGAAATTATTGATGCATCTCTCTCTCTCTCTCTCTCTCTCTCTCTCTCTCTCTCTCTCTCTCTCTCTCTCTCTCTCTCTCTCTCTCTCTCTCTCTCTCTCTTTTAAGAGGACTTCTATAATTCTACCTTTTGTGGGATTGTGACTGTGTTTATAAGTTGCATAGAATAATGTGGATGGTAGTTACATTTCAATGCCACCCTCTTCTCCCCCCCCACCCCCAAATTCAGAGGTGAGTGTTGATTCTTATGTCAACACTCACCTCTGAGCATTGACATAACCATATGTATGATATCATATCAAATGGTCCATGGACAAGAAGAGACTTGTGGAAGCCCTAAGTCTATCGAAACAACAAGGGCATCATTAATTATTTTTTGGTACCTAAACTGGGCAGCAACAACATTATTACAGTTCAGTGAGTAGCACACATGCTCAAAGGTCTAGAACAGTAACTGACCATTTGGGGCAAGAGGGAGGAAACCAATCAGAAGTCAGAAAGGGACTGCGTCTCATGAATAGCAACATGTTTAAGTACATTCAAAAGGCACTTCATTTTGCAACATTTTCTGACAATTCATGCTTGCCCCTTTAAGGAGATTGCTTTGCCTTGGCAGCCAAGAAAAAAAAATTTGTATCCCAAAGGCACGTTCAGCCAACCTCATTACATAACTCAGAGGAAAATGCACTCAAGCAAAGCAAGCAGCATCTGCCAACCAGAAATGGAAGACCCCAGAGTGAAATTTACACTTTGGTTATCAATGCACCTCCTTTCTCAATGATCGAAGTGATAAAAAGAGTGAGTTGACTGTGGCTGTTATCTTTATTCACTGCTTTGGTCCTTCAGGGATACTTGACCATGACTGCATCCTTTTCCGTGTCAGCCTGAATAACACACTGATTGTGGCTCTTTCTGTCTCTCTTTATACTAATGTCCCAGAGAATTCCCCAGGTACCCTGAACTGTTAATTCAAACTGACTGGCTCACCACATTACTCCATGTGGTTTTTCTTTGCATCCTGTAGTACATTAATAGGACAAATTAACATTCTGATTGCCTGTTAATTGTTTATCAAATGTGGAAGAAAAAGACCACAGGGAGAGGGAAAAATAACAGCAGGAAAAAAATACCCTAGGCTACCATCCCCAGTCTGCATGGCTCTCCCCTTCTAGCTATAGCCATGTGCAAGACACAAAAATTATTCTACTCTAGCTCATAGAATAATAAGATAAGAATCTGCACAAATTTTTCCCAGCTTATTTTTGGACAGGGCACATTCTTTCATAAAGTTTATGTGGCTGAACTCGGTTCCACAGATTAGACTGTTTTGTTGTTGTTGTTGTTGTTGTTGTTGTTGTTGTTGCTGCTGCTGCTGCTGCTGCTGCTGCTGCTGCTGCTGAGGGCTGAGGCTGAGGCTGAGGCTGAGGCTTGATTGTTATGTGCTGTCAAGTTGGAACTGCCATATAACAGCCCTAACAGGGTTTTCAAGGAAAGTGAGATATTTATGGAGCAGTTTCACTAGCTCCACTCCCACAGTGAGTTTCCATGGCCAGGTGAAGATTTGAACCTTGTTCTGCAAAGTCCTAGCCCATCATTCTAAATACACCACATTGGGAACTTTAAAGATCTGACTAGTGCTTGGAAAATGTACAGTTTTAAAATAATTATTTACTTGTGTTCTAGCCCATCGTTCTCCCAACACTTAGGGCTCAAGGTGGCTCACAAGATGAATAAAATCAATTGCAGATAAATGCACAACACAATCAACACATATAATTATAAGATTAAAATTAATTTAAATTAAAAATAATTCAAAAATAAAGGTCATTAATAATAACAGCAATCAAAACTATATACTATTTTAAAGACCTTTTTAATGCGTCCAACGGCTGTTTTTGACTTGTGTCTGTTTTTGTTTTGTTTGCTTTCTTTAATTATGATATAATTGTTTTTATTTATTCTATTTTATTTTGTCTTTCCATCCTCCAGGATATTCATGGCAGCATACAAAGTTTTCACTGTTCACCTACTCTCAAAAGGTTTTACTTTTTTAAAAAATGTATTATTGTTATCAAGTGAAGAAAGGAGAGAAGCAACAAGGATAATCAAGTCAGGTGGGGGAGGAAAGGTATACAGGAAAGAAACAGAGGGGGAGAAAAACAAGGTGTTGTGGGGAGGAGGTTACAATTATATTCTTTGTTATCTCTCTGTTTAAACTTAGGGCCTTTTCACACGACCCCTAAGATCCGCTGGTCCCTTAAATTCAGACCAGAGATCTTGGGGGTTCGTTTCTGTTCCTCCGTCCCCAACCCTCAGCACTTCCTGCTCCTGTCGGCGTGAGGGGGGGAGGGGAAAAAAGGACAAAAGAAACCTTTACTAACCTGCCGGTGCCGGTCGAACTTGTCACGAGCCCTGTTACTTCCTGGTTCCGTCTCAAGGAGCTCTTAAAGGGGCGGGAGGCAAAAAAACAACAGACAAGCCAGGAGAGCCCAGCACTCTTATCCGCATCAAATTTTTTTCACCTGCAGAGAGCAGGTACATGAAAAATGTGCTGGGTCGCGCTAAAGTGGGCGGGGTCGCACTTAATTGTCTCCAAACTCCGGATCTGGTGGGAAAACATTTCTAAGCTCCGGAACTGGGAGCCATTTGCAGTGCAGCTTAGGGGTCGTATATAAACGCCCTTACTGTATTACTTTTCTCAACAGATTTAATATAGTAGTTACCATCTGATGTAGATTATGCTGAGATATGATGATTAACTCAATGTGCAATAGTGAAAGTTTTAGCAAGGATCTGAACCCATCTGGCCAGCTTTTACCTCCAGTACTACATGTCTATACAAACCTGAAAAATATTAAAATAGAAATTTCCTCCAGAGCAGATGCTTTAGAGAGGGTAGCCGTATTAGTCTTTTCAAGAATTCCAGGCAAAAGTAAAAAAACAAAACTAAACAAAACAAAAGATGCCACATGTTTTGTGTCTTTTGTTATCTTTTGTTTTGTTTTGTTTTGTTTTTAGTTTTTGCCTAAATTTCCTCCAAAAGTCTTACCATGTTAATATGCCACTGTATATAAAAAACCACCGTCCCTCATATAAACGAAAGACATCTCAAATAGCAACAATGCATCAAATGACTAGAGAAGAAGTACATTAATATGTTCCTCTCATAGTTTTGGCTTCATATTTTGCCTGAGTACCATAGAACAAGCAAGTAAGCTTGTCTGAATATTTACAGATATTCTGCCTGGGACTTTTTATGTAGTAACCTCAGTTCTCCGGGTATGAAATGGGGCTAATAGTGATCTGTCTTTCAGAGGTGATAGGGAATAAGAGCAAGCTGTTACCAGACTTGCCTTAGGGGATATTGTAGGATATGCATCTATAATAAAACAATTAATTGACATTAGGAAGCACAGTGTTTTATTGCACATTCAAACAAAATGACCAATATAAATGATTCAATAAGGCATTTTAATTTGTTCATCTAAAATAATGATGGCATTGAGGAACAATTCACTTTAGCCTTGCAATGAGAAGATTAATCCAGAAAGAAAATATCATTTATCAAAATAAATGTACTACAGCTGCTGCTTCAGTGTAGCATTTCCAGAAATAGCTGGTCTGCTCTTTTTATATATATATGGTGGGAGTCCTACTGTACTCTGAATGTATTTCTTGGATCCAGTATTATATGTATATAATACTGAAAACTTTTACCCCTGACACACACACACCCAAATGCTGGGCACCGCAAAGGGCCAATGACCTGCACAGTGGGAGTGGTGGATTGCTGGGGACAAAAGCCGTGCAGCTTGGCTTTCACCCCAATGCCCCAACTCCTCACCATTCTTGCTGGGCAGCACGGTCCACTATGCTGTCCAGCAGGAGTGGTGAGGTGCTTGGGTTGAAAGCTGTTCCCTGGGTCTTTTGCCCCTAGCACTAACCCAATCATGCTGGGCAGGCTGGCGGATGGGGTAGCTGGAGAGAGTGCCTTCACTTCACTCAGTCCACCATGCTGCTGTGACTTCAGGTGGACCAAGGGGTACGAAAGTGCTCTCTCCCACTGACCAGTCCACTGACCTGCCCAGTGCAAGTGGTGGGGTGCTGAGGGTAAAAGCGCTGCCCAGTCTGGCATCCAGTCAGCTTGGCACTGCTTTTGCCCCCGATACCCCCCACCACCCATTGATCACCAGCCACAAATAACTGAATCCATGAATTGCAAATCAGTGGTTATGGAGAGCTTTCTGATGGTAACTGCTACTGAATCATTGTGTTGACAACCTTGCAAGTAGAAGACTTGATATCACTGAATGTTTTTGATGATAAAAGTTATTGTGGTCATGAGACTTATATAAATATGCAATTGCAGTTTTTAAGTCAGTTGAATCAGAAATATATCAGCTGTGGAATTTGTGTTTCAACAGAGGGTTGGACTCGACATCCTTTGGGTGTCCCTCCAAGCATCACAGTTCTATGTTTCTGTGATCACCATCCTTTCATTAGTGACCAATAGAGATGGGCACGACTTGAAAAAAAAATTTTCGAGTTGTCGTTAGTCGGGCCGTTCCGCTTTGGGGTCGCTTTTTTTTTCGCGAAAATTCGCAAAAATTAGTCGGTTCATTTTTTCATTTTTTCGTTGTCGTTAGTACTGGTTTTTTTGGGGGGGAGCGGGCTCCTGGAGGCACCTCTGTGGGGTGGGTGCCTCCTCTGGCCCGCTATAAAGGGAAAGTGGGCTCCTGGAGGCACCCGTGGGTGCCTCCTATCCTCACCCACTAGGAAGGGGAAGCAGGCTCCAAGAGACCCCTCTACATGGGGGTCTCCCCTCCTCACCTGCTGCTGCTGCAAAATGGTATGCAATAGCCATATGGATATTGCATACCAGTTGTGCAAATGTGCAGACAGTGACTGTGAAGACTAGTGGATGGCACTGAACCCAGAGCCATAGGTGAGATGCCTAACTAAGGCTCTCAACACCATGTCTCACACAGAAGGGAATTGTACTTGCGTGTAGTGCAATGCAAGTACATCTGGCTTAGGGTTAAGGTGGGTTAGGGTTAGGGCTAGGGTTAGGCTAGTGACAGGTAAGGTTACGGTGGGCTAGTGGGTTGCACCTCTGGGTGCCTCTCTGACCCACTAAGAAGACAGTCTGTGACGTATGGGTACGGAGTCAAGGGTTAGGGTTAGGGTTAGGGGGCTAGGGCAGGTTTTAGGGGGCTTTTGGCACATCCCAGAAGTCTCCATGGCCAAGTTGCCATGCGTTTGGTGGGATGGCTCCAAAAATTTGCATGGTCGTCCACTCCCACATGGCTGGCCACTCGGCCAGCCCATCATTGCGCAGGTGTAAATAAAATAAAATAAAATAAAATCAATGGAGGACAGAGGAGGAGAGGAGAGACATTTTGTTGCAAGAAAAAACCCACTGCTACTGTGAAAAATCTGGCAGTTTATAAATTTTCGCGTGTTTCTATTGTGCTTGTGTGTTTTTGGACCACGATTTCAAAAACAATATTGCGTTCGCTGCCCCATTTTGGATCCCCCGCCCGCACCGCATGGCATGGCGACTCGAGTCCGGCTGCCCAGGACGGGAGGGAGGCGGGACCCCCCCTCCAGAAACCAAACCTCCGGTAGGTGCCCTGCGCCCTTAGTCAAGCAGGCATTTTTCCGCCTGCTTTTTTGGCCCGGGAATGGGTGGGGGAGAGTTTAAAAGTTTTTCCTGTGCCGTCCGTGGTCTTGCACTTTACTTATATAAACTGGGCTTTTTGCTGGCTGCCTGTTGCGGCGAGTCCCACCAGAGCAGCCCAGGACGGGGATGGGGGAGGCCGGGGACCTCCAGAAACAACCCCACTGGTAGGTGCCCTGAGGCAAGGCATTTTTCCGCCTGCTTTCAACAGAGGGTTTTTTTCACTTTTAAAAACTTTTTTCTTGGCATCGATCGCTCGATGCAAGAACATCCTTTGGACCAAAATTGTTCCTCCAAGCATCAAAGTCTGGCTATAATTCCCGTTATTGTTTCCGTAGAGTAACGGAAACGAGTAACGGAAACGGAAACGGGAATACCGCTAAGTCGTGCCCATCTCTAGTGACCAACCTGTCCCACGCTGTATAGCTTGTATAGCAGAGGTCTGTCACAATGCACTTACCAAAGGGACATAACTCAGACAAAAGAATGCACAACATGGATCCATATATCTCTGCATTTTCTTGGAGGGAAGGAAAACCATGCTACTACAGGGCAATACAGTGTCTTGTCTGAAATGTACTGCTCTAAACTCCCACTATCACAAGAGTGGTAGTGGTAGTGGTGTGCCTTATACTCAGTAATCATTTCTCTGCCATGTGAAGGTAAGCACTAATTATAAGATGTATTGACAGACACTACAAAGGTGTAGCTCTCTGATACCCCTTTTACTGTCATTGGAAGTCTAATTTCACAAACAGTTCTTTTACTGCAACAATAATGTGCTGTCATCTTTAAAGACTCCACTGTTTCCATTCTTAGATGTTGGGACAAAGAACATCTATGCACAATCACTTATTTCTCATTTTTTTCAGACATGAATCTGTCTCTGAAGAGGACTGCTAGAGAACTTGATAGCTTGCTTGCTATTTTGTAATGTTACAGTTAGTTTTCAAGGAGTATTGTCCAGCTATGCATTTATTTATTTATTTATTTATTTATTTATTTATTTATTTGTTTGTTTGTTTGTTTGTTTGTTTGTTTGTTTGTTTGTTTTATTAGATTTTTAATACCACCCATCTGACAGCAAGGCCACTCTATTTTCTCAATACAGTTTGCCTTTGGGAATTCACTTTCACGTTGGGGTGGGGTGGGGTGGAGAGAGAGAGACTGAGGGTAGCATAGTAGACTTTTTAAAATGGTTTGAGCTAATTTGTGTTTGCCTATTTGTGGAAATCAGCCCCAATAGTTAAAAAGAGAGACTGGATTCAAGGGCATCATAACTCTGAATAAACAGATACTGAAGACATACAATGAGGAGATGTGTTACTTTCAAGCCCTGTTGAGGGTGAAGAGTCAGGGAACAACTGCCTTAAAGGAAGGCTCCCCTATCACTCCACTCCACTCCAAATCAGATAACCTAACAATTGTACTTGCTCTTTTAAAAAAATCAAGGGATCCATAATCATGACTCGCTCATCATTTTTTTGTTGCTGTCTATAAGGAGAAGCCCTGAGTACAATAATGTCCTTGAAATGCAGATATTTACCTTGATAAAGCCAGCAAACATTGAAGCCAGGATAAATGATGTATCACCACCATTTTCAAACAATCCTTTCAGGAATGCAGCCATGGGAATGATAGGACTTTAAAATATGAGTTGTAATCTGCTCTAGGGAATATGAGTAGAAATCCAGAGTGTGCTGTTTATCTGTAAGTCATTAACACAAAGCACATATTTGGAATATTGTTGTCTAGACTGTATGAAGCCAATGCAGGAAAAGTCAAAAACTCTGAACCACAAACAAGTCAGTGGTCTTCTTGTTTCCTATACCACTATATCTGATATTCCCTCAGGCCCCTTTGTCCTCCTCCTCATCATCATCAGCACACACTTGGGTCTGATGAATAGAGAGGTATTTTGTAGTCATTAAATTTTCATTTTATTTTTAAAGACATGCTGCCATTTGAAATGCTCCCTGGTGGGGGGCAGGGAATGGCAACTCCCACAGAAGAAAAAGAAGCAGAGACAGAGGCTGGGTTTGAGATGAAAGGCAATTACACACAGTGATTTTAGAGTGCTTGGCTGTAAAGGGAGACAGCTCATTGAAAGCCCAGGCTGCCATTCTGTGAGGAAAATGGTGGGGTGGGGGAAGGGGGAGCATAGCTAATAACCTCAATTACAGCCTGTGTCCTCCCAGGGTAGTTCTTGGCACTTCTGTGTGCCAAGCTCACCAAATATGGGACCAAAGACTGTTTTCATATTTCATTGGCATATGTTACACAGAGAGTGGCAAAGTAAACAGACCAAGCTGGAGTACAGACAAATATAAACCTTTCCTACAAAAAGTGGCTGGGGGAGGGGCCGGGGAGCTTAGTTGCTAAATATGCATTTAGTCTACATGTTTTTAAAAGGCTCCTCTAGCAACATACAGAATAGATTGGACCAATGGGATCTCACCTTCCTACCATTGTTCAACTACAGCTATTTTCATATGTTTTGTAGAACCATCATTAAGGGGAAACTTTAGCATAGGTGTTTTATACAGCATGGCAAAATCTGGTACCTCAAAGCCCACATTCGCTAACATGATGCCTTACATATACAGTATATTGGGCTTTATGTTCTATCATATGTAGACAGGGTAGGGTTATGGGAGGCGCAGAAAAATAAATCCATGAAAAAAGTACCAGTATACAATATTCAATTTCAAACATACTCTTAGCAAGGCATATGCATATACTGTATACTTTATGTATAAGGACTTATAAATGGCAAGTTCTCCCTTAAAAATGAATTCCCACTTTTTATCCCCAAGAGACACATTTTCTAAGATGCTATGACATATGGCTAGATATGTCACCCCCAAGCCATTGTTTTAACCAACAGACAAGCCCATGCATATTTGCATATGAAACTGATTTGATTAATAGATTGACATTTCTTTAGTTTTTTTGGTTATTTGTTTTGTTTTCATCTTGTTATATTATACTGTTTGAATTACCTCGATTTGCAAACCGCTCAGAGCAGTAATTGGGCAGTATTTTGTATTTATTTATTTACAGTCTTTATTTTTGGATTTATATACCACCAAGCTTAATTCGAAGAACAACTCCAGGTGGTGTATGTAAGTATATGTAAGTATATGAAAATTAAACAAACAAAAAACAAATAGATGGATGAATGGATGGATGGATGGATGGAAGGAAGGATGCATGGATGGATGGATGGTTTAGGAGATGGTAGCAACAGAAATTATCAGTAAAATTGCTTGGTCATGAAAAATATCCTTATAACAGGATTGTGGCCAGTATTGCTGTATCATATGATTTTACAGATTTTATTGCTTAGGGAGGAAGGATCTGAGAGGCTATTCACCATGAAACCATCCCACCAAAGTCCTGGGGAGTTTCTCCAATATTTTGTTCAAAAGTCGGATATACATAACATTTGATAGCTACCCTATATTTACAAGAGCAGGCATGATTTTGATATGCAGAAGTGTTTATATCAGACCTTCATCTTTAAAGCATAGCCAACTTGGCATTAGCCTGTTGCATTAAATAATGGGATATCACATGTGCACAGGTCAACACAGAGAAATATGACCAGATGGACCTGGGATACAAGAAAAGAAAAGGGTGCTGGTGTAGGAACTGGAGTCAGCAGCTACCATTGTACTTCATAAGCTCCACTGGTTCATTGCTGAGTCAGAAGAAAGCAAGGCTTCATCACAGCTGCCATTGCTTCTCCAGCAACTGGATACAGATTCTACACCAGCAGAAGGTTAGCTCTGATGGGAATAGTGAGGAGGGATAAACTGTGCAAATACTTACTCTGAGAGACAGAGTGCATTTAAGAGCCTGCTATTTGTTTACTGTCCCCGATTCCCCTTCCTAATTAAATTACTGGTTCTTCTGGGACATTGGGTTATATGTCAGTAATATCTCTGAGATCACGAGGGGTCAGAAATATAAAACAAATTTAACCAGGTTATTAGTAGGGCTATGGTATTGGAAAGCGACAGACTGGCTGAATTAGGAGAAAGAACAGTAGAACTGAGGAATTAGAGCTGAGTTTCTACATAAGGGTTGGAGGTCCTGCTAGTTCCTCGTAATGTGGATTGCAAAAAAAGAATCAACCTCCTATGCACACTGATCTGCTTACATCACTAGCACTTAAAATTTGTCCCACTTGCATTACTAAATGCATAGAATCCTGTTGCTTAGCACAATAAGTTGCAACTAGGGATGGGCACCTTACAAAAAATGACACAATGTTTTGTCATTTTGTAACATTTTGAACCATTTTCAAATGAAACAAAACTGCAGACAGCGTGTCATCCTGAAACGAAATGAAATGATGTTTTTGGTGCAGGAGGAACCAAACTGGGGGAGCCCAGGAGAGCCCAAAAACCCCTGTTTTGGACAGGGAGTGCTGTGGGCAGTGGGGGCTGACCCCAATGCCCACAGCCCTCCCTGTCCAGAACCTCCCTGAGGAGGGGGAGCACAGGAGAAGGAAGGAGGCACTGGTAAATTCAAGAGCTTGAATTTAGTCTGGGAACAGCCCAACTTGTCAACAAACCTTACCTGGGTGGCTGCAGCTCCTGAATCGTTTCGTTACTCATTTCGTTTTGTTACTAAAATTCAATAAAAAGGTGTTTAGTAACGAAATGAAGCACAATGAGTAATGAAACAAAATGAAACAAAATATTTATTTTCTGTTTCATGCCCATCTCTAGTTGCAACTAGAGTAGGCCCCACTGAAGTGGTGGCAATTGGGTGATTCATCTTTTCTATCAATTCAATTTCTTCAATGGTCCTATTTTCATTGCAACTTACTAGACTAAGCAACTGGATTTCAGACAGTCAAATATAGATTTTAGCCTGCAGATTTCCCAAAGGTACTTTGCAAGAACAAAATTAATTAAATTATATTAATTCTACAGGAGATGAATGCTTAGAGATTCATTCCGAATAAAAAAGAACTGCTTCTTCACACAGCACATACTTAGCCTGTGTTACCCAAGATGCACAAATGGCATTATATTAAATAATTGTGCCTCTCAGTATTTGTTGTGGGTAACATGGGAGATGGGATGCATTTATACTCATTGATGGAGCATGCCATTGAGAGACTCACAGGATAGAGAACCAATTGCCAGAAGCAGCACATGGGGCAATGAGCACCATCAGAGAGTCGTCCTCACATGACTCTGCTTTGAACACCATTCTGCTATCCTGAGGAAGCCAGTAAAGTCCACTGGAACTTGTGAAGAGCCTCTACCTAGAGATACCTGACTTGTGGGTGAGTTGAGGATCTTGGCAGGAGAGGGAACGTGTACCACTCCCCTGGCGGGGGAACTGCTGGCCTGCATACAACACCCCTGTTGTGGCACATACTCTCTGGTGCTCATTAGCTCTTGGTTCTTTCTTTAACCCTGTTGGTCCTTAACTTTTTTTTTTTGCACTCAATAAGGGGCTAGTTCTGCAGCAGGGCCATAATGTTATTATGGAGATGGATTTGGGGGCCACTCACACAATCTTTGAAAAATATAGCACCAATTACTTGAAAAGAGGTTATTTTTAAAAATACTTATAAATACAGTATAAGTACTTATAAATACAGTAGCCAGATGATATCATTATAAAGACATTTCTCCTTTTCTTTCATGTAAGAGGGAAAATCAAGGTACAGTATCTCCTCCTCCTCCTCCTCCTCCTCCAGATCTTAAAACAGTTTCTTAAAATGTCTTCATGCAGATTTAATCAGTTCACAATTCCCATTGAAAATAAATGAATAACAGGTATTTTGAATGCGTAAATGCATATCTGAGTAAAATTTCTAAAACAGAAAATATGTGCATGTGTTAACTCTGACTTATTAATACAGCATACAGAATTCACATGTCTTGTTGGAGAGGCACAGAGCTCTGTGTTATTTCCTCCCCACACTCCCAGTATGTATTCAATTGCACATAACTTTTACGCTAAAAGGTTACAAATGCCTAGTCCTAATGAGGCCAAACACAAACTGAAAACCTCTTCTGCGGTTATATCTACACTGAGTGCTCATAGATAAGAGGCCACTTAAATCATAAATACAGATCTCTACAGAACAACACTGTGGCTTGTCCAAAGGAATGAAAGACATGGCACTGGAGTAAAATGGCACCTTGAATTCTTTTAAGGAGAAAGGTGGGATACAAATATTTGGAAGGAAGGAAGGAAGGAAGGAAGGAAGGAAGGAAGGAAGGAAGGAACAAAAGAACAAAAGAACAAACAAACAAACAAATGAAGAAAGAAAGAAAGAAAGAAAGAAAGAAAGAAAGAAATAATGAATGAATAAATAAATAAATAAATAAATAAATAAATAAATAAATAAATAGAACTTATTAATTCATTGTATGCTTCATATGAAAATGTCTTCATTTGTAAGAATTGCATTTGCCCTGGTTCAGTTTGCTTTGGTCCCACTTTCTGCCCTGAGCACAACAGGACTGTTGAGAAACAAGCCAGAGACCCTTCTCAAAGTGGAATTTGGTCCCTACCAAAAAAAAGGGGGGGCTCATCTCTGTTTATCTGAAGCATACTATTTCAGATGTTGTTCTGTGTTCAGATTTTTCATAAAAGGAGCAATCTTGATTGTTTCACCTTCCCAAATGCTTGGTGCGCTGTGCTGGGAATTGCTGTTATCAGCAGCCAGCAGAAGCAACAATTCTGGCTTATCTTCTGGTGGCAAATGAAAGCTCATTGCCAATTGTTAAGCAGCTCAGTATCTGCTGGCTGTTAGAGAAATTTAACAATGGTTGTATCCCTCTTACTGTGGTGTTTTCATAAAGTTCTAAGTATCTTTGACAATGATGCTAATATTGTTTTTTTTTTTTAGTATTAATTACTTTTTTAAAAGCAACAACTCACATTTTACAGTGATTACATCTAATATACACAAAGAGAGAGAGAGAGCATGCAAAAGATTGTAAAAGGAACGGTGACACACGAGAGTGCAAGGGCACATGTGGCAGCCCTCTGATAATCAAAAGTTATTGCTTAATTACTTGAGTTATCTTTCTTTGCTTTAATTAATGAAGACAAAATTAAAGCTGAAAATAAGAAGGACGCAATCTAGTCCACATTTGAGACACTCTTCCTGCACACTCAAGACTAGTGCTCTTTCCTCTGTGTAGGGTACTTTAAGAACGTGGTATACTGGGCCTTTTAGGTGCTGTTTTACCCTCCTGTCCACCATATCTTTTATTATCTGCTCCCTATTATGCAGAAGCCTTTAAAAAACCTATCCAATACTCTGTAAAAAGGTTAAAGATATCTAGGGCTGACTTTCATTCTCAATGAATTTTGCAGCAGGACATAGCTGAAAGGCCACTATCCAGGGCAAAGGTGCCAATTAGAGATGGGCACGACTTAGCGGTATTCCCGTTTCCGTTTCCGTTACTCGTTTCCGTTACTCTACGGAAACGGTAACGGGAATTACTCCACCAGACTTCGAGCTCGAACCGACAAACGAACAATTTTGGTCTGATTTGTCGTGCTCGTTCCTTGCATCGCGATTGCGCGATGCCACGCAGCACAGAAAAAAAAGTTTTTAAAAGTGAAAAAAACCCGGTTCCCGGCTGAAAAGCAGGCGGAAAAATGTCTGCCATGCCTCAGGGCACCTACCAGAGGGGTTGTTCCTGGAGGTCCCCGGCTTCCCCCCCATCCCCCATCCTGGGCTGTTCTGGTGGGACTCGCCGCAGGCTCACAGGCAGCCAGCAAAAAGCCCAGTCTCGCCGGCCGCCGGCCGCCACAATTAAAGCGCAAGCAAGCGGCACAGATGGCACAGGAAAAAACTTTTAAACTCTCCCCCCCCCCATTCCCCGGCCAAAAAAGCAGACGGAAAAATGCCTGCTTGACCTAAGGGCGCAGGGCCCTTACCAGAGGGGTGGTTTCTGGAGGGGGTCCCGCCTCCCCCCCGTCCTGGGCAGCCGGACTCGAGTCGCCATGCCATGCAGTGTGGGCGGGGGATCCAAAATGGGGCAGCGAACGCAATATTGTTTTTGAAATCGTGGTCCAAAAACACACAAGCACAACAGAAACACGCGAAAATTTATAAACTGCCAGATTTTTCACAGTAGCAGTGGGTTTTTTCTTGCAACAAAATGTCTCTCCTCTCCTCCTCTGTCCTCCATTGATTTTATTTTATTTTATTTTATTTACACCTGCGCAATGATGGGCTGGCCGAGTGGCCAGCCATGTGGGAGTGGACGACCATGCAAATTTTTGGAGCCATCCCACCAAACGCATGGCCACTTGGCCATGGAGACTTCTGGGATGTGCCAAAAAGCCCCCTAAAACCTGCCCTAGCCCCCTAACCCTAACCCTAACCCTTGACTCCGTACCCATATGTCACAGACTGTCTTCTTAGTGGGTCAGAGAGGCACCCAGAGGTGCAACCCACTAGCCCACCATAACCTTACCCATCACTAGCCTAACCCTAGCCCTAACCCTAACCCACCTTAACCCTAAACCAGATGTACTTGCATTGCACTACACGCAAGTACAATTTCCTTCTGTGTGAGACATGGTGTTGCGAGAGCCTTAGTTAGGCATCTCACCTATGGCTCTGGGTTCAGTGCCATCCACTAGTCTTCACAGTCACTGTCTGCACATTTGCACAACTGGTATGCAATATCCATATGGCTATTGCATACCATTTTGCAGCAGCAGCAGGTGAGGAGGGGAGACCCCCATGTAGAGGGGTCTCTTGGGGCCTGCTTCCCCTTCCTAGTGGGTGAGGATAGGAGGCACCCACGGGTGCCTCCAGGAGCCCACTTTCCCTTTATAGCAGGCCAGAGGAGGCACCCACCCCACAGAGGTGCCTCCAGGAGCCCGCTCCCCCCCAAAAAACCAGTACTAACGAAAACAAAAAAACAAAAAAACCAAACCGACTACTTTTTGCGAATTTTCACGAAAAACGGAAACGACCCGAAACGGAACCAGCCCAACTAATGACAACTCGAAAAAAATTTTTTCAAGTCGTGCCCATCTCTAGTGCCAATTGTCAAATGCATTCTATTCATGTTTATTCAGATGTAAAGTACCATAAGTCAGAACTGACTTGCAAATAAATATTATTATTATTAAAAGCTCCTTGATTGTTAAGGTTTGAGCTCTTTCTGAAATGAGTACAAACTGGATTATAGTGTTAATAAAATGCATGTGCAAAAACAGGCAAAACATTTATGGACCACTAAAAGATCATTGTACAATAAATGATCTTTTTTTGGACGTAACACCACTTAACCAGTTTTGTACCAGTGTGAAGAACTTCAATTCCAGAGGTCCATGCCAAAATGCATATTGTATGACAATCTTTTAGTGGTCTATAAAGGTTCTGCCTAGTTTTGCACTTATGTTTGATTTTCCTTTACTATCCTATCCTTTACCTTAGTGTTTATCAAAATGAATTAAAGGTGTTCAAGCTAATGTTGGATTGATGCCAAAGAATCTTGAACATTTTTAAAACCACTAGTATAGTTCTGAGAATAGAAAATACCAAGGCTTACTTGGTTCCCAAAAGGCATCTTTTATCTCACTCCTTTTTCACATGTATAGACTTAGAGCAGTGAATAAACATATGCTGTTAGATGCTGTCTAGATTAGGGAAATCATGAATTGATGCATAAAGATCTGTGTGGACTATACTCTGGGACCAGATAAGATATCAGCATGAACACAAGATAGTTTGTCTTTGTGCAGAAGCAAGTGACCAAATGAAAACTGAAGATTTTTGTGATTAAAAAAAAAAATGGAATCCATTATCATTTATCAGCTGTGCTTTGGTCTGAAATCACAAGATATAGCCATAAAACTGGAGCTGACCACCAAAAAAGCATATTCGGATAAGATTTAGATTCCCTCTTCCCTGCCTTACATGCCTCTTTGCAAATCTCTTTTGCTCAACCATTATCTTTAATCACAAGAATAATGGTGGGCCCATTTGAGCCCTCAGCTGCATTTCCTTCCCCATTATTCACAATGCTGTAATTTTCCTTGTCATAAACAATTTTCCCAGCTCTTTTCAGGATTGATCTTTCCTGGACATTCAAAAGGGTTGTCTTTTCTGTCTCTCTTTTTAAAAAAATTTTTGCACATCATTACATGGGAGCCCCCTCAGCTGGTAATGAAGATAAAAAACCTGGGGCTTTTAACCAGAGCATTAAACTGCACAAGGACACATCAGAAGTCTGCCAGCTTTCTTTGTTCTCTTTCATATGCAGTTTCCAGAAAATGATTATAATAATTTGCAACTATTTGTTGACGTATTTTCTTCTGCCATACAGAGATGCAGCATTTGAAACCCTCAGCCCTCCCCTTTCTATCAGCGGCCTGTTCTACTGATTAACACAGCCATTTTATGCATATTTTCTTGAAAGTCTCATTTCCTCTGTAACTTAAAAATACTGTGGGCATGCAGTGGTCATCTTTATATACAACAGGCATACATCAGTATTCCCTGCTTTTAAAGCCCTGTGGCCTCTCTCAACTCTAGCTGAGGAAAAAATGGCCACCTATATACCTGTTGAAATTACCTATGCTATGTCTAGAAATATATCTGCCACTGGTGACCTCTAAGCAAATATTTTTGATGAGGCTGTAGCTGGTGGATAGTTTAAGTAGGTAATAAGTTAAATTTATATTTCAATTCAGTTTTTGTCATAATTCTTGGAGAATAAAAAAATTCAGCATGCTGGAATAACGAATTTGAAATTGGAAAAAAAAACCCAAGCAAGGAAGCAAGCAAGCAAGCAAGCAAGCAAGCAAGCAAGCAAGAAGAAGAAGAAGAAGAAGAAGAAGAAGAAGAAGAAGAAGAAGAAGAAGAAGAAGAAGAAGAAGAAGAAGAAGAAGAAGAAGAACAACAACAACAACAACAACTGATTTGTTGATTGAGGGCTAAAGCTTTATTGTAAGCTCTCAATATTTAAAAAAATATACAGAGTATAAACATCCCTGTTGAATTAAATATTGACTCTGATTGAGTTTTGAAGAATATTCCAGTTTGAAGCAATCTCTTCATGGTCAGGATAAGTACATGGAGTAGCTGTGTGTACAGGTGAAGAAAAACAATAATATTAGGTAAATAGAGGATCTAAGATCATTGCTGTCAAGCTCTGGTTTCAGTTTCTGATCACTGAAGTTCTATTCCATTTTGCACTTGCTTACTGCTTTTGATTGATTGATTGCATTTGGTGTACAGTACAATAAACATGTTGCCATTGGGTTCTCAAACAATAGGATTGTAATGTTTCAAACTGCTTTATATTTTTTGGTCTGATGATGGATTGGATTTCATGAGATCATCTCAGCTACCAAGATACATATCCACAGAACATTTCATTCATCAGAGTCATCCTTTATCTTCTATATTCAATCATTCCCATATTTTCTCCTGATGTTATGATTATGGTTATTACTATTAGCCTTGGGGAAGTCAGCTATTTAGTCTGAATTAACCATGTACGTCAATACTGAAAGCACACAGATTATGAGATTTAAGTCTAGACTTTTTCATATCTAGTGTGCAGTATCTAGAGGATTGTTTATTAAACAGTGGATGGAGCTTTCTTTTTTTCAAACTGCCAACCTAATTTTCATGCAAGCTTACTGGCATATTAATATTTTAAGAAGATGTGAAACCGAGCTCATTGTTTCTCTGTTTGAAAAAGGAAAAAACACTGCGAAGCAAAGTAATACGAGACCAGAGAGGAGAGAGGAAACTTGTTTTAGATCTGTGCAGTTCTATGTGACACCCACTTCTTCTATTTGAGCACACCCAGACACCTAGATCAGGGCCGGTGCTAGGGTTTTTTGCACCCTAGGCAAGGGGCAGTGGGGTGGGGTGGGCGGTGAGCATGTAGAGCAGGGGGCAGGGTGGGGTGGGGGCAGCAGATGGCAGGGGATGGTGACAGGCGCGGGGTTGGGCGGCAATGGGTGTGGGGGCAGTGGGCAGGCGGCGGCGGGCAGCGATGGGCGGACAGCGACGGGCAGCTGGCAGGCGGCTGGCAGGCTGTGGGGGGACGGACAGTGGTGGCCAACGGGGGGGGCGGCAGGCTGTCCAGTGCCCTGACTCCATTTTGGCATCCTAGGCAACTGCCTCGTTCGCCTTAATGGAAGCACCGGCCCTGACCTAAATAATTCAATTTGAAAAGTGAAGTTTCCATACAGAAGTCACATTTGGGTGTGACTATACCACAAGAAGGTACATGCATTGGTCCACTAGAAATAATAGTGGCCCAATGTTGGTACCTATAATATTGAGTTTCCTCCAGTGAATAAGCCATAGCTTATTCCAACAGGAGTCAGCAGAGAAAGATGAATAAATTTTCAATCAGAACTTGTTAGCAGCTTGTTAAGACAGCCTAAGCTTGATTGACTCCACAGCCACCTCATCCATTTAATTTCTATGCTTTTGATAACAGAGACAAAATGCATTAAACCTCCTTGTGATTTAAAGCAGGAAATGAGAATCATTGCAAAACATGTATCAAGTGCCTTCCCCTTTGGAAAAAAAATATATAGTCTCCAGGTATTCTGCTGCCTTTTTGCCTTCCCCCTTCTCTCTCCCACTCTCTACTGCAATAAAATGTATTCACAAGAGCATAATTATGAGCCAAAGTGCTTACCAGTGGGTCAGCTGAAGGAAATGATGTTGTTTGATGGAAGGGAGTGATCATATTCACTATTCATAAGATTGGGAGGAACCCTAAGTTTGCAGGCCTGCCTGTGTGTCTGGTGGTGGCTGTTGGGGGTATGCATATATGTTGGTCCCCATCAGCTCAAAAATGTATTCACAAGAGCATAACTATGAGCCAAAGTGCTTACCAGTGGGTCAGCTGAAGGAAATGATGTTGTTTGATGGAAGGGAGTGATCATATTCACTATTCATAAGATTGGGAGGAACCCTAAGTTTGCAGGCATGCCTGTGTGTCTGGTGGTGGCTGTTGGGGGTATGCATATATGTTGGTCCCCATCAGCTCAAAATTGGATTTCTCTAAACCCACCACCCTTGTCCCTCTAAAGATTATTGTTATCATTAGTTGAAGGAAATACCTCCAGATATGTTTGGCACAAATTTCTATCATTTCCAACTAAAGGTCCTGCAGAATAGAATGGTGGGAGTTGTAATCCAACCTATCTACAAGATATCTAAAGCAAAGCAACTGACAAATGACTTGTTCTAATGGTACCTTGATGGATTGCTTGATTACTTTCAAAGTCATCTTTTGATAGAATTGGTTCTTTGGTTGTTTATTTGCCAGTTGGAGCTTTGCAGTAAGTAATCCTGAAAACCAACAAGCTTAGTTGTTGAGTGGGTGGAATCCTTTGTCTCTGAAGCCTTTTGTTTGGCATTTTGGGGTACTGGAAGTCATCCCTCTGAGAACTTTCTCTGCAAAACATTGATCCCAGGAGACCTTCCTGAGACGTATAAATTAGACTTGTAAATGAAGCCCATAGATACATTTAGAAAACCAATCAGAACCAGGGAGGAGGTCCTTGCATGTTTTGTTAAACTAAATGCTAACAAATCACCAGGACCAGATGGCATCCATCTATGAGCTCTCAAGGAACTTAAATAAGAAATTGCCAAGGTCCTAGCCAAAATATATAGTCTCAAATCAGGCTTTGTGCCTGATAATGGGAAGGTAGTGAATGTAACATCAATCTTCAAAAAAGGATCCAGAGATGATCCAGGAAATTACAGACAGGTCAGTTTGACATGTGTCCCAGGTAAAGTAATTGAAACCATCTTAAAAGATAAAATTAATAGGCACATAGAAGAGAAGGCACTGCTGAAGGAGATTCAACATGTAAAGGAAAAATGGGTAAAGAACCTCTCATAAGAACATAAGAACATAAGAAGAGCCCGGATCAGGCCAAAGGCCCATCTAGTCCAGCTTCCTGTATCAAACAGTGGACCCACCAAATGCCTCTGGGAGTGCATGAGACTAGATATCTGTCTCCTGCTACCACTCCCCTGCGTCTGGCCCTTGAAGTACCCTGGTTTTAAGCCTGGAGATTACACACCTCCATCATCGTTTGTAACCTGTGATGGACTTCTCCTCCAGGAATATGTCCAATCCCCTTTTGAAGGCATCCAGACTAGTTGCCATCACCAGATCTTGTGGCAGGGAGTTCCACAGACTAACAACATGCTGAGTAAAAAATATTTTCTCTCAAACAGGGAACCCACCCAGACAGAGGTGCTATCCAAAGGCCATCACACCCAAGCAGTTTCCTGTTGTGGATTTAATCATAGCTACAGAATCGGCCATCCACAGCAATGATCTGCCAGCAGCAGAAGCTGAACTACTCAGGATAAAAGTCTCTACTGCACTCTCCAGTGCTCATCCACCACCATCCATCCTCATCAGCCGGGAGAAAAGTGCTCTGGCATCCTTCAGCAGGGATGAGAACATCACCATTCTGCATGTGGACAAAGGAAGATGCACTGTCATCCTCAATACCGTGGACTACCACAAAAATGTTATCACACTTTTAGATGACTAACACACATATGAAAAACTGAAAAGAGACACCATCAACAATTGCAAGAAAAAAGTAACAGAATGCTTGAAACTCTTGGAGAAAGATACCACAATTGACAGAGTGACGTACCACCAGTTATATCCTGGAGAAACCGTTCCCTGCTTTTATGGACTTCCCAAAAGCCACAAACAAGGAATCTCCCTCAGACCCATTGTCAGTAGTATAAATTCAGTGACTTACAACATTGCAAAATACTTAGCAACTATCCTAGCTCCACTGGTTAGACTCACGAAACACCACATGCACAATTCAGATGCGATTGTTTTTAAAGTCAGGGAGCTGAAACCGGATAAAGACGAAACCATGGTATATTTTGATGTTACATCTCTCTTTACCAGCATTCCCACCACTGAGGCCCTAACAACTGTAAAGAGAAGACTAAGAGAAGACAGCACCCTCACCTCCAGAAGCAGCTTCAACCCAGACCAGACATGCCTGCTCCTGGGCCTGTGTCTGAACACCACATATTTCATGTACAGAGGGGACTTCTATAGACAGAAGCATGGTTGTGCAATGGATTCCCCAGTGTCACCAATTGTTGTGAATCTATACATGGAAGAAGTGGAGAAGAAGGCACTCAACACCTTCCCACTGGTATAGGTGTGTAGATGATACCTGGGTGAAAAATCAAGCCTCAGGAAGTACAAGCCTTTACAGACCACATCTATGTGGCAGACACTAATATTAAGTTCACTAGGGAAGTCACCCAAGAACACAGTCTGGCTTTCCTGGATTGTGCAGTTATCATCAGACCCAACAGTGGCCTGGGAGTAGAAGTTTACAGAAAACGCACCCACACAGATCAGTACTTATTGTTTCACTCCCACCATCCATTACAACACAAACTAGGAGTCATCAGGACCCTAAAGCACAGAGCAGAGAGCATCCCCACATCCACAGAAGCCAAGAAGAAGGAAGACAGACACCTGAAGACAGCATTTAAGACCTGTGGATATACGGGGTGTGTGTGTGTCAACAAAGCAGTGTGCTGACCCAGAAGAACAATGAATCAAACTGAGACCCAGACCCGATGGAAGAACCTGGTCATTCCCTACATGGCTGGAGTATCTGAGAAGCTTAAAAGGATTTTTGGCAAACACCACATCCCTGTTTATTTCAAACCCACAAACACACTAAAGCAGAGACTTTTTCACCCAAAGGACTCAATACCAAAACAAAAAAGGAGCAATATAGTATATGCAATCCACTGCAGTGAGGAGTGTGCAGATCTTTATACTGGAGAAACTAAACAGCCATTAAACAGAAGGATGGCCCAACATAGGAGGGGCAACAGCACAGGACCAGAATCAGCAGTATATCTCCATTTGAAGGACAAAGTGCACTCTTTCAAAGATGAGGATGTACACATATTAGACAGAGAAAATAGGTGGTTTGAGAGAGGGGTCAGGGAAGCCATTGAAAACCCCTCTCTCAACAGAGGTGGGGGGCTCAGGCACAGTCTGTCTGCTACTTATCAGGCTGTGCTTTCAACAATACCCAGACAAATCAAAAAGCCTTCACCACCAAGGCCACAGCTAACGACTCATCCTTTATGGGTTCAGCACCTTAGGGCATTGTTCAACTTAAGGCTAGTGATACTGTTGTCTACCTAACAAGCCTATTCAGGCCATTCTTCATCTTATGCACCTATTTCAGACCAGGATGACAAGAGGTCAAAGTGGACTATAAGATGGAGGACTCACAACTAGCTTTCTTCAGATTGATGAAACTGTTTGGATGAGCAGTGAAACATTTCTGTCTCTCAAGAAAAAGAAGTCCAGTTGCCATGACTCAACTTCCATATAAGCTCACCTGGATGACTGAGAATCTTCACAGTCAAAGCCAGCTACTTTGCAAACTAAAACTACAGGAAGTTTGAGAAGCTCCTGCTTTCACAATCAGATGCTTTCAGACCATAAAGAATTTGCTCTTATATCAATGTAAATGAATCATCTGATCCAATCATGTGTGTGTGTGTGTGTGTGTGTTGTGTCATTACAGTCGTGACCGACTCTATGTGACCCCATGTCCATGGAGTTTTCTTGGCATAGAATAATCAAATAGTGAAGTTGGAAGAAGCCTACAAGGCCATGAAATTCAATCTGCTGTTCAAAGCAGAAATACAAATCAGATATCTGACAAGTGGTTGTCCAAATTTCTCTTGAATGCCTCCTGTGCTGGAGCACTCACTACGTCTTGAGGTAAATGGTTCCATTGTTGGACTGCTCTAACAGTTAGGAGGTTTTTCCTGATATTCAGCCAAAAGCTGGCTCCTCTTAACTTGAGCCCATGGTTGCGTGTCCTGTACTCTGGGATGACTGAGAACAGATCCTGGACTTCCTCTGTATGACAGCCCTTCAGATATGTAAAGTTCTATCATATCACCACTCAGTCTTCTTTTCTGTAGGCTAAACATGCCCAATTCTTTCAGTCTTTCCTCATAGGGCTTGGTTTCCAGCCCCCTGATGTTTCTTGTCACCCTCCTCTGAACATGTTCCAATTTGTCAGCATCTTTATTTAAGTGTGGTGTCCAGAACTGGACACAAAATTCAAGGTGAGGTCTAATCAGTGCTGAATAACTTAGGATTTGGAAATTATATTTCTGTTAATGTTGCCTAAAATAGCATTTGCCTTTTTTTATGGCCACATCACATTGTTGGTTCATAATCTGCTTGTGATCTACAATAATTGCAAGATCCTTCTCACTGAGTCAGATGTCCTCCATCTTGTATCTGTGCATTTGGTTTCTTCTTCCTTTGCACTAAGCCCTGTTAAGCTTCATTTTATTGGTTTCTGATTCATTTTTTCTATATTCTGTATAATACTTTACACGCCACTCATAGATGCTGCACTGTCTTGTGAATAGAAAAAAAAATGCAATAGTTGGATCAGGAGAGAGGGGAGGAATATTTTCCTGTGAATTTACTTCATGAAGAAAGTATGCAAAGTATCTATTTTGTAAGGTTTAGTGTCAAAAAGGATTAAATGTATAATTCTTTATAGAAATGTATAACCCACATGAAACCAGAGTTCCTTTACAGAGGCATCACAAAACGGTCCCTTTAAATCACAAGTGGCTTTTAAAAATGCAGTCAGCATTGGTTTTTCCTGTCCCCTAAGGTGTATCCGTTGGAGGGCATCCCTTCCTGATGTTCTACGTTCCAGTATTTTCAAATATAGTCATTGTCCCTGCAGCCCAACTCATGCAGTGATGACTCAGTAGCATCTATCAGTACAGAATTATCCTCGTCTGGCATGAGACCAGGCAGAAGGGAGGGATGATGACTGAAAGGATAATTTGTTTTCCCATTTAGTCCGTCACGACTATCCTAAAATGGTATGTTCAGCTACTTTTAGGTCAGCAAGTTTTCTTTATTTTTCTATGGCCATAGACCCAACTTTGGAACAAGAACAATTAGAGATAAATAATTTACATACATCAGTGAGTTAAAACCAATTTATTATCTTAATGGAACATTTTACGTGATCTTACAACCCAGACTAGAAACTTTTCCACCACCTCCACGATTATTTGTTTTGTACGGGGAAGAAAAAGCTTTAGATGCTCATTAGAACACATACTGGGGCATTTACTCATAATTGGATAAAGGAGTTGAATCCATTCATCCCTATAGAGGCGATATTCAAGCGTAATGTGTGTCAGGGATTCTGCTACATCCTCTGCAGAAGAGGATCAAAAAGGCCCTTCCAGTACTGCTGACGAGCAGCAGTTAAATCTAATCCTAGAAAAGCATACCAGTATTTTGGGACAGTAGATTAATTTAAGTATCTTGCAGACTTTGGAAACTCAAAATTTAGCCCAAAGAGTAAAGGCGAGAAAGGTTTATGTGCATTTGCTAGGGGGTACTGTAGATCTATGAGTTTGATTCGTTGTTCTAAGAAGGGTCTAGTACTTGTATAGTTGTACCTGGGGAGGATATCCATGGAAAAGCCTAGTAGATATAATGTATATACTCGAGTATAAGTCAACCCGAATATAAGATGAGGACCCTAATTTAAATCCCCCCCCCAAAAAAACTGGGGAAACTTAATGACTCGAGTATAAGTCTAGGGTGGGAAATGCAGCAGGGCCTGGCAGCTCCTCTTTTGTGAGCTGGGGTAGTGGTGTATGCTGTTTAAAATGACTTTTAGCCACCGAGGCAACTTGCCTCAGTGGCTAAAATGTCATTTTAAACATTGCGTGCCGCTCCCCCGTGATGCAGAGGGGGTCAGGAGAAGCGACACATGGTGTTCAAAATGACTTTTAGCCACTGACCCAAGCACTTGCCTCGGTGGCTAAAAGTATTGACCCGAATATAAGTCAAGGACCCCTTTTTTGAACCTAAAATTCTTTGAAAAGTTTAACAGGCATGTGGATTTGGGTGAACCGGTGGGTATTGTTTATCTGGATTTCCAGAAGGCTTTTGACACAGTCCCTCACCAAAGGCTGCTTAGAAAATTGCACAGTCGGGGAATAAGAGGGGAGGTCCTCTTATGGATTGAGAACTGGTGAGATCCAGGAAACAAAGAGTAGGTGTGAATGGGAATTTTCACAATGGAGAGAGATAAAAAGCGGTGTGCCCCAGGGATCTGTCATGGGACCAGTGCTTTCAATCTGTTCATAAATGACCTGGAGACAGGGATAAGCAGTGAGGTGGCCAAGTTTGTGGATGACACAAAACTTTTCCGTGTGGTAAAAACCAGAGAAGATTGTGAAGAGCTCCAGAAAGATCTCTCCAAACTGGGGGAATGGGCTGCCAAGTGGCAAATTTGTTTCAATGTAGCAAAATGTAAAGTAATGCATATTGGGGCAAAAAATACAAACTTTATCTATCAACTCATGGGCTCTGAGCTATCCATGACAGATCAGGAAAGAGATGGTGTGTTGGTGGACAGTTCCATGAAGGTGTCTACCCAATGTATGGCAGCGGTGAAGAAGGCCAATTCCATGCTAGGGATTATCAAAAAGGGGATTGAAAATAAAACAGCCAACATTATAATGTCATTATACAAAATGATAGCAAGGCAGCACCTGGAGTATTGTGTACAATTCTGGTCACCGCACCTCAAAAAAGACAGTGGAACTAGAAAAGGTACAAAAGAGAGTGACTAAAATGATTACTGGGCTGGGGCACCTCCCTTATGAAGAAAGGCTAAAACATGTGGGGCTCTTTAGTCTGGAAAAAAGGCTCCTGAGGGGGGATATGATTGAGACGTATAAAATAATGCAGGGCATGAGTAAAGTGGAGAGAGGGACGCTCTTCTCCCCCTCACAAAATACCAGAAGTAGGGGACATACACTCAAATTGAGGACTGGGAGAGTAAGAACAGACAAAACAAAATATTTTTTCACCCAGTGTGTTGTTAGTCTGTAGAACTCCCTGGGTGATGGCATCTGGTGGTGATGGCATCTGGCCTGGATGCCTTCAAAAGGGGATTGGACAGATTCCTGGAGGAAAAGTCCATCACAGGTTACAAACCATGATAGAGATGTATCATTTCCAGGCTTAAAACCGGGGTACTTCAAGGACCAGATGCAGGGGAGTGGTATCAGGAGACAGGTATCTAGTCTCGTGCACTCCCAGACACATCTTGTGGGTCCACTGTGAGATACAGGAAGCTGGACTAGATGGGCCTTTGGCCTTAACCCACATGGCTCTTCTTATATTCTTATGTTCTTATGTTCTTATGTAAAATTAGGGCTGAAAAACTAGACTTATATTTGAGTATATACAATAGTTTATCTACAACAACCCCCTGTGTGCCAAGAGTTCTCTCCCTGAGCCCCTTGCCCTCTGAAGATGCCGACCACAGAGACTGGTGAAATGTCAGAAAGAAACACTTCCAGAACAAGGCTGAACAGCCCCAAAAACTCACAACAGCTATCAGATCCCAGCTGTGAAAACCTTCGAGAATATATTCTTCACTTTTGTCTGGCCTTCTTGAATGTACTTAAATGTTTAAAACATTCCTCTGCCCAAAGGCTTGGCATTCTTTTATAACAGTTGATATGAATGAGACTTTTGCAACGATGACTCTGGACATGGGGGACTAAGGCAGATACTTCATGTCCTACCTTGTTCCGCAATTACATTTGTACCGTAACAGCGTTTTTGTCCCTGTTCAGTCTGTTTCTGTTTACTCACGGGTGTGATTACTTGTCTCGTGACAACTGTTACTTCATGGTCTTGTTCCATGACAAATTCTGAATTTGTCTTGCTTTCTTAACCCTTTTTTAAATATCGTAAATAAAACTTTTTCAATATTTTGATTTACTGGTCTTCCGGGATTTACACGTCAATGGTACAGGATTTTCAGAACTCTCTTTAATAAACATTTGCACTGCATGGTGTTTCCCATAGGGAAAGTAATGTTGAATGCCGCTTCAGCCTCTGACCAATAGGTGGACACTAGTTGTTGCGTGACAGTTGTTACCACACAGTCCCTTGTCTTGGAACAGGAACTGGGAACTAACTGTGACGAGAATTCCCAACCCGGGGCAGGTATGGCCTGTCATGCTCTGTTCCAAGTTCCGGGGGCGTGGTTGAGACAACTTTTTGCTGTCATGTTATGGATGTGAAGTAAGTTTTTTTTGTACCTGTCCCAAGCGGGACAGCAAGGAGGGACAAACTGGATGTGAAGTAACTGCCTAAAATAGTTTCCAGTTAAGAATTATAATAGAAGAGACTAGTATAGAGATTTTGTTATACAGTACAGATGCCACAGGCAACGCAACGTGCACACAAAGCAGGAGGATGGGCAGACAGACAAAGAGACAGGGAGACAGGGAGACAGCAGTGCTTCCTAGAGGGCCATTCCCGAGGACCTGCCAAGTGCCCAGCTTGAAGATGGGCATTTTCACCCCCGTGCTCAGCTCCTGGAAAGCAGCCAAGTTGCTCCCACCCATCCCACAATACACACACTTTTGACTTGGGGTCCTCTTGCACCTCCCAGCCAAAGGCAAAAAGCGACCTCTTGCTCTGCTCTGGCTCTGAAGCCTGCTCCACCCCTGGGCAACCCTCCTGGCTTCCAAACAGAGGAGGAATTGGCCAGCCAGGGCTGGTGAGGGAACAGTGTTCTCCCCCCCCCTCGCTGCTGCCACTGCAGGCCAGCCACCCTCCTCGCTGCCGCCTCCATGCTACCCAGAGTTTAAGAGGTGTCAGGGATGAAAACTTTCGGCCTGGCACCCCACCACCCGGTCACCACCATCAACCTGGATAAGATAGTTTGCTCTTATCTGCGGGTTTTGCTATCCGCGAGGTGTCCCGAGACCGATCCCTGCAGATAAGGCAGTTCTACAGTGTGTGTGTGTGTATATATATATACACACACTCAGAGCACAAGAGACTGACCTCTGCCTAACCTTAAGCACATGTTACAAAAGGAAGAGTGTTTACTGACTGAATTAACAGAAAAGATCTATTATAACTCAAATTATAAAGAGGATGTTTGTTTGCTAGATCAGAGAGAGAAAGGGATGTTTATTACTCATCCTAGGAAGAAATGTTCAGAAACAAGGTGGCATTACTGAGAGATAGAAAAATGTATTAGGGAAAGGTCAAAAGGCTTTTCCATCAAATGATCTGTGTATTTGCAACCTATAAAAAAGAGGGTCTAATGTAAAGGGCTCGCTTGTTCACTCACTCACTCACTCTTCTATAGAGGAGTCCTCTTTTGCTTTGCTTGTTATGTTGTGTTGCTTGCTACCTGACTTCTGGAATAATATGAAATAATATGGAGGGAGGGAGGGAGGGAGGGAGGGAGAGGGAGAGACTGGTTTTTGCCTCTGTCACTTTAAAGGTGTGACTGAGCTGGACTCAAAAATTAAACTCAACACCACTATTACCAGCCAGTAGTTGCTGAGAGCATCATACTGGTGAAGATTAGTCTTCATACTGGTGAAAATTGGTCTTCAATCTTTTGTCATCCAGTCAATTTGTCCTACAACTCCCCACATCTCTGCTGAGAGGAGTCTCTGGCAGTTGAAATCCGATAATATTTGGACTCGTGTTGAAAATCACTGGTGGGGAATGTGTGACCCTGCAGGAACATGCCAACCAGTAAACTGTTTTATGGCAAACCAAGTCCCCTTTCTTCAGACAAAAAATGTGAGTGGTTAAACTTGGAAGCTTGCAGGATTAACAATTCACCTTTTGATCAGGTCATGGAGGCTGCGCCACCATTTATCCTGCCCAAATACACCCCCCAGAACTGGAAGTAATTCGGTAGCTTGTCCTTCAATTCTACTTCTCTTTGGCAAGAACCCTATAGGAAAATACAGTACCTGAAGAAAAACAGAAATGGGAGTCTAACAAAAAATAAATGAACAGCAAAAAGTGAGATTTCTCCTAACCTCTTGTGAATGCACCACTTTTACTATAAAATCAGAACATTGTTGATTTATACATTTTTGAACTGGGGATCCTCTTCTGGCTTCTTAGGTAATACAAGGAAGAAGATAATATGGAAGATTTCCTTCAGATACTCAAGATTGATAAATTCAGGCATTTCTATAACAAATGTGTAGTTGTCAATAGAGATGGGCATGAACAAGTTAGTCTCAGTTTAGTTCAGGCTTCTCTGACCTACCCTTTTGGCTGATCTCCCAATTGACAAAAGGACAAGAAGTCTGTGCTCTTGCTCATTACTGAGAGATTAACTGTGGGGGTAGAAAATACAGTCAAGCTAGGACTGTTGAGTGGGTTATCATCTGATGAGCAGGGGTTGGGAACAGCAGCACCTGTGCTGCCACCTTTATAAACCAGCACAAACTGGGGCAAACATGTTTGCGCCCATCTTTACTTGTAAGTATTCATTTCTTCCAATGCCCTTATTTCATGTTCTTCTTCTGAAGATCTGTCTAACTCTTAGGTGCCTGGCTGCAGATCCAGAGACTGGGAGTTGGATTCCCCACTGTGCCTCCTCGAGAGAGGCTGGAATTGGTAATCGGTCCCTTCCAGATCTGCAGTTCTAAGACTTCATAGCTGGGGAATGCTGTTCTCTGTAGTAGCCCTTGCTTGTCAGAGAGAGGGGTGCAGGAACCCTGTGGTATTGGCAGAAGCAGGGATGTCTCTTGCTGAGTCTGCGGTGAACAGGTGAAGTGCAGTTGTGTGGTGTAGCTGGAGGCCCTGGAACAGCTGCATATACAGGCTTCCTGTGCTTTTGCCATTTGCCTCAGCAACACGATTAGCCTGGTGATTCTTGAGCTTTGGCCCTACATTCTTCTATTCCTGAAAGCCAAGTTCCTGTTTTGCTCCTTGTTGGTTCCTGCCTTGCTTCTGAGATTCCTATTTGTTCCAGTAAGGGCCTTTTTACACGACCCCTAAGATCCGCTGGTCCCTTAAATTTGGACCAAAGATCTTGAGGGTTCGTTGCTGTTCCTCCGTCCCCACCCGCTCCGCACTTCTTTGTTCTGTCTGCGTGAGGGGAGGGAGGGGAAAAAAGCCTTAGACAGAGATAAAAGAATGCATTCTTACCTCTGTTGCTGGTGGAGGTTGCTCTGACCTCCGTTTACTTCCTGGTTCCTCTTTAAGGGGCGGAGGCAAAAGAAAAACAACAGAAAGAAGCGAGGAGAGCTCAGGCACTCTCTGCATCAAATATTTTTCACCATCAAAAAGCAGGTACAAGAAAAGTGTGCTGGGTCGCGCTAAAGTGGGCAGGGTCGCACTTAATTGTCTGCAAACTCCGGAGCTGGTGGGTAAACATTTTTAAGGTCTGGAGCTTGCAGCCATTTGCGGCGGAGCTTAGGGGTCATGTATAAACGCCCTAAGTTTCTGCCTTGCTCCTTTTTTGTTCCTTCCTTACTCCTCAGGAGTCCTGTGTGCTACTGTTGCTCTTGTCCCACAGACACTGCCCCAACACTCAGATTCGGATGTCTTCCCTATTTTGTTTTGCTCCTCACACCCCAGCCCTGACATTGCTATTTCGAATACTGAGTGAAATGTAGTAAAATTTAAAAAGGATGTTGACAACCTCAAGCAGGTGCAGAGGAGGGCAACCAGGATGGTTGAAGGTCTTGAGGAAATGTCTTATGAGGAACGGCTTAGGGAACTGGGAATGTTTAGCCTGTCAAAAAGAAGGCTGAGGGGGGATATGATAGCTATGTTTAAATATTTGAAAGGATGTCATATTGAAGAGGGAACAGGTTTGTTTTCCATGGGTTCAAAGACTAGGACTCGGGGCAGTGGTTTCAAACTACAGGAAAAGAGATTCCTTTTGAACATTAGGAAGAACTTCATGACAGAGCTGTTTAGCAGCGGAATATACTGCCACAAAGGGTGGTGGAGTCTTCTTCTTTGGAGGTTTTTAAGCAGATGCTGAATGGTCATCTGTCGGAAATATTGTGATGGTGTTTCTGCATGGCATGAGGTAGGACCGGATGGTCCTTGAGGTCTCTTCCAACTCAATGATTCTATAATTCTATGATTCTATGAAAATGAGTGTCATACGTAACTACCAGATAGTGCATATGACACCATCTACTGATAGATGAGCTAGTTATCTTTTCTTGTGCTTGTCATTTTGAAGTGACTCTAAAAGTTATTTAATGTATGAGTGCTTCTTGCCCACTCCCCCCAACCCCCTGGTAGCATAGGAACATTCCAATAATCCATCCACTGCCATTACAGGCCTACAAGGTTCTCTCAGCAATGTCTTGCCACTTCATGAACATTTTAAATATCCATTTAGTTCTAAATACCTAGCACATTTTCTCAAGTGCTATGGTGAACATTTCGTTTTGGGCCAGGGGAAACTGAATCTATCATTTTTTTTTCCTTTCCATTTCCAAAACCTGAAAATTATTACCTGAAAACAGAATACATTCTCACCCCAAACAGGGGCATTTATATCCTTGTGTTTCCAAATATTTCCATTCCTCAAATTAAAATAATCACATTTTAGCTTAATTTGTTCCATAGGTAACTTACTACCCCAGACATGGTGCTTATGAATAAAGTAGCATTTATTTATTTATTTATTTATTTATTTATTTATTTATTTATTTATTTATTTATTTGTATACTGAAATACAATTTTCCTCAAATGGGT
Source organism: Phrynocephalus forsythii (assembly GCA_029282475.1). Taxonomy (NCBI): domain Eukaryota; kingdom Metazoa; phylum Chordata; class Lepidosauria; order Squamata; family Agamidae; genus Phrynocephalus; species Phrynocephalus forsythii. The sequence continues at coordinate 97,882,803 of JAPFRF010000005.1, forward strand.
ACTCTGGGCGGTTAACAACAATGATATATCAAACAACCCAAACATAATAATAATGGTAATAATCTAAAGAGAGAAAAGGGAAAAAAACCAATAATACAAAACACACAATGGAACAACAAGACAGTGATTCACAGTGAATCAAGTTAGATTATTCCCATTTTAACTGCACACAGAAAAATGCCATCCAAGAAATATATGTTTTATTGACCCGTCAGATTTTAGAAATATGGCTCAAAATAAATGAGTCTGAATGTCATGGATTCCGGTGTTATTATTAAACTGTTTGGCATTGAGGAAATTGCTTTTCACAAACATCCTGGCTTCTTCTAGGTTTTTTGAAAATGGCTGCTATACATGGAATCATAGTTAATCTGTATGAATCCACAAACTACATCGCTAATAAAACAGGAAAATCTATTATTTCTAGATACTGAGGTACGGGAGTGGAGAATGAAGTATCAAAAAGAAAATACATATTTTTGTGCAACTATTTACAGTACTTGTTCATGTATAAGATTATATTTTGTCTAAAATTGTTAGACTGCAATTGAGGGTTGTCTTATACACGGAGGTAAGCTGAGGAGAAAACCATGTGGTTGCAAAACTGTTCTTTTGGGCTGGAAAAGTGGAAATCATTTTATACATGGGGACGTCTTATCTTATCTATGGACACAGACCTTGATAGCAGCAGATGGCATTTCTTATTGCACATTATATGTACGGAATATTTATTTATTTATTTATTACTTCCATTTCTATACCACCCAACCTTCGCAAAGGAACTCTGGGTGGTGAACAACCGGAAAGCAATAATACAACAAAAGTAACAATAGTAAAAATAACAATAAATAGAGAGGTTAGATCCAGCAAAACAAGATGGTGATGGCAAACAGTGGACAGACAAACAAACAAGACAATGTCCTCAGCAGTCACCAAAGGCAGCTTTAAACAACCAGGTTTTAAGGTGTTTTTAAAAGTTGGAAGGGATGCTGCAAGCCTTATCTCACTTGGTAGATGGTTCCAAAGGGTTGCACCAGCCACCGAGAAGGCCCAACTCCGAGTGGAGGATTTTTGCAACCCAAAGGGAAAAGACCTGTAAAACTCTGGTGGGCCAGATTGAAGCTGATTTTTGGGAGATACGCTCTGACAGATACTCTCGTCCCAAGCCATGGAGAGTGCACCATACCTCCCTACACCCAGCCACCTGGACGGCTTGCCAGACCCCATACGCCATTGGCGTCCTTTGGCTGCATGAGTGTGCCACTCATCGCTGTAGCCCAGCTGGCTTCTCCCTCCTCTGCAACTTACACCTCCCAGAAAGTAGAAGGAGAGTCTCTCCCTGTGCAGCCAACAAGTGATCAGCTGCATGCGCAGGCAGGACAAGGCACCCAGGCTCCAGAGACAACTGGCACTCCTTCTTCTTCAAGTGCCATGTCCTTGTAGAATGTTCGCGATCAGTACTCTGAACTGGTTTATATCTAAGGCTATTCTAAACAGAGCATCTGTGCTCACTGCAGACCATTGGCTTAAGTTCTTAAACCAGAATGATGTTCTACGCCCTGGGCCATGCTTCCCATCTATTTTTCCTTGAAGGATAACTTGCAGTGGATGGTATTTCTTGTTGTACATTATGTATCCGAAATATTGCAATTTTCTTCTCTTTACACTATTGAGGATTTCTAACTTTCTATTCATGCACTGTAATACAGCCACATTAGTGACTCTGGCTGTCCAAAGTATCTTCAGAATTTGTCTGTACCTCCACATTTTGACTGCTTCCAGCTTTCTGCATAATGTGTCTGCAAGGGTCCAAGTTTCAACAGCAAAGAGAAATATGCTGAATAGATAGGATCAAAGTATGTGAATATGAAGTCTGATGGATAAGTCCATGTTTGTCAAGATTTCCTCAGTTTCTGGAAGGAATGTCTAGCTTGTTCAATTATACAATGAATATCACATGAAGGATCCAAGTTATCTTTGACAAAGCATCCCAAGTATTTATAAGATGATACTCTTTCAATTAGAGATGGGCATGAAATGAGCAATTTTTCATTTTCATTTTCATTTTTTCGTTTTGTTACGTAACGAAACAAAAATGAATTTTGTCTCCAAAATGAAACGAAACAAACTGAAACAACAGAAATTTTGTCGTGTGTTTCATTTTCATTGTGGCAAATACATTGAACTGTAATGAATGCTAACGAAACAGCAATTTTTTCATTTTCGTTTTCGTTTTTCATTTCATTACGTAACAAAAAGGAAACAATTTTTTTGCAAAAAAATTCACAAAAATGAAAATGAACCGAAACGGACCCCCTAAACGACAAACGACAAACGAAACACCATTTTTTGAGACGTGCCCATCTCTACTTTCAATTATATCACTGCCAATCTTGAGAAGGTTCTGAGAACCATTTTGTTTTTTACTGATAACCATCCATTTTGTCTTTGTGTTAAGTCGCAATCCCATGGCACTGCTTTCTACAGCAACAAAATCCAATAATCTTTGCAAATCTGCCAGACTTGTTGCAAGCAGGATGGTGTTGTCAGTGTATCTTATCTTATTAACAAAAATGGCATTCACTTTTACACCTTGATTCTTTCCTTCGAGAGCATCCCGGAAAATTCTTTCTGAATAGATATTAAAAAGTAGAGGTGAGAGAATACAACCTTGATGAACACCTTTCATAACTGACACCTCTTCTGGTATCTGACCATCTATCCAGACACCACACTGATCCTTATACAAATTCCCAATCAATCTGATAGCATGATTGTTCAAGCCCATTTCTTTAAGAATATTAATAAGTTTATCATGTTGAACTGAGTTAAATGCTTTTTCATAATCAAGGGAGCAAATGAAAACATCAACATTGACATTGAGACATCACTGAATTTGTATCTGAAGACTAAATAATGCCTCCCAAGTTCAAAATCCATTCCTGAATCCAAATTGGGTATCTCCAATGCTCTCTTCACACTTCTGATATATTCTTAAATGCAGGACTTTTAAAAATAACTTCAGGATGTGACTCATCAAACTGATTGTCCGTATTCACCACAACTTTTTTTCATTAGGTTTCCTTGGAAGTGGTATAAAAGTGTATTTGAGCCAGTCCTGTGGGATGGTTCCACTTCTATAGAAGCTGTTGTATAAATCGACTGGAAGGGAAAGGGGTTGTTCTTCCTTAAGCAATTTCAAAACTTACATATATATTTCATCAGGGCCTGGGGCTTTGCCACACTTAAATAGTTTAATGGCATGTTCTACCTCTTCCCTCATGATATCTACAGCATCACCTAACTTGACACCATGGTCCATACTTCTGTTATTCTAAAAGAGATGTTCTATATATTCCTTCCTGTCCTGTAGTTTCTCTTCAGTGCTTGTCAAAGTATTACCATTCTTGCCAATAAGATATTCACTTCCTCTACTGTTATACATACATACCTGCTGCTTGTCTTATTTTATTGTACATCTTAAATGAATCATGCTTAGCATCTAATTCTTCAATTTCGTTACATTCCTTTGAAAGTTTTTCTTCCTTTGCCCTTCTTATTTTCTGCCGTATTTCTTTCTGCAGTTGTTTATATATTACAGGATCCCTATTTTTCATCTCTCATACCACCTATGAGGTCCAGAATTTCATCTGTCATTCAATATTTAATCTTCTTTCTCTTGACGATCTTTAATTTATCTTGGCACATCTCATTCATTGCAGCTTTAATTTGACTCCATGTGTTTTCAACTTCATTTACATCTGCTGTCTCCTTGATGGTTTCAAATTTTGTACTCAAGATCGATTAAACTTCAGTTCTTAATGCTGAGTCCTGAAGCTTAGAAATCGCAGTTTGATTATTTGTCACTTTTGAGTGACAATTCTTCAACTTAATGTTCACTGTTGCTAACAAATGATTATGAGCTGAATTAATATCTGCACTAGGGAATATATTTACACATTTAACTGAATTCCTAAAATGTTTATGAATCAAGATGTAATCATCGGATTCCTGATATTCCTTTCAGCATTTGAAGTCCATGTATAAAGGTGGCACGGTGGCATCTGGAAATATGTATTTGCTATTATAAGTTCATCTTCTTGACATAACTGAATTAGTTGTTCACCTCACTCATTGCCAATTCCTAATCCATATTTACCTACTACTTCAGCCCGTTGGCCTTATCCTACCTTTGCATTGAAATCACCCATAACTATGGTAACTTCCATTGATTTGGCAAATAATAATGCAGACTTTAATTGATTATAAAATTCTTCTATACCATCATCTGATGCATCACATGTTGGTGCATACACCTGGATAAGATTTAGTAAGATACGTTGTGCATTAAGTTGGAGAAAAATGACTGTCTGACACTGGTACAAACTTTCTGACGGTCTTGCTGATGTTTGGATGGACTATGAATCTCACTCCAATAAAGTGATGAGGTTCGTTGTTACCAGCATTGTATACATAATATCCATCTTCTACACACTTTCCTGAATTAGGCTAACATATCTGCCAACTAATACCAACTAATACCAAGGATATCAGTATTACGTCTTTCTATTTCCCTGATGGTGTTGTGCGGTTTTCCACTTTGAAATAATTGAGAACATTCCAGGTAGCTAACCTGCCCATGGCTGACCCAGAGATTATTAGCAACCCCTGCCCACTGAAGGGCTGCTAGGGACAGGGTGCCATGTCTTTAGGTTTTCCAGTTATGCTAAAGATTTGCCTGGGAAGTTAGCTTAAGTGAAGTGGTTCCCCTATTGCCTAATTCATTGCTATTACTGGCCATTATGTCAGCTGCCCATTATGGATCAGATGTTGTTTGAAGCTACCCACTCTGGATCAGACGCTTTGGGGGTGGACATTGTTAGCCTGGTTTCTTCACCAAGGAAAAATAGATGGGAAGTGCAACCTGGGGCATAGAAGAACATTCTGGATTAAGAACTTAAGCCAATGGTTCCCAGTGAGCACAGCTGCTCTGTTTAGTATAGCCTTAGATAGAAAACAGCTCAGGATACTGATCGCCAATTTTCTACGAGGACATGGCACTTGAAGAAGAAGAAGGGCATGTTATAGTTGGAAAAATACAATACTTGATCCTGGCTTCAGTTTTATCATAGGAATGCAGGAGAGATGGGGAACTAACATACTAATTCTTCCCTCTTACTTTAACCATACCAACAGTGCTGAAACAGAAGGATTTTATATTTGTTTTCATACGTCTGTACAAACAATGAGGTAGGCTGGACCATCATTTGGTATTGTAAGAATAGAACTAAGTAAGATTTGGGCATACTGAATGGGAATTCTAGCAGTGGCAATACTGGTTTGGGGAACTGTAGTCAAGATATAACATGGCTAAGATTTGTTCGACCCTCATGCGTTTGGAAGTTTTTGATTCTGCTTCATATTGACCATACCTTGTTTTGTTATTTGAGCCTCAACACATTGGTTAAACTTTGCAGCCAATGTTAAAGTATAATCTAAGGAGCAGCTTTATTTCAGTAAGTCATAGGTAAAATTAATAACAGTTTAATGTTCCTGAACATGTCTGTGAAGATTCTCAGTCATCCAGGTGAGTTTATCTGGAAGTTGTCATGGCTACTGGACTTTTTTTTTTGAGAGAGATAGAAACATTTCACTGTTCATCCAAACAGCTTCATCGGTCTGAATACAGCTAGTGCAAATCCTCCATCTTATAGGCAGCTTTGATCTCTTGTCACCCTGGCCTGAATTAGGCCTTAAGGTGAACAATAAGATGAAACAGAATGGGTCCGTTAATAGGCCTTGGTGGTGAAGGCTTTTGAGACAATGGTATCTTTGGAAAGCAGCCTGATAAGGTGAACAATAGCCCAAGGTGCTGAAACCTTTTCAATCAAGAATGGGTCCCTTAGCTCTTTCAAACCACCTTGGTGGTTGTCTAATACTTTTTTCATTTTTTGCCAAAGGACTTTGGAAAGAAAAAAATCACAGCCTTAGAAAATGTTAAAAATTTAACAGATAGACTATATATAAAGTAATTCTCTTGAATAGCCCACCAAACACAAATAAAGTATTTTATAATTACTTTATTATGAAATAGGGGTTTTATAAAATACTTTATTCAGTGCATGAATGGCCTGTTTGGCTGAACACAAAGCTGATATTCTTCTTTTCAAACCACCTCTCTTCTTTTTGTCTAATATGTTGAAAAACACTGGTCTAATACCTCCTCATCTTTGAAAGAGTGCCCTTTGTCCTTCAAATGGAGGTGTACTGCTGATTCTGGTCCTGACCTGTTGCCCCTCCTATGTTGGGCCATCCTTCTGTTTAATGGCTGTTTAGTTTCTCCTATGTAGAGTTCTGAACACTCCTCACTGCATTGGACCGCATATACTATATTGCTCCTTTTTTGGTTTGGTATCGGATCCTTTGGGTGGACAAGTCTCTGCCTTAGTGTGTTAATGGGTTTGAAATAAACAGGGATGTGGTGTTTGCCAAAAATCCTTTTAAACTTCTCCGACACTCCAGCCATGTAAGGAATGACCAGGTTCTTCCGTTGGGTCTGGGTCTCAGACTGATCCCTTGTTCTTCTGGGATGGCCCACTGCTTTGTTGAAGGCCCACTTTGGATATCCACAGGCCTTAAGTGCTGTCTTCAGGTGCCTGTCTTCCTTCTTCTTGGCTTCTGTGGAGGTGGGGATGCTCTCTGCTCTGTGGCTTAGGGTCCTGATGACTCCTAGTTTGTGCTGTAGTGGATGGTGGGAGTCAAACAGTAAGTATTGATCTGTGTGGGTGGGTTTCCTGTAAACTTCTACTCCCAGGCCATGGTCAGGTCTGATGATGACTGCACAATCCAGGAAAGCCAGCCTGTTGTCTTGGGTGTCTTCCCTAGTGAACCTAATATTAGGGTCCACCACATTGATGTGGTCTGTAAAGGCCTGTACTTCCTGAGTCTTGATTTTCACCCAGGTATCATCTACATAGGGCCTTTTTACATGACCCCTAAGATCCACTGGCCACTTAAATTCGGACCAGAAATCTTAGGGGTTCGTCGCTCTTCCTCTGTCCCCACCCCCTCCGCACTTCCTGGTTGCTGGCTGCGTGAGGGAGGGAGAAAAAGAGAAAGAAAAGCATGCCGCTCACCTCTTTCTGCCTCTCATCTCTGTAAAAGTAGCTCTTAAAGGGGCGGGAGCCAAAAAGCAGCAAACAGAAGAGAGCAGAGCCCCGCACTCACTATCGTTGCACCGCACCAAAGATTTTTCACCTCCAAAGAGAAGGTACAAGATAAGTGTGCTGGGTTGCGCTAAAGTGGGCAGGGTCACACTTAATTGTCTGCAAACTCCGGAGCTGGTGGGGAAACATTTTTAAGCTCCAGAGCTTGCAGCCATTTGCAGCGGAGCTTAGGGGTCGTGTATAAACGCCCATACCTGAACCAGCGGGATGATGTTGTCCCTGGGAAGGTGTTGAGTGCCTTCTTCTCCACTTCTTCCATGTATAGGTTTGCAACAATTGGTGACACTGGGGAACCCATGGCACAGCCATGCTTCTGTCTGTAGAAGTCCCCTCTGTACATGAAATATGTGATGTTCAGACACAGGTCCAGGAGCAGGCATATCCTGAACATAGTTTATTTGTTGCAAAGCCAGGCTTCCTGCTAACCATGAGAAGGAAAAATGAGCAAAAAAATATTGAGTCCTAGCTACAAGATGTAGTCTGAGGAACAAAAATAAAACCCACCAGTGAGCCACAGCTGCAGGAGCACAAAAAACAATTTAGACAATGACTCATAAAAGTCTGAAGAGCTGTAATGAAAGGGGACAGAAATGACAGGCGTAACAAAATGTTGCAAAGGCTTGGGAAAACATTTCAACCAAATTTACTAGTGAGTCTAGTGTTTCAAATACTGTCCCTCACAAAAATGGTGCTCAAACCAGATTCCCAAGCAGGACCGACATAAGTCTTCTGTCCTTCTCTGCATGTCCTTCCTTCTGGTGACATGTAAGTGGACATTCTACCCCTACCCTTTTTTACCTTGTTACCATCACATATCGTAGTATAGCCTGCATTCTAAAGAACAGTTTTTATCCATGGGCTGTCAGACTGCTGAATGGGAAATAATCCCAGGACAAGTATAGAAGAACTGACCTGTGGGCTGGCGCATTCTGTGTCAAGTACACAGGGTGCAATAAGACTGAGTGATTGCCAGTGAGATGGGGGCGGGATGGTGGTGGGGGTGGGCATGGGAGACTCAGCCAATTTCATTGTGCACATGTTGTACATTGACAATAAAGGTATTATTATTATTATTATTATTATTATTATTATTATTATTATTATTATTATTATTATTATTATTATTATTATTATTATTATTATTACCCCTACCCCTAGTGACTATCCCTGGTCAAGCAGGGAAAGTAGAAGCATTGAATGTAAATTCATCTAATCAGCTGCCTATAATTTTTAATGCAAAACCTTTACAGGGGTAGTGACACATTTTGTAAGAAAAGACGCAAACTACATACCCTGATATAACTACTGGTACATGGCTAGGGGTGTAGAATGTTGTGTCAGTTCTGTATGAACTTTTTGTTGCCCAGCTAGATGTTTTAACAAAATGACAGTCACTTCTGTTGATTGTCTTTCTATATATAGAAAGAGTCCTGTTTAAAGCAGTCTCTGAATGGTTTACAAGTTAATTTTGCAGGCTATAAATTGCCCCTTCCCCCAAGAGCTGGGTACTCAGCTCTAATGGGAGTTCAGGGTTGACCTGCATGTCCATTCACTTTTATGCCTTTCTGGCTGGCATTGGTATCTGTTATGGCTTTCCTCCCATACCATGCTTCAATGGAGCTGTCCCCCACCCACCCACCCCACCTTTCTTCACTGTCTTTCTTTCACATAGTGAAAGATGATTTTAATCTTGGTTTTCAAAGACAATCTTTGCTAACTCCCAGCTCTTCTTCTTTTATTTCAAAAGTTGAGGGGGCATCTTTTGGAAAAAATGCACACAACATGTCAATAAAGTTTTTGGTCTGATATAATGTTAGTTCCTCAGATTGCCTAGCTCAAGGAAAAGTTTTGGAAATTGAAACATAAGCTTTCTAGTCTGAATTCTGTGGAATGGGCATGGCACTATTAGTTTACTTGAGAGTTAAAGAGTATGTATGTTTCTCCATTGTATGTGTTGCACTTAGTTTGCTTAATCATTTCATTACATCCAGTTAACAGCCCTTCAGAATATTTTGGCACAGAGAGACTAACGCTACATCCCAGCTGTTCCTGCTTCTGTCTGCTCCCAAGCAATCATCATGTATGAGTAGTCATCTTCTGGAATCCCCTAGTACTGGTTAATTCTACATGAGGCACGTTTCTGCTGAAATTGGGGTGTATTGTATCTATGTTTAGAGTTCTTGTTTCGAAAAGCCAGGAAATTCAATTCTTCAAAATTTTGCAGTTTATGAATGTGGGTTATTGTGCTTTTGTATTGGGAATTCAAAACACCAGAAAATTGCCTAATATTGATTCTCTTTCCAAAAAAACCAACCCTGGTCATTGTTTTGTATTTGGCTCATTCCCTTTGTAAATGAGACTGTGCACAATACATTTGTCTGTAGAGTCTAGAGACCATCTTCCTGCTGTCATGGGTGTTGTCAACCTTCAGGTTTCCCTTTGCTACCTAAAGCTTGCCATCCTTTTTCCTTCAGGCATTTTGAATCAGAGCTACAGAAGCACCATGTCAATCTAGAGGTTTTTTCAAACAATTGGATATTTATTTATTTATTTATTTATTGAATTTGTATCCCGCCCATCTTCCCAGGGGAACTCTGGGCGGCTTCCAACAACGGACCGAACAGCAGTCATCAATACAAAATGCAATAGACAATTTCAATAGCAATGAATACAAAAACAATCAAACAACGCATTAAAAAGACAGTGCTAGCACCCTTAGCGTACTGCCAAAAAAGGCTCGATGGCCCAAAATCTTGCTCATCAGGTAGGCGGTGATGGCGAATGGCGGGGGGGGGACAAAAACAAAAAACAAAACAAAAAAACTGAATAGGTTAGAATTGGTCACCAAAGGCCTCTCGAAAGAGTGAGGTTTTAAGGGCTCTACGAAAGGCCAACAGGGACTCTGCAGAGCGCACTTCACTTGGAAGGGTGTTCTACAACGAAGGGGCCGCCACCGAGAAGGCCCGGTTACGGGTGATAGTTTTCCGGGCCTCTCTAGGGGTGGCTACCTGGAGCGAGTGCGCTCGCAACTTCCGGACCAGTCGGGCCGAGGTTGATTGCTGGACGATCTGCTCTGCCAAGTAGTCCGGGCCCAAGCCATGGAGGGTTTTATAAACTAAAACCAGCACCTTGAATCTGATCCGGTGCGCAACGGGCAACCAATGCAAGCGAGCCAGGACTGGGGTGATGTGGTCATAGCGACGCACTCCAGCCACCAGCCTGGCTGCAGCGTTTTGGACCCGCTGCAAGCACCGGAGGAGAGTCAAGGGCAACCCCATGTAAAGAGCGTTACAGTAGTCCAACCTTGAGATCACCAGTGCCTGCACTACTGTTCTCAGGAGTCCCCGTCCAGGTATGGGCGGATATAATTGTGGTGCAGGCATGGCTTTTGAAAATAGCTGTTAGGATCATGGAAAATGGTTGAGAACACAAAATGATTTAGAAACAATTTGCCCATTTGCTACAGTTTCATTATTTAAGCATATAATTTGCACAACAGAAATCCTTAAGCCTTTCTTCCTTCCCACCTTGTGAATACAGTAATGAGAATGTCATTTCTAACCAGTATTAGGAAGAAAACCAATTAGTAAGCATAAATCCTCAGATTAAACATGGCACCAAATAGTCCAAAACAAACCTGCAAGTTCCTTGTTGAATTTCAGAATATATGTTTTAAAAACTTGGAATGTTTTAACAAGAAGTCTAAAGCCAACCATGTATGTAACTAGAAATATATTTGTATTTGCATTGCAGTTAAATTGAAGAAAATTATAAGTATTTTCTCCTCCTCCTTCCTCCTAGAAAACTGGAGATGTAGACCAATCTGGGTTGCTAGGCAACTGAGGCCTGCACATGGCTGATAACACTCAAGGCATTATTTGCCCGCCTGACTGCACTGAGTCAGAACAAAGGCCAGCTAATGAAGCTTTCAAATGCTGTTGGCGCTTGCCTTTGACGGTTCAACACAGGTTCTCCCTGCATGTATGTGACAGTTACAGCAGCCATGCAGCATGCTTTCCAAAACACAAACGCCTGATGAGCTTGAACAGGAAAAGCCCAAAGAAAATGACAGACGAACAAGATAGCGTATCAGCAGCAAAATGTCTGGCAGATATGCTGTTTCCAAAATGGAGGGCAGCTGGGAAGAGACAGAGCAGTTGAACACACAATGAAAGGACTGAGCGAGCAGAACCATGCAACAACTATAGCAGAATCAGTGGGCAATTGGACTCAAGCATTGTCCATGACTGTAACAACACAACAACAAATGTTTATTTTTACCATACAGTGCAATGTCTTTATTCAAAGGCTGAGCTGAGTTAATATGCTGTGGCATCAGAGCATATAGAACCACAATTATTTTCTCAAATTGATACTAATCTCCATCCTCCTCTGTATCTGCTCATCATTCAGAGTTAGATTATGAATTTTAAACTCTTAACAGTGGCATAGGATGAGGAGGTACCAGAGAGGCGGTCCACACTGGGTGCAATATTTTTAGGGGGTGCAATCCTCCCTCCCTCCCTGGGCAGCATCAGGTGCCTCCTGGGCATATCCTGCCTACCTACTTGCTTCCTCCCTTCCCTTCCTCGCTGGCATGATCATGGCTCAGTATCCCATTAACGAGGGGTGCCATCTGGAGGAGAGGTCTAGAGCCCTTGGCCCTGACCCCTGCCCATAGCACTCCTTGCTACAGGACTGGTCCTGTGCCAGCGAGCAGCACCTGATCTACCCTGGTAATGCCCAGTGCCTGAGTCAGGGCAGCTGCCAGTACCATCAATTGCACCCACTGACTCAGCTGAGGTGGGGATGGGTTCAAGGGGTTGGCAAGGGGTGTGTGATTGGAGGGGTAGTGGCCCATAATGTATAGGGGACCAGCCTCCATACCTCTTTCAAGCCATTTTCTACAGCTCTCCTGAAGCTGCCCATGACTTCCACACTGAGAGAAGGGCTCCCCAGCCAAGCAATGGGGCCAGCTCACTTGTCCCTCCTGTTCTGCTGCTATGGCCCCGCCTTGGCAAGGCAGAGAAGCCCCTTTGTTTTTATATGTCAGGGGAGGAATTTGCTGCTGCTTCCCTCCTCATGCCACCTTCACCCATCCCCCTCTGGAACTCCATTGTGGTGGATGGTCAGTCATGGGCTGGCTGTTGCAGTGAGGGCAACCTCTGAAAACCCCAGGATAGTGGTGCACTGATGGGAAGCCAAACCCCTTCACAGCTTGGGCTTTGAATGCCTGTCCGGAGTGCACCCAGTTGTGTTAGGAGGTGCAATACTTGCCTTGCCTAAGGTTTGGCAACCCACACTATACCACTGTGTATAAAAAGCCCTCAATAGCACTTGTAGCTACTACTGCCACTAATAACATCACCATGATCAATTATCTTTATGCATTTGAGGAAAGAAAGAAAAACAAAATTAAAAAACACGCACAACATAAAAGTGCAATGCCTCCTGAACAGGAGAAGACTATTGTGAATTGTGTATCATTTATTTATTTTATTTATTTATTATTTATTTGAATTTATAGCCTACTATGTAGCAAGCTGCAAAACAGAGATTACAATGACTGATAAAACAAAACAAATAAATCACCCTATACAAACTTAAAACCAGATGGCACCTCAAACTAAGCATGCTTACTCAAAAAGCATGATTAAGCATCGCCAAAGGCCTCCCGAAAAGATGGGTTTTAGCGCCTTTCAGGAGGCACATTAAACTGGGGATGGAATTCCAGAGGCTGGGGGCCGCCACAGAGAAAGCCCGGGTAAATACACTAAATCACAAGACAATTGACCGCTTTCCCGCTTTAGCCCAGTCCCAAGCCATGGAGGGTTTTATAGACTAAAACCAGGACCTTGTCTAATCCGTTGGAACCAGGACTGGGGTGAATCACACCAACTGGACTTTTAAAGTAGGCGCCGGATATAACCCCATGTAGAGGGCTGAGTCCAGCCTCGAGATCAGAGCTTGGACCACTGTTCTCACATCTCTGGGCGATCCGACGGAGATGGTACACCTGGTCACACCTGAGACTCCATGGCAGTCCAGGAGCACACCCAGATTCCGCACCCTTCCGCGAGCTGGAGGGAAACTCCCCAGACAGGGGAGGGGGCCACCGTGACTGAGAACATAACCTCCGCTTCTCGGGGTTGAGCAGCAAGCCAGTACGGCCTCCAGGCACCCGTTCCTCACAGCTTCCACAGCAGAGGTGGTTCCTTCATCAGCGTGATGACAGCAGACTCCAAAACTCCTGATGACACAGTGGGGGACCATTCAGAGATGACCCCTCCCCACAAGGGAGGATCCAAGGGGCCGATCTATGCTGTATAGAGGAAGGAACGGAGCCAACTGACAAAAAGAGACAAAGCCTTCTATTTAGGAGGACAGTTCCATTTAAATTTATTTATGATATATTTATTGAGCTTTTATTGGCACCGATTTTGATAAATCGCCCATATCTTGCACAGGGGGAGAAAAAGTGGGGCCAGGGAGAGGAGGACCAACAGATGGTAGAGCAGCCCTGTCGGCCGGGAGAGAGCCGGTAGCAAATTGCTATTCTGGGTGGTGTAGTTTGATAAATCGCCCACTGCGGAGAATGGGCTTACCACCGTAACAAATGACAGCATAAAGCTCTAATTAGCCATAAACAGGCAGGCCGGCAATAATTCAAAACACCAGAAAATTGCCTAATATTGATTCTCTTTCCAAAAAAACAACCCTGGTCATTGTTTTGTATTTGGCTCATTCCCTTTGTAAATGAGATTGTGCACAATACATTTGTCTGTAGAGTCTAGAGACCATCTTCCTGCTGTCATGGGTGTTGTCAACCTTCAGGTTTCCCTTTGCTACCATAGCTCCGGAGGCCTCGACAGCAGAAACAGGCCCAAGCGCATCCAACCGAGGCGATGAAGGCGGACCAGCAACTGGGGATGAAGGGGCGGGACCACTGCAACCGGAGTCAAAACCAGCACGGATGGCCTCAATTTTAGTTCGAAATAAGGCTGCGAATTGCTCACTACTGAACTCAGTAGGAGGAGGCCTAGCCAGACTAGGATTGCTGAGGTCCCGAACCACCCAGAAGAGCTCCGCCTGGCGGTTCGAGGCCTCAGCAATTCTCAGGGAGGTGAAAGATGTTCTAGCCTCCCTTATCGCGGTGATATAGCGACTAGACTGGGCATCAACAGCAGCCTTACTCAACGCCGTGCGGGTTTTCCTCCAGCTGCGCTCTAACCTCCTCATAACCTGCTTCATTGCCCTAAGCTCCCCCGTGAACCATGGGGAGGGCCGGGCTCGGCAACAGAGGAGGCGCTTGGGGGTGATCCGGTCTATGGTGTGGACAGCTGTTTCATGCCAAAGGTTAGCCACACCCTTGGCCGGACCGTCAGTCATTCCACCAGGTAGTCCCCCGAAGAGCTCACCGAACCGCTGGGGGTCCATGAGCCTCCGGGGGCGGGCCAAGACAGAGGGCTGATGGTCCCCGCGGGGAGGGGCCGGGATCGCCAGGGAAAAAATTTGCATAAGCCATGAGCAAGCTGCAAAACAAGCTCATAATCCAGCCACAAAACTTTATACAGCCTAGGCTCTCAGCATGTGAGAGTAGAAACACATTAAAATATGTAAGGAGGTAAATACACTAAATCACAAGACAATTACTTTCCCTTTTGTTAATGCGCTGTCAAGTTGGAACCAGCTAAATCACACCAACTGGACTTTTAAAGTAAGATATAACTGAGCTGATAGGATCAGCCCTTCACATCTGCCAAGACACTTCCAATCTGAGTCCAGGGTATTAACAATGACTGAGAATGCAACTACAGCACACGTGAATTAACTTGAATTCCTTCACTGTAAAGTCACAGTGGGCCATTCAGTTCATTCTAATAGAATGGCTACTGACAAAAAGAGACAAAGCCTTCTATTTACAGTTCCATTTAAATTTATTTATGATATATTTATTGAGCTTTTATATTGCCTACCTAGCAAATTGCTATTCTGGGTGGTGTACGGACTAACAAATGACAGCATAAAACAATAAACAATATAAAATGAACATTAATTGCCTCTGTCTGTGAAGATTCTCAGTCATCCAGGTGAGTTTATCTGGAAGTTGAGTCATGGCTACTGGACTTCCTTTTGAGAGATAGAAACGTTTCGCTGCTCATCCAAACAGCTTCATCAGTCTGAATACAGCTAGTGTAAATCCTCCATCTTATAGTCAGACTGCCTATAAGATGGAGGACTCGCACTAGCTTCTATTCAGACTGATGAAGCTGTTTGGATGAGCAGCGAAACGTTTCTATCTCTCAAAAAGAAGTCCAGTAGCCATGACTCAACTTCCAGATAAATAGCCTCTGTAGGTGGCACAGTTCAAAGGAAGTGCCTTAGAAAGGCTTTCCTTCCTCTTAGTAACCAACTTTCATCTTATGTTGGTAGGGGAGTTAATAAGTAAGTAAGTAAGTAAGTAAGTAAATAAATAAATAGTAGGAGTGTCCACAGGAGCAGGAGGTGCAGGTTGCTTAAACAAAAAGAAGTGATTTTGGGGAAGGAGAAGCTTTGCAGAAAGAGCTCAGTGCTGGCATTCCTTTTGTGTATGTGTGTTCACGTGCATGCATATGTGCATGCTCAAACTATGTATTTGTTATCCTTCATTACATCCTACATAGATAGGTAGAAGGTGAGGTAAAAGGTGCTTTGTGAAAGCACTGCCTTCTGGGTGCGTACACAGCTTCTGTAGAAAAGTTTTTCAGAAATGTAGTAGTCTAACAGTGAACCATAATCATGTGGTTTGATTTCATGTCTGTCCCCGTCCTGAGTATCACACACACACTACCTGCCTACATCACCCAAAACATTTACATATATGCCCCCTGTCCTTACAAATACATATCAGTACTGTATTATATGTAGCTCAGAGAAAATTCTGTCTGATTTATTCCAACTTGAAAAAGTAAAAGCCACTCAGCAACAAAGAAAAGAAGCCCATTTGGGAGCAAAAATGGCTTGGACCAGTTCAGTTTCTGCTTTGCATCATGCGGTCAGTAAAAATTACTTTGAATTCACCTGTTTTAGAAGCAGAGTAAATCCATGGTATTTGACCATGTAGGCAGTGTCTTATAAAACCTTGGGCCATGGATATGAAGAACTGCCTCTCATTGTCACCAAGATCTGTTGGGGAGACCTTCCTCTATGGCCTGCTATTCAACCTCACCAGGTGGGACATAAGGGGGGTTTTTCCTGGCCATAGCACCCTGACTGTGGACTGCCCTCCCTTTGGAAACTTGACTTGTGCAGACATTGGCATTAGTTTGGTATGGAATCCTGACCTATTCATTTATTAAAGCCTTTGGACATGGGGAATTGTGGTTGCACAGGTCTTAATGTGATCATTTTAGTGTTTTAATGTTTTCATTTTCTATTTTAGACTGTTTAAATTTTAAATTTACATTATTTAATTTTAATTTGTTTTAAAGATCTTAAATCTTTAATGTTTTATATGTCTCTTAACATGCCATAAACTCCTGTGATGTAGGCTGGGCTCTGGATATTAAACCAATAAAGAATTTTTAAATAGTCTTTGTATGCACACTAATGACAGTACTACAAAGCAACAGCTAATCCACTGCCTCCTATACAGACTTTGGAAGAACTACTCCCCCCCCCTTTTTTTTTTTACTTGCTAGAATTTCCTGTCCATGCTGGCTGGGGAGGTAAGAGAGACTACTCCGAAAACATAACTCCCCCAAATTCTTCTGAAATTCTACTGTGTGCCTTTCATGATTCTTGGCAGGTATCTAAAAGAAAAATCCATGCATTGCACTGTATTAGTAGCAGATGACTTTTAAAAATTGCTACGAAAGCCTAAAATATTGCATAGGGATCAGCACCAATAAGTATCTCATATAAAGTGCAGACTTAAACCCACAGTAGATTCAGAGCACTTCCAACCTTTTAATCAAACAATTTTCAGAATACTATATTACTTTTCCACAACCAAGCAAAACTATTATTGAAATCATGTTTCCGCACTCTTTGGCCAATTCAGATTTCACACAGTCATAAGAATATACAGTATTACACATTTTTCTGTTTTATTCATTGTATGCCTTTCCTGGAAGTAAATTGTTATCTTATTTATCTGATATATTGAACTAGGCAGTCAATATATGATGTAGTATATCCTGTTGAGTGATAAGGAAAGGTGTGTATTTTATAAAATTGTATTATTTTAGCAAAAGTTAAGAAAATTTGTACATACTGTACTTTTTAATTGAGTCAGTGGATTATAAAGTTGATGCACAATCAAACTGAGTCAATTAAAATTTTTCTCAACAGTGTTTTTGTAGTAGATCTAGTTTGCTTTAAAATGTGCAACTTTTGTTAAGTTAAAAACATGATGTAGTGTTGGGTAACGTGCATTTTCAACTTCTGTAGAACCTACAGTTCTTTCAAGTTCTTCACCAGAATGGTGTTGGCGAATGAAGAAAAAGAAGAAGTGGGGAGGATGAGAAAAGAGAGAACAAGTAGGAGATGAAGAAGAAACAGAAAAACAATGCAAAAGCATAGGGTTGATAATGGCTGGAATCCTGTTGGTGCAACTCCATGTGTCTAATGTTATCAGCTGTGAAAGTAAACAATTCCTAGCCTTCCAAGCTGCCTCAGGGTCTGAGGCTGCCTGGCAATCCTTGTCAATCTAGGAAATCATTTGCAGGCCTCAGGATGTTAGTGGTAGGAAGTCTTAATTTCCAAAAGTCACCATAGCCAATCATGATTCCAGCTGTAGTTTATGGTGGCTGCATTTTTTGGACATTAAATGCTCCATCCTGTCCCCAAACCTGCCAAAGTATCCTTAAGGTCAAAAAGGATCCGTAGGGAATCTCTGAGGAGAGAAACAGTTAGTTAGTTAGTAAGGTCGGTAGGTAGGTCGGTCGGTCGGTAGTTTATAACCATTACCATTAGTGCCAAGGCACTACTCTGGGCAGTTACAATAAATACAACACAAAACAAAAAAATAAAGACAAAAGCAGTAGAGATGGGCACAAACGGAAAAAATGGTGATTTGTTTTGTTTTGGTTTGTTTTAGGGTTCAGTTTGTTTCATTTCGTTTTAAATGATTTTTTAAAATTCATTTTGAGTGTAGTGTGTGTGTGGTGCTTGTGCAACTTTGGCTGGGGAAAGGGGGCTTAATCTTCCCCCAGCCACTGTGGGGTGAGGGGAAGAGCTCCCCCAGCCAGCACCTCTCAGCTGACAGGCGCTGGCTTGGGGCCAGCACCTCAAAGAGACACTTCTTTCCGCTTCCACATGAGGAGGAGAGGAGCGGAGTCTCTTTTCCCCACAGCAGATGGCAGCGCTGAGCAGGCACTGTCATCCACTGCGGGGAAGATTCTTTTAAAGAGACCCTTCTTCCCGCCTCCAAATGTGCAGGTGAGAAGCAGGGTCTCTTTTGGCATTACTCTCCACTCTTTCCCAAGGCTTACTGGTTGAGCACAAAGATGTTCATGAGTTGCCCCTTGCTTCCTTCCCAATCCCTGCCTATTGCACCTCTGACATCTTGCTTCTGAGGAAGTGAATTTTGACCCACAAAAGCTCACATGGAACCAAATCTGTTACAAAGGGTCACTACAAGTTGTCCTGTCCTTTTAGCATTCTCTGTCTCTCTCACCCCACCCCTTTTCTTCTTTTTCCCCTTGATCAGCACTCTGAAGGAGACAGCTACGTCTTTGAAAATTGTTCCACCTCTGTTGCAGCACTAGGATTGACACTGTGACTTCAAGGAATGTAATGTGGCCGAACCGGCACTCCTGATCTGCAGCTACAATTCCCAGGTTAGTTACTGCAGACTGAATGAATCACTGGTAAGTGTGCAGAATGGTATTACATTACACAAAGCAATGTCTCAGTAACCGATGCATTTTTTGGAAGCCCCCTGCCCCGTGCTATGTTTCAATCAATAATATGTGATTCAAATTTAAAAATACACACCTCCTACTGATTATTGTGAGGTATATTTTTTTCCTTGAACATATTCAATAACTTGTGATACTTCCCCAAATTGGAAAGTTTCTCATGTTACTAATGTATTAATTGGATCCTTGATCACAAACCAGCTATAGCATTGTTCAGCTTGTAAGCTTGTAAAATAAGCTAACCCAAAAGAAACCTATTACAAAACACATTTCTAAATGTTTTCTGCTAGGTTATGCTTGTCCAGGCTGTTACTTTATTCGATTCAGGCCCAGTGCAAATCTGTGGATAGAAAGTGCCCCAATGAAGACAGAAGGGCCCAGCAAGAGAAAAAGGCACTGTGTTTCTACTCTGGTTATTCGAGAAAAGCCCTCCTTCCCTTCCTTAATACCCCTAAAATTGCCCCAATTTTGATCCTTTTTGTTTTGTCCCGAGCCAGCCAAACAGCTACTGGAATTGGTCTCTTTCTTAATTGCAGTAATTTTACCTTAAATACAGGCAGCTAAGTGTTCATAATCAAGTCACAAATTTCACTGTTGAATGAGAGACCTCCCCCAAGCAAAATAATTACAGATAATAACAAGTGGATCATAATAAATGCAACACACAACAAATGCACTCTGAGGACACGAAGCAGAGACAGAAGGGCTATTAGGGAACCCCTGTGACTTTTCTGCCTTTTGGAGGGGGAAGAGAAAAAGAAAAACAATGCAATATTCTTAATTGTCTCTTGTAAACTGGAATCTAGCTCACCAACCAGCTCTGTTGGTTTGTTGTAAATAATACTCAATTATTCCCCTCTTTTGGCAGCCTCTTGTGTCCAGAGAAGCTTACCAGTGTCATCAGCACAGATGAGAACTGCCACCTCAATTTGCATCACTGTATAAAAGACTGTAATGGAAGACAGTAGGAGACACACACTTAGGTTAATTATAGTATTTTCACAGACCTGCACCTGACAGAAACCAATTTACTCCCCTTAGTTTTGCAGCTATTTTAGCCCCTTTTTCCCATCCACACTACCACCTCCAAGTTAAAATACACACACACACTGAAAAATCTCCTCTTTTATCTTCTACAGTACATGGTGCATGCAATTATGCAATGGTTTAAAACCTTATGGGACTTGTGCCAAAAACAACCATCCATGCAGCTGTTCAGGACCACATAACTCTGGTTAAATATTCGATTAACTGTTTGAACTCTGAGAGATAACACTCTGGAGTTTCAGGACAAAAAAAAATGAAGGTCTGCTTTGTATTTTATTTATTTATTTATTTATTTATTTATTTATTTATTTATTTATTTATTTATATTTTTGAGTATTTTTACCCCGTCTTTCTCCTTGGAAAAGGACCCAAGGCAGCTGGTATTAGTGCTAGTATCAGAACATTTTGAGCATCTTTTAGTCCAGTACTGATGGGTTTTGCTTTCACTGAAAGAGAAAGACAAGCATGGATAGTTTATATGCTAGTAGCTATCCCACCCCACTAGTCATGCAAATAAGTAAAAGCAAATCTAAGGGAGGTGGCTAGATGTCAATGGTGAGTTAGTGACATTCTGAAACAAGCTGTTTGTTGTGTTCTTCTCTAAAGCAAGAATGGGAAACCTTTGCCTTTCAGATCCTGATGAACCTCTGCTTTGAAATGCCAATGAAGTCACTTCCGGTTCACCAAAAAGCATTTCTGGGGCCTCCAACAGGCCCCAAAAGTGCTTTCCAGCGATCCGGAGGTCACTTCCAGTTTTCGGAAGTCACTCCCCATTTGCTGGGAAGCACTTTTTGGGCTTCCAACGGGCCCATTAGAAGCCCGTTCAGGGCAGTGCCAGGCCTGGGGTAAGTACAGGAAGCCTGAAACAGGCCTTTCCAGCTTACCCCAGGGGGGCTTTTTTCATATGCTGCAGTCCTGCGATATACCGGGACTGCAGTATATGAACCGGGGGTTACTAGAGAGAGAGAGAGAGAGAGAGAGAGAGAGAGAGAGAGAGAGAGAGAGAGAGAGAGAGAGAGAGGAATATCATTTGATAATCTGAACAGCAAGTTTGTATTTTCCACTCTTTTACTACAATCTCTTGTGCTGGAACTGAAAAATCCATAGCAGATCCTTTCAGCTAAATGGATTTCCAAAAATTCCATTTATATAGCACAGGAACCTATATGCAATAGGGTTGGGTATGAACCAAAAAACACAGTATTTGTAGAAAATTGCTAATTTGTCAAAAAATCCATCATTTTTACTCATTAAAAGCAAAACCCCCAACATATATGAAACTTTTTTTTGCCATTTTGGGGGGCCCTTGCCATCTGTAGCCTCTGTCACTTTCCTGGGGGTCACTTTGAGGTTACATAAAGTAGACATCCTTAATCCAGACTTCATTGAACTTGCAGGAAATGTAGGGGAGTCAGGGGAAGCTTCTTTGCAATTGTGGTGTCTTGGGGTGCCTGTACGTGCATGCATTTTATAAGTTTTTTTAAAGAGGAGAAAAACTGGGAAACTGATTCATCAGTTCATCAAAAAAGGCATAAATTTGTGATTCATCAGTGTTGACTAATTATGAATCATGACAAATCACCATTCTTCCAATTCATGCCCATTGCATATCTTTTGCAGGCCTAAGTCTTTAGCAAGAGGGCGACAGAACCCACACTGCTGTGCAGCTACACTGCTTTCGCTGGGGCTGCAAACTATGAAATTTGCATGGCAACATCATTGCAAAATTTGAGCATAGGTTTTACAAGTCTTTTTTCCTGTGCAAGCTTCCTTCTAATTTGGCAAGGTCTCCCTCTTGTTTCAGTTCTAAACCAGTTTTCCCTTTACAGTTCATTCAGCTCAGGAGAGGGAGCAAAATCAGTCTAGAAATTGGTTGGACAAGAAACAAGTTCTAAAAATATGACTAGTTCTTTATTGATCAACTGTTTTAAATGCAGCATTAAAATATCAATATAAAATATCATTAAAACACACACACACAATTTCCATTTACTGTCTCCCTGCTGCAACTGTTGTTATCATGAAACAAGACACCAAAGGTATTCAGAAGAATATCACTGTTATGGACAGAGTTAGACTGCAGAGTGTTTTCATTAAACATTACAAGAGCAGTATAGTTGTCTTAAAGTGTGTCACCTCCACAATGTTTTTAAAAATGTTCATTTCTACTTACTTGGAAAAGTCGAATTCAGTAATTTCCCATCACTACATACAAAACTGAATGTTACTGTCAGGGAAAAAAATGCTATCACTCATAGTTAAGTAGGGACTGCCCCCTATTAATTCCTGGCCTTTTTATAAATATCAAATATAACACCTTTACCCTATATGCTCTCACCTGATCAAAGTCCTTTATCTCCTTGGAAAACTTGTATACTGAAACTTGAAAAGCCTAAACAGATGACATCGTATCGGCTGCCTTAGCATGAATTCATTTTATATGGTGCAACCAGAGCCAGTTGTACCTGTAAAAATAATCTAGCTGGGATACTGGATTACCCACTAAAATCCTGTTACTGTTACTGGTATGTTCTTATATAGTCTCATAATACCTGTGTCAACACTTGATTCATCCAGCCTGTGCCATCCATTTATATCTGTTGACTGTTGACACTCTGCTAGAACACTAGAGCACTGTGCAGGATCCCTACATCTATCTTGTCTTCGCTGCGAAGGACAGCACTTGCAAAATTGGAAGATTATACAATTTGGAAGAACTAAATGTAGCAGCAGTGGCAGAAAAACAGTATTAATATGAAACTGTCTTCCTCTCTTCTTCACTAAGATTAAATGAAACTTCATTTCTGTCTTCAGCACTCTCCAACCCCAGAATACCCCAGCATTGTTGATCACTACCTAAGGAAGAAACTTGATAACGATGCCAAAGATATGGAAAGAAGTTCTGATAGATATTAGTAAGGCTGAAGAATGGGAAGCTTTTGTGCAATTGCCATTTTCAGCAGTAACCACATGTTTTTGTGATGTCTTGTTCTATCCTCTGATAACACCCCCATAAGTGGAGTATCTATGTCAGGCATGTCCAAACTTTGGCCCTCCAGATGTTTTGGACCGCAACTCCCACAGTCCTTTGCCATTGGCAATCTAAGCCTAGAATTCTGGGAGTTGCAGTTCAAAACATCAGGCGGGCCGAAGTTTGGACATGCCTGATCTATGTGTTACTTCCCAATGCACCACTTTTTTAAAAAAATGACAGGCAATGTCCACACACAAAAGAAAGTTTCAGCATTCTACAAAATGGCACTTAAAGGGCAGTTAGGTATCTTGGGCTTGGACTTCTGCCCAATAGAGACTGACCCCATAGCAGATGTTATTGAACTTCAGCTCTCATCAACCTTTATTCTTGGTTATTATGTCTAAGGCTAATTGGAGTGGTCAGCCAAAGATATCCAGGGGGACCAAAGTTCTTTCCCCAGTTGTAAATCAGTCTAGATTCAAAGGATTGGAGTCTTCCTGCAGCACTCATTCAAATAAATTGTTCATAGGCTTTTTTGGTACATTAGCTATGATTAGCTGACAGCCTACTGTGAAAAAGGTGTAGATTCCCCAGGTCCACTAGACATACCCTTTTAGAAATATCTCTGGTAGTTACAGCCTCTCAAAAGTAACTATCCCCACCTCCCTCCACCCCCAGCCAAGTTGGAAATTTACACACACAGACACATGAAATTACAGCTATTGGAAAAACCTCCACAGGTGAGAAGATGAAACAAAATACAATCTCTAAGTACAAATCTGTACTATTCTTCTAAATGGCATGGGCAAACTTAACATGCTTTGGGTAAAAACACCTAAAAACAATTTTTTAAAATGGTATCAAAATAAGCAATAAAGACATTAAAACATATAACATTATATGGCTCAAGCATAACAGATTGTCTTTGACATAGCACAATTTAGAATATAGAGAAGGAATCTTTACTTGGAGATTGTTAAAGGAAAACGATATCACAACTTGACAGGGACATGAAATCCAGTTTCAAAGTGAGAGAAAATTAAGCCTTAATACTGACATGGTTTAGCATAGCCAAGAAGGAAGGTGTTCTTGGAACACATGTTTTTTTAAAAACAAATTGTCACAGTTAACTGTGCACACACACAAACTGCTATACTGAACTGTAATGCTGGAACACATCACAGAAGACCTACTACATCTAGTTATGCATAACTAATATTTCATTACTGTTGTGCTTTGACAGCAATGCTCTAAAGGCAGAACTCCCTAGTACAGATAGTACTTTCCCCCTTAGTTCTCAAGTCAAACCTCCAGGAAGAAACAAAAATGTCTTAGAGTGCAATGAAGCAAAGTAAACTGATATAAGAAGTCATAACCCAAGTATGCAGCTTTCCACTATAAAGATTGACAGGCGGTAATCAACGGTGGCATGTTTTGGTTTTGGACTCCTTCTTACGCAATTGGAGGATTTTAAAGTGTTTTCAGTAAATGAGTCTCAAAGTCAGAAGATCCCTCTGTCCTTTTAATAATGTGTTTTTAATTCTTCCTTTCCTGAACGCTCTTGCTGGAGGTTCTTTATTACAGGCATTCATACCATATATACTCTTGTCAACTTCACTGGCTACAAGAAGTTCATATGAACATATAAAAGCAATTGTTCCTTTTTAGAGTCTCTTGGTCTATTTAAGAAGGCAGAGGGATAAAATATGCTTGAGAATTCTTCAACCCTCTTTATCAGAGTTTTTTTTTTATTGTTGTTGTTTCCCCACTTCTAGGGATCTTTCTAGCTTGTTCTTGGAAAAGCTGTGTTTGGCCTTATAATCCATTCTGCATGAGGATTCACATGGTACAGATCTAGGAGGTAGGTGTCAGGGTCCAGGCAATGTTCACCTATTTGGGGAAAAAGGGGAAATTGTTAAAATTCTACAAAGTTATAGTCCTATCAATCCATCCTGAGTCTATAGGTATATACAGTACAGGTATTTCAAATGAATTATAGTGATGCCTTGAATTATGAAATTAATCCATTCCAACTGATATTTCATAGTTCAAATTTTTCATAGTTCAAAATGCCCATAGGAATGCACTGAAAACCGATTAATCAGTTCTGAAGGGAACGGATTACAGTAGGCTTTCAATGCATTCCTGTGGGAAGCCTGTCCCGACCCAGCAAAGGAGGGAAAGAACTTCCCCAGCTTTGCTGGGTTACCAGGAAACCTCCTCAACGAGCTGTCAACATCAGCTGTGTGGTGATGATGAATGGTGTTGCTTTATTCCTGCCACCCTGTCTCACTTTTGTAGCCATTTGGCTGAAGCCAGACTGGAAGGCAGGAGTGAAGCGTTGCCCCCTCCCTACCACCACATAACTGATTTTCCGGCAGATAGTGAGCCACCTGCACAGAGCCCAGTGGTGAGGGGGTGGCACGTTTTGAGCTCATTCGTAGCCCCTTTACTCTCCTGGCACTCCACTCTGGGTATCCCAAAAGCAGCATGCCTGGAGAGTAAATGGGCTACAAATGAGCACAAAAGGCACCACCATCCCCTCCTTCGCCCAGCTCTGTGCATATATATACTGCACCTATAGACTCTGTGACAACGGGAGAGCCCAGCAGGTTTTTAAATATATTGCTTTGGCAATGAGAGTGAAAGCCAGGATCCAAGCCACCACTGCCGCTCCCCCCCCTTAGTCCGGGTCTCTGTGCCATGCCGTTTTGAGGCAGAGACCCGGGCAAAAGGGTGGGGGTGGCAGCAGCAGCTTCTGCGTTCATTGGTAGCCCATTTACTCTCCAGGCACGCTGCTTTTGGGATGCCCAGAGTGGCATGCCTGGAGAGTAAACAGGCTACGAACAAGCCCACAAGGCGCCGCCACCCCCTCCTTCACGTGACTCTTTGCAGGTGGCTCACCACCCATTGGAGCCTCGACTGGGTTAGAAAGGGAGAGCCTGGCAGGGTTTTAAATTTAGTGCCTTGGCAGCGAGGGTGAAAGCCAGGATCCAAGCCACCACTGTCCCCTCCTTTCCCAGGTCTCTGTGCCAAGCCGTTCTGAGGCAGAGACCTGGGTGTAAAGGGGTGGGGTTGGCAGCGGCTTGTGTGCTCATTCGTAGCCTGTTTACTCTCCAGGCATGCAGCTTTGGGGAGTTGTTGGACCCTCACCAGGAGGAAAGGGGGGGACCCGGTCCTTTTCCCAGTCTGTCAAAATCAGGTGTGTGGTGGGTGGGAGGGGAGACAACACTTCACTCCTGCCCTCCAGTCTGGCTTCAGCCAAATGGCTGGAGAAGCCAGACCAGGCAGTGGGAGTAAAGAGCCGCTACTCACCACCTCCACACAACTGATGTTGACAGCTCCTTGAGGGGGTTTCCCGGCAACCCAGCAAAGCAGGGGAAGATGTTTCCCTGCTTTGCTGGGTCGAGAAAATCTCCCCCTATGAATGTTTTGAACAAGGATTAATTTAATTTTTTTGTTAATAAAAAAACTGCCATTTTTCATCATTTAAAATTGCCCTATACTGGCGGATTTCCTTTTGTAATTCAGGTTTTTCATTGTTCAAAGCATTTGTAATTCAAGACATCACTGTAATAAATTCCCCAGTAGCATAAAGATTTTGAGAAGCACATCTCATATAGGGTATAGCTACAAGCGAGTATAAAGCAAAAGAATTACATAGTGAACAAAAATGTAGCAACACTTAACTATCTTGTATAATATATTGTTTTAAGGTTTTAACTATAATTAATTGGCAGTTCTTGCCAGATCTGTTTGCTACAGATCAGACCTGGCTCTTTTGCCATGCTTAGCTGGCTGTTCTGGCCTACTCTCATTATTCTGTGCAGCTCTGTACGACTATCCTATTTATTCCTTGTGGGAACCTGGTCTTCTCATCAACTTTTTTGCTTCATTTTATCATTCCTTTATTCATTTTATTCATTTTATTTATTTATTTATTTATTTATTTATTTATTTATTTATTTATTTATTTAATATACTGCAACCATCTAGGAAAAAAGCTACTCTGGGTGGTTTACAAATATATACAAAATATAAAAACAGATTAAACAACTTAAAATAAAAATAAAAACTAATCAATCAAACCTAATAATCAAATCATAATAAAAGGAACAAATAAACAAATAAGCACAATTACAAAAAATCAAAATGCTATAAGAATTCAAAATAAGAAGAAATGGAAAAAATGACTAATAGAAAATTTTCATAAGGTGGGAAAAAGACAGTGTTGTATTTATATAAGTTGGTCGAATCAGAATAGGGGAACAATCAATGTTATTTAGGAGTGGAGAACAGCAGCAATAAGAACTGTTCACAACTAAATAAATAAATAAATAAATAAAATAAATAAATAAATAAATAAATAAAATAGTATTTTTCCTTTTTTGTTTGCTTTTCTCCACTATTTGTTGTATTTAGAGTCTGTGACGACCTGCTTTTATTTACTATTGTTGTTAACCGCCCCGAATTGCTTTGGGAAGACGGGCGGTATAATCATTCATAAATAAATAAATAAATAAATAAATAAATAAATAAATAAATAAATAAATAAATAAAAATTTCCACCCTTTTCCTTCTTTTATGTACAGTACTTGCCTTAGAGATATGCAAATTATTGGTTTTAGGCTGTAATTCCCAGAAAACTTCATGTGAAATTCTGGACGTTGTGGTCCAAAGACACAAATCTGCACACCTCTAACTCTCCTACTAACCAAGCTACAGAAACAAGTTAAAGTCTAATTTACCCCTGTGGTTGCTTGGATGGGAGTTTAAGCTTGGGTGGGAGTTTAGCTACATACCTGACACATATGCTGAGGCCAGAATAGTGTCAAATTGCACACATCTCTGCCAGTGTTTTCTGAATGATTTTGGCTTCTCTCTCTCTCTCTCTCTCTCTCTCTCACACACACACACACACACACAGAGAGACATGTAGGTGGGATACAATGGACGTTGTTCTTCTATCAGGGAGCAGTTTCACTTTTCCCCCGCAGCCTCCCATCCCACGCTGCACTCTCAAAACCTGCCTGAAGATCTGAGGTGGGATTTCAGAAGGCATGGGGAGCTGCAGAGAAAAGAGAAGGCAGCCTTGCCCTCTGATTTTCATCCCAGCTGCGTGAGACTCTTTTCCATGCGTGTGCATGAAAATCACCTCCCAGCGCAGGTTTTGTCATGACCATAACAAAAATGGGCGTGCCATGTGAGCGAGGCTTTCCCACCCCCTTGTGGAGGGGAAGGGAGGCGTGTGCACATGCCTTAGAGCAGTGGTTCTCAACCTGTGGGTCCCCAGATGTTCCTGGACTACAACTCCCAGAAATCCTGGCCAGCTCAGCTAGTGATGAAGACGTCTGGTGGTTGCCGCCCAGGAACATCTGGGGACCCACAGGTTGAGAACCACTTCCTTAGAAGGAACCTTGACCGTTACTCTATCAAACATTGGAGCTGCTCAAAAGAATGGCATGTTTTAAAACATGGATTTTTAATATCAAGAGTTTTTAAAGTTGGAATTTCTCTTATATTATACATTGTATATTACAAAGGCCTATAGCCATAAGCAATAAAGTTTTGACTGACATTTAGATATATTGGCTCACCAAATAAGGTGGACTTAAGCCTCCATACATATACAGTATGCAGTTTTGTTTAATTTTTGAAACCTGTCACTTCTCTTCTCTACGGGACACATGGCTCACCAAGGGGAAGAGGAAAGATGAAGAAATATGTACAGGCACTGTCCCAGAACCAAGCTAGTTTCCCGCATATTAGACACAATATGAGAGAGTGTGCCATCACATGAATGAAATATCAAAGCTGAACATGGGATTGAAGGGTTTTTTTAATGACATGGCAATGGTCCCAGGAAACTAAACATTCTGTTTTAGAGGGCTTTTCACTTCTCTCTCTCTCTCTCTCTCTCTCTCTCTCTCTCTCTCTTCTCTTTCTTTTCTGCAGCAGCTCCTGCCTGCAGTTGCCTGATATCACATATATCCCTACCCATCCCTGTATTTTCCCAGTATGTTACTAACCAGCTAGTAGAATTCATATGTTATAACCTGCACATTAAAACAAATAAATGCTAGAATTCTAAAAGTACATACATATGTTGCCACCAACTTCATATAGTAGCAAATTCATTGAATCCACAGAACCATTGCTGAAAAACAAAATATAACTGTTATAACCAAACCTCAGAGCAAGTAATCTATTATATATACATGTACACATCTATCTATCTATCTATCTATCTATCTATCTATCTATCTATCTATCTATCTATCTATCTATCTATCTATCTATCTATCTATCTATGGCATTATTCACTCCCTTGTCATAGGCATGCATGAGACTGCAGAAGAAGAGTGTTTACCAACTTAATTCACTATTCTGCTCATTTAAGTGTCCTAACATCTTTCATCTGCCTCAGTCTGGAATATCTTATAAATGGGGCACATTTCTACTTTTGTGTCCCAGTTGATCAGTGATTAAAACAGGCTGAACTGTGCTTTTCATTGTAAGGCTAATTACACTGCTGACAATGAGGCCTGTAATAAGACTTCCTGGGGTAGGAACTGGCAAGCCACCCCGATTTTCCTGCCAAGAACATCCCATGGTCAGAAACAAAAGGCTAAAAGATATGACGCTGGAAGATGAGCCCCTCAGGTCGGAAGGTGTCCAACATGCTACTGAGGAAGAGCGGAGGACAAACAAGTAGCTCCAGAGCTAATGAAGTGGCTGGGCCAAACCGATAACGCTCAGCTGCAGATGCCTGGAAGAGAAAGGAAAGTCCAATGCTGCAAAGAAATATACTGCATAAAACCTGGAATGTGAGATCTATGAACCAGGGTAAGCTGGATGTGGTCAAACGTGAGATGGAAAGAATAAACATTGACATCCTGGGTATCAGTGAACTTAAATGGACAGGAATGGGTGAATTCAGTTCAGATGACTATCACATCTACTACTGTGGGCAAGAATCCCAAAGAAGAAATGGAGTAGCCTTCATAGTCAACAATAGAGTGAAAAAGCAGTGCTGGGATACAACCTAAAAATGATAGAATGATCTCGCAAATTCCAAGGCAGCCCTTTGAACATCACAGTAATCCAAGTTTATGCACCAACTACCAGTGCTGAAGAGTCTGAGATTGACCAATTTTACGAAGACTTACAAGAACTTCTAGAACTGACACCAAAGAAAGATGTTCTTCTCATCATAGGGGATTGGAATGCTAAAGTAGGGAGTCAAGTGATAAAAGGAATAACTGAAGTTTGGCCTTGGAGTTCCAAATGAAGCAGGGCAAAGGCTAATTGAATTTTGTCAAGAGAACAAGCTGGTCATTGCAAACACTCTTTTCCAACAACACAAAAGGCGACTCCACATGGACATCACCAGATGGACAATACCGTCAGATTGACTATGTTCTCTGCAGCCAAAGATGGAGGAGCTCTATGCAAAAACAAGACCTGGTGCTGACTGTGGCCAGATCATCAGCTTCTTATTTCAAAATTCAAACTTAAACTGAAGAAAGTAGGGAAGATCACTGGGCCAGTTAGGTAGAACCTAAGTCAAATCCCATATGAATACACAGTGGAAGTGAAGAATAGATTCAAGGAACTAGATTTGGTGGACAGAACACCTGAAGAATTATGGATGGAGGCTTGTAACATTGTACAGGAGGCTGCAATGAAAAATATTCCAAAGAAAGGAAAATGCAAGAAAGCAAAGTGGTTGTCCAACGAGGCCCTTAGCGGAGGAGAGAAGGGATGCAAAATGCAAGGGAGAAAGGGAAAGATACAGAAAATTGAATGCAGACTTCCAAAGAATAGCAAGGAGAGACAGGGCCCTTCTTGAATGAACAGTGAAAGAAATGAGGAAAACAACAGAAAAGGAAAAACCAGAGATCTGTTCAAGAAAATTGGAGATATTAAAGGGGTATTTCGGGATGGATATGATAAAGGACAAAAATGGTAGGGACCTAACTGAAGCAGAAGAGATCAAGAAGAGATGGCAAGAATATACAGAAGAATTATATCGAATCTGGATGTCCCTGATAACCAAGATAGCGTAATTGCTGACTTGGAGCCAGACATCCTGGAAAGTGAAGTCAAGTGGGCCTTAGAAAGCATTGCAAACAACAAGGCCAGTGGAGGTGATTCAATTGAACTCTTTAAAATCTTAAAAGAGGATGCTGTAAAGGTGCTGCATAAGATATGCCAGCAAATTTGGAAAACCCAGCAGAGAGGACTGGAAAAGATCGGTCAAAGGAAATGCCAAAGAATGCTCCAACTATCGCACAATTGCACTCATTTCACATGCTAGCAAGGTTATGCTCAAAATTCTACAAGGCAGGCTTCAGCATATGTGGAAAGAGAACTTCCAGAACTACAAGCTGGATTTCCTGGGAGGAACTAGAGATCAAATCGCCAACATGCGCTGGATTATGGAGAAAGCCAGAGAGTTCCAGAAAAACATCTACTTCTGCTTCATTGACTATGCCAAAGCCTTCGACTGTGTTAACAACAAACTATGGCAAGTCCTTAAAGGAATGGGAGTGCCTGACCACCTTATCTGTCTAAGAAATCTATATGTGGAACAAGCAGCAAAAGAACTGGATATGGAACAACTGACTGGTTTAGAATTGGGAAAGGAGTACAACAAGGCTGTATACTGTCACCTTGCCTATTTAACTTATATGCAGAGTACATCATGAGAAAGGCCGGTCTGGATGAATCACAAGCTGGAATTAAGATTGGGACGGAAATATCAACAACCTCAGATACGCAGATGATACTACTCTAATAGCAGAGAGTGAGGAAGAATTAAAGAACCTCTTAATGAGGGTGAAAGAGGAGAGTGGAAAAAATGGGCTGAAGCTCAACATCAAAAAAACTAAGATCATGGCCACTGGTCCCAGCATGGCAAATAGAAGGGGAAGAAATGGAGCCAGTGACAGAGTTTATTTTCTTGGGCTCTCACTTCAGATGGCGATCAGCAATGAAATAAAAAGACGCCTGCTTCTTGGGAGGAAAGCAATGGCAAACCTAGATAGCATACTAAAGAGCAGAGACATCAGTTTGCCAACTAAGGTCAGGATGGTTAAAGCTATGGTTTTTCCAGTAGTGATGTATGGAAGTGAGAGCTGGACTATAAAGAAGGCTGATCGCCGCAGAATTGATGCTTTTGAGCTGTGGTGCTGGAGGAGAGTCTTGAGAGTCCCCTGGACTGCAAGGAGATCAAACCTATCCATCCTGAAAGAAATCAACTCCGAATGTTCACTAGAAGGACAGATTTTGAAGCTGAGGCTCCAGTACTTTGGCCACCTCATGAGAAGAGAGGACTCCTTGGAAAAGTCCCTGATGCTGGGAAAAATCGAAGGCAAAAGGAAAAGAGGACGACAGAGAATGAGATGGTTGGACATCACCAACCAAAATGAATTTGACAAAACTCCGGGAGGCAGTGGAGGATAGGAAGGCCTGGCGAGCTCTGGTCCATGGGGTCACGAAGAGTCGGACACGACTGAACGATTGAACAACAACAACAACAACATCTTTCATAGATTCATTCTATTCTATTCTATTCTATTCTATTCTATTCTATTTATATACTGCCCGATTTTCACCAAGGGAACAATATAAAGTAAGCAAAAAAATGAACAATGAAATAAGCAATGCAGGAAACAATAACACCAATCAGCAACAATAAATTGTAAAAAACCTCAGGGCCAAGCTAGTAAAATTACAAAAGGTACAATATGGCAGCAGAAAACCATACGGAAAAACAGACCACATTAAAGATGCATCAACCTCCTTTATCAGCAAAAGCAGCCTTAAAAAGCTAAGTTTTAACTGCTTCTTGAAGGCCGAAAGGGGCTCCATAGTCCTAAATTCACTGGGAAGGTGATTCCACCATACTGGGCCTGCCACAGAGAAGGCACGAGACCTTAGGTGCCTCCCAGGGAGTAGCAGCCTAGAGAGAAAGGGACTATGATATCCTGGTGGGCCAGGCCAGTGCTGACCTTAGGAAGAACCCCTTCCTTCACCACGCAGCAAAAGATCAAATGCAAAGATATTGTCCCGTGGAGTCAATAATAAATCGGGACAGCCTTGCATTTATGGATGTCATGAAATCCCACCCTACCAAAGGGAACCACAGCATGAATGTAGAAACTAGCCTTCACTGCCTAGCAGTTCTCTAGCGGGCTGGATGAGCTTTGCCTATATTAGCAGAATGAATGAATGAATGAATGAATGAATGAATAAGTACTTTATTGCGGTCAATGACCAGGTACTTTTACAGGTAGGTGATGCAAACTGCTCATTTAGAGATGCTCCTGGCAGCACATCACTCACGGTCGGTACTGGCAATTCATGGGAGCTGTAATTTAAGCATGCTTAAAATTTGCTAGCTTGCCACACAGAGAGGATATGATTCCCAGGGTCTCCTGGGAAGAGATAATGAAAGTTCAGGAATGAGGTATCAATGTGTGTTTCTTGGTTTTAAATCCTAGCAAAGGACATGTTTCTCGAGAGAAAAAGGCTAAAAAATCAATATCGATCCACAGTACTCAGCTTGTTTCAACAGCCAATTTGGAGAAAGCTAGAATGTGTGTGGGGGGGAGGGAGGCCGCAGTAGCCCCAGGTGGAAACAATTGCTGTTAATAGAGAATTAAGTACTAATGCCTCAAATCTACACTAGCATGCCCAAGAGTCCCACTCCATTATTTACCTCCTCTTTATCAATATATACTTCAGCAGCTAAATAGTTCAGTGAGTTAAGTATCTGGCTGTGGAGCTGGTAGTTGGAAGTTCAATTCCCACTGTGTCTCTTAGAAGAGTGAGCCTGTGTAACCTTGAGCAAGTCACTCAGTCCCAGGACACCCCTGGTAGAATGGACTAGTAAACCACTTCTGAGTATTTTACACCTACAAAACACTGTAAGGAATCACCATAAATCAGATTTGACTTGATGGCATGACATTAGTAACTTCAAGAATCCCCCTAACAAATGCAGCCAATTTTGGATTAGGTCACTTAATATTGTCAAACTGTGATTGTAGTATAATGTGTCTTTATCACACACACTCCCAATTTCCCCTTAGATAGCTCAGAACAGCCTGGAGATGGCTATTTGTGACT
This sequence comes from Phrynocephalus forsythii, assembly GCA_029282475.1. Taxonomy (NCBI): domain Eukaryota; kingdom Metazoa; phylum Chordata; class Lepidosauria; order Squamata; family Agamidae; genus Phrynocephalus; species Phrynocephalus forsythii. Next base: position 97,917,089 of record JAPFRF010000005.1, read on the forward strand.
TCCCATCTGGGTAGTTTACAGGGCCACACCTGCTTAACCTCAACAGAACAATTGTGCACATTCAGACTGTGTCTTTGCCCCATAAGATGGCATAGGTCAGTGATGGCGAACCTTTTGGAGACCGAGTGCCCAAACTGCAATTCAGAACCCAAATTTTCACCAGGCCAAAACTCAGTATTCCCATTAAATTTATAAAAGAGACAAATGTAACAGCCTACATTCAAATGTTTGTTCCAATTAGAGTGTGCCCATTTAATCAATGGAGCTTATGCTGCAATTAATTTACCAACTTTCCTATGATTCAATGTGTGTGCTCCATTTGGGACTAGCAACTGGGTTCAGGTTAAAATTAGAGATGGGCCTGAATCAATTTAGGGCACTCTTGAGAAAATTCATTTCATGGCAGCACAGTTGTCACATGGTCCCTCTCCCCACTTCCTGGGCCAGCTGAGCCATTCTCCTTGGTCATCAGTAGCAAGCCAATTCGACCAGGAGCTTGGACATCCTGATCCCATCTCCTCTAGGAGCTGTCTCCTTGCCAGGGTTTTTGGTTGGTGGAGGATGTGGGGATGGGTCAGCCGACCTCCTGGCCAGAGTGGAATGCCACCAGCAACAAAGCAAAAGCAAGGTGTTCTGCTTATATACCGCACCATACCACTTTAAGTAGTCTCTGGGCAGTTTACAGTTTAATTACAGTATGCAGGCTACACATTGCCCCCCCCCACAAGCTGGGTACTCATTTTACCAACCTCAGAAGGATGGAAGGCTGAGTCAACCATAAGCCTGCTACCTAGGATTGAACCCCAGGGCATGAGCACAGTTTTAGCTGTAGTACAGGTATTTAACCACTGTGCCACAAAGCCCTGATGGTGTTGCATATAAAGGTGAACAGCTCTGCCAGCCTTGGGGGTGGGATGGGGAAAGGGAAAAAAATTCATCAAGGGTGGGGAGTGAAATTGATTCAGGCTAATCTCTAAGTAAAATTCGTCCTGGAATGTCAATCAAAACCAATGGTGGTAGTTGTCTACATTTCTACTTTTCTCTCAAACTGGAATAAGCCTTCTGTTTGCCACAGATAGTAAGTATCTTAACATTGTCTCACCAGGCCAAAACTCAGTATTCCCATTCAATTTATAGAAAGCAATGATTTTATGATATCAGACATAAAGAAGCTTAATTGAAACTTACATGTTTAGGACAAATAATATATACTCTAAAATGCTTACATTTTATGGGTTTGTTACCACTTGTGGATGAATTCTTAAATATATTAATATTAATGATGATGATGAGCCTCCACATCAATTCTGACTTACAGCAATCCTTTTCAGGGTTTTTCAGTGAGTGGTTGACCATTCCCTTCTTCAGGTGGTCCTCTCACACTGTGCAGCTTGTCCAAGGCTACACATATTGGCTCTACTCGTGGAAGGCACAGTGGGAAATTGAACTTCAAACCCCTGGTTCCATTGTCTGATACCTAAACCAATACGTTATCCAGCCAGCTAAAGAATGATTAACTTCTCAATCTCTCATAAAGTGGATTCTTTCCCTTTGGCATCTTGTTTCCTCCTTTTACTCTTCAAACTGCAAGTTTAGGGTCAAAATTAAGTCAACATAAGCAAATTTTTCAAATTTTCTTATTATAGAAAACAAATTATTCCTCAGAGTGGCTTTTCAGCTGACCAAGAATATCCTACTCTTACAGAAGTGTAAATGAATTATATGCTCCTTAGGAAACTATATTGAATTAGATTTAAGTCAAATGCATCCTATACTGAGTCAAGTTCATCTTATATTGAGTTAACTTCATCTTATCCACATATGGTTCTGGTCCAGCATTCCATGTGCCTACAAAAGCTGCTGCTCATAAAGCAGGTATACCCACCCAAAGGTTTCTCCACTTTGAACATCCTGGAAAACAAGTCCATTTCTTTTTATAGGCTTTCCCCTCAACCCAATCTCCATGAATAAAAGCACTTTGCATACTGCATCTCAGAAGGCTACATATTCCTCCTAGGCTAGGAGGAAGGCAGCATGTGAAGCCAAACTACATCTCCCTTATAGCTATCCTGGAGGACGACAGAGCTATTACCATTTGATCAGGCTGACTGTGTTGACGATGTTCCAACCATTCTGACACAGGTTCTTCTGGAATTGCCTCAGGACATCAGCCACTTTGATTCCATTGTTTAAGTGAACTTCTAGAGAGTCCTTCAGGAATAGGGAAGCTTGAACTTTTACAACTTTGGATGGCTGAAGGAGAAGAGCACATGGAGGAGGAAAACAACAACACAGGTGTAAGAAAATCCAGGTAGTGGTAGAAAATTCAACTATCTGTACAAAAAGAAGACTTATGGGAGTTACCAGGCGCCGAGTTTAAAGATGATCATTTTCAAGTATCTACTATGTATGCCTTCCACTAGACCAGGCACTGATGGCAAAAGACAAGCCTTCTGAAAAGCAATGAACATTATAGTATGTTCTATTGCATAAAGTGAACTGAATGGATGCGAGCTCCCCCTGGTGTTTAATCAGGGCGAAATTCTAATGTTTCAAGCAGGAATTACCTCTGACATCAGAAAAACCCAAATCATTAATTTATTTTAAAACGTAATATGTCAGGAATCACCAAAGCTGATTGCTCACAATCAGACCCAGAGACCTTGTCTCCTCTGGGACCTAAAATATTCACACATAAAAGACTACCAGAAGGGACTAGATTTATGAAACAATGGGGGAGAGGAGACTGTCTCTCTCCCTCCCTTTGCTATCATATCAGTGTAAAAGTAGAAACACATAGAATAATAAAAATTAACAATTTAAAAAGAAAAAAGACAACAGTTCTTCGCTCTGCGACCAACTCCAAACTCCATCATGAGTTTACTGTAGTTGCTAAATCACAGCAGAAGAGCCTAGGTTATTATAGCTATTATACCTTGCTATTATCCTTTTCCAATACAGAATCATTTTTTTAAAAAACTCCAAATCACAACATTCTCCAAAAATTTATTACCCAGCATTCTGGGAGTTCCACCCACAAACACGCAGGGATGTTGGCACATCTTCAGGCCTGAGTCCCAAATCCAAAGCCTTGAGTTTGAGTTTCAAGCCTCCCTACCTGATCCTGATCCCTCCACCCATGCACCCAGCTGATGTTTGTACAACTCCAGGTAGGGAAGTAAGCTCACTGTCTCTGACCATGTGACAGTGTGACAAGTTAGACAGAACAGTCATGACTCCCTATCCTTGAAAATTCATACCTGCCAACACCTTCATTTCAATCATCTGGATATGAATGACCCCTCCTTCTAGTTGTTCTTCTAAGACTTCCTTCCAGTGGATGGTGGTTCCTCAGGAGATACCATCAATCGAGTACAAAGAGCAACTATCTCTACGAAGCACCACAGGAGGAAATGATAGCCTAGACTGGAAAAGCTTTGTCCTTTCCAGATGAGTGAAATGAAGTCATCGGCAGATACCTGTATGTGTTTGTGAGCTGGAATTCCTAGAATTCTGCTTGGAGAGTTCTTGGAGTCTTCTGGGATATGGAGTTTTAAAAAGGGAGGGGAGAATGGCACATCTTTTTCACTACTCTAACTCTAGCACTCTTTCATTCCCCGAGAGCTGCCAAGACAGCTGGATTCCAGCACACCTTACTTCTAAAACATCCTGGGCACCAACAGTTTATTTTCTGGGACTTCAATGAGAAATAACTACTACTAATGTTACTGGTAATGGGGCCTACTCCTGTCTCCACCTATAAGCCCCAGCCTTCCAGAAGATATGCACATGTTCTCCTCAACCTTGAAAGTAGATGCAATTTTTCCTTGGATTTTACTGGAATGAATTGAAAAAAAGACTTACATATAGGCATTCTATAGCCTGCACAATTAAATCCCACCCTTAATGGAAGCCTTCCAGAAGATATGCACATGTTCTCCTCAACCTTGAAACTAGATGTAATTTTTTCCTTGTAGTTTACTGGGATGAAAATGCCTTCCAAACTGTCTGGGCTGGACGAAGATGGATCCACCCCAGGAGATCCCTGGGACGGATGCATCTTCCCACAGCCCGGATACCTTGGAAGGGAAGTGCTTACCTCAGGGTACCCTCACCCCCAAGCTGATTTTAACAGGTTGGACTTGTCAAAGTCAGCTGTCTAGCTGATTAAGGGGGATTGGGACAGGCTTCCCATAGGAATGCATTGAAAACCTATTAATCCATTCCCTTCAGAACTGATTGATTTTCAATGCATTCCTATGGGAAACTGCTGTTCGACTTACGAATTCTTCGACTTCCGAAGATGCTTTTGGAATGGATTAAAATTGTTAAGTCAAGGTACCACTGTATCAAACTTTCCCCCAATCAGTGCTTTGTTTTGCAATATGCAATGCCCACCCTTCCCTGTTACCTCCATACTTTGTCTTGAAGATAGCCACAGACCATGAACCATTTCCAACCACTGGTTTTCTAGTATGTGCCCTTATCTAATCCTAGTGCATACCATTAAACAAACAAAAGAGTTTACAAGGAGCTGCTGGCAAAATCCCTTGAAATTCTGCTCCCCCACACACACACACTCATTCTCTATGGGTCACACACAAAATTCCTAAGCTTAAGCTCTTGTTTCCAAATGCCCCCAAATGATATCAAATGGGCCTGCTCTAGCCCCACTCTAATGAGAGAGACAGCTGGGGGGGGAGGCAAATAGGGAGGATGGTACTCACTTCATTGTGGTTCTTTTCAGTCTTTTCCTTATCTGCATGAATCTTTCTTAACAGGTTCCTAATCCTCTTGTCATAGAATTGGTGCTTCCTACTGCTGCTCTCATTCAGTTTTCTCACTTGGGTTACCAAGAAGGAAGGCACCTAGAAGAAAGAGGGGAGAAAGAAGAGATCTCCAGTGAGGAGACAGGAAAAAAGGCCAGTTTCATGGAAAGGTCTATTTATTTATATCCAGTATTTTCTTCCATGGAGCTCAGGATGGTCTATTTGGTTCTTTCGCCTCCATTTTATCAGTGGCATTTGGAGTGCCCAGGCACAAAGTCAGTTTTGGTGCTCTTTCCTCCCCCCAACTGTGTCTCATCCACCCAGCAAGGGGGGGGCAGGATCCTGGAGGAATTGTGGGGGGAGGGGAAGAAGGGTCTCTCCTTCTCATGCCCTCTTTGTGGGTCTCCTTTCCAATTAAGGCTCTCCTGTGCAAACCACAAAGTATGTGGATAGCGCCAAGCAGGCAATTTTTTCTCAAGCCCCGTAGCATGCTTCCCCCTCCCCCTTTCCCTGGCTAAGGCTTGGTGGTCATTAGCCCGGAGAAAGGAGGAGAGGGAAGCAGGTGATGGATCCCCCCAAGCAGCACCTCCGCTGCATGCTTCCCTCTCCTCCTTTCCCCAGGCTAACGATTGCTAAGCCATAGCGGAAGGGGGGGGAGCAATCAATGGAGGTGCTGCTTGGGGAAAAACACAGCCTGCTTCCCTCTCCTCCTTTCCCCTGACTAAGTATTGCCAAGCCTTAGAGGGGTGAAAGGAGGACTGCTGGAGGGATGGTGCGTGGCTCTCTCCTCCTGCTCCCCCTTCAGGAGCCCCCAGAATGCACTCTTCTGCCCCTCCCTAGTTACGCCAGTGCATTTTATCACAATAACAACTTTGTTAGGCAGGTGACATATTTTCAGATTGGGGCTATTCACACTCCAGGAAAGATTCTCAGCTTCAGTACTACAACTCGTGGATACTGACGTGCTGGAGAAAAGGAGAAGAACTTTCACAAGAATGGGTCCTTTCTGGTTTTAAAGTGAGCATGCTCTTTGTGTGTGTGTGTGTGTGTGTGTGTGTGTGTGTGTGTGTGTGTGTGTGTGTGTGTGTGTGTGTGTGTGTGTGTGTGTGTGTGTGTGTGTGTGTGTGTGAGTGAAACATTGCCCTGGGTCCACAGTTAGTCACATATAGGAGGCGATTCCACTAAAATCAAGGTGCTTGAGTTAATCAACATACATATCCCTTTGGAAATAACTTACAGTCCAGAGCAAATCCTGATAATGGATCATCATCTGTACAATGGCGGCAGCCCCCTCGGCCAGCTGTTTCTCCTTCCCTTCTGGGATTTTGTTTGGCAAGCCCTTGTGCATGAAGAGATTTGGTGCAATGACAGTGGAAACATTCCAAAGGTTCATCTTGTTTCTTCTTTCTCTTGAAACAACCAGCTTCAAAAATTCCAGCAGGGCCTGGACATTTGGGAGAAATAATCTTATTGCCAGATACCAACTGAAAACATGTTAGCTTGTCAAGGGCCCACAACCTCTCAGATCTACTTCAGTCAAACAGCACAAGAAGTCTGACACTTTCACCATTTGTGTTACGAGGCCCCTTATAAAAATGGGAGCCACAGAGCCTTAAAGGGGCAACTGAAGGAGCCAATGAGTGAAACTGTCTTTATACATTTGAAGACAATTCTTTGGCCTGCCTCACTAATGTATGGTTCAAGTTGATGGTTGTAACTCAGAGGCATTCTGGGAACCCCAGTCAAAAAGTAACTTTTACAGACTCTTCCTAAACTTCAAGAGTGACGTTTGCTACACACACAAAATTGCTATGTCAACCAATGCAACAGAAGATTATCATGTTACCTTCAGGGTGTTCCGGTTTGGTTCTGGCAAAATCAGGATAAGCAAATTGAGAGCCTGCAACCTCTGTTTAGTATCTGGGATATCTGTAGCAGAGAAAGTAATGTAAGCTTACACATCTTTGAATGGGAAGTCTCTGATTCAGGAGCTTACAGCCCAGAATTAAGTCCAATGTTAATCGTATAAGCAGTTTGCATCATATGGCAGGCTATCCATAAAAAAACCTGCTCCACAATAAAAATGCATGCCACCCAAAGCAATAGTCAAAAGGACTCTGGCCTCTTGAAGATTCCTTGAAGAGTCCAGTAAAAACTAGACTGCACCATTTCACACCTAGACTAGGGAATGACTATTTTTTGGTGGTTGTTGTTTTGGACTCCAAATATCAGAATTCTCAATTATGAGAGTTCTACCTGACAGGAAGAACAGCGACAGACACCTGAATCAGTTTCAGCCCCCATTTTGAAGAGGAAGGCACACACACACACACACACACACACACACACACACACACCGGTGAGCCATATTTAGGTGACTGTAGCTCCCATACGAAACTCCCAGAACAGAGAATTCTATGATCTGCAGTCCCCCCCAAAAATGTGAATAGCACAGACTAACCCACACCATTCAACCAGAGCATTAAAGAGAAAAATAACCAGTAAACCATATTGGGTATAGCAGAATGCATCCTGCATAGCACTGGGGAAATCAACATCTGTGGCAATAGGAATTCTTAGAAATAGTTATGATGTGCAGATAATGCCATGCAGAAATATTTACTTCAGAAGAAAGTACAGTTTATCTATTCTTGTCCTTATTGTAAAAGCTTATTTTTAAATATTATTTATTTAAGTATTTATAGGAGCCTCGTGGCACAGTGATTAAATTCCTGTAATGCAGCTAAAACTGTGCTCACGACCTGGGGTTCAATCCCAGGTAGCAGGCTCATCATGGTTGACTCAGCCTTCCATCCTTCTGAGGTCAGTAAAATGAGTACCCAGCTTTCTGGGGGGGGGGGGGCAATGTGTAGCCTGCATACTGTAATTAAAACTGTAAACTGCCCAGAGACTACTTGAAGTGGTATGGGGCTGTATATAAGCAGAACACTTTGCTTTAAACAATAACACAAATTATCACATCTGCATTGTACTTTACATTTAAGGTGCTCTGGAAAATTTAGGTTATTTTCAATTTCCCATGGCCACATCAGTGGCCTCTAGAGCTGAGCAAGAAATACCACGTCTCACCTCTGAAGTCCATGCCTAACAGTGTACCCACCATTATTATAAAAAGGTAAAAGGTAAAGGTTTCCCCCACACATGTGTGCTAGTCATGTCCGACTGTAAGGGTGGTGCTCATCTCTGTATTCAAGCCGAAGAGCCAGTGTTGTGTAAGTCCATGGCCATGTGGCCAGCATGGCTGAAAGGAAACAATTTTACCTTCCCACTTTTTATGGCAGTACCTATTTATCTACTTGCATTTACTAGCTTTCAAACTGCTAGGGTGGCAGGAGCTGGGGTTATCAGTGAGAGCTCGCTCCGCTGTGTGGCACCTGGGATTCAAACTGCCGAGCTGCTGACTTTGCAGCCCACAGTTTTCCGAAGCCTCAGTCCACTGAGCCACCACACCCCTCACCATTATTATACTTACCGTATATACTCGAGTATAAGTCAACCCGAGTATAAGTTGAGGCCCCTAATTTAACCCCCCAAAACTGGGGAAATGTATTGACTCGAGTATAAGTCTAGGGTGGGAAATGCAGCAGGGCCTGGCAGCTCCTCCTTTGTGAGCTGGGGGAGTGGTGTGTGATGTTTAAAATGACTTTTAGCCACTGAGGCAAGCGCTTGGGTCAGTGGCTAAAAGTCATTTTAAACATTGCATGCTGCTCCCCTGTGATGCAGAGGGGGGTCATGAGAAGCGGCACACAATGTTTAAAACGACTTTTAGTCACTGACCCAAACACTTGCCTCAGTGGCTAAAAGTATTGACCCGCATATAAGTTGAGGGCCCCTTTTTTCAGCCCCAAATTAGGGCTGAAAAACTAGGCTTATATTCGATTATATAGAGTACTTCCTAATGTGCCTGACAAGGAAGAACACAGAGAAACAAGTATTTAAGGTGGCCAATGGCTGCCAATTTGGGGTCAAGGACTCACTTTGCACAGCCGAGAAAGCAGGTAGGTATTCTGCTGTCAACAGAGGAGAAGGAAGTTCTCGGATAAACCTCTTCAGCAAGCCGGATACATCATTCTGATGCACCTCATCCCACTGGAAGAAGCCAGTGTAGAATTCATTTTCTAGCTTTTGTTCCAGACTCTAACGGCAGAAGAAAGAGAGGCAGGCTTTGATAAGTAGAAATATCTCAGAGGAGGGGAGAAAAAGGAAAGAGGAATAAGACCAGAGTTTTCACTAAGCATCTCTGGCTATTTCGTTGCCTCTGCCTCAGAAAAGTATTTAAAGAAATTGTGACTGAAGCAGAATTATCTGAAGAAAAAGTTGTCTAACATTCACTAAACTTGGACCAAACACAGACATGTGGGGATGGAACCCTATACAGACATAGGTTTATTTTAATTTATAGACCCTCATGTCTTCCCATCATTGCTTCTGTCTGCTTGATGGGAGATTGGATGTTAGAAAGCACTGAAACACTAATATTCTAGTAGTGCTCTTTAAAAATGAGGGAAATTAAAGATGTTCCACTTAGAGGGAGAAAAGTGCTACCTTAAGAAAAGCCAGCTCGAGATCTCTGTAACGTTTAATTATGATGTCCTTTCCACAAGTGCTGGAACAGGACAACCAAGATCATTTGGAAAGATCTTTAATATTTATGGCATGTTTGCTTGCAGCTGCCCCCTGCTGGTGAGGTCAGGAATATGGGCTATCACACTCAGGCCTTTCTACCAAAAAGTTTGCAAGTAATAGCAAACATGAGAAAAGTCTCATGTTCAGTCCTTCTGAAATCGAGATGCTTAGAGGGTAGAGGCTTTGCTCAAATGAACAACAGCATGTCTGAAGATGATGTGATAGTGTGTAGGCACTACTTCTGAATAAGAATCCAGAATTTTCAGCATTCTTGCTCACACCTAGCATTCGCATGTACACGCAACCATGTTCTCTTCTGGCTAAACCCTGCTAATATAAACAAAGAAAGGAGGCTGGGGACAGGACAAGACACTCTCTTGAATAATGCTAGGAACAGCCTGAACTCTAAATTTTCACACAGTTACGCAATTGCAAACAAATGGTTTTCAACATTTCCACTTTCAGAGAACATCTGCCACATTAACATGCCTGTTGAGGTTCTTCTTAATTTCTCCTGCATACCGTACAAGATTCTGTAGCACACTCTCCACTGAGCCAGAACACTACTGTAGCTAGCCAGATGGAGTGGGTGGGTTGGAGCTACTCCCAAACATTTTAAGCACTAACTCGGAGTTGAGTCATGGCTACTGGACTTCTTTTTTGAGAGAGAAAAAACGTTTCGCTGTTCATCCAAACAGCTTCATCGGTCTGAATACAGCTAGTGCAAGAGACCTTCTTATAGTCAGCTTGACCTCTTGTCCCCTGGTCTGATTGGCTGATAAGATGAACAAAGCCTGAATAGGAAGAACAAGGGATCAGAAGAACAAGGGATCAGTCTGAGACCCAGACCCGACGGAAGAACCTGGTCATTCCCTACATGGCGGGAGTGTCGGAGAAGCTTAAAAGGATTTTTGGCAAACACCACATCCCTGTTTATTTCAAACCCATGAACACACTAAGGCAGAGACTTGTCCACCCAAAGGATCCGATACCAAACCATAAAAGGAGCAATATAGTATATGCAGTCCAATGCAGTGAAGAGTGTTCAGACCTCTACATTGGAGAAACTAAACAGCCATTAAACAGAAGAATGGCCCAACATAGGAGAGGTAACAGCTCAGGACCAGAATCAGCAGTACACCTCCATTTGAAGGAAAAAGGCCACTCTTTCAAAGATGAGGATGTACACATATTAGACAAAGAAGAGAGGTGGTTTGAGAGAGGAGTAAGGGAAGCCATTCATGTTAGCATTGAAAATCCCTCCCTCAACAGAGGTGGTGGGCTCCAGCATAGTCTATCTGCTACTTATCAGGCTGTACTTTCCAAAGTACCCAGGCAAATCAAGGAGCCTTCACCACCAGGTCACAGCTAACGACCCATTCTTGATGGGTTTCAGCACCTTAGGCCATTGTTTACCTTAAGGCCATGGACACTAATGTCTCCCTAACGAGCCTATTCAGACTTTGTTCATCTTATGAGCCAATCAGACCAGGGGACAAGAGGTCAAGCAGACTATAAGAAGGTCTCTTGCACTAGCTGTATTCAGACCGATGAAGCTGTTTGGATGAACAGCGAAACGTTTCTATCTCTCAAAAAAGAAGTCCAGTAGCCATGACTCAACTCCCAGTTAAACGAACCTGGATGACTGAGAATCTTCACAGACGTATTTTAAGCACTAAACAACATGCTTGGAAATGAACTGAGGCGAGGGATGGATTTTAGTCTTTTGTAGTCAACTTCTTTTTAATTCAATAAAATTTGATGAGGTCTGCTAGATGTGTAAGCTGACAGAGAAGCAATAACACACATTGCAGTTCTCTTATTAATACAGGCATAAATACTTTGTATTAAATGGCCTTGAGTAAAGGCTCTCCCTGTTCATGAAGGGAAAGTTGTTGCAAAAGATCAAAGTGCAATAATTCCCACCCAGCCACAAGCACCAGTGATCAGTTCACACAAAAGAACAGCTAACGACACCCATCAACCACAGAGAAGGATCACCACTCCCCACCCCACCTATGATTGCAGTGAAACTTCTTAACCCCACCACATCACAATACAATGACTAACACCTATTCTCCTGAAGTTTCCCCCTTTCCCACAATTTTAAAAACCCCACAATTTAACTCATTCTATACCCGAGAGCACAGAGAGAACTCCTAGTTCCCTGAGTTCCTTACCCTCTGAAGATGGCAACCACAGAGACTGGAAAAACGGCAGGAAGAAAACCTTTCTGAACATGGCCAACAGCTATCAGATCCTGACTATGAAAGCCTTCAAGAATACATTGAAAGCCTTCGAGAATACAAAGCTGCTACACCCTATCCTCCCCCCCCTCGTTGTCTCATGGAAACACTGCTTTAAGTTGGCTATCTCTGCTGTCAAGAAGAGCAGCTTGTTTTGGGTACAGACTTGGCATTTATGTTGAGCGTGTTTGGCCACACTAGAAAAATAAATCCTTTCTTTCAGAGGGTTTGGGAACCCTAAACAAGTCCAGCAATTGGGATGGCACTCAACTAGGGGAATAACTGACACCATAGAGATATCGTTACCCCTTGCCCCTTTTTATCATAATTCTTTCCCATCTTTGTTGAAAAACAGTAGCTGCTCAAGGCGTCTCCCAACCATCCGCATATGGCAATTGGACTAAACTGTTTAATGATCCTATGGATGTTTATCCATCTAGCTAAGTACAGAGATTTCCTCTGCCACCCTCCCACCATTGCACTAGACTTCCACTATAAGCATAGGTACTTCTGTAAGACCAATATTTTTTACAACCACTCCAGCAATAGAAGGGCAATAGATGGCCCACCACAAACTAGACTGCAGGCCACAGATAGACTATGCCCCCCCTCTTCTGTCTAGGATACACTTTATTAGGCCTGCATATGGCAGGGACAATTGGGTGGACAGCCAGGGATCTTTGCAGAAATCCTATCACTCCAAGTCCAACCTTCTCAAGAAGAAGCTGATAGGATTCCAAAGGACCCCATGATCCACAAGGACACTGTTTGACAACCATTGCATTATACCTTAATACGGGACTGTGAGCCTGAGACTCTCAGAATGCCTTCTGTCTCCAGACCTTTCTTTTCCAAACACGATAGTAACTGTGAAGGAAAATGGAAGGTCGTTGTCATTAGAAAGGCAAAAATGGAGTCTGCAGCAGAAGTCGTGGACTTAAAAGCAAAGGAAAACAATGGGAGACAAACTTACCGCTTGCAGAATCAATGGGATTCGGGTGTTTGGGAGAAGCTTTTGATCGTTTTCTAACAAAGTGCCAAGTGAAACACCAAAAAGCTTGTGCTCTGAAATGCAGGATATGATGTTATAAGTCTCTTGTCATGAATATTGAATAGATGAGAAAAAAGGGAGTTGGGATTATGCATCAACCATCAGAAACCTGGAAAATGATTATATAAAATCACAGCAGGATACACTGGCCAGATATGGTGAAAAACAACACATTGTTGTTGTGCAAGCAGTGATAACTATAAAGAAAAACTGTGTTTTATTTGCATAAACGCAAGTTGCACTGCCCCAAATTACTAGGCTGGTGGAATTCAGAAAATGCTCAGTAAGATGCTATCTATATTGAAAAAGCCCCCCGGGTCCTTTCAGGGAGAAATGCAGGATATAAATATTTTAAATAAAATAAGTAAAAAGGTAAGGAGAAAGACTACCTGCACTCTTCTGTTTTACGGCCTTGTTTCTCTTCAGCTCCACACTGAGGATGTCACAGAGAGCCGTCAGCTCAATGAGTGCCAGCGTGGGGATCTTCTTCATATCCTGCGCTGATAGATCTCCAATCCTGGTCACTCCCAGCCTTCCCTTAGGGATCCTAAATTTCTAAACAAACAAAAAAAAAAATGAAAATGAGAGAGAAATGTAGCATTTCACAGATTACATGCTTCTCACATACCTCACCCAGAATTAAGAGATACAGAAGAGCATGTCAAGATATAGCCAGGTCTTACAGGTAAATAGCTGTCATCTTTGAACCTCCAGGATTCTCTGGGAAATGATCCTTTCAGCAGGATAGCTGCTTGTTCAGAATAAGCAATTTCTGTGCAGAATGACTCCTCCTTCACAGAACCCCTCAGCGGTGATGGGAAGTCCTGGATTCCCCCTGTATCTGCTAAGGAAAAAAAAAGAGAGCTTGGAAGTAAGAAAAAAGTCACTGCACACACACACACACACACACACACACACACACACACACACACACACACACACACACACACACACACACACACACACACACACACACACACACAGAGTGGTACCACAACTTATGAATTTAATCCATTCCATATAGATAGATAGATAGATAGATAGATAGATAGATAGATAGATAGATAGATAGATAGACAGATAGACAGACAGACAGACACACACACGGAACAGATTAAATTCGTTAAGTTGAGCGATGGCAAAGCGTATATATACATTTTTGTCAATCAAGATGACCTTTTTAGAACAGCTGACATATATCTGCAATTGCACTGTTACATTCCACTGAAAGTACTGCAGTTCAGCCTATCTAAGAACCAGGTTGTTGAATAGATTGGTTCCTAGTATATCAGAGAATTTGGGCAATGGTGGCTGAAATCTAGTAGTAACACGCCAGTGGACTCACTGAATCAGGGGAGCTTACAGTGAAGTGGACACACCGAACCCCCATGGATGCAATGGACCTAATCTAGTTGCAAATTGTGGCTGGTCTTCTTCCATTTTAAAATAATATAAAATAAATGTACAAATCATGGATAATTCCTGAAATGAACATTGGTTTTATAGTCTGAGTGTCCACTGCCAGTCTGTATCAAGTGCTTTTAAGCCACTTTTCTGCAACTGACAAAATAACCAACCCTTTTACATTTACAAAGCCAGCTGTTGTTGAAGTACTATGTACAACATGTACTGCCTCACCCCCCCTCCCTGGTGCAGTGAGTTTTGTGTGACTATCTGAGATAGCTTGTTGTAGATTGATTTTTTAATCTGATTTTTTTAGCCCTTTTTCTCTTTGGTGCGATTCACATAAAATTTGAATTTAAGTACTTCAGGCAGATTTCAATTTTAATATACGTAGACAAAAAGGACTAAACATAACTGAGCTTCTTCTCACCAATGAAGGGGAAGTTGCCCCTTCCTCTGCTGCTTCCAGTGCACCATCAAAATCTACTTCATGGGGCTGTGAAACCCTCTGGAAAAGATTTTCAGGTAACAGAGACACCTACACGTTTTTCAGGTGTCGCAGCATTTTTGTCTTTATTTATTTTTTCTTTCTTTCGTTTTAGCCACAGCGTGAAGGACACGATCCTGGCTAACAATCAGGCACGGGTGCATTCTTGAATTGAGCCTGATCTATGAATCTCTCCCAGTCTCTAAATCAGGCATGTCCAAACTTCACCCCTCCAGATGTTTCGGACCACAACTCCCAGAATTCCAAGCCTGTATTCCCAATGGCAAAGGACTGTGGTAGTTGTGGTCCAAAACATCTGGAGGGGTGAAGTTTGGACAAGCCTGCTCTAAATGACTTGTTCCTTCTCTTCACTCATGACAACACAGCTTTCTTCTTACATTTTTGCATGTTGTTCGATGGTGCAGTCCTGCAATGTGATCGATCCACTCCTGGTTCCACCTCTGGTTCGGTTTCCTACAACACAGGACATGGAACACAACTGAAACTTCATGCTGAGAAATCTATTATGTCAATAGGGCTCTGCACCCACTACATCCTAGACATAAAAAATATACAACAAAACAGAAGATGCCCCATTCGCTGAGAAGGAGAAAGGTTGGATAATAATATTTTAAATAAATGAAATAATAAATTTTAATACAAAAATGCAGAAGGTACATGCAACTTTGTACTTTTTCTCTGCAATGCTCAGCAGTGGTTCTTGCCAGAGCCTTGAAGTTACATTTTTGGACCATAGCTCTCTGAATCCTATACCCAACATGACTTCTAGTAGTCAATTACTGGTTACTAGTTCTGTTTTCACCTGTCAATGACAAATATCAAACAATATTTTGTGCTTGCCACCAACCACACCTGAAAGTGTGAAAGTTTTGAGGAAATCACAAGGACCGATTTCCATGCTAAGCATTACGCACTCTGCACGCGAGTCAGCGTTCTCATGCTTACTGCATCTGTACCGATGGCCTGGATGGATGAATTAAAATTCTTGGCTTAGTTTTGCTTAAAATCAAATTAGCTCATCATACTGAAGAAGCTGCAAGATCAAAAAGCAGACTGATGCTAGAGTAAATCTTACTTGAGTGAGACCAGCAGACCTACAAGAATGTGCTAGCTATGGGTCAGTGAACAGAAGGCATGCTGTGCAGTGCTGAGATGTTAGCAGTCTCCCAGCACTGACGTGATAAAGTCACTGAACAATCTGGGTGTGTGAAAGGGTATGGAAGAGCTAAGCTGGCCTGTCAGGTTATTTGGGTGGTTAAAAATACACTGTTCAGGTGGGAAGGAACTGAAGGTGGGGTGCCAAGACACAAAAAGTAAACTAAGGCCACAAACAAGGAAACTATTTGGTGTGTTTAGACAAGAAGGAGGCAATCTGACTGGTTCCTGACCGCAGCTGCAAGACTAGGAACTTGTTTCTGTGAAAACAACTATAAAGTGAAAATATTCTATTCCATGGGGTATTTTTAAGTGTGTTCAGTACTGAGGGTATAAATGTTTTATTGATTTAACCTGGGTTGATTAACTGTTGAGTAATTGGATACGGGAGAACTAAAATCAGGAAAGCTGCAAGGTCACATCTTCCCTCACATATAAAGGAAAGCCAAAACCTGGAATTTACAAGAGCTAAGCAAAACTGTTAGTGACAGGACATCCATCCATCCATCCATCCAATAACTGAATTGGTGACCTAAATCTAATTCCTGATTCCAGCTAAAGCAGACCCATTTTTAATGGAAAAAGCAAAAAAGGGGGCAGCCAGGTTTGCTGGACCTTAATTGTTTCCATGACTAACAATCCCCATGGCCTGAAAGAGTATGAGGGGGCTTTTTGAGTCCAAGTTTTTTAAAAATTCAATTATAGTATAACATTTTATTGTAAACTGCCCTGAGTTCCTGTTTGGAAAAAGGTATTTGCGGTATATAAATGCTTCAAATAAATAAATAAATAAATAAATAAATAAATAAATAAATAAATAAATAAATAAATAAATTTGAGCCCTATGAGGGGCCACATGTAGCCCATGGAATACATCTTGCTCTCTCTCTCTCTCTCTCACAAACACACACAGTCTAGCTTAATTAGGCCTACTGATTGGGATCAGACAGGTGTAACGGACCTAGTGGCTGTGTTACTGCATTTACTGTAAACATTTTAAAACCGAAACTAACCTCCCTAGTCTAAGAGCTGTGGCACACAATTCGCCATTATTAAAAAAAAATCAGAAAAAGATGGATGTGATGAAACAAAATGATTTGCTGTCGGTTAGACTAGCTGAAGAAAGAGAGAGAGGGGAGAGAGGGCGAGGAGTCAACATTGTCAAAAAAGACACTTTTTGAAAATATCTCCACCCCCTTTGTAAATTTAGGGATCATATCCAGAAAGGTGCACAAGGGAGGCTAATACAAACGTGAAGGAACGTGCTTCCAGAACTAACCAGGCCAAAAATGTCTCTGACATCTCGGACAGGCTGCTTGTTCTTTTTTCTCCGGGAGCGGGTATACGTGTCCAGCCGCCGCTGCACCGCTGCGGCCTGGATCTTTGTCAGAGTGGAAAGGAGGACCATGTTGCCATTCTCTTCAGCTCCGTCCCCAATTAAGTCAGAGAGTCCTGCATCCTGGAGCCACTCGGCTTCAGCCTCCCCTTCTGGGGTTCACAAAGAAAGAAAATGAAAAGTGAGTGTTAAAAGACCACCAAGTTGCCGCTTTTGCCAAACACATTGGATGGATCCTTTCTCTCTCCAGGGGCCAGGTGATCAGAAGACGCACACCATGTAGTGCAAGAAAACTGCAATCCCTGTAAAGTCAATCATAAAACTCATTAGAGTACGCCGGGAAACAAGACAATGAGGGCAAAAGAACAGGAAAACAGGCGGAGAGTGTGCTGCACAGGTGAGCCAGATATTGAAGTTCTGGGATCAACTTTGGATTGGTCCAGGGATTCAACTGCAAAACTGTCTGGAGGACAACACCACCACATATCATAGCACTTTGGAGGCTATGGCATGAACTTGAAATGGCTAGGAAGTGGTTCCACCACCATCTCCTAATGCTAGGCTGCGACGGCTGGGCCTCTTCACTCTTGAACGACGGTGCCTAAGAGGTGACCTGACTGAAGTTTATAAAATCATACATTGTGTGGACAAAGTAGATAAGGAAAAATTGTTTTCCCTGTCGCACAACACTAGAACTAGGGGCACTCTATGAAACTTTTGGGTGCTAGATCTCAAACAAATAAAGTAAAGGTAAAGTTTCCACCCGCACATGCCTGCAAGTAGTGTCCGACTCTAGGGGCAGTGCTCTTCTTCGTACTCAAACCAAAGATCCAGTGTTGTGCAAGTCCATGACCACGTAGCTGGCATGGCTGCAAGGAAACTCTGTTTTACCTTCCCGCTTTTTACGGCGGTACCTATTTATCTACTTGCATTAAATTTTACATGCTTTTGAACTGTTAGGTTGGCAGGAGCTGAGCTCTGCGTGGCACCCAGGATTCGAACCTCCGAGCTGTCAACTTTGCAGCTGACAGATTTCGGAAGTCCACTGAGCCGCCACGCCACTGGTCTGTGGAACTCCCTGCCAGAAGAAGTGGTGACAGCTGTCAGCCTGGACAGTTTCCTAATTTGTGTTGTAATGGATGGTGGGAGTTAGACAGTAACTATTGATCTATGTGGGTGGGTTTCTTGTAAACTTCTACTCCTAGGCCATAGTCGGGTCTGATGACGACTGCACAATCCAGGAAAGCCAGCCTGTTGTCTTGGGTGTCTTCCCTAGTGAACTTAATAATAAGGGTCCACTGCATTGATGTGATCTGTAAAGGCCTGTAATTTGTGAGTTGATTTTCACCCGATGGTGTCGTCCCTGGAAGGGTTTTGAGTGCCTTCTCCACTTCTTTCATGTACAGCATAGGTTAGGTGACACTGGGGAACCCATGGCACAACCATGCTTATGTTTGTAGAAGTCCCCTCTGTACATGAAATACATGGTGTTCAGACACAGGTCCAGGAGCAGACTTATCTGGTCTGGGTTGAGGCTGCTTCTGGAGGTGAGGGTGCTGTCTTTTCTTAGTCTTCTCTTTACAGTTGTTAGGGCATCGGTGGTGGGAATACTCATAAAGAGAGATGTAACATCAAAGGATACCATGGTTTCGTCTGTATTCAGTTATAGTTCCCTGACTTTAGAAACAAACTCCTCAGACCAGGGTGACATGAGGTCAAAGTGAACTATAAAATGGAGGACTTGCAACTAGCTTTCCTCAGACTGACAAAGTTGTTTGGATGAGCAGTGAAATGTTTCAGTCTCTCAAGAAAAGAAGTCCAGTGGCCATTACTCAACTTCCAGATAAACTCACCAGGACGACTGAGAATCTTGACAGCCATTATCATGGGATCACTATATCCCATCTTGATAGAAAATATATAGTGGGAGGTTCAAGTTCTTGTTTGCACAGAATATTTTTTTCCTTTACACCAGACCTCTTGATGCTCCGTCATATTGATGAGTCCTATTACTAATTTGCTTGTGAACATCAAATCTATGCTTTAGTACATTTCCATATTTAGCAAGATACATTGATAAGGACAACTGCACTGGGTTATCTTGTAGTGCCATCTGGTGGTCCAAATAACAATTAGGTATTTGCTACAACAACGTCTCTAGTACTTAGACTAAGAAAATTACATTATGTTCTCTCTCCCTCCTCCTTCCTCACCCTCTACCAAAACATAGGACAGAAAAATAAAATAAAATAAAATCTTCCTGTTACAGTGCTGCTTTATTTCAATATGAATTAGCCACAACTATTAAGAGAAATTCCAGGCAAGCACATTACTTCCCTGTTTCTCTTGGGACAGTGGTCTCCCCTCAGAGTTTTCATTTCCTCTCTCTTTATGTCTAGCTCAATGCACAACACGCCATAGAGGGCAGGAGATAGCAACAAGACATGACTTTGTGTGTGTGTGCAATCACCCCAAGGAGCAGAAATGTACACGATTGCTGAATTAGGAACTATGGTAGCTTAACAGGTCTTTATAAAAGCAGATTTTGAAGACATTTGAGAGAAACTTAGACAACCATCTTCCAGATCTTCTTTAATTTGGATTCCTGCATTGAGATGGGGATTGGACTCAGTGGCCTTGTAGACTCTTTCCAATTCAATTCTTCTATGGTTTCTTGAAATAGGAGAGGGAGATTATGGATACTTTTGAAAAACTCAATAATAAACTGTATGCTGGGAATCCATACTTCCTCCAACTAAGCACATTTTGCACACTGACTATACCTTTATATAAAATTAAGGGGTGAGACAATTACTATTGAAGTACAAAAAATTCAAAAGTTGGGAATCAATGATAAAGGGTGAATGTAGACTTTTTCCTCTGGCATTAACTAGTGGCATTTCATAGAGTAAAACCCTGGAGGGTCCCTTATTTTACAAGGGGTGCCTTTTCTAGAAACCAAAATGAACTCCTGCCAATATTTAAAGCAGACTAGACCCAGGAAATTATAAATACATATTTTTAACAAGAACAGCAAATGTAATAATAATAAAGTTGTAAAAATATAACCTGCTAAAAATCAGTGGGAACATTATCAAGAGAAGGGGTAAAAAACAACCAAGTTAAGATCTTGCAAGACTTTTGGATTCAAATAAACAAATACCTTGAACAGAAATAGACCATACATAAAAGTAATAGAAAAAGAAATATCTGGATATTAGACATTACAGTTCCAAGAGATGCCAGAGATAAAGAACTGGACAAATTAACAAAATATAGAGACCTTGCAACAGAAATAACTTGCTTGTGAATACATTTCAGTGCTTCCTATAGTTATTGGAGCATTGGGAACAGTGCCACAAAAATTGTGGAATATTATAATCAGTTGCAGATCCCTGAAATTTTACCATTAGAGCTGCAAATATGGCAATTGGACATGGGCGTCAGAAGGGATCTGGTTCTGAAACAAAACACGGCAGCACAGCTGCCGTTCGGTACCCGGACCCTCTTTCCAGAATGAAATAAACCAGTCTCTTGCCTTGTTTTGGGTCCTGTGCGGCTAAACTCCAACTGGGAAGCAGCCTCTGAGGCATCATCTTTCACTTTCCCTGGTGCTGTCCAATCAGGAGCTGTGCAGGGACATGCATCATCCCACCTCCCTATCTGATTGGCCGGCGCCAGGGACAGTGAAAGATGATGTGTCAGAGGCCATCTGTAATGGCAATATTAGGAACAGCATATATATTACACCAATATTTAATTGATCTGTTTTTGTTATAATAATACATTTAATCTTAAAGTAATAGTGAAAGACAGGTCGTTACTCTTATTTGCCAAAAGGGATGATAGTGGAGTCTATTATTAGCCCAGTGGGTTGCTGACTATGGTCCAAAAGACTATCATCTTTGATATGTCATGGTAATGTATGATCAGTGTGGCAGTCTTTTCCCTCTTAGCTGTGGTATTTGCAGTGAGGAAACTGTGGTGTGAAGAGAACAGTCCCTGTTAGCTTGACAGAACAGAATGTAGCTTGAACATAATGGCCAAAAATCATGTTATAGTTATGTAAAAGGTGTACCTTTTAATAGCGAATTGCTGTCCCTATAGACATTATCTATTTCACTCTGAGGTTTATGTGGTGTAGTGGGTAGAGTGATGAACTAGGACTCAGGAGACCTGCATTTGACTGCCCTTGCTCAGCCAAGGAAACTCATCGGGGATGGAATTGAGGTGGCAAAACCATTCTTGCACTTGCATTGAAAGCCCTATTATGGTCATTGGGAGTTAGTTTCAATGACATACATCATACACACACAGCCCAATGTTAAACATTCTATTATCCTCTGTGAAACTTTAAAACATATGGAAAAAGACAACATTACACACACAACTGTTGTGGGGAAGCTGTACAAGAACCATGCCTTGTGAGGGGGGCTGCCTTAACATGCTGCCTCACCATGGCTACCGGCTGACTCAATCACTACTTCCCTGTTTGTCTCAGGAGCACCTGAGGTTTTCCTTCCAGGACAAAGGGCAAACATAAGAAGAATGGAATCAGACCGGGGCCATGCTGCATGGGTTGGTCAAAATATATACTCTGCACTGAAATGCAAAAAGTTACTTTTTGAAATATAACTCCAAGAATCCCTTCACTGGCATTTGAATGTGTAGGATGTTTTTTTCTATCTCTGATCTCACTCCAATTACGTCCTCTTCTCCTTCTATGTACAGTATTTATTTACTCCTTTCCAATCATGCAATGCACTGTCCTTAGATTTTTCTGCATGTGGGAATGTATACAATAGAATTTAACGCCAAACATAAGCCATAAATTACTGCACATGAAATGAAACCACACACCCAAGACTCTTCAGCCAATGAATGTTTTGAATGTTTTGCTTGTAAATTTGATATTTCAATCTGTATTTTCCTTGATTCCATGTATCCGAAGAAGTGGACATTGTCCACAAAAACTCAAATTTAAATATACAGTGAACCCCTACCTATTGCGGGCGTTAGGGACCTGACCCGACCCACAATAACTGAAAATCCACGGTATGTGGATGCAGGTCGGGTTGGGCCTGGGATGCCTAGCTTGGAGCTTTTGTACTTACCCCCTGCCAGGTGCTGCCACGACCCCACCTGCGAGGGTCTTCCAGAGCCTTCTGGAGGTCCCCAGAGGGCCTCCTTGTGAACTATGTAACTTCTGGTTCACAGGGAGGCCCTTTTGGGGCCTCCAGAAGGCCTGGGAAGGCCCTCGCAGGCCCGTTTGGGGCAGTGCCAGTCCTGGGGTAAGTAAGGGAGGCCTGAAACAAACATTTTCCTCTTACCCAAAGGGGCCTTTTTTCATATACTGCGGTCCCGCAATATAGCGGGACTGCATTATATGAACCGTGAATGGGCGGGGGAACCACTGTAATAGTTAATCTTTTTTTCTTTTTCTTTTGGTTTCTTTTCTTTGAATTTTGCTTAGCATTTAGGTGGATGGTCCGCATCTACCCTAATGTGCCACCTCAGGCAATCCCAATTCCCTGATACCAGCAAAAAGGATTCTTACTTCCACCCAAACCCAGAGGCTCCCAGATCCATCTTTACCTTCTGGAGGCTTAGGGTCCATCAAGCTGCATTCCTCTGGCTCAGCTTCAGTACTCTGTTTGATGCTCTCCACTTCGAGCCAAAATGTATCCATTGAGAGGTTGCTGGAGGCATCTTCTTGGGAATGGCAGCACTCTGACCGCTGGGGGAGCTCCAAGGAGCTTTTCCGAGGATAGCGACTCATTTTGCACAGGGAGTTTGTGATGCTGAGAAAGAAGGAAAGGAGGCCAACATTATATGTGGAGTTCTCTCCTTGACATTTATTGTCACCAGAGCCAGGATAAGTTCCTTTTTCAAACTACATCTCGCAGATCCACCCCAGTGAGCACTAGCCATTCTGGCTGGGGGAATTCTGTGGAATTAGTTTGCAGTTTTACACAGCAATAACCTCCAAATGCAATCAAGGAGGCCTGCATTCAGAAAAGAGATCAAATTCTAAAACTTCTCCCATTATATATATATTTATTTAGGTTTTATTGATAAGGTAACCTGAAGGCTGTGGAGGGAAAAAAAAACAAGAGCCAAACCTTTGATGGAACTAGAGGGAGCAACAATGCCGAGCTGTTGTGTACTAACCCCACTCCGATCTAATTTAACAATAAACATTCTTCAAAGCAGTCAAGAAAAAATGCAAATACGCAACAGTACAAGCTGCCCAAACCTAGGAGGGTTTTCTGCAGCCTTAGGAAAACCACAGCAATCAAAATTTCATCATTAAAACGTTTTTTAAAAAAAGAGGAAACGGTACCAAAAATGAAGGGTCAGTGTAGTTCTTTTGAAAAATACAAATTTGTTTGTACTTCTGTTTTACGTTGTGATGTCCAAAGATAATTAGCACCCACATTTACACATTGGTCCATTTGCTTGTGTCAGAGGAAGCTTCCCCTTCGGTAATATAAAGCAATTCTCTCTTTGTTAACAGTATTACAAGCATCAGGCAAATTTATTTATTTATTTATTTATTTATTTATTTTCACACTTATATACCGCACCTATTTCCCTCATAGGGACTCAGGGCGGTTCACAGCATAGAAAAATAAAGCAACTAAAACAGCTCAGACATCCAAGCTCCAAAACAGGGAGTGGCAAAGGCGGTCGGTGGGCCGGGGGGGACCTGTATCCCTAATCAGCGCCAAAAGCGTCCCGGAAAAGTACGGTCTTTAAGTTTCTCCTGAACGACGCCAGCGACGGAGCCTGCCGTAGCTCGCTCAGTAGCTTATTCCAAAGAGTTGGCCCCACCACCGAGAAGGCCCGTCCACGTGTACTCGTTTTGTGGGCCTCCCTCGGGGGGACCGTTTGTAGCAAGAGGGCCAATGATGATCGGGTGGGTTGGGCCCGATCTGATTGTCGGGAGAGACGCTCTGCCAAATAAGCAGGGGCCAAGCCATGGAGGGTTTTGTAAACCAAAACCAGCACCTTGAACCTGATCTGGGAGGCAACGGGTAACCAGTGTAGGTGAGCCAGGATGGGGGTGGCACGGTCATAACGACGCGCACCAACCACCAGCCTGGCCGCCGCATTCTGGGCCCGCTGCAATCGCCGAACAAGGTTCAAGGGGAACCCCATGTAGAGAGCGTTGCAATAATCCAGCCTCGACATGACCAGCACCTGTACCACTGTCCTCAAGGAGCTCTCATCAAGGTACGGGCGAATCTGGGCGATGAGCCTAAGATGGTAAAAGGCCGACCTGGTCATGGCTGACACCTGGGATTCCAGGGTCAGATCCGGATCCAGGACGACGCCCAGATTCCTCACTCTTTGCGCCAGCTGGAGGTCGGACCCGCCCAGACTGGGAAGAGGGCCACAGTACCCCTCCGAGCCACCCCCGAAGAACAAGTAAGTACAGAGGCTTTGAAAAGCGACAAGGACTCCTTTTAGTGTCTCTTCTGCATCCATCAGAGAGTGTGTGGGATACAGAGATCTGTATGTAGAACTGGAGACCTAGGCTCTTGTTCTCACCAAGCCACCAATGGGTAATGTCGGGCAGCCACTGCAATTACCCAGTTTACCTACTCTTAAAGGATTGTTGGAAGGAGGAAGTGGAGGGAAGGCCATGAATGCCACTTCAAGCTCATAGGAGGAAAGGAGGGATATAAATGTAAACTCATAACCAGCACCATGATTGCTAAATCATATTCTGTGTGAGGTATGAAGCTGAATATCCACATCAAGGGTAGAAAGAGTGGGTGCAGTGCTTGTACTCATCTCAGTTCTAAAAACAACCTTTTTAATGACATGCTAGATGACATGGCATGAAGGACATCTTGCTTTTAGGATAAGAAAATGTCTCCTTCAGGGGAGAAAACATTAGCAGCCAGTATATCCTAAATGCTTCCTATCCAAACCTCTCATATAAGTGTTCAAAGGAGAATAAGAGGCATTATGAAACAGGGTAGCCAACTACTTCACCCCAGTAGGCTGATGCTCAGGGAGGGGCCAAACATATGAGTCATCAAAATGAACATTGAGTCTGACTCTCCTGTCTCAAGAACCCCTCTGTCTAATAGAACACACTGTTTTGCTTGACCATAATCACTGCTTTGCTTCCCTTTGCTTGCTTTCGTTCCTTCCTTGTCCTAGTTAAGCACTAACTACTATAAAGCACAATCACATTATGAAATGGGCAGAGATGGGGACTTGAGTTGTAGGATTCACGGTCAAGTGAATTAAATCGCACTGGTGACTCAACTTGGGGATAGTGTGCAGGCCACATTTTTTCTTCTTCACTTATGTCTCATTAAACCAACTTAGCCTGGTAGATGATGCTCCCCTGATCATGCTGCTCAGGGAGGCAAAAACATATCAAACTTGCACTTCAGGTTTTTATTTCCTGATCCCTTTCAGAGGCATACAGACCTAGATGTCACCATAGGGGCATGGCCTTCCTCCCACTCAAAACCCTCAAAAACTTTCTAGCCATTTTGTTGCTATGAAAGAACACTGAATGATCATTTGCCCAATAGAAGACGTGGTTAGTTTACTATTAATAAACATTACACAGTTATATTGGCTCCACTAATCCCTCTTCTATCTAAATCTACTATCACGTTGAGATTTTGGTTGATACCTCCACAATCCTCACATAACTTCGACAAGAAGTTTCGTATACACATTGAATGGTACAGGAGTCACTGCTTGCAGGTCCCCACAACATTAATGACATGGGACTAAGCTGAAGATCCTCAATGCCATTTTTCCACAATTGATGAGCTAGATGAAAGACAAACCACCACAATACTTGCTCCACACAATGTGTTAGACAAGCAATCCAGAAGCATAGCATGGATGATAGTGCTGAAGATAATATATAAAGTGTTCTGGAGAATATTTAATTTAACTGAAGCAATATATGGCTTGTGATGGAAAATGTGTGGCCCTCTTAATATTCTGGGCAAAGGCACATACACTGGTTCATGGGCTACTCCAGTAAAAGCTTATTCCAGGGTCATTTAAATCAGTGTAGTCTACACCAGTGCTGGCATATCTATGGCAGAGGTGCCAAAGTGTCACTCGGAGCCCTTTCTGTGGGCACTCAACATCACCCCTTCACAACCACCTGTATTCAGGTTTGCTGTATTGGCATTTCGCAAAAAAAAAAAAAACAGTGGGTTTTAAATCACAGTTTAGGCACTCAGTCTCTAAAAGGTTCACCATCACTGATCTACACTGATTGGCAGAAGTGGCCTGTGTCTTCGCCAGCAGCAGCTATTATATCTCTCCATCAGAGTTACCAAAGATTGAACCTTGGACCATGTGTGTCTAAAGCATCTTCTATACCACTGAATACCACTATGGTCCCTTAACTAAAACAATGTATATGTTTTTAATGTCAACAGAAATTGTTTAAAGCAATTGTTTAAAACCATTTAAAACAGTCTCTCTCTCTCTCTCTCTCTCTCTCTCTCTCTCTCTCTCTCTCACACACACACACACACACACACACACACACACACACACACACACACACACACACACACACACACACACACACACACACACACACACACACACGATTCAAATTTAAAATTTAAAACGCCACCTTGCAAGACCTTTTCTGGGTTGAAAGAGGGGTAGGAATAGCAGTATAAATGAATACTGCTCTCCTAAATAAAATTAAAATTCAGTGTATGCGCATATGCGCACATACACATGCCTGAGAAGCTGTTTCTTTTTTAAATAAGAATCCTGTACAATTTCTGGAAGTCTACCAATGCTTTAAAATAAGCAGCATCTGGAAGTACTATCCAGAAGTTGAGGCAAGGCAACTGGACCTCTTTTCTTGTGAGATCCAAACGTTCCACTACTCATCCAAGTAGCTTTGTCCATCTGAGGGAAGTTGGTGCAAGGTTTCCAGTTTATAGTTCACCTTGGTTTCACACCACCCTGAATAGCCTCCTTAGGTGGACAATTGCCTGAAGAGGGTTGTTAGATATACAGTACAATGGCCTTGAATGTGTGAAAGTCCCACCTATGCCACCCTTCCCAACACTTATTAAGTATAGATCGTCAGCATTGGCCTTTTTGATGGAAGACTGAAGTCCTTCTAATGCAGTGGTTCCAACCTGGGGGTTGGGACCACTTTGGGGGTCAAATGACCGTTTCACAGGAGTCGCCATGAGCCAGTGAAGAAAAAGGCAGATACAGCTTGGGTTTGGAGGGGGGAGGTATGGAGGGGGGGGAGTGAGTTACAGCTTGATAGGTTGGAGGGGATGTCAGTCAATGGCACCAGAGGCTACAATTGGCTGACGGTGCCTGTAGAGGGGAGTTCTCTTCTATGGTACCTGTGGAAATGGCCTGCCAAAGGGGGCTTGTGGCCTTTTCCAAGCAGGGCAAGGGGTCACCACAACATGAGGAACTGTATTAAAGGGTCACGACATTAGGAAGGTTGGGAACCACTGTTCTAATGTGTCTAGGGATTAATGAAAGGGCCACATGATAAACCAGAGACAGATTGTTCCTAAGTCCCCCACCCCTGTAGAGAGGAGGATTTTCAATACACACATGAATGGATTCCCTGGGACTTTCACACACTGAATTAATAAATTGTGGCCCTAGTTAACTCCATCTCCTCTCTGTGCATCTTTATTCTGCGAGTGAGAGGGCAATGCTTTTTTCTGTCAACCTGCTCTGTAGCAAGTCTGAGGCAGGCTAGTCATCCAACAAAATAATTGTCTGCATATTCAATTACTCAGAGATAATTCCAATGATACATATGAAGCTTATTCTCCTGTAAGTGTGCACAAGATTGCAGTTGAGAATTCAGTCGTAGCTATAAAACTGAATTTAGAAACCATCCAGTGCTTTAAAAAAAAACTTCACTACATAAGACAAAACATACAAATAAGAACCCAGGCCTGCAAACCAATGAAAAATTTCATATATGCCTTTTGCAAATACTTGTTCTATATAAACAAGGCCAATAACAGGACTGGTTGTTCTGAGCCAAGCATACTTGGAGCTGCCAGGCCCCTAGAGCAGTGATGGCGAACCTTTCAGAGTCCGAGTGCCCAAACTGCAATTCAAAACCCACTAATTTTTTTGCAAAGTGCCAATACAGTAATTTAACCTGTATAGAGGTGGCTATGAAGGGGCAATGTTGGGTGCCAACAGAAAGGGCTCCGAGTGCCACCTTTGGCACCCGTGCCATAGGTTCGCCATCACTGCCCTAGAGCAGCGGTTCTCAAACGGAGTGCTGTGGCAGCCTGGGCTGCCGTGAGTGTGTGCCAGGGGTGCCACGGCAATAATATTTGATACAGGAACAAACTTTCTGGGTAAAGTGATTTGAGGGTAAAATTAACTAAACTTCCCATAAACATAAAGAAAATAGTGAAAAAAATCATCCAGTTTCATTCATCGCATTAAAGACAATTGAGCATTAAATTTGCATCTTTTTCTTCTTCTTTTCCTAAGTATTCAAACTGCTTTAAGGGTAGCTGAGCCGCAAAGTATTTTTAGCCCAACAAGGGTGCCACGGTGAAATAAAGTTTGGGAACCACTGCCCTAGACAGAGGACTGAATTTCTGTTTGGCATTTCCCGGTGTCCCCACCACCACCACACACACACATGGAAGATGAAATCTGAGAGACTTACAATTCACCAGTTGCATTCATGAAGAGTATTCTCTCCTATTTTTCTTAACTACTTCCAAGGCAAGCTTGCTCACCACAAGTAGAAGCCAAGAAAACCTTAACCTATTTAATGTGGTTTCAAGTTCATTTGGAATAAAAAGGAAACGGAAGAGAATCTTAAAAGTCTGGACAAAACATAATCTGAATATTACAACTATATCCAGGTTACTGAGAAGGTGAGAGCACTGGGGATAACCCTGTTAAGCCCAGATTGAAATCCAGAGAGGTGGACTAACTTACGAAAGGAAAGCATCACCTTTAGTTGGCCAGACTTCAGCAGGGCTTTTAATGATAGCTCCTCTTGGATTCCATTGGTTGGAATCCTGTTGCTCAGCACAAAAGTTACATTAGAGGAGGCTTGCTGAAGCAAAAAAGATTTGAAGAGTCAGTACCTCCATAAATGCAATAGATTTAAATAGACCTACTGTAATTGCTATTTACTTCAGCACAGTAAACCACAACTAGAGATGGCCCATTAGAACCAATGAAACTTGTGAAGAAGCTGATTAACCAAATCTCCACTGATTCAATGGGCCTATTCTACCATTACTTATTGCATTAAGCAACAGGATTTCAGCCAGACTTCATAGGGTCAGTGTGATGCAGAAACAACTTATTGACACATAGCAGCAGCAGCAGCAGCAGCAACAACAACAACAACAACAACAACAACAACAACAAGGGCAGGTCACCTACTCTCACGTCAGTCTATTTACTGCACAATGGTATTGCAATTTAAAATGGAGGAGAGGAGACATCATGATTCCACCTTGAGCAGAAGAAATGCAAAGAAACATAAATCAAAGCACACATTTCTAGAAGGAAAGTTTACCATGAAATTACAACCTAGGCTGCAACTAATTGAAAAGCCCTGAAAATTACTGCTGGCTGCTCTAATGGATTTCCAGTACTTGTCACTCGAGTAAATGAACTTGTCTAGGTTCAAATCAATTGCTTTTTAAGCCACAAAAATCAGGTCTAGGATGTAGTGCATATGCCACAACTAGTTAAAAATCTGCTGAATGGAAGAGCTTTGCAAGAGAATGTCAAAGGAACTAGGAAGCAGCTTCAAGAAATGCAGTGCTTCCGCTAACCTTCAGCTGCTCCCTCAAGGCCAAATAATCAGTTGGCAGGGAGATGATGAATGACGGAGATATTTAAAAAAGCAACAAGATGGGGATGGAGGAGCAATACAACAGGGAACTATTCCCTCTTTAATTTGCTTCCAAATTTTTGCCTGAAGCATTTTCATTCCAATAATGGATTGTACTAAGCAATTACATTAACCTATGTGGAGCAGACCAACTGATACAAGGTCTCCCCTGCAGTGCAAGAACTTTGTGTGGCCTGAGTAAACAAAGGAGTTGGGAATGCATCCAGATCTAACTAACAGAAAACCGTTCCAGGATCGGGGGAACTGGCTGGACCAAGAGAACAATCATCATCCCTCAGCAGCCATCAAAATTCTAAAGAGGAAAGGCAGAAAAAAAAAGACCTCAGCCACAGAACATTACACACATTATATGATTTCCTCACTCCTTCAGCTCTGATTGTCTGGCACAAGAGCAACTTCCTCCAATCAGTTCTAATCCGGTGGCTTTGAAAAAGACTTGACAACCTACCGAACACATAAGCTATTTACTGTTTAGAACCTTCAAGCACAATTGCTTTAAGGTAACTCCAACTGGCCTCAATAAGATTTCACTTGTGTACAACTTTGTGTTGTATTTTGGGGGATGAAGCTGGGGAACTCTGGCTTTATAGCAAAACAAATTCATCATGACTTGAGTAGATCCATTGATCCAGAAGCCTTTACCTAAGTGTCAACTGACCCTTCAGCAATTATGTCAGTGAGTCTGCTCTAGGAGGGACTTAGTGGTTTGATTTAGAGCAGGGTCTTTTCAGACAGATAAAGTGACACAGATTTAGTTCAAAACCCCATGTTTCAACTTAGTGAATCCTCTAGTGAGCATTCTTCCTACCTTCCCCACCACTACAAAATCTCACCAGATGGATGTCGGTTTGGAAACTCTGAAAGTTGCTATGATCAGATACAACAATATGACAATGGCAGCATGATGTGGAAGCAGAATAGCACTACAAATCTAAGCCAGGAGGCCTAACAGATGGTCCAGATCACAAGCTGATCCCATCTCAGACCAAGCCAAGTGAAGCTGGGGCACAGTTAGTAAAACCAAGTCCAGATGCCTAAATCAATAAGCTAAATTGGTTTAGAGAGAGGGGTTGTGGAAGATAATCATGCCAAGATAATGGTTTAAGAAGGTCTTCTTTGCTACAGTGACTCTTCTTCTTGTAGTTCTTCCATTGCCTAGAGCTGGAGAGTGAGTCACACAGGCTGGATTTCTGCCTGCTACAAACCTATTCTCAGATGTTGGGGTTGGCTGGACCCCTTATGCCTATGTGTATTGAATATAGTAACAAACTCTTTCAATGCCTCTTTGTGAACATGACCTTGGAGGGATGTGCCTTAGAACCAACAAGTACAAATGATGCATAAGCAAACAGGGAAGAGGAAGAAAAGGCAGTTAGTAGTTTACCAGCCTGTTTTGCATTCTTTCACCTTGAACATTTTAAATATTTCTGAGCAGAACAACAACCCTTATCTTAGAAACATCTCACATTAAACAATGATATTCTAGGTACTGATGAACTGCCTTCAGAGATACCAGACATCGCTAAACCTCTTTTGCAGACAACAGCTGGAATGCAAAATTCTACTGTTGTTATTTCTTTAGGTTGGCTTGTGTGTTACTCTTTCCATTGTTTATGGAAAACTAATCAGCAATATAGCATCACAAGTCCATCATGTTGACTAAATGATCTGTGACTGTTTGGGATCATATTGTGAATGAATGGCTTTTCAAAATTGTACTAAGACAGCATGATATTGAAACCCAAATATGATCTGAAATAAAAGATTTTATGACTTATAGTGACCTCCCTCCCTCCCTCCCTCCCTCCCTCCCTAACTAACTAATTAACTAAAAACTAAATAAATAATAAAATATTTCTATCCTATCTTTGTCCTGGAAAGCACCCAAGACCTTATTGGGGCTTTCAAGGTAAGTGGTATATTTAAGGAATGGTTTCACCAGTTCCACACACCCAGTGGATTTCCATGGCAAAGGGGGATCTGAACCCTGGTCTCCCAACTCCTAGTCCACCACTCTGTCCACTGCACCATCCTGAGGACTATTCTGAAATGTAAAGAAAATGTAGTATAAAGTGCCTCTGTTCAGAGTTCTACGCTCCCCTCTGGAACACTTTAATAATAATAATAATAATAATAATAATAATAATAATAATAATAATAATAATAATAATAATAATAATAATAATAATAATAAATACCTTTATTGTCAATGTACAACATGTGCACAATGAAATTAGCTGAGTCTCCCATGCCCACCCCCACCACCATCCCGCCCCCATCTCACTGGCAATCACTCAGTCTTATTGCACTCTGTGTACTTGACACAGAATGCGCCAGCCCACAGGTCAGTTCTTCTATACTTGTCCTGGGATTATTTCCCATTCAGCAGTCTGACAGCCCATGGATAAAAACTGTTCTTCAGTCTGTTGGTACGGCAGGCTATACTACGATATCTTCTGCCTGATGGTAACAAGGTAAAAAAGTGCTGACCGGGGTGTGAGTCATCCTTAAGAATTTTCACTTCATTTCAATCTCTCTCTTCCCGGTTATTTCATTTTTCTTGCAACACCTAGTCAGTGTTTTCTTCAATGGCATATCTTCAAGAGGACCTCATTCAATGTTTTCACTACTTCCAGACACCTCGGGATTCTCCAAAGCCTGCTAATGCTTTCTTGTGTGTGGATGATACTGCTTTTGCTACACAATGACCTACTCTACATTGTACATGCAACAATGACACAGATATAGCATCTCATCTCAAAAGACCAATTCCTAATTTTAAAATGCTCGAGTTGGAAAATTGAGTGCAGCACCAGTGTGAAACCAAAAGTACCAAAAATTGCTTGTTCAGTACCAATGCTTGGTTCCACAAAAGGCAGGAAATTTTTATGAACACTATTGGGGCCAGATGTTTTCTTCTTCTTCTGTTAAATTGACATTTTCTCTTTCCACCAAAATTCAAGCTGTATGGCTATTTGGAAAGATTAACAGCATTCCAAGAAACCTCCCTAGAAGTAATAATGGTGCAGTGTCAAAGAGAATACCAGTACAGTACATTGATACAGCTCTAGAGTATTCCAGCAAATAACACTAGTACTTCCAGAAGGACTCCCAAAGTAGAATTAGCCTTTCAGAATAGCTGCACATATTTGAGACAACTTGGAACAAAGAAGAAAGAAAGAGGAAGAGTCAGTTTAAAGAAATAAGAAATAATATGACAGTTTTCAGCTGCTGGTGGCTGCAGCCTACATCTAGTTCAGAATCATATTTGTGGGACAATTAATATATGTTACTCATTAAGAGGCATATATAATTATTAATCAGTAGTTTTATAATCAACATTGTCCTTCACTTTCCAAAATTTTAGCATACTTTGGGTAATGACACTTCCCAGAATGTATTACTAATTACTTCCAAGATCAAATCAGCACAAGCAAAGTGATGATTATTTGCTTGCAGAATTGCTGAATTCGTATTTGGTTCAATTGTGATTAAGTGCCACAATGTGGAAAACAGAATTAAAAGCAGCACAGTTGGTGGTGAAGACTTGCAAATGCTAAGAATCTGCATTTTCCATGTGTTCTAGTAAGGCCTGAGTGAGAAATGTACTTGGTTCACAGTTCAATTCACTATTAAGAAAGAAATGTACACACCAAAATGTAGCTGCACAGACGTATTTGCACCTTTCTGAACTTTCCAGCACAGTTCACCTAATCTGTATGTTTGTGAAAATATACTGTACATAAAAGCCAGATTGTGCTAGGGAAAACTGCATGCAAAAATTTGTGCACTTGGAGATAGGATGTACAAATGGCACAACCGTGCAAGGTAGGTATGTTTAAAACTTGGCCACTCAACAAATATTGTTTAACTAGGTTTTTTTTTTATTCGAGTCCTAAGCTGGATGCTCCCTCCCCTATGCCAGAGTGGCTCTGTAAAATCCCAAGTGAAACCAGACATGCCAACATAGAGCTCAGCAGTCTTCTACTGTTGCCAATTAATGTTAACATGAATGAAACTATTAGCATAAAGACATAATAAATAGGCAACAACTGGGGAAATGGAGCAATAATGCCATAGGACAGTTCTCACCACTCCCAGATGTCTTCTCCTTGCATTCAACAAGGTGGCTGTTGCCTCTACATGTACAGAACACACTCAGTTCCTCATATAATGAGAAACTATGGCACCCATTGACCAGCTATGGTTAGCAAGCCAGAACCAAAAGGGTAATGAGAAAAATTAGGTACCGGTATATTTCCAGACACTTCTGGTTTAGGCAGTTTCAAACCAGGCATTTACTGTAAGTCTAAAGTCTTCTGCAAGAGATAGCCCTGGCAGATTATCTAACTGACAGAATTTTTAATGATGTTCTCCTAACAAAGACGTACACTGCTCTTCCTGCAGTCTGTATTGACAGCTTCTCCCAAAAGTCACCTCTGAGATATTACACCCCTCTTAATATGCCTGAATTGGACTTCATCCTCTACTTATTAATTAATTGACTATGATGTAGTGATGCTGAGACAATATGATTCCCAGAGATGTTACAGAAAGCAATATCCTTCACCACTGGTCAAACAGTATAACTCACAATAGAACTTTTGTTTAGGAATCTTCCAGACAGACAGTTTCCAGTAGTATCAATCAAAACCTTTGGGTAGTGGGCGGCATATAAGTTGGATAAATAAATAAATAAATAAAAAACACTATTGGCTAAAATTCTATTGGTTAATTATACCAATGAAAATACAATAATATAAACTGCAGTAAACTAACTGCCATTAGCCAATGAACTCTCACACGCCAACTTGCACATCAAGTGGAAGCAAGGCTAACAAGTGATGACATGTTAACTCAGCAAGTGGCTGCTGTCTACGCTCATGTTAGCATAACCAACCAACAGGATTCTAGCCATGTATGCGTACTGCACTTCTCTGCTCCCTGATTTCTATGTGATTTTTTATTTTAAAAAATAAAGACTGGAGCAGCATTTATTTATTTATTTATTTATTTAAAATATTTCTATCCTGCCTTTCTCCACGTAACAACCCAAGGTAGCTGGAGGAAAGCTAAGAAGGATTAGAAACTGAGGGAGTCATTTGGATGAAAACTTGTCAATGAGGGAAACTGATAACACAATAAAAAGAATGCCCTCCTTCAAGACTTTCAGGCAAAAATCAAAGAAAAACAAAACAAAACAAAAGACAAAAAAGCATGTGGCACCTTAAAGGCTAACTTTCATATTTTAATGTAATGTTTCATGGAATACAAGTCCACTTCTTCAGACATATAGCAGAAGAATGAGGTGTGTAATATAATATGGGATGAGATATACATTTCATACCAGATATAGACTGAAAATGTGACCTACAGTGAGTGCTATAGTCAAGGTTTTGTTAACAGAATCAACCTCTCCAACTGCTGCAGTTTCCAAGCTTTGGGTTAACCAACAGCGTTCATTCTTAAGGGAAAAGCAGTAGGATAACTTTCTAGAATTCTGTTCAAAGGAGACACACACTGCACTGGGGTATGAAATTGTTTAATTATGGCACTGGGAACTATAGGTCAACTGAGTTTTGGTGAGACACAATAACTCTGTTGGTGCTTCATGGGTCCCTAGATATTCTTGGATTACAACTCCCAGAACTCCTGTCCAATACAGCTAGTGGTGAAGGCTCCTTGGAGTGGAAGTCCCAAAACATCTGGACCCAAGGTTGAGAAACACTGATTAAACCAAAATCCTCTGTTACCCTATGCCTGCCGGTGGGCTGATGGATCCTCAAAGTTTTGTTTTCTGAATACAGTGCGTTGTTTTGACACTATGGATACACTTCACTACACTTGATGATTGGCCAACATGGAGCCAGCACAATTTGCTGCCAACTTTCCACAGAGTTCATGGGAGTGAGCCAGTGGAAGATAACTAATTTCTCCTTTCCCTGCCAAGATCATGCTGAAGCACCACAAAATAAAACCAAGAACTCAGAATCTCAGAACCTACAACGCTTTTGAGAGGAAACATCATTGTTTCTGAACTGCCACCACTGCAATGTCAAAAAGATCACTCCAGAATTTGTTTCCAAATGAGGTTTGTCTCGGCCCCAGCAATTTACATACTGAAGACTGTAAATTCAACTTTGCAAGGAATCATTATTACACAGACAGCATCCCAATTTGGTAGCAATATCAGTACATATTTTACATGCTCTTCTAACAGATGGTATTATGTGTATGATATACAACCTCTTTTATTCCCTTTTAAAGAAAATATTGAATTACTTGTTACTTCAAAGAGCAATGAAAATTGAAAAGCCATTTGAACTTCATAATGTAAACAATATGAGAGTATAACTGATATTTCTGGGACTGCTCAAGTGATAGGAGAGAAACGCTTCATCAGGAGAGGTGCTTCTCTTGGTTTCACCAACTTCACAGGTGTGTTTGGTGGGTACACAGAGGAAGGCCTTCTCTGTGGCTGCTCCAAGACTTTGGAACTCCCTCCCACAAGAGGTCAGGGTGGCCCTATCTTTACTATAATTCCACAAGCAGATGAATGCCTTTCTCTTCAGGCAAGCTTTTCCTGAGTGACTGGCTTCCTGAGTGGGGTTTTTGATAGATTGCTTTACTTTGCTACTTGGAATGTGTCTTGTTGCTTATGCTGATTAATATGGCATTTGTTTGATCCTTTTTAATTTTTGAATACTCACTGCTGTTAGTCTCAATATTGTCTTTTAATGATGTAACTTACTTTAGGCCCTTTTAAGGAATAAAAACAGGTGGGTAAAATATTTTAAATAAATAAACTAAATAAAGCAACTATCTACTGGTCCCACCACCACAAAATCTAAGAATGATTCACTCCGGTAAGCTGCATGCTGAAGAGATTTAGGGGAAATCTACATTAATTGTCTTGTTTCAAGTGGTATACCCAAAAGAGGTTAAACCAGGACCACACACACACACACACACACACACACACACACACACACACACACACACACACACACACACACACACACACACACACACACACACACACACACACACACACACACACACACAGAGTGATGTTTCTTTAAACAGAAATGCTGAAGACAGGTTAACCTCATCACAATAGTTCAGAATGCAGGACTAGTTTCTGCATTAAGTTTGGTCAATCAACTTGTGGAATGTCACCAAGTCAGTTTCTGAGCTCAGAGAAAATGCAGTACTTCTGCCACCTGTCCTGCAGAATTGAAAAACTGACAGCACTAGAAACTCAGGCTTTAAATGAGTCCCTTTATCTAACTTGACAACTAACACAGGGCTTTGCAAGGTATCCTGATGTAGTCTGGAGTCATTTGTGCCCTGAATCTAAATTTAGGGGCATCATGCACATCATATGGACAAAAAGAAAGAAAGAAAGAAAGAAAGAAAGAAAGAAAGAAAGAAAGAAAGAAAGAAAAAGAAAGAAAGAAAGATTGACTGATTGATTGATTGATTTGTGTTTATTGATTAGTCCCCTACCCGATTTGACTTGTGTCTTTGGTTACAATTAGATTGGCACATATTTCAATCTAAGGTGGAACCTTAAGCTGTCCATTCTATTTCACTTCTGACATGAATCAGGCTAAATCAGGCCAATTCAGCTTAGAATTTGGGATCTGTCTATATCTGATGCACAGCCGAACTAGAATTTCATAAAATAATATGATCAGTAACTATTTCTTCTTACTAATTCTTGGAACAACACCAAATTCAGAGAGGCTAGACACCTGAATGGCAGTCCAATACACATGTTGCGGTTAGCATGACACCAATTGATCGAGTGATGATTTTTAAGGGCAATTAAATGATTAGGAATTTTTGCATATCATTCTGCAAACATCGCACAGTCACAGGCTTAATGAATCATGCCTACGAACAGATAACATTATGCAAGCAGTGAGTGACTTATTTAAATGAGTGTTAGCACCAGACAGAGACTTAATTTAAGTAGTGCATTTGAACTAAAAATTGGCCTGTGTTAATCAGTAGTCTCATAACCAAAAGCTTAGATGGTTGCATAAAACTGTAAAGGTAAAAATCCAAGAAATCCCAAATACATTGCCATTTTAGATAGACCATTTTGAGATTCAAGAATATACTGTATCAACCATTTCAAAGGGGGCCAAGTTACCAGCATTAGCTTATACCCCCCTTCCCCAATGGGATCATACAGAGATATAGCATGCTCCGGACTTTTATAAGGAGTACTTGAGATCTTCTTTAAATATACATTTTATTTGCCACTACCTCACAACAATTCCACATAAGCCTGGTCAATAAAATAAGACTACAAATAAATAAAAAAACACAAACTTCTCAAAAAGAGCTTTTTTTTTATTCAGCAAAACAAAGCACTGGCTATCAATACTAATGGTAGCTTAACAAAAGCCCCTCTCCCTGATATTGTAGTTAAAAATCAGAGATGAAAGTTACTCATAACCTGCATATTAAATATTGGATGCAATATGAAATAATGCAATACTCGATTCCCAGATACACCCATGTATTTATGATAGCTAATATGCAAGTGAAGATACCTGAAACTCTGGCAGCCTACATACAGATTATACAAAAGCACTGGAAATGCCAAAGTTTTACCTGGTAGCTATTACGTTCTAGCATTTCATTTCAGTTAAACAGAGACGCTTAAATATGTATTTATAAGCTCTGAATGAAAACCTTTTCAGCTTTTAAACTACTGCTCCACATTTCAATTAAATACTTTTAACTTGAATTGCTTTGTGGCTGTTTCTACTGTGGAAACAGTTTTTGTTTCTGAAAACACCCTATGGGAGACTTTTTAAAAATACACTCCATTTACACTGAGAGTCATGCATGAATTTACAAGCCGGACCCTTTCTCTGTTGCATGTTTTTGGCTACTTGCTAGTCCTTTTGAGTTTGGAATTACATTTCCCCTTTATTTATTTATTTATTTATTTATTAACTACAGTTAGAATTTTAACAGATTATAATACACCTTCAACCCCAAGGCACTATATTCCTTTCTACATTAGCATGATCCCAAAACAATGAAACTGTACCTGCAAACACCAGACTGCCCAGAAGACTGGATTGGCTGCAATACAATCTGGGGTCTAGGAATCCGAGTTTTAACAAATCCAGATCTGCCATGCTTTCCAAATTTATCCATTCCCTTTCCAGGTTTCTCGCCGTCAGGAGAAGCACCAGCAAATGCATCCGTGTCTCTTTACAAAGAGCCCCACAGCAGGAAAACGTTGGATTGTTCACAGCAGCTGATGGCACTGAGCACAATGCTGCTTCTTGCTGTGGCACCACCCACTCATGCCTACGGAATGCTGTTAATTGGACAGCAAAGCTGCCTCCTCCTCCTCCTCCTCTCGTTCTTTCATCCATACACCCAGTGAGAACAGAAAGATAAAAATCTAGTCAATGCACTCATGACTTCACACACGCAGCCAAGCACTCATTCCAAGAATTGTCATTGTCTGTTATCTCGTGCTTGAAACGCAAAAGAAGCCTGGCTTGAACGGGAGGCTTAAGGTGGAAAGACAGGACTGTGCTGGTGTCAAGCCAAGTGGTAAGGATCCAGAGTTTCTGTCTGGTTCCATCCAATGGCTTATCTCTTATGGACAGATGAGACACAAAACAGGAAATAGCTGGTCAAACCTGGCCAATCTGTAGTCCCTTTTTTTGGTCCATACAAACATCACACGGATACAATTATTTTTGACAATTCAAGGGAGGGTCCACAGAGCAATCAGGTCTTCATTTAATCTTCTTTTAAAAGTAAATAACTCAGATATGCCTTCCAAGAATCAAGTCATCGCTAGAAGATCTAGAAGAACAGGGCTGAACACATACAGTCACAGGAACAGGTGGATATCAAAGAAATATATATACATATACTTTTGAAAAGTACTTTGAGAGTTGGGCCCTGTGTAAAACATGTTACCACCAGTCCAACACAAGTTTTCTGTTTTGGCTAGTTGAAAACAGGACCCTGACTACCTCCACACCATTCATAATACAGTCGTCCCCCGCTATTTCACGTTTCATATAAAGTCATCCCCCGCCATTTCATGTTTCATATAATGCAGTCCCAGTATATCGCAGGACAACAGTAGATGAAACAAAGGGCTCCTGGGGCAAGCTGCATGCGCCCATTCAAGGCCTCCTGCACTTATCCCAGGCCTGGTACTTTCCCAAACAGGCCTCCAATGGAAACCACTTCTGGGGCCTTCAACGGGCTTCCCAGGCCTGTCGGAGGCCCCAGAAGTGGCGAACCAGAAGTGACTTCCAGAAAACCGGAAGTGACTTCTGGATCACCAGAAAACACTTCTGGGGCCTCTGACATAGAAATGTAAAATTTCCGAAAATTTTGAAGCTCAGAAAAAAACCCATTCCCCCCTCTTTTTAGCGGTGGGAAGGGGAATTGAACTTTTCGGAAAAATTGGGGAAAAAAGTGCAACATTTGCACTCCCCCCTTTTACAGCTTAAAAGTTATTCTGTTACTTTAGGAACATAAAATATGACTATCAATGAATTGACTTGGCATAAAATTATCACAACTAGCATATTAAAATATAGTGTAGTGAAACAATTATTAGAAACAGAATTTACTTTTAAAATAATATTTGTTTGTAATTGTAAGTAACAAATGGAGTAACAAGCTCCTGAACTGTTTACTAGTTTATGTGGGGGGAAAACCTGTACAAAATAATGTTTAATAATAGAGAATAAATATTTATTCATATTTCCTCTCCACAGTATTAAATAAAAATTAAAAAGCCTCATTTCCATAAAAAGAATTAAAGAGGAGGGAAATGTATAGAAGGGAGTGGGACTAAGTTTCAATGAATGGGTATGAAATTTAATCAGCATCATTTTTGTTGCTCTGTATTTTCTTCCAGTGCTTTGAGGCATAATGTTTTAAAACAAAACATTCCATAATCACTTTTTCTTCTTCTTTTTTCATTTTTTTCCAATATTTCGAGGGGGAAACCCAAACATCTTCGGGAAAAAAACAGAAAAAACGGGTTTTATTTGCATTTTTCCAGATTTTTCTGGGCCTTCACATCTCTACTCAGACAGGCCCAGGAAGCCCATCGGAGGTTTGTTTGTAGCGACAGCATGCCTCAGGTAATTGCAGTAGGCCCCAGATACCCCCCCCAGTCCTGACCTGACCCAGTACCCACATATCATGGATTTTCCATTATCGTGGTTTGGTCCCTAACCCCTGCTATAGGCGGGGGATTACTGTAGCTTTCACAGCAGAAGCAGTCTCACGATGGCATTCTTCTCTCTTATTAATACCTCATCCATCTTCTGTTGAGTCTGATGAGTCATGCTGGATATACATGATGTGTACACTTGGTATCACAATGTGTTAGACAAAATGGAAAGAGAATCTATTTTTTTCTTATACATCTAAAGTAAAATAATAGGTAAGACAGGCAAGCAGACATTGCATGTGTGAGCTGAGCACATATATATGCCAGGATTTCTTAATTCTAGGCTTGACCAAATTTACCCACACAATGAAGTTATAACATGCTGAGGAAGTAAAAATAACTCCTGAGACTTAGCACATGTTAATGTGATACAGTAATACCTCGGATAACGACTGCCCAGGACAACGAATAATTTGGATAAAGACTCGTTATTTTCACCACCACCCACAGCCCATAGCCCCAGCCTCCCTCCACATTTCTCTTTAACTGACCTGCAGAGGAGGAGGGAGGCAACATGCAGAGGTGGGACCTGGGGGGGAGGAACCGGCACACACTGCCTGGCTCTTGCGCCGCCCAAATGCCCAGCCCAAATGCCCAGCGCTGCCGCTTGGCTGAGGAGGAGGAGGAGGAGGAGGAGGAGAGGTGGGGGGGCGGGGTGGGGGGAACGCCAGCCACCGCTCGGGTTTCCTGCCACACGAATGCCCGGTGGCGGTGACGGCGACAATGGAGGAGGTGAGGTGGGGGCCGGGGGTGGGGGGAGGAAGCACCAGTGGCAGGGGTGGGGGAGGAGGGGGAGGAGTGCATTCTGTGAATTGCAGCAATCATGCACTGGTTGGTTTTGCTTTCCAGGTGAACACCAAAATCATTCAGTATACGAATTGTAATAATTTTGCAGAGTTTGCCATTTCTTTCATTAAAAATGGTTACAAAATTTCCAAGCAATCCCACAAAGTTTTCTGCAGGTGTGGGGTAGGATGTTAAAATGTTTCCTCAACTTTCTCTGCGAATCAAAGACTGAAGTTCCCAAAACTCAAGGTATTAAAAGGGGAAAAAAGGTGTTCTTTGCAAGGGACTACCACATCTTTACACCACACCTGTTGCAGCTGTGTACATGATTTGGTTTGTAGTTTGGTTATCATTTGGTGAAAACTGATCCCATTTCTTTAGTTTTGCATTAGCCAGTGAAAAAAGATAAAAAAATGAGAATTTCAAAATCCCAAAAGCCTTAACTTCAATCTTATAAAGTGTCTGTTGGCAGAAAAAGCAAAAGAAACAAATATAAATCCCTGCAGTTATTTGGGGTTTCACCTAGACTTCTGGAGCTTTCAACTGAGTTATTATCATAACTCAATATTCATTTATCAATGAAAGGGTAAGATGCAAAATTGCTCAAACATTGAGGGATGGAGTGAGGAGGGAAAGAACTGTTTCTTTTTGAGTAGGCAAGACTTAACCAATTCCTGCTTTCTAGGCTCATGCATTCAGAAATGGTTTTTAAGTTACACTTTCATGGCAGTGGGATGACAATTACATTTTTGACAACTTAGACATGTGAGAACAAGACTCATGACAGCCTGATCTTATCTCAACCGGAGTTCAATGTAGAGAGAACTGCACAGGCCACACACGTGGGAAAAGAAACACAGCAGCTGCAATTGCACAGCCTGTGAGAACATACCACCACATTTGCTGGGATCCAAGGTGATAAATAAACAATTCATACTCCAGTACTAATAAATAATACTGAACATTACTGAT
The DNA here is from genome assembly GCA_029282475.1 of Phrynocephalus forsythii. Taxonomy (NCBI): domain Eukaryota; kingdom Metazoa; phylum Chordata; class Lepidosauria; order Squamata; family Agamidae; genus Phrynocephalus; species Phrynocephalus forsythii. The sequence goes on from JAPFRF010000005.1 coordinate 97,960,106, forward strand.
AACTGATCATGGCTGAGGCCATCCAGCAGCACAAGCAGGACTCATTGTTTTTTGAAACCACTGAGAAACAGGTTCCACATTTGTTGAAGTCCTCTTGGAATACCTAAGACTAGGGCAAATTAGGTTAACACCTAGCATCTTCATAGAAGGGAGTCCATTAGGTCAGCTTAAAAATGGCATAGAGCAATTTAAAATGAGAAATCTGTTTCGGTTTGTTTGCTTAACAATTAAGTAGAACAAGTCAAGCACTGCACCTGTAAAACCATTGCAAAAGTTTGTGTGTGTGTGTGTGTGTGTGTGTGTGTGTGTGTGTGTGAGAGAGAGAGAGAGAGAGAGAGAGAGAGAGAGAGAGAGAGAGAGAGAGAGAGACTATGGAGCTGGACTGTATCCCAATTTAAGAACACCTTGGTTAATGAAATTTTCGCTTCACGAAAGGAAATCCATTGAAAATAATGCCTCTGCCCCCCCAAAAAAAACCCTCAGTTTACAATTATTTTCAAATGACTTCCTTTCCCAGGATGCATTGTGCCCCCATGCATTTCCACTTTATGAAATTTCCACTTCATGAAGTGTACCGGAGGAATGCATTCATTCTGCATCCTGAGGTACCACTATATTCATTTTCTAACTTCTTACTGAAAGGGCAATGATAGCATGCAAATTCCTTCGAAACAAAAAACAACTATATGTTCTTGTGGGAAAATAAGTCCCATGAGACTACCGTGTTGCCAAAATCATAAACTCTTTTGAAAAAGCAACTAATTTTCTGGTGCTAAAGCAGATATCCTATCAAACCTAATTTACAGAGCAAATTCATCTTGTGCCAAATTGTTAGAGCCCACCTTTAGTTGTGACACAAATGCATAACATCATCAGTATCAACTCTACCCTAATTCCCTTCCCATTCCTGTTAGGTCTATTTGTAAATAAATACCCGTATTTTTCCATCCATAAGACACTCCCGTGTATAAGACAACCCCCACTTTCCAACCCAAACTTACAGTTTCACAACCACACAGTTCCATTCTTGGCTTTATTTCCGTGTACAAGATGACCCTCAATTTTTAGTCTAGCAATTTTAGACAAAAATATAGTCTTATACATGGATAAACTGTACATAAATAACACATACACATATCTCCCTTTTGCTGTCTGCCATTTGCTCCCAAATATCCACTATGTTGCACTGCATGTTATAGAATACAAAATGCAGGAATTGTGACAGTGCATGCAGGCACACACAGATACACAAAAAAACTTGGTAGGAAAAAAATAAGATATTAAGTCCTTTCACACAATCAATAATCTTAGAATAATCCTAATATTAGTTCTAATCCTAATATTAGAACTGCGGAACTGGAAGAAATCCTGCGTATCATCAAATTCGTCCCTTTTCAAGGTGGCACAGCATGAACAGAACTCCCAGCTAGAGATGGGCACGAAACAAGCAATTTTTCGTTTTCGTTTTTTCGTTTCGTTACGTAACGAAATGAAAAACGAATTTTGTCTCCAAAATGAAACAAAACGAAACGAAACAACAGAAATTTTGTCGTGCGTTTCATTTTCGTTGTGGCAAATACATTGAACTGCAATGAATGCTAACGAAACAGCAATTTTTCATTTTCGTTTTTGTGTCTTCATTTCGTTACATAACGAAATGAAAATGAAATTTTTATGCAAAAAATTCATGAAAAATGAAAACGAACCGAAACGGACCCCCTAAACGACAAACGAAACACCATTTTTTTGAGTCGTGCCCATCTCTACTCCCAGCCTGTGGTCCCCACAAAAGATACCTAAACTACCATATATACTCGAGTATAAGCCATCCCGAGAATAAACCAAGGGCCTAATTTTACCCCCCAAAACTGGGAAAACTTACTGACTCAAGTATAAGCCGAGGGCGTTTTTTTAGTTATACTCAAGTATATGCGGTATACCAGCCGAGCTCTAAAGGACTGGGGGTACTAACTGGCAACATGTGCTAGGAGTGTGCAAGCAATAAGGGAATTAATACCATAGAGTAAACTCCCTGATTGCCTCCACAGACCCTGCACAGTTGCCAATACTATTCCTAGCCCCTTTAGAGATTCATAACTAAGTCCCCTTACCCCTAAATCTTTCCAGATTTCAGGGGTTCCCTAAAATAGCTTCAGGAAGGTACCCCCTGCTACTTTGAGTCCCAAGGTAAGCCAATTTTGATTGCATATTTTTAAAATAATTTTCAAGTGCATATTTTTTTAAAAAACATGCACTCAAAATTACTTACATTTGGGACACCAAAGTAGCAGGAGTACCTTCAGAAAGTGACATTTGGGGGTAAGGGGGCTGAGTTATGAAGCTCCAAAGAGGGTGCCCCTAAACCTTCTCATTGGAATCATATGGGAAGCGGAGGCACCGCTATTGCTCACCTTTAGAGATGGGCACAAAACAAAAAAATGGAGTTTCAATTTTTCGAGTCTGTTTCGCCCATTTGTCTAAAAATTTCATTTTCATTTTTGTTTTTACCCGCTTTTTGCCTTTCCTTGGGCATCCCCAACGCCCCAGACCAGAAAAAACACTAAAAAAATGATGCTGGCAGAGACACAGCATAGACTAGGTACGCAGGGAGGCTGCAAAGGCAGTGGCGGGCGTTGCCAAGGGTGCAAGGCATGACTGCACTGCAGGGCAGGGGAGGGTATCAAAGGTAAGGGGAGGCTGCAGGACTGAAGCTTTCGCAGAGACAGCAATCCCACCCCCTCCCACCAGAGACTGCAAAGAGAAAGACCCTCTGTGGCTGCCAGACCTGCTCAGTCTGCAACCTGGGCATGCTATTGGTTTAACATGATCCCATCACATGGCTTGCCTCCATTTTGTGGCTGGAGACATCCATTTTGTCATCCTTAAAGGGAAAAGGAAAATACATCGTGATGGGAGAAGACAAAAACAAACGTTTTAAGGACCACAACCCCCTGGTAGGTAATAATTTCAAATAATTATCGCATTATCGCTGCATTTTTACGGATGTCCAGGGCGTTTTAATACCCAAGAAATCAATATTAGGCATCTGGGAGCCATTTTGGGTCAATGTCCCCTAACTCCCCTTAAAGGAAAAAAAATACAGCGATCTGAGAAAAGACATAAATGCACGTTTTAAGAACCCCAAGTCCCCCTGGTAGGTATTATCAGAAAGTATAAATAATTATTGCTGCATTTTTATGGATGTCCAGGGCGTTTTTTAACATTTAAAACAGCTCATTTCATTGCACGTTGCCATTAACGAAACTCCCAATTTTCGTGGTTCTGTTCATTTCCCATTTTCATCACAATTTTGCTGTTTCCTTACAGTTGCGAATATAATAACGGAAACGAAAAAAGTTCATTTTGTGCCCATCTCTACTCGCCTTATCAGGATGTGCCCTTCACTGCACTCCCCAAGCTGTCTGAGCACCTAATTTTACCCCAAAAAACTGGGAAAACATATTGACTGAAGTATAAACTGAGGGCACTTTTTACAGCAGAAAATAAGGGCTGAAAAATTAGGCTTATACTCAAGAATACTCAGTATTTAGCTAATGTGACTCGTCTTGTCTTCACAGTACATTTTTTTACATGGCTTCCCTACTGAATCTTTTTATTTTTCTTTCCCACTCCTGGCTGCCCTGTCGTAGCATGATACACTTGATTTTATGAGTGACACTAAGAAACTGAGCAAGAGTGAAAACAAAGCATCACCCTACGGGCAGATTTGTATAACAATTTACGAGGTGGAAGAATAATCCCAAATTACATCCACACACCACTTTCCACTATTAAGCAATCTCCTGGAAGCCCAAATGTTTGCTGCTATGTGCTCCGCAAATCCTATTTACTAACAGCAGACTTATTCTCTCGATGTGGATTCTTAGGCAGCTAAACATGAAACCACTCATAATACGAGATACAGGTATGATCACTCGAGGGGACAGAACCTCAGGATTGCAGAGGGAGGAAAAGGATTTAAGAAGCACCACCAAGAAAGAAATATTTCACAGCCCCAATGAATACTGAGTTTGCACAGTGACCACAGAACATTCACTGACTATTGGGGAGATACCAAGAGGTCAGCTATCCTAGGAGAAGGCATGGTGGTTAGTAGCCAGGAATAGAAGCATGTTTTGTTGGTACGTCTTACTTGTGTTAGCAACATACAATTGGTTTTGCAGCCACATTGATATGTGCTGAATTTACAGAATAACACTCTCCGATCCGGGGGGAGTGGGGAGAGAAACAAAGCATTTCTACATGCCAGAATTGAGTTTTAAAGGATGCCAAGCTCCAAACCATTGAAGGAAAGTAGACATCGTCAGTGGAGAAACATAAAATGGGCACACCAGAGAGGACCTTGTGAAAAACGACTTCTCTTTCAAACCCACATCTATTCTCTCTTCCTGTTTTCCCCATTTAAGAACATAACATGGACAAGCTAAATTGAGGCTACCAAACATTTTTACTACTGCTGAAAGGACAACCAGCCTTTAGAACATTTACCTTCTACTCTGATCAGTGCTGCTTCCAGAAATGCTGCAACAGAGCTCTTTCCAAGCCACCTGAGTGAAGTGCAGTGAGCAAACACTCAACGTGCTTCAAAGTCCTTTAGCCTTAGTCCTTTCAATCCAGTTGCTAACGAGGTTTGGCTCTCCTAAGAGCAGAAAAATCTAATCAGATCACAGCCCAAGGAACCAAGTCAGGGGCATAATGTGCCTCCATATGAAGCTGCTCCTAAGCAGCTTTCAAAAAGCACCAAGGCATTATGTGACAAAAAGAGGATTTGGCCTCTAGATGGGGAAACAAATGTACAGTATCACTCTTCAAAAGCAACAGGCTGTGTTTAGATTATAAGCAAATGGCCAGCAGATGGAAGTGGTGAAGGACAGAAAGGGGAAAAGAGCAATGCCGTTGCTGTCCATTCATGTGCAACTGGAGACCAGAGATAAAGTGACCCAAGATATTTTGCTGCCTGAGACACCAGAAAGACTCCTATAGTCCTGCTGGCTAGAGATTCAGCTGAATCTTATTTCACTACTAGCAATAAGACATGGCTTCCACTATATCAAGTCACCATTCCAGTTTATCTGAAATAGGTTGTATGGCATGCATAGCTCTGTCCTCAAACAGAAGGGAACGATCAGAGAATTTAGGAGGAATAGTAGTAAGGGGAGCAACAATGTCTCCATTAGAGATGGTCACAGAACAAACATTTTTTCGTTTCCATTACCGTTTGTCATTTCTATTACGTAACGAAACGACAAATGAAAATTGTGATGAAAATGCAATGAAACGAACAGAACCACGAAAATTGTGGTTGTTACGTTTCATTTCTGTTAATGGTGACGCACAATGAAATGACCAGTTTTAAATGTTAAAAAACGCCCTGGACATCCATAAAAATGCAGCGATAATTATTTATATTGTCTGATAATACCTACCGGGGGGGGGGGGTCCTAAAAAGTTTGTTTTTGTCTTCTCCCATCGCGATGTATTTTTCTTTCCCCTTTAAAATGGATGTCGCACCCAGCCACAAAATGGAGGCAAGCTACGTGATGGGATCATGTTCAACCAATAGCATGCCCAGGTTGCAGACTGGATGGGCAGGTCTGGCAGCCACAGAGGGCATAAAAAGCTCTGGCAGCCCCTGTCCTCCTTGCAGTCTCTGGTGGGAGTTAGGGTGGGATTGCTGTCTCTGGGACTCTAGCTTCAGTCCTGCAGCCTCCCTGTGTGTGTGCGTGCTGCGTACCTCTCGGTGAGTACCCTCCCTTGCCCCACAGTGCAGTCACTCTGCGGCTGCCTGGCACCCTGGCCAACGCCCGCCGCTGCCTTTGCAGCCTCCCTGCATACCTAGTCTATACTGTGTCTCAGCCAGCATCCATTTTTTTAGTGTTTTCCCTCTGGTCTGGGGCGTTGGGTGATGCCTGCACACGGAAATGCTTTAAAAATCACGCAAAAAGCGAGTAGAAATGACAAATGAGAAAATGAAACAGTAACGAAATTTTTCCAAAAAATCACGACAAACGGAAACGAACCGAAACAGACCTCTCAACGACAAACGAAAAACCGAAATATCATTTTTTTGTTTCGTGCCCATCTCTAGTCTCCATCATTTATCACCTCAGGTTGTCATTTGAGTACAGCATAAGGAAAAGGATACTTCTCACAGCTAGGGACAAGCATTTTGGATTTTTTTGGACTACAAATCCCATAATTCCCATAATGCAGGGCCCAAATTTTACGGAGAGAAATTGTGCTCACCTGGAGAGAATCCTCAGCTGACAGGCTTCATGCTTTTGATTGGCCTAACTTCCTGTTTGAAAAAAATGGGGTGTTGCTTTGCAAATAGGAGTTAGGCCCTATCCAAATCAGAAAGACTGCTAGCTGTTCCTTCTTAACAGGTGAGCACAATGTAAGTGTCTGTATGGTCTGCCCTGCAGGCAGGTCTCTTGAAGAGGAGAATCATGGGATTTGTAGTCCCCAAGCACAAGGTATACATCCCTACTGACCACAATTTAATGGTTGAACTGAATACCATCTTCCAATGAGTAGTTGATGACACCTAGCTCATGATATCCATTTAATTTATCTAACTACTCTGTCATTCTATAAAAGTTAACCAAGCTCTAGCAATGTTTTATTTTATTTTATTCACAGATTCAACCAAGCATTGTTAGAGAGAAAAGAGAATTTTTAGACATTCAAAGAGGATTTTGTTGACTTGTACACCCTTCTGGCTTCTGGCTAGCAACTATCCTTTATTTATTATTATAAATAAAAACAAAAACGTCAGCACCATCAAGACCTCCAGCTCTCCGCATGCCAAGGATTCGACGACAGCTGTATTATGCTATTAATTCCAGCTATTTATACCACACCCTGAAAAAGCATGCAAGAGACAACTGATGTCATTCATAATGATCCAGATATAATAAAAAGAAAACAGATCTCACCCAACACTATTGAATCTAAAAGGAATTTCAGATTATTCTAAAATGAATTTCCAGTTCTAAAAGATCACACTGCAAGCTGGATACCTCGCCGGCTTAGGTTTTTCACTGCAGAACCAGACATTGGGAATCTGATACCCCATTGCACGTCCTTGAAGGCTAGCCAGCCTTTGTAGCCATGGGCAAGCTGCATGGAAAAGCTCCGGGGAACCCCCAGAAGAAGGGCGCGGAAAACAACCTCTATGTATTCCCTATCTACAAAACCCTGGAAAAGCTTGCCTTAAATCAGAATCAACTTGATGGCACACAATTATTCGCATTTAAAAGGTCAGTTTAGAAGGTGTTGGGAAATCAGAGCTTTACCTAGTGTTGAAGTGATATCAGACTAATAAAGCAGACCAAAAAAATAATACAGTGTTGTGCTTATATACCACACTATATCACTTAAAGCAGTCTCTAAACGGTTTACAGTTCAATTATGCCACACCCACACCCACACCGCAAGCTGGGTACTCAATTTACTGACTCAAAAGAATAGAAGGACGAGTGAACCTTGAGCTGGCCACCTGGGTTTGAACGCTGGTTCATGAGCATGGTTTTGCTACCGTTCAGCACTGTACTGTAACCACTGCACCATGAGGTTCACTGACAGTCTGAGTTTGAATGTTTCTTTCTTTTTAATGCTACAGCTGCCATAATTCCCAAGCCAGCATTATTCTAGAAGATGTAACAGCAGCAGCAGCAACAACAACAACTTTTCCAAACTCTGTTAGGAACCAGTTCTGGGCACCTGAATGGAATGCTTCACAACAGGCAGAGACATATATTCCACAACATCTGGCCTTCTTAACCAACTTCTGATTGTGAGTGCTGCTCCTACAACCCCTGCCCCTAAAATCTCATGCAGCATACTTGACTATACTGTACTACTGACTAAGGGTTTAGGATGTTGAAATCTGAAACAATGTGAAGGCCAATGGTTGGCCACCTCTTTTCAGACAGAATACCCCTACTAAGAACGTCCTTCAGTGAATTCCCCAGGCACTTCCGTTGTATAAGCAAACAGCCAAGACCCTCTGAAGAGACGTATGCAAAAGAAAAGGAGTTCACTACAATTTGAAGAAGTCACTGAAGAGGATAAGAATAGCTTTATGGGTATGCCATATCCACAGTGGGATGGAAGGGAAAGAAGCAACAAGAAAAATTAAAACATAATTTATCTCCATGCTAAATAACATTTCTGTTCCAAAGCCAATTTGCCATATGCCTACAGTATATTACCCAAAGCAATCTTACCTCCAGCTGTCTTGTGGGTTAGGAAAAGAGAGAGTATTGGTTTCCCTGGGAGTTGAATGCCACCCTACAGGTTTGTCCTCTGGACGACAGCCAGTTTCTTTGGTGTGGGAAGGATGTGTCTCTCCAGAAGCAGAGGAACTGGTATGAGAGTGCTGGCTGGCACTCTTAAAAGCTGAACCTCCCACACACTGAGAGCCAATTTGATTAAAATACATTCACAAAAATGAGCAACCATGATGGGGCATGTAAAATGCCATTGAGGGCTTTGCTTGAAGAAAATAAAATTAGAACAGAAGGAGAAGTCACTTTATTTATTTAAAACATACCTATGTTGGGTTCAACAAGTTTCTTAAAATACGTGAACAATCCAGACTGTTGAAAAATAACTGAATGACATAAATACCCTGTGTAGGAAAATACCTTCTCTACCCGATAGACATTTACTTCTCTAATATACACAGTAATCCCAACATCACTTAGCAGTTTATAATTTCAAATAATAACTTCAATAAGCAGGAACAAAATTTATTTATTTTTTAGATTTATATACCGCGCCATCTAGCAACAAGGCCACTTCTGGCAGTGGGCCACTTTAGGTGGTTATATAGACCATTAAAATAATTCAAGACCCCACAATGTACAATTTTACAAAACAGACTGGACCACTCTGCTTCTAAAACAGATTCAACCAGCCCAGAAAACCTTCACACGTCTGCTGGCTGAAGTTGCTAGGTCAGCATTAATGCATTCCCTGAGTTCTGAGGGCCATACCTTGAGACCAGGGTTTGCATCTTTGTGACATCACTGACGTGGGGCTGGCAAGGAATGAAGGGTAGGAAGTGCTCCTGGGCCAAGTGATTTAGAAAGCTGGCACAGGAAAACTTGGGAATAAGTGGTTCCAAGATCACTGTAAAATATGGCCAACCATGATATTTGACCACCAAGAGCTGGAAGGCATGAGATGGCAAAAATGCACCCAACATCTGCAGTGCAAGCCATGAATCCTGCTAGGACTTACATCCTCCACCATCTTACCTCTAACATGTATAAGAATTGTGGACAGTTTTTTTAGGCTGGGGGCAGGACCTGGGACAAAAAGAACGTTCAGAAGATATGATGCAGGCATGCTCCTCTCTTCCTTGTTCCAAATAATATGATGGTCCAAGTGCATGCACTCTTTGCCTCTGTTTCCCTCTCAACTTCCTGGCTCCTTCCCTGTTTCACTCCCTTATACTTTCTTCCCCTCCAGAATTTTGTCCTCATCAGGAGAACCAAAGAAATAAAATTATTCCCTAAGGCCTTGCAGCTGTCCTGTGTCATGGCAATCCAGGTCTCACTGTAGTTGGTGGGGGAGGATGTACACAGCTGCTAATGGACAGCAAAGCTAGGGACAAAAGTGGGTACAGCAATACCTCGTAAGATGAATGCCCCTTAAGACAAAAAAATTCGTAAGACGAATGAAATGGCCGGGAATAAGAAAACCTTGTAAAAGAATTTTCCTATGGGATGCTTTGCAAGATGAACTGAATGCATTCCTATGGGAAAGTGCATTAAACCCTGTTTCATAGGATGAATTTTTCATAGGACAAATTGACCCATAGAATGAATCAAATTCGTCTTAAGAGGTACCACTGTACAGTCGTACCTTGGTGTATGAGTGTGACGAACAAGAGGCTATTTATGAATATGTATGTGTAGAAATGCATATGTAATAATGTTACCTAGCCAATCTGTACATTGGTGGGCATGGCTAGAGTGTAGAAAGGGGAAGGCACTCTGAAGTGATTTGTTCTCTCCTGTATGTTTGGGTTCCAAGTGAACGTATCTTGTGTGTGGAGCTTTACTGTATAATTTAAGTTTAGGCAGCAGAGCGACTGTGTGTCTGCCTGAGGAGACAGTTATTAGGTGTGATAGCCTGAAACTGCCAAACAATCTAGTTCTGTTAAATAAAGATAGGAAATGTAATATTCACAAGTACTAAAGCAATATGGCATATGCCAAGCTAATATAACATCAACATTTAATAATCAGTTGTGAAACAATAATATTTTATTTTCAAATATAAATACTTGTGTGAAGTCCCTCTTTCATAATAAGAGTCAATCATGAAACAGTAGTATTTTGGTGGGAATCTTTACAGATACAAGTAAATGGTGGCAGCGTAATAGCGAAATAGTGGGGATACCTGGATCAAAGGAATAGTGATTAAATAATAATATTAAAGACAGTGTCATTGATTCAGGGTCTTCACAATGAATACCTAAGCTTACCAGTGTTTTGCAAGATGAGCAACTATTTCTGATAAATTTTGCCTTGACCAACAAGCAATGTCTTGCAATATGAGCACTGGAGAAGGTCACATGATCACATGTGAGTCAATGTTGGCTCTCTCTCTCCTTGATTGTCGGTGATTGTTTGGAACGTTCCATCTCGGGCAAGCCTCAAAAGCAGGGGAAAGAGAGAGGAAGGAAGGTCTCCCTGCACCAGTCAGGAACATTTTCAAAGGAGAGTGCAGGTTAGGGAGTTGTTTCATTTTGCTTTATATTTTTCTTTATATATTTTTAATTTGTTGATGTAGTTTTCGATAGCCTTTCTTATTTTTCAGACCATTTCTAGTTGTAAGGCAGCTAGTCAAGTGTGCATAGGGCTATAAGATGCATTTTATTGTCACATTAAAAACACTTGAGTAAAATTCAGTTGTTTGTTCCAAGCAGAGCAGATTCCACAGCCAGGTACCTAAACCATGGTGTGGACATGGACTTCTAGCCAACTTATTTTGTCAGTTTTGACATTTTGAGTGCACAGTATGTGGTCTATGTGGCCCCAGAACAAATAATCCGAGTTTCCATTATTTCTTATGGGGAAATTGGCTTTGATATATGAGTGTTTTGGTTTATAAGCAAATTTCTGGAATGGATTATGCTTGCGAACTAAAATATTACTGTATTCATATGCATGCATATGTGTGCATACACAGACACCCAGCTAAGCATTATCTGTCCTTCAAACAAACAAAACACAACACAACACACACACACACACACACACACACACACACACACACAAGGGAGTGGAAGAGGCAAGCATTTACTCATACATTGCCTCCATAATCCCATCATTAACTCTGTAACTCATCTGAGAAGCAGAAGAAGAAATACTATAGCCTGCTCCCAAATTAGAAAAATTCCTAATAGCTGCTCCTTCTCTCTTTTCATGGTTTCAGAGAGGTGCAATTAAATTATTCACTCCCATCCCTTCTCTCGTTTTCTCCTGTCCTGCTCGCTCACACAAGGCAATGCCCCCTTTTTGCCTTAATGGAGTGGTCTCTCGGTCTGACAAGGTGGTACGCAAGAACAATAGTTCAAGGGGGGGGGACTTGATGTAATCACAATTTAAATTTTAAAAATGCATTCTTTTTACAATTTCTGTTAAAAATATTATTTAAATTGTGGGTCAAATTACTGATGTTTATTCACATATAATTACATATTCTTCTCAACTTTATTCCTGGAATGGCTTGTAGCCTGTTGATGGTGTAAGCAACAGCATAACTGTGCCAGGGACCACAGGATCAGAGCCCCAAGGACTTTCTGATTCTAGCAGGGACTAGGGCCGGGGTGGGCAACCTTCAGCCCTCCAAATATTTTGGACCACAACTCCCACAGTCCTTTCCCCTTAGTTGGTGACATTTTGTTTGGATGCTTCTTACGGGACAGGACAACTATGGGGATGCATCAAGATAAGCATCTGCACTTCCAAGCATCTTATGGGGCTTGAGGGTAAAAGTAAGAGTGAGGCAGAGGGGGATAAAAAGACCTACATAGAGCCATAAAGAAACAGAGAAGAAGCCTTATTTGGCTGCATAAATATCTGAATGGCAAGTGATATATTTTTAACTACAAGAATTTTAATTAGAAGATAGTGTGTACATTTTTAAACATTCTCAGGGCAAAATTATGTTATGAATGTCATATTATTAGAAGATGGAATCCCTTGAGCGCTGAGAATGTCTGGTTCTTAAAACAGAAGCCTCTTACACCCCTATAGTTTGTGATTGTGATTTTTTTAAAAATTGGCTTTGGGAAGGCAAGTACTGACCAATTTCGGCTTCTAATAACATATTACTATAACTTATAATTTGGCCCCAAGTTATCACAATAGATTACTGCAGTTATTATACTGTATACAAGACTCCTTCAAAAGGCATTTGAAAACAGAGAGAGGGAATGGAACTGAAGTATTGGATGTATGCTGGAATACCTTTGGTATAACTCTACATTCCATGGCTGCTCATTCTCACCTCATGTATGCAGGTGGCCTTTTTGGCTCTATAAGGATTCAAATTGGAAAAGACAGTTTGCTATTCACATACCACACAATGCAGTTGCTAGATGTTAGCTGGGATTGACTGCCGTTAGAACTATAAACCAGCTTCAATCAAATGCCTTATCTGGGACAAACTGGGACTATGCAGGTAGACATATGTGTGTGTGTGTGTGCTGTGTCATTACAGTCGTGTCCGACTCTTCGTGCCTCCATGTCCATGGAGTTTTCTTGGCAGGAATACTGGAGTGGTTTGCCAGTTCCTACTCCAGGCGCCTATAGCAAGTACCCTGACTCAGTTCTGGTGTGAATTGGGACTGTCATACTGGATCATACTATTGCTTTTTTAGTTGCACTTTGACTTAGGACTTTGTGTCAAAGGGACTGTGTTGGGTACTTGTTTTCATCTCTGGGCTTTGAGTGATTAGGCTTCAGTCAATTTTCGCATGGTAGGGTCGCTCACTCCGCACAACTTCATGTTTCTGCCTCAATACATTTCATAGTTTTCTCCTCCCCTTTTCCACTTGCCTTCCTTTGGTTGTTACTGTTGCTACATGAACAAACCTCTCTCCCCTCCCTCAACTTCACCTCCCAAACAAAGGGGGGGGCAAGAAAGTGCTGTAGGCAGCTTATCCCACAATCTGAAAAGCTCCTTGTCTGACATTTGGCATGTGAATCCTCTCTTGCTGCTTGCAACCTTCCTAGGTGTCATGATGTGTAATAATTTCCCAAATGTACAGCCCTCTCTGTACATTCCCAATTAAAAACGAATGGGATTTCTGAATTACCAGAACAAGTCAAGAGGCACACAGCTCACTTGATCCCACGATGTTCGGGTTTTACCTCTGCTCAGGTTCCTGGCTTTTAATGCCTTTTGTAGCTTGGGTCTGGGGTACCTGGTTATCTGTTTCTCATATACGTGGCTACAATCAAAGCCCTTTCTGGGTTCTCTTGATATCTGAGCTACAGCAAGCAACCATGAAAACAGTATTTACAATAGTTGCAACCCAGTGGGTGGATTCTTATTTTCTATTTTTATTTTTTAGTGAATAATCTCTGGATCCAGGCCAGCCATTGTCTCCACTTCTGCATGTTTTATCCAGATGACTACCCCACAAACACATAAAAATCTATACAGTCAGCAGCTTTCTCCCCACCACCACCACCACCTGATCTGCAATGCCAGCATGTCACTGTTAATTTAGGATTTAGCTAATACTAAATCTCTTAAGCGATCTGTTTATCTAAATTCACAGCTGTCTTACCCTAAAGCCAAATTTCATTTCCCGATTCCCAGAACATTTCCTTTTCCCTCTACCTTTTTCTTTTTTTTTCTTTCTGCCATGCACCACCAGTTGACTTGCCCTCTGAGTAAACAGAAGCCAAGCAACATTCTTTTGTCTCTGGCAATATTTTTGATATTTAAGTTAAACACATTGCTAATAGAACTGCCAAGGTAATAAAGCACTGATTAATATACTGCTTTCTTGTGTAGTCAGAAATTACATGCTATGGAACAGAAGTAGCTCAAATATAGGTTTGTGTTGAAAGATACAACAAGCATTTAGGAAGGCTGGAGGTGATAGATTCACAGGGCTCTGTAGGATTTCCAGCAACTGGAACAGGAATATACTAGAGTTAAATTACCACCATCCACACTGGTGCTCAGATTAAGAACATAAGAAGAGCCCTGCTGGATCAGGCCAAAGGCCCATCTAGTCCATCTTCCTGTATCTCACAGTGGCCCCAACAGATGTACATAAGAACATAAGAACATAAGAAGAGCCATGCTGGATCAGGCCAAAGGCCCATCTAGTCCAGCTTCCTGTATCTCACAGCGGCCCCACCAGATGCGTTTGGGAGCGCATGAGACTAGATATCTGTCTCCTGATACCACTCCCCTGCATCTGGCCCTTGAACTACCCTGGTTTAAAGCCTAGAGATTACATATCTCCATCATGGTTTGTAACCCGTGATGGACTTTTCCTCTAGGAATCTGTCCAATCCCCTTTTGAAGGCATCCAGGCCAGATGCCATCACCACATCCTGTGGCAGGGAGTTCCATAGACTTACAACGCGCTGGGTGAAAAAATATTTTCTTTTGTCAGTTCTTACTCTCCCAGCACTCAATTTGAGTGTATGTCCCCTAGTTCTGGTATTTTGAGAGAGGGAGAAGAGCTTCCCTCTATCCACTTTACTCATACCCTGCATTATTTTGTATGTCTCAATCATATCCCCCTCAAGCGCCTTTTTCCAGACTAAAGAGGCCCAATTGTTTTAGCCTTTCTTCATAAGGGAGGTGCCCCAGCCCAGTAATCATTTTAGTTGCTCTCTTCTGCACCTTTTCCAGTTCCACTATGTCTTTCTTGAGATGTGGTGACCAGAATTGTACACAATACTCCAGGTGGGGCCTTACTATTGTTTTGTATAACGGCATTATAATGTTGGCTGTTTTATTTGCAATCCCCTTTTGATAATCCCTAGCATGGAATTGGCCTTCTTCACTGCTGCCACACATTGGGAGACACCTTCATGGAGCTGTCCACCAACACACCAAGATCTCTTTCCTGATCCGTCACGGATAACTCAGAGCCCATGAGTTGATAGATGAAGTTTGGATTTTTTGCCCCAATATGCATTACTTTACATTTGGTTACATTAAAACGCATTTGCCATTTCTCAGCCCACTCCCCCAGTTTGGAGAGATCCTTCTGGAGCTCTTCACAATCTTCTCTGGTTTTTACCACACGGAAAAGTTTTGTGTCATCTGCAAACTTGGCCACCTCACTGTTTATCCCTGTCTCCAGGTCATTTATGAACAGATTGAAAAGCACCGGTCCCAGGACCGAGCCCTGGGGCACACCGCTTTTCACTTCTCTCCATTGTGAAAATTTCCCATTGACACCTACTCTTTGTTTCGGGATCTCAACCAGTTCTCAATCCATAAGAGGACCTGCCCTCTTATCCCCTGACTATGCAATTTTCTCAGCAGCCTTTGGTGAGGGACCGTGTCAAAAGCCTTTTGAAAATCCAGATAGACTATATCCACCGGTTCACCCAAATCCACGTGCCTGTTGACCTTTTCAAAAAATTCTAAAAGGTTTGTAAGACAAGATTTACCCTTACAGAAGCCATGCTGATTTTCTCTCAGCAAGGTTTGTTCTTTTATGTGTTTTAAGATTTTCTCTTGGATGAGGCCTTCCACCATCTTCCCTGGGACAGATGTAAGGCTAACCGGCCTGTAGTTTCCTGGGTCCCTCCTCCTTCCTTTTTTAAAAATTGGTGTGACATCTGCTATCCTCCAGTCCTCCGGCACTGTGGCCGTTTTAAGAGACAAGTTGCATATAACCGTTAAGAGATCTGCAATTTCATTTCTCAGTTCCCTAATAACCCTTGGGTGGATGCCATCTGGGCCCGGTGACTTGTTAATCCTCAATTTATCAATTAGTCCTAAAACCTCCTCTCTTTTAACCTGTATTTGATTTAATTCTTTAGTCAAGAGGGGTGGCTCAGGCAGCAGAATCCGCTCAAGGTCCTCTGTCGTGAAGACAGACGCAAAGAACTCGTTCAATTTCTCTGCAATGTCCAAGTCCTCCTTAACCTCCCCTTTTCCTCCCTCACCATCCAGAGGCCCAATTGGTTCTCTGGCAGGTTTTCTACTTCTAACATATTTAAAGAACCTTTTATTATTACCCTTTATATTGCTAGCCATTCGTTCCTCAAAGTCTTTCTTTGCCTCCCTTATCATCTTTTTACATTTCTTTTGCCAGAGTTTGTGTTCCTTTTTATTTTCCTCGTTTGGGGAGGATTTCCATTTACAGAAGGACCTCTCCTTGTGCTTTAGAGCCTCTCTAACTCCACTCGTTAACCATGCCGGTGTCCTCTTGGACTTAAATGAGCTCTTCTTTCTTTGTGGTATGCACTTGTACTGGGCCTCTATTATTGTTGTTTTAAACAGACTCCATGCACTCTGAAGAGATTGGATTCTTCTAACCCTCCCCTTCAGTTTCTCTCTAACTAGTTTCCTCATCTGAGGGAAGTTTGCCCTTCGAAAATCAAGGGTTTTTATGTCTGATTTGGTTGACACTCTTCCTCCGACATGCATGGCAAAGGTAATTGCAGCATGGTCACTGTTCCCCAGAGGCTCCGTGACATTCACATCCCTGACGAGGTCCTGAGTATCACACAATATTAGATCTAGAGTTGCCTGTTCTCGGGTGGGCTCCAAGACAAGTTGCTCTAAGGCACAGTCATTCAGCAAGTCGAGAAACCCAGTTTCTCTTTCTTACCCAGAGCTCGCATTGGCCCAGTCAATGTGGGGATAATTAAAGTCCCCCATGATTACTATCCTATCCCTCTTAGCCACCTCCATGATTTCTCTCCTCATTTCAAGGTCCCCCTCAAGTTTTTGATCTGGTGGACGATAGAATACTCCAACTATCACATCACTCTTTGGACCTGGTAGTTTAACCCACAGTGATTCTATGGTGGAGTCAGACCCTCTGTCAATCTCCATTCTGCTGGATTTTATGCCTTCTTTGACATAGATGGCCACTCCTCCTCCAACCCGCCCCTCTCTATCCCTTCTATAGAGTTTATAGCCTGGGATTGCTGTGTCCCACTGGTTCTCCACATTCCACCAGGTTTCTGTTATGGCTATTATATCAATGTTATCCCTAGCTGCCAGATGTTCAAGTTCTCCCATCTTTGCTCGGAGGCTTCGAGCATTGGCGTAGAACACCTGTACAGTGGGTCCCGCAACAGCTGCTGCCTTGTTCTTCTCCCCCACAGCTTTTATTTTCAGTAGACGAACTGTCACATTCCGCTATTCTGCCAGTGTTAATACTTGCTATGTCATCTCTATGTGATTCTCTACCCTCTCCAACCTCATTCCCGAGGATGAGGTGTTCCAACTCGGATGCCACACAGCTCCTGTCGGCTTTCCCCAGTTATCAGTTTAAAAGCTGCTCTGCTGCCTTTTTGAGGTTGAGTGCCAGCAATCTGGTCCCATCATGATTCAAGTGCAACCCATCCCTCCTGAAGAGGTTTGGCTTGTCCCAAAATGTTCTCCAGTTCCTGACAAATCTAAAGCCCTCCTCTCGACACCATCGCCTCATCCACGCATTGAGGCTTCTGAGTTCTGCCTGCCTGGCGGGACCTGCACGAGGAACAGGTAGCACTTCTGAAAATGCTACCTTGGAAGCCCGGGACTTCAATCTTCTACCTAGCAACCTGAATTTGGCTTCCAAGACTGACTGCTTGGCCTTCCCGACATCATTGGTACCGATGTGTACCATGACCACTGGCTCCTTCCCAGTTCTCTCTAACAAGCTATCTATATTTCTGGTGATGTCTGCAACCTTTGCACCCGGCAGGCAAGTGACCATCCGGTTATCATGCTCCTCACAAATACATCCCTCCGTATTTCTAATGATAGAATCCCCTAGCACAATGAGCTTCTCTCCTGCAGCCTGCTCATCAACATGTACCTGATCTTGTATCTCATCAATAGTGATGAGGGAGAGATCCTCCGGCGGAACCACTTCTTCCTCTATGTGTGCCTGATGAAGTGTGCTGAGGGAAAGAGCTTCAAATTGATTGTGCAAGATGAGACTCTCTGAGCGATGCCTTGGCCTTCTACTCCTTTGAGTCACATTCCTCCACCCATCCACCTCCTGAGTTGGGGGAGTGACTTCCTCCGCTGAAGTGTGCCCTGTCTCTTCTTGGACCTGGATAGTCTCTTCCGCTCTGTCCAGGAACTGCTCAAGCTCCTTAATATGTTGCTGGTCCACTATGCGAGCCTCTAGCTGCTGGACCTTCTCTTCCAATAGCGCTACCAGCTTGCACTTGCAGCAGATGTAGTTCTGCACACGCTCTGTCAAAATAACAAACATGGCACAAGTACTGCAGGTAACTACAGCTGTTCCCTCCAACTCCATTTTAACTATTACAATAAAATGTATTCAAGGTCTCAAAAATGTAAACTTGCACTTTTTTTTTAATCTAGTAAGACTCTTTACTTCTTTTATTTAGTCAAAATCTAACAGTGTAGGGGCCGCTAAAGCACCTCTACTCCAACTGCAAGCACGTCAGGAAGTGTAGGACCTCCTCAGGAGTTGCTTGGCTTGGGAACTCAATTAAACCCAGATTTTTTTTTTTAAAACCCAGATTTTTTTTTTTTTAGTTTGCACGCGCCGTAAGGCGCGTGCTGCTGGTAGCAGCTATTTAAAGCTAAAACTCCGCCCCTTGCTCCTGCAAAAAGAAGAAGTTAGCTCTGCCCTTTGGCCGTGTGCTCCTCTGATCACCTCCTTCCTCTCTGCTGCTCTGCCAGAAAAGGACTGAGGGACTGCTGGTAGCAGCTATTTAAAGCTAAAACTCCGCCCCTTGCTCCTGCAAAAAGAAGAAGTTAGCTCTGCCCTTTGGCCTTGTGCTCCTCTGATCACCTCCTTCCTCTCTGCTGTTCTGCCAGAAAAGGACTGAGGGACTGCTGGGAGCAGCTATTTAAAGCTAAAACTCCGCCCCTTGCTCCTGCAAAAAGAAGTTAGCTCTGCCCTTTGGCCGTGTGCTCCTCTGATCACCTCCTTCCTCTCTGCTGCTCTGCCAGAAAAGGACTGAGGGACTGCTCGTGGGAGCGCACGAGACTAGATCTCTGTCTCCTGATAGCACTCCCCTGCATCTGGCCCTTGAAGTACCCCAGTGTTAAGCCTGGAGATTACACATCTCCATCATGGTTTGTAACCTGTGATGGACTTTTCCTCCAGGAATCTGTCCAATCCCCTTTTGAAGGCATTCAGGCCTGATGCCATCACCACATCCTGTGGCAGGGAGTTCCACAGACTAACAACACACTGGGTAAAAAAAGTTTTCTTTTACCTGTTCTCACATTCCCAACCCTCCATTTGAATGGATGTCCCCTAGTTCTGGTATTTTGTGAGAGGAAGAAGGGTGTCCCTAACCACTTTACTCATGCCCTGCATTATTTTGTACATCTCAATCATATCCCCCCTCAGGTGCCTTTTTTTCAGACTAAAGAGCCCCAAATGCTGTAGCCTCTCCTCATAAGGGGGGTGCCCCAACCCAGTAATCATTTTGGTCGCTCTCTTCTACACCTTTTCCAATTCCACTATGTCTTTTTTGAGATGCGGTGACCAGAACTGTATGCAATACTCCAGGTGTGGCCTTACTATTGTCTTGTACAATGGCATTATAATATTGGCTGTTTTATTTTCAATCCCCTTTTTGATAACCCCTAGCATGGTATTGGCCTTCGCTGCTACCACACACAGGCTAGACACCTTCATTGAGCTGTCCACCAGCACACCAAGATCTCTTTCCTGATCCCTCACAGATGGATTGTGACAAATAGATTTGTCATACATAGTAGCTTTTTCATCATTTTATGTACACCAGTGGCAAAGCTGGGTCATTTGAATATGATATCCATACACAAAACCAATGCCGTCCAGTATGAACTGGTGTATATGCTCAACAACTGTTGTGTGTACACAAAGAGCCTGCAATCACAAGAGCAATGTCTTGTGAGTTGTTCAAGGTAACTCACTCCATTTGTTCTGCTTGCCTACCTTGTTGCCCATAACACACACGGTTACAGACAAGCAGAAGACATTGTGTGGTTCTTTTGTTATAAAAGTCTGTTTTGGAAACAAATGTCTCCCGGTGAATTGCAAGTAAGGAACTAGATGGGCTGGCATTGATTGGCAGGGGACTCACAAATAATGGGTTCAAGAGTATCCCAAACACAGATGGCCACTGCATTTAAGCCAATTTCAATACTCTTTGCAGTTTGTTTAGAGAACTAGTATAGTGTAGCAGTTAGAATAATGGATGGGGATTTGGAAGATTCAGGTTTAAATTCCCATTAATTCATGGAACTCACTGAATAATCCTTGGATCGGCCTTGCTCTCCCACTTCTATCTGCCATCCAGCACACACAGGAGTTTTGTGAGGATAAAGTTGACCCTATACATTTCCTTATTTTCTTTGGAGGGTTATAAATATAACTAATAAATGTGCAAACCAAGACAGCCAGGAAGACCCACGAATGGTAGGAACAACAAACAACCCATGATTTTGTGTGTGTAAACAGTAGACCTGTCTTTTCATCATGGTTCCAAAAACTGGTATCAGGGCCAGCCTAAAGAGATGGCTACCATGCATCCCTCAGACAGTTTGGACAGACAAGAGATTCTAAAAAGGTCTAATCTCATCTACCACACTTGAAAGTGGAGATGCACAAAGAAACACATTCTGAAGTCCAAGCAGCTGCTTCGGAGAGCAGCTGCTAAGCATGGATAGATGTGAGCCCCATTCCTTAGTTTCTATACAAAAGGCAGGATTTCCTTCTACTATACTCAAGGTGCTATTTGCAACTGCCAGCTCTCTCTGAAATTCAGTTTGGCTAGGAAAACACTGCTTAAGGCAGTCTGTAATTTTTCGTTTTTGTTTATCCTTCCCTTTTCCCAAAAGGATATCCTTCCAATTGCATGATACACAGAGGCCATCTGCTACTGAGGTAACGGCTTAAAATAGACTGTTCCTTTTTCACTCTTGGGGTGTTATCCAAGCAAGGGCAACATTTTGTTCTGCTCTAAAGGATAGTAGTAGTAGTAGTAGTAGTAGTAGTAGTAGTAGTAGTAGTAGTAGTAGTAGTAGTAGTAGTAGTAGTAGTAGCAGCAGCAGCAGCAGCAGCAGCAGCAGCAGCAGCAGTAACACTACCATTACAGTTGATTCCTCTTCTAAAGAAAAATATCTAGAGTGGCACACACCATGACCCATAAAATACTGAGCCAATTGTATATACAGTGGACCCTTGTGTAACAAACGGTTTGTATAACATCTGTACAACATAAAAAATTCCAGAGATAGGGGAAATTTGCTTAACAGAATCGCCTATGGGGCAAATTCATTCAACATTAAAATGGTCACGATTAGGGATTACTCCATTTTCAATGCATTCCTATGGAAAAGTTGTATAAAGGAAATTTGCTTAAGAGAATTTCATTCGGAACGAATTAATTCCTTTATACAAGGTATGACTGTATAACCAAATATAACAATATAACCAAATATATAGAGAGAGCTGAGACTTCTAGTTAGATTCAAACTTCAATCTTCAGCCCTGCCAATAATGCAGACTGAAAAGGAGAGACTTATGGATTGTGTGCTGGCAAATCTATTCAGACCTATGGTGACTCTTTCCAAAGGTTTTTGAGATAGACAATACAGTGCAGTATATAGAAGTAGTTTACCATTCTCTTCAACTGGGAGTGCTCTGGGACTGTACAGCTTGCCCAAGGCCACGCAGGCTAGCTCTACTCACAAAAGGCACAGTGGAGAATCATACTGTACTCCCAAACTCTGGCTCCACAGCCAGATACCTGAACTACTGAGCAAGCCAGCCAGCCAGCTGAAAAGGATAGAGATGGGAGGGTTTAAGGGCTGATTCACATTACACCACTTTGTCATTTGTAGATGAAAGGTGAGCCACTAAAATTGGGGTTGTATTTAATTGCCATCAAGCAACAGGTAATCCTTTTCCCATATGTCCTGAGTATGCAGGACCACAGTCACCTATGCAAGTCATCACTGGAATCTGCATTCAGCATGTTCTGTGCATTGCACATCCGAAACAGCCCACTGTATAAATACATCAAAAACACATGGTGATTAATGGCCTTTCTGTGACTCCTGCCTGTCTTTCTTTATCACACAGTCACTGCAATGTCAATCTTAATTACTCAGGCTTTTGAAGGAAATAACAGAAATGTTCAGATACATGACATCTTCTAAACTGTTTAGACTAGGACCCCAACCACTTTAGCTCAGTTGTACATTTTTAAGCCAATGCATATCTAAGATTTCAATTTTTCCAATATCTCAGAGGGTGGGACCCAAACTTGGCAGGTTTTATTTTCCATGAATTTTTAACAGAACTAATTCTGCATGGTCTTAATCTCAGCAAGCATAAATCCATATGGTTTTCTTATGTGCCATAAATGCAATGGTTTTCCCCTTATTAAATCTAAAATGTTTATTAAAGTAAAAGAAAACCACCTGTTCTCTAAAATGCAAATAAAAAACTATTTTATTTATTTATTTGTTTGTTTATAAACAGCACTTTAAGAGCCAAGTATACCTCAGTTTCTTAGAATTATTTCTTGGTATCAGTCAGTCCATAATTAGGTTGCCAGATGTCATTTAATAAAATTCAGGGAAAGGCACCCTCTGGCCCTCCTGATACTGGACTACAATTCCCATCAGGCTTTCCAACATGGGTTTAGGGATAAGGAATTATGGGAACTGAAGCCAACAGGATCTGGAGGGCCACACAATATCTTTCTCCACCCCTCCTGTACACTGATGTATATCATGCATTATACAGAATGCAACGACCATTGTATTGCACAGACGTTTTCTCAGTGTGTTCCAATTCAGCACTTTATATACAGTAACTTACTTCTGGCCCAAAACTGTGATTTCAATTACAGCTGTATAGAAGATCCCCGAATCAGTTCAGAGGCCAGAGAGGGACTTCAGAATGGATTCCAGGTTGGTCAAGAGGACCACTTGCTGTCCCTGATCCAAATTGATTTCTAAAGTCTTTTGTTGAGATTTGTACTGGAAAACCAAAATGGCAGTCACTTCTTTATTTCTGCATTGAAGTTCAAGACATTTGATGCCATGATAGGTTCTGAAGAAGGCATTAAAGCTGCAAAACTTTAGCTAATTTCAGAAGGTTGTATAATACACACCTTCAAGTTTTGCCCTTTCCAATTTGAACTGCACTCTTATTTTTTAAAAAAAAATATTGATGAATTCACTTCCCTCCATAACTAAATCCAGTCATTCTGCTGCAATCCAGATCTCATATGGATTATTAGTCTGAAACAGATTGATCCAGTTTGTAATTTGCATTACAGCCACACCTAAAGCACAGCCCCAAATTCAAACTTTCTGCTATTCCAGATTCCAGCCACATGAATTGGTATCACTTGGGTAAAAAGTATACAGTAATTTGAGACTGGTAGAGTTGAACTCCCAACTCTAGATTCTCCAGCCAGATACTGAAACCACTGGGCTCTCCAACCCAACAGCAACAATTATTTTAAATCAATGAGAATTTGCCTTGTCATGCAAAGAAAAGCCACCGAGAAGATAATTTTTAGGACTCACAATTCTCAGACTTCTTCAGAGCCAGAGGTGGCCGCGAACAGAAGGGTGAAACACAGGTCCTTTTCTTGATAATACAACTTCCTCGTAGGTTACAGCCAAATGACATCATTTACAAAATGCTATGCTGGTTTCAAAAACAACCAGATACTTGGAAAGGAAAAAACATACTTCCTCCATGAGAGACACAAAAGTTGTGAAATTACTGCACTGGAGGCATGCTTCAAGGCAAGACTCCGATTTTTAAAGCTGTATTAACTACTATACAGTCACTTCTCCCAAAATCAGGAGGTCCCTTTATCCACTTCCCTTCTGTTAAAGGTGATATTGTTTGGGGAAAATGCTGTGAACTCTTAGCTGGAACTCTCCAGCCAATGTCCCTGCTGTCAAAACGTCTCGGGTTTCCTGATTAAAAAATATGAAAGTAACAATAGCTATATTGGCACAAAATAAGTTTCAAACTCTCTTGAGATGACAGGTAACTAGGCAAACCAAAGTTGTACGAGAAATTTGTAGAGGTGTACAAAAATACACAAGCTTTGGCAAGGGTTCCCCCGATCTTATATGATAGACATTTCCCGCAGCAAACTCAAAACTAGACACATCTAGTTTGAGCTCATGGACTTCCTGGTTAAAGCAAAATGTGCTGCTTATATATTGCACCACAGCACTTAAAGCACAATCTGGACAGTGTACAAGTAATTATGCAGGCTGCACATTACCCCCAAGCCCCCAGCAAGCTGTTTACTTATTTTACCAACCTCAGAAGGAATGGAAGGCCAAGTGAACCTTGAACCTGCTACCTGGAATTGAACCTCAGGTCGCAAGCACAGTTATTGCTGCAGTACAGCAGGTAGTGTAAAACAGAGAGTTACCAGGCAACTTTTGAATTGTCCCCAGGTGTGTTCTGGTGAACTTTTAAGACGAGAAGCAATCATTTTCAAATGAGTTCAATGCTTTACTATGTCTGCAAGTGTCTTCAGATTAGAGGATGCCTTATGAGACAAAAATGGGACATTTAACAGCTTAGATTCCTTGACTCTTCCTTATGGGATGTGCCAGTAACTCTTCCACATATCCTTCCTTTTTCTCCCCACCCCCACCCCCAAATCTTTCAGTTAACAGTCAGGGTGAGGTTTACTCAAATCTTTTATTTTCTATTTCTTTCATTTCTTTGCCACTATTCTCCTGATGAAGGTTGTGGAGGTGTGGCCACTATTTTGTCACCAAAACACAGCGACACATGCTGATGGTTTCAATCCATACAATAACATGGCAGCTTTCAAGAGATGAGCTTGTCACGCTGGCAATGAAATCACGCTGCACTCAGATGACATGACCAAGTAGTGCATAAGACATCAATAAGACATTGATAGGATGGCTACAGTTAATTGCTGTCATGAGATAATTAAAAGGGTCATGAGAAAACCGCAGCTAGAGGTACAGGTATCTATTAGCTACTAACTGAAATTATCCCGCCAGTGTGTCACACCATTCCCATTACTGATTCATAGCAAGCATTCAGAGACTCAGGCAGCCACAAATGAATGGACAGACAATAAAATGACTCACAAGTCAGCCTCTTTACGCTTGGGAAATTCAGTCCCTTTAATATTAAACACGCAGCCCAAGACATTCAGCCATGTTGAACTTGTATATGTCAATGACCATTCCCCTTCCCACCATTTTTAATCCCATCTCTTCCCAAAACTCAAGACGGTTATCAAGAGGTTTAAGATTAAGGCATTTGAGTATACAGCAAATTAATTTTCACACCCTTCTTTAACCCCATCCACTCTCAAGTAAGTCATGATACCTTGATGTTTAGCAAAGCTTTTGTGAGGTTATCATAAATAGCTGGCAGACTATACTTCCTTTGACAGCTTGGCCAGTCCACAGAGATATTACCAGAGCTCAGAAATGTTAATTTTCTGAACTACAGCTCTGCAAATTCCCAGCGAGCAGTATTACGGACACTGAGAGGAGGGGGAGAGAAAACATCAGGATAGCATATGCTGGTCTCGCCACCAAGATGGACTACACTGGCAAGGTAACTGTGGTTTTTGTGTTCCACAAAGTCACTGTTTCAAGTCCCTCCCTTCCATGCTGAACTGGAAAAGTCTTAATGTGTGTGTGTGTGGGGGGTCTGGACAGCATTCCTTAACCCCAACAAACACATGGCTCCCAGTTCATGCAGATGTCAGCAATGTTTCAGCTAAATACATGCAATCCACCCCCTTTCAAGCTCTGCATTTCCTGCCAGAAGAATAGTCAAGGATGGCAGCAGAACATGCGGTTCTGTGCTCCCCATAGACTTTGCTGCTATCTGCTCAGGCTTAATGGCTGAAAAGAGGCACAGTATTAGAGCTAATCAGCTGACCTCAGCATCTGCAGAAGAGGTGCATCGTGACTAAATTTTAGAAACAAAAATTCAATTTTCTTTTTAGAAATCCCCCCACCCCAACTTCATGGATCTCCGCCTCCAAAATACAAATATCATAGCAAAAACTAGCCACCAGAGGGAGTAGTTGTCTCAGAGACATATACAGTAGTATAAACTTACAGGATCCACGGATTTCCAGGCAAAAACCAAAGCAAGACAAAAACATGTGGCAACTTAAAGACTAACTATTATATTTTAATGTAAGCTTTTGAGGATCAAGTCCACTTCAACAGAATGAAATGTTCAATGAAATATACGTTTTGTATCAAGCAGGAAGAATTTGGAGATGTAACACCTTGGTCTGTCAATCTGGAAGGTGTCGTTAAGACTCCATCTTACTTTTTTGTACCCAGAAACAGGTAAACGGCTGAGGAACTGAAGATGTGAAAAGGCACTTGTGGAATCAAGCAAAATAAGCCAGCCCAAAACATTTTTGTACTTGCTGAAAATCCAGAAATAGGATCTAGATTTCTGATAATGGCCACCAAAGAAAGATGTAGCAATGGTTATGTCCACATAGTGTAAATGCCACTGAGTGTTCACACACATCCTATATTTGCTGTCATCCCTGCAGTCATCTGCCCATGCAGGGGCAGACACTGTATGCTTCTGATGGGTTGGTAATTGACAGAAGGACAGGAGCAGCACGTTGAAGCAGCATGTTGAATGAGCTAGCATGTATTCAAATATTTCTTCATCTCTTGAGAGAAGTGGAATATGAAATACCACCAACCAACCTTCGACCAAAGCTACGCGACTGTGCAGAACTGGACTGCAGCCATGAGGCACAGTTACTGTCAATTCGTTACCAGTTGCAGCCAAAACCTTGTGCACGTGGGGGTGGGGGCCCCCTTCCCCATGCTAGCAAAAAAAGTTACAAGGGACGCTGTCAGCTACACATTAAAGAAATCACCTCAGACCAAGAGGACAACCTACTTGTGTGTGTGCGTTGTGTCGTTACAGTCACGACCGACTCTTCATGACCCCATGTACATGGAGTTTTCTTGGCAGGAATACTGGAGTGGTTTTGCCAGTTCCTACTCCAGTCGCCTACAGCACCTGGTATTCCCTGGTGGTCTCCCATCCAAGTACTAACCTGGCCCGACCCTGCATAGCTTCCGAAATCAGGCGAGATCGGATGTGCTTAGGGCATCTTAGCACCAACTAATAGATTTGTTGAGCAGTTTTAAAAGTGACAAGTAACTTTTTGATGTGCAGGTTTTTGAACTGAGCACTCTTAATCACTGCCTGAGTCATCATAATCCCAAAGGCAATAATTTGGGAAGAATACAGTGTGACCCTGGTAGATGCCACCGAATGGCAGGGAATCTGTAGCCTTCCAGATGGTACTGAGCTGGCAAAACTGCTGAGTACTCAAGGAGCCTTTCAAAAAATAAATAAATTTGGGGGGGGGGGGTCTGGAGGCTGTATGCCACGTTGGCCACTCCTATTTCAAGAGAATTGCTCTAGCTACTCTCAAATGTTTAACCTATTGAGCCCTGTTTGGCAAATGAAAAAGAAGATGTTAAAATGATTAACTTAATTAGATGCTAAAACCAGATTAAGGAAAAGGATCCATGCAGCTGTTTATAGTATAAAGAAAACAGACCTCCTAGAGGAAGGACACAGGACATCCTGTGTTCTTACAGTGGACTGCAGATGAAATACAACAACATTGCAATTGCTCACCCAAAACAATGGCTTCTATTTAAATATTAGACATCTTCTTGACAGAACGTAAAACATTTCATATGAAACTAGGACAAAGCAAAACATTACTGTAGTTGAAAGGCCAGGCCCTCTGGCTCAAACTGTACCTCTGACCACAAATTTTCTTACAGCTGTAATTAAAGAGCAACAACAAAGTGCTGTCCAGTCAATTCTGATTTACGACAACTCTTTGTAGGGTTTTTTTTTTTTTAGATACGGGGTATTCAGAAGTAGTTTGCATTCTCCTCTCTTGTGAGCACCCCGAGACTGTACAACTTGCTCAAGGCTACACAGCCTGACGCCTCTCAAAGATGGCACAACAGGCAATGGAGCTCCCAACCCATCTAACTCACTGAGCTATCAATCCATCTTCCAACTTCAGTGCATTAGTACCAAAAGAAGTATGGTACTGTGAAGAACACTGCCACATGGGCAGTGAATTATGGTTAACATTAATAAAAACCTCCAAATGGTGAGAATTGTGTATAAAGAATGAAAACATCCAAGGAGTACCGTAAAAAGTATTTACAATTTATTTATTTATTTAATGTACTTGCTGGCTGCCCAACTTTCCCTCAGGAACTTTGGGTGGTGTACAACAAATTGCCAAAATAAACAATTTGCCTAACAGTAAATCAAATAAAAAGATACAACAGAACAACAAACAGCATACAACAAAGGGATCCAGCAAGAAAGGGTTTTTAGCTGCTCTTTAATACCTATATAATACAATAATGGTATGCCATCAAGGAAATTCAGATTTATGGTGACCCATTCCAGTTTTCTAGGAAGGGAATACTGTAATTAGAAGTGGTTTACCTTTTTCCTTCATCTGAGAATGTTCTAGGAATTTGCCCAAAGCTCTGCAGATTGGCTGTTCTCTCCCAGGAGGGACAGTGGAAATCAAACTCCCAGCTTCTGGTTCCACAACTAGATCCTTATCAACCAAGCAGGCTCATAAAGGGAGACATGGTCTTTGAGACATCTTGGACCATTTAGTGTATTGTGCCCGGAAATGGATCGGCAGCCAGTGGAGCTACTGCAACAGGTTTTTTTTTTAAAAAAAAAAACTGATCCCTGAGTTTTAATTGTGCATCGCACTCCTGGTTATCCAGGCTCAAGGATGAATCCAAGAGCACTCTTAAAGAGGCATACCTGTGTTTTCAGATGTATTTCAGAAGCATCCCTACTCCTTGACCTTTGCAGGAGGCAGGACTGAATCACAGATAAGCAGAGGTGGTGTGAGCAGAGGTGGTGTGAGCTCAGTTCTGTGTACACAAAGAGATGGTACACAGATCCAGTAACCAAAGTGTGTCCCTGAAGGGTGCTTTGGAGTTGACCACCGCTGGCTGCAACAAGAGTTGCTCTCTGTGTTCCTGGCAGTGTGTGGTGCAGTGTAGCGGTCCAAGTGTGAGCTTGGAAGATGTGAGTGTAAGGTTCAAGTTTCCACTCTGGTATGAAACTGGATTATAAAAGGTTTCAACACATTGCCAGTACTTGATGCCCACCCACCTCCAAGACATGAACAAGAATGATGTACCCACAGAATGAAATAAAAAAGTAAAGATTTCCCACGCACATGCATGCTAATCATGTCTGACTCTAGGGGCGGCACTTGTCTCCATTTTCAAGCCAAAGAGCCAGTGTTGTACAAGTCCATGGCCACATGGCTGCCATGGACGAACACATTTCTGCGCACGGAGCACTGTTTACTTTCCCGCTTTTTATGGTGATACCTATTTATCTACTTGCATTTACATGTTTTCAAACTGCTAGGGTAGAAGGAGATGGTATAAATTGAAAAATGAGAGCTAGAGGGTACTTGCTGTACTTCAAAGCAGTTTGGCAGATCCGCCCCATAAGTGTTGTATAGGTGATTCGGATTATGCACCAGGCCTCCACCCACAGGAGATGGCAAGGCAAGGAAGCCCACCATACTGCTTTGATGGGTTGAGATGGGACATAGAATCTAGACTGCCTGCACAACACCTGTGGGCTTGATCCACCAAACTGCACCCAACCATGGTACAGTGACTGCCCATGTGGTGTAGTAGACTAAGGCTCAGGTAACCTGCTTCAGTATGGAAACTGTCTGGGAAGTGGCCAAAGTGAAGCACAACTTGAACATCTCACATATCATGAATGAAAAACTAAGTTGAGAGCACATAACATGCACACAAATGGAGGTCAGAGTTGGTGGGTTGGAGTGCTTCTCTGCAGAGGAAAGGGCTGCCGGACTGAATCCTTACTGTGCCTCCTGGGAGAAGGGCCAGCTGAAACCACCTGTAGTGTGCTTGGCTGATAGTGTTAGGCCGTTACTTCACGAAGTGCCTCGCTTTAAACCGACCTTGCCTTCGCTGTGAATTCGGAGGCGGTCACGTGGCGGTCACGTGTTCTCGCTTCGCTCCCGCCCCTGTTTCTCAGTACTCACGAGCTGCAGTTTTAGGACCGATTCCAGCACATCCTCACGTGCTCCCTTCGCACCACTTTTCAACGTTCCTTATTTCCCATCCGTCCTTTAAAAAAATATCTACCGCTTGGCACTGATGCTGGACTGTCAGTTGCAATGGCTCTACTGATTTCAGCTGTTTCCTGGCATCATTGGCAGCCCCCCCCGTGCCGCCGCTACTCGGGAGCCCCGCATGGCACAGCCGCCCGCCCTCCGCCGCTTGCACGCTGCCTGCCCCGGGTGCCCTGCTCTGGCCGGGTGAGGCGGCAGCGGCTCCTCCTGCTCCTGCCGCCGCCGCCGCCACTCGAGCGAGGAAGTAACAGCGCAAAGCGATGAAACGATATAGCGATGCATCGATATCCCTGTTTGAATATTTTTAAAAAAACTTGAAATAAAAGCCAAACACCGAGACCACACGTCATGTTGGGAGCGAAGCGAGATGCGAAGCGAAAAGATTCCCGGCCGCTGGCAGGGGAACCACTCACCCTGCTTGGAGCATGGTAAAGGGGGCGTGGTCAGGGTGGCGTCGCAGCCAAAAAGGAGGAGCGTGCGGACTGAAACGATCAATTCGCACAGAAATGAGGGCTTGCCGCGAAGCGAGCGGTTCGTGAAGTAACGGCCTTAGTTGCCTTGCCGCTTGTGAGGCCTTGGGCAAGTCGCATGATCCTACAGCAGTGGTTCTCAACCTGTGGGTCCCCAGATGCTCCTGGACTGGCCAGCTCAGCTAGGGATGAAGACTTCTGCAAGCTGCAGTCCAGGAACATCTGAGGACCAACAGGTTGAGAACCTCTGTCCTACATCATCACCAAAAAGAGAAAGCAGCAAACCATGTCTGAAGACTTTAGAGAACACTGGGGAGATTTTTGTAAGTTGGAACTGAACCAACAGCACAAAATAATTATTATTACATGTGGCAAAACAGGCTAAATGTAGTATAAACGTACCATATCACAATTTCCATTTAAGAGTCATTGGAATTCACAAGCTGCTATGTGCCTAGGACACCTCATCCTAACAGCCTACCCGCAGTTATGTGCGTTTCTCTCTGTGTGTATATATATATGAGGAACCTGAGGACTGGTTTCCATCTGTGGTACCACTCAAACATACAGGATGTGGAGTTGTCAAATTTGGGGTGAGTGGGCTCACATCTGGGGGCTACATGTGTGGCCATCCCTCCCCCCCCCCTTCATGGCATTTCATTGCAAGGAGACTGTTATAAATTAGAGACCTCCGGATCAAGATATGAAAGGAATTCCTTCTGGATCTCTGGCTTCTTGCCAAGGAGAAAACACAAAGGCTAGACAAGAGCTTTGCTGACAGTGACGGAAGTGTGATCTTGATAAACCCCGCTGCAAAACACTAACATACTGTACTAACATCCGGCAACACTCCAAGCACTTGCAAGTAATATACGGTATATTTATATGCATACAGTATTATTATTTTATTTATTGAATTTTACACCACCCATCTGGCAGCAGGGCCAATCTGGGCAATTTACAGACAATATCACAACTGTACACTAGGACAATCAACAAAATAAAATAAATCAATCAAAATTAATCAAAAAACCCCAATATATTAAGATGAACAATATTTCAATATTTCAGGAGCAAAAAATTTATTTCAGGAACAATATTTCAGGAGCAAAAAAAAAAAGGGCTAAACTTCTTTATCTCAACCCAACTGGGGACCATGGACTAGTTTCCTAAACAAGTAACAAGTAACAGGAAAGGCCCCCCCAAAAGCAAGGACATTCTGCTCTGGCCAATGCAAAGGCAGGATTAGGACCCACTTTTTAATTTATACTGCTTTTTAAACTCCACTGAACTCTTCTGAATAAAACTGGCATCTGGTTGGAAAGCAGCCCTCCTTCTGGTTAAGCAAATCTGTTCTTCCCTTGAACCAGCCATCCTTCTGGAGGCTTCGGTTCAAACAATAACTGCACGTGAGAAGCTCTACGTCTAAGAAGTAACGGTTCGTTCGTTTGCAGGCAAACACACCCAATTACAACGCCGCTGTCAGCTGACCGACACCGCCGAAAGAGGGACTCCTCCGTTAAACAAGGAAGGAGAGAGGAGAAGTGTCTTTTTCATATTGGATTCCTACCCCTTCAAGTCCGGGGAGGAGGGGACAGATTTCGTTTTGCACCTCAAATCTTAAACTTCGGCATCTGCTAGCTTTAACTCATCGCGTTCCGGCACCTTTCCATGCATCACGCACACAATACAACACAATCCAAACCAATCAAACACGACCTCCTTTGTGGTTCCCCGCGAGGCACGTTCACACAGCGCTAAGTTCCCGCAAGTTCCATGGAAATCATTCGCACAGATCCCAGCAGAGAAGTCCGACTGAATGAAATCTGAGCGGAAGAGGGACCCGGGCGAAACCGGGCAGGCTTACTCCCGAGAAAGCAGGCGCAAAACGGCCACGATCGCGGGGCTTTTGAACTCCGCACGGAGCCCAAGGGCTTTTAAACGGGCCGCTGGGGACCATGTGGGCGTCGGAGGCCAAGCCGAGCTCCGGTTTGGGGAAATACATTAAAAAGCAAAACGCCTGGAATAAAGGAGACGCCACTCAACCCCCAGCCAGCCTCAGCTACCTACTGATTCCTCCCAGTCATCTTTACACGCCCCGCGGCTGCTCACTGTTGGGGCTGCTTTTCTAAAGGAACCCCCACCCCACCCTTACCCATTCGGGGACCGCAGTCCCCGTTCCAAGCTCAGTTCCTCCAGAAAGCGTCCTGGGGAAAGAAAGCCCGCGGTCGCCCTCGCCTCTCCCAGGCTGGCGAAGAGGAAGGAGGCAGCCCTTCCCCTTCCCGACGCCGCCGAGATGCAACAGGAGGACGCATCCTTCTAGGCGGCAGCGGGGGGAGGGGGGGCAAAAGCAATAAAGGATCCCCTTCTCTTCGCCTTCTTCGGCTGGAAACAGAATATCTCCGGCAGCTGCGGACGGCTCGACCCCCACAAACGCGCCCCCACCACGTTTCCTGGCCGTGGAAAAAGGAGCGAGCTGCCGTCTCGGTATCGCCGTCCACACACCTCCTTCCCTCCTCCTCGTCCTGCCGACCTCAAGCACCCTTCTCCGGCAAGAACAAAAGAAGTCCGTTTGTTTCCCCCCCCACACACACAAAACCCTCCCCACCGGCCACCGCCGCCCCCTTACCTGCTGCTGCAACCCAAAGCCGAGAAGAGCGCCGGACACGCGCGCCGCTTCCCTTCGCTCCTGCCCGCGAACGGCTGGGGGGGGCGCCGAAGTGGGAAGCTTTTGAATCGCGCCGGCCGGGGACCCAAGAAAGCGAGGGCGGGGCCCCAGGCACAGAGGCAGTCGTCCGGGATTGCGGTGTGTGTGTGTGTGTGTGTGTGTGTGTGTGTGTGTGTGTGTGTGTGTGTGTGTGTGTGTGTGTGTGTGTGTGTGTGTGTGTGTGTGTGTGTGTGTGTGTGTGTGTGTGTGTGTGTGTGTGTGTGTGTGTGTGTGTGTGTGTGCCTCTGTGTGCAGAGAACTAAAGGAGGCGGAGGCGGAGTCTGCCGGGCGAGGGAAGGGAGGACGCCCGCAGTGATCGTTCCCGTCCGCCTGGGACCACTGTGGTCGTGCGGATGCGCAACTCTTAAGAGCGCATGGGCCGCGCGGGAGCCCGGCGTTTTAGGTGCAACCGGTTTCAATCTTTTTTCTTGTGCCGTATTTTTATTTATTTTCTTCCCCTGGTCAAACGCGAAGTTTAATTACGTAATTAACCCCCCCCGCTATCTTTTAAAACAGCTGTATTTAGCTCTCGGAACCAAGGGTGGGAGAGTCCTCTTTTTGAACCAGACACGGGCAAGCTTTTGTATCCTGCCGGATTCTTCATCAGGTTGGACGTTACAGAACTTTTAGTTGAACTTCAACTTTTTAAACTTTTGTTTTAAATCTCCCCATGATAGTTTATGAAGGTTTTTTTTCTGCTTCTTTGACAACCTTTCCCCAATCCCCTCAGCTCTTCCAGTGCAGCCCGAGAGCCTAACAGGACTCAAAAACTTGTCTTTTGTGAGACGTTTTAGTGGTCGACTGGAAGTAACCCCCCTCTTATTTTCCAGTTGTGATCAAGAACTACATTTCCCCCTTTTTTCCTTCACATATTGATGTGGAAAAAGAATGAATTTCCCTACCTTCCAGACCTCTCTTCCCAGGTTGTTATAGGAATTATTTATTTTTAAGCGAGACAGCTGGAAAGATCAGGGAGCCGCCATTAGAGAAACTGCTGCTCCTCCTTCTCAAATGAAGAAGGCACATTAGTCTTTTCTTGGCCCCCAACCTTTTGAAAAAAAAAGGGGGGGGGACGCCTGCAAATTTCTGAGTAATTCAAAGTAGTTTAGTAAAGCACCTTAGGCCATTGTTCACCTTAAGGCTAAGGATACTATTGTCTCCCTAAGGAGCCTATTTAGGCCACTGTTCATCTTATGAGCCTAATTCAGGCCAGGGTGACAAGAGGTCAAAGCTGCCAATAAAATGGAGGATTTTACGTTTCTATCTCTCAAACAAGAAGTCCAGTAGCCATGATTCAACTTCCAGATAGTTTAGTAAAGGAATTTCCAGGGCAGTAGCTTGGAACTAACATGACAGCACATAATAAAAATTGGCAAGGCAAATGCAAATTAATTCACCTTCTTTAGATATGAAGTTCCAAGGGACCATTCCCTTCTCCATCTTGTGGCCACACAAACTGAAAGACTTCTAATTGCAGTTCTATCTTGCTTGTTCCACCTTCTGGGCTAATCTCCCAGTCACAAGCAAGAGCAGAGTCCTCTCTGCCTCACCCTTTTGTCTGAGTAGATCAGCCAAGAGGTGGGGCAGAGAACCTGCAGCGTTTCCAGGGACTGGAAGATCAGTTGAGAAGGTGGTGTAAGTTTAGCACACTGGGCCTGGTGAGTAGCTGATTGTTTTCAGAAAAGGTAGGGGAGGGAGCAGCTGCACCTGTGCCGCCGCTTTTACTAACTGGGATGAACTAATTGTGAGTATAGGATTCTGAGTGGATTCACATTTCCCATTGCATCAGGTGATCAATGAGAAAAGTGCCAATCTTCTGGCTTCAAATGTGTAGTTTTTCACATATTTTTCCCTGTGTAATCTGGCCCTTAAAGTGTGACAGCAACATATCCTGGTATCTTATCTGCTAATTTTATTATGGCATCAGCTTTCATAGAGTACAGGGCCCACTTCATCACATATAAATGACGTACTCCATGAAAACCCAGTTACAAAATTCTTAGTTCCCATTGTAGTTCTAAACATTCTGCTGCATGGGGAAGACTTTCTTGAAACTCAAAAACCTGCAAAAACACCACTGAACTAATGGCCCAACGGAAGGGCTAAATCACTGATACAGCATAAATGGAATACCTATAGATAAATAAAGATGAGAGCCACAAACCATGTAACAGCAAGTAAAGCATCTGCAGTTATGGTGCCAAAGGGATGAAGACATTCCTTGTTATACAGCAACCCACCCACCCCTCTACATTGTGGTCCTGCTGTATCATGGTATCCACCACCTCTGCCATCACCCCACCACCACCACCACAGCTGCCATCACCCCTGCCACTGCTGTCACCACCATCACCCCTGCCTTACACACCCCGCTGCCACTGCTACCCTCCAAAGTGGCTTTTGAGAGAGGGGGTGACAGCGGCAGCAGCAAGGGAGTGACACAGATTTTCGTTTATCACGGGTGGGTTGGAAATGTAACCCTTGTGATGAGCGGGGAAGTATGGTTATTTTAATTTAACATACAGGAGTTCTGAACTGGCCAGAGTTGTTGCCTCTGCACTTGGATGTAAATCTTCATAAGCATAAGGCAAGCCTTAGTTTTAAAAGTCATCTCTCTGAAATATCAT
Organism: Phrynocephalus forsythii; assembly: GCA_029282475.1. Lineage (NCBI taxonomy): Eukaryota > Metazoa > Chordata > Lepidosauria > Squamata > Agamidae > Phrynocephalus > Phrynocephalus forsythii. The sequence continues at coordinate 97,996,350 of JAPFRF010000005.1, forward strand.
TTATCTCCCAAGAAAAATGTGTAATTTTAAAAAACATTTTTTAACAAATATGTTTTAAAAACCCATCTTCCAAACAAACCCAAAGCTTCTGGAACTTCTGCTCAGGGTCATAGTGTTTTTTTCCACCTAGCTAAAAACTTTCAACCTGATGGAGAAAAGAACCGCCAACCATCCCTTAGATAACGTGAAAGAACATCTTTTGAAATTTCTCTGACAAACAAATTCCATCTGGAGTGACTTGCATTTTGTGTTTGCATTTAATTGACAAATGGGAAGTCCTGATGGCAGAAATAAGTATTGGAGAAGCACTATATGGCTAAACTTCATGACCTGGAACAAAACAAAATAGCAAATAGCAAACCATGCACTGAAAAGGGGGATTATAAGAGACAGAAGTTTACAGGTGTTCTCGCTGAGTCAAGATGAATGGAGACTGGAGAGTGTGAAAAAAATCTAATGTCATCCATACACAATGTGATGCATTTCAGAAAACAAACACTCTGTGTGGAAGAGCCTCCCAGCTATTTGTGATTCAAGGTTGAATATTGCTGAACAAAAAGTAATACAGGAAAATAGATTTTATTGACAACAAGCTCATATCTTTCTCCAAAAGTAACCTGTTTCTAAACAGGCCACAGATATAGCCAAGTAACTATGGACGTACACAAACAGCTTTAACAAGGCAATTCTATCTTAGGGTTTTTCTCTTGAACCATTTAAGTCATAGCACTAATTTAAATCCCAGCAGCAAATTAATGAAGTGCTGAATGTATACTTGGCCACGTTCTGGTCATGAGCCCAGCATAAATCAGCTGCAACTCGCTGCTGCAATGTATGCTATTTCAATTACTGTGGAGTAAAATCCCCATAGAATTCTGATCAATATTTAACTGGGATTATTTCATAATACGAGTAGATGCAATATATTAGACATTTGCATTTATGCAGACTTTGCTTATTAACCCTTGGGGGTGAAAAATCAACAGCTGATATAACAATTATCATTAGGAGTACTATAAAGGTGTAACAAATTTAACATATGCTTTCTGTAAGAAGTATTACTATAGACATAGTAAAACTAAAGTTGGCTGTTCAACATTACAAATTGTTTGAAACCTGTGGTTTAAAAAAGCTAACCATACAACCACCATCTAAAGCAGAAACAACCACACCTTACAACAAACTCCAAAAGGGGCAAAGAAAAGAAAAAGTTACAAGCAAGAAAAAAGAGGAGGAGGAAGGGCACACAACCTCATGGCTCATTCTTGGGTCTGAAAACGTAGCTAAAACAAGATGTCATGCTATGTGTGCTTCTGATTACAGGTCTGGGGCTTCAATTTCCATACCCACCCCCATGACCCAAGGTCAGGGAGCAAGTGAGCTATAATCTTAAGCATCTGAAAAGCACCATGCTTTCTGCACACATTGTCGAAGAAAGTGGTTACTGTTAGATAAATAATTACACGGCATTATCTTTTAGGTTATTAAAGGAATATTTAAAAGAAAGGCTGATTCCAGAATGTTGCCAAGGACTGCAAATGGTTTAAACCAACGCTGAACAATCGGGGACTGAACAGGGCATCTCCTTCACCTGGAAAGCTCCTTAGCTTTTCTTCCCATCAGTTGTGAATTCTAGATTACCAGGGAGAGGGGCCACTTCATAATTGCTGGAGGAGGTGTTAAGAAATGGAAGCGCAGTAGAGTAAAAAATATTTAACTGCATTGAGTCTCAAGTTAAAACTGTTACCACTTACATGTAAGTGGTAACAGTTGTTTGCTGTTTTAATTTGGTAAGGGAGAGGGTAAGAATTCTGTTTGCATGAAGTAACCAAGATAACTGTTAGTCAATATATATATATATATATGTTAATTGAACAATGACATTTGATGTAGTTGGCAATAGCAGTTTTAAGATTTTGTTTTTGGTACTCATTAGAGGCATGGAAAATCTAGCATCTGAAAAACCATGCAACTGCCCATCCCTAAAAATGGGGGGCGGGAACTATACATATATGTGAGATGAGGCAATGAAACACATTCCACAAGTCCTCTGACAAATCAGTGATTGTTACAAGCCTGTATCGTTTTTCCTTTGTTTGGTGGAGCAGCTGTATTATAACTTTCCCCCTGCCTGTATCATTCACTCCAGATGTCCTTTCTTTCTTTCTTCCTCATGATGGAACCTGACAGAGCAGATATTTCTTTCTTCAATGAGATCATGATTTTCACAGGCTTTTCACCCAGCCAGGCAAGGAGTCGAAATGGACGGGTAAATACAGATGAAGGCAGGAGTTGGATTCTTAGAAGACTGGAGACCTCAAGCAACTGACAGAGAAGGCTGAAGAGGAGAGAGGTCATCAAAATGCACAGCAGCTAAGGAAAAACAACACTCCCAGTAAGAAATGTTCTGATCTTTACTTTCCCCCCATTTCATTACAATCATCATGATCAACCCAATTTGTGCAACAAAACTTGACAGCCACATTCTATGGCATCATCCATGAGATGGCTGCATTTCATTAAAATATAAATATACCCGTTTAGAGACTTTCCTTGGATTAGGAGGAATCCTGCTCCAACTACTAAAGTTATGTACCTCTCTGTTTAATAAATCTTTTATGTGACCAGTAAGTGTGCAGAATGTAAAGGAGTAATTAAGGGCGTTTATACACAACCCCTAAGCTGCGCTGCAAATGGCTCCCAGCTCCGGAGCTTAAAATTATTTCCCCACCAGCTCCAGAGTTTAGAGAAAATTAAGTGCGACCACGCCCCCATAAGCGCGACCCAGTGCACTTTTCAGGTACTTGCTCTCAGCAGATGAAAATTCCTTGATGCGGATAAGAGTGCCGGGCTCTCCTCGCTTGTCTGTTGTTGTTTTTTGCCTCCCGCCCCTTTAAGAGCCCCTTGAGAAGGAACCAGGAAGTAACAGGGCTTGTGGCAACTTGGACGGCACTGGCAGGTTAATAAAGGCTTCTTTTGTCATTTTTTCCCCTCCCTTCCCGTCACGCCGACAGGAGCAGGAAGTGCTGAGGGGTGAGGACGCAGGAACAGAAACAAACCCCCAAGATCACTGGTCCAAATTTAAGGGACCAGCGGATCTTAGGGGTCGTGTGAAAAGGCCCTAAGACTGACTAGAAAACAAAGCAGTTGTTTTGGGGTAGCTATTTCTGCTGAAATAGTCTTACTGCAGAAATAGTTAAGATAAAGAGGAAGCCCATAACCAGTTTGTGAAACCTAGTTCATCCTTTCATCCTTCCAAGCCCATGGTAGCTGATCATTTCAATTTCAAGGGTGTTGTGCATCCATTGAGTTTTAGTCTGTATTTTACAGACTAATAGAATGAAAATAGATTGAATCCTCTGGAGGATGCCTATGAAGTGCAGACTAAAATCCAGAGTAGATTACTCTCACCTCTGAAGTTGGAGCCATCAGCCACCATTGTGAGCAGCAATCAGAAATGTGGCCAATAGAAATAGAAGCTGCCTTGCACTGAGCCATTGAGCCAGGCCATTAATCTATCCAATCTAGTATTGCCATTTTTGACCAGCAGGAACTCTCCAGAGTCTCAGGCACTCTTTCCTAGACCTACCTGGATATCCCCAGTAGTCTTGGTAGTCCTCCATCAAAGTATTAACCAGGCTGAACACAACCTAAGCTTCCCAGATCAAGTATATACAGTGGTGTGGTGGTATTAATCAATGTCACTGTTAACCTGCCTTTTTATCTCCAGTGTTTGCTATACCTGCTTCATTCTGTACTCACTCTTTCCTATTTTAGGTTCCTACATCTGACATTCCTATCCTCCATTCAGTATTTTTAAAACAGATTGCTTTGTCAAATCCTCTTTGGATTTGAGTGGTCCAAAGTATGTTGCTGCCTGATGCAAAGGACAAGATTCCTTCTCTTCTTCATTCCAGATTCAGAAACTAGATGGACTGTTAGCTGAAAGCTAGTAAGGGGATAGCATTACTGTATTTGCCACCATATTGGAGGGCAGTAGCCACCTTATGGCAATAGCACAAACTATGTCCACCCAGTAATCCAACAGAGGAGAAAGGCTGGGATTCTTTCAGAACAGCCAAGAGATTCTTGTCCCCCACCCCACCCCCACAGGTTCCATCATCCGAGGTTACTGATATATTCTGCCTAAGGATAGGGTTGGCCCTACTTTGGCCCCTTTCATCCCTTGGTCCCTTGCTACCTCAGGGTCTTTGCTTACAAAAACTCTGATCCTGTCCTTGTCCAGGCTTAGCAGATAGCATCCAGATACTCCATCTCCCACAACACTAACTGTTCAGCCAACATGGTGATTATAACATCATATCTTTTAAAGAAATGTTGCTTTAGACTACACATACAAAGTTGAAGTGCTCTCCGATTCTTGCAGTACGTCTGGGAAATCAACAGAATGCATAAAAGGCTATGGACAGTATGTGGACATTGTCAACTGTAAAAATGTTCTGCTTATATACCGCCCCTTACCATTTCAAGTAGTATCTGGGCAGTTTACAGTTTAATTACAGTATTCAAGCTATACATCCCCCCCCAGCAAGCTGGGTACTCATTTTACCAACCTCGGAAGGATGGAAGGCTGAGTCAACCATGAACCTGATACCTGGGATTGAACCCCAGGTCGTGAGCAGTTTTACCTGCAGTACAGGCATTTAACCACTGCGCCAGGAGGCTCCTTATTGTCTGCAAACCAAGAATAAACACAGCACAGTATGAAGATTTGCTAGACCTAAAAGCTCTGTAGGCATCACTTAAGAAACAATGCCTGGTATTGACTATAGAAGGGACGACATAACTGATTATTGACAACCTTTTTCTGCAGAATTCTGCAGCCAGAAATGGTCTAAAAGTAGTTAAATAGGAACACAGGAGAAATGAGTTACAGGTGATAGGAAGTAGTTTTAGAAGAGGCAGCTGTGTTGGTTTGTACTAGATTAGGCAAAAATCCAAAGAAACAAAACAAAGAAGACAAAAACATGATGCCTTCACGACTAACAGTTGTATTTTAATATGAGCTTTTGTGGACAAATCCACTTCGGTCAGACTTATTCTGTACACCAGACACCACACTCACTGCCTCTATTGTATTTCTGCTAGGTGGCCTAACAAGGCTCCAGTTTTAGAAGTCACCCAGGCTGGCACCAAAAAACAACACAGCAACAGCATGCCAGAAGAGGCAAGACTTGTTTGCATGTTTGGTTAAAAATGAGAGCTCTTCTCTATTCTGATTCCAGATGTTGTCCAACTTCTGCTCTAGCATCTTTAATCAGGATTGGCAATGGTCAGCAGTTCTGGGGGGATCTGGTGGTGTTATCTGGGGAGAGGGAATTTTACAGTATGCAAAGCCCATAATTTTAATGGAACTTAAGGACACCAAATCTATTCTTCCTTGATCTGAGAAGTCTAGCTTAAGAAACCTCTGTCCTATATTTCTAAAAGGATTATTTCTGTAGGCAAGTGGGTGGGGATTAGAACCTCTTATGTACACCTGCTTAGTAGTGTTTGTATGGCCTGTTTTACTTACCGCCAGTGTATTATACATGGAGTTATTCTCAGAGGAATACTGCTTTATACACTGGTCCAATTTGTCTGAAATGAGAGCAGATAAACCTTTTTTCTTGAGTGTAACTTTTGAACTCAGATGAGCAGGTCTGTGACCTATATTTTTCAATGGTGGTGTCATTCTTAGGTCAACTTTTGAAGCTCTTCTGTATGGCAGGGTTTGGCTGTCATCTCCTCTGGATTCATTTTCAGACGGCAGGCCAACATTCCCATCAGGATTATCCGAGGGTGGCATTTTTATCTCTTTAGTAATGGGTACTTGGGCTGAAAAGCAAGGTGCAATACTGAATAATTTTTAGAACAAAGCCACATGGAAGAATAATGTGCTAAAAAGGAGATGGGCATTTGTAGCTATAGCTTGGGCTGCTGCACCAGGTGAACATAGGTCCGCTATGAAAAATATACTTCAATTTTTTTTCATGAAATGCACTGACATTGCTTTGTTTAGATATACATTTTGGAAGCCAAGAGCAAAGGTGGACTCCTGATCTCTATATTATTTATACATAAATAATCATATGTTTGTTCCAAGGCAACAGCTGTATCCAGTCATTACCTTATATGGCACCACTTACACAGAGACGTGTGACTAGTCTCACCTACTTGTATTTACTTTACTTCTGTAAGTAGTAGCACATCTGGAGAGAATAGGCGCCTGCTCATCTAACGAGACTATGCAACATGTTGCATTTGGATTCTGCATGTGAACTGACCCTTCCCTCTTCAGATTTGTTGCTGCTCGTGGGAGAAAAACAAGAAAGTGGAACTAATTGTCCCTTCCTATCCATGTTTATAATATCAGATGAGAAAACAACAACTAAATAGGGCTTAGGTTTTACTTTTGTTATCTGTTTTGCTCCAACACCAAGCACCAAATGTTTATAAATTGGGATTAATATTGTCAATGGTACTTAGAATGCTTGGGGGGAAATCCATAATACTTGATAGAGATGGCAAACTCACATAACCAACCTGGAACAGACAAATATTTCTAATTAATCATGCAGTGCTTTGGAGTAACATTTTAATACTCTCTTTTCACAACTGATCCCAGACTATACTGCCTGCAAACAGATCCTGAACCAGATATACACCCAGTGTTTTAAGTGAATCTTCTCATGTTTGTATGTACATAGTTGAAACAAACAGATGAATCATGCTTGCCTTCATTCAAGTGAAAATGCTGCATACTTTCCATGACTCAATAGTTTCATTTCCAAATGCTAAGATTAAATTGAATAAAGTTTCTGTTTATATACTTCCCCATACCACTTCAAGTAGTGTCTGGGCAGTTTACAGTTTTTAATTACAGTATGCAGTCTACACATTGCCCCTCCCCCCAAGCAAGCTGGGTACTCATTTTGCCGACCTCGAAAGGATGGAAGGCTGAGTCAACCATGAGCCTGCTACCTGGGATTGAACCCCAGATCATGAGCACAGTTTTACCTGCAGTGCAGACATTTAACCACTGTGCCACGGAGCTCCTTGGACTTGTTCATCTATTTAGCCATGCATTGTTCCAGATATATACAAAAGAAAGCCCCAGTGGCCTTAACAGGAATTTACCTCCAATAAAGCATGCTTTAAATTCCAGGTTTTAAAGAGCAATATGTTTGTTTACGCAAAGTAAAATTCTGTTCAGTAGAGCTTCAGTAGATGAATGGGCACTGCATTGTAGCCTCAGTTGCATGCAATGAGCAATTTGTACATTTAATTGCATGGACTTTTTGAGTTTTGTTATGGCACCATTCCACTCTTCATATATTTCATTAGGCAATTTTATCCTCATAGCAGCAGTTTCACCATAAAGCAACAAGGTGCTACCACATCTCCTCCCAGTGTGCAGACCTGCCAGCGAGTCTCAGAGCAAACACAGCAAGGCTTTCTACTTACAGAGTGAGGATTTAGCTGGCATTCAAGAGAGCTATCCTGTGATAAAGTTTGATTAGCAAAGTACCATCTCAGTAGCCTTTGTCCCAGAGCATCTAGCCATTGGATCTTAAGAATCTTTGGCCATTGCCTCAGGAAATCTGCATCAACAGTATGATAATTTGGAAAATCATTCATTGACAAAAGAAAGGAAGCAGTCTAGGGTGCTTGGAAAATACAAACTGGAAAGAGAAGTCCCCCTTGTCTTCTTAATTTAACTAACTGGAGAAGACCTGTGCAGTTGCCTTTAGGATTTTTTTTTGACAGGAACCAAACTATGCAGGCCAAAACTACACACCAGGTAAAAAGCACAAAAAAACTGAAAAGACTTTGGACACTTCACATGATACAAGACATACTGCAACTTAAATTGATGCCAAATGCATACTATTTTAAACTGCAGTAGGGATTCCTCTGGGGCCAATTCAGCTGAGCTAGCCTTTGGCAGGGCCTGCTTGTCTGGAAGGTGACTGGATGGCAACAAATGGGGAGAGCAGTGGCAGCGGTGGGATCTTCAATTCTTTGATGGTCAGGAAGGCTCTCCAATCCTGCATAGTGTGGGGAATGTCAAAGGGGCAGTTCATACTGGGTGCAATATTTTTAGAGGGTGCAGTCCACTCTCCCTCCCTGGGCAGCATCGGGTATTTCCTGGGCATGGGTGGCCTTCCACCTTCTTCCCTGGCTTAGTCATGGTTCAGGAGCCTGCCACCAAGTGCTGCTATCTGGAGCAACTGGCATGAGTAGCAGAGAACCAGGGGCCTTGCCTTTGTTGCCTATCCAGACCATTGTCTGCCCCAGGACTGGTCCTGCACCAGGGAGTGGTGCCGGTGTGCCCAGGGCCCAAGTCAGGGTGGCTGCGAGTACCATCAAGTGTATGCACTAGGCCAGGAAGTGGCTGACTGGTAAGTGAGGTCAAGATGGTGGTGGACCAGAGGATGGACCATGGTGGGAAGAGGGCTGGACCAAACTGGGGGGGGCTCAACCCCCAAACCTTTTTTGAGCCCTTTTCTATAGTTCTCCCTCAAACTGCCCATGACTCCTGTGCTGTGAAAAGAGCTCCCTGGCACAGCAATGGGGCCAGCTCATCTGTCTCTCCTGTTAGAACATAAGAACATAAGAAGAGCCATGCTGGATCAAGCCAAAGGCCCATCTAGTCCAGCTTCCTGTATCTCACAGTGGCCCCACCAAATGTGTCTGGGGGTGCACGAGACTAGATATCCGCAAACATGGCGACCTCACTGCTTATCCCTGTCTCCAGGTCATTTATGAACAGAATGAAAAGCACCGCTTTTCACTTCTCTCCATTGTGAAAATTACCCATTGACACACTACTCTTTGTTTCCTGGATCTCAGTCAGTTCTCAGTCCATAAGAGGACCTGCCCTCTTAAGTGGGCCCACTGTTTTGGCCCTGCCTTGGCAAAGCAGAGAAGCCCCACCTGGTTTTTAATGTTGGGGCAATAATTTGATGTTGCTTTACACTCCCCCCACCAACCCCCCATGCAGCTCTTCACCCACCTCTCCAGAGCCTCCAACATGGGAGCTGATCAGTTGGGGGCTGGTCAATGCAGGCAGGGTGGCCTGTGGGAACCCCAGGAAGGCAGAGCGCTGGTGGTAAGCCTGTTCCCTCTATGGCTTGGGCTTTAGCTGCCTATTTGTATACGAGTCTGTTTGCTCGTATGCAAATGCACACACCTGCCCCCAGTTAGGGAACACAATACTTGCCTTGCCCCAGATGCTGGCAACCTACTTCACGCCACTTCCTCCCCTACCACAACAGCTATTGCCAACCAGCCCTCTCAGTGGATACTGCCATCCAGCCACTTGCTGGACATGCAAGCCCAATCAAGGAGGAAGGGTTCTTTTGGCCCAGACCATCACAGAATGCTTCTTCCATCTCTCTTGCCCCAGCCTTCTACATTTGGGCATCAAACTTACACACAGTCCTTTTTAATGCAAATTAGGCACATTCAAAGAAAGGCCTGTGTTTTAAGTGGGTCAGACATTTGCTTATAGTCTCTGGTAAAAACATTTGCAGATTATAGTAAATAAGTATGCAACAGTACTAAGTATACCGAAACACATAAGTACTCATGCACATTGTACTTAACACGACAACACAGTGCACCTGTCTACGTTAAAATAACAAATGAGCTCACGTTTGAGAACAAGTACTTCATTCTGTGTCTCGTATAGAAGGAAATAGAAACTTCTCTATTAATTGTTAATGTTTGTTTATTTGTATATTGTAATTAAATTTGATTTGAGTGTACTGTGGTTACTGTTTGCATTATTTATACTGTTGTAAACTGCTGAGTGATCTTGCTGCCAGATAGGTGATCGACTGATCCATTCGTCCATCCAGAAAGAAAGCTATGCAACCGCCCTCTTCCTGCTTACAGAACGGACCAGGCTCTCTAAAGAGCGTTGGCTTGCAGCTCCCATCAGCTCTTGGCAACACAGCCAATGAGGAGAGATGATGGGAGTTTTAATTCAGTACTACCCAGAGAACCACATATGTGTGTTTCAGTCTAAAGGCTTTCAAGCAAAAATCAAAGAAGAAGAAAAGACACCAAACATGTGGCACCTTAAAGACTAACTTTCATATTTTAATGAAACATTTTGTGCAACTGCTGCTATATGTCTGAAGAAGTGGACGTGTCCTCGAAATGTTACATAAAAATATGAAAGTTAGTCTTTAAGGTGACACGTTTGGTGTCTTTTGTTCTAGCACGGCTACCCTCTCTGAAACTTCAGTCTAAATGCTGTCTTCCGAATATAACATGAGAAGTTTGGGTTGCCATGTTGAGAAGGTACAAAACAGAAATCAGAACAAATTGAATTCTTAGCTCTTAGATAGCAAAGATTTCTTGTGCATCATTGGTCACCTCCAGACATTGTAGTTAAAATAGTCTAGAGCAGCCATTTTCAACTTTTTTTTGCCTCAGACATAAATACAATAGGAAAAAAATATACTGCAGTAGACTGAATCAGATACGTAGATAGAGTAACCCTGAAAAGGGTGGACATAAGCTAAAACTGACTTGATGGCACACAATTACTATTACCGATATACCAAGGATATTTCCAGTACTCCTTCTGAATTGTTTTAATTTCTAAAAGCATGGGATTGATCTCAAAGACAGCATTATGCTAAAAATAGTCTTGCTTTGCAATGCTTTTGAAAGAAGGCTAATACAGTACTTAAAATCTTAATACACATGGAATCTTAGCTAGTTGGTTGCAAGACTTACCTTCTTTAAGTAGATGCTGAAACCAGAAAATCAACAGGATCAATAGTATCCCAAAAGGCAAACAAAACCAAAAGAAAAGGACAGGAAATGTTAGATCATTGATTAATGGCACCAGGGGATACTTCATTGCTGCTTCAAAATCCAGCTCAGCTGACCCGGCACATGCTTCACTAATACTTGCCTGGCTCCACTAAACACCTTTGGGTGTACACTCTTTATTACGTCACTGCATAAATCACAAAGCAGCTATGCTATTAGTCTAGAATAGCTGCTTTAAAAGAAAGCTTAAATCTTATTCAGGGAGGAGCATAGCAGATTAGGTGGGGGATAATTAGAGAAACTGCACTACACCTGTTATAATGCTGCACTACCTCCTGTGCTTTTTCACTAGAAACTACACAACATTACACAAAATAATACAGACCCTATATTTGTTTTTAAGCCATTCATGGACAGATATTAACCATGCGATTGTAAAAGCATTTTTGAAATGGAAATAAGCCCCTTTAAAACTTAATAGGTCATACTTCTAAGCAAAACTGATTAGGAAGACTACACTAGATGATAGCACCATCCCATCCATGTTTCCTTATGTATTAGCAGAGATTATTCCTAAATAACCCAGGATACGATGGCAGGTAGCATCCACCTTATTTCCTTACCTATGAACAAGCATACTGAAAAATATACTCTAGTTCTTTTTTAAAAAATAATAATCATAGTATACTTCTTTTTAATTTCAACTCTATTTAATTCCAGGTAGAGCCAGGGGCTGGGTCATATTTCTTTAAAAAATATAAAAACCCTAATGATCATAACTTGAAAATATAAGGGTAACCCAACAGGAAGATGTACCCCATGTTCCTTGGACACTCTGATGAAAGACAGCTATCAGCTCCTGGCATGCAGAGATTTAAAAAGTCTAACAGTTAGAGGCAATTTCACCTGCTTAATTTCTAAATACCTATAAAAGGCGCTTGACTGGAACCCATTTATCACCCATTTAACAGATTTTTAAACGCTGCTTTATTTCTAAACACAGTGTGTGAATAGGTCACATCTTGTGGATATGTATGAATGCAAGAGACAGTCAACCTTATTTTGTGGGATTGTGTAAAATCTAGTGAGGAAAGAGCACCTTTCCTGAAACGTTTAGTGGGCAAAGGCATTATGGATCATAATTTGGGGGATATGCTGCAAAATTTTAATTTGAGGAATGAAGTTTTGTGTGGATTATGATTTTGTTATTATTACTTTCCTGTAATTTAGTAGTTAATTTATAATTAATTTCTTTAGCAGTAATAGGGCCCTTGGCCATGTTTCCCCATTAAACACAAGAATAATATATTGAACGAGTTATCTCTTGAACTTAGGTCTGTAACTATCTTTGCAAGCAGGAGTTTGGTTCTATTTAGTTGGTGCCTTAAAAGGGCAAACATGGAGCCCAACAGGAAGTTAAGGATGTTTATTAAAGAAAAAACAAAGAATAGAGCAACTGTGGGATGTAAGGAGGATGCACAGTTAAATGAAAAATGAAATCCTAAAACCGGTAGTACCTTTGTATCTAAGGGCACGTTATGGTGAGGATGGCTGCATCTCCAACCACCAGGATAACTACCATGTAACTCCCGATTTACTGGCAGATTTCAGCAGTGAAGTGAAATTAAGTGCAGCAGGGAGCCTCTCTGAAGCTCGAAGAAGCTGGTTAAGAAAGAGTCTTGTTTTCTCTAACAAGGTATGCAGGCAGCATGTGTCTCTTCTGGGCATGTACAAGGCATGCACTCCCACCATATTTAGTTTTGAATAAGAAATAGCTTATTATACTGCTGCTGTACTATTAAGGCAATGAGGGCAGGGATCTGTGGGGTGAAAAATGGGTAGGGTCTCATGTGGTCTGTGGGGCATGTGTTGTCCATCTCTAAACCAAACATTTCCATTGGGATGCCAGCGGTGCAACCTCTTTTATGCCACTGACAGTTGTTTTAAGTTCTTGTGGTGGCCAGATTTAAGAGGAAACGGTGCCGTTACAAAGGCACTTTGCCTAGTTCCATATTCTTTCTCTTGAGATTACTAGAAAACCACTTCTCCTCTGAGATACACATAGGCAGATGATAAAGAAGGAAGAGGTCAATTAGTGCCAGCAGATGTGGGTGGAGAAGATAATGCTTTCCTGGCAACCAATAGGCTACAGGATGGTTGTGACAAGAGATTTGCACCTAATGCAGTTTAGTGTATTAATAGAGGAAGCAAAGATGACACCCTCCTTCGATTTTGCATCAGCATGACACTTGGATACCTGATCCACTGATTATTTATGCTGCTGATTTCATTGTTTTTGTTTTATTGCATGTGTTTGTTGGCTGTTCTGAAACCTTGTTGGAAAGTGGATATAAATTTAAACAGATTTGTGAAATATGTGCTCTAGTTAGAATTCTCAGGAATGAGCTAATAGTCAGCAGCAGGAGCTTCTTTTGAAGAGTCTTAACCAAATGTAACACATACTTGTTATAAATAAACCACATCATTCAAAATTTGAGTCCTTCCATTGGACACAGCTTTCTGGTTGAGAAAAGCCCTCCATGTTTCAAGCGCCCTATCAAACGACCCCAAATTCAGCAGATCTGAATCGCCAGCCTCTCCAGGAAAATCTTGATTATCTGGGTTAGATTCAGTCCACGAGCTGCCTTCTACGAGCTGTACAAAGACTGACAAGCACGTTAAACAGGGTCTTGATTGATTTTGAATATCACCTGCCCGCCCTCCCCACGAGTTGGAAGAGACAACTCGAGAAAACTAGGAAAAATTCAAAATTTAAGAAGGGCAGCGTGGTGTCCGCTTCTCCAGCCATGAGCAGAGATATTTTTTAGTTTCCAGACATCTGAACAAATGGTCACACAATCGTAAGCCGGGAAAACGGATCTTCTGTCCGGAATAAAACGATCTTCCGTTCCTGCTGCGAAACGCCCCGCGCAGCTAACTTTTCTCAAGTGGGGAGGCCGAATAACGGAACGTTCGATCGCGCGGCCTTGTTTCCCGTCGGAAGCAGAAGGGGAGGCACCCGAGGCGCGTCCGGTACGGTCCTGGCCGCCATGGAGGCAGGCGGCGGCGGCGACGGCGGCGTCTTCCCTTTCCGCGACGTCCGATGGGATCCCGACCCCGTGTTGGAAGCGCACCCGGCCGTGCGCCTGCCGAGCCCGGCTCCTTTGGTCCTGGACAACGGCTCGTTCCAGCTGCGCTTGGGCTGGGCCTGCCCGGATCCGGCCGGTGCCTGGCGAGCCCCTCCTCCGTTACCGTGCCTTGGTGGCCCGGAGCCGGGGGGCCCGCGGCGGGACCGGGCCGGAGACGCTAGTGGGCAACGACCTGGGCAGCCCCGAGCCCCTCCGCTGGCTCCTCCGCTCGCCCTTCGACCGGAACGTGCCCGTCCAAATGGAGCTGCAGGAGCTGCTCTTTGACCACGGCTTCCAGCGCCTGGGCATCTCCTCGCAGGTAGTGTGGCAGAAGGGGGCGGGGGGCGCGCGTGCGTGCGTGCATGCATGCATGCATGCGTGTGTGTATGTATGTATGTATGCATGCATGCATGCATGTATGTATGTATGCATGCATGCATGCATGTACAGTGGTACCTTGTATAAAGGAATTAATTCGTTCCAAATGAAATTATGTTAAGCAAATTTTCCTTTATACAAATTCCCATAGGAATGCATTAAAAACGGAGTGATCCCATTTTTATGTTGAACAGATTCTCCCCATAGGCGATTATGTTAAGCAAATTTCCCCTATCTCCGGAATTTTTTATGTTGTACAAATTTTATGTTATACAAGCTGTTATACAAGGGTCCACTGTACCACATTTATCCCCAAGGGGGGGGGTGCACTGTGACTCACAGAACTTCAGACTATGCCTCATCACAGATTTTAAAATGCTGCAAATGGTATATTTAAAAAAAACAATTTAACATTTATCAATATTAAAACCACCTGACTCCATGTCCATGGAGTTTTCTTGGCAGGAATACTGGAGTGGTTTGCCAGTTCCTACTGGTATTCCTTGGTGGTCTTCCATCCAAGCCAACCCTGCTTAGCTTCCAAAATCAGGTGAGATTGGATGTGCTTAGGGCATCGAGATAGTCCTGAGACACTGCATGTGGCTTAAAATCCTGAGTGCCCTTACAACCCTATAGTCAAGTGTGTATAGGGCTACAAAGTACATTTTTATATTTGTTACATTATAAACACAGAATAAAATCCAGTTGTTAGTCCGAAGAAGAGCAGATTCCACAGCCAGGTACCTAAACCATGGTGTGGGTGTGGACTTCTAGCCAACTTTTGTGAAATTTTGGCATTTTGTGTGTATAGTATGTGGTCTATGGGGCCCCGGAACAAATAATCTGAGTTTCCATTATTTCTTATGGGGAAAATTTGCTTTGATATTAGAGTGTTTTTGTTTATAAACATGTTTCCGAACGAATTATGCTTGTAAACCAGGGAATTACAAGCATAATAAACCAAGATATTACAAGCATAATTCATAAAATGAACGTGGGGCAGTGGTTTAAATGCCTGTACTGCAGTTAAAACTGTGCTCACGACCTGGGGTTCAATCCCAGGTAGGAGGCTCATGGTTGACTCAGCCTTCCATCCTTCCGTGGTCGGTAAAATGATTACCCAGCTTGCTGCTGCTGGTGGTGGTGGTGGTGGGGAATGTGTAGCCTACATACTGTAATTAAAAACTGTAAACCGCCCAGAGACTACTTGAAGTGGTATGGGGTGGTATATAAGCAGAACAGTTTGCTTTTTTGCTTTATCACTGTATTGTGCAGTGGCAGTAAACTGGGGATAACTGAATGCATGGATACCAGTCTCACAGATACAAGCTTGTGTGTTTTTTCCTACTGTATATATCCTGTTATTCTCAGTCAGTTATCTGAGAGGGGACTGGAGAAGAGATTCAGAATTTTCACTTCATTCTTGTTGTGCTCCTACCTGAAATCCACAGTATCCTTTCTGAAGAGAGAAGCTCCTCCGTATGCAGGTGTCATAAGTTGTTAATAGATAATTATTATCAACCCAGTAAAAGAAGCCACCACCTTTAGTTTGGGAAATCTGAGCTGTTAAGGACAGGACTTTTCAGAAGTTATCAATTTACATGGCTGCTAGACATCCAAATCAACTTGATGGCATGTAACAAATGAGAATTGTTAAATGTTTCAAGAAAATGGAAGATGTCAAATAGCAAAAGTATCTTACGTTCCCATGCACAGACATAAGTTTCAAAAGCTTGTATTTTGGTTCTTTGTTTTGCAGGGATTTACCATTGCCATATGTTTATCAAAATGTAGATTCCTGTTTAACCAGGTGCTGGGAATTGCTCTGACTTTTCTCCCACTTTGTCTTTGTTATAGGGCTGTGTTGATCACCCAGTTGTGATAACAGAAGCTGTCTGCAACCCTCTCTATTCAAGACAAATGATGTCAGAGCTCTTATTTGAATGTTACCAAGTCCCAAAGGTTTCTTATGGTGTGGACAGTTTGTACAGTTTCTATCACAACAAAAGGCAGGGTTGGCCTTGCAGCGGTCTCATTGTTTCTTCTGGATATCAGTGTACACACATATTGCCAGTGTTAGATGGCAGGTAAGTTAAAGCTGTGAGACTGGATGCACTCTTTTACATATTAATAAACAGGTTCCCTTTTTGTTGCAGGTGTATCAGCTGGGTTTTGGGCATAGGTTGAGTTCATCTTTATCGCATCCTTCCAGACTGTTATATGTTGGGTTGTGGATCAGGATATTGTAACAATTCTCCTCTTGTTTTGAGAGTAGAGTCCAGGAAGTGGTGATAGAACATTTCTGGTGCATTTCTTGTGAACTGTAGTTCATCCAAGGTTTATCTTCTTTCGTTGTGTCTAATAGCTGAAACTATGTTACACAGTTCTGCACATTAAAGGCAGTTTCAGATCACAGGCAACTTGGATATAAAGTTGCATTCACACTGAAATTGCCAAATGAAACCTTTAATGAGGAGCAGTTTGCTGCTGGTGGTGATGATATGATCCTTGTTGTGCACATGGAGCTGTGCAACAGGATTTCAGCTAATACCTATGTTATCCATGTTTCCTTGACTGAGATGGGTTTAAGAAGCAGGTTGGGAAGAACAGAACCTGAAGCATTTTAAAATGCTTATTTAATTTTTTAATCTCAACTCTAAAGGATCCAGGGTGGCTTCCACCAGTAAAATGCAATACTGTATTTAAAAGCTGAAACATAAGAATACAAATAGAAAGGAAGAAACAAATACCACCCTAAAACAACAAAACAAAACCACATTCAAAGCAAGGAACAGCAAGCCATTTAAACCCTTGTCAGATAGCCATTCACCAAGGGAATGCTCACCTTTATAATTCTATTGTTTTCCCATTCTACCTCAGCAGTTTATGAGTGCCTTCAAAAGTGAGGGGGATAACATTTACATATGAACATCCATGGCAGTTTTTATTTCTACTTTGTTGATTCCCAGTTCCTGAAAGCTGATTAAAGATCCTTACCATATGAATTAATTCAAATAGATACTTGATCAATTTCATTTGGACACCTTGATAAAAAGAAACCTAGAGGTCATCAACCTATTCAGGGTATACAATGGAAGGGCAATTCCTCATGCTCCCTGAGGGTCCCCTTTCAACAGCTGGTTTTTCGCTGGTTGTAAGATCAGTTGTGTGACTGTGATATAGACTTGGGAGGAGGGGTTGCCACAGCAGATGGACATTAACACAACAGCACTTCTGCTCTAGATGAGAGATGTGCCAGTAGTATTTTTAGGCTGTATGGATACTTGCAAAAATATTGCAGCTATAAAATAATCTAGATATCCTGAAGAATATCACTTTGATGATGGAATTTGCTCAAAGGGAGTTGTTGGTCACTGAAAATCCTTGGCAGTTTTGTCCTTAAGTAGTTATAAACATATCTTTAAACAATGTTTAAACAATACTGGTATTTGAACATTGTATCTATATCTGTATATAAAAGATGGTGGGGTTGTCTCTGTACAAGGTATAGAAAGTTCTTCAGAATTCAAATTAGAAAAGCCACAGTGTACCTACTGAGATCTGTGGTAGGATAAGCTTAACAAATGCCTTTTTCCTGTATCATATTCAGAATTTGCTTTTCTTTGATTCCTTGGGTTGATAGGTTGGATGCTAGGAACTGTAAGCGTATAAATCTTGGAGGATGCCAGGCATCCATGTACCTCCAGCGTCTCCTCCAGCTAAAATACCCTGGGCATTTTGCAGCCATCACTCTTAGCCGTGTGGAAGAAATACTCCATGAACACAGCTATGTTGCAGAGGATTACAAAGAAGGTGAGGATTGAGATCAAAACCTGCCATGCAGTTTTAATTCAAGTTCCTTCCTTCCTTCCTTCCTTCCTTCCTTCCTTCCTTCCTTCCTTCCTTCCTTCCTTCCTTCCTTCCTTCCTTCCTTCCTTCCTTCCTTCCTTCTTTATTTATTTTAATGATATGCCACTATACACAAGAGCTACATGTGTAGCAATTTTAAAAAACAAATTGTGATGAGCATATACTGGGAGGACAACTTTTGTGAACTTGTGGCCACTTTTCCAGTTAGCCAATTGCTCAAGGGCTGTATAGCCATGGCTCACAGGGGGTATACAAAGGTCTTCTGAGACCAGCACTATTCACAACATCATCCTGGCTCACTTTTCTGTTACATTTTATAAAAGACACACATACACAGACAGACAGACATTTGTAAGTCCATCTATGTAAATTGAAGAGTTTTCTGTTTCACTATAAAAACATATCTTAACATTAATTAAGATAATTTTCTGCAACAGTCCATTTAGACTCTTTATAAATATGAGAATATTCATCTGAACCGACTCCCTTATACCTCCAAAGTCAGTGATGCCCAAACTCCTGGATAGCTCAGTACTTCGGTCTCTGGCTGTGGAGCCTGAGGTTGGGTGTTCTTTTCCCCTCTGTGCCTCCTTGACAGGGGCTGATCATCCATAGGGTTCCTTCCAGCTCTGCAGTTCAAAGATTAGCATTATTTTATGTGTCATCAGTGTCATCATCATAATGCAGTCGTATCCCTCATCTCCAAATCTTTTTATAAGAAAGTATTTGTTTTGATTTTGTTTCATAGTCTTATTTATTTTGTTTGTATTTGTTTTATTGTTATTGTTGTGAACCTTGAGTGGCCTTGTACTAGATAGGTAACAAACAAACAAACAAACAAAATTCAATCATCATGCATACTTTACAAATGGTAAATTAGTAAAATACAATGAACTATCTCCAAACTAAGTTAGTTGAACTTGGTTTCCATTGAACTCGAGGGGGTGGGGGGGGGAGGAAATTAAACATGGCACTTGGCACAACTTCTGTCCCATTGATTTCATGGGACCAAGTTCAGTTGAAGAATCTGAATTGGACTATGAGGTCTAACCAGATCCAGTTTTGCCAGCTATTATTTCTTTAAAATATTCATATGATGCATTTCTCCTAAGGGTCCAATGTGGCTTACAGTATTAAAAATATTTTGGAAGGCTATAGATCTGCACTTTATTCTACAGTGGTACCTTGTATAAAGGAATTAATTTGTTCCAAATGAAATTATGTTAAGCAATTTTTCCTTTATACAAATTTCCCATTGGAATGCATTGAAAATGGAGTATTCCCAGTTTTATGTTGTACAGATTTTCCCCATAGGTGATTATGTTAAGCAAATTTCCCCTATCTCCGGAATTTTTTATGTTGCACAGATTTTATGCTATACAAACTGTTTGTTATACAAGGGTCCACTGTCCTTTGCTTTACCAACAAGTTCCATGTAAAGCAGTGATTCCCAACCTTGGGTCTGCAGGTGCTCTTGCATTACAATACCCAGAAATCCTAGCCAGCACAGCTAGTGGTGAAGGCTTCTGGATATTTTAGTTGAAGAAAACCTGGAGACCACTGGTTTAAAAGGCCATCCTTGCTTGCTTATAGTTCTGCATTGAAGTTTGTTTGTTTAAGGGAGCAGAACTGGACCTTGGAGTTTCCATTTTCTAATTCTTATTTTATGGGTAGTTCCTCATCATGGAGCAAATGTCATATTTGCTCCAAATGCTCCCCTCCCTAGCATTTTCAAAAGAACAGCTATTGTGGGAAGGAGGATTTAATAGATGAATCCAGCTCAAGAAATAGAGGAAGTCTCCACTTTGGAAAATGCAAAGGAGGGAGAGCAGGGCAGGGATGTTAGGTGTATCTTTACCAAGAATCCTTCCCCTTAATTTCCAGAAGTACAAACTTCCCCAGGGGATCTGTGCGGGAGTCTGTTTGCTACACTTAGGAGAGAAGAGATCTCATTATTGTGCTTTCACACCCGTATGAACAGAGATGCAGAAGTGGAGATCTCCTGAATATTATGAGAACAATGTGCATAAGATGCAGCTGCCTTTTTCAAATAAGCTATTGGGGAGCACCCTCACCTCAGAAGAGAAGCAGGAGAGGCGGCAGCAGCAACTTCGCCGTCTCCAGGAGCTCAACGCTCGCCGGCGAGAGGAAAAGCTGCAGCTTGATCAAGAGAGGCTGGACAGACTGCTTTATGTTCAGGTAACTGCACAGTCACTGAGCTGCCATTTCGATATGGGGGAAGCTGAAAAAGAAAAGCAGAAAGGGCAAAGGGTCACGTGCAAAGGTCAATTCTCATTTGCAGGAAAATGTTCAGGATGTCTCTGATATCTCATGACTGGAGCTCGGAAACTGAGTCATGGCAACTGGACTTCTTTTCTTCTAAGATCAAAATGTTTCATTACTCATCTAAGTACCTTCTTCAGTCAAAGGAAAGTTGGTGCAAGGTCTCCAATTTATAGTTCAACTTGGTCTCAGTATATTTACATTTCAGGTCATTGTCCACTTAACGAACCTGTTCAGGCCACTGTTCACCTAACGACCCTATTCAGACCAGGGTGGCACGAGACCAAGGTGAACTATAAATTTGAACTCTTGCACCCACCCTCCTTTGACTGACAAACCTAATTGGATGAATAGTGAAACATTTTGATCTCACAAGAAAAGTCCAGTTGCCATGACTCAACTTCTGGATAAGTTCACCTGTATGACCGAGAATCTTCACAGACTCTTGACTGGAGAAATGACAGATACGCATACCAGCAAATAAGAAGAGCATTCTTACCCACTTGAATATCTATTTATTCTTTTATTTGTACAATAGATAAGAAGGTATGGTAATATCCCCCTTGATTGTGATAGGCTAGGCAGTGAAACTGGTGATAGTGTGTTGAGCTTAGCGCTTATCCTCTTTTTTCGTTTTTTCATTTGTGATCCTCCCCCTCCTTTTTTTTAGGGAGAGGAGGAAATGCATGAGACAGAAAGTTCATTTGGCATAGATGTTAGCGATAAGGTCATGTGTCTAGAAAGTTACTTGATTGAAACTTATACCTATAAAATACCCATTTGACTGTAGCAATGAGATGTTTTCGTAATGCAGGAACTGTTGGAAGACGGTCAGATGGATCAGTTCCACAAAGCTTTGGTAGAACTGAACATGGACTCGGCTGAAGAACTCCAGTCTTACATTCACAAGCTAAATTTGGCCATTGAGCAAACCAAGCAGAAGATGCTACAGGCAGAAGTTAGTGTTGAAGTGGATGTTGTGGACAGCAAGCCAGAGGTACCAGTGTGTGTTTGTTTAAAGTACATGTATAAGACTCTATTTTTGTCTAAAATTGTAGACTAAAAATTGAGGCTCTTCTTATGGAAGTAAAGCCAAGAAAAGAACTTCTTTAAAAAGTGTGATGTCCTACTACTACTTATAAAATGGATCACTGTGCATCCAACTATTTCAAGAATTCCTTACATTGACAGCTTCTGACTATGTGAAAAATTGGTCTCCAGTGGTTGTCTCCTGTTTGTTTTGCTGTCTTCCACCCTTGTCCCTTGTAGTTGCAAACATAGCTGGTGAGGATCAACAGACTTCTAGCTAGAACAGGAACACTGAAATCGCATGATTTGCAGAAGTAAATGAAGGGTGTGTGGGGACTTTAAGAAAATCCCTAAGAGGGAACTTCCCTTTAAAAAGCCCCGTGGCAACTGAGCATATGTTTGGTGGTTTCAGGTAGCCACAGTCTATTGAGTATTGGTGATACAAATATAGGAAATACTTCATAAATACTGTAGTTACTTTATACCAATGGCAGCGCTTTACAGCCACTTCCTTGCTGAAATGTACTTTTGAGGTGAGGGGTGGAAGGATAGTCTCCTTGGAGATTAAAGGTATCTTATTTCAGGTAAAGGGATAAAAGAGAAACCTGGCATGCACTATCTTTGCCACAAATTTCTTGTTTAGAAAAGACTGAGGAAAAAAGGGGGATTAATGGAAGGGGGGAACACACCATTGTATCAGAGTAGAATTTTTGAGGTAGTGGTTGGAGATGCCGGAAATAGAGCTACAGTACATGCACATTCTGCATATGTATGCTTGAAGCAACAGGAGCAACAAGGAAATGGTAGGTCTTTTGCACGGAGAGGATGTGGAAACACTGACAAGTGAGAGGGAGGCTGTAGAACTAGTCTTTGCTTCTGTCTTCTGCCAAAAGGAAGATAGTGCCCAAGGTGGAAGGGGCAGAATAAAGGAGGGAGCAGGGTAGCTGCTACCAACAATAGTGCAGAGGTTATCTGGGAACACCTAGTTGCTTTAATGGGTCCCAGTCTCAAGGGACAGAAGAACCACATGCAAGGGGGATGTGACAATGGAGTCTTGGCCTATAAACCAAAACACTTTCAAAACTGGAGGAGAGCAAGTATAATTCCCATCTTCAGAAAGGGGGTTGGTTGAAGAGAATCTGAGAACCCGTTAACTAGTCAGTTTCACATGGAGACTGGAAAACTGGTACAAAACGAACAAAAAGCAGTTTCAACAGGCAAAATGCAAGGATAGGAAGTGTAAGGTGCACAAGTATACAGGATTGGGGATAAGTCAGCTTGACTGTATTATATGTGACAAGGATCTAGGAGTCCTTGCCAACTGCAGGCTAGCCATCAGTTAACGTTGTGATGGTGGCAGCAAGAAAACCTACCATGATGCTTGGCTCTTTCAGACCAAGGAGAGGGTTCAAAACAATGGACTGGCACCACTCTGCTCAGCATTGGTCAGCCAGATCTTTCCTGCAATGCTCTGGCAATGCAGTTTAGGAAAAAGATGTTAAGGGGAAAGGGATCAAGGGGAAAGGGAAAGGGATGAAGGGGCTTAGAAGCCAAACCCTGTGAGGAGCAGCAGACTGTGAGATGGTAGGGTCACTGTCCTCAGTTATTGGAAGGATTGGCCTTATTTGCTGCAGCTTCACAGAGCAGGACCCAATGAAATGGCTTCCCATTAGAGAAAAGGAGATTCAGCTGAATATCAGGAAGGACTTCCTCATAGTGAAAACTGCTTGACAATGGAATGGGCTGCCTTGGAGGGTGGTGGATTCTCCAGCGTTGGAATGGAGTTGTTCTTCATAAATGAGAGCTTTTTGAGGCCTTTTTTAAAAAAAAATACATGCAGATGAATACTTAAGCTTAAATTAAGGTTTCTTATGTAAGCCTTTATTTTGAAGTTGTGTACTTTTAAAAAAATGTTTGTCAAGGATAAAAATATAATATTTGGTTTGCAGTTGGCAAAATCAAATTCCTGGCATGAAATTCCTAAATCCCAATTACTTGGCCTTTTAGCACTAAGCAAAATAGGCTAAGTTAGGTATAAATGCTCACTCAGTAAATATTTCGGTCATGATGATACCTTTAGCTGACAGTGCGTTCTCTAGTCATACCTGGTCCGTTGTTTTTAAATGACCTGTTTTCTATAGCCCTTTGGGGACTTTATAGTTAGTTGCATAAATACTGCAGCCCAAAAGTAGCAATTTTCCATTTCGCATAACATTTATTTAGCCAGCAAATATTTATTTTCCAGGCTCACATCAACAGGGTACAGAATAAAATACTGCTTAGTTACTATTGATTCTGAAAAAGTACCAAGTCTGAGACATCTTGAAAATCTATGTTAAAACATTTTTAAATGTGGAATGATCATACTTTCTGAGCAGAGGAGCAACTTTTGAGCAAAGAAGGTAACCATTTGTTAGAGTTACCAGAAATGTGTGCTAAAAGGGTGAAAGCAAAGCCTTGACTGCAACTTCAAAGAGGAGATACTTGAGAATACAAGAACATCTGTGAGCCTTAACAAATATATTGAACTATATACAGTAATACCTTGGTTTACAAGTACTTTGGTTTAAGAGTGTTTTGCAAGACAAGGAAATATTTCTAAATTTTGCCTTGATCAACGAGCAATATCTTGCAATACAAGCACTAGAGCAGGTCACATGCTCACAAGTGAGCCAGTGGTGGCTGTCCCCCTCTCTCCCTGCTGGACTGTGGATGATTGACTAGAATGTTCCATCTCAGGCAAGCCTCAAAAGCAGAGTGAGGAGTGCACCAGGCAGGAAAGTTTTCAAAGGAATACAGGTTAGGAGTTTGTTTTATTTTTCTTTATATATTTCTTCAATTTGTTTTCAACATCCTTTCTTATTTTTCAAACCATTTCTAGTCATGGGGCAGCTAGTCAAGTGTGCATAGGGCTACAAATTGCATTTTATTTTTGTCACATTAAAAGCACATAGGAAAATCCAGTGGTTAGTCCCAAACAGAGCCGTTCCCTCAGTCTAAGCTATCATGTGGAGGTGGACTTCTTTTGTGAGTTTTGGCATTTTGTGTGTAAAGTATACAGGCTATGCAGGCCCAGGACAAATCATCTGAGTTTCCATTATTTCTTATAGGGAAATTTGCTTTGATATATGAGTGCTTTGGTTTACAAGCATGTTTCCGAAACAAATTATGCTCATAAACCAAGGTATTACTGTATGCTGTTCTGAACATTTTTATCAGTTGTGAAAATAGCTAAATCTCTCTGTGCGTGTTTTTAATTATGAAAAATACTTATTTTTGAGTAGATTATTGTCTTTTTAGACATTGTCATTTCCTCTTTTTTTGCTGTTGGAGGTAAAAATGTGCTCCTTGAAGTTACAGTCCTATGCTTGTGTACATTAAACATCACCACTTTTCAGAACAGAATACCATATAGATTGAATCTTGCTAGTGGGAAAGAATCAATATCTTGGACATAGTTGATTTTAGAACTTTGTGTATGCTTGTCAGCTTGTGTGTTGTTCCTCATGTTTACAAGAATAATCTGTGGTTTGTTTTTTCTAAGATTCCTGACTTGGATCCATTGGGCAGTGAGCAGTCTATGGAAGATTTAGAAAGTGTGAATGAATTTGAGCCTTTATTTCCAGAGGAACAACCTGAAGTGGAAAAGCCAGTCACTACAGTGCAGGTTTGTCCTTATATGCACCATGCTCTCACTTCATCAAAATGTCTATTTAGTAACATGATAAAAGTCTTTGCATCCAGTCAGTTATGTTGCACATAAGTTTGTAAAGGAGTTCACTCAGTCTTGAGTATTCCTTGACAAACATTTCCTTGTGTATTATACCTAGTGTTTCTTTTCATCTCTCATCAAGATGTTCAATCCAAATTAAATTATGTATAATAGACTTAATATAAATGAATGGTGTGTGTGTGTGTGTATAGTGCCATAGACTCTACACAAGTTTTTTTTAAAAAAGTGTTTGTCTTTATGCTTAGTGAAACAAATGTTGTATAAAACGGAGTGGGGTTGGGAGAAGTAGCAAGGTCACATACTGCTGTTTGATAAAGTTATGCAGATATATAATGCCCCTGCGGAAAGGCTCCTGAGAGAAACAGTAAAGGGAGAGGAAAGATGTGACATAAGTGGAGCAAATATTCAGAAGTGTAGTATTGCCCTTGTGTCATGCTGTTTTCTATCTTATTTGTACAGCCCGTGTTTAACCTTGCCGAGTATCACCAGCTTTTTATTGGCACAGAAAGAATCAGAGTTCCTGAAATTTTGTTCCAGCCATCCCTGATAGGTGAAGAGCAGGCTGGCCTAGCAGAAAGCATGCACTTTGTTCTTGACAGGTAAGTGTCCAGTTGAATAGATATGTTTAGGAGTTGGCTGTCACTTTTAGTTTTGGACTGAAGGCTGCTCCTTGCAGCCCGACACCCAGCTTATTTTGACCATGCTGTGCTGCCAGGAATAGCCTTTGGCTGCTGGTTGATTAAGGGGGGTTCCCTTCAACCCAGTAAAGCAGGGGAAAAACTTCCCCCCTTTGCTGAGTTGGGGGCCCTCTCAATCAAAAGCCATCTCCCGTATTTGGGGGCAGTGGGTTTTTGAAAGGGCTTTGCTGGCTTCCCTGGGGGGAGAGGGGAGGGTGACTCACCCACTTGCCCTCTTCCTGCGTTGAGGTAACCAGGATCGGAGACAAGGCTTTCGAATTCCCCCCTCGTTACACCACGCAAAGAGGGCGCTGCTGGTATGAGAAATTCAAAAGCCTGGATTTCAATTGCAAAACAGCCTTGCAAATGAAGTCCAGGCTTTTGAATTTCCTGCGCCAACAGCCCCCTCTTTGCATGATCCAACAAGGGGGAAATTCGAAAGCCTGGTCCCGATCCTGGCTGCCCCGACTCAGCAAGGGGATGCACAGGCGACTGGGCAAGTCAACCCTCACTTGCTTGCCCCCTTGCTGGGTCAGGCCAGTCAGCAAAGTGGGGCGGGGGAAGATGTCCCCCTTTACTGGGTTGGGGGGAAACCTCTCAATCAACCGGCAGCCGAAGGCTGCTCCGCACAGCCTGACAAACCAGCTTTCTGTCAGACTGCACGGAGCAGCCTTTGGCTGCTGGTTGATTAAAGGGTTCCCACCCACAACCCAGTAAAGGGGAGAAGCTTTTCCCCTGCTTTGCTGGCCTGGGGCAGGCTTTCTAAAACCTACCGCCCCCAAAGAGGGGAAAAGTCTGTTCTCGTCTTTCATGGCGTTGGGACAGCCTTCCCATAGGAATGCATTGAAAACCAATGTAATCCGTTCCTCTTTTTTGCCTTTTTTTCTCACCTTTGGAATAGATTAATTGGTTTTCAGTGCATTCCTATGGGAAACCACGCTTTTCATAAAATGAAGCAACCCACAGAATGAATTAATTTTGTCTTTTGAGGTACCACTGTACAATATATATATGTTTCAGTCTATGTGGATCATTCATATGTGCTGCTAGGTCAAGATCTAATGCTTTGTCAGTGGTGCCAATGAACATCAGTGGATTATCTAAAAGAGGATTTTTTTTTGCATCTAGAAAGATTATCTACTCCAAACAACCCTAGAAAACTAAAATAAGAATTGTTTCCTTTAACCCTTCAAATGGTTAAACCTTTCTCTTACCATTATAGCTAAATCCTTATTCCAAATCCTTGTTTATTTTCTTTAATTTATGCTGCCTTACTTCTTTAAAAAGACACAACTGTCTGTTGTAGAATAGCAAATTTAATGATATCTGTTCATAGGCATATGATGTGCTGTTAACAATTGGCGCTTACAGAAGTTTTATTTCTTTAGTTACCCTAAAGAGCAGCAGGAAAAGCTGGTCCAAAATGTCTTCCTTACAGGTGGGAATGTGATGTATCCTGGAATGAAAG
Organism: Phrynocephalus forsythii; assembly: GCA_029282475.1. Lineage (NCBI taxonomy): Eukaryota > Metazoa > Chordata > Lepidosauria > Squamata > Agamidae > Phrynocephalus > Phrynocephalus forsythii. The sequence goes on from JAPFRF010000005.1 coordinate 98,023,710, forward strand.
CCAGAATGCACAAAGAGCTTCTTGAAATGAGGCCATTTCAATCATCTTTCCAGGTGTAGTATTGGTTGTGTCAGCAGTTTGGCTACATGTGATACCTGACAATTGTTCAGTGCTAATTTAATGCTGAAAGATGTCCCTCAATTCCTTGTTCTCAATACTTGAACATGTCTTAATTGTACTGGACTGTATATTATCCCTCATTACTGTAAGCCAACTTGGGTCCTTTTCCAAGGAGAAAGATGGGGTAAAAATACTCTAAAATAAAAATAAATAGAATAGAATAGAATAGAGTTTTATTGTCATTATGCATATGCAAGATATGCACAATGAAATTACATTGCTGTTCCACTACACACTCAAAACAACAAAGCACCATACAAAATATTAAAAACTCTTAAAACCACTTACAAAATTTAAAACACTGCTTGAAAACTGCTTAAGATGATACTAGAACCATCACATTTAACTTAGATACTGCTCTGGGATTAAAACTGTTCTTTAGTCTATTTGTCCTTGTCCTAAGAGTCCTATATCTCCTGTCAGACGGCAATAGTTCAAAAAAATGGTGGCCAGGATGCGAAGGGTCTCTCAAAATTCTAGATGTCTTCCTTGAGTATCTGGAGTTGTATAATTCTTCCAAAGGAGGAAGAGGACAGCCCACTGTCCTCTGGGCAGTGTTTATAACCCTCTGGAACGCAATAATTGTGCAGGTGGGTTTCCCCCTTAAGTAAGTAGCCTGTCACATAACCAGCTGCACAGGACATGTGGCAGACTCCCTTCTAAAGCGAAAGACTGCTTGGGCAACTTCGTTTCCACCTAGGTTTTTTCTCAACAGAATTTGAGCCCAAATGCTCCCCATGCTGGCATCAATAGGTGGAAATCTGTTAAGAGGCACTTTAATTAGTTTGAAGTATTATCTAATTAGGCTATGGGCTGCCAGATAAGTGATGTGATTGAGCCGTAGCTCTGAGCCATAGTTCAAGCATTTATGAGAACAAGCCTAACATTTGTTCAGGCTCGTTCACGCTATCTTGTCATAGTCATGAGAAGGACACTAGAATTTACTTTGTATACTAACAGTATTCTGCTGGACTGCCACCTAAAAACAGTGGCTAATTGTAACCTGTTTGAAGCCAGTGAGCTTCAAAGTAGATTTTATAATCACGGATTTCAACATATTTTGATAAGACTAAATCTAGAGTAGGCTTCAGTCATGATGCTGAACTGTAACTAACCTGGACTGGAAGCAGACGGCATCCTCACAGCTGCACCAAAGAACAGGATAGAGGAAACCTTGGAGTACAAGTCTAAGGCTTCCTGCTACTTATACTACTAACACTCAATTATGGTTCCAACAGGGCAATATTTATTTATTTATTTATATATATAGCTTATACTCAAAACAATTAAAACATCAAAATACAATAAAATTAGAACAATAAAACCAGTAAATGCAATAAATACAGTACATTAAAAGCAGGACAAATCATTAAAAAACTTTAATAACTGTGATATCAACGTCGGTGCCAGGCAAGTCTCAATAGAATACTTTATAACTGTGGTGGGCTACAGAAAATTCTGTGTGTGTGTGTGTGGGGGGAATCCCAAAAGGCAGCTCACTGTTTGAACCTCTCTGGATAGAACTGCTGTGCTGTTGCATACAAGGAAGCAAGAGGTTGAGAGAATGATTGCTTTCATAGCCTGCTATTTGGTCTCCTGGATACATCTGGTTATGAAAAATGGAGCACAGAATTAAGTGGGATTCCTTCCTCCATTCAGCAGGGTTCCTGCATTGTTGCTGTAGAATTAGGGTACAGTACAGGTTGTTTTGTTTTGTTTTAAATATATCAGCCAGTCTCATATTATGTAGCTCTACCGGCTCAATGTGAATGACAGCACCAGGGTTGTAGGTTGCCACTGATTGGAGACCTCCTATTTTTGTTTCATGGTTTGCATGGTTAAAACATAGTGAGATGAAGTTATGTGTGCATTGAAGGAGGGGGAGTCTGCTATCAGCATTATGTTGCTGATAATGATGTGATTCCTGTTTGACAGACTACAGGGATCCCATATACCAGGATCCAAGGTGCTAGCAAGTATGAACAAAAGTCATTTGAACACACACACACACACACACACACACACACACACACACACACACACACACACACACACACACACACACACAGAGAGAGAGAGAGAGAGAGAGAGAGAGAGAGAGAGAGAGAGAGAGAGACCATAAAAACTGTGTTGCTTAGAGTAGAGCATGTAGTGTGCTGAACAGCAACAGTAAAAGCCATTATCCATTAAGTGCATAGAAAAATCACACCATTCTATTTGACCAATTAGGATTGACACCAGGCAAATATGTCAGGGAAGACCTTTTATCCTATAAGGTGAGTTGGGTACATATTTGGACAATCTGAGAAAGCTGAGTCAGCGTTGAGCCGACTACCTGAAACCGTCAGGATCAAGTTCAGGTTGTGATCAGAGGGTTGACTGCAGTACTGCCGTTTAACCACAGTCCACGGGGTTGTCACTGTGCCTGCCCTCAGAAAACAAGGCACCTTAGAGCAGGGGTGTCCAAACTTTGGCCCTCCAGATGTTTTGGACCACAACTCCCAGAATTCCAAGCCTGTGTTGCCAATGACAAAGGACTGTGGGAGTTGTGGTCCAAAACCTCTGGAGGGCTGAAGTTTGGACCCCACTGCCTTAGAGCAAGGCTTGAAACATATAATATTAAGAAGCTGTGTCATACAGGAGCAAATAGCTGTACCGTACAATTTTGTCCATGTGTTGTCCTTATTTTATGAGATGGCCTTTCACTAACCAGACCCTGTTATTTTTCTTCTTGCCATATAGGTGCATCTTGCTTCCAATCCTGTCCTAGATGCGTGGTACGGAGCTCGAGAGTGGGCCCTCGAGTACATGAACCGTGAAGAAGGCTGGATCACTCGGAAAGATTATGAAGAAAAAGGTGGGGAGTACCTTAGAGAACACTGCACGTCCAACGTCTATGTGCCTATCCGCCTCCCAAAGCAGGCTCCAAGGATGACCGAAGCAGCAGCATCCAGTAAAGCACCGGGAATTGCCACAAACCAGGGCTCCGAACAGGTGTAACCTTCAGCCTGCAGGTACCCTGTTTCCCCAAAAATAAGACATCCCCAGAAAATAAGACCTACTTACAGTTTTGCCTCTGAGGGAAATATAAGGCATCCCCCCGAAAACAAGGCCTCCCCTATAATAAGATAATAATAAATGTGTACTGTATTCTTCTTCATGGAAAAATAAGACATCCCCTGAAAATAAGACCTAGTGCATCTTTGGGAACAAAAATTAATATAAGACACTGTCTTGTTTTCGGGGAAACACGGTATATGGAATTTCACAATAGGAAGAGTCTGCACGAAGGGTATAGCTTTCCAAACTGACAGACATTTACCACTCAGAGAACTTGATGGGAATTTAAATTCAGCGTTTCCTTGTAATCTTGGCATTCTTGCTATGTCAGGGTGCATAAACCATCTAAAAGATTAGTGAATATTGAGTACTAAGTTCATGGTTGCCATGGAATAATTACGGACTCTGCATCTATTTTTGGTGTTTAAAGAAAGAGGAAAAGGAATAATATTTCTTGAGAAAATATTTATTGGCCTCATTGAGGTTGTTTTTATAACAGAAAATGATGTAAGAGTTTCTAGCAGTGTAAATAAACTCAGTTTTTAAAATGGCTTCTAGTGTCAAAATACTTTGCTCCTAATGTATCAGAGCAGTAATTTCTAGAGAAATAATTAGTATGTTTCCCAATTGTGGTGAAGCTTTAGTGGACAAGACCCACTTAAGCAAGTACTGCAGCAGATAGTCCAGAAGGGGGCGCTTTTGACCCAAGGGAAAGGGTACTTTGCAGAAAACTTGAGGTTTTCATTTTGTGGATTTCTTCTCTTAATTATCTAACTATCTTTTATAACTCATTGAGTACTTTTTTCTCTGTTTTGTACCAAGGGACTTCATCCATACTATAATTCCAAAAGTTCTGTGCTAACACAGATGTCTATCAGCACTGGAAGTCTCGACTGTGGCAGGAATTTATAAAACATTGATAAAACAAGGGGAGCTAAGGCAACTGGTAGCTTTGGTTCATTTTGGGGCATCCTACAATAGCATTAGATTACCAATTGAACCATCTCCAATGCTTAGTGACCACAAGCATGTGCAAAAGAATCAACTCCTTGTTCACTTGCTCTTGCTTATGTTAAGCTGCCATTGATTTTGGCTTGCCATAATGGCACACAGGCTCTCTTCTAGATGAATGTTCGCCTGTACATGCAAACATCACCTCCATTTAACCAGGCGTCACAGTGACATATTAAAAGGAATGCTGTAACACTTAAAGCTGTAGGGAAGGGGGGAAAAGGATAAATAAGCATAATGTTCCACTTTCAAGCCGTCAATTACTGCAGCGCTACCTATGTAAAAAGCAGAACATCCTTCTGCTTTCAGATTCCTCTTTCGTCAGAAGCTGTAGCTACTTAGGTCCAGGTATTTCCTTCAATATGATTTAGTTCAGGATTTCCTGTGTGTTTGTGTGTGTAGCCCTCAAGACCAATTCTTTGTTAGAGTTGTACTGCCCCCTACTGGGCTTGTGTTGAACTGCAGCAAATAGTTATTTCCAAGCAAGTAGCCATTTTAGTTTCTCACAGCATGCTGGCAACAGGGAAGGGGATTGAGGAAAGGAAATAAGGGAAGATATTGTTGCACTTTAACAACTCTGTTTCAGACAAAAGGTCACATTAACTGAGCTCCAGTAATAAGTCACCATTAGGGAAGGCCCATGGAATCAGTGGGGATTTGGTGAGTCAACTCCTCTTTAAATTCCTCTGATTCACTGGGAAAACTCGAGTTGTGACTTGCTCCTAGACTTTAGCCGCTGGAATAGAGTTGTTAGTCTTTAAAGTACTGCAAGATCTGGCCTCTCCCACCCCTGTTGTCATTTTCATTTTAACAGAGGAAAATGTTTTCCCTTTCAAGAAGGATCCTGCACTCTTGAGATCCCATGTATGTGATTTCATGTAATGTCCCAAGCCATATTGTGAAGTTCTGACTGCCTGTTAATCCTATTGCATAACCATTTATGGGATAACTGGCTTCTGCAGCCCAGTACTGGTCTTGGGAGAACAGTGGCCCCCAAAGACTAAAAAATCAACCATCAAGGCAACTGTGAAATGGTAGGGTTTCAAGATGCTCTCTTTCTTGCATGTACATTACACTATAAATGTAGTTTTAACTTTGTTATCAAATTACATGTGGTTTCATAGAATGACATATGGTCAAGAGACAGATTAGAGGTAGATTGAGCCCAAACCCAACTATTCTTCTTACAAGACAGCATTCAAAACTAAATGCAGGACTGCAGATAAGATTTTCCCAATTTATTTCCAGTTTGCTGGTGTACACTGCTGCGTACCACCTCTTGTCTTCCTTCTGTTTCTGACATTGAAAATCAGGAGGGCAAATTTTGTAAACATTTCCTCACAGTAAAGCCAAACAGGACTTTCAAAATTCTACAGCTTGTAAGTTCCACATGATGACTGTGATTTATTCAGTGCTCTGAGGAGAACTCCTACAAGACGCAACACTTTGGCTGATTAAATGCGACAGCTTTGATATCTCGCCTGGGTGCATTTATCCCTGTCACAAATACGACAGCCAGAGATCTGCTTTTGAAAACCCTCAGCCTTATTTTAATATTCTCTAACACATTTTAAACAAAAGTGAGAAATCGCAACTGAATGCTGGCATGTAGTAGCTCGCTATTGTGACCCAAATAGGGTCACTACACTGGATGGCTTCATTTATTCTGGAAGTCTGTCAAGAGACTCAGAACAGAAGCTGTTATCTGAAGAGGGGATGTGCAGCTCTCTGGGTGATGAGAGGAAGGCACCCTGGTAGAGAACACCATTAGATACTACTAGAGGAGCCTTCTGTTTATCTGAAGAAAAGTCTGTAGATGTAGATGTGCTGCTTTCCATAGAACTTGAAAAAGGAACATTCACTAAATACTCTTATATTCCTTTGACTAGAAATGGAAAATACTTAATTGTTTTAACCCTATGGGATTCTGTGAATTGTGGTCAAAAAGCTAAACATCTCATATGCTGGCCTCCCCCACATCCCAGAAGGAGTTGAACTGTATCCAGCGTGAGAACATCTGGTGGCATCTCTTTCTTTCTTCTCCACCCCTATAAGGTTGTTCTGCTAATTTCTTTCTCATTTTTGTGAGCGGGGAAGCTGATTTTCGTGGGACAGGACTGTACTTTGCTGCTGTCCTTGTGACGCTAAAGCAGGAATGAACAGGTGCTACTATTTTTATTCTATCCTGCCCCCTTGGCAAGTTTTCTGACAGCAGTTTGGCATCAAATATCATTCCCAGAACTCTACCATTAACCACAATAATGGTCAATTAAGTGTACCAGGAAGTAATGAGGAGGAAATAGGACAAGGTGTGTTGATTTCAGCAGCCCTTAGACAAAGGAAAATTAATGTTTGCCAAGTGGGAAAAATGTGAAAATCTACGGCAGGGGTGGGAATAAATATTTTAAAATTTATTAAGTCTTACAAAGCACACACCCCAACTCCCCCAAAAATGAGGGCTACTATCTGAATACACTTTCCAGGAAAAGCAGTCATAGGATTTGCTTTTGAGGGGGGACTTGGTTTCCAAGCAAAGGTATTTCAAGACTGGCTGTAAGGCACCTTGCCAGTGTCCTTTGCAGCCTATAATTCAGTTCAACAGCTTTACAACTTTCTTTTAACAGCAGGAGGTCAAGATCATGACTTCTGAAATGTGCTTCCCAATGCTGATTTCTGCAAAGCATAATGTTAGTTTTATCTTTAATTCTTGTGACCAACTCTGAATAATTACAGCAGAATGGTGCAAAATTTCACTGTAGGTTGTGAATGGAAAATTGCACCTGAAACTTATGTGTAAAATCAGGCAAGTAGCAAATAAATTACTAGTCAGTTTTTCTAAAGCAAAGCAAAGTGTTCTGCTTATATACCGCCCCATACCACTTCAAGTAGTTTCTGGGCGGTTTACAATTTTAATTACATTGTGCAGGCGACACATTGCCCCCCCCCCAGCAATCCGGGTACTCATTTTACCGGACCTTGGAAGGCTGAGTCAACCATGAATCCCAGGTCGTGAGCACAGTTTTACCTGCAGTACAGGCATTTAACCACTGCACCACGAGGCTCTAAATCCATGCAGTTGGTTTAATTGCCAGCTATACTTTATATTTATTCCTAATGAGAAGTTAAATACAGTATGCTTATTTTCCCTTCCACATATACTATGGTCTGATTCATATATTAAATTATTTTATACAGTATATTAATTTTATTTTAACATGGCTTTTAAGGCAAGCCTTTTTTTGTTTTTTTGTTTGGGTTTTTTTTTGGCATAAGAGGTAGCTAGCATATAGTTTTAATCCTCCAGTTACCTGAACCTTTCTGATAAAGGGTCAGTTTCCTGTTTCAGTTTACTGAACGCAGAAGCTGTGACTAGTTTAAGAGGTGTAGGCTGCAGGTCAGTTCAAAACCTTGGCCTTCGAGAAGCACTTCACCAAATAGTTGCTGCTACTTCTGCAACTTATTTTTTGTGCAGTGAACCCAAATAGGATGCTGGCTAAGATGTTTGAAACACAGCACGTCAGTAAAAAAAAAATGCAACATAAATAAGAATATAAACTCGTAACAGGGCTTGGAACAAGGGAGAACAGAAGTCTTTAAAGGTAGTAGTAACAGAAAGAGAAGCTGAATTCCTGTGAGAAAGCATTCCCCAAATGGAGGACTACTACTGAAAGGCCCCGCCCATGTTCCCACCTAATGTAATGATGATTGTTAGTGCAGATAAGATAGCAAATATTCCGAAGCCAACTTCGTGGACCAAACACGTTCATGCCAGCATGAGCTGCAGCATCATGGTACATTTAACCTCTGTGCCATGGAGGGACAACAAAAGTGTGATGATGGTGCTTTTTTCAGCCTTGCACTCCATGTCTGTTCTAGTTGGGGTTTCCATAGCAGTAAGTAAATAGACCCCCACAGATGGCATGTGCCCCCTCTGGCCATTTCTTTTGGGGCACCGAAATGACTGACTGTGCCACTAATAGCCTTGGATCTACAATGTATCATATAAGGTCTATTTCCCCACCCAAAACAGCTTTTTTTTTAAAAAAAAAGGCAGCCTGAACTATCAGGTCACTTCATGCTTTTTTAAAAAACAGTCATTTCCTAACCTAACACAAGGTGAGAGAAGAAGTGAAATAACTGTTATCTGGGAAATAACACACAAAGAGTAAACTGGTCCCCACCATAATTTCTGGAGAGACAATTTGTCACTGGAGGAATGGTGGGGGTTCAGAGAGAGAGCTAGCCCTGTAGCATATATCAAGGCCCAAGGGTACCTCATCAGTGGCTCACCTCATCAGAGAAATTACACAACCTGAAATCTTCCTTAACATCCTGTTCTTAAAATGTATTTGCATAGTTCTGCAATTTGTAGCCTGATGATTCCAGATTATTTTTCCCCTTCTCTCCCTGGCACCAGTGGCCTATGAGGATACATGAAGAGAGAGAGAGTGTTTATGGGCACACTTCTCTCACAGTTGACTGGACAGCTCAGTGGGTTAGATATACATTTGTTATCCCCCTTTGTGCACATTTGTGGCATTCCCCACAAACATCTTCTTTAAAACATTAGATCCTCTATAGCATGGTTCAGTCTCTCCCTGTTAAGTATAAATGACATTGGTGGTTTTCTGAGGCAGGCTTTCAGGATACAGCTCAGGTCAAGCTGAAAGCAGGACATATTGTACCATACATGTTTTGAATTACAATGGTTTCTCAAATTTCTGAGAAATACACTGGTCATTTTAAGAAAGTTAAACTGCCCTAACTTTGCATTAGAGGCAGCATGTAATTTTTATCTTCCAGTTGCCTGAATTTAAGGCTAAACTACATGTTAGTACACATGCACATGTGCTTGTTGTGTTGTTACAGTCGTGGGCGACTCTTCGTGACTCCATGTCCATGGAGTTTTCTTGGCAGGAATACTGGAGTAGTCTGCCAGTTCCTACTCCAGGTGCCTACAGCACCTGGTATTCCCTGGTGGTCTCCCATCCAAGTACTAACCAGGGCTGACCCTGCTTAGCTTCCAAAATCAAGTGCTTGGTTAATAGCCATATGGAAGGTTTCAAACTAAACTGCTTCTTCTAGAGTCAAGTAGAAATGAAAATTCAGGGAGACATCCTCTTTTTTTAACTGCTCCTACTTGTCTATTTTTCTACAAACTTAATGAGCATTTTGTTTATCACTCCTACCGCTAATTTTAGGTTAGTATCTTCCTGTTTCCAGAATTTGTTATGTTTTGTTATTCAGTTCTTTATTTTTTTAAAAAAATTTCTGATTTATTAATGTGGGATCTTGTGCTTTTGTATCCATAATTCAAAAAGCCAGGATATGGCCCAATATTGCCATCCAGCAAGTACTGCTCCAAACGGACCCTGCTTCAACCACCACCCCTTTGTCTCCACCTGCTTGCTGCTGGGTCTCCTCGTGAGTGAGAGGCACGAAAACCTAGTCAGCTTGCCATTAACTGGAAGCTGGGACTCCGCCCTGCAGGTTTCCTGAATGTCTGCAAGCTTGTGCTGTGGTTCCATCATCCAGCAAACTGCTCCAAAGACCCTCTTGACCAGACCCCTTCATCTCCACCTGCTTGCTGCTGGGTCTCCTTGAGTGAGAGGCAAGATGCATTTGGGACAATGGGACTCCGCCCTGAGCTTTTTAGCTGTCTGCAAGATCCTGTGGTTCCATCATCCAGCAAGCAGCTCCAAACGGACCCTGCTTCAGACCACCACCCCTTCGGTCCACCTGCTTGCTGGGGTCTCCTGAGTGAGAGGCACGAGAGTAGTAGCCTGTCAGCTTGCTATTGAGGGGTGGGACTGGAGAGCTGGGACTCCGCCCTGCAGCTTTCTAGCTGTCTGCAAGCTTGTGCTGTGGTTCCATCATCCAGCAAGTGCTGCTCCAACAGACCCTGCTTCAACCACCAACCCTTTGTTTCCACCTGCTTGCTGCTGGGTCTCCTCGTGAATGAGAGGCATCAAAGGTGTGGCGGGGGAGGGGCATCGGGCTGATACCAACCTCTATTATTTGCTTGTGAAGGGGAGAGGGTGGTGGGATGTTGAAGCTGAATGGTGGGGTGGTTTGTTTTTATCTGCCTTATTCTGTTTTGTTTTATTTCATTTTTGTCATTTTCTTGCCATCTGAGATAGAGATAAGGACTCACAATGGAACTGATGGAACAGGAAGGAAGGAGGGCAATGGAGGCCATTGAGCCTGTGCTGGGTAGAGGAAGGTGGGGGTGGGAGGGAACAACTAGAAGAGAGGTTAGATATCTTACATCTATCCCGGGTTCCACTTCCAACCTGAAGGTATCAGGTGACCATATCAGCGAACCTACGGGCCAAGAATGCCAGGTCGGTAAAAATAAGACCGCCCTCATTCATGATGTCATCCTGATGCCGACCTGGCATGCATTACTGAGACCTGGGTGGGAGAGGAAGGTGTGGGGTTCCCCTCTCCCAACTCTGCCCACCTGGGTATTCAGTCCAGCACCAGTGTCGCCCGGAAGGTCTGGGAGGGGGAGTTGCTACTATAGAGTTCTATCTCCTTGACCAGGCTTCCTGTCTCCTTGAGAGGAGGTTTAGAGGGCCTATATTGTATGCTGGGCTCACGGACAGACTGGGGATTCTGTTGGTGTACCGCCCACCCTGCTGCATTCCAAAAGTCTCCCTGCCTGAGCTGAGGGAGGTGGTCCACCTGGTGTTGAGGACCTCCAGACTGTTGGTAGGGGGACCTCAACATCCATGCTGAGGCTGCCTTGGCCGGGCGGCTCAGGACTTCATGGCTGGACAACCATGGGGCTGTCTCAACATGTCATCAGCCCGAGAGAAAGGCCACACTCAGACCTGGTTTCTCAACGGGATTGGAGGATGGTGGTTTGGATGTGGAGGGGTTGGTCCTGACTCCATTGTCATGGTCAGACCACTTCCTGGTCAAGTTTAGGCTATTAGCTACTCCAACCCTCTGCAAGGGTGGGGGATCTATTAAGATGATCCGCCTCGGAGACTGATGGATCCAGATGGTTTCTTGAAAGCTCTGGGGGATTATCCGTCTGATTCTCCTGTCGCTCAGGTCACCCTATGGAATGGTGTCCCGGGCAGTTGATATCCCCTCCCTGTGCTCCAGACGGCTCCTTACCATTCTGAGCTGCAAAATGAAGCAGGAGGGGAGACAGCTGGAGCGCACTCCCTGAAGCTGAGCCCATTTTACATTGGCAAAAGGCAATATTAAACCAGTTCTCACCCAAACACAAAGTGGTCCAGGACCTTGTTCAACTGAGAAATACGGATGAGGTTCTGATTTCATCCAGTGTGAATTTGCTGTTCACTTTGAAAAAATCGCTCAGATTCGCAGGGAATTGGACTCCACTATTGGTGCAGAATCAAGGGATGTGTCCAGTGCGCCGTGCTTAGGTCCAGTATTATTGGATGAGTTTTTATTGAGACCCGAGGATGTGGACAGGGTGCATCTGTCCGTTGTTTTTAATTGAAAGATCTGCCAGGGGGTTTAGGAAGCTGTAAATGCCTCAAAGAGAGGGAGTGGTCCCTGCTGCCTTAAAGGAAAATATACTCCTAAAAAAAAAAAAACCAACCTGGACCCAGGGCTGGTGGGTAACTACCGGCCAGGCGAACCTCCCTTATTTGGGCAAGGTGTTGGATATGGTGGCCGGACAGCAGACTGGATGAAACGGATTTTCTGGATCCATTTCAATCTGGTTTCAGGCTGGGTTTTGGAAAAATACTGACCTTTTACCCTGATACTCCTGGACCTTGGTCTTGGTGTCCTTTACCAGGTTGGGAGTTGGAGGCACTGTTTTAGTGGTTCCATCCTTCCTGGCTGACCGTCAGAAGGTGGTGCTGGGGGACAGTTGCTCCGCCCCGTTTTTCCTCAGGGCTCAATACTGTCTCCCATGCTGTTTAACATCTACATGGAACCACTGGGAGAGGTCAAGGTTTGGGCTGAGGAGTCAGCAATATGCTGACCCTTCATTCTCCACCAATCCAGGTGAGGCAGTTTCTGTCCTGAACTTGTCTGAGCCAGATAATGGACTGGATGAGGGTTAATAAATTGAAACTCAATCCAGACAAGACGGAAGTGCTGTTAGTCTGCTCCAGGTTAGAACCACTTCCCTGTCTTGGACGGGGTTGCACTCAAACAGGGTCCCAGCATACTTCTGAGCCCTGGTCTAACTCTGAAGCCCAGGTGGATTCGGGGACAAGATTCCTTCCTTCAGCTGCGGAAAATATGGCTCCGCCCCTACCTGACGGCAGAGCCTCATGACAGTTACGGATGCGCTGGTAACATCCCCCAGATTGATTACTGCAATGCGCTCTACGTGGGGCTGCCTTTGAAGACTTTCCGGATAGCAAAGAAAGGAGGAGTATGGGTGAGTGGTGGGGCCGCCAGAGATCACATCACGCCGATTCTACATAACCTGCATTGGTTACCAGTTGCTGCCCGAGCCCAATTCAAAGTGCTTGTCTTGACATATAAAGCCCTAAACGGCTTGGGACCTAGATACCTGAAGGACCGCCTCCTTCCATATGAACCTACCCGGCAATTAAGAAATGAGGGGCCCTTTTGTAGACAAAGGGCCTTCCATCAAGCAACTGCCCCCACATGGAATGCCCTCCCAAGTGAGATCCGCCTGGCGCCAAAATTGATGACATTTGTATTCCTGTTCCAGAAGTTTTTAATTGATACAACATAGACTGGGGTCCTTTGATGGCAATTTTAGTGATGATTTTAGTATAAGGTTTTGCTGATGTTTTAATTATTTATTGATATTTTATGTCTTAACTGTTTTAATTCCTTGTTGTAAGCCGCCCAGAGACCTTTGGGTAGTGGGCGGCATATAAGCTGTAAAAATAAATAAAAAAAAAAAATATCGTGCCTATGTTGCCAGCAGGGAAAAAAAGCTTTACATTAAAAAGGGCAGTCTGAATGTTGCCAACACCGTTGGCAGCAAACAGAAAGATCTTGACAGACTTGAACATTGGGCCTTAGCCAACAAGATGCATTTCAATGGTGAGCAAAGTAAGATCCTGCACTTAGGCAGGAGAGACCAGATGCGCAGGTACAGGATAGGTGGTACCTGGCTCAACAGTAGTAGCTGTGAGAGGGATTGAGGTGTCCTGGTGGACCACTGCCTAAGGATGAGGCAGCAGTGTGCTGCAGCTGCCAAAAAAAGCAAACACGGTCCTAGGCTGCATCAAGAAGGGGATAGCATCAAGGTCACAAGAAGTGATAATACCATTCTATACTGTCCTAGTAAGGCTACATTTGGAATACTGTGTCCAGTTCTGGTCACCACCATATAAACAAGTCACAGAGGCCATATAGAATGTGCAGAGAGGAACAACTAAGATGATAAGGGAACTGGAAGCTTAATCATATGAAGAATGATTAAAAGAACTAGGAATGTTTTTAGCCTAATGAAGAGATTGCCACAGGGAAGAGGGCATTGATGTATTCTCAATTGCACCTGTGGGTATGACAAGAACCAAAGGGTGGAAACTCCTCCGAGGAAGAGCCAACCTGGAAATAAGGAGAAATTTCCTGACAGGGAGAGCCATTAAACAGTGGAAGGGCTTGCCTCCTGATGTTGTGGGCACCCCATTGCTGGAGGTTTTCAAGAAGAGATTGGACAGCCATCTGTCCGGGATGGTATTAAGTCTCCTGTCTTCGGCAGGAGGTTGACCTCCAAGGTCCCTTCCAACCCTACAATGATTCTGCGCTTCAAGTAAGATGGTCTTCAGGATATCCTCCTGTGCTCATTACCATTCACAAAATGACAACACGCAAGGAAAACTCCCAGAAGCTGACTCCTTTTTTTCATCAGTTAACCAGTTCTCACCCAAACACAAAGCAATTGTCAGGGTTTGATTTCATCCAGTGTGAATGGTTCCAAATCTGGTGCTGATCCAAGGTCCAGTTCCTTAGTTAGGTTTTTTTTTAAATTGGGGCACCCTTGTTTTTTAAGCTGCTTTATGGGACGCTGAATCCTCTTGTTTGCAAAATATATTAGCACCCTCCAGGGAACCATTAATTATATTAGCACAGACTAAAATGTTTACATCTTCTAAAATACTATTTTACTGTTACTATTTGGTCTTGTTTATTTACTGATTACACTATATAGTTTCATCATCATGTTGCATACTGTTTTCCCTACAAATAGTTCCCTGCAACGGATGACAATGACAATGACTTAGGGCCTTTTTACACGACCCCTAAGATCTGCTGGCCACTTAAATTCGGACCAGAGATCTTAGGGGGTTCGTCGCTCTTCCTCTGTCTTCCTCTGTCCCCACCCCCTTCTGCACTTCCTGGTTGCTGGCTGCCTGAGGGAGGGAGAAAAAAGAAAGAAAAGACTGCCGGTTTACCTGGTTTACCTCCGTTTTGTTCCCGGTAGCATTCAGATATCTTAAAGGGGCGGGGCGCAAAAAAAGAACAAACAGAAGCCAGGAGAGCCCCGCTCTCACTATCCTTACACCGGATCAAATATTTGTCACCATCAAAGACCAGGTACAAGAAAGCTGCTGTTTGGTAGCGCTAAAGTGGGCGGGGTTGCACTTAATTGTCTGCAAAGTCCGGAGCTGGTGGGTAAACATTTTTAAGGTCCGGACCTTGCAGCCATTTGCGGCGGAGCTTAGGGGTCGTGTATAAACGCCCTTAGGGTGACCCTTCCTAGAATTCCCTTTTTCTGAGAGCACTATGGGCACTGTAAACCCTGCCCAAGGCTGACTCTGCTCCTGGAACACTCAATAGTCAAATTCCCCATCATACTTAATGAGCTATTTAATGAGCTTTGCAGGGACAAGATTCAGGCTAATAGAGTGGGGCTGGGGGGTAAGCTAGATGTCACTTTTCCCTTTACTTCTTTGGATAGAAAGAAAGGAGGAGTATGGGAAGCAAGACGTAAACAGATTAGGTACCCCTCTCCTGTCCCTCTTATCCTGGTTATCCTGGTTGCTATGGAGTGAATCTGTACAACATAAAAAGGGTCACAATTACGGATTACTCTATTTTCAATGTACTCCTATGGGAAATTTGTATAAAAGAAAATTTGCTTAACATAATTTCATTTGGAACAAATTAATTCCTTTATACAAGGTACCGCTGTACTTTATGTGGTTGTAGATAACATTTCAGGCTGTTAGAAGGATACCAAAAGGACAGTTATGTCGGAATCTTGCTAATCTGTTAAATTAGATGACCTGTTTCAAGCAATGGTGCAGCAAAAGCAAGAGAGACAGCTCTGGACTCTTCAGGTCATTTATTACCTTGGGAAGAGGCACAGATTGTTGTTTTTAGGTCAGACTTTTTTTGCTTGAAGAATTGTGTCATACATGAAGAGGTTATTTGAGGAGGTTAAAGACTCCTAGGAAATCTTGTCCTGCCTGAAGAAAGAAAAGAAAAAAAAATGACAGCCAATTTACACACACACACACACACACACACACACACACACACACACA
Organism: Phrynocephalus forsythii; assembly: GCA_029282475.1. NCBI lineage: Eukaryota > Metazoa > Chordata > Lepidosauria > Squamata > Agamidae > Phrynocephalus > Phrynocephalus forsythii. Next base: position 98,039,372 of record JAPFRF010000005.1, read on the forward strand.
CACACACACACACACACAAACTTTATACTATGTGTAGATTATTTCTACAACACATAGCAAACTATTTTTTTGTCTTTGAATGACTACTGCCTACTCACACAATAAAATTGCTGTATGTACTTAACCCTGTGCCACATTTTCCCCCAATAATAAAAGGAAACAAGTATACAATATATTAATATCATGCTCTTCTTCACTGGATAGAAGAATGAAAATGTTCCACATGTAATATTTTTTAAATTTCCACTGGTCCTTCTCCCTCCCTTGAATATACTTTCAAATATGTTTTTGAACTTCCTGCTGGACTCTTAACAGGATGACCTTGTACAGATCTCTTAAAATAGATCCTGAAATTAGATTCTCATACTTTCATGTACCTACCTGTGTGATTTTGGTAACAGATGTGGTTAAAAATATGCTGAATGTTTGCATCTGTAAGCAGAGAGTGAATACAATTATGACTCATATTCAGCACCTCTCCTAGGACTTTCTCAAAAATGCACTTCTTGCTTGCGGTTTTTCTTATGGTGCAAAGGTATACATTTTGAAACATCTTATGGGTGCTTTCCTTTATCTGTTTACAAGGTGGCCTCCAGATACATGGGAAACCAGAAGGAATGGTTGATGTTATAACCTTGTTTTGGGATTATTTACACTGACATCTTGTTGGCTCTCTGTCAGTATCTTTTGAACCTGAGTCTTTCCATCTATGCCACTTTTGAACATGGAAAGGACACTGATCTGTTTGAGAAACTTAGCTACTGTGATTCTGAAATTGCTAGCGGGTACTCTCTGTGTGTATAAGTAGTTAGGGGGAAATCCCATTGATACCATAGAATGTACTTGTGAATAAGCAGGCAGAGGATTGGCCTGTTGACTTTGAATGCTTCTGATAATCACTGTTATCATGCTATCAGCCGAGACAGGATTGCATTCTAAGAATTGATTGCTTTTCAGTGCTGACTTCCAGACTGCAAAATGTCATGACAGAATTGTTCATAAAACAATAATCACTATACATTCATTTACAGCAGTATGTAGGAACAACTACCTGCTTTCTGAGAAGGTTAGCTGCAAGATGTAAAAATAATCTGTCTACCTGTATATATATTTTGATCACTGGCTGAAACTTCAATTCAGTTCTTTGCCCATTTTCCCCTTTCTTCCAATTCTGTTTTCTGTGTTTCCTTGGAACTTTGAAAGGAAACCCATTCCTCTGGTGGTGGCCATTTATAATTTTTCTCCACTCTCCACAAGATATTGGTGCCTGCCAAAAGAATCGTTTTCTTAAACAAACAAACGAACACGAATGCTCGATTTCTAGAGTTCAACTAAAGATATTGCTTCTCCTACATTTTTTCCAGTCTTGGGTAACCTTAGATAGACTGTAAATAAATTCATCTAATTCCCCTATCTTTTACCTTTTCAGCAATCAGCCTGAGCCTGTATGTCACTGATTCTGCATCCCAATGAGTTGAGAGGCACTGAAGTTGTACCTCTAATGGCTTGTCAGTTTCAAACCTCTATTTCTATTTCTCTGTTCATATTCCCTCCTACTACACCTCTCAATCTCTAAAGCCTCTACAATCCTCTTACTTTGCAGCTAGTACTGAATTTAGAGTGGGGGTCAGCCCCCCTCCCCTTTATCTATATGGGTAACTATCATTTCACACGAGAAAGCCTCATTAATCCTAAATGCAAAGGGCTTCACTTATAAGCAGATGGATTGCAATGTTGGCTTTCTAAAGGGTTTTTTTTAAAGTCAGTTTTCATCGTGTTTCATGATAAGTGATCAGTCTCTCAGTATCACATCTCAAAGAAAGGAGGAAATGGAAGGAACCCCCAAATTAGACATTTCTCTTCAATCCTAAAATGGAGGGGGTTAGTCAACAGTCTAGTCAGTCAGGAAGCCTCTATCCCAGGCTCTTTCTGGCTTTCATGAAGTCAAATTCCACTACTCTACCTTTTTAAAAACAGTTACCAAGATGCCATCACAAAAAGCAAAGAAGGCAGATGTACCTTCTTTGGCAATCTTAACACTGCTTTTCAGCTACTCTCATAGTCTTAACACTGAGTGTTAGGCTGAGCAAGCGTTTAAATGTGTGTCTGTGTGGGAACCTGGTTAAGTTCCTTTTCTCATACAAACTCCTCCAGCTCTGTCCTTAAAGACCACTGCTTATCCTCTTATTCTTTAAAGTGTGCGTTCTTTATCTTGTGTCTCAGAATTTCTTAACAACCATACTGAGCTCCACTTTACTTGATTGGCTTTTTCTTTAGACCCAAGTACAGGACACAAGGCCATTAACTTCCTTAGGATTCTTTACCCCGAGGAATTAGGAGTGGGGCTTTAGCATGAGCAGGGCCAAGGGACATTTCACAAGATCTGAAGTTAAGTCTAGTCTACATTTTTTCTTGACAGGAGAGGTAGTAGTACTACTTGCCCCACCTAGGTCCAGCAATGGAGCTGCTAGTTGAAGCCCACAAGACCAGGAGCACAATTCACTTCCTGATACTGAGATAATCTGTACTGTTTTATGTGCTGTCAAGTTGTTTTTAGTTATGGGAACCTTAAAAGGGTTTTTGAGGTGTGTGAGATCTTGAAATCAGTTACCCACTGTTATCCTACTGTGAACTTTTATGGCAAAATGGGATTTGTACCCTTAAGTTCTAGTCCTGTGATCTCTCTTCAGTGCTCAATGCAGTGGTACCTCTACTTATGAGTTTAATCCATTCCAAATGCATTTTCTTAAGTCGAGCAACTCTCAAGTAGAGCAGCCCTATCAAAAAAAAAAAAAAAAAAATATTAAAAATAAAAAATAAAAAATGTAAGTAGAGCAGACCACATCTAAAATTGGTAAGGCAGCAGTTAAAACGCCTATGGTATTTTGCTCTTAAGTCGAATTGCTCTTAAGTCAAGCCACTCATAAGTAGAGGTACCACTGCACTGCCTCTCAATTAGGAATAAGTTCCAGTGGGTTCAGTGAGTCTTATAAGTGCATATGATTTCAGTTTACATTCTTTGGGGATTCTGCTAATCTTCACACTGCCGCTACACCTTCCTGTGCTTCCTTTTGCTTCCGATGTCCCATTCCTTACATTCATTATTGTCAGAATAAGAATGCTGAGCAAAGGCCGTAAAGTGGAAATTTAACCTAGGACAGACCTATAAGGAGACCAGCTGAGAAGCCCCCCTGAAGTCATCAATGGGATTAGTTGGTTCAGCAGATATAATACAGTAAGGATTATATCCAGTGTGGTAGGGTGGACAGAATGATAGACTAGTAAAGCTGGCTTTGAATCTCTGTTCAGTCATGGAAATTCACAGCGGAGAGGAGCCATATTGGTAAGACTACTCCTTATATACAGTATCTCACTTATCTTAAAAGCTCTGATAGGGTTGGTATACATCAGTTCTGACTTTACAGCATGCAACGCAAACACAGTTGGGACTTCTTCTTCTTGTTGTTGTTCAGTCGTGTCCAACTCTTTGTGACCCCATGGACCAGAGCTCACCAGGCCTTCCTGTCTTCCACTGCCTCCCAGAGTTTGGTCAAATCCACATTGGTTGCATCTGTGACATTGTCCAACCATCTCATTCTCTGCTGTCCTCTTTTCCTTTTGCCTTCAATCTTTCCCAACATCGGGGACTTTTCCGAGGAGTCCTCTCTCCTCATGAGGCGGCCAAACTACTTGGCTTCAAAATCTGTCCTTCCAGTGAACATTCAGGGTTGATTTCTTTCAGGATGGATACATTTGATCTCCTTGCAGTCCAGGGGACTCTCAAGACTCTCCTCCAGCACCACAGCTCAAAAGCATCGATTCTGAGGCGAATAGCCTTCTTTATAGTCCAGCTCTCACTGCCATACATCACTACTGGAAAAAGCCATAGCTTTTACTATCCGGACCTTTGTCAGCAATGTGATGTCTCTGCTCTTTAAGATGCTGCCTAGGTTTGCCATCGCAGGTGTCTTTTAATTTCATTGCTGCAGTCTCCATCTGCAATGATCTAGGAGCCCAAGAAAATAAACTCTGTCATTGCCTCCATTTCTTTCCCTTCTATTTGCCGGGAGGTGATGGGACCAGTAGCCATGATCTTAGTTTTTTTATGTTGAGCTTCAGCCCATTTTCACTCTCTCACCCTCATTAAGAGGTTCTTTAATTCCTCCTCACTTTCTGCTATCAGAGTAGTATCATCTGCATATCTGAGGTTGTTGATATTTCTTCTGGCAATCTTAATTCCTAGTCCCCTTAGTTGGGACTAGGGGATATAAAAGGGATGAAACTGCAGATACTCTTCCCCAAGCTGGGGGCTTCTAGGTTTTTCAGGTTGCAAATTCCATAATACCATAGCTGCCTGTGCCCCAAGATGGAAAATTCTATTATAGGCTACAAAAGAAGAGAGAGAACTTCAATATTAAAAAAGATACTAACTCTTTGTACACTCTAATTATTAGGATGTTTTCATAAAAGTAGGTCCCATGAACTTCAAAGGCAGTTATCCACTAGTAAGTATGGACAGAGTTACAACCTTCACTCTTGCATTCCTTGCTAACAGGTACTTTACGGAAGGATTCCATTTCTACCCAGTTCCATTCTGTAATTTTCCTTTCTGCCTTTTAGGCTGGATACTTGAAGTTTTATCCCTCTGGGTCAGAAACCTCAACAACATAAGATTTTTCCACCTCCTGAGATGTATGATTTACATTTTCTTTTTATATCTAGCACAGATTAATTTGAAGGATGCCAATTTAGGTTAGCTAGGGCCCTCCTGTTTGTGAAGTGATCAGAGTGCAGTCCAAGGCTTACCAGGAAACAAAGAACCACTCTCCATGGGCGCTGTGCCCTTTGGCCTGGGAGGTGGGAGGAGCCACACGTGCTGAACATCAAGCTTCACACAATTTTGAAAAAGTCAAGCTGCTACTGACTAGTCTGTGTAGCTATGTGCTGTCAAATACAGTAAAGTATAGCAATTTACGCAGAGGAGCATTCATTTCTATGGTGTGAACAATGCTAGGTATCTTCTGCAATTAGAAGCCCAAGAACAGGACAAGTTAAGCTGTCTGTGAAGATTCTCAGTCATCCAGGTGAGTTTATCTGGAAGTTGAGTCATGTCTGGAAGTTGAGTCATGGCTACTGGACTTCTTTTTGAGAGATAGAAACGTTTCGCTGCTCATCCAAACAGCTTCATCAGTCTGAATACAGCTAGTGCGAGTCCTCCATCTTATAGTCAGTCAGCTTTGACCTCTTGTCACTCTGGTCTGAATTAGGCTCATAAGATGAAGCTGTTTGGATGAACAGCAAAACATTTCTATCTCTCAAAAAGAAGTCCAGCAGCCATGACTCAACTTCCAGACAAGTTAGGCTGCTTTCCCACTCTGACATGCTGACAGTAGTATTTTCAGGTGTCATGATACTTGCTGAAGTCTCAGATTATTGTTATACTTCCCTGACTTTCCAAGTGGGGCAACACATTTCCCTGTTGGCTGTACTAGGAAAGCCATGATTCTCATGCACAGGAGAGCAAACAGCCATGGCTTTCACTCCTGGCTGGTGCCACGGCTCAAAGATGTTTGTGTGGGTTGCATTTTATCACATTTGTGCAGCCTGAAACAACTCCCCTCATGCTGTCCATGCTGTAGTTCAACGGGCAACCTTAACCATCAAATTTTATTAAAAAGTATTGATCAGACTGTTCCCTCTTTAGCCTCTGCATCCCTGAATGCCAAATCCTGGTGACTCAAGGGCCACTATCTCACCTGGGAGAAGATACGGATGTTGTGAAAGTCTGGCTTTTCTTCTTTTTTGGTCACATGACTGAAGATGTGGGATCTCCGTTCCCACGTACAAGGATTTTTTAAAAACGCAAACCAGCCCCAGGGCCAGCAGGTGGTGCTAGGAAAAAAATTAAAAAACAGCGCTGACAACTGAAGGCCAGCTGCTCAGCGCTGGGGGGGAGGGGACATTTAATTTTTTTTAAAAGTGCCAACAAGCCCCAGGATGACCTGGTCAGTGCTGGGGGGGGGGGGCAGAAAACCAGATCATATGTGAGCTCCCATGGATTTCTGGCCTCCCAACTTCTCCGGTTGGTCTTGGAAAACTCACTAAAGGGGGCATAACCTTTTTTGTTTTTGTTGTTAAAGCCTATGGGGACAAGAGTTTTGGAAACACTTTATCTTGAAATTTAATCAGCATTTTAAAGGGCGTGTGATAGAGCCCAAGGCATCTCCAAAGCCGTGTATGTTAACTTTTGCTACAATCACAAGGTGAAGTTGCAGCTCTAGACCAAGAAAGGTGAACAAATAAGCCATACTCTCCATAGCTGCACTGTTACCTTGGGGCAAAGGAATAAGGAACTTTTCCTATATGTTGAGTTTGTAAGAATCTTAGCAATTTTAAAAGAAATAGCCATGTTAGACTGTTACAGCATGGAAAACAAAAAATAAAACAGAGTCTTGAAGGCCAATTGTTCTTCCAATGTGTGAGCATTCTTGGATTACAATCCATGTCTTCAGATATACTTCCAAAGAATTGGATTGTAAGGCTTTGTTTTTTGTTATACCTTTGAGGATGCTGATATTCCACCGGGGCAAAAAAGAGAGAGAAAGAAACAGAACACAAGTCCTGCTAATTTTATCCCAAGGCCATAGCTCTTACTGTAAGCCTGGAACGACGCATAATATGGGAGAGTGCTAATAAGTACCAGTGGGGACCTGAGTTTACCTCAGTAAACCAACCAACTTAATCCACAACTCTGTCAATTGTAGTTAAAAGTTCTGACCCCTAATTACTCTAATGAACTCCCACAGGCATTGTACAGAGAAAGATGTGTGTCTTTTTCATAAGAAAAATAGCCTTCAACAGACTTTGAGGTCTAGTGGGTTTTTTGTTGTTTTTGGCTAGATGCAACATTTTTTTTCTTCTTAGTTGATTAAGTTATACTAAGTGCCCTGGAAACCATTCAACAACCTAGCAGTACAAAGCAAGCAACCTGAGTTTTACTGCTAATCTCAGTAATAGATAGAATCCCCCACTTCCTTTAGCTACTACAATAAATCCATTTAAGGTCAAACAGGCTCTAGATAGCAAAAGTTACTTAAACATATTTCGTTAATAAAGAGCACTCTACATATAATCTGCCCTTTTAAAGAAACAAAAACCTTAAGCCAAAGAGGGTTTGTTTAGGTCTTCCCTCTTAAAGTTCAAGAAGACTGTCACAATCATCTACAATGTTAGTTAAACTATCTGATCCCAAGATCTTAGTAAGTTTTAAATTTATTTCAAAGTTCCTGTTACTGTTTTGTTATGGCTTCAGCACATAAACATTCATAGATCAACAAAATTAAAATATCTGTTGTTACGTATGTAAAGGTATTCCATATGTATGTAAAGCACATACCTTAAGTAGCCAAGAAACATATAATTATAGACTTGGAAATCTTGATACACTTCCTGTAAATCAAAGAAGTATTAAGTAAAATCTTTATTTATTTTATTTTATTTATTTAAGGCATTTTAGCCTGCCTTTCTCCTAAAGTGGCTTTCAAACATTAAAAGGACAATATTTAAAAGCTAAAAATAGTAAATATACAAATATTTAAAAAGAGTTAAACAAGTATATTTAAATAGTAAATAAAACCAATAATAAAACACATATAAAAACAACAGAGCACAAAAATCCAGTTTGAAAAAAACCCTCTTAGACTACCAGTCAGTAAGGAAAAGCCTGTCTGAAGAAAAAGGTCTTTGCTTGTGGAAGGGCATCAAAAATTGGGCCACCCTGGAACAGCAACAGAGAAGGCCCTCCTTTGTGGCCCCATCAAATTTAAATGTGTTTGTGAGGGTGGTAAGACCAAGAGAAAGTCCTCCCCTGGTTATCTTAAGGCCAGAGAAGGCTCATAGAGGGTGATGTGGTCTTTTAGATTGCTTGGGCCCAAACCGTTTGGGGCTTTATAGGTTAAAGCCATTGCTTTGAATTGTTCCCAGAAACAGATTGACAGCCAGTGGAGATGCTGTAACATGAGAGTTATACGTTGACTTTTTGATGTGTAACCAGCCCCAGTTAACAATCTGGCTGTGATATTTTGGACCCTCTGAAGTTTTCCAAACACCTTGCAGAGGCAGCCCCACATAAAGTATTTATTTATTTATTTATTTATTTATTTATTTATTTATTTATTTATTTGATTTATATACTGCAACCATCTAGCAAAAAAGCTACTCTGGGCGGTTTACAAACATATACAAAATATAAAAACAGTACATTATAGTAATCCAGCAAAGATGCAACTAGGACATGTGTCACCATGACCATATTTTTACTAAAAGTTCCCATAAGGACATCTTAGCCATAAAAAAGATTTTTGTTTATGTTTTTATTACATTTCAAGTTCAACTCAGACATTGTTGAAGCTGTGAACAATAAGATTTATGGCTTTTCAAGTCTTTCATTGTTTCATCCCAGTTGACTACTATTGACTTCATTATGCTATAAAAAATCATCACCTTCCTGTCTTTCAAGTGCTAAGAAAGACTTGGCTTCAAAGTTCTCTCAGGCTTCAGCAGTGGAGAAAGCCTGTTTTCATTCTAATTTTATTCACTTTTTTTCTACTGAGGTTCTGTTATGATGTCCTGTTGCTCAGCATAATAAGTCACACACAGTTCACTGGCTCAGTATAAAAATGTTTGTGTGTGCTGCACCTCCATTTCATAAAACAAAATTAGCATAGCAGATTATCAGTGGGGATTTGGTAAGTCAAGTCCTCCATAAAATCTGTTGATTCAGATGGGCCTCACTTGCTTCTTACTTCTTATTTGTTTATTCAAGCAAATATCAAAGAAAAAACAAAACAAAACAAAAGGCACAAAACATGTGGCACATTTATATTTTAATGTAACATTTTGTGGACTACATGTCCACTTCTTCTGCTGCTTCTCCTGCATCTGGCCCTTGAAGTACCCTGGTTTTAAGCCTGGAGATTAACACATCTCCATTATGGTTTGTAACCTGGGATGGACTTTTCCTCCAGGAATCTGTCCAATCCCCTTTTGAAGGCATCCAGGTCAGATGCCATCACCAAATCCTGTGGCAGGGAGTTCCACAGACTACCACCACACTGGGTTAAAAAAATTATTTTGTCTGTTCTCATTCTCCCAACCCTCAATTTAAGTGGATGTCCCCTAGTTCTGGTATTTTGTGAGAGGGTTCAATTTCCCCACGGTACATCCCAACAAAGGGCCAAAGGTTTGTCACTGTTGTAAGCCTACCTCTGCATTACCGTACTTTATTAATAGTAATCACTCCACTCTCCTGGGACTCTCTCTCAACTGGAAGCAATTCGGTTCCTGATCTTATAGGCTGAAAAGGACAGCTGCTCTGAGGCAATGGCAGCTTGCTACCCTCAGTGTCATTTCCAGTGCAACATTACTACTGGAGCTGCTGTAACAGGTGAGTTATGGGCTCCCTGCAACCAGACCCTGTTATCAATCTGACGGCAGCATTTTGGACCTCCTGAGCTTTACCATATACCCGCCTAGTACTTACCTTTTTGTTAAACTGCAATATTAAAATATTGTACAGTGGTACCTTGTATAAAGGAATTAATTCGTTCCAAATGAAATTATGTTAAGCAAAATTTCCTTTATACAATTTTCCATAGGCATGCATTGAAAATGGAGTAATCCCATTTTTATGTTGTACAGATTTCCCCCATAGGCGATTATGTTAAGCAAATTTCCCCTATCTCCGGAATTTTTTATGTTGTACAGATTTTATGTTATACAAGCTGTTTGTTACACAAGGGTCCACTGTAGTTTTGCTTTTCACCTTTCAATTGCACAAACAAACAACCAACAAAGAAATGATGGGATGGGACAAGGGGCTTGAACCCCAGCTACATACAAGGCTACACTGTACGGCTGGTCTAAGCATCTTAATAAGCTAACTGACTGTCAGGGTTACATTTCTTCTTTTCTTTTTCAGACTAGCTCAGTGAGCAAAAAAAAAAAAAAACAGAATTGAAACAGCTTGCACGAAACAGTGGCACAGGGCCTCTTCCCTCCCCCACCCTCTTGTTCACCCACATGATATACCTACTCTATTTTTACATTTCTTCTGAGAATTAATTCAGTTCAAGTCACCACTGTGCGAACAGAGAAACAAAAAGGTGAGAGTTGTGTCACTGCAAGGATAATATTCAGGGTTCGGGGCCAGAAAACGGTGACACACTTAAGGCAAAATAAAAGTATATTTCATGTGAATAAATAATAATTGCATGCCATCGAGTCAATAGGGACTTATCACAATCCTTTCCAGAATAGTCTAAAGCAGAGCTGTTCAACTTTGAACAGGCCGAGTCCTACTTTTTCCAGCCCAAAGTGCCTGAGGGCTACTACACTAAAACCTCTACTTACGAATTTTATCTGTTCCAAGCACGTGCTCATAACTAAAAACATTTGTAAGTAGAGCAGCCATAGGAATACATTGAAAATCAATTAATCCATTCTGGAGGGAACAGATTTCAATGCGCCATAGCCTTTGAACTGCCCCGCTTGGCTGAGACAGTGGGCTGGCAGACCCAGAACTTTGGTGGGGCAGTGGTGGTCCTTGGGATGGGGGAGGGAGGGTGGAGAACTTATCCCCTCACTTTTTTATTGATGGCCAGCGGGCTACTTTTGAACCCTTTGCGAGGAGCCCGCAGTCTACCTGTTGGGCAGGCCTGGTCTAAAGAATACTCAGAAGTGGTTTACCATGACCTAGTGATTCGGATTTACTGGTGATTCTGATTTACTGTGTTCCATTCTAGGGTTCTCCAGATACTCAGAAATCCTTTATTAGCCTCTTCTGGGGGCATCCTGGGACAGTGCTGCTTGCCCAAGGCCACCCAGGCTGGCTTTTCTGGGATGTACCACGGGGCGTGGGGTGGGGAATTGAACTCCCAAACTTTTTGGCTCTGCAGCCGGAAACCTAAGGGAGCTTAACATTTCACACGAAGTCGTGTCGATGCTGACGGTGCTTCGCTAACCCTACTCAGGACTGGCGCCTCATTTTAGCGGCCCACGGAGGCGTCCGTTGTCGTCATGCATACAGTCTTGCGAAAAGTGCCCTAACCCCAATCTAACTCCTTCCCACGGCGAGCGAGCAAGGGGATCTCGCCAGATGTGCGCGTGTGAACCAGTCAGGTTCGCGGGTGCGTGCGTGCGTTTGCTGCGCGCGGGGACCCCGTCCCTGCTCCAGAATTTCTTGGGACAGCAACCCGGGCGATCCATTTCCCCTGCACCCCCAAGCCAGCCGGAATCGCTCCGCTGCGGGGCGCACCTGCCCGCCTCGCAGGCCCGGCCCTCCTCACCTTCCTCCTCCTCGTCGTCGTCGTCCTCCTGCACGGCGCGGCGCAGCCCCTCCTCGTCCTCCATCCTGGGCTCGGCTCCGCCTTCGGGGAGGAGCCGGCCAGAGCTTCGGCGCGCTGGAGCCCGGCTGGAACCTCGGCGGCGCGGCGGCTGGTGACTTCTCTGCGGCGGGGTGAAGCCGCCCGCCCGCCCCTGCCCGCCCGCCTGCCTCTTGTGCCTGCGGAGGAAGGAAAGGGAGGAACTTACAAGCCGAACGCTTCTGGGAGCCAGCCGGGAACTTCCCGCCGGAGGTCTTCGGCGGACAGGAGGCGCCCCCTCCCCGGCTCCGATCTCGGTCCTGGCCGCCAACAGCGTCGGGGCGGTTGCTGGGCTGCCGGGGGCGGCGGCGGCGGCGGCGGCAGGGAGCTCGGAGAAGGGGCGCCGGTGGAGCTCGGCGAGTGGCGGAGCAGCTGCGGCGAGTGGAGGAGCCGGTGAGCGTTGTGCGGGCGGGAGGGCGAGAGCAGCACCAGCCGCTGAACCCGCGATCACCTTTCCAGGTCCCGGTGCGGTGTGGAGGCTGGGTTTTTTCTCTCTCTCTCCTTCTCTCCCGATCCCCCGACCCACCCATCCCCGGAAGGTGGCGGCGTCTAGGATTAGGCGAGGGCTTGAGCTGGACCGAGCCGATCGGGTTCCTATTACTGAGCGGGAAGGTCTCTCTCCCCCCCCCCCCAATTTTCTCCACCGTCTCTTAACCGGCGCCGCTGTCATGATCAGGAACCTTATAGCCCGCTCTGTCGATGGACGCCTTTCCCCGGGCGCTCGTTGCCTCGCCAGGACGGAGGATGCTTCCAGGGTTTTCTTTCTTGAAGTCGGTAGTAGGCTCAGGTTAGACATTTAAGAGGACGCGCTTATTCCTTAAAGGGGAATACTCGCGAGCAGGAGTTCAGAGGATAGAGACGCCGCCCCCTATTCGCGCGATCCCTGGATGGGAGCGACGCGGGAGCTCTGCACATGGTCAGAGACCGTGTTCCCTGTGATTTCCTGTCAGTTATGTGTGGCTGGTCTCGGTATTCTGCACCTGTGTGCGAGGAAGGGTGGGGTCCAGCCTCCTCCCGACGGAGATCCGGTTTGTGAGCGGCGTTCAGGGCAAAGGTGGGAGGCGCCGACAGCCGAGACCGGCCTGATTCGAGGCGCTGTAAGGCAAGGAAGAGAAATGACACGCGTCTGTAAGTTTCGTCTGGAACGTACCGGGTGCCCCGGGGGGGGGAGGGGTCGGGAGATCCGCGTCCTTAGCGTGCCTGGCCGGGTGCCGTGTTTGTGAGGGTGGCTATTTGTGCGGCAGCCACCGATGGTTGTTCGATGACGCCGTGGGTGTGAATTCCGCCTGCCTTCCTGCGGCTGCTCCCATTCCTTAGGTGGTTCAGAGCTGCTGCCTACCTCCGGTGGCGAACATGTAGAGCAGCTTGTTTCCTGGCATCCTCCTGCGCTGGCCATGCCATGCCATGCCATGCCATGCCATGCCATGCCGCCTCTTCTTCCTCCGGCAGGATGGGAAGCAGGTGAGGGAGGGAGCCGCGTGGTGGATCGAGGGCCTTGCGAGGCCCCCGCGCTCCCGATGATGCCGGAGAGAGGCTTCTGTGCAAAGAGTCACTGAAATGTGGTTCCTCTGTGTGGCAGGCACCTGTGTTGCCAAAGACACCCCTGATAAATGGGGTGGTGGTGCTTATCTCTTCGGTGTCCACCCAAAATTTAATCTTAAAAGGAAAATTGTCATAAGATTTGTATCCTTGATGATTTCTGTGAGTGTTCCTAGTCAGCTGCTTTATAGGAGTCATCACCTCCTCTTCAAAGGAAGAGAACTTTTAAAATACTTGTATTATTCACTCTGTTTCATTAGGAAGATATTTCTTTACTTTCTCAACCCAGGAGTGGTTCAGGTCACCATTCAGGCATGGGTGACCTTGGCCAGTCACTCTCTCCCGCCCTACCTCACAGGACTGTGGTGTGGATAAAGGGCAAGTCTTGGATTCTCTTGAAGGAGCTTGAAGCCACTGAAGGAAAGATGGAATACAGTAATGTAGTATCTGTTACAAAATAAATAAAATTTTGTAAGGATGAAGGTGGAGTATGAAGTAAAGCTTGGAGAGTAGTATTTTATGGAAAGTAATGGAGGTTTTTTTTTTTTTTTTTTTAACCTGCAAGTCAGTTATTGGAGGCTTTGCTCCTTGGATGCATTGTTTTTCCTGGGACCTGCTCTGGATCTGTTAAGATAGGATGCTGTATGGAAGGTAAACAGGTAGCTCACTAGCTCTATTCCTGGCTTTGTGTGTGTGTGTGTGTGTGTGTGTGTGTGTGTGTGTGTGTGTGTGTGTGTGTGTGAGAGAGAGAGAGAGAGAGAGAGAGAGAGAGAGAGAGAGAGATTGAGTTTTTGCTGTGTGATAAGCAATTTAGACCATACAAAAAGATCATCCTAACAAATAAAACCAATACAATGAGTTGGGGGGAAGACTGGCCAGCAGAAGGGATCCTGCACCCACCTTTCAAGTTGTCTAGAAAGGACATCTGTGTTCTATGTTACAAAAAGGAACATATCTGTGCAAAAATCTGTGTTAAGTAACAATTTATATGTGGAATTAAGTGAGGGGAATAGCCTAAAATTTTCAAATATGCAGTGGCCAGAATTCTACTACTTTATTTGAGCATGTAGCAGCAGTCACACATAGAATAGGAGACACATTGCTGACTGTCTGTTGCACATCCACAGCTTTCTAGGTGTATAGTGGAACCTGTAAGTTCCCCCTGCACATGCGTGCTAGTTGTGTCGAGCTCTAAGGGGGGTTTGCTCATCTCCGTATTCAAGCCGAAAAGCCAGTGTTGTGCAAGTCCATGGCCATGTGGCTGGCATAGCTGCAAGAAAACACTGTTTTACCTTCCCACTTTTTACAGCTATACCTATATATCTACTTGCATTTACATGCTTTTGAATGGCTAGGTTGGCAGGAGCTGGGGTTAACCGCGGGGCTCGCGCCGCTGAATGGTACCCGGGATTCGAACTGCTGAGCGGCCGACCTTGCAGCCGAGAGTTTTCCGTCCTCTAGCCCGATGAGTCACCATGCTGAGCCTGTAGCCAGTTGCATAGTTGTGCCCATGACTAGCAGCCAACAAAGGGCAAAACCCGCATTATTAAGTACATGGCATTTCTCAGTAGGATCTTGGCCAGTGTTTTTTGAGTTTTGGTTGTGTGTTGATTCACTTAAATATCTCTTTATTGTTACACACAGTGATGGTCCCTTGGTATCATCTGTCTTCAGAGCGATGCTTCACAGATATGTTGAACTGTTTCTCCTATGAGCTGCAGCAAGCATAGGAAATGGTCAGGGTCGACCAAGGTCCAAAGAGTGATGTGATAGTTGGAGTATTCTATCGTCCACCAGATCAAAAACTTGAGGGGGACCTTGAAATGAGGAGAGAAATCATGGAGGTGGCTAAGAGGGATAGGATAGTAATCATGGGGGACTTTAATTATCCCCACATTGACTGGGCCAATGCCAGCTCTGGGCAAGAAAGAGAAACTGGGTTTCTCGACTTGCTGAATGACTGTGCCTTAGAGCAACTTGTCATGGAGCCCACCCGAGAACAGGCAACTCTAGATCTAATATTGTGTGATACTCAGGACCTCGTCAGGGATGTGAATGTCACTGAGCCTCTGGGGAACAGTGACCATGCTGCAATTACCTTTGCCATGCATGTCGGAGGAAGAGTGTCAACCAAATCAGACATAAAAACCCTTGATTTTCGTTCCCTCAGATGAGGAAACTAGTTAGAGAGAAACTGAAGGGGAGAGTTAGAAGAATCCAATCTCTTCAGAGTGCATGGAGCCTGTTTAAAACAACAATAATAGAGGCCCAGCACAAGTGCATACCACAAAGAAAGAAGAGCTCATTTAAGTCCAAGAGGACACCGGCATGGTTAACGAGTGGAGTTAGAGAGGCTCTAAAGCACAAGGAGAGGTCCTTCTGTAAATGGAAATCCTCCCCAAATGAGGAAAATAAAAAGGAACACAAACTCTGGCAAAAGAAATGTAAAAAGATGATAAGGGAGGCAAAGAAAGACTTTGAGGAACGCATGGCTAGCAATATAAAGGGTAATAATAAAAGCTTCTTTAAATATGTTAGAAGTAGAAAACGTGCCAGAGAACCAATTGGGCCTCTGGATGGTGAGGGAGGAAAAGGGGAGGTTAAGGAGGACTTGGACATTGCAGAGAAATTGAACGAGTTCTTTGCGTCTGTCTTCACGACAGAGGACCTTGAGCGGATTCCGCTGCCTGAACGGCCCCTCTTGACTAAAGAATTAAATCAAAGGGTTATTAGGGAACTGAGAAATGAAATTGCAGATCTCTTAACGGTTATATGCAACTTGTCTCTTAAAACGGCCACAGTGCCGGAGGACTGGAGGATAGCAGATGTCACACCAATTTTTTAAAAGGAAGGAGGGGGACCCAGGAAACTACAGGCCGGTTAGCCTTACATCTGTCCCAGGGAAGATGGTGGAAGGCCTCATCCAAGAGAAAATCTTAAAACACATAAAAGAACAAACCTTGCTGAGAGAAAATCAGCATGGCTTCTGTAAGGGTAAATCTTGTCTTACAAACCTTTTAGAATTTTTTTGAAAAGGTCAACAGGCACATGGATTTGGGTGAACCGGTGGATATAGTCTATCTGGATTTTCAAAAGGCTTTTGACACAGTCCCTCACCAAAGGCTGCTGAGAAAATTGCATAGTCAGGGGATAAGAGGGCAGGTCCTCTTATGGATTGAGAACTGGTTGAGATCCCGAAACAAAGAGTAGGTGTCAATGGGAAATTTTCACAATGGAGAGAAGTGAAAAGCGGTGTGCCCCAGGGCTCGGTCCTGGGACCGGTGCTTTTCAATCTGTTCATAAATGACCTGGAGACAGGGATAAACAGTGAGGTGGCCAAGTTTGCAGATGACACAAAACTTTTCCATGTGGTAAAAACCAGAGGAGATTGTGAAGAGCTCCAGAAGGATCTCTCCAAACTGGGGGAGTGGGCTGAGAAATGGCAAATGCATTTTAATGTAACCAAATGTAAAGTAATGCATATTGGGGCAAAAAATCCAAACTTCATCTATCAACTCATGGGCTCTGAGTTATCCGTGACGGATCAGGAAAGAGATCTTGGTGTGTTGGTGGACAGCTCCATGAAGGTGTCTCCCCAATGTGTGGCAGCAGTGAAGAAGGCCAATTCCATGCTAGGGATTATCAAAAAGGGGATTGAAAATAAAACAGCCAACATTATAATGCCGTTATACAAAACAATAGTAAGGCCCCACCTGGAGTATTGTGTACAATTCTGGTCACCGCATCTCAAGAAAGACATAGTGGAACTGGAAAAGGTGCAGAACAGAGCGACTAAAATGATTACTGGGCTGGGGTACCTCCCTTATGAAGAAAGGCTAAAACAACTGGGCCTCTTTAGTCTGGAAAAAAAGGCGCTTGAGGGGGGATATGATTGAGACATACAAAATAATGCAGGGGTATGAGTAAAGTGGATAGAGGGAAGCTCTTCTCCCTCTCTCAAAATACCAGAACTAGGGGACATATACTCAAATTGAGTGCTGGGAGAGTAAGAACTGACAAAAGAAAATATTTTTTCACCCAGCGCGTTGTAAGTCTATGGAACTCCCTGCCACAGGATGTGGTGATGGCATCTGGCCTGGATGCCTTCAAAAGGGGATTGGACAGATTCCTAGAGGAAAAGTCCATCACGGGTTACAAACCATGATGGAGATGTGTAATCTCTAGGCTTTAAACCAGGGTGCTTCAAGGGCCAGATGCAGGGGAGTGGTATCAGGAGACAGATATCTAGTCTCATGCACTCCCAAACGCATCTGGTGGGGCCGCTGTGTGATACAGGAAGCTGGACTAGATGGGCCTTTGGCCTGATCCAGCATGGCTCTTCTTATGTTCTTATGTTCTTATGTAAGGTTGTCGTCTACAACATCAGGAAATCACCAAGTTGGGGGAAGAGGTTCTAGGTTATGTTTCTTGTATGTTCACCTCCAATGAATATTATTTCGTGGCAATTGTTGCAGAGTCATAGTAGGTTTGGAGAGTAGAACCATCACAACGGTTGTGGCTCGCTGCTCAGCATTGGAACGATCATGCACCTTTTGACCTCTTACAGTATTTTAGCGATATGTGAGGTTGTAAAGGGCCCAGTAGATAATCTATTTCAGCCCTCCTACATGGAGAAGGATAAGGCTGTGTGTTAATCCTAGTGGACTGCTTTGGAACAAGAGGGCAATGTCTTCCATAGCATGAATAGCTTTGGTGTTATAGCTCTGCATAGTTCCCAGTGCTGCAGAATGGCAGCAAATTTAGCTTTTTTTACTTTCCTGCTCTCAATTTTATGTGGCGTTCAGTGGCTTCGTTTTGAATGTTCTCCATGTCTTGGTAGCAATCTGCTGTCTTGTACTAAAGCAAAATGCAAGTGATAACTGTTTGAGAAATAGGGAATGGGGTCTGGCTGGTAGTTCCATTGTAAGCTTTTCATTAGTATTTCAGAGCCAGCATGGGCTGACCTCCGCTGTCTGATAATAGCATTTATACTACATAAGAGGCAATTGTCCTGAAATTTCCCCCTGAATGACGACATGAAGTGTCTTCATTGACAAAGCACTTCTTATTACAAGATATATCTCTCTTTGTAAAACTATCCTTGTAAAACTCAAGTGGTATACCTACATTTATATCTTGCCTTATGCTGAAGATGTTGGTTTGGCAACATTTTTAAAAGGAGGTAGAATTAATGAGAATTGAAGTAACCCTCAAGTGCAGTGGTTCCCAACCATGAGTCCCCAAATGTTCACAGACTGAAACGCCTGGGAGCCTTCACCCATTCACTACTAGGATTTTTAGGAGCTGTTGTCCAAAAACACCTGGGTTACCCAAGTTTGGGAACCACTAATTGAGTGACATAACCTAGCCCACATGACTTAGCCCAACTTTCCAATATGTGGGAAAGCACTTGTTATCATTACTTCAGCAAACCTGACACTCCTCAAATCATTCTGCCATTTTGCCCCCAATGAATTTGCTACTGGATACTAATGACTAGAACCTTGCAACATGGACAAGATAGAGTTGAGAATCACTGGCCAAAATCAAGTTGCTAGTCTAGCAAATTGCAGTAGAATAGGCCCATTGAATCAGTGGACATTGGGTGGGTCAACTGCTCTGCATGTTCCATTGATTAAAATGGGGTTAATTCTTTCTGGAACTTACTATGCAAAAGTAAGTTGAAACTGGAGTAAGTCCATTGGAATAACTGGAACTTAAGGAGTTGATTTATCTGCTGATTCATTGGGCATGCTGCAGTGTGCTTTTACACTAAGGGCCTTTTTACACAACCCCTAAACTCCGCCGCAAATGTCTCCCAGCTCCGGAGCTTAAAATTGTTTACCCACCAGCTCCGGAGTTTACTGAAAATTAAGTGTGACCATGCCCACCTAAGCGGGTCCCAGCGCACTTTTCTTGTACCTGCTCTCCAAGGGTAAAAAATCTTGATGCGGATGTGCCGGGCTCTCCTCGCTTCTTTTTGTTGTTGTTTTTTGCCTCCTGCCCCTTTAAGAGAAGGAACCAGGAAGTGATGGGGTGCAGCTTCCACCGGGAGGTAAGCCTTTCTTCTTTTGTCCCTTTTTTTCTCCCTCCCCTCAGGCAGCCAGCAGCCAGGAAGTGTGGAGGGGTGGGGACGCAGGAAGAGCGACAAACCCCTAAGATCTCTGGTCCGAATTTAAGTGACCAGCGGATCTTAGGGGTCATGTAAAAGCGCCCTAAGCAACAGGATTTTGGCTTATGTGTAGAACCTGGAGCACAGTGCAGGGAAATCCTGTCTGTTGGGAAGCCATTTTTCTGAGCTAGCACCAGCTTTTGGACATAGTTTTCAAGCTGCACTTTCCTAATTAGTGCATGCTTCAGATGATATTAGAACTGCCAGTGAGAGCAGATGCATGAATGCCCCGTACAGTCCAAATGGGAATTTATGGTCGGAAGATGTGCAAACTTAGCTGTGCATGCAGTATTTTGAAAGAGACCAGAGCCTCACTGTCTGCTTTGTGCAACTCCAGATAAAAGTCTCCAGATGACTGACTCTACTGTAGGTGCCAAACATTCCACATTTGATTGGAAAGCCCATAATTCAGACAGTGCTGGTCAACAGATGTCCAAGCTCAGGCAGCCGCTTGGACTGTTTTCACAGGTGCGGCTCAATTTTTCTCTAAAATGCTGTCTTTGCAGTAAAACCGTGAAACAACTTATTTGCTGGAAAGTGTTTTTGATTGAAAACATCTTTCCTATTACAGTGCATTAGACTTTACTGATAATATGTTCCAGAGAGACCAAAGTGTCTGCTCTGTGCATGTACTGTATGCTTGCCAGTACACTTAAATAAACACATTTATTTTCAAATGATTTTTACATCCAGGTGAATGTGGAGAGGTTTATGCCCTCGGAGCCTTTGAAGGCCTACGGCTGTATGAGCCTTTGCTGGAGAGTAAGCCTTACAGAAATCATTTGAACTGACTTTTTTGGAACAGACGCATTGCACTTATGAAAAGATGGCAAGAAGTTCTGAATGTTACCAGAAGCATATATAGAAAGGTAGAATTCAGATTCCCTTGAATGCTATTTGTTTTGATTTTCTTTTTACTAAAAGGGAAATACTATAGTTTTTAAAGTCTCATATGGTTATTCAGATGTTCTCCAAAGCACTGGGTGAAAAAATCTTAGAAGATTTCAAAGGCCAAAAAGAGGCCAAACTGCACCCCAACCATTCCTTTGAGAGCTTTAAAAATAGTAGAGGAGTAACAGTAAGAGGAGCTGACTATGTAGGTGGTGACTGGAAGAAGGAAAGAGATAGGAAAGAGAGGTCATAGCACTTTGACTATTTTTTGTTCCAAGAAGCCACTAGGAATTGTGGTATCCCAATACAATGGGGCAGAGAGCCCTCCCAAAAGCCTCCAATATACTCTTCCACAAGATACAAACATGAAACTAGGAATGGGCTTATACAGTACCAACATTCAGTTTGACTTTCTTCACTGTTTTTGCTTGCATTGGGACCTTGGGCAACCCTTGGGAACAGAAAATTGGCCCATTCCCTACCCTAATCTAATATAATCTCAGTTTCATACAAGTTCTCTCTTGTGAGCCATCCATTAACCCTAGACCTTCACAATTTTAAATGCATTATTGACTTGCTACATCACAGAGCAAGAGACAAGGATACAAGCCATTTCTGAGGCCTCATCTTATAAGGACCCTTGCTATGTAATGAAAAGAGCAACATCTGTGCATCAGAGAGGTGTCAAGGGGCTTGGAACAATGCTGAGGTAACAGATGTCTAAAACATCTTGCAAGGACACCTTCAATTGGAAGAAGAGAATTCCCAATAATAGTCGAATGAGTGCCAAGAATGGTCAATGGACACAAGATAGACACAGCTCTTGGGGGCTTGGATGGCAGTGAATTTACTGAAAGCCTGAACAGGAAGCACTTCATACTGTAAGCCCAAGTAATATTTTCAGTACTCTGCTCGGTTCTAGAAAACTAGTCTATCACTTCTCTGCTAGTATGTACAGTAGGGCCCCTATATCCATGGATTCATTATCCACTGACTCAGTTAGCCATGGTTTGCAGAAAAATAAATAAATAAATAAATAATTCAGCAGCCGCAAAGCAAGCTACTGTCACAGACAGCAGCTGTAAAGTAAACTGCTGTCATAAAATAGCAGTGTACAGTATAGCAAGCTACTGTGATGAAACAGCAGGTTTTTTTTGGGGGATTGTTGGTGTTCTCTCTTATCCACGGATTTCATCTGTGGGTAGGTCTGGAACCAATCCCCAGTGGATACCGGGTTCCTGCTGTACTTACTGCTTGGCAGGATGATGCAGAGGACCAAGCTAACACCCACAAGTCAGAGATCAGCAAGTAACTTGGTTGGCTGTAAATAATGCAGAAAATTAATGGGTATTATCCGTATGTTGGCTAAAGAGAGGAGAAGATGAGCAAGGGGGGAAAGCAGATATAGCTGGATGAATAACTTAGGGAATGGGGTAGCTGACTGCGGCGTCCACAATTTGGAACGGGATCCCCCACTGTGTCTCTATGGAAAAGAGCCAGCCTGTGTAGCAATCTCCACAGTCCCAGAAAGCACCTATCCCCCGCCAAAAAGAGGTCAGTAAACGGTATACCTAGAAAAATCCTAGGAAAAAGTTACCATATGTCAGAATTGACTTTATGGCGCCAAGGTACTATTATTATTAAGAAAAGATATAACTGCTGCAGATTGGCTTTGTGCCCCATTGTATTGGGACACCACAATTCCTAGTGGCTTCTCAGAACAAAAAAATATATTATTTTTCCATATTTGTTTTAACCAGCTGCCATATAATGGGCTGGCTATAAAATGGCCTTTGTGGTGTTGTATCTGATCCATTAGGCTGCAGTGTGCCTCGCTTATATTATATGATCTTTAGGTTCCTTCTTGTTTTGTGACTCAATGTCTGAAAAATAAATAGTGATGCAAGATGGTGTTAGAGAGGAAATCAAACATTTTTGAATGGAAGCATCAAGAGGATTTTAATATAGGCCCATCAGGGTTATTTAATATCTTCTGAAATGTGAGGTAGAGTACAAATGGCAGCCACTACTCTATTCTGAATTGCAAACAGCATTCAAAATCCACCATTGTATTTTGCTATATTGATATGGAATAATTATCAGCTGTCAAGTCGATTTTGTTCTATGGTCACCCATTCCAGAGGTCTCTAAATATGAAATAGTCAGAAATGGCCTCTCTCTTTTTTTTTTTTTTTTTTGAGGTGGTCTGGGACTCTGCATAGAGACACAGTGGGGAATTGAACTCCCCTGGCTCCACAGCCAGATATTTCACTGACTAAGCCATCTGGTATAGGAGGCTAGAATAATCATCTCTCTATCCATGGCAGTTAAAACACAGTAAAAAAATCAATAAATATTTGCAACCATTCCACCTACTGCCTGAGATAGTTACCTTGTTACCTCAGGCTACTTAATGGTAAGAGATCTCCATTGGCCATGTACAAAGGATGTACTGAAAACTAGGCATGTTTTGGCCAGTATCCCCTCTTGGTCTCCTTAGGACTCTTGATCCAGCCACTTCATTTCTAACAAGCTTTCCTTCTTGGAGGACTGATCCTGAGTGAATTCTCTCGTGTTGGTAGTAGCAGTTCTGTCAAGCCCCGCACACAGAACACACAGCAAGCCAAGTTCAGTTCTTTGCCAGGAACTTTAGTTGTAATCCAGATAAAGTACAAAGTACAGTCCGAGTCAATCCAGAATAATTTACAGAGCCAAATGCCAAGTTCAAGGGAAACAGAGAAACGTCGTAGTCAGGAAGCCGGTCCAAGGTCAGGAAACAGAGAACGCCGTAGTCAGAAAGCCAGTCCAAGGTCAGGAAACAAAGTCAGGATAACACACAGGAACGTGGTGGCAAGGTAAGTGACGCGTTGCTCCCACAGAGGGTTCAGGGTAAACTTGCTAGCTTTATCCTAAAACAGGGAGCACACCCATATCTCTGGCAAGGCTCCTGCTAGAACTCAGGGCTTTCAGATCTAATTTTACGCCTATCATTAAAGATCCTTTCCCTAGCTCTCCTGTTAGTTCTCCTTTGCAGGATCCTGCTCCTAGCCCTTAAAGGAGGAGGAGATGTGCCCTCAGCTGCCTCCTCAGACTCAGCTGCCTGCTGAGTTGAACTACAAGGCTCCTCCTGCTGCTCTCCAGCATTTAACCCTTCACATTCAGGTTCTATGACAGGCAGGGTCCTGGCAAGTTCTATCTTGGTATCTGTAACCCTCCTCCCTTCTCTGCTTCTGCTGCATTATATGTATCATAGTTTCTGTGTGTGAAAGGAGCAGCCTTCTCTTTTTAGTTATTGCCTGATATTTGACTGGCAGCTGTTCTTCAATCCTCTGATTGGATTGAATGCTAGGTTTTATGGGATGTTCCAGCACATACTTGACTGTGGTGCTAGCCGTTCTATTTCAGTTATTCATATATCTTGGCTATAATCAGTTTTCCACATATTTACAGCAGCAAATTAAAGCAGTGTTGTATTTTCCACTGTGTTTCCCTTTCATCAACAAACTGTGTTTGTCTATAAATTTCTTTTATGCTATGATAACCTGATTGAGCTCTGTTTCTGCTGTGGTAGAGATCAGCAGCTACTAATTAGTTTAGTTTTGTTGAATTTTCATAGGGTGTAATTCAGGCACGTCCAAACTTCGGTCCTCCAGATGTTTTGGACCACAACTCCCACAGTGCTATGTCACTGGCAATCTATGCGTAGAATTCTGGGAGTTGTGGTCCAAAACACCAGGAGGGCCGAAGTTTGGACATGCCTGGTGTAATTGTTTTCTCTTCTGTGTTTTTTTCTAAAACTCCTAGAATATTGCCAGATTAGTAGCATCCCATTCCCTGAGAGTCTAGGTCCAAACTGAGAGCCAGGGTCCTTATGATGTTACGGAGTTGGGGCGAGCAAAAGTTGAGTGGTGGATCTGCTCCTGGAGAATGTGGAATCCAGAAAGGGTGTACGAACTGCTGCTTGGCACTTCATGTCAGTTTGTCCTTTGGATGGACAATCATAGAGGCAGCGCCTGGAAGAAGTGGGACAGGGAGGCCAGAGTACTACCTCTATAAGTGAGCGCCCACCAGAGGAGGTGAGGGTGGGAAGTGCCAAACACCTGTTCATCCAAAGGGTGAACCAGCACAATCCAACGAACCAGTGGTTTGTGTGAATCTCTAGTCCAAATTCCAGATAAAGCTGGATAATCGAGCAATATCGCAACCCAGAGCCAGGAAAGAAGTCTCTGTTTGATGGACGGACAAGTGGCAAAGTGTGCCTAGTAAATGTAACTGTTGCTGTTACTGATGCAGCGTGATGAAAACTCCTGAAGTTGTCAAAAGATAATCTGTTGGAAAGCCACCCTCTGGTTTTAATTCCTGATGTTCCTTTGAACAAGTACATACATAGTAACTTGTTATCTAGTCCACTCATTGTTAACCTTTTTTATGTCACACCCATAAACACAATATGAAAGGAATATAGGCCGGATCAGGATTGAATAAGTGGAATTACAAAGCCTCCAGTAAAAGTGTCACATGAGTTGTACTGTTGTAAGCCTCTGTGAAATGCTGTATTTTGTACAATTCATTTGTACAATGTTTGATTATTCTGTAACAGCTTCCTCTAATATGTAGGACTCATTTAATATATCAGATGAGTCTGAAGACTCAGATTGCAATTCCAAGCACATGGAGACTTCTTATTTTAGATACACGTATGCATTGTTTTCCCATGCACACCATTTTGGGCACTTCCTAATGGAGCATTTGTACCTCTTCAAGTTCCCTTGCAGGCATGTATCATAATAGACACCCTCCAACACTTGGACGGTTTCTTACTGCTCTTTACACTGGGGTCCTCCCCTTCCCCAGACCGTTACTATATCTTCTCAAGTCTCAGGTTAATCTTATATATCTCTGTGTCCTGCAGAATGGGGAGCTTTGATCTATAGCTCATCTTTATTCACAGTCTGATGCTGAGATTTTTTTATTTTATTTTTGTATATGGAGGAGGTCAAGGTTCCTAGTACTAACCAGCTTTTATCTAAAAAGGAGGGGGCAAATTTAGTCCTTTGGACCAAAACAGGAAAATAGGGGGTAGGGTTTGGAGGGAGAAACAGAAGAGATGGGGTGTTTTTCTGTTTTATCTGATGTTTTTATTTCTGTTTTGTCTGATGTTTTTATCTGTAAACCGCCCAGAGTCCCTCCGGGAAATGGTGGGGTATAAAAGTGCAATAAATAAATAAATAAATAAATAAATAAATTTTTCTTTTTAGTTTCCCAGCCATACTCACTGATTTGTGGAAGCTCCCTCCTGGCTAATGTGTAGAACCTGGAGCACCGTGCAGGGAAATCCTGTCTGTTGGGAAGCCATATATTCTGAGCTAGTACCAGCTTTTGGACATAGTTTTCAAGCTGCGTGACGGATGCACTTGCCTAATCAGTGCATGCTTCAGATGATATTAGAACTGCCAGTGAGAGTAGATGCATGAATGCCCCGTACAGTCCAAATGGGAATTTATGGTGGGTGAGGGTATGTGAACACAGTTCTTTAAAGGACACTTTTTCAACCTGCAAAGTCCCACATGTTTCATGAAAAAAATCACGAGGCACACAAACCATTAGAAAATGTTAAAAAAAAACACAATTGACTATATAAAACACAAAGGAATCAAATAAACAAAAGAAAGTATTTTATTTACTTTATCTCATTTCAGAAATTCAAAATTAAAAATGGGGTGAATGGAGATTGCTGAACAGCTAGTTCTTCAGCTAACGTACAGTAGTAGTAGTAGTAAAACACTAGGACACTATAGTCCCCATGTAGAATAGTTACCCCAAAACACAATTTAGCAAAACACAAAGGACTTCAAGAAAACCCTTTCCTACTCATTTCTTCATTAAAAATGGGGTAATAAGATAATAATAATAATAATAATAATAATAATAATAATAATAATAATAATAAAAGTAATGGACAATTTTCTAGCTTTTGATAGGAACTTAGGTGGGGATTAGCATTTAGATCGGATGTGTTTTGGTGACTGATTGCATCTTATTGCTTTTTCTAACATTTGTGCTGATTTATCCACAGTGAAAATAAATATTGAAATATCCTTCACATATTTGTCATAAAAGAGAAAAAATCGTAATCAGTACATTACTAGGGACAATTTCTAGAAAGCTAACTGTGTTATTCTGCTGCAGCAAATACCGCCACAAGCCTTGCAGAATCTTAAAGACTGGCACATTTATAATGGCATAGGTTTTCATGAACTGCTGCCAGCTGCATCAGATGCATGGCTGCTCTGTTTGACAGATTTATATACAGTTGGTTGGAAAAGGAGTTACAAACAGTGAAGTCAAGGAAATGGAGAGGCAGAAAGTACAGTTTCTAATAATTATGGACAGCCATGCATTCTTGAGTGATAAGAAAGCTTGCATTTTATAATGTGCTTAATCCATGATGACTGAAATCTTGTTTAGAATAGTAAATCACACTAGAGTAGGGCTATTGAATAAGTGAGGAGCTAGTGAGTCAACTCCTCTGTAGGCTCCTCTGATTCACTGGATTTACTTTGGGTGCAATTTACTGCACTAAAGTAAGGTACTGTATAGGTCCTTTTTGCTCAATGGAACTTATAGAGGAGTCGATTCACCGAGTCCCCACTGTTTAAGTGGGCTTACTCTGGTGCAACTTACTATATTAAGCATCAGGATTTCAGCTGTTGTATAATAAGAAGCCTTTTTTAAAGTTCAAGTTTTAGTAGTTAAATTAAATCCTGCTGATTAACTATTTGGCTGTTTTCACATTGGAATCTGTCCTTGAGGGGTTTCCTCCCACCGCAAATGTCCACCTTGCGATTATAAACAGAGTACCCTGGGTGGATGATGTGTTCTCCCGCTGGGTTTGATTACTGCAATTTCTGTTAGATTTATGTGTCTATTTATGGTTTTGCACAGATATTTTATATGCTGAGAGGGTAAAGAAAAAGCAAATTATTTATGTAAATAAATTACCTGTTGCTAGTCCACTGTACGTTACCCTTATGCTTAAATAGTTTGAACAATATTTTTTTCTTTATGCCTTTTTTCTCCTTTTCCCTTTTAAACGGGTCTCTCTGAAATCCTATTATAGTATATACAAGGAAAGCTGTTGATCATCTCCTGTCTAGCCTGAATGGAGTAAATACATCTTCTCATTCATTAATAGTATCTGTTAATCTTTCTGTCATCCTGCGGCTTTTCTTGAGCTTCCTCTTTGAAAATTGGTGGTTTGCTAGCTTGAGAATATAGGTCTTAAGGAAAACAGAAGCCACAGACTATGTTTATTATTCTGCCCCTTCCCTCTCTCTTCCCTTCTGGTCAGAGAAAATAACAAATGCTTCTGTTTGTGACATATTAAAAACATGTTTTCTTTTTTAATGGGGGGTGGGGTTTGAAATAACTGGATATTGTTTATTTATTTATTATTTATTTATTTGGAGCATTTATATACTGCAAATACCTTTTTCCAAGGAGGAACTCAGGGCGGTTCACAATAAAATGACTAAAAACCGCTACAGGCACAGTGAAGCGATAAAGGTAAAAAAAAAAAAAAAAGAAAAAAACAAGACAAGATAAAAGAAAGCATTGGCTAGGAGGGAAACCCTCAGGTGGGGGCAGCAGGGAGTTTATAGGGGAAAAAATTAAACAGAAATAAGCTCACCAAATGCCTCCTTATAAAGCAACGTTTTCAGTGCCTTTTTGAAGGCGGGCAGGGACTCTGCAATGCGCAGCTCACTTGGGAGTTGGTTCCATAGAGAGGGGCCTACAACCGAGAAGGCGCGGTTCCGGGTTGCCGACTTCCATGCCTCTCTCGGAGTGGCCACCCTGAGTGAGCGCGCCCGTGACAATTGAATGGGCCTGGCCTCAGTTGGTCTCTGAGGGATTCACTCCACCAGGTATTCAGGTCCGAAGCCGTGGAGGGTTTGTTGGTTCTAAAATATTGGGAAGAATTAGGTTCTGGTTTGAATCAGTATAATGATGTGTTATCACAGTATACAGGTTAACTGATTTACCCAATGGCAGGGTGTTTATGTTATAGCTATGGTTTTCTGAACAGCCTGTGTACATAATGTAATTGTCACTTGACAGTATTTTCTGAATTGCATTTGCTTCTGTCTTGTTTGCAGTCTAATCCCCAACTCGATATATGCTTGAAATTCTGGATGATACCCTGCCTCTGATGAAATGGAAAAGGAAAGCATACAGCTTACAGTATTTTTCCATGTATAAGACTATACTTTTGTCTAAAATTGTTAGACTAAAAATTGAGGGTTGTCTTATACACAGATATAAGTCAAAGAGAGAACTGTGCAGATGCAAAACTGTAAATTGGGGTTGGAATAGTGGGTTTGTCTTATTCATGGGGGTGTCTTATAGATGGGGAAATGCATGTATAAGCACTATATGTATGTTTATAAACATTATATAATGTTTAATTATGCAGGCTACTCATTGCTGCCAACTTCACCAGCTGGGTATTCAGTTTCCCAAACTCAGAAATATGGAATTCTGAGTTAACCTTGAGTTGACCTCCTGAGTCCGTTGGGTTTGAACTCAGGTTGTGAGCGGAGAATTGACTTCAGTACTGCAGTTTATCCACTGTGACACACTCCTCTTGACGGAATGAGTTATAATTCATGAAAGTTCCTGCTATGGAACATATTGCAGCATTTTCACACTTTTCAAATTCACCAGTGTGGTTCTTAGTTAAAGAAAGGCTCCTTCAATCCCTCCTAGCATTTAGAAGGCATTTCAAAATATTGCTTTCTAGAGAGGTCTTCCATAATGACCTGCCTGGTCACATGTTCATGTCCTGCCTGTTTCCAGGAATGATACACTTCTTGTTTGTTTTATTTCTCTGACTGTTTTATTTATAATTTCATTTTTCTTGTGCTGTTCTGCTTTAACATGCTGTAAACTGCCCAGAATAGCCCATTGCACTAATGGGGCAGTATGGTAAGTAAGTAGATAGATAGGTAGGTAAGTAGACTGACAGATGGACAGATGGATGGACTGATAGAAAACCTTGAAGATAAACTTCTCAACCCCTTTTTGTTTATAAGCATGAAGCAAAGTTCCCTTTGCTCACTGAAGGAGACTGAAATTTAAAGGACTGCTCTTCCTGGTATGGTGATCTTATGCTGAGTGCCAAACTGGGGGTTAATTCTTTTATAGCTGTTAAACCTTAATTGCAGTATCAGCATCCTAAACCCAACCTTGCTGTGAAGCTTCAGTCATGGCCTTTCCATCTCTATTTATACCCTCCTATGAACATACTTTAATTTAAGGAACCGAAATTAGTGCATTTCCCTTTGTTTGCCATAACATTCATTTCATATTTTCTTCTGCATATTTAATTTTTGGACCATAGGGTGCTTGTTGGATGCAGAGACTGTGTTACTAGACTTGACATGGATGCATGTATCCACATAGTCTGGAAGCCTGTACAGGCATAAATCTCTCTCTCTCTCTCTCTCTCTCTCTCTCTCTCTCTCTCTCTCTCTCTCTCTCTCTCTCTCTCTCTCTCTCTCTCTCTCTCTCTCTCTCATTGTAACCTAAAAAGGAATAAACTAAAGCCACCTCTGTGTCCCTTAACTGGGGGAAAGGCAGTACTGCATAAAATTTGAAAACAAATGCATAAAAATAAAATTAAAAAGGAAATTTCAGAGGGATAGCTGTTTTAGTTGTTGCAGCAGATTGTAATAGAAGTTCTCTGTTGCCTTGATGACAACCACATTTTATTTGGTGTTAACTTTCATGGATTGTATAAAGCGTTTGCTTTCCCACTTTGCTTTTGGAAAAGGGACGAAGCAACCTTGGAACAGGAATAAGGACTGACTGCTCATTTCTAGCTAAGCACTTCTGTCAGGTTACACCTCCTGGGACTCGCTTGCCAGCTGGATCACCCTTTAGGGAAACATAAAGAGGCTTATTGCAATCTTACCGAAATCTGTCTTCTCCAATTAGGCTGCTTGCCCTTCCATCTTCTCTCCATGTGTTTGCCTGTTCATTCATGCAGATACTGTAGATCTGTTCCATTCAGGTCCTTCCACAGCAATCTCTCTGCAACCTCGGTATTGCTCAGTGTCTGCTACAATTCATCAACAGTGTGTTCAATTCTTCCTTGCTTCCTGATGTCTCTTTGCTTTTTTAAAAAAGGGTTTCCCCTTGAATAAGATTGCTAGTAGTTTCTTCATGATTTGAGCAGTTACCCAGGGTCAATCAGTGACTTGACTATTTTCTGGAGAGACTGGTTGGCAGTGGAGAAGAGGCAGAGGTTGAAAGCAGAACTCAGAAAAGTTACTTTTGGAGAATTGTTACTGGCAGAATCCTCCAGGGAGCATGACCAGAAAGGTCCTGCACATCCCAAATGGAATGTTTTCGGGGTTAATGGAGCAGGTGACCACCATCAAGCAGAGGGACCACTGATTTGGATCTCATGACAATAAGGGCAGGGGGTCATGGCAGCCTTGACAATGCAGGGTCGAGACTAAGATTGCATTCCTGTATCCAGTTATCCGGAAGCATTTCCCAGTGCTTATGAACAGGATTCCCAAAATGCTATAGTGGACAGAATGACAGACAAGGACTCTGTACCCTGCCTTCCTGCCTTGACAGACTAGCAAGGTGCTACCCCTGTGGTCAAGACAGGGGTGCATGTCTTTCCTCTCCACTTTATCCAAAATATGACCCTGTGGGAAGGTTAGACTGAGAGAGAGAGTGACTGGGCCAAGGTCACACAATGATTTGTGTGGCTTATATGGGGGCTTGCTGCTGGATCTATTCAAGTCCTACTCCAGTACTCCAACCGTTATAAAACACGACCTCTCAGTTTCTGATTTTATAACTGGTCGGCATTCCCTTACACCTCACCATCACTCACAGTTGTATCATTCTCCTCAGGAGCAGCTGATTTGGTGGTGTGCTTAGCTGTCATGCAGTTAAAATGTTAGGAGGTGTAGAGATGCGAGGGAAAATGTGTGTGTGTGTGTGTGTGTGTGTGTGTGTGTGTGTGTGTGTGTGTGTGTGAGAGAGAGAGAGAGAGAGAGAGAGAGAGAGAGAGAGAGAGAGAGAGAGAGAGAGAGAGAGAGAGAGAGAGTTTGAGGTGGTGGCAATGAGAACAGAATACAGTAATGGGTTGTGTAAGGTAAGCTAGAGTTTTAGAGTATTAACAGCACTTATTAAAATCAGTCAGGATGGCTGACAGCCACTTGATGTTGTACTAAAGTCAAACCCTTCCAGCCTAAAAAGTGATGTCAGGCTCTTAGGACTACTATCATTCTGGCATAATGGCTGTGCCACTGGAGTACAGGAGCTTTGGATATGGTGTTGCTCTGCTGCTCCTTTGTGCAATCCTTTCTCTTTCCCCTTTTTGGCTCTTATGCCAGCAGAGCAATTTACCAGCAAGAGCTTCCTATTGGCAGATCTCTGAGACCAGTAGAAGAGGGATCTACTGCTATAATAGCGGATGCCCTTTTTTGCCTCTTCATAGCCCCTACTGTTGGTACATCATTGATTTAAGATTATGCTACTCTATTTCATCTAAGGCGTATCCATGTAAATGTGGGGACACTTTACCTCAGAAGTTAAAGTTTACCTTGCACACCAGTTTTTGATCAAAATGCTGATTAATACATATTTTAATAATTAAGAAAAATAAAACCACTGTGAAAATAGGGGACAATCCTGGTTAATCCACTGATCATTCCTATGCCCGGCTTCTTTTCCATTAGAAATGCTCCATTGTATTGGGGCTTCTCATGATCTTCTCATGGTGTATAAGGGAATGGTGAGACGTGGAGAGTGAGTTCTACTTTTCTTTGTTCATAATAAGTGTCACTGGTATGATTATTTGGAGTTGTCTGTCCTAAAGCTAATATATACAATAACCGGAGCTGAATGTGGGGTTCTAAATGGGACCCAAATTCACCAGTCACCTTTCACAAACTTTACCTTCTAGTTGTGTTTGACTATAACTCTTAATTCTCCCAGTCTCACCACAGCTTAGCAGGACTGAGGAAGTTAGCGCTAGACGAGGCCATGTGGCTAATGTGAGAAAATATGTTGTTTTCCATTTCCTCTGGCAGTGGAAGTCGGGTGGGAGGAGACAGTTTAAGATTAGGAACAGGTTTGGTGAGCTCAGAAGATGGTTTTTGTTACCATGCTGCAACCCTGTGCATTCTCCAGCCACCATCTGGCTTCTCCTGGATTTACCGGAAATGGTAACTCCAGGACAGCTTGGTAAAGATCAAAATTAAGGAGGGCAAATGGAGAGTGTGAAGCCCATCAGATAACATGCTGTTTTATCAAGAGGAAGGAGTCGTGTTTTGTTTGGTCCTTTTTCCAAGCAAAATTTGCGTCAAAGCAAATAAAATAAAATAATTCTTAGTGTTGTTGAATTCCACAGGGCTTGAAACACTTGGTGCTCCTGGCAACATATTGCAAGGGGTTGCATTTTACTACCAGATTAGCACTTGGAATGGAGAGGTACACCAGAGTGAAAGTGGCTGGATAAACACTGGCTTGGGGTGAAGAGTGCTATTTGTAGGGTGATGCACCGAACAATAGATCCCCTCTCAGCCTATGTATACATTGCTTATCATAGAAAATGCAACAGCACAACTTGGATGTTGAGCAGATTCCAAGGTTAGTCAATGTCAATACTTTTTAAATTGAAACATTGGAAACTCCAGCCTCAGTTCATTTCCTGTACTGTATATTCTAGATTTCAATTGCTAAAAATGCAACTGCTTCAATTATATTGAGATCAAAGTACAGAACAGAAAGCCACAGAATATGCCCCAAATCACTTTAGAAAGAGTAAATACCATGGCAGGCTACTTAGGAGCTTAAAGCACCATTATTTTTCATATGATGGAGCTCTGCTGCATTGCAGAGTACTGTTTATCTTCTTCAACAGGGCTTAAACCTGTATGATTTTTGCATTGCCTTTGGCTAGAAACCATTTGCTTTAATCCATCACTGAGTAATCGGGAACATCTCAGGGTTGGACTACCGGCTTCCCCGATGGTCTCTGCTCTATTGAGAAGAGCTGATAGGAGTTTCAGACCAATAAAATTTAATCTCAGGTGTGTAAGAGGAGTTCATGTTGCACATAAGGCAATGCTGTTACTTTGACATATGTTTCAAATATATCAGCACTGCAGACAAAAACCGAAAACGAGCAGGACATTGCAGTGAAGTCTGCATTTTCTTATAAGCTTTGTGATTCGTATTAACGGTATCTGAAGATTGTTACGTTGATTGAATGAGAATCATTTCGTGGGATCATTTAATCCTGGCCTGATTAGATGCTTGATTCAGTGAGGTCTAGAAAAAAATGGAATAGAGAGCATTCGCCAGGCTTCAAAGCCTCAGTGCAAAGAGAAAGAGGAAAATTATTACACTATTCTCTTTGTGTGTGTTTACAAGAATCTTGTGATAAATCCCTTGCGTTGGGGATGAAGATCAAGAGCCTTTGTACAAGTCTTCCCCTCCACCTTTTCCCACTGGAACATTAACTGGATGACACTATATGGCATTGGGATGTCCTTTTATTGCAGAAGTGACCACCAGTACAATCTTAGTTGTGTTGGCTGAGTAACAGACTTCCATCATGTTCTATGGGGTGATTTCCAGGTGCGCCTAGTTGGTGCATAAAACTTTTGCTCCTTTCCCAACTACATGAAACAATGAGACACTGTGCACAACGAGTGGGAGATATGAACAACAGATTTATTCCAGGGATTGAACTAAAGTGGCCAGTATAGAGAGGCTATTCTTGCTCGCACTCACAAACGCACACATAAGATGCCCTTCGTATTCCATATAGGAGTTTCTTCCTGTTGATGTCCTCCCAACAACCCTTTAGAGACAATTAGGCTGAGACAGCGGATAAGGATTTACTGGTGAAACTTGGAAACTTTCCAGTCCTGTTGCCCGCTTTCTAATCACTACACCACACCAGTACTGCCTGAAGTGGACTGCCTGCCTGAGATGGATATTCTGTCTTTTGAATACTTGTTCAGACCCACATGGGTGCCATTCAATCAGTGTGCAACCTAGCTAGCTATCATTTGAGTAAATGGTTGAATGGCACTATTAGGAGATAACCTGAGCTCTGTGCAGACAGTAAGTAGGCTTAAATTATTTGTGGCCATCTGCTGGGTTTTTTTTCCTGGCAGTCTGTTTGTTCTTCAGAGAAAGCTGTTTCTTAGAGAAGAAAAATATTAGGATGTTGTTCACAAATGGCTTGCATTTGCAAGAGTTACAGTAGCTGCATAAGTATTGAGTTCAAATAGAAAATGCAGGCACAGATTTACATAAAACAGGCACAAATAATTGTTACATGTATTTTTAACATTATATTATATGTATACATGGATAAATTTAAGGAAGAATTCAGCTATGTCCTCAGCTCTGTGCACATATATTTATAGAGTATAACTCCATTCAGCACAGGTTGGATTCCTATTCCCTTTACCTGCCTTTCGACTGATCAGGAGTAGCTCTGTCTTGTCTGGATCAAGTTTCAATTTATTCACCGTCATCCAATCCATTACTGAGTCCAGGTCTATAACACTAGACTATGTATGTTCCCCCTTTTCTATCTTTTTAAAAATCTATACAGTTTAGTTTCAAGCACAAGAAAGAAAGTTCAAAGTGAGAAAGAAGGACAAGTACATGGTATAGTGCCCTGTACTAGATATTTACATTAATGTAAGCCTAAAAATATAATTGTAAATAGTGTCTAAGATATATTTAAATCAGTCTGGGATTAGATAAACCTGGCAAGTAAAATAACTTGCAAAGGGAAATGGTATATGTTAAGTTTAATGTTGTTTAACATTGTGTCAGTTTCTGGTACCTGCTGCTCAAATTAAAAGGAAAGTTGTTTTTACTGGAGAATTTGATTAATTCCTTTTAGAGTAAGCAGAGTATGAAGTACAGAAACAACAACTGCACCAGGAAAGTATAAGAGAGTTGCTTCAGTAACAGCAATGCACCCTTTTTTAAAAAAAATAGAGGCTGGCATTTGTTAATCTGAAACATTGTTCTGTAAGCATTCAAAGCAAAAAAAAAAAAAAAAAGAAAAAAAAAAAAAGTATCTTTATTTACAATTGTAATAACTAGTTATAGTTATGGGAGGAAAATAGGAAAATTGGAGTCCACATTGCTACATGCTGGGGGGGGGGTAGAGGGAGAGGGAGGGAGAGAGAGAGAGAGAGAGAGAGAGAGAGAGAGAGAGAGAGAGAGAGAGAGAGAGAGAGAGAGAGAGAGAGACTAACAAGGAAGCAAATAAACAGGGAGGGGGCAGGGGGGAAGCCAGTGGAAAAGGAGAATCCCTGTAGGTTCTAAAAGCCTCATTCCCACTGATACCCAAGGTTAGAAAGCATGCAAGATTATTATTATTTCAACAGTTTTGTGTAGTCATTCCTGAAGTGGAAAAAAGACATGAAAGTTCATATTGTAGGGAAACTGATAAAATATTGCTTCTACCGTCTTCTTATAGAGGTCACTCACAGTGCACATGCTGTCTCTTGATATTAAACAAAGAGATT
This sequence comes from Phrynocephalus forsythii, assembly GCA_029282475.1. Classification (NCBI taxonomy): domain Eukaryota; kingdom Metazoa; phylum Chordata; class Lepidosauria; order Squamata; family Agamidae; genus Phrynocephalus; species Phrynocephalus forsythii. Next base: position 98,074,984 of record JAPFRF010000005.1, read on the forward strand.
ATCATCTCTCTGCGCTTTTATTCAATTGCATACCTGGAGCTGTGCAAGCTATAGCTCCAGCAGAGCGGCTACACCTCAGTGACCCAGCACCTGCTTTGCCTGGAGAAGGTCCCAGTGGTACAATGCCAGTGCCACATACGACAGGGTAAAATGAGTACCCAGCTTGCTGGGGAAGGGGGGGGGGCAAATGTGTAGCCTGCATAATTGCTTGTAAACTCCCCAGAGAGTGCTTTACTCTTTACTATGGGGTGGTATGTAAGCAGCACACTTTGGGTTTGCTTGGTGTTGCAAAAAGAAACACAGAACTACTGTTTTTCTTGTGACACTGGACAAACCCCAATACATGACAAAGTTACAGTTGTCTGTTACTCATATTGTGTTTTTCTGAAACATTATATAGAGAATCATATAGAAAATATAGAGGTGCAGAGCTGATGGAAGAGTTTCAGTGGTATGCCTAGTGGCATTAGTGTGTGAAGTTTTTTTTTAAATACATGAATGTGACTAGTGCTACATCAGTATCTTTTGTATGCATGTTGTGTATCTATACAATAGTGTATCTCTCTGGGTGTATTACAATAATACATTTAGGATCCTGGAAGGATAAATACTCCCCCTACTACCATTGGTACTTGTCTGCAGTGGCTTTGATGGAACGAGGTTTCTCTTTTTAATTAGCAGGGACAGTCACATAATCTGCTGTCATCTAAGAAGAAACAAACTAGAAAAGAAAATGAATTAACTGAAGCCATCACCCTTCGGTCACACCATGAGAGAGCAATGCTCACAGGAAAAGACAGTGATCCTTGGGAGAAGCTGAAGGTGGTTGGAAAAGAAGAATAGTGAAGATTGGTTAGACTCGATCAATAAAGGAAGCCACTGCTTGAGTTTGCAAGAACAAAGCAGACTTTGACATTGACTCTCTGGAGGCCGCTCATTCCTGGGGTCTGTATAGAATAGAGTTTTATTGTCATTATGCATATGCAAACTATGCACAACGAAATTAGAGTGCTGCTCCACTACACACTCTAAGCATACAAACACATAAAACATATAAAACACCATACAAAATATTAAAAACTCTTAAAATTGCTTACAAAATTTAAAACACTACTTAAAACTGATTAAGATAGTGCTAAAACTGTCGCATTTAGCTTGGATACCGCTCTGTGATAAAAAATGTTCTTTAGTCTATTTGTCCTTGACCTAAGAGTCCTGTATCTCCTGCCAGACGGCAACAGTTCAAAAAATTGGTAGCCAGGATGTGAAGGGTCTCTCAAAATTCTAGATGTCTTCCTTGAGCATCTGGAGTTGTATAATTCTTCCAAAGGAGGAAGAGGACAGCCCACTATCCTCTCAGCAGTGTTTATGACCCTCTGGAGTGCCCTTCTATCTGCCACTGTGCAGTCAGAAATGGCCTTGCTGGCACATAACCACAATAACCAAGACAAAGACCACCTCGAACACTTGCGGGGAAGCTTCATCATGGTTTGGGTGTTACAAAGCTCCATGCTGCATGCTCTTAGGTCCCAGCAGAGGTGCATGGCTTAAACAAAAGCAGGCCTAATGGACAAGTATTTCTGCTCCTGCAGCTCTGTTGCATAAAGACCACCCCGAACACTTGCGGGGAAGCTTCATCATGGTTTGGGTGATACAAAGCTCCATGCTGCATGCTCTTAGGTCCCAGCAGAGGTGCAGGGCCTAAACAAAAACAGGCCTAATGGACAAGTATTTCTGCTCCTGCAGCTCTGTTGCATCTTGTAAAGGAGAGCTGCTGCAGCTGCCACAGCTTCAGGATTCCTTTTCCAGGGGCTTAAGTGTCATTCCAACAGCACAGCTCAATTACACCGGCCATGGATAGGAGCACAGATTAAAGAAGCCACTTAATTTAGCCAGCTTTTAAAGCTGAAAATGCTTCCTTTAAAAATGTGGGCCCTCGTGTATAAGGTAAGACCACCCAATTCACATGGGTTTTGGGTCCTGAGCACTGCTTTTATTTTTTTGTTTTTTTGTTTTGTTTTGTTTTACCTGGAAGACTTTGAAGCTCTTATGCCAGGCGATATGCATTCCGCCTGCACTGTTAAAGCCATACTGCTGCTGTGTAGCACTTTCCAGATTGTGTGTGGTTGATGGAAGATGTCACAATCTGCAGAAAATATTAAGGGGCCCTGGCAAGACTCATCTTATGATTCAGAAAAGCCAGCCTTTGGACCTTTGCCAGTTATTGACAAGTCAGCTGTCGGCCAGTGCTAAGAAGTTAATCTGCCACTTTCAGGATGACAAATAGAATTATTCAGTTTGGAAGAAGCTCAGGTAAGGAGAGGAGCCTGTGCGAGAAAGAGAGAGAGAGAGAAAGGGGGGAAATGCAGGTGTTCAGTGCCACTATGTATGTAAATTGGTTGTTTGTTATCAATGTGTAAGACTGCCAAGACAGCAAGGAAGCAGATACTTGTTCTATCTTCAGAATGGCCTTCTTCCAGGGATTCCAGAGGCATCTGAATAGCCATTTTGGGAAGGTGGGTTCTGAATGCATGAAAATAACATATTATACAGTAGTAATAGATCATGGGTTTTGGTCTAAGAGCAAACCTGGAATTTGTGAAGACATTTTGGAGCCCAACTCAAGCTGTGGCAGTGACCAAAGGAAATGGGTGAATATTGGATGTCATAATTTATTCAGCGTTTTCCACCAGAGTTCTAGCTCAATTCTAGAAATGTCCATTTTGGAATAAATATGAGTGCAACTGCTTTTAGATGCACAAAGCATCACTCTCTTTGATGCAACAGCTTCACAGGCTTCAAACTGCTTCTTATTTCTCATGCAATGGGGCAAAACAGAAGAAAAAGTTTGTAGTCTATGTATACCTCATCTGAAGGTTGTGTTTGCCTCACAATTCCACATCCCTGACACACATGACAACGGATATGTGGAGGCAGATTTCAGCATGCAGATTTGAAGGACTTATATACACCCCCCCCAGACTTTAGAGTATGTATTTACACCCTGCTCATCTGGCCTAAAAGGCCAAATTCTCACAAACTGTTGATTTTTGCTTAGTACTGTGCCAAAAGGATGAGAGTATTCTGTGCAAACATCCTGTGCACTGTTTCTGCTGAGGTGAACACCTGGCACATATTCCATTAGAAAAGGAAGATGGTAGATGCAACTGAAAACATGCCAAGGATCCAATGAGGAATTAGCGTTTTCAAAGTGTCATGGAAAGTCAAAGTAAAGTGGAGGTGCTGAAACAGTTCCCTGGAAAAGAATTTGAAAGGAATAAGGGAAAGTTCTTACAAATGTTTGCTTTAAAATTTAAAAATAGGTTTTCTCTTCAGTATTTCTCCATTGATAGCAAACAGAAGTTAAACCAGAAAGGAGGACTGTTTCTAGACTATCCAACATCAGCCAGAAAATTTAAGTGATAATTGTTCATATATGATAGTTTTCTTATCTGGAAGAAGGTTGTTGTAACTGTCAAGGAAACAGCTTGAATGGCAGATCCATTGCTCATGAGATCACCCATCACTCATGCAAATTCATCTGAAGCTTTTATTATATGGAAAGCAATTCTCTGGCAGTTGAAACACCATGCCTTGTGGCAGATGTTGTACACGAGAATTAAGAACATCAGAAGAGGACTAAAGAATCCCTGTGGATATCTTGAATATTCAATATCCATCTTTCCCCATCTCTCTCTCTCTCTCTCTCTCTCTCTCTCTCTCTCTCTCTCTCTCTCTCTCACACACACACACACACACACACACACACACACACACACACACACACACACACACACACACACACACACACACACACACACACACACACACACACACACACACACACACACACACACACACACCTTGCATAGCAGCAGTCTTCAATGGTCGTCCCCCAGTTAGATGTTGTTCACAGGCTCTGGAGAATCTGCTCAAGCTCTCCACAAGTCTCTAGTACTGCTGATGATCCTTGCGTTCAAACTCTTCCCTCGCTGGAACTAAGGCAAGAAGCTGCAGCACCTGGGAGAGCGCCAGGTGAGTTGTTTGCTTGATGAAAGGCCTGAAGCTCAGCAGGAGCTTGCAGTACAGCCCTTTTCTTTTGCCCAAGAAGTGTGCTAGCCATTCCTTGTTGTCTTTTCAGAATAACAGACTGGCATATATTTCTTAACTGGTCACTTTGCATTGCTCTCTTTAAAGAGTAATACATGAAGATTAGGGCAAGGACCCGCAACAGTTTAGAATGAAATATTACACTAATAAAAAGCACACTTACGTGTAATGTATTGTACCTATTCTCTGAGCCCAACAGAGAGACCTTTCAATCTTTGGGGGCTACACCCACCACCACGTCCACAAGCAGCAAGAGATTGTGGAACAAGAGAGTAAATTCTCTTCACTCTGGGTGGGAAAGCCTAACATGACGGGCCCTTGATGGGAAAGCTAGGCAGTCCTGTCTCCCCCCCAAGAGTTCACACCGAGTATACTGTTGGTATCAACAGCTTGCTGGCAGAGAATGAAGAGGTCCTGGACAAGTGTGTGAACCTGTTGCTTCACCTAGTAAAGGGGGCATCAGTGCTTCTCTGAGCCCAGGTGCCTCCAGTATCATGGACTTGTTGCTCTGAGGCTAGTGTTCTCCTTTGGAGACACCACTAGCTCCTCTGACCCATCTTACTACTAGAATCTTTGGACATCATGACATGACCTCACATCAAGTAGACCAAGAAGCTTTAGTGCCCAGGTAGCATTACCAGTGTTTTGAAAGATGGTGCTTCCATATGATTTATTGGCTGCTGCATTGTTTCCAGGAATAATTATTTATGTATTCCTCTCCTTCACCAACAGAATTTGATTTTCTGATTATTATTTTTAACAGCCTTCTCTGAGAGTTCTTATCTTTGGAAGAATGGAATGCTGTTTCTCTCCTTGATTTATGATAATACATTTGGGATGTACCAAATAGTCTTTGGATCATTCTGCTCTTCTCCCACTGGAACCTCATTTAATTCATCAGTGCTTGGCGTTTGGTCAACTGGTTTTCTTCTCTTGCTCGGCAGCATACTGCTTTCTTCCTAATTAAAAAAACATTGCTGCCAAAAAGTGCTGGAACTATGGGATTGAAAAGTGCATTATTAATGGAGGAATTTTGCTGTTAGTAATGGTTCTATAGCTTTTGCTTCCAACTGCTCATTAGGAATGATCATGTCCAAAGTCATTCTCTAGATGCTTGTATATCTTCATACAGATTCACAGTGCTTTTCTAAGGTTGATGAAACTAGGAATACAAGACTACATGATGACAGAGCTTAATTTTGCATCTCTTCTCCTACCGAGGAGGGAAAGGCTATTTCTTCATCACCTTCTCAGGACATCTCTAGCTGACTGCTTTTGTTAGACGTACTTATTCCGCTTAAACAAAAGAGAGACCATGGTAACAAAATTCTGGTTCTTGCATTCAGTTTGACTATATTTAGTTCTTTGTGTATCTGTGCCACTTATGAGGAAAAGCTGAGAGCTTTGTGAGGCATTGACACTCCAGCAGTTGGGAGTCCTATCTGCTCAACGATGGTATACCTGGAGGCTATGCATAGGTCTTTAATTTGTGGTGAGCATTGGGAATGAGAACATCTCCCCTTTCTCGCAAAATGGTGCTTGGTCCAGTCCAAGGCTGGCAGCTTAGTCAGTATGAAAAAGGTAAAGTAAAAATGTGCATTTGTGAAAAGCATGGTTATGGGGGAAGCCATTACTGAGGTGAGGGGTGTGAGAGAACCTGTTGACAATTGTTCATTACAGCTTATTTCTCTAATCTGTTTATAAATCAAGGCAGTGGTGGAATTCAGCCCAGTTTTTGATCTAGTCAGTTTCTCTTCCTCCAAGAAGAGAAAGAAAGGAGCCATGCGAGGTCTGGCTTCTGCTTTAAGGGAACTGTGGCTTTGTAGATACAGTATTGGTTTTTACAAGTATGTAGAGGGTGAATACTGTCACCTTGCCTATTTAACTTATATGCAGAGTACATCATGAGAAAGGCCGGTCTGGATGAATCACAAGCCGGAATTAAGATTGCCGGACGAAATATCAGCAACCTCAGATACGCAGATGATACTACTCTAATAGCAGAGAGTGAGGAAGAATTAAAGAACCTCTTAATGAGGGTGAAAGAGGAGAGTGGAAAAAATGGGCTGAAGCTCAACATCAAAAAAACTAAGATCATGGCCACTGGTCCCATCACCTCCTGGCAAATAGAAGGGGAAGAAATGGAGGAAATGACAGAGTTTATTTTCTTGGGCTCCTTGATCACTTCAGATGGCGACTGCAGCAATGAAATAAAAAGACGCCTGCTTCTTGGGAGGAAAGCAATGGCAAACCTAGATAGCATACTAAAGAGCAGAGACATCAGTTTGCCAACTAAGGTCAGGATGGTTAAAGCTATGGTTTTTCCAGTAGTGATGTATGGAAGTGAGAGCTGGACTATAAAGAAGGCTGATCGCCGCAGAATCGATGCTTTTGAGCTGTGGTGCTGGAGGAGAGTCTTGAGAGTCCCCTGGACTGCAAAGAGATCAAACCTATCCATTCTGAAAGAAATCAACCCCGAATGTTCACTGGAAGGACAGATTTTGAAGCTGAGGCTCCAGTACTTTGGCCACCTCATGAGAAGAGAGGACTCCCTGGAAAAGTCCCTGATGCTGGGAAAAATCGAAGGCAAAAGGAAAAGAGGACGACAGAGAATGAGATGGTTGGACAGTGTCATCGCTGCAACCAAAATGAATTTGACAAAACTCCGGGAGGCAGTGGAGGATAGGAAGGCCTGGCAAGCTCTGGTCCATGGGGTCACGAAGAGTCGGACACGACTGAACGACTGAACAACAACAACAACAGAGGGTGAATGTGTAAGGTTTTAAAATAGGTTATTTTCTGGGTTAAATGTATTGTTATTGTGGACACAGTCCTACCACTGCCCCAGCAAGAGTGGAACTGTATGAGCAGGAAGGTGGTGAAAGTAGGGATGGTCTAGGACCCTAATAATATAATGCCTGAATAGAAGTTCTCTTGTAGCTGCACCTGCTGAAATTGCTTCTAACAAACATTAGTTGAAAGTGCTGTACCACTGTCCTAGTTTGCAAGTGGTCATGCTGTTGGTGAGATGGAGGACAGAGAGATGGCTGGTGGATTCGGAGGCCAAATTTGTTAGTACTGTATTGCATACAAACACTTCAGTGGCTGCATGCCCCTCTAACTCACTTATGCTTACAATGATTTGCTGTGCTATTTAAGAGTGTGCAATATTTACCTTTCCTCGTCATGCCTTGAGGGGCAACTGAGCCATGGCCATTCCTAGAGATGTAAAATTTCCGGAAATTTTGAAGCTCAGGGAAAAAAAAATTTTTTTTAAAAAAGAGAGCATTTTTGGCATAAAATTATCACAACTAGAATATTAAAATATAGTGTATGCAAACAATAATTACAAACAGAATTTACTTTTTAAGTAACATTTATTTGTAATTATAAGTAACAAATGGAGTTTATAGGGAACAAAAAAACCTCTACAAAACAATGTTTAAAAATCCAGTATTAACAATTCAATATTTCCTCCCCACAGTATTTATTTATTTATTTATTTATTTATTTATTTATTTATTTATTTATTTATTATGGGAACTTCTATACCACCCATCTTCCTAATGGAACTCTGGGCGGTGTACAAGGGCTGAGCCAGGTCAGCCTAATAATACAAACAGACAAACAATACAATACAGACAATTTAAAACAAGGTATGCACCCCGGCGTAAAACAGTGATAGCTAATTAAGCAGATGGCGGGGGGGGGGAGAGCAACAGGATTAAGCTAGATCACCAAAGGCCTCGCGAAAGAACAGGGTTTTTAATTTATTTATTTATTTATTTATTTTTCACACTTATATACCGCTCCTACTTCACAAACGGGAACTCAGGGCGGTTCACATAAAAAGCAAAAGAGCAAGGACGGTGGCAATGGCAGGGGGGGACCTCTAGTCATTTTTGAAGGCGTCCCTAAAAAGGAGGGTCTTAAGGCCTTTCCTAAAGGACGCCAACGACGGAACCTGCCTCAGCTCGCTAGGTAGGTTGTTCCAGATGGACGGCACCACCACCGAGAAGGCCCGCCCACGGGTGCTCGTTTTGCGGGCCTCCCTCAGGGGGACCATCTGAAGCGAGAGGGCCAATGATGAACGGGTGGGTCGGGCCCGATCTAATTGTCGGTGAAGCCGCTCTGCCTCGGTCTTTCTAGGGTTGAGCCGGAGTCTGTGGGTCCTGGTCCAGTCCCAAACTGCAGCTAGGCAATGATCAAGGGTCTGGACGGCCTCCACTGCACAGGTGGAAAAGGAGAGATAGAGCTGCGTGTCATCAGCGTACTGATGACAGCAGACTCCAAAACTCCGGATGATCTCAGCCAGCGGCTTTATATAGATGTTAAAGAGCATTGGGGAGAGGGACGACCCCTGGGGCACCCCACAAGAGAGCGTCCAGGGAGCCGACAACTCACCCCCCAAGCCCACTCGCTGGGTACGACCCTCAAGGAAGGAACGGAGCCAGCCAAAGGCCAAACCCCCGATCCCCACCTCCGAAAGCCGCCCCAGCAGGATACCGTGATCGACGGTATCAAAAGCCACTGACAGGTCGAGGAGGACCAGCAGGGTAGAGCAACCCCTGTCGGCCCTCCTCAACAGATCATCGTGCAGAGCGACCAGAGCCGTCTCCATCCCATGATGCGGCCTAAACCCAGATTGGAAGGGATCCAGGACATGGTTCTCCTCCAGGAACGTCTGGAGACACAGGGCGGCGACTCGCTCGACAACCTTGCCCAAAAAGGGAACATTGGCTATGGGACGATAGTTGGACATGTCGTCCACAGCCAGGCCAGGTCTTTTGATAATGGGCTTCACCACCGTCTCCTTCAGCAGACTGGGAAAAATCCCGTCCCTGAAGGAGGCCGAGACAATTAGCGAAGCCCATTTTGGCATGCTCCCCCCTGCGATCTTGATCAGCCAGGACGGGCAGATCAAGCTCTACAAAAGGCCAGCAGGGACTCTGAAGGCGCATTTCACTTGGCAGATGGTTCCATAAAGTCGGGCCAACCACGGAGAAGGCCCGGTTATGGCTCAAAGTTTTCCGGGCCTCTTTAGGGGTGGCCACACGACGCGAGTGCGCCCGCAACGTCCGTGTTGGTCAGTCGAGGTTGATCACTGGGTGATCCACTCCGCCTGGTAGTCAGGTCCCAAGCCATGGAGGGTTTTATAAACTAAAACCAAGACCTTGAATCTGATCTGGGCCACAACGGGTAGCCAATGCAGGCGAGCCAGAACTGGGGTGATGTGGTCGTAACTGTGCACACCCGCCACCAGCCTGGCTGCCGCATTCTGCACCCGCTGCAGACGCCGGAGGAGAGTCAAGGGCAACCCCATGTAGAGACCGTTACAGTAGTCAATCCTCGAGATCAGCAGCGCTTGCACAACAGTTCTCAGGGAGTCGCCGTCTAGGTATGGGTGAATCTGGGTGATTTGACGGAGGTGGAAAAATGCGGTTCTGGTCACGGCGGCCACCTGGGCCTCCAAGGTGAGCACCGGGTCCAGAACCACGCCCAGGTTCCTAACACTGTCTGCCAGCTGGAGAGAAACTCCCTTCAAGATGGGGAGAGGGCCTCCATACTCAGACGGGGAAGTCCTGAAGAACATCACCTCCGTCTTCTCAGGGTTGAGTTTGAGCCTGTTGGCCCTGGTCCATGCCATGACCACATCCAGGCACTGGTCGAGGGTCCGGACAGCTACATCTGCAGAGGTGGAAAAGGAGAGATAGAGCTGCGTGTCATCAGCGTACTGATGGCAGCAGACTCCAAATCTCCTAATGACCCCAGCCAGCGGCCTCACATAGATGTTAAACAGCATGGGGGAGAGAGCCGAGCCCTGCGGAACCCCACAAGGAAGTGTCCACGGGGCCAACAACTCACCCCCATGCTGTACATACTGAGGACGGCCATCCAAGAAGGTATTAGATAAAAATAAAATAAAAACTTCATTCTAGTAAAAAGAATTAAGAACATAACATAAGAACATAAGAAGAGCCATGCTGGATCAGGCCAAAGGCCCAACGAGTCCAGCTTCCTGTATCCCACAGTGGCCCCACCAAATGCCTCTGGGAGCGCATGAGATTAGATATCTGTCTCCTGATACCACTCCCCTGCATCTGGCCCTTGAAGGTACCCTGGTTTTAAGCCTGGAGATTAGACATCTCCCTCATGGTTTGTAACCTGTGATGGACTTCTCCTCCAGGAATCTGTCCAATTCCCTTTTGAAGGCATCCAGGCTAGATGCCATCACCACATCTTGTGGCAGTGACTTCCACAGACTAACAACATGCTGGGTAAAATATATATTTTCTTTTGACTGTTCTCACTCTCCCAACCCACAGTTTGAGTGGATATCCCCTAGTTTTGGTATTTTGTGAGAGGGAGAAGAGTGTCCCTCTATCCACTTGAGTCATGCCCTGCATAATTTTGTACATCTCAATCGTATCCCCCCTCAGGCGCCTTTTTTCCAGACTAAAGAGCCGCAAACGTTTTAGCCTTTCCTCATAAGGGAGGTGCCCCAGCCCAGTAATCATTTTGGTCGCTCTCTTCTGCACCTTTTCCAGTTCCACTATGTTTTTAAAAACGGAGAAATGTATAGAAGGAAGTGGGACTAAGTTTCAATAAATAGGCATGAAATTTAATCAGAATCATTTTTGCTGCTCTGTATTTTCTTCCAGTGCTTTGAGGCTTAGTGAAGAGGACAGAACAGAACCAAACACACCCACCCAGTTGCAAAACAACAGCACCCCCTAAAGCAAAAAATGCATCTCGTTCTTGCGTTGGAGAGTTCAGTTTGTAACCTAGGACTTGCTTGTCCTCTGTGCACAGAGAATACAGGGGACCCTTGTATAACAAAACAGTTTGCATAACATAAAATCTGTACAACATAAAAAAATCCAGAGATAGGGGAAATTTGCTTAACAGAATCGTCTATGGGGTGAATCTGTACAACATAAAAATGGTCGCGATTAGGGATTACTCCATTTTCAAATCATTCCTATGGGAAATTTGTATAAAAAAATTTGCTTAACATAATTTCATTTGGAACAAATTAATTCCTCTATATAAGGTACCACTGTAATCTGATACTATGCATATTTTTAGAAATGATTTGGAAAATACTAGAACACCTTGTCTTAAAATATTTTATTCATCATGTTAAAATAAAACATTCCATAATCTTTTTTCTTTTTTAAATTTTTTTCAATTTTGGGGGGGGGAAAACCAAAAAGGCTTCAGGAAAAATTGGAAAAAACCCTGTCCCCCCCCCAATTTTTTTGGGTTTTTTTTCCAGGCCTTTACATCTGTAGCGATTCGCCGTACTAGCCTCTCCCCCCCCCCATGAAAAGTGTATCTGTGGCTTGGAAGCGGTAGGCAGGTAGGCAGGCAGGCATGTGATTGTTTAAAATATCTTGACTTCCTCCGAGAACTGGCTGGATAGTGGTTTAGATATCTAGCTGCAGAGCCACAGATTGGGAGTTTATTTTCTCTGACCAGCTGGAAAACAAAGCACACTACATACAGGATACACAGGTGAAGAAAATAATGTATAAGCAATAGACTTAGCCTGTTGTCTGAGCTGACTCCTTGTGCACTTCAGTTCTCACTAGCGCTGGAAAGGTGAGGTGGACGCAAAGCCAGGAACACCCAGCTGGGACGTCAAGAGCTGCTGGAGTCCAAAGTTAAGAAAAAGGATTGGTGGGAGAGCTGGCTTTCCAGCCAAGGTGCTTCCCACCTTGACTCAGTTGCCTTTCTGAGAAGAGGAGCTTTATGCGGAGGGCAAGAGGTTCTTGGAAAAGACCATAGTAAGCCAGATGAAGCCTCCAGGCTGAAGGTTCTCCTTTCTTCTGGTAGAGCAAAGTGATATAGAAACTGCATTATCTCTTACAAACAATTTCCATGTGTCAAAAGTGATGGCCTGTTAGTAGTATGTAGCTTCCATGAAGAGTGTGCTCTTTCTTCCATCTCTTTCAAAATGATCCTATGATGAACCTATTTATTGTTTCATAAGGGATGTTTGAGATTCTTTCTCTCCTCCCCCCTTGCCTTTGCCTTTTAGCATTGACAGCCACCGGGAAGCTCCAAACAGGTGTTAATAGCATTTTGACACTTGCCCTTGGTATTTGGCAGGAGCTCTGAAGAGCACGGATTACAAGGATTATGATTTCCATTGCCTGAGGCAGGAAACACTGGTTCCAAAACACCTGCTCATAAGTCTGCCACGATTCTGAGTTTACCAGCCCCCTTCTGCTCATGCTCAGCAGTGAAGCAGAGCGCTCAGAAATATATTTGGGTATTTTTAAATAAATGTTTAATTTGGGTGGGGGAAAGCAATGTGAGCTAGTCCATCAGCATCATTCCCAGATCTAAAGGAAATGTGATTAGTCCTCTGGATCCTCTCACCAGCCAACATTTGCTGTGTTTTACTTATTATTTGCAGCATGTATTAGATGTACGTCGTTCTGCCTCCAGTGAGCTCAAGGAAGCATATTGCTTTCCCAGTTTATCCTCACTGCAACTCTGTGGGGGAAGAGAATGAGAATCCTAAAGGTATTAAGCACTTAGAGCTGCATCTTCCAAACCCTAGTCTCTTTATTACAGCAAACTGGATTAAGAAATTGTGTGCAGTATGAAAAAGCGGTCCTGCTGGTGTACTGGTAAATTCTGAAATACAGAAGCGCATAAACACAAGACCTTGGTCACATAACTAGGAACAGTTCAAAAGTTTAGGTATCTGTGTTAATCCTTGTTTAATATTCACCCTCATCCAATCTATGGAGACTTCCCCTGTTCTCCAGGACCTCTCCAATATTACTGCCAGTGGTTCTGAAATTACTTTCACCAGTTCTTTTAATATCCTTGGGTGTAATTCATCTTGCCCAGGATACTTAAATTCATTTAATGTTTCCAGGTGTTCCTGTACCAGCTCTCTGCCTATTCTATGTTGCAATTCCCATCCTACCTCATCTACTCTTTGTGCAAAAAGAACTGTTTTATCCTTTTGGGAAAAAACTGAGGCAAAGAAGATGTTGAGTAGTTCTGCCTTTTCCTTGTCTCCTGTTAATAATTGGTTATCATTGCCATGCAGAGAGCCTATCATTTCCTTATTTTTTTCCTTTTGCTGCGGACATTAAAAAAAAACACCTTTTTACTATCTTTAATCTCTCTGGCAAGTCTAAGGTCATTTTGCACTTTAGCTTTTTTACCATCCCCCTGCATAAATTAGCTATTTGCTTACAGTATATTCCTCTTTGGTGCATTTCCCATTTTTCCATTTCCTGTACTTTTTTTTCTTTATAGTTAACTCAGTTGAAAGTTATTTAGTAAACCATTGTGGTTTCTTTAGATATCTCCCATTTTTTCTTCTTGTTGGAACAGTTTTTGTTTGTGCCTTTAATATCTCGCTTTGAAGGAACTCCCATCCATCTTAGACTCCCTTCTCTTTCACTGTTTTGGTCCATGGAATCACAGCCAATATTTCCCTAAGTTTATCAAAATTGGCTTTCCTAAAGTCCAGGATTCTTTTCTGACTATGCTTAGCTTCACCTGCCAACTGTATAACAAATTCCAAGAGGGCATGGTCACTTTTACTTAAAGATCCCACCACTTTGATCCCGTTTACAAGGTCCTCCCTATTAGTTAAGACCAGATCTGAAATGGCTGCTCCTCTTGTTGCCTCCTCTACCTTCTGGACCATGAAATTGTCTGCAAGGGCATCAAGGAATCTGTTGGACCTTGCATTCTTAGCTGAGTTGGACTGCCAACATATATCAGGATAGTTAAAATCTCCCATTAGTACTACATCTCTCCCTTTTGACTGTGGGCCATCTGCTCACAGAAGGCATCATCCCACTCCTCGGTCCTACTTGGGGTCACCCCACAGTGACATCTCTCTCATTTTTCTCATCCTTAATTCTCACCCCAGTACTCTCAACCTGCTTTCCCTGTTGTATATCTTGGATTTCTTCAGCAGTATATATGCCCTTAATGGATAAAGCTACACCTCCTCCTTTCTGACTAGGTTTGTTCCTTTGAAACAAGTTAGACCCTCCAATAACAACATTCCAATCATAAGTCTCATTGATTGGAATGAATTATGTCATATTTATTTTTCTGCATTAGGATTTCCAGTTCCTCTTGTTTGTTTCCCATGCTCTGTGCATTGGTGTAGAGACATTTGAGGCTGTGTGTGTTTCTTACAAGCCCTCTGCTTAACCTGTTTTTCTTCACACTGATGGTCTGTAATACTCCTTGTCCTGCTCCTACTTCAATATTTGGGCTATTCCCCACAACCCCTTCTGTATCTCTACCTTTAAGAAAATTTTCTCCCTCCTCCTGAGAACTCAGTTTAAAGCTCTCCTTATCAAATTTTCAAGCCTGTTGGCAAAAAGATTCCTACCAGCAGTGGTGAGATGTACCCCATCCACGCCCAATAGCCCATCTGAATGAAATATCAAACCATGGTCCAAGAATCCAACTCGTTCCTGCCAGCACCATCTCCGAAGCCAGTTGTTCACCTCCGCTATTGTTCTTGCCTTTCATGAACCACGTCCTTCTACAGGGAGATGAGATGAAGTTACCACCTGCCCACCCAGGTCCTTCAGCTTCCTACCCATCACTTCATATGCCTTTGTGATATCCCGAAAACTGCATTTTGAATTATCATTAGTTCCTATATGGTCCAAAAGAAAGGGGTTAGAATCATGATGATACATAATTATTAAAGTTTAGTGCTATTATCAAGTAGACTAGTGAAAGTCTTGGCTTAGCTCACCCTCAGAGAACTCAAACATCACCAGATCAGTGAGATTTTTTTTAAGCAAAAAGAAACCCAAATGAAGGCTCAACCTTGAGCCAGCTCCCTGAGCCCATCAGGATTGAACTCAGGTGATGAGCAGGGTCTTGACTTGTGGCACTGCACCACAAAGCTCGATAAAACTAATCCATACAATCCTGCATCAATAGACACACTGTCTAAGTTAGTAAGCACTGCAAAGAAAATCTAGGCCCAAAGAACAAAAGAGTCATGCAGCGGAGAAGGGAAAAACAGACAGAATGTGCACAAAATAGAGCCATAGAATTGTTACCTTGAGGAAATCTTCTGTATCTGAATTTCAGAGTGGGAACTAAAATGTAGCATGAATACTTAGGTGCTGCCAGTAAGCAGCAACAGAACCAATTTGTATAAAATCTGCACATAGAGTCTTCCTTACATGTAGAAATTCTACTTTGGGGGAAAAATCACTGTAATTGTACTATAATCATAATACATCTGCCGTTTATTAGCTTTACTACCTACATTCCTGCTGCCCATGGGCAGACTTCCAGTGGTCAGCTCCAGGTTTCCTAATCTTGCTACTCATGCTTTATATCTCTACCCTTGACTTTGGGTTTATGTGCTGTAGTTTGTGTGATTTCAGGCTGAGGGACCAAGCTTCCATGGTGCAAACAAGCCAAGAACATTGTTCACCTCAGTATGTAGGAAAGGACTATCAAGAAGAGAAATAAAATATAGGTTGAATAGTTCAGGATGAAGTCAGAGTATAGAGGACAATAAAGTATGTTTTTATCACTGATGCTAGTGAGAACTGTGGGTTGGACTTCCCTTAACTGAGAAAAAGGGAGAAATGCCTTAGCACATCACATTTCAAAAAAAGGACTGTAATATCCATAGCAGTTTTTGAGTTTTAGATAGAGCCTTTTAAATTTTAGCTGGAGTCACCCTGAAATGGCTTCTTCTGTCAGCTGGTTTTCTCTGTCTCTTTTCCTCTATTTTTCTTTCACTTGCCTTGGCTTCGGAGTTAGTTTTCTCATCTCTACACTTCTGGTTGTACTTCATAGCTTGTGGGATGTTCTCAGCACATCTCAAGAAACGGAAGTGCTGAGGTCATGGAAACGTAGATCTCTCTCTCTCTCTCTCTCTCTCTCTCTCTCTCTCTCTCTCTCTCTCTCTCTCTCTCTCTCTCTCTCTGTGTGTGTGTGTGTGTGTGTGTGTGTGTGTGTGTGTGTGTGTGTGTGAGAGAGAGAGAGAGAGAGAGAGAGAGAGAGAGAGAGAGAATGCAGATTCAATGCTCTGTGAGCAACAGTGGCCTCTGCTGCTTCACAGGTAAGTGCACATTGTCGCTGTGCTATAATTAGACTAACCAGTTTGTGCAAAAAGCAGAACCGGAATGTTATTTTCTTGTTCTTTTTCGGAGCTCCTGGGAATGAAACTGGGTCATTCTGAAAATGGACAGTCTGAATGGCAGAGCTGAGATCTGCATGGGGTTTCTGAACTGTGTCATGTGCTAATTAATAAGTTGCACGAAAGTCAGACGAAAGTTGGCTGGTCGCCCTTCTTACACCATTCTGGCCCTTCACAAATTGCAGCTCTTCGTGGCAACTGTTTGGTTAATTTGTAAGAAACAGTAGCTTGAAGCTGTACTAGTGGAAGTTACTTTATGGTTAAATAAAGAGGCTGATTGTTGCCATTTATCTGTACCAAAAAGCAATTACTGGCTTTGGTTAAAGTGTGCTAACTCAGTGTGGTTAAGGGTGGCAGGTTTGGCTGAGTGCTCCAAAACTGCTCTTGACTTCTTTTCCATCCTGGTAGAATTTCCTTTTTTAGGTGAACAGTTTTTTTTTTAAAAGAGAGAATAAAATACAATGTGCTTGCAGACTAGCATATGTGCTTCTGACAGTTTATAATTTAATTATACATGTGATACATTGCCCAACCCACACCCCAAGCAAGCTGGGTACTCAATTTACTGAACTCGGAAAGATGGGAGGCTAAATTAAGCTTCAGATGGCTATCTGGGATTGAGCCTGGAGCCTGGGGTTATAAACACAGTTTTGGTTGTAGTATAGTAGTTTAATCACTCTGCCACAAGGTTCTTTAATTCTCCCTCCCTCTCTCTCTCTCTCTCTCTCTCACTCTCACACACACACACACACACACACACACACACACACACACACACACACTCTCTCTCTCTCTCTCTCTCTCTCTCTCACACACACACACACACACACACACACACACACACACACAGAGAGAGAGAGAGAGAGAGAGAGAGAGAGAGAGAGAGAGACTTATATAGATGGTCATTCTGCATTCTGATTGGGGGACGAAGTTCTAGACCAAAATAGGAATTCCCATTTTAGTGTGGTGGGTGGAATGATGGACCAGGACTCGGGGGAGTTGGGTTTGAATCCCCACTTGGCCATGAAAACTCATTGGGGAAATGGAACTGCTTAAACCACTCAAATATTCTGCTTGCCTTGAAAGCCCAATGAGGGTCTCTGTGAGATGGCACATACTCAAAGACCAAAATAGTAACATTTCACAGCTGTGGTGAAGAATGTCTTTTTTGTGTGATGTTCACTGGAAATTAAAAACCTGTTACAGGAGGCCGCTGTGGTCCATGTATGTGGCCATCACATTGGCAAGAGATTATGTCTATGTTCAGAACTGTTATCACCTCCTAAGAACATAAAAGAGCCATGCTGGACCAGGCCAAAGGCCCATCTAGTCCAGCTTCCTGTATCTCACAGTGGCCCCACCAGATGCGCCTCGGAGCGCATGAGACTAGATATCTGCCTCCTGATACCACTCACTTGCATCTGGTCCTTCAGGTACCCCGGTTTTAAGCCTGGAGATGATACATCTCCCTCATGGTTTGTAGCGTGTGATGGACTTTTCCTCCAGGAATCTGTCCAATCTCCTTTTGAAGACATCCAGGCTAGATGCCATCACCACATCCTGTGGCAGTTGAATAACCAATATCTTATTAATCCTTCCCAGCAACTTTTCCCAACACAGAGACCTCTAAAATGTTTATGATCCCCAGCCAGAATCATCCTTCCAAATGTTGGGTGGGAATGGAAAGCATGAAAAGCAAATACACCTGAAGGACATTTGGTCAAACAAGGAGCTTTACAGCAACTGATGTCAAAATAACTCGGCCCACATAGAATGATGGGTGAGGCCATTTGTCAAGCATATGAGATTTGAAACAGGTGAAGATGACATTAGCAGCCACAAGCAGGGTTCAACAATTTTCAGCCTGAAAATTGAACACAGCTGCTATATTGATTTCCCACAGTGCCCGAGAAATAGTATAATATTGGGGTCTTTGGTGGACATTGAAAAGGTGGTTAGGCTCTATCATCCTGTTCTTCTGATAGCACTGCATAATATACCTAGAACAGTAGAGCTTGAAGGCATCCTTTGGATCTTTGAATTCAACTCCCAGCCTCTGCCCTTGCAGCTAGATGCCTAAACCACTGAGCTAATTAATTGGTTGCCTACAACCAGGGACTAAACTGAGAAGGGAACCCAGTTGAAATATCTTATCCTTATCTTTAAAGTACCCTTATACCTGGAGCCAATCCTGGGAACAGAAAACCTGTGTAGAACCACAGACTTGATACTACACATAGGGCTGGTCTTATTAGCCTGAAAGAGTTTGCTTTGGATAACAGAGCAATAACAGTGATGAATTTGCTACTTCTTACTTTCTCCCACCAAATCTCATGCCAGAATTTCCTTGTACAGTACTGTACAGCATTTCTTCCTTCCGCCCATACTATTCTTTCTGTGTCTGCATAAGTCATTCTGGGAGCAATTGATCACCAGAGCACCATAAACCGTAAGAAACTTGCTTCCTGTGTTCATCAGTGTTGTTGATGCTACTGTTTTAAAAGATTGAAGTCTGCCCATGAAACTGTTCTGCAGTCCTTGCTAGATCAAGGAAGCTTTGTAGCCAAGTGTCTGTACTTTTCTGGATGGAATTTTTGTACTGCTGAGCCTTTTTACTGTAAAAAGTTCATTGCGGTTATCGATGTATTAATAAAGAGTGGTTTAATGATGACATAAGATGAAAATGTGTATTTGTTCGACCTCTATATTGTCATTTTCTGTATCGAGTGAGTCTTAGAAAAAATAAATATTACAGCAGGAAGGAATTGAAAGTGAAATGGACTTGGTGCATGGACTTAGACTCTTAAAGTTTACACTATTGATTGCTTCTATTAGCCTTCCTGTGTTAACAGCATTGTGTAGATGTAAGTGATGGGGTAGGAGTTCAAATCTATTAAGCATGTGTTTTGCTGAGTTATCCAGAGATGAAAATGCTGTTTCTTTGGAAAGCAAAGAAACAAACTCAGTGTAGACTGAAGTGTAGGCCAAGTGAAAACTGATGATAATCTTCTGATTCTTTCTAACTTCCATTTGTTTCCACCTATCGTAATCTAATCTCTATGTACCATTACCAAAAATATCATTGTGTATTTCTTCTGCCTTCCCCTCTTATTTAATATTCCAGATGCCCAAGTGGGCTCCCTTTTGAAAGAAGGGTGTCTTTTTAGCCAGGAGTATTCATGGAATGCATTGAGCCCGTGCACAGGTTGTCAAACATGTAATATTGTTATTACATAACAATAATCCAAGAACTGCAGTGTTGGAAGGAACTCTGTAGATCTTTGTGCTCAGCCCTTGTCAAGAAGGCACTTTGGGGAATCAGGCTCCCAGCCTCTAGCTCTGTCGACTGACTCCTAAAGCACTGAGCTAACTAGCAATTCATAATTCCTTCTAACACATCCCAACCAATTGTAAGGAGATCATGACCACTTTCAGGTTTGATTTGAGGGAGAGTTAGTTTCATTTGTGGTGGGACTTGTAGTCAGTCTTTGGCATGACCCTGGACTCCTAGAGCTTACTTAGGCCTAGACTGCACTGTCCTTTGGCATCTCTCAGGGTTCTTCATAATGTTGTTACTTTGTTGATAAAACAGACAAACAAACCCAAGCCCTGCCCTTACTTACAGGAAGTCGTGCTGCTGATGCCTCTGAAATGCCTCACAAAATAGCACGTTAAGAGTAATAACTGCATTAGGCCTTGTTAAAGTGAGCCAGGATCAAGCTTTGGAGTTCTCCAATATGCTTCTTCTCACTGGATATAAAACATAGCAAAAGGATTTGGAGGAGGAGCCGGGGAAAGGAAGGTGGGGATCATTTATTAGACCCACAGCCTGCATACTGTTGAAGAGTTTTAAGGAACAGCAAAAGATGTGTGAATTGTATTAATATTTAGAGTGACTGCTTACAGGAGAGTTGATAGAGAATTTTATTTTATTTACTTATTTAGAGTATTTTAACCCTGCCTTTCTCCTTGGAAAAGGACCCAAGGCGGCTTACAGTAAGGAGGGACAATATACATACAGTCCAGCACAATTAAAGAGTTTAAAATATTCAAGTTTCAGAACAAGGAATTCAGGGACATCTTACAGCATTAAAAGAAAAAACGAGAACGATGGCAATATTCTTTCTTAGCAAAGAAGAAAAAAGAAAAGTGACATCTTACAGCATTAAAAGAAAAACTGAAAATTATGGCAATACCCTTTCTTAGCAAAGGATGGATTTGAGTGGTTTTTCCCTCTTGATGGATTCTTGTGTGTGCACATTTTGCATGCTCCCTTTTTTCATTGGGTTGGTTTCCATGAAAAAACAATATAACATTGCCTCTTTTGCATAGTTTATTGCAAGGCAACAAAATGGGTTTGGCAAGGGGTCTGTCTTTCTGGCCAAGGTTGTTCTGGTGTGTGTGTGTGTGTGTGTGTGTGTGTGTGTGTGTGTGTGTGTGTGTGTGTGTGTGTGTGTGTGTGTGTGTGTGTGTGTGTGTGTGTGTGTGCGTGTGTGTGTCAAATATACGATTCTACCTCTCCCTGCCCACCCCATGTTGCTAAGAGGTAGAACTTGAGGGGCTCTTTGAATTCCCACCTCTGCCTTTGCTTCCACACATTTCTGCCCTTGTAGACTAGAGGCTCTGTCAGTTCCCTCTCTGTTCTCTGTGTGCATCTTTTTAACTTGAATGCTGCGCTCTGTACAGAGCGCTGTTGGGTGCATCACATAAAAATGCTTTCCTTTTTCCAGAAATCGACTCTTTCATATGCTCTCCAAATGATGAAGTATTTTGCAAGGCATTGTTTCAAGTGTTGCAGGCTATTGTTTCTTGGGTTTTTTTCTGCTAGGGAGGGAGCATTTGAATAACACAGAACAAGCTTTTTTCATTTCAAAACCAGCACATATTTTGCACCTAGCCATTTTATATGACAGAGTGTAAAACCACAAAATATTTTCTTCTCAGCCCTCTATTAATGTCCTGTACACCTCTTTCCAGTTCTGCAGGCACAGTGCTCAGTCTCTCTCTATATATATCCCTGTAGGAAGGAGATAATATGATGTCTACTATATTTTTTTGTGTGGGGGGTATCTGTATTTTGAAAATTTTATGTGTATGCAGATGCACTGATCATGTCACATAATGTCTGCCCCACTTTTCTTTGTTGCAAATATAGCTCTTTGTTACAAACCCTAAATATCAGTATTTTAGACATTAAGTATGTTTTGCTTCATGGGGAAAAGCCAATGTACATGCAGCTTATAGATGCACTTAAGCAGTCCATCCAGACGGCAGATCTTTGGTAGCAAAACAGGTATTTAAAAACTGTAGCATTACCATCCAAGGTTCTGTACCCACATTATGGATTCACCTTTTTTAAAAAAAAAATCTCCTTTTGTGCAATAATAATCTTAGAATTACTGAGCTAGAAGGGACCTGATTGAGTCCAGCACTTGTCAAGGAGCCCCAGTGGAGAATTCCGTTGTCAACCTCTGGTTCTGCTGACAGATTCTTAAACCCCTGAGGTATCCTGTGATGACTCGGTCTTCTCTTCCCCATGGAAAGTGCTCCAGATCAGAATCTTGTTCAGCATTTTCCAGTCACTGCCTCATATCATTCTCTTATATTGGGCAGGTTATAAAAAGAAATTTGAAAACTGTTTTCTCAGGTTGATTAGAAGCTGGAGCTGATGTGGGAAATGAATCCACTGTTCTAAAAAACAAAAAAACAAAAAACAAAAAGGAGAGGTCACCTGGAGCTTCTCCAGGGAGTGTTAGGCAGTTACTCGTATTGCTCCTTAGCACTGAGTATCAGGGCTAGAGCTAATGAGAGTAGCATTTTAAAAAGTATCTGATGGGCCACGAAAGCGTTTGCTAATCAGCAACGTGGATTACAGCACAAAACTAGAAATGTAGCAGGAGGGACTTGTACCACAACATGGGAGTGATTAACTCTGGTTTAGCAGCCAGAAAAGCCACACCCTAGGACAGTGTTGGCAAACCTATCATTGCCATTTCCTAATGGTTTTTAAACCGAAGATACTCTAGCTTGCCTGTTACATTCACTGACCAGATTAGTTTGGGAGGAAGCAACAAACAGTTTAGTAACAGTTTAGTTCCTCTGGGAAGATGGGCGGGATACAAATGCAATAAATAAATAAATAAATAAATAAATAAATAAATAAATAAATAAATAAATAAATAAATAAAATCTTATGGACGGCCTGGTTGTATGTGGAATAAACTTCCATGATGAACTTCAGCCCATTCCCTCAGATGCATGGACATTTGGTGGAATATTATGCATGAGTTTCCCTGAGCAAGCAGGGCATGTAGTCAGGGGAAGAAAGAAAACAGAAAGGGAAAAAGTGCAAACTATCTATCATTGCCTTAACTCTGGTCATTAACAAACAGTTGTTGGGTGGCAACACAGGACCACAGGAAGCTACCTTTTACTCAATGAGAAACTTGTTCCAACTTTTGTTAACACAGATGGCTACTCTGTTAACACAGATGTGTAGCAAATTTCCAGTAGTTTCCACAGCCTTACCTGGAAAATGCCAGAGACTGAACCTGAGACCTTTGTTACGTAAAACATGGACTGCCCCTCTTAGACCCTCTGGCTTCAGAGACTAGGACTTGGGGCAGTGGTTTTGAACTACAGGAAAAGAGATTCAGTTTAAACATTAGGAAGAACTTCATGATGGTTAGAGCTGTTCGGCAGTGGAATATGCTGCCCTGGAGGGTGGTGGAGTCTCCTTCTTTGGAGGTTTTTAAGCAGAGGCTGGATGGCCATCTGTTGGAGGTATTGTGATGGGGGCTCCTGCATGGCAGGAGGTTGGACTGGATGACCCTTGAGGTCTGTTCCAACTCTGACTCTATGATTCTATGAGTTGTGCAATACAGTATATGTGATGAGACGTATAAGCTTTTGTCCCTACAAAAGTCACAGGATACCTTCTCCGCTTCTCTATTCATTTGAGTCTTTTCTTTTGCATTGTATTGATTTTAGTTCCAATGTTACAAGACCTGAGAGAGAAGGATTAGAAAGGCACATAACTGCCTATTCATACCAGTAAATCAACATTTCGCTGCTCTTTTCTCACAGCTGCAAAGCCTGGTGCAGGAAAGACACAGCAAGTTCCTGTGTCCTCCCATCGCTGCTTCTTTTAGTCTAACTCAGGCATGTCCAAACTTTGACCCTCCAGATGTTTTGGACTGCAACTCCCACAATCCTTTGTCATTGGTAATCTAAGCTTAGAATTCTGGGAGTTGTGATCCAAAACATCAGGAGGGCCGAAGTTTGGACATGCCTGGTCTAACTGTTCCTGTTTCTGCCTCTGAACCTTGATTCTGTTGTATTCATGACTTCCAAGTATAGGGACAAATGCCTTGTTTTATGCTTGAGTCTCAAATTGTTTGCAACTGTGTCCTAAAAAACAAAGCTTTTAGAATTTAGTTGCAGTTAACACTGAATGGATGACCTCACTTTTGGCAGGAAAGAAATGTTTAGGCCCCAAATCTTATAGCCAGCTTCTAGAGAATGGATAACAGTGATTTCAGTGGAGTATCAAAATAAATGCTAAGTTCTTGGTTCACGTCTTTAAATGAGTAGAGCTGCTTCTTTTCTAACACTCCTCAAGAACATTTTCAATGCTACTTCATAGAGTACAGTACTGTAATACAGTGGTACCCTGACTTAAGAGCAGTTCGACTTAAGAGCAATTTGACTTAAGAGCACAACACTGTTGGAGTTTTAACTACTGCCTTACAAATTTTAGATATGGTCTGCTCGACTTACAATTTTTTCTTTTTTTTTTTTTTTAACTTATTTTTTCATTTTTTAAGATAGGTACCCCGACTTAAGAGTACTTCAACTTAAGAGCATATATTTGGAATGAATTAAATTCGTAAGTTGAGGTACTTCCTTCTTTCACACCAGGCCTACTATCAGCTTTTTATTTTTATTATTACATTTAGAGTCTTTTTTTTTATCAGTGAGCTCAAGGTGGTGTCAGTGACGCCCCCCTCCCCATTCTCACATCAACCTTGCGAGGTAGGATAGACTCAAAGAGTAAGATGATCCAAAAGGCATCCAATGACCTTCATGGCCAGGTAGGGACTTGAACTTGGAGTCTTGGATCCTTGTTCAACACTTTTTATTATGCCACTCTTACCTCCTCAGCAATTTCCAGAGAAGAAATGCTCTGTGATGGGGGGAAATGATGTATCTTAACCTTGGCCTACAGGCTTTAAAGCCCTTTGCTAAAATAATTGTGGCACCTTAATTTGTATAGCAAAACAAATAAGACATTTTATGGGGTGTAAGCTTTCGTGTACAATGTATCTGATCAGATGCATGGATTGTTCTGCTTCAAACAAAAGAAAACACTGGCTGATCTTTAAGGTTCTATGCAACTCTCTTGTTTTTGCTACAGCAAACTAAGATGGCTACCTCTTTCCCTTTGAATTGTTGCCCAAATTCCTGTTTTTGGATCATAATTTAAAGCATCTCAATATCTCAGTGGGTCTACATTGCTTTTAGAACAGCAGAAGGTACCTTTGCTAGGAAGAAGCAAGGAAAACTGCCAGCTGTAGAGCAGATTTCCTGTGAGGGGATTCCTTACCCACCCACAAATTCCATCATTCCACTTTCCCCAGTCAATTCTTGATCTTGGATTTGAAGCTTTAAAATTGTATGGGCACCTTAGGGCCATCAAAATGTTGATGGAGTCCATTTCCCATGAACCCCAGCCACCCAATGTCTGGAAGACTAGAAAAGGCCACATCTTTGCTTTAAAGCATTGTCCTTTCAAATGAGGCATGTCCTAATTTAAATCTAATTTGCAGGACTTAAAACCTAAGGTTTCTGTTCATTTTGGCATTGCTGCTATGCACTTCTGAGCTGTCTGGTTTGTAGGAGTTCTGGTATGGAGCTGATGGGGAAATACCTGGTAAGTAGACCTCTGCATTATATGCAGCTGTGACGTTCTGCCAGGGTAGAGTATCCAAGACATTTTTGACACACATCACATAGAAAACACCTGTCTACATTGTGGAATTTTGTGCAATCCAGATGGTGCTTAAAAGGTCCTTATCTTCAGTGCAGTCTATTTGAACTTTCAGTACCCATCTGAGAATGCAGAACAAAGAGCTATTTTGCATCTCAATAAATTGTCCCCCAAATATTGCATGTCTTAGCCCAGTGCCGGAAAGAGATGGGCCAGCTCTTAAAGCAGGGGTGCCCAAACTTTTTGTAAGGAGGGCCAGATTTGGTGGCTGAGAATGTGCCAGGGGCTGGTTGCTCCCGACCCTGCCACCCCACTGCAAGCCCCACCCACTGACCCATAAGCCCCACCCACTGACCCCTTGCAACCCCACCTGCAGGAAGGAAGATGGGGACCAAGGGAGGGAGGGAGGTGGAAACCAAGAGAGGAAGGAAGGAAGGTGGGGAACAAGGAAGGGGAGGAGGGAAGGTGGGGAAGGAAGGAAGGAAGGGAAGGAAGGTGGGGACCAAGGGAGGGAGGAAAAAAGGAAGGTGGGGACCAAATGAAGCACAGGGAGCCATGGCCACAGGTCGCCCCTTGGAAAAGGCGATCTGTGCAACCTTGCACCCCCCCAGCTCCTCAGTGGTGGCGACGGCTCGCCCGCCAGCCCACCCCAAAGCTCCTTGGCGGTGGCAGAGTCCCGCTGGCCTGCCCAACCCCACACATCCCCCTGCAGTGCTGGTGGCGGCAGACTGCCCATCCTCCCATCCACCCAAGCTTCCCAGTGGTGCCAGTGGCACAGCCCGCCCGATCACTGCCCTGCACGTGCACCCAACCTCACAATGTTCCCGGCTATGCCAGTGGCAGCAGCCCGCCCATGTGCTGCCCTGCGCACGCGCACTGAGCTTCACAAGGTTCCCAGCAGTGCCGATGGTGGCGGCCCGCCCATGCTCCGCTCTGCAAAGTTCCCAGTGATGCTGGTGGCAGCAGCCCACGCGATGGCTGGCTGGCTGGCCAGCCGGCCTGCCCAACCCCACAACCTTCCTGGCGGTGCTGGTGCTGGTGGCCCGCCCCCTCGCCCACCCACCCAGCCCCACAAGCTTCTGCTTACTGGCCGGCCGGCCGGCCCAGCCCCTCAAGCTTCCCGATGGTGTCATTCTTGGTGGAATATTTTTTTAAAAAATAACATGGGGCAAAGGAGGGGGAGGGAGGGGCAGGCCAGCCAGCCAGGGGCCACTCAGAATGGCCTGATGGGCCGGATTTGGCCCCTGGGCCGGACTTTGGGCAGGCCTGTCTTAAAGGGAGGGATGGTATTTCCTATCCCACCTGCCATGCCAGTCAGTGCTGTCAGGGAACCATATACCCTAACAATATGCCAAGCTGTTAAAAGGCCTGAATATATTTTCCCATTTTCAAGCAACGGGTTGGAGATCAGGGACATGGCCATGAAATTCTGAGACCTGTCTTTCCAGAGTGGTCTGCAACAAGATACCTCGTCTAATTATGTTAGGTTGAACTCAAAAAAAGTTATTTAAAAAATCAGGTCAGGCTTTTGATCCCAGGAGACCAAAAATAAGGTCAGGACAAGTGGAAAGTGCTTTCTCTCTTATCAGAAGTCTGATAGGCCCCTATAAACTGTATTTCCCGTGATAAGGGAAGCAAGTAAAGGATTACTAGCTCCCAGGATGGGCAGCCAGGCTAACACGTTTCCTTATAATTTGTAACTTCCTTGCTACTGGCTGAAGGAGGTGTGTATCCTAGTAGACTCTCCTATGGCATTGCAAGAGATTCTGAAATCTGTTCTTATTGTGGCATGTACAGACTCGATCCAGATTATACACAGTGTTATGCTGTATCTGACTTTATCTATAGGTCTTATATTCAAGGTGAGATAACCAGGCATGCCCATGTGTCCCTAACCCTAGATCAACTAACTGGCCTACAGAAGCATGGAATAAGGTGGGAGGATTCCTATGGTATCAGTTTGAGGTAGCAGCAGAAGTAAGGGGTAAGAGTTCAATGGAGACTTTGCATGAGAATGACTCTCCCCGTGCAATGCTTATCTCATTTAAATCATGTACCTAACAGCCCTTGCAATAACTGCTTGGCAGTCTGATGGTAGCTTGGTTGTTGTTCTGGGAAAGAGGGTACACAAGTTTTTTGATCCTCATATCCTTACCTAAGTGCAATTATAGCTGCAATATGTCAGCAAAGAGCCCACACTTGTCCACAGCTCTGTGGATATCTATGTTAGGACACATAGGTAAAGGTTCCCCCTGCACATGCGTGCTAGTCATGTCTTACTCTAGGGGCGGTGCTTATCTCTGTTTTCAAGCCAATGAGCCAGTGTTGTGCAAGAGCATGGCCATGTGGCTGGCATGGCTGCAAAGAACACTGCTTACCGTCCCACTTTTTATGGCGGTGCCTATTTATCTATTTGTATTTAGATGCTTTTGAACTGCTAGGCTGGCGGGAGCTGGGGTTAACAACAGGAGCTCACTCCACTGTGTGACACCTGGGATTTGAACTGCTGAGCTACCGACTTTGCAGCCAACTGTTTCAGCACTCTAGTCCACTGATCCACCACACCCCTATGGTAAGACTCATAGAATGTCTCTAATAGTAGGCTGTGGCATGCTGGTGCCCCCATGTGCCATAAAGTTAGACATGGCAAGCTTGCTTCTTGATATACAGTACCTGGTTTTCCTCTCTCTGTGTGTGTTTTGTTCCATACTAGAATCAGTCATGCTGGATTGCCTTTATCTTATATAGATAAGACCATTCTAATACAGAACTGGGACACCTTGCCTTAAAGTCTTTAAGAATAGTATACTATGTGGACAAGGTTTGTTGGCATGAAAGGAAAATTATTAGCCGATCAGTCAATGTGCTTGGATGAGCTCTGTCCCAGCTAAGCTAAAATAAATCAGAAGACCAACACAGTGTTTTTGCTAAAAAGCATTCCGTTTACTATAAGATACTTTCAAATCTGATTTTAGATGGTGTGATTGCATGACAGTCAAAACTCTACTTCCTTGCCATAATTGGACGATTATGTAAAGTTGTGAAAATTGAAGGTTGCCAAACAAGGCTGCTTTGGAATGAAAGAATTCCATGTCTGAGCAATCAAAATTGTAAATGAAGCCAAAGATGAAACAAAAACAAGCTGATAATATCTAAAGGCAGGTAGAAATCAGGGTTGGAGGAATAGAGTTCTTTTAGAACTGAAGGAAAGTGTGTTTCTAATGCCATGCCATGCCATGCCATCTAGATCAGTGGTGGTGAACCTTTCGACACTCCAGATGTTTTGGACCACAACTCCCACAGTCCTTTGTCATTGGCATTCTAGGCTCGGAATTCTGGGAGCTGTGGTCCAAAACATCTGGAATGCTGAATATTCCCCACCACTGATCTAATTTGACTCTCAGTCATTCATATTCTTGGTAACAATCAGTCAGCTGTGGAGAGACTGCTCTAATGCTAGTTTGCCTGCTAATAATTTATATTGTACAGGCAGACTAGCATGAGAGGTGCTTCTCCACAGCTTGATCCTACGTGATTGTTAGCTCATGACAGATTTATCCAAAAACTTGGAAATAATACCATGAATATATAATGAAATGAAAGAGGGTTGTGCAGTCATTATACAATGCAAATGCAGGAGTAAGTATATTACTTTATCCATCAAACAGAAGTAAAAAAACACATTGATTGAACACTTTACTTGTAGTGCTTTAAAGGTAATACTGACATATTTCAGTGTGTGTTAAAATTATTACTTGCTTCTCTTCCCCAGAAAGAAGGCACTTGTCTGTCTCCCTGTGCAAGATTTGGTACTTCAGATTTTTCTGCATTACTGCTCTTTAAAGCGCTAAGCAAGAGAACCAACAGGGAGAATTTCTGGTCCCAAAGTTTCAGCTGAGCAGTCTCTTGTTAAGACTTCCAGGAAAAGCTGCTGCAACATTTTGCGAAAGAAGTTTGTTTGAAACTGGTCAGAGAAATGGTTGGTTCTGTGTAGACTTTCTGGATGTCATCTCTTTTTCTGTGGACACAGAGATGAGATCTTGTGCTAGGACACAAATCTTTCACATACAGTAATAATAGTTTTCCCATGTATTGTGGGATTTGTAGTCCAATGGAGAGACAAATTGGGGCAGGCAATTTCTAAATTTATTTTGATTTTTTTTAAATTTGTGCCTAAGCACTACTCTGGGCAGATAACAGTTAAAACACAGCTACCTAATTCCACCTTCAACAGCCAAAACATTTTTGTGGGCACCAATAATAAATACACTACTGGGGCCAAGAGTGACAGTTTTCATGCCTTTTTCTGTAAACTCCTCTGTTTATTTTAAAACTGGCAATTTGAATGACGAAATAATAGTGTTGATTCAACAAATTAGCATTTTTAGGTTAAAACTTATCAGTAACAAATCAGTCTCCTCATTTTTTTGCCCTAACTTTCCAAACTTTGATTTATCCCAACCAAGGGCCCATGAGATGGGAAGTCACAGATATAGATATGTTTTTCACATGCAACCTCTATTCCTATGGAATGATATCACTTGAAACAGTTCCTATCTAGTATGTGAAGGCCACAAAAGTGGTGAGATAAAGAGATAGGGAAAAAAGATCACAGCTACTGCTGCAGAGAACTATATTTGGTCTGTAAATCTCAAGTGTAACTAGGCCAGTCTGAAAGTGTTACGGCACATGGTTGGTAGTGAAAGTGGAACTGTCCTTTGTGACTTGTGTAAGAGGGTAAGCGACCTAATTATTACTAAATTCTTTGGCAGAATTTTTTGCATGGTGAAGTTTCCCCATTAAATCTTTGGCTGACTAAATCTGCATCATCTACTGATGCTTTATAAAGAAGCATTTGGTATTGCATGTTTTCCTAGTGAATTCGGATTTTGTTAAAATACATATCCATTTGCATAAACTGATAATTCAAAGCCTTTACCCTGTAGTTTGATTATCATCATTTTATGTATTTATTATGCATTGTTCATGCTGCCCCAAATGTTATGGTGAGCTTAATGTTGGTGTTTGAAATGATGTGGATATTTTTGACCAACCTCAACATGCTGATGAAACCCACAAGCCATAAGCATGTTCTCTCCACTTTCTGAATTCCTTGTCCTGTTTTCCTTTGCTCACCTTCTTTCATTTGTTGAACCCTCTCTGATGCACCTCCTGTACAGTCTCTGATACACCTTTTATATTGTGCCATAAGTGAAGATGAGTTTGTACATTCCTAGGATATAAGCATGCCAGTCCTTTGGGGATAGTGAGAGAAGATTTGTGGCTGGCCACTGAGATTAGATTATTGTATGTCTGATCCGGTTGGGATCTTCTATATTCTTACATGTAAGAGTATTATTATATAAAAGTAGACAATTCAAAATAAAAACATATTAATAAGCTTTTCATATGAATGAAGGAACCTGCTTTATAACAAGTAGGATAATTAGCCCATCTAGCTCAGTGGATCCCAACCTGGGGTCCCCAGATGTTCTTGACTAAATCTCCCAGAACACTTTACTGCAGAATTTCTGGGAGCTATGGTCCAAGAACATCTGGAGACTCAATGATGGCAACCACTGATCTGACCCATTGTTTTCTATACAGGCATTTTCAACCTATGGTCCTCCAGATGTGTTTCTACTCCAAGTCTATATAGGTCAGAACCCTGTTAAGAACTACAGTGTGCCTAAAGGTAGCCATGAAAACATTTTCTCTCCTGCAGAGTTCCCTTTGCACAACTAGTTACATGCCTTTTTTTCACAACCAACGTGAGATGAATTGTACAAAGGACAGGTGACTGGAGGGGGACGCCAGTTACATGAATTCATAGAATCAGAGTTGGAAGAGACCTCAAGGGCCATCTAGTCCAACCCCCTGCCATGCACAGTATTTCTGACAGATGGCCATCCAGCCTCTGCTTAAAAACCTCCAAAGAAGGAGACTCTACCACCCTCCGTGACAGCATATTCCACTGCCGGGCAACTCTAACCATCATGAAGTTCTTCCCAATGTTCAAATGGAATCTCTTTTCCTGTGGTTTGAGACCGTTACCCCGAGTCCTTGTCTCTGAAGCCATGGAAAACAAACCCGTTCCCTCTTCAATATGACATCTTTCAAATATTTAAACATAGCTATCATATCCCCTCTCAGTCTTCTTTTTGAAAGGCTAAACATTCCCAGTTCCCTAAGCCATTCCTTGTAAGACATTTCTTCCAGATCTTCAACCATCCTGGTCGCCCTCCTCTGCACCTGCTCGAGGTTGTCAACATTAGCTAGATTATCTCAGCAAGAACCCGGCCAGTTCGGCTAGATGCAAAAGCCTGACAATATTTGACGATCTATGAATCAATATTCATAAATGCTGGTAGAAGAAAAATCCCTTCTTGGAGGCACTTATTATTTTTATTAGTTTAATTTTTACAAATTGAGTGAGAGCAGGCACATAATAATTTAGATTGCTGCAATTTGTAGAAATGTTCTTTTCTTGCTTGACATTGGTTTTCATCTAGCACAAAACACACATAATTATTATCTCTCTTTCTTATCCTCTTTCTAGGACTTCAACATGTGCTCTTCAGAAACTAGGCACTGCTGTTCACAGTTCAGCCACATAATGTTCTCTTAGCATCCAGTAGCTGTCAAACGTGTCCAACTGGACTTCTGGCCTAGCAGAAGTGTGGCTGACCCATTCACCCATTTGCAGAGGAAATGGACACCCACGTGGACTTGCTGACAGAGCTCCAGCTACTGGATAAGGTACCCACACTAGAACGACTCCGGGCAGCTCAGAAACGCAGAGCCCAGCAGCTGAAGAAATGGGCACAGTATGAGAAGGAGATGCAACACAAGAGGAGGAAACATGAGAAGAAACGGAATGTTGTCAGTCGCAAGAAAGTTTCTTTTGAGGCCAGTGTTGCACTGCTGGAGGCATCATTAAGGAATGACATTGAGGAAGGTAAGAGATGTTGAACATTTGGGCATCACATATATCTTCCTTATGTTTGTCTACAAACAATATGTAACCACATACTGTGCTCAAGCTGACTTTGGATCTGGTTTCAAACCATATGTTGGCCCTGAATTCACAAATACTGTATTTGTAAAGTTGTGAGGTGGAGTTCTTCTGAATGAGTATATGTATTTTTGGGTGTCATGCTGTATTTCCCCTAAATATGATTTTAATGCCTATTCTGCATCTTGTTCTATTGCAACACATATTATAGCATTACTTCTAGTATTGATATGACCAGCTTTGTGGTCTTCCTCAGGTCATTCATAGCTGAGGGCAGCTAAGAGTGCTTCTTAGCTGTATAGGGTGGTAACTCAGCTGTGACTCCATTATGGCAAAAGTGAACCTATGTTATTGTCATCAAGAAGATTGCTGCCATTCACTTTTCCAGAGATTGCAGACTGGAAATTTCAGCCAATTCCTTTTTGGGGGAGACAGGGGTGGGTTAGCTGACATATATGATGACACTAATATTGAATCCATTATACTGATTGCTTGTATGTTTCTAGATGCAGTTCAAACAGTCTGCATTACAGTTTAAAGCAGTTCTAAATGAAATTATTTGAGGTGTCACTTTCATACCCATCAACCTGTTTTTCCTTTGTGATCAACTCTGCAGACCTTGTTTGTGAGAATGTGGGTGAAATCAAGTTGGTTGGCAGGCCGACACCCAGGAATTCATGTTGGTGGCCTCATGCCTCTGGAATGTTGTTCCACTTGAGGGACAGACACATGGGTCCTACCTTATAGGCTTTTACACATGCTATAAACATTCACTTCTTTCTAGCTATCTTTTTTAAATGGTATGTTGTGGTAGTTGGCTCTCCAAATGATTTAGACTGCATCTCCCAGAATTCTGAGCCTGTATTGCCAAAGATAAATAGGACTATGGTAGTTGTGGTCCAAAAATATGGATGTTCCCTACCACTGGTCTAAACTGATACTACTTTTAATCACTTGTGTATGTGCTAACCTAAGGGTGTTAGGTGTTAATTTTAATTGTTATTGATTCCAACTGCTTCACAGTACAACGTGATGGTGACTGGTAATGAATTAAAATGTATTTCATACATTGGAAGCAAGGGTTTTGTCTCTTAAAAGCTGTCTGTAAATATTTTTAAAAGTGCTGCGATTTGTTTAAAGTAAAATTAAGAGCCAACATGTTTGTTACATTTGTTGTCACTAGAAGCTCAAATTCATTAGTCAAATTCTCGGTCTTGGACATGTCAGATGATTTGAATGAGATGTGGGGGGTGGAGAGGCCTCAAATTACACCAAGGAAAGATGCTGTATAAAAACCCTGGGAATTACTATCAGACAGTCTAAAGCATGGATGTACAAACTTTTTGCAAGGAAGGCCAGATTTGGCGAGGTGAAAATGCGTGGGGGCCGACCATTCAGCTGCATTTGGCCCCCGAGCCAGACATTGGACAAGTCTCTATAGCATGCAAATAGGTAGGGAGGACGCTGCAGCAACAGAGCTGGGGGCGGGTAGGCTGGGAAGGTGGCTGGGTGGTGGTGGACGGAGGCAGAGAGGGCAGGCAAAACATAAAACTGCAAGCTGATGCCTCCATCCGGTATGGGGAAGGGCCAGCTGGTCGGGATGCATGACAGGCTGAGCCGGCAGGGAGAAGAGGCCGTGGGCAACTCAAAATTTGTAGACGGGCCACATTTGGCCCCCGGGCCTGACTTTAGACATGCCTGGTCTAAAGCTAGAGGAGCCATTGGTTTAACTTAGTACACCATGGCTCTCTATGTACAAACAGAACAGGTGGGGTCAAGTTAGTGTGTGAGAGTTGTGTCATTACAGTCATGGCCGACTGTGACTCCATGTCCATAGAGTTTTCTTGGCAGGAATACTGGAGTGGTCTGCCAGTCCTACTCCAGGCGCCTAGGATTAGTTGACAATCAAAGAGGTTTTTGAGAAGTTTCACACAACCTTTGATGAAGATCTAGGAAATGATGGTGCTGAATTTTTCCTAAAATAAAAGTCAAACTTTTTATTAGAAATACCCCATCATTAGAGCTTCAGATCTATTTCTAGTCCAGGGACTGAGTCAGATCTTCATGACTTGCAAAGCTAATTTGTGCTTCCCATCCTATGTCAGATAATTTTAAAAAATGTTATTTGCAATGTTCAGGTGTGAAAAGCTCCTGCAGTGAGAAGCAGACTTTCTTGGTACTTAAGGAAGCCTCTCTCCTAAGAGGTGTAGGTAGTCGCTTGTTATGGCATCAGATTAAATTTGAAGATTTCTGCATTTGCTGAAAATCTGAAGGGTTGACAATGAACTGCATTTGTTTCGATAAGGATCAAACTGGAAGAAACTTCACATCCATGCATATCCTTGATAGTAAACAGGGTTTGGTTGTTTTTAGTTACACGGAAAAATATTGACTATGAATACAGGCAATTTTAACATATGTAAGTTGTTTTGGTTGTTTTAAAGATTCTTTTGCTATCTTCCAATACTTTGTAACATTTTTCTGGCTAACTATCATGCACTCGAGTGCTTAAATCTAATAGCAGCATTCCTTAGGGTAATAAATTAGAAAAACTAATATAAATGCATTGCAAAAATAGCATATAATGAAATTTGCATCAAACTGAGACAGTCCTGTTTTATGACAGTGCCATTCAGTTGAAATTGATTTCTGATTGCTTTTGTCGGAATGTGATCTGAATGTAGTTTATACCAAAACAGAAATTATAGCTGGATCCATTAGAAGCATTAATGTGGCTTGAAAGGAAATGCCATATGTATATGAAAAATGCAACTAATTGTTTAGAAGCAGAGAGGAAGATGAAAGAAGGATTACCCCAGATATTCCCTACTTGGTTCAGTCATTAGACATAAATTGTTCAACTAGGATAAAGCAGTAGGACATTACAGGGTATAATCTGATATCAAGATGCAAAAGAATAGATTGCTGAAGGGAAGATAATATCATCTCAGTGATGTGGTAAACAGAGTGAGGAAGGAAAGAATCTTTTTATTTTTTCAGTGTTTGCACATCTAGCCATTTTTAAAATAAAATATGTTTCGAAATTGGTTTTAAAGCAAGTAAACATGAGACTAATAACAATCAGTATATGGGAGCTGAAGGCCTTTTAATCTTTTTATGTGATAATTGTAGCCTTGAATAGCAAGGGGGGAAATAGAGAAAATGGACAAAGATGCATAATTGCCATCCACTGATGTATAATATGCCTGAAAATAATTATATTTATGACTGAGATTTGAAAAAGATGGTTTTACACAGTTAGCTAAAACCAAAGATTATTAAACATTTTCTCTCTTGAAGATAATCTTGTAAAGACCAAATAAGAAATTCTCTTGATATGCTGTGTACAACTAGGCACCTTTTCCTCCTGTAATAACTGGAAATCTATAGAGAATGGTGTATGGAAAGGTTTACCTGCTCCCTCCCCAGTGCAACTGGAGAAGTGACACCCTTCCCTAAAAAGTTATTTATTTATTTATTTATTTATTTATTTATTTATTTATTTATTTATTTTTAGAGTATTTTTACCCCGCCTTTCTCCTTGGAAAAGGACCCAAAGTGGCTTACAGTAATGGGGGACAATATACAGTCCAATACAATTAAGACATGTTCAAGTATTGAGAACAGGGAATTGAGGGACATCTTACAGCATTAAAAGACTACATTACAATTAAAGCTACAAGAGAATGCAATCAGTGAGAAAGAGATTAAAATTCCATGTAAAAGTTATGAGTGATGGAAACTAACATTGAAAACATAGTGTCCGTGCAATCACACAAGGTTATAAGTGGTTATAAACACAAAGTCTATGTGATCATATAGATTCATATAAAAGACATATAATAGGTAGTCCATCATTCAGGGAAAGCTTGCCTGAGGAGAAAGCATATTAGGTGGAGAATGTTAGTGGCCTAAGCCACGTTGAAGGACAAACAGAGATTTTAGCACTCCCTAATTCTAGTTCTGTGTTGTTGTTGTTGTTGTTCAGTCGTTCAGTCGTGTCCGCTTCTTCGTGACCCCATGGACCAGAGCTCGCCAGGCCTTCCTATCTTCCACTGCCTCCCGGAGTTTGTCAAATCCATATTGGTTGCATCGTTGACACCATCCAACCATCTCATTCTCTGCCGTCCTCGTTTCCTTTTGCCTTCAATCTTTGCCAGCATCAGGGACTTTTCCAAGGAGTCCTCTCTCCTCATGAGGTGGCCAAAGTACTGGAGCCTCAGCTTCAAAATGTGTCCTTCCAGTGAACATTCGGGGTTGATTTCTTTCAGGATGGATAGGTTTGATCTCCTTGCAGTCCAGGGGACTCTCAAGATTCTCCTCCAGCACCACAGCTCAAAAGCATCGATTCTGCGGCGATCAACATTCTTTATAGTCCAGCTCTCACTTCCATACATCACTACTGGAAAAAACATAGCTTTGATTATCCTGACCTTAGTTGGCAAAGTGATGTCTCTGCTCTTTAGGATGCTACCTAGGTTTGCCATTGCTTTCCTCCCAAGAAGCAAGCGTCTTTTAATTTTGTTGCTGCAGTCGCCATCTGCAGTGATCAAGGAGCCCAAGAAAATAAACTCTATCATTGCCTCCATTTCTTCCCCTTCTATTTGCCAGGAGGTGATGGGACCGGTGGCCATGATCTTAGTTTTTTTGATGTTGAGCTTCAGCCCATTTTTCACTTTCCTCTTTCACCCTCATTAAGAGGTTCTTTAATTCCTCCTCACTTTCTTCTATCAGAGTAGTATCATCTGCATATCTGAGGTTGTTGATATTTCTTCCGGCAATCTTAATTCCGGCTTGTGATTCATCCAGACCTGCCTTTCGCATGATGTACTCTGCATATAAGTTAAATAGGCAAGGTGACAGTATACAGCCTTGTCGTACTCCTTTCCCAATTCTAAACCAGTCAGTTGTTCCATATCCAGTTCTGATGGTTGCTGCTTCTCCCACATATAGATTTCTTAGGAGACAGATAAGGTGGTCAGGCACTCCCATTCCTTTAAGAACTTGCCATAGTTTGTTGTGGTCCACACAGTCAAAGGCTTTGGCATAGTCGATGAAGCAGAAGTAGATGTTTTTCTGGAACTCTCTTGCTTTCTCCATAATCCAGCTCATGTTGGGGATTTGATCTCTAGTTCCTCTGCCCCTTCGAAATCCAGCTTGTAGTTCTGGAAGTTCTCTTTCCACATGCTGCTGAAGCCTGCCTTGTAGAATTTTGAGCATAACCTTGCTAGCGTGTGAAATGAGTGTAATTGTGCGATAGTTGGAGCATTCTTTGGCTTTTCCTTTCTTTGGGATTGGGATGTAGACCAATCTTTTCCAGTCCTCTGGCCGCTGCTGAGTTTTCCAAATTTGCTGGCACATCGTGTGCAGCACCTTTACAGCATCCTTTTTTAAAATTTTAAAGAGTTCAATTGGAATGCCGTCACCTCCACTGGCCTTGTTGTTTGCAATGCTTTCTAAGGCCCACTTGACTTCACTTTCCAGGATGTCTGGCTCCAAGTCAGCAACTACGCTATCTTGGTTATCAGGGACATCCAGATCTTTCTGATATTCCTCTGTATATTCTTGCCATCTCTTCTTGATCTCTTCTGCTTCAGTTAGGTCCCTACCATTTTTGTCCTTTATCATATCTATCTTTGCATGAAATGCCCCTTTAATATCTCCAATTTTCTTGAAAAGATCTCTGGTTTTTCCTTTTCTGTTGTTTTCCTCTATTTCTTTGCACTGTTCGTTCAAGAAGGCCGCCCTGTCTCTCCTTGTTATTCTTTGGAAGTCTGCATTCAATTTTCTGTATCTTTCCCTTTTCCCCTTGCATTTTGTGTCCCTTCTCTCCTCCGCTATTTGTAGGGCCTCGTTGGACAACCACTTTGCTTTCTTGCATTTTCTTTTCTTTGGAATATTTTTCATTGCAGTCTCCTGTACAATGTTACAAGCCTCCATCCATAGTTGTTCAGGTGTTCTGTCCACCAAATCTAGTTCCTTAAATCTATTCTTCACTTCCACTGTGTATTCATAAGGGATTTGACTTAGATTATACCTGACTGGCCCAGTGGTCTTCCCTACTTTCTTCAGTTTAAGTTTGAATTTTGAAATAAGAAGCTGATGATCTGAGCCACAGTCAGCACCAGGTCTTGTTTTTGCTGACTGTATAGAGCTCCTCCATCTTTGGCTGCAGAGAACATAATCAATCTGATTCCAGTATTGTCCATCTGGTGATGTCCATGTGTAGAGTCACCTTTTGTGTTGTTGGAAAAGAGTGTTTGCAATGACCAGCTTGTTCTCTTGACAAAACTCAATTAGCCTTTGCCCTGCTTCATTTGGAACTCCAAGGCCAGACTTGCCAGTTATTCCTTTTATCATTTGAATCCCTACTTTAGCATTCCAATCCCCTATGATGAGAAGAACATCTTTTTTTTGTGTCAGTTCTAGAAGTTGTTGTAAGTCTTCATAAAATTGGTCGATCTCAGACTCTTCAGCACCGGTAGTTGGTGCATAAACTTGGATTACTGTGATGTTGAAAGGACTGCCTTGGAATCGTACCGAAATCATTCTATCATTTTTTAGGTTGTATCCCAGCACTGCTTTTCTCACTCTATTGTTGACTATGAGGGCTACTCCATTTCTTCTATGGGATTCTTGCCCACAGTAGTAG
This sequence comes from Phrynocephalus forsythii, assembly GCA_029282475.1. Lineage (NCBI taxonomy): Eukaryota > Metazoa > Chordata > Lepidosauria > Squamata > Agamidae > Phrynocephalus > Phrynocephalus forsythii. The sequence goes on from JAPFRF010000005.1 coordinate 98,113,919, forward strand.
ATGTGATAGTCATCTGAACTGAATTCACCCATTCCTGTCCATTTAAGTTCACTGATGCCCAAGATGTCAATGTTTATTCTTTCCATCTCACGTTTGACCACATCCAGTTTATCCTGGTTCATAGATCTCACATTCCAGGTTCCTGTGCAGTATATTTCTTGCAGCATTGGACTTTCCTTTCTCTTCCAGGCACATCTGCAGCTGAGTGTCCTTTCGGCTTTGGCCCAGGCACTTCATTAGCTCTGGAGCTACTTGTACTTGTCCTCCGCTCTTCCTCAGTAGCGTGTTGGACGCCTTCCGACCTGAGGGGCTCATCTTCCAGCATCATATCTTTTAGCCTTTTGTCTCTGTCCATGGAATGTTCTTGGCAGGGATATTGGGGTGGCTTGCCAGTTCCTACCCCAGGAAGTCATATTACAGGCCTCATTGTCACCAGTGTAATTAGCCTTACAATGATGAATGCACAGTTCAGCCTGTTTTATTTTGTAGCCTCACTGATTAACTGGGACACAAAAGTAGAAATGTACCCCATTTATAAGATATTCTAGACTGATATTCTAGTTCTATGTACACTCGCTCAAAAAGTCTTCCTATTTCATGTGAATTATTTTAAAAAGATCGTGCACTGCCAGACACAACTTTGCCTTCCTACACTGTCACTTGTTCACTGCTTTGCTGAGGATCCCTTCAGGATCTGTGGGCTGTTATTCCCAATAGTCATAGGCAAATTATGAGGTGTAATGGGAGCTGGAATCCAAAACATACAGAGGGCCATACTGTCCATCCTTGTGGTAGGGACTTGGATGCTCTGAATGATGGATACTTGCATTAAGAGCTCCTGCCTTTTAAGGAGCTGGGTATAGTTTTTGAAACATGTCCCTTGGCTTCATCACTTTAGTTAGAATTACCCACTTTGGTTCCCTTTCCTCCTTGATTTATCTGTTGCAGGCAATTCTATCATATTGTAAACAGCATGACAGGATGAGCAATTTTGATCATCTCTTTTTCTCACTTTAGTCCCCTTTCTCATCGTGCTCTTCTTTGCTTTTTGCTTTCATTCTTTTTGTTTGAGAGGCAATAACATTTTCACATACTATATCCTGAAAGCTGATCTTCACGTTGGAAAGTAATACCCCAATACCTCACAATATTGTGTATTTCCTGATGTCTCTCAGACTGCAATCTCTTTCCATTAGAGTCAGTCGGTGAGTAAAGTGGTTAATGTACATTAAGCAGCAATCATAATTTGACTCTTTTGGGGTCATGTATTCTCACTGCAGCTTCTTGGAAAAACATCAAAGATTTTTCAAGACAAGCATGTTGAAAGACTGTGTGGGAAGGATCCCTGCATTGAAATGCCCAGTGGAAGCTTTGTTTTTTCCTTGCGCAGAAAGGGAAAATTTTTTAAAAAAACTATGCTATTTGGTATTTATGATACCACTTCGGCTTTTTTGTTAGAGACTCAGAAAAGAAAATCTGTCAGAGCCTTAGCATATCTCTTTGCAAATGCTGCTGTTTATTTCCCTCTTATCAGCTATAGGCTTAGTTCCCATTATAGTCAGCTGTGCAGAGGAAACAAAGCAAGAATAATCCCTGCTTGAAAATATGTCAGTTTAAAGGGAAGATTGATAGTTAGGCATGACAAAGAAGGCAAACTCAAAGAAAAAGAGGAAGGATTGGGATTATCTTGATAGACAGCTTGTCCTCGGTGTAATCTTTATGGAGGGCATGGTGGAGAGCATTACATAAATAGATGCTAAGAAGAGATTTGCGCCAACATTATGTCTTTGCTGCCTTAAGAGGGTTTGAGGTAAATTACTTGTAAGTTGTTAGAACCACACAGTTACCGGTAATTACTTCAAGTCACTACTTAGAGGCTGAGGGTGCTAGGTAATTAACTAGGTGAAAGAAAGAAAGCAGGTTTGTGGACAACTGCAAAATAAAAGCTATGTTTTATAATATTCCCAGTTAGGTGATATCCCTCTGACTATCTGTGTGCTGGATTTATGAAGAGATAATAATAATCATATACTGTACAGTATAGTCAAGTCAGTTTCTGACTTATGGCTGTCGTTTTCAGGGTTTTCCAGGTATACAATACTCAGAAGCAGTTTAATATTCTCATCTTGTCGGTGCTGCTTGGGACTGTTGCTTACCGAAGGCCACACAGGGTGGCTGTACTTGCAGGATACACAGTGGTTCTGCAGGCAGATACCTAGGCAACTGAGCTATCCAGATCTGCTAACACAGCAAGGATTACAGTACCTTCATATTTAGGTTTTGTGTAATGCTGCAATTCTGCCGGCAATGAGCAGATGTGTAACACTAAAGTGGAATGTGTGAGGCCTGTTATCATTGGTGGCATTTTTCTGTTTCCACACACACTTTTGTATGTTTAGGGCTTTAGGCTGTCTATTGTTTGATTTGGATTGATCCTCCTTGTATGGCTTTATCTGATGCTGGTTTCTAGGCTTTTTACCATGCTCCATTTATTTTGATTTTCATTTTTAAATGTCTTGAGAGCTACTGGTTTAAAAGAGAAAGGTAGGACCTACCCGTAGGTACTGTGGAGTAAAAATGACTACTAAACATGTTTCTAGACAATCTCAGACCCCAGGTGAAGCGAAGGGTGTGAGGTAAGTTCTAAAAGGTGAAGGGAAAGCCAACTTTCTGTGTCTAGACTCTTTAACTGGAATACTATTTTTAAATGAAGTTGTGATTTTGTGAGCATTCAGATATGCACATCTGTCCAAATCTGAATCCCTCTTGCAGAAGTGGTACAATCCAGGAACAGTTAAAACTGACCTTGACATGACATCCTCCAAGATAGCCAGCCGATCTCATTTTTTGCACCATAGCCTTTCATTGACAAACTACTAGAGTTGGTGTTTATTCACACTTGGAGATAGATGGGATGCTGGAAAAATGTATAAGATTAGGGAAAGGGACTATAGCCAGGTATTAGTAAAGGTGGTTCATTTAGGGGGTCTTCCTAGGATATTTGAGATATTGCATGCCATCAAGTTGCTTCTGACTTATAATGGTCCCATGCATGATTGACCTCCAACATATCATGCCCTCTCAGCTTTGCTCAGCTCCTCTAAATCCAAAGCTATGGCTTCATTTCTGGAGTCAACCATCTCCACTTTTATTTATTATTTATTTATTTGTTATATTTCTATACTGCCCATCTTCTGGATGGAACTCTGGGCGGTTTACAAATTAAAACAAAACCAACAGGATATTACAAAAAAGAGCAAGTGAGTGCTAATAAAATAAGGAGGGTGAGACCCTCCACAAGAGGCAACACAGACGGCAATTTAAAAAAACATTAAGTAAAAAGGTCGCCATATGCCTCTTTAAAAAGGAAGGTTTTCAGAGCCTTTTTAACGGCAGGTAGGGACTGTGTTAGGCGCAGCTCACTAGGGAGATGATTCCACAACATGGGGCCCACCACAGAGAAGGCGTGGTTACGCGTGAGCGATTTCCACGCCTCCCTGGGTGTGGCTACCCTAAGTGAGCATGCCTGCGCCATTCTCGTGGGCCTGACCCAGTTTCCTGCTGCTTTCAACTTTTGCTAACACTGTTGCCTTTTCCCAGGAGTCTTGCCTTCTCATGATGTGCCCAAATGATGACAGCCTGAGTTTCTTCGTTTTTGCCTCTAGATGAATTTCAGGCTTGATTAGATCTAGGATCCATTTGTTTATTTATTTATTTATTTATTTTTGTATTTATATCCCACTTATCTACTACATGTAGTACTCTAAGCGGCTAACAAGGGCAATAAATGCCGAATCAAACACAATAGAATACATAGAAAACATCACATATAAAGCAAAAATAGCATATAACAATAAGACAACATACCATGTAAAATCCTGCTGCATCCCAGCATGCAGAGGAACAGATCCTAACAAATAAAATTAAAATTAGACACACCTTAAAACAGTCAAAGCTTAATAACAATAACGATAACGATGGCGGGAGGAAAAACAACAACTAAGGATCGCCAAAGGCCTCTCGGAACAGAAAGGTTTTTAAAGCTTTCCGAAAGGCCTGCAGGGACTCTGCAGAGCACACTTCGCTGGGGATGGAATTCCATAAGGAAGGGGCTGCCACTGAGAAGGCCCGGTTCTGAGTAATCATCTTCCAGGCCTCTCGTGGGGTGGCAACCCGCAGCGAATGCGCTCGCACCTGCCGAACAGGACGGGCCGAGGTGGATCGCTGGACGATACGCTCTGTCAGGTAGTCCGGTCCCAAGCCATGGAGGGTTTGTCTTTCCATGGCACCCATGAAGCTCTCCTTCAGCACCATAGACTGCATCATTATTTTTTCATTTTAATATTCAACTTCAGTCCTGCTTTTGCACTTTCTTTTTTCACTTTTATCAGAAGTCAACATAATTTTCTTCTAGTAAGATGGTGTCATCTGCATGTTTCAAATTATCAATATTTCTTCCACTCATTTTCATTCCCCCTTCATCTGTACCTAATCCAGTTTTTTATATGATACATTTTGTGTAGATATTGTACAGGAGGATGTAAGACACATTTACAATAAAACTCTTTTTTAGCAGTTTTCTGACTACATTCTGGTCTACTTTAGTTCACTCACTCCTAGTTCAACTGTATTTAAAAGTTCAGTTTCTTCTTGCTTTTCAATTTCTAGTTTATCCTGATTCATACTTATTACATTCCCATGTTACAGTTATATGTGTTTCACAGTACCTAACTTTCCTTTTATCATTCAGGGTACTGAGGCCAGTTGAACCAATTACCCCAAGAAGTGGTGAGTGCTCCAGTACTGGAGGCATTCCAGAGAAAGCTGAACCATTATCTGTCACATTTGCATGGACTTGGATTCCTGCACTGAGCAGGAGTTGGACTTGATGGCCTTATAGGACCATTCCAAATCAGTTGTTCTATTATTCTGTGGTGTTTGTCATGGTATCTCAGCTTTGACCTATTGCCCCTTGGGTTACCCTGCTAGGAATCCAGATTCAACATGGAGTCTAGACTGCCGATAGCCTTGGCCTCGGCTTCTCTTCCACATTCATATCCCCTTACCACATTAAGAGCTTAATGAAAGTGATATTAATGGAAAACATCTGAAGAATGACTGAAAACTTTATTGTTGTTGTTGTTGTTGTTGTTGTTGTTGTTGTCATCATCGTCATCATCATCATCACACAGCAGACAAGATAACTACACTGGATTTTGTATTACAAATCACTAGTCAAATGTGTTATGCAAGCAGATCCCAGTAAGGTGGCTATCTTCAGCTGACTGATGGTGCCTTGGTCAACTCCAATTTGTTCTAAATATTTGCTTAGCTCTTTAGATTATATTATTATTAGTGAATTCTGTCTGTGCTGGAAAGTCCTTTTGTAATGATACTTTAATTCAATCATAGATGTATGAGAGCAGAATTAGTGAGCACAGTGGATTTTGGCATTCCGTATACTGTGCATATCTTTCCATGGTTTCCACAGACGCACATACACATTGCACCACTTTAGATATAAAACTAACTTTTTCAGTTAGAAAAAATACTTTTTATAGGGGCCATTAATTAGCTTCTATAATTTACTTTCTCCAGCTGTACTCTCTTAATCCTAGTGATTCCCTAGATATTCAGACCTTTACAAGGTGCCTTAAATTTTCTATATACCTTTTTTCTTTTTCAAGTGCTTCTGAAACTAGTGTTTCTCTGTCCTTTCAAATATTAAGTAGGGTTCATTTTGCCAGCAACTGCAGTTGATTTATTTTCAGTCCATCTTTACTTCCTTCCTAAGTTCTCATGCAATTGTTCCCAGAAGATAAATCTTAGTTTTTTGTTCGTAGTACAATATATATCTTCTGGTTGGCAGGTCTCAGGTTGCCCATTGAACTATTGGAGAATTACCTTGTTCAGGACAAGGAGCAAACCTCCAGGCAAATCATGCTCCAGGGCAAAATTTGATTTTGGAATGAAATGGCATTAATTTCTAGGAAGAACTCTCCATCCATTCCCAGTAGACATCTGGACTTATTGGCTGTAAATGATAGTAGTTGTATGTGCACTGGACTTGCAAAACATTGGTATGCCAGAATGGCAGCAGAGAAGGAAGAAACTGATGAGATCTTGGGGAATGTGCACATGCACCCATTGTGCTGTTTGCAGCAAGGCAGAGGCTACGCAGCCATCATCATTTTTGTGTGTGGCCCAAGCATGTCAGTGTGCTTACACTGTCTGAAATCCTCTTGTTCACCTTTGCACTGTCTTGTGATGGTTCTATTTAATTTAATTGAAAGCTTCCTGTTCTGTCTTATGGTTCAAAGGCTCCAAAGACCCCCTTTCCACACAATGAAGCCTTTGGGATCCTCAGGAATGGGTAGCTTCCAGTATCCAGAAATCACTGCCAGACTGCTGGTGGCAGCCCTAATCCTGGTGCTGGTGATCCAGTGGCAATTTTAGGAAGCATGCTGCAACGTTATCTGTGCTAGATCTGTGATGCTGGCCAATCAGGAGCTGTGAAGGGACAGGCATCATCCCACCTCCTCTCTGATTGGCCAGCAGCATGAAACAGGAAAGATGACAAATATAATTGATTTTGGCAGCTGAAGGTAAAATATTGGGAGTATTATTTAACTAAATAATATGTAGAATATTGTTCATTTGAATGGTTTAACAAATTTGATAAATCATGAATGCACATGTTACCCAAACTTCATTGTAGGTAGCCTTTTTTGTGGTTAATCAAGACACAGTATCTTAAATGTATAATTCACACTGTGACACATGAAAGGAAACATGCAGTGATGTAGGGCAAAATCATTTTTGCTGGCCAATTGTTTGTTTATAATACCTATTTTTGCTCTCATATGTGATTGAAAACATTCTGCATTTCAGGTCTCAAACTGATTAGGAAATCACAATCCCATCAATATTGTAGTAGATGCAGATTAAATCTTATCTTGAAATTGATTTCAATTGAATGTTTTTTGGTGCAGCTGATTCTCCTTACTGTTAGAGCAGTTCAGTTTGAAATGCATAACATCTGCTATCTTTGGAAAAAAATGGGATGGAAAAGCCATCTAATGTTCCTTTTCCATATTTTGGTTCAGGGAAGAGGTTGTTAGCACATATGTGTGCAGCCTACACAGCTGTATGCCTTTCAGTTTTAGCCCTGCCTATTTAATTGGGGTGGATTTTAAGATGTGGTTAAAGGCCTTGTTCATTGATTAAGTAATGCTTGCAAGGCATGCTAGAGTAAAGCTTGACTTAACACCACTGGGAATGGGTGCAAAGAGGCTGAGAATCCAGAAGACGGGGTTAACCCTTGAAATTTTTTCATCTTATTTTTCATAGGCATGTCGGTATGCATTAGCAAACAAGGGGATGGATATCTGCCATTTCTCGCCTCCTTTTCATTTTAACACAAAATGCTGAGCAAGAACAGGATGCACTACTGTCATTAAGGCTTGAAGATGCTGTCACAGAGGCAATTAGTTATATTTGACAGCATGGTGATGTTTGGAAGCCAGTCCAGAAGAAGACTAAATGTTTCGTATTTTGTTAACCATTTTCTTGGTTCTGTAGACCTATTTGCTGAACGAAAACAGTCAAGACATTAACTTTGCAATGATTTGAAATTTTAAATCAAATAACAGAAACAGTAACAAAAGTCATACCAAGTCAGCCCAAAATGTAAGAAACAAACACAAACAAACCCCACAAATGAATATTTGTGACTTCCATGCCCAAAGAGGGCAGGAGTTGTTTACATAAGACAAATGTGTCCAAAAGTCTATTTAATCCAAAATTCTCAGAAACCAAATTCCAAGACAACTTGACTATTCAAAGTCTTTCCTTCCTATGAGGAGGGATGGCCCGGGACTCAAAGAATGTAGTTACAGAGACAAAGTTTACCTTTTCCCTCAAAGGTAAAGAAGCTTGTCCAGCTTTCTATCAATTGAAGCTTTCAAAACACAGTCTTTTCTGAAGGATCTCCCCACCCACTGGCTTGAACGGAATAGGTCCAAGAACTGCTGGTTTAGTTGTTTGTGCTGCTTGATCAGCCCGAAGAGGTGTTGAGCGTTTTGCAGGACCGCCTCCCCACTAAGAGGTTGCACCCCTGCTTCCCTGCTCTGCCTGCTCCAGACACAGCCTCTGAGTGTTCACCTGCTGGAGGAATTGAAGCTGGGAGGTACTAACCCTGTTTGACTGATAATGTACTGGCACAAACAGTTGAACTGGCAGTTCATGCGCATCTCTACCCATAGGGGTTTCTTCTTCACATTGTCTTGCTGAACCTTTTTGGGGGAGGGAACCAAGGTCCACAGTCCTGCTGCTGTCACCTGCAGTCAAGTTGCCTCTGACTTACGGCAACCCTGTAAATGAGTGTCCTGTCCTCAACAGGCATCCTGTCCCTAACAAGTGTCTTATACGCAACAATTCTGCTCAGCTCTTGTAAACTTACATGTACAGGGCACCTTGTAAATTCAACTTCCTTTAGGGAGTCAATCTATCGTGTATTCTGGTTGTGTTTTTTCTCCTGCTGTTCTCACCAGCATTATTGACATTTCCAGTGAATCTTTCTTTCTCGTCATGTGCCCAAAATACAACAGCCTCAAGGTTTCTCATTTCTGCTTCTGGAGATGGTTCAGGTGTGATTTGCTCTACGACCCACTTGTTCTTCTTACTGGCAGTCCAAGGAATCCACAAAGCTCTCTTCTAGCATTATTTCAAATGAATCAGCTTTCCCCCCCCTGCCAGCTTTCTTTACTGTCCAACTTTCACAACCACACATCGTGACTGGGAATACAAGACTGTTGATCATCTTGCCCTTGGTTCCCTGTGACACCACATCTGGTCACCACATTTCAAAAAAGACAGTGGGACTGGAAAAGGTGCAGAAGAGAGCAACTAAAATGATTACTGGACTGGGGCACCTCCCTTATGAGCAAAGGCTACAGCACTTGGGGCTCTGGAAAAAAGGTGCCTGAAGTGGGGATATGATTGAGAGGTACAAAATTATGCAGGGCATGAGTAAAGTGGATAGAGGAACACTCTTCTCCCTCTCACAAAATACCAGAACTAGGGGACATCCACTCATATTGGAGGTTGGGAGAGTGAGAACAGACAAAAGAAGATTTTTTTTTACCCAGCAGGTTGTTAGTCTGTGGAACTCCCTACCACAGGATGTGGGGATGGCACCTGGCCTGGATGCCTTCAAAAGGGAATTGGACAAATTCCTGGAGGAAAAGTTCATTCCAGGTTACAAGCCATGATGGGGATGTGTAATCTCCAGGGTTAAAACCAGGGTACTTCAAGGGCCAGATGCAGAGGAGTGGTATCAGGAAACAGCTATCTAGTCTTGTGTGCTCCCAGAGGCATTTGGTCTGGCCACTGTGTTATACAAAAAGCTGGACTAGGCGAGTCTTTGGCCTGATCCAGCATAGCTCTTCTTATGTTTTTATGACACATCCATAATTTAATTTGTCTTACATTAGCATGCTTTATGGAATTACAACCACTGTTCCACATATTATGCTAATACACTGCAACTCAATGTGCCTGTTGCTAAAAAAAAAAGTAAATTTAAGATGGGAGGCCATGCCTGCTGTGCTTATGAAGGGTGTGTGTGAGAGATTAACATTGAATAGTGTTGGAGGGTGCTATTGCCACTCTTGCAACAACGAGCAGTAAATATAAAAAAATGAGTATAATTCATGACATTGTAGGAATTCCTAACCCTCTCTTGCCCAGGAAATGAACACTTTGATAGTAAAAATGGTAATGTTCATATACCTTTATCAGTATCTTATCTGGGTGGGAGCAAGGGAAATGACAAGAAATCAATTAAATAACTTGGCTGGGAAAGTTCTAACATTGTTGCAAGAGTGCAGTAAATACATATGAAGGGTGTAACTAAATCGTCTGAGTCACTAATCTTGGATAAACCTCTCTTGACATGGCACAACACTCTGTTGGGAGTTTATTGCAATATAGATGGTAATACAAGAAGCATAGAAATGCAGAGCTGGGTGAATGAAAGGGGGAATCAAAACCAACAATGACTGGGTGCACATTTCTAGTTGTGATTTTGGCATGGAACACAATCAGCAGTATGTTAGTACTAAAGGATTGTCATGGCTTACATTATTCCTTTTACACATGCATAAATTGCCAATTGGATTCTAACAAGCAATTTAAGTAATGAAGTGTTTTGTGTGTGTGTGTGTGTGTGTGTGTGTGTGTGTGTGTGTGTGTGTGTGTGTGTGTGTGTGTGTGTGTGTGTGTGTGTGTGTGTGTGTTTGTGTGTTTTGTGTCGTTACAGTGATGACCGACTCTTCATGACCCCATGTCCATTGAGTTTTCTTGGCAGGAATACTGGAGTGGTTTGCCAGTTCCTATTCCATAAGTAATGAATAAATAATGCTAATTCAGTGGATGAAATCCTACTAGTTGCACTTGAATAGATCCACTGAATTAGAGGAGATTTTGTGAGTCATGTGCCCTGTAAGTCCCATTGATTCAAATGGGCCTACTCTGGCTGTAGCTCACTTTAGCATAGTAGGTCACTAGAGTAGGCCAGTTTGAATCAAAGGAACTTACAGGGCAGATGACTTATCAAATCTCCTCTGACTCAGTGGATTATCATCTAGTCGAGTGCAACTTGTTAACTAAGCATTAGGATTTCAGCCAATAAATTAAATATGCACTTTGAAACATTATCAGCAATGAATTACATTTTGCATTTCTAATATTAACACTTCCAATATAATTTTCAAGCCTAACGTTCCAAGTAAATGGAAGGAGTCTCATTTAACTCCTCTGCATGCCCGTTCCCAGTTGTTCATTTTTTTCACCAAAGAAGAAATAGAACTCATTTTTCCCTCCCACAGAGGGTGTGAAAGAGAGGGTCTGAAACAGCAGGCTCCTTATTTAGAAAGCTGAATTTTATAAGGTCTGTAACTTCCCCAAGATGGGTCACATTCTATTAATTTCCCTCTGTAGTTTGATAACAGTTGAGTGGGACTTTACTAAACACTCTTTACTCTGTCAACTGCTCCTTCTAGGACTTGTTTCCTAGACATTTTACCAGATAAGATTGTCTGATATCAGTTATTTTTGAGACTTATGCTGTGTGGGGTTTTTTTGAAGTGCCCTCAGATGGATTGTTTCATTTCTATAACTTTTCCTATAGCAACATCAAGATGGCTAGTTACTAGATAATTGTCCAATATGTATGTATTTAATAAAAATACTAAAGGACTCCATGTACCAATATATAACTTAAATAACATTCCTGGAAAAAAATATAAGGAACATGAAGAGGGAAGAAGAAAGTGAAAAGTAGCTTGTTACTTTTGGGGACTACAAATCCCAGAGTTCATAGCCATTATGGTCTTCCTGGCTGGAGGATTCTGGAATTTTAATACCCCAAATATTTCTTCCATGCTGTGGTCTAGGGCAGTGGTCCCCAAACCCCGGGCCGCGGACCGGTGCCGGTCCGTGGACCGGTTGGCACCGGGCCGCCTGGGGAGGCTGGGGAGGCTCCTCCCCTTTTCCTCCGCCGCCCTCCTCCTCCTCCTCTTCTGTCCCGCGGGCAGCCGGAGGAGGAGTCGCCACCGCCGGGCACGGCGCACGGGCGGGGTGGGGGGAGCCCGGGCTCCTGGGCGGGTGGGCCCCGCCTCCTCCTCCTGTCGGCGGCCGCGCGCCACGGCAGCCGCCCGGGTTCGGCCGCGACTCCGCGGCCGGTGGCGGGGCGCCCGCCGCCGCCGTGGCCGGCTCGGCAGTCCCGGTGGCGCCCTGGGGCCGGAGACGCCACCCCCCACCGGCCTCCCTCCCCTCCCCCCGCCCGCTCGCCCGCCCGAAGGCCGCAGCCGGAGGCAAGCGGCAGCGCGCAGAGGTGCCCCCCGAGGCGGGCGCCCCGCCGCCGGCCGCGGGCGCCCCGCCGCCCGGCCGCAGAGCCACAGCCGAACCCGGGCGGCGCTGCCGCGCCACGGCCGCCGCAGCCCGCCTCGGTTGGGGCACCTCTGCGCCGCCGCTTTCCGGCCGCCCGACTGGAGGAGGAGGCGGGGGCCGCCCGCCCAGGAGCCCCGGGCTTCCCCCCGCCCGTGGTGGGAGCGCACGCCCGACGCCCCCAGCCAGCAAGCGCGCTGCTGCCGCCGCCACCGCCGCTGCTCCCGCCGCCGCCGCTGCTCCGCCGCCGCCGCCGCCGCTCCGTGGCCCCCAAGGTACACACCCCAAGCCCCCGCACCTCCCCCTCCCCTCCTCCCTCCCCCTCCCCCACCCCCCACACCCTCCCCTGCCCCCCACACCCCATCTCCCCCTCCCTACCCCCACCCCCAGGCCACGGGAAAATAATAAAATAAATACCGGTCCCTGGAAACAAAAAGGTTGGGGAGCACTGGTCTAGGGTACACCAACAGTATGACTTCATATGAGGCACCTGTATGTGAGCGACTAGTTTAACCTTCCCAAATATGACATTCTATGTTTATTTTCCATGAAATATATCTCCACTGAGAATAGCAATGTGAGTCTAAAATTCCAGTGTATAATTTTATGCCTCTTGTTTGTTTCCCATATTTGTTTCTTCCAAAGATATTATAAACCATCTTTATGGCTAAAAACTTCTCAAGGTAAATTATGCTGACAACATTGTTTTTAAAAAAAATCAAGATTAAAGGAAATCTATGAAAGCCCGGGGAAATAAAATCAGATTAATGCTGTGATGAATACCAGGCAGGCCTCCCTGAAAAATATGATTTGAAGATGAGATGCCACAGCAGTGAAGCTGACATTTCAAGACTACTCATCTCATAGATCAGTGGTGGCGAACCTTCGGCACTCCAGATGTTTTGGACCACAACTCCCAGAAAATCTGAGCCTAGATTGCCAGTGACTGTGGGAGTTGTGGTCCAAAACACCTGGAGTGTCAAAGGTTCGCTACCACTGTCATAGATAAAGGAGGGCCCTGAATGAGGCTCTTGGTACCTAGACAGGTTTACACAGGAAGAAACGGCCCAGCAGGTGTTCTCCTCTTAAGCATTTAGAACTCTTGGTATTAAGGTTCAGGCTTTCAACTGGCCTCAGAAACAGAGCATGCACTGATCTAGTAACTTAGTGTAATTTCAGAATGACAGTGATACATTCCACATGTTCACTTCCATTTAATCTAAAATGCAGCAGCAAGGTTACTTAGAGTAGTTTCTAGACCATCCCCAAGAGTAGTCCCTCAAACGGACTATTTTCCACGTGCACTGAGTTGTCAGTATGAAATTTCAGTAAGCATATTGGCAAGGTTGTTTGGTGTTTGAAGTCTGAAAGCCAGCTTGACTCCTATGTCTGGAAAATATGTATTACAATGTTTTATTAAATATCATGTACACTGTTCCCCCTCCCCCATATTAGATTTGAATTAATATAAGGGCTTGTTATTTGAACACAACTTTCTCTTCTTTTCTTTTATAAGTGAAAAACAAAACACCAGAAATCCAATAGGAATAAAACTATTTGGATTTGAAAATACTTCACTGGCTGGGTGTGAATAGTTTTTCCACTTGGCTGGGGGTGTTCAGTTTGGAAATGTAATTACTTGCATACACCCTTTCCCATGGCCTGTTACAAAGGAAGTGTCTCTTTCCACTCATGGTATAAGAAATAATGGGTGAAGTTTCCAGTGAAACCCATGGCTTAATGGTAGGTATTATTTCACTGTGACACTGCATAAACAACCATGAACAGGTTTGTTTCTAATTATTATTTTTGAAATTATCCAGTCTGTAACTGCTAATGCCACGATTACAGCTGGGAAATTGGATTTAGGTCCTATCCTCACATATAGCCAATGCATAGCTTGAAAACCATGGCTGAAATATGTCTGTGAAGATTCTCAGTCATCCAGGTGAGTTTATCTGGAAGTTGAGTCATGGCTACTGGACTTCTTTTTTGAGAGATAGAAACGTTTCGCTGTTCATCCAAACAGCTTCATCGGTCTTGACTGAAATCTTGTTGCTTAGTGTACGTTCATTGAGTCAATGAGGATTGTGATTTAACACCTCAGTAAGTTGAGCACATCCGATCTTGCCTCATCTCGGAAGCTAGACAAGGTTGGGCCTGGCTAGTACTTGGATGGGAGATCACCGGGGAATACCAAGTGCTGTAGGCTGGAGTAGGAACTGGCAAGCCATTTCAGTATTCCTGCCAAGAAAACTCCATGGGCGTGAGGTCACGAAGAGTCAGTCACGACTGTAATGTCACAACAACAACAACAACAAAACAAGTTCTATTGATTTACTACTCTAGTTGTGACTTGCTACTACACAAAGCAACATAAATTGAGCCAGTGTATCACAAGTGACATACTTGCAGCACGTTGTTTTCGGGAATCTATGAAAAAATGACACACCTTTTCCAAAGTAGCTTGACAAGTAGTTCGATCCTTATCCCCCTACTACCACCATCACTGCTATCTGGTGTAAAGAATAACATTCATTTGTTATATTTAAGTAACATAGACACTTTGGTAGATTAACCCCCCTGCCCAACCATGCACCCATGGCAATTTTAGGCCCTTTTCATTTTTAATGTTTTAAGCCAACGAGCAATTAAATGACTTACTGAGGGTAATACAGTATGAGCTGATTTAATAGCTAGTGTTTATCATTTTGCAGTCTTCCTTGGCTCCTGTTGCTTTTTAGTAAATTTGGTTTTGTTTTTTCATTTTGTGTTGCCTTGAGCCTTTGAAATGAAGGACAATACCCACACTTATTAAATAGGTTTAAAGTGGATATTAAAAGAAAGCTCTCTACCACTTTGATCAGCTTACACAATCTTTGATGAAAGTTGTTACACAACTGCCATAGATATTCTTGGTAGGGTTTAGAAGAAAGAGATTTTCAGCAGTGGTACCAAGACTCAGAGGCTCTGCCCTTAACACGTTGGTATAGTTCAGCCACCTGTCACATACGTTCAAATCTTTTTGTTAAATGGATATCTTGTTTTTCCCTAGGGTTGCAGTGTTTTTATTTTATCCTTTGTTGTGTTTTTTTTGTTCTGGAGATATGACTGTTTGCTGCTCAGATGTATGCTTGTCCTCTTTATACATGTTGGGCTTAATTATTTTCTTGGGCTTCGTTTTTATTTTACTATCTTGAAGCTTTTAGTAAGAAAGTAGTCTAAAAATATAATCCAGTAGGACCCCTTTATCTGCAGGAGCATTATCCACTGATTCACTTACCCAGAGTTTGAAAATATCAAAAATACTAAAACAAAAAACCTAGAATAATATAGATTTTTAAAGATGAAGTTACCAGACATGGCTACTAGAGACAGCCAGAGACCCTGCTCTGTAAAATAATTAACTATTAAAATAGTGTTCATTATAATCCATGTTTTTCAGCATCTGAAGGCAATTTCCCATGGATACAGGGGTCTGCCTGTAAATGTAAATTAACCAGCATAGTCAGGGAGCTGTGATAAAAATCACAAATGTATGGGACAGATAATAATGAGAAAGGGTCCTTTTGGAGAGAAAGGCAGGATAAAAATATTTGAAATAAACTGCTGTATTTGGTTTTGGTAGCTGTTGCTCTGTCATTAATAAATCTGATATGCACTTCTGCAAGTAACTTTTGGAAGAAATAGTGCAATCCCAGAATTGATTAATTGGTTTTCAATGCATTCATATGGGAAACCACGTTTCAAGATACAAAAATTTCGAGATACGAAGAGTCCCATAGAATGTGTTAATTTTATATCTCAAGGCACCACTGTATCAAATTATGAAAGACCATTCTCTTCTGCTACCTTGTATTAAATTTGGCATTCTCTGAAATTTTCTTAGCTCAGTAATCAGATTCCTTGTTAACTTAAGTGGGGGAGTAAGTTTAATAATCTCTGGCATACCCATTAAAGGATGATGGAAAACAGGACTAGGGATGGATCTTAACTTAGCCTTGGAGAATATTTTTTTCAGAATATGTAATACAAGGAGAGATGGAGCAATATTTCGATGTCTTAACCTGGTTTACCTTTGCAGAATAAACACAGCAGTGTAATACTTCTCCCCTCGTTTCTCCATGTTTGTGATATTTCTTTTTGTTTTTCTAAAGAGATGTTCTGCATTTTGTGCATTCCAGTAAACATGCAACATTTAAAACTGTGGTAACAGTCATTTGTTGCATGGGCTAGTTAAAGTAGAAGCACTGAATGGATTTTTGTGTCTTTGCAGTCGAATCAGCAAGTGCTTCTGAACTTGCTGGGTGTCCCCTTCTAGCTTCACAATGGAAGAAGATGCTATTTTGGAGAGAGATACTTGCACAAATTGTGGAAAGCACAAAGCAAAAAATGCTTGTGGTCTTTCCAGATCGCACAAGATGGTCAGATTCTGAGTGTGGCCTGAGGTTGTTTTCCCTATCTTGTCCCAAACTGTGCCATTGTCAAAATTTCGTTACATCCAAGTACCTTCATTGGTGAAAATAAAAGTGCTGGTAAATGCTGGAATAAGGACTCAGTGTTCTGTTTCAGTCTCAGTGAAATTCCAACTGTGTTATCAAGTTAAAACACCAGAAAATAGAACACTTTGTTTTATAAGTAGGCAGTATGTGTTACAGCACATCTTAAAAATGAACAGTTATTAACATAGGATAACTGTGCAGATTTGGAATAAATAAATGCTTATTGCTTCCTTTGTCTGCATAAATTAGAGCCATTGCTAGCAAAGATAAAATTCACATCTGACAAGACTAATTTGCATTGCTTCAAGGTGTTTAAAGTGGATGAGACTTGTACCACATCCAAGAAATGCAAAGTGGGCAGGTCAGTTTGTAGGATTTTTTTTCCTTCTTAACTTGTGACAGTCACATAAGAAGAGGTTAAAATGCTCAAAGCTGTGTGTTAAAATGAAGCTAGGCTTAAAACAAAGACTTGCACTCCTGGCTGCATTGTAATTTGGAATGTATTCTGAATAAAATATAGCAAGTCAAATGTTAAATTTTCAGATTGCTGTTCCCAGAGTATTGGCCATGTTGGCTGAAGTGTTCTAGGACCTGTGTAGTCCAGAAAAAAATCCTATCAACATGTTTTCCATCTCCAAAGTGGCATATGTCCAGATTGAAATGACCAGTACTAAGGAATATTCTTCCTCAATCGAGCATCTTCAAGTTATATTACAGCTCCCAGCATTCCCAACCAACACAGCCCTTAATTGTACTCATTGTGAATTATATACCGTACATTGTGGTCCACCACATCTCAAGGTGCCAATTTGAAGAAGACCGCTGAGTGTGTTATCCTTTTTCCTACACAAAGCAAAGCACTTTAAGTAGTCTCTGAGCGGTTTACAGTTTCATTACAGTATGCAGGCTACACATTGCCCCCCCCCCCAGCAAGCTGGGTACTCATTTTACCGACCTCGGAAGGATGGAAGGCTGAGTGAACCTTGCACCTGCTACCTGGGATTGAACCCCAGGTCGTGATCACAGTTTTACCTGCAGTACAGGCACTTGTTTTCTTGATTTGATGGTTCTCCAGTGTATGAAAAAAAATCTGTTGCAATTTCTTTCATGAGAAGCACAACCAACTTTGTGTATGATTCCCCTGCCATCATGATGCCTGAAAGTTGTTAATAAGGCGAGTTTATGGTTTAACCATAGTATTATTGGATAACCCAAGTATTGTTGGAATAGCTTGTAAACCTTAAATTGAAAGTGCAAAGAATTCTTTGCATCAGTAAGAGCAGGGGATTTTGTTTATTCTACTTAAACAAAATAAGAAAGGAAAGAAAGGAAGAAGGAATCTGGAATCTATGCATTTTGTTTCAAGTGCGCAAAAAGGATGTAAGGGCTATTGAGGCTATTACACCATCCAATAAGTAATACCTTGGTTTATGAGTAAAGTGGTACCTTGTAAAATGAATGCCCCGTAAGATGAAGAACTCGTAGGACCAACAAAAAAAATCTGGGACTGAAGGCTGCTCCTAGCTGCCTGACACCAAGCTGATTTTGACAGCTAGGGGCTGTCAGGAGGAGCCTTCTAGGGGGAGGGGGAGGCAACGGAGACAGAGATTGGTGCAATCTCTACCTCTGCCACCTCGCCCCCCCCCTCTTCCTTCTCTTTCTCCTCCTAGCTGCTTGGATCTCTTTGCTGGCAGCCTCCGGGCCTTGCAAAGAGATCCAAGCAGCCAGGAGAAGAAGGAGGCAAGGTGATGGGACAGCCACCTACCCTTCAGCTGGGTCTCCACGCAAAGACCCAGGCAGAGGGTGGGTGGCAGCTTGTGGGCTCATTTGTAGCTGCATGTTTTTCCATGGGAAATTTGAAAGCCTTGTCCCTGAGGCAGGCTGCTCTGATGCAGGAAGGGAGCGAGCGGGTGAGTCATCTGTTGCCTGCTCCCCCTGCCCGCTGGGTTGAGGCAGCCAGCAAAAGGGGGAACCTTTTCTCCTGCCACAACCAAACAAAGAAGGGGAAAAGCTTCCCCCCTTTGCTGGGTCAGGGGTAAACCCCCTCAGTCAATGGCAGCTGAAGGCTGCTCCCTACAGCCCCCAACAGGTGATTTTGACAGCTTGGATCTGTCAAAAGCAGCTGTCTGTCAGGCTGCCGGTTGATTGAGAGTTTGTTTCTTTGTTTGTTTGTTTACTTTTCTGACCTCTGGAATGGATTAATTGGTTGATATGGTATTCCTATGGGAAACTGCATTTCTCAAGACGAATTTTTTGTAAAATGAAAGAACCTGTGGAACAAATTAATTTTGTCTTAAGAGGTAGCACTGTACATTGATCTATGACTGTTTTGCAAGATGAGCAACCATTTCTGATCAATTTTGCTTTGATCAATGAGCAATGTGAGCACGAATAGGTCCCATGATCACAAGTGAGCCAATGGTGGCTGTCTCCCTCCTTCCCTGTAAAAACTGAAATGAATGGCCCCAAACCATTTCTTGTCATGGTGCAGATATTCAAGTGTATATATGCCTACAAATCACAATTTATTATTGTTACATTAAAAACACAGTAAAATCCAGTTGTTAGTCCCAATCAGAGCAGATTCTGCAGCCAGGTACCTAAATCATGGTGTGGATGTGTACTTGTAAGCAACTTCTTTTGTGAGTTTTGGCATTTTGTGTGTACAGTATGTGGTCTATGGGGCCCCAGAATGAATCATCTGAGTTCCCATTATTTCTTATGGGGAAACTTGCTTTGATATATGAGTGCTTTGGTTTGCAAGCATGTTTCCGGAACAGATTATGCTCATAAATCATGGTATTACTGTATATGTATGCTGGAAAACTACGATTGAAAGAAAATGTTCATTGTGCACTTTTGAGATATTGCACATAATAAAACAAAATATTTTAATAATTGAAGATACTGTCATTTGAGGAACCAAATAATACCAATGAAGGCATTTTAACAACCTTCTCATACATATTAAACTACAGTAATTCCCAGTTATGATTATAACTGGACAGTTTCTGTGATATTCCTTTGTCATCCCATTGGTTTGTTTTTGCCTTGTAACTAGAATACAATACAGTAAGTGTCTTGAGAAAAAAAGGTTGTCACCTTTGCAGCTCCTCATGTAAATGTGTACCTGGCATGCCAGTCACTAATCACCCTCTTAAATAGCAATTATTTTAGTTAATGCTGCTGTTTCTGGGAGAGCCAGCCTTTGTGTCAGATATTTCTGGTGTAAATAATTAACTGATGTTATCGAAGTATGAAAACACATGAACTTCTGAGAACAAGATCTGCCCTGACCTTGGAGGCTTCAGAATAGCTTCCTTCCTGCCCTTTTCCTTTACTCTCAGTGCCCATTAGGGATGGGCAATTCGTTTCAGAGCTAGTAGGTTCTGAAATGACCCACAGAAATCCAAGTGGTGCTCGGAACCATCTGACACACAAACAGCCAATGCAGCCAATGTCTTACCTTTCCCTGGCCTCGTGCTGGGTTAAATTCCGACAATGAAGCAGGCTGCTTCTTCTCCATTACACTTTGTCCTCAACTTTGATTACTCCATCGTGCTGGCCAATCAGGAGCTGTGCAGGGACAGGCATCATCCCACCTCCCTGTCTGATTGGCCAGCACCATGGAGCAGGCAAAGATGACGTTGCAGCCTGCTTCCTCGTTGGAGTTCAGCTCTGTGCCAGCACAGAGAAAAGTAATACATTGTCTGCATGCATGACAGATGGTTCTGAGCACCATCCGGGCTTGTTAATTGCCCATCCCTAGTACCCATAATACTTGTGATGGGAGTAGGGGAGGCAGATAAAGAGTGTTTCAAGTTTTAGAAGCTGAAAGGGTCATAAAGGTGGAAAAATCCATTTTGGTTAAAGGCTACATGTATAGCCAGGCTCTCTGTTTCATGAAACTTGGCTCATCATCAGCTTTGAACTGTGTTGGCTATGTAGAACCTGTAAGTTTCAAGGCATATTGGTTGAAGAGGAAGAAAACAGGAAATGGAGAAACATTCAAATTATTTTTTGAATTGTTGTTGCTCAGTTGTTCACCATCAAAGTGTTCCAGACA
Organism: Phrynocephalus forsythii; assembly: GCA_029282475.1. Classification (NCBI taxonomy): domain Eukaryota; kingdom Metazoa; phylum Chordata; class Lepidosauria; order Squamata; family Agamidae; genus Phrynocephalus; species Phrynocephalus forsythii. The sequence continues at coordinate 98,134,436 of JAPFRF010000005.1, forward strand.
CCATGATCATGCTGGTTTTGGGATTTTGAAACTCAACATCCAGAAAAGTAACTTTTTAAGCTGTTATGTTTGGCCAATGGGGTGCTTTCCTGAAATTTTGAAAGATGTATGAGCTGTCACTTCCTGCTGTGACAATTGCAAAAAGGCCTTGATATTTTCCCTGCTAAAGAAAAGGGGGTAGGGGATAAATTATTCAATGGGAAATAGCCACAATGGAAGCAGTTATGCCTCTCAAAACATCAGTACTTCTTTTTAAATAAAGGTCACTTTGGCTAAAAACAGCAGCGGCAGCAGCAGCAGCAGCAGCAGCAGCAGCAACAACAACAACAACAACAACAAACTGATAATTATTTGTTTTAAAGCACTGAACCACTTATGTAGCATTTCTTGCTGTTTGGAAAAAACCAAAATGGTAGCCTCCTTGACAACTGACTGAGGGACTGCTTGCTTTTACAAAACAGTTTGATCATTCATCCTGTAGCTCATTGTAGTTGAATAATATAAGGCAGTGATGCAGTGGCGTAGTGTGGATTGCCAGCAGAGGAAGACAAAGTGGATAGTGGGAACAAGATGTCGGAGCAGTCTTTAGGGGTGGAGACTAGACATGGGCATGACTCGGTGAAATTGTCGTTTCCGTTTTCGATTATCGTTTCCGTTACGTAATGGAAACGGTAACGATAATTAAGCTGTCAGAACTCGAACTCGAACCGAAAAAAGAAAAATTTGGTCGGGTTTTTCATTTCCGTTTGTGGCATCACAGCAATCACGCAATGCGAACCACAGAAAAAGTTTTTAAAACTTTTTTTTAAAAAACCTGACTCCCTGCCAAAAAAGCAGGCGAAAATATGCCTGCCTGAGGCTTTGCCACCTACCAGAGGGGTGGTTTCAGGGGGGTCCCCGGCCTTCCCCCCCTCTTCTCCTGTCCTGGGCTGCTTGCACCAGGCTGGGGGGGGGTTCATCCTCATCGTCTCGCCAATGCCATGCGGTGGGGGGGGATCCAAAATGGCGACTACAATTTTTCTTTTGAAATAGTGGTAAAAAATCACACCAAATCACCACAGAAACGTGAAATTTATTTATTTTAAATGCGTGAATTTTTATAGTAGCAGCAGTGGGTTTTTTTTATAGCAATAAAATGTTGTATTGATTTTATTTTATTTTATTTTATTTTTTATTTTTTTAGACCTGCCCATTTGGGCTGGGCATGGGATGGGACCATGCAATTTTTTTGAACCATTCCACCAATGGCATCGCCAGGTTTTTGACTGACACTTCTGGATGTCTCATCACAGTCGGATGTATGGATGTGGTTGAGGGAGGAGGGCTGGCTGCTGGTGCTGGTGTGATCCGATCGAGATTGAGGAGGGAGGCTGGAGGCTTTAGGATTTAAGTTAGGCAGGCAGGGAGGGAATTGAATTTAGAAAATAATTTCTTTGATTCCCTGCAGCTTTGTCTGCTGAAGGGAATAGCAGTTTATTCTTTATTTCTTCTCTGGCAGTTTGTGAGGATTTTTTTCTGATATTGGATAAAGGGGGAGGTTCAACTGGGAGTGGGAGGTGTGGATTTATTTTAAATATATATTATATACTACCATTTATTTTCTCTTTTTCCAACTTCAATTTGCTTGCACACACACACATTTGGGGTGCAAGCCAAGAACAGAACCTCTATCCTAAGTAATATCCTAACTGCCCACTCGCCCGGCCACCCGTGCCACCACCCGCCTGTGGCCCACGCCGCCACCCACCCACTCGCCCGCCCATGGCCGCCGGCCACCCATGGCCCCCCGCAACCACCGCCCGCCCGCACCTCCCCCCTGCCACCCGCCCCACCCGCCGCCTAGGGCGCAAAAACACCTAGCGCCGGCCCTGATTGCGGGACACCCAATGCTCTGAGAAGTCAAATCGCTCTAAATCGTGGTGGAAATGACAAACGACAAACGGAAACAACAAATTTTTGAAAAATTTCACGACAAACGGAAACGACCCGAAACGGACCCCTTCCGACAAATGAAAACTCAAAATGTCTTTTTTTCTGGTTGTGCCCATGTCTAGTGGAGACTGAGGTTTGTTTTTTATAATACCCACAGGAGGCCCAACCCCCGGGGGTTGTCTTAAAAACAATAACAAAAACAAACAAACAAACAAACCAGTGAACCATTTTTGGTCGACTGGTTCAGGATGGGGAAATTTGTGGCTCATGAGTGTTCATCTATTTTGGTGGCTTGTCCCAATCTTGTAGGGATGGGGGGTGGTTGGCTTGAATTTTGAGAAGAGGGGGCTGTGGGGTTGTTGGGGGGGGCTGTTTTGCTCTCCTTCCATGTGTATGTGAGTTTTTCTTGCTTGATTTTTTTATTTTTTAAAGTTATTTGGGAAACCTATTGTGGTATTATTTCATTACAAATGTATATTTTGGTAGATTTTTTGAGACTGTTTTGAGACTGTGTGTGTTGGCTATGGACTTTTTTTGTGCAGTAGGTTAGTTTTCTATTGTCTTGACCCTGAATTTCCGTAACAGTTTTTAAGAGTTCTGTAGTGCTTTTGGAGTGCCACTAAACAGAAATGTGAAAACTGAAATGAATGGCCTTAAACTGGTGTATGTTTTAGTGAAAATCAAAAGTACTAGTGCATGAAAAACATGGAAACAGAGGAGGCAATACCAAAAAATCCTGTAATGAATAATTACAAAAATTTTCAACATGCACTTTCTTAATACAATGGTACCTCTACTTACGAGTGACTCTACTTACAAGCAATTAGACTTAAGAGCAGAAAACCATTGCCGTTTTAACTGCTGCCTTACAAATTTTGGATGCGGTCTGCTCTACTTACATTTTTTATTATTTTATTATTTTCTATTATTATTTTATTTTTTAGATACGGCTGCTCTGCTTATGAATTGTTTGACTTATAAGCACGTATTTGGAAGGGATTAAACCCGTAAGTAGAGGTACCACTGTACACTGTTAAATGGATGTTTCAGGGCCATAAAAACAAATATCACAGCCCCACTAGGAAACTGCCTGTGTTTACACAACTGTTTTTCTCACTAATGGTCTGTGTATGAATGACTATTATTGGTGTCCATGTTTGACAAATATCACTGACAGTAAAACACACTTGCCCTGGATGGAATCAGAATCCCATCAAATTCCAGTGTTGTCATCTTTCGTTTCAAGAATGTGTGGAATCACTGCCTTATTCTGACATGAATGGGCTTAATGTAGGTGTACTCTTTGGGAGATGGGGGTGTTGTGTAACTTCAAAAGAGGCCTGTGCACCATGGTCCATTAAGACAAATGGGACACTGTGTCATCTCAGGCTCCAGCTCCTCCCGATTAGCCTAATTCTGCCTGCCTCCTTACGAGAAAGGTGTTTTTTTTTAATCTGCTCCTTAGCTGAGGTACAATGAATGAATACCTGAATATCTCTGTGCATATGTTTTCCATCAACCACAGCTGCTATTGGTATGAATTCCTGTTCCTTTGTAGAGCTCCATGTCAGAAAATGTCCAGTAGTGTTTTTTGTGTTCCATTTTAGTTTTGCTCCAGTCCCTACGTCAGTACTTCCGCATTATATTTCTCTTAGTCTCTCCCATCCTTCTATATGTTGGACTGCTAGAGGGACATAAGGAGGATAGTTAACCAGTATGCTGCTGAAACCAAGGGGGATTAAAACAGTTGATGTCTCAGTGAAATAGCACTTTTAACAAAACAGGAAAGTCCTGCTAGATCTAAGCAGGAAAACCCAGAGTGTATTTCAAGCATATCTGATTCAGAATTTTTCTAGCCTTTAAAAGCCAATGGTTGTTCACATATTTTTCTACTAGAGATGACCATTATTGGACCTACCAAAATTATCAGGAATTTCCTTCCTCCCGTAATGATCCTTTAAATGTTCAAAGCTAGTGGCTTAGAAATTAAGTTGTCAAAAAGAACATTCTAATGTCATATCTTCCTTCTGCAGAAAGGTCACTGTGTGATTTTAGACAATCTGCAGAAGTATCATGTTGGGTCTGTATTGGAGGGTTGTTGCAAAAGTAACTGTACTCAAATATATGGCCTACTTATATTTTGTGATTAGTCATAGTTATTACTAATAACATATTGTCAAGTCAATTCTGACTTGTGTGTGTGTGTGTGTGTGTGTGTGTGTGTGTTGTGTCATTACAGTTGTGAACGACCCTTCATGACTCCACGACCATGGAGTTTTCTTGGCAGGAATACTAGAGTGGTTTGCCAGTTCCTGCTCCAGGCGCCTACAAGCACCTGGTATTCCCTGGTGGTTGCCCATCCAAGTACTAACCAGGGCCGACCCTGCTTAGCTGACATATAGTGACCCTTTTCAGGGTCTTCCAGGTTGATAATACTCAGACATGGTTTACCATTCCTTTCTTCTGGGGGCCCTCTGGGATTGTGCAGATTGTCTCTACTCTAGGAGCCACCATGAGAAACTGAACTCTCAACTTCTGGGTCTGTGGCCAGATACCTAAACCACTGAGCTATCCAGCCAGCTAGAGTGATTTATTAGTTATTGACTCTCTTTGTATTACATTTTTCATCCAATAGCACACCTGACTCTTCTCCACTACCCTTTGTCCTCAACTTTATGAAGTATAGGCTAGGTTGGGAGGGAGTGGTTAGTTCAAAGACATACAGCCAGTTTCATGGATCACTTGGAATTGGAACCTCTATCACTCAAACCCCAGTCCTGGACTTGAATAATCACAGTATAACCTCTGAGCGGAGTGGCAAGTAATGAATGACAGAGGGTGAGAGAGATCTGAAACCTGCTAATGCTGCAGTCTTGTTGGCATGCTCTCTTCTACACAGCTTTAAAAAAAGAAAAGAAATGTAAAGACATGGGAAATCTAATGATGGTTATCCAGATCTTACCTGCCATCGTACACATGTGACTGTGAACAAAAGCAAAATTAGTGTGAACAAACCACTCGTAGAGTTTCTCTTTCTACAGATCAGGAGAATATGCATCACCCGGATTCCCTCTCTTGAGGAAAAGGTGGGCTGTAAGTAAAATAAAGGCAGGCAGACAAGCTAGATATGTTTTGCAGGCAGCATTTTTTTCTCCTCGTCAAGGCACAACTCAATAGGAGCAAATCTAGCAACTTCACCTGGAAAGATAGGTGAGCAGTAATCCCTCCTGTAAATTGCTTTCATTTTTCTCTTTCAACCTTTGACAAAGTGAATACCTAGCTCAGCAAGTTTTTGTTGGATCCTATTTGTCTTGTGAAAGAAGCTGTCATCCGTGAGCCTGGCTAGGTGATTCTGCACAAGAAATTAAAATAAATTTTGTGCTGATCTCATTTAACATGACAGGTCATTGTCAACCTGGTTTATTAATTCTCTGGTCAAAATCTGAGGAATGTTCTCCCAACAATCCTTGTTTGGGAGAGGAGGTTCTTAGTAGCACTACCTTGAATGTAGTAGGAGATACTTTGGAGAGATTCTGCATTATATATACAGTAATCCCTGTTTATCGTGGGGGTTAGAGACCTGACCCAACCTGCGATAAAGGAAAATCCACTGTATGCGGAGGCTGGGTCGGGTTGGGACCGGGGGGGCCTGTCTGGAGCTTCCTACACTTAGCGTAGGTCTGGTGCTGTCCCAAACATGCTTCAAATGGGTGTCCTGGGCCTGTCGGTGGCCCCAGAAATGGTTTTGGGTGATCCTAAAGGTACTACCGGTTTTTCAGGAGTTACTTCTGGTTCGCTGGAAACTATTAAGTGCAGAAGGCTTCAAATAGTCCCACGCAGCTTGTCCCAGGGACCCTTGTCTTCAGATACTGCGGTCCCGCAATATGCCGGGACCGCAGTATATGAACTGCAAAATATTGGGAGATGACTGTATGCAGTGGTATCTCTTTAAACGAATTATATTCCTTCTACAAGTCAATTTGCTTTAAGAAAATTTTATTTTATGAAACACAATTTCCCATAGGAATGCATTAAAAATGGATTAATCTGTTCCAGAGGCTATGGATCACTTTGTTTTAGGAAAATTTTGTCTTACAAAATGCGGTTTCCCATAGGAATGCATGGGGAATGGATTAATCCATTCCAGAGGTTAGAACAAAGACATAACTAAGGGGGGGTATTCTGAATACATGCAGAATCGTTTTTCATCTTGCAAAGCATCCCATAGGGAATTATTTTGTCATGTGAAACATGCCTATTCTGGGAATTTTTTTTCTTACTGTGAGTTTTTTGTCTTATGAGGCATTTGTCTGGAGAGTAACCACTGTATATCGATCCGATGGCACACCATTTTATATATATAATAATCATTTCTTATTTAAAAGTAAATATTTTAATTATTGAATCAATTTATATATACTATTTATAGTGTCTTTGTTCATGGTTCTTAATTTAAAGGATAAGAACTTTTTAGTTAATTTATAAATCAACTAAAATCATAAATCAATTAAAAGCAATATCTTATCCTTTAGATAACAAGAAACACAAATAAAGTCACTATATTTATTAATAGATTATTATATATAATTAGTATATACAGAGGTGCCTCGAGATACAGGGATCTGGTGTCACAAAAAACTCGAGATATGAAAGGAAACTCCATCCAAGGAGCAATGCATCCTGGGAATGGAAAACTTCTGCAAAAACTTGAGATAAGAAAATTTCCTACAGACAGCCCTGAAATACAAAAGTTTTGTGAAAGACTTCAATTCCCAGGGTGCATTGCGCCTCATTCAGATTCATGATATGAAAAATTTCCCAATATGAAACATCCTGAGGAATAAATAAATTTCGTATCATGAGGCGCCACTGTAATTAGTAGTGGATTGGCTAGCAATACCTTGGTTTATGAGCATAATTCATTCTGGAAACAATGGAGCAGTTGGCACTTGATCTCCATGTATGTCCATTGTTGTGGAAGCAACAACAGAGAAGATGCCAACCAAAATGAACATGTGTATGAGGAACATCAACATTTATATTCTGATATATCAGGAAAACCTTACAGGAAAAGATTGTTATGGCCCACTAGCCTAGAAAAGAAGGCTCTAATGTAGAACTTGTAGAATTTTCTTCTATCTTGTTACACTTTCTGGCTGTCAGAGATTTATCAAAATGCAGATGTTGTCATTTACACCCATATGTTAACATCTGCATGAGACCATCCACTGTAAAGGCATCCATTCCACTTTAAAGGCATCTTTAAAGACATAACTTCATCAGCACTTTTTTTCTTGGCTTGCTTCGAGCAAAGGCTGTAAACATCTGTTTAAAAGATTTAAAAAAACAAATCAAGAGCAAACAAAAGCAGCAGCGCTGCAGGAACTTCAAAGCTTACAAGGATCATGACTGTACATCAAATCTTACTAAGCAACTGAAGAGATGATTGGGCAGAATTTGCTGAGCATCCTTGAAAGGTGATATTCTGCAACGGTGACTGAGGACAAATCACATTCTATGAAAAATATGTATTTCTTGCACGTGCAGACAGACAGTAGCTTCAAAACTCCACCCCTGAGCAATCAAACTTCCAAATGAAGACCATGTTTATCTCCCAACATCCAACCACAAAACAAAAAGCAAGATAAAGTAGGACCCCGGTATCCGCTGGGAATTGGTTCCAAACCTACCCATGGATAATGAAATCCATGGATAAGATAGAACGCCAACAACCCACCCCTCCCCCGCCCCAAAAAAACAACTGCTGTTTCGTGACAGTAGCTTGCTTTCTGGCTGCGGGTTTGAGATAGTAGCTTGCTTTCTGGCTGCTGTTTATGACAGTATCTTGCTTTACACTGCTATTTTATGACAGCAGTTTGCTTTACAGCTGCTGTCTGTGAAAGTAGCCTGCTTTGCGGCTACTGAATTATTAATTTAATTTTTTCTGCAAACCGTGGATAACTGAAGCAGTGGATAATGAGTCAGTGGATATGGGGGGGTCCTACTGTAATTTGTAACAAGTGGGATGGAGCAAAACTGTTTTAGGGTAGTCAAATATATTATAACGGAGCGCATATTAAAATAATGTGTTTACTGTATCATCTGATTAGAGCTTGATAAAGTTCTGTGTTGTAAACGCCAGTCATGGCTCAATGAAGTCATCAAGGTTGTTCAGATTTCAGTTTAATTATCAAAGCAGAGATGGTCCTGAAGATGATTATGTCTTGAACTATTCACTATAGGAGTGGGGAATGAATGGCCTTTCAGGGATTGTTGGACTACGGATTCCATCAGCCATAGCCAATCTAATATTACCTATGGTGGAAGATGATAGCAGTTTACTTCCACAATATGTGGAAGATGGTGTTTCATCTAGTGTGTTGATGGCCAAACTATCACTTTAGACTGAGTCTTGTGAGTTGCATCAAGGTATGCTGGAATAAAAAAGTTTGAGGTGTCTCTTCAAACTCTTATTTCTTCTTAGATCCTGGGAAATAAAAGTTTAAGGCCCTCAGTCATCCTCTCCCTGTGTCATGATTCACATTCACTTTTTGTAATAAGTTTATCACAGCCGGATTAAATGGTGTTAACAAAAGCTCAAAATAGGAATTGATGTGTCACCACTCTTCATGGCTAAAGTCTCCCTCTGGACGTCCATTTGACATGATTCTATTAGCCACTGCTATCCTTAATCAATGTGAAAAATCAGTCCACAGCTCCAGTATCTCAAACTGGTCCACGCTGGCTTTTGCAGCAAAGTTGAGATTCAGGAGGCTGCAGGAACCTACTGATTTTTAACAAACATTAGAACCCCACACCACATTTCATCCTATAAATCTGTGTACCCTTCCCCCTAATTAAAAGTGACTCATGGCTCCCCTGGAACATTAGTGTGATCTACGTCCATAGCATGCAATTATCTCTCTCTTCTGCAGCACAGTATAGGCAGCCACTTAGGCATTAATTAACTTGAATGAATTTACTGAGATCAATGTTGGCATCTGAAACAGTTTAGTTTATGCTGTAAATTTGGAAGATAAAAATATGGCCCTGCAGGATTAAGTAATATCGTAATGGCCAGCTTGGAGTGCTGTATCTTTGTCCTTTTCTCTGGCACCTATTGACATGTCATTTTGCTTTTCTCAATCACAAAAAACCCTGATGTTGACTTCTTAGGAACTACAAAATACATTGGATTAAATCAGCTTCCCTGTGTTATTAATCTTGACAGCCTAATAGGAGGCTAATGAATATAGTGTGGTTGGAAAATCAAATGCAATGGGCCCTATGCTTTCTACTAAGTAGGCATTTGGGGCAAAACAAACCAGATAAATAGCAGGAGTGTATTCAGCTTTCAGCACTTTTCAGACTTACTTGGGAGCAAGTCTAACTGAACGAATTTAATTTTGAGGAAATTGGCATAGCATCAGGTAGTTACTTCTCTTGTTTGTGTTTTTTCAAAAAAATCTGATCGTGTTGGAGGTCATGCTAAGTTATAGGGAGCCTTGAGTCCCAAGTAAGTTTTGGACTCATGTGTGAACCAGATAAAGTTTGGAAACATTTTGTTCTAGTTCAGATTACTGCAGTTTGTGTTGTGTGCATCCAATAAATTGTGGTTAATCTAAAGTATGGTTTATACTTTATAGCAGGGGTGTCCAAAGTTTTTGCAAGGAGGGCCAGATTTGGTGAGGTGAAAATGTGTGGGGGCCAACCATTCAGACACATTTGGCCCCCGGCCAGACTTTGCACAAGTCTCTATAACATGCAAGGAGGTGGGGAGGACGCTGCAGCAAGGGAGTCGCGGGCAGGTAGTCTAGGCAGGTGGCTGGGGGGATGGACAGAGGCAGGGAGGGCAGGCAAACCGTAAAACTGCAAGCTGGTGTCTCCATCCAGTATGGGGAGGGGTCAGCTGGTGGAGATGAGTGACAAGCTGAGCCGGTGGGCAGAAGAAGCCGCGGGCCGCTCGAAATTTGAAAGAGGGCCACATTTGGCCTCCAGGCCTTACTTTGGACATGCCTGCTTTATAACAATCTGATTCTTATAAAATTGGCTTGCTCAAATAAAGCTTAAGGTTTAACACTAACTGTTGTTCAGGGTTTAATGAATTTTATTTAATTGACACGAGCAGCGAAAGCTTACAATCTCCTTACAGCGTTGCTAGAAGAGAAATGAAGAGAATATGAGCATGAGTTTGCTCTTATTGTAATGAATATATAGTTTAACACAATGTCTGAACATGGTTACTATCATAAAGATTATTATTTGTGATGGTTCATCTCTTCTTTCCTGCCAATCAGCTTTCAGATTTCAAGATCTTCATGGAATGTCATTCAGAAATACAGTGGAACCTTGACTTACGTCATTAATCCGTTCCAGTGGTCTAGACTTAAGTCAAACATGACTTAAGTCAAACAAACGTTTCCCATAGAAAGTAATGGGAAAGCAGATTAATCTGTTCCAGATGATGAAAAAGACCCCCCAAAACAGCAATTTAACACAAATTTGACTGGGATAGGAGATTCCTTTTGGGGATGTAAATGAAATGTCTCTTCAAAGAGAGGAGGAGGCAGTGGAATTATAGTCCACAAGTTATATGCCTCCACTTTTTAATGTTCATAGGAACAATGTCTAGCATTTAAGTTTTACTTATTTTTAACCTGACGTTCCAAGTTCTGAACAACTCTATGCTTCACATTAGAGTCCCACAACTTTACAGCTCCCCAACTAAAATGCTTCTATTGTGGACCAGACTTCTGCAGCCAGATTTTTTACAAGACTGAGCCGACTGTCTAACCAGCGAGGCCAGCCCCGAGCTCCCGGCCCTTCTTCTCGTCCGGCAGCAGCGGCGGCTTCAGTGAGGCCGAGGACCAGCTCCAGGTGCTCTGAGCTGGCCTCGCCGAAGCCGCCGCTGCTGGAGGAGGAGAAGAAGGCAGGAGCAGTTTGGAGGCGGCAGCCGCAATGCTGGGTTGTGGCTGCCGCCCAATTCCGGTGCCTTGCGCCGGGGCTCCGAGATGTAAGTCAAAGCCTGCGACTCAAGTCAAACAGGCCCCTTCTTGCTGCAAGTCAAATATGATGCAAGTCAAGCAGTATGTAAGTCCACTGTATATGCTTCTTGAAACAAACACTTTTTGTCTTTTATTCCCCCCAGTAGCTTGTCCAGGGAATTGTACTTGGTCTGATAGCATCTGTGAAGAAACTGAGAAATTAGGGAAACATGGAACATGAAATCCACCTAAAAACTTAGAGCCTTCTTAGTAACCGCAAAATAAATGGGATTAAATCTTCTTCCCTATATGTTATTAATATTGCAACTAATAGGAAGCTAATGAATATACAGTGGTATCTCTACTTACGAGCGGCTCAACTTAAAAGCAATTTGACTTAAGAGTGAAAAACCGTTGGTGTTTTAACTGCTGCTTTACAAATTTTAGATGCTGTCTGCCCTACTTATTTTATTTATTTATTTATTTATTTATTTGATTTTTTTGAAATAGGCTGCTCGGCCGCTCTGCTTAAGAGTTGTTCAACTTAAGGACATGCATTTGGAACAGATTAAACTCATAAGTAGAGATACCACTGTAGTATGGTTGATTAATCAAATGCAGTGGGCCCCATGGTTTCTAGTAAGTCAGCATTTGGGGCAAAATAGGTAAATAACAGGTACATATTTAGCTTACAGTACTTTTTTCACGCTCACTTGGGAAGAAGACGAACTGAACAAATTTGCTTTTGAGAAAACTAGCACAGCATTGGGTCATGACTCCCTATCTTTTTAAATATTCTGACCATGTTTGGACGGCATGCTAAGTTATAAGGAGCCTTCTAGAAATCCACCTAGAAAAGTTGAGGCTTCTTTGTAAATGCCTGGGAAAGCTGGCCAAGAAGGCAGGGATCAGTCTCGGCCAAGAATAAAGGGCGAAATGACATCTTGAATTGATCTCCTGTCAAAGAGGGTATCAAAGCAGGTCCACAGAGATCTTACACCTCCACCTCATCTTTAGTCAGATGGGATATCAAATGCCAATCTGCTTTCTTCCCTGGAATCATGCAAATTGAGGAAGTATTACTGCTGTGCTAGGTAGAAGGTTGGAGAATATGTTTGTTTTGGAAAATGTTAAATATTAAGATCTTGATTAAGACAGGTCTGGAATGGATCATTTAAAATATAAAAAGGGGTCAAACAATTGGTTCAACAGCTTGGCCTATCTCTAGGGAGTAGAGATGGGCATGAAATGAACATTTTTTTGTTTTCATAACGAAACGACAAATGAATTTTGTCTCTAAAATGAAACGAAATGAAAAGAAACACCAGAAATTTTGTCGTTCGTTTCGTTTTCATTACGGCAATACATTGAACTGCTTTAAATGCTTTAAAAATCACAAAAAATGAAATAAATGGTAACGAAACGGTAATGAAATGAACGAAAACAAAAATGAATTTTTTGCAAAAAATTCGTGAAAAACAGAAACGAACCGAAACGGACCCCACAAACGACAAACGAAACACCAGTTTTTTTATTCGTGCCCATCTCTACTAGGGAGGAAAGGCTTTACTCACCAGCTATGTAAGCCAAGCCTCATTCAAAGGACGAGCTTTCATTTAGCTGCTGTCAACAATGCCTAGAAGAATGTATTCTGTGTATGTCAAAGGACTACACCGTCTTGACACTAAGATATATGTATCAGATAGAGAAACTTAGATTGCCATTTTCAGGTTTGAACCCTTAAATTACCCTTAGACATTTTGCTTCAATTGTTTTTTTGAAACCTTTTAGTAACTTTTGGAAACTTTTGCCTCTTGACTTTTTAACATTTACCTTCTTTTAATTACATATAAAAATCTCTTCAATCAGCTGCTTAGGTTTTTAGTTTTGCAGATTTGTGGTACAGTAGTCCCCACCACATCATGCTTCATATATTGTGGACCTGGTATATCACAGATTTACCAGGACCGCAGGCACAGGCGGCAGGGCAGCGGCCAGGTGATGCTGAGCCTGGGGCAAGCTCCAGAGCCAGCACGTGGCCCATAAGTCACTTCCAGTTCACTGGAAGCCAATTCTGGTCTCTGTACAGGCTCCAGAAGTCCAGTGCAGGCCCACCATGTTGTCTAGAAATCACTTCTGGTCCACCGGAAGACATTTCTAGGACCTGTACAGTCTCAAGAGGTCCAGCACAGGCCCTGGAAGTAACTTCCAACCCACCAGAAGTCACTTCTGGGCCTTGTACAGGCCCGAGAAGACCACCAGAGGCCTGTTCTGGTCATTGCCAGGCCTGGGGTGAGTACAGGAGGCCCCACACAGGCCTGCCAGTCCCAGCCCAACTCATAGACAAAGGTGTCTGCATAGCATGGATTTTCCTTTATTACGGGTGTGTCAGAAACCTAACTTCTACGATAAACAGGGAACTACTGTACTAAACCCAGGTCTTGCTTTGACCAGCTACTAGGAAATTCAACATTTTTGTGGATGCCAGCCATACCTTTCTTATAAACTAAATATTCAAAACTCAGCCTCATCCAGAAATAAGTTACTCTTGGTCTACATATACACAGTGGATAGTGTTTACTTCTAAGGAAAGTCCAGGAGATCTGATGGTGTGGGTCCTATGTCTCATCTACTTGGCTCTGAATTAATATGTACCATGTGGATTCAGTTCTGTATATGGGCGGCTGTAATTAGAGGTAGTTCCCACACTGGATATTTTTAAAAAAAGGTCCTGTGATCCAGTATCATGCTGTGTCTGAATGGATGTGGAATTATTTGGAAGGAGATTGTTTTTAAAAAGCTGAAACTATATTTCCAACCCATGCATCATTAGATTCCATCCCAGGTTAAGCCTCTTGGGTGAAAATGCCCCAGTCGATGGCTTGTGTCTTTGTTGTTGAATTTTGAAAGGTTATTCTTCCTGATCCCCAGAGAACTCTGCAACAGCTGCTGTGAGCATCATCAGACTGTTAACATGGTGTCAGGCTGCCTTGGAGATCATGTTTCAGACAACAAGACAGGAATTGTTTGGTAGCTTTACTAATTATGATCAGTATGTCTCCCCCTTCCTTTGAACTTCAGGCTTTGGAGAGGCATCTGCCTCGAGGTGGTCATTGAATTCTATGGGCTCTTTTAGAAAAAAACAAAAAAGATAAATAAATTGAGGATTCAGTCTACATCATGTTTTTAAGGTTCTTAAAACAATTAAAGGCAAAACACAAATCTGTTATTCTGTGGAATATTCTATTCTCAATGAAGAGAGGCTTATAAATGATGATGTTGTTTTCATACTGTTAAACATTGAAGGAAGAACATCTGAGAGCTGAAACATAAGTTGTATGCAAATATATGTTGACTCCACCCCACCCCCCAGGATAGCTTCAACTAAGGAAAGAGTGAGAAGCAATCTGTAGATTTGATGCTTTCTCTTGATGGCTGTTCTCCCTAATCCACAAGACACCTTGGGTCCTTTTCCAAGGGGAAAGGTGGGGTAAAATATTCTAAAGTAAATAAATAAATAAATAAATAAATCATCAAATGTATATTTTTGTAAAGGTAGAAAGACTAATTTTAAGAGCAAATTGAGGTTGTTGCACAGATGGGGATTTGAGTTGAGGGACTTGCTGTCAAATCAGACTTATGTCACATTTAGACTTGACTTGAGTTTTTGTTTTGTTTTGCCTGTTCTAATGACTCTAACTCAGGCATGTCCTGACTTCAGCCCTCCTGATGTTTTGGACCACAACTCCCAGAATTCCAAGCCTGTATTTCCAAAAGCAAAGGACTGCGGGAGTTGTGGTCCAAAACATCTGGAGGGCCAAAGTTTGGACATGCCTGCTCTAACTTGACTCATGACACAGAATCCACTCACTCTTCCTTTTTTTTCTGGGAAAAGAGCTTGTTTTTAAGATGGACCCAGACTTGGGGTTGGGAGCATAGACCTAGTAGCATAGACTCAGACTTAAGATTCAATAGCAAAGATTCCAACGGGACTTGGACCCATAGACTTGTCAACACCTCTGGATCAATGAATATCTATTGCTTTCATAGCAAAATAGGACTACTCAGAAATAAGATGTTGGGGCTTTTATTAGATCCTAATTGGAATCCCTGGCCTAGATAGATAGGACAGAAGCCAGCTGGCTTGATGGATGAGGCCCGGGAAGCAGGGAGGCAGGCTCTTAGGTGTTTAGGAAGTTGCCACAATAAATTTCTGACACAGCAGCTTTTTCATAGGGCTGTTCTATAAAAACGGTGGGGAATCTAAAATAGGCAAAATGGACACCCAAGAAGAAATCAGTGGCACCTATAGGATCAGCTGAAATAAATTTTAGCTCTTTGTATATCTGATGATAGAGTTCATGTTTTCCTTCCATAGTTGCGGGGCAACTGAATCCAACATTCTCAGCATTGTAGATGGAAGTCCCAAGCTCCATCCTTTTCAGCACTCCTTCCTGCTTTAAATGCTAAAACACACAAATACCCCCACACACACACACACACTGGCGATACACTTGAAAAAACTCATAGGTCAAACAGTAGACATAACCATGATACATTTCTAAGGCAAGGCAAGCACAAATGAAGATTTTCATATTAGAGGTCATTTTGTTTTGTACTGTTTTGTTTTAACATGAGATATATTCAACCATATAACTGTATGTGTACTCATGGGTCTTCTAGACACCCACATGAGCTGAATTTTATGCAGAGCATCATCTTTGAAGTCACTCTAATTTCCATTAGTGAAATTTTTTTGATGTATTATAGCATTGATCTGCCTACCATTTTTGTCGCCTTTCATCTGAACAAAGCAGAGGAGAATGCTAAATCTAGAAGGTCCATGACTCGTTCTGGGGAACAGAAGTGGTGGTTAGCAAATTATAGGCAAATTTGTTACTGTAGGGAAGAGCATGTATTTTTGCCTTTGTCTGTCAATCCCGGTAACAATTGCTGGTTAAGTAATTGTCAGCAAATATCTGAATTGACTGATCAGTTGTCAGAGAAGCAGGTCTACCATAATTTCAGGTCTACCATAATAGATTTATTTTTAAAAATGTTTTAATTCAAGTTCCTAGGTCTTGTGGGCCCTGAACTGAATTTTAATATCTGCATAAAGTTACTTTTGTAGACAAGCTCAAAAGTTATCTCCCCAAATCCTTGTGCAACTATGGAATAGTCATGCTGGTAGGTGGGAGTTGAAGTTGTAGTTCAAAAAGGTGATTTTTCCAAACTTTCACACATGATGTAAGGACTGGCAGGTCTCTAGGATTATATTGACAGGGATTGTTTTGAACTATAGATACTGCTGCTACTTTACTATGAAATATTTAGAAGGGCCTTAAAGACCTGGCTCTTCAGGCAATGCTTTGGGGCCCTCTGAGCACACTGTAATTTTTTGTTTTTGTTTTTGTTTTTGTTTTTTAAACTGTGGGCATCAGTTTTCTTGCTGGATCCTGTTATTTATCCTGTTATTTTTCTTTTAGTATTTTTACACGGTATTTGTATACTATTGTATTCTGTTAGGTCTTGACTGTTTACTATTGTTGGGGTTTGTTTTGTTCTTGGGTAGTCACTGTTGGGTGACGTCTGTACACCGCCCAAAATCGGGCGGTTAATAAGTATAATAAATAAATAAATAAATAAATAAATAAATAAATAAATAAATAAATAAATAAATAAAATTGGAGAAAGTGTGCTACATCAAACAAAAGATATACAGTACTTTCCATGTATAAGACTACATTTTTATCTAGGATTCTTAGACTAAAAATTGAGGCTCATCTTATACACGGAGGTGAGTTTAAGATAGAACTATGTGGTTGCAAAACTGTAAATTTGGGTTGGAAAAGTGGGGGTTTTCTTACACATTGGGTCATCTTATAGACAGAAAAAATACAGTAACTTCTCCAGCTTCTTTGGTAAACTGTAACTGTGATGCACCCCAACACCTTGTCTATGAGCACCATTTAACTACGGGCGAATTACACAAATCTTAGGTGAGTACCAGTAGGCTAAAGCTTTGTATTCCCTATATATTATGAAACACAACATATTGTCGATTTCAGCCAATTACCACAAATCATCAAGCCAACAAATGTTGAGCTAATCAGTACCACATTAAAACTTCTGAATACCTTTGAAGTATTCTGAGAATCTGCCAACGGTACCTCTATTTCAAGGATGAACATAATAGCATTTTTTTAAAAAAATTCATTAAGCTTCATAGTTTCAGAAAGTTCTGTTCACTGTGTATTTTGCCTTTCAGTGTCTGGGATTCTGAAATTTGTTTGAAAGGCTTATGGAGCCTGGAGTTAATTTAAATGTTTACATTCTCTTCCCAAATAGATTTTGGTCCCACGCAAGTACGCTTTTTGAAGAATGATTTGTTGAAATGGGCTTAACTGTATTGCTGAGATAAAGAGCTTTTCAGGCTCATCAGAACATATGATTTTGCAGCTCCGTCTCCAACTGCTTGGGGATAGTCTTGGAAATTATTATTTGCTTTGCAATTCCATAAATATACAGTTTATTACAGTTTCAAAGAGAATTTGCCCTAAGGCAGAGATAAAAAATTGTTGCCACATCAAAGATTAAAATTTAGTCCCCCCCCCTTAAAAAGACTGTAATAATATATATGTAAAAGAAGATATTTGAATGCAAGTGGTCTGTCTTATCTTTTAAAGTGATATACTGTTTTATTTTCAAAACAAACAAACAAACAAAAACCCAATTGAAAGCAGCAACCAGGCTGCATATTATATTAAACAAAGTTACATGTTCCGAAGAACAGCAATTGATTCTTCTGCATGGCTGTATTCATTAAAATAATGTGGGAGTGCATGTTATGTGCACTTATGCATGTATGCATGGGGGGCATTGCCAGTTTGATCTTTGCTTTCAGGTAAAGCCTGCTGTCAAGACACCCGTGAACTTATACATGTTCTGAGTGTGCACCTCCCTATGGAATCTAGGCAGCAACACATCGAGGTAACATTTGAACAGGGGACTTTTTGACTCACAGCTTGTACTCTCATCCTTTATTTCGCACCACCAATTTGGTGACCTTATGCATGAATAAATGTTATTACTGTCATTGACATGTCATAGCGGAACATTGTGTGCAGTTAGGAGCAACTTTTGATTCATAAATTAATTGCTGCTGTGCAGAGTAGATCCATGCCGTGCAAGGTGCAAAAAGGCCCATAGCTCATTTCCTCTGCAGATTTGATTTTAACTTCATCCGTAATCAGCCTCTTTGTTCTTTTGGCACAGAAGAAAGTGAGTCAGTTTCTGTTGTTTGTGTAGAGGGGTTTTTTATTATTTTTTTCCACCCTCACTTATAAAACAGAGCTTCTTAAGCAGACAGAAAACCGCAAACACAAAAGCCTAAGCGAGGAGGTGTGGGCATATATTTTACTTAATAACAGTGGAATAGATTGCAATTTGAATGTGATTTTCAGCACTAGGAGGTCGGAACGGAATCGTCTAGAAAATAGTTCATTGAGTAGGCAGCCTTAACAGTAGGGTAACAAAGAACTTTGAAATGAGGCTAAAGTATTAAATGCTATAAAAAGAACATATTGAGATTTATCAGGTCAAATGTGTTGAGGAGTCCTCAGACATTAGGTTGTAATTGTGTGGGGTAGATATACCAATGGCCAATGTGTCTGCTTCTTTTGACCTCTTCAGAAGTTACATGGCCCGTGATCATTATAAAATAACAAGATGCCACAAGATTAAAGAAATCTTTGTCATTTTATCATGCTTGTCTCAAATAAATTATTTACATCTGTGTATGGGGAAGGAAAAGCCAATATTGCTGAAGAACAAGAACTATAGTTTGGTATTATAGCATTGTATTTTCCTACAAGCCCCAAGTTCCATGTAGGGCTCTTAAAGACCCCTTTCTGAAATGCTGAAGAATGATAGCTTGTCAAAGTAAACAACACTGAGTTAAATGGGTTGTCTGGAATTTAGGCATGCCACCAAGTGTCTAGCTCATGAGCTGATAATCAGGTTTCTAAATTTTCATTAAAAAAATCTTAAGTACTTAGCCCATATTTGTTGTTATGTATTGACAAGTCGGAGCTGACTTGACAAGTCACTCAGGCCCTTGTTGTCTCCCACAGAGATTATTGCAACACGGTCTGCATTGAGCTACCCTTGAAGAGTATTCGGAAGTTACAGCTGGCCCAAAACGTAACAACACAGGTTATTCTTGGTGCCTTAAGATCGGCACACATAACACCTTTGCTTCATGAGCTATACTGGTTGTCAGTATGCTTCTGGGTTCAATTCAAGGTGTTGGTTATCACCTTTAAGGCCCTACATGTTTACCTGAGGGACCACCTCATCCCCATTATATCAACCGGTCCCACCTGGTCATGCAGGGAGGGCATGGTGCAGACCCCATCAACAAAAGCATTTGACTTGATGGGGTCTAGGAGACAAGCCTTCTCTTCAGTGGCCCCATCCCTCTGGAATAGCATAGCCCAGGAAGTGAGAAAGGCCCACTCGCTCCAGACCTTTCAGAAAATTTTGAAGTCTTGGCTCTGCCAGCTTGCCTGGGGTGGAACAAGCAGACATCATTCATGGAGATGGCTAATGTAGCGTTCCCGTGCTTTGCCCCCAGCCCTTTCAAGGCTATTGACAAGCGCCACTTTTAATTTTTCTCTTTTGCTACCACCAACTAGCTTGGCCTCTCAATGCTTTCAGACTGAATTTAAATTGAATAAAGATAAAAGAAGTTTATTTATGACAAAGTAGAATAAAACCCATAAAGGGTAATGTGTATAGGTACAAACAAAAGGAAGAATATAGCTCAATCACACTAAAGTTATGTTACAGACTACGCTGATCACTTTCACATCCAGTTATTAAGTTTTCAGTCACTCAACACTTAGTTTTCCTCACAGAAGTTCTAAATCCTATCTCTTCTCTCTCTAGTAGGTATAAGTCAGGGGTCTGCAACCTTTAAGACATAAAGAGCCACTTGGACCTGTTTTCGACGGGGGGGAAAAAACTGGGAGCCGCAAAACCATTGCGACATTTAAAACAAATATAACACTGCATATATTGTTTCTTACCTTAATGCTATATACAGGATCGTGCAGTCAACTGTCAATCTGAAGAAGAAAAAGGACTTTTTCACTTAACAATGTTTGTCAGCTATATCGGCCAGTTCCATCTCAAGATCAGGTTGACTTACACCTGCAAATGCAGTCATATTCAATAGTGATGGATCGATCGCCAGGGGAGTGACAGGGAAGGATAATGTGTTTTTTTCCTCTCTAAACTCACAGAATCGTTTCCCAAACGAGCTTTGCATTGCAGTGATTGCAGACTTGAAATATTCCAAATTTATCGTATCATGTCTTTGTTTGAACTCTCTCAAAGAGGGAAAGTGAGACAGTGTACCTCTCTGTATATCTTTGACAAGCACTGTCAACTTGCGCTCGAATGCCAAAACCTCCTCCAGCATGTGCAGGGCTGTGCCTCCTTTCCCCTGAAGGGTTGTATTTAGCGTGTTTAGATGTGCTGTCATGTCTACCATTGGTGGCCTCCGGAGATAACAGGCAAAGCCTGGAGGGGGCAAAGTCCAGCCAGACACCCTGTGGAGTTTAGAAAGGAGGAACAGGGAAGAGGATAAGGCGGGGAAGAACGAGTCTAAGGGAAAGGGGGCCATGCAGGAAGGAAAAGGATAAGGAGCACAGAGTCAAGGTCAGAGAGAGAGAGAGAGAGAGAGAGAGAGAGAGAGAGAGAGAGGCCTTCCTCTCAGCGCCTGGCAAAAGGGAGTGATGTGCCCTCACTTATATTTCTGCCTCCAGAAGGACGACAGAGCAGGGTATTCAGATCTATACCTGCAGGTTCCACCTCAAGTAACAGCAACCCACAGGATGGATGATACCCACCAACCATCCCAACCCTAAACCACCAAGAGGGGCAACCCGGGTCCTTGAGCCTCCCGGCTGCAGTACGTCCCTGAAGTTCATGACAAATGTGTGTGTGTGTGTAAATCACCAACACTGCAATCTACAGAAATAAGCGGCTCCAGCTTCCCTCGCTCTTCCTTTCTCCCTTTCCTTGCACTCAGCGTGAGGCACAGAGGGGGCCCTCTGGATCTTGGGGTAGCAGCAGCTCCACTTCCATCTGCCACAGCCAAGGAGGGTGGGGTGGAAGGCTCGTGGGCTTTGTAGTCCCACCGCCCCTGGAGCCCCCCCCCCTGAGCAGGACCATGAGAGTGGAGCATGGGGGCCTCTTTGTGAGTGGGTGGGTGGGGGGGGTGGGGAAGGGAAGGGCCCCGCCAAGGGCGCATCTTGTGGCAGGGAGTTCCACTTGCCCTCGCCGCCACCCCGGAAGTCCTCACCTCGCCCCACCCGTCCTTCCAGGCCCAGACCATGTTGTCGGCCAGGCCGGCCCCTCGGGGGCACCCCCGCCTCCCGAGCCCAGCAGCAGCAGCAGCAGCAGCGCTCCCGGCCTGCCGCCGCCGCCATCTCGGAGGTTCCTTCCCCACCGCCAGTTCAGCCAGGGTCCCGCCCGCCGCCGCTGCCACCGCTCCTGAGGCACATCCCGCCCGCCTGCCAGCCTCCGCCTCTCACACCGCTGCCTCAGCCGCGAGGGGGCACTCGCCCGCCCACCAGCCTCCGCTTTGCCGGCTCCCCGCCTCGCCGGCCAATCGCCGCGCCGCTCCCAGGCCCCGCGCCTCCGCGTTGGCTGCCCCAGGGCCACTATTTGCATGCCAGCCAGCCCGCCAGCCCATAGGCGCCGCGTTGGAGGCGGGCGCGAAGAGAGGAAGGGGCAAGTTGCATTGAGAGGGCAAGGTGGCGGAGAGCCGCGGCAAAGGTTCCAAAGAGCCGCATTCGGCTCCGGAACCGCGGGTTGCCGACCTATGGCATATCCCATAGCAGTGAAGCAAAAGATTCACACTGGATTCACATTGGGTTAGCACTTGCTTGTATGTGTGTGTATAGATATGTGAATGTACTGTATACTATATGTGTAAAATCAGCTATGGCAATGAAAATTAAGCTAGGATATTTTCTAGCTGTAATAAAAGATTAGAAACGTTCCTCTTAAGAAAATGATGTCTTGAGCTTTCCCTTCTGCAGCTTATCCTCACTTGTTCCCCGCGTTTTCACCTGCAGATCAGATGGCAGTATGTCACTCATGAGGATTGCTGGAGAATTTTTATGGATCTGTAGAGGCTTTTTGTTCTTTACTTGTTTGCTGTAATAAAAAATTGATGGCTAGAACAATCCCCACCAGAAGCCCATGTGCATGTGAAAATGTCATTCTTCATTTTTGTGGACCAGCAATATGCACAGAGCTATTTTTCGTGACTCTTTTCAGCCAGAACGAACCGTGCAGTGAAGCTTTGGCTAAAGGGTTGGCCCAGTGAAACTTAATAAGCATTGTGGGCTTAACTGGGATTTAACCTTGGATCTTCCAGTTTTGGGTCCAGCAGAGACCATTCCATTTTATTGGCTCTGTCAGATCAGAGGTGCCTAGGGATGGGCATGAAACAGAAAAATAGTGTTTTGTTTCATTTCATGCCCATCCCCATTTCATTTCATTTCCTTTCTTATAATATTTTAAAGAAATCGTACAAAACAAAATGAAACAAAACAAAATGGTTCCTGCTGCTGCTCTGGCACTCCCTGCCTCCTCTTCCTCCTTGTGCCGCTGATTCAGGGGGGGGGGCCTCTGGCAGTCCCTCTCAGCTGGGAGGTGGGGGACTCCCCTGGATACTAGGAGCACCAGATTTGCTGCCAGGGAGCCATTTTCAGAGTGATCCAGCTGAGCTGTCATTGGTTGTACCCCCTTAAAAATGGCCCAGTCACCACCATGGGACTCCCCGGTGGCAACCGGGACATTTTCAGAGCGATCCAGGTGATAACAGCTCAGCTGGGGCCTCTGAAAATGGCTCCCCAGCACCAAGTCTGGTGCCTCTAGGACCAGAGGAATCACACACCCCAGCTGAGAGGAGGCTGGAAGTTGGGGCTGAGAGAAGGAGGTGGGAACTCCGGAGTGGCAGCAGGGACCCACCTCCTGCTCTTCCCAATAATCCTGGGCTCTGGCAGCGGTGGCGGCTCATTGCCAGCCCAGCAGGTAAGACAGTCTTTTTACAGCGAAATGAAATGGTGGGTTTAATGGGAAAAAAACACTGTTTTGTTTCGTCTATAACAAAATGCTGCTTCCTTGTTTCATTACCCTAATTTGACAACTGTTCCCTAGTAGATTATTGTTCCAAAGGGAGTACGTATACATTTCAGTAGAAAATAAAAAGGTTCTCCATCTCCGGTCTTGATCAACAATTGGCCTGAGTTCATATAAATAAATATTAGATGCTGGCCAATTAGACTGCTGACCTGAGTTCATAAAATAAATAAAAAATAGGCAGTTTCCTAGATGCCTTATCCAGCTTCTTCATCTTTATTTGTTGGAAGAGACATTTCTCCTTTCATATATGAAAATGCCTGCATATTTCATGTACAGAGGTGCTTTCTTTTGGCAGACTTGATAAATATTTGTGTTAAAAATACTAATGATTTTTTTTAAAAAAAATCAACCCACTGTAACAGAGAGGTAGATTTTAAAAAATCCTATTCACTAATTCATCTGGGTTAAAATTTGCAGCCCTACAAATATTACAGCTGAAATTAAGAAGAGGACTCAGAAAGAGGACTCATTTAGAAGAGGACTCAGAAAGTAGAGACATATATGGAGAGGGAAAGAGAGGTTACCCTTAATTTTACCTGCTCCCCTCTTCTGTCTCTTCCTTCTCTGTTTTCTAATTCTGGTACTCCTTGCTCTTTATGTAGCTTCCTCCACTCCATCTAGCAAAGCAATTGAAACTTCTGTCCCTAAGAGAAAATAGTGTGGTGTCAGTGGTTTGACCTTTCTGAACAGGATTCAAACCTTGATCATAAAGATCAACCATGACTCAAAACATCTGTAAATCACATCATCAGATTGCAGATCAGCTATCTCTAGCCTCTGGCCATATGCTGAGGGGTACTATTAGAGTTTTCTCTCTATGCCTTTGGGGATGAAGCTGAATAATTTCCAGGTGCCATGCTAAATGGTTACAGCCAATTGTCTCTTCCTTTTGGTTGTTGAATGCCAACCTTATTCAGACTCCCTAATTACTGTGTGACCTGGTGTGACAAAACCTAAAGCCTCCACATGGAGTTAAACGCTAAGGCATGAATGGAAGGTCATCAAATATTCTAGGAGCACTGACCTCTCTGGATTAACCATAATCTCAAAGCAAGGAAGCTTTGTCATGCCATATTTTTGAAAACTGAAATGCTGAAGAGAAACTTAATGGAACAAAACAACAGTCTAGCAGTATATCTTAGCTGCATGAAATTTCAGCTTCCACGTAGACTCAGCAAGAAACAGATGGTGCCGTAGTCGCTCCAAACCTTGCACAGCCTGCCATACCATATTGTGCATGAGGCATAACAGATGAGAAAAGCCATGCATTACAGGCATGAGGTAATCACTGCAGGCTTCAACTTTGGGCACTGAGGAATTTTTCTGTCGAGTGTCTGGATTCTTAGCTCAGGAGGAAAGGTGGATGTATATCAGGGAGTCTGTGATAAATAATCTGTGTTTAGAGACAAGTATTTGGAAACTGCAAGCACTCAAGAAAGAATAGATGCTTTCAAAGATGAGAGGAATGACACCGATTCTAGTGGAACAAACTGAAATCAAATATATACTTCTCTTTAAGCAGTTGTACCTGCAAAATTAAGGGTCAGATTGAACATTTTTAAAACAGATTGTGAAATAAATGTTTTTCCAGGATATGTGTAAAAGTCATTTCTGAAGTAGTCCTACCTCCCCACAAAAAAGCATGGAAAATGAGTTGAGTTGAGTTGTTTAAGTAGATTCATTTTTTCCCTCTGTAAGAGTGTCACCAACAATCATGATCTTGTGCTTTGCCTCCTCTCGGGTAAAGAGATAAGAAATGTCCATTTCTGGCTTCTGGAATAGCATTGTTTTTCCATTATATTAAATCTTGGCAAACTATGGTTGGTCTGTAGTTTAGCCGTTAAGCCAGGATACTTTATATGATTTTTTTTTTGGCAAGTTGTGGTTTGTGACAAAACAAAAATGGGAACTTGTGTTTTCTGTATGTGAAGGAAAGGGAAAATATGGATATCTTTGGTTTAAAATTGCTTGTAATACTCTCGTACAACCTGGTTGAAAAACACACGAAAAGGACAAAGTCACTCACACACTTGCACAAAATAGAGGCATTTGTTGGGCTGAACATCCCTGGGAAGTTGACAGGTTCATCTTGCTCTGAACAAGACGTTGTCTCAAGATATTTCTGAGAAACATCTCTTCTCAGGAATTATGGCTCAGTGCTACTTGTTCTTCTTCAGCAGCCTCCCCAAGGTCTCCTAAATGTTACAGCATGGCAGGGTTACTGTAGACACATTTTGTATCTGCAGCCGAAGATGCTTTTAGTATAATTCCCTCCTGTAGTATAAGTCCTATTCCTGGTATGACAGAAATGATGTTGTGTTCAGCACTGGGGGCAGCGGGGGGGGGGTGTCCCTAGTGCTGTGCCATGATTTATCTAACAATTCCCCCAAAGTTTTGTTTCCTCATGGAAAAACACTTCTGTTTGTCTCCCTTGTTCTCAGGGCTTTGTGGAACTTTTGTTTGGTGATACACTATTTTAGAGCTTATGAGTTTTCCAAAGTGGGTAAGGATGCTGCTGGCTTTTCCTTCTTTCTCTAACATATATCTTCATTACTCTGCAACTCTGTTGGCTGCCCCATCTTTATGATCTGAAAGGCTTATGGGAGGATGAAGATCATATCTCCTTCCATGGGATTTAATTGAAATGTAAAAAGCCAGGAAGGTTTCCAAATGTCACAAAAACAGATACTGTACAGGAAATAAGACAAGATATTTGCAAACATTCTCAACCACCTCATAAGTAAGATGCAGGCAAGAATCTTGAACCTCATGCCAGATCTTTTCTCCTTTCCAATTTCTCTTAGAAAGGAATTTCTATTCTGTCCAATTTAAGTGTTTCAAATTGTTGTGGAAGAATGTTTTTTGATACAGTGCTACTTTTACAAGCAGTTCTCCATCGTGTCCTCCGTGAATCCACACCATAGGGTTCTCGTGCGCGTCGCGCTCGATGGTACCGGAAGCACTTCTAAGCAAGGAAGTAGAAGCGTTAGTCTCCGCCCCACCACCCATGGTCCCTTGCGTTCCCGCCGAAACGCCTCAGTTCCCTCTAACCGCCGTGTTGGATGGTAACGGAAATCTCTGCTCCAGTCACGGATCTCTTCGACAACTTTTATGGCCCAACGGGCCCTCTTCAAAAACTGTGTCCGTTGCGGGGGGAAAATTCCTTTCTCCGACGGCCACTCTTCCTGCTTGTATTGCCTCGGCGAGGCCCATTCCCAGAGCTCCTGCCCGCATTGTAAGAGTCTCAGCTCCCAGGCTCTCAGGAATAGGAGGCATAGACTCAATACTTACCTTCTGGAGAAATCCCTGAAGCCCCCGATGGAGTCCGAGTCCACCTCTCAAGCGGCGGCGGAACCTGTGGAAAAACCGACCAAAAAATCTAAGTCTGTACCCAAGAAACCCCGCGTCGAGACAAGTATCGCCATCTTTATCTCCGAACCGTAGGAGCCCTCGCCGGTATCGATATGCTCCTCGGATTCGGCCTTGGTCGCGGCCACTGCTCTCGGTAAGCCACCCCATCGCTCGGAGTTGGCTTCCTTGTTCACCAGTGCAGCCCTATCGCGACCTTCCGTCCAGATGCCTGCGCCTATGTCGCATCCGTCTTTTC
This sequence comes from Phrynocephalus forsythii, assembly GCA_029282475.1. Taxonomy (NCBI): domain Eukaryota; kingdom Metazoa; phylum Chordata; class Lepidosauria; order Squamata; family Agamidae; genus Phrynocephalus; species Phrynocephalus forsythii. Next base: position 98,161,181 of record JAPFRF010000005.1, read on the forward strand.
CTGGCTACCCGGACCGGGTTGGCCACGGTACCGCCTTTGCCACCGGTACCTGAACTTAGCGCCCATCCGGAGCATATGGCTCGGAAGCGCACTGCCGACTGTGAAGAGGAACCTTCTTCTCCCTTGGCAGCGAAGAAGCATCGCCGCGATACCGATGCAACAGCTACACCCCCTCGCTCTCGACCTTCTCCATCGGTCCCTCAGGCGCAACCGTGGGGGTGGCCGCCGGGACCTTCTACCTGGCCGCCGGTATCCTCGGTAACTAGCCAGGCCCCCTGCTACCGTACCATTTCCCGACTTACCCCATGTTCCCGGTTTTCCACCGGTACCATGCCCTACCCGGTTGGCAGCCTGCCGACGCATGGTTCGACAGAGACAGACCTTCGGAACCGAGGTCCTCCAGTTCACTGGCGCTTGAACCCGTCAAAGCACGTCGGCATAAGCGCTCCAAGGCGGTGGCTACTCGGCACCGTCCCGGTACCGCTGTTACGGATGCAAACCCACCCTCACGGTCTAACTCGGAGTCATCTTCTACTGCCTCTTCTGACTCTGGGGATGACGACGGTACCGATCAGGACAGACCTGCTACTCCTGATTCCAATGTTGCAGGGGAGAGCCCTCCATCTTCTGCGGACTCCATTGGTAACTACTCTGAATTCATTAACAAGATGGCTACTACTCTCAACATTCCTGTGCATCACCCCACCCCTCAGTATTCTGATCATTTGTTTGATCAGATTGCATCTGACTCTAATTCTCCTGCACACCTTGGGGTCCTCCCATCCATCCTCGATATGGCCAAGGACTCTTTTAAAAGATCCCTTCCTCCTCTAAATCAAGAAAGCTGGAGGGTTTCTACAGGGTTTTGATGAGGATGCACCCTTTCTTGCCAAACACCCAGTACCTAATTCTGTGGTTGTCTCCGCTTCTCAGCTGCAATCCAGGTCCTCCCAGATCCCCATTCCCCCTTCCAAGGAGGGTAGAAAAATAGACACCATGGCCAGGCAACTATACTCAACGGCTGCCTTGTCTTTCAAAATGGCCAATTACCAAGCCCTGGCATTACCAGCGAGTCCTCATCAACAGGATCAAGTCATCCATCGACTCTGCGGCTGATGCCTCTAAGGCCGCTGCTCTCCCAGTGATTGAAGAGGCGTTGTCCATCGCTGCCCAACAGATGAGGTCCGGCCGCCATGCCTCTGATGCTGCCACCAAGGCCATGGGCTCCGCCATCGCCTTTCACCGCCACGCCTGGCTAAGATCCACTGGCCTGTCTGAGGATTCCAAAAACAAAATATGTAGCCTACCATTTGAAGGGGAAGGTTTATTCCATGAAAAGACGGATGAGATCATGAACGAGCACCAGAAGAGCCAAAACACTGCTAAACGCCTTAATTTGGTCCCATCCAAACAAAATCGGTCCTTTCGCTCCTCATGGAAGAGACCCTTCACCCAGTCCTCCCCGAGACAGCACCAGCGGGACCAGTCCTTCCCCTCCTCTTCTGCGACAGCATTCGCCGGAAAGGACAAGCAACAGAAGTCCAAGTTCCGCCCTTCTGCCCGTCACCAGGATAAACGGGGTCGCAAGGACTTCTGACCTACCCCGACTACGGCCGTTACCTGCGTGGCGCCGTATCACCACGGACAGATGGGTCCTCTCCATCATTTCGACGGGGTACCCGATAGAGTTCTCCACTCTCCCCCCTACGGGCCAGGTTGTACCAACTTCCCCATCTCCTGTACTCTGGGCCGAAATTTCCACTCTTCTCCAAAAAGCCGCCATCCGTCCTGTGCCACCAGAACATGTTCCTCTGGGCCATTACTCCCCCTACTTCACTGTCCCGAAGAAAGATGGGGCCTCCGACCCATACTGGACCTCAGATCCGTCAATTGGTTTATCCCACCAAAAAGTTCAAAATGGTTACCCTAGAGACTATCCTCCCGCTACTTCAACCAAACGATTGGTTCACAGTTATCGACCTTCGAGACGCTTATTTTCACATTTCTATCCATCCTTCTCACCGCAAGTACCTGCGCTTCATCATTTCGGATCAGGCCTTCGAGTTCCTGTCCCTGCCCTTTGGCCTCGCGACGGCACCCAGGGTGTTTACCAAGTGTATGGCTCCCGTGCGGCCTTCCTGCGCTCACAAGGGATAGTTATTTTTCCCTATATAGACGATTGGCTTCTGGTCTCCTCCTCGCGCGCCGAGGCCCTCCAGCATCTTCGCACTACTCTCCATCTCCTCCAGGATCTCGGCTCGAGGTCAATGGCGAAAATCCAAATTGATTCCTCTCAACGAGTCGAGTACATCGGGGCAGTGATAGACTCCCTACGCCGGAAGGCGTTTCCAACCTCTGGCCGCTTCGCGGACATCACCTCGGCCATCACCTTACTACGCCCGAATACCCACGCACCGGCTCGGCTTGTCCAACGAGTGGTACCGCACGCCCGACTGAATATGAGGCACCTCCAAATGTGCCTCCTGACCCAATTCGACCCAGAGGTGGATCCCCCTCAAACACCTATCCTCGTTCCCACCCAGGTCTGGGAGCGCACTCGCTGGTGGCTCCGTCCATCCAATCTCTTTGCCGGCCGTCGTTTCCAACCTGTTTCCCCAACTGTCCAGATTACGTCAGACGCCAGCCTCTCGGGGTGGGGGGCTTTTTGTGGCAAACACCAGATCCATGGTCTCTGGTCCGCTCCGGACTCCTCTCGTCACATCAACGAGCTGGAACTTTTGGCCATTTTTATAGCCATGAAGGCCTTTCTTCCCTTGATTCGGGGTCAAGTAGTTCTGATCGCTACGGACAATTCCACAGCTATGTGGTACCTGAACAAGCAGGGCGGCACCCACTCCCTGGCGCTCCTGTCCCTCGCGATCGACCTTTGGGATTGGTGCCTCCTGCACCAGATCTATCCGATGGCGATCCACCTCTCAGGAGACGACAACGACTTGGCGGACACCCTCAGCCGCCAGACCTCGATTTCCCACGAATGGGAACTCCGGGACTCCGTCTTCCGGCTCCTGGTTCGAGAGATGGGGCCTCCCTTCCATCGACCTGTTTGCCTCGGAGACCAACGCCAAGTGTGCGATCGCTTTTGTTCCCGGGCGGGTGTCGGCCTCGATCTCTGGGAGACGCCTTTATGTTCCGGTGGTCCCGCCATCTCCTGTATGCTTTTCCCCAATCCCCTTCTCCACAGAACTCTGGTGAAATTACGCGACAAGGCCAATGCCATACTGATTGCCCCTTGGTGGCCTCGTCAACCTTGGTTCGCCTCCCTTCTCCAGATGACCCAGGATTACATCTCCTTACCTTTAGTGTCCGACCTTCTGTCGAGGGACAACGGGCTGGTACTCCATCCACATCTTCCGAACCTCAAGCTGACGGCTTGGAGGATCAGGCCATGATAGACGCCATCTGCCAGGCCGCTCGAAAACCGTCCACCAGGAGGAATTACCGTTCTAAGTGGAGGCGCTTTCGGCCTTCACGGCTACCCACTCTTATCCTCACCTTAACCCTCCCTACTAGTAATCCTTCGCTTTCTCCTTTATTTGAAGCAGTCTGGTCTCTCCATGTCCTCCCTCCGGGTTTACCTTTCGGCCATAGTGGCTCACCAGCCTCCTGGTTCTGTGGCTTCAGCTTTCTTCAGGCATCCCAGGCTGAAAACGTTTATGAGGGGCCTTAAAAACACCTACCCGGATAGACGGCTCCCGACTCCTCAATGGTCTCTTCGCCTGGTCCTGCAAGCCTTAACCCGGCCACCTTTTGAACCCCTGGCAACTGCATCTCTCCGTCTTCTCACCCTAAAAGTTGCCTTCTTGGTTGCCATCACCTCGGCTAGACAGCCAGTGAGCTTTGTGCGCTCCGACATGACCGGCCCTACCTTCAGTTTTTTCCGGACAAAGTTGTCGCCTACCCAGACGTTTCCTTTCTCCCTAAGGTGGTCTCCCCTTTCCACCTCTCCCAACCAATCACCTTCCCTGTGTTTTTCCCATCCCCGTCTACTCCTATTGAGCGGGACCTCCACTCCCTGGATGTCCGTAGGGCCTTGGCCTTCTATGTTTCTAAAACTGCTGCTCTCCGAAGCACCCTCGTTTGTTTATTGCTTACGGGCCCAGGTTTCATGGGTCCCCTGTTTCTTCTCAACGTTTTTCTAAATGGATTGTTGACGTTATTGAACTTTGTTACCGATTGTCTCACCGCCCCCTCCCTCAGGGAGTGCGCTCTCATTCCACCAGAGCCATGGCTTCTTCTACGGCCTTTCTCCGTGGCGTCCCCCTCGAGGATATCTGCAGGGCAGCCACGTGGTCTCAACCATCTACGTTCGTCCGCCACTACCGTCTGGACACTAGGGCCAAGTCCTCTGCATCCTTTGGCCGGGCGGTATTGGCTGCTGTTCTTCCGTGACTCCCCACCACCTTCTCAGGTAGCTTGGTACTCACCCTATGGTGTGGATTCACGGAGGACACGATGGAGAAGAACCGGTTGCTTACCTGTAATGGTGGTTCTTCGAGTGTCCTCCGTGATTCCACACCAACCCGCCCGCCTCCCCTCTAGTCACGTCAGTTCTGGATTTTTATCCTCATTACGGCGTGTAGAGGGAACTGAGGCGTTTCGGCGGGAACGCAAGGGACCATGGGTGGTGGGGCGGAGACTAACGCTTCTACTTCCTTGCTTAGAAGTGCTTCCGGTACCATCGAGCGCGACGCGCACGAGAACCCTATGGTGTGGAATCACGGAGGACACTCGAAGAACCACCATTACAGGTAAGCAACCGGTTCTTCTCAAGAATAGGGACAGCGTGTAAATGTATTTTACTTCAATTTTCCTCCAGAGTCCTAGTGCCAAGAATGCTGCTATTTCATAAAATTACAGAATAGTGCCTTTTTCTGTAAGAGAAAAATAACTTGTTTGGAGTAGATTTTGCTATTCTTTGCACACTTTGAGTTCCTTTTGCTATGCCTCTGCCACAGCAAACCTAACATTGCCAACTTACCCCATGCAAAGTACTCTCTTCATCAGCTGAAAACTGGTCAGAAAGGGGCTTTAAAATCTAATGCCATATTAGTGTTGTGCAGGTTAAAAAAATCTGGTTTGTGACAGTAGACCCTAAATATCTGCATCCTTAACAATCTTTATTTCAGATATATTTCTAATGGTCCCATTTCTATTTACCTATTTTAAATAAGGACCACAGCTTCCTAGGTGTAATAATTTAGCACATGAATTTTCCTGCATTATAAAAACGACTTGGTCAGTAAGCCTTCATTTTTCCCGTAATGTTCTACTGGTGTTTTCTAAGGAGACAGCTTTGAAGGAGGCAGGAAGGATCTCATATCAGGCATGTCCAAACTTCAGCCCTCCAGATGTTTTGGACCACAACTCCCACAGTCCTTTGCCACTGGCAATCTAAGCTTAGAATTCTGGGAGTTCTGGTCCAAAACATCAGGAGGGCCGAAGTTTGGACATGTCTGATGTCATATCATTGTTTGGTGTATCTCTGCTGGAATCCTTTTTTGACCTTTGCAATGAAGAAAAAGGGGGTTATGAGGAAAACAGCTCCCATTCTTAACATAAAGGATAAAAGGTGTGATTTTGCAATTGAACAGAGGTGCATCATCATCATCATCATCTTTTTTGTCTCGTGATGATGATGATGATGATGATGATGATGATGATGATGATGATGATGATGATGATGATGATGACGACGATGACGATGATGAGACAAAAATATGTATCAGCTAGCTCTCAAGAAAAAGAAGTCCAGTTTCCATTACTCAATTTCCAGATAAACTCGCCTGGATGACTGAGAATCTGCACAGACACTAGGACACAGTCATCTAAAGCCATGGAAGCAACAGGTTCAAAATAGAGAAATGAATGTAATGCATGAGAGAGGGATATGTAGGACATTCCGGATGCTGTTGGCAGGGCTGTGGAGTCGGAGGAGTTGAGGAGGAGGAATCGGAGGAAATTTTGGGTACCTGGAGTCGGAGTCGGAGTCGGCTCCGACTCCGACTCCGACTCCAGGTACCCAAAATTTCCTCCTCTTCCTCCTCCTCCTCCTCCTCCTCCTCCTCCTCCTCCGACTCCACAGCCCTGGCTGTTGGAATAGAAGCTCTATGATCCTCTTATGCTGTCTGTGAACTCAAATGATATTGGATGTGTGTATTTCTCATTTCTGATGAAATGCATCGGGAGTACAGTATTCCCCTGCCACAATGTGGCTCATACATTATGTTCTCAGGATATTGCAGATTTTTTTCCTTGATAGAAGCACAGTTCCAAAGAGAGGCTTTTAACCCCCTAATGACACCACAGCAAACAGACCTTAGGCTCCTCCTGGCAGTGTGCACCACCAGCGGCAGCCCCAAATGTTTGCTGAGGTGTCAGGAGGGGGTTAAAGCCTCTCTGTGGAAGTGTATGCCAGCAGGAGCAGCCCAAGATCAGTTTGCTGAGGCGTCTGCATTTCATGGATTATCCTTTATCACGGGTGGATCAGGCACCTAACTCCCATGATAAACAGGGGAGTACTGTATGCTCTTCACATCCACAGAATATGAGAATGCCCACTAATTTAGATAATCTTTTAAAGAAGTTGGACACGTTCATGCTGAATTGAAATATCAGACTCTTTCCTCCAAACAGAACTTCCATGTTCAAAGGCAATATGCCATTGAAACATATATTGAGTGAAAATGAACCAGATAAGTTAGTTGACTGTATCAGATTTCCACATAAAGGTGGATTGGAAACAGCATACTAGAATATATGAATGTGTTGTCTGTGTTTTTAATATACATGGAACAGTACTTATCTGGTGCTTTAAAAGCGTGTGAAGTTGCAAAGAACAGATCTGGCAATATTAGTTTATTCCAAAATTTATCATGAAATACAGGAAGAAAGGAAATAACTGACAAGATTTAATCTCCACACAGCAGCAGTGCCCTATCACTGAAAACAAGGCCAATGTGATTATAGATCCTTGTCACTAGTACACAGTGACTTTTAAATGAGGCAGATTGAATTAAGCACCCTAATGAAAATCACAAAGTAGATAAAAAGAAAGCCAGACACACAAGTGAGTGAGACATGTAGTAGTCAATTCCTGTTGGAAAAGTAGAAAGGTATGGTTAGTCAGCAAGAGAAGCATAAGCATACATTTGTGTTGGCTCACTGGACTGCTACAAGCTGTCCTAAGTGGATATTTTGAGGACAGCATTTACTGCTGGTCAAACTTGACCTTTCTGAGTATATTTTAATTTGCTTTATTTTATTTTACTGTATGGAAGGTAGATGGAGATAAGCAGAAACGAAACATTTGAAAAGATGTTTTATTTCACCTAAAGCATTCTGAAACTGTTTTAATGGCTTCTTTTTTTAATCTTCACACTCTTTTGTTTTGCTGCTATTTTTCTTTTGATTTTTTTTTTTGGGGGGTGCAGTGTTTTTACACCTTACTGGTCGTTTTATTATCTGATGTTTTTGTACTTGAGAATTGCTTTGTATTGTACTTTTTTTCTTTACCTGTACATAATTCAGTCATTGAATACTGTAACCAATAAGTAAATAAAATTAAATAGAGAAGAATCTAATTTGAGAGCATTTGAATGATTGTTTGCAGTTTTTCACTGGAGGGAGAATATCATGAGCCAGTAATTGCTGAGATCATCCGGAGTTATGGAGTCTGCTGCCATCAGTACGCTGATGACACGCAGCTCTATCTCTCCTTTTCCACCGGTGCAGTGGAGGCCGTCCGTACCCTTGATCGCTGCCTGGCTGCGGTTCTGGATTGGACCAGGACCCACAGACTCAAGCTCAACCCAGGCAAGACCGAGGTTATGTTCTTCGGGGGCTCGTCGGAGGGGTACTGTGGCCCTCTTCCCAGTCTGGGCGGGTCCGCCCTCCAGCTGGCGCAAAGAGTGCGGAATCTGGGCGTCGTCCTGGACCCGAATCTGAGCCTGGATTCTCAGGTGTCAGCCGTGGTCAGGTCGGCCTTTTACCACCTAAGGCTTATCGCCCAGATTCACCCGTACCTCGATGAGGGCTCCTTGAGGACAGTGGTACAGGCGCTGGTCGTGTCGAGGTTGGATTACTGCAACGCTCTCTACATGGGGCTCCCCTTGAACCTTGTTCGGCGATTGCAGCGGGTCCAGAATATGGCGGCCAGGCTGGTGGTTGGTGCGCGTCGTTATGACCGCGCCACCCCCATTCTGGCTCGCCTACACTGGTTACCCGTTGCCTCCCGAATAAGGTTCAAGGTGTTGGTTTTGGTTTACAAAACCCTCCATGGCTTGGCCCCGACTTATTTGGCGGAGCGTCTTCCCGACAATTAGAACCCGTTCTTCGGTGGCCCTTTCCCTGCAGACGGTCCCCGAGGGAAGCCCGAGGAAGCGAGTGCTCGCGGTCGGGCTTTCTCGGTGGTGGCAATTTGGAACAAACTCCCAGGTGAACTATGGCGGCGTTTAAGAAGAACCTTAAGACCATGCTCTTTCGAGAGGCCTACGGCGAGGGCTAGGGACCCTGCTTTTTTTTTCCCCCTCCCGCCTATTTAACCTTGGATCTAATTGTTTTAGCAAATCTGTTGTCTATTATCTGTATCTGATTTTATATGTCTTTTTACTTTTTATGTTGTTAACCGCCCTGAGTCCCCATTGTGGGAATAGGGCGGTATACAAGAGTTAAAAATAAATAAATAAATAAATAAATAATGCCTGGGTAGGTGTGTGTGTGGGGGTACCCCTACATAATTTGGGGCTGAGGCACTCATCTACCACAATTATCCACTTATAATAAGCCATACATACATGATATCTCTTCAGAAAAATAATGTCAGGTGGAAGTAAAGTCTCATAGATTATGAGGAAGATGAGGGAATATGTTCCTCAACATCTGAGTCAAGAGTAGTAACCAGCTGAGGAGCATCCTCATCCTCATCTTCAAATGGTGGAAAAGAGCCCTCCGAATCCGAGGGGGGATGAAGTCAATATTTGCTGTTGTTCAAGAGGCTTTGAATCCAATGCAGTGTGGAACACCCACTGTGTACCATCGAAATGGGGAGAAAGTTGGAAGTGGAGGCATCTGGATGGAAACTGAAGTTGGATACGAACGAGAGGCTGGGGTAGAAACGGGGGCCAAAATAGAGCCCGAGATCGAAATCGGGGCTTGTGTGGCATGTTTGGATACTGACAGTAAACCAATCTTCAGGATGGGAGGTTCAGTCAACCTCGAAACCCAAACAGATTGTTGCTTCAATGAAATGGAAGTGTGTTTGGTCTTAGACGCTGAAGAAACAAGAGGAGATCTGGACGTCTCCGATTCCAATGGTGCATACGCTGTCCATGTTGCTTCTTTGCCTTCCAGGATTAGGCAGAGGAGGCTTTAGTGAAGGCAACAACTGTTGTGAGGGGTCCAAGGAGGTTCTTAGAGCATGAGACTCAGGAGCAAGGGGGTCAGAATTGATAGCTCCTCTGGATCCGAAAGCACCACTTGCGGTGCCTGAACAAACACGTCTTTCAATGGGGACCATGTGCCTGAGGAAACAGGCAAATTTGATCCCAAACTCAAGGAGTCTGATTGAAGTAATGGCGCATATGTTGGCCACTTTCCTTTGTGATGGCGTGACTTCCCTCCATCCTGTAAGTATTGCTTGCAATCACCAATCTGTGTGGCTTCACGAAGGCCATGAAGAAGAAGAAACAGTTACTTACCTGTAAATGTGGTTCTTCGAGTGGTGAGGGAACTGAGGGTTTTGCTGGAAAGCCTCCCACACATGGGAGGGGGAGGAGACTAACGAGTTTTTCTTTTGCTAGAAAAATCTGGAGCCTCGCACGTGCGCGCTAGCAGCCCATCTGTGTGGCTTCATGAAGGTCCACTCAAAGAACCACATTTACAGGTAAGTAACCGTACCCTGAGCACATCCAATCTCACCTGATCTTGGAAACTCTGGGCCTTTTTACACGACCCCTAAGATCCGCTGGCCACCTAAATTCGGACCAGAGATCTTAGGGGTTCGTCGCTCTTCCTCTGTCCCCACCCCCCTCCACACCTCCTGGTTGCTGGCTGCGTGAGGGAGGGAGAAAAAAGAAAGAAAAGAAAGCCGGTTTACCTCCATTTTGTTCCCGGCTGCATTCAGATCTCTTAAAGGGGCGGGGCGCAAAAAAAGAACAAACAGAAGCCAGGAGAGCCCCGCACTCACTATCCTTACACCGGATCAAATATTTGTCACATCCAAAAAGCAGGTACCTGAAAGCTGCGCTGGGACGCGCTAAAGTAGGCCGGGTTGCACTTAATTTCCTGTTAACTCCGGAGCTGGTGGGTAAACATTTTTAATCTCCGGAGCTGGGAGCCATTTGCCCCAGAGTTTAGGGGTCGTGTATAAATGCCCTAAGAAGGGTCGGCCCTGGTTAGTACTTGGATGGGCGACCACCAGGCAATACCAGGTGCTGTAGGCTCCTGGAGTAGGAACTGGCAAACCACTCCAGTATTCCTGGACTGTATGACACAACAACAACATCATCATCATCATCATCATCAACAACAACAACAACAACAACAACAACAAACTGGTAGAGGTGAGGTCGTGGTACCATTTGCATAAAATAAATTTTATGCACCCGTACATCAAGATTCATTGTGCTGTAGGCCAGTCAGTTTTTTTTTAAAAAAAAGTTATGTGGAAAAATCTCAGAAATGATACTACCTGGCAGAAAAAGAAGTCATAATAAATGACATATTAGGAAACTATTACCTTTGAAGGCACTCAAAATTTGCTACCTCTGGCTGATACCACACTCTGTCTAATGGTAGCCTTATCATGGAACCTCCTTTCCCAACAAAAGCTGTAACTCTGTTGTGTCAGTTGATGTGGAAGGTAAATAGCTGACAGGGAATTTGCTTTACAAAGAACACTTCTTCCTGTAATTTATTGGAACTAGTTTATGTTGTTCACTCTCGATGTCCGTAGCCTATTACCTTTTATGAGGGTCAATTTAGTCTAATAATTTTCAGTTCATAGCTCCCTAATGTTCATATATCCTCCGTCAGCATAATCCAGATGCTTAGTAGGATTTGCTCTCTGAGGCCTTGGAAGGAGAAGGAAGCAGTAATGATTATCCCCTTGGTTGATGGCTTCATTAGCTCAGGAACGTAATGCTGGAATGGGAAAAACACTGGGGAAAGTGCTTATACTGACTAAATGAAGGTTTTTAAAAAGAATCACAGATAACCTTACCTAGAGTAAAGTTGAAATTTACTCCTGTGCATGTAGGGTGGTTGTGTATGTGTTTGAAGATAGTAAATTGGAATAGCTTTGCACATAGTGATTTATAGAATAAAATGCCCACTTAAAATAATTACTACCATTTAATTTCAGTAGAACAATATACTTCCCTGCAGGGGGGCAACTTCGGCCAAATGACAAGTGTGCTTGTTTGGCTGGCAATCCAGGTTCTAACTGTTAATAAGAAGCTTCATGGTCCTTCATGCTTCATCTCATCCTTTCTTATTTTGAAACAAGATTTGGATTGAATAGCCCTTCAAATAAAGGACATCTTAATACAGAGGGCTTCCCTCTGATTGTGCTTAAAATAGAGGACTTTGTCCAGCGCAGTAGGACACAATCTCTACCCTACATGTCGAGGTCCATGTACTGCAGCTTGAGCCACAGTTTTGTAAGAGTCAATCTTCACATTACAAAGTGTTCTGCTTATATACCGCCCCATACCACTACAAGTAGTCTCTGGGCGGTTTACAATTTTAATTACAGTGTGCAGGCTACACATTGCCCCCCCCCCCAGCGAGCTGGGTACTCATTTTACCGACCTCGGAAGGATGGAAGGCTGAGTGAACCTTGAGCCTGCTACCGGGGGTTGAACCCCAGGTCTTGAGCACAGTTTTACCTGCAGTACAGGCATTTAACCACTGCGCCACGAGGCTCAAAGACTGACCTTGTAGCCTATCATGGTAGAATCCATAGAGAAGGGTCATAAGTTTGAATGGACCCATTTCAAAAGGTTCTCAAGCATATAATAATGCTCAAATATGACATAATATTTAGAAGAATGTCTCCCCATGTGTGTGATGCTGGCAGACATCAAGTATAAGAGGTTATGTCATGAAGGACAGTCCATTTCTAGTTGCTTGACTACTGTCTAGAAGTGTAAGGTTTGGATCAAGAGTTCTAGCTGGCAAAACATTCACTTTGTGAAGCATGGAGCAGGCAGAAGCAGGGTCAGTGGTCCAGATCACAAAGCTCCAGGCAAGCAAAAATGGCATCAGGCATGGCTCAGTTGCGCCTGTTTTCTTTCACATGCAAACAGGCTGGTAGATAAGAATATAGCTTTTATCTACTCCAGGCATCCAGCTGTTTCCAAATAGTTATTAGGTGCCTGTTAGACCTTGAATTAGATTTCCAATGTTGCTTCTTTGAGCAAATGGCCATTACATTTGCCTTATCCTCTGAGGCTCCCTGGCAGGACTAGATACAGCCCTCATCTCATGAGCTTCTGAGAGCGAGCTGCTATCCTGACCATCCAATTCTCCTTCTAGCATGTCTTTCTCCAGCTGAAGCAGGTCTTCTGAAAACAACTCAGCTTGGTGAGGCCTGGCAGTGTGCTAAATGGATAGAGAGGGCCTGCTGGTTAAAATTAAAACAATTCAAAGTCAAAGTGGTACTGCCTGTGTTCAATATGCTTGTCAGTTTCCAACACAATTCTCTAGAATTCTGTATATTTTCTTCCAATATGTTACTTACTAGCAACTTCATTCTCCAAATGTTGATCCTTGTGTACTGTCCTAGTTTATGAAAGTACAGTACAAGGGGGAAACCCTCTAAGAATGGAGCAAATGGAGACACACCTTAGTGAAGATGGAACAAATGCTGGATGTCTTTTGTGAAGACAAGTTGGAGAATAGAAAATATAGGGAAAGAAAAGAGAAATTCAGTACAGTATTCCAGAGTTGGACATGACTGGCTAGATCTCTGAAAAGCAACATTTTACACTGTTACTTTTCGTTTCAGGTCCCATGCTTGCAATATAATCCCTAAAGCTGCTCCATTAAGTCTTAGTCTTCAGCAGCAACAATTGTTACAATGCAGGATTTCTTCCATTACCACTCAAAGTTTCTAAAATCAAAGCTTTCTTTTCTAAACCGGAAATTATCAATAAGAACTCAGTAAAGAATCCAAAGGTGGTGAGACATCAACAAAAAGCTCATTACATTTAAAGTACATCAGTGTGTTTTAAATAGCACACCAAGAAATACAAGTCAAGGTTTTCTAAACGGATGGATTTAAGGAGCAACTTTTTACTGGAGTTCTCGATTTGAAATGTTTTAAAGGCCATTTTCAGAATATGGAACCTAGTCCTTCCTGCAAATCATATTAATTTCATACTGATAGTGGCATGCAATAAAAAATGTGGATCGGGGGCTGCACTTTAAATAATTTCAGGGGTACTAAAATGTCCCCAAAAGAAAGGAATGGTAAATCAGTTCTGAGTACTTTATACCTAGAATACGCTGAGAAGGGTTGTTATAAAGCAAAATTGACTTGAATGCATACATTTTTTATTATTTATTAACCATGTTAGTTTGCTGGAGTAAAAACAACAATTCTTATGGTATCTTAAGATGTGTGTGAGACTCTCTTGTTACTTTTAAAGTGCAGGGCTCCTAACAACTCCTGCTGCATCTGTCTCAAGTAAAATGATTTTACAGTGGGGTACCATTTAACTTGGTGTTTCAGAGTGGACATAAATGGAAACTGCCTGTCTAAATGAAAAGAACTCTTTGGATTTAAAATAGGAAAAACCCTATGGGAGCAGAAAAGCAGTTCCTCATAGCAATGCAGTTCCTTTGTCAAGTCATCTCATTTTTAGGAAACGCACTAGAGATGGGCACAAAACAAAAAACGAAACACTCTTTTGTCATTTTGTTACGTGATGAATTTTCTTTGTTATGTAATGAAACGGTAGGATGCATTTCCTCACAAAACGAAATGAAATGCCATTTTTCCCCTTTAGGAACAAAACGATTGTGGAAGCTACCCTACCATTTCTGTGCTGAAACATGGCTGCGATCTGTATTTTCAAGTACATAATGCTTTGTTATATTTATGTACTCGTAAATATGGATAGCAGCCATGTATTGGAACTAAAACAGCTGGGGCACTTCCTCAAGCAATTCCCTGTAAGCCCCCAAAATTTGGAGAGGTTTGGGGCTCAGTGGGATGAGTAATTAGCTCCAAAATGGGTGCCCCTAGGAAAAAAATATTTGTAAGTAAGGAGTCTAAAAGTATAAGTTTCCAGCTTCCTGAGCAACCTGGAACCCCACGTACGAATACACCTATCTGCAAAGATTCTGACGAACATCTAGGTAGCAAGGTGGATGGAAGTGCTCCCCTCCCCCCAGGATCCACTTCTTGAAATCATGAATTGGGATTTGGAAGTGAAGCTGCTAATTGCTCACCCACGAGGAGGGGGGAGCTATTGCAGCTTCCCAATTCAATTAGAAATATTTTTCTTTGGGGCACCCCCCTTTGGAGCTTAATAACTCATCCCCCCCCCGAGCCCCAAACCTCTCTAAATTTTGTGGTCTTACAGGGAAGAGCTTGAGGAAGCGCCCCTCTCATTTTGGTGCCTCTAGGACCCAGGGGAGCATAGTGTTTTGTTTTGTTTCATTTCATTTCATAACACAACTACTTTAAAAATTCATTACAAACAAAATAAAACAAAACTACTAAAGAAACAAAACAAAACAAAACACTATATTTCCGTTCCGTGTCCATCTCTAAAACGTACTTTGACTGCTCAAGTGGCATAAATTCTGAGTGACAATGTTACAGCACATTGTTGCTAATTTGCTGTGGGTTAAAAAATGCTCTCCTTTTGATTTTTCTAAGAGCCAGACTGGATGCAACAACTATATAATAGCCTTTACTGATCTAATGGTTGCCAGATGTGTTAGACCACAATAAAGGAATGACAGTGGATATTATAGGCCAACACATCTGGAAAGGCATCAGGAAAGGGCAGACTGTTTAAATGTGTTGAATATTAAGTACTGTTCTAGGAGAGTTATGCAGTCTTCAGTATCTTCTGTACTCATACAAACTGATATGGAGAAATGTTTCCTTTTGAAGCTCTGCTTTTTCTTTAAAAATGTAGTAGATAAACGCATCACAAGTTTAGCATCCATGGCAATTCAGGGACAGATATACTGTATGTGGCTTCAGGCCCTTTGGAGACTGCCTACCTCTATCTACAGTATGGATGGGATATGTGCAGCTCCCTAGACATTATTAAATTACAACCCCTTTCATCCATAGTCATTGCCTACTGTATATTGACTAGGATTGATAGGAGTTTGAGTCCATGGATGGGAATCACATTGCTTAAGAGACATAGGTTGTACCCAAGAGCGATCTGTTCTTGCTTCCTGCTTCCTGCTCTTTTTTTAAACTTTTGATTTATTCCAAATAAAAATTTTAAATAGGGTTAGTGTCACACCTAGGGAAGCCTGAAGGGGGCAGAACTGTCTTCTGAAACAATGTGAAAGAATCCCTGTGACTTGTTTTAGCCATAGTTTTATAGAGAAATGTTATTTTGATCAGATCTGGATCCAGGTAGAGGTGATGGCGGAAATGGCAGGGATGGATTGTGTGTTGGGGGGGGGCAGTACCTGCCAGAATTCACAGCCAGTTGTGACATTTAGTGGCCAATGTTGGCTATGTCTTCCTGGCAGTCACTACACTCCAAACATTTCCTATTTCAGCCCAGCACCCCTGAAGTTCTACCCCTTGATCTAGAAAAATTGCATTCTGATTACAGAAGAAGGAGGATATGACTGCCTGAAAGGATCCATATGAAAATCCTTGTCCAAATGCTCACTCTTGGGCCTTCAATTAAGCTAAGTGGCTCAGCAACAAACATGACCTCACTGTTAGGTACTAGCAGTTTGCAAAGCAGGTAGTGGATGAAGAGCATAATAAGGGTCAGTTTTTGAAAATCCTTGTAGACATATGCTAAGTGTAAGTTCTTAGATTTAAGCTACTTTACATTCTGTCCTCAGGATTGTGGCACTTTAATACTTCAAGTCTGCTTTTTGGTCAATTGTTTGCTCCATATCATGGTGAAATTAGTGGCATTTACTGAAAATGACTTCCTGTCTTCCTCCTTGCAGTCTGTTATTTATTGAACAACAACTTCAGTCCGGACCTGTGCAATGAAGATGGATTAACTGCACTGCATCAGGTAAGCTTTGTATGCAAGCTCCCAATCCCTGCTACTACCTTTGATGTTAACTCTTCCTTTTAATGTGTTTTATCTAGTTATATTTCTAGATGGTTTTAGTTAGATTTTGGTTTTATACACTGATATTGCCTTGTTGTATGGTTGTCTGCACAGTTGTGAACTATCCAGAATGGTTGGTTGGTTGGTTGGTTGGTTGGTAGGTAGGTAGGTAGGTAGGTAGGTAGGTAAATAAATAAATAAATAAATAAATAAATAAATAAATAAATAAATAAATAAATAAATAAATAAATGATTTTAGGAAAGTTGAAATGTGATGTCAGGCAGAATTAACTGATGCAAGTGTCCCAATAGCAGGTTTTTAGGCACTTCATGTAATGCTTCTATGAAAAGAAAATCAATCACTTAACATAACTGATGATTGTGCTTTATAGAGATATGGTGATAAGATGGAATCCATTATAATAACATAGTAATTTGTTTTAAATTATGTAACTGCTGAAAACTGCTTCATTTTATGGCAGAAAATCTTTCTCATTTCATGTCATTTGCAAATTTGCTTGCTTTCCTTTCCTTTGTTTTGTGATGGATCTTTGCTAATCAAATGTGATCTTGGTACAGTATCCTCAAAGGATTTCCTTGTAAATCTGATTTGTCACATGTGAAAGTTTTCCTGAGCCATGCCTCTGGTACAGGAATGAGACTTCAACCTTAATTATGGGTTATCTGCATTGTATATTTGGAATAGGAATAGGAATAGGAATCTTTATTGTCATTGCCCCCTTGCAGGAACAATTTGGCCCTAACTATCGGGTTTTGAGTAAAACAAAAAAAAGTTTTATTCTAGCAATGTAGTTATTCCTTTTGTTAGTAAAAAGAAGGCAGAAAAACCACAGAGATTTATCCAAGTCTCACCTACCTTCCTTGTAATAGGGATGCACCTTTGAAAGTAAACAGTGAAGTTTATTGACAGTTGTCAGCTGTAGTTAAAATTAAATGGACAAAAAGAGAGTTTCCAGCATGGAGGAAAGCTCCATGTTTGCTTCTCAAAAGATGGTCAGGGAAGAAGAAAGGAAACAACAATGAACCATAAACAAGAGTGCAATTCCCTACTGTGTCTCCTGGGAGAAGAGCCAGAAGATGTGGCCTTGGGCAAGCTACAAAATCCCAGGGCACCTCCCAAAGGAGGGAATGGTAAACCACTTCTGAGTACTCTCTACCTGGGAAATGCAGGTAGAGAGTACTCAGTACTGACTTGTTGCAAGTCAGCACATGCTTCTTATTGCCAGCACATGTTTATTATTAGTAAGCCATAGAGCATGCCCTCTTCTGCTAATCATCAGCGTTAATTCTTGCAAGCCTGCAGTTTTCCCAACAATGACATGGCAAGCACCTTGAAGGGAGCATCCAGGATGAGTTTCTTAGTAGCTGGAGTAACCTATTATCATTTTCTTTAAAATGCGGTGACCCATCAGTGAGTCCCTTTCTATTACGCAAAATCATTCAGTAATAGTATGTACGCCATATGCATGTTTCTGGTTTCACCTTTTCCAGAATAAACTGTGAGTCGAAAACCTGTTGTTCTCCACATATTTTGAACTGAGATTGTCATAATTTAGACCACTGGAAACACTGAGTTATTTATATATTTATTATTTTTATATTTGTATACTGCAATCCGATTTTCCTCAAACGGGAACTCTGGGCGGTTAACAACAATGATTTATCAAACAACGTAAAACATAATAATAATGGTAATAATCTAGAGGGGGGGAAGAAAACTAATAATACAAAAACCACAATGAAACAACAAGACAACAAGTACCCGGCAAGAGGGAAGAGTAATAATAAAAATAATACTAATAAACAAAAATAAAAAACAAAGGGAACACAACAGTACGTGTTTACAAGGGATGTGTTTGGAAGTTACAGTTGTTTGTCAGAAATAAAATTATTCAGTTAGTATGTTTTTGAATGAATTCTAACAATCAGGAAAACATGGGAGATAAGAACTAGTGGTCTATTGCAGGGCTGTTGAACTTTGAACAGGACGAGGTCTACTTTTCTGGCCAAAACTAAAACCTCGACTTACAAATTTTATCTGTTTCAAACACATGCTCATAACTAAAAAATATGTAGAGCAACATTTTCCCATAGGAATGCATTGAAAACCAATTAATCAGTTCTGGAGGGAACAGATTTCAATGCACCATGGCCCTTGAACTGCCCGGCTTAGCTGAGACACTGGGCTGGCAGACGCAGAACTTTACTGGGGCAGTGGTGGTCCTTGGGATGGGGGAGGGAGGGATGAAGAACTTATCCCCTCACTTTTTTTATTGATGGCTGGTGGGCTACTTTTGAACCTTTTGCAGGCTACCGGTAGCCCACAGTCTATCTGTTATACAGGCCTGGTCTATTGGACTACAGCTCCCAGAATCCCACTAGGCATTATTAACTGGAAAAACTAATTTCCCATTTCTGTGGGATTCCAAACTGAACCTGGTATCTTATCTGTCTTCCGTCTGCACTCTGGAATCAGATGGAGACTGCTGGGTATTTGAATCAGGAGACACCATCTGGAAGCCTTTTTTCTTAGGCACTAAGGAGGTGGGCAGGAGCAACAGAGAGAGGGTTGTTAAGCTGATTGTGAAGGCAGTTAACCTCATCCAGAGTTCATTCTTTCTCAGCCTGTACCGTAAATGCAACTATTGATGGACCCCAGCTGAAGCCCAGATTCCTCTACAAATGAGGACTCGTTCCTTGGCACCAGACAGATCTCTGTTTTGACATTCATACTGCTTCCAAAAACAGTTTTTAAAAGAATGCTTGTTTATTATCCCTGTGACAAATGGAAAACACTTTTGGTCTGTGACATTCACTGTTGTCCTCCAGTAGAAATAGCAAATATCACATATGTGAAAAGCTTATGTGCTCTCTAGTAACTTGGAAAAGTTGCAGTTGCAGGGATCGTTAGTAAAATCTAACTTAGCATCACGAAAAGTGTTGTTTTGTTTTGTCATCTGTTTACCACCTCATAAAACAGGGGTCTGAGTATGCTTTATGTCACTCATAGTCATCAGATTGAATGGCAGGGAACTGCAGTTGAGTAGCATCTAGAGGTCCATCAATTGTCCAACTTGTTTCCATGCTCAATTCAAGGTACTGGTCATAACCTATAAGGGCCTTAATGACTTAGAACTTCAATACTTGTCTGTCCCAGATAATGGCTGTCTGTTTCAGGCAGTCATCCCGATCCATGTGTTAAAGGTAGCCATACCTAGGGCAGCTAGAAAGATATCAACAAGAACCTGAGTCTTCTTAGTGGTGTCCCCTATTCTGTGGAATAAGTTGGGATACTCTGGGTTCAATCACTCCTGATATTTAGAAAACTAGTAAAGACAGAATTCTAAAAAGCAGCTTTTAAGAACATATCCCCAAATATTGTTCAAATCCAAATTTTAAAAATAATATTTTATTTGAGTTGGTTTGTTACCATCTGACTATGTTATTATATGAGTGTGGTACAGGTGTGTGTGTTAAGTATTTTTATGTGTGTCTTATCCTGTGCATTACCCCAAGTAGCGGATGTTCACAAATGGAGCTACATACAAACCAGAGAGAGACAGACAGACCATCACCAGAAATGATGCAAATTGGCTGAAATCCAGTAGTATGTTTGTTGCAACTACAGTAGGCTCATTGAATCAGTTGAGTTTGGGTGAGTCAGCTCCTCCATATGTTCCATCGATTCATTAAGCGTACTGTAGTTGCAACTTATTTCTGGATTTCTGCAATTGTGTCTAAAGTTCTTTGGCATGGTACAGAAATAAACTGTCCTGCAATGTTGACCTCCCAAGCAAAAAAGGTTTTTTGAAGGCTCACTTGTATTATGCTGGTAAATACAAGAATCCATGGATAAGGTGACTATGTGACATTGTCATATATTTTCTTGTGCAGACGCTAGAACATCTGGGTAGATTGCAAGATCAATAGTGGTTGCAGAATTCAATTGTGACTGCCAAGACACTGGTGAGGCTCACACACAGCCATGAAATAGCCATGGGCCAGTTCTTCTGGGTTTGTTTAACCTGGCTCACTGGGTGGTGTTAAGGCAAAGAGAAGAGGAGACCATTTGTATAGCATGGAATTCCTTCATAGAAATGCAGTAAGTGGGAAAGATGACTCCAAGGATCTGAAAATGCAGAGAACAAGTTACCTGTGGCAGAGGTTTCTGAATTAGGAACTTTCAGCCTTTGTACACTACTGTATCTGTTTTTGACAACCTGGCACCCTTCAAATGTGTTAAACTATGACTGACTGATGAGATTTGGGAGTTGGAATCTAAGATATCTGGACAGTACAAAGCTGAGAAATACTGGTCTGGGTTCTGCTTTTAATTTTACCAAAGAAAGGGTTTCTTTGAAAGCTAAAAGCAGCAGCAGTGTTAGAGTCTTGTATTTTATTGGTGTTGCCAGAACAGATGATGAACAGCATCTGTGAATTACATCTGTTTCATTATCATTTCCCACACTAGCCAATGGCTCGAGGTTTTTTTCGCCCTGCATTTCAGGTTATGAGGCATCTTAGCAAAACGAACTTTGCTTTTAAAACGTCTGGCCTAATCTCAGTCTATGTTCAGAGCAAACACATCCTCCCTTTCCTGATGAGGCTTGCATCCTTCAACTCTCTTCTGCTTTATTTGTCTAGTTGTCAAGCTATCAATGCCAGATTAGGTGGCAGAAAAATGGAAGTCACAACCTACGTTCCAGACAAGAAGGCATCTGTAGAACATCTGACTTAATTTTCTTGGGTTCAATTCTTCAACAGTGCTGCATAGACAACTATGAAGAAATAGTTAAACTTCTCCTGAATCATGGGGCCAATGTCAATGCAAAAGACAATGAATTGTGGACTCCACTGCATGCAGCAGCAACATGTGGATACATCAACCTGGTGAAGATCCTGATTCAGCAGTAGGTGACCTGTGATGCTCTGGGTTTTATGGTGGACCAGCATATAAATATGAATATGAATTTAAGGTGGCTGTGCTTGGTCTTACATGACAAATATATGCATTCTAAACAGACTAAGAACTCTCTCCCTATGATATTTATCATCAGAACAGTTATCTGGAACTCCACAAAAGCCTGATAGATAAGGTTATATCCAGTTTTAACCCGAACGAGAGTGGATACACCAAATCAATGAGCATACATAAGATTTGTCTTAATAAATCCCATTTGTTCTATGGTGTTGCTATAGCTGGGATTACCAGTTAGATTTAGACCACTTGTTTTTTGTTACTTAAATTTATTTATTTATTTATTTATTTATTGGATTTTTATACTGCTCATCTGGCAGCGAGGCCACTCTGGGAGGTTAACAACGATTAATCAGTACAATACAGAAAAACACATACAAGTCATGCAATAAAATACACATAAAAATACAGTAAATATAATGAAAATAAAATTAAAATAACATGAGATGTCATTTAATTTCAATAAACCTATAATATTATTTGTGGGAAAATCAGCTAAAAACATGTTTTAGTGAGTAAACACTAGATTTATAACCAGGTTTTCAATAGTTTTTTTAAAAAATAGCCAAAGACGGGGGCACGCAGAAGGCTATTCCACAGGCAAGGAGCAATGATGGAAAAGGCCCTATTTCCTTTTGGACCTCTCACGGTGTTAATGGTCTCAAATGCCTAGCCTGGGAAGACTGGGTAGTTTTCATAGGGAGAAGGCATTCTGACACGTAGTGAGGTCCTAAACTGTTTAGGGCTTTGTATGTCATAGTTAGGATCTTGAGGTTGATGCAGAACTGAACCAGAAGCCAGTGTAAGGCAGCCAGCGTTGGGGATATATGGACATATTTTTTAATCCCAGAGAGCAATCTAGCCGCCGTGTTCTGGATCAGTTGGCGTCTCCGCATAAGCTTTAAGGGCAGCCCCAGGTAGAGAGCGTTGTAATAGTCCAGTCTCAAGACTACCAATGCATGGACCAGTGTGATGAGAGACCCTGTGTCCAGATAGGGGCACAGCTGAGCAATCCTCCGCAGATGGTAATGGGCGGAACGGACCATTGACGCTACCTGAGGTTCAATAGAAGAAGAAGAAGAAGAAGAATACTTTTTATTGGCCAAGTGTGGTTAGACACACCCAGAATTTGTTTTGGTAAAAATGCTCTCTCTATATAAAAGGAAATATAAGAATCATATAGTCAACAATAAAAACACAGTACAATACTACAATATAACCTATTATTTAAAAAGGAAGAAGAAATGTAAAAATTAATTATTCAACAGTTTGATAGCACTTGGAAAGAAACTATCTCTATATCTAGTTGTCCTAGTATGCAATGCCCTAAAACGTCGCCCTGAGGGTAACAATTGAAACAGATTATGTCCAGGATGCGTGGAATCTGTATATATTTTCATCGCCCTCTTTTTAGCTCGTGTGGTATACAATTCCACAATAGATGGCAAATTAGTAGCAATAATTTTTTCTGCAGTTCCAATTATCCTTTGAAGTCTATATCTGTCATGCTTAGTCGCAGAGCTAAACCAGACAGTTATAGAGGAACAGATAATAGATTCAATAACACCTCTATAGAATTGAATCAACAGTTCTTTTGGCAGTCTAAACTTCCTAAGTTGACGCAGAAAAAACATTCTTTGTTGTGCTTTCTTAATAATACTTTCAATATTAGATGACCATTTTAAATCTTGAGATATAATAGTACCTAAAAATTTAAAGGACTCCACTATTGACACTAAGTTATTTGATATCATAAGAGGTGGCTGTATAGAACGAGTCCTCCTAAAATCCACCACCATTTCAACAGTTTTGCATGTATTTAATTCAAGATTATTTTGAGTACACCATAAAACTAGTTGTTCAATCTCTTGCCTATAGGCAGATTCATCTATAGATAGTGCCGGGTCCAAGAGAACGCCCAAGCTGTGCACCTCATTTTGAGCGGGGAGAGTCATGCCTGACATTAGGATCCCCTACCCGCAAGACCTCCGTCTTAATGGCTTCCATCTTGCAGACAGACCTGGATAAGGACTCAGGATAGGAACAGTCTAAGGGTGAAAGCACATCTTTTGGGGAGAACCCTCAGAAAAATGTACTGTAATCCCAAGAGGCTGGTTTAAAAGCATACTGAAATGTGAGTTCTTAGCACTGATAAAACAATCGCCAGCAGCAATTAAAAGAAAACAGTAACACAGAACGGACTCCAAATTTAGGAGACATAGCAGCACTTACTTTCACCAAATTTATAACAAAACATTAACAAAAACCATCTTGGCTTTCTGCCAAAGGGCAAAACTATGCAAGAGATTCAGCATCTGCTTACTACAGTGGCCGGAATCCTGTTGTGCAGTTACATGAATGGCATAACATTTGGAAGCAATTTGCCATAAATTACAAAATCTCCATAGGCGTTATCTATTGTCTACTGACTCATGAAATGGGGCCTGCAGCATATGATGTCTCTGGAGATCTTTTAACATATGGCAATTCACACCTAAAAGTTATGCATTTGCATATCACTCTAACAGAATTTCAGACAGCATCTAACTACAGTCTACCTTAATAGTCTGTTGAAAAGATAAAACTAGTAGGTAGGGCCTCTTGCATGCTGTTCCTATAAGAGAAGGGGAATTCAAACATTACTATATCAATAAATTTTGCTTGCCATGTGCCTTGATAAAAAAAGAATACTGTAGTCTTTCCACTGTGCCAGTCGACTCTCTGTACCAGAAGGGACCATGGAGTGTGGTTTTGTTTTGTTGCACCACGCAACACAGCATGTGGTTGTTCCAATCAAAGTAGCATTCTGTAAGAACTCTTTCAGATCAAACAGCCTGTTTAAATACAAAATCAAAAGGCTTCAGTGTCAGAACACAGAGCCCAGGGAGAACCGCAGAAGTAGCAGCAGTATAAAGGATGTCTAATCCTGTCCTTTGTTTGCTGATTTAGATGGACTCTATAAAAACAGCTGGCAAGTATGTTTTACATTGTAATTTCCTCTGTTCTCATGGGGAAGAAAAATGTACAGGTACATGAATATCAATATGAGCAGTTGCTTGGTCTCTACTTCAAAGGCTGTAAATGTCAAGCCAGATCAAGCTTAATCTGTATTTGAATATTATTTTCATGCTGAGGCCAGATATGGTTCAGTATGCAGTGCTATGTCTCTGGTACTTTGTTACATGGTGAGGTATTGGCTTACTGAAGCAGGAGGGTGATTCTGTCATGTTTGGTGCCCTTCACAAAATGATTACAGTGTTAGAATATAGGGGATGGGTAGGGCATGTGGATAGATACGGGACAAGGAAAAGTAGGTGTGCCTGATGTAGAATTTGGTGGTGTTACTGTTTGGAACATCTGGTCCCAGAATGTCACTGGCTTTTCCAAAATCCGGTCCAATGCTGTATGTTTCCTGTTGCAAAATCTAAAAAATAACATTGACTAATATCGTTGTTAGATCATTGAAGTCAAACCTAGGCAACCTGTCAGGCTTCCTGAACGTTTCATCTAGCTGTCGAGCCATCCTATGGCCAGGGTTATGAATTGTAGTGCAAAATTTATTTATTTATTTATTTATTTATTTATTTATTTATTTATTTATTTATTTATTTATTTAGCTTGTATGCAAACTTGCCATTTTTTAGGCTGAGTGTAAGATTTTTGTGAAGTAGTAAATGTACTACCCTTTGGGGGGGGGGTTTGCTCCCCTACTTACTACTTTTAAATTGCTCTGAAATAATTTTACACTGATTTAAGTCTTGCTCTTAGCTGTGTGGCTGCTCAAGGGTATGTGACTCAGTCCCCTCAATGCCGCATTGTTCCTCCTGATCCTGATCCTCCTCCACCTCCACCACCTCCTCCTCCTCCTCCTCCCCTGTGCACCTACAACATTTTTTTCCACTGGGGGGCTGTTGATTATAATGCAAACCTCTTAGTTATTTTGTTGCAGGAGACAGTATGCAAGTGCAACATAGAAAGCTACTTGATAAATAAATATTTGATGAGACAAGGGATAAAAATGAATGAGGTAACTTAAATGTGAGGACCTTCTAAGGCTGGATGTATTCCTGTTGGTCTGTATTCGGACACCGTGGCCCGCTGACTGTATTCAAGTGCAGAACGTCAGCCATGAGAGTTGTCCTTGATATACAGAATCTAATCTCCTGGGTTTGTTGAGGGAGTTTGTGTGCTGACAGCTCCTGAAGGAGTTACCAAATAGGCACCCCAGAACCCCTGAAGCCCTTCTAATCAAGTATGTGTGTATCATTCTTATATGGTTTTCTCCTTGCAGTGGGGCAGACCTGTTGGCAGTGAATGCAGATGGCAACATGCCCTATGACCTCTGTGAAGATGAACCAACTCTGGACGTGATTGAAACCTGCATGGCATATCAGGGTAAGAGAAGGATAAGAGAAGCTGGTGGTTCTGATGAACGGCTTATGCTGCTCCCTTATGCTTCCTCCCAACTTACATGGCATGTTGCAGAATATATTACCTCTGGGATATAAAGGCTTGGAATCCTAGTACAACCTTACATGCCAGGAGGACCTGTTGACTTCAGTAGAATTTAGTTCTGTGTCAACATGCATAGGGCTACACTTTTATGTTATTCTTCCACATCCATGAAATGACTTAGGTATAAGATGCTGCTGCCTAACCTAGCAGCCAGCTTCTTGAACCATATTATTTCTTTTATTAATCTTATGCACAAACCTTGAACATAAGGATGCCTATTTTCTTTTGAGGCTTACTTGACTAGATATAAAGTACTCACGCTTCCAATCTCTTATCTTGTAGAGGGAGAAAAATGAGTCATCTTTGCCTAGCATCTACGCCTTTTTGAGATACCCCATTGAAGTAACACTTCCAAATGTGTTACTATAAATTATTTGCCCTTTGTCAGGTCATAACATATATTGTCTCCAGGCAACTGTGTTGGCAGCTGGTTTACAGAAATCTTAGTGACTACACATCAGGAAAAAATGCAAATGGATCGGCTGTGAAATTGCACATGGGAAGTCAGATTTTTGGATCAGCCAACGACACAGGAACAAGCAAGGAAAGAGGAGGAATAAGCCTTGTTTACTGCTTGTTAATATTTGATTCCTTTCCTCCTCTCCAAGGTCTATTTGTTTCCCCCTTCCCTTCCTGTGCCATTCTTTTTCATTCTTTTTCTTTTAAAGATTTGCTGCCCAAGTACTCAAACAGAGAGGTTAAAAATGAGGATTTTAGGCAGATTGATAAGAGGAGATTTTCAGTCAGTGTTGTTTCCATCTTGTTAATGTAACTCAGGTCTTACTGGGCCTCCTGTAAATCTGCATGGATAGAGGAGAGCTACCTTAACAAGCAAGAAAAAAGGCTAAATGATGATTCCTCATGCTCTGCCCTCCTCTTTTTTTCACCTAGCTCCCATAGGGGCAGCAAATGGAAGGAAGAAAGGCAGGCAGGCAGGCAGGCGAGGATTCAAATGGCATCCATTCCCCCACTGCCCTGCCTCTCTCACTGCTACCATAGACAGGTGGAGTGGCGTAAAATAGAATGGCTACAAACATCTCCACATTGGCTCAAGCATCAAATGAACAAATGCAATTGATTCTGCAAAAGTAGAACTCCCAACAGCAGACAGAATGGCAGTTGTTTGGGGGGCAGTGGGGGGGGGGACTCGAGCCTGAGTCACATTGGATTTTATGTCTTGTGGTCAATGAAAAATAATATGACTCTGACCCTTCCAATCTTGGAGCATTTCCCACATTATTTGCAAATGTAGTCAAACTTAGAAGCTAAGAGTTAATGGGAATCCTTCTTCTCCTTGCAGTGAGGGCCGCTGGCCCATAAAAGCTCCCTGGGAATTTATGCTGCTATAGAAGTGTGTATTTCAAAAGGCTCTAAATATATTTTATGTAAGCCATAACAACAGTATGCCTAAAATAATATTCAATTAAAATGGATAATATAAAGTTGTTTGAAATCCTGATGCTAGTCTTTTTTTTTTTACTTGTTTAAAAAGCTTCTTTGGAAAGTGAAAGCTTGGAAGAGAAAAATAGCCGTCATGTGGCATTAACCCTTTCTTTACCTATTAATTCGTTGCTCCAAATCCCTCACCGCAGTCTGGTTTTTCCCTCCCCTTAATGGAATTTAAAGCATCTCCTTCTGAGGGGAACCATTTTTCCTCAAACAGCTTTTCTTCACAAAAGCACAACATCTTCTTATATACATGTTTTAATATTGATCTTAATACTACTTTAATATAATACTTATTTAATTCTCTTTTTTAAAAAAATATTTGTATAGCTATGGTTTTATGTTGTATGCGACCTTGGATCCTTTCAGGGAGAAAGGTGGGAAGGAAATATTTTAAATAAATATATAACTTAATAGTACATTTTCCTGATGCTTCTAATTAGCTTGTAAAGGGTATTAGCTTAAGCAACTTTCCTATCTAAACAAAAAGACACTTCTGTGATGTAACAGTGTAATACTCTGAATTATTTTGCCCATGCTAGGAATCACACAAGAGAAAATCAATGAGACGCGAGCAGCTCCAGAACAGGCAATGGTTGATGATATTGCAGAGTTAATAGCAACTGGGCAGGAACTGAACAGAGCGGATGCACAAGGTGCTACATTGGTGAGAGACTTTGTGATGTATTTCCCACGGCTAACATGATTGAAGGCTGACTTCTGTTGAGCATGACTGGGTTGCAAACTTCTCGCATTTCCCACACTTCACTCTTTTTGCAGCGTGTGCCCTTGAAATTACTGGCATTCAAGTCACACGACTCGTTTTAAGGTGAGGTGAGAGAAATTTTATTTCTCAAATAATGTTGCTGGGTTTCCTCTGGCTTGGGGGATTAAAAGCCAAGTCAAAGGCCTTGTTGCTCATCAGGCAGAGCCAGCTCTAGGAAATTAAAATTCACTGTCACACAACAGTGGAAAGGATTGGTAGCTGTGGCAAGCTAGAGAAATAAACTCAAGTTGACAAGACACAGGCAGAAATAGAAGGAAAGATAAAAGAAGTATTGGCCGGGATGTAGCGTAGGTTTCTTCTTATTTATTTATTTATTTATTTATTTATTTATTTATTTATTTATTTATTTATTTTTACAACTTCTGGGCGCATTTCATGAGAGTATGGTGGAAGGAAGCACCCTGTTGAATGGGATACCTTTCTAAAACCCATTGCATTACCCCTTTCATTATAGTTACATATCGCTGCAGCCAGTGGCTACCTGCACGCTGCAGAGATTCTCCTTGACCATGGAGCAAGACTGGACGTCAAGGACTGGGATAGCTGGGAACCCCTCCATGCTGCTGCCTTCTGGGGACACGTATGTGTTTTGCTCCACTGTTTAAAACAGGCATTGAGTAATTTATTAGGAGAGAGCTCCCTGTCTGTTTTTTACGTACAACAGCTAAATGGGCTTGCCATTTGCTGAAGAATAGGATGTCGCTGAACACTGATGGTTGCCAAGTGCTACGTGCCTTCATGGCCTGCTTATTAGTTTCCTGGAAGCATCTGAATAACCACTGCAGGGAATGAAATACAGCTGATGCATCTAAGTCAGACATGTCCAAACTTCGGCCTTCCTGATGTTTTGGACCACATCTCCTAGAATTCTAAACTTAGATTGCCAAGGACAAAGGACAAAGGTCCAAAACATCTGGAGGGTCGACGTTTGGACATGCCTGATCTAAGTCATCAGTCAGAGTATGACTCTAGCAAACTTATATTTTTGGAATACAGCTTCCAGAATCCTCCAGTTGGCAAGGCCTAGTGACCTTTGCCAAACTGCTGATTTAACTGATTTCATCTCTTGGTGCTATTATAGTTTGTTTGAGACAAAATGGTGTTTTGAAAGCCAGCCATGGTGTTATATTTTCTTCTTTATTCCAGATGCAGATGGCAGAGCTGTTAGTGTCCCACGGTGCAGATTTGAATGCCCGGACAGCCATGGATGAGATGCCAATAGGTGAACTGCAATTCTATTTCCCTTTTACAGTCTGTGCCCTTGGATGAATCACTGAGACTCTTTAGACAGCCCAGTGAAGTTTCCAATAACCTGCTTCCCTTTATGAGTGCTTCTCTCAGCCTGCCCTGCACTAGTATCCTCAAAACAGCCTGATGTTCATGCCACACCTTACCTTCTGATGGAGGAAAGGATTTACACTGAGGTTGGAAAATCATATTTCCTGCTCTTACAGAATTTAATCAACGGCAGTGTTCTGTATGGGGTGCATGAAGGTGTAATCAGACCTAAAGAGAAGGCCTGGCCTTGAATTTGAGTGATCTGTTACTTGCGTGCCGGTGTATTCCAAGTGGGAATTCAAACCCAGATCTCTTGAGTCCTGGTCCGTCATCATCTATAGGCTATAATTTTGAAAGTTAATAAAGCAAAGTTCTCCTTAACTGGGTATTGCATTTTTAATTAGCTTTCAGAATTACAAATGGAGGTGAGATGCCAATAGAGAAAGAAAAGGGGGAGAGAAATACCATATATACAACAAATGACCATGGCCGATGCATCTATATAATTATAAGTTGAAGACATACTAAAATAAAAAGAGTTGCTTGGTGATGATTTGATAAAACAAGTGTGTTTGTGAGCAGAAATGGAAAACTTTTTATTATTATTACAACTTATAAAATTGCCAAACTGTCTGAAAAACTCTGGAACAAAGAGTCGAACCCCCTGCTTCAAACATTTTGTATATCTTTTCATGCATAGTTAAAGTAGTGAGATCTTACCACTGAATTATGGATGGTGAGCATCTATCTTTGTAACCTTGGGGGATGAGTCTTGTAACTATTTTGAGAGCATGTTGGAGCCAGCTGTGTTGACTGTCAACTAAGGGCGCTTTTACACTACCTCTAAAATCCACTGATAACTTAAATTCGGACCAGAGATCGTGGGGTTTGTTCCTTTTCCTGTATTCCCACTCTTCTGCCCTCCATTGCTCCTATCTGTGGTGAGGGGAGGGAGAAAAAAAGGGAGAAAAGAATGCAGGCTCACCTCCGCTCACCTCCGTCCACCGTCCAGAGCAGCCCCGTAGGGATTCCTGTCTCTTAAAGGGGTGGTGGGAGGAGCCCGGCATCCACAGCTTTACAATCCGCATCGGAATTTTTTTTTACCTCTGGAGACCAGGTACTTCTAAAGTGAGCTGGAGCACGCTTAGGTGGGCGTGGTCGTACTTTATTTTGTTTAAAGTCTGCAGCTGGTGGGAAAACAATTTTAAGCTCCGCATCTGGGTGCCCTTTGCCTCGGATTTTAGGGGTCGTGTAAAAGCAGCCTAAGTTAAGTGTTGGTAGCCATTGTGATGCAATGGATAGATAGATGAATTAGGATTCAGGAGACCTGAGTTTGAATCCTTACTCAGCCATGGAAACTCATGGGAGTGGGTACCATTGGTAATATCATTGTTTAAATATCTAACATATCTAGAAAACCTTTTAGGGTCAAATGTCAAATGTGGCTTGATGGCACATAATACTCTTATGTTTGCAGAGATATTTCTGATATAAAATGAGTATGTTTATCATGACTAACTTAAGCCCTATTTGGTTTCAGGGTCTGTTCCATGTACAAATTAGTCTCTGTTGAACCTATAATGAACAGACTGTCTCAAAAGCTGCTTATATACTAACATAAGTAGCTTCCATGGTCTGAAACCAGAGCATGTCCTTAACTCCCTTTCCCAAACTACTGTGTGTCAGCTGGAAATGTTTGGGAAAGCTGACCTTCATGAATTCTGATATGAACTGCCCTGATCTGCTTCTCTAGGGCTAATATATGGATCAGAACAGAGTTATCTTTCAGGTTCCAGAATTCTTGAAAATTATTTGATGTATCTCTTGGTTCAAAACACATTCAGTTGTGTTAAAAACACTTATATTGCAAGTAGCTACATTCAAAACTGAATGATTAATGAAAGAAATTAATGTGAGAGATATCAGCTGAAACTCTTTTGCTTAGCATAGTAAATTGCATTAGAGAGGCTCCATTGAGACAGTGGGGATTTAGTCAGTCAATGCTTGTATAAGTCCCATTAATTCAAATACTCTTACTTTTAATTGCTTTTTATACTAAAGTAAGTCACAACTAGAGTAGGCCCACTTGGATCAATGGAACCTATGGAGGAGATGACTCACCCAATATCCACTGATTCAAAGGGTCTTTGCAGTGTGAGGTGCTACACTAAACAAGAGGATAGATTTAGAAATTGTGTGAAAATAGACATATCCATCTGCACTGGCAAGTCCAGTTTCACTCATCAGAGAAAAAGGAGCTTTCAAATGAAAACATGCAAAAAAATGACAGACTGAAAACAGATGAATCCATCCATCGCAGCCGTCCAAGTTCACCCACCATTGCTATCAGTCCCAGTACTGTGGCCACTTTCCATCCATTCAATCTGATGACACAGCTCCATTGTCCCATGCCTTACCATATCACTTCTCAAGGGGGAACAGCCATCTAGCTGTTCACCTGCCCTGTGTATATACAGTAGTTCCCTGTCATTTCACAGTTCATATACTACGGTCCAAGTATATTGTGGGACTGCAGTATATGAAGGCAAGCCCCATCTGGGGCAAGCTGCATGAGCCTATTTGAGGCCTCCTGCACTTACCCCAGGCCTGATGCTGCCCTGAGAGGGCCTCCGATGAGCTTCCCAGGCTTGTTGGAGGCCCCAGAAGTGGTTTCTGGCAAACCAAAAGCCGAAGTGCCTTCCAGATTGCCCGAAACTACTACTGAGGCCTCCAACAGGCCCGTGAAGCCCATTGGAGGCCCGTTCAGGGCAGTGTCAGGCCTAAAGTAAGTATAGGAGGCCCCAGACAAGCCCCCCAGTCCCAACCCAGCCCAGCATCTGCATTTCACAAATTTTCCTTTATTGTGGTTCAGGTCGGATCCCTAACCCCACGATAAGCAGGGGATTATTGTACCAGTATTGACCATGTAAAATGGATGCACTGGATGTTCATTCTCGTGGATAATAAAGGATCTCATAATCTGTTGCTCTGTGCCTCAGGTGTTGTTCTTGTAGAAATCCAGGTAAATGTAATGCGTGAGCAGAACTTTAACTATATCATGACTTCATTTTTAAAGCTTCATCCTCATCCAGTCGCTCACCCCAGGGACTTGATTTATATCTCTTTAGACCTCTGTGAGGAAGAGGAGTTTAGAGTTCTGCTCTTAGAACTAAAGCATAAGCATGATGTCATCATGAAATCTCAGATGAGACATAAGTCATCCTTGAGCCGAAGAACCTCCAGTACTGGAAGCAGAGGGTGAGTGGGATGGAGAAAATGCTCTTTTTGGTTAGAAGTATATTTGTCATCTTAAGGCAAATCCAAGCCTCACGTTTCAGGATGTTTTTCAGTTGACTGCAGTTGACTGTTTGAACTTTTGGAGGCTTATTTTCAACATCAGGATATACTCCTAAGTAATAAGTTAAAACAAGCCAATTTTGTGTTATTTTTTTATTTTGTTCAATTTTTATGTTGCCATCTGGAAGTTGAGTCATGGCTACTGGACTTCGTTTTTGAGAGATAGAAACCTTTTGCTGCTCATCCAAACAGCTTCATCGGTCTGAATACAGCTAGTGTGAGTCCTCCATCTTATAGTCAGCTTTGGAGAACTCGCACTAGCTGTATTCAGACTGATGAAGCTGTTTGGATGAGCAGCAAAAGGTTTCTATCTCTCAAAAACGAAGTCCAGTAGCCATGACTCAACTTCCAGATAAACTCACCTGAATGACTGAGAATCTTCAAAGACTTTTATGTTGCCAGTTTATCTTGTGCCTTCTGTGAGACATTTTTATATTACTGTCTTTATGGGGTCGTTACTGTCTCTCACTCATCCAATTAATTCACATGGTTGTTTAGGAGTTTGATTGCAGGACTTCCTAGTCCAATGTTCTGTGTGGGCTGTAAAGGCCAAGCAGTTTTATTTGGGGGAAATGGGCAGAAATGTGATCTACAACAAAAGACCATTTAGTTAGGGTATGTTCTGTTTGCTTTACTGGGGACAGAAGCTATAAGAAACAAATCAGATCAAAAACTGTTCCATATATCTAAACTTATGTTAAGTTCAGCATGGCAACTAAGAGGTTAAAAATAGTCTCTTCCTTGCTATTGCAATAAAGCACAATGTTTACTAACATCAAAGAGTGCCACCTGGTGGTCACTTTCCTTAATTGGACCTAATGATTTAGGATAGTGAGCTGCAGAGATGCCCTAAGCCCATCCGATCTGGCCTGATTTTGGAAGCTAAGCAGGGTCGGTCCTGGTTAGGACTTGGATGGGAGACCACCAGGGAATACCAGGCGCTGTAGGTGCCTGGAGTAGGAACTGGCAAAACCACTTCAGTATTCCTGCCAAGAGAACTCCATGTACATGGGGTCACGAAGAGTCGGTAACGACTGTAACGACACAACACACAAAACAGTTATCTTTGCGGTTTTTCTTCTGCCTTTTTCTTCTAAACTCTTTTTTTTTTTAAATATGTCTCCTAAGCCACTCAGTCAACTGACCAAAGCTGAACCATGACAGAAAGAATGAGCCTAGATTTTTCAAGGAGGACACATGTATATTTATGCTATTACAGTTAGTTGACCTTTACAGTAACTGATACTTAGGGAGAGAAGAGAATTAGAAAAAAAGATTGAGCATTCAGAGAGATTATTAGCATGCCAGAAGATCACAGAGGAATAATCAGAGGCAGGAAGGTGAACAGGTGTGATGGCATATCACATTTGCAGGACAGGTTGATAGGATGCATTCTTAGCCATTGTTTTATTATCAAAGCCTTTTTCTAGACTTTTTCACTGTCACATCACTAGTTAAAAGCCACTGTCCAGAAAAGAAATAATATATCTCTATTTATGGATCCATAATCATTTTTTACAAATGCTTTTGTGAATTCAGTAGATGATATGCTATGGCTGGTATGATTTTTAGGAATTGGGAATTCATTTGGTAGATCATAATGAATCAAATCCTTTGTTTTGAATGTGATCCTTAATGCACTTTTGAGCTTACGTGGTATTCTTCTCACTATCTTGTGTGCTCAAATTCTTGAAGAGATTTGAAATGCTTTTTGTTCCAGGAATGGAGTTCCTGGCCTCAGCTGTGGAAGATAAAGTCAAAATCTTTCTCTTCCTGCATGCTTTCCTTTAAATGACTGGTTGGCCAAGAGGATTTTTTTAAAAGGGATCATTTTATTATGTGTTTTACTTGTGTTTTTCATCTTGCTTTTATTATGAATTTCAATTATGATCTTTGATTAATGTTTTTAAAATATTGTAATATTCATTTGGTTTTAACGTTGTTTCTTATAATACTGTCAGCTACCTTGCATCATCTAGCAGAGCACCCCAAATACAAACAGAAACAGAAAAATATAGATAATAAACAAATATATAATGTTGTACATTTTTTAAAATTGTTTTTAATCTGGATTTAATGTTGATTTATAAAAAAATTATTGAGCTATACAAAATTAATATATAACCATGTTTTAATTGTTATGAGCTGCCTTAGGTCCCAAAGGGAGAAAATTGGCATCTAAATAAAAGAAAATGAATGAATCAATGAATGAATGTGTTACATCCACAGTCATATCCGATATTGTCCAAAACCTGTTTCATAAATTATGCCAGTGTAAAAGCAGATGATGTCACCAGCAGTGGCAGATTGTCTGTATTTAAAAAGCTCCTGCTTTCATCCCAGGGCTTGCACAATGATGCATGATCTGTCTCATTGTGCTTTGAGCCATGCAAGCCCTGGGATCAAAGCAGGAACTCTTGAATTACCAGAAGTCTCCCATTGCCAGTGATGGCATCTCCCTTGAACTGACGTAATTTATGCTACAATATTTTGCCACTATGTAAAACACGTAGCACCCATGCTGAATATTTTATCTTCATGTTCAGGTTACTGTGTTTCATTTACACTGTTATGAAGGAATGCTGAAAAATTCTTAGCCTGAACTCAACAGAAATAGTTTGGAGGTTAAAATGAAGAGGTGATTGTCCCAGTTTCATGGTTGAATAGATATTTGAATTCAATTGCTGATTCCTGTTCCAGACAGATTTCTCTTTTCAGGGTTAGAAACATTTATTTTTAATAAATGAAAGTAGGGAGTCTGAGGAATAGAATAAGATTAGCAGGCAGACCTACAAAGAACAAGCAGTTCATATACTTCCTGTTAGATTTTTCATCTTTAGTCTTCTGGACAGTTTAAATGGCCTTGAAAATTTTATTGGTACCATCAGTGCTGTTACCTTTTAATTGTTCAGGTAAAAGTTAAGCAATTTAACTATAAAAAGGGACCACAATTGGATACATGTAACTTGGCCATTTCTGTGAAGGCCTTTAAAATATTCTAAAATAATATTTCATGCTGGTGTGCAGTTGTACAAGAAGGCTCATTCTTCTTTCTGTGTTTTGCATCCCCCCCCTTAGAAAAGTAGTGCGCAGGGCAAGCCTTTCTGACCGAACAAATCTTTATAGAAAGGAGTATGAGAAGGAGGCCATTATCTGGCAGCAAATAGAACCTTCAGAAGAGCAACGGACATCTGAATACAATGGTGACATCCGAGAAACTTGCTCCAATGAAGAGAATACAGATCTGGTACGGGACAAAGCCATAATTTGATGTCAGATTTCAGACATGGCCTGTTGGCAACCTAAAGGAATATCAGTTGTAAAAAAAACAAATGTTCCTCAGCATATGAACAACTTTATCCAGATTGCCTAAACCTTAGTAGGAATTCTTCTTTAGCTCTGTGTCAAATCCATGTGGCTGTCTCCCAAGATAGTTTGGATACACTATGTGTCAAAGACCAGAAATGTGTGAGAATAATGTGTTAAATAAGACAACTTGCCTGTTTTAGAATATTTTTACAAGTTATCCCAAAAGTCCTGGTAAAATGAGTTCTCAACTTAATAGTGGGTGGGGATAGGGGGTGTGGAAGACAGAGGTTATTTATTTATATGTATGTGCATTCATGAATATTTATTGTTATGTTTGAATATGTATATAGAGGTGTGCAACCTAGCCAATCTGTGAGCTGGTGGGTCTGGCTAATAGGTATGAAGGTGTACTGTAAGAGAAGAATGTGTTCTCTCCTGTGTGACCTAGGGATGGTCTAAGTAGCAGACAAGCAGACAGTTAGGGAGTCAGTCAGTTATTATCTGTGTATGTCAGTTGGTGGCTAGGGTTTATGAAACCCAGTTCATGAAAGGAAGACATTGTTACAAGAAGACTTAAAATAATTAAACACAATTTTATTAATTAGCATTAATACACCAATTAAGGCTATCACAACAACACTGAACATCTATGTGTGTGAAACAATATTACATTTTTTTATTTTAAACCTTCAACCTTGTTGTCTGCTATCTCTTCATAATAAGTGTCCTTCCTGTCTGACTGGTATTTTGGTTGGGATACCTGGGTAGAAGTAGAAATAATAAACAAACCTAAAAGTGGCAGTTGTAAAGTTACCCTGGTTCATCCCAGGGGGTCCGTGAGTAGCCTGCATAATTAAATTCTAAACCACCCAGCATTATTTATAATTTATAATTTATAATTTATAATTTATAATTTATAATTTATAATTAAGCATTATTGGGCAGTATATAAGCAGCACATTTTGCTGTAGGCAACAGTGGGAATGAGCATACTGGGAGTCCATTTGAGTAACAGTTAGGGCATAGCCATGCATAGAAGATTCGATGTACTGAAAGGCAGCAAAACAACTAACAGAGGCTTGCAGGCCTCTTGGAGATTGATTGTATAATATGTGAACATTTATGTTGTTTTATTTCTCTTTGCAGAACAATACAGTAGATACATGTGCAGTTCTTCCAGAACTGGTAACCAAAAGCACACAGTGTGACTCAGACAATGTGCTCCAGAATGGGCTCGGCTTCTCCTCGTCCACTTACGAATATTCGATCCCCAATGGAGATGTTTGGAAAATGCATCCTGCTGTGAGCAATGAGGCAAGCCAGGCGTTGCCCTATGATAGTCCCATCATCCCTGACTCTCATCCCATCTGGGGCAGCTACAAAGAACGAAGCCATCAAACCCTGTCTGAGTTGAAAAGGCAGCGGGCAGCAGCCAAGCTCCTCAACCACCCCTTCATCAGTACGCACTTCGGGAGCAACGTGGGAGGAAGCACAGAAAATGGGGGAGAAGCCAAGGAGCACCTGATCAGCCCCAGGACTCCTACCTATGCCTCCAATGGGACTTCGGTTTACTACACAGTATCGAGTGGTGATCCACCTCTTCTAAAATTCAAAGCTCCCATGGAGGAAATGGAGGAAAAGGTGCATGGGTGTTGCAGGATTTCCTGATCTAAACTCATTCCTCATTGGAGGAGTAGCAAAGCTAGGTGGGAATGTTAGACCCATTGATGAGTGGGAAAACCCGGATCTGTCATCTGGCCAGAATCCACTGGGCTGTTTCATTTCTAGTAATCTTATTTTGCTTTTGGCAGTTTCACTTTAAAAAATCAAACACATACAGGTGGCAAAGAAAGGTCCAGGGGGAGGAAGGAAACAAACAAAGAAAGAAAACATATTCTTGGCCACAGATTATGAAAGATCATTAAATCTATTTATTTTTTTAAATCTATTTGAGATTTCAGTTAATGAGCTTGCTAGGCCACTAGCCTTCTGGAAATTTCCATTTTGAGAACAAAACCCCCGTTACATCACCTCCTTGGTGCATAGCTATCAAAGATATGTGACCCAAGATCAGTACTATATTTTTGCAAACAGAGTAAGTGGGTGGCAGAAGGGCCCAAGCTGTGAGGTTTTTGCACTTAGAAGATGTATGCACTTTAACAACTGATCTGAAGGTTTATCCTGTTCTATGAAAGCACAGTTGAGACATTATTCATTCCATTGCCAAGTTGAAGCTCTCCTTTCCTGCTGTAATTGTATATTAACAGATAAGCTTTTTCTGCAAGTTTCCACTCGTTCATCATTCATTAGAATATTTTGAGTTCCTTATAGAAGTGGAGTCCATTGCTGTTGTCTATATATTCATTGGCCATATTTTCAGTCTACACATGTGCATATTTTGACATATCTTTCCATCCAGTCCAGTTAATGTTCTTTGTGTTCCATCAGAAAGCTGCTGCTTATGAAATTTTCCAGGAGCGCTATTGGGCAAGATCTTTTTCTAGCTACATAAGCTTTATTTCTCACCACCCTTTGCTCCTGAAATATATTTTTATTAAGAAAATGAACCTCATCTGAAATGCCTCTGAAATATTGAAGCCTGCAGTCAACCTCCTTTTTTGACCATCGATTGTGGTTTTTCATATTGCTCACATACTTTTTTAACTTATCGTACTTCTTTTCTTTCTTTCTCTCCTGTCTACTATGAAGAAAAATTGGCCGGAATTTGTAAGTTTAAAAAATGCCTAGTTAAATATAAATATCTAAGTTGTACTGCACATATATGGAAGGTGTTGGGCTGCCACAGAAACAGCACTCCTGGGTTAAGTGGGATCATGACATCTAGATATAATTATCCAATATTTGAAGGAGTGGCATGGTCCATCCCACTTAACATCAGTGGCTGCCGTAACTGGAATGGAGAAGGACCACATGGCACGATATCACTGCAAATACTGCTGTACAGAAATACAGGATTGTCTTCTCTGTGGAGTCTAGCACTGTTCACCTGGGGACTTGTCACACTGAGCAAAAGCTGCGATGTTGCAAAAATATTTAGAATACACTGGCAAACATTGCTGTAGCCAAAGGTAGGAAGAACATTTTGCAGCCACTGGTAGATGTGTTCTTTTGCTGAAGCTGGATTAATGTTGGCCATTTTAACACCTTTAGTATGTCACTTTGCCTCACATCCAAGAAGCAATATTAATTTGTCTTAGGTTCCAGTAAAGAGCACTTTTGGGGGGAAGATGTGATGACGTCTTCATCTCTTCTTAGTTTAATTTGTACTGTGCAATCTCATTGCCTGAAGATTATGCTTAATTACTTTTCTCTCAAACAACTTACAGAGAGATCTATCCTTTCCTTAGGAACAAAAGCAATGTCCAGTAAATAGAATGGCTATCTTAGATTGCTGACAAGGCATCTTATCCCACAGAACATTTGTGCTTACCACTATCACATTTGAAACAGTGTAAACACCATACAGTGAAAGAGTGTGCAGTTTTATCAAGTAAGTTTTGGGAGTTTGATAATACACACATTTGCTGAAATGCAAATATGAAGCAGTCATTTATGTAAAGCAGAAGGATAGCGAAAGCATCTGTTTCTTGGCAATTGTTTCTGATTAATATAAAAAGCGCTGAGGATCCCTTGTTGAAAAGGGACTTCTGAAACCAATCATGAAGGAAGAGAAAAAAAAACAATTGAAGGATTAACAGCGTAATTGAAGATCGTACGTACAAGGCAGTATTGAGTCAATTTTGCAAATGTGAACATCTGTTCTGTCATTCATTGCTCATCCTAGCCATGCAATGTTGGAAAAATCAGCCCGAACATTGGGGAGAAAATGTCTTCTAGTGAAATGTTTTGTCACTGAATTTATTCTGACACATTCATTCTATGACTGCACAGTAGTTGGCACAAAGATATGGATATTTGATCACAAGGATCCTCAAGTTAAAATCCTCCAGGTGGCATGAATATCTTCAAATTTTAAAGGGCAATTGATCAGAATACAGAATGGGAACAGAGCCCCCTTCTTTTTTGTGTGACAACCCTTTGGAAAGGAAAGCTATCCCTTTCCTATATTTACTAAGGGCCGAGTCAGTGGTCCTCATACCAGCACTATTCTGCTCACCACACCATGACAACAGCTCCCACAACTGGTGGGTAAGGCTAGCTTCTGCCCAGCCAGTTGCTGGAGCAAATATGAGCACACCACAGTCATGTGTGTTCCTTGCTGTATCTCAAGCAGCAATCTGGCTGCTGTATCATGCATCTTGGATGGTGTCTCCTTAGATGCACTTAATCCACAATTCCCACTAATAATAGTTTCCCTGATCCCAATTGTTTCTCTTTCTTTTTAGGGATACACTGACACAACACAAATGTTCTTATTTACACAATTTGTTGCCTTTTTTTTTACAATGTATACAAAGCTTGAGAAATATCAATTCTTCTGATTTGTCATCCTTATTCCTGCCCCTTCATGGCTCTGGGGAGATCAGTCTAGACAGGTGACTCCAAAGAACAAGGATCACTGAACAAGGATGGCTTTTTCTGTGGCTCCATCCACATTTCGTCAGGCAGAACTGTAGAGATTCCTCCTCCCCACCCTGCAATTATTTTTGTTGAAGTGTTGTTTGAAAAGAAGGCCGCGCAGGGCAGGGCAGGGAAAGACAATGGACAGCTGTTGACTGTGTGTCACCTCCTAAACTTCCCTGGATCTCCTGAGCTCTCTTCCCCACATTTGAAACCCTTAGGTGCCCTTCAGGGTATACAACTTGCACTGTACTCCACATTTTATGCCACGTCCAGGATTGCTTTAGGCCTCAAAAGGTCTTTTTGAAAACCAGAAGTGACCAATCACTAACTTTAATTATTATTTTTAAAAGGGGGCATAAAATAAATCCTAAACAGGGTGAAACTGAGGTATTCTACAAATTATGTCTTGCAATGGCTTCTGGAAGGTATAAGGTTGATTGGAAGAAAGATGGCCCTCTAAGATCTAGAACAGGGCACAAATCATCCTCTGACCCATGGCAGATCGATCTGAATGAATGGTCTTCAGCTTTATTAGACTTCAAGTTTATCTTTCATCCAAACAGCTATATTACTACTGTATGACCAATGATCCTGTCTGGGGCCTAGTTCTGTCTGATGGTGGTAGTGTAGGCAAAGATCATTAATTCTTAGCATACCGAGCGAGCTTTAATTTTTAGGGCTTTGGGCAGGAACCACTTAACACCTATCTCCTTGGGCATGACTACTTAACACCTATCTCCTCCTCCTTCCACTCCTTAAAAACCAAGAAGGAAACATGTAGTATCACAGGGGAAGCCCCCTTTAAATTAGGCTTCAGCCTGTTTGTAGGGCTTGGTCAACTGAAGATCTCTCCTCTGCCCCAAACATCAGCTCATAAAGAAGGATGTGTTGGGTGTAATTATTCTGAGCTTCTGTTTGTTTTGTGACAATAACATATGTTTAATGTGAAACAGTGATCCAAAAAACTGACAAGTATTTCTCCTCGATTAGAGACATCTTAGCAGACATCTGGCATAGTCTGCCTGCCAAGTAAATAAGAATGTGATAGAACGCCAGAATGACTTTGCACTTTACATGTCAGGCAAAGTATATGGCGGATCTGCTGGAAACTCAATACTGTGGTGCCCCTTAGTACTATGCTAGACCACTGCAGTTGTGGCCATACTTGTCTGGAACCCTACCAAACACAGGAAAGTAAAATTTCAAATAAGACTATATAGGAACAAACTAGTAAATTATTAAGAGTCAAACCATTTATTCTAGAGATTATACTAGATGACGGCCGGTGAATTGCAGTCTCGGAGTATAGAGTTCATAGGCACAGGAGAAAAATAGAAGTACCCATT
This sequence comes from Phrynocephalus forsythii, assembly GCA_029282475.1. Lineage (NCBI taxonomy): Eukaryota > Metazoa > Chordata > Lepidosauria > Squamata > Agamidae > Phrynocephalus > Phrynocephalus forsythii. The sequence continues at coordinate 98,203,061 of JAPFRF010000005.1, forward strand.
CCTCACTCACTTCTCTAGAACTGTGTAGTATTGAGAAAAAGAAGCTGCTATTTCATATGAAAAAGAAGCTGCTATTTCATATGAAGTCCACACATGAAGTGAAGAAAACCATCTATGTGGCACATTTTGTCCAGCTTCCAGTCCCAGTTAATTACGCTATTCCCGGGGGGATTTGTACTTTTATTAGAGAAACTTCACTAGTATAACACAATTTCCAGGGATCTAGGAAGACAATTTTGGGAGGCAAGAAGGCCGTGACTTTTAAATCAGTTTACTTGAAGCCCTTATTGGTGACTTGAATTTGTTAGGGCAACAAATTGCCACTCATTAACAACAGTACCCCGGAACACAATTATCACCTTATTAACGAGTAACAATTTGCTGCTGCATCTGGGATGCTTTCCATTATCCAAACATAAATCACCAATAGGATTCTGGTCTTTGCTTCCTAGTTTATTTCAATGTCTAATGCGGGTGGTGCCTGACACAAAACAAGCAGGGCGAGACCATACTGCACAGAGGCATAAGATATTGGTCACATCCTTATAAAGCTTTTATTGTGCAATTTCCCAATCTCATTCAGGGTGTTGTTTTGAAGGAAAGGAGACATGCATACAAAAATGACTTCCATTTGTCACCTTCATATGAAGTAAGAAATGGCATTTCTTCACTAATTTTTTTTAAGATTTTTAATTCACTAGGAAAGACAGAAGAACTGCACTATGAATTATTAATCTAAAAGCACTTGTTGTTTGTTAACAGATGTAAAGGAGTAAAACTTTCAGGAATGTAGAAGCTGTGCAAAAATGTTTTTTTTTGGGGGGGCTTTCAGGAAAACAGAAATGGGGGGTTGAAAAATATGCAATATTTTGAAAGTTTATTTTATAGTTTTAGATCTGAAGCCTCTTTATTACTGTGGAGATATAATATATGTATGAACTTGCTTCATTCACAAACCTATCATGTTTTGGCATAATAAATTTAAAAGTATCCTTATTCAGACAGTATCTACAGTATTTGATATTCTACCGTCACAATTTGCTGTTACAAAAGAACTTTTATGAAGATGGCTTTTAATGAATCTATATCTTAGTTTTGGCCAACTTTTAAAAAGCAGGCAAAAGAGTACAGCTGAAAATAGAAATAATCAAAATTATACTAAAGCAAATAAAATTATTAGATAATAAAATTTAGTTTTCTTCAAGCAGACACACAAAGCCCTGATTTTCAGAAAAGGTAAGCAGAGGAAGAGGCAAGAAAGCAAAATTTGCTGCACTCCATCCGATTTATCCCATTTATTCATCCCTAATGATATACCGTGCATTGATTGTGAACGATCACTTTTAGCATTTCTCCATTTTTGATCTTTTATTATCATTATGTTTGAATGTCTAACCGTGGAAGTTTGCTCACATTGAAGTACACTTCGGGCCTTTTTACACGACCGCTAAGATCCGCTGGCCACTTAAATTCGGACCAGAGATCTTAGGGGTTCGTCGCTCTTCCTGTGTTCCCACCCCCTCCGCACTTCCTGGCTGCTGGCTGCGTGAGGGGAGGGAGAAAAAGAGAAAGAAAAGCATGCCGCTCACCTTGTTCTTCCTCTCGTCTCTGTAAAAGTAGCTCTTAAAGGGGCGGGAGCCAAAAAACAACAAACAGAAGCAAGGAGAGCCCCGCACTCACTATCGTTACACCGGATCAAATAATTTTCACTCTCCCAGAGCAGGTATTTGAAAGCTGCACTGGGACGTGCTAAAGTGGGCAGGGTCGCACTTAATTTCCTGTTAACTCCGGAGCTGGTGGGTAAACATTTTTAAGCTCCGGAGCTGGGAGCCATTTGCCCCAGAGTTTAGGGGTTGTGTATAAATGCCCTTCTTTATCCTTTCCCATGTTTTGTTTGTTGATTTGAGTATTTGTGAACATAGAACATTCCCTTTAATGGAGAAGTCTGAAGTAAGGAAAGACGTTAAACGGTTAGGGGCCTGGCCTCTATGTTGCAAGAAGGATATGCTTTGCAGAATCCTAGTCGGCATTCTATAGTAAAATACCTGAGGATAATACAGTACTAGAATGGCCATCATCATCATGCTGGAAGGGACCACTGAGCATAGGACCTTGTCAAGGAGGCATAGTGAGGCATCCAACTCCCAAACTCTGGCTTTACAGCCATATACTTAAACCCTGTGTTATACAGCAGTTACATATTCAATAAAATTTCTGTATTTAATAAAATGTGGAAGTTCATTTCCAGCATCATATCCTAAGTAACCTTAAGAATTATTCAGGGGAAGTATAGACATCAAATATTTTAGATTTAATTCTTGAATAAAAGATAAGATAAGATAAGATAAGATAAGATAAGATAAGATAAGATAAATCTTTATTGAGCCCACATCTGGGGAAATTTACTTGTTACACAGCTCCCGATATAAAAAACAAGTAAAGATGGCTAGGTGCACAAAAAAGTGTAAGGTGTGTGTGAGAGAGAGAAAAATAGCTAATAGAGATTAAATAAAATAAGAAACCCAATATACAAATATTACACTAGAATTTGTATATAAAATAAATATAAAGAAAAGCTACAGTATACCCCATATGAATATGTTAAACTGTAGAGTTGAAGAGTCTCACAGCAGTGGGAATAAAGGATCTGGGATAGCGCTCCTTCCCACACCAGGGATGTCTGAGTCTGCCACTGAAGGAGCTACGCAGAGCCTCCACTGTCTGGTGCAGTGGGTGAGAAGTATTGTTCATAATGGATGTCAGCTTGGCCAACATCCTCCTCTTACCCATCTCCTCCACAGAATCCAGAGGGCATTCCAAGACAGAAGTAGCCCTCCTGACCAGCTTGTTCAGTCTGTTCTTATCCCGTTCAGTACTACCTGAACTCCAGCAGACTACAGCATAGAAAAGGGCTGAAGCTACCACAGAATCATAAAAAATCTGTAACATAGACCTACACACTCCGAAGGACCTCAGTCTCCTCAGGAGATGGAGGCGGCTTTGACCCTTCTTGTATAGGGCATCATAAAATATGCCTTTTCTTTTTTTAAGCGAAACAAAAATGGTCAAAATCTCTAATAACAGGTAACAAAAAATTATATATAAAAGTGCTCCCTTCCCCCAGGAACTACTTTCAAGTTATGGCCATTTTTTTTATCTCTATACAGCCCCATTTCCTTTTCAAAGTTGTATCATTAATTATCAAAGTCTATGTCCCTTCCCCTTTATTAATAAAAAATAAACAAATTCTTCCCATAGAGCTATAAATGTATTCCTACTTATCATCCCCTTCTTAACGTTATCAACTTCTTTAATATTACACTTTAATTTTTCATTTATAACTATACTATCAAACTTTCTACACCATTGATTTAATTGAAAATTATACATTGTTTTATAATCCTTGGGTAAAATTAATCTTGATATTGTCAATGGGAAATTAATTATTTAGCTGTCCGATTACATTGCTCCCTTTCAAATATTGATAAAATTGCAATTTTTGGACATATCTCTAGATTTAATTTAGTTACTTCAGTTTTTTCCTTAAAGATCAATTGCTAGCATTTCAACATACTGTCACCTTCCCACAACACATGAAAATACTTACCTGCTTTTATATGTTCTTTCCAACATATCTTGGAATAATAAATATTGATTAAATTTTATTTCACTGGAGTTGAGTGCCATCTTCAAACTAAGTTATAAAAATGTTCCTTTATCCCTACAGACATAGATTTTAATACTTTTATAACCCACATAATTTCCCAAACCCCAGTACTTCTTTTAGGATGAAGTATGGTTATTATAAAACAATTAAAAACCTTACTCAAAATGCAAGCAAAAGGGGCAGAACTAGAGAATACTGAAACTGAGAAAATTCAGGTACTTGAAATATATTTTAGAAGAGAACTTACTGAATTTAGTAATACAAACTCAAGATGTTGAGCACACAAGTTTAAAAGGCCAAGAGTCAAATTGGAGCAGTTAAAAACAAAAGGGACAAGAGGTGTCATTTGACAATGGAGAACCTAGAAGTCCTTCAAGATTTTTCACCAAAATTATATACTGGGGGTGGGAGAAGCTTTCTTTGGGAAGAAAGCAAAGTTTTCTGCTCATATACTTGCCCCATGGTGCTTAAAGCACTCTCTGGGCAGTTTACAATTTAATTATGCAGGCTACACATTGCATGAGAATGAGGAAATATATTGAGGGGGGAAATTGGGGACAGGCTTCAAGAAATGGATAGATATTTAATGGAGTAACTAGTTAGATAATAAGAGATAAGGGAAATAATAAATAATATAAAATGTTTAATTTTCCTAGCCCCATTCTTCAAATCTACCCACCCACCCCAGGAAATTACTGACAGGTCAGTTTGACATGTGTCCCAGGTAAAGTGATGGAAACCATCCTAAAAGATAAAATTAATAGGCACATAGAAGAGAAGGCACTGCTGAAGAAGAGCCAACATATCTTCTGCAAGTGCAAATCATGCCTCACTAATCTTTTGGATTTTTTTATTTTTTTTTTTACTTTAGAATATGTTTAGCCTGCCTTTCTCCTTGTCAACAAGCATGAGGATAAGGGAGATCCAGTTGACATTGTTTATCTGGACTTTCAGAAGGCTTCTGTCAAGGTCCTGCACAAAAGGTTCTTGAATAAACTTGCCAGTCATGGAAGAAAAGGACAGGTCTTGTCCTGGATCAGCAAGTGGCTAAGGGACAGGAAACAGGGGGTAGCACTAAATGGATATTCTCCAAGTGGAGGGAGGTAAAGAGTGGGCTCCCTCAATGTTCAATACTGGGACCCCTGCTTCTCAACCTCTTTATAAATGATCTAGAAGTTGGAGTAAACAGCAAGGTAGCCAAATTTGCCAATGACACTAAATTATACAGGGTAGTAAAAACAGAGAGAGATTGTGAGGGGCTCCAGAGGGATCTATTGACACTAGAGGAGTGGGCAAACCAGTGGCAAATGAGCTTCAACATTAGTAAGTGCAGAGTGATGCACGTTGGGGCAAAAAAAAACAATTACATTTCTAAACTGATGGGGTCTGAACTCTGCAACAAACCAGAAAAGGGACCTTGGTGTCCTGGTGGACAGCTCAATGAAGGTATCAACCCAGTGTGCCGCAGCAGTGAAAGATGCAAACACAATGCTAGGAATCATTAGGAAGGATATAGAAAATATGTCAGCAAGTGTCATTTTGCCTTTTTATAAATCCATGGTGAGGCCCTGTCTGGAGTATTGTGTACAGTTCTGTTCACCATACTCCCAGAAGGATATTATTGAAATGGAATAAATGCAACCAGAATGATTAGGGGACTGGAATACCTTCCTTATCATCTGAGGCTGCAACAGCTGGGCCTCTTTACTCTTGAATGATGGCACCCAAGAGGTGACCTGATTGAAATTTATAAAATCATACATGGTATGAACAAAGTGGATAAGGGAAAACTGTTTTCCCTATCACACAACACTAGAACTAGGGGGTGCTCCATGAAACTTTTGGGTGCTAGATCTCTAACAAATAAGAGAAAGTACTTTTTTCACCCAGACGTTCACTGGTCTGTGGAACTCCCTGCCAGAAGAATTGGTGACAGCTGTCAGCCTTGACAGCTTTAAGAAAGGAGTAGGAAAGTTCATGGAGAACAAGGGTATCAATGGCTATCATTATGGATGCCTAAGGACAACCTCCGGGTTGGAGAGATAGGCAGGATATCTCTCAATGTCATTTACAGGGAATCTTAAGCAGGTGAAGACATCTGCTTGGGAATACCCTGAAGCAAATGGTGAGCCACTGTGTGAGACAGAATGTTGGACTGGATGGACTGTGGCCTGTTCCAGCAAGGCTGTTCTTATGTTCTTATTCCTATTTCTCCACACATTTTAGCAGATAAAGAGAAGCATAGAAAATATATATATTGACAAACAGCAATCTTATTTTCTCATTCTGCTCCTATCATAGATTGGAAGTCATATTGATATTTGATGCAGCAGATCTCAACAATGAACTTGCTTTTCATCTAGTGCAGTGGTTCCCAATGTGGGGCCCACACCACACAGGGTCAATTTGATTTTTAAGGGACAATTTAACTGATTTTTATTATTTATTTTTTGATATTGTGTGAGTAGGAGTTCACTTTTTGAATAGTAAGAACTATGTCACAGGGGGAGGGGGATCAGGATTTTAGTGCACTTGCATTCGAAAACATGTAAAAGCAAGTAGGTAAATAGGTGCCACCATAAAAAGCAGGAAGGTAAACAGTGTTCCATGCACAGAAATGCCTTCGGCCATGCTGGCCACACGGCCATGGACTTGCACAACACTGGCTCTTTGGCTTAAAAACAAAGATGAGTCCCGCCTCTAGAGTTGGACACAACTAGCACACATGTGCAGGGGGAACCTTTTCCTTTACCTTTATCTTTAGGTGCGGCATGGCCAAAAAAGTTTGGGAACAACTGATCTCAAGTTTAACCATTTTTCCGCCAATACATTCTCCTTCTTCCAATTCTTTTCTCATTTATTTTTGCCTTGAATGATCTGTTGTGGTGATCTGTACTTTTTTCCCCCTTGTTACGTGGCCGAAACTTGTCTTTGTTCTCTAGTCAAAACCCTACTGGTATTTACTGGTTGCAGCTAACTAACAAGGTGCCAGTCAAGTAATTGATCTTTATTGATTGGCCTTCATACCTTTTCATTGGTTGCTCAGTGTCATCCGTACACGAAATCTATTGTTTGATTAAATCAATATTTTCAACTCCTTTATTCTCTTTATAATAGCTTATTAATTAAACTGATATTTCCATGCCCAACAGCAAGCAGAATGAAGACTACATAGCATTAATAGAGTTGCTTACTATAGTCATATTTTCTTCAAAAATATTTCATCCAAGAAGCTGCTCCTGGCCATCCCTTTTCTGAATTTTATTGCATAGATAAACAGAACATCTTGCTGTTTTTTGAACCAAATTCAAAGGCAAAAGAGTTTTAAATCATCATTTACAAAGTTGTTTGTTAACCTCAACTTGACCCAGGACTTCAGTATTCCAGTTATGTCTCTTCTGAGCACAAATCTATCATGCCCTCAGCTGGAGAGCAAAAGGAATTGCATGTTACTATTTCCTAAACATCTGGAAACTGAGTCATGGCAACTGGACTTCTTTTTCTTGAAAGAGAAATGTTTCACTGCTCATCGAAATAGTTTCATCAGTTTGGATGAGCAGCGAAAATTTTCAATCTCTCAAGAAAAGTCAACTTCCAGATAAACTTACCTGGATGACTGAGAATCTTCACAGACATATTTCCTAAATGTTTTAGGTAGAATCCATGGGTTCAGAATAACAGGCAAGCCATAGGCAAGGTACAGGATTTGTATTATGCCATCCATGAGTTAATGTGCCACTCCCCCCCAAGCATGAGTTCACTGATTGACCAAAGATAACTGATGGAGATTTGTGGGAAGAAATAAAACAATATTCACATGTTTATGTGGGTTTTTAAAAATCTCCTTCCATCTCATGCCTCTAAAAAAGAAAGAAAATGCTCTCTGCCTCTGTTGTCCCAAACCTTCACCAGTGCATTATTTGGTCTCTCTGCATGTCTTCAACCTGTTTCTTCCTTTGGACTTGCATGTTCATTGATGAGGAGGAGAAGCGGGCTTTGAATTTCAAGGTTTCCTAGCCCTGTATGTTATTTGAATGGTGGCATGGGAGATAATGTGGTTTCCAATTCATGCCATCCATTAAAACATCCATACTTAAACCAATATAGGTGGTAGCAAAGATTTGATGGCCCTAATGCAGCTCTGGTTGTGGTCAGCATCAACTATTGCTGGATATAAGTTCCTAACCATATTAAAAGCACATCTTACCATGTCAGTGCATTTCATATGACCTAGTTATATTCATTCATCCATGGATCTCCCTTACTTGATTGTGGTGTGTGTCTGAAGAAAGTATGAAGTGTTCTATAGATGGAGGCATCTACTATCTTTTAAACGCCTCTCAATTTTACATATTTAACTGCTGTACAAAAAAATCAGTTCAGTGAACAGCATAAGCTGTCAGGATAGTTATGGCATCCTGAAAGGATGAGTTAGTCAGTCAGTCCCTTGTTTGTCTTCATGTAGAAAAGCACACAGCCAATATATTATTTTAGCTTTTTAAGCTGTGCATTCAGGATTTCCCAAAAAAATGGTTAAACCAAAAAGGCATCACTCTCTCTTAAATATTTCATCCAAATATTATTTGCATGTGAGTGGAAGTCAAACCTTCCCCCAAGGGTTATTATACAAAGACCTAAGTTGCAAACTCCATTCTAGAGCAATCTGATTAATGCTAATGAGACTATTCTGAGGAGGACTGTAAATTAATCTTGTCTGATGAGCATACATGAAGTTTAAACAGGTCTTCTGGTTTTACACTCAAAATAATTATGCAAAATGTTATTCAATAATTCAGCCCTTTTAAAATAGTGTAGGTATTATAGATTTGCATTTAAAATTCTACTTTTCAAGTGTTGTCTGTAAAGAGAGGTTACTGCTGACTATAATTTCCACAAATATCCACATGCAGACAGTGTTAGCAGTTTGATCAGCCCTTTGCAATAAATTCACTTTATAGATCTTTATGATGTATAAATAAATAAGAAAATAACTATGACTGTGTTTGCAGGGGTTGGGGAGGGGAGAACATATATATTATAAGTATTGTGTATAGAGATGTCACTTTGCCCCACAGAATCTAATGTATTAAACTTTTAAAAGGTTTATTCAATATTTTTATGAAATTAACTTTGATATGTATGGAAAGATGGTAGCTTGTTAACCTGTTCTCAAACTGTCTTGAGAGTCTAATGGCAAAAGAGTGTTGTGACAGTATTAGTTTCTATCTTTGGTTAACAAATCATTTTTTAATTTAAACTATTAAATTTGTTTTATTAATGAGACTGAAGTTGGGGACTGAGTCTTTGTGCTTCTTTAATTAATATACAGTGGACCCTCATATAACAAATGGTTTGTATAACATAAAATTTGGACAACATAAAAAAATTCCGGAGATAGGGGAAATTGCCTATGGGGCGAATCTGTGCAACATAAAAATGGGATCATTCTGTTTTCAATGCATTCCTATGGCAAATTTGTATAAAGGAAAGTTTGCTTAACATAATTTCATTTGGAATTAATTAATTCCTTTATACAAGGTACCACTGTATAATGAAGGACCCACTCATGTCAATAGGTAATACCTGACTCTTGTCACCATGAATTAAGCAAAGGTATCACTGGCTGTGAGATTCTGGGAGCTGTGGTCTTTACCCATTTGTGTTATGAACAGCAGCTTCTTTTAGCACCAAATAGATTGAAGTGCTCATGGGAACAGCCTCAAGGACTCAACTAGTTAGGCTAAACTGAGGCAGTACTTGGATGGGAGAACCACTTGGGAACACACATAATTGCTCTGAAGACCCACAGATAAAATATGGTTATTAATCAATATAACAATCTGAATCTCCATTCAGGGGACCCTAATGGGTAGCTCTGTACATAGAGTATGGCATTTTGAGTGCATCTTTGACTGCCCAGAAAATTGGAGCAATTTATTTATTTAACTATTTGTTTACTCCATGTGGCAGTTCAGGCAGCTGAAACCTGTAAATACATTTTTACAGGAAAAGTACAACAACCTCTTCTGCTTCTATGTATTGACTGCTATGAATTCAAGGATACTGAAACCATGTTCAATATGATTTATTTCTAGGTATGTAGGTGCATTCAGGATTTCATCTGAAAGGGCTTACAGTAGTACCTCGTAAGATGAATGCCCCTTAATACAAAAAAACTTGTAAAACAAATGAAATTTCTGGGAATAGGAAAATCTTGTAAGGTTAATTTTTCCTATATGATGCCTCGCAAGACAAATTCAATGTATTCCTATGGGAACCGTGTTAAACTGTTTCGTAAGATGAATTTTTCGTAAAACGAATTGACCAGTAGAACAAATTAAATTTGTCTTAAGAGACAACAGTGTATTTGTAATCTAGCGTTCAATTTCACTTTGCATTTCTGTGCTGCTAACAATCTTGAGTATGGGTCTTCCATTTATAAATTAAAAACACCTCACTTTTCTCACAATGCTGGAAGTCAAAGTGTCTCATAACAGAATTACAAACAGGTATAATTAAAAGCAGATACAAGCTGGGATGGCTACATATAGTTGCCCTGCTATAAACCGTAAGCAATTGTAGCCTTAACATGGTTGAAAATGTTGCATTAAAAAGGAATGTAAAGGTCTGCTTTAAAAACAGAAAATCCCTTCAAAAATCTCTGCCTCAGTAGCCACTCAGTTAAGAGCCATGCTGGATCAGGCCAAAGGCCCATCCAGTCTAGCTTCCTGTATCTCACAGTCACCCCACAAAATGCATCTGGCAGTGAACGAGAATAGATATCTATCTCCTGATACCACTCCCCTGCATCTGGTCTTTGAACTACCTCAGTTTTAAGCCTGGAGATTATACATATCCATCATGGTTTGTAACCTGCGATGGACTTCTCCTCCAGGAATCTGTCCAATCCCCTTTTGAAGGCATCCAGGTTAGATGCCATCACCAATTCCTGTGGCAGGTAGTTCCACAGACTAACAATGCGCTGGGTGAAAAAATATTTTCTTTTGTCTGTTCTTACTCTCCCAGCCCTCAATTTGAATGGATGTCCCTAGTTCTGGTATTTTGTGAGAGGGAGGAGAGCGTCCCTCTATCCATTTTACTCATGCCCTGTATAATTTTGTACATCTCAGTCATATCCCCCCTCAGGTACCTTTTTTCCAGACTAAAGAGCCCCAAATGTTTTAGCCTTTCCTGATAAGGGAGGTCCCCCAGCGCAGTAATCATTTTAGTCGTTTTCTTCTGCACCTTTTCCAGTTCCACTATGTTTTTTGAGATGCAGTGACCAGAACTGTACACAGTACTCCAGGTGTGGCCTTACTATCATTTTGTACAATGGCATTATAATGTTGGCTGTATTATTTTCAATCCCCTTTTTGATAATCCCTAGCATGGAATTGGCCTTCTTCACCTCTGCCACACATTGGGTAGACACCTTCATTGAGCTGTCCACCAACACACCAAGATCTCTTTCCTGATCTGTCTCAGATAGCTCAGAGCCCATGAATTGATAACGTTTTTCTTTTTTGCCCCAATATGCATTACTTCACATTTTCTTACATTGAAACACATTTGCCATTTGGCAGCCCATTCCCCCAGTTTGGAGAGATCCTTCTGGAGCTCTTCACAATCTTCTCTGGCTTTTACCACACGGAAAAGTTTTGTGTCATCTGCAAACTTGGCCACCTCACTCTTTATCCCTGTCTCCAGGTCATTTATGAACAGATTGAAAAGCACCGGTCCCAGGACAGATCCCTGGGGCACACTGCTTTTCACCTCTCCCCATTGGGAAAATTGGGAAAATTGGGAAGAAAAGTGAAAGTTGGGAAGAAAAAATTTAAAAGATGTTTGCCTGAAGGTCAAACCCCATAAGTTTTCCCTTAAGCTATCACTCTGTTTCCCACAACACTCTCTCCTGAACTCCATGTTAGGCTGGTACATGTGATTGTGATGAGCAAACCAAATGACTGCTACTGGCTGAATTGATACACCCTGTGAAAGAATGTCTAAAATATGAATTGTAAAACATGTGGATCCTGTTACTCAGCAAGTGTGCTTTCCCATATGAAACACACAACTGTACACACGACTGGCTGCATCACCTTCCAAATGATTTCTCAAAATTTCTCTCTACAGTTTTTGCTAGCATTTCCCCCCATCAAATTCTCAGCAAAGGCAGAGTCTACCTTGGGACCATCTGGAGAGCACAAGCAAGCATCCACCTCACCGGAATAACCATAGCTTGGAGGAGCACCAGCATGAGGCATTTCACCCAGCGCGTTGTAAGTCTATGGAACTCCCTGCCACAGGATGTGGTGATGGCATCTGGCCTGGATGCCTTTATCAGCAAAAGCAATGGACAAACATGATGGAGATGTGTATGGGGGTCTTGGTATCAGGAGACAATAAAATCCTGCAAAGCTGTGATGGGCTGGCCTGATAGCAATGTTCTTAATAATGTTCTTAGGCATGGTTCCTTTATCAGCAGCTGGACATCATGCATGGAGGGTTCTTAAAAATAAAATCCTGCAATGTAAAATAAATTTTCCAAATAAAAAAATAAATAAAAATAAAAATATATTTTTATTTATTTATGAGTATTTTAACCCTGCCTTTCTCCTTGGAAAAGGACCCAAGGCGGCTTACAATAATGGGGGACAATATATACTATTAAGACATATTCAAGTTTGAGAATAGGGAATTGAGGGACATCTTACAGCATTAAAAGGCAACATTAAAGCTAAAAGAGATGGCAGGCAGTTAAGAAAAGAATAATTACATTCCATTTAATTTATTTATTTATTTATTTTTGCATTTATATACCACTCCCATTTCCCAAAGGGAACTCTGGGCAGTTCACACAAAAAGATAAAAACAGGACATCAATTTAAAAATGTAAAAATTGCTAGGTAAGAAGCGTAAAAAAAAACCCCACCTTGATACAACCCTAGCAATTGCCAAAGGCATCCCTGAATACCCAGGTCTTAACTGCTCTTCTAAAGGACGCCAGCAAAGGAGTCTGGTGTATCTCGCTCGGCAATGAGTTCCAAAGTGCTCGGCCGGCCACCAAGAAAGTTAGTGATTATGAACACAAGTCTGTGTAGCCATGTCTGGCAGCCCATCATTCAGGGAAAGCTTGCCTGAAGAGAACGGTCTTTGCCTGTTTCCGGGAAGAGAGCAGGTATGGGGCAGTCCTGCCCTCTAATGGGAGGGAGTTTCAGAGTCTGGGCGCAGCAGTCGAGAAGGCCTTTCATGTGTTCCCACAAGGCGTACCTGTGAGACTGGTGGGATGGAGAGAAAGGCCTCTCCTGATGACCTTAACACCCAAGCCGGTTCATAATGTGAGATTCAATCTTTGAGGTAGTGAGGAGACAGGTCGAATAGTGCCTTGTAGGTTAAGGTGAGCACTTTGAATTGTGCTTGATAGCTGATTGGCAGCTAGTGGTGTGGAAGAAGCAAGGTATTGTGTCCTCAAAGCTTTTTTTAAAATCAGATTACTGAATTGTAATTCTTTTAAGAGAGCACATGACATATCCTTCTAGCCAGAAAGGTTTCATACATCAGCTTTAAGTGTCCTGAGGTTTGAAGGTATAGACGTGCAGTTGCACTGCTGAAGCCCCAGGAGGTTTTGTCTCACACTTCTTGCCAGGTGGTGCATTTGATGTATCATCTCCATCAGAACACAAAAGCAATAAACAACAACCTGAAAGCTAGACATTCAAAAGTCAAAATACAAAATCATAAATAATTAGACACATGGTGTTCAGATAAAAGCCATATAACACATAGTGATCACTTTATGAAATATTTGTCTGCTGATTCTTGACTTGTCTTGCTGGTGTTTGTTTCTGTAGTTTGGCTGCTGATGCAGCTTGCATATTTTTAATTTATTACATATGTCTTTTTTATTATACTGTTACATTAAATATTATTTTATATTATTATATTTGATTTGTTTGATGTTTGATGTTGTATGTTTGAGCAAGTTGTTCTTGCAACATGTTGTACACCACCCTGAGTTCCTTTGGGAAAATCAGGCAGTTAATAAATAAATAAATAAATAAATAAATAAATAAATAAATAAATAAATAAATACATAAATACATAAATAAATAAATACTCATATGCAAACCCACAATCCAAGTACAGTGGACCCTTGTATAACAAACAGTATGTATAACATAAAATCTGTACAACATAAAAAATTCCAGAGACAGGGGAAATTTGCTTAACAGAATCATCTGTAGCTGTGATGGCGAACCTTTTAGTGCCCAAACTGCAATTCAAAACCCACTTTTTTTTTTTTTTTGCAAAGTGCCAATACAGTAATTTAACCTGTATACAGGTGGCTATGAAGGGTCGATGTCGGGTGCCCACAGAAAGGGCTCCGAGTGCCATCTTTGGCACCCGTGCCATAGGTTCGCCATCACTGGTCTATGGGGTGAATCCGTACAACATAAAAATGGTCGCAATTAGGGATTACTCTGTTTTCAATGCATTCCTATGGGAAATTTGTATAAAGGAAAATTTGCTTAACATAATTTCATTTGGAACAAATTAATTTGTTTATACAAGGTACCACTGTAAATCCATCAAGATGACATATATGCATACAAGCAACCAGCAAATGATAAAAATAAACGGCTGAAATTTCCAAGTGAACTATCCATGTTTGATTACAGCACCAGATTTTGTTTTATTTTCAGTTCTTCAGAATGAAACACTGAGATGGCCTTTTGGTGTTGGCAGACAAACCTGATTCTTGCAACTAACGCAAACCAATGGCAAAATACCTGAAGCTAGTGAAATTTCTCTTCCAGAGAATAACATTCCATTTATTAATGCAACTTTCATCTATATACAAATCCATAACCTAAGGGAGGTTCTGGGTATTTCCTTCATGTTATGATTTGTGTGTGCATACACACATACACAAGCACACACACGTGCGCATGCACACACACACACACACACACACACACACACACACACACACACACACACACACACACACACACACACACACACACACACACACACACACACACTGAATGCTTTTTCATTATACAGTATATGACAACATTTTTCTTCCTCAGCTTCTGCAGTCCTTGCCTGTGTTTCTTTAGGGCAGTGTTTCCTAACCTTTTTCAAGTCTCGGCTCCTTTTATAATAGTCAAGTAAGGGGGGGGATATGATTGTAACGTACAAAATAATGCAGGGCATGAGTAAAGTGGATAGAGGGAAGCTCTTCTCCCTCTCACAAAATACCAGAACTAGGGGACATACACTCAAATTGATGGCTGGGAAAGTAAGAACAGACAAAAGAAAATATTTTTTCACCCAGCGCGTTGTTAGTCTGTGGAACTCCCTGCCACAGGATGTGGTGATGGCATCTGGTCTGGATGCCTTCAAAAGGGGATTGGACAGATTCCTGGAGGAAAACTCCATCACAGGTTACAAACCATGAGGGATATGTGTAATCTCTAGGCTTAAAACCAGGGTACTTCAAGGGCCAGATGCAGGGGAGTGGTATCAGGAGACAGATATCTAGTCTCATGCGCTCCCAAACACATCTGGTGGGGCCACTGTGAGATACAGGAAGCTGGACTAGATAGGCCTTTGGCCTGATCCAGCATGGCTCTTCTTAAGTTCTTATGTTAACTTGTTCCCCTCTGCTGCATTTGCATAAAAAGCTATTTTTAATGGGGTAAAGTCACCCCTTCTCAGAAAGTACTGGAGAGGCTTCTTTCTCCCCACAAAGGGCCTGTTTCTCATACATTTATTATTTATTTATTTATTTATTTATTTATTAGACTTTTATACCGCCCATCTAGACCAAGGGCCCAACATGTAACAACAAAGGAATACATTTTAAAAACCTAAAAATATATACATAAATCAACAACAAAAACTAAAATTAAGTTGAAACTAAAAATGGCAAGAGATTTGATAAAATGGTTTAAAAATAGTGCCTTACTAAATGTTTAAAGAATCAGGGAATGCCATTCTATAGAACCAGGTCTTCATTTTTAAAAATTTGAAGCAGGGGTAGATGGTTCCATAATTGGGGAGCAACCACCGAGAAGGCCCTACTCCTTGTGACAGCTTTCCGGGCCTCCCTCGGTGTTGGGACTCCCAGGTGTCCTGCCTGGCTGGCACGGGTGATCCTGGCAGTTCTTCTTGGGAGGAGCCGCTCTGTCAGATACTGAGGTCCCAAACCGTTTAGGGCTTTGTATGTTAACGTCAAAACCTTGAAGTCAATGCGGTAGCGTACCGGCAGCCAGTGCAGGGCTGCCAGCACGGGGGTAATATGTTGGTGCTTTCTTTGCCCCGTTAGAAGTCTGGCAGCTGTATTCTGCACTAGCTGCAATCTCCGCATTAACCTCAAGGGCAGCCCCACGTAGAGAGCACTACATATGCATATATGCACTAACCTGAGCATCCTGCTCTGAAAGGTAAGGAAGAAATTATTAAACAATTACAACACATACAAGATGATCTGTGATGGCCAGAACACATGTTGCAACCCCCTTGGGGGTTATGAATTCCAGATTGGGAAATACTGATTTAGCGGGAACCTGTCCTTTTGTGCTCTCGCCGATAGTGGAAACGACAAAGCATCTTTTTCAATAATATTTATTTTAGTACCCAGAACTTCTAGGCTCTGTTTGCCTTGATTTCCTGTTAAAGTTTGCTTTTCAGCACATATGAGACACAGTCTGTTCTTGTGGCCCTGTGCTGAACAAACAATTCACATATAATTCGCTGCCTCAAACTCATTCCCTCTCAAACTGGTTTTCTGCACAAAGACTTTTTATGAACCTGGACACTGTAGCCTGCATACTGTAATTAAGACTTCTTGAAGTGGTATGGGGCGGTATATAAACAGAACACTTTGCTTTGAAGTAATGACATCTGAACTGACACTTGGATTTTAATGGCAGTGCTTGATTGATATTCAAGGGGTCCTTCCCAGTTCCTCTAAAAAAATTGATGAGGAATGATACATCAGGACAATGCAATTATTCTTTGCATCTTCGAAATGAATAATTACAAGCAGTGCAGAATCCAGTGACACTTAAATCATACTGGGCAAAATCAGGATGGTGGTTTATTAATGAGTCAAGGCACACAACACTAGATGTATATCTAGTGCACTATTGAGCCTATGCCTCATAACACAGGTGCCCCATTAGTTTGCTGCAATTCAACACTATGTTATAATTTAACATGCGTACATAAATCACCTCCAGTATTCTAATAACTAAAAATTAGCTTTAAAATGCCAATCGTTCTATTAAGAATAATTCTTTACATATGTTATCTTTCTATAAGGTGTTAGATGTTTTTTTAAATTGTTGACCAGGTATCCTGAGAGCACTTCCTGGGAGCCTTGTCCATCTGTTCTGAGTCTCTCACTTCTCCTTCTTCCTAGACCAATAGTTAAACTGATACCTTAAGTTGTTGTGAGTTTTTCGGGCTGTTTGGCCATGTTCTGGAAGTTTTTCTTCCTGATGTTTCTCCGCACTCTGTGGCTGGCATCATCAGAGGGCAAAGAGTTCAAGGAACTAGGAGTTCTCTCTGTGCTCTGGGGTATACTTTAAGGTTTCATCTGTCAGTCTCACTTCTTTCCCGTCTCTCTAAAAAGCAAACATACTGTCATCTACTGAAAATCAGGGCTTAGATTTTTCTATTCAAAATATAGCTTTGTTATGCAAGCTTTATCATTTGCTTTTAATCAATTCCCCAACTTTATAATAATAATCTTAGCACTACAGAGCTGGAAGGAACCTTAGGGATCATTAAGTCAGTGAGCAATTGAACTGAATTCCTCCCAGTGAGGAACTGAGCTCTGCAGCCAGATGCCTACAACACTGGATGATTTGTCGGACTTACTGTGCTTATACAGCACCTACTCTGCTACAGAGAGAAAGTGTTACTTTTTCTTCTTCTTTGTCATGCTGTAAATCAAGGCTGTTCAACTTTGAACAGGCCAAGGTCTACTTTTTCCGGCCCAAAGTGCCTGAGGGCTACTACGCTAAAACCTCTACTTACAATCTTTATCCGTTCCGAGCACATGCTCATAAGTAAGCAGCGGTTTCCCATAGGAACACATTGAAAACCAATTAATCTGTTCTGGAGGGAACAGATTTCAATGCACCATGGCCCTTCAACTGCCCCATTCAGCTGGCAGACCCAGAACTTTGCTGGGGCAGTGGTGGTCCTTGGGATGGGGGAGGGAGTGTCGGAGAACTTATCCCCTCACTTTTTTTAATTGATGGCCGGCAGGCTACTTTTGAACCCTTCGCGGGCTACCAGTAGCCTGCGGTCTACCTGTTGGGCAGGGCTGCTGTAAATGTTACATAAGAACATAAGAAGAGCCATGCTGGATCAGGCCAAAGGCCCATCTAGTCCAGCTTCCTGTATCTCACAGCGGCCCCACCAGATGCGTTTGGGAGCGCATGAGAGTAGATATCTGTCTCCTGATACCACTCCCCTGCATCTGGCCCTTGAAGTACCCTGGTTTCTCCATCATGGTTTGTAACCTGTGATGGAGTTTTCCTCCAGGAATCTGTCCAATCCCCTTTTGAAGGCATCCAGGCCAGATGCCATCACCACATCTTGTGGCAGGGAGTTCCATAGACTTACAACGCGATGGGTGAAAAAATATTTTCTTTTGTCAGTTCTTACTCTCCCAGCCTTCAATTTGAGTGTATGTCCTCTAGTTCTGGTATTTTGTGAGAGAGAGAAGAGCTTCCCTCTATCCACTTTACTCATACCCTGCATTATTTTGTATGTCTCATTCATATCCCCCCTCAAGCGCCTTTTTCCAGACTAAAGAGGCCCAAATGTTTTAGCCTTTCTTCATAAGGGAGGTGCCCCAGCCCAGTAATCATTTTAGTCGCTCTCTTCTGCACCTTTTCCAGTTCCACTATGTCTTTCTTGAGATGCCGTGACCAGAATTGTACACAATACTCCAGGTGGGGTCTTACTATTGTTTTGTACAATGGCATTATAATGTTGGCTGTTTTATTTTCAATCCCCTTTTTGATAATCCCTAGCAAGGAATTGGCCTTCTTCACCGCTGCCACACACTGGGGAGACACCTTCATGGAGCTGTCCACCAACACACCAAGATCTCTTTCCTGATCTGTCACGGATAACTCAGAGCCCATGAGTTGATAGATGAAGTTTGGATTTTTTGCCCCAATCTGCATTACTTTACATTTGGTTACATTAAAACGCATTTGCCATTTCTCAGCCCATTCCCCCAGTTTGGAGAGATCCTTCTGGAGCTCTTCACAATCTTCTCTGGTTTTCACCACCTTGAAAAGTTTTGTGTCATCTGCAAACTTGGCCACCTCACTGTTTATCCCTGTTTCCAGGTCATTTATGAACAGATTGAAAAGCACCGGTCCCAGGACAGAGCCCTGGGGTACACCGCTATTCACTTCTCTCCATTGTGAAAATTTCCCATTGACACCTACTCTTTGTTTCCGGGATCTCAACCAGTTCTCAATCCATAAGAGGACCTGTCCTCTTATCCCCTGACTGTGCAATTTTCTCAGCAGCCTTTAGTGAGGGACTGTGTCAAAAGCCTTTTGAAAATCCAGATAGACTATATCCACTGGTTCACCCAAATCCATGTGCCTGTTGACCTTTTCAAAAAATTCTAAAAAGTTTGTCAGACAAGATTTACCCTTACAGAAGCCATGCTGATTTTCTCTCAGCAAGGTTTGTTCTTTTATGTGTTTTAAGATTTTCTCTTGGATGAGGCTTTCCACCATCTTCCCTGAGACAGATGTAAGGCTAACTGGCCTGTAGTTTCCTGGGTCCCCCCTCCTTCCTTTTTTAAAAATTGGTGTGACATCTGCCATCCTCCAGTCCTCCGGCACTGTGGCAGTTTTAAGAGACAAGTTGCATATAACCGCTAAGAGATCTGCAATTTCATTTCTCAGTTCCCTAATAACCCTTGGGTGGTTGCCATCTGGGCCCGGTGACTTGTTAATCCTCAATTTATTGATTAGTCCTAAAACCTCCTCTCTTTTAACCTGTATTTGATTTAATTCTTTAGTCAAGAGGGGCGGCTCAGGCAGCGGAATCCGCTCAAGGTCCTCTGTCGTGAAGACAGACGCAAAGAAGTCATTCAATTTCTCTGCAATGTCAAAGTCCTCCTTAACCTCCCCTTTTCCTACCTCACCATCCAGAGGGCCAACTGGTTCTCTGGCAGGTTTTCTACTTCTAACATATTTAAAGAAGCTTTTATTATTACCCTTTATATTGCTAGCCATGCGTTCCTCAAAATATTTCTTTGCCTCCCTTATCATCTTCTTACATTTCTTTTGCCAGAGTTTGTGTTCATTTTTATTTTCCTCATTTGGGGAGGATTTCCATTTACAGAAAGACCTCTCCTTGTGCTTTAGAGCCTCTCTAACTCCACTCGTTAACCAAGCCTTTGTCCTCTTGGACTTAAATGAGCTCTTCTTTGTTTGTGGTATGCACTTGTGCTGGGCCTCTATTATTGTTGTTTTAAACAGGTTCCATGCACTCTGAAGAGATTGGATTCTTCTAACTTTCCCCTTCAATTTCTCTCTAACTAGTTTCCTCATCTGAGGGAAGTTTGCCCTTCGAAAATCAAGGGTTTTTATGTCTGATTTGGTTGACACTCTTCCTCCGACATGCATGGCAAAGGAAATTGCAGCATGGTCACTGTTCCCCAGAGGCTCAGTGACATTCACATCCCTGACGAGGTCCTGAGTATCACACAATATTAGATCTAGAGTTGCCTGTTCTCGGGTGGGCTCCATGACAAGTTGCTCTAAGGCACAGTCATTCAGCAAGTCGAGAAACCCGGTTTCTCTTTCTTGCCCGGAGCTCGCATTGGCCCAGTCAATGTGGGGATAATTGAAGTCCCCCATGATTACTATCCTGTCCCTCTTAGCCACCTCCATGATTTCTCTCCTCATTCCAAGGTCCCCCTCAAGTTTTTGATCTGGTGGACGATAGAATACTCCAACTATCACATCACTCCTGGGACCTGGTAGTTTAACCCACAGTGATTCTATGGTGGAGTCAGACCCTCTGTCCATCTCCATTCTGCTGGATTTTAACCCTTCTTTGACATAGATGGCCACTCCTCCTCCAACCCGCCCCTCTCTATCCCTCCTATAGAGTTTATAGCCTGGGATTGCTGTATCCCACTGGTTCTCCACATTCCACCAGGTTTCTGTTATGGCTATTATATCTATGTTATCCCTAGCTGCCAAATGTTCAAGTTCTCCCATCTTTGCTCGGAGGCTTCGAGCATTGGCGTAGAAGCACCTGTACAGTGGGTCCCGCAACAACAGCTGCTGCCTTGTTCTTTTCCCCTCACAGCTTTTATTTTTAGTAGACAAACTGTCACAGTCCATTATTCTCCCAGTGCTAATACCTGCTATATCATCTCTATGTGATTCTCTACCCTCTCCAACCTCGTTCCCCGAGGATGAGGTGTTCCGAACTGGATGCCACTCAGCTCCTGTCGGCTTTCCCCCAGTTATCAGTTTAAAAGCTGCTCTGCTACCTTTTTGAGGTTCAGTGCCAGCAATCTGGTCCCATCATGATTCAAGTGCAACCCATCCCTCCTGAACAGGTTTGGCTTGTCCCAAAATGTTCTCCAGTTCCTGACAAATCTAAATCCCTCCTCTCGACACCATCGCCTCATCCACGCATTGAGGCTTCTGAGTTCTGCCTGCCTGCTTCTCAGGAAAGCCAATCACAACGTGATTGGCTTTCCTGAGAAACACTATCTGGAAAACTAAATTCAGGAGAGATTATGGGAATATTGATTTGATGCGAAATAGTCAAGAATGACTTTATAAGGTCTGCTATATGACACAGACTGATCGAAGACTGCATATTTCTTTCACAATGTCTTTATAGCCACATATTGTGAAAAGGAAGGAAGGAAGGAAGGAAGGAAGGAAGGAAGAAAGAAAGAAAGAAAGAAAGAAAGAAAGAAAGAAAGAAAGAAAGAAAGAAAGAAAGAAAGAAAGAAAGAAAGAAAGAAAGAAAGAAAGAAAGAAAGAGCTAAGAATGGCTCCTTCAGAAACTAAAAAATGAAACAACTTGTGGAGGGAGATGGAAATCAGCCTGTCATTTAAAACAACCTAAATGGAAAGTAGCTCATTCAGTGATATTGTTATAAAAAGGAACCCCAAGGGAAGACATCACAGGCAGGTTGGCTTAAATATCTTTACAGGCTAAATTGGTGGAAACATGATTATAATTACCAACACAAAATAGGCCTTTCTGTGTATGAATCAGCTTGTCTTCCACAAAAGGAATCCCAAGGCTGTGAGTTTCATTAAACACAGGCATAACGACAATGCGCCACAGTATATATAAGTTTCACAGTGGAAAGAATAACAGTATATGCAGTGGTGGTGAACCTTCATCACTCCAGATGTTTTGGACCACAAATCTCACAGTCCTTTGTCATTGGCAATCTAGGCTCGGAATTCTGGGAGTTGTGGTCCAAACATCTGGAATGCTGAAGTTTGCCACCATGGGTACATAGTGACCCCAAAGCTCTCCACTGAGTTATGCAATGGTCACCTTATTCATAAGGGATCATTAGGACTGTGCCCAAAAGTAAAATATACAATATCATGGTACATAGAACTACACAGAATAACTATAACAAAATGTTGCAGTGTTGCATGTGCAATGAACAAACAAAGAAACTCTAGTATTAGTGACAATTTTGTATAGCAGAAAAAAATTAAGGCTAAAATACTCCAAAAAATAATAATTCAAATTTTGACAAATTGTCACTCTAGATGAAAGTTTGGACAAGCTTTTTTTCAAAATTGCACCTCCTAGAATGCCTCACGTAACAAATGATTACCTGATTGGAGCATTCTGGTTATTGGAGCCCAAAATATAACATTTGCAAGTAGATGTACCATAAGCACATTCGATCTCACCTGATTTAGGAAGCTAAGCAGGGTCGGCCCAGGTAAGTACTTGGATGGGAGACCACAGGAAATATCAGGTGCTGTAGGCTCCTGGAGTAGGAAACTGGCAAACCACTCCAGTATTCCTGCCAAGAAAACTCCATGGACATGGTGCCACAAAGAGTCGGTCACAACTATAACAACACAGCACAGAGACACACACTCGAGTCCAACATGCACTTTCATTTTCCTTCCCCACCTGTTCCCCAAGCTTTGGGATTAGCCTGTCTTTGTCCCAATGGGAGCATCTGACAGGGCATCTACTTGAAATGGTGATCAAGACTGCATGACCCAACACGATCCTGCTGCTCAGATTCCTATTCAAATAGGTGGCAACCCCTCAAATTCCGAACTGCTTGTGGAATGTGTGCAGCTTTTTGACCACCCACAGTCCAAGGCCACCCCGCATCTGAAAGTAGGATCTTCTCCACCTTTGCTCTCTCCTTATAGATGGATTCACCAATGGAAAAATGCATTACATCATGTAAATGCCACAAGCAAAAACCAAAAACAAACAAGTTGAACCATGCCAATATGTCCGGAGAACAGGCTGTTGTGAAAGAATATAGAAAGAGAAGCACAAGGAGGAAGACAACACTATTAGAACATAAGAACATAAGAAGAGCTATGCTGGATCAGGCCAACAGGCCATCTAGTCAAGCTTCCTGTATCTCACAGTGGCCCCACCAAATGCCTCTGGGAACACATGAGACTAGATATCTGTCTCCTGATACCACTCCCTTGCATCTGGCCCTTGAACTACTCCGGTTTTAAGACTGGAAATTACACATCTCCATCGTGGTTCGTAACCTGTGGTGGACTTCTCCTCCAGGAATCTGTCTAATCCCCTTTTGAAGGCATCCAGGCCAGATGCCATCACCACAACCTGTGGCGGGGAGTTCCATAGACTAACAACACAATGGGTAAAAAATTATTTTCTTTTGTCTGGTCT
Organism: Phrynocephalus forsythii; assembly: GCA_029282475.1. Taxonomy (NCBI): domain Eukaryota; kingdom Metazoa; phylum Chordata; class Lepidosauria; order Squamata; family Agamidae; genus Phrynocephalus; species Phrynocephalus forsythii. Next base: position 98,226,675 of record JAPFRF010000005.1, read on the forward strand.
CACTCTCCCAGCCCTCAGTTTGAGTGTATGTCCCCTAGTTCTGGTATTTTGTGAGAGGGAGAAGAGCATCCCTCTATCCACTTTACTCATGACCTGCATTATTTTGTACGTCTCAATCATATCCCCCATCAGGCACCTTTTTTCCAGACTAAAGAGCCCCAAATGTTTTAGCCTTTCCTCATAAGGGAGGTCCCCCAGCCCAGTAATCATTTTAGTTGCTTTTTTAGATGTGGTGACCAGAATTGTACACAATACTCCAGGTGCGGTCTTACTATTGTTTTGTACAATGGCATTATAATGTTGGCTGTTTTATTTTCAATCCCCTTTTTGATAATCCCTAGCAAGGAATTGGCCTTCTTCACCGCTGCCACACACTGGGTAGACACCTTCATGGAGCTGTCCACCAACACACCAAGATCTCTTTCCTGATCCATCACGGATAGCTCAGAGCACATGAGTTGATAAAGTTTTTCTTTTTTGCCCCAATATGCATTACTTCACATTTTCCTACATTGAAACACATTTGCCATTTGGCAGCCCATTTCCAGTTTGGAGAGATCCTTCTGGAGCTCTTCACAATCTTCTCTGGTTTTTACTACACCATAGTTACTAGCTAGTTTTCTTTGCATTCTCAGACCATAGGGCTTTCTGAGTAATAACTGAAAGAAATAGTTAATTGGGAATAACTCGAGGTTAATGAAAGATAAAAAGAAGGCTTCTATGTGCAAAAATAATTTCATATATTATTATTATGGATAGAAGAAAAATGGATTAAGAAACTGAGATATATGCTGGAGATAATCTGGAAGTTGAGTCATGGCTACTGGACTTCTTTTTTGAGAGATAGAAACATTTCGCTGTTCATCCAAACAGCTTCATCGGTCTGAATACAGCTAGTGCAAGTACTCCATCTTATAGTCAGCTTTGACCTCTTGTCATCCTGATCTGAATTAGGCTCATAAGATGAACAATAGCCTGAATAGGCTCGTTAGGGAAACAATAGTATCCATAGCCTTAAGGTGAACAATGGCCTAAGGTACTGAAACCCATCAAGAATGGGTTGTTAGCTATGGCCTTGGTGGTGAAGGCTTTTTGATTTGTCTGGGTACTTTGGAAAGCACAGCCTGATAAGTAGCAGATAGACTATGCCGGAGCCCACCACCTCTGTTGAACATTAAACAGAAGGATGGCCCAACATAGGAGGGGTAACAGCTCAGGACCAGAATCAGCAGTACACCTCCATTTGAAGGACAAAGGGCACTCTTTCAAAGATGAAGATGTACACATATTAGACAAAGAAGAGAGGTGGTTTGAGAGAGGAGTAAGGGAAGCCATTCATGTAAGCATTGAAAACCCCTCCCTCAGCAGAGGTGGTGGGCTCACCTGGATGACTGAGAATCTTCACAGACATAATGCTGGAGATAAAGATGAAAGATGAAATTGTGAAAGACTTCATGGTTATACGGGAACAAAATATAGAGTAGAATATTGAGAATACATTGGACTCAGCTGTTAGAAAGTAATATAAAATTTATAAAACTGATTAACTTGAAAGAAAACATATATAAGATGATTTATAGATGGTACATGACACTGAAAAAATTAGCTAAAATGTATGGAAATGTATTGGAGAGATGCTGGAAATGTAAATGTAAAGAATGGACCTTTTATCACATATGGCAGATGTGAAGAGGCAAAGAGATACAGGAGAATGGTGCATGAGATACTGCAAAAAAATGGGCCATATCATTCCATTTAAACCAGAAATAATTCTGTTAAATATTATGCCAGAAATCAAAGATGTAAACGTGAAACGTTTGTTAATGCATATGACAACTACTGCAAGAATTTTATTTGCCAAATATTGGAAACCAGCTGAAATACCAAATTGACAAGAGATTTCGGGGAAAAACTTTGGAAACTGCAGAGATGGATATGACATCGGAATTGCCAAAGGATGAAGATTTACAGAAGGCAAGAGAGAGCTGGAAACCACACTATCATTTTCATGAAGAAAACTGTAGCAAAGTTATTCCAACAGTATAACAGATTGTAGCTGTTAAGTGTCAAAATAATGGAAACATTGTAAACATGCCAATTGAGCTCTCCCTTTTTATCCTTAGAATCCTTACCCACTATCCATTCCCTTTAGATATCCCTTTATGTTGGAAAATAAAAATTATTATATAAAGATTTCATCTGCCTGTGGAGTCTTGGCCTAGAAGCACACTTCAAAAGCCCTTAGGAAGAGTGCCGTGGCTGTTAACGATACTGGACTGTATAACGCTCAAGTTTCCAATGGACTTTGGACCTGTGTCTGCCAAGGCCTGGGCCATCTTATTCCCTTGTCAATGGAAAACAGCGACATTGGACTTTCTGAGGGTGGGCCTCATTACTTACAAGCAGTCTTCAGCTTCACCTGCTTCTCCAAAAGCTGCTACCCTTGTCCTTCAGTCTTCCATGGCCCCTCTGGGAATTCCTTCTCCAGAGAGAGGTGTGTGTGTGTGTGTGGGGGGGTGTCAAGATAGAAAACAATAAACCAGTACAATTTATTTAAAAAAAACTTTCTACAATCTGGTGACTGTTGTAACTTCACAAATGCTGCTACTTTTGGCTCTAGTTTCACCTACAGTATAATCACATAGGGGGATTCTAACAAAAAAACAAAAACAAACCTACATTAGGCCCATCAAACCATTGTTCTCTTTTTTCCCCTTTTCCCTCTAGAGGGAGAACAACTACCTCCAAAGCGTGGCTTGAGCATTTCTCTGTTGTCTTCTCTGTCTGGGGAAAGTGAATGAACACCATGCTGGCTTTTGTGCCCAACCAGCACTCTGCAAAGTAGCTGCGTTAGCCTATCTCAACAAATTGGGATATTGAGGAGGGCAAAACATTGCAGCACCGTCAAGAGTACCAGCTTAATTTCAGGGCGAGCTTTCATGGATCAGGGCAAGGTTCAGCTCAGTTCCTAGAAGCACCAGCTGAGACCACTTCACTCTTTATTTAATCAACCTCCCATGTGAGGCAAGTGAGGGATGAGAGAAGTAGGCTACTGTTAGACTGGAGCTCAGCTGGCTTCCTGAAGCACTGGGTCAAGGCACACCCAGCTTTGCTTCTCCTTTGCCTCCCCTGTACAGTAAATGCAAGAGAGTGGCCACACTGGCTGCGTCTGGAATTCAGCATATTCTTCAAAATATTGGATGGATCTACTTTACTCCCTTGTCATCTTTCCCACTGTAGATGAATCCATTTTTGGATTCAGATTGGCCCAAGGGAAAGAGTGAAGTGGTTCCTCAGAGTTTGGGCTTATTCCAATCCATTGCTTCCCACTCCTCTCTGTGCTAGGAGGATGAAGGCACAACCACCCCAGGAAAAGGTATGATCTGGAGGGACTCTTGTTAGCATTCTAACTGAGGATACAAAGATACCAAGGGTCTGGGTGCAAATGCCATTCTCAATCAAACTGTCAACCACACTCAGAACTATCAACTACAATCCTTGGAGTTGTAGCCATATTAGTCTGTGCAAGCATTTCAGCAGGAAACACAAAATAAAACAAAAGCAAAATAATAATAATAATAATAATCTTGTGGCATCTTAAAGACTAGCTACTATATTTTTATAAGTTTTTATAGAGCATATCCAGTCCATCAGATATAAGAGTTAGAATACAGTGACTACATGGTGAAGCATTCATGCAAGTATCTCAGATAAAAGGACAGTGGGGTTTGGTTGTACAGTAACCCCCTGCCATTTTGTAGTTCTTGTACTGTGGTCCCGCAATATTGTGGGACTGCAATACATGCTGGGGCTCCAGCTGATTGGCACTGGGGTGGGGGAGAAAAACCTTTATTTCCCCATCCCAGCACCAATCAGCTGGAGCCCGGGGAAGGGGAAAGGGGGGGGCAGGTTTTAAAAAGCCTGGGCCTCTGGGCCTGATGCCACACCGTCACTCACTGGGGCTGCTCCAAGAAGTTCCACCACCAGCGTTTGCATGGGCTGCTAGCCCCCCCCCAATGCCCCACCTGCCTGCATCCGCATATCCTGGATTTTCAGTCATTGCGGGTTGGGTGGGTCCCTAACCCCCTGCAATAGGCGGGGGGGGGGTACTGTACTTCATACCTTGTAATGATTTAAGATCCTTGCTGACTTTAATTCAAAGCTTCAAAGGAACCTAATACAAACTGGGGTATTCAGTCATTACTATGTGTGAACTGCAAACAAACATCACCATCTCTTCATCTTAGAGAGCGTTGTCACGTAGTCTTTCTAACTCATATGCCTGATGAAGTGGACATGTTCCATGAAAGCTTACATTAAAAGTTAGTCTTTAAGGTGCCACAAAGACTCTCTCTCTCTCTCTCTCTCTCTCTCTCTGTGTGTGTGTGTGTGTGTGTTTTATTGATGAAATGTGTGTGTGTGTGTGTGTGTGTGTGTGTGTGTGTGTGTGTGTGTTTCTTGATGAAATACAAACCTTGATTGGCTTTTCTCATTAATCCACCATGCTTCATAAGAAATTGCTTCTCTGCCCTGCCCCAGATTCCTTATTGGTTGTTTAAGTTCAATTGTATGGTATGCCTTCCTGCCTATTCTTCTGCTAATGGCCATGGACGATAACAGAGGCCAAACCAGGTGCTTTCTTGGGGTCCAACAAGCCACACCCAAACTGCTCACTTGGAACCTAATGATTCCTAATAGGAAGCTGGCATTAATTCTCAGCCCTCCAGTATCAACTGCATTTCCTTTCTTATGCAATTCACACATACAGCTTAAATAAGCAGCTGGATTAGACCTCCTGCAGAAGAGTATTGGGAAGACATCCTATCAGCCAAATGCCCCTTCTTTCCAACATGCTTTTTCAACCTCTGTTCAAAAGATCTCACTGTCTTCAGCAGGGCTTCCTACCCAGTCCCTCCACATCAGTAGTTCCCAGCCTTGGCTGGTGGCCAGGGTGTCTGGGAACTGCAGTCCAAAAACCAACCAGGCCTATCCAATGTCGGGACCCACTGCCCTACCCGCCTACTTAGGAGCAAGTCAATGAGGGTCGCTTCTTGACATGCACAGGAGATAGACCAAGTACAGTGGTACCTTGTATAAAGGAATTAATTCGTTCCAAATGAAATTATGTTAAGCAAAATTTCCTTTATACAATTTTCCCATAGGAATGCATTGAAAACAGAGTAATCCCTTTGCGACCATTTTTATGTTGTACGGATTCTCCCCATACGCGATTCTGTTAAGCAAATTTTCTCTATCTCTGGAATTTTTTATATTGTACAGATTTTATGTTATATAAACCGTTTGTTATTCAAGGGTCCACTGTCCTATACCATCGCCACCTGTTCACTTGGCAGCAAACCGCGCTGAAGACAGTAGGGCTTACTTAGGAGTAAAAGTTCTTTTTTTTTTTAAAAAAAATAGGTATCAGCATTCAGCGAGTTTCTATGCAAGCGAGTTTGGTGTCACAACGCGGCTCTGGACTTGAACTTCTCAGACAGAGAGAGGAGGTAGGATGTTAAGCAAACAGCCAGCAGGGAGAATTATTCCCCGCCACCCCCACCTATTTCCAGGCTTCGGCAGATGCAAGTACAAAGCAAAATGCTGACGCTGCGTCTTGCTTTCTTTACCTCCCGGACTGGAGCAGCGGTTGTATATTCTTTCTCACCGCGCCCAGGCTGCGGGCTAGAAGGATCAAGGAAAGAAGAATAGCAGGCAGATTTTTTTCCCCTCTCCGAAACTTTTTCCTTTCAAGGGACCGAGATCCTCCCTCTTTCCTTGCTGGATTGGACCAGCGACTTCAAACGCAGCCAACCCGCGCGTTCTTCCCCACCCCATAAAAGGCGGAGCGAGGGCCTCGCCAGCCTATGGAAGAGACCCAAAGACGCGAGTCGGTTCAAACTTCGTATATAAAGGTCCCCGCTCCACGATCCGGTTTCCTAATCCCCCAGGGAGCGCGTGTTGTGGAGGGAGAGCAGCGGCGGCGGTTGCCCCCATGGCGAATCAGTCCCAGTGCCTGGACGACGCGCCCTTTCGGGGTTTTCGCTACTGGGATCCCAGCCCGCCCCAGCCTTACAGCGAGGCGCAGCGCCTGGCGCTGGAGGAGCTTATTGCCGGCGGGCGGACGGCTTTCTTGGCTTTCTTGCGCCGGGAGAAGGTGCGCGCGTTCCTCTCCGAGCATGAGATCCAGGCCGTTCTGCGCGCCGCCGTCCCGCCGCCCAAGGCGGACGAGAGCTTGGCTGCGGAGCAGACCCTGAATACCTCGCTGGATTGCTCGTCGCTCACTTACTTCCCGGTGCAGTCCGACGTGGAGCCCCCTGTCCTGGAGTTGGGATGGCCGGCTTTTGTCAGCGGCTCTTTTCGGGGACTCACCCGGGTGGAGACGCACTTCCAGCCCAGCTTTGGGGAGACCATCTACCCCTGCAAAGAGGTAGTACGCAAGCAGATCCGGTCGGCTAGGGAGGTGAGTAAAGAGGAGGCAATTTGTACGAAGCAACCGCACGCCTGGAAGAATTCATCCCGCGTAGGAGGTCCTAAACCCGTTTGCCTTGCCAAAGACCCCGACATGTACTTGGGCATCTGTGTTTACTGAATCGAGGCCTCTCCTGTTTTTACTCCTAAAGACCACCCTAGAGAGAGAAAAGCATGCTCCAAAGGGTTTCCCACTGGTCCAGAGCAAGATTGGTGATGGGCTGTACGAAGGTGCAGGAAGTCCCCATCTAGGTGGAGAAAACGTGATCAAGCAGAACTAGATCCTCCTTGGCATTGGACAGTCGGACAGTTGATCTAACACTACACGTTCTTGCATTCGGTTTTTGGAGTAACGCTATTTGAAGGGATTCCCGCAACAACACGTTTTCCCGTTTCCCGTTTGAGAATGTTAGTTAGGGTTCTGTATAAGACAAAAGCTAAAGATATGGCGTTTGGGTATTTGCAGTTAATGTATGTATGCTAGCCTAATTCCAATGGTTAGTGCTTCCTGCATGTTCGGGTCACTTCTTAGGAATTCCCATTACTGTAACTTTTTTACTGCCAAAAAAAAAAAACCTCTTGTGAAGAGTGCCAGTACTGATTATTAACCATTTTAGGAAGGGAAGAATGTTTTCCTGTGGTCTTTTAGAAGGCTCAGATCAGTGCTGGAATTTCTAAATTCCAGACTGGGAAGATCTGCTTCAACTGCTAATCAATACACTGAATTTACTTCTTTCTCCTCTTCTATGGGCCTTTTCACACGACCCCTAAGATCCACTGGTCCCTTAAATTCGGACCAGAGATCTTGGGGGTTCGTTTCTGATCCTCCGTCCCCACCCCTCAGCACTTCCTGCTCCTGTCAGCGTGAGGGGGGGGAGGGAAAAAGGAAAAAGCCTTTACTAACCTCCTGGTGCTGGTGGAACTTGCCAGGAGCCCCGTTACTTCCTGGTTCCGGCTCAAGGAGCTCTTAAAGGGGCGGGAGGCAAAAAAACAACAGACAAGCCAGGAGAGCCTGGCACTCTTATCCACATCAAATTTTTTTCACCTGCAGAGAGCAGGTACATGAAAAATGCGCTGGGTCGCGCTAAAGTGGGTGGGGTCGCACTTAATTGTCTCCAAACTCCGGAGCTGGTGGGAAAACATTTCTAAGCTCCGGAGCTGGGAGCCATTTGCAGCGCAGCTTAGGGGTCGTGTATAAACGCCCTATGACTACTACTAGCAGACCTATTACTAGCAGTCCAGACATGCTAAGATCTGCACAAGCTTGCTTAGCCGTTCATATTCAGGTTTATTTTTCCCTCAAATATCTAAGGCATTACTGTAGAAGTTTTGATTGCATAAAGTTAAAGGTAAAGATAAACTTTCCCCCTGCACGTGTGTGCCAGTCATGTCCAACTCTTGGTGTGGTGCTCATCTCCATTTTCAAGCCCAAGAGCCAGTGTTGTGCAAGTCAGTGGCCATGTGGCCGGCATGGCTGAACACATTTCTGTGCAGGGAACACTGTTTACCTTCCCGCTTTTTACGACAGTACCTATTTATCTACTTGGATTTACATTCTTTCGAACTCTTAGGTTGGCAGGAGCCGGGTTTAACAGTGGAATCTTGCTCCATTGCGTGGCACCCAGGATTCAAACCGCCGAGCTGCCGACTTTACAGCCAACAGTTCCAGCGCTTTAGCCCACTAAGCCACCATGCCAACCTATAAAAAGCCATAACAACTCTGTAAAGAATTATGTTCTTCCAAAGCTCTCAAGAATCATCTCAGCTCCAAATGCTATGAAGAAGTAGACTTTATGCTGCTCTGTGGGTAGATATCCCAGTCTGGTATGTGCAGTTTAGCCCATGTAAAACAGGTAGAGACAGTACTGAGTGAAACCTTTAGAAACATTACCTGGTGTCTATTATCTAGCACAGGCATGTCCAAACTTTGGCTCTCCAGATGTTTTGGACCACAACTCCCAGAATTCTACGCTTAGATTGCCAATGACAAAGGACTGTGGGAGTTGTGGTCCAAAACATCTGGAGGGCCGAAGTTTGGACATGCCTGATCTAGCATGTATTGAACTCAGTGACATAAGGAGTGAGTGATCATCTACCAGGGAAATACTGAAGCCACTTACAATAAACAGGCACCCTCTCTTTGGCTACCATCCCACTCTTCCCAAATTAAAACCAAGGTAAGGTGTTTTTTATTTTCTCCAAAAATAAGGAAGTATTGAACCTCTTGAATGGGATGGAAGCCCTGAGACAGATGGATAACTGAATTACTTGGAAATCACTGAATACACTGTGGAGTGGAGTTGGCAGAACCAGTATGAATGTTTTTTTTTTAAAGGGAGTTTTGTGCCAACTGTTCTATGACCATGGAGAAGAAGAGGCAAATTCACTTCTGTGTCAGTATACTTACTGTTCTCTCCCCTCCCCCCATAATGTGTGATACACTATCTGATGCTAGCTGCTCCAAATGTCCTTGATGTTGCCTATTACTGGGTGAAAATGACCTGACATTTTTAAAAACTGCACTGTGGTGCTTCCGTCACAATTGCAGAAAGACACTTAGGCTGCATCTCACTTGTTTCTAACTTTCCGAAGCATGTTGGACATCCTGTTGTACAGGATGCTTGTCTCAAAGCAGAGTGAATAATGGTGTTCAATCATTTATAGGAGCTACATTTCAAAATACAGGTATATATATATATTTAGAAAGTCTAAATAATCATATGCCATCAAGTCAGTTTACGCTTAGATTGCCAATGACAAAGGACTGTGGGAGTTGTGGTCCAAAACATCTGGAGGGTCTGGACATGCCTGATCTAGCATGTATTGAACTCAGTGACATAAGGAGTGAGTGATCATCTACCAGGGAAATACAATAGTGATCATCTACCAGGAAATACTGAAGCCACTTACAATAAACAGGCACCCTCTCTTTGGCTACCATCCCACTCTTCCCAAATTAAAACCAAGGTAAGGTGTTTTTTATTTTCTCCAAAAATAAGGAAGTATTGAACCTCTTGAATGGGATGGAAGCCCTGAGACAGATGGATAACTGAATTACTTGGAAATCACTGAATACACTGTGGAGTGGAGTTGGCAGAACCAGTATGAATGTTTTTTTTTAAAGGGAGTTTTGTGCCAACTGTTCTATGACCATGGAGAAGAAGAGGCAAATTCACTTCTGTGTCAGTATACTTACTGTTCTCTCCCCTCCCCCCCATAATGTGTGATACACTATCTGATGCTAGCTGCTCCAAATGTCCTTGATGTTGCCTATTACTGGGTGAAAATTACCTGACATTTTTTAAAACTGCACTGTGGTGCTTCCGTCACAATTGCAGAAAGACACTTAGGCTGCATCTCACTTGTTTCTAACTTTCCGAAGCATGTTGGACATCCTGTTGTACAGGATGCTTGTCTCAAAGCAGAGTGAATAATGGTGTTCAATCATTTATAGGAGCTACATTTCAAAATACAGGTATATATATATATTTTAGAAAGTCTAAATAATCATATGCCATCAAGTCAGTTATTACTTACTGTAGCCCAGGGGTGTCCAAACATCAGCCCTCCAGATGTTTTGGACCACAGCTCCCAGAATTCCAAGCCTAGATTGCCAATAACAAAGGACTCTGGGAGTTGTGGTCCAAAACATCTGGAGGGCCGAAGTTTGGCCACCACTGCGGTAGCCCTTTCCAAGGTTTTCCAGGTGCAGAATACTCAAAGGTGGTTTTCCCATCTCTTCTTTTGGGGATACCTTGGGGCTGGGCAGATTGCCCAAGGCTACACAGGCTAGCTCTTTTTTTTAAGAGTCATGGAACGTAATCAAACTTCCACCGCCAGATACCTAAACCATTGAGCCATCCAACCATCTCAGCGAGATAGGTTTCCCCCCATGGACCCAAATAGAGCTAAGTCTGCATGGTCCCAGGATCCCCCAAGAAGAAGGGGATGGTAAATCACTACAGTATTGTTTCTAAATTCTGTCTCCTACTAAATAAGACCTCTAACAGATATATTGAAGGTTTTTTTTAACCATCATTCACTGACCTTTCCTACAACAGTTAAAAGAAGATCAGCTGTTGGAAATGTAAACTTGGAAAGAAGGCCATAGGAGGTTTTTTTTTTCATAATATTGAAGTCTGAGATAAGATTCCAGTCAAAGCTTGATAAGCAAGGAATAGCTGGCAATCTGAGACTACAGCATAACAGTAGCTATATTTAGCATGCTGGGAGAGGTCTAATGATCTCACGTTGAAGTGCTGGGTGGTAATCCTAGCTAAGATTCTTGAAGTTGAGGTACCTGTATAGACTCATACAGTAATAAATAGTGATTTTGTTGTGATGGTCATGTCTTCATGATTAATGACTCTAAGGTGATGCAAACCACAGCAGCCATTATCTGGGTAAATATTTCTCATCCTGCACAAGCCTGGCATACCTGTACTGTTGTGAACATGAAAAAGGGCAGGATGATGTCAGGAAGGACATGAAGACTGAAACACCCATGGGAAGAACCAATCTATTTAATATGCTTATGGCTGCCTACAATGTAAGCTAGGAAGATTTTCCCCCCACAAGTGAATACCTTTGTGGGCAGCTGTTCAAGAGTACAATGCCAGCTCTATTTGTACAATCTAATTCAGATATTATTAGTTTACATGGCTATAATCATGATTCTGTTAATGAGAGCTAATCTTACAGGTATGCTGTTGAGAATTCTATCACCTCTGTGTCATCTTTCTCTTTTATTTGAACTGGTGGCATCTGCCACTTTGTCTTGTCAATATGATATCCTCCTGTGATTATAGGAAGCTTCCTTATACATAACTGGGCTATTTTGTCTGTCTATCCTGATACTATCTGTTCTGAACTGGCAATAGACCTCCAGATCTGCCACTAAGGTCTGTATCACCTGGGGCTAACATGGATTCTGCGGCCCCATCACCATGGGTTGATGTGGGAGATGTTAGCTAACCACAGGTATGCTGTGGTATAAGAACATGTAAAAGATCATTATGAATCTTACATAGAATACCTAATAAACCACCAGCCACACCAGCCAGTTGAGAGCTTCATTTGTGTCCACAGCCAAAACAGTTGTAGATCTCTCGATCCATTAATTCAAAAATGGGTCTTAATTGATCCATCTGATTGTTATATTGTGTTTACTTATAAGTACAGCTAAAGTATAGCTGCCTTGGGTCCTTTCAGGGAGAAAAGAGGGAGATAAATATTTTAAATAATAAATAAATTATTGAACCTTCTGTTCTCATGGAGTGAAGCATAGAAAACATAGCCCTTCAATCTACAGCTTTTTAATGATGCAAATATAGATGGATGGATAGATAGATAGATACTGTAGATGGCACAGATCTTCATGGATGTGAGAGTCCTAGCAGGTTCATAGGTGGTTCCGCGGATGAAAAAGAGTTAGAGGCGTTGTTGTTATCCAAATCAAATAAACTTTTATTTATAACATTCAACATAGTCTTTTCAGTATCCTTTCTTGTCCAACCATCAGTGAATGGCAACAGAACAGGGGGTTCCAAACTTGGATTAAGTGGGGGATAACAAATGACACATTCTGGTCATGGTGCCAGACTGGTGGCGGGTGCGCGTCGTTACGAAATGACACCCGGCTCTTGCCTGCCTCCCGGATCATTCAAGGTCCTGGTTTTAGTTTATAAAACCCTCCATGGCTTGGGCCCGGACTACCTGGCGGAGCGGTCGCCCAGCGGTCACATCGGCCCGACCGGTTCGGCTCGCGGGCGCACTCGCTTCAGGTTCCATCTATCCGAGAAGCCAGGCGGTCCCGGGGTCCACATGGCTGCTCCAGCTATATGGAACAGCCTACCTAGCGAAGTGCGCTCTGCAGAGTCCCTGCTGGCCTTCCGTAAAGCGGTGAAGACCATCCTATTCCGCGAGGCCTTTGGTGACCTAGCTTAACCCCCCTCCTTTTTTTTTCCTCCCGCCATCGATAATCAGGACATTTTGCTACAGCAGCGGTGAGGCTTGATTTAAAGGGTGCGCCCCTGCTGCGGTTCTTTTATTTGCTGTTATTGTTTCGTGTCTATTTGCTGATTGTGCTTTTGTGTCTATTGTATTAACTTTGTTATGATTTGTCTCTTTGTTCGCCGCCCAGAGTTCCCGTTGGGAAGATGGGCGGGATATAAATTCAATAATAAATAAATAAAATAAATTCTTGCCTGAACGGATTATGTACACTTATTTGCGGCGTACTGCAGGGTGGTACTGACCCGGCCCCATGTATGGGGGTCCACATCTTCGGGGATCGTTCTTAAACCCCAAACTCCACCCCCATCCGGGGATCCACCTCAGGGGATTAGGATCCAAACCTCTCCCTCTGGACTTGCGTTTCCCTTGGGTGTGATCCAGACCAATCACAGGGAATCCCGGTGGAGTCGGTAGAGGTAGACCCACGTAACTAGGAGGTGTTGACAGAGGTAGCCCAATATCTACTCTCCTCACCTCCTCCCTTTCTGTCTGACTCCCCTTTTCCGTTAGGAGCATTATTTCCCCTCGAGTCTGGGTCGCGTGATCACTCACTACTCCCCTCCTCCCTCGCGCATCCCCGACCCTGTCAATCACCACCCTTTCAGTCTGTGTCTCTGAATCTCTAAATAACTTATGATGGTAACTAGCAGCCACCTGTATCCCCACGTAGAAGCTCCCAATTGTAGGAATCTCCATATCCTTTGCAACATCCCTTTCAATCTGTTTCTTTACTATTTCTTCCATCTCATCTGGATCCCTTTCTTTCTGTTCATCATTCCCTCTTATTCTGGGTCTCATAACCTTTTGTTTGTCCATCTCTTTCACATTCTCCGTTCCAATAAACAATTTCCCTGGTTCTTCTTGTCTATTATCTTCCTTCTTAAAGCTACCAGCGGACGCACCCACACTCTGTCTCTCTCTCACACAATGGACCACATGAGCTCAAATTGGGATCCAGAGCAAACTATCTCATCGAGCCACACATCCCATCTCGGACAACAGACTAAATCATCAAAATCCCAAATTCCGAGATGACCCTGGCCCCATAGCCCATAAATATGGGCCCTACCCAAGATAAATGTGGGCCAACATGTTTATTCTGCAGCACTCATGGTCACCACCATGCTCAAAAAAATGAGCCATTGAAGCCATGGGACACTATGGTTGGAAGAAAAATTAGATCCACGGCAAGAATTATCTTGGATCCTCTTTATTTGTTCCGAGGAAGTACCCATAACCATGCTGAGTCATTGAATACTTTTCTGCCAATAGGCTTGCCAATTATTTGGTGTAAAAATCATGTGAATCATGTTTTCTGCCACTAAAGCCACACAGTGAAGAACCCATGATTTCTGTCTTTCAGTCTGTTGGCGCAGATGGGACTTCTGACTAGAGTCTTAGTCCATACTTGGAGAATGACCTTACATGAAAATCATATGGATCCATGAGGATCTATGCCTTGGAATAGTACCTTTGTGCTGGGCACTGAAGGAACCCTGATTTGTGTTGTAGTTGATAGGCAGAAATGAGGCTTATGATTGGACTGTGGTTTGGGATGATCCTAGGTAGAAATCATGTTTTCATGGACATCTGTGCCTTGGATTGGGGTTTATGCACATTGCAAAGCCCTGCACCAAAGGAACCATGATTGCTCTGTTGTAGTCTGTCGGCATAGATGGAATCTATGATTTGAAAGTGTTTTGACCAGCATCCCATGTAAAAAAATCATATGAAACCATGAGGACCTATTCTTGGTTTAATGGAGATATGTTTTATCCAGACCCTTGACTGATTATATACCAATGTGCCACATCAGTTGATGGAGAGCATAAAATAGAGGCAATTATTGCCCTTGTTTTGCATATAGACTTCCCTTGGGTAGCATGCTGTTGCTACTGTGGGAAGTAGCTTATTGAACTGCACAGTTCTACAGTCAGAGTTGGGGTTAGTCATTCATTGCTGGCTGGAGTGTTTTGGAGTTGTAATCCAGGTGGTTGGGGGATATATTTCATTGTAGGAAAAGATTGTAAAAACAGTGCAAGGAAGATGTTGCTTGGAGGCAATAGTGATGATTGCATTATTGGTAGTAGAAAATGGAATGGAGATCCTGGAAAAGAGTAGCAGACAGAGATTCTGTGCTATATTTTGCAGCAGATTTTAGCTGTGCGACTGACTGCCAGATCGCAAGTGTTTTCCAACATCTGGAACTCCTAAAATGTGGATTACAGTTTTTATGTGATGGGAAAACATTGGGCTTAAGGAAATCGGAGCCCTCCAGATGTGTCAAAATTTGACTTAATGGTTAGGTTTGGAGGGAGGAGATGGCAATAGAAACTGAAACGAGGTATTAGTGGATCCAGAATGCTTCCTATCCAAATCGGAAAATTTCATGGCCAACAACACTATGGATTTTCTCCTTAATGTTCAGGGAACACTCGCTGGAAACAGTGGTAGTCTAAAAGGAATAGAGATGTAAAATTTCCCAACATTTTGAAGCTCGGGGTGGGGTGGGGTGGGACGTTTTGGAAAAAAAGAAAAAAAATGCTACATTAGCACCACCACCCCTTTACAGCTTGAAATTCATTGTTTCTTTAGGAAGATAAAATAGGATTATGGACAATTTGACTTGGCATAAAATTACCAGAACTAGAATATTAAAATATAATGTATCCAAACAATTATTACAAGCAGAATTTACTTTTTAAATTATATTTATTTGTAGTAAGTAACAGTTTACTGAACTGTTTACTAGTTTATATGGAGTATAAAAACTTCTACAAAACAATGTTTAAAAATCCAGAATTAACAATTATTCATATTTCCTCTCACAGTTTTAAATAAAAATAATATAAAAACCTCATTCTCATAAAAAGAATTGAAGAGGGGGGAAATGTATAGAAAGGAGTGGGACCAAGTTTCAATGATAATTTTTAGAAACAATTTGTAAAATATTTGAACACCCTGTCTTAAAATATTTTATTCATTACAGTGTGTTACAGTGTGTTAAAATAAAACATTCCATAATCATTTTTCTTTTTTTCAATTTTTCCAGGTCAAAAAGTGTTTTTTTTAACTTTTCCATTTTTTTTTCGGGCCTTCACAATTCTAAAAAGGAAGAGTGAGAAGACATGATAGAATGAATGAGACTGGGTGTTTTTGTTTTTCTGACCTCTGACTTGCTTCTGTGACTAATGAGGCCTTATTGCTTCGAAGTATATTACAAGTCCAGTGCATCATAGTTGGGTGTGGGACTTTCCGTCTTCCTGGATTTCAGCCCCCAGAACTCATCAAGAATTCTCCTGGCCAGAATTCCAGGCATTTTAGTTAACAAATCAGAGTCCTTATAGGACTTTTCAGTTGTGAACTGGTAAAGAATGAAGGCTCTATCGTCCATAATGTTCTTATGAAGAAGACTGAGGGAGTGTCCAAGATCTGTGGGAATCGCGAGACATTAGCTGACTGGTAGTTTTGTTTTAGTTTTGGTTTTGGTGTTGAGAGGAACCCTGCATAGGGCCTAATGGGCAGAGGTCAGTCTCCTAATCTCTTCCATCTCCAGTGGATTCTTAGGTGAAGCCCACGGAATTCAGTCTGTCTTCCTGGCAAATTATTCCTGGGATTGAAGTCAAGGAAAATCCCAAAGTCCCATGCCTAATCATAGTTCTGGTAATTCTGTGACTTGATAGTTCGACATATTTTTAAGAGAAAGGAGTGCAATGTGGAAAGGAGAATAATGTAATCTTTTGATTAGTGCAGGTAGCTTTATAGCTCAAGGTCATTTGCGGTCCAACCAGAAGGAAGGGTGTGAGCTATCAAATACAACATAAATAAAGCATGAGTGAGATGACACTCATTAAATAGAAGCCTCTTTTTTCTTGGTGACAGGTGAGTCAACATTTGCATTTCTGATTTGGCCTTTGGACTGTTCTTCAGTTACCGTGTTGGCACAAATGTCCCAAAGCCACAAATTTCATCTTAGCATTGGTTATAGGCATTGCTAATTATTATGTCAGGAATGAAATGTAGGCCTTGTGCCTTTTAAGAGTTGCACAAAATATTACATTTGAGTAGACGTACGCACCTTTGTAAAAAAAAAAAAACAAATTCTGTAGTCACATGAAACATCCAAGAGTCCCCCTGAAGTGAATTTTCTTCACTTCATTTGCAAATGATTTGTGATTCTTAATTTAATGTTGGGTCCCTTTGGGGAGAAAGGCGTCATAAAAATAAAGTTATTATTATTATTATATGTGTGCACATGTGTATGATTGTACTGGATTTAAAGTTAATAGGTTAGTGCTTAGCAGCTTTGAATGGGATGAGCTTAATTCTTTCCACACTGGCGGGCACATAATAATACTTATGGCATTAGTTTCCCACAATTTTGTTGGTAAGCTAACAGGGTTAAGTGATGCACAGGCATACCTATGGCCCTGAATATTTAAATAGGAGTGTGTTCTGACCTGATACTAGGGTTGTAGCAAACTATACCTGAATCATATTGTTCCTATGAGAATCGGTGAAACATACCACACAAGATAAATATTTGCATAGGATACCACACACCTGAAGAAATGTATGTAATGCAGCCTATGTGTTCACCTGTCTCACACAATGCAAGACCAGTGCGCCTATAATACTTGTATAGCCACTTTATAATAGAAGACCATCACCTCCCTCCAGGTAATATGCCTGTCTTCTATGTTTCAGTAGGCTAGAAGACTTCAAATGAGAGTCTGATGTAGGATTAATTAATGGGTAGGGATAGCACCTGTACTAAACTGGGAGTCTGATCCACTTCAAACTCACACAGTATTGAGTTTTGGTATGCTATAAAATTAAATAGACCAAAAATGCAGCGATAGAAGTAGACAAGTCCAAAGAATGCTTATACAGTGGACCCTTGTATAACAAACAGCTTGTATAACATAAAATTTGTACAACATAAAAAATCCAGAGATAGGGGAAATTTGCTTAACATAATCGCCTATGGGGAAAATCCGTACAACATAAAAATGGGATCACTCTGTTTTCAATGCATTCCTATGGGAAATTTGTATAAAGGAAAATTTTGCTTAACATAATTTCATTTGGAACAAATTAATTCCTTTTATACAAGGTACCACTGTAAATCTTTTAGTTAGATTGGTTTTTCTCCCAGCAAGATGAGTTCTTAGGATCAAGGAAGAGAAAGGAAACCACATTTTCCTGCACTCTGCAGAGGAGTTGCTACATCCAACTATTTTGTAATGAAAAATGGCAGCTGATTATGTGCCAGTTGGCATGGGTTCCCCTCCTTTTCAGGCAATGGTGTAAGTCACTGCTTCCTTTTGAAATTACTTCCCTGTGTAGGTGAGAAGTGTGCAAGATCACTTGATAAAGAAGTACTGTGAGCCAGCTAATGGTTTTTGTTCCTTTGTTTTTCCTCTAGCAAGTTTACATTTTCAATATAGTGCTTGGATCTTGCAGTATGGATGCTAACTTTCCACGGTTCATTGTGACTGTTAGTTTACTGATTCCTTTCCATATTCCTCCAGTATTCACCCTTTTAATTTGTTCTAATTTGGTGAAAAAAATAGACTATTACAGCACCCTTTACTTGGTTCTTCCCTTGAAGGTGGTTCAGAAGCTGCAGCTTCTGCTATAGTTTGTGCCAAACTAAGTAATGTTATGTCTCCCTCATTATCCTCCTGCCATCATCTATTATTATTATTATTATTATTATTATTATTATTATTATTATTATTATTATTATTATTATTATTATTATTATTATTATTTTAGTTTAGTTTATGTGGTTCTTGTTATTACACCTTTAGAATTGTGCTTATTAGGGTTCTGGCATTTGGTGTTTTTTTTCTCTCATTATTTTTCTCCCTCCCCACTTTTCTCTTCGCTATTTTATAATGCCTCTATTATTGTTATGTCTTGTTCTATTGATTTGTTTATAGCTCACATTACCAGCCTTTGCTATTAGTTGGGTGGGATTAAAAATGTAAAGAGAGAGGAAAGAGAGAGAGAGACAACAAAGGAAGAAAAAAAGCTCTTTTACAAACTTTGTGTGCCGTCTTGCATTCATATGCTACAGAAAGACACAGACTGATTCTTTGATAAATGATAAGATTTCCCACAAGAATGCATTCAGAGATCAAATACTCAAGTCTCCCAGCTCAGCTCTTTGTACATCAGCTACAACTGTTATGATAATAATCAGTGTATCTTTTGCATTTCAGGTCTCCCACACCTTGCATCCATCCAAGCATGCCTATAAGTATCTGCCAACTGACTTAACTTTCCATGTATCTGACAGTGGACTGGGGGGCATGAAAGCTTAGGTCAGATAAACATAATTAGTTTGTATGATGCTATAGGACTATTATTCATTTTGACAAAAGTATCGCTAGCCTTGTTTTATGCATTATTACTGGAAATATATTGCCTAAGTATTGTCTTATAAATCAGGTTCTTTAGCTCTTTGTAAAATTAAGAAATGGAGAATTTTGGATAGTTGGAAGGCCTCCTGCACTAGTGACTTGAAGGCTGTAGCCCCTGTGCCCATGAATTAAGGCGGGCATGGATTAGGAGAGCCTGTGGAGAGATATGCTTAGAATAGTTCTACTGTACCATTGATAGACAGAAGTTATTGACCATTTCTGTGCTGTGTTTATATAGATTTACTCTTAGAAATTTCCAGTTAAAGAGTCTATTATTCAAGGGTGGTAAGAAAAACCTGTAGCTGATACCTGGTTTCCAGAGATAATCATTCCTGGTAGATAGACACACAGAATGTATTTTAGGCAATATTGCAAGCAGAATTATTCATCTGCTCCAATTGTATTATGAATATGATGAATGTTGTAAAAATATAAGTAATAAATGCTGGTAGTTTTCTAGTTACCATAACTGTTAATGTTAGGCCTCCCAGTAATATGCAGCTTCAGTTTGAGGTAGGAAGCATAGTCCACAGCAGGTATCATGTGAGATTCAGAGATAGTTAAGGATCAGTTAAACTTAAAACCAATTGCCTTTTTGGTCAGGAGTCAAATTCCAAAACTGGCCTATTGGATGTTAATTGATTCAAGTTCATGTTATCCCTGCAAGCTTATGCTGTAGTGTAATATGATGGGGGCAGTAGCTGACCAATAGCTGGATGAGTGGCAACTGCAATGACCACCTGAACTGGCCTATGGGCAGTTGGAAAATATAAAGAGCTGGGCCCTTAGCTTATGCAGCACAAGGTCAGCATTCAAGGATAATGCTGCAACCTATATCTTTAGTCTTGAAACACAGGAATCAACATCCTGGTCTTGTATTCAAGAGAATGTTTGTGGTGCAGGAATAAGATGCAAGGTTTGGTCCCGTAGCACCCTGATTTGAGATGTGCATGAATGTTCTGGCATATGCAACATCTTGAATTATAGGTATTAAAAGCCTTTCTTTGGGGCTTGCAAACCATATGTGTCAGTATTTGATAAAACAATAGCATTGTTCCTGGAGTGGGACATTGTCCCAGATGTTTTTAATTCTAGCTCCCATCAGGCCTTGCCTGCATGGTTTGTGGTCATCGCTTATGCTTGCTGTAGTCCAAAAACATTAGGGGGTTACAAATTCTGTACTACACAATGCAACAATTCTGGTAGGTTCATGAGTCAGTGTCCTGCTCTGGGATCCTCCAGCAGCCATATGTATCCCAAAAAATGAAGAAGAAAAAAGCTAGATGCAAAATGAAAAGTGTTAGTATTTTGAATTCTGGGATAAAAATAGTAAAATGGGAAGTTGAATGG
The DNA here is from genome assembly GCA_029282475.1 of Phrynocephalus forsythii. Lineage (NCBI taxonomy): Eukaryota > Metazoa > Chordata > Lepidosauria > Squamata > Agamidae > Phrynocephalus > Phrynocephalus forsythii. Next base: position 98,246,939 of record JAPFRF010000005.1, read on the forward strand.
TGTTAGGAGCCCTAGTACTTACTTAAAATCTGAATCAGATTCCCAAGGGTCTCCAGGAATGCTGGCCTATCATTTTAGCCAAGAGAATTGGGCAGTAGTAGAAGGTTAGTACAGTATTTTCAAAAACAAGTTTTGGGGATTGCACTTTGCCCATCCCTGTTTTATTGCAATATTTGTACAAAACGTTGTTGTACATTCTTATTTGGCAATAAGTTACAGCCTTTGTTGTTGTTGTTGTTGATGATGATGATGATACTTCCGAATACAGACAGACAGGGTTTTGGAGCATACCCCAGATATTGTGATTGTGGAGAAGAAAAAAGTGTGGCTCATTGATGTTGCTATAGCAGGTGATAGTAGGCTCACTGAGAAAAAACTTGAAAAAATTACCCGATATCAGGATCTGAAAATTGAACTTCAGAGACTCTGGCATAAACTGGTACAGGTGGTCCCAGTGGTAACCGGCTCACTGGGTGTGGTGCCTAAAGAGCTAAGCAAGTATTTAGAAGAAATTGGAGTTGACAAAGTCACCATCAGTCATCTGCAGAAAGCCGTCTTACTGGGATCTGCTCGCATAATTCGCTGATACATCACATAGTCCTAAACGCTTGGGAAGCGTTTGACTAGTGATTTGTATTACAAAATCCAGCGTAGTTAGCTGTGTGGTTAATAATAATAAAAGGTGGGTGAATGGGGTAACAATGTGCTCAAACCAAAACCTTGAAAGCAATGCCATGTTGAAGACATTCCCTAAGTCAAAACACATCTTACAGAGAGTCTTCAGCTTAAAAGGAAAAATGTCCTTCTGCTTCTTCATTCTGGGCTGGAAAAAAAAACTTTGGCTGACTGTTTCTTCCTGGGAATTAACTTAGGGTGTTTATACCACGACCCCTAAGCTTCTGGCTGCAAGGTCCGGACCTTAAAAATGTCCACCAGCTCCGGACTTTGCAGACAATTCAATGTGACAAATCTTTGATCCGGTGTAAGTGGCTTGTTTGTTCTTTTTTGCACCCCGCCCCTTTAAGAGACCTGAATGCTGCCGGGAAAAAAGGTAAACTGGCATTCTTTTCTTTCTTTTTTCTCCCTCCCTTCAGCCAACAACCAGGAAGTGCGGAGGGGGTGGGGACAGAGGAAGAGCGAGGAACCCCTAAGATCTCTGGTCCGAATTTAAGTGGCCAGCGGATCTTAGGGGTCGTGTAAAAAGGCCCTTAGATTCCTCTGCAGTGGTAGTTCAAGTTCAAGCCCTTTTTTAAAATAGTGGTTTTTAAAGGTAGTGCCAAGTCGGAAACTTTTTGCATTTTACTTCAGAAGGGGTTGTGCATAGTCACCTTTCAGGTGCTTAGAAAAGTTGGTAAGAAGTCATGTGTACCTTTTCAGCCTTGATGGTTTTCATACCCAAAACTTTTTGAAGTCCGCTGGAGCAGCACATACCTTCCCAGCAACATGTGCACCAAGTGGGCTCTAGGCCCAGCCTCTGCCTGGAAGGAAGGGAGTGGAGATGGTGTGGAAATAAGAGCTGACTCTGGCCAATGATTGCTTCAGTCACTCAGCAAAGATTAAGAGGCCTAGAAGCAAGATGAGCTGCAGAAACCTACAGTAGATGCTCCTTGGCAGTAATGGGGATGGGAGAACTTTACTTAGGATCTTTGCAAAAAGAGGTTTATCTAGACTTTTATCAAAAGGGAGCAAGGTGACATGATGGCTAAAGTCAGAAGTACTTTGGCTTAATGCCTTATATCTTCATTGTATAAGTTATACAAAACAGTGATGTTCTCTTCCCAAATGGATGTCCTCTGAGGTGCATGCATTTTCAGGCTTCCCCAACCTTGATTTTTGGTATTTACCCCCTGTCCCCCACACCTACCATGCTTTTTTAGCTCTGTGCTGTATGAAGGCCTCTCTTTTTACATCTCAAAACCCTGGCAGTGAAAATGATGCCAGGATTCATTTAGTCCAACTCCCTGCCAGTTCACTAAAGCACATAAAACCCATGGCCTTCTAGCCTGAGTTCAAAAGCATCCTATGAAAATGTCCAAGGTAATAGATTGCACTGTCAGACAGGCCCTGTTCTTCAGTTTAGGTTCTAAAATCCTATCTCTTATCTTGCTAGTCCTTAACGTCTCTCAGTCAGACCCTATCTGACTCTCTCTCAGACCCTATCAGTCAGACCCTATCTGACTCTCTCTCAGACCCCTATCTGACTCTCTCTCAGACCCTATCAGTCTCTCTCAGTCTGTGTAAGTCCCTATCAAACTCTCAGTCAGTACCTATCTGACCAATTTAGTGCTGGGCTGAGCCTTAAATCCTCTCAGGATCCTCCCCGAACTCTCTCATTAGTCCACAACCAACCAATCAACATAGACATATCTCATTATTCATCACAAAAGGGGTAAATGCCACATGCATAATCTGAAATGGGAAGATAATTGTAGCACCAGTAGCATTTTTCTCCTGTGTTAAAATATCTTCCCATTCATTAGTCATCCCACCTTTAAAATAAAAACCATATATATTGCAATGATTTCATTTTGTTTTACTCCTCCAGGTTATTGCTATAGTAATGGACTCCTTCACAGACATGGATATCTTCAGTGACCTCCAGGAAGCCTGCAGAAAGAGGCTTGTTCCAGTCTATATCCTTCTTGATCAGGCTTCTCTTGTTCATTTCATGGCGATGTGTAAAAGCATTGAATTCTCTCCTGAGCAGGAGAATGTAAGTTATGGGGTACTTCTTTTTTTCTGGGTGGAAAATGGGTGCTCCGTAGGTTCTCTGGACAGGTTTAGTAAAGGGAGGGAAACCCTATTAGAGTGCTGGTTTCAAAATAAGTGGGATTCTGTATTGACTGTGCAGGGGGTGGGGGAGTAAGGGGGCCTCCTTGGTAGTGTCCCTGTTCCTGTAGAAATCTTCCATTGGAGGTAGGACAGTCCCCCTCCCACTGATCTTACAGGAACCAGTTGAAGGCAAAGAGCTGTATAGAGACCGTGCCTACAACGTACTCCCCTGAGGTTAACTCATGGCCCATAATTATACATTGTCAATCAATTACCCTTTATTGGCATACACACAAAAAACCATCATCACAGTTACATTGCAAGTGAGTGCATGAAGCCTTTTTGACATTTCTGCTTACTCACCTGTGGAAGATGTTGCAGTCTGGTATGTGGGTCTCTACAGGGGCCACAGTGGAGAATACTGCATTTGTAGTAAAGGGATTTGGATGAGAACTTGTAAAATCTCCAGCCAGCATGATCAGTAGTTGTGTTCATTCAAAATTTGTGGGATTTGCCATTTTAAAAATAAGTGCTATTAGGTCTGCAAGGGAACGATACCTTGGCTTCATATTTTAACTATTATAAATACACTGTAGAAAGCAGGACTGCTGTGGTACCAAATGATTCAGATTTAGGCTTGTTCCAATAAATGCAGCTGGATGAAGAGACTGCCTTGATAATTTTGTCTAAAATATGTGCCGTTTTGAAAATAGCTGATGAGAGTTCGAACGATCACTGGAAATACTTATTATGCAAGATCCGGAGCCAAGATAATTGGGAGTGTCCGTGAGAAATTCATGTTGGTGGATGGTGTAAGAGTGACTACAGGCTCCTACAGGTAAGTGATCTCCTGCCTTCTGTATTTGCGAGAAAGGCCAAAAAGAGTTATTATGATATTGTAGGTAGGAGGTCTGCCATGGCCTCAGATGTGATCTAGTTAATCACTTATCCAGTTGTTACCCTTTCCAGTGTTGAAGTGTGTTCTTAGATCTGACATATGAACCATACATGCATCTCTTTCCATGGTGAAGGAGGTTTTAAAAATCAACATGAGAAATCTTGGCCATCTGAGGAAGAATGGATTTCCATGTATTCTCGAAGGATTTCATGGCTGGGATCTGATAGTTGTGAGTTTTTCGGGCTGTTTGGCCGTGTTCTGGAAGTTTTTCATCCTAACCTTTCGCCAGACTCTGTGGCTGGCATCTTCAAAGGGCAAGGGGCTCAGGGAACTCGGAGTTATCTCTGCACTCCAGGGTACAGATTGAGTGAGACTGGGGGATTTTAAGTTGTGGGAAAGAGGAAATGTGTCCTATGCAGGAAAATGGGTGTTAGTCATTTTCTTGTGATGAAGGGATTAAGAAGTTTCAATGCAATCAGGGCTAGCAATGATCCTTGATGTGTACAGCTTACGACACATGCCCAAACAGCCCAAAATACTCACAACAACTAATTGATTTCCATCTTTCATTAGGAAGAATGTCATGATTGTTTCAGGTAGCAGATGCTGGTGGACAGCAATGTTAGCCTCCAGTGTGTTGCTCATGAACTTGGTTTGTTTTTCCATAGGACAGGATGCATACACATTATGACCTTGGTCCCCACTCCAGCTATGCAATACAGTATGACCTTGGCCCTCAGTCTAGCTTGTTGCCCCAGGTGTAGTGGATGATACTGTCCCATTGCTGGCATAGAAGTATGTCTCGGCTGTCAATACAGTTAGCGTCAATATGTGGAATCAGTAGGGGCTGCTGCCCTGCCCTTCACTGCAAGAAGCAAAAATGCCTTGAGGTTCTTTTCTTTCTTTCACTTCAGATTTCCTGAATTGCATTTACACCTAGACATGGCAGGATGCATATTTAATTATATGTGTGTGGCATAGGATCTATAAGTTGATTTTATTACTCCCTCTTCCTGTCATCTTCCATTGAGTTCTTGGTGTGAAAAGAAGTCAGCAGAAAGTTGGAGATGTAGTTATTGAGCAGGCAAGTTACAAACAGAAGCAAGCATCCACTTCGTACTTCAGTCCTACAGGTTTTTGTTTTGTGAGGGATTAGGGTTGCTCTGCACCTCTAGCAAATGTCACCATAACTGGATGCTCTGTAGTTTAAACTCGGGGTGTTGGTAAGTCTTTGGGTCTGAGTTTTTGAGTCCAAGTCCTAAACCTCAGATCCAAGTCTTGAGTCATTTGCTGCCCCCCGCCTGCAGCCAATGACTCAAGACTTGGGACTCAAGACTTGGACCTAAAACCTCAGGCTGTGCATGTGCCACCAACCTGATAGGCCAGCATATGCACAGAGACAGCAGGCGACTCCCCTTCCCAGAGCTGGCCTCTGTGCATGTGCTGGCCTATCATCTGGGCAGCGGGTGCATGGGTGGAGGCAGCAGACGGCTCCTAGAAGGGGATAACCAAACCCGCTGCTTCTAAGCATGGCGACTGGGGCAGATAGAGAAGCTCAACCCTAACAGGGACTTGAAATATGACTTGGAAAAATGGTTCAGAGTCATGAGTCAAATTTCAAACCTGTTAAAAAAGACCCGAGTTGAGTATGACTTAAATCAGACTTGACAGCAAGTTGGGTCTGGTGAGTTGCCATCCTTGGCCTAAACTGTAAGTTTTTAGCCTTGGGATCTGCAGGCCAGCCGTCTCCCATGCGTCAGTAATGTGCCTATTCCTGACTTGCACTTCTGTACACCCCTTTTATGTTTCCCTTCTTTCAACAGGTGCTCTTTCCCAATGCTACGCCCCGGTAGGTCTACTTGCTGCCAGGGTCAGGTGACAGCAGTGCTTTAGCAGTGCCAGGTGGCTGCTTTTATAGCTGGTGTTTCCCACAGTGCAGCTTGAGGGCATGATGGGGGTTGAAAATGGTAGCTGCACTGAGCTGTAGGAAAGTGCCCCTCATTGGGGATTGACACTGATGTATTGATAACTGTGTGAATCATGGCAATGACATGCCACTAATTAATAAGTTGCCACTCACATTCCTGGTAAGTGCCAATGACGCATCTTGTCATGTGAGTAGGAATGTGGGTGGCAACACATTAATTATTAGCACTCTTAATTAATGTTGTGCCTTTCGGTTATGTGATTACACTTACATGGGTATAAATCTCCAATAGGATTTTGATCTTTGTGTGTTACCAGTTTATATTGGGCACGTGTGCATTAAAAAGAAAAAGAAGCTGTTAGGAAAATTATTGCTGCTCCCTGATTTCTGATTTAGTAAGTCTAAACACAAAGTAGTAGATGCCCAGAGTAGCTTTCTGCGAGATGGTTGCGGTATAGAAATCAAAGAAATACATGAATAAATAGAATAGAATGATGTGTGTGGATTAAGAGGTCATGGTTTCAAATCTCTCTTTGTGCATTGACTCATGGCAGATTTATTGTGAGACATTTTTTGCTGCTTGCTGTCCCGACAAAGAAATGGGTATAGTTATTTATTTGCAGTAGTGCCTTTCAAATTTGGGATCCAAGATATTTGTGGACTGCAGAGTCCTAGTCCAACAAAACCTGGGGAGCCAAGTTTAGAAAGCACTGCTGTAGGTGGCCTAGCATTAAAGGAAACCATTTTTTAAAAAATATTTTAAAGCAAGGAACATGGGTAATTTTCTGTATTTTGATTTCACTGCATAGCATAATCCTTTCCCATCCCTTCCATTTCAGCTTCACATGGACTGATGGGAAACTGAACAGCAGTAACTTGTTGCTACTATCAGGCCAGGTAGTTGAACATTTTGACCTGGAGTTTCGAATTCTTTATGCCCAGTCGAAGCCTATTGACTCCAAAGTACCATCCACCTGCAGAATCAGTGGTGCCCACGAACATTTCGGTAGCAAAACTGTGCCTTGCAAGGAATTCACTGTGGGCAACCTACTGAGAGCTGAGTTTGCTAGGCTTTCAAGTAGCCCCCAAAAGCTCGAGAGAGAAATACAGCTGGCTAAAGAGCTCCAAGAAGGGAATGTAAGTGTTAGACGGCCCCACTTCAGTGGAGAGGAAGATGGACGGAGTGGTCTTGAGGTTCTTGGAATCCCTAAGGAGACAATCAGTCAGTCAACCCAGACAGAGCCATTGGAAGAGAAACCCACAACTGAACTCTTCACCTGTGCCACCCAAACTAGCGTTTCAGTGGCCACGGTGACCACCCAGACCACAACTCGTTCCAGAATGGTGGGTACTCAGACAGCAGTTTTGTACAAGATTGCTACAACACAAACGGACAAGGAGGAGGCTGTGGAATCAGCCTTAGAGCAAAGTGGACCTGATCAGAGGCTTTCAGATCAGCAGATGGCTTCAAAAGATGGATCCCCTGTTTCCAGAAAGTCCACCTCCACATCTTCTAGTGCTCAGTCACTTTCCTCACTCTCTTCCCAATGCTCTCGGGCAAGCTCTGCTGGCTCCCTATCATCCCTGAGATCCATGGACTACATCAACCCCCGAGGAGAGTATGTCCGCAAACTAAATAAGGAAAGGGAATTCCACTACTCTGTCATCCGGACCAAACTTAACCACATGGTATCCATGCTGTCTGGGAGACGGAATGTTGCCAATAACTACCCAGGGTGCCATCCAGTGAGGTGCAACCTGAAACCTAGGCAGCAGATCAGCACAAGCCTGGTAAACCTCAGGGATTTTGCACTGTATTCCTCAAATGATTGCTTCTAAGAACAATGGGAAATATGAGAGCTGTTGCCCATGAACGCAGTGCCATGGAGCTGTGTTTTCCTCCCTTTTTAACTGTCTATTTGCCTTGACCTAGCCATTGTTTTTTGCTCTTGCAAATCATGAGCAGAGAACCTTTGTCCTGTGGACTTAATCCAGCTTGTGCAAGAAACTCCAACCTGTATTTCTGGCTGAAGAACCCAATGGCATTGAGCATGTAGATGTTCTGTCATCGTCTTTTGTCCCACAGAGCACTGTAGTGGAGAGCCACCTTGTTCTCCATGTTAGCTTTCCACCCTTCTGCATTATTTCTCGGACTTGGTTGGGATATGCCGAAAAATCATTTTGTATGCTAAGCCAGTAAGTACAGCTTGTCATACAGTGGCAGATACCACATGGTATACCTAAGTGTGGCTCCCATTTTCTTGTTCCAGTTGTAAATGTTCCAGCCTCTGCAGTGGGTCTTAATAATTCTGTCATATTTTATGGATGTTGTTTCCTTGTGTACATTTATTAATGTTGATTTCTGGTTTTTTTTGGACCTGAATTGCAGGACAACTTTTGTCAGTGCACAAAAATGTTTGAGTTTGTTAACCGCAAGGTGCTTATCTCTCACCTCCTGCCCCTAATAGAGGCACATGCTTTTTTTAAAGACTAATGTTAGTAATGAACCTGTAATGGGTGTTTTAGTATATGGGTTATCCAGGTGGATAACAGTTCAGTGCCTCATAGCGTTCCCAGTAATTATAGTCATATATTGTGATTAAAAGGTAGGGCAATTTCCCCATCTATCTCTAAGTATTTTTACTGTCAGTTTCTTGTAGTTGTGTATGCTGAATTTAATTCTGGAAATAAAAAACATGCCCCAAAGAAAGAATTGTAGAAAAGTATGTTAAAGTAATTTGGAATCCAAATCTGTTCTCATTATTGAACATTTTTTTATATATAGTATAAGGATTGTAACTTTAATCTGGAAAGTGTTGCTAGGTTGTTGTTTTTTGCTTGTGCATTTTCTGAATACGCCTCTGAAATAGGCCAGTTATATTTCAGTTGTAAAGGTGGAAAATCATAGCCGAATGAATCTTGAAAACCGGAGAAATACACATCCAGCTAAATAATGAGGAAGAATTCAAGAAAGCAAATTCCAAAGTACACTACAAACAAAATAGTGCAAATAGACAACTCTGAAATAAATACATTTTTGTTTCTAATGCAATCTTCTCATATCTAGATGTTAAAAAACAAAACTGCCAGCTTATTGAATAATACTGCCAATACTTCTATTACAGTAATTCTGACTGGTTTCTTAACGTGAGCTTCACTGCATCTTGCACAGTGTTAAAAAGTGGCACAAAGCACAGCTCAGATAATATAATGTCATAAACTGTGGTTTGAGGAGAAGTTTCTGCATGCTTCTTGTGGGTTGTTCCATTTTTTTATGGTTTGTTCCATGTTGTTACACTTCCATTTTTAAGTATAGAAAGCCTAATTTGCAACAAACCATATAATTATATTTGACCTGGAGCAGTTTGGCTAAAATTTTATTAGTAAACTACTTTGCAGTGGTACCCCGGGTTACAAACACTCCTGGTTCCGAAAAACTTCAGGTTACAAAAAAAGAAATTATTGGAAATGGGGATGCCTTTCAATGGAATACCCTGGGTTATATATATATTTTTTCCATTAGGCACTGGAAAAAAGTGTACCCAGGTTGCATTGCGCCCCTGTAGTTTGTAGAGGTATAGGAGGAATTGGAGCTGTTTTTTCATCGAGTTTTGGAGCCATTCTGAACATTTTTTGCAGTGGGTTTTGGACTTTTTGAACTTTCTAAGTGCATTTCTCAAACGGGGGAAAGGTAGGGAGCTGATCCTTCATTGCTTCTATGCATGTTCTATGCATACTGCATTTTGGAGGGAGGGATTGATTTTTTTGCTTCTTTCTGATCTCCAGAATGGATTAATTGGTTTTCAGTGCATTCCTATGGGAATCCGCGCTTCGGGTTACAATTTTTTCAGGATACAAAACGTTCCAGAGAACAGAGTAATCAAACCAAGGTACCACTGTGCTCTGTTTTCAGAGAAGCATCTGTGGTAATCTGTTCTGAAGCAACAAAAACAAAGCAGAATAAAACCGAGTCAAAGCTCCCTATTGGATATATATAAAATATATTTTTTTAATTTTAGGTGGCATCTCTTTCATGAAGATGTCAAGGGGTGAAGAAGGGTTTTGCATCTTTGCATATCCTGGTTTACAGGTGAAACTCGAAAAATTAGAATATTGTGCAAATGTTCATTTATTTCAGTTAGTCAACTCAAAAGGTGAAACTAATATATGAGAGACTCATTACATGCTAAGTGAGATATGTCAAGCATTACTTTGGTATAATTGTGATGATTATGGTGTACATCTTATGAAAACTCCAAATTCACAGTCTCAGAAAATTAGAATAATGTGAAAAGGTTTCCTATTAACAGTAGTGCATCAAGAACCACCACACACAAATGGTCCAAGTGGTCCAAAGTCCTCTTTTCTGATGAGAGTAACTTTTGCATCTCATTTGGAAACCAAGGACCCAGAGTCTGGAGGAAGAATGGAGAGGCACACAATGCATGATGCTTGAAGTCCAGTGTGAAGTTTCTACAATCTGTATTGATTTGGGGAGCCATGTCATCCGCTGGTGTTAGTCCATAGTGCTTCATTAAGTCGAGGGTCAGCGCAGCCGTCTACCAGGAGATTGTGGAGTACTTCATGCTTCCTTCCACAGACAAGCTATATGGGGATGCTGAGTACATATGCATGGTTAGACTTTTCAGAGGTCCAATATTGTTCTATTTCCAATCCTTGTGTTATTGATGTCATGTAATATTCTAATTTTCTGAGATTGTGAATTTGGGGTTTTCATAAGCTGTACGCCAGAATCATCACAATTGTACCAAAGTAAGGCTTGACATAACTCGCTTAGCATGTAATGAGTCTATCTCATACATTAGTTTTCACCTTTTGAGTTGACATACTGATATAAATGAACATTTCCACAATATTCTAATTTTTTGAGTTTCACCTGCATAGTGGGAAGACAAAGACCTTGAGCATACCTGACCTCACCCATGTTTTATTTTTTTAAAAATATACTAAAAAAGGTCTCATGCACTAATGCTTGAGGGACAATGCCATAGGATAATAGGATTGTAGAACTGGAAGAGACTCCAAGAACAACTGAATCTCCCCCCTGCCAAAGCAGGAAGGTCCCTCATGCAACCTGTTCAGGCCCAGGTGTAGCTTTCTTCAAAACTGGCATACTGTATATTATTTCAAACCTGGACTGAAGCAAGATTCAAAGCAGAATATCATCATAATGCTCACCTGTCTTCATTCTCACTCATTAAATAACATGTTATTATCAAAGTCTATGTAGAAAATATGTTACCATATTTTCATTGAGTGTGTGCCTGATTCATAAGTAGAAGCATTTGGAAGTAAAGAAAGTTGTGCTGCATCAGACAAAAAGGATTCCCTTGTGTTCCTGTTTCCACACAATGGCTGCTGAGATGTTTTTATAAACAGGACGTTGGACTCAATAGCACTCTTCTGCCTACGTTATCTAACACAAAGAATTCATACACATATTGGCTCCAGTGTGAAAGGTTTTATATATATATTTGTTTTCGTAGATTTTCACGGGTATAGGTATGCATGTTAGGGTGGATTCGGGTTTCTTCCCGTGTAGAAATCTGGTTGTTTTGGCGACGTTTCGACGAGGTCTCACTCGTCATCTTCAGGCTGGTGTTCTGGCTTCTTTCTTCTTGAAACAAAGTGTGATCTCAGTTGAAGTCCTTCTATAAATACTGCTGGGGTGTGTGTGGTTTGCTTGCTCTGTTGCTGATTGTAGGTTCGTTTGTTCTTTTGTGATCTGCTGTGTGGCTGAGGCGATCGTTAAGGGATTAACTGCTGGTGGGTTAGATGGCTGTTTAGAGACAACCTGTGTGGGTGAGGTGCTGGATGTGTGTCTATCAGCCTTTTGTTTCTTAGCGCCTGGTGGGTTCTGGCAGCATCCTGGGCTTTGGTGGAGTGGGGTCCTGTGTCTTGTGAATTCATTTTGGTCTGGCTACGTGTCTGTGGTCTCCCAATGTTTTTTTGGCGTGTGTAAGTGTGCTCCATGTGGTGACTGGAGTGAGGTGCAGCAGTAGGTGGTGCAGTCGTGGTTTTGTTATTGGATGGTGGTTTCGTTTCATCTGTGGGAAGGGTCTGGGTTTGTGTTTGGTGTGGATGGAAGGTGGTGGCATCTTGTGTCCTTTTGGACCTTCCATCTTTGTGACAGAGGCCAAACACAGAACAGGCCAGACCCTTCCAATGGCTTCCACAGATTTTGGAGATGAGTTTGGTTCTTTCAAAATCAATTTCATGACCTGTTGTTTTTATGTGCTGGAAGAAACCACCATCCAATAACAAAACCAGACTTTGCATGGTATTTCTGCACCATCTTGTCTTTGGGGTTTCTTAAAATGTTGGCTATTTTTTGGTCGGTGCAAAAGGCTGTCTTGAGTCACCACATGGAACACACTGTTCTCTTCACCCTTGGGGGTGTTTCAAAAACATTGGGAGACCACAGCACAGAGTTGATCTGTGCAGACCAAAATGAATTCAGATGGTATGTCAAGACACAGGACCCCAGGAAGGGAAGTTGGTTGTTGGCCACCAAAGCCCAGGACACTATCTTTCCCGCCAGAACCCACCAGCCATCTAACCCACCAGCATGATAAACAGCCATCTTTGTCCAAACAGCCATCAGCAGTTAATGTCCTTCTTGAATGGGCACTTGTGTGAAGAGCGAAACAACATCGACCAGCCACACAGCAGATCACAAAAGAACAAAGGAACAAAGGAAAAAAACCTCACAAAACTCAGCAACAAAACCAAGCAAAACCACACACCCCACAGCAAAATATTTATAGAAGGACTTCAAGACTGAGACCACACTTTGCTTCAAGAAGAAAGAAAACCAGAACACCAGCCTGAAGATGACAGACAAGACCTCGAATAAACGCATCGCCAAAAACAACAAAAAGATTTCTTCCAGCACATAAAAACAACAGGAAGAAACCCGAATCATCTCCAAAACTAACATGCATATAATATATATAAATATATAACACCCAAACAACATGAATAAATATACACCTCCCGCTTGCCTGACATCTGATATATATATAAAAGGACACATATGCCACCACCTATCCAGTTATAATGTCTAGTAGCTAATGATAGTTTTATCATCCATAAATTACTTCAGTTCCGATGCAAGGAATTGACAAAGTCGCTAAGTAAACAAAAGGCTAAGACACACATCCAGCACCTCACCCACACAGGTTGTCACAGCAGCTCCAGTTAAATAACTAAAATTTCCCACCATGAACTCCACCATTCTTTAATTTTAAAAGCTGCATGCACATGTGAATGTAGTTTGGACAAACTTTTTTCCTATTGATTGTTTTGCAACTGGTCACCATATTGTTAAATGTGAAGAATCATTAAAGTAAATTTCACACCTTGCCTGCTACAATCCATTTTACTGGTGGTGGAACAGGAAAAGCCAATGTCATCTGCTAAATGCTCCAACTTTGTTGAAGTTGCCCTTTTGAATTTCTTTGTACTTGTGCGTAAACCTGAAAATGCAAAACTTGAAAAAGCATTGTGGGCGATTCCCACTACCAGAAACAAAGCAGTTGCTGCATATTGTGAGCTATGCATATGATCTATAAGGTCTATAAATAGCTTAGCAAAATGGAAAAAATGATTTATTTGCAAGTGGAGTTAGTGGAGACTTTCTATATCACCAGGCTGACAGGTGGAAAACTATGCTACCATTTGTACTAGGCTAGATGTAATGCAGGCATTCTTAGAATTTCTAATAGCATTTTTTTAACAACCAACATACCATTGGGAACAAGACATTCATTTTTCCATCTGCCTTACTTTTCTGTGCTATTTAAAGTTATCACTCCACCTTCAAAGCAACCATTTGGCTTATCTGGGAGAAATGTTTCCTTTATGTTTCTCCCTGTGGGTCTTCTGGGTTTAAGAAGCAGCCATTTTTATTCCATTTAACCCTTGTATTAACTTTCCACCCCACCCCCACCCCCATAGGAGGGCAGGGGATGAGTTAATACACCACTTAGTCTCCATACCACCGTCTTTATTGAATCCACACTCCCACATTTGCTATTGAAACATTACAGAAAACAAAATTGCAGCCATACCACACTATGCTCATATCACAGGCTGCACAAACAATAGGCATGGTAACAGAACTGCGTAAGGAAATGGCTGAAAAAAATTGTCAGGTGTTTTAATTCTTTATCATCTGGCAATGACTTTTTATTTCTAATGCACTAATCAATTCAATACTGGGATGCCTGTGTTGCCGCCCACCTAATTTTAAATATGAGTGCATGTTTTCCATGTGATCTTTCAGTCTTTGGAAATGCATGTGTATAATAACCAGTACAGGCAACGCTCACTGCATCTGATTAAGTGGCCTGCAATACACACACACACAAAAACTTACTCCAAAATAAAAACTTATTGTCACAAGACGTTTTGTTGTTATTCTTGTAACAGTTCATTTAGACCAGGGGTCCTCAAAGTTTTCAAACAGTGGGCCGGTCCCCCACCACCCAGACACCACTGGGGGCCGGATCACAGTCCAAAAGCAGCTGTGGAGGCTGGCTTGCTCACAAAACAGTGGGGATAAGGTGGGGGTCAGAAGCTTTAATTAATGGTCCCAGAAAAGTCTTAACAGTAAAACAGGGCCTTGGGGATGAAGGACTTATTGGGCGCTTTCCGGCCCTGGGGCCTTAGGTTGGGGACCCCTGATTTAGACCACAGTAACTTTAGAGAAAGATATCTCAACATGAGAAAGAGACTTGCTGGGTGGGGGATGTCAAACATAGTAAATGACTCCGATTTACAACCGTGTTTCCCAGATACTTGGTTGCTCCTATGGTGGACCCATGGCATAGCCATCCCAGGGCCTGGATAAGGTGCATGTCAGAAGCTTTAATTAATGAGATGACAAACCAGAAAAGTCATAACAGTAAAACTGATGGCTTGGTGATGAAGGACTTATTGTTGGTGGATGGCCAGCTTTCTTCACATTCTTGTGCCGGAGTAAGATTTGCACATTCTTCTCCAAGCCATCTTCCAGGTTTTACAGTACAACCCTATGGACATTTATCGGGAGGTAAGGGCCACTGAGCTTAATGGGAGTTCTTTCCAGAAAATGTGCCCAGGAATGCACCGTTAGGTTTCAATTTTATGCATCTTTATCACAGATTTACTTGTGTAACACTGCACAGCATTGGCATCTTTCCCCCAGTAATTAACCCCATCTAATTTGAGGCTCCAGTACTTTGGCCCCCATGAGGAGAGAGGAGTCCTTGGAAAAGTCCCTGATGTTGGGAAAGATTGAAGGCAAAAGGAAAAGAGGACGGCAGATAATGAGATGGTTGGATGGTGTCATGGATGCAACCAATATGGATTTGACCAAACTCCGGGAGGCAGTGGAAGATAGGAAGGCCTGGTGAGCTCTGGTCCATGGGGTCACAAAGAGTCGGACACGACTGAACAACAACAACAATTTGAGGCATGAGAAATGGAAATTCAGTAATGCACCACTGTTGGGCACTGTAGCTCTGAATATAGACAGCTTGCATTTTTCCTTACCACCACTGAGTAACTACAGTTGTTGGTCTTCAAATGGAGCACACCAACTATTTTTGAAACCCTATTTAATTAGGACCAAGTGTTACTGACAACCCAGATTAATTTGAAAGCTGCTATTCTTTCAGGGGTATGAGGCCATAACAAACAAGTTAATGCACATTTTGAAAAACAGAAATTCCCAAAAGATTGGGAGGAAAAAACATTTTAGTTTAAAGCAAAATGTTATGGTTGAACCTATTTTCCATTTCAGGAGATCGAGACTACAAAACACCCAATTTCTTGCTCTGAACAGGGTTACAACAGATATATTTTGACCCAAAATAAGCATTACAACATAATCCTACTAATTGCTCAGTTTACTTTAAAACACATAATCAGTATGGGGGGGGTGAAATGAAAGGCAGGATTAGATGTTGTCCCTAACAATATCTGCAGTCAGACTTGCAGCACAATCTTATTATCTTCAGTGATATAAGCATTACTAGTTCAGCCCAAGTCATCTGCATTGCAGGCAATTTTCATTATAATTAAATGGATCAGTAAGCAGAGGCCTTTAATTTGTAGATAATCAAAGAGTGGAGTCCACTGCTTATATTTATTTGGGATAAAAGTCAAAGGTGCATAAAAGAAAGCCTATATTCTGAGTGAGGAAGATTGTTGACTTGATCTCTGCATTTCTTTATTAAGCTATACCTAGTCATAACGTGTTGCTTTAAACTACAGTGGCACCTCTACTTACGAGTAATCCATTCCAAATGCATGCTCATAAACAACTTGAAATGTAGAGCAGCCATATCTAATAAATAAATAAATAATTAAATAAAAACTTGAGGAAAATATAAGTAGAGCAGACAGCATCTAAAATTTGTAAGGCAGCAGTTAAAATGCCAACAGTGTTCCACTCTTAAGTCAAATTGCTCATAAGCAGAGCTGCTCATAAGTAGAGGTACCACTGCACTTTTTTTCCCTTTGGGGAAAGAACTATCCATTCATATGAGGGTATAGCTTATATGAGGAAAACATGGTGATTAGTAATTTGTGGACATAATAAGATATTTATCAAAATTAAAAGTGAAACATTTCAAGAAAATAACATGAAGCAAAATAACTTTCTAGAATTTATAAATTCATTGGGTCATCATAAGTTAAAAGTGCATTAATGACATAACAAGAAAATTAATTATTGATTTTCTGTGTATTATAGGCCTATAAAACTCATAGAATGATTAATAAAGTGTGCAAAATAGACTCATCTGTCTGGTTTTTATATTACACCATGTGGCAGCTAAGTCAGCTCAAGTTAAATTGTGCTTCACTACTTTTGTCTGTGCCTCTTTAATGGATAATAATTACCATGCCTTGTCATGTTCTTTTGAATGGTAAACACACTTTAGTGTGCATCAAATCGGAATTGCATATCCCCTCCAAACTTTTTTCCTTTTTTATTATGGATCACATTCTTGATGTTTCAAGGCCTGTGTGAATAGGTGACAGCTGTAATGGAGAGCGGTGCATTACCTTGCTGCAGTGCAATGTTCCTCACTGCTGATTTTAAGGCTAGGCAAGGGATTTAAAATTTGAACAAGAGTCAGCATACAAACTAAAATCTGCATCATTTTCCCTCCTTGGTCCTCATGCAAAGTGACATAGTGGACTCCCTGATCATTGCAGCCTTCTCGAGCCCATCCTTCTTTTTCTAACTTGGTTTCTTGTTAACAGCATAGTGATGCCATCTGATACCAAAGCTAAAAATAGTTAATGATTCATTGGTGCTCTGTGCATCACCTCCCACTAATTTAAATGACCCTAACCATAGCAGGACACTAGGTACATGCATGGTAATTGAGCTGTCAACATATAATAGATAGGCAGCTTTGTACATGTTGACACATCCTTCTTGGTTCACTTAATTTGATGTCATGTTATTGAACACAGCATTCACTTGCTTTCCTATGTGGACAAGAGATATTTAATGAATATGTCAGTGTTGCAAGGATAGATTTTACTAAGTTACCAGTGACTACCATTTGCAACACAAGAATTCCCTTACAGCTCTTAAGCAACAACTGTATTTGATCCTAGATTCATTAATTTCTTCCTTTCCAGAGGTAAAACAAATAATTCTTTTTATACAGGTGAAATTCAAAAGATTAGAATATTGTGCAAATGTTCATTTATTTCAGTAAGTCAATTCAAAGGCTGAAACTAATATATGAGATAGACTCATTACATGCAAAGCAGGATATGTCAAGCATTACTTTGATATAATTGTGATGATTCTGGCATATAGTTTAAGAAAACCCCAAATTCACAATCTCAAAATTAGAATAGTGTGAAAAGGTTCAATAATCTAGGCTGAAAGTGTCCCAGTCTAATCAGTGAATGAATCCATACCTGCAAAGGGTTCCTGAGCCTTAGTTTAAAGTCTCTCTGGCTGGTTCAGTAGGAATCACAACCATGGAAAAGACTGCTGATGTGACAGTTGTGCAGAAAACTATAATTGACACTCTCAATAAGGAGGGAAAGCCCCAAAAGATACAGATTGCAAAAGAAGTTGAATGTTCCCAAAGTACTGTATCAAAGTACATTAATAGAAAGTTATGTGGAAGGAAAAAGTGTGGAAGAAAAGGGTGCACAAGCAGCAGGGATGACCGCAGCCTGGAGAGGATTGTCAGGAAAAGGCCCTTCAAAAGTGTTGGGGACTTTCACAACGAGTGGACCGAGGCTGGAGTTAGTGCATCAAGAGCAACCACACAGAGACATATCCTGGACATGGGCTTCAAATGTCGTATTCTTGTCAAGCCGCTCCTGAACACTGTTGCTCAGTGGTCCAAAGCCCTCTTTTCTGGAGAGCAACCTTTGCATCACATTTGGGAACCAAGGACCCGGAGTCTGGAAGAATAATGGAGAGGCACACAATGCATGATGCTTGAAGTCCAGTGTGAAGTTTCCAGTCTGTGTTGATTTGGTGAGCCATGTCATATGCTGGTATTGATCCACTGTGCTTCATTAAATCCAGGGTCAATGCAGCTGTTTACCAGGAGAGTTTGGAGCACTTCATGCTTCCTTCTGCAGATGAGCTTTATGCGGATGCTGACTTCATTTTTCAACAGGACTTGGCACCTGTCCACAATGCTAGCTTATTTCATTTCTAGCCTACCCTTTTCCTCAAGGCAGCTTACACATACAGTACATTTAAAAAGAGGTGCAAGTCTAAAGCACTATATAAAAACAGTGGGAAATGAAACAACCCTCACAATTAACAGTGGGGAAACACTTTTTCAATTAAAATTGTTTTGGCCAGTCGGTGGAAGGACATCAAGCAAGTGGCCAAACTAACCCCCTTCTTAAGGTAGTACCAAGTCTATACACAGCCCGAAGAGTGCTTTTTGTGTCTTCAAACATACTTCTGAGGATTGTGGGACAGAAGATTTTAAGGCCAATGAATTATTAATTCATAAATGGAATTATTAATTAATGCAACAATCTGTTCAGTTACTACCCCACTTTTCTCCATTTGGAAATACTCAAAGTAACTACTAGTGACAAAGCCCCAGATAGCTTGAACCCCAAGAAGTTCATTGTGTTATATAAAAATTCTTAAAGTACAACCCAAATCTCATCAGATACATATTTATCCCATGTCCTTTTAATACCATTGCCTTTCTCCTCTCTCTTCCTGGTCCAGTGAAACTGTATGCCAGAATATCAGCATAAACCAATGCTAGAATTTTTGAGTACTGTAGTCATGTCACTCTATTGGAGAAACAACAGCAGGGCTTTTATGACAGCTTCAAGACCAGTACGTTTTGGCTTGCCTTTTTTTTTTTTTTTTTTTTTTTTTTTTTTTTGCAGATTGCAGCACAGTTCTTGAGAAGCAATTCATATCCCAGGGGAAATCGGGTGTCCTCCAAAAATGCTTAGGCTTAAATAAAATTTGTTCCTTCCCAAAGGGCCCAGGGACTGCATTTTCAAGCATCCTGTTACTGCATATTGAAATCACTTGAAGTTCTATTGAGTTTAATGGGGCTTAAATATGTATGTGAATTACCCAAGGGTACAATCTTCTGGCCACGTTCCTGAAGCAAACCCGTTGAATATACCATTTGGAGAAATGTTGTTTTTGGAGTAGTGATGCTTGAGCTGTTCATTTTGCAAGCCCTTAAACTGGGCAGGACTCTCGGGTTGCGCGCAACCTGTAGCTATCGGCGGACGGAGAGGAATTAAAGCCACAGTTGGGTCTTATCGTAATTTCGGAGGAAAATAAGAATCCCGTGTCCTGTTCGACACGCGAGCAGCTCCTTTCCGCCGCACTCGAGCCACGTCCTTGGCTCACCAAGGAGGAGAACTTGGAGAGCGAGCCCGGGCGAGCGTCACCATGGCAACCGCGGCCCAATCACGAACCTCCTCCTCGCCATGTGACGCCACCGGGCCGCGCTGCAGAACGGGCTGCTCCCCATCCCGGCTCGACCTTTCACCCCAAGATGGCGGCGCCCGTCGGTTCGTTGAAGTTTTGGAAACCTGGTGAGGACGGAACCTTTCCGGAGGGACGGGGGGAGGGCAGAAGCGGGGCAGTGGGGAGAAGAAGCGGAGAAAGGACGAGGATTCTGTCGGTCTTTCTCCCCCCCTCCCCTCGAGGCGAAGGATTTTCCCATGCCTTCGACGGAGCAGGGGGCGGGGTCCGGAGCAAGCTAAGCTCTCCCCGGTGGTGATGGTGGTGGTGATGGTGGTGATGGTGATGGTGGTGATGGTGGTGGTTCTTTTCAGAGGACGAGAAGTAGGGTAGCCCCTTCTTCTCTCTGGAGCCAGGGAGCTTGCTTTTGGAGCTTGCATCCTTGGCGACTCAAGTGCATGTGGAATATGGAAACGCAAAGCTCTAGGTCCTAGGATGTGAGGCGGAAAAGAGCATTTTGTACATGCTCAGGGGCATATTTATTAGCGACCCACACATATTAATTACAGAATGGAGGAACTGAACTGGAAGGGACCCAAAGGTCACTGAGCGTGGTCCCTTGGCAAAGCAAGAAGACCCACAGCTGAAATTTGAAAGGATTTCATATTGGAGAGGGGACTGGTTTGTTTCCCATGGCTTCAGAGACTAGGACTGGGAGCAATGGTTTCAAACTACTGTCCAGGAAAAGAGATTCCATTTGAACATTAGGAAAAACTTCCTGAGGGTTAGAGCTGCTTAGCAGTGGAATACATGTCACAGAGGGTGGTGGAGTCTCCTTTGGAGGTTTTTAAGCAGAGGCTGGATGGCCATCTGTCCGGAGTACTGTGATGGGAGTTCCTGCATGGTAGGGGGTTGGACGAGATGGCCCTTGAGGTCTCTTTCAACTCTGTGATTCTCTGATTCTAGGAAGCCTCCTTGGCAGATGGCTTCCTATTCTCTGTTTGAACATCTTCAATGAATGAGTCCACCATACTGAGTGGTGGTGCATTCCAGGGTAAAACAGCTCCTAATGTCTAGAAAAAAATGTTTTAAGCTCTAATACCATTGCAAGGTAGTATTCATGCTGATGGTGTCACTTGCTATCTGAACGGATCTGAAAGGGTACTTTACAGAAACTGATTTGGGCTTAAATGATTTGATAGTTCAAGAGGCTGTTGCTTTGAATTTCAGTCTAAGAAACATTCACAAAGAAATCTGCTTGGCTAAGTGAGGATAAAAATAAAGCTAGTTGCAGTCTTCCTAAAAAAATTTCTTAAATTTAGTCTTTTAGATTATTTTCTTGGAAATTAGTCATGCTAGAATCACTAGAATTCATTTCTGTTGAAAAATAACTGGATGCACTTTAATTTTTTTCTATCAGCAGTTCTTCAGTTAAAAACACTGCTTATTCTGATTTGTGTTAATTATTAACAAGTCAATGCAACAAACTGCAGAAGGAACAAACTGCAGAAGGCTATCCTCTATACTGCATTAGTTGCACAGAACAGTAATAATAAAATGGGATGAGTTTGTAACTTGGCAGTTTTGATGAACAGAAAGAACAAGGTTTTGTGGTAATGGTCATTTGGGAATTGCAAATAAAACTTGCATATGATTGAAAGGCCAAAGTCAAAATTCTCTTATCCCCTGAAATTGGATGCTGATCTCATTAGCTTATTGCTTATGAAGGAGTATGTATATTAGTTGTTGTTGAGATAGCACTGTAGGGTTTTCTGCAGTGCTAAGCAATTTGCATACTGTGTCTATGATAGTTGCATTATATTCTTGAGGTGACTATCCTGGCATGAAGGATAATAAGTGGATCTTTTTAATGTGCAGGAGTGAAATTTTATAGCCCTATTAATGTTTACTTAAATTAAACTATTGCTCATTGCTAGGCATGGAGCAAACCTTCCTGTCATTTAAAGAACAATGCTTGGAACAAAAGATTCTCTTGTGAATTTCCACATAGTTACAGGTTGCTTTGGGTACAAATTAAGAGAAATGGGCTTTCAGAAAATCAAAACCATAGCATTCAATATCATGGGGATGTCTGTATTTTGCAAATGTATTATTTTTACTGTCATTGGAACCAACTAATTGAGATTCTAATTCTACATATAGAAAGCTAAGTACCACTTAACTCAGTAAAATTATTTCTAAATAATTTCTAGGACTACATTGTTAATCAGGTGCTAGATCTTGGTAGTTCAGCTGAAGAATCTGCAATGGCATGTATGTTTTTAGTAACTGTAGAATTGTCTTTGATGTTGTTAGCAAAGCTTAGTGTCAATACTGTTACTTGTGACTGTTTATATTTTTATCTTACAGTTGGTTTTGTACTATGTTTCCTTTTGTAATGTTTTACAAACCATGCAATTTAATCCTTTATCTTCTAGGATGAAGCCTGTTAACACTTTGTTAGTTCTGTGTAAGCATGTTTTGTAACTGAACATCATACACCCATTGGCTATGTTAGTTGTGACGTCTTCCTCCCCACCAAGGATTTTTACAGATATGAATAAATCAGGAGCAAAATTTTTTGAAACATAGTTGGAGTGGGATGGAGGATGCATTTGGCTTTTGAACTGCCAAATGGATGGAGGAGTATGTATGTATGTACAGTAATATCTTGGTTTACAAGCATAATTCATATCAGAAACAAAACACTCGTATATCAAAACAGATTATCCCATAAGAAATAGAAACTCAGTTGATTCGTTCTGGGGCCCCATAGACTACACACTGTACACACAACATGCCAAAACTCACAAAAGTTGGCTAGAAGTCCACGTCCAAATTTGCTGTACTTGGGACTAACAAATGGGTTTTCTCTGTGTTCTAAATGTGACTATAATAAAATGCAATTTGTAGCTATATATACACTTGACTAGCTGACCCATGACTAGAAATGGGGTGAAAAGTAAGAAAAGATGTTGAAAACTAATTAAAGAAAAATATAAAGAAAAACAAAACAAACCCCTAACCTGCCTTTGTGGTTGTTGCAAGGGAAACCTCCCTTCCTCTCTCCTCCCCCTGCTTTCCTGATATGAAACATTCCAGACAGTCAGCCACAATCAAGCAAAGGGGGGGGGGAGAGCATTGGCTCACATGCTATCATGTGACCTGCTACAGTGCTTGTATTGCAAGACATTGCTTGTTGATCAAGAAAAAAATTAGAATAAATGTTTGCTTGTCTTGCAAAATACTCTGAAACTAAGGTACTTGTAAACAAGGTATTACTGTACATAGATGAAGAAAGAAGTGGGAAGTCTAGTTCAGTTCGACTAAGACTATTGTGTGAGGGGATAAATTGTGGCTTATATCTATCTGGAATATCAACTAATGGGTTCTGAGCTATCCGTGACAGATCAGAAAAGAGACCTTGGTGTGCTGGTGAACAGCTCAATGAAGGTGTCTACGCAGTGTGTGGCAGCAGTGAAGAAGGCCAATTCCATGCTAGGAATCATCAAAAAGGGGATTGAAAATAAAACAGCCAACATTATAATGCCATTGTACAAAATGATAATAAGGCCGCACCTGGAGTATTGTGTATAGTTCTGGTCACCATATCTAAACAAACAAACAAAAACAGTGGAATGGGAAAAGATGCAGAAGAGAGCAACTAAAATGATTACTTGGCTGAGGCACCTCTCTTATGAAGAAAGGGTACAGCATTTGGGTCTCTTTAGTCTGGAAAAAAGGTGCCTGGGGGATATGATTGAGATGAACAAAATTATGCAGAGCATGAGTAAAGTGGATAGAGGGACACTCTTCTTCCTCTCAAAAAATACCAGAACTAGGGGACATCCACTCAAATTGAGGGTTGGGAGAGTGAGAACAGACAAAATAAAATACTTATTTACCCAGCATGTTGTTAGTCTGTAGAACTCCTTGCCACAGGATGTGGTGATGGCATCTGGCCTAGATGCCTTCAAAAGGGGATTGGACAGTTTCTTGGAGGAAAAGTCCATCACAGGTTACAAACCATGCTGGGGATGTGTAATAGGCTTAAAAATAGGATACTTCAAGAGCTAGATGCAAGGGAGTGGTATCAGGAGACAGATATCTAGTCTTGTATGGTCCCAGAGGCATTTGGCGGGGCCACTGCAAGATACAGGAAGCTGGACTAGATGGGCCCTTGGCCTGATCCAGAATGGCTCTTCTTATATTCTTATTGGTGAGTACTCTATAACTTGCTCTGTCCTGGACTTTTCCATTTAGATGCTAAGCAATTATTCTTGTTGGTGTGTAAATTAATATCCTATGAACACTTTCAAGGAATTTTAGTAATGTGTCTCTGTGTAAAATAGAGTCTTGTAGCATAGACCTCATGCAAGAAAAAAAAATTGTGCTCCACTATCATCACCTTCTGAAGTAAAATAATTTGTTCTGTTGAAAGATAGTGGGTGAACAATGAGCAGCATTTTCATAAAACGGGCCAGAGCCTTCCTGTCTCTCTCCTGGTAGCAAGGGCAATTTCAACACACTGTCCTGAAGGCAAATTGAAAAAGGATATAGAGATGATCTATTCCATGAAACATAATCATATACTTTCTCCCAGACTAATAAATTTGAGACTGGTGAATAGATATTAATATTAGCCGGAACTGTAAATGATATCTTTATTTGAGGCTTTCAAGCTGGCTGATACAAATCCCACTGACAGTATAGCCCTGCAGCTATCATTCATACGCTGTATCAGATTGCAGGGTTCATAGTTAACACAGTTTTCTAAATGGACTGAGAAACCTGTGAACAGTTAAGGCATACTGTTCTGTAATAACTTGACTTCTGGGCAAATCATCACAGTCCATATGTGACATCTTCTTTATGAAAAATACTGTGCACATGAACAAAGCATGCAGATGAAATCAAGTACTTTGCAAGGCTTTCAGAATGGTGACATATGAAGGTTATGGACAGATTGATCATGTTGTCTTTAAAATTGATCTTTAATGTTTAGCCTGGAATGCTTAGTGGTATCTGTTTGTTTTCTCCTTATGTTGTCAGCAATTCTGTGGTCTGGCTCCTACAAAGCAAAGGTCATAGCAATGAACTGGAATTTGCAAGTTACGCATATTCATGATGAAGTTTCCCCCCTTTGCACTTTCAGTTCCATGGTTCAGCACTTAGGAGTTGTCAATAGTTGTACTATCCTACGATAGTACTCCATTATTTAGTGATAAATGTTGTATTGAAATGCATATTATTATATTTTTATTTGGAATTAAACTAATTCTGAATTCAATGAGGTGCCCTTTGTAAATATACCCTACATCCATATCCCAAGTAGGAATTACTTGGCAGTAAACATAAATAGGATTATAGCCTTCACATCCCTATTCAATAAGTCTGTTTTGGATGGAAATCTTCTTACATATTTACTTAAAGTAAGTGCCACTGATTTCATTATGTATTTGGTAGACTTTTATATTCCATATTGTTAAAAAGGCTTTCTGATAGGATAACCCAAAATAACCAATGTATAATAAGATTAATAAATAATAATTTGTTATCAACTGGTATATTAATATTTTGTAGGTAAAATGAAAAATGCACCATCACAGTAAGATTAAACAGAGACAAACAGCAGAAATACCCAATGGGACTCACCCCCATCCCAAATTAGAGATCATCCAGATATCAGTGCCTCAGTTAAAGTTTTTATGAACAAATGGTGGTAGAGAAATGTATTTTAATGCCTGTTTGGAACCCTCTAGTGATGGAGTCTGCCAAATGCCAATTAGAACAGTACAGTAGTATTTCAAGACATACCGTATATACTCGAGTATAAGTCGACCCGAGTATAAGTCGGGGGCCCTAATTTAAACCCAAAAAACTGGGAACATTTATTGACTCAAGTATAAGCCTAGGGTAGGAAATGCAGCAGGGCCTGGCAACTCCTCCTTTGTGAGCTGGGTGTGTGTGTGATGTTTAAAATGACTTTTAGCCACCGAGGCAAGTGCTTGAGTTGGTGGCTAAAAGTCATTTTAAACATGGGGATGTTTAAAATGACTTTTAGCCACTGACCCAAACTTGCCTCAGTGGCTAAAAGTATTGACCCGAATATAAGCCGAGGACCACTTTTTTCAGCCCAAAATTAGGGCTGAAAAACTAGGCTTATATTCGAGTATATACAGTAATTTAAGTTTGATTTGACCCAACACCACTTATTAGTCTTCCTGGTAGTCCATGGTATGTATAGATTTCTCCTGCAACACCATACTTCAAATAATTGATCCCCCTCTCGTCATCTTTCTTCTCTGTCCACCTTTTGCATCTGCATATAGTAAATTGAGAATATGACATAAATGATCTTGGACTTGGTCTCCAGAGGATGTTTCCTAGTTTGATTCTGAATGCAATCCTGCTTTTGCACTTTCTTCCTCTTGTCTTCACTGGTAGTCAAGTTTAACCATTGCTCCTTTTGGCCAGTATTACAGTGTCATCTTCAGTTATTGAAATTCCATTTCAACAATTGATATTCTTTTCACTGATGTTCATTCCTTCAGCTGAATCTAATTCAACTTTGTGTGATATGTAGTGCATATATAGTACTTGTTCCCAGGGTAGTACATATATGTGCACCCATTATTGTGAAGACAGGGCATTGTTTCAATCCATCAGTTCAAGGTTATTGAATAGATAGTTTGTTAAAATGCACCCTTGTTTGACACATTTTCCTGAGGGGAAATATTATTTCCCCCATGTAACATGCCCTCTAATTTTTGCATGAAAACATCACCTCCCAGTTGTGGCAGGTGCACAGGGCCTTCCCCACCCCTGTGTGGAGGGAGGTGGAGGCAAGAGTGTACTTGCCTTAAAGGAAGATTTCCCCTCATGTACTTAGCAGTACCTTCTTTGGGCAGAATTGAATTAAATTAATATTATCAGTTGAAGGGACTGTTTTGGATATAATTATTTTTCTTGTTCTTTTGTGTTTGTCCAAAAGTCTTGCTGTCCTATTTATAATATGCTATTTATTTGGTTATATAGGCACAGAAGGGCCTGGTGTCAGCCTTTCTGAGGAGAGACAAATCGCTTCTGAAAGTTCTGGTGTTTCAGTCATCTATAACCCATATATTTCCCTTTCTATTGAACAACAGAGGCAAAAGCTGCCCGTTTTTAAGGTACATATTTCTTTTTTTACTTCACGTTGAATTATTGTGAATGCTGTTATTTCTTCATATATTTTACTGTTTTCACCTCATGAACATGCAGTGTGGAAATTGATAATAGTAGAGGGCAGTTGTACGCTTTTATTATCTTTTGTCAAATATTTTAGGAACATTTAATTTAGAACCTGTGGTCATTTTGAATGTTGAGTTCAGTGAGCTTTAAGAATTACTGTGCTGAATTGTATCATATGTACTGTCAATTGTGTTAATAATGCATGATTTTATGTTCTATTATTTGTGTGCATTTTTCTATATTCTAAATCTTATGTTAAAATTTTTGAGGCATTGTGATAACTAAATACAATGCCCTCAGTCTTCAGTCATTATGCACTTTCCTGAGAGTAAATAATATTATTGAAATTACTAAAGCTCATATTTTAGTGGATTCAGATAGGATTATGCTATAAGGAAATAATTTTAATCTATGATTTTCATTTACTGTACATTGTCTTAGCTTTTGTATTAAAACGTGATTTTTCCACCACTTTAAAATCACATCTGTATATCCATTATTCTTGCAGCTTAGAAACCACATCCTTTATCTGGTAGAAAACTATCAAACATTAATTATTGTTGGAGAAACAGGTTGTGGGAAAAGCACTCAGATACCTCAAGTGAGTATGAAATAAATAATAATTTATGTTTATTTTATGAGCTTACACTTTACCCTTCTATCAGGTCCCCAGATTACCTTCCATAATCAATGAACTGCCTAAACACATAACCTAGGGTTAACCTGGCACAGATAATATTAAATTAAGTCTGAGAAAATATATTTTGCTGTAGTTAATGGGAGAAGAGGTGAAGTCTTTAATTACTGAAAATTGCTGATAGCAAAGTGATCCAGGTGGTTGCATTTTCATTAAAGACATCCCTGTCCCTTGCTACGTCTCCCAAGGGTTCCTGATTGTGAAAGGGGTTATAAGGACTTTTAGAGATACATTGGAAATCATAGGTTCTGCCTTTTGTGGTGTAAGTTACAGAAGCCCAGCCCAGCCCAGCCACTGTGTATTAGAAGAATCTAGAAAAATCACTTTAGAAACATTCCACAACTGGAGCATCACCTATATTCAGTCTTGATCATTTTGATGCACCATTGTATCCCAAATAGGAGAGTCAGGAAAAAGAGTTACCGATAATATCCTGGCAGAAACATGTAAAGAACTCATCTTGCACATTTTCTGCTCCCAACTTATGGTCAACATTTTCTTGTGCAGCTGCGCAAATTGCACCAAGTTAAGGTATCTCCTCTGGCATCATCAGTTGCATACTGAGTCATACAACTCAGTATACAGCGGATAGTGTCTATGCTGATTTCTTAACTTGGGACAATTCTCCTTCAGATATTATACTGTGCATGCTATGACAATATAACTAGAGAGTCAAAGTTGGGTCTATTGGTGTCATGAAATGTTATTTATTTATTATTTATTTATTTATTTAATTTATATACCCCTCCAAGGAGCCTCGTGGCGCAGTGGTTAAATGCCTGTACTGCAGGTAAAACTGTGCTCACGACCTGGGTTCAATCCCTGGTAGCAGGCTCAAGGTTCACTAAGCCTTCCATCCTTCCGAGGTCGGTAAAATGAGTACCCAGCTTGCTGGGGGGGGGGCAATGTGTAGCCTGCACACTGTAATTAAAAAATTGTAAACCACCCAGAGACTACTTGTAGTGGTATGGGGCAGTATATAAGCAGACCACTTTGCTGTAGCTACTACTGGACAGTTTTCAAAGTTGAACAAATGTCAAAATACATACCATAGCCAATAGAAAACACAATAAATAAGCAATCCAGTATAATAAAACATAAGAGCTTAACAAAACAATATACATCAAACCATCAAACCATCAAACAAAGAGCAAGGTGGGCTGGAGACGGAGCAAGAAATAAAATAGATGACAATGAATCACTAACAGAATGAGTTAATACCCAGGGGAAACCTTTATAAATAGCCATGTCTTCAGATGTTTCTTGAAGACCGGGAGGAAATGAGCCAGACAAATCTCAGGTGGCAGTTGGTTCCAAAGACAAGGGGCCACCACTGAGAAAGCCCGGTTCCTCGTCAAAGGTTTATGGCCTCCTCCAGTGACAGAACCCTCATATGCCTTACCTGAGATGATCAGAGGTTATGGGCAGTATTTTGCAGCAGGAGCCATTCTGGCAGATAGCAACGTCCTAAACCGTTTAGGACTTTTTATGTCATCATTAAAACCTTGAAATCAATGCAGTAATGGATCGGCAGCCAGTGCAGCGTGGCCAGCATAGGGGTGATATGTTGATGTTTCCTTAACCCTGCAACTAGTCTGGCTGTGGAATTGGACCCTCTGGATTAATTTACAAGGCAGCCCCACATAGAACTCACTGCAGTAATCAAATCTGGAGACTACGAGTGCATGGACCAACATAGTGAGAGCATCGGGGTCCAGAAAGGCGTGTAGGTGAGTGATCTGCCTAAGATGAAAGTGGGCGGAACAGACCACTGGGGCCACCTGGGCTTCCATGGAAAGCGTAAGGTCAAATATTATGCTCAGACTACACACTGCATCCTGCGTGGAGAGAGTCGTCTCCCCCCCCAAAAAAATAAGAGCCGAGAGAGCTTCCCAAACCGCCAGCCACTGGTGCCCCACCTAGGATGTAGAGAAGGTGATGATCATTAGAACTAATTCTGCTTAAATCTGGTTAGTGGCAGTTGGGCTTTGGCATGTTGCTCATTCTCTTTTATGGAAATCAAGGAGATTAATATTAGTGATTGGATCTTGTGTAGTGAATTGAGGCAGCAGACATTAATCATGACTAACTAATTTTTCCCATTGGTTTATTTAATGACGCAACACACACACACACACACACACACACACACACACACACACACACACACACACACACACACACACACACACACACTATGAGTGTGATTAATTCAAATTGCAACACATTGTACTGAATATGAAGATACCGTACATACCTGTGTTCTGATGAGATATTCCCCAAAATCTTTTTTTTCCTTTATGTTTCATTAATTCAGTTTTTAATGAATAATGTATACCAAAGAGTTATTTATTATAGGAGTCTCTGGAGTCATGGTGCTATTTTTTTCTAACCGTAGTGTACTGAATGTTATGCTTTATTAGCATTTTGTTCTAAAGCAGGGCTATCCAACTTTGAACAGCCAGGTGGGAGACCTGGCCAGAAACGGGGAGGGGGGGCAGCAGAGGCACGGCTGCCTCTGGCTCTCTTTCCTTTGTCACCCATCCACCCGCAGCCATGACGCTGGACCTGATCCTCCTCCGTGGGCTCGGGGAGGGGGGGAACAGGCTGGGTGGGGTGGGGGATCCGAAGCAGGAGGACCGTGGCGGATCCCTGCCACCTGTCCCGGATGGCAAGAGAGGCAGGGCAGTGGCAGGGATCCGCCACAGTCCTGCTTTGGATCTCCCCCCTCCCAACCTGTTATTTGCTCTTATGAGCCAACAGAGGAGGATCGGGCCCAGCATCATGGCCACAGGTGGGGGGACAATGAAGGAGAGAGAGCCAGAGGCAGCCGTGCCTCTGTTCTCTCTCCCCCGGTTTCTGGGCAAGGCACCTAGGTGGAGTGGGGTCTCCCACCTGGTCCCTTGTCTGTGCCGCTGCCACCGCAGTTGCGAATGTGGTGGCTGGTTTTGCCCGAGGAGGGTGGGTGGGCCATTTTTTCCCTTGACCGTCCCTCCCTGTCTCCCTTCCTGGGGTGCTCTGGGTGGGCGGGCCATTTAAAAAAAAAAAGAATATGCCACTGCTGGTGGCAGATCTGGAGGCCGGCAGAGACCTGCAGTCGACCAGTAGCCCACGGTCAATGTGTTGAACAGCCCTGCTCTAAAGAAAAGAACCTTTTACTATCTTAATGATTCATTTAATTTTTTCACATTTAGCAATATACCTTCCTTCCCCTTCATTTTAATCTTAACAGAAGCTTATGTTTTGAGCTCCAGTTTGCTTCTGTCTCCCAGAGGATTTTCTGAGTTCTGCTTACAATGCTTTGTAGTTTAAGGTTGGAGGGACAGTTTTTGCCAAAGTCCTCCCCTTCCCCTGCAGCCTCCTGTGGCTCTTTCCATCTACTGACTTATAGATGGCTTCAAAAGGAGGTGAAAATTAGCTGAGAATGTACTACCCTCCTGTTGTCAAAATGCTTCTCTTAATCAAGAGCCATTAATGGGCAAAAGAAATCTCTTTTTATACAAGGCAGAGTCTGAAATGCAACATAAGGTGGGCATGACAGAGATAGTGTAACTACTCCAGTAGTAATATAACGGGGGGGGGGGGAGGGGAATGCATTTTTCTTTTTTCCTTTAGGCATATTTATTTTTAAATCATGACTTCAATAATAGTATCCAAAATATTATGATCTATTTCATTTGTAGAAGCAAATATAGGTTAACTACCTTAATTTGCTCCTTTGTTATTTTTCTTTTGTTGTTGTCAGGGGGAAAGGAGGAAGGTAAAAAGTACCTTTAATTAAACATTAGCTTACTAACTCTCAACATTTTCTCCTGTTTCAGTATCTAACAGAAGCTGGCTGGGCTGCAGAAGGGCGGATTGTGGGGGTAACACAACCACGTCGAGTTGCATGTGTTTCAGTAAGTACTTCTAGTGTTAAACAATTGTTTACACTAGTGAATCCAAACCTTGGGTAATTTTATCTTTCTTTTTCATTGTTAGTGTTAAGGTCATTAAGATTCATTAGTGTCAAGGTTATTGAGATTTATTATATATTTTATTTTGAATATTTTTACCCCATCTTTCTCCTTGGAAGAGGACCCAAGGTGGCTTACAGTAATGAGGGACAATGTACAGCCCAGAACATATAAGACATATTCAAGTTAAAAACAAGTAAATTAGAGAAGGAATCTTAGAACATTAAAAGGTAACAATAGAGCTACAAAGAGCACACAAAAATAAAAGAAAAAATAAAGTAACATGGAAAACACTGAAATCAATGCAATCATATATTTATTTACAGTATTTATTTATATTTATTTATGTAGTTTGTATGCTGCCCACTACCCAAAGATCTCTGGGAAACTTACAATCAAAATAAACAATTCAGACAATTAAAACATCAAAATTGCAATAAAAATAAAACAATTAAAACATTTAAATAAAATAAATGTAATACATTAAAATACTACACTAAAATTGCCATCAGGACCCACAATAATCAGTTAAAAAACTTCTGGAACAGGAAGGTTTTACTTGGTGCCAGAATGTCATCAACGTTGGCACCAGGCAGGTCTCACTTGGGAGGGTATTCCATAATCCAGGGGCAGCTACTGAAAAGGCCCTGTTCCTACAAGCCATCCCTTTCACCTCCTTGAGGGATGGCTTTTTCAGGAGGGCTCCCTGGCTAGATCGTAATTGCTGTGTAGGTTCATATGGAAGGAGGCGGTCCTTCAGGTATCTAGGTCCAAAGCCATTTAGGGTGTTATATGTCAAAACAAGCACCCTGAATTAGGCTCGAGCAGCAACTGGTAACCAATGAAGGTTATACAGAATTGGTTTGATGTGTTCCTTGGCGGTCCTGCCACTCACCAGATGTGCAGCACAATTCTGAACCAGTTGCAATCACCGGACCGTCTTCAGAGCCGCCAAGAGGTCCAGGGATGTCAACAGGGTTGTACTCCCCCATCTCTCTCCCGGCAAAGTTCATCATACAGGGCGACCAAGGCAGTCTCTGTTCCAAAACCTGACCTGAAACCAGACTGAAATGGATCCAGAAAATCCGTTTCATCCAGTAGTGCCTGAAGCTGCCCAGCCACCACCTGCTACAATGCCTTGCCTAAATAAGGGAGGTTCGCTACTGGCCAGTAGTTAACCACCAGCCCTGGGGCCAGGTTAGGTTTTTAAAGGAATGGTATATGGTAATCCACATGAAGTTATATAGTAGGAAGTCCCTCATTCCAGGAAAGCTTGCCTGAAGAGGAAGGTCTGTGCCTGCTTCCAGAAAGACAGCAGGGATGGGGCAGTCCTGGCTTCCAGAGGGAGGGTGTTCCAAAGTCTGGGAGCAGCAACAGAGAAGACCCTTTCATGTGTTCTTTTGGAGGTGCACCTGTGAAGGTAGCAGGATAGAGAGAAAGGCCTCTCCTGATGACCTTAGCATCTGAGCCAGTACATGCTGTGAGATTCGATCTTCGAGGTAGCTTGGACCCAGGCCATTTTGTGTTTTGTAGGTTAAGGTCAGCACCTTGAACTGTGCCTGGTAAGTGATTGGTAGCCAGTGGAGCTCACTGCCGATTCCATAGAGTCTTTCTTTTTCTTATTTTCTCCTTTCTCTTAACTAAAGAAGGCCTCCACAAATTCTCCCCCATAAAGCTCTGTCTTCAGCAGTTTCTAGCAAGTCCAAAGGGAGGGGTCCTGAGATATTACCTGTGGGACAGCATTGCTGATGGAGGGAGCCACTGCCAAGAAAATCTAATTCCTTGTAACTCTGTGAAGATTCTCAGTCATCCAGGTGAGTTTATCTGGAAGTTGAGTCATGGCTACTGGACTTGTTTTTTGAGAGATAGAAACGTTTTGCTGCTCATCCAAACAGCTTCATCAGTCTGAATACAGCTAGTGCAAGTCTTCCGTCTTATAGTCAGCTTTGACCTCTTGTCACCCTGGTCTGAATTAGGCTCATAAGATGAACAACGGCCTGAATAGGCTCGTTAGGGAGACAATAGTATCCATAGCCTTAAGGTGAACAATGGCCTAAGGTGCTGAAACCTATCAAGAATGAGTTGTTAGCTATGGCCTTGGTGGTAAAGGCTTTTTGATTTGTCTGGGTACTTTGGAAAGCACAGCCTGATAAGTAGCAGATAGACTATGCCTGAGGCCACCACCTCTGTTGAGGGAGGGGTTTTCAATGCTCACATGAATTGTTTCCCTTACTCCTCTCTCAAACCACCTATCTTCTTTGTCTAACGACCCATTCTTGATAGGTTTCAGCACCTTAGACCAGTGCTCCCCAACCTTTTTGTCCCCGCGGACCGGGAAATGTTTTAAAAATTTTCTGTGGCCCGGGGGTGGGGGTGGGGAGGGGGGGAGAATGCGAAAGGGGGGTCCGGCGGGGAGGCAAAGGGGGTGAAAGCAAATGATGGGAGGGAAGGGGAGGGGGGAGGCACGAGACCGGCGGCGGCACTCACCGGCTTGGGGCGTCGGGGTGCCACTTGGGGAACCCGGGGCTTCTGGGCAGGCGGGCCCCCGCCTCCTCCTCCGGCGCCGGGAGTCGCGCGTGGGTCTCGCTGCTGGCGCCCCGCTTGCTCCTGCTGCCGCCGCCGCCGCCGTGGGCCTCCTCCTCCGCCGGGAAAGCGAGCGGGCGCCAGCAGCGAGACCCGCGCGCAGCTCTGGCCCCGCGCCCCGCGAGCACCCGCCCGGCCGCACAGGGAAGCGCCCTCGCGGCACCAGTAGCCGCCGCCGCCTCCTCCTGCTCCTGTTCCTCCTCCTCCTCCTCCTCCTCCCGCCACCGCCGCCGGAGGAGCAGCAGCAGCCACCCCCCACAATCGCCCTCCCGCCGCCGCCGCCGCCGCGCCGCCGCCGCCCCGTCCCGCCCCGCCGCCGCCACCACCCCTCTGCAATTGCCCTCGCTGCTGCTCCTTCCGGCGGCGGCGGGAGGAGGAGGAGGAGGAGGAGGAACCGGAGCAGGAGCAGGAGGCGGCGGCGGCGGCTCGTCCGGGTGCCGCGAGGGCGCTTCCCGGCGCGGCCGGGCGGGTGCCGCGCGTGGGTCTCGCTGCTGGCGCCGCTTGTTCCTGCTGCCGCCGCCGCCGCCATGGGCCTCCTCCTCCGCCGGGAAAGCGAGCGGGCGCCAGCAGCGCTTTTCCCGGCGGAGGAGGAGGCCCACGGCAGCGGCGGCAGCAGGAGTAGGAGCAAGCTCAGGCGCCCCGCGCTGCACCCACCCGGCCGCGCCAGGAAGCGCCCTCGCGGCAACGATGCCGCCACCTCCTGCTCCTGCTCGGTTCCTCCTCCTCCTCCTCCTCCTCCCGTGCCGCCGCCGAAGGAGCAGCAGCAGCAGCGAGGGCAATTGCGGAGGAGGTGGCGGCGGCGGCGGCGGATGGGGGCGGTATCTGCTGCTGCAATTGCCCCGTCCCCCGCCGCCGCCGCCACCCCTCCGCAATTGCCCTCGCTGCTGCTGCTGCTGCTCCTTCGGCGGCGGCGGCGGGAGGAGGAGGAGGAGGACGCGCTGCCGCTGCTGTGGCTGCTGCTGCTGGTGGTGGTGGTGGAGGGCGAGGAGGAGGAGGGCAGAGGAGGGAGGCGGCAGCTCCTCCTGAGCCTTCCTCCAGCTTTCCTCCTCCACCGGCCGCCCGCGGGAGAGAAGAGGAGGAGGAGGAGGGCGGCAGAGGAAAAGGGGAGGAGCCTCCCCGGCCTCCCCAGGCGGCCCGGTGCCGACCGGTCCACGGACCGGCACCGGTCCGCGGACCGGGGGTTGGGGACCACCGCCTTAGACCATTGTACACTTAAGGCTATGGATACTATTGTCTCCCTAATGAGCCTATTCAGGCCATTGTTCATGGAGGACTTGCACTAGCTGTATTCAGACTGATGAAGCTGTTTGGATGAGCAGCGAAATGTTTCTATCTCTCAAAAAAGAAGTCCAGTAGCCATGACTGAACTTCCAGATAATTCCTTGTAGAAGTTCTGCTGTTGGAACCTACAGATGAGGGGCCTGTGAAAACATTACTTGGCCTTGCCATACATAGCTCAGTGGCTTAGTCATCTGGCTGTGGAGCCAGAAGTTGGGAGTTCAATTCCCCCACTGTGCCTCCTTGACAGGGGCTGGACTAGGGGATCCATAGGGTGCTTTCCAGCTCTGCAGTTCTAAGATTGTTATTGTTATATACTGCAATCAAAAAAAATGCTTGAGTGTAGTTGCAGTATGCAGTATGACTGAGTCGATGCTATGAAAGAACTATTTGGCTAGGTGTTTCAACCTGTAGCAAACAGTGAATAAATCTGACTGAAGCAACAAGCTTTGGGGTTGCTTATACATTGTTGATATAGCTCTCTAATGAATTGGAAGATTAAGAAGGTTAAGCTAATCTGGTAATAAGTTTTGATAACCTGTAACTTCCATGTTTTGCGTTGAGCACTGGGTAGCCTCTGTCGAGCAACCGGCTGTTTTTCAGTTTGGTCCACTGCTTGCAAATCACAATCCTGAATGGATGTGATTTAAGGAGTAGTTGGCACTTCTTCATCAAACAAAAACAAAATAGCACAAAACAATCTTTTTATTCATTTTTATATATTTATTTCATAATATCTGTCATCCCTCTACTTCTCTCCCCATAGAGGACCCAGAGGACAACAATCAAAATGATTCAGCACTCATATTTTAAAAAATACAATTAAAAACTGCATTAAAATATGTTAACATACAAATCTAAATTACAAACAACAGTTTTAAAAATCTATAAATTTAATAAATACAGCATTCCTGAGGAAACCAAACCCCCCCCCGAAGTATTGCTTAAAAAAAAAGCCTGGAAAGGAACATTTTACATGATTAGAGAAGACAAGAGGAGGCCAACCTGGCTTCTCAGGGCAGTACATTCCAGATCCTAGAAGCAGCCATTGAGAAGCCCCACTGTCATTTATTTATATTTATTTATTTATATTTGTACTTGTTAAATGCCCAACTTTCCCTCAGGAACTCTGGGCGGTGTACAACACATTGCAAGAACAATATGGTTGGTAGTTAACCGCCAGCCCTGGGTCCAGGTTAGGATATTTAAGGAGTGGACCCCCATAGTAAAAAACAAAAATAAAAAATATAAAAACAATAAACAATAACGATAATACAACAGCATACAATCCGGCAAGAAAAGGGCTTGGACAAAACAATACAACCAACTCACAACACACAGTCGTACATTCAGCGATCACCAAAACTGTCCATAAAGAGCCAGGTCTTTAGGGCTCCTAAAGGCTGACAGAGACCCCACCAGCCTAATCTCTGTGGGCAGTTTGTTTCAGAGTGGCGGGGCAGCCACCGAGAAGGCCCAATTGCGGGTAGAAACCCTTTGGGCCTCCATTGGAGTGGCCATCCGGAGAGAGAAGGTGGGTGAAGCTCTGGTTGGTCGGGATGAAGCTGACCTCTGGGAGATCCACTCTGCCAGATAATCAGGTCCCAAGCCATGGAGGGTTTTGTAAACCAAAACCAGTACCTTGAATCTTATTCAGGAGGCAAAGAGTAGTCAATGCAGGTGAGCCAGGATAGGAGTGATGTGGTCAAACCTGCCCGCACCAACCACCAGCCTAGCCGCCGCATTCTGCACCCGCTGCAGTCGCCAAACAAGAATCAAGGGTAGCCCCATGTAAAGAGTGTTACAGTAATCTATCCTCAAGATCACCAGCGCCTGCAGTACTGCCAAGGGAATCCACGTCCAGGTATGGGTGAATCTGGATGATAAGCCTAAAACGGAAGAAGGCCACCCTGGAAAAGCTGCCACCTGGGCTTCCAGGGAGAAAGCTGGATCCAGGACGATGCCCAGACTCCTTGCTCTGTCTGCCAGCTGGAGGGTCATTCCCCCCAAACTGGGGAGAGGGTCACTATACCCTTCCGGGGACCCCTGAGGAACAGAACCTCGGTCTTTCTGGGATTGAGTTTGAGCCTTTAACCCTGGTCCACTCCACGACCGTGGCTAGGCAGCAGTCCAGGGTCTATACATCTTCCATTGTCCTTTTCAAATAAGCTTTGGGAGGTAGAACTGAGATAAGAGCCTCCTAAGGAGATCTCAAAAGTTGAGAAGGCTTGTATAGGGTGATACAATCCTTTGAATAGCCTGGACCCAAGTCATGGAGGGCTTTGTAAAACAGCAAATTGAATTGGGCCTGGCAACAGATTGGCAGCCAATGGAGCTGTTGTAATAGGTGAAATAGATGCTGCCTGTAACAGTGCCAATCAGAAGTCTGGTTGCACCATTCTGAACCAGCTGAAGTTTCCTGAACACTCTTCAAAGGCAGATCCACATTGCAGTAATCCGAACAAGATGGAATTAAGCCATTTGTCTGGCCAGATCAAACATCTCAAGAAACAGGTGCAGATTCCTAGCCATACATAAAATGAACTAAACAAGATTTAATCAAATTAGGCAGGGCAGGGTTAATCTAGTCTGTCTCATAGTCACTGAATAGTATTTATTAATTAAATTAAAGTCATTATTAAAGAGACTGAATAAAATATATTCCCATCACTTTTACTAAGGCAGGACAATGCAAACACGGTTCAGTGCAAATTCTGCTGCTCTTGGTGTTTCCATTATCAGTATACTGCAAAGTAGAGTGCTGTACTGTAGAGCTACAGGATATAAAGCTCTTCTATTTTCTGAAGAGATGTTTAGATTGACTTCTTTAGCCTTCTTGTGTTGAAACTCTAACTGTAAATCCTAGTGATTCTAAAATAAATTCCACAATGTGAGAGATGGTTATACTGACTACAAACAGACTAGCTGAAGGCAGCTGTTGTAACTCAGCCCATTTTTCTTTTGTAAACCTTTCTGAGCTTTTGTTTGTTTTTGTGTATAATCAAAGGCCAATCATTAAAGATTTATATGATCTCTGCTGTGTTTAATACCATGATATCTACCAGATTGCAGGTCGGGTAGCTGAAGAAAGGGGTGCCTTGCTGGGACATGAAGTTGGGTACTGCATACGATTTGATGATTGTACAGATCTGCAGGCTACAAAGATTAAGGTAATAGATTTGAACAAAATGCTGGTAGCTCACTAGTATTTAATTGTTTTTCATCATTTTTTCTTCAAGGGGAATACCACAGGAGTGCAAACAGAGCTTGACAGAATTATGAAAGTTTGTGGGAATGGAGAGAAGACTCCACGGTTGTTCCCTTACTTTATGAATACTTACTCAAAAGTGAATTATATTGAGTCAGCTGGACTTCTTTCCAATTAAATGTGTAGCATTTCGCTCTTGATTCATTGTGCTGCTGATTAATTATAATTCATAGCTGCTAATAGGTGTGTGCAACTGATGTTGATTTTCAGCTTCCTCACTAATTTGGTCCTTATCTTTTCCATATCATACCTCAGTATGACTTAATATGGCCATCTTAGTTTCCCTTTCTCACATTACCCTTCAATTTCCTTTTCATATAGCATTGCTTTTTCATATGTACATAGTCATTGAAACTTCAAGTTGCTTTGAATTGAAGAATAGATAGAAGAGGGAAGGGTTGAACCCTTAGCTGAGTAGGTTAGAATAGAATAGAGTTTGTGGAAGAGTTTTTCTGTCCCTTGGAATAGGTCTATCTGCAAGACAGGCAAAACCTAGACCATACAGAATGTAAAAAGATGACTGGTAGCCTTTAGCAAGGAATAACCAGGGTGCCTTCTATAGACTGCATGGGACCTAGCCTGCAGGAGGTGTTATTGGGTGCCATGATGAAGCCTGCAAAGGCTGGTTTAGGAATCAACATCTATCCCCGATCTACCGAAAAGAGTCAGCCTTGGTGGGAGCACCTGCCCCTGAGTAAAAGGAGGGAGAAAAAAATGGGAATACCTGGAACCACTAGGGGCATAGAGAGAAGAGAGGAAGAGGATGGGGGCAGAAGAACAAGACAGAAGAAGGGGCAGGAGGAGAGAAATAGAGCAGCCCTCTACTTCTGCTGCTTGCCTGACCATTCCACTCTGATCCCAGGAAATTATTGTATGTCTAGAAGTATCTCAGCTGAAGTGGTGGTTTCCAAGACCAGCCTACAGCCAAAGAACCAGAATACCTGGTACCAAGCACTGAATTTAGCAGCCCTACCACCACCACCACATCCTCGGCCATACTAATCCATATCCAACTGAGGCCAGGAGCCGAGAGCCAGAGAGCTGGAAAGGAATAGGAGAGGGGTTGTAATCCAAGAAGGACAGTGACTTGAGCTACCCAGGTGAAGTGAACTTGGGGAAGAGCAGGGTGGTGTATTTTCCCATTCTAATGAGCTGCTAGCAAGACTCCCTGTTCTCTGCTGACAGACGTTTCAAAATGAAGATTTTTTTCCTGCTGCTTTTATCTCAGTTCATACAACAAAAGCCCTGGTCACTCTGCTAAACAGACAGTATAGGCTGCCGATAGTAGCTCAGAAGAGGGTCATCCCTGATCAATTAAGGAGAGATTGAATTTTTACATTCCAGCCATAGCATTTGCATGCTTACCAAGTCTAAGCAGAACAGTGATTGACCTAAAGATTTTACATTCTGGACTTTATGAAACCACGTTCTTCTGAACATGAAATATTCATTTCCCTTGCAGCTGTAGGAATTAGTATCTCTTGGTGTGGCTCCTGTAGTAATTAAAAGGTATTTCCTTCCTGTCACCTAAATACAGCATCGAAGACGGCAAGGTGTTAGTTATGAATGCAAGAGAAACAAGTGGAACTTGCTGTTGGGAGTGTGGGTTGTTTGCATTGCTTTAGTCATGCTGGTCTCCAAGATTCTTTATCCCATTTCCCAACCAAGTATTTTCTCCAACTGCCGGTGGACAGATTGTAGCCATTGACCAAGTGCTTTGACCTCATAAGGGTGTTCAATCCATCTTGAAAACTCTGCACATCTGGCTCTTGTGTGTGGGGGGATTTATAGTCACCTTTGAGATTTGGAAGCAGAGAAAATGATTTACTTTTCAGTGAGAACAAGTCACAAACTGTACTTTTTGCCTCTGTGTTTCAGTTCCTGACTGATGGAATGCTGGTCAGGGAAATGATGTCTGATCCATTATTAACAAGATACAGGTAAACAACTTGTTCATAACTTTAATTTTTAATACATTAATGAGGTTATTCTTTTGTGTTCCAATTCATCCCTAGTTTCTTTTTGTTTTATGGCCTCCTCTTAGATTTTTGAGAGATATTAATGATGGAAATATTAGTTTCAATGTATTATTCTGTAAAAAGGTTATGTATATTGATCACACTGCATAAAGAATAAATAATATATGAAAGGTTCATGGGGTATTAACCAAAAA
This sequence comes from Phrynocephalus forsythii, assembly GCA_029282475.1. Classification (NCBI taxonomy): domain Eukaryota; kingdom Metazoa; phylum Chordata; class Lepidosauria; order Squamata; family Agamidae; genus Phrynocephalus; species Phrynocephalus forsythii. The sequence continues at coordinate 98,287,675 of JAPFRF010000005.1, forward strand.
TTATATAGCCAGTTTATGCCAAACTTTGCAACCAGGTTATTCCCATCTCCTCACCCCAGTAGCCTGTCTCAGGGCAAATATACCACATATGCTTATTAATCAGGTGACTACTTATCTGGCTGGGGCCACCCAAAAGCAGTTTGTATAAAATTATTAAGTAACAAAAACAAAATAATAAAGAAAAAAACAATCGCTTGAAATGCTGCATTGAACTGAACATCCTGAACACCTGCTAGAGAAAATGGCATTTGCTTTCCACTCCTCCGCTCTAAGTATTACAGTCCTGGTGCTAGTTAAGCCTGTCTGAGATTCCAGGACTGGAATGCCACAATTAGGAAGGCCTTTTCAAACCTCTGCCATTATTCAACAAAAATTGTCTTCATGTATACATGTGATCATGTATACATGTGCTTTCAGCAATATTTAGAGAAAAATAGCAGCTAGTAGTGAAAGGTTCAAAGCATCTACATTATATGCACATCCTTTTTTTTTTGCTACCATCCTGTCTCTCCCAGATTAAAATAAGGAAAAGTATTTTTCAGAACATCTATGAATGTTAAAGAATAGAGTCGGATATGACTAGCATGCATGTGTGTGTGTGTGGTGTGTGGAACCTTTACCTTTTTTACTCAACTCTTACAGTGGATGGAACCTTAGGAAACTGTAGTTCCTGGTCATGCAGAGAACTGGGTTACTTGGAAGCCACTAAATAGGCTACAGAACAGAGTTGACAGAACTAAGATGAACCTAGGAAAATGGGGCTTTTTGTTGACATAGTCTTTTGCAAGTGTGGAAAAGAACAGACAGTGCTACACCTATGTCAGTGTATTCTGTGTCCCTTGACATGTATTATAGAAGGCCAGGTGCTCTTCATGTCACCATTTATTGGGCAAACATTGCCTAATACAAGCTTTCCTCTAAGGCACTGGTGGCGAACCTTCGGCACTCCAGATGTTTTAGACTACAGCTCCCAGAATTCCGAGCCTAGACTGCCAATGACAAAGGACTGTGGGAGTTGTGGTCCAAAACGTCTGGAGTGCCAAAGGTTCGCCACCATCGCTCTAAGGTGTATGCATGAGCACGTGCACATCCCACAACACACACCCCATACTGGGCTCCTCCTATCCTACACCCTCACAGTGATTGGTTTTGTTACTGAATGCAACGGAAGCTGCATAGGGGATTTCTCTCACATGTTTGTGTGAGAAAGAGAGCCCTGCCCAGCGGGACTGAAAACATCAGGAAACATTGGTCTGATATATTTATTAATTAAACTGTTGTGCTTCTGACAGGAACAAAGAAAGCATCCCATTTGTAAGCCCTTTATGAAATTAAAGCAAGGATAGGAACAAAATGTTTGTTTTCAGCACCTCTTCCCAGTGGACAGCATCAGAATGTCAAGTGACAAGACATTGACTTCTGGTTTTAGGCGGTTGGCTGGTTTGAGGGTATTGGGGGAAGATAAAAACTTTTTTGTATACGTAGTCAAAATATTCTGAAAAGCTTTTCCTGACTCAAGAGCTGAGGAGTACACATAAAATTCTTAGGTAACGCCTTGTCATCCCTTCCTTTAAATGTTAAAATCAGTATCTTAGATTGGGAAGGAAAAAGATAACAAAAACCACACTTACTTTAAATTTGAAATATGATTTCATACATTGATAACATATGATATCTTGTCCATCCTATATTTTAGGAAATGTAGTTTTGAGCACTTTTTGAAAATAGTGTAATCTGAAGTGCACAGCAGTAATTAATTACTGTACTATGTTGCCAAAGTATTAATTATTGTGTCCAGACTTTCTCTCTTTACAAGATGCTGCAGCTGGCCCCCTGAATGATTTTATTTTTGCTATCAAGCCACTTAGTCTCAAAGGGGTGTCATCGCATTCAAAGCAGGCAGTGTATTCTGTATTCTCAGGCATACCATCTAAATCATATATACCACCTAGAAATTGTTTTCTACCCTCCTGGATTTGGGTTCAGTTCACTGGTTCTTATGAGTTCCATTAAAGAAGCTAAGCACCAGTATAGCACTTCCAGAGTTTTTTCACAGGACAGGAGTGCTCTGTTGAGGACCCTTGCAGCAATTCCAGATTAAGTTCTGTGAGTCAAAAATATGGGACTTTCAAGATCATGCCATTTTTACAATAACAGTGACTATAGCTGTTTTATATGTGCTAAATTGATGTTTTACTGTTGTCTTAATTTATGCATTGATTAACAGCTTTCTTCTTTCTGCTTTGTTTCAGTGTCATCATGATAGATGAAGCCCATGAAAGGACCCTGTACACAGATATTGCCATTGGTTTGTTAAAAAAGGTTAGGTTATGATGGTACTTTGTACACCCAGACATTGACTTGTTCCCCTCAGTAAAGAGCGGCTATGTTTTTGTAGCTCTAATTTTAAAATTCTGTTCAGATACTCTTACCAGCTACCAGCAACTTGTCATCCTGTTCCTCTGACCATATATTTTCCATGAAGGTTTATCACTACCATTTCACCAAGTGTTTACGTTAGGCCAGTACTAAGTGTTTGCTGTACAGAAAGATAGTAGGTGACATTAATTATAGATTAACTTCCTAGGATTAGTGTAATTTTTGAATGAAAGATCTTGATGGAAATATCAACACCTTTCATTTGTGGGCTTGTTTCAGAAAGGTACATCAGTGATGCAGGTTATTTTAAGGAGGCTGCACTTCTCCAGTTTGGTTTATACTGGATGAAAGTTCTTCTTTCTCCCAGTCAGATGTGGAGGAATAGATCATGCTTTGGGAAACTGAGAACTCAGTACAATTTTGCAATTGCCTCATAATATGAGAAGCAAGAATTTTTCACAAATCATACAGTCATTTCTAGGACTTCATTTTATAGACCACAACAGACTAATATTTGTATTTTCCTCTCTTATAACTTACAGATTCAAAAGAAACGAGGAGATCTTCGCTTGATAGTAGCATCAGCTACCCTGGATGCTGAGGTAGAATTTATAGATTTGGTTTTAACAATGTTTTGGAGTGATTTGTTTATGATAAATATTTGTGATAGAAGCATTTGGCAGTTATAATTCTTGTCCTACAGAATTAGGCACCATAGCCTAAACAACACATTCTACAACAGTGGTACTATCTAGTAGGAACCCACCTTGGCCTGGGCAAGCCCCACCAGAATTAATTACTCTTCCATAAAAGTCTCCAGAGGTCCTTTTGGGGGAAAATTAATAAATTAATATATAAAAATATTTTTTCTGCATCTGAAAAATTAATGCTAAACTTTTCAAACATTATTTGGACCCTTGTATACCTTCTGTTATACTGTATACCTATTATAGGATTTTATAGGAGTTAGTCTTGTTCATGAGTTAGTTATTTTGTATTGTTTAAATTCGATTTAATATTCCTCTTCAGTTAAAAATAGAACAGTGTGGCCAAAATCCTGTTGCTGGTATAAGCCAAATCTTAATTTTTGATCCATCTTTTCTTGGTAAAAAAGGTGTCCCTTTGATTTTTCAGGGCACACTGGCTTAGGACATGACTGTGTGTGTTCTGAAAAATCACACCAGGGACACCTTGGTTTCCAGGGAAGAACAGATCAAAAGTTATGATTTGGTTTATGCTGAGCAACAGGATTTTGGCCTATATCAGTCCTGTGGCAAAAAATTGCAACAAAATAATAGTCTATTGTCATGCATATTGTTTCAAATAATTGATAATTATTAGACTGAGTAAATTATGAAGGAAATGCAAAGTAAATCAGATCAAATTGGTTGCCAATCAATGACCAGTATTGTATCATGCTAGTAATATTAAGAAGTATGTTCCCCATATTTCCTGCTGAAACTATGGTTAATATTCACCTGTATTTTGTGGCACAGATCCACCTGAACAACAGGAATGGTTTCAACATCAGTGGCAGAATGCCCCTGACCAAAGATTTCAGTGCCTACAATTTGTCCACCCCAATACTGAAAAAAGAATTCTTTAAGTTTTTTTAATTCTTTTAAAAAGAATTCTTTAAGTTTTTTTAATTCTTAAAAAAAATTTATTTGTACTCTCTTAGTGCCACTGATATTCAAGTCATCCCTGTTGTGCAGATGGATCTGTACAACAGAATACTGGTGAATATTCTTAAGGAGATGGGTATATTAACCCATGATGCATACGGGAAATGCCTGGTACTTCTTAAGACCGTTGGCTTGTGTGCTGATGTGTTTTTTGGAGTAAGAAAAGGCAGCTGTATATCAGTTGGTTCCCAGTGGGGTGTAGTGGATGGAATGGTGGGCTAGGACTCTGGAGAACAGAGTCTGAATGCCCACTTGGCTGTGGAATAACTCTGCAGGAGTGCAGCTGGTAAAGCCAATCTGTAAATATCTCACCTTGAATGTCCCATTAGGGTTGCTATATGTTGGTTCTGCTGTGAAGGTACATAACAACAACAACAATCCATCAGATTAAAACAGAGCTTAAAATATTCTATTTACTTCAAAATACCATAGTTTTGCCCTACCTCCCTTCTTAAAGAAGAGCCAAGGCAGCTTAGATAATTAAAAGACAGTATTTAAAGCTAAAACACTAAGATTACAAATATATAAAAGGATCAAATACATACCACACTAAAAACGAGTAAACAAAATATATTCAAAACAGTAAAACAGAACTCTTCATTTAACCCAGTGGTTCTCAACCTGTGGGTCCCAGATGTTCCTGGACTGCAACTCCCAGAAATCTTGGCCAGCTCAGCTAGTGATGAAGACTTCTGGGAGTTGCAGTCCAGGAACATCTGGGGACCCACAGGTTGAGTGAGAACTACTGATTTAAAGCCTGCACCTAGCTAGCCGGTTTGCTACGATATCTGAAGAGAAAAGTCTTTGTCTACTTGCGGAAGGACAGCTAAAATGGAGCCTCCTATAGGAGGTAGTTCCAAAGTCTGCAAGCAGCAACAGAGAAACCTCCATATATTCTGGATACTAGTTTAGCTACTTATTTAACACAGTACATGCATTTAGATTATACAATGTATTGATATATACAGTGGACCCTTGTATAACAAACAGCTTGTATAACATAAAATTTGTACAACATAAAAATCTGGAGATAGGGGAAATTTGCTTAACATAATCGCCTATGGGGAGAATCTGTACAACAGAAAAATGGGATCACTCCATTTTCAATGCATTCCTATGGGAATTTGTATAAAGGAAAATTTGCTTAACATAATTTCATTTGAAAGGAATTAATTCCTTTATATAAGGTACTGCTGTACATTTTTTCCTACTAACTGAATCCTTATTTTTGAAAACATTTTTGGCTGCAGTGGGTAATGATAGGTAACTCTGTATCACACCAGGACGTTTTTGGCTCAGGTTCATCCATATTAATGTATAGATTCCATGATTTGTTAAATAATGAGTAATTTGCATGTTTTGTTAAACCAAAATCAAGCTGTCAGAAATTGTACGAGCTATACGACAGAGTGGTAGTGGTAATAGTGGTAATAGTAGTAAAAAAAAAAATCCCAAGACTAACTTCTGAGAAAATAAATAAGACACATGTTTGAATTAAGATGAACACCTAAATCCGCTAGAATCTTGGCTGAATGAAAATCCCTGCCAGTGTTGTGATCCTGGAATGCACTGGTGCAATAGTAGTCTTGTGCTATGCTTGCACGAGGATGCTATTACACTATGGTTGCAGAAGCCTGAAACAATCAAAACTGCCTCCATCATATTGACTGCTTTCTTCTTCTGGCTTTAAAAAGGCTTTACTGCTTACACAGACAGAACTTGTGCAAAGCTAGTGTCATTGTTGGGTCTTGGCCGAAAGCCATGTGGAGCAATGCCCACCATTGACTTTCATGATTCTGCAGTTCTTTGCTTTTTTAAAAAGTAATTCACTGGTGGTGATAATTTATCCTTTATCCTAGAAATTTAGGGATTTCTTTAACCAAAATGAGACCAGCGACCCAAGCAAGGACACCAGCATGATCCTCACTGTGGAAGGGCGAACATTTCCAGTGGATGTCTTCTACATTCAGAGGTCTGTTCCTGTTTAACACTTGTAAGTGGTGGCTAGAGGAGCATGCATCTGTAATAACTGCCTGTCAGCCAAAAGCCTGGGTGGTAAGGGAGTGTAACAGATCTTAGACAGGCCTTTAAGAAAATGTCTTACATGGGCTTTGGTACCAGCACGTTAAGAATGTAAACCTAAGTCTGTTTTCCAATTGAATGTGTCTTTCTCCTATTTTGTGAGCAACAGGCGCAGACTTCAGTGGAGGAGGGCTTCGGGAACCTTCCCCCGTCCCCTTCTGCACCGGCCAGCTGGAGCAGACTTCAGACGAGTGCTACGGGGACTCGGTGGAATCTTCATGCTTTTCCTCCCCTGGAATCTTAGTCCTTCCCTTCCCCCTCCACAGAAGGGATATGGGCAAACCTGGCAGCAGCTTCATGCCCTTTCTCCTCCTCCAGAGAAGGAGATGGACAGGTCCGATGGCAGAAGTGGGCTCGTTTATTTACCCCTGCACACCCACAGTGCTTGCTTTTGCACTTGTGCTGAGCAAGGAAATTGGGGGTGTCATAGGCAGATTATCATATGTTTGTGAATCATCTCCCTTTATGTTCTTGTAACCTTCCTACCATTGCATTAGATGTAGTTGAGGAGCCTAAAGTAAAAGTTTGAAATTTCCTGGATGGGTACATTTGTATAGATTAGCTAATCCAAGAGTTCTGTGGCCATTTCAAAGTGAATGCTTTCTTAAGGTACAGGCTTTTATAGGTTAAAGTTTATGTCATTAAATATTTTAAGGAATGAATACATACGAGCTAATTTGTTTTCCTTACCTTGAACAATTTTGGGAAGACTTATTATGGCTGCAAGAGAGGTTTGCATCTTCCAGTTCCCACTTGTATTTTAAATTATTTTGAAAAAAAATTGTTCTCTACTTTTGCTGAAAGTTTTATTAGAAAACCAGGAAAGCGGTTTAATTGTAACAGAGTTACATTTTAATACTTGGCTTCCGATTTACGCCCATACGACTGGTTCATTATCACTTGATTTTGTGGGATTGGTGCTTGGCAGCTGACTATGTAAAATGATACCATAGGAAAGCATTTTGTGTTCTTAAGGAAGTACTGTTTGTGGACCTGCATCTATGATGGGCAAATATGCAAGAATATCTGAGTATCCAATCATTAAGTGCTTAAGTTCCAGATGTGATGTAGCCCCATAGCATCTGATTTTAATTTCTGAAGGCAAAACCATATCCTTGAGTTAATACTCCCTGTGAAAGACAATGCCAAATTTAAAGTCTCTGTGGATTTTAGAAGGCTTTTATAAGAAAATACTTCTATGCTAGTTAGGCATTACAGATCCATTGAATCAAATTTGGAGAATTCTCATATAGCTACTCAGAAGACACATTTAAATGTGTACATGTATATTTTTAGCACACATAGGTTAGTACATTTTTTAAAAAAAATCTACCTTTTAATACATTCTGAATAAACTGCATACTGAAATTATTTTTCATTGTTCAGAAATAAGACATTGTATTAAATGTAATGTAAATAGGCTTGGAATTTGTAATAGTTTCAAAGAAGCAAGAGCAATAATTGCAAATGAATTTTGAAGAACTCAGGAAAGACTGGGCAACAATAGATAATGAACTAAGCATATGATAATTCTGTGATGTATCTGAATTATTTATGAAATGCTAACTATATAGACTTTTACGTTCTAATGATAAAAGGAAGGCATGCCCTCGTGTATTTAAGGCATACACATCTCTTCCAACAGTCCTGTTCCAGATTATGTGAAATCAACTGTGGAAACAGTCATGAAAATTCATCAGACTGAAGGTGACGGGGACGTACTGGCATTTTTGACCGGACAGGTATATATAAAGCAAATGTTTGTCTTACTGATGTTGTTAATTTGATTGAAGATCATTCACTTTATTCTATATTATTTGGGTGTATTATTTTTAACAATGTTATGCTTATGTTGCTTAGAATTATGCTAAATTGGGTCAGAGCACTGTGGTTATAATTTGATTTAGGAACATACAAAGTTAGGAAAGGGGTCTTCCATCAATCCCAACTACCAGTATGATTTTGTTCCCTGCCATGTCCAATGAGATTGGGTGAATTGCCCTTCAGCTGGTGCTTCTCAATTTTTTTCCAGCTGCTCATATTTACATTAATAACATGCATGTTTCTCATAAGAAGAGCAATGCTGGATCAGGCCAAAGGCCCATCTAGTCCAACTTCCTGTATCTCACAGTGGCCCCACCAGATGCGTTTGGGAGCGCATGAGACTAGATATCTGTCTCCTGATACCACTCCCCTGCATTCTCATTCCTTTGTGTTATTTTCTTCAGATATAATTCTTTCCACTTAGTGCTTATAGCTGTTCTAGTCTCAGGCATGTCTGAATGGGTGCTTCTGTGCTTAGACTTCAGCTTTAAATGATTACAGCGGTGACATGTTAGAGTAGGAATGCAAAGGTATGGAAGACACCACACTCTGCTTTCTTTTCAGATCATATGAATATTTTCTGGCACCATGCATTTTTCTCTTTGTAGTACAGAATGAGGAGATTTTAACACAGGGTAATTCTCATATACAAGCAGAGTTTTGTGTATGATTTACAATTAGTGATGGGCATAAACTACTGGTCTGGCAGTTCACGCTGATTTGTTTCTTGGCCAAACAGGTGTTCTGTTTTTCAGAGCACCACCTGTTGTGCCTGGCACCCACTCAGAGGCAGCAGCCTGGCTTTCTGTACTCTTCCTCTTCTTCGCACTGTCAAATATTACCAAATTTTCCTCCCTCTTTCATTCCCCTTCCAAGATCACATTGCCTCTTGTGAAGGTACACATCCCCTCCCCTCAGTAAACAAAATCAACACATTCTCCCCATATATCTATACAAATATGTTTACTCATTGACTCCTTTACTTTGATATTGCATGTTAACTTATTAATAGCAACAGTCTAGTTGCTGAGGGGCCAGTTGTCAGTGTTACAGCTTTGAAATGCCATGATAAATGTAAAGGGAATTATCAATTTGCCCTGTTTGTTTTCTTTTGGAGATGCCTGATAAGTCATAATATGGAATGGGATGGAAAGGTACTATTAAAATAGTGCTGCATAATGAGACAAAAGAAGATAATTTATAATATAATATACATTGCATGAGCTGCTTCATACGGTGTGAAGAAACAGTGATAAGGAATTATTTGTCACTCACAGAAACAGGTTTTTCCTGCTTCTGCTGGAAGCAGTTTCCACATGATGTATGATGTCCGCACAGGTATGGAAGTCAGCAGGGAAGCTATAGTGCAAGCTGGGGGTTGGGGGGAAATATCACTGTTTCCTCTTGTTAAATTCTTGGTGTGTGAATTGGGCTTCTGATAACTTAAGATTCAGATACTGCTTGTTGCGAAGTACTGCAAATGAATGGGGAAACATTGCTACTGTGACTGAAATCTTGTCTAATACTGTCAGTTGACTCTTTTAAAAGATATTAAACAAAATCAAAGAAAAATCTATTCAATGTCACCTGTTAGCATTCTTCAGCTCCTAAAGAAACTAAATGTATTTTGGTCTTCCACTTGCCTTGGTGCCTCTCTAGGAGGAAGTAGAAACAGTTGTTTCAATGCTGATAGAGCAGGCGCGCATCCTGGCTCGCACAGGGATGAAGAAACATCTCCGTGTTCTTCCTATGTATGCTGGCCTGCCTGCTTCTGAACAGATGAAAGTATTTGACAGGGTGTCTCACAATGTTAGAAAGGTAAAACTATATTACATACTGTTATAAATGCAAGGCATCATGGCTTGTGATTTGGCATTGGACACTGTGTACTAGCTTTCCTACCACATAGAAACCATCTTCTCTTGTGACACTTGATATACTGGGCTGTAGAGAATCTTTGGATTCCTTCCCCATGACTGCACGCTCCCTGAATCCTGCTTAACAATGACAGAGAACTTGCAATTGTTTAGATTGCTTGGAAATGCCCTCCTATGTTTCCCTTCTGCTTGGCGATAGTTTAGTTTGTTCCTAAAAATTCTGAATACTGTACAAGCAGGACTGGTTAGCTTGTGTGGGAACTGTGGTACTGGGTGAGATCGTCCTTTCTGATTCAGTGGGGATCTCTTAACTCTACAAAATCTCTCTCTGTAAATAGTACCACCACAAATTTTGTTGGCAATGGATATTGCTTCAGAGGGGCAAACAACAGTCTCTGTCGTTCAGCAAGGCCATTTCTCAATCCATTATATGCTTGCTGGATTTTCTATATTTACTATACTGCACAATTGTTTATGGATCGGTCCCTCAAATGTAGTTTGTTCATGCTTTGGCTTATACGCATGCTTGCCTACTTTACTAAGCTATGGAAATGTAATGCTTGGTGGGTTATTTAAAAATAGCATCTAGTTCCTCTTAGCAGATATTTATCTGAACACCTGACATTTCTAATTCTGGCTGGGAATTTTTCACAACTGTTTCTTGCATTCCTTCTAGCAAGTCGTCATCGTCTTCTCTTCTTTAATGCAGCTGGCCAGCAAAGCATTATTGCTGTTTTCTAGCTTACCTAAGTACTTTGCAGCTGTTTGTATTCTTACTAGTAGAGAACATATTGGGGGAGAGAGATGTTGCTGTGCATGTAAATGTCTTACAGCATCACAGACTTTCATTTAACCACACACAAGGGCCTAAAGAGGATGCTTGAGAAATTGGCCATATAAGGCACCATTCTCCAACCTTATTTGTTCCAGGGATGGGAGTGGGGTGGGAAAACCTGCAAGGAGGGGGGAGAACAGCATGCACCTTTAAACAAACAAATAAACAAACAAACACGCTTGCTGGCTGGCTGCTTAGGCAGCTCAGGGGTTGGAGACCCCTATTATAAGGGACATGGGAGCTCTGTGATCACACTCAGCTACAGAGCCCTCCACATTGTGACACTGCTGAGATGCAGTGTAGTTATATGCCTGTGTTCTGCCTACGTTTAACCCCTACATGTGAGCAGGTAAATGTCTCCATAGGATTCTAGTTCATCATCAGTGAGGACAATGAATTTAAAGCAGACTTGTTTTCTTTGGTCCTTTCAGGTGATAGTGGCTACTAATATTGCAGAAACATCCATCACAATCAACGGCATTTCATTTGTGATAGACTGTGGCTTTGTGAAGCTTCGTGCATATAACCCCAAGACAGGCATTGAATGCCTTGTGGTTGTCCCAGTATCAAAGGCATCAGCTAATCAGAGAGCAGGGCGTGCAGGCCGGAACCGCTCAGGAAAGTGCTATAGACTTTATACAGGTAAGGTTTTTGTTCTCCATTGCTTAAAATCCTGTTACGGTTTTGGATGCAACTAAGGTATACGATCCACAATAAGATTTCAGAGTGGAATACACATAAAGAGTCATAACAAAGTCAGTCCCATGCACCCAAAAGTATTTTATGTCCATTTTTCCTACTGTAGTCTCTCATGGCTTTTTAAGGTCTACAGATAGGAGATGCTGTCTGTTTTGCTCCTCTTGCACTACAGAGATTCTCCTAATCCTCCAAAGAAGCTTTCTTGCGTTGAGGATGTCGGGGGCCACTCAGGGAGGAAAGGCAATAGAAGTCACCTTCTGTAAGGTTTCTTCTCTTGTGCTCAGGATCCAAGGCACATTCAATTACCTGGACTGGTTTTAGCATACATTTCAAACTTAACAATTTTGGCTCTGAAATATTTTGTGACATACAATATACAATTCATCTTTGCATTCATATGCATTCATTAAATTGTCTTATAGATGCACTTCTTACTGCAACCAAATCAGCTGTTTTGTACATTCCAACTCATTGCTAAGCGTGTATATTATGAGTTGGGATGCTTTGGCTGTGTTTGTGTGTGTGTGCATGTGTGTTCTCAAATTATCTTTATGGATTCATTTTTCAATTCCCATCTGAAAGAGATTTGTCCTTTCCACAGAGGAAGATTTTGAGAAGTTGCCGCAATCCACTATTCCTGAGATGCAGCGTACTAACCTTGCGCCAGTCATCTTACAGCTCAAGGCTTTAGGAATTGACAATGTGCTTAGGTTTCCCTTCCTCTCAGTAAGTAATGTCTAACCTTTCATATAATATTGTGTGATTTGTCAATTCTTCTATGATACGAGTTACACTGGAACAAGGATCTCAGAATCATATGATCCATCTCCTCTTTGCTCGATAGAGCAATCAAAAGATCCCTAGATTTAACTTTTTTTTCTGGAAGGCAGTCAGGAATCCCATGCCAGGCAGGTGTGTGGAGTTCCATTGAGGGCAGTAAACAGACTGACACTGCAGAGAGATACTTTCTTGTTCCAGCTCCATCACTTGGTTCATACTGTGACAGCTATGAAGTAAGAAAAGCCCTTCCCTCCACATGTGGCACAGAAAGTGACCATGCTGGTTGTGACAGGAGAGCCTGGGAATCTTACTTATTTGAAGGGCCACCCTTTGAATCCACCAGCCAGCACAGCACCTGGCTGTGTTGCCTTTAGACCCTTTGATGCCAGTGCCTCAGATTATCAGAACACAAGCCCTCCTTTTTGCATGTCAACTTAAGAAACAGTAGGAGGGTGACAAGGAGTGCTGCCCCCCTCCTTGCGGGTTTCCCCACCCCACTCTGCTGCATTTCTAGTCTATTATTTTGCAACCAGTAGAGGCTCAAGGAGTCTGTATTTGCTCATCTGTGGACAATGGAGAGCTGTACCCACTCCCTATGACCTCACTCCTAGGGTGTGATGGACCCACAGTTGTTGCAGAACCTCAAAATATGATAAATGGACCTCCATACCCCAAAGAGGTGCAAGAGACTTCAACCATATGTGTTCCTCCCCCCACCCGCACCCCTCAAAAAAAGAGAGGAGATCACGTGAGAAATGTTATTTCTTCTTGAATTCTGTGGAAGAAAGTGTTCTTGTTCTTCCTCTCTCACTAGAAGTTCAACATCATCACCATGACTTTTAACTCTGGATGCAGCAGTTCTAGAGAATGATGTTAGGTTGCATCCAAATCAGACTCCAAAGTTTTTTGTTTTTCAGTCACTAGTCAGAATCTTGATGGTTAGGAATAAGGGAATGAATGAATGAATGAATGAATGAATGAATGAATGAATGAATGAAAAGTGCAGTGGTGTAAATTGCAATGTCAAATTGCAACTCATTATGAAGTTATAACTTGTACTGCTTGTCATATACCACCTCATGCTTTTACCTCTCATTAACTATTGTGTGATAAAGGATACAAGCTTTGATTTGTTAACTAGTGGCCATTTGCTCCTTAAGTTTTTACCACTGCATATTTTTCAACTTAACTGACGAGTAGGATTTATGCCAAAAAGTTATCCTTCCTGTACTTCTTTTCCTGTTTTTTAAAAAAATTCATTGGTCAGCCTTAACCATCTGTCCTTTTAATTTCTCATAGTGTGACCAAAGTATTCTAGATTTCTGGGTCTTGTGATTTATGATTTCATTTTCCTTAATATTTCTTCACTGTTCCCTTCTTGTTCCAAGAAATCTTTACATCCTGCTGTGCATCAGTACTTTTACAAATAACATTCCATGTTTGTTCATATTTGCATGCTTTAGAACTGGGGGCATACATGGAAAATATTTAGGTAATTTAAATCTTGCTTACTGACATTTACTGATTTTTCCTCCAGCCCCCACCTGCTCAGTCAATGGTACAAGCTCTGGAACTACTCTATGCACTAGGAGGTAAGTTTGGTTAAGCTTTGTGAGGGCAAGGTGCTAATTTGGTCACATTCCTACATTTAAATAGTATAGCAGATATACCGTAAATCCATTAAATTACCTTATATTTCTTAATGAACCAACATTATGAGAAGGAAAACAAATCTGTCTTTGGTAACTACAGGTTTTTGTTGTTGTTCTCTGCGAGTTACAAAAAAATGCATCCTTTGGGTGGCATTTCTATTTTTATATGGTTTAATCCATGTTCCAAGAGAAACTAATTTAGTATGAATATTCATAAAAAGGTAAAGGTTCCCCCTGCACATGTGTGCTAGTCATGCTCTTATCTAGGAATGGTGCTCATCTCCATCTCCATTTCCAAGCCAGAGAGCCAGTGTTGTGCAAGTCCTTGGCCATGTGTCTGGTATGCCTGAATGCATTTCTGCAGAAGCAACACTGTTTACCTTCCCGCTTTTTACGGTGGTACCTATCTGCTTGCAATTACGTGCTTTTGAACCGCTGGGGTTAACAGCGGGAGCTCACTCCGCTGCGTGGCTCCCGGGATTCCACCTGCCAAGCTGCCGATTTTGCAGCTGACATTTTTCAGCATTCTAGTCCGCTGAGCCACCACACCACATTTAATGCTTGGATGATTAACCCATGTTGTGGCTTCTTAACTGCAGCTTTGGTAGAATGCTCCAGAAGATTCTACTCTATAGTAATAAATTATGTAGCCAACTATAATTGGAGTTGTTGTAAGAGCTGTTGCAAACCATGTATTGTGAAAATGTACTTTAAAAGAAGCAAAGGTGTAGTAGTAGTAGTAGTAGTAGTAGTAGTAGTAGTAGTAGTAGTAGTAGTAGTAGTAGTAGTAGTAGTAGTAGTAAGAGGAGGAGGAGGAGGAGGAGGGTTAGGCACCTTATGGTGCTGCTATTTGTATTCCTAGTGATGCCCAGAGATAAAAATACGAATAGGCCAAGTCTGGTGTAGATTTTAGCTGGACTAATAATGTGTTTGATGCTGCTTTCTGACAAGAAGATGAAACCGGAGTTGGACTGCTATTAGAACTAGAATATTTAGTTCTCTTCTTTGTATAATAAACAGCAGCTTGTTCATAAGGCCTCCAAACACCATCCTAACTATTACAAAATGGCTTGTTCCTAAATATTTTGGCAGGTTTCAGATTCTGTCTTTTCTTGTGGTTTTATCTTTCATGATGTAAATGAGCAGAAAACAGGGATAAACTTCAACTACTATTTTAACTCTCAAAATAGCACACACACTGTCATGAACTCCTTTGGGGACAGAATCATGCTTTTGACACCTACATGATCAGTTAGTTTCCAAATATTTTATAGCACAATGTTGAATCATCTTTTCAAGTTTATTTATTAGCATCAGCCATATGCTTTGCATTATTGAATAAATCTGCCATGCCCAAAATCTGTAAGAAGCAGAATTATGTAAGATCTAGTCAGGAAAATGTATGGAACCAGGAATATATGTTGCTTGTTTTTCTGCAGGACTTGACAAATACTGTCGTCTCACTGAACCTCTTGGAGTTAGGATAGCCGAGTTCCCTTTAAATCCCATGTTTGCCAAGATGCTTCTAGAATCAGGTAATGCCATATTCACAAGCTGTAATTTAGTTTTGATTTTGTTTATTTCGCCCACATTTTGGAAATAATTTTTTTTTACTGGACATATTTTTTCCTGTTTATTGATATTAGTTACTGTTTTGTTTTTGTTTTCTCTTAATAATATAGACACATTAGACCATGAGAGCTGAGAGCTGAGAGCTGAGCTGGAATTATTGCATGTTGGGCTGTAAATCCACCCCCAAAACCTAGTTATGTCTGAAATATACAATGAAATTGGCTTTGCAAAGACTGAGACTTAATCCTCCTTTTCCTCTCTTGTTAGAGTTTGAAAGGTCAGCAAGGACACAGTTGTGCCATGGATTGCATTTAGATGGTTATACATTGTATTAATGTGTGCATTTGATTTTTCTTGCCCACTATTTCTATCTCAGTTCCATGCATTGGCTGAAGTAGCTGTGTGGGTTATCCCAAAAGCAGTATTCAGCGCAGTGCAAGGAGTACAATTGTGATGTCCATATTGTCTCTTATTGCTGGATATGGATCTCTGTCTCTGTCATCTCTCTCTCTGTATATATAATATATTTGTTCCCAGTTTTGGAATTTCTTTTCCCCAGTCCCTTGAATTCTGAAGTGAACATGATGCAAAAGCCAATTGCCAATATTTAAAACAACTATGCCGTGCTTTGTAATGCACCAATGCCATTGGTTGTTATGCCCATTTTAACCAAGCAAGCACGAGGAGCCAAATATTTTCTTTATGGTTCATGTGTATTAGTAGCTTGAGAATGAACAGTCTTCCTCCTTATTTTGTTTAAATAATTTTGCAGGGAATTTTGGTTGTTCTCAGGAGATCCTGAGCATTGCAGCAATGATGCAGATTCAGAATATCTTTGTGATTCCTCCAAACCAGAAGGCACAAGCTGTAAGTGTTATTGCTATGCTCTTTGAGTCTCTTCTGGCTCTTTTACATACAGATGAGGAGAAGTGGATTTCCTGTTTTAATTTGTGTTTTGGGACACCTCAGTGACAATTGAGAAGCTTTGTATAAATACCAAGGTGACTTTATAAACAATAAATGCTATAGTTACAAAATCTGTGAGGAAGTGATCCATGTTGACTTATCAGAGTGAGACGTGTATACTGAAATTCCTTAATTAGAACCTTAATTGTAACCAGGGCAGCATGTTCTTGGTTGGGCTGCTGATCACATGATAAACAACATAATGGATCATCTTCTCCCAAGTCAACCTTGCCCCTTGACAAAGGTCAGCTGGACAGATCATTTTGTATATCTCGCCTGCATCTGAGGGGTGGCTGAACTTATATGAAGAGGCTGCTCCTATTGTGGTGCCTAGCTTGTACTCAGTCTGATCCCTTCTGTACTGTTTCTTTGTTTCATTTGCAGTTTGTTTTTGTTTTTCTCAATATTCTAGACATATTTGGCCAAGGGTGGTGAGACCTGGGCTGGAAGGATTGCACGTTGGGGCTGGTGTTGCAATGGCAAATGAAAATTTTTTTTTGTTCTTCATGTTCTCTGTGACTCACATAAATCAGCTGGGTTCCTGTTTGTATGAGTTTGCAGACAAGCACTTGAAAACCACAGATGCAAACAAGACCCCTGTGCTTTCTGGCAAAGTTTTGTTTGGCAAGTTGCAGGTACTTTGAGAATAACAAATGCTGAGCAGATACCCTTGCGGATACCATGCATAGGATGTCAGTGGGACACTAAGGAGAAAACACTATATGGGCACTATTTTAAAAGTCCTTGCATTAAAAAAGTTTGCTTTTTTTCTTTTTCTTTTTCTTTTTTTACAGATCAGAGAACACAGAAAATTTGCTGTAGAGGAAGGTGACCATCTTACTATGCTCAATGTCTATGAGGCCTTTGTCAAAGTAAGCAGAAAAATAATGCACAAAGGAAAATGTGATGCTACTAGTCTTGAAACCAGTTAATGTAGAATTCAGAAGACTACAACAATCCAAACTGGTAACAGTTAGACTTGGCTGTGTGTTAGAGCCTGAACGTAGTGGGTTCTGGTTCTGATGGAGCCAAGGAACATAGCAAAGCGCTATAATTCCACCCAGTCCCTGAAAGTCAGTCGGCACCATTTGTTGACTCCTGAGATTTCATAGTTGTGTCCTGTGTCTTGGAAACGCAGTTCTTCTGTAGTAAGTACTATGAATGTTGCATCTTTACTAAAATATTGAAAACAAATGCTGAAATTCTCAGTCTGAGTGCACTCCTTGTGTCCTCAGCAGTCTGGTGGACTTCTGTAATATGCACTTACTTCAGTTCTATTTACTGTACATTATCTGTTGTCTAACTTAACACTCTACCTATGGAATTCCTACATCTAAAATGGTGTTATCAACTGAAATTTAGGTTTAGAATGTGAAGAAGTTGGGTAGTAATGAAGTTGTCCCAATGTTAGTCGATTTTGGTACCAGAATACAAAGTCTTTTGCCATGTTATAGATACCCTTTGGCTTTGTATATCCTACTTCTGCAATATTAAGGAAACCAAAATATGGACCAACAGCTAACGTAATGCTGACAGAACAAAGCCTCCTTGGTATACTGACATAGTATTCGGGGCTAGAAAACATCCTGGAGAGTAGACTGTGGGGACTTAGTTGCAAAAGGAGGTGTCAAATATATCCTTGTGGAAGTTTTGGAGAAGAACTACCACTTGTGCAACTGAGCTGCACTAGCCTGTGTGTGTGTGTTGTGTCGTTAGAGTCGTGACCGACTCTTCGTGACCCCATGCCCATGGAGTTTTCTTGGCAAGGAACACTGGAGTGGCTTGCCAGTTCCTACTCCAGGCGCCTACAGCACCTGGTTTTCCCTGGTGGTCTCCCATCCAAGTACTAACCAGGTCCGACCCTGCTTAGCTTCCAAAATCAGGCGAGATCAGAGGTGCTTAGCCTACTGCCAGGGAAATGTTTTAGTGTGAGTTTTTAAAATTAGGTTTTCAGTACAATCCCCCTATTCCTTTTTCTTTTACAGCACAATAAGAGTTCTCAGTGGTGTCAGGATCATTTTCTGAATTACAAAGGACTTGTCAGAGCCACAACTGTGAGAGAGCAACTGAAAAAACTTCTTGTCAAGTTCAAAGTACCAAAAAAATCAAGTGAAGGTATGAGCCAAGGGAAAGATGCTTGACTGCAGCTATCTGTTGATTTTTTTAAATAAAGAGAACAGAAATGCCAATGAGAGTCTCTGTGTCCTTGCTCAGCACTTGTTGATTTGGTTTCCTTACTACTCACCCCACTAGCACTTACTCATTTTAAATGTTTCACTGATGAGCAGTGTAGTTTCATCAGTGTACTATAAGGAAATTTTCTCAGTTGCTAGGCACTCCTATGTAGCTTGCATCTCAACTGCTATATTCTCTTTGTGTTTGACTACCTTATTTGTTACATATAGCCTATAAAGATAGCAATGTGGTGTCATTTTGAATACATAAATGAACACGCCCAGCTTGAGAACTGCTTGTCAAAGGAGGTGCTAGCATGAATTAATATTGTGCATACTTTACTTGCAGGTGTCATAGATCATGGGTGAATACTTAAAGGGGATAATTTGCATGTAACTACATTTATGATTATGAAAGTTCATATCTTATCTCCCATTATGTCATCAGGATGGCTTAAATAATTCAGTTTTTAAAAAATGCCTCCGGTTAACTGCATATCTTTTACCTTGTGAGACTCAAAGCAGTCACATTTCAAGAAAATATGGGATCTTTCTTTTCACTGTTCTAGATTCCATTTAAAATTGAACATAGGCACTTCCTTCTTAGTGTTTGTTTGTGCTTCTGAGTAGAGATGGCTGGCTCAGGTGCCCCCTCAGATGTAGCACCCAGATAAGGCAGGGCAGGGAAGCCGGGGGCTGACTCTTGAGTAGGTACCCTCTGGCAGAGGTGGGGCTAGCAGGCTCTGAACACAGAAATGAATCAACACAAACAGCTGAATCAGTGCCACCTTTACTTTACTGATCATCTACAATAGCTCCAGAAATTAGAAGGAATTGTATTTCAAAACTATAGGTTATGTATTTTAAAATTGGTCAGCTTTTAGTAGAAAACTAGTGGGAAGGGAAGTGCTAAGGTTTCCTTCTCATCTATCTGTTCTTTTCCATCATTCTTCATTCCTTTTCTGATTATATCCTCTGAAGCTTGCTGTTTATCTATGGTGTGATACCTAATTTGATCATTTCTGATGCTTTCTTAAATCTCAGGAATAGAGTTCCACAGATCAGGTGACATGTGATGAACCCTCTTATATATGGTCATAGTAATGTTCAGTTGTATGTTGAACATTTAGTCATATGCTAAGCTTGATGTAAGATGAAAGAGTTATATAAGGCCAGTTGAACAACATCTTCAAATTATATTTATATTTGACTAGTCAGCTCATAAGTGTAATATGTTACTAAAAAGGAGTGAGATTTAATGTTCTTTTCCTCCCCCATAATAATATGCATTTGTTGCTCAGCAAAAATATCTGTGAAATGACTAGTTTGCATCTTAATTTTAGGTGATCCAGATCCAGTTCTAAAATGTATAGTTTCTGGGTTCTTTGCTAATGCAGCCAGATTTCACTCTACTGGCGCCTACAGGTAAATCAAGTACTGTATTCTCCTAGCAAATCCCCCAAATCAACATAGACATCATTGTCCTGGTTTAGGTTGTGGTAATAATTAGATCTCAGGCCTGGCAGTGACTGCAGAGAGGGTAGTTGTGATTATTCCACAGGCAGGGCAGAATAGAAAGCAAAAAGAAAGGAGATGGTATCTATCAAATTTGGCTTTGAGGAAGGAACCATAAGAAGATAACTGCAGTACCACTAAGAAATAGTAATTGATGTCAGACCCTCCCTTGTCATATCCATCCATCAACTGGAAGGATAGGCCTAAAAATTGTCCTTCTTTGTTTGAGATAAACAGACTGTGCTTTCTAGTTCCGTTGAGCTACACCAGTATCTGGAGGAACTGCAAAGAACATGCAGCTGTTCTCTAATTGTTTATGGGAATCTCCTCTCTCCTAGAAAGGTTTCCTGTGAGATGAAGAGAAGGGTATTCAAAACCCACAGGTGGAAGACCTCAACACCATTTTCAGAAGCTGTTAGTTCCTTTGAAACCTTTGCTTATCTATGATCAATCTAGTCAGCAAGGAACAAGTGTCTTTTTAGACACAGATCTTTATTAGTTTCCATGATACTATGATTTGGCATGTCGTCAAGTTGTAACAAAGAGTGTTATAATTCCAAAATAATGTTGGTTTATTTTCAAGGACTATCCGTGATGATCATGAGCTCCATATTCACCCCACCTCAGTGCTATATGCAGAGAAACCTCCACGCTGGTAGGTTAAAAGAGTTTCTATCTGTGTATTAGTTGTGTTTGAAACTTTACATCGTTCAGATGTTTTCCATAGCAAGTAGCACATCCAAAACATTGTGGCTTCCTAATGGAGAGCGTAGGCCTTCTCTAACATAATATTCGTTCCCATGGAATGTTGTTTGAATATTTCTCTTGAACTTGTTATCCACACCCTTCATTATTGAAGGATAATTTGGGGAACACAAACCAGTACTGCTGCATTTCAGTGGTGTCCTTAGTTGCCTCTGACACCTGCTGTTCACATTTTAGCAGGATTGGCCTGTGGGAGGATGGTCAGAGTGTCTTTGGGGCTAGTGAATATAAATACTTGTACAGAGTGAGTTTGTGCACATGAAGAATATTACCAATATTCTGTTGCAGTATTTATGCATGTGGAACTCTACCTGCAGAAGCTGCTTTGACAGTCTGATGGTGGGCATGCATGTAACTGGTACCCAAGGTTCCCTCTCCAAGGTGTGTGTGTACGTGTGCACACACTTCAGCTCCTGCTACCTGTGAGGCTTTTCCACCTTTCACATCTGTCACAACTGTTTTTGTTGTGGTTACAATGGTACTTGTGTGTGTGGAGTTTTATGCATGCACACCCACGGAAAAGAGCCCTGCGTAGTGGGGACAAAAATTTGAGGGGACATTGCTATTACCTGGCCAGAATACTATGCATATTTCACAGTTGGTGCTCTATATAATATTGTACATGATACTGACTTAGATTTGTAAATTTGTCCCAGATAATAAATTGGTTAATGAGATGAGCTGCTGGATAACTCAGGTTCCCACTGTGCCTCCATGATCTGAGCTGGTCTCTTCCAGCTCTGCAGTTCTAACATTTTATTATCCCATATTTAAACCCCAATATTATGAAATAATGTATGAAAAGTGTTGAAATACTCTTTTACTGCATGATGTTTAAAAAGCACTTGTTTGCTGTGTTTTTAGGGTCGTCTACAATGAAGTTATACAGACCTCAAAATATTACATGCGAGATGTAACAGCCATTGAATCTGCCTGGTTGCTGGAACTGGCCCCTCATTTTTATCAGCAAGGAACGGTACGGGCTCGGCATAGACTCCAAACGGTACCATTGCCGTGTTGGCAGTTCTTCTTATTCTGTTTCCTTTTGTTTTCTGCATGTAGTTGGCTTTCAGGTAATTTGAATGAGGTGTTTGAATGAAGTATGTTTTGGATTCAGTCTGACTGAAGGACTGCTTCTCCCAATATGACCCTCCTAAAATCTTGGGAGGAGACATGTGCCTTACCCATACCATCTTCAGAGGCATGTCTGGTGATGACAGTAGAGTGAACGTTTTTGATGGTGGTTCCCAGGCTAAGAATGTCCTTTCCATGTAAAGGTAAATTGGAACCTCTGTTGTCCTTTCACTGCAGACAAATGCTTTTCTTTTCAGGCATCAATCAGTTTTTATTTACGGTCATTGACCAAGATGAGGACAAAATTAATATAGAATACAGTTAGAGCAAAACAATTAAGTCAGATATCATAGAACACCCAAAGCCACCTGGTTTGAACCCTATAAATGTTACAGTTCCAAAAGCCATTCACAGGGTATTGGAATAGAGCAAGAAAAAACAGTGAAACTAAAATTCCAGTGTTCATCCCCCATCATGATAGTGCTAAAAGTATTAGTTTAGAACTATAGGGTAGAGGCTAAAATGGAAGCAAAAATGGGAGCATTCAGAGGGCCATCTCTGGTCAGCACCCTGCGGCAAGTTATAGCTGCTGCACAGAATTTAGCCACTGCAATCGTAACTTGGGAATTCCTATCCGTAAGTAGCAGGGAAATATAAAATTCAGTAGATTTCCCCAGAAACTTTTGGAAGGATGGGTGCAAAATAACCTTACGTAAATCCTTATAAAACAGGCAGCGTAAAAGGGCATGTCCTACAGTCTCCACTTCACCATAATTAGAACATAATTACAGGGATACAAACAGTCAGAGGGGGTGTACCTCGAAATCTTCCATCCAGCAGCTTAGAAGGTAACACATTCAATCTTGCTAGAGTAAATGCTCTTCTATGTTTAAATTCAAATAAGGAAGTGTGAAAACATTTGATCTGACAACACTAGAACTCTCCAACACTAGAACTGTTTCACATCCCAAATCCTTTGTTTGATGGCTGCTTTAGCGGTGTTATAACCCGACAATATAAGGTGTGTTGAGGAGAGATTGATTTACAGAGCCTCATTTGTCAAAAGGCACTTCTAATTCAATTGAGATGAATCCGATAAAATCAATGAAGGATGGAAAAGAAGCTTTAGGCAATGATTAAAGAAACAAACCTTGGTGCATGCTCTTATGGGCATGAGGCTGGCCTTAGATGATTTTTTTGCTAATTAAAATACTTGTTAAAAGGTGTGTGGGGGAGGGATAAAATATTTTAAAGTGTTTTAGTTAATGCCCTTTATTATTTTTATAAGTTGAATTGAATTTTAATTTTGTAAGTTGGTCTCATTTTTTCAGTCATATTTTGGTACCGTAAGTTCTCTTGGCTACTTGCATTCCCACAGGCTGGCCACCAACGGCACCAGTACATTTTTTTTTTTCTTTTCCGTCTTTGCTGCCGCCGCCACTGGCACTGTTAATTTTTTTTCTCTCCGGCGGCGAAGAGGTCAGTTTGCTCACAGCAACGGCGAGGAGAAAGAAAGGAAAAAACTTACCGCTGCCACCGCTGTCACACTACCCAATATTTAATGGATGTTGACGGCAAAAGCTTTTGCCCTGGCAGCCCACCACCCCTGTCACTACCATTATCTTTGAATAAGATCGTTTGCTTTTATCCACAGATTTCGCTATCTGTGGGGGTCTTGGGTCCGATCCCCCATGGATACAGCTGTCCTACTGTAGTTTATGGGGTGTGTGTTGTGCTATGATGTTGGAATTTGAGCCTTCAAGTTTCAGTTTATAAGTGTATGCTGGAGTGAAACATACCAGCACAGTAGAGAAATGTATGGCAAATAGACACCAAGTCTCCCCCTCCTTAAAGATGCGAGAAACTGTAGATAGCAGTGAATCCATTAAAGAGAGCACACTGTGGGCTGGGTTGCAGCAGCACTGACCATAGACAGCTGAAACAGCACATATTGGCTCTCTGGATACAGGGGTCCTGCTATACTTACTATGCCTTTTGAGATATAATGCTGACCACACTTAGGAGATCAACTGGTGGGATTACTGAATATGTTACATGAAATGGCTTGGAAGTTTGAATTCTACTTTAAAAATCTTAAACTTTGTTATTTGACATGATGGCAGCAGTTTAGGGGAAGGAGGGGACTTGCAGCATCTCTGTGTGTCGCAGAGAGGAATGCAGATGGGATCAACGTGCAATGTGTGATTTCTGAGAATGGTGTCATTTTAATGCTACTATTCAGGAGAGTTAACATTTAGGGTTTATGTCAGTAGTGAATGAAAAGGTGATCTGGAGGACTGTGGTGACATATTGGTCACAACACCTTGTGAAGAGGAAGTGGCATTAACTGATTGTAAGCTGTGTGGAATTTGAGACCAAAAACAGTGTTTAATATGTGTGTCCTGCCTATCGTCACATCCTTCCTGGACTCCATTAATTAGTCATAATTGTCAGGATGCCAGCAGAGCAACAACATAAAATAGCACAGGCTTTATGGCAGTGTTTCCATTTCTTGAGTAGTTCTACTTCTCACCTTAAGATAAAAACTATAGACACATTTCAGTGAGCTTACGTGCCCAAAGATGTGGCCAAGAGTAACATTGCTCTTCTTTTTGGAGAAAACCAGATGCCAAAGCAAAAAAACACAGAGTGTTCTGCTTATATACCGCCCCATATCACTTCAAGTAGTCTCTGGGCAGTTTACAGTTTAATTATGCAGGCTTCAACCCCCAACCAGGTAGAACATATCTAGCAATTCTAGTAGAGTGGTTTCACTTTCTATAGTTAAAGCTACAATGCCTTTAACATTATACGGGCAAAGAACATAGTATGCAACTTAACATTTAATTAATCTTGATTTGTACAAATGTTTGCTCATATGTTCTGAATTACTCATGGTTGGTCTCATTGAAAAATGATGTTATAATTAATTACCAGAAGTCCAAACATTTCCCTAGGACCTAGGTTGTTCACTTACAGTCATACAGACAAGCTGAAATCCTGTTGGACTGAGAGGGAGAATTATTTAATGTTGGGAAATAGACATGGGCATGACCAGAAAAAATGACGTTTCGAGTTTTCGTTTGTCGGAACGGGTTCGTTTCGGCTCATTTCCGTTTGTCGTGAAATTTTTCAAAAATTTGTCGTTTCCATTTGTCGTTTGTCATTTCGACTGCGATTTAGCGCGATTTGACTTCCCAGAGCATAGGGCGTCCGCGCCACCATGGCCGGCGCTAGGTGTTTTTGTGCCCTAGGCAGCGGGCGGGGCGGGGGGGGGGGGAGGTGCGGGCAGGTGGCGGTGGCGGGGGCCATGGGTGGGCGGCGGCCGCGGGTGGGCGAGTGGGCGGGCGGCGGCGCGGGCCGCAGGCGGGTGGCGGCACGGACGGACGGGCGAGTGGCAGCACGGGCGGACGGGCGAGTGGGCAGTTGGGATATCACTTAGGAAGGATAGAGGTTCTGTTCTTGGCTTGTACCCCAAATGTCTGTGTGTGCAAGCAAATTGAAGTTGGGAAAATAGAAAATAAATGGTAGTATATAATATATATTTAAAATAAATCCACACCTCCCACTCCCAGTCGAACCTCCCCCTTTATCCAATATCAGAAAAAAATCCTCAAACTGCCAGAGAAGAAATAAAGATAAACTGCTATTCCATTCAGCAGAAAAAGCTGCAGGGAATCAAAGAAATTATTTTCTAAATTCAATTCCCTCCCTGCCTGCCTAACTTAAATCCTAAAGCCTCCAGCCTCCCTCCTCAATCTCGATCGGATCACACCAGCACCAGCAGCCAGCCCTCCTCCCTCAACCACATCCATACACCCGACTGCGATTTCTGGAAGGTGCCGGCATCCAGAAGTGTCAGTCAAAAACCTGGCAATGCCATTGGTGGAATGGTTCAAAAAAATTGCATGGTCCCATCCCATGCCCATCCCAAATGGGCAGGTCTAAAAAAATAAAAAATAAAATAAAATAAAATCAATACGACGACTTATTGCTATAAAAAACCCACTGCTGCTACTATAAAAATTCAGGCATTTAAAATAAATAAATTTCACATGTTTCTGTGGTGATTTGGTGTGTTTTTTGACCACGATTTCAAAAGAAAAATTGTGGTTGCTATTTTGGATCCCCCCCACTGCATGGCATGCAGCGCGACAGATGACTTATTTATTTATTATTTATTTATTTAAATACTTATATCCCGCTCCATCTTCCCAACGGGAACTCTGGGCGGCTAACAGCGCAAAAAGCTAAAGGCTAAAAAGGCTAAAAAGCTGAAAGTAACCAGGCCACCAAGCAAGGGCAGCAAAGGACAAGATGGCGGCAGACAGTGAGGCAAAGAGAAAAAAAAACTTTTTCTGTGCTTTTGTATTGCGCGATCGCCATGATGCCACAAACGGAAACGAAAAACCCGATCAAATTTTTCTTTTTTCGGTTCAAGTTCGAGTTCTGACGGCTTAATTATCGTTACCATTTCCGTTACGTAACGGAAACTATAACCGAAAACGGAAACGACAATTTCGCCAAGTCGTGCCCATGTCTATTGGGAAATCATTGTCACCTCAGCTCTTTGGTTTCTTCAGGTAGAAGGCATTCACTTTTTCTCAGGTGAATGGACTTCAGGATTCTAGGCATTTGGTTTACCTTCACAGTGCTTTTGCCTTCTTGTTTCATTATTATCATCTTAAGAAAATAAGAAGAGCCATGCTGGATCAGGCCAAAGGCCCATCTAGTCCAGCTTCCTGTATCTCACAGTGTCCCCACCCAATGTGTCTGAGAGCGCATGAGACTAGATATCTGTCTCCTGATATCACTCCCCTGCATCTGGCCCTTGAGGTAACCTGGTTTTAAGCCCAGAGGTTACACATCTCCATCATGGTTTATAACCTGTGATGGACTTTTTGTCCAGGAATCTGTCCAATCCCTTTTGAAAGCATCCAGGCCAGATGCCAACACTATATCGTGTGGCAGGGAGTTCCAAAGAACAAGAACATGCTGGGTACAAAAATATTTTCTTTTGTTTGTTCTCACTCTCCCAACCCTCAATTTGAGTGGACGTCCCTCTGTCCACTTTACTCATGCCCTGCATTATTTTGTATGTCTCAATCATATTCCCCCTCAGGCTCCTTTTTTCCAGACTAAAGAGCCCCAAATGTTTTAGCCTTTCCTCATAAGGGAGGTCCCCCAGCCCAATAATCATTTTAGTCGCTCTCTTTCACCTTTTCCAGTTCTAGTATGTATTTTTTGAGATACAATGACCAGAATAGTACACAATACTCCAGGTGCGGCCTTACTATCATTTTGTACAATGGCATTATAATATTGGCTGTTTTATTTTCAATCCCATTTTTGATAATCCCTAGCATAGAATTGGCCTTCTTCACTGCTGCCACACACTGGGTAGACAACCTTCATGGAGTGTCCACCAGCACACCAAGATATCTTTCCTGATCTGTCATGAATAGCTCATAGCCCATGAGTTTACATAAAGTTTTGATATTTTTTTTTGCCCCAATATGCATTACTTTACATTTTCAAAGAATTCTAAAAGGTTTGTCAGGGAAGACTTACCCTTACAGAAACCATGCTGATTTTCCCTCAGCAAAGTTTGTTCTATGTGATTTAAGATTTTCCCTCTGATGAGGCTTTCCACCATCTTCCCTGGGACAGATGTAAGGCTAACCAGCCTGTAGTTTCCTGGGTTCCCTCTCCTTCCAGTTGGTATCCTCCAGTCCTCCAGCACTGTGGCCATTTTAAGAGACAGGTTGCATATTACCATTAAGAGATCCACAATTCCATTTCTCAGTTCCTTAATAACCTTTGGGTGGATGTCATCTGGATGTTTGGATCTTCAATTTATCTATTAAGCCTCAAACATCATCTCTTCTAACCTGTATTTGATTTAATTCTTTAGTCAAGAGGGGCCGTTCGGGCAGCGGAATCTGCCCAAGGTCTTCTGTTGTGAAGACAGATGCAAAAAACTCATTTAATTTATCTGTAATTTCCAAGTCCTCCTTTATCTCCCCTTTCTTCCCTCACCATCTTGTTATTGTTTGTCCTTTGTCACACTTGGGCACTGCTATTAGACTGCTGGCCTATAGTGACCAGAGTCTGTTCTGAGAAGTGTGGAAACTGTGAATGTATGTTTCCCTCTACAGTGGTCTTTCACTCTGTACTCTTTGTTTAAGAATGGAATATATCACTGCGTTTTCCAACTGCTAAGAGAGTATCCAGTTGGATATATAAATTCCAAATGGTAGTATGAGTGCTGATCAGAAGCACTTTCTAGTATCCATCAGTCTGATGAGAGCAGAAATATTAGTGAGTGGTTTGTCTAATTTATATATAGGAGCTTAATCATCAATTGCTGTAGTGTAGATGGTTTTTAGCATACTAGAAACATTGGCTTAGGTACCCTGTAGCCAGTTCCAAAAAAACTGTGCAGGATATAAACAATTTTGGAAATATTTTGGTCAGATATTTCATTTGATAAGGAAACAAGCTAACATTACTGTTACATTGAATAGTCCTATAATTCATGTCGTATTTACTAAATGAATGGATAGCATTATAACAAGCTCATGTTATTTCTCTTTGTTTCTTCCTAGAGGGCTTTGACACATAAGAAGTGTCTTTAACTGCACAAATTATACAAATAATTATTCTATGAAACATCCAAAGCAACTGGCACTCCCCATGATACTTATTCTAACTATCATACTTTGTACCATATAACAGTATGGGATGTAATCCAAGTTCTCCAACTAATTCTAGCAGAGTCTTTTTAGGAATCAATGTAACGCAGAGTGTAGTGAAACGCGTTTTAGAAAAACTAGGCCAATGACTGATCCGCATGAGTTAAAATTAAACAAAATGATTACGTTAAAAATTATTTGTGTAGAGATGACGTTATCTTTCTTTGGTTTTATCCTTTTTGTTTTGTTAGATGCTTTTAACTTATCCTAACTAGTTTCATACCTCGCAGTTTTGATTATTATTATTTTTTATTTTGCTTCTTTTTCTGCTGCTTTACCATGGAACGTGCAATACAACACACAGGTAATAAAATATATAAATGCAACAATGAATTAAACATTAAAACAAACAAAAATGATTACAGATCTCTTTAATGTTTCAGTCCTTGGGGTTTGTTATTCTTCTTTAAGTACCTGGCAGCAAAATTTCTCATAGGTTTGTAAAGAGCTCTGTTTCACATTATGAACCATACTGATTTTTGTTGTTGTTTGACAAATAGTTTGAAAGTTTTTCTGGAATACTCCAAAATTAAATGTTAGCAGCTCCATACTTTTAAGTGCGATAGAAATTGTTTCTAAAAAGTTGTTTTAAGAACAGAAGAATTAATTGTAAACTGAACTTTTTATGATTTTGTACATTTTTATAAAAAAATAATAAATTTATTTCATTGCAGCATCTTTCTCTGAAGGCCAAAAGAACTAAAGTGGATGACCACTGACTCGCTGTTGCTGCTGAAATTTTCAGTTTGTGGTGATGAAATTGCTGCTGATTTGAAACCATGCAAGCGTCCATCCAACAATTAATTGATTAGCAACCTGACACCCCCACCAACACATCAACTATAAATATTGAAACACCTGCCTGCTGGGATCCTGTAGGAATTTATGCATGACCAACACATTGTAACACTGAAGTAAGGTTTGCATTATGGACATTATATCCAACAGTCTTAATTGTCATGACTGCTCCTGTTCACTAAACTAAGCAGAAATATGAACATTCTGAAAAGAGACATGCACAATTATATGGAATTTTGCATAGAGCTGCAGTGTACCCTTGGGGTGGAGAGGGGGAGGGGGAAGATACCATGTCCTCAGAGTGAAAAAAATGGAGCTCAGGTTCCTTTAGACCACTGTGAAAGCTGTTGGCCATCCTGGACCTACCTGCAAAAAGTGTAGGCAGATTTAGGATTACAAGCAAAGCCTTGCAATACTTTAATGGTTTGTAATTGAAAACCTTGAAACTGTGACTGTGCCTAACTGCTGTGATTACCCCAATCCTCAATTTTTCTTTGAAGCAATAGATTTCTAGTCTTCTGTCAAGTTTAATTTCTTCTCTTTCTTGTTTTTCCCAATTCATGGTAAGGACTTGGCTTTTTTAGGTGAACCTTTTTTCATCAACTCAAGATACTGTTAATCTATACCAAGACTATCTCTAAAATGTAAGATCTTTCAGAATGAAGTTGATAAGTCAGGATGTGTGTTCTGTTCATAAACAGGGCAGATGGTAGTTGGTACTTGCTTGCCTTTGTTCCAGAATTTTTAACAAATAAAATGAGACCAGGCTCGTACAGAAAGATCCAAAATTTTGAATGTATTATATAAAAAACAAACAAACATTGTGTTGTTTCTGTGGCCTTATGAAGTGCTCCTTCAGCCTGATATTTAAAATTGTTGTCAGTGAATTAGGAGCTAAGAGGTGGCGAGCGCACCAGTGAGGAGAAAAGTTAAGGGCAGGACCTTGAGGTGGGGGGGTGTCTTTTTTTTTTTTTTGTTATACTGAAGGCAGTTGAAGGAGGTCCTAGACGGGGAAATTGATCTGTGGCAGGACTAGTGCTGAAAACCATTTGCCATCCCTTTGGGTAGTTCTAAAACTGATTCCTGTTATATCAAATGAAAAGCCTTCCTTATCTCACTGTGCTGCTGTCAGTCCAGCAGAGAAGGGAAAGAGGCCCTGCTAAGAGGACCATTTTAGAATGTTTTCAAGGGAATTAACTCCCTTTCATGTAATGTAGGGAATTAGCCAGTTTTCAGAAAGTACTCATGAGATTTAACGTAAACAGACCCATAAAGTGGTGTTGCTTTTAGCTACATTTAATAAATGCCAAACTGTCTTTCTGTATGTCCAAATATATATATATATTATATTTATATCACACACACACCCATCCTTTCCATTTTTGTTAAAACACTAGTAATCTTGGCAGTTGTACTCAGACTTGTTTTTGTCCAACGTGAACTAAATATTTGCAACATGCACCAATTAAACTGTGCATTGGCTTCTTTCCCACAAAAACTTTCTTCCCTGTGTTGGTAGTATAGTTTTTGAAGAAATGTGTATTTATTTTCAAACAACATTGAATCTACGATGATGCACTTAGAAGGTGTGGATTTATTTCTGTTCTTACAACAGATGTTTTGTTGAACGCCTTACTCTTTCACCCTCCCTTTTAAAGTGTATGTAAATTAAATATATTTTTACACAGAATAAAGGTCTTCCTTCCCCTAGGTATACATTGTTAGATCTATATTCCCATTCTGCTTTCTACAAATCTGCAGAGAGGCTTGTTCTGTTATGATGTGGTCTGTGCAATATTTTTGTGCTGTGTATATATATCAGCAGCTTGACAAAATGTCATTCTGGTCTTTGGATTTCTGTCTTTTTCTCTTTCGGTATGTAAGCTCTGATGAGCCAGGGTTGTCTCCTGTTCTTGTGTACTGTGCAATGACTAGAATATTGTGGACGACCCATTATGGGAATCTGACTTACTGTTCTCTCTTTCAAAGAACTTCCCAAGTCCTTGGTACAAAGTGTGTAAGCTTTCATGTCACATTGTCATCTGTTAACAAACTTTAGGGGGAAAATAAAGTTAAGGAATCAAATAATCTTGGAAATTTGTGCCAGTTAATGGAAGCTAATTATTAATTTTTTTACCAAGGCTATATTTCAGATCTTTAAACTGTTCATTTTGAAGAATAAAGTAGGTGCAAATGTATTTGCCAGCAAACGGAGAATTTTTGTGTATTCTAGCACATAAAGCAAAATTATTTACCAAGATAATCTGAATTCTCTATAGGGAGAGATTTGTGCTTTGGATTCCAATTAATCCTGAATTCAGAATTATATTGGACTGATTTGGACAGATTCAAGAGATGTCTAAATCAAAATAGGACTCCTCTGAAGCACAGAAAATTTACTTTTGAACAGTTCTGAAGATTTATTAGCCATTCAAGTCCAGAGGGGAAAATTACACAACACTGTCCGTCTGAAGACATTGAAAATGCAATATAGTTATGGTTATGGAGGACTATATGCACCATAGTGTTACGTAGTTTGCACTAATGGTGAAATAACAGAAAATTTAAAAATTGATGCATTTATTCTCTTGCATACTATCCATTTGCTTTATGGTCGAATGCAAAGGGAACACTGCTAATGAAGAATGGCATGAGATCTTACTAGCAGACAAACAACTAAACAGGGCCTTACGTTGCAGGTAACACTTGGAGGCCTCAAATTGTACTGCCAGAATAGATGTGGGTAAGCAGTTGATAATCTGGGTTTGTAGCACAGTCTTGCTCCCATCTAAGCAAGAGGATTATAACCCATGAAAGTGCACACTGGAATAAATCTGTTCAAGTTTCCCTACCTTAAAAATCTTTTGCTATACAGTGGTACCTTGACTTACGAATTTAATCCGTTCGAATGCATGCTCTTAGGTCGAACTATTCTTAAGTCAGGGTACCTATCTAAAAATTGAAAAAATAAGTTAAAAAAAAAAAAAAATGAAAAAAATATTTGTAAGTTGAGCAGACCAGATCTAAAATTTGTAAAGTGGCAGTTAAAATGGCAACAGTTTTCTGCTCTTAAGTCGAATTGCTCTTAAGTCGAGCTGCTCTTAATTCGGGATACCACTGTACATTTAAATTATCTTGGATATCTCCACACAGCGATACTGAAATGGGACCATCATGCACAGCACCACATCTGCCCTGCCTTCTGTCCTCTCACATTCTTCAGAACATATTAAAGAGTATATATGCATCACAATCAATCTTCCCTGAAACTTTCAGCCCCACTGGGGAGGGCTGTCTTCCTCTCGCAATTGTGCATGAGACCCCTACCTCACCCCACCCATTGTGGTTTCCATTGCAATTGATGAAAAATTGATCACTTTGAGTGTGCAGAAGAGGAAGAGCCCAGCCCGAGCAGGGCAGTGGGATTCACGTGAGCTCATGCATGAGCCTTAGAGGGAACCTTGGTCACAACTTCATTTAACTTCTTATACAGAATGGCCTGCCTGAATATAATTGGTATTTCCAACCAGAGTGGACTATTAAATTAGTGTGCTCTCTGTAAAATGTAAAGGTAACGTTTCTCCTCACACACATGCATGCTAGTTGTGTCCGACTCTAAGGGTGGTGCTCATCTTTATATTCAAGCTGAAGAGCCAGTGTTGTGCAAGTCTGTGGCCATGTGGCCGGCATGGCTCCAAGGAAACACTGCTGTCTGTAAATACAGTGGTACCTTGTATAAAGGAATTAATTCGTTCCAAATGAAATTATGTTAAGCAAATTTTCCTTTATACAAATTCCCATAGGAATGCATTGAAAATGGAGTAATCCCATTTTTATGTTGTATGGATTTTCCCCATAGGCGATGTCTGTAAATTTTTTATGTTGTACAAATTTTATGTTATACAAGCCGTTTGTTATACAAGGGTCCACTGTACTGTATTGCCAAATGGGAGGAGCTAGAGCATCCATGATAAGAACCATTAGACAGCCATTTCTTTAAAGTTCGATAAGGGATTCTCAAAGAATGTTTTACTTGTAGTTAGCTGAATATGAGCAGCGTGTTCCACATGATTTGGACTATCATAAAACATTGTCCCTTCTCATGTGGAACATCTTGCCTCTATTCGGTTGAACATGGGTAAAATCTTTCTTTGGACTTTGCAGCTCCACAGCCAGAAACAGACATTAGCCAGAGCCTGTAATTAGAGTCAAATACATGTTAATTGTGAAGGTGAAACAGAAAGAACAAAGATCTATGGGGCAAATAGGCATGTGGAAACTTTCCAAATCATGCCTACAAAAGAGTCTCCCTCATACCCAATCTTCATCTGAAGGTCTCCCACAGGTCCATTTGAAAAATGGCATGAAAGCTGATGAGATGGTGCTTGAATCTCTATCAATGCATATTGCAGCCAAATTCTATTGTACTCCAGACACCACACTGGAAGTGATAGCAAGGAGAAAATGACTTTCTCTTACTTTCAAATTGACAAAACAGAGGTGGCCAAGTAACATCTGACAATGTGCTACAATATTCCCCCATTTATTGCAGGGGTTACGTTTTCAACCCACCAGTGATAAAGGAATATTCACGATATGTGAATGCCTTTACCTGCATCAATCCTGGACTTGCAGGCCTGTGTATGGCCTCCTGTACTCACCCCAGGCCTGGTGCTGTCAGGAACAGGCCTCTGGTGGTCTTCCCGGGACTGTGCAGGGCCCAGGAGTGGCTTCTGGCAAACTGGAAGTGACTTCCAGGTCCTGCGCTGGGCCTCTACAGCCTTTATAGGACCCAGAAGTGGCTTCCGGTGGACCAGAAATGAATTCCAAGCCATGCAGTGAGCCTGTACTGGCCTCTGGAGCTTGCCCTGGGCCCAGCACTGCCCATCCACACCTGCAGTCCCAGTTAATCTGGGATATACCGGGGCTGCAATATATGAAGTGCAATGTGGCAGGGGACTACTGTACTTGAGCTGGCCTGGAAAGTTCAGTTTCTGATCCCTCTCTACAGACTGTTCTGTGTGACCCAAACGTTATCACTGAGTTCTTGAACTCCAGCAGAGTTGACCCAATTAAACACCCACCTACCCACCCACTAAAAAGTGCATTTGAGATATTTCTGTGAAAATACAACATTCCGTCTATTGTTGTAAATACGGATGGGCACGAAATGAAAAAGCCCTGGGCTTTAAAAAAAATACCCTCCCCAAGCTCCACCTGCCAGCTGATCACTGCTAGGGTGTGTTGGGGGAAAGGTTTTTCCCCCATCCTAGCACCGTTCAGCTAGCAGGTGGGGTTTGAGGGGAGGGAAAAGCTTTTTTAAAAAAAGCCTGGGGCTTTTAAAGAAACATTTTCCCTCCCCCGAGCCCTGCCTGCCAGCTGAATGGTGCCAGGGGGGGGAAGGTTTTTTAAAAAACTTGTTCCCCTCCTCCAAGCCCTGCAGGATAGCTGATTGGTGCTGGAGTGGGGAAAATGGTTTTTTTGAGGTTTGGGTTAGGGTTAGGGTTAGCCTAACCTTGGGCTTTTTAATAAAACTTTTTTCCCTCCCCCAAGCCCTGCCTGCCAGCTGATCTACGCTGTGGCCACTTTCCACCACCCCCCCAACCATTTCATTAGTGGTTCGTTTGCTACAATTTTTTTTTGAAAAAATTAGTATCAAACAAAATGGGGAAAATGGGGGCTGAAGGAAATGAAACAAAACATATTTTTTCTGTTTTGTGCCCATCCTGAGTTGTGAACAT
Organism: Phrynocephalus forsythii; assembly: GCA_029282475.1. Lineage (NCBI taxonomy): Eukaryota > Metazoa > Chordata > Lepidosauria > Squamata > Agamidae > Phrynocephalus > Phrynocephalus forsythii. Next base: position 98,322,848 of record JAPFRF010000005.1, read on the forward strand.
CCATTCTGTTCGTCTGTGCATATTCTCAGTTATCCCAGTGAGGTTATCTGGAAGTTGAGTCATGGCAAATGGACTTCTTATCTTGAGAGATTAAAATGTTTCACTACTCATCCAAGCAGCTGCATCAGTCTGAGAAAAGTTAGTGGTAAGTCCTCCAATTTATAGTTCACCTTGATTTCACATCACCCTGGTCTTAATGGGTGCGGGGAAGGGTTGCATAGGTGGGACTTTCATGCACCCCAGGCCATTATGCATCTAACAAGCCTACTCAGGACATTGTCCACCTAATGAGTCTATTCAGGCCAGCGTGATGTCAATTCAAGTTGAACTATAAATTGGAGGCCTCGCCACTAACTTTCCTCAGACTGACAAAGCTGCTTGGATGAGTAGCGAAATGTTTCACTCTTTGAAGAAAAGAAATCCAGTTGCCATGACTCAACTTTCAAATCCATTCTGTTTGGTTGGCAGTTATAATATGAATGCTTCCTTAAGAAACAAAGGGTTCACTTATTCTAACGTGAGGTTTCTGTAGTTCCAAAGGTCACAAACAACTTGTTTTTGTTTGTTATTTGGACATTAAAATGGAAGCATGGGGCTTGCTTTGCAAGCAAAATGTGTATTGTTGAAGGGAAGGGTCACTGGCAGGATGTTTTAACCTTCCAGTTGTCAAGTTTGTGTCTCACGTACAGCAACATTAATAGACATACTCAATAAATATTAAAAATGGCTACTGCCTGAATTTCCTCAGAATGTCACAATGTCACAGTGGTGACATTTGAGGGACACTTTGTGGGGAATAAACACTAAACCACTGGTCACTAGCTGGTAAAAACAGCTGGTAAAAACAAATTTTCAAAAAGATTTAAAAGAAGCCATGCCTGCCCCCTGCTCCTTCCAAAGGTAACTTAGGAACTCGGGAAATGACTCCTTTTCTCCCTTTCTTGTTTCATTTCATAACTTAAATGGTTCTAGATGGAAATTTGAGTTGAACACAAATGAGGGTTAAGATCAGGTTGTTCACCATTCAGTTGGTGTCTTTGTGGGGCCCAAAAAAATGCATGAAGCTCTTACAATGTGTGGTGGTGGGGGATTGGGACTTGTTACCTCAGTCTTTGGCAACAGGGAGCCCAGCCAAAGCTGGCCCAAAGGGAATTGGAAGCAGGGATGCTGACAGAGACCACTGAGCTTGGAGGCACTCAAGTAACAAATTGAACAGTGAATATCTTAAGACGGCTCTGGTTTATTGTCCAGATCAGGTCAGCGGGGAAAAATATTGGGAGGCCGAACAAAGAGATGGGCTCCTTTAGCAGATAAATGGGCTGATCATTTCATATTGAGGAACAATCTCTAAAACATAGTTTACAGCGCAGCTGAGGGCTGAAGCATTTGCTGATGCCAAGAGCTCCCGCTTTGACCCTAGGCACAAGAGGAATTAAATGGTGCACTGTTTTTTGATGGTTAAACTCCCTGAAGAAGACACACCATTTGTTACCGGGGCTTTGATGAAGTAAAGTGCGGTTTATACGTACAAGGCCGGCCTTCAACTCATCTCAGAATGAATGGAGAGGTAAAATTGAATTTTACACTCCTGCTGCTATGATTAATGTCAGAACTGTCAGATGCTGTTGCTCCCCACAAGGGGGCACTGTGGTCTTATCCTCCCTCTCCGAGCCTCCCTTTGCCCATTTATGCATGAAGTTGCCGAAAGAAGAGGAGTCTGCATAAATGAATAAAGGTTTGCGAGAATAAACCTGTTACAGCAATAAATTCCCTGTGCGCCCACCTCTGTAAAATCCTTTGATACGAGGCAGTACCTGACAAAGGAATAAACTTGTTAGATGAATAAAAGAGCCTATGTGTGTTAAATCATAGCTTTCAACAGCGCAGTGTAGCTACAGAGTGAGCTCTAAAGCGGAGTCCTCACAGTAATTGCGTCCCATTTGGTGGAAAAGGCAGGCGGTGGCATGGAGGAGGGACGGCAGTGGAATGAAACCAAAATACCACCGGAAGAGAAAGAGAGGGGTTATTACTAAATCCGAACTGAGAATATGTTCTACTGTCAGAAAATCTCATATAAATTACCATAAATACAAATGTATAGCCCAATATATATAAATCATCCAGTTAAGTCAGTGTATTAATATGTTTGCAAAAATAACCCTCATCAAAATAGCTGAGCTTGAATAAGTGATAACAAGCGTCAGTAATTTATTTATTCTCACTTCTTCAAAGGCAGGCAGAGTGGTATCTCCTTTCCCTCTCACACCCAATTAATCCTAATAGCACCCCTGTGCAGTCTGTTAGAAAGCTATAGGATTGTTCTAAAGTGTCTGAGTAAGTTACGTCGTCCAAAGTAGGAGCTTGGACTAAGGTTCCTCAAGTCAGTTCCTGTCCTCAATACAATCTTGTTTCTCTTCTGCAAGTAACTGAATAAATGCACATTTTTCCCTGCTTATCTAAGGGTTTTCCTTCTGTGCTTGCTTCAGGAACTGCCCAAGATATGCTGCCTATGGTGAATGAAATGATACAAAAGCCACTGGTGTATCAGTTGCATCAACAGATGCTAGGGTTAGCATGCTCCTGAGGATACAAATTCAGTGGCAAGTTAACTTATGGTGTAGAGGACAAATAGCTTAGTTCTCTTAAATACTTCCAGCCTCCATTCCATGCCTGTCAGAGCCACCTCTCTATCTAATTTAATTTAGTTATTTATTTAAAATATTTTTACCCAACTGCCTTAAAAGGCAGCTTACATCATCAAAAGACACTCTTAAAGCTAACAACATTGAGAACAGAGGTACTAAAAAGGATCCAATACTGTACTAAAAACATTAAAGCAACACCAAAACACATTCAAACCAAGTAGAGTACAATGTTCCATTTAAAACACTCAGGTGGCTAGTCATTCAGGGAAAGCTTGCCCGAAGAGAAAGGTCTTAATCTGGTTGTGGAAGGATAGTAAAGATATGTCTGTGAAGATTCCCAGTCATCCAGGTGAGTTTATCTGGAAGTTGAGTCATGGCTACTGGACTTCTTTTTGAGAGATAGAAACATTTCGCTGTTCAGGAAATGTTCAAAAAGAAGTCCAGTAGCCATGACTCAACTTCCAGATAGTAAAGGTGCAGCTAGCCTCCTGTGGGAAGGAGTTCCAAAGTCGGAGCAGCAACAGATGGTAGGGTTGGCTTGCCAGTCCTTCATGTGAATTGAGTGTTCCCAGTTTCTCACAGACACAAAGACAGAAGTGGGTGCCTTTTTTGTCTTTCAAAGAATTCCTCCCCTTTTCAGGAGGAATATGGGGCTCCCTGGTTGTTTTGTGAGTGTTGCTCCAGAGAGCGTCATGGTCCAAAGAGCACCCACCCACCGTGCCCCTTCCCCTCACTCTTGGCCTTTCAGAAACCTAGAATTGGGTACATTGTGCCATTAAGAGCGAGACAAGGACTGAAGCACCAACAATACAGTTCTTGAGACTTCTTGCTGTTGGAATCGCTCGACTCCCAGCTGTTGTCTGCTCAGGCTCTGCATCACAAGAGCCCACCCTCTTGTTTCAAGTTTCAGAATATCGGGGAAAATAGGACCGTACAACCTTCATTTTCATTTTCCTGGTTCTATTTGGTAACTAATATTCAAAGGGACATTATTATGTAAATAGGCTAGTAGGCCTCTCCTATGCTATTTTGGTCATGTTTGTTATGATTGACCTGTTTATAGTTGTTATGAAGGAAAAGCTTCAAGCTGAGTTTGAAAATGACTGGTTGAAGATTCAGGGCATACTCCTGTGTGCCTTCGAGGGGTGATCCTCTGGGAATTGGCACCCAGAAAATTAAATCTGCACACCTCTAGCCACTCCCCCTGCCCCCAACATTTCAACTTATTTGCCTGCACCATTGGTTTCATTAGCCTCCTGTTTTTGAATTTAAAAAAAGAAGGTGCAGTAGTACTACCTGGGAATCATAGTCTCACTGTCCATCACAATCTTGAGAGGGTGCCTTCCCAAAGAACTATGACTCCCAGAAAGTACCACTGCAACTTCCCTAAAAGAATTAGTCAGGAATAGAAAGCTGGGCCACTGAAGCAGATGGTTCCGTAAATAACTTGAAAGCCTTTTTTTGTGGTGTGTATGTAAAGCTTCCCATTGTGCAGATGTGGGTTTATGGGCTGCCAGACCCGGAATTCCTAGAGATGTGCGCAGGTACTACTTTATATTATCACATTAAAAAACAAAACTAGTGTGAGTCCATTGCCACCCACCCAACACTAAATAGCTTCTGGAGGTTGCCAGCACTACCAAAAAAAGGCAAAAAAGAAGCCAGACAGCTAGGCACTGTCTGCGTGGCACACTGAGACACCGAAACACCACAGCAAACAACACATTACAACAAGGAAAACATGTTTAAGCTAAGATTAGAAATGTCTAAGATCTGAAGAAATTATAGGTAGAAGAAATGAAATAGAGAATAAAGCACAGAGGAAAGGAATTGTAAGTGAGATATATAAAATATAAAGAACACAACAAAGAACTGCTGGAGAGCCCAATGGTTTAAGTATCTGGCCACAGAGCCAGACGTTTGGAGTAGAGATGGGCACAAAATGAAAAAAAAATTCATTCCGTTATTAGTTATTCATTTCGTTACATAATGAAATGAATAACGAAAATTGTGATGAAATTGGAACGAACCGAACAGAACCACGAAAATTAAGTTCATTACGTTTCGTTTTCGTTAATGGCGGCATGCAATGAAATGAGCTGTTTTTAAATGTTAAAAAACGTCCTGAATATCTGTAAAAACCCAGCGATAATTATTTATTCTGCTTGATAATAACTACCAGGGGGTTGGGGTCCTTAAAACGTGCATTTATGTCTTTTCTCAGATCGCTGTATTTTTTTTTCCTTTAAGGGGAGTTAGGGGACATCGATCCAAAATGGCTCCCAAGTGCCTAATATTGATTTCTTGGGTATTAAAACGCCCTGGACATCCGTAAAAACGCAGTGATAATTATTTGAAATTATTACCTACAAGGAGGTTGCGGTCCTTAAAACGTTTGTTTTTGTCTTTCTCCCATCACGATGTATTTTTTCTTTTCCCTTTAAGGACGACACAAAATGGATTCCAGCCACAAGATGGATGCAAGCCATGTGATGGGATCATGTAAATTCTTGGACAATTTCAACCAATAGCATGCCCAGGTTGCAGACTGAGTGGGTGTAGCAGCCACAGAGGGCATAAAAAGCTCTGGCAGCCCCCGTTGGGGGACGTCCATGCGCAGAAATGCTTTAAGTCACGCAAAAAGTGGGTAAAAATGAAAAATGAAAAAACGAAATGATTTTTTTTTTCAAAAAAATCACAAAAAAATGTAAATGAACCAAAACGGACCCGCAACGAAAAATGAAAAACCGAAACATCATTTTTTCAATTCGTGCCCATCTCTAGTTTGGAGTTTGATTCCTCACTGTAGATTAGACATGTGGGAGAGGTGATCCCAAAGCAACAGAAGAGAAACAACTAAATGCTGTGAGTCGGAGCAGGATGGTAATGAGCTAAGGGATTCTGATTATGCTGGTTTCTCACAATGACTTGAAACATATTTTTTAACTTAAATGCCCAAAGTTGTATCTCTCTTACTGTTCTATCCTGGATGTGTTTTGGATAGGTTGTGGCACTTTCCTTACAATGAAACAAAGTTTAGTTCTTCCTTAAATATTGTCCGGCCTGTCTGCCACCCATCTGCATTGTTTACATATCAGAGAACTTACCAGCTGAGGAAGGAGAAAACAAGCTTTTAGGCTTGGAGTCCTTTTTTGGTTTTCTTTCATTTATTGTACCTCCCAAACCAAAGATGAGGACAGACCGCATAAAATAAATCTTCTTAATTTGTGGATCAAGGAAGGGCTCCATTCATGTTGGCTAGATGAAGATAAGAGAGGTGGTAGCAGCTGCTAATTCAAGGCCCTCCTATCAGCTTTTCATAAAGGCAGATCAGAGAATAAGATTTACAGCCAATGTCAAGAGAGGTAAGGTGGGATTCTTAAACATCCATAGCCTTCCCTTTCCCAACACATGCCAGCCACCACACTGGGTGCGGGGAATGGGATATACTGAAACCATCATGCAGAGCCCCCTCCACCTTGCATTCAATGGGAGCCTCCCCCCTTCAACTCCGAGCAGCAAACACTATTTTCCCCTAAGATAGAAGCTCTCAAGTGCAGCCCTATCAACAGCAGGGTTGCCATTTTATTCTGTTTACTTATTAATTTATATCATTATGTTCCTTTCTCTCCATCTGTTAGTAGACTTCTTTGAATACCTGGGGCAGAAGCAGGGTTTAAATATTTGAAATAAATGACATAGACTCCATCGATGAAGCGAGAATATGGGGAGAAACACGTATGCCAGTCTTGGAACCTCCATGCCACTGTTCTGCAGCAGCACTAGGATCCCCACAGAGCGTCTGCCCCTTACCTCTGGGTTGTTTTCTCAGGTTCAGCTCACCATAAAGTAATATGAAAGAGAAGCCTCGTCTTGCAGCGTTCTTTTCCTTCTGAAATCACATTGATCATGACGGGGGCAAGGAGAAAAGCACCAGTCCTTCTGACAGACAATAAATGGCTGAAGGATATCATTGAGCGAGTCCTTCCCGCATCCTCTCAAAAGGAGGAATTTTTTAAAAACAATCTGCTGTTGTGGTGAAGGGGGGAAAAATCTCTAGAACAAGGAGTTTGTGTAGATGGGGATAAGTTAAATGGGTATCTGGTGACAGGACAGGAAATGGGAGGACAGCTGGAAATGCAGGAGGAGAGCTGAGAAAATCAATACGAGATAAGCGTTCCAGGGGTAGGACTGTTCATCAGGTGACAAAGTTAAAGGCAGTGAGACACTAAAAGGGAGAAAATATCACTGACCCTCTGCAATATTGATCAAACAGCTGAGACACCCAAGGCCAAACTCACCAATAAAGTGAGACGTATCAGCAAGAAGCCTATGAGAGAAGATTGAGCCAGTTTGTGAAGGTCTTAAAAAATAGGAGGGGGTGTCGGAGGGGGAAAAGCTTAGCTGTGAGAGTTCTTGTTAACCATCCCCTTTGTCTTGTTAAGTGCACGGCTGAGAAAGGCAGCCCTTAGGCTCAAAAACCCCTTGTGCATCAAAACCGAAAATAAGCCACTATTGGCCATTGTAAGGAGGACCCCTGTTTTGACTAACAACACAGGTCAGCAAAAGCAAGGAGGAGTGACTCACTGGGACTCATCACTTGAAATGGGGTCGCCTTGGATGTTTATCCTACCTTCACGTTGGCTTTCCAAGGTTTGGAGGAGTCTTGACCAGCCTTCCCTAGCCTGGCACTCGCCATGTGTTGGACTATCTCATCATCAACTCCGACCCCACATGGTAATTCACATTGCTAGTTAGAGATAACAGGAGTGGTCAAGCTAAACATCTGGAGGCTGGCCAGTTGAGAAAATCTGATGCAGGCAGATTCAGAAAGTCAGATAAAGCTGTATGCGTGAAGGGTGGGGTTTGGGTTCTTTTTTGCAGACATTAGTGGTGTAAGTTAGATAATTTTACATTCTGCACTTAACTACTTATGAGAGCCCCCTTCTTCATATGGAAATAATAATTATTGTGTTACTTCAAAAGGTCGCAAGCTGTGCTGGGTTTTTATTAGGATTGTAAGGTTGCAGCATCCTGTTCTTGGAGATTGTTGGATATAAATTTAGATCTGGGGACAAGCCCTTATGATGTCACAAAGTTTGTCCCTTTAATAAACTGATTGAGTTGGAAGGAGCCTACCCTTTCAATCCAGATCTAACAGAAACTAGTTGTCCAATTTTCTCTTAAACACCTCTAACTTTGGAATGCTTACCACTTCCCAAGGTCATTGGTCCCATTATCATACTGTTCTAACAAGACATTTTTCTCAATATTCAGCTGAAATCTGGCTCCTTGTAGCATGAGCCCATTGCATTCTGCACTCTTTATGACTAACTTTCAAGTGCTATCTTATCTCCGCTCAGTTTTCTTATCTCAAGGCTAAATGTGCACAGTTCTTTCAGTCTTTCCTGATAGGGCTTGGTTTTCAGTGCCCTGATCATTTTTTAAATTTATTTATTGTCCTTGTATGTATAAACACAGTATACACATACAACGAAATTCAGACACCCAGAGACCAGATTCAACACACACACACACACACACACACACACACACACACACACACACACACACACACACACACACACACACACACACACACACATCCTTGTGGCTCTCCTCTGAACATGTTCCTGTTCTGTGACATCTTGCTTAAAGTTCGGTATCTAGAACAGCAGAGCTTGGTGGCAGCTTTCTTGCTGTTGACTGCTTCCTCTGTTTATTTTTATGGCAACTTTTGGGGTGGTGGTGAAATGGAAATCCATGTTGTTCCACGAATTCCGACTGTCTTTTCTCAATGCTGACATTTTTGTGTTCCAACAGTTCCAAAACAAGGAAGTCCCCCAAAAGGGAAAAGCACCTTTGGTTTAAAACATAAAGCTATATTTGAAGCTGTACTCCTCAAAGAAAGGAGATGCCCAGCACAGAGCAACGTACTTCCTCACTCAAAACATGCATCATGAATTTAACCCTTTGCACCTTAGCTTCCAAATCAATACTGAATCACAATCTCACTAGGTAACTCCTTTACTATATAGCACATCATGTGGAAGAGCTGAAAAGAAATATAAGGTTTGAAAGTGACAAGTGCAATCCTATCTATATAGTTAGCTGGTCCAGTACAATTAATGTGTTACGGGTTAAGGAAAATCGTTGCACTTAATGGTCTTAATCCAATGTAAACAGAGGCCATTCCTCTGTAGCGAATCCAGAGCTGGAATTCACCAGTTGTGTTTACTTGAGATGGAAGTTCAGGTGCAAGAAGGGTGCATCAGCATGTATGAGTTTTGAGAGAATAGAAGGGATGCTCTGAACTCCAATTTTTGTTACCTTTGGCATAGATTGTCAGTCTTAAACTTTGGCTTTATACCAGGAAGCTTGCCTCTCTTTTTCGTGAATAATAGCTGTAGTCCAGAATTAGGAGGAAGTCCTGGAACCAATGTAGATGGGGACTAGCTTTTTTTTAAAAAAAATCTGCTATTCAAAGAGTGAAGTTGTGGCTTGATATATCAGTGGTAGAAAGGCTTCTCATTAAGAGGAACTTCTCTCACCCAAAAGCATTTCTGACCATTCTGAAGAAGGTGGGTGGGACACTGAGGGTTGCTGGGAAAGAATAATCTAAAATTAGGCCTGGATCAAAGATAAATTACAACCAAACTGATGAAGAACTAAACAGAAAGGAAGCTTTCGCTCCCATTTTCCTCCCAATTCCAGATTACTCAGGTACCCTCTACCTTCCTCTTGGAACTGCAGGGGAAATACAATGATTCAGTGCATGAATATCCCTAAGGATTTCATTGAGAATAAATAATGATGTGTTATTTGTCCATTGCTAGTATATTCATTTATTTATTTATTTATTTATTTATTTATTTATTTATTTATTTATTTATTATATTTTTATATTGCCACAGTTACTCTCGTGGAAAAGCAACTTGAAATCATAATCTAATCCAGTCTAGTATAAGGTCCAAAGTAAACACTGTAGATAGTTCATGATTAAGTGTTGAAATCATGCAATTGTCACTGCAACATTGTTTCACTTCCTCTAGTTGACAATCCAGCTTGTTTCAAAATTAAACCTCTAGTACAGTGGACCCTTGTATAACCAGCTGAATGACTAAAAAATTCTGGAGATTTTGCTTAAAAATTAAAATCCTAACATAAAATGGCAGTAATTTGTATAAAGTTTGCTTAACATAATTTCATTTGGATTTTCAATCAGATGTATTTGGCCTGATTTCTCAGAAGATGCCATCATCTGCTTGTTTTGTTCCTCTTTGATGTATCACCTCATTCATATCTCTGGAACTCTAGCAGATTACACCTTCTACTAGCAAGAAATTAACTCCCCCCACCCCATGTCTGATTGGGAGATCTCACTTCTTTCCCCAATGCTGACAGGTGGAGAGAAGTATTCTTGAGCTTGAGTTGAGAACATCTCCTTCCTACTTAGCAGTTGGAACCAGAGTAGTCTGAATTCTAGTTTTCCTTTCTCATATTACACGTGGGAACTGTCCCGTCATGATTATTCCATAATGTGGAACCGGAATAGGGGGAAGAAGTCTTGTTGCAGATTTTTCCAGAATCCTATGTTGCTTCAACAGGGATGATCTGCTGCTATAGGTTCATGGATGCCTCCTGGGGGATTATCATATTATACTGGTGATGCAAGAAGGAGCCGTGGTGACACGGCTGATTGTACTCCCATTGCGATGTATGAATGCAGCCAAGACTAAGGGGCAGAAAAAGCAACACAGGGAGGATGTGTGGTCCTTCTGTTGTCAGTAGACGTTGTCGTCATTTTAAATGGATACGGCTGACTGAAGGATGCATGAGCTCTCCAAAGCCTCGTAATAGAGAATAAGTCTGGGAAAGCATTCAGGAGAACTACGTGGGGATCAGAATGGAATGGGAAGCCAAGCAACTGATCAGCAGAACAGCCCTCTTGGCATGCTGTAATTTCTCCTGATGAGCGTGGTCTCATTTTCCGTGTCTGCCTTGTAGACACATTAATGGATGGCACTGCAGCCTTTTTGCGCACACTCTGCTGGGCTTCCTTACAATTGGCCTTTTAAATAGTCATTATTTATTAAGGCAACAATTTGTGTGGCAGCTCTTTCTCCCCTGCCCCTGCTTCCTTATCACAGCTACAATTCCCTGACTCAACAGAGAGGGAAAGTGGCTATATAATCCGCAAGCTGAGACTTGATCTTCTATTATTAGTGCAACCTGAGCCTCTGCCAGAACTCGGGCAAGGAAGATAGGATGGTGTTTCATAGAATCGCCAAAGCACCCATTTTACATCTGCACAACTACCCTGGCTCGTGCTACGTTTGGCCAGGAGAATGAATTTATTCCGCACTTGGCTCTGAGGGTAAAGCTATGAATAGGAATGGATGAGAAATTCATCCCAGAATTCTTTGCATTCAGGGTGAGAAGGCTACACAGTTCTTTTAAAAAAACAAAATAAAATCTATAAAACAACACTGTGGGTCACCCATCCAGCATTAGGCCTTTGACAGCTACTTTCTGAAACGTCTGTGTTCAAACCCTGCTTATTTAACCATGTCTGGATATATAAAGAGGGGGAAATTTTAGTTCAGTGTTTTGTCACTGAATTAAAATAGTTCACTCCTTCCCCGGAGAGGCACTTTAAATATCTTTAAGATTTATATCTGTAATAGTTATGTCTTTATTTAATATTTATATGGTAGGCAGGTATCATATTGCCGTTTCTATACTGGCAAAAACAGTACCATTTGAATTAAACCTAGGTAAATTGGAGGAAATGTGAGTCGGTTTGTTTTCAAAGAATCTTCTGGTTCACAAATGGTATCATCTAGACCAGTGGTTCTCAACCTGTGGGTACCCAGATGTTCCTGGACTGCAACTCCCAGAAGTCTTCATCACTAGCTGAGCTGGCCAGGATTTCTGGGAGTTGCAGTCCAGGAACATCTGGGGACCCACAGGTTGAGAACCACTGATCTAGACTGAAGGACCAGAGAGTTGTGTGTGTGTGTGTGTGCTGTGTCATTACAGTTGTGACCGACCCTTTGTGACCCCACATCCATTGAGTTTTCTTGGCAGGAATACTGGAGTGGTTTGCCAGTTCCTACTCCAGGCGCCTACAAGCACCTGGTATTCCCTGGTGGTCTCCCATCCAAGTACTAACCAGGTCCAACCCTGCTTAGCTTCCAAAATTAGGCGAGATCGGATGTGCTTAGGGCATTCAGGAGAAATTACAGCTACTAGATTTCTCCATCCCTAGCTAGGAGGTGCCCACTGGTAGAAAAACAGATGATACAAATGGGAAGAGATGGGAAAGGAAGATACTCAGTTAGATGGTACAGTATTTACTTTATGATGCCAGGTTTGGCATTTCCAACCTCTTTTATCTCTTTTTATGGTGTCCTATCAGTACCATCTATGCATGCACTCCTCTTTGCATATGATCCATGGGACCAAAATTTTAGCATATACATTGACACTCTGTCAGATCATGATGGAGTCCAGGAACTGTTATGAAGCAATAAATGACAGCAATGCAGAGTCTATCCAAGTGTGGTGTTTTAACCCTATGAAATTTCTTCTTCAACACTGTGGAATGGCTGCTGGGTTTTGTGTAGAGAAGAAGGCTTTGGCAAGGAAATCTGTCTGCTTGTGTGTTTAATGTACATCAAGGGGACATTGTGTTCCTGTTGGGGTGCGCCATTTTGCAGGTGTAACTCTAAAGATATGGAAGTCTTCCATCTTCTAGTATGTATGTATGTATGTATGTATACAATTGTGCCTTATGCTCCTCTGATCTAAGACCATCTTCTTATCTCTGATGTATAGGTGTTGCTTTGTGTTCCTTAGGAGGTGGGGTGGGGCAGCAGGATTTGATTAAGGCAGAATGACTTGACCAAGAGTCTGTTTAGAATTCGAAGGACATATACACTCCCCCTCCCATTTATATCTCCCTGATCATTATGGTTCGTGGTCGGACAGTCTCCTCTGTCCCATAATTGAGAACAACACACTTTTGCCAAGACTTGGAAAAGGGCTTTCCTAGCTGTAGTGTTACAGTTTGGGACTGCTTTCCCATCAGAGGCCTGAATGATACTAATATTATTTCAGCTCTAAGTTCAAACATGGCCATGTGCCCATGGATTAGTGATGTAATAGGATCACAGTTTGGTTTCCAGTCTTAGAGTGTGACTGCATGGTCAAATCTGTCAGGGTTTGCTCCACTTATAAAATAGGTGAATTTGAAGTATATTTTACTATTTGTACGATGTACAAAACTTGTTTTGACTTTCCAAGCTTTTTTCCTGTGCCCTAAAGAGAATATATGTTTTCCGTGCTATTTCATGTCCCCCCCACCAACATTCTTGTAAAGAAGAGGGAATGGTTACTGTAGGTGGTGTTTTCAGTTAAATAAGCAGCTGAGGAGACCTACTAAGGCAGTGTTAACCCAAACTGTTTGCTATGGCTCCATGGGTGCCATGGAAACCTCTCATCCTTATCCCCTCCTTTCTCTCTCCCCACAAAATATTTCTCTGTGCATGGTGTAGAGGGCCCAATCTTGACAAAGGGCTGGGATTCTAGCCTCCTGCTTGCAATGGACTCTTCCCCACACCCTCCAAATGCAGCTTCTCCATTTTACCTGGAAGTGGCTTCTCTCAGAGAAATCAGGTCAAATGCATCTCTAGTATGCCACCTGGCACCTGTATCTAGAGATGGGCACGACCAGAAAAAATGATGTTTTGAGTTTTCGTTTGTCGGAATGGGTCCGTTTCGGGTCGTTTCCATTTGTTGCGAAATTTTTCAAAAATTTGTCATTTCCGTTTGTCGTTTGTCGTTTCCACTGCCATTTAGCGCGATTTGACTTCCCAGAGCATAGGGGTGTTCCACAATCAGGGCTGGCACTAGGTGTTTTTGCGCCCTAGGCGGCAGGCGGGGTGGGCGGCGGGCGGCGGGGGGGAGGTGCGGGCGGAGGGCGGTGGCGGGGGGCCATGGGCGGACGGTGGCCAGGGGCAGGCGAGTGGGCGGGCAGTGGCACGGGCAGCAGGCGGGTGGCAGCGCGGGCGGATGGGTGAGTGTGCAGTTAGGATATCACTTAGGATAGAGGTTCTGTTCTTGACTTGCACCCCAAATGTGTGTGTGTGCAAGCAAATTGAAGTTGGGAAAATAGAAAATAAATGGTAGTATATAATATATTTTTAAAATAAATCCACACCTTCCACTCCCAGTTGAACCTTCCCCTTTATCCAATATCAGAAAAAAATCCTCACAAACCGCCAGAGAAGAAATAAAGAATAAACTGCTATTCCCTTCAGCAGACAAAGTTGCAGGGAATCAAAGAAATTATTTTCTAAATTCAATTCCCTCCCTCCCTGCCTGCCTAACTTAAATCCTAAAGCCTCCAGCCTCCGTCCTCAGTCTCGATCAGATCACACCAGCACCAGCAGCTAGCCCTCCTCCCTCAACCACATCCATACACCCGACCTGACTGCGATTTCTGGAAGGTTCCTTGGCTTTTTATGCCCTCTGAGACATCCAGAAGTGTCAGTCAAAAACCTGGCGATGCCATTGGTGGAATGGTTGAAAAAATCTGCATGGTCCCATCCCATTCCCATCCCAAATGGGCAGGTCTAAAAAAATAAAAAATAAAATAAAATAAAATAAAATCAATACGACGTTTTATTGCTATAAAAAACCCACTGCTGCTACTATAAAAATTCAGGCATTTAAAATAAATAAATTTCACATGTATCTGTGATGATTTGGTGTGTTTTTGACCACGATTTCAAAAGAAAAATTGTGGTCGCCATTTTGGATCCCCCCCCACCGCATGGCATGCAGCGAGACAGACGACGAGGATGACCCCCCCAGCCTGGTGCAAGCAGCCCAGGACAGGAGAAGAGGGGGGGAAGGCCGGGGACCCCCCAGAAACCACCCCTCTGGTAGGTGGCAAAGCCTCAGGCAGGCATATTTTCGTCTGCTTTTTTGGCCGGGAGCCGGGGTTTATTAAAAAAACTTTTAAAAACTTTTTCTGTGCTTCGCATCGCGCGATCGTCGTGATGCCACAAACGGAAACGAAAAACCCGACCAATTTTTTCTTTTTTCGGGTCGAGTTCGAGTTCTGATGGCTTAATTATCGTTACCGTTTCTGTTACGTAATGGAAACGATAACCGAAAATGGAAATGACAATTTTGCTGAGTCGTGCCCATGTCTACCTGTATCTAGCATAGTCTCTGGTTTCCTCTTGTCGTCAGTCCTGGTAATCTACCTCGAGAAAGTGTATTCTTATTTTATTTTTTTATTTTATTTTATTGCATGCACACACATTCACCTTTCATCAGGATTCACGACCACCACCACCACTGCAAGTGTTTGTACCACCGGCAGAAGGTTGGATGAGCGTTGGTCAGTTCAGAGAGAGAGAGAGAGAGAGAGAGACAGACAGACAGACAGACAGACAGACAGACAGACAGACAGACAGACAGACAGACAGACAGACACAGAGAGAGATATCCAGCCTGCAAGGAGGGAAAAGAAGGGAACCCAATGTGTGTGTGGGGGGGGGGTGAGGGAGCTGTGTGTGCACACCTGGATGCATTTCAGTTTGACTCTAGAGCATACAACAAAATGCCAAATTTGTGCTGGGAAAAATTCAGTCAGATGCCTAAAGTAGACGGCTATAGGGCCTAGAGTAGAGATAAAATGCAGCCTTATAGAGCAATGATGTTTAGAAACAAGAAGGGGTTTCAGAGGGGGTGGATAAAGGCTTAAGATGGACCCTTGGAGACCCGGATGGAAAGAAAGAGGGGAAAGCATCCTGTGGTGAAGGTAACTCATCCCTACTCAGTTATATTGAAGCTCTTATAGAAGATCTTCCCATTACGCACAAAGGGATAAAGGAAATCTAAATTTCCTTCTGGCAAAACAGATCTTATATACAGTAGACCCTCGTATAACGGAGGGTTTGTTCAACGGAAAAAAAACCCCTCCCCCCCGCGGCCACCTCCGTCCACCACCTCCGGCCGCCCGGGAAGAGGACGGGGCGGTCAGGGAAAGAGAGGAGGGGAGGGGAGGGGCAGCAGGCACGGAGGGGGGCGGGCCAGGGAGGGCCCCGTGGCCTGGACCTGCACAGGGTCCTCCGCCTCCCCCCCCCCCGCCCCATGCTGAGGTTCCTCCCCCCTCCCCAAGACCCCGGGCCAGCGGGAAAATAATAGGTGAATGGGGAAACAAAAAGGTTGGGGAGCACTGCTCTGGCAGCATACAACAAAATGCCAAATTTGTGCTGGGAAAAATTCAGTCAGATGCCTAAAGAAATGGCTATAGGGCCTAGAGTAGAGATAAAATGCAGCCTTATAGAGCAATGATGTTTAAAAACAAGAAGGGGTTTCAAATAAAGCTCTAGATGGACCCTCACCTCCCGGATGGAAAGAAAGAAGGGAAAGCATCCTGTGGTGAAGGTAACTCATCCCTACTCAGTTATATTGAAGCACTTATAGAAGCCCCAGAGGCAGGGGATAAAGGAAATCTAAATTTCCTTCTGGCAAAACAGATCTTATATACAGCCCTCGAGGGTTTGCACCCCAGCATCTGCGGTGGTGGCCTCCGCCACCACCTCCAGCTGTAGGTGAGTGTGTGTGTGTGTGTGTGTGTGTGTGTGTGTGTGTGTGTGTGTGTGGGGCGAGCCAGTGGGGTGTCCCCGAGGAGGCCACCTGCGTGAGTGCCTTCCGCCGGATGCTGAGGTTCCTCCCTGCAAGAGGTGAGCAAAGGGGGAGGTGATGGGGACGCGGGGAGGGGCTGCTATGGAAATCGCAAGGCCGCCCGGAGGGGAAAGGGGGAAAATACGTCACATCACCTCCGGGATGGCGGGTGGGGGGTGGCAGGCCACCGCCAGAGGATGCTGGGGGTTCCGGGCGGCATCCGCGACTGCGGCCTGCCACCCCTCCCCTGCCTGTGTGTGTGCCTCCGGTGTGTGTGTGTGTGAAGTGAGCGGGGAAATTGTGTGTGTGTGTGTGTGTGTGTGTGTGTCCCGCCGTCTGTCCTTCCGCCCCAGGCCTAGGGGCACACCCCACTCCTTCCCCCCACCCCAAGAGGTGAGCGGGGGGATTCCCGGCCCGACCTCCTGCGGCCACCTGGGAAAGAGGAAAGGAGGGAGGAGAGAGGAGGGGTGGCAGACACGGAGGGGGGTGAGCCGGGGAGGGGCACTCTTACCTGGCACCTGCACGGGGTCCACCGCCCGCCCGCCCCCTCGCCCAAAAAAAAACTAGCGCCGCATTGAACACATTGGAACGGATTAAATCCAGTTTCAATGCATTCCTATGGGAAATTAGAATTTGTATAACGTAATTTGATTTGGAACGAATTAATTACATTATACAAGGTACCACTGTATTTTGAAAATGTAAAATCCTATCCATTCCTTTACCAGAGGCAAAAGTACAAGGATGAATGTACAGGGACAGCAGTGCCTCTTTCAAAGTAGCTTTGGGTCCCTCCACATTTAAGCCTCTATTTACAATTAGCTAATAGGTGAATAAGTTCAGCAGTTCTGCTTCCCTTCAAACTAGCATCATTTATGAACTGGCAGTGCCTTGACATGGCTAATATATTTTTACAATATCCACTCCCAATATTCAGCTAAGATCCCTAGTAAATATGAATAAAACACTTAATATTTAGATATGCTCCCTTTTAAATATATCTTATTTACAGTATTCTTTTGCTATCTAAAATACAAAACAAAACCTATAACTAAACTTAGAAATTAAATGCTGATTTTAAGTGAGGAATTATATTGTATTCTCAAAGGTTTTCAGAGCCAGGATGTGATACCTGTTGTGAGTTTTTGGGCTGTTTAGCCGTGTTCTGGAAGTTTTCTTCCTGATGCTTCACCAGACTCCGTGGCCGGCATCTTCAGAGTCCAGTGAAGAGGCCAGCCACAGATTCTGGAAAAATATCATGAAGAAAAACTTCCAGAGCATGGCCAAACAGCCCGAAAAACTCACAACAGGTATGAGGAATTGTATTGTTTATTTTATTTGCCAAGAAATATCTATTCCACAGAGAATTCAGGCCAGCGTGTATTCAAGTCCAGCCCTTGCCTAGGAGCCACGGTGAGCAATTAACCTCCCAATCTTTGGCTTCACAGCCAGATACATATTTACTTATTTCTTTATTTACCAATTTACCGCCCTTCTTCCCAAAGGAACTCTGGGCAGTTAACAGCAATGATAACAAGACCAAACACACACACACACACACACACACACACACACACACACACACACACACACACACACACACACACACACACACACACACGCACGCACGCACGCACACACGCACACGCACACGCACAAACTACAACAAATGAAAAAATAATAGATAAAATACTCGGCAAGACAGCATGACAGAATTAAAAATAAAACTAAAGGTTACCAAATGCCTCTCTAAAAAGCAGGGTCTTAAGTGCTTTTTTGAAGGACTGTACTAGGTGCAACTCACTTGTCAGATGGTTCCAAAGCAAGAGGCAAACCATAAACAATTTGAAAACAGTTTTAGAAAACGAGGAAGAAATGAGGAAATAGAACAGAGAGAATTCATGCAGTAAGTCAAAAGAAAACCATGAGCATTGGTCCCGAAAAGCTTGATTAACTTGGTTCTCAGATGATTTCTCACTGTATTTATTGTATTGTATTGTATTGTATTGTATTGTATTGTATTGTATTGTATTGTATTGTATTTAGTCATTTGCTTACTTTTTATTATTTTAGTTATGTTGCAAATGTAACTGTTTTGCTGTATAATATCAGTCGTCTAGAGTATCTTTGTTATGAGGTAAACTTGGAGGTAAATTCACTAAAATAAATCAGTAGTTTATTTAATGCACTAACTTCTATATTTAATTGTTTTGAAGATGTTTGCTGTTTCTTATTGATATTAGAAGAGCACTCCAACCCATACCTGTTGCACCATTCTTGGTTAGCATTCTGGTTAGAATTAAAAAAGGTGCATATTTGAACTTAAAGTATTATTCTGCTACTGCTGTGGTGGTTGTCGATGATACAGTTATTTATTTATCTTGCAGCTCCATCCCCTAAAAGGAAAAAAAAATCTATTGCTTCCCTTGACTTACTCCTAAAGGGCCACGTGGATCTGGGCAACATTTTGTGTCTTTGAGAGGCCAGACTTAAGTTGTCGGATAACGGATGATGTGCCACCGCCTCAGCGCCTCCAAGCACTGTTAGATCAGCACTCTGCCCGATTGTTGGTATGGTAACGGCCCTTTATTTAGTGGGACACACCATCCATATCGCTGTCTGGCTATTTGTACTTGTCTAATTATTATTACTCTTTGCATTTTCTTCCAGTGGATGAGTAATGGAGGAGAGTTAGAAGGAAGGGAAGGTGCAGGGGAAAGAGAGCAGTGATTTGTGGAATAGGTATCTTGTCTCTGAGAGGGGAACATTTATCTTGTTGAGCATCAACTACAAGCAGAAAGCTATGGAGGAGAATCTGATGTATGTACATGTACATTTAGGCTGCATCTCTGTCCTTACATGCATACATACAACAAATCTGTGGTTGACCCTCTTTAGGGTAAAAGAGAATATGTTTTCCAGCAGGACAAAATTCAAGCTTTTTTTTTTTTTTTTTTGAAATTTCCACTTATACTGATGCAAACTGCACAAACGTCCAAAGTAGTGGGCTTTATACCGCCTTTAAAAGGATTTGTTAGAATTCTGAGGGTACAGGTTGTAGGTCTACATCTAAAGAGTTCTCAGACAACGTTCCACAATGTGAGGTTGTAAAACTTTTTGAAAAGCAAGGCAACGTTCAAAAGCGTACACAGAGCTTGGAGGTAACAAGTTATGCGTAACAACACTTGCGTTTGGGGTCAAGGACGTTATTTTCGGAAAGTAAGGTAAAGACTGAAAATAGCATTGCCTATTTTGAGAAGCAGCCTTCCTTCCAAAATAGATTGAAGACTATTAGGGAAGCCATGGGTGGGATGGAGTTAGGGTTTTATTTGTTTTTTTTTTAAAAAAATTTAAAATCCAAAAAAAGAGCAAAAAGATAAAGGATGGTGGGAATTGCAATTGAGCAGTAGCTAGAAGGCATTCCCACTACTGTGTAGTGGATAAGTATGAAGGATTAGGACTCAGGATCCCTGAGTTCAAATCTCTTCTCAACCATAGAACTCATCAGGGGAATGGAACTGGCAAAAACACTGCTTAATATCTCACTTGTCTTGAAATGCCTATTAGGGCCCCCATAAGTCAGTTCTGACTCGACAGCACATAACAATAACAGTAGCTAGAAGGCTAAACATTCATCAGCCATATCTCTAAACTCACTGAGTAATGAATGACTTTGAGATGTTCTACAAGAATTTTTCTGCCAAGATATGACTTTGATACCCTTGTGATTTCTTTGGCATTACCTTTTATCGACTCATGGGCAAAGTATCAATAACATATATAGATTTTTTTATTTTATTGAATGTGTGTGTTTTAAATGCATTTCTAGTAAATATATTAGATTACATTTAAATGCAATTCTAATAAATATATTAAATTAAAAGAATGTACAGAAGAGTTTCCTGTGATGCAACTATTGGCTGAAAAATTCTACTGACTGTATGTTTTGGCCCAATGGCTTTGAGTAAAGAAGCATGGTGTTTTTTTTTGTGTGTGCTGTTACATGTACAGTATCTTTTTCAGAAGAACTATGCTGGACAATTTCTTTTCTTTTCTTCTCAAGAAGGAAATGAAGGGCAGGACATGGATTCTTAACTCTTAATTTGTTTTTCTCATGGAAAGCATATTTTATATCTAATTGATTTCAGGGGTCCATTATCTCCTGTTATGTAAGTGTAACATCTGAATTTTCTTTGTGTCTTTGTCCCCAACACCTCTAGAAGGGCAAGGGCTGGAAATGTTGCATGTATGAATAATACTGATTGCTCAGTATTGAAAAGTAGGTAGGTTAGATCTAGAAATCAGTTTCCTTTGGGGTGCCTGAATGGTTTAACTTGTCTGGGAGGCAGGGGACTCCCTTGGCTTGGACATGCTACTTCCTATGGAAAGCATGGAAATGCATGATAGATGGATAGTTTCTGTTGGTGGAGATTGGGTTTTGAGACATATGGGTTATACACCCACAAAGAGGACTCCCCTAGGACAGTGGCTTTTACAACTGGCTTGCAGAAACCCAATCTTCACCCAAACCTGAAGGGATTGTAGAGGAGACTCAAACAAAGCTTCTCTGCAAGTTTGGTGACTGTGGGTATGTTGAGGGGAGGACTTTCAAGGGCCCCCTCTTTGGGGACGCTTATCTCAGACACTAGAAATCCAGTCTTTACCAAACTTGAAGGGATTGTAGAGGAGGGTCCAGGTGTCTCTAGTTGCCTTGGGGGCCACTTTATATCCTGATGAATTGACAAATTTAAAAAGCTAAAAATTCATCAATTTGTATTTGTTGGGGTATCAATTCATATGAATACAAATCAGTGTTTAGCCATTTTTAACATATTTTGCCATTCATATTTTAATTCATGCCTATCTCTAGTATTCATGCCCATCTCTAGTGGACAGTTTTAGTAATAGATCTTGAAAATATTTTTTCTATACATATATTTTCTTTTATCATGCTGTTATCTGCAGTTTTCACCATCTATGGGGGACGAGGACTTGGAAGCAGTCCTCGTGGATTTGGGGGTCCTCCGGTATAGATGGCTGGAATTTGTAAAGGTAAAGAATGATTGGTTATGGGATAGGAGGTGATAAATGCATTCAGTTTTCTTCTATAAAAATAATTATCTGTCTATAGAAAATTAAGTGTGGTCACTGCTTCAATACCCCTCCCAAAAGGTGTTACCACCAAAAGGAGACCATGGAGGGCAAAGAATACCAAAAAGGGGACGTTTTTTGCAATTTCCATCTGTGAATTTAAATTATTAGGAGCAAACAAAATCACAATTAGACATTGTAATAATTTAAGTGAGAATATTCTACTGCTCAGTATATTGCTGAAAGCTGGGACTCAGCATTGTAAGGAAGATGGGATAGAAATCAAATAAAAATCAAGCAGTCAGTCAAAAAAGCATATTGTTTAATATATGTCCCATGCCATGTATTTACTGCAGCACATTAAAAATGAACACATATAGAAAGGAAACAAACACTGATCATTACAATTTTGTCATGCAAAGGAGCTAGGCGACAACCAGTTGTTTCTGAGCAATGCTCTAAACTGCTCTCAGATCTTGACTCCTAGAAATGATGTCATGTCTGAAGGTCACACAGAATTGACATACCATGCCTTATTGTTTATCAGTAAGGTAAGTGTGCATAGTTTGCATCTTTTCTTACAAAATGTCTGGAACCTCCCCCCCCCAAAAAAAACCACAATTTCACTAAAAAAATGAGAGATTAGATCAGTGGTTCTCAACCTGTAGGTCCCCAGATGTTCCAGGACTGCAACTTCCAGAAATCCTGGCCAGCTCAACTAGTGATTAAGACTTCTGAGAGTTGCAGTCCAGGAACATCTGGGGACCCACAGGCTGAGAACCACCGAATTAGATATATTTACTGATAGAATCCTCTGAGTTCCATTTGTCAGCGTAACTCAGTGGGGAGCACGGTGAGCATTGCACATCACCCAAAAGGAGGACAGCTTCTCAAGTGGAGAAATATTCAGTGTTGTGAGTTTTGATGTGAAATGGTTCAGTCCAGAATTTGCAAGTAGGAACATGGCCAAGAAAGAGAGGGAGTTCAAAGCTTTCATATGATGGCTTGCTTTTTAGTCCTCAGGCACAATCTGTTCTGACAACTCAAGTTCTTTCTTTCTTACTAGGAAATCTGTTTTATCTAGCCCATGTGTAAAGAATTACTGTGCTTTAGCAGGTGGGTGCGTGGGGGATACTGAGATTGCTGTACAGTAAAATTTATATTGCCTTTGGTGGTGGGGAATCAATGCACTGGGTGCATAATAGATGTTTCTCACTGTCTGGTAAATGAATTAGAGCGTGCCTGTTGTCTGAATTAGCCAGCAATTACAACTCACGTAGCTGGTGATAGAGAGGGTTGTGAGCGTAGAATTTCATAGGCTTCACTGAATGTTGCCTCACAGCCCCTCCAACCATACCTAGGTAGTAGGATGGGTACATGACAATGAGGACAAAAGACTTCAGATGAAAAGGCCCCAGTATGGGCTTTCTGTAGGGCAAAATGAGCTAACAAGCAGTTATGATGTTATTATGAAAGATGGCGTTACAGCACCAAAAATATTGATTGGACCCATGGCTATGGCAAAGCATTGAAAGAAATAAAGAATGAGGGTGAAATCAATATATGCATCTTTAGACCTATTTATGGCTGGGAGATTTCTCTGTTTCCCCTTTCTGTTCAATATAGTATAATTTACCTTCATAAAGTGCTCAGTGTCAAGGGTCCATTATTGGAGTAATCAGTTTTGATTAGTAGAGAAAAGGGTACAAAATTGTTTAGCCTCTAGAAAGAGCTGTGAAAAGTGAGTAAACTATGCTTGACAGCACCTAGTGCAGTTAGAATGTATACTTACTTTGATTCCAGTTCTTTATGACTTTCCTTGATCTTGAGCATCTATTGGCTTGTGGTAGTGGTGGTGGTGGTGGTGGTGGTGGTGGTGGGAATATAATAGGAAATGGGCTGTGGTAGGTGGGAGGAGAGAGGGAGAAAAAAAGATAATTGAGATTTGTTGGATCCTATTTTCCCCACATTTAAATATTCTAATGCAAGTTGGTGGCTGCTGTGTTTCGGTGAGCCAGCATTTAGCTTTCAGATTTATTTTGGAGAAACTCAGTGTATTCAGAAGATGACCAAGGATGAAGCGTTTTGCTTTTAGAATTCCTCCTTTGTTTGATAATTTTGTGGAAAGACAGCCAAAGTTTCCATGAGAAAAAATGAGGTAGGAGAAATAGAACTTGACTTGCATGTGGGAATCCCAGATACAAATGCCCATCTGGTTGTTGTTGTTCAGTCATTCAGTCATGTCTGACTGTTCGTGACCCTATGGACCAGAGCTCGCCAGGCCTTCCTATCTTCCACTGCCTCCCGGAGTTTGGTCAAATCCATTCTGGTTGCATCGATGACACCGTCCAACCATCTCATTCTCTGCCGTCCTCTTTTCCTTTTGCCTTCAATCTTTCCCAACATCAGGGACTTTTCCAAGTCCTCCTCTCATCTTATGAGGTGGCCAAAGTATTGGAGCCTCAGCTTCATATCTGTCCTTCCATTGCACTGTTTGTTCAAGAAGGCTCTCCAGTCTCTCCTCGCTATTCTTTTGAAGTCTGCATTCAGTTTTCTGTATCTTTCCCTCTCTACCTTGCATTTTGTGTCCCTTCTCTCCTCCGCTATTTGTAGGGCTTCGTTGGACAGCCATTTTGCTTCCTTACAATGTTAGAAGCCTTCATCCACAGTTCTTCGGGCACTCTATCCATCAAATCTAGTTCCTTAAATCTATTCTTCACCCCCACTGTGTATTCATACGGGTTTTGACTTAGATTGTACCTAACTAGCCCAGTGGTCTTCCCTACTTTCTTCAGTTTAAGTTTGAATTTTGCTATAAGAAGCTGATGATCTGAGCCGCAGTCAGCACCAGGTCTCGTTTTGACTCTAACCCACCAGGTTAGATTCATGTAACATGGGAATGATGGTGTCAAACTTGGGTTGTCATCTCCATTTTCTGTGTGGATTGATACTCTCACTGTTGGTACAGATGAATAACTGTGTTTGCTCAGTCTTGTGGGCAGGCATGTTTTACCAAGAAAAAGCAGCAGAGATTAAGTTGCTTGCTCAAGAGCAGAATTGTTGGTGGAAAGACCTTTGTTGTTTGAAACTGAGCCCCTTCTCACTAGCTAGAAAACCTTTTTTTTTCAGGTGACAGTCTCCTACTAGACTAAGTGAGGTGGTAACCTCAGGCAGTAGAACTGGGATATTATAAGAGGGCAACAAACTCCTGGTTATTAGCTAGAATCCTTTCAATGTTTATATAAGGCTTGCACAACTTGCTGTGGCTAATTGCTGATAACTGACCAGGTGCCAGGGTTTACCTTCACTGTGCCTGACTAGGCCCATGACCAAAACATAACTTAGCTCTGGCAAGTTATGCAAATATCACATATAAGGTAACAATATTCTTATATTGCCTCCCAGAGTTTGGTCAAGTCCAAGTTAGTTGCATCGATAACACCATCCAACCATCTCATTCTTTGCCGTCCCCTGGTGATTACTGTTATATATTCTTTGCTGTCCCCTGGTGATTACTGTTTATATATATGCACGAAACGTCGCCAGAACAACCAGATTTCTACACGGGAAGAAACCCGAATCCAGCCTAACATGCATATATATATATATATATATATATATATATATATATATATATATATATATATATATATATATATATATATATATATATATATATATATATATATGCATGTTAGGTGGATTCGGGTTTCTTCCGATGTGTAGAAATCTGGTTGTTTTGGCTAATTGTTTAAACTCACTCGTCATCTTCAGGCTGGTGTTCTGGCTTCTTTCTTCTTGAAGCAAAGTGTGGTCTCAGTTGAAGTCCTTCTATAAATACTGCTGGGGGGTGTGGTTTGCTTGCTCTGTTGCTGATTGTAGGTTCCTTTGTTCCTTTGTTCTTTTGTGATCTGCTGTGTGGCTGAGGCGATCGTTAAGGGATTAACTGCTGATGGCTGTTTAGATGGCTTTTACATGCTGGTGGGTTAGATGGCTGGTAGGTTCTGGCAGTATCCTGGGCTTTGGTGGAGTGGGGTCCTGTGTCTTGTGAATTCATTTTGGTCTGGCTACGTGTCTGTGGTCTCCCAATGTTTTTTTGGGTGTGTGTGAGTGTGCTCCATGTGGTGACTGGAGTGGGGTGCCGCAGTAGATGGTGCAGTCGTGGTTTTGTTATTGGATGGTGGTTTCGTTTCATCTGTGGGAAGGGTCTGGGTTTGTGTTTGGTGTGGATGGAAGGTGGTGGCATCTTGTGTCCTTTTGGACCTGGTGTCAGTCTTTGTGACAGAGGCTCGTCTGTTGACCAGGGCTAGTTTCCAGATGTCAGGCAAGGTGTCATCACGTTTATTCATGTTGTTTGGGTGCTTCTCTAGATTATTCGACTGTTGAAGTGTTCAGTTTTGGAGATGAGTTTGGTTCTTTCAAAGTCAATTTCATGACCTGTTGTTTTTATGTGCTAGAGGAAGATTTTCTTCTTTTTTGACTGCGTTCTTGTGTTCTGCGATGCGTGCGCTTATTCTCCTGTTTGTTTGTCCGATGTATGTGGCTGGACAGACTTTGCATGGTATTTCGTAGACTCCTTGGTTTTCTAGCTCAATCTTGTCTTTGGGGTTTCTTAAGATGTTGGCTATTTTTTGGTCGGTGCAAAAGGCTGTCTTGATATTGTGTTTGTGGAGAATTTTGCTGATTTTGTCTGTGGTGCCTTTGATGTAATTGTTCTCTTCTGTTTCTTGGTTCTTGGGGGTGTTTCCTTTTGGATTAGTTTGGTGATGGTGTTTTTTTGGAATCCGTTCCATGTGTAATTCAGTTTTTAGGTGGTCTTTGTCAGCGGGCGTTTGGTTCTGGAGATGAGGGTTTTTGCTACGGAGTTGATCTGTGCAGGGTGGTGGTGTGATTGTGCATTTAAGTAGCGGTTTGTATGTTTTTCTGGTAGATGGTATGTCCTAAGGAGCCGTCGGGTTTTTTGTAGATTAGGACCAACTTCCCTTCCTGGACGTCCAATCTACAAAAACCCCGACGGCTCCTTAGGACATACCATCTACCAGAAAAAACACATACAAACCGCTACTTAAATGCACAATCACACCACCACCCTGCACAGATCAACTCCGTTCATCTCCAGAACCAAACGCCTCGCTGACAAAGACCACCTAAAACTGAATTACACACTCTCTCGAATGTTTTAATTGCGAACGGATTCCAAAAAAAACACCATCACCAAACTAATCCAAAAGGAAACACCCCCCAAGAACCAAGAAACAGAAGAGAACAACGGCACCGCCCTCCTCCCTTACATCAAAGGCACCACAGACAAAATCAGCAAAATTCTCCACAAACACAATATCAAGACATCCTTTTGCACCGACCAAAAAATAGCCAACATCTTAAGAAACCCCAAAGACAAGATTGAGCTAGAAAACCAAGGAGTCTACGAAATACCATGCAAAGTCTGTCCAGCCACATACATCGGACAAACAAACAGGAGAATAAGCGCACGCATCGCAGAACACAAGAACGCAGTCAAAAAGAAGAAAAATCTTCTCTCTCTTCCAGCACATAAAAACAACAGGTCATGAAATTGACTTTGAAAGAACCAAACTCATCTCCAAAACTGAACACTTCAACAGTCGAATAATCATGGAAGCCATTGAAATAGAGAAACACCCAAACAACATGAATAAACGTGATGACACCTCCCGCTTGCCTGACATCTGGAAACTAGCCCTGGTCAACAGACGAGCCTCTGTCACAAAGACTGACACCAGGTCCAAAAGGACACAAGATGCCACCACCTTCCATCCACACCAAACACAAACCCAGACCCTTCCCACAGATGAAACGAAACCACCATCCAATAACAAAACCACGACTGCACCATCTACTGCGGCACCCCACTCCAGTCACCACATGGAGCACACTCACCACCCCAAAAACATTGGGAGACCACAGACACGTAGCCAGACCAAAATGAATTCATAAGACACAAGACCCCACTCCACCAAAGCCCAGGATACTGCCAGAACCTACCAGCCATCTAACCCACCAGCATGTAAACAGCCATCTAAACAGCCATCAGCAGTTAATCCCTTAACGATCGCCTCAGCCACACAGCAGATCACAAAAGAACAAAGGAACAAAGGAACCTGCAATCAGCAACAGAGCAAGCAAACCACACACCCCCCAGCAGTATTTATAGAAAGACTTCAACTGAGACCACACTTTGCTTCAAGAAGAAAGAAGCCAGAACACCAGCCTGAAGATGACGAGTGAGACCTCGTCGAAACGTCGCCAAAACAACCAGATTTCTACACGGGAAGAAACCCGAATCCACCCTAACATGCATACCTATACCCGTGAAAATCTACGAAAACAAATATATATATATATATATATATATATATATATATATATAAAGGGTGTTTGTGGCATTTTATACTCCATGGATCAAACAAAATTGGTCAGTCTTGAGTACTATGACTCTCGGCTTCAAAGGCTAGTGTGTGGTCTTTGAAACTTTGTGCCACAGCAAAAATGAATCTTGGGCCAACCCCAGAAGCTCAGCAAGAGTGCTGTTCAATTGATGTCTGACGCTACTTATTTACATGATAGGTTCAGACATTATACATTAATAGGCACAGACTTGCAGCTATAATTAATATCTTACTGAATCCACACCTGAAATGGAAGCCTATCAGCAACTCTAAGGGACTTGGGGTGAAGTAGCGTGGCTTTTAGTGATTTCAGCAGTGATTTCAGCTCTTAGACATAGCAGGCTAGAGACAGCTTCTAGTGTAACAGCTCTTTATTCAGGGAGAGAACAAGACTGGGGACTGGGAAGAGAGAGCTACTTTTATAGGAGCCAGGACTGGCTAGGAAAAGATACATTTTGGAGGGAACAATTACAACCAATCACAAAGCTGCCTTTTGGCAGAGACCAATAGGATTGAGGATCCAAATGCAGCAACTTGAATAAACCAATAGGCCTGTTCCCTTTGGAACAGGAACAGAAACCAATAGGAATACAGATCAATACACAACATGGGGTTTCACAAATACCATCCCAGATTAGAATTAAATAATTGAAACTAAACAAAACTAAACATGTTAATGTGAACATTTCACCCACTTTGATCTCCTGGTACATGGTGTAGAGGTAAGAAAAATAAATATGTTTCATCCCAGCAATACCTTGGTTTAAGAATGCCCAGTTAAAGAAAAACTCAGTTTAAGAAAATAAATTATTGGAAATGGGGATGCCTCAGTTTAAGAATTTTTTTCAGTGGAATGCCCTGGTTTGTCTTTTTTCCTGACCTCTGGAATGGATTAATTGGTTTTCAATGCATTCCTATGAGAAACTGTGTTTCAGTTTAAGAATTTTTCACAATAAAAAATGGCCCAGGGAATGAATTAACTACTTAAACTGAGATACCATTGTATTGGGTTTAAGGATTCCTGTGTTTGATTCTGAACCCCACCTCCACTGAAATGCACATTTTTTGTGGTGCAGTTTATCCACTTTTAAACGTAACAGATAGCATGAACAGCTTTAAATGCAAAATTGTGAAAGTGTATTTGGACACAGAAAAACTTATGAAAAATAATGAAGTAGTCCTATAGGTGCCACAAGACTATTTCTGGCACCAGAATCTCTTTGACAACAAACTACAGTTTGCTGTAAAAAATACTCTCTAACTTTTCTGGTCATCATACATCATCATTTGAGTGCTCTAAAACAGTAGTCTCCAAGGAAAACCATCATCCACAGAACTGAACTGCCTGTTGCTCTATGGGAAAACATTTAATTTGCAGATGTGCTTCTGGAATTCTGTAAAATGTCTGGTGTATGACAAATTGCAGAGTATAATCAGTAGAATAAGATTATTAGCCTGTAATAGTCACATGGGCTGAAAAATACTGTAGTTAGATGGATGATTTTAAATTCACCCCCTCTCTCTCTCTCTCTCTCTCTCTCTCTCTCTCTCTCTCTCTCTCTCTCTCTGTGTGTGTGTGTGTGTGTGTGTGTGTGTGTGTGTGTGTGTGTGTGTGTGTGTGTGTGTGTGTGTGATGAGGATTCAGGACCCCTTAACACTTACTTCTAGATTTTGTCTTTCTTTACTGAAATAGATATAATATTTAGCAGGAACAGTTAGCTACCCTTTCAGGCTGAAGGACTACCTTCCCTTAACAACAACAATACCCCTGTATTAATTTCAGCCTTCCTTTACATAAATATTCAGTTAAGAGAGTGGGGGGAAGGAGGCAAGGTGGAGCCCCTGGGAGGTCCATGCAGGCAGACCTGTATCAGCAGCACTAAGGCTCACAGAGGTGCGCAGGGTCACTTGCAGTTGTAAAATTTTAATGCCATTATAAAATTGACAGTAACTTTTGAGTGCATAAGGGCTGTCTGTATATATAATTAGAGCTTTTAAATTCTGGTTTGAGACTCCCACCTTCTCTGTAGCTGCCTATGCCTAACTAAAGCACATATAAAGTCACAAATACCAGGGAAAACATAATCTAGATTTTAGTTGATTGACAGACCTAGTCTGAGGAGAATGACAAGGTAGTACAGTACTGATCTGTGGAGTATGTTTTCAAGGTATGTGGCAAGCATGTAGCCCTCTGTTATTACTGGGATAGGACTACTTTAGTCTGTGGTTGCAGAAATAGCAATCTTGTGAAACATGAGGCAATAACCAGTTTTCTTTGGGATGAACTGCATTGACGATATACTACTCCATCAGATGAAGTAATTTTGTTGTTTCTAACTCCCCCTGCCGATACCCATAATGGCATAAACATGTACCCTGTCTTTCTCTCAGCCACTAGCAACACTACCTGAATATTCATATATATTCATTTCCTAATATGTGACCCTGTACAATGAAGCAATTGCTCATTGAGCTAAAAAGAATGGGTGCCTCAATATTTTATTCTAATTTATTCTAGTTTTATTGAATCTTCTTCCTTTTCAATTTAAATAAATGACTCTATAAATAATAGCATTGCATTTATCTCAGAAATTAATATGTTAATTAACTTCTCAGGCCAAAATAAACTGCATCCATTCAAGGACATAAGTTGTTTAAGTTATCAAGTCAGTAATGTGACAGAATGTTGTAGCTGTGATCTAAATCATCCTAGGAGCCTGTTCTTCAGATTAACAGTCTTAAAGATAACAAGGTAACACTGAAGAAAATATATCTGGAACAACCCTGGGCATTTTGTGTGTGGGTGTCTGTGGGTGTTTTTTTTAAATAAATTTCATTGTATGAGTTTAGGTGTATAGCCTGTTGGATGCAAATAAACATCAATTTTAGCAGTATTTATTACTTATGTTAAGATGTAACTCATCTTTCTGATACCCCAGCTTTAGCGCTGTACACAATAATTTGTTCCAGAGTTTTAAAAATATTGTGGTTAGTTTTCTTCCGCTACACAGCAGAAGTGCAAGGATTTTCAGAGCAGAGTCATTGTCTATCAGATAATTCAGCACTCTCTCATTAACTGGCACTTACACTCTCAGTGACTCACTCTGAGACATTAGCTGTAGAAAGAATAAAAATATTTCACTCCTTATAGCTGGGAATAGAAAACAACAAAAAAACCTATACAAACAGCTGACAAACAACTCAACTGACTTCAGTAGTCGAGTCATGGCAACTGGACTTCTTACCTTGAGAGATTGAAATGTTTTGCTGCTCATTTAAACAGCTTCGTCCTCCATTTATCAAGCAGCCATTTCAACAATCCCCAGACAAATTAAGAACACTTCACACCTCCACCAACAAGGTCATGGCTAATGACTCATACTTTATGAGTATTGAGAACGTTGTAAAGGTGGGCTATTGTCCACCTAATGAGCCTATTGTCCACCCAACTAGCTTATTCAGTTCCCATGACTCAGCTTCCAGATACACTCACCTTGATGACTGAGAATCTTCACAGACATATTTCAATGAGAGGGAAAAATTTCAGCAGAGACATGGGAAGATTTGATTGGTTAGTGCTGGATAGATTTACAGTCACCCCAGCCAAACAAACTATAGGCATCATGCAAGTTTATAATACAGTGGACCCTTGTATAACAAACGGCTTGTATAACATAAAAAAAATCCAGAGATAGGGGAAAGTTGCTTAACATAATCGCCTATGGGGCAAATCTGTACCACATAAAAATGGGATCACTCTGTTTTCAATGCATTCCTATGGGAAATTTGTATAAAGGATAATTTGCTTAACATAATTTCATTTGGAACGAATTAATTCCTTTATACAAGGTACCACTGTACTCAACAATTTCAATAATTCTCAATTCAGTTGATACAAACGAAACTCACTTCTAAAAAAAATTCAAACCAACAGAAATTCGGATGAAATTATCATGCATGTGGTTGGAGATTCTTGTGCTTATCTAAGGGCCTTTTTACACGACCCCTAAGATCCGCTGGCCACTTAAATTCGGACCAGAGATCTTAGGGGTCCGTCGCTCTTCCTGTGTCCCCACCCCTCCGCACTTCCTGGCTGCTGGCTGCGTGAGGGGAGGGAGAAAAAGAGAAAGAAAAGCATGCCGCTCACCTCATTCTGCCTCTCGTCTCTGTAAAAGTAGCTCTTAAAGGGCCGGAGCCAAAAAACAACAAACAGAAGCAAGGAGAGCCCCGCACTCACTATCGTTACACAGGATCAAATAATTTTCACCTCCAAAGAGCAGGTACCTGAAAGCTGCGCTGGGGCACGCTAAAGTGGGCGTGGTCGCACTTAATTTCCTGTTAACTCTGGAGCTGGTGGGTAAACATTTTTAAGCTCCGGAGCTGGGAGCCATTTGCCCTGGAGTTTAGGGGTCGTGTATAAACGCCCTAACTTATAAGGTTGTTGAAAAGTGGGTGAACATGTCTTGTGTTTCATGTCACAGTTACTTCTATGGTGGTGTTGTCCAAGACCAGCAAGGCCTTGAGTGGGAGGTTCTAGTCCAGCAGGTACCATTTGAAAGAAGGACCAAACACATGCAAGAAAACAATTCCTACCAAGAAAAGCCTCCAACTGCTAAAATGAGCACACACACACACCCCCGCAAACCCATGGAACATAGTAAAACACATGCAAATGGCTCTAAGTAACCTAGCTTTCCTCTGGAATGCGCCAAGAAGAGAAAACGATAAAAGAACTAGGAAAAAAATACTGCAAAACCTGCTCCAAACTCCAAAATGCAACACCCTCCACCATACACCTTCTCACTCCTCACCTCATGCAACCCACAAATAATAGGGATATGATGCAGCCTGGGTACACCCTTTTCCCGCTATCCATGATGGAAAATTTGTTATCTGAGGCAACCTTACACCCAGAAATTCCCATTCATTCATTACCAGAGGCATATGTTTTCCGAGGTATTATGAGGTATTACTGTTTTGTGTGTGTGTGTGTGTGTGTGTGTGTGTGTGTGTGTGTGTGTGTGTGTGTGTGTGTGTGTGTGTCTAAAGACTGCTGAAACTGTTTCCTCCTGCCTTGAACCCATGATATCCAGTTGTAAGAGGAAATCAGAGTGGTAAAAAGATATCTTGCTCAGAGTAGTGCAGAGTTTTTTTTAAAGAAAGTAAAATGTCAGAGGACCCCTTGGTTGGCAAAGTTCAACTTTGATAATAAGACTGGTGACATTTGGATAATAAATCCATGAGCTTAAATACCTTGTAATCAAGGCCAAGAATTCAAAGGAAAGCACTAATGATCCAAGTATAGCCACCTTTAGGATTCAGAACATTTTTCATATACAACTGAACAGCCACCTGCAAGGGCAACCTGGCTTGCCATTACCTTGGATTCTTCTAGATAGACAGAGATGGAGAACAGAAGCATATTATCTTAGAACACAACTACAGGTTCCAGAGGCCTTTCAGCATCTATCCCCTTGTGGCCTTGTTGATACAAGATGCAGAACTGATCTAACTGACTTCTGAGGTAAAGAGAATACCTTTCATGAAGGCTCCCCTGTGTTGGTTCAGGTCTCTCATTGCTCCTTACAAGAAGATAAAAGACATGGATGGCTCTCAGAAATTACACTCTTTTTCCTGAGGCTGCACATATTGGGGCTAAACATAACTGCTAGACTAGTCACATCCATTCTTCATCATGGGTGTTTCTGTCCAGATTTGTGAAAATGGAACACTATATCTAAGTCTTTCACTATTGATGTGGCCAATACAAGATTCTACTTATATCATAAGGATTGCCTCCAGAGAGCAATTTATTACACTATTTCTTCAATAGATCTTGGTATTATTTGCTTACTAATCTTTTTAGATACACATATCATACTGCATGCAAGCATGCAAGACATCTGCAAATATGCTTGTGACACATACAAGAATCCCATGCAGGCAATGGACAAGCTGTAATGCTGAGTCAGATCAGCCTTTACAGTCCTGCTTAACAGATTGGCCTTTGTGGGTGCAGTGGCTGTTAGAGTGCCAAAGAGGGAGAAATGTGGCATTTAGGTACAGTCTCAGCATGCCACCTCTTCTCAAACTGATTATCAAAACTGCCACAGCACCAGGAAAAGATGCTCAAACTCGTCCCCTCTTCCATATCTAGTAATTATTAGCAAAGTGCAGTTCTCTCCAGAAGAGGATGCTTTTGTCTGGACAGCACAGAGACCTCCTCACAATGCTGAAATGTCAAAGTTTCAGGTAATCTGGGAAGGTGCCTTGCTAATTTTGGAACAGAAGGGAATGGCTACTGTCTAATATCTTGCTCACTGTTTGCACAGCAGCCGAAAGGCCATTAGCTTCACTTGGTTAAATTTCCTGATGGTAATATGCAGTTTCCTGACTCCTTATGGGCGATGGGAGCCAATGAACTGATAAAATCTAGGGCTTTCCCTCCCAGATTTCAAAGCAGGTTTTAATTAGCAATGGGAAGTTAAACCTTATGTGGCAATAACAAACACAATCTGCTGATCATCTCTCGTGCTCCATATTGCCACAAAGAAGACTAATTAATGCCCCAGCCTATGAGTGTAGGGAGAAATGAACGAAAGAAGCAACCAGGAACTTGTAAGAGGTGAATTAAATTGAAATTTAGAAACTTGTCTGAAGCTGAAAAGAGTTTGTCTCCATTCCTCTTTCTTTCTTTAAATTCCACCATGGGACTTAAAAACACACAGTGCTTTTCATTTATTGAAATATGGTGTACAACAATTCCAATTCCTCTCTGAAAACAATGGGATGAAGGTGTCATAAATCAGTTGTTGGACTGAATTCTATATGTTTCAGGGCCAAGAAGCTTTAGCAGGCTTGAAGCCACTCTATTCCTCAATTGTTATTTAAATATAAAAGTAAGGTTGTCAGTCAACGGAAGCTTCTAAACTGGTTAATAATGCCCCCTTATCCAACCAGCAATTTCACCAAATAAACTTGTGCATCATCTTAATTGACTTTTTAAAATAATAATCATGTGTGATCTAGAATTGTCTTTGGAGACTAGAAGAGTCCCTTATCCCCATGGAATACCAGTCATTTATTCCACTTAGTTTTCTATAAGGGAAAGTACAAGAAACCTCCTCTTTTTTTCATTAATCATGCTAACAGGAACAGGCCTGCAAACATTTTCTTTCTGGGAAAGCTCCTTTGCCTTTAACATTTGTGCAATCCAGAAAGCAAAGAATTGCAAGGATAGCATTAGGAGCAACGGGATGGGACAACAAAAGATGCTAAAGGCTACAAAAAGTATTCTGCAGATACCTGTGTAGCTAAAGAAAATAGTGACTCACCTTCTCCATGGGGACAAAGAAAAGGCAGAATGCTCAACTCCTTTAGCTCAGTCTTTTCTCAAAGACAGTTTATGATCCTCCAGGCATGTCTGAAATACAAGGAGTGGGGACAAGGTTGCAACTTGAGGTTGATAAACATATTCTCAAGGAATACCTGATTACTTTGAACAAGTTCACATCTTGAGGGATGAATGAACTGCATCCAAGGTTATTAAATGAACTGGCTGAAAAACACTCAGAACCACTGTCTATTGTTCTTTTTTAAATCATGGGAAGTGACTGCTGATCTAATTTTTTAAAAGCTCCAAAACAACTTAGCCCGATGGAACCCATCCAACTACCGTACTAGTTGTCCCACACTTTGGAACTGTGCATTCATTGTCTAATTTTCTTGTCTTTTCATTGCTATGGAACACTCAAGACTATGACCTACCAGTGCATAACATTGTTCTAGACTTGTGTCTGTGAAGATTCTCAGGCATCCAGGTGAGGTTATCTGGAAGTTGAGTCCTGGCAATTGGACTTCTTTTCTTGTAATATCAAAATGTTTCACTACTCATGTCAGAGGGAAGTTGGTGCAAGGCCTCCGATGTATAGTTCACCTTGTTTTCATGCCACCCTGGTTTGAATAGGCTTGTTAGGTGGACAATGGCCTGGGGTGTGTGGAAATCCCACCTATTCAACCATTCCCAGCACCCATTAAGTACGGGTCATTAGCTGTGGCCTTCCTTGTGCAGGTGTGAAGTGCTTCTGATTTGTTTGGAGATCCATGTAAGGGCAGCATGATAAGTGGCACACAGGTTACGTCTGTGAAGATTCTCAGTCATCCAGGTGCGTTTAACTGGGAGTTGAGTCATGGCTACTGGACTTCTTTTTTGAGAGATAGAAACGTTTTGCTGTTCATCCAAACAGCTTCATCGGTCTGAATACAGCTAGTGCAAGTAGTCCTTCTTATAGTCAGCTTGACCTCTTGTCCCCTGGTCTGATTGGCTCATAAGATGAACAATAGCCTGAATAGGCTCGTTAGGGAGACATTAGTGTCCATGGCCTTAGGTAAACAATGGCTTAAGGTGCTGAAACCCATCAAGAATGGGTCGTTAGCTGTGACCTTGGTGGTGAAGGCTCTTTGATTTGCCTGGGTACTTTGGAAAGTACAGCCTGATAAGTAGCAGATAGACTATGCCGGAGCCATAGGGACCATGACAGGAGATGTAAAGGACAAATGGGTGAAGAACCTCTCAAACAGGGAACTCACCCAGACAGAGAGAGAGGTCCTATCCAAAGGTCTAAATTTTGCTATCACACCCAAACAGGTTCCTGTTGTGGATTTCATCACAGCAACAGAATCAGCCATTCACAGCAACAATCTGCCAGCAGGAGAAGCAGAACTACTTAGGATAAAAGTCTCTGTTGCACTGTCCAGTGCTCAACCACCACCATCCAACCTCACCAGCCAAGAGAGAAGTGCTGTGACATCCCTCAGCAGGGATGAGAGCATCACAATTCTGCCTGCGGACAAAGGAAGGTGCACTGTCGTCCTCAATACTGTGGACTACCACGAGAAGGTTATCACACTTTTAGATGATCAACACACATGAAAAACTAAGAAGAGACCCCACCAGCAATTACAGGAAGAAAGTAATAGAATGCTTAAAACTCTTGGAGCAGGAAAACGCAATTGACAGGGTGACCTACCACCAGTTATATCCCGGAGAGACTTACAACATCGCAAAATACCTGGCAACTATCCTAGCCCCACTGGTTGGACACACGGACCACCACGTACACAACTTAGAAGAGTTTGTTTCTAAAGTCAGGGAGCTCAAACTGGATACAGAGGAAACCATGGTATCCTTTGATGTTACATCACTCTTTACCAGCATATCCACCACTGATGCACTAATAATGGTTAAGAGAAGATTAAGAGAAGACAGCACCCTCACCTCCAGAAGCCGCCTCAACCCAGACCAGATATGCCTGCTCCTGGACCTGTGTCTGAACACCACATATTTCATGTACAGAGGGGACTTCTACAGACAGAAGCATGGTTGTGCCATGGGTTCCCCAGTGTC
This sequence comes from Phrynocephalus forsythii, assembly GCA_029282475.1. Classification (NCBI taxonomy): domain Eukaryota; kingdom Metazoa; phylum Chordata; class Lepidosauria; order Squamata; family Agamidae; genus Phrynocephalus; species Phrynocephalus forsythii. The sequence continues at coordinate 98,360,125 of JAPFRF010000005.1, forward strand.
ACCAATTGTAGCAAACTTATACATGGAAGAAGTGGAGAAGAAGGCACTCAACACCTTCCCAGGGACAACACCATCCCACTGGTTCAGGTATGTAGATGATACCTGGGTGAAAATAAAGACTCAGGAAGTACAGGCCTTTACAGACCACATCAACGCAGTGGATCCTAATATTAAGTTCACTAGGGAAGACACCCAAGACAACAGGCTGGCTTTCCTGGATTGTGCAGTCATCATCAGACCTGACCGTGGCCTGGGAGTAGAAGTTTACAGGAAACCCACCCACACAGATCAATACTTACTGTTTGACTCCCACCATCCATTACAACACAAACTAGGAGTCATCAGGACCCTAAGCCACAGAGCAGAGAGCATCCCCACCTCCTCAGAAGCCAAGAAGAAGGAAGACAGGCACCTGAAGATAGCCCTTAAAGCCTGTGGATATCCAAGGTGGGCCTTCAACAAAGCAGTGGGCCATCCCAGAAGAACAAGGGATCAGTCTGAGACCCAGACCCGACGGAAGAACCTGGTCATTCCTTACATGGCGGGAGTGTCGGAGAAGCTTAAAAGGATTTTTGGCAAACACGACATCCCTGTTTATTTCAAACCCAGGAACACACTAAGGCAGAGACTTGTCCACCCAAAGGATCCGATACCAAACCATAAAAGGAGCAATATAGTATATGCAGTGAAGAGTGTTCAGACCTCTACATCAGAGAAACTAAACAGCCGTTAAACAGAAGAATGGCCCAACATAGGAGGGGTCACAGCTCAGGACCAGAATCAGCAGTACACCTCCATTGTCATGGTCAGACCACTTTCTGGTCAAGTTTAGGCTATTAGCTTCTTCTGCCCTCTGCAAGGGTGGGGGATCTATTCAGATGATCCGCCCTCGGAGACTAATGGATCCAGATGGTTTCCTGAAAGCTCTGGGGGATTATCCATCTGATATGGTCGGCACTCCTGTCGAAGCTCAGGTCACCCTGTGGAATAGGGAAATGTCCCGGGCGGTTGACACACAGTGAAGCGCCCTCTCCCCTTACGCAGAGCCCAGACAGCTCCTTGGTATACATCTGAGCTGCGGGCAATGAAGCAGGAGGGGAGACGGCTGGAGCGCAAGTGGAGAAAATATCACTGTGAGTCCGATCGAACACGGCTTAGAGCCCATTATCGGGCCTATTCCATGGCGATACAGTTTGCAAAAAGGCAATATTTCACAAACCGTATTGCTTCTTCAGAGTGCCGTCCAGCAGAGCTGTTTCACCTTCTTCAACCGAGAAATACGATGGAGGTTCTGGACCACTCAGCAGCCCGCTGTGACGAGTTTGCTGTCCACTTTGAGGAAAAAAATCGCTCAGATTCGCAGGGAATTGGACTCCACTATTGGTGCAGAATCAAGGGATGTGTCCAGTGTGCCGTGCTTAGGTCCAGTATTATTAGATGAGTTTCAATTATTGAGACCCGAGGATGTGGACAGGGTGCTTGGATCTGTCCGTGCTACCACTACGCCACTTGACCCTTGCCCTTCTTGGCTAATTGAAAGATCTGCCAGGGGAGTTCGCACCTGGGTCCAGGAAGCTGTAAACGCCTCATTAAGAGAGGGAGTGGTCCCCACCATCTTGAAAGAGGCAGTGATTAGACCACTCCTTAAAAACCTAACCTGGACCCAGGGCTGGTGGTTAACTACCGTCCAGTAGCGAACCTCCCTTATTTGGGCAAGGTGTTGGAGTGGGTGGTGGCCGGGCAACTCCAGGCACTGCTGGATGAAACGGATTTTCTTGATCCATTTCAATCTGGTTTCAGGCCGGGTTTTGGTACAGAGACTGCCTTGGTCGCCCTGTATGATGACCTCTGCCGGGAGAGAGACAGGGGAGTGCAACCCTGTTGATACTCCTGGACCTCTCAGCGGCTTTCAACACCATCGACCATGGTGTCCTTCTGGATAGGCTGGCCAGGTTGGGAGTTGGAGGCACCGCTTTGCATGGTTCCATTCCTTCCTGGCTGACCGTGTCCAGAAGGTGGTGCTGGGGGACAGTTGCTCTGCCCCGTGGCATTTATGTCATGGGGTTCCTCAGGGCTCTATACTGTCTCCCATGCTGTTCAACATTTACATGGAACCACTGGGAGAGGTCATCAGGAGGTTTGGGCTGAGGACTCAGCAATATGCTGATGATACTCAGCTCTACCTCTCGTTTTCCACCAATCCAGGTGAGGCGGTTTCTGTGCTGAACTCGTGTCTGGGCCAGATAATGGACTGGATGAGGGTTAACAAATTGAAACTCAATCCAGACAAGATGGAAGTGCTGTTAGTGGGTGCTTCGCCAGACAGATTAGAGGGACACTTCCCTGTTCTGGACGGGGTTGCACTCCCCCTAAGGGACAGGGTCCGCAGCTTGGGGGTGCTCCTGGACCCCGGTCTAACTCTGGAAGCCCAGGTGGACTCGTTGGCCAGGGGTGCCTTTCTCCAGCTGCGGAAAATATATCAGCTACGCCCCTACCTGGATGAACGGAGCCTCATAACAGTTACGCATGCACTGGTAACATCCCGTATTGATTACTGCAATGCGCTCTACATGGGGCTGCCTTTGAAGACGGTTCGGCGATTGCAACTGGTTCAGAATCGTGCGGCGCGGCTAGTAAGTGGTGGGGCCGCTAGGGATCACATCACGCCGATTCTACGTAGCCTACATTGGTTACCAGTTGCTGCCCGAGCCCAATTCAAAGTGCTTGTTTTGACATATAAAGCCCTAAATGGCTTAGGACCTGGATACCTGAAGGACCGCCTCCTTCCATATGAACCTACCCGGCAATTAAGATCAAGCCAGGGGCCCTCCTGAAAGAGCCATCCCTCAAGGAGGTGAAAGGGATGGCTTGTAGGAACAGGGCCTTTTCGGCAGCTGCCCCCAAGCTATGGAATGCCCTCCCAAGTGAGATCCGCCTGGCGCCAACACTGATGACATTTCTTCCTGTTCCAGAAGTTTTTTAATTGATACAATTTAGATTGTGGGTCTTCTGATGGCAATTTTAGTGTGATGTTTTAGTATAAGGTTTTTATTGTTGTTTTAATTATTTATTGTTGTTTGATGTTTTTAACTGTTTTAATTCCTTGATTGTAAGCCGCCCAGAGACCTTTGGGTAGTGGGCGGCATATAAGTTGTAAAAATAAATAAATAAATAAATAAATAAATTTGAAGTACAAAGGCCACTCTTTCAAAGATGAGGATGTACACATATTAGACAAAGAAGAGAGGTGGTTTGAGAGAGGAGTAAGGGAAGCCATTCATGTTAGCATTGAAAATCCCTCCCTCAACAGAGGTGGTGGGCTCCGGCATAGTCTATCTGCTACTTATCAGGCTCTACTTTCCAAAGTAACCAGGCAAATCAAAGAGCCTTCACCACCAAGGTCACAGCTAACGACCCATTCTTGATGGGTTTCAGCACCTTAAGCCATTGTTTACCTAAGGCCATGGACACTAATGTCTCCCTAACGAGCCTATTCAGGCTATTGTTCATCTTATGAGCCCATCAGACCACGGGACAAGAGGTCAAGCTGACTATAAGAAGGACTTCTTGCACTAGCTGTATTCAGACCGATGAAGCTGTTTGGATGAACAGCAAAACATTTCTCTCTCTCAAAAAAGAAGTCCAGTAGCCATGACTCAACTCCCAGTGGCACACAGGTTGTGCCTGAGTCCCCCACCTCTGTTGAGAGAGGGATTTTCAATACACACATGAATGGTTTCCCTGACACCTCTCTCAAACCACCTATCTCCTCTGTCTGATATGTGTACATTCTCAACTTTTAACACTATAGACTTCCTATAGTTAGGGTTTCTTAGTGTGTTCCTCATTTCTACTGCTTTCTTACCAAGGGACTGGCTTTGCCATACAGAATCTCACTTTGCCTCTACACCTCTTCTTTCACATCGCTAGGCATCTAATTACTTCCTCTCTCTTCTAATCACATAGCCAGTAGCAGCAGACTTGATCTGCCCTCTTTCCCAGACATGTTCTGCCCTATAATAAAATTAATCTTTGCTGAAGTGAAGGTTTTGTTGATAACCTCAAACATCAGATGCCATATAGGGCAACAGGGAAGGCAATGAAGTACTAAAGAATGAACTCTTAGAACAGAAGAGCCCACAACTTTTCAAACAGCACTATGCCTTTACCGAGACAGAGTCAGGGAAAAAAATATCAGAATTCTATCCCTGTCTGAAAAGTAAAAGGGACAAATTAGTTTCTTGTCACTGCACTGCAATAAATACATTGTCATTTTTATACCCCAGTGAATCATATTCTCCATTTCCCCCGTAACTATTATACAGTCTGCTGGCAGTACATCATTTTTTGGTAATTTTATTTTCACCAATTGTTTTATGAAATTTTTGAGTTTTATGGACACTAAAACAAATCTAGCCTGCAAGTGTTATAGCCCTTTAAATCACCAGCAGGAAATCTCAAGGTTCCTCCAGACTGTGAGGAAAGGAAGCTTTAAGAAAGAAAGATTGCCTCTAGCTTATAAACTGAGCAAAAACCCAGAGATAAGTTTGTAAAAGGGATATACATCACTGGTGGCAAAAACTGGGACATAAAACAACATCAGTCTGCTCAGCTCCCTTAAGAATAAAAATGGATTTTTATTTAGCAGGAGCACTAAAGGAGTTAGGAGAAAGGAACACACAAGATTCTCCATGCTTTCTTAGCCATAACAATCCTTATTTCCTGTTGAGCAAAATTGTCAAGGAGTATTATGGTGGGACTGTAGAAGATAATGGCCCTAGTACCATGAAAATAGACTAGCAGAAAAATCCTCTCATAAGTACAGCGGCTGAGCTCAGTTCTTGAGGAAATGAATTGCTACTGCAATAATGAAATGGACAGTTATTGGCTCTCATACTGAAATTCTCTAGGTAATCTCTTTTTAAATGTTTATAGGAAGTTATAAGATTTGAGGATGCCATTCCTCCTCCACCACCACCTCCTTTTCTAAAATACCAGGAGCTTTTAAAATTTGCTATTATCTTTCACAGATTTCATAGCAAGATGTGCTGATAATGGAGCTAATGTAAAAAAGAGATTGCCGCCTTCTCTGCAGAGACATGCAGGACATCCGGATGTGTGTACAACTTGTCTGTGTTATGGGCTCTCTAGAAAGCTGAGGTAGGGGAAAGGGTATCGTCCCCACTTTCATGTGTCCATTGGATTTATTTCTTGAATATGTGAAAAAATGCATTATTTATTTATTTATTTATTTATTTATTTATTTATTTATTTATTTATTTATTGAACTTCTATACCGCCCATCTTCCCGTAGGAACTCTGGGCGTTTCACAACATAGCAGCTGTAGAAGAAAAAAAGTATTGAGCTGAAGAGCAGAAATGCTTGAGCCAGGACTGTGTAGTCAAGCCATTCGTACAGTGGTATGTTGTGCAAGTACTTAGACATTTTAGGAGCTTGTTCAAAGAGGTAATACCTCCTTATGCAAAGGCTCCCTTAGTTCATAGGTGAGATCTTTGCAAATACATTAATAGATTCATCTCTGAATAATAATGCTAAGCAATTTTGGACATTAGTTACTAGTAGTCTGGGCGATCATTCAGGCGCAGCTTATTGTAACATCCCTGCTGACACTTGGGAACACCATTTCTCAAAAAATTTTAATGATTCCAGTCTGCAACCATCTCAAAATTCATTTTCATCCAATCTAAATAATTTTCCCAAGTGGGAGCCAGTAACTGTCTCTGAAATAAGATCTTTAATATCTCAATTGAAAAATGGCAAAGCCCAAGGCCCTGATATAATTCCATCTGAAATCTTGAAAATGAATAAGGACTGGTGGGCACCTCTGTTAGCACATTTATTTACTCATATTAATAATTCCTGTCAACTTCCTTTGACCTGGTTAGAGGCCATCATAATTCCAATTTTCAAAAAAAGTGACAGGGAATATCCCACAAACTACAGGCCAATTAGTCTTCTGTCCACAGTTGGTAAATTATATGCTAGCTATTTAAATATTAGACTTAATACATGGAACGAAGAGGAGGAACAAGCAGGTTTCAGGAAGGGCCGTTCAGCCCTGGACCACTGTTTAGTACACAGCCATTTGGCTGAGAAATATATGAGGTCTTATGGAAATGGGCTGTTTGTAGCATTTATTGACCTAAAATCGGCCTTTGATTCAATCCCGAGGGACAAGTTATGGAACAAATTACTCCAATCTTCTATAGACAAAAGACTTCTTCATCTAATTAGATGTCTATATTTACATAATTCAATTAGAGTAAGATGTGGTCCAGATGGTAGTTTAACAAATCCGATCCCAGCAACTAAGGGTGTTCGACAAGGCTGCATCTTAGCTCCTACATTATTTAATTTTTACCTTAATGATCTGATTGATAAGTGTTTGGCACCAGAATTTCATGCACCTAAATTGGCAGAGACCAGGGTTCCATTGTTATTATATGCAGACGATGCTGTCCTTATGTCTCTGTCAAGGGTAGGACTTAGGCGGCTATTGTGAGTCTTTATGGAATACTGTAAAGACAATGGATTGACAATTAACTATGGGAAAACTAAAATCATGTTTTTTTTCTAGACGTCACTAGGTAAACAACTGGACAATTGCGGGACATAATATTGAACAGGTTAGGAAGTTCAGATATTTGGGCATGGTGTTTTCTTACACTTTAACATGGAACAATCAAAGACAATCAGCACTTCAAATAGCTCACAACACAAGCAAAGCAGTTCTTTGATTTTTTTTACTCTAAAGGGGGACAGTTCATTCCTGCTGCTTTGCAGGTAGTTAAAATTAAGGTTTTAAACCAGCAGTTGTATGGTATTCCAATATGGATCCATGGATTCAATTCAACGATTGAGAGTGTCCTCTCTAATTTCTTACGCTCCCTTTTTGGTATGCCAAGATGTATGTCATCAGTAGGCTTGCGTCTAGAGGCAGAACTCATATCTGCAGAATGTAGAGCCTTGTCCCTTGCCTTTCATTACTGGTTAAAGGTAGTGTATGCTGACCCAAATCCGGATATCTTTATCATTTGAGTAGAGATGTTTTTATTAGCACTTGGTTTAAGGGCTTTATACCAAAACTACATTTATTAGGGTTTTCTCTAGAGTTTCTTTACAAACAGACTTTTCATAATATTAAACCAATCATCAAGCAAAGAATTAGAGATATTGATTTTCAGTATTCCTTATCAAGGGCTCAAGGGCCTTGCTCACCTAATTTCTTTGGATTAGATTGGGAGTTTCCTAAGTATGCAGGATACTTGGACAAACTTACTATTCCAAAATATCGTTATGTGTTTTCCAAAGCCAGGTTTAATTGCCTCCCCTCAGCTGTTTTAGAAGGTTGCTATCGTAAAATTCCCTATGCTGTGACTATGTGCCTGTGATGATAACATAGTTGAGTCTTTGGATCATGTTTTGTTTGAATGTAGTTTTTATTTAGAAGAACGTAACCGATTTATTCTGCCATTTTTGGAGAAGTGTCCTGGAGCATTTGTCTCAATTATTGGTGGCCAAAAATCAACTAAATACGGAATCTGTGGCTAAATTTTTTTGCTTCTGTAGTCAAGTTTAGAAATAACCAATGTCTCAATTATGCTATTGATTTTCCTTAGCACTGGGTCTTACAGTTCTCTGCATTTTTAACATGTCCTGGTTTTAGCTTGTATTTTAACATTTTGTATTATAAATTGGTTTTACTAATTTTCCTTTTGTGCTCTTAAATTAGGTCTATGACCGCATAATAAAGAATGAATGAAAAAAAATGCAAATGCATGGGTAAATGGGGGGAATCACATGTTGTGTTACTGGTGCACAACAGGGTTCCAGCCTTGGCTTCAGTCATCCAAATAAATGAAGAAACTGTCCTTCTCAGTCTGAGTTACTTTCTTCAGCTAACCTCTCTTGGGTTGGGACATAATTTGGACAAGTGTTTTGTATTAAATAATAATAATATCTTTATTGGGCAACTGCAAAGGTAGGGATTTAACTGGGACCACCCCTTGCATAAGCTTCATGGTGCCAAATGGATGTTGTGAGGAGTAGCGTTTGCTTTCATTTTGCAGAAGTCCAGTCTCTTTAACTTTCACTGGGGCAGAGAACTCAATTTACAGAAACTGAAAGAAACTGAAAAATGCCCTGATTTGTATTCCTGCATGGAGCAGGGGGTTGGACTTGATGGCCTTATAGGCCCTTTCGAACTTCACTATTCTATGATTATATGATTCTATAAATCATAAATGAATTCTGAATATTCCCTACCTGAAAAACCCTGAGAAAAATAACCATAAGTCAGAATTAACTTGACAGCTCATTATGGCAGTGCTTTAATAAGTACAGCTGCATATCTGTAAATAGTTACTATCATTTAAGGAAAAATAGAACCTATGTTCCTGGAGTGAGGAAGATTATAGCCAGGTGATCTCTGTGCCTGCTTAGTCTGCTGTCCATACGCCATGCTTGAAATGGGCTCAATATTCTTTTAGTGTGAACACGCTTGTCTGATTTGCAGCTCCCGGATCAGCCCCTTTCCCCCAAAACATGTTAAAAAAAAAAAGAAGAAGTTTTACATTTGAAAAACACATGTAATCATGTATGTGGAAAAGGTGTGCATTAGAAAAAAAGTGCCCAGAAAGATCTCAGAATTTCTGCAATGCCAATGAAAAAGGTTAATGATCCAAGGAGGACTCAGGAAGCTTGGAAAATGGCCAGACTTCATCTGACCAAGTTTGACAGACTTGCCCATCTGCCTAAGTTGCTGTTTACGGGATATTGCTGTTAACAGGCAACTTCAAGACCCCTAATTTCTTATATTTTGTTTCCTTATCATCACGTCAACCTAGGTCTGGACAGCCTCTTAAGTAGAGACATGAGCTCAAATACAGACCTGTACTTAGTTACTTCTTCAAATAAAAGAATGTAAGGTAGGATATGTGCTCCAGACAATGCAAATGTGGGCTATGAGAAATGAGGGTTTTAAAAACGTGCAATATTGTTGTGCTTATTAGGAGCCTGAGATTTGCATTGCTGAGCTTACAGCTAGAGATGGGCATGAATAAAAAAAATGGCGTTTCGTTTGTCGTTTGTCATTGAGAGGTCTGTTTCATTTCGTTTCCATTTTTCGTGAATTTTTTGGAAAAATTTCATTTTTTTGTTTTTTTATTTTTTCGTTTCTACCCCCCCTTTGCACAATTTTTAAAAGCATTTCCGTGCGTGGGCGTCCCCCAACGCCCCAGACCAGAGGGAAAACACTAAAAAAAGGGATGCTGGCAGAGACACAGTATAGACTAGGTATGCAGAGAGGCTGCAAAGGCAGCGGCGGGCGTTGCCCAGGGTGCAAGGCAGCCACAGAGTGACTGTATTGCGGGGCAGGGGAGGGTACTCACCGAGAGGTACGCAGCACACACGCACACAGGGAGGCTGCAGGACTGAACCTAGAGTCGCAGAGACAGCAATCCCACCCTAACTCCAGCCAGAGACTGCAAGGAGGACGGGGGCTGCCAGAGCTTTTTATGCCCTCTGTGGCTGCCAGACCTGCCCAGTCTGCCACCTGGGCATGCTATTGGTTGAAGTTGTCCAAGAATTTACATGATCCCATCACATGGCTTGCCTCCATGTTGTGGCTGTAGTGGCGACATCCATTTTATCATCCTTAAAGGGAAAAGAAAAATACATCGCAATGGGAGAAGACAAAAACAAATGTTCTAAGGACCCCTACCCCCTGGTAGGTAATAATTTCAAATAATTATCGCATTATGGCTGCATTTTTATGGATGTCCAGGGCATTTTAATACCCAAGAAATCAATATTAGGCATCTGGGAGCCATTTTGGGTCGATGGTCCCTAACTCCCCTTAAAGGAAAAAAATACAGTGATCTGAGAAAAGACATAAATGCACATTTTAAGCCCCACCCCCGGTAGGTATTATCAGACAGTATAAATAATTATCGCTGTGTTTTTATGGATGTCCAGGGCTTTTTTAACATTTAAAACAGCTCATTTCATTGCACGCTGCCAGTAACGAAAATGAAACGTAACAAACACAATTTTAGTGGTTCTGTTCATTTTGTTTCATGTTCATCACAATTTTTGTTAGTTGTTTCGTTACATAACGGAACAAATAACGAATAACGGAAATGAAAAAATGTTCATTTCGTGCCCTTCTCTATTTACACCTAGGAAAAAGTTAGCAGCTTTCTTACTGTGTAGCGCATAGAACAAGTCACAAATCCAGCTGAACCAGGTGGGCCAGCTGTTCTAAAACACAAGTTCTTCAGTTTGCACCAAATCTCACCTGCTGCTTTTCTTTACTGTGAGTCAATCCAGCTTTTAAAGATTTCTGTAAATGCTAAAGGCAAATTGTTCTATTGTCCCTGAAGATCTGAAGGTTGGATGTCTTTCCAGCTACTAGCATGTACATCTTCACTCGTCCCCATCTCTGAATACCATTTAATCTCTAACTCAGAGCCCCAGAGATGGTGCAGTTTTTACAACACTTTTCTCATGTTGGCTGTCAGGCTGCTGACAGCTTTGTGACAGGTGGCAGATGTGCCAGTGATGGATGTTTTCTCCCCTGTGCAAGGACGATGGGATAAAAGTGCAAACAAACTGAGTAATAGATGGGAAGAGCAGCACAATGTTGATAAGGGCCAGTCCACATTCAGTGATGTATGGGAAAGCAAGCAGTGGGCAATTTGTTTTGCTGGAATGAGAGACTTTCAGCTGAAAGAGCAGTGAAGAAAGTAGACAAAAATAAGATGGACTGCAAAGGAATTGCACAAGAAAGGGAGACGTGTCCCTTTAACACTGGTACAAAGGTTGAGGGCTCATTCCAAAATGTAAAGTTCATTTTAAGATAACCCTTGTAGTCAAAAGGCATCTATTTGTTAGCCCTTTGTGTATTACACATGTCCTCTGTCAGGGATGACACTTCCGTTAGCCACAATAAAGCAGCTGCCTTGGATGGCAAAAGATGGGTTGTGTGGTAGGGCAGTCGCTCTACAAACCTCTCCAAATTCCAAAGCTCTCCAGACTCCATGGTAAGAGTTGGGTTTTCCACCTGACCTGCCTAACATGCTTTAAACAAAGATGCTGTTGTCATATGATGTGGAAGGTGCTGTCCAGTGCTGAAGTAGGATTCAGCTGCCAGTCCACATGAGCCATTGAGGTGGGAAAGTAGGCATCATCTGGACCTTTCCCTCAAGCAGCAAAATCAGTGGGACTGCTATTCTGCATACCTAGGATCTGGCAGCCTAACAAACTCTAATGGTTAATTTGAAAGTATGCATAGATATTAAGAGAATTACTTGGGGAACAGTAGAGGGTCTGAAACATTACATCTCTATAATTTGGACATCTGTTTTCCAAAATGGAAAATAAAACTGTGCCACAGATAACTACAATATCCCCACAATAGTTAATTATCCACCATTCAAACATAGGTAGATAGCCCTATTCAGGCACTATAAATGCAGCAGGCATTGTGGACATGCTTAAAATCCTGTTGTATAAATTAACAATTGTGAAAATGCAGTGACACCAATGGTAGGGAGACATTTTGGCTAATTAAGGAGTTCTTATTTCTGTGCCATGGCTTTTCCAACTTGTTTGTAATCAGTTTGAATGGGTGTTAGCTGTGGAAGCCCTAGGACGGAAGGAGGAGCTCTCTAAGTGTAACTTATGCAATACAATTTTTGTCCATTGTTTATAACACCTTGTCAGGGTGAATAGGCTAATCGGTATAGCTAACGGTGACAGCTTACAACATGGAATTTATTTTGGGAATGTATTAAGGAAAGCAAGACATCTAGCACAGGGCAACCAATGCCAAATGTGGAAACAAAAAGTTGCAGTTATGTTACAAAGAATTAAGCTGACCAGACTTGGACCCAACGTGGGACAGATTGCTCTGAAGTAGCAGTGAGAAAATATCTCTCTTTTTCTCTGTGAATTCTCAGAAAGGGTCTATGGATTAGTCGTAGACCACAGGTTTGCATTTGGAATGTTCCAGGTTCAATACTTCCCATTTAAAAACATCATGAAAACAGTCATCAGAACCCCCCTCTTGGATGCTGCCGCTATTAATGGCAGTCAATGAAAAATTGGATGAACAGCTTCCTCTGTTTGAGTTTTTTGTTAGGTTTCTACCATGGCATTATTACTAGTGCTATTGTTGTTGACAGCTGCCATTTTCCAATTTTTTTAATTTGCAGAACTTCTGATTCTCATTCATACTGTATAGAAATCATTTCTCTAAAATTGCCAGGCTTGCAAACTCCCCCTTTAAACTGCATTTTTAACTGTTCAGTTAGATACAGCTATAGTTTGAGCCACCCCCCCACAAAGTAGTGATCTACTGCCATAATTACAGTTCAAAAAGTAACTATACTTTTCCTTAAGTAATTCCTTAAGTAATTCCTGGGTTTTACAAGTTGCTGTCCAGTCATACTCACAGAACACACTCTATTTCCAATCACATAATTCTTGTTACAATGCTCACAACAGACTACCAGGCAGCAGCAACACAAATCAGCACTTTACCTATGCAATATTTTTTTCTCCACTTTTTTAAAAATGAGGATACTCTACCTTTAAAAATAAAAAAATAATTTTTAAAGTTGCAATTGCCATCAATGATGTGTGAAGTTCTTCCTCAGAAGGTTACAGCTACATTAATCATATATTTAAAATGTCTTTATTGCAGAAAGGAGATCATGACAAGTAATTCATTTTCTGTAAATATGACATTTCCTCCCCTCCCCCTCCCCCCCACTACCACAGAGAACAGTGTTGATACTGTCAGTAGACTTTGTACTGCCATTTTGAGATTCCTTTCCTGAATTTTTCTTTTCTAATATTTGATGGAAAGGCAAGTGTAGTTTGGGTGAGGCAAAAAAATGGAGGACTAAATATAAAACTTCTATCATTTGTCCCTTTCTGTGTGTCTCAGGTTTAATTGGCCATCATTTCGAAATGCAGAAAATGTCCTAAGGATTGATATCTTAGTGTCCCTTCTACCAACATAAAGATACAGGTCTTCAACTATGCATTTACAAGCATGTAAATTTCCAGGACTTCATCATGTTTCCCTCCCATCCTGTTCTGTTAATGTCAGGGACTTATTTAGGCCCATCATGATGATAATTTATTGCACCACACTTCCTACTGTGAGTAAATAAGTCGGTCTCCTTTACATTCCCTGGGCAATTAGAAGAATGAAAGACTGTGGTGGTACATATTAGCATTCATTTCCTCTTGGCATTTTATACAAGGCCATTTCTGCTGCTGATGAATTGTGGGGCAAATTGTTCTCGAAAAAGTATGTCAGATGAAAAGGTGTTATGATTAAACTGCTGGTGTAAATCTGGGTGACAATAAATCCTTTTATTGCATTAGCTGGATTTATTTGCTCACAACTGCCATTAAGGAGTCAAAGAAATAATAAGAGACTTGGGGAGGGCACATGTGAATTTTCCACCTGTTTAGGGGGTAATTAATATGCCTTCTAAAAATAGGCAACGGCTTTTTAAAACCAAATCAGCAATTCAGGAGGCTGGTGATAGAGCAACATCCCAAGATTTGTTTTGCCAGCAGGATAGAGAACAATTTAATGTGCACAGAACAGTAATCTGAATATTATTGAAAGTGTGTTTGTGATAGGTGTAGCATAGCATATTGATTTATAAAATGTTAGTGAACACAGGGTGCTTTCTGAGATAAGGTGATGACTATACCTTGAATGGTGATGACTAGAGATGGGCACAACTTGAAAAATTTTTTTTTTCGAGTTGTCGTTAGTCGGGCCGGTTCTGTTTCAGGTCGTTTCCATTTTTCACGAAAATTTGCAAAAATTAGTCGGTTCATTTTTTTGTTTTTTCGTTGTTGTTAGTACTGGTTTTTTTTGGGGGGGAGCGGGCTCCTGGAGGCACCTCTGTGGGGTGGGTGCCTCCTCTGGCCCGCTATGAAGGGAAAGTGGGCTCCTGGAGCCACCCGTGGGTGCCTCCTATCCTCACCCACTAGGAAGGGGAAGCAGGCTCCAAGAGACCCCTCTACATGGGGGTCTCCCCTCCTCACCTGCTGCTGCTGCAAAGTGGTATGCAATAGCCATATGGATATTGCATACCAGTTGTGCAAATGTGCAGACAGTGACTGTGAAGACTAGTGGATGGCACTGAACCCAGAGCCATAGGTGAGATGCCTAACTAAGGCTCTCGCAACACCATGTCTCACACAGAAGAGAATTGTACTTGCGTGTAGTGCAATGCAAGTACATCTGGCTTAGGGTTAAGGTGGGTTAGGGTTAGGGCTAGGGTTAGGCTAGTGACGGATAAGGTTACGGTGGGCTAGTGGGTTGCACCTCTAGGTGCCTCTCTGACCCACTAAGAAGACAGTCTGTGACGTATGGGTACAGAGTCAAGGGTTAGGGTTAGGGTTAGGGGGCTAGGGCAGGTTTTAGGGGGCTTTTTGGCACATCCCAGAAGTCTCCATGGCCAAGTGGCCATGCGTTTGGTGGGATGGCTCCAAAAATTTGCATGGTCGTCCACTCCCACATGGCTGGCCACTCGGCCAGCCCATCATTGCACAGGTGTAAATAAAATAAAATAAAATAAAATAAATGGAGCACAGAGGAGAGGAGAGACATTTTGTTGCAAGAAAAAACCCACTGCTACTGTGAAAAATCTGGCAGTTTATAAATTTTCGCGTGTTTCTGTTGTGCTTGTGTGTTTTTGGACCACGATTTCAAAAACAATATTGCGTTCGCCGCCCCATTTTGGATCCCCCGCCCACACCGCATGGCATGGCGACTCGAGTCCGGCTGCCCAGGATGGGGGGGAGGCGGGACCCCCCCTCCAGAAACCACCCCTCCGGTAGGTGCCCTGCGCCCTTAGTCAAGCAGGCATTTTCCACCTGCTTTTTTGGCCCGGGAATGGGTGGGGGGAGAGTTTAAAAGTTTTTTCCTGTGCCGTCCGTGCCGCTTGCTTGTGCTTTAATTGCGGCGGCCTGCGGCTGGCGAGACTGGGCTTTTTGCTGGCTGCCTGCGAGCCTGCGGCGAGTCCCACCAGAGCAGCCCAGAACGGGGGATGGGGGGGGAGGCCGGGGACCTCCAGAAACAACCCCTCTGGTAGGTGCCCTGAGGCACGGCAGGCATTTTTCCGCCTGCTTTTCGGCCGGGAACCGGTTTTTTTTCACTTTTAAAAACTTTTTTTCTGTGCCGCGTGGCATCGCGCGATCGCGTGATGCAAGGAACGAGCACGACAAATCAGACCAAAATTGTTCGTTCATCGGTTCGAGCTCGAAGTCTGGCGGAGTAATCCCGTTACCGTTTCCGTAGAGTAACGGAAACGAGTAACGGAAACAGAAACAGGAATACCGCTAAGTCGTGCCCATCTCTAGTGATGACTATAACTTCCTTCCTTCCTTCCTTCCTTCCTTCCTTCCTTCCTTCCTTCCTTCCTTCCTTCCTTCCTTCCTTTTTGGGATGTTGCATAATTTAAACTTACAGACATATATGAATTATAGGAACAAAATGAATTAATAGGTATAAGTAAACTAATTAGACTACTTTGAAGTGAAGCAGGCTACTTCAATAGTGTTATCTTGGCCATTTGCTAGATCTCCTTCATACATGTTGCTGAGACATAAATTGCATGTGAAGAAGAGCTGCACTGACTGAGTTTCTCTACAGTCACAGAACATTTGTCCTGTATCCAAGTAGCCCCATTTTACAGAATTATTCTTTGACCTCTCTACTTTGCTGTGAAGTCTGTTAGAAACTTGGCCTAGTGAAAGACATTCCTCAGCATTCATCTCTTTGGCAAGGGTGTGTTGATTTTGCTGTCCATAGGTTTAATCTTCTTCAGGATTAATATTTAGAGTTTGAGATCTGTGCAGAAAACTTTTCCTTGATTTTAGCTATCATCTAGGGCCCAGAAGGTTTCCATGAAGTGGGTAGATTTGGTGACTCATGGCCTTATTTCATTCATTATTTGCTTGTATCTCTTGACTGATGTACTTCTGGAGGGGAAGTACCAGCCAAATAAAAGACTCTTCAATGGGAGTAGTAGATTTTAAGCAGCCAGTAATAATCCTGCATGATTCATTATATTATATAGCACTATCATATTCTGCTGTGGAGTAACACAGGAACAAAGCTGTTTTTCCTATTGTTTCTAGCTGTGCATCCCAGTTTGATCCATCCAGTTCCTTAAGTATGATATTTCTGGTAGAAACTTTCTGTTTGGTGTTTATTTATTTATTAGATTTGTATCCCACCCATCTGTCCATCTGGCCACTCTTTAGACAATGTTTTTCTTTTTCTTTTTGTTTTATTATTATTATTATTATTATTATTATTATTATTATTATTATTATTATTATTATTATTATTATTATTATTATTATTATTATTATTATTATTAATTAATAATAATAATAATAATAATAATAATAATAATAATAATAATAATAATAATAATAATAAACTTGAAAAAAATTACCCGATATCAGGATCTGAAGGTTGAACTTCAGAGACTCTGGCATAAACCAGTACAGGTGGTCCCAGTGGTAATTGGCACGCTGGATGCAGTGCCCAAAGAGCTAAGCAAGTATTTAGAAGAAACTGGAGTTGACAAAGACACCACCAGTCAGCTGCAGAAAGCCACCTTACTGGGATCTGCTCGCATAATTCGCTGATACATCATGTAGTCCTAAACGCTTGGGAAGCATTGGACTAGTGATTTGTAATACAATATCCAGCGTAGCTATCTTGTCTGCTGTGTGATAATTTGATAATAATAATAAGGTAAAGGATAGGTCAGGTTTTGATCCAGAATGATGCCTAGTCACTTTGGGAAAGTACAGTATTACAAAAATCATATATTTCCACCTAACTCAGATGCCTATGTATCAGCATTTTTATATACCAAGCCAAACAGACTGATGAAGCTGTTTGGATGGGAAGTGAAACATTTCAGCCTCTCAAGAAAAGAAGTTCAGTTGTCATGACTCAACTTTCAGATAAACTTGAGAATTTTCATAGACATAAAGCCAAACAGAGCTTACCAAGTTTGCATGAAGCATGACTCATCTTCCTATCTAGAGCATCAGCAAAAACAAGAGATGTATTCATCTGCCGATTGGCCATTATCCCAGGTTGTTGGGCCATTTCACTCCCTAAGATATCAGGTCCCAAACATGACACAGGGTGGATTGCAGCAGCAATGGTTGGGAAGGGAATGGAACTGTTTCTGGACCACCTGTTTGTGCATATGGACACAAGGAGAAACCAGATAAATTATGCTAGATTCCATGTAAAACTCAGCTGACCAAGTAATATGGCACCCTAGAAGCAGGTGGGAAAAGCATGGATGCTGGTATTTCTGCTTGAGCTCACATTTCTTTCATCCCATGACACATCAAAGAGTTTTAACCGGCCATTACTGTACATTCTTCTAGAAGTCATGGATTACATTCCTTGCTTGCTCTAAATGATGGATAGTCCCAAATGCATCAAATTCATGGTTGTCTCCTCTATTCCCTTCCCTTGGTTCTTGGTTGCTGACTGGCTAGCGTAGTAAGTTAGTTATCTGGCTGCAGTTGGGAGTTTAATTCCCCACTATGTATCTATCCCACAGGAAGAGCCAGCCTATGTTGTCTTGGGCAAGCTGCAGTTGCCCAAAGCCACAAGATGCACTCAGAAGAAGTTAATGGTAAACCACTTCTAAGTACTACCTAGAAAACCCTGAAAACAGTTTCCAAAAGTCAGAAATGACTTGATGCCACACAACCATTATTATTCAAATAAGCATTGGAGCCATTTTTGTCTTTTACTATGTAAAAGTTTTTCTACATATACACCTAAGATACTGGAGTTCTTGTGGTATAGATAGGTTTGTGTCAATGTGATTCAATGTAATTTAGCATGATTGCAGGGACTTGTTGAGATGCATATTTATCAACTGACAACAACACCATTCCATCAATTATGTGCATGTGTCAATTGGTTGCCAGAAACACATATCTGCAGGTAGACATTTCATTGCTACTCACATCCCTTCAAAATGCAGTGCTACTTAACAGCAGCAGTTGATTACCTGACAGACCTCGGAACTGGCAGCAGCAGTTGATTACCTGACAGACCTCGGAACTGGCTCCAACTCTGGCACTTCATTCCATCTGCTGTGACCAGCTGAGCCAGCCAGCCTAGCCTTTGCTGGAACTCAAGATCTGTAAGTGTCGGCCTGCTTGCTTGGCAGCCCTCTCAGGGCTGGTATATCACCTGTGACTCTTTCTGGGCTTGTGAGAGGATCCCAGAGGGAGAGTCTACAAAGGCTGCAGGGGAGGGGCCGTGCAGAGAGACACTTACCTGACAGACCTCGGAACTGGCTCCAACTCCGGCACTTCTTTCCATCTGCTGTGACCAGCTGAGCCAGCCAGCCTAGCCTTTGCTGGAACTCAAGATCTGTAAGTGTCGGCCTGCTTGCTTGGCAGCCCTCTCAGGGCTGAAAAATCACCTGTGCCTCTTTCTGGGCTTGTGAGAGGATCCCAGAGGGAGAGTCTACAAAGGCTGCAGGGGAGGGGCCGTGCAGAGAGACACTTACCTGACAGACCTCGGAACTGGCTCCAACTCCGGCACTTCTTTCCATCTGCTGTGACCAGCTGAGCCAGCCAGCCAGCCTAGCCTTTGCTGGAACTCAAGACCATAAAATATACCAAGATGGCGGACGGCAGCTGCAGCCTCCAGCGCTTGCTGCGCTCTGTGTTCCTTTTTATGCTGCCTAATTCAGTTCTTTCTGCCTAATTTTCTTCCTTTGGCCCTGCCAGGGCCTCGAAGGGGGGTTTTAGGGGCGTAGGGTTCCTGAGACTGTCTTCGCTGGTTGGCAAGATGCTGATGTACTCACCTGCTCGGCCTGCAATTCTCCTGCGGTCATTCTTTGCCGCCACCCCTGGGAGGCCGCCGCGGCATGGAGGACCTTGTCTTGGTGCCGCCGCGGCCCTGCCACTGCCGCCCCCCAGAGGCTCCGCCTGCGGGCTGGCACGGTCGAGGGAGTCGGCGCGGCCCCACCACTGCTGCTGCCACCCCAGAGAAACCACCGCCGCAGGCCGGCATGACCTGGTGGACGTTGCGGTCCCACCTCCGTCGGTGCTCTGGTAGACCCCACCCAGGTGCCGTTGGGGCCCTGCCATCGCCGCCCTGTAGAGGACCCGCCCGCGGAATGGCACGGACGGGGGCCTTGGATTTCAATCTGAACCCTCGGGGGGATTGGCCATTTTTCCTGACTGTCCGGACTTGGATCTGTATCCCCCGACGCTCTGGAAGTGCCTGTCCCCCCTGTTCACCACCCCCCCTCCTGTAGCTCCCCGATCAGGTCGGTTCGCTCCACCCCCTCTGTGCCACCAGCCGACCTCGTCTCTGTATCTTCTTTCCCCACCCCACCCCTCCTTGCTCCTCCACACTGCTCTGGCTATGTGCCTAATCTCTTTTGTATTTTCCTTTTTTACTGTGTTTTTTAGTTTTATCGCGTTTTGTTATAGTTTTCATTATATATATATTATACTTCTTGTAGTGTACTTTTGTTGTTGTTAATTGTATTGCTTTTATAACATTGTAACTGTTTGGTTTTTTTTTCCTCTTCCCCTTCCTAGGCCACCATGTCGGCAGGGACTCGTATCTCTGTGGTGTCTGGCCGTGGGAGGTACGCTCTGGACGGTGGGATCGGTCGGGTAAGAAGAACTAGGGTCCGGCATCTAAGGCCTGTCCCCCGTTCTGATCCCTTCGTCCACCGCCATCTACCTGGGTGCCATCCCGCCAGCGCCTCCGGTCTGACCTGCCTGCTGATTAACGCCAGGTCGGTGCACAATAAGACCCCGCTCATCCTCGATTCCATCCTGGATGAGCGCGCCGACCTGGCGTGTATCACCGAGACTTGGGTGGGCGCGGAGGGCGGGCCTCCCTCTCTCTCCTGTGCCCACCCGGGTTTCAGGTTCAGTGGGCAGGCAGATCGGAGGGTAGGGGGGTGGGGTGGCCATCGTTTTCAGGGAATCCCTTTACGTTAGCAGGTCCGCGACGATGGTGTGTTCTGGGGTGGAATGCCTCCATCTATCTGTGGGTCAGCGAGATAAGTTTGGCATTGTGCTGGTGTACCGTGCTCCCCGCAACCCAGCACAATCCCTACCAGAGATCGCTGAGTTCATCTCGGCTGCTTTGTTGAGGTCGCCCCGCCTTTTGGTGGTTGGGGACCTCAACTTGCATGCCGAGGGGGAACTCTCTGGTGCGGCTCTGGAATTCATGGAATCCATGGCTTCCATGAACTTATCTCAGCATGTTTTATGCCCCACCCATAGAGCTGGCCACACCCTAGACCTGGTCTTTTCCTCCATGTCGCCGGATTCGTGTCTGGGGGTTGGGGACATCTTGCCCCTGCCCGTGTCATGGTCGGACCATTACCTGCTAAAATTTTCCCTGTCGATCGCCCCCCCCACCCCGCGGGGAGCGCCCTTCTTAAACCTGGGCTCGCCCCCGTAGGCTCCTGGACCCTACAAGGTTTATGGAGGTCTTCGGGGAGCTCTCTGGCGGTCTGGCAGACGATCTGGTTGACGCCCTGGTGGAAAGGTGGTATGTTGGTGCCGCCGGGGCGATAGACCGGATCGCCCCTAAGCGTCTCCTACGATGTCAAGGCCGCTCCTCCCCGTGGTTCACGGAGGAGTTGCGGTCGATGAAGCAAGAACGTAGGAGACTGGAGGTCATATGGAGGGCGAACCGGACGGAAGTGAATAGGGCTGCCCTTAAACAGCTGACTGGCCGCTATCTTCGCGCAATCAGGGACGCTAGAAGATCTTATGCCTCCCTGAGAATTGGGGAGGCCTCAAGCCGCCAGGCGGAGTTATTCCGGGTGGTTCGAGACCTCTCCAATCCCAGCCAGCTGCGGCCTCCTCCTAGTGATTTCACTAGTGAGCAATTTGCAGCCCATTTTAGATCAAAAATTGAGGCCATCCGTTCCGACTTGCCCCCCAGCTTCTCTAGTCCATCCTTTGGGTCTTCCAGTGCCTCACCCCTCCGCTCTCCCCTCCTGGACGAGTTCGGGCTGGTCTCTTCAGCGGAGGCCTCCAGAGCTATGGCTCGTTGCCGGCCGGCGGCCACTCCCTTTGACCCTTGCCCAGCTTGGCTTATAAAATCTGCCGAGGGGAACATGCCAGAGTGGTTTTCTTCCATCACCACGGCCTCCTTTCGGGAGGGTTGTTTTCCTTCCCGCCTGAAGGAGACCGTGGTAAAACCCATTCTTAAGAAACCTGGCTTGGCGACGGACGATCTTTCCAACTTCCGTCCGATCGCCATTGTTCCCTTCCTGGGCAAGGTTGTCGAGGGGGTGGCTGCTGTCCGTCTCCAGTCATACCTGGAGTTAAATCATATCCTGGACCCCTTCCAGTCTGGATTCAGGCCTCTTCGCGGAACCGAGACCGCCCTGGTCGCTCTGCAGGATGACCTCCTCAGGGAGGCCGACAGGGGGAGTTCCTCCCTGCTCGTCCTCCTTGATCTCTCAGCAGCCTTTGATACCGTCGACAACGGTAACCTTCTGGCCCGGCTCGCTGAGGCGGGAATTGGTGGTCAGGCCTTGGCCTGGCTCCGTTCCTTCCTTGGCGGCCGGACTCAGAGGGTACAGCTGGGGGATGTCTTGTCGGCTCCTTGGACTCTCCCTTGTGGGGTGCCCCAGGGGTCGGCAATCTCCCCCATGCTGTTCAATGTTTACATGAGACCGCTGGGGGAGGTCATCAGGAGATATGGAGTTCGCTGTCATCAGTACGCTGATGACACGCAGCTCTATATCTCCTTTTCTACGTCTGCAGAGGAGGCGGTTCGCTCCCTCGATCTGTGCCTGGAGGCCGTACTGGAATGGACCAGAGATAACCGGCTCAAGCTTAATCCGGAGAAGACGGAGGTTCTCCCTGGAAGCCCAGGTGATGGCCGTCTCCAGGGCCGCTTTTTTCCATCTCCGCAGGATCGCCCAGATCTGTCAGTACCTTGACGAGTCCTCCCTGAGGACAGTCGTGCAGGCCCTGGTGATCTCGAGGATCGACTATTGCAATGCCCTCTACGTGGGGTTGCCCTTGACCCTGGTCCGGAGCTTACAGCGGGTGCAAAATGTGGCGGCCAGGCTGGTGGTGGGTGCTCCTAGATTCGAGCACATCACCCCAGTCCTGGTCCGCCTGCATTGGCTCCCCGTTGTCTTCCGGATCAGGTTCAAGGTTCTGGTCTTGGTTTTCAAGGCCCTCCACGGCTTGGGACCAGGATACCTGGCGGAGCGCATCTCCCTGAGGGCATCCGGATCCAGACCCACGAGATCGTCGCAGGCGTGCTCCTTGAGAGTGGCCACACCCAGAGAGGCGCGGAAAACGCGTACGCGGGACCGCGCCTTCTCTGTGGTGGGGCCCTCGCTCTGGAACCATCTCCCTCCTGAGCTGCGCCTGCTGGAGTCCCTGCCCACCTTTAAGAGGGCTTTGAAGACCTTCCTCTTCAAAGAAGCATTTGGTGTCCTCATTAGTTAGTTTCTCTTTCTTTTCTTTGCTCTTACCGTCTGCCGCCATCTTGCCTTCCGCTGCCCTTGCTTGGTGGCCTTGTTATTTTTAGCTTTTTAGCCTTTTTAGCTTTTTAGCTTCTTGTGCTGTTAGCCGCCCAGAGTTCCCGTTGGGAAGATGGAGCGGGATATAAGTATTTAAATAAATAAATAAAAAAATAAATAAATATTATTTTTTATTATTTCACAAATTTATATACCTCTCACTGCCTCTAATGATATCCCAAAGCGTTTTACAGTAAGAGAAGAAAACTGTTATAATTTAGTTGTTGTGAGTATTTTGGGCTGTTTGGCTGTTTTCTGGAAGTTTTTCTCCCTGATGTTTTGTCATACTCTTTGGCTGGCATCTTGCATTGAAACCTCTTAATCCCTTCATCACAATACAATGACTAACACCCATTCTCCTGCATAGGTCAAGCTTCTTCTTTCCCACAACTTTAAAAACCCCACAGTCTCCCTCACTTTATAACCCAGAGCACAGAGAGAACTCCTAGTTCCCTGAGCTTCTTGCCCTCTGAAGATGCCAGCCACAGAGTTTGGCAAGAAAAACTTCCAGAACATGGCCGAAACAGCCTGAAAAATTCACAACTCTCAGATCCCATTTGTGAAAGCCTTCGAGAATACATTGTTATAATTTAAATACAATAATTTTATGTAAACTGCCCAGAATGGCCTTGTTGATAGATGGCACAGTACACAAGTCTAATAAATAAATAAATAAATAAATAAATAAATTTAAAGGTGAACGTGTGTGTGTGTGTGTGTGTGTGTGTGTGTGTGTGTGTGTGTGTGTGTGTGTGTGTGTGTGTGTGTGTGTGTGTGTGTGTGTGTGTGTTGTGTCGTTACAGTTGTGACCGACCCTACGTGACTCCATCTCCATGGAGCTTTCTTGGCAGGAGTACTGGAGTGGCTTGCCAGTTCCTACTCCAGGCGCCTACAGCACGTAGTATTCCCTGGTGGTTGCCCATCCAAGTACTAACCAGGGCCAACCCTGCTTAGCTTCCGAAATCAAGCGAGATCGGATGTGCTTAGGGCATCTAGGCATCTCAAAGGTGAACGTATAAAACATTAAATAATCACTAGTTAAAATCTAGCCATTAAAAACAAACTTTAAAAAGAATCATCTAAATATGGGCGCCAGCACACACCCCCTAATCCCTATATGAAATGATCAATTCCAATTAACATATATTGGCAATGGCAGACAATATATGTCCTATGACCTTGGGGCCTGCCATTGGAAGGGCTCATTTAGATGGGGCCTACAAGTCACTGGAAGTTGATTACCTCAATTTTAAAACATTTACACCAGGAGCTGAAAACACAAAGGCCAAAGTTGTTTCATTTCATTTGCATAATAGGCTCAGATGTGAGCAACTGGATAGCCAACAGAGCTTGTATAAAGGGGTACCTACAAATATTTAGACAAGAGGAAGGCCCTTAGTGTAAAATGGTGGTTTTTGTAAATAAGGGACCTCATTTTCATCTACAAAACATAGGTCCTTTATTTGCCCCATTAACGCTCTTCTCATTGACACTATGGGGACTGTGAGGTGGCTCTGTGGATGGCGCATGGCACTCTGCTGGAGTAGAAGTGGATTCTTGCCAATTTCTCTAATTTACCAACACAATCAGCCAGGAACCACCTAGCGTAACGTTCTACACCAAAAGTTGAGTTAAGTTCAGGTAGGGTTTAATTACGTCTTACTCTAATTTTCTACCTATCAACCTGCCAAAACGACAACAACAACAACAACAACAACAACAACAACAACAACAACTAAATGTGCCATCTTACATGCTACATGAAAGTGTGGATAAAGACACATTTGCCTGTCAGCAAAAGGACAGCAGAGAGGAAGGCAATCTACCTTCTGGCCTTCCGAAAGGCTTTGAAAACCTATCTTTTTCGGGAGGCCTTTGGCGATGTTTAATTTACTTAATTTTTTTTTTCCTTTGGCCCGCCATCGTAATCAGTTTCCCTCATTAGAGAAGTGCTGCTTAGGTTTTAATTCTGTACAGCGTGATTTATCTGTCTTGTCCTGTCTTATTTTTAGTATTTTTTTTGTAACTTTGTCTGGCTATTTTAGCCTCGTGTAAGCCGCTTAGGGCAGTGCTCCCCAACCTTTTTATCACCGGGGCCCGGTAAATGTTTGATAATTTTTCCCTGGCCCACTTACGGCGGTGATGGCGGGGGCGATGGCGGGGTGTTTGGCGGGGCGGGCGCGATGGCGGGGGTTGCAGTGGCGGCGGCAGCGCGATTGGGGGGTCAGTGATGGTGGGGTCGCGGCGGCGGCAGCGATGGCGGGCGCGGGCGATGGCGGGGGTCGCGGCGGCGGCGGCGCGATGGCGGGCGGGGCGATGGCGGGGGTCGCGGCGCGGCGGCGATGGCGGGCGGGCGCGATGGCGGGGTCGCGGCGGCGCGCGGCGGCGCGATTGGGGCGACCGCGCGCGGTGATGGCGGGGGTCGCGCGGCGGCGGCGGCGGGGCGATGGCGGGCGGGGCGATGGCGGGGGTCGCGGCGGCGGCAGCGGCGATGGCGGGCGGGCGCGATGGCGGGGGGTTGCAGTGGCGGCGGCGGCGCGATTGGGGGGTCGACCGGGCGCGGTGATGGCGGGGGTCGCGCGACGGCGGCGGCGGCGCGATGGCGGGCGGGGCGATGGTGGGGGGTCGCGGCGGCAGCGGGCGGCGCAATTGCTGGGGGTCGCGGTGGCGGCGGCGGGGAACACCCCCGCCGGCCTGCGCCGCCCCCCGCCCACCTCAACACAGGCGCGGCGGCAGGGAAAAGACCCAGGCCGGCCTGAGACGCCCCCTCCCCTCCCCTCCCCTCCTCCCCTCAAAACAGGCACGGCCTGCCTGCCTCGCCGCCGCCAACCAAGAGCCCGAGGGGTTCGGGAATCGCCGGGAGAAAGCGGACCTTCCAAGCAGGGCTCCTTTCTCTCTCTCTCTCTCTCTCTCATTTCCGGGAGCCGGGCCGCCGCCACAGGGGAATGATTGGAAGTTCCTCGGGCGGCCGTAGATTGCTCCACGGACCGGCACCGGTCCGCGGCCCGGGGGTTGAGGACCACTGGCTTAGGGTATTTGTAGATAAGTGGGATATAAATCCAATAAATAAATAAATAAATAAATAAATAAATACCTTTCCATGACAGTGAGTTCAAGAGTCTAGAAACCTCTGCCCAAGCCCCTGGTTTTCTGGCATAATCTACCTTGTTGATCTGTTATGAGGGCATAGGAGTTGAAGCAGTTCAAAGTGACATTCTCTTTAGATATTGTGAATACTTAATAATGATTAATAATTAATAATCCAGTAGACTGGGCACGATCCATCCCTAGGTAAGTCCCACTGCTCGGTGGGAGAGAGTTCAGTGTGTACGCTAAAATCAATAGCATTAATATTATTTTTTTGTTTTTCATGCCCATCACTAGATAACTAGATGCAGGTGACTGGTTGAGTGGAGGGAAGAATTCATTCATACAACCGAAAAGCAGAATAGAAGGTACTTAAGCACATCGCAAAATCAGCCCAACAGAGGATCTGTCTAGGTCAAAGTGGGGCAGGTGAAATTAATTACCTGTTAATGAACTCTAGTGGAAATCACTTGGAAATAGTGGCAGTAGGCAGCGGTTGCTAGTTACAACTCTCTGCTATTTTGAACACTTTTTTTGCTTTTCCTGATGTCAAGAAGAGTTTGTGCAGGAAGAGTTACAGTGTATTTTGTGGCTGACATGAGATATTTCATGGAGACCTATAATTATCTGACATTTATAAATTGTTATCATCGTAATAGATTGAAGCACAGAGTTCTCCTTCAACACACCACCGTAGATGTAATAGATGAGCCTAAACTGGAACCATCGCTTAAACGTATTTTTGCAAAATGTACTTGCAAAAAGTTTCCATTTTTGCAAGTACATTTTCTGCTCGCTCTTTTTTATTTAGCAGCATTTTTTTTCATTTAGCAGGACAGGCAGATTGCTCTTTTGCTTCATTCTTTTCATTATAAACACGAGTGATCTATGGCTATTTAGAACCAATGCAACATTAAATGGGAAGACCCTCCAGCAATGAGACTATATAGTTCAGTGGAACTCTTGTATATTTAATTAAGAAACGCCACTCATATAGAACTGCAATGTGCCAACCTAATTTGCTGGAATGTCTGTCTCTGTCTAGCCTTTGTCTCTTTTTTTTTCATCCTGTATGCTGCCCTGTCATCCTATTATACAAGGTAGGTAGATTCTTGCTTGGCTGAGCTAAGATCAAAAAGTAATTTTTCTTTTTGAAACAGCCGATTAGAAATTCATTTATTTTCACATTACAGACATTTGGCAAGAACGACAACAACAACAAATCTCTGTGGCAATTTAGCTCTATTTGTATAGTCTGCATAATGGGAGAGAGTGAGGCTGTTAGGGGGAAAACGCCATGGCCGTGGGCAGAAATTAAATGCAGAATCATGTATCAGAAATGAGATGTATTTACTATTGTTTTTTAAAATTAATGGTGCATTTTTAGTTTTTATAATGTAATTTAATGATGCAATTCATCTAATAAAAGGACATTTTAACAGAGTTGTACAAACCTAGTGGGGCAGGGCAAAATGTACCTTTCAGATGTGAGTATTCCTTCCTCTTCTCCACTTCAAGAAAAAAAAATGCTTCCGGCTTTTTGTTATTATCATTTTAATCATAAAACTAAAAGAGAAAGAGAGAAACTATGCTTTTGTTGGGTAACAGCTGGGGTATCAGCAGGAGTCCAATAAAAAGGACATTCTTCTTCCTAAATATGGGTGTTTGTGCTGCATACAATAATATTAGAAATGCAGTGCTGAGTTTGAAGTAGAACTTCACAGTTGATGATGGAATGCCATATGGTGGCGGCATGTTAAACCGTTCAGGAGGAGGAAGAGTGCTGGTTTCCGTGCAGTGGCTGAGCAGTTTTTGCTTAACTAGTATAAATGTACTATGTAACATGCAGGCACCGAAGCTGTCATGCCTTGAAGACAACACCGGAATGGAAGAAGTAGTAGAAGGAACCATATGTCTACCCAATCTACCATCCTGTTTCTCACAGTGGCCAACCAGATGCCACCGGGAAGCCTACCGAGACGGGGATGAGAGCATCAACACTTGCCCAGTATTTGCTTCTTTACTCATGGACATCCAGAACCTTGCGACCTCTTGTTCTTGAGGTAATAGGTAGACATCCTGACCAGGAGCCACTGAGAGCCACACCCTCAATAAATATGTGTAATTTCCCTTTTCATTAGATGACCATCGCACCACATCTTAGAGAAGGGGTTTCCACAGTTTATATGTTGTGTGAGGAGATTCTTCCTTCAGCTTATCCTGAATCTCTCACTGACTAGCTTCCTCAGATTTACTCATATTCCAGTATCAATAGGGGATGGTATTGCATTCAAACTAGAATGGAGCTCACATCTCAGTCCGTTGATGACCTTCCTGGTCATCAGTGACAACATTATTATTTTTGCCAGCACACACTAATTTCTGGTTTCTTCAGCCTGTGGCAAGGTGATTCTGTGCCTACTGTGACCAAGTGCTGAGTTTGGTTTTTCATATAATCAATAGCAGAGTGGCAAATTCAGAAATGCAGGGCTCCTTTTTGAAATCTACACAACATGCCCTTTAGACACACATTCTTTGTAACATTTAACAACCTTCTAAGATTATACAATAAACATGAGTTGTTGAAGGGACAAGTATAAAGAAGTCTGTAATATCAGGCAACTGTAAGTAAAGACCTGTATTTTATGATTGTACTACAAATGTCTCAGAGTGAGTTATTAAGGCTTTAAGTGCCATTTAATGACACCAGAGAACTTCTAGCTATTCTCCCCCTCTGAGTGTCCATATTTCTACTGTGTAGCAGGAAGTAATTTTAGCAGAAATTCAAAATTCTGCAAAACAATATGGCCCTCTTGGATTTATTATTATTATTATTATTATTATTATTATTATTATTATTATTATTATTATTATTATTATTATTATTATTATTATTATTATTGGCTTGAGCTTCCAGGTAATGAGAAACCCTCAGGAGAGGCCCTATGGAAAACTTCTTTGTATTTGACATTACACATAGCAGTGAGAATCAATGAAGTGGCACCAGTAACGAAGCAATTAGTAACAGGCCAACAGACTGACTCAGTCAGACACAAAAACACATGCAACCCTGGAGAAGATGGACAGGTTCCCTTTCGCTTCCATGGTTTCTACTTATCAAGCGCTGGTTGGCATCAGAAGGTTATTGATAGCAAATAGAGAGGCAGTGTCCCCCTTTTAATGGCAGCAATTCCAAAAAGCTTTAGATTTGAACCAGTGGTGTGGAAGTAGAAAGCTCAGTCTTTTCCTGTTCTATGAACCATACAGCCCTCTGTTCTTGCCTGCAACAAATATAAGCAAAGTGGATTTTGGACTGAACCCCAGTAAATGACACAAAGGCATAGTTTATTATAGAACTTGCTATACTTGTGAAAATCTTTAATAGCTTAAGGCTTAAGGTCTGAAACTGTATCTAGTTGAAACATAATCCATCTAGAAATTTTATGTAGGTTTTGGGCCAGACAAACCATAATGCTAAGTATGTTATATTTTGGAGGACTTTGACTAAATTGCTTCCCTCCCCATGGTGATGCTCTGTTGCTCAGAAAAATAAGCTTTGAACTGCTGTCAAGAGTCAGTACTGGCCTACACGTTAAAAAGATGAGCCTGATTATGAATGCAGCAATCATCTTTTGTAGGAGTGTTGTTATCTGAATCATTGGTGGACTTGAGACTGTCACTCTCTTGCACAAGCTGACTGTCCTTAGGCTCAGTAGTTCCCATCAAGGAGTAGCCTTTAACTGGATTCCACTGGCTCCACCTCTTAACCGGAGGGACACTTCTATGAGGCAAGGTGACTGGAGAAGAATGAAAATCCGTCAAGCCCAGCCGACCAAAATCAACATCCAGATTGCTAGACAGATAGCTAGTGTCCAGAGTCTAAGGATCAACCACAGCACTATTCGGTAGATCAATTATAGGATTACATAGTGACTGTGAGGGGTCCATCTCTGTGAAGTCAGTCTTATGGATAGTGCAATACCCAAATTTGACAAAGTCAGTGATCTTGACCTGTTTCAGTGGTTTCTTAACAGCACTCTCCTTTTCCTCAAGGTCTGTAATTGCCTTGCTTGTATCGCCAAGAGATGAAATGCCATTATCTGGTGTTTTAAATAGTTGGGATAAGGCCAATGAGTCCCCATAGTCTCCTGTTTCTTTAAGTTCACTGAATTGAGTGATAGAAGGGAGCAGTTTGTTTTGAATTGATTGCAGCACTGGGGTAAGTAGAGTGATATCTAAGGACGCCTGGGCTCCTTCCATGGGAAGCCAAATTTCCTTTACAGCACCTGGCAAAGGTTTCTTTCTGAACAGGTCTGAAGTCAGGTTGTTAACAACAAGAAACATCCAACCCAGCCAAATTCTCAGCTCAGTGACATAACTTATAGCACTCACTGCGAATTGTTCTTGTCTCAAGAGAAGTAGTAGCACTCCCAACTGAGCAATATTAGGATGAGCTGCCGAAAATAAGCTTGTTGTTAGCTCCAGCAACCTGTTGTTAACTTGCTCTTATCTGTGCTTTTCTGGGAGGCGTATATAACTAAGCCAAGTAAATAATCCAGTCCTTAGCAAATTCAAGGCTTCAAGGGAAAACACAGAAGAGAGGAGAAACACTGCTCGCCCACTGTTTCAATTCAAACTTTGATAGATAAAACAGGTACTTAGTCATAACACAGTTTCTCCTGCAGCAGCTCCCAGAAGTCTGTCTCCAGCAGTAACAATTATAAAAGTTTATAAAAGGTTAAAAGTTGAAAAAGTTGAAAAGTTTATAAAAGGTTAAAGGTAAAAAAGTTAAAAGGTGTTTTTAAAAAGTAAAAAAGTAAAAAAGTAAAAGGTGTTTAAAAATTTAGAAGGGAGTGGAGCTCAGCACAAATGCTGCTCCTCTGCACCAGCCGGAAGCTCTCCACGTAAACAAGCAAAAGGAAGATTGCTGTGACTGACTACTAGAAAATAGAGAGACTTGATCCACCCAAGGGCTCATGTGTTTTAAAGATTCTTGGCTGACTGGTCCAGCCTGTTGTGAACTTGAAAAAATCTGGCTCACAGTCCTGGACTACACCTGGATCCAGCGCTGTTTTAGTATCAAAATAGCCAGTAATCTGTCTAGATATACAGCTACCAGAAAACTAATCTAGTTAGACATACAGAAGGTTGATCTGGTCATGGTTATGACTGATATAATTGCATCAGTTCAGGATTTCTGTAATGTGCTCTAAGTGGGACTGCCTGCAGCGGAATTAGGATGATGGGACACAGCATGAAAGGAAATTGGCATGATGGGATATAGTGTGATTTATAAGGCTCAATATTAACTTCACATTTACAGCTTTGTCACTAGACTCTTATCTAAGAAATGTAACCGCCCAGACATGCATAATACAAAGATACTGCTGATTCATGGGTTCATGGGACATAAATAAATTCATGGGACATAAATAAATTCTTCCTTTTTTAAAATATATTTATTAATTTTATAATAAATAATAAATTCTTCCTAAACAGTTCTGTAGCCCTGAGAAGGCATCTATTGACTTCTTCCCAAGCTTTTGTGTCTTGGGCTGCATGTTAAATTTTCTGGAATCTTCTATATATTATACCTGTTAAACTTGACTAAAGTTGGCTGAAAGCTTAGTCAAACACTGATGCATATTATTTATTTATTTATTTATTTATTTATTTATTTATTTATTTATTTATTTATTTATAGGATGTCTATACTACACCATCTAGCAACAAAGGCCACTCTGGGCACTGGCAGGAAGCTTTTGGTTGTTCATATGATTCCATCTCCCTGAATCCACGCCCATGATTGCTGAACAGTAAGGGATTGTGGAAACTGTAGTCTAAAACATTTGAAATGGCATATGTTCTTCAATGTATAGGTCTTAAATTGAGCAGGACTAGACATGGGTGTGAAATGAAAAATGGTGGCTTATGATGGCTCATGTTTCATCACTATTCATGAATGACCCAGACACTCATTTTAATCTACTTTGCCTAGAAATCTTAGCTGATGTACCAAACAACAGAAGAGTGGGCTCTGTCTAATATCTTACTGTAAGGGATACTGAATATGAGAATATGGGATATTGAATATCTTACTGTATGGGATATTTAATACTGATCATATTCTGATCAGTAGCTGCCTAGAGTGGCCATGTGGCCAGAGGGGCAGGAGAGAAATATAATGAATAAATAAAATAAATAAGTAGCCCAATAAGTCATCCACCCCTCCTTTATTCTCATGATGTGTTAATTTGTTTTATATACGAATATAAATTAATCTGAAATCACTTTACACAGAACAACCAGTTCAAAGCACTAGACAAGAAATTTTCTGAATTGTCATGCTGTATGGTAGCCTATAACAGATTGAGGAGAAAAGGCTGAGGAGACATATGTTGATGAAATGCACCAATTTGGTTTCTAGATACCTATTCTTAAGGGGAGGGAATCAAAATTATTTGCTAATTGAAAAAGGAGGGGAGGAAGGCCTCCAAGGGAGGTGTACAAAAGGTGGAATTGTTCATGGCTGCTCTTAAGTGGCTGCTTGTGTAAACACCCATGAGAGAAATTAAGAAGGGATTAAACAGCCTGTAATAGAGAGAAAGTTAGATACAGCAGCTCACCCAGATGTTAAAGCAATTGAATGCCTGTAATGGAACACACGTGTTTCCTAAACTCAAAGCTGCTGTTGAGGGGGGAGGGAAGAAAGTCAACTCTATTTTGTTGGGTGCTTTGTGCTATTATGCTGGATGTTGGGAGAGTGTGTTCTCTCCTCTCCCCCACCCCCTTAATCTTCACTATGCATGTATTCCTGTATATCAAGTATTCAGCTTGGGTGTAAAAAAAAAAAAGGAGAGAGAGAACTGTATCACATAATTTTTCAATGAGAAATCCAAGAGGCTGGGAGATGATGCTATGGTGTGAATTACATTGCAGAATGGTTGTCAGCTGTCCCAGTCAGCACTTTCTCAGATGCCATAATGTGCAGTAAATGCTGTGGCTGCAGCTATTAGGATTATTGTGGTGGTGTGTTTGGGGAGGGAAAGGGAGAGCCACAAATTAACAGCCAGGGAAACATGCGTCTCTTTCTTCCTTTTTTTTAATTGCTCAGCTCCATGAAATGACTTTACTGCCTCAAGCTTTAATTTCTTTAACATTTATGCTGCCATCAGTATTAAAAGTTTTTTTTTTAAAGGAAGGATGAAGAAGCTGTTTCAAGTCTTTTCTGTTTAGCCGTCACTGGTTTCTGACTGCTCTGCTTTACAATTACATCTTGACATAAGTGTTTTGGTCCACATGAGTGCACTTTGAGAAGGGTGCATTGAAAAAAACCATGTTGGATGTGTGCCCCTCTCTGTGCCGGCCTGTGCACAGATATCTCTGTTTACATTTCCAAGACAGGGAAACTACCTGTTTCTGTTGCATGGACAGTAGCAACATTATGAGGCGTGGAATAAATTTGTGGTTCCTAACCTTGGGTTGTCAGGTTTCCTTGGACTATAATGCATTGTGTCGATATCCTGGCCAACACAGCTAGTGTTGAAGGCTTCTGGGAGTTTAGTCCAAGAACAGCTGGAGATCCAAGGCTCGGAATACTCACAGTGCCCCATTCTGAGATCTTAACTACTGAGCAAAAGGAAGAGCAAAATGTTTGGTGTTCAATTCCCCACTGGGGTTCCTTGACACAAGCTGGACTCAGTGATCCACCAAGTCCCTTCCAGCTTTGCAGTTCTAAGATTATGTTAAATGATATGCCCCATAGTTGTAGAGATGATATAATGTAGTGGTTGGACTGTTGGACTGAGATCCACAAAATGTGGGTTTAAATTCTGACTTATGACAGTTACCTTGATCATTCTGTCTCACTAGTCTAGGCTATCTTATAGCAATGTTGTTAACAAGCAAGTAAGTAAACAAACAACCAGGAGGAAAAGTGAGATATAAATATAACAAACAAAATTATGTTCCTTGAGAAAACGTGCAGAGTTTTTCTTTTGCCTGATTTTAAAATTGAACTTGATTTGTCCGATTGTACAACATGCCTAACATATTCTTGTGATATCCTCCCAAATGTGCTCACATGCCAGCCAGTGACTTGGTATTAGGCAGTCCCACATTAGCTGAAGGCCTCTTTTGAAAATGACTGGGCTACATTCTGCCCTAGCGGCATAGTTCAGGGACTCTGATGGATAAAGACTTTATTCAGAGACTTGTCCACACTGCTGAATTTGCACAATCTGCTCGATTATAGAGTTCTATAGAGCTCCATGGTCTTTTGTCACAATCTGCACCCCTCTTATGGTTTTTAATGCAGTAACAGATACCATATGGAATGAACATCTGTCTTCTTTTGTCATCAAAAATTTGGTTCTGACAAAATGTTTTGTAATTCACATTCTCTTCATCTTAGTTCCACCTTTCTACCTCAGCATTCTTGGGTCTTATAGTACAGTATTTGGCTTTTACATTTGGACAGCTCACATTGCTTAGTGTCTAGAACTAGAAACAGAAGACTTCAGATCTGAAAAATTGGCTGCTGCTGCTGTGTATTTACTAAGATGATTTTAGAGTTAGACTCTTTGAACAATTTTATTCCTTTTTGAAAATGGATTATTCACTCAAGTCTTTTGTGTGCTCTGTTGGAGGTTTAAGAGGTTTTGGCTAGGAGGAAATTTTCTAGGTCAAGGTGACAGTCAATCACCTGTACCCTTCTTCTTCGGAGAGAGAAAGAGAGAAGAGAGCCACAACTCTCTAGATAAGAATATTCTCCTTCTCTTTTGAAAGTCATTAGTCAGTACCATGTCATCCATTTTCAGTTGCTGTTAGCTGCATTTAAGTAGACAGTATGTAGGTACGGAGCTGCCTAGGTGCCCTAAGCACATTCGATCTCGCTTGATTTCGGAAGCTAAGCAGGGTCGGCCCTGGTGAGTACTTGGATGGGCGACCACCAAGGAATACCAGGTGCTGTAGGCACCTGGAGTAGGAACTGGCAAGCCACTCCAGTACTCCTGCCAAGAAAACTCCATGGACATGGAGTCACGAAGAGTCGGTCACGACTATAACGACATAACACACACACACACACACACACACACACACACACACACACACACACACACACACACACACACACACACACATGTAGGTACGAGTCAGTTAAGGCTGTGTTTGTACTACCAGACAATTGTATACAACATGCTGGTTCTTATATATTCAAAACTGTCAGTAAATGCAACTTTTATTACTGTTGTTTCAGAATTAAGTGCCATTTCATGAGAACCAAAAATACATTGGGGAGACAATGCTAATTCTGTTCTGCAGGTCCCTGCACTGTCTGCTGGGTAGCTAGATAATTTTAACAAAAATTTCACTCATTGCTGTGATGGCCCTGCTTCAAATCATAAAAAAGATGAAGAGCAAGGGGCAGCTTCAGTCAGGTGGCAATCTTTCTCCCTAAAAGTTGAAAACAAAAGGAGGGATTGATGGCTATATTTTGTACAGGTCCCAACTGTGCTTCTGGCTTTCCCATTTTTATATCCCCTCAGCCAGACTTATTTGACCAAAGGCAGCTCCAAGAGTTAGGGGCCAGAAATAGTAGGAAATATATGAGCAAGTGAGATACATTCATTTTTATCTTTCTTAGAACTGCCTGCAGCCTAACTTGAGCTACTTCGTATTTAGGTGTGCAAGTTGCTTTCACCCCTGTAGGTGACACTCTTGGACCATTTTGCAAATTTCCCAGGCCTGTAACTGGAATTCTTTTCAATCTCTGTGGAACAGACTATATTCACAGTGGAGATCTTGTCACCTTCTGAGCAAACTGATGGAAACATTTTGCATTCTGCATACTCTTCCCCACTGCTCTTTTATCTGCAAGCACATTACTAGAGTTAACAGAAACATTGCTTTAAATGCACATCTTAGTACAGTAAATGATAGAAAGCAGTCATGTACAGTATCTGCGAGACTGCTCATGCCTGGGTCTTTTGAAGCCTGAGGTAAAGGGTAAACTTGGATTTAAATAAGTAAAATAGTTTATAGCTTGAACACATGCTCATAAATCTCTTGTATCTCACTTAATGATTCAACAAACAAGAGAATACAAATTTAGACAGTATAGCATGAAAACTGAGATGACTCTGGTGAAGTGAGATGACTCTGGTGAAGTTCTACCCACAGCATTGATCCACGGGTCCCTCTGGATTTCAATCAGGCCTTCATACATTGAGCAGTACATGCTTATACTTCTAACATGACTGGGGATCCTGATAACACAAGGTTCCTGCTCAGAGGAGTAATGTAAGCACAGTCAACTCAATAATATGTTTCTAAGCTCCTATATAGACATCCATGCAAAACTCTGTCAATGTTTTTCAAATAGAGATGGGCACAAACCAAATTATGAACCAAGATAACCCCACGAACTGGGCTCGTTCATGATTTGGTTCATCCTTTGGTTTGGGGATCCTGTTATGCTAAAAACAGAACAAAAGAAGCATCAATTGTCTTTTTGCTTGGTGCTTTGTTTTCAGCAAAACAAATGCCCTCCTTTCTCCTCCTGTGGCCTCCTTTCTTGATCCTGCCACCTTCCCCTTCTTTTTTTCCTCCTCTGGCATTGCCATATTTAGAGAGAGTGGCCCAGCTTCCCTTTCATCTGGAAGCCAGGCCCTCTATCTCTGCTTGCCCACAGGCCTATTAGCCACGAACCATGAACCACCTGAATTCATCATTTTTCTGGTTCATGGCTCATTTCTCTTTTCAGGTATAATATGTACTGTAACCTGGGCTTTTCTTTCTCTGTGAGAAAGACATCCTGATTGCTGTTCATATCTCTCACATCCATTAGATTAGTTCAGCTGAACACTTATATAGATCCCACAGAGAATCTGTGCCCTTGATTTGGGAAACTGTAAAAAGCAGAAATTCAGAGTAATGTTTTATAAACACCAAAACTTCCTTAGTGTTTTACATTTTGAGTTTACAAGGGTATAATAATATTTATAACATATGGTTAGGTTTATTTCCAATGAGTAATGCCTTGGTTTTGCTTTTTTCTTGTTAATTTTTTTAGTGTACTAAATGCTTTAATGCAGTGGGATGGGAAGACATGGGGCACTGGAATCCCATCTCCTGACTCTCTGCAGAAGTGCAAACAGGGACAGGGGACAGGGACAGGGGACAGGTGGAGTCACCACCTGCTGCCCAGTCTGTTCAGCTGGGGAAGAGGTTGTGGACCTGAGGCTCTGGCAACACAACCTCCAGCTGATCCAGAACCACCCCAGCACCCCTGTTTTCCATTTACCAGTGAAAAGCATTATTTTACAATACTGAGTCAAGGGTGAGATCATGGCAGGCAGTTTAGATGGATAATGATATGGTCTGGTCATTTAAAGAAAATGTGTATAAGTTGCATCCTATATATATATTGATGCTTTGGTTCCAAAGAAGCATTCAATACATTTTGTGACAAAGAAATTGTGATGGTACAGTTAAAATAATAATGTGTGTGACAAGATTATATCTTGGATTGCAGTAATGTGTGAGATCTCCATCATCTGGTAATTCACTGAGAATGAGGAGTTAAGGTCCACAGCAGTAGATTATTTTATTTAGTCCCCAAAGACGCATGTGTGCAGGTGAAATGGACAAGTGCCAGTGAGCCCCTGAGAATGGAATTTCAAGAGGGGCAGGAGACTTTATTTGGCACAATGTAGAACCTGTGTGAGGTTTGTTTCTGTCCTAAAAGGCCATTTAGTACAGAGCCTTTGTTCAGGGTGAGCTCTATAATTAAGCAAAGACAGGTAGCTACCTCAGGTGGGAAGTGCTAAAAGCTAGGCAGTGGTGTGTGTGGAAGACAGAAGATAGAATTGTATGCTATCACTTGACCTGCCTTGCCTCTTCCAGGCTTTGAGTCTGTTGGCTTGAAGAAGGATGAATGGCCATTCCCTGTGCTGGATGCTAGAATTAGACAATTTTAACATCTTGACCATGGTTTCATAAGGTAGTGATTGTGACATGTAATGTGCATTCCTTCTCCCATTTAAGAATGTCTCCCACTTAAAAATGAGGGCCCTTCAACTCATTCTGCTGAATGGGGCTTGTTTGCCATAAACTTCGATCTTGACAGCCCACTGTCAATGTTCAAATAAAATTCAGCCTGCTCTTCTGTTTAGCCTTTTGTACTAAAGAGAGGAGCATCTGGTCCTTTATTTCAGGTAGCAAAATGTCATGGGCCAGCCTTCATTTTTTGGCACTTCCTGTGTCTCCGATAAATATTATCTTTGAGATATCTGCAT
The DNA here is from genome assembly GCA_029282475.1 of Phrynocephalus forsythii. Lineage (NCBI taxonomy): Eukaryota > Metazoa > Chordata > Lepidosauria > Squamata > Agamidae > Phrynocephalus > Phrynocephalus forsythii. Next base: position 98,398,152 of record JAPFRF010000005.1, read on the forward strand.
AGCTTAAAATTTGGGCCTATCTTGAGCAAATAACACTGCAGTAACCTTTCATTCCTCCCCAATGACTGCTTATTTCCCTGCAAACTCCTAGCAGAATAAAACAGTTCAAAAAAGAGAAAGCACTAGATTAATCATTCTTCTCATCCCAAACGGCTAAAATCTTTTTATTCAAAATAGCCGAGGCGGGAGGCGGCGGTGGAGGTGGAGAGTTGGGAAGGAGAAAGCAAGATGCACAGAGCAAAAGAGGGGTTTAGGCAGCAAGCCACAAATGCACACCATCAATCATAGTACAGTCAAAAATGTTCATGTGCTTGGTACCTGCTAGTTATTGGCAGGACTCGGGATGTCTCCAGAGTACAATCGCTGAGAGTCTCTCTCTCTTTTTAATGTTCCATTTTCATCTGAAAAACTGTTTGTCAGCACCAGAATGGCAGGTGCATTAACTCCCTCTGAACCAGATTATAGGAAAAATTGCAATCGCAGGAAAATAAGACATTAGTAAACTCTAGGGTCCCCCTCCCTCCCAGTTTGTTTTCTTTTTTGAAAACTATTTTCAGAAACTCATATGTACATATAACAGGCCAGGGTTATAGGGATGGTGATATTTCACCTTTGATGTGAATGTCTCCACTTTGATTTAGAGGAGGCTGATTGGAATCCAACCACTTTTGACCTGATAACAGACTGGTTGTTTGTGTTTTTAGAAGCCTGGTTTTCTTTCTCGCAAAATGATTGTATATTGGGAACGCAAGGGCCTTTGAAATGAGGCAGCAATCACTGTTAACCAATGAACATCTTGAATTTAAGTTTATTTCCAAACTTAAATCCAGTTTCCTTCAGTGGAAGCAATTTCTCTTTCTTCCTGTGTCTGTTAGGGCATGGAACAAGATGTTATTCTGTTTTCCGAAACCCCTTTTTACTGAGGTAGCACGGAGGAAAGACATAAATAGGGAGAGGATGAGCTGATTCTAGTCTGCAAACAGACGCTCTATGGCTGTTTTACCATACTTTAAGAAATGGGCTTATTTCTCATCTCAGAGCCTAAAATGGATGATTTTGAATTGTACAAGGGATGATTGCTAATGGAGAAAATGAAGGCCAGGGCACAAGTTCATTCCCTGTACCCCAAACCTCTCCAAATTGGGGGTGCTTCAAGGTGGGAGCTTTAGGAAGCTGCACTGTAATTTCAATACTGCTAACTGCCTGGGATCACTATATTCAAGTAAATAACATTGCAATTAGAAATATTTTTCCAGGAGCACCCCATTTGAAGTTGAATAACTCAGTTCCCTGAACCCCCAATCTCTCCAAATTTGGAGGAATTAAATGGTAGCGATCAAGGAAGGTTCATACCAAATTCGGTGCCTCTAGGGTCCAGGCGAGCCATTTTACAGAGAAACAAATTGGTTCATTTTAAACAAAAAATTGCCAGTTCATTTCATTACTAATGAAATGCTGCTTCTCTGGTTCATTTTGTTTCATTTCATTTTGCTATGTAATGAAACGATGAATCAGCATTTTGTTTTTCATTGGTGCCCATCCCTAATCTCACATACTGTACATTGAAACCCCATAAGACTCAATGTAAGTTGGATACGGCATGACATCACATCACAACAGGGACCAGAGTTTTGGACAGGCCACCTTGACCACCAGGAAGGTGTTCCCTCCCTCACCTGCCTGTTGTGGCCTTGGGGATGCGTCTCTTTTTCCTTTAAGTAGAAAGAAGATAGGGTTGGTGGTGGTGGTAGGAGCCCCGTGGCGCAGTGGTTAAATGCCTATACTGCAGGTGAAACTGTGCTCACGACCTGGGGTTCAATCCCAGGTAGCAGGCTCATGGTTGACTCAGCCTTCTATCCTCCTGAGGTCGGTAAAATGAGTACCCAGCTTGCTGGGGGGGGGGAGGAATGTGTAGCCTGCATACTGTAATTAAAACATGTAAACCACCCAGAGACTACTTGAAGTGGTATGGGGCAGTATATAAGCAGGACACTTTGCTTTACTTTGCTTTTGGTAAGCACATTGTATTGTTCAGGAGTAAGTAATGCCACACAAACATTTCTCCTGCTCTCATTGCAGCTCTTAAAAGGTTCAGAACCCATTCCTACAGAATATTTTATTTACTTAAAATTTTACATCTTACCTTACAGGAAAATATCTGAAAATATAGGCAATTCAACAACATAAACAAATTGTTTATAATAGTTTAAACCAATGTAAAAAGTTCAAAACAATGTAAACACATTTTTTTAAAAATTAAAGCAAAGTACACTGAATGTATCAGAATTCTGACAGAATTATCTCCTCACTTTGACAGAATCATCCCACACCCAGTATTATCCCACAGAGTGCTGTGCCTCTTCCATTCTGATCTCATATGTATGCAGCATTCTCTCTTCCTTTCCTTTCTTGGGTGCAGCTTAGGCTTCCATTTTTAACTCATGTACCTTTGTGACATGAACTCTGTCTCTGAATTTAAAGAGTTTTTAATTTCAACTCAGGCTTGAATGTGGCTTGAATTTAAAGGCCATGGTCTTGAGGTGTTATGAAAATGAAGGCAATTCCATGTATTCTTACAAAGCAGGATGAGGGAGAATTAGTAGTTGGGAGGGATTGCCTAACTCTGTTGCCACCAGCACAGTTTTACCTGCAAATGGCCATTCATACATTTTATGACCCCAATATTTGCTGTCCATCTTGCTGTAAGATAAACTGAGTGACATATGTTAAATGTTCAACTTGTTTCAGATCAGGAAGAAAAAAAATAGCATCTTCATCTACAATCCTGATCTTACTTACTTGGGAATAAATCTTTTTAAGTAGGCTTCCTTCTGACATGTCTAAGGGTAAATGTCTAGTTCTCAATCTCACCTTTCATATTGCCATTACCTATTGCTATTACCTTGTCTGGCAATAGAAGAAACTCTTAAATTATTTGCTGATTTTACTCCCCTGTAGGTATAAACAGCCAGGAGATGGCACTCTGGGACTTTGAACTTCTTTCACAAAAAGAAACATAGAAAGCAAGGGTAAGGGGGTTCCACTCCCGTATATACATATATTTAATTGGTTCACCACTGAACATCAGTTAAAATAAAACAAAACTTCCTATCTCACTACAACAGATGCCTGAATTGTGTCCACAGAGTCTGTTTTCCTCAGAACAAGAAAATAATTCATAGTGCCAGGTACTTCCTACTTAGGGTGAGTTTTTCTGTTTTTCTGTTGCATCTAATTTTTCACTGAGGATTAATTGTTATTTTTTTAAAAAAATAACAACTACCTGGTGTATTTCGGCCACCAGTAGCTTTTTCATAAGCATAGTTTTCCTACTTTCATAAAACAGTAAACCATATTCTAGTACATTTTGCTTTAGAAAGTGTCTTTTTAAAGTTCTGAACATTTTAAGGGTGATTCTGAAGATGAAACCATTGCAAAAATAATACATCTACATGTACTTCAGGTTATAATTAGAAGGCATATAATGTTCCTCTTGCAGTGGAACTGAACTATCTGGATGGAAGCTTCTGTGAAAAAGATATACATTGTCCTGTGAATTCTGAAGGTGCAATGTAAGTACAATATATTGAGTAAACACACAGGTGGGTAAAAAAAATCCCAAAGGTGTGTGTGTGTGTGTGTGTGTGTGTGTGTGTGTGTGTGTGTGTGTGTGTGTGTGTGTGTGTGTGTGTGTGTGTGTGTGTGTGCGCACACACACACGCGCGTGCGTGCGTGCGTGCAAGCACACACACGCACGCACGCACACAGGTGCATGCAAAACATGCATACTGCTCTATATCATTTGACTTATCACAACAAAAATAAAATTGTGCATGACTTCATGGACAAAAAATTGAAGGACATATCTCAAGTCCAGGGACAATAATTTTCTATATAAATTGTCAAGATGGAAATTATCCTGAAGGTCCATATGCTAATTCTTATTTCTATATACATTTTATATTTGGGGTGGGGGTGGGGAAATACAGTACATGCATGCATACATACACACAAGAAAGAGAGATAGTGATAGAAACAACGTGTACACACACAGGCAGACACACACACACAAACACACACACACACAGGCACACACACATGAGAGAGAGAGAGAGAGAGAGAGAGAGAGAGAGAGAGAGAGAGAGAGAGAGAGAATAAGAGACAGATGACGCATTGGAATGCTTAGCTCTTTGTATAACAACCAGTTAACATTTTCTTAGAAGACTGCTAAACGCCAGTAGCAGAAGGCTTACTCATAAAAATTAGAGTTTCCATGGCTTAATAATTTGTTAATGTCTGACCAACAGAACAAGATGTTCCCATGTTTCCTGCTACCCTTGACGGGTTGTCTGTCTTTTTTGGCTGTTAAAGTGATACCCTCCTCTTTGTAGTGTACTGTTCAAAGCCAAGAAGCACAAAGCATGTCAGATCTTCTCTGCTTTGACTGGCTCTTGTGATAGAACTTGAGTATTTAATTATGACCCTTTCCACTGGTAGAATTAAAGAGATTTTATTTATGGTATTTTGTTACTATCTGTTCTTTCCCTTACTTTTGAAAGGAAAATGATACATGCATCATTATGTATGTATCATTACACTTTCAAAAGATACAGGCACACAAACAGAGACGTATCCAGACACACATACTTGTCCATACACAAACATAAGGCTGGAGATAAATGGATGTGTGTGTTTTTACATAGATTTAAAGAAATAAGAGGGGGAGTTTAAAAAAATATATACACTAAGGCTTGAAACTGACAGTTCCTTCCAGAATTAAATATACCAGCTAATTCAGTTGTGAAATATAAGCTGAGTGTTTTTATGTAATACTTTTGAAGTGGAATAACCTATATATTATTTTATATTATGCTGGAAATCTAAATATTTATAGCATTGAAAGATTACAATATTACAGGTTTTCTGCACCAGACAGATGTAAAAGAAAATGGAATTTCCTCCTGACTTAAAGCTTTGCATTAAGTTGCATTAAATATTCCATGGCCACAACCATCATTCTCTAGTCCATTTAATAAAAGATTCCATTTTGAATTTGAAGTTTAGTTATAGTTTGAGCTGAAACCAGAACAGGACTGAAAACACAGAGATACAGTATATCAGTGCCCTTATGGGCTAAAAAAGATTCAGTGGAGTCTGCCTTTTCCTTTACTCCTGGTGCTCTTTCAAAATTCATGCATAATGACCATGTATTATGTACTGATGTGGTCACTGCTGTTTCGTGTGTGTGTGTGTGTGTGTGTGTGTGTGTGTGTGTGTGTGTGTGTGTGTGTGTGTGTGTGTGCTGTGTGTGTCAGAATGTTGCTGCAAATGCAAGCCTAATTAGTAACGTTTGTCTCCCCCCCCCTTTTGACTGGCCCATTTCTAGATATTATGCAATCCAAACCAATATAGTTACATGGTGAGACCACCAAAATAAATAAAATTTTCCTGAAATTAAACAGAAGAAAATGCTTGATGAATTTGTGCAACCTGCCAGTACGTTGGGGCATGCTGTGCATTCAGGATAGCATTGTTTTATAATGGTAGAGTTTCAAAGATTTTTCTTTATATATCTCTGAAAAGAGAGGAGGCAGAGGAAAGTACCACAGCAATGATTCTGGCACTCGGAACATCTTTTGGAGTCAAAAAATTATCAACTATTTTGTTTCAATGCAGATGGTATCGTTTGCAGTCTATTAACTTCATGTAGCTGATATCTACTTAGTTAGCTGCAGTTTGCTGAGATAGTGAACTAGGGCAGTGTTTTTCAACCACTGTTCCGTTAGCTGCAGTTTGCTGAGATAAATGAAAAATTACTTTAGGGTCAATATAGGCACAAAGTTAAATTTTTTAACATTTTCTAATGGTGGTGTGCCTCGTGATTTTTTCATAATCCCAAAACTTGAAAAACACTAACATGCAAAAGACTATTTTAATCCCAACAATGACATGCAGACTATTTTTAGTTGTAATGAAGCACCCATTTTACACCATACTGCACTGTCTTAGAAGAATGCTGACTGCACCTTCTGCAGTAGGGTTGACTACATTATAGTGAAAGAGACAAAAAGGGAACCACCCCATTGTAATTTGAGGTTTGGAACTCACTGTTAGTCCCTTTATAGATAACTAGTGTGTATCTTAGAAATCTCTGCCTCAGCGAAGAGTAACCTCTAACTTTTGTGATGTTAAGAAAATGTTAGTTCATTTGTCAATGACCTTGGGTGAGTCATAATGTGGCATAATTTACTTATTATTTCTCTTCACTATAAGTATTAGATTTTAAAAACAAACATACAATTATTGCATTTGCTAAACAAACATGGTTACATGATTTTAAACAAGTTTAATAAGTTGAAGCCAGTGGAATTTATGAACAAGTATTGTTGAAATTATTACATTGTGTAATTATTGTTACGTGTAGGCAAGTGGGTTCACATTAAGCCTGTGGAATTTATTCCCGAGCACACAAGTCCCATGCTTATAATAATAATAATTGTTTATTTACGGTCATAGACCAAAATGTTGTCCCATGTTTGAATCATGTTCTAATACATCATGCGTTTTGACATGGACGTTAGGCAGGTATGGTTTGTTATGTTTTAAATCCTGATATGCAGTGCCTTGTTCCTCAAGAGAAATGTACATATCTTAATGTTTTGAATGGTTTTTAAAATGAGAGTAACAGCAAAGATTATTTCATGCTTTGCTGATTTAAAAAATACAGTCTATTGCTTTGTTAGAAGACGTCTCATGTTTATAAAAAGAAGCAATGGGCATTGTTTCCTGTCTGGTTAATAAACCTCTCTGAAGCTCACGTATTTTCCATTTCAAAATGTTAAGTTATGAAAATCCAGCCAAAGGCGTCCTTTGAATGCTAGAATTAGAAAGCTGAGTATTCCTTTTAATTGGCCCTTAGAAACATTTTATCTTTCTCCTTTTGTGTTATAAAGTTCAAAGTTCTCAATTATGGGCTTTGTAATGTACATTACAATACTGTAACAATGAAATCTGCTACTTCCTTTTAAGAGAATTAATTATTATTGCCTCATTCAAAAGATCTGGTGATGCTTTAAGTTAACATTCTGTAATAGGCATTTAATTCCTATTTAATAAGACCATTATTGCATGATAAACAAATGCTGATTGATTATTAAACACATTTATTTCAGATTAATAGAAATGCGAGATTCAATGGTCATTAAGCATCAACAAAGAGACTTTTCATTAATAAACTGCTATTTATTTGCCATAGCAAGTGTCTTGTTCAATCTAAATTAAATATCTATTTGGGATCTCTAGTGTTATCAAAGGCATCTGAGTGTATGTTCCATGAAAAGCACTTGCAGTTTAGATGCACAATAAGAAAACTCTAAAAAAGTAACGGAGGAAACATTCTTTATAAAAGGACTTTTGATTGTAGCTAGATAACTAATAATATAGGCAGATCTTTATGTAGTTCTCCACTAACTCCCCACCCCACCCACACTGCTTCTGAACTTGGGAACAGTGTTAAAAAAATTAATTATTCATTGATTATTTACAATACATTTTCTTCTGTAATTTTATTCATATTTTAAGATGGAAAAGGGCTATTATTTTATGAACCCAAACATAATTTCCTAGGGAGAAATGTAAGTTTCTTGCCTGAGAATTTGAAACGGTATAATGTTCAGTGGAGCCTCGATGTTTTTAATGGATGTTGTGGTTGAGCAACTTTTGGGATTGGGGAAACATGTAGCAGAGATCCAGGTATTTGACTTTAGATGTAGGTTTGTCTTTTTAATACATTTTAATACTTAATGTTTGTGGTGGTTTAGCATGTTTCTAGAATTGGGAAAATTTATCAAAGATCCAGGTATTTGACTATACAGGTAAGCAAATATTTTTGAAATATTTTAATGTGTACGTCTATGAAAATTCACAAAATGTTCTATGAACATATCTGTTTCCAAACAAATACTGTACAGTAAGGAGACCTATTTTTGCAAATCTGCAGGGTTTGCTTTTTTATCTTTGTGAAGCAGGCTTATTGGACATAAAGGTCAAATTCATTACTAAAGGAGAAAGCAGAGTTGCATAAACTATTTTAAAATGTAAGACTTTTAACTGAAAGTGCAAGTAATTGCCTTTAAGCACTATTTGTAGGAAACATGCTTTTTTCCTAACAGAATATAAGCAAGCCCATGCTATTCCTGTTAGACATTATGTAATGAACCAGAGGACAACATTAGCCATTGACACTAAACACATAAAATAAATGTCCCATGCCTTTGTGTACCAACATACTGGAATAGAGATGGGCACGAAACAGAAAAATGGCATTTAGGTTTTTCATTTGTCGTTGAGAGGTCTGTTTCGGTTTGTTTCTGTTTGTCGGGAATTTTTTGAAAAATTTCATTACCGTTTTTCGTTTTTTCGTTTGTCATTTCTACCCGCGTTTTGCATGATTTTTAAAGCATTTCCATGCGTGGGCGTCCCCCAATGCCCCAGACCAGAGGGAAAACACAAAAAAAATGCATTCTGGCAGAGACACAGTATAGACTAGGTTCGCAGGGAGGCTGCAAAGGCAGCGGCGGGCATTGCTCAGGGTGCAAGGCAGCCGCAGAGTGACTGCACTGTGGGGCAGGGGAGGGTACTCACCGAGAGGTACGCAGCATGCACGCACACAGGGAGGCAGCAGGACTGAAGCTAGAATCGCAGAGACAGCAATCCCACCCTAACTCCCACCAGAGACTGCAAGGAGGATGGGGGCTGCCAGAGCTTTTTATGCCCTCTGTGGCTGCCAGACCTGCCTGCCCAGTCTGCAACCTGGGCATGCTATTGGTTGAACATGATCCCACATCACATGGCTTGCCTCCATTTTGTGGCTGGTGGCGACATCCATTTTAAAGGGAAAAGAAAAATACATCGCGATGGGAGAAGACAAAAACAAACATTTTAAGGACCCCAACCCCTTGGTAGGTATTATCAGACAATATAAATAATCATCGCTGCGTTTTTACGGATGTCCAGGGCGTTTTTTAACATTTAAAACAGGTCATTTCATTGCGCGTCGCCATTAACGGAAATGAAACATAATGACCACAATTTTTGTGGTTCTGTTCGTTTCGTTTCATTTTCATCACAATTTTCGTTTGTCGTTTTGTTACGTAACGGAAACGACAAACGGTAACGGAAACTGGAACATAGAGGATTTTTAAAAAAAATTGCTAGAATGTGATCCATGAGCAATTCTCTTTAGATAAGTGTAATCTGGTTGTTCTTCAGCTGGTGAATTGTAGCAGTGAGGTTGTGAACAGACAGATATTTTGCATATGTAGGATACAATGAAAGTCCACATGGTGCTTGTGACTGAACTGTCAGTCAGTTAGTTCCTGGTTTAAATCTCATATTTACCACAAGCAGCCTTACGGCCTCAGATTGTTACTTTTTCATCTTCGGTTTGATGTTATTAACAGGCCTATCTTAAAGGACTGTTGTAAAGATGTCTGAGATAGTATATGTGCTTTTAACATTTTAAAGCAGTCAGAATTACTCCTCCGGATAGCTATTATCACTGGGAGCGTAGCCATCATGAGACTACTGAGGAACAAGAAGAGAGAGTCCGTGTGCTCCAGCAGACCCCTGAGTTTAAAGAAGTATTAGAACAAAAGCAAGCCTTAATGTGAGGTGGGTAGGATGCCTATACAATACTCCCAAACAGCCTAATAAAGACTAAGCGTGTTCAGGTATAGCAGCGAAATGAAAAGTTGAAATGCTGACGACAAGGCAGGTCCTATTTTAAAAATGCTTTGTTGATTTCAAAAGAGAAATTTGTTGCTTTGTTGAAATACCTCTGATGTTAATAAAAGGAAGCAATAGAGGTTGTAGGCTTAATTCCTTCAATAGAATTCTCACTGAAGAGCTCTCCAAGCTGATGCTGATTCAGTGCACCCTTGTATAACAAACAGTTTGTATAACATAAAATCTGTACAACACAAAAAAATCCAGAGATAAGGGAAATTTGCTTAACATAATCGCCTATGGGGAGAATCCGTACAACATAAAAATGGGATTCCTCCGTTTTCAATGCATTCCTATGGGAATTTGTATAAAGGAAAATTTGCTTAACATAATTTCATTTGGAATGAATTAATTCCTTTATACAAGGTACCACTGTACATGGTGTTCCAATACCACTTTTCAGAGGTGTCACCCTGTGACTTTTTGGCCCATCTTCTGATCTAGATTCCAAGCTTCCATTAAAAATAAATAAATACTGTAACATAAAAGTAAATTTCTACCTCATAAGACCTAAGATGCACTGCAAAAGTTACAGTCATTGCTTTGACCCAATGCTTGTGAGGGGGAAAAAAGTATTTCCTTGTAGAGATGGGCACGAACCAAAAAAATGGCAATTTGTTTTGGTTCATTTCGTTTTAGGGTTTGGTTTGCTTTGTTTCATTTTTAACAAATTTGTTAGAAAAAATTGTTTCGTTGGTTCATTGCGTCATTATTCATTTTCCCCCACTTTATTTGTTACGCTTATATCCTGCCCATCTTCCGAAATGGAATGATTTAATCAATTTGACAGCGCGCAGGCGGGGGAAACATTCCAAATAAATAAATAAATAAAAACACAGATGTTGCAGCTGCACAAACTGAACTGGCAGCACCCTCATCCTCATCATCCACATCCTCATCATCTTACCAGGCGGAGGCCGGTAAGGGGCGGGACAATCCTTTTGTTTTATTTTATTTATTTATTTATTTCTGGGTTCCTGGCCCGTGCTACAACTGTAGTGCTGGTTTCATTTCCTTTCCTTTCCTTTCCTTTTTATTTATTTATTTATTTTACTTCCGACCCTGCAGCCAGGAAGATCAAAGACCAGCACCAGGTAGGAGGCATCGCCACCATTAACAAACCAAACCGAACTGAACCAATTTTTTGGTTCATTTCATTTCGTTCTAAATTCACTCTGGGGTTTGTTATTCGTTTCGTTAGGTAACAACATGAATAATGAATAAGGAAACAAACTAAAAGTTTGTTTCATGCCCATCTCTATTTCCCTGTGATCACTCAATGAGTGAGATATTCAGTTTCATGGATACATGGATGCTTTTATATTGTTCCCTGTTCCCATTTTAGTCTGGACACAATTATGTAAATTAGATTTGGGTTAGAAGTATGGATTTTCCCAAAGATAATGAAGTATATTTTGTACCTCAGCAGAGAACTGAAGTTGCATATCTTTGTTCTAAATCCAATACTCAGACCATTACATTATATTGGCTCCCTCAGAGTAGTGGTTTACTGTACAAATGATTCCAAGGCTAAACTATATTGGATAGGACTCTGTTTCATAACAAACGTCAGCAGATTTTTGCTAATTAAAAAGCCCTGCTTCAATTTTAAATATGCCTTACTGTGTCTTATTGTGCATGAGTCTTATGCACTCAAAAACTGAAGCAGGAATTCTTGAAACAGGGACAATCTGTTGAAGCCAGTGACCACTCTCCTGTTATACCAGTGTGCAGCAATGCAACAGGATTCTGGCCATTGGTAGAAAAATAATGCAACACTTAATGTCCTTGATCTGTACAATATGAAAAGGCTACATTAATTAACATATTATACAAGTTTGTACATTATTTAAATTGGACTATCTAATTTCCCTAATATGCAAATTAGGCTGCCCAGGTTTGGAGAACTGGCTATGTCTTTCCACCACACACACACACAGTGTTAAACTGGAATTTGCTAAAGTATGATGTGTGGATTAATCCCAGAATTTGGCTGCATGCTCCCAACTATTTTTTTAAAGACTGAACAGGGCAAACAAGGTCCCCATGGAGCCCCTCTCGGCCTTTAAGAAATTATTAAAAACTTGGCTATTCAAGACCGCTTTAAATGATTGCTGAGGCTTAATGTTTGTTCACTGCTTGCTCTTTGTTTGTAGCCCATTTGTTCGTTTGCCATCATCTTATATCTTTTATTTGGGTTTATTTATTGGAGTATTTGTTTGATTATTATTATTATCCTGCATATTTTTATAGTTTTAACCCTCTGTTGTTCACCGTCCAAAGTTCCCTATGGGAAAATTAGGTGGTTTATAAATGTAAATAATAAATAAACAGGAAACAATAAATGTATTCTCAAAGGCTTTCATGGCCGGGATCTGATAGCTGTTGTGAGTTTTTCGGGCTGTTTGGTCATGTCCTGGAAGTTTTTCTTCCTGATGTTTCGCCAGACTCTGTGGCTGGCATCATCAGAGGACAAGGAGCTCAGGGAACTAGGAGTTCAAGAACTCATTATCAAGGAGAGGACAGACAAAGGAATGTCTGATTCTTGTGTTCAGTTCATATTCCATAAACATAGGCCAGTATCCTGTTATTAGGACCTACTGTACTACAGTAAACCCATTGACTCAATAGGATTTACTGAAGTGCTGACTTACTATTTAACAATCTAATAATGGGACTACTATAATTTGTAATGGCAATAGGATCCTGTCTCTGGTTTACACAGTCATGGTTGTTTATCTGAACTGGCTCAATTATATACCATTCTCATGGTGTTTAATATTTTCCTTACTCTTAGAATCAAATTTTCTTCTTGTGTTCCCATATTCTTGATATTCTTTGCCTAGAGGGCCAAAGGGACAGATAGATCAGATATGGAATCAAGCTAAGTTGCAAATCAGATATGGAATTAAGCTTGCAGATATAAGGGCAAACAAACAGCTTTGAGAGTGTGTTCTCATTTTTATATTGCTTATTTTTTGGACATAGAATTTGGAAATGTTTGGGTCAGGAAGCAACAGGAATTTAAGTTTATTAAGAGTTACAGAAATCAGGGCAATTTGCTTTAAAATAAGTGTTTGATTCACATTGAACTACAGCTGCTGCTGTGATTGTTGTACCTAAGCCTTGACAGGATACAGGGCTGCCCTTATTGTTAGACAGTATGATAGATACCTCAAGTTGCAGATGCAAGAAGATGAGGAGTGGTGAGATGTTGCTGAGTGGGCAGAATAGCCTGCTATTCTTGAGCACAATGGTTCCCAGCAGTGAGTCCCCGGATGAAATCTCCCAGAACACTTCATGGCTAGCGTAGCACAGAGGTGGGCTGGACAGGGATTTTTCACTGCAGTGCTATGTTTCTATTTGCTTTATATTACACTGCCTTTGAATATTACACTGGTTGGGATGCAGATGCAATAGTACCGCAACAGCAAAATTCAACATATTTTCTCAGATAATTTTCCTTCTAGCTTCCTTTTGCCTCTGCAATTACCCTGCACGTCAATTGGTTGATATATATGGGCCTTGTTTACAAGTTTTCTAATGAAAATGTGGCAATGTGTCTACTTTGCAAATACAGTTTTGTGACAGTATTGCAACAAAGTGAGAGTCTGGGTTTCAGCAAAATGTCCCTTCTGCCTGCTTGAGGGTTGACACATTACTTCTAGAAGATAATTCACCCAGAGATATGAAGGAAGGTCGTGATGGCATTGGCAAGCATACATTAGCACCTTGTGGTCTTGAGTTTGCAAGTCCTGAGCGGGGCTCTTGACAACAGGACTTTCTGTAGGTTGCCATTGCCAATCTATAGGGTTGCCATTAAGTCAGAAGCAACATTATGGCACAAAAAACAAACCCTGTTACTAACTTTCTAATTTTAGTTATTAACATGGACACAGAATTTGCATAGCTGCTCTTTGGCTACAGAAAGGAGACTAATGTTCTGATTTTCAGAATTCTTTTTCTGTAAAATGTGTTTAGAAGAATCATAAACAAGAAATCACCAAATTTTTTCAATATTATTTTATCTCATTTTCTTGAACAAATTGACTCAACAAATTTTTGTCTCCCCGGTTCTCTATTGGGGGGGGATTTTAACTCCCCTCTAGATTTGTTTGTTCATTAGGTAGGCTCATAGTCAATAGGAAAGGGAAAACTTGAGGTTATTAATCTTTTCTGTCATCCATTTGCAGACGTGAGTTCACACCACTGCAAATGTGAAGTCAGCAGTACACAACCACAAAGTAAAAATATTCAAGCAAACCAAGCTGAGAGAAAGTAAGAGACAAGAGGTAAGGTAGGTTGAGGGGAACTGAGTGAATAATAGAGAGGAAAATGTGAACATGAATGAATTAAAAAAGAAAGAAAAAAGAGGGAAATGATGAAAAAGACATGTAAAAGAGAAAGGGACAGAAAAGCAGAAAGATAAGAGATTCTGAATATATGAGGAAGAGGAGAGTGCAAGAAAAAAGGGAGGAGATGCAGACATAAAAATAGAGTGAATATTTAAACTAGAGTGTTAATGCATCTGTAGCGTATCTGGGCCCCCTGAAGATGTTAAGGGTAATCACTCTCCCAGCATGTATAGACTATTGATATGTTAATATATATATATTTTCTTTATCTATGAGCAATGAAGTTTGCAAACTGACTCTGATTAACTCAGTCTGCCTGCCTCTGTGTGCATGTACGTACATTGGCAAATACATGTACCTAAATATTTATGCTGTACACATAATAGCTTCTGAAAATTCCCATAGAGCCATGGCCAACATGAAGAGTCCTATTAGTATTGATGCAACATCAGACAGGCATGTTTGCACTGATATAACCTGCAGCAATATCAATACTAATGTGGCTGCTTGGGAATATAAACTATATAAGTAGATTGAGTTCTTAATAAAACTGGAGTAAAATCTAGAATGCTGGAACTAAAATGTGCAATAGAAAATAGAGGACAAATGAATTTATTCTGGCAGTGTTCAGATTTATCCACATCTGAATTACAGCAGAGGGATTTTCCATGCAGATAAGTAAGTTAGTAAGCAAACACTATCAACTTTGGGAAAGCATTTATGCATTATAGTAGGACACCCATATCCATGGGGGGGGTCAATTCCAAAACTCCCCATGGATGCTGAAAACCGTGGATGAGAACATACCTTATAGCAGACTGATGGTCTCTGGGTCCCTTTAATAGTCGGTTCAGTTAAACCTATAACGTATGGGTTGTTAGCTATGGCCTTGGTGGTGAAGGCTTTTTAATTTGTCTGGGTATTGTTGAAAGCACACCCTGATAAGTTGCAGATAGACTATGCCTGAGGCCCCCACCTCTGTTGAGAGAGGGGGTTTTAATGCTCACATGAATGGCTTTGCTGACTCCTCTCTCAAACCACCTATCTTCTCTGTCTAATAATTGTACACCTTCATCTTTGAATGAGTGCCCTTTATTCTTCAAATGGAGGTGTACTGCGGATACATGGAGATATGTATTTCTATAGCAAACCTACCTGTATACTTAGTGTGGTCCCTAGTGGCTGTATTTCTGTGGTTATTCAGCATTTCCTTTAGTAGGCTCATGGTGAAGCACCTGACTTTCCTTCTCCCACTTTATCTGCACTGTAGCCCTCTTAGGATGTCTAGTCTCGTGCGCTCCCAGACGCATTTGGTGGGGCCACTGTGAGATACAGGAAGCTTGACTAGATGGGCCTTTGGCCTGATACAGCATGGCTCTTCTTATGTTCTTATGTTCTTATGATGTCAGGCTGAAAGAATAACTGGCCCTAGTTCACCCAGTGAGTTTTATGGCTCAATGAAGACTACTGAAGCCTCAGTCCATTGTACTAAACATCACATCACAGGGCCTTTCTCTGTACTGATCAAACGAGACCAAGATTGTTCAGTACCTGAAGCTGAACTGGAAATGCTTCCCCTATTAAAATTCTTAACTCTGAGTAGTCAGACTATTTTGGCTTCCAAGGCAGAGGATTGCACTGCAGCCTCTTCTCCCCCTTGTTAGTGAAACTGCAATATTAAATAATTGACCAGTTAGTGGATGCCACCTATAACACTTTAAATAAGCTACTTTATGTAGAGCTGCATTGATTTTAGTCCTGGGAACGTGCACTGAGACTGTTTCTTTTACTGTGCACTCTTGCTATTTCTGGGGTACTTTCTTTTGCACTGATTTAGTGTTACCTTATGATAGTTTTTCATATATAGTAACAAAATGAAGTGGATTTTCTAGACCAGTGGTTCCGAACCTTCAGTCCCCAGCTATCCATGGACTAAAACTCCCAAAAGCCTTCACCACTAGCTGAGTTGACCAGGATTTCTGGGAGTTATAGTCAAAGAACACTGGGGGACAAAAGGCTGGGGACCACCTCTCTCGACTGATTTCAGTCTGTTTGCATGTCTGGTTATGGAATAGGAACAGATTTGGTCACTGTGGTGAATGATCTGCTTTGGAAGGGCAAGGACAAGGACAGTGTGTTTATTATGATGTTTCTGCTGGATCTCTCAACAGCTTTTTGACAATGCTGTCCATCATTTCTTTTTGGGCTGTCTCATTTCTTGTCAATATTGCTTGGTACATGGAAAGGAATATAGTGCAAACGTACTTGGATTCAGGGACCCATGTTTCATAATCTTCTCATAGACTATTTCCACCAATGAGGTAAAGATGGGTATACTTGATAGAGAACTATTAATCTAAGGGAACCCTAGGGCCTGGGTTAGGCTTGTATCTAAACCTCTCAAGGTCACTTTATGAGTTTCACACTTGACTAGGAATCTAAAGCTGAATGTCAGTCCTAGTCTAATAGCTACCTCAACCTTGTTTTTTATGGCACATCTGCCATTCTTAGCAGCTCATAGCACCAGATATAAAAGTCTTGGCTCTGTGTAAGGTCAGTTGTACTTGGTTAAAAAAAGAAGGTGTCAAAGACTGCAGTTATCTTTTGAATTGATTAAGTTTGCTCCCCCTGAACAAGAGCCATGAGATTTGAAATGTAGTGACCTAATAAATAGAGACAGGCATGAAACAAACAATTTTTCGTTTCCGTTTTTGTTTTTTCATTTCGTTACGCAATGAAATGACAAACGAATTTTGTCTCTAAAATGAAACGAAATGAACAGAAACACCAGACATTTTGTCATCCGTTTCGTTTTCGTTACAGCAATACATGGAACTGCTTTAAATGCTAAAAAAAATCACAAAAATTGAAATAAATGGTAACGAAACGGTAACGAAATGAACGAAAACAAAAATGATTTTTTCAAAAATTCGCAAAAAAGGAAACGAACCAAAACGGACCCCCTAAACGACAAACGACAAACGAAACACCATTTTTTGATTCATGCCCATCTCTACTAATAAATCATTCTAGGAACATATGTGAAATTGTTATTCCGTCTCATTCCTCACTTTTTTGTACAGTGCCTTCCATTCTCCCTTTGATTTTGGCATTAGAGCTTGTGGCTTGTGCCATGCTAAATGGCTTTGCTTTAGGTGAAAACCAAACATGCAAATTTGTGTGTGCTTGCATATGCTTGCCAAAATTGTATCAGTGAATTTGTATCAGTATCAGCTTGAGAAGGTTTCCAGGAGTCTATCTGAGAAAGTACTCTGAGATGGTCAACTACTTTAAAATATGAAGGGCAGCATCACAGACCATAGCAGCCAGCTCATCTAATACTGTAATATAGGGCCTGGACATAGCAAGCTCCCATTTCGCTCTTAATATAATTTCAGCACCCATATCTGAGAAGTAGGCGGAATTCACTGCACATTGTGCTATAGCTGTCAACGCCAATGCTGAAATGGAATTCTTAGACTCCCAGTCCCAGTCCCAGGCTTCCATCCTGCAAATGGTTCATATGACCTCCCATGAATCTGGCATGCTGTATTTCAGAACTTGCTGGTGGACCTCTTGAAAGAATGGGATTGAATTCTGTGTAAACTGGACTTGATGCTCAAGCAAGGTTATTTTTATGTTGGCTGTCATAGACACCTGCATTGCCTTCCTGCACTTACATAAAAACAGAAAGTTATGATTGGCTTCATTTGGTTGGACAGGATTACTCCGAGATATGACTCAAGGCAACAACAAAGGCATAGAGAGGGATCTTCTTTCCCTGTTTGTCAATCACACCCACCTTCCTTTCTAATGTGAGCACGTAAAGCCTTTCCTTTGGCCCATTGGGCTAGTACTGAAGGGTCCAGCAGAAACTTCTTCATGGTCGGAAAAGCAGCCAAATCCTGAGTTCTGCCTCAGACTATTAAAAATGAATGAATGGTAAGTGGGGCAAAAGTCCATAACTCTCCTCTACTGGGAGCACATCAGATACCCCATGTTTTGACTGCTGTAGCAGCGTAACTTTTCAATTTCTGATATCAAGCTAGAGATGCAGGAGACATCATAAACCTCATCTGAAATCTTTATTAGCTGGCACAGCATGTATTTGGATAAGGCCATTAGGTCTTGGGCAGGTGATTTTTTTCCACTATATATCCCAGGGCATTCTTGCTCGGTCTGCAGTGATTCTATAGTTACCGCAATATAATCTAGTAATGCCAGGCAATGCAAAAGCCAAGCTCTGTCACTTTGAATTGCAAAGTCTCTATGTATTCATAATGCATAAACAGACTTCTTCTCTACAGCACTTGGATGCTGTCATCCTTCAGG
Source organism: Phrynocephalus forsythii (assembly GCA_029282475.1). Classification (NCBI taxonomy): domain Eukaryota; kingdom Metazoa; phylum Chordata; class Lepidosauria; order Squamata; family Agamidae; genus Phrynocephalus; species Phrynocephalus forsythii. The sequence continues at coordinate 98,416,625 of JAPFRF010000005.1, forward strand.
TCTGGAAAATTGGACAACTTTGTAGGCCTTTATGAAAATGTTATATCCCCCCTCCACTCTCCACCCTTTGCTTAGGAGTACTAAATTATGCATTTGAGAGTGGGAAGCATTAAGAACCTGCCTTTATTACTAACAAAACTCTGGGTCGGTAGAAGAGAGAACTACAGAGTCTCTGAGAGTCTGTTAATAACTTTTGTGATTTCTCTTTCCTGGAGGTGATGTTTCATAATATGTATTTTCCTTTCTATTTTATTGTGATGCTTATCCAGAAGATTATTGTTTCATTTGCAGAGCTCTGATTTCTTCCCAGGATAAAGGATACCTTCATTTGGGGAGCCTTGTTAATCAGAAAGGGCTTACATGGGCTGTCATTGGTGAAACCATTGATAGATTCTGAAAGTTTCCCCTGATAGTTCATAGGGTACCATGGCTGTAAATATCCCTTTTGCATTGTATTAATTAATAGGATGATGAGAAGACCCCTTCCTAGTTTCCAGAACAAGGGCTGAAGTGGGTCTGGGATACAACTCCTATAGGGCTAGTTTTGAGGATGATTGATGGCCACTATTCGTGATGGCTGCTGATGGCCACCAATATTCCAGGCAGGATACATCTCAATAACAGATGTTAGGCAACATGAAGGAGAAGGTTTTAGTTCAATCACATCCAATTGGGAGACTTCCCTTAAGCTACTGACTGGTGTCTGTAGGAAACTAGATAGGCATTCAGTCTGGTTCAGCCAAGCTCTTCCTGTGATCCTATGGCCTTGGAATGACAGTGCACAATATCTGGAGTTTGGGACTTTGTATGATTAACTTACTATAAATTAGGGCCAAAATGCAACAACAAAATATTGCATACATAAGGGCAATGCTACAAGCAGTTTTTATATTTTGTTGCCCATATGATATACACCCAAGTGCAACCAGTAACGAAACCTAGGCATATTGAAGTGTACAACGGATAGTCAGCAAGGTGATGTGCTGATTTGTATAGCATAGGACCCATAGGGTTATGCCCTATGCATTTTTGGCACAATGCACATCATCCTGCCTTCGTAGATAAACCAAATGAAACAAAAACTCTTTTCTGAAGGCACATGTGTTAATTTTCTTTGGATCCCAGCCATAATGTTGTAGTGTATACTTCTGTTCCATAAATGAGAAGCGTTTGGAGCACAAAACCCAGTATATGACTAAACAAAGGTCATGAAATAGATGCTGGAAAGGTATTCTACATATTTACCTGCCACAATATAGTAAACCATGTCCCTCAAAATGTTATTCAGTTGGAACTTGGTTGGGAAAAATAAAACATTGAAGCGAGTTGCCAACATATGCAGTGAAAAACCTTTGTTGTTTTCTCCTGAATATGAGCCAAGTGCTTTCCTTAAAGATGGGAAACCAAAGGGACTGTTTTGCTTACCATAGGTCCACCATGTGAAAGCTATGTGTAATCAATTTCCCTACCAGATGTCTCCTTTAGGAGCCCTTGCTGCATGATAGCTCAACATGTGGCTGAAGCATCTCTGCCTATTAATGCAGATTTTTGTTTTAAATTCTGTCATGCACCTTGGCATACCAAACAGGGTCACTAATCCACGGGGCATGCCCAGGAACACAAATAGTTCATTATGGGAAGGCATGCACCACAAAGAAGTTCTTTGGGTTGCTTCTAACATGTACACACCTGTCTTGTGCCCAAAGTGACATTTGGAATACAGTATAATTACATACAGTAAGTCTGGATGGTTCTAGGGATTTGATAAGAAGACTCCAGAGAGTGAACTGCATACTACAGGTTGTTCACTTGCAGATAGGTTCACTTCTTTTTTCAGTGACCATACAATGTAAGTGCCAGTGTGAACCAGCCTGTCCCCAGAGTGTTACTACCAGCAAGCCTTCTGGCTCCCTGCCAGGGGCTACTCTTTTCTTTTAGGTGTAGATAGGATTGGTCTGCCAGTTACCTATAAATCCAACCATTCATCTAGCTGACATTTATCCAGACTAACCGCAAGGATAATGTGAGGGGACATTGCAAAAACTTTACTGAAATCAAGATTCACTTCATCCGTAGCATTCCTGTCTTTTACCAAATGTGTAACTCTATCAAAGAAAGGAAATAAGACAGGGATGATTTTTAAAAAGAAATCTATGCTGAGTGTAAATGACCACTGCGGGTTTTCCCATAAATATGCCCAGACTACTTGTTTAATGATATGTTTTAGGACAATTCCTGGTATTGAGGTCAAGCTGGCAAGCCAGTTCTTGCTTGGCTCCTCTTTATCTGGATGATGTTTTGTCCATGTCCTCACCTGTTCATCAAGAATGATCACAGACTATAGACAGAGGCTCTGGAAGTACATAGGAAAATTCCTTAAGTACCTTTGGTTGCAGCTCACTTGGGCTGGCAGACTTGAAATGTTTTCTAATATGCACTTCTACTATTTTGCCTTGAGCAACCATCTGCCCATTACCTACTTCAATCTACAGTACTTGTGGTATGTCAAGCACTGATTTCCTTTTGGGACAAGTAAGGGTAAGGAGGTATATAGAATACTGTCTTGGTCGTGCAATGTGAAATGGAAGGCACAGGTTGTAATCCTGATCATTCAAGGTAAAGTAAATGGGAAAATGCAGAAAAAAAGCATATACCTGAAGAAACTGAGTGATTGGTTTGGAGGCCACACAATAACATTAGAACTGTCACATCCTAAGGTAGTTTAGCTATAATGATGTTGCAGTTGGTGTAAGGTGAAGGATGATGTTAATGACAATGATGTTAATGACAAAAATAATAATAGATCATGAAACTTGTAATCCAATCTTGACCAATGAGTAGCATCCATTTATGTGGGTATGTCTCTGGCAGTTTCTTTGGAGCATAATTTCAGGAGTAACTATAAAATGCAAATAAATGTATCATGGTAAAAATATTTTGAAAACGACCATGACAATATTTACTGTCTTCCCCTTCTTCTCAAATGGCTGGTTTTGCTTAGATGCTGTTGGCAGATGGGATGTGGATCATTTTAATTAGGTTTTATTGGACTGTTATATGGCCCATAATTGTGATCATTACTCGTTTTCACTGTGATTCAGGCGGTGCTTCTATTTAGACATGATGACATTTTGATGAGACAAACCCTGTGTCACTTGCTGTCAAATCAATGGGAGAACAATCTTTTCAAAGGCAAAATTGGACTGGCTGTAGGAGAACCTTTTCATTTTCAGCTATGTTGAAATTGTAGGTTCTGTAAGCCAAGTGTCTCTGAGGTATACAACAATATCAGGTTACCTGGATAGAGGTGGGGGGAGAAGTGTATGCATTACTGAAAATATGAGTTTTAAAGATCATACAGTAAGACTGCCAGTTCTTCTATGTTGTCTGGAATGTGAGGCCAGGATGCCAGCTGTCATAATTCTATGTAAGTGGACCATGTGTCCTGCTTTAGAGAGAATGGTTCTGCACCCTTCTTTAGTGATCTTCCCTATTAGTCAGAGGTCCTCTGTATGAATGAGTCCTCTCTTCCAAAGTCTATACAATCCAAGTAGGCTTTAAAGATACAGAATCATTGGAGGGCAGAGCATAGGTCTAGCCATTCTTAGTTAGTACTTGGACAGCACAGTAGACCTATAGTATACCTGCTTATTTGGGCTGGATGGCACTTCAAATGAGGGTAGATTTATACAGAAGTTTGACTTCTGTAGCACAGGATGTCTGAACATCATTTTTCTGAGGATTCTGACCTTGGGAACAAAGGAAGCAATTGCAGAAAGGGGGGCGCAGATTGAGAATATGGTGGTAGAGGAGTGAAGAACTGAAGCCACAAACCGAGGAAGGGAGCGGGAGAAAGAAAGCTGTATTGATTTTGTAGAGAGAAGCCCTGAAGAGGCAATCCTCAGTAGGATATTAAATATGAGAGGGGGGGAATCTGAAGAGTAGACATTCCCATTTTGTTGAAGGGCATCCACAAAGGAATGTGAGACCAAGGACATGTGCAAGGTTGGGATTCCTGAGAGTTGGGAAAAAATCAGGCATTTCCAAGCTGCCACACAGTTTCCACTTTGCTGAATGCAGGCAGCTGGTGTACAAAGAAGGCCACCCAACAGTTTCTTTCCAGGGATACCAGGGCAAAGCAACAGTTCAAAGGATAACTGAAAACTAGACACTGAAAATGAAGAGGCATAAAATGTTTTAGAAAATATATGGGTCCGGTGCCACAAAAGCACTCTGGGAAGTAAAATGGGCAGATATGTCAACCCCAGTTTATGTAAAAGTGCTTATAGATGCTTGATGGACCACCCTGGAGACCAAGTAGCCAAACACCACTTAAATTGCATTTTTGTGCAGTACTCCTCCGTTTATTGCGGGGGTTTGGTGCCTGATCCACCCGCAATAAAGGAAAATCCGAGAAATGCAGATGCCTCAGTAAATGACTCAAGGTCTGTTTGCTGAGGTGTCAGGAAGGGATTAAAAACCTCTCTTTGAAAGCGCAGCCGGCAGGAGCAGCCCCAGGTCTGTTTGATGAGGTGCCAGGAGGGGGTTAAAAACCTCTCTTTGGAAGCCTGCTTCTCTCAAGAAAAAAACTGTGATATACTGAGACCGTAATATATGAACTGCGTTGTGGCAGGGGACTACTGTATTATAAAAATGCTAGCTTAGTGTCCAGGATTTGGATTCCTCCTATACTGAGGTTCTGGAAAGTCTCATCCACATTTTACTGAAGTGTAAATATGGTCTGTGGCAGCCAAATGTTGTTGCCTTTTGTTATAACATCCTGCGTCAAGCCTATTCAATTTCCTGAATAATTTTAAAAAGTTAAAAAAAGAAAATATGCTATATATTCTGCGAAGAAAATCCACGTTAACTGACGAAACTTGTTAGCATTGCTCTTTTGTTTGTCCTGAATCTTCAAGTTATCATTTATATTGTAGAGATACAAATCGCAGTACACTGAGAAGCACAGGAGCCCCAGATTGTATTGACTTTTAACAAACCTGCACTTTAAATAAGCCTACACAAGTGGAACTCTAATTGGTTGCACTTTCTATCATGCGAAGTGAAAGTTAACCCACAGATGAGGTTTCTCCTTATAGTTATTACCACTTTTATGATTAATGCATTTACTATAAATTAAGACACTGGACTGCCCAACAAAACATAGTCTGCATAGTTCTAGGGTGGTCATAGTGAATTATCTCAGCATTACTACATCAAACCTTTAATCCATGTACTGATGACTCCCCATAATTACTTTTTCTGCACTCTTCCATCAAAACATAAGCAAATAACATCTTCCTTTACCATATAATCCTCATGATTTTTATAGCAGGAAAAGATGATGTATAAACAGTCCATGAATAATGAGTTACCACACTTACAGCTGTGTCTGTGACAGACATCTTGTTTACTTTGTCTAAAGAAATAACCTCTACACTTGTGGTATGGGGCAATTTTTCTCTCTGCTTATGTAGAAGAGACTCTTCCTTTTATCTTTCTCTCTCTCCAATGGACTTGTATATAAATAACTGTGTGTGCAGCAGAATGTAACCCAGAAGCCTTGAGCAAAGTCAGCAGCAGTAGAACTGTTTGAGCCTGAGTTAGAAACCGCATGGAGCTTAATCATTAATCACCAGTCTTTAATTAACAGCTCTGAGCTTTGAACAAAAGGCACTTACCGCAAGGCTGCTGAGCAACCCTGAACCGCTTTGGTGTGTTTTCATTTGGAGGGCCCAGTGGCCTTCAGAAGAGAAGCTGGTGGTGCAGCTCACCATGGGGTCAAGGGTCAAGATATTAAGGAAGAGCAGATGTTTGTGGCCTTTTCTGGCATGGCAGCTGTTTCAAGCTGACTCAACATGTACAGGGCTGCTAGTTCTCCAAAGCAGGAGGAATCCTGGCATATCAGTGGCTGCTGCATCAATGTGAACAGGGTATCTGCAGGCCATTTCTACCATTGCATAGGTAATATTTAAAGGAGAGAGAAAGAAACACACAGTACTTGAATTTAAAACTTTCCTTTAAACTGGATGTTGACAAGGAAATCCTCAGAGTAGGATAAGCAGACTTGAATATCATGCTCCTAAATCTGTCAGAACTGTAGAGCAAAGATGTTTATGAAGATTCTCAGTTATCCAGGTGAGGTTATTTGGAAGTTGAGTCATGGCAAATGGACTTCTTTTCTTGAGAGACTGAAATGTTTTGCTATTCATCCAAGTGAAATTTATTTATTTATTTATTTATTTATTTATTTATTTATTTATTTATTTATTTATTTGACTTTTATACCGCCCATCTAGCCCCAGGGCTACTCTGGGCGGTTTACAACATGGAATCACATGACAAGCCAACAAAGTAATACATTAAAAAAAACAAAATACAAGGGGCATAATAAAACAATATATACATAAATCAACAACAATAAACCAAAATTAAGCTAAAATTAAGATCAAAATAGCAGGAGATTGATAAAACAGAGGGGGAAGGGAGAAGATAAGCGGTAAAATGAATAGTGTCTTATTGAATGTTTGAGAAATCAGGAAAGGCCATTCTATACAACCAGATCTTCAATAGTTTTTGTTTTAAATTCCAGGCCTCCCTTAGGGTTGGGCCTCCCAGGTGTTCTGCCTGGCTAGTATGGGTGATCCTGGCAGTTCCTCTTGGGAGGAGCCACTCTGTCAGATACTGAGGTCCCAAACCATTTAGGGCTTTGTATGTTAACATCAAAACCTTGATTCCAATGTGGTAGCATACCAGCAACTAATGCAGAGTGGCCAACACAGGGTAATATGTTGATGCCTTCTTTTCCCTGTTAGAAGTCTGGCAGCTGTATTTTGCACTAGCTGCAATCTCCGGATTAACCTCAAGGGCAGCCCTGCATAGAGAGCACTACAGTAGTCTATTCTCAAGATTGCAAGTGCATGAATCAACACAGTTAATGCCCTGGTGTCAAGGAGGGCCCACAGCGAAGCAATCCTGCACAGTTGATAATGAGCAAAATGGACCACCGACGCCACCTGGGTTTCCATGGTAAGCACTAGGTCCAGCAGGACACCCAAACTGCAGACCCCAGCCTTCGCAGAGAGAATCACCCCCAAAAGGTAAGGGAGTTCCCCAACCTGCAGACCCCAGGGCCCCCACACGCAGAATCTCCATCTTGCCCAGGTTCAACCTCAGCCTATCAAAACAGTCCAGTTGCCATAAATCAACTTCCAGATGACCAGTAAAGAAGCAAAAATGGACAAAACACTTCTTGGTGTGTTTACTCAAATCATCAGTGAGGCTTACCCCATTGTAAAAGTTTTAGATCGTAGCAAGAGCTTTTTTTTTTGTAGTAGGCTTTTACTACCTTAAAGCTCTGTCCTCTGTCTTCCAAGCCCTTACTTTGAATCCCGAATTTGTGAGTTGATTCCAGTTTCTTGGAATTCACTTTATTATATCTCAGGATAGGTTTCAATACTGCAAAAGGGTTCTAGAGCTGAGCCCAGACAAAGAACTGAGACATTATTTTTAAGTATAAACTTTAAACAACAACAGCAAATTTATAGGGACCCCTGACACAGACACAGATGCACAGATGCACAGACACAGACAGACAGACAGACAGACAGACAGACAGACAGACACACACACACACACACACACACACACACACACACACACACACACACACACACACACACACACACACACACACACACACACTTCCCTATCTTCCTCCCTTTTCTCCATGTCAACACCAAACAAGACAGGACTAAAATTAATGGGGAAAGCAGCAATTAGCAAATTAGGTTAGCTGCGTGTTGCGGTGTGCCATGGCTGCCAGGTGTGAGGGGTTCTGGCAGTATATTTATTAGCGGCTGTCAGAAAAGTGACATTTTGATGAATGGAGCTGGGTAATCAGCACCCTCCGACAGTGAGCACTTCGAGGCCCCAAACATGCTAAACTGCAAAATCAAACCTTTTCCTAACCCCCTGTACAAAAATAATAGAAGACGGGGGGGGGGGAACCCTGCAAGGGAAATATATTTTCCATCAGGTATTAATAGTGATGAAAGTGATAAAAGAGAGGGAGAAGGGAGAGAGAGAAGGAACAATGGACTTGGATGTGGGGAAAAAATCTGTGCATTGAACTTTTTCTCTTTTCCAAGATAGTTTACAATCTAAAGTCTTTAGGTAATCTCTGTGTTTTGTAATTAGTGAATGTACCTGGTTTTGCCCCCCCCCCCATATCTCAAGTCACTTCTGACTTATGGCAATCCTTTTCTTCATTTTCCAGGCACAGAATACTCAGAAGTGCTTTACCCTTCCCTTCATCAGGGTCTGCCCTGGGACTGTGCAGCTTGCTCATGGCCACCCAGGCTGGCTGTACTTACAGGAATCACGGAGGGGAGGGGGAATCAAAATCCCAGCCTCTGGTCCCTCAGTCAGATACCTAAACCACTGAGCTATCCAGCTAGCCTTTGCCCATATTAGAAATCTGCTAGTTCCATCTCTCTACAGAAGTACATGATGTCTTTTTCACACTATTCACTCCAATTAATATTTTTGGTCCTACTCGCGTACTCACGGACCTCAGTACTTAGTTCTACAGAGATAGACATGGGCCTCATTATTTAGAAGTCAATGAATGTTGATTTCACAATTAGATTCATCCAAGTCATTAAACTAAAAAGAGCAACGTTTTCAGATGTTATTCTTTGTAAAAGTGTTACATTGTCTTCCTTCCTTTTTTTTTTTTTTGTAGATATCAGGAAAGAAGGGAGGAAAGTTGACAGAATCCTGGTATATGTGAACTACTGGCTTCACAGACAGAAGAGAAAGATTCTATTAGTAGAAGTTTATTTGACACACTTGACTGAAGAGTCTGCCAAATGTCTGTGATTGGCTACTGCTAAAAGCTAAGTATCAGTGGGCCCAGCTTTGAGCTATAAAAAATCTGGCTAATCTGAAAGATCATTCGTGCGTATCCAAAATGTTCCGTTTCTAGTTCTTTTTGATCTTTCGGAATAAACAAACAACCCCCTGAGCATTTGATAGGCTACAATGACTGATACATACTCATACTCAGGAAATTATACTTGCTCTTTTGCTCAAGTAAGTGGAGTTATGTCAGTAGATTTTTAAGGGCATGTCTTATCCATGTTGGAAGCCCAAATCCCAACTTTGTGTCTTTCTTCACAAGAAACAGTTTTAAAAGCTGTAATAATGTAATAATGTAATGTAATAATGTAATCCCAACTTTGTGTCTTTCTTCAACAGTTTCAAAAGCTTTAATAATGTACCAGTTCATCTTCCAATGTAGTATATATGCTATCTTTTGCCAGCAATGCAGGGCCATAACTGTGTTACCTGGGACAAAAAATGGATTCTGAGTCATTTCCAGCAAAGGGGGGGGGGGGGAGACACAGAACAGTTCAAAGTACAAACATTATTTTGTCATTTAGAGGCTATGTTGGTGCTCTCTCTTCTTCAGCATGGCATCCAGGGCACACACCCTGCTTGCCCACCCCCACCCCAGTTGTGGCCCTGCAGCAATTTCTCAAGAAGCATTTTATATAGCGCACCATGTAGAAGAATAAAAAATGGATATGGAAGTGATGTTAGAAACTAGAGATGGGCAGGAACCAAAAAAAAATGGTGATTCGTTTTGGTTTGTTTTGTTTTAGGGTTTGGTTTGGTTCATTTCATTTTTAATGATTTTTTTGAAAAAATCATTTCATTGGTTCATTGATTGGTTATTCGTTTTCCCCCACTTTGTGCAATATAATCCATTTGACAGCGCATGGGTGGGAAAAAACATTTAAAAAAACAAAAAAACAGACGTTGACAACTGCACAAACTGGACTGACAGCATCCTCATCCTCATCATCCACATCATCCTAATCATCTTCAGTCAACAACACATCATTCTTACTGACAGTGGTGGCGGCAGCAGCAGCGGCAGGGCGATCCTGGCCCCTGTGTCAGGGGTTTTTTGAGGAGCTGGCTTGGAGCCAGCACCTCTTCCCTCCCCCCCCAAGTGCCGACTGCACGGCCCCTGATGCCGAGTCAGTGCTTCTTTTATTTTTTTTACATTTTCTTTATTTTAGAGCACCAACCAGGCCACCCCTGGGGCCGGGTTGGCACTCCTTTTTATTATTATTTATTATTTATTATTTATTGCATTTTTTTAACTGCTGACCATGTGGCCCACGCTACAGCTGTAGTGCAGGCCGGGCAGCTTTTGTTTTTGTACCGGACCTCCGCACTGGATCGGGTGTTTTTTTTTTTTTTTAATTGCCAGCTTTTTTTTTTCTGATCACCCCTCCCTGCAGCCAGGATGACCAAAGGACTAGCACAAGGTAGGAGACATCTCTGGTGCTGCCATTAACAAACCGAATCAAACCAAACCAAACATTTGTTTTGTTTCATTTTGTTTCGTTCTAAATCCACTCTGGAATTCATTATTCATTTTGTTATGTAATGAAATGAATAACAAATAACAAAAAACTAAAAGTTTGTTTCGTGTCCATCTCTATTAGAAACATTCAGGCTTTAGTGACAGAACATTTCAGTCTTTGTTAAGTCACCCCCAAATCCTCAATTAGCAGTAGGGCCAACACATTGGAAGGAGTGTAGAAAAGAAAGAGACGGGTCCCCCCCCCAAGCACACTGCTGCTTTTGTGAGCAAAATCATACAAGAGTTGGGGTACATGGCCTACCAACTGTAACCATAATGACGGTTGCAAATTAGAGACTAGCTAAAAAGGGCAACCATCTCTACCCTAGCTAGTCTTGAACCAAAATGGTGGACAGATTGGTTGGTTGGTTGGCTGATTTGATTTGATTTGCATACCACCCTATTAGTGCCAATCACTATTCTAGGCAGATTGCAACATGTTAAAAAAAACCAAGAACAATATATATATATATATATATATATATATATATATATATATATATATATATATATATATATATATATATATATATATATATATATATATATATATATATATATATATATATGCATGTTAGGGTGGATTCGGGTTTCTTCCCGTGTAGAAATCTGGTTGTTCTGGCGACGTTTCGACGAGGTCTCACTCGTCATCTTCAGGCTGGTGTTCTGGCTTCTTTCTTCTTGAAGCAAAGTGTGGTCTCAGTTGAAGTCCTTCTATAAATACTGCTGGGGGTGTGGTTTGCTTGCTCTGTTGCTGATTGTAGGTTCCTTTGTTCCTTTGTTCTTTTGTGATCTGCTGTGTGGCTGAGGCGATCGTTAAGGGATTAACTGCTGATGGCTGTTTAGATGGCTGTTTACATGCTGGTGGGTTAGATGGCTGGTAGGTTCTGGCAGTATCCTGGGCTTTGGTGGAGTGGGGTCCTGTGTCTTGTGAATTCATTTTGGTCTGGCTACGTGTCTGTGGTCTCCCAATGTTTTTGGGGGTGTGTGAGTGTGCTCCATGTGGTGACTGGAGTGGGGTGCCGCAGTAGATGGTGCAGTCGTGGTTTTGTTATTGGATGGTGGTTTCGTTTCATCTGTGGGAAGGGTCTGGGTTTGTGTTTGGTGTGGATAGAAGGTGGTGGCATCTTGTGTCCTTTTGGACCTGGTGTCAGTCTTTGTGACAGAGGCTCGTCTGTTGACCAGGGCTAGTTTCCAGATGTCAGGCAAGCGGGAGGTGTCATCTCGTTTATTCATGTTGTTTGGGTGTTTCTCTATTTCAATGGCTTCCATGATTATTCGACTGTTGAAGTGTTCAGTTTTGGAGATGAGTTTGGTTCTTTCAAAGTCAATTTCATGACCTGTTGTTTTTATGTGCTGGAAGAGAGAGGAAGATTTTTCTTCTTTTTGACTGCGTTCTTGTGTTCTGCGATGCGTGCGCTTATTCTCCTGTTTGTTTGTCCGATGTATGTGGCTGGACAGACTTTGCATGGTATTTCGTAGACTCCTTGGTTTTCTAGCTCAATCTTGTCTTTGGGGTTTCTTAAGATGTTGGCTATTTTTTGGTCGGTACAAAAGGCTGTCTTGATATTGTGTCTGTGGAGAATTTTGCTGATTTTGTCTGTGGTGCCTTTGATGTAAGGGAGGAGGGCGGTGCCGTTGTTCTCTTCTGTTTCTTGGTTCTTGGGGGGTGTTTCCTTTTGGATTAGTTTGGTGATGGTGTTTTTTTGGAATCCGTTCGCAATTAAAACATTCGAGAGAGTGTGTAATTCAGTTTTTAGGTGGTCTTTGTCAGCGAGGCGTTTGGTTCTGGAGATGAGGGTTTTTGCTACGGAGTTGATCTGTGCAGGGTGGTGGTGTGATTGTGCATTTAAGTAGCGGTTTGTATGTGTTTTTTTCTGGTAGATGGTATGTCCTAAGGAGCCGTCGGGTTTTTTGTAGATTAGGACGTCCAGGAAGGGAAGTTGGTTGTTGGCTTCTATTTCCATAGTGAATTGTATTTTGGGGTGTAGGCTGTTGAGATGTGTGAGGAAGTTGTTCAGTTTATCTTTCCCGTGTGGCCAGATAACAAAGGTGTCGTCAACATATCTGAGCCAGAGTTTGGGTTTATGTTCGGACTTCTGTAACGCGTTGGTTTCAAAGTGTTCCATATATAGGTTTGCGATGACCGGTGAGAGGGGTGATCCCATGGGTGCTCCTTCTATCTGTTTGTATCTTTGTCCATTGTGGATGAAGTATGTGTTGGTTAGGCAGTGGTTGGTCAGATCTAGGATGTGCTTGGGGGTTGTATTTGTTGTGGATAGCTGTCAAGGCTTCTTGAATGGGCACTTGTGTGAAGAGCGAAACAACATCGAAGCTCACGAGTAGGTCATTGGGTTGTAGGTCTTGTTTCTTTATAATTTCTATGAAGTGGAACGAGTTTTGTACGTATGAAGTGATGGATTCTGCATAGGGCTGGAGTTGTTTGGCAAGAAATTTGGCGAGGTTTTGTAGAGGTGAGCCTATGGAGCTGACTATGGGTCTGAGAGGTGTTCCTTCTTTGTGAATCTTGGGGAGGCCGTAGAGCTTGGGGCATCTGGATGATTTCTCTCTGGGGATGATGCTTGGCTTGATTTCTTCACTTAAGGGAGAGGCTTTTATTTTGGCTTTGGTGGTTTTTTCCAGGTAGGTGGTGGGGTCTGTGTTCAAAGGTATGTAAGCAGGGTCTTGTAGTAGGTTGGATAATTTGGCTTGGTAGTCGGATGTGTTCATCACCACTGTGGCATTGCCTTTGTCTGCTGGGAGAATGATTATGTTGTGGTCTTTCCTCAGGTTGGTGAGGGCTTTTGTTCTTCTTTGTGTAAATTGCTTCTGGGTGGTTTGCTGGAGCAGAGGACATTGGTGACTTCGAGTCTGATTTTGTTGGCTTCATCTGGGTTGATTTTGGTTAGGCTGGCTTCCACTCCGCATATGATGTTTTCGGTGGGGATGTGTCTGGGGGCGACTGCAAAGTTGAACTTTGGAAAGGACTTTGGTCTCTGCGATGGTGAGTGTCCTGTCTGATATGTTGTGAACTGTTTGTTTCATGGGTTGTTGTGTGGGGGTTGGGCTTCTGGCGTTTTTCCAGTTTGTGGAGTTTGTTGGTGTGTGTGTCTGTCTTGTGGGAGGTCTCTGTTTCAGCTCTCCAGGCGGCGAGTTGCTTGGATTTGTTCCAGAGTGTTGGGTGGATTTTGTTGCTGAGTTTGAGGTGGAGAGTGAGTAGATCTCTGTTGGTTTGATCTAGTAGGTATCTTTTCCTGTGTAGTTCGCTTCTGATTAGGGCTAGTTCTGTTCTTTTCAGGATCCTTTCGCTGGATGGGGTTTTTGAGTGGAATTTCAGTTGGAAGCTTGTGGGGATCACATTTTGTCTCGGCAGTTGCGTAGGAATGCAATGTCACATAAGATGGTGGCTCTTCGGACTTCTAGTTTCTCGTAGGTTCTGGTCAGCTGGAAGGTTTCCTCCCCGTAGAGGTCGGATATTTGTTTTCGTAGATTTTCACGGGTATAGGTATGCATGTTAGGTGGATTCGGTTTCTTCCCGTGTAGAAATCTGGTTGTTCTGGCGACGTTTCGACGAGGTCTCACTCGTCATCTTCAGGCTGGTGTTCTGGCTTCTTTCTTCTTGAAGCAAAGTGTGGTCTCAGTTGAAGTCCTTCTATAAATACTGCTGGGGGTGTGGTTTGCTTGCTCTGTTGCTGATTGTAGGTTCCTTTGTTCCTTTGTTCTTTTGTGATCTGCTGTGTGGCTGAGGCGATCGTTAAGGGATTAACTGCTGATGGCTGTTTAGATGGCTGTTTACATGCTGGTGGGTTAGATGGCTGGTAGGTTCTGGCAGTATCCTGGGCTTTGGTGGAGTGGGGTCCTGTGTCTTGTGAATTCATTTTGGTCTGGCTACGTGTCTGTGGTCTCCCAATGTTTTTTTGGGGTGTGTGAGTGTGCTCCATGTGGTGACTGGAGTGGGGTGCCGCAGTAGATGGTGCAGTCGTGGTTTTGTTATTGGATTTGGTTATCGTTTCATCTGTGGGAAGGGTCTGGGTTTGTGTTTGGTGTGGATGGAAGGTGGTGGCATCTTGTGTCCTTTTGGACCTGGTGTCAGTCTTTGTGACAGAGGCTCGTCTGTTGACCAGGGCTAGTTTCCAGATGTCAGGCAAGCGGGAGGTGTCATCTCGTTTATTCATGTTGTTTGGGTGTTTCTCTATTTCAATGGCTTCCATGATTATTCGACTGTTGAAGTGTTCAGTTTTGGAGATGAGTTTGGTTCTTTCAAAGTCAATTTCATGACCTGTTGTTTTTATGTGCTGGAAGAGAGAGGAAGATTTTTCTTCTTTTTTGACTGCGTTCTTGTGTTCTGCGATGCGTGCGCTTATTCTCCTGTTTGTTTGTCCGATGTATGTGGCTGGACAGACTTTGCATGGTATTTCGTAGACTCCTTGGTTTTCTAGCTCAATCTTGTCTTTGGGGTTTCTTAAGATGTTGGCTATTTTTTGGTCGGTGCAAAAGGCTGTCTTGATATTGTGTCTGTGGAGAATTTTGCTGATTTTGTCTGTGGTGCCTTTGATGTAAGGGAGGAGGGCGGTGCGTTGTTCTCTTCTGTTTCTTGGTTCTTGGGGGTGTTTCCTTTTGGATTAGTTTGGTGATGGTGTTTTTTTGGAATCCGTCTCGCAATTAAAACATTCGAGAGAGTGTGTAATTCAGTTTTTAGGTGGTCTTTGTCAGCGAGGCGTTTGGTTCTGGAGATGAGGGTTTTTGCTACGGAGTTGATCTGTGCAGGGTGGTGGTGTGATTGTGCATTTAAGTAGCGGTTTGTATGTGTTTTTTTCTGGTAGATGGTATGTCCTAAGGAGCCGCCGGGTTTTTTGTAGATTAGGACGTCCAGGAAGGGAAGTTGGTTGTTGGCTTCTATTTCCATAGTGAATTGTATTTTGGGGTGTAGGCTGTTGAGATGTGTGAGGAAGTTGTTCAGTTTATCTTTCCCGTGTGGCCAGATAACAAAGGTGTCGCCAACATATCTGAGCCAGAGTTTGGGTTTATGTTCGGACTTCTGTAACGCGTTGGTTTCAAAGTGTTCCATATATAGGTTTGCGATGACCGGTGAGAGGGGTGATCCCATGGGTGCTCCTTCTATCTGTTTGTATCTTTGTCCATTGTGGATGAAGTATGTGTTGGTTAGGCAGTGGTTGGTCAGATCTAGGATGTGCTTGGGGGTTGTATTTGTTGTGGATAGCTGTCAAGGCTTCTTGAATGGGCACTTGTGTGAAGAGCGAAACAACATCGAAGCTCACGAGTAGGTCATTGGGTTGTAGGTCTTGTTTCTTTATAATTTCTATGAAGTGGAACGAGTTTTGTACGTATGAAGTGATGGATTCTGCATAGGGCTGGAGTTGTTTGGCAAGAAATTTGGCGAGGTTTTGTAGAGGTGAGCCTATGGAGCTGACTATGGGTCTGAGAGGTGTTCCTTCTTTGTGAATCTTGGGGAGGCCGTAGAGCTTGGGGCATCTGGATGATTTCTCTCTGGGGATGATGCTTGGCTTGATTTCTTCACTTAAGGGAGAGGCTTTTATTTTGGCTTTGGTGGTTTTTTCCAGGTAGGTGGTGGGGTCTGTGTTCAAAGGTATGTAAGCAGGGTCTTGTAGTAGGTTGGATAATTTGGCTTGGTAGTCGGATGTGTTCATCACCACTGTGGCATTGCCTTTGTCTGCTGGGAGAATGATTATGTTGTGGTCTTTCCTCAGGTTGGTGAGGGCTTTTTGTTCTTCTTTGTGTAAATTGCTTCTGGGTGGTTTGCTGGAGCAGAGGACATTGGTGACTTCGAGTCTGATTTTGTTGGCTTCATCTGGGTTGATTTTGGTTAGGCTGGCTTCCACTCCGCATATGATGTTTTCGGTGGGGATGTGTCTGGGGCGACTGCAAAGTTGAATCCTTTGGAAAGGACTTTGGTCTCTGCGATGGTGAGTGTCCTGTCTGATATGTTGTGAACTGTTTGTTTCATGGGTTGTTGTGTGGGGGTTGGGCTTCTGGCGTTTTCCAGTTTGTGGAGTTTGTTGGTGTGTGTGTCTGTCTTGTGGGAGGTCTCTGTTTCAGCTCTCCAGGCGGCGAGTTGCTTGGATTTGTTCCAGAGTGTTGGGTGGATTTTGTTGCTGAGTTTGAGGTGGAGAGTGAGTAGATCTCTGTTGGTTTGATCTAGTAGGTATCTTTTCCTGTGTAGTTCGCTTCTGATTAGGGCTAGTTCTGTTCTTTTCAGGATCCTTTCGCTGGATGGGGTTTTTGAGTGGAATTTCAGTTGGAAGCTTGTGGGGATCACATTTTTGTCTCGGCAGTTGCGTAGGAATGCAATGTCACATAAGATGGTGGCTCTTCGGACTTCTAGTTTCTCGTAGGTTCTGGTCAGCTGGAAGGTTTCCTCCCGTAGAGGTCGGATATTTGTTTTCGTAGATTTTCACGGGTATAGGTATGCATGTTAGGGTGGATTCGGGTTTCTTCCCGTGTAGAAATCTGGTTGTTCTGGCGACGTTTCGACGAGGTCTCACTCGTCATCTTCAGGCTGGTGTTCTGGCTTCTTTCTTCTTGAAGCAAAGTGTGGTCTCAGTTGAAGTCCTTCTATAAATACTGCTGGGGGTGTGGTTTGCTTGCTCTGTTGCTGATTGTAGGTTCCTTTGTTCCTTTGTTCTTTTGTGATCTGCTGTGTGGCTGAGGCGATCGTTAAGGGATTAACTGCTGATGGCTGTTTAGATGGCTGTTTACATGCTGGTGGGTTAGATGGCTGGTAGGTTCTGGCAGTATCCTGGGCTTTGGTGGAGTGGGGTCCTGTGTCTTGTGAATTCATTTTGGTCTGGCTACGTGTCTGTGGTCTCCCAATGTTTTTTGGGGGTGTGTGAGTGTGCTCCATGTGGTGACTGGAGTGGGGTGCCGCAGTAGATGGTGCAGTCGTGGTTTTGTTATTGGATGGTGGTTTCGTTTCATCTGTGGGAAGGGTCTGGGTTTGTGTTTGGTGTGGATAGAAGGTGGTGGCATCTTGTGTCCTTTTGGACCTGGTGTCAGTCTTTGTGACAGAGGCTCGTCTGTTGACCAGGGCTAGTTTCAGATGTCAGGCAAGCGGGAGGTGTCATCTCGTTTATTCATGTTGTTTGGGTGTTTCTCTATTTCAATGGCTTCCATGATTATTCGACTGTTGAAGTGTTCAGTTTTGGAGATGAGTTTGGTTCTTTCAAAGTCAATTTCATGACCTGTTGTTTTTATGTGCTGGAAGAGAGAGGAAGATTTTTCTTCTTTTTTGACTGCGTTCTTGTGTTCTGCGATGCGTGCGCTTATTCTCCTGTTTGTTTGTCCGATGTATGTGGCTGGACAGACTTTGCATGGTATTTCGTAGACTCCTTGGTTTTCTAGCTCAATCTTGTCTTTGGGGTTTCTTAAGATGTTGGCTATTTTTTGGTCGGTACAAAAGGCTGTCTTGATATTGTGTCTGTGGAGAATTTTGCTGATTTTGTCTGTGGTGCCTTTGATGTAAGGGAGGAGGGCGGTGCCGTTGTTCTCTTCTGTTTCTTGGTTCTTGGGGGGTGTTTCCTTTTGGATTAGTTTGGTGATGGTGTTTTTTTGGAATCCGTCACGCAATTAAAACATTCGAGAGAGTGTGTAATTCAGTTTTTAGGTGGTCTTTGTCAGCGAGGCGTTTGGTTCTGGAGATGAGGGTTTTTGCTACGGAGTTGATCTGTGCAGGGTGGTGGTGTGATTGTGCATTTAAGTAGCGGTTTGTATGTGTTTTTTTCTGGTAGATGGTATGTCCTAAGGAGCCGTCGGGTTTTTTGTAGATTAGGACGTCCAGGAAGGGAAGTTGGTTGTTGGCTTCTATTTCCATAGTGAATTGTATTTTGGGGTGTAGGCTGTTGAGATGTGTGAGGAAGTTGTTCAGTTTATCTTTCCCGTGTGGCCAGATAACAAAGGTGTCACAACATATCTGAGCCAGAGTTTGGGTTTATGTTCGGACTTCTGTAACGCGTTGGTTTCAAAGTGTTCCATATATAGGTTTGCGATGACCGGTGAGAGGGGTGATCCCATGGGTGCTCCTTCTATCTGTTTGTATCTTTGTCCATTGTGGATGAAGTATGTGTTGGTTAGGCAGTGGTTGGTCAGATCTAGGATGTGCTTGGGGGTTGTATTTGTTGTGGATAGCTGTCAAGGCTTCTTGAATGGGCACTTGTGTGAAGAGCGAAACAACATCGAAGCTCACGAGTAGGTCATTGGGTTGTAGGTCTTGTTTCTTTATAATTTCTATGAAGTGGAACGAGTTTTGTACGTATGAAGTGATGGATTCTGCATAGGGCTGGAGTTGTTTGGCAAGAAATTTGGCGAGGTTTTGTAGAGGTGAGCCTATGGAGCTGACTATGGGTCTGAGAGGTGTTCCTTCTTTGTGAATCTTGGGGAGGCCGAGAGCTTGGGGCATCTGGATGATTCCTCTCTGGGGATGATGCTTGGCTTGATTTCTTCACTTAAGGGAGAGGCTTTTATTTTGGCTTTGGTGGTTTTTTCCAGGTAGGTGGTGGGGTCTGTGTTCAAAGGTATGTAAGCAGGGTCTTGTAGTAGGTTGGATAATTTGGCTTGGTAGTCGGATGTGTTCATCACCACTGTGGCATTGCCTTTGTCTGCTGGGAGAATGATTATGTTGTGGTCTTTCCTCAGGTTGGTGAGGGCTTTTGTTCTTCTTTGTGTAAATTGCTTCTGGGTGGTTTGCTGGAGCAGAGGACATTGGTGACTTCGAGTCTGATTTTGTTGGCTTCATCTGGGTTGATTTTGGTTAGGCTGGCTTCCACTCCGCATATGATGTTTTCGGTGGGGATGTGTCTGGGGGCGACTGCAAAGTTGAATCCTTTGGAAAGGACTTTGGTCTCTGCGATGGTGAGTGTCCTGTCTGATATGTTGTGAACTGTTTGTTTCATGGGTTGTTGTGTCGGGGGGTTGGGCTTCTGGCGTTTTTCCAGTTTGTGGAGTTTGTTGGTGTGTGTGTCTGTCTTGTGGGAGGTCTCTGTTTCAGCTCTCCAGGCGGCGAGTTGCTTGGATTTGTTCCAGAGTGTTGGGTGGATTTTGTTGCTGAGTTTGAGGTGGAGAGTGAGTAGATCTCTGTTGGTTTGATCTAGTAGGTATCTTTTCCTGTGTAGTTCGCTTCTGATTAGGGCTAGTTCTGTTCTTTTCAGGATCCTTTCGCTGGATGGGGTTTTTGAGTGGAATTTCAGTTGGAAGCTTGTGGGGATCACATTTTTGTCTCGGCAGTTGCGTAGGAATGCAATGTCACATAAGATGGTGGCTCTTCGGACTTCTAGTTTCTCGTAGGTTCTGGTCAGCTGGAAGGTTTCCTCCCGTAGAGGTCGGATATTTGTTTTCGTAGATTTTCACGGGTATAGGTATGCATGTTAGGGTGGATTCGGGTTTCTTCCCGTGTAGAAATCTGGTTGTTCTGGCGACGTTTCGACGAGGTCTCACTCGTCATCTTCAGGCTGGTGTTCTGGCTTCTTTCTTCTTGAAGCAAAGTGTGGTCTCAGTTGAAGTCCTTCTATAAATACTGCTGGGGGTGTGGTTTGCTTGCTCTGTTGCTGATTGTAGGTTCCTTTGTTCCTTTGTTCTTTTGTGATCTGCTGTGTGGCTGAGGCGATCGTTAAGGGATTAACTGCTGATGGCTGTTTAGATGGCTGTTTACATGCTGGTGGGTTAGATGGCTGGTAGGTTCTGGCAGTATCCTGGGCTTTGGTGGAGTGGGGTCCTGTGTCTTGTGAATTCATTTTGGTCTGGCTACGTGTCTGTGGTCTCCCAATGTTTTTTTGGGGTGTGTGAGTGTGCTCCATGTGGTGACTGGAGTGGGGTGTCGCAGTAGATGGTGCAGTCGTGGTTTTGTTATTGGATGGTGGTTTCGTTTCATCTGTGGGAAGGGTCTGGGTTTGTGTTTGGTGTGGATGGAAGGTGGTGGCATCTTGTGTCCTTTGGACCTGGTGTCAGTCTTTGTGACAGAGGCTCGTCTGTTGACCAGGGCTAGTTTCCAGATGTCAGGCAAGCGGGAGGTGTCATCACGTTTATTCATGTTGTTTGGGTGTTTCTCTATTTCAATGGCTTCCATGATTATTCGACTGTTGAAGTGTTCAGTTTTGGAGATGAGTTTGGTTCTTTCAAAGTCAATTTCATGACCTGTTGTTTTTATGTGCTGGAAGAGAGAGGAAGATTTTTCTTCTTTTTTGACTGCGTTCTTGTGTTCTGCGATGCGTGCGCTTATTCTCCTGTTTGTCTGTCCGATGTATGTGGCTGGACAGACTTTGCATGGTATTTCGTAGACTCCTTGGTTTTCTAGCTCAATCTTGTCTTTGGGGTTTCTTAAAATGTTGGCTATTTTTTGGTCGGTGCAAAAGGCTGTCTTGATATTGTGTTTGTGGAGAATTTTGCTGATTTTGTCTGTGGTGCCTTTGATGTAAGGGAGGAGGGCGGTGCCGTTGTTCTCTTCTGTTTCTTGGTTCTTGGGGGTGTTTCCTTTTGGATTAGTTTGGTGATGGTGTTTTTTTGGAATCCGTTCGCAATTAAAACATTCGAGAGAGTGTGTAATTCAGTTTTTAGGTGGTCTTTGTCAGCGAGGCGTTTGGTTCTGGAGATGAGGGTTTTTGCTACGGAGTTGATCTGTGCAGGGTGGTGGTGTGATTGTGCATTTAAGTAGCGGTTAGTATGTGTTTTTTTCTGGTAGATGGTATGTCCTAAGGAGCCGTCGGGTTTTTTGTAGATTAGGACGTCCAGGAAGGGAAGTTGGTTGTTGGCTTCTATTTCCATAGTGAATTGTATTTTGGGGTGTAGGCTGTTGAGATGTGTGAGGAAGTTGTTCAGTTTATCTTTCCCGTGTGGCCAGATAACAAAGGTGTCGTCAACATATCTGAGCCAGAGTTTGGGTTTATGTTCGGACTTCTGTAACGCGTTGGTTTCAAAGTGTTCCATATATAGGTTTGCGATGACCGGTGAGAGGGGTGATCCCATGGGTGCTCCTTCTATCTGTTTGTATCTTTGTCCATTGTGGATGAAGTATGTGTTGGTTAGGCAGTGGTTGGTCAGATCTAGGATGTGCTTGGGGGTTGTATTTGTTGTGGATAGCTGTCAAGGCTTCTTGAATGGGCACTTGTGTGAAGAGCGAAACAACATCGAAGCTCACGAGTAGGTCATTGGGTTGTAGGTCTTGTTTCTTTATAATTTCTATGAAGTGGAACGAGTTTTGTACGTATGAAGTGATGGATTCTGCATAGGGCTGGAGTTGTTTGGCAAGAAATTTGGCGAGGTTTTGTAGAGGTGAGCCTATGGAGCTGACTATGGGTCTGAGAGGTGTTCCTTCTTTGTGAATCTTGGGGAGGCCGTAGAGCTTGGGGCATCTGGATGATTTCTCTCTGGGGATGATGCTTGGCTTGATTTCTTCACTTAAGGGAGAGGCTTTTATTTTGGCTTTGGTGGTTTTTTTCCAGGTAGGTGGTGGGGTCTGTGTTCAAAGGTATGTAAGCAGGGTCTTGTAGTAGGTTGGATAATTTGGCTTGGTAGTCGGATGTGTTCATCACCACTGTGGCATTGCCTTTGTCTGCTGGGAGAATGATTATGTTGTGGTCTTTCCTCAGGTTGGAGAGGGCTTTTGTTCTTCTTTGTGTAAATTGCTTCTGGGTGGTTTGCTGGAGCAGAGGACATTGGTGACTTCGAGTCTGATTTTGTTGGCTTCATCTGGGTTGATTTTGGTTAGGCTGGCTTCCACTCCGCATATGATGTTTTCGGTGGGGATGTGTCTGGGGGCGATTGCAAAGTTGAATCCTTTGGAAAGGACTTTGGTCTCTGCGATGGTGAGTGTCCTGTCTGATATGTTGTGAACTGTTTGTTTCATGGGCTGTTGTGGGGGGGGTTGGGCTTCTGGCGTTTTTCCAGTTTGTGGAGTTTGTTGGTGTGTGTGTCTGTCTTGTGGGAGGTCTCTGTTTCAGCTCTCCAGGCGGCAAGTTGCTTGGATTTGTTCCAGAGTGTTGGGTGGATTTTGTTGCTGAGTTTGAGGTGGAGAGTGAGTAGGTCTCTGTTGGTTTGATCTAGTAGGTATCTTTTCCTGTGTAGTTCGCTTCTGATTAGGGCTAGTTCTGTTCTTTTCAGGATCCTTTCGCTGGATGGGGTTTTTGAGTGGAATTTCAGTTGGAAGCTTGTGGGGATCACATTTTTGTCTCGGCAGTTGCGTAGGAATGCAATGTCACATAAGATGGAGACTCTTCGGACTTCTAGTTTCTCGTAGGTTCTGTTCAGCTGGAAGGTTTCCTCCCCGTAGAGGTCGGATATTTGTTTTCGTAGATTTTCACGGGTATAGGTATGCATGTTAGGGTGGATTCGGGTTTCTTCCCGTAGAAATCTGGTTGTTCTGGCGACGTTTCGACGAGGTCTCACTCGTCATCTTCAGGCTGGTGTTCTGGCTTCTTTCTTCTTGAAGCAAAGCGTGGTCTCAGTTGAAGTCCTTCTATAAATACTGCTGGGGGGGTGTGGTTTGCTTGCTTTGTTGCTGATTGCAGGTTCCTTTGTTCCTTTGTTCTTTTGTGATCTGCTGTGTGGCTGAGGCGATCGTTAAGGGATTAACTGCTGATGGCTGTTTAGATGGCTGTTTACATGCTGGTGGGTTAGATGGCTGGTGGGTTCTGGCAGTATCCTGGGCTTTGGTGGAGTGGGGTCCTGTGTCTTGTGAATTCATTTTGGTCTGGCTACGTGTCTGTGGTCTCCCAATGTTTTTTTGGGGTGTGTGAGTGTGCTCCATGTGGTGACTGGAGTGGGGTGCCGCAGTAGATGGTGCAGTCGTGGTTTTGTTATTGGATGGTGGTTTCGTTTCATCTGTGGGAAGGGTCTGGGTTTGTGTTTGGTGTGGATGGAAGGTGGTGGCATCTTGTGTCCTTTGGACCTGGTGTCAGTCTTTGTGACAGAGGCTCGTCTGTTGACCAGGGCTAGTTTCCAGATGTCAGGCAAGCGGGAGGTGTCATCACGTTTATTCATGTTGTTTGGGTGTTTCTCTATTTCAATGGCTTCCATGATTATTCGACTGTTGAAGTGTTCAGTTTTGGAGATGAGTTTGGTTCTTTCAAAGTCAATTTCATGACCTGTTGTTTTTATGTGCTGGAAGAGAGAGGAAGATTTTTCTTCTTTTTGACTGCGTTCTTGTGTTCTGCGATGCGTGCGCTTATTCTCCTGTTTGTTTGTCCGATGTATGTGGCTGGACAGACTTTGCATGGTATTTCGTAGACTCCTTGGTTTTCTAGCTCAATCTTGTCTTTGGGGTTTCTTAAGATGTTGGCTATTTTTTGGTCGGTGCAAAAGGCTGTCTTGATATTGTGTTTGTGGAGAATTTTGCTGATTTTGTCTGTGGTGCCTTTGATGTAAGGGAGGAGGGCGGTGCCGTTGTTCTCTTCTGTTTCTTGGTTCTTGGGGGGTGTTTCCTTTTGGATTAGTTTGGTGATGGTGTTTTTTTGGAATCCGTTCGCAATTAAAACATTCGAGAGAGTGTGTAATTCAGTTTTTAGGTGGTCTTTGTCAGCGAGGCGTTTGGTTCTGGAGATGAGGGTTTTTGCTACGGAGTTGATCTGTGCAGGGTGGTGGTGTGATTGTGCATTTAAGTAGCGGTTTGTATGTGTTTTTTTCGGGTAGATGGTATGTCCTAAGGAGCCGTCGGGTTTTTTGTAGATTAGGACGTCCAGGAAGGGAAGTTGGTTGTTGGCTTCTATTTCCATAGTGAATTGTATTTTGGGGTGTAGGCTGTTGAGATGTGTGAGGAAGTTGTTCAGTTTATCTTTCCCGTGTGGCCAGATAACATCGCCAGAACAACCAGATTTCTACACGGGAAGAAACCCGAATCCACCCTAACATGCATACCTATACCCGTGAAAATCTACGAAAACATATATTTATATATATATAAAACCAATCAGACAAAAAACCCCTCCCAAAATATACCATAAGAGGTAAACTCTTTGATAGATGGTGGAATGCAAGGCATAAAATCACACAGAGTTGCAATGACAGGCCCTCTCTGATATGTAACACTTTCAGAAGCCTTTTAAACACAAGGAGGGAGGGGGTGGCCAAGCACAGATCCACTGGAAGCTACTCCCAAAGTGTTGGTGCCACAAATGGGGTGGCCTTGCTTCTTGTGGGTGATTTCTGGCTTCTTCCAGAATGGGCACAGAAGAGCATTGCTTGAGGATCTGATGGAGTAGGTAGTTGGCCTTGGGAAAGGGTACTCCAATGGGTATATGACACAGAGTGACTCTGTGTCAGATGGGCAGTATATAAATAAAATAGATAAATAAATAGATAAAAATGTTGGTACAAAAGGAAAGATAGTCAACTCAATCTTTTTTTGTTTAGATGGCTCAGTGGCTAAAAAAAAAGAAAAGAAAGCCCATATGCTGCCAATCTCCAAAGGCATAACGCAAAAGGAAAAGGGGAAAGGAAAACAGAACTCAGATCTAAATAAGATAAGGTTCTGCAGTCCCTTGGAACAGCTGCTGGGCAACAATCCTAGGAGAACTGCTATCTTAGGAGAGCTAATGCTTGTTGCCCCTCTTTTCATTTTTCCATGTGTTGGGATATCATCTGGGAAGATGCAAAGTCCAAACAAGCTGGCTTCTCAGAACAAGCTGATGGTGACTTTGTTTCTTCTTCCTCAGCAGCACTTTCTTGGTGTCCATTCCGCAGAACTTCAGTCTTACTGTCATTTCAATATGCCCACAGAGAGGTAAATTATATATCTAGCTGAGCTTCGAGTCATGCTTAGACTGCAGTTCCCAGGGTTCTGGGATTTGTAGTCCAAACAAAGTGCCTTCCCAAGCTTTCAGATCTTCTGTACCTCCCTACCTGCAGTGTTAGCTCATTTTGTGTCCCTCCTGTTGTTTCAGATGCCAACTTCCCCTCCTTTATACCTGGGCCTGCCGCGTTGTGATTGGTGCCATCTTCTGAGTAGTAGATCACAGCTCTGTCTCGACTCCATGATCTATGATGCCCATACGTCCTTAGAGTGAGAGAGTACTCTGATGATGCATTGCACCAATACATCATGGACACAGAGTTTGCTCGGGTGATATATGAGTGCCCCGAGAATGCATTTCTCAAATGGCAGTATTGTTCAGGGACAAAGCCTAGCCAAGGAGTAGATTCAATTTAATTACAGTGCAAGTGGCAGGCCAATGCTATGAGGCACTTTGGCATCAGAATGTTGGCATCCTAAAGAAATATAGGTTGCTGTTCCCTGTGCCATTGAGTTACATCCCAATGTGCCATATTTATTTATTTTTAAAGTCATTTTCCCACAGGGAAGATATAAGGAAAAGAACCACAATTTTAGCAGCTATTCAAAGCAAACCTCTGCTTCTACTGGGAACACATTTTTGGGAGCAAAAGTCACATCCAGTGCTATAGAATGAATATCAACCACTTGACGTACTGCGGGGTCAGAGAGGGGACAAGTTATTAATTTTTGAGAGAAACACTCTAGCCAAAATCTTTACTGCTGTTTTTATAAGATTTGTGTAACTTAACTGTGGTTAACTGAGGCTAAATAGACAAGATGCTTGGGTACATTTCAGTTGTGCAATCAGGTGTACAAGGAGGCACATGACTAAGGTGTGCCCTGGCATCCCATCAGTTAGCCACAATGACCTGTCACATGGCAAGAATACCTGTAGGTATTCTAATCATAAGCTTTTTTTGCTCTGTTTTCTACATGCCCACAAACAAGACATGAGTGCAATATCACTTTCCAAGAGCAGGTAGCTGGCTATTGTGTAAACACAATGCTGAGTTAGCTAGACCTTAGGGCTGATCTACCATGGCTCTTATGTTCTGTTTTCTTCATTTCATCACTAGGGAGTGTCTCATACAATTAATTATCATGGCAAGTAATTGACTGCAGAGTGGCCCAGTGGTTAAATGCCTGTACTGCAGCTAAAACTGTGTTCATGACCTGCGGTTCAATCCCAGGTAGCTGGATCGTGGTTGACTCAGCCTTCCATCCTTCCAAGGTCGGTAAAATGAGTACTCCACTAGCTGGGGGAGGAATGTGTAGCTTGCATAATTAAACTGTAAAAAGCCCAGAATGTGCTTTAAGCACTACGGGGTGGTATATATGCAGAACACTTTATAAGCAGAACACTTTAGTTGACATCTCATATAAGATTTGCATTAGCCTTAGCTTTATTTCTCACCTATTTTTCCTTTGACAAACAGAAATGTGGCCTACTATCTTTTCTCTGCATTATCATCGCAACAGCTATATGTGACAGGCCAGGTTAAGAGACTCTGAGTTGCTCAAAGATATTCTGAATTATAAGTCCAGCTGCAGCAAATGGAGTAAGTATATTTTATAATGTGATGCCCAAAACTTGAAGGTAATGAGTTACATGTAATGTAGCTACCTGTATCTACTAAATTTTTGGTTAAGAAGGCTATAACAATGTTCTATTCCAACTTAATGTAACAAGTCAGAAGAAATTTACTTTATTGATTTCTCTGGTTTTCTGGAGTAAGTTATACAGTATTCAAATTTACTTTGAGAAGTCACTTTAAAGTGTGTTTACAGAGATTTTGACAAAATATTTACTCATTAATCCTAATATTTTTTTTAAAAAAGTGATGAGTACAACCAACATAATGGGCCATATTTTCAACATTGTAATGAATAATGAGAACAGAAAACATTCTAAAATAGTAATGTATTAAATGTTTCCATTTTATGTTTTATTTTCTTCTCTTCTGTAATATGAATTGTGACAAACTCATCAATTGCATAGGCTAGCTTGTATAGTGGTACCACTTAAGGCAAATGCCTTGTAAGTTTAAAAAAATGTAGCAAAAAAAAAATCCGGGAATAGGCATGCTTTGCATGACAAATTTCCTGTGGGATGCTTCACAAGGCAAAAAACAATTCCGCATGTACCTAGGAAAAAAACCCTGGTTATTTTTGTCTTTATTCTAACCTCCACAATCTGTTCCCAATGTATTCCTATGGGAAACAGCGTTTCGTAAGACAATTTTTAAAAAAACAAATTGACCCCTAGAATGAATTACATTTGTTTTAAGAGGTACCACTCTATATGTATTGAAGTGTGTATAGATTTTAAATGAACCATTCTGCCCTTCTCTTATCATTATGTTCTTCTGGTTCAGGAAAGATTTCTGCACCCTGAATCCTGACTTACCCTCTTTGGTTTCCTACCGGCCAGTTTGAGAAGTTTCTTCTCTTTCTCTCTGTTTTGATTCACTGAGTAATTTAGCTTTAGTAGCTTTAATTAATGCTTTTCTGTGTGCTTAATTAGTTCTCCCTCCACCCCTGATTTAACAAGTCTCTTGATTTTCCAGGTTTTTTAGTGTGATATTTGTTGTCTTAGCACTTCATCTCTTATGTGTGTACAGTTTGTACCCAGACTTCAGAAAACAGCTTTAGGGAATGTGAAACCGTGAACAAACATGTAAGAACAACAGTTTGATCCATTAATTGCTTCATGTAGTGTGTCATAGCTTTTGTTGCCATCCTTGCAACAATTTATTAATGATGGGACTTCTTACTAATTTAGTCTGGCTTGAATTCATAAAGTTTGAAAAGCACTTTCTATTTTTCTGTTTATGTTGTTATGTTGTTTAGCTTGTTGCTTGGAGAGATGCACTGCTGTGGTCTGAAAGATAGCAATCAGATGGAGTACTAGAGCACTCCTACTCTTTAGTACTCATCTCAAGGGGCTTCTACTTTTCTGGTATGGGCTGGATGTGTAACTGCTGGCACCGATCCAAAGCATACCTTCTTCTTTCAATTTGACATTGTGAAGTGACTTAATATTAAAAAGCACTTCAGGATACTGGCAAATTAATAACCTCCCCAGCTCTGACAGTATAGACTATTAGTGATGCACCATATCTATATCTATATCTATATCTATATCTATCTTTGCCTCATCTTAAAGGGCCAGAAAAGAAACTGCTCACAGTTGAATCCATGGCAGTAATGAATAGGAAGCAGTTACTCAATTGGACCTTTAAGAGTAGCAAAACATTTTAACAGGTGTAAAGCATCAGTAATAGTCTAGATAGAGTCAAATAATTTGTTTCATTTTCTTTGCTGAGCTAGAGAAGTGATTTATTTGCCAATATCCTGAAGTGGCTCTCTTATTAAGCCACATCACAATCTTGGAAGAAACAGTTTCTGTGAGAACTTGTAGCATTATTTATTACGCATACACAGAATTTGGGGTACAACCATCTCTGGTCCCAGGCTGCGTGTCTCTGTGAGTGAGTCTCTACGTGTGTGCATGTCTCTCTCTGTGTCTCTGTGAGTCTTCACGAGCTGAGTGACGGTGTGTGTGTGAGTGTCTCTCTGTGTGCGTGATTCTGTGAGAGCTGCCTGGGACCCAGAGGACTTTATTGATAAGAGTAACACAATAGGAATGGACAGGAAATATGATAATGCATTCCATTGGCGGGGGGAGAAATGCACCTTATCTGGAGGAACATACTTAGCTAGTGGGGTTTATTGATAAAGACAGAGAGGAGGTGCTTTTGGGCTTGGGTCACAGAGCAGATGTGTCCAGATATCCTGCCATTGTTTTCCTGGTATTGCCATCTGCTTTGCCGCCTCCTTGGGCTAGTAGGTCATCTCAGGGTCAGCTTAATCATGCACATTGGGTTCCTGCTCAGTCTCTGGAATCTCTGGAAATCCAGGCCTTCAGCTTCCTTGGGTGCTTGCCAACTTATTGGGGTTCAGAGTCCATTGGGGTATGGAATCCCCATGAGAACTGTCAGTCTTACCTTTCCCAAGAAGTCCACTCCAGCTTGCTCTGGCTGCTCATGTAGTTGTGCCCTCACTTTACAGCGCCTCTTAAAAATGGGGAGTAATAGTATGGCGAGGCATCTTTTCATGTTGTAGTGCTTCTTAGGTTGGGTATATATCTGCTCTTCTCTTCCACTTTTAGTGGCTATTGCTGTGTTTCTTTTTAATCTGTGTTTCAGATTAAGATGTTCTAGCAGTATTCTCTAAAAAGAGGGGAAAAAGACTGTTCTTTTGCACTTTTTCCTCCTTAAAATTTTCCCCTTCTGTATTTGTGCAGGCACATTAATGTTTACTGTCATGGACAATTTGCTTATTCTTTTGTTTCTTTTGTGCTGAATATTTATTATCAGTTAAATGGTAAGTGTCAGGTACACAAAGAGTATTCTCTTCTTCCACCCCGCTACTCCAACACAGCAGTAAAGAGCTTACTAGCAGCAGTTGCTGTAATAAGTCTTATGGATATACCACATTGTTAAGCCATTAGATTTTGGATTTGTAAGAGACACACAGAAAACCTTCCTTTCTGGCTTTTGTGTGACCTGAACTGTAGGTTCCACCAGCACTGAACTCAATCACTGTTTTCTCCTAGGCCACTATTAAACCTTGGCTCTAACCATCCAAGAAATTAATCTCCCATGCTCAACCTCTCCCAGTTCCTACTGTGCTCTGCCGCAGCTGTGCACCACCTTTGATCCTTGCTTCTGCATGACTTCATCCATAAACTTGCATATCTTGCTGTGAGTATTGAGACTCTTCTTACAGTGTTTTACAAAGAACAGCTAAGGGAATTCAAAGTTTTACACATCCCTGTCCCATTTTTGGCTTGTTTGACATGACAGTTTTTGAACAGGACTAAGGATAATACCCCATGTCTTAGGCTGTTCTGATTTTTCATGAAGAGGACAACTGACACAATGCAAAAGAGAATGAAGAAGTTCAGTTATTGTGCTTTTTAAAAAGCCATGAGAACCCCAAATTTCTGAAACTTGTTGCTTGGTTATATAAATGTGTTCCTCTGTCCATCACAAAGCAAAAGTGTTCTGCTTATATACCATCCCATAGTGCTTAAAGTACTCTCTGGGCAGTTTACAATTTAATTATGCAGGCTATACATCCCCCCTCCCAAGCTGGGTTCTCATTTTACAAACCTCTGAAGGACAGAAGGCTGACCCAACCATGAGCTGGCTACCTGGCACTGAAGTCCGTGTCATGAGCACAGTTTTAGCTGCGGTACGGGCATTCAACCACTGCGACACAGTCAGTAATGAAGGATGGTGGAGAATGTGGACTAGTAATATTTAGGAACAAAAACATCCAGAACATGGCCAAACAGCCTGAAAAACTCACAACAACTATCAACAAAGGAATGGCTTCACCAGAAGAAGATTAATGTTTTGGAATGGCCTAGCCAGAGCCCAGACCTGAATCCAATTGAATATCTGTGGGGTGATTTGAAGAGGTCTGTGCATAGGAGATGCCTTTGCAATCTGAGAGATTTGGAGTGTTATTGCAAAGAACAGTAGGCAAATATTGCCAAGTCAAGATGTACCATACTGATAGGCTCATACTCATAAAGGCTGAGTGCTGTAATAAAATCAAAAGGTGCTTCAACAAAGTATTAGTTTAAGGGTGTGCACACCTATGCTACCATATTATTTCAGTTGTTTATTTCTCCTTCCTCCACCTAAAAGATTTCAGTTTGTGGTTCAACTGAGTTGTACAGTTCATAGATCTCATTAAAGGTGGAAATAGTTCTGAAATGATTTATCTTTGTCTCAATTATTTACATCACAGACACTTGGCATTTTAACAGGGGTGTGTAAACTTTTTATATCCACTGTAGTTGTGGCCAATTAACCATGTGCAGCCTGGATGCTGTTTGCATACCTGGCACCTTGATCATGAGCCTCCATCAGCCTTCTGTGATTGCAGAAGTGTTTGATACACACCATGTCAATACTGCCTCTAACAACCATGTAAAATGGATCAGTGTTTATATACCTGTGTTTTCAGATGAAGGATGAAGGAACAGGGAGTGCAACATTTAAATCTAGCTATTAGACTGAGTTAAAATATTGCTATAGTCAATTTCTGGTCAAAATTGACATTTCTGAGCAGCTGAGCTGACACTGAATGCAACTGCAAAGACAGATTCAATTGAGTCAGTAAGTAAAAAAAAATCATCCAGAATTATAAGAGTATTAAATTAGCAATAAAGGCTTGTTGCTTAACTTCTTAATTTGTATGTTTACTGGTATTCTCACCATGCAAACAATTCTTGTTTAATTACTCCTTGAGAAACTGGATCCAGTTGGTAAACTCCACTGCTTGAGGACAACTTTTATTGCCAAGCATGCATTACCCAAAGGCTGATTGTTAGCATGGTGCACCTGCTTGCCCCCCTGGTAGCTATAGCCTTTGTGGGGCAGGGGAGGTAATTTATTAATGATCAAGTCACAAGTAGTAATGAAAACAATAGGAATGGCTTCAGGAAGCACTGCCAGGGGCAGGAGTGCAGGTGCTTTATGCCCTAAACGGGAACGTCGGCATTTTTCTGAAGCTAGCTTGTAGGTTTTTCTTCCTTCCATTCTGCTTTGTTCAAGCTCTCATCCCTGCTCCAAAGGTTCTGCCTACACAAGAGGTTCAGTGTTCTTTCCCAGGGTGATAAAATAGCTGTCACCTTGACAATGGAGAAAAGTACAAAAGGGGGAAAACAGCTTAAAATGGTACAGAATGGTAACAGAAGAGGGAAAAGGAAAACCAAGGTAGTAACTTCAGATCCCATTCGTTCGTCCTTGCTGTCCCGCTTGGGACTGGTACAAAAACCCCTTACTTCACGTCCATAGCGTTGTCTTGACCACGCCCCCGGAACCAGGAACAGAGCGTGACAAGCCTTACCTGCCTCTGGGCTGGGGAATTCTTTTGTCTCTGTTCCTGTTCCAGGACAAGGTCTTGTGAGGTAACAACTGTCATGCACAAAGGCAATCTTCCGCTCATGAACTTGCGTCTGTCCATTACTCTCATACTTTTGAGTGCTATGGATCGACATTTCAAATAGACGAAGCACAGGGGGTGTGGTGCGCCATTTAGTTTTATGTTCCCCCAAAAAGCAGATGTCACAAAACAAGGCCGTGAAGTAACACTTGTCACAAGACAAGTTATCATGACCATGAGTAAACAGATACAGGGACTGAACAGGGACAAAACTACGTGACCGCGAACAACGCTGTCACGGTACAAATGTAATCGTGGAAGAAGGTAGGACGTGAGGTAACTGCCCAAGTCTTTAAAGCAATGATTTGTAATGAGGCCATTTAACTGTTGTAGATAAGAGTGATTACTGCATTGGCCGCTATACAGGATTTGGGGTTACCTAAGCCCCCATGCATGTTCTCTCATGTATTGATCAATGGAAGATTCCTTCTGTCAAATTTGAAGGAAGGGCCTTTTACACTGGAAATGGTTGCTTTGCAGGGAGCCATCCCCCTTAAAACAACCCTTCTGTCCATGGGGGGGTTTGGTCCACCCCATCCCCCAAAAGAAATGACACCAGAGCTAAACCAAAAAGGTTCAGTTTGGGAACTGACTGATATCTATTCCCCATATCATTTGATTGCCAGAAACAGATCACACTGCACCACTCCACAAGCAGTCCATAGAGCTATCTGGTTTACCTGTGTGATCATGCCACGATTAAAGGTCCATATAACTGAAAAATGCTGCAGGAGGGATGGTTGCTATTTTTAGTCCAATGCTCCTCCCTACATCTCTATTAGGAGGTGGCTGTGTGCCCCACTGCACAGAGGGATCTCCGTCTCCACCATGTTAACCTGTGCTGCTCAAGACAACTCGTGTTTAAAGATTAAAAAATGGGTTCCAATAAAGGAGCTTGGGGAGAGTAAGAGGGGGCTTTGAAGCTGTACATCAGTTCATGATATCTTAGAAAGCAGACTTCAGAGGCCTAAATTGTATCTGGTCACAGCCTTTTCCTCTATCTTTCTCAGCTTTAAAAATGTTCAAAAATCCAGATGTTAGAGAAATATGTGCCCATAGAAGTACCAGATATGCAAAATTATGTGTGGGGAAAAAAACCCTATGGAAATTCGTTCATCTTCCCTGAAAACATTGCATACCATGTACATTTGAAAATGTTGTGACTGTTGTATGCAAAAACGGTTGCTTCCCAATTATGGTGATCCTAGGAATTAATGACATTCAAAAAGTCCAATAGCCAACAGTCCTGCTCGAGTCTTAAAAATGAAAGGTCAGTGCTCCCTTCATTCAGGCAATCCATGTTTGGTTTTCCTCTTGAAACTTAGACAGATGTGGAACTGACTATTTGTCAATCAAAAAAGAACTCTTTTCCTAGAAAATGGCAAAACTTTTTTAAAAAGTATGTTTAATATAATAATGTGACAATTCACTATCAGTTAGTAGGCTATGGAAATTCTACTCTACAGAGGGGAAAGAGGTGCTTTAAATCCAAGTTCCTAATACTAACAAACAAAAGGCACTGGGAAATAATTCTGCCTTTTCCTTCTTGATGGTTTTTCTGTTTTAAGAAAAAACAACCTGGAGAAAGCTGTGGGAAAACATAGGATGTTTACAAATGGAAGATGTCCCATTCTGAAACTTCCCAAAAATTCTGGAAATGAGACATGACAACTGCAGACCAAAATCCTCACTTGGATGCATGAAAGTAAGCTGTAGAAAGTATGAAGAGTTCCTTAAAATGGAAGTTTTCGCTAATGTATGCAATGGACCATATCTTGTTGTTTAGCATAGTAAATCACCCTATAGCAGGTCTGTTGAATCAATGGAGATTGGTGAATCAATGGAGATTGATTCAAAATGGTCTCTGATTGTGATTTAGTAAATTGTATAATTAATTGCAATTAGAGTAGGTCCATATGAATTATGGAATTTAGAGAAGTGGAGTCAGTAACTCTCTGTTGATTCAGTGGGTCTAATCTGGTGCAATTTACTAGTTTAAACAACAGGATTTTGATTGATGAGAAGGAGCAAAAATGTTGGGAAAATATGAAACTAACAACATGACAAACAGGAAGAGAATCAGAAGCTGTCCTCCTGAACACCCCAGCATTGGATGGCTCCCCACTTCCTGAGGTAACTGGTTCCATTGCTGTACTACTCTAACAGTTAAGAAGTCTTTCCTGATATTCAGCCTAAATCTTCCTTCCTGTAGCTTGAGCCCATTATTAAGTGTCCTGATGGAGAACACATCCTGCACCTCCTCTCTACAATTACCTTTCAAGTATTTGAAAAATCCTATCATTTCTCTGCACAGCCTTCTTTCCTCAAGGCTAAATATGTGGGACACACTGCAGTAGTCAGAACTGAATATGGAACAACTGACTGGTTTAAAATTGGGAAAGGAGTACGACAAGGCTATATACTGTCACCTTGCCAATTTAACTTATATGCAGAGTACATCTTGGAAAAGGCAGTTCTGGATGAATCAGAAGCTGGAATTAAGATTGCTGGAAGAAATATCAACAACCTCAGATACGCAGATTATACTATAACTCTCATAGCAGAAAGTAAGGAGGAATTAAAGAACCTCTTAATGAGGGTGAACAAGGAAAGTGAAAAAATGAAGTTCAACATCAAAAAAACTAAGATCATGGCTACTGGTCCCATCACCTCCTGGCAAATAGAAGGGGAAGAAATGGAGTTTATTTTCTTGGGCTCCTTGATCACTGTAGATGGCGACTGCAGCAATGAAATTAAAAGATGCCTGCTTCTTGGGATGAAAGTGATGACAAACCTAGGCAGCATCTTAAAGAGCAGAGACATCACTTTGCCAACAAAGGTCAGGATTGTCAAAACTATGGTTTTTCCAGTAGTGATGTAATGAAGTGAGAGCTGGACTATAAAGAAGGCTAATCACCACAAAATTGATGCTTTTGAACTGTGGTGCTGTATGAGACTCTTGAGAGTCCCCTGGACTGCAAGAAGATCAAACCTATCTATCCTGAAAGAAATCAACCCCGAATGTTCACTGGAAGGACACATTTTGCAGCTGAGGCTCTAGTACTTTGGCCACCTCATGAGGAGAGAGGGCTCCTTGGAAAAGTCCCTGATGTTGGGAAAGATTGAAGGCAAAAGGAAAAGGGGATGGCAGAGAATGAGATGGTTAGATGGTGTCATCAATGCAACAAATATGGAATTGACCAAACTCTGGGAGGCAGTGGAAGACAGGAAGGCCAGGCAAGCTCTAGTCCATGGGGTCACAAAGAGTCGGACATGACTGAACGATTGAACAAAAATAGCTAATATAGCATTTGTCCATTTTTTGTGGCCACATCGTACTGTTGTCTCATATTTAGTTTGGAATCTACAACAATTCTAGGATCCTTCTCACACATAGCATTACTGAGCCAAATTTCCCCCATCTTGTACTTGTGCATTTGCTTTCCCCCCCTAGGCATAGAACCCTGCAATTATTGTTTTCAGAATGGTGCTTGAGCCATTCAAGAACTTTTGGAATTTTGTTCCTGTATGTGGTGCTAAGTTGATTATGCTAGATGGACACCTTTGTACATATTAGATCTCTGCAACATTCCCCCTCCCCCGAAAGCTCAATTCCATGGGTGCAAGCATACAAGCTTTTATATGTTCTGTGGTTCAAATCTCTATTTACCATCCAATATCAGTTATGGGAGTTACTGCTCCCAGACTTTGGAACTCCCTCCCACTGAGGACCAGGACTGCACCGTCCCTGCTGTCTTTCTGGAAGCAGGAAAAGACCTTCCTCTTCAGGCAAGCTTTCCCAGAATGAGGGACTTCCTACTATGTAACTTTATATGGATTACCATGCATGATTTCATTGATTGATTTCATAAGAAATCAGTGTTTTCTATGTTACTTTCCCCTTTCTTTTATTTTTGTGTGCTCTTTGTAGCTTTACTGTTACCTTTTAATGTTCTAAGATGCCTCCTCTAATTCTCTGTTTTTAACTTGAATATGTCTTATATGTTCTGGGCTGTATATTGTCCCTCATTACTGTAAGCCACCTTGGGTCCTTTCCCAAGGAAAAAGGTGGGGTAAAAATATGCAAAATAATTAAGGAAATTTTTATTTAATTCTCTGGATTAATGCAATACAAAACTGTCCTTGTGTTCTCTGAGCACAACTAATAAAGCCACTGTATCCTCCCTGGACTCTCTCTCTCTCTCTCTCTCTCTCTCTCTCTCTCTCTCTCTCTCTCTCTCTCTGTGTGTGTGTGTGTGTGTGTGTGTGTGTGTGTGTGTGTGTGTGTGAATTTTCACCAAGAGAACCAGCTGGAGTAGCTGTGTTGTGGATAAATGCAGTGATGAATGGTGGGTCATAGAAAGAGCAGGCTGATTTCGCT
The DNA here is from genome assembly GCA_029282475.1 of Phrynocephalus forsythii. Classification (NCBI taxonomy): domain Eukaryota; kingdom Metazoa; phylum Chordata; class Lepidosauria; order Squamata; family Agamidae; genus Phrynocephalus; species Phrynocephalus forsythii. The sequence continues at coordinate 98,453,264 of JAPFRF010000005.1, forward strand.
CCGAGCTTGACCCTGTCTCAGGTCTGATGTTTGAAATGACAGGTGCATTAAAAAGTTATTTGTTTGGGGTGGAGGGGGAAGGGGAATCGCTTACAGCTCTGGCTGGAGGGAGCACCTGGTCTATGAAAGGAGTTGCAATAAAAGTGTTCTTGGTTGTTTTCAGTTTCCCAGGAAAGTGTTATTGTCATGAAATCATCTGCTGTGTGGATATTCATGTTGTTGCTGCAGTCAAGTCACCTCTGGCTTATGGCAACCCTATGAACGAACTCTCACTAAACGGTTGCAAATGAATTGAACTTGACCACAGGATTTGCTGTTTTCCCAGGGATTGGTATGGTTTCAACAAACAGAAGTTTGAACCACCAATTCCACTAATCTGGCAAAAGGGCTATGCATGTGAGCTGACCAGATCCTAAATATTGAAGCACAATTTGTTCCAGTTTGGAAAGGATCCAAACTGAGACACATGTGGGTCTGTATGCTATGCCATGGAGAACTATGGTGCAATGTGCCTTTGGCTGCTTGGAACTGAAACTGGAAAAGAATATTCTTTTGTATCTCATTTATCAAATAGTGAAAATAGTCGGGTGATATGATAACGAAGGGCCATAGTAGAACATCATTAGTTGATAAGTCCATCTTCCAGACTCCAGCAAGAATCTGGAAGCACTTTTCAGTTGCAGTGAATGGGTGAAGAGGAGTGTGTTACATGTACCAGTGCATCACTGTTTTTCTGTGTTGTTTCACTTAGCTGCTGATGTTATTATTTAGTGAATTACACTGATTGACATGGAATTGACGCGGAAACCCATGTCCACTGTGTAAGTGGAAGTGTCAGAGGAGAGAGAGAGAGAGAGAAGAGAGAAGAGAGAAGAGAGAAGAGAGAAGAGAAGAGAAGAGAAGAGAAGAGAAGAGAAGAGAAGAGAAGAGAAGAGAAGAGAAACCAAGATTTTACAGAGTGATATATTCCAGTAATACTTGGGGTGAAGAATATTCTCAGCGGAGCAATCTACTGTGACTGAAGTGAGCCTTTTGTTGTAAACTGTGCACAGCATTGTGACACACACAATCAGGCCTGTGCAGTCAGTGAGCATAACTGTGTGAACAGAATGATTTGTGGCAGGACTATAAAGGTCACACGTTGGTGCTGGACCTGTGCACTCTGGTGAGTTCCCCTTGGTCACAAGGCAATTAAAATGAAAAGCTGCTTGACTGGTGTTTGATTGTACAGTGTAAGTTCATCAAAAATGGCTGAAGTTTTCTTGGTTCCTTAGTTGTATCCATTAAAGACAACAATAAAACATTCCTTCTGATTCATATTGAATGTATCTGTGTTTTGAGCTTTACCTCTTCAGTTTTATTCTTCACAGTCAGGTTATTATGACATCTGTTTGAATACCAGTGCCAGAAAAGGATAACCCCTGCACTTAGGTATTTTTACAGATTCTTTGGGGGAATAAAGGCTGGATACAATACTATTGTTTTTTGTAGATTACCCATTTCTTTCTTATATAGTGCTGGGATATGCTTATGTGATTTTTTCCACCCTTTGTTCAGGCAAAAAGATACAGCCAATTATCCTGTTGTGTAGCTATGCCTGCATAACTAGAAGTCACACAGGAAAATGCAAAATTTACACCAAGGTGGATATTGTCTCCAGCAAGCTTTTCTGCACATGGAGTTGTGCAATGAACTGTTCAAGCAATTGTTCAGTCTGCACTACTGGTTGCTAAGTCAGGCATGTGGATTGCCTTGGCACACCTCCCTGTGAAGTTCCACAGCTGCAAGTTAATGGTTCATCAAGTCCAATTGGATTTTAGCTGTCCTTTATTTCAAGATGGACAATTACCTTCTGGCATGCCACATGTGGGGCACCCAAGCCTCTTGTGCAGCCTCTGTCCTCTGAATCATCATCACTAAAATGAAGCACACTGTCCAATGAACTATCAGATTCCCTAGAAGCTTCCATGGGCTATGATGCATTCATTTAATGGTATTTCTAAGCTTTAATATCTTTTTCGGACCAAAAGTAGTAATATGTAAGAATCCCCAAACATAAGTGTCCTTCTGTTAACTTATAGTTTAGGTGAGAAAAGGAGACATTATGGCATCACATGGACCAGATGGTGGTGGGAAATGAGTAGTTGTCCACCTGTTTGATACAAGAGTGTGGTGTAGCCTTGGAATATTGTATGTAGTTCTGATCACTTCACTGCACCCCCAAAACATGTTGTAGTACTAGAAAAAGGGCAAGTAAGATGAACCAACATGAAAGAACTGTAGCAACTTCACTATGAAGAAAAAGTACAACATTTTTAGTTTACCAAAAATCCACAGAAAGTGTGATGGGATATAACAGAAATGGACAAATTATGAATGCTATGGGAAACATTAGGCCAAATATTGATGCAAAAGGGGTCAAATCAGACCAGGCTGGCTTCCTTAAAGTGAGCTTCAAAATGAGTGCCACACAACCTTTTAGAATCAGTTTGACATATTCAGTTTCACCTCAGACTAAATAGATTTAATTATCTCTCTCTAGTTTCATAAGCAATGGCCTACCAATCTCATCCTTGGCTCCATTGTCAGATTACTGCTTCTGGAGATGGGTCATCAAGATTTTGCAGATGTCAGCTAGTCTTGTGTGAAAGAAATCATAACCAAATACCCAAAGCTCAAAATGGAAAATTCAGTTCTGTATTTTTCTCTCATGAAACAGCGAGGGACCCATAATGAGACTATTTACTGATTTGTCTCATGACAATAGAAAATTGAGTGCCAGAGGGAGAAAAAAATAATCCTCAGTATGAAGCTCTTTTTCTCTGAAGAGAAGCACACTCAGACATAGAACCCCTTCCTTTACTCTTCTGGGTGATAGAACGTGATTCTCAGGAAGCAACTGTATCTGCAACAGCTGATTTATTGAATCGTTTGGGAGAAAGTGATGCTGTTTTCAATAAATAGCTGAAGGATCCAGATAAACGATGTGACTGGTTTTTTTCACACAGGGGTGAGATGGGAGGAGTGTGGGGCATGGTGACTCACATAGGTGAGATGGGGGGTAAGCCACAGTTACAGACACGCAGAACACAGAGACTCAATTTACAAAACGTTCCTATTGAACATATTCTTCCACAGTAAATGCATACTGAGGGGAAAGTAATGTAAGTGTCCCATGATAAAGTGATGGAAACCATCCTATAAGATAAAATTAATGGGCACATAGAAGATAAGGCGCTGCTGAAGGAGAGCCAACATGGCTTTTGCAAGGGCAAATCATGCCTCACTAATCTGTTGGGATTTTTTGAGACTGTCAACAAACATGTGGACAAAGGAGATCCATTTGACATGGTTTATCTGGACTTTCAGAAGTCTTTTGACATGGTCCCACACCAAGGGCTCTGAATAAACTTGCCAGTCATGGAATCAAGTGACAACTCTTGTCCTGGATCAGCAACTGGCTAAGGGACAGGAAACAGAGGGTAGCACTAAATGGATACTTCTTCAAGTGGAAGGAGGTAAAGAGTGAGGTTCAGTACTGGGACATCTGCTTTTTATCTCTCCATAAATGATCTAGAAGTAGGAGTAAATAGCAAGGTAGCCAAATTTACTGATGACACTAAATTATAAAGGGTAGTAAAAACTAAGAGAGGTTGTGAGGAGCTCCAGAGGGATCTCTTGACACTGGGGGAGTGTGCAAACCAATGGGAAATGAGGTTCAATATTAGTAAGTGCAGAGTGATGCATGTTGGGGCAAAAAAAATCCAATTACATTTATAAATGAATGGGGTCAGAACTCTCTGCAACTAATTAGGAAAGGGACGTTGGTGTCCTAGTGGACAGCTCAATGAATGTGTCAACCCAGTGTGCCGCAGCAATGAAAAAAGCAAACTGAGACTCCAGTATTTTGGCGACCTCATGAGGAGAGAGGACTCCTTGGAAAAGTCCCTAATGTTGGGAAAGATTGAAGGCAAAAGGAAAAGGGGATGGCAGAGAATGAGATGGTTGGATGGTGTCATTGATGCCACCAACATGAATTTGACCAAGCTCCGAGAGGCCGTGGAAGACAGGAGGGCCTGGCATGCTCTGGTCCATGGGGTCATGAAGTTGGACACAAATGAACGACTGAACAACAACAACAAGAGAAAGACAGGTTTAAAAAAGAGATAGGATTTTTAGCGTGTCTGTGAAGAAAAATAAGTATTTAGAGTTTGTAAACTTAGGAACTGGGTGTGCATGTGTTCAGCTTAATTAGTGATGAAACTTGAGTGGGTTTGAGCAATATTCTTCCTTTTGTTTATACTTCAGCATGTTACCATTAATGATTTTAATTCTACTTTGTAATCAATAAACTTCTTTTATTTTTATTCAACTTAAAAACAGACTGAAGACTTTAATCTACTGGCATAAAAAGTTGGTGGCAGTGATAGAGGAAAATCAGAAGTGGTGTTTGTCAATAGCCTGTGAAAGGGCTGGGGGAAAGCACATTTAAGCTACAATAGCTCCGTATGTATCTGTTGGTCTTGAATGAGCCACTGTGTCCTTCTAGCTGTTTTCAGACTTTAATAGAGATGGGCACAAAACCATTTTTGTTTTATTTTTTGTTTTTTGTTTCATTTTAGAACAAAACAATGAGCTGGTTTTTTAAAGAAAAACGAAATGAAATGAACTGAAAATTTTGGTTTGTTTCTTTTCGTTTTTGTCCCCAACCCCACCAGTCAGATGTATCTGTAAAAGAGGTCCCTACCTGAGGCCTCCCAATGCCTGCCGATGCCACCAATGAAACTAGCACGTGGAGGCCTCCTGGCACCCACGACCACTGCTGCTGCCACCGAGTCCCCGCAGGGAGGGCTTCTGAGGCCTCAGGGAGGCCTCCCAGTGCCCAGCGCCACCACTGCCACCAATGAGCCACTGCATGGAGGCCTCCTGGCACCTGCCACCACAACTACCACCATGGAGCCCCTGCAGGGAGGCCTTCTGAGGCTGCAGGGAGGCCTTCAAGCACCTGCCACCACCGCTGTCTCTGACGAGCCCCCGCAGAGATGAATTCCAAGGCTGTGGGAAGGCCTTCCAGCGCCCGCTGCAACTGCTGCCACTGCCGATCCAGTGCAGGGTAGCCTCACTGAAGAAACCAGCTGGAAAGGGCAAGTGAAGTTGGTGTGAGGCTCCCACCACCAGGGCCAGCGTGTCCACTAAGGCGAACTAGGCAGTTGCCTAGGGCGCCAAAATGGACAGGGGGTGCTGCCCCCCCGGCTGCCCCCACCGCCCCCCGCCGCCGGACTCCCCTGCCGCCGCTGCCGCTGCCGCCAGACCCCCCTGGTGCTGCCGTCCACCCCCCCTGCCGCCGCCCCCGCCGCCTGCCCCCGCCGCCCACCCACCCGCCCCTGCTGCCGCCGCCCCGCCCCCCGCACCTCACCTAGGGCGTGAAAAACCCTAGCGCCGGCCCTGCCCACCACCACCGTTAGAGCCCCACCAGAGACCAGAAGCCATCGGAGCCCAGAAGGAGGAGGAACAGGGGGTGAGTATAAGGCCCCAGAGGAATGAAACATTTTGTTATTGTTTCATTTTGTACACTTTTCCCCCAATTTTTTTTATGAAACCAACAAAATGAAATGTGGGCGGGGATAAAATGGAACAAAATGGAACACTTTGTTTTGTTTTGTGCCCATCTCTAGACTCTAACTCTTACTGATGGATTTTATGGCTTCAGGCTGATGGGATTTGTAAGCCAAAAAGCATCCTGAAGACCACAATTCTTCAGCCCAATTCTACATAGAGGTCAGATCTTACTTTGCAGAAGTCAGGCTTATATTTAAAAACAAAATGGAGCACAGGACTCGGCTGTAGTGAGGGAGCATTGTACTTCTATTTAAATTTGCATCTGTATATAGCAATTAGCATATTGCAACTGTTATGCAATTGTGTACAGCAGAATATATCCTGTCTTGTCTTCTACTTATGGCATGTATTTCCTTCTGCCTCCACCCCAAGTGTCTTGGCCAAAGATGCACCAGGCTGGTGCCTTTACAGTGCAAAAGGGACAATTGGTTGTGGGTGACAGCCTCTGCTTACACAGTAAATGTTAGCAATTGAAGGGTAGGGTGGGAGGCAAGTCAAATGGATGGCCTGTCTAGTCTTTCCCCCCCTCTAAACACCTGTAGCACCTAAAAATGCAATTGCTGTTACTGTTACTGCCTTCCACTCTTACCTCATTCTCACATGGAATGTTTAAGCTCCTGTCATGATTGGCTGTAAATTGTTGTTTACGGGTTTCTGAGGTTCTCAGGTGTTTTCAGAAGAGCTTCATTATATTTCCCATAGAACAGGCAGGTTCAAACTTCGGCCCGCCAGATGTTTTGGACCACAACTCCCACAGGCCTTTGCTATTGGAAATATAGGCCTGGAATTCTGGGAGTTGTGGTCAAAAACATCAGGAGAGCAGAAGTTTGGACATGCCTGCCATAGAATAACTGAGTAAAAAGGGGAGGGGCTATAAGGCCATCAATCCCTTGGTCAGTGCTGGATCCCATTTTGCAGGACCCACTATCCTCAATGGAAAGAGTGAGGCCACAGCTGCCAGAATATCACAACCAAAGGGTAGCCACTGACTGTGCTGACAGGACAATTGCTGGATAGCTCAGTGGTTTAAGGCAACTGGCTTAGGAGCCAGAGGTTGGGAGTTGGATTCCCAACTGTGCCTCCTTGATAAGATCTGATCTCAATGATCCATATGGTCCCTTCCAGCTCTGCATTTTTAAGATGATTACTGTGAGATCTGTAGGGCAAAAAGGTAATGTTTATGACTAGAGATGGGCACGACCAGGGAAAATGACGTTTTCGAGTTGTCGTGTGTCGGAGCCGGCCTGTTTCGGCTCGTTTCCGTTTTTCGTGAAATTTTCCAAAAATTTGTCGTTTCGTTTGTCGTTTTTTCATCTGTCGTTAGTACTGGTTTGGGGGGGGAGCGGGCACCTGGAGGCACCTCTCTGGGGTGGGTGTCTCCTCTGGCCCGCTATGAAGGGAAAGCGGGCTCCTGGAGGCACCTCTCTGGGGTGGGTGCCTCCTCTGGCCTGCTACAAAATGGCATGCATAGCCAATTGGATATGCATTCCAAGTTGAGCAGAGAGGCACCTCTTTTTTGGGTGCCTCTCTCTGTTGACCACAGGCCCACTGCTAACTGCAGTGTCACAGTGTGCACACTGGGGGAAGGCTCCTCCTCAGTCTGGGCGCTCTGTGGTCCACTAAGAAGGGAACTGTACTTGCGTGTGTAGTGCAATGCGAGTACAGATTTGGCTTAGGGTTAGGGGGGTTAGCACAAGGGCTAGGCTTAGGGTTGTTACGGGTAAGGTTAGGGTGAGTTCGTGGGGTGCACCTGTGGGTGCCTCTCTGACCCACTAAGAAGGACAGTGTACTGGCGTATGGGTTTGGGTTTGGGTTTGGGTTTGGGTTCGGGTTCGGGCTACGGTTAGTGGGCTTTTTATGCCCAACAGGCACATCCCAGAAGTCTCGGTCAAAACCTGGTCAAGTGGCCATGCAATTGGTGGAATGGCTCCAAAAATTTGCATGGTCCACTCCCATGGCCAGCCCATCATTGCACAGGTGTAAAAAATTAAAAATAAAAATAAAATAAAATAAAATCAATGGAGATGTTTTGTTGCAAGAAAAACCCACTGCTGCTACTGAAAAAATTCAGGCAGTTTTAAAATAGCTATTTTTGCATGTTTCTGTGGTGCTTTGGTGTGTTTTTGGATCACCACGATTTCAAAATAAATAAATATTGCTTGCGGTCGCCCCATTTTGGATTCCCCGCCCGCACCACATGGCATGGCGAGTTGGCGAGACAAGGATGCGCAGCCCAGGAGAGGAGAGGGGGGGAGGATGGGGATCCCCCCAGAAACCACCCTTCTCGTAGGTGCCCTCACTCAGGCAGGCATATTTTCGCCTGCTTTTTTGGCCGGGAATCGGGTTTTTTTTTAATTTTTAAAACTTTTTTTCTGTGCCGCGCTGCTTGGCGAGTTGGCGAGACGACGAGGATGCGCAGCCCAGGAGAGGAGGGGGGGAGGCCGGGGACCCCCCCCCAGAAACCACCCTTCTGATAGGTGCCCTCACTCAGGCAGGCATATTTTCGCCTGCTTTTTTGGCCAGGAATCGGGTTTTTTAATTTTATTTTAAAAACTTTTTTCTGTGCCGCGCCGCTTGGCGGCGAGTTGGTGAGACGACGAGGATGCGCAGCCCAGGAGAGGAGGGGGGAGGCCAGGGACCCCCCCCAGAAACCACCCCTCTGGTAGGTGCCCTCAGGCAGGCATATTTTCACCTGCTTTTTTGGCCGGGAATCGGGGTTTTTATTTTATTTTTAAAACTTTTTTCCTGTGCCACTTGGCATCGCGCGATCGCTGCGATGCCGCCAGGAACGACCACGACAAATCAGACCCAATTTTTCTTTAGTCGGTTCGAGTTCGAGTTCTGGCAGAGTAATTGTCGTTCTTCATTTCGTTACGTAACGGAAATGAGGAACGGAAACGGAAACGAGGATTTCGCCGAGTCGTGCCCATGTCTATTTATGACTAGTTTTTGCTATAGAGATTTCCCCCAACCCAATCAAATCACTCAGTGATTAGGTGGTTACTTTACGTCTCTTTCTTCCCTCTTTCCTGTCCTGCTTAGGACCGGTATGAAAAAAACTTACTTCACGTCTATAGTGTGACAGTGGAAACTCATCTCGACCATGCCCCCTGAACTGGGAGCAGAACGTGACAAGCTGTACCTGCCCCTGGGCTGGGGAATTCTCTTGTCACACTTTGTTCCCAGTTCCTGTTCCAAGACAAGGAACATGAAGTAATGGCAATGGCTGTTTACCCCTTTCGCTCTAGGAATACTCCGACAACCAAGAAAGCCGACTGGAACTCCTGCGCCAGGACAGGCTCGGCTGCCCACCTGTCCCTGCAAGCGAGGGCGGCTCTTGAAGGGACAGGCAGAGAGACACTGTCAGGCATAGGTCCGTCCTCCTCGGGTTCTGGAGGCAGGGCTGCACTCTCCTTGCCTGCTCACCTGCCAGCTCGCAGACTGCTGAGTTCAGGGTGAGGGTGTCTCGTCCACCGCCCACGCCACCGCCACGCACCCATGCGCCCGCAGTGGGGATTCGAAATATCGAAAAACAGAAGACTGACAATTTTAAAAAAGACTTTAAAAAGCCAGGGAAATCCAGTAGATTTCACAAAACAAGGACGTGAAGTGACCGTTGTCACGATACAAGTAATCACGTCCATGGGTAAAAGAAAACAGGGACTGAACAGGGACAAAACCACGTGACTGTGAACAACGCTGTTAAGGAACGAATATAATTGCAGAACGAAGTAGGACGTGAAGTAACCACCTTAGCCTTCCGGCATGTAATGGTGTGTGTGTGTGTGTGTGTGTGTGTGTGTGTGTGTGTGTGTGTGTGTGTGTGTGTGTGTGTGTGTGTGTGTGTGTGTGGTACAGGGGACATCTAGTGGAACATGTAGCGGCATACATCTGGATGCAACAGGAAAAGCAGCGACACTGCAGCCTTTTCTTCCCCTTTCATCAATGCCACACACGCAACTCCCTGATCCCCTGGCAACTGTTCTTACTCGGGACACATTTGTGAAAGGCTATAAAACCTATGCAATAACTGGAAACTGTGAATCCAGAAATCGGCACATCAATACTCATAAGTAAGGGCAAGACCTTTCTGTCAATGTTCATTTACAGAACAAATGCTTGGGGGAGTATTCTCTGAGGTGCTGTAAATATTCCCATTGTACTAATGTAGTGGGAATCGTTGCCCAGGGCGACTGCTTTTAATTGGAATGCTGGATTAGTGAAATCAGAATAAACTGGGCACTACTGCAAATGTTGGTGGCAATCTAACAATATTGATGATCACCCCCCTCCCTCCCAGATGCTGACTGAGAGCTTTACATAACTATGATATTATAAAAATACAATCAAACGATTTATTGAAAGCTCATCTTAGTTAGGGATAGGTAAGGAAAAAAAGGATATTTAGGGATCTTGTAATGGGGTGGTGGTGAACATAGCCCTTATGGACAGTTTAAAATAATGACAAAACATCTGTACAAAAAACTGTACAAGTCATCTGCACATGAATGATCCACTTATACAAAGTAAAAAGGCATTATATTTGGAAAATTGCATGCAAAATTTATGCACTCTAGGCAGACACATAATCACATTGCACCTTATTGCACAATTATAAGGTTTGCACTGTTAACAGTTCAGTAAAATCAAGTAAAAGGTATGTACAGTGGTACCCCGACTTAAGAGCAGCTCGACTTAAGAGCAATTTGACTTAAGAGTGGAAATCTTTTGGCATTTTAACTGCTGCCTTACAAATTTTAGATATGGTCTGCTTGACTTGCAAATTTTTTTATTTTTTTATTTTTCAATTATTTTTTTCAATTTTTTAGATAGGTGCTGAATTAGGTTTGTTTTTTATTCAGACGGAAAAATACATTTTTCCATCTTATATAGTGGGTCTCAACCTGGGGCTCTATGGCACCTGCAGCAGTGGCCTGCCAAAAGGGGCTTGTGGCCTCTTCCAAGCAGGGCAAGGGGTCACCACAATATGAGGAACTGTATTAAAGGGTTGTGGCACTAGGAAGGTTGGGAATCACTAATCTTATGTATTGTCAGGTTGCTTCCAGCTTCTGGCAAGCTTTCCCTGAGGTAGCATACATATTCCTGGCATTCCATGCCCTTACTTTGCAGGCCATGGTTTGCAGAGAGCCAGCATGTCCTCTGCCCAGAAGGTCAGATTCTAGGAGTGTCAATTATGCTATCAGAGTGCAGTTGAATTTACTGTGGCAACTCATGAGCCATCACTTAGGTTCGGTAAGGAAAAGAAGAAAAAGCAATCCCAACACCCCCTTACCTTAATTTTTAAACTCACCTATTCCGGATTAAAGAGGATAGACTTCAGTACAGAGGTACTTAAATGTGGCTGCCATGTGTGCAGATCTAAGAAATAGCCACACAGAGGGATCCTTGTGGTTGGTCTTCCTTTACAGGTAAAGAACCCCAAAGAACCAAGTCATCTTTATTCCCTTGTTTCTGAACAGGAGGGAGTGATCTCAGGAAGAAGCAATCATTCTATAGTTACCTGCAAAGGTCAAAATGGGCAAGGTACCTAACCATTCTTTCCCTATTTTGCTTTAAATACAGCATCACTGCACTTACTTTCACACAAGTTAAAATACAGGATTAACAAGAGCTGTCATTTTTTGCCCAAAGCCATGCTTTCTCAAGTAATGAAGGACATTGGTTTCACAGAGACTTATCTTGAACATAATAAGAACATAAAAACATAAGAAGAGCCATGCTGGATCAGTCCAAAGGTCCATCTAGTCCAGCTTCCTGTATCTCACAGTGGCCCCACCAAATGCCTATGGGAGCGCACAAGACTAGATATCTGTCTCCTATCAGTCCCCTGCATTTGGCCCTTGAAGTATCTGGTTTTAAACCTGGAGATTAGACATCTCCATCATGGCTTGTAACCTGTGATGGACTTTTCATTCAGGAATCTGTCCAATCCCCCTTTGAAGGCATCCAGGCCAGATTCCATCACATCCTGTGGCAGAGAGTTCCACACACTAACAACACGAAATAGTGTTGGTCATCATGCCCTGGCTTCCCATCAGTACTTTCTCTCTTTGAGGTATTGTCTGCTTATGCCTGTCATTTATACTTGCCCCAAAATAAGAAATGGATCACCCCAAAATAGGATAAAAACACATTGAATCAACATAATATGTATATAAGAACATACAGAGAATTTTTAAAGAAATGTTTGTATATAAAAAGGCATGCAGAAAATCTCAAAATAGTGGTTTAATTGTATTTAGGTGATTTTTGTTCTGGCTCTGCCTGCTGTCCAGCTCCTAACCGTTCATGGGCAGCTTCAAGGTCTCTACTATCTTTATTCTTAATTTTAAAACAGATACTGGGCAACTTTCAAACAGAAAATGCCTTTAAATAGATGACTATCCTTTGTAAAGTAAGTTACATCCACACTCTGCCACCATAGCTGCTATTTGCTCCAAAAGGATTGTTTGTAGCGGTGGAATGATATTGATTAGAAATTAATAGAGTCCTGTCACATAAACTTGGACCCTGTGACTGCTTTTTTGTTAGAATAAAATGGCCGTCTATTGCACTTATTAAAAAAAATCCTGATGAATGCTATACATAGTTTTAGTCTGGTTCCTTCCTCTCAGAGGAGATAGGCAGTCTGGAAAGGAGAAATCCCAGTCGAAGACTTATACTTCACATCCCTCTCGCTGCAGTTTGCGGCCCCGCTGGAGACTAGTTCGAAGGAACGTAATCTCACATTCTTGTGGGTTCAATCCGAGTTCGAAGGAACGTAACCTCATGTCCTTGTGGGGTCAATCTGAGTTCAAAGGAACGGAACCTCATGTCCTTGTGGGGTCAATCCGAGTTCACCCCAACCATGCCCCCTGAACTGCACTCCAAGCGAGGTGAGAGATTCCCGCCCTGGAGCTCGATCCTGTTGAAAACCGATTTCAACACGGAGGCAAGTTCACCTCGGCTCAAGGAAGGACGTGAAGTAACTGTTTTAGTGAACCGTCCCATAATTTTGGGGGGAACCCATCTATCCACATTGAGAATTAGTGTTGTTAAGCACTACAGACTCTTTTAAACATTAGGATTTAATCAGAACCCCATATTCCATAAGTCCATAGGTAAATAGAGCTGCAGCCGTAGTTTATAATTTATTGATGAAGCTATTTGTGGCATATGCTTTGCATGTTAATCAGAGAGTATCCACTTGACTACTCTGTGCAGAAAAGAAGAGAGAATGAGAACTGAAAGCACTCAGCCACACCAACCTGTACTCCTCTTCTTTCTTGTTGTGTGCCATCTCTTGCCCTGAGTAATATTCAAAAAATTAATGTATTTTTCACTCTATAATACGCACTTTTCTCCCCCTCAAAAGTAAGGGGAAATATCTATGCATCCTATGAAATGAACGAGGCCGCTATGGTCCCTCAGCTGTGGCCCATGGCTTATTTCCTCCCTCAAAGTGGGGCTTCAGGGGGCTCCCGGTGGTGGTGGTGGTGGTGAAGTAGCAGGCCCAGTACTGGCCTTGAAACAGCACTGCCTGCTCAGGTGGCTCCTCCTGAGGCAATGGCAAGGCTGGTGACTGGTGACAGGACGTTGGCTAAGCCAGGAGGAAGAGGCGGTGGCAGTGGAGGCAGCAAAGAAGAGAGAAAGAGGGGGGCTGTGACACAAACAGGGCACCAGGCCCTGGGCAGAATGTTGCTGCCAGCTTTCTTGCAAAGCCTGGGTGGTCAGGAGAGGAGTCATGGTGAGGGAGCTGCTATTGCTGCTGCTGCTGCCGCCACAGCCCCACTCAGGACTTCTTTTGTTCCATGGCTGCTTCCTTCCACCAGCTCCTCTAGCAGCAGCACTGGCAGCAGCCCAGGCACCTCCAGCCCCGCCCCAAGCTGGGCAAATCCTTGCCATGTGGGAACAACAACAGTTGGCACTTGAGAAAATAATGGGGTGAAAAAATGCCTCAGCATACCATAATTTCCTCTGTGCACAAGGAGAAGCAGACAGATCCAGAGCAACCACATAGAAATTTAAAAAGCGCTCCGCAGCAGCAGCAACTGGAGGCGTGTGTGAATGCCGCCTGAAGAGCACCCGAGGAGGAACAAGTGAAGGCACTGTCAATATCCATCCTCGCTCCTTCTGTTGCTGGATCAGGCCAAGGTGACATAAACATGGAAGCATATGAGCTGATATTCCGTTGTGCTCAAGAAAACAAGCCTATCAGACTCTTCTGCCCAGTTGTCCAATGTGGCCTTCAGCCATGGAATTTCTTTAGTTGATTTTCCTCAGAATTCTGTGGGCACTGTAAGCCAAAGGCAACAGACAGTGCTAGAGATGGGCACGACCAGGAAAAATAACGTTTCGAGTTGTCGTGTGTCGGAGCCGGCCCATTTCGGCTCGTTTCCATTTGTCGCGAAATTTTTCAAAAATTTGTCATTTCGTTTGTCGTCTGTTGTTAGTACTGGTTTGGGGGGGGTAGGGTAGCGGGCTCCTGGAGGCATCTCTGGGGTGGATGCCTCCTCTGGCCCCCTACAAAGGGAAAAGGAAGTGTACATGACCGTATATCCATTGCGTACCAAGTGGCACTGGCAGAGGCACCTCTCTTTTGGGTGCCTCTAGCTCACTAAGAAGGACAGCATACTGGCGTACAGAGTTTTTTGGAACTTTGGACTGGTGACCGAAGTGAGAGAAGAATGCCTCTGCTGGGTGCCCTCTGGCTCACTAAGAAGGGAAATGTACTTGCGTGTAGTGCAATGCGAGTAAAGATCTGGCTTAGGGTTGGGGTTAGGGCAAGGGCTAGGCTTAGGGTTATTATGGGTAAGGTTAGGGTGAGTTAGTGGGCTGCACCTCTGGGTGCCTCTGACCCACTAAGAAGGACGGTGTACTGGCGTATGGGTTAGGGTTAGGGTTAGGGCTAGGGTTATAGTGGGCTTTTTATGCCCAACTGGCACATCCCAGAAGTCTCAGTTTATTGCAAGAAAAACCCACTGCTGCTACTGTAAAAATTCAGGCAGTTAAAATACCTAATGTTCGCATGTTTCTGTGTGGTACTTTGGTGGGTTTTTGGACCACAATTTCAAAAAAAATATTGTGGTCGCCATTTTGGATCCCCCCACACCACATGGCATGGTGAGACAACGAGGATGCCCCCCACCAGTTCAGCCCAGGACAGGAGAGGGGGGGAGGCCGGGGACCCCCCCCCGAAACCACCCCTCTGGTAGGTGCCCTCACTCAGGCAGGCATATTTTTGCCTGCTTTTTTGGCCGGGAATCGGGTTTTTTTAAAAAACTTTTTTTCTGTGCCGCTTGGCATTGCGCGATCGCCATGATGCCATGAACGACAACGACAAATCAGACCCAAATTTTCTTTTATCAGTTCGAGTTCGAGTTCTGACGGCTTAATTGTCATTACCGTTTCCGTTGCGTAACGGAAACGAGGAACGGAAATGGAAACGAGAATTTCACCAAGTCGTGCCCATGTCTAGACGGTGCATGCAAAATGTAACAACCTACCTCACTGTTTTGTTTTTAATTGCATTCTTTTTTTGTCTTTAACACCCCCCCCCCATATTTACTGGATTTTAATGATTTTACAGTGAGATTGGCTACATGATTTTTCAACTAAATGTGGTTTTATTTGTTTTATTCTTTCAAGAACTGTGTAAACTTTTATGAATATTATATTTTATTAGCAAGGCAGGGTAACAACGACAGCAACATGCTACAGCAAGGGAACTGTACGGACTTTGTGAAAAAAACAAAGCCACTCCCATAAGTCTGATACAGTAGAACCTTGAATTACGTACCACTTGACTTGCGTCATATTTGACTTGCATCAAGAAGGGGCCTGTTTGACCTGAGCCGTAGGCTCCGAGTTACATCTCGGAGCCCCAGCGCAAGGCCCCTCACGGGGGCTGGCCTCTCCTTCTCCTCCTCCTCCTCCTCCTCCCCCTCCTCTTCCTCCGGAACAGGCCAAGCTCTGCCCGAGCAAGCGCCCGGCTCTGCCCTGGGCTAGGCCCACTTCTCCCCACCACCTTCTTCCAACTCTCCCTGGCGGGCCTCCTCCTCCTCCTCCTCCTCCTTCTCCCTGGGCACCTGTCTCCTCTGGGCTCCTGCCGAGTGGCCGTCTGCTGGGCCCAGCCTCTGGTCATTTCGAGCACCCCCTCACTCTGCTGCCCACCCCCCACCCCTAGCAAGGGCGCCTTTCCTCCCCCCCGCCTCACCGAAGGAAAAAACTTTGAACACCTCCCCAAAACAGCCTGCGGGTGCCTTTTGCCTGCCCCAGTCCCGGCGGGCTTCAATGTGAAGCTGCACGCATGTACACTCCTTACTTCTGCTCCACCCCGCCCCCACATCCCCAGCACTCCCCCACACTCCACAAGAGGTCTAAAGCACAGCACATGCATACAAACACACACACATGCCTGCCTACACACCCACACACTAATGCCTGCCCGACCCCACACACACTCACAGACAAGGAAGAGCGGCGGCGGCCATGAGGAGACGAGCGGGGCCGAGACGCAGCCCAGCGCTCCCTGCCAGCCAGCTCCTGGCTGCCTCTGGCCGTGTTGGTGGTGATGCTGGTGCTTAGCCGGAGGGTCCCAGTCACACATCCCCACGGTGCTCTCTTCGGCATGGCATGCCGGGGCGGTAGAGGTAGGGGGAAAGTGGAGGGTGGAGCGGGAGGAGGAGGAAGCATCAACTTGGAGCTTCCTGTTCATCTGCTCCACGGGCTGACTGGTTGTCCAGGCTACTGCCCCCGCTGCCCCCACTGCCGCTGCCGCCACTGATGCCAGCTCCTCGGCTCTCTCCTGCACTCCCTCTGTGCTCCGTTCACCCAGGTCCTCGGCACTCCCCGACCCCCCACCTCAAAGGTGTTGCATGGAGCTGGGGGGCAGAAGCAGTGCCCCTCCTCCTCCACCGCCTCCCCCTTCCCTGTGATGGTCGCTCCCACTGCTGGCTACTCCTCTCAGCTCGGCAGACAGCCGAGGCTGGCGGTGAGGAGACGCTTGGCCCAGGAGAGCCCAACAGGGTCCAGGCCACAGCCCCGCCAGCGCTGGCCCAGGCTCCCATGCACCTCGCTGGTCAGGGGGGAACTCCCACCAATACGCCGCCAGAGTCGGCACGTCAGGAGGTCTTTTTCATCGTCTGGAATTGATTAATCCACTTTCCCATTACTTTTTATGGGAAAAGTTCATTTGACTTAAGTCATGTTTGACTTATGTCTAGACTTCCGGAATGGATTAGTGACGTAAGTTAAGGTTCTACTGTATTTGCTCACTTCAAAACTATAACATACAAGAATTTCCCCATATTTTGAAACCAGATAACTCATGTTTGATACTTCTCGCACCAATATGTTACAGAATATACAGTATATACAAGAGTGTAGAGATGAATTTTAGATGTAAAACTAAAATTGTTGTGTATGCCACTTTTCCCAGACTGAAAAACATTGTTCTCTCTCTATTACCAAATAAAATTACAAGCCTGACACATTTTCTGAATATTTCAAGAATTAGAGAGATATTCTTATGAATGTTGAAGATCAGGAACAAAATCCATATTAGATAGAAATTCATGCTATCAAGTTCCAGCTCTGACTCATTATAGTCGTTTGTTTGCCTGTTTGTTTGTTTGCTTGTTTACCTCTTGTATGCTGTTCTTCTCTCCAAAGAGATTCAGAACACAGCACACACCAGGAAAGTGATACATATTGATAACAATAAAATATTTTACATGAATGATGAAATGCAACAAAGCCTAGCAAAACCTAAGCAAATTTAACTTGCATGCCTTACTGTATAAGCATGCTTGCCACAGGAGTGGCAGAATAGCAGTTCTTATCATCTAAGGATCTTAAAAAACAACAACCAAAAATCCCAACAACCTGCCTTTCATCCCTTCCAGAATTCCTGCTTTGATGGTTGGTAACTGGAAGGGCAGTTCTGGATGACAATGGGCATGGGTGCTCATATGGCTAAAGGCAACCTAGATCATATCCATGGGTCCCAAACTGTATAAGACTTTAAAGATAATAACCAATCTCTTGAATAAAACTCCAGAAAACTACTGGTCACCAATTCAGCTGGCACAAATTCAGAGTTATATTATCACAATGGGAAGCACCCATTAACAGGCCTAGCTACTATGTGTTGTACTAGTTGTAGCTTCTGAGTTGACTTCACATGGACTGAGTTGTCTTCACATAGCCCCACATGGATTGAAATACAGTAGTCTAGTCTCAAGGTTACAGCATGTATCAACATGGCCACATCAGCCTTCTCTATATGAGGGACGAGTTTCTTTACCAAATGATAAATGGTTGACCTGGCCACAGTTCTCACCTGCATCCCCAGGTGGATGAATAGGATATACGTAATTAGCTAGACCTGGAGTAAGAACTGGCAAGCCACTCCAGTATTCCTGCCAAGAAAACTCCATGGACATGGGGTCACGAAGAGTTGGTCACGACTATAACGACACAAAAACACAATTAGCTAGACCACACCAGATCAAATATAAGAAAAAAACCTCCTGGTAGAGAAACAGAAACAAGGCTAATATTTTTTTTTAAATGCACAGTGAGATGTATTTTTCCCCATTAACAGAATAGTGGAATGTTGGTAATGTCCTATTTGATTAAATAGGCAGGATAGAGTCTGGCATGTTTCATTGTATAAGTAGATAGCTTGCTATATTGTGAATTTCAGGTTCATGCACTGTACACGATGATCATATCAGAAATCCCAAATAATGCCACGTGGCTAGTCACAGCTAGCAGGCCTCCAAAATGTAGGTTATGCTGTTTGAAAAAAATGGAGCTGTTGCGGAAGGTGGCTTGCCTTCAATACAAAGTTACATTGTTGCTCAAAATAACTCAGGTCATTTTTTCTTTAAACAATCCGAGGCTAAATTTGGAAGGAATGCAGGTTCTTTTCCAAAACTCATTATAATGGTGCCTGCAACACTGAGCTATTATTTGAAACAAGGGCTATTTCAGTGGGATCCCTCTGATTGGGCCTCCCAGTCATTACAGTACGGCTTTGATGGCTTGTCAACTTGGCTTGCATGCATCCTTTAGCTGTGGATTAGAATGCACAGTATTACAATATTAACTAAACTGCACGGTATTATATTAGGTGAGGAATACTGGCCCAGAAAGCCATGCCTGGCTGTTAATGAGTGTTAGTTCTCTTCAGACATTTTATAGTTCCCTGTTTCAGGATTCCTTAATTGCTTTAATCTTGGCAGCAATTCTTATCTAGGGAGAGAGTTGAGGCGTGAGGGAGCATTGCCTAAACCCCCAAGTCTTTGAGTTCAATGATAATTAAGCCAGAGACAACGAGATATGTGAAGATAAAGGATATGATCTGAAGCCAAAATGAAAGGGCAATGGGGAAAACTGTGCCAAAAACTTAATATTCAAACACATCGCTTCTTTCTCTGACATCAGAGGTAGTGGCTAGACATGGGGAAAACTTGTCGCCAAAAACGGAAACGGTAACGATAATCATTCAAAAAAGAAAAATTTGTCACATCATTTCCATTTGTGGCATCATGGCAATTGTTCAATCTGACATTTTAAAAGTTTTTTTAAAAACCCAACTCCCGCCAAAAAGCAGGTGAAAATATGCCTGCCTGAGGCTTTTCTTGGTTTCTGGGTCAGTCCTGGGCTGCTTGCACCAGGCTGGGGGAGCGGAATCATCCTCGTCTTGCCATGCCATGCAGTGGGGGATCCAAATGGCGACCACAATTTTTCTTTTGAAATTGTGGTAAAAAACACACCAAATCACGACAGAAACATGTGAAATTTATTTATTTTAAATGCCTGAATTTTAATAGTAGCAGCAGTGGGGTTTTTTATAGCAATAAAATGTCGTATTGATTTTATTTTATTTTATTTTATTTTTTACTTTTTTAGACCTGCCCATTTGGGCTGGGCATGGGATGGGACCATGCAAATTGCTTGAGCCATTCCACCAATGGCACTTCTGGATGTCTCGGAGGGCATAAAAGCCGAGGCACCTTCCAGAAATCGTTTGGATGTGGTTGAGGGAGGAGGGCTGGCTGCTGGTGCTGGTGTGATCCAATCGAGATTGAGGAGGGGGGCTGGAGGCTTTAGGATTTAAGTTAGGCAGGCAGGGAGGGAATTGAATTTAGAAAATAATTTCTTTGATTCCCTGCAGCTTTGTCTGCTGAAGGGAATAGCAGTTTATTCTTTATTTCTTCTCTGGCAGTTTGTGAGGATTTTTTTCTGATATTGGATAAAGGGGGAGGTTCAGGATTTATTTAAATATATATTATATACTACCATTTATTTTCTATTTTCCCAACTTCAATTTGCTTGCAAAGCACATTTGGGTGCAAGCGAAGAACAGTCATCCTAAGTTATAATGCCCACTCGCCTGTCAGACACCCGCCCCGCCCCGCCCCCCCAGGGCGCAAAAACACCTAGCGCCGGCCCTGATTGCGGGACGTCCCTATGCTCTGGGAAGTCAAATTGCACTAAATCGCAGTGGAAACGACAAACAACAAACAGAAACGACAAATTTTTGAAAAATTTCACGACAAACGGAAACGACCCGAAACGGACCCGTTCCGACAAATGAAAACTCGAAACGTCATTTTTTCTGGTCGTGCCCATGTCTAGTAGTAGCTATAGCAGATCTAGAAAATTAAACTTTGCTTTGAGTCAGAATCCATTTTAATTCTTTGAGAATCTCTTGACCAATTTACCTGGGATGTGGTGAATGTTTCTGTTTTCATCAGGACAACTGCCATCATGCCTTCTCAAAACACACAATGTTGTTTTTGTTTGTAAAATCTACACTGGAAACAATCTACGCACATTGTTCGAAACTGGTTCAGGAGTATATCATGTTCTTCTAAAGCATATTTATAGTCACCAACAATGCAGACTTGCAGGCTTCTACATAACAGCCACCAATACTGGTTACAGAACATTGCTGCCTTATTTATTTGGTTTATAAAAATATTTGTAATGGTTTCAGGAAGGCAGCTGTGATTTTGTCCCAAAGTGGAGGGGCTGCCAGTTAGTCATTCAGTGTTTGGTGTCTCTGTGTGCTGTAGTCATGCAGTCGTTGTAGTACATACATACATACATACATACATACATACATACATACATACATACATACATACATACATACATACATACATACATACATACATACATACATACATACAGTACTGCCTCATAAGATGAATTTAATTCATTCTATGAGTCAATTCATCTTATGAAACATTTATCTTATGAGGCACACTTTCCCATAGGAATGCATTGAAAACCAATTACAGTAATACTTCGGATAAAGAATGTCTCGAATAACAAATTTTTCGGATAACAAATGGAAATTTCCAGGTATAGGACTGCCTTTGATAGCAAATGTTCCCTATGGGCTGCCTTGGATAACAAATGTTTCATAATGCCTTGAAAATAATGTGTACCCTGCATGCATTGCAGGATACATAGTTTATGGAAAGGTGGGAGGAGTTAGGGTGTTTTTTCATGGTGTTTTGGAGCCATTCTGGGCATGTTTTTGCTGAAGGATTTGGACCTTTTGAACTTGGTAAGATAGGGAGCTAGCTTTTATTAATCTTTGCACTGCCTTTCTTTGCATTTTTGGCTGGAAGAGGCTGGGTTAGTCTTGCTGGTTTCATTTCTCTGTGTTTGCTGTTTTTTCATTGCTCTGCAGGAAAAAATGGGCTGGATTTTCCTTCCTGCTTATGTTTGTTTGTTTGCATTTTCCCCCATTGCACTTTGGGTGGGAACAGACTGGGGTAGTCTTGCTGGTTTCTCTTGTCCATGTTTGTATTGCACTGCAGAGGGGTGTTCTGGAGGGTGTTCCAGCACTGCAAGCCTTTAAAGTGCACTTTATAAAGAGGTCTGGAACCCTCCCCCAGCTTTTTTTGCCTTTTTCGGATCTCTGGAATGGATTAATCAGTTTCCCATTCATTTCAATGGGAAACCACATTTCAGATAACAAATTTTTCAGATAACAAATTGCCTCTGAGAACAAATTAAATTTGTTATCAGAGGTAACACTGTAATCTGTTCCAGAGGGAATGGATTAATAGGTTTTCAATGCATTCCTATGGAAAGGCTGTTTAAACCTCCCCTCAATCAAGGGACAGCAGAAGGCTGTTACCCCCTGTAGCCGACAAGCAGCTGATTTTGACAGCTCAGAGCTGTCAAAGTCAGGTGTCTGTCTTGGCTGCAGGGAGGCATAGCCTTCTTCTGTCCCTTGATTGAGGGGGCAGCCACGACCACTTCGCCCATGTCTCTGCGCAGAGACTCGGATGAAGAGGAGGAGTTCCCAGGGCATATCTGGGGGAGGAGGAGGGTATATCTGCCTTGGGTGCAGCAATCTGGGGGTGCCTGGAGAGGGAGCAGGAGGAAGAAGCCGTGCACCCTCCCACTGCCCAGCAGTTCTCCTTTGCCCTAAAGCTTGGTGATGGCACCCCCTCTGCCGCCTCCACCGCCGTGCGCCAGGCGAGCAGTAAAGCAGGCAGGCAGGTGGGAGTGCAGTGGCTGTGGTGCCCTCCTCCTCCTCTTCGACACTACTGTGCATGCACGCACACACACACCCATCTGCCCGTGTGTACACACACACACACACACCACGCCCATAGGGTTCAGCCCCCTGTTGCTGGGTGGGTGTGATGTGGGTGCAGCGGCAGGAAAGGCACAAAAAAAAACTTTGTCCCCAGGCACTCCAAATCCTGGCTACGCCTCTGGGAGTCCCTGCTCCGCCCAACAAAGTGTTGAGCAGAGCAGGGAATGATGGATCTTCGCCCAGCCCAGGTGCCTTGAAAAGCAAGTGGAAGTGGTGATTCACCACCACTGCCAGCACAGGCTGGGAGAAGATCCATTTTAAAATGTCCTGCATGAGGCTGGGAGGATTTTAAAATGGATCTTCTCCCAGCCTGTGCTGCTTGGAAGGCAAGCAGCAGTGGTGATCCATCACCACCGCTTGCATTGCAACCCTCCCAGGCTGGATGAAGATCCATGGGTCAGTGCTCTGCTTGGGTAGAGCATGGACCCGTGGATCTCCTCCCAGCCTGTGCTGCTTGGAAGGCAAGCAGCGGTGGTGGATTGCCACCACTGCTTCCCTTCTAAGCAGCCCAGGCTGGGCGAAGGTCAGTGAATCCCAGTTGTTTCCCTTGCAAACAGCCCAGACTAGGCGAGTATCAATGGTAGCTCCTAAGACAAAGTTAAATGGGAAGGAAAAATTTGTCTTACAAGTTTTTCCTATCCCCGGAAATTACATTAGTCTTACGAGTTTTTCGTCTTAAGGGGCATTCATTTGTATCTGAGAAGTCACCTGCTGTTAACTGCCAAGAGACCCTGGATACCTCAGCACTTTTAAGAATTGTACCACAACATGGCAGTGGTGACGACTATGACGACAATGATTTAGAGATAGTTAAAAAGATAAGAGGCAGAGAAGGTTTATAGATGATGTTGTGTTAGTGAAGACAGCTTAATAAAACTGCTTTATTTAGAGGCATTACATGCCTTTAATTACCAGATGCTGAAGACATATACGAGAGGGCAATCATAGTCAATATATTTTGCTTGTGAATTTGCAGAAGTATATGCTAGATCGACCCTTTCTTGACCCACAGATCAGTGTTCATTCTCAATTTTCTCCATTTCCCCCCAAACTGATTATTACGTCCAGTAGGGAAATCGACATATTATATGCTGAGAGTAATATGGAGGCAGGCTTTAGTCTCCCCTTTTTTATGGACCACTTAGGAAGTAAGTAGCACTTTAAGTGTCCATTAACTCTCGTTTAACTAATGCTAAATTGCATTTGGGCACCTATGGACATACTTGTGAAAGACATATTAATACCGAATGAATTCATTATCAGCAGGGCTATTATTTCCAATGCTAAATGAATTCATAATGATGGGAAATCTGAAATAAAGTGTTACCAAAAAATAATCCGTAGCACGTTAAGTGTCTATTAAGTACAAGAAAATGACACTCGACTTGAAAGTATGTGTGAAATACCAATGAGAGTGGCATGGTAGTCCTTGGTGTACTTAATAGGATTGAAAACTGAAAAGGAATTAAAAATACAAGCTACAAAGAAATCTTTCCCCCATTGACTTGGTTTTGCATGGAAGGCATTTAGAATCATATGGTCTGACCTGCACTGATCAGCTTACCTGGGCATCAAACAGAGACATGTCAAAGAGGAAGCACATGCCTTGTTTATATGCCCTCTATCTTGAGTGCAACTGTGTTTTGAGACACTTCCAGCACCATACAGTGAGATCTGTATTAGGAAATCATTTGGAGAAAAGGGACAGAATTTAAGATCTGACTATTTCTAATTTGCTGGAGAAGATGCAGATGTTTGTGTTGTTATCACATCTCTAATGCTCTGTTATGTTTCCTTTACAAGATCACAAAGGTGGTAGGCAATACAAATAGAATTTACTAAATTCCTTCCTTCTGCAAATTAAGCTCTATTCAGATGTTATAATCCCCCATTCCCTCAGTTGTGATGAACAGAATGCTTTTGTAGTGCCTTGCTATAATCCATTTAATTGGTGCCATCTATCTATCTATCTATCTATCTATCTATCTATCTATCTATCTATCTATCTATCTATCTATCTATCTATCTATCTATCTATCTATCTATCTATCTGAGATATTGCATTACTCTATTTCTCCCACCTTTTAATTTTTCTTCTAGTCTATCATTAACTGTTTTTAAAGCATCATCACTAACACAAATGCACTGCAATATTTAAATGTTTCATTTTGTTTTGTTTTGTGATTTTAACACTACTTCCATTCCGTGACTGAATTTTTGGCATCATGCAGCATTGTACTTTCTTTTCATATCTGTGTGTCTCAGTAAAGGAATATCCTTTCCGTTTTGATCCACTTCCCCATATGAAACAATGCTACCCATGCTTTTCTTTAACTCTTTGCCAATAACTGACTGTTTTCTGACCTTGGAATCTCATCTTCTGCCAGCATTTCTCACTTTTCAAAAACATCCTTGTTCAGTTTTGAGGCATAAGATCATCAGAAGTGTACTGCCTGTATAGTATAAACAAGAGATACCTTGAATGTCATTACAGTATTAATGTTCTCTGTAAAAGGTCTTCTGCCAATATTGCCTTCCATTACTGCTGCTACTGCTCTGTAGCTACCTTTCAGGAATTTCACTGCCTCATAGCAATTTATTATTAGTAGTTCTCTATTGCTAATATAGCTATGAGTTCTTAAAGAGAATGGATGCAACATGTTATGGTGTCTCAGCTTTGACTCTTTCACCTTTGGTGTCTGGCCACAAGTCCAGATTCTTGACAAGGATGCTAGCTTCCCTGACACACTCAAACTCCTTGACCACCTTAAGGAATATATAAGAACATAAGAACATAAGAACTTAAGAAGAGCCATGCTGGAGCAGGCCAAAGGCCCATCTAGTCCAGCTTCCTGTATCTCACAGTGGCCCCACCAGATGCGTCCGGGAGTGCACAAGACTAGATATCTGTCTCCTGATACCACTCCTCCGCATCTGGTTCTTAAAGTACCCTGTTTTAATCAAAAAGACATAATGGAATGGTAAAAGGTGCAGAAGAGAGTGACTAAAATGATTACTGGGCTGGGGCACCTCCCTTATGAGGAAAGGCTAAAACATTTGGGACTCTTTAGTCTGGAAAAAAGGCGCCTGAGGGGGTATATGATTGAGACGTACAAAATAATGCAGGGCATGAGTAACGTGGACAGAGGGATGCTCTTCTCCCTCTCACAAAATACCAGGTGACCAGAATTGTACACAATACTCCAGGTGTGGCCTTACTATCATTTTGTATAATGGCATTTTATTTGCATTTTATTGGCTGTTTTATTTTCAGTCCCTTTTTGATAATCCCTAGCATGGAATTGGCCTTCTTCACTGCTGCCACACATTGGCTAGACACCTTCATTGAGCTGTCCACCAACACACCAAGATCTCTTTCCTGATCTGTCACAGACAGTTCAGAGCCCATGAGTTGATAGATAAAGTTTGGATTTTTTGCCCCAATATGCATTACTTTACATTTTTATACATTGAAACACATTTGCTATTTGGCAGCCTATTTCCCCAGTTTGGAGAGATCCTTCTGGAGCTCTTCACAATCTTCTCTGTCATCTGTAAACCTGGCCACCTCACTGCTTATCCCTGTCTCCATGTCATTTATGAACAGATTGAAAAGCACTGGTCCCAGGACAGATCCCTGGGGCACACCACTTTTCACTTCTCTCCATTGTGAAAATTTCCCATTGACACCTACTCTTTGTTTCCTGGATCTCAACCAGTTCTCAGTCCATAAGAGGACCTGCCCTCTTATCCCCTGACTGTGCCATTTTCTCAACAGCCTTTGGTGAAGGACTATGTCAAAAGCCTTCTGAAAATCCAGATAGACAATATCCACTGGTTCACCCAAATCCACATGCCTGTTGACCTTTTCAAAGAATTCTGAAAGGTTTGTCAGGGAAGACTTACCCTTAAAGAAGCCATGCTGATTTTCCCTCAGCAAGGTTTGTTCTTCTATGTTTTTTTAGGTTTTCTCTTGGATGTGGCTTTCCACCATTTTCCCTGGGACAGATGTAAGGCTAAGCAGCCTGTATTTTCCTGGGTCCCTCCTCTTTCCTTTCGGCACTGTGGCCATTTTAAGAGACAAGTTGCATATTACTGTTAAGAGATCCGCAATTTCATTTCTCAGTTCCCTAATAACCCTTGGGTGGATGCCATGTGGGCCCGGTGACTTGTTGATCTTCAATATCAATTAGTCCTAAAACATCCTCTCCTTTAACCTGTATTTGATGTAATTGTTTAGTCAATTGTTCCGTTCTGGCAGCAGAATCTGCCCAAGGTCTTTTGTCACGAAGACAGATGCAAAGAACTCATTTAATTTCTCTGCAATTTCCAAGTCCTCCTTTACGTCCTCTTTTCTTCCCACACCATCCAGAGGGCGAACTGGTTCTCTGGCAGGTTTTCCACTTCTAACATATTTAAAGAAGCGTTTATTATTTCCCTTTATATTGCTAGCCATGTGTTCCTCAAAGTCTTTCTTTGCCTCCCGTATCATCTTCTTAGATTTCTTTTGCCAGAGTTTGTGTTCCTTTTTATTTTCCTCATTTGGGGAGGATTTCCATTTATAGTGGTACCTTGTATAAAGGAATTAATTCATTCCAAATGAAATTATGTTAAGCAAATATTCCTTTATTCAAATTTCCCATAGGAATGCATTGAAAACAAAGTGATCCCATTTTTATGTTGTATAGATTCGCCCCATAGGTGATTATGTTAAGCAAATTTCCCCTATCTCCAGAATTTTTTATGTTGTATAAATTTTATGTTATACGAACCGTTTGATATACAAGGGTCCACTCTCCTTGCACTTTAGAGCCTCTCTAACTCCACCATTAACCATGCCATCACCCTCCCTGACTTAGATGAGCTCTTCTTTCTTTTTGGTATGCACTTGTGCTGGGCCTCTGTTACCGTTGTTTTAAACAGGCTCCATGCCCTCTGGAGAGACTGGATTCTTTTTACCATCTTTTTCAATTTCTTTCTAACTAGTTTCCTCATCTGACAGAAGTTTGCCCTTCGGAAATCAAGGGTTTTATGTCTGAATTGCTTGACACTCTTCCCCCAACATGCATGGCAAAGGAGATTGCAGCATGGTCACTGCTCCCCAGAGGCTCAGTGATGTTCACATCCCTAACCAGGTCCTGAGTATCACACAGTATTAGATCCAGAGTTGCCTGTCCTCGAGTGGGCTCCATGGCAAGTTGCTCTAAGGCACAGTCACTCAGCATGTTGAGAAACCCGGTTTCTCTTTCTTGCCCCACGCTTGCATTGGCCCAGTCAATATGGGGATTATTGAAGTCCCCCATGATTACTATCCTACTCCTCTTAGACATCTCCATGATTTGTCTCCTTATTTCAAGGTCCCCCTCAAGTTTTTGATCTGGTAGACCATAGCATACCCCAATTATCACATCGTTCCTTGGACCTGGTAGTTTTAACCCATAGTGATTCTATGGTAGAGTCAGACCCACCTGCAATCTCCATTCTGCTGGATTTTACCCCTTCTTTGACATAGATGGCCACTCCCCCTCCAACTCACCCCTCTTTATCCCTTCTATAGAGTTTATAGCCTGGGATTGCTGTATCCCACTGGTTCTCCGCATTCCACCAGGTTTCTGTTATGGCTATTAGAAATGGGCATGAAACAAAAAAAATGGTGTTTCGGTTTTTCGTTTGTCATTGAGAGGTCTGTTTTGGTTCGTTTCTGTTTGTCATGAATTTTTGGAAAAATTTCGTTACCGTTTTTTGTTTTTTCGTTTGTCATTTCTACCCGCTTTTTGCGCGATTTTTAAAGCATTTCCGTGTGCAGGCATCCCCCAACGCCCCAGACCAGAGGGAAAACACTAAAAAATGGATGCTGGCAGAGACACAGTATAGACTAGGTATGCAGGGAGGCTGCAAAGGCAGCAGCGGGTGTTGCCCAGGGTGCAAGGCAGCTGCAGAGTGACTGCACTGCGGGGCAAGGGAGGGTACTCACCGAGAGGTACGCAGCACGCATGCACACAGGGAGGCTGCAGGACTGAAGCTAGAGTCACAGAGACAGCAATCCCACCCTAACTCCCACCAGAGACTGCAAGGAGGACAGGGTCTGCCAGAGCTTTTTATGCCCTCTGTGGCTGCCAGACCTGCCCGCCCAGCCTGCAACCTGGGCATGCTATTGGTTGAACATTTTGTGGCTGGTGCGACAGCCATTTTAAAGGGAAAAGAAAAATGCATCGCGATGGGAGAAGACAAAAACAAACATTTTAAGGACCCCAACCCCCCTGGTAGGTATTATCAGACAATATAAATAATTATCGCTGCATTTTTACGGATGTCCAGGGTTTTTTTTAACATTTAAAATAGCTCATTTCATTGCGCGTCGCCATTAACGGAAACGAAACATAACGACCACAATTTTTGTGGTTCTGTTTGTTTCGTTGCATTTTCATCAAAATTTTCGTTTACGTAACGGAAACGACAAACGGTAACGGAAACGAAAAAATGTTCATTCCGTGCCCATCTCTAATGGCTGTTATATCAATGTTATCCCTAGCTACCAAATGTTCAAGTTCTCCCATCTTTGCTTGGAGGCTTCAAGCATTTGCGTAGAAGCATCTGTACAGTCAGTCTCCCAAGAATGGCTGCTTCTTTTCTCTCTCCACCCCCCGGCAGATTTTAATTCCAGTAAACAAACTTCCACATCCCATTATTCTCCCAGTACTAATACCTACTATGTCATCACTTGGTGTTTCTCTACCCTTTCCAACCTCATTCCACAGGGATGAGGTGTTCCGAACCAGATGCCACACAGCTCCTGTTGGCTTTCCCCCAGTTACCAGTTTAAAAGCTGCTCTGCAGCACTGACATCTATAGTGTCTGAATTGGGCTTTTTGTTGTGGCATTTACAGTTATGGTTTTGGTGAATTACGATTTCAACCTCCTAGATCATTGCACAGAGATCTTTATCAAATTGTGTTGCCACCTTCCCTTGTCAAACTGTATATATATATTTTTAAAGTATAATTTTTTTCGACCTGGGTGGATAGCTCAGTGATCTGGCTACCTTGCTGCAGAGATGGAGCTGAGAGTTGGATTCTGCACTGTGCCTTGTACCGGAAAAGCCAGCCTCTATAGCCTAAGGCAGGCCTGCCCAAAGTCCAGCTCGGGGGCCAAATCCAGCCCATCAGACCATTCTGAGTGGCCCATGGCTGGCTGGCCCACCCCTCCCTTCCCCTCCTTCGCCCCATTTTTTTAAAATATTCCGCCAACAAGACACCACTGGGAAGCTTGGGGGGCTGGGAGGGCTGACCGGCCAGTCAGCACAAGCTTGTGGAGCTGGGTGGGTGGGCGAGGGGGTGGACCACCACCAGCAGCACCGCCGGGAAGCTTGTGGGGCTGGGCAGGCCAGCTGGCCAGCCATCGCATGGGCTGCTGCCGCCACTGGCATCGCAGGGGAATGTGTGGGGGTGGGCAGGCCAGCGGATCTCTGCTACCGCCAAGGAGCTTTGGGGTGGGCTGGCGGACCAGCAGTTGCCACCGCTGGGGAGCTTGGGGGGGTGCAAAGTCGCACAGATCGCCTCTTCCAAGGGGTGACCTGTGGCCACGGCTCCCTGTGCTTCCTTTGGTCCCCACCTTCCTTCTTTCCTCCCTCCCTTGGTCCCCACTTTCCTTCCTTCCTCCCTCCCTCCCTTGGTCCCCACCTCCCTCTCTCCCTTCCTTGTTCCCCACCTTCCTTCCTTCCTCTCTTGGTTTCTACCTTCATCCCTCCCTCCCTTGGTCCCTTCCTTCCTTCCTGCGGGTAGGGTTGCAATGGGTCAGTGGGTGGAGCTTATGGGTCAGTGGGTGGGGCTTGCAGTGGGGTGACAGGGTTGGGGAGCAAGGCCCTAAGGGAAACTGCACAGTCCCAGAACATAGCCAGAAGAAGGAGTGATAAACCCCTTCTGAATATGGTATCCCTCAAAAAGCTTGGAAAGGGCCACCATAAGTCAGAATTGACTTGACAAAATACCATCAGCAGCAGTAGAACAGAATATTCTTCCACAGTTGTGTGTTTTCATAGACAGTTTACAACTGCACACATTTTGCAAACATTTGTTTTATATTGCACAAATTGAAACAGAGACTTGCCCCTGTGTAGAGTCTGGCTTCCATTACATTTGGTTCTCTGCTTGGTCCTATAAGGGAACACAAATGGGGTAGTGCACCTGTATAAATGTGTGGACTTGAAGAATTCCATGCCCAGCTCTAGTGTATTGTAACTCTAGTTTGTTGTAGCTTTCTTCCTGCTTCAGTGTAATCATAGATGTGATTTAAGGCTAGCTGTCAAGCACATTCATCTACCAACAAGGCACTCCTTTGCAACTTATTTCACTATTCAAGCTTCTGAAGAAGGGGGTGGGTTTGCAATGCCCATCATTCGTTAGGTGTTTCTTTGTGGTGTTGTGGCATGTGACAGATTCAATTACTTATGAAGCTGATGCATCCGAGGGAGGCATAGCAACTATAAGTGAGAGACAGAGAAGGCAGGAAGATGTGCATGCATGTATCTTCTATATGTATTCATGCAAGTATGGGCCTTTTCACACGACCCCTAAGATCCGCTGGCCACTTAAATTCGGACCAGAGATCTTAGGGGTTTGTCGCTGTTCCTGCGTTCCCACCCCCTCCGCACTCCTGGCTGCTGGCTGCGTGAGGGGAGGGAGAAAAAAAGGAAGAAAAGAATGCCGCTCACCTCCATTTTGCCGTCCCGGCACTGCATTCAGATCTCTTAAAGGGGCGGGGGGGGGCAAAAGAAGAACAAACAGAAGCAAGGAGAGCCCGGCAGTCACTAGTGTTATATCCGCATCAGGAATTTTCACCTCCGGAGAGCAGGTACCTGAAAAGTGCACTGGGACGCGCTTAGGTGGGCGTGGTCGCACTTAATTATCTGTAAACTCCGGAGCTGGTGGGGAAACAATTTTAAGCTCTGGAGCTTGGGGCCATTTGCAGCGGAGTTTAGGGGTCGTGTACAAATACCCTATATAAGGAAAAGAAACAGGAAAGGAAATAATGGTCTCTCCCAGATGTTTTTTAAAAATCCCTCTTGCAGTAAAAAGGTGAATTCTGTCTAATATAATTTTTATTTTGAACCTTCGATATTGCAGTTGGTGTCAGAAAAAGAGCAGTAAAGCTTGGAGGAGGCCACTGGGTAATATCCACTGTAAATTGTTAATTGCCTATTGAGGCTGTAAACTACATCAATATGCCTGGATCTGAGTTATTGACAGAGCTCCTATTTATTCCAGCCACACAAAAGCCAAGCTCTTTAGAACTGGGCTCTAATCAGTCATGCTTTACTGATCCCACCAAGAAGCACCAGTCAATAAAGGCGCTTGCCATCTTAACCCTTTGAAGTTTGTAAAAATTACAAGTTGGATTGATAACATTGATTTTGGGGAAACTCCTGATGGTAGAAGAAACCCTTTAGAAGTAGAGGCTACGATGGGTAAATGGCATCTACCACAGCTTCGTAGCAAACTTCAGGGTGTCAGGCATTGAATTTAGATAGATGTCATCTTGCTGGATGAAGCTCATATGGTTTGGAAGATATCTGGGATATATCTGGGGCTTCCATTGGCCTGTGTTGCTTTGCATGTTGTTTCTTTATTGCGAGAATCAGTCAAACACTGACAAATAAAATTCTTTCCATAGGACAGAGGTGAAAAGGCTCAGGTTTTCTTCTTTTTTCAAGCATTTTCCCTGCAGGAGCAGCATCTGCTCTTCAGATCCTGAAACTCCCCTTTGACTGATCGATTTGAGGGTGCAGGCTTTCATTCTTCATGTCCTCACTGACAGTGTTTTGCCATCTTTGTTTTGGTCACTCATGTGGCTGTTGGCCATCGATTTTCAGATGGGAAGCTGGTTAGATGATGGTGCAAGATGCCACTCTAATATAATTTTTTTTAAAAAAATATAAGACATGTCTAACCAACAAAGCCAACTTTCTTTCATCTTACTGATATCACACCTAGTTGCTGCCTGGTATTATCATTTGTGATGTGGTCAAGTAGGGAGATACCAAATATGCATTTCTATGCCATGGAGATGTGTCAGTTCACCTCTGTCAATGTCAACAAGAAGGTTTAGGAGCTTATTTAATTGGAAGAAAATGACTTGGTAACCCAAAAACACATTGGGATGCAGATCTTGGAATAAATTCTGCAAAGCACAAGAATAACATGAGTAAAACTCACATAACAACGGGGAACATTTCAATGGCGTGACCATGGCCTTACTCAGTACATTCAATCAATCCACATACAACATCCTTTAAATGTCTGACTAAAAGCAAATAAGGACAGAAAAGGAATTATAAACTAACGAACAAACAAGAGAAAATGATGGTTAGGTACAGAACAGGATGCAGAGGAAAATATGTGGTGTTGGTAAGGGAACCCATTGCTGTTCATATGCCAATTGTCAAGTTGTTGGGAAATTTTGGTTATTCCCTTTGATAAGAATAAGAAACATGGAGAAATCAGCCCAGTTTCATCACCTCCTGTCACTAGCACTTTGCTGGGGTAAACTCACTCTTCTTCTTCTTCTTCTTCTTCTTCTTCTTCTTCTTCTTCTTCTTCTTCTTCTTCTTCTTCTTCTTCTTCTTGTTCTTGTTGTTGTTTTGTGACCCCATATCTATGGCGTTTTCTTGGCAAGAATACTGGAGTGGCTTGCCAGTTCCTACTCCAGGCACCTACCACAGCTGTTATTCCCTGGTGGTCATCCATCCAAGGACTAGCTAGTCTTGACCCTGCTTAGCTTCCGAGATCAGGCGAGATCAGATGTGCTCACTCTAGGAGCACTTAAAGTAGAAAAAGGCTTCTTTAGTTACAGTTGTGATGAGCAGGTAGAGTCAGAAGAATTATAGGGTGTGAAAGGAGTTAGAGTCTCTGTTGTTCTTCCATGCCTACTGTGTGGAGCTGGGTCAGGAAAGTGACACAGAGTGAGTGAGCTATGGAAACAGAACAAAACCAAGAAGAGTAGTGCAAACTTGCTTCAAATGCCTGAGGCAAGAATGAGAACTTGAGAAATAGGTTAGTGGCAATTGCATACGGCTATAAAAGCCTCCTCCCACTGATATTCCATGTTAGTGCATGCGTGATTGTTTTTATGTTAACACAAGTACTGTATCAGGAGAATCATGGTGCAAAACAAATGGCGAGTAAGAGGTTGCCTATTCCTGAATTATAATCCAGGATGTCTTTATAACATTTTTCAATTATTTGAAGGTTGTTGTAGAATGCTTTGAAGGAAGTAAGAAAAAACAGGTTTGAGATTTTGGGTAGAACATGAAAAGTTGTGAAAACACTGAAGAGCCAAAGGACCACACTCAAGCTGGCTTTCACAATTTCAAGTAGCAAAAACAAAACAAAGCAAAACCCTCCTCCTGGGAGGAAAGATTATGGAAGGACAATTGTGATGCAATACTAACATAAAAACATTTAGGCCAGTATCCTCTTTGCCTGATCTATGTGTACAACAGTACTAGGTGGGATCTTTCTGAATCTTCACCTGGTAACCTCCACAGTGCAGCTGGTTTCCAGTTGACTATGTGTTTGATGGCTGGAAGGTTGGGGAGGGGCAGGAAGCCAAGGCAACTATTTGACCACCACGTCCACAGTGCTTTGGAACTAATGGAGTACAACCACCATCAGGCATTATATGCATAGCTGACCAAGATACTGTCATATTAGGGAAGCTGGCAAGTTGTTGTTCAAAAGAAATGAAGTACTGTACAATCACTGCTCTTTTCCTTCCTCCCACAAGTGTGGGTATTTGAGAGGAAGATGGATATACTACCAATACCAATACAAAGGCGACTCCTGTCCAGCTTTATGCTCCACGAATTTAAACCAGATAACAAGTTATCAGTTTATAACTTGCAATGCAAAACAATGATTCTTGCTTGAAAACAAAGTCTCAACAACCATCGTAAATGAAGGAGGCTTGGGGTTCCCTCACGGATGTGAGGGACCAGCTTGTATGTCATCATGAATCAGTGGTCAAGGAAAACAAATGATAAACCATGGGACAAATGTGGGCAAGGGGAAGCATTAAGACAGAGAACACATGCTTAAATTGAGTTGGGGAAAACTGGACACAAAAGAACTCTATTAAACCCTCATGTTAACACTGTATTCAAAGGATGATACCCAGGTGTAAATTATTGATTCACTCTGGCTTCAAGGTGAGAGAGCTTTTGAGGCATACCTTGTACCGCTTACTGCTGATTGGGTAGGGAAAAAATGCCGACAAATAGATTTACCACAGGCATGCAGTCATCCTTAATATTTTTCTCCTATGGATGCATTGAGCCTGAATGGGAATTAATAAAGGAAACTAATTGAAGGTACATAAAAGAAATCAGTAGAGAAAACTAGTGTCAAAAGTCAAATTGCATGCAAATTGCAGGCACAGGGGTAAGCCTGTGTGGAATTTGCAGGGTTGCCTTTTCTTTTATGGGAGAGTATGATGCCTTTAAAAAAAATATTCTATTTCTATAGGGCTCTTTTTCCTGGTGCATGTTTACCATCTTTTTTTGATGTGACCACTAGAGAGCAGGCTTAACCTAGTCACAGGAACTAATTAATGCATGGCCTCTTCAGTTCCTCAGTCCCGATGCCGCCCTGGTGTCCCCCTTCCCCTTCAGTCTTTCACTTTAATATATAGGCAAAGGGGATTTAGATGGTTCTGAGCTCTGCCTACAACACTGTGCAGTCTTAGGCCTAATTAAAACGCTGCAGACAGCCTAAACCCCACATTAAAATTTGATGAGGAATTGATCAGCGAAGCAAACAGGAAATTTAGCTGTGCGAGTGAAGGTAATGTTTGCTCAAATGTGTAATGAGTTCCATAGGGAATATTTATGGGGACCTCAGTGATGGCTTGAGCAGTTCCTTTTGCTTGATTTTTTTCCAATCCCGCTTACTTGCTTTCTCCTCGTTCAGACCACATGCATAAAGAAAACGTGGAAATTTTGCCCAGAAGGGGCTTATGGACATTGATGATGATGATGATGATGATGATGATGATGATGATGATGATGATGATGATGATGATTACAAACAGCGTCATAATGTAATTGCTCAAATGGTCCACTGGAATTTGTGTCAGAACTATCATCTGCCCGTAGCAAAGAACTGGTGGGATCATAAGCTTGAAAAAGTGATTGAAAATGAGCATGAAAATACTTTGGGAGACAGACAGGGTTTTGGAGCACAATACCCCGGATATTGTGATTGTGGAGAAGAAAAAAGTGTGGATCATTGATACTGCTATACCAGGAGATGGTAGAGTCACTGAGAAACAACTTGAAAAAATTACCTGATATCAGGATCTGAAAACTGAACTTCAGAGACTCTGGCATAAACCGGTACAGGTGGTCCTAGTGGTAATCGGCAAACTGGGTGCAGTGCCTAACGAGCTAAGAAAGTATTTAGAAGAAATTGGAGTTGACAAAGTCACCATCAGTCAGCTGCAGAAAGCTACCTTACTGGGATCTGCTCGCATAATTCGCCGATACATCACATAGTCCTAAATGCTTGGGAAGCGTTCGACTAGTGATTTGTAATACAAAATCCAGCTTAGTTAGCTGTGTGATGATGATGATGATGATGATGATGATGATGATGATGATGATGATGATGATGATGATGATAGTAATAATAACAACAGTAACAGTAACAACAACAACAACAACAACAACAACCTTATGAATCATTGTGTTACAAGAAGGCACAAGTAGGGAACTGAATGCTGTTTGACCCCTTTTGACTTCAGCCATTACATGAGACAAAATGATTTGAAACTGAACAAAATAAGACATGGGGCATCTCGGAATGTAACACTGATTTTCTGCAATACTGCTACTCAGCAAACTATGGAATACTCCCACCACTCCAGGAACAGACTCCGCTAGCTATGTTTAGTGGTGGCAATGGAAAAGTGATTTGTATCCACCTCTGGCAACAGTAGCAAAGCATGCCATTAGAAATGGCATCACTATCTATGTCTGTATATGCCACTCTCAGTTCAGTGGGAGACTGAGAAGATATAAATGTGCAAATAAATAAATAAGGAGAGTGTTCTGTCTAGAGAAAGAATTCTCACTCCTGGTTATTAGCATAAGCACAGAGTGATGTCCAATGCTGTGTGTTACAGGAAAAAAATCATCATGCTGTAATATTTCCTAGTTGTCTGAGACTGATAAAGATGATTTGTAGACTGAGTCTCAGGCTACTGTTATCTTGCATTTGGGAGGCATGTCCCAATTTCATATTATCACTTCGAGTGTGTCATCTGTTCTCAAGGCCCTTGATTTACACTTCCAGTCCATAATTTCCCGTCCATCTGGTATTTGTGAGAATAAGCAAGTGATATGCTTATTCCCACTGATTCTGGGAAAGAGTGAAGAAAGAACTAGCTCTATTTAAGAAGAAAATTGGAAGTGGTCTACGCTGAGGGAGCCCCTTGTTCCATCTAGCCCAGAACAAAACTTTTTAAGAATTTTAAACACAAGTATTGCTAGCCCCGGAATCTTCAGAATGCATGCAGTCACTGACATAGCTAACTGGTATACAATGCTTACTACCACTTAGCTATAGCCATGAATGCTCTACCACTTAGCTGTAGCTATTAACTGCTGAAAGTGACTTATGATAATAAGTAGACATGGGCACGGAGCGGCGAAATTTCCGTTTCCGTTTTTGGTTCTCGTTATTGTTACGTAACGGGTAATGGTAACAAGAATTACTCCGCTCCAGCTCGAACCCGAACCGAAAAAGAAAAATTGGATCTGATTTTTCATTGTCATTCATGGCATCGCGGCGATCGTGCAATGCCAAACAGCACAGAAAAAAAGTTAAAAACAAACAAACCCCGATTCCCGGCCAAAAAAGCAGGTGAAAATATGCCTGCCTCAGTGAGGGCACCTACCAGAGAGGGGTGGTTTCTGGGGGGGGGGTCCCCGGCCTTCCCCCTCTCCTGTCCTGGGCTGCTGGTACCAGGCTGGGGGGCCATCCTCGTCATCTCCATTTGCCATGCGGTAGGGGGGGATCCAAAATGGCGACCGCAATATTTATTTTTAAATCGTGGTCCAAAAACCCACCAAAGCACCACAGAAACATTTGAAAATTTATAGTAGCAGCAGTGGGTTTTTCTTGCAATAAAACGTCTCCATTGATTTTATTTTATTTTATTTTTATTTTTATTTTTTTACACCTGCACATGCGCAATGATGGGCTGGCCATGGGATGGGACCATGCAAATTTTTGGACCCATTCCACCAATCGCATGGCCAGGTTTTGACTGAGACTTCTGGATGTGCCAGAGGGCATAAAAAGCCCACTAACCCTAACCCTAACCCTAACCCTAACCCTAACCCTAACCCTAACCCTAACCCTAACCCATATGCCAGTACACTGTCCTTCTTAGTGGGTCAGAGGCACCCAGAGGTGCAGCCCACTAACCCACCCTAACCTTAACCGTAACCCTAAGTCTAGCCCTTACCCTAACCCCAACCCCAACCCAGATCCGTATGCAAGTACGCTTCCCTTCTTAGTGGGTCACAGCCAGAGCCCACTACCCCTACCCTTAACCTGTACGCCAGTACGCCAGTATGCTTTCCTTCTTAGTGAGTCAGAGGTACCCTACGCGAAATGCTTCCCTTCCCTTCCCTTTTTAGTGGTCAGACGTCAGAGGCACCCAGAGAGGTGCCTCCCAGAGCCCACTTACCCCAACCCCAACCCCAACCCCAACACAAACGACAAACGACAAACGACAAACGGAAACAACAAATTTTTGAAAATTTCCGTGACAAACTGAAACGACCCAAAACAGATCCGTCCCGACAAACGACAACTCAAAATGTCATTTCTCCTGGTCGTGCCCATCTCTAATAATAAGGCCAGATTCGTGTTCTAGCTCTTGAAAAGTAGAAGCACAAGACCTTATGGGATCAAAAGTAAAACATTTGGGGAATGGTATGGCTTTGGTGTCAGAGGTAGATTGCCAATGATTGGACATGCTTAGCCTTTGAAGCAGTATAAATAAATGGCACTAAGTTCTTTCTCCAGGTACAGATATTTGCACTGTGAATGCCCTGCAGTGGTAAAACAGACACCTCCATTTAAGGGCAGTTGTGTAGACCAGTGGTTCTCAAACTTTTTTTTTCGCTGTGGCACCCTTGTTGGGCTAAAAAACTTTTGCAGAACAGCTACCCTTAAAGTAGTTTGAATACTTAGGAAAAGAAAAAAGAAACATTGCAAATTTAATGCTCAGTTGTTTTGCCGTGGCACCCTGGCATATGCTCATGGCACCCCAGGGTGCCATGGCACCCAGTTTGAGAACCACTGGTATAGACTACTATGCACTTACTGTACATGACATAATTTTATACAGAAGTCAGCAAATTGGTCACAAAAGAATCATTCTCTGTATAAAAACAGAGAAAACATTGGCATGTGGCACATTTTAATGCACATTTTAATAGTTCTTGTTGGGCTCTGCAGTCTTGATGGGCTGAACAAACATTACACAACCAAATGTAGCAACTGACGTTTGTGAAATGGGGAAGTATTAATTATCTTCATTTTATAGATGAACACATTTTAGCCTTCTGGAAATTGTCTCTTTCACTTGCATGTTCATTTCCAACTGGCAAATGGAAAATGTTGACATTCAGTGCCTCTTTCTACTTGTTCTGCACTTCTGCTTTCAAGATACAATGTGGTCTCATTCCCAATTCTACTATGAGTCACTTCACACATTTTGCGCATGCATGCTGGAATGCTGCAATTTTTTTAAAAACTTGAACATAATGCAGGCCTTTTTACTGAGGATCTCAGATTGTGACATAAACCCAGTTTCTCCTAGAAGGAGCACTTATGTGTTTTTAAAGTTCCTGTCAAGCACGAGCCATGGTGAAATTTCCCTGAACTACCTGATGACATTCAACTTCTCCCAGGATTTATGCGGGGGGGGGGGCACAGCTTTTTAAAAATAGTTATCACAACTTTTGTCACTCCCTTGACTCTTTGGTCCATACTGTGTGGGTGTGTCACACTTCACTTCCTTTAAGGAACACCTTTTCCTTATTCTTTTTCAAACAGCAAAGGAATTATGGGGACATGGGAAGAAGACAGAAATGAAAGAGTTTACAAAGTCTCAACTTCAGTCTTGCCTATGTCTTCCATTCTGAAATCCTTCATCACAAATACAAACTGATGTTAGAGATATTTTTAATGTCAGTGGGATGTGGTATGCTGAGGCTGAGAGGGTTTTGGGATCCATGCTTCTACTCTAGTGTAGGAGTATTGAAAAGAAAAGGGAGATAAATAGATTTGGATCTTTCCACAAGGTAGATGGATCATTCTCACTATCCTCTGTCTAGTCTTCTTGATCATGGACGAGCCTTATCAATTTCATGTTACCCATGCCTGATTTCTGTAGTGAGGATGCTTTTCTTGGCACATGTAAGAATGTTTCTGCAAATTGTAAGACAAAGGAGGATAAATGGAAGTGAAGAAAGTTGATGTATGCCATCTGGAAAATCCCTTGATGACAAATCCTTGTTTTGCTTGCATATGGGTGAAAGAGCTGGGTGTAGTATATGTTTATAAATGGATTCCACAATAGAAATGTTCTGACTCTGAGTTTCCTGTGATTCTCATCACTGCTTTCCTTTTAAAAAGATTATGATATCCTTTAGCAAAATTAATCAATTTGTATTCGTTGGGGGCTATCAGTTCATAAAAATATGAATAGATGAAATAGTGATTTTTGAACAAATTTGGCATTTTAAAAAAAGTCATACTCCTCTCTAGTTGCCATAAGTTGGAATTGACTTGACAACAATTATTATTAATGCACATACCAGTTTTACATTATATTGTGCATACCAGTTTTACATTATATATCTTTTTGTCCCCTTCTTTGTAGATGTACCTTTTATTTCCTGGAAATGCCTGTGTATGTGACCTTCCTAAACACAGACCTCAGCTATTACAGCTGCTATTGGGATCAATAACTAGTGTATAAGTAGCCATGGAGCACATGATGAAATTAAAGTATTTAAAACAAGATAGATGAGAAGGTAGTTGCTTCTGGACATTGTGGTACTTCCACCCCCAGAACCCACCATGGATTGCAAAAGGTTCAGAAATGGGAAGACAATGGTAGGGGTCGGAATCAGGAGCAGAAGTGGCTATAAGTCACTTAGTGTGTTAAACCAACTTGAGGGAAACAGCAAGGCAAAATACGGTGGCTGCTGCATCTTGTTTTAATGCAAATTTACTGTTCTTGTTACAGGAAGAAAACATGTCTTTCTAAAACAACAATTCTTCCAGGAAAGAAAGAAAGAAAGAAAGAAGGAAGAAAAAGAAAGAAAGAAAGAAAAAAAGGAAGGAAGGAAGGGAGGATGGAAGAAAAAGAAAGAAAGAAAGAAAGAAAGAAAGAAAGAAAGAAAGGAGGGAGGGAGGGAGGGAGGGAGAGGGGAAAGAAAGAAAGAAAGAAAGAAAGAAAGAAAGAAAGAAAGAAAGAAGGGAAGCATGGATGGAAGAGATCAGAGACCACAAAAATGTTTTGGGCTCACATGCAGCTCATGTTGCCCACTTCTGATTCATCTTCTCTAAAAAACAACCTGGACAAAACACCCAAAGTTGTACAGACTTGTGTGTGGTCTCCCCCCCCCCGGGCAATGGATGATATCATGGAAAAAAGTCAGTAAAGAGCTATATACACAATTACCCTAAAGATTACGACCCATCCTGATATGCCTTGATAATCACAATTCTTAGTCAATACATAGCTGTCACAGAACTGGAGTTATCAGCCTCTGCAAGGAAGCCAAGGCTCCTGTTCCCAAACCCATCCCCTTAAGGTTATAATGGTGATCATAAATGTAGAATATCACAAAGAACCTTCAGCTGTCTTGGAAGGACTCTTTACTCTGTAGGTCTCCAGAGCCCAGTCTTCCAAGGTAGCTCTTTGAGGGAGTCCTTCAGTATCCCAAGAAGGGCTTTTTATGAATTCATTCCTGACATGAAGCCACAAGGGTCCCATTCATAAAGGATTTGCACACCATCATACTATATGTCCTCCATTCCTTTAGACATTTACAAGTGGCAATAAACTCGTGCTTTTAAACATGAGAGAGAGAGAGAGAGAGAGAGAGAGAGAGAGAGAGAGAGAGAGAGAGAGAGAGAGAGAGAGAGAGAGAGAGAGAGAGAGAGAGAGAGAGAGAGAGGAGTGTTATTTTATCTTTCTAACCAACTTGTAACTTTCTTGGGTTCTAAGACTTACTTTACACTGAATGTAATGTGAGCATTAATGCCTATGAACAGAATAGAGTATGGAAAGATAAAATTATGTAAAATTGTGTGCCTCTGTCTTTATGGCTGGCTGGACACTTTTTAAAATTCTCAAACCAGAGTAGAGAGCAATACATGAAGGCCTGTTTTCTCCACATTTTCTGTTAACTGGATCTAATGTACTTATTAGGCCCTGGAGGAGAAAACACTTGTTTTGTCCTTGGTGCCAGACAATTTTACTGAATGACCATGGCTAGGCTACTGTTATTTCTGAGGGTAGGTGGGAAAGTGAGAAACAGAGGGAGGAAGACAAACAGGCAGGCAGACTGGCTGGTTTCAAATACAGACAGCACTGGGAAAGCATTAGAGGGCTGTTATATGAAGATAGCCACATCTCTATCTTGCCTGTCCTCAGCAGTGACACTATACAGACTCTTCTGCATCTCCCTCTGCTGTAAAATATGAAAGGGTCCCTTTTGTAATGAAAAACTGAAACCGAAAAACAAAAACATGCCTGCTTGCACCTCCTGCTTATAGCCCCAGCATAATGCCACCTAAAGATAGCCTGATCCCATTATTCACTCTCTCCATTTGATTTCATAACTTTGCAGGCCACCTGACTGGCATGCCAAAAGTGAGTTTTGAGCCAAGTTTTTTAAAAGCTGTATTTG
Organism: Phrynocephalus forsythii; assembly: GCA_029282475.1. NCBI lineage: Eukaryota > Metazoa > Chordata > Lepidosauria > Squamata > Agamidae > Phrynocephalus > Phrynocephalus forsythii. The sequence continues at coordinate 98,495,512 of JAPFRF010000005.1, forward strand.
AAGACATTGTATGGACTTGCTCAGGACCCGTGCTGATAACTCAGGTGGCAGAATCTAAGACTCTGAAGAGACAAGCCCTTCCATTGGCAACCTCCAAGTTCCTCAGCAACAAATTACTAAGGGAAGGGTCAATCTGTTTGTCAAAACAGGAGAATTAAACAAGAGTTGGCATTTTTGCCTTCAGGGCCTTCCTTAGGCTAAGGGGGAACAGGATGTCATTGAGTTTGGCGGTGTCCTAGTTTCTCTGTGCCCTGAGGAAGACCCACAAGGCTGAAACATCACTTCTAATTGTTCTACAAATGACCTTTATCTTCTCTTTTGTTGCTCCAGATGCCACTGATATTGGGTCCTGCATGTTCCTTTGTGCAGAGGGCTGATGTCCTAAGCATTTTGCTTCTTGTTTCTTTTAAAATTATTTATTCCCTAGTTTTTCAAAAGGGGTTTTCTTCCTGACTTTCTTCCAGGATTCTTAAGCTACATATATAGATTATGAACAATATCAAATGATGTTTCTGAATTCAGAACTAAACATTTGCTTCATTTAAACATAAAAAACCCATAATAAAACTCCTTAAGGGGAGAGAACTCTAACCTATCCCTCCCCCTACAATGGGGGGGGGATTCACATGACCCCAATTATTTCATACTGAGCTCCATGTGAAGCTCTGCTTTGTGGGTAGCCCATTATTTACTTGGCTCCTAGACCATTCTGAAAGAAGAAGAAAAGATGGTCTGGGCACAAGTCTGGTAGTTAAGGAAGTGGTATCTTGGAAAAATCAGAACGAGAAAAAAAGTTATTCCTGCCATATTCATGAAAGCTTTGTACACTAACCACTCTTCCTGTCCCAGTTCTTTTCAGGTCAACTGTCTTGGCCTCAAGGGGCTTCACTCTTCTCTGGGAGCCAGAAGCACATTTGTTTTTTAAAAAAACCCCACAAACCCACAATGTCTGACCAGCAGGAAGACAGTTGCATGTGTGACACTCTGTACAATCACCCTTGGAGCCATTTCAACCTTTATTGCTGATTTTTTTTTCTGATCTTGTTTACTGGAATTAGGCCATTTACTTTAGAAACAGGGAAGAGGGGACTGTCCTTGGCCTTCTTGCTGTTTTGATCAACTTGTCAATTTGCTTTTTTTTTCCTATTCAGGGTTGCTTGTACATTATCGTCACAGTTCTCAGGTATTGTTCCATGAATAGGAACTGGCCAGAGCTTGTAAATTTTGCTTCTTTGGAAATAGCTTTGGACATAGTTCACTGGCAGGGAGTTGCGCTCCAACAAATGCAAATTTTCTGAGCTCTGGAGCTGTCTGAGTTTGGAAAGCCATGGTGGGGAAAGCTAAAAATGTGGGAAACTACTAAGTAATGAGAGATGACTTTCTGCTGTTCATTTTTAAAGCAGAAAGGAGCAGAGAGAAAAAGTTATCCTGCCTTCCAAGGCCTCCTCTGTGCCCCCTCTCAATAGAAGCCAGCCATTGCCTGAGAAGATGAGTACATGAGTAAGACTGGCTTCCAACTGTATATTGGTAAGGGAACTGGGCATCAGCTAGACACTTTTACAAACCCTATACAATGTCAGATTTCCAAAAGATTAAATGAAAAGGAAATGCTGTGGGAAAAGGCTAATGTAACTTCAAGCAGAAATTAAAAAGCAGCAGGAAATACCTAAGTTCATATCTTATACAGTGGTACCTTGTATAAAGGAATTAATTTGTTCCAAATGAAATTATGTTAAGCAAATTTTCCTTTATACAAATTTCCCATAGGAATGCATTGAAAACAGAGTAATCCCTAATTGTAACCATTTTTATGTTGTACGGATTCACCCCATAGATGATTTTGTCAAGCAAATTTCCCCATCTCCGGAATGTTTTATGTTGTACAGATTTTATGTTATACAAATGGTTTGTTATATGAGGGTCCACTGTGTATTTTGAAAAATATCAATTTCTCTATCCCCTTGAGATTTTGTTTAAAAATACACATTAATATGCAAACTATTTTCCAGCACATTTCTCCTAATATTCACACGAAATTTCCTGGCATAATACTTTTTAGTATCTTGTTTCCTGAAATATAATTATTTTTGTTCACATCTTTCCCTATTTTTTTGCATATATATATTGATTGGAGAACTGCACTGTAAAATTCTAAGACTATCAAACAATGACTATTTTTGCAGTGTGTATTTGTTTTGGAAATATGAATTTGATTTGCATTAAAATGTGAATTTAATTAATTTCTCCCTTCTACTTACTGAGAAAAAAAGGGGTGTGGTGGCTCAGTGGACTAAGGCTCTGAAAACTGTCGACTGCAAGGTTGGCAGTTCAGTGGTTTGAATCCCAGGTGCCACGCAATGAAGTGAGCTCCCGCTAATAACCCCAGCTCTGGCCAATCTAGCAGTTTGAAAGCATGTAAATGCAAGTAGATAAAAAGGTACCACCATAAAAAGTGGGAAGCTAAAATAGTATTTCCTTGCAGCCACGTGGCCACGTGGCCATGGACTTGCACAACACTGGCTCTTCAGCTTGAATACGGAGATGAGCACCACCCCTAGAGTCAGACAGGACTAGCACGCATGTGCGGGGGGAAACCTTTACCTTTTACTTCTTTTTTAAACTAACTGAGAAGCATTAGAAAGCTAAGAATTCACATATATCAATAAAACCTTGTCTAGAATATACAAGTATTTACATTTTCCACTCATCTTCATGGGCCCTCAATGGTTCTGATTGGAGAAAGAAAGAGTAATTTAGTGTGTCCCAATTCAGTGAGACAAGAGTATGGTGTTGAGGATTCCATGAGATTCCTCACATTTAGCCAAATGACACAAAGACCTGCCCACCATCACCAAATCTGTGCAATATATGGGTGTGGATAACTTGTGCCCTTCTTTTGTGGGAAGCAAAGCACATGAATATGCACATACACCTACAGAACACAGAAAGAAAGATTGATTGTTAATTGATCCTAGTCTTAAAGTCATTCACTTTTCACTACAATTGTACATGTTCTGCATAAAATGCAGCACAAACCTTTGCATAGTTCTTCAGATCAGAAGAAACGTGCTGTTCTTCTTCTTCTTTATCAATGAAGAAGAGACAAATAACGATTTGCATCCCTGCTTTGCAGCTCGTCATGTACAGTATATTGCTGTTTACATATAGGTTCCATTACAAATGCATTTATTATTCCTTTGGAATGTTTTGAGAAAAGAGCTAGACTTATATTTGACTTATGTAATCAAAATAACAGTTCTATAAAATTGACTTATTATTCCATGGACATTTTGGAAGTAGGTTTTAATAACTTCATTGTTGAGAAAGCTCATTTATTAAACAAATAGATACACATTTTTGGTAACAGCAAGAGCTGTTTTACACAGAAGGACTGATATGCTTGCATTTTCATTCTCTCAGAACCACAACACCCCCCTTCTCTCTTTTATAAATTTCTGAAGAGTAGTTTGCAATTGTTTCAATCGTGTTTATGTAAAATGATTTCCCAGTTAATTTCTGTCAATAATTCTTGGCTGGAAGCCATGTTTATCATCTGCTTTGCACAGCCGCTCGTTTCCAGTGATTAGGTTTACAGTTAGAAACATGTTTATCAAAACCACTGTTTTGAGGAATCTGTTTCTGGCATTATCTTTTCAACTGTCATTTCAGTGAGACTGAATATATGGCAGAAAAAAAGCAATAAAAACATTTGCTGTTGCTCAGCTGATTCCATCATTCCCATGCTTTCTTTTTCTTGCCTTATTCTGAAGGGTCACAGTAGAAAAGCTGAACTGTGTGTGTGTGTGCGTATGCATGCGCGCATGTGAATGTGTGTGTGTGTGGATGCACACACATTTGCATGCATGTGCAAGCTGAATAGCTCAAATTTTGCAAAATAACTAAAAACAGGTTTCATTTAAGTCAGTAGTACAGTGGTGCCTCGGATAATGATGGTAATTCGTTCTCCAAGGTTAGTTGTTATCTGAAACACGTCGTTATCCGAAATGCAGTTTCCCATAGGAATGAATGGGAAACCGTTTAATCTGTTCTGGAGCCTAGGAAAAAGGCACATACACCTGGTTATTTTTGCTCAAAACTCTTTAAAAAGTGCACTTTAAAGGTACAGATGCAATGTCACCTGGGATAACTTTTTTACTGATGCATGCTGGAAATTCATTATCTGAGGCAGTCCATAGGGAAAAATTCGTTATCCGAGGCAGCCCATAGGAAGATTTGTTATCCAAGGCAGCCTATAGAGAAAATTCATTCTCCAAGGCAGACCTATACCTAGGAATTGCTATTCGTTATCCAAGGCAGCCCATAGGGAAAATTCGTTATCAGAGGCAGCCCTATACCCAGAAATTTGCAGTTGTTATCCGAATTATTCGTTATCTGGGGCAGTTGTTATCCGAGGTACCACTGTATTTTGTTCTGAGCGGATGTGCCCAGGTTTGTTATAAGTTGATGATTGCTCTTTGGATTACAGTCTAACTCTAACGCAAAGGACTCTTCTTCCTGTTGTTAACATCTCTTTTCTTCCTCAGTTCCACTCTTTTAATTCCTTGCTGGCCACTGCTTGTCATTCCTTCACTTGGAGAAAGAATCTCTCTGTTTTCATTTTAAGTTTCAAAGTGCAGAACTACTGTTGTTGCTGCTCTTTCTGGCAGAGACGAGCAAGCTGAATCAAACAATACGCTGAGTTGAAAACGCACAACGTGCTCCTATAAATGCTGCCAAACCTATTTCTGGCTCTGCTCCAGACAGAACTGTGTTCCAAAATTGTGAAGGCCTTTTGCTGACAGCTAAGCTGCCAACCCTCTGCACATGAAGTAGCTATTTGCAAAGTGCTTAGGAATGTAAATACAGGGCCTTTGAAAATGCTGACTAGAAAGCGTTATCGTAGATGGCATAATGAACCTCTCTGTGAACAATGCATTTGGCAACCTGCTTTACTGCCTTGTGTTGGGTCTATTTTTATCTTTATCAGTTTGATAGATAAATGAGTGCACAAAGTAGGAGGAAAGGAATAAGAATGAGATTGTGGCTGTAACATTTGGATCTGGAATTGGCAAATTCCTGCACTATGGGTTTGGCTGAATACCAAGTGGAGGGGTTCCTCTGATAAGCAGAAAACATCTAGCAGTGGGCACAGTTTGCCTTCTGCAATGTGAAGCTATTAAGGTCTTCCTATATATGTGTATATGTTCTATACAGAGGTACAGTATATAAAATAACCTCATTAATTATGCCCACTGGTGTAATGTTGCCTTAGGCATCTCTTATTGCACACAAACTGCATGACTTGATGTGCAAAAGAAAATGCATACTCTGACTCCATAACCTGTGACAATCATTTGCTGAAAATTATACCACTGGCATTACACTGGCAGAAATATACAAGATTCTGGCCATTAGCTGCTGTGTCTGCCACACTTCACAACATATCATGTAAAATATGTTGCATGAACCAAGACATATGTGTAAGGGTCCCACAAATAGAATCCATGTGCTGCAAAAGAAGGTCACAGATCATACGGTGGGAGCAAACATGCACATAAAGGTGCATATATCAGATGTCAACACACAAAGCAAGCTACATAGAATGGGACGGAGTTGGCACAAGGTGTTTTGCTGAGTGAGCATGCTGCTTAATTACTGCCCCACAGTACCTAAAGCATTATCCGAGCAGTTTACAATTTAATTATGCAGGCTACCCCCCAAAAAAAAGCTGGGTGCTCAATTTACTAACCTCAAAAGGATGGAAGATTAAGTGAACACTACACTGGCTACCTGGAATTGAACCCAGAATTTTGGATGCAATACAGCAATTTAACCACAGTGCCGTGAGGCTCCTAGACTGAGAAAATAATATTTCTCCATTGTTAATAATGGGAGATAATATCATACCACAACTGGAGGCAACCAACTATTTAGGACATGATGCAGAGCCACATTTTTAGTCACCTTCCAAAACCTCTTGCCTGAGACTTCTGTCTCTGCCTAATGACAGGGCTGCCCTGATGGTGTTGTTCAAGGCTTCCTGAATATGTCACCTTGCATTTGAGACACACAGATATTAGCTTTATGGATGAATTACCTATGTGCATATTAATATTTGTATTATGGTTAGATTATTGTAACACAGGTATGGTCTGAAGGCTGTTGTGGTCTTATCACTTGATGGAGACCTGCGAGAATCCTAAAGTATGACACTCTTGAGTCTATCACTTATGCTGGCTCCGTGGACGGCTTGTCCCCCCGCGGAGCCGATTTGCCCCTCCCAAGGAGGGCGAGAGAGATGAGGCAGGACCCAGATGTCCTGCGGAGGCGGGGGGAGGAGCGCCCTATGAAGGGTGGCTCCTCCCCCCCGACCATCAGTCTGTTTCAAGCGGCGTTTGGAGGAGCAGCTCCGTCCGAACGCCGTTGGGCGTCGCCATTTTAGGGCTCTAAGGAGCCACGTGGCGGGCGCCATTTTTGTCGAGGCCGCGTTCGCGGCCTGTTTGCAGAGTGGCCGGCGGGCCGAGAAGAGAGAGAAGGCGGGAGTGGCGCGCCGCGAGCCTACCTGCCTGCGGGGTGGTCGGCTCGGCGGCGGCGCGGCGAGTCCGGCGGCCGCATCGGCGGCGGACCGGGGTGATCTGAGTGAGAAGGCCGGAGTAGGCCGGGCGGGGGCGGCGGGAGGCCGACCACCGGCCCGCCGACAGCACAGCCTATCCCCAGGCCTCGCTGGGAACGAGCCGCGGAGAGAGGAGGGACACAGGGTGGGGTGGGGGAGCAGGGTCTCTGTGTGGGTTGCACCCCTCCCCACCCCTGAGAACGTAGCGGGGACCTGCGAGGATCCTGGGAGGGCCCGGCAGGGGGTGGGGAAGGAGAAGAGCAGCTGGCCCGGGCGTGCTAGGCCAGTTAGGCTGGGTGACGTTGGCATCCAGGCCCTCCCAGGAAGACTTGGGGGTTGGAGAGCGAGCGATTGGCGATAAGCCTAAGGCCTGCTGCCTGGGGGAGAGGGCAGTTTACCCTGCGGCCCCGGGGTGACGGAGCCGGCATCCGCCTGTTATCCTTGCCTCAATACACCCCCGGCCTTCCCTCCCCCACCCCCACCCCTGCCCCATATAGCGGCCCCGCGCCCTGGCAGCTGCAGCCCATCTCTAGGGACCAGTCGTTGCCAAGGGAGCCCCGGCCACGCTCAGAAGCAGGAAGGAGCCATGGCTCCGGGTAAGGGCAAGCCACAACAGCAGGCGCCCAGCTCAGCCGAGGAGTCTGATGAGGAGCAGTGGCCCATATGGCAGCAGCTGGAGGCGAGGCTTCAGGCTTTAGAAGCTTCAAAGGGTATGGATAAGCCAGATGCCCAGTCACAGCAGGCCCCTAGAACCAGTGCCAGGCCAGCCAAGTCACGCAAGCGAGCACAGTTGAAAGAGAGGATTGCTAATATGTCTGCTCGCTTTGCAGCTCTGGAGCAACTGGAGGCGTTACCCAGTACATCTGCGGGAACCAGCGCAGCGCCTGCCACCGCAAAGCGGCCGCGACCAGCGCTGCCAGAGTCGGAAGAAGATGGGGGTGTGGATGCAGCCACGATGGAAGGGGTCCAAGCCCCCTACCTTCTGCGGAGACCGCGACCCCTAGTGAGTTGGCATGCGCGCCAAACCTGCGCCCACTATAACATGGCCTTGGCCGGGGGTTCTGCCCCGGCTGGGGCGGCGACACCTGCACACGGAGCGACCCACTCGTGGCCGGCTCAGTTCCCAACCACAGTGCTCCCAGCGTGGGGGCCGATCCCACCTGGATGCCTGGAGCGGCGCCCCCAGTGGTGGGGCTGAGACCGGGCCAGCCTACCTCGGCTATGGGAGGGATGGGGCTCTTGCAGCCGGGTCACCCGGGTGTCCCACCACAATGGCCACCCGGCCACCCAGTGGGCTGGTCGGGTGCTGGGCATATGGCAGGGGGTGGGCTGCCCTGGGTGGGCGCGGCGGCCGCCCCGGGCTACCCTGGGGTGGCGGCAGCCGCTATGCCCTACGGGGATTATGCATCACCATTCGGTCACCATTTGGCCCAGGCGACTAGGGAAAAGATTTGGAGGGGCGACTACGTGGACATTTTTAGTTTGCTCAATAGGGAACTGGATGTCAAGGAGCTGGACAAGGAAGACCCCCTGGATAAGGAGCGCAGGCTCAAGAAGAAGCCGGAACTCTCCTGGGCCGCCTGGTTGCCAGCATATCTAATATTCATGTCCCTCACACTACAAGCCCACCCTTGGCGGGCCCAGGCCCTGCTGAAGTACTTAGATATCATATACAGGGCTTTCGTAGATTACCCGGGACATTGCTGGCTGCTGTACGACGAGGAGTTTCGTCGCTGGGCGGCCCTGGACCCGTTTGTCCGTTGGGATGAGCCTCCCCCCACTCTGGCTGCAGTTTATGACCCCGAATAGGCCCCTGCTCGGGGATAGGTATGACAGTGGTCATACAATTAGGAAAGGACCAGCCAACACACCTGCCCGCGCTGCGGGCCAGCCGGTTCAAGTCCGGCTGGTCTGCTGGGATTACAATGGCCAGGGTGTCTGCAATAGGAAGCCCTGCCATTTTAAGCATGAGTGCTCAGTCTGTGGGGCCCAGCAACCAGCCACCAGCTGTAGTAGGGCCCGCCCACAGCAAGGCAGACCGCGGGATGGGGAGGGCCCAAGAAACCAGGGGGACCTGAGGCCACCCCCTGCGAAAGGGGCCCAGCCCAATTAGACTCGAGGTGTTGAGGCATTGGGCGGCGGAGTATCCAGACAGAGCTGCCGCGGTTTTCTTAGTTAATGGTTTTGAGTTGGGGTTTCATATTCCGTTCTATGGGGCCCGTATTCCCCGGTTGGCAGAGAACTTGAGATCTCTGGAGTTGGCAGAAGGGGTGGCCAGGGAGAAGATACGCAAGGAGGTCAGGGAGGGCCGTGTACTCGGCCCTTTCCAAGACCCGCCTGTGCCCAACCTGAGGGTGTCACCGATTGGTTTGGTGCCCAAGAAAGCACCGGGTGAGTTCCGCTTGATACATCACCTATCCCATCCCGCTGGGGCTTCCATCAATGACAGCATACCGCTGGAGATGTGTTCAGTTAGGTACACGTCCTTTGACACCGCAGTGCGCATGGTGCGCGCCTGCAGTCCGGCGGCGGAGATGGCGAAATGCGACATTAAGTCGGCCTTTCGCCTGCTACCCGTCCATCCCCTGGATTTTGAGCTCCTGGGTTTCAGGTTTCAGGGCCAGTTCTATAAGAATAGGGCCCTCCCGTTTGGTTGCTCCGTGTCCTGCACCATTTTTGAGGTGTTCAGCCCGTTCGTAGAGTGGCGGCTTCGCCATGTTACGGGGTGGGACAGCACGGCCCATTATTTAGACGACTACCTGTTCTGTGGCCCGGCAGGCACGGACAGGTGTCGGAGCTTGTTGGACCGGTTCCAGGCATTGGCAAGCGAATTGGGCCTACCACTGGCGGAAGAGAAGACAGAAGGGCCCAGCCAGGTGATCACCTTCCTGGGGATCGAGATCGATACCAGGGAACAGGCTTGCAGGCTGCCCCGGGATAAGCTATTGGCCCTACGGGCCAGGGTGAGCCTGGCCCACCAGCGCCGCAAGATTTCCCTGAGGGAGCTGCAGGAGCTCGTGGGTCACCTTAACTTTGCTTGCAAAGTTGTGGCCCCAGGGCGCGCATTCTTGCGCTGGCTGTGCGCGGCTATGGGGGGACTGCGCAAGCCCACCCATAGGACGAGAGTGACGGCGGAAATGCGGGAGGACCTGGCAGTGTGGGGCCTTTTCCTGCAGGAATTTAATGGAGTCTCCTTCTGGCAGGAAGAGCTCCGAATGGGTGCCCAGTTCCTGGTCCACACTGACGCTGCTGGGGGCCAGGGGTTTGGCATCTACTGGAGGGGGGAATGGTGCAGGGGGCCATGGCCACAGGCTTGGCAGGCGGAGGGCGTTACCAGGGACCTCTCTGGAGTTATTCCCTATCTGGGTGGCCCTTTACATCTGGTCGGAGGCCTGGGCCAACTCGGTAGTGCACTTCTGGTGCGACAATCAGGCAGTGGTTTACATCATCAATAGCATGATGTCCCGTTCCCCCCGGGTGATGAGGTTGGTCCGGGCTTTTGTCTTGAGAGCGTTGCAATTTAACATCGTGGTGCACGCTCGTCATGTGCCGGGGATCGAGAATGAGATCGCTGATGCTTTGTCCCGCCAACAGGCCAAGCGTTTCTGGGCCCTTGCCCCAGAAGCGGCCACACTGCCCGTGGAGATCCCGCCGGAGGTATGGCAGGTTGGCGCGCCGAGGCTGACGGAGCTCTTCGCGGCTCCGTCGCTCCCCGGACGCAGCGGGGTTACGCTGCAGTGATGGGGGAATTTACAAATTTTTGGGACGAGCAAGGCATGGCCCAGCTTTGGCCCCTATCCATTGAGCACCTGCAGAGGTTCCTAGTGTATTTGCACCGCAAGGGCGGCGCCTGGTTCCCTGCAAGGGAAACTGGCCGCCCTTGCGTTCTTCTCCAGGCTCAGGGGACACCCGGACACTACGAGGGACTTCCGGGTGTGGGGCATGGTGGCAGGCTGGGGGAGAGTCCCGGACGCCCGCTTCCCACTCTCGCCGCAGCTGCTGGAGCGCATGAGCGCCAGCTGGCCGGGGGTGTGTGCGGATAGTTATGAGGCGTCCTTATTCAGGGTGGCCTCTCTACTGGCCTTCTTCGGTGCCCTGCGCGTCAGCGAGCTGGTGGCAGCGAGCGGGCAGGACAAATCATTCACAGCACTCTGCATGGCGGATATCCGTCTGGCGGAGGGGACCCTGGCTGTGCGGATTAGGAGGTCCAAAACGGACCAGAGGGGAAAGGGGGCTGAGATAGTGCTAGGCCCGTGCTCTGTGGGGGGAATATGCCCGGTGGCGGCCATGAGGGAATACTTGACCCAGCGGGGCGCGGGTAGGGGGTACACCTTTATCCATCAGGATGGAGGCCCTTTGACCAAATTCCAGTTTGCAACCCTGACCAGTAGGGTTTTGGGGACCCTAGGGCTGGGGGCGCTCAGGTTTGGGACTCATTCATTTCGGATTGGGGCGGCGTCGACGGCCGCAGCGGTGGGATATGATGAGGGATCTATCCGACGGCTTGGGAGGTGGGCATCCCATTGTTATAAGAGATATGTGCGGCCGTTGCCGGCGCTTTAACTTGTTGTTTTGTTTCCCCAGGACCAGAGGGCCGCGCCTGCAGGGCGAGAGTTATATTTGTGGGGCACAGTTATGTATACTGGGCAGAGAAATACGCCCGCAGATCTGGATGGGGACCAAATTTGGGGCTAGGTAGCCGGGCTACGATTGAATGGTGGGGGGAAAGGGGAATGAGGTGGCGGGAGTTCCTTGGGGCGGCAATGACTGCGGCCCGGGGCATGCCACCGGATTTCCTCATGATTCACTTGGGGGGAAATGATCTGACGAGCCAGACGGGCAAATCCCTAATTTTGGAAATTCTGAGGGACTTGGCGGCTTGGAAGGCTCGGTTCCCGGCCTCAAGAGTCTTGTGGTCAACTTTGATACCACGGCAAGTGTGGCGGGCAGACTGTGACCCACAAAAGCTCAACCGCTCCAGGAAAGGAGTGAACCAGGAGGTTTGTAGGGTGGTCTGCAGGGAATTTGGGGCGGTTCTGGGCCACCCTGAGTTTAATGTCCGCAGGAGGGAGCTCTACAGAGCGGACGGGGTGCACCTGACGGATGTGGGCACCAAGTTGTTCCTGCGAGATTTGCGGAGGGGCCTGGCGGTGGAATTGGCGGCTGGTGGGTGGCTGGGGCCATAGCAAGGCTAGGCCTACGGCTGTGGTGGCTAAAAGCATGGAGGGCAGCAGGGAGCCTACAATTGACAGCTAAAACCCAAACGCCCCTTCACCACAGCACTGCGGGCCAGGAGGTCTCGGGGCTGGGGTGGGGGAGGGCAAACGCCTCCCTGTGCTGGGCATTACCCAGGAGGGAGAATAACAGGCAGGGAGGAGGAAACCAAATTAACTGGCCTGGGGGGTGCTGTCGGACGACGGCACCACCTGGGGGTTGATGGCTCGCCTGAAGCTGCCCGGTTGGAGGGGTCCTGGGAGACCCCGGGGTTCCAACCAAAGGAATAGATGCCCGCCCCCTCCTGTTGTTGTTGCATTGTTGTCTGTTAATAAAGTGTGCCCCAGTTACCCCCAAAGCACTGTCTCGCCTCGTCATTCCAAGTGGGGGGGCAATGCTGGCTCCGCGGACGGCTGGTCCCCCCGCGGAGCTGATTTGCCCCTCCCAAGGAGGGCGAGAGAGACGAGGCAGGACCCGGATGTCCTGCGGAGGCGGGGGGAGGAGCGCCCTATAAAGGGTGGCTCCTCCCCCCCGACCATCAGTCTGTTTCAAGCAGCGTTCCCCACCCACCCACCGCGTTAGGGCTAGTGTGAGTTCACCTGGTCACCTATTTTGGGTCCGGATAGGAATTTTTGACCCGCACTCTAGATTGGCCGTTGAGAGCGGGGATTTTTCGCCTATCCCACACTGGTTCCTCGAGGTTTGAATGTTATGGAATGGTTTATTGGTCACACTATGGCGGCTAAAAGCATGGAGGGCAGCAGGGAGCCTACAATTGACAGCTAAAACCCAAACGCCCCTTCACCACAGCACTGCGGGCCAGGAGGTCTCGGGGCTGGGGTGGGGGAGGGCAAACGCCTCCCTGCGCTGGGCATTACCCAGGAGGGAGAATAACAGGCAGGGAGGAGGAAACCAAATTAACTGGCCTGGGGGGTGCTGTCGGATCAACCTGGGGGTTGATGGCTCGCCTGAAGCTGCCCAGTTGGAGGGGTCCCGGGAGACCCCGGGGTTCCAACCAAAGGAATAGATGCCTGGCCCCTCCTGTTGTTGTTGTATTGTTGTCTGTTAATAAAGTGTGGCCCAGTTACCCCCAAAGCACTGTCTCGCCTCGTCATTCCGAGTGGGGGGGGGCAAAGAATGATAAGCTATAAAATTCCATATAAGCTTGTATACAGAGCAGGGCAATGAAATAGGACCAAATTGAGCTTTCATATTTCTTGGGTTAATGGGAATATCTGATGTGCTTTCCTTGAGCTATTGGCAAATGTTTTGCCTTTGCAAGCAAGCAACATTGTTGTTGTCCAGTGGTTCAGTCATGTCCGATTCTTCATGACCCCATGGACCAGAGCTCGCCAGGCCTTCCTGTCTTCCACTGCCTCCCGGAGTTTGGTTAAATCCATACTGGTTGCATCGATGACACCGTCCAACCATCTCATTCTCTGCTGTCCTCTTTTCCTTTTGCCTTCGATCATTCCCAAAATCAGGGACTTTTCCAAGGAGTCCTCTCTCCTCATGAGGTGGCCAAAGTACTGGAGCTTCAGCTTCAAAACCTGTCCTTCCAGTGAACATTCGGGGTTGATTTATTTCAGGATGGATAGGTTTGATCTCCTTGCAGTCCAGGGGAGTCTCAACACTCTCCTCCAGCACCACAGCTCAAAAGCATCAATTCTGCGACGATCAGCCTTCTTTATAGTCCAGCTCTCACTTCCATAGTTTTGACCATCCTGACCTTAGTTGGTAAAGTGATGTCTCTGCTCTTTAGGATGCTATCTAGGTTTGCCATTGCTTTCCTCCCAAGCAGCAGGCATCTTTTTATTTTGTTGCTGCAGTCGCCATCTGCAGTGATCAAGGAGCCCAAGAAAATAAACTCTGTCATTGTCTCCATTTCTTCCCCTTCTATTTGCCACGAGGTGATGGGACCGGTGGCCATGATCTTAGTTTTTTTGATGTTGAGCTTCAGCCCATTTTTTCACTCTCCTCTTTCACCCTCATTAAGAGGTTCTTTAATTCCTCCTTAATGCTGAAACACATATGAACAATATGGCATTTTGAGTACTGGTACAGCTTAACCCAGATGCTTAGATGCCCTACGCACATCTGATCTCGCCTGATTTCGGAATCTAAGCAGAGTCAGCCCTGGTTAGTACTTGGATGGGAGACCTCCAAGGAATACCACGTGCTGTAGGCGCCTGGAGTAGGAACTGGCAAGCCATTCCAGTATTCCTGCCAAGAAAACTCCATGGACATGGAGTCACGAAGAGTCAGTCATGACTGTAATGATACAACACACACACAGCTTAACCCATACAAAGCACTTCCTATTTAAACATGGATACCTCTGAAGATCATATATGGGAGAAGTGAGCAAAATCTGAGCAAAGTCTGTTTTGATTACCTTGATCTCAGTTGGCAGCACTTCTGTGATCTCCCCCATCCTAACACAAAAATGATGCCTAAAAAGCTATCTCCTTTATATTGTATAATAAGCTAATTCTAATAAAAAGTGATTGATTCCAATGGTTACATCCTATTTATTTATTTATTTATTTATTTATTTATTTATTTATTTATTTATTTATTTATATAAAATAGTTCTATCCCTCTTTTCTCCCTGAAAGGACCCAAGACAGCTTACATCATAAAACTGTATTTAAAAGCTAAAAACAATAAACATACAAATATTTTTATAAATAATTAAACCAATATTACAGTACTGTATATTAAAGCAATACTAAGATAAATATTAAAATAAACTTAAAAGAGAGCACAAATTAACCCTCCTCTTTTTTTTTTCCAGAGTGTTGATTGTTCAGACACACATCTAAAATATGTGCTTTGTGATATTTTATGATTAGCAAACTTTATAGGGATAAAGGAAAGACACATTTATACTTATACTTATTTTTAAAGTGTCCTTTGCATGGAAAGGTAGAGCAACTCATTTGCTTTGATGAATGATATTAGAGAAGAATCCAGACTGGTGAACGATGGTGTATTGCAGTTGCCTTCCTAATATCTTTCAACTATGAAAGGTTGTTCTATAACTAATCTAGCAAACAGCTTATTCAGACATGTGGTACTCCGGCAGATGTTTTTCACACTTATTCACAGTCAGACTCTGAGCCTGTTTCTACTTCTTTCAGTCTAAAGATAATTGTTCCCCTCCCTGTTTCTTGATCTACCTCTCCGCCTTTGAACAACCCCCCCCAAAAAACACCATCAATATTTCATAAACGTATAGTGACAAATGTATTTTAATGTGGTCCGCAGAGGACTCGAGATTGATTGGCCTCTCAGAAATATGACACGTTTCAAAGTAGGATATTCATGCAGCGTTTTAGTGCCTACATTAGTCAGAGAGAAGCGGCACCTAAATTTATCATAGTTATGGCTTTCTCGGTATCTATTTTCTTTTAGCCACTGACAGCAAGTATCTGAATGGCCTGTATTGATTGGTTTTGTGACTAGGTCTTCAAAATGTGTAGGCTGCAGGAGGTTTTCAGATCAAATTAAGCCTTTGCTTCGTGGAGTTGCTGTGTTAAAGTACAGCTCAAGTACAGGGAAACTCAGCTACATTCATGCTGATTTTCATTCACAATGTTAGGCATACAGGAAGGGAGAGTGGTTATCACCTAATCATTCTGCAGGTTAACTTGCCTTCAGTGATCCAGGGTGAACTTCAAAGTTTTAAAAAGATGGGATGTAGTGCTAATGGTCTTGGTTGTTGCTCTAGCTAATGAACCACCATGTGGTCTAGAAGAAACCCACTGCTGATGGAGTTGCTCACTGATTCTTGGGTGGTCAATTCTAGGTCATTAACAACCATCATAGCTCAAATTTGTACTCTAAGTGAATTGGCATCTCATCATTTTAAAAAAAATTGTGGCAACCAAGGTCAGACAATATGTTTATGGAATGTGATTCTCTATAGTTGTTGAATCAGGGCCCTACACAGCAAGCACTTTTCTTCTGTGTCCATCTTTGGTGTTTCCAAAAGAATTGGTTTACCATTACATTCTCCCCATCACTCTAGTACCCCCATTGTGCTTTGCAGCTGCTAGGGCCAGATTAACTAAAAGAGGCCATCAAGACCTGGAAAGCTTCTAAAGCTTACCTGTTGCATAAGCTGAGGTGAGAAGCAGCCAAATAACCAGTTTCCTATTTTATTTAAATTTATCAGACTGATTACAATCAGCGTCATAATGTAGTTGCTCAAATGGTCCACTGGAATCTGTGTCAGAACTATCATCTGCCCATAGCAAAGAACTGGTGGGATCATAAGCCTGAAATAATGATTGAAAATGAGCATGCAATTTTACTTTGGGACTTCCATATACAGACAGACAGGATTTTGGAGCATAATAAAGCAAAGCAAAGTGGTCTGCTTATATATTGCCCCATACCACTCCAAGTAGTCTTTGGGCGCTTTACAGTTGTAATTATAGTATGCAGGCTACACATTGCCCCCCCCAGCAAGCTGGGTACTTATTTTACCAACCTCAGAAGGATGGAAGGCTGAGTCAACCATGAGCCTGCTACCTGGGGTCGAACCCCAGGTCGAGAGCACAGTTTTACCTGAAGTACGGCTGGGTGCGATGCTTAAAGATCTAAGCAAGTGTTTAGAAGAAATTGGAGTTGGCAAAGTCACCATCAGTCAGCTGCAGAAGGCCACCTTACTGGGATCTGCTCGCATAATTTGCCAATATATTCCAAGCTTTCTAAACACTTGGGAAGCGTTCGACTAGTGATTTGTAAAACAAAGTTCAGTGTAGTTATCTTGTTTGCTGTGTGGTGGTGGTGGTGGTGGTGGTGATGATGATGATGATGATGATGATAATAATAATAATAATAATAATAATAATAATAATAATAATAATAATAATAATAATAATAATAATAAATAATAAACTTTATTTTTATGCTGCCTTTCTCCCCAAAGGAATCCAAGGCAGCTTACAACTGTAATTCAATACAATACAGCTTGTATAACATAAAATTTGTACAACATAAAAAATTCCGGAGATAGGGGAAATTTGCTTAACATAATCGCCTATGGGGAAAATCCGTACAACATAAAAATGGGATCACTCCCTCTTCAATGCATTCCTATGGGAATTTGTATAAAGGAACATTTGCTTAACATAATTTCATTTGGAATGAATTAATTCCTTTATATAAGGTACCACTGTACTATAAAAGCAATACTATATGATAACAATACAAATACAATAGTATAAAATATTTAGAAAATACTATAAAAACAATACTAAAAACAACTGGAGCAGCAGATTTTTAAAAAAGATCTCCAGCCAATAAGATTTTAAAAATTAAGATGTTATAAACATTTTAAAAATGCTGGAGGTTCAGAAGGCTTGCCTAAATAAAAAAAGCCTTAAGACCTCATTTAAATGTTTCCAGGGAGGAGGCAGTTCTCAACTCAAAGGGCAAGGAATTCCATAGTATTGGTGCCACTACTGAAAAGGCCCTGTTTCTTGCCACCTCTCACATCTCTCTGGGCGGTAGTACATGTAGAAGGGCCTTCTGTGATGACCTAAGGGGATGGACTGGATTATATGGAAGCAGGCGGCCTCTCAGATCTCCTGGTCCCAAACTGTATAGGTCTTTAAAGGTCATAGCCAGCACCTTGAACTGGGCCCAGAAACGAATAGGCAGCCAATAGAGATGGGCACGAAATGAGTGATTTTTCATTTTTGTTTTTGTTTTTTTGTTTTGTTATGTAACAAAAACGAAATGAATTTTTAAAAAACAAAACGAAAATGAAAACGAAATGACCAAATTTGCCGTGTTTTTCGTTTTCGTTGCAGCAGATGCATTGAACTAAAAGAATGCTAACGAAACAGCAATTTTTTGTTTTTGTTTTCATTTTTTTGTTTCGTTACCTAACGAAACGAAAATGATTTTTTTTTGCAAAAAACATCACAAAAACGAAAACGAACCGAAATGGACCCCTAAACGACCAAACGACAAACGAAACACCATTTTTTTGAGTCATGCCCATCTCTAGCAGCCAATGCAGTCACTGGAGATGCGGCAGAACAGAGTCATACTGCTTAGCTCCAGTAACTACATGGGCCGCCACACTCTGTTTCCAAACCGTCTTCATGGGCAGCCCCACACAGAGCGCATTTCAATAATCTAATATTGATGTCACTATGGCATGGATCACCATGGCCAGGTCTGTGTGATCTAAGTATGGCCACAGCTGGCGCACCAGCCAAAGTTGGGCAAAGCCCCCCTTGGCCACAGCCACTACCTGAGAGTCCAGGAGCAGCTCTGTATCCAGGCAGACCCCAAACTGCGGACCTGCTCCTTCAGGGAGAGAGCAACCTCCATTCAGAGCAGGATGATATTCCAGCACCCACATTGAAGCTTTCCAAACTAGGAGAACTTCTGTCTTGTCTGGATTTAATTTCAGCTTGTTAGCCCTCATCCAGATCCCCACTGACTCCAGACAGAGCTCCAGGACTTCAAACCCCCCCCCCCCGGAATCTGGGGGAAAGGAGAGATATAGCTGGGTGTCATCAGCACCCCACTCCAAATCCCCAGATGACCTCTCCCAGCAGTTTCATATAAATGTTCAATAGCATGGGTGGACAGAACAGAATCCTGTGGGACCCCACATTTCAAAGGCCAGGGTGCTGAACAGGTGTCCCCCAGCACCACCATCTGGGACTGATCCTCCAAGTAGGAGCGGGACCACTGCAAGACAGTGCCTATAGCTCCCAACTCAGCCAATTGGCCCAGAAGGACACCATGGTTGATGGTGTCAAAAGCCATTGAGAGGTCCTGCAGGATCAACAGGGATACATTCCCCCTGTCTAGTCCCCGGTGTAGATCACCCACCAGGGTGACCAAGGCAGTTTCCATCACATAGCCTGGCCTGAATCCCAATTGAAAAGGATCTAGATCAGTGATGGCGAACCTTTTAGAGACTGAGTGCCCAAACTGCAATTCAAAACCCACTATTTTTTTGCAAAGTGCCAATACAGTAATTTAACCTGTATACAGGTGGTTATGAAAGGGCAATGTCAAGTGCCCACAGAAAGTGCTCCAAGTGCCACCTTTAGCTCCCGTGCCACAGGTTCACCATCACTGATCTAGATAATCCCTTCCTTCCTTCCTTCCTTCCTTCCTTTGGGAAGGAGGCAGTGGCCAAGGCAAACTGGGGCCCCGCCTTGCCTCCTGGGCAAGATGGGGAGCAGCCACCACAGCAGGGGCAGTGAGACTGGTGCCACCACGCACGGATCCGCCCATGCACCCTGGCCATTGTGCCCTCACTGCGACCCAGAGGGAAAGCCACCTCCTCTCCTGGCCCAGCCTGGTTTGGTGCACTGCAAGTGAAGGAGGGAGGGAGCAAGGGCTGGAAAGGAGGGAGGAGAGGCAGAAAGGCCTGCCCAAAGCCACACACTATCCACTCACTGGCCAAGCTGAGCTGCGGCACTCTGTCGGCTTTCAGGTACACCTTTCACCAATCGAGGACAAAAAGAGCGAGCGGGAGGAGCCATTGTGATCTTCGTCTGGCCTGGAGGTCTCCCTTCCTCCCTCCTTCACCACTCATGGGGGTCACCTCCCCCTGCCCCTCCATTGAAGTGCACCAGAGCAGGAGGTGCAATGAGGAGCCCTCCCTGCCCCTGACTCGATGTGCAGAGAAAGACACTGGGCTTGGAGGAATTCCTTTGGGGGACTACAAAGCCCAGAATCCAAGAGCCCTCCCCTGTGCCTTTGCCCACCCCCATGCCTCACCAGCCATCCACCCACCCACTGATTGTCCACATGCGAAGGCTGAAGTTGCGCCTGAGGACATAGAAGGAAGGCACAAAACAGGGAGACCTGACAACCCCCTGGGCAGGGTTCTGCAATTTCCGGCGTGCCAGATTCAGAATCCTGGGGAGCCGGAGCCGGCCCACGGGTGTAGTTTGAGGACCCCTGCTGTAAGATTTAGCAGTAGAAGAGGTGAAAGCATCATGGGATCTTAGTGGACCAGAAGAGAAACATGAAGTATATCACCCATATTGAAGGAAGAAAAAGGACTATTTATTTACTAGCTCTGCTTATGCTACACAACAGGATTGAAGCTGGCCTGTTTTGGTCAGACATCAGCTGGTGTTTGTGGACTCGACAATTAAAGAAGAATATAGGCAGGCTTGAGCATGTTCGGAAGAGGAAGCCAAGATAGTAAAGGCTCTGAAAACTAAGACTTTGGAGGACCAGAAGTGGGAGATGGAAGTATTTACTGAGTAAAATAAGTTATATGGTAGTTTGGTAGCTATCTTCAAATATTGGAGGTGTTGTCACATGGACGGTGGAACAAGTTTGTTTTCTGCGGCTCCAGAGAGATTGTGACTGAACCATTTTACGATGGCATAAGCTGCTTTGAAAAGTGGTCACTGTCCTTCATTAGTGATTTTCAAAATAAGGTTTGTATAGCCATCTGTTGTGAAGACCAAGACTGGACTTCCTGTTTCAACATAGAATGCTTGGACTCATTATCCTTTGAGATAGCTTCTAGATCTATTTTTATTTATTCAATATTTTATTTATTCAAATATGTTTTGCTTGCCCTTGTCATTGTAAAGAATCCACGATGGTTCACATAATTAAAAGACAACATTTGAAGCTAAAAACCAGTAAGTGTGTGTTTTGTGGTTCTATGACTTGAAGGTTCAAGCCACCTTGCCTCCTCCAAAGCCATGCATTGTGTAAAGCGCAGCTGCCTCACACAGCGAGACATGCAACAAAAGACAGAGGCCACAAGTAAGCTGGAAGGGGTTTTTCCTCTTGGTGTGTTAATACTCAGTATCTGTTACTTACAGGGTGAGAAGTGATTCTTAATCATCCGACAAATGAAGTGATATTATTTTGACATTTTGCCAGATGGCATGGTTTCTGGTTCTTTTTTCCCCCAATTGCTATTTTGCAAGGAGTTGATTCAGGGGAAGATGGGAGGAAGGGCAAACCAAGTAAGCAGGAGTGTTTGAAATCTGCATATGCCTATGCATTTTGTGTGTATCCTCCTCCTTGCCCCCATTTGCTGCCAGGCATGAAGTGGGTAGGGAAGCATGACAGAGCTGTGTTCAGTGTCATTCATCCCTAGAGCCTCTGACAATGAGTGAGGCTTAAGGAAGAAGCTGGGAAGAGAGAGGTGGGGATGATCTTGGTGCAGTTTTGAATAATTCATGCACATTGCACCCCTTTTCCTGTTCACTGCCTTTAAGAGCAAGATCCAAACTATTCCTAAAATCACATTCTTCATTGTTGCAACAAGAAGGAAAGTAATTGTGGAGTACATTTTCATTGAGTACTATCATTTTCTAACCATACAGGGAGTTTTGTTGGATTTTGGGATTCTGTAAAATGGGAAATATTTTATCTCTTATGAGCTGCTGGTTACATGATACATAACTTGAAGTCTCATTTCCCAATAAGTGACTCTGTAGAACCAACAGGGGGGATTTACTTTGATATCATTTTGAATTAGTAGCTACTCCAACTCCTTTATCCATCTGAAGTGAAGGAAACCCTGTTTATTCAATAAAACAAGACAATTCCAGTTGTGTGATCTGCCCTACCTCCCCTTCAAACAAAATACCAAAATAGACTCCAAGCTGGAGCATTTAATTGGGGAAATCTCTGGTACAAGAACCAAGCCAATGGGAAGTGACTAGAATATGTCTAAGAAAGAGTTAAATTTCATTACACCTTAACGGAAAGAGTTACAACACATTCAAAGCAAAATAGTAATGGAAAATATAAAAATTATAGACAGGTCTCAGACCAAAGAAATAATAATGGTGCAAAAAACAAGATGCAGCCATTTTGGGATAACCATCATAGCCAGAACAGAACTGTAATCAAAATGAATACTAACTCAGTACTATCTTCATTCTACTCACAGCCATCTATCTCCTCCCCCATTGTCCTGGAACCCATTCCCATGTCCCCAGACAAAGAAAAGAAAAAGGCCAACGAGATGCTAAGGAAGATCTTGCTGTAATTTAAAAAAATTTCAGTGAACTTGTTTGGCTGAAACCAGTGAGGCATCAGCTGAAACATTTCTGTGTTAATCTTTTCCAGCCCTTCCATGTACAGTATGCATGTTGCTGCAGAACACCACCAATTAATCCACTGTCATGATAATCCTCTATTTACAGGGTTTCTTTGCAGCCATGCTGGCCACATGGCTATGGACTTGCACGACATTGGCTCTTCAGCTTGAATACAGAGATGAGAACCACCCCTAGAGTCAGACATGACTAGCACGCATGTGCGGAGAAAACCTTTACCTTTTAAAAATCCATCCACCTGCCTACTTAACTGATGCCAGAGCTAACATCATAAGTGGGTGTTCTTCAGGATCTCTCGCTAGGTCCATTCCCCCTTTCTGATTTCAGCCACTTCAGTAGATGGGAACCATAGAATCATCATGTGTACACTGTAGCATAGGCACAGGACAATAGACTTTAGTATAGGGTGGTGGTGGTGAAAGGGTAGACCCTTGGAAACCAGTACTCAATTGACTAAACTTGAATTGAATTTTGAGATGAAAGTTTCCATGTTCTTTTAGTGGGAAGCATTTAGTACCAAGTTGAATTTCATATCTTACAACCTGCCTTATTAAAATATATATTATGCCTTTATGAATTTTTAATAAGAAGCACTTAGTAAAGTCTGCATAATAGACTCTATCAAGCTTACATTTTGAGCTGTTTGATGAACTCATTCATGGGTTTCATATGAAGAGTGAAGTCTGGTTAGGTAGAAGAATCCTATTGGAATGGAATAATGATGAATTGATTATTAATTGCCTTCAAGATAGACAGCTGGCTCTGATTCATGTCCCTTTTAATTCAACGCCACTTAAATGGAGAAGAAAAATGACTTGTATTTTATTCAATAGTGTCATCCCATGGGAATATGAGGAGGCCTTTGGGTCTCCTTAGGTACCAGTATATGTAGTACTTTCATTAGTAGCTATGAACATTGGTCTATGGGAGCATTTTTATATCTCTTAATAGAATGAGAAAATTCCTCTTTCTTTCTGGAGTTCTTTTTATTAGTGGAATAAAATGATTTTTGGACTGGGTTCCAGGCTTTTGAAGGAGCTTGTCTGTAGTTCTGGATATGCATATATGCATCATCATCATCATCATCATCACCACCACCACCACCACCACCATCATCATAATCAACAACAACAACAACAGCAGCAGCAGCAGCAGCAGCAACAACAACAACAGATTGGCTAAAACATTAATCTGTTATATAATGCCAGTGTCTTGTATTTTCAAATACTACTGCTACTACTAATAAATGAAATGCTGCAGTTGTAAACAGGACTGCTTTTTGTTAAGTGGAATTATGCACTGACTTAAGTTAAAAATGGAATGAGAAGGCCCACTGGATCAATGGAGCTTACACTGAAATTGATTCAATAAATCCCATCAGATTCAATGGAGTTACTCTAGCAGCAACTTGGTTTCAGCAATGAAAGACCATTAAAGGGATGACTTAGCAAACTGGTTCCTTTCCACAGTCTATAGAAGGAAAAAACTAAATGGAGACAGTATACTTTATCAGAATGGAAAATAGTCCATATTTCCCCTGCTATACAGTTTTTCCCAAGGCAGTAATTATAAAATGTTAGTTATATTGAGAAAATCCAAAATATGTTTTGATGTTTACTGATTGCAATGTTTTTTGTTTAGTTTTGTGCATATGGTTTTCCCTTAATTTATATAATGAGGCCCTTTTCTATCCTGAGTGCTATCTTTTATGAAAAGGAACAATAAAGCTTGAACCTGCAGTCTTCAACATGCAAATGAGCTAAAGGCTTATTTATTTATTTATTTATTTATTTATTTATTTATTTATTTATTTATTTATTTATTTTCACCCCACCTTTTTTCTTACAAAGGACCCAAGGTGGTTTACATCATTAAAAGACAATATTTAAAATACCACAGTATAGAGATGGGCACGAAACGAACAATTTTTCGTTTCAGTTTTCATTTTTTTGTTTCATTACACAACAAAATGACAAACGAATTTTGTCTCTTAAATGAAACGAAACGAACAGAAACACCGGAAATTTTGTCGTGCATTTTGTTTCCTTTACTGCAATATGAGTGAATTGCTTAAAATGCTAAAAAAATCACAAAAAATTGAAATTAATCGTAATGAAATGGTAACAAAATGAACGAAAATGAAAATGAACTTTTTGCAAAAATTCACAAAAAATGGAAATGAATCAAAATGGACCCCCAAAGGACAAACAACAAACAAATGCCATTTTTTTTATTCGTGTCCATCTCTACCACAGTAGGTATATAATTACAATATTAAGAAGAATCACACAAATACCCTGCTGAAAATGATAAATGCAGCAGCAGCACCAAAACACATTCAAAGCACTAAGGCAGAACAATCCATTTAAAACCTCCACCCAGGCAGCCAGTCACAAAGGGAAACCCTATCTAAAGAGAGAGATCTTTGCTTGAGGAAGAACAGCAAAGATGATGATGACACTCTGGCCTCCCATGGGAGGGAATTCCAAAGTCTAGGAGCAACAGGGTGTCCTGCATCTCTTCCAAATGCATCTGGGAGGGTGGTGGAACTAGAGAAAAGCATGCCCTGATGATCTTGGGAAAACCCAGGCAGGGGCATAAAGGGAGACACAGTTAGATAGCTTGGACACAAGCCTTTTAGGGTTTTAGAGACAGCAATGTGAATTGTGCCTGGAAATGGATTAGAAATGGGCCAATCAGGGCCTCTAGACTCTATGCAATATACTGAAGTACACACATAGAACATTTTCACAAACTGGGTCAGTGTGCATAGGGTGTGTTATCAGGAATTGTCACAGGTTGCTCGGTGTGTTTGGAGGCGCTAGCGTCAATGGATCTGCAATCTCCTTCTTATATCTCTTCAGTAACTGGATTCTGTGCATACCATGTGAACCAGTTTATAATGCAATCGAGCCGATGGTGGAGGCAGAGAGTAGAAACTGGAGAACAAAAAGATGGGAGAAATGGATCATGAAAGCTACTTCATTTAATGCTTTATCAGGAGTATTAATGGCCTTGTAGAAGGAAAAGGTAGAATTTTGAAGATGAATACCCTCTCATGAAATTACCTTGAAGTGAAAAACAAAACCCCAAAATACAAGATAAAAGTAAGGCAAATGATCCAAGCACACTCTGCTCCATGCTAGGTTGGTCCAAGTCACTGCAGGAAAGACAGATGGACAAGCCGAATAGTAACTATTAGAGAAATGATTTCCCAATTTAGTCTGAAGTGCCACCCTCTAATTTTATTATATTAATAAATGAGGTCAAATATACTATTCTGGATTGCAATCTGGCAACCCCTTCTCCTATCTTTGCCACAGAAGCTCTTCTCCCATTCACAAAATACCAGAACTAGGGGACATATACTCAAATTGATGGCTGGGAGAGTGAGGACAGACAAAAGAAAATAGTTTTTTTACCCAGTGTGTTCTTGGTCTGTGGAACTCCCTGCCACAAGATGTGGTGATGCCTTCAAAAGGGGATTGGACAGATTCCTGGAGGAAAAGTCCATCACAGGTTACAAACCATGATGGAGATGTGTAACCTCCAGGATTAAAAACAGGGTAATTTAAGAACCAGATGCGGAGGAGTGGTATCAAAAGACTGATACCTAGTATTGTATGCTCCCAGACACATCTGATGGGGCCACTGTGAGATACAGGAAGCTGGACTAGATGGGGCTTTGGCCTGATCCAGCAGGGCCCTTCTTATGTTCTTATGTTCTTATGAACAGTTAGAAGTTGTCCTTTTCGAGGACAACTTTTGTAGCCTTGGGTGTAAAACAGCAGATGACCCATTTACAGAGCCAGCCCCACTATTAGACAGAATGCAGAGACCACCCTAGGCAACACATTTGGGTTGTTGTCCAAGGAGAGCTAATTGGCTTTTTGTTGTTGCAGCTGCATGCCATCAGGTTGCTTTTCTGACTTATGCAACACATTGAATGAGCAACGTCCAAAAAGTCCCATCTTCATCAGCCCCCACTCAGTTCTTCTAAACTCTAGTGTGTGGTTACTTTAAAGAGCAGATCCATCTCACATTTGGTCTTTCTCTAATCCTGCTGCCTCCAGCCCTTCCCAGCTTTACTGTCTTTTCAGAAAATCCTGTCCTCTCATGATAAGAACATAAGAACATAAGAAGAGCCATGCTGGATCAGGCCAAAGGCCCATCTTGTCCAGCTTCCTGTATCTCACAGTGGCCCCACCAGATGCATTTGGGAGCATATGAGACTAGATATCTGTCTCCTGATACCACTCCTCCGCATCTGGTTCTTAAAGTACCCTGTTTTTAATCCTGGAGGTTAACACATCTCCATGATGGTTTGCAACCTGTGATGGACTTCTCCTCCAGGAATCTGTCCAATCCCCTTTTGAAGGCATCCAGGCTAGATGCCATCACCACATCTTGTGGCAGGGAGTTCCCCAGTTTGAAATTGATTTGGCTCAGTTTCATCGTTTTTGCTTCTCGAGATTGTTTAGGCTGGATTTATTCTAGGACACTTGTCCATCTTTCTGTCAGTCCAGGGTAAGGAGCCTGTCAAATAGGCAGCACTCCCAGAATAGAGAATTATCCTACTTGTAGTGCAGAAAATCCATAAAATCTTATCTCTAATAGCCGATTTACTATGCGGTACAATACATCTTAAAGGGATGGGGTGGGGAGATTTGCTGTTCTGCCCTGGGCAGCAAAATACTTAAGCCTTTTCCGGTCATTTAGGTACTTACAAAATATTATTAAATTTGGGAAAGAGTTAGATTAAATCTGAAAGCTCCCTGCAGCTTTAAAAAGAATACTGGCAAGGCATTTTCCTTCCAGCACATGTGATAGGGGAGATCATAGATGCTCCCTTGCTTCCTTGGACATCTTGGAGAAAGGAGGAGAATGGAAAAAAGGGTAATGGGGGTGGGGGAGAGAATCCTTACCTTGGCTTCACCAGGAGCAACATGAGCATATGCAATTATAAGATAGCTGGCAGATGACAGAGTTAGTTAATGTAACAAGCCCTGTAAAGCATTTAGCCACATTCCAGTGTTTAATCAGCTGTGTAAAGTGCAATATCTATCTTTCAATTTTATGCCATTAAGGGAGACAAGATTTTGATTAGGTACTTAATCTGGCCAAGAGGAAAACAGGCCCACAGCAAGCCCACAATAGGCTGCGAAAAGGGGCATTGGACGAAGAATTCGATAAACGAGAGAGACAGAAATTTAACATAAAAGAGAATTAGTGCAGCTCCTTTCAATTTAGTGCACCGGTTTTTATGGACTAATCAATTAGAGGCTGTGGCTGTGCTGCTGGGAAGTGGTGCCGTGTTAGTGGCTTTGCCATATTAATTCTGTTCATTATGCTGAGGTCAGACGGAGTGCTTTGGGGGAAGCCACCCTCATTGAGCAGGTCACATCCCGGGCATTTGCTCTGTTCTTTGGGGACAAAGAAAGGATGCTGGACATGGGTACAAAGAAGCTCTGGAACTCTCTATGTGCCATTGTGATCTTTAGGCTTGGGGACAGGACACAGAGAAGAAAACGTAATACAGTGGACCTTCGTAGAACAAACGATTTGTATAACATAACATCTGTACAACATAAAAAATTCCAGAGATAGGGGAAATTTGCTTAACAGAATCGCCTATGGGGAGAATCCGTACAACATAAAAATGGCCACGATTAGGGATTATTCTGTTTTCAATGCATCCCTATGGGAAATTTGGATAAAGTAAAATTTGCTTAACATAATTTCATTTGGAACAAATTCATTCCTTTATACAATGTACCACTGTACTTTAGGGGACACATTGGCTCCTTGTTTGTTTCTGAACCATGTTGGGGCTCACTTCTGACAACAGTCACTGATGCGCATGATGCAAAAATGACAAGGACGTCTGTTTTTCAGTCGAACTGGTGAAAGTGAAACATGTGTACCTGATTAAAAAAATGCATCGGGTGTAAATTGCTCAGTGCATGTTTGTCACAAGTGATTTGTTTCTGAGTCAGTGACAAGCTGGGGTAGAAGTTTGCCTGGAAATGTTACAGCCTCCCCTGGAAGAATTGCTCCCACCACCTCCTTAATGGCCAGAGTGGACTATGCTTGCTGAAAAGTAGGCCGGCAATTGGTACATGTTCAGAGACACTGTGGTCTTGATTTCTGCCTCTTACATTGAAGAGATTCAGTGACCCTTGGAACTCCTGGCTTTCAGTCCTGGCTCATGTAAAACCTAACCCACTTAAGCAGAAATGGGTGAATCTGCCACTACTCCTTTCTATACACTTTATTTTTTATTATTTTTTAAATAAAAAATCTGAAATATTTTCTAATTCATTTAGAGAGAAATTTGCAGATTTGCAGTTGAACAAAATTCACAATACACAAATTCTGTGGGAATGGCTAACTCCAGCATGGAGAGGACTGTGCTGTGCCAGGCTTCCATGTAGCTGCTAAAGAAAGGAACACATCAATGGTTCTAATTCTAATTCAGCACCATCTTTAGTAAACATGGATGAGTTTCAAATATACAGGAATTCAGTTCCCACCTTTTTAATAGATTAATACACAAAGTCTTTCTCTGGGATATGTCAGTTTCACATTTTCTGACATTATGATGTTGTAATCTTAAAAGTCTTATCTTTTGTGTAAAGAAATATGCAAAGTTTGGTAAGGTCTTACTAAAATGAACAAGCAGAATTATCCCTCATTTCTAAGCAATAGGTATTTGTCATTATTTCAGGCCTGTTATGCCCTGAAGATCTTGCCTTTGATTAGAAGACAGAAAATGAAATAGGTATGTATAAAAAGGAAAAAGTGTCACCAAAATTTACTAATTTCACTTTAGTAAATTGGAAGGCAAATCTTGTTTTAGCACTTGCCAATAAAGCTGAATCATCAAATGCAATATTTTCAAGGATAGCCCCATTAGTTTGCTTCTGTGACAAAAGAAACAGAAGCAGAAGCATTATGGCACTGTTTAATCTAAAACATTTATTTCAGTGTGAGCTTTGTTCTAAAACACAAAATAAAGCAAACATTCAGGCTCAGAATACAATTTTATCTAGCTTTGTTATTAATGACTTTAACAGGAACAGATCTCTATAGATTCCTCCATGCTATTCCACATTGTTCTACATTGTGTCAAACATTTACACATCCAGTTATACGATTTCTTTAAGTGATGCTGCATAATGTTAGTGTTACCTAAAATAATACCAGTCCCTAGCCTTGATCTTGATATAATTCATACAGTTTTGTAATTAGGGCTTATTTTTTTCTTACCATGTTAATCAAAATATATATATTTAAAAAATATTATGGTGAAAATCCAGCTTGCACATCACAAAGATTACACAAAGTTTACATATTTACTCAGAATTCCCCTCCCCCCAGGAAAATCACTAACCTCTCCAAATTTCATTCTTGCTTCCATATCTGCTTTCCTAACTGCCACCAAGATAGAGAAGCCAATTACATTTCATACAGATGTGGATGATAATTACAACTGTGGCATGTGTGAAATTATTTTTCTACCAACATCAGATGTAAGTAATCAACAGTGGCTTCAGAGCATCATATTTGAATCCAGATAGATTTCTAACAGAGGACCAATACTCTTACCTAGGTACTCTTTCTCAGATCAAGCCCAGAATAGAGAGTGCTAGTAGACAGACAGTTTTGACAGTAATTTATAACTCTGAGACATCAACCTGATACCTTTTTCTGGGGACAGCAAATAAATCTGAAGGGCTACCTTGAATTGAGTCATTTTGACAAGACCTCTCCAGCCCCTTGGACGTCTAGCCCTTTCAGGCTTTTTTTTTCCCTTCCAAAGGATGTTGTAAGGGTTTTAAAAGGTCTCAGTGCTAATATCCTCATGGGTCTAGAGAGGTTTCCAACATGACACCCTGAATTGCACACTCTGTCTTTTTGTGAAAAAACACATAGATCTCTCTTTGATTAGTTCAGGATTCTTTGTGTAGTCACAAAAAAGAGAGAGAAGTAGTAGAAGAACTCAGCAGTGTGAACTTATTTAGACACATTACAGAGAGAGAGAGAGAGAGAGAGAGAGAGAGAGAGAGAGAGAGAGAGAGAGAGAGAGAGAGAGAAGTTAATTCATGGTAGTAGTTGCAGAAGCCACACTTCTATGCACTGCTACTTCAGAAACAGGTTTCTGAAAAATGTGTGACTCATTTTTTCAGTTCCAAAAGAAAGAAAGAAAGAAAGAAAGAAAGAAAGAAAGAAAGAAAGAAAGAAAGAAAGAAAGAAAAAGAAAAATCAAATTTCTACATGGTGGATGTCTTTATGTGTTCATAATAGAGATGGGGCTTCATGCTTTGTTTGAAGCATTAAGCACTGCCACTAGGTGTGCCAAATCACTCTACAGCCTATCCCGAGTTGCTCAGACCACTAACTGGGTTCAATGTGCCATTGGGGTATTTTGGCTGCAGAGGAGTGTCAGATAGGGTCATTTTTCTCCAACTATCTTGCTAAATCTTATCCAGGTGTATGAACCAACATGTGATGCATCAGATGAAGATATCAATCCAAGTCTGCTTTATCATTTACCAAATCAATGAAAGTTACCATAGTTATGGGTGATTTCAATACAAAGGTAGGAGGACAAAGCCAACATGCCGAAGTACTAGGTAAACATGCTTAGGAATTTGCAATGATCAAGGTGACTGACTAATTCAGTTATTTCAAAAAGAGGAATTTATAATAGCAAATACATATTTGTGGATGCCACCTTTATATATGGACTTTAAATGCTGAAAGGAATATCAGGAATCCAAATGAATACGTATTGATTAAAAGACATTTTAGGAATTCAATTAAATGTGTGAAAACATACCGTAGTGCAGATATTAATTCAGAGCATAATCTTTTGTTAGCAACAGCGAACCTTAAGTTGAAGAAATGTCATTCAAAGGTGAAAAATAGTTGAACTGTGATTTCTAAGCTTCAGGACCCAGCATTAAGAACTGAAGTTCAATTGATCCTGAGTACATAATTCAAAACCATCAAGGAGACAGCAGATTAAATGAAGTTGAAAACACATGGAGCCAAATTAAAGCTGCTGTGAATGAGGTGTGCCAAGATAAATTAAAGATAGTCAAGAAAAATAAGATTAAATCTTGGATGACAGATGAAATTCTGGACCTCATAGATGGTAGAAGAGAGATGAAAAATAGAGATCCTGTAATATATAAACAACTGCAGAAAGAAATACAATGGAAAATAAGAATGGCGAAGGAAGAAAAACATTCAAAAGAATGTAGCAAAATTGAAGAATTGGATGCTTAGCATGATTCATTTAATATGTACAAGAAAATAAGGCAAGCAGCAGGTGTGTATCACAGTAGAGGAAATGGGTCTCTTATTGGCAAGAACAGTAATACCTTGAAAAACACTGAAGAGAAACTACAGGAGTGGAAGGAATATGTAGAAATCTCTTTAAGAATAACAGAAGTATTGACCATGGTGTTCAGTTAGATATCATTTATTTATTTATTTATTATTTATTTATTATATTTATATCCCGCTTATCTCCAACAAAGGACTCTAAGCGGCTAACAACAAATATCACAAAACAACAGAGCACAAATCACTAGTATAATAAATTAAAACATATATCCTCCTAGGATCCTAAAATCCTAAAATCCTAAGACCTCCAAATGCATCCCAACATGTCTAAGACGTAAGTCTTGATATATAAAATTGGAGGCACAATGGTCATACTACTACTACCAATAGTAATAGCGATGGCGGAAAGGGCAAAAAAAAAAAATTAAATTAAAGTTCGCCAAAGGCCTCTCGAAATAGAAAGGTCTTTAAAGAGCTTTGATGAGGGAAAGAGGTAGAACATGCCATTAAACTATTGAAGTGTGGCAAAGCCCCAGGCCCTGATGAAATATATATGGATGCTTTGAAATTGCTTAAGGAAGAACAACCCCTTTTCCTTTTGGTCAATTTGTACAACAGCATCCCACAGGACTGGCTCAAATCCACTTTTATACCACTTTAAACCTAATGCAAAAAAGCTATAATGAATATTGGACAATCAGTTTGATGAGTCACATCCTGAAGTTATTTTTAAAAGTCCTGCATTTAAGAATATATTGGAAGTGTGAAGAAAGCATTGGAGATACCCAATTAGGATTCAAGAATAGATTTGGAACTCAGGAGGCATTATTTAGTCTTCAGATACTTGTTCAGTGATGTCAGTGTTGATGTTTTTCTTTGCTTCATTGATTATGAAAAAAACATTTGATTCAGTTAAACATGATAAGCTTATTAATATTCTTAACGAACTGGGCCTGGACAATCGTGATATAAGATTGATTGGAAATTTTTATTGGAATCAGTGTACTGGTGTCCGGATAGATGGTTAGATATCAGAAGAGGTGTCAATTACAAAAGGTGTTCATCAGAGTTGTATTCTCTCACCTCTACTTTTTAATATCTATTCAGAAACAATTTTCCAGGATGCTCCTGAAGGAAAGAACAAAGGTGTGAACGTGAATGGAGTTCTTGTTAACAACATAAGATACACTGACAACACTTGCAACAAGTCTGGCAGATTTGCAAGGATTATTGGATTCTGTTGCTGCAGAAAGCAGTGCCATGGGAATGCGACTTAACATGAAGAAGACAAAATGGACAAGACAGAACCTTCTCAAGATTGGCAGTGATATAATTGAGAGTGTGTCATCTTATAAATACTTTGGATGTTTTGTCAAAGAGAACTGGGATCCTTTATGTGGAAATTCATTGTAGAAGTGAACAAGCTAGACATTCATTCCAGAAAATGAGGAAAGTCTTGACAAACTGGGACTTATCTATCAGAATTCGTACTTGAATACTTCAATCCTATGTATTCAGCATACTTCTCTATGGTGTTGAAACTTGGACCCATACAGGCACATTATGCAGGAAGCTGGACGCATTCAAAATGTGGATGTACAGATGAATTCTGAAGATATGTTGGACAGCCAGAGTCACTAATGTGGCTGTATTACAGGGCATGAATAAAAAGTTAGAAATCCTCAATACTGTAAAGAGAAGAAAATTGCAATATTTCAGATACATAACATGCAATAAGAAATAACATCTGCTGCAAGTTATCCTTCAAGGAAAAAGAGATTTGAAGTGTAGAACATAGTGGTTTAAGAACTTAAGCCAATGATCTGCAGTGAGCACAGATGCTCTGTTTAGAATAGCCTTAGATAGAAACCAGATCGGGATACTGATCACCAACATTCTACGAGGACATGGCACTTGATGGAGGAGGAGGGCCAGTTGTCGCTGGAGCCTGGCTGCCTTGTCCCACCTCCGCATGCAGCTGACCACTTGTTGGCTGTGCAGGGAGATACTCTCTCACCTTCTTCTTTGTGGGAGATGTCAGTTGTAGAGGTGGGAGAAGCCAGCTGGGCTACAGCAATGAGTGTCACACTCATGCAGCCAAAAGACACCAATGGCATATGGGGTCCAGCAAGTTGGTGTAGGGAGATATGCTGCACCTGGCCAGCATGAAGAGCCATCTCTAGTTCATAATCATAATTACTGGCCAAAATGTTGTTGCATAACATAGTAAATCACACCAGTGCATGCCAATCAAAATGATGGGGGTTGGGAGAGTCAACTCCCTGCGAGCTCCATTGAGTCAAATGGCCTACTCGAACTGTGTCTGACAATAAGCTACCCTTAGAGCAGGCCCCTTTGAATCAACAGAACTCATGCAGGAGTTGACTTATTAAATCTCTATGGATTCAATAGGCCTCCCTCTCTTGTGTGGTTTACTGTTCAAAGCATTTTGACCACTGTCATGCAGGGCACAAGCTAATAAGGGGCTTGCACCTGCACGTGGAGGAGCACTGTAGAAGAAAGGTCAGAGGTTAGTGAAGTGCACATGGGAAACATCAAATAGGATGCGGTGTAATCTGCAAATTATTCAGTGATCATGTACCACTACGCACCTGTTAAGCGGTACACATTCTTTTTAGCTGTAGATGACTCAGCTACAGCATCTCTGAAGAAAGATTTATCTCTTTTATTCACAATGATCTGTTGTAAACAAATGTTAGTCAGTGATTAAAGCACTGGTTTAAGTGAGAGCAGTTAAGAGCCAGCACACTTGACATGGAGCTGTAATGAGTTCTGTATGTGAACATGGCTGATATTGTGCCACATAACATAAGCTGGTATGATGTCAGGCAGTGACTCTTGTAATTGAGAATTCAGAAAGTGTCCCATGCTAGACTATATAGATTAAATCCATTTGCTAATCCAAACCATAATAGACTAGTTCAATCAACAGGATTTGCACGTGTGTAAGATATGTCGGACCTCACTGCAGCAGGCATCCCACTGTCCCCAGTGGCTAGCTGAAGATCAGCCAAAATCTGATAACATGGTTCCCTGCTGGTCCATAGCCACCACTCCAGATATGACCAGGTTTTCCAGGTAAGTCTTGGCCCCATATTTGTCCAGCTTTCACATATCTACATAGTAACCACAGTGTAGATCCACATGACCTTGGTTTCCAGTAGCACATCCTTAAGGATTTTTTCCTAGTTGCTTCTTGGTTCTCCCTCCAAGTCTCAGCCTTCTAATTTTTTAGCTAAAGTCTCCATTTCAATTTAAATCTGAGTAAGAATATAAACAGTCTTTAACAATTCCTACTTCATTACAATCAACATTAATGTTATAGAATTCTTCCGCAGTCATTATCATTGTCGTCTTAATATAGAACTATAATCCTGCTTTTGCGCTACATTGCACTGATGTCTTTAAAATAATTCTGCATATGGCACTTTTAATAGTTGGCCCAAAAAGTGATATATAAATGAATGTAATAGTTGGTGTGTGTATTCAGAGTTCTGGTCAAGCAATCAAATCACATGTTAAGAAGAAGAATTTATTTCTTGATATTATATTTTCCATTCATTCACTCATTTCCTTTGGAACTCCATGCCTGAGTAATCATGCTCAAAGATGAAACCTATGTGTACTGTGTTGATCTATCACAAAACAAAAGCAATCTAATTTGTAACTTTCCAGAATAATTATGATAGGATAATTTT
The DNA here is from genome assembly GCA_029282475.1 of Phrynocephalus forsythii. NCBI lineage: Eukaryota > Metazoa > Chordata > Lepidosauria > Squamata > Agamidae > Phrynocephalus > Phrynocephalus forsythii. The sequence goes on from JAPFRF010000005.1 coordinate 98,530,497, forward strand.
ATGTCTTTTACCTCTTAAGAATCATAGAATCATTGAATCATAGAGTTGGAAGAGACCTCAAGGGCCACCCAGTCCAACCCCCTGCCATGCAGGAACCCCTAACACAGTTTGAGGGGTTTCTACTTTTAACAAGAGGAGAGGATGAACCCAACATTGTTCAATTCACATTGAACTAGGTTGCTGCTGGTTCATATGCATGGCGCACAGGTGTTCCCTTTTCCTACCTGGCCAGTTGGATCCCCCACTCACCCACCGGTGCATACGTCTCCTCTACTCCTCCTCTTTGGCTGTTTGACCAGTCACCAGCAGTAAGTAGTATAGGCTTCCCTGCCCCACCTCCTTGGATGACTTCCCACTCAGACAAAGAGGCAGGACCCGCAAACCCATTGCTCCTGCTGGGGGCTTCTCAAAAAGACAATGAGGAGGAGCAGAGGAGAGCACCCCAACTGGTGAGTGGGTCGTTGGCTGGGAATGCAGGGTGAGGGAATGTGCAACACTTGTGGTCCATATTGTATAGCATATGCATGAGATATTTATTTATTTATTTATTTATTTATTTATTTATTTATTTATTTATTTATTTATTTATTTAGCTTTTATGTCACCCACTACCCAAAGGTCTCTGGGCGGTTCACAATCAAAATAAACAATTCAGACAAAGCATCAAAATTGCAATAAAATTAAAATAATAAAAACATTAAAATGCAATAAATATAACACATTAAAACAATACACTAAAATTGCAATCAGGACCCACAATAATCAGTTAAAACACTTCTGGAACAGGAAGTTTTTACCTGGCACCAGAATGTCATCAACGTTGGTGCCAGGCGGCTCTCACTTGGGAGGGCATTCCATAATCTGAGGGCAGCTGCTGAAAAGGCCCTGTACCTACAAGCCATCCCTTTCACTTCCTTGAGGGATGGCTCTTTCAGGAAGGCTCCTTGGCTAGATCCAAATTGCTGGGTACATTCATATGGAAGGAAGCGGTCCTTCAGGTATCCATGTCCTAAGCCATTTAGGGCAGGCATGTCCAAATTCAGGCCCGGGGCCCAAATATGGCCCGTTTTCAAATTTTGAGTGGTCTGCAGCCTCTTTTCCCCACCGGCTTAGACTGCCATGCATCCCCACCAGCTGGCCCCTCCCCATATTGGATGGAGATGTCAGTTTGCAGTTTTACAGTTTTCTGTTGCTGCACCATCCTCCCCACCTCCTTGCATGTCCTGGACTTTGTCCAAAGTGCAGCCCGGGGGACAAATGCGGCTGAATGGTCGACCCCCACACATTTTCACCTCACCAAATCTTGCCATTCTTGCAAAAAGCTTGGACAGCCCTGGTTTAGGGCTTTCTATGTCAAAACAAGCACTTTGAATTGGGCTTGGGCAATTCAGTCTTGATAATCTTGTAACAAGCCTTCCTAATGGTTTTGAGTGCTACCATCCCTATCCAGTGGAGAAATGTGAATTTGTCAAAATCATACTCACTGTTTTTTTGGAGGGGAGAATCTCCATTGTCAATTTTGTTGTATCCAGTTTGAAACCCCCCCCATTTTTAAGAAAAAAGTCTGCATGAAAACTTATACATATCTTCCTATAGTTTGTAACCTGGAGGTAACAGGCCTTGAAGGGCAAGGTACCCATCCTCCCTTAGAAGGCACCCCTTGTCCTTCATAGGACTGAGATGGTTTGTGCTATTTGTGGGCATGTTTTGGACTGTTTCTAGATACCTGTATATACTCGAGTATAAGACGACCCGAGTATAAGTCGAGGCCCCTATTTAAACCCCCCCCCCAAACTGGGGTAAACGTATTGACTCGAGTATAAGTCTAGGATGGGAAATGCAACAGGGCTTGGCAGCTCTTCCTTTGTGAGCTGGGGGAGTGGTGTGTGATGTTTAATGACTTTTAGCCACTGACGCAAGCGCTTGGGTCAGTAGCTAAAAAGTATTGACCCGAATATAAGTCGAGGGCTCCCCTGTGATGCAGAGGGGGGTCATGAGAAGTGGCATAAAATGTTTAAAATGACTTTTAGCCACCGACCCAAGCACTTGTCTCAGTGGCTAAAAGTATTGACCCGAATATAAGTCAAGGGCCCCTTTTTAAAGCCCAAAATTAGGGCTGAAAAACTAGGCTTATATTTGAGTATATACAGTATCCATTGCCTTTTACTTACTTCCATCCCTCTTTGCCTTTGCTGAGCAGGGACTCTTCTAAAACATGGCAATGCCTGTCACCTGAGGATGAAGTGATGGAGCATATTAGTTTATGGTAAGCTGCCGAAAACTTGAACTCCCTGACTGTTCAATTCATGCAGAGTTATGACAGGTTATGCCTGCAGGCTACGAGTTAGGGAAATTATTTTCTGTTCAAACATTTCATTTCTCTGCTACTCTATAATTTTCTCACTCTCCCGCACTCTGCCCACCTCAGCTCCCACCTTCTGCATGAAAAGCACTGTGATATAAAACACTTGCACTCTTGATTACATCTTTCTTGCCACCATGTGTTAGACTGGAGACACGAGCCTTTTTTCTTTTAATCATCCAGCCATCCTGTACGCTAACCAAGTGCATCTTAGGGGCAGCAAAGCTGAAAACAAAAAAAGCACAGAGTGAGAGCAACCCACATCTGCATCTAATTCCCAGTGGTCTGTCAGAAATTTGACACCTAGAGAACACCCTTAAAAGAACCACATGAAGGAGATGCATACAGAGAGACTTCAATTAGTGCACCGAGATGTATTATCAAAGCGAGGAAGAAGATTTATTAACAGCATCCAGCATTTCTGGAAGGCTTCCTATAAGTGTCTGGAAGCCTGAAGACATACAAACTAGGCTTTGCTTGCATTAAGTTTATATAAATAATAAATAAAATAAAAAGCCCAACAATCCATTTTTGAATCTCTTATTCTTCAGCAGCAGCATAGACATACTCTTTAAAGCAGAACACTTTATGTTTTTCTATCTGCTCATATTTAGTAGTTCACATCATAAGATGGTTTCTTAAGTGACAGATGAGATGACTGTGGGCTGTGTTGGGCAACCTCTGCTTTGACAAGTCTGCATAGGACTGGCACTTTACTTGGTGCGGTCTCAAGAAATAGCTGGGCTCCTCTGATTTTTCCAGGTAGTGAGTAGTGACACAAATCTCAGGGTGAGCAGCATAGTGAGTTTGCTTTCCAGCCTTGGCATGCAGCTCTACCCATACCCAACTTATACCACAGCGCACTGCCTTGGTGCAGAGGTATGTCAGGTGCAAGAATCTGTAAGCATAGGCAGGCACTTTGTCTCAACATACTACAGTAACCCCCACCATTTTGCAGTTCATGTACTGTGGTCCTGCTATATTGCTGGGGTTCCAGCTAACTAGCACTGGTGTGAGGGAGAAAAACATTTATTTCCCCACCCAGCACCAATCATTTGGAGTGTGCCCCTTTTTAAATCCTTTCCAGTCACGGAAGTAAGTCTGCCTCTGTGACTGGAAGGGGTTTTAAAAGGAGTGTGCTGCTTCCCCCTCCCCCTGTGGGGGTTCCAGAGAAGTGGCACACCCGTTTTAAAATCCCTTCCAGTCCCAGGCCATCTCCATTCAAATGCATTGGCTCAATGCATTTCAATGGAGAAATTTCCCCCCATTGGAATGCATTGAGCCAATGCATTCCAATGGGAGAAATTTCTCCATTGAAATGCTCTGAGCCAATGCATTTCAGTGGAGATTGTTGGGGAGTGCTGGCCCAAGCCAGTGCTAAGCAGCTGATTGGCGCTGGCTGGGGTAGGAATGGTGCCTGCAGCAAGCATGGTAGATCAGATCATTCACAATCACTGCCCTTGCACGGGCTGCTGGAAGGCTTTTTAAAAAGTCTTCCAGCAGCCCAGGGAAGTGGTACGCTGCCACCCCGCCCCAACCTGCATCCACATATCGTGGATTTTCAGTCATTGCAGGTCAGGTGGGTCCCTATCCCCCACGATAGGCGGGGGTTTACTGTATTTGAAGCTGTGCAGAGAGTGAGCAGCAGCGCTGCACACAGAGAGCTTTCTTTCTGCTGATAGCTGCATGAAAGGGTTGGGGTAATTTAAAAAAACAAACAAACACAACACCTCTTCAAGAGAGAGTAGTGAAGCTTTCACAAATACTAGCTATGGGATGGAATTGGAATTCTATCAAGAAAGCATATTATACACCTTTCCCCCCAGAAGATTGCTTCACTGTCTTACTCCATATTCTTCCTCATATTAAGTTGCCATATTACATATTGTTTACCATATGACAATCAGCTGTGTTTTACAGGGGTTATGGATCCATTTACCCAAATTCCTGTTGTATCTGTTTTTATGATCCATGCACCCAAAGCAGCACTCTAAGTTGTCCTGGTGACTGCAAAAAAGACCCACCCCTGTTACATATACATGGCCAGCCCATTGATATCACAAGAACCTCTCTCCTCGTCTCAAGCGTTGGACATGGCACCTCAGAGAATGAGATGCTACTGACATGCAACCCAATCATTTGTAATAATAACACGGATGTTAAATACTCACAGACATTTCATGTTAAAATCAGATCCCTATCAAGTATGGTTTAAATGAGAGTTTTTTTTTTTAATGGGGGAGGTCATTTTGCCCTGCTGGCTTGTAGCTGCTGCCCCATTTATTATTATAAATATGATACGTCTGTATTGCTTATGAACTGCTTGGAGCCAAAGTTTAACAGAAAAGATGACATCCCCATGTTTAACAGGGCAGTCCTGCCATTAGGAAGCATTATGTAATCATCTAATGGTGAGGTAGCAATGGTAGTTCCTCCCAGCTATGTCTCCCAGGCCTCCTGATGATTCCTTTCTCTTTGAAGGCAAAGTTGTGCCTGCCACATAGTCTGTCTTGCACCTAGCCAGTTGTACTTGGGAGCAGTGGAGGTCCCTAATCCATTGGCTATATAAGATTCAGCTACCAATAGAGTTGAACATTTGTATGTGTAATGATATGGTGTGGGTGCTAGCTTAAGCTGCTGTCAACTGCCTTGAAACCAAAACAAAATGTTGGCATAACATTCTTACAATATTTGTGCATGTATGCTCGTATGGATGCTTGCTGTACACCCAGTCTCCATATGAAGCAAAAAGGGGAGGAAACTTGTCAAAAATACCATATAGATAGTTCTGTTAAATTTCCAATGCATTCAACATGGAGCCAACATATCACAGAATATAGCATTATAGGGGGTTATATATTCAGGCAGGCAGGGGAATCGAGTAACAGAAGCACAGCAGAATAGTTATTAACAAATAATAAAACTGCATGATAGGCTGTATGACCCTCTGGACACAAGAAACTGTATGATACTCCATTAACATTATTAACAACCCTATCCCCTTTTATTGAAAAGATGCTCTCTGCATCAGAATTTGCCACTATTTCAGCCCATTTATTAAGACCAGAATAGCTTGAGTCACTTCAAATCATATTTATTATTATTATTTGCAGTGTGAGTGCTGGAACTATTGGACTCGCGAGGACTGGAAGAGATAAAGTGTCATCTTGCAGTCTACATGTTCCCTCTAGGGAGCAATAGGGAGAATGTTCTCTCTGTCTTTTCCTATTAGATTTCCTCCTAATTTCTATTAATGGGGGTTTGAGACTTGCTGTAGCGCTTTGAAATTTATCTTTTCCATCTAAAGAGCAATATTTAACCATCTGTTACCATGCCCAGATATTAGCTTTACTTTGCACTGTTCATGCTCCCCTCCTTTCTATGAAGGTATACTTGCTAATACAAATGTAGCACAGGGAAGAAGAAGAATGTCTGTCTGTTTTCCCTCTGCCCCCCCCAGCCTAGCAATAATTAACCATTCCAGGGTTGTTGGTTTTTAAGCAAAATAAATTTCTTTAGCTGGATAGCTCTGTGGTTAAGGTCTCTGATTGTGGAGCCAGAGGCTGGGAGTTCAGTTCCCCACATGCCTCCTTGCCATGGACTAGACACAGTGATCCATATGGTCCTTTCCAGGTCTGCTGTTCTAAGGTGGTGGTGGTGGTGGTGGTGATGATGATGATGATGATGATGATGATGATGATGATGATGATGGAGGAGGAGGAGGAGGAGGAGGAGGAGGAGGAGGAGGAGGAGGAGGAGGAAGACGAGGAGGAGGAGGAGGAGGATGTTTTCAGTCCTGGTCAGTTCTATAGCAACGTAAGACATTTTTAACATCTATGTTGAGGGACATTGAATATTTATTTATTTATTTATTTATTTATTTACAAGATTTTTATCTGCCCCACTACCAAGAGGTCTCTGAGCAGCATACATCAAGTATTAAATACTCTAAAACAATTACATTATTAAAACTATAAAATACAATACAGTTAAAACCAGATACAGTACAAATTATAAATTATAAAACCCTGCTGCTCATGTGTCCAACCAAATAATCTAATTAAAATGCTGGCCAAACAGGAAGGTCTTTGCCTGGCACCGAAAAGCCAAAAGGGTTGGCGCCAGGTGGATCTCCGTAGGGAGGGCATTCCAGAGTTGGGGGGGGCAACTGCCGAGAAGGCCCACTCCACTGAGTGAGGTCACAGGATGGGCATGTGGGAATAGGGCCCTATTTAGGGACTTTCCTTATATTTTCCCTGGAGTTTCTATTATCTTTGTCATGTATAAGTTCAGATTTTCCTCCCCTTAATGGCTCTTAGAATGTCTATTTCCACTGGTGCTCTACTGATATCCGTTAAGTTTCATTTGCTCTGTCTGCTTAATACCTGCTGTTACCCACCCCCTTTTAATTAATGTTTTACAATATATTGCAAACTGATCTGGATACTGTTTAATTTAAAATATTATTATGATTCAAGTAGAATGTCTGTATGGCTTATGGCTTGGAGTCACATTTTAACAGAAACAGAGTTGAACGTTTGTATGTGTAATGGTGTGTGTGGATGCCAGCTTGTCCTTTGCTACTTGAATCTTATGATGACCCTGCTCTTACCTGTCCTAAACACAAAACAAAATATTGACATAATGCCTACAGAATGGTTAGGGCTAGGACTATCCCTTTGCAATAATAATAATAATAATAATAATAATAATAATAATAATAATAATAATAATAATAATAATAATAATAATAATAATAATAATAATAATAATAATAATAAAAACATGGAAAGGGTGTTTGCTGTGTGTTAAATACAAGTATGTGTGATCCTACCAGTAACACATGCTCATTTGTTTTTAACTGGTCTGGGTGGATATGTACACTGTTGCCATGGCTGTGCTGGAGACTGGGTGAGATGTCAGACAATGCAAAATGCATGCCTTGATGCTGCCCATGTTTAAACTTTAAAAATGATGTTTCTGAAAAGCTTCAGAGCTGCAATTTCAGTTACAGGTTTTAAAAAAGGAATCACATATCCACATGTGCAAAGAGAAGCATAAAGGAGGAGTGGGGGGAAAACATAACAGGGTCAAGGGAAAAGCAAGGGGTGTGTGAATATAGAAGGTGGAGAAGGGGTGTGCAGTAGAGATGGGCACGAAATGAACTTTTAATTTGTTTCATTATTTTTTATTCATTTCGTTAGCAGGGTCCAGGATCACCCGCCACCACCACCACTGCCGCTGCCTGGTAAGTCGGACCCGTACTGGTTTGGCTCTGTTTGGGTTCATACAATTTTTTTAAAAAAAAATCGTACAAACCCCAACCAAGTCGAACCAAGGGTGGGCCCGAAACAGATGAACCTGAACCATGGGTTTTCTGTTTCACGCCCACCTCTAGTGAGCAGAAAATGTGTGGAAAAGGAAACTGCAATGTATTTGTAAAAGCCAGAGCACAAAACTACTGGGTTAGCTTCCATTTTGAACTGGGGTTGTATACTAGGATAGAACACTGCAGATTTGATTTTTTTTCACCTCTTCCCCCACAGAGAATGCTGTTTTTGGACAAGAAGTGTATATATACCAGGTATTTTAGCGCTTATATTTCTTTGCAACCACCATGGTTCTATCCTGTGGAAACCTGGGATTTGTAGTTTGGAAGGGTACTTGGAATTTCTTGACTGACACTCAGAAAGTGTACAATAGCTCTTCAACCAAGGATTTCAAGGAGCTCACCAAACTATATATCCTAGTAATCTGTAGGATGATGCCATGAAAATTACAGTGGAATCAAACTGCTATAATAATTCGATGCAAATACACTATAACTAGGCATCTCAATTCCTACTGGAACATATGATTAGTGATGCTAAAACAGCATGTTAACTAAAACCTAGAGCAGAAAGAAAACATTGAATTTGTCAATGTAAATATTGCTCATTCCCAGCATAAGTTCAGATTTTTGTGGTGTATCTTTTCCTCCACGTCTGTTTGGTCATCCTCTAATGTAAAAACAGTTTAGAATACAAGTAGCTTTTGATTCTTTTCCAAGTTTGTATGGGCTCTTTTCATGCCTGTGGGATCAATCTGGGTCATGATTGACTCAGAAGTAAACAGTGTAGTGTGTATCTAGGAAGTGTTTATTTAGTATGCTTCAGTTCATCTCTGTCTTTGTTCCACTTCTTGAAGCACCCTTCTTCTGAATACAGTGAAGGAAAATGGAATCTGTATAAATGCAGAGAGAGAAAATGTGAGGGTTACCAAACATATATTGGAAGTCTGGCAATGAAATGCTTTTCCTTCGTTTCCTGTATGGGGACAAACATAAACTATGGCTGGAAAATAAATGTAAAGTCAACTTGTGCTGCTCAGGCACTGACATCCTATTCAGACTTGTAGGAAATCACTTAACTGGACAATGGAACTTACCATTGCAGTCTGGAGGCTAGCAGCTATATTTCACCAATGACCAATATATGTATGCTTGTAGAAGAGCTGGATTTAGGGTATAAGAAAGTCCCAAATGAAAAGAGAGATAAGGCAGCAAGATGTTATTGTGACAGGAAAAATAATGGCAGGGATGATGCCATGAAATAAGTTATTCCATCACTTTCAGATAAGATTTCCACTACCATTCAGTAGTGGGAGACAACTGCTGAAGATTTGCAGATTTTAGGGGAAGGTATGCCAATTTCCTGTTTTCCCCCTCCTCATGTACCTCCTTCCTTTCTTTCTCACAGGACAGGCTGTAGCCTTTTTTGCTTCCCCTATAGAAGACCCCAGGGGTGTGGTGGCTTGGCAGACTAGATCTCTGAAATGATTTGCTACAAAGTCGGCAGCTCAGTGGTTCGTATCCCGGGTGCCATAGAGGGGAGTGAGCTCTTGCTGTTAACCCCATCTCCTGCCAACCTAGCAGTTCGAAAGCATGTAAATGCAAGTAGATAAACAGGTACCACCATAAAAAGCGGGAAGATAAAAAGTGTTCCATGCAGCCATGCGGGCCACATGGCCACAGACATGCACAACACTGGCTCATTAGCTGGAAAATGGAGATGAGCACTGCCCCCAGAGTCAGACATGACTAACACACATGTGCAGGAGGGAACCTTTACCTTTACCCCCAGCATTGTTCTTCTTGTCCAGTCAGCTTTTGAACATGGAATGGCAGGGGCTACCATGTCTTTGTCTTAGACACCTAATTGTCTTGGGATGGTTCTCGTGGCACAACACCAAAGACTGGACATGACATGAGCTAGCTCAGTTTTGAAAGAGCTATTGGTCAGCTCAATGGTTTTAGTGTCTGCCTAAGGAGCCAGAGATTGGGAGTTGGATTTTGCTAGAGAGGGACTGGACTCCATGATCCATAGGGTCCCTTCCAGGTGAGCAATTCTAATATGCTGCTGCGGGTGATGATATCATCACTGGTTTGAATGTTTTACAACCCCAGAAACTGCCCACACATGAAAGTTTTGCATTTAACACTGACTGCAACATTATACCAGATATATCTTCTATATGGCTGTCTATATATACATGCTTAATTTCCATATACTTAACTGGATGGAACATTCAGAAATGCTGCATTTGAATCTCAAACCAGCAGTCCTGTGAAGACTGTACCTTATATTCAGAGGAAAAGTTACTTTCTTGGATGATTAGCTTCCAGAATTCCCCAACCAGCATGCCTGGAATCCTTTCTTTAAAGTACAGTATTTGCCCTTGAAAATCTGTCAAATCTTTAACCACAGACTTTTTTTTACAATGCTTGTTGCAATTTTATACACTGGTACAAAAGAACCAGGCCATGGTCACATTTATTGAATGGATCAGATGACCCATTCACCATGTAGTCAATTTAATAGGGTGGATGGGTTGGTAGGGAAAGAGAGAGAGAGAGAAATAGCCTGTCACTTGCAACTGGTGTTGTGAATTACCATTCAATTCAATCTGAAAGAAGGCAAAATAATGCAAACAACTCATTCTCTATGTCTAAAAGCCATCTAACTCTTTTGTTTTTTGTTTGTTCTTGGACAATGTTCAAAAATATTTTTTCATGGTTGAAAGATTTTTTCCACCTCAAGTATACAATGTGATGAGATTCCATGTAATACCTCAAATATATATTTGCTCTCTGTTAGAGGGTCACTGGCAGGAGAGGCGCAAAAATATCCTCCTAAATGATAAGCCAGTAAACATGGGATTGCTCTAAATTTTCAGGAATGAAAGCTTTGCTGGCGAGATTCAAGACTGTGCATCATTTAATATAGTTCTCTTTTCTCCTCCCTAGCCTGATGACTTCAAAGTATTTACATATAATTTTCATCATTTATTTGGCCTCCCATTCTATTACTTCTTTCAGAAAATGAAAAGCCAACTTAACTTATATGCAAGTGCAATATAAAAAAGGGTATAAATAATGCATCTTGTGGCCTTATTTAGAATGCAGCAACATTGTTTATAATATATAAATTTTAGTAATCTAATTTTATCCCTTGCTTGGAAATCTTGCTATTGTTTAGTTTTTCCTCAAATGATACTCACGTTCATTTGAAAACTGTGTGAGTAATCAGCTGCCATCACAGTACGAATGAATGAACTAGGCATGGGAATTTTTTTCAGGTTTTCTACCTAAAATATGGAGAAGGAATATAAGAAATGATAACTGTAACTGTAACTGAAATAGTAACATGATAACATCAGAGTCCAGAATAATATTATCGACACACACAAAGTTCTGAGTCTGGACAGACATAACTGTTGATACTGGCAATTACTATGACCAGAAATTTGTGAATTTTGATATATTTGCACAAAAAATAATAAAACTGAAATTCATCACATTTCTGCTTAATAACAGAGACCCAATCAAATTATCAAATCAAATAGACAAGCAGCACAATAAAAGATAATAGTGTAATCCATCTTTGAAAAATGTGAACAATCAGTTGTTCCCCTGAGGAAATTTTGGAAATCCTCTATCGACCCCATTTCTCTGCTGCCAAACAAGGTGAAGAAATTCATGGAAACAGTTGTGTACACCTATCATATATTTCTTCTGTTTTTAACATTAAATAGCTTCTACATTGTTCAGAACAATAGGGAACTCTGTATATTAACAGCTATATAGGCTTCCTTCAGCCTTGAGAGACTGTGGTATCGTGCTCTATATAGAAGCCGTTTTGTTTCCACACTGCATGCAAAGCTGAGTAAAAGGCCTGGGTAGATTAATATGGAAGTTAAAACTGTTACCCAAGCAGCAAAAAAACCCTCTCCACTTGGCTGGAATAGTCTAATGGCAGAGGTGATATGATTAGTTCCAGCTGCGTTGCAGGAGTTACCAGAACACGATTGTACACAGACATGAACTGCTTCTGGGACTCCACCTCCGGATTTTGCCTCGAGGTTAACTCCGGTAGCCTCTTCCAGAAATGGATATAGCCACAATGCAGTGGAGGTTTAAAATCAGACTTTTCCTTCTCCTAGAAGATGGTTCTTCTTTTTTATCTGCCATTGGGGCATAAAGCCCTTTTCTGCCTTCAAAACCGTTGACCATCTTCTCCTGTAACCCCGGGAAGGGTTATGAGGTACTACCAGCCAGGCCACCTAGACCATGTTTTTTAGGAGGTGTTACTCCTCCAACACTGACAATGATGAGGCAGTATAAATAAAACTAGCAGCAAGTTAAGCAAAATGGTGGCATGATGAAACTCAACAGTAGTCAGCTCCCAACAGCAGTTGTACTAGAATGCTACAGCAGTGAGTGCCAGGTGGCAGTTGTGAACACAAACACTAGTGGTTGTAAGAGCCAACAATGGACAAAAATAGTATAGTATTTGTAGTATAGCAATACCAGACTAGGGAAGTGATGCTTCACTATCTGCAACAAACCAGGAAATGGACCTTGGGGTCCTAGTGGAAAGCTCAATGAAGGTGTCAACCCAGTGTGCCGCAGCAGTGAAAAAAGCAAACTCAATGCTAGGGATCATTAGGAAGGGCATAGAAAATAAGTCAGCAAGTGTCATTTTGACTCTTTATATATCTATAATATCCTCCAGAAGGATATTATGCAAATAGAAAAAGTGCAGAGGAGGGCAACTAGAATGATTAGGGGACTGGAACACCTTCCTTACCATCTGAGGCTGCAAAGGCTGGGCCTCTTCACTCTTGAACGGCAGCACCTAAGAGGTGACCTGATTGAAGTTTATAAAGTCATACACAGTGTGAAGTAGATAAGGAAAAAATTACTTGAGTTAAGCTTATGTGCTTTGGACATATCATGAGAAGACAGGACTTATTGGAAAAGACAATAAATTTTCTATACTAGAACTAAGGGACACTCCATGAAACTTTTGGGGGCTAGATGCCAAACAAATACAAGAAAGTGCTTTTTCACCCAGAGGATCACTGGTCTGTGGAACTCTGCCAGAAGAAGTGGTGACAGCTGTCAGCCTTGACAGTTTGAAGAAAGGATTGGGCAAGTTCAATGGAGAACAAGGGTATCAATTGCTATCATTATGGATGCCTAAGGACAACCCCCAGGCTAGAGAGACAGGCAGGATATCTCTCAATGCCATTTGCAGGGAATCGTAAGCAGGTGAAGACATCTGCTTGGGAATACCCTGAAACAAATGGTGAACCACTGTGTGAGACAGAATGCTGACTGGATGGGCTGTGGCCTATTCCAGCAAGGCTGTTCTAATGTTCTTATGTTCTTATTGTATGAAGTGTCCCTGTTATCCAGAAAGTTGTATTTTCAGCAGTGCCCAGCACATTGTATAACTCTATTATAACAATGGGATAAACTGTAGCCTTTGCAAGTGCCTGTTGCTTAACCCGGGTAACCATCAAGGCAACTCCATGCCAATCCTATATATAATGCATTTTTCTCCCTACTCGTTGATGGGCTCATGGGGGGGGGGGCTTCAGAACAATGGAGTTCAAAAAGACAGGGACTTTGTAAACTCTCATTTAAAAGGCCAAGAAAATTTGAAAGGAGAGGAAGATGATCGTATCACCCGCACAGAGACAGCAATTATAAGTCATGGGAGGAAATATAATAAAGCCTTATTGAGTAGAGATAGCTGTGTCGGCTGCAGGCCCAGTGTTCTGCAAGGAAAAGGCTGCAGGAAAGCCTTATCAGACCTTTTATCCTGTCTCTTGTCATTCCCATGCAGATTAATGAGCTCCAGGATGCCCCTGGCCATGTTCAGGCTAGTCTCCATTTCCCAGAATAGAAGGGTTTGTCTTATGCTCGAGTGTCATATTCCCAGGCTATCAGCACCATTGTGTTTTATTACCCCATTGTATTCAGGGGTTACATCCGAACTTTTCCTCTTAGTTCCTTAATCACTCGCTGTGATGGATTGATTCTCTGAGAGGAGCCACCGAAGTATCTGCCACAAGACACACATCACGTCCAAAATAAAGTGGCAATGATCAGGCACAGTAGGTTGTTGAGCTGCCCGCTGGATCTGTGTGCAAGAAACTGCTACTGATGCCTGGGCCAAATTTTGTATAGAAGAGGAAGGAGCTATGTGAAAGCAGGGAATTTAATAGGGATGAGCCCTGACAGCCGGACATAAAATCTGTTAGCTAATCTGAGGATTAATTAGTAGACGAACAGCTCATGTCATTTTGCAGTTTAAAAACTCAGCTGGATTCTTTTATTGCCTCTAAAATTCCATACAAGTGTGGTGTTAAAGGACCAAAGTAGAAATTAAGGAAAATTCCTATTCCTATATGGAAATAGAAAACATCCTTATGGACAAGGATGTGTTGCTAGAGACCATGGCCAAGACTATGCATACTGTGGTTTTCCTAATTGCTATTTATGGCTGTGAACACTGGGCATGGAAATAAATGATAAAGGGGAAAAATACCCTGGTTCCCTTGAAATGTGGTGTCAGACTAAACCTTTATAGATACCAGGGATTGCCAGAAAAACAAATAAGTGAATAGTAGATCATATCAAGCCTATATTCTTTCCAGAAGCCAAAATTACTTGAGTTAAGCTTATGTGCTTTGGACATATCATGAGAAGACAAGACTTATTGGAAAAGACAATAAATCTTACAAATGGAACGATATAGGGAAAGAGGAGGACTTAACATGAAAGGTCAAATTCAAATTCGAATTAGTTTTCATTATAGCCAATGGCCATTATATCTACATACATATACAAATACAATAAAAGCAGTATAGCAATCAGTTAATATCCAAATACCTATCTTCAACGGCAACACGTAATCATAGAGGATTACAGTAGAAACCAACTGTATTTATACCTTATTGTTTAACAACAGTATCTGAAGCTGAGGTAGTGTGTAGAGACCTTTCTAATATGAAAAGTCATAGCCTTTAGTTTACATGACCTAAGCAAAGCTGTTAATGGCAGAACCGTTTCGAGGTCACTAATTCATAAGGCTCTCAGAAACTGAAACTGACATGATGGAACATAACAGGTACTGATTATTTAGAACTAAATATTCTAAGCATCTATGTATCTCTGAGAGGATCCACCAATGGCAGCTGTATATGTGGATATACAGTAGGACTCCCTTATCCATGGGATCACTATCTTCTAATTCAGTTATCCGCAGTCTCAAAATCCAGCTACAGTATTATAAATATAACAATGGAAAAAACTAGAAATACAGTACAGATTTTCATAATGTAAATAGCAGACCTGGCCACTAGAGGAAATCAGAAGCTATGCTATATAGGTAGGCCACCGCCATTTTTCATCGAGTCTCCTGGCAGCTTCCTCTACATTCCAAAACAGGTTGTTGTAAAACTCAGGGCTGATTTGACTGGTGAGGCCAGAGGAAAGGCACTAACTTAAGTCAAACTGCCACCTGGGAGAAGCTTCCCACCTCCCGCCATTCTTGCCAGCCAATTCCTCAACACTCCCAGGCGAACAAGGAAATGCATTCTTAATTGTCTTTCAAGGTTGTGTGTGTGTGTGTGTGTGTGTGTGTGTGTGTGTGTGTGTGTGTGTGTGTGTGTGTCATTTTCAACATGTTGATGAATGAGGGAAGGCTTCATACTGGTTTTTACTTACAGAGGCCTCATCAAGATAAAAATTACAAAAACACAAGAGTCCTGTATCCAACAGACTGTTGCATAGAGCATTTGCTATAATCCACAGTTTGTGGATGCAGATGCAGGCATCCTAATATGCTGCTGATAGGAGTTAAAACAAGACAAAATGAGCATCCAGAACTAAAGGCAATGAAATTTCAAACATCTTGTTGAATGGAAATGCATATTTTGCATATCCTTAGATCTGCACCAGGATTCATTTCATCACCTGGCATATCTTTTTCCTCATAGTGTTATTACAAATATGCAGACTAAATGTGGAAATACATTTATTAATGCAAACTGTAATGATTCCTGAACACACTCTAGCTCCCTTTTTAAAAAAAAAAACACCAGTAATTTCACTGATCCTGGCCAAAATAATAATAAGAATGATTTTTTGAAAAAGGATGACTGGTTTCCACATTTACGGACTTCTGCTTTAGAATGCTGTCTGGCTCAGATACGTTTGAAATGATACCAAATAATTGAATTGAACTGCCATAAAATCTCTATAGGGGGACAAATGCTCTCTGTGGTTGTTTCTAAAGGCTCCTGAATGCTGTGCCATTTCCTTCTTTCAGTCCTGGGGAATTATCCATATCTCTGACAAGAGAATAGATTACTAATGCACCAACACAGCTGTTTTGACACTTTTGATGAATAACATTCAATACTATTAATTGGAACAATTGCTTTTCATTTAACTAAATCACTAGAATTGCTAAACTAAATTGAAACGGAATGTAATTTTGCCTCACTCTCCTTTAATATGGGCCTCTAAATGTCTTCTCCCTGAAGGATTAGTAACTTAATCACCTAACAGTGATAACTGTTTCATAGCCCTCAGCTGGAAGGCTTTTCCTGCTAAGCAGAATTGCAGGAGAACAGAGTGTTATAACAGGGACATGGGAAAGAAAGAAAAAAACTCATCTCCTTCCTTTCTTCTCCTTTTTGCTGCAATATTAATCATATTAAAATGATTATTTGCCTTTCTCCTTTCTTCTTCTTCTTCTTCTTCTTCTTCTTCTTCTTCTTCTTCTTCTTCTTCTTCTTCTTCTTCCATCCAGATCTTTATAGATCGTTATAATTCCCACCTCCCTACCTTTCATTCTGCTTGTATCAATCACATATATCTAAGTATGTGCTTAGCAATTATATCTGTCCATTTTGTTAGAGATGGATTTTCACTGTCATTGACTAGAAAATAGGCTCGAGCTTATTACACCTATCTGTGCAGGCATGCACGTGTAGGGAGCACATAAACATTGCTCACTAATTTGAGCTGCAGGCTTTGAACTGAGATAATATTATATTTTAGTCTTATTCTATGTAAGGAGGTAGCTCTCAATGGGACTTACTTCCAAGTAAGTGTGTTTAGGATTGCCAATTACCAGACTACAGCAGCATTTTTACAATACCAAGGTATGTTGTGCCGCCCAAGAGCTCAGCCCAACTCAATGCAGTAGCACTTAATAACAGCAGCAACAACAACAACCTTACAACAATAATAATCGTCAAACTGCAGAGCTAAAAGAGATCATATGGATCACTGAGTCCAACCCCTGTTGAGAGGCACAGTGGGGAATCAAATTTTCAACCTCTGGTTCCACAGCCAGAAAGTTAACCCACTGAGCAATCCATTTACTTCCAGGTAAGTACCTATAGAATGGCAGCATTAAGCTCTTTCACTCTTTGCATGATTAAAAAAATGCATTTGTTCTCCTTTCCTCCTTTGTCTTTCTTTGATTCAGCTCTTTATCTTACGGTTCATGATCAAGTATGTTATTATTAATCCTACTATTTCTGATTATGCGTATTTCCTTGGCCAGCTTCAAACTTGGCTTGCCCAACATCTGCCTTGACTCTAGTGGTAATGGAAACTCCAATAATGTTTTATTTACTCCTCTCACATAATTGCTTGGCCTTGCTGAGCCGAATTTCACAAGGCCAAGTGAGTATAAAGTAATTACTGTATGTCGCACATTTACATAGCACTTCCCAGTGTGAGATAAAACTCAAATAATAGTTCTCAGTATAAGTAAGAGTAGAGGTAAAAAGTAACTAATGACTATATATGTAAAGCATGTGGTTTGTATTATGTACTGTTTGATGATTTTGCAGAAATAGTTAATGGTTGGCTCCCTTGGCTGCAAGTCTATGGTAGAGATGGGCACGAAACAGAAAAATGGTGTTTTGGTTTTTTGTTTGTCATTGAGAGGTCTGTTTCGGTTCGTTTCCTTTTGTCATGAAATGTTTGAAAATTTTCGTTACCGTTTTTGTTTTTTCGTTTGTTGTTTCTACCCGCTTTTTGCACAATTTTTAAAGCATTTCTGTGCGCAGGCATCCCCCAACGCCCCAGACCAGAGGGAAATCACTAAAAAAATGGATGCTGGCTGAGACACAGTATAGACTAGGTATGCAGGGAGGCTGCAAAGGCAGTGGTGGGCGTTGCCCAGGGTGCAAGGCAGCTGCAGAGTGACTGCACTGCAGGGCAAGGGAGGGTACTCACCGAGAGGTATGCAGCACGCATGCACACAGGGAGGCTGCAGGACTGAAGCTAGAGGCGCAGCAGAGACAGCAATCCCACCCTAACTCCCACCAGAGACTGCAAGGAGGACAGGGGCAGCCAGACCTTTTTATGCCCTCTGTGGCTGCCAGACCTGCCCGCCCAGTCTGCAACCTGGGCATGCTATTGGTTGAACATGATCCCATCACATGGCTTGCCTCCATTTTGTGGCTGGTGGCGACATCCATTTTAAAGGGAAAAGAATAATACATCACAATGGGAGAAGACTAAAACAAACATTTTAGGACCCCCAACCCCCCTGGTAGGTTATCAGACAATATAAATAATTATCACTGTGTTTTTATGGATGTTCAGGGCGTTTTTTAACATTTAAAACAGCTCATTTCATTGCACGTCACCATTAACGGAAACAAAACGTAACAACCACAATTTTCGCAGTTCTGTTTGTTTCGTTGCATTTTCATCACAATTTTTGTTTGTCGTTTCATTGCATAATGGAAACGACAAATGGTAATGGAAATGAAAAAATGTTCATTCCGTGCCCATCTCTAATCTAGGGACACATATCTGAGTGTAGAAATGGAGAGGAAATCTGTTGGATGTATATTTCTTGTGCTGGAATTTCTATTTTGCATCTCCTTTGTTTGCCAATATAGTGTGGCATATTTTGTCTTAAAAATCTGCTGCTTATGAAGGTGTAAAAAGCATGTCAGAGACAAATCAATGTGTTAAAATCTATGTGGATATTTCAATAATGTGCATGACTGAAAAATGCACCTGCACTTAAGAAACAGATGCAGAAATGCAAACTTGCTCATGTAAACGTACACATGTATTCAAAATGTTAATGTTTTAAAGAAAGGAGCCCATAGATATACATTTTGATACAGAAGAAAAAATCTTGTAACTCCTGGAAGGAATTGGGATTGACAAAATATGCTAGTGGGAAACAAGACCTAGGGATGGGCACAAAACGAAAAAAAGTTTCATTTTGTTTCATTTTGTGCTCAGCCCCATTTTATTTTGTTTTGTTTCTTATGATTTTTTTAAAAAAATTGGTATAAAACAAAATGAAATGAAACGAAATGGCTCCCCTGGGTCCTCGAAGCACCAGATTTGGTGCCCGGGACTCCAGGAGCCATTTCTAAATGGCTCCTGCTGAGCTGTCAATGGCTGGAGCCCTTTAAACCTGGCCCAGTCAACACCAGGGAGACTTCCATGCCATAAGAAGTGGTGACAGCCATCAGCCTTGACAGCTTTAAGAAAGGATTGGAAAAGTTCATGGAGAACAAGGGTATCAATGGGTATTATTATGGATGCCTAAGGACAACCTCTGGGTTGGAGACATAGGCAGGATATCTCTCAATACAATTTGCAGGGAATCATAAGCAGGTGAAGACATCTTCAGGACTTGTTGTTGTTGTTCAGTCATTCAGTCATGTCCGACTCTTTGTGACCCCATCGACCAGAGCTCGCCAGGCCTTCCTATCTTCCATTGCCTCCCGGAGATTTGTCAAATCCATATTGGTTGCATTGATGACACCGTCCAACCATCTCATTTACTGCCATCCTCTTTTCCTTTTGCCTTCAGTCTTTCCCAACATCAGGGACTTTTCCAAAGAGTCCTCTCTCCTCATGAGGTGGCCAAAGTACTGGAGCCTCAGCTTCAAAATCTGTCCTTCCAGTGAACATTCGGGGTTGATTTCTTTCAGGATGGATAGGTTTGATCTCCTTGCAGTCCAGGCGGCTCTCAAAACTCTCCTCCAGCACCACAGCTCAAAAGCATCAATTCTGCGGTGATCAGCCTTCTTTATAGTCCAGCTTTCACTTCCATACATCACTACTGGAAAAACCATAGCTTTGACTATCCTGACCTTAATTGGCAAAGTGATGTTTCTGCTCTTTAGGATGCTATCTAGGTTTGCCATTGCTTTCCTCCCAAGCAGCAGGCGTCTTTTTATTTTGTTGCTGCAGTTGCCATCTGCAGTGATCAAGGAGCCCAAGAAAATAAACTCTGTCATTGCCTTCAGGACTATCCTGAAGCAAACTGTGAGACAGCATGCTGCATTAGATGGGCTGTGGCCTGTTCCAGCAAGGCTGTTATTATGTCTTTTTGTTCTTATGTAAAGTGTACCATGACCACTGACTCCTTCTCCATTCTCTCTAACAATCCAGATTTCTCATGATGTCTGAAACCTTTGCACCTGGCAGACAAATCACCAAATGGTTTCATGCACATCACAAATCCATCCCTCTGTATTTCTAATAAATGAATCACCTAGTACAAGGAACCTCTCTCCTGCAGCCTGTTCATCTACATGCACCTGATCAACTATATT
This sequence comes from Phrynocephalus forsythii, assembly GCA_029282475.1. Lineage (NCBI taxonomy): Eukaryota > Metazoa > Chordata > Lepidosauria > Squamata > Agamidae > Phrynocephalus > Phrynocephalus forsythii. Next base: position 98,550,805 of record JAPFRF010000005.1, read on the forward strand.
AAGGGATTGGTCTTCAGTTTATTCCTGTTGTTTGTCTTCCTATATCTCACCAAGTGAGATCATCAGGTAGAACCAGTTGTTCTTCCATGCATTCCTCATGAGGTGTGATGAGAGAAAAAGCCTCACATTGATTCTGTAACTTCAGATTCTCAGAGCGATCCTTTGGCCTTCAACTTCTTTGAGTCACATTCCTCTACACATCTACCTCCTGAGTTGGTGGAGTGACTTCTTCCTCAGAACTATGCCCTGTATCTTCTTTGTCCAGATTAGTTTGCTCTGCTCTGTCCAGGAAGAGCTCAATCTCCTTAATTTGTTGCTGGTTAATTTGTCTTCTAGTAGTGCAACCAGCTTGTACTTCCTGCTAGTGTAGTTCTCCATGTGCTTTGATAGGATGACAAACATGGCACAAATGTTGCAGGTAACTATAGCTGCTCCCTCAGACTCCATTTTAACAAGTGCAGTATTCTGGGCCTCAAAAATTTAAACTTTTACTACCTTTGTATCTAGTAAGAATATTTCCTTCCTTTGTTGTTTATATGAAATCTTGTGCACTGTTAGGTGTGCAAGCTTCTAAAGCAGCTCTACTTCAACTGCAAGTACCCCAGAAACTTGCCAGTGCTCACTTCTTTCTGTTTGTTTGTCTCTCTCAGCAGCAGCTCTGCTTGGAAACACACCCAGTCTCAAAATGGCTGAGGCTGACCTTGCTCAGAGAAAAAGAATGAGTGTGGCTCCACCCCACTGCTCAGAGAAAGGATTAGTCTGGCTCCACCCTCTGCTTCCTTTGTTTGAGGAAGCTTTTAGCTGCTTCCTTTGTTTGAACAGGTGTAGCTCTTTGCAGTTTAAATTAGTAGAGGCCTCTAGAGCAGCTCTACTCCAACTGCAAATATCCCAGAAACTTACCAGCACTCACTTCTTTCTGTTTGTTTATCTCTCTCAGCAGCAGCTCTGCTTAGAAACACACCCATGCTTAAAATGACTTAACCAATTGCACTACACTTCAGGCTCCCTTGTTATAAGGGAAAGTTCCAAGCTATTTTTGTCTTGCCTTTTAATTTTGGGCTCGGTGGGCTAAGTGCTCCCCCCTCCCAAAAGTGCTATTCACCAACAATATTGGGGAAACCAATCTTCATCAATGGAAGTAACTTCCAGCTGTGCAGCTCTAAGTTATTATTATTAATAAATATTGTTATATTATAAAATATACAGTACTGGAAAACAGGATAATTTATTTTTTAGAAAGGCAGTAGAACTGGATAAATTGCTTGTGTATTTGTGATTCTACAGCCTATCTGATACTCAGCCTGATCCAGATACTCCTGATCCTGATACTCCAGCAAAGTGTATGGAAGAAGAAGAGACATTGCCTGTCAAAACTGGAGATTTAACTCATACAAGTTTAAACACCTATAAATCAACATTTTCATGAACTGGCACAAAGCACCCTCCATCCGATTGTTTCTAACACATCAAAATTCAGATCAATTTACTGAGGCACTTTCTGAGAGTAAGCCATAGCATTGACTGCCCCAATTTCTGGTTAGTAGGTCAAATGAGAATCATCCAGCTTGGCCTTGACCAAGGGTTGCTTCAGCACTCCAATGATGAAGAAAAGGTAAAATGTACATTGACTATACATATTGTGTGATTGTGTGCATTGATATGTGTGCAAAAAGAGATGAGTATCTTATATAGAAGCAGTTCTAAGACCTTTTGGAAGGGTCTGCTTGGTGTGTGACTACAATTTATAGACTTTCTGTGCAACTTCATGGGTGCACTTGATGGGGACACACAGGACAGGGCTTTCTCTTTTCTCAGTCTCTGGAGCTCCCTTTCACAGGAAGCTGGCCTGGCCTCAACTTTACTATCCTTCCTCAAGCAAGAAAAGACTGTTCTCCTCAGGCAGGATTTTCCTTAGTGATTGGGAGACTGAGGTTTGTTTTTTTAAAATAGATTGCTGTGCAGTTGTTTTAAAATGTTTTTATTGTCCATTTATTTATTTATTTATTTATTTATTTATTTATTTATTTATTTATTTATTTGTATTTATTTGTCAAGCTTATATCCCACCCATCTTCCCAGGAGGGAACTCTGGGCGGCTTACAATAAAACCAAGTAATACAGACAGACACAGTAACAAAAGAAAACAACAGGCAGGCATGATCCAAGCAAAGATGGCACAGGAAAAAAAAACATAAATAGAAAGGTTGCCAAATGCCTCCCTGAAAAGGTGAGTCTTCAGGGCCTTTTTGAAGGTGGGCAGGGACTCTGCTAGGCGCAGCTCACTGGGGAAATGGTTCCATAGCATGGGGCCCACCACAGAGAAGGCGCGGTCATGCATATGTGATTTCCGCGCCTCTCTGGGTGTGGCCACCCTCAGTGAGTGCGCCTGCACCAATCTCGTGGGTCTGGCCCCAGTTGATCTCTGAGAGATACGCTAACACCAGATGCTCTGGTCCCAGGCTGTGGAGGGCTTTGAAAGTCAAAACCAGGACCTTGATCCTAATCCGGAGGACAATGGGTAGCCAGTGCAAGCGAACCAGAACTGGGGTGATGTGCTCAAATCTACGAGCACCCACCAGCAGCCTGGCTGCCACATTCTGCACCCGCTGTAAACTCCGGACCAGGGTCAAGGGCAACCCCACATAGAGGGCATTGCAATAGTCGATCCTTGAGATTACTAGGGCCTGTGCGACTGTCCTCAGGGAATTGTATTGGCGAATCTGGGTGATCTGGCGAATCTGGGTGATCCTGCGGAGATGGATAAAAGTGGCCCTGGAAGCAGCCATCACCTGGGCTTCCAGGGAGAGGGCTGAGTCCAGGACCACACCCAGATTCCTGGCCCTGTCCGTAGGCTGGAGGGAAACACCCCCCAGTTTAGGGAGGGGGCCATTGTACCCAGATGAGGGCACCCCGAAGAACAGAACCTCTGTCTTCTCCGGGTTCAGCTTGAGCCGGTTATCTCTAGTCCATTCCAGAACCGCCTCCAGGCACAGATCGAGGGAGCGAACTGCCTCCTCTGTAAACAACAAAAAGGAGAGATAGACCTGCGTGTCATCAGCGTACTGGTGACAGCGAACTCCAAATCTCCTGATGACCTCTGCCAGCGGCCTCATATAAACGTTGAACAGCATGGGTGAGATTGCCAACCCCTGGGGCACCCCAGAAGGGAGAGTCCAAGAAGCCAACAAATCATCACCCAGCTGAACCCGCTGAGACCGGCCGCCAAGGAAGGAATGGAGCCAGGACAAAGCCTGACACTTATTCCTGCCTCGGCCAGCCAGACCAGCAGGTTACTGTGGTCGACGCTATCAAAGGCAGCTGACAAATCAAGGAGAACCAGCAGGGAGGAATACCCCCTGTCGGCCTCCCTGAGAAGGTCACCCTGCAGAGCGACCAGGCCAGTCTCGGTCCCGCGAAGAGGTCTTAAACCAGACTGGAAGGGATCCAGGATACGATTTTCCTCTAGATACAACTGGAACCTGACAGTGGCCACCCTCTCGACAATCTTCCACAGGAAGGGAACAATGGCAATTGGACTATAGCTAGATAAATCGTCCGATGCCATGCCAAACTTTTTCAGAGTGGGCTTCACCATGGTCTCCTTCAATCGGGTGGGGAAACATCCCTCCCCGAAAGAGGCCGTGGCAATAGCCGAAACTCACCCAGGCATGTTCCCTTCAGCAGATTTAATAAGCCAAGCTGGGCAAGGGTCAAAGGGAGTGGCCGCCGGCCGGCAACAAGCCATAGCTCTGGAGGCCTCCGCTGGAAACACTGGCCCAAACTCAACCAGGAGGGGAGAATGGGTGTGGGTGTGTGAGGCCCCAGGGACATCAGGGGATGGACTAGGGCAACCGGGGGGCAAGTCGGAACGGATAACCTCTATTTTAGATCTAAAATGGGATGCAAATTGCTCACTAGTGAAATCACTAGGTGGAGGCCTCAGCTGACTGGGATTGGAGAGGTCCCGAACCACCCGGAACAACTCCACCTGGAGGTTCAAGGCCTCGCCAATTCTCAGAGAGACATAGGATGTTCTAGCATCCCTGATCGCATGGAGATAGCAGCCAGTCAGCTGCTTAAGTGCAACCCTATTCTCTGCCATCCGACTTGCCCTCCAAATGACCTCTAGCCTACTGCATTCTTGTTTCATCGACCGCATCTCAGCCATATACCATGGAGAGGAGCGATGTCCACAGCGCAGGAGGCGCTTGGGGGCAATCTGGTCTACTGCCCTGGTGGTCCCCTCATACCACCTATCCACCAGGGCATCGACCGGATCATATGCCAGGCCGCCAGAAAGTTCCCCAAAGGCTTCTATGAACCTAGCAGGGTCCAGAAGCCTACGGGGGTGGGCCCAAATATAGGACCGATGCTCCCCGTGGGGCAGGGGGGCTATCGATAGGGAAAATTTTAGCAAATGATGGTCCGACCATGACACGGGCAGGGGCAAAATACCCCTAACCCTCAGACAAGAATCTGACGACACGGAGGAAAACACCAGGTCCAGGGTATGGCCAGCTCTATGAGTGGGGCACACAACATGCTGAGATAGATTCATGGAGGTCATTGATTCCATGAATTCCAGAGCCACACCAGAGAGTTCCTCCTCAGCATGCACGTTGAAGTCCCCAACCACCAGGAGGCGGGGGGACTTCAACAGGGCAGCCAAGACGAACTCCATGATCTCTGGAAAGGATTGTGCTGGGTTGCAGGGAGCACGACACACCAGCACAATACCAAACTTATCTTGATGACCCACTGATAGATGGAGGCATTCTACCCCAGGACACACCATTGTCACAGAGCTGCTAACATGAAGGGATTCCCTATAAACGATGGCCACCCCTCCACCCCTATCCTCCAAACTGCCCGCCCACTGGACCTGAAACCCGGGGGGCACAAAAGGGAGAGGGAAGCCCCACCCTCAGCGCCCACCCAGGTCTCGGTGATACAAGCCAGGTCGGCTTGCTCATCCACAATCACATCGTGGATGATAGGTGTTTTATTATGAACTGACCTGGCATTAACCAGGAGGCAAGACAGGTCGGAGGCGCTGGCGGGATAGCACCCAGGTACGTGGCGGTGAGCGGAGGGACCAGAATGGGGTCAGGCAGAAGATGCCTGGCCCGAGTTCTTCTTACCTGACTAATACCCCCACCCAGAGTGTACCTCCCACGGCCAGACACCACAGAGATACAGGTCCCTGCCAGCATGGCGACCTAAAAAAAAAGGAAACAAAATACAAACAAAATACAAAATAGAAAATAAGAAAAATACAAGAGCAAAGTACAGTGCAATACAATATACAATATACAATACAATATACAAAAGTAACCAAAAAGAAACCAAACAATAAAACAATAGTAAAAACATAAAATAAAGGCGCCCACCAAGGCAAAGGAGGAGATGAGATGATAACAGTGTAGAGGTCCCTTTACACAGATGGTAAGGACTAATGCCAAGATGGAAACTGGCAGCTGGTGAGTGGCTCAACAGATTCGGCAGATGGAATAAGTTTAGGCCAGTGGCCATCAGGGTGGGCCAACAATGGCCTCAAGGCCCAATTGGGCCCAAACCTGATCGGCAACAGACCCAGCAAGGCCGCTTCCATCGGCAAGTCCAGATGGTGAAGACAGCCAGCACTGTCCAGAGTCCTCCAGGGGACCAAAGCAGCAACAAATAAAACTGCAGTTCCTCCAGGATGCATGAACAAGGTACAGGAGGTAAGGGGCAAGATGGAAACGCCCCTGAGACAACCACAGTCCTTCACCACAGCAGGCACTCCCAAGCCTCCGTAGACCCAAACTCCCCCATCAGTTGACCATGCCTCCAAGATAGACAAGGATGGGGGGACAGGTGGAGGCCACAACCCCCAATCCTAAACAGCATGGTGGCGACAGCCTCTAAGAGAGGCCCACCATGTCCATGGTACTCGGTGGGCCGCGGGAGGGCAGCAACAATGGCAACAGCCCTCGAAATGAGCATGCCGCAATGGTGATGGGCTGAGAACTGCAGAGCAACGGCTGTGGCCTCCAAGACACCATGGAGGAGGCAATGGTCGGCAACTTCCGCGGGAGGGCAGCAGCAATGGCGACGGCACTCAAAGTGGGCATGTTGCAATGGCGGTGGGCCGCGAGCCGCGGAAGAGCAGCAACAGCAGCGGCGGCCTCCGAGGCATGACCATGATGGAAATGGAGTCCGCGGGCCACGGAGAGGCTGCCACGGCAGCGGCAGCAATGAAGGCAGGCTGTGGGAAAGCCGCGGCAGCAGCATCAGAGGTGGCCTCCAGAACCATCCCCTCGCATCGCTGGTGGACCACTGACTGCGGGAAGGCAGCAGCAGCAGTACCAGCCTCCAAGACAGGCCCACAACGGAAACGATGGCTAGTGGGCTGCGGGGGGCAGTGGTAATGGCAGCGGAAACGGCGGTCCCCTGGAGAAACCATTGCAGTGTTGACGGGCCGCAGGAAGTGGGACTGACCGATGGCGGGCCACAGGCCTCCGGAACAGGCCCATGATGGAGAACCGCAAGCAGCAGGACCATCCCAGCAGCGGTGGTCAACGGGCCACGGAAGGTCGACGAGCTGTGACGGAGCCGCGGCCATGGCAACGGTCCTTCGGAGCAAACGACAATCTCCGAAGCCGGCCCACCCGATGAAAAAGTCCGCAGGCCACCGTGATGAGCCTCCCAGCCAGGAACGAGGAGGGAAGGGAAAACAAATGGAGGTAGGACAGCAGAAGAAGAGCTGGGTGGGGGGAGGGACGCCCATACTGGTTCACTGAGGTTTAAGTCCGTTGGGAAGATAGCGTTCCGCTGGGGTCTCTGTCTCACCCCAAGTCACAGCGTCCTCAAAGTACACCAGGTGAGCCCTTTCAATCCCCCCTCCATGGCCCTGGCAGGCACAAAAAAATTAAACAATAAAATAAAAATCAGGCAGCATAATTAAACGCACAAAGCAGAGCCGACAAACATGGCTGCTGCTGCCGCCCGCCATCATGGGAAAGTAATCCTTCACCACAGGTGGTACTACTTAATACACTACTTGTTTAATTTTTTTAAAGTACAGTGGACCCTTGTATAACAAATGGTTTGTATAACATAAAATCTGTACAACATAAAAAATTCTGGAGATAGGGGAAATTTACTTAACAGAATTGCCTATGGGATGAATCCGTACAACATAAAAATGGGATTACTCCATTTTCAATGCATTCCTATGGGAAATTTGTATAAAGGAAAATTTGCTTAACATAATTTTATTTGGAACGAATTAATTCCTTTATACAAGGCACCACTGTATTTGCATACTCCCTGTTTTAGCTTTTAAATATAGCTTTTTTAATTCTTGTAATTCACCTTGGTCCTTTTGAAAAGAAAGGCAGGCAGGATAAAGATATTTGAAATAAAATCAAATAAAAAAAAACTTATAACTAGCAAGTGTTCTTACAAATACTCATTTTTGTTTGTTTACTTGTGTGTGTGTGTGTGTGTGTGTGTATCTACCTACATACCCCTCCACTGTCAGCTCCAGCTAGCCTGTAGAAACAAGGAATAGATAAAGCAAATGCTGAAACCTTTCAGCAACTTGAAATCCATTTTGGTTATAGGAAGATGAAGTGATGCAGTCGGAAAGATGAGCGTTCTGTGAATTTGGGGCACCTGGGAGGAGGTAAATCTGCCTCCTTTGAATTTAGCCCGAACATTGACTGAAGAGCCCTAGGTAAATAAGAATCAAACCTTACCTGCAGACATTTATATGGCTGCGATTTATCAGCACACTGGGTCTCTTTGAACTTTTGCAGCCCTTTGGGAGAAATGGTGTGTTGCAGCAAAAGAAAAGGTGTTTAAATAAATAAATAAATAAATAGCATGCCTGTATCTGGACTGAAAACAAACAAACAAAAACAAAAACAAAAATCCTCTGTTGTGTCATTTTTTCCCCAACAGCCTTGACATGCTCAGGGTTGTTTCCTTAAATTTTATTTTATTTATTTTTTAAAAAATAGGATTTTGGCCAGTCAACCAGCCCTGCAGGAAATATATATATAAAACATTTGACAGATCCTTGCTTCTAATCCCCCTTTATGGCAACTTCCCCTTGTGGAGCAGAGAACCGAGAGCTACAGAATCCTTATGGAAAAATCAAAGAAGTCCACAGAGCATAGCTAAGAAATAAGAGAAAACTCTTTGGGTCTCAAGGCCCTGTCAATGGAGGATGATCATACAACTCATATTCCCATGCAACATAAGATTTCCTCCTTTCTATCTACCATGTCAAATGAATATCCACAGTTAAAGTAGCTTAGCCTCGTGTTTTCTCAACAAGGAAGGTTTATACCACTTAAAAAGTGGGCACACATTTTTATAACATTTGCACATGGCAATGTATGTAAGCATATTTACATGAAGAAAGAATCATCATACAGTAGCTTCACATACTCGTGTGGAAAGTGACAACCATCCAACATGGTTCACTTTGTGAAATGAGACCAATATGGGCATGTGTTGGATCTAGATTTCCAGAAGCTTCACTTTTGCTCCTTTGAATAGTTTGGAGTAAGATTTTGATAGTTTGATACAAAATTTTTGCAAGGCTGATGTTCTCAGTGGGCCTTGTATTTTCTCTTATCAGTTGGGCCTTTTAAATGTTCTGTACCTATTAATGTATTTATTTAAGTGGTGTTTGCCTGAATCATTTCAAATTCCAGTTGAGGATTTATATGACACTGTCAAAACCCTTTATAGGGGTCTATCCACAAGGAAAAGTAATTATCATGGAGAATGCATCTAAGACTGCTATCTCACCTGGGGAAGATCCTGATCTTCGGAAAGTCTAGCTTTTACTTTTCCTCCCATCACGTGACTGAAGATGTGGGATTGCAGGTCCCAGATAGAAAGGTTTTTTTTACATGCAGTTCAGCCCCATGGCCAGCGGGTGGCACTAGAATTAAAAATTAAGGACCAGCTGACTGGTGCTAGGGGTGGGGGAAGTTTTAAAAAAACAGTGCCTGATCAGCCAGCTGCCTGGCACTAGGAGGGTGGGAGAAATTTAAAAATAAAGAAAATAAAAAAGTGCCAGACCAGGCAGAGGACCAGCTGACTGGTGCTAGGGGTGGGGGAAAGTGAAAAAAACAGTGCCCGATTGGCCCCAGGAACAGCCAGTTGGCGCTATGAGGGAAAAAAAAAAAAAAAAACTGGATCATCTATGCGGTCCCATGACGTCTGCCTCCTTAAAAGGTGGATTTTTTAAGTGAAGCAAAAAAATCCCTACCTCTCCAGTAAGTCTTGAAAACCTCGCTTAAGGGGGCATTATTGGGTCCCCCCCAAATGCCCGGTGACCATGGGGATGGCATTTTTGGACATGGTTTATCTACAAATTTAATCTGCATTTAAAGGGACGTGGGATAGGGGCCTGAATGAACATTCTCTCTGCCATGCTAAGGTTTTATTGTCTACTGGGCCACAGGAAGCTCCATCTGCACTCTGAAATGGTTCAACATAAGTGCTATCTCTGTGACAACTAGGCCAAAGGTTTTCACTGGTCATCCATTGTGTGGGAAAGCTGTGACATTCCAGATAATATTGGACTGCAATTCCCATCAGCCCAGCAACAAGACTTAAGAGTTACCAATGAATAAAATCTTAGATGACTTGTTGGATGTCCTGCCACTCTGGGATGGTAGACTGATGCATGAATTAAAGCATACTATTCCTTTTAAACTTTGCTATTTTAAAATTGGCTTTTAATGGATTGTAATCTATTTTAAAGTAAATGTAATTTATTGTCTATTTTATTGTCTATTGCTTTCAGAGTCCTATTAGCCTGGTTGACAGAAATATGATAAGTAGATTGTTTTAATAAATAAATGCTAAATAATGCTACCAATCCCTATTCTAGTCACATTGATGGGTCAATTTGGGATTGGTTCCATGATTTTTTTGGACTTCTGGCCAAGAAAGATGCCACAATCAGTGTGAAGCTCACATATTATATTATTTTATTAATCTGTGAGTGGAGACTAGCCTTGCCAGCTGTTGGCACCACCTATAATTTGTATTTCCACCAATCCCACCCAATTTTTCATATGTACAATTAGAATGCTTGGCAAACATTGTATTTGACCTACCTTCCTGTGTAAATTTAAAATGCTTTGCTTTGTCTTCTTACCTATGGTCCTAGTTATTTCCAAGCATTCGCTTTAGTGAAAATGGTTTGAGTGGGAACAAGCATAATCCTTCTGTGATTTCTGGAGGTCAAGGATCTGTAAGAACAAGCCATTGCAACATTGGCAGTGTGAAAGCCCTGGATACATACTTAGAACTCAGCTTCTGGGTTGCCGGTCACGTGTTTGGCACAATATGCCATGGGATGCTGCTGTAGCAATGACTCAGGTTAACACAGCCTTGACTATTGTTTGCCCTGCCAGTGGCAGTCCCCCCAATCCCAAATTGCCTGTTTTTTCACCTTTCCTCATGAAGTGGGTCCAAGGCAGCTGCCTCCAAACTGCTGCAGCTGCCCTTACTTACTGACCGCCTGATCCTGCTGACCTCATCTAACTGAATGTTAGACTTGTCATACAGTGTACTGAACCAGCTGGATCCTCAGTTTTCAAAATCAGCCCAATGAAGCTAGTGTTCCTATAGTTAGCAAGTCTGTTGCAAACAAAACAAGTCAAAAGAATCAAATTGTATTTAACCAGACTTTTGTGTTAGTGGCAAACTACGAATGTGCTAATGTACTGATGATAAAGAGAGTGGGATCCTAAGTGGTAAAAGCTCTTTGTGCCAGACTATAAGCAGGGTGATATCGCATCGTAAATCTTCGACCAACTTTGTCAGTGGCTGAGGGAGTCCGAGAACTAGAGCATGAATTAAAAAATATTTTTGAAAGCATTCACACACATCTATCTATCTATCTATCTATCTATCTAATCTATCTATCTATCCATGTATGCATGCATGAATACATACATACATACATACATACATACATACATACATACATACATACATACATACATACATATGAAGAGGGTTTGCTCAGTGTTATATAGTGGGTCAGATGAAACCAGGCGACGCCCAAGTGAAATTCAGCTCTTTATTCATAGCAAAGGCACATGTTGCAAAGGGATAAAAAGCACTGCTAAAAAGGCCCCAAGGGCCAGTTTATATACACACCCTGTGGCAGGCCATTGGATGGTTTAAACAGCATGCTGGCCCCCAAGTGGACAACCCAGAATCCTGCCCTTCAGTTATTCTCCAGCTTCCAGCTCCCACATCCCACACCTGTCTCCCATTGCCTATGCCTGGGAGCTTGATCAGGCTCCGCCCAGCTGAGACCCGGCTAGAGCTTGGCTGGAGCTAAGGTAAGTTTGGAGCCTTCCTTTCTATTTATTAACATATTCCAAACTCAGCCAGTAAGATGTGTATTTTCAGATGTTCTCCCAGTCATGTTTTCAACCAATTCCTCATCCAGGTCTCCCAACACAATCTTTTTTTCCTTCATAGAATTTTTACACCACTGCAGCATCCTAATACAATGACCGTATTTTATCCAATCACTGCAATTTAGGGCTGGGATACCTGATTATCCCGGAATTGCTTGGATGTGCTGCTGTAGTCTCTTAATTTAGGGTGAAAGTGTTCCTCTCCCCCTCCCACTACCTATTTTCTGTGAGGATGAGGAACTGTACTTAAATGGGACACAGTTATGCAACTATGTATAAAACAAAATGTACTACTCCTGGGATGTCTTCCTTGGTTCAAGAGAAAGACAAGTGCCACAGTGGTAGAGAACACATGCTTGTTATACTTTTATTTGAAGGTGTGGACAAAAAAACATGAGGTAACTGATTGAGAACCTTTATGAGGAATGTGGAACACAGAAAACATGAGAATCAGACAATGAGCGCAATTTTTTGGCAAATAGTTTGGGTGCTACTTGCAGAAGAGCCTGAAATATGATATCTGGTGGTGGCCACTGCTATCATTAAATCCAGAGACCTAAACCTGCTCTTAGTTTGCCATTCTGTAGTACAGTTCATCTTCCTTAGAATAACTATGCAGGCTGGTAATTAATGAGAAAAGTGTCTCAGGGGATGATTAAACCCCACAAGACAATTAAAAGGAGTGTAATTGCCCCTGTTGTGCAAGTTGTTAGACAAGCTAGAGGTTATTGTCATTCAACTCAATGTACTGGAACAGCCAATGGTAGCCTATAAGGAAAGTAGGAAATCATCTACCAGTAGGAAAATACAACTAGAACTGTTTTATTAGGCATGAAGCATTGTCTTGGGGAAACCTAGAAGCAGCCATGAGGCTGGTATGGCACTCAATTTCTGTCTTGCCTACAAGACTATAAGCACTGTCTATAAATAAAAGGGGAGGGAGAGAGAGAATTGGGAGTATGTGTATTATTCAGTCTTATGGGCAACTGAGTGAACTCACTGGAACAATATGAAAGATCCGCAAGAAAATATCCTGCCTTGGTCTTCTGGGAATAATTAGAGACGAGTTGGAAGCTTTGACCACCAATTCAGACTAAAGGAGACATAGGCCACAACCTAAGGGCTCCTTAACTTGAAATTTGTTTGGAAAGCAGAGTCTGTTTGATTATGTGAAATGCAAATCCATGGCCTTCAAACAGTCAGCTACAGTCTTCTAAGAGTGTTGCAGATTGGAGGATCATGCATTCTAGGAAGCCAATTCCTATTAAACCATATTCTTACATTTTCATTGTTGGTGTTCATTGGAATATAACACTCCAGTGGGTTCTGGTTGGAGGTATTTTCACCTAGACATGCATTGCTAAATTATCCTCAAAATACTGAACAGAGGTTTAATAACTGTTTCAGTGGGTCTGTACTAGAGATGGGCACGAAACGAAGTTTTTTCATTCCATTTTCCGTTTTCCGTTATTCGTTCCGTTACGTAACGAAATGAATAATGGAAATTGTGATGAAATTGGAACGAACCGAACAGAACCACGAAAAATTTTCCGGTTAGGTTCGGTTCGTTAATGGGGACGGGCGGAGCAGAGATGTCTCCTACCTGCCTGCCTGGTGCTGGTCTGGGGAAAAGCTGACTGCTGCACTCTGGCCACGTGGTTGACAGCAGTAAAAAAATAAAAAAAAAAAAAAATAAAAAATAAAAAGGAGCACCAACTGGGCCCCAGGAGTGGCCCAGTTGGCACCCTAAAATCTGAAAAAAATGATTTAAAAAATCCCAGTGCTGACAGTGCCCCAGGGGCCGCACTGTAGGCGCTGAAAGAAATGAAAACAAAACAAAACAAAATAAAAGCCCGCCCCCGCACTACATCTGTAGCGCAGGGCCAGGAAACCTGGAACTAAAAAAAGGTTCTGGCGGAGGCACTCAAGGAGGAGGGACTGCTGCAGGAAGGACTTCTTGGCTTTCTCCTCCTCCTGGGAAGGTGACCGGCTGGTTCTGGAAGAGCGAGCATGACTGGCGGGCTCAGCGCAGCTTGCCCTTTTGGATGCCTTGGATGCGTCTGGCCAGGTGGCGGCGCCTGCCATCAGGCTGGTTTGAGGTGAGGACGCGAGACAGTCGGCGACAAGGCATCCACCCCTCCCCAGGACCGGGAGCGAGAGAGGGGGTCACCCCCATCAGAGGAGCCACTGCCCCCCTTGTAGGCGCATTGGCGATTGGTGAAGGCTCCTGGCTGGTCGTGTTTCCCCGCTTCAGGGGAGAATCTGGGGCTGGAAAAAGTGTGAGAAAACCGCCGGAGGGTGTGTGTGTGAGGCGGAGGATCCTCAGCCTCAATAGCACAAAGAGGAATCCATGCCTGGCTTCAGGCAGCCGCGTCCTCCTCCTCCTCCAGCCCATCGGTGCTCTAAAAACCCCCAGGTGCTGGCCCCAAGCCAGCACCTGAAAAAGGCCCTGCTACCACTGCTGGCTGACTCTGCTGATGCCTTGATGCTGCCAGTCCAGTCTGTGCAGTTGTCAAGTTGTCATTTTTTTTTAAAATTTTTAAATGTTTTCCATCTGGTCTGGGGGAGGGGTGGAATGCCCACATGCAGCAAAGCGGTAAAAATGACTAACGAACTCCTGAACCAATGAAATGAAATTTTTGAAAACATTTCACGAAAACGGAAACGAACCGAAACGGACCCGCAACGACAAACGAAAAACCAAAATGCCATTTTTCCTATTCGTGCCCATCTCTAGTCTGTACATGTCTACATTGTTCCATTTTTTTAAAAGCCAGGTCATTTGGGAGGATATTTCTTTAAAAGAAAATAAAAATCCTGCATGTTGATCTCAAAACCATGCCAGCCATGGAACTGGCAGTTAATTCTCTTAATTGTGGTTAATAAGAAAGGGGAAGGTCATAATATAGAACACACATTGGAAATGCTTCCTACTCCTTCTATCCTGTTAAACTGGGAGGGATTTGGATCTGATAGTCAGGCCACCATGAGATCTGCCCACAATGGAATCTCATGGCTACTATATCATTTTGTTGCATAGAATAACAGACATATGTCAGGTTGTCATGAGTTGCATTTGAAGAGGATGTAGACTGGGCTTATCTATAAGGGAGGTGATTTCAAAGCTTCAGAATCCATTTCCAGGTACCAACAGCACCCACTGGCTCAGCATAAAATAATGTCTGTTACTTCAGGTGGCATGGTGGACCAAGAGGCATACAACCACCAGCTTTCTTTGCAGTACTCTCCTTTCAATACTGGCTTTTGTGACACAATGCCAGTTGACCACCTTCCACTGTTTTGGAGAAGGACAGGAAAACCACTGCTGTGACTCATGAATCTTGTTTTACTAGTATTGGCAATTGCAACACAACGCCTCAAAAGAAAAAAAACTCACCCCACACGCATCATGTGGTCATTAGGACAGACCCCATAGCTGTACATCAAGGAAAAATCCAAGTGTACATGCAGCGGTGTTGACTATTATCAAAGCATTAGTTGCCATTAGAGATGGGAACAGAATAAAAAACAACAAACTGCTTTGTCATGTTGTAAGGTTACAACAAACTGCTTTGTCATGTTGTAAGGTTACAAACTGTTTTGTAACATAACAAAATGTTATACAGTGTTTTGTTACAAAATGAAAAACCATTTTACTGTTGAAATGAAATGATTCATTCTCCCTTGCTACCCCTGCCCCCCAGGTGGGTTTTTGATAGGTTGGTCTGTGGTGTTTTTGACAGGTTAGGCTATGGCCCCCACTCCCCATAGCCCAACCCACCTGGGTGCTGGAGAACAAAGCATCCCGACCTGTCAAAAAACCCACCTGGGGGCAGGGACAGCAAGGGAGAACTGAGCAGGCAGCAGTAAATTCAAACCCTGCTCCATTCTCTCTTGTTACCACTGCCGCTGCCACCCAGCTATTGTTTTTGACAGGTTTGGCTGTGGGGAGGGAGGGCAGTCCCCCTCCCCACAACCCAACCTGTCAAAAAACCCCAGCTGGGTTGAGGCAGCTTCCCAATTGTTTCATTGCCCATTTCATTTCATTAAAAAATTAAGTAAACATTTGTTAGTTACAAACAAAACGGAACACAATGAGTAATGAAATGAAACAAAACACTATTTTTCTGTTTTATGTCCATCTCTAGTTGCCATTGTTACCAGGAACAGCTCTTTTGCAAAGGTAATGCATCTTAATTGTCTGCTCGACAAAGCCACAACCAAAACAGGGATAACTTGCACCAATATATTTCTTTGCAGGAAATCCATTTCCTTTTCATTACTATGAGGATTGTAGCTAACCCCCAAGAGAATAAGTGAACTTGAGGTAATCAATCCTGTTACTCAAAATATCCCAGCATTCTGATGCTGTAAGCTCTAGCTTCATCATATCGCTGCTGTATGTTTTCCACCTGAATGCACTTTCAAATTGAAGTTTGTTTTTTGAAAACGAAGGTAGAAAGGTATTATGACCTTGATGCCATATGGGATGTATAAAAATCCAATAATAACTTACTAACTATCTAACTAACTATCTAACTAACTAACTAACTAACTAACTAACTAACTAACTAACTAACTAACTAACTAAATAAATAAATAAATAAATAAATAAAATAAATAATGCTAAAAAGGGGACATGATGCCCTCAACAGTAAATGATAGATTGTAATAATGTCAGCTATACCTCTTGTAGGTAGCTGTGCTAAGCATAAAAACAAGTGCAACATCCATTTTAAGTTTATAGGGCACCATGGCATGGCATAGGACAACACAACACTGTGCAACCTTTCAGAATCTTGAACCCTTAATCTGGCATGGGGTCATAAAAGACCTTTCGGATGAAGAGTTTGGACTAATCTATTATGGTGTAGGAAATTTCAGTTGTGATCCCTAAAGCAAGTCACAAGAAGTCCAAGTCCAAACGACTCCTGTTGCACTGCAAGTTCTTTTATATGTGACATCTCAGATGGTCCTGTTACAAAACTGACTTGCATTTCCAATGCAAGGATTTTAATTCTTTTATTCTCCCATCTGGGGTGCAGTTTCTTCTTTTAGGAAAAAAAAAGCCCCTACATTTTCTACATTCAAATGAATGAAGAAAATTGTATTTTAACTTTCAATAAACTATATACAAGATAGACCTTGGTGAAGCAGCTCTAGAAGACCTATGAATTCTCATGCCAAATAGTGCTATTTCAAAATCAATATTTTTATGAAAGAAGAACCATGCTTTCCAAATGTGGGACAGTTATGCTTTAGGACTACAACTCCCAAGACTCCTAAAAGTAGAGGTGTTTTATTTTCTCCCAAAGTCTCCGCCATTTTTGGCATATAAGAATTCTATAAATAGCTCTTGTTCAGGTCACCTTTAAGAGAGGTTAGTGAAAAAAGCCCCTGGTGTATTAAGGAATGATTGCAACACAAGAACTATAAAGAAAGACAAACAAGGCAATCTCAGGTTAGTGACTGACCCCATCTTACTGGTCATGTCTTCACAATGACTAAATTTCAGTGCTTAAATGAAACGAATCAGTGCATTGTCAAATACCATGGTGGAAAAAAAGGCCTGGTGTTGTGAAATATGGTATAGAGTTCCATTACTTTTCAAATATTTATTGATACCTGGGTGAAATTGTGTGTACGTGTGCCTGCGTGCCTGCCTGCATACACACATGATTGTGTGTAAAAATGCAGGACATAATCTGATGCAGGAAAACGAAAGAACATTTTTAGATGCCTTTCCCCTGATTAATCACTTGCCCAGGGATAAAAATAGTCTATTGGAGGTGGGTTAATGTGCTAGTCGCTTATGGGCTGAAAGGAAAAGAGTCATTGTTCCTAATGGAAAACTATAGCATTTATCAGCAAACAGAAGTGTCAGTCCACAAACGAATGACATGCTGGCTGATTTGATTGTGAAATCATGATTGTTTAACACTGTCACTTTTAATTAGGGTTAAAAAGAAATATAATATGAAATGAGCCAATAACTATGAGATCAGGAGAGAGAATATTGTAGGCATTAAACAGAGAGAGATTGGGTCATTAAAGTAATGCTATGCATTTAGGTAACATTAGATCGAAAGAAAATGGATAATCCTTGTTCCTACTAAATCAACACACATGGCCTCAGTGTCTCGACCCTTTTAACATTTCATGTTGTAGTAGGTTTACAAGAGACTTGCTATACTTTCAGGGAGAGATCTCAACAATTAGCTAAGGCGAACAAAGGTTTAAGATGGCATCACCTTGATCCACTAAAATACAAATTGAACCAAATAGAAGAATTGTGAGACTAATCTTAGGTTGGCAAAGATCAGGGTTTTTTGAGGAGAACATTGAATTTATAGTAATTTGCTTGTCTTAATGGCCTCACCATTGTCTATCACCTTGGTCCCCTCTGGGAGGACTCTCTCTCTCTCTCTCTCTCTCTCTCTCTCTCTCTCTCTCTCTCTCTCTCTCTCTCTCTCTCTGTGTGTGTGTGTGTGTGTGTGTGTGTGTGTGTGTGTGTGTGTGTGTGTGTGTGTGTGAAAATACACAAATTTTGAAAATAATTCATTAATTTTTACTCATTAGCTATTTATTTTTTGCTTAATAGGATATGACGGCAGCAATTTGCCTTTTAAAACTAATTTTGTATTTTCAATTAAGTTAACAAAGTTTTCCCACATTAGTCATAGTTAATTATCACTCTATGCTCTGCTTAAGTAGCCAAATGTTGGGTTGTCTTCTTATTTGACTCATTAATTTCTTTGGTATCATTTTTTGTTGTTGAGGGGCTGGAGGTTGGTGCGTTCTGTTCTGAGACTGAAAAGCTAGTGATGAATAAATGTCTATATATACAGTGTCTAGAATCCTGTGGCACTGCTCCATGTACACAGTAGTGATGATGGAATCAACAGAAGCAAAATACCATTAATTAAAGGTGATTTTGGAATGCATGTGATGTGTGCACAATATGATGAAGTCATGTGCACTCTGAAATTGCCTGAAGGAGGGGTAGTGAAGCACAGTTCCTCTGTCTGGGTATACTAGGTAGAAGTTGATTGGAAGAGTGTGTGCTTTTTGTGTGTACATGTATGTGTTGGGAGGCCTTATGTGAGATTGGAGCTGGTGGGCTAGCATTAGTTTGGCATTAGTAGAGATAGGTTATGAAATCTATGTGAAATGTGTGTCATTTAATGGGTCCTTAGACCATGCAGCATAAGAGAGTGTGAAGGCCTCAGCTACTTATAACAGGAACAAGTGCCAATTCCCATTTAATTTGGAAATTGTTGCCCTATTTGTTTCCTCTCCTCTATCCTCTAGTTTCTGCATCATCCTTCAGGCTGGCAAACTCCATAATAAGTGCAGATAGATGAGTGTGCACAACATCTCCATTAACATGACTGTGCAGGCTAATGACAGGACCACCCGCTGCTCTCTGCTTGTTTTCTGTTGATTGTTATGTAATGTTCGGCAGCAGGAGGTAAATTCATCTCCAATTCGAAGGCCCATTCTAGGATGCAAACTCCACCATGGGGAGTCACGGTGATTGAGCTTTCGAATCAGGTCCCATGCTGGCAACAATAAATCAGGCCTATTATAAATCCAACCAACAGCCTGAAACCTTTGTGCAGCAGAGTCTAGGAACCACTCAGTTTATTCTGAAACTTGGACTTGGACTCTTGAGGCCACATTGTTTTATTTTTAATACATACCTAATTTTCTATTGGACATTAGTGTTCATGCAGATAAAGGTTCTGAGGGGAACCAGTAACTGTTGATCTCATTGCTCTTGGAATTGAATTTCCTGGGACTCTTTGTCCCCCATAAGTAAATATAATTCTTGAAGATGGAAACTAGAGATGGGCATGAAACAAAAAATAGCATTTTTTTCATTTTCTTTGCTGTTTCATTTCATTTTTAATGCTTTTTAAAAATCATAACAAAACAAAACAAAACAAAATGATTTGTTATACTATATGGGTCAGCTTCCCTGGGTCACAGAGGCGTCCAATTTTATGGGTAGCTCAAGAGTCAGGGCAGCAGGTGAGAAATTGCCATCTGTGTGCAGAGAGGTGGGACCTAGGAATTGATGAGGTACACCAGCCAATCCTCTCTCTTTAAATTTAAATAAAAGAGGTTAATGGATAAAAGAAGCCAGATTTTACCGGATCCTCTTGATTTCAAGTGATTTTGCATAGAATCTATCCCAATCACCATAAAATCATCCTCCACACTGATATATCTGACAGCCCATCTCTTCCCAGATGGACCACTATATCTTACTGGCACATCATCCATTCCTAGGTCCCACAGCCTGCTATCCTGACACCCTAGGATGGTATTGGTATGTTCTGACAAGGGAAGATGAAACATTTCCATTTCTGAATCAGAAAATTGTGTTTCATTTTGTTACTTGATGGAACGCTTGCTTGTGTTTCATTTTGTAACATTTCATTACTATAAAATGACAAAACAGCATGCCATTTTTCATTTTGTGTCCATTTCTAATGGAAACACATTCCTCAGTATATACAATACTTCTCAATATGCTGCATTGAATATCCACTGATCGGTATAACTACCTGCATGCTTCCTGCTTCCATCCTCAACACAACACAGAATCCATCGTTTACAGCCAAGCCTTCGGGTAGAGTCACACCCATTTAGCCCCAAAAGATAGAAACGCCAAACTCAAGCATCTAAAAAGCTTATTTCTCAAACTATGATACCCATCCAATATGCTACTCAACAAATTAACTGAGCAAGACAAATACGCAGAAGTGCCCACTACAAGAAAAATGAAGAACAGAAAATGATTGAATTTCACTAGGTGTCCCATTTAACCCACAGCTACAGTCACATATATATTATATTAACTTCTATATAGCTTGGTGGTTTGGATATCTGGTTGCAGATATAGAGGCTGGAACTTAGACTCCCCATTATATTTCCTTGACAGGGTCTGGTCCTGATTCATATAGCCCCTTCCATCTCTACAGTTCTAAAATATGATTTCCATCTCTGACCTGTATTTGTCCACCCAGCCCGGAAATAAAGAGGCAAGACATGTTTGTGGGATTAAATTGGGTCACAATTTATTGATATGAATTCACTCAATTCAACTATAAAACGTCCCTTAAACAAGGGGTCCTGAACATAGTGCAAGCGGATTAATCTTTTTCCTAATTCATATTGAGGGCTACCGGCTCAATTAGGGTATATTATTCAATAACTTTCATCCGGCTTTAATTTACCGCTTGCAGTATCCGCCAATTGTGACTGGTTATAAACCTCCCCTTAGCCTTAAAGAGAATGGGATGGGTGAAAACACACTGCCACTCTGGTCCAATCTGAGTGAAAGCCAAAAATGGTCATCCAGCCCGTACGCAACCAGCTAATCTCATTCTCTTATTTTGGGCGGGGGGGGGAAGATGGCTGGATTGAAAAAGAGGCCTCTCACCATGTGGCCAGGCCTTATCTAACCTACTGCCCCTGCACGCAGCCCCATAGGCTGCACACACGTGACTCCAATCGGTCGGGTAGACAAAGAGGCCCCTCCCAGCACTATGGCTAATAGAAGCCACCATTGTTTATTAACAACCCAGATCCCAATCTAAAGCAACTGTTGAATCATAGCAAATTAGGTAGGCCCCTCATATCTGCTGGGGATTGGTTCCCGAGCCTCCCCTTTATTGATCAATCAATTGATATATAGTAGAGATGGGCACAAAATGGAAAAACAGTGTTTCGTTTTGTTCCATTTTGTCATCCCCCACATTTAATTTTGTTTCAATTTGTACAAACTTTTACAAAAAAATCATAAAAAACAAAAAGATAACAAAATGCTTCATTATCTTTGGGGTCCCGCAATTGGGCACCTTGGGGGAGAAGATGTGTGTGGTTTAAATGTCTTTAGCCACTGAGAGAAGCTGCCTAGATGCCCTAAGCACATCCAATCTTGCCTGATTTTGGAAGCTAAGCAGGGTCGGCCCTGGTCAGTACTTGGATGGGAGACCACCAGGAAATACCAGGGGCTGTAGGTGCCTGGAGTAGGAACTGGCAAGCCACTCCAGTAATCCTGCCAAGAAAACTCCATGGACATGGGGTCACGAAGGGTCGGTCATGACTATAACAACACAACACACACCCAATTGGAGGGGGAGAGAAGTAGTGTGTGGTTTAAATGTATTTAGCCACTGAGAGAAGCACTTCCTTCAATGGCTAAAGACATTTAAACCATACACTGCTTCTCCCCACCCTCCAATCGGACACCTTGGGGAGAAGCACTGCTCTCGGTAGCTAAAGACATTTAAATCACACACACTTCTCCCCCAAGGTGCCCGATTGGAGGGTGGGGAGAAGCAGTATGTGGTTTAACTGTCTTTAGCCACCAAAGGAATTGCTTCTCTCAGTGGCTAAAGACATTTAAACCAGTGCTCCCCAACCTTTTTATCACCGGGGACCGGTAAATGTTTGATAATTTTTCCCTGGCCCACTTGCGGGGGGTGGTGGTGGTCGCGGCGGCGGTGGCGGCGATGGCGGGCGGGCGGGCGCGATGGCGGGGGTCGACATTTAAACCCCATTTGGGGTGTTCGCGGCGGCGGTGGTGATGATGGGGGGGCGATGGTGGGGAGTCGCGGCAGCGGCCGGCGAAGCGGGGCGGGCGCGATGGCGGGGTTGCAGTGGCGGCGGCGATTGGGGGGGTCGCGGACGGCGGTGATGGCGGGGGTCGCGCGACGGAGGCGGCGCGCGATGGCAGGGCGGCGGTGATGGCGGGGGCGATGGCGGGGGAGTGAGCGGCGGCGGCGATGGTGGGGCGGCACGATGGGGGGGTGGCAGTGGCGGGGTTGCAGTGGCGGGCAGCGCGATTGGGGGTCGTGGCGGCGGCGGCGGCGGCGATGGCGGGGCGGGGGCGATGGTGGGGGTCGCGGCAGCGGCGGCGGTGGCGATGGTGGCGGCGATGGCGGGCAGGGTGGGCGCGATGGCGGGGGTCACGGCGGCAGCGGCAGCGCGATTGCTGGGGGTTTCCCGGCCGGCCTGCGCCACCCCCGCCCACCCTCAACACAGGCGCGGCGGCGGGAAAAGACCCAGGCCGGCCTGAGACGCCCCCTCCCCCTCCCCCTAAAAAGAGGCACACATGCACGGCGCCCCCCCCCCCCCCCCCCCAAAGAGGCACGCGCATGGCGCCGGCCGGCCAAAGCCCGGCCGGCCTGAGATGCCCCCTCCCCCTCCCCCACAAAGTGGCACGCGCGGCGCCGGCCGGCCAAAGCCCGGCCTGGCCTGAGCTGCCCCCTCCCCCTCCCCTCCCCTCCCCACGCCTCAAAACAGGCGCGGCCTGCCTGCCTCGCCGCCGCCAGCCAAGAGCCCGAGGGGTTCGGGAGTCGCCGGGAGAAAGCGGCCCTTCCGAGCAGGGCTCCTTTCTCTCTCTCTCTCTCTCTCTCATTTCCGGGAACCGGGCCGCCGCCACAGGGGAATGATTGGAAGTTCCTCGGGCGGCGGCCCGGCGTAGATTGCTCCACGGACCAGTACTGGTCCGCGGCCCGGGGGTTGAGGACCACTGATTTAAACCACACATCGCTTTCCCCCCAAGGTGCCTGATTGGAGGGGGGAGAAGGGGCGGGATGTTTAAATGTCTTTCCCTACCAAGTTCTCTCGGTGGCTAAAGACATTTAAACCACACATCGCTTTTCCCCCAAGGCCCCCAATTGGAGGGGGGGAGAAGCAGCATGTGGTTTAAATGTTTTTAGTCATGGATTGTTAACCTTTTTTTTGCCACCCCAAGCCCACACTCCAGCTGATCGGCACATGGGGCGGCAAAAAAAGTTTTAAAATCCCACCTTTTCCCTGCGCCCGATCGGGTGGGAGAAAAGGTGGAAATTTAAAACATTCCCCCTTGCCGAAGCCCTGTGAGTCAGCTGATTGGCGCTGCCTTTGGCGGGCAAAAAAAGTTTTAAAAGCCCATGGTTTCTTGCACTCGATTGGGTGCGTTGGGAGGGGGGAACGCTTCAATGCATTCATATGGGAAAACAAAAACAAAACAAAACATAAGAGCATAAGAACATAAGAACAGTCTTGTTGGAACAGGCCACAACCCATCCAGTCCAGCATTCTGTCTCACACAGTGGCTTACAGTGGCTCCATTTCATTTCATTTTTCTTTGATGGGTCATTCCATTTTTCATTTCATTATGTAAACAAAACAAAACAAAATCATTTCGTGCCCATCTCTAATAATAGTATGGTAAAAATAAAAAAAAATAAAAAATCAGATACACCACAGAACTCATCACTAGAGGGCTCCAGAGACCATGCTATGCACGTTTCACTAGCAACTATTTATAGCATGTTCTCTCGCTCCCTCTAGAGTTTTTTTCTGGTAATATGTGAAAACAGGATTTTTAAAATATGTATTTTTTTCTTTTAATATTGTTAATATTTTCAGGCTGTTGATAAGTGTATCAGTGGCTAGATCCTGTTGATAATGAACACAACATTGATGCAGCACCCTATTACAAACATAGATGCCAGCTCTGCCTCCACATTTACTCTGGTGTCATGATTACAGGACTCGATCATTTCAAACAGAGCACCAAGAAGACTTTGACTTGTCCTTCTGCTAATGTGATCTAGGCTATCTATTGTCTATTGCCAGCAATGCCCCACTGCACTCTACATAGGACAAATGGTACAAGCTTTGCACAAAATATTTATTGGGCATAAATTAGACCTCAGCAATGGTAGCCCCAGGAAAACTGTTTCGAATCCTGTTCAGTCTACAGAGACACTCTTTACAGGATTTGAAAACTGTGCTTTTGGAGCAGGCAATAACAGGACAAAGATCCAGAGGGACACAACTGAGATAGTGGTGGCAAACCTTTGGCACTCCAGACATTTTGGTCCACAACTCCCATAGTCCTTTGTCATTGGCAACCTAGGCTCAGAATTCTGGGAGTTGTGGCCCAAACCATCTGGAGTGCCAAAGGTTTGGAACTACTGTGGTAGACATATCCTTGACATCAGTGGGCTAACAGTTAAGGATTCTATTTTCCCTGTTACAGCTCTTAGCATGCCTTGGCTTGCAGGGCTACTGTGAGCTGGTATTGTAGGTGTTACATGCTGTCACTGCTGTCTTCATCTTGTGGTGACCTTGTAAATGAGTTACCTTCAGAATGCCCTGTATTTAACAGTTAGAACAGCTCTTGTAAACCAAAGGATGTGGCTTCCTTTATGGAGGCAGGGCATCTTAAGGTACTGCATAAGGTGGTTCAGATTTGTACAGAACATCAAACATCCCCATTGCTACAAATTCACCAAACAGCCTTGCATAAGCCATCCCTCTGCCCCCAGCCTGAGGCTCCTAGCCACAATATGAGGATAATAATTTTGGCATTTGCTGTAGTGTAATTCTGAGTGTTAGCACAGAATATATGGGAAGTCATTAGAATCATTGAAACCACTATGTACAGGCTAAATGTTGTTATACTACTGTCGACCCAACAAGGAATTGTTTTTCCCTAAAAACGCATCCTGGTAATGCAGAGCTGTTTATATATTTGACTGTATCCTAGATGCGCTTCTCACCATGGGAATTCCCTGAGCCTATGTGGATGGAATGTGTTGTGGTATCCTATGTTTCAGGGTATCCAAGTTTGGACTTCTGTAATTCTGCATCTTCCAAATGACACAGGTGGCAGGATGGAGAAAATTGGAAGCACTTGATGATAAACTAGCAAGTCATTTGTGCAATTCTTTGGGCATTCATGCTAACAATACTTATCCTGATGGGCTCCTTTGGTGTGAATGCAGCTTTTCAATAAGCAATTCAACAGGATTTACACTACTGTTTAGTGCTCATTAAATCTGCTTTTTTGTGAAGTGTTGCTTAGAAAAAGGCTCTTCTTGCTGATATAGAGAACCAATTTTGCTTCAAGTAATTGCCTGGTTTCTGAAATTTCCTGCTTTTTGTTTGTTTGTTGCTGCTTTGGCCTTTAAAATAGTACTTTAGCTATTTGCAATGTACTCTGGATCTTCCTATGTATTTAAAAATGTGCATTGGTTTAATACAGGCATGTCCAAACTTTGGCCCTCCTGATGCTTCGGACCACAGCTCTCATAATTCTAAGCTTAGACTGCCAATGGCAAAGGACTGTGGGAATTGTGGTCCAAAACATCTGGCAGGCCAAAGTTTGGACATGCCTGGTTTAATAGAAAGGTTCCAACCTTGCTACCCTAAAATGTTCTTGAACTGCAACGTCTGGAAATTCTAACCAGCACACCTAGCCATGAAGTCTTCTGGAAGTTTTAGTCTAAGGACATCTGGGGACTCATGGTTGGGAACCACTGATTGAATCAAAAGAAACAAGTTTTCAGAAATAACTGGATGTTGGGATATATGCATGGATATTTGGGTTATAGCTCCCAGAATCCTCTAGCCAACAATGGACATTGTGGTCCACAAATTTCATTCCTCTGGAAACAACTGGGATGGTGTGGAATGTTCAATGAATGGAATGATTCCTGGTTCCAATAAACTACTAATCCTCTCCCTCTATATTCCTAGGGAGATTATTTTCTTTTCTAGGTAGAACAGCTAATTTTGCTCCAAATTTAAAATAAAATAAAGCTGGCATTGGCACTTGCCTATGTTAGGAACTGGCACCTGGCACCCATTAGAAATTGGATCTTGCTTCTTCAAATCATCCAGCGCCTGCTGGTCTAGGACATAGGAGCTGAAGCTGAATTCTGTGAAACTGAACATTATAATCTTTCTTCCAAATAAACAACGACTGAATTAGAGGAGCCCTTCATTTGTCCTTAAACAGAAAGTTAGCTCCTTTAAAGCGAAAGCCAAACCAAACGTTCTTTTGTTTTACAGATTTCCACATAGTTGGGCGATTTTGCCTCTAACAGCAGGTGCTGTCAATACTTCCATTTTGAAAACTCTGAGGCCAGTGATGGAAAAAAAAACCCGAGTTACAGTGGAAATGATACTACTTCTATTTGCTCTCCAATCTGTTATTGCTCTACTGATTTGTGCAATCACTGGTATTATAGTAGTCATGAAAATAGCTTAAACATCCTTCATAAGCCAGTTCTCCTCTGGCCCAGCTGGTTGTGCTCATGTACCACTGTGAGCCATTTTTGGACATGCACCCATTCCTGCCTCCACACTAATAGTGTCTAATGTTTTTTTTTAAATCAAATTGGGTACATGGGGGGAGAGTGCTGGTATATGAAAAGGAAGACCAATAATTCGTGGGCAGAGTGAGTGTTTGCTATACTGATAATAGAGATGGGGAAAGTTACTCAGACTCAAGTTACAATTTAACAGCAGTGAACTATTCCACAAAAGCTCACATTAAAATACAGCAGAGAATTTTTGAGGTGCCACAGTGCTTTTGTCTCCTTTAATTTATTATGATTATTATTTTGCCCAATATGCTGGCATAAACAAGCACGGCTTGTTCTTGTAAAAACAAGTTAACTGTTACTTCTGTTAAAAAAAAAGCTACATTTCAAAAGTGGTGTCACAGATTGGAACAAAGTTACTTTCGTGGTGTATTAGGCAATATTTTCTAATTCCTTTTCAAAGTTACTTTTAAAGGGCCTTGCTAGAAGTATTCTGACAGGACTTGATGTGCTGCCCCCCCACATATTTGATAGCAATTTTATGGTATTCTATTTTCAAAGTTGGATTTTTAAAAAATGAAAGAAACAAACAGTAATGAAGAAATGGTGAACAATGATTGCAGCAACTAACTGTAAGCACATACTTTCCTAATGTATGAGTGAGAAACAATAGCACTCCTCTTACTTCTTAAACATTAAAATGAGCTGTGAAAATCATTTTAAATTTCCAAGCTCTGGGTAGGCTGAAAGACCCATGTTCAAACTGCTTGTCCAACATGGTAAGAAAGCCACTCGCTTATGTTCTTGGAGAGCTCCTGTGAATCAGTGTTAAAAACCGACAAGGAACATTAGGAGCTAACTCTGCCTGGCCATGTTTCTTAGGCTCATCATAGAAGTATTGAAATGGAAGGGGCCTAGAAGGCCATCTGGCCCTGACATTCCCTCTTAAGGAATCCTTAATAAATTGGCCCTGACAAAATTCAGCCTCTGGACAGTTCATGAGGACCTTCTAATCAGGTGTTAAGTTCCCTCAAACATCCACGAAGGCAAGGGGCACTCCATTCCCCTCCTGTTGTTCAGCTAAAACCAGTCATTCAACTGAAACTAGTTTCATGGAATGGATTCACTTTCGGAGTGTGATGGGGAACTTTTTATTTTTATTTTATTTACAATAAAATATAATTTTTACACAGAAGCAGAGAAAATAGTAGATGGTCACAATTATCATCAAACCTTTTTTTAAAAATAAGTCCCCACATGGTGTCACATTCCCTAGGAAGAGATGTACAGAGAGAGGATGAAATTGAGAAGACCACCCCCACATCTAAATATGACTGATATTGAAAAGAGAGCTTGTTTACATGATCTTCAGTAGAAGTAAGGCAAAATAAAGCAAGTAGAGATGGGCATGACCCAGGAAAAATGACGTTTCGAGTTGTCATTTGTTGGGACAGGTCCGTTTCGGGTCGTTTCCGTTTGTCGCAGAAATTTTCAAAAATTTGTCGTTTCTGTTTGTCGTTTGTCATTTGTGTTGGGGTTGGGGTTGGGGTAAGTGGGCTCTGGGAGGCACCTCTCTGGGTGCCTCTGACGTCTGACCCACTAAGAAGGGAAGGGAAGCGTTTCGCGTAGCCGCCGCGTACCATACATTACATTATGTTAGGGTTGGGGGGTAAGTGGCAGAGGCACCTCTCTGGGTGCCTCTGACTCACTAAGAAGGAAAGCATACTGGTGTACTGGCGTACAGGTTAGGGGTAGGGGTAGTGGGGTCTGGCTGGGAGGCACCTCTCTGGGTGCCTCTACTGTGACCCACTAAGAAGGGAAGCGAACTTGCGTACGGATCTGGGTTAGGGTTGGGGTTAGGGATCTGGGTTTAGGGTGGGTTGGGGTTAGGGTAAGGGCTAGGCTTAGGGTTACGGTTAAGGTTAGGGTGGGTTAGTGGGCTGCACCTCTGGGTGCCTCTGACCCACTAAGAAGGACAGTGTACTGGCATATGGGTTAGACCACAATATAAAAATAAATATTGCAGTCACCATTTTGGATCCCCCCACCGCATGGCAAATGGAGACGACGAGGATGCCCCCCCAGCCTGGTACCAGCAGCCCAGGACAGGAGGGGGGAAGGCCGGGGACCCCCCCCGAAACCACCCCTCTCTGGTAGGTGCCCTCACTGAGGCAGGCATATTTTCGCCTGCTTTTTTGGCCGGGAATCAGGTTTTTTTTAGTTTTAAAACTTTTTTTCTGTGCTGCTTGGCATCGCGCGATCGCTGCAATGCCATGAACGACAATGAAAAATCAGACCCAATTTATCTTTATCGGGTCAGGTTCGAGCTGGAGCAGAGCAATTCTTGTTACCGTTACCCGTTACGTAACGATAACAATAACCGAAAACAGAAACAAGAATTTCGCCGCTCCGTGCCCATGTCTAAAAGCAAGTTATCATGTTCTCTGAATCTCCAAACCAAGATTTGTAGGACAGGGAGTGTGCCATAAGTAAATATATTTTGCTCTTCTATTCCATGGTCAGTTAAACTACAACTTCCTATGCTGTTTGAAAGGGCAAACTATCGCTTGTTTGACTCATTTTTTTTATCTTGGTTGAGATGAATAACACAACAAGAGGCTGGTCAGTCCACTTCTTAGGGGAACCTGTTGGTTGAGAAACCAGCAAGATTTCAAACAAGCTGAATTCCTAAGGAGAGGGAACAGTCATAACTAGAGATGGGCACGACCAGGAAAAATTACGTTTTGAGTTGTCATGTGTCGGAGCCGGCCCGTTTCGGCTCGTTTCTGTTTGTCGCGAAATTTTTCAAAAATTTGTCGTTTCATTTGTCGTTTTTTTGTCTGTCATTAGTACTGGTTTTTTTTGGGGGTAGCGGGCTCCTGGAGGCATCTCTCTGGGGTGGGTGCCTCCTCTGGCCCTGGCCTCCTGGAGAGACACCTCTCTGGGGTGGGTGCCTCCTCTGGCCCGCTAAAGGGAAAGCAGGCTCCTGGAGGCACCTCTCTGGGGTGGGTGTGGGTGCCTCTCCTGGAGGCATCTCTCTGGGGTGGGTGCCTGCATAGCCAATTGGATATGCATAGCCAATTGGATATGCATACCAAGTTGCAGTGGCAGGCAGAGGCACCTCTCTTTTGGGTGCCTCTGTGACTCACTGCCTGGCATATGGTGCACTTGGGCTGGGGATGGGGAGGAGCGAGGAACAAAGTGAGAGAGGACCCCTATGGGCGCCCTCTGGCTCACAAAGAAGGGCAGTGTACTTGCTGTAGTGCAATGCGAGTACACAGATCTGGCTTAGGGTTAGGGTTAGCGCAAGGGCTAGGCTTAGGGTTACGGGTAAGGTTAGGGTGAGTTAGTGGGGGTGCACCTCTGGGTGCCTCTCTGACCCACTAAGAAGGACAGTGTACTGGCATATGGGTTAGGGTTAGGGTTCTGGTTCGGGCTAGGGTTAGTGGGCTTTTTATGCTCGACTGGCACATCCCAGAAGTCTCGGGCAAAACCTGGCCAAGTGGCCATGCAATTGGTGGAATGGCTCCCAAAATTTGCATGCTCCACTCCCATGGCCAGCCCATCATTGTGCAGGTGTAAAAAAAAATAAAAATAAAAATAAAAATAAAATAAAATCAATGGAGACATTTTGTTGCAAGAAAAACCCACTGCTGCTACTGTAAAAATTCAGGCAGTTTTAAAATAGATATTTTTGCATGTTTCTGTGGTGCTTTGGTGTGTTTTTGGACCACGATTTCAAAATAAATATTGCGGTCGCCCCATTTTAGATCCCCCGCCCACACCGCATGGCATGGCGAGCGAGTTGGCGAGACGACGAGGATGCCCCCACCAGAGCAGCCCAGGACAGGAGGGGGAGGCCGGGGGGCTTTTTAGAAACCACCCCTCTGGTAGGTGCCCTCATGCAGGCAGGCATATTTTTTGAAAGGGCAAACTTCTTTTTGGCCGGGAATCGGGTTTTTTTTTTTGCAAGAAAACCCACTGCTGCTACTGTAAAAATTCAGGCAGTTTTAAAATAGCTATTTTTGCATGTTTCTGTGGTGCTTTGGTGTGTTTTTGGACCACGATTTCAAAATAAATATTGTGGTCGCCCCATTTTGGATCCCCCGCCCACACCGCATGGCATGGCGAGTTGGCGAGACGACGAGGATGCCCCCCACCAGAGCAGCCCAGGACAGGAGGGGGGAGGCCGGGGACCCCCCCAGAAACCACCCCTCTGGTAGGTGCCCTCATGCAGGCAGGCATATTTTCGCCTTCTTTTTTGGCCGGGAATCGGGTTTTTTTTATTTTGCAAGAAAACCCACTGCTGCTACTGTAAAAATTCAGGCAGTTTTAAAATAGCTATTTTTGCATGTTTCTGTGGTGCTTTGGTGTGTTTTTGGACCACGATTTCAAAATAAATATTGTGGTCGCCCCATTTTGGATCCCCCGCCCGCACCGCATGGCATGGCGAGCAAGTTGGCGAGACAACGAGGATGCCCCCCACCAGAGCAGCCCAGGACAGGAGAGGGGGGAGGCCGGGGACCCCCCTCCCAGAAACCACCCCTCTGGTAGTTGCCCTCACTCAGGCAGGCATATTTTCGCCTGCTTTTTTGGCCAGGAATCGGGTTTTTTAAAAAACGTTTTTCCTGTGCCGCTTGGCATCGCGCGATTGCTGCGATGCCACCAGGAATGACCATGACAAATCAGACCCAATTTTTCTTTAGTCGATTCGAGTTCGAGTTCTGGCGGAGTAATTGTCGTTCTTCATTTCGTTACGTAACGGAAACGAGGAACGGAAACGGAAACGAGGATTTCACCGAGTCGTGCCCATGTCTAGTCATAAACATAGCATGGTTTTGATCTTCCATACCATGAGCCAATCAGATAATGTGACCCTTTGTCACACCTAACGAGCCTATTCAGATCATGGTCTACCTATTTCAGGCTATTGTTCACCTAACGAGCCTATTCGGGCCTTTGTCCAATTTATGAGCCTATTCAGACCAGGGTGTGTGTGAAATCAAGGTGAACTATAAAATGGAGGACTTGCCATTAACTTTCCTCAGACTGACAAAGCTGCTTGGATGAGGAGCAAAATATTTCAGTCTCAGGAAAAGAAGTCCAGTTGTCATGAATGACACAACTTCCAGATAAACTCGCCTGGATGACTGAGACTCTTCACAGACAGGGAATGTGACATTAAATTTAACCAGTAGGCAGCATTTTAAGATGCATTCAATATGGGATTAAGTGCAGAACATTCTGGCAGATGAGACTGATTTGAGATAGTCTTCTTGTCTTGTGTAAAATGGCTACATCTCGGGTTTGTTTTCCCATGAGCCAAAATGTGTCTTGAAATCTGAATCTTCTTTGCAAAACAACATTTTAGAATAAAGAGTAACTACCTGGAGTTGTCTGAAGGACCCTTTCCTACAGCTTGTGCTGATGGAGGCCAGAGATCATGGTGACCTCCTTGGTCACTTATTACCATATTAATGTACAGCCTCTCAAGTGAGCACCAGGCAAAAGACAGTATATCTTTAATTGGAAATTTAAGGGACTGCTCATGGCCTGGCATGAACTGGGAGGATTTATGCCTCCCACTCTTGATGGGATTGAGGGAACAGTATGATTCACTGAGGGGCTTGTGTGTCACCTGATTTACTGCCCATCATTTACATTCTGCTAAAGTCAATCAGTGCAGAAGGTCATTCCCAACCTGACTTTTTTTCCACATTAAATATTTCTTTTCCCTCCAAACTCCTAGTCACTCCGGCAGCCCAAGCAGCTCTTCAAAGATGGGTGGCTTTTAGCTTCCATTTGTATGCTCAGAAAGCTCAAACTAATGTCTTGGATGTGTTTGCTGGTACACCATTTTTACTTTAGGCAACTATCTGGGGATGCAGAATCCTATTGTATTCCAGTAATCCATTTGAAGTGTAGACATGTAGATGGTTTGCCTTTAAATCAACACTTGGTTTACACAGGTGGGTTTTCACTGCACGGGAAGGAGCAAATCATGAAGGAAACTTCATGCTTTTGATCACTTGCAGATTGGTAGGAAAAGTAATACCAGACTGAATAAGTAATTGGGAAAGGAACAGTGAATGGGAAGTGAAACTGGGCACACTCACTCAATCATGGTGGAGTCATGATTGTTCCAGATCCTGAAGTGTTGGCATCACAGTTCCCTTGACCTCTTCACATGGGGAAACTGAGAGAGAATGAGCCTGGCTCCTCCACAATAAATCTGGATGGAGACATTGAAGATATGACATTCCTCACCCAGTGGAGTTGTCCCCTGAACCTCCAGCACTTCCCCCTCCTGTTTAGAAGAAGACTCCACTGGGTGAGGCATGACAAGTCAGCACTTGAATCTAAATCCCAGTGATGTTAGGGAGAACCATCTTACTCCAAATATCACCCAGTGGGAATGCCATGACTCAAAATAATTGGTGAGCCCTCTCCAGTATTATGGTGGGGTTTTCTTTGCCAGAAGTTTTTGAAGGAGCTGCTCCTGGTTACCCTGCATCACACAAATGTTTGGATTGTGAAGAGCCTACCAGCTCTTCTCTAACACTACAGCTCTGTTTCCATTTCAAAATTCATCTTGATTGTGAAGTTGATAGCTACTTGTGAGCCAACTTTTCAGCCTGAACCCCATCCATTGTTGTCAGCCATATACAGTACTAGTGTTCAGATCAAATTCAAATCAAAACCTTGAATGGCATAGATAAGACACATATACAGAAAGTACATTCAGCAGAACTTAATTAGGGTTTTCTAAAGTAGTAATTAATACAATGATTACAACTGGGGGTCCTTAAACATGGCTCAGGGTGGGAGGGCTGAATCTGGCAGTGGTGTTTCAGCATAGTTCATAATATTTATGTAATTAAACCTGCTACTTTCTTCACCCTATTTTCCACTAGGTTGTTTAATAGAAAACATCTTAGATCAACATCTGTCCATCCTCTCATCTTAGACAATATTGGGCCCAGATATTGCATGTGGGGTTCAGAATTGTGAGGGCAATACAGACATGTGTGTGCAAGGAACTCAATTCCTCCCAGATCACATGAGCAATTTCTCTCATTATAAGGAATACCGTGGAACCTGCCAGTTAATTATGCTGAAGGCCTTACATTAAATCTGGCCAGAGAATAAGCTCTGTGTTTTTGTGGTGATTATAGTACATGGAAGTTTGTAGCCCTCTGGCCTTGTTGAACCTGAATCAAGTAATTTTTTTTGGGGGGGGGGGACAGCAAGTCTTATTTGCTGCTCTGAGGAGGTCCTGAAATTCAATATCTAGTAACCTGTGCTTGATCACTTGAAATGCTTCCTTTTGGGGCAGGGAGCCAAGTGATTCCAAAGATAGGCCTATTAGTGAATTTTTTTTCCATTGTAGGAAAGCTCTTGGTCCCTGACAAGTTCTTGGAGAATTTGGTGTACAAAACTGCCTTCTTTGAAGTTATAGAGGATTCTCAACCAATATTTGATTGCTCTCAACCATGCCTGAGTTGCTACCATATTTTGGACATTTTCTAAACGAAGGGCCGCATATGGTATGCAAGTTGGTACTTCCATAATTTTCCACAGGAACATGGATTATGTTTGCTCTAGATAGTGGTCCCAGGCCTTAATCCATAAAGTTATGCCACACAGCAACTGAGGAATAATCTTCGCATTGAACACTTTTAGTGCAGAGGGTACATATCTATATCATGCATTATAAAAGAATCTGCTGACTGTTTGGGTGATGCCCTTGGCCTGTTGTATTGTCACTTTGTGTTGAAGCACTCAGGTATGTTTATAATGAAACATAATACCCAGATATTTGAAATGTTTAACCTGTTCAATCTTTTCCCCCTCAAAGATCCACTTGTTCCTTCTCAAAGGGATCCACATGACCACAGACTTCCACAACACTGGCTGTTTGGCTTAGAAACACAGACGTGAGCCACCCCTGGAGTTGGACATGACTAGTACACATGTGTGTGGGGAGCCTTAACCTTTTAACCTCTCCTGCATGTTTTACTGTTGTTCTTTTGCTCCATTGTTTATCTCCTTTGTTACCCCAGAGAACTCAGGACAGATAAATGCCCTCAACTACACTCTGCTGTTTACCTCTTGCCAGCATTTATTGAGGTTCTGGATTCCTACCATACCTCAAATCACCCTGTCCTAAAATCAAAGCAAAGTGTGCTGCTTATGCACTGCACTTGAAGCAATCTCTGGGTGGTTTATAAGTTACAATTATACAGGCTACACATTTTCTCTCTCCAGTTTACCAACCTTAGAAGGATGGGATTTTGAGTCGACCCTGAGAGGCCAGCATCCTGAATTTCCTAGCTTTAACAGCTACCTCTACCCATTGACTTAGCCCTCTTACCGTATTCTCCCCTCCAACATCTGTATGTAGACTCCCTCTTTACTCCCCCTACATTCAATTTACACCCTGTGATCCATGACTCTTCCCCCCACCAATGCATACATGCATGCACATAAGTCACCCTGCCTGGATGGCTTCTTCCCTTCCTCAGTCCACTGGCCCAGTCCCCAAAGTGTGTGAGGGAGCCATTTTTTCAAAATGGTGCCGTCACATAGACTGCTGATCTGATCCAGTGCTATGTTTGTAGCACCATAGTAAATATTGTTGGGTTTTCTTCACTGTCTTAAGGGGAAAATGAAAGGAAGGGGTGGAGAATTGGTTGAAGTTACTAGAATGAGAAGCTTGTGATGCTGGTGAAAATGTATGCCCTTTGACTCTTGCAGCAGGATAATCATGTCCAGCATGGACAACTACAGTGAGTTCAGCAGCAAAACCTATCCCTGGTAATCGTGACTGGTTGAAAACAGTTCTGCACAAACTACTTGGTTGTGTACAGCATAGTCACACCCAGAGTGACTGTATAGCTACTAGACTCAACTGTGCAAATGAAAAATATAAAGGAACAGTGATACGTCTGTGCTCTATTTTTATGTTGAGAGTGGGAAAAATTAAGCAAAGCATGAAAAGCATAATAAAGGTCAATTGCATGTGTGTGTGTGTGTGTGTGTGTGTGTGTGTGTGTGTGTGTGTGTGTGTGTGTGTGTGTGTGTGTGTGTGTGTGTATTCTGGAAAACCTTGCAAATTTACTGTAATCTGTCCTCACATTATACACCCCACTAATCTATTTGAAGCCGTGTGGAATTAATTCATTGATTTCATCTTTATTTGCTTTAATTGAAACCAGATCTAACTTGGCAGTTTCACTTGAGTTGTCTGTGGAGCAGCTGAGCTAGTCCTTTTCCAGAAAGAGAAGGATCCCAAAGGGGCCCTTGTGGAGCTGGGCACTCTAATCATTCCTGATTCCCCCATGGCTGGTGTAATTAGCTGTGTTGCTATAGTATTATTATTTTTTCAGATTGCCTTGGTTTCTTGTCTTTTCCCAACCATTAGACTGTAAATGGCCACAGACCATTTTCACATGGAATCAAATATTTGCTTTTCTAGTTTTGAGAGATATTTTGTTCAGTCATACCACCTAGTTACACAATTAGTTGTCCCAGAATAATAAACCCTGCCTCCTTCATCTCCTTTGATTATATATTCAAAATGTATGTGTGTGTGGGGGGGGTATTGCATGCAATATTCTGCCTGAATACAGGCTTACCACTGAGTTTCCATTCAATAGGAAGTCATAACCCATCCTTAGGTAATGGTAATGTGTGCTTGTAAATGACTATTTATTTCTTTAAATATTGTTGAATAAAGGTATGAACCTAAAACCTTTTACATCATCACCCTAATGACTCTGGCCTAGAGTCTAAAATCTGAGAGGGATAAAAGAAGAGAAGAGGACATGGAGGGGTGGGACAAACAAAAACTATGTAGTCATTTCAGTTATATGTATTCGAAGTTGGAATGGGGCTTAAATATGTTATTTCAGAGAAATTATGCATGAAAAATATAGAATTTGAGGGGGTGATTGGAAGTAGGTAAAAGAGGCAGAACCTCAGTGGTAACATGTTGGATTCAGGTGAAGTTTGGAGGCGGAGGTAAGTTGAGGTCAGTTGACTCCCTTTAGAGATACCTGGTCTCAGGACCAGAAACAACATAGTGCATTTTATCTTGCATGTGTTGGGGGAACACCAGCCTACAGAGAAGCAATGTGTGATGGATATGGAAATAGCAATATTCTGGTAGCAATGCTCTTGTGTACCATAATTGTTCTCTCATTTATTACCCCTGGCAATGGTGGCTGGGCAATGACTTGATGCTGTCTCCATAATCCCCATAGCATGCATTCCTTAATGATATGAAATTTTGGTGACACCATGGGAGCAAATGCAACATATTGCATAGTGCAACTCAAATCTACTTAGAATTCCAAGAAAGTAAGAAGCCTGTGATCATTATTTCCACAAGATAAAGAAATGTTGGACTTTTATCATGAGAACAAGTCCTGAGCTTCATTGTGTTGCCTGGATAGAGGGAACTGGTGGGTGGCATATCCTCCAAGCCATTTTAGCAATGGGAGCTTCCTTCAGTTAAGCATACCTTTGAAACACCCTTCCCCCAGTCAGTGAGGTCAAATAAAGGTTTGGCAAGACGGCAGACTAATTATTTCATTTGTCTCCTCCCACCTCACATTCTTTTCATGCACATGCTGTAAATAGAGAGATCGCGAGAATTTATTGAAAATATTGCAGGCAGTTTTCAATGATTGTTTTATGGTTCATTAAAAACAGACTGAAATTGGAATGCGTGTGCCGTTCAACACAGATTGAGTTGTTTCTCATTGTACTGTACATGCTGCATTTTGCAAGATCTGCAAGCGACACAAACTCATTAGTGTTTCCCTAGTGATTTTATCCCTGGGGCTGAAATTCACAAGCATGATCTGATATAGTATTCTTAATTTCAGTCCCGCAGCATTTGTGGCAGGGTTTTCCCTCACTCTTTCCTTATGCTGAATGCTTACAAGAGGCATTTGAAATACGCTTCCAGGCAGGAAATAACCCCATGGGGTTATTCAGAGCATCACATGTCTAGTGCTCTGATTTAATGGGTCCCCACCTCCCTTAATTGGTGCAAGATACTCTTGGAGGTGACCCAAAGCACTAAAATGGTTCAAATGTTTAAGGCAGCTTTAGTGTTTAACATGTGTTAAAACAGTTCAATTGTCTTTACATTAAAGGCTACCTGTAAACTATAGAGGAGGAACAAGGAAGAGAGGGATGACTTCACTACCAATGCACCTGCTGTGATATCAGTATTCACACAAAAGTGTTTGAGTGAGGGAAAAGCTTTAGATTTCTTATTGTTTAACATCTGTACATATGTTTTATGTCAGTCTTTCTAAACCGAACATAATTGGTAAAGAATGCAGTAAGTTTACTGTAGACATTCACTTACATACTGCAGTGGATTCCACACATTAATAACCATAGGATTTTAAACTCAGCATAAAATGGATTGCACAAGGTGCAGCTATGTAACTCCTATGTAAACTTTAATGGGGTTTAAGTGCCGAATAAGTATCAAGGGGTCAAACTACATACCATGTCAAGTATATACAGCTAAATCCAATTTTTAATCCTATCTAGAGTCAATACTTATCATACATGTCACATTGCCTGAAGTCCTGTTGCTTAGTGCAATAACCTGCAATAGAGTCATCCCCATTGAATTAATGAGAATTTGATGAGACAACTCTTCCATAAAAGGGAAAGGGAAAGGTTCTCCCTGCACATGTGTGCTAGTTGTGTCCTACTCTAGGGGTGCTGCTCATCTCTGTATTCAAGCCAAAGAGCCAGTGTTGTGCAAGTCCATGGCCACGTGGCTGGCATGGCTGCAAGGAAACACTGTTTTACCTTCCTCCTTTTTACAGCAGTACCTATTTATCTACTTGCATTTACAGGCATTCAAACTGCTAGGTAGGCAGGAGCTGGGGTTATTAGCGGGAGCTTGCTCCTCTGCATGGCACCCGGGATTTGAATTACCAAGCTTCTGACGTTGCAGTCGACAGTTTTCAGTGCCTTAGTCCACTGAGCTGCCACGCCCTTCCATAGGTTCCATTTATTCAAATTGACCAGGACCCACCAGGCAGGCAGAGCTCAGAATCCTCAATACATGGATGAGGTGGTGATGTCGAGAGGAGGGCTTCACATTTGTCAGGAACTGGAGAACATTTTGGGACAAGCCAAACTGTTTAGGCGGGACATGTTGCACTGAACCATGATGGGACCAGATTGCGGGAACTCAGCATCAAAAAGGCTGAAGAGCAGCTTTTAAACTGGTAACTGGGGGAAAGCTGACAAGAGCTGGGCAGCATCTGGTTCCGAAAAGTGTTTACCTGAGTAGTGAGGAAAATGCAAAAACTACTGAGCAGAGCCAGGAGCTAGTCACCAGCAATCAAACAGAAGGATGCAAGAGGCAGGCTAATGATGCAAATGGACTCAAAAGACTGCACCAGAAAAACATCCATAACTGCTTGTATGCAAATGCCAGATGCCTCCAGAACAAAATAGGGGAGCTGGAACACTTAGCAGTAAATAAAAATATTGATATTATTGGCATCACTGAAACCTGGTAGAGAAAGATAACCAATGGGATGCAGTCAACAAACATGTGGCTAATATAGCTCTCGTGGCACAGTGGTTAAATGCCTGTACTGCAGGTAAAACTGTGCTCACGACCTGGGGTTCAATCCCAGGTAGCAGGCTCAAGGTTCACTCAGCCTTCCATCCTTCCGAGGTCGGTAAAATGAGTACCCAGCTTGCTGGGGGGGCAATGTGTAGCCTGCACACTGTAATTAAAAATTGTAAACCGCTCAGAGACTACTTGTAGTGGTATGGGGCGGTATATAAGCAGAACACTATAAGGGAGATCCAGTTGACACTGTTTATTTGAACTTTCAGAAGGCTTTTCACAACGTTCCACACCAAAGGCCCTTGAATAAAGTTGCTAGTCATGGAATCAAGGGACAGGTCTTGTCCTGGATCAGCAGCTGGCCAAGGGCATGGTGTTCCAGTGGAATAGAATGCTGAAACTGTCGTCTGCAAAGTCGGCAGTTCACTGGTTCGAATCCTGGTGGAATGCAGAGGACTTTGCTCCTGTTGTTAACCCCAGCTCCTGCTAACATAGTTCAAAAGCATGTAAAGGCAAGTTGATAAATACGAACCACTGTAAAAAAGCAGGAAGGTAAACAGTGTTCTGTGCACAGAAAT
Organism: Phrynocephalus forsythii; assembly: GCA_029282475.1. Classification (NCBI taxonomy): domain Eukaryota; kingdom Metazoa; phylum Chordata; class Lepidosauria; order Squamata; family Agamidae; genus Phrynocephalus; species Phrynocephalus forsythii. Next base: position 98,590,568 of record JAPFRF010000005.1, read on the forward strand.
GTATTTGGCCATGCCAGCCACAGTGCCATGGAGTTGCACAACAATGGCTCTTTGGCTTAGAAATGGAGATGAGCACATCTTTAAAGTTGAACATGACTAGCATGCATGCTCGTGGTGCTGGGGAACCTTTACATTTTTAATATACAGAAGAGACAACTCACAAAATTCCCAATAAAGAACAGTGAATCTCTGTGTGACTCACTATACCGTGCAACAAAATTTCAGCCATTGATTTAACAATTAATTGCTAACTGGGGACTAACAACTAAATTGTATAGGTTATTTAATTTTTTAAAATATGTGCATTTATTTTGATCCAAATCAAGGCAGTGGTGTGTGGGGACAGGAGGCTTAATGAATGAAATTTCTTTAATTTATCTCAAGATGAAATGAAAAATTTGTTGATGAAGATGATTTTAAAATCATCTCCCTTTACTGGAGCTCATTTTGAAACAGTGTAATCTCTATATGGCACATGAGTCCTTAGCGCTGGGAAATCACAGTTTTGATTAGTCTTGAACCATATGGATCTCCTGTCGTCTTTCAACAAGGGACAGGTTCTGCAGTTCAATAAACAATGGAAGTACAGAGACCCTTGTATAGAATACCCATCAATCACAGTGTGATTGATACCACCTTTGTAGCTACTGAATACCTCAAGCGAAGGACATCAAACCAGAAGAGGCCCAAGAACAAAAAAAAAAACAAAACAAAACTACACTATTCTTTCTATCAGTTTCAATGGGTAATTCTAATTATCAAGGAAAAACATTTAAACAGCATGTTGCAAGTATTTAACTGTTCTGGATAACAGAACTCCAGATCAGGGGTGTCCAAACGTTTTGTAAGGAGGGGCAGATTTGGTGGCTGAGAATGTGTGTGTGTGTGGGGGGGCTGGCTGCTCCCTGCCCCTGCTGCCCAACTGCAAGCCCCCCCACTGACCCCCCCAACTCCACACACCACACTAAGAAACAAAGGCTGCAAAGTCCGCACCTGCCCAACACCCCCCACCCCGCACAACAAAGGCCGGATACTGACCAGCTAGCCCTCTGCCAGCCGCAAAACAACTCTAGGCTGGGGATGCTACATCCTGAGGCCCTTTCCCTTCCCTGTCTTTCACCGTGTCCCTCTCTTGTTGCACTTCATGATGCCAATCATCTGAGCCTCCCTCGCTTCCCCTCACTGTTTCTTTTTCCGTTGTGACCCGTCTCTTATTTCTTTCTTCAGTGGCAAGTGGAATGGTGCTGCCTGTTTCTGTAAAGCGGTGGCAGCTGTAGAAGAGTGGCACTGCTTTGAACAGGGGGAAGGTATTCAGGGAAATGTTGCTCCGACCACTACAAGAGGAGCAGAAGGAGGAAGGTGAAGTGAGATGGGGAGGGAAATGGTACCAGTGAGAGGTGGTGGCAGTGCTGGCAAGGCGGGGCAGAGAGAAAGGAGGCCACAAGAATGAAACACTGCAGTGACTATTTTTCTCCTGCTCCTAGTGGCAGGATAGTGTGGGATGCCTTGCTGTGGAGGACCTCCATGTGTTGCTGTAATTAAACTAGTGGCTACAATTACTATTATGGCATGGAAGCCTTGGGAGCAGTGGATGATCTACATTTTCAGATCTACGAAGCTTGAACTTAAGGGCCCCCCTTTCCAACCTGCATCAAGGTCTGGGCAACCACCTTATCTTCTTCAATGGGTTCATTCCATGAAAGACTGTCACATTAAAATATCCTGCACAGGCCACTTTAAAGAAAAAAAACAAATTCTGGTAGTTTCCAGGCTTATTCCCCAAGAAGACCCTTGTATTTCCATTTCCCACGACAAGGAAGCAAAATCCTCATGTCCTCTTTTGCCAGTTTTCCTTCACTTGCTCCCAAGGGTGTCCCCATGGGTGTCTGTCCTGCTTGTCCTGTCTCTCTTCTGACCAGAGGATGAGGCTGTTGGGCGACGCTACTTGGGCATTTTGTCTTCTCCTCCTCCTCCTCCTCCTCCTCCTCCTCCTCCACCACCACCACCACCACCACCACTATCTCCGGAAGTGCTCTTGTGAACAGGAGCAACCCTACATGCCCCTCTGAGCAGGAGTGCAGGGTTTGGGGGTTATGATGTGAGCAGAGTAATGCAAGAAAGGCAGCCAGAGCCACTCTCTGTCTGTTGTAAGGGAGTGAGCAGCCAGGGAGCACCAGCTGTGGCACAGGTGGGAGAAGACAAGACAAGCTGTGGTCGCTCCCACCGAATATATGATTGCATATATATGGCATGGAAGCCTTATATATATGCAATCCCATATAGAGATTGCACTGTTTCATAATGAGCTACAGTGAATGGAGATGATTTTAAAATCATCTTCATCAACAAATTTTTCATTTCATCTTGAGATAAATTAAAGAAATTTCATTTATTAAGCCTCTGTTCCCACACACCACTGCCTTGATTTGGATCACCATGCCTAAGACTGCATGGCCACAACTCTTCCCTCGCAACCCACCAGCTGGGCCTCCATGACCTCCAGTGACCAGCTGGGTGGATGGTCAGTGGATGACAGCCAACAAGGCCACTTGCTGGGCCTCATGGCCAGCATGGCATCCCCGCTGGCCTTGCACCTCAGTCAATCCTACTTTGCTGCAGTCTGGGGGGGGGGGGAGCCCAGGCAGAATTGCACCCCCACTGTGACCTGCCCCCTTACCTTGACCTGTACAGCAGCCCTAGCAGCCAGACCCCTGCATGTCCAACACACCTCCCCATGACTGAAGGGGAAGGGCCAGCCCAGCTACCCCCCTTTTTCAGGGAGTTCCACCCCAGGGCCTGCGCCCCTCCCCTGAGAGGCACAAATCCTTCCACATGAGGATGTAGCAAGTTGGAAGGGAGCATGAAAGGCCCCTGCCATCCCTCTTTCTGACTTCACCTTGTCCCAGAGCCTGTAACTTGTGCCACACCATCAGTATCCCCACCATCTGGGTAGCCACTCTGTGCAGGTTTCCGCTCCTCACGTTGGGTGCCTCCACCCTGCCACTAACTAAATCTTGGAGTGTGTGGACCAGCCAAGCACTGTGGCTGCTTCCATTACTCCACATGGTGGTGGTGGCAGAGGAGAGAGGCTGGAGCCATGGCAGCGGCAGCGGCAGCCCCCTGCAGCTGGGAGGGACCTGGGAAGGCTTGGGACAGTGGTGGCGGGCGGATCCCCTGCATACATGTGCTTGGCCAGATGGGGGGTCCTGCAGCCACCTCCCACCATTTGTGCCCAGATGGGCTACTGGCTGCCTTCTTCCGTCCTTCCCTCCGGTGCTCGGCCATGGCTTCTTGCACCCTGCAGGGTTTATTAAAGCATGGGGAGGGTGAAGGAGGGAGAGGGAGGAAGGGGGTGGGCCAGCCAGCCATAGCCAATCAAAATGGCCGGATGGGCCGGATGCAGCCCATGGGCCGAACTTAGGACATGGCTGGTTTAGATGATCTTTTCTGTGTCGGTGAACAATTCTAATTAACAATAATAATTATATGTCATCAATTCTGACTCATGGCAATCCTTTTCAAAGTTTTTTCAAGTACTGTACTCAGAAATGGTTTTACCATTCCTTTATATGGACACCCTGGAACTATGCAGCTCTCCCAACATCACACAGGCTGGTTCTACTAAAAGGAGACACAGTGGGGAATTGAACACCTAGAATCTGGTTCTGCAGCCAGATATCTAAGACACTGAGCTGTCCAGTCAGCATTACAATCCTATTTATCAAGAAGCAGACCGTTAAAACAGCATGATGCCAATATTTAATTATTCTGTGGAGTGGACAGACTTCAGGCTTCTGAGAAGCTCCTAACGGACTGTGTGACTATTTTGCCTTTTTCTTCTAAGCAGGCTTGAGAAAGGATCTCTCTCCCCCACCCCTTAAATTAAAATGAAAAGATCCACCAATAGGAGCTTGTCAGAAAAGTATTCATTCTAATGGGGGTTTAAGATAAGACTTCCATCAAGGCATTATCCTGCCTTCCTCACTGAATATTACAGCAGGTTGAAGCTACATCACCTTCCATTTGTGAGCCTCTTTTGGTTTTTCTACTACAAGCTCTCTTTTTTTCTTACTGAGGAAAATCTGTTCAGGAGAAAAAGAACAGTTGCATGGTGTGTTCTTATAGCTTTTAATATGAGGCCTTCTGGCTGAAAAAAAAACCCTTCCAATGAGAGAATACTAACCCTGGGAACGGTTTTTAGGAACTTTTTCTGAGCATTCAGGTTTTCCAATACCACCTGGAATCTTGTCAATGGCTTAGTAGCCTGTTTGCTAATTACCAGTAGATCCAGACCTACAATCAACACACAGATGGTTTTTGTAGGAGCTGTTCATCATTGTACCATTGTAAACAAAATAAAGCAATTCTGAGAGAACTCTTTATTGTCTAACAACAATCCTTGCTGAGAATGTATCAGACCTTCATAAATTCGCTCATCTTTGATAAACTGGTGTGCCTTTGAGGTATCAAGACTCTCCCTTTGAAAAGTTAGTCAACTGCTGTGAGATTTTCCACTCATGCATTAAAAGGAAAAGGAAAATAATATTTTCAGCAGCAGTAGCAGCATTGGGAATAAAATCCAAATGCTGCTCCTTTTTGCTTTAAAATCTTCATTTCTGTGCAAGCATAACATTTTCAGGGTAATTAGTAAGGGATTTCTTTTTGTGTGTGTACAAAAAAACAAACCTGTGCAGTTTTCCAAAAAGTGTTGAAAAGGGGAACAAAAGGATTGCTACATACCCAGGCTTCTTCTTCCTCTTCTGTTGAGGTTGCATGTAATCGTGCATACTTGGGATGCAGTAACTCTAAACAATGATGCAACAGATGGGCTTCCAACATTACTCTTGTTCCAGGCCCTGTGTGTGCATCTCAGCTTTCTTAAGAGCACTTTCAGCTCAATTGACTATAAGACGAAGGATCTTTAAAGAATGCCTTAAAATGTATTCCATATTAATGTTGTTGCTGTTGCTAAAATTTTGTTCACAGATATATTAATAACTACACCTGTTAAACATTCACACTGTTTATAGACCAGTTACTTGGATTAACAACCATCAGTGATTTGTGGGTCAAGTTAGGAAACCTCTAAGATCTTAGGTCCCAACTGTGCATGAGATACTGATGCTACCAACATTCTCTCAGCTGTCCAATATTGTCAAATGACCATTGCTACTGATCCAGTTTTAACTGATGCTACATAGAAAATATATGACAAATATTCAAGGTCAACGTTGTTGAACAAGATTTTTTTAGAATAAGTGTCTAAAGCAATTTCATTTCATGCCGGATGTATTTCTAACCTAGATCTAAGTATCATGAAATGCAAAGTAACACACTTCTAACACTCATTGCACAAGCTATGTGATCTTGTAGATCAGCATTGGCCACAGCCATAAACACAATATGAAGGAAATATAGGCTCAAATCAGGATTGTCTAAGTGGCAGAATGAAATTAATAAGGTAGTGTGTGAAGAATATTTTCCAGTCTGTGGCCCCCTTCAAACATGCCAGAGGTCCTCCTGGGGGCCATATGGCCTCCATAGAGAATAACTAGGTACTATTTTTATCATGCCATTGTGCATGCCACAGAAGTGCTGGAGTTAGCAAAGTTCCCCCTCATAGCCAATACATCCATGCATATACCCAAATACATATGGTGTTCAACTATTTTTTTATTTTTTTTTTTTTGGATACTTTTACCCTGCCTTTCTCCATGGAAAAGGACCCAAGGCAGCTTACAGTAATGAGGGATAATACATAGTACAGTACAATTAAGACATATTCAAGTATTTGAGAAAAAGGAATTGAAGGATATCTTACAGCATTAATAGACAACATTACATTAAAGCAACACGGTTATAAGTAGTCATAAACACAAAGTCTATGTGAACCCATAGATTCATATAAAATACATATGATAGTCCATCATTCAGGGAAAGCTTGCCGGAAGAGAAAGGTCCCTGCCCATTTCTGGAAGGACAACAGAGAAGAGGCAGTCCTGGCTTCTAGTGGGAGGGAGTTCCAGAGTCTTGATTGATGACCAACGCCAGGAAATGGATAGGGGATCTGTGTCCCTGTTGGTTTTTGTTGGACCTCTCAGAGGCCTTTGATATTATTGACCATAGTATCCTCCTGACTGCTCTCTGAAATGCTACTTGGGGGTACTGATTTACAGTGGTTCCAGTCTTTCCAGAAGGAGAGAACTCAGAAGGTGGTGCTGGGTTAGGGTTAGGGTTAGGGTTGACACCCTAGCTGCTGACCCGTGGGGTCCCTCAGGGTTCTGTTTTGTCTCTTGTGCTATTCAACATCTATATAAAACCATGCAGTGATAACTCAGCTTTTTGTGACTACCTTTGAGAAACAGTGGTACTGTGTGCTTTTCATATCTTGTTCACATAACATGAGCTTACAGTTTCCCTCTACAGACGACTGGTCTGAGAATTCCTTTCCCATGTGTTGGAAGTAAACTACATGGTGTGGTGACAAAGAGCTATGGAGCTACTTCTAAGCAGTTATCGGATAAGTATCCATCACCAGTTGACTGATATGTGACCCACAGGTACCACATATGTTACCTAATGACCACTCACTTAATTATAGACTAGGTGACATGTTTATAAGGGTGAACTTTAGAGTTCTATTAGAGAATGGACAGATGAACTATACTCATGCCCTCTGGGTAGATTTCACCCAGCCTTTGCTCCCTCAGTGGACCCATTATGCAGTAATTAGGGTGATTTTTAAGTAGGATGCAAAGAGTTAAATGACTGCCTTTATTATTGCTTCATTTGTCACCATGGTAAGTGCTGCTCTGGTGGGAGAACTGGGGGAGTAGATGAAAGGAGGTGGAAAATGCAAGCGAGAGAGGGCTGATCAGAAAATGAACATATGAAGAAGAGGAGAGACCTGTTCTAACTTCATTGGTCTTGTTGAATTTGATTTTTTAAATTGAGAACAAACTTTAAAGGGGAATGCATGGAATGACATTCTGAAGCTCCTTTTCAAACCTCCCTGATTAATGGTGAGGAGCTTACTAACATTCAGCTGGGGAAGATGGTGAGTGTGACACTCATGTGTGCATTCAGGTCCTAAACACAGTTGCAACTTTGGGCATTTTCAATGTGGCATCAGCATTTATTTTGTTTGCACCCCCTTTGAAACTGAGTTCTTTAAATACTTAAAAGGAGTAAGTAAAGAATACAAGCCCTGAATCCCTAAGACACACTTGTGCTTTACTAATTGATTATCTCTTGTTAAGTTGATTGAGACTTATGGCAACCCAGAGTAGCCTTTGGACTAGATAGTGGAGTATATAAATCCAACAAACAAACCAGCAAACAAATGCTAATAAACCACCAGGGTTTCTTTGGTGTACAGCACTCAGAAATAGTTCACCTGCCCTTTCCTCTGAGAGAACTCTAAGATGTGCCACTTGTCCAAAGCCACACACAGTCTGGGCCTTCTCTTGAGAGGCATAGGGTGGAATCATTCCTGACCTCGAGATCCACAGAGCAATCACTGAGCAATCCATCCAGCTGCCTATTCTTACTTTGCTCAAGGCTATTTTCATGTTTACAACACTCATTACCAACTGAGATGTGGCTATCTAGTTATTTCAAAACATTGCATGGCTAACAGCGTACTATATGGAAAACATGGAAGCTTCCCACCAAGTTTCCTTAGACCGAAGAAGCTACTTGGATGAGTAGAGAAATATTTCAATCCTACAAGAAAATAAGTCCAGTTGCCATGATTCATCTCCCAGATAACCCCATCTGGATGTCTGAGAATCTCCACAGACAAGTATTTTTATGCTTGATTCTTTTAATCTTAATGTATGGAGTTCTAAAAATGTGATTTATATAGTCTTTTTTATAATTGTAGTCTTTTAAAATTTCTTATTTTACATGTTGTGAGCCACCTTGGGTCCCCAGTGGGCAGAAAGGCGTCATATAAATAATCTAAATAAATAAATATAGAAATATACTAAATAAATAAATCTCAAGTGCAGGACACTCTTATCCAACCAACATCTGTTGTCTATGCACTGGGTAGTGGAGCAGTATTGTTTTTTCCCCAAAACAACATTAAGTGACTGCTTGTTTATTTGCAGAGAAAAAATGCTTGTTTATTTATTGAGAAAAAATACGTGGTAACATGTGCATGTTTGTATCTTAAACTTGTACTGAAATTTATGATGTTAATAACCCTTTGCAATCAATGAACAACTTTTCAATTCACGGTGAACAACTTTTCAATTCACACCTTACTTAAGCCTTTTAATATGTTTCATATGCAGCAATAATCAGTACATGTTTACCTCACTGTCATGAAAAGCATTCCATTGCTTTTCCCTCCCGATCAAACTGCTTTTCAAGGCACAGGAACAGCCCAGGCCTGTTTTACTCTGGACAAATATAACAATTGCTAACCTCACTGCAACTCTAGATTATTTAATTTATATAATAAATAATTTAATTGAAACCAAATACAGTTCTAACCTATCTTTAATTTTACTGCTGATGCCTACAGTTCTTGAATGTTGGAATGCTTAACAAGTGTTATCCATTCCCCCTTATTTTAAAAATCACATAATTTAAGAAAAGTACTTTTGAAGGAATGATGTTAAATGTTAACAAAATGTTTTTAAGACTGCCTATTCCTCCAGGAAAACATGTTGGTATACACTATCATGATGCTGAAGAAACAAAGAATGATTACATCTAAATCAGATTTTTATTCACCTGGTGATTGAGGTATCCTTTCAATGTGCCAGAGGTTTGGGGCATGGTAAAATTTTCCTTGAAAATGGGTGGTTGTTTTAGTACTTTCAGTACATCTCGTAAGAGCCAAGGACTGAGGCCAAAAATGTTGTTTTGTTTTCAAATGGGTATCCACCCTTCTTCCTTACAATATTTCATGGGTGTTTTAACCAGTGTATTTTCTTTTTTTTTTAATTCTCTCCCCTAAAATTAATACCTTGAGTTCTTCTCCAATTTACTCGTAAATCAGTAGTATTTCTTAGAATAATGGAAACCATTCACAGCTAATCATTGTAAGAGTCAATAAAAAACCCAGGTATGTGGATTCTGTGAGTAATTGGAGGTTTAACCAACTTGGTTGAAATTTCACTTCTTTCACTGGTCCTCAAGCCAAAAGGTACAAAAAAGAGAAAGTAAAATACTTTTCATGGTGTTCCCATTTTTTCTTTCCATGCCCTGCTATTTGCTCTGGACACTTGTTATATATATATATCATAAACTACTTGTCTTTGATCTTAGAGTAGATTGATCCAGGTTATTTAGTCTTTAAAGGAAAAAAATCAACCTGCACTGGATGTAGTCTCTATTGGTGTTTTTTTCCTCCAAGTTTGGAGATAAATGAGAATAAACAAGGAATAGGAAGCTTTCTAAGTTAAAAACAAACAAGTGGGAGGGAACACAGTGGCAAAAGCAATCAGTTAATTGACAGCTAGAGGCTAGTCTCTTAAAGCATTGTAACATTGCAGAAACAGTGGGGAGATCAGAAGGAGGAAGCAACCACAGGTTATCAGTAAAGTGCATTGTGTTACATACATTGGCCCAAATCCTGTTGCTTAGCATAGTAGATTGGAGTAGCATAATTCCATTGAAATAATGAGGATTTGGCAACTGAACCCCTTTGTAAGTCCCATTGTTTCAAATAGGCCTCTTCCAGCTGTAATGTATATTAAGATAGTAAGTTGCAACTAGAGTAGGTCCATTTGAATCAATGAGTTTATGGACCAGAGGACCCAGGAAATCTCCATTGATTTAATAAATCTGGTCTAGCATGATTTCTACACTAAGTAACCTAGTTATGGCCAGTGAGGATCAACTGCAGTTTTAGGATTTGCCTTGGATGAACGAATATGGATCATTTAGGCATTCCAAATAGTAGTAGTAGTAGTAGTAGTAGTAGTAGTAGTAGTAGTAGTACTAGTAGTAGTACTAGTAGTAGTAATAATAATAATAATAATAATAATAATAATAATAATAATAATAATAATAATAATAATAATAATAATAATAATAATAATAATAAAAGATGGGCACAGAACGAACATTTTTTCATTTCCGTTACCGTTTGTCTTTTCTGTTACGCAACAAAATGACAAACGAAAATTTTGATGAAAATGAAACAAAAGGAGCAGAACCATGAAAATTGTGGTCGTTACGTTTCATTTCTGTTAAAGGCGACGTGCAATGAAATGAGCTGTTTTAAATGTTAAAAAACGCCCTGGACATCCATAAAAATGCAGCGATAATTATTTATAGTGTCTAATAATACCTACCAGGGGGGTTGGAGTCCTTAAAATGTTTATTTTAGTCTTCTCCCATCGCAATGTATTTTTCTATTCCCTTTAAAATGGATGTCGCCACCAGCCACAAAATGGAGGCAAGCCATGTGATGGGATCATGTTCAACCAATAGCATGCCCAGGTTGCAGACTGGGCGGGCAGGTCTGGCAGCCACAGAAGGCATAAAAAGCTCTGGCAGCCCCCGTCCTCCTTGCAGTCTCTGGCGGGAGTTAGGGTGGGATTGCTGTTTCTGCTGCGACTCTAGCTTCAGTCCTGCAGCCTCCCTGTGTGCATGCGTGCTGCGTGCCTCTCAGTGAGTACCCTCCCTTGCCCCGCAGTGCAGTCTGCCAGTCACTCTGCAGCTATCTTGCACCCTGGGCAACGCCCGCCACTGCCTTTGCAGCCTCCCTGCATACCTAGTCTATACTGTGTCTCTGCCAGCATCCACTTTTTTTAGTGTTTTCCCTCTGGTCTGGGGCATTGGGGGATGCCTGTGCACGGAAATGCTTTAAAAATCACGCAAAAAGCGGGTAGAAATGACAAATGAAAAACGAAAAATGGTAACGAAATTTTTCAAAAATTTCACGACAAACGGAAATGAACCGAAACAGACCTCTCAATGACAAACAAAAAACCGAAATGCCATTTTTCTGTTTTGTGCCCATCTATAATAATAATAATAATAATAATAATAATAATAATAATAATAATAATAATAATAATAATAATGCCAGTTTGAAATGTTTTGATTTGGATTCCTGCATTGAGTAGGAGGTTGGACTTCACTGATTTATAGACCCCTTCCAACTCAACTATTCGATGATTCTTTGAAATGTGAGAGGGAGAGAGTTCTAGCCTTAAACCATCCTGTCTTTGACTGCATAGGAATAAGCATAATATGAAAAGGAGACTGTCTGCTACACACCAAACCCCTCCAGGTGATTGGCTACCCCAATCCCAAGAACAGAGTAAAAGCTGAAAGAAATGAAGCCTAAACTACACAACAAATAAGTCTTTAGGGTAACTCTTTTCAGAATGCATGACTAGAGCGATTAGTTGACTAGAGCAGTCACTGAAAAACAATAGAGAAAAAAATGAATCAGTTTCTTATTTTTGTCTTTCAATATATTTTTTGTGGATTTCTGAAATACTGCCTCTTAAACATAAAGACTTGGAGCAAAAGAAAGGAACATGAAAATGAATTTGTATATGTGTTTCATTGTTTTGTTAAAGTTTTCTGACACTCAAGTCATCCTTGTCTGTATAGTGGCATCTTAAAGTCGAACTGCTATGTGAACTTTCATGGAATGTGTCCAGTTCATCAGGCATAAGAACCAGTCTACAGAGACTACATGGTAAAAAAAATAATTCAAGGTTGTAAGATAAAAGGGCCAATTGTGTTTAGTTGCTTTTCATATCTAGTAATGATTTAAGACACCTATTTGGTATTCATTTCTTCTGAAACTTTGGCTGCTTTCACACAACCACTAAAATCCACAGCAAACTTTGATCTGGATCACCCCCAGAGCGGCCACGTGGTTGATGTCGCAGATCGGATGTTTCCATGGTCACATTTTGAAAATCCGCAACTGTTCTGATCCCACATCTCAGAACCGCAGAAAAGACACCATAATGGGGGCAAAAAGGTTTTGGTGTGGATTTTCTGTGTTCCCATGGACTCGAATAACAGTTTAAAATCTGCATCAGAACAGTGACAAGGATTTTAGCACCTCAAGACCAAGTACTTGTAAAATGCACTGGGTTGCACTTAAGTGAGTGCGGTTGTACTTTATTTTTTAAAAAGTCCCCTGCTCATGGGAAAATGATTTTATGCTCTGCATCTGCGAGCACTTTGCAGTGGAATTAGTGGTTGTGAGAAAGCAGCATTTGTTCCGTAAAGAGCAACAACAATTAAAGAAAACAAACAAAAAATAACATGTGGCTACCTTGCCGATGCTGCCATTTGCCTCATTGCTGCATCAGACCTGCTACTTCCTTTCTCTCTCCTCACCGGGCTGCCAAGAGACTGCATCCCTCCTTGCCATACCAGATGGGGTCTTGTCCCTTCTCCTCCTTTCCCCCTCCTCTGCTGTGTGCCCCCTTGCCAAGCCAGTATAACTCTTTCTCCTCCCTCACCTTCCCTCACTGTTTGCTGAGGTTGGGCAAATGTAGCCAACCAGATGGTTTTTGGACAGCAAACTTAGACATCTCTCCTGCTTATATTTAGTAGGGAAGTTCAACAACATCTGAAGGACCCATAATGGCCCATGAAAGGCAACAACAAAAGTTGGCAGTCCTATACACAATTTAGAATAGCAATTGTGGAGGTTAGCCTTTCGAGTGCGGCTGGGTTACCACACTCCTGTCACTACAGAGTAGTGAAAGGCACAACCTCATTCTAGCACAGCCCTCCAGTCGTCTCACGGATGATTGACCTGTACCAAATTAGACTTGGGTATTGCTGCCACCAGTCAGGTATCCCAGTTCAATCACTGAGTCCCAGAAAAGATGTAATGTGGAAAAATAAAATGAAAGTTTATTGAGTACAGTAAGATGTTGAATAAAGTTCACTTGTGTTCCATTACTTAAAGTTTCTTAAAACAGTTCACTCAAATACTGATCTAATCCCCTCACTCAAACTTGACAGTTTCCTAACTGCCCTGTCTCTTCTTCAGTGCCTGTCAGTTTCTCTATCTTAGTCTTAAATTTTCCCTATCTTTTCCCTATCTCTGCCCTATCTGACACTAACTACCTCAGATGGAGCTATTTAAGCACTAAGGCTCCACCTCCGCATTCCATATTTGGGCATGTGTTAACCCATCCCCCCATACAGTCACATAACAGTACAAGGTTGAATGTACAACAGCATTGTTCTACAAAGCTGTAAAGAGTGTTCAAGATGAAACAATTTGTGAGATTGTGTCTCACGGTATAGATAGTGTGTGGCATCTATGCTCAGCCAAGAGCATACTTTGCATGTCAGACATGATCAGTGCAGGCAGATAGAATAGTCTAATTCAGTTCCTCTTCTTCAGCTAGGGAATTTCCTTCTCTCGGGAGCCTACAATTGCTTGGGTCTTGAACACTTTCCAAAGACAAACATTTGGCATAAGAACAATATTTAAATAGAGAGGCTTATTACCGTTATATTTTTCCTGTGGGTATTGATGGTCACTGCTTTTTTCCCTGGCCACTTCTGTTTCACTGTGTGTTCATAGAGTTTCATTGTCCCTCCTTCTCTTCTACAACCTAATTTTGCTTTCTGCATTTGTACACTGCCCACCACCATGAGGATCTAGTCTTTAAGCACACTTCCCAAGGGGCTGAAGCAATAATTATAATCAAGAGTATACTTTGCGAAAAATAACGTACTTGTTATTTAATATGTCATGTGGGATCTAGATTCATAGCATGCATATATTTTGATGTAGAGTTTAATTACATGTTTATGTCAGCATGTGGGTTGTGGTCATCCCACTACACCAAATACCCTCTAGATTCCATTGAGACATCCGTCTCCTGTCACATGTGTTTATTCATAGCACATTGGTCCCAGACTGATATAGAGCATTCCAAGTTTTTTCAGGACCATTGCCAGAGATGAGCATCACTCAGAATAGCAGGATACTTCACTCTAGACTTCCTTTCCAAATGTCAATAAGGTGGTGGTTTTGTACTCTTAAATATGCAGTACTTTTATATCATTTCCTCTTTCCCATGATTCAGTGTTCTCAGAGGAGTGTCTTCTTTTTTCTCCAACCTGGCTTTGGCAGAGGCTATGTGATACCTGCATGCTTTTTGACTCATTGGCTAAAATGTTATTGTGTAACACATACACCTGAACAACAGTGATGTCACTGTTGTGTGTGTGTTGTGTGTGTTAACTAAAATGTCCTACAACTGTTTCATGCCTTCTCCAACTAGCATATGTTCCCTCTCATTTTATGCAAGCTGCAATATGGAAGTCTTCAATTACGTAACACCTGCCATTCAAATCATCTGGTGGCAGCAATTTTTTTTAAATTAAAAACCTCTTCCATCATCTTCCTTCTATTCCACGGCTCCCGCAGCTTTTACACAATTAGATTGACTAAATGCAAGTTGTGAAGGGTATGGGGAAGAAGTAGAAACTTTAATTTCTGTATATTGCCTCTTTCTGGGTGCATCATTACAATTTATTCAGCCATTGAACTTGATATTGTGGGGCTGAGTTTTGTTGAAGATCTCTATGACTTTAAAAAGAAACCCCAACTTTTAGCACTCCATTTTACCTCTTCCTGTCTCTTCCCACTTCCAGGAGGAAGCCTTCCTTAAAAAAGTTCTCTAAAATATACAATGTACCATATAAGTTTGCTGTGTCATGTGGATGCAAATATGGCATATGGAATCCACTCAGTTCTTATTGTTGTGTGCTGTAAAGTTAGAACTGACTTATAGTGGCTTTTAAGGTTTTAAGGTAAGTGAGACATTTAAGGTGTTTGTTTTTCCAGTTTGGCACCCACAACCTAAGCTTCTCTGGATATTTTTGAACCTAGGCATTCTGAATCAAAGTCCATCGCTCTATTCACACACTATGCTGGGCATCACCATCCAACCTTAAGCAACCATTTTTTGCCAACTCCAGCTAAACCCTCTATTAATCTAATCCTCTTGGTTCTGCTATTTAGACTCCCCACACTGACTGCAGCTTCTGAAAGTTGGTGTCAAAATATTTCAAGGGACTTTGCTTGGGAACCCAGTCCCAGTCCCACTAAGGCAGGCCTGCCCAAAGTCCCACCCGGGGGCCAAATCCGGCCTGTCAGGCCATTCTGAGTGGCCCACGGCTGGTTGGCCCGCCCCATCCCTTCCCCTCCTTCACCCCATTTTTAAAATCTTTTGCCAACACTGACACCGCCACTGGGGAGCTTGGGGGGTGCAAGGTCGCACAGATCGCCTCCTCCAAGGGTCTCCCTGTGGCCACGGCTCCCTGTGCTTCCTTTGGTCCCCACCTTCCTTCTTTCCTCCCTCCCTTGTTTCCCCCCTCCCTCCCTCCCTTGTTCCCCACCTTCCTTCCTTCCTCTCTTGGTTTCCACCTCCCTCCCTCCCTCCCTTGGTCCCCCCTTCCTTCCTTCAGGTGGGGTTGCAAGGAGTCAGCGGGTGGGGCTTGCAGTGGGGTGGCAGGGTCAGGGAGCAACCGGCCCCCGACACATTCTCAGCCAGCAAATCTGGCCCTCCTTACAAAAAGTTTGGGCACCCCTGCACTAATGGATACATTTTCCCTTAATGATGAGTGATCTACATTTTTGGGGAAGTTCTGTTTTGACCCCAACTACTGCTTTTATCTTCACTAGAATCCATTTTTCTTGGTTTCCTTTTCTCTTTTTAGTTCTGCCTGTGTTGTGTTGTGGTCATGCTACCAAAGTCAAATTCATGGCACTTTGTGTTCCTTTGCATGCATACTAGAAGTGAAGAGGAAGTTATTTACAAATAGGAAGATAATTGTTTTTGGAACCTTTAATCATTCTTTAACAGTGCTATCTTCTATTTTTGCTACTTGCTTGTATTTTTGTTCATTTCTGCTCTGAGCCTCTAATTCAGCAATACAGGCAATTTAAAATGTGCATGACTCATTAAAATATATTTATACAGAGAATAACTCTCTCTCCCCCTTTCAAAGTACTGTAATGTCAACTTGATCAACATTCCAGTTAGGGACTTAGTTGAGAGGAAAGCAGCCCTCTAAAATCTGGCAACTTTGATGTATCACAGTCACCATAACACATCATAGAGTAGCTCTGATTGGGATATTAACTAAGAGGTGGGGTGGTCCCAAAGTCCTTAGGATAGGAATTACACAGGAGGAACTTTGAAGTAGGTCATTGCAGCGTATAGTCATTGAATATGAAAGGGGGTAGCAGTGGAGCAGTAGACTTGGTCTTCAGTTTCATAGCTGGCAGCAGGGCAACTGCCTGGTGGTGTTGAGAAACCTGTAACAGTAAGACTGAAGCATGTGCAGCTGTACCAGGAAATTCCATGTCTACATTGAGGGCTGGTACCCAGGAATGTTGGGAAATTAATTTCAGATGGCTCTGAAATTTTGCCTGCTGAATAAATAATGGGCCTATCCCGGTAGAAGCATGTAATCGGAGCTTGCGTGGGACTTTCAGGGAATTAAGAGTAAAGTGATTTCTTTTTTAAAGTAACTCAAACAGTCTTAAAAATAAGGGCGATGTCGACAGCAACATTCAAGGAGTTATCAAGTTGAATGGTGTTAATGCAATGTATGTACAAAGTCCACTTCATGGGAATGTTTGGGACTGGAACCTTTACAGAGGCATTAGTGTAAAAAAGTGTTCTTGAACTGAGTTCAGGATGCCCAAGATATTTTGGCTTCTGAAGCAAACATGATAGCATTCCTCATTCCATTTTCAGGAATGGTATTTCAACTTTACTTCAACAGTGACCATTGTAAACTGTTTTTCAATACGTCTGAGGCAAGCTTCAGGCAAGCTTTCCCTGAATGATGGACTCTCTATTATGTGGTTTTTAATCTACCATACATGATCACATAGCCTTTGTGTTTATAACCTCTTATAACCTTGTGTGATTGCATTGACACTATGTTTTCAATGTTAGTTTCCATCACTCCTGACTTTTACATGGAATTTTTACTCTCTCTTTAACTACACACGTTCTCTTGTAGCTTCAATGTAATGTTGTCTTTTAATGTTGTAAGATGTCTCTCAATTCTCTGTTCTCAATACTTGAATATGTCTTAATTGTACTGGACTGTATATTGTACCTCATTACTTTAAGCTGCCTTGGTTCCTTCTCCAAGGAGAAAGGTGGGGTAAAAATACTCTGAATGAATGAATGAATGAATGAATGAATGAATGAATAAGGCCCATGTAGGGAGTATCAGACAAATTCTGTGGCAGAAAGGAAGACTGTGGACATCAGATCAAGTAGTTAGAGAGCAGCCATTCCTGACCCAAGCATCCACCATGTAACAAAATGGACTCATTCAGTATAATGGCAGGGATGGTCCTCTCCCAAGCTGTCCACTGCCTGTTTAGTATTCTTTTTAAAACAATCCTATAGTATTTCTTTGTTTCATGAAAAAAAATCCTACCTGGTTTTTGGCTTTTTAAAAATGGCCAGGATAGCTTACAGATTTACCATGAAAATAGACAAAAGATAAAGGCAGCTGTTTAGCAGCTATGTGTGTGGTGGTCTTGGACTAATGGAAAATTGCTCCAAGATTTCTGTGGTATCACGGAGGATTGTGAGGCTATTTGCTGCAGTTTTAATTCACAGTTTGGCCAAATGTTTCAGGTTTGTCCAGTCAGTTCCTGGGTCTGTCTCCAAATTTTGTTTTCTGCATGATACTCCCTGATTTTCACTGAGTCAGTATTGAATCTGGGGTAGGGAGAACAGAGGATTAATGCTTCACTTGTCAGGCATTGGTGTGTGTGTGTGTGTGTAAAAAATCCAATCCTTCATAAACTTCCTGATGTTTTATTGTCTGGATGATAACATGACCTATGATGTTGTTTGTTCTTTTAAACTTCCTGATGTTTTATTGTCTGGATGATAACATGACCTATGTTGTTGTTTGTTCTTTTAGTAGTAGTAGTAGTAGTAGTAGTTGCTACTGCTGTTGTCATGTGCCACCAAGTCCAAAATGATTTATAACAACTCTAACAGGGCTTTCAGGGCAAATAAAATAGTTAAGGAGTAATTTTAGCTGTTTTGCTTTCCCACTAAATGTCCGCGACTGGGCAGGGATTTGAACCAAGAACTCTTGAGTCATCCATTGCACTATCCACTACACCACACTGGACATCCCTGAGACCTTAGACCAGGCATGCCCAAACTTTGGCCCTCCAGATGTTTTGGGCAGCAACTCCCACAGTCCTTTGCCATTGGCAATTAGAATTCTGGGAGTTGTGGTCCAAAACATCAGGAGGGCTGAAGTTTGGACATGCCTGCCTTAGACCAAAGTCTAATGGCTCTTCCTTTTTAAGGATCTTGTTGGGTTTGCCAACACCCGCACACACAAATTGCTAATATTTTGTTAGGATCTTGTGTTCCATTTGAATGGACTCCATGGGACAATGGACAGCAGGGATACTACTACAGTGGAACCTTGACTTACATACTGCTTGACTTGCATCATATTTGACTTGCAGCAAGAAGGGGCCTGTTTGACTTGAGTCACAGGCTTTGATTTACATCTCGGAGCCCCGGCACAAGGCACCGGAATTGGGCGGCAGCCACAACCCAGCATCGCGGCTGCCGCCTCCAAACTGTTCCTGCCTTCTTCCCCTCCTCCGGCAGCGGCGGCTTCAGCGAGGCCAGCTCAGAGCACCTGGAGCTGGTCCTCGGCCTCACCAAAGCCGCCGCTGCTGCCGGAGGAGAGGAAGGGCTGGGAGCTCGGGGCTGGCTTCACTGGTTAGACAGTCGGCTCAGTCTTGTAAAATATCTGGCTGCAGAAGTCTGGTCCACAATGGAAGCATTTTAGTTGGGGAGCTGTACAGTTGTGGGACTCTAATGGTAAGCATAGAGTTGTTCAGAACTTGGAACGTCAGGTTAAAAATCAGTAAAACTTAAATGTTATACATTGTTGCTATGAACATTAAAAAGTGGAGGCATATAACTTGTGGATTATAATTCCACTGCCTCCTCCTCTCTTTGAAGAGACATTTCATTTACATCCCCAGAAGGAATCTCCTATCCCAGTCAAATTTGTGTTAAATTGCTGTTTTCAGGGGTCTTTTTCATCATTTGGAACTGATTAATCTGCTTTCCCATTACTTTCTATGGGAAACGTTCATTTGACTTAAGTCATGTTTGACTTAAATGTAGACCTCTGGGATGGATTAATAACGTAAGTCAAGGTTCCACTGTATTCTGCTTTCATTCTGCCAAGCAGGACACAGTTATAAGTGCAGCAACATATCCTTGATATATAGTAGAGAGTCAAGAATGAAGGACAAAGTATGAATAGAAGACATTGCTTGTATTTTAAAATGGGGTTAATGCTGAAGGTTAGGGACATCTAAGGAAAAAAGTGGATATCAGAGAAAGAAGAATGTAAAGATTTAACCTTTGCTGTAAACTACCTCACCCTTCCTCATTCTGAACTTTTATCAATTTGTTGAAATGAGCTTCCAATCTGTCCCATATTGATCACCAGCACCTTGTCGATATCAGCTGTTGTAAAGGTGAGCTAAGCTCGCAATTCAGGTTAATGGAATTTATGTCCCACTAAGGCATGAGAAAACACGTACATATGTGCCTATGTGTGCAGATATATATGAAGAGATCTGATGCCTCCATATATAAGTACAAAAATGTTCCATTGCGGAAAACTAATTTCAGGAGCAGCTGTTTTCATCGCAGAATGAAAAACATTCCAATAAGTTTAGGCTAAACCACTGCGCCACTAGAGACAAAAACAGGGTTATTTTAAAAAATGACAGCTATTTTACATATAAAATAATAAATTAATTTTTCAAATGGAATTTCATTTCAAAATGAACTTCAAAAGCTTTTCGCCTTCAAATACGGTCTTTCAGTTGTTGTAAGCTGCCTTAGGTTTTTTGAGGAGAAAGGCAGGGTATAACAAGATAAATATATACAAATAATTAATTTTGAAACACAGTTTAATAAAACAAGCAATAAAACAAGGCAGCTGTAAATTATGATACTTTTTAACGCATCATGGATAAAACTGTGACATAGTGGTTTACCATAGTGTGGTTAATATAAGGTATGTACAATGTCTCTATAAATGTGTGTGAGAGAGATAAATACACATACAGTGCAGATATGCTGTATATTGTGAATGTGCACTGTCTTCTCGAAAAGGATGCAATCCAAACTGAATCAGGTGTACTTGTACCTTTTTTGACTGATGGCAGGGTGGCGCAAAACACACCTGACTATCTCTCAAGTGACCTGAACCCCCAAATGGTTTGTGCAACTTGATTCTGGAAGCAGTGTGGTTAAAATACTGCAAGAGAATGACACCACCAACAGCTGAAACATCAGCAAAACTCCAAAGGTTTCTTAGGCAGTCCCATCACTGACACCCTAGAAAAGAATGGCAATGAAGCCACTGTGTTTAGGCAAAATCAAGGGAACATATTTGGTCACTGTATTCTGGCATTTTCTGTTCTCTCTCTCTCTCTCTCTCTCTCTCTCTCATCCTCTTTTCTCTCTCTCTCTCTCTCTCTCTCTCTCTCGATCTCATCCTCTTTGGAAAAGATTCTCCCTCACAGCCAAACAAGTGCATCTATGTCTGAAATGTAATCCTACAAAGCCTTCTATTTAAGGTACACCACATTCCCAAAATTCATGGTGGCTGCACAGCATTCCTCTCAGCTCACAGCACTTTGTGTGGGTTTTCTTGGTGTTTGTTTCCTTAACACTGATCCAGAGATATACTGTACACATTCTGGCATGACCCCAAATGAAATTGGCCCAGGCCACCTCCAAAGCAGCTTGGACTAAGTCTGTCCTAATTTGTATGACAAACTTTTGGATACAGTTTGGTTTCAGTGTATAAACACATCTGTAATGTATAGGCATTTTTCTTATGTTGTTGTGTGCTGTCAAGTCAGATCTGACCTATAGTGATCTTAATAGGGTTTTCAAGGTGAGATATTTCAACACTGGTTTTACCAGTGTCATATCTTCATTGAATTTCCATGGCTGAGCAGGGATCTGAATGAAGCCCTCCTGGTTGCTAGTATATCACTGTAATCAGTATACCACACTGGTTATCTCATTGAGCTTTATCATGCAGGAAATGAATAGTAACAATAAGGTGTTTGTTTGTTTTTTCTTTATATTGAGAGATTTGCATGTTAGCTTATTTCCCAGGTTTTTAAAACCCAATGTTGTACTGTTGGTTCTTTTAGACTTTCAACTATAAGACCAGTCTCTTTTATACTATTGGCAAAGAAATTCTGTAGGATTCAGGGACATCTGGCACAAAATGAAGGATAAATCATGTCTAGACATGGACACGACTTGGCGAAATTGTCGTTTCCGTTTTCGGTTATCGTTTCCGTTACATAACGGAAACGGTAATGATAATTAAGCCGTCAGAACTCGAACTCGAACCGAAAAAAGAAAAATTTGGTCGGGTTTTTTGTTTCCATTTGTGGCATCGCGGCAATCGCGCAATGCGAAGCACAGAAAAAGTTTTTAAAGTTTTTTTAAACAACCCCGACTCCCGGCCAAAAAAGCAGGCAAAAATATACCTCCCTGAGGCTTTGCCACCTACTAGAGGGGTGGTTTCTGGGGGGTCTCCGGCCTTTCCCCCTCTTCTCCTGTCCTGGGCTGCTTGCACCAGGCTGGGGGAGGGTCATCCTCGTCGTCTGTCTCTCGCTGCATGCCATGCGGTGGGGGGGGGATCCAAAATGGCAACCACAATTTTTCTTTTGAAATCATGGTCAAAAAACACACCACCACAGAAACATGTGAAATTTATTTATTTTAAATGCTTGAATTTTTATAGTAGCAGCAGTGGGTTTTTTTATAGCAATAACACGTCATATTTATTTTATTTTATTTTATTTTATTTTTTTATTTTTTAGACCTGCCCATTTGGACTGGGCATGGAATGGGACCATGCAAATTGTTTGAACCATTCCACCAATGGCATCGCCAGGTTTTTGACTGATACTTCTGGATGTCTTGGAGGGCATAAAAAGCCGAGGCACCTTCCAGAAATCGCAGTCGGGTCGGTGTATGGATGTGGTTGAGGGAAGAGGGCTGGCTGCTGGTGCTGGTGTGATCCGATCGAGATTGAGGAGGGAGGCTGGTGGCTTTAGGATTTAAGTTAGGCAGGCAGGGAGGGAATTGAATTTAGAAAATAATTTCTTTGATTCCCTGCAGCTTTGTCTGCTGAAGGGAATAGCAGTTTATTCTTTATTTCTTCTCTGGCAGTTTGAGGATTTTTTTCTGATATTGGATAAAGGAGGGGGTTTGACTGGGAGTGGGAGGTGTTGATTTATTTTAAAAATATATTATATACTACCATTTATTTTCTATTTTCCCAACTTCAATTTGCTTGCACACACACACATTTGGGGTGCAAGCCAAGAACAGAACCTCTATCCTAGGTGATATCCTAACTGCCCACTCGCCCGTCCACCCGCGCTGCCACCTGCCTGCGGCCCGTGCTGCCACTTGCCCGCCCGCAGCCGCCGCCTGCCCATGGCCCCCCGCCACCACCGCCCGCCCGCACCTCCCCCCTGCCACCCACCCCCTGCCCCGCCCGCCGCCTAGGGCGCAAAAACACCTAGCAGGACGCCTCTATGCTCTGGGAAGTCAAATCGCGCTAAATCGTGGTGGAAATGACAAACGACAAATGGAAATGACAAATTTTTGAAAAATTTCGTGACAAACGGAAACGACCCGAAATGGACCCATTCCGACAAACGAAAACTCAAAACGTCATTTTTTTCTGGTCGTGCCCATGTCTAATCATGTCTTTAGGATATATCCTTAGGATTTATCAGAGGTTTGATATGGATGGTGAAAAGCAGCCATGCTTTACAGTTTCATTACATGCATAGTTTTAAAGAAAATTATGATTTTGAATAATCAAGTGTATGATTCCCCCCCATCCCACACACACTTCTACTTAGTACTGTGCTCCTGAATTATTGAGAACATATGATAGGGTATAGCCTGACTTAAGTTCAGCTGATGGGATGTTAAAACTTGTTCCCAGATCTACCAAAATTGCCTGCATTAGAATCATCCCCCTCCAATAGTTTCAGCACCATGGACACCTTCTTTAAAGTTCAGACTGAAACTCAGAGCAGATTCAATTCCCATCCACCCCACCCCAAAAAAGTCACACACAGAAGAGCACCCTGCTCCTCCCTGCTGTTTATTTGTGTGTGCATGTGTCCCCAGGACTAATAACAAATTATCTCTGTGTCAAGTCTTCCTGTTCTGCACAATTGTACAATATGCATAAACAAATTTTGAAATATGTACCAGTATTAATTAAATTGATATCAAGTCATGTGCCAGTCACAATGCACCTCTCAATGGATATTCCTTTACAGTGGGAACATCCATTTTGGTCAATTTGTCATGGCTACTCTTTACTTTTCAATTATGTAAAGGGATCAAAACAGCCAGATGAATACCAAAATTCCACATGAAATTCAACCTTCAAGTTTTGGAAATGTCTCAGCTTTTGAAATTCAGGTAGATTTATTTTCATTTCTATTTTTTCCCCTCACAAAGGCTTCTTGACAGAGGGACAGATAAAGATTAAAGCTGTGATCTGATTTGATCACAGAACAGTAAACTTCTGATACTCATGCTAATGAAAGATTGATTATTTGGAAGGCATGTGTTACCACAAAGCTTTCTACTCAAAACTTCCAGTTCAAAATGATTCACAATTAATTAACTCCTTATGTTGCAAAATGACATCTCAACACATCAGATACGTCTAGAGCAACATCCACATGCATCTCTTGTGAACTTCATTTCCCATCAGCCGCCGACAGAAGGGGAAATGTTCAGGAATGACTGTGTCCTAAAACATCAGGAAAGTACGATGTTAAGGAACAGTGTCTTAGATTTTCCATGTACCACAGATATGAAGAAGCTGATTCTTTGTGATGTCCTTTTTAACAATGCAAAATCCTACGCTGGAATTCAAAATGTGTGCACCCACACAGGGAAAGCCACTGCTACTCTATCCATGAGCATCTACTGTTTTCCAGGCAGTGCTATTTGGGAAATATAACTATGTGTGAATTAATAATTCTGGGACAGATCTATTCTGAACTGTGCCCTTACAAAATCCAGGTAGGTTTG
The DNA here is from genome assembly GCA_029282475.1 of Phrynocephalus forsythii. Lineage (NCBI taxonomy): Eukaryota > Metazoa > Chordata > Lepidosauria > Squamata > Agamidae > Phrynocephalus > Phrynocephalus forsythii. Next base: position 98,614,726 of record JAPFRF010000005.1, read on the forward strand.
TCAGAGAGAGGGGAAGGCAGGACTTCTTTACCTTTAGCAGTTAACTGGGAAGACACAGAGTGACTGGCTATACTTGCTGAAATCCCCTCTTCTTCATTATGAGAAGAGCTCCATGTTCCTTTCAGTGCAGCCATGTTAGAATCAGCCCTTGTCCATATTTGATGCAAGATATTTTAAAGTAGCCTCCACCAAGATTCCTATTTGCTAGCACCTCCGATGTGACCACAAAGCCTACACAAGCCCAAACCATCTCTTTTACAATGATAACATTAAATTGACAATTTTAAGCAAAAACATTAAGTTTAAATGCCCACTTTCATGACTTCAATTTTTCTTCAGACATTGCAACTAACTGCCTTCAAACCTTCCAAACCATTTACACATTTCTTTACTGAGTCAAACCGGGGGTGGGAGGAGGGGGATTTAGGATTACAAGGCACAACTATCTGTGTCCTGTCAGTAGCAGAGAAGTTCATTTTCCCATAACACCATCAAGTGAATCTATTATACAGCAAACATGCATACTTAATTCGTCAATTTAGTTGTCAAACATTTTCATTTAGAGTATGGTTTGCTGTGAATAGTATAATTCTGACATTTAGTTGTCTTGTGAGAAAATTTAAATGGAAGTTTCTAGTTGGTTTTGTTCAGTTGCCAATAACATTCTTTAACAATTCACACACCCCCACTCAGGGTAGAGGGCAGGGGTCAAGTGATCATGTGTTACCAAATCAAGCTGATAACTATTGCATGAATGGTTGGATAATGCAGAGATCTGGGGCGGCAAAGATAGATTCCACTTATGTTTTGTTTATATTCTGAAGGTGTGAAATAGCAGTCAGCCCCATGCAGCACATCTACCTACAGCTATACGGACAGCTTGGTGTGACAGGGTGTTGGTAGTTGTGAATAATCTGCCATGTCTCATCCCAACCATTAAGAATTGCCTCACATCGGCCCTTTGAAGGTGTCTTCAGTTATGATTAAGACAGAAGTTTACTGATTCCAATAGTAAGCTCCAGACAGATATGACTATATTTGTCCTTACCCAAGGAGCCTAGATTTTTTGGTCAGTTTTTACCAAACACTGTGATTGTCAAGCTGTTTAACAAAGCAGCACCTATCAGCAAAACAGAATTGAATTTCACTTAAATCTATGTCTACATGATCTGTATTTGATTGCACTGAATACTTCAGTAAACGTGGTGGTGGGCTGCAGAGGCAGAGGTTAGGTGAAATTTGACGCTATGCCTCCCAGGAGAAAGGTCAGGCTGTGTAGCTTTGGGCCATCTGCAGAGGCCCAGGGTGCCCCCAGAAGAAAGGAAATGTAAACTATGGCCATTAACCCACATCCACTTTGTTGCTGTAGAAAGTGCTCTGAGATGCAGATCTTAAAATTGTTTCCCCCACATCTGTCATTCTTTAAGCAAAATAAAGTGCGACCATGCCCCCCCCGAAGCGCAGCTCAGCACATCTTCCTTGTACCTGGCTTTGGGTGGTGGAATCCTTGTCACTGTCCCGTTACGGTTTTTAAACCAGTACATGAGCCATGGGGTACCATTTAATCTGCAGCATAACTGTTCCATCGCCATAGGGCCACCTAGTGGCACTACTTGGAGCAACCACATGACAGTAAATTTACAGTATGAGAAGCCACTATGCATGGAAAGAAGCCAAAAAAATAAGCATTCGAAGTTTGACAAATAACGAATGAAATTGTTATATAGATATACCTACCTATTGGGTTTTATTTCTTTTTTTAAAAAAGGGCTGTGGGAAAACAAAACAAATTGCACTTTGATGCAGACCCCATCCATGGGGTCACAGAAGTTGTGCAACAATAAAGTACGTGCTTGGGGATGCAGGAACAGCAACAAAACCATGTGACCACAACAAGATTGATTACACATTTTAGTTTGTTGCAGTACAAAGTGGACATGGGGTAACAGCCTACTTCTGACTACATTACTTTAGAAAATCCAGGCCACAGCTGGCATAAGTCAGAATCAATCCAGACTTTTGTTCCAAGTAACATGTAGACACATACACACACACCTACAATGAGAATTGATATACTTCAGGTTTCATGTGCTTGAATACAGGTTTCATATTCTTACGTGAAACATGTGAAATATGAAGAGCTACATAATGCTTATTTAGAGCAATGTAACTGTGAACACATTTAGTTGATCCCTATCAACTGTAGCAATGATCAAAGGGTAATTTTTGTTTTGATAGACCACCCCATTGGGAAATCAGATTACTTTTCACCTGCTTGAAAAATTTCAGGAGATCTGGTGATTAAAGGGGGACCCTAGCCCTTTCATCAGGCTTATTAAGCAGCAATCTATTGCTGGGTTCTACAGTGCCAGTCTAATCTCCTCCTCCCACATTTATTGATCCATGTGGTGGCACACTATAATCATAATAAAGTAAATTGAGTAATAAGCTCAATAATTAACTCCATTTTGTATACTTGGACCAGTACTCTTGTAAATAATGGGCAAGGCATTTTGTTGCTGCTGGGTTTCTTTGCTAATGAAAATTCCTTAACATTTGGTGTGCATATTAGGGTCAATTAAAATTAATTCTGTTTCTATTGACTGCCTTTTTGCTTATGCAAAGATTGTGCAAAGCAAGTGTGCAGCAACAGCTTCCTTTGCTCTAAAATCCATAATGTTTGCTTTTGGAGCTGGGGAGGAGAGAATAAAAATCACAGGCTGTTTGAAATTTAAATCAAAGCAACTCAGGTCAATAGAATCAAGGTTAGAATGCCCTGGAAGTTTTTCATTGGCCAGCACCATGATGCACCCTGGGTAAGAATGACATCTACCAGGTGTTTGAGGGAAAAGTAGGAGATATGCTAGATGTGGCAAGGTAGTTGTTCCTTTCTTTGTACAGGGTATGCATGGAGGTTAAATTAAACAAAAAAAGGGGGGAAACAAACCCATCTTAAGACCAATTGCTCCAACCCCCTCTATGAAAAAAGAACCTTGGACTGAAATGGACAAGACAAATTGGAATTGGATAACGAGAAAAGTATAAATAAATCAAGTTTTTTGCATTTTGAGCCTATTTCCAAACTGAGGATTAGAATTCGATTCTTGAAACTGCAGAGCAGAAATAAGTGAAATTCCATGAAATTAAGAAAGGGAATATAAACCCGCATATCTAAATCTCAATTTAAGGATTTTAGTGAGCATTGGGAGCACTGCATTTTTAAGACATATAGGTCATTGTTTAGCCTTATTTCAGCTGTTTGATAATGTCATAATCTGTGAAAATGTAGATCAAATTGCCAGTCTCATCTCACCACTGAATCTGTTGCTGAATGTCTGATCAATATTTATACATATCCCAGCAATTCAGTTTATGAAATTTAATTGGGATTACCAATTAGGTTCAGGCCTAGCAGTACTTTTTAAAAGACATTTGCACCCAGGTTTAATTTTAAAAATGTTATCTTTCCTGTTACATAATCCAAGGAGTCTTTCAATTGTATATAAATTTAAATTAGCCAATGTTCTCTCCATCCACAGGATTAATGAAAAGACTGTCATTGTACTGGACATTTTTCTGCACACAAAAGCTATTTTTTTTAAAAACTGTACAAGATGCATGCAAACATCCAAATATGCCATTTCCCCTAATCTACACATGTTGTTTAGAATAAATAGACAACTCCTACACAAAGCTCAGAGAGGTGTGAAAATTGTATTGTTGTTTGTGTATTAGTTCAGGGCATGCAAATCAGAGGCTCATATTTAAACAGAAATAAAGCCAGTTTTCATCACTGGCTTTATTCCCATTTTGATAGACCATGCAAGGGAAGTAGAATACGCATGGTCTATCAATGCTTGAAGAGAGTTGGAATGTCAGAACCAGCCTTGAGTCACTTCTGGTAAAAATGTTTACAGCAGTGGTTCCCAACACTGGGTCTCCAGATGTTCTTGGACTAAAATTCCCAGAACCCTTCAGTACTTGTTTTTCTGGCCAGGATATCTGGGAGTTGACCAAGAACATTTGGGATTCCAAGTTTGTTAATCAGTGGTTTACAGGAATCTGTTGGTTCCTTCTGTCCTAATATGTATGGAAAGATCCATTTTAAAAAGGTATTCCATGCACACAAGGGCCAGGATCTCACTGAATGTCAGCAATGGAAAATGGCCCACTCCCTTTACTTGGCTTGCCTTTAAGTAGAGGGGGAGGAGGTGCCTAGCCTTGAAACTGGGAGGGTCCCCATATCTGTTAAGGAGTGTCAGCTCAGGTAGCTAAGAAGACATCTAAGCAGTGGCTTTGTTTCAGGAAGTTTGGATTCTATGCCCAGGGAAGGCAAGGGAGCACAGCTAGGTATGTGTATGCAATATATTTTGCATGCCTTATAGCAGAAGACTGTGCTTTTCTTTCTTTTTTAATGGCATGATGCTGTAATGGGGTTGCCTATTATTTCATGTGGATTTTCCCCCTTTCCTTTTCCTCTTTTGCTTTAATGGGGCAACTAGCAGACCACTTACACAAAGAAGTCTGCCCTCTTTGTACAAGAACTAGGAGTTCCGTGTGCATCTTGTCTGATATGGAATTTTAGTTCATGCTTTTTTTTTCTTACCAGTATGAAAGGCTAATAATAAGGATTTGTCAAGAAGTGGTGTGTGTGTGTGTGTGTGTGTGTGTGTGTGTGTGTGTGTGTGTGTGTGTGTGTGTGTGTGTGTGTGTGTGAGAGAGAGAGAGAGAGAGAGAGAGAGAGAGAGAGAGAGCAGAAGCAGGTGAATTCCCCATAATACTTGGACAAGAGTAGGCATCGTGGTTAGAGATGGGCACGAAATGAAAAAAAAATGTTCTGTTATTCGTTATTCATTTCATCACGTAACAAAATGAATAATGAAAATTATGATGAAATTGGAATGAACTGAACAGAACCACAAAAATTAGGTTCGTTACGTTTTGTTTTTGTTAATGGTGACGCGCAATGAAATGAGCCGTTTTTAAATGTTAAAAAACATCCTGAATATCCGTAAAAACCCAGTGATAATTATTTATTCTGCCTGATAATACCTACCGGGGGGTTGGGGTCCTTAAAACGTGCATTTATGTCTTTTCTCAGATCACTGTATTTTTTTTCCTTGAAGGGGAGTTAGGGGACATCGACCCAAAATGCCTCCCAGATGCCTAATATTGATTTCTTGGGTATTAAAATGCCCTGGAGATCTGTAAAAATGCAGTGATAATTATTTGAAATTATTACCTACCAGGGGGTTGCGGTCCTTAAAACATTTGAAATGTATTTTTTCTTTTCCCTTTAAGGATAACACAAAATGGATGCAAGCCACAAAATGGATGCAAGCCATGTGATGGGATCATGTACATTCTTGGACAATTTCAACCAATAACATGCCCAGGTTGCAGACTGGGTAGGTGTGGCAGCCACAGAGGGCATAAAAAGCTTTGGCAGCCCCCGTCCTCCTTGCAGTCTGCAGTGGGAGTTAGGGTAGGATTGCTGTCTCTGTGACTCGTTACTTTAGGCCAGCCAGGCAGGTGTGTGTCTCTGTGTTCCTGCTGGCTGCAGCCTGGCTTTTAGGGGAGAGAAAGAAGAGATTTCTCTTGCAGCCTCCCTGTGTGTGTGCGTACCACTCGGTGAGTACCCTCCCCTGCCCCACAGTGCAGTCACTCTGCGGCTGCCTTATACCCTGGGCAATGCCTGCCCCTGTCTTTGCAGCCTCTCTGCTTACCTAGTCTATACTGTGTCTCTGCCAGCATCATTTTTTAGTGTTTTCCCTCTGGTCTGAGGCATTGGGGGACGTCTGCATGCGGAAATGCTTTAAGTCACGCAAAAAGCAGGTAAAAACAAAAAACAAAAAACAAAAAAAAACAATTTTTTTTCAAAAAATTCACGAAAAATGAAAATGAACCGAAATGGACCCGCAATGAAAAATGAAAAACCGAAATGTAATTTTTTCGATTCGTGCCCATCTTTAATCGTGGTGGAGTTCCTAAGAATGATTGTCTCTTTTCTTGATTTATAGTTGAAGGTATGTGTGTTTTATCTCCTGATCCTTTCCTATACATATCTATTTAGTTTGGACTTGTTCCCTTTTCCTTCCACCCCTTCCCTTGCCCCAGATGTCAGCCTTTAATATTCTAATGACTGTAAAGCACAACCGTATTGTTGAAATGATAAAAGGCAGGAAGTGGAAGGTTTTGGGAACAAGGTAAGAAACAGACTTCTGCAGAGCACAGAGACATGCAGAAGGGAGTTTGGAAACTGAGGATAAGAGCATGCAAAGTGCCTGTAAAAACAAACAAACAATAATAGCCCAAAGTCTTCAGTTTCCTTTTTCACATCTATGATGAGAGCATGTTCCATTTGGCTTGCAAAGTGACTTGTTACCTACTGAGGAAGGAGGTGCAAGACAAGAAGAATTCCGATTAAGCTCGGGTTTTCATCTATTTCCCTGACAAATGTAGTTGATGCTGATGGTATCCCCCCATCTAATCACCTAGTAAGACTGAACTACAGGCTTCTGACTTGCATCTTGGCTTGGATAATGTTATTGTGCTAACATAACATCATGCCATACAATTAGAAATTATATGTTCACTGTTAGTCATAGTCCACTGAGTTTACATTAGACCAAGGAAATTAAACAGGAGCCAGAAGAAACTTAGCAAGTGTGTGTGTTTCTTTTAGGCTGAAAAAATATTGCATTTCTATTGCTGAATACATCATGCATTTGTTTAGAAACAAAGATATATATATATATATATATATATATTCTGTGGGAAAGAGTGTTGCTGGAGCTCTCTTGATATTCACCCCAATGTGATTTCATGTTGATTCTTTTACAGCACAATTTCAAGAGAGATTTTTTTGTGGGGGGATATTCTGTTTATTCACAGAAGTCCATCTGTCTAGAACGCATGCACCCCTTGGCAAACTTCATAGAGATCCTGGGGACAGGGTGGCCCAAGGGTGAGAAGAGCAAATGTGACGCTCTGGGTGGGAGGAAAAAGCTTGTAGCTGATGTGTCACACTTAGGAGGTAGAGGCAGGCAGCTGTGTAGTGTGTGTTGTCAGCAATTGGGAAAAGTATTGTGCCCCCTTTAGGATGCCTTTTGTATCAGCAGGGGCTTTGTGACAACAGAGCCCCCTCCCTGCACTGCCCCCCCTCCACACCATCCTCTCCATGTGCCCTGCCCTGTTTATGCTAAGAAAAGGAGGCCAGGCTGCTACAGGCCACCTTTCACCCTCTGAGTTGCCCTCTTCAAGGAGGTGACAACCCAGCTGTTGCCACATCCCACTGCTGCCTCCTGCTAAAGGGGGGGGGATTGAGTGAATAGGTGAGGCAGCTGCAGCTAGAAGAGGGGAGGGGGCTTCGTGTCCTTTGTTGCCGACTGCACACTCTGTCTTATCTAATGTCTCCATGGCAGGGATGAAATTTTGCACCCACCAAAGAATTTTATACTCAGAGCAACTGCCCCTGTGGACTTCCCCAGGCTATGCTACTGGACTCAGGGCCCATTAGACAGGACCGGGGCTTAGAGGAGGGGGAGGAGAAAGGCAAGAAGGAAAGGGGGAACCCATTGCAGCTTTTGTACAATGGAACCCTGACTTACAAGAGTAATCCATTCCAAGCACATGCTCATAAGTCAGGTAGCTCGTACGTTGAGGAGCAGTTTCCCTTAGGAATGCATTGAAAGTCAATTAATCCATTCCAGTGGGATGGATTTCAATGCATTCCTATGGGAAACTGCTTAAAACAACCCCTGGTTTTCCCCACACACACCGTGTGCATTTCGGGCGGGGGAGAATCGGAGGGGGGAGTTCTTCCCCCAACTCCAGTGCCGATCAGCAGGAAGAGCAGGCCTGTTTCCTGTTGGAAAACCACATCCGAAGCAGAAGATTGGGTGTCACATCTCAGTCCCTCAAAGAAAGGGATCCAATTGGCTATACCTAGTGTGTTTACTAGATTATGCTCCAATCCCCAAATGGAGCACATGGATTTTCTGCATCAAAACCCCTCCCCTCTTCCCCACTGGCCAAACAGAAACTTTTATGTTTCAAAGAAGGGCCAAATGGAGAGGAGGTGTGGCTGGGTGTCCATGGCCCTTTTTTGAAGGGCTGGCATATGAAACCCAATCCTTGACTTCAGAGGCAGCTTTACAACAGTCCTGCTGCTTTCTGACTTATCTAAAACAGAAGTGCTTGGTGAAAATCATTTTGCCAAGAACTTTACCTCTAGGAATAATCTCAAAGCAAAGTAAAAGCAAAGGCTTGGCTCTGTGGAGGCCATTAGAATGCGGAGCCTCTTTGCTTTCTTGGGTGAATAAACTCAAGACCCCCATGAGTCCCGGAGGTGGAGTGGGGAAGGGAGGGGCAGTCCCTATATAATGGGACACCTGCACATTCCACTCACATCTTTCCTCAGTGATCGATCCTGGGAAGCAGCTCCGGTGGGCGTCTGTGTGTCTGCATGTGGTGCCCAACATTATGTGCCTCCGTCACCATTTTTGGTGCAGGGTTGAGAAACACCAGCGCGCCCAGAGGAGACTGGATCATCGCAGAAGAGGGGCATGGAGTCCCATCTAAAGTTGGCAATTTGGATGTCACCCCTATCACAGACTGGGTTTTCAAAGGCACAACCGGGTTTATTTCGACATCCCACTGCTGTGCCACCAAATTGTGACGACACCTCCCTTTTACACGTGTAATTGTGATAGAAATGGTAATGCTGCCACCTTTTATTCACTTGGTAATGCTGCCACCTTTTAGATCATCGCCTTATGAATTGGGACCGACTCAGATGTATAATATAAAAATAATGACAAAGTTTTTGAGAAAAATAATAAATATAACAATGTCTGAGGATGGTATGCGTTGCCTTTAACATATAATAGATTTCATCAACTCTTCCAGCCCCCCTGTCTTTAATAACTAGTAAACACTATAGCCCTCACTGCCTGACAGAACTCTCACAGAGCAGTGCTCTCTCCCAACACTCACTCTCAAACCCTCAACTTAACTGAACTCTTCTGAACTGCCTCCACTGACTAGGCTCCACCCTTTTTATATCATACCATTCCCCGCCCTCCTGCTGGGATTGGCTGATGATTTGTATATTCATTACTTCTGTTTCCAGGGTTTTGTCACAGCCAGCTATGTCTCAGGATAGTGCTGCGAAAGTGGCGGACCCAGCAGTGTGTGTGTGTCTGCAGCTGGACTTTCCCCAGGTCAGCCTGTGGGGAGTGCTAGCGAGGTTGATAGTGCCGATGTCTTGGGCTGTGGGCCGGTTTTGGGGTGGCAGGCTTGCAGACCTGAGTTTCAGGGGCTGGTGCTGGCAGCACGGCCAGGTGAGAGTGTGCACTGCCCGTGTGAACATAAGAACATAAGAATGGCAGCTCCGTCCCGCAGCATGCGGAGGCGGGGCATCTTTGCCAGCCGGCGGAACCAGTCGCCGGTTGGCTGGACCCGTGGCGCAGGGCAGGTCGGGTGATTGCAACTATTAGAGCCCCCTCCGCGCTTCCCCTGACCTTCCTGCGCACACTTGCCTTTCGGGAAGGCAGGTTTCGCCCCAGCCTCGGCTCCGCTTGACAGCTGGTCAGCGGAGATCGGGGCGATAAGGAGCTCTCTACAGCACTGCAAGAAGCAGCGCAGCACTCTCCGGCTGCCGCCCGTCAGCTGGCGTGCAGATCGGAGATAAGGCTGAGTGCTTTAATTATTTTTTTTCTTTTCTTCTTTCTTATTCAGGGGAGTGGGAGGGAACTGGGAGGGGGGAGGGCGGTGGAGCCAGGCTCTCGTGAGCCTGCTCGGCGGGGGGGGGGGGTGTCGAGGCGACCCTTTGAAGGGGTTGGGGCAGCGGCGCAGAGCCCGGGGCGAGGGAGCGCGGGAGTGAAAACAGGAGTCTAGCCCTTTGGGCTGCCCACCTACAGGGAATAGGAGGGAGGGGGTGAGAAGCGGGGAGCTTTTTGAAGCAGCCCGGATACGGCCAAGCGGCACAGCGTTCACCCTCCTGTGCATATTAAGTGGATCTCACCTGTGGGAGTGAAGGGCCGGCACGCACAATCCAGGCCCTGGGCTTGGTTGCGGCGGCCATTTTGTCCGCTCCCTGGGGTCCCATCCACGTGGCCTGCCCATCCACCTCCATCATCAGTCATCCCTGGGGGGGATAGCGAAGCGAAGCGATAGGACACCTGGGCTTATGGGGAAAAATATCTTCTACTGGTTTTTCTTTCTTTCCCTGGCTATCCGACCAGCCATTTGCACCAGGGCAGGAAAGGGCAGTGTGTTGGGGTGGAGGGCGGCCATTTTGGTGGGTAGGCGGCCATTTTATGGGGCATCTTGATCATCATCTATAAGCCTACTGGGTTATCCGCCTTCATCCTCCTCCCTGAGTCCTTACTGGGTCTCATCGGTGGGGCATCTAGTGATACACTGCCCTAGCTTATAGAGGGACCCGAGATTGGAGCTCAGCGTTGTCTGTTTATTACACCATGCCACCTAAACTGAGCACCAGCAAGGGCAAGGGCAAGGCCCAGCCGTGCAGGCGGCAAGCACCCTTGCCAGCTCCAGAAGTTTCATCCTCATCCGATGAGGATTGGCAGCCATTTGCAGCAGCGTGGAGCAAACTATCCCACCTGGAAAAAGAGCGTGCCAAGCAAAAGGGGATGGAAGCCTCATATGGGGGGAGGCCTGCCAGGGGCAGCAAAGAATATTGCAGGGCGGGCCTTAAAGTACTGGGTGACCTCATGATGTCCTGTATTTCTGTTTTGGAGAACGCTATGGCGGGACCCTCATCCCAGGTATCAGCAGGTTCGCATCTGGCAGCCCAGACCACGCCAGCAACTGAGGCAGCACCATCGCTACCAGCGATTCCCACCGGGGGAGCCGTATCGGCGCCGGCCATCCAGGCTGTTGTTGAGCAGCCACAGGACCAGGCGATTGACCTGACGACATCCAGCACCCCTCAACGGCCACAACCACGTCCACCTATCTACAACCCTCCACCGGGTGAGTCCACTGAGCACACCTACACACCTAGACGGGTACTCTGGCCTTGGCCTGGGAGTAACCCTGTGGTACAAGAACAGGTTGTAGTTGACTCCTTGGGACTCAGGCCTCCTATCATGCCTCCACCAGCCCCGGGAGAGCATGGCCTGGTTTTGGCGGAGGCGGCTGCCCAGACGGACCCCTGTACAGGCCCAGATATAGTGCAGGGAGGGGCCGGCAATGGAATCCCAGCCCCTTCCGCGCAGTCCACCACCAGGATGGTGGAGGAATCGGGGGAGGCGGCAATCAGCCCATTAGATTTACCGGAGGGGGATGAATCCCTGCCATTAGGTGATCACCTTTCGGATGCTATGCGAGAAAAGATTGTGTCCGGAAGGTATGTAGACATCTTTGACTTACTGAATAGGGAAATTGATAACAAAGATCTTGAAAAGCTAGATGATAAGGAAAAAGAGAGAATTAGGAAGAGGAAGCCGGAAAAAACTTGGAATAATTGGCTGACGGCTTTTGTAATGTATGCGGGCATCTATACCGAGGCCCATCCACACAAGGGCGCAGTGCTGTGGCACTATTTGGACAACATTATTAGGGCCCGTTCGGACTTCCAAGCATCTGCTTGGCTGGCATATGACGAAGCTTTTCGTCGCCGGATAGCCAAGGATCCTACCCTTCGCTGGGACAGGCCCCATAGCTACTTGTGGCTGAGGGTGATGAGCGCCCCTCGCCAGGCCATGAATGAGAGGTTCGATAGCGGCCACGCCATCGCGCGCCCTGGCCAGACAGGTAATCCCCGCGTAAACGCGGGCCAGCCGGTTCAACCCCGGCTGGTTTGCTTCGAATACAATAGTAAGGGGTCTTGTGGGCGCCGCCAGTGCAAATTTAGACACATGTGCTCCACCTGCGGCTCCAACCACCCGGCCTCCACTTGCCCTCGGGGCAGACCAGGCAACAGTGGTGGAAGGGATACTGGGGGCAAGCGCAACCAAACGGGGTCACCCCCCCTCCAAAAGGGACCTAGTCCCATTCGAGTGCTGGTTTTGAGGGCGTGGCTTCGTAGCTACCCCTCACGGGAGGATGCCGCTTTTATTTTGAACGGTTTTGTGTACGGCTTCCGCATACCGGCCATTGGGGAGCGAGCCCCCTTATTCGCTGACAACTTAAAATCCGTATTGGGTAAGGAGGCGATAGTGAGGGAAAAGATAGCATCTGAATTGCTAGCGGGCAGGATCCTGGGACCATTTGATCGTCCACCGACTCCCCGCACCCGGGTATCGCCCTTGGGCATTGTCCCCAAGAAGGCGCCGGGCGAATATCGCCTCATTCATCATCTGTCGTTCCCAGCGGGGGCGTCGGTGAATGATATGATACCGCAGGAATTATGTAGTGTCCGTTATACCTCCTTTGACGCAGCCGTCAGGATGGTACGGGGCTGCGGCGTGGGGGCCGAAATTGGTAAGTGTGATATTAAATCGGCCTTCCGGCTCCTCCCAGTACACCCGGACGATGTGGAGCTTTTGGGATTTGCATTTGAGGGATGTTATTACTTGGACAGGGCCATGCCCTTTGGCTGCTCGATATCTTGTTCTGCCTTTGAACGCTTCAGCTGTTTTGTAGAATGGGCAGTGCGCCAGCGAACGGGTAGTTCCCACATCATTCATTACCTGGATGATTACCTGTTCACTGGACCATCGGGCACACAGCAATGCATGTCTCTCATGGCTACCTTCCACGCCATGGCGGCTGAGTTAGGTTTACCGCTAGCGGAGGATAAGACGGAGGGTCCTACCACTATGCTCACATTTTTGGGTATCGAGCTAGATACCGTAGCACAAACGTGTAGGCTCCCTAAGGAGAAGTTAGTAGACCTACAGGCCCGCTTGACGGCGCTCTTGGCGCGGAAGAAGGCCACGCTCAGGGAGCTTCAGCAGATAATCGGGCACTTAAATTTTGCATGCAGGGTAGTGGCCCCAGGTCGGGCCTTTGTCCGCAGACTCTGCGACGCCATTGCAGGGCTACGTAGTCCTCATAATCGGCGCCGTGTCTCTGCAGATATAAAAAACGACCTCATGATTTGGCTTCAATTCTTGTCCGATTTCAATGGTATTTGCTTTTGGCGATCAGAAACAATTGCCACACCAGACCTCCAGGTTCAGACCAATGCATCGGGGGCATTGGGCTATGGACTCTATTTCCGGGGCCGTTGGTGTGCCGGCGTTTGGCCGGTGGAGTGGCAGGCCAACGGCATTACCCGGGACCTCACATATTTAGAATTGTTTCCCATAGTCGGGGCAGTATTCTTGTGGGCGGAGCGTTTAGCCAATTCGGTGGTGCAATTCAATTGCGACAACCAAGCGGTGGTGCATATACTGAACACCTTGACCTCCAAATCAAAACGGGTCATGGGACTGGTCCGCGCCCTTACCCTCCGATGCCTCCAGTTCAACATATTATTCCGCGCCCACCATGTGCCGGGGGTCCGGAATGAGCTTGTTGACGCTCTGTCCCGCCAACAGATGGAGCGGTTCAGATCGTTAGCACCTCAGGCGCTGTTGGATCCCGACATTCTGCCAATCGAGGTATGGAGGCTTGGAGAGTAGAGGCTAATCGGGCTATGGGGCTGGCATTGGCGCCCAGTACTCGCCGGGCGTATTCGACGGCCTGTGCTGAGTACGCGCGCTTTTGCGCTGATGAAGGGTTCTCTCAACTGTGGCCGGCCTCGGCAGACCAACTAGTCCAGTTTGCAGATCATTTACATTTTAAATGCTTGGCCCCTAGAACCATACAGGGCAAACTGTCGGCCCTGTACTATTACGCCAGGGCCCAGGGATTCCACATTCCAGATTGTCAGTTTAGAATAGGAAAAATGATAGAAGGCTGGGCAAGGGAGCGGGGCAGGCCCCAGGATGACAGGACCCCTATATCCCCAGGGATGCTGTGTAAGTTGGCTGAGGTTTGGCCGCAGGTGTGTTCTGATCAGTTTGAAGTTGGTTTATTCCAGGCTGCCACGTTGGTGGCATTTTTGGGGCCTTCAGAGTCAGCGAACTGGTAGCCCAGTCCCAAATGGATGTATCAAAAACGGCTCTCCAGTGGGACGACATGGCTCTCTATGAGGATCATGTCGTGCTCCACATCCGTAAATCCAAGACGGATCAGAAAGGCAGAGGTGCAGAGATACGCCTAGGTAGGTGTTCACTGCCCCAAATCTGCCCAATTTTAGCATTACACCGGTACACCCGCCAGATTGGCGCCGGTCGGGGGTACCTATTTCAGCATCAAACCAGATCCCCATTGACCCGGTATCAATTCTGGCATGTATCATCCAGGGCGCTCCAGGTCGCGGGTATCTCTGGTTGGCGTTTTGGCACGCACTCATTTAGGATCGGTGCTGCCTCCATGGCCGCGGCCATCGGGGTTGATCCAGCTGGGATTCAGCAGATCGGTCGATGGCGGTCTAGGCAATTCAAGGCCTACGTCCGCCCCTTAACGGACCGGTGATACCGGGCCAGTTCTCTCTGTTTTTTGTTTCAGGTCTCGCTCCAGGAGGACGGGCGCGAGTCATCATTTACGGCCACAGTTTCGTTTTTTGGGCCGCCAAGTTTGCTGTGCAGTCAGGACGTGGCTGTGATCTCGGCCTGGGACAGTGGGCTGACCTGGTGTGGAGGGGAAGACGGGGGATGTTATGGCGGGCATTTTTACCAATGGCCCTCAGTGATCCCCCTGACCCTCCCCCGGCCATTGTCGTGGTCCACCTCGGTGGAAATGACTTGACCCGGATGTCGGGCAAGTCCCTCATCCTCCAGGTCATCAATGACCTGAGGGCATTTAAGAGACATCACCCGGGCACGATCATTATGTGGTCTGCCATGATTCCGAGGTTGGTGTGGGGTACGCTCCATCACCCCCAGAAGATGCACAAGGCCCGGAAGGGGGTCAATCGTGAGGTGGCCCGCGTCGTCCAGACGGAGCTTGGCTCTGTCATCTGGCACCCTGAGATCACGGCACGTAACCCTGACCTGTTTCGGCCTGACGGCATTCACCTGTCCGACAAGGGCCTGGATCTGTTCCTCTCAGATTTATATGAGGGCCTGGCGGCCGCATTGTTCGGCCATTTGGGGTAAAGAGGCGTCAGTGTGCCTCTTTGGTGGCGGGTAGCGCAGAACTAAATATTGATTATCTAGGTCCCAACCTTAATTGACATCGTCAGTGTGCTTGGCAGCCCATAAATAAGTAGCTAGGGCCAGTATTAAACAGGCACGATCAAAGCATAAAACCTGCCACGTTCAAAGGGCTGCCAAGGCTTGATTAACATTGGGGACGCCTACATTGGTAGGCATCCGCTCTGCGGCAGTAAAAAGGGCCGCAGGAAATTTACTTGTGGAAAGGGACCTAGACAAATTAACAACCACAAATGTGCGCTACGCTCCAGGCCCTCATAAAAGTTACATTGAGTTTAATACTGTTAATAAATTGTGGCCCTTGTTAACCCAAAGCAAACGTGTGTCGACTGTTTATTTTCCGCCTGGTCTGGCAATGGCAGCTCCGTCCCGCAGCATGCGGAGGCGGGGCATCTTTGCCAGCCGGCGGAACCAGTCGCCGGTTGGCTGGACCCGTGGCGCAGGGCAGGTCGGGGGATCGCAAATATTAGAGCCCCCTCCGCACTTCCCCCGACCTTCCTGCGCACACTTGCCTTTCCCCGCCCTCCCGCTGCTTATTTAGTGTGGATGGTGATGCTGTGCTGGTTGCTTCGGGGCCGGATGGGAATTTTTGACTGTCACTCTGATTGGCCATGAGTGACAGTGAGTTTTCACCCATCCCATCATTCACACGCGAGCGATGGGCTTTGTTAAAATACCTGGTCACAATTTAGCGGGTAGCGCAGAACTAAATATTGATTATCTAGGTCCCAACCTTAATTGACATCGTCAGTGTGCTTGGCAGCCCATAAATAAGTAGCTAGGGCCAGTATTAAACAGGCACGATTAAAGCATAAAACCTGCCACGTTCAAGGGCTGCCAAGGCCCTTGATTAACATTTGCTTGATGGCAGCTAAGCATGCGAGGCTGGCCAAGGCTTGATTAACACATTGGGGCATCTTTGCCAGGGCCGGGCAGGAAATTTACTTGTGGAAAGGGACCTGACAAATTAACAACCACAAATGTGCACTACGCTCCAGGCCCTCATAAAAGTTACGTTGAGTTTAATACTGTTAATAAATTGTGCTGTGCTGGTTGCTTCGGGGCCGGATGGGAATTTTTGACTGTCACTCTGATTGGCCATGAGTGACAGTGAGTTTTCCCTTGTTAACCCAAAGCAAACGTGTGTCGACTGTTTATTTTGCGCCTGGTCTGGCAAGAGCCATGCTGGATCAGGGTTAGAAAAAGGCCCATCTAGTCCAGCTTTGTGTATCTCACAGTGGCCCCACCAAATGTGTCTGGGAGCCATGCTGGATCAGGGTTAGAAAAAGGCCCATCTAGTCCAGCTTTGTGTATCTCACAGTGGCCCCACCAAATGTGTCTGGGAGCACACAAGACCAGATCTGTCTCCTGATATCACTCCCCTGCATCTGGCCCTTGAAGTTCCCCCAGTTTTAAGCCTGGAGATTACACATCTCCATCATGGTTTGTAATCTGTGATGGACTTTTTGTCCCGGGATCTGTCCAATCCCCTTTTGAAGGCATCCAGGCGAGATGCTATCACCACATCCCATGCCAGGGAGTTCCACAGACTAACAACACACTAGATAAAGAAGTGTGTTGTTGTTTTTCTTGTTCTCACTCTCCCAACCCTAAATTTGAGTGGATGTCCCCTAGTTCTGGTGTTTTGTGAGAGGGAAACATATTTTGTGATGGTATTATGACTGAATCTAGGCATCTCATAGTTCTGTGAATGCTTTAAATTGTTACATCCATGTCAGCAATCCTTTTATATCAATCTATGCCCAACATCTACCCACGTGTAAGGCTGCAAACATCTGCTGCTACTTGGCAGAGGAAGATAATTGATGTCAGAGTAGGAGGAAGGCAAAACAACCTTGGAACAAGCTCTTTCCATAACTATGCATACTTTTGATATGCAAGGGAAATGCTGCATTTCAAAGATAAGCGGAATGCTTTTCTTGATGAACTTAAAATATTTTCACAATCTGGAGCTTCCCTTAATTAAGTAAAGGACACTCTTTCAATGTCCTGTTTTACTTCCTTTCTTATACTGTGGTGATGACCAAACCAAAGAAAATAGCTTATCCCCATGCCATCCTCCATCATGGAGAAATATAAGAATTAGATTATTCAGAAGAAAAAACAACACATTTTCCATCTATGGAATAAGTGGGAAGATCACTTTGGAGGTATGATAACAACAGACAGTATGCTTGTTTTTCATGGGGGCTGTCACATTTTTGGCCATCTTAGCCTCAATGTTAATACCCTGGCCAAAATCCTTTTTGGGATTTCTACCCAGGCCATTTAGTGCTTTGCTGCTAATTAATGAGTTGTTGCTCACATTCCTGGTCATGCATGTAGTTACATGACTGGCACATAACCAAGAATGTGAGTGGCAATCCATTAATTAGCAGCATTTCACTGACGTTGTTTATATACATGTACTTATGATGGTGTAAAATCTAAAGAAGACTGTGATCATCACACTCTATATGGTAAGATGTATCTAGAGGTTCAGTCAAAAAATGTGAGAGCCTCTTCTATGAGGCCAATTAGCTACAGCAGTTTATAGAATATCTTTGTAAGCAAAAGAAGGGTCATAATATAGTGATGGTTAGGAGTATATCTGGCATAGAACTGAGAAAAATATTGCTATCTTGATTTTATTTATTTATTTATCCATATATTTATTTAGAATATTTTTACCCCACCTTCCTCCTTGGAAAAAGACAATATACAGCTCAGAACATTTAAGACATATTCAAGTTAATAACAGGGAATTAAACGAGACATCTTACAACATTAAAAAAGTAACATTAAAGCTACAAAGCACATGAAAAGAAAAGAAATCCATTATGAAGGATGGAAACTAACATGGAAAACATAGGTGTTCTTATGAAATTATGCATGGTAATCCATCTAATAGTCACATAATAGGTACTTCATCATTCAGGGAAAGCTTGCGTGAAGAGGAAGGTCTTTGCCTGCTTCCTGAAAGACAGGAGGGCCTTTTTACACGACCCCTAAGATCTGCTGGTCCCTTAAATTCGGACAGAGATCTTGAGGGTTCGTTGCTGTTCCTCCGTCCCCACCCGCTCCGCACTTCTTTGTTCTGTCTGCGTGAGGGGGGGAGGAAAAAAAGCCTTAGACCGAGACAAAAGAATAAAAGGCTTACCTCCGGTGCTGGTGGAAGTTGCTCCGACCTCCGTTTACTTCCTGGTTCCTCTTTAAGGGGCGGAGGCAAAAGAAAAACAACAGAAAGAAGCGAGGAGAGCTCAGGCAGTCTCCGCATCAATATTTTTCACCATCAAAGAGCAGGTACAAGAAAACTGCTGTTTGGTCGCGCTAAAGTGGGTGGGGTCGCATTTAATTGTCTGCAAACTCCGGAGCTGGTGGGTAAACATTTTTAAAGTCCGGAGCTTGCAGCCATTTGCGGCGGAGCTTAGGGGTCGTGTATAAACACCCAGAGATAGGGTAGTTCTGGCCTCCAGTGCAAGGGAGTTCCAAAGTCTGGGAGCAGCAACAGAGAAGGCCCTTTTCATGTATTCATAAGAGATGCACTTCTGAAGGTGGTGGGATGGAGTGAAAGGCCTCTCCTGATGACTTTAGGACCTGAGGCAGATCATACTGCAAGATTCAGTATTTGAGGTAGCTTGGACCCAGGCCATTTAGTGCTTTGTAGATTAAAACCAGCACTTTGTATTGTGCTGGATAGCTGTTTGGCAGCCAGTGAAGCTGCTTTAGTAGGAGTATAATGTGATCTCTGTAACCAACCCCAGTTAGCAATCTGGCTGTTGCATTTTGGACCCACTGAAGTTTCCTGAGACTTTCCATCGGGCAGCCCCACATAGCGCACATTACAGTAGTCCAGTAGTCCACTAGGGCATGTGTCACAGTGGTCAGAGCAGGTTTCGCAAGAAACTGGCATTAACTGGCATACTAGTTTTAAATGTGCAAATGAACTCCTGGCCACAGCTGTGACCTGGGCATCTAGGCTCAAGTGTGAGTCCAGGAGCACCCCCCAGCTGATTTCACTGAATCCTTCTAGATCACAGCTCCATTTTCTTCCCACCGTTCTTTTTTGTGTTAGGCTGCGTGACTCTCTCTGTGTGCATGGTCCCGTATATAGGGCAGGGTGTTCACATGGACATTCATCCACAAATATTTCTCCTAATGTGATAATTTTGTTTATGTATTTCCCTACTATGCCTATTTATTTACACCTTTTAACTAGAGTACACATTTCCCACATTGGATGAAGTGTGTTTGGGTATGTTTTTCAACAGTGCCACTCTGCACCTCTTGACACTTAAAATGTATGCCAGCTCTTGAAGTCAGTTCTGTTTAAACTCCTGAGTCTCAAGAGATGTGGAAAGGCTCCTTTCATCAAGACTGTCAAAGGGAAGAAAGTTTTTCCATTTGTAATCTAGCACCTCTTTTATCTCCTTCCATCACCACCACAGAGAATCAAGAAAGGAGTCTAGGGCCGTTACTTCACGTCTAAGTCTTCACTGGCGAAGTTTTAGGATCGAATCCATTACTACCTCAGGTTCCCTTCGCATTGGGAAACTTATTTGCAACGTCCGGTTTCAGCTTTCTTTAATTTTTTTAAAAATTACCTCTAGCTCAATACCCGGCTGTCATTTGCAGCAAAGCTGAATTACTGTATGATCCTTCGTTTTCTACTCCCGAATTGTATTATTTTGTCCATTGGCGACGTGAAAAAATTGCTGTTCTCCGTCAGGGTCACTAGGTGGACCAGCACACAACATTTGTTGTTTATGATCCATCGGTCCTCCAAGGGCATTCGAGTAATCCCTTCCTAAATCCCTAGAGCAGTGACCAAGCAACTTCCGCCTCAAACTACCATTACAAAGCTATCATGCCTCCCTCGCGTTCATCGGTATTTCGGAGAAAAAGTAACTGAAAAAATAAAAAAAGAAAAAAAATTAGTGGCCACACGTGACTTTGGATGCGAAGCGGGATGCGAACGAAAAAGATTCCCGGCCTCCGGCAGGGGAATCTCTTTGGAGCACGGTTTAGGGGCGTGGTCGGGGGTGGCACCGCAGCCAAAAAGGAGGAGCGTATCATGATCGATTCGCACAGAAATGACGGCTTGCCGCGAAGCGAGAGGTTCGTGAAGTAACGGCCTAAGACTGGCTGCGACTCTCAGGGTGAGGATAAATCTAGCTCTGGAAACACATGCCCTCTTGATGCAAGACTTGCTGCAGAGTGACCCTAACCATAAATGGAGGGAAAGTAGCTCTGTGGTCCCAGCACAGAAACAAAATTTAGCATTCTTTCATATCATTATTTGGATAGCTGGTTGAAATCCTGTTGTATATGTTATGCTACATAAGACTGATGATGTCATCAAGCACAGTGATTTTTTTCTCTCCCCCCCCCCACAGGATCCTTTTTGTCATGAGGAAGCCATGAGGGAGGGGAGGAAGTTGGTGTTGGACTAGGAAAGGCTTCTTTGACTTCTGAAAATTATCCCTGGAAGGATGATTTTGCATTTGGGAAATAAAACATTTCTCAAAATTGTTTGAAATCTGAAGCAAAGGGGGAGGGGTATTTGTCTGGTATGCTGTTTGGTGTAATATTTGCACCCAAATGGCACGTGGATCCTAAGCAAACCTATTTGGCCTACTGTCAATTCATCAATATTGTGAACAGGCTTAAGAAGAGAGCCTCTTCAGGTACTCAGTTCTGTTGAGGGACCAAGGAATTGAATTTTTGTTTTTGTTTTAAATAGTGTATTGAGGCAGCATATATGTGTTGCATCAATTTTTTTTTAAAAAAAATCCAAATGGAATTTTTTCTCCAGGAATCAGGAGGAGACAGGAAGGAACATGACTGGGATTTTTTTGCCTTTCATGACTGGATGCACCATGTTGCTGAGGAAGCATTTACTTTGCCAATATCCTGAAGTGCCTCTCTTCTTAGGACATTTGATGACAGTACACTTTTCCCTTGATTTGCACATATTTGGACTGCACTGTTTTGACTATAAATAGATAATTTTCCAATAAATAGGTAAACTTAATGAGTTCAGCACTGAAGGCATCAAAGTGCTCTATTTGTCCCCAAACACAAAATTTGTAATTTTATTTCAAAAATTCATAAGGACCTTTAAGGCTCATTACACACCGTACTGTATGGAAAAGGTTGTCCGTGCTATGGAAGATAACCCCAATAGAGAGAAATGTTCTCTCTCTCTCTCTCTCTCTCTCTCTCTCTCTCTGTTTGTGTGTGTGTGTGTGTGTGTGTGTGTGTGTGTGTGTGTGTGTGTGTGTGTGTGTGTGTGTGTGTGTGTGTGTGTGTGTGTGTGAGAGAGAGAGAGAGAGAGAGAGAGAGAGAGAGAGAGATCACAAGTTTTAGGAACAAGCCAGTCATTTCCTGCATCAGATAATGATCTAAATGCCTGTGTAATCAGCTTCTCTGTTTCTGAATCATTCCAAAGTGAAGTGAGAAAATAAGCCCTAAGTGGCACTTTAATCAGATGGAGGCTCCCGAAAGCATGAAATATTGCTTTAGCACTTCAGTTCAAAAAGTTGAAAATTAATAATGCAAACACCCAAACCAATTGCTGCCTACGAGTTTGACTTGGAAAATGAAAGAAATACTTGAACAGAACCAGGAAGCCCAAAGCAAAAGTTCCACATCTCGAGCACCAATAGGTTTTTAATTTTTCATTTAATTCATTTCTTCTGATGAGATCTTTGGTTTTTATGTCGTATAGTTATTTATTTAAAATATTTATATATCACCTTTTTCCTAAGGATTCAAGACAGCTTACGTGGTAAAGCTGCACAAACAGGATTTCATCCACTGAAATTTTAGAAACAAGTGATGCTTTCATGTTCTTCAGAACCATACCGGTCAGCTCTCCTGTATTTACGGGGAAATCACATTTTGAGGCATCTTTCCCGCCATCATCCCGTAATAGTAATCTGCCAGATTTTATAATTTTTTAAAAAATCATCTGAATGGCATGGGTGGCAGGGGCCATGTTAGGGATTGCTGCATGGGGGCTGCCATGTTGGGGGCAGCCATTGGGCATGGTTGAAGCATCAAGCATGCTCAATAGGTGGTAGGGGCAGGTATACTGTGACCACAATCCCTTATTTTCAAATCCCAAACTTGCCTTTTTTTTTTTTTTTTTGCAATCGGGAGCCCCGTGCTGGAGGGGAAGGGAAAGGGGAAGGGGAGGGGTGTTTGTTTGGGTTTTTTTGCAACTGGGAGGGAAAGGGGGCACTTGTGGGGATTTGCAGTTGGGAAGGGAAGGGGAGGGGTGCTTTTGTGGTTTTTTTGCACATGTGTTTTTGTTTGCGTGCAAACAAAATTATACCTTCCCCCTCCTGTCCCGGCTGGGGCCAGAGAAAACTTGACAGCTTTGTCCAGAGCATTTCTTCAGATTGGACTGTTGAACATTTGGGAAATATGAAAATGAAAGGGGAAAAACAAAACAAACCACAAACCCAAACCATGCAAACCTGGGCTGTTCTTCTTTGGGCATAATTTCACAAATGAACTTAATTCTAAGATAGATATTGGGGAATCTTGATGGTGTCCATGTGTTTATATTCCAAACCCTCCCTTCTGCAGACAGAAGAGTAATTGAAGATCCAACACCAGAAGCAGGAAGATCACCTAGGTCATTCCTAATGCCTTTGTCACTCCATGGAAATATGACAGAGAAATCTATCTGACAGACCTTCATCACCTACCCTCATTTTGCGGATCCTCTCATTAGATAGAGAACAGCAATCTTAAATTTCAGTCCAGTTCTGCAATGCTTACAGGAGCTTCACTGAATAATTGGAAGGATTAGAGCTGTTTGGCAGTGGAATATGCTGCCACAAAGGGTGGTGGAGTCTCTTTCTTTGGAGGTCTTTAAGCAGAGGCCATCTGTCGGAAATATTGTGATGGGGTTCCTGCATGGCAGGGGGTTGGACTAGATGGCCCTTGAGGTCTTTTCCAACTCTATGATTCTATGATTCACCATATTAATAGTCCTTTCCATATATTGAAATGAGGATCCAAGAAAAATACAAATTTTGAAGGGTTTGGGCTTTTAACCAGGGAGATGAACACCAGAATTTCATTTTTTTACATTTCCCCCCAACCCTTTCCCGATATATTCTCAAAGGCTTTCACGGCCAATATTTGATAGTTGCTGTGAGGTTTTTGGGCTGTTTGACCATGTTCTGGAAGTTTTTCTTACTGATGTTTCACCAGACTCTGTGGCTGGCATCTTCAGAGGGCAAGGAACTCAGAGAACTAGGAGCACAGAGCACAGAGTCTGGCAAAAAGTCAGAAATAGAGACGGGCACAAAATGCCAAAATTGTTTTTGTTTCATATTTTGTTTCATTTTTATTGTTTCATTTCATTTAGAATGATTTTTTTTTAAAAAAAATCATTTCATTGTTCGTTTGTTTCATTTTTCATTTTTTTCATTTATTTCATTTTTCATTTTTTAAACTGGTGCCAACCAGCTCACCCACGGCTCGGGTCAGTGCTTTTTTATGTTTTTATGTTTTATTTATTTTATCTTGCACTGACCAGCTGGCCTGCAGGCCAGGTTGGTGTGGGTTTTTTAAAATTAATTTTTTAAACCCCCACTTGATGGCATCCAATCGGGTGGGGGAAAGGGTGGGCTTTTAAAACATTTTTTCTCCCACCAAAGCCCCACACTACAGCTGATCAGCGGTGGCTTCAGCGGGGGGAAAAAGCCCATGATTTCCCTGCATCTGGTCATGTTGGGGGGGGGATCTGCCAGCTTTTCCCCACAGGAATGCATTGCTTCAATGCATTCCTATGGGAAAACAAAAACGAAGCATGCAAAGCAGAAATTTCCATTTTGTTTTGTTTCATTTTTCTTTGATAGGTCTGTTTGTTATTTGTTTTGTTCCACAATGAAATGAATGGCAAATAATTTAATGAATAAAAATTTTATGCCCATCTCAGAACATGGCCAAATAGCCCGAAAACCTCACAAAAACTACTGTTGTATTGCTTTGTGTGACTTCCTTAGATTTTTTATGTGTAACTTTATGAGCGTGTCTTTATTTTAGCATTTAACCTAAGCTATGCATTTGCTCCCTTTGACTGAAGCATGTTTGTGCTTTTTACCCCAGTAATACGTATCTAAACTTTAAAATATGAGCACAGTCTTGTTCTGTATTTATTTCTCTGAAATAAACTGCAAGTCAAATGAAAATGGGAGTTCTTTAGGGGAGGTGTGTTTCTTTTCACAATGACTATTGACAGGTAGGAGATTGCTAATTTAATTAAGATTGCTAGATTTGATGGGTTTTCTTCCATGCCTAGTTTTATCTCAGCTTCAACAGCCCTATTTCTTTTTTAAAAAAATCTATTTCATGAAATAATGATACAGCGATTAAAGAATGATAAAATATTTATAGTGAAGAGCAAAGTAGTTTTCTATAATATTTTAAAGTAATTCTCTCTCTCTCTCCCCTCCCCTCCCTCTCCCCCCCTTCCTCCCCCTTCCTCCCCCTCTCTCCCCCCCTCTCTCTAAGTGCCATTAAGTATTATTTAATATTAGTTCATATAAGCATCATTATTGTACCTCGGCTGAGAATACTACAATTTAGCCTTCCTCATATACAAAAACAGATACAAAATCAAAAAGAGAAAATTTAAGTATGGTTTAAAGTAAAAAAATTTAAAAGAAATATACATATTGATTTGGTTAAAAAAATCAGTTAAGGTTGTATTTACAAGGGGAATTCTATTACAGTATTTATATATTTGCTTTCCTGTTGCAAGCACTCATTAATAAAAACTGAAATATGGAATCAGAAATTCTCCATGGGTTGTTTTTTTCCTAGCCTTTTATTTGGAAACCCAAATACATGAAACCGTTTTTACTCTCAGTAGGGCGTGCTACCAAACGAATATTCACAAAGTTGTTAATGGGAACATTAGGATATTGTGATCAGCCAGAATGCTTTAGCATTTCGACATGCTGTGAATCAGACACCATGCCCAGCTGTTTCCGCTGCAACCGGGAGTAGTAAAACAAGCAGCAAAATGCCTGTCCTTGGTTCACTTATTATAAAGTTTAAAACTGGCACTCCTCTGACAAGTCAGAGAGATCAGTTTGCTGTTGATTTGTTCTTTGGGGGAGACAAATCAAATGGACAGAGTGGCATGTCACTGTACATAAACCACAGACAAAGGCCCGTAGTTCATTTAGTGAGCAGGGCAATGTGCACTATGTAGGAAGTTCTTATCCAATTCTAGGGCAGTTGAAACTTTGGCAGTTCCAAAGAAGTTGACTCATCAAAGGAGTTGCAATGAGCAATCATTATTCTGTAATTGAAACTGTAATTATAAATGGAGGCAGGGGGTTGTAGGTGAACTAGATTTTGATAGACTTAAGACAAAGTGGGTTGTATTGTATAGTAGTTAAGGTTGGAGTGAAGATTTTCAATGAAAAAGTACCCAGTTTACACTTCTTATGATGTCTTGCAAGAAAATAAACCAATTGCATTTGCATGTCTGTGCATTTCACAAATATACAACTTCCACAAAACTGTATATTTTTATAATGTGGTGGCTACAAATGCATACAATTTAAAATGCATGCAAACATGTTAAAGTCAATGAGACCAAATGTACATTTATGCATCAGAAGACATGAATACAAAACATGCATAAAAATTTTCCACATAATGACAATAACAACCTATACAGACAGACATGTTTTACTTAAGGAAGAAATGTATTTGAAATTTCATCTCACAGGGAAAATGTGTATAAAATAGGTACACAAATACCCTTTTGGTATTAAAAGCAAACTCATGCAACCTTGATAGGACAAGAATGTATGTGCATATCTCTGGATATCCTCAGCTGGTTTGGTGGTGGTGAGGAGTACAGCCTGTGAGCCACACATAACTCTTGGTGGTATTTTGTTGGCCCCTGCGGTTTCCCAATACCTCATAAGTACCTCTACTTACAAGCATCTCGACTTAAGAGCAATTTGACTTAAGAGCAAAAAACTGTTGGTGTTTTAACAGCTGCCTTACAAATTTTAGATGTGGTCTGCTCTACTTACATTTTTTTATTCCCTATTTTTTATTTTTGAGATAGGGCTGCTCTACTTAAGAGTTGTTCGACTTAAGAGCATGCATTCGGAACTGATTAAATTCATAAGTAGAGGTACCACTGTATTTCCAAAGTAATATATATTTTTTAATTTTTACTTAAAATACAAACAAACAAACAAATAATCAAACAAACAATAATTGTGCATCTCCAATCCCCCTGGAACCATCCAGTTGGTCCTTTAGCTTCTTTTTCTTTTTCTTCTCCATCTTCTCTTCTTCTAACAACCTTCTTAAGTCCTTTTCTCCAGAACTGTGTTGGATTATAAGTCGGTACTTTCCCTTTCCCTTTTAATAATACATAGTCTCTAAATTTTCCCCAAATGTCATAAAAATATCCTTCCTCATTTCCACTCACAGAACTTTTAAACTACAAGACAATTTATCATTTAAAGCTGTGTCCCACACTTCATTATACCAATCTTCTTTCCAAAGTAATATAGATGGAATATATTCGAGGTTTAGAAGTTATTTGGAATTGTATAAAATTGGAATATTTCTTCCTCCTCCTCCTCCTCTTCTTCATCCTCTTCTTCTTCCTCTTCCACCTCCTCCATCATCACCACCATCTCAGGACTGCAGAGCTGGAAGAGAACCTATGGACCATCAAGTCAAGCCCTTGTCAAGGAGGCACGGTGGGGAATCAAACACCTAACCTCTGGCTTTACAACCAGACACCTGAAGCACTTCTTCTGTTTCTAAACCACTCTCTAGCAAATTGAGGAATGGGGTAGATCTGCTATGAAAGTACTGAAGCTTAAGATAAAAACTTTCCTACTTTGTTGGAGCATTCTGAATGTTTAAACAGAGGTGGACTAGTATCAGTCAAAAAAGACTGAAAAAATATCTACTGAAGCTTAAGCTTTGGGGCACCTAATCCCAGAGGGTCCCCCGAAGTGACTTTAGTACACTTTTTATTTTAAAAAGGATGGTGCTGATCTGACATGGAACAACCCAATTTAAGAAGATAACTATGGTTACTAAGACATCTTTGCTGGCTGCAAAGGAGCCCCTAAAGTAGCTCTGTTGCTGTTGAGGCAGCTCAAAAAGAATCACATCAAATGAGAGCTCTCTGAATTGTGCAACAATAATATTTTTTTTATAAAAACATTCATTGGCAAAAGGAAAGTAATACTGTTCATAGAAGAATCAGGAAGCTTAAATCAGGAGGAGCTACAGAAGATAACCATCAATGAAAAGGCAACACTCTCCAGGAAACCCAATCACAGATCCCTTGGAAGGGAATAGTCCAAAATTATCTGCAACAGCCATTTTGTGAGGGAAGCATTGTAGAATAAAGAGATTGCTATTTCTATTGATTTACTTTTAAGGAAGTAAGGTGAATTTGCTTTGGGCAATTTCCTTCTTTCTTCTTCTACAGAGCATCATGGCACAGTGGTTAAACTGCTATACTGCAGCGAAAACTGCTCAGGACCTGGGGTGCAATCCCTGGTTGCTGGCTCCAGGATGACTCAGACTTCTATCCTCCCGAGTCATAAGATGAGCATCCAGTTTGCTGGGGGGGGGGTGCAATGTGTAGCTTGCATAATTAATTTGTAAACTTCCCAGAGAGTGTTTAAGCGATACAGGGCAGTATATAAGCAGCACACTTTTCTTTTTCTTTGTGTTTATGCAGCTGCAGATATCAGTCCAAACAACTGAATGGCCAATTAAGTTGGATTTGAGTGTGTTAGGTCACAATGTCATCAGCATCCCCCTTTTGTGATTTAGGATTTTGTTTTGTTTTTAAACAATGTATGGTGCCAGCTTTTATTTGTGTAGCAGCTTGTCTTTTCCTTTTTTCCTTTTTAAATTGTGCATGCCTGTGTTACAGGTAAGACCAGTGGAAAATGTTAAGCACAAGGAATGATCAGGTACTCTATCCCTATGCAGCCTATAATCAGAGCCCCTGACACCCCCCCCGAGTCCATGCATGTCCATAAATGGAAAAAAATATTTTCTTTGAAAGTGTTCCAAAGTTGGATGCATTTTGGTCCCACTTGAATGGAAATGGATGTGAATGTTTAATTATCCTGAACGTATGCCCCACTGATGATGTGATACTGGGTACAAGCCGTTGCTCCTGGATGAAAGTTTAGTCTATCTTGGATAGAGGACGTAAGTGGGTCATAAAAATCAATCCTATGTTTCATTCTACAGTAAAAACAATAAGCAGACTTCTACTGGTTTAATTTGTCTCTACAACACTGCAGTAGTGGGAGCAAGGAAAATGTGTCAGGGTGAGAATTAAATCAACAGTGTGGTATTGAGGGCAAACCAAAAATGTCGTTGGTGAATCACTTTTGTAGTGAGTAGGTTAACTGTCTAACAGCTGTTTTTCCTGCTGTGCTTTTAGATTCCTGAATATTCCAAAATCAGATCCTGTGTTTTAAGAACTGTAATTTAAGCAAAAGAAAACCATACTGCAAAGCTGTCCTCAGATTACTTGTATAGGGTTCTGCATTGCAAGGAAATTTTTCCCTGCATGTAAAATTTTATTTATTTATTTATTTATTTGACTTTTATACTGCCCATCTGGCAGCCATTCTTTGATGTATCGGCCTGAAGAATGAAATAAGATGTTTTGCTGCTGGATAGAAGATGGGCATTCTGGGACTTATAGTTCAAGTTGTTGTGTCTTAGACAAAATATCAAGTGTTGTTGTTTGCACTAGTCACAATATTCCACACAAAGTACTTGCTTTGCTACTGTTGCTGCTGAACCAAAACAAAACAAAACAACAAAAACAAAAAACAAATACAAAATAAGACAAAGGGTGCTGGCATTTTCATTGTCATGCCGAAAGAAAATGTCATGCACCTTCTGGCTAATTCCCATCTGTCCTTTTTTTTCTTTTGCTGAGGACAATATCTGTGAATATTCATTATGCCTGTGAATAGTTGCTATGCCTTTCAACTAAGCAAATATAAATGTTCTGAATAAATATGACATAAATCATTTGTTTGTTAATTTGGTGACCTGTATCCTTATCTTTTTGGGTTCGCTGTCTAAAATGAACACTGTCTAAATGTTTTGTGTTTGGTTTTTAGGCTATCAGTGCAAGACACAACGCAAAGGTACCATACAGTACTACTTAACTATCTAACTTGCAAAAAAATGCATACTTGTTTTCAGTCCCAGGAAACCTCAAAGTGACTCAGATGGTGTAAAGAAAATAATCTTATACTTAACACCAAAAAAACTAAAGAACTTATAATTGATTTTAGGAAGAAGAAAGATGTACATTTACCATTGTACATAAATGGTGAGGAGGTGGAGAAGGTTGGTAGCTTTAAATATCTGGGCACTTACATCTCAGAGGACCTCTCATGGACTGCAAACACCAATATGGTTGTGAAGAAAGCAAAGCAAAAGCAAAGTGTTCTGCTTATATACCGCCCCATACCACTACAAGTAGTCTCTGGGCGGTTTACAATTTTTTATTACAGTGTACAGGCTACACATTGCCCCCCCCCAGCAAGCTGGGTACTCATTTTACCGACCTCGGAAGGATGGAAGGCTGAGTGAACCTTGAGCCTGCTATCAGGGATTGAACCCAGGTCGTGAGCACAGTTTTACCTGCAGTACAGGCATTTAACCACTGCGCCACGAGGCTCGAATGCTCAGGAAGATGAATTTATCCCAGCATCTAATTCAGTCTTACTATCACAGCATCATTGAGAGTGTCCTAACTTATGGCATGCTATCATGGTATGGGAGCAGCTCTGTAGCGGACAAAAAAGCTCAACAGAAAATAATTAAAATTGCCCAGAATGTTACTGGGCTCCAGCTACCAACCCTGGACGACATCTCGCTGTTTGAGGAAGTCACACAACATTCTGAGGGACTCTACTCATCTTGCTCACAATTTCTTCGAACTGTTGCCTTCTGGCAGAAGATACAGAACAATTAAAACTCGGACCACACGTCTTCTGAACAGTTTTTATCCCAGAGCTATAATTGCACTTAATAATGAACTCAAGGACCACCAGCAGTGAGCACTTGGACAGGATTACCTAGCCTGTTGTGTAGATGCTTGTGTTTTTAGGGGGGGGGGAGTTGGTGGGTGGGGGAGTTTTCAGGGATTTTTTATCTGTGTGTGTTGAAGGGTTTTTAATGTGTGTGAGAGTGTTTGGAGATTTGTGTGTGTCTCTGTGTGTGTTGAATCTGGTCTCTGGGTGTCTGAATTTCGATGTATGTGTATACTGTGTATATACACACAATGACAATAAATAAATTATTATTATTATTATTATTATGTCTACAAAAATTAGATGTCCAAAACTAAATTAAACTTGCATATGTGATTACACTTTGTCTGATTACTGTGACTTATTTGAAAAATATTGACTGGCTTTGGAGATTTAGAAACAATTTAAAAGGGAAACAATCTACAGTAAAATTTGAAATTCATGGAATATATTATTAGAAAAAAATTGATAAAGAATTAGATGATTTTGTACAAAAAGCTGGCCTTCATGGATCACTGTTTCAGGAAATCTTTACATTGACATATTTGATAAGTGGTGATCACAAGGGATGAACTTTTTAATTAACTGAAGAAAAACACACACTGAAAATGAGGAACTTTATTTCATTGTTAGAGTCTTGCAGTTTTATGATCAAAAGCTTCTGAAATGTGATAGATTTGGATTCTGAAAGAAAGGGCAATGAATGAGCTTTCATTCAGAAGCTCGGAGGTGTACAGAATGGTGGTGATGAGATCATCTGATGAAGGTGACGTTGCTTCTCTTTCTCATATGTGATGTTTTCAGCTGAATATGCTCACTAGAATGTGATTTAAAGTGCCTGCTGCTTAGATCTGAATATGATTTTTGTTTCTTAGACACTGCTGTTGTGTTGCCTTCTGATGGATTAGATCTGTGGTTCCCAACCTTAGGTAACCCAGCTGTTCTGGGACTGCTACTCCCAGAAACCCCCGCCTGTATAGCTAGTGGTGAAGTTGGAGTTGTAATCCAGGAACACTGAGGTTATCCAGTGCTGGGAGTACATGACAGTCTGTTGCTTTGGCTCTTATTTTGGAGCATTCTGTAGGGTATAGCTTGGCCCAGCCTTAGTGTTCAGAATGATAAAAAGAAATGAAAGGATGTGATGGATTTGGACTCTGGCAGGTTTAAAAAGATAAAGGTTGTCCCCCCCCCCGCATATGCATGCTACTTATGTACGACTCCAAGGCGGTGCTCATCTCTGTTTTCAAGCCAAAGGGCCAGTGTTGTGCAAGTCCGTGACCATGTGGCTGGCATGGCTGCAAGGAACGCTGTTTACCTTCCCACTTTTTACAGCAGTACCTATTTATCTGCTTGCATTTACATGCTTTTGAACTGCTAGGTTGGCAGGAGCTGGGGTTAACAGCGGGAGCTCGCTCTGCTGTGTGGCACCTGGGATTCAAACAGCTAAGCTGCCAACTTTGCAGCCAACTGTTTCAGTACTCTAGTCCACTGAGCCACCACATCTAGTATTTAGGTCCTAAATACTAGGAACTAATAATGAAAGTGGACCCCTCTTTGCCAAAGGACCAGAAAAAAACAACATACTGAAATATCTCCCCCTGCACATTGCTTCCACTGCTTCTTCTTCAATCTACATTAAAGCAGGCCCTTCTGAAAACTGGAATAGTTAAATGGCTTGTGTGTATGTGTGTGTGTGTGTGTGTGTGTGTGTGTGTGTGTGTGTGTGTGTGTGTGTGTGTGTGTGTGTGTGTGTGTGTTGTGTTGTTACTGTCGTGACCGACTCTACGTGACCCCATGTCCATGGAGTTTTCTTGGCAGGAGTACTGGAGTGGCTTGCCAGTTCCTACTCCAGGCACCTACAGCACCTGGTATTCCCTGGTGGTCACCCATCCAAGTACTAACCAGGGCTGACCCTGCTTAGCTTCCAAAATCAAGCAAGATTGGATGTGCTTAGGGCATCTATGCAGCTTGTTAAATTGTTTAGAAGATGTTAAATAAAGTTGTGGCCCTAGCTCAACCCAC
This sequence comes from Phrynocephalus forsythii, assembly GCA_029282475.1. Taxonomy (NCBI): domain Eukaryota; kingdom Metazoa; phylum Chordata; class Lepidosauria; order Squamata; family Agamidae; genus Phrynocephalus; species Phrynocephalus forsythii. The sequence goes on from JAPFRF010000005.1 coordinate 98,647,022, forward strand.
CATGGTATCCTGCCTCTTCATTCCTAATAGAAGGGCAATGTTCTTTTCCAGCAGCCTTTCTTCAGCTGATTTTCATTTGTCCATTTGATCCAAATAACATATTTGAGTGTTCTGCTTGTGTAACTCAGCTAAGTGGAAACATTTGCTAGCCAATACCTTGGCATCTTGTATATAGGGTTTTATAATAGTGGTAATAAAGGTTCTCATTGTAGACCATAGCAAGTAAACTCCTCTATTTTTATGAAGGTGGGGGAGGAATACTGTGAAGAAAAACTTTAGGGGATTTCCAGAGTTTCACTGTCTGATTTCCAGCTGCTTGATGCAAAAGGAACACCCTTGTATTTCCGAGAAACTGTTACTTTGAGCTGTATTACATAGGAAGGAAACTGGAATAGGCATCCGGACATGTCCACAGCTATACCATCAAAGGTTGCACATATGCACTGCATTGAACAATACAGAGACTTTTATATCTGTGATGGCATCATTCTGGAACACAATGTTTTTAGGGGAAAATCTTGCGACGGTATTTGAGAATGTTGACTTTTTGGGCTATGGCTCCCAAACTTCCTCAGCCATCATAACAAATGGGGGATTGTGGCGGAGACTGTTCAAAAAGTACCATTTCAGAATGTGGACCTTGCATTGATGGAATGTATAGAAATGCACATATGTGTATCGCTCTACATGTAATACAGGTTGCTCTGCCTCAACTAGCACGTGTTCATCCTCATAGTGGCACAGGGCTTGCACCTACTAGCCCTCAAATCACGACTCATGTCTCCTGACCATCCCTACAACTCAACTCACCCTCCTGGAAGCCCATGTCCTGTGAATGTACGTAAGAAGGAGAGGGTTGTTGCTTGTATGGAAGTCTGTGCGGAGAGCTCAAACAATCATAGAAATCTTGTTTTCTTGAAAAGGGTGCATCTCACACTTATTAATGTATCTTATGTATTCTCAAAAGCTTTCACGGTTGGGATTTGATAGCTGTTGTGAGTAGACTTTGCTTGCATGACTCTATAAGAGAATTCTAAAAATGGGGGCAGCCCAAACAATTTTCACTTTGAAATTGGACTTCAGATTAGTGTCAGATTTGGATGTAGCAAACAGTCTGCTCTTGCTGTGTGCCAAATATTGAGGAAAGGTTTTTACATTTATGATTTTTTAAAAAGTAAAACTGCCCCCATACAGGAACAATTGATTGTAAATGGTGCAATAATTAAAAGAGATCGAATAAATTTAAAAGACCTATATTGCTTATTTTTGAACAAATGGTTTGCCTCACCCTTTTTTTAATATTTGAAAAGAATCCAGGCTGCAGGGGCTGAAATACTGATCTTTTAAAAAAGGCCTTTCAGTAGGGAAAATTGTAACTTACTTACGCAGGCTTACCACCAGGAGCATTCAAAGAAGCAGCTTGCTGTAGGGAGGAAGGGCTATATAGGACAACAAAAGACCAGGGAAACCATGTTTAAAGCCACTTTTTCTTTAAAGACTTTAAAAAAAGTCCCACCATCCAAACCTAGTTTTGTTTCACATTTGTCAAATGTGAAGAAAACTCTGTATTAAAACATAGCTCAAGAATGCCAGTTGCTTTGTGTTTCAGTGTAAAGTGGTTGATGAAAAAAGGAGCCAGCTTCTGGGATTTTCCCTTGTTAGTCACTTTGTGAATGGTAGTGAGCAGAACAGGGTATCCTGTACATAGGGCATCTTGACTGCTGTCATTAGTGTTGTCAACATTCAGGCTTCCCTTTACTATGTAAAGCTTGGCATTAGGGATGGGCATTTCATTTCAGAACAGTAGGTTACAAAATGAAACACGTGAGCGCAGGTAGTCCTCGGAACTGACTGGCACACACTGATCCAATTGCTTTATCTTTCTCTGTCTTGCACAGGGTTAAACTCCAATGAGGAAGCACTCTGCAATGTCATCTGTGCTTGTTATGTGATGCTAGCCAATCAGGAGCTGTGCAGGGACAGGCATCAACCTGCCTACCTGTCCGATTGGTCAGCAGCATGAAGGAGGAAAGATGACATCACAGCATGCTTCCTCATTGCAGCTCAGCTCCATGCCAACAGAGAGAAAGGTAAAACAATTGGATCAGCTTCTATCAGCTGTTTCGAGCACCACCTGGGCTCTCAGGGTTCATTTCATAACCTACTGGTTCCAAGATGAAATGCCCATCCCTACTTGACATATATTTGCGGGCTGCCAATGCAGGCATGATATTGTCCAGCAATATTGGGGTGTTTTGAATTGTTGATACAAAAGCATGACACCCCACATCATAAGCCAGATGGTTTTTGTTTGTTCTGTTTTTAAAGAACTGAACAGAGCACTTCTTTGTCTGACATGTTATAATGTGTGTTTGTGAGTAGCATTCTGCCCCAAATAGTTGTATAATTGGTTTATTACAGCATGAGCATTTGTAGACTTAGATGCTCATTTAATGATCCTCCTCCTCCTCAGTCACATTGGATTAATATTTTTCCATACATTGACGAGAAAGTCTGCCCAGGTCCTGACCTTTATGACTAGCTGTTTCATGATTTCATACTTGATTGCAGTTGTTGCCATTTTCTCATGGCTTGTCCTGAAAGACCAGTTCAGGTTTGGCAAAGGGATGAATATAATTTAACCTTTCAAAAACATGCCCATCTACCCATAAATATCTAAATCTGCTTCCCAGTGCATATTTCAGGTATTTTACTACTTTATGTGTAATCATGATGTGTCATTGTCAGTTCTGATTTATGATCGTCCTTGCTAGGATGTTCCAGCTATCAAGTATTCAGAAGTGGTTTAGCAGTTCCTTCTTCTGGTTGGACTCTAGGTTTATGCAGCATACCCAGGGCAACACAGGCTGGCTGTTCTCCCAGGAGGGAAAGCGGGAAATCAAACTCCTGATCTCTGTCCTCACCAAGTTATCCAGTCAGGTCCAAAATTAAAGACACCAGAACACTTTCTGAAAATGGTCTGGTTGTAAACTAGTAATATTTATTCAAGACACAGACATGATGGCAAAATATATGCATAAGCATATAGACATACAAAGGGAATACTTCCAACCTGCCTAGGCTAAAGGGAGGTCATATATTATTTTTTATCCCGTTTCTTGATGTGGTTAAAATCACAATGCAGTGGAAAGACTGGCTGGGACAAGACACAGCTGCATCTGGAGTGGGGGAGAAATTCTTTTCTGTGGTTGTCTGATGGATTATCTGACCCAACTCAGGAGTAGTTTGGGGTCCAGAACTTTGAATGTGAGAGATTCCCCTGGCCCCCGCCCTCTGCCCCCTCCACACCACTTCTATCTCCAGCTCCTTTGGGATTTTTGTTTTCAGTCACATTACACTTACTGCAACTTCAGATCAGCTGTATATCTGGCTTTAATAATGTCTTTATTTTTATGGGTGTTATTCTTGGCTGAGTGGGGAGCTTTGTTGTCAGGCTCATCAGAGGCTGCAGTGAAATCTCAAAAGGGAGGGGAGACTGAGATGCAAGGAATGGATGCAAACTGGCGGCAAATGTCTCTACATTTGTGCGTTCCCAAGCACATTCAAGGGTCACATTGGACAAGGTCCCATTTTTCTTGAAGTGAAAAGCACTGTGGCAAAATAAAGGTAAATTTGGGAAGGGGTTGCCAAGATCAGACCCTAGATATAAAGAATGCCATGGGGATGACCACTTCCCTCCTCAGGTTTCATTGCGCACTATACTGGGGGTCCACCAATTTTTTATGGGCACCTCATACACCTACTGGGGTAGATAAATGTTCCAGCTAGAGACCCAATTTAAGGGGCTTTGGAAGTCTAGGTGGCTTAGTGGAATAAGGAGGTGAAAGGGACGGCTTGCAGGTATAGGGCCTTTTTGGCAGCTGCCCCCAGGCTATGGAACACCCAAGTGAGACCCGCCTGGCGCTGACATTGATAACATTTCGGCGCCAGGTAAAAACCTTCCTGTTCCAGAAGTTTTTAATCTGATGATTGTGGGTCCTGATGGAAATTTTAGTGTTGTATTTTAATGTATTATATTTTTTGTATTTATATGCTTTTATCATTTTAATTTTATTGTAATTTTGATGTTTTAATTGTTTATTTTGTTTGTGAGCTGCCCGGAGACCTTTGGTTAGTGGGTGGCATACAAGCTGTATAAATAAATAAATAAATAAATAAATAAATAAATAAATAAATAAATAAATAAATAAATGTAAGAGCGGCTGGACTTTGCAACCTCTACTCTATATATTAGAGGAGAAGGATCTAGAGTAAACTGGGGTTCCCATATGTTCTTGGACTAAAACTCCCAGAGGTCTTCACTGCTAGTTGTGCTAGCCAGGATTTCTGGGAGCTGGGAGAATGGCGCAGGCATGCTCACTGAGGGTGGCCACACCCAGAGAGGTGCGGAAATCACGTACACGTGCCCGCGCCTTCTCCGTGGTGGGCCCCACACTGTGGAACCATCTTTCCAGTGAGCTGCACCTTGCAGGGTCCCTGCCCGCTTTCAAGAAGGCACTGAAAACTCACCTCTTTAGGGAGGTGTTTGGCAACCTTTCTATTTAAGTTTATTTAGTTTTTTTCTTTCTTCTTTGCTGCCTGCTTCATCCCCCGTTGGAGGGTCCTGCCTCCCCTCCTTTTTATTGTATTTGCTGTCAGTTTTTATTCTTTGTGCTGTTTTGTAAGCCGCCCAGAGTTCTGAGTCGGAAGATGGGTGGGATATAAGTGCATTAAATAAATAAATAAATAATAAATGAGTCCAAGAATATCTGGGGACCCTAAGCCTCCTTTGTCAGCAAAAGGAAGCAAAGTGGCAATGACAATAGAAACTTGGACACAATGCAGCTTTATATAACACTGCCAGAATCCTGTTGGTGTTATACACAAGAGGTTAAACTGAAGAACATACTGCAGTGAACTGCTGGCTGCATTAATGAAGTGCTAGGTTGTCTTATGAGCTGCATGCCAGATTTTGCAGCAGGCACCTTGTGATTTAGTGGTTAAACTGCTGTCCTGCAGCTGCAACTGTGTTCATGACCTGGGGTTCAATTCCAGGTAGCCAGCTCAAGGTTCACTCATCCTTCTGTCCTTCTGAGGTGGATAAAATGAGTACTCAGTTTGCTGGTGTGGGGGCAATGTGTAGGCTTTATAAATTAATTGTAAACTACCCAGAGGGTGCTTTAAACATTATGGGGCAGTATATTTTTATTTTTATTTTATATTTTGTGTATTTTACCTCACCTTTCTCCTTGGAAAAGGATTCAAGGTGGCTTAGTGGGGGACAATATACAGCCCAGTATATAAGCAGAACACTTGTTTTTGCTTTTGCTTTGCACCTGCTGATTAATGCCACTAGCATATTGCTAATTAAAAGCCACTCACTAAAATGAGTTGTGAAATTTACCTTCATGCTATATGCTTTCAAGTTGCCTCTGACTTATGGCAAACCAATGAATGAATGATCTCTAGACTGTCTTGTCCTCAACAGATCATGTGCAGTTTACCTTATACATATGTAAATCACCAATAGGATTCTAGCTAGTATGTCTACCTGATCTAAAAATTAGTTAGAAGGAAGTCATGTTAAGATCAATAAAGGATGATTCCCTGTACATTAGATTATCAAATGTCTATGTTTTGGGGGCATCAATCAATCACAGCTGTTTGCAAACTTGACTTGCAGACCTGAAGATAAAAAAGTGGCGGTGGTGGGAATTCCTAGCAAAGAGAAAATGCAAAGATGTAATTTTTATCAGATCTGAGAAACAAGTTACTGTTTTGTATTACAGTTTCTAAAATATTCCAGGCAGCATGTTCAGGGGCCATTGCTGGCTAAACTTTTTTTGGAACTGACAGATAAAAGTGGAACATCTTTCCATGTCTGATTTTTGGGTTTGATTTGAAGAAAGCTGTTAGTTAACGGCAAGATGTTGTGTTCTCATTTTTTCCCCCATCTGTGATCTCAGCCTAGGGTCATTTGAGAACGGTCCAAATGATGACTTCAGCAAGAGGCTTAAGCAAATTGGGATCAGGCGCTGGGAGGAAGAATTCTGGTTGTGGTCAGTCTGTCCGTCTGCATTTCTGGAAATAAAAACAAGTTAACAGAAACTGACAACAAATTGAATATCATGGATTTATTAGCATCAGGCAATGCATTTATCAGGGAAGGAGTAAAGCTCACAAAGATTCTGAATCTGTTGCCTTATACGGCCTTTTAAAATATCTTGCTCTGTTATTTCATTACTTGATATTATTTGCATACTTTTAAAAAAATTTTTTGGGCTCAGAGGATCTATCTTGCCCAGGCAAGCTATAGATTTCATGATCGAGCAATGGTTTTCCCCAACTCAAAGTTACTCTACGTCTGTGGGGCAGACCTATCTCTTTCTGTGATCAGCCCTGAAGAACAGGTTTTCCAGCACAACATTATTATTATGTTTGCAGGGTAGGGTGATGGGGCAAGCCCATTCTCTAAGCATTAATATCTCCAGGGCACAGTATTATTGGAAAATGACAAATAGCCAGCCAGGCAAAGAAAATATGAAAACTGATGCAATAGAGGGCTAGCCAAGATTTCTGTTCATATTGCAGAGGCCAAAAGAAATTTACATTGGAAAAACCCTTTTGCCTCCAGGGTGGAAAGTTATGAACTTTCTTTGTTCTTTGCTTATTTTTCTTTAAAAGAAAATAAGGAGGGGAAGAAGGCTGAGATTACAAATAGGTAAGACGTCTCCTCCACACTGTTTCTTAGGGAGATATGATAAGGAATGATGGCGTTGCATAGAATAGTGAAGATGAATGCAGATTAACCAACCAGCCCACCGCTGTTTATTCTGAATGGCTGTCCCATTTTCAGGCCCCTCATACTGTTAGATGAGGGTCAAATGAGATGAGAAATTCAGTTCATATTTAGAAGTGTAAAATATATATGAGAGTTTCTATGCCTCCATCATGCGAATAAGCCTGTTTTTTTCTTGTTGATCATCAGGGAGAAAACATGAGTTTAATTAACTAGTGTCATTCTTTAAAGGAATCCCACCACTGGAGGGAAAAGGGGCTGATCCTGATGCTTTAAGCAAATATAATTCTTTTGATTTAAGCAAACACAGGAATACATAGTAGGGTTTAAAATTGAACTGAGAGGTCTTGTTTCCTCTTTCCCATCTCACTCAGATTCACTCTGTGGCCTTGCACAGGACTCTGCTTTTTAGTTTCAGTGATACTAGAAGTGGGAAACACATTGCCCACCCATTCCTGGAATAACAAGATGAAACCCATAAAACCTTCCTGTCCTGCCCTAACATGGGTGAATCCAAAGTCCTGGATCCAGGTAGTCGTACTGATAATCAAACTCTGTCTAGTGAAGGCTTTGTGAAACTCCCAGGCCCAGTGGCCTTAGGTGAGTGGCAGCTGGAGACAGCCACCCATGCATTTCATGATCTGCATTGCAAGGATGTTGGATGGTCTAGTACCCACCTGGGTGCCCATTTTGTTTTCACCACTTATCATCCCTTTCTGCACTACCTCCCTTTCTGCACTACCTCCTCTGTTTAAAGCAGCCTACCCTTGATCTGCACCAGTGGCGTAGCAAGGTTTGGGGGCGCCTGGGAACAAAGTTATTTCTGCGCCCCTCCAGCCCTCCCCAACCCCATAGCATTCACCCAGCAAGGGGGGGGGAATCCTGCAGGCAAGGGATGAGTGGGCATGCAGGTGGGTGTGTGGATGGGCATTTGTGTGTGTGTGCATGCGCATGCGGCAGTGCACACACACCTTACCTCTCCTGCAGTGGTCCAGAGAAAGCGAGGAAGGGTTGGAGGAGGAGGAGGAGGAGGAGGAGGAGGAGGAGGAGGGTGCTGCAGCCATCACTGCTTGCATGCCTGCTTGCTTGTTTGCTTTGCCGCTCACCTGGCACGTGGCGGTGGAGGAGGTGGCTGTGACAGAGTGGGTCCCGTTGCCAAGCCTAAGGACTGCTGACAGGAGGGTGCAGGGCTTCCTCCTCCTCCCCATTCAGGTGCCCCCAGATTGCTGTGCCTGGGCTAGATGTACCCTTCTGACCCCTAGATATGCCCCTGATCTGTACCCCAGTTTCCCATGAGCAACCAGTGCAAGACAGGCAAAACTTCTGATCCATTCTTCATTTACTAGATCAGTCAAATAAGGCAGGACAAAAATTCCTATCTGGCCCCACAGCAGCCAGCTGAAGTTGCACTGGAACTACAGATGAATGGGTTGTGTGTCCTTTAAAGAGGAGAGGGTGAGGACAGGGTTTCCTTTATAGGCCGCTCTCCTAACCTTCAGGTACAGTGTCACCTTTGTCCAAGGTTTGGGGGGGGGGCAAATGGTCCCAATGAATGGAGCTTCATACACACTGTTGGTGCCAAACCTTAAAATCATAGTCATATTGGTGTGGTGGAAAGCACAATTTAAATGACTTTAAAGCAAAATAGTCTGGATAACCATTATAATAGTCAACACTGCAAAACATTTACAAAGGTAAGGAATACAATACATAATACAATGGTGCCTCCTAAGACAAATTTAATTGGTTCCACGGGTCTATTCATGTTATGAAAAATTTATCTTAAGAGGCACGGTTTTCCATAGGAATACATTGAAAACCAATTAATTTACTCCAGAGGAAGGGATTACATTGGTTTTCAATGCATGGGAAGGCTGTCCCAAACCTCCTCAATGTTATATTGAGAGAATTTGACAAAGCTCCTTGTAGCGCTTAGCAGACTCATAACTATGATACAGTAACTTGAACATTGCTTCCACAGGATGAAGGTGCATCAGAATACATCCAAGTGGTTACCTCACATGGTCCAGAATATTTTTGATGTGGTTCTTTGTAATGTAACAAATGAGTACTGAGTACTGAGTACTATGACTAAACCTTTCTGCTAAATTTTAGCAAGATTATTCATCTTTTAGAAGTAGATTGTTGACGTGAAATTACCCTCTGCTAACCCCATTATGAGTTCACACATCAGTTGCCAGCTTTTAAGTTTTTTTCCCACTGATTCCACAACCAGAAAGAAAGAAAGAAAGAAAGAAAGAAAGAAAGAAAGAAAGAAAGAAAGAAAATCTTGCTTTTAGCAAGAAATCTTAAAGCCTGGGAACAGAAGGTATATTGAAGCCCCATGGATGTTCATGCCTCCCGAGTTTTGTCAAATTCATTTTGGTTGCAAACAAAACCATTCATTCAAAGAAATAAAATAAAATGTTGAAATGTCCTTCCAGTGAACATTCGATTTCTTTCATTTGTTTCATTTGGAATTTTGTTTGTGTTCATGGAGTACAAACAAACCATTCCAAAGAAATAAAATAAAATGTTGAAATGCCAAGATATTTGTTTCATTTGGATTCACAAATAAGTTATGTTTCAGAAGTTATCTTTATTTAAGCATTTACCATACATGCAGGGCTGGCGCTTCCTTTAAGGCAAACTAGGCAGTTGCCTAGGGCACCAAAATGGAGAGAGGGAGCTGGACAGCCTCCCCCCGCCCCCCGCCACTGGCCACCGCCATGCATCCCCCACTGCCCACCAGCCACCCGTCGCCATCCACCCATCACTGCCCACCGCTGCCCATGCCCATCGTCACCCCCCGCGCTCCTGTCACCGTCCCCCGCCATCTGCTGCCCCCTGCTGCCCCCCGCCCCACCCCCACCCTGCCTAACCCCCTGCACTCCCACTGCCACCCCCACCCTGCCACCCCCACCCCACCCCCCCCCTGCCCCGCCCACCCACCGCCCGCCCCACTGCCCACCTATCACCGGCCCTGCATACATGCACATTCCAACATCTCCCAAATGATCTACCTGGCTATTTTCCTTTCCAGAACTGGCAGGTCAAGTTGATACCAAGAAAGGGACCTGGGACTAAGGTCACACAGTGAGTTTCATGGTTCTTTGGGAACTTGGGTATCTGAAGGCTTATGCCAATGCTAACAGCTATCTCACATTGGTTATATGTTGTCTTCATTCACTGTTTCATCTCACAGAATTCTTATCCTGAAGTTGACCTATAGCTGCTAGAGTACTCCACCCTGTTTATTCTAGAATTAAATCATAATGTGCTTTCATATATCTGATTACAATGATAATGACTGCAGGAACCTGGTATTTTAACAACCCCCTTTTTATTAGCAAACCAGGCACAAGCTTTATCTGCATTTTGGTTATTAATAGACTTGTTCTAATTCCCTCTTAGCTTGAGGCCTGGCATGACCCTGATACTATATTTTACAGGATAGTTTACAATCAGTTTTCTTGTGTGTCTGTGAATTTTAATTCCACTGGCTTCTCTGTTGAAACCATGGCCTTGAATTGGTCCATTCCCCCTCAATAAATAACCAAACAGAGACAGTAACAGAGTGTGGTTTATTCAGATACATGGGGTAATTTTTGAGGCTAATGATTCATTGTCTGTATACAGAGATAGCAGCTGGACAGCAGAAGCCCACTGGAATGAAAGATGCTCTTATTCAAAACTCATGAACCTTCCACTACATTTCCATCTGTTGGCCATCACCCTGTTAGGTTATTCTGAGATGTAAAAATAGTAACCTACAAGTCAACATTATAAATGAAGTGTTCATCATGGAAAGCCTTGAGGGGGAAAAACCTGAAAAATCTAACACTGACCACAGTTTGGCTGTATGTTCTGAGTTTCTCTGAAGACATTTCACAGCCCATATATACACATACCATACATTTTCAGCAATCACAGAACATTTTCCAGCCCTCTAATACTTGCCATATCTGCTGTTATCACATATATTTTATATAGTGCATATAAAGCAAGCATTTGGCCTTCCTTCCTGAAAAAACAAAATAAAGATAACCCAAATCATGCTTCTGTCTAACCTCCCTATCTACCAGTTCCGCAAACACTGTTGTGTTGTACACTTAATTTTAAACATGCACAATCCCGCAATTCCAAAGCAAATGAAATTGTGAGAAGAACAACTTTTATTTGTTTTATTAAAATGTCTGGTTCTAGTCTAGTGGATATAATAAATGCTTGGCACAACTGCATTCTGCTCAAAAATATTAAAACCTGATAGTAAAACAAAATACTTGCCAAAGCTGGATGCAGCAAAGGAGCTGCATTTTCTTTGGATACTTTGAAATGTTTATTTATTTATTTATTTATTTATTTATTTATTTATTTATTTATTTATTTATTTATTTGAATATTTTACCCCACCTTTTTCCTTGGAAAAGGACCCAAGGTGGCTTACAATAATGAAGGACAATATACAGTCCAGTAAAATTAAGACATATTCAAGTTTGAGAAGAGGGAATTGAGGGGTATCTTTCTTACAGCATTAGAAGGCAACATTAAAGCTAAAAGAGAATGTGTGCCATTAAGAAAAGAGTATACATTCTATGTAATCATGTACGGTAGACCATCTAAAAGTTCTGAGGTATGAGAACTAACAATTGATAACATAGTTTCAATGTAATCCCACATGGAGAAACATAAACACAAAGTTATAAATGATTATAAACACAAAGTCTGAATAGCCTTGTATGGTAGATTCATAGAAAAGACACAATTTGTATTCAACGATTCTATCTATGGTGTCTTGGCAAAGCCTGTAAGACTTAATTTAACCTCAAATTTATCCCTGGAACCTAACTTCAAAGTTGCTTCCTCCCCTATAGATTTATTGAGTTTTTGGTAGAGGAGGTTTGCAGGTCATGTATACAAAATCATTATCTGTCCAACGTATATTTGAAGCCTCCAGTGAATTAAGTTCATTGTTGATCTGCTCATATCAGACAAAATCTATGCTTCTTCATTTTACTATCTAGTCCTGCTGCACAAAATATGGAAGAACAAGTCTTTTCCATCTTTAATATGTCTCACTAGTTGGATAGCTTACTGTTTTTGACATCTACCTAAGTAACTAGAAGTTGGGAGTGTGATTTCCCCTCTGTGCCTCTGGTAAGCAGAGCCAGCCTTTGTGGCCTAGGGCAAGTTGAATAGTCCAAGGGTTCCCCCAGAAAATGGGAATGGTAAATAGGAATGGGCAAAAATCAGTGTGTCCCAAAGTGCAAAAATATGTCAGTGTGGCACCACAGGCGCCCTAGGTGCCCTCTCCCCACCCCCGGCCCTGGCACATGTCACAGGTGGTCTCTTGCTGATGAATTTTTTGCACTTCAGGCCAAACTGGTTTGTGCCCATTTCTAATCGTAAAACGCTTCTGAGTATCCTCGGAAAAGCCTGAAAAGGTTTGTCATAAGTCAGAACTGACTTGATGGTAGAGGATGATGATGATGATGATGATGATGATGATGATGATGATGATGATGATGATGATGATGATGATGATGATGATGATATGTCTCAATAGAGGCTAAACATATATGATTCCTTCAAAATTATTCAGAAAACTTTTTTTTCATCTAAGGGCATTTTTCTGCTGCCATCAAAACCCATGCCAGCTATTCTCAATGGAGTCCCTTTGGCCCCTAGGGCTAGCTGCCTAAATGCCCTAAGCATATCCGATCTCGCCTGATTTCGGAAGCTAAGCAGGGTCGGCCCTGGTTAGTACTTGGATGGGAGACCACCAGGGAATAGCAGGTGCTGTAGGTGCCTGGAGTAGGAACTGGCAAGCCACTCCAGTATTCCTTCCAAGAAAACTCCATGGACATGGAGTCACAATGAGTCGGTCACGACTGTAACGACACAACACACACATGGCCCCTAGGAGGTCTTGACTAGAGATGGGCACGGACAAAAAAAATGGTGATTCATTTCGTTTCATTTCATTTTCTGGTCTGGTTCGGGTCGTTAATTGTGAAACAAATTTTTTAAAAAAATCATTTGTAATTTGTTTTGGTTTGGGTTTGTTTTATTCGAATAACGAATAATGAAACAAACCAAAAGTTCATTTTGTGCCCATCTCTAGTCTTGACACATTTGAAGTGGGGGCACTGACTGGAAACAATTATTTACATGCTACGTCATTAGGTTCATTATGTGATTTATACAATCCTGATTTGGCCTATATTTCTTTCATATTGTGTTTATGGTCCTTGTGGTTCCAAAAATGTTGAGAATGGCTGAGCTAGATGACAGCAAACCTCAGTAATGGTTTGTTTCCTTTGATTAGTCCTAGAATTGCACAGCCAATTTTGAGGGTTGCCCAGGTTGGTAAGGGGATTCTGAGAAATGTTGAAAAAACACAACTTTTTAAAGCTTTGGAGGTGGAATCTAAATAGATGGAAAAATTATCAGGGTCAGGGTCATTCAGGGTCTCTCTATCATATCCTTTTAAGAGTTAGGCCCATAGATCTTTGGACTTGGATAAATAAACATGTAAATGCTGCTCTTCCTCATTCATTTTCAGAAATATAATCCCAAGATATTTCTGTAAAATTTATGAGGAAATGTGTTAATTTGGCAATATTATTATATATAAAAAGAATATCAGATAAAATTCTCTCCCATTCTTAATGAAAGTCAACAGGGTTAGGGCCAGAATTCAAGTAAGGTTTAGGGACAGGTTAAAATTTAAACTGAGCATATATTTCCTAAGCTAATTGAGAATTCCAGTGCTCCCTTCTTGGTAAACTGAGGCTGATCAGCAACAAGAACTGGTTCCTTCTATTTCTCAGCATTTTGGTTTTCAGAAAAATAGCATGGGATATTATTTTGTCCAAATAAATTACACCAGGTGGGATTTGCTTTTTTTTAAAAAAATCACTGTAGGGGTACAAAGCAACAGATGTGCTGGACCTAACTTTTCACCTAGTGATTTTATCCTGCTTTTGTTTTGTTTTGTTTTAAACAACAAAACTAAGTTGTACATGATGAATTACTCTGGAAGTTGAGTCATGGCAACTGGACTTCTTTTCTTGAGAGATTGAGACATTTCGCTGCTCATCCAAACAGCTTTGTCATCCATTACAACACAAATTAGGAGTCATCAGGACCCTAAACCACAGAGCAGAGAGAATCCCCACCTCCAACGAAGCCAAGAAGGAGGATAGGCACCTGAAGACAGCACTTAAAGAACAATGGATCCGCCTGAGACCCAGAGCCGATGTAAGAACCTGGTCATTCCCTACAGGGGTGGAGTGTCTGAAAAACCTAAATGGGTTTTTGGCAAACACCACATCCCTGTTTATTTCAAACCCACAAACACACTAAGGCAGAGACTTGTCCACCTAAAGGACCTGGCACTAAAACACAAAAGGAACAATATAGTATATGCAGTCCAATGCAGTGCCCTGCAGACCTCTGCACTGGAGAAACTAAACCACCATTGAACAGGAAGAGGGTCCAACATAGGAGGCGCAGCAGCTCAGGACCAGAATCAGCATACCTCCATTTGAAGGACAAAGGACACTCATTCAAAGAAGATGATGTACACCTATTAGACAGAGAAAATAGGTGGTTTGAGAGAGGGGACAGGGGAAGCCATTCATGTGAGCATTGAAAACCCCTATCTCAACAGAGGTGGGGGGGGCACTCAGGCACAGTCTGTCTGCTACTTACCAGACAGTGATTTCACCAATGCCTGGACAAATCAAAAATGCTTCATGCCTCCACCACCAAGGCCATAACTAACAACCCATACTTTATGGGTTTCAGCACCTCAGGCTATTGTTCACCCAAAGGCCTTTGAGGCTATTGTGCACCTAAAGAGCTTATTCAGGCCATTGTTCATCTTATGAGCCTATTTTAGACCAGGGTGACACGAAGTCAAAGTGAACTATAAAACGGAGGACTCACAACTAGCTTTCCTCTGATTGATGATGCTGGGTGAGCAGCAAACTATTTCAGTCTCTCATGAAAAGAAGTCCAGTTGCCATGACTCAGCTTCCAGATAAACTCACCTGGATGACTGAGAATCTTCACAGACATGATGAATGACTGAAATGTGGAAATATTTAGTTGTATTTCAGGCTTTAAGTGTGTAGGACTCATGTTCAAGGTTGAAGAGGCACATACATGCACTGCCCGATGTCTTCACCCCAGTGAGAGGTCATACAGACCTTCACATGTTCAGTTTGAAGGACTACACAAGTACCATAAATGCATTCAGCACTACAATGAGCTCAATACCTTTAGTGGTATCTCTGTTGGCAGGTCTCCCATATCAGTACTGCCAGTCAAGGACATGCTGTAACAGCATTCAGCTCAATGCACATACCATGCCTATACTGTCCATTGTGATAAGCAACCCAACAGTTTACATGACTTCTGGAGGACAGGGCACACATGCATCCTCACATCACCATCCTTTCAGCTGTTCATGCTTTCAGAGCTGGCACTTGAATAGGAGGAGTATTGCTAAGAACTGTTCAGGTGCCAATGTTGGCTTTATAATATAATCCATCTTTCAAGCTAGGTCTGTATTCTATAAAAATGTTACAGTATGCAATCTTGTAGGATGATCATAAGAGCTAACATTGTCTGTATCTCTGCTTGGTTGTCTGTATGAATGTTTTGCAGTGCTCAAATTTTTATTGTATTTGCTGCTGATTTTTAATTTTTTTCTTTTTCTTTTTTGCATTTACTGCTGATGATTTAATTTTGTATTTTCATTGGGTTGGGTCCAGGCTCAGTTCTATTTAGAGTTCACCAAATGAAATCAATGGGACTTAAGGGACTCATGACTCAACTTAAATCCTATTGATGTTCTTTTGGCAGGTTCTTTCTCAGTTGTACACAAGGATATGGCATTTAACCTTGGCAAACAAATTGACTGAACAAATTTGGATGTCTGAAGGATGAATATAATTTGACTTT
Organism: Phrynocephalus forsythii; assembly: GCA_029282475.1. Classification (NCBI taxonomy): domain Eukaryota; kingdom Metazoa; phylum Chordata; class Lepidosauria; order Squamata; family Agamidae; genus Phrynocephalus; species Phrynocephalus forsythii. Next base: position 98,662,794 of record JAPFRF010000005.1, read on the forward strand.
TTCTCACTGCTGGCGTAGAACTGCTGGGGAATTCTGACTTTGAATATGTCACTCCAAACAGTAATTTGACTAATTTGTTGATAATACGATTTTTGTTAGAAAGCATTCCTCAACACAATGCAAACTTTATTTTTGGAACGAATGGTGAATCAGTTATATTGCACAAATTATCATGCTACAATAAAGCTGGTAGCCTTTAAGGTGCTATGGGACAATTTGCTGTATTGTTGAAATAGACTAACAGGCCTGTCTGAACACTATCTGTTTTAAAATAGTAGCTATGTTACTCTGTCATACTAGAAACAACAAAGAGTTGAGTGGAACATAACAGATTAAGATGTTTTCTTGGGCATATACATGCATGGACTTTGTCATGCACTGATAGTAGAGGATTGTAGTCTTCAAAAGATTATGCCAAAGAAAATATCTTAAGTATGTATCTCTGACCAGAGTTAGTTCGTGTGTGTGTGTTTTTGTGTGAGGAATTGAAAGACAGTCTGCACTCGAATGGAAATGTAAATAGAAGGAAGGCTATGTGTAAGTGTGTGCATTTGTGCATGTTCTGAGAAATAGGGGAATTCCAGACTGGGTCATGCTTCCCATCAGATCTTGCCATCCCTACTGTTACCTTTGCTCTTGAGGGCAAAATGGTTGCCCATCTCTGTCAAAGGACGGCTCAAGAAATCTTCTAGGGTTATTAGAATGTTGTGACTAGAGATGGGCACAAAACAGAAAAACGGTGTTTCGGTTTTTCATTTGTCGTTGAGAAGTCTGTCTTGGTTCATTTCCGTTTGTCGGGAATTTTTTGAAAAAAATCGTTACCATTTTGCATTTTTTCGTTTGTCATTTCTACCCGCTTTTTGCACGATTTTTAAAGCATTTCCGTGTGTGGGCATCCCCCAACGCCCCAGACCAGAGGGAAAACACTAAAAAAAGTGGATGCTGGCAGAGACACAGTATAGACTTAGGTATGCAGGGAGGCTGCAAAGGCAGTGGCGGGCGTTGCCCAGGGTGCAAGGCAGCCGCAGAGAGACTGCACTGCGGGGCAAGGGAGGGTACTCACCGAGAGGTATGCAGCACACACGCACACAGGGAGGCAGCAGGACTGAAGCTAGAGGCACAGCAGAGATAGCAATCCCACCCTAACTCCCACCAGAGACTGCAAGGAGGACGGGGGCTGACAGAACTTTTTATGCCCTCTGGGGCTGCCAGACCTGCCCGCCCAGTCTGCAACCTGGGCACGCTATTGGTTGAACATGATCCCATCACATGGCTTGCCTCCATTTTGTGGCTGGTGGCGACATCCATTTTAAAGGGAAAAGAATAATACATCGCGATGGGAGAAGACTAAAACAAACGTTTTAAGGACCCCAACCCCCCTGGTAGGTTATCAGACAATATAAATAATTATCGCTGCGTTTTTATGGATGTCCAGGGCATTTTTTAACATTTAAAACAGCTCATTTCATTGCGCGTCGCCATAAACGGAAACGAAATGTAACGACCACAATTTTCGCGGTTCTGTTCGTTTCATTGCATTTTCATCACAATTTTCGTTTGTTGTTTCATTGCATAACGGAAACGACAAACAGTAACGGAAACGAAAAAATGTTCGTTCTGTGCCCATCTCTAGTTGTGACCTATACATAGGAAGATTCTCACCTAGCTTTACAGGGTTATAAATGACAGTCTAATCAATTTGCTAAGAGCTTTTTCCAGATATTTATTTATTTATTTATTTATTTATTTATTTATTTATTTATTTATTTATTTATTAATGCTCCTTTTTATCAGAAGCATTACTCCAAACAGTTTACAGATTAAAACTTAAAACCCCAGAAAACCCTACATGACAATACCTGCCACAATATGGGTTATTCAAAGGTATAGGACTAAAGTGTATACAAAAAGAAAGACAGGGATAAAATATTAGCAGCCTCTGGATATTGATATCAACCAAACTACTAGATCCAATACACTTAGGGCTTGAGATCATTTTTCTTCAAATCCCACTTTCTAGTTCAACTCCAATATTGTCAACCCTTTTGTATTATTATTTTTTTGCAATGAGGAAACAAGCAGCCATTATCTTTGGAAAATCAGACAGATAAAATTATTTTGCTCATGAAAGACATTAGTTGTTCATAACACAATCATTGAGAGTGTCTCAGCTTACATTTTGTTACTCTACTACACTGTATATTGTCGGCCAGAGCTACTGCATTGGGTTATTGGCATGGGAAAGAAAGGCATTTCTGAAATTCTCCCTCTTTTAAAATTAAGTGAAAGGGGGGAAATTGCCATGTAAATACAGTACATGTCATGGGGTCCTTCACAAGCATCTTAAACCTTGATGGAACACTATTGCTTTGCTAGGACTGCCGTGATGCTATAACTGATAGAATGAGCTGCATCCGTTGATAAGGAAAACCTTGTTGAATGTTGACTCAAGAAGAGTGCTGGGTTTCTTATCCTGAAGATGGTTTAGTAGTAATGCTTGTGGAGTTTAGTTCTATTGAGAACTGCTGGGGGGTGGACTGGCTAATAATTCCCCCAGAGCTTAAGTTATTTTTTTAAAACAAAGATCTGTGGTTGGAGAGTTTAATTAGGTCTGCTGGTGCTTAAATAGCACAGATGAAAGAGAGAAGAGATGTTGTAAAGCCAGCATTTTCATGGCTTAAAGGGATTGTTACAGATTTCACCCTATTTTCCACTCTCCCAATTCTGGGGGTTTGGCAAGGAGGTCCCCTGAAAAGTAGGCCACCATGTCCTTTCCTCTGGTTCATTATGAGTGAGCTGCTAGGAAAACTCTCTACTGCCAAAGCCTCTATTTTGGTTTCCTTTCTGTACCATGAGGACAGAGTTTCCTGGAGGTATCATTTTAACCAGGGAGTACTTTTGATAGTCTATAGTATATAATTTTAACCTCATGTAAAAAAAACGAACCCTAACCCATGGCATCGCTTTACTATATGTATTTTCTATTGCTACATATGGTATTATTGGCATTAGACGTAACCACTCAATAGTTAAGGCTGCGTTACAGCTTTTCCTATATGGTGTCCCACTCGAACAATGTATAGAACTTTCTGAATGGAAGCTGCCTAAGGAATTGTTTTTCTTGCAGAAGGTTGGAGCCAAATGTATTTGGACCCCTCTGAATTATGAAAGAATGAGAGGGGTGGCAATGGAGGGGGGAAGCTCATTTTCTATGGTAAGGCAAAGGGGGGGGGAATTGGTGCTCAGCACAACCTGGCTGCAAGAAAAACAGTTTAAAATTTAAAATTTAAAATTTTATAAAGGTGAGAAATATCCTAAAGATAGGTATTATACAAGTGGAGGCATGGTAAAATAACAAAAACTGAGTTTTAATGTCCATTGATCATGCTTCTGGGGACCAGACTAAACAAAATACTGAGATATCAATATCACAACTAGAGTGTATCTATAAATGTTAAATTTTTAAATCAACTAGCTACAGCAGACTAACTTGAATGAATGGGATTTCCATAATCACTGAGTGATGTTCAGCATTAAATATAATGCACCGACTTTGTTTGGACCACCAACTGGAATTAGACCAAAATATTTGATGTATGCAAACTTCTGCAGGAGAGAGCATTTACCTTGCTCTGATGGTTTTTAATGCGGATTTCTGAAGTTGCTATACAAAGAGTCCAAGAGGCACACTTCTGGCTGCTCAATTTCAGGTTCTATTCCCACTGAAATGAAATACCTAGGGAATTCCATTGGGAAGATATGAATTGAATATTTCTCTTCCAGTGTTGGTAGGCTACGTATACCCATCATCAGTTGTAGTAACCACTGAGAGTAGAACCTTCAGATTCTCAACTTTATGAGTGACTCTGGCCTCAGCATCTTTATTCTGAAATGACCAGCAGATGAGTACAATATGACTTGTACTGTATGTCGGTGTGCATAACAGGTATCTCAAAGATTTCAGTACATTCCCTTAGGTATAATCATAGAGAGGCTGCTTCTGGGTGTGGGATGAGCCCAAAGCCTGTCCTAATTATAGTCTGCCTTTCTGTCAGGACTGAAAGTCAATTAATGGCCAGACTATTTATTACAGACCATCCACCATTAGGAATGAAATCATGTTCAAGAGATATGAGTTAGACAGTCTTGCATATCAGAGTAGATAGGCAGATTAATGATGTGCTTATGTCCCAATGACAAATCACACCAAAAAAGACAAGCTTCTTCCTTCCTTCCTTCTTGACATTTTCCTATGAGACAGACTAAGTCTCAGGACATCTGTTAGAAACTCAAGAGGTTACTATGATTCTCTGGTTCTCCGGGGAGGCAGACAGTGTTTGATATGATGGGTAGAATGTTTGATTTATGCATGTGATGTGGTTTAACAGGGATCTGTGGGTCACTATGAAGACATTTGTAAGTGTATTCCCTTGGGCAACATGGCCAAACAAAAAAGTCAAGAGTATGACTTGAGGGGACTGAGGATACACCAGTGGTGTGGTTTGGACTATTACAGAGAGTACAGCACCAGCACCTTGTGGCACAGTGGTTAAATGCCTGTACTGCAGGTAAAACTGTGCTCATGACCTGGGGTTCAATCCCAGGTAGCAGGCTCATGGCTGACTCGGCCTTCCATCCTTCCGAGGTTGGCAAAATGAGTACCCAGCTTTCTGGGGGGTGGCAATGTGTAGCCTGCATACTGTAATTAAACTGTAAACCACCCAGAGACTACTTGAAGTGATATGGGGTGGTATATAAGCAGAACACTTTGCTTTCTAGGTGCAAGTCCCTTGGCAGATAAATGATAGTGATTTTCTCCCCTAGAAGGAATGGATCGACTGCTAAGGCTGGAAGCATTCTGTGTGGTTAGACTAATATTGGCATTTATTGTCCAAGAAAGAGAAAGAGAGTTTGCATTAGATATTTTGTGATTTCAAAACAGCTAAATGATTTTCAGAATTTTTTAAAATTTCCACAAATCACAGAAATTTAGAAAACAAGATCATGTCATTTTGTCCTTTTTTGAATGTTTCTTTTAGTTATGGAAATGGTTGTACTTTTTAAATGCCAATTTGTGCAGATATAAAATAGGGGTATATTAGAGTAGGGTCACTTTATCAAATTTATCTTAATTTTTTCAGAGCTAATGTCCAAGGAAAGGAGGTAAGTGTATTCCCTTGGGCAACAAAAATCCACTCCCCCCACCCCAAAACCATGTGGTTTGGATTGAAATAGACACCTGGAAATGTTACTGTTGTAATCAATGGGAAGTAAGAAAATAAAACCTGAATTGGTCATAACTGAAATAGTCTTGGAAAATTATCGAAACTTTTACAATGCAAACTATTTATTCTTATGTGTTAACGAAAATCAAAGGTGAAAAGAAAGAAGTCTACTAAGTTGATTCTATAGACAATATATAAATAAATACAATACCTGGGTGTGAGTCAAAAGAAGAAGCTGATATTTATCTGCTACTCTGACCTCCAGACTAGAGATGGGCGTGAAATATAGTGTTTCGTTTCATTTCGTTTCAGTCTTTATTTCATTTCATTCCATTAATAACAGATTTTTAAAAGAATTTTTGTCATTAAACAAAAGGATTTGTAAGGCTATAAATGATGGGGAGCTTTCCTTTTTTTATTTAACAGGGAGCCCATTGCCCTAAATCAAAGACCCTTCTTAAAACTTCCAATCAATTTGCTTTCAAACAAAGAACCCTCTGTAAACAAGCAGGAAAGCTAATGGCTAACTGCTGCATGGAGAGATCAGAGAGATAAGCTCAACAGCTGATCAGTGGGAGGAAGGAAAACATATTAAAAATAATCTTCTTGGTCCTACTTATTCAGGAAAGGAAAACAATCAGTCTAAACTTCAAATCAACTTGGAGATACAACGACAGCCAGCACAGGGAAGGGAAGGGTAGACCTCAGCTCCTGGCTAGCGGCAAGCAGGCAGATCAAGATTGGAGATAAGTAACAATTGAGGCACAGGAGGGGAGAAAGGAAAACACATCAATCAGTTTAAAAATAAGCCTCTTGTTCTCAAGACAGCTGGATCAAGAAATTTCTCAACACTAGGACAAATCATTTCATTTCTAAAACAAAAAATGGTATGTTGTTTCATTTCTTGACAACACAGTCTGTTTCGTTTCATAACTTGGTTTACAAAATGACAAAACAGTGTGTTATTTTTCATAAACTGCCCATCCCTACTCTAAACTGTATACAGTAGAAAAGAAAAAAACTTCTTCATGAGATGCAAGAACTACTGCTTCTTTCCTTAATTAAGGTTAAGATTAGGGTTAGGATTAAGGAAGTTTTCAGGTAAATATATTCTTTATTCCTTTGCAAACCTCTGATTCTAGAAATGATTAAAGGATTGTGGTTAAAATAAAAAAGAATTGTATTGTGTGCAGCATTAGGATGTACAGTGAGGTTAGCTATTATTTGGTGCTTTCTTGTGTGTGCACATAATGGACAATCCGTATTTTCCAGATCAGATTCCATTGTAATTGCTAAATGTTAGGTTTGCTCACAGGCAGCCAAGAGTCATGCTTTAAATATTGAGAAGCATGTGGAGGAGGGATTAATTGGTGAGATCACTGGCAAACGATGGACTGGCAGTTCACACCAAATTATCTATATTTCAAAGTCTCAGGACACAGCAGGAAAGAGTTATGCATGAATATGTTAGCCAGATATTAGTTAGGTTGATATTCTGCAAAATGATTTATTTTATTTATTTATTTTAGAGTATTTTTACCCGTCTTTCTCCTTGGAAAAGTATGTTGGTTGCATGCTAAAACAAGTACTGTATAGGTTGCAAAGAAAAAAGGAAGCTGCTAGGTGGGCTCCTTGAAAGCCAGATGGTCTTCATAGTGTAACTTTTTCAGAATCCTTAACTTCCAGAAATGTTGCACTGGAATAGAGCCTTATCCATCCACTTCAGGGATGCTGACTCTCCACCCCCACAAAGTCAAGGAAAAGTTTCTGAACACATCTCAAGCTGTGAGTGCTCCTGGTCAAAAATGGTCTGATTGGCTTGTCATTTTAATTGCTTTTGTTTTTGTATCCAGGCTTTTGAGCAGTGCAAAGCTCTGATAAGAATAAAGAAAGTATTCATGAAAATAATAATCAATGCATTAGAAGGCTGAAATTTCACAAGGAAACTTTTTTGAAATCCCAAACATGTGGATGTGCCTGTGATGATGACAGGCAAAGCACAATGTAGAATTAAGCATCTGATAGCCACTGTGCCATTGCTGCACAAAATAATTCATTCCCAATGTTATTTTTCTCTGGCAGAGTCTGTTAGTGGATTATTCTTATGTAGCTACGCACATAACATGCAATTACATCCCCTGTTGTGTCATTAAATCCAAGTGGTGGGTGGGCAAAAATGAGGATGTTATAATATAATCAAAAGAGAGAAACATATGACAATTAAAAAGGAAGAAGGGGAGAATGCATGGTTAATAGGGGTGTAGTTGGTAATACAAATGTATATTAGAATACTTCTAGCACCTAAAGGGTTAAGAATTGGTCCAGATATTAACACAGTGGAAGAAGCAAGGGTGGTGTACAAGACCTATGGCCATGTCTGAAATTATCAAAGGTGGAAAACTCCCAGGACTGGGGAAGGATGTTGTGGGTCTAGCCAGACCTCTAGGTGACACCAGAAGAGTTAGCCAGGGTGTGTTGTGATGATGCAAGATTGTGAGAACTTTAGTGAGAAGCACAGCAGCTTTATAACCAGGGGGACCTGAGGTTTGCTATCTGGACCATCTGCCTCCATGACCTGCCATGGCCCAAACCCACTGCCACCACTGCTAACCTCCCAAAGCAGGCTACTTCCCAAGGCCTGTGCAGCTGGAGGTGGACCACAGCAATACCAGAGTTGCAGCCACTACTAACCACCTATATCAGCTGGACTGAAGGCTGACACTACTCACATTAGGAGCCACAACACCATAGCCATTCAAACCTGCTGCAGCATGACCAGCCTTGCATACCTCCACGGTGTGCTAGAGCTTGTGTACCTTTGACAGCCTCCTGTTTAATGACTTTCTTATAAGTGCATCCTGTTGACTTCCTGCATATTTGTGTAAAGGACCACAGGCCACCCTGTTCCAGTTTAGTAAATGTTGGTGTAATGATGGAGATGGAAGCAGAGTTAGCTCCCAAATATATACTGGCCAATGAACAGCACCTCCCATTGGCCAGTACCATTACAACCAACTGAGATAGATTATGGGATAGGAGTAACAGAATAACAGAATGCTTCCCTTTGTGCCAGCCAGAACTTTTGAACAATGTGGTCTCAGGGTGTTGAGGGGGAAATGAGCCCTATATTAGCATGCAGCAAACTGATGAACATCCAGATACTTATGTCCCACAAAGTCTTGTGTGGTTGGCCCCCCAAGTGCCTCTAGTTAACCTAACTCCAGGCAGGCCTAACTGGTGATGTTGCTGAAGTGGCTTTAGTGCAAAATGGCTGCACAATTTTGATTAACATTTGGTGGCTCCAACCTGTTATCTTGAACACTGGTGGGGGAAATAAATGGGAGCAGTTGCTTGACAACCTCTACCTGATAGCACCACTGTTGGATATCTGGAAGCTGAATAATGGCAAATGGACTTCTTTCCTTATGAGATTTGAAATGTTTTGCTATTCATCCAAGCAGCTTCATCAGTCTGAGGAAAGTTAGTGGTGAAGCCTCTAATTTATAAAGTTCACCTTGATCTCACATCACTCTAATCTGAGTAGGCTTGTTGGCTGGGCAGTGGCCTGAATAAGCACCTTAAGGTGGACAATGACTTGGGGTGTGTGAAAGTCCCACCTATGCCACTCTTCCCAACACCCATTCAGTATGGGGCATTAGCTGTGGCCTTGCTGGTGGAGGCATGAAATGCTTCTGATTTGTCTGGGGATCAATGAAAGCTCAGTGTGATGAGTGGCAGACAGATTGTGCCTCTGTTCAGAGAGGGATTTTCAATACGCACATTAATGGCTTCCCTGACCCCTCTCTCAAGCCACCTATCTTCTCTAATACATGTACATCCTCATCTTTGAATGAGTGTCCTTTGTCTTTTAAATGAACCACTTCTGGATGCAGAGTGAGGTATGCTGCTGGATCCAAGGGCCATTGATAAATGGTAGGGTAATCCTTAAGAGTGGCTGGCTCACCCTTTCCCTATTTAGGAGCTTAGACTGGAAACAACTAAATTTAAAGTGAAGAGGGAGTTCACTTGACTCCATAAGTCAACTCTATGTAAAGGTTCTTCAGAGTAGATTCAGAATTCACAATTCAGTACTCCGCAAGTTCTGTCTTGTATCCCTAGCCTATAATATTTTCTTAGAAGTCAAGTGTTCCATGTCTCTGAGAACACAAAGTCTGTGTTTTTCTATCTTTCCTTTCTTCTTTTCTCTCCCTCTCTCTGTCCCTAGGATCCTTTGCATTGTTTCCTCTTCAAACACTTAACGGATATACGACTCAAACATGATAGGGCTATGGGCCAGGATTTTGTCTTGTGCAACCTGACTGGTGGCATTAATTTGGCCACAAAATAGCCCAAAAATTACAATTTATTTATTTATTTATTTTGAGACCAGGTTGTGGGAATATATGGCCACCAGGAATCTATATGGCCTACTTTCAATTTGGGTGCTATAGGTTTGATTAGATTTGAGAGGCGGGGTGACTCCATTGGCTATTTACTCTGCAATTTGAAATCAGAGAATCATAGAATCATAGAGTTGGAAGAGACCTCAATGGCCATCCAGTCAAACCCCCTGCCATGCAGTAACCCCCACCACAGGGCTCCCGACATATTCCCATCTAGCCTCTGCTTAAAATCCTTCAAAGAAGGAGACTCGACCACCCTCCATGGCAGCATATTCCACTGCCAAACAGCTCTAACAGTCAGGAAGTTCTTCCTAATGTTTAAATGGAATCACTTTTTCTGTTGTTTGAAACCATTGCCCCAAGTCCTAGTCTATGAAGCCATTGAAAACAAACTAGTCTTCTCTTCAATATGACATCCTTCAAATATTTAAACATAGCTATCATATCCCTCCTCAGCCCCCCTTTTTTGGTAAGGCTAAATATTCCCAGCTCATAAATAAGAAAGTTCTTCCAGAACTTTAACCATCCTGGTCGCTCTTCTCTAGACCTGTTCAAGGTTGTCATCATCCTTTTTAAATTCAGGTGTGCAGAACTGGGCGCAGAACTCCAGGTGGTGTCTGAACAGAGTAGAATAGAGTGGTACTATATCACTCCCCTTGATCTAAACACTATGCTTCTGTTGATGCAACCAAGAATCACATTGACTTTCTTGGCCGCTGTGCCACTCTGCTGACTCGTGTTCAATTTGTGGTCCACCCAGACTCCCAGGTCCCTTTCACATGTACTATTTTTCAGCCAGGTGCCTCCCATCCTATATCAATGCAATTCATTTTTTATCTAGATGCAGCACCCTACATTTCCCTCTGTTGAAATCCATTCCGCTAGCTTTGGCCCAGCACTCTAATCTGTCAAGGTCACTTTGAATTTTAATCCTATCCTCTAGGGAATTAGCAACCCCTCCCAATTTGGTATCATCGGCAAATTTAATCAGCATACTCTCTATTCCATCCTCCAAGTCATTAATAAAGATATTAAATAGCACTGGACCCAGAACCCTGGGTCACCCCCCTGCTCATGTCTCTCCAAGCTGAAGAGAAGCCATTTATGATCACCCTTTGGGTGTGACCAGTCAACCATTTACAAATCCACCTAACAGTAGCACTAACTATTCCACATTCTACTAACTTCTTTGCAAGTATACCATGGGGAACCTTATTGAAGGCCTTACTGAAATCTAGATAAGCAGTATCCACAGTGTTCCCCTCATCCATTAGGCCTGTAATTCTATCAAAGAAAAGAGATCAAATTAGTCTGGCATGACTTGTTTTTAAGAAACCTGTGTTGACTTCTCGTAATCGATTTGGCACAGATAAATCTGAGTTAAAATCTGGTGACTTCCTGATGTAAAGCTTAATGTAGGAAACCTCATTATGGAATCATCTCTTTTTTTATTGGCAATCATCTTTTTTTTTGTTCAACCAGAAAGGATGGTTTCACTGTGCTCTGAGTAGCTTGTTGTTACTTTGTCTGCTTTCTGCACCATGTTGTCACCTGATCCAAAGATAAAGGGATGCTCACACAAATAGTCCCCCTGAACTGAAATCATGTTGTCTGTATGAAACAAACAAACAAAACATTCAAGGCAGTGCTGGAGCAATGTATCAATAGGTCACTACAATTTTTTTTAAAATAGGAAAGATAGAAATTTATCCTTAGCACTGGGTGTTGTGGTGCAGTGGTTAAACTATTGTGCCAAAACTTTGCTTAGGACCTGGGTTTCAATTCCAGGTAGCTGGCTAAAGATTGGCTCAGCTATCTATCCTTCTGAGGTTGGTAAAATGACTGCCCAGCTCACTGGGGAGCCAATGTGTAGCTTGTATAACTAAACTGTAAATGACCCAGAGAGTGCTTTAAGTGCTGTGGGGTGGTATATAATTAGTACACACTGTGTTTTATCAAATGTACAGCTTTTGCCTTTGCCTTGCAAACATGGCCCTCTTCCTCTGATGATTCCTGAAAAGTGTTTGATGGATGGATGGCTACAGTGCTTTCACTCACATAAAGCTAGGTTTACAGAGATGCACCAACGAATGCCTTGTGCAGAGCAGCCTCATTTGCTGTGCTTCCTTCTTCCAGAAGGAGATTTCATTCAAATGAACATTTATAAATATATGTGAATGTGACACTGTGGTGAAATGTGAACCCAAATGGTTGCATACCCAACTAACACGAACCCCATCTTAACACCCAGAGCTAAGTGACTGGAGAAAACTAGCCAGGCTGCGGCTAGTTGCCTGACAATGTTGTACACGTACTCTCCAAAGGTCTTTCTCTTTATCAATAGCAGAGCTCTAATATAACAGAACCTTAATGCAGCTTTTCAAGACAAATGTGATTAGCATGTTCATGCATACCTTTTGCAAGGCTTTTGCCTTTCTACAGCTTCCATTAGACTATGTGGAAACAACTGGCTGAATGTCTGTTCGACATCCTCAGCATTCAGGACAATAGAGAATTAAAGAGGATGTTGGAGTTGATGAGCAAAAGATACGTATTCCCTTGGGCTCCTTGGCTTTCTTGTTTTAATGAGTGGTTTTGATTAAAGTGGAAGGGGGAGGGATCCGAAATACGAGAGGCTCCCACAGATCTCAGAGATTTCTCAAGGAAGCCAGGAAACATCAGCTGCCCTTCTGAATGTTTAGATCATTTGCAGAGTGCTTTCTTTGGGGCAAATGCTTACATCTGGCTTCAAACTCCTGCCAGCCAGAAGGGATTTTTAAAAAAATGTTTTGTTTTAAAGGCAACCTATTTGTGCGTGATTGTTTTTTTAAAAAATAGCATGTACTAAAAGAGCTTTGCAAAAACCTGACCCATTTGCTCAGGAAAGAATGTTGAATGAGGAGTGGCCAAATAGGTACTCTTGTAGGATGTTTAAGCTACTGGTTTCAGATTTAAATGAACAGAGAAGAAAAGTGTGAGATATCAAAGCACAGTTTAAAAACAGCTTTCCTCTTCATTTTACAGTTCAGCCTGTACATGTCTGGAGCTGAATGTGAACATTGTGGACTGACTGACTACTCCCTAGGTAGGTGACTTAAAAAACATGGTAGCTATGTTGGCCTCCATACCCCATTGGCAGTCAAATTACAAGTAGAGATGGGCATGAAACAGAAAAATGGCGTTTTGGTTTTTCGTTTGTTGTTGAGAGGTCTGTTTTGGTTCGTTTCCATTTGTCGGGAATTTTTTGAAAAATTTCATTACCGTTTTTTCATTTTTTTGTTTGTCATTTCTACCCGCTTTTTGCACGATTTTTAAAGCATTTCCGTGCGTGGGCATCCCCCAACGCCCCAGACCAGAGGGAAAACACTAAAAAAAATGGATGCTGGCAGAGACACAGTATGGACTAGGTTCGCAGGGAGGCTGCAAAGGCAGCGGCGGGCGTTGCCCAGGGTGCAAGGCAGCCGCAGAGTGACTGCACTGTGGGGCAGGGGAGGGTACTCACTGAGAGGTACGCAGCACGCACGCACACAGGGAGGCTGCAGGACTGAAGCTAGAGTCGCAGAGACAGCAATCCCACCCTAACTCCCACCAGAGACTGCAAGGAGGACGGGGGCTGCCAGAGCTTTTTATGCCCTCTGTGGCTGCCAGACCTGCCCGCCCAGTCTGCAACCTGGGCATGCTGTTGGTTGAACATGATCCCACATCACATGGCTTGCCTGCCTCCATTTTGTGGTTGGTAGCGACATCCATTTTAAGGGGAAAAGAAAAATACATCGTGATGGGAGAAGACAAAAACAAATGTTTTAAGGACCCTAATCCCCCTGATAGGTATTATCAGACAATATAAATAATTATCTCTGCGTTTTTACAGATGTCCAGGGCGTTTTTTATCATTTGAAACAGGTCATTTCATTGCGCGTCACCATTAACGGAAACGAAACATAACAACCACAATTTTCGTGGTTCTGTTTGTTTCGTTTCATTTTCATCACAATTTTCGTTTGTCATTTCATTACGTAACGGAAACGACAAACGGTAACGGAAACGAAAAAATGTTCGTTCCGGGCCCATCTCTAATTACAAGAGTAGCCGCTGGATTTCCTTTTGCATGTGTAGTTGTCCATGAAATTCAGTGGCAACCATGGCAGCTCTCTGTGGTGCCTAAAGGTGCTGGAGGATCCTTGTACACCACCAAGCTGCTCTGGTGAAGCAGGAATTTGACATGCCAATAAACAGACAGATGAGGAGGTTTGCCAGAAATAGGGTGAGAGCAAGACAACAGCAACAGTGAATAATACCGATAAATCAAGCAACTCAAATTAACGGAAACATAATCTAGACCTGGTAGGCAGTCAATACCTTTATTAGGATCAAGAATGTGGAATTAAACAAAATATTAGTTTTAGAACATGATGTAGTAGTGCAGTTTAAGAGGCCGACACTTCTGATTTTGGCCATAGGACTTGAGGGATACCAGGTCAAAAAGGTCAATGCTTGCAAAAACAGCCTGGTGGCAACAATATGTAAGCTGTGGGCCACATATTGGCCACTCTGGACCTTTCCAACAGTGTGTCCTCAGCCAGAATTGATTTGATGCCACACAATTATTGTTATTGTTGTTGTTTTAAAAACAGGACACAACCCCACCAGCTGTCAAGTACATGACCATGATGAAATCTCCCAGGTTGTATTCTGTCTATCGGCTTTCTATTGTGGCCTGCTGTTCAGTTGAGAGCCTGTCAGCCTATTTTCTGAGGTCTATGAAGGCAGTGAAAACACACATATTCTTTGTGTTTGCCTGAGAGGATATATACCAAACTAGACCAACATTCCTCACTCATCTACAACCATCCTGACTGAGGAGAAAGGGCAGGGAAAACCTAACTTCTTTGGTCTCCAGCAAACTGGGAGATCCTGTCCAAGCCAGATGACTGATCCCGTGCTTACAAAAAAAGCTCTCCCAAGTGACAATTTGACATCTAACTGTAAAAGTGCTTTTAAGGTAGACTGTGATTGATCAGAATATGGGCACTAGATTTATTTGCCATTCCGATTGCTGAAATATTGTGTGATTACATAGCTGGAGTGGAAAGGTGTAAGAGTAGGTAATCCAGCAAAGAGAAAATCAGGTAAAGATGTCTTCCAATGTCTCCCAGATTTGTTAAATCTTTCTTTTTAAAGATGCAGTTTCTTGAAAGTAACAGGAATGGATTTTTGCTGGATATTGCAGCCAAAGACTTCCAGGTGAAAGCTTCCAATTGGGCATCAACTGCCATTCCACAAAAGCAGCAGTAGGAACAAACTCCAGCAGAGAAGGTAATTTTGAAAAGTTTCTGCAACAAATTAAATAAATCTTTTTAAAAGAGATTCTTACTCATTAAAGAGAAGAGACATTGTGTTCTAAAGCTAAGTTTGGATTATAAATGTTTGCAAATCCAATAGTACCAAATGGTAGAAAAGGGATTAGGTAACACCATGTGGAAGAACCTGGAGTGGAAACTTCAAGACGTATGGCTTTTCATGGTGCATGCATGTACTTGTATGTACCTCTCTCTGGCCTCTGTAGAAGTTTTCAATTTTAAGGGCTTCTCATTTTTAAAACTTCTGCCACAGGTGACAAAATTCTATCTGAATTAATGGATTTTTTTAAGAAAGAAGAAGAAATAGAAAAGTGCACACGAAAAGAAGATCTTCTCTCTCAAATCAAACCACTTCCAGCTCTTTAAAAAGCAATTCTTTCTCAAATCACTTCAGCTCTTAGAAAAAGGCACTGTCTATTTCCCATCTCCACGTTGGCCTAAAAGTTATTTCCAGGGCTGAACGCAGAGATGAATTGTGTGGGGGTGGTTTCTTCTCCCCAATTTGGAACTGTAGTGCGACTATACATTATAGACACACTTTCCCCCACACACATTGATAAGGGATGGATGTGACTTTCAAGCATAGTCCGATGACTAAAAGTGATAAACACGAATAAAGCTAAGGGAAAAAAGAAGAAGGAAATTCTCACTTAATGTAGCCGGCTGGTAAGACAGCCATCCTATCCCTTGATAGTGCAGTTCCTGTTCTACCTCATTTGCCACCACAATCTTCCATAAACCAAAGGGAATACAACAAGCCTAATGTAGCATGAGGATTTAGTCAGGGTTAACCCAGCGGAGGAGATTTACAACAACCCTTGACAACAGGGGGGCTTAGTGAGCGCACGCACGCATGCACGCGCACACACACACATGCATACACACACACACCCCAAACCATACCACAGCTACAGTCTTTCCTTGCTTTCCTCTGTTTGTCTCTCTCTCACCACACACCTACACAGAGATAAACATAAACACACAAGCAGGCATACACATATGTTGAGGGTGCACTTGAAGTCTCTTTTTTCCTCATTAAAAGTGCCAAGATGCATGTCAAATGCCTGAAGCAGTCTCTGGCTTTTATAGTTTTATTATGGGACTATTACGATTTGTCTAATTTATTTTCTTTCTTTTTGTGGTGGGGTGGAGGAAGACAGGGCCAGTGCTTCTATTGCCAGTGTTTATCTGCAGTAGTGACAATCTCTTGGGCCTCGTTTGAGGGAGTATAATATTAAAGAGGTGCATCCTTGTCTCCTTTCCTGGCCTCCCCACCTCCAGTAGGAAAAAATTACTAACCACAGTACTTAATATGGGAAGATTGGGAAATAATCCCCTCTCTTTCCAACTATAGCAGGTTTAGACCACCTGAGGACAACATCTTACTGAAATGTGAAGTATTGGGTGTAGTCTCTTGATGCCATTATTGCTAATGAATTAAAGCTTAACGCCTTTGCAGTGCTGGGACTGAGGCCCCGGTCCCACGCCCCTTTAAAAGCAGTTTAAATTACCAGATAAACTGTGTCTAAAAATGCCGTCCCCATGGCCACCGGGCTTTTTGAAAACAAAGAAAAAAGAAAAACCGGTAATGCTTCCTTAAGCGAGGTTTCTGTGACTCACCCAAGAGGTAGGGAAATTGTTGCCTCACTTTGAAAATCCAGCTTTTAAGGAGGCAGATGCCGTGGGACCACACAGATGATCCGGGTTTCTTTTTCTTTCTTTTTTCATAGCACCAACCGGCTGTTCCTGGGGCCAATGGGCTATTTTTTAAAATTGCTTTTCATCTTCGGAGAAACAGGAAGCTCTATCTGGTCCTACAAGTTTTAATTTCCCCCAGCCAAGTGGTCTGTTTTTTTCAAATGCTAGCACCACCTGCTGGCCAAGGGGGCTGAACTGCACTTTAAAATAATAATAATAATAATAATAATAATAATAATAATAATAATAATAATAATAATAATAATAATAATAATAATAATAATAAAATAAGAATAAGAATAAAACAGCTTTTGACATGTGAACTCCTGTCCCACTTATTCAATCACGTGATGGGATTAAGAGGAAAAGCCGGACCTTCAGAAGATCAGGATCGAAACCCAGGTGTGACCACGGCCTAAGAGATAACATTAAGTTACTGCTAAATCAGAATGAGCAACCAGACTAATATATTGCTTTTAAATGTATTTACATTTACATGTACAAGTGAATTTTGCAAATGATAAAGCATGAAGATAACAACATATTTATGTTTTTTGCTTCCAGCACTTGGCATTCAAGGTACAGTGGTACCTTGTATAAAGGAATTAATTCATTCCAAACGAAATTATGTTTAGCAAATTTTCCTTTATACAGATTCCCATAGGAATCCATTGAAAATGGAGTAATCCCATTTTTATGTTGTACGGATTTTCCCCATTGGTGATTATGTTAAGCAAATTTCCCTATCTCCAAATTTTTTATGTTGTACAGATTTTATATTATACAAGCTGTTTGTTATACAAGGGTCCACTGTACTTTGAATGTAGGAACACAGAAACACAAGTATTTTATTCAGAGAATCAGTCTCTCTAGTCCTACACAGTCACCCTGATTAATGTCAATGGGTCTTCAAGGTTTGGGGCAAGTTTCTTTCATCCAAGCTTCCTCTATTTTGTCTTCCTTTTGTAATGGCCAAACACACTGGTGGGAAAGTTTCAGCACATCGTCTGAACAAGTATTCAAGCTGTTTTCCCATGTGCTGCCTTACAAAAGTCACAAGTACCCTGTGAGGCCAATTGGTATTGTTATTTCCCCATGTTGCAGATGCATGAAATGGAGGCTGATGGTACTTCACTCTAAGTCACCAAGTTAGTTAATGACAGAGGAAACAATTTTTAAAAAATATGCAATGGAAATTTACTGATCCAAGGCATGTGGATGGCAGGAGTACCTTCTGCAAGCGATTTTAGGGAACCCCTTGAAATTTGGAAAAGTTTGGGGCTCAGGGGATGGAGTTATTAAGCTCTAAAGCGGTGGTCCCCAACCCCGGGTCTGCGGACCGGTGCCGGTCCGTGGACCGGTCAGCACCGGGCCGCCTGGGGAGGCTGGGGAGGCTCCTCCCCTTTTCCTCCACCCTCCTCCTCCTCCTCCTCTTCTCTCCTGGGGGTGGCCAGTGGAGGAGGAAGGCTGGAGGAGCGCAGGAGGAGCCGCCGCCGCCGCCTTTGCCTTTGCCTCCCTCCTCCCCTCCCCTCCCCTCCTCCCGGGCCGGCCAGCCGGCGACTCCGCCCCAAAATGCTGGCGCCCCGGTGGCGTTGGCGGCAGCCGCTTGGGCTCCGCCAGGAGGGACACGGCGGCGTTGGTGGCGGCCCAGAAGACCGGGCTCTCCTTGGTCCGTTGCTCTCCTCTGGGGAAGAGGAGGCGGAGGCGCCCATCCTCCTCCTCCTCCCCCCGGGATCCCGCTGCTGGCGCCCCGCTCGCTTTCCCCGGCGGAGGAGGAGGCCCATGGTGGCGGCGGCGGCGGCAGCAGGAGCAAGCGTGGCGCCAGCAGCGAGACCCACGCGCGGCACCTGCCCGGCCATGCCGGGAAGCGCCCTCGCGGCACCGACGAGCCGCCGCCGCCTCCTCCTGCTCTGGTTCCTCCTCCTCCTCCTCCTCCTCCCGCCGCCACCGAAGGAGCAGCAGCGAGGGCAATTGCGGAGGGGTGGCAGCGGCGGCGGCGGCGGGACGGGGGCGATTGCGGCGGCGGCGGCGGCGGGGCGATTGTGGGGGGTGGCTGCTGCTGCTCCTCCGGCGGCGACGGGAGGAGGAGGAGGAGGAGGAGGAGGAGGAGGAGGAGGAGGAACAGGAGCAGGAGGCGGCGGCGGCGCTCGTCGGTGCCGCGAGGGCGCTTCCCGGCGTGGCCGGGCAGGTGCCACGCGCGCGCGGGGCGCCGGGGCCAGGAGCCGCGCGGGGTCTCGCTGCTGGCGCCCCACTCGCTTTCCCGGGCGAAGGAGGAGGCCCATGGCGGCGGCGGCAGCAGGAACAAGCGGGGCGCCAGCAGCGAGACCCACGCACGGCTCCCGGCCCCGGCGCCGGAGGAGGAGGCGGGGTCCCGCCTGCCCAGGAGCCCCAGGTTCCCCCCCACCCTGCCCGTGTGGGGGGGGAGTGGCACACCCGACGCCCCAAGCCAGTGAGTGCCACCGCCACCGCCGCTCTCGTGCCTCCCCCTCCTCCTTCCCTCCCATCCTTTGCTCCTCCCCTTTTGCTTCCCCACCGGACCCCCCTTTCGCATTCTCCCCCCCTCCCCACCCCCACCCCCAGCTTCGGGCCACAGAAAAATTTTCAAAAATTTCCCGGTCCGCGGGGACAAAAAGGTTGGGGAGCACTGCTCTAAAGGACGTGTGGGATTGCTTAATTGAAGGAATGTGTCCATCACACTTTACTAATTATAGAGTTAATTTACAGCTTCCTGTCTCTATGGTAAAGCTCAATCCACACTCCTTCAATTGCACCCCACACTTCCTTTGAAGCTTAATAGGAAAACCTGAGACCCAAACCTTTCCAAATTTCAAGGGATTACAGGGGAGATCTTGAGAAATCTCCCCCGCCATTTCCTCTAGAACAAATTGTTTCATTTTAGAGGAGAAAAATGGTGTTTCATTTTTTAACAAAATGCTGGCTGGCATTTTGTTTAATTTTGAAATGTTTTGTAGCCTTACAACCCAACAAAACAGCATGTCAATTTTCGTAAAGTGCCCATCCCTAATTATAATATAAGAGGCCTTTGTTATCTCTTGTCTAGGATCTTCTTTCTCTTTTGCTAAGTAGCACTCTTTAGAGGTTTTGGACACATGGTGGTGGAAAATGCTCATAAATGTGTCGTATAGTGTTTCCTGCATGCAGCACTGCCAAAGGGAGTCCAGTAACACATGTTCCCTTCCAAGCAGCATCATTCCTTTAGCACTTGATGATCGCTGGCAGGCTGTAAAGCATAATAAGGAAATCCAAACAGACAGTACGGGCAGGAGGGGCAGGATCTCCGTTCTCTGAGTCATCTTTTGGGAGAGTGGCGGCTGCAAATAACAATGAAGCTGAGATATTGCCACTGCACATGGCATGTAAGAGAAGTTGGCAGCCAAGAGGCAGGAACTGTTCTCACTTGGATGGGAACAAGGGGAAATGGTGGACCTCCTCACAACCTGGGCTGAAGGTCGCCGCAGTATCCTTTTCCCATTGTCATTCCTGGAGCTGCTCCTCTTGTCCTTCCTCTGCTAACCTTTTGAATGCAGAAAGTGAGTGCTTCCTGTTCCTACAATCTGGACACTAGCTGATTTAGCCAGTCTAGACTGGGTGGGAAGGAGGATCTAATTCAGCCAGTTTAAACCTTCATTTTTTAAAGGGGCAGGAAGAATGGCTTCCAGTCCCAGCTGTTTATTTGCGATCCTATTTCTGTCTTTCAAGCTGGCATTTTGTATGATTCGCTTCATCTGGAAAAAGTTTGTTCAGAGGGCAATAACCCTCAGAATCTCTCAGGCAGCCTGCTTCTTCATTTGGCTATCTCTCTCTCCTCCTGCTTTGATCCAGTAACTGACCAGTATATAACATTTAGCACAAGGCAGAAATATACTATATGGCAGCATGGCAATAAGTAGTAGTATGCAGGGGAGAGAAGTTATCTCTATCTGGGCTGGTCAATGCAACATTAGTGTTGCTTCCCTTTAAGGTTAACTTTAAAACCCCACATGTACAGCACAAAATGATTGATTGTTAGGCCAGATGCAAATCAGCCATCATGTGCTTCAAGTTTTTAAGTCTATACAACAGAGAAAGTTTTCAAATGTCAGAAGATTTGCACATAGTTAGGTGACACAGTTAGGTGAAACCTAACAAAATTACATCAGCAGCAGTGTGGTGAGTCTTACATCCAAGCAAATAGCATTCAGCATTTTGCATTACTGTTTTTGTCACTCCCCTTTGCCTGTTGCACAGCACGCATGTGAACGTGCTTTGTAAATAGCACTTCCAGCTTTCCACACTTTTTCTTAATGCTACTTGCAGTTTTATATTGTGCACATGGAACTGTATCACAAGATTCCAGCCATTTTGAGTAAAACCATTTCGGCAGTTACTTCACGTCCTACTTCGTTCTGTGATTATGTTCGTTCCATGACAGCGTTGTTTGCGGTCACGTGGTTTTGTCCCTGTTCAATCCCTGTTTTCATATCCCCATGGGCATGATTAATTGTCTCGTGACAACTGTTACTTCATGTCCTTGTTTCGTGACAACTACTGGATTTCCCTGGCTTTGTTTAGCCTTTTTTTAAAATTGCCAGGCTTCCATTTTTCGATATTTCAAATCCCTGCTTTCGGGAAGCCCAGCAGGAGGAGCCGGTTGAGCCCTCACCACTTGCCATGGGCGAGCAGCGGCGGCAGCAGCGTGGGTGGTGGGCGAGACACCCACACCCTGAAATCAGCAGTCTGCGGGCTGGCAGGTGAGCAGGCAAGGAGATGTCAGCCTCACCTCCGGGACCCAAGGAGGACGGGCCTACACCTGACAGTGGCTCTCCGCCTGTCCCTTCAAGAGCCGCCTTCTTCTGCAGGGACAGGCGGGCAGCCGAACCTGGCCTGGAACAGGAGTTCCAGTCGGCTTTCTCAGTTGTCAGAGTATTCCTAGTGAAAGGGGGAAACAGCCATTGTCGTTACTTCATGTCCCTTGTCTCGGAACAGGAATTGGGAACAAAGCGTGACAACAGAATTCCCCAGCCCAGGGGCAGGTATGGCTCATCATGTTCTGTTCCTGGTTCAGGGGGCGTGATTGGGACTAGATTCTGCTGTCACACTATGGACATGAAGTAACCCTTTTTCGTACCAGTCCCAAGTGGGACAGCAAAGAGGGATGAGAAAGACGTGAAGTAACAGCCTTAGTTGATGATACCAAATGGGCTGGATTGGGGTTCAGTTCATTCTTTGGTTTGGGAATCCTGTTTTGCCAGAAGAAAATAAAGTACTGAGCTTCCCCCCTCTTTATTCTTTGTTTTTAGAAAAATCAAAGCTCCACCCCTTCCTATTGCTCCTGTTGCCCCCTTACCAAGCCCTACCACCTCCTCTTCTTTGTCTTCCACTGCTTCCATCTTTCAAGACAGCTGCAATTTCTCTTCTGAGATCCAATCCAGCAGTCTCAGCACATGTGCACAGCTATCAGCTGAAGAGATGAAGACATTAGATTTACCTTCTGCAAGCATCAACTGGTCACTGTGGGTAAATCAAATCACAAACTGGTTTGTTTCTTCGGGATTTGTAGGTGTTTTGGGGTCCATAGATAGAAAGAAAAACCACAAACTGCTCAGATTCATATTTTTTCAGTTCATACCCATCTTTAAAGAGCCATGGGATGGGAGAGGGAAAACTGAAAATCATAAAATTGTCCCTGTGAATGTGTTAAACTCAGTGGGCATTTATTCAACCTAGATTATTGATATCCCATTTAATTGTTTTTACTTTTATTAGGAATACAGTATGTCTCCTGTGTATTTTTATCATGGGAGTGTTCAAGGAGTGTTTTCCAGGTTTCAGACAATACAAAGACAGTTATGTTGCTGATTTCCCATGCACACCCTTGAAGTCCTGAAATCTCAGACTTTCAATGTACAACGTAGCTATGCATGAACACACTTTTGACTAATCTCAGCACATAAACACTCGGGGGCTCCAGACGCTTGGAGAAATAAACACACTGACTCAGTATTAATATTTTATTGCAGCACACTAAAGTTAAACCTCCCTGATCCAGAGTGACCTGCAACCACTCAAGAAAATGTTTCTGTTCTTTTTTAAATAATTTAGCTCTTTATGAGGGAACAAACTAAAGCAGGACTGGTCCCCAGCATGGCACACATAACGCAGATAAGCCATGCAACTCTAGCTACAGCAATGTTTGTTGTTTACAGAGATGCTACTTTTAGAGGGTTAATGGAGAACTCCTGGCTATTTTGGGGGGACTGGAGGGGCAAGGGAGAGATTATAGAGATTGTGTAATAACGTATGTACTTATAGGAAGAAAATGCTGCAAATAGTTAATGAAATTCATCCTAAAAAAGATTGCCTGTTAGTGATCATCAGGGACAGTTACAGCAACAGCAAGTTGTAGGTAAAGTTAAAATCCAGTACAATTTCAAACAAAATCTAACCACATATTTTACTATCACACACACAAAAATCTGAACAAATCCACAGATATTTTTTCTTATCTCATTTAATATCTGTGTATAAAATTTATTAATATACTGTACTTGAACACAGCTGTTAAGTATTAGCAGTATTAGATTAAGGTTTTTGTGTTTTTGTTTTGTTTTTTATTTTTTGCTCTCTTGTGTTTAGAAGTGTTAATCTTGGCTCTGGTCAAGGATTCTGGGAGTTGAAGTCTCTGGGGGGCCAAAAATGGGGTAGCACTGGGCCACTGTATGCAGGTGAACTCTCAACAACCAGGTGGCGTGGCTGAAAGGAAAACACTCTGCTATGATTTCCTTCCATTTGAATCCTAGGTAGCAGATCCGACTCAGTAGTTTTATGCTGCGAGACCATGCTGTTTGACAATACATAACTCATTGAAATACACAGAGGCCCTTCATTTCACATTTGCCATGACTGCTACAATGAATGATCATTCTGTCACTTGCAAGAATGGGATTTAACAGATCCAATAATAACCCTTGCTCTTTGCTCAGTTAGTCTCCCTGAAAATTTTCCAGCTCTCCCAAATCCCGAATTTGCAGTTTTCTATTTTTACAAAATTGACATATTCACTAGGATCAACTTTGAAATCAGAAAATACTCTTTCAGGTTCTCCAGAATTCATCATGGAGCCTAAACGATAAAAATGGGGAAAGATGAATAAGACTTCTTGTTCAAGATGTTTTTGGAAGTAGGTGGATTTGGAGGTTCACATAACCCAGAAAAAGGGATGCATGGTTGATTCATTAAAAAAAGCATTGCCCATTGTGATCCTAGATATTGTTCCACTCTTGTGGATAAGGACAGCCTTTTTGTTTCTTTTTTAAGGATTTGTGTCCTGTCAATTTACATAGATCTCTGTGGGTTTTGGTTCACACTGGGCTCATTCTCCTTCCCTTCTTTACTCTGTTTGCTATTTTTACAATTTCCTTGCAGAAGAGAGATGGCATCAATAACTGCTGACTTATTTCCAACTCCTCTGTTCTGTAACTCTTGCCTAAGAAGGCATGCCAACTGGCCCCACAGTGGCAAATATTGTGCCCAATGACAGTGCCAGAGAAGAAAGCTGGACTCAGGGATGGGCCAAGATATAAACTGGTGTGCAGTAAAGATATTAAATGCTAGCACATGTAACTAAAGAGTCCCCAACAGAGAAAAGATCTTCCACAGTTTTGCACCAACAATGGAATTTTGCATGAGTAACACTTTTCCAAGTGCTGTGCCTTTAATCACATTCATTTGATTTCAGTGTGGCCTAAGTAAAAACACTGTCTCATAAGCTTTCTGTATTTAAAGAATGTCCAGAAATCAGTTCTAGATATGTGTGCATGTGCAAATGCACAGTGAAACTAGCATTGTCAGGTCAGGAGCTTTTTTCCTCTGATATTTCAGGTCCAAAGCTTGCAAGAACAGCTGGATCTCTGTCTGTGAAGCCAGAGGTTAGGAATTCAATTCCTTACCTCCCTGACAGGGGCTGGACACAATGATCCATAGGATCCCCTCTGCAGTTCAAATATTATTATTACTATAGAGTGGTTCCTTATGATATCATAGAACATGATTCCTTGTGCAGCAAAAGCAATTCTCTCTCTCTCTCTCTCTCTCTCTCTCTCTCTCTCTCTCTCTCTCTCTCTCTCTGCACCATGCAAATGAAATCAGATAATGTGGATTTGATACAGTACCATGTAAACAAACATTACAGGTGCAACATATGTAAGAATATTCTTGTGTTGAGCTTTTGAGCCTTGACATCAGTTGGAGCATGGAAGAGATAGGAATCAAACTGCTTCAGCACTTGATTGTTTATTAAGCTTACTTGGTGATTTAGCTCCCCATGAGGAGAACCAGAGAAAAAGACCTGGCAGCCTTCATCCCACAATACAAAATGTGCACATTAGCTCTAAAAGATAAAGGTACTTAATATCAACCCTGAAAAATATACATGCAGAATATCTGTTTTTACTTTCATTGTACACTTGGATAAATAAAATCCTGCAGCATCTGGAACATGGGTTTAAGAGAAGATGAGGGAACTGTGACTCTCACCAAAGGTCTATGATTACTGACTTTTCTGGTGGGACCCAAGGGAAGATGGAGTCCAACAAGAGATGGGCAGCTACATGCTCCCCATCTTGAATGAGCATGAACTGTGGGGGTGACAGACAATGATCAGACCTCCTTCTCCAATTAATGGCATAGATATATGCTTGTAGTTCTTGGTTGAAACAGATATTCATTCTTAGTCCTGTTGCTCCTTCTCTTCATTATCCCAGCAACCTCTAACATGATCCCTTCACATCTTCAGGGGCTGCTCGTGAGCCAAAGCTTCAAGCATTGGCTTAACCCTAACCCTAACCCTAACCCATCACCTAACTAGCCAAGATGAAAGATATGCAAATCCCATGCAAAATAGTGCACGGTATGCCAAACCGATATAGAACACTTTCACACATGTGACTCCCTTAAATGTCCACAGTTGGATGTTAAGGCCATTTATACCCTGGAGAAGTGTCGATTCTTTTGTCCAGGATCTGAGACCTGTCCCAGGCAAACAGGGAAACTGTGCTTTGTGATAAGTAGAATACCAAATAAATGTGAATCTTTAATTGGGCATATGGCTCTTGCTCCTTCATGAAATGTGCATAATCATCCCATTCTGACCCATGGAAAACTGAAGACAATACAGATGCTCTGCGTTGACTTCAGATGCACAACACCAGGCCCTACATGAACTTTGCCTGCAGGAGTTTCTTTTCTGAATCATTCTCTGCATATAATAATATCTTGCAGCACACACATACACCAAATCTCTCTTTGGCTGTAAAAGTATTAAAAAAGATGACTCCTGTGAGTCCAGCTGTGCGGGGAGAATTCCTGACTAATTTTTATAAATACCTCTGGTGTCTCACCAGTAACTGGCAGACACAGCAGTCATTTGCATGGACAAATGTTTCCTAAGTACCATACTTAGATCTTTAATCTTCTCTGCTTTCCAGTTAAGTAATGTTTGGGCTTCAGCTTGGCCAGGATGAAAGGGCAGGCCATTAACTGTCTTGCATATTGCACGAGGACGTGCACTCTGATTTTTTTTCAACCCCCTACAAAACCAGAGATGGGAAACAGTTGCATTTTTGATGGACAATTCTCAGAATCCCACAGACAGTGTGGCAGATGGCCATGTTGGTTGTAGGAGTCTGAGAGTTGAAGTCTTAAAAAAACCCACACATTTCCAGTCTCTGAGTTTATGTATGTGGCAATTGTGTGACTGCACTGGCATGTCTTCCCCATCTTGGTTATGTTTTAATTTAAACTCCTTCAGTTTGCCTTCCTTTATAATTCATGTCCTTTACTTTCTTTTGATTCTCAGTGCCTGCTAAGCATTCTGGGAGTGGCACATGAAGGGTGCGACATGGGTCCAACACAGAGATTGACTGCTGAGATGTGGAGGAAGGGAGACAAAGGAGAGCCTCAGCTGCAGTTCTTTAGAGAGATTTATCACGGCGGTGACCACAGAAGAGAACATTCCCAAGATAGACCGTATACTGGCATATGCTCATGCTTAGAATCAAAGAATTGTGGAGCTCTTGGAAGGGCAGGGCAGAGCAGAAAAGTTTGTGCTCTAGCCAGGAGTGGAGCTGCCAGAAGCTAGTTTGAACCAGAGGAGGTGAAGAGGAGAGCTGTAGCATCTGTGCTACCTTTATGAACAGGAATGAACCTGTTTGTGTGCTTCTCTATTTCAAACTCATTGAATGTTGCAAGGAAGTGAGGTGTTTCATAGGGTGTGGTCACATCTATCCATCATTGCTGATTTATCCCAGAGCTTAGACTATGTTACTTTAAAAAATAATGTAGGAGTCCACTTTACATTGTATAAAATCTTTGGTCCATCTAGCCCAGTGATCCTACCATAGAATACCACACCACCCACTCCTCTCAGGCAGGTCATCAGAGAGCTCTAATCCCCAGGGCATGGCGTGGAGAGGGCAAGGGGGGTGAGGCACCCCAGGTACAGCAATTGGGGGTGCCAAATTGCCTACCTCCACCCCCCGCATGAGATCCAGACCACCGCCCCGCTCCCCCACCCACCTCTCTTTCCCCAGCGTGCCATGTCCAACAGGTGAATTTCAGGGCAACCCAAAGCCGGAGAATGCTTGCGGGGCGTGGGAGGCAGCACGGCACCTGAGACAGAAGTTGAGGCGCTTTCGGTGGCAGCAGCGATGGCAGGACAGAGCAGAGTGGTCAGAGCCTTTATCCTGCAGGCTGGTCATCCCTGGCAGCCCAGATGGCCGGAGCCACCATGCACCTCACTTCCTCCTTTCTGCAGATATCGCTTGAGGAGCCGGGAGGATGTGAAGTGGGGCATGCAGGTAAAATGAGGACCAAGCTTGCTGGGGGGGGGGGGCAAAGTGTAGCCTGCATAATTCAACTGTAAACTGCCCAGAGACTGCTTGAAGTGGTATGGGGCGGTATATATAATATTTTACATAATATTTTATATTATAATTGGTATTAGAATATATTTTATATGATTATTTTATATTATTATTTTATGTTGTTATATATTATATGTTATATATTTTATTAGATTTTCATATTATTATATTGTATTAAATTGTAATATATTATATTATATATTATTGTTATATTATATTGTATTATATTATATATAATTTTATATTTTGCAATAATGGGGGTGGGGTGCAAAAACTGACTTTTGCCCCAGGCTCTGGAAGACCTAGGTATGGCTCTGCCAACCCCGAAAGAAGCCTACAAAGCATCTACTAGGAACCAGGCTTTTTCAGTGATTCGCCATTATAATGCCATTGTACAAAATAACAGTAAGGCCGCATCTGGAGTAGTGTGTACAATTCTGGTCACTGCATCTCAAAAAAGACATAGTGGAACTGGAAAAGGGGCAAAAGAGAGTGACTAAAATGATTACTGGGTTGTGGGACCTCCCTTATGAAGAAAGGCTAAAACATTTGGGGCTCTTTAGTCTGGAAAAAAGGTGCCAGAGGGGGAATATGATTCAGACATACAAAATAGAGGTGGGCATGGAATGAACATTTTTTTGTTTCCATTATTCATTATTCGTTCCGTTATGTAACGAAACGACAAACAAAAATGGTGATGAAAATGCAACGAAATGAACAGAACCACGAAAATTGTGGTCGTTACGTTTTGTTTCCGTTAATGGCAACGCACAATGAAATGAGCTGTTTTAAATGTTAAAAAACGCCCTGGATATCCGTGAAAATGCAGCAATAATTATTTATATTGTCTGATAATGCCTACCGGGGGTTGGGTTCCTTAAAACGTGCATTTATGTCTTTTCTCAGATCACTGTATTTTTTCCCTTTAAGGGGAGTTAGGGGACATCGACCCAAAATGGCTCCCAGATGCCTAATATTGATTGATTTCTTGGGTATTAAAACACCCTGGACATCTGTAAAACCACAGCAATAATGTGATTGGGGTCCTTAAAACGTTTGTTTTTGTCTTCTCCCATCGTGATGTATTTTCCTTTTCCCTTTAAAATGGATGTCGCCACCAGCCACAAAATAGAGGCAAGTCATGTGATGGGATCATGTTCAACCAATAGCATGCCCAGGTTGCAGACTGGGCAGGTTTGGCAGCCACAGAGGGCATAAAAAGCTCTGGCAGCCCCCGTCCTCCTTGTAGTCTCCAGTGGGAGTTAGGGTGGGATTCCTGTCTCTGTGATTCTAGCTTCAGTCCTGCAGCCTCCCTGTGTGCGTGTGTGCGTACCTCTTGGTGAGTACCCTCCCCTGCCCCACAGTGCAGTCACTCTGTGGCTGCCTTGCACCCTGGGCAACACCCGCCGCTGCCTTTGCAGCCTCCCTGCAAACCTAGTCTATACTGTGTCTCTGCCAGCATCCATTTTTTTTTAGTGTTTTCCCTCTGGTCTGGGGCGTTGGGGGATGCCTGCACACGGAAATGATTTAAAAATTGTGCAAAAAGCAGGTAGAAATGACAAACAAAAAACAAAAAACAGAAACGAAATTTTTCCAAAAATTCCCAACAAATGGAAACGAACCGAAACAGACCTCTCAACGACAAATGAAAAACCGAAACACCATTTTTTTTGTTTTGTGCCCATCTCTAATACAAAATAATGCAGGGCATGAGTAAAGTGGATAGAGGGACACTCTTCCCCCAGAATCAGGGGACATCCACTGAAAGTGAGGGTTGGGAGAGTGGTAACAGACAAAATGTTTTTTTACCCAGCGTGTTAGTCTGTGGAACTCCCTGCCACAGGTTGTTGTGATGGCATCTGGCCTGGATGCCTTTAAAAGGGGATTGGACAGATTCCCTGGAGGAAAAGTCCATCACAGGCTACAAACCATGATGGAGATGTATAATCTCCAAGCTTAAAACCAGGGTAGTTCAAGGGTCAGATGCAGGTGAGTGGTATCAGGAGACAGATATCTAGTCTTGTGTGCTCCCAGATAGACATGGGCATGACTTGCCGAACTTCTCGTTTCTGTCTTCATTCATCGTTTCCGTTATGTAACAGAAACGGAAATGACAATTAAGCTGTCAGAACTCGAACTCGAACCGATAAACGATAAATTGGGTCTGATTTGTCGTTGTCGTTCATGGCATCGCGCAGTGATCGTGCGATGCCAAGCGGCACAGAAAGATAGTTTTAAAAATAAAAAAAATCTTATTTCCGGCCAGAAAAGCAGGCGAAAATATGCCTGTCTGAGGGCACCTACCAGAGGGATGGTTTCTGGGGGGGGGGCCTCCCCCTCTCCTGTCCTGGGCTGCTGGACCTGGTACCAGGCTGGGGGAGGCATCAGTCTCGTCGTCTCCATTTGCCATGCGGTGCGGGGGGATCCAAAATGGCGACCGCAATATTTTTTTTGAAATCGTGGTCCAAAAACCCACCAAAGCACCACAGAAACATGCGAAAAATAGCTATTTTAAATGCTTGAATTTTTACAGTAGCAGCAGTGGGTTTTTCTAGCAATAAAACGACTCCATTGATTTTATTTTATTTTATTTTTATTTTTATTTTTTTATACCTGTGGAATGATGGGCTGGCCATAGGATGGGACCATGCAAATTTTTGGAGCCATTCCACCAATCGCATGGCCACTTGGCCAGGTTTTGACTGACACTTCTGGGATGTGCCAGTCGGGCATAAAAAGCCCACTATAACCCTAGCCCTAACCTAACCCTAACCCTAACCCATACGCCAGTACACTGTCTTTCTTAGTGTGTCAGAGAGGCACCCAGAGGTGCACCCCACTAACTCACCCTAACCTAATAACCCTAAGCCTAGCCCTTGCCCTAACCCCAACCCTAAGCCAGATCTGTACTCGCATTGCACTACACGCAAGTACACTGTCCTTCTTAGTGAGTCAGAGGGCGCCCAGCAGAGGCATTCTTCTCTCACCTCACTCACAGTCCAAAGTTCCAAAAAACTCCAAACCTGTATGCCAGTATGCTGTCCATCTTGGTGAGCTAGAGGCACCCAAAAGAGAGGTGCCTCTGCCAGTGCCACTTGGTACGCAATGGCTACACGGTCATGTACCCTTCCTTTTCCCTTTGTAGGGGGCCAGAGGAGGCATCCACCCCAGAGAGGTGCCTCCAGGAGCCCGCTATCCTACCCCCCCAAACCAGTACTAACAACAAACGACAAATGAAATGACAAATTTTTGAAAAATTTCGTGACAAACGGAAATGAGCCGAAACGGGCCGGCTCCGACACACGACAACTCGAAACGTCATTTTTCCTGGTCGTGCCCATCTCTACTCCCAGATGCATTTTGTCAGGCCACTGTGAAATATAGGAAACTGGACTAAATGGGCCTTTGGCCTGATTCAGCATGGCTCTTCTTATGTTCTTATGTTGTGGCTTTTCAGTTCCAGGGGTTCTTGAATGGAAGGATTATATAGATCCCTTTGATTCTAGTATCAGGGCTCATTATGTGATGGACACTGTTTTGATTGTTTTTGCAGATGTTTTTGCAGATGATTGTTTTTGCAGGTAGAATGAGTGTGCCCCTGCTGGTTGTTCTGTATGTCTCAGTGGCACATGAGGTCCCCCAGGGTTCTGTGTTGTCCCCCATGC
This sequence comes from Phrynocephalus forsythii, assembly GCA_029282475.1. Lineage (NCBI taxonomy): Eukaryota > Metazoa > Chordata > Lepidosauria > Squamata > Agamidae > Phrynocephalus > Phrynocephalus forsythii. Next base: position 98,694,067 of record JAPFRF010000005.1, read on the forward strand.
TGTTCAAAGTCTACATGAAATTGCTTGGAGTGGGTGTGTGAGATTTTGTTGTTCGGTGTCACTGGTATTCAGATGACACTCTATATCTTCTTTCCAGCCAAATCTAAGGAAGCTGTTTCAATTCTAGACTGGTGTCTGGTGTCAGTAGTTGATTGGATGAGAGTGAATAAATTAAAAATTAATCCAGAAAAGACAGAGGTGCTCTTGGTTAGTGAAAAAGCAAATCATGGAATAGGGATCCAGCTGTGCTGGATGGGGTTACATTTATTCTGATAACTCAGTATTGGGGTGCTCCTGGATTCATCCCTGAACCTGAATGCCCAGGTTTTGGCAATGGCAAGGAGTGCATTTGCACAAAAACCTTCAGAGTGTCCAAAATGCTGCAGTTATATTGTTAATTGGAACTGGTTACAGGGATCACATAACCCCTCTGTTTCATCAGCTCCACTGGCTGCCAATTCATTTCTGGGCAAAATTCAAAGTGCTGGTTTTGACTTATAAAGCCCTAAATAGCTTGGATCCAAGCTGTCTTAAACACCACATATTCCCTTATGAGCTCGCCCAGGTTTTAAGATCAATAGGGAGATGCTCCTCTTGATCCCACCACACCCAGAGTGTCTTCTCTATTGCTGCTCCCAGACTCTGGAACTATCTCCCCAGGAGGCCAGACTGGCCACATCTTTGCTTTACTTTACAGGGAGGCTTTCCTTTAGTGACTGACTGTCTAAGAGGAGGATTATAAAATTGGATTCTTTGTATTTTTTGTTGTTTTTAAAATCTGATTCAGCAATAGTTTTGTCTATAATTTTAATATATTTAATTCCTTTAAAAATATTGTAATGTATTCTTTTACCTTTTAATAGGAGAAAGATAGGGCAAATATATTTCAGATAGATAGATAGATAGATAGATAGATAGATAGATAGATAGATAGATAGATAGATAGATAGATAGATAGATAGATAGATAGATATGATACCATGAAAAATCAGGCTCCAAAACATTTATTCTAGCTAGATAAATTATAGGAACTGGAATACATTAAGAATGTAAATTAACTGGAAGTACATGACTCCAGGAAGTGGCAGAACAACTGGATGAGGGGATTATCCCCAAGGTAAACTGTGCCTGAGGGACAGAAGATTGTCTCATTGTCTGGACTTCCACATTCCCTATCTCAGCCAGACTGGGCCCAGATGAACAATAGGACACCAATCCATGGAACATTGACTCAAGGATTTGGACCATCAACGACTTAATAGCACAGGAGATTGGATGCAACTGTGAACAATCACCCACCAATGCAGATTGAGCGAAACCTTGAACTGGTTTGTATGTAAAAACTGATGTTAAACAAATGTTCAGGGCTCACTCACACCATCCAGGGTGAAACAACTGGCTGTTATTTGGCTTGGCTTCAATAAATCAGACTTGAAGAGTTCAGTGATTGCACTTCCTTATTTTATTTGAATTTAATTATTGGACACTGGTTCCGAGCCAAGCACGGACTCAAAAATAATCTGCAAAAACTGGTAACAGATAGATAGATAGATAGATAGATAGATAGATAGATAGATAGATAGATAGATAGATAGATAGATAGATTAGAAATCCAGAGCTGAAAGGGACCCTATGGATCAGCCCCAAGGAAGCACACTGGGGAACTGAAATCACAATTTGTGGTTTTCCAGCCAAAGACAGTCACTGAGCTATCCAATAAATAAATAAATGAATACATAACAAGTGGATCTGGAAGTTGAGTCATGGCAACTGGACTTCTTTTCTTGAGAGACTGAAAAACATTTCGCTGCTAGAGATGGGCATGACCAGGAAAAATTATGTTTCGAGTTGTCGTGTGTCGTTTCGGCTCATTTCCGTTTTTCGTGAAATTTTCCAAAAATTTGTCATTTCGTTTGTCGGTTTTTCATCTGTCGTTAGTACTGGCTTTGGGGGGGGCTCCTGGAGGCACCTCTCTGGGGTGGGTGCCTCCTCTGGCCCGCTACAAAATGGCATGCATAGCCAATTGGATATGCATACCATTAAGTTGCAGTTACAGCAGGCAGAGGCACCTCTCTTTCGGGTGCCTCTGTGACTCACTGCCTGCACTTGGGCTGGGGAACGAAGTGAGAGAGGATCCCTACGGGCGCCCACTGTGACTCACTAAGAAGGGAAGTGTACTTGCTGTAGTGCAATGCGAGTACACAGATTTGGTTGGGGTTAGGGGTTAGCGCAAGGGCTAGGCTTAGGGTTACTGGTAAAGTTAGGGTGAGTTACTGGGGTGCACCTCTGGGTGCCTCTCTGACCCACTAAGAAGGACAGTGTATCGGGTTCGGGTTCGGGTTCGGGCTAGGGTTGGGCTGGGCTTTCCCAGAAGCCCGAAAACCTGGCACATCCCAGAATGGCTCCAAAAATCATGGTCAAAACCTGGCCAGCCCATCATTGCACAGGTGTAAAAATAAGAATAAAAATAAAATAAAATAAAATCAATGCATTTTGTTGCAAGAAAAACCCACTGCTGCTACTGTAATCATTTTTTTAAACTTTTTTCTGTGGTGCTTTGGTGTGTTTTTGGACCACGCGATTTCAAAATAAATATTGCGTGACATTTTGGATCCCCGACCACATGGCATGGCACGAGTTTGCGAGCCCAGGTTGCGCAGCCCAGGAGAGGAGAGGGGGGGAGGCCAGGGACCCCCCCAAGAAACCACCCCTCTGGTAGGTGCCCTCAGGCAGGCATATTTTCGCCTGCTTTTTTGGCTGGGAATCTTTTTTTTTTTTTTAAAACTTTTTTCTGTGCCAAACTTGGCGAGTTGCGACTTTTGCGCAGCCCAGGAGAGGAGAGGGGGGGAGGCCAGGGACCCCCCCCCAAGAAACCACCCATCTGGTAGGTGCCCTCAGGCAGGCATATTTTCACCTGCTTTTTTGGCCGGGAATCGTTTTTTTTTTAAGTTTTAAAACTTTTTTCCTGTGCCCCTTGGCATTGCGCGATTGCTGCGATGCCAGGAACGACAACGACAAATCAGACCCAATTTTTCTTTAGTCGGTTTGAGTTAGAGTTCTGGCGGAGTAATTGTCATTACCGTTTCCGTTACGTAACGGAAACGAGAAACGGAAACGAGAATTTCACCAAGTCGTGCCCATCTCTATTCACTGCTTATCCAAACAGCTTTGTCAGTCTGAGGAAAGCTAGTTGCGAGTCCTCAATTTTATAGTTCACTGTGACCTCACATCACCCTCGTTTGAAATAGGCTCATAAGATGAACAATGGCCTGAATAGGCTCCTTAGATGAACAATAGGCTTATTAGGAGGACATTGACTTTCCCACCACCCATAAAGTATGAGTCGTTAGCCATGGCCCTGTTGGTGGAGCCATGAAGTATTCATGATTTGTCTGAGGTTTATTGAAATGGCTGCTTGATAACTAGCTTTGCTCAGACTGACAAAGCTGTTTGGATGAACAGCAAAACATTTCAATATCTCAAGAAAAGAAGTCCAGTTGCCATGACTCAACTTCCAGATAAATTCACCTGGATGACTGAGAATCTTCACAGACAAATAACAAGTGGAAGAATCTTTGCCAGTGAAAAATCATTCAGATTCCCAAGCAGACTCAGCAAACTGAGCTGATTTTTCTCTGAGGAAAACAAAACAAAACAAAGAAACAAAAGCACCTTTTGTTCCATGTCTATGGGCCTTTTCACACGACCCCTAAGATCCGCTGGCCACTTGAATTCAGACCAGAGATCTTAGGGGTTCGTTGCTCTTCCTTCCTCCCCACCACTCCACACCTGTCTGCTGAGGGGAGGGAGGAAGAAAGTGGGGGGAAAATGCAGACTCACCTCGGAGAAGCTGCCGGAGCTCCGTCCTGCTGATTCCTTCTCTTTTGTTTGCTTTTTTTCCTCCCGCCCCTTCTCTTAAAGGGGCGGGAGGCAAAAAACAAAAAACCAAACAGAAGCCAGGAGAGCCCCGCACTGACCAGATTAAATCCGGACCTGGCAATTTTCACCCTCCTCGAGCAGGTACAAGAAAAGTGCGCTGGGATGCGCTTAGGTGGGCGTGGTCGCACTTAATTTCCTGCAAACTCCGGAGCTGGTGGGGAAACCATTGTAAGCTCCGGAGCTTGCAGCCATTTGCTGCGGCGTTTAGGGGTCGTGTACAAAGGCTCTAAGAAGGAGTGGATTGTGTCTACAAAAATTCACAGTGAAATGAATTGGTTAGGCTTAAAGGTGCCACAATACTTGTGTGGGTTTTGTTTATTTAGTAGCAAAGACAGACTAGTATGGTCAGATATTTTTCTCTTTCTCTTAACTTACTCTGGTAAAGCAATTCAGAAACAGAAAGGGGGAAGGCAGTAGTGTGGGTCATTGTTATACAATCTGTTTATGAGTAGAACCTATTCGGCTGTTATGCCTACATGCCCGCACTTACTTCCTTGGCATTCTCTCTGTGTGTCATATGATTCTCTTGTTTCTTTATAGCAAAAATTGCTTTACAGTGGAAATATTTTGAAAAGGAAAATAATAAAAGGCCAAGACAAGAAACCTCTGTTAGCATATGCCAGGTACAGACCAAAGAAAGTATCAGCACAACAAATGTAACTTCAGGAGAAAAGACATGGTACATCAGAACAGGAGCAGAAAAAGAGGGCCAAGCAGAATAAGCAATAGAAACAAATACTGCATTAGCTTGAGACAAAATAAGCAGCCAGTAGTTATATCTGAGGAACTGTATACACCTGTTTTTCTTCTTGAACCTTCCAACACGTGTGTGTGTGTGTGTGTGTGTGTGTGTGTGTGTGTGTGTGTGTGTGTGTGTGTGTGTGTGTGTGTGTTGCTCAGTGCCATTATAAGAGAGCAGTGGTGAGTAGATTGTAGATGTCCTGGGCATTTCATCTTCTTAACAAGAATTCCAGAGCTACCAACCAGAGCAGAGTGCAAAAAAAGCACATATATTTAGAATTAACACTTTTCAGCATAGCAATTTTTTTAAAGTGTTTGAAGTGCTCACAGTTATCTCATAAATAAACCCTGGCAGTCATCATTACTTAAAGCTTTCATACATTCAGTAGCAAAGGTTTGGAATGGAGAGTGATCTCTACTGGGTAGGCTGAGTTCTGCCATCTGCCATCTCCTCCTGTAAGAATCTTTTTAAAATTCTCTCTCTCTCTCTCTCTCTCTCTCTCTTTCTGTGTGTGTGTGTGTGTGTGTGTGTGTGTGTGTGTGTGTGTGTGTGTGTGTGTGTGTGTGTGTGTGTGTGTGTGTGTTGTTGTTGTTGTTGTTAAATCTAAGCAATCATCTAACGATCCTACGGTCCATGCCTGAGCGTCGTAAGCCCTTAAATTGTAACAACAAAAGTCTTTGCATATAGAGATGTGTACACATACTCCTGCAGGGTGCCAGGTTTTGCAGAAGGGAGAATATCTGCATTCCAAGCTGAAAGGAATGGACTTCTCCTCCCACTAGCCCAATCCCTTTCCTGCTACTCCTCCGCCCCAACTGCAGCTAAATGGTAGGCTTGTTCTTCTCACATGGGTCCCCTCTCCCTTTGTAAACATTAAATTCCTTAAACAAATACGGCAAGGGACACATATTTTTAAAGGCCTGTGTTTATTAAAAGAGAGCAAGCCAATCCTCATGTTTATATGCAGTAGGGTGTGTCAACTTCAGAGCCAACCTCACTAATTAAATTCATGTGTTTCCACCTTCCAGCTGGAAGGGAAAAAAAGGAGGGAGAATCAGGAGAAGAAGAAAAAGAAGTAAAAAAAAAAGTCTAACCAGAGCAACCCCCCAACATTATGTGGTTGCATGACAAGCTGGATTTTTTTTGGTAGCCATTTTGTTGAACTGGGAGGGAGGGAAATGAAGAAATAGAGAAGGATTAGAAGCACTGAGTGAACAAGAGAAACAGGGAAATATTCTCCTCTTCAATTACAGTAATTAAAAAGTAGTAAAAAATAAGCCACCCAAGAGAGAGTCTAGCCAAAACACAGCCTTAACACACAGTTATGGTTTTGAAGAGACTGCCGTGGGCCCTTAACCATGTTTTGGCACAGGTTCCTCATGCCTGCCTCTGACATTAAACAGACCCCACCGCAAGAATGAGGAGAGGGCAGTGGTTGGATCTCACACAGGTATGCAGCATAACCCAAAGTGGAGCAGCTAAAGCATGTGGCATTTATCGCAGAGACCTGCCAAATGTCACTTAACAGAGGCTTTGTAGCTCCAAGTGCTAGTTTTAAGCTTAGCACATGAAGTATTTTCAAAGAATTATTTTGCAAGCCAGTTCAGTCCTGATCAATGATAGAAAAGTTCAAAATTCCCTTTTAGGGTGCAAATGCCTATCCCTCCAATTTGTTTCAGTTAAGGCCACTAGGGATAGCATATACCCTGAGGGTGGGGTGGGGTAAAATCTAGTCATCATTCATTTCAATGTATTCAAATTTCTCAGTGATTTTTAAAAACAGTGTTGGGAGAAAGAACAGGCAGAGGAGGAGAAATTGACCTTGATGGTTAGAAATCACTTAGGGCGTTTATACACGACCCCTAAGCTGCGCTGCAAATGGCTCCCAGCTCCGGAGCTTAGAAATGTTTCCCCACCAGCTCCGGAGTTTAGAGAAAATTAAGTGTGGCCATGCCCACTTTAGCGCAACCCAGCGCACCTTTCATGTACTTGCTCTCAGCAGATGAAAATTCCTTGATGCGGATAAGAGTGCCGGGCTCTCCTCGCTTGTCTGTTGTTGTTTTTGCCTCCCGCCCCTTTAAGAGCCCCTTGAGAAGGAACCAGGAAGTAACAGGGCTCGTGGCAACTTCGACCGGCACTGGCAGGTTAGTAAGGGCTTCTTTTGTCCTTTTTTTCCCTCCCTCCCCTCACGCTGACAGGAGCAGGAAGTGCTGAGGGGTGGGGACACAGGAACAGAAACAAACCCCCAAGATCACTGGTCTGAATTTAAGGGACCAGTGGTCATGTGAAAAGGCCCTCAAGCATCAAATCTTGTTTCCCTGATGTGGAAAATGTATCAAATGCAGCCTTTTCTCTTCTCAACCCTTTAAGATACTTTCTCTGCAGCCAGAAACTCATTATGTCCTATTAAGAATAAGAGGACTGTATGTCCGAAGCACAGACTTCAAATCCACAGGGATGTCATCTTATAGAAAAGCCAGAAGTGGTGGTCTCCTCTTTTGCTACTTAATGGTGAAACACAGCTGAAGTCCCAATAATCAAAGAATCAAAGAAAGATCTGGAGAGAAAAGAAAGAAAAGAGAAAGAAGAGAAAGTGAGAAAAAAGGCAAAAAACTAAGGGTGAAATATAAATTATCTACTAAATTACAGGTTCATAAAAAGGACCATAAATCTTCTAAGATTGAATTCCACAAATTATGATCCTCTACTAGACTCCTCAAATTACCAGCCACAATATTCTTAATCTATGTAAAAATTTAAAAAGGTACTCTTTCCTTCATATACTTCCAGTGGTTTCAAATCTTGGGTTCTCAGATGTCTTTGAACTGCAACTCCCAGAAATCCTGGCCAGCACTGGTAGTGGTAAAGGCTTCTAAGAGATTAACTGCAAGGACATCTGTGGACCTGAGGTTAAGAACACAGCTGTAACTTTAGACAGGCCACATTTTCCCTCCTCCTCTTTTCCATAGAGGACCCAATTGGGAGTTTAATTACTCAGTCCCCTGAACCCCAAACCTCTCCAGATTTGGAGGGCTTATAGGGAAGAGTCCAAGGAAGCTGACTTCCAAATTTGGTGCCTCTAGGACCCAGGAGCATAATAAGTCATTTTCTTTTGTTTTGTTTCATTCCAAATATTCTTTTAGAAATTTGTTTAAAATGAAAGGAAACAAAACAAAAGGAAAAATGAAACAAAATGAAATTAAACACTATATATTTGTTTCTTGTCTATCTCTGCTCTCTAAGGTGCCAGCTGTGTGAGTGTGTCGTGCTGCGCTGCCCTCCATGCTGTGTCCCTCCTCCTCTGTATGCACAAAGTTAGTATTCCCCCCCTTGGTTCCGGTTCTGGTGGAAGCCCACATGGGGAGTGAGCAGAGGCAGTTACTTCACATCCCTCTCATTGCGGTTCGCCATCCTGCTTGGGACCGGTATGAAAAAATATTGCGTGATGTGCCATACCTCTCCCTGACCAGAGCCCGTGAAGTAAGGCTCGTCACACAATGTGCACATTCTCTATCTAGTGGCAGGAGTGCAAAGTTGCATTCTCCAGTACAATCCCAATGGTGTAAACAATGCATCACAGAGAGGAAAGAAGGCATAAAACCTTGAACTTTGCTGCTTAACGCATGAAAGGCAAAGTTACGGAGAATCGAAATATCGAAAAACAGAAGGTCGGACCAAATAAAAGGGAGGAATGAAGGCAGGGAAGTACATATGTTGTCACGAAACAAGGACATGAAGTAACAGTTGTCACGATACCGTCAATCACGCCCATGGGTAAACGGAAACAGGGACAGAACTGGGAAAACACCACATGACTGCAAGTGACGTTATCACAAAACAAACACCATCTCAGAATGAGGAAGGACGTGAAGTAATTGTCAGAGTCACAGCAGCAGTGTTGCAGGAGTGAAAATCAGTACTAAGCAATGGCACCTATATGTGTAACATAAAACTCAGGTGTTCTGAGGATGACTAATTGATTGAGGCCTCTTCATTTATCGGCCTGCCCATAAATGCTTTAGACTGGGTTTTTAAAATCAATAAGTTTCCCAGTGCTGTGCTATAAATTCTATTTTTCATGTGAACTGATTGTGTTTTGGAAGTCTACTGTCACTTGAAACCATAGTTCTGTGAGTGGTCTTATTTCATCTTTGGTTTATTTGTTCTCCATTCACTTAGAGTGCTTTAATTAAATAAGTTTGCTTCAGGTTGAACTTGGAGGCTGATTTGGTGTTTGCACAACTACCAGATTTGGGGTTTCTCCTGCTGACCCTTTTCACCCATGCAATAAAACTTTTAAGGAGTCCTTGAAGAAAACCTATGAAGGTCTCTCCTTCTCTGGAAGACATTTTGCAAGTCTCAATTGTACAAATGTTCAGATGACAGTTTTAAAATCTGTATGGTAGGAATACGGCCTTGAAAAAATAACATTCAAGGCAGCTACTGGGAGTCCTTTCATTTTTAGAAGAGCTGTGTGTTTGTAACATGTGTAAGTACAATAGTATTACAGTTCCAGTCTTTCAATATTCATATTTCAATAGCCATTGAGGCTTACGTTGTCAAAGTAAAGACTTGTTTGAACAAACTTATAGAGAGGCATCTTCAATGCAGATCAGTACAATTGCTAGGGTTCTACTGCCCACTAGAGTCCAGTGTTGCTCTATAAAGACCTTGGACATAAAGTGTGGTTTTGGACATTGGTGTATTCAGGTAACAAAGCCTGCAACAAACCACATCAAAGAATGAATCCGCAAAACAAGGTATTTCTAATCTGCTGCTGCTGCTCTACACAAAGTAAAAGACATTTAAGACCTTGTATCCGATTAATGAGATTAGGATCTCTTTTCTGGGGCCACTAACTGTCATATGCCATCAAGTAGTTTCTGCTTTATGGTGAGCCTATGAGTTAATGAGATCCCAAAGGTCCTATCGCTATCAGCCCTGCTCAATCCTGACAAAACTAAACATTGTGGTTCCCTTAGAGAATGGATCTATCTCATGTTAAGTCTTCCTCTTTTCCTTGTTTTCAATTTTTCTGAGTAGAGATGGGCACGAAACAAACAATTTTTCATTTCCGTTTTTGTTTTTTCATTTCGTTATGCAACAAAATGACAAATGAATTTTATTTCTAAAATGAAACGAAACAAACAGAAACACCAGAAATTTTGTCGTCCGTTTCGTTTCCGTTACGGCAATACATTGAACTGCTTTAAAAGCTAAAACAAATCACAAAAAATTGAAATAAATGCTAACGAAACGGTAATGAAACGAACAAAAACAAAAATGATTTTTTTGCAAAAATTCGCAAAAAAGGGAAATGAACCGAAACGGACCCCCTAAGCGACAAACAACAAACGAAACACCATTTTTTTATTTGTGCCCATCTCTATTTCTGAGTATTAATATATATTCTTAAGAGTTGTGTCTTCCCATGAATACAACAGCAGTATTTTGATTTTAGTTTCTAGTTTGATTTCATGCCTAATTTAATCTAGAATTGATTAACAGTCCTGGTATCTGTAAAGCTCTCCTCCAACACACATTTCAAAAGAATCAGCTTTTTTTCCCCCTTGGCAACTTTCCCTGCTATCCAGCTTTTACATCTGAAAAAACCCCATCATTAATAAAATACTATAGGTCAGGCTGTTTGACTACAGTTTGAGCTAACACACATCTTAATATTTGCTGTACTCATCAGGTCAAACCTACCTCAAGCTGATCTGCAGGTAGTCTGAACCAGTTTGGGTTCAGGATTCTGCAGATATCTGTAGGTTTCCATTTGGAGAAGGAGAAAAAACATCTAAAAATGTGAGAAATAAATAGCTACGAGTTACAAAGGAGGGTACAATACAGAGCCATCAACTATAAGCATATGGTAAGCATTCAGTTTGTAGAAAAAGCTCCTTCTTTCATTCTGTGAAATGTCTCTCCCTGGAGCTGTGTTCAGGAAAAAAGCAAAACATCTATGTACGGGTAAATGGAAGAAACACCTTTAGTGTCTTCAATCAATAAACTAGCTTACATAAGTGATTCTGCTCACAATTTCACAGTATGTTTGGCCTCTATCCATCCACACAAAGGAAAAAAACCCTGAAAGAAAAGGTTAGCACCAGACCACAAACATGGCAGAGTGAGAAAATAGGTGAGGAGAAATGGCCCTAGTAAAACTCATACAAGAGAGTATGTTATCTGTTCTCATCATTCACACAACTTAATTACAGTTATAACAACAATGTAAATGCCTAAAAGAAATAGGACAAAACGAAGCCAGTCTAGTAAGTGACATACCATCCCTCTCTTTTCCACCATCCAAGCTGGGTGGGAAACAGCTGCTTGATCGTGTGGATGGAGAATAAATAGAGTTCTGGTGAGGCTGACCTGATGCTTCCTCAGGGCTTAGCAACTGGACTTCCCAGGAGATGTTTTCCTTTCATTGGGCCTTCAGTTGTTGATCTCTTTCTACTTAGGCATTTGTTTTTTTGGTTCAAATGTCAGCTCTTTAACCAATAAAATGCCACAAACTTCAATGGTTTTGTAGGGTTGCCTTAACCAACTTTTGTGAGATTGTATTCTCAAATGTCCCATTTCTTTTCCAGTAATACATAAATATTCTCACTTTGTCATGCCCGGACATCTTTTTTCAAAGCTGATGCATATTTTTAATATAGATGATCTCGACCTTGATGCATACTTATCTCATGGTCTTTTAAAGGTCTTAATAGTTCCCTTGTAAATTGTAGTCTAATTCTAATTTCTTGGTTGCCATCTCCATTTGGATGGGTTATTGAATCAAGATGTAGAATATCCTTAGTGTAGAAAATCCAAGGTGTAGAAAATGTCAAGGATAAAATTATGTTTTCTTCTGGTCATTATATCTGTTTTCTTAATTTTCAACTGTAATTGTGGTTTTTTTTTTACTTTCTTCTTTAACTTTCCTCAATAGTTGTTTGAAGCAATTGCTATTTTCTGCTAATAAAATGGTGTTGATAGATAGATAGATAGATAGATAGATAGATAGATAGATAGATAATCTGAGTATAATTCCTGTGTGTGTGTGTGTGTGTGTGTGTGTGTGTGTGTGTGTGTGTGTGTGTGTGTGTGTGTGTGTGTGTGTGTGTGTGTGTGTGTGTGTGATTACAGTCATGACTGACTCTCCATGACCCCATGTCCATGGAGTTTTCTTGCCAGAAATACTGGAGTGGCTTGCCAGTTCCTACTCCAGGCACCTACAGTGCCTGGTATTCCCAGGTGGTCGCCCAGCCAAGTACTCCTGCTTAGCTTCCGAAATCAGGCGAGATTGGATGTGCTTAGGGAATCTTATTGTTGATTATTTCTCTCTCCCCGCTGCACATTTCATTCCCCCCTCACCAGAACTTAATCCAATTTTCTGTATGGTATGTACTTCATATACATTCATCAGAGAAATTCACTGATACTGGTCTTGTCTCTACAAAGATAATAGAGTTTTTTCTGTTTCTCCTTCCAATTGTATAATCTATTTCATTTCTTTATTACCTGTCAAGTAGAGATGGGGACGACTTAGCACTATTCCCGTTTCCGTTTCCGTTACTCGGTTCCGTTACTCTACGGAAACGGTAACGGGAATTACTCCACCAGACTTCGAGCTCGAACCGACGAATGAACAATTTTGGTCTGATTTGTCATGCTCGTTCCTTGCATTGCGTGATCGCGCGATGCCACGCGGCACAGAAAAAAGTTTTTAAAAGTTAAAAAAACCCGGTTCCCGGGCAAAAAGCAGGTGGAAAAATGCCTGCCGTGCCTCAGGGCACCTACCAGAGGGGTTGTTTCTGGAGGTCCCCAGCCTCCCCCCCATCCCCTGTCCTGGGCTGCTCTGGTGGGACTCACCGCAGGCCCGCAGGCAGCCAGCAAAAAGCCCAGTCTCGCCGGCCGCCGGCCGCCGCAATTAAAGCACAAGCAAGCGGCAAGGACGGCACAGGAAAAAACTTTTAAACTCTCCCCCCACCCATTCCCGGGCCAAAAAAGCAGGCAGAAAAATGCCTGCTTCATTAAGGGTGCAGGGCACCTACCAGAGGGGTGGTTTCTGGAGGGGGGTCCCGCCTCCCCCCCATCCTGGGCAGCTGGACTCGAGTCGCCAATCGCCATGCCATGCGGTGTGGGCGGGGGATCCAAAATGGGGCAGCGAACACAATATTGTTTTTGAAATCGTGGTCCAAAAACACACAAGCACAACAGAAACACGTGAAAATTTATAAACTGCCGTAGCAGTGGGTTTTTTCTTGCAACAAAATGTCTCTCCTCTCCTCCTCTGTCCTCCATTGATTTTATTTTATTTTATTTTATTTACACCTGCACAGTGCGCAATGATGGGCTGGCCGAGTGGCCAGCCATGTGGTGGGAGTGGACGACCATGCAAATTTTTGGAGCCATCCCACCAAACGCATGGCCACTTGGCCATGGAGACTTCTGGGATGTGCCAAAAAGCCCCCTAAAACCTGCCCTAGCCCCCTAACCCTAACCCTAACCCTTGACTCCTTACCCATACGTCACAGACTGTCTTCTTAGTGGGTCAGAGAGGCACCCAGAGGTGCAACCCACTAGCCCACCATAACCTTACCATTCACTAGCCTAACCCTAGCCCTTGCACTAACCCACCTTAACCCTAAGCCAGATCTACTTGCTTGCATTGCACTACTACATGCAGCAAGTACAATTCCCTTCTGTGTGAGACATGGTGGTGCGAGAGCCTTGTGCAGGGAAGGCATGACGCTGTCACTCTCACTGGTCTCATAGCCTGCAACTGGTATGCAATATCCATATGGCTATTGCATACCATTTTGCAGCAGCAGCAGGTGAGGAGGGGAGACCCCCATGTAGAGGGGTCTCTTGGAGCCTGCTTCCCCTTCCTAGTGGGTGAAGATAGGAGGCACCCACAGGTGCCTCCAGGAGCCCACTTTCCCTTTATAGCGGGCCAGAGGAGGCACCCACCCCACAGAGGTGCCTCCAGGAGCCCGCTCTCCCCCCCAAAACCAGTACTAACGACAACGAAAAAACAAAAAAACGAACTGACTAGTTTTTGTGAATTTTCGCGAAAACTGGAAACGAGCCAAAACGGGACTGGCCCAACTAACAACAACTCAAAATTTTTTTCCAAGTCGTGCCCATCTCTACTGTCAAGTAACACCCATGTGTATACTATTCTAAATCACATGCATTTACAGTATACATGTTTTTCCCTTCATAGAAGGAGGTTCTCAGTTGTAGAGGGAAGTCTGCAAGAGAGGTCCACTACTCTAGGAGCCCTCTGTTGATAGCTAAGCTATCAAAGACTTGTCCGGAGAGACACTGACTTTCCCTTCCTTCAGAAGGTCACATGGGAAAATGGGGGAGCAGTTCTGGTATTGCTCATTCTTCCCTGTCCTGGAGGATAATAAAATGATGGAGTTGCAATATTGGGGCCAGAAGATAATCTAGTCTAACTCCCTGTCACTTAAGAAAATCTACCACTAGAGCATTCAAAACATAGCCTTCTACTTTGTTTAAAGAACTGAAATCAATGAGAATCCACATCTTGTGAGGCAGCCCATGTTCCCTAAGGACTTTGCTTTTGTGTTATCTAACATTTGGTGTTTCCATTTTCCATTTTCTTTGTACCCCTCTGCTTATGTGGTATAAACTTATCCATAAATTCATTCATCCACCTCTCTCTCTCTCTCTCTCTCTCTCTCTCTCTCTCTCTCTCTCTCTCTCTCTCTCTGTGTGTGTGTGTGTGTGTGTGTGTGTGTGTGTGTGTGTGTGTGTGTGTGTGTGTAAGATATTGGTATTCAATGTAAAACCACTCACAGGGGTAATACTACCTCCCTTACACATTCAGTTCTCACTGGAACAGAAATATGTCCTAATCTAAATAAAACTCATATTCAACTTCACAGTTTATTATTCAAAGATATTAACATATACAGACAATCTTATTTGTATTATTAATAGTATGGAAAATACACAGGCCTCCATGTACTCTGAGGAGCTGAATAGCTAGCTGTACAGCCAGACATTATGATTATTTAATTGCCCTGTTAATATAACACAACTGATTTTTGTTGAGATGTAGTCAGAGAGCAGTAGAGATGCACTGACCACAAGGCATGGTGCAGTTAGAAAAATTTTATTTATTTTTTAATATTTCTATACTACCCCCTTAGTGCAAACTGCACTACCTGGGTTGGTTTACAAAATAGTCATAAAACACAAAATTAAGACAATACAGTTATAATTAAAGTACAATTAATGCAGTTAAAATCAAATTAAAAGGTCTTATAAAACACCTTTAAAACAACCATTAATATCCTGTTATCCTCATCCAGCCCATGAGAATTTAAAAGAGATATTTAAATAATTATTTGTGTATTTTTACCCCACCTTTCTCCTTGGAAAAGGACCCAAGGTGGTTTACAGTAACAAGGGACAATATACAGACCAGTACAATTAATACTTATTCAAGTTTAAGAATAGGGAATTGAGGGGTAACTTACAGCATTAGAATGCAACATTAAAGCTAAAAGAGAATGTGAGCAGTTACGAAAAGAGTATAATTCTATGTACAGTGGTCCCCCGCGCTTTTGCGGTTCACATACTGTGGTCCTGCTATATCACGGGACCGCAGTACCCCGAAAGGGCTTGAGGGAAAGGGGAGCCATCGCGCATGGCTTGCCTGCCCTCCCCTGGGGGTAGCGGGTGCGTGGGGAGCAATGTTTAAAGGGCTCTCGGCCACACAGACAAGTGCTTGCCTCCGCGGCTGGAGCCCTTTCCAAAGATCGCTCGCTGCCCGCCCGCCCTCCCCTGGGGGTAGAGGGTGCGGGGCGAGCAATGTTTAAAGGGCTCTCAGCCACGGAGACAAGTGCTTGCCTCCGCGGCCAGAGTCCTTTCCAAATATTGCTCACTGCCCGCCCACCCTCCCCTGGGGTTTAAGGTGCGCGGTGAGCATGGGGGATCAGATCCCCCAATGCCGCCGCTGTGCAGTGCTCCGAGGTGGCTCTGGGCAGTGCGCAGTGGCGGCGGCAGGGGATTGGATCTCCCAACGCCGCTGGCACGCGCTGCTCCAAAGTAGCTCTGGAGGCCCCACCCAAAGGTGCTCCCCAGGCCCCACCGGACCCACATCCGCATATCGCAGATTTTCAGCCATCGCGAGTCGGCGGGTTACTGTAATCAAGTACGGTAGACCATCTAAAAGTTCTGATGGATGGGAACTAACAATTGATAACATAGTGTCAATGTAATCCCACAAGGAGAGATATAAACACAAAGTTATATGTGGTTATTAACACAAAATCTGTGTAGCCATGTATATTAAATTCATATTAATTACACAGTAGGTAGTCCAACATTCAGGGAAAGCTTGTCTGAAGAGAAAGGTCTTTGCCTGTGTCTGGAACAACAACAGGGATGGGACAGTCCTGGCCTCTAGTGGGAGGGAGTTCTAGAGTCTTGGCGCTGCAGCCGAGAAGGCCCTTTCATGTGTTCCCAGAAAACATACCTGTGTCGGTGGAAGGATGGGGCGACTAAAACATTGTGTAAATAAATAAATAATAAAAATGTGCCCCCTCTTAGATGGCTAGTAGAAGGGGGACAGAGGGAAAGGAAGAACAAAACAACAACAACAAAACACCACTAACTGGGGAAGGCAATTCCAGGGGAAAGTGCAAACACAGTCCCCCACTACGACAACATTATGCAGTTGAATTTCCCGCATTTGGGGAAATCGGAGGGGTCAGAACACCTGGAGTACAATGGGAAGTCCTCCTCCATGATCAAGGTATCTCCCCTGCCAGGTAAGTATAGCATCTTATAATCAAAGAGTCAAAGAGTTTTTAAATCAATTTTAATTTTTTAAATCAATTTTTAAATTGAGGTCCACAGAACTGGATGCAGTACTCCAGGTGGGGTCTGACCAGAGCAGAATAGAGTGGTACTGTCACTTCCCTTGATCTAGACATTATGTTTCTGTTGCTGTAACCCAGAATCACATTGGCTTTCCTGGCCGCTGCATCACACTGCTGACTCATGTTCAATTTGTGGACCACCAAGACTACCAGATCCCTTACACATATCTTCACAATCACAAATCTTCATTTGATTACCTCCTTCCAGAATTATGCACATTCAATCCTAAAAAATGTAATAATATTTCAGAAAGGCTTAGTAAACTAGGTTGAAAGGGAGGAGAAAACAGAAGATATTCTAGAGGACAGGTATATCAACAAAAGTATTTTATTCTTCCTTGCAGTTCAGAGAATGGAGGCTCCGTTCAGGATCCCTTTCTGGGTAGGGCTTCTTTGCCTGCCCGGATGAAAGAGGCACAAGTTCATTGCCATTACGTAGGCTGTGTGAGTGGGGAGCGAACACATTTAAGGCCTGTCTGTGCTCCTCTTCTCCTGCCTACGCAGTTCAAGGCTTCCCTCCCTCCTGCCCTATATCTTGGATGGTGAAGCTTGCTGGTTGCTTCAGGGCCGGATGGGAATTTTTGGCTGTCACTCAAATTGGCACAGGGCGACAGTGCATTTTTGCCCATCCCATCATCCATGAGGCATGGCTGGGTATGTCTAAACATAAAATTTACCTTATCAGTCCCAATTAGTGGTTAGCGCAAGTGGTCTGTTAATTCTAGTATATCCCTCTGTTATGGCGCATCCTTAAGGTGCTGGGAAGCCCTCCTGGATTCATTTAATAAACACCAATTAGCATTAGGTATAGCTAAATATGACCCCCTGTCTGGTAAAGGAGGGCTGCCAATGGTTATGAGATTCTGGAGGGTAAGATGGCTCTAGTACCTGCAATGCATCCGACCCAATGCATCTTACATCATGCCAGACAAATCTCATATAAACTGGAGGGGCTGACAAGTTACAACTCCTACTGGAGCTGCCACTTGCACTACGGCACAGGCCCTCTTTAGTTTACAGTTATCCAGTATAATTAATGTTGTTAATAAATTGTGGCCCTTATTAACTCCAAAACTTTGTCTCATCTCTTTATCTCGTTCTGGGAGGGCAAAGGGTGGCTGAATAGCTGTGAGAGAATAGAGTTCAACAATCTAATCTGAAACTTCCATAGCACCTCTGTGGTTGGAGAACCCAGAGAATCTTTGAGGCCTAACTGATGGTGGGGGGGAATTCAGCTTACATTTACATTCTTCTTTGGCCTAAGTATTAATTCAAATTTTCCTTTCCTCAATTCAAATCACAGACTCTCTTTTTAACCCTCTCTTTTTGAGTTGACAGTCTGCCTGTTGCCAAATCCATGGCAAATTCAGCTAGGGACAGGTTCTTGGCCCAAGCTTTAAGACAAATCACAAAAAGAAATTGATCATCACCTCTCCCCCATGCTCCCTCCTATCTCCTCCCATCTCTAGGACAAAGTTTCCAATTTAAAATTATTTTAATGTGATACAGCACATTTGCACTATCATGTAGTCTAAAACAAAAACCTTCCTCTGCCCCTCCACAGAGCAGAAGAAGTGTTTAATATTCCACTAACATGAAGTGGCTGGGGAATTCACTTTGGTTCATTTCCAATGATTGCATGTGTGGGAAATGAACCAAACCAGAGTGAGCCTATCTCCATGAAAAAAGTAGGAACCCCTGACAGGGACCCAGGAACATGAATTTATTTATTTATTTATTTATTTATTCAACTTATATGCCGCCCATACTCTGAGGATGGGCTCATTCACTCTAGCAATTACATCATGCAATCACTGAAAAAAGGAATGAATCACCCCATCCTTGCAGTGGACCAAAACTGCTGACTAAATTGCCATCTGATCATCCTTAGATGGTGGTGATGGTGGATCTTAAAAGTATAACAGCAGTTGGATTCTGGTCATGTATCATTAAAGGGAAATTGTGAGATGTGAACCTCAAACTTAATTTCATAACCTGGAGACATTTTGAAATCTGGAGATGTTAAGGCCATATGTGTTAATTGTTTCCATGCATCCTCTGTTATATGTTATCAGTTTATAGACAAGTTGAGATGGGGGAGCATTTTTGGATGCTCCCTCCTCCCAAATTATGGACAAGTTGAGAGGGGGGAGCATTTATTACACAGCATGTTCTGTGCAATGTGGAGAAAAGAGAGAGAAATAGCTAATTTACCTTCCCTAAACTCTTTACGTCTGTCCCATTGATCCTGTCTGAATTATACGACTTGGGGAGTGAAAGACAGCTAAAGCAAGCTATCTTACCTTTGGCTGGCTGAATACAGTAATACCTCAGATAAAGAATGCCTCAGATAACAAATTTTTCAGATAACAAATGAAAATTTCCAGGTATAGGGCTGCCTCAGATAGCGAATGTTCCCTATGGGCTGCCTCAGATAACAAATGTTTCATAATGCCTTGCAAAAATGTGTACCCTGAATAAATTGCAGGATGCATAGTTTATAGAGGGGTGGGAGAAATTAGAGCGGTTTTTTTCCATGGTGTTTTGGAACCATTCTGGACATGTTTTGCTGATGGATTTGGACCTTTCGAACTTGGTAAGATAGGGAGCTAGCTTTAATTAATCTTTGCACTGCTTTTCTTTGCATTTTTGGCTGGAAGAGGCTGAGGTAGTCTTGCTGGTTTCATTTCTCTGTGTTTGCAGTCATTTTTCATTGCTCTGCAGGCAAAAATGGGCTGGGTTTTTCTTCCTGCTTATGTTTGTTTGTTTGCATTTTTCCCCATTGCACTTTGGGTGGGAACATACTTGGGTAGTCTTGCTGGTTTCTCTTCTCCATTATTTGCATTGCAGTGCAGGAGGATGTTCTGGAGGGTGTTCCAGCACTGCAAGCCTTTAAAGTGCATTTTATAAAGAGGTCTTTTTCGAACCTCCGAAATGGATTAATTGGTTTCCCATTCATTTCAATGGGAAACCACGTTTCGGATAACACATTTTTCAGATAACAAATTGCCTTTGAGAACGAATTAAATTCGTTATCAGAGGTACCACTGTATTTGACTTCGTTCTTGTGTTCAGGTTTTTCCTTCCTGCTCACCAATGAAGATGTGGGCATGCGCAGACACACTGAGACACACAGCCTGCAGCCCATCAATTGTTGCACAGTCATCCTGATACATATTAATTTTCTATTAGCTATAAGAGACCCTGTTTGAACAGTACAGCAGAGGGGGAAAAGCCAAGTGCTGCTTTGCTACCAGGGGAGAACAGAGCAATTAACTTATGCCACCACCCGCTTCAGTTTCAGCATGGCCTCTCTGTATCACGGTGAGGCTACAGTCATCCAAGCACTTATCCTGAAGCACCCTCTTCAACAGCAATCGGCCTCTGTGCCAGAGCAAATGGGTTGAGGACTACAGCCAAGTTTCAAATATTTCCAAGCACTCTGTGTTCAGTCTTAACAGAGTAGCTGCCCCCTCTTCCTTTTACTCAGCTTCCAAGTGCATTAGGTACTGAATAGCTATTAAAATATGGCAGATTGTGGGGGGGGGGCAAGAGAGAATAGTATTGGTTTCTGGGACAGGGAATTGTATCAGTGCATTTGATAAGGAGTCTAAATTAAACCAGAAAAGAGCTGTAATATTTAAACATGGCAAGCAAAATAATATATAATTTACAGAAAATGACAGGGTAATGTTCGAGCTATTTTTAAATCGACAGTAAATTAGAATTCACTGAATCCCTCCAATAGGTTTAGCAGATGGTCTGGAACTTAGAATCCAAAACCCACACACTTCATTTCCTAGTATGTGAGGAACAAAATAATAGTAGGCAGTCTTTGTAACTTGGGCTGAGTTTTCAGAACATGTGGTTCTATTAAAATCCACTGGAGTTGACTTTCAGAGAAGCTGGGATGTGCTGGGCATGTAAAACCAGCCCCGAGTTCATCTCAGCTGGTAAGGAAGGAAAATAGTTGTCCCCTGGATAAAAACCTAAGATTAGTTATGTCCAGTGGGTCAAAGCTTAGAATTGAAATGATAAAATGTATTCTTTGGAGTGTGGTGATTTTTCCATCTGGAACATCAATGAACTTTAGTCAGCAAAGTTCTGCAGTGAACATTTATTAAGTCTATACTCGGGTTAGATAATATTTATTAAGATATCTCTTTTTCACAAGTTGGTCTGCAGAAAGGACCAACTTTACACTCAGGAAGAATAAATAATCAAGTTAGACCACAGTCATACCTGCATTTTATGCATAGTTTCCTGTTGGCGAACTACGCAGTAAAAGATTGCGTGCTAACCAGGAAGAGAAGCAAATTCTGCTCCCAGCTGACCACGCCCCTTGAACAGCAGTTTCAGTGAAGTTTCCTAAACCACCGCCAGGGGCTGGATTTAGAAACTTCACTCAAAAATGCTTACTTGTTTGCCTTTGTTGCAATGACAGGACACTGAAAATACGCAGTAAATTCAGTTTCTCCCCTTTCTACCTGGCTTAAAAGACAGAGCCTTGGAAACAGGAGCTGGAAAGTAGGACAAAATGTGTAGTACACAGGTTAGGACAGAACCAGAATATGAAGGTACGATGCAGAGGAGAGGACACCAACTGCTCATTAAAAACCATGTGACCGCTCCCGAGAAAAAATATGCAGAAAATTTAAATACGAAGGAAACCCAGGTATGACCGTGGTCTTACACTCTCAGACATGACAAGGTGAGACTGTAATTTCTAACTACTCAAATCATCAAGTCCTCAAACTAGTTTTATGAATGTTGGCCAACACCACTTTATATCAGGGCCGTCCATCTTCTCGACTTTCCATGAAGCCATCTTGTGCACTGCTGAGAAACGTCCCTTTGCTAACTGCTACACATGCATACACCAGGCATAGGGAAAAGGCCATTTGTAGGACTCATATAATCCACTCCTAATGCAATAGTTGGATATTTCAATAAGTTGGGAATCTGGCTCCAGAGCCAGAGATCATGGATTTGATTCCCCACTATGCCTTCAGGCAGAAGAACAACACTCTGTAGCCTTTGACATAGTGAACAATCATAGAGTGGCCCATGGAGAAGAGACTGGTAAATTATCCCTGAGTACATTTTGCCAAAGATATCCTGGAAAGAGTTACTACAAGTCAGAATCAACTTGATGGTACATAATGATTGAAATACTTTGCTGTTACTTTCATCCTTTTTTTTTAAAGAAAAGGGAATCACACAAAAGGGGATCCCTCGAGAAACATTCTTCTCCTTTAAAATAAACCATACTTTATTTTGAATTTTTTTTTGGGGGGGGGGCTCTTTCTTCCAAAGAGCGATGAAACTCATAGAAATGCAGAAATAAAGAAGGCCATCCAGAAACTGAGTCATGGCAACTGGACTTCTTTTCTTGTGAGATTGAAATGTTTCATTACTCATCCAAGTAGCTTTTCCAGTTGAAGAAAAGTTGGTGCAGGACCTCTAATTTATCATTCACCTTGGTTTCTTGCTCCCCTCCCATTCTGAACAGGCTTGAGCTCGTTAGGTAGACAACAGCCTGAATAGGCGCGTAAAATGTACAATGGCCTGTAGTGTGTGGAAGTCCCACCTATTCAATCCCAACACCCATTAGGTATGGGTTGTTAGCCGTAGCTCTCCTGGTGGAGGTGTGAAGTACTTCTGATTTGTCTGGGGATTTATGAAATGGCAGCATGATAAGTGGCAGACAGATTTTGCCTAATTCCTCCATCTCTGTTGAGACAGGGATTTTCAGTGCACACATGAATGGCTTCCCTTACCACTCTCTCAAGCCACCTATCTTCTCTGTTTAATATGTGTACATCCTCGCCTTTGAATGAGTGTCCTTTATCCTTCAAGGGAAAGTACATTGCTTGTTCTGGTCCTGAGCTGTTGCCCCTCCTGTGTTGGGCCGTGCTCCTGTTTAATGGCTGTTTAGTTTTTCCAGTGTAGAGGTCTGCACACTCCTCGCTGCATTGGACAACGCATACTATATTTCTCCTCTTGCATTTTGGTGTTGGGTCTTTAGGATGGATGAGTCTCTGCCTTTCTGTGTTGTGCCTTTGAAGTAAATGGGTATGTTTTGTTTGCAAAAAATACTTTAAAGTTTTTTCAGACACTCCAGCCATGTAAGGAATGACCACGTTCTTCCATCAGCAATGGGTCTCAGGCTGATCCATTGTTCTGGGATGGCTGTTGCTTTGTTGAAGGCCCTTAAAGGCTTGTGGGTATGCAGAATACCAGTAGTGAAAGTATATATAGAATACCAGGTGTGTGTGTGAGAGAGAGAGGGAGAGAGAGAGTGAATGGGGGTTCCCTATATGCACTATAAACCTCCCTAGAGCTACCAAAGGGAGGAGTAAGCATTGAGCGTGTCTCTTCTACATGACCAGTTATCCCAGATTGGAGTTGCAGTGGAATCAGGAGAAGGCACCTGTCACAGAGACTTAGCTAATATATGACAAGGGTGTGCCTCTATAAAGAGTGAGTAAATGGATGAACAGGGTAGGAAGCAGAGCATTAAATGTACACATTTAACAAAGTAGCCAATGTTACATAGAATATTTAGTGAGTTTGGAAGAGCTGTGAGATCTCATAAAATCTGAGAAACCCTACCTTCTGTTCATCTTTCAGGGGAATTGTCCTGTTTCAACATCATTTCTGATTATGGTTCCCACTTGCAGGGCTACATCCAGAAAACCAGACATACATATGTTCGCTGCTTTAGGCACTGACAGAAACCTGGCTTCTGAGTATACGTGGGCTTCTTCATATTAGAGCTGAGCTGTAGCAAGAGTTGCCTGAAGAATGCTGATTACACTCCGGCTTTCCCCTTTATTTTGGTTGGCTGGGCAGGATTGTTTTCACTCTTTGCCAGGTGCAGAGTTGAATGGCAGGCCATACTCAATAGCTCCTCTTTCACAAATCCACCCACAATACATATTTCTGTATTTATCACACTTGGTGACATATACTGTAGCTTGAACATTTTCCTTTTCTTTTTCTGTTTCTCTAGCTGAGGGTTTCTTTCAAAGTGAATGTGTTTGGACTGTGGGAGGGGGATGAGGAGGGTGGTGTATGAGGTGGCCTTCCAAAGAGCTTTAGAAAGCCAAAGAGGGAAAAGTCAAGAACAGTTATGTAGGACTTTGTAGATATGAGAGAGAAGTACAGGGTTAATTGCAAAATAATGCAGAGATAGTGCTTAAGGATATATACTCTCTCTCTCTCTCTCTCTCTCTCTCTCTCTCTCTCTCTCTCTCTCTCTCTCTCTCTCTCTCTCTGTCTGTGTGTGTGTGTGTGTGTGTGTGTGTGTGTGTGTGTGTGTGTGTGTGTGTGTGTGTTTTACAGGTGGGAGAAAAAATGTTTGTCTAGGTGCAAAGAACAGTTATGCAGGACTTTGTGGATATGCAGAAGATATCACTTCCCTTTAATTAAAAGAGAGATACTCATTGCTGAACTTTTTTAAAAAAAAATCTTATTCATTTGGGAGTAGGATCTACTGAAAATGGGCAGAGTGTCAGAAACAAAAAGGCAGTTGTTTGGGAACTTACCAACTCTGCATTCCCCACTGTCTTGTGAGTTTCTACAGCCAAGTGAGTGTTGAATCTGGGTCTCCTGGAGTCCTAGTCCCTCACTTTATCTGCCATACCACAATGAGTTTCAGTGCAATACAGAATTATACCAATATCTACAATATCTATCATACATTTCTTATAAAGTAGCTGGTCCAGGACCTCAGCATGAAAAAATAAAGTGCATGAAATTGATATGAACAGAGGCATTCCTTCAGATATTTGGATTCCAATCCATTCAGGGCTTTTAAGGAAATCCTGGAAACAAAAATGTAGCAGAAATTCTGCTTTAGGCTTGAGTCCTATGAACAAATCTTGTGTTCTTTTAGCTACTGGATATGGGAGAAATGAAAAATGTGTATTCAGGAATTAGGTGAAGGATTGGTAGATGGCCAGAAGTAGCATTTAAATTAAAATAATAACATATAATATTTATAAATAGATTAGGATCATGGACAAGGTATGGCCAGGAACCCCAACTGTAGCTGTGCTTGATGGTTTTCTCATTGTGATGAGATACCTACTGTTATTATTTTGATTAGTTTCATCATTACTGGCTTGCTTTACAGCTTGAGGCTCTTGGTTTGTAGGTTTGAGAGATGGACAGTACTGTATTCAGAAATGTGGATTCTTCCACTCATAGGGTCCATGGATCATTTCAGAGAGCCACCAAAGCTTTGAAAATTTACTTTTTGAAGAATGGATTGATTGATTGATTGATTGAACTTTTACCCCACACATCTAGTTGACAAGCTTCTACTCTGGGTGGCTTCCCAGAAAATAATATAAATATCTAAACACAATTGAGATCATATAGAGAAGCAAACAACCATCCTAAAAACACACAGTCTAACCCCTATTGCAAAACTCAAGGTCAATTTTGTGATGCCATTGCAAAATTGACTTAAAATTATGATTAAAAATTGCTGAACTTTGACACTCTGCCCATAAAAAATTGCTGAACTTTGACACTCTGCCCATAAAAAATATAATTATGATTCCCGATGTTCAGGTGAGTGGCACCTCCATAAGAAGGGATTTATTTGTATGAAGCATGTCTGTGGAGGCCCATCACTCATCCCCACCCTGGCTTGTCCACTGAACCAGCCTCTGTCTTGGGCCAACACTCCAATCTGGGCAGGATCCTGATGGGCCCTTCCCTGCCTCCTTAGGCAGCCAACCACTCCAGTGAGGAGGTGGGATGAGGAGTCACTCTGTGCAGCCAATAAGTGGATGGCTGTCTGGGGAGACAGGAAAAGGGCTGGCTATGCTCCTGCCCAGATTGGAGCACCAGAACTGAAGATGGCCCTTGATGTTAAGAAGACTGGCCAGGCCAGGGGGTGGGATTGTCTTGTGGTGTCACAGTTGGGCTTCGTACAAATATCTACAAAGCATGAAGGGCTCACCTCCAATTCTAACATGTTATTTCCGAGCTCAGGACATGGTGGATATAAGTGCTCCAGGAGTTATAGGCACAATCTTCTTTCTTCGTGCTTCTTCAACTGAATGCATTTCTCTTTAAAGTGCTGCCTGACTGCATCATTGCTTAATTCTTCTTTTTTTGTTAGCCATGATTTGTCACTTCAGCTGGAGACCCAGAAAAGCACAGCAACTTCCTCAGACTTCAACTGGTTCTATGAAGAATGACAATACTATCCAAGAGTCATCTGGATAATATTTGAGTCCATCAGTCTTCTGGGTGGATAGTTATTGTTATTGATACTCCACTGTATTTTAATACTGGTCCATTGTATCAAGACCTATATTTTGCAAAAGCTGCCTACTTTTGTCCTACTTCAGTTTTTTTCTTTATTTTTTCTTTTTCTTTAATTTTTGAAAACACTATTATCTCACTGGTGTTTTTTTTTAACTCTCCACTGGTTGTTTATGTCTATAATACTTTGATTTTGATTATGCATTGCATCACAGGTGAAATTTAGGTTAAAGATAATTGTAAATATGGTATTGATATTAAATGATGTTTTCCCAACATTGCAATAATGCTTGTTTTGTTTGCTGGAGAGTTTATTACTTTTTGATCAATAGTGTGTGAGATTTGTGAGGGAAATTAGCATAGTGAATATCAATTAGGAGGAAAATCAATGGCATTCAGACAAATAAGTGACTTGAAAAAGTCCCATAGGTACATGCATACTCTCAAAGATTCTTTAAAGCATAATGCATTTCATTTAGAATTCCGGAATGAGGAGGGGAAGGAAAAGGAGAATGATATTAAATGAGAAAGGAATGGCAGCTGATCGAGCTACAAATGTACAGCTAGGGGAATGTATTCTAATTACTTCAATGTATGCTTCTCCTCCCTTCTCTCCTTAACAGATGAAATTTCTTCCTTTTGGGTGACTGGTTGGAGGCAAACAGAGTGTAAGTCATGTACCTTTAAGTTCTCTTTGATGGGCCCAGGCATACTTTAGCCTTCATCGTATATTTAGTTGGGAGGGGGAGCGGCATTGTATTCACTGACCATTTATCCTACTTTCCTGTGTTGTCTGAAGGTGCAAATACTTATACAACAGCAAGTTAATCTAGAACACCACACAGGCACAACTCCCAGATTGAAACTATAGCTCTGTGGTTATACATATCCATACTATGTCTCTGATTTAGCAGTTGTTACAAAGTGTCTAGATTTCTACAAATGTGCCTGAAATGTGTGTATATAATTGCTGATGAAATGGTAAACTGGCTAGGAAGAATGGAGGCTGTTAGGAATACCAAACTCCCAGAGCAAGAGTAACTGCTCAGATAATCAAATGAACTTCCATAACAGATTTCGGTTGAATATCAGGGGGGAAAACATCCTAAATGTTCGAGCAGTACAGCAGTGGAACTCATTATCTTGAGAAGTGCTGAATGCTCCAACACTGGAGGCATTCAAGAGACATTTGGATGTCCACTTTGGCAGATATCCTTTGATTTGTATTCCTGCATTGAACAAGGGGTTAGATTTGATGGCCTTGTCAGCCCCCTCTAACTTCATTATTCTATGATTTTATTATATGGAAAATGAAAAGAAACCATCTTCAAAATGTTCAGGATAATGAATAATGTTGGGTAGCGGTGGGGCAACAAGGAGCAATTACAGGACCCAGTAGACAAGAGTGACCCATGGAAGAGCTGATCCTAGCTAAACTCCAAGTTGGCTATGGCAAAAGTGAGGGCCAGTTCTTGACCACTTCATCCATCTCAAAATTTGTCCTTTTAAGTTTGACTGAATGAGGAAAGGATTGTACTATCAAACACAGTTCACACCCTATTGTACCCACAGAAATTCCCTATCTAAAGTGATTTAAAACTTGGGGAAATTAAAAATGACTACCTCAATTCAAATGGCCACACAGCAGCAAAACTCTGGAGCTGTCTATAGAAATATAATGGTACCTCTAATAGTGAATTTAATTGGTTCCCAAAGGCAATTCATTATCAGAAAAAAATTGTTATCCAAAATGGGGTTTCCCATTGAAATGAATGGGAAACCGATTAATCCATTATGGAGGTCTGGGAAAAAAGGCCAAAAAAGCCTTTCCCCACCCCCTCTGAGACCTCTTTACAAAGTGCACTTTCAAAGTGCACTTCTCTCCCTCCTCACCCACCCCTGCCACCGGCACTGCCTCTCACCATACTCCCCCCAGCCCCACCTCTCCACCTTCACTGCTGCTGCTGCTGGGCACCCAGGTGATGAGCAAAGCTGGATGAAGCTGCACGCCAATGGTGCTTCCTCTCCCCATCCCCATGGCTGCCTCTCCTCCATCACCACTGCCGTCACCGTCACCGAGCACCTGGACGGCAGGCAAAGCTGGAAGAAGCCATGTGCCACTTGCACTTCCTCCGCCCACCCCCTGGTCCCCACCTCTCCTCCTTCAACAGCAATGCTGCTGCTGCTGGGCACCTGGGTGGTGGGCAAAGCCACACACCACTGGCGCTTCCTCCCCATCTAACCCAGGCCCCCACCTTTGCTGTTCTGCCACTGCGTGTTGCCACCTCCTCCTCCCCCATATTCCCCAGCTCCCACCTTTGCCACTTCTGCCTCCACTGCCACCAGGGACCCTGGCCGCTGCAAATGCCACACACCACCTGTTCCTCCTCCCCCATATCAACCGGCTCCCATTTTTGTTACTTCTGCTGCCACAGTGGCCAAAGCCACATGTTGTCTCCTCTTCTTCCCCAATGTCCCTGACCCCTACCTTTTTCGCCTCCACTGCCACCGCCTCCTCCGTCATCTTGCCTGGCCACACCTCTGTCGCTGCCACCACTGCCAGGAACTGGTGAGAGTCAATGGGGAGGGAGCACGGGCTGGGGAGCACTCAACTGAAAGGCTGGGTTCAGGGGATGGCTCCAGCTTTTGGGGAAAGTGGCCCTGGCTGGGGCTGTGGGATGTGGGGGGCTGAAGATAACGATCCATTATCCGAAAACTTCATTATCAGGGGCATTCATTATCTGAGGTATTACTGAATTTCAATTAAAGATAGGGTAATAAGCCCTGGGCTTAAAAAAAAATTCCCCCCTCTACCAAGCTACGCACACCAGCTGATCAGCATTGGGGTGGGGAAAAAATCTCTCCCCCACCTTAGCAATGATCAGCTGGCAGGAGGGGCTTGGGGGAGGTAAAAAAGTTTAAAAAGCCCAGGGCTTTAAAAAAAAAAACCTTTTCCCTCCCCCAAGCCCTCCTTGCCAGCTGATTGGTTATGCCTCCTATAGGTTATCTTTCTTTAGAGATGCTAGGTTTAAATAATACATAACAGAAAGAGTAGCAACTTAGAGATCGGGACAAATAAAAAATGAATTGCGATATTTGCTGATTCATTAAATATTCATCCCTTCATATTTGTGGAGGCCCCAATGAATATGAAGGGATGACTATATCCCATTTTTATTCACCCCATTCATCATTCATCATTTTTTGAAAGACAACTTATGAATACCTTTTTTAAATGTCCCCCACCCTTAAGAACTCCTCATCACCTTCTAACCTTTGTTGCAGTGGCGCCCAGTGCCTGGGCTGCTGCTGCCACTGCTGCCATCTTGAAAAAGGGCAGCAAAGTTTCCCTTAGGGCAGGCATGTCCAAACTTCGGCCCTCCAGATGTTTTGGACAGCAACTCCCACAGTCCTTTGCCATTGGCAATCTAAGCTTAGAATTCTGGGACTTGTGGTCCAAAACATCAGGAGGGCCAAAGTTTGGGCATGCCTGCCTTAGGGCCTATGGCAAACTGGATGGCCTCAAACCAACAAACTGATTTGTCAGTTCATTGTTTCACAGGTGGTTGCTATGTCATTCATCGAACTTGATGTTTTGGCATCAACCCCATTGCTAGTAGCAACTAAAGAAAGTTTGTTATAAATATAGAATTACAGGTTGTACTTCAGACAACTATACTTTAAAATGTAAAATAGGACAAACACCATTTTAATATGTTGGAGTATTTTTAAAAATATATACCTGTATGCCTTGCAGAAAAGCAAGGATGTTTAATTTGAAAGGAGAGACACAAAATTTTAAACAACATCATTTGCAATCTGGGTGTTTGTTTTTGTTTTGGAGAAATGGGCCAGTTACACATACTACTAATTGTGCTACTAATAGCCGGCCCATTTCTTTGCATGCAAAGTAAACATGTTTATCAATCTGCAAAATGACTCAGTGTAATAAATTTAGACAAAGTTAAGAGGCAGGCATTTCGTGAAAATATTTTCCCTCTCTTTCCTTGGACAAATTTATGATATTTTTGTACTTCCAGTAAAACTGCTGTTTCTCTATAGCTTAGGCTCATCTGACTATAAACATGACTCAGGAAGCCAGAACTGTACAAAGCTTAAACAAAGTGCAGTGAAAGAAGCTAAAGGACACCAATCAATCTTCAAACATTTCAAAATAAACAAGGCCTCTTCCCCCCCCCCAGTTGTTCAAAACAGACAGTGGGTTGGGGTGGAGCATAATGCAAGTTTTCAAAAGTCCTGAAAAAAATGATGCCTGGGCAATTTTAATCCCCTTTGGAACGTTTCCCCAGTCATGCTGAAAGGCTCTACATTTCAGTGTGACATCGAATTCTGTAGTATTTCCAGTATAGCTGTGCAGAAATGGTCTCTTCAGAATCTTCATTCTATTTGACAGCAAAGAAATAAGCAGGAGGAGATAATTCATATTCTCCACAGTGATGCTCCAGTAGCTTCTTAAAGTGGTTCTCATCAAAAGGGGTTGCACTATGATTTTGTTGTTGTTGCTTTTGCCTTTATGAACATATGGTACACTAATTTTTGCACTACCACTGCATGCATCAACAAAAGCAACAGCTTTTACCACCTTCTCCAAGATGTTCAAAATGCTATATTTTGAAGAGACCATTGAAGAAACAGTGTAGCTCTACTGAAGAAGAATGCATACAACTCCTTCTGTAGCACACCTATTATTATTATTATTATTATTATTATTATTATTATTATTATTATTATTAATTATTATTATTAATAATAATAATAATAATAATAATAATAATAATAATAATAATAATAATAATAATAAGAAGAAGAAGAAGAAGAAGAAGAAGAAGAAGAAGAAGAAGAAACATTGCAAGGAGGTTCAATCTCCTCACTTTTCTTTTATACTTCTCTTCAATGCTGTGCAACTCAATCTAGCTGCCCATCTTCCGTGCATCCTCATGATCGGTTTCTGTGGGCTTTAACTGAAGCATGAGAAGTTGGGAAGTGGCTGGCGTTTTCACACATGGTTTTCCAGTAAAAAACTGGAGCTTTGTACAATTAGCCACTTCATCAGTAAGATAAGCACTTGGGGCTAAGTGTGAGGGAAAAGGCAGAGTATCAACCATTCAATCATAAAATCATAAAATAATTAATAAATAAGAATACTCAAAAACCTGTGAGTTTTTGAGAAATTTCTCCTCATGTGACATCATGTTCAAACACAGTTTATTTTGTATCTGATTGAACAAGAATATAACTGCAGAGCCGGACTCGATGGATCACGGAGTTTAGGAAAGCATAGTAGGGCCGCGGCCTTACCATAGTTTTCTGCGTATATAAATTTCATGCATTCCCCCCGGGCGGTCATATGGTTTTTAATGTGCACTCCATGTCCTCTCTTCTAGGTCATATTTTCCTATTCTGATTCTGTCTTTACCTGTCTACTTCACATTTCCCCCTTCTTTCCAGCTCTACTTTCCGGGCCTCCATGGTGTTTAACCTCAGGAAGCTGCTGAAAGAAGGAAACAACAGATTTTACTGTGTATTTTTGGGGTCCTGTTGTGGTTACAGAAGCAAATAAGTAAGCATTTTCGAGAGTAGTTTCTAAATCCAGCCCCTGGTGGTGGTTTAGGACAGTGCTCCCCAACCTTTTTATCCCTGCGGACCGGTAAATTTTTGATAATTTTTCCGTGGCCTGGGGGTGGGGGTGGGGAAGGGGGGGAGATAAAGGAATGCGAATGGGGGGTCGGGCGGGGAGAGAGAGAGAGATGCACACACGCACGAATGCACCACCCCACCCCCTCCCTCTCACCTTTGCAAACCGGCCAGTTGGGACTCTTCCTTTCCGGGGAGGCCCGGCTTTGCTCGGGGACCGCCGCCGCTGACGGGGCTGGATCCTTCCCGCGGAGGAGGAGGAGGAGGAGCAGGCGCTGCCTTCGGGCGCCGGCGGAGACACCAGGGAAGCGCGGGGCAGCAGCGGTGGCAGCGAAGAGCACGGGGGAGGCGGCGGGTGGGGGGGCGAGGGGGGCTGCCGTGTGCCCCTCCCCTCCTCCTCCTCGTGTGGGGCTGCCCCGCGGCTGCGAGGACCGGTGGGCGGCTTTCTTTCTTTCTTTCTTTCTTTCTTTCTTTCTTTCTTTCTTTCTTTCTTTCTTTCTTTCTTTCTTTCTTTCTTTCTTTCTTTCTCCTTCCTTCTTTTCTTTCTTTTTCTTTCTCTCTCTCTCCCTTCCTCTTTCTCCCCCTTTCTTTCTTTCTTTCTCCCTTCCTCCTTCCCCTTTCTTTCTTTCTTTCTTTCTTTCTTTCTCCCTCCCTCCTTCCTTCCTTCCTTCCTTTCTTTTTCTTTCTCTCTCTCTCCCTTCCTCCTTCTCCCTTTATTTCTTTCTTTCTTCCTCCCTTCCTCCTTCCCCTTTCTTTCTTTCATTCTTTCATTCATTCATTCTTTCTTTCTTTCTTTCTTTCTTTCTCCCTCCCTCCCTCCCTTCTTTCTCTTTCTTTCTTTCTTTCTTTCTTTCTTTCATTCTTTTTTCTTTCTTTCTTTATTTCTCCCTCCTTCCTTTCTTCCTTCCTTCCTTTCTTTCTTTTTCTTTCTCTCTCTCTCTCTCCCTTCCTCCTTCCCCCCTTTCTTTCTTTCTTCCTCCCTTCCTCCTTCCCCTTTCTTTCTTTCTTTCTTTCTTTCTTTCTTTCTTTCTTTCTTTCTTTCTTTCTTTCTTTCTTTCTTTCTTTCTTTCTTTCTTTCTTTCTTTCTTTCTTGCTTTCTTTCTCCTCCCTCCCTCCCTCCCTCCTTTCTTTCTTTCTTTCTTTCTTTCTTTCTTTCTTTCTTTCTTTCTTTCTTTCTTTCTTTCTTGCTTGCTTGCTTGCTTGCTTGCTTGCGGGGTGGGGCGACATGGGGGTCGCGGCGGCGGCAGGATGGGGCGATTGCGGGGATTGCGGTGGGGCGGGGCGGGGGGTCGCGGCAGGGGCGGGGCGACACGGGGTCGCGGGCGGCGGCGGCTCCTGGGCGGCCCCGCGAGGCCGGTGGACGGGGTCGCATCCAGCGGGGCAGCAAGGCGGCGGCGGCTCCCGGGGCGGCCCCGCGAGCGGTGGCGGGGCCGAGGCCGGCGGGGGTAGCAAGGCGGCGGCGGCGGCGGCGCTCGGGACAGCCCCGTGAGGCCGGTGGCGGGGTCGCGTCCGGCGGGGGCAGCAAGGTGGCGGCGGCTCCCGGGGCGGCCCTGCGAGGCCGGTGACGGGGGCCGAGGCCGGCAGGGGCAGCAAGGCGGCAGCGGCTCCCGGGGCGGCCCCGCGAGGCCGGTGACGGGGGCTGAGGCCGGTGGGGGCAGCAAGGCGGCAGCGGCGGCGGCGGCTCCCGGGACGGCCCCGCAAGGCCGGTGACGGGGATTCCGTCCGGCGGGGGCAGCAAGGCGGCAGCAGCTCCCGGGGCGGCCTCGCGAGGCCGGTGATGGGGGCCGAGGCCGGTGGGGGCAGCAAGGCGGCGGCGGCTCCGGGGACGGCCCTGCGAGGCTGGTGGCGGGGGCCGAGGCCGGCAGGGGCAGCAAGGCGGCAGCGGCTCCCGGGGCGGCCCCGCGAGGCCGGTGGACGGGGCTGAGGCCGGTGGGGGCAGCAAGGCGGCAGCGGCGGCGGCTCGGGGCGGCCCCGCAAGGCCGGTGGCGGGATTCCGTCCGGCGGGGCAGCAAGGCGGCAGCAGCTCCGGGGCGGCCTCGCGAGGCCGGTGATGGGGGCCGAGGCCGGTGGGGGCAGCAAGGCGGCGGCGGCTCCCGGGACGGGGCGATTGGGGGATTGCGGCGGTGGCGGGGGCCGATTACGGGGCGTCGCGGCGGCGGGGGGCGGGGGACGATTGCAGGGGGATGGCGGCGGTGGCGGCGGGGGGTGGGGGGGGGGACATCCGGGCCGGCCCGCAACACCCCCCCGCCCACCCCCAACACAGGCGCGGTCCGGCGGCGACAGCAGCGGGGAGGCTCCGCCCTGGAGCCCGGCCGCAGGGAGGGGCCAAAGGGCGCGTGCCCCAGGGGAGGAGCAGCAGGAGGAGGGGCACCCACCTGCTCTTCCGACCGAGGGGGCCCCCTCCTCCCCGCCGGCCCCCCGCGCGCCCGGCCCCCAGGGCAGGGGGATTGGAGCGCGAGGAGGCGAGGAGGGGCAAGCGGGCCAAACGGGGTTCCTGCTGCTGCTGGTGGTGGTGGTGGAGGGCGAGGAGGAGGAGGGCGGCAGAGGAGGAGGATGCGCCGCCGCCGCCAGCGGCAGAGGAGGGAGGCAAAGGCAAATGCTGCTGCGGCGGCTCCTCCTGCGCTCCTCCAGCCTTCCTCCTCCACTGGCCGCCCGCAGGAGAGAAGAGGAGGAGGAGGAGGGCGGCGGAGGAAAAGGGGAGGAGCCTCCCCGGCCTCCCCAGGCGGCCCGGTGCCGACCGGTCCACGGACCGGCACCGGTCCGTGGCCCGGGGGTTGGGGACCACCGGTTTAGGATACTTTGCTGATACTGCTGTTCCAGGGGCATGGTCGTCCCGGACCGGAATTTACTTCTCTGTGGTTAGCACACGATCTTTTTCTGTGCAGTTCGCCGCCAGGAAACTATGCAGAAAACGCTGTTAGGACCACGGCCTAGGGAATCAAATCTCCAACCTCAGATACCTGAACCACTGATTATAACTCAATGGAGGGCAACATTCTGACAGCAGACATTTTTGGCCCATTACTAGCTTCCAGTCTCTTACATGTTTAAGCTAGGATTCACAGACAGAAAGCTAATCGGCTCTGGCCATGACCACCAATATATAAGGTACCAGAATGCTAATATTGCACATCCTGTTCTCTCATAGTTGTGAAGAATGGCAATGAATGGTACAGATGGATTCTTTTGATTGTCCTATACAGATAGCATCAGGGCCATCTTTTGCTATGGCTTATGTAGCAGCTTGTGTTCTGGTTCTTCATGGCATTTGTAAGCTCTCCTGCAGTCTTGTTCTGGAATCGATGTTTAGAATAATGGCCCTCCTTGCCTCTGAATTGAGCTGGTTAATAACCATTGCTGGAGAAATCAATCACTTCTATGATATCTTATTACTTACGCTAATTTAATCACAGGGAATGGATCATTGCCTCAGTTCAGAGGGCAAAATGTGTGTGTGTAGGTGGGAGGGTAAGGAGAAAAAAAGGAAGCAGGGGAGTGAAGGCTCCATCGGTTGGAGGTAATATTGACAAATGAAAGATAAATGAAAGAGTTGGCTCTGGGCGAGGTGGGGTGGGGGAGGGAAAGGGAGAGATCTCTCACTAGTGCAATACATTGTTATTGTCAGATATCCTTCACTTTTCTGTTTGTCTTGGCTTCAGCTCTTGAAAAAAAGCTCTGGAAGATTATGCACGATAAACAGGCAATTCCTGGCCTGGATTGCTAGGATTTCATCCAAGTACTGTAGCTGCAGCCTTTCACACTAGTACAATCTACTGCAGTTGACATGTGGTCATGCACAGTCTTAACCAGTTGATTTCTATAGATCACGTTTTGTTAACATAAGAGGCCAGAGTGGTTTGGTTTTGTCTTGTGCTGCTGATCAACTAGTATCACATTTCTTGGCCTTCCTCTCTATACATGATAAAAATAGGAAGAATGTTAAGGTAATTTGTCACTGTAATCACTGCAACTATCACTATAAGCCCTACTATCAAAAATTGTATTTATTTAAAAATACTGACCATGATCCAAATTGAATGAATGAATGAATGAACAAATGAACAAATGAACAAATGAATGGATGAATGAATGAATGAGTGAGTGAGTGAATGAATGAATAAATGAATGAATGAAAAATAAGCAAATGAATGATCAAACAAACAAATGAATGAACGAATGAAAAAATGAATGAACAGCCATATGCATACACAATTCTAAATTGGACTGGCAAAATTCATGATGGAGTTTTGCCTTTGTGTCCCATGATCAACCATTTTTATCCATTTATTTAGCATCCTAGTTTAGCATTCAGTGCATCCAGCTTTAATTTCTGAAATGGAAGGGAGCTTCAAAGCCAAGCTGGCAAAGCATTAAAAAGAATGGCCTGGTCTGCTCTTGCACATGGAAGAGAATCTTGGCAAGCAAGGAAAACCTTTTCACCTGAGTGGTAACAAGTAAGGTCACCTACCACAGGTTAAACAGTTATTTAAACCCAACTTAACTCTGAGGTATATTATGAGTACCAAATGAAAATGCCACACATGATGCCCAAAGATTCATGACAGAAGAACACACACACACACACACACACACACACACACACACACACACACAAAAACCAATATGGAAGGAAGCCACTGTTTGAAGTTTTGAAAATTGAATTAAAAAAAATTACCCTGAGTTTCAGGAAGCCCGTGGGCTCTCCTAATATTTCCAGTGCATCCTGAACATGTGGCATATCAATGCTGAAGGTAAAGGATCAGAGACTGTGCCTCAGTCCAACAAGATCAACCCACATATACAAGAAGACATGGAAAGTACATGCAAAGCTATTGGAAATGCTAAAATGTATCCACATCTGTATTAGGATATGAAGCTGGCTGGATATGTCTTTTAGCTTATGTATGCTGACACAATAGATATGGGTGTGGTGAAAAGGGTTAATACAAGTATGAATATTTATGACTCTGATTTCAATAGCCAATCACCAAGCAGGTGGGAGTGGCTAAGAATGTTATATATGGGAACCTAATAGGGGATGTTCAGTTTGAGTGCAGTTCAGTTTTTGTGTTCAGTTCAGGTTAGAGATGAGAGGAGTTCAGTTAAGAGAGCTGAGAGTCAGTTAGATTGTCAGTTGGTCAGGTGGGACCTGCCATTGAAAAGGGTCTGGTTTATAAAAGAAATATATTATTATAAGAATTCAAGTTTGTAGTACAATAATATCGGCTAAAGCTATCATAACAATGAGCATCTAATTGTAAACCAATAAATGTTTCATGTTTATTTTAAAACTATATTACTTGGTGTGCCTATCTCTCTCAAATACATATAAGTGTCCAGTAGAGATGGGCACGAATCAAAAAATGGCATTGCAGTTTTTTGTTTTTCGTTGAGTGGTCCGGTTCGGTTCTTTTCCATTTTTCGGGAATTTTTGGAAAAAATTTGTTTTCATTTTTGTTTTTTTTTGTTTTTCATTTCTACCCGCCTTTGCGTGATTTTTAAAGCATTTCCGTGCATGGGCGTCCCCCAACGCCCCATACCAGAGGGAAAACACTAAAAAAAATGATGCTAGCAGAGACACAGTATAGACTAGGTACGCAGGGAGGGTGCAAAGGCAGCGGCAGTCATTGCCCAGGGTGCAAGGCAGTCACAGAGTGACTGCACTGTGGGGCAGGGGAGGGTACTCACTGAGAGGTACGCACGCACGCACACAGGGAGGCTGCAGGACTGAAGCTAGAGTCGCAGAGACAGCAATCCCACCCTAACTCCCACCAGAGACTGCAAGGAGGACGGGGGCTGCCAGGGCTTTTTATGCCCTCTGGGGCTGCCAGACCTGCCCATTCTGCAACCTGGGCATGCTATTGGTTGAATATGATCCCATCCCATGGCTTGCCTCCATTTTGTGCCTGGAGACATCCATTTTGTCATCCTTAAAGGGAAATGAAAAATACATCGTGATGGGAGAAGACAAAAACAAACGTTTTAGGGACCCCAACCCCCTGGTAGGTAATAATTTCAAATTATTATCACATTATTGCTGCATTTTTACGGATGTCCAAGGTGTTTTAATACCCAAGAAATCAATATTAGGCATCTGGGAGCCATTTTGGGTCGATGTCCCCTAATTCCCCTTAATGGAAAAAAATACAGCGATCTGAGAAAAGACATAAATGCACATTTTAAGGACCCCAACTCCCCCTGGTAGGTATTATCAGACAGTATAAATAATTATCACTGTGTTTTTATGGATGTCCAGGGCTTTTTTTAACATTTAAAACAGCTCATTTCATCGCGTGTCACCATTAAACGTAACGAACCCAATTTTCGTGGTTCTGTTCGTTTTGTTCCATTTTCATTACAATTTTCGTTAGTCATTTTGTTATGTAATGGAACAAATAACGAATAACGGAAACAAAAAAGTTCATTTCGTGCCCATCTCTAGTGTCCAGTAAATCTGGTGGTGGTGGCAAGTGAAAACCCAGTGTGTGAAAGGGGCACATCGCAACGGGCATGAACCAGGAACATGGTGGTTCATGATGGCTCATAGTTCGTCGCTATTCACAAACCATGCACTTTCACAAACCTTTCAATGAAACAAACTGTTTCATGGTTTGTGTGCTTTGGGACTTCTGAGAGCAGTGGAATGAGTTAGAACCAAAACAACAACAACAACAACAACAACAACAACAACAACAACAACAACAACAACCCTACAGGGTGTCCTCAGCTGACTCTTCTCTCCACCTCATCCAAGTTTGATAAAGATTAGATTTAGGATGTCCACCAGTTGCTAAAGGGCAGTTACCTGTGGTGTGGAGACTTGCTTTGAGTGGTATCTCTTAAATGTCCCAAATGCATTCTTCACCAAATTTTGAGGGAGTGGGGAGTAGCGTCACCTGAAGATTTTCTGTGGATTTCATATGGGCCATTCTACTAATTCCAGCAGTCCTGAATTGTGCAAACCACAGAACATATGAATCACTAACCCTGATAGTAGAGCAGTGTTTCATTTCATTATGAGTGGGCTGGGCACGTTTCCACAATGTGCAGCAAAGCAAACCTTGCAATGGCCTGATTCTTTATTTTATTTTATTTTATTTCATTTCTGGTGCATGGTACATTTCATGCCATGTTTGACTGGTGACTAGCTGCTTGTGACTAGTTTAGAACTAGAATCTTTCTTCCTTAAAAAAATAAAGGAGGGGAGCTAAAATTAATGGAATACCATCCTGACCTCTCAGAAAACATGCAGAAGCAGACTTTTCAAAATAAAACTACTAATAAAGTAGAACCAGAAAAAGGAAGACCTGTCCGCCAATAAATTCTATCCTGCAAGTGCAAAGGGGTCTGCTACCTTTAGTTCCTTTTACTTTGGGATATTAATCCAGTTTCCTTCCAATCCTCTTTTGAAACAAGAAAGCAGGGAGGTGGGGGCATCCCGCAGTCAAACAGCTGTTAAGGAAACTGCTGCAAAGGCAGGAAGTGGGGGAAAACCAATGCAGATAATTTGCTTAAAAAGCCCCAGTATCCCGATGGCTCTGTATAGTTCTTAGTCCATCTTTTAAGGAAGTGGTTTGGAGATGGTAAAATGTCTCTCATTCAAATTCTGCTGCTGTTCCCCCCCCCTCTACTCTTGCAATCATCAAAGGGAACTTTTTCAAGAGCAGTTCTGTAGAGCTGAGCAAAGCATGTCCTTGCGCTCCTGAGCCTTGCCTGGGCTGTGGGCTGGGAATCTTTGATCCCTCTCATTTGGTTGTTGTTTCTTTATTATTTTGCTGACACCTTGAAGCCTTTGTTTCCTCTGCGCCTCCTTTGCTTTGTACTGCTTTGGCAGTCAGAAAAAAGGTTGCAAACTTTGATGTTGCTAACCCATGACGGCTCTGCTTTGGTCTTCATCATATAAAAAGACTGGCTTTTATTCAGTGTACCATCAGCAGAGCCATTCAAGCTATTTCAGTGGAAAATGTGGGCTGTCTGTTACCCAGTATCAATGACCTGGTAGTGTGAAGTCCTTCTTAGTGCTTTCTAAGAGATCTTCCTGAATCAGTTGTAAATATGGATTCTTTATCTTTCCTTACCACTCCTACATGCAGAACAGGTGCGACAAAACTAATTGTGCCTCTTTGTGCATGCATTTCAAGGGCACATAATCAAGTCAAGTCATCTTGAATACTCTCAACGTTAACATGTACAAATAATATGTACAAATAAATCAAACTACAAACTACTACATTCTCCTATATAAAGAGCATATATGTAATATTTAAGATATTCTAACAGAAGGGTTAAGTACTGTTGGCTCAGACTCCTTTTAAGGATTCCACTGGTAGCTAAAACCTATCATCAATTTGTTAAAACTTTCCTCTTACAATAGCACATCATTCGAAGTGCAAAAAGTGGCCTGGAGACAGGAAACTGTGCTTTTGCCTCCAGATGTTCCTTTGCATAAAGTGGAAAAAAGAAAACCCTCATATTTTGGATTCCAAAATTCCTGTTGTTTACTGCAAGCAATGCTGCTGCCTAGGAAGAAGCAATGAGGGATCCATAGCCCTCAACACAGCCTAAGGACCAGCAACAACAAAACAGCAATACTAAAAGGGAAGGATATCCAGGTAAGACAGGGAGTAATAACAATTCAAATATAGCTGATACAATTTAGAAAATTTCTCCTTCTTCAGTTGTTTAAGAAAAACCTGGGCCAATTCCAGTTCAAATAATAGCTCTTTCTAGGTATGTGTATATACCGCTTCAGTCAAAAGATTTATACCTTATTTTATCAATTACTGGACTTAAAAGGTTTTTTAAGGGGTTTCGCTGCATGTCTAAGCGATGCGTGCATGTTTATAACAACAATTGCAGGTGCTCCTGAAATAAGTCCAATTTCCTATATGTGAAGGGAAGGTAGGTGAAAAGGAGCTGTAAGTTCTAGCAGGAAACTGGATTGAATTAAAGGAAGCTAAACACATAACAGGATTAGGGATATGAATAGTGAAAATTATCACATTTTCTATTTCTTTTGTTTCTTTTGTTTTTGGTTCTTTTAGGGGTGGAGTGCTTTCCCCATTTTTTTTTTTTTACATTTTTTAACCAGTAGTTTTCTTTTACACAAATGGGAAAGGCTCTTTTTTCAAGTTTCTCATTATGCTGCCTGGCCGTCTAAAAGCCTTAAACACTACACAAAATCTGAGGCAAGGCAAAAGAGGATCAATCTCTTTGGGCTCCCTTTCACCTTTTGCCTGTCAAATCACATGAGAAATTGTTTTTCCCACAGGATTGAGAGGGTTATCATGAGCTAATCAGAATGTCCAAGGATAAGCAAGAAACCTGCAATCAACAGCACATGGTAACAAGTAAGCCAAGGAGAGAACCACGCGGTTGTGAAATTATAATTTTGGGCAGAACGAGTGGGGGTTGTCTTATACGTGGGGGCATCTTATATATGGTAAGAATACAGGTAATCAAAAAAGCGTAAGGGAAATTTACTTCCAAAACTCAAGGGGAAAAAGCATGATGGAGGCATAGCAAGCAAGCAGGCATCAATCCAAGATAGAAGGCACTGGTAACTAGTTCAACAAAGGACACCTGAAACAAAGAGCATTGCTCCCCGAATTCCACACCCTGTTATATATTCAGAATTCCCCCTCGCCCTTAGACATTCTGATTAGCTGGTGACAGCCCGCACAGCACTGTTGGAGAAACAATTTCTCAGGTGATTGGACAGACAAAGGTGAAAGGGCACCAAAGGTTTCAATGAAGGATGGAACGAGGGGGTAGGGGTGAGGGAACTTTCACTTATTTCTGGTTAAAACCAAATATTTTTTGTTTCCGAGGCTCACTTTCTGGGTCTGACCACCAGTCCCTGTTACTCTAAATTGTCAATGCTATCTCATGGTGATTGTTCATGGTTTCATTTCGGGCTGTTCCTTATTCTGTTTGGAGGTGCTGAAGATTGAACAGGGGGCCTTTCATGTAGAAAGTATGCAGCTAAAGAAAGTATGTAACTATAGAGATATGGCCAGTGGATAACATAACACCCAGAAATAGACCATGGTTTTCTGTCTAGTTCAGTGGTTCCCAACCACTGAGTAATCCAAATGTTTTTGCAATCCCCAGAAGCCTTCATCACTCACTATGCTTTTCACAGTTTCTGGCAGTTGTAGTTCAAAAGCACCTGAATTACCCAGAACTGGGAAATACTAATCTTGGTACTAACTAGGCTCAACCTTATTTACTTTCTGAAACCAGACAAGATTGCCCTTGTTCATGTTGACATAGCACTGTTGCACATTTTCCATTTTTTCAATATTACCTTGTTTCCAGAAGAAAAACGGATAATATCCAAGGAAACATAGTTCCTCTCAAAGCAAAGGAAAGGTTGGAAAACAAAAACAAAATAGAATGGCCAGATATCCAGATGGGCAGGGTATTAAAACAACAACAACAACAACAACAACAACAACAACAACAACAACAACAATAATAATAATAATAATAATAATAATAATAATAATAATAATAATAATAATAATAATAATAATAATAATAATAATAATAATAAACAAAAGATATGGGGGACCCTACTAAAATTCCACCATAGGAAAATGACACTCCAGTTTCTCCCTGTTGCCCCAAATCTCTAAGTGTCTCCCTAGTTGTTCACATTTCTTTTTACTATCCCTAGTCCATGGGTAACACCCTGCTGCCTCTCCTAGTCCCCAAGCTTATGGTTGA
The DNA here is from genome assembly GCA_029282475.1 of Phrynocephalus forsythii. Lineage (NCBI taxonomy): Eukaryota > Metazoa > Chordata > Lepidosauria > Squamata > Agamidae > Phrynocephalus > Phrynocephalus forsythii. The sequence continues at coordinate 98,736,334 of JAPFRF010000005.1, forward strand.
CATTCTTTCTTCTTTTCTTTCCCTTTCCTTTCTGTTAAATTGTGTAATGACTAGGCACAGAGGAAACAATGCACTGATTTCCAGTTGTCCATCTTGTTCCTTTCTTTTTTTTTTTCTGAGATAAATGCCTGGGCTCATTTTGGACATATGAAAACCAGTGCCTTCCTGTTTCAATGTGTGCCTCTGGGCATATGAAACAATAGGAAGGGCAGGGACCTTGACGGGTGCTAACAGAGATTCCAGTTCTGCCATAAGGTTCATGGGCACTGTTTCAGAGACCCCAGTTCCAAAGTTTAACTATGTAAATATGGAATAAAGAATATAAAAGAGGATGGGAATTTGGAAGCTCAAGAAGAGGAGAGTTTGCATGTGTGTTTGTGTGCTTGTGTGTGCATGTGTGAATTTGCCACTGCCAGGATTAGGACTGCTGATGGCAATCCAGCAATGGGTTTGGGCTATTAAAATCTTCTGCTAAGATCATGAGACTTCCAAAGGTTTTTCCTAGGACAAAAGAAACCCCCTAAGAAGCTTGGAACCTGAAAAGGAGGAGGATTCGAAATATTCTATGACTTTAAATTAAATGTTCCCTTTACTGGATGATGACATCATCTGGCTCACATGGCACAACTTTGCACCAACAGGTTTTCTGCCACTGGAGTTTGTTATATCAGTAGTCATACCCACCTGCAGCATAAAAATCATGGGGGTTTTTTTGAGGTTTTGAGGTTCAATGACCTATGAGGATTTACTGTCTCGGTCCAGCACACTTCCACTGCGCTGCTGAGAATATCCTTGTTAGCAGAGTGAAAAACAAGCACAGCGAGAAAGTTGCAAATGCTTGTGGAGAGTTCTTCAAAAAAAAACCCAAGCTGGGATTAATTTGAAAGCAGTTCCAGAAAAACAAATGTAGAGCTTTCTTACAAACACAGAAAAACACCCAGCAGAATCTAAAAAATACAAACATAAACAGGAGGAATAGGAGAGGATGCAGGAACGCAGCAAAATGGAGGAGGAATGCAGGAGTCAAGGCTCAGAATGGAGGCTCAAACATTCCTCCTTAAATACACAAACACATGCAGGTGTGGAACTTTCTACAAGTGATAATTCTTTTCAGGATTCTTTCCGTTGCAGCTTGTCAGTGTTTCAGGTTTCAGAAACCTAACAGATTTGCACTCGATACACATATGATTTGGCGGGTAGGATGTGTTTTAGAGACTGCCATAAAGAGTGTGTTTTGGTCTGGTCTCTGGGCGCTTTTGCAAATTTTGTTGCATGTGTATACTGTGTATATATGTACAATAACAATAAATTTATTATTATTATTATTATTATTATTATTATTATTATTATTATTATTATTATTATTAGAGATGGGCACAAAACGAACAATTTTTCATTTCCGTTTCCGTTTTTTCATTTTGTTACACAATGAAACAACAAACGAATTTTGTCTCCAAAATGAAACAAAATGAACAGAAACACTGGAAATTTTGTCGTGCGTTTCGTTTTCGTTACTGCAATACAGTGAACTGCTTTAAATGCTTTAAAAAATCACAAAAATTGAAATAAATGGTAACGAAACGGTAATGAAACGAACGAAAACAAAAATGATTTTTGCAAAAATTCGCAAAAAAGGAAATGAACCAAAATGGACCCTCCAAATGACAAACGACAAACAAAATGTCATTTTTTGATTCGTGCCCATCTCTAATTATTATTATTATTATTATTATTATTATTATTATTATTATTATTATTATTATTATTATTATTATTATTATTATTATTATTATTTAACCACTGAACAGAGTGTGTTCACCCTACACTGTGCAAACTTGTTGAGTATCAATTCAATTGAACATTTAAATGAAAATGATCCATGGAATTGTGTTACTGGGATGTAAAATGCCCCCTGTTTTGTCAAAAGTAAAGGCAAGGTTAGCTCCTGCTCCCCAACTTAGTGACAGCTTCTGCTTTTTCTCCAAGTGGCATTTCTTCCAAATCTGAGAAAGGTGAGGTTTTTACTTGCTCACTCACCCTTTTTTTTGCCATAGGGCTCTGCAATAGCCCTAGCTGCTCTAAGTTTGCAATACAACAGGCTTGTTGCAATACAACCCAGAACTCATTCTCATCCATCACTTTGGCTAACAATGACAGTCTCCTGCCGGACTGGTTCTTACTGCTCCAGCTTCATTGATGTCACTAACAATAGATAGACACATTTGTCATAATTATGTAGGGGGAAATCCCTCCATTAATTGGAAAGCATGTTGCTTTGGCCTGAAATCTGTACAGCTATCGATGTCAGATCAGCATGCAGGAAACACCCCCCACCCCCGGGAATCTGCGTCCAAGAGGAAATGGAACAGCTTCCAAGCAGCCAAGCAGCTGCACCCTGTCAGCTTGATGAAAAGCAATCTTTTTCAACAATAGACTCCAAGCATTTCTCCTACTGTAGAGACAAACCGGGATGTCCTTCAGCTCTTCTGTTTGTGTTTCTCATGTCTGCCAGTACTGGGACCTTTCCCATCAATCACTATCATCATTTCAAACTGGATTCTGCAGCTAAGAAGTCCCAGAAAGCTTTGAAAACGGAAAAAATTAAACAATGCCTGTGGTTGACATGCTATATTGGATGGATAGCTGGCTGGGTGGATGTGTGTGTGTGTGTGTGTGTTTGCGTGTGTGCATGTGTGTGTTTGTGTTTGTGTATGTATATGTGTATGTGTGTGCATGTGTGTACTTAGTCACCTCCTTGGGGACAAATGTCTTTGCTTAACATAGTCCATTGTGCTGCCAACATGGCAGCCAGGGAAGAAGTGGCAACCTTGTGACACCACTCTGTTGACAAACACCAGTAGCAGAGCCTGCTATCCTTTCTCGGATTAGCAGCGGGAACAGCTCCAGAGGGAGAGGGAGCCCTGTTAGAGGGATTCATTCAGTTGTAGCAATCTTGCTAACATATTTTCATTTTAAAGACCAGCTGGTTGAATGTTCTGGAATTTTGTAGAGAAAAAGCCCAACTCAGAGGTTCCAGTCATGCTCATGGGACAAAGACTGTGGATTAATTTTGGCTGAGCTTTGACTCATGCCATTGCCCCCCCCCTCCAAAAAAACCCATCACAAGGCTCAGGCTCAGCATTTTAAAACCGACTCAATTTGTGTGTGTGTGTGTGTGTGTGTGTGTTTCAGCAACACTGCTTCCATTCCTTCTGTTTAGGGAGATGCAAGACTCTGACAGCTTTAACTGCGGTGTAGAGGGTTATTGGAAATGGAAAATGAATACTTAATAATAGGGCTATTTAGCAGATCAATTTGGAACTGCCCAGAGTTGATTTCCATCATTCCATTGATTACTTGTTGGAGTACAGAATCCTGAATTTTTGATGGGTTTTGACAAGCACTGCTGATATTGTTTCTGTTGGGCTTCAGAACAATGGTACCTTCAAACTCTTCCTGCTGCAATTCTATTCACATTTTTCATGACAGTGATAAACCTTTCTTGGCCTCTGATCATTCAAAAAGAATAAAGAAGTAGTAGTATTGGGTTTTTAAAAGGGTGATTGAGAGAATTCCTCTCCCCAGGCAAGGAACTGATCTGCAGGTGTAATGTTTTGGACACATATTTATATGATTAAGATGCTATATGTTTGGATACGTGTAAATAAAAAAAAAACTATGAACCTGGAGTCTTATCATGTTCCAGCACTCTCTTGTTTTGAACAGTCTCATCAACAGGTTTTCAAGGTAAGAAAGGTTTGATTTAATTTCAGTTTATTGTCATTGTACATATACACATAGTAAACACATGCAACAGAATTCACATAAACACCCAGAGACCAGACCAAAACACATTCTTGTAGCAATCTCTAAAACACACCCACCCATTGTATTGTTTACAATCACTGCTTTCTGAAGACTTTAGCCCACATTAAAAAAGGGTGGTGATCTGACATGGAACAACCCCATTGAAGAAGATAACAGTGGTTATGCAGCATTTGTTATTAGATGCAAAGCTACCACCACCCCTGTCCCAGAACAATTCAAACTTCAGGGTATCAAATTTAGGCCTACCACAGGCACAGGGTGGTATTTCTATAGGCAAAGGTGCCAGAAAAGATACACTTTTTCTCCCTATGTATTCAGTCTGTATGCAGAACATGTACAGATAGCTGGACTAGATTCAAATAAAGGAGGAGTGAAACTGGTGGAATAAAGTAACTAAAATTGACAGTTGCAAAAGGAGTGAAATTAACCTTTATTTTGTTACAATTACAGTGGTACCTCCAATTATGAATGCTCCCAATTACAAAAAAATCGACTTACGCAGGGAAATCTGTGAAAATGGGAATGCTTCAAGATACGAGCATTTAGCCTTTTTTGAGTTACAAAAGGGAAATGGATAGTAAAGTTTCCTTTTTAAAATGGCTCCTGCTTGTTTGCAATGGCAATGCAAACAGTGCTACAACTGGAAAGAAGAAGGACCATTCTGAAAAGGGAAGCTGAGTACCGGGCTTCTGTTTTTCATTGCCCTGCACAAAGTGCCCATTTTGGAGCCATTCTGCAACTATTTGGCACTGTTTTGAGCACTTTTAAAGGTAGGGAGCTGAGCAACTATTGTTTGCACGCCTGTTACTGTGATTTTTTTTTCATTCTGGGGGTGTAAGTTCCCTCCTGGAACAAAATTAATCAATTTCCAATGCATTTTTATGGGAAACCCTTTTTTGAGATACAAAAAAAAAAAATCAAGTTAAGAAAATGACGTTGGAATTGATTAATTTTGTAAATGGTACCTCCAATTAAAAAATTAATATGTTAATTATTTATAACTATACTACAGGGATCAGAAAATGGAGCCAGTGGAACTAGTTGCTTCTAGCCTCTTTGTGGTATTAAGCCATGATGAATTCAAGCACATATTGCCATTGATCTTGGATGCAGTCTATAGAAACAGGAGGGCCTAAATTGAATTGTAAGACTCAACTAGAGCAGACCCATTTCATCACTGCAGCTTAAATATATGTTGTCTTACACAGTTTCTACTGATTCAGTGGGGCTTCTTTAGTTGAACTAATTAGATTCTGGCTGATGTGACCTATTATAACAATGTTTTCAAAAGACAGCCTTTTAACATCCAAAACACACCCTAGAAAGGACAACCTCTGATGCACAGTGCAAGTCCTGTCCCCAGAAGGCACTTGTGGTAAGACGGCATGCATTTTGTTGACTTTTGGTTCAGCACTGGATAGGTTTTGTATGAATCATAGAATCACAGTCTCATAGAATCATAAAGTTGGAAGAGATCTCAAGGACCATCCAGTCCAAGCCCCTGCCATACAAGAACTCCTTTTGTGACTAAAATTGTCCTGAGTTGCCTCCAACTTCTCTTTACCAATATTTACATGTAATTATACTGCACTTTGTTCATCTGAATCACAAAAAGTGTCTCTCTTCACTCATTTACTTCCCCCTTTGCCAATGTAAAAGAGTGATTGGATTTGTTATTGATTAAATGTTTTAGGACATGAGTTCCTAAGCTAGACTGCTTTATTCAAACATTTGAAAATGGCAAATCATAAAAAAAACCCCACATACATTTGCCTGCCAGAAAATCTGTCCTAATTTTGCCAGAGAATGAGCACCATAAATCATGCAAAAGATACTTCTGGCAAGATTTCATTTGCTGATCTATGAAATTTGGTTTGCTTGAAGACGATTCAGACCAGTAGCTGAACTTGTAACCTTTGCTTAGCCTTGTCTGAACTCTTGGACTTAGATGATGGGTCTCTCGTGACTAGAAATGTCCTGAGTTGCCTTCAACTTCTCTTTATCCATATTTACATATAAACAGTTTGTTTTGGACTAACAGAGAGGGTAGAGAGGCATGGATAGAGACAAGCAGCACACAAGCAATTTGCTTGCAGAGTTCTTCAACCTAAGTCTTTCAGAAAGTTCTTTCTGGCTCTGGTAGGAGTTTTTTCCCCCTATTTTTTCAAAGGTACCGTATATACTCGGGTAAAAGCCAAGTTTTTCAGCCCTTATTTTTGGCTGGAAAAAACACTCTCAGCTTATACTCAAGTCAATAAGTTTCCCAGTATTTTGGGATAAAATTAGATGCTTTGATGGCTCGGAGAGGGCGGCAGAGGGCAAATATTCTACTCCAAAGCTAATCCAGTGAGTGATAGCACTGCATCTGCTTCCCATATTAGAAGGTTTTTTTCCCCTAGGGACACCCCATTTGGGGCTTCATACCTCAGCCCTCCTATCCCCAAATGTTTCCAAATTTCAGGGGGTTCTAAAAATCGCTTTTGAAGGTACCCCTGCTACTTTGGTATCCACAAGGTAGGTAATTTTTGAGTGCATTTTTTTAAAAATGCACTCAAAATTTATTTTAAAAAATATGCAATCAAAATTTACCTACCTTGGGACTCCAAAGTAGCAGGGGTACCTTCAGAAAGCAATTTTATGGAACTCATTGAAATCTGGAAAGATTTGGGTGTAAGGGGACTTAGTTATGAAGGTCTAAAGGGACTGGGTAGTATTGGCAACTGTGCAGGGACTGTAGAGGCAATCAGGGAGTTTACTCTATGGTATTAACTCCCTAATACCATAGAACAGACATTGCGAATTACTACTGAAAATAAGAACATAAGAACATAAGAAGAGCCATGCTGGATCAGGCCAAAGGCCCATCTAGTCCAGCTTCCTGTATCTCACAGCGGCCCCACCTGATGTGTTTGGGAGCGCATGAGACTAGATATCTGTCTCCTGATACCACTCCCCTGCATCTGGCCCTTGAAGTACCCTGGTTTAAAGCCTAGAGATTACACATCTCCATCATGGTTTGTAACCCGTGATGGACTTTTCCTCTAGGAATCTGTCCAATCCCCTTTTGAAGGCATCCAGGCCAGATGCCATCACCACATCCTGTGGCAGGGAGTTCCATAGACTTACAACGCGCTGGGTGAAAAAATATTTTCTTTTGTCAGTTCTTACTCTCCCAGCACTCAATTTGAGTGTATGTCCCCTAGTTCTGGTATTTTGAGAGAGGGAGAAGAGCTTCGCTCTATCCACTTTACTCATACCCTGCATTATTTTGTATGTCTCAATCATATCCCCCCTCAAGCGCCTTTTTTCCAGACTAAAGAGGCCCAAATGTTTTAGCCTTTCTTCATAAGGGAGGTGCCCCAGCCCAGTAATCATTTTAGTCGCTCTCTTCTGCACCTTTTCCAGTTCCACTATGTCTTTCTTGAGATGCGGTGACCAGAATTGTACACAATACTCCAGGTGGGGCCTTACTATTGTTTTGTATAACGGCATTATAATGTTGGCTGTTTTATTTTCAATCCCCTTTTGATAATCCCTAGCATGGAATTGGCCTTCTTCACTGCTGCCACACATTGCGGAGACACCTTCATGGAGCTGTCCACCAACACACCAAGATCTCTTTCCTGATCCGTCACGGATAACTCAGAGCCCATGAGTTGATAGATGAAGTTTGGATTTTTTGCCCTAATATGCATTACTTTACATTTGGTTACATTAAAACACATTTGCCATTTCTCAGCCCACTCCCCCAGTTTGGAGAGATCCTTCTGGAGCTCTTCACAATCTTCTCTGGTTTTTACCACACGGAAAAGTTTTGTGTCATCTGCAAACTTGGCCACCTCACTGCTTATCCCTGTCTCCAGGTCATTTATGAACAGATTGAAAAGCACCGGTCCCAGGACCGAGCCCTGGGGCACACCGCTTTTCACTTCTCTCCATTGTGAAAATTTCCCATTGACACCTACTCTTTGTTTCTGGGATCTCAACCAGTTCTCAATCCATAGGTGGACCTGCCCTCTTATCCCCTGACTATGCAATTTTCTCAGCAGCCTTTGATGAGGGAATGTGTCAAAAGCCTTTTGAAAATCCAGATAGACTATATCCACCGGTTCACCCAAATCCACGTGCCTGTTGACCTTTTCAAAAAGTTCTAAAAGGTTTGTAAGACAAGATTTACCCTTACAGAAGCCATGCTGATTTTCTCTCAGCAAGGTTTGTTCTTTTATGTGTTTTAAGATTTTCTCTTGGATGAGGCCTTCCACCATCTTCCCTGGGACAGATGTAAGGCTAACCGGCCTGTAGTTTCCTGGGTCCCCCCTCCTTCCTTTTTTAAAAATTGGTGTGACATCTGCTATCCTCCAGTCCTCCGGCACTGTGGCCGTTTTAAGAGACAAATTGCATATAACCGTTAAGAGATCTGCAATTTCATTTCTCAGTTCCCTAATAACCCTTGGGTGGATGCCATCTGGGCCCGGTGACTTGTTAATCCTCAATTTATCAATTAGTCCTAAAACCTCCTCTCTTTTAACCTGTATTTGATTTAATTCTTTAGTCAAGAGGGGCCGTTCAGGCAGCGGAATCCGCTCAAGGTCCTCTGTCGTGAAGACAGACGCAAAGAACTCGTTCAATTTCTCTGCAATGTCCAAGTCCTCCTTAACCTCCCCTTTTCCTCCATCACCATCCAGAGGCCCAATTGGTTCTCTGGCAGGTTTTCTACTTCTAACATATTTAAAGAAGCTTTTATTATTACCCTTTATATTGCTAGCCATGTGTTCCTCAAAGTCTTTCTTTGCCTCCCTTATCATCTTTTTACATTTCTTTTGCCAGAGTTTGTGTTCCTTTTTATTTTCCTCGTTTCCTCCCCTTTTGAGCTCGGCCGGTATACTGTACATACTTGAGTATAATAATAACAAAAACACCCTCAGATTATACTTGAGTCAGTAAGTTTTCCCAGTTTTGCGGGGGTAAAATTAGGCCCTCGGCTTATACTCAGGTCAGCTTATACTCAAGTATATATGGGTAATCATTTTGATTTCAACAGAGTTCATGGTTTGCAAACTACTAGTTCTTAAGGCTGAGGTTGTAGTAGAACTAGACAGCTCAGTGGCTTAGGGTCCCCCACTGTGCTTCCTTCAGAGGGGCTGAACTCAATGATCCATAAGGTCCCTTCCAGCTCTGCATGTCAAAGGTCATTATCATTATTCAGATGTTTATACTTAGAGTAACATAAGTGAAGTTCAAGCTTCTGCAGGATGAAATCTTTCTTGTGGAACGTCTTGGAACAAAACACCAAATTTTACCCTACCCTTCCTCCCCATGATGGCTGCATTTTTGAACTATACATCACAAAATTACACTTTGTTATGGGAAATATCACATCAAATGTATTAAGTGGGGAGATTGTTTTAGATGTTGCAATTTGCATTTTAATGTTAAAACATGAAGTCCCATTAAGCTGAAATGTCAATTGTAATTATATTTCTAACATGTTTTGTGTTTGTAGAAAGCTTGTTCCTCTTAAAACCAAACACCAAGTTTTAGTTTCTGCATTTCTAGATTAAATTTAGGAATATTTTTCATGTTTGATTTATAGAAGCCCACATTTCATTATAGTTTAAAATGAAAACTAATGCTAAAAACTGTACCCTTTATTTTTAAAAAAATATTTAAAAATTGATAACTCAGCAGATCTTAGTGGTGGCCCACAAACTTCCAGGTAACAAGGAATTCTTCATGACAAATTGAGAGACATACTCTATTTAATTCTTTTGGTCTTATTCTCTTTGACTGACATATGTTGCAGCATTATTGCCTAAGTGAAAGATAGGTCTGCAAAGTATCCCTGTTTCAGGCCCCAGGCCCTTGTTTTCTACATTCATAGTTATCTTCCCCACTCTAGTTTGGAAGCAAACATTTGCAGAAAACTGAGAACAAATTGGTTCTGGAAACCTCCAAACCAGCTCAGAATAGGTTGCTTCCAATCTGTATAGCAAATATTCAAATACAAACTAGAACAGACAGTACTTCCACACTGCTAGTACTGTCATTAGTTTAAACTAGAGATGGGCACCAAATGAAATACAAAATGCTGTTTCATTATTTCATTTCAAAATGAAATGAAAGGAACTGTTTTGGCCCAAAATGAAACGAACTGATTTTTTTTTCAGTTCAGAAACCAAACTGGGTGTGGGGGCTTCCTTGGACTCTTCCCTGGAAGCTCGCCATAATTGGAGTGGTTTGGGGTTCAGTATTTCTGATGGTAAAGAGAAAGTGGTGGGCTGCAGTGAGATCCATTGGCTAGTGTAAAGCCATGGCAGAGGCCTTCACCACTACCACCCAGCTGGTTTTGACAGCTCGGGCTGTGGGGAGGAGGGCTGCAGCTTTACTCCAGCAGCCCACCACATTTCTCTTTACCGTCTGAAATACTGAACCCCAAACCATTCCAAATATGGGGAACTTCCAGGGAAGAGTCCAAGGAAACTCCTCCTCATAGAGTTCTGAATAATTTCATTTCATTTCAAAAAATTGTAAAAAACAAAACAAAACAAAACAACTAAAGAAACAAAACAAAACACTATATTTTCATTTCATGTCCATCTTTAGTTTAGACACTAAGCAGTGAGTTTTCTATTACTGTTAAAATACTTTAAAGTTCCAGCTTGGGTTCCGATTGTTTGTTTAAGCCTTTTAGGACAAAATGTTCATTTAATGCAAATTGGAAAATTATTTCTTATCCACAGTTCATGTATTGTTCAGTGTTCTTTGCTGTGCATCAGAACTACCAGCTTTGGTTGTTTATCTGAATGGTTTCTGAGCAAATGAAACAATTGGTGTAACTTTCACTGCATCAAAGAATGTTTAGAAATGGACACAGGAGTGCCCCCCCTCATAATTGGAGGCCCCTACCTTCATTTGTAATCCTATGAATGTGCTGTCCTGGTCTGCAAGTTGATATATGGTGGACCATTCAAAATATTGCTTCACCAAAAGGCACACCTGGAAATTTGTTTGACCCTTTTCCTGATGTGCCAAAGTGGCTGTGTGAATCAGGCAGTTCTTTGAGACTAGTACCACAACCCTCTGGTAAGTAAGACTGCAAGTGAATCAGTTTGCTAGTGGAGTAGAGAGAAAAGGGGGTTGCACCTTGGGTTGTTGAGTAGCAACATAGCCCAGGGGATCCAAAGGCTGTCATTGCAGTGCATTAGCATGAAAAAGGAGCACCCTTTCTGTTTTGGCATGTCCTATTTCCTGAGACAGGGAGCACAAATACATCCAAGTCCACAGAAGAGTGCAGTTCAGCGTTGTCTTTGACAATGTTGGGCACCAAAGCTGTCACTCTTTTGACATGGGCCCGCCCTCTCCACTACCCACGTTGGCATTTTGAAAACAGCCGCTCACCCACCACTTTTATTTCCACACAATGTGTCAATAATTACTTGTCAGGGCTTTTGCTTATAGACCTGGAATGGTGAATAAATGCTCATTATGCTGGGGGGAGGGGGGAGTTGCAAGCTTTAGTATAAATCTTGTGCTACAAACGCTCACAATAGGGGCTATTGACACAGTGGCAAACACTCACATTAACATGTAAAGTCATGCCTCTGTAAAGTGGGTTTGACAAACTAACTTGCAGCCAAGGAGTTTCTTGACCTTTTCCTTGCCTACCTTGGCAACCAAACTAAGGCCCTGCCCATATGAAAATTGAGGAGGAGGTGGATGTCGATTAAATGGGCCTGTTGTCTGTGGGAGAGACATGCTTATCTCTGTCCATGTTTGAGCTTTTAAAATAGCCCAGAAAATAATGTTTTGGTTTGGGTCATTCCCCCCACCCCAAGCATTTAAAATAGAACAGCAAAAACAAGCCAGGACTGGTCTTGACATTTTAATCCTGGTAAAGGAATAAATAAAACCAAGCCAGACTAAAAGCTGTTGGGTCCTCAAATGACAGTCACTTAATATCTGGCATTCATCCCATCAATAAAATAAATTACAATCCAAGTGTACATCAGACCATTTCTCCCCTAGCCAGAAAGCTGATCCTGGAAGTTCCTCCTCTCTCCAGTACCTTTGTGTCCATTCCTTATCTTGACTGTCCCAAACAGTGGCTACAGAGTTCCCTTGAACAACAGTACACTATGCTGAGGGTTGTGTCTGGAAAGTGTGGGTTAAGGGAAAGCATTATGGACATATCATTTCTCACCCCCTCCCTGCCAGCAACTACAGGTATGAAAGTGGAAAATTTTTGGCCTCCAGCATCTTGGCTATTACATGTAAAAGAATACATCAGGGGTGGGGAACCTTTGGTCCTTCAGATGTTTTGGACCTCAACTCCCAGAATTACCAAGCCTATATTGCCGATGATAAAGGACTATGGGAATTGTAGTCCAAAACATCTGGATGGCCAAGAGTTCCCCACCCCTGCCAAATATGCTTGGATTGATTGTGGTTGCTGTTCTCGGATCATTCCCATTCACATATAAAGGGGCTTGGGCAGGTCTAGGTTGTTGTTGTTGTTTAACATAGGCATCAAAGTGAGGGAGACAGAATATAGATTATATTAGTGGCCCCTTATATTTTTATGACCTTCTGTTCTCCATGACATGGTTTCATGTTTTGCTATGATGTCAGAAATGAGTTGTGCTGGGAGAAAAGTTATGCACTGAAGTCATGCAGAATGTAAGGTAGCTGAGAGGTAAGCTCCTGACTAGAGATGGGCACGACCAGAAAAAATTACTTTTCGAGTTGTCGTTTGTCGGGACGGGTCCATTTCGGGTCATTTCCATTTGTCGCGATAATTTTCAAAAATTTGTCGTTTCCATTTGTCGTTTGTCGTTTGTCATTTCCACTGTGATTTAGTGCAATTTGATGTCCCAGGGAGCATGGGGGCGTCCCGCAATCAGGGCCGGCACTAGGTGGGCAGGCAGGCTGGTAGCCTGGAGGAAGGGGGAGAACCCTTGCAGTCCCTGGATCTGGGACTCTAGTGCTTGGTCCTTTTTTAAGGAGCTCCGAGGTGGCGGGAGGAGCGCACCTTCCTTCCTGGAGAGATGAAGGGAGGTGGCACCTTTTATCCCAGAGCACTTCCTGATCCACCAGACACATACAGTCCTTCGGGTTGGGGGTGGGGAGAGTCGGGAGAAGAAACAGGCCTTTTTCTTCCTCTCTACCACTTCCCACCACAGAACCCACTCTTTCCACTTCCCGCGCTTGCCTTCTGTAAATGATCCCCGGCTGGGAGATTAAAAGAGCGATGGGGGTTTTACTTCTTTATTTCAACCCGCCGCTGCTCATTGCCTCCAATCCATTTCAAAATGTGCTCGCAGCAAGCCTCTTGAACTCGGCTGGCACTCATGCCATGCCGCGCATGTGTGCCCGCTGCGTGCGCATTTGGCGTCCCCTCCTCCGAGTTCCACGCGGGTCTGTGCCTTCGGCGTTGTCCCTCCGCCAAGGTGTGTGTGTGTGTGTGTGTGTGTGTGTGTGTGTGTGTGTGTGTGTGAGAGAGAGAGAGAGAGAGATCAAGGCAACATAGTCCGGGCTCTGCGGGATGTAATCGCGGCACCTCTTCACCGCTGCCAGCGCTTACGAGGGGGAAATGTGACCCACAAGCGTGTCATCCACCTGCTCCCCCGGCTGTGTACTCCAGTCGGCGCGGAGCTGAACTGGGACTCTATATGTGTCTGTGGATCAGGAAGTGTCCCGGGACCCCTCTTTGCCGCACCATCCCTCACACCCGCCCCCTCCCCCTCCCCTGCATGCAGCCCAGTTTGGGATCCTTCCTTTTCCAGGTTTCAGAATTCTGGGGGCTGAAGTCCCACAACAGGAACGATCCCCAACTTCCTGTTGCATGCACGGTTAGTTACTCCATACCCAGGGCGGGTAGTTTGTCCCTCTGGGCTTGGTTTACGTTTGGAGAGCAAGGCTTCCAAACCGCGGGAGGGGTGGGGGAGACAGATCCTTAACACAGACCTGGGCCGAGCTGATTTCCACAGTTTCCAGCATATATTTGGGACTGGAGACTAAGAGAAGACTCTCCCCGCTAAGAGACTAAAGGCAAAATCACATTGCACCCCCCATTTTGCACCCTAGGTGGCGGGCGGGGCGGGGGGCGGTGGCAGGCGGGGAGGTGCGGGCGGGCAGCGATGGCAGGGGGCCATGGGTGGGCGGTGACAGCGACAGGGGAAGGCGCGGGTGGGCGAGCGGGCAGCCGGTGGCTGCCGGCAGGGGAGTGGGTGGGCAGCGGCGTGGGCCACAGGCGGGTGGCGGCGCGGGCGGGCGGGTGACATCCAGAAGTGGCAGTCAAAACCTGGCCATGCCATTGGTGGAATGGTTCAAAAAATTGCATGGTCCCATCCCATGCCCAACCCACATGGGCAGGTCTAAAAAAATAAAAAATAAAATAAAATAAAATAAAATCAGTGTGACCTTTTACTGCTATAAAAATCCCACTGCTGCTACTATAAAAATTAAGCATTTAAAATACCTAATTTTCACATGTTTCTGTTGTGCTTTGGTGGGTTTTTGGACCACGATTTAAAAATAAATATTGCGGTCGCCATTTTGGATCCCCCCCACCGCATGGCATGGACTCATCTGGAGATGACGAGGATGACCCCCCCCAGCCTGGTGCAAGCAGCCCAGGACAGGAGAGGGGGGGAAGCCGGGGACCCACCCCCCAGAAACCACCCCTCAGGTAGGTGTCCTCAGGCAGGCATATTTTTTTTCTGTGCTGCTTGCTTGTCAATGGCATTGCGCGATCACCGCGATGCCATGAACGACAACGAAAAACCCGACCAAATTTTTCTTTTGTCGGTTCGAGTTCGAGTTCTGACGGCTTAATTATCGTTACCGTTTCCGTTACGTAACGGAAACGACAACCGAAAACGGAAACAACAATTTTGCTGAGTCGTACCCATGTCTACTCCTGACACTTGTATACCTTTCAATTATGGTGATTAGAGATGGGCACGAAACAAAAAAATGGCGTTTTAGTTTTTCATTTGTCGTTGAGAGGTATGTTTTGGTTCATTTCCGTTTGTCGTGAATTTTTGGAAAAATTTCATTACCATTTTTTGTTTTTTCGTTTGTCGTTTCTACCCGCAGAACTAGCATGCCTATGTCCAACCTTCCTTCTTACTTGTAGGCTTTTCGACTGTAACCTTCCATTTGCTTTTGGTTTACAAGCTCCATCAGCCTCATCTGGCCTAGCCAATGTTAAGGGATTATGGGAAGTGCAGTTCAAACACATTTGTATGGCTGCAGTTGTCATCCTTGCTCTACACTTTTTAAGGGCCTAAATAAGGCATCTGTTTCACTGGAATCAGTGCTTCTGATCAGAGATGGGCACGGAATGAATTTTTTAATTTTGCTTTTTGTTTTTCATTTCGTTTCAGAACATTTCGTTTCTTTGAACTGACTTTCAAAGAAAAATGAAACAAAATGAACTGGAAATTTTGTTTCATTTTGTTTTAAATTTTTGTTTCCCCATGCACTCGATTATTCATCCCCCCCAGTTGGGCACATTGGGTGGAAGAAGTGGGGTTTTCAAACAGTCTTTGAGCCACCGAAGCAAGCAGTGGCTGCAGCTTCATAAAGTGGCTTGGAAAGAGCTTAAAACCCTTGAAATCGAAATGTTGCAAAAGCACTGGGTTTTAAAACTGTCTTTGAGCCACTGAAGCAAGTGGCGATGGCTGCTTCGGTGCCACAAAGACAATTTGAAAAGCCCCTCCTACCACCCACGTGTCTGATGGGGGGGGGAATAACAAATAAAAACAAAAAATGAAATGAATTTTTTTAAAAAAATCATTATAAATGAAATGAAATGAGGACAAATGAAACAAAAATCAAAACAAAACACCATTTTAGCCCATCTCTACTTCTGATCTCAGAAGACATGAATGGGCATGACTCTGTATGTTAAACAATAATCATCTTCTGCTAAATAAACTAAGTTCTTGAACAACAGTATAACTGTGCAGTATAAAGAGTCATCTTCCCAACCCCATTCAAGCAACGGGAGTGAATACTGTCTGGCTTTTGCTATGGCATAAGGGGTTGTGGTTGACTTACCATTTGGTTGTGGCTGTATAAGGAATAAAGGGAAGATCTGAATGAATTCCAACATAATCTATTCTATGCTGCATAACTTTGTTCCCTTTGCCATTGCTGTCTTTTCCTTTTTCATAGTTTTTCCTTTTATTTTGTTTTTACTCACTCTGATTTGCTTTCTGATTGCCATTTTAAAGGTATTCCCCAATGTTTGTTTTAAACTCAATTCTTTGATTTTGTTCTTTTTTCCAATTATGTTTACATCTTCTCCTACCATCATCCTGGCCAGGATAAATCTAGCAAATTTCATGTTTCATATTTGTCCTTAGCCAGTTTCCAATGCATTTCATTTTCCAGTTGTAATGCATATATTGTTTAAATTGTAATTTGGGGTGCATCCTAAAGTTTTGGAAAGAGCTTATTTGAAAGAAACCTAAACACTGGTCTCAATATCACTGGATAATATTGCCTCAGCCAACCCCAACACTGCTTGGCAAGTCAACCTCCCACTGTGTTGGCATAATAATGATTTACGCACAACATGCCAAAGTTTAAACTATGATTGTATAAACTTGTGTAGAAACCACAAGTTTAAATCGCACACTTTTACAAGGCATTTGTTTTTGTAACTGTTCATTTAAAGCGAACAGCAACATACACCGGAGCTACATGTTCTGCTGCTTTAAAAAACAACAACAACCAAATGCCAATTCTGCAGCCAAGAAATTGCCAAACCACATCTGAATTCAGGCCACTACTAAAGCCCCATGTGTGCACTATGTCCTGCAGTCTTTGCAGTTTCTTCCTCTAGTTGGCAATTTTTAGTGGAGTGGCAACTGAAATGATGGATGTCAATCAGGGTTTCCTTGAAGCTCAGTTTCCAGTGAGAATCTTAGCCCGTGAGAATGTGTGAGCAAATATCTTCTTGTGTATTAATGCTTAATCAAGCAGAGCACATAGAGGACTCTGGCACACAAATGACAACACAAGTACATTTTGGTGGAATGGTTGAGCATCTGTAATAGCTTTGTAACTCATGTAACTTCATGTGTGCGCTGTATGAGAGAAAGGTCCAGGAATGGCTGGCAATGAGATTAAGACAAAATGCATCATTGGAGGTCTCTGTCACCTGCTCCTTCTCTCTTTTTCTCTTAGGCGGTTACTTCACGTCCTTCTTTGTCCCATGACTAGTGTTGTACTGTGACAGCAATGGTCGCGATCACGTGGTTTTGTCCCTGTTTCAGTGTTCCCATGGTTGTGATAACTTGTCCCATGACAAGTGTTACCTCACAGTCTTGTACCGTGACAAACACAGCATTTGTCTAGATTCCTTTTTCCTTTGGGGAGGGGGGACTTAAAACACTTTTTTGATATTTTGAATTACTGGTGTTCAGGGTTTTATCTGCCAATGCAGCAGAGTCAAATTAAAAATAAACAAACATGGACACAGTTTTCTGAGATAAACGAATGTATTGTTGCATGACAGTCATTACTACACAGTGTCTGGTCTTGGAACAGAAAGCAGGAACAAAGAGTGACAAGGGAAAACCCTACCCCAGCAATAGGTACAGTATTGTCACATTTAGTACCTGTTCCAGGGGCGTGGTCGAGACAAATTTCAGTAGTTGTGTGACAGACATGAAGTAACATTTTTTTTTGTACCGCTCTTAAGCGCAACACTAACAGAGACAAAATGGATGTGAAGTAACCACTTTAGCTGATGTTTGTCTCCTTCTGGGAAAGCAAGGAAGGAGGAAGGGAAATGGGAGGAGAAGGGAAGGGAAGGGAGGGGAAAAGCTTACTTGGGGCATATGCTCAAATAGTGCTCTAGCTCTGGAGCACAGGAAGAAAGCAGTGATGTCATCTTACATGGGAGGCTTAATCTTTCCTCCATGAAGGTGGGGAATGAGAAGCATGGAAGGGGCCTTCAGGACTTAACCCTTTCAGTTGGAAGAATAAGGAATTAATGGTCAGAATCCTATTACTTAAACCATCACAGAAATTAAGAAGGAAACTTGCTGCTTAACTGGCAGCAATTCAGGATTGAGATTTACACTATAAGATTTAGACTGGTAGATCAAATTAATAGGATTTTGGCCAGTGTTTCATTTCTGTATCTAGGCATGCGCAGACAGTCTGTGATCTCTCTCTCTCTCTCTCTCTCTCTCTCTCTCTCTCTCTCTCTCTCTCTCTCTCTCTCTCTCTCTCTCTCTCTGTGTGTGTGTGTGTGTGTGTGTGTGTGTGTGTGTGTACTTGCAAAATTTAAGAAGGATAGGTTGAATGTATCAGGCATTTCACCATTCTGAAGTGAATCAAGTTTGCAATGGCAGCTTCTTTTCATAACTGGACTATTTCTTCAATTAATCTGTTACTTCATATTTGTTTCCTCAGTGAAATAAATATATGATTCCTTTATTCATTGTTTCTTATGAGCTTTATGTACCTCTTTACCATGGAAAAAATAACACTCAATGAGACTTAGGCCGTTACTTCACGAACCGCTCGCTTCGCGGCAAGCCCTCATTTCTGTGCAATGGCAGCTTCCTTTTTTGGCTGCGATGCCACCCCGACCATGGCCCCTTTACCGTGCTCCAAAGTGGTTCCCCTGCCAGCGGCCGGAATCTTTTCGCTTCGCATCTCGCTTCGCTCCCAACGTGACGTGTGGTCTCGGTTTTTGGCTTTTATTTCAAGTTTTTTTTAAAAAATATTCAGACAGGGATATCGATGCATCGCTATATCGTTTCATCGCTTTGCGCTGTTACTTCCTTGCTCGAGTAGCGGCGGCGGCGGCGGCGGCGGCGGGAGCAGGAGGAGCCGCTGCCGCCTCGCCTGGCCAGAGCAGGGCACCCGGGGCAGGCAGCGTGCAAGCGGCGGAGGGCGGGCGGCTGTGCCATGCGGGGCTCCCCCCAAGTAGCGGCGGCGGCGGCGGGGGGGGCTGCCAATGATGCCAGGAAACAGTTGAAATCAGTAAAGACATTGCAACTGACAGTCCAGCATCAGTGCATCGATAGGCCGTCGGTAGGTATTTTTTTAAAGGACGGATGGGAAATAAGGAACGTTGAAAAGTGGCATGCGAATGCGAAGGGAGCACGTGAGGTTGTGCTCGAATCGGTCCTAAAACTGCAGCTCGTGAGTACTGAGAAACAGGGGCGGGAGCAAAGCGAGAACACGTGACCGCCACGTGACCGCCTCCAAATTCACAGCGAAGGCAAGGTCGGTTCGAAGCGAGGCACTTTGTGAAGTAACGGCCATAGATGAATGTTGCTTCTTAAATACATGTGTAAATCAGGAGTTCTTTTCATGGTCCAGTTGTCTGTTGGTTGGACATTCCAGATGAATTTGGTTCCACTTGCCCTCCTTCTCCTCAGCACTTATCCTGGTATACAGAAAAAGAGCCAAAGTATTGCCTTGAATTTAGCTCTAATTAGGGAGAGTGGTCTAAATAGTACAAGAAGTTAGGGCAGGCCTTGAGTCATTAACAATCTAGCATGAAATGCTAAATGGTTCATAGAGAAAAGGAGGGAATTGGAGCTAGAGATAGACACAAGATAAATAATTTATTCCAGTTATGTTTGAACTTAATTTCAAACTAAGGGTGTGTGACCAAATAGCAAGGAAACATCACCTCTGATTGCACTGGAAAGGTTTGATTTGATTTGATGGATCTCCCTTGAAGTAATCTTTCCATTCATGCAGGAGTTGTTTCAGCACAGCTACCAAAGGACGTACTCTGTAGCTGGACTAAAAATGGATCAGGGCCAGACTTGTTTGCAAACCCATGCATCATATAAGGGCAAGGAACTAGCTCACCTGGGATCCAGTGGCATAGCTAGAGTTTGGAGTGCCCTGGGACAAAGTCAGTTCATGCGCCCTCTTCTCCCCCATCATGTATCACCCACCCAGCAAGGGGGAGAGATCCTGGGAGAACAGTGGGGGAGAGGAAGAAGGGTCTCTCATTCTCATGCCCTCTTTGTGGGTCTCCTTTCCAGTTAAGGCTCTCCTGTGAAAACTGCACAGTGTGCGGATAGTGCCAAGCAAGCAATTTTTTAAAAGCATCACCCCTGTAGCACACTTCTCCCTCCTCCTTTTCCCCGGCCAAGGCTTGGCAATCATTAGCCTGGGGAAAGGAGGAGAGGGAAGCAGGCAATGGGATTTTTCCCAAGCAGCAACCCTGTTGCACACTTCCCTCTCCTCCTTTCTCCTGACTGAGGATCGACAAGCCTTAGCGGAGCAAAAGGATGACTTCTGGTGGGATGGTACATGTCTTCCTCCTGCTCCTGCTCCCCCTCCAGGCACCCCTTGATTGCAGCATGCACTGGGGTATTCCGCCCTTCCTAGTTATGCCAGTACTGGGATCACACCACAAGTCAGGTACAATGTGTACATAATCATTAGAAACTGTAACTTTACAGTTTTATGAATGAATGTAGTTGTGCTATTGATATTGCTGCACGTGGCGGGAAGGTTTGTCTTTAATGGCAGGAGATGGAGTCAGATTAATTTACATGGATATCATTAATTCACTAGTATTTAAGTTGACTTAATGACTAATGTGCCCTTCTGATTTCTAGAAATGTTAAAAGTTACTTTTTGGAAAATACAACTCCCAGAATACTCCAGTTCCCAGCATCCCAAAGCTGGGATAGATCTGGATTCAGAATTGCTCATGTGGCCTACTCTCAGTTTAGCTGGCCCTCAGCTATCTTGGCTAGTCTGGGTTGCCCTCTTTGTTACTAAATTTACAAAACTCTGACTCTCACTGTTTAATTGTTTTGTGGCTCAAATATGGGTTTGTGCCCTGTGATTTTGAAATGCCTACATTAAGAAGTGAAGAAAACAAATTAATCAACCATGTCTACTTAAAGCAGGTTTGTATTGTAGAAAATGTGAAGACTGAGACAGTCCTGAAGATCAGTGAGACCAGTGACTATGGCTGTTCTCCCATGAAAAGCATTATGGAAGTCTCATTTGAAGGCTGTAAACAGAGAGGTCATTCTGACTGTGAGAACTTGAAAAGCAATGAGAAACGATAGGCTTACCATAATCACAAATATTTCAAGGTGTTTCTTGAGCCTGTCAACAGCATTAATGGCTGCCTTTCTTCAGTGCATACGGCTGGACATTTCCTGCAATGAACAGTCATTTGTAAATGTTATGGAGAGCAGAAAAGGAAATGAAAACTCAACTTCTTACAAAGCTCAAATTCACTTTAACCCATGGCATGTCACTTCCATTTATTTGAGAAAGGCTAACTCATGTTATTATAAAGTAGAAGTGAAACTTCCTGATTGACAAATGAATTAAATAGGGCATTTGGGGTTTTCATTTATTCCTGCATTGGTGTATAGGGTGGGCTGTATGCTTAACTTTATATTGTGCCACCAAGGTAAAAACATGAACCATACAGAGAGTGGGAATAATGATGGGGTGGTATAAAAATGGAAACAAACAAAAAAAAAAAACAAAAAAACAATAGTACTCATTTATAGTACATGATTGTGAATTTTACATTTCTTCTTGTTTACTTTTCTCTTTTTTTCTTTTTCGAAATACATTTAAAATGGAAAGACCTTATTTTTAAGAACAGCCTCCTAGCTTGCTAGTATGGCATAGAATACTTCCCTTCTCTTCTTCACTAGCCAGTTGTATTATCCCAGGTCTGCACAACACATCGGCTATGGGTGACCAGTCAGAAGTCGCCTGCCAGCCTCTCGACAAACCACCTGTGGCGGCATGTTGGGAGGGATTTCCCCCCACTTGTACACCAGCAAAGCGTGGGCCACCAGGTGGGACTGCAGTTGTTGGTGCTGCAGAGTTGTGGCCTGGGCCCCACTGGGCTCTCCTGGGTCGGGCACCTCCTCCTGGCTGTCCTCAGCACCCTCAACCTCTCTGGCAACAGCCTCAAGGAGCTGCCTGCTGAGCTGGGAAGGGTGGCCGGTGGTGAGGGTGACCACCACCACCAGGAGGAGGAGGAGGGCCTGGCCTGGCTGAAGCTGGAGGGCCTGGGCAGGTCTGGGGTGTGGCAGGGGCACTGGTTGCAGGTAGCTGGGGACTGGCTGCCATCGGTGCTGGAGCACTCTGGGGGCCTCTCTGCACTCACTGGAGATAGGCGGCTGCAGGGAGCTGCAGGAGCCGAGATGGGAGGGGTGGCTGCCGATGAGGGTGACCACCACCAGGAGGAGGAGGAAGATGAAGAAAAGGAGGAGGAGGGCCCAGCTTGGCCAAAGGTGGAAGGCCCGGGCACATCCTGGGTGTAGCAGAGGAGGTGCTAGAGCACCGGTTGCAGGCAGTGGGGACCAGCTGCCATCAGGGGCCTCACTGAGCTTGCTGGATATAGGCAGCTGCGGGGCACTGTGGGAACCAAGCTGGGAAGGGTGGCTGACAGTGAGGAGGAGGGAGAATGCTGCTGCCCCCACCTGGCTCCGCCCACCCTGCCCAAGATATGCCTCCTCAAACTCTGCCATATCCACCTCCACTAGTTGGGGCCAAGCCTGGCCCACACTGCCCAAGCCCTCCAGGAGCCGCTGCTGGCCTTGAGGTCACTGCCAATGAGCTGGAGGAGCTGGGATCCAACATTGCCCATCTGGCTGGCCTCAAGGTGTGAGGTGTCAGCAGAAGGGGCGGGGTCCCAAGACTGGGTGGTGGTGGCTTCCCTTTGCCAGAGGGAGGAAGGCCAGTGGAATTGGTGGAAAAACAGCCTCCAGAATAGTAGCCGGCAGGGACATGCAGCACTTTTGAAAGTAGCCTTCAGGGACGTGCAGCACTTTTGAAAGAGCCCACGGGCTGTTCAAAGATGGATAGCCCTGTAATGCCCTATGCCCTGCCATGATAAAGTAAGTGGGCAAATCCCTATTAAACTGATTGGATTTTACTTCTAATAAACATACACAGAGTTGGACTACTGGGTATACATGGAGTGTCTTTACCAGTTACTAATAAAGAAACACAGTTTCTGTCATTTGTTCATTATCATACAGGCATTTAGCACCTAATGCTTTGAAAACTAAAATGGCATTTCTTTAATTTGACCATATTTAAGGTGCTCAATCCATTCCATATAATGACAAGAATCATGTACCATCAAATCAAACCCTTTCCATTAGAGAGTACATTCTCAGAAGTGGTTTACGATTCCCTTGGGCCTGGCTGATTCTTCGACCTGGAGGCACAATGGAGAATTGAACTTCCAACCTCTAGTTCCATAACCAGATACCGGACTCACTGAGCTCTCCAGCCAGCTCATTCCATTCCATCCAATTGTATAAACAAACATTAATCATTAGACAAATCATCACAAGAATTAGACATGGGAGACAACTGGGGCAACTAGGACTCTCTAATAGCATTCAGATAGTTGGTTCTTTACTGGAAAAAAGACATAAAGAAAATCCATGCAAACCTGCAATAGTTATGTACAGTCATGCCATACTGTTGCACATATTTATCTGTGTTTGTAAAGGCTAATCTGTACTGAATAGACATGGGCACGACTTGGCGAAATTCTCATTTCCGTTTCCGTTCCTCATTTCCGTTACGCAATGGAAACGGTAACGACAATTTCTCCGCAAGAACTCGAACTCGAACCGAAAAAAGAAAAATTGGGTCTGATTTGTCGTTGTCGTTCCTGGCATCGCGCAAGCGGCACAGAAAAAAACTTTTAAAAATAAATAAAAAACCCCGATTCCCGGCCAAAAAAGCAGGCGAAAATATGCCTGCCTGAGTGAGGGCACCTACCAGAGGGGTGGTTTCTGGGGGGGCATCCCCAGCCTCCCCCCCTCTCCTGTCCTGGGCTGCTCTGGTGGGGGGCATCCTCGTCGTCTCGCCAACTCGCCATGGCATACGGTGTGGGCGGGGGATCCAAATGGGGCAACCACAATATTTTTTTTGAAATCGTGGTCCAAAAACACACCAAAGCACCACAGAAACATGCGAAAATAGCTATTTTAAAACTGCCTGAATTTTTACAGTAGCAGCAGTGGTTTTTTCTTGCAACAAAACAACTCCATTGATTTTATTTTATTTTATTTTTATTTTTATTTTTTTACACCTGCGCAATGATGGGCTGGCAATGGGAGTGGACCATGCAAATTTTTGGAGCCATTCCACCAATTGCATGGCCACTTGGCCAGGTTTTGACCGAGACTTCTGGGATGTGCCAGTCGGGCATAAAAAGCCCACTAACCCTAGCCCGAACCCGAACCCGAACCCTAACCCTAACCCTAACCCATATGCCAGTACACTGTCCTTCTTAGTGTGTCAGAGAGGCACCCAGAGGTGCACCCCAGTAACTCACCCTAACCTTACCCGTAACCCTAAGCCTAGCCCTTGCGCTAACCCTAACCCTAAGCCAGATATGTGTACTTGCATTGTACTACAGCAAGTACACTGCCCTTCTTTGTGAGCCAGAGGGCACCTATAGGGGTCCTCTCTCACTTTGTTCCTCCTCCCCATCCCCAGCCCAAGTGCACCGTATGCCAGGCAGTGAGTCACAGAGGTACCCGAAAGAGAGGTGCCTCTGCCTGCCACTGCAACTTGGTATGCATATCCAATTGGCTATGCATACCCTTTTGTAGCAGGCCAGAGGAGGCACCCACCCCAGAGAGGTGCCTCCAGGAGCCCGCTTTCCCTTCATGGCGGGCCAGAGGAGGCACCCACCCCAGAGAGGTGCCTCCAGGAGCCCGCTTTCCCTTCATGGCGGGCCAGAGCCCCCAGAGGTGTCTCCAGGCACCCACCCCAGAGAGGTGCCTCCAGGAGCCCGCTATCCTCCCCAAACCAGTACTAATGACAGATGAAAAAACAACAAATGAAACGACAAATTTTTGAAAAATTTCACGACAAATCGGAAATGAGCCGAAATGGGCCGGCTCCGACACATGACAACTCGAAACACAATTTTTCCTGGTCGTGCCCATCTCTAGTACTGAAGAAGCAGGAGAGGAGCACATAGCAAATCAGTTATATGATTATTGAAAATTACATTATCTCAACATTGGATGAAATTACACATTTTCTCCCAAGTGACTGAAGGTGTACATGCCACTCCACCCTTCAATTCATTAACAAACAAAGGAGCACTGAATGAAACATGATTAACACTGTGCCCATTTGGGATAACATTTATTCACATCAATATCTGTGGCATTATATGCTGTCAATGAATCTCAGGTGGAAAGAAGAAAAAAACGGTTGTCCCAAGTGGTAAAATGCAAACAGCTGTAATTGGGTGAGATGTAACAAAGCAGCATCCTAATTATATTTAGCCAAATTATAGGCCTACCACCAGCCCGCAGGAGACACACACACACACACACACACACACACACACCACACACACACACACACATATCTACACATGAATTAGGAGACACCTATTGTGAATTAGCTGTAATGCTGTTGCCCCAACAAGAAAAATAAAAGGCTGGGAGAAAGGATTAAAATACAGTTCCTAATGCCCTAAACTGTAATACCAGAAATCTTTGACTTTATGCTAAAGCTAAGAAAAATGCCACCATTTGTGGCTGCAAAGGGAGATGTAACCCAGTAAACTCACTTAGTAGTTAACTCTTAGTAGTCTTGTAGTAGTTAACACTTGGAGAGGAGCCCTGAATTTTACTAGGAGTTGGGACCAGTCTCCTCCTTTGGTGCCAGCTCATTTTCTTCCTTATAAAGAAATGACATCTTGGATTTCTTTTCTCTTGCTTTTAACTTGTGTTGTATCTTTTTACTATTATTATTTTAACATATTTAACTCCACAATTACCATATTTAACATGAGTGTTCTCTGGGGGTTGTTACTCCAAACCATAAGAAACCCAGGCTCTATGTTCTACCCCATTGTTACCCATGGAAAACATTAGTTGGTTTTTGTGTTTTAAAACAAACACAAACTTTTTGTAATCATAGTCAAAATAATTAGGACTGAGACCAACCCATATTTCAACATTTACTCCTCCACTCAGCTTCTGTGTGATGATCCTGGTCCCAGTTTCCGTAGGTACAGCTGTCCGTACCATGGGTATTTAATTGTAAAAAGACAAAGCAGTGTGTGCTGATTTAGGTGTCTTTATGTTGAATTAATAGAATCAAATATTTTAAATCCAAATCATGTGATAGGACTAAACTGGACAATGGTTGTAAAAACACATCAAGGCTATCCTTCTGCATTCAATTTAAGGAGTGCCTATTCATTGGTTATGATGGGATTGAAAGCCTGTTGCTAGGTTCTAAGATCTCCATATTATGACAAGAAATGCAAATACTAATTGCAATAAAAACGAATGCCCCACTGAGAGGTGGTTGAATGAAAGCACACAGAAATGCAGAAATGTAGATCCCTAGTTTATCATGAACTAGAGTTTAGCTCCTGGGAGATTACAGTCATCAACTTAGTGCATTACATGTGATAAAGGATTTTTTTTTTTTTGTAAAGCAAAAACCAACAACAGAGGTTAACAGCAGGGGTGGGAGGGAACATTAATTCCTCCTTAATTTTCACTAACATCAACATCCTGTGAGTCAGTGGCACATGATTGACTCCTTGGGGATTTGCACATGAAGGATGGCGATGATAAACAGAGCATGTGGTTGCCCGAGAAGAGCATATTTTCAGCATCTTTTGTACCCTTATCTCTCCTTATTTATGACTCCATTGGGAGGAGCACAACTTTTTAGTCCTTTTTCCATGATGGGTAGATTTTGTTTTCAAAACATCGGCTTTGGAACTGACCCCACAGCCCATTATGCTTCAGTTTACAGAATCTTAAATTGTCAAAACTACAGCTGCATATGCAGTACAAACATTCTGTTGTTTTTTAAAATTCTGAACAAGATTATCATTACCATAACCCTGAAAAGAGTCGGTTAACCTCTCTCCTGCTTGATATTTTAAGTGTTCTGTTGTTTGATGAATCCATTTGTCCAAATTAGTTCTCACTGCTATGGAAACAAAGCCCACAAGCTTGTAGTGTTTTCTTTTTCTTTTTTCTTTTCTTTTTTCAGGCATGCCGCGGGTTTAAGGGGTCGCATGTTTTAATGTAAAGTGTCATTTCAAAACAAAAGATCTGGACTAAAGGGAGAAATGCATGACTAATAGTGTGTGTGCATGTGCATGTGCGTGATGTACGTTTGCATGTGTATGTGTCTCTAACAAAGGATTGCTTCCAAACCTTTCATCCGTTGTGTCATTGATGTGCTGATTGTTACAGAACCAAAAACAATGGGCCTTTTTACACGACCCCTAAGATCCGCTGGCCACTTAAATTCGGACCAGAGATCTTAGGGGTTCGTCGCTCTTCCTCTGTCCCCACCCCCTCCGCACTTCCTGGCTGCTGGCTGCGTGAGGGGAGGGAGAAAAAGAGAAAGAAAAGCATGCCGCTCACCTCTGTTCTGCCTCTCGTCTCTGTAAAAGTAGCTCTTAAAGGGACGGGAGCCAAAAAACAACAAACAGAAGCAAGGAGAGCCCCACACTCGCTATCGTTACACCGGATCAAATAATTTTCACCTCCAAAGAGCAGGTACTTGGAAGGTGTGCTGGGACGCGCTAAAGTGGGCGTGGTCGCACTTAATTTCCTGTTAACTCTGGAGCTGGTGGGGAAACATTTTTAAGCTTCGGAGCTGGGAGCCATTTGCCCCGGAGTTTAGGGGTCATGTATAAACGCCCAATGCCTTGCTTTCTCGTTTTGAGTTTTATGTTTTTGCCCAGTTGATCAACAGAGGTTTTAGATGGCCACACTAAACATACTTTGATTTCTTAAATCAGAATTAATCATGAACAAGAACATACAACGCGTGAAATCCCTCAACTTGTCTTTTGCTCCTTTCTTTCCTGTCTACAGTATTCTAATGATTTAAATCCCTACTTGCATCATGCTTGCTCAGAACTGGGATGTTGGAGATTTTGCAACCTTTTTTGCTACCTGGAGAAGGTGTGGCTGAGAGGGACTTTTCTGGGCTAAGGCGACTGTCAATCTATCTAGGACTAACAAATCATTTATTCCCTGCCTCTGAATTCAAACAGAGTCATACCTCTTAGCCAGTTTTTCCCTAGCTTGGAAGTGGTGAGTCTGCTGAGATCTGTTGCTTAAAGCAGTCATGCTCATCAGTTTGCTCTTTGCTCTGTTCAATTGTAAGTCATGAAACTTTTATTCCTTCTCCTACTCATGTCTCAGAGTGAATTACTGAAACCTGAAGTGCCAGTGAGAGAAAGGAATGGGCTTATCTTGGGAACTTGAAGCTATTCTGCTCTGTCAATCCCTATATTTTTGCTGCACAGCTAGAGGAATCTGACCAGAAATTCAAAATTTTGCAACATGGGAGATACTTGCCTTTGTTCTCAAGAATAATTTTTCCACTGCTGAGAACAACTTTTATTTAAACTGCACAAACCGAGCAATTGGACACAGTTACAATGGCTTTTGCTTTGCTTGCATGGAATTTCAGGAGTTTCATATGGTGCTTTTCCCCGCAGTATGTGTGCAGAGGAGAGACACATCAGCAAAGAAAACTCTGTTTAAAATGTCAGGAAACGTACAACTGATAAAACTGAGCAAGGTCTCACTAAGATAATTTAACGTACCATATGATGCATATATTTAGTTCTAAACCAAGTGTGTAGTGCCAAAGAGAACTGGACAATTAACCCCAACCAAATCTATTCAGATTGTGCATTTTAAAGATAAGCCCTAAATGGCTTCTGTCACAGCTATCTCAAGACCATGTCTCCCACAGTTATGAGCCTGCTCAGGTGCTAAGATTGTCAGGACAGGCCTTTTTCTTGGTCATACCACCTGTGTTTAGTGGGGACACAGGACAGGCCTTTTTCTGTTGCTGCTCTCACATTTTGGAACTCCATCCCACAAGAGGCTAGACTAGTCACATCTTTGTTGTCCTTCTGCAAGCAGGCAAAAATCTTACATTTCAGGAAGCATTCTCTCATCAACGGACTGCCTGAATGGGGTTTCTAAGTTAATTGGTATGCCTTACTGCTCTGAATTTGTTTTTAGTTTTGCATCCTTTTACCATTTGTCAGAATGGTATTTGTTTGATCCTTTTAAACATTTATATACTTGTTTTTAGCTTTAAATACCATAAGCTGCCTTGCAGCCTTTTTAAGGGGAAAGGTGGGGTAAAATATTTTAAATAAAACAAAGAAGTCAGTAGTGTTTTTAAGCAAGTGTTTTTGTCAAAACTCTCAGTGCTCATGGAAGAATTCACATCTTACTACAATACAATAACACCATGTACTCATTCTTGTTCATGCAGTGTCTTACTACTATGAAGATTCAGCCAGAAATGAAATAAGAGGCCTCGAAATTTCAAAACTGACATAAAAAGGCACTTGTGTCTTTTAGCGACACTATAAATCATTCTTGATTACCTGTATAATCCCTGGAAAACCTGAGTTTGAGACTGATACACAGGAATCTGAGAATCCACGTACAGAGCTCTCCTAACAGCATTTCCATTTGGCTCCAACAGCTCATTTGCTGCCGATACTGGAATGGCCAGAAATAACTAGATTTAAAATGTAGACAACTGACTGTGTTTTGCCAACCTATCCTCAGCAAGAAGAGAAAGAGACTCTCTTTGTACCAGTAGAGGTTTGAGGTTTTAATGCTCAGCAATCAATTATTCAGTCTTTGTTTTGTACAGACAGACACACTTGTAGGACTGGGGATGAACTAGAACTAGGCTTTCAGAGGTAGATCAGACATTTTCTCTGTGTAGAAACCTTTTGGAACCGGCCATACACATCATCCAAAGCTTCTATTTCTATACAGTCACCCTCCGCCATTTCACGGTTCAGGTACTGCGGTCCCACTACATTGCAGGATCACAGTACCTGTACCTTGGAGCCGTGTAGGGGGGCAGTGGGGGTGATCGCGTAGCTCCGTGCTGCCCCCACACTCCTCTGAGAAGCCTCAGGCCACACAGTGCACGGCAGGGGGTGATTGGGTCGCTCTGCACTGCTCCCACGCTCCTCTGAGAAGCCTCGGGCTGCGGGGGAGGGGCAATCGGATCACTCCGTGCCACCCCCGTGCTCCTCCAAGAAGCCTCGAACAGGCATGCAATTGCCCCCCCGGCCCCACCCCACCCGCTTCCGCATATCGCAGATTTTCATGCATCGTGGGTGGGGTGGGTCCCTAACCCGCACGATCGGCGGGGGGGTGACTGTACAGACAGTTAGGTTGTGGTTTGAGCCGAATAACATCACTTTTCAACATCACCCATGGGAGACTAAAGCCAGTATCTTTTTTTATATAGAAAGTTTTTGGTGACCTGATAAATGCAACAGGAATTGCGAGTCACTAGAATTTCATCAGCTGACTTGGATCAATCAGGCCAATAGTTTTTTTAGTCTTTTCTCAAAAAGGCTTATAGGGAGAGGCAAAAATTCTTATAGTGCTATAGTGAAGCAGCTTTTTATACATCAGTGATCTGCAACCTTCCAGTTCCAAATTGATCTCTGAAGCTCAGAAAAAATGGTGTACATTACAGCGGTGGTCCCCAACCCCCGGGCCGCGGACCGGTGCCGGTCCGTGGACCGGTCGGCACCAGGCCGCCTGGGGAGCCCAGGGAGGCTCCTCCCCTTTTCCTCCACCCTCCTCCTCCTCCTCCTCTTCTCTCCCGCAGGCGGCCGGTGGAGTAGGAAGGCTGGAGGAGCGCAGGAGGAGCCGCCGCCGCATTTGCCTTTGCCTCCCTCCTCTGCCCGCCGGCGGCGGCAGCGCATCCTCCTCCGCCGCCGCCCTCCTCCTCCTCGCCCTCCACCACCACCACCAGCAGCAGCAGGAACCCCATTTGGCCCGCTTGCCCCTCCTCGCCTCCTCCCGGCCCCAACCCCCCTGCCCTGGGGGCCGGGCGTGCAGGGGGCCAGCGGGGAGGAGGGGGCCCCCTCGGTCGGAAGAGCAGGTGGGTGCCCCTCCTCCTCCTCCTCCTCCCTCGGGGCGCGCACCCTTTGGCCCCTCCCTGCGGCCGCGCTCCAGGGTGGAGCCCCCGCTGCCATTGCCGCTGGACTGCACCTGTGTTGGCGGGCGGGCGTTGCGGGCCGGCCCGGATGTTTTCCCGGCCCCCCCGCAATCACCCCCACCGCTGCCCCCACCGCCATCCCCCCCGAAATCGTCCCCGCCCCGCCGCCGCCACCGCGACCCCCCGTAATCGCCCCCGCCGCCGCCGCAATCCCCCCAATCGCCCCCATCCCGGGAGCCGCTGCTGCTGCCTTGCTGCCCCCGCCGGCCTCGGCCCCCGTCACCGGCCTCGCGGGGCCGTCCCGGGAGCCGCCGCCGCCTTGCTGCCCCCGCCTTGCTGCCCCGTCACTGGCCTCGCGGGGCCGTCCCGAGTGCCGCCACCGCCTTGCTGCCCCCGCCTTGCTGCCCCCGCCAAAGTCCCGAAAGCTTGCCGCCTTGCTGCCCCCACCTTGCTGCCCCCATCACCGGCCTCGCAGGGCCGTCCCAGATGCCGCCGCAACCCCCGTTATGGGAGAGAGCGAGAGAAAGAAAAAGAAAGGAAGGAAGGAAGGAAGAAAGGAAGGACGGAGGGAGAAAGAAAGAAAGAAAGAAGGAAAGAAAGAAAGAAAGAAGGAAAGAAAGAAAGAAAGAAAGAGAAAGAAAGGGGAAGGAGGAAGGGAGGAAGAAAGAAAGAAAGGGGGAGAAGGAGGAAGGGAGAGAGAGGGAGAAAGAAAAAGAAAGAAAGGAAGGAAGAAAGGAAGGAAGGAGGGAGGGAGAAAGAAAGAAAGAAAGAAAGAAAGAAAGAAAGAAAGAAAGAAAGAAAGAAAGAAAGAAAGCCGCCCACCGGGTCCTCGCCACTGCGGGGCAGCCCCACACGAGGAGGAGGAGGAGGAGGGGCGCGTGGCAGCCCCCCTCGGCCCCCTACCCGCCGCCTCCCCCGGGCTCTTCGCTGCCGCCGCCGCTGCCCCGCGCTTCCCCGGTGTCTCCGCCGGCGCCCGAAGGCAGCGCCTGCTCCTCCTCCTCCTCCTCCATGGGAAGGATCCGGCCCGTCAGCGGCGGTGGTCCCCAAGCAAAGCCGGGCCTCCCAGGAAAGGAAGAGTCCCAACTGGCCGGTTTGCAAAGGTGAGAGGGAGGGGATGGGGTGGTGCAGTTGTGCGTGTGTGCGTCTCTCTCTCTCTCTCTCCCGCCCGACCCCGCATTCGCATTCCTTTATCTCCCCCCTTCCCCACCCCCTTCCCCACCCCCGGGCCACGGAAAAATTATCAAAGATTTACCGGTCCGCAGGGATAAAAAGGTTGGGGAGCACTGCATTACAGTATTAACTTTTAAAACTTTTATTCTAATTCTATCCGTGCTCCTAAGGTTAGGCTGTTACAGACCTAGGACCTCTCCAGGCTGGCTATTTTTGGTGTCTCTTGCCCTCCCCTGAGGAGAAAAAGGCACACTGTGTCCCACTGATGAAACCCATGTCTTGTAAGATGGAGCGCTGTAGCACCTCTTTCGGAGAGGGTGGGAGGGAGGGTGGGAGGGAGGGGGAGGGAGGGGGAGGGAGAAGGAGAGAGAATGAATGAATCCAATGAATTCTGCACCTGTATCCAGCTGCTATCTCTCAGGCAAAATAAGCATGCCAAAATAAATGCATACAAGTGACTGGGAAAGGTGCACTACAGTTCTTAGAGGAGGACACTAGCTCCGTCAAAGAAGAAACATAGACAGATGCAGTCTTCATCCCCCCCATCCAAACTGTGCCCTCAACAATCTGTATATGATAGTGATATGCCACTGTAGACAGGCTCCCAGTCCAGTGATGGTGAAACTTTTAGAGACCGGCTGCCCAAACTGTGATTTAAAGCCCACTAATTTTTCGCAAAGCACCAATACAGCAATTTAACCTGAATACAGATGACTG
Organism: Phrynocephalus forsythii; assembly: GCA_029282475.1. NCBI lineage: Eukaryota > Metazoa > Chordata > Lepidosauria > Squamata > Agamidae > Phrynocephalus > Phrynocephalus forsythii. Next base: position 98,769,055 of record JAPFRF010000005.1, read on the forward strand.
TGGAGGGGCGATGTCGGGTGCCCACCCAGGCCATTGATTCATCCACACTGTCCTAGTCTCTAAAGGAACCTGAAGCTTCTTCTCTTTTGTCCAGTGACAAGGAAGTGTGAATGGCAATTATCCTCCGCACCGAGTCAGTTAAACTAACATTTCCATAAGCAGGTTAATAATGACAATTGAATGAGTTTTATGGATAAGCGTAAATTCCAGTTTGGTGTGCTTTACTCCACTTCCAGAATGCATCCGAAGCAACAAACAATACAGTTTTCAGGTGAACTGTAAACAGTAGCTTTTCCCCAGAGTCTGGGCATATAATCTGTTGAGCTGCATCTTCCAGATGTCCAGCATGACCTTTCAAACACTGATCTAGAAATGTGAATCCCAGAAGTGTCTCTGCCATCTTCTCCTCACATGCTTATAAGCCATCATGGACACAACCAGGAGGAGATATGCCCACCAGCCTACTCATTTACCTCCCTTTTCACAAATGAATATCTGGTTAATCAGTTTAGCATATATGACTGTATGACTTTCTGTTTCTTGTTTGATTTGCTGAAGGGAATTCTGTCTTGTCAGTGTCAGCTCTTCTTAATATTCAATGCCGCAAGGAAAATGCAGAGGTGATGATATGGTACTTTGGAAACAACTGAGAGCAATCTGAAGTAAGCTGAGGTAATGGCTGGAACACGTGGTATTCCCTCCACCTGCTCTGTCCCATATCTTCCCTTCCCCAGTTCAGATGGGACTCAACAGTTTTGCAAATTGAGATCCATTTTGCCTAATCAGACAATGCACGTAGCTGCATAAATGCTCATGGTTCAGTTTGTGCAGCACACAAACAAAGGCAAGGTAGAAATGATTCATTTAATTAAAATTGATTTTGAAATTCCCTTGATCAATAACGAGTTAAAATTCATCCTTGCAGCAACATGAAAGCAAATCCCTGAACTGCTTTTAAGGATGGTATTTTTCCCCCTCTAAGGGGTGAATCCCTTTTGAGTGAAGGGATTCGTTTCTCAGCTCAAGGAGACTTCCTGTTTTGTGAGATTGTTGTTCCATTTGTGTCTTGTGCTGAAAAATACATGAAACAAATAATTGTGGAGGTTCTGTCTGAGGCAAAAATGTCTGAGCAGTTTGAGGGCAGCTAAAATAGTTATGAAAGTAGAAAATATGGTGGAAGCAAATGATAACCTGGTAACACTCAAAACATGTGGCTGGTTTTCCTAGGTTTCTTTCCCCCTACTCATTCACTTTATCTTTTCAAATTGTATTTTTTTAGATTGTAAACCCTATGCTAGGGGCTGTCTGGTGTTTCTTGTCATTTAACAGGACAACAAAGCCCGTGTTAGACTTTGGTAGGCAGAGCCGATAGAAGTTTTTTGTTGTTGTTTCTGTCAAGTCACCTCCAACCTATGACAACCCCATGAATGAACAAGCTGTAAAATGTCCTGCTGTCAAAAACCCTGTTCTGCTCTTGCAAACGCAAGCCTATGGCTTCATTTGGGAAATCACTCTATGATCTTCCTCTTTTCCTGCGGCCTGCAACTTTTCTCAGCATTACTGTCCTTTCTGGAATTGTATCCCATCCCTAGAGAGAATTAAAAATAAAATGTTTTATGAATTTGAAGATACAAATAATAGCAATATTAATGAAACGTCAATTTCGTAAATAAGAGGGCAGAGGAAAATGTTTCTTTTCCTCTTCCTCAGGTTAGGGCCTAGACAGAAAGTAGCTGTATGAGAGAGAGGGAGCAGCTATATTATTGTGCAGGGGAGCAAATAAACATTCTACAAGACAATAGATCAGCCAAAACAAAACAAAACAAAAATATAACCTTGTGTACTGGATGGACACCAAATTTGGCACAGCTGTAGCAAACAGATTGTGCTAAATTTGGAAAGGTTTAGGCAAGGCTTTTCAAGTTACAGTATATCTGCCCCCAAAAAAAGCAGAAACAAGTGACTCTAAATGTGTCCACATCTAAAATAGATCATACAAATTGAAATGGCCTATCTTGCTTATTTTGAAATATAATGGTTTGTCCCACCTGCTCCTTATTATTTGGAAGTAATTCATGGTGTAGGGGATGAAATAAAGATCCTCAAAAAAGGCCTTTCCAAGAGAAAAAACCATATTATTATGAAATTGTGCATGCATAGAGCAGGCGTACCATCAGAGCCGGTGCTTCCATTAAGGCGAACTAGGCAGTTGCCTAAGGGGCCAAAATGGAGCGAGGGCGCTGGACAGCCTGCCACCCCCAGCCGCTGTCCACTGCCGCCTGCCCGCCGCCCGCCCGCCCATCACCGCCCACCCCCACCCCCGTCGCTGCCCCTGCCATCCACTGCCCCCCGCTGCCCCACCCCCGCCCCCGCCCCCTACCCCTGCCCCCCGCCCCTTGCCTAGGGTGCAAAAAAAACTAGCACCGGGCCTGCGTACCATCGAGTATTCCAAAGTAGATACATTGTTGCAGCTTTGTGGACAGGATGAGAGACTTTTTCAGGCATATGACAAGTTTTCTTTGAAAAATCAAAAAAGAGACTTGCTTTCCAAAAGCAATGGAGTGAGAATTATCCATAAAGGGAATTAGCATACATTTTTGTGAGACATGTTCAAAGTATTTCTGCATTACAAAAGCACAGAGTGGTTTGCCCAAGCCCTGTGTGCTTTCACTAAACATTTTCTTAGGACTGTTGAGACCAGGCTCTGGGCAGAAGTCTTCAAAAGGAAAGTCAGCAGTCAAGATGGAGACTCTCTTCTTCGCACTACCACTCACACTGCTCAAGAAACAACTCTGATAATTGCTTTGTGTTTAGGTAAGAAGTAGTTAACTGATGGGGGGGAATGAGTCCAATTCTAAGATTGTTCCTTGCTTGGTGCCACTTTGTGAATGATAGTGAGCAGAAAATGATATCCTGTACACCATCTTGAATGCTGCCATTGGTGTTTTAGTCTGCCTTTTATATACTATAAAAAGCTTGGCATTCTTTCTTCTTGCTGGCAATGTGGACACAGCAAGCAATATGGGCAGCAATATGAGACAATTTCTTAGCTTTTTGCATCATGGGTACAGAGGCACAGTATCCCACATTCATAAAGTTTTTAAAGCAATTGAATATGTGCATGTGCACATGTTGCTACTTTTTATATAAGTGCTTCCCACTGTACCATGCATTTAAATCCATGTATATAAAATATCTGTGTCTAATAAAACAGAAGTCCAAAACCTTTTTTAAAAAATTGTGGAGCTTCAGAATAATAAATCACCTTTATTCTCTGTCCTTTATCCTTTATTGTTTGCATTCCACATACCGAGGTCTTGCAGTTTTAAATGTTTTACACTAAAGAGCTGAGGCCTCATCCCAAACTTGATGAATATGCTTTCCATATAATGTTATAATAGTTTGAAAACAGTTAGATTGCATATTACCAAATATTACAGACATACAAACATGATAATTCCATGCCCCCATCTCTCTCTCACACACACATGAGTGCTCAAATTACAGGAACACAAAGGATATATGATCACCTTCTATTTGTGTTAATACTCAACTACAGTTTTCAAAATATTAAAATGGTGCCCATGTTATAGCATCATATAGTTAAGTCACACACTGGCACATATGTGCTTGTCTGTGAATATATAAGAGGAGGAGTATATCCAATATCTTATTTATTTAAACCTCATCATGAACATATTATCTATTGTATAACAGATGGAGTGTATATTTGAAGAGTTGACTAGCCTGTTAAAGGATTTTTAAATTTCACACCAGCCATATCATGTGGTCCAGAGGTAATTCTAATCTCTTAAAATAACAAATACCTTCAGTTTGAGCAAAGGTGAATATTTTTGCTTATTCAGGTTGTTGCACCAGCCAGAATACAGTACCAGGAGCAGAAAAGAGGCCACCTGACTCCCAAGAATAGTCTGGTGCAGATGATGCAAATTCTTTTGTTAAGCGTTGTATGATGACTCACTCAGCTGCTGCACTTTTATCAGGGTCAACCGGAAGATACAGTTGACGTTGCCTTGATGGTTTGTTTATAACATCACAGCTTTGCTTGGTTTGCACTCCAAGCAACCACAGAATAGTTCTTCTGGTTTAGCTCATTAATTGCTCCTCTCTATTGCTTAGAGATGGATGGATACCTCAGCACTTTAGGTATCTGGATGAAGAACCAGAGATTGGGCATTTGATTTCCCACTATTCCTCCTGTGAGCACAACCAACCTGTGTGGCCTTGGGCAAGCTGCACAGTCCCTGAGTGCCCCTAGAAGAGGGGAAGGGTAAACCACTGCTGAGTATTCTGTACCTCCAAAACCCTGGAAAGGGTTGGCATAAGTTAGAATTGACTTGACAGCATATTATCATCATCTTTGGTTACAATTTCTTTTCTTTTTTTATATTTCAGCCAATTGCCACAGAAATAGCAAATACCTCCAAAGTTTCCTTCCTTCCCCTCTCCTTGAATGTGTTTTTGTAATAGGATGGTGAACAGGAAAGTAATAAAAGAGGAATGAATTTGGATGTCTCCTTTGTTGATTCTCTAATGTCATGACAAAAACATTGAGTAAAGACTTCTGCTAGTTATGTCAATTCAGGTTAAATTAATAAATAACCATGTGTCATCAAATCAATTTGGACTTAGGGCAATCTTGTTCTTAATTTTCCAGGTAGATAGTGCTCAGATATGGTTCACCATTCCTTTTTTTCCATGAGGGTGTTCTGGGACTATGCAGCTTGCTCTTCTCCCTGGAAGCACCGGGGTGGGGTGGGGGTGGGGGTGGGGGTGGGATCAAACTTAAAACTCTAGCTCTGCAGCCAACACTTAACTCGCTGAGCTATTGTAGCCAGGTAGATTTAATTAGTAGAGATGGGCACAACCAGGAAAAATGACGTTTCGAGTTGTCGTGTGTCAGAGCTGGCCCGTTTCAGCTCGTTTCCGTTTGTCGCAAAATTTTTCAAAAATTTGTCATTTCGTTTGTCATCTGTTGTTAGTACTGGTTTAGGGGGGTTAGGGTAGCGGGTTCCTGGAGGCACCTCTCTGGGGTGTGCCTCCTCTGGCCCGCTATGAAGGGAAGGCATTTAGCAGGCTCCTGGAGGTACCTCTCTGGGGTGGATGCCTCCTCTGGCCCCCTACAAAGGGAAAAGGAAGGGTCCATGACCGTGTAGCCATTGTGTACCAAGTGGCACTGGCAGGGGCACCTCTCTTTTGGGTGCCTCTAGCTCACTAAGAAGGACAGCATACTGGTGTACAGAGTTTTTTGTAACTTTGGACTGGTGAGCGAGGTGAGAGAAGAATGCCTCTGCTGGGCGCCCTCTGACTCACTAAGAAGGACAGTGTACTTGTGTGTAGTGCAATGTGAATACAGATCTGGCTTAGGGTTGGGGTTAGGGCAAGGGCTAGGCTTAGGGTTATTACGGGTAAGGTTAGGGTGAGTTAGTGGGCTACACTTCTGGGTGCCTCTGACCCACTAAGAAGGACAGTGTACTGGTGTATGGGTTAGGGTTAGGGTTAGGGTTAGGGGTAGGGTTATAGTGGGCTTTTTATGCCCTACTGGCACATCCCAGAAGTCTCAGTCAAAACCTGGCCAAGTGGCCATGTGATTGGTGGAATGGCTCCAAAAATTTGCATGGACCCATCCCGTGGCCAGCCCATCATTGTGCAGGTGTAAAAAAATAAAAATAAAAATTAAAATAAAATCAATGGGATTGGAGACAGACGTTTATTGCAAGAAAAACCAACTGCTGCTACTGTAAAAATTCAGGCAGTTAAAATATCTAATTTTCGCATGTTTCTGTGTGGTGCTTTGGTAGGTTTTTGGACCACAATTTCAAAAAAAATATTGTGGTCACCATTTTGGATCCCCACGCACCGCATGGCATGGCGAGATGATGAGGATGCCCCCCACCAGAGCAGCCCAGGACAGGAGAGGGGGGAGGCCGGGGACCCCACCCCCAGAAACCACCCCTCTGGTAGGTGCCCTCACTCAGGCAGGCATATTTTCACCTGCTTTTTTGGTCAGGAATCGGGTTTTTTAAAAACTTTTTTTCTGTGCCTCTTGGCATCGCGCGATCGCCGCGATGCCATGAACGACAACGACAAATCAGACCCAATTTTTCTTTTATCGGTTCAAGTTCGAGTTCTGATGGCTTAATTGTCATTACCGTTTCCGTTGCGTAACTGAAACGAGGAATGGAAACGGAAACGAGAATTTCGCCAAGTCGTGCCCATGTCTATTAATTAGTGAAGCGTATCATTCAGCCCACAGGTCCTGCTAGCCTACGTTGAAAGCAAAAGAAGGCTGCAGAGATAGGCATGATCAGCCAGTTGAGTGGTTCATGCCGGTTCGGCTGTTGGGCCAATAGGTGTCCCATGGTTCTGATGTAGTTCCAGTGCTGCCTCCTCTGGTGGGCATCCACTCAGCAGCACCCAGAGGAGGTGGCACATGGGAACTGGAGCACTGCCTCTGAGTGTGTACCCATTGGAGGTGAGAGGGCTGAAGACTGTGATGCAACCACAGACCACCTGCTGGGCTGAACTGGCACTTCGTGCACAATAGATAAGGTTGTTCATCAGTCTGAATACACATTAATGCCTATAATGTTAACTTCGGCTTTTCACGAAACCCATGTGATTTAGGTTTGAGTTTTATGGTCAACCATTGCAAAATCTGCCTGTAGTAATGTAATGACCAGAACACCCACATCTACAGTTTGCAAGCAATGGTTTACAAATTTGTCAATTATGTATAACTCACTAATTTCTTGGGTAGTTAAGATGTAGCAGTGTTACATTAGAAAAATATGACAATATGTAGGAAAGAGTTTATTTTATTAGTGTAAAGAATCTTTCCAAAAATTATTTTAAAGGTGATTACCTAATGAAGTAATTTGTTACTTAACGAAATGACAAAACAGTGTTTCATTTTGCATTTCATACTCAACTCTAGTAGCAAGTGAATAATAAGCAGTATGAAATGCAAGACAATAGGTAAAGTCCTGTTGGTTTAAATTAGCACAGAGTGATTTCTTTCTTTAAGGCTAAAATATAGAAAACACGCACAAATGGTGTTACAAATACAGTGAATAGGATATCTAAGTATTGATTCACTCATTATCTTTTACAGTAGTGGTTTCTGCAAGATCCGCTATTGTTCCAAAGAAAGGTCATTCCTATGCATTTCTTTGCATGTATAGTGCAGATATTTCCATTGATGTGAGCAGCACCAGAAGAAATAAAGGAGTTTCTGTCTAGCTATTGTCACATGCAGTCTTATGGCATTGGACTCATGCATGGTTGCTGGGTCTCTAGAGGTCTGCTGTTGGGAGTTCTTTCGTGGCTTATTTTTGGCTCTTGTGACCTCTGTGGGCATCCGTGGGCAGGACAGAGGTTGAAAAATTTCCTCTCTCCATCCAAAACCAATATCTTTATAAAAGAAATTAGAGAGTGTGCAAGAAGCCACTAACCATCTTTTCCACCAAGCTAGGCAGCTTCCGAAAGTGCCTCAGCTGCTTCTCTTTTGAAGTTCCACTTCCCTAATTTGCATGGGTCCAAGTTTCAAAAGCCCACCCACATAAGCTCAGCTGTATGTTCCTCAGGACTGGATAGAATACCTCAGGAGAGCTGCTTTGAGGATGTGGGTGGCCCACAGCAACAATCCTTCATATTCTGGAAATATGATTTCATAAGCCAACCGAGGTGGCTCACAATGCAGCCTGCCCTCAGTGGAAAGTGGGCTTGTTGAAGGTTTCCTGCCTGAATATTGGCTTAAGAAAAGAAAGAAATGGTTGTGTGGGGTGGGGGTGGGGAAGAAAAATATTCACTCTGTTAAATGGAGTAGAGTAGAGTTTGGTTCTTCTTCTCTTCTTCTTCAAGGGAGTGAAAAACAAATCTGGAAGAATTGTACAGTGTGCCATTATTTCCTCTTCATATGAGCAAATGATGTCTTGACTCAGCATGAGACCAGTTTCACTCCAAGTCATTTTTGTTGTCTACCAGGCAGTTCTACTTCTGTTCTAGAGTTCTACTTATGTTCTGTCTCCTGTCACTGCGATTGATTCTTAGAGGCTGGAGAAGTTTCTTTCTCTTAAAATGCCTCAAGTGGAGGAGGGGTGTTGGAATTAAAGCCCATATGTTTCAAGCACTGGCTATTAAAATAATTTTTTTCTGAAAAAAGGGTGGTGGTGTTTGATTTGACTCTTGGGAAAGTTCAAAAACACACGCATGAATGCAAAGCAGATAATGAAACCAATAGAAACTCATACCCAGATGCATTCTCAGTAGAGATGGGCACAAAAAAAAAAATGGTGTTTCGGTTTTTCGTTTGTCGTTGAGAGGTCTGTTTCGGTTCATTTTTATTTGTCGGGAATTTTTTGAAAAAAATTGTTACCGTTCTTTGTTTTTTTGTTTGTTGTTTCTACCTGCTTTTTGTGCGATTTTTAAAGCATTTCCGTGCGCAGGCATCCCCCAACGCCCCAGACCAGAGGGAAAACACTAAAAAAAAAAAAAAGATGCTGGCAGAGACACAGTATTGACTAGGTATGCAGGGAGGCTGCAAAGGCAGCGGTGGGCGTTGCCCAGGGTGCAAGGCAGCTGCAGAGTGACTGCACTGCGGGGCAGGGGAGGGTACTCACCGAATGGTACGCAGCACGCACGCACACAGGGAGGCTGCAGGACTGAAGCTAGAGGCGCAGAGACAGCAATCCCACCCTAATTCCCACCAGAGACTGCAAGGAGGACGGGGGATGCCAGAGCTTTTTATGCCCTCTGGGGCTGCCAGACCTGCCCGCCCAGTCTGCAACCTGGGCATGCTATTGGTTGAACATGATCCCACATCACATGGCTTGCCTCCATTTTGTGGCTGGTGGCGACATCCATTTTAAAGGGAAAAGAAAAATACATTGTGATGGGAGAAGACAAAAACAAACGTTTTAAGGACCCCAACCCCCCTGGTAGGTATTATCAGACAATATAAATAATTATCACTGCGTTCTTACGGATGTCCAGGGCATTTTTTAACATTTAAAACAGCTCATTTCATTGTGCGTCACCATTAACGGAAACGAAACATAAAGACCACAATTTTCATGGTTCTGTTCATTTCGTTTCATTTTCATCACAATTTTCATTTGTTGTTTCGTTACATAACGGAAATGACAAATGGTAACAGAAATGAAAAAATGTTCGTTCCGTGCCCATCTCTAATTCCCAGAAATAATGAGTTATCTTTAGAAAACCTAAATTAATATCTCAGGATATATATTTCCTACCTAGGAGTTACAAACCAGCAAACAAGCAAATCGGATATGCCTGCCATGTACCTCAGCTTTTTAATATGGAGGGTCAGATGCCTCTGCTGATTGGGAAAGTCATATTGAGAAGAAAGGCTTTACCTAGGTCTCCCAGTCTCACCCAGGTACTAATTCAGATTGGTGCCCAATTTGACCAGGTACTTATTATTTATTTTATTTTATTTATTATTAGGCTTATTTTATTTATTATTAGGCTTGCCCGTCTTCCCGGAGGAACTCCGGGCGGTTTACAACAAGAGGACAATATAACAATAACAGACTATTAAATAAGACAATTTAAAACAAGTAGCAAAACCAAACAAACTGAGAAATAGCAGATGGCGGGGGGAGAAAAAAAATTTAGTCACCAAACGCCTCTCGGAAAAGGAGAGTTTTTAATGCCTTCCGAAAGGCTGGCAGGGACTCTGCTAGGTGCACTTAGCTCGGGAGATGGTTCCACAGAGTAGGGCCAGCCACAGAGAAGGCTTGGCTATGGGTGGATGTTCTCCGAGCCTCCCTGGGCGTGGCCACCCGCAGCATGTGCGCCCGCGACAACCTGGTCGGTCGGGCCGATGTTGACTGCTGGTCGATCTGCTCTGCCAGGTAGTCAGGTACAGACTCCCTGCCCTTTCACCCAACTCCAATCTCATCTAGGCCATGATCCAGACTCTTACTGGGATTCCTAAACATCCCGAGCTCTTGCTCACTTAAATGGACACACACAAATTGGCTTTAACTCCGTGCACTGTGAGATGGCAGACTACCAAGGGAAAATTGACCATGACAAATGGCAGGCATCCCTTTCAGCCTACTTTTCGAGGTGGGAAAAGGCAGGTGTTTGAGGAAAACACCTCAATATTTTGATTTATTTCCTTTCTTTCCTTCTTCCCTCCCCTCCCTCCCCTCCTTTCTGCTGCTGTTAAAGGCTTCTCAGTCCTGTCCATTCAGGAATGGGCATCCTTTACGATGTGCTTGTGGTGGTCATGGGTTTTACAAAACAGGAGCAAGTTTGTTTGGTTCACCGTGCAGAAGAGCTCCCATCCTGGACAAGACAAGTGGCAAAGAGAATAAGAACACTCCAGAGCCCATGAAGGAGGACAAAATGTAATTGCAGGGAAGAAAAAGACAGACCCTATGGTGGTAAAGCAGACTGAACTGTCTAGTAAAAGAGACAAGAAGTAGGTAATGAACACTCCATCCTAAATTAAAATATAGGTATAGAAGCAACTATAGCACCTGACCTCAGCTAGCCCTCACCCAAGTAAACTGAGCAGAAGCACCATGTGCAGTACAATATAAAACCAATTCCGACTCACAAGAGAAATACTTTGTATTCATTTGGGGGCAGGGTGGAGCCGTCTATCAGAAAAAAAATACACAGCCCTTCTCTTCGTTTCATCATCTTGTGCTGTCTTTATGTAGTATTCCAACATTCTACTACTCTATTCTGGCTTTACATCACATATCTCTTAATGCAGTCAGTAGTACTGTGTTTGAGCTGCCTAGATGCCTTGAGCACATCTGATCTCACCTGATTTCGGAAGCTAAGCAGGGTCAGCCCTGGCTAGTACTTGGATGGGAGACCACCGGGGACTACCAGGTGCTGTAGGCGCCTGGAGTAGGAACTGGCAAGCCACTCCAGTATTCTGTCAAGACAACTCCATGGACATGGAGTCACGAAGAGTCGGTCACGATTGTAACGACACAACACACACACACACAGTACTGTTCAGTTTGAAAAAGCTTGACACAAGTAGTCTTGATTGGTGTTTGTCTGAAGCTGGTGCATAGTCCAAGGTCACATGTTATGATGAGTCTAGGGCAGTGTTGGTGAACCTATGGCACGGGTGGCACTTGGAGCCCTTTCTGTGGGCACCCAACATCACCCCATTGCAGCCACCTGTATTCAGGTTAAATGGCTGTATGGGCACTTTGCAAAAAATTACTGGGTTTTGAATCACAGTTTGGGCACTCGGTCTCTAAAAGGTTAGCCATCACTGGTCTAGGGAAAGGCACATAACAGGACCCAGTTATTTGCAGTAGCAAACGGATAAGAGCCTCAGAGCTGAGGTGTGGATGATGAAAAACCATATATAGACCAAAGACTTACCAGAAGGCCAAGGGAGGCTGAAACTTACATCTGCTGTGGCAAATATACATATAGTCATATGGAAGGATATGCCAACTTAACTCCTATTCAGATGCACCTGTTCTCATTAGAAAAACATGAAATGCCTCATGACTATAGGTTTCATTACTATAAAGTAAGAATGAACATGAAAGGACTTACAGGAGTATACATGTATTGTATGTGAAAATGGGGTATTACTTCCTCCTGTCTTTCTCTCCCATCATTATAATAGAATTGTTACAATTTTTTCCTAAAATGCAAAGTGAAATTAAAGTGCTGCTCATAAACCACCCCATAGTGATGAAAGCACTCTCTGAGTGGTTTACAAAGGAAAGTGTTCTGCTTATATATTGCCCCATAGCTCTTCAAGTAGTCTCTGGGAGGTTTACAATTTAATTACAGTATGCAGGCTACACATTGCTCCCCAGCAAGCTGGATACTCATTTTACCGACCTCGGAAGGATGGAAGGCTAAGTCAACCTTGAGCCTGCTACCAGAAATTGAACCCCAGGTCTTGAGCACAGCTTCAGCTGCAGTACAGCATTTTAACCACTGTTCCATGAGGCTATATAAAATCACATATTGTTCCAGTTTGTTAATATTCTAAAAATAATTATTAGTATTATTTAGAATATTTTTAAAACCCCAATACACTTCTTGTTACAGGGATAACAAGGGGTGAAAGTGGGTGTCTCTGGGGTTTCATTTAGGTCATAAAAATAGGATAAGATATGTAATTGTTGTTAAGACAATTAGACTAATGCAGCATCCAATGTTTCTTGCTCTGATTTTTTTTTTAAAAGAACATGGAATCATTCTTTTTTGCAGATGACTCCCAGATTCCCACTGATGATATATCCCCACATGAAGCATTTTGGTGGTTTAAGATCATCAGAGGAGGCCTTCCTCTTAGGCCTTCTGCCAGTGTGAGCATCGCTATTAGGGAGACCAGAGAGGGCCTTTTTCTTTGTAGCTCCCATGCTGAGGACAGTTCTCCCTTGGGAGATCAGGCTGCCCCCCATTTTTATTCTTCTGCCAAGAGCTAAAGATCCACCTCTTCATAGCCCCATGGTGCAGTGGTTAAACTACTGTACTGGAGCTATAACTGGGGTTGGTAAAATGGGGACCCAGTTCTGGGGGGGGGGGAGGAATGTGTAATCAGCAGAAATAAATTGCCAACTGCCCAGAGAGTGCTTAAAGCACAGTAGGACGGTATACAGTGGTACCTCTAGTTACTAAAATAATCTATTCCCAATGCATTTTCTTAAGTCAAACTTTTCTTAAGTTGAAACAAGAGTTTCCCATAGAAATGCATTGGAAATTGATTAATCTGTTCCGAGTGGGAAATCATCCCCCACAGAATGAACAAAACCACATTAACAGGCATGCAAACGACAGAAGGTCAGCTCCCTACCTTTCAACTGCTTGAGAAATCCACCCAAAAGTTCCAAAAAGTCTCCCAAACGGTGCGAAATATATCCAAAATTGTCAGTTTGAAAAGGACATTTTTAAAAAATAAGAAGCCTTGGTTCTCAGCTTTCCTGTTCAAAATGGCTGTTGCTGCTTCCTAATTGCAGCACTGAAGTCAGATGGCCACAAGATGGCAGTATTGCTATTGCAAACAAGCAGGAGCTATTTTGAAAAGGAATCTTTCCTTTCCCTTTCCCTTGCATAACTCAAAAAAGGCTTCTTTTGTAACTCAAAATTTTCCTATACCCACAGATTTCTATTCTTAAGTTGATTTTTTTGTAAGTTGAGATGTCTGTAAGTCGAGGTACCACTGTATAAGCAGTACATTTTGTTAAATTAACGATCATGTTTGAATCCCTCAATACCTTTCCCAGAGTTAAGATAGTTTTAATGTTTACATGCATTTCATTATTCAATTGTATTGTAATTAACATGTCATTTGTTTTTAAACTCTGACTTATTATGTTTTAAATTCTATTCCTTTTACTATTATGAGTTCCTTTGAGTCCCCTTATTGGGAGAAAGGCAGCATATAAAACAAACAAACAAAAAGAACAAGTAATGCTGTTTCTGGGATTCTGGGAGTTGATAATAAAATGTAACTTTTAATAAAATGTAACTTTTCAAGCTTTGCCTTTGACCAGCAAAGCATCCAATGGGAGCAGTGGTTGCTTCCACCATGAATGTTCCTTTGACCCTTTTATAACATTTGCCTTGGCACCTCCAGTTTTGTGGCATAAGGTCATAGAGGACCTACGGGGATGGGGAGAGGCCACTGAGGGGGAAGCAGGGAGTGGTGGGGAAAAATAACTTCTTGACATCTGTTTTGGTTTGTCTGCCAAAATCTGGAGGGAACGGTGTGCCAGTACAGCAGCCGCTCCTACAGTCCGCTTGTAAGCAGTGCCAGTGTTAATAATATGGGCTTCCTGCCGTGGGGCTGGCATTGGCAGCTTGCTAATTAAAATCTTCTAAATGTGGTGAAGCCTGAACTGATAATTTCTCTCCTGGCCTCCCCCACCCCCTTCCACTTTTGCTCTGGTTTTGGTATAAGGTCGGGGTGAAATTTTTGCTTTGGCCTTGGGCAGAAGATGGGACAGCTTCCCTCCCCCTACCTTTTTGTCTTCCAGTCTTTCTTCAAAGAGAGCAGGGTGAAATGATCCAAAGGCTTAATAGGCTGAACTGTTATAAAGGCCAACTCGCCTTGGGGGTGCATAGATATGACTGGTTGAATTTCACAGCTCATATGTTTCCTTGAATACACTTGACAGCTAGATCCCCTATACCCAAACATGCCTTACAGAGCAGCCCATGCCTGCCAGATGAGTGTACTACAGACAAAAAGAACAAAACAAGGAAGAAACAAGGAGTGCCACTACAGGAAAGTATGTTCTATTGAACGTCAGTGGTATTTACTTTAGAGTCACTATGCAGTCATGCCAAGCTAGCTCTTCCAATAAAAATAGACCCAGATATATCAAGCATGGGCCATGCAACCTGTTTCAACTGATTTACATAAGGAGTTTGAAGTTAATACTGCAACGTTAGCTGATAAGGACACATGCAGGGAGAGTGGCAAGGAAGATCTTGCACAACGTGATCTTCCACAGCTCCAAATGTCTGGCTCTGAGGTTGTTGGCATGAAAATGTCAAGGAACGATGGTGTCAGGATGAAACCATCAAGTACTGTTTCTCCCACATAGGAATTCTTTTGCTCACACATTCTTTCCAACAAATGTGTGAAGAAATTTCCACTCCCAAATAAGAAACATTCATATGTGCTACTGCTGCTTGGCAGTTTGCCCCATTTCATGAATGGGCAATGGCCTGACTCCTATTCATTCTATGACATTTTCCTCTGTTCCTCTGTCAGGTTGTCCAACAAATTGTTGTTAAGGATCTATTTGTGTTAGGACAGAGGTCCCTGCCCCCATTGATCTTGAGGTATTCATACCAAACTTCCATGCCTGTAGTCATTTCTCTTTCAATGTAATCAAAGAATTTCCAAACCAGAACATATTTCTCCCTTCCTTCAGCTTCCTTTTCCTCATCTATACCCTGCTTCCCTCTTATACCCTTCCCATTCTCCACCATGTTTGCACTTTATTTTCTTCTTCCCTTACTTAATGTTTCCTGATTTTAGTTTTGTGAGGGAGTGTGGGTTTCTCCTTAACAAAAGGAAAACTGCAGACTTTGAAGGACAGCTTAGGCTGTTACCTCACAGTCCCTCTCATCGCTGTTTGCCGTCCCGCTTGGGACCAGTATGTAGAAATCTTACCGCATGTCCATTGCATGACGATGGGAGTTCATCCCGACCACGCCCCCTGAACTGAGATTAAAGCGTGATGAGCCATACCCCTTCCTGGCCTCGGGAATCTGCTTGTCTCTGTTCTAGTTCCAGATGAGAGCCCGTGAGGTCATGCTCGTCGTGGAATGAGTGCCAATTTTTGCAGTATCCATCTAGTGGCAGGAGTGTGAAGTGCCATTCACCACTAAATTCCCTATGGAGTTAGCAATGCAGTGCATATAGATTAAAAGACAAATGCCTCAAACTTTGCTCCGTAACGCATTGAAGGCAAGGCTGAGGCGATTCGAAACATCTAAAAATGGAAGGTCGGACCAAAAAAAAAAAAAAGAACGAAGGCAGAGAATTTCAGATCTTATCACGAAACAAGGATGTGCAGTAACAGTCATCCCAGTACCATCAATCATGCCCGTGGGTAGAAGGAAAGAGGGATAGCACCGGTATAAGACCACGTGACCACAAACAACGTTATCATACAACAAACTTCATCTCGGAACGAGGAAGGACATGAAGTAACCGTCTTAGAGACATTAGCTCTTTCTTTGTTCTTGTTAAAACAGTGCAATATATAGATCCTGCCAGACATGAAGCAGAGGGTGAGAGGCAGCAGTTCTGGTGAGAAATACTCCACCACAGCCCGCATCCACCATTCAGAGAGTCATTCAGAAGCAGTCCTGCTCTATACTGAGAAGAACAGCTTCTACAGCTGCCGTCATAGCTGCTGTCACAGGAGTTCTCATTATGTATGTCCCCATAGGTCTTACACATATCCCAATTCTTCTTCTTCAAGAAGGAACAGATTGGTATAGCATATCTGACAGAACCCTGGCTGTAATAAAAACTCAATCCTCCAGCAAAACAAAAGAACCCTGAAGTGGAAGGGTAATGGGAGGAATTGATTTAAGAGTCTAGTAATGTCACATAGATATGTTAAACAAATCCAGAACTGTCCACAATGCTCCAGATGGGGCCTCACCATAGATTTATAAAGAGGCAAAATGACACTTGCTGACTTATTTTCTATGCTCTTCCTAATGGTCCCTAGCAATGAGTTTGTTTTTTCACTGCTGCAGCACACTGGGTTGACACCTTCATTGAGCTGTCCACCAGGACACTAAGGTTCCTTTCCTGGTTTGTTGCAGAGAGTTCAGACCCCATCAGTTTATAAATGTAATTGGATTTTTGCCCCAACGTGTATCACTCTGCACTTGTTAATAGAGATGGGCACGAACCGAAAAAAATGGCATTTTGTTTCATTTCATTTTGTTTAAGGCTTTGGTTAGTTTCATTTTGTTTTTAATGAATTTGTTTGAAAAAATTGTTTCATTGGTTCATTAATTTGTTATTTGTTTTTACCCGCTTTGAACTATTTTTAAAGCATTTGACCACGTATGGGCGTCCCAATGCCCCAGACCAGACGGAAATCATTAAAAAAAATTAAAAAGGAAAAAAGTTGATAACTGCACAAACTTTAAGCCTTAAAAAAATCAATCTGAGAAAACACCTAAATAGACATTTTAAGCACTCCTCACCCCCCCCGCTAGGTATTATCAGGCAGAAAAATATTTTTTTGCTGGGTTTTTAAGTATATTCAGGACATTTTAATACCTTAAAAATGCCATTCTGCACAGATTCTGCCATGAACAAAAATATGTGGCAGCTATTTTGTCCCCTTTAAAAAAACATCCATTTAAAAACACATTTTTGATGTTTTAAATCACTGGCATCAACCTAATAGCTATAATCAGGCATAAAAATTTTACAATATTTTTAAAGTGTTTCTCATCTGTTTAAAGCATTTTAAAACACCTCATTTCTTCACACACCACAATTAACAAAACAAAATGTAACAAACCAATTTTTCCCAGTTCGTTTCATTTCGTTTGGATTTTACTCCTAGGTTCGTTATTCATTTCATTATGCAATGAAATGAATAACAAATAATGAAACAAATAAAAAAATTATTTCATGCCCATCTCTACTTGTTAATGTTGAAGCTCATTTGCCACTGGTTTGCCCACTCCCCCAGTGTCAAGAGATCCACCTCCTCACAATCTCTCTGTTTTTTAGTGTCATCAGCAAATTTGGCTACCTTGCTATTTACTCCTGCTTCTAGATTATTTATGAAGAGGTTAAAAAGCAGGGGTCCCAGTACTGAACCTTGGGGGACCCCACTTTTTACCTCCCTCCACTTGGAGAAGTGTCCATTTAGTGCTACTGTCTGTTTCCTGTCCCTTAGCCAGTTGCTGATCCAGGACAAGACCTGTACTTTGAATCCATGACTGGCAAGTTTATTCAAGAGCCTTTGGTGCAGGATCTTGTCAAAAGCCTTCTGAAAATCCAGATAAACAATGTCAACTGGATCTCCCTTATCCACATGCTTGATGACACTCTCAAAGAATTCCAACAATTAGTGAGGCATGATTTGCTCTTCCAGAAGCCACCTTGACTCTCCTTCAGCAGCGCCTTCTGTTCTGTGTGCCTATTAATTTTATCTTTTAGGATGGTTTCCATCACTTTACCTGAGACACATGTAAAACTGACCAGTCGGTAATTTCCTGGATAGCCTCTAGATCCTTTTTTCCTAGAGAGGAAGGTTGGGGAATTCGTAGGGAGGCATTTTTAAAAAGGTAAGGATCTCCACTCGTAAGTCAGGATTTTCAGTTGTTGGGCATCTTGTAAATCAGGGTACCACTGTAATATCAATTTTTTTATCTATTGCTAAGTATTCTAGCTCCTCTATTTTGTTCTGGAGGCTTATGGCATTTGCATACAAGCATTTATATATGCTTTTCTGATGCAGTCTTTTGAGTCCAGTTGCCTCATTAGACTGCCTCTTGCATCCTTCTCCTGGAATGCTGCTGACTAGCTCCTCGCTCTGCTTAGTAATTTTTGCATCCTCCTCACTTCTCAAGTAGACACTCCCCAAACTGGATGCTGCCCAGCCCCTGACAGATTTTTCCCCAGTTATCAGTTTAAAAGGTGCTCTGCACCCTTTTTGATGCTGAGTGCCAGCAATCTGGTCCCATCATGGTTCAAGTGCTACCCAACCCTCCTGAACAGATTTGGCTTGTCCCGAAATGTTCTCCAGTTCCTGACAAATCTGAAGCCCTCTTCTTGACACCATTGCCTCATCCACACATTGAGGCTTTTGAGCTCTGTCTGCCTGGCAGGTCCTGCACAAGGAACAGGGAGCACTTCTGAAAATTGGAAGTCCGGGACTTCAATCTTCTTCCTAACAACCTGAATTTGGCTTCCAGGACTGACCGCTTTGCCCTTCCTACATCATTGGTACCAACGGGTACCATGACCACTGCCTCCTTCCTAGTTCTGTAAAACAAACTATCTAGATTTCTCGTGATGTCTGAAACCTTTTCACCTGGCAGTTGTCATTTCTCACCATACAGTTGTCATTTCTCAGGTTTAAGCAACATAGGTAACAGGGACTAAAGAGACATTCTTCTGATGTGGTGTGATTTAAATATTTGTATCATTTAGGAAAAAAATCAAACTAGGAAAGTGTTACAGATTGAAAATATAACAGCCCGAACTGAAGGGTTACCATCCATGCCTTTTTACTCATCTGTTCCAGCAGCTCCACTTCCCCAGAGAAAGAGAGAGAAAAAATAAGCAGGCCAGAAGTGTTTAAGGCAACTTTCTGAGTCCTTCATTGTGTTTTGGTTTATTTATTTAGCTATATTTTCCAAACTGGGATAGCACCAGATCAGTGTTAATAATCACCATCATGTGTTGCTCAAGTTAATTCTGACGTATGGCCATCTTTTTCAGGTAGAGAATACTCAGAAGCGGTATACCATGTCCCTTCTTCTAGTCCTTCCCTGGCACTGCATAACCTTGTCCAGGCCCACATAGGCCAGCTTTACTCACAGGAGGCACAGTGGGGAATTGAACTGCCAGCCTCTGGCTCTACAGCCTAAGGACCTAAGCCACTGAGCTCCCCAGCCAGGTTACAGCAGAGGTACTGACAGAAAAAAATACATATAACAGATTAGATGGCAAGGGTATCCTGCAATTCGGAAACTGCAATCTTGGCATGCAATCCAATACAGTGGTACCTTGTATAAAGTAATTAACTCGTTCCAAATGAAATTCCGTTAAGCAAAGTTTCCTTTATACGAATTTCCCATAGGAATGCATTGAAAACAGAGTAATCCCTAATCATGACCATTTTTATGTTGTATGGATTCACCCCATAGGTGATTATGTTAAGCAAATTTCCCCTATCTCCAGAATTTTGTATGTTGTACAGATTTTATGTTATACAAACCATTTGTTATACGAGGGTCCACTGTATTTGACAACTTCCACAGACACAATTTACTCTGAGAGAAGTGAGCACATGTCCAAAAAGGGTTCAAAATAAATCACATTGATAGTTGAAGTAAAATGAAAAGCCCCTAGTGGGTGTTTTGAAAACCCACATTCTAAACTTAAAAACATGCATCCCTGCCAAAACAATGTACATTCAGCTGCATATTGTATGAATTGTTATTTTAAAACTGATTTCAAGTGTACTAAACCTGATGCAAGCCTAGGAATGTTCCAATGTGTAACCACACCCTTACTCAGTCAAAAATGGGTTGGCTTTTCAAAAACATGGTTGTGTGGATTCACATGCACACACAAGAAGTATCTTTGTTTCACACCTGTGTGTGTGTTTATATCAATCTACACCCCCCTAAAAAAAGCACCTCAAAAGTTAACTTTTCCGGTGTATGTGGCTATAGGTGCAAGCTGAGTGTTGAAATCAGTTCCACAGTACGGTGGTCTAGGTCCAGAGGTTGAACCTTTCCCACTCTATGGGGCTAAGTCCAAAATTTCCATTTGAGTTGGCATCTGCATATCTCTGTTCAGTACCCCTGCATTCAGCCTCAAACTAGGAAATGGAAAGAGCCAGCTATTGGCACTCTTCCTCACCCTCTTCCTTAAATAGAAATCCTTGGCATTGTCATGCATTCTGACTGGTAATGCATAGTGATTGATATTACAGACTGTGTCCAAAGTGCAGAATAATAGCAGTCTTCTAGCAGGCATGTTCTTTTCACAGAAGCATATGCAATTCAATTGACTAGCTGTCAGGGTGAGGGGAACTGCTACTCCTTGATACTTCCCATAAGTCAGGAAATTCAATGCAATAATTAAGCCATTTCAGTACGTGGATGTTTGGCTCTTGTAAGTAAAGGTAACAGTGATGTTATTTCCCTTGTCATCTGCTAATGAAGAGTGTGTGCGCGCACATACACACACACACACACACACACACACACACACACACACACACACACACACACACACACACAGAGAGAGAGAGAGAGAGAGAGAGAGAGAGAGAGAGAGAGAGAGAGAGAGAGAGGAGAGGAGAGGAGAGGAGATTTGTGGGTATGTGCATGTGTATCCTTCATTAGCAAATGATGAGGGAAATAATGTTAGCTTTACCTTACTTTAAAAGAGTCAAATATTCACACACACACACACACACACACACACACACACACACACACACACACACACACACACACACACACACACTGTATGCAAACAATGGATGTCCCTTGTTAGTTCCAGTGCCTGACAGGGGGAGGCAAGAACAAAAATCTAACCTCGTTGCTCAAGACAGCTAAGTCACTTCTTCCCAACCTTGCTAGCATCTCCACTAGAGATGGGCACGAAACGAACAATTTTTCGTTTCTGTTTTCATTTTTTTGTTTTGTTATGCAACAAAATGACAAATTTTGTCTCTAAAATGAAATGAAACGAACAGAAACACCAGAAATTTTGTCGTCCATTTCGTTTTCATTACACCAGTATATTGAACTGCTTTAAATGTTAAAAAAATCACAAAAATGAAAAAATGGTAACAAAATGGTAACAAAATGAACAAAAACAAAATGATTTTTTGCAAAAATTCACAAAAAATGGAAACAAACTGAAATGGACCCCCCAAACGACAAATGAAATGCCATTTTTTTATTCGTGCCCATCTCTATTCTGCACAATATCTCCCTTTTAAACTCTTCCTTAGAAACAAAAACAGCTTTCACTGAGATTTAATCAACCACACTCTGAACTTACTCAGTGCAGGAATATGGCACACATTGGAGGAGTGTCTCTGCAACCATTTGGTAAAACCCAGTAAAGGCAAAATAGCATGTTCTATTGCAGGAAAGACATGATCATGCTGGTTCAAGGCTTCCTGGACTTCTAAACTAGACTAGACTATACTAGACTGGACTGGACTACACTAGACTAGACTAGATAGATAGATAGATAGATAGATAGATAGATAGATAGATAGATAGATAGATAGATAGATAGATAGATAGATGATAGGCATTTCAAAAGGAAATCCATTCCAAGTAAAATATTTTCTGTGAAGATGAAGTTTCACATTCTAAAGCTGGTTTTGCCGTCCCTTGCAGCCTTCTGTACATACCTTCTGGAATCCATAATACCACACCATGTATGAAGTTTGGAGAGACATTACGGTTCTACCTTTTTTTAAAAAAAAGAGCAAAACAAAACAAAAATAATGGGAACAATAATTGCAAATCTAAGGGCCTTTTTACACGACCCCTAAGATCCGCTGGCCACTTAAATTCGGACCAGAGATTTTAGGGGTTCCTCGCTCTTCCTCTGTCCCAACCCCCTCCGCACTTCCTGGTTGCTGGCTGTCTGAGGGAGGGAGAAAAAAGAAAGAAAAGAATGCCGGTTTACCTCCGTTTTGTTCCCGGCAGCGTTCAGATCTCTTAAAGGGGCGGGGCACAAAAAAAGAACAAACAGAAGCCAGGAGAGCCCCGCACTCACTATCATTACACCGGATCAAATATTTGTCACATCCATAAAGCAGGTACAAGAAAAGTGCAGTTTGGTCGCGCTAAGTGGGCGGGGTCACACTTAATTGTCTGCAATTAAGAGCTGGTGGGTAAACATTTTTAAGGTCCGGACCTTGCAGCCATTTGCGGCGGAGCTTAGGGGTAGTGTATAAACGCCCTAAATGCATGCATAAAGACGTTCTGGTGATTATCTAATTTCCAGGGCTTTCTTTGCTTCTCAAAGGGGCTGCTCTATGATTGGAATATCCTCTCAGTTAATTGTGTCTCTAACATAAGCCATTTCACATGGGGAAAATTTGAGCTTGCAAAAAGATTTGGAAGACCATGGGGGAATACACTAAAAAAAGCTGTGTCTGTGTGTGTGTCTGTGTGTGTCTGTGTGCACGCATGTGCGCGCGCGCGCACACACACACACACACGCACATGCACGCACACACGCACGCACGCACGCACACACACAAACAGTATTGCCTACAACTCCCAGAATTCCCCCGGCACACAGTTACATATGCAACACAAAGGCTCAATTAGCCCCTGCTATTTTACTGAAAGAGAAATCAATAATTTAATATAGTTGGTTGAGAGGAATAGTCTTCTACTGTAAGAAGCTATACAGAGAACATTCATTTGTAATGTATTCTTCTGAAAACTAAAGAAAATCTTTTCTTTGGCTCTTTTCCAACTTTTTTTAGAAAAAAGATTTATTTTCTGTTTCTTATCTGTACATTTCTTGGAAACGAACTGAACATGTTCAAAACATACTAATATAGTAAATGATTTACTGGCTTGCATGACTGATCCATCCACTCATTCTTGTCTACAGCAGTATCTGGTTCTGGGAGCATTAGAGGCTTTTTGTTTTTATAGGAAATGTAATCCAGCAGAAGGAAACTGAGACTTATTTTGGCACATATTTGTTGAGCACATAATGTTCCAGTTATTTTAGGGTGTTCTCCATACTCAGAAAAAAATTGCTTTGCATCTATAGGTTGTCCTGGGTTGGGTTGAAACTTACAAAAATAAATAATAAATAAAAAGTTGCCTTTTCAGAAAATATTAGGGGTTTATCAAAATTTCCCAAATTCTTCAGAAGCAGGATTGAATGAACTTGCAAATGCATTAAAATAATTAAAATGGATATGGAAGAAAGGAAAGCTGATAGAAAATGTCCATCCAAAACAGAGGGCTTTCATTTTTAACCTCTGAAAAGTCTTGACTTGGGTGCCTATGTACTCAGCCATGTGTGCGATGCCAATAATTTTATCAAAGAATTTTGGTTTTCTGGTTATATTTCTCTGGCAGGTATTCACAGCACTGAATAGCTTTTTGTTCCTCAGGGTAACTCACCTCTTTCTCTCATCAACTGGCACTTACAGTTTCAATAATTCACTCTGAGACATTAGTAGGAGAAAGAATAAAATTGTTTAATTTACTTAGAATTGAACAGATCAACCAGCAAACTGAGAAAACATGATTGCTTTTCAGCAACAGACCTCAATAGACTTACTGCCCATTTCCAACAGACTAACTTCAATAGACAAAAGAGAAGGGAAAAGAAACAGAGCAGGCAACTCACAGGCAAGAAGGGATGATTAGCAAATACCAGGCAGATTGAAACCCACTCTAATTGGAATTATATGGAAAGTGGTAGCCCAAGGCAAAAACACTAATTGGAATTATATGGAGTGGCAGCACTCTCTCTGGCCTGAGCTTCTGATTTCAATTAGAAGTTTCCCCCCCCCAAGGGCACCCCCTTGGGAGTGTCATAACTTAGCTCCCTGACACCCCCCCCTCAAATATTTCAACATTTCAGGGGTTTTCAGGGAAGAGCTTGAGGAAGCTCCCCCACCATTTCCTCTAGAGGAAAAAATGGTGTTTCATTTCATTTGTAACAAAATGTTGCTTCCCTGTTTTGTTTTGTTTTGTTTCGTTAGCTAACGAAATGATGAAAAAGCATGTCGTTTTTCATACTTTGCCTATCCCTAATGTTGAGTAGTAGAATTCAGCCTAATACAGAGGTAAGTCCCATTGAGTTCATTGGGTCTTGATCTCAGATAAGTATTTATAGAACTGCAGCCCAGGAGTTTAACCTGGAACGTGAAATTTGATTCATTATAATATGCAATTTTTGGGAAGCTCTTTGAAAAACTGGTAACATCTATAAAGATGGTTGTTGCAATTACAGTATGTTGCTGCTGCTTGCATTATTCTTGATGATGTTTTTGCCCTTCTCCTCTTCCTCCTTCTACCTATTCTTCTTCTTTTATATGGTACTTCTATACTGGAGACCTAGGATGGCCTTTAATTTCCTTAGTGGCCAGTTGTAGATGGCAACATGGTAGAGGGACTTGGTTGATTGGGTTTCAGGCAGGGTGGGCTCTTCATTATCTGGAGCTGCAGTCCTTCAGCATTTTCTGTCTGCATGTTTTCCCTTCAGATGTTACTGCAGGGGAATGCTGAGAACAGGGTTCTTCTAAAGTGTTTTCCTGCCTTTCATCTACAATTGTGTGTGTGTTTGTTGTGTCATTACAGTTGTGACCAGCCCTTTGTGACTCCACGTCCATGGAGTTTTCTTGGCAGGAATACTGGAGTGGCTTGCCAGTTCCTACTCCAGGCGCCTACAGCATCTGGTATTCCCTGGTGGTCTCCCATCCAAGTACTAACCAGAGCCGATCCTGTTTAGCTTCCAAAATCAGGCTACAATTAATAACTCTAAAATGGAGGGTGTTTGATCTGGTTCCTCTAAGGCAGTGGTTCTCAATCTTGCACTGTAACTCCCAGAAACCCTGGCCAGCACAGCTGGTGACAAAGGCTTCTGGGAAGTGCAGTCCAAAAATACCGGTGTGACTCAAGAGTGAGAACTACTGCTCTAAGGCATTACTTACGTTGTATAAGTCTGCTCTGGCCCTTGGGATCTGTCCAGAGTTGGACACTAGGTTCACAATTCATATTCCATTTTATTATAACCAGTTTCTGAGGTTTGGGAATTTGAGGCATCATAACATCATCACCAGGGGTATCAATCCCATTTATATCCAGTCATGGTTCATAAGAAATATAGGAAAAGGGACTCTCTTGCTATGATATACCAAGATTAGCAAAAGCAAGTTCACACATATGTGTTTTTCATATGCACATTTAATGCATTGCTGTTTTGTATTTAGTAGCTTGGCATGAATCATGAAAATGGCAATTCATTTCAATTCATGATTCATCAAAGTTGACAAATCATGAATAATCAATTTATGCTCTTTTGATGAATTGATGAATTGATGAATTAGGGAATTTTGATGAAATTTGCAATTCATTTTTTAAAAAATGTGCCTTTCTCTAGAATTTAATAAAATGTGAAGTATGGGGGGGAGTAACTGTTGCCTTATTGGTCAAGAGAAGTACAAGATTTTGGAAGGGAAATTGCATAATAAGCTTTCCCCTGTCCCATACATTGGCAGATTCCTTGTTGTGTGTTTGTCCTTCGTCTGGGTTAGAATTAGGCACCAAATGAAAAATGACATGCCATTTTGTCATTTAATTAGCTAACAAAACAAAATCAAATAAAACAAAACAAGGACGCACCGTTTTGTTAGTAACAAAATGAATTGGCATTTTCCCATTGAAATGAACCAATTTGTTTCTCTGTAAAGTGGCTCCCCTGGGTCCTAGATACACCACATTTAGTGTAAACTATCATTTGATTTTCCCTGTTAAGCATTTCAAATTTGGTGAGATTTGGGGTTGGGGGGCAGGTTATTAAACTTCAAAATGGGTACCCCCTGAAAAAAATGCAAGTGCAATTTACTCTGCTTGAAAATACTGATCCCATGCAGCTGGCAGCATGGAAATTGGTGTGGAGCTTCCCCAAGCTCTCACCTTGAAGCACCCCATATTTGGAGAGGCTTGGGGTATGAGTGGCCAAGTTATTCAACTCCAAACTGGGTGCCCCAGTAAAAAAAACTGTTGTAATTTTAAAGTACTTGAAAATACTGATCCCAGGCAGCTAGCAGCATGAAAATTGCTGTGGAGCATCCTCCAACTCTCCCTTTAAGCACTCCAAGTTGGAGAGGTTTGGGATACAGGGGGCATGTTATGTGATGCCAAATGGTGTAACCATAGGAATCCATTTATTATTATTATTATTATTATTATTATTATTATTATTATTATTATTATTATTATTATTATTATTATTATTATTATTATTATTATTATTATTATTTTGGGTTGGGAACGGGGAGTGGTTTGTTAATTGCTTCATGGCAGCAGGTATATAAGAGGCTGCAGTACTTTCAGTTCTGTTCAGAATTGACATCAGGCAGACATCTCTGGCAGTGTGGTGTTAGCACTTGGCTTGGGTCTTGACTTCTAAATTCTTCACTGCTGCTCTTTGTTGTGATTGCTGGGAAGCAAAGCTGATTTGTGTGTGTTGTGTGATTGGTCAAAAAGAGAGTGGTTTGTGTGTGTGTGTGTAGAAGAGAGATATTTTTCTCTCTGTGTGTGTGTACTGGACTGTCTCTGTCTCAGAGAGCAGCCATCTTATCTATTAATTTTGGGAGGGTTGGGTTGAGGGATTTGAGGCAGGCTTTCTTTATTTTATTTTCCCTTCCTACCCTCTTGAAAGTAAGTTCCTTCCCACCCACCCACATTATTCCCAGTCCACTGCCACCTGTACCAGTTTCCCCATTCTTTCCTATCCCTCAGCTAGCGGTGTGTTTCTCTGTACGAGAAGCAGCACAAATAGCACAGCTTTTTGGGTCCCGTTCCTGTGCCAGTCTGTTCTGTTTGGATTTTGGACTTTTTGGGAGGGTTTGATCAGGGCTGGTAGGCAGGGTTTCATTCTAACAAAACAATTTTGCTGGCTTTCTTTATTATATATAATAATATATTATCTATACCTTTCCCCCTTCCAACCCCTTGAGAGTACATTCCTTCCATCCACACATTATTCCCAGTCCACCACCCTCCTGTACCAGTTCCCTAATTCTCAACTGGCACAATACGAATGCGCCCAGCCGTCCCTCTTAATCGTGGCTCCAGACCATTTCAAAAAAAAAAATAAATAAAAAAATAGAACCGGACTGGAGTTCTCCTATCGTTTCCCATTATTACTTGCTGGAGGGTTCCAGCAAACTCCTGCGTTCCTCCTGGGCCTGCTAGCCTGCCTGCATAATATGGGATAATGGACTCTGAAAGGCCCATGTGTTTCTAAGACCTGCCTTGATCTTCTTGATTTAATTTTGGCCTCCCTGCTTGCCTGCCTGTGCAATTCTTTTGATACAGCCCAATGTGCCATGAGGTGTTTCAAGGAGAGAGTTTGTGGATGCTCCATAGCAATTTCCATACTTCTAGCTGCCTGGGATCAGTAGTTTGAAGTACTTTTAAATTACATATTTTTCCCTAGGGGCATCCTGTTTCGAGTTGAATAACTTGGCCCCCCATACCCATTCCTCTCCAAATTTGGAATGCTTCAAGGGGAGCATTTGAGGATGACCCACAGCTATTTCCATGCTGCTAGCTGCCTGGGATCACTATTTTCAATATCTTTAAATGAAAATCTTTTTTTTCCTTGGGGCAGCTTGTTTGGTGTCAAATAACTTGGACCCCTGTACCCCAAACCTATCCAAATTGGGGGTGATTAAAGAGAAGAGTTTAGGGAAGCTCCACAGCAGTTTCCATGCTGCTAGCTGCCTGGCACCACTATTTTCTAGCACAGAAAATTACACTTAAAATGTTTTTTTCCGAGGGCAGCTACTTTGAAGTTTAATAACTCATCCCCAGAACCCCAAATCTATCCAGATTTTGAGGGCTTAAAGGGGACAGTCCAAGGAAGGTACTCACCAAATTTGGTGCCTCTAGGAACCATGGAATCCTTTTTATAGAGAAACGAATCAATTCATTTCTGTTTCATTTCATATATATATATATATATATATATATATATATATATATATGCATGTTAGGGTGGATTCGGGTTTCTTCCCGTGTAGAAATCTGGTTGTTTTGGCGACGTTTCGAATCACTCGTCACTCGTCATCTGGCGTTTTCCACAAACTGGAAACTTCATCACAAACTTCATCACTCGTCACTCGTCATCTGGCGTTTTCCACAAACTGGAAAAACGCCAGAAGCCCAACCCCCCCACACAACAGCCCATGAAACAAACAGTTCACAACATATCAGACAGGACACTCACCATCGCAGAGACCAAAGTCCTTTCCAAAGGATTCAACTTTGCAATCGCCCCAGACACATCCCCACCGAAAACATCATATTCAACCCAGATGAAGCCAACAAAATCAGACTAAGTCACCAATGTCCTCTGCTCCAGCAAACCACCCAGAAGCAATTTACACAAAGAAGAACAAAAAGCCCTCTCCAACCTGAGGAAAGACAACAACATAATCATTCTCCCAGCAGACAAAGGCAATGCCACAGTGGTGATGAACACATCCGACTACCAAGCCAAATTATCCAACCTACTACAAGACCCTGCTTACATACCTTTGAACACAGACCCCACCACCTACCTGGAAAAAACCACCAAAGCCAAAATAAAAGCCTCTCCCTTAAGTGAAGAAATCAAGCCAAGCATCATCCCCAGAGAGAAATCATCCAGATGCCCCAAGCTCTACGGCCTCCCCAAGATTCACAAAGAAGGAACACCTCTCAGACCCATAGTCAGCTCCATAGGCTCACCTCTACAAAACCTCGCCAAATTTCTTGCCAAACAACTCCAGCCCTATGCAGAATCCATCACTTCATACGTAGTTCCACTTCATAGAAATTATAAAGAAACAAGACCTACAACCCAATGACCTACTCGTGAGCTTCGATGTTGTTTCGCTCTTCACACAAGTGCCCATTCAAGAAGCCTTGACAGCTTCCACAACAAATACAACCCCCAAACACATCCTAGATCTGACCAACCACTGCCTAACCAACACATACTTCATCCACAATGGACAAAGATACAAACAGATAGAAGGAGCACCCATGGGATCACCCCTCTCACCGGTCATCGCAAACCTATATATGGAACACTTTGAAACCAACGCGTTACAGAAGTCCGAACATAAACCCAAACTCTGGCTCAGATATGTTGACTCTACCTTTGTTATCTGGCCACACGGGAAAGATAAACTGAACAACTTCCTCACACATCTCAACAGCCTACACCCCAAAATACAATTCACTATGGAAATAGAAGCCAACAACCAACTTCCCTTCCTGGACGTCCTAATCTACAAAAAACCCGACGGCTCCTTAGGACATACCATCTACCAGAAAAAAACACATACAAACCGCTACTTAAATGCACAATCACACCACCACCCTGCACAGATCAACTCCGCTCTCCAGAACCAAACGCCTCGCTGACAAAGACCACCTAAAAACTGAATTACACACTCTCTCGAATGTTTTAATTGCGAACGGATTCCAAAAAACACCATCACCAAACTAATCCAAAAGGAAACACCCCCAAGAACCAAGAAACAGAAGAGAACAACGGCACCGCCCTCCTCCCTTACATCAAAGGCACCACAGACAAAATCAGCAAAATTCTCCACAAACACAATATCAAGACAGCCTTTTGCAGACCAAAAATAGCCAACATCTTAAGAAACCCCAAAGACAAGATTGAGCTAGAAAACCAAGGAGTCTACGAAACACCATGCAAAGTCTGTCCAGCCACATACATCGGACAAACAAACAGGAGAATAAGCGCACGCATCGCAGAACACAAGAACGCAGTCAAAAAAGAAGAAAAATCTTCCTCTCTCTCCAGCACATAAAAACAACAGGTCATGAAATTGACTTTGAAAGAACCAAACTCATCTCCAAAACTGAACACTTCAACAGTCGAATAATCATGGAAGCCATTGAAATAGAGAAACACCCAAACAACATGAATAAACGTGATGACACCTCCCGCTTGCCTGACATCTGGAAACTAGCCCTGGTCAACAGACGAGCCTCTGTCACAAAGACTGACACCAGGTCCAAAAGGACACAAGATGCCACCACCTTCCATCCACACCAAACACAAACCCAGACCCTTCCCACAGATGAAACGAAACCACCATCCAATAAAAAACCACGACTGCACCATCTACTGCGGCACCCCACTCCAGTCACCACATGGAGCACACTCACACACCCCAAAAAACATTGGGAGACCACAGACACGTAGCCAGACCAAAATGAATTCACAAGACACAGGACCCCACTCCACCAAAGCCCAGGATACTGCCAGAACCTACCAGCCATCTAACCCACCAGCATGTAAACAGCCATCTAAACAGCCATCAGCAGTTAATCCCTTAACGATCGCCTCAGCCACACAGCAGATCACAAAAGAACAAAGGAACAAAGGAACCTACAATCAGCAACAGAGCAAGCAAACCACAGCCCCCAGCAGTATTTATAGAAGGACTTCAACTGAGACCACACTTTGCTTCAAGAAGAAAGAAGCCAGAACACCAGCCTGAAGATGACGAGTGAGACCTCGTCAAACGTCGCCAAAACAACCAGATTTCTAGACCCTAACATGCATACCTATACCCGATGAAACTATATATATATATATATATATATATATATATTATATATATATATATATATTATATATATAAGAGATGGGCACATATATATAAGAGATGGGCACGAATAAAAATGCTGTTTCGTTTGTCGTTTGTCGTTTAGGAGGTCCGTTTCAGTCTATTTCTGTTTTTCGTGAATTTTCATTTTCGTTCATTTTGTTACTGTTTCGTTACCATTTATTTCAATTTTTTGTGATTTTTTTTAGCATTTAAAGCAGTTCAATGTATTGCCGTAACGAAAACGAAACAGATGACAAAATTTCTGGTGTTTCTGTTCGTTTCGTTTCATTTTAGAAACAAAATTCGTTTGTTTCGTTAGGTAATGAAAAAAACAGAAATGAAAAATTGTTCGTTTCATGCCCTTTCATACGTTCAGTACTTCCCCAGTGTTCTCTACAAGTTATCACTACGAAACCAACAACACTGCACCCACCTCAAAAGTTTTTTGATATGTGAGTCTCAAGACAGAAATTTCTTTTTTGATTGCAATGAATGATTGCAATCCTCTCGCATTAAGTTGGCATGGCTCAATAAAAGCAAAACCTGCAGTGCCAGGAGAAGCAAGATTATTTTCAGCTCCCATAAAGATGAAACATTTTATTTTTATTTTTATTTATTTTATTTTATTTTTATTTTTCTGGATGAGCAGCCTTCCGCACTGGGTGTCCTTCAGATGCGTTGGTCTGCACGTTTTTGTGCGGGATGTGATGGGAGTTGTAGTCAGACACACCTAGAGGATAGTCAGTTGAGGAATACTATACTTCTGCTAAATTACTATGGAGATGAGAAGGTGAGATCCAGAGCAGCTCCTGTGTTTTAGTAGCAGTCACCCATTCTAATTAGGCTCACGTCACACTCTAAAGCATTCTGAGCAATGCTTTGATTTCTCTAACTCTTTTCTTACCTTTCAAAAGAGTAAATGGTTGTGCTGTTAGGAAGACTTGACTTTTTTGCCATTCTGTACCTATGCACTTCTTGTCTCCTCTTCAGCAATCATAAGATACTGGCTTCTAACCAGACTACTCTTGTATGGCAGCTTCAAAAAGAGCTTGAAGGAGCCACTTCCAGCAGAGAAGCAGCAGGCATGGAACATATGCTAGCTATCGGTGGGCAGATGGGGTCAGTCAAGGCTGATGAAGCATAAGAGAGGGGCTAGGGTAGGGAAAGGGTAAAGATTCTTTGCTTGCTGGTTGGATGCCATCACCCAGGCAATGTTAACAGCTTGTTGATGTTCCCCGCAGGGCTTGCAGGTCAACGTTATAGGTCAAGGGAATTGAGAATGATGCCTTATATAGAAATGGAAGGTATGGCGATTTGGATCATGCAGCTGGTTTTGGACACAGCATAAGTTGCATCCTGAAGAAGGGCAAGAGGAAGGACACCCAGCCCCAGTCTCTACCTGACTAACAGGGAATAGCCATCTGTCCAGTTTCTATCTGGAATTCTCTGCACACTGTGTTGAAACTCACTGTACTAATTAAAAGCAAACTTGCCCAATGGCATGAGATGTTGGACAGCAGCTGATTCATGACCTAGTCAAAGCCACAGGGAAGAAGGAAGAGGATTTTCTTTGGAGTCAGGACCCACCAGCATATGGCTGGCTGCATACTTGGGGGCTAGATCCATATGGTCCACTCCAGAGCCCATATGTTCCAAGTGGCCCTCCTGTCACAATAAGCCAATGACCCTTGCTCTCCTTTAGCGGTTGTTGGCTGCAATTATTACACTCACTCATGCTGTTAAAGATAGCAAAGAAAGAGTGGAGGAGCAATGCCGTCAGTCAAGAGAAAGACTTCCTTTTATCACCAGTAGAGGTCCCCTTGTTGAATGCTTCACCTTTTTGTCATGTTCTATGAAACAGGTGAAGTGTCCTGTTTTGTGGGGTATTGGGCAGAACAGCTCAGGGCTTCGTTTTGGAAGCACTGAAGTTTATCTGGTCATTAAGGCAGTTCTGCCAGGTTTGTGAGGGTGCTGCAGGGGACTTAAGGGGGGAGCGGTGCCCTCCCATTGTTGCTTTACACCAGTCTCTCTGCTTCTCTTCTGTGCTGCGGGGCTTTTTTTCTTCTCCCATGCTCCTTTGTGCTCTCTCTCACACACTTAGCCCCCCCCAAAGCATCCTCGTTACTAAGTTTAGCAAGGCAAAAAGACTGCAGAATGAAATGCCTGTTCCTGAATCTCCAGCTGCATTGATTTCTTCAGAGGAGTTGTGTGTGTAGGTGTGACTGGATGCCTTGCCAGCAAGCACTTCTTTTAATGGGAATTTTACCCCTATTCACATTAAATGTTGGGTGTAAAAAGGAAACCGGTATTTGCTTAGTACTGTACATGGCTGCCATTGTTGCAGGTTGATGTGGTGCTTCTTTCCCATCACTATTGTAATTCCTCAAATACTTTTGTGCTAATATCCCTTTAATAATGCTCTTGCTGTCCCCTGGGCTGTGAAGGGAAGGGGAATCATGGCCAATCCTTCTCTCACAGCCACTCTAGGTGATTTCTCTCACTGGCAAGTGGTTTTAGTGTGCAAAATCCTTTCCTTGCCTTATTTGTCTGCACATTTCCTTCACTGGCAGCCTTTGGTGAACTGAAATTTAAAATAGGCAGGAATAACCCAGAATAAACTAGTGGAGCTGTTTGAGAATCTGGGCTACTGTTTCAACAGCCTGAAAGGGACAGAAGCAACCAAGCTTTCTAAGGGGACAAGCAGCTTTGACAGCAGACCTCCTCTCTCCCTTCTCCCTCACCTCACCACAGGAGGTTTTAACTGGGAGGGACCTTTCTGGACTGGGTTTGCTGTTAATCAATTCTGTAGTTCCCTCTCTATCTCAGATTCCTTTTCCAACCTTTCCCCCAGTTAGTGGGGGCTCGGTTACTGTTCTGTCAGTATGTAGTCAGTATAGAACAGCTAGAGTAAAGTGTCCTGTCAGCAATTTAACCAGTCAGTTAAGAAAAAAGTAAATTAAGTAAAGTTCAGTAATGTTAACAAAGTTGATATTTCCATAAGATATAATGTTTGCTTTTATATAAGAAAACTGTAGATAAAATAAAACATTTTATTCTCATTCATAACAGAGCACGACTCGGTGAAATTGTCGTTTCCATTTTCGATTATCGTTTCCGTTACATAACGGAAACAGTAACGATAATTAAGCCATCAGAACTTGAACTCGAACCGAAAAAAGAGAAATGTGGTCGGGTTTTTCGTTTCCATTTGTGGCATCGTGGCGATCGCGCAATGCGAAGCACAGAAAAAGTTTTTAAAAGTTTTTTTAAATAAACCCGACTCCTGGCCAAAAAAGCAGGTGAAAATATGCCTGCCTGAGGCTTTGCCACCTAGCAGAGGAGTGGTTTCTGGGGGGTCCCTGGCCTTCCCCCCTCTTCTCCTGTCCTGGGCTGCTTGCACCAGGCTGGGGGGGTCATCCTCGTCGTCTTGCCATGCCATGCGGTGGGGGGGATCCAAAATGGTGACCACAATTTTTCTTTTGAAATCGTGGTCAAAAATCACACCAAATCACCACAGAAACATGTGAAATTTATTTATTTTAAATGCCTGAATTTTAATAGTAGCAGCAGTGGGTATTTTTATAGCAATAAAACGTCGTATTGATTTTATTTTATTTTATTTTATTTTTTATTTTTTTAGACCTGTCCATTTGGACTGGGCATGGGATGGGACCATGCAAATTGTTTGAACCATTCCACCAATGGCATTGCCAGGTTTTTGACTGACACTTCTGGATGTCTCGGAGGGCATAAAAAGCCGAGGCACCTTCCAGAAATCGCAGTCGGGTGTATGGATGTGGTTGAGGGAGGAGGGCTGGCTGCTGGCTGCTGGTGTGATCCGATCGAGATTGAGGAGGGAGGTTGGAGGCTTTAGGATTTAAGTTAGGCAGGCAGGGAGGGAATTGAATTTAGAAAATAATTTCTTTGATTCCCTGTAGCTTTGTCTGCTGAAGGGAATAGCAGTTTATTCTTTATTTCTTCTCTGGCAGTTTGTGAGGATTTTTTTCTGATATTGGATAAAGTGGGAGGTTTGACTGGGAGTGGGAGGTGTGGATTTATTTTAAATATATATTATATACTACCATTTATTTTCTGTTTTCCCAACTTCAATTTGCTTGCACACACACACATTTGGGGTTCAAGCCAAGAACAGAACCTCTATCCTAAGTGATATCCTAACTGCCCACTTGCCCGTCCGCCTGCGCCACCACCCGCCTGTGGCCTGTGCTGCCACCCACCCACTTGCCCACCCCCGCCCCACCCACCACCTAGGGCACAAAAACACCTAGCACCGGCCCTGATTGTGGGACGCCCCTATGCTCTGGGAAGTCAAATCGTGCTAAATCGCGGTGGAAATGACAAACAACAAACGACAAACGGAAATTGTGTATAGGGACTCTTTTTATGTCAGCAGATCTGCAATGCTGGTGAGTCCAGGTTTAGAATGTCTCCACCTTGTGGTGGGACAGAGGGACAGGTTTGGGATAGTGCTAGTGTACTGTGCTCCCCGTGACCCTGCACTTTCCCTCCCAGAGCTCTCTGAGTTCATCCCGGTGGCACTTGTGAGATTCCCCCCGCCTTTTGGTGTTGGGGGATTTCAACGTGCATGCCGAGGCTGGACTGTCGGGAGCAGCTCTGGAGTTCATGGAGTCCATGGCCTCCATGAACCTGTCCCAATTAGTCATCGGTCCCACGCACAAGGGTGGACATACCTTGGACCTGGTTTTTGCCTCCACATTGGCGGGCTTTGATCTGGGGGTCGGGAGTTTGTTCACCCAACCCGTGTCATGGTCAGATCATTATCTGCTGACCTTCTCCCTGTCAATCGCCACCCCACCCCGCGGGAGCAGGGCCCTTCCATCTGGGCCCGCCCCTGGGGCTCCTGGACCTTGTGCGGTTCTCAGAGACTCTCGGGGCTGTGCCGGACGGTCTGGATGAGGATCCGGTAGACTCCCTGGTCAAAAGGTGGTATGAAGAGGTGGCCGGGGCTGCTGACCGGATCGCCCCAAGCGCCTGATCCGGTGCTGAGCCCGTTCTTCTCCTTGTTATACCGAGGAGCTGAGGGCTATGAAGCAAGAGTGGAGAAGGCTAGAGAGCAGATGGCGAAATGCTCAGATGGCTACAAACTGGGCTGCAGTTAAGGCATTGACCGGTCGCTATTCTCGAGCGATAAGGGCAGCCAGGAGATCTTTTGCTGCCCTGAGAATTGGTGAGGCCTCGAATCGACAGGCAGAATTGTTTCGGGTGGTTCAAGACCTCACCAATCCCGGTCCGCCTGGGCCTCCTCCTAGTGATTTCACTAGTGAGTCTTTCGCAGCCCATTTTAAATCTAAGATAGAGGCCATCCGTTCCGAGATGGATGCCGGTTGCCATGATCCAGTCCCCGCTGTGGCCGGTACTGGGCCGCCTTGGTCGCCCTGGTTTGTTGAGTTTGGGTCTGTTACACCTGAGGAGGCCTCCAGGGCCCTGGGACACTGCAGGCCTGCGGCTTCTCCGTTTGAACCTTGCCCATCCTAGCTGATTAAGATCGCAGGGGGGAGCATGCCAAAATGGGCTTCACTAATCGCCTCAGCCTCCTTCAGGGACGGGATTTTTCCCAGTCTTCTGAAGGAGACGGTGGTGAAGCCAATTATTAAAAGATCTGGCCTGGCTGTGGACGATATGTCAAACTATCGCCCCATAGCCAATGTTCCCTTTTTGGGCAAGGTGGTTGAGCGGGTCACCGCCCTGCGTCTCCAGTCATTCCTGGAGGATAACCATATCCTGGATCCTTTCCAATCTGGGTTTAGGCCGCGTCATGGGACTGAGACGGCCCTGGTCACTCTGCATGATGATCTGTTGAGAAGGGCCGACGAGGTTCCTCTACCCTGCTGGTCCTTCTTGACCTGTCTGCGGCTTTTGATACCGTCAACCACGGTATCCTCCTGGAGCGGCTCTCGGAGGTGGGGATTGGGGGTCTGGCCTTTGGCTGGCTCCGGTCCTTCCTTGAGGGCCGCACCCAGTGAGTGAGCTTGGGGGGTGAGTTGTCGGCTTCCTGGACACTCTCTTGTGGGGTGCCTCAGGGGTCGTCCCTCTCCCCCATGCTCTTTAACATCTATATAAAGCTGCTGGCTGAGATCATCCGGAGATTTGGAGTCTGCTGTCATCAGTACGCTGATGACACGCAGCTCTATCTCTCCTTTTCCACCTGTGCAGTGGAGGCCGTCCAGACCCTAGATCGCTGCCTGGCCACAGTTTTGGATTGGACCAGGACCCACAGACTCAGGCTCAACCCTGGAAAGACCGAGGTTATGTTCTTCGGGGGCAGCCCGGATGGATAATCTGGCCCTTTTCCCAGTCTGGGCGGGTCCACCCTCCAGCTGGCGCAAAGAGTGAGGAATCTGGGCATCGTCCTGGATCCGGATCTGTCCCTGGAGTCCCAGGTGTCAGCCGTGACCAGGTCGGCCTTTTACCATCTAAGGCTTATCGCCCAGATTCGCCCGTACCTTGACGGGAGCTCCCTGAGGACTGTGGTACAGGCACTGGTCATGTCGAGGCTGGATTATTGCAACACTTTCTACATGGGGCTCCCCTTGAACCTTGTTCGGCGATTGCAGCGGGTCCAGAATGTGGCAGCCAGGTTGGTTGGTTGTTTCGACCGCATCACCCCCATCCTGGCTCGCCTACACTGGTTGCCCGTTGCCTCCGAATAAGGTTCAAGGTGTCGGTTTTGGTTTACAAAACCCTCCATGGCTTGGCCCCTGATTATCTGGCAGAGCGCCTCTCCCGACAATTAGATCCGGCCCAACCCACCCGTGCATCCCTGGCCCCTTCGCTCCGGACTGTCCCCCCGAGGCAGGCCCGCAAGACGAGCACGCGTGGGCGGTATATAAATATAAAAATAAATAAATAAATAAATAAATATAAAAATAAATAAATAAATAAATAAATAAAATATATAAATATAAAAATAAATAAATAAATAAATAAATAAAATAAATGACAAATTTTTGAAAAATTTTTAACAAATGACTAAATGGATCCGTTTTTCTGCCCCAGCTCATTTTTTCATGGTGTTTGGACTGCTGCAAATGACTGCCAGCAGAGGTTGTCTAGAATTTTTAGCCTTTTCTATCTTTTCATCTTTTTATCTTTTTAATCATTTTTATTCAATGCGTAATAAGAAAAAGTTTGTTATTATTAATAATTAAGGCTTCAATCAACTTTACTGGCAAATATAAAAATAAATAAATAAATAAATTCCATAAATGCATCAAATTGGATGACAAATACATATTATTTAGTTTATAAAACCCTCCATGGCTTGGGACCAGACTCCTGGCAAGTGGAAAACCTCGGCCCGTCATTTTTTTCTGGTCGTGCCCATGTCTAATTGAAACAAGTGCCAGCAGAGGTAAACTAGAATTTAAGAGGAGGTCTTCTAAGGGAGTCCATAGTTCAGTCTGCTCTGTTGGCTCCTGCCAGAACCATTTTTATTCAATGCGTAATAAGAGAAAGTTTGTTATTATTAATAGTTAAGCCTTCAATCAACTTTCTTCACCAGGCACAATCTAAAAGACAGTTGGGAGGGAGGGAAAATTAGTTCCACCAACAGCATCAAATTGGATGACAAATACATATCCAGAAATACAGCCTGTTTTCTTTTTTGTCCAGTGTTGTAGATTTCCTAGAGATAGGCAACTATTATTCCCCTTTTGATTGATCATTAATTAAATGGGCTGTGACTGATGGGAACTGGAGTGCAACAACATGAGGGAGCAGTTTTCTCGTCCCTTCTTATAGAAATAGTATCTGCTTTCTTTGTAAATATAGATGGACGTGAAATGAATAAGTATTCATTTCATTATTCATTATTCATTATGTTATGTAACAAAACGAATAATGAACAGCCCCCTCAAAGAAAATGAAACAAAGAAGAAATTTCCATTTTGTTCTGTTTGTTTTTTGTTTCCCCACCCCACCCCACTGGCATCTCTTATCTGATGTCTGGGTTGGGGAGCTCCAAAGGTGGCAGTGAGGCCTCCCGCTGCCCGCCTCGGAGGCAGCGGTGGCGTGGTCCACTGCCACCTGGTGTGGCCCCTGCAGGGGCTCCAGAAGGGGTGGCGGTGGAGTCCACTGCTGCTCAGCACAGCTGCTGCCAGGGTTCCAGAGGTGGCAGCCCAGTGGCAAATCAGTTACCTTGAGAGGTGGTGAGTGCTCCAGCACTGGAGGCATTCAAGAGAAATTTAGACTACTACCTAGCAGATATCCTATGATTTGTCTTCCTGCCTTGAGCAGGGGTTGAACTCAGTGACCTTGTAGACCCCTTCCAACTTCATGATTCTATGATAAGGGATTAATCCTTTCTTGAGATAGGAGAGAAATATCAGATCCTCCCTCTCAATTTGTAGAAACACACCAAGAACTGTTGGAACACCAGTGTTAGGGTGGTTTAGGAGAAGACATGCTTGGGGATTGGCAGTGGACAAGTTGGCTCTCCAGCATCCTCCATAACTCCCAATCTCTCCTAATCTATGGTAGCCCCCTAGTGGGGAAGTAACATATACTCATAATTTTTCTCATCTTTAAGGGAAAATAAGCACTGTGACACCTATCAGAAATCTACTCAACTCTTCCTGCAAGACTTTTTACTCTTGTACGAAAGTGAAAAGATCACCAATTTTTCCAATTAGCATCAGCATTAGCAAAATAATTTGCACAAATGCCTAGGACAGTGAGTCCCAAACATTCTAAATTTGCAGCTTCCTTGATTTATTGACTGCTGGCCATGT
The DNA here is from genome assembly GCA_029282475.1 of Phrynocephalus forsythii. Taxonomy (NCBI): domain Eukaryota; kingdom Metazoa; phylum Chordata; class Lepidosauria; order Squamata; family Agamidae; genus Phrynocephalus; species Phrynocephalus forsythii. The sequence goes on from JAPFRF010000005.1 coordinate 98,808,479, forward strand.
GCCCCCTTACTTGGAGGGGCTATCAGGGATCTTACTGCAACCAGGGGAAGAATATTGACAACTCTTTTCAGCCATCACAACATATTCTCAAGGGCCCAACTCCTTTCAGGTTCATATTCAGGAAACTCATGAGACCACACAGAAAGTGCCTCCACCTGGGATCATAGAGATGGGACAAGGAGAGGCAGGCAAATGGCCTTCAATTCTGGTTCCTGTTTGACACAGAGCTATGAATGGCTCCTTTACAGCTGATCCATTGAGTGAGAGGGATTTTTTTAGAAGATGGGTGGGACGTGGTGAAAGCGTCCCCCCCATGCTTTCCTATAAAATCAAGATTTTGGTTACATTATTTATTTAGATTTTTTTCATAGGATGCTACAAAGATGAACACTCCGACATAGTCACATGACCAAGAATGTGGAGGCTGGATCAGCCCCTTACACTTGCATCTATTTCTCATTCTAGGGACAGAGAATATGGTCCTGCTGTTCTGTCCTCAACTGGCATCCTACTGTGAATTTAAATATTCGAAACCTAGGATTAAATGGATCTCATGGCTCATTTATCTTTTATCTTTTAATTAATAGTGGCTAATTGTAGATATGAACTGTGCCATTCCAGTCTCTATCATCTATACATTTTATTTAATGCATTCCTACAAAGGTGGTGTTATCTTAGAAGAGAATATTATTGAAAATATTAGTTGTCTGTGCAACCTTCAGCTTTCTATTTAAATGTCTTTTGGATGAAGGTGGAAGGAATGCATATTTTCACCCATGTAACAAACTGTAGATGTTAGGCTTAGGTCATGGACTAAGGACCCACATTGCTTTTCCAACCAAGTCAGCTACTTTCCCTACAGATCTGGCAGTCTTAAGGATAGTCTTGTGCACTTCATGAAAATGTTCAGATAAGGGATGTGTATGAAATGGAAAAATGAGATTCATTTCATTTTGTTTCATTCCCCCATGATTCATTTAATGTAATTAGAAATTTTTTTTTAAATTGTACAAAATGAACTAGTAATGAACCAATTTGTTACTCTATAAAATGGGTCCTCTGGGCCCTAGAGGCACCAAATTTGGTGGATCCCTTCCTTTGACTCTCCCTCTTAAGCCCTCCAAATTTGGAGAGATTTAGGGTTCAGGGGGGCAAGTTATTCAACTTCAAAGGGGTTAACCCCCAGAAAAAACATTTAGAATTGCAATGTTATGTGCTTGAATATAGTGATCCCAGGCAGCTAGCAGTGTGGAAATTACAGTGGAGCTTCCTCAAGCTCTCTGCTTGAAGCACATTCAATTTGGAGAGGTTTGGGGTACAGAGAATGGAGTTACTGAGCTCCAAAGGGGCTGCAGGGGTGGGACTTAATTCAAGGAGTGTGGTTAGGCATAGTGAGGGGAAGCTGTCAATTAACTCTATAATGGTAAAGCATGCTGAAGACACTGGCTCCTTCCATTAAGCACCCCCACACCTCTTTTGGAGCTTAATATCTCTGCCCCCAGAAACCCTAACTTTTCCAAATTTCAAGGGGTCTCCTAAAATTGATTGGGGAAGAGAAGCCTGCCATTCAGATGTCTGAGAGCAGTAACTTTCCACTGAATATTTTTTAAAATAATATTTTTTGGTTTGCACCAAATTTGGTGGCTCTAGGACCCAGAGGAGCCATTTTAAAGAGAAATAAATTGGTTCATTTTAAACTAAAAAGGCTGGTTAATTTCATTACTAACAAAATGCTGCTTCCCCTTTGTTTCATTTCATTATGTAACAAACCAACAAATCAGTGTTTTTTTTTTTGTTTGGTGCCCATCCCTAGTTGACATCTCTGTGTCAATCTACATATTGGTATAAGGCAGTATTTTTGAACCTTAGAATCATAGTATAATTGGCCAACAGATTTGACAGATGGTTGCCCAATACGTTAAGAAACCTCCATGAGACTTACCTGCTGCATGCTGAGTCACATGATTCTTGGTAGGGCAGTTTGTATCTAAATCTTATCCCACTAGCACAGCTGCACAACGGGATTTCAGCCAACGTATACTTCTGTACTTATTAGTCTTGTGCAAAGGCTTCAAAAGGCTTCAGCCAATGATTTAAGATTTGTCATTTCACATGCACAAATTTATAGAATTATACACTAGCTGGGTTGGAAGGCACTTACAAAGCCATCAAATCCAATTTCCTCCTCAAGGAATCTAACTCAAAGGAGATTGGTTTAGATATCTGGCTCTCAAGCCAGTCATTGAGGATTTGATTCCCCATTATCTCTCCTTGACATTGACAGGATTCAATGATCTATAGCGGTGTTGGTGGACCTATGGCACGGGTACCCAAGGCGGCACTTGAAGCCCTTTCTGTGGGCACCCAACATCGCCCCTTCACAGACACCTGTATTCGGATTAAATTGCTCTATTGGCACTCCACAAAAAATTAGTGTGTTTTGAATAGCAGTTTGGGCACTCGGTCTCTAAAAGGTTCACCATCACTGATCTATCGGTTCCCTTCTAGCTCTGCAGTTCTAAGATTGTTCTTGTACAAATGCACCTGTGAAACACTGTGTACAATTAGCTTTCAGTGTTATAATTCAAATGTCTTGCTTTCATGATTATGAATAAGTAAGCGACTGCCTAGCAGAGGAGATGCATCAGAAGAAAAGCAACACTATTCACTTCAAAATACCAATTACAGGTTGTATTCCAGCATTTGGTAAATTTTTTTTCTTCTTTACAGGTCATGGACCTCCCAGTGTGTTACAGATTCTGGAAGTTATTGACCAATAGAGTAAATTTTCTAAGCCAGGCATGTCCATTTTAAAATTTTGAGCGGCCCTCAGCCTCTTCTCCCTGCCGGTTCAGCCTGTCACTCATTCCCACTGGCTGGCCCCTCCTTGTGGCGGCTGAAAACATCAGCCTGCAGTTTTATGGTTTGCCTGCCCTTCCTGCTTCCTTCTTCCTCCCCAGCTCAGTTGCTGCAGCATCCTCACCACCTCCTTGCAAGGGAGTGCAGCATATGCAAGCAGCGGTGCATCTTGGGTGCATGTTGGCTGATTCCCAGGGCATGCAACAGCCTCCTGGCCCTTGGGCACCTTGAAACTGGAGTGTTTGCAGCTTTTGCAATGTGTGTGGGCCCATGCCCTTTCTCCCCCTTTCAGGCTGAATAGTCAGCCCCCCCCCCACATTTTCACCTCACCAAAGCTGTCTCTCCTTGCAAAAATTTTGGACAACCCTGTACTAAACTATATTCATTTCCATTGGCGAACAGAGAAGCAGTTTTCTACAGTATGTGAAATATATATAGGAATCCGCAAACAGTATATGAATTCAATATATTTACCTAATGTATGTAGAAAGGGTAAAATATTACATGATGTGCAATTAAAATTTTTCACAGCATAAGATAGTATTTCTTATATAACATTTTGGTTGCAATTTACATAAGTCTCTAACTCTTGACATAGTCATACATACTACTTAATATGTGGTAAACAAAAATACACTTTTTTAAGGAAAACACAACTCATATTTTGATTCCATAAAATATTTTTCCTTCTATGAACTGAATATATTTATTTAGGTATATTCATTAATTATCCATTATTCATTGAATAGATTTCATTCACTAATTTCTAACTTTACATATGGTGTGTTGTTCACATGATCTAAGTGCAATGAAGCAGCAGCAGCAGCTGACACTTGCAGCTCTGTTATTCTCTGATGCTTAGTAGTCTCATAGATTTAACCTTCTTAAAGCACAACTAAGCTTTTAAATAACAAAGAGCTGTTATAGCAGAACAATCAAAGATTCAGTAAAAGAAATGCTGGATAAATACCCAGGGAAAGAATGGTAGTTGGGGTTTTGTCTTCAAATTAACACTGACCAAAAGGCCAGCACTCCATCTAATTGAGAATCTTTTTTTTCAATTTAGCAGCTTGTCACTGAATTTTTACTACAAATTACAATAACGTTTTAAATAAATGATTTTCCTGGGTACCACTGGGGTTTCGGAAAGGGGCTTAATGCTGTGTGCATTAAAATAATAAAACATTGTTATTTTAATTAAAATGTTTTTAAAAGTTTTATGTGATATTGGATTTTAAAATGTTTCAATTTTAATTGGATTTTAATAATAAATGAATTTAATTCTATTTTACTATTTGTAGCTTTTCTAAATTTTAACTCTGTTTTTAAAAATTACGTTGCATTGAGTCCCAGGCACTATACATACATAAATATGTATATAGATGCATGATAGATGTCTATAAAGATTCTCAGTCATCTAGGTGAGGTTATCTAGATATTCAGACACGGCAACTGGACTTCTTTTCATGTGAGATCAAAACATTTTGCTACTCATCCAAGCAGCTTTGTCACTCTGAGGAAAGTTAGTGGTGAGGCCTTCCAGATACATGATAGATGGATAGATCCATCCATCCATCCATCCATCCATTCATCCATACATCCATACATCCATACATCCATACATACAAGATGGGTCTTTGCCTACTCCAATTTAGATCATTCTTTTAAAATTGTTTATAAGAACATAAGAACATAAGAACATATTTGGATATAGGCTAAATTTAATGTGACTGTGTAGAAATTCAATCAGTACAGTCTTTATGTGCATGCAGTTTATACCCAATCACACATACACAATGATAAGAATTGGGTGGTTCCTTAAAAATCGGCACACAGAGAGTTAGTTCAATAGTTTTATTAGACAGTCACAGGAATACAGAAATATAGAAAGTAAATATCAAGTATATAGCAAGTATATAGCAAATATATAGCAAGTACATAAAACACAAGTAGAATTAGTAGCAATTCTTAAGTCTTTTGCTTATGGGTTCAGAGTAACCTTGGTTGATCCATGCACAGATCAAGTCTTGCTGGTCTGGACAGAGCTCAAATGGCCTCCCATCATTTATATACCCTTCTCTATGACCTCAGACTTACGTATCCTGCACGTGCCTACACACGCCTGTTCCTTACACGTGTTCTTAGCTCATACCCTGTTGGCCGTCAAAAGCCATTTTACCTAAGAATGACCCAACCTTTTACCTAGTTTGTTGATAGTTCAACTCATTCCTGGCTAACCACCAAATGTTGCTCTCAGCAAACTGATACCCCCACAACTTATCTTGTGCGGTCATGTCGACCCTTAGCTGCAGAGAAGATGGGTCAATGAGATTTCCTGTTTTCTCAGAGAAGTGTATCTAATAGTCAGTTGAGATCTGTTAATATTTTAAAAACATAATGCTTATAATAATTTTGAATTATCTCATCCTTATAAATTCTTATCAACAAGAAGATGTAAAAATGGCTCTGATAACGCTAATGAAATAGCCCGCTTCTAGTGAAAAATAGTCTATTTTAACATGATAATTTCTTTTTAACTTTTTACCTTTGTTTCCTATATATCCATAACTTTCAATTTTGCACTGTTCTTATACAAATAAATAAATAGAATTCAAAAAGCAGTGTCTCTCATCTCTAGTCAGATTTTTGTGATATATGATTTAAATATATACAGTAGTTTTAAATATATCTATGAGATACATTTGGATAGCTGTCAAAGAACAGTTGATCATTTTTACTGAAAGTTGTTTCAGTAAAGATGATCAAGGAGATTTAAAACTAGATTTTCTATTTATATTATTAAATAATAGATTATAATATTTGATTCTCTATGCTGCTACATCAGTGGGATGAATCTTACATAAATTTCAAGGAGATACCTTATATACTACTTATAATCTTATGTGATTACATTGACACTATGTTTTCAGTCTTAGTTTCCATCATTTATAACTTTACATGGAACTTTACTCTCCTTTTAACTGCTTCGCATTCTCTTTTGGCTTTAATGTAATGTCTATTAATGCTCAAAGATGTCCCTCAATTCCCTGTTCTCAATAGTTGAACATGTCTTAATTGCACTGCACTGTATAGTGTATCTCATTACTGTAGGCCGCCTTAGGTCCTTTTCAATGAGAAAGGCAGGGTAAAAATAATCTGAAAATAAATAAATAAATAAATAAATAAATAAATAAATAAATAAATAAATAAATAAATACCTGTGGTGATTCTCTATTCATCTGAGTTATGCCCCCACTGTCTTCTTAAATGAACTTTTATTAAAGCCTAAGATAGTTTGAACACAAAATCAAAGCTTAATTGTTTTGTCCTTGAAGTATAAAGTCACATTAAATCTCTTAAATGAATGAATGAAAAAATAAATAAAACATTGATATTTTTTTGTTTTTCTATTCAAATGGATGAGTCAAGCTAACACCAAATATTATGACTACATGGGATGTTTGAAGTGGATTTTGAACAAAAATACGCATGCAATAAATAATATCCTAGTGTGTTTGGTTTTAAGAATAATATTACTGTAGACAAGATCAATTGGCATATGACATCCTGCCAATGCAGCAGTAGCTGCAGAGATAGCCAAAGGCATTTGTGTAAGATATTTAGCCAAAGGCATTTGTGTAAGAAAAAGGGAGTGTGTCTTTGCTTGGCCGTTGCACTGAATGATGATCAGAAACTATGGATAAGTTTAGGCTCTCTGTGGGTTTATGCATTGTGTCCATGCGATCACGAAAAAGAGGTCAAATGATTTCCCTTTCACTTTGGATGAACAGCATCTTATGTTGTACAAGTTTGGAATTGTGGTTTATCTTAGTTATGGTTAATGCAAACAAAGTATCTTCAGAATGGTTTGATGGGTTTTCTCAAACTCACCATAAATAAGGGTACACACAGTTTTGGGGTGTTATGTATGACATCAACATATGCTATTTGTGAAAAGCAGAAGAGTAGACTTCCACTCCTCATCACATCTGTCCAATAAAAGGAGGAGGAAGATCAGGGAGGGAGGAGGCTGTGCAGGTCATGCAGAAGGGTATACCCATTCCTGTTTTGCTGAACCAAATATTAGCATCACATTTCAGGTCATCTAAGGATGCAAGATCTTTTGATGCCTGGGAAGATGGAATTTTTTTTAGCAAGACACTGTGGGTCACCGTGATCTAGATTTACTTGATCAGGTTTTTTATTTAAAATGTAACAAGTTACAAACCATAAAATAGTCATAAACCATCAAACCCCACATATCAAGTCATGTATTACTATTTAACATAACACACCTTCCCATTTATTAGCATGGATGGATGGGGGGTTGCTAAGAGAATGATTATGATTATTGCAATAATAAAAAGAAGCTAGGTTTTATAAAAGAAATATATACTGAAATTCTGGTACTGTACTTCAGTTTTGAATGGGCAGTGAGCTTTTCCATCAAAATTTATTTCCATACTCTAAATTCCCAAACATTCATTGACATTTTGGCAGTAGTCTTCCAACGTTGAACAATTGTTTGTCTAGCTGCTGCACTAAAACATGACTATCATTTTATGGTGTACTAGTGCATTGGAATCTAAGAATAAGTTAATAACTCCTAATGTTGGACCACACTTCGTGATGTTATCTTTCTAATATTGTGGGGAGGGAAATAACTACCGAGTGACCTCACTGCCAGATGGGAGGTATAAAAATTCCAATAAATAACTTCAGAAGATCTAGTTAGTTAGTTAGTTAGTTAGTTAGTTAGTTAGTTAGTTAGTTAGTTAGCTAGTTAGTTAGTTAGTTAGTTAGTTAGCTTGAGAAGGTGATGGATCTGAGACAAGGGTCTCTCCAGAAGATCTTGAGGTGACTCTTCAAGATCTTCAAATAGCCTTGCACTAAGAATCAACTAGGACAAACTAATTATCATTATGCATGTACTAGTACTTCCAGAACACACAAAATTAAATCACTGTCAATTAAATATAAAGGTAGGCTGCAGGTCTTCTAGTTCCCAAACCTTCATCTTTTTCCTCTATGTTTTGGAAAATATACATGTTGAAATATAATGCCTAGAGTTTCCTGGCTGACATGGCCAAATTCGGGATGAAGGACACTGCACATTTTTGTAATAAGAATAATTTTTCCAAACTCTTGTTGTGCGTGCCTAAGGTGGTGCAAGTAAGCAATCAAAACTACAGTGGGAAATGTGATTACAACTGGGAACAAAATCTAATAGAACACTAGCTTTCAGGTGGGAATAACATGTCTTACAAGAAAAAAACAACAAAAAAGAAAAAAATCCCCTCTTTGTAGAACAACTTCTTTAAATATAATCCGTAAAAATCTTAAAGTTTATTAACTTCCAACTCTAGAGACTGTAGCTTCTTGTGTATGGACTGGTACACCAAGAAATATTAGTTGAATATATTTCCATAGTTAATTAAGGAGAATCTTCTGAAGCGGGAAATTTTGAAACAAGCATTACAACAGGACAAATATGTTTCTAGAGTACAGCCTCAGGTCTAATGACTATGAACATCTTCTATATGACATCAACAAAGCAAAATAGTTTTCAACAAGTTATGCTACCAAGGAGATAAAAGGAAGATAGATGTTCTAAGTTATTATGTCCCTTTTTTGCTATTACGTCTATGTTACTGGGATTCTAATAGTCTATTCTAAACAGCAAAAGTTGTAGCAAGAATGATAGAAAGAGGGGATTTGAAAGATCTTCCCCAGTGGTTCTCAACCTGTGGGTCCCCAGATCTTCCTGGACTGCAAATCCCAGAAGTCTTCATCACTAGCCAAGCTGGCCAGGATTTTAGGGAGTTGTAGTCCAGGAATATCTGGGGACCCACAGGTTGAGAAGCACAGATCTACCCATCCCACTGTCTACCCACTGTGAACAACATCACCTGACATAGTTAGCAAATATGCCTCATAAGTGTCATATGAACATTACTGATGGCAAAAAACCCCAACCACACTGCAAAATGAAATAAAGCTACAGTAAACTCCCACCTATTGCAGGGGTTAGGACCCCAACCCATCCTGCTATAATTGAAAATCCACAATATGTGGATGCTGGGTCTGGTCAGGACTGGGCAGGCTCTCTGGGGGCTCTTGAACTTACCCCAGGTCTGGCGCTGTCCCAAATGTACCTGCAAGGGGCTTTCTAGTCCCCCAGAGGGCCCAAAAGTGCTTTCTAGTGATCTGGAGGTCACTTCTGGTTTATTGGAAGTCACTTCCGGTTTGCGGGGAAGCACTTTTGGGGCCTCCAATGGGTCTGGGAAGGCCTTTCTTCCTTATCCCAGGGGGCCTTTTTTTCATCTACAGCGGACCCATGATATACTGGGACTGCAGTATATGAACCGCAAAAGGGTGGGGGACAACTGTACTATCTACCTCGTACCAAAAGAATATAATACAGTACAACTTAAGAATGACATGGAAACATTTGGAATGACATATTGTCTTATGATAACTCCAAGGGCATTATGCCTTCTCTATCACAGAGATCCTCTGTTACAGTTTGAGCTGACAAAAATTCACTGTCAAGTGAAATTCACCTGGAACCCTTCTTATTTCAGTTAACAGAATTGATAACAAGCATATAAGAGCACTTACGTATGATAACCTTTCAAAAGAAGAAAGAAATGGCCCTCAGAAATGTCCAGATGCATCCCAGTATAACCATGCAGCCTGCTGACAAAGGGAATATTGAAGTAGTACTAAACCCTGCCTAGCAGACAGCAGTGATAAACACTAAACAGATATGAAGGATGAAAAAAGGTACAAAGTCTTGAACAAAGATACCACCACAGAACCCAACAACTACAGTAGTGAAACCATTCAAAACTTTACAGACAGAGAAAATCTTAATCATGAGATGACCAATGTCCTTATGATTCCTGTTCAAATACCAGACATTTTATGAGTTATGAAATCTCCATGAGTGAACAATTCAGGACATTTTACTGTTTCATGACACTACTCCCGAGAAGATCTTTTTACATTGACTAGATCTTAGCAGATACAGGAAAAAAACCCGATCCCACCCATCCTACACTGACAAAGTACCAACAAGTTCTACACAAGATTGAGTCTTTGTTTCACTTTGTTAATGACTATTCACATTTAGAAATGGGCACGAACCGAAAATTGGCAATTCATTTTGGTTCATTTCATTTTAGGGTTGGGTTGGGTTTGTTTCTTTTTAAACTTTTTTTAGAAAAATTCATTTCATTGGTTCATTGATTTGTTATTCGTTTCCCCCCACTTTGCGAGATTTAATCCATTTGACAGCGCGGGCGGAAAAAACATTTTAAAAAATAAAAAAGACAGACATTGACAACAACTTCACAAACTGGACTGGCAGCATCCTCATCCTCATCATCCACATAATCCACATCATCATCATCTTCAATCATCAACACATCATCTTTACCAGGCGGCGGCAGCGGCGGAGGGGCGAATCTGGCCCCTGTGGCAGGGGCTTTTTGAGGTGCTGGCATGGGGCCAGTGCCTCTTTTTTTTTCAAGCACCGACTGTATGGCCCCTGGGGCCAGGCCAGCGCTGGTTTTATTTTTTATATTTTTTCTTTATTTTAGGGCGCCAACCCAGCCCCCGTGGGGCCGAGTCAGCACTCCTTTTATTTTATTTTATTTTATTTTATTTTTTATTGTTTTTGGTTTTTTTACTGCCAACCACAGTCGGCTCCCCCCCCCCGGTCACCCCTCCTTGCAGCCAGGAAGAACAGACCTCCAGAAAGGACCAGCACCAGGTAGGAGACATCTCCGGCGCCACCATTAACAAACCGAACAAAACCATTTTTTCATTTCATTTGTTCTAAATCCACTCTGAGGTTCGTTATTTGTTTTGTTATGTAATGTGCCCATCTCTATTCACATTGGGTATCATGATTTTTTATGATGACACCTTGAATCTTTCACTGTATCCTGAAGGTATGTAAAATAGCTGAGCAGATGGACCCAGTTGAACTAGAAGGCATTAAGTATTTGATCCAACTAAGAAAGCTGTCCTTCTTGACCCTTTTGGCAGCCTTTCACAAATCTGAATCTTGCTTTGTAAATTACTACTGTTGCTAAGTTTTTATTTTGTGTTGCATCTAAATTCAGTAAGGCTAGCCAAGATTTAGGGATGTGCAAATCAGCAAAACTCAGTCTTTTTGAGGTTGTCCAGCTTCCACTTCAAAGCTCAACACAGGAATTCCAAAATAATAAATCAATGTTTTATTTCAAGAATATTAATAGTCGCATTATGATAACATTTCCAGTTCATGGGATACTGGCTGAAATCCAGGAGTAAGTCACCACTCGAATTTGTTGCTATGCACCATCAGATCAGAGCTGACTTATAGTGACCCTAATAGGGCTTCCAAGGTAAGTGAGGTTTTAAGATGTGGTTTTTGTTGGAGCTTTATTGTCATACTCACATGCTACCTTTGGTTTGAGTGAGTGGGAGGGCCTCTTTATTGGCTGGAGTGACTATCCAATACTAATTTTTATCCAACTGTTCCCTTCTGCCTCTGAATTCAAAGAGATACCTCTCATGCATTTCCTTTCCCTCTCTTTAGTCACGTGAAAACAGTTTGTTTGCTGTTGCTCTGTTCATAACTTTAAGTAACAAAATGTTTTTATTCTTTCTCCTACAGATATCTCAGTGTGAGTTAATGAGATCATAAGGCCAGTTTTTGAGAAAGGGGTTGAATACTAGGGGAACTTGTAGCTGTTCACCTTTGAGATTTTCTGTAATACCACTACACACAGCACAAGGAACTGCATTCGATATTCAAAATTCTGTGACAGTTTTACCAACTGTGAGTTTCTGTGGCTGAGCAAAGACTCAAACCCGGACCTCCTGAGTCCTAGTCTGTCACCCCATCCATTGTACCACAGCAGAGATCTAGAGTAGGCCCATTGAAAAAATAGGGATTTGTTGAGTTCTGCTGATTCAATATATTAACTCGAGTTGAAATTTACTACTGGATTTCAGCTACTGTCAGGCAGTGGCCTATTGTTGCCATATATTTTCAGGAATGGCTTCTGCATGCGTGTAAAACATGGGATATGTATTCTTACCTTATCGCATGAACCGATAAAACTAGGGGCAAGGGGTATTGCCCTCCCACTCGAAATGACGAGACGAGTCAGAGATATGGGGTAAACTGGGCCACACTTTATTAACACAACACAGTAATGTAACCACAGGAGGGGCCTGGCATCAGCAAACATGGCTGGAACCCTGGGGTCACCCGGGACCCCTCCAGCCGGGCAGCATCGGGCGAGAGCTAACCCCTAGGAGGTGCCGTCAGCCGACTACACCCCCCAGGCCAGTCGATGTTGTTACCCCTCTCCTGCCTTCAGTAGCCAATTCTGGGTAATGCCCATCGCAGGAGATGCGTCCCCTCGTATCCGCCCCGGCACCGGGACCTCCTGATCCGCCGTGCCGTGGTTATGGGTACTTAGGGACAGCTGTTATTTGGCATACTCACCGCTGCCCCCCATCTGCTTCAGCCGCCAGTGTGACCAACGACTCGGGGACCAACCTAACACCCCAGGCACCAGTGTGGGATAGGCGAAAAATCCCCGCGCTCATCCGCCAATTCTGAGCACGGGTCAAAAATTCCTATCCGGCCCCAAGAAAGGCGACCAGTCAAAACTCACACTAGCCCTTAAGCGGCGGGTGGGTGGGGAACGCCAGCTTGCTCTGCCTGCGGGAGGGGGTTGGAGCAGCCCTCTTATAGGGCGCTCCTCCCCCTCCCATCCAGACGCTCTCCAGCGTCCTCCTCGTCTCGCCCCTCTCACGAGAGGGCAAGGAGGCTTCCGCCGGGCGGACAGCCCACCCGCGGAGCCAGCATTGCCCTCCCACTCGAAATGACGAGACGAGTCAGAGATATGGGGTAAACTGGGCCACACTTTATTAACACAACACAGTAATGTAACCACAGGAGGGGCCTGGCATCAGCAAACATGGCTGGAACCCTGGGGTCACCCGGGACCCCTCCAGCCGGGCAGCATCGGGCGAGAGCTAACCCCTAGGAGGTGCCGTCAGCCGACTACACCCCCCAGGCCAGTCGATGTTGTTACCCCTCTCCTGCCTTCAGTAGCCAATTCTGGGTAATGCCCATCGCAGGAGAGGCGTCCCCTCGTATCCGCCCCGGCACCGGGACCTCCTGATCCGCCGTGCCGTGGTTATGGGTACTTAGGGACAGCTGTTATTTGGCATACTCACCGCTGCCCCCCATCTGCTTCAGCCACCACTACTGCGGGCCTAGCCTTGCTATGGCCCCGGTTACCCATCCAACGTGGCCAGCTCAGCAGCCAGGCCCCTCTGAACGTCACGCAGAAACAGCTCCATCCCTGCATCCGACAGGTGGACTCCGTCCGGTCTGTAGAGCTCTGTCCTGCGCACTCCAAACTCAGGGTGGCCCACAACCGCCCCAAACTCCTGGGAAACCGCCCGGCACACCTCTTGATTCACTCCCCTCCTGGAGCGGTTCAACTTTTGGGGGTCACAATCAGCCCGCCAGGTTTGGCGAGGTATCAGGGTGGACCACACAATTCTGGAAGCCGGAAACGAGGCCTTCCAAGCAGCAAAGTCGCGCAAAATTTCTAGGATCAGCGACTTGCCCGTTTGTGCGGTTAAATCATTACCCCCCAGGTGGACCAGCAGGATGTCGGGTGGCTGGCCCTGAGCAGCAGCCCAGGCCGCGCCCCGGAAATCATGCCACCTCATCCCCCTCTTCCCGCGCCATTCGACAACGGCCGAATTACCCAGCCCCAAGTTGGGCCCCCAGCCGGACCTGCGGGCGAACTTCTCAGCCCAGTAAACATAGCTGTGGCCCAGGAACACAACTCTGGCGCAGGACTCCCGGCAACTGATTCCTATGGAGAAAAAATGAACAGATTAAAGCACCGGCAATGGCCGAACATAACGCTTATAACAACCGGATTTCCATCTGCCCAACCTTCGGATGTCACCGCGAGGGTACCCAAGCGCCGCTGCTGTGGAGGCCGCGCCGATCCTAAAGGAGTGGGTCCCGAATCTGAGGGATCCCACCCCCAGCTGCTGCAATACCTTCCCTGCCAGTGTCCCAAACTGGAATTTCGTCAAAGGCGTCCCATCCGTGTGCTGAAACAAGTAGCCCGCCACGGGGCCACGGCATGCCAAGTAATCGCTCATGGCCCGCACTGGACATATGGCCTCCACTGAGCAGGGCCCCAAGGTCAGCACAGCCCCCCGACCTTGCTGATCCGTCTTGGACCTCCTCACTCGCACGGTCAGGCAGGTGGTGGTGATGGTGACATCCGTGACTGTCAGGGCCCTGAAGGACTTATCGACCCGGCTCGATGCCACCATCTCGCTCATCCTCAGGGCTCCAAAAAAGGCCAGCAAGGACGCCGCCCTGAAAAGGGACGCCTCGGAGGCGTCCCTACAGACCCTAGGCCAGTGGGCACCCATGTGTACCAGCAGCTGCGGTGTCAGCGGGAAGCGGTCATCAGCAATTTTACCCCTCTCCCTGCTCCACCCAGCAATCATGCCCCTCACCCGGAAGTCCCCGGTGGTGTCGTTATGGCCCTTAAGCTTAGCGTAAAAGGCAAGGGCCGCCAGCTTCTCTTGCAGGGAGGCTGGCGCTAGTCCCTTCCGGTGCAAATGCACCAGGAATCGTTGGAGGTGTTCAATTGGCAGTGGCCACTGCTGACTAAGTCCCTGCGCTGTCCTAAAAGAGGAGAATTCCGCCATTACCGATGCGTAGCCCCGCCTGGTCCTGGGCGCGACAGAGAGGCAAAGAGCTCGGTCAGCCTCAACTCGCCAACCTTCCATACCTGCTCCGGGATCTCCACGGGCAGGGGGTCCGCTCCAGGGGCCAGTGCCCGGAAACGCTCGGCCTGTCGGCGGGACAAAGCATCGGCGATTTCGTTATTCACCCCCGGGACATGCCGGGCGTGCGCCACGATATTATACTGTAGGGCCCTCAAGGTAAATGCCCGTACCAGGCGCATCACCCTTGGTGAGCGGGACGTGGAGTTATTAATTACATGGACCACCACCAGGTTGTCGCACCAAAAACGCACGACTGAATTAGCCCAAGCCCCCGACCATATGTAAAGTGCGACCCATATGGGGAACAGTTCCAAAAAGGTGAGGTCACGCATAGTGCCATCCGCATGCCACGCCTGCGGCCAGTCGCCCCTGCACCAGGAGCCCCTCCAGAATATCCCAAATCCCAGGCCCCCAGCCGCATCCGTGTGGACTTGGAACTTCGCCTCCAGCCTCATCTCCTCCCTCCAAAAGGAGATCCCATTGAAGCCCTCAAGAAAATTGCTCCAGACTGCCAGGTCCTCCCGCATATCTGCAGTGATCCGGGTCCTGTGATTGGGGCTGCGCAGACCCGCCATCGCCTCGCAGAGGCGACGGAGGAACGCGCGGCCCGGGGCCACCACTTTACATGCGAAATTCAGGTGGCCCACCAATTCCTGGAGCTCCCTGAGCGTGATTTTACGGCGAGCTGCGGTTGTCCCCACCCTGGTCCTCAATGATTGTAGCTTGTCTAGTGGAAGGCGGCATGCTTGGGCTCGGGTATCGATTTCAATGCCCAAGAAAGTGAGCACTGGCAAGGGGCCATCTGTCTTTTCTTCGGCCAGGGGGAGTCCCAGCTCATTAGCTAAGGCACAGAAACTATCCAGCATTAACCCACACTTGCCGGAGCCCGCAGGCCCGCAAAACAGGTAGTCATCAAGATAGTGGGCGATACTGGACAGGCCCGTTACCCGCCGCAGTCGCCATTCAATAAAGGTGCTAAACCTCTCAAAGATGGCACAAGAGACCGCACACCCGAATGGCAGGGCCCGATCCATAAAGTACTGGCCCTCAAATTGGAAGCCAAGCAGCTCGAAATCCGCAGGGTGCACCGGGAGGAGGCGAAAGGCCGACTTAATGTCGCATTTTGCCATCTCTGCGGCCACCCCGCAGGCCCGCACCATGCGGATTGCTGCATCGAATGAGGTGTACATTACCGTGCACAGTTCATGCGGGATGCCATCATTGATGGATGCGCCGCTCGGGTGCGACAAGTGGTGTATCAGCCTAAACTCCCCCGGGGCCTTCTTAGGAACCAGGCCAAGGGGAGACACCCGTAGATTAGGCACCGGGGGTACTGCAAAGGGGCCCAAGACCCTCCCCTCCTTGACCTCCTTACCGATCTTTTCTCGAGCTATCCCCTCCGCCCCCTTAAGGGACCGCAAATTTCTGGCAAAGACCGGGCATCTCACCCCCTCAAATGGAATCCTGAAACCCAACTCAAACCCTTCAACTAGGAACTGGGCTGTCTCCCTATCTGGGTACAAGGCCGCCCAGCGTTTCAACACTCTTAACCTAATTGGGCTGGGGCCCCTTGGCGGCGGGACCTTCGCCACCCCCGGGCTTCCGGCCTGCCCCAGCATCCCTGCCCCTGCCCTGTTGGGGGCGGGCTCAGCTACAGTTAACGGCCGCATGCTGGGCTCCGCAGACCGAGCACTCATGCCTAAAGCGGCACTGTTTGCGGCTGCAGGAACCCTGGCCATTGTACTCCCAGCAGACCAGCCGGACTTGAACCGGCTGGCCCGCAGTGGCGCGGGCAGGTGTGTTAGCGGACCCCCATCGGATCATGTGACCACTGTCATACCTATCCCCCAGGGCCGGCCGCACCGGCGTCATAAATTGGAGCCAGATGGGAGGCAAAGGCTCATCCCACCTGATCAGGGGGTCCAGGGCCGCCCTACGGCGAAATTCCTCATCGTATTGTAGCCAAGTGTGGGCGGGAAAATCAACGAAAGCCCTATAAATGAGGTCCAAGTACTTTAGCATGGACTGCGCCCGCCAAGGGTATGCCTGAAGTGTCAAGGACATGTAAATTAAATATGCAGGCAGCCACGTGGCCCATGAGCATTCTGGTTTTTTCTTAAGCCTGCGTTCCTTGTCTTGGGGGTCCTCCTTTTCTAACTCCTTAGCATCCAGCTCCCGGTTCAGTAGGCTAAAGATGTCAATATATTCCCCCCTCCAAATTTTTTCTTTGGTCGCCTGGGCTAGGTGGTGCCCAAATGGTGATGCATAGTCCCCATACGGAAGGGCCCCCTGGAACACCCGCACAGCCAGCTGCCAACCCCACGTTGGGCCAGGGTGCCGTACCTATGGTGGGGTGGCCTGTGGGCCACAGGGGGGCCATGCCTGGCCACGCCTGCAGGCCTGCAGCAGTGAGTACGGGTTGAGTCATTGCAGGCCCGTAAGCTGGTGGAGGTGTCCCAGGCACTGCCCCCCTCGCAGTGAACTGGGCCCCCTGCATAAAGTGGGGCGAGGCACCCCAGATAGGGAAGGCCCCAGCAGGGGACGGCTGCGCCGGTACCACCGGTGCTGGGGTTGGCCCACGGCTGACCATTCCCTGCGCCGCCGCCACCGGGCTCCAAGGCCAGGACACAGTGGGCGCTATATCTGGCGCGCATGCCAACTCACTGGTAGACGCGATCTCCGGTGCCAGTGCCACGTCTGATGACTCTCGACCACTCGCCTCGTCACCATGGCTGGCAGCTTCTCCATCCCCATGCCCGGGAGCTGCCTGTGGTCCCATGAGGGCAGCTGGTGTAGCCGTTGATGCTGCCTGGGCCAGCTGCGCCGCCTCCATGCCTTCCAGGACTGCAAATCGAGCAGACAGATTAGAGGCCACCTCCTTCAGCTGGGCACGCTTTCGAGCTTTAGATGGGCATGAACCTGACCGGGGTGCGGGGCCCGGAGTGACTGCCGCCCCCCCAACGCCCTTAGCTGCCTCTAATGCCATTAAGCGAGATTCCAGCTCCAGCCAAATGGGCCAGCTTTCTCCCCCCTCCTCCCCTGAGGGCAACTCAGCCGCTGGGTTCGCTGGATGCTGCCTTTTTTGCGCCGGCTGCTTGCCCTTGCCAGCCCCCTGCCCCTTCTTGGGTGCCATCGCCAGCAAAGCTCAGTCCGGAGGTTGAGGGGTGACTCAGGAAGGCCCACTCAGGCCCCCAAAACTCCCCAGCCCGGCTTGCCCTACTCTCCAAGGGGGGAGGGCCCTTGGCGATGAGTGCAAGGATGAGGGTGGGTTGGCCTCCCCAGTGCCAACGATGAACAGCAAAGCCCTATAGAGGCTTGAGGCTCAGGCCACCTCCAGCGTACCAGGCCCTTAGTGGGCCCCTCACCCTAGCTTGGCTCAACAGGCTGGGCAAGGGGTAAAGGGCCGCTCTCCAAAGCCCCTAGCCGTGAGTAAAAACAACCACCCCCAAACTCTATCCAAAGGGGGAGGGGGGGTCTCCCAGGGGGAGCAGTCTCAGCACCAGGGGTAAGACCCCTGGTTGACTCCACGGATGG
Organism: Phrynocephalus forsythii; assembly: GCA_029282475.1. NCBI lineage: Eukaryota > Metazoa > Chordata > Lepidosauria > Squamata > Agamidae > Phrynocephalus > Phrynocephalus forsythii. The sequence goes on from JAPFRF010000005.1 coordinate 98,826,713, forward strand.
GGGAGAGGTAGCGCCTACAGGCGCGCTGGCCACCCCCCGGTCCCGCGGGCCACCAGTGCTCAAAGTCCCAAGGGCGGGAAAGGGACGAGGCCCTTGCAGGCCGGTCGCCAATATACACCCTCCCCCGCCCCCGGTACCACGCCGGGGTGCCGTGCTTCCGCGCGGGCCGCTCGCTCGCCGTCCACGCCTTCCCCCAGGCCCTAATCCGGCCCTGCGGCCTCAAGCTCACACGAGGGGGGAGGGCTGATGCCGCTCCCCCCCGGCTCCGAAGCTCCGGTCCGCCCAGGCGCAGGCGCGCCACCAACGGGACCTGCCGGCCACTGCCGGCCACTCCACCGGGCCCTCTCTCCTCGCCGCCCGCGCTAGGGCCTCCGCTGTGCAGCCGGCCTCTCCGCCGGACCTCCCCGCTGCCGCTCAAGGCCGCGCCGCTGGCAGGGTCGGGCCACGCCGGGCCGCAAAATGGCGCCCGCCACGTGGGCGCTCCAAAATGGCGGCCCCCGCAGCGTCGGCAGCAGCTGCGTCCTCCTTGAACGCCAGCTTGCTCTGCCTGCGGGAGGGGGTTGGAGCAGCCCTCTTATAGGGTGCTCCTCCCCCCTCCCATCCGGACGCTCTCCAGCGTCCTCCTCGTCTCGCCCCTCTCGCGAGAGGGCAAGGAGGCTTCCGCCGGGCGGACAGCCCACCCGCGGAGCCAGCATTTTGTTTGCTTCTCGGTAATCATCCTGTCTTGAAGTGCTTGGTGCATGTGGAAAAGACCTCAGTCTACATAGGTACAGGAGGTGCTCAAACCGAAAAAAGACCCCTGCACTGAATAACCTCACCCCACCCCCTCAGCCACAGGCAGGAGCCAAACTCTTGAGGGAATTGGCATATACTGCCTCATTGTGTAAATATGTCTGTTTTGACTAGACCACAAAATTTCACCAGATGGCTGCTTTGAACCAAACATACTCAGGAGTAAACCTGACATGGAAATATAAATGCTCTTTACATGCTGCATAGGCCCTGTAGTCAATGTTCTTTGTTCATGTTTCAATTCAATTCACCCGAATTCCTGAAGATGACTCCCCCCACCACAACACCGTAGCATGAGCGTAAGTGTTTCTAGATGGCATGTTTTCATGGCAGATCAGTCTCAATATTCCCTGCATTACCATGTTCATTGAAGGGTAGAAGATGGTTATTTGGCCCGACAGCTTCAGTGTCAGCGGGATTGTTGACAGTCCCGGGAAACTGCAATGGGCCAATGGCAATCCTTATTTATATAGAATGGAGACATATGGCCAGATTAATCTGCTCTCTTTCCTTGGTAATTAAAACATCTGTGAACACAAGAGGGCTATAAGAAGAGCGAGAGGGAGACACCCCTCATGGTGGTAAATAATACAGGAGCACAAAGCATTTACAGAATGGTGAAGGGTGTTCTTCTGCAGAAGTGGCTGTCTCCAAGGATCGCCCCTTGTAACTTTCACGTAGTAACTGCCAGTCAGGGTCAGTGCACTGAAAGTGCTCTGCTTATGGCAGCTATTATTTACCCACAGCATCTTGCTTTCTCATGCTGGGGCATCTGATTTGTCCATGAACTGCAAATGCTATGGATGATTGTGATAAGTGGGGAGGGAGGTCTACCACAAACACAGTGGTCTTACACTAGGGATGGGCAGACCTACTGTGTGCAGTCCATATCATTCCTTCTCTCACTTTCAGGACCACAGAAGCATAAGAACATTCAATGCTGTGGGTCCATTTTAGACCAATGTTGTTGACTCTCCAAATGAAAGCAGCAGTTCAAGGTATCAGGCAGGATTGTCTCTTAGCTTGAAGCAAAAGATGCTGTGAATATGACTAATAATTATTCCTTCTTTCTCTTCTCTCATTATGAGATAAGTTCTCTTCTCTCATTTATAATATTGTATGTATGTATGCAAATTTATTTACAGTCAGAGACCAAAAATCTTTTATAATATTGTAACCTAGGGGCCTAGGTTCATCCAATGAAATTGAGTCATGGGATGTTTGGACAGTTGAGAGGAAGCACTTTATCATACAGGGAAGCATCAAGTTAGATAATTTGCTGCCCCACTATTTAAAGCACCTGTCTTCTCTCCTTCTGTTGAAAACATCAATGATGTGTTCAACACATATAAGCAGAAACTAATCAAATCTGAAGAGGGAAGAGGGATGATTATCCTGGGGTAACCCCTGCTGAACACAGCAGGGTTTTATTCAGAGTAAACATACAAAGGATTGTGCTGTCAAAGTTTATTCCACTGGTATATGGGAGGCAGAATAAGTCCAATGTTTATAAAATAACAGGTGGTTGGTTGGTTTTTTTTTTTTTTTTTTTTTTGAGCTATGACAAGTCTATCACTCGACCCCAGAACTTTGGAAAGTTACTTTTTTGAGCTAAATGCTGCCCAAAATGCTTCTTTTCATCACCGTCACTCCTTTTCCTGGTGACTGCATGTGACAAACACGGCAGACAGGAGTGATGAATATACAAATCATCAGCCAATCCCAGCAGGAGGGCGGGGAATGGTATGATATAAAAAAGGTGGAGCCTAGGCAGTTGGGGCAGTTCAGTTGAGTTAAGTTGAAGGTTTTGAGAGTGAGTGCTGGGAGAGAGCACCGCTCTGTGAGAGTTCTGTCAGGCAGTGAGGGCTATACTGTTTACTAGCTATTTAAGACAGGGAGGCTTGTGGAGCTGATTAAATCTGTTACAGTATATGTTAAAGGCAACGCATACCATCCTCAGATATTGTTATAGTTATTATCTTCTCAATAAACTTCGTCATTATTTTTATATTATATATCTCTGAGTCAGTCCCAATTCATGAGGCGACGAGTGTAAAAGGTGGCAGCATTCTTAAGTGAATAAAAGGTGGCAGCGGTACCATTTCCATCACAGAATTCAGTGTGTAAAAGGGAGGTGTCATCACAATTTAGTGGCACAGCAGTGGGATGTCGAAATAAACCCGGTTGTGCCTCTGAAAGCCACAGTCTGGGAAAGGGGAACGTCACACTGCACAATATAAGTGCTATCATAAACTGGAGCATCCCCACAGAATGTCTGCCTGCATCTCTTTAGCTCTTTGTTAGGGGCTACTCTTTTTTTAGATGCAAGTGAACTTGCTCTGTTTTATTGTGATTCCAGCATGTGTGAGCACTGGGATCAAACTAAAAGCAGATGGTTTGCTGCTTTCAATTTCTCAAACACATTCAATTTCCCTTAACTGGTCGAGGCAGACAGTGTAGCCATTTAATGATATTGAGACATTCCTTTTTTTTTTTTTGATCCCTCTGGTTAGGGCAGTGCTGATACCCTACTTCATTCAGATTTTTTTTAAATTGTAAACTTCCTCATTGAAAGAGCATGAGACAGGAGAGGGCAAGAAGGAGAATCTTTCTTTCTTTCTTTCTTTCTTTCTTTCTTTCTTTCTTTCTTTCTTTCTTTCTTTCTTTCTTTCTTTCTTTCTTTCTTTCTTTCTTTCTTTCTTTCTTCCTTCCTTCCTTCCTTCCTTCCTTCCCCTTTAAAAAGGCTTGACCAAATAAGGTTGCTTTGGGTTGCATATGTCCTAATGATCCATATGGTGACCATAATTTGCCAAATCCCAACCATTCCATTTTGACCATCCAACCAATCTCTGACATTCTAACCACTACTACACATTGACTCTTCCTTCCTTCCTTCCTTCCTTCCTTCCTTCCTTCCTTCCTTCCTTCCTTCCTTCCTTCCTTCGATTCTTAATCCTCTTCTGAGATATTACAAAGCTTGCTGGATAAGATTGTCTTTTCTGCCTGGAATGCTCTGTTAACAAGATGTTTGCTTTATTCCTTTATTGAGCTCTATTGCTTTCTGTCTTCTGGTATCCTTGACTCAGTCTTCCCTTGTGCTTTAGCTGTCTCTCAGAATAAAGCAAAACATTTAAAAGCCTGATGTCAAAAGTGAACAGCTTTGTGAACACAAATGCATCTGGAATTCTTTTATTTATTTAGGAATAGGCATTTATTTTTCAAAACAGTAAATAATAACTTGAATCCCTGGGTTGAAAGCAGGAAAAGTGTGGGTTATAAATACTGCAGAACAAGTGGAGCCAGGCAAGTCTTTACACAATTTTTCCATTTGCCACCTTTTCCCCGTCCAACCCAACTGAGTTTGGAGGTCTATTAAGAGTAAATCAAGGAAAAGTGAACTACATGAGCTTTTTTCTTCTTCATGGTCTGCATTGCTTTTGTTCCTTCACTTCACATGCTGTGACATCTTCAGAAAGGCTGACCGAATGCAGCAACATATTTTGCTTGATAGCTCCTTTATTATGAACGGAGCTAGAGAGAGGCAGAAACATAGACATGCTATCTGGGAAACTCTGGTTCTGATGCCCCAAACAGATTTACATTTGAAAGAACATTAGTAACATGCCCCTGTGGAGATGTTTCTCAGGGAGCAAACAGTGAAATGGGAAACCAGCACAGCTTTTACCTGGAAAAACCATTTATAGTATTTGTTAACAAGAGGCAGAGGGGGGGGGAGCATCCTTCCATATTCTCACTGCAGGCCTTCATAGCTGGGTAGTGTTAACATTGCTTCTGCCAGCATAAAGGGAATTGTAGTAAGTCTTCCAAGAATGGAGAGCTAGTTTCATCTTGTTTGACACATTGTTTCCTGATAACAGCTTCTGGGAAAATACTTCAGTTTTCTTGTCAGACAGAGCTTGCTGAGTTGCCAAGAGAGACCCTGAACCCACAGGCTTCTGGCAAGAAAAAAAAACACAGAATGCAGTCTGGGAGTGGAGGAGGAGAATTGGTTGCAAGACGGATGGATGGAGCCTAGTGGCAGGTCTGTGAAATGTGGGCAAATGCTGGCACAAATAGAAATCAAATGTGTCTTTGGCAACACTTGACAAAGGAGGGAAAACGTAAGCTGCATCCACCCTTGGCCGCTTAGCTGCTTATTTCTACCGGATTATTCAGTAGACCGTGTTCTGTTTCAAGCCATGCGTTGCTGTCTTTGAGATTGTTCACTCCCAGAATATTATTGATTAGAGATGGGCACGAATAAAAAATGGTGTTTCGTTTGTCGTTTGTCGTTGAGAGGTCCGTTTCGGTTCATTTCCATTTTTTGTGATTTTTTTTGGAAAAAATCGTTTTTGTTTTTTGTTTTTTCATTTTTCGTTTCTACCCGCTTTTGCACGGTTTTTTTAAAGCATTTCCGTGTGTGGGCATCCCCCAATGCCCCAGACCAGAGGGAAAACACTAAAAAAATAATGATGCTGGCAGAGACACAGTATAGACTAGGTTCACAGGGAGACTGCAAAGGCAGCGGCAGGCGTTGCCCAGGGTGCAAGGCAGCCGCAGAGTGACTCCACTGCGGGGCAGGGGAGGGTACTCACCGAGAGGTACACTATGCACACATGCACACAGGGAGGCTGCAGGACTGAAGATAGAGTCGCAGAGACAGCAATCCCACCCTAACTCCCACCGGAGACTGCAAGGAGGACGGAGGCTGCCAGACCTTTTTATGCCCTCTGTGGCTGCCAGACCTGCCCAGTCTGCAACCTAGGCATGCTATTGGTTGAAGTTGTCCAAGAATTTACATGATCTCATCACATGGCTTGCCTCCATGTTGTGGCTGGAGTGGCGACATCCATTTTGTCATCCTTAAAGGGAAAATAAAAATACATCGCGATGGGAGAAGACAAAAACAAATGTTTTAAGGACACCAACGCCCTGGTAGGTAATAATTTCAAATAATTATTGCATTATCGCTGCATTTTTGTGGATGTCCCGGGTGTTTTAATACCCAAGAAATCAATATTAGGCATCTAGGAGCCATTTTGGGTCGATGTCCCCTAACTCCCCTTAAAGGAAAAAAATACAGCGATCTGAGAAAAGACATAAATGCACATTTTAAGGACCCCAACACCCTTGGTAGGTATTATCAGACAGTATAAATAATTATCGCTGCATTTTTATGGATGTCCAGGGCGTTTTTTAACATTTAAAACAGCTCATTTCATTTCGTGTTGCCATTAACAAAAACGAAACGTAACGAACCCAATTTTCGTGGTTCTGTTCATTTCGTTCCCTTTTCATTACAATTTTCTTTAGTCGTTTCGTTATGTAACAGAATGAATAATGAATAACGGAAATGAAAAAATGTTCATTTCGTGCCCATCTCTATTATTGATGTTTTAGTGCAAATGAATGTGATGTTCTAATGCTTGCACCTGTACAGATGTGACCACTGACAGCATAAAATACAACACACATTTAACCATTAGAATGTAAGTTGCATAGTAGGATGCAATTTCAGTCCATCTTCATGCCTTCACATAGGATTCCGCAGTGCTCTGAGCAAGACTCAGAGAAGAACAAACACTGGGTTGCTTTCCTTCAGGGAGAGTCTTCACTACTACCTATGGAACAAAAAGATGTGGGGCTACCATCATCCTTGGATTCAGGTGATAAGAAACCTCCAGCCAAATCTTCATCTGATCAACTTCACAGGAACCCAAGGGTAACTATCTCAGGCCCTTTAAAGAGGACATCTACTTCCTTCAAGGAACCGGGCCTCCATGCAAAACAGGCTTTGCTTGTCCTTACAATGCTTTAGGTGGCTTCATCTCTTTGCTGAAGCAACACCACCTTGTTATGTTCAATGAGGGACATGTTCCAACTTGTTGTAACTCATTGGAAGCTACCAGAAGTTCTGATAAAGTTTTCTCTGATTACTATGCACTACAGTTTCCTGATGGTGATTAAATGATTCAACTCTCAGTAGCAGCTTATAGAATAACTGGGAGCTTGCACCCAAGCTGAGAAAGATTTACTTAGAATGTGAACTTCTTTTGATGACTATGCCCTGAGATTTTACCAGATGTGATCTCCCACTTGAATTGACTTTTTTTTTTTTTTTTTTTTGGTCTAAAATGATTTTTCCTGTGGAGATTATGCTGGCTGATGCCTGCTTGTAATTGACTCATCAGCACTAACCTTCTCCCAAAGTAAATTTGTCACCAGTATCTCTTAGTCTAAACATTTGCAGAAGACGATATATCCAATCTTCAGTTAAGAATTGCCATATGCACCATGTGACAGGCTGCTTCGTGGGAGATGGTTTTCTGAAAGCAGTGACCATTGTTGATGGACACTAGCAGAGGAAGATTAAAAATGATGAAAGAATTTGAGGAGAGACAACCTGTAGTTGATTATCAGAGTTCTGAGCAAATGACCTTATGAAGTCCTCTGACCTATCTGTGGTCAAGATAATGATGAGGAAGCAAATTAAATTAAATCCATCTACACCATTATCCTTTGGAGTTGGGTGGAGGTGTGATATGCCATTCTTGGAAAATAATATCTAAGTGATAATGGTAGCAATAGGAATGAAAATGACCATCAAAGTCACAGTAGCCATGCCTCAGAGCTCCTTGAGCTGAACTATTCTCTCTTGCAAACATGGGAAGGGATTTTAAAAGAAAAATGAAAGCAATTTCCCTGAGAGCTGTTCAAAACCAGATACATATCCTTAACCACCTCTGTGATTTCTATATTTCCCTTTGCATTTTTCAGCACTTGTTCCTGTGAGAATTCCATTAAACCTCTGTCACAATCAGAGATGCAGTGTGTCCAAATTGATTGTTGTTAAAGGGAGCAAAGCTGAAGCACCCATGCACGCATCTGTGGGCCCACACAAACACATCCCCAAACCTTTATAAATTACCTATGAAGTTCCAGAAACATCGGATTGTGGCTTTTGGGGAATGGAGAGTTAATTGCAGCTTTAAATGTTTAATCCCTTAGATACATTTTCAGTGGACACTCAAAAGGATGCTGATAGTGCGTTTGCGACAGCTTCCTTCCTGTCAAATGGACAGTGCTCCCAGAAATAATAGCCCAGATTCCCCTAAAGAAATCTGCCTCAAATTGATGTTGAGCTGGTCTGGCATCTGAGAAAGAGCTAGGGAAGCCAGTATTAACCCACTAATTGCTCTGGGATGCAGAGTTCACAGCTCGTGAAAGGAGGGACATCAACAGAGAGAACTACTAGGTAATATGAATGACTACCACCTTTGGCTACATCTGGGAATGAAATGCATAGAAGATGAAGGAACACCACCAGTCACATTGTTCAGTCTCCTGCACATTCTAGGGCTGATCTGCCTCCCTCACACTACTTGAACACAGCAATCCGTAAATTGCAAATCACTTCAGAGTTGTATGAAATTACCAGAATTTAATTTTGAAATGCCTCTTTGAATTTTAGCTGCTCATACTTCTGATGCCATTACTTTGTCATTACCCATTGTTCACTTTAAGGAAGTAGCTAAAATATTTTTCTACATGTAATACCTCCAATGCTTCTGCTGCTTCTGCTGCTGCTGCTGCTGCTGCTGCTGCTGCTGCTGCTACTACTACTACTACTACTACTAGCAAACCTAAGTTATTATGGCCCTTTCTGGGGTTTTCTGGGTAAAGAATATGCAGAAGTTCTGACTGTGCAGCTTGCCCAAGGCCACACAGCCTGGTTGTTCTCTCAGGAGGCATGGTAGAAAATCAAATTTCCAACTAGGGATGGGCATTTCATTTCGGAACCAGTAGGTTATGAAATGAACCAGACAAGCCCAGGTGGTGCTCAGAACTGTCTGATACACGTGGAGCCAATTGCTTTACCTTTCCCTCTGCTGGCACAGAGCTGAGCTGCAATGAGGAAGCACACTGCAACATCATCTTTCCTCTTCTGTGGGGGCTGGCTAGTCAGGAGCAGTGCAGGGACAGGCATCATCCTGCCTCCCTGCCTGACTGGCCATCAGCCACATAGGAGGAAAGATGATCAGACATCTTCTGCATATCTTGTTATTATACTGCATCAGAAAGCTGCATCATGTACTGTGATGAAGTGGTAAAGATAGCATGAAAAGAATCAAAAGATCATTGGATGGTATGATCCCCTCTGTGACCTTCACTGAGAGAAGGACATCATAGACTCCAGATGACATGGAGTGAGAAAGGATGGCAGTCCTTCAATAGATTACATGGTTATTCTCACACAGAGGCAATACCCCACTGAGCTACAGTAGGTGACACAGTTCTGAAATGGGCTCTCATGTGGAGCCATGAGTTGGTGGGAACAGGATCCTGAAGTTTATAAGCCTTTGCAGGTGGTGGTAAAGACAATCTACATTTGGGTCCTGGAGGTTGTAAGTAGACATGGGCACGACTCGGCGAAATCCTCGTTTCCGTTTCCGTTCCTCGTTTCCATTACGTAACGAAATGAAGAATGACAATTACTCCGCCAGAACTCGAACTCGAACCGACTAAAGAAAAATTGTGTCTGATTTGTCATGGTCGTTCTTGGCGGCATCGCAGCGATCGCGCGATGCCAAGCAGCACAGGAAAAAAGTTTTAAAAATAAAAACCCCCGATTCCCAGCCAAAAAAGCAGGCGAAAATATGCCTGCCTGAGGGCACCTACCAGAGGGATGGTTTCGGGGGGGGGTCCCTGGCCTCCCCCCTCCTCTCCTGGGCTGCTCATCCTCGTTGTCTCGTCGCCAACTCACCAAGTGGCGTGGCACAGAAAAAAAGTTTTAAAAATAAGAAAAAAACCGATTCCCGGGCCCGGCCAAAAAAGCAGGCGAAAATATGCCTGCCTGAGTGAGGGCACCTACCAGAGGGGTGGTTTCTGGGGAGGGGTTCCTGGCCTCCCCCCTCCTCTCCTGGGCTGTGCATCCTCGTCATCTTGTCGCCAACTCGCCAAGCAGTGCGGCACAGAAAAAAAGTTTTAAAAATAAAAAAAACCCGATTCCCGGGCCCGGCCAAAAAAGCAGGTGAAAATATGCCTGCCTGAGTGAGGGCACCTACCAGAGGGTTGGTTTCTGGGGGGGGGTCCCTGGCCTCCCCCCTCTCCTCTCCTGGGCTGCGCAATGCACATCCATTCCTCGTCGTCTCGCCAACTCGCCATGGCATGCGGTGCGGGTGAGGGATCCAAAATGGGGTGACCACAATTTATTTATTTTTAAATCGTGGTGGTCCAAAAACACACCAAAGCACCACAGAAACATGCAAAAATAGCTATTTTAAAACTGCCTGAATTTTTACAGTAGCAGCAGTGGGTTTTTCTTGCAACAAAACATCTCCATTGATTTTATTTTATTTTATTTTTATTTTATTTTTTTACACCTGCGCAATGATGGGCTGGCCATGGGAGTGGACCATGCAAATTTTGGAGCCATTCCACCAATTGCATGGCCACTTGACCAGGTTTTGACCAAGACTTCTGGGATGTGCCTGTCGGGCATAAAAAGCCCACTAACCGTAGCCCTAACCCTAACCCTAACCCTAACCCTAACCCATACGCCAGTACACTGTCCTTCTTAGTGGGTCAGAGAGGCACCCAGAGGTGCACCTCATGAACTCACCCTAACCTTACCCGTAACAACCCTAAGCCTAGCCCTTGCGCTAACCCCCCTAACCCTAAGCCAAATCTGTACTCGCATTATGCACACGCAAGTACAGTTCCCTTCTTGTTGAACCACAGAGCGCTGAGGCTGAGGAGGTGGAGGAGCCTTCCCCCAGTGTGCGCACTGTGACACTGCAGTTAGCAGTGGGCCTGTGGTCAACAGAGAGGCACCCCAAAAAGAGGTGCCTCGAGTCTCAACTTGGTATGCATATCCAATTGGCTATGCATGCCATTTTGTAGCGGGCCAGAGGAGGCACCCACCCCAGAGAGGTGCCTCCAGGAGCCCACTTTCCCTTCATGGCGGGCCAGAGGAGGCACCCACCCCAGAGAGGTGCCTCCAGGAGCCCGCTCCCCCAAACCAGTACTAATGACAGATGAAAAACCGACAAACAAAATGACAAATTTTTGGAAAATTTCGCAAAAAACGGAAACGAGCCGAAACAGGCCGGCTCCGACACACAACTCAAAAACGTCATTTTCCCTGGTCGTGCCCATCTCTAGTTGTAAGTTATGACATTTGCTAGCCCCAGAAGAAGGTAAATGCCAGCGGAATCAGGGCTTGTGAAATCCTCATCTAGACTGGCCATCAGCCCCCAAACAGGAAGAGGTTATTTGGGCTTCAGCCCTTATGCCATTAAAGCAAGAGGCAACACAATTTGCCTGTGGCTGGAAAATACAACCCTCAGACACTGCTTTTTTCATTGGTGCCTGCCTGCCTTAAGGCAATCTGTCCTGTAGCCAAGCACCCATGAAAAGTCACTGCCAACTTCCCTAAACTCTTCCATCAATACCCAAGTTTCTCAACTGACATAAAGAGTAGGAGAGTTTACAGCAAGCAAACGAGATCAATTAATTTCTAACACAAACCTAATGAGCGTTTTAGAAGAGAATTTAATGTCTCATTTACACCCCATAGCTATCTTGTTAAATGCCAATTAAGTATCTAAATATTTTTAGCAGCTTAATGAATTACAGTATAATAAGTAATAAGGGATCACCAGGCTTTCCTAATGTGCAGGGCTCTTTAGCTTGCTTTCATTGCAATTCTAACCAATGTTTTCAAAGAGAGATCACCACTATAAAAATGCAAGGTAGGAGGTGGAAACTAGGGATGCGGCAACTCATAGGTCTGGGGGCTGCAATTATACTCATTTTCATACTCCCTGCCCCCAACTATTTTTTTAATACAGTCTTTTTTGGTGCAGTCACAACTTAGTTTTCAAGAATGAGGCATTGGTGATGCACATTAGCTTCTACTGAGGGCACCTCCCATGGAATTATCCATACACAAAGCCTTTTGACTCCTAGATAACCTTCTGCCCCCAAAGGGAACACTGGGGGAAATTTCCTGTTTTTTCAAAGGAAAAGCACACATAAGGGAGAATTGGAGGTAGGAAAACCTGCTCTGTTGCTTTCTGGGTTTTGGCTCCATCTTCCAGCATTGTGCCGTGTGTGTGTTTTAAGCATGTTCTAGGAGTGGGAGCCCCAAAAATTTGAAAGTTCCATCCTTACTAATTTGTCATGAATTTCCATAATAGCTGTACCTGTGGCCATATTTGAACCAATGGCGGGGCTGGAGTAGGTGATGCCAAAAATAGATAATCTCACACCTGAGATCTCTTATTTTCTTTTCCTTGTTGGGAGTAAGGGATATTGGGAAAAGATGGATTAAAAGCCTAGAACAATTGCCAACAGAGAGCTTTTCAAATGAAGACATGAACTGGGTACAATCAGGCCGATGGATCCAGGTCATCCACTGATTGTCTAAGGAATGGCATAGCCAAAAGTATGCTGTAGAGGATTTGGAAATGGCTTCTTTTGGTTCTCCTTTGTTGAATAGGATCTTCAGTAGTAGTTGGAATATATTTAATTCCTCTCTTTTTCACAATGGCAAGCCAGTAATCTCAGAGTAAGAATTTTAATATCAAGTTGCCCAAACCACTCACATTGCCTGTAGTTAGTCTAGTAATTACACAGACACAATTTAAAGTAAAAAGAAAAATATGTTTCACTCACTACTTTCTGTAAATTCCATAAAAGTATGAGAGTTTAGTAAAAGGAATAATAGCAAAAAAGAAGTAAAGATAAAAATGGATTTCTTTCTTAATTATGTGGGCCATAGATGGCCAACCTTGCAGAAAGCATTTTACTCTCTAGCTCAAGATTATATACCTCCAGTCCAAACTGATTGGTAGTGCCAAGTAGGGTACTTCAAATAACAAATTATAGTAGTGCCTCCATATCCGCTGATTCAGTTATCCACTGTTGATTTCCAAAAATAATTAAATAATTTGCTGTCACAGATAGGTGCTTTTGCAAACCACTGCAGGTAGCTGCCGTAAATTGCATGAAAATCTGACTCCAGATTGTTTTTGATTGATATGCATTGACATGCAAGGGTTAGCCTGCATTGACCTTGATTGATTGGACATAATTTATTTTGGGCTACTATTGGATTTAGGCCTGTGCTTCCACAGATCTAGTCCAAGATTTCTTTGCAATCACTTTGCCAAAATTATGGTAGTCAGAGATGGGCATCAACCTGAAAAGTTGTGGTTCATGATGATTTGTGGTTAGCAACAAACCACAAGTACCCATGAACCAACTGGAAAACTGAAGTGGACTGTGGTTTATTTTCTGGTTTGTGCTGGAGAGCTACCTCTTCTTGTCACACAGCTGCTACTGTTGCACTGCAGCAGCTTCTCCTGTGTTGTTACCACTGCTGCTGCTTCACTGATGGTGGGATGGTGAAGCTTCCCTTCCAAGAGGCTGTATGCTGCCTCCTGTGCATGTGCCCAACCCACCAGCCAATTTCCCTGACCAGCTGGGAAGCAGGCACATGTGTAGAAGGCAGCAACTGGCTTCTCTGTGAGGAGCTCAGGCACTGCCTGTGTGCAGGTGCCTGAACCTCAACTGATTGCCCTGACCAACTCTGCAGCAGGCACAGCTCTTGCAAGGTAAGCCGGCCAGCTGTCTCCGATGATGGTATCAGTGACACAGGTGGCATCAGTGGCAGTGGTGGCAGGAGCAGGCAGGGAGGCTATGAGGGCAGTGAGAAGGGGGCAGGTGAGCACCCATTTTGCTAAAGGAAAACAATGGGCCAAGGGTGGGGGGGAGACCAATGCTTCATTTTGCTTTGTGAAAGAGGATCCCCACAAACCAACCCAATTTGTCGGTTCTTCTAATTCATACACATCTCTAATCAGAGGTAACCTGTATGAACATGAATGAAAAAAAGATATGAAATAAACAAAACACTACCATTCTCTTATAGTCTTAAACAGCTGAAAAATTGGAAAGCCTAGCAACTTAGCCTCATTGCTCAAAACCTCACCAGATAAGATTTTGGAAAACCTCCAAGAATACACAGGAGAGATCACATTACCAGTTTATGCACAACAGTAGCTCTCCTGTGAACCATCTCCCGTTTTCCCATCCCTTACCGTCACTGGTTTGGGAATGGTGTGAGTTGTAATCTGTGTTATTGATTATGAGTAGATGCAAGATGTGATAGTTAATATCTTGGATTAGTTAATGTCAGACTGCAGAGCCTCTCAAGAGTAATGCTGCAGAAGTGAGAAAGGTGAAGGAAAGGGCAACCAAAATGATCAGGTGATGGGTATAACTCTTCTATGACAAAAGGTTATGACTCTGGAGATTTTGAGTTTAGAAAAAGAGTGAATAGAAGGAATGCGGTAGAAGTTGTAAAATGATCCGTGTTGTTTAGAAAATGAGAAAGAGAAGTTTATCATCCACTTTAATAGTGCTTGAACCCAGCATCCCAAACTCATCCAATGAAGCTGAATAGTACAAAATTCAGGATCAGTATGAAGTAGAGATGGGGACAAAGAAAAAAGAAATGGTGGTACATCAAGATTTGTGATTCATCGGGGCTAACAAATTGATGAATTCTCTGTGATGAATAGGGGAATTAATTTATATCACCTTTAAAATACTCTAAAAAGCCCCCTGGAATCTAGAGGCCCCAAATTTTTTTCATCTCTCTCTCTCATCTACAAGCACTAGATGTATGGTGAATATATGGTTTCAGACATCCATCAGACCCCCAAAGAGGACCCCCCCACCCGGAAAGTGTCACCCAGAAACCTAGACACACCAAACTTGCAGAGAGGCTTCTCCCAACTCTCCTTTACAATCCTTTCGAAATTTGTGAAGACTGGATTTCAGACTCTGAAATAATAGTAATAATAAAACTCTGAAATAATAATAATAATAATAATAATAATAATAATAATAATAATAATAATAATAATAATAATAATAATAATAATAATAATAATAATAATAATAGGGCATTGTGGTGCAGTGGTGAAATGCCTGTACTGCAGGTAAAACTGTGCTCATGACCTGGAGTTCAATCCCAGGTAGCAGGCTCATAGCTGACTCAGCCTTCCAAGGTTGGTAAAATGAGTACCCAGCTTGCTGGGACGGGGACAGTGTGTAGCCTGCATACTTTAATTAAACTGTAAACCACACAGAGACTACTTGAAGTGTTATGGGGCAGTATATAAGCAGAACACTTTATTTATTTATTTATTTATTTATTTATTTATTTATTTATTTATTTATTTATTTATTTATTTGGATTTATATACTGTCCATCAAACAATGCAGCCACTCAGGGTGGTTTACATGCTTACATCATAACAAAATAAACAATGCAATGTAAAAAGAGCATGCAAATAAAACAAAATCAACTTATTGTAATAGCAATAAAATCACTGATTGAGGGGGTAGAGTTTTACCTTTAAATAATTGCTCCCAGCACCTTTCAAGTTCATTTCTTGCAGAGCAGCAGAAAGAGAGGAGGTTGCAGAACAGTGGAGTGAGCACATGGCAAGCACATGGCCTAGAGGCTTTTGAGAACTTCCTGTCCCTACACTTATTGAGGGGGTGGAGTTTTACCTTTAAATAATTGCTCCCAGCACCTTCCAATTTCTTTTTTTTTCCAGAGCAGCCCACCTGGTACCAACTGGTCCAGGTCTAAAGGGCTCCGGCCATTGACAGATCGGCAGGAGCTCTCAGAAAATGGTGTGGAGGACAGTTCTGATAATCGTGCTGCCCTCCACACCATTTTCTGAGGGCCCCTGCCAATCTGTCCATGGCTGGAGCCCTTTAAACCTGGCCCAGCTGGCACCAGGGGGACCCTCTGGTACTGACTGGGCCAGGTTTAAAGGGCTCTAGCCATTGACAGATTGGCAGGAGCCCTCTGAAAATGATCAGGTAGGTAGTTCCATGCAATCGTGCTGCCTACCCGACCATTTTCTGAGGGGAAATACATTTGGAAATCATGAAAATCATGGAAATACATTTCTTGAGCATGTCAAGGTGAGTTTATCTGGAAGCTGTATAATGGCCACTGGACTTCTTCTCTTGAGAGATCAAAATGTTTCAGAACTCATCCAAGCAGCTTCCTCAGACTGACGAAGAATTTTTGAGCAAACATGGCTTCTGGCTCTCTCTGGTGGCCAGTTGTTAGCTTCACATTTAGAAATGTATACAGTATTTGAAGGATTTTTAAAATATATTTTTAATATTTTCTTATTGTGGATATGTGAATTGGCAGAAGCTGAAGAAGATGAGAGGACCTACTATACTGGAAATACTTCAATATTTTTCTGTTTAGTGGCCACAAGTAGGAGGACCCTGTTCCACTCATATCCTGCATGTGAACTTCTTCAAGACTCATTGACCACTATGGATAAACACATGCCTGACAAGAAAGACATTTGACAGGGTTAGGCCGCTACCACACTTCAAACAGCAACTGCTTTTTGTTTTGAATCACCTTCTGCCCTCCCCCGGTCACGTGGTTGCTGAAGCGATTCAGCAGTCCGCACTTGGCATTTTCTCATGAACCTGTTTCCTTGTCTGCACTTTGCTAAACCACTTTTTGCTCTGATTTTGTCTGTCATTTCCCCATCATCTGCTTCTATTTCAGAAATTTTTGGGGGGTAACACAATGCTGTTGTTCTTCCATTCTAAATAATGTAGCTAATTTTCCGTTTTTCCGATGGCAGGATAAGGCATACAGAGGGGGAAACACAGAAAAAAACAGTGCATGGTGTCTGCAGTTTCAGCCAAATTGCTTCAAAAAGCGGTCTAGAAATCTGTTATAAAAAACACCACCCCTGGTGGCCGTTGCAAGAAAAACCAACACAGCACCTGAAAAAGGGGTGTGGCCAAGGGGGCTCCACAGAAAAAGTGATTGGAAGTGTGATAGGTCATTTTTAAGGCAATTTGACTTTAAGCAAAAGGTGATTCAAAACCTAAGTGTGGTAGGGCTTTTAATTAGAGAGGTTTTGGGAAAATAGATTCCAGCAGGGATTTTGCAATATTCTTGGGACTCATCTGCTGAACAATCCAAAACCTGGAAGAGAACATGTGGATTCAATGTTCACAATGCAAAACCATCCAACCTTGGATATGTATGCCATTGAAAGCACAGTGAAATCCTGCACATTGTTATCCAAGAAGTTAAGAATTCTATGCTGTGAAGTAGGATGTATAGGTAGCCTCCTTGCTACCTGAAACCCTTTGAAATGGAAGGTGTTGGGGCTCCTGTATGAAGTCAGCATCTCTATCATTGAGCTCATCCTTCCTCCTTTCTAAGAGTCATCCATCCAAGAAAAACATGGGCTGGATGTCCACCTATTGCCCTTAAGCAAAGAGAGAGAGAGAAGCTGAGTGTATAACTACAACAACCTAGCAAGCACTGCAACATCTGTCTTTGATAATGTGTGCTTATTATTTTTATTGTAACAGAGCCTATTACAACCCAATCACCTACACAAGAGGACATGCCCAAAATTAGTTTGCTTTTGGCTTAAAGAGAGAGGGAGAGGGATACGGAGACGGGAGACGGAGACGGAAAGGGAGAGGGAGAGAGGGAGAGGGGAAGCTGCAAAGCAAGGAATAATATCTTGCATTGTGGCCACACTGGTGTGGAACTCCTAAAGTATTTTCTTTTCTTTTTTTCTGCTTATGAAATAAACCAATAAAAGAAAAAAGAAAAAAAGAAAAGGAAAAAGCACCAGATCTCCCAAAGTTAAACTAATATGAAATGGCCCCTGTATTTGAACTTGTCGCACAGAGCTGGTTTAAATTTTAATGCAAGCTTTGGAGTAGATTTGTGTAAGGCAAGGTAAAGCAAAGCCCATGAAATATTGATTCTGTACATTTTCTTATGAATTTTTATACTCCAATTTAGTAAATTTTTCATCTTGCCTGCACTTAGAGGTTGCCTATAAAGTTGTTACTACCAATTGTATTAACTGTTGTAAATAAATCATCTTGGTTGGGGCTATTTGTTGGAACATGGACCGACAGGCCCAGGATTTGTTTGAGCTCTGACATTCACCTGCTTACGACTGGAAGGGCTGAGAGTGGATGATCAAAATTTAAAAACTGCTAGAATGGGACAGAAGCACCGGATGAATACGCTCTGTCACAGAGACGCATGAGATTCCTCCCAATTTCCCCCTTAGAAGGAAATGGGGGCATGGGGGGGCACAAGAACATAAAGAGTCTGGCTCTCAGTCATTACTAGTCCTGAATATTTGTGGCCTTAACACACACACACACACACACACACACAGAGAGAGAGAGAGAGAGAGAGAGAGAGAGAGAGAGAGAGAGAGAGAGAGAGAGAGAGAGAGAGAGAGAGAGAGAGAGAGAGAGAGAGAAGGAGTCCTTTCCATAACCACATTCACACACATCAATCACCCCTTTGCAAAACATCCTGGTATGAAGTTGAATTGAAACACTGATTCATTAAAGAGGCTCAGAAGCAAAGGCTGAGAGCTTCTGGGAAAAAAAAAAAGTCTTAAGTCTCCAGACCCCCCTCTGTCCAAATGATTGAGCTAGAGAGCAGAATAAAGCAAGGGATATTCAGAACATAAGTAGTGCCTCTACTTATGAATTTAATCCATTCAGAATGTATGCTCATAAGTCGAACAACTCGTAAGGTGTGTGTGTGTGTGTGTGTGTGTGTGTTGCTGTATAAATAAATAAATAAATAAATAAATAAATAAATAAATAAATAAATAAATGTAAGTAGAGCAGACCGTATCGAAAATTTGTAAGCCAGCAGTTAAAACACCAATGGTTTTCAGTAGAATTGCTCATAAGTAGAGCCACTCATAAGTAGATGCACCACTGTACCAGTATTTCAAGTCTTGACATGAGAGTTTGTAAGAACAGGATGGGTCTGTGGGATCCACATCAGAGATTGGAGGAGTTTGGGTATTTTTTATTGGGGGAGGCAACAGGTCTAACAATACTGAAGGCTTACTAGTGTATTCTGGGAATTGTTACAAATAATAATATTTTTTCATTAGAACTCTGTCTGCCACAAAATGAGGTTTCCTTCACTGTCCTGCCCTCCCATTATCAGCATCATCAATGTAAATAGGGAAATGCTAGTAGAAGTAACACAGGGGAACAAATGTTTCTTTTGTTATCAATTGCATCCCCCCATAAGATAATCACTGACTTTCATTACACAGCGCTCTCACCCATCCCTGCCAAGCCATACCATCCTCCTTTCCAATCATACACTCCCTTGTCTCATATTTAATTAAATGTAGAGTTTGAGATTGACCTCTGGGCCATCTGTGTATTCATAAGTGTTTTTGTAAACAGCAAGGGATCTTCGTAATTACAGAGCCTTCCTCCCATTGAGTATGACAATGTCTGGCCTTCTCTGATTGCAAGAAAAGATGCCAATAGTCCATTCAGAGACAGGAAGAATCTCCAGAAAGGGAGAACAGAAAGTCAAGGGAATCACATGACCACATGTTTGACAAAAGCACAGACAAATACAGGAGCAAAACTGGTGCATGGAAGAGGCATATTCTCTCCAGTACATTTCAGGGAAATTCCAGAAAGGGGACAGGGAATAGCAAATCCTTGTAAATCGCAATGCTGGAGAAGTGGTCTTTCTGAACTTGAATGTTCTACCTTTCAATTCCCTCTGTCTCCCACTCCCAGCTGTACACTTGGAAAGGTGCAGGAGAACACTTCAAATAGTTGACAAAATGAGGTGTACTCCATGACTTATATCAAATGTCATGTCAAGACTCATTGGCTAGTGCAATGGAACGTCTCCTTCCCCTCCTTCCCCCACTTTTGCTTTCCAGAAGATCTTGCAATCCCCTAATACACATTTGGAGGATACAAGGGACTAGAACCAGTAGTGGTGGACCTTTGGCACTCAAGATATTTTGGACCACAACTCCCACAGTCATTTGCTACACAGGCTTGGAAGTCTGAGAGTTGTGGTCCAAAACATCTAGAGTGTCACAGGTTCACCACCACTGGACTAGACTATACCCATGGACTGTGGACTGTACCAGCCTTGTTATGAGCACTTGGGACTGGTTCAGAATTAGAAGCAGAGGGAGCTCAGCTCCCCTGTGCACTACCAGGACAGAATGTATGAAACACCCAACCAATTAATGTGCCCCCTTCCCTCACCTTGATAGAGACTAGCTTGAGAAGCAGCATGAGTCTTGACTTGATGGAACCCATGGTTGACAGGAACTTCCCTGCCACCCCAGCAGGGTCAGGAGTCATCATAATTTCCTCCCAAATTCAGTGGAAAGAGGCAATTTTATCCTGTATTTTATCTTTTATTGAACAATGACAGTTCCTACCATAATAATGATTTTAAATAATACTATTGTGAAGCGATTAAAGGGAAATTTATATGGGCCAAAATCTTGTTGATTAAAATTGGCATGGGTAAAAATGATGACTTCATTAGTAGATGAAGATTGCTACTAATTGATCAGAGAGCTTGCTGGACACACCTAATCACGTCAGCGATCTCATTGCTGGTGACTAGACATGGGCACGACCAGAAAAAATGACGTTTTGAGTTTTCATTTGTTGGAACGGGTCCATTTTGGGTTGTTTCCGTTTGTCATGAATTTTTTTAGAAATTTGTCATTTCCGTTTGTCGTTTGTTGTTTGTCGTTTCCACCGCGATTTAGCGCAATTTGACTTCCCAGAGCATAGGGGTGTCCCGCAATCAGGGCTGGCATAGGTGTTTTTGCACCCTAGGTGGTGGGCGGGACAGGGGAGCAGGAGGCGGGGGGGAGGTGTGGGCAGGTGGCGGTGGCAGGGGGCCATGGGCGGGCGGCGGCCGCAGGTGGGCGAGTGTGCGGGCAGCAGCGCGGGCGGACGGGCGAGTGGGCAGTTAGGATATCACTTAGGATAGAGGTTCTGTTCTTGGCTTGTACCCCAAATTTGTGTGTGTGCAAGCAAACTGAAGTTGGGAAATAGAAAATAAATGGTAGTATATAATATATATTTAAAATAAATCCACACCTCCCACTCCCAGTCGAACCTCCCCCTTTATCCAATATCAGAAAAAAAATCCTCAAACTGCCAGAGAAGAAATAAAGAATAAACTGCTATTCCTTCAGCAGACAAAGCTGCAGGGAATCAAAGAAATTATTTTCTAAATTCAATTCCCTTCCTGCCTGCCTAACTTAAATCCTAAAGCCTCCAGCCTCCCTCCTCAATCTCGATCAGATCACACCAGCACCAGCAGCCAGCCCTCCTCCCTCAACCACATCCATACACCGACCCGACTGCGATTTCTGGAAGGTGCCTTGGCTTTTTATGCCCTCTGAGACATCCAGAAGTGTCGGTCAAAAACCTGGCGATGCCATTGGTGGAATGGTTCAAAAAATTGCATGGTCCCATCCCATGCCCAGCCCAAATGGGCAGGTCTAAAAAAATAAAAATAAAATAAAATAAAATAAAATCAATACGATGTTTTATTGCTATAAAAACCCACTGCTGCTACTATAAAAATTCAGGCATTTAAAATAAATAAATTTCACATGTTTTGTGGTGATTTGGTGTGTTTTTGACCACGATTTCAAAAGAAAAATTGCAGTCGCCATTTTGGATCCCCCCCACACACCACATGGCATGCAGCAAGACAGATGATGAGGATGACCCCCCCCAGCCTGGTGCAAGCAGCCCAGGACAGGAGAAGATGGGGGAAAGGACGGGAACCCCCCAGAAACCACCCCTCTGGTAGGTGGCAAAGCCTCAGGCAGGCATATTTTCGCCTGCTTTTTTGGCCGGGAGTTGGGTTTTTTTAAAAAAATTTTAAAAACTTTTTCTGTGCTTCGTATCGTGCGATCGCCGCGATGCCACAAATGGAAACGAAAAACCTGGCCAAATTTTTCTTTTTTCGGTTTGAGTTCGAGTTCTGACGGCTTAATTATTATTACTGTTTCCGTTATGTAATGGAAACGATAACCGAAAACGGAAACGACAATTTTGCCGAGTCATGCCCATGTCTACTGGTGACCCAAAGGGATGAAAGTGTAAGTCCTTGATCACCAACACTCACCCCCACTAGTCATATAATCACCTGGATTTTGGCCACTGTTGCACATCGAAATCTGCTTCAGGGGCTTAAACAAATAGAACACTCCCCCAAAGAAACCACAGCATGATAAAGCGAGAAAGAATTGAGCATCTTCTGGGAGATGCTTTTATGCACATCTTGGTTTTGCTTGTGAACAGCTTCCACCCATCTCCTGCCAGAGGAAGCAAAGAGACAACTCTGAGCCTGTGTGATCCCTCTGAGCTCATTATGCTGCAAGTGTGCTTCAAAGGACCTTGGGAGCAGGTTTCTAAGGGAGGGAGCAAGGTCGATGCTGGGATGGGAGAAGCCGATTGAAATCAATGGGAATTGATTTAGAGTGTGGGGGCACTGTGTTAAAATCTCCAGTCCTGTGATAGAGCTTCATGAATATTAACTGGTTTAGAATCAATAACAAGCTGATTTTCAGATGTAAAAGTGGCTCCTTTTTGTCTGTAGATTAAAAGAAATAGCCATCTTCTTCCCCTTCCTCCATTCTTTAAAAAAGAGATGCAAAACATTTTTCTAATATAAAAAGCCCAAGACTTCAATATCTGAAACGCATATTGTATGTGTATACAATTATTTCTAAACTCATTTCAAGTTATTAGACAGAAGCTATGTGGACATGTATTATTTATGGGCCTTGTTTTCTTTATATGACTTAAAATCAGGGGGTATTTTTGTCTTTTCCAATGGAATCAGCCAAATATGAAAGACTTCAGAGATCGACTACAGGCTAGGCTAGAGCCTATGATACAGAATTGTGACTTATAAAGGTCCTGTTCCTCATTTTGGCCAGATCTTAAGCACCCCTGCTGTCTACACACTGGATGCGATTTCTCTGCCTGCAGCATGCAGGGGGAAAATAGGGGTGTTTGAGAAACCCACTGTAGCAGATCTCCCTACTCTCCCTCATCACTAGCTCGTTGTTGGATTTGTATTCTGTGAAGCCCCAGGCATAGTTTTACAGAAGTTTAAAGTACTAGTGAACAGGAAGGGAACAGGAAGTAGTGTCCCCTCTCAAACCATGTTTCATTGGCTGAGATATTGTTATTTAGCATAGTATGTAACCCTAGAGTTAGCCCGTTGAACAAATGGGGATTTAGTAAAGCAATTCCTCTGTACATTTCATTAATTCCAACGGGCCTAATCTAACTGTGACTTATTATGCTAAAGTACAGTTAAATAAGAAACAGGATTTTGGCCACTCTCCCACAAGTGCAAAGTCACTCACAGAAATCTGCATCCAAGTATATCCCTAAGTATATAGAATTCATTCATGAACATATAAATAATTTTAAAATATATAAATGCTACATATTGATTTCTATTATGCTTCCACAGGCTTTTCACCTTGTTCCTTTATTCCTTTCAGGTTTTTGACATTGTGTGGTACAGACAGAACCCTCTCTGCTTGCATGATGCAATGTTGTATGGTGCTACTAACCTTACCATCAAGCTTTCCCTGCTTAGTTTGAGTTGACATGTCTTCTCCCTATGACAATTTCAGAGTTCTCTATTTATAACTCAAACGTATGGAACAAATATTATGGATCATTTGTCACAGATCACTGTCTCCGATCACAGCAGACGATTGCCTAGCAAGGGAAGGCATGCCAAGTGGTGATAGTTCAATCATGAGCTTGCTTGTGCTGAAACTGAACCAGTGAATTCACCCTTGTAATGGCAAATATTTGCCCAATCTACTAGAAGTGGAAGGATTATAGCTTGTGGATCAAGTGTAAAGAAAAGGAAAAGAAGTAAGAGTGTTTGGTAGTTAAAGGGCCAGTGCCAGTAACTAGAGATGGGCATGGAACAAACATTTTTTCGTTTCCATTACCGTTTGTTGTTTCCATTATGTAACAAAATGACAAACGAAAATTGTGATGAAAATGAAACAAAATGAGCAGAACCATGAAAATTGTGGTCATTATGTTTCGTTTCCGTTAATGGCGACACGCAATGAAATGACCTGTTTTAAATGTTAAAAAACTCCCTGGACATCCTTAAAAACGCAGCAATAATTATTTATATTGTCTGATAATACCTACCAGGGGGGTTGGGGTCCTTAAAACGTTTGTTTTTGTCTTCTCCCATCATGATGTATTTTTCTTTTCCCTTTAAAATGGATGTCACCACCAGCCACAAAATGGAGGCAAGCCATGTGATGTGGGATCATGTTTAACCAATAGCATGCCCAGGTTGCAGACTGGGCGGGCAGGTCTGGCAGCCACAGAGGGCATAAAAAGCTCTGGCAGCCCCCGTCCTCCTTGCAATCTCTGGTGGGAGTTAGGGTGGGATTGCTGTCTCTGCGACTCTAGCTTCAATCCTGCAGCCTCCCTGTGTGCATGCGTGCTGCGTACCTCTCGGTGAGTACCCTCCCTTGCCCCGCAGTGCAGTCACTCTGCGGCTGCCTTGCACCCTGGGCAAAGCCCGCCGCTGCCTTTGCAGCCTCCCTGCGAACCTAGTCTATACTGTGTCTCTGCCAGCATCCATTTTTTAAAGTGTTTTCCCTCTGGTGTGGGGCATTTGGGGGACGCCCACACATGGAAATGCTTTAAGAATCGCACAAAAAGCGGGTAGAAACGACAAATGAAAAAATGAAAAACGGTAACAAATTTTTTTAAAAAATTCCCGACAAACGGAAACGAACCGAAACAGATCTCTCAACGAAAAATGAAAAACCAAAATGCCATTTTTCTGTTTCGTGCCCATCTCTACCAGTAACCAGCAGATATGTTTTTCTCAAAATAATAATAAAAAAATCAATTGGGCTGAATCTCAAACTGAATTAGCACAATTCAGACAGATTCGTTTGAGCTCTCGATTGAAGTGGGAGGGTCATATTTGGTACTGGGGTGAAACTAAGTTGTGTGACATTGTGTGGACTAATTAGACTAGGGGCAGGGAAGCCAGACTATTGGAGGTGGGTATAGAATCATAGTATGTGAATAAGAAATAGTGACATGAATGGGGAAGGTGGAAGGTGTGTAGCATGCAAAATTCTGAACCCAGCTGTTTTTGTTGTTGTTCAGTCATTCAGTCGTATCCGACTCTTCATGACTCCATGGACCAGAGCTCGCCAGGCCTTCCTGTCCTCCACTGCCTCCAGGAGTTTGGTTAAATCCATATTTGTTGCATTGATGACACTGTCCGACCATCTCATTCTCTGCCATCCCCTTTTCCTTTTGCCTTCAATCTTTCCCAACATCAGAGACTTTTCCAAGGAGTCTTCACACCTCATGAGGTGGCCAAAGTACTGGAGCCTCAGCTTCAAAATTTGTACTTCTAGTGAACATCCAGGGTTGATTTCTTTCATGATGGATAGGTTTGATCTCCTTGCAGTCCAGGGGACTCCCAACACTCTCCTCCAGCACCATAGCTCAAAAGCACTGAGTCTGCGGCAATCACCCTTCTTTATAGTCCTGGTCTTATCAGTGCCAGCTGTACATCAGTGCAAAAACAGGAAAGTTACAACAGTTTGCTCAATGAAAGCCAACAGGAGGTTGGAAATCCAAATGTCAATGATGATTCAGCTCATGATAGGAGAAGTCAAACCAGATGAGACTCCAACCACTTTGGGTCAAATTAAGACCCATAACAATGTGACAAACTAGTTTCCAGACAAACTGGAGGACCCATGCATCCCTGTGTAGGAGTGAAATGAGAATAAAGCTATATGAACAGATAGTTTTGAGCATAACACACTTCCTAAATTCTGGCAATGTTCATAATATTTTTAATATACAGTATGTTTAATATTTGTGTAGTACTTTAACTTGCTTATTTTACCTGTTGTGAGCTGCCTTGGGCCTCCTACAGGAAAAAAGATAGCATATGAAGAAACAAATGCTGCCATATGCAACTATCACACCAAGCTTAGCAAATTACTTTTAAACTAATGGCTGAAATCCAGTGATAATTATTTATTTATTTCATTGTGATACATCCCATCTGGCCTAGGGACACTAGGCAATAAGTGAAAACTAGAGTAGGTCCATTAAATCAATGGAATGTACAGAGGAGTAAGTTCTCCACTGTTTCAATGGGCTTACTTTAGCTGTGACTTAATGCTGGTTTTCAGCCATTTAGTTACAGTTACATTTAAAAGATCCGAAGTCAATTTGTTAGAGTTATAATTTGAAATTTTCAAATTTAACTGTTTATTTTCCTGTTTTTGAAAAGCTACACTAAACTAATTAATGGCTAGAATTTTGGGGGGGATTTATGCAAGGTTCACACGAACTGATTATATTGTGATAGTGAATTTCTGCTAAAGTTTGATCCATGAAGGTGAAGAGTCAAAGACACACACTTGCTCCTCCTCTATAGCTGTGGAGACCTACAGATTGAAGAGGAAAATGTCTACTATGTGTAAAATCTACCCTCATGATTGGAAATCCTGATTTTTCAGAGTTCTAAATTACAAGGAAATGCTCTATGTGTAAGCGGTCATGACACTATCTCCGATTTCGATCCCAGAAAAGTGTTCCAGAAGAATATCATGGTTGATGGTATCAAAAGATGCTAAATGGTCCAGCAGAACCAACAGGGACACACTCCCATTGTCCAGTTCCTGCCACAGGTCATTCACCAAAGTGACCAAAGTTATCTCTGTTCCAGGCTTTAAACCAGATTGAAAAGGATCTAGATAATCTTCTTCATCCAGGAATCTCTGGGGATGGGATTCCATCCCATGCTCCAAATCTTTGCCCAAAAATGTAATACTTGAGACTGGCCAATAATTATTCAATACTATATCGAAGGAAGGAATTTTAAACAAAAGTCTTCCTACTCCAGGCATGGTGTTACCCTACATGGATGCAAAGAGGCATTCACTACTCCCCGAACCCATTCAGATGGGGAAAAGAGGTCACATGTAGTGTTTTTACTTCTTCAAATATCCTGTCCACATTTTCAGTCTAAATCAACTTAAATGTATCTATTGTAACATGAGTAGCAGGAGCCAAAGTTATATGAACACATCCTATGTCGACTATAGCATCTGTCGCAGCATATCCAACTGACCTTATCATCAAAGTGCCATGCAGCCTCTTCACAGCAGAGCATACAGTGGTCATTGTCCCTCTCTTGTGGACATTGGTCATTGTCCCTCTCTTGTGGACATCTATGCAGCAAGTCCTTGATAGCTCAAAGAGCTGTTCTGGATGGCTCTGTGCGGATACAATGCTGGCAGAGAAGAATTGCTTCTTTGCTGCCATGGAATAGGCTCTATCCTGTGTTCAATTGGATCTGCTCCAAGTTTTCCACCAATGTTACTCTAGTCTCTCTCGTGCTCATTACTTCATCTGCAGCACCATAGTAAATAAAGGAACTGGTTTGATTGGACTCTGTGAGAGAAGATGCTAAGGAGTGATCTTATTGCTATTCAACTCCACACTACACAGTGGTCCACCAAGGATCTCCTGCCAATTTATATACCCCAAGAGCCATCAGGAAATCATTTGGATCCATCATTCTTTTAGCGCAGGCTGTTTCAATTGCTGCATCACCATCGCAGAGATTCAGAGTTCCAATAAGCCCAAACTCTACCATATAGTGATCTTTAATGAATACTGAGAATTCCTGGAAGCAGTGTGGAAATTAGATATGGGTGTTGTGAGGGGCCTTCCCAAGGAAAAGATGTGGTCCAGGGTGCACCATCCACCGTATCGTGCAAGGGAGAAGAAGGGGGTGGCACATGACGGTGCAGAAGGGACACTCAGTCGGGCTGGAGGGACCACCACATGGGGACCCGAAGCAAGAGACAGCAGAGGGATTGGTGGTGGGAGGATTCTGGGTGATGGAGGAGGGGAGGAACTGGAATGTGCAGGATATATAAAGGAGGATGAGGAACAGAGGAGGGAGGCTTGTTGGAGAGAATGGGAGAAAGGGTGACTCAGAAGAATGGAAGGTGTTTGTATTCCACAAACCCAAAGCTCCCTGGAAGAGGGACCCTTCGATGGGCTGTGGACGGGCCAATTATCTGGAATGGGCAGTGGATTGGGCTCGCCACCCATGCTGTGGAACCCTATGTGCTGGGCGTGGACCAGCCCTATGAAACCCCTATGACCAGCAGCGATTCCAGAAACTTCCCCACCCACAGGACTTGTGAGCTGGGAAATGGTCTAGTTGGGACTACCCACTCAATATTAAAGTTCTTGAAGGTGTTGGTGATAACACCAAAGTTGTTATTCATTCAACAGTGGCTGTTGTTACTAAAAGTTTTAATTTTAAATACTGTCTCCATCTCTTCCTGGGACAGAAGGGACTGGAATCACCTAAAAATGAACTGAACCCCACTCACAGGTGTTTTGTTTCAGAAGTGGACTTCTTCCAAAATGAAACACACAAGCAAAGCTGGCGTTTGGAACACAGTCTCACTCTCCAGAACAAAAACAACCACTGTGTTACCTTGATTTTCCTTGCATGGGGCAAAACTCCAACCAGGAAGCAGCCTCAAATGTGTCATCTTTCTCTCTCAATGGCTCTGGCCAATCAGTCAGGGAGGCGGGATGATGGATGTCCTTTGACAGCTCCTGATTGGCCAGCGCCGGGGAGAGGGAAGGATGATGCATGTGAGGCTGCTTCCTGGTTGGAGTTTCACCCCACATGAGGTAATGCAAGGTAAGACAGTGTTTGCTTTTGTTTTGGAGGGTGGGACTACATTCTACATGCCAGCTGTGCTGGCATGTTTCATTTCTGAACAAGTCCCCTTCTGAAACGAAACACCCATGTTTAGTGGAAATCAATAGTAGATAAGACAAGACATACACATTACAAGATCACCAGCCTATCTAGGCAACCAAATCAGTAATGTTCATGAAATAAAAACCAGTGTTAGCATGTCCTAATCAACAGGTTCACCTGGGCACTATGTGCCCTTGCTCAGTATTTCTATCACAACTACATAAATGCTTCTAGGGATGGTGACATTCTTTGGCTCCAAAGCTCAAGTCTTGAGTCATTGATACAAGGTGAGCAGTGAAATGTTTCTGTCTCTCAAGAAAAAGAACTCCAGTGGCCAACTTCCAGATATGACATAAGTCCAAGGCCTTACACCTTAGTGCCTCTGGATACTTTAGGAATAGAGATGGACACGACTTAGTGGTATTCCCGTTTCCGTTTCTGTTACTCGGTTCCGTTACTCTACGGAAACGGTAACGGGAATTACTCCGCCAGACTTCGAGCTCGAACCGACGAACGAACAATTTTGGTCTGATTTGTCGTGCTCGTTCCTTGCATTGCGCGATCGCGCGATGCCACGCAGCACAGAAAAAATAGTTTTTAAAAGTTAAAAAAACCCGGTTCCCGGCCAAAAAGCAGGCGGAAAAATGCCTGCCGTGCCTCAGGGCACCTACCAGAGGGGTTGTTTCTGGAGGTCCCTGGCCTCCTCCCCCCCATCCCCCATCCTGGGCTGCTCTGGTGGGACTCGCCGCAGGCTCGCAACCAGCAAAAAGCCCAGTCTCGCCGCCGGCCGCCGCAATTAAAGCGCAAGCAAGCGGCACGGACGGCACAGGAAAAAACATTTAAACTCTCCCCCCACCCATTCCCGGGCCAAAAAAGCAGGCGGAAAAATGCCTGCTTGACTAAGGGCGCAGGGCACCTACCAGAGGGGTGGTTTCTGGAGGGGGGTCCCGCCTCCCCCCCGTCCTGGGCAGCCGGACTCGCCATGCCATGCGGTGCGGGCGGGGGATCCAAAATGGGGCGGCAAACACAATATTGTTTTTGAAATCGTGGTCCAAAAACACACAAGCACAACAGAAACACGTGAAAATTTATAAACTGCCAGATTTTTCACAGTAGCAGTGGGTTTTTTCTTGCAACAAAATGTCTCTCCTCTCCTCCTCTGTCCTCCATTGATTTTATTTTATTTTATTTTATTTACACCTGCGCAATGATGGGCTGGCCGAGTGGCCAACCATGTGGGAGTGGATGACCATGCAAATTTTTGGAGCCATCCCACCAATCGCATGGCCACTTGGCCATGGAGACTTCTGGGATGTGCCAAAAAGCCCCCTAAAACCTGCCCTAGCCCCCTAACCCTATCCCTAATCCTTGACTCCTTACCCATACGTCACAGACTGTCTTCTTAGTGGGTCAGAGAGGCACCCAGAGGTTCAACCCACTAGCCCACCGTAACCTTACCCGTCACTAGCCTAACCCTAGCCCTTGCACTAACCCACCTTAACCCTAAGCCAGATCTACTTGCATTGCACTACACGCAAGTACGATTCCCTTCTTTGTGAGACATGGTGGTGTGAGAGCCTTAGGCATCACCCTATGGCTCTGGCGGGTTCACTGGTCTCACTGTCTGCAACTGGTATGCATATCCATATGGCTATTGCATGCCATTTTGCAGCAGCAGGTGAGGAGGGGAGACCCCCATGTTGAGGGGTCTCTTGGAGCCTGCTTCCCCTTCCTAGTGGGTGAGGATAGGAGGCACCCATGGTTGCCTCCAGGAGCCCGCTACCCCCAAAAAAACCAGTACTAACGAAAATGAAAAAATGAAAAAACAAAAAATGAACCGACTAATTTTTGTGAATTTTCGCGAAAAACGGAAATGACCCGAAATGGAACCGGCCCGACAAACGACAACTCGAAATTTTTTTTTCCAAGTCATGCCCATCTCTATTTAGGAATTCTCACATGTGAGATTTAGGCCAGGATATAAAACTGGAGTCCCCATGAAGCAGTAGTGGAATCCAGTGGAACTGTGAGGGTAGCCCTATAGACTCCAAATACATAGTTCTGGGGAACTGGGAAATATTCTGCAAGGAAAAAAATCTGTTGCAGTTTACAAGACTTTGTGATTTAACTGCTAAGTTTCTTTTGGATCCAACCTTTATTTGCCTCTTTTGTGTGTGTGTGTGTGTGTGTGTGTGTGTGTGTGTGTGTGTGTGTGTGTGTGTGTGTGTGTGTGTGTGTGTGTGTGTGTGTGTGTGTGAGTGAGTGAGAGAGAGAGAGAGAGAGAGAGAGAGAGAGGGAGGGAGGGAGGGAGGGAGAGGGGGAGAGGAGAGAGACAGAGAGAAGTCAACATTTACCCATTATTCATGCTGTGTTTTTGTGTAAAGCAAAGGGCAGACATATTTCCATCTCTGTTGGTCTTAGGGCTGCTTTTTACCGTCACACTGCAAACCCAATTGAAGTACACACTACTTTAAATTTCATGTATGAGAAAAATGCTTGTAGAAACAAACTCTTATCTGCAAGCCTTTTTCTGGCTGGCCGGCACAATAGTACAGATGCATTTAATTGACACATTGTGGATCAAGCATACTGCTGATAGTTCCTTTTAATGCGCTAGCATTTCAAGGGTTGGGGGTAGATTAAAGGCACTCCTCTTGCATTCTACAGTCATTGGAAATCACAGCAAATTAACCAAAGCTGGCCTGTT
Organism: Phrynocephalus forsythii; assembly: GCA_029282475.1. Lineage (NCBI taxonomy): Eukaryota > Metazoa > Chordata > Lepidosauria > Squamata > Agamidae > Phrynocephalus > Phrynocephalus forsythii. The sequence continues at coordinate 98,857,978 of JAPFRF010000005.1, forward strand.
AACCAAACAGCTTTCAAATGGAACTGTCAATTCCAATGCTAATTCCTTGTTCTTTTTTCCTACATAGGATAAGTAAAAAAAGAAGAGAAAGAAAGAAAGAAAAAGGGGGAGAGGACTCGATCACAGTGTTTAAAAGGCACACCACTCTTCTCTGGGGAAAACAAAGAAAATTCCTGATTTCACAGGCACTCCTGCTTAAAAGAGGGCTTGTTACTTTATAGCTCATGAAAGACAAGAAAGCAACTGCTTACTGGGATTTGATGTTTATCTCCTCACAGAAAATCAAAGTTTTACTGGGTTCAGAAATGCCAAAGCAGCATATTTTGGATTGCTTAAAAAAAAAAAAACAGGGGTGGGGGCGGGGGAATGGGTGGGGGAGCCAGTGTCTGGGAGTGGAAAACATCTGCATCAAACACAAGACAATTAACAGCAAGCCATGAGTGATGTTGACGCTTGGTCTATTTTTGGTCATTCACCAGCTATGTGATCAGAAAAGCAAGGAACATAACTGACTTGCTTAACTCTTCATGCACTGGGTTGTCTTAAATAATGTTCTGTATTTATCTAAACAGGAAAAAAGTATACTGGACTGAATTTAGATGACATCTTACATTTGGAGGAGAAAGCATCCACGCATGTTTTAAAAATAAGTTGGACTTTTGGCATCATAATGGTTATCTGGGCCAAGTGACTGGTCACACCTGGTGTCCCTTATTTTAACTTCTTATGGTTTCACTGATGTCATAGGCATGTCCCATGAAGACACAATAAGGGCCCATCTCAAAGACTGCCATCTCACTTTCTTTTACTTGCTGCCATGGGAAGCACCCTTCTTCTTTCCCTGTTTCTCTTTGTTCGTCAGGAGAAGGCATTGTTACTCAGGCAGGGCTTTGGTGACTACAATGCTTGGCTAGTGATGGAAGTCTAACCAGTTGAGCTCTTGCTCTTCCTTTTGAGTTTTAATTGGCTTTTCACTGCACTTCATCTTCTGTATTAATCAAAATTTAGTTTCCAATTTACCTTTTATTACTGTGAGCCACAGAATGACTTTTTTGACAGATATGTGGAAAGTAACTAAATAAAGCTGGAAATAACAACCAGCAAAGGATGGCACCGAGTGCTCTTATGTCTGATCAAAGTTAAGTAAGTGCGGTGGTAATCAGTGCCTGAGTTGAAACACTGAGTGTTCACATTAAACACTGCATTACTGAAGAGCAGTACTTGTACCTTTTAAAAACATATGCCTGATATGATTTAAAGTGCTACTCAGAAGTGTCCAGAGCTGCTCACTTCTATATTCAAGGAAAGTAGTGACAACCAGATACATTGCTCTACTGTCAAGGAAAAGAAGTAGTTTGCCATAGTAGAGGACATCATCACCATTGCCCATCTGGAGTTGTTGTGTAAGATTGTACCTAGTGTGTTGCAGTGGATAGAGAGATGGTCTAAGAATGAGAAGACCTGGTGTCAAATCCCACTTTGGTCATGGAAACTGAGAATGTCAGAAGGGTATGCGTGGCAGTCACAAAAGCCACGCCACAAATATCTCACATACCTTGGGGTCACCAAAATCTAGATCCAACTGGACAGCACATAACACTTAAATAATAACTTCAATTCCCTAATCATATTTTTCTTTAAAAGCTGACAACCACATTCTTTCGTGGGACTGTTTTAATTCTAAAGTTGTAGGGATCCTGAAAAAAATATTTTTTCTCCTCTTCTATTTAATGCTTTTCAAATATTTAAATTTATTATTTAGCTTTCAACTTTGTTTCCTTTTGTTTAATATTGGAAGCTTACATAGAGCCTTAGGAGCAAGGTGACATATAAATAATTTAAATAAATAAATAAATAAATAAATAAATAAATAAATAAATAAATAAATGATACATTAAAATAACTGGAGTCAGGAAATTATTATGTGAAGCAGTTTGCTAGATGCCTGTTCTTAAAATGGGAGTTGCCATCCAATCAATTTCATACCATTTTCCCTTTCTGTAAGTTATAAGGCTTGTTGTTTCAAAATGCTCTGAGGGGAAAGTTTTAACTCTACCAGAGTTACAGTTTGAAGGGTGAAAGTGTTTGGTATTATTATTATAATTATTGTGAAAAAGTAAACTAAAAGGATCATAGCATATTTTAATTCTAAAGTTGTAGTGATTCTTGGGTATTCTTGGCTCGTGTCATATAAATGCTATACATCTAACATTCCAAATGCCATCAGTTATAATAATTGATTTTGTATATATGACTCCACTGGGAGTGTCTTGCATGCATGTTTTAAACATTCATTGACACTATTTACATTAACCCCTGAAGAGTTGAGAGATTTAGAGAGAGAAAGAAGCTGAAAAAATTATTTTACCTCAAAAATTGTGCTATATTTTTACCAAGACTAACCAAAAGTGCTACAAAGAGGATACAAAATTTCAGATTCTCAGAAGTTCTCCATCAGTCACATGGGTAAAAAGTAGGGTTTAACAAAGAAAATGAAACATTAGGGGAAAAGCCAGATGTTCTGGCTGTGATATTTTACATGTCATGTATTGACATGCTAAGCATGTGTTCCGTGTGAAATTATTTAGCTTGTATATCCTGGGACTGAACATCTCTATTTTCAATTTCAGCACCAAGATTTAACCTTGAAATGTATGTGAGAAAGGATGAGAATGTCCTTTTGAAACCACAGAACACATGCTGAGCATCTACAACCCTGAAATTTATGCAAAGTATTCTAATTCAGGGATTGGCTTATAGGGTTAGGGCCTGAACTTTAACCATATGCAGTTCCAGGGGCCCAGATGCATCCTTTCAGCACACCTCCACCATAAATAAAATCTTTGTTTTCTCTGGTGCACAGGATCAATTTTACCACATTTTCAATTAGACATGGGCACGACTAGGCGAAATTCTCGTTTCCGTTTTTGGTTCTCGTTATCGTTACATAACGGGTAACGGTAACGAGAATTACTCCGCTCCAGCTCGAACCCGAACCGAAAAAGAAAAATTGGGTCTGATTTTTCGTTGTCGTTCATGGCATCATGGCGATCGCGCGATGCTAAACAGCACAGAAAAAAGTTTTACAAATAATAAAAAAACCCGATTCCCGGCCATAAAAGAAGGCGAAAGTATGCCTGCCTCAGTGAGAGCACCTACCGAGGGGTGGTTTCTGGGGGGGTCCCCGGCCTCCCCCCCTCTCCTGTCCTGGGCTGCTTGCACCAGGCTGGGGGGGTCATCCTCGTCATCTCCATTTGCCATGCGGTGGGGGGGGTCCAAAATGGTGACCACAATTTTTCTTTTGAAATCGTGGTCCAAAAACCCACCAAAGCACCACAGAAACATGTGAAAATTAGGTATTTGAAATGCCTGAATTTTTACAGTAGCAGCAGTGGGTTTTTTTATAGCAATAAAACGTCGTATTGATTTTATTTTATTTTATTTTATTCTTATTTTTATTTTATTTTTTTACACCTGTGCACGTGCAATGATGGGCTGGCCATGGGATGGGACCATGCAAATTTTTGGAGCCATTCCACCAATCGCATGGCCAGGTTTTGCTGAGATTTCTGGATGTGCCAGAGAGGGCATAAAAAGCCCACCAAACCTAACCCTAACCCTAACCTTAATCCTAACCCTAACCCTAACCTGAACCGTTACCCTAAGCTTAGCCCTAACCCTAACCCTAACCCTAACCCTAACCCTAACCCTAACCCTAACCCTAACCTAAACCGTTACCCTAAGCCTAGCCCTTACCCTAACCACAACCCTAACCCAGATTTGTACGCAAGTACACTTCCCTTCTTAGTGGGTCAGAGTGATGCACCCAGAGAGGTGCCTTCAACTCCAGAGACCCCCTCCCTCCCTCCCTAAGCGTAACCTGTACGGCAGTACGCCAGTATGCTTTCCTTCTTAGTGAGTCAGAGAAGCGCCGACGAAGTTCCTCTGACACACTAACCCCCAAATGTTCTTAGTGAGACAGAGAAGTGCCGACGAGGTTTCCTGTCACACTAACAACCCCAACATAATTATAACGGCGGCTACACGTTACGCTCCCTAAACCACTGTACAAACGACAGATGACAAATTTCGCGACAAATGGAAACGAGCCGAAACGGGCCCGTCCCGACAAACGACAACTCGAAACGTAATTTTTTCTTGTCGTGCCCATTTCTATTTTCAATATATGAGCCCCCATATATATAAGATATCCACTAGAGTGTGCCAGAGGAGTTATCAATATACACTCTCCTTGTTGTAAGATTTGACCAGGGACAGGGGCAGTTGAGTGTCACGGGGTGTGAATACAGCCACCTACGTTTCAATGATAGACATGTGTATTTCCAAACCTCAGAAGGCTGCCCATGTCTGATCGGAAAAATCAGAACCTTGTACTAAATCTGATTGATGCCTCTACCCTACAACACATGTGATAAATTACTTGGAGGTTGATTGGAAGATAGCAGTTAAAGCTTGCAAGTAGCTGGCCAACACCTGCTGGCCACGTTCAGCCTCTATCAGGCCTGATAAAACTATTTCAGCCACAAATCCTAGAAAGACACAGCTGATGAGTCTTGCAACATACAGGTGCACCCCCCTTCTCTGGCCTTAACTGTGCTTGAAGAAGAGCACACAAGGACAGGCTTGCCATGTGCTGTGCCCTTTTGAATATGCTCCAACCTGATTGTTATCAGCACTTCTGCTGACACTTGTGTGTTTCTAGATCTCTGTGAAACATCCCATTCCCACAAATGGGGAGATCAATAACTTTGACTCAGCGAGGGGATTGTATAGTGTGTAGAATTAGTACATAGAATTATTCCATAGTCTGTAGAATTGCATAGAATTATTTCTGTCAGAATTATTACCCTACCTCCAGACCAGAGAACACCAGGAAAAAAAGAGAAGCATCAGGTGGCAGTCACCAAATTGGGGGAAGGCCCAACTAGCTAGCCAGTGTGGTATTGTAAATAGATTAACAAACATGTACTCCTGAGACATGGGTTCATATCCCAATTTAGCTATAAAAAACTTACTGTGGATAAGTAGTGTTAATGGTAAAGCCACTCTGGAAACATCTCGCATACCCTGAATACCCTATCAGTCAGATGCAAATTGATGGCACATAATCACAATATCTGCTCAAAGAAAACTTCAGACACCCTCCATTTTTCTGCTGCTGGAATGAAGTAGTTAGAGGCATGGCAGCATCACTTGCAGAGCAAGCAGCCGATTCAATGGGTTTGGTGAATTTTTGGGCAGGACAATCCTTCCCCGTGTTGTAGTCTTAATCTAGACTGGATGGCAGTGTGTGTTCATGTGGATTTATCAAGAGGTCAGCAGACACAGCTGTGTACTTAATATTTCATCTAGTGTGGCCCACAGGTAATTGTGATGTTGTTCAGTTAATGTTCATTTTACTACATTTGGTAGATGAGATAGTTCTAGCGGGGTTTGCCCATATGTAAAACATCCACTAGTGGGGGATATGACACAATAGGATTGATGAGGTATTGCAAGGTGCTTTCTAATCCTCCCCCCACCATCTCTTATTTCTGAAAGCTTTTATCAAGAGGGAAAGGGGAAATTCAGATGCTGTCTCTCTGGATGTTTTAGAGTGGGGACATGGGGGGGGAAGGGTAGCCCTTAAAGTCTGTAGTATTTTTCCTCTGCCTAATATTGCCTTTGGATCATTTCAGGAATCTTCATTGTTGGTCTTTTCAAAAATGCCCTTCCATTTCTATTTGAAATAGTGTCTATTGTCCCTTTGTGGCTGGCGAGTTGTGCATCTCAAATGAGTTTAGGGGTGGGTGTGGGGAAGAAAAAGAAAGGCCTTGGAATCTATGGCATTAAAACAGGGAAATGAACGGCTCACAAGGGACCTATAGAGAACTTAGCAGCGCAACACCCACTTTCATTGAGAATTCGAGCCACAGTACCTCATCCATCTCCCACCCAGTCTCCTTTTCCCCACCCCTGCCTCCCTCTCCTTGGGCCACACATGTGTTTAATCTTAGGCATGGACGTAAACCTGTCTATCCATTATTTTGCATCCTTCAAGTATTATTATAATCAGGCCAGTTTATTAAGAATTAATGCCCCTTCGTGAACTGAGGGTAATGGAATGGCCACATTTCCTCTCATGCTGGACTGTGATTTACTAATAGGGGTTTCAAGGGAAAGGATCATAAAAGAGGGAGGCCCCCACCTCTGGATTAATATTTAATCAGGTGTTGAGAGCCTTGTGCAGGATTCTGGAGTTGCCAATGGAAACCTGCCAGGAAAACAAGACGGCCCAGGTTCTGAAAGGGAGAGCACTATTTTTCAGGCTGCTGCTTCTTTGTTTTTCAAAAGAGTCGTGGGGGGGGGGCACAACAGAGTATGTGATGTATCAAAGATACATCCAGTCTTTCTCTGTCTGTGTCAGAACCACCACAGTCCAATGAATATCTGTTTAGAGCAGCTAAAATAAAATCTTCTCTAGTATCCGTTGAGTGCCACAAAATAGGTGTCAAGTTTCCTGTCCTATTCTAAAAACTATGTTATGCAAAGATCCCATTTTCTTAGGTTCCCCTTGGTTCTGTCAACTCTAGTTGTTTCCCTGCTGAGTAGCTTTCAGTTAATATGGTTCCCTGTATGAGTAGTGGGTAGGCTCTTCTGGAGTCCCCTTCATTTTAAGAGTGGGGTAGTTCTTTATGAGTTATATTAAGCTTTTCCTCCATGGTTAGCTTTAGTCATGAAAGCCATTATCCAAACCACCGATGAATAAAATTACAAGACTACCACTATACACCATAATTTCTGTTTCTTTCCTATATGAAAGGCTCTTGAGCAACTGGTCACATTCCAGTGAAGTACAGATGAACAAATTTTATTTTTTACACAATTATATAGATTAGTAGTTCTCAATTTTGGGTAATCCAGGTGTTTTTGGACTCCAAGTCCCAGAAACCCTGGTCAGCACAGCTGGTGCTGAAGGCTTCTGGAAGCTTCATTCCAATAAAATATATAGATGTTATACACTGTGTGTAAGGTAAGGTAAAGGTTTCCCCCCGCACATGCATGCTAGTTGTGTCCGACTCTAGGACCAGTGCTCATCTCCGTATTCAAGCCAAAGAACCAGTGTTGTGCAAGTCCATGGCCACATGGCCAGCATGGCTACCAGGAAACACTGTTTTACCTTCCCACTTTATGGCGGTACCTATTTATCTACTTGCATTTTCATGTTTTTGAACTGCTAGGTTGGCAGGAGCTGGAGTTATCAGCAGGATTCGAACCGCCAAGCTGCTGACTTTGCAGCCAACAGTTTTCGGAAGCCTTAGTCTACTGAGCCACCATGCCCTGTGTGTATGTGCATGCAAATTATTATTATTATTATTATTATTATTATTATTATTATTATTATTATTATTATTATTATTATTATTATTATTATTATTATTATTATTATTGTAGAGTATTTTTACCCTACCTTTCTCCATGGAAAAAGAACCCAAGGCGGTTTTCAAAAGGATTGATGATGTAAACCATTAAATGTTTCAAGTGTTTGATAGCTTTCTTTAGGCTCAACATGCAAGGCTGAAATGTCATTTGGTGGTGATGTAAGGAGTGGGAGGGAAAAATTGTGACACAGGACTGCTTGAGGTGCACACCATGATTCCATACTATCTCAAAATATCTGGAAGTTAAGTCATGGCAACCGGACTTCTTTTCTTGTTGAGTCCAACTGCGAGATAACCTCACCTGGATGACTGACAAATCCCACAGATATCTCAAACATACTTAAGCTTGTGTGATTTTGGAAGCTAAGCAGAATCAGGCCCTTTTAACACTTTCATGGAACACCATGGGGAGTTTTATGTACAAACAAAATGGTGACTCATGTAAGGGAGCTTTCAATGTTCATGCGTGATCCCTTGAGTAATAAAGGAAAATAATAAGGAACACAAACCCTGGCAAAAGAAATGTAAGAAGATGATATGAGAGGTAAAGAAATGCTTTGAGGAACATGTGGCTAGCAATATAAATGGAAATAATAAAAGCTTTTAAAAATATGTTAGAAGCAGAAAACCTGCCAGAGAACTGATTGGCCCTCTGGATGGTGAGGGAGGTAAAGGGGAAGTAAAGGGGGACTTGGAGATTGCAAAGAAATTTAATGACTGTCTTCACAACAGAAGACCTTGGGCAGATTCCACTGCCCGAACTGCCCCTCTTGACTAAAGAGTTAAATCAAATACAGGTAAAAGAGAGGATGGTTTAGGATAAATTGATAAATTGAAGATCATCATCAAGTCACTGGGGCCAGATGGCATCCACCCAAGGGTTATTAAGGAACTGAGATGTGAAGTTGCAGATCTCTTAATGGAAATATGCAACTTCTCTCTTAAAATGGCCACAGTGCCAGAGGACTGGAGGACAGTGAACATCACACCAATTCCTAAAAAAAGGTAAGGGGGAGGATCCCAGAAAACTACAGGACAGTTAGCCTTTTGTCTGTCCCAGGGAGGATAGTGGAAAGCCTCATCCAAGAGAAAATCTCAAAACACATAGAAGAACAAGCCTTGCTGAGGGAAAATCAGCATGGCTTCTGTTAGGGGACTTATTGCCTTACAAACCCTTTAAAATTCTTTGAAGGGGTAAACAGTTATGTAGATTTGGGTGAACCAGTGGATATTGTCTATCTTGATTTTCAGAAAGCTTTTGACACAGACCCTGACCAAAGGCTGCTGAGAAAATTGCACTGTAAGGGCAAGTCTTCTAATGGATTGAAAATTGGTTGAGATCCAGGAAACAGTAGGTGTCAATGAGCAATTTTCACAATGGAGAGAAGTGAAAAGTGGTGTGCCCCAGGCAACTAACCTAGGGCCAGTGCTTTTCAATCTGTTCATAAATGACATGGAGACAGGGATAAACAGTGGTGTGGCCAAGTTTGCATATGGCATGAACCTTTTCTGGGATGTGAATACCAAAGAAGATTGTGAAGAGCTCCGTAAGTGGGAGAATGGGCTGCAAAATGGCAAATGCGCTTCAATGTAGGAAAATGTAAAGTAATACATATTGGGGCAAAAATCAATACTTTATCAGCTCATGGATTCTGAGCTATCTGTGATGGATCAGGAAAGAGATTGGTGTGCTCTTGGACAGGTCAATGAAAGTCTCAACCAGTGTGTGGCAGTGGTGAAGAAAGACAATTCCATGCTAGGGATCATCAAAAAGGAGATTGAAAATAAAACAGCTAACATTATAATGGCATTGTACAAAACAGTATAAGGCCTCACCAGCAGTATCTATCTATCTATCTATCTATCTATCTATCTATCTATCTATCTATCTATCTATCTATCTATCTATCTATTGGATTTCTATAATGCCCATCTGACAATGAGATCACTCTGGGTAGTTTACAACAAATTAAGGTATACAAACACTGCAAATAAACTAAATCACACAAAATAAACTTTAAATACAGTGATATAATAAAAATAAATAGAAAATTAACAGTATTGTGTACATCTCAAAAAAGACATAGTGGAACTGGAAAAAGTGTAGAGAAGAGCGACTAAAATGATTACAGGGCTGGATCACCTCCCTTATGAGGAAAGGCTAAAACATTTGGGGCCCTTTAGTCTGGAAAAAAAGTGCCTGAGGGGTGATATAATTGAGACATACAAAATTATGTAGGGTGTGAATAAAATACCAGAACTAGGCCATCCACTCAAATTGAGGGTTGGGAGAGTGAGAACAGACAAAAGAAAATATTTTTCCCTAGCGTGTTGTTAGTCTGTGGAACTCCCTGACACAGGATGTGTTCATGGCATCTGGCCTGGATGCCTTCAAAAGGGGATGGGACAGATTCCTGGAGGAAAAGTCCAATACAGGTAACAAACCATGATGGAGATGTGTAATATCCGGGCTTAAAACCAGGGTACTTCAAGGGCCAGATGCAGGAGAGTGGTATCAGGAGACAGATATGTAGTCTCAGTGGTGGGTCCACTGAGAGATACAGGAAGCTGGACTAGATTGGCCCTTGGTCTGATCCAGCGTGGCTCTTCTCATGTTCTTATGAACTTATGTAAAAGAGATTAAGACATACACTTTTGAATTTTGAAATCATAACCTGCACTGGAGCTTTTCTATCACTTCCCAGAGCAGCTTTTACCCTTTTAGACATTTGTTTGTTTGTTTGTTTGTTTTTGTGTTCAGTTTAGTGCCCTGCCTGCAGAAGAGTCCTATTTTGTATTTTTCCCCATGAATTCCAGCCAAAATATATATTCGATTTATTTATTTTTGCCTCAGCCTAAGCTGGGCTTGATTCTGCAAAGAGGCAGTGTCCTGTGGCCCAGTTCCTGACACAGTCACAGTCATGGAATTGTGTAAAAACGAAGCAGTCCATAAACCTTTTGTTTGGAAATTAGCTTATAGTAAACCTAATATAAATGTCAATGGATCCTACTTTTTTTTAAAAAAAAACCATTCTTTATCCAGAGCACAAGATGAATTTGATGGGAAGTAAATCTAGGAGCTGCTTAGATGCGCTAAGCACATCCAATCTTGCTCGATTTCAGAAGCTAAGCAGGCTCGGCCCTGGCTAGTACTTGGATGGGCGACCACCAGGGAATACCAGGTGTTGTAGGCGCCTGGAGTAGGAACTGGCAAACCACTCCAGTATTTCTGCCAAGAAAACTCCATGGACATGTGGTCACAAAGAGTCGGACATGACTATAATGACACAACACACACAAATTCCTTCAACCTTTCCTTTTGTGTGTGTGGGGGGAGTGAATTTTAGACATGGTACCTGTGCAAACCCTGAAAGTTAAAAGTCTTTATTTTGGTAGGCTTCCCCTCCAATTTAAGGTCTACCATGCCTCTAGAGCTTATGGACAACTGTGCAACAACAATAAAATATATCCGCTTTTCTTTTCCACTATAAGGCTTACAGATTGTCTCAGATCTATAGCTCAAACTGTTCAGTTCACAATGGATTTGAGATACATTCCTAAGCTCAAAACTGGTACATAAATCAAATCATGGAACACTAAAATAAAACACATGCCATTATGCACAGCTATAGTCCACCAGCTACTTCACCATTCTGAAAAGCAGTAAAATCTTCTTTTCAATTGCCTCTGTCCAAACATTGGCTAGTGGGGAATATGACATAGACAGACATTACTTTAGAGGAGAAAGTATGTTTATCAACAGGTGTTGCAGAATACAGTTTCATGTTTCTGAAACGGCACATTTCTTATTTTCAGCAACAGCACCGAAATCCCATTACATGATGGGGCAGTTTGTCTCTTTATAAATGGTCTATATTTATCACTTTATCCTGACAAACCACCCATTAATGATATTACATCTTGATTAAAGGCTATGCTACAAAGAGCTGTCACCAATAACTGCAGTGTGTTGCTGCAACACTGCAAGGCAAGGACAGCCTTGTTCCAATCAGTGGTGAATGTGAGCTTCAAAAACCTTACTTCCCCCTCTTCCCTCCTTCCAGGTGGACCCATGCAATTACCTGAGTTCATCACTTTGGTGTTAAACTTGTTTTTCAACTCCACACCCCTGTGGTTTCCAGGAAACCAGTCAAACATGTGAGTTGGAATTGCAGGATGAATAGTTGCTAAGATGCTCCCTCCTCCCCTCCCCAGTTAACACTGTCCCCCAAGCATACATCATGCACAGCAGTGATCAACAGGGGCATCATGGTATGATCTCACATATATCACCCCAGAGTATGGTGTCCTGGTGCTTTAAAGCTGTGTACTGAGTAGTTTGGCTTTGATTGACCTCCCTCCTGCACCTGCTTTGCATGCTTCCATGCCATGTTCTGCTTTGTGTATTTGAAAAATAGAACCAATTAAAAAGCATCTGTGTGTCTGGATGAGTGGGTATATCTCTTGTGTCACATCCATTCTTCTTCCCTTTATAAGCATCGAACAACAGTCTAGTGCACTGTGACATTGCAATGGCATATTTAATTGACTGTTCCTTGCTCCTTTTGAGGATTCGTATGTGCATCCGTGGGCCAGTTTTCCGGGCTTCACAGATTCAAAAAATATTTGGGTCATTTGTTTTGTCTCTCTTTTTCAGGTTCACTAACCAGCAGATATCTGTGGCAGGGCTGAAATATCATGTTCCATCACTGTGCACTGTTGTTAGGATTTAGTATAACCATTCTTATGCTAAAACAGCAGGTCAGAAAGCTAAACGGCACAGTACAAAAAGGTGGGGGTCCTGTATTTCCTTTACCTCTCGCCAAGGTTGTGTTATTCAAATTCTGTTGTTTAGCATAGCAAATAACAGTAGGGTAGGTCTGTTAAATCGGTACAAGTTTTCGTACACCGACCTGTCCACAAGTCCCATTGATTCAAATTGGCTTACTTTGTGACTTATGTTAGCTTGTCAAGTCAAAGTGAGAGTAGACCCATTTGAGTCCAAGGAACTTAAGAGGGACTTGATTCTCTAAATCCCCATTGATCCAATGGGCTTACTCTAGTGAAAAATCTAAAGCATTAGGATTTGGGTCAATGTGTAATGCAATATTATCAGAAATAATTGTGTTTAGTGGGCAGAAAAACACCCAAGCAATGATATTGCATAAGACATTTAATTTCCAGGAATATGATCAAGGAGAAATGGTGAGAGACATTCATATTATGTCATTTGAGAAGCAAGTTTTGGGGCACTCAGTGTTACTGGTTGCTGTGTATTATTGGAAAGAAGAGATCCGGTAATAACCAGAGCTTGTGATGCTTATTTGTTCAAGACTACAGCTCATAAAATACCACAGCCACCAAGAAGTTGAAAATGGCAGTGCTTTTGACTAGTGATTCTTTATTCTATATATTGGTCTGATAAAGGATATCATTTTGTGTCACTCACTCCTGCTGAATCAGCAATGTTGTAAGTAGAGATGTGCATGAAACGAACAATTTTTCGTTTCCGTTTTTGTTTTTTTGTTTTGTTACATAACAAAATGACAAACGAATTTTGTCTCTAAAATGAAACGAAACAAACAGAAACACCGGAAATGTTGTCGTGCGTTTCATTTCTGTTACTGCAATATGAGTGAATTGCTTAAAATCCTTAAAAAATCACAAAAAATGAAATAAATGGTAACAAAATGGTAACGAAACAAACGAAAACGAAAATGAATTTTTTTCAAAAATTTGCGAAAAATGGAAACAAACCGAAACGGACCCTCCAAACAACAAACGACAAACGAAATGCAATTTTTTTGATTCGTGCCCAACTCTAGTTGTAAGATAAGGAATGGAAAATAATTATTTGGGTTTGATAGTTTTGGCAAAAGATTCAGTGTTCTGAATCTTGTTGCCTCAGGAACTCACATATTTGAGAAGCTTATGGTCCATTTCATGTAGAATTTGCACATTTTGAGAAACAACGTTCACATTTTAAAACATAGGAGACTAAAATTTGTACCTCTGTAAAATATGCACAAATGTGTAAATTAGGCAAAATCTGTACATAAATGTGCACTAGGGATGGGCCCCTTATGAAAAACAAGACACTGTTTTGTCGTTTTGTAAGCTTACGAAACCTTACAAATGAACAAAATTTATTTATTTATTTATTTATTTGTTATATTTATATCCCGCTTATCTACTTGGTACTCTAAGCGGCTTACCAAAAGGCTGCAAAACCAGAAAAATACAATAAATAATCAGACAGACAAACCTATAAACACCCTAGACACTGTTGAAACCAAATGACACCTTGACTAACGTGCAAATTAAGATGGCGGGAAAAAAAAGAGGTTTTAACTATCGCCAAAGGCCTCATGAAAAAGGTAGGTTTTCAGCGCCTTTCGGAAGGCCAGCAGGGACTCTGCAGAGCGCACTTCACTGGGGATGGAATTCTAGAGGCTGGGGGCCACCACAGAGAAAGCCCGGGTCCGAGTGCTCGTCCTCCGGGCTTCCCGAGGGGTGGCGACCCGAAGCAAGTGCGCAGAACGGGACGGGCATTGACCGCTGAGCGATACGCTCTGCCAGGTAGTCCGGTCCCAAGCCATGGAGGGTTTTATAAACTAAATCCAGGACCTTGAATCTAATCCGGGCTGCAACGGGCAACCAGTGCAAGCGGGCCAGGACTGGGGTGATGTGGTCGTTTTCTGGACCCGCTGCAAGCGCCGGAGAAGATTCAAGGGCAACCCCATGTAGAGCGCGTTACAGTAGTCCAGCCTCGAGATCACCAGAGCTTGGACCACTGTTCTCAAGGAGTTCGCGTCGAGGTATGGGCGGATCTGGACGATCCGACGGAGATGGAAATAGGCGGACCTGGTCACCGACGCCACCTGGTGCTCCATGGCAAGCGCCGGGTCCAGGAACACACCCAGATTCCGTACCCTCTCCGCGAGCTGGAGGGAGACTCCCCCCAGACAGGGAAGAGGGCCACCGTACCCCGACGGCAAGCTCCCGAAAACAGCGAACGGTGTGTCATCAAGAAATAAAATGAAACACCATTTTTTGTTTTGGAAGTGAAACAATTCGTCCTAGCTTCTTGATCCAGCCATCTTCAGAACAGGAGGTTTATTTTTTAAACTGATTGATTTGTTTTCCTTCCTTCCTGCGCCTCAGCTGTTTAGATAGCTTATCTCCAATCTTGATCTGCCTGAAGCTAGCCAGCCCAGGAGCTGAGGTGTTCTCTTTGCTGGCTGTGTCTGCAAGTTGATTTAAACTGATTTTCCTTTCCTTTTTAAGTAGGACAATGGAAGTTATTTTTAAAAATACTTTCTTTCCTTCCCTCACTGTGCTGATCAGCTGTTGAGTTTATCTCCCCAATCTCTCCATGGAGCAGCTAGGTATTAGGTTTCTAGCTGGTTTACAGAAGGTTCTTTGCTTGAAAGCAAATTGTTTGGAAGATTTGAGGGTCTTTGATTTAGGGTCCTGACTCCCTGTTAATTTTTTTTTAAAGGAAAGCTCCCAATTATTTATAGCCTTGCAAAATGTTTCATTTCATGATGAAATTTCTTTTTAAAAAATCCGTTACTAAATGAAACAAAACAAAATGAAGACTGAAAGGAAACAAAATGGAACATTATATTTCCATTTCATGCCCATCTCTAATGTGCACATTAAGGGAAATACAACATGTAAGAATTTCTAGGTAAAGCAAATAAAAACATATATTAAAACATTTAATGAACAAACCAAAACCACTCCTACTGAAGTCTCACAGTCCAGTAGAAATCAAGAAGTGGAAGAGAATACATGAATTTTCAGAGAAAATAGTATTTATGGCATCCTCATACAGGTTGTACAGTGTATAGAAGCATTACACTGGTACAGAATCTATTACACAGAGGGAGAAGTGGAATTAAATCTGTAGAGTCATGCTGGCAGATTCCACACATTTCAAATGTCCTCTCAATGAGCTTATACATATACTTACCTATTGTACATATGCAGTTTCTCTCAGGTCCCCTATAAAATGTTGGACACATATGTATTACTTGTATACAGGTTAGAGATGGGCATGAAACGAGCAATTTTTCATTTTTGTTTTCTTTTTTCATTTTGTTACGCAACAAAAACAAAATGATTTTTTTAAAAAACAAAATGAAAACAAAATGACCAAATTTGCTGTGTTTTTTGTTTTCATTGCAGCAGATGCATTGAACTAAAAAGAATGCTAACAAAACAGCAATTTTTTGTTTTTGTTTTCATTTTTTCATTTCATTACCTAATGAAACGAAAACAAATTTTTTTGCAAAAAAGTCACAAAAATGAAAACGAACCGAAACGGACCCCTAAATGACCAAACAACAAATGAAACACCATTTTTTTTGAGTCGTGCCCATCTCTAATACAGGTATATGCTAGCTCTTTCGTAAGCTCTAATAGTAAAGTAATATTGAACATATAGAGGAATCAAAGTCTGAAATCAGCCTCATTCTCCTTGTATGTATTTTGAGCACACACCAGTGGGAGATGCACATCATCTCCAGTGTATCAAATGTTACAAAAAAACCCCCACCCTATTAAGGAGCACAGAAAAGTGTGGGTGTATCTGTTGCAAAGAGCTATATGCTTTCCCAAAGATATCACAGCCATCATGGAGCCATTTCTTAATGCACTAATCTTCATGGCGACAACTAATCATTCATATAAAGCATTTTATAAGATTTGCAAAATGCATTAAAACTTTTATTATGTTTTTCATTGAACAACCTTGTGATTCAAGAAATTATAACAACAGCAAAAAAATTCAAATAGGATGCAATTAGATGTCTGTTTCAAGTTCACTCGGTTTCCCGGTTTCTCTCTCCCTGTAAGATCATTCTGACTAGTTTCTTCTACGTGGAGGGGAGAGGGGAAAATACACAGGAAAGTTCAGATGAATTTTTGTTTGTATTCCTTGTTTTTGTACTTTTTTAAAAAAATTATATTTATTAAAGTGAATATGAGTATAGAAAAAATACAAGAAAAATAAAAATACATTAAACTCAAAATGCACAATGCATTTAACATCAAGCACAGCCTCTACCCCAGGAATATAGTCATAATTTTTGCTTTATGCTCCGTTTCTGTTCAAAATCAAATCTTGTATTCTGGATATTATACACCTTTTTGTAGTAATTTTCTTTGGCCATCCGTTTTTAGTGAGGAGAAGGAGGACAAGAAAAATAACAAAGAGCAAGTAAAAAGTGTGTTGCTTATATACTTCCCTATAATGTCTATCATTCTTTGGGTGGTTTACAATTTCATCCTGCAGGCTATACTTTGTCCCCCCAACCCCCAACCCCAAAATGTATGCTCAATTTAGTGACTTCAGAAAGCTGGATGGTTGAGTAAAACTTGGAGATGGGTATCTGGAATTGAACACATGCCATTATAGAGCTCATTTGACTGCAGTACTGCAGGTTAACCACTCCAGCACAAGAAACAAGAAGAAATTTCCCTGATGTACTATGACAGTTTTTCCTGCATACGTCTATTTTTTTACACTTTTTTGTGCGCTCTTTGTTAAGATGTATGCTTTTTTGTATGTTGTTGAGTTGCAATCTGAATCAGAAAAGAGTGGGTGTAAATAAATAATTGTGTTCCAGTTTAGTGCTATACACTTGAGAGGTAAGAACTCTGTAAGATCATTTAATCACCGAAATCCTGTGTGAACTGATAATGTCATCAGTGGTAGGTTGTTTTGGTTTTGATTTTGGCAATTAAATATCTGATTTCACACCTTTTATGTTCCAAGGGTTCTGTGGAAATCCTTTCACCACCGGGAAAAAGCTGGCCATAGGATGAGAGGGGAAAAAAATCTGTAATTACCGAAAATCACTGCCAACGAATTGTCTTCAAAGACTTAATTTTTCTATTCTCTGCCTCCTGACAATAAAAAGGATTCCAGAGGTGCCTTGGGACCTTTGAAGGAGAAACTGGAAGCATTTAATTTCTAATTTGCTGCTGATATCTTCAGTCACATGTGCAGCAACAGGATGTCAGACAATAATTTTTATGGAATGCCTTTATTTTCCCTATTTATATACCGTGCCATCTGACCAAGGTCACTCTGGGCGGTTTACAGAAATTTAAACATAAACAATACAATAAATGGCACAATTAAACAAAACACAGTACATAACCAAATATAAAATGGATCAATCAATCTTAATTAGAGGAAATATTTAAAAAATAATTCAAGTGCATATAAAAATGGGCAGAGACGGATTAGTGCAGGCATGCCCAAACTTCCGGCCCTCCAAATGTTCTGGACCGCAACTCCCACAGTCCTTTGCTATTTGCAATCTAAGCTGAGAATTCTGGGAGTTGTGGTCCAAAACATCTGGAGGACCGAAGTTTGGGCATGCCTGGATTAGGGCATACAGGTTTTAACCTGCTTTTTTGTAGTGTGGGGGCCAAACCAGTCTTAGAGGGCAGTTGATTCCATAAGTGGGGTGTGGCCACTGAGAAAGCCCTATTTCTGGTAGTGGTTCTCCAGGCTTCTCTTGGGGTTGGCACCTCAAATGGCCCATCTGAGAGAGTTACAGGAAGTATTTTGTGATAGGAGCTTTTCTGACAACTATTGAGGCCCCAAAAAGTTTAGGGCTTTGTATATCATATGAAAAAAACACTGTAACCCCAGAAAATTACTTACTTGCTTAGAATTACAGTGGTACCTTGTATAAAGGAATTAATGAGTTCCAAATGAAATTATGTTAAACAAAATTTCCTTTATACAAATTTCCCATAATAATGCTGTTGTAGAAGTGGATCTTGAGTGCAACAGAGATCAATGGTGAAGCCCCAGAAAATGGTAGTTTCCCATCGTTGTCATAGAAAGAAAAGGGCAGCCTGAGGGTCTCAACTTAAAGCACCAAAGCCTTTCCAAAGTACTACATTGAAGCCTATGGCAAGAGTTATTAGTCTCTCCCTCAGCAGCTAGCTAAGGAGAATGTGGGGCAATGAGTAAAGGAGGGATATCAGCAAGAAAGAAGGAGGGAAGTAGAATGAGAAAAAACAGGCATGTTCCTGCTCACTTTGGTTTTTGGCTCTGCCAGTGCTCGCTCTAGTCTTGCCCACCGTTCCATGGAGTTGCTGACAGATTAAAGGTAAAGGTAAAGATTCCCCCTTCATTTGTTTGCTAGTTATGTCCAAATTTAGGGGTGGTGCTCATCTCCATTTCCAAGGCAAAGAGCCAGTGTTATGCAAGTCCATGGCCATGTGGCTGGCATGGCTGCAATGAAACACTGTTTTACCTTTCTGCTTTTTATGGCGGTGCCTATTTATCTACTTGCATTTACATGCTTTCTAACTGCTAGGTTGGCAAGAGCTGGGGTTAACAGTGGGAGCTCACTCTGCTGCACGGCACCCAGGATTCGAGCTGCCGACTTGGCAGCCAACATTTCAGCGCTCTAGCCTGCTGACCCACCACACCCTAATCCTGACAGATTAGCCTACATGCAGATGCAATTACTTTAACTTTCTCTGTCTCACACAGGGTTAAAATCCAACGAGAAAGCATGATACAATGTCATCTTTCCTGCTTCATGCTGCTGGCCAATCAGAGAGGGAGGTGGGATGATGCCTGTCCCTGTACAGCTCCTGACTGGCCAGCATCACAGATCTAGCACAGATGACATCGCAGCATGCTTTCTCAGTGAATTTTAAACCTGCGCATGACAGAGAAAGGTAAAACAATTGGACCACCTGGGCTCGCGTGGTTTGTTTCGTAACCTACTGGTTCTGAAACAAAATGCCCATCCCTACTTACCACATAAACTTCATATGTAGATAATGTCCACTCTACTTACTGGATGCCAAGGTGTGAAGCTGTGTAACATGCAGAACATGTCATCTTTCCATTTGAATATTAAGGCAAGCATTTGTTTTTAAATTGCCTAGCATGAACTCAGTTCAAGCTGCTAGTTTTGACTAATAAGGCCCTGAACAATTTGGAATCATGAGGACCACTTACATCTATGTGAACCTGTCGGGGAATCAAGTTCTGCATCACAGCGGTTGTTGCTGCTGAACTCACCTGTAAGATCTATCTGCTCTCTCTCTCTCTCTCTCTCTCTCTCTCTCTCTCTCTCTCTCTCTCTCTCTCTCTCTCTGTGTGTGTGTGTGTGTGTGTGTGTGTGTGTGTGTGTGTGTGTGTGTGTTTTGTGACTGACTCTTTGTGACTCCATGTCCATGGAGTTTTCTTGGCAAGAATACTGGAGTGGTTTGCCCGTTCCTATTCCAGGTGCCTACAGCACCTGGTATTCCCTGGTGGTCACCCATCCAAGTGCTAGCCAGGGCCGGCCCTGCTTAGTTCTGAAATCAGGTGAGATTGGATGTGCTTATGGCATCTAGGTGGCTGTCTGGTCAATAGGCACAAATTTCACTATCATGGCTTTAAAACTTGGCTCAGGAGGTACTAGTCTATGTTTTCTAATGACTGCATTTGCTTATTAAGTAATCTGCTTAAAGAGATTTTATCCTGCTATAATTTGTTTGATCATTGATTTTTAATTTGAATTGGTTTTTTAAAAAAACCATTTTACAGTGTGCACTACCATAAAGGGATTTGTTCTGAGAAACCAAGTATACAAACAAAAATGGCCCAGGATTACAACTGTGGTAAGGAGATACATTATGTTTACCCCATTCCCATATCACAACATTCTTCTGTGAGAAGAGTGAGGATTGTGGGAGATTTTTTGTCCCTCCTTTTCTTTAGTAAGGATGATTCTTTGCACAAAGATTAAACAATGACAAGCATTGTATGATTTGCTTGCCTCTTTCTCATGTTCAGGGAATATTAAGGAGGATTTCTACATCAAAAGGTGTTTATTAAATGAAGAGTTGTAAAGAGAGAGAATTTAGCTGAAGCAGGAGTCTGTACCTCCTTGGGGTAGAAAAAATGCTCAGCATTGCTTTGTGAGTTTCACACACAGAAAGAACTTACAACAATCTGTCAGGCACTACAAAACAGTAGACAGCAATATGTGATGCTTCATTCAACATGCCATGCACAGGATATGCACTGCTGGCATGCTAGAGCCATATTTTCCAAGAGGCCAAGAGTGAAAGCATCAGTCCAAAAATAATTTGCTATCAAGGCTTGGATTCTGTGAGTACTGGCTGAAGAAAAAATTTGGAACAACCATCACCAGTGTCTCCTGTCAAGGACAAGCCTGTGCTTTGCTAGGCCCATCTAACTTGAAAGATAGCTCTATAGGACAGAGAGAAATGGATAAGCACTTATGGCCATAGTACTCACTAAAACATTTTCATGTCAATGTAGTGAGGGAACATATGTGTGCAGAAACAGACTTCTGTCTATATAGGTTGAAGAACTGCAAAATCTGTTAGTCCCAACCAGAGGCCATACAGTTTCTATCTGAAGGCTTTAAGCTTGGTTTTAGGATCCCAGTTGTAGGGGATAGGCTTGGGTTTAGGGCAAGGAATTTGAGTTCATTGAAGGGGAAGGAGCCTCTGGTTGGATAGAAAATTAATAAGGAGGTGCAGGAGGGGAGGGTTCTGGGCCTCTTTTCTGACCCACTGGTTGACAATTTATGGGTTTCACCATTGGGTCTTGTCCCTTAGAAGGGGTCAGATGAATTCCAACTAATAAACCTCTTATCCTTTCCCGAAGTGGGATGCCACAAGATCTTTGTACAGTTCACTGTACTTCTTTTGATGAGACAGTTAGGATGGTTAAGGCATGTGGTACAGGGACAGAGCTGGCAAAGTGTGGTATAAAGTCAGCATTTTGTCTGCTGCCTACCCACCCTGATGACTTTGAGTTGCTAGGTTTTGAGTTCAAGGGTTATTTTTATATGGACCGAGCACTTCCATTTGGCTGTTTTGTGTCATGTGTAGCATTTGAATGCTTTAGCTCTTTCCTAGATTGGAAATTGCAGTGTACAGTCAGCTTGGCAAGTGTGGTGCACTATTTAGGTGACTTTTTATTTTGTGGGAGGGTAGTGTCCAGTCAATGCCAGTTCCTACTGAGAACATTTCAGGAGCTTGCATCAGAGCTCGGCGTGCCACTGGTGGAAGAAAAAACAGAGGGTCACGTTACTACCTTCACATTCCTGGAGATTGAACTTAATACATGACAACAATCTTGCCACCTCCTGCCAGGTAAGCTAGCTGACTTGAGAGGCCAGGTGTGAGTGATGTGAGGATGTAAGTGAGACACCCTAAGGGAATTGCAGGAGCTCATCGGGCATCTTAATTTTGCATGCAAGATGGTGGCCCCGGCATGACCCTTTTAAAGGCACCTCTGTTTAGCCATGAGAGGGTTGCGTAGGCTGTATCAGAGGGTAAAGATATCTTTGGGGATTTGGAAGGATCTAGATGTGTGGCTACAATTACTGGATCTTTTTGGAGAAGCAATGTGCACTTCAAGGCTGATTTTTAGGTCCACACTGATGCCACTGGATCCCTGGGCTTTGGTATTTATTTTGGGGGCCAATTGTGTGCAGGCACTTGGCTAGATAACTGGAAAGCAAGGGGCATCACCAGAGACCTGTTTTTGTTTTTTTGGGAATTTTTTCTAATTGTTGGAGCACTCTGGTTTTAGGCAGAGACATGCTGGTGTGACAACCAGGTGGTCATGCACATTATCGATAACATGACATCCAGGTCAGAGAGGGTGATGGAGTTAGTCAGGGCCTTTACGCTTCATTGCTTGCAATTTAACATTGTAATGAGAGCTAGGCATATTCCCAGTCTGAGCAATAACATTGCTGACACTCTTTCATGCCAACAGATCAACCGGTTCATGGCCTTAGCCCCAGAAACATGTGCACAGGCAGAAACCCTACCAGCAGAGGTGTGGACAATTGTCGAAGCGAAGCTGAGAGGGCAATAGGCCTAGCCCTCACCCCAATAACACACAGAAGCTACAAGCTGGCAGTCAGGGACTTTGATGAGTTCTGGTACTGCCTGGGTTGGGCAGGCGGAGTAACTCCTTCAGTAGAAGATCTGCAAGAATACATGATACACTTGTACCGTAAGGGTCTTGCACCTAGTTCAATACAGGGCAAGCTTTCTGTCCTGGCCGTTCATGCCAGAATTTCAGGGCAAATAGACAACATGACTGAGTATAGCCTGAGGAAAATGCTGGATGATTGGTCAAAGGAGAAAGGGCTTAGAGCCAACAATCGAGCCCCAATAACACCGGATATGCTAGTTAAATTAAGTCAGACATTGGAGGGCTTGTGTAGATATAGGTAGAGAAGGTACTATTTAGAGCCACTACCCTTATCACCTTCTTTGGGGCATTGAGGGTTAGCGAACTGGTGGCATAAGGGAAGGGTGATCAGTCCAAGGTGGAGTTGCAATGATCGACCACGGTATCCTGTTGGACCGGCTCTCCAAGGTCGGAATCGGAGGAACTGCTCGCAGTTGGCTCCGATCCTTCCTGGAGGGCCGTCCACAGTACGTACAGCATGGGGGGAGTTGTCGGCTCCTTGGATACTCTCTTGTGGGGTTCCACAGGGGTCGTCGCTGTCCCCCATGCTGTTTAACATCTACGTAAGACCGCTGGCTGGGGTCATTAGGAGATTTGGAGTCTGCTGTCACCAGTATGCTGATGACACGCAGCTCTATCTCTCCTTTTCCACCTCTGCAGTGGAAGCTGTGAGGACCCTTGATGAGTGCCTGGACGCCGTCCTGACCTGGACCGGGGCGAACAGGCTTAAGCTCAACCCCGAGAAGACGGAGGTTATGTTCTTTGGGAGTTCACCATCTGGGTACGGTGGCCCTCTTCCGCAGCTGGGGGGGGGGTTACCCTCCAGCCTGTGGAGAGGGTGCGGAATCTGGGCATGGTCCTGGACCCGGCGCTGACCATGGAGGCTCAGGTGGCATCGGTGACCAGGGCCGCTTATTTCCATCTTCGTCAGATCGCCCAGATCCGCACGTACCTGGATGTTGACTCTCTGAGAACAGTGGTCCAGGCACTGGTGATCTCGAGGCTGGACTACTGTAACGCGCTCTACATGGGGCTGCCCTTGACTCTTCTCCGGCGTCTGCAGCGGGTACAGAATGCGGCGGCCAGGCTGGTGGCTGGTGTGCATCGTTATGACCATATCACCCCAGTCCTGGCTCGCCTGCACTGGTTGCCCGTTGCAGCCCGGATTAGATTCAAGGTCTTGGTTTTAATTTATAAAACCCTCCATGGCTTGGGACCGGACTAGCTGACAGAGCATATCGTCCAGCGATCCACCTCGGCCCGTCCAGTTCGGCAGGTGCGAGCGCACTCGCTTCGGGTTGCCACCCCTCGAGAGGCCCGGAAGACGGTTACCCGGAACTGGGCCTTCTCTGTGGCAGCCCCGTCCATATGGAATTCCATCCCTAGCGAAGTGCGCTCTGCAGAGTCCCTGCAGGCCTTTCGAAAATCTTTAAAAACCTTTCTATTTCAAGAGGCCTTTGGCGAATCTTAATTTTTCTTTTTTAATTTTTTCTTCTTATTTTCCCACCCCCCGCCATCATCACCATCTTTATTATTGCTTGCTGATTACCAATGCCTCCAATCTTAATTGGTAGGATCGATGTCCTGATGCGCTGGGATGCACTTGGAGGCACCAGGATTTTATATTTTATACGTGTTTTAAATTATTATATTGGATTTTGTTGAACTCTGCTATGCTTTGTTCGCCGCTTAGAGTCCTAGTTGGAGATAAGCGGGATATAAATATAACAATAAATAAATAAATAAATAAATAAATAAATAAATAAATAAATAAATAAATAAATAAATAAATTAGCCAGGGCAGGCTGTTGGTGTGCATTAGGTGGTCCAAGACTGACCAGTGAGATAAGCGAACAGAATTAGTGTTAGGACTGCCGCACTGGGATACGGCTCTGAACATATCATGAGCATCGGAGGTGGACCTCTACGTGCTATAAAGTGTATGTTCAAAAGCTGCCTAAATAAAACCTAGCTGTTTTCTTGTTTTTGTTTGTTTCAGAGTTGTGATCGGATGGTGGAAGGAGGCAGATCCTGTTGATTGGGCACAGCTTTGTCTACTGGGCTGCCTGATATTCTTGCAGCTCATTGTGGGGATTGAACCTGGGCTTGGGGGCAGAGGCCTCTTTGGTTTGGCAAGGAAAGTGGGGGATGCACTGGAGGGAGTTCCTGGGTGCAGCGTGGCTGAATACGATGGGTTGTGTTCTGGACGCAATGGTGGTGTATCTCGGGGAAAATGATTTGGGATTAATGCTGGGAAAGGCTTTGGTCCTTCAGGATCTGTCCTCAGTTCAGGAGCAATTCCCTCAAATTAAAATAGTTTGGTCCACAATGATACAGAGATTGGTTTGGAGGGCTGATTGTGACCCTCACCTCTTAAACAGGGTGAGGGCACGCATGAATCGATAGGTTTGCCGGGCTGCATGTGCCATAGGAGGAGCAGTGATTGGACATTCCAACATTAACCCTCACTGGCCTGAGCTATTTCGAGACAATGGGGTACACCTGTTGCAGTTGGGTTTGGAGTTATTTTTAGCTGACTTTCACTGGGGACTGCTGGCTGAAGTTATCGGCTGGTGGAGGGGGGAAGCAAGGAGCACAGCCAGGCTGACTCTCTTGCTGTGGCAGGTAATGCGGGGGGGGGGCAGATGTCTGTGAGTCCTCACTTTATGCTTTTCCAGCCCATCCAATCTTACTACACTGTGGATTGGGAGATCCAGTGTCCTGGAAAGGATGCAGTGGGAAACCCTTCCAGGTCAAGGGCCATTAAGGTTTGGGAGCTTGGACACATGGCTGTGTGTGTTATGAGCATTGTCGGCCCCTTAGAAGTAACCATGGAGGGTTCGAAAGGGGGCAGGGGACTCACCCAGCTTGAAGCATCACAGTTGGGGAGATCAGTGGATGACCTCACTATCCTAGCCACTCCCCCACACTATAGCAGTCCTTGTTCATGGTTTAGAGTTACATGTTGGTTTTAAATCAAGTGTGGCCCGAGTTATTCCATTACCTTTGTCTTCTCTCCTTATTCCGGGGTAGGGGGCCAAATGTTCTTGTTTGTGCAATGCATCTGTGGTTTTGGATGCCTTTAAAAATATTATCAGTCCATGCTATATTTTATTTAGGTTAGACTTTTATTTGTGAGTATTTACACACAGAATCCATGATGAGGTACTATTAAGCTTTTATAGCAGTGACTACTGGAGAATTCCATTACTCACCAAGACACCAAAGGTCTTGACACTGAAGTGGCTAATAATCCTCAGTAGCAAACCACATCATCACGTAGCTTCTCAATGGTATACATATTCTTATTTTTTAAAAGGTTTATGTGGTAATTCTTTGTCTCTGCTGGTTTTCTTCCATTTCAAATCTTACTTTACCTTGGAAGCAGCCACACCGCATGAGTGTGAGACTGGATTAACTGTGTTTCCAATAGCACAAAGGAAAAAATTCATTCATTCAGTAGTTTCATTTTTTTCCATGGCAAAAGAAAAGCAAGAAAGCTATATGCTCAGCTGTACAATATGAATAGTAGAGCGGTAAGGTCATCCACACTGGCCTCCTAATGATCCTTACAAGTGCTCAGCCAAGAAAATGTGTGAATCAGTACACACACACACACACACACACACACACACACACACACACACACACACACAGAGAGAGAGAGAGAGAGAGAGAGAGAGAGAGGGAGGGAGAGAGAGAGAGAGAGAGAGAGAGAGAGAACTTGGAAAACTTCCTTTTCATGAACACAATTCCAGGAAATCTCCATTGATCATGGAGCTGTAGTCTCCTGCTTCTAACTCGTCTCTGGCCAACCAGGAGCCTTGTGCTTCAAAGAGCCAATAGAGATGATGGTTGTAAGTAGGAGGGAGGGGCCCACACCATGCAGCTCTTTGTTTGAATCAGCCTGTTTAGTCCAGCACCAACGGACCATGCTGCTCTGTGCCTTCCATGAAGAAAACCTGGCATCCATCTTGCCAGATGAACTTTTAAGAACTCTCTCCTGGCAAATTACATCCCTTGCCATGTTTGGACTTTTATAACCACTTTGAAAAGGAGAGCTTGTGTTCTCGAAAGCTCAGCAACTTTTTTTTATTTTTCTACTAGCAACCTATGAAGGTATCACCTGTAGTCTAGTTTTGACTTTGTCTAAAATCAGAAAGAGTGAAAATCATCCCCTCCTCTAAGTGGGAGGAGGATCAGGTAGCTGGAAACCACGCCCTAGGATAACTGGGCATGTTTAGCCTAGAGAAAAGACTGAGGGGTGATATGTTAGCACTTTTCAAATATTTGAAGGGCTGTAATGCAGAGGAAGGAAAAGATCTGTTCTCAGTCCTCTCAGAATGCAGGACACACAACAATGGGCTCAAGTTACAAGAACCCAGATTTTGGCTGAATATCAGTAAAAACATCCTAACTGTTATAGCAGTATAGCAAGGGGGTCAATTATCTCAAGAGTTGGCAAGGGCTCCAACACTGGTGGTATTCAAGAGAAATTTGGACAACCACCTGCCAGATATCATTTTATTTGTATTAATGCATGGAGCAGTGGGTAGGACTTGATGGCCATATAGGATCCTTCCAGCTTCACCAGTCTGATTCTCTTAAAAAAGTAACCTCACCTGAGAATTGCAAAAGGATGTGTCTAAACTGGACACTGTGGCATGCTCCTTCTCCCATGTCTGAGTGTGCATATTTGTCACTGACTAGTTCAATGGCAATAATAGTCCATATTTCAGACACAGCGACAATGAAATAGTTAACTTTTGAGTTTCTGTTATAGGAAAGATGGGGAAAAGCGCTTTTTGGAGAACTCCCAGAATCCACTTCTCACCACTATCCAGCCACCTATGGTTGCTGAGGGACTTAGGTAACTATAGTCCAAAAAGTTCTCTCTTCCAAAGTCTAGATAGGAATACATAGAATATCATAAAACATATTGCTGCTATGTACAATAAAGCTACCCTTTCATCTGGAAGAAAATAACTATCTTACATTGGCTTGTACTTGACTTTTGAAAATGTACTCTTGGCTTCCCTTCCCCCTCCTCCCCTCTCCCCTTCAGCTTTAATATATATGTTTGTCTGGTTTTAGACTGGGTTATTTGAATGTCAAACCTTCAATAACACTTTAATAGAGGTGTCCATTAACCCGTGCTAAATTACAGTAGAACATCTCTAGAAATCCATATGACATCTACATGAATACCAAATGAATTCATTAGGATCCACGCTATTATAATGAATAACAAATGAAATCCCCACACAGATGGGAATGTCTCTCTTGCAAAATGACTTTTTCTCCAGAACAGCTTGTCATTCCATCCTCTCTTTAATCCCATTCATGAGAGGTGGCAGTCCACCCTTTGTTTGGCTAAACAAGTGACACCAGTCATCACTTAGTTCCTGGATGATACAGTAAGACTCAAACACAGTTGTCATGTGCTCCATCCATAGGACTGCTAAATGCATCTGTGATGAGACACACAAATTCCAGCAGAGGTGATTTTGTTTTTGTCCTTGGACCGTGGGATATCCTACATTATTTAATATAACATCTTTCTATTAAAAACACTTCCCAGTCTCTTCTCTCCCCTATTAAAAGGGAAAGAGATAAAAATTTATAGAGTACATCAGTCCTTACAGTAAGATGTCTCTTCTCATGCATAATTTATGAAACAATTTACCAATGATACATTTTCCACACTAAGATGAAGGGGAAAAAAAGGAAAACCTATCATGTAAAAGGCCTTCTCCAGAAAAGACACAGGGAGTCAGGGACATTTTTGAGGGTGGGATCTAACTAAAGAGTTGGGTTCCCATTACTGTTCAAAGACATGAAGAAAAATGGCAGGTAGCTGGCATTGATTTGCATCACCAGTTATACCACAGATCTGCCATGTTTTGTTTCCTAATATGGGTGCCATTTTTTTTAACCTAGCGCCGACCAGCTGGCCTGCAGGGAGCCCAGCTGGCACTATATTTTTAGTCTAGTGCCAACCAGCTGATTATTTTTATTATTTATTTTGACAAGCACCAAGATCAAAACAAATAATAAACAAATTGAAATGAAACAAAATGAAAATTTCCATTTCATTTCATTTCATTTTTTAAAAAGGCACTTTTTCATTTCATTCTGTAATTGTAATTCTGTGATTTTTGTTTCATTCTGTAATTTCCATGTGTTGATTTTTTTTATTTTGTGCCCATCTCTATATGCAATACATATTGATTTATTTAAATTATCCTTCAAAGGATTTGAGGTTTCATATAGCTGAGTTATACACCCTAGAATTAGTCCAGTCTAGGAAATTGCCCTTTAGCAACTGGGTTGGAGAAACCAAATCTTCACCCAAGTTGGGTGGATTGTTGAGGAAAGTCAGAAAAATCTTCTCTGGAGGTTTTGTGTCTCTGGATACCCAGGAGAAAATTCCTGGGGGGGCCTGTTTGGGGATGCATGACTCAAACATCTTCACCAAACGTGGAGGAATTGTAAAGGAGAAGCAAGGGAAGCTTCCTTGAACATTTGTTGTCTCTAGGTGCCGGGTGGAGGGTGAGCATTTTATAGCCCATCAAATTGACAAATCACAAATTGCTAAAAATTCTTCAATTTGCATTTTTATTCATTTCTGATTAATACAAAGTAGAAATGGGCATGAACCCTAACCCTAACCCTAACCCTAACCCTAATGAAATATGAAATGCTGTTTCATTGTTTTGTTATGTAATGAAATGGTAGGATGTGTTTCATTAGGAAATGAAATGAAAAACATTTTCTCCTCTAGGAATGAAATGATTCATCCTAGAGGAACCAAAATTGCAGGGGACCTTCTTCAAGCTCTTCCCAATAAGCCTCTCAAATTTGGAGAGGTTTGGGCTTCAGGGGGCTGAGTTATTAAACTCCAAATGTGGTCCCCCTAGGAGAAAATCATTCTAGTTGAGATGGGAAGCCGCTAATAGCCCCCCACAGTCGAGCAATTAGAATCAGTTAGAATGATTTGCCTCATGTGCCTGTTAGAACTGCCAAGCAACTAAGTTCAACTCCCTTCTCTCCATCTTCTTATCTGGCTAAGAATGCTTTGTGTTCACACAATCCCTCTTCACAACCAGAATGGTTGGAAAGTGGTAGTGACATTCTTGCCCTGGATGGCAGTTGGCACCTACTAATAAGCAAAGCCCCGCTTTTATCCTTCTTGTTCAGATCATCCCACCATCATGTGTTCCCATGACCCATTTTGATGTCAGCATCAGCAGAGCAATTGGAATTGCCTTGGACCAATTTGCTTTGCCATGGAATTTGTTTAACCACTCCATCTGCCCATTACTCTTATAAACTTTTGGCCCACTGGTGCTGATTTTTGTTCAGGATTCAGTTGAACTGGAAGCTGATCATTGTTCCAGAACATGAAGTGTTGCCTATGCATGCAAAATACATATTCACCTAGTGAAAAGGGCAGGCAGGTTAGAGATTTCAAGGCTAGGAGGACCTGGGGCAATGGAGTGGGCTTTTGTGATACCACATGGGATAAGTCATTTTTAATACCTACAACTAGAGATGGGCACGAAACGAGCAATTTTTCATTTTTGTTTTCATTTTTTCATTTTGTTACGTAACGAAATGAAAAATGAATTTTGTCTCCAAAATGAAACGAAACGAACCAAAACAACAGAAATTTTGTCGTGCATTTCGTTTTCATTGCGGCAAATACATTGAACTGTAATGAATGCTAATGAAACAGCAATTTTTCGTTTTTGTTTTTGTTTTTTCATTTTGTTACGTAATGAAATGAAAATGATTTTTTTGCAAAAAAATCACGAAAAACAAAAATGAACCGAAATGGACCCCCTGAACGACAAACGACAAACGAAACACCATTTTTTGAGTCGTGCCCATCTCTACCTACAACATAACAAAATAATATAGTGTGTATTTATGTATGTAAGTAGGACAGGCAGACAATCTGAACTTCTTGTGTTGTCTTGTAAATGGTGGAGCATACATACAAATGCCTTCACATTGAGCCAATGAGGCCTGGCATGAGTTTGAAATAGGGAAGAAACAAGTGCCTGATGATTATGTAAACACACATAAGAAAATAAGGTTTCTCTTTTTCTAGTATAGCTTCCTCTGAGATTTTGGTCCTCTCTTGGGAACTGCAGTAAGGATACTAATTCTTTGAGACTCCAGGCAGTGCCCTGATACTGGGCAATCATAGACTTTTTCCATGTGCTGATAAAACTGCAGGGGAACATAGCCTCAACAAATTGTCTTACAATATCAACAAGTGATCTTTGAGTCTTAGACTAACATGATATGTGAGCTGGCTACCCTGAGTAAGAGTTCAAAACTCGCAGGGAAGTTTTAAGAAATGCAAATTGTACATGTCAGTTAAACCAATGCATTTGGCTTTGGAATTGCTGAATACTGCTGGTGAGACGCTCTAAACAGAAGATGGGGTAATTCCATGGTCTGTTTTGCAACATTCCATTTGGTTCGCTCAACTCCCAGATTTGAGTGTAACCCCAAACTCCCAGGCTATTATTAAACTTTCCACTGTGTAATCCTGGCTTTGCAATCACTTGACCCTCCAAGTCCTATGGAACTGGTTCCATAATAATCTATTTGTTATAAATTAGCAGCTACAAAAGTTTAACTCCTGAGATGACGTACAGACTTTGATTTGGTGAAGAGCGGACGGTATCTGCCCTTGGAAAAATGAGCAATACAGGCTCTGCTTTCCCCTCACATCCTGTCAGATAACACATGAGAGATGGTTAATAATAAATTAAAAACATTGCAGCCACAGGGAAACTGCAACATTCACTCCCCCCACACACCTCCTCCTCTCTTTTGCTTTTTCTACCCCATGGGCTTAATCAGCATCAAAGAGTAACAAATCCAATAAAATGTTTCCCTGAGCCAGGAACCAGACTGAACTGGATACTCTCTTTCTTTCTCTCTCTCTGACTGCCAGCCCATTTTCAAAACAGCTGACAGTTGAGGTGAAAATAGGAAAGAGAGGGGGAGGAAAAAGATGGGGGACGGGGAAATCAGAGTGGAGTCTTGTTCTCCCCCTCCTTAATCAACTCATTAGTTTCTCATCGGGTGTTGGCAAACTTTAATCATCTCCTTGCTTTTCAGATTGTCAGTAGGAAAGGCGCCTTCTCCCATCTTTGCTTTCACCTCACCATGATCAGAAAAGAACTTGTGTAATAATAATGGACTTCTATCCCCCTCTTCTTTGTCCTTCACAGTTTTTTAAAAGAAACCCAAGCAAAAATGAGGTTTGGTAACAAACATTGTTCTATCTCTTTGCCAACCAGGTGGGTCCCCCAGCCTAAGAAACAATGGTTAGAGATTGGCCCAAGTAGGATATGCCAGAAAAGTTCGACTAGGGAGTATACTGTGGACATGATATTTAGATGAAGAGGGGGCTTAGGAAAGTAGAAGCCAGTTGCGTACACCAGTTGTTTTCCCATAATGTGGGCCTGTTACAGTTATGCAAAGGCAACCAAGTATTTGCACATCTATGAGCAAAACATAACCGCCTCCCCCAAAAAGGGGGGGGGGAGAAAATTTTGCATATAATTTGCATATGTCAGCATTGGTCCATAGGTAAAATTTTAGAAACAATCATTATTTATGCCATCCTGTTAATCAAAGGGGCTTTTGCAAACCAGGTACTAGTCATTCAAACAGATGAAAACATCTGCTCTTTTTCAGTTGTGTTTAATTCTGCCTTTCATAACAGCAACAACAACAACAACAGCAACAGCAACAACAACAACAACAGCAGCAACACACACACACACACACACACACACACACACACACACACACACACACACACACACACACAGAAGCCCCTTTGAAGAACAGAGCCCTTCTTGAAATTGGTCCATGAATTCAGACTATATCCTGCTGTCCTCTGCTGCCCCATGCTCCATGAATATTAGTGTTAAGAGAGCCAGTTTTCTTTCCCTAAGACCTCTATGGGTTGGATGACATCAAGATCACCACAGCCATTCCCCAACCTAGTTCTTTTAAACCTTCCTTTATTGAGGATAATGCAGAAAGAGCAAAACCATATGGCCGCCTGTATCCACAAACCAACATGGACTGGAGGGTCCATCCTGTAGATCATGTTTGTGTTGGGATGTTGATTTTTCTCCTCCTTCCCCACATGGAGAAAGATGGGGAGTAAAGTTTTCTTAAAGTCCAGTTCTGGAACCAACTGGTCTTTAGAAGTGTTGTCTGGGACCAGAATACTTTTTCTTTGCCATCTTTGCTCAGAGTAAGGAAGGACTTCTGACTATAACGAGGTAGGACTGCCCAGTCTTAGAAAGACACAACTCACTTGTACCACAAGAACTCATACCCTTCTTCCAATTTTAGTCCTAAATGCTCTGAGATGAGTGAGACCTGAAAAACCATAACAGAAGGTAACAGGGCTTTGAGGACAGAGAGGTCTTAGCAATAAACAAGACTTTTGTGTGGTAAACATAGGAATGCTTATGCATCCATAATTAGACATGGGCACGACTCGGCGAAATTGTCGTTTCCGTTTTTGGTTATCGTTTCCGTTACATAACGGAAATGGTAACAATAATTAAGCCGTCAGAACTCGAACTCGAACCGAAAAAAGAAAAATTTGGTCGGGTTTTTCGTTTCTGTTTGTGGCATCGCGGCGATCGCACGATGAGAAGCACAGAAAAAGTTTTTAAAAGTTTTTTTTAAAAAACCCGACTCCCGTCCAAAAAAGCAGGCGAAAGTATGCCTGCCTGAGGCTTTGCCACCTACCAGAGGGGTGGTTTCTGGGGGATCCCTGGCCTTTCCCCCCT
This sequence comes from Phrynocephalus forsythii, assembly GCA_029282475.1. Lineage (NCBI taxonomy): Eukaryota > Metazoa > Chordata > Lepidosauria > Squamata > Agamidae > Phrynocephalus > Phrynocephalus forsythii. Next base: position 98,891,256 of record JAPFRF010000005.1, read on the forward strand.
CTTCTCCTGTCCTGGGCTGCTTGCACCAGGCTGGGGAGGGTCATCCTCGTCGTTTGTCTCGCTGCATGCCATGCGGTGGGGGGAATCCAAAATGGTGACCGCAATTTTTCTTTTGAAATTGTGGTCAAAAAACATACCAAATCACCACAGAAACATGTGAAATTTATTTATTTTAAATGCCTGAAATTTTATAGTAGCAGCAGTGGGTTTTTTATAGCAATAAAATGTCGTATTGATTTTATTTTATTTTATTTTATTTTTTTATTTTTTTAGACCTGCCCATTTGGGCTGGGCATGGGATGGGACCATGCAAATTGTTTGAACCATTCCACCAATGGCATCACCAGGTTTTTGACTGACACTTCTGGATGTCTCGGAGGGCATAAAAAGCTGAGGCACCTTCCAGAAATCGCAGTCAGGTGTATGGATGTGGTTGAGGGAGGAGGGCTGGCTGCTGGTGCTGGTGTGATCTGATCGAGTGAGGAGGGAGGCTGGAGGCTTTAGGATTTAAGTTAGGCAGGCAGTGAGGGAATTGAATTTAGAAAATAATTTCTTTGATTCCCTGCAGCTTTGTCTGCTGAAGGGAACAGCAGTTTATTCTTTATTTCTTCTCTGGCAGTTTGAGGATTTTTTTCTGATATTGGATAAAGGGGGAGGTTCGACTGGGAGTGGGAGGTGTGGATTTATTTTAAAAATATATTATATACTACCATTTATTTTCTATTTTCCCAACTTCAATTTGCTTGCACACACACACATTTGGGGTGCAAGCCAAGAACAGAACCTCTATCCTAAGTGATATCCTAACTGCCCACTCGCCCCTCCGCCCATGCCACCACCCACCTGTGGCCCGCGCCGCCGCCCGCCCACTTGCCTGCCCGCATCCACCACCCACCCATGCCCCCCCGCCACCCGCCAGCACCTCCCCCCCACCGCCCGCCCCCCGCCCCGCCCGCCGCCTAGGGTGCAAAAACACCTAGCGCCGGCCCTGATTGCAGGATGCCCCAATGCTCTGGGAAGTCAAATCACACTAAATCACGGTGGAAATGAAAAATGACAAACGACAAACGGAAACGACAAATTTTTGGAAAATTTCGCGACAAACGGAAACAACCTGAAATGCACCCGTTCCGACAAACGAAAACTCGAAACATCATTTTTTCTGGTTGTGTCCATGTCTATCCATAATATGTAAATACTGCAATGTGTATCTGTCCTTCTGGTCTCTCAAAAATGACCCTGACATCCAGGAACAGATGCAGATATTGCACATAGGTCTGGAATTCAAAGGCTCAAGTCTCTGTGCACCTTGTTCCTTAATGTTGGCTAGAGGAGTCTGAAAACATTTCAGAAAAATAAAACTTTCCCCAAGCATTCATGTCAAATAGCTGGAAATTCTTCTGCAACAAAACCTTAACAGAGGAATCAGGCTCCATGATATCAGCATATTTGACAAACATGTTAAAACTGATAGTATTTTTTTAAGAAAAAAGGCAAATCACCAAATAATTCCTCTGCAAAAACTTGACACCCATATTATAGCTATAATTAATTAACCAATCAATTACTATGATTTATGCTGCTTTAATTATTGAGTCACAAATCATTTTCAGTCCCAGTGCTTTTGACTATGAACACATTAATCATGACACGGTCTTCAGTGAAGCCAAGGGTGTCAGATGGTGTTCCAGGTCCCAAGAATGATGAACTATTTGAGATGTGTATTCAGTTATACAATTCCACTGAAGGTACATAAAGCCTGATTGACTTCTTAGGGTTTCCACACTTTGCTACAGGGATAAGGCAGCATACTTTTGATTCAATTGTTGTAAGCCAAGAAGATTTAAGATTAATGGCTTTCTTCCTATCATTTACAGTTGCTTAACTTCTATTTGGAAAATAAAGACATTGAGAACAAATCTTTGGGACATGTCATGCAATATCCAACAGTGCATGAACACCAGGCCATAGATTTCAGTCCTGTCTACCTATATATGATTTCTTGGCTGATATGATGCATTTCTTTGCATTTCCAAGGCAGGGAGAGCTTAGCAGGATAAATAATTCCAAGCATTTCATTGAATCATGGGATCATAGACTCAGAAAATCATGGAGTTGGAGGGGTCCTGTGAGGCCATTGAGACCAGTGTGGCTAGCAAGTTTATGCTTCTTTTCTTAAGGGGTGAGTCGATCATGTTTCTCTCAATCATTATGGAGAAATAATAGAGGAAACTAAAGGAAGCCAAATGTACTTTGGCAAAGAGTTATTCATTCATTCATTCATTCATTCAATCATTCATTTTATCCTGCATTTCTCCTTCAAAAGACCCAAAGTAGCTTACATCATTAAAAGGCAGTATCTGAAATCTGAAAACAAGTAAATAAATATGAAGAAAGAATTAAACAAGTGATATATTAAAAACAGCAAGGACAATCAATATTTTAAAAGCACATTTAAAAGCAACAGATCGTAACCCACCAATCTGAAAAGCCCTCTTACACAGCCAGTCACTAAGGAAAATCCTGTCTGGAAAAAAAGGTCTTTACCTGCTTGGAGAAGAATTACAAAGATACAGCTAGGATGGCTTCTCATGGGATGGAAATGTTTTATCATGAACGATCCTTGCCAGTTTTAATTATGACATGTTAACCCAAAGTTTTAAAAAGAGAGTATCATAAATAATAACTGAGGGTGTGATAGAAGAAGAATATCTTGTTTGAGTGCCAGCAGATTTGCCCAGAATGCATCATGTTGGTTTCTTCATTGTCCAAGCTCTTGTTTTGTCTCATTTTTGCTGAACCTGAGAGATAACATTTGAATAGTTCCATCAAAATTTAAGCTGAATCTCACAAATGTAGAAATGGCTGTTTTGGAGATGAAATCCAAGCCAAGCCAAAAAGGTCTTTTGTGTTGTGTGTCATTGATTTAGCCTCACTGAACATCTGAAATGATCTTTTATTCTTCACTGTGACTCATAAGGTAATGGCGGGACCTTCCTTGTAAGAAGTGTGTAAATATTTACTAACTATAGTTCAAAACAAAGAGAATTTCACACACACACACACACACACACACACATTTCCATCCACAAGAGAACTAGATATTTAGAGGAGCCAGGAAGCTCTCAGAGAGTGCTTGCTTCACTGGTTACAGCTGTGAAATCAAAACATGGGTATGACTCAGTCCAGTGGTTAAGTTCTACTCACTTTGAGGCACAGACTTTGATCAAACTCATGTGTCATTTTCAAAGGTCCGTGTTTAGCTTGGTTGTAGATCATGATTGCATAATGAGTTTATTTAAACTGTGTCTCCTATAAAATCAGATGTTACATGTGGACTTAAGTATTACTGTGTAATAAGATATACCTATTAAACAGATGTTGAATCTTAATAACTGTGTTCTCAACAATCAATTCAAATTGAAATCTAATAACTGAGAGTGCAACTGGATCTCTCTCTCTCTCTCTCTCTCTCTCTCTCTCTCTCTCTCTCTCTTCCTTTAATAAGATGCTCCAATAAGAAAATGACAGTTAATATGGGGTTGTTATATGTAACATATTCATGGAGCTTCTCTTGGGTTTATATAACACAGACATATATGAAATCTTCCTAAGACAAAGTGGTTTTTGGTTCATTTTTTCCTCAGGCTCCAATAAAAGCAAATGTTATCCTCTCACAAACGATGCTGAAATCCTTATTGACGCGATACTCTGCATGCTTCCAATAACATCACTTTTTTTTTGTCCACATAGGCCACTTCCTGAAACAATTTTCATCCATGATTAACTGTGCCTCTAAAGTGATGGGAATGAAAAGGCTATGAAGTCAGCAACATGGAACCTTGAAAAGCACTACAAACCAAAGCAAGCTAAACAGTTTCCTTTTGTGTGTCAGGGTTACTTGGAATCCTTGTTTGTATTGCTCAGTTTTTCAAATAGAGAGGAATATGCCCTGTCCACGCAGTTCATGACAGTGGATGCCCTTGCATAACCGTTGATAATCTGAACATGGAAAAAATTGTGTGACTTTTTTAAGGCTACACTTCAAGAAGGTCCCTGTCAGATTGGCCACTGGAACACAAGAACAGCCTTGCTGGAACAGGCCACAGTCCGTCCAGTCCAGAATTCTGTCTCACACAGTGGTTCACCATTTGCTTCAGGATATTCCCAAGCAGATGTCTTCACCTGCTTATGGTTCCCTGCAAATGGCATTGAGAGATCCTGCCTATCTCTCCAACCTGGAGGTTGTCCTTAGGCATCCATAAACATAGCCATTGGTACCCTTGTTCTCCATGAACTTGTCCAAACCTTTCTTCAAGCTGTGAAGGATGACAGTTGTCATCACTTCTTCTGGCAGGGAGTTTCACAGACCGATGATCCTCTGGGTGGAAAAAGTATTTGTTTGTTTCTCTTATTTGTTTGGCATCTATCCCCCAAAAGTTCTAGTGTTGTGTGATAGGGAAAATAGTTTTTCCTTATCTACTTTGTCCACACTGTGTATGGTTTTATAAACTTCAATCAACTCACCTTTTAAGTGTCATTGTTCAAGAGTGAAGAGGCTCAGTCGTTGCAGCCTCAGATGGTAAGGAAGGTGTTCTAGTCCCCTAATAATTCTGATTGGCCTCCTCTGCACTTTTTCCATTTCCATAATATCCTTCTGGAGGTGTGGTGACCAGAACTGAACATAATACTTCAGATGGGGCCTCACCATAGATTTATAAAGAGCCAAAATGACACTTGCTGACTTATTTTTATACCCTTCCTAATGATCCCTAGCATTGAATTTGCTTTTTTCACTGCTGTGGCACACTGTGTTGACACCTTCATTGAGTTGTCCACCAGGACACCAAGGTCCCTTTCCTGGTTTGTTGATTGGGATTCTCAAGTTGGAATCCAAAAATAGTAACTTTCTCATCTCTAGTTAAAGCTAGAACATCATCAGAGAAAAGCCAGTTTCTAAATAAGTATGGATCTGCAAAACTATAACTTCAGGTAAATGTCCTCAACAGTGTCATTATTCCCCCCATGATATTAGCCATTTTCTTTAGTATCAGCCTTCACTAGAGTTGAAAACAAAATTATGAATAAGGCAGTTCCAAATTGGTTGGTAAATCTTTGGATAATATGCATCAATCAACCCAGATTCTTACTCACAGTTGTTTAGCCAAGAAACTGCAAAAGGAACTGGGGGAATCACAAATGGATTTACAGTGAAAAGACTATATAAGGCATAACCTTGGTTCTCATAAAACAAATTCCTGAACTGTTTTTTTATTCTAAGTATGCAAAAATGAAAAAATGAAATGAAACATAAAGCTACAGATTTATGCATGGATATATTTGGCATACATTGTGACCCCAGTAAAAACAAAGGAGACCCCAGAACACTTTAAATCTGCTCACTATTTTTTTTTACTCATTGCAGGAGTGTTTGGACTGTAAGACAAACATTTTCAGGCTCCTCTGACCATATTTCTTCTACCTGTGCACACAGTGCTTTCCCCTTGAAATTAAAAAATGCCACCAAACTCTATGGTGAATTGGCAGGTGTGCTTGTGCTCATTGTCCATAGTTTTGTCAAACTCATTGGAAGAGAGTACACAATGTGTTCATGTGTTCAAAATCTGTATACAACACATGCATAGGTTCTGTTTAGTTCTGCAGATGGTAGGGCCAAGGCCTGCTGTGTGCAAGCAAAGTTCTATCTTTCGGTGTTTTATTGACATCAGAAAACAGCTTCTCTTTAGAATGCGATCCAAGGCTCACTGGAACTGTATGTGCATCAAGTTTTCTTCTTCAAACAAATTGTTAAGCAAGTGTTAAATATATTTTTGTTTCTGGACAAAATCTCTTTGAGCTAAGTGAAAGGGATAAGGAGAGACAGAGACAGAGACAGAGACAGAGACAGAGAGACAGAGAGAGAACTTGGTTTTTTCAAGTTGCATAGCCTGCCCCGTGGCACAGTGGTTAAATGCCTGTACTGCAGGTAAAACTGTGCTCACGACCTGGGGTTCAATCTCAAGTAGCAGGCTCAAGGTTCACTCAGCCTTCAATCCTTCCGAGATTGGGTAAAATGAGTACCCAGCTTGCTGGAGGGGGCAATGTGTAGCCTGCACACTGTAATTAAAATTTGTAAACCGCCCAGAGACTACTTAAAGTGGTATTGGGCGGTATATAAGCAGAAGCAGAGCAGAGATAGCTTGTTTGGTAAGACCTTATCCCAGTCCCTGACCAAGAAAGCACACTTGTCACCTCATTCTCCAATACCCTCCACTTCTATACGTAATGAGGAAGAGCAACCCACACAAGGCAGAGGGAGTTTCTGTTCAGCCCTAGAGAATGCCCTTGTGAATGCTTCAGGAAATGAGATCTTAAGTCAGTGCATAAAACAATCTAATCCATCACAGACCCTCAAATGGCCCCCTCATAACTCAGGGGCTGTCATACCCTTTTGTGCACATGAAGGCAGTTGTGGAAGAAGTGACAAACTGTGCACATATTCTGTTAAATCTGTTCTGGCAGCTGAAGTAATATATTTTCAATGCCAAGTCACATAATTTTACTTTAGCTCATTTGACTCCAGGCTACAAAGCTATTCTAGAAAACAAAGGGATGGTGTTTGAATAATGAATAATAATGAATTTAATTCATAGGCTTGTACTGGGCTAGAGCCTATGGGAGGTTAAATATAGATAAAGTGATGCAAAGTAAAAGTTTTACAAGAGAGAAATAACAAGGGAGAGAAATCTATACTGCTGTTTCATATTAATAACTTTGTCTTTACATTTGCACCTGTGAGTAATTAACATGTGCCACTTGGCATGACACAAACAGGCTCACGGTACATGTGATCTACTTTTATGTAAGTGTGTGTGTTGTGACGTCAGATCAGGAATGACTTAAAGAAACCCTAGTAGGACTTTCAAGTTAAGTGAGATATTTAAGAACTGGTTTAAACAGTTCCACTCCCCTAGTCGGTTAGGTTTCCATGGCTAAGTAGGGAATTGAACCCTATTCTCCAGAATCCTAGTCCATCACTCCATCCACTACACTAAACCGGGAATACACTTTTAGATATGTCACAATATTAATGTTAGCTGTACATCTTGTTTTCTCTCTGCCTTTTCCTTATCACTGGTTCATTTTTACTTGAGAGAATCCATGCATCTGACTTAAAAAACTCAAACCCAATATGTTTCATGAATCGACACCAACTTTGATGCTGGCGTCAAAAGTTGATATTTCATTTCTTGAAATCATGGCTTGTTCACAATAGGAGCGTGAGGAACTGGGACACAGAAGACACAGCTGTAGGTCTCCTCTCTAGCTGTGGTAAGTATAGTTAATTTAGTAACAGCAGAACTGTAATCAAAGGCATTCACCATTCTGATTTATTCTTATTTACCTGTGGCTGCTATCTCACCTGGGGAAGATCCTGATCTTCTGAAGGTCCGGCTTTTCCTCTTCTGTCACGTGACTGAAGATGTGGGATGGCAGTTCCCACATACAAAGGTGGGTTTTTTGAAGTGCAGTTCAACCCCATGGCCAGCAGGTGGTGCTAGGATTTTTAAAAGGACCAGCTGGCTGGTGGTAGAGCTTGGGGAACAAAAAAACAAAAACAAACAAACAAACAAACAAACAAAAAACAAACAAACAAACAAACAAACAAACAAAAAAGCAGCACCCAATCCAGCTTCCTGGTGCTCGGAGGGTGGTGGAAATAATAATAAAAATAAAACAGCGCCTATCGGCCCCAGGAACAGCAGGTGGCACTATGGGGGGGGGAGGGAGAAAGAAAACCGGATCATCTATGCAGTCCCACGATGAGATGGCATTTTTGACATGGTTTATCTACAAATCTAATCTGCATTTAAAGGGACATGGGATAGGGGCCTGTATCTCACAAGAAAGGACACAGTAAAGCACACAATAACACTCCACCTCTATTCATTTGCTCCAGCACCTGAAATTATTTTGGCCTCAGAAATTATTTTGGTGATCCAGAATTCACTTCCAGTTTACTGGAAGTCACTTCTGGTTCGCAGGGAGGCCCTCTGGGGCCTCCAGAAGGCCCAGGAAGTTCCTCACAGGCTCGTTTGGGGTAGCACCAGGCTGGGGGTAAGTACAAGAGCCCCCAGCTAGGCCCCCTAGGCCTGACCCAACCTGCATCCACATATTGCGGATTTTCAATTATCGTGGGTCAGATCAGGTCCTTAACCCCCGTGATAGGCTGGTGGTCAGTTTATTAAAAAATATCCATCTTACTATTAAGTATTGTTGTTGTCACTGAGCAAATTGTATGTTTTCCCCTGCACCCTTGGTAATTCTATCTTCCACATTTTCAGATTAGACAAAGTGGAAAATATACATTAATGTAAGAGTAAAGGCACACCAGCCATTCTGGAATGAAAAAGAAAGTAGAAAGCTATCTTCCATCACTGGATTAATGTATCTATTTATTATTTTATTTATACATTTAAAAATATTTCTATCCCATCTTTCTCCTCAAAAGGATCCAATGATATTTTAAATCATAAAACCGTATTTAAAAGCTAAAAATAAGTGAAATTCAAATATTAAAAAATAAACTATTATATTAATATACTACCAAAATCAATATTAAAACAAAGTTAAAACAGAACACCAATGTGGAACTCTGAAGAAATACACAGGGCAAACAAATTACTCCTTCAAATCCTTCTAGGTTCAGAGCAATTTTGAATGGGTGTGGGGTCTGGTTAACAGCCTCGTTGATATTCTGTCAGTACAACTGAATAAGAGCCAAATGTGATTGGCTCAAATGGAAATGAACCAGAGGTGCTTCAACTTTCTATTTGTTTTCCCTGATTACTAACAGGGTTGTAAATCCTTCCTTTTAGACCTCACAAGGGGAAGGAATTGTCACCTTTCTCTCCCAACCTGTAAAACTCAGTTCAGATTTTTTAGCATTTGTACAAGATTTTCATCATTGTGGGGATAATTTTTCTACATACCCTCAGCAATCTGTCCAAATCTGTTGGACAAAACTGGAAGAATTCTTCTTCAGTTTTAGAAACATTTGACCATATAAAGCCTTGAGTTGTTTTCATCTTTTTTACAATCAGCCAGTTTGTAACTGCTTAGTGTGAGTGTGAACTTTGATCAAGGGTGTATCTAGGGGGGCGGAAGGGTGCAATTGCCCCTGGTGGAGCAATCTGGGGGAACCTGGAAGGGGTGCAAGAGGAAGAAGTCATGTGACTTCTCGCCAGCAGCCTCCCCACCACCACCTAAGGCTTGGTGACGCAACCCACTCCACCGCAGCCTCCTCCTCCACTGCCGCACGCCAGGTGAGTGGCAAAGCAGGCAGGCAGGCAGGCATGCGGGGAGCATATTGGCTGCAACGCCATCCTCATTGCCTTGCTCTGGGCCCACACAAATGCCCGCCCACCCACCTGCCCACTCGCAGGATTGCCCCTCTTTCTGGATGGACCCAATGGGATTGGGGAGGGCTGGGGGCGCGCAAAAACAACTTTGTCCCCAGGTCTCCAAAAACTTGCTATGCCACTGAGTTTGATTTACTAGAGGGAAAGGTTTCTTTGCCATTGGGATCTTGAATGGGGACTATGTGTGTGGGAAAACCCACAGCATATCAAAAGCAAAGCCTTGTCTTTTGCTCTCAGAAGAAACCTTGAGGGGGAAGCAAATTCTTCATGGAGACTTGTCATTGGATAAAGCTAGCCCAAACTGAACATCTCTGCATACATATACACTGACTTTCAGCAATGTAGTTATCCTGATCTTTAATGAGCCCCGATTCAACCTTAGAGACCTAGTAGCTACAAAATACATATCATTGATCAAAGACTTTGAGCAACTAACTTGTTTACCACACGGGTTGTTTAGAAAGTCCCCATGCATCCATGATATCTTCCTTGGCAGCACACTCCTAGTGGGAAAGAGGCATACCACAAGATAGTCTGAACTTGGTAGTTTGGTATTTACAAATGTGAGCCTCTTGGACTCTAGCCCAAGTGGAATGCTCTCTGCCAGTTGCCATGAAACTAGCATCATATTTGCTTTAGGCCTTCATTGTTATTTTTTAAATGAAGTTGCTGCCATGACCCTAGCATATCCTTCCTAAGAATTTATTGCCAGTTTCGAGCCCATCAGGATGTGGTTAATTTCATGTGTCCCGAAGTGAATTCGTTTCCAGAATTTTGTGTAAGGGAGAAATCCTCAGAAGTTTTCAGTATCTAGGAATGGGTAAGATGACGTGTTGTCTTTCAAAACTGAAGTCTTATCTATTTCCTATCCTGTGTCACCGGATTTGTTTGGTTCAGTTTATATTAACCCCCACTGAAATCCAACTGACTCTGGCAGGGGAGTCAAATCAGGCTCATGGAAGCCACTTAGCATTTTTGTATAAGTGGTTTGCTATTCCATGGAGACATTCGGTTTGGTTAAACACAAATCCAAACACAATAAAAGCTTCTTACCCTTTATATTAGCAAGTGTTTCATCCAAGCAAATGTCTCTGCCTCTCAACCATAGTAAAATTGATATGCCAAACTGGGAGTCTCCTTATCCAGAAGGCAAAACTGCATATATGAAGTGCTGTATTCTGAAGCTACAATTATACTACTTTTGAGTTAAGTATAAAAGCATTTATTGTCCTGCATGTTCATGACACATGAGCTCCTTCCTCCATGCATGTTAGGGTAAACTGCCACTGTGGCTTGTATATTCCTCACCTTGTCTCTTTTATTTTGATGCTTAGTTGAAGGCATATCCAATGTCCCCATTGATGAAGGATTTTCAAAATCTTCTAAGAACAGGCATTCATCCTTAAAAAACAAAAAAATGTGGATTTATTACTGTAATAATATTGGTCATAAGAGCTGAGGGTCGATCTCACATGCTGCCAGTGTAATTTCTCCCCCTTTCCCCCCTTTCCTCTCCCTCCAGCCATTCTCTGGGACAAACAAAAATTCCAGAGAGTTTCTTTCAGAACAGACCTTTGAGCTCATGAAAGATATTCCCCTCTCCCCAGTTTTTCTGAAGGAATTGGTTCTAACTAGGACTAGAACAGCCCTACTTAACTCTTGGCACTGAAACACAATGAAGTTCATACAGTGCAAAATGCAATGCAACATTAACATAAGAACATAAGAACATGAGAAAAGCCATGCTGGATCAGGCCAACGGCCCATCTAGTCCAGCTTCCTGTATCTCACAGTGGCCCCACCAGATGCATCTGGGAGCCCACGAGACTAGATATCTGTCTCCTGATAACACTCCCCTGCATCTGGCCCTTGAAGTACCCCGGTTTAAAGCCTGGAGATTACACATGGACAACATTTGTTTTGATCTAAATAAACAGGCCAAAATCCTGTTGTTTAGTGAGTAAACAGTACTAGAATGTGGCCATTGAATCAGTGAGGATTTTGTGGGTCCATTACTCTGTCTGTTCCAGTGATTCAAATGACCCAACTTTAATTGTAACTTATTATCCTAAAGCAGTGTTGGCGAACCTATGGCACGGGTGCCAAAGGTGGCACTCGGAGTCCTTTCTGTGGGCAGCTGACATCGCCCCTTCATAGCCACCTGTATACAGGTTAAATGGCTGTATTGGCACTTTGCAAAAAAAAAAATAATAGTTGGTTTTGAATTGCAATTTGGGCACTCGGTCTCTAAAAGGTTTGCCATCACTGTCCTAAAGGAAATTGCAAGCAGAGTAGGTCCATTACAGAGCAGTTGACTCACTAGATTTCCATTGATTCAGTGAGCCTAATCTAGTACAATTTACTACATAAAGCACTAGGATTTTGGCCATTGTTTAATTGTTCTTTGTTGTATTATTTTTAGTCCCAGGTGTTTGAGATTTGGTAGTTTCCAAATAAGGCTGAAAAATAGGGGTTTTAATCTCACTAGACTTGGAGACTTCATTTAGTACATATATTATTTCCTACTTTTGGCCTTCCAGATATTTTGAACTGCAATGCTTGAAGTCATTTTCCAAGTACAGTGAAATCCGGGATTATGGGATTCTTAATGTTCCTGGTGGACGAGAGGTTTCTCAGCTAAATCTTATGACCCTCGTTAAAAAAAAAACAATGCTACCACATTTATTGTCCCTACTAGTGCTGATTTTATTTCAAGCTGGCATTGAAAAACTCTGAACTCCAGTGTTCCTGGAAAACTCTGATCTGGCTATAGTATATACATTTCAGTTACTTCCTAGCTGGATTATAGACATGGGCAAGACTTGGCAAAATTCCCGTTTCCATTTCCGTTCCTCGTTTCCATTACGCAACGGAAAAGGTAACGACAATTAAGCCGTCAGAACTCGAACTCGAACCAATAAAAGAAAAATTGGGTCTGATTTGTCGTTGTCGTTCATGGCATCGCAGCAATCACGCGATGCCAAGCGGCACAGAAAAAAAGTTAAAAAAACCCGATTCCCGGCCAAAAAAGCAGGCGAAAATATGCCTGCCTGAGTGAGGGCACCTACCAGATGGGTGGTTGGTCCCCGGCCTCCCCCCCTCTCCTATCCTGGGCTGCTCTGGTGGGGGGCATCCTCGTCGTCTCGCCATGCCATGCGGTGCAGGGGGATCCAAAATGGCGACCACAATATTTTTTTGAAATCGTGGTCCAAAAACCCACCAAAGCACCACACAGAAAAACATGCGAAAATTAGGTATTTTAACTGCCTGAATTTTTACAGTAGCAGCAGTAGGTTTTTCTTGCAATAAACGTCTGTCTCCAATCCCATTGATTTTATTTTATTTTTTTTATTTTTATTTTTATTTTTTTACACCTGCGCAATGATGGGCTGGCCATGGGATGGGACCCTGCAAATTTTTGGAGCCATTCCACCAATCGCATGGCCACTTGGCCAGGTTTTGACTGAGACTTCTGGGATGTGCCAGTCGGGCATAAAAAGCCCACTATAACCCTAGCCCTAACCCTAACCCTAACCCTAACCCATACGCCAGTACACTGTCCTTCTTAGTGGGTCAGAGGCACCCAGAGGTGCAGCCCACTAACTCACCCTAACCTTACCCGTAATAACCCTAAGCCTAGCCCTTGCCCTAACCCCAACCCTAAGCCAGATCTGTACTCGCATTGCACTACACGCAAGTACATTTCCCTTCTTAGTGAGCCAGAGGGCGCCCAGCAGAGGCATTCTTCTCTCACCTCGCTCACCAGTCCAAAGTTCCAAAAAAACTCTGTACGCCAGTATGCTGTCCTTCATAGTGAGATAGAGGCACCCAAAAGAGAGGTGCCTCTGCCAGTGCCACTTGGTACGCAATGGCTACACGGTCATGGACCCTTCCTTTTCCCTTTGTAGCAGGCCAGAGGAGGCATCCACCCCAGAGAGGTGCCTCCAGGAGCCTGCTAAATGCCTTCCCTTTGTAGCGGGCCAGAGGAGGCACCCACCCCAGAGAGGTGCCTCCAGGAGCCCGCTACCCTACCCCCCCAAACCAGTACTAACGACAGACGACAAACGAAATGACAAATTTTTGAAAAATTTCACGACAAACGGAAACGAGCCGAAACGGGCCGGCTCCGACACACGACAACTCAAAACGTCATTTTTCCTGGTCGTGCCCATCTCTACTGGATTACTATAAAGTATTCTATTTTGTGCTGCCTATGAAAATTGTTCAGAAACTCCAGCCTCAGATTGTTAACTCAGGCTGATTATGGGGAATTACATACCCCCTTATCAGCAGCAACCTATAATGGTTGTTGATCCATTTCTGGGCACAATTCAAAGTTTTGGTTATAACTTTATAAACTCTAAATGGCTTGTGTTTGAGCTTTCTCAAGGACCATGTCTCCCTTTAGGAATCTGCCTAGGCGTAAATCTCATCGGGCTGAACATTCTCTTGGACCTGCCATCTTCACACATATGTTTTGTGGGGACACAGTGGAAGGCCTTCCCTGCTCCTGCTCCCACAGTCTGAAACTCCTTCCCATGGGAAGCTAGGTTGGCCAAACCTTGATTTTACACCCAAAAGAAAGTGGCTAATAGAGATGGGGATGAATTTTAAATAAAACAAATAACTTCTTCTGATGAATTTTGCAAATTCAACAAAATTCATTGATTCACAAATATGAATTCACAATATTTTAACAATTTTTTATGCATTAATTTTTGGGCTATAAAATGGCACCCAAGGCACTTAGAGAAGCAAAATTGGAAGGAAGCATCCCCTGACTCTCTATCATAATCCCTCAAAGCTGGGTGGAGATTGGGTTTCCCCAACTCAGTTGCTAGAGAGCACTTTCCTTAGGGGCCTTCTTTCGGGGTACATCACTTGGATGTCTGAACCCCAACCTTCACCACATTTTCAGGGCTTATGGAGAAGAGGCAGAGGAAGGATCTGTGCCAATTTAAGGCCTCTTAATGTCATTGGGATTTTATAACATTTTAAAATGGAGATGAATCAATTCATCATTTCATTGATTTGCTGCTAGAAATGCATCAGTACATCAATTTGCCAATTCATCAGCCCTAATGAATCATGAATCATGATGGATCACAATTGTTTAAAATTTGTCCCCATCCTAGTGACAAATAATCACTGTTTATTATTGTTTATTTATTTATTGGATTATTTATCTGGCAGCGAGGCCACTGTGGGCGGTTAACAACAATGAGTGAGTACAATACAGTGAAAATAAACCCAAATAATTCATACAATGCAATAAAAAATAAAATAAAGTAATATAATAAAAATAAAAATAAATATATATAGTTATTGGCGAGCAAATCAGATAAAATCATGTTTTAATGGGATGTAACTGGAATGACATTATATTTGAGAAAATGCCTGCTTAAATAGGCAAGCTTTTAATCGTTCTTTAAAAACAGCCAAAGAGTGGGCCAGGCATATATCTGGTGGAAGGTTATTCCATAGGCGAGGGAGAAAGGCAGAAACGGCTGTATTTCTATATTATTTTTTTCCTTTTAGGCTTCTTATGGTGTTAATTGCCTCAAATGCCTAGCCTGGGAAGATCGGGTATTATGGGCAGTTTTCATTGGGAGAAGGCACTCTGACAAGTAGCAAGGTCCTAAACCATTTAGGGCTTTGTATGTCATAGTTAAAAACCTTAAAGTCAACATGGAACCAAACCAGAAGCTAGTTCAGGGCAGCCAGCACTGGGGATGTTTGATTGTATTTTCTAGTCCCAGTCAGCAAGCTGACCACTGTGCTCTGGATCAACTGGAGTCTCTGCATCATCCTTGAGGGCAGCCCCACACAGAGAGCATTGCAATAGTCCAGCCTTGATACTACCAATGCATGGACCAGTGTGGTGAGAGCCCCTGTGTTGAGGTAGGGGCACAGCTGAGCAATCTGCTGCAGATGGTAATGGACAGAATGGACCACTGACACTACCTAAGATTCCACAGATAGTGCCAGGTCCAAGAGAATGCCCAAGCTGTGCACCTCATTCTAAAAAGTGATGAGTAAGGATGCCCCCAAATGAGAGGGAGTTTCCCAACTTGCTGACAGTAGGTGCCCCCACTCACAAGACTTCTGTCTTATCTGGGTTCAACCTCAGTCTATTGACAATCAGACATGATTACCTAAAAGTTTTTTTTAGGGGATTTCATATATTAGTTTGTCTATTTCATCTTCCAAATGTAACACAATTAATGTTGTATCTTGACATTGAAAATCCTTGCCTTGCTGGCAGTATTTATTTATTTATTTATTTATTTATTTATTTATACAGCTTATATACCGCCCGTCTTCCTGGAAGGAACTCCGGGCGGTTTACAATAAATATACAGGCAACAAATTAAAACAACAACTGAAATAAACAATAAAACAAAACGGCTACAACAGATGGCGGGACTAAAAAAAAAAAAAGTGTCACCCAAACGCCTCCCGGAAGAGAAGGGTTTTCAGCGCCTTCCGGAAGGCAGGCAGGGACTCTGCAAGGCGCACTTCTGCTGGTAGGTGGTTCCATAGGGTTGGGCCAGCCACAGAGAAGGCTCGGGTACGGGTGGAAGTTCTCCGAGCCTCCCTGGGCGTGGCCACACGCAGCATGTGCGCCCGCGACGACCTGGTCGGACGGGCCGAAGTTGACCGCTGGTCGATCCGCTCCGTCAGGTAGCCAGGTCCTAGGCCATGGAGGGTTTTGTAAACCAAAACCAGGACCTTGAATCTAATTCGGGCTGCAACGGGCAACCAGTGCAAACGAGCCAAGACTGGGGTGATGTGCTCGAATCGATGCACACCAGCCACCAGTCTGGCTGCTGCATTTTGGACCCGCTGCAAGCGCCGAATGAGAGTCAAGGGCAACCCCATGTAGAGCGCGTTGCAATAGTCCAGTCTAGAGATCACCAGCGCCTGGACCACAGTTCTGAGGGAGTCCTCATCCAGGTACGGATGAATCTGGGCAATACGCCGAAGATGGAAAAAGGCAGCCCTGGACACGGCGGACACCTGGGCATCCATGGTGAGCGCCGGGTCCAGGACTACGCCCAGATTTCGGACACAGTCCGATGGCCTGAGGGAAACACCCTCCAAGGTGGGATACGGGCCACCGTAGCTGGATGAGGAAGCCCCAAAGAACATGACCTCGGTCTTATCGGGGTTGAGTTTGAGCCTGTTAGCCCTGGTCCATTCCATGACTGCGCCCAGTCACTGATCGAGGGTCCGGACAGCCTCATCTGCAGCGGTAGAAAAGGAGACATAGAGCTGCGTGTCATCAGCGTACTGATGGCAGCAGACTCCATGCCTCCTAATGACCTCAGCCAGCGGCCTGATGTAAATGTTGAACAGCATGGGAGAGAGAGACGACCCCTGTGGAACCCCGCAAGGGAGTATCCAAGGGGCCGACATCTCGCCCCCATGCTGAACCTGCTGGGGCGGTCCCGAGGAAGGACCGGAACCAACTGTGAACAGTGCCTCCGATCCCAACCTCGGAGAGCCGATCCAGCAGGATACCGTGGTCGACGGTATCAAAGGCCGCTGACAAATCCAGGAGGACCAACAGGGAGGAGCACCCCCCGTCGGCCCTCCGGATGAGGTCATCTTGCAGAGCGACCAAGACTGTCTCGGTCCCCCAACCAGGCCTGAACCCAGACTGGAACGGATCCAGGGCATGCTCGGCCTCCAGATAGGATTGAAGCCGGATCGCGGCCACCCTCTCGATCACCTTGCCCATAAAAGGAACGTTAGCGATCGGGCGAAAGTTGGATAATTCACCCGGCGCTAAGCTCGGTTTCTTCAGGATGGGCTTTACCACGGTCTCCTTCAAACGGGAAGGGAAAATCCCTTCCCTGAAGGAGGCCGTGGCGATGATCGAAGCCCACCCTGAGATGTACATGGCGACTGCTTTCATGAGCCATGAAGGGCAAGGGTCGAAGGGGGTGGACGCGGGCCGGCAGTGGGCAATAGCCCTGGAGGCCTCAAGGGAGGTGACAGGCCCAAACTCAACCATGCGAGGAGACCGAGGGGGCACAGCCGCCGGGGATGCCGAGAGTGGGCTATGGCAACAGGATTTGAAACCGGAACGGATGGCCTCTATTTTCGATCGAAAAAAGGCTGCAAAGTTTTCACTACTGAAATCAGTAGGAGGAGGCCTAGTCAGTCCAGGATTAGTGAGGTCGCGAACCACACGGAACAATTCCGCTTGGTGGTTCGAGGCCTCACTAATTCTCAGGGTGCAATAAGATCTTCTAGCAACCCTGATCGCATGAACATAGCGCCTGGACTGTGCGATGACTGCAGCCTTCTTAATAGCCGTCCGGTTCTTCCTCCAGCTGCGCTCCAGCCTCCTCCGTTCATGCTTCATCGCTCGAAGCTCTTCCGTGAACCACGGCGAGGGACGAGCTCTACAGCGGATGAGGCGCCTAGGGGCGATCTGGTCGACAGCCCGGCTGTTTCATCAAACCATTGATCCACCATGGAGTCTACCAGATCGTCAGCCAGTCCGCCAGGAGGCTCCCCGAGGACTTCCCGAAACCGATCAGGGTCAAGGAGTCTACGGGGGCGGGCCCAAACAGTGGGCCGGAGGTCCCCGCGGGGTGGGGCGGCGATCGATACAGCGAAGGACAGCAGGTGATGGTCTGACCATGACACGGGGGTGGGAACGAGGTCCCACACCCTCAGACACGAGTCCTCAGAGGCGGAGGAAAATACCAGATCCAGGGTGTGTCCAGATCTGTGTGTTGGGCATAAAACATGCTGGGCCAGGTTCATGGAGGCCATGGACTGCATGAATTCCAGAGCAGCACCAGACAGGTCACCGCCAGCGTGCACGTTGAGATCACCCACCACCAAAAGGCGGGGGGTTCTCAACAGGGCAGCGGCGATGAACTCGGTGAGCTCTGGTAGGGATTGTGCTGGGTTGCGGGGAGCACGGTAACCGAGCACAATGCCAAACCTGTCCCGCTGCCCAACCAACAGATGAACACATTCCAACCCTGGGCTCACCAACGTTGAGGCCCTGCTGATTTGAATAGTATCCCTGTACATGATGGCCACCCCACCCCCCTTACGACCCTCCGACCTTCCTGCCCCCTGCACCAGAAACCCAGGCGGGCACAGCTGGGCGAGCGAAGCCCCCCCCTCTGCACCCACCCAGGTCTCGGTAATGCACGCCAGGTCGGCCCTCCCATCAACGATGGTGTCATGAATGATGGGGATCTTATTATGGACCGACCTGGCGTTCATCAGAAGGCAAGAAAGATCGGAGGCGCTGGCGGAGTGGCTCCGAGGCACGTGACAGTGAGCTGGAGGGTCAGAACGGGGGACAGGCACAAGATGTCTGGCCCGGGTTCTTCTTAGCCGACTAACCCCCCAGCCCCTAGCGTACCGACCACGGCCCGACACGACAGGTATGGCGGTCCCTGCCTGCATGATGGAGGGTGAAAAGGAAAAAAAAATAACACAACACTAAAATACCACTATAAATAAAATACACGGCAATGTAACAGAAATAATTACAAATTACAAATTACAAATTACAGATTACAAAGGGAAAAAAAAAGCATACGATGGGTTCAACACCAGGGCTGGAGGAAAAGAGCGGGGGGGGGGATGCAGAATGTTTCACTAAGGCAATCAGTGGGTGATGGTAGATGGTACATAAGGAGTACTGTGTTAATTGGATGTTAAAACACATGCAGGAGCAGAGGACAAAGGGGAGACAGGTCGACGGCCGTCAGAAGGGCTAACAACGGCCACGGGGCCAAATTGGGCCCAATCATAACGGCAGCAGACCAAGCCCCGGCCCTCTGCAAATGATAGTCTCAGTAGGTCATGTATAGCCCCTAGAACAGTGTTGGCGAACCTATGGCACGGGTGTCAAAGGTGGCACTCGGAGTCCTCTCTGTGGCACCTGACATCAACTCTTCACAGCCACCTGTATTCAGGTTAAATTGCTGTATTGGCACTTTGCAAAAAATTAGTGGGTTTTGAATTGCAGTTTGGGCACTCGGTCTCTAAAAGGTTCGCCATCACTGCCCTAGAATATACTATCTAGTATATATGTAATGATACAACACACACACACACACACACACACACACACACACACACACACACACACACACACACACACACACACACACACACACACACACACACACAAAATAAAGTAAAAGTTCACCCTGCACATGAGTGCTAGTCATGTCTGACTCTAGGGGCACAACTTCCATATGCCCCAGTTCTCACAGTGAATAATCTTAAAAAAAAAAAAAAAAAGATTGGATTTATCAATGCTATTGGGCAATTCTCAGGAGCACCAAACCAACATGTACACATGCTGTCAAAATTCACAGCAGGAGCTTTTTATTTACTATTATGGAACAGACCAATATTTATAGATTTGCTTTGTTGAAACCAGACCAACTTGTGCTCACTTAAGTCCTATTAACTCCATTCTGTCTATTCTAATTATTATCTATGGATATACAATCTACTACAGTTTTAACATGGAATGTTTTTTTATTTAAATTTGCAGCTTCTAAGACTGAATTCGAGTGGTTGTAGAGGAAAACGTGCATTTCTGTAACTTGCTCATGGTGTAGTAGTAGTAGTAGTAGTAGTAGTAGTAGTAGTAGTAGTAGTAGTAGTAGTAGTAGTAGTAGTAGTAGTAACTGTTGTTGTTTTTGCTAATTTCATTTTCTCCAAACAGTTCAGTTAGCAGATAAAACTAATTTCCTGAACAACATGAGATTAGCCTTGGAAATAAGAATTACAGCTTCTTTAACTGATAGCCCAGTTATTTTGAACTAACTTGGACTAGCTATTGCAAGAGAGGTGGTTTGAGAGAGGAGTCAGGGAAGCCATTCATGTGAGTATTGAAAACTGCTCTCCCCAAAGAGGTGGGGGGCTCTGGCACAGACTGCTACTTATCAGGCAGTGATTTCAACAGTCACTAGACAAATAAAAAATAGTTCACACCTCTACCAACAAGGCCATAACCAATGACCCATACTTTATGGGTTTCAGCACCTTAGACCATTGTCCACCTAACAAGCCTATTCAGGTCATTGTCCATCTTATGAGCCTATTTCAGACCAGGGTTACATGAAGTCAAAGTGAACTATAAAATGGAGGACTACAACTAGCTTTCCTTGGACTGGTGAAGCTGTTTGGATGATCAGCAAACCATTTCAATCTCTCAAGAAAAGAAGTCCAGTTGCCATGACACACCTGGATGAATGAGAATGTTCACAAATTCAGTTCAGAATTTTGAATTTCCAGAGGTGTGCTCCAATGTTGTGCTCTAATATGCTCATCTCTTACTTCAGTGGCTGTAAGAGTTTTAAGATCAGAGATCTGAATTCAATTGGAAAAGGGGAAGTTAGAAAATTACAAGACAAGATCCCTTTTTTTTGTTGAGTGTTAGCCAAGGAAATTAAGACGGTCTTGAGTTTTGCACCCAACTCAAAATCCAAGGAACTCTGAGATCTTTTGAGGTGTGAGCCACTTCATACTATCTAATGATAGGGCAGTCTGAAGTTAGTCCTCAGGACCCTTCATATATTCCATACATTTTACTTTTTCATGTATACATAGCAATGTACAGTGATACACAATTCTGAAAGTCATAGTTTCCAAACAAAAGGATTTTGTTGTAGAACAGAGTGCTACAAAGCTTCCTGGTTTCCACATAAAATGTAGAATGAACTACAGGCCTGAGTCTTTTCTTAAATAATTGCTTAAGTAGTGGTTCCCAGTTACTGTTCATTCACTAATGCTCCCAGAAGTCTTTATCACCAGTACAGGTCAGGATTTCTGGGAGTTGTTGTCCAAGATCATCTGGAGACACAAAGTTGGGAGCCATTGACCAAAATATTTGTTAGATTTTTTTTATTAACCCATCTCCTATCAATTGCTATAATAAAAGTGTATTAAAGGCATATATACTTCCCCATAAAGCTTAAAGTACTCTTTGGTTTATTTCAATTTATTTATGCAGGCCACATATTGCCCCCCCCCCTTGGGAGCTGGGTACTCATTTTACCGACCTCTGAAGGATAGAAGGCTGAATCAACCATGAGTCAGCTTCTTGAGATTGAACCCCAGGTTGTGAGCAGAGTTAAAGCTGCAGTACAGTAGTTTAATCACAGTACTATGAGTATCTAAAAATTTTTTCCTTCCGGTTTCAGTAGCCTAAACTGAAAACTCAAAGTTCAGTGATGACTCAGGACCATTTGGGGTGAGGGGTATAATGGGCAAAAGGCAACGTTGTGGAACTTGCCTGTCAATAATAATGATGATTCAAGTACTGGCCAGTGGATTCAGGTGTGGTCTGCAAAAACTGTGAACACAATAGTCATTTCCATACACTTACTGACATCTTCAGTTTTTGTTATTATGAATTTCCCTTACAAAAAGACATGTGCATAAATAATATTTCACTTAAGTATTGACAGGGGTAATCTCTCTCTCTCTCTCTCTCTCTCTCTCTCTCTCTCTCTCTCTCTCTCTCTCTCTCTCTCTCTCTCTCTCTCTCTCTCTCTCTCTTGAGATTTTTGTCCACATAATGACTATGTTACAAATACTCATGTTATTTTTGTAGAAGTGAAATACATGCTTCTAGAGATGGCCAATGGGGCTACATGTTATGCTATGCTACAATTTCACTATTCATGCTGCCATGCTGTTCAGTGGCTTGGGGAGGAAACCTGTTCAGATGGTATTTTCCCTTGACATTGTATGCCCTGTTTATAATGGGTTATTTGATTCTACAGCCCTGAGTATTTCTGCTACATAATTGCTATCTATTAGAATTTTCCCCCTTCCTCCTTCCACCCCTGGTGTATACACAGTTCCTCAATTCTTCTTTTCAAAACGATTAAACATTGAGACAGCCAAACCCTACCATAATTAAGTTATAGCATTATACCTATTGTCACACTAATAAACTAACTTGTTGAATTTATACTGAGCGTGTATGGTTCTCTGTCTCCTTACTTTCCCCTCACAATACTCCTTTGAAGCAGATAAAGACTCCAGGCAAAAATCAAAGAAACAAAACAAAAAACCAAACCAAAACAAAACAAAAAACATGTGGCACCTTAAAGACTAACTTTCATTTTTAATGTAACATTTTGTGGACATGTCCACTTCTTCAGATGTGTCCCTTTTCTCAGTCGGCCAATCTAACCACTATTTCTTGGAACAGTCAATTATTACTATGCCATTTATGTGGTTGTTTGGTAGAAAATGGTGCCCTCCTCATGTTCATCCATGGCTTGTGCATTAGAGGGAAGAGGGAAGACCTATAGATGAACAGTTCAGTGGATACAGGTTTTCATGCCATCTAGAGTGTCACTAAGGAATTTTCCTTGAAAAGAAACAAAAGAACTCTTTTAGGGTTTCCCGCTTTGCATCTCTGTAATCCCAAAGCCAGTTGTGTCCAAACCTCACTTTAATATCAAGTGAACATTCATCTTAGTACATTACTAGTGCAGGCTGTATCGAACCACCCCAATGTGGTTCGATAAGCAAGACCAAATCTAGGCCAAAACCCAGACTGAGATTTTAATACACACACACAAAGCTGAATCTGTAATGGCTACTAGACTTGTAGTTTGTGTGGGGAAAGTTCCAGCTACTGCAGGTGTAGTGCTCCCAAATTCAACTGGGTCCACAGTGGTAGATATAGCTTGCATTCTGTTGACAATCTTGAGCGGGTGCAGAGGAGGGCGACCAGGATGGCTGAGGGTCTGGAGGAAATGTCTTATGAGGAATGGCTTAGGGAACTGGGAATGTTTAGCCTCTCTAAAAGAAGGCTGAGGGGGATATGATAGCTATGTTTAAATATTTGAAAGGATGTCATATTGAAGAGGGAACAGGTTTGTTTTCCATGGCTTCAGAGACTAGGACTCGGGGCAATGGTTTCAAACTACAGCAAAAGAGATTCCATTTGAACATTAGGAAGAACTTCATCATGACAGTTAGAGCTGTTCAGCAGTGGAATATGCTGCCACAAAGGGTGGTGGATTCTCCTTCTTTGGAGTTTTTTAAGCAGAGGCTGAATGGCCATCTGTCGGAAATATTGTGATGGGGTTCCTGCATTGCAGGGGGTTGGACTAGGTGGGCATTGAGGTCTCTTCCAACTCTATGATTCTATGATTCTATGCATTATCTTCCCCTCTCCATGTTAGCGTTTGGTTCCTCATGCTTCCTTTATAAGAAAAATAAACCCTGACATGCCACTCATTAAAGATAATGTGTTGGTCAAGTGTGCTCCTTTTTAGCTAACAGAAGGAGCTAGCCACAACCTCTCTTATTCCCTTTGCTTTCAGTAAAACTTCATGATTAATATGAGCTGAACTGTGATCAAGGAATTCTGTCAGTTTGGAAGGACTCCATTTTGTAATGACAAGGCTGTCTGTGTCAGTGCATGTAGAATTTTTCATTTCTGAGTGTTGTACTGCTATCAAGACAACTGAAGAGCAGAAGCATGACGGGGTATGCGGCTTGCACAATTAACATCATTATAGATGTGTAAATTGCCTAATTAGTTTATTTCATCAAGCAAATTGATTTTTCGCTTTGTATGCCATTTTCCCTATACCTTGAACTAATGAGAGATGTATTGTTCTGTCATGGCAGCTTTATAACTGTCTTAGGGGAACTAATATATAAATACGAGTCACGTGGTTGCTTCTTTACAGAAGCCCATCCTAACTGGTAAAAAGACAGGAGGTATGTTTTTAATTCCCCTCCCCCAAGCTGTGAAAATAGAAGCAACAGAGGAACTTATTCACCCAGCCACACAGAAAGCAAGGAATGGTGCACCAAAGCAAGGCATTTTTATAACATGATACAAAGTGACGTTAGGATAAGTCATTTAAGCTAGGAAAGCAAAGTA
The DNA here is from genome assembly GCA_029282475.1 of Phrynocephalus forsythii. NCBI lineage: Eukaryota > Metazoa > Chordata > Lepidosauria > Squamata > Agamidae > Phrynocephalus > Phrynocephalus forsythii. Next base: position 98,915,592 of record JAPFRF010000005.1, read on the forward strand.
CAACCACACATTTCTGCATAAGGTTCAACATGTAAGTGGCTTCTTCTGAAGTGGCTTCCAAACCAGAACTGTAAAGATGAAAAGAAAAGATGCGTAGGCTTGAACTTCTTAACATAAACTACAGGGCAGTTTGTTAGAAAAGGCCCATTGTTTGAAAAGAACTCTACGTCAGAGCAAACTTTAGGGCAGAAATGTAGAAAAATATGTTTCATTTTAGTTGCATTTCTTTTTGAGAATCCTGCCAATTTCTTTTTGTCCTGTACAAGTTACAATATTAGATTGTAATACTGGTTGGGATTATTATTATTATTAAGATTAAAATGTTCAGAATCTTATTGGGGATGAAGGCAGAGAGATTCTAATATTTGTACTACAACTCAGTTAATGTTTTCAGTCTCTGGACCATGGTAAGACTTGTTTACGCACACATGGTAATGTGTAGCTCTTTCTCCATGTACAATATTTTACAGAGTTCTCCCATTCACTAAAGCATGATTGATCACAATTTTTCAAATATGCACACTTTTTTCAAGCCTAATTGTTTAACATTGTGTACAATTAAGTTGGAAAAAAAGAAAAAAAGGAGAGGTTTCTTCCCAATAACAGAAATCTTGGATATGTGCACAGTTTTCTTAACAATCTAGCAAACCATGAACTGAGTATGTTTGTAAATGAACATAGTTTGTGCAAAATGTCTTTCCCTACCCCTATTCATAGATTAAACTGAAGCAACAGAACATGAATATAGCACATGTGAGAGCCACACTCCAGCATGTGAGCTGACTGGCACAACCTAAGCCTCCCCAGCATTAAAAATTAAAAAGTCTGCTTCAACAGTAACTTGCTTATGCAGAAGGGTGTACACATTTATGATGTACATAAATTCTACACATGGTGTGACTACCCAATAGGGAAACTATGCTTAGATCTGCTGTGATCTACAGTTTTTCAAAGTGAATCCCTGCTGGTTTTCTGTGGGTGAAAGCACTGTAGCTATCCAGCCAACAACATTTTTTTCTTTTTCCTCTAGCCACTGGTACCTTTGATCTGACAAGGTGCTAAAAGGCAGTTTCCATCTTGTTTTCAAAATTTATTTTCCCCTGAAATGGCTTGGTGTTAATTCCTTTCAACGCTGGCTTTTAGGACCCTTCAGGCAGTGGTTTGGAGACAACCAGCAGATGCCCTCTGAACACCCTTTTGTACAAGATCACGCAATCACCCAGAGCAGAAAATGAACAAAAGTGATGACTGTGATGGGCATGAACTGTGTCAATGGTTTGTGTTGGTTTGTCCTTTGAAAAATCAGAGGTCCAATGGTTCCCAGTCCCACCTGTTCCAGCAGGTGCCCAACCCCAGAGGAGGTGAGGCAGGGAAGCCATGACACTGCCTCTGAATGGGTGCCTGCCAGTGGAGGCAAGGCTTGGAACCCTGAACAGCTGTTGGTCTGAAAGATGAACCAGCATGAACCACTGGTTTGATTGTCCATGCCCATCTGTGCAGTATAGAGCAAAATGTAAGTCGTCTGTCATGGCTGAATAAGAACAATTCCCCACTACTGTATAAAGAGACAGCTCCTCAGTGCGCTTTGCAGATCTGAGCTGTGTATGATGCAGTCACTAGTTTTAAATTCTATTTTGTCTGTGCCCGATCCAATGCAAACTGCACAGTGAATTGCCAGTGTAGATGTCCTCATAAATGTGTGTGCGTAATACGTATGTGGTGTCAAGTTGGAATTGACTTATAGTGACTCTGAGAGGGCTTTCAAGGTAAATGTTAAGACTGTGTGAAAAATGTTAAGGGTGTGTAAAAATCACACTACTGGATAGAATTTCACACACATTCCCCAAGTCCTCAGAGTATTATGCCACAATAAATAAGCCAGAGACTCAAACAGAACTTGGGAGTTAAATGTTTTAACTTCACCTCCCAGTGGTGGCCATCCTGGCTAGTGTCCAAACTGTAATTTTTCTAGCTGCCACCAGGACTCTTTGTTTTCACAATTGTGATGTATGTTGAAATATTTTGTTTGAATATTACAAAGTGCTATGTAAATATTTTCCCTGTCTTGCAGTTTTTATATACACACCTTCCACACTACATACTGTATATATATAATGGTCTATATACAGTTGCCCTGCTTATTTGGCAGTCATGACTTAATTCATGAAGTGATTCAGCCCCAAAGGACATTGGTGAACTTAACAACCACAGTCAACTTTATTTTCTAGAAAGCAAAAATAAACCAGGAAACAAAAATTGCCTCCAAAGCAACTGACTGAACAGCACAGTGTATTATATCAATCTGTTCGATTATAATAGAAAGAGTAAGAAACAGATTGGCTGGCTGGCTATATGACCTGCATATCATTTTGTCCAGGACTTCCTCTAGTCTTTTTTGGCCTCTTAAGAAGTAGATAATTTCCCCTTCATTCATTTAGTAACTTAGCTGGTAGTTCTTCCTCTTCCTTTTCCTTGCTGTCTGAGACACCATTCTGCAATGGTCCTTGGAAACATAGAAAGAAGGCAGGAAAGTGGGTGGACAAGGAGGGCCACTATGTTGTCATCAAGACCATGAAGCAGCTGATGCTAGCTTGGGTGGAACCAGAGAGGTTGCATACTTCACATATAAGACAATCCTCTGGAGGCCTTTGGAGGACAGCTTTGTCCACACATGTATAGTGTTTGAAGGGCTATCCTGTCACATACTTGTTTAAATAAAAATCATAAGACAGAAAAAATGCCTGTCAACAGTTGGCACCTGCACAGCAGGCTGAGCCAGCACGTAAGTTATCTGGCTGCAATCTTCCCTGCCATGAATTGTATTTCTGTTCAAATTACAGCATCCCCCTCCCACACACACGTCCATCTATATATTTTAAATTAGCACACTCTGAGGTTATGCAAATCTGTGCCTCTTTTGTCATTTGATGTAATTCTACTTTTTTGGGGGGGGGTTATGGTTAAGCAGCTAGAGATGAGAGTGGAATGAACATCAGCAGTGACATAGTAAGGTGACATTGTGTGTTAGGAACTTGTCATATATAGAGTCAGTGTCCATCCTTCTAATTCAGCATTGTTTGAACTGACTAGCAACACATTTTAGGTAAGAACCTTCCCATGGAAATGTTGGGGATTGAACGGCCATGTCATAGTGGCAGATGATAGGCTTCACCATTGAGTTAGGAGCCTTCTTTGTCCCAAATTCCCTTACTTATACGTACTTTAGGATGAGTTACAATGTCACTTCTGCTTGGATGTCAGAGCTAAAAGGTCTTACAGTCTGGTGTACACAGACAAAGATGGTGGTAGGGAGTGGCTTATTGTTTCTCTATGCCTGTGACTAGTGGTAGATTTCCTCCTGATTCAAGGACCTTGGCAAGTGCCCAGTAGGAGTGACTGCTGAGTATATATTCTATATTGGACGTTGAGTCTCTGAAATTCCCCACTACTTTGATTTCTCGCCTACCAAAGTATAAAGGAGAGCAATAGACTGAGAACTGCAGCCAACTGCATACTGGAAACAAAGCAGTATTTTGCAAAACATCTTTCAGAGACAGAGTGGGGGGAAAGAACTGGGTTAAAAGTACTCAACTCAGTATCTGCAACATAGGGAGGATGATATAGTAGTGCTCAGAGACCGTGTGGGGGAGCAAAGGCATCCAGCTGTTCCTTACTGGTTAAATTTATTCCAGCAAAAAGAGAATGAACACAAAGACCTAAGATATCAAGGGATTAGTATCTTAAATTCAACTTTCTGGAGCCCCTCTCACTTTGAAATATATCTATTTCCCTTTCTCCAGTAGAAGAAATATGATACAATATCAGAAGACTTCTATCTCTTGGAAAAGAATATGCCACACAAAGTGTTTCTTTGACAGTAAATAACCAGTCCTTGGAGCCTGTCCTCTACTTTCAGCCATTTCTAAAAGTAAGCTGTAGTTAATATGTCCTCTTTCTTAAAGGCCTATTACATCACATATGGAGTGTCCACATTTTAAAGTGGAGACTTCTTGTGTTGTTTGGGGATTGTCCTCTATGAACAGATGAAGCTGGCCAAGGAAAGCCACTCTCCCATGACAAGAGTCTTATCGCCATCCATTATTTACTCAACCTTCCCGCCTCTTAACTCGGGATGCTAGTGGCTAATGTTGAAGCATTGCACAGGCAAAACATTTTTGTCATCCATTGCGTTCTGTTGTCTCCATCTCTGTGATAACTAGGTGACACCAGAAACCGTCTAGAGTGGCAAAGTGTGTGATAGTCACTCAGTTGAGCATTTTTAAAAAGTAGAATGGATTTATACAATTCTCCACTTCCCAAATTAAACACAAAATGTAATACAGTTTCAGAACAGAAGTTCATACATTTCTGCATTTGTGGTGTATTCTGTGAAACAAGAAAAAATGCATTTATTAGAATATATCTTTCCTCCAATGAACAGTAAAGGATCATGAAACATCCCTAAACTTCACAACTGGCTGCACTCATCTAGGGTACATATAATCCTTTCCAGAATACCACTCAAATGGACAGATGAATCAGTGATAAGCACTTGATAAGGAGCAATAATCAATTTATTGGACCTTTTCAAGTCCATGATCCTGCCGAAGTACCAGCTGAGGACATTTGCTCCTGGGATCATCTTGATCAGAGGGAACTGTTATTTGCACATTAGTGACAATCCAAATGAAGAATGTATTCACATCCATGGCTAAATTTCTCAAGTGTATTTATGCTGATGTTACACAGCATGGAGGATAAAACAGAGTCCTGCAGAAGCTCTTGATGCAATTACCAGCCAACTGAATAGCAATTCCTTGCTATCATCTTCTAGGACTGGCAAGGCATAGAGGAATCTACTGCGAAATAACACTCCTGATTCCCAACTCAAACGACTAATACATAAGGATTCTAAGGCCAAGTACAATAACTAGTAGAGATGGGCACGACTAGGGAAAATGACGTTTTCAAGTTGTCGTGTGTCGGAGGCAGTCCGTTTCGGCTCATTTCCATTTTTCGCAAAATTTCGCAAAAATTAGTCGGTTCGTTTTTTCATTTTTTCGTTTTCATTAGTACTGGTTTGGGGGGGTAGCGGGCTCCTGGAGGGAGCTGCAGGAGTCAGCCAGAGCCACAAGTGACGGACTGGCAGACTCTTTGCACCCGCTGTGTCTCACATACTTGCATGTAGTGCAATGCAAGTAGATCTGGCTTAGGGTTAAGATGGGTTAGCGCAAGGGCTAGGGTTAGGCTAGTTATGGGTGAGGTTAGGGTTAGTATTGGGGTGCACCTCTGGGTGCCTCTCTGACCCACTTAGAAGGACAGTGTACTGGCATATGGGTTAGGCTTAGGCTTAGGGTTCGGGTTTGGGCTACGATTAGTGGGCTGTTTATGCCCGATTGGCACATCCCAGAAGTCCCTGTGGTCAACCTGGCCAAGTGGCCATGCGATTGGTGGAAAATCTGCATGGTCCACTCCCATGGGCGAGCCCATCATTGCAAATGTGCAGGTGTAAAAAAATAAAATAAAATAAAATAAAATAAAATCAACAGAGACTGCTGCTACTGTAAAAATTCAAGCATTTAAAATAGCTAATTTTCGCATGTTTCTGTGGTGCTTTGGTGGGGTTTTGGGCAACGATTTAAAAAAAATATTGCGGTCGCCATTTTGGATCCCCCGCACTGCATGGCAAATGGATGCGCCCTCCCAGCCTGGTACCAGCAGCGCAGCAGTAGCAATAGCCAAGGAGAGGGGGGCGGGGAACCCCCCCCAAATAAAACACCCTTCTGGCCTGGTAGGTGCCCTCAGACAGTTTTCGCCTACTTTTAGGGTCGGGAATCGGTTTTTTTTTTAACTTTTAAAAACTTTTTTTCTGTGCCGCTTGGCATTGCGCGATTGCCGCGATGCAAGTAACGAGCACGACAAATCAGACCAAATTGTTCGTTCGTCGGTTCGAGCTCGAATTCTGGCGGAGTAATTCCCATTTCCGTTTCCGTAGAGTAACGGATACGAGTAACGGAAATGGAAATGGGAATACCGCTAAGTCGTGCCCATCTCTAATAACTAGTGCACATATGTTGTAATTATATACAGCATCCTACTGCGCTTAAGCTGTTCTTTCATTTGACAAAAGAAGAAGCAATTTATGTTGGAGACTGAGAAGTCCCGGGGAAAGGTGGAATACTACCATCAATTTCTGTCACAGAAAGAATGATAAATAAGGTTATCAGTAATGCTCAGCATTTATAATGTGTTGAGAGATAAACATTCGTTCACAAAGTTGTAGTTGAGTGCCAATATAAATTTATTACACTCACTAAAAAAATTACCAAGCAATTTTCACAGATGTCAGGTTCCGACCAGTTTATCTTGTAACTGGAGAGTAGCAACTGAAAGAAGCAGAGCCTTGTGGGAATGCTGAAAACAGGCAGTCTTCTTAAGCCAGGCACCAGAACAGCCATCGAGGGGGTTAATCCTCCCCCATTGCCTGTGAAACGACAACAAGCCTTTGGCAACTTTTCCCTGTTCTTTATATAACACTTCCAAGCAATGAAGCTTGTATCTCCTATTAATGCTTTTAATTTGTGTTCTGTTGGGGAGAGGCCAAGATTTAATTGAAATCATTATAGTGTCTTTGCTTGAAGTAGCTGAGGAGTTGTAGTGGGACTGGAGGAGGTTACTTTGGAATAATTAAAAGAAATATATAAGGTCATCATTGGGTCCTGAGCTATTCCAGATGCCAGGTTTTGTGGGGAAAGTCTGGGTTTAATGACAATACTTTTAAGCCACATAGAATTCTTAAACAGCTACTTTTGTATATTACAATGGTGACTATTATTCTTAAGTTTTGCCTTGTCTCCTTCTCAGACACCTAGGAAAATTAATTTTACTTCTATGTTTTCTGTTGTATGGTGGCTAGCAAATTATAAACTAAAAACAAAAACAAAAACAAAAATTCCTGCACTTTCTTAACAATGGGCAGGTAGATCTCTGTACTGTAACCTTTAAATGATTATAGTGTCCTTTACATAGAGGTCTTTCTGAATATATTTTATATAAAAATGGACAGACATGAAATAAAACCTGGAGATCCAAATACAAAGATTGCCTCTTTTGTGTCATTTCTGAAAAAAACAAAAATAAAAGTTATATTTGGTGAGCTTCATCTACCTTCATCCAGTAAGCTTCATAGCTTTGTCTAATTCTATATGTCAATCCATTTAATCATTGTTGCTTTCCAGTAGGAATGGAAAAGATCTCTTAGTCTCAATTGAAGTACCATTTTTATACCTTCCAAACCCTTGCTTTGATTATCTACATATTCATGAGGCATCTTTGAGAACTCAACTGCATCCAGAATTGAATGCACATTTTAAATATCAATGACTAAAATGTGGACAATCGAAATGTATATATGTACAACACAATTTATGCCTCCAAATTTACACATTAGGGCAAATGTTAACATAGGGAGAAAAAGTAGTCTTGCTATTTGATAAGAAAGAGAAATGGAAAATAAATACAGGTAGAATTTGAAGAAACACAATGAAATTGAAACAGATCTTTCTATAGATAGATTGGGACAATCACTGCTTAGCAAGTCTATAATTATCATTTTCACCAAATACAGCTAAGATATGGCTATGCATTTAATAAGACCTCAGTGGTTTAAGCATCTGGAGGTGGCGCTGAAGGTTGAGAGTTCAATTCCCCACTGTGACTCCTTGACAGTGACTGGTCTCAAAAATCCATGGGGTCCCTTGCCCACCCAAGCCGAAATAAAGAGGCGACACAGCATTCTTTGGGTTTAAACAAGGGCCACAATTTATTTATAACAGTAAATAACTCTAACCTTTATTATATTAACAGGAACTAAGAGAGGGCCTATGCTGTAGTGGAATTGTTAATTTGGGATGATGTACATTGTAGGTCCCTCCTCCTTGTCAGAGATTCCTACAGCAGGAGTTATGATGCCGAGGGTGGGATGCCCACCCTATGATTAAGCATCATTATCTCTGAAATTTTTAAAGGGGGTTGGCAGCCCATGTTATTGTGACAGGGTTTCTTTTTAGGTGAACCTGTATCTACTTCCTGTCCTATCTGATTTATTTAGGGCTGCTGAGCACCCTGCAGGTGCAATAGCCAGGAGAGACCTATCTAAATTGAATTAAGGCTTGCGCTACCCACCTATTGTGACCGAATTAGGAGTGACTAATACCATGTAAGGCTTTAAGGATGGTGGGATGGGCGAAAAAACACTGACACTCCCAGCCAATTCAAGTGATAGTCAAAAATTCCCATCCAGCCCCGAAGCGACCAGCAGAGCATCATCATCCGATAACCATAGAGTGGGCGGGCTGGGGATCAAGGTCTGGTACAGGTTGAGGTGGGGAGAGCATGCCTGTGTCCTATAAAGGGGCGCCTCCCTGCCGCAGCCTATGCAAGCAGTGCTGGCTATGCACACCTCATCCGGCCAGCTGGCAAAGGTGCCCCGCGGTCACAGTCACGGTGAGGAGTGCCCATTCCAAGCTCTGCAGTTCTATGTGTATTGCGATTCTGTTCCCTGAGGAAGAACAGATAGATCCTCTACAGCTTGTGATTTATCATACAATGGGTGCTTTAAAGGAGCAGATAGATCTCATAATTTTCCACCAACATTCCAAAACAAAGTGGCTCTTTATGTCCAACAGCTGCGGACATAAGCAGAAGGACAGAGGAACCATCCTGCTACTTCAGGAACAGTCATTGGAAAGTGGCAGCTGGGATCTCCTTTCTCCTGCTTAGACCAAAGGCTGCTTTGTCTTTAAGAAAGCAGACCAACATGTTTGCAAACAACATATTGAACAGAGGTTGTTTCTTTTTTTAAAAAAAAATGCTTGCTTTTCATTTCTACATTTGAATGCAAACTCCCTTGACAGACTTATTTCAAAGAATTAACTTAACAGTGCATGCTAAAAATTTAAAGAATTGAAGCTAAACTTGTGACCCTAAGAATATAAGGAGGTTTGGTTTTCTGGAGCATTAGTCTAGCTGGGCTAATGGGTGCCAAAGAGGGCTGTAAGCTTTGTGTCAAAGACTTAATCTTTTAATTAACCGCTGAGTGAAAAGTAGCTTGGGAAATGCAATAAGTCAGATTCAGGTCAGATGAAGCAGAATAATATGGGGGCTTTGGAGAATTAACATACTAAGGGAATGCAAACAGAAAAGTCTTGAAACTTTTGCAATCAGCCTGGTAGTCAAATGGGGGTTGAGGGAGACCTGCAGGAATCTTCCTCAAGACTCACACCTGGCTACATATTTTGGCTACATGGGCTGAAATGCCTCTGCTACCGTGCATTTTCATTTTTTGCCACATTTATTCATTTCCTTTAGTTGGGACATTTATATTACACCCTGTAGCTTGAGATTTGAGGACTAGACATGGGCACGACTTGGCGAAATTCTCATTTCGTTTCCGTTCCTCGTTTCCGTTATGCAACGGAAATGGTAACGACAATTACTCCACCAGAACTCGAACTCGAACCGAAAAAAGAAAAATTGGGTCTGATTTGTCATTGTCGTTCCTGGCATCTCGCGGCGATCACTCGATGCCAAGCGCAAGCGGCACAAAAAAAAAGTTTTAAAAAAAAAAACCCGATTCCCGGCCAAAAAAGCAGGTGAAAATATGCCTGCCTGAGTGAGGGCACCTACCAGAGGGGTGGTTTCTGGGGGGGGGGTCCCCGGCCTCCCTCCCTCTCCTGTCCTGGGCTGCTCTGGTGGGGGGCATCCTCGTCGTCTCACCAACTCGCTCGCCATGCCATACGGTGTGGGCGGGGGATCCAAAATGGGGCGACCGCAATATTTATTTTGAAATCGTGGTCCAAAAACACACCAAAGCACCACAGAAACATGTGAAAATAGCTATTTTAAATCTGCCTGAATTTTTACAGTAGCAGCAGTGGGTTTTTCTTGCAAAATAAAAAAAAACCCAATTCCCGGCCAAAAAAGCAGGCGAAAATATGCCTGCCTGAGTGAGGGCACCTACCAGAAGGGTGGTTTCTGGGGGGGGGTCCCCGGCCTCCCCCCCTCTCCTGTCCTGGGCTGTTCTGGTGGGGGGCATCCACGTCGTCTCGCCAACTCGCTCGTCATGCCATGCTGTGCGGGCGGGGGATCCAAAATGGGGCGACCGCAATATTTATTTTGAAATCGTGGTCAAAAACACACCAAAGCACCACAGAAACATGCAAAAATAGCTATTTTAAAACTGCCTGAATTTTTACAGTAGCAGCAGTGGGTTTTTCTTGCAACAAAACGTCTCCATTGATTTTATTTTATTTTATTTTTATTTTTATTTTTTTACATCTGCACAATGATGGGCTGGCCATGGGAGTGGACCATGCAAATTTTTGGAGCCATTCCACCAATTGCATGGCCACTTGCCAAGGTTTTGACCGAGACTTCTGGGATGTGCCAGTCGGGCATAAAAAGCCCACTAACCCTAGGCCGATCCCTAACCCTAACCCTAACCCTAACCCATACGCCAGTACACGGTCCTTCTTAGTGGGTCAGAGAGGCACCCAGAGGTGCACCCCAGTAACTCACCCTAACCTTACCCGTAACCCTAAGCCTAGCCCTTGCGCTAACCCTAACCCTAAGCCAGATCTGTGTACTCGCATTGCACTACAGCAAGTACACTTCCCTTCTTAGTGAGCCAGAGGGCACCCATAGGGGTCCTCTCTCACTTTGTTCCGCCTCCCCATCCCCAGCCCAAGTGCATCGTATGCCAGGCAGTGAGTCACAGAGGCACCCGAAAGAGAGGTGCCTCTGCCTGCCACTGCAACTTGGTATGCATATCCAATTGGCTATGCATACCCTTTTGTAGCGGGCCAGAGGAGGCACCCACCCCAGAGAGGTGCCTCCAGGAGCCCGCTTTCCCTTCATGGCGGGCCAGAGGAGGCACCCACCCCAGAGAGCTGCCTCCAGGAGCCCGCTACCCCCCCAAAACCAGTACTAACGACAGACAAAAAAACGACAAACGAAACGACAAATTTTTGAAATATTTCACGACAAATGGAAACGAGCCGAAACGGGCCGGCTCCGACACACGACAACTCGAAACGTTATTTTTCCTGGTCATGCCCATCTCTACTTAGGACATAATATAATAGGAACATTATAAAATGATATGCTTTGAAATCCTTTGAGACATTAAAAATCACATACATTAAAGCAACAGTGCAGGAGCCTCCAAAGCCAAGTAAAGCCACAGTCCTTAATTCCTAAAGGTTTGGGTGAATCAGCATATTTCAAATAGGCACCAAAATGAGGATAGTGTCCACACTAGGTGAAACATCTCTAAGGAGATCATTTCATAACCATGATGCTATAGCTAGAAAACCCCACCCATTACTGTAACTCCCAGAATAGATTGTTCTGCATGGTGGGAGTCCATCAGATTGAATGAAAATGAGTGTGTAGGTAAGCAAGATTTTTCAGCATAGGACTATAATATGGCCAAGTCTGTCCACATTATTTTGATTTCTGGGATGAAAAATAAATCAGTGCCTTTCTTCATTCCATCTGGAAAGAAAAATGGTGAAACAGAGGCTGTCCTAGTTTTGACGCATAAGAAGAAGACAGGATTCTATGGACAAGACAATAAAGCTGAGAAAAGTTAAATGCAGCAGAAAAAGACCAAATGCAAGATGGATTGACTCTAGTCTATAGAAAGCAAGAGCTGATTGTTGAGGATGGGATACTTTGGAGATTCCTCATTCATGAGTTCACCATCAATGGAGGGTTACCTTGATGACATATAACACCATATCCTCCATTCCACAAGGAAATGCTCCCTGGGCAGCAAACGAATCTTTCCTGAGGACCAGATGGAATTATCCATTTACCCAGAATGCTATCTTAGGCTGATCCTTCACGTCCATCTCATCACTGTTCCAGTCCCACTGGGGACCAGTACAAAGAAATCTAACCACACGTCCATTGCAGGATGAAGGGAGTTTATGAGGTAAGGCTCGTCACGCAACGTGCCATTCTCCATCTTGTGGCAAGAGTGCGAAGTGCCATTCGCCAGTACATTCCCTATGGAGTCAGCAACACAGTGCAGAGAGATTAAAAGACAAATGCCTCATATTTAGGTCCATAACATATTGAAGACAAGGCTTCGGAGAATTGAAACATTGAAAAATGGAAGATTGGGTTAAAAAACAGAGAACAAAACAAAGGGATGGAATTCCACATCTCATCACGGAATGAAGACATGTAGAAACAGTGATGCCGGTATCATCAATCATGCCCATGTGTACACGGGAACAGGGACAGAACTGCAAGAAGACCATGTGACCACGACCGACATCAACACACAATGAACTTCCTCCCGGGATGAGAGTGGATGTGAAGTAACCATCTTAGAGAGCTCATAGCAGAACACAGCTGACACATCACTCCTCTCCATCATGCTGCTACCCTTACCATAAACGCAGGGCCAGCCCTGGCTCTGGGTAATCCTCAGGTTCACCTTGAGAGAAATTAGATTTAGTTTACAGCCTTGGTGTCAAGCAATATTTAACACACTGGATCATATCATTTGTGATATTTGTGATTTCTAGGGTGCATATTATTTTCTCATACTATTGGCAGAAGGCAGTAATGAGTTGAAGTTACCTCGATCAAAGTGAAAGAAGAAAATGCTGAAGTAGGATTGCAGCTGAACATCAAGAACATGAGCACAGATGAGCTATATAAATTTAATATTGACAATGTAGAAATTGGAATGATTAAATAATTTGTATGCTTTGGTGCTGTTGTTGATCCAAACAAAGATTGTGGTCAACAGGTCAAAAGATTCTGTGAAGATTCTCAGTCATCCAGGTGAGTTGAGTCATGGCAACTGGACTTTTTCTTGAGAGATTGAAACATTTTGCTGCTGACAAAGCTGTTTGGATGATCAGAGAAATGTTTCAATCTCTCAAGAAAAAGAAGTCCAGTTGCCATGACTCAACTTCCATGTCAAAATATTGCAACATGGAAAAATCAGATATGAAGGGACTAGGGGAGCTCACCAAATGTGGAGCCAGAGGTGGGCAGGAGCGTGGTTCCACATGGTGCCTCCTTGACATGGGCTGGATTCAGTGATCCATAGGTCATTCTCAGCTCTGCAGTTCCAAGATTGTTATTGTTCTTATAGTAATTATAAAATTATTGAATCATCAGAAGACTAAGCCTCAAAAGCAGACTCACTCGAAGCAGCATGTGAAGGGTGGGGGCCATTTGCCCTCCCCAAAGAACAAACATGAGACAGGCAGATCTCTCATCAGCTGGGAGGGGGGAGGAGGCTGGTATATAACAGGCCTTCTCCCCCGACTGTGTCTCTTTTGGCATGCAGCATTCTGGGTGTGAGCTCGCTGCTGCCTGGCTCCTGCACGCATATGGAATCTGCCATTTTGGGCACAGGACAAACGCCATTTTGTGCGTTGCTGGAACAAGGTGGCAGGGATGTTTCCGGGCTGATTTGGTCAGAGGAAAGGGCCCAAGGAAGAGTCCCAAGGCTAAGAAGACTGGCAGAGGATGGGGGTGGCCTAGGACTCAAGTGAGAGTGGCACATGCTTGGTAAGTGTCAGTGTGAATGGCAGCAACCAAAAAGGACAAAGGGGGAGTGAATCAGTGCTTCCCCCCAACACATGTGAGAGAGCCCAGTGAGTGGAGGGAGGAGCTCAGCAACCACAGAGTTGGGGGGATAGCTGGCCCGTTTGAGGCTTGAAGTCATACATGGAGCTAAGGGGAGAACTGGAGGGTTACTTGTTCCAGCACAAGAACAGTGAGCCACTGATGAAATTTCAATTTGGTAGGGTGACCTGAAATGCCTTGGAGCAGCTGGGATTGGCGCACTTGAGATTTGGGTCACATCCATTTCATATTGGAGCTGCCTCAACTGGGTTATATGACTGGGGATGTACAGAGGTTGGGGAGGTGGACATCACAAAGCTTTAGGACACACGTTAGACCACTGCCGGATTGTTAATGTTGTGGATTGTTTTCAACAGGTTTTAGAGGTGACGGCTCCCAATGGCACATCCTTCTACTGGGGCATAGTTATATTTACTGGCCCCACAAATATGTGGCATGGTCCGACTGGGGTAAATAATTGGGGCTGGGAGCCATGGCGAACCTGGAGTGGCAGGGCAAGAGAGGAATGAGATGGAATGAGTTCAGACAGGTGGCCTTTTCTGTGGCCAGTGGTAGGCCCCCACATAACCTCCTGATTCATCTAGGGGGCAACAATTTGATGTCCCAGGGACATTTTGAGAGATCAGAGGGCCTTCAAAACAGCGTACCCACAGGTGCATGTGATATGGTCCACCATGATACCCCGGCTCTGCTGGCGAGCAGAATGTGACCCTTGGTGCATCAACAGATCGAGGAGAGGAGTCAACAGGGAGATCTGCTGGGCATTGACTAAAGAGTTTGGGTCGGTGGTGGGCCACCCCAAGATCAAGTTGGAAAGGCACAAATTGTATCGAGATGATGGGGTGCACCTGTTGGAAGAAGGATTAGAAATATTCTTGCATGACCTGAGCAGGGATCTGGAAGCTGGTGTCAGCTTCTTGAGTGGGTGGCATGGGCCATAGCAAAGCGAGAAGCAATTGGTGACTCATGAGGAGAAAACCCACTCCTAGGCCATCTGACCTCTGGCACTGCGGATCCGGAGATTACAGTGTCAGGGGAAAGATGCTCTGGCAAGCACCCACCTGGACAAGAGCTGCCAATGGAAGTGGCTTGAGGACCCAGGGTGGTACTAAATTTGCCAGCCTTGGGGGGGGGTGCTGTCTTGGGATGGCACCACCAGGGGGTAATGACTTGCCTGAAAGCTTGCTGGTTGGAGCGGTCATGGGAGACCTTGGGGTTCCAACCTGGATCCGCACGATATCAGGCCCTGCTCAGTTGATGTTGTGTTAATGTTCATGTTAATAAAGTGTGGCCCTAGTTGAACCCAGCTTATGTGTTGAGTCCTTTGTTTTGCCGGGGGGGTGTGTGTGTCAAAGGCAGATATGAAGGAACTAGAAAATACAAGGAAGGCCAAGATCATCCAAGCTCTCATGTTTCTGATTACTGTGAAATCTAGAAATTGAAGAAAGTTGATAAGAAAAATATTAATTTGTTTGAAACATGGTGCAGAGAGAAGAGCTTTGAGGATTCCCTGGACTGCCAGATAAACAAACAATTAGATCCTAGATGAAATCATCCCGGGCTTTCTTTAAAGGCAAAAAGGAAGAAACTGATGCTGTCATACTTTAGGTGTACCATGAGAGAGTAAGACTCAGTGGAAAAATTGAAGGTAGCACAAAAAACAGAAGCCTGATTATAAAATGGATTAACCCAATAAAGGCAGACATGGACTTGCTCAGCAGGACTGTTAATGATATAATTTTTGGGAGGTCAGTCATTCATAGACTCACCAACGCACATAACAACCACCACAAAGAGAACAACAGGGTGCATTATACTGGGCTGAAGACCCCACACATACACTCCACCCATCCACCCATTATGTGTGGTCAGAGAAACCATACAGCACTATTGATTTTGAACTGTGCCTTGCAGGACTAATTTGAGCTGAAAATCTGGATAAGCTTCAGGAGTCAAAAAAATAAACCCCGAGAAGGTGATAGGGAAATGTGCTTTGAAAAGCATGCAAAATGAGTTTCAGACAGATGAGAAGAAAGCTTAACTATTAAATATTGCTGCATACAGATTAACAGGTAGTAAGTTAAATGTTATGAGGTATTGATATAGTGAAATGTTATGAGGTATTGAGTAGCTGAATTAGCAGACAATGTGTGGTGAAAGTTTTTAAACCTGGACAGCCAGTGGGCTCTCCTCAAACAATGCATAAAGGGCTGCCTTTTTCAGAGTCTCACCAGTTGCTTTCAGCCAACTTGTGACAACACACAGTGCCTGAGGGCCAGTTCTGCTACATACAGTTCCTTTCCCTCAGACCTTTTATGGCCACTGAATTTCTGACATGTCTCGCATACTAAAGACGGATGACGTTTGACAAAGTTAGGTGTAAAAGGAAACATGGAAATCATTTTGCAATATGATATTTTGAATTCTCAAAACTTATCCCACCTCAAGAACAATTGAATCCCAAAGAGAGTTTCTTAAGTTGTATACATTCAGTGTGTATCTTCATGGCATCTATCTTGACTTTTGCATCTTAAAAATAATGTTTCCCCCCCACATTGAATGACATTTGTAATGTCATAGAAGAATTTTTGGCTATGAAATAAGAAGATCCATGACAGGTGGTGTATACACCTCACATGATCCATGGGTTGGCTTTTGGAAATGGAACAATAGAAATAAACACATTTTAAATTAGAAGTGTAGTTGCTGACATTCTTTGTACACACATGAAACACTTCAAAAATATTAAGATAATGTTTGTTCCAAGGGAACACAAAATGCAATTCAAATACCATGTGGCTTCCACATGATGTGGAGTAAATTTCACTTGATTTCACTTCTACTGACACGTGTTCCAAACTACTGATGTACTATGACTGTGCCCTAAGACAAGCTTGGTGGAGCAAATGTACCCCAGCCTGCACCATATTCTTACAGGTTTTCCTTGTTCCATTCTATCCGACAATTTTCCTATTCAGAAGGCAGTTGCCCTATTTGACAACACTGCCATTTTCTATCTCCATAATTGTTAAAAGATTTTGTTCTTGGGAGGGGGGAAAGAAAGAAAATTAAAAGGCTAAATTGCATTCACTTACTTAAAAATAGCCTTGCTGTCAACTAAGATGCATATTTAATTGTTCTCTCTATATGCTGGGCTGGAGCAGTTTCAAGCAGTCCACCAGTCATGGGTAGGAGGAAGGAAAAATCATTAGAAAATCAATGTTTGCTTAATTGAAGATCCTTCTTCCAAATGGGAATGAAGTGAGATATATGACCTTGGATTCACTGACTGTATAATGATGTCAGTTTGTCAAAGTTTTGCATTGGGTAGATTCAAGTCAGGCATTTCATCGGTTGCAATTCCGAAACAACAGAGCAATGGAAACAGAAATGATGTACTCTGTGTCTGACTGGACTTGTAGCAGCAGCAGCAATAATGCTGATAATAATATCAGCATCACCACTGAAACATGATTTTAAAATATTCAGATAGAAGGTTCAAATAATAAAATCAAAGTGTAAAAGGATGAAACAGACACATATTTGCAAACCTGCCAGCAGCTACCTTTGTGAAGAAAAGCAAGTGGGTTAAAAACTATAAATCACACTCTACATGGGAAAGGTTCTGGGGAAAAAATAGAGGATATTCTTGAATGAGGTAGGGAAGAGTTTATGAATGATCCATTATCACCATCAAAATGGCTTAAAATATGAGATTCAATTTTGGTGGGTTTTTATTTTAACACAAGAGAAGATGAATTTCCTCCATTATTTATGAAATGGCGTGGTGTGATGGCTAATGGCCAGAACAGAAGTGATGTGAAATGCATGACAGAATTTAATGTGACTGTATATGAGTTTTGCTTCTTTTAAAACATGACATCCATAGGGAGTCAGGATTAAAATTGTACATAGACAATTGGAGATTTTGCTTCTGTTGTTCACCGTGATGAACATGATCCCATGAAGAGCAGTTAGTCATTCTGTAAGCACAGAAATCACCACCTGTACCAATGGCTGCTTCCCACCTAGGTAGCAGGCTAATGCTGGTGATATTTTTGTGGGACTGCCAACGGGGAGGACTCCAAATTCCCTCTCCAACACAGTGTAGACACCATCCAGACTCCCCACAAACAAAAATAAGCATATTGATATGGGTTTATTAGAATCCAGTTTGGCCTGAGGAGAAAGAATCACAACTCAAGAAACCTTTGGTTTGAATCCCAGATGGGAAGAAAGTACTTTTGCAGAGCTCTCCTAGAATATCATAACTTGAATGTCTATATTGACTGGGATGTCCTGATTGGCACCTTCTGGAAGCTACAGCCCAATTCTCCCCTCCCCATAAAAAACAACAAACACACAAATCCTTCCCATCTCAGGGTTGAATCTGTACAGAACATCCCACCAGGTCTGGTCCTACCAGTAGGCAATGTGAGGGAAATGCCAGTAGTAGAAGATTTGAGGTGTTCTAAAAGACAGTGACTTGTTAGTTACTAATTTTAATTGTATTTTTACTACAGAGGAATGTGATCCTGGAGGATTTCTTACACCAGATTCTAGAATAAACTAGTTGACTTTAATTTTTAAGTACTCTGTGTCATAACTTGAGGGTGGGGGTGAGGCATTTTCAGATTCTTTTGGACTTGTTCTACTCTCAAACTCAACCTGTGACATTGCTATTTTGAATGAACTTGGTTACTTAGATTATAGTGAAGTCACTATTATTCAGAGAAACAGATGCAGCTGATATAGATCCATTTAAGGCAGTGGTGTCCAAACGTTTTGCAAGGAGGGCCAGATTTGGTGAGGTGAAAATGTGTGGGGGCTGACCATTCAGCCACATTTGGCACCTGGGCCGGACTTTGGACAAATCTCTATATAACATGCAAGGAGCAATGGTAGGCTAGGCAGGTGGTTGGGGAGATGGACAGAGGCAGGGAGGGCAGGCAAACCATAAAACTGCAAGCTGATGTCTCCATCCAGTATGGGGAGGGGCCAGCTGGCAGGGATGGGTGACAGGCTGAGCTGGTGGGCAGAAGAGGCCACGGGCCACTCGAAATTTGAAAATGGGCCACATTTGGCCCCCGGGCCTGACTTTGGACATGCCTGATCTAAGGCAACCTATACTCAAGTACCTTCAGCCATAAGCAATTATTCATTAAATGTGCTTATTTTTTAAAGATAATTTTGAAGCTGTTTTTAAAAATCTAACCTAAATGTAATGACATTTCAATCTTTTTTTAGTTTCAGAACTAGAGATGGGCACGAAACAAGCAATTTTTTGTTTTCGTTTTCATTTTTGTTTTGTTACGTAACGAAACAAAAAACGAATTTTGTCTCCAAAATGAAACGAAACGAAACGAAACAACAGAAATTTTGTCATGCGTTTCGTTTTCATTGCGGCAAATACATTGAACTGTAATGAATGCTAACGAAACAGCAATTTTTCATTTTCATTTTTGTTTTTTCATTTCGTTACGTAATGAAACAAAAATGATTTTTTTTTGCAAAAAAATCACAAAAAATGAAAACAAACCGAAATGGACCCCCTAAACGACAAACGACAAACGAAACACCATTTTTTGAGTCATGCCCATCTCTATTCAGAACTATATTCAACAATTGCTGAAAACTAGCTTCAATAGACATAAAAATGATGAATTTAGCTGTCATGTAATTAATACAGAATTACACAAGCAATAACTAAATGATTACCCCTTTAATAATGCATTAAACTTTTCAGGAATATTTAGCTATTTATGTAAAATTTAACAAAATTGCCTGTAGCAAGTTATAGTAATTAGATATTTTTTCTACCAAAAATATTGACAGTTCCTAATGGATCTCTGTGCATTATAAATTTAAATGCCACACATTTCTTTTGAGTGGTTTGGGGAACAATATGAAATGCTTTAAAACCATAAAGCCAACTAATAGTCAGTACAGAATTATTACCGCATTAGCAAAGCCCATCTATCACTTGCACAAATGTACTTGGTGGATTTTTCTCATGATTTAAAACTGGCATTCAAGAACTTGAGTACTTATATCTATATTCTACTGCAATTCTAAAGAAGCTTCCTTTTCTTACATTATGCCCCTGATTTGGAAACTGCAGCAATGTTGTTCCTTCCCACAGCACAGTCATGCCATGGTTTCTCTCCTCTCCCCCCATCTCTCTCTCCCTCCTCCCCCTCTGTCCAAACCACATATCCCACAGTCCTTTGTCATTGGCAATACAGGCTTGGAATTCTGGGAGTTGTGGTCCAAAACATCTGGAGGGCCAAAGTTTGGACACAATGATAGGCCACAATGAAATGTATATGAAATCTAAGAATCAGTCCTTGTCCAAGGTTCAAGAAGATAGTGGTATAGGCCTTTGACTTATACAATTGCTCACCTGGTGTGTGACTGAGTCTTTTCACTGGCTCCAACACTACCAATGAAATGTGCAGTGGGAGTCTTAGGTAAGGAATGGGACGACATATGAGTATCACCTGGAAGATCTTGGGTTTCAGATACCCTGTTGTGTAACAATAGTAATGATCTGAACACCCATCCATAAGCAGTATATGTCATTACATCCTGTAAGGATGTCACATTGATGAAGGGACTGGTTTGTTTTCCATGGCTTCAGAGACTAGGACATAGGACAATGGTTTCAAACTACAGGAAAAGTGTTTCAATTTAAACATTAGAAAGAACTTCATGACAGTTAGAGTTCGGCCATGGAATATGCTGCCATGGAGGGTGTTGGAGTCTCCATCTTTGGAGGTTTTTCAACTGAGGCTGGATGGGCATATGTCGGGAGTACTGTGATGGGGGTTCCTGCATGGCAAGGGTTTCGACTGGATGGCCCTTGAGGTCTCTTCCAACTATATGATCCTATGATTCTAAGCTTCTTAACAAGGAGCAAATAAGATGAACACCATTCCTAGTTGTCTGAAGTATTATGTTCAGCATCAGGAGTGTGGAATGGTGGCCCTCTAAATTGTTTTTGCCTCTAATACCCACCAGCCCCAGCTAATGTAATTATCTGGAGGAAATTATGGAAGCTACAGTTCAAAAATATTTGGTGGTCTATAGTTAGCCAACCCCTAATTTACCACATCATTGCAGCAATTCTGTTTTTAGTCACTTCCTTGTGTTCCATTTCAAAATCAAACACTTTAAAATTCCTCTTGGAAGCATGTATTACATCTTATATTTCTCTGTACACATAATACATATGTTCTAACTGCTGTAAATAATCAGAGGAACTATTTCTTCAGTTCCTCTGAACTGGAGAAATACATATTTGTCTGTACTTTGGGAAAAGTACAATATTTGTCTGCACTTTGGGAAAAGTGGTGCAGGTCACATTCTTTTATTTATTTATTTATTTATTTATTTATTTATTTATTTATTTATTTATTTATTTATTTATCTGACCATCTGACCAAAGGTCACTCTGGGCAGTTTACAGAGTGCAAAGATAAATAATACAATCAATTATACAATATAGTATACGAAATACAATGTATAACTCAATAAAATCAACATAATAACCATAACTGAATCAAGGAAATCAACATAATAGCCACAATTGAATCAAAGAAAAATAACAGAAGAAAAATATGAAATAACATAAAAAGAACAAACAGAGGCAGAACAGAAACCTCAAAGACCAGATCAGCAAAATGATTATCAATAGTAGAGATGGGCACGACTCAAAAAATGGTGTTTCGTTTGTTGTTTGGTCGTTTAGGGGTCCGTTTCGGTTCGTTTTTGTTTTTGTTATGTTTTTGCAAAAAATTTCATTTTTGTTTTGTTAGGTAATGAAATGAAAAAATGAAAACGAAAACAAAAACAAAAAATTGCTGTTTCGTTAGCATTCTTTTTAGTTCAATGCATCTGCTGCAATGAAAACGAAAAACACGGCAAATTTGGTTGTTTCATTTTTGTTTTTGTTTTGTTTCTAAAAAAATTTCGTTTCATTTTCATTGTGTAATGAAACGAAAAACAAAAACAAAAATGAAAAATCGCTCGTTTCATGCCCATCTCTAATCAATAGTCAGGGAAAGCCAGTCTTGAATTGTTTTTTTATTTTTTTGAAAACTTGCAAAGTGGGTGCCAGACAGATCCCAGAGGGCAGCTGGTTCCACAGACACAGTACAACCACTCATTTTCAGACAAATTTCTTTGAACATTGCTAGGTTTGATAGGGTAGATGAAACACTTCTGTCCCATAGTTCAAATAATTAAATCTGAAAATGCAAAATATTTTAAGTAAGTGATGTGGGTAGAGGAATGTGGATAAGTTCTACCCAGAATTGAAGCATATCTTTAAATGCCCACTGTAAAGATTTCCAGTGGTGCCCATGAGTTCTTGAGCTAAACATGCTCACATGATGAGGAGTTCTGATAAGGCAGCACTGAATTATCAGAGTGCTGCAATGCTTTCAGCTGACCATGCTTACAAATCCCCACAGAACACAGAATGGACTGCCATACTTTGAGTTGGGGTAGTGAAGTGAGAATGTGCCCCCATCTTCCCACCATCACTATGCATATCTGTACGTGTACATTTGGAAAGGATTGCAGCACTGATTCTTGATGTCACAGTTCATTC
The DNA here is from genome assembly GCA_029282475.1 of Phrynocephalus forsythii. Taxonomy (NCBI): domain Eukaryota; kingdom Metazoa; phylum Chordata; class Lepidosauria; order Squamata; family Agamidae; genus Phrynocephalus; species Phrynocephalus forsythii. Next base: position 98,937,883 of record JAPFRF010000005.1, read on the forward strand.
TATACCACTACCATTACCACTACTAGTAGTAGAGTAGAATAGAGTAGAGTAGAGTAGAGTAGAGTAGAGTAGAGTAGAGTAGAGGCATCCTTCAGTCTTGGGTGACTAGGGTATCATGCTCTGTATAGAAGTCCTAAAGCAGCATCTAGTGGGGCTAAAAAGACCAATTCGAGAAGAACAATCCCATCCACATTGAGGACAGATGCAGTTGGTCCCTTTCCCAGCCCCCAGATTTCTCTGTTTCCGGGACTGCCTCTTATCTTCAGCCTGTTGAACAAGTGTCCCTTTGAATTATAGAAGGACATACTATATCTTTTTCCTCCAGGCTGAATAATCAGAGGTCAAGTTTTCCCATCTGTTAAGGTCCATTCCCAAAGTCTTCAGATGCCTCCTGCAGATATCCGTATATTGCAGCTGTAGTCTCCCTCTGGGGCACTTTCCCTGCACTAATTTTCTATACAAAAGATCTTTCAGAATCCAGCCACGAGCCATTCTCACAACATGTCTAAGCCAGTGTAGATGTCATTGTTTTGATCCTGTATACATGCTAGAGATTCTAACTCATTCCTGGACTATGCTATTTGGAACTTTATTGAGCCAAGTGATGCCAAAGATACATAGGAGACAGTGCATATGGAAGGTGTTCAGCTTTCTCTCCTTCTGTCCACAAAGAGTCCAAGACTTGATGCAGTAGAAGAGTGTGTTCAAGACACAAGCTCTATAAACCTGGATCTTTGTATGTTCTGTTAGCCTCTTTTTAAGCCATACTCTCTTTAGAAGTTTGGAGAATGTAGTAGCTGCTTTATCAATATGTATATTCAGATCAGTATCTAAAGAGGGGGTTTCTGAGATGGTTGACCCAAGAAGGAGAATCCACATCCTGAGCCATGACGTTTTTTTCCCCAGGCTGATTGTTAATCCAAAATCTTGGCAGGCCTTGATAAAATGATCCATAAGTTGTTGAAAATCTTCGGCAAAGTGAGTAGTAATGGCAGCAGCATCAGCGAAGAGGAAATCCACCAACACTGCAGCTGGACTTTGGTCCTTGCTCTCAATTTAGAGAGGTTAAACAGTTTTCCATCTATCTTGACTGGAAATAAATACCCTCTGTTGCAGTCCCAAAAGCATGCTTCAACATGACAGTGAAAAAAAATCTGAATAAAGTTGGCACGAGGATGCAGCCCTGCTTCACTCCACTTCTAATATCAAAGGAATCCGATGTTGAGCTATCAAAAACTACAGTGCCCTTCATATCTTCATGAAAGGAACTAATGATGTTAAGGAATTGAGGTGGGCTACTAACTATGACAATGACAAGTAGTAGTAGTAGTAGTAGTAGTAGTAGTAGTAGTAGTAGTAGTAGTAGTAGTAGTAGTAGTAGTAGTAGTGAAGAAGAAAAAGAAGAAGAAGAAGACAGGAGGAAATAAAGGAGGAAAAAACATAAAATGGAAACAATGAAAACAAGAGTAACAAGTGCTCAGTATAAGAAAAAATGAAAATAAATCAAACAGTTGGAAAAATACAAAGCACTACATGGACAATATCTGACAAATAATGATTGAAAGCAAGATAATGATTAAACATGGGCATGGCTAAAACTGATAATAATTAAGAAAGACACTTATGGCTTGATTTTCGCTGCCCAAGAACAAGCACTCCAAACCAATGTGATAAAACCTAGGATTCAAGGAATTAATATTAACAGCAAATGTTGCCTCTCTCAAGAAAAGGATGAAACAGTGTCGTACCTCATTTGTGAGTGTCCAGGGATTGCACAAACAGATTACAAAATAAGACCTGGTAGAATGGCTTAATTAGTGCATTGGTCATTATGCAGAAAAATATAACTTGCCAAAACCCAGGGGAATATCAGGTAGAGAGCCAAACTGGTAGAAACCTTTAACATAACACACCAGGGGATGCCAAAGTTGAAAAGGAAGAATTGGAAATACTAACAAAATGCAGAGATCTGGAATCAAAATCTCACTTGTAGATGAAACACACTTCAGTAATTCCCATCGTCATTAGGGCTTTGGGAACAATATCAAGAAATTTCATGCAGTATTATAAGCAGTTGCATATCTCAGAAATAATACCATCAGAGCCACAAAAATAGCAATATTAGGAACAACATACAGACTGTGCTGATATTTAACAGGTCCTTAGTAGAGATGGGCATGAAACGAAAAAAAAATTCATTCCAATATTGTTATTTGTTTTGTTACGTAACAAAATGAATATTGAAAATGGTGATGAAATTGGAACAAATAGAACAGAACCAAGGAAATTAGGTTTGTTACATTTTGTTTTTGTTAATGGAATGAGCTGTTTTAAATGTTAAAAAACATCCTGAATATCCGTAAAAGCCCAGCGATAATTATTTATTCTGCCTGATAATACCTACCAGGGGGGTTGGGGTCCTTAAAACATGCATTTATGTCTTTTCTCAGATCGCTGTATTTTTTTCCTTTAAGGGGAGTTAGGGGACATAGACCCAAAATGGCTCCCAGATGCCTAATATTGATTTCTTGGGTATTAAAATGCCCTGGACATCCGTAAAAGACAGTGATATCTTTTTTAAATTATTACCTACCAGGGGGTTGTGGGTCCTTAAAATGTTTGTTTTTGTCTTTCTCCCATCGCGATGTATTTTTCTTTTCCCTTTAAGGATGACATAAAATGGATTCCAGCTACCAACTGGATGCAAGCCATGTGATGGGATCATGTAAATTCTTGGACAACTTCAACCAATAGCATGCCCAGGTTGCAGATTGGGTAGGTGTGGCAGCCACAGAGGGCATAAAAAGCTCTGGCAGCTCCCGTCCTCCTTGCAGTCTGCAGTGGGAGTTAGGGTGGGATTGCTGTCTCTGCAACTCATTATTTTAGGCCAGCCAGGCAGGTGTGTGTCTCTGTGTTCCTGCTGGCTGCAGCCTGGCTCTTAGGGGAGAGAAAGAAGAGATTTCTTTTGCAGCCTCCTTGTGTGTATGCGTACCTCTTGGTGAGTACCCTCCCCTGCCCTGCAGTGCAGTCAATCTGCGGCTGCCTTACACCCTAGGCAATGCCCACTGCTGCCTTTGCAGCCTCCATGCATACCTAGTGTATACTGTGTCTCTGGCAGCATCATTTTTTTAGTGTTTTCCCTCTTGTCTGGGGCGTTGGGGGACACCCCCGCGCGGAAATGCTTTAAATCGTGCAAAAAGCGGGTAAAAACAAAAAAATGAAAAAATGAACCAACGAAATGATTTTTTTCAAAATATTCACGAAAAACAAAAACAAACTGAAACACAATGAAAAAGAAAACACCAAAACATTATTTTTTCGATTCGTGCCCATCTCTAGTCCTTAGGTTTTGGGTTAAAACCTGTATCTTTTATATAGTATTATTCAATGTTTCCATAATTTTTATTGACTATTTTTGAATCATTGTCATAATAGAGCTGCAGAGCTGGAAGGGGCCCTAGAGATCACCGAGTCAAGTCTCTATCAAGCAGACAAAGCGGGGAATTGAACTCCCAACATGAATTACTGAGCTTTGAATTTTGAATTCCACCTACATAATCTATAAAACAACTGAGTTTTTCTGCTAAGCAGGCTTGCCACGGGTTTCTGCACTCACCCCTTAGCTTCAGATTTTGGTGACATCACATGGTGTGCTTTTTCATAACATTGAACACTTATGAATTCCAGTGGACAACGATTTCCCCACCTGCACGTACTTCTCAGTCTATGAAGTCAGCAGCAACAGCAACAATATTTATTTATTTATTTTTGCATTTTTAGACTGCCCGATTTCCCAGAAGGGACTCTGGGCAAATCACAACGAATGCCAAATAAATAAGAAACAATAATGCAAAATGAAAAATAAAATAAAATAAAATGAACAACAGACATATAAAAGCCAATAGCATACAATAGAGTTTGCTACCTCTGTGCATGTATGTCTTGTTACTTCATGTGTGAATTGACAGTTTCCAGAAGTGTGCTGGTTGCTGGATCAGGTGATGGACTGGACACAAGCATCAACCTCCTAAGACCTAACAACCCAATTTCCTTAACGAAGTCATCCAAACCTTCCTACAGTAATTCACAAATGTATAAACACCAATTAAAATCACCCAACCCCAAGCCTGCTATAAAAGACATACAAATATTTGCTTCACCATCTAATGTATTAATGAAATTTGGCATTTCCTTATAGATTTACTAACAACCCATTTGTTTGGTAGTTATAGAATGCCTTTTTCTCAGTTAGGACCAGACAAAGAAAACAAATTGACATGTCAAATCCAAAGTGCAGTGGTTTGCAGATGGAGGTGGTCAGAGAGTCTTTCTTTTCTATCCCATACTTGCACTTTAAGAAATTGACATCAAGAAGTAGGCAAGCAAAAGCAGACTTTTTGTTAAATGACTGAAGCTTGGCAGTTGCATGGAGGTCATAGCGCTCAGTCAGTGTCAGCCTCCATTCCCCAGAGTTGTATCCTGTAATGTATTTATTTATCATTACCGATAGCCAATTTTTTCCTCTCCCTCTCTTTCAGTTTGTTCTGTCCAAGGCCACAAGGTTCCGACAGAGATCAATGGTCTCTGTGCTGTGATGAAGCAGCTCGTCAAAACCTGAATTAGATGTTAAATCTTTCTGAAGTGGGGAGGAGGCCGGGGGAGGGGAGATGCATTGTGCCAAGGATTTATCTTGTGTTATATCCTGTGAGATAATATATAGGAGAAGATTTGTTATGGCAGAAAGTTTCAAAAAGCTGTTTCAGGACTACTGTGGTTGCCAAGTTTATGACCGATTTCCAAAGGCAGCCTCTCCACGTCATAGGCCCATGTATGTGTTACAGATGGATGGGTGCTTAAAACACAGTGCAGATCTAGGCATGATACCAAAATGTTTTAGGGTACTGAAGGCCAAAGCAGAGTGGGTTTTAGAATACTAGTTTAGGATGGAAAAACCTCAAAACATGGAACATTGGGGATGTCGCCAGGGGTGCATGTCTGCCAATAAGATGGACACTACTTGAGGACAGAAAATATTTTCCCCCTGAAATTCCTCCACATGCACCAGTTGGAGGGACAGATAATCTGAAACAGATTTGGACAATACAGAAAAGATATAGGGTCAGGGTGGGAAGAGACAGTGAGAAGGAACAATTCTCTTGTGGAACTCTATTGTTGCATTAGTTTGGATGTAGTTTGAATATATAAACAATGGATGTTGGAATGGACGTTGAGTTGGTCATGTACAACTCAGTCAAGTCAGTTTCAGTGAGCACAACATAAATCTAGCTGGCAAAACAATCATCATAATTTATCCAGAACCATGCTTATTGTAGCTTGCCATGTACTGGATTACAAGCCATCTCCTCTGCCAACATATAGAGGAATGAGGAATATTTATATAATGAGAGAGGGGGAGAGAGACAGAGAGGGGGGGAGAAGAGAAAGAGAGAGAGAGAGAGAGAGAGAGAGAGAGAGAGAGAGAATAGATGTATTTTTCTTCCTATTTTTATTTTTTTAAAAAATTAAAAATATGCTTTCTCCAAATGAATAATTTTCAGAATAACATTTTATTTTATTTTATTTTATTTGCATATTGCATCAGTGTTAGACCTAGAGTCTAGACTGTCAAAATCACTCTGGGATTCAGAAACTAATGCTCAGGGCACACATATGTAAACAACAGCAATTATAAATAAGGAAATAGAATGCAAATAAATGGATTTAGTGAAATAATGATGTGATTTCAGAAGCAGCCTGTGACTGAAAAATCGTAATGAAGTCCTGCCATGGCTGGAAGATAAAACTTCCAGTCACAAAATTATATCACCGATTTCCTTCTGTTCCCTCCACTTGTCCTTTTTTCTTTTGTGGACAGCTTTGACAGAAGCAGAGGTTCAAATCTTCAAGCCTAGAACTACTAACAGAGACGTTCCTTTTCTGTAGATCTGAACCAAGCCCCAAGCCTGAGGAACCAAATACAGTGGAAACTTGATATATGGGCACCTAGTGACTTAAAAAAAACCTCATGATACGAAAGGGAAGTCTGTCCGGGGCTCAATGCACCATGGGGATGGAAGTCTTCCTCGAAAACCCGAGATACGAAAATTTCCTATGGAATACCCCAAGATATGAAAATTTTGCAGAAGACTTCAATTCCCAGGGTGCATTGTGCTCCATTTGGATCCATGATACAAAAAATTCACAATACAAAGCATCCTATCAATGAATTAATTTCATATCATGAGGTACCACTGTACTGCACTCCTGATATCTCTCTCTTCCAAACTCTCTCAAGTCTCTCCTCATTCAGTTTGTTCTTTCTTTATTTTATTTATTTATTTATTTGACTTTTATACCGCCCATCTAGACCAAGGGCTACTCTGGGTGGTTTACAACATGTAACAACAAACAAAGGAATACATTTTAAAAACCAAAATACAATGTACAAAATAAAAATATATACATAAATCAACAACAAAAACTAAAATGAAGCTAAAATGAAACTAAAAATGGCAAGAGATTTGATAAAATGGTTTAAAAATAGTGCCTTACTAAATGTTTAAAGAATCAGGGAATGCCATTCTATAGAACCAGGTCTTCAATAGTTTTTAAAAATTTGAAGCAGGGAGCCAGAAGAATTTCAGGGGTAGATGGTTCCATAATTGGGGAGGAGAAGGCCCTACTCCTTGCAGCTTGGGCCTCCTCGGTGTTGGGACTCCCAGGTGTCCTGCCTGGCTGGCACGGATGATCCTGGCAGTTCTTCTTGGGAGGAGCCGCTCTGTCAGATACTGAAACCGTTTAGGGCTTTGTATGTTAACAAAAACCTTCAATGTGGTAGTGTACCAGCAATGCAGGGCAAAGCATCCTGCATAGCTGCAATCTCCGCATTAACCTCAAGAACTAGCCCCACGTGAGAGAGCACTACAGTAGTCTATTCTCGAGATTACAAGTGCATGAACCAGCGTCATGCTGGGCAATCCTCCGCAGTTGGCAATGAGCGGAACGGACCACTGACGCCACCTGGGTTTCCATGGTGAGTGCCGGGTCCAGTAGGACACCCAAACTCGGACCCCATCCTTCCACCCCCAAAAGTGAGGGAGTTCCCCAACACGCAGACACCAGGGGGCCCACTCTCCGTCTTGCCTGGGTTCAACTCAGCTCCCCCATCCAATTCAAAGTTCCACTGTGGAAAGGAGATCTTATAGACTTTGTCTAAAGAGTGCATACCACTAATATCAGCACAGTAGATCTATTTTTGCTTGTCTGCATTCTTCAAAATTAAGCACCCAGTGCTCATATCATTCTGTGTGAATCCTGACACTTAGTCCTCTGCAAAGAGTATCCAGGTCAAATCTTGCAGCTCTGCCTGAAATGGGCAAAAGGTCGACATATTTTAATATCACTGTGAACATTGTAAGTGCCTCAGTAATCAGGAAGGAAGGAAACATATTGATCCAACAGCTTGAATAACATCTGCAAATCAAATATCCTTTAATGTGTGCATGCACGCACACACACACACATGCACACACATGCATGTGCGTGCGTACACACACACACACACACACACACACACACACACACACACACACACACACACACACACAATCCCTGCAAGCTCCTGCTCCTAACTTAAATCTAAGCTACCTAGGTTATGCTAGCAATTGGCCCGTTAGAGATCACAATCATTTTACACTGTATCTTTCTTTTTTACAAATGCTAGTAGACCATAAGGAAATGCTTAGTTCCAGTTCTGTGCTAGGAGCAAGGTGATATTTGGGATTGAATTGAACAATTTATCTGGAAGTGTTCTTCCTGGAAGTGTTGGATTTGCTGTGAGATGCAGGTGCAAGATTGCATCTCACAGCATGGGTATTAGCATTTAGCATTAAGAAAACTGGGTTCTTCGGGACTAAGATCCAAGGTAGAGGAAATTCTTCATTGCACTTCTGGGTACTTTTGACAATCCATGACTTCCAAAGTCCTTTCTAGTGACACCTGGTCCCTAAAACCTTTATTATTTCCTCTTGAAAGTGTCTAACTGGCAGCAGTTGATGGCCATTGTGGAAGAGGAAATGTTATTCTAATTTTCTTGAAATTGACAATATAATTATTGCTTTCCTGGTAGGCCTAAACTTCAGATTCAGACAATTACCAGATTGCTAAGTGTATCAGCCTCATGGCGCTGTGGTTAAATGCCTGTAGTGCAGGTAAAACTGTGCTCACGACCTGGGGTTCAATCCCAGGTAGCAGGCTCAAGGTTGACTCAGCCTTCCATCCTCCTGAGGTTGGTAAAATGAGTACCAGCTTCCGGGGGCAATGTGTAGCCTGCATACTGTAATTAAAACTATAAACCGCCCAGAGACTACTTGAGTGGTATGGGGCAGTATATAAGCAGAACACTTTGCTTTACTTGAACCTACTTGTATGAGATATAAACAGAATGGCCACATGCAATTATGAAATGAAATGAATTTACCAACTACAGTAATCTGGGTCTTCAGAGGAGTAAAATTATAATACTTGATGTTAAAATAACAATCTACCTCTCCTTTCCATCCAAACCAAAAATGCTTGGGTGTTAAATTATGTCTGGGGTCAGCAATAGATTGGATGAGGGTGGATAAATGAATGCTGAATCCAGATGAGATACAGGTGGACCTGATGATTTGAAAGGCAGATATAGGCATAAATAGAAGTTCAGCCTCTGCTGGATAGGGTTATGGTCTCCTTGAAAACATTGGGGGCTCTGCACAAGAACCATTCTGGGGTGGGGCGCCTCCCCCCCCACTGAAAGAGGTGTGAAAGTGGTGCACCTGTGCATAGGTTGTGTGCACAGGGAGCCATCTACTTACCCCAGCCCAGTGCACTCCCATCCCCTTGCCTGCACAGTCTGTTTGCACCTCCCTCCCTCCCTATATTGTGGATGGTGATGCTTTGCTGGTCACTAAAGGGCTGGATGATAATTTTTTGCGGTCACTCAGATTGGGGCCATGATTGACAGCACGATTTTGCCCATCCCATCATCCTCAATGCACAGTTGGGTGTAGTTTAAAAAACCCGTCAAACGGTCACAGTGGAGGTTAGCGCAAGTGGTCTCTTAATTCAAGTATGTCCCTCCGTTATGGCACAACTTTAAGGTGCATAGCAGCCCTCACATAAATCAGTAAACACAGGAAGTAGGAATACAAATAGCTAAACATTAGGCCCCAGAAGGCAATTGAGGGCTGCCAATGGTTAAAGAGATTCAGCTGGGTAAGGATGCATAGGTAGCTTGGCTGCATCCTACCCAAGGCAACATCCCACATGTCTGAGGAATCTCTCATGTATGGGAGGAACTGAGAACTTATAACACCTATCAGAGCTACCACTTGCACTATGGCACAGGCCCTCTTTAGTTGACAGCTATGCTAATAAGGTTAATTATTGTTATCAATAAGTTGTGGCCCTTGTTAACTCCAAAACTTTGTATTGTCTCTTTATTTCACTTTGGGTGGGCAAAGGTTTATATCTTGTACTTTTCTTTCTTTATTTCACTTTGGGTGGGCAAAGGTTTATATCTTGTACTTTTCTTTCCCTTCCAGATTTTATATTGTTTGCTTTAACACTGAAAGCTGCCTTGAAACTTCTTGATAAGAAAGACAGACAAATTAATGTTAAATAAATAAGCAAATAATTAAGTAATCTCTTTTATAAAAATGCAGCTCAAAAGGATGAACAATAAAGAATGAAATATCCAACTAAGCTTTAGTGCCATTTAAAACCACAGCTCTGCAAATATCCAAATAAGATATAGAGTGTGTTCTTTGCATGTCACATCAAATCATAACCCCCTCTCCCAGATTATGCTTCTTGATGCAACCAAAGAGAACAAGCAAGCCCCTTGGAAGCATAACATTTGGTTGCAACAGGGATTATGAATTTAGCAGATTTCTTATTGCATTTGGCAGAGAGTTCCTCACCTCCATTGATCTATGGCTAAAGTTTAATGGCAGCATGTTGATTTGATCTAACCCTTCCTTGAGGCTTTGTATTTCAAGAACAACAACTGTAAATGATGTTGATGTGGTTATAATTGTCAGAGGAACAGTAGGATGTAATTTCAACCAGGAGGTGCTTGAAGATTAATCGACATCTTTAAAATTCTGAGATGCCCACAGATCTACTCAGGGCACCTTTATAATTGGCTAAAGACTGTAAACTGAAGAGGTATGATTGTGTCCTGTTGAGCTGGGTTTAATCGATTCCTGCCTTTAACCAACTCCCTCCCCCAGGAATGGCAGAGATAGGAGCCAGTTGGAGGTACGGCTGGAATTTAGGGGAAGGGATTGACCTCAATTTTCCTCCCTTTTCTTTCTGTTTAACTTCCAGAACCACATTAGCATTGTGTGATGTGATCCAGCTGCCATCTTGATCAATCATGCCATTGAACTTGAGGATGCAGTGAGAGATGAGTGAGTTTGGAATCATTGCTCTCTCTCTCTCTTTCTCTCTCTCCCCTCCTACTGCAATATTCTCCCCCTGCACCCTGCCCACAGAAATATATAACCAGCAATCTCAGTTTTAATGAAAGAAATTAACACAGTGTTGTGTGATGGATGAGAACACAAAAGCTTGGATAACAGTGCTGTAAGACAGAGCCAGAATACAGATTCCATGTGATATTTTTAAAGAGAGTTAGCAGTTGGAGTTAGCTGCTACTAAAGATACTGGTGCCCCCTTTAGAAAGTCTGAAGCTTGATATTTGTCCTCAGGGCATTTAGTGATTATATGCCTAGTACATCCTGATTAAAAGAGAGAAAGAACTTTATAAAGCTAAATGTCCCCTCATTACTCCCTTTTATTACCTCTTTGAGAAAATGATGGGTAAGTAATATGAAGTATCCTACATGCTGTCTTATCTTCTGTCTTGTGTGCAAAGTCTAACTGAGCAATGTAAAAGTTTGTATGTTCTATAATTCATCCTTCTCATCACTCCATTCTCTTTATGGTAGAATGTTAATGTTTGATAACAGGCACTAAATACTTCTGTTTCCTTTGTTTCTTTTTTTTCCTCCTGATCATGGCCAAGGGGTGTTGAGAGTTATTTTAAGCTTGTGTCAGAGCTCTGCCACATATGGTGAGCTGTTCAAGTGCTCTGATCTAACTCTACCTGTTTGCACTGGCCATTGACTTCTCCTGCGTAAGAGGAATGCATGTTCTGTCTAAATTAAGAAACATGGCCAAATCTGGCAATAAGATCCTCTTGGGGTCATTCTTATTGAATAGCCCTGCCCTTCTCTTCACAGTTTCAGGTGCTCATTCACTTGACATTCTGAGCTTAGTCAGCATTATGCTGAAGAATGAAGACTAAGATTAGGTTATTTCTTTCTTCTGACACTTCTGACTTTTTCATATTAGAGGTAAACAAGTAGGGAGGAGCAACATGTTGGGAATCTGGGATCTGGACATTAGAGAACCTGGGAGAAGTCTATGGGTGTCAACTAGACATGGGCATGACCAGAAAAAATGACGTTTCGAGTTTTCGTTTGTCGGAACGGGTCCATTTCGGGTCATTTCCGTTTGTCGCAAAAATTTTCAAAAATTTGTCGTTTCCATTTGTTGTTTCCACCACGACTTAGCATGATTTGACTTCCCCCAGAGCATAGGGGCGTCCCGCAATCAGGGCTGGCACTAGGTGTTTTTGCGCCCTAGGCAGCAGGCAGGGTGGGGGCAGCGGGGGTGCGGGGCGGCCGGCGGTGGCGGGGGGCCATGGGTGGCCGGCAGCTGTGGGCGGGCGAGTGGGTGGGCGGCGGCGCGGGCCATGGGCGGGCGGGCGAGTGGGCAGTTAGGACAGAGGTTCTGTTCTTGGCTTGCACCCCAAATGTGTGTGTGTGCAAGCAAATTGAAGTTGGGAAAATAGAAAATAAATGGTAGTATATAATATATTTTTAAAATAAATCCACACCTCCCACTCCCAGTCGAACCTCCCCCTTTATCCAATATCAGAAAAAAATCCTCACAAACTGCCAGAGAAGAAATAAAGAATAAACTGCTATTCCCTTCAGCAGACAAAGCTGCAGGGAATCAAAGAAATTATTTTCTAAATTCAATTCCCTCCCTGCCTGCCTAACTTAAATCCTAAAGCCTCCAGCCTCCCTCCTCAATCTCGATCGGATCACACCAGCACCAGCAGCCAGCCCTCCTCCCTCAACCACATCCATACACCCGACTGTGATTTCTGGAAGGTGCCTCGGCTTTGTATGGCCTCTGAGACATCCAGAAGTGTCAGTCAAAAACCTGGTGATGCCATTGGTGGAATGGTTCAAAAAAATTGCATGGTCCCATCCCATGCCCAGCCCAAACGGGCAGGTCTAAAAAAATAAAAAGTAAAATAAAATAAAATAAAATCAATATGACATTTTATTGCTATAAAAAAACCCACTGCTGCTACTATTAAAATTCAGGCATTTAAAATAAATAAATTTCACATGTTTCTGTGGTGATTTGGTGTGTTTTTGACCACGATTTCAAAAGAAAAATTGTGGTTGCCATTTTGGATCCCCCCCACCGCATGGCATGGTGAGTCGACAAGGATGACCCCCTCCCCAGCCTGGTGCAAGCAGCCCAGGACATGAGAAGAGGAGGGGAAAGGCCGGGGATCCCCCAGAAACCACCCCTCTGGTAGGTGGTAAAGCCTCAGGCAGGCATATTTTCGCCTGCTTTTTTGGCTGGGAGTCAGGTTTTCTTTAAAAAAACTTTTAAAAACTTTTTCTGTGCTTCGCATTGCGCGATCGCCACGATGCCACAAATGGAAACGAAAAACCCGACCAAATTTTTCTTTTTTCGGTTCGAGTTTGAGTTCTGACGGCTTAATTATCGTTACTGTTTCCGTTACATAACAGAAACGATAACCGAAAACGGAAACTGGCCATTGACTTCTCCTGCGTAGGAGTGAATGTAAGAAGAATGCATGTTCTGTCTAAATTAAGAAACATGGCCAATCTGGCAATAGGATCCTCTTGAGGTCTTTCTTATTGAATAGCCCTGCCCTTTTCATGGGCTTTTGCCTTGCTCAAGTTAGAATTTTGAGCATGTAAAACGAAGTACAGCCGAGTCATGCCCATGTCTAGTGTCAACCCTAAAGGCATATGGTTACTTGTAACCAGTGACAAAATGGCACCCACATTCCACAACTTCTAATCATATATTTTGACTTCATTTAAAAACTCTACTCCTTCATTTATGGAACCTACAATGAATGAATGAATGCAGCTGACGCAGTTGCACGTTCAAGGCATACATTTATAACACAATTTTCTCTTTGAAAATGTCCCTTTCTTTTCTTTTTGAGAATGCTGCATTTTAATTGAGAATGACATCCGAATATTTGGGAATCACAGGCATTAATTGTCCTTAAACATGAAAAGAAAATTTCAACAGTTTTATGGGTTGAACAATCCATCTGGAAGAGCAAAACACCTTATGTTAAGCTGGATTTTCGAGAATGATTACCTAAATAATTGTCTTCAGCTACACTGACAATGTTGTTTACCAAATTAGCAGGATTAACAAGGCCATTATTTCTTTAGTACAACAGGAGCTGTAATAAGAAACCAAACAATACACTTCAGACTGGAGAAATAAATCTCAATGAGGGCCGTGTAATATTCATGATTAAAATATAAATCAAAGCATTTGATGGATAAGGAACAGGTCAATGGTAAAGTCTTTTTTCTCTTCTGTAAAATCCAGATGGCAGGTGGAAAGTTTTCAAATTTATTGTTTCAGTCATTTTCGTCTGATAGATGCTTTTTAAAATGGACATGCAATTCTTTTCATTAAAAGCTCTGCAGGAGAATCTTCAGCAACTCTCTGACATATTGCCAGGCGATAATACACACTCAGAAGCAGCAAACCTTCCAGTACTCTAGCTCAAGGTTTAAACTTTGCCTTAATATCTCTTGTTCTGAGGAAGTCAGAGTCATCCAGTTGGGAAAAAAAAATCAACTGGGCCCCTGATTGCTGTCCAAGGAGGCTTGGGAACAAAGTAAATATTTATTTTTTATTTTATTTTCCTTGGGAAATGACCCAAGGCAGCTTACAGTAATGAAGGATAATATACAGTTCAGTACAATTAAGACATGTTCAAGTATTTGAGAACAAGGAATTGAGGGACATCTTACAGCGTTAATAGACAACATTACATTAAAGCTACACGGTTATAAGTAGTCATAAACACGTCTATGTGAACCAATAGATTCATATAAAATACACATGGTAGGTAGTTCATCATTCAGGGAAAGCTTGCCTGAAGAGAAAGGTTTTTGCCTCTTTCCGGAAGGACAACAGAGATGAGGCAGTCCTGGCCTCAAGTGGGAGGGAGTTCCAGTGTCTGGGGGCAACAGTCAAGAAGGGCCTTTCATGGGTTCCCACGAGACATATCTGTGAGGGTGGCAGGATGGAGAGAAGAGCCTCTCCTGATATGTATGAAATGGCTATCATTCTCCTCCCAGGTCATATCTTTGTTTATCTGAGAAGCTGGCCCAGAACTGCAGAAGGGATTGCCAATCTGATGTGGCTGAGAGCCATGGAGGGAGGGCTTCCATTTTCACTTTGGTTGATTGAGGGGGGGTTAAGAAATCCTGTGGGCTCCTGTTCAAATCTCCTCTTCAGTGTCACCCAGCTGCCCTCTTTTAAGGTAAGCAATGATTTTAATAGGTTGAGAGAGGGTTTAGGGTTAGGGTTAAGTTCTGGAAGTTTTTCTTCCTGACATTTTGCCAGACTCTATGGCTGGTATCTTCAGAGCGCAAGATGCTCAGGGAACTAAGAATTCTCTCTGTGCTCTGGGGTATAGAGTGAGTGTGATTGTGGGGTTTTAAAGTTGTGGGAAAGGGGGAACTTGTCACAATTTAATGACTAACATCTATTCTCCTGAATAGGACAAAAATTGCGCTCTGGCCTCAAAATGGTTTGGGCTGGCTGATTTTACCTTTCTATGATTCAGAAATGTTGATTTCTGCAGTAATATACTCACAAATTCAGAAGTGCAAAGTCCTTCTGTGAGACTTATGTGCACATCCATACTTTCCATGTGCCCAGCCCCTTCCTTCTTAATTGCTTCTGTACTTCGTTTTACATGCTCAAAATTCTAACTTGAGCAAGGCAAAAGCCCATGAAAAGGGAAGGGAGACCAGCCCCTTCATCTTCTTCTTGCATGGCTTATCAAGTCCTGCAGATCCCTGTTATGCTCCTACTGCATTTCTATGCTGCTCCCTCCTCCTTCTCCTCACCTAAGCAGTTAAACATTGAAGAACACACAGATACATGGAGCTGGATGGAAGAGAAGGAGATGGAATGCTACTAGACATGGGCACGACTTGGCGAAATTCTCGTTTCCGTTTCCGTTTCTCATTTCCGTTACGTAACAGAAACGGTAACGACAATTACTCCGCCTGAACTCAAACTTGAACTGATAAAAGAAAAATTGGGTCTGATTTGTCATTGTCGTTCCTGGCATCGCAGCGATCGTGCGATGCCAAGCGGCACAGAAAAAAAGTTTTAAAAATAAAAAAAACCGATTCCCGGCCAAAAAAGCAGGTGAAAATATGCCTGCCTCAGTGAGGGCACCTACCAGAGGGGTGGTTTCTGGGGGGGGGGTCCCCAGCCTTCCCCCCCTCCTGTCCTGGGCTGCTGGTACCGGGTTGGGAGGGGGCATCCTCGGCGTCTCCATTTGCCATGCGGTGCGGGGGGATCCAAAATGGCGTCCGCAATATTTTTTTTGAAATTGTGGTCCAAAAACACACCAAAGCACCACAGAAACATGCGAAAATAGCTATTTTAAAACTGCCTGAATTTTTACAGTAGCAGCAGTGGGTTTTTCTTGCAACCAAACATCTCCATTGATTTTATTTTATTTTATTTTTATTTTTATTTTTTTACACCTGCGCAATGATGGGCTGGCCATGGGAGTGGACCATGCAAATTTTTGGAGCCATTCCACCAATTGCATGGCCACTTGGCCAGGTTTTGGCCGAGACTTCTGGGATGTGCCAGTCGGGCATAAAAAGCCCACTAACCCTAGCCTGAACCCGAACCCGAACCCGAACCCTAACCCATACGCCAGTACACTGTCCTTCTTAGTGGGTCAGAGAGGCACCCAGAGGTGCACCCCACTAACTCACCCTAATTTTACCCGTAACCCTAAGCCTAGCCCTTGCACTAACCCTAACCCTAAGCCGGATCTGTGTACTCGCATTGCACTACACGCAAGTACACTTCCCTTCTTAGTGAGTCACAGGGCACTCATAGGGGTCCTCTCTCACTTCGTTCCCCAGCCCAAGTGCACCGTACACCTGTATGCCAGTATGCTGTCCTTCTTTATGAGTCAGAGGCACCCACCCAAAAGAAAGAGAGGTGCCTCTGCCTGCCACTGCAACTGGTATGCAATGCATATCCAATTGGCTATGCATACCCTTTTGTAGCGGGCCAGAGGAGGCACCCAGCCCAGAGAGGTGCCTCCAGGAGCCTGCTTTCCCTTCATAGCGGGCCAGAGGAGGCACCCACCTCAGGTGCCTCCAGGAGCCCGCTACCCCGCCCAAACCAGTACTAATAACAGACGAAAAAACGACAAACAAAATGACGAATTTTTGAGAAATTTCATGACAAACGGAAACGAGCCGAAACGGGCCGGCTCTGACACACGACAACTCAAAACATCATTTTTCCTGGTCGTGCCCATCTCTAAATGCTACTGTAGAAAGGTGGTGAAGGGAGTGATCTGAAAAAGGAAGGAAGGAAGGAAGGAAGGAAGGAAGGAAGGAAGGAAGGAAGGAAGGAAGGAAGGAAGGAAGGAAGGAAGGAAGGAAGGAAGGAACACTAAATTTGATCCACCTACTGAAGTGGATCAAAATGCACATATTTGCATAATGTAGTCTGCATCATCTAACCATTAACAGATAGAGGGAATTATGTGAAGGTGCACATTTCTAATTTCTAAGAGCTGCTTTGAACATGTTTAAGCCAACACGACTCCCTTCACCAGAAGATTCTTTTGTTTTGTTCATAAAGAAATCTCTGAAAAATTGGTTAAATTTCTTTTTTCAAAAAACCCAAGGTACTGCTGAAAATTGTCAGTTGCCCTTTACATGGTTGGAGTTTGGAATTATTTTTGGACTACAACCCCCAGAATTTTCTTAACTAAATCAGCTGCTGGCTGTGTCAATGGATTCTGCTACTGTAGTCCAAAGTAATTATTCTAGGCTTTGGCATTGTTTATACGAATATATGTCTTATTAGTAGAGATAAATCAAAACAATGGTAAATAATTGTGATTTGTTGAGCAGAAAGAATCGACAAATCAACCAATTTCCTATGATTAATCAGTGAAATCAGTTTGGCTCACTTTTAAAATGCTATAAAGATCCCCCTGGCACCAAGAGGTTCCAAATTGTCAGGGATCCTTCCTCTGCTTCTTCTCTACAACCTCTAAAAGTGTGGTGAAGATGGAGTTCAGACAGCCAAGCTTTGGGATCCCCCAAAGATCCCACCCAAGAAAATGGCCCCCGGGACCCTTGAGACACCAAACTTGCAGAGAGGCCTCTCTAAGAACATAAGAACATAAGAACATAAGAACATAAGAGGAGCCATGCTGGATCAGGCCAAAGGCCCATCTAGTCCAGCTTCCTGTATCTCACAGCGGCCCCACCAGATGCGTTTGGGAGCGCATGAGACTAGATATCTGTCTCCTGATACCACTCCCCTGCATCTGGCCCTTGAACTACCCTGGTTTAAAGCCTAGAGATTACATATCTCCATCATGGTTTGTAACCCGTGATGGACTTTTCCTCTAGGAATCTGTCCAATCCCCTTTTGAAGGCATCCAGGCCAGATGCCATCACCACATCCTGTGGCAGGGAGTTCCATAGACTTACAACGCACTGGGTGAAAAAATATTTTCTTTTGTCAGTTCTTACTCTCCCAGCACTCAATTTGAGTGTATGTCCCCTAGTTCTGGTATTTTGAGAGAGGGAGAAGAGCTTCCCTCTATCCACTTTACTCATACCCTGCATTATTTTGTATGTCTCAATCATATCCCCCCTCAAGCGCCTTTTTTCCAGACTAAAGAGGCCCAATTGTTTTAGCCTTTCTTCATAAGGGAGGTGCCCCAGCCCAGTAATCATTTAGTCGCTCTCTTCTGCACCTTTTCCAGTTCCACTATGTCTTTCTTGAGATGCGGTGACCAGAATTGTACACAATACTCCAGGTGGGGCCTTACTATTGTTTTGTATAATGGCATTATAATGTTGGCTGTTTTATTTTCAATCCCCTTTTTGATAATCCCTAGCATGGAATTGGCCTTCTTCACTGCTGCCACACATTGGGGAGACACCTTCATGGAGCTGTCCACCAACACACCAAGATCTCTTTCCTGATCCGTCACGGATAACTCAGAGCCCATGAGTTGATAGATGAAGTTTGGATTTTTTGCCCCAATATGCCTTACTTTACATTTGGTTACATTAAAACGCATTTGCTATTTCTCAGCCCACTCCCCCAGTTTGGAGAGATCCTTCTGGAGCTCTTTCTTCTCTGGTTTTTACCACACGGAAAAGTTTTGTGTCATCTGCAAACTTGGCCACCTCACTGTTTATCCCTGTCTCCAGGTCATTTATGAACAGATTGAAAAGCACCGGTCCCAGGACCGAGCCCTGGGGCACACCGCTTTTCACTTCTCTCCATTGTGAAAATTTCCCATTGACACCTACTCTTTGTTTCTGGGATCTCAACCAGTTCTCAATCCATAAGAGGACCTGCCCTCTTATCCCCTGACTATGCAATTTTCTCATCAGCCTTTGGTGAGGGACTGTGTCAAAAGCCTTTTGAAAATCCAGATAGACTATATCCACCGGTTCACCCAAATCCACGTGCCTGTTGACCTTTTCAAAAAATTCTAAAAGGTTTGTAAGACAAGATTTACCCTTACAGAAGCCATGCTGATTTTCTCTCAGCAAGGTTTGTTCTTTTATGTGTTTTAAGATTTTCTCTTGGATGAGGCCTTCCACCATCTTCCCTGGGACAGATGTAAGGCTAACTGGCCTGTAGTTTCCTGGGTCCCCCCTCCTTCCTTTTTTAAAAATTGGTGTGACATCTGCTATCCTCCAGTCCTCCGGCACTGTGGCCGTTTTAAGAGACAAGTTGCATATAACCGTTAAGAGATCTGCAATTTCATTTCTCAGTTCCCTAATAACCCTTGGGTGTATGCCATCTGGGCCCGGTGACTTGTTAATCCTCAATTTATCAATTAGTCCTAAAACCTCCTCTCTTTTAACCTGTATTTGATTTAATTATTTAGTCAAGAGGGGTGGCTCAGGCAGCGGAATCCGCTCAAGGTCCTCTGTCGTGAAGACAGACGCAAAGAACTCATTCAATTTCTCTGCAATGTCCAAGTCCTCCTTAACCTCCCCTTTTCCTCCCTCACCATCCAGAGGCCCAATTGGTTCTCTGGCAGGTTTTCTACTTCTAACATATTTAAAGAAGCTTTTATTATTACCCTTTATATTGCTAGCCATTCGTTCCTCAAAGTCTTTCTTTGCCTCCCTTATCATCTTTTTACATTTCTTTTGCCAGAGTTTGTGTTCCTTTTTATTTTCCTCGTTTGGGGAGGATTTCCATTTACAGAAGGACCTCTCCTTGTGCTTTAGAGCCTCTCTAACTCCACTCGTTAACCATGCCGGTGTCCTCTTGGACTTAAATGAGCTCTTCTTTCTTTGTGGTATGCACTTGTGCTGGGCCTCTATTATTGTTGTTTTAAACAGACTCCATGCACTCTGAAGAGATTGGATTCTTCTAACCCTCCCCTTCAGTTTCTCTCTAACTAGTTTCCTCATCTGAGGGAAGTTTGCCCTTAAAATCAAGGGTTTTTATGTCTGATTTGGTTGACACTCTTCCTCCGACATGCATGGCAAAGGTAATTGCAGCATGGTCACTGTTCCCCAGAGGCTCAGTGACATTCACATCCCTGACGAGGTCCTGAGTATCACACAATATTAGATCTAGAGTTGCCTGTTCTCGGGTGGGCTCCATGACAAGTTGCTCTAAGGCACAGTCATTCAGCAAGTCGAGAAACCCAGTTTCTCTTTCTTGCCCAGAGCTCGCATTGGCCCAGTCAATGTGGGGATAATTAAAGTCCCCCATGATTACTATCCTATCCCTCTTAGCCACCTCCATGATTTCTCTCCTCATTTCAAGGTCCCCCTCAAGTTTTTGATCTGGTGGACGATAGAATACTCCAACTATCACATCACTCTTTGGACCTGGTAGTTTAACCCACAGTGATTCTATGGTGGAGTCAGACCCTCTGTCAATCTCCATTCTGCTGGATTTTACGCCTTCTTTGACATAGATGGCCAAACCCACCCCTCTCTATCCCTTCTATAGAGTTTATAGCCTGGGATTGCTGTATCCCACTGGTTCTCCACATTCCACCAGGTTTCTGTTATGGCTATTATATCAATGTTATCCCTAGCTGCCAGATGTTCAAGTTCTCCCATCTTTGCTCGGAGGCTTCGAGCATTGAAAGTGGGTCCCGCAACAGCTGCTGCCTTGTTCTTCTCCCCCACAGCTTTTATTTTCAGTAGATGAACTGTCACATTCCACTATTCTGCCAGTGTTAATACTTGCTATGTCATCTCTATGTGATTCTCTACCCTCTCCAACCTCATTCCCCAAGGATGAGGTGTTCCGAACCGGATGCCACACAGCTCCTGTCGGCTTTCCCCCAGTTATCAGTTTAAAAGCTGCTCTGCTGCCTTTTTGAGGTTGAGTGCCAGCAATCTGGTCCCATCATGATTCAAGTGCAACCCATCCCTCCTGAACAGGTTTGGCTTGTCCCAAAATGTTCTCCAGTTCCTGACAAATCTAAAGCCCTCCTCTCGACACCATCGCCTCATCCACGCATTGAGGCTTCTGAGTTCTGCCTGCCTGGCGGGACCCGCACGAGGAACAGGTAGCACTTCTGAAAATGCTACCTTGGAAGCCCGGGACTTCAATCTTCTACCTAGCAACCTGAATTTGGCTTCCAAGACTGACCGCTTGGCCTTCCCGACATCATTGGTACCGACGTGTACCATGACCACTGGCTCCTTCCCAGTTCTCTCTAACAAGCTATCTATATTTCTGGTGATGTCTGCAACCTTTGCACCCGGCAGGCAAGTGACCATCCGGTTATCATGCTCCTCACAAATCCATCCCTCCGTATTTCTAATGATAGAATCCCCTAGCACAATGAGCTTCTCTCCTGCAGCCTGCTCATCAACATGTACCTGATCTTGCATCTCATCTTGTATCTCCTCTCACCCCTACAATCTCTCCAAGTTTTTGTGAATATTGGGTTCAGACATCTGAGTTACACACCCTCAAATTGCCCTCCCAAGAAATTGTCCTTTAGCAACTGGGCTTAGGAAACCCAGTCTTCACTAAACTTGTAGGTACTGAAGAGAAGAATCAGGGAAAGCTGTTCTGCAAGTTTGGGGTCTTTAGGGGCCTTGGGAGAACTTTCCTTGGGGGGGGGCTATTTGGGGGTGCATTACTCCAAAACCAGGAATTCAATATTCCCCAATCATGGAGGGATTGCTGAAGATAGTCAAAGAATGCTTTCCTCCACATTTTGAGGAATCATACAAATTCATTGGAAAACGTTGATTCATTTTTCCATTTCTCTCAATCTCTAGTTATTAGCCAGCTACTCTTTGGGCGTTTATAAATGACCCCTAAACTCCGGGGCAAATGGCTCCCAGCTCCAGAGATTAAAAATGTTTACCCACCAGCTCCGGAGTTAACAGGAAATTAAGTGCGACCCCGCCCACTTTAGCGCGTCCCAGCACATCTTTCAGGTACCTGCTTTTTGGATGTGAAAAATATTTGATCTGGTGTAAGGATAGTGAGTGCGGGGCTCTCCTGGCTTCTGTTTGTTGTTTTTCTGCCCCCCACCCCTTTAAGAGATCTGAATGCTGCCGGGAACAGAACGGAGGTAAGCCAGCATTCTTTTCTTTCTTTTTCTCCCTCCCTCACGCAGCCAGCAACCAGGAAGTGCGGAGGGGGGTGGGGACAGAGGAAGAGCGATGAACCCCTAAGATCTCTGGTCCGAATTTAAGTGGCCAGCGGATCTTAGGGGTCGTGTAAAAAGGCCCTTTTCTAACCTATGATAGTTTTCAATGTACTGACATGCTTAGATGTAGTTTAAGATTGCAATCTCTTGGTTATTTCCCAGGTCCTATTCCAACATAGCTGGCTGGATAGTTCAGTGGTTTAAGTATCTGGCTGTGGAATCAGAGGTCAGAAGTTCCATTCTCCAATGTATCTCCTGTGAGTAGACACCAGCCTGTGTGGACTTGGGCAAGCTACACAAACTCAGGGTGCCTCCAGAAGAAGGGAATGGTAAACCACTTCTAAGTATTCTTTACCTGGAAAACCCTGAAAAGGGCTGTTGTAAGTCAGAATGGACTTGACAGCACATTAGTTTTAGCTGCCTGTCTGTCTGTCTGGCTCAATGGTTTAGGTATCTGATTGTGGAGGCAGGTTGGGATTTCAGTTTCTCACTGTGCCTTCTGTGAGGAGAGCCAACTTTGGTGGCCTTGGCCAAGCTGCACATTGCCAGGGCACCCCCAGAAAAAGAGAATTTGAAACCACTCCTGAGAATTACCCAGAAGACCCTGAGAAGTTTCATCATGAGTCAAAACTATTGTTGTTGTGTTCCAACATATCTGTAGCACCATGCTGCCTCTCACCTACCCGATGTGTGGTAATGGTGTGATTTGCCTGTCCCCTATGCTATATTAGAGGAATCTCATAAAGGGACTGTGTGTTCTTGCTCCGCCTCAGTTCTGAAACAGATAATAATGCAGCTAGTATGGTAGTAATTACTTTAACAAGCCCAACTCCCCTCCTCCTCCCTATAACCTCAGCCTCATCATGTCTGAGGTCAATGCACAGTCATAAACAGAAATAAGAGCTTGTTTGTTTGGGATGAAAGTTTGCTTCAGTCTGTACTGAGTGATGACTTTCTTAAGCAATCATAATTATGAGGGGTGCTTTCAACTGAAACATAATCCAGCTAACCACACTTGCCTGATATCATCAGAGTCCTCAAGCAGCTATAAAATAAGCAGAGAATGACTAATTCTGGAAAGCTGATGTTTTGACTTTTCCATTGTGTTGTGTGCGCATTTATTCCAAAACAAATATTTCTTGAACATTAATATACTCAAGTACATTTTGGAGCAGTAAATACATTAGAAACTGGCATATCTATATTACCTAGCTGGTGAATAAAGCAACATGGAGTTTTACATCATTTAGGTGTCTTTAGGCTGATTGAGGGCTTCCCCACTCCTGCAAATGTGGTTTCATTAGGGCCATGCTAATATTGTTATGTATGTCCAGGGGCATATCGGGGGGGGGGGCAGAAGGGTACATCTGCCGTGGGTGCAGCAATCTGGGGGTGCCTGGAGGAGGAGCAGCAGGAGGAAGTTGTGCCACCCAGCAGTCCTCCTTTCCCCTAAGGCTTGGTGATGGCACCCCCTCTGCCACCTCCGCTGCCACATATCAGGCACATGGTGAAGCAGGCAGGCAGGCAGGAGCATGGGGGCCGCGGCACTCTCCTCCTCCTCTTCCTCGCCTTGGTGGGAGAGGTGTAAGGTGTGTGTGTGCATGCACATGCACACACCTGACACCCCACAAAGGGTTCAGCCTCATTGCCGAGTGGGTGCAATGTGTGTGTGTGGGGGGCAGCAGGAAGGGTGCCAAAATGAACTTTGTCACCAAGCACTCCAAATCCTGGCTACACCTCTGTATATGCCTCACCCAGCCTCCAGATTTGGGTGAAGCATGACAGGGTGGAATACTATGTACTTAGATTGGGGCAAGGATGAAGGTGAGATGTGCTGTTCTGCCACGGACAGTAAAATATACATCAATTCATCGATAGAGGTGGGCACAAACCAGAAAACCCATGGTTCAGGTTTGTCTGGTTTGGGTCCACCCACGGTTCAGTTTGGGTTCGGGTTCGTATGAATTTTTTTAAAAAATGTACGAACCTGAACTGGGTCATGCAGCAGTAGACTGTCCCTCTGCCACCTCTGGAGCCCTGGCTGTGGCCGGGCTGGGTGGAAGTACACCATCCCTTCACCACGTCCAAAGCTCTGGCTGCGGCCAGGCCGGGCGGTGGTTGACAGTCCCACTACCACCTCCGGAGCCCTGGCGCGACCAGGCTGGATGGCAATAGACAGTCCCACCGCTGCCTCTGGAGCCTTGGCCGTGGCAGGTCCAGGTGGTGGTAGACAGTCCCACCGCTGCCTCTGGAGCTCTGGCCATGGCTGGGCCAGGCGGTGGTAGACAGTCCCACTGCCACTTCTGGAGCTCTGGCCATGACCAGGCCGGATGGCGGTAGACAGTCCCACCACCGCCTCTGACCCCTGGCTGTGGCTGGGCTGGGCAGCGGTAAACAGTCCTGCTGCCACCTCCGTTTTTTACTTCATGGTTCCTGTAGCTGTAGCACAGGGCGCTTTTTTGTTTTTTGTTTTCTTTAAGCACCGACTGTGTGGCTCCTGGGCCCGGTCGGTGCTGGTTTTATTTTTTATATTTTTTTATTTATTTTAGAGTGCCAACCCAGCCACCCCTGGGACCGGGTCAGACCTCCTTTTTTAATTTTTTTAAAATTTTTAATTTTATTCTATTTTATTTTATTGACTTCCGACCACGTGGCCTGTGCTACAGCTGTAGTGTGGGTGGTTGGCTTTTTCCTGCAGCCAGGGAGACCGTACCAGGAAGGCCAGCACCAGGTAGGAGACAACTCCTGTGCCGCCATTAACAAACTGAACCGAACCAAACCGAACTACTTTTTTCGGTTTGGTTTGGTTTGTTCTAAATTCACTCAGGTTCATTATTCATTTTGTTAGGTAATGAAACAAATAATGAATAATAAAATGAACTAAAAGTTCATTTCATGCCTATCTCTATTCATGGATTTTTGGATGGGAATGCTTTATACTCTATACATTGACAGGGTTGTAGCTTGGCTTTCCTTTTCCTTTCCTTTCCTGTCAACTTTTAATAAAGCAAAGTTGCAACTCCTGCATTCCTGATCCAGCAACCACTCACTCTAAATGATTTTTTCTGAATACCCACTGGTGTTACAAAATAAACTGTTTTTTCCCATGGTACATGGGAATAGCCACCTCCTCAGTGCCCTTAGAAATGACATTACGTTATGGTGGGGACTGATGCTGCACTCTAGGATATAAGGTGTCCTTATATGAGCCTTTCTTGTTCTGTTATGAGCTCTTCTTGCTTGTGGGGTGGAGTTGTAGGGTGGAGTTTGGACCTCTCTAAACTTTCAGACCTCTTAGCAATCCTTTTCTCACTAGTCACACCAATTAAATAACTTTACATTAAGCAAGTGCTATTCCAGTTAAAGCTTCAATGGCTTTTCCTATAGGAAAAGGGTCCCATACCTTGCTTAAGCATGCTGCTGAGTTCTTTTATTGGATGGGACAGGTAACTATTGCATGTACGTCCACTCTGGCCTTCTTAGCACCTACAGAGGACTGCAAGCGACCTACCTTCCAACATTGGCGCACTCAGTGACAATATTGGAAAACACACACTAGTAAAGTTTATATTCATCTCTCTGTAGCTGTTGACACTCCACACTCATCTGTATTTATATGCTGTGGTCATTTTTGGCAATACGCATACTCACAAGAAACCATGGCAAGTTGAGGGCTGGGACCATTCAAAAGGAGGTAGATTCGGTAGCAGTGAGTGAAGCAGAAAAAGTGGCAGAGACTTCATGGACTAGCTATTGATAGATGCTTCCTTCAGCAAGGTTCTTCCCTGGTTGTGAGGGTCCTCTCCTCAAACTTGTCAGAAGTTTTTAGCAGCACATCTCCTTTTAGGCCGTTTCCCTGCTAGGTTCTCACCACTGCCACCAAGCGGCTGTTTCCCTGTTCATTTCTCGCCACTGCTACCCAGCTGATTTTGACAGCTCAATCAGTCAAAAAAAAAAAGCTGGGGGGCGGGGTGACTCCAGAGAATGGAGCAGGTACTGGAAAATTCAAAGGAGCCCTGTTTGAATTTACCAGTGGGGAATCCTACAGCAGGGGGTGGAGAGAGTTGAGCCCCTGCTGCGCAATTCCCTTACCAGACAGAGCAGGAGCAGCCTCTCTGTCCAGTAAGGGAATCACACAGCAGGGGTCTGATAGGGAAGCATTGATGTCAGTGCTCCCATCTCAGATCTCTGCTGTTTCAGGGAAGACCATGGAAATCCCTGATGCTGTGAGCTCAGTGCCCACGGCAACAGGGGATTCCCTGGTCTTTCAGCACCTCCTTCCCAGCTGTTTTTTTTTACAGGGAGGGCTGTGGAGAGGGGGTGACCCTTCCTCCATACCCTGACCTATCAGAAAGCTCCAGCTGGGAGGTGGGGGAGGGGCGAAAGGCATAAGGTAGTAGGTAGCAGGAGGAAAAAATGTGCTTCTTTATGCCTTGTGCCCCTCCCCTGCCTCCCAGCTGGAGCTTTTTAACTGATGGGGGTGTGGAGGGAGGGCATTCTCCCTCCCCACTCCCACCCCCACCATGTCAAAAAGCCCCAGCTGTGAAGTGGAGGTGGCAAGGGAGAATGGAGCAAGCAAATGAAATGCAAATGGAGCTATGCATGCTCTGTTCTGCTTTGCCACCCACCTCCCAGCTGGGTTTGACAAGTCAGAATGATCGGGAAGCTGCCACCACTCACGTGGGATTTTATTTTTTATTTGTTGACAGATGGGGCTGTCCCCACTGGGAACAGCCTGACCTGTCAAAAAAAACTCATCTGGATGGTGGCAGCATCCAAATTGTTTTGTTACTCATTTTGTTCCATTACTAGAATTCAATAAAAAGTTATTTAGTAATGAAATGAAACTAAACACAATGAGTAATGAAACGAAATGAACTGAAACATTACTTTTCCATTTTGTGCCCATCTCTAATCTTAATAGAATTTCAGAGCTAGGCAAATGATTCTAAATTAGTAATTTTGGCAATTTCTTACATCACAACTTCCATGGGGAAACAACATGCACAACTTCCATGGGGAAAGTTGGCATTTTGCCCCTTTAATTGATATGCCTAGGGGAGAGTTTGACCTAGCAAGGTGTGTATTCACTTTTATTCCAAGGTAAGCCTCTAGGGCTGTGATCCACCTAATTTAAAAATTGCTCTGCTGGCTCAGGATCTGAAACAAACAAACAAACAAAACAGCAACAAGATAGCTGAGTGGTGTAGGTATATGGCTGAGGAGCCAGATGTGGTAGTTCATTTCCCCATTAGGTATCCTTGAGAGGTACTGGACTTGATGAGCCATAGGATTCCTTGCAGTGCTGCTGTTCTAAGATGATGATGATAAGTTGGATCCTGTACCTGTGCCAGTCCCCCAGGCTTACTGCGTCCACTTTTTTATTATTATATTGCTTTATAAAAAAAGAATATAGATGGCTATATTTCGGTTGTTCTCATAGAAAAAAAAATCCTGTCCACCTCTCAGTACTCTTGTTATGGTGGAGCTGTAGCCGTCTCTATTGATCCTAATTTAAAGCTGTAATTGCAAATAAAAACATCATTATTTCCCCCAGCTACCTTAATTGAAAGGATTGATTCACAGTGAGCAAAGCATGATAAGAACTTCTTCATAGACCAAACCGCTTACGGACAATTTAACACCTTAATTTCAGCAATGGCAGTGTTCTGCCTGGAGTGCGGCAGTGTTGGAAGCTGGAGAGAACAGCGGCAGACCGATTTTCCACATCTTCTCTTGTTTGCAATCATATAAGTACATTGATTAAGATGGCAGCCACTTAGCTAAGAATAAACTCCATTGAACTCAGTGGCACTTCTCTGTATAGGATTATTCTAAGACAATGATTTGGCATGTTCCTCTTAAGATTCCATCAAAAAGCGCTCAGTAGATCAAATAAGGCACAGTCTTAGCTGAATGGAAACAATGGTATTTGGGCTGTAGGATACATGAGCATCCTGATGCTCTCCCTGAAAATACCTAATAGAGATGGGCACGACTTAGTGGAATTCCCGTTTCCGTTTCCGTTACTCGTTTCCGTTACGCAACGGAAACGGTAACGGGAATTACTCCGCCAGTACTCGAACTCGAACCGACTAAAGAATAATTGGGTCTTATTTGTCGTGGTCGTTCCTGGCATCGCGGCACAGAAAAAAGGTTTTTAAAAGTTAAAAAAAAAACGATTCCTGGCCCTAAAAGCAGGCGAAAACTGTCTGAGGGCACCTACCAGGCCAGAAGGGTGTTTTATTTGGAGGGGGGTTTCCCCGCCCCCCCCTCTCCTTGGCTAGTGCTACTGCTGCGCTGCTGGTACCAGGCAGGGGGGCATCGTCTCGTCTGCCTTTGCCATGCGGTGTGCGGGCGGGGGGATCCAAAATGGTGACCACAATATTTTTTTTGAAATCGTGATCCAAAAACCCACCAAAGCACCACAGAAACATGCGAAAATTAGCTATTTAAAATGCTTGAATTTTTACAGTAGCAGCAGTGGGTTTGTCTTGCCAAAATACGTCTCCGTTGATTTTATTTTATTTTATTTTATTTTTTTACACCTGCGCATTCGCAATGATGGGCTCGCCCATGGGAGTGGACCATGCAAATTTTTGGAGCCATTCCACCAATCGCATGGCCAGGTTTTGCTGACTGTATTAGGCTGGGAGGGCGCATCCATTTGCCATGCAGTGTGGGGGGATCTAAAATGGCGACCGCAATATTTTTTTTGAAATTGTTGCCCAAAACCCCACCAAAGCACCACAGAAACATGCGAAAATTAGCTATTTTAAATGCTTGAATTTTTACAGTAGCAGCAGTGGGTTTTTCTTGCAAAAAAACATCTCCGTTGATTTTATTTTATTTTATTTTATTTTATTTTATTTTTTTACAACTGCACATTCGCAATGATGGGCTCGCCCATGGGAGTGGACCATGCAAATTTTCCACCAATCGCATGGCCACTTGGCCAGGTTGACCACAGAGACTTCTGGGATGTGCCAATCGGGCATAAACAGCCCACTAACCGTAGCCCGAACCCGAACCCGAACCCTAACCCTAACCCATACGCCAGTACACTGTCCTTCTAAGTGGGTCAGAGAGGCACCCAGAGGTGCACCCCAATGCTCACCCTAACCTCACCCGTAACTAGCCTAACCCTAGCCCTTGCGCTAACCCGTCTTAACCCTAAGCCAGATCTACTTGCATTGCACTACACGCAAGTACATTTCCCTTGGAGCGGGTGCAAAGAGTCTGCCAGTCCGTCACTTGTGGCTCTGGCTGACTCCTGCAGCAGCATTTGTGTGCCATGCAAACCATGCCTGCAAGTGCTGCCTGACTGTGTCTCACCGACTGTTGCAGGGAAGGCACCCCAAAAAGGGGTGCCTCTGCCAGTCTGCTGCATCTGCAATATGCATATCCATAGCATATGGCTATGCATGCCCTTTTGTAGCAGCGCTGGTGGGTGAGGATAGGAGGCACCCACCACAGAGAGGTGCCTCCAGGAGCCTGCTACCCCCCAAAACCAGTACTAATGACAAACGAAAAACGAAATTACAAATTTTTGTGAAATTTCACGAAAAACGGAAACGAGCCGAAACGGGCTGCCTCAGACACACGACAACTCGAAAACATCATTTTCCCTAGTCGTGCCCATCTCTAATACCTAACCTTCTGGAAAAGTTTAGACTGGTTTCTCATGAAGGTTTACAGTTTTTTCAAAGCATTCAGTCTCAATACTAATGAAAAATTAGTATCTCTTATTCCACTGCTTCTTAAGTGATGGGGCAGAGGAAGGTAATGGACATGATCACTAGGGAATGTAAACAGAATGAGTAAGACTCTGACCAGTTGACTAGTGAACCTGGTAAGCCTGCTGTTTGGAGTCTTCTAACTCAGAATGAGTAACTTGTAACCCTCTTCCTTCCTTCCTTCCTTCCTTCCTTCCTTCCTTCCTTCCTTCCTTCCTTCCTTATTTATTTATTTATTTATTTATTTATTTATTTATTTATTTAGTTAGTTAGTTAGTTAGTTAGTTAGTTAGGCCCCGGTCCCACATCCCTTTAAAAGCAGTTTAAATTACCAGATAACCCGTGTCTAAAAATGCCATCCCCATGGCCACCAGGCTTTCTGGAAAAAAAAAAACGGTAATGCCCCTTGAAGCGAGGTTTCTGTGACTCACCGAAGAGGTAGGGAAATTTTTGCCTCACTTTGAAAATCCAGCTTTTAAGGAGGCAGACACCATGGGACCATGCAGATGATCCGGGTTTCTTTTTCTTTCTTTTTTCATAGCACCGAACGGCTGTTCCTGGGGCCGATGGGCTATGTTTTTTTAAATTGCTTTTCACCTTCGGAGAAACAGGAAGCTCTATCTGGTCCTACAAGTTTTCCTTTCCCCCAGCCAAGTGGTCCATTTTTTTTTTCAAATGCTAGCACCACCTGCTGGCCAAGGGAGCTGAACTGCACTTTAAAATTAAAAAAAAAAAAGACAGCTTTTGACGTGTGAACTCCTGTCCCACTTATTCAATCATGTGATGGGATGAAGAGGAAAACCCGGACCTTCAGAAGATCAGGATTGAAACCCAGGTGTGACCACGGCCTTAGTTAGTTAGTTAGTTATTAAATCTGGCTACCAAGGCCACTCTGTTCTAATGTTCCTTTATCTTTTAATCAATCCTGGACTGGACCATCCTTCAAATAAAAGCACCTTCCAACAGAGCAATAATCTGCCTACATAGGACCCACAATCACCTTAACGATGGTTGAGGCACTGGGTGCTCTTCATGCAACAGAAATACAGTCATTGCCTCCTTTGCCCCTGGGATTGGCCTCATTTCCAGATGCCATGGAAGAGCTCAACGAGGATCTAGGAAACACTGCTTGTGTCAACTCCTATTGTCTCTGCATGTTTCAGTTAAGTCACTGGCCCTTGGGGGAAGGCAAAGGAGAAGCAGTGGTGGCAGTCAGAGATGGGGGCAAATTAAAAAAAATGTGATTCTTCATGATTTGTAATTGGTCAGGATTCATCAGTTCATCTCCCATTCAAAATTCTATTAAAAGACTCCCTGGTATCTAGAGGACTCAAATTTGCAAATATGCTTCCTCAGACTTCTCCTTAACAATCCCAGAAAGTTTGGTGAGGATTGTGATTCAGACATGTGAACTACCTATCCCAAAAAAGCCTCCCCCCCCCCCGAAAGCTATCCCCTCCAAACTGGCAGAGAGGCGTTTCCCTTTTCATCTCTACAATCCCTCCAAGTGTGGTGACAAATGTATTTCAGACATCTGAGTTTCACACCTACAAAGTGCCCCTCCCCTGGAAAGTGCCCGTTTGCAACTGAGTTGGGGAAACCCAATATTCACCAAACTTGGTAGAACTGTAAAGGAAATTCAGAGGAAGATTTTCTGCAAGTTTGAAATCGATAGGTGTCTGGGAAGAATTATACTGGGAGGAGTTGTAGATACTTAACTCAGACATCAAAACTCCAATCTCCCCCAATCTTGGCAGGTTTTCAGAGAAGAGTTAGGGAGATTCTTCTCTCCAGATGTGGTCTCTCTAGGTGCCTTGGGGGCTATCATATAGCCCAACAAATTAGCAAATCAAAATTTGCTAAAATCCATCAATTCGTATTCACTGAGGAACTGAATTAATGATGAATGCAAATTGGCAAGTTTTGATGAAGTGGCCAAATTCATCAGAAAATGTGATTTGTTTTTTCACCATCTCTAGTGGCAGCAGGGTTTCCAGAATGGAGCTGAGCAGGATCACTTTGCTGGTGAGAATGCCAATGGATGTCCTCTCTGTAAGCCTTTCTGGTCTAATGCTTGTGATATCTTCCGTTCTTGTAAATATGGTGCAAAAGCAGTGCAGAGTTATGATATACATTCTAAAATATTTTTCCAGACCTCAAGGGCCTCAAAGGCAGCACTGGCGCATAACATGTTTTATAGAAAAACAGCTACAACATGCATTGCCTTCAGCTGTTTTCCCAATCAGTTTAATAAGTGCATTTTAGGGCAGGATGATTTTCACTTCCCATTTAAAAAACAAAAAAGCACCTGTTTGCTCATGGAGCATGCTAACTAGGAGAAGATGGCCTGAAATAAACCCCATGGGAGGTGTTACCTAGTGCTTTTCCTAGATTTTAACAAAAGCTTATAATGGCTACTGTCCAGCACAGAAACAACTTCAATACAGCAATGTTACTATGCTCTTTGAGCACCTTATAAGTAAGGTAAGGAGAAGAGACCCACAACCTGTACAGAACCATGTATAGCTTTCGTATCAAAATGAGGTACATGGAAGTCACAGCATTTGAGGATGTATTCACCCATAAAAAGCTTTCACTCAATATCAGAAAAAGAAATTGAGAAAAGTAGATCCATGTGGAAGCCAAGCAGCAGAACATTGTAATCATTTTTTTAAAAAATTCAAGAGCTGATTATGGTTATTATTGGCTAAAATCCAGTTGCTTAGCAAAAGAAAATTTGTGTTTTCAGTCTGTTCCTAACTGGCAAATAAAAGGTCCCCATCATGATTCCTGGGGTGGATGTAAAGAACTAAGCCAGTATCTGCAGGCACCCCTGAGAGGAATTTTATTTGACAGCTGAAAACAGATTGAAAATTATGAATTTTCTTATGTAAGGCATAAGATTTCAGCCATTATTGTTTTAAATGCATTTTAAAAGCCAGCTAAGATAATATCAGTATATTGCTCACATTATTTATGTTTGGAGCACTAATTCTGATAAAAACATTTGGAGTTTCTCTTGGAAAGTAGTGAAATGTGTCATCCTATACTGGATATGTTAAAGCCATTCCAAAAACCCTCCCCCTGCCCCATATTAACACTTACATTGCGCATTCCTCTCCTCAAGAAGAGGCTAGATTTTAATCTCTGTTTGAGGGATGGGAGATATTTCCCTTTAGTAGTTTGAGTTGGAGATTCTTCGTGTTAAGCTTAATGAGAAGTTTAGTAAGTTTTTAGAACAGGCCCTCTTTTTAGAAGACTGACGAAGCTGTTTGGATGAGCAGCGAAACGTTTCTATCTCTCAAGAAAAAGAAGTGCAGTAGCCATGACTGAACTTCCAGATAAACTCACCTGGCTGACTGAGAATCTTCACAGACATATTTTTAGAAGAGGTGTTTCCTCCAGTGGCAAAAGACATTTACTTGCCATTGTATATATTTTTCTTTATCTCTGTATTTTGCACGTAGCAAACTTATTTTTCTGACAACTAGAAGGCAAAAAAGGTCTCAGTGCATGAGTACTGTTGCTAAGGCAGGTATTGCTGATGAAATCCCTTTGTAAGAAGTACAAATGGCTAATCAGAACAAATATATGTGTATTACCATTGATATCTATTAACCAAGAGACTTGTTTTTAATATAAAAAGAGAAATGTCCTCTCATCATGAATAAATTATGAGAGACGTAACCCCATGGCAACCTAAGAGAAATTTTGCTGCTTACAGTCTTCAGGGGCAATACTTTATTTAACTTGACCATGAATATTTGGCTGAATATCTGGCAAAAACAAAACTCTTAACTCTTAGAACAGTAGGACAATTGAACCAATTGCCTTGGAAGGAGGTGAGCATGCCAGCTGTGGAGGCATCCAAGAGAATATTGGACAACCATCTGCCAGATTTGTTTTGATTTAGATTCCTGCACTAAGCAGGGGGTTGGACTTGATGGTCTGAAAGGCCCCTTCCAGCTCACTTTTTCTATGATTCAATGAAATTAGTCCAAAGGTACATTGCATTGGAATCTCTTTCCAATTCCATTCTGTTCTTCAGAATGCTGTGGCCCAATGGCACCACCCATGATGATACCCTGGATGACAATGAAGAGGTTGAGGACTGGAAATTGTCTGTGAGGTTCCATGCAGACCTTCAGGAGCTAGGCTATGTGCTGACCAGAAGACACTTCTGTGCTAAAATATGGTAAGGTAATCTGAGTCAAATGGAGACAACCCCTTTGACTTGCACACTCAACAACTGACGTTCACAGATCTGAAAGTGCTAATATATCTGCGATGCTAAACTGGCTGCCTCCATTTACAGATATTGCCCCAAGGAACTAAAACCAAACCCGAGTCCAGCTATGTCATGGATTGGCTATTCATTACAGTTGACTGCTTTGCAAAGCAATCTTCTGGTAGCTCCACTGTATGGTTACTTTGCATTACAGATCACAGTCAGCTATGAGCCATTATCACATACCATTCAAAAAACAATGGGGACAATCACATGTAGCCCCTGCAGCACATTGTTATGAACCTATATCACGACATTTCTTTTTACATATTTCATGCACTGGTGTTGGTGATGGCTTTTCAGGAACACGGAAATGTCCCAGCCAAGTTTGTAAAACTGGAAACCAGGTGGCAAGGCTTTTGTTTCCTCCCAGCTTCCAAAAGAAAAAGAAAAAGAGAAGACACCCTGTTGTGTGTACTTTTCACTGGTGCATACGGTAAATGCTGAAATCTCAAGTTTACAGAGGGAGTAGACTGCCATGGGAGCTACACTGGTTTATATTAAAGTCTTTTCTCCCCTCCTTTTCTTTCCATAGCCCCTTAATAGCTTGACAAGAGAAATATGGGGAAGATACAGCCTTATGATTAACAGTGATGAATGGGAGTGGGGGGAGAGGCAAAAAGAGAGAGAAAGAGAGAGGGGGAGACAGATGTGGCTTGAAGCCAAGTTCCAGGGAGAAACAGGATCTCTGGCTTCCTCTTATCTCCAGAGTAAAATTAAGTTACAAAAACCTTCAGTGGAAATTTTGTACACATACAGTACCACTGGTATGGCTGACAGAAATAACAGATATTTTATTTAGTTTATATGATATAGATTTAAAGGCACAGCAAGCTCTTCCAGTACATGTTGGTCGAGGGAAACTGTCTCAAAACTTGAGACTTGGCAAAGCATACAGAAGACATTTTGTATCTAAATGAAACCCTCTTGCTTGCAGAAGCTGGACCACAGCTATTAGTTAGAGATGTAAGGAAATATTCTCATGCAGAAAGCAACAGAGAAAAAGAGAAGGCCAAAAATGAGAGTTTTAAAGTAGGACGTTTCAAAGAGATTTTATCCATTTTCTACCATCACTTTTCATGTGTTTTGTAAAATCGTGCTTTATTAGCAAATGCAAAAGATTAGCAAGTGTGTGTATTAGCAAGTGTAGTGGTGCTAGTTGCACTTTTGTCATTTTTCTCAGTTATTCACACCCTTTGTGGTTTGTTGTGTATGTGTGGGCTTAGCATCCCAGAGTGAAAGCAATAGTTTTGAGCCATTTTGTACAAAATATGGAAAATGAGCAGGGAAAACAATGTTTGTTGCCTCTCAAGGGAGTTGGCAGGCTAAGATGTTTTTCTCTGTTGAGATGGTCTGTCTCATCCAATAGTAAGATAATGGTTGGATTTTTAAACAACATAAAGCAAAGCAAAGTGTTCTGCTTATATACCGCCCCATACCACTTCAAGTAGTCTCTGGGCGGTTTACAGTTGTTGTTTTTTAATTACAGTATGCACACTACACAATGCCCCCCCCAAGCAAGCTGGGTACTCTACTGACCTCGGAAGGATGGAAGGCTGAGTCAACCATAAGCCCAAGGTGGGTCTTTTTTTCTGGGAGGTAATGTTCAATACAGCTGCCTAGATGCCCTAAGCACATCCAATCTCACCTGATTTTGGAAGCTAAGCAGGGTCAGCCCTGGTTAGTACTTGGATGGGAGATCACCAGGAAATACCAGGGGCTGTAGGTGCCTGGAGTAGGAACTGGCAAGCCACTCCAGTATTCCTGCCAAGAAAACTCCATTGATATGGGGTCACAAAGAGTCGGTCACGACTGTAACGACACAACACAATGTTCAATACATATATGGAGCTACTTGCTCTCTTCCCATGCTCCATACAAATATATCTGAAAATCCAAGAGTGGATGGAATGTTGATATCCAAGTGAAAGAGTGTGTAATTTTGTTCCAAGCCCTTCTCAGGGATGACATTGGGTAGTGAACCAATGTGTAGTGGGCCAGTATTTCAGAATAATTTATTAATATATTTAAGGTTATTTGTTGTGGGTTTTTCAGGCTGTTTGGCCATGTCATCGTTTTTAGTTGTGGTACTTGGAGGAACAGCAATCATCAGATCCCAGCTGTGAAAGCCTTTGAGAGCACATTATTTAAGGTTAATTTGCAAAACTAAAGAGTGGTGAGATTTATGTGTATTCATTGTGATATACCTTTTTGTATATTGTCATAAGGCAAACTCTGTGGGAGAACTTGTTAGAGGTATTTATTTGCATTTTCTTCTGTGGCTTATTTCATTTCTGTATAGAAACGTAAATGGTGCCATTTCTGTATAGAAACGTAAATGGTGGCATTAAAGTTCTGTGCTGTGAAAAAGAATTGGGGTGAGCAGATATGGATATAAGGCAGCTCCCCTCCCCACACCATCTCCAACTCACTGCTAATCCAGGATTGGAACTAAACAATATCCTTCCAAAGCATAATATCCCTACTACCCTTAAGAAATACAATCCTATCTGCTCAGCTGATTGGTTTTCCCCTTTCCTAGAATTTCTTCCCTACATGTGGTCTTTGTTATTAAAAGTGTGATTTTAGTGCTGTTATGAGCTCTGTGTTATATAACATGCTTCAGTCTTAGCTGGCGTTTGCCATGAAGCCAAAACATATAAAGTCGATGGAAACCAATACTGTTTGGAGAGTTCAGCTATGACAAGTAAGCAAATGTGAGCTTAACCACAGGATCAGGTGAAGCAGTTATGTTCACACAGCATAATTATTCTTTGTTCAGGTGCTTTGGTGAGTTCGCCTCATAAAGTTTTGCTAAAAATTCAGACATGGTTTTGTATGACTGTAGTTGTGTGGGGATTTGCCCTTTGGATGGGATGTGGTTTTTGTTTGCTCTTCTGTGGCTCTAAAGGAAAATCGGTGGGTCCATGCCTAGAAAGAAGAAAAAACCCTCCCTTCATACTCTTCAAGTTTCCTCCAAGTACCACAACTAGAAAGGGTCTTTCTTGCATGATTCATTTAGCAGCCACATCTGAGGAGAACATTTTTCCATTCCATAGAATGGAACTGCCATGTTTACATACCTTTCCCCTGGTGAGGGTTTCTTTTCTCTCTGGCTGTGGGGACTTCACCACCAGCCAAAACACAAGATGGAGTTGAAACTCAATGCGGTTCCCATCCTAGCATACAGATAATTCCACAGTAGAAATTAAAAAGGTGGTGTGGATGCGTGTCTACCAAAACAGATGTATGTTGTCAAGAATAAATGAGGCCATTCAGCATGTCCCAAAATGGACAATTTATGGATAATTTTGGTAATTACTCAAACCAAAAGAGTGGCTTAGGTCGCTATTAAAAACCCACCACTTTGTTTATGTTGAAAAAAAAATCGGAGAGACAAATAGGGAGTTCTGGCTGATGAAGAAAGATAGCAAGAGAATATAATGAAAGGGAAACAATATTTGATGTTTGTCTTATTATACAGATTCAGCTTAGTCTATCAAGGCCTTCCACTCCTCCACCTTTTTGCTGTTGGTTTTCATTTCACAGTTCAAAGGTTGAAAAGACCAGTCAACTGATTCCCAAAATAAGGATTGTAGATGTTCTGAAATAGTTTTGAAACATGTATCCCCACTGTCAGCCTCAGTGCCTTGGAAACCGACCCATGAAAGCTCTCGGTTCAATTTTTTTAGTGGTCTAATAAAGTGGTCTAATAAAGACTTTGCCTTCTCTTGCATTGGGATACATGAACATGATCTTTCCCACAGAATCACTTGATTCTGTGCTGGTGGTGGTGGTGAGCATGTATCTTAACCTCTCCTTTTGAAGGCAAAGAAAATTACACCTGCCTAACTTTGTGGTTCACCCATGCCCTTAAATTGATCTTCCCATTACCTTTTGATACCTGTTTTTTATTCTCCCATGACACCATTTCTGAAATGATTTAATGATTTTCAGTGTTACATGGACAAGTACACAAAACTATGTTGACAATAATTGTTTGTGGGTAGCGTTTGGTTACTCTGAAGTTGGTGCTTCAGATTATGGATGCAAATTCTGATTTATTTAATCTTTGCATGGTAAATGAGAAAATATGAGAATTTACCAGACTTTCCGCCTCTTTCAGCAAAACACATGTTATGAGAGGAACTGCATGAACTAACAAGTGTAGTATGTGTAGTTTGTGACTTTTTCTTATTTAGCCTGATATTTTATTTATTTATTTATTTATTTATTTATTTATTTATTTATTTATTTATTTATTTATTTATTCAACTTATATGCCACCCACTACCCAAAGGTCTCTGGGTGGCTTACAATCAAATAATTAAAACAATTTAAAATAGTTATAAATAAAATATCAGTAAATCATCAAGCAGTAATAAAAACCTTATATTAAAATCATTATCCTAAAATTGTCATCAGCGGACCCACAATCTATATTATATCAATTAAAAACCTTCTGGAACAGGAAGGTTTTTACCTGGCGCCGAAATGTAATCAGTGTTGGCACCAGGTGAATCTCAATAGGGAGGGCATTCCATAACTTGGGAGCAGCTGCCGAGAAGGCCCTTTGTCTACAAGCCATCCCTCTCACCTCCTTGAGGGCTGGCTCTTTCAAAAGGGCCCCCTGGCTTGATCTTAATCTCCGGGTAGGTTCGTATGGAAGGAGGCGGTCCTTCAGGTATCTAGGTCCTAAGTTGTTTAGGGCTTTATATGTCAAAACAAGCACTTTGAATTGGGCTCGGACAGCAACTGGTAACCAATGCAGGTTATGCAGAATCTGCGTGATGTGATCCCTGGTGGCTCCACCACTTACCAGCCGCGCGGCATGATTCTGAACCAGTTGCAATCTCCGGACCATCTTCAAAGGCAGCCCCACGGAAAGCGCATTGCAGTAATCAATACAGGCTTGAGCTTGTTTCTCCTCTCTCAGTCCCTTCCTCTCCCCTTTTCTTTCCCTATCACTCTTTATATTTCCATAATTAAAGAAAAGACAATATTGTTGTACTGTCAGCCTGTGGAAAACATGTTTGTTGTCTCACTTTTGCTGTGGAGTTGAGAAATGTCACATAGGCTGGAGAATATACAACAAGGTGTCCCACTGAGAAACGTGAAACTAATGAGATTGTTTTGGATCTGTATACAGTATTGCAATAAATACTCACCTAATGTTTTGGAAGTACTTGCTACTGAGCTCAACAAATCAGTATCTAAAAGAAAGAATGCAACAAAAAATCAAGAAGCAGAGATTCAATTCATATTGGAGATGAGCATGAAATAAACTTTTGGTTCGTTTTGTTATTCGTTGTTTCATTACATAATGAAACAAATAACAAAATGCCACCTCTAGGAGAAATGAAATGAAACGAAATGGAAATTTCCATTTTGTTTTGGTTTGGTTCGCTTGCTGGCGGTTTCTCCTACCTGGTGCTGCTCCAGTGTCTTGTTCGTCCAGCAGGAGACTAAGTCTGTTGTCTCAGTGTTCCTATGTGTCTCTCCTCTCCCATAGCATCACCTTTATATCACCTATTTCTCAACTACCCATCTCCTCTCCTCCTCTAGAGATAAATCTTTCTGATTTGAAGTCTCCACTATCATCTCTACATACAGCAGCTCTCTCTTCATTTGGCAGTCTCTGGCATGGAGAGATCTTCCTTCGGTTTCCCCAGCAGCTTCCATCTGCCTTTTCCCTTTGAAGCCTTGGCTAGGGCTAGATGGCCCACCATAGGTTCCCTCAACATTCTCCCACTTCTTACCCCTTTCTCTGCAAAGATGAAGGAAGTAAAAAACACTTCCTTGTCATATTTTGCACGAATTGCAGAGACCTTAAGATTTAAAAAAGTGTTCCTTGTCTTGCTCTCACACTGAAGATAATCTGCAGGATTGCAATGCAGTGCTTCTGGAAGAGAAGGATCAGCTGGCTGTATGTTGTTGCCCCCAAGCTCCTTCTGTTTCTCCCACTAGAACAAGAATGTACAATCTGGAAGTCACTTAATAGGCTTAATAGCCAAAATAGAAAGATTAAAGAATGACCAAGTAAAATAAAGTTACTTGGTGTCAGGACAAATTTCATGTGAATGTGAAGAAATTCAGCCAGTGTGTCATTTATATGTAGAAACGGGCACGAACCAAAAATATGGCAATTCATTTTGGTTCAGTTCATTTTAAGATTCAGTTTGTTTTGTTTCATTTTTAATGATTTTTTTTTCAAAATATTCATTTTGTTGGTTTGTTTTGATTAGTTGTTTGTTTTTCCTTCTCAAGCACCAACTGTGCAGCCCCTGGGGCCAGGAGGGCACTTCTTTAATTGTTTTTATTTTTTTCTTTATTTTAGAGTTCCTTTTTAAAAATTTATTTTAAAATTTATTTTTATTTTATTTTTATTTTTATTTTAAGTTTTAAAAGTCCCCAGCGGGGGTTTTTTGACACACTGGCCAGCACCTCGGGGTTTTTTGTAGCGCCGACCACGCAGCACTTGGGCCCAGGTCAGTGCTGGTTTTTTTTTTTTTATTTTTATTTTCATTTTAGGGCACTGACCTGGCCACCCCTGGGACCGGGTCGGCACTCCTTTTTTATTTTATTTTTTATTTTTATTTTATTTTATTTTACTTTTTACTGCCTGAGCACATGTCCAGGTCAGTGTTTTTGTTTTTTTTAAACTTTTGACATCCGCGGGCTGGGTCCAGTGCTCGCGGGCTGGATCAGTTCCTTTCTTCTTTTTTGCCGGCCCATGGGCTGGGTTCAGTGCTCGCGGGCCAGTGCCGGGTCCAAGTGTCGGATTGGGGTTTTTTGTTTTGTTTTTTTCCTGGTTGCCCCCTCCCTGCAGCCAGGAGGATCCATGGACCAGGAAGGACCATCTAGGAGCAGGAGCTCCAGGTAGCAGACACCGTCAGAAATGAAACAAAACAAAACAAAATGGAAATTTCCATTTCATTTCGTTTCATTTCTCTTAGAGGGAGCAGTTCATTATTCATTTCATTATGTAACAAAACAAATATCGAATAACAAAATGAACTAAAAGTTAATTTCATGCCCATCTCTATTTATATGTATGAAATTTACGCACACCATGTGTATAAAAGAAAAGCCAAGATAATGCACTTGAAGTAGCCTGATTCTGGTCTTAACTTTTTCATTTGGTTTTAATTTTTACCTATATTTCATATATGTTTCTGATTTAAAATCATGCTACACTCTGATACAAAGAATGAAAGAGCAAGAAAATCTCCTGTGGGTAGAGCTGAGGGGACTTGGAAATTCATTGTCCAGACATTAAAATGGCAAAATAATAATAATAATAATAATAATAATAATAATAATAATAATAATAATAATAATAATAATAATAATAATAATAATAATAAAATTGAGAACAAGAGATTTAACAGATACTCTGTACATCTCTTCTCTCAATGCATCCTTTCCCCAAATGAAGTGAACAAAACAAGTTGCAGCACAGTTCTTCCCCTTAATTCTTGTCAGTTAGAAATGTTTTCATGTTCCAAAGCAGTAGATGGTCCAGCAGAATGTCTGCCAGTAGAAACCTATGATTTTTAAGGCTTCATGAAGAGAGGAATTGAAAGGACCCTGTTGTTCTGTTTTATAACCCCCACCCTGTTTTATAACCCCACCAGATTTAACCCTCTCAGAACAGCTGGGGATTGAAAGACTATGAATCTGTGAGAAGGAAGAAAAGATTAACAAACGTCTCATCGGTAAGAAGCTGGGAGAGAGGCACTGGTGTGATGCTTTCTGTGTAACATTCTGGATTAAGCACTTCATCCATGCAAATGCACACTTCCTGGCAATGATGGAGCTGCTCTGGCATCCAAAATTGTTTCTCTCTAGGTAGTGCCATTATCCTAAAGTGCTTTTATTGATCTGTGGACTCTTTGCCTCTCTCCTTCTCTTCCTCTCTTTGCCCCACTGAGCTCCTAAATGCTCATATCTTGTCTCAGACAACCAAGGTATTTTAAAGGGATGAACAATGATTTCAAAGTCAGATCAGACAAGCTGAACTTGACCAGTGTGAAAGGAGATATCCCCTGAGTGGCATCTGTTTCAGATGGATGAAGGATATGTCTGCATTTACCAGTACTGATTGCTTCCCTTGCTCTTCTCCCTTCATTTCCCTACCTGTCCCTATGATCTTGAAAATGTGGGGAATAAAAGACATTCATTCCAGAGCATCTGTCCAGCAGAGGCAGAGGTCTCCTCTGTGTCAGTCCATGTCCTAACAGTGGAAAATACAGTATGGAGGCACAAACATCCATTGGTTAAGGATAATCCCACTACATATGTATTACCTTTCTAGATACAGTGATACTTTGTATAAAAGAATTAATTTGTTCCAAATGAAATTCTGTTAAGCAAATTTTCCTTTATACAAATTGCCCATAGGAATGCATTGAAACAGAGTAATCCCTAATTGCGACCATTTTTATGTTGTACAGATTCACCCCATAGGCGATTCTGTTAAGCAAATTTTCCCTATCTCCAGATTTTTTATGTTGTACGAATTTTATGTTATACAAACTGTTTGTTATACAAGGGTCCACTGTATACTGTGATCAAATATTCTCTAACTAGGTCATTCCCCCACCATTGTTCATTAAACATTGCCATATCCCTATATAAACCTACTGCCTCTCCCAGATGGGTTTATATCAAGTCTTCTCATGGTTTAAGTCCCCCGTAATAATTGGGATGACTATTTAAGCCTTCCTCAATTACAATTAGCACATATGGTTCCAAATATCTGGTCGTGGTCTTTTTGTCACAGAGGCAGACTAATAAACAAAACAAAACAAAACAAGAATAATTGTTTAGTTATTTAATGCAGCAGTTTTGTTTCAATAGGTACATCTGGGACTCCGCATGAGAGCCAAATAACATTAAATGATAACAAAACAAGCCAACATGACAAAGCAGATGCTTTTGATTGCTGAATTGTATAAAGCCCAAAATTATTTAAACAATTAAACAGGAATCATACAATTCTTCAGCCTTTTAGCTGGAAGTGAACTTTTTTCATGAGTATATGTATATAGAATTATGTAGTTAACCTTAGGATGCAACAGTAATAATCAGTTAAAGACCATATTGAAACTAAATGCTTAAATCTTGGCATGTAAATTTTACAGAGCTTGGGGCAAAAATATGTTTTTGGTCATGCAAGCTGAGGGGTTATGGGAGTTATATTTTTTAAAGGTCAATGTTTCCCAGCTCTGAAAATCAGTACTTTGGGGATTTGTCTGGTGAGAGTGCTATAAAAGAGGAGCCCCACAAGGCTTCCCCCTGCCCCAAGAAAACTGAGATCCACAGGAAGAGCTTAAAGGCAATGTGGTTTTCCAGAGAATTTTTGACTGTAGGTTTCATAAGCTCTAGACATCAGACAGTCACCAATGAGCAATGCTGAGGGTCTTGCTGGCTTCCTAACAAGAAGAGGCGGGACCCTCACTCATGTTACATGGTTATGTCAATACTTGCTACTAAAAGGTTTCAGTCTCCATTGTTCCTCAAAGGTACTGGATGGCTATCAGTCAAGGTGTTTGGAGGGCCTGAGGCCTCTGCAGTACTTCCACAGTGTTTTGGAGAGTTGGAGGCTCTTACCGGATGGCTTGGTGTTTCACTGTCAGTGGCTCACCGGGCAGAGATGCCCATAAGAGATGCCCATCATGGGTTGGAAAGGTGGCAGTGGTCAGACCTCACTAGGTTATCATAGACCAGTGGTTTTCAATGTGGGTCCCCAGATGTTCCTGGACTGCAACTCCCAGAAATCCTGGCCAGCTCAGCTAGTGATCAAGATTTCTGGGACCCACAGGTTGAGAACCACTGCCATAGACCTTTTGTCTTATGAGATCTTGCAAGCAGT
Source organism: Phrynocephalus forsythii (assembly GCA_029282475.1). NCBI lineage: Eukaryota > Metazoa > Chordata > Lepidosauria > Squamata > Agamidae > Phrynocephalus > Phrynocephalus forsythii. Next base: position 98,981,871 of record JAPFRF010000005.1, read on the forward strand.
GGGTCTGTTGTAATTCAGCTGTGACATGCCCTGGGTACTGGTCCTGAGCTTTGTTGGGCAGTAGAACACAGAAAACATGTGGTGTGTGTAGCTAGACTCCGTTGGGACCATTGTGGTATGGGTCATGGCTTTGCTGCACTATATAAGGTTTGGGGCCTGTTCAGCCATATGGCTTAAAGACAATTACACTAGGCCTGGAGGGAGCATTCCTTTTATTTAGGGACTAGAGAGTGCTGGCCTCTATCGGCTACTGTTTGTGGAACCATGAGCTACTGGGAGGCCTTAGATCAGGCATGTCCAAACTTCGGCCCTCCTGATGTTTTGGACCACAACTCCCAGAATTCTAAGCTCAGACTGCCAGTGGCAAAGGACTGTGGGAGTTGTGGTCCAAAACAGCTGGAGGGCCAAAGTTTGGACATGCCTACCTTAGATGCAAGAGGCAGTAAGTATTTGCAGATCACTGTTCAGGGCACAAGGGGAAGGAGGCTCCCAGATTAGGAAATCAGGTGATCCTTTGGGAAACCTCCAGTTTGGGAACTTGGACTTCTAGGGTGCTACCAAGCAGTCCAGTTTCAGTGTTTGTCATTAGAGAGTGTCTCAGATCACTGTGGAAAACCTCTTGTTTTGAAGTCCTGTGCTCCCCAGAATGGTGCAGGGCAGCTGGCTAGATTATGGGGGCGTGGCCAGACCATTTGGGTGGTAATGAGAAAACATCTATGCAAACTGATTTTGGGAAGGTGTGTTGCCTGTGGTGTTAGTTTGGCTTCCCATCCTCCCAAGTAGGGTACAGAGAGCAAGGGAAACCCTGTGGTCAGGGCAAAACCCAACAAGAATAATAGAGAATTGAGGAATTGTTGTCCGCATTTGAAGACTACCATGTGGAAAACCCAGACATCAAATATGGTTGTCTAGAACTGTTTAGAGGTGATGAAATCCATTTGTCAGCATGGGTGGACAACCTATTTTTTTCCCAATTTTTATTGGATTTTTAAGGGGGGAACAAAGGGAAGGAGTATGGGTGAGAGGAAAAAAAAAGAAAGGGGGGATACAGTTTTTAAGATTTACATTGAGTATATCAAACAAAATAGAAATAGTAATTTAACATATTGCTAAAATTGCCAGATGTTATCACAATACTAATAAATTTGTTACTTCTTGCCATCTTTCCCGAAAAATCTCGTCGTAGTCTCCCTTTAGATAACCAGAGAGTTTATCAATTTCAATACATTCTCTTATCTTTCCCTGAAGATCCTTCTCTGTTGGTGTGATTGGTTGTTTCCAAAGTTTCGCGTACAGTATTCTTGCAGCAACAATTACATGATGAAGTACATATCACTGATTATAGGAAATATTTATATCTACTATATTTAACAAGAATAGTTCTGGTCTAAACTCTATTTTAATTTTCAAAGATCTTTCTAAGAAAAGTTTTACCATGTTCCAATACGCCTTAGCTCTTTACAAGTCCACCACATATGATAAAAGGTTCCACAGTCATAATTACATTTCCAACATTTAGGTGAACAATTATACATCTTGGATAACCGATGAGGCGCAAAATGCCATCTATAAAACATTTTATAACAATTTTCCTTGAACGAAATAGATTTGAAGATTTTAACTGTGTTCCACAGGGAGTCCCATTTATTTAAATGAATAGTATAGCCTAAGTTTTCTGCCCATCTTATCATACAGTCTTTAACCAATGTATCAATCATTTTCCAAAAATTCAATTCAACCTATTTTTGGGAAGCCTGCAGCAGTACCTTTGTCCAGAGGCATTTATCTCAGACTTTAAAACTGGCATCAGCAAAGCGACTCATCCTTGTCAATAGCCTAGTACAGGCATGTGCAAACTTTGTCCCTCCAGCTGTTTTGGACCACAACTCCCACAGTTCTTTGCCATTGGCAGTCTAACCTTAGAATTCTGGGAGTTGTGGTCCAAAACATCAGGAGGGCCAAAGTCTGGACATGTCTAGCCTAGTATCTGCCACCAGAATGGATAATAATTCCAACTTTGATAGAAACCTAAAAAGAATGCATTACAGTAGTCAGGTCTTCATGTATCCAGGGCATGAATTGATATAGACAGTAGAGATGGGCATGAAACGAACAATTTTTCATTTTCATTTTTGTTTTTCGTTTTGTTACGCAACAAAACGACAAACAAATTTTGTCTCTAAAATAAAACAAAATGAACAGAAACGCCAGAAAATTTGTCGTGCGTTTCGTTTTCGTTACAGCAATACAGTGAACTGCTTTAAATGCTAAAAAATCACAAAAATGAAATAAATGGTAATGAAACGGTAACAAAACAAACGAAATCAAAAATGAATTTTTTGCAAAAATGAATTTTTTGCAAAAATTCGCAAACACGGAAACGAACCGAAACGGACCCTCTAAATGACAAACGACAAACGAAACACCATTTTTTTTATTCATGTCCATCTCTAATAGACAGTCTACAACTGAATTGGTATAGTAGTAGTAGTAATAGTCACACAGTGTTTTCGACCAATACTGACATGTGTTCTGCATCTACACTGTGGTCCAAAGGCAAAGCATTTCAAACTCTGCTCGGAAAAGTGCTCCCCAGCCTAAAAAAAGGCTGAATGCCCTTGTCTGGAATTGTGATACTTCTGGTCACCCCCATGACTTCTGTCCATCTCTTCAAAGTGGAGAAAGTGTGAAGGGTCATTCATTCACATCCTTTCATATGCCCAAGTGAAGATATCCAGGGAAGCAGAAGCTTGTGATCAATAATAGATGGTGCATTGTCCCTTTCCTCCACAATATCAATCACTATTAAATATGTATGGAGGCCTTCATAAGACAAGAATATTCATGGATATCTTTCACCATGTAAGTGATGATAAGTCAAAAGATTTTACAAAAATATGCAAAGAAGTAGATATGGGTGTGATTGTTGAATGGCAAGTAGGTCTGCTGCATATCCCCAGAGGAAAGCCAAGGAGGGTATAATTTACAAACCAAATTGGTCCAACAAAATTAGATATACATATACAAATCCTCTTAAAGTGGGCAAATGCTGGGTGAAAAGGCCTTTCTGGTCACATAGAGGAATAAATAAAGAACATTTAATGCTGAAAATATGTGAATCTGAATCATATTTTAATAGACATTTGTTGCACTGATATTTAGGGTTGAGTCCTGTGTTTATAACTAACCTCAAAGCTGGAGGGCCAGTTCATTGAGTTCCATTCTTTATGCACATGGATAGATGACAATAGAAGCAACATGTGATCAAAAACACCATTAAGCCAATGCATATATTAGCTTCAGCACATTTTCCTTACATGCAAACGTAAGATGAAACTGCTTATTCAAGAAGGATCCTGTCAAACTTTGTGCTTTGAGATAACTCATCCATCCTGGACCATCATCTTTCTTTGATCTTTCATTGTCACAGAGTGATCACTCAGTGCTCCTATAACAAAAAAATATGGCTTTGTTGCCACTGGCTGAGCAGCAATCAAAACCATCTGATCCCATACTGCTTGCAAACATTCTCATTTGAAACTATTGATGTTTTACATCTCCCTAGCAAAATTCTTTTAAGCCTTGTAAATCTCATAAAGCATTTGAACCAGCTTGTAAATCCTGGTGTTCATAAATACATGTTTCAGGGGGAAAGGGGGGGTTGCTGTTGCTCCTGAGGTCATTCCCTTGGGATTTTGTCTCTTAGCTGGGGGGACCCTATTCTAGTTCTAGCTATAGATACTAGAGATGGGCACGACTTAGCGGAATTCCTGTTTCCGTTTCCGTTACTCGTTTCCGTTACTGAACGGAAACGGTAACGGGAATTACTCCGCCAGAATTCGAACTCGAACCGACTAAAGAATAATTGGGTCTGATTTGTCGTCGTTCCTGGCATCGCGCGATTGCGCGATGCCAAGCGGCACAGAAAAAAAGTTTTTAAAAGTGAAAAACAAAACCCGATTCTCAGCCAAAAAAGCAGACGAAAACTGTCTGAGGGCACCTACCAGGCCAGAAGGGTGTTTTATTTGGGGGGGGTTTCCCCCCTCTCCTTGGCTACTAGTGCTACTGCTGCGCTGCTGGTACCAGGCGGGGGGCATTGTCTCGTCGGCCTTTGCCATGCGGTGTGCGGGCGGGGGGATCCAAAATGGCAACCGCAATATTTTTTTTTAAACCGTGGCCCAAAAACCCACCAAAGCACCACAGAAACATGCGAAAATTACCTATTTTAAACGCTTGAATTTTTACAGTAGCAGCAGTGGGTTTGTCTTGCCAAAAGACATCTCCGTTGATTTTATTTTATTTTTTTCTTAATTTATTTTTTTACACCTGCGCAATGATGGGCTGGCCATGGGATGGGACCATGCAAATTTTCGGAGCCATTCCACCAATCGCATGGCCAGGTTTTGACTGACACTTCTGGATGTGCAAGAGGGCATAAAAAGGCGAGGCAGTCCCAGTCCGTCGCAGTCTGGGCTTGGATCTTGGTGGAGGAGGGTGGTCAGGGCTGGATTGCTGCGCTCAGTCTAGTTTCGATTTCGCGGTCGCGGTCGCGGTCTCGTTCGGCAGGGAGGGAATTGAATTGAATTTTTTGGAAAAAATTGTAATTTCTTTCATTCCCTGTGGGGAATAGCAACGCAGAGTTTATTCTTTTTTGTGTTCTGCATTTTGGAGGAAGATTTTTTTTTCATTTGCTTATATTTGCTTCAAGGGGGAGGGAAGGTTTGAGTGGGAGCGGGAGGTGCTGCGGATTTATTTTGAAAATATATTATTTTATACTACCATACCATTTCTTTTCTATCCCAATTTCCCACCAAGTTCACATTTACTTGCCCAAGGTCCTTTTACCCTGCGCCTACAGCTTTGCTGCTGTGGAGATTGGGGTTTGGGAAGGGAATCAGGCAACCCTACCCTACCCTAGTAGCAGTTTATACTTTTATACTACCATTTATTTTCTATTTTCTAAAGTAGTGGCAACTTGCAAGCAACATCCAAGGTCCAGTACTAGTGCTTAGAAGGGGAGGTTGGAGGCTGTGGATTAAATTATAGAGTACAGACTGAGTAGGCATAGGCAGAGTTCCCCTCGCCAACCAGTGCACTCAAAGTTCTCAAACACATTTGTTGGCATTTGGCAACAAGGCAAGGGCACCCTCCTCTATAGAAAATTTTACAATTACATTTTGCTTACTTATACTTACTTTTTCACTTGTCCAACACCTCATTCATTTATTTGCAGTCAGGCACTCAAACAAACATATTTATTGAAGGGCACCCACCCACCTCTATAGAATATTTTTTACAATTACATCTTTGAAGAAGTTACAGTTCTCTTAGTTACACTTGCCCTGTGCATTGTGAAAGTTGGGTGCTGCCACCAGATTTGGCACACCCCTAGCTTGCTTCTATTAGCTTGGGTGTTGGGCTGTTGTTGTGAGTCAATCTCACTCATTTACTTGGCAGTCTACAATTACATACACAATCCAATTACATCTTCGAAGAAGTTACAGTTCTCTTAGTTACACTTGCCCTGTGCATTGTGAAAGTTGGGTGCTGCCACCAGATTTGGCACACCCCTACCTTGCTTCTGTTATTAGTTGGCCTGTTGTTGTGAGTCAATTGGCTACTGTTGTTTGTGAGTCAATTTCACTCATTTTCTATTAGCTTGGGTGTTGGGCTGTTGTTGTGAGTCAATCTCACTCATTTACAAGTCTACAATTACATCTTTTACATCTTCAAGAAGTTACAGTTCTCTTAGTTACACTTGCCCTGTGCATTGTGAAAGTTGGGTGCTGACAGATTCGGCACACCCCTAGCTTGCTTCTATTAGCTTGGGTGTTGGCCTGTTGTTGTGAGTCAATCTCACTCATTTACTTGGCAGTCTACAATTACATACACAATCCAATTACATCTTCGAAGAAGTTACAGTTCTCTTAGTTACACTTGCCCTGTGCATTGTGAAAGTTGGATGCTGCCACCAGATTTGGCACACCCCTACCTTGCTTCTATTAGCTTGGGTGTTGGCCTGTTGTTGTGAGTCAATCTCACTCATTTACTTGGCAGTCTAGTCTACAATTACATACACAATCCAATTAAATCTTTGAAAAAGTTATAGTTCACTCACTTGCACAGTTCGTTTGTGCTTTTCTTTACTATCACATTATAGATTCCCTGGCCTGAGCAAAGAGAAGTGAGGAAAATGAGGAGGGGTGGCACAGCAAGAGGGCAGGGGAGGGGGACCCCCACTAAGATAAATAGGTGCACGTTTCTGAGGGAAGGGACAGGATGTAGTGCAGAAAGTGATACTGGTGCAACTCCCTCCCCGAGTAGCAGTGCCAGTGGCACAAGCAGCACTGTGGCATCTTCTGTCACCGAGGGAAGCATGGATGAGGCGTACCATGTCCCATCTCCATTACCTGACAGCTCCACCCTTAATCAGGAAGAAGACAAGGGCTCTGAGTCTGAAATGGCATCAGAATCAGAATCGGGCTCCTTGTATCTAAACATGCAAGATTCTGAGGACCTGTTGGCAGGGACAGATTTAAGGCAGGCTCCAGGCAGTGCTGGAAGGAGCAGCCCTCTTTCCACCCAGAGTACCACCAGTGACAGCAGTAGTACACTTTCCAGGCAGGGGACAGGCCACGCCACCACCACAGCAACGGCAGCAGGCAATACCAGAGGGGCCGGTACTTTCTGTAAGCCACGCGGGTGTTTCTGGGAGCATTTTGAGAACAGCCCCCAAGACGCAAGGATGGCGGTGTGCAAGATATGCGGGGTGGTGTTGCACAGGGGGAATGACCCCAAACACCTCTCCTCAAGTGGGTTGCGCAGCCACCTGATCAGGAAGCACCCTGGGACTCTGCCTGGAACCCTGTCAGGCCCTTGTTCCTCAGGGAGAAAGAGAGGGGAAGAAGGGTTAGGGAAAGAAAAACACAGCTCCACTAGTGAGAGTGGGAAGAGGCAGGCCACTCTGCAGGAAGTGGGGCTGTTGGTGGGAGTTTTGTCAGCCAGCGAAATAGGGCCAAAGCACAGAAGACCACCACTCGAGTGGTGGGTGAAATGGTGGCCATGAACGGGTTGCCCCTCTCCTTTGTGGAGTCATCAGGCTTCAGGCACCTGATGAAGCACGTGGCTCCATGGTATGAGCCTCCATCCCGGCGTACCTTCAGCAGGTGGGTGCTTCCCTCCCTTTATGAGTCTGCCAGGGACAGGATCCGGGCCCTGCTGCAGGCAGCCAGAGGGAGGAAGATCCACTTCACTTCCAACCTCTGGACCGGTGGGCACCACGGATACCTCTCTCTGACGGCTCATTGGTGGCAACCCAAGGAGGTCCTGGAGCCCCGGACATCCCATGAACAGCTGCAGGGTTCACAAGGCAGCACCCCAAGAGGGTATAGGGTGGTGCTTCTCCAGGCACAAAGCATGGAGGACAACGCCACAGGGATCAACATTGCTGAGGTCCTCAAGACAGCAATGCGAGAGTGGGGATTGGGGACCGAGGGGCAGGTCCATCGCGGAGTCATGGTTACTGACGCGGGCCGTAACATGACCAATGTGGTTCTTGGGGCAGGGTTCCAGGGCATTGTGTGCGCAGAACACAAACTGCATCTAGTGGTGGGCGATGCCATTGGCCTGGGTGCACCAAAGGACTCCTGGAGTGAGGGGACCAGGGAGACCAGGGCCTTGCTGGACAAGTGTCGGAAGATTGTGGGGCACTTCTCTCACAGCGTCAAGGCATCCAGGATGATGCGTGATAGGCAGGCGGAGATGAGCCGACCAGAGCACGTCCTGATCCAGGACGTGACCACCCGGTGGAACTCCACCTACGAAATGGTCAAGCGCCTGGTGGAGCAGAAGGAAGTGGTGGAATACGTCATGTCAACCACCCCAGTCCTGCATGAGGGGAGGGAGTTGACATTGGTGGCTCGTCCTCTCCCAGATGGTGGGTATCCTCCAGCCTGGCCACCCACGTCCTCTCCCAGATGGTGGGTATCCTCCAGCCTTTTCCGAGGAGACCACCCATGTCCTCAGACAGGCTGCAATGTCAGCCTGGGCCACTGAGCTATGCCGTCAAGTCAGGGCTCTCTCCGATCAGGGCCAGGCGTCCCCTGCTCAATGCCCCCAGAGACTTTCTGCCAACACCTAGAGACCAGTATCCGGGGAAGAAGCCAATCTTCTCCCACTAGCCTCGGACTCCACTACTGCAGCAGGGCCTTGGCAGACAGGCTGCTGACCGGTCCAGTGGATACCCCCAAATGCCTTGGCCCCCCTGGAAGAAGGGAACACGTGTTTCATCCAGATGGCATGCCTGTTCCTGACCCCTGCCTGCAATCCTCCCTGCCCACCTCAAGGGTTCCCTGCCTCCCTACAAGCCTGCCTGCCTGGCCTGGCCCTGTGAGCAGAGTGCCTAAATGCTGAAATCCTGGAAGACTGCCTGCCTGCTATGCCGTCAAGTCAGGGCTCTCCCTTGCCTGATCAGGGCCAGGCTGACTTTTGGCCAAGGCCTGACTCCAAACGGAAGGACCAGAGCAATGCAGAAGAGCCCTTGCCTGTCTCCAGGCAGGGCCACTCAAAGTGTCATTGGAAAGGGTTTGACTGTATCCTCATCCTTCTGACTACTCCAGGAGCATACACCCAGAGACTGTAGGTTCCCCTTGCCTGACTCCAAACCAGCAGCCAACTACCTGGCCTCTGCCCTAGGCAGGACCATGACAGTCTTCTCCTCAGTGGAGGCAAGGGAGGAAAGAAGAACCCAGACCAGGCAGTATTGCCACTCAAAGTGTCTGACCATGGTGAAGGAGGGGCACTACATGGCTGAGCCCCTCCAACCCCAGGGCACCTCGGACCCACTCCACTACTGGGCCAGAAAGGCAGACCTCTGGCAGGGCCACTCGCTCTGTCTGTATTGGCCCAATTTTTCTAGCCCTTGCCTGACTCCAAACCAGGCAGGGCCACTAAAGTGTCATTGGCGTTGGACCTCTTGTCCATCCCTCCACCAGGCACCACTGTCCAGAGTGAGCGTGTCTTCTTCCAAATGGGAGATGTCCTGAGGGTCTGTCTGTATTGGCGCCCCTTGCCTGTCACCTGGACCCTCAAAGACATTGGAAAGGTTGACTTTCATCCACTTCAACCTTTCCACCTTGGGATTACCCCAACACTCCAAGACCTAAGTTCCTGCCTGTAACCTAACTTCCTGCCTGCAATCCTCCCTGCCCACCTGCAAAAGCCTGCCTGCCTCCCTCCAAACAAGCCTGCCTGCCTGCCTGCCTGGCCCTGTGACTACCAGGCAGAGTGCCTAAATGTCATTGGAAAGGGTCTGCTGTGACTGCCTGCCTGACTGCCTGCCTGCCTGCCTGCTGTATTCTTTTCTAGCCCTTGCCTGTCTCCAAACCAGGCAGGACCACTCAAAGTGTCATTGAAGGGTGCTGATTATTGGCCCAATTTTTCTAGCCCTTGCCTGTCTCCAAACCAGGCAGGGCCACTCAAAGTGTCATTGGAAAGGGTGTTGACTGCCCTATGACTGGCCCACTCAAAGTTCATTGGAAAGGGTCTGACTGTATTGGCCCAATTTTTCCCCCTTGCCTGACTCCAAACCAGGCAGGACCACTCAAAGTGTCATTGGAAAGGGTCTGACTGTATTGGCCCAATTTTTCTAGCCCTTGCCTGACTCCAAACCAGGCAGGACCACTCAAAGTGTCATTGGAAAGGGTCTGTCTGTATTGGCCCTATTTTTCCCCTTGCCTGTCCAAACCAGGCAGGTCAAAGTGTCATTGGAAAGGGTCTGTCTGACCCCAAAACCTGCCCTTGCCTGTTCCAAACCAGGCAGGGCCACCAAAGTGTCATTGGAAAGGTTTTGGGGGCCAATCTGCCCTTGCCTGACTCCAAACCAGGCAGGACCACTCAAAGTGTCATTGGAAAGGGTCTGTGTATTGGCTGTGCCTGACTCCAAACCAGGCAGGGCCACTCAAAGTGTCATTGGAAAGGGTCTGTCTGTATTGGCCCAATTTTTCTAGCCCTTGCCTGTCTCCAAACCAGGCAGGACCACTCAAAGTGTCATTGGAAAGGGTCTGACTGTATTGGCCCAATTTTTCTAGCCCTTGCCTGACTCCAAACCAGGCAGGACCACTGTCATTGGAAAGGGTCTGTCTGTATTGGCTCTGGTCTCCCTGCCTTCAATCTGCCTTAAAGTGGTCAGGTAGCACTTTACAACAACCTACCTCAAAGACTGAGTAGCTGGGGGCTAGCTCTCCTCCTTACAGCCTTAAAGAAGTAGCCCAGTTCTCCTGCTTTCACTCTGTCTCCTTGGTTGCCAAAACCCAGTCTCCTGGGATGGCGAGAGAAACTCTGCCTCCCGAGGCAGAAGCAATCACTGTGACTCACTTAGAAGGACAGTTTACTGGCGATCTCAGGCCATTCCGCTCCTTGGGGTACTGGAGCTCACAATGATCCTTCCCTGCTCGGGCCCTGTGGACTAAGAGGCCTTTAGGTCTTTTTGCCACTCTTTCCTCTGGGCTATAATGCACTGTGGCTCACTTAGAAGGCCAATTTACTGGCGTCCTCCTCAGGCCATGCAGCCACTTTGTGTACTGGATCTGGGCTGCCAGACTGAGTCTGTGCAGGAAGGGCGACTGTGTTCCATTTGCGGCAAACCACTGTGGCTCACGAAGAAGGGCATTTTCCTGGCGTCCTCCTCAGGCCATTCAGCCACTTTGTGTACTGGAGCTGGGCAGCCAGACTGAGTCTGTGCAGGAAGGGCGACTGTGTTCCGTTTGCGGCAAACCACTGTGGCTCACGAAGAAGGGCATTTTCCTGGCGTCCTCCTCAGGCCATTCAGCCACGTTGGGGAGCTGGAGCTTCCTGGCAATGATGCTCCCCTACTCAGTCCCTGTGGCCTCAGACTCAGGCTATGTGGCCTCCTCCAGTCAATCTTTCCTCTGGGCTGCAAGACACTGTGGCTCACTGAGAAGGGATGACTGCTTAAACATTTATAATCATTTCTGCCCAAATGATGGCTTTTCCTTCAAATAACATGCAGAAAAGATGACTTAATCTGGCTTGACAACTAACCTGAACACAGTACTGTACCTGATGTTCAAGCTAGGCACTCACTGCTTAAACATTTTATAATCATTTCTGCCCAAACCCCGGAACAAAGGCTGCCGGACAAGAAAACTTACTGGCTGCAATTCTAGGTTGTGGTTGATGAATGATGACAACACTGTGGCTCACGAAGAAGGGAAGAGTAGTTGTGTGCCAGGCCAGCACTCCATTACAACAGTTTATGTTCCAGGCTTGGCTCTTGGAGTTGTGTGGGAACTGTGATTCACTAAGAAGGGAAGGGTAGTAGATTGCCAGGCAGGCAGTTATCAGTCTACCAGCACACAGCTGGGAAGGAAGAGTCAGACTCAGAATCTGGCTTGCTGTCCTTTCGGCAGCCGGTGTGGTCTAAGACTCAGACTCAATCAACCTCTGTCTTCTCCCTGTCTGCCTGTCAGGCTCCAGGCACTCCGGGCTTAGAGGAGGCCTTCTAGGCGCTTCACCTTCAGCCTAACAGCATGGTTCAGTCAGTGCTTCAAGTTCAGCCTCCGAGCTGACATGCGCCCTGTCGGCCACTCCCCCAACTTGCCCATGCAGCAACCCCGGCTGCCCGCGCCTCTAGGCAGAACTGTATCATCATCATCATCAACTTTTTAGCGTAGAATTGGGGGACTCTGTCATCCCACATGGGGTGGTTCTAATCTTCTTTCCACAATCTAGGTTGGGGAATCCCTGTTGGCACTTGGCAGAGGGAGGGGGAATTCCTAACTAGGAGATTCCCCCTCCGACTCCTCTAGTCAGGCCTTCTGGCCTCCGCTACTCTTCACTCTGAGCTGCAATGCACTGTGAAGGGAGGGACAAGGAAGCCTCCATGTTTGGATACTCTGACACACACTGTGTGAGTTTGTAATTCACACAGGCCTAGCTCTTTTTCCTCCGCCACTCTTTCCACTTGGCTGCCAACTGTGGCTCACGAAGAAGGGCATTTTCCTGGCCGTTGAAACAAAGGGTTTCCCTTGCGGAAGGAGTAGATTTTTGGGTACTGTGTGACCCTAGAAACAAAGGGGTTCCCTTGCAAAAGGAGTAGACTTTAGGGTTAGGCCACTAGTCTTTGTGCCACTCAGAGTCAGCCCTTTTGGGCTCCCCTACTCTGTCCTCTGGGCTGCAAGACACTGTGGCTCACTAAGAAGGGCTGGCTGACTATGGGCTCACGTTCGCAGGCCGTGTGGTGCCAGACCAGACTCAAGGTGATTGGCCTCCGCCATTCTGTCCTCTGGGCTGCAGTGCCAAACACTGTGACCCACTGAGAAGGGCATTGTGCTTGTGTGCTAGAAAACAGCCGTGGGCCCGTGATTAGGCAGAACTCTGCCTTGCTCTCCTCAGGTGACTTGCGCAGACACCGCATGCGAAAGCACCCTTGGACTCTACTCTGCCTGGGACAGTGACAGGCCTCTGCAGGAAGTAGTGCTGCTGTATGGGAGTGTTGTCAGCCTCTGGACCGCTACTTAGTCTTCAGTGGGCTGCCATTCACTGTGGCTCACTAAGTAGTACAAGTTACTGCCATGCTGGTGGCATAGACTGTCACCATTTACAATTTCAAATAGTAGAGTTTGCCTGAGAGTTCCAGGCTTGGCTCTTAGAGTCGTAGGAACTGTGATTCACTAGTACGAAGGGCATGCTAGTGGCTCTCTGTGGTTCTCAGGCCTACTGTCTTCCGTGGGCTGCAAAGCTATGTCACTCACTGAGAAGGGAACATGGCTGTGCTGGCCTGCTAGGAGTTTACCAGGAAAGCAGCACACAGCTGTGTAGGAAGACCCTCTGGCTTGCAGTCCTTTTTTCAGACTGCACTCAGGCCTCAGAGTCATACACCATGTGGGCTGAGCTTTTCCACTGGGCTGCCAACTGTGGCTCATGAAGAGGGGAAGCATACCTGCGTAATCGTATCCGTATGCGTACGGAAGATTGTCGGAAGGGTCCAGCCTTGGTCCTTGTTGGTAGATACTACTCAGAGTCACTGACTGTGAGTCTGTCGAGGAAGGGCTACTGACCGAGTTCCATTGGCTGTAAACCACTGTGGCTCACAAAGAAGGACATTTTCATGGTGTCCTCAGGCCATTCAGCCACGCTGGGCAACTGGAGCTTCCTGAGTGGCTGGCAATGATCCTCCCCTACTCAGGCCCTGTGGCCTAGGCTCAGACTCAGGCCTGTGGGTCTGCCACTATTTCCTCTGGGCTGCAATACATGACTGTGGCTCACTAAGAAGGAAAGAAACTTGTGTGAGTGCCAGCACTCCAGTAGAACAGTTCACGAGAAAGTTCCAGCAGGTTGGTTCCTGTCTGTGTGACTCATTAAGAAGGGCATTGCCATAGCCTATTAACAGTTTGCCAGTAAGCACATGGGAACGAAGAGTCAGACAGAATTCTCCCAGTCCTCCCTTCCTGTCCTTTTGGCAGCCTCAGACTCAGGCTATGTGGCCTCTGCAGCTCTGTCCTCTGGGCTGCAAGACACTGTGCTGTGGCTCACTGAGAAGGGCTGGCTGACTGTCTTTGTGTGACCACCCACCCAATGAAGTGTTTGCCTTGGAAAAGGACTGAGTTTGGAGGCACTTTAGGCACTGATGCCGTTGAAACAAAGGGTTTCCCTTGCGGAAGGAGTAGATTTTGGGTACTGTGTGACCCTAGAAACAAAGGGGTTCCCTTGCAAAAGGAGTAGACTTTAGGCTTCGGCCACTAGTCTTTGTGCCACTCAGACTCAGCCCTTTGGGTCTCTGTCTGCCACTCTGCCCTCTGGGCCGCAATTCACTGTGGCTCACTGAGAAGAAGAAGGGCTGGCAGTGGCTACTGTGGGCTCACGTTCACATCGCAGGCAGTGTGGTGCCAGACCAGACTCAAGGTGATTGGCCTCCTCCGCCACTCTGTCCTCTGGGCTGCAAGACACTGTGACCCAAGGACAATGGCATTTTACTTCCAGTCAGGCCGTTCAGCTCCTTCCTTTTTATACTGGAGCTGGCAATGAGCCTCCCACACTCTGGCTCTGTGCTGTGGTGGTCTGTCTCATACTCTGCCTTGTGGCCTGGCCGGAGTGGCCGCCCTTACTCTGGCCTTATGGACGCGTCACCCATAGATAGTCCTCCTTGTATAGCCTAGTGGGCTGGGCTGTGGGCTGTAAAACTTAAGTGAGCAACCCAGAGCCCTATCCCATTCCCATCCCTACCAAAACTATTCCTGTAGCTACTAGCTAGGTAGCTAGCTGCTATTATATATAACCCTCAGGCTCTAACTGCTAATGACCAGCAGGGTTGCATTGGCTTTGGCTTAATTGCTTGTCCTTAAGTGTGTGTGACTGTGTGTGAACTGAAGCCAGAAGGACCTTGGAGATGGGGGGCCAATTTGAGAGGAGTAGAGTAGACCCCCCTCATCCAGATTTGGGGAGGAACGGAATGTCTTTTTCTCCTGCTGCCTCTGAGAGAGGTGGAGGGGAGATGGGATGGATTCAAAACCAAACAACAAAAAAGTATAACAAACAGGCACGTCAGCCAGACCAAGTAGGGTGGCTGGCCGGTTCAGCATCAGCACAGCAGATTCCTCAGCAGCAGAGCACAGCAGACCAAGAGAAAAATAAAGAAATGCATGCAATGCATTGCATCATTTGCATGCATTCTTTCTGCCCCACTTTGTTTGCTTAGGTTAGGATGCACCACTAGCCTTGTTGTGCAGCAGCAAGTCCATCAACCCAGCCAGTTTAAACTGTTTTTCGCCTGCTCATTTGCGGGACCCGCGCCCGCGCGCCTGCGCGCCCGCCCCTCCCCCTGCCGCTGCCGCCACCCACCCATGGACCCCCGCTACCGCCGCCCGTGCTGTGCCCGCAGCTCCCCGCCCCCGCAAGTCTCGGTCAGACGTCAAATTGCGCGAAATCACGGTAGAAATGACAAACGAAAAAACAAAAACCGAAATGACTATTTTTTTTCGAATTTTTGCAAAAAATGGAAATGAGCCAAAACGGACCTGCCCGAAAATGACAACTCGAAAAAAAAATTTCCTAGTCGTGCCCATCTCTAATAGATACTGAATCAGATTTGTTAGTGCTATTGTTCTGTCCCATCACATAGCATCCAACATATGGTGAAGCTATTAGAGATGGGATATTTGTTTTGAAAGGGGGCTGGTTCTGAAACAAAGCTGGTGCTTGGAACCCAGTCTCACCATCCAGAACAAAATCAACCACTGTCTTACCTTGCTTTAGTTCAGGCTGGGCAAAACTCTAATCAGGAAGAAGCCTCCTATGCATCATCTTTCCCTCTCCCTGGCACTGGCCAATCAGTAGGGAGGCAGGATGATGCAAGTTCTTGCACAGCTCCTGATTGTCCAGCACCAGGGAAAGGGAAAGATGAGGCTGGTTGGATTTTCACCCAGCATGAGCTACAGCAAGGTAAGATTGGTTGATTTTGTTCCAGAGAGTGGGACTCGGTTCCGAGCTCCAGCTGTGCTGGCGGGTTTCATTCTAGAACCAGTCTCCTTCTGAAACAAAACACCCAACTCTAGAAGCTATAGATGAGTAACCTCTAATATGTCCTGTCATTAACAGCTCCACTGAGCTCTTGCAGGCTTAAGTCTGTGCCCTCTTTTGAAGAGTCAGTGTAATGGATGGGTTATTTGCTGAAAGCCTCAAGTGCAAAATTATTGGGACAGGCTTGTATAGTATGCACTTTGATTAGACAGGGATCAAAATACCTTGGGCTGATCCTAGCAAATGAAATTTTCTTTAAAAATGGCAATATACCTTGTAAATAAGATCTCACTGGACTTTTGCTACAGATGTCTGTTATTTCCCCTTACAGCCTTCTGATCAGCTGTTGGTAGCCCCATAAAAACTTCCAAAGATCCCAATAAAATAAGAAGCCAAAATATTCAAATGCATATTCAAATAGCTCAGTAGTGTTTTCCACACATTGTACACCTGTATGGTGAGCAAAATTATTGGTTCGAGTGGCATTACACAAATGGCCCCACACTGTAACTTTAGTGTCCTTACATTTATTTACTATGCACATCATGTAGGTGCACAAAAGAAACAGGTGTCCACAACCTTCCCACAATGAGCATCAATAAGACCAGACCACAAGATGGAGGTGGCAATGTGGTCCTACTCGTTATAGCAATACACTTAGTCACTAAGCTTTAGAATTGCCCTGACTAGAAAAGGCCCTTTGGATCAATTTCTGAATGGCAAGTCAATGCTTACCAATTCCCACTTTTCACTGTGGCTAATACATAGGGGACAAGTAGTTGATTTTGGCCTCTCAGCATTCTTGTGCATCTTTGTTGGAAACCGTAGTCTTATTCTTTCCAAGGCTTTTGTCTGCTCTAGTTCATGTATTACTCTTGCAGAAGTCAGTAGTGACCCCTTTCCATTTGAAGGTAAAAGTGGGAAGTTGTCCCAGTCTGGCCACTTATTCCCTTCACCTTGGACCATTGGAGCATGTATACAGTAACATTCCTCCTCCACCATCCCCGCAAGGATTTAGCAGCCTGAGCTAGATAAAAAACTGTGATTCATTCCAGGACACAAGGTTTTGACAGCTGCTTTATGTTGGCAGAAATGCTGACATCTTGGCCTTGATTGAAACTGCAGGTTCTCGGAAGAGAGCAGGAAATCTGTTTTCAAAGGTGGAACTATATGAATTGAAAATGGATCACTTTGGTTTGTTCTTCCACTCAGATGAAGAAGAATGAACTCACCCTTCCTGAAGGCGTAGGTTTTCTGTAGTGAATTTCACCACTTCCTCCCCCAGTCAGTCCTCTGTTTTCAAGGACGACACTCATTATGTGTAGCTTTTCACTTATTAATACTTTTTAAAAAAATAGAAAAATGTGCAACCACATTTTCACAAGTGGCAGATGTGTGGTATTACTTACTGTGTCCCCTCATTGCTTTTGTCTGTTTTGACATTTCTGATTCATTGAGAGTCGGACAACCAACAAGACAATTAGTAAAAGCATTGCCCCTTTAATTAGAGATATATTTCTTATTTGTTTCCCACTGTTAAAAGAAAAAAGTTTTCTTCATGATTTTTATAAGGTTTTTGTAGATCTTTTTCTTCACGTTGAGTCTAATTTTCAGGGGGAAATCACAGCTTGTCATGTAAACTTCATACTTTGGACAAAAGCTTGCATTTTGAACAAATTATTCTATTTTGTGTACAAAACCTTTTCAGTTTGAGCAAAATGCACAGTGTAAGTGAAAAATACAGGGTTAATGTATTTGTAAAATACATTCCCTGCCTGCAAGAAACTCTATTCTTTTGGTGAATGCTTCTCTTGATGAAAAAGCATTGCCATTTTTTTTCTGTCACAGAAAAAGCAAAAACTCCCCATAGCAATTGACAGTAAAGTAGTCTAATAGGGTACTGTGAAGTAATGAGGCACTTTTTCATCAAAGACAAGAACATTTACAGCCACCTGAAGTAAGTGGCTGGATGACGTGGCAAATCCAAGAGCCACCTCACAGGCTTTGTGCCATTTTTGTTAGGTTTTGGTAAAGATGTGTGTCACGCATCTCCATCAATTGGGAGCTGCATAACTACTGAAATGATGATTTCTACTCTCGGAGGTGTCATCTCTATTTGGAAGACTTGTGGCTCTAACCTTAAGAGTTGGAGAATTAGCTGTGCCAGGTAAAAATGCCAAACATTTTTAGACTGTAGCAAAAATACAACCCAATATGTAGAAAGGCATTGCACCTAAATTCTTCCTCCTTCATTCCACAATTTGTGCATGAGGAATGGGTAGGTGAACTACTCTCATAATCCTTCTCTAGTAGCTGTTCTGACCAGGGCTTATGGAGTTGTAGTCAAATAGCACTTCAAATGCCACATTTTCCTGATTTTCTCGTGTTGTGGTTCCCTTTAAATTAATCAGAAAAAAATGGAATATTACCTGAGAATATATGTCTATGTAAAGTCAGTTTATGACTGGAGCAGCCCACTTCCAAACTAGAATGAAATTTCTTTTCCAACCCATTTGAGTCCATGAGCTGTCCTTCCAGTCATGGATGACATAGATGCGACTTTTATGAAAATAAACCTCACTCAACCATTAAAACAAAAAAGGGATGTGTGGGCATGTATGTGTTATGCCTCTTGTGTTGAGTCTGTGGCGGAGATGTCAGATTGCAGTCCCAAAGAACAGAAGAGCTTTTTCATCCTGAGCAAGAACTCCAGAGGAATGCAGAAAGCTCTCTGTCAGGGGCAAAGGTCATTGCTTCTCTAGCAGCCAAGGATGTTGCCCAGGGCCAGTCAACATTCTGCGCCTTCTTCCGTGGTTTGGGGATATCTTGCAAAACTAAGCACGTTTCATTGTTGAGAAATTGCAAGGACACTTGACCTACAGTGGCAGCTGGGGCATAACAGATCCCAAACTACAGTTCCATACACAAATGTTGCTCTTTCTTCCCTCTGTTCTTCCTGTCTTGAAAATATTATACTTGCATTATACCACATGTTCCTTTAAAAGCTGGAAATTCATTCCACTATGGATTCATCCACTTTATATGAATTAATTATTTTGCCAGAACTTCTTTGTGCCTTAATTAGAGATAGGCACAAACCAGTTGATCCCAGTTCACCCCAGTTTATAAAGGTGGCAGCATAGGTACTTCTGCTCCCCTCTCAAACATCCACTGGCTCTATCAGCTGGCCACTATGCCTATTTAACTTACATGCAGAGCAGAACATGCGAAAGGCAAGACTGGATGAATCACAAGAAGGAATTAAGATTGCCAGAAGAAATATCAACAACCTCAGATACACAGATTATACTACTCTGGTACCAGAAAGTGAGAAGGAATTAAATAACCTCTTTATGAGGGTGAAAGAGGAGAGTGAAAAATGGGCTGAAGCTCAACATAAAAAAAACCTAAGATCATGGCCACTGGTCCCATCATCTCCTGGCAAATAGAAGGGGAAGAAATGGAAGCAATGAGTTAATTTATTTGGGCCCCTTGATCACTGCAGATGGTGACTGCAGAAATTAAATTAAAAGATGCCTGCTTCTTGGGTGGAAAGTGATGGCAAACTTAGGCAGCATATTAAACAGCGGAGACATCAACAAAGGTCAGGATAATCAAAGCTATGGTTTTTCCAGTAGTGATGTATGGAAGTGAGAGCTGGACTATAAAGAAGGCTGATCACTGCAGAATTTATGCTTTTAAGCTGTGGTGCTGGAGGAGACTCTTGAGAGTCCCCTGGATTGCAAGGAGATCAAACCTATATATCCTGAAAGAAATCAACCCTGACTGTTCACTGGAAGGACAGATTTTGAAGCTGAGGCTCCAGTACTTTGGCCACCTCATAAGAAGAGAGGACTCCTTGGAAAAGTCCCTCATGTTGGGAAAGACTGAAGTCAAAAGGAAAAGGGGACAGCAGAGAATGAGATGGTTGGACGATGTCATTGATGCAACCAGCATGGATTTGACCAAACTCTGGGAGGCAGTGGAAGACAGGATGGTCTGGTGTGCTCTGGTCCATGGGGTCATGAAGAGTCAGACATGATTTAACAACTGAACAAAAGTCCCAGTGTGCTACCTTCCTGAACTTTGTTAATTGATTTTCCTCTCCTGGCCACAGCTTGGGCTTTTTTGTCCTATCCTCTTGGCTGATCTCTCACTCAGATAGAACGACAGGGGAGAGAAGTCTGTTCTCCAACTTGTGACTGAGAGCTCAGCCAAGCAGGAAGAAAAAGCAAGTAAGCTGGACCTGATGAGTGGCTGATTGGCTGAGGAGGCAGGGGAGGGGATCAGCAGTACCTGTGCTGCCTCTGTAACAAACTAGCACAACCTGGAGCAAAGAGGTGAGTGCCCATCTCTAGTGTTTCTTTCTCTACCAGGAAGAATACTGCTAATGACCCATACTTAACAGGTGTTGAGAAGTGTGGCATAGGTGTGACTTCCACATACCCCAGGCCCCTGTATTCCTGCCAAGAAAACTCCATGGATGTGGAGTCAGGAAGAGTCGGTCATGACTGTAACATGAGACAACCTGAACATGATATTCAGTGTCAGAAGGCACCTAGCAAAAAGATGAGCACCATCTTTAAATTTCCAAGTAGACCAGCTCTTTCATGATGAGTGTGCTTACTTTTTCATTCTTGTTCCATGTGAAACATAATAAGCAAATCTAAGAGTTTAATGCCTTCAAACTTTCATTACTTTCCACAGGAGTTGGCAGGCCATATATCAAAATTTCATAGAAGGCTTGTACCTCTTTCCAATGTCAAATTCACCTGAGCTTTATTTATGTATGCTTTAAAAATACAGGTGCCATTGCATGCCTGGCTTGCAGACTAGGTTGCAGCTGAGCTAAGTAACTGACATCCATATGGCCCATTGGAAAGACAGGCTTCAGTCCAACACACATCTAAGAACATCTTTAAGTGTGTTGATATTCTATTTATGGATTTCAGTGAGCCACTGAAGCCAGTAGGTCTGCTTATTATTGCTGCTTTTATGGCACTGTGAGTTTGCTATGCATTTAAACAGTCAAAGGTACAATGAGGAACTCAAAGAGGCAGTCCTCTCATTAGTTTTCTCACTCATTGTAGCCGAAGTTTGGGCACAAGTTAAGCTTTAAACCTCATGGATTTCATGTGAATGCCATGCTACTCTTTTTGAATGTGTTATCTACAGTTTTGTCTAAAATGTTATTTTCAATATACTTATCTAAACGTATAGTTTAGATATGCATTTAAATGTGCAGTTTCACTCAATTAAATATGAATTCAAACAGTTATTTTCATTTCTTTAAATGTTTATATACATAATTGTATGCTATCAAGTCAGTTGCAACTTATGATGATCCTTTTCAGGATTTACAAGATAGACAATAGTCACAAATGGTTTTCCATTCACTTCTTCTGGAGCTATCCGAGGTCTGTGAAGCTTGCCCAAGATAATACAAGTAGAGATGGGCATGAAATGAACAATTTTTCATTTTTGTTTTCGTTTTTTTGTTACACAACAAAATGACAAACAAATTTTGTCTCTAAAATAAAACGAAACGAACAGAAACACTGGAAATTTTGTCGTGTGTTTAATTTTCGTTACGGCAATGCAGTGAACTGTTTTAAATGCTAAAAAAATCACAAAAATTGAAATAAATGGTAAAGAAACAGTAACAAAATGAACGAAAATGAAAATGATTTTTGGCAAAAATTCACAAAAAAGAAACGAACTGAAACGGACTCCCTAAACGACAAATGACAAACGAAACACCATTTTTTTATTTGTGCCCATCTCTACACACAAGGGCAAAGAGCTTGCTGGGTCTTTTGGGATTCACAGTGAAGAACTAAACTGCCAACCACTGGTTCCACTGCCAAATATATAACTGATTGAAATGCATATGCATATAGAAATAATATGTAAAGGAGGAGAAACAGATATGCCACTTTGAATTCACTGAAGGAAGGGTGGTGGGTAAATGTAGCATATAAACAAATATTTTCTAAAAGTATTTAAACAAGGAATGATTAAGTTCTGAGGGCCCGGGATAAAATTTCCAACTCAGTGGAATTATTTATTCCATGGTGGTAGCAGTGGGGCATAGGGGGTCACACCATCCTACCTGTAATAGATGATAGATAGATAGATAGATAGATAGATAGATAGATAGATAGATAGATAGATAGATAGATAGATAGATAGATAGATAGATAGATAGATAGATAGATAGATAGAAGTGGCTGAAAGTTAATTTCTCATATTTTAAAACCTACATTTTTTAATTTCCAAAGGTGCATTGGGGAATTGCTTAAAAGGAGAACCTCTGCTCCTGCAAGTGTTCAGCAGGAGCAGTTTTCTTTTCTGTTTTTCTGGTCAATATTCTAATCTGGCTCTATCAAGTCACTTCACAATTTTGCCTTATAAAATAAATTTTTAAAATATAAAAAGATGTATTTTGGTTTATTCCCAATGAATGTACATGCTGAATGTACCAAAAGAGTGTGATTCTATGAGTATTGAAATCAGAAAACCCCGATAGAGGCCAGAAAGGTATGGATAGGAACCACTCTGGAGTTGGGCTGGTTTGCTCTCGTAAATATGTTGTCTGACCACTATCTTTAAGGAGTGAACCAGCTCATCCCTGCCTCAGACCAAATTGGAGGCTAAATGCTCATATAGACTGTCTTTGAGTGATTCAGGGTGATTCAGAGTAGCCTTCAAGTGAAGTGCAAATGATTTTACTTCCATATTTGCATCCAAATATGTAAAATAGCAAGTGTGTGTCCTGTTTCATTTTCTTTTGGGGTGAATCATATGGTCTTCTATGGTCATATGTAAATAGCCAACATTTATGGCCCACTCTACTATGTTGGTCTCATAACAGGTTTCAGGAGTGAAAATGGATGGCTAATGATCATGTAAGCAGAGTTTTTTTTTTTAAAGGAACTGTATAAGCAGAGCTTGATGAGAAGAAATAAATCAGCAGTTGTAGACCTTGCCATTAAAAAGTTTGGAAATGAAGAGGACATTTGCTTTATCTTGCACATTGTACATTTGTCAGTTCACATGTATTGTGTTATGACAGGTTTAAACAATTGTTTGTAATTGTTTGCAAACATTGTGTAGTGAACTCTAACTTGGTAGGCTGCATGTAGATGCATGTGGAAGTATGCATGTACTTACCATAATTAAAAAAAAAAAACACACATCCACAAACAAACAGCCAATTCCCTTCTCTGTGGGGAATAGTGGTCCTACTGAGTTACAAGAGCTATAGAACTTTGGCAGCCTTTGGACCATAACTCCTAGGCTGCCTGGGGAGACAGGGAATGAGCAGATGGGCTCTTGGAAACACCACTGCTACAAAAGGACCCTGGTGGTGGACACAGGCTGGTAAGTGGCCCTAGTCTGGGGAGATCAGAACTAGCCCCTTAGCGCAGTGGTTAAATGCTTGTGGCACAGGTAAAACTGTGCTCACAACATAGGGTTCAATCCCAGGTTGCAGGCTCATGGTTGACTCAGCCTTCCATCCTTCTGAAGTTGGTAAAATGAGTACCCAGCTTACTGGGGGGGGGCAATGTGTAGCCTGCATACTGTAATTAAAAAAACTGTAAACTGCCCAGAGACTACTTGAAGTGGTATGGGGCAGTACATGAGCAGAACACTTTGCTTTTTACAGCACCTGGAGTGCTGTGCTTTTTGCTTTGTACAAAGCACAAAGTACCCACCCTTATAGCTTCACAGGATGCATGTTGGAGTACATATGTACTTCACATCAAGATGTTAGATTTGCACATCGACATTTTGCACAAAATGATGAAATCTTAGCTAAAGGCAAAAGGCCTCCTTGATTCTTCCTTGTTCTGGAGGTGAAAAATCCTTTGGGGACAAGGACATCTCAGCATGTTGAGTTGGAGCATTAAGACAGTCTTTCCGAGAAGCAATTATTTTGTGAAAATCCTTGTCCACATCTTATGCTGTTATATCATTGTCTAATTCAACTCTTCCATCTTACTTAAGGGGAGAGGGAATCATCTTCAGGTTTAAAAAAATTAATTGTAAGGTAGCAAACTTTAAAAAAAAAAGGAATCACTGTGATAAACTAAGCTATATTGTACAGCAATTTCCTGGTATTCTCAATGCTGGGAAAATGATGACTGGATCCGTGGGACCCATCATGTAATGTGGCTGCCAGATTAGTTGGAGCTGTTTTGCAGGCAAGGGGAACAAACGTAAATGAGCCTTCAAGGTTTCGGACTAGAAAGAATACAGATGACAGTTTTATTCTTCCTCAGCTAGGCTGCTGGGTATTGTGTTTTCCTTATGAAAAACGACACCCTGGCCCTAAGCCACCAGCTTTGAAAGAATTTGGCAGAGCTGGAGCTACATGCAAGCCTGAACTTCAGGGATGGCTTGGCTTGGCAGTTTCTTAGAATGAAGGAGACCTTCTCCCTATCTGTGATGTGTGAATAGCAATACACATATAATTTAAAAGTTATGGTGAACAGGAAGTCCTTAACTCAGCCATGTCCAAAGTCCGCCTCCGCCTCTCGCTCTTGGGAGGGCTCTGCCACTGCTACCGCCGCAGGGGGAAGGAGAGGCAGGCAGCGTCGCCATGTTCCTCAGCTTGTGGGGTGCTCGCTTTCAGATGATGACAAGCTGCTCAGCAAAATGAAAAAGTTGTGGCAAACTTTGTCGGAGAGTTTTGGCTGGTTAAGTGAGTTAGGCCAGGGCACCCGGAGGTCGGTCCAGCTCCCCTGCTGACAGCTAGAGAGTGCTGCCCCAGCAAGCCTCTTCCCAAGGGGGGCATCCTGCTTGGCTCTGGGCAGCTGGTATGCGCGCTGCCTCCGCTGGCCCCTTGCATGGTCTCCCGAGATAAATGGGCAGAGCCATTTTCCATGGCTCGGTGCAGAGAAGGTATTCTCTTTTTTCCCTAGTGTTTTTGGGACAGTTTTGTCCCTTTGTTCTGGGCACTTTGTCCCCAGGGGCCCAGCTTTCCGCAGGTGAGCATGACACACACACACCCCACCGCACCACCTCACCCGCTGGCCCCCATGGATAGGATCTGCCTCAGGTTTAACCAGCCCCTTCCTTCCTCTTGCCAGAGGGTGTGCAACTGATCCCCTGGCCTTACCTCCTTCATCAGTCTCCCAAGCTGCCGCTGCCATGGCAAGTGACTTCCCACAGCTGTGGTGACCTGGGGGGCAGTGGTTGGGACTTGTAAGGGGTCAGTGGGTGGGACTTGTAAGGGATCAGTGGGTAGGGCTTGCAAGAGGTCAGTGGGTAGGGCAGGGTGTGGGGGAGAGCCAGCCCTCCACACATTCTCAGCCACAAAATCTGGCCCTCCTTACAAAAAGCTTAGGTACCCCTGCCTTAAGTCAACATAATTGTCATCAGGATTCTCTTATACACATTTTCCAAGACCAGAACTTGGCTATTGAGTTTTTGAACAGAAGGTTTTAGAATAGCTGAGCCAGAGTTGTCAAGGACTTGTCAATTGTTGTTAAGGTTGCCTTGCTAACTGCTGGATATCACAGTGATTTAGGTATCTGGATATTTATTTATTTATTTATTTATTTATTTATTTATTTATTTATTTATTTAGCTTGTATGCTGCCCACTACCCAAAGGTCTCTGGGCAGCTCACAATCAGAATAAACAATTCAGACAATTAAAACATCAAAATCGCAATAAAACTCAGACAATAAAATATTTAAATACAATAAATACAATATATTAAAATACTACACTAAAATCACCATCAGGAACCACAATAATCAGTTTAAAAACTTCTGGAACAGGAATGTTTTTACCTGGCACAAGAATGTCATCAACGTTGGCGCCAGGCGGTTCTCACTTGGGAGGGCATTCCATAATCTGGGGGAAGCTGCTGAAAAGGCCCTGTTCCTGCAAGCCATCCCTTTCACCTCCTTGAGGGATGGCTCTTTCAGGGGGGCTCCCTGGCTAGATATGGAGCCAGAAGCTGGGAGTTTGATTCCTCACTATGGTTCCTTGAGAGGAGCTGGATTCAATGATTCACAGGGTTCCTTCAAGCTCTGAATTTCTAAGATAATGATGATGAGAATGGTGATGGCAATGACAACTACCTTGGGATTCTTGGAATTGTAATCTTCCAAAAAACTACCCCCCCCAATTCCCTCTCTTATGTCTTGTATAGCCCAGTGGATCACCAAATTGGCTGTTATTTGGCTATTCCAAGTCCTCTGGATTAAGTGACTACTAAAACTATTACCCTGACACTGATGGATACTTAGGTGGAGTAAGTGTCCATACAATGACAGACGTGGTTTGTGGCTTGTGCGGTTAGTGTGACTACTGCATCAGCAGGTGGCTATTTCCCTAAATGAGCATCAGATTCATTTCTTTCTTTCTCTGGACTAAGGACATTATCTCTTGTTTTTAGCTGTGATGCAGAATGACATGTACAGGAGGGCCTGTCATGGTTAATCAAGTCAGCCCTCTTTCAATTTTAATAAGCCTGTAATCAAGTCATTTTCTTTAGTCAGGATGTCACATTCAACACACTGGCCTGTTTGGAGCTCAAAAACTGGAATTCAGATGAGGATTATTGAGCGGTAAGCAGGATCCTCGTGATATGGAAAGTGGAAGCTTGGCAAATGCTCCATTCTTCTGATGCCCATACCAATCTATTCATGCTTTCAGTTGTGAATTGGCTGCATTTCATAAGCACTCTACCTTTGGGTATGGGTTATAAATAAACCTTGGTAACATAAATTCAATAGAAATGAAATGAAATCTAAAATGCTTTCATTTCACTCTGAAATGCACAGGATAAACTAGAGGATATAAGGTGCAAGCTATCTCCCATGTCAAATAGTTGACCAGGACAAAATAAATGGTTCATGTAACTAGTAGGCCTTGGTTGCCAACAAAATATTAAATCCTCTATTGGGAACAAATGATAAGAGGGGAGTGAGCAAAAGAAAGTTACAGTCAATGAAAGATGGGTAGAATGGGACCATCAAACAATACATGATGGGATTAAAAAGGGGGGACTTGAAACTGGCAGTATGGCCTTGGAAAATCTGAAAGTTTGGAAGATATTATGTTTCTGTCCCATGATGTGTTGGATATGTTGTCACACTAGTTGCTTTATCAGGACAAAATTTTGTATAGGAAAATATGTGAAGCTAGGCTGGACCAGTCTTTCAACTTAATCTAGAAATGTGAACATCTATAATTCCATAGTTCTAAAAGGCCAACACATAGACATTTCATTTTAAGAGTATTTTGTTAGTGTTAATAGTTTGAAAAACAAAAAGTAGCTAACTTTTTAAGATTAGTCCTCAAATGTCTTTAATTTCAAATCTACTTATGGTACTTCAAAAAATTTGAATCCTACAAAATGCAGAAGTTTGTTTTACAAAATACATTCCACTCCAGGCCATCATCATCTTCTTAACACCTGGGTTCATCAAGTAGATTTATATCTGTATCAAAATTCAGGTATAACCAGTATTTGAGCATGGGTGAAGGTAGGTCTGTATCCCATCATTACTTCCATTGCCCTCAATAGTATGGAAGGTGATGGCATGAAAGCAAAGCAAAAGCAAAGTGTTCTTCTTATATACCACCCCATAGCACTTTAAGGATTCTCAGGGCAGTTTGCATTTTAATTATGCAGGCTACACATTGCCCCCACAGCATGCTGGGTACTCATTTTACTGACCTCAGAAGGATGGAAGGCTGAGTCAACCATGAGCCTGCTACCTGGACCTGAACCCCAGGTCGTGAACACAGTTTTAGCTGCAGTACAGGCATTTGACCACTGCGCCACAAGGCTCCTAAAGAGGAGAGCATCATTGTTTGTGGGCTCTCTCAACATTGTTTTGAAGCCTGATTTCTCACAACTCCAATTCATGTGGAGAGCCTTCAGAGATAGCAGTCCTTCTATGTCTTCAAGCAACAAAACAAGAAACGGAGTAGGGCAGGGCTGGAGCACTCATAAAATTATAGAAAATTAAATTGGAAGAGGCCTGTGAGTCCAATCGCTTGTTCAATGTGGGAATCCAAATCAAAGCAGACCTGACAGATGTCCAATTTTCTTTTGAATGCCTCTAGCATTTGAATGCTTACCACCTCCTGAGGTAATTGACTCCATTGTCACATTGCTCTAAGTTAAGAGCCCCCATCCCACCCCAAGATATTCAGCCTATATCTGGTTTCCTCTAGCTTGTCCTCCATTCTGGGATGATCAAGAACAGATTCAGCCCTTCCTCGGTATGGCCATTTTTATATGTTATTTGCTGAAGCACGGCAAGTAGTGATGTAGAAATTAGTTGAGCAATATGAATCTGACAGGACCACTTCAATATGTTAAACTGGTTTATTTAACTCTGTGAAAAGATGCTCCTCATTAAAAATAAAAAGTGTCTCAAAGTATTTTTCATTCACATAAACCACTAAGTGGGTAAGTGCCCTAAGAATGTTATAATTTAATTTAGATTCAGTGCTGCCATTTTTTCTGTGTTAATTATGTGCTGTTATCAAGAAATTATTTATAGAATCACAAAATAGAGTCTAGTATGTTACTATTTAACCTCATTAAAGATATTTAATTAAAATTTGTTTTAATTAACATCATCATACATTTTAAAGCATCAAAATGGTATACATATGGAACATGAGCTTTATGAATGAGTATTCCACACTAGAGATGGGCACGACTTAGCGCTATTCCCATTTCCGTTTCCGTTACTCGTATCCGTTACTCTACGGAAACAGAAATGGGAATTACTCCGCCAGAATTCGAGCTCGAACCGACGAACAAACAATTTGGTCTGATTTGTCGTGCTCGTTACTTGCATCGCGGCGATCGTGCAATGCCAAGCAGCACAGAAAAAAAGTTTTTAAAAGTTAAAAAAAACCCCGATTCCCGGCCCTAAAAGTAGGCGAAAACTGTCTGAGGGCACCTACCAGGCCAGAAGGGTGTTTTATTTGGGGGGGGTTTCCCCGCCCCCCTCTCCTTGGCTATTGCTACTGCTGCGCTGCTGGTACCAGGCTGGGAGGGCGCATCCATTTGCCATGCAGTGCGGGGGATCCAAAATGGCGACCGCAATATTTTTTTTTGAAATCGTTGCCCAAACCCCACCAAAGCACCACAGAAACATGCGAAAATTAGCTATTTAAAATGCTTGAATTTTTACAGTAGCAGCAGTGGGTTTTTCTTGCAAAAAAAGTCTCCGTTGATTTTATTTTATTTTATTTTATTTTTTTACACCTGCACATTTGCAATGATGGGCTCGCCCATGTGAGTGGACCATGCAAATTTTCCACCAATCGCATGGCCACTTGGCCAGGTTGACCACAGAGACTTCTGGGATGTGCCAATCGGGCATAAACAGCCCACTAATCATAGCCCAAACCCTAAGCCTAAGCCTAAGCCTAAGCCATACGCCAGTACACTGTCCTTCTAAGTGGGTCAGAGAGGCACCCAGAGGTGCACCCCAATACTCACCCTAACCTCACCCGTAACTAGCCTAACCCTAGCCCTTGCGCTAATCCGTCTTAACCCTAAGCCAGATCTACTTGCCTTGCACTACATGCAAGTATGTGAGACACAGCGGGTGCAAAGAGTCTGCCAGTCCGTCACTTGTGGCTCTGGCTGACTCCTACAGCTCCCTCCAGGAGCCCGCTACCCCCCCAAACCAGTACTAATGACAACGAAAAAATGAAAAAACGAACCGACTAATTTTTGCGAAATTTCACGAAAAACGGAAATGAGCCGAAATGGACTGCCTCCGACACACGACAACTCGAAAACGTCATTTTCCCTAGTCGTGCCCATCTCTATTCCACACAGTTCTATTGAAAAGAGAATGTTCTATCAGGCCAGAGTCATTTGATCATGTAGTTTAGTACTGTCAACAATTTCTCATGTGTCTCTCTGGATTTTCTAGCACAGATCTTTCCCACAATCAGATATCTAATCAGCAGTTTATAACTTTGTCCTACAAAGCATACACTCTACTAAATATCTAGAAGTAGAGTTGTGGCAACTGGGCTTCTTTTCTTGTGAGATCGAAACTTTTTGCTACTCATTCCAGTAGCTTTGTCAGTCTGTAGCAAAATCTTTCTGTAGCCGTCTGTAGCAAAAGCTTTCTTGTGAGATCAAAACTTTTTGCTACTCATCCTAGCAGTTTTGTCAGTCTGTAGCAAAATGTTTCATAAGAAAAGATGTCCAGTTGCCATGAGTGTACTTCCAGATATTTAGTACAGTGTTATGCTTTGTAGGAAAAAGTTATAATCTGCAGATTAGGCAGATAAATTCCAAATAATCTCACATGGATGACTGAGAATCTCCTCAGACACTCTACTGAATAAAATGAACAATCAAGTGCAGTTTCCATTCCATGTAGGAGAACCATTTTTTCCATAGATTTTGAATGAACAGGAATTTTTTACATTATCTTCAGAACTGGAAGATTTTTTTTAAACAAGCATCATCTTTCTCGTTGCATTGCATATGCATCACAATATGTAATTATTTTCCCATAGTGATGGCAAACCTTTTAGAGATGGAGTGCCCAAACTGCGATTCAAAACCCACCAATTTTTCGCAAAGTGCCAATATAGCAATTTAACCTGAATACAGGTGGCTGGGAGGGGGCAATGTTGGGTGCCCACAGAAAGGGCTCTGAGTGCCACCTTTGGCACCCGTGCCAAAGATTCACCAACACTGTTCTATCAGTAACCACATTATTCATCTTGTCCCAACAAACTGTAAAGGAGGGATGAGGAACCTTTGACCTGGGATGTGAATCTCCATTCCTTTCACTGTTAAGCTGAAGAAACATTCTCAGGTTTTTGTGTTTTTTCCCCCCATTTACAATGAAGGTTCTCTCTATATGGCCCTCCTTTCATCAGAAATACTGCTGGAAATCACACAGCTCTTGAAAGCTTTGCAAACCTGTCTTTTGGAAGAAATGCCATGCTGGCATGTATGTAGTCATTCCTGTTTAGAATGGCATCTTTCCTGCACAGGGGATTCATCAGAGGGGCTTCAGTCTGCACAGGATTTGGCAGTTCTCTGTACAAAACAAATGGAAAATACAATGAGAGAGCAATTGGGGTCTAATTATTGTGACAAGTTGGGAAATCTTGCTGATGTAGAAATGAGCTTGTGGTACAGGTGTTCAGAGTGGAAAGTCAAGCATATGACACAACCATTCCTTTGGTACTCTGGATATAAAACTATATATCCCACCTTAGATTGGCTAATAGCATGGCTAATGGTGAAAGACTGTGGAGAAAATTTTCAGATGAATGATATTTGGAGGGCCGCAAGTTGCTACCTTCAGTTATACTGACAACTTGACAATGCACATGATTAACCCAATAAAGTTTCACTGCAGTTAATGGGGCATCCTCCCAGGTAAGTATGCATTATTTGATATTTGATTTTTGTTGTTCAGTTGTTCAGTCGTGTCCAACTCTTCGTGATCCCATGGACCAGAGATTGCCAGGCCTTCCTATCTTCCACTGCCTCCCAGAGTTTGGTCAAATCCATACTGGTTGCATCGATGACACCGTCCAACCATCTCATTCTCTGCCGTCCTATTTTCCTTTTGCCTTCAGTCTTTCCCAACATCAGGGATTTTTCCAAGGACTCCTCCCTCCTCATGAGGTGGCCAAAGTACTGCAGCCTCAGCTTTAAAATCTGTTCTTCCAGTGCACATCCAGGGTTGATTTCTTTCAGGATGGATAGGTTTGGTCTCCTTGCACTCCAGGGGACTCTCAAGAGTCTCCTCCAGCACCACAGCTCAAAAGCATAAATTCTGTGGCGATCAGCCTTCTTTATAGTCCAGCTTTCACTTCCATACATCACTACTGGAAAAACCATAGCTTTGACTATCCGGACCTTAGTTAGGAAAGTGATGCCTCTGCTCTTTAGGATGCTACCTAGGTTTGCCCTTGCTTTCTTCCCAAGAAGCAGGCATCTTTTAATTTCGTTGCTGCAGTCACCATCTGCAGTGATCAAGGAGCCCAAGAAAATAAACTGCCTACATTTCTTCTCCTATTTGCCAGGAGGTGATGATACTGGTGGCCATGATCTTAGTTTTTTTGATGTTGAGTTTCAGCCCATTTTTTTCACTCTCCTCTTTCACCCTCATTAAGAGGTTCTTTAATTCCTCCTCACTTTCTGCTATCAGACTAGTATCATCTGCGTATCTGAGGTTTATATGTGCCAGTATATGTTTTGTATGAACATTGTTATCTATTAACTACATCAGGAATGCTGGATTAATATATGTACTGCATGAGTATTCAAATACATCTTTAGTAGGAGAAAAAAATCAGTAAGAAGAGGAATCCTTAAATCCTCATTTAAGCAATTAATACAAAACACAATAAAACCATGTTATTTGTGGATAATGAGTAATAACAACATATATGTCTAGTATACATTGACAGAGTTTGAAGATCTTCCCTAAAAGTTTTTGCAGTAGCTATATGAAACATTTTCTCTACCTAGGTTATAATTAATGTTATGTTCATATCTTTAGTCTTAATTGTACTTTTTCATATTCAAAGCAAAATTATTTATCTAAACAGACAACATTGTCTCCCCTCTCCCTTCTGGTTGTTCAGATTTGGTGTTGACTCTGGAAACTCTATTCTAACAATTTTTTATACTGAGCAGCCACAGAAATTTCCTAAGCAACTTTTGAAGTATGTGGAGGCATAGGTATCTTATCCACTAGATCAGTCTTCCCTTGCCAAATTGGGAAATCTGCCCTCCAGGAGTTTGACTTAATTAAAGGTTTCCATCAAACTCAGTAAACCTGAATACAAAAGCTCCCTTGCAGTCATCTGACTTTTATGAACTGCCTTTTTTGTTTCAGATATATAGACATATATATTAATTTTTCATATATCGAAACAAAGCATGTCAGATCAAAGAGAAAGCAATGTCTCCATAAACAAGTGTAATTTAGCTTCTTTCTTTTCCCCTCCTTTCTTGTTGGCCATTTAAAACTCAGATATCAGTTTATTGCCAAATCGCCAGCTGGATTCAAAGTTGTGTATGTCTGGGTCAAGTAAATCAGAAGCAGAGCAGAATGTCGACAGATGACATGAACTCATTCTGTTCATTTCCTTGCTGATGTGTCTGTCTGTCTGTCTGTCTGTCTGTCTGTCTGTCTGTCTGTCTGTCTGTCTGTCTGTCTGTCTGTCTGTCATGTGCTGTGATTTATTTCACAATCTCATCAGGGTAACCAAGACATTACTGAGTGACAGACTGGAGACTATAGAGGTTCATGAGATTTTAAGTCCTTGGCCAGCATCCACAAGGCAATTGTGGAATACTTGGAAGGAGACCATGGCATGAATTTAAACCCTGAGTTCAGAAAGTTCTGCTGCTATGGCTATAATTTTGTTGCCAACCAACTGGGAGGCAAGTTTTGTTGTTTCAGCAGACAGATTTAGGATTCCCCTAGCTCAATGAGTTTATGGCTAGTAGTCCATCTAATCCAGTCCTATTTAGTTTGACTGACAATGACTTTCCACACTCTAGGCAGATAGGTTTCCCAGATATGATGCTCAAAGATTCTTATACAGGAGCTGTCTAAGACTAAAGCTAGCACTCTTTTCCTGTGTCCATAGGAAATGAACTATCACTGCTTGTTGTTACCTCTCATTCATGAACTTCCAGACAGAAGATCCAATGCTACTAAATCCTCAGGTTGTTATTTATCCATTGACTATCCGACTTAGTACATAATCTTCCACCAGGTGGCAAATAAGGACATGCATCTGGATTTTGTCATGCCATAAAAACTTACTGGTTTTTTCCTGATCTGCTAAGTTTCCAGTTTGTAGGTCTTAACATAATTGTGTACTGCACGATGTTTCCTGGAAATTGCAATGAACAAATACAGTAATGTATAGCTCTTGTACCATGTAAGCAGTGGCCCTTTACCAGATTACTATCCCTAAATCATCTTTCTTGGTAACTTATTTATTTTTGTGTATGTCCTGGGAAGACATCTGTTGATTCTAAATGAACTGAATGTAAAAGTGAAGCTGCAGTACTACAGCTTTCCAAATATTTTTCTTTTCTTTTCTTTCTCTACACAAAACCTTTGACTGAAGAAAAATGAACAATAAGTTCATTTCTAACTGGTGCTATTGCTGGGAGCTGTAGGAAAGGATGATGTGTCATCAGTCACTTTAGTGGGGGCAGATGAAGACAGATTTTTGAAGTACTTTGTTATGTTCCCTGTATCTATTGTAGAACTTTTGATGCAATAGTTAACTATGTTGCAGGAAAACTGCTCGTACTTATCTGTTTATATAAACTTTTGGCTGTATAAACCCATAATCAATGGTGAGGTATGACAGAAGTTGTGGACTTAACGATATTTGGAGGGTATGCTTAACCCAATCTTGCCTTAACAGATACATGAGCATGGTTTATGTTTTGCTATGCAATTACATCTCCCAGACCAGCCATATAGCTCTCTGGGGGCCCTGACACATATCAGGACGAGGAAACACAGACTGGAAACAGTTATTCACACCCCACTTTATAAGGTTCACTATGTGACTTACCCAGTCCTGATTTGGCCTATGCAAGTGAAGCTGATTAAAGTCCACTTCAGAAGAGACAAAGTGAACACTTTAAGGCCCCCATTTTCTCAAACATATTCATAGACCTGGCAGAAATAATTTAAGATTTATTTATTTATTTACTTACTTACTTCTTGAAAGAAGGGTAAAGCAGACCAGCAGAAGCAAATATGCGGATACGAGGGTCTTTGTGCTGAGCATTTAAAATTGTGTAATTAGCTCTGTTTGTGATTTTGTATTAGAGGTGGCATCCCCCCACCCCACCCCTTGATAAGCTCCTTATCTTTCACAGCTACATGGAAGACCACAACAACACAATCTTCTTCATCTTGAGCCTAAGTATTCCTACTGAGTTTTATTCTGTTTATCTAAATTCCCAAATTGTTTCATAAGCAGGATGGAAAACCCCCTTTTTTGAATGGTGAAAAAGAAAGCATTTTTTTATCTTTTTATTTTTAATTTTTATTTGAGAGTATTTTTACCCCACCTTTCTCCTTGGAAAAGGACTCAAGGCGGCTTACAGTAATGAGAGACAATATACTGTCCAATATAGTCCAAGACATATTCAAGTAATGAGAGAAGGGAATTGAAGGACATCTTACAGCATTAACAGACATTACATTAATGCAATCACAAGGTCTATAAACACAAAGTCTATGTGATCATGTATGGTAGATTCATATAAAAGTCACATAATGGATAGTCCATCATTCATGGAAATCTTGCCTGAACAATAAGGTCTTTGCCTGTTTTTGGAAAGATAGCAGAGATTAGGCAGTCCTCACCTCTAGTGGGAGGGAGCATTGAGAGATTGGCCCACCCTTTCAAGAAACAATTATTTTTAGACTTCTCTCAATGTTGCAGCAAAGCTGTGAGTACAACTAATTGATGAAAGGCAGATGAACTATGAATGTCAGGACAAAATGGATGTGTTAGTGTTCATTTTATGAGAAAGCATGTTCAGAAATATCTGTTCAAATGCACATTTTGTAAGATTTTTTTTTAAAAATCACAGGATACTGTGGAAATCAGTTGGCCTGGACATTAACTGAAACACTAATGCAGACTCAAAATGATTTGCCTATCACTGATTAAAGTGGCACTCCCCCACATTTACCATTTTTATTTTCCAAGTAGTGGAAGGGGGCAATCCTTGCAATTTGAGGGAGACAATATTTTCCAAGACACAATCTTTCTGAGGAACTTATACTCTTGATAACCTGCCAGCTACAGTGGTTTTCCATTTTTAAGAAATGATTAAATGAAAGGGATGTCAGCACGTATTCACAAAGATCTTATTTGACCCCCTCCATATGTACAAACCACTCTTTCCAAGAAGGAGTATAACAGTCATCTGTTTTTTTAATCTTTTGGTAGGTTAGTTTTTAACAAATGAGAATTACCTTAACTCTGTTCTTCAAGTAATCACAACACATGGCCCCCATTTTGCCAGGCTTCATGAGCTGGCTGAACAAAAGCCATCCAACCAGCAGGGGGAGCACAAGGGTACTGGGAAGAAAGTGATGGTGCAGATTTAATTACCTTTAGGAAAGCTCATTGCTAAAATGGCTTGAGTACTGAAAGGGAGGAATAGGAAAGAAGCAACACTCACCATTAGAGAGTCAAATCAACCATTAAGAGAGCCAATTGGTTCTATTTTGTTTGCATCATCTGCAGCTCTAGGAAGACACTGCCAAAAAGACTGATACTAATATGTATGACATTTGAGGGCTTGAATTCTGAAGTAAGTCCAAATAACAGTAATTTTGTGCCAAAAACCATCCTTCAATTTCCCACAGGTTTTTGTTCTTTGTGAAAGTGAATTCTGCTTTTCTGTCTCATTTTCAATGTCATGAGGACTGTATATGATTCCCCCCGGCCTCTACATTGGAGAAACTAATCAGCCATTAAACAGAATGATGGCCCAACATAGGAGGGGCAACAGCTCAGGACCAGCATCAGCGGTTCACCTCCACTTGAAGGACAAAGTGCACTCATTCAAAGATGAGGATGTACACATATTAGACAGAGAAGATTGGTGGTTTCAGAGAGGGGTCAGGGAAACCACTCATGTGAGCATTTCAAACCACCTCTCTCAACAGAGATGGGGGCCTCAGGCACAATCTATCTGCTACTTATCTGGCTGTGCTTTCAACAATACCCAGACAAATCAAAAAGCCTTCACCATAGCTAACCCCCATACTTTATGGGTTTCAGCACCTTAGGCCATTGTTCACCTTAAGGCTATGGATACTGCTGTCCACCCAATGAGCCTATTCAGGCCATTGTTCATCTTATGAGCCTATTTCAGACCAGGGTGACTAGAGGTCAAAGCAGACTATAAGATGGAGGATTTGCACTAGCTGTATTCAGACTAATGAAGCTGTTTGGATGAGCAGTGAAACATTTCTATCTCTGAATAAGAGAGATCATTTGATGACTCAACTTCCAGATAAACTCACCTGAATGACTTAGATCCTTCACAGACCTACCCCTGGCCTGAGTTTAACTTCAATAGTTAAAAAATGTTGCATTTTATTTATTTATTTATTTTATTTATTTTATATAGCTGGTGTGCCGTCCACTACCCAAAGGTCTCTGGGTGGCTCACAATCAAAGTAAACAATTTAGACAATTAAAAGATCAAATTGCAATAAAATTAAAACAATAAAACATTTAAATACAATAAATACAATATATTAAAACACTGCAATAAAATCACCATCAGGACCCACAATAATCAGTTAGAAAGACTTCTTGAACAGGAATGTTTTTACCTGGTGCCAGAATGACATCAATGTTGGTGCCAGGCGGGTCTCACTTGGGAGGGCATTCCATATCTCTCCACTGTTTTGCAGCATTTCCAGTTGGATATTTATTTATTTATTTATTTATTTATTTATTTATTTATTTATTTATTTATAATTTCTTTTAGACACCCTACTACCAGAGAAATATTTCTGTGGGCATTAATTGAAGAATGTGAGAATGGAAAGGCTCCTTTCTCACCTTTAAAATGTTGCTGAAGATTATGCTCTTTAGAGAGGCTTTCAAAGTCAACCTCAACTGCGTTTTCTTTGCCTTGTGCCCTGCTGCTTTTAATATGCATATTTTATGCTGTTTGTGGTTTGTTATATTTACATTTGTTGGTATTGTTTGTCTTTGATTTTATCATTGCCATTATCATGTTGTTTGATTTTCTTATATTGTAAACCATTCAGAATATTGCCATACATTAGTGGGGCAGGATAACAAACAAACAAACAAACAAACAAACAAACAAACAAACAAACAAACAAGAATTTAAAAAGATACTTACATACACTTTTCAGCCCCTTTGCAATGAAAATAATAGTGGAAGTCTCCATACTTCATTGATATGAATTCCACTAAATTAGTTTCTCCTTTACATTTCTTGGGTTTTGGGATGAGGGATTCGAATGAATATTGTAAAAAAATAATTCAATGAATTGAATGGATATTGAAAAAAATGGGGAACAAATTTTCACTCTAACACAAAGACTGCTGCTCAGAAAAGAAGCTTGTTCAAGGTACAAACCCTTAAGAAAGTATATTTGAGACTTCATAAGGCAAAATTATTTATTTGCTTACAACATGTTTTCTAAGGAGTAAGTCCCACTGAGTGAATATAGCTATCTGGAATCTTGCACAGTAATGAAAATCGAGCTGCGGTACTTCATCATACCCTCCAAATTTTTTACATGTTTGAGAATAAGAAGTTGGACAGGTAGGATGAGGTGTGATTTTCTTAAAAGAAAGATAAAAAATGGAGCAAGAGCAATGAGAATAATGAAAAGCCTATGTCAAATCACGGTCAAGATAGAGATGTGTTGTCTGGCAGCTTCGAAGCAGACTCACACAAAGCAACAACTGAAGGGTGGCGTCCATTTGTCCTCCTGGGCAAATGAGTGCGAGACTTGTGAGTTATTGTGCTGGCTGGAAGGGGGAAGGGGGCCTGTATATAACAGGGCTCCTCCCCTGGCTGTCCCTCTTTCATCACTCAGTGTTAACCGCCCACCCGCCCCCTTTTTACTGCGCTAGTGTAAGTCTAACTGGTCACCCTCAGGGGCCAGAAAGAAATTTTTGACCCATTCCCAGATTCCCATTCCTGGTGAGTGGGGATTTCTTGCTTATCCCACACTAGTACTGGGGCAGTGGGTTTTAATGGTTAGGGGGTCATCATGCTGGTCACACTCGGGTGGTAGTGTGGAGGGCTAGAAGCAATTGGTGAGTTGTGACAGGGAAGACCCACTCCTAGTCCATATGACCTCGGGCGCCACAGATCCATATATTACAGCGTCAGGGGAAGGATGCTCTGGGAAGCACACAGCCCGCAGGACAAGAGCCACTACTGGAAGGGACTTGAGGACCCGGGATGGTACTAATTTTACTGGCCTTGTGGGTGCTGCCTCGGGACTGCACCACCAGGGGGTAGTAACCCACCCAAAAGCTTGCTGGTTGGAGGGATCCCAGAAAACCCCGAGGTTCCAACCTGGATCCGCATCACATCAGGCCCTGCTCAGTTGATGTTTGTGTTAAAGTTGATGTTAATAAAGTGTGGCTCTAGTTGAACCCAAGTTATGTGTTGCGCCTCTTTGTTCCACTCTGTGAGGGCAATTCTTTCTGAAGGCTGAAGGAGACAAAAAAGTAGCTTCACTATTAGAATCTGTGAATTCAATGCTATGGGGGTGTGGTGGCTCACTGGGTTAGAGTGCTGAAACTGTCAGCTGCAAAGTCGGCAGCTTGGCAGTTCAAATCCTGGGTGTCACACAGCAGAGCAAGCCTCCACTGTTAACCCCAGCTCCTGCCAACCTAGCAGTAGACATGGGCACGACTCGACGAAATTCTTGTTTCTGTTTCCGTTCCTCATTTCCGTTACGCAACGAAACAAAGAACGACAATTACTCTGCCAGAACTCGAACTCGAACCGAAAAAAGAAAAATTGGGTCTGATTTGTCGTGTTGTCGTTCCTGGCATCACGTGATCGTGCGATGCCAACAGCACAGAAAAAAAGTTTTTAAAAGTTAAAAAAAAAAAACCCAATTCCCGGCCAAAAAAGCAGGCGAAAATATGCCTGCCTGAGTGAGGGCACCTACCAGAGGGGTGGTTTCTGGGGGGGGTCCCTGGCCTCCCCCTCTCCTCCTGTCCTTCCTGGGCTGCTCTAGTGGAGTGGCGGCCGGCCGGCATCCTCGTCGTCCCGCCAACATCGCCGGCTCGCCGGCTCGCCACCGCCATTCAAGTGGCACAGAAAAAAAGTTTTAAAAACCCGATTCCCGGCCAAAAAAGCAGGCAGAAATATGCCTGCCTGAGTGAGGGCACCTAGAAGGGTGGTTTCGGGGGGGGGTCCCCGGCCTTCCCCCCTCCTGTTCTGGGCTGCTCTGGTGGGGCATCCTCGTCGACGCCATGCGGTGCGGGCGGGGGATCCAAAATGGGGTGGGCAACCGCAATCTTTTTTTTGAAATCGTATCGTCGTGGTCCAAAAACACACCAAAGCACCACAGAAACATGCGAAAATTGCTATTTTAACTCTGCCATATTTTTTACAGTAGCAGTGGGTTTTTCTTGCAACAAAATGTCTCCTCTGTTCTCCTCTCCATTGATTTTAATTTATTTTATTTTATTTTTATTTTTTACACCTGCGCAATGATGGGCTGGCCATGGGAGTGGACCATGCATATTTTGGAGCCATTCCACCAATCGCATGGCCACTTGGCC
This sequence comes from Phrynocephalus forsythii, assembly GCA_029282475.1. Classification (NCBI taxonomy): domain Eukaryota; kingdom Metazoa; phylum Chordata; class Lepidosauria; order Squamata; family Agamidae; genus Phrynocephalus; species Phrynocephalus forsythii. The sequence continues at coordinate 99,021,747 of JAPFRF010000005.1, forward strand.
AGGTTGACCACAGAGACTTCTGGGATGTGCCAATCGGGCATAAAAAGCCCATAACCGTAGCCCGAACCCTAACCCTAAGCCTAAGCCTAACCCATACGCCAGTACACTGTCCTTCTAAGTGGGTCAGAGAGGCACCCAGAGGTGCACCCCAATACTCACCCTAACCTTACCTGTAACCCTAAGCCTAGCCCCTGCGCTAACCCTAACCCTAAGCCAAACCTGTGTACTCACATTGCACTATACACGCAAGTACACTTCCCTTCTTAGTGAACCACAGAGCGGCCAGATCAGCAGTGGTCCTGTGGTCTACAGAGAGGCACCCAAAAGAGGTGCCTCTCTGCCACTCAACTTGGTATGCATATCCAATTGGCTATGCATGCCATTTTGTAGCTGGTGAGGAGAGGAGGCACCCACGAGGTGCCTCCAGGAGCCCGCTTTCCCTTCATAGTGGGCCAGAGGAGGCACCCACCCCACAGAGGTGCCTCCAGGAGCCCGCTACCCCCCCAAACCAGTACTAACGACAGACGAAAAAACGACACCAAGAAACGACAAATTTTTGAAAAATTTCGCAAAAAAATGGAAACGAGCCAAAATGGACCCGTCCCAAAAAATGACAACTCAAAAAAAAATTCCTGGTCATGCCCATCTCTACCTAGCAGTTCAAAAGCATGTAAATGCAAGTATATAAAAAGGTATCACCGTAAAAAGTGGGAAAGTAAACAGTGTTCCATGCAGCCATGCCAGCCACATGGCCATGGACTTGCACAACACTGTCTCTTTAGCTTGAAAACCGAGATGAGCATGGCCCCTAGAATCAGAGATGACTGGCATGCATGTGTGGGTGGAGAGACCTTTATCTTTACCTTCAATGTTCTCTGAAGGCTGAAGCAGATGAAAAAGTAGCTTCCCAATTAGAATCTGAGTTGCCTTGAGGAATAAAAGATGCCTGATTATCTTCTGAAACTGACTGAAAGATTTTTCAGAAAGAAAATATTCTGTCTTTTGTTTGGGTATTGGTTGTTGAGAGGTAAACACTAGGCTTTGTTCTCATGTTGATTGTGCAAACAGAGCAGCGATGAAGAACGGGTCACTGGAGCAATAGCATTGTATCACATTCTAATTATTAAGCTGTCTTGCAACCCTGAGGATAACTTCCATAGGATTATTTTCCCTTTCCATTTCAGCACTTTTCACAGAGGCGAGCCTCCTTACTGTCTAGATCTAAAGAACAATACTGGGTTGCTTTCTAGAATACTCATAATGAGTGTGCTTTGTCATTCTTTACAAAAATACCCAAACTATATTGGAGGCCCATGGGAAACACTGAAAGGACTTGGAAACCCTAGGTAAAATATTAGAATGTTTAAACCAGTGGAGAGCCAGGGAAGAGAAAACTATTAGAAATAGCTCTCATCTGTTTCCATAATTGAATACTATAAGATGCAGCCTTCACAAATGAACCCTGCACTAGGTGAATGGGTGTCAATAGCTGAGTGTTTATCTTATGACCTCTTCTGTGTTCTTAGCTGTCATGTTTATCTGCTATGTGGATTTTTTTTTTAAAAAGTTATGCAGTAATAATATTCTCCCACTGTGCAAGGCAAAAGCATACATTGGCCTCTGCGGTCAACCTTTGAGTCTAAGAAAGTACTGAAAGGAAACAGCAGAAAGAGATTTTATGTTATCTGGGAAAAGTCAGTCTGTGCTTATTAACAAAAACAGCTGATAATCTAGTTTAACCGATAATTCCCAGCCCTTGCAAGCAATGCTTACATGTATAATAAAAACAGCTATTCCTGCAGAATGCAGATGTTAACAACCTTACTGACAAACTAACTAGGTGTGGGCAGTAAAAACGCTGATTAGGTGGATACACATTTGGTTACAGAATAGTATTTGTGATTATCAATGGTTTATTCTCAGATTAGGAAGAGATAACAAGAGGGTACAGAAAAGCTTACTCATAGGCTCTTGCATAATTTTTAGAGATGGGCATGGAACGAATATTTTTTCGTTTCCGTTACCATTTGTCGTTTCCGTTACGCAATGAAATGACAAACGAAAATTGTGATGAAAATGCAACGAAACGAACAGAACCGCGAAAATTGTGGTTGTTACGTTTCGTTTCCATTAATGGTGACGCACAATGAAATGAGCTGTTTTCAATGTTAAAAAACACCCTGGACATCCATAAAAACACAGCGATAATTATTTATCTTGTCTGATAACCTACCAGGGGGGTTGGGGTCCTTAAAATGTTTGTTTTAGTCTTCTCCCATCGCGATCTATTATTCTTTTCCCTTTAAAATGGATGTCGCCACCAGCCACAAAATGGAGGCAAGCCATGTGATGGGATCATGTTCAACCAATAGCATGCTCAGGTTGCAGACTGGGCGGGCAGGTCTGGCAGCCACAGAGGGCATTAAAAGCTCTGGCAGCCCCCGTCCTCCTTGCAGTCTCTGGTGGGAGTTAGGGTGGGATTGCTGTCTCTGCTGTGCCTCTAGCTTCAGTCCTGCTGCCTCCCTGTGTGCGTGCGTGCTGCGTACCTCTTGGTGAGTACCCTCCCTTGCCTCGCAGTGCAGTTACTCTGTGGCTTTCTTGCACTCTGGGCAACGCCCGCTGCTGCCTTTGCAGCCTCCCTGCATACCTAGTCTATACTGTGTCTCTGCCAGCATCCATTTTTTTTTAGTGTTATCCCTCTGGTCTGGGGCATTGGGGGATGCCTGCACACGGAAATGCTTTAAAAATAGCGCAAAAAGCGGTAACAAAATTTTTCAAAAAAATCCCCGACAAACGGAAATGAACCAAAACAGATCTCTCAATGACGAAAAACCGAAACACCATTTTTCTGTTTCGTGCCTATCTCTAATAATTTTATTAATGACTTAGATAAAGAGGTGGAGAAAATGCTTATTGAATTTCAAGATGGCACAAATTGAGTGAAATAGCTAGTTCCCTGGAAGATGGAATCAATAGGTCTTGATAGGCTGGACACAATAGAATGAAGTATAGCAGGAATAAGTTCAAATGTCTACACCTTGGGGGGAACCCGAATGCAGAGCTACAAAATGGTGGATGTTTGGTTCAATGATAAATATAATACATGCAATGACAATTATAATACATGCAAGTGTTGCCTGGCTAAATGGTCAATATACAAACCAAACAAACAAACAAACCAACAAACCAACAAACAAACCCAAAGTGCTGTTTTCTCTCTATTTGGCACTAATTAGGCCTCCTCTTGAGTATTGTGTCCAGTTCTGGACACCTCACTATTTGATTCAATAGTTACAATTATCCATTGAATAGGAAGGATGGTGTTAAACTTTCTTGCCTGTTTAGAAGAATAAACTGCAACAGTAATTGAATATCAAAAATTTCGTTCAGTTTCCAAATTCTGGAAACTAATTACTTAAAAACTGAAAACATGTGGATGCTAAGATATTTCTTGATGCTCATGCCTTCCTATATTATGCTGATGACTATAGACAAGGCATTTACATGATGGTTTCCTTATTTTACTTTGTAAATATACATTCCATTTCCCCCCGGAAATAATACATTGTTCTCTATAGAACAGTGATGGCGAACCTATGGCACGGGTGCCAAAGGTGGCACTCAGAGGCCTTTCTGTGGGCACCCGACATTGCCCCTTCATAAGCATCTGTATACAGGTTAAATTACTGTATTGGCACTTTGCAAAAAAATTAGTGGGTTTTGAATTGCACTTTGGGCACTCGGTCTCTAAAAGGTTTGCCATCACTGCTACAGAACATAAGTTCATAAGAGCCATGCTGGATCAGACCAAAGGCCCATCTAGTCCAGCTTTCTGTATCTCACAGTGGCCCCACCAAATGCATCTGGGGGTGCACAAGACTAGATACAGTATCTTTCTCCTGATACCACTCCCCTGCATCTGGCCCTTGAAGTACCCCAGTTTTAAGCCTGGAGATTGCACATCTCCATTATGGTTTGTAACACGTGATGGACTTTTCCTCCAGGAATCTGTCCAATCCCCTTTTGAAGGCACCCAGGCCAGATGCCATCACCACATCCTTTGGCAGGGAGTTCCACAGACTAACAACATGCTGGGTGAAAAAATATTTTCTTTTGTCTGTTCTCATTCTCCCAACCCTCAATTTGAGTGTATATCCCCTAGTTCTGGTATTTTGTGAGAAAGAGAAAAGTGTCCCTCTATCCACTTGACTCATGCCCTGCATTATTTTGTACATCTCAAAATACGTCCGCAGATTGTATGTCTGCAGTTACCATTTTTCTTTCTTCCCCTGTCCTTACTGTTCCCTAGTTCTGAAATGAATGGTGCTGGGGACACAAAACATTGGTGAATTTAATAAATAACTTTGCAGAAGTAAAGGCAAGGGATAATCCCCTTCATGTGTTCCCCCCCCCCTTACACATTTCTAATCATAACACATGAGTTGCAGATTTAACACAATGGGTGTGCATCTCTTCTGTTCTGTTCCACCTCTGGCATCTTTGCTCCATCTCACAGTTAACTCAAATATCCACCAATAATCCTTGTGTTCATTATTCTACTTTTATGTCCTTGTGTTGTTTTGGAAGATGCTTTAAAATTTCATTACAACAAATAGCTGTGCTATATGCATTTCACCTGAACAGGGCTTCAATCCTAGATGCCTTTATTAGGGATAGAGTCACATGCATAGGATAAAAGTGAAAATGCATAGGATTTTTCTGCAGGTGAACCAAGCGCTTGGTGTGCTGAGTTCCCTTCAGCTCAGATGAAAGAATGATGCATACCTTGAATATGTCAACAACTCAAAGGCTTAAATGAGTCAAGGCATGGTTTATTCCAGGTGGTTGATTGATTATGTAAATAGACCCTTGTTTTATTAGTGGAACAACAAGAGTGTAGGTCTGAATTTCATTTCAGTAAGAACAGGTCTGAATTTAATTTCAGTTTGGTTTTGATGATATAAAAATAAGCATTTTTCTTATTTGATAAATGGAGAGGCTTTTGCATTTTTTAAAAAAATAAACAAATATGAAGTTCATCTATCCAGGTGACAGACTTTGAGTGTTTAGCACTTAGATGACTGGATTTAGGACTCAGCCTATGACTGTGATGGCAAACCTTTTGGAGACCGAGTGCCCAAACTGTGATTCAAAACCCACTAATTTTTCATAAAGTTCCAATACAGCAATTTAACCTGCATACAGGTGGCTGTGAAGGGGTGATGTCAGGTGCCCACAGAAAGGGCTCCGAGTGCCACCTTTGGCACCCGTGCCATAGGTTTGCCAATCCTGGTCTATGATATCGCTGAATTATGGTTGCCAACACTTGTCCCTGACAGGTTGCACATTTTAATTTTAACTAAATGATGCAGACAGGATGGAAGGGCTGTTGGTCCAGACACTATCAACTACAGCATTGAGTATTTCATTTTTTATTTTTCCCTTCTGTCTTTTGGTAGCTAGCCCCAGTCTCATCAGCAGACATACTTGCTTCCTCATGCAGCCACAGTGAAGTTAGTGTGGGACTTTAAAAGGTGAACCTATCTATTTGTACTGACTCTATAACTCTTCAAGGACTTTCTTATGCCTCTCAAGCTCATTTTGGTTGCAAATGCCAGGCAAGAATGAATATGCAAAACAAGGAGGTGATGGATCAGAGTTTTTTAAAATTCTGTTTAAAATCATATGGTGTTCTTGTGTGCATCCTCTTAGGAAAACATTTAATTTCTTTTTAAACTGTGTTATAAAGCTGAGAGGACTACTTGGGCTTTTAGAAATGCTAAATTTGAAGCTTTGTCCTGCATTATTTTTTTTGTCCCGCCATCTGCCGTTAGCTCAACCAACATGATGTTTTTATAGAGCTACATATGTTTTGATTAGGGTGCATATGTTTTATCTTTTGCTGTTTATTGTTTATCTGTATCTGTGTTACTTATATTTGCTGATTCGATCAGCCTTTGTAAGCCGCCCAGAGTTCCTTAGGGAAGATGGGCGGGATATAAATCCAATAATAAATAAATAAATAAATAAATCTGCTCGCCTGCCCACTCTATTCTCAAGGTCATTAGCCACTACTGCTGTAGTGTCAATTTATTTTTTTTTACTTCTTGCAATCTGCCATAGTGCTAGGACAGAAGGACAGATAGAAAAATAAAATAAAATAGATAGCTGGAGGGAGGGAGGGAGAGGGGGTACTTCAGTGTGCTGGACACATTTTGCCACTTGACCAGTCACCATTTTCTCACTCTGCCCAGGCCTTTGGGTTCATCTCTTTCCAAACCTTACCTGTTCTTCCTCTGTAGCATTACAAAGATCTGTTCTCTGTTCTTAGGTATTAGCCCTGAAATCTCAAGGAATAAAATAACCCTAATCTGGTAGTCCTAGCTATAGGTAGAAATATCTGGAGAGCCAAAGATTACTCACTCCTATTTAAATGTAAGCATTATAGATTACCTGAAGTTAATTTCTGGGCTTTAATCCAGCAAAGTTCTGAGACTTCACTAGAGTATGTTAACATGGCACTTAAAAGTTAATTTATAGCACTCAAAATTAAATATCTTACCTATTGGAGTATTCCTTAAATTCCAGTCACATATCAGTGACTTAGCTGTAGCTTTCAGAGAAAAACCTCATGTCAACCAATGTGAATGAACATGGAAAGTGGGCTGTTCATTGGTGAAGAAAATAAGATTTTGGTTTCTGGACATGCTGTTGGAGAGAGAAATAGCAAGTAAGCTGCTGACTTGCTTCACATCCTAAGACAGAGTGCTTTTCTGAGAAGCTTGCCTTTTGACATCACTCCCAACAATAAAGAAGGAAAAATGAAGAGGTCTTCAGTTCAGTTTCCTGTCCTGGCAGCAAGAAGTAATGTATTTTGACTCAGCAACCTGAGTCAATTAATTGGGGGCAGAGGGAGAATTACTGGCTATATTTGAGTAGTTACCAGGACTACAATTCAACTGAGGTGATATATTGGATTGGATTCACTCAAGGTCTCTCTCTCTCTCTCTTTCTCTCTCTCTCAATCTTTTTTTTCCCCACTTGAAATTTCAACAATTTCCTCCCCCGTTCACTTTGCGTTCTGCTTTCTTGCCCTGCTTTTCCATTTCCCATTTCAATCTGAGTTTTTTACATTTCATCTTGGAAACACTTGTTCTCTCTCTGATCTGCCTTGAGTTGGTGCCAGCTGTTGTTTCTGCCAGTGGATAAAATGACTGAGTCACTTCTAGCTTTAAATCTGTTGGGAGCCTGAGCTTACTGATGGGGTGGCAGGGCCAGGACCATCATGAACCAATCAACAGACCACAACAAAAGAACAAACACTAATGTGAGGACTTCACCGCAACAGAAACAGTAAAGCCCAATGAGGTGACAGCTGGTGGAGTGCATACCAAAGGGGCCTCTAAGCCTTCTTCAATCCCATCCCTTGATCTACCACATCAGAGGCAAATTCTCCACATGGCGCTGGGCTGCTGGCATGATAGTGTTGATGGTGGGGGAAAGAAAGGTAGTAATAACCAAAGGATCTCTACACATTTTGACAAAATCGGTTGATCAAAGCTCAAGTCTAGCAGATAATAAGAAGTGAATGTAAGTGGTGTATTTCCAGTCTGTCTCACTTTTGCAGTTGCTCATTCATTGGGGTGGGTGAGAAATCCATTTGGTTTGCATTTTACTTGTGCCTAACAATTAACATGTGTATTTGTATATGCTGTCAAGTGGCATCTGGACTTATAGTGACCATAATAAGGTTTTCAACGTAAGTGAGTCATTTAATGAATATCTGGAAACTGAGTCATGGCAACTGGACATTTTTTTTTCTTGAGAGAGAGAAACGTTTAGCTGTTCATCCAAACAGCTTCATCAGTCTGAATACAGCTAGTGCAAGTCCTCCACCTTATAGTCCACTTTGACCTCTTATCACCCTGGTCTGAAGTAGGCTCATAAGGTGAACAATGGCCTGAATAGGCTTGTTAGGTTGACAACACTATCCATAGTGTTAAGGTGAACAATGGCCCAAGGTGCTGAAAACCATAAAGTATGGGTTGTTAGCTATGGCCTTGGTGGAAGGCTTTTTGATTTGTCTGGGTATTGTTGAAAGCACAGCCTGATAATTAGCAGGTAGACTGTGCCTGAGGCCCCCACCTCTGTTGAGAGAGGGGTTTTCAATGCTCACATGAATGGCTTCCTTGACTCCTCTCTCAAACCACCTATCTTCTTTGTCTAATATGTGTACATCTTCATCTTTGAATGAGTGCCCTTTGTCCTTCAAATGGAGGTGTTTGTTTTCTCAAGAAAAAGAAGTCCAATTGCCATGACTCAACTTCCAAATAAACTCACCTGGATGACTGAGAATCTTCACCAGTGACATTCCTCTCCCGAGTGAACTATAAAATGACCTGATTTGGGTAGGTTTTTTGCTTTGTAGTTTGTTTCCTGCTCATTTCCAGTTTTGACATTCAGATTAGTGCAGAATTCTAGGAATAAGTATGCAGTGATTCACATATTAGTCCAGGAGATGAGGTCTAGGTCAATAATGGAACTGCTGGACAACTCAGTGGTTTAGGTATCTATCTGGCTGTAGAGACAGAGCTTGGGAATTTAAATCCCCTTGTGCCTACTTGACAGAGACTGTATTCCATGATCTGTAGGATCCATTCCAGGTCTGCAATTCTAAGATGATTACTATTGTATGTCCAGAAGTCAAAAATCCTCAGCATTGAGATAATGTACCATATTATTTTATAAGACAAGGGCATTATGCATAGTTGACATATGAAAACAGGGCACTTGCACATGTAAGAATTATACTATCTTTCAAGTTCATTTCTTATTGAATCGCAGGCTGAATATATATGCAGTGAGCACTGACAAATGGTGAGAGCTCAGATCTGAATATGTCTTGCCATGAGTCAATAGCACCAGCACAGCAGCTCGGTTCCCATTTTATTGTGTAGGTGATATTTTTAAGCAGGTTTGCTTTCTTCCAGCATAGATCTGATTTGGCTTGCTCTTGAACATCTCCCTCCCTTGGGATTAGTAAGGAAAATGAAATAGATATTTGATGCATACATAACACGACCCATTCTGAGCCATGAAAATGGCTACCCTCGCAAATTTTGCCTTGCCCAATGTGAGAAAGTTAATCAATAATCCATCTTCAATATGTCATGATAGGGAACTCCCATTTATCTTATGAAAAGGCAGGCAACTGGTGGGATGTTGAAAATTGCCCATATTTAATCACTAACAACTGATGATTTATTGTGACAAAAAAGGGAGAAATATATCTCTTCTAGACAGCTGCTCATCAAAGGGAGAAGATGCTCACAGTGCTACGGTAAAGATGGTCTGTGGCTGAAGCTATATGTTGGCCATAATTTCTCTTTCTGGTTATCATGTTCTTCATTCTTTCCCATATCTACTTACTACACTTTGTTTTGTCATTTAGTACCTGTGTGCCTGGGACAGTGTTGGGGTAGGAAGAAAGTATTTTGTGTCTGTCTGTCTGTCTGTCTGTCTATCTGTGTAGAACTCTGAGGTAAAAAGGTTGCTCATCTTTGAACCATAAGATTAGCCCCAAAGGTGTTATTAGAAGGATGCTCTACCACTAGTGTGTGATCCATCATCCAATTGAACAGACAGCAGGAAGAGTACTTCTGCCCAATATGAACAGCCTTGCTCATACCAAGTTAAAGAGGGAAGAGGGGCCCTCTATGAAAGAATCATGCCTCTAGGTAGAATATTTTTCATTTGTTTGCCTCTTACAGAAAGAAAGGGAGATCAGATCCCATTTGCATTGTCCCCATTTTGAGTAATTAATGTGTGTGGGCTCTCTCAACCCCCCCTCATTCTTCTAAGGTAAAAAATGACCTTGTCAAAACTTAGATTACAAAATCTTAGTTACTAAGCAATGGAGAGGGCCCCACCGGGATGGCATCCCAGCTCCTGAAATGGTATGTATAGTAAAAACTAATAAAATGGTGTCAGAGGCTTGCAGGCTTCCAAGTCCCCTGCTGTGTGACCCTCTGATCCCAATTTATTAGCTGAACCTAGGGAAGCAGACAAACCACTCTGGCTCCAGACTGTAGTCTCCAAGTAAGAAATAATACACGATCCAAAGCATTGGCTCCAAAGGACAGGGGGATGTGGAGGAGGGAGGGGGCAGGGCTTGCTGGAACCCTTTCAAAAGATACTGAAAATGCAGAAAGGGACCAACACAAGATGCTTTTCAACAGGGCAAAGAAGCATTAGCATTGCACAAAGGATTTTACCCCCATCATGGAAGAAAGTAACAAGCTGGAAGTATCCCTTCACTGAACAGCTTATTTTGCTCACATTGTGTACTCCTATTTGTATCTGAAGCTCCTGGCCCAGAATTTTGTGCATATCTCAGTGAAGCTTTTTTCAAGCATCCTATAAAAAGATCAACTAAAAATGTGAAGAAGGGAGGGTGCTAGCCATTTTCATCATGCATGATGAAAAGCTATGAATCTGAAGCACAGGGCCTCCCATAGGTATGGAGTCTCTGTGAGCCACAAACTTTGCAGTTCAGAGTTCAGAAACTGGTGAGCCACCAGCATATGCCGAGATCTTTCGACTTGTTGCTTCTTGCTAGGTGTTGTGTATTGATCTGTAATTGCTTATGTTGAAGTAACTGCCTTCCTGTTCCCAAAGGGAACAGGCCTATTGGTTATTTCTAGTTGCTGCATTTGGATCCTCAATCCTATTGGTTCCCACCAAAAGGCAGCTTTGTGATTGCTTGTAATTGTTCCCTCCAAAATGTATCTTTTCCTAGCCTGTCCTCGTTCCTATAAATGTAGCTCCCTCGCCCCAGTTCCCAGCCTTGTTCTCTCCCTGAATAAAGAGTTGTTACCATAGAAGCTGTCTCCAGCCTACTATGTCACAGAGCTGAAATCACTTGCTGAAATCACTAAACCCCATGCTTTCACACTGGCGATGAGGATGGGATCCGGAATGCTGAGAAGCAGAGGATCATCACACTGACTCAGATTCCAGATCACAGGGAAGAACAAGACTCACCTGCCGGCTTAGAAGACAACCCTGCCCGCCGGGAGAATGGAAAGTCCATGGGTATTGGAGCCTTTCCAGCCATCGGAGCCCCACACTTGGGAGGACTATGTTGAACGCTTCGAGTTCTTCGTGGTGGCTCAAAAGACAGCTCAAAAGACAGCAAAAGAAGGGCCACAGTCCTGAGTTGCTGTGGGCGTGAGACCTTCTTGTTGGCCAAGGCACTGCTCGCCCCAGCAAAGCTGAGTGAGACATCAGCGATCCACCTCGGCCCGTCCTGTTCGGCAGGCGTGAGCGTACTTGCTGCGAGTCGCCACTCCCCGAGAAGCCCGGAAGTCGACTACTCGGACCTGGGCATTTTCAGTGGCGGCCCCTAGCCTTTGGAATTCCATCCCTTCTGAAGTGCGCTCTGCAGAGTCCCTGCATGCCTTCCGGAAGGCTTTAAAAACCTACCTTTTCCGGGAGGCCTTTGGCGATTCCTAGGCTTTTTTTTTTTAACTCACCCTGCCATCGCCATGTTTTGAATTATAATTTTATCAGATAGCTTCAGGAACGCTATCAGGTTTTAATTGTATTAGTTGATGTGTGTATTGTGTGTCTTCTAACTGTGTTTATGTGTGCCGATTGTGGCTCTGTAAGCCGCTTAGAGATCTTGGGGATAAATATAATAAATAAATAAATAAATAAATAAATAAATAAATAAATAAATAAATAAATCACAGACATTTCGCCCGGCTGACAAGCCACTTGGCACCTGCCAAAACCAAGATGGCCTGGTGGATGGAGTTTCAGAAAAGGCAGCAGCAAACCGGAGAATCTGTGGCTGCATTCCTGGCAGGACTCCGGGAGCTTGCTCAGCACTGTGGCTTCCCAAATCTTGAAGACACTCTCTTGGATCAATTTGTTGGGAGGGGCTCAGCAGCAAAAAAGCCCGAAGGTGCATTGTGGCAAAGGAAGATGTCACCCTTGCCTCCATCTTGAAAGAGGCCACTGCCACAGAGAATTATGAGCAGGAAGAGCTCAATGCCAGTTGCAAGGCCACAAAGCTGCGGGTAGAGGCTGCCCATGCCATGGATGAACCAGAGGCTAGTCCAAGCCAGAGCCCAGTCCATGGTGTCGAGTTGGTGCATCAGGCTGATGCACGGCCCAAAGATCGTCAAGGCACTTGCCCAGGCTGTGGCGGAAACCATGAGCGGAAAAGCTGCCGTTTTCGTGATGCTACGTGCAGGACATGTGGAAAGACAGGACACATTGCCAGGGTCTGTAGGTCGGTGGCAGCTGGAACAATGGGATCACCTAGATCAACGTGTTGCAGATCATCCACCACGACTCATATCCTGGATGACTGCAATTATCTCACAGAGATCAACGGAGAGACCGTGCAGTTTCCGGCGCAAGGCAAAACATCTGTCAGAGTGAAGATTGAAGGTCAACCATGCGATATGGAGGTGGATTCAGGATCGGGATTCACCATTGTCTCAGACCAGACTGCAAGGGGGCTCTTCCCTGGGGGTAAGTTCCCCTCTCTGGAACCACTCCCAGCAACCTTGCAATCGTACACGGCTGGCTGCATCCACATTCTAGGAATGTGTGCTGTGAGGGTACAATTCCGGGAGAAACAGGCCATGCTTAAATTGGTGATTGCAAAGGGGAGTCACCCCAGTCTCCTGGGTACTGACTGGTTTCCCGCCTTGGGAAACGTCCAAACGTCCCCAGAGTTGGGGAAGGCATTAGGCCACGAATTTGCCGAACACTTCAGTAGTAAACTGGTAACTGCCTTCCTGTTCCAAAGGGAACAGGCCTATTGGTTATTTCTAGTTGCTGCATTTGGATCCTCAATCCTATTGGTTCCCGCCAAAAGGCAGCTTTGTGGTTGCTTGTAATTTTCCCCTCCAAAATGTATCTTTTCCTAGCCTGTCCTCATTCCTATAAATGTAGCTCCCTCGCCCCAGTTCCCAGCCTTGTTCTCTCCCTGAATAAAGAGTTGTTATACTAGAAGCTGTCTCCAGCCTACTGTGTCACAGAGCTGAAATCACTTGCTGAAATCACTAAACTCCACACTTTCACACTAGGGATGGGCACAAAGTGGAAAAATTGAATTTTGTTTTGTTTTGTTGGCCCTTGTTTGTTTTGTTTAGTTACTAACTTTTTTTAAAAAAATGTACAAAACAAAATGGTAATGAACTGATTCATTTCTCTATTATTCAGCCCCCTCCAGGATCCGAGAGACACCAAATTTGGTGGGTAGCTTCCTTTGACTCTCCCCTTTAAGGCCCCAAATTTGGAGTGATTTGGGGTTTGGGGGGCCAAGTTATTAAACTTCAAAGAGGATTCCCCCTGGAAAAACATTTCTAGGTGCCATTTTCCATGCTTGGAAATACTCTTCCTGGTCAGCTAGCAGCATTGAAATCACTATGGACCTTCCCCAAGCTCTCCCCTTGAAGTACTCCAAATTTGGAGAGGTTTGGGTTATAGGGGGCCAAGTTATTCAATGTCAGACAGGGTGCCCCAGTAGAAGAACTTTTGTAATTTTAAAGTACTTGACTGATCCCAGCCAGGCACCTAGCAGCATGAAAATCACTGTGGTGTGGACTCAAAGCATCCTCTAACTTTCCCCTTGAAGCCCACCAAAGGCACAAAGGGCTTTGTCAGAAGAATTTCACTCCACCAGGCAGCAAGGCAAGCAGGCAGGCAGGCAGGCAAGAATTAAAGAACACCAAGGCAGGTCTTAGAAATACATGGGTCTTTCAGATCCCATAACATGCAGGCAGGCTCGAAGGCTGAGGAAGAAGGCAGGAGTTTGCCAGAACAATACTCCAGTTAGGAATAATGGAATAGCAGGACTCTCGATCTATTTTGTTGCTTTTGTGAAATGGGGTCATGATTAAGAGGGACGGACAGGCACATTCTCATTGTACCAGTTGAGAATGGGGAAACTGGTCCTGGTTGGTGGGAAGGAATGCTGTTCAAAGCTGGTAGAAGGGGGGAAAGTATATAAACCCTTCCCAACATGCCTTCTAAAAAAACCTTCCCAGTCCCAAACTGAAGCTGAGCTATTGTGTTGGGTGTGTCTTCTCTCTAAGCACAGGGAGGCATGCACACACACCACACACGTTTTTCTGTGCTTTACATTCTGTGCCCTGCAGCACCATGGTAACGGAGAATAAGGGTTCAATTCCGTAGAGGGTCCCTGATAAATAAAGCTAAGGTACCACCACATCCAAGGTACACAGGCAGCAGGCATGAAAATTAAACTCTCCCATGAGCCCTGCACTAGTAAGCCAGGCTGCAGAGAGAGTTCCTCTCTCCCTTTCCTTCTTCTTGTGGAGTTATTGATGAAAAATAATAATGCAGGAATCCATCTAGGACCTGTTGATCCAGCAATAGTTCTGAGTCTGACCAGTAATGATGTTGGCTTGTGATCCAAGGGTGTTACTCTCGTGAACCATCATGCAGTATATGGTAAACTGGACCCTTTGGTTTCAAAGATGCAACTTAAATTATTTTAGGGCAATTCAGACCCTGTGCAGTGGTGGAAGTGAGGTGCTGCAGGAAAACATGGAGAGCCATTATGGTGGTGGAAAATATTGGAGAGCCATGATGGTGGCAGAAAATATTAGGGAGCCCTGATGATGGTGGAAAATATTGGGTAGTTATGATGGTGGTGGAAAATATTGGGGAGCCATGATAGTAGTGGAAAACATGGGAATGGCCGATCACTTCAGCAAAGTGGACCCACTTTGGCCTTCGGGGAACTGAGGATCAAAGAGCAGGGGTGCTACCCTTTCCACCCTTGCTGTGGCTGCAGGAAATTCAACAGCCTGGTCTTTGATCTTTGCTTTCTGAAGGGTAGCACTCAAAACATTTCTAACCCAAGGTACCACTATATTCAGGTTAAATTGCTGTATTGGCATTTTGCGAAAAATAACTGGGTTTTGAATCACTGTTTGGGCACTTGGTCTCTAAAAAGTTCACCATCACTGACTTTAGATAATAATTTCCAAAAATACCGTATTTATCAGCGTATAACACGCACTTCCCCCCCTGAAAAAGGGGGCAAATGATGTATGCGTGTTATACGCCGATATAATGTTAAGAAGCCATGTTTTTACAGTATTAACAAGTACCGTATACACCTGGCCTGCCCAACGTGTCGACCGCCGCGACCCCCGGCAATCACCCACCCCGCCATCACTGCCACCGCCGCCGCAACCCCCGGCAATCACCCCTGCCCCCCACCATCGCTTCCACTGCCGCCGCTGCCCCCCACCATCGCCACCTGGGTTGGAAGCTGAGGCGCCGCTGTCCGCTCCCTAAGGACATGAGCCCATTTCATCTCCCTCGCCCCCTTTCTGGCTCTTCAAAGTGGGAGCGGGGATGGAAGGAGAGAAAGAAAGAGAGAGAGAAAGAGGAGGAGAGAGGGAGGAGGGGGAGGAAAGAAAGAAAGAAAGAAAGAAAGAAAGAAAGAAAGAAAGAAAGAAAGAAAGAAAGAAAGAAAGAAAGAAAGAAAGAAAGAAAGAAAGAAAGAAAGAAAGAAAGAAAGAAAGAAAGAAAGAAAGAAAGAAAGAAAGAAAGAAAGAAGGGGGAGGAGAAGGGAAGGAAAGAAGAAGGGAAGGAAGGAAGGAAGGAAAGGATATTATTAATAAAAAAAGTTCTGAGCTACCCTTATTTTGATTTAAAGTTCTTTATTTGAAATTTAAAATTTTTCCTAAAATTTCCCTCTTAAAATGAAGGTGTGTGTTATACGCCTGTGCGTGTTATACGCCGATAAATACGGTAATGCAGGGCATGAGTAAAGTGGATAGAGGGACGGCTTTCTCCCTCTCATAAAATACTAGAACTAGGGGACAGCCACTCAAACTGAAGATTGGGAGAGTGAGAACAGACAAAAGATTTTTTTTTTTTTACTCAGCATGTTGTTAGTCTGCGGAATTCTCTGCCACAGTGATGGCATCTGGCCTGGATGCCTTCAAAAGGGGATTCCACAGATTCCTGGAGGAAAAGTCCATCACAGGTTACAAACCATGATGGAGATGTGTAATCTCTGGCTTAAAATCAGGGTACTTCGAGAGCCAGATGGAGGGGAGTGGTCTAAGGAGACAGATATCTAGTTTTGTGTGCTCCCAAACACATTTGATGGGAACACTGTGAGATACAGGAAGCTGGATTAGATGGGCCTTTGGCCTGTTCCATCATGACTCTTATTATGTTCTTATGTTCTTATGTCCCCTCCAGGTATGGCCAGGGAAGGCCTTAGAGCAATGGGACCTTTGAGACACTGAAACACTGCAAGAGTGGAACCCCCAGGCATGGAAGAGGCAGGCTTACAGCAATTAGACCCTTTGAGACCCTGAAACACTGTGAGAGTGGACCCCCCCAGGTATGGTAGAGGCAGGCTTAGAGCAATTGGACCCTTTGAGACCCCGAAACACTGTGAGAGTGGACCCCCCAGGTATGGTAGAGGCAGGCTTAGAGCAATTTGACCTTTTGAGACCCTGAAACACTGTGAGAGTGGACCCCCCAGGTATGGTAGAAGCAGGCTTAAAGCAATTGGACCCTTTGAGACCCTGAAACACTGTGAGAGTGGACCCCCCAGGTATGGCAGAGGCAGGCGTAGAGCAATTTGATCCTTTGAGACCCTGAAACACTGTGAGAGTGGACCCCCCAGGTATGAAAGAGGCAGGCTTAGAGCAATTGGACCCTTTGAGACCCTGAAACACTGTGAGAGTGGGACCCCCCCAGGTATGACCAGGGAAGGCCTTAGAGCAATTGGGCCCTTTAAGACCGGGAAACACTGTGAAAGTGGAACCCCCAGGTATAGCCAGGGAAGGCCTTAGAGAAACTGGGCCATGATAGACCTGTAAAAACAGTGAGGCAGGCAGGCAGGCAGGCAGGAGGACTATGGTTTGGAGGAGGGGAACCCCAACATAGTCAGGTTAAACCTTATAAAGGCCAAGCTTTCTACATTGCTCGGGTCCAGGAGTGAGCAGTGAGGTCTCAAAATGTCCCCAAGTAATAACACTCACTCACTCTGGATACTGGTGGAAGGGATGGAGAGCAGGTCCATGGCCAACTGGAACAACTGTGGCCATACCGCTGACTCACTGGCTCAGTAATGGAGGAGATCTGCTGTATGTGGCTGGAGGGGCTCAGCCACGTATTCCCGGACCATGGCAGCTGCAGAGTCCTGCTCCTCTGCCAGCCTCTCCACCCAAGACCGGGACACTGCCATGGCAATGACAGAGGCCATGTATGATGTCTCACTTGACTTCTGGCTGGCACACCCTGATAAAGAGTACTCCTGGGATGAGCCCTTCCCTGCCTCGATCTGGCGTCCTTGCATCTCTGTCTGTGCATGCCCGCCTTGCACTTCCACAACCTTGCACACCTTGAGGGACAGCTGAGTCTTGCACTCTTCAAGGTCTTCAAGGTTGAGAGCTAGAGTGCCCTTGATGCAACAATCACACAGGCTGCCAGCTCTTTTTTTTTAAAGCCCTTGGCTTAAAAAAAAAACATTTTTCCATCCCACAAGCCCCACCTGCCAGCTGATCAGCACTGGGATGAGGGGGAAACTCCCCCACTAGCTGTTGCCCAGGGCTTGGGGAGGGAATTTTTTTTAAAGCCCAGGGCTTTTTTAAAAAAATATTTTCCCCCTCCCCCAAGCCGCTTACAGACAAAACAAAATGCTTTGTTTTAACGAAATAACAAAAAACAAAATCCACCATTTCATTTAGTCTGTAACGAAATGCTGCTTCCTAGTGTCGTTTCATTTTGTTTCATTTTGTTACACAATGACATGAAACAGCATTTTGTTTTTCGTTTTCTGCCCATCCCTATAGGACAGTTTTCTATCCAAGGGACTGAGTTCTAACACTATTTGAAGGCCTGTAATCTCCAACTCTGATTTAAAGAAGAACAACCCTTAGAATAGAGTTCAGGGGCTTTGAAGGTATGTATGAACGATTAGACCCTGGATGCAAGCATGATGAATTCTCTACATGTGGAAAGGTTTCCTGAATACAAACAATAGCAGTTATTTCTAGCTCTGCCTACTTGCATACAAGGCCCCTTCATGTAGTGCAAAGCTGCTGCTTTGGGGACTCTTTCCTGACTGCTTGGAACACTGAGCACAGGCTAATGATGTCATCCAAAGACAGAAGTTGTGTTCCACAAGCTTATTTAAGGCTATGAACTCTCTGGCTCAGCCTCTTTCCCACAGGAGAGCTTTAGGGCCCTCCTGCCCTCCCTATGATGAAGAATGAGAATACCTGGTCACTTCTGAGATTGGGGGGATTTTTAACCTGCTCCATAAATTGGACTGATGTAAGCAGCTACATTTCCACCCAATTCATTCTTAATCTCATGACGAGGGCCATTGTTAGTGTCACTGGATGGATTTAGTTTCAGCTGTGGGTAGGCCAAGGGTTTGACAGTGAAGTGAGATCCTGGAAAACACTCAGGAAGGGCGTAAGCCATCCCATTTTCCCCAAAATGAGAAGCCAAATGGCTTAGAATGGGAGGTAGGGAATTTCAGGGGATATCCTGGGAACCAGAGCACCTAGGATGAGGGGGCTTGGGCAGACTGTGACTTTGGGGTATTCTTATAGAAGACTGTGGAAGACAGCACAATCCAATGCCTATAACTCTTCATTTGGATAATTGTTGAATGAATGGGTCCAATGAAGAGATGAAAGGTCAGAGTTTTTGTGTGTTATTATTTTAGGCACATTATAAATTTGTCAATACACATGACTTAGAGGAGGATCAGATAACATTGTGTGATACATTAAACTTGAACACTGTGAAATTCCAAAATGTTCATATACTGTATTTTTTCTTGCAAATGTAAAGATGTACAACCCTATGATAACAAACAAACAAAAATCTTGGAATGTACAAATGCAGGTGGGGTAGAGGAGGAGAGGAAATGAGATCACATTGACTGGTTCTGAGATCTACTTGTGGGTGGCCCAGTTTTCCAGAGTTCTGATCATATAAAAACAAATCCATCTGCATTTCAGTGCTGATTGCTGTAAAAACCATACAATGACCATCTTCACAGTCTATAATCTGAAATGTATCATTTAGTGGGAGTGGTCACCTTCATAACAATTGGAAAACAGCACCCAGATAGCTAGTTTTTGTGGGGTTGACCTATCTTGCCTGAGAAAAGGGTGGGTGTGCTATTTCTAAGAGGACAGAAACATGTACATTTCAGCAGGCATAGGCTGCATAAAACAAACTGTTTTGTTGTCACTGTGTAGGATGTGAGAAACTGAAAACCTAGACAGCTATCTGTTGAGAAAGCTGTTTAACTATCAGTGATATGCCTAAAAAGTATTGTTAAGAGTCATCATGAAAGACCAATTATTCTTCTGGATTAAAAATCAAAATAATTCTCTAATGCCATTGTTTTCGTTTAATGTTTTATAGGTGCAAAAAGTACACATAGTTAAAGTCTTATCTTAGACTTCCTTGATATTGAGGTACAGATAATGATGGCAATACATTGCACAATGGATTAACTTTTTTCCAGAGCAGCAGATGTTAATTATAATGCTGTTGATATCTCTATTTGGGCCAGCACTTGTTTGTTTGAGGCTTACCAACATTTTATCTTGATGTTGCATCATAGACCAAAACATTCTTCAGTGTTACTTTGTTCTGTCCCAGGAAAGAACTAATCCCCCACCCCATCATCTGCTACTTAATCCTTTGAAACTACTATCTTTTATTTTATTTGTTATTTTAGAGAATTTTTACCCCACCTTTCTCCTTGGAAAAGGACCCAAGGCGGCTTACAGTAATAATGAGGGTTAACATACAGTGCAATACAATTAAGATGTTCAAGTATTGAGAACAAGGAACTGAGGGACATCTTACAGCATTAATAGACAACATTACATTAAACCTACAAGGTTATAAGTAGTTATAAACCCAAAGTCTATGTGAACCTATGGATCACACAAAATGTCCATCTAGACTAGTATTCTATTCCCAATAGCTGCTGAGCACATAAGGAAGGAAGGAATACAATATCTTCCTCGTAGCAGCTGGTACTCAGATAAATTTTACTAACTCTAGTATCTCCATCTGAACACAGAAGCACGACTCAGTTTTTAATAAGTTGCTTCTCTACAGGTATACTCCATTGCTTCATATTCACAGTATGTAAACTGGCTGTGGATAATCGGAAGGACTCATAGCCACCCTATCATGAAAACCAACTTTAGTACAGCAATTAGAGGGCTTATGCAATGAAGGAAAGGAGGGATAATGCAGATGAGGAAATGGATCTCAATGGGTGATAAATGTATTAGATTTTACCTGGTGAAGTTTTACCACTGAAGTGAACAAAGACGGTTACTTCACGTCCACTCTCGTCCCGGAAGGAAGTTCGTTGTGTGTTGATGTCGGTTGCAGTCATGTGGTCTTCTTGTGGTTCTGTCCCTGTTCCCGTGTACTTACGGGTGTGAGGGATGATACCAGCATGACTGTTACTGCACATCCTTGTTCAGTGATGAGATGTGAAATTCCATGCCTTTGTTCTCCATTTTTTTTTCCAGCCCGACCTTCCATTTTTTGTTTTTATTCTCTGAAGCCTTGTCTTCAATGCGTTACGGAGATGAGTTTGAGGCATTTGTCTTTTAATCTCTCTGCACTGTGTTGCCGACTCCATAAGGAATGTACTGGCGAATGTCACTTCGCACTCCTGCCACTAGATGGAGAATGGCATGTTGTGGGAGGAGAGTGACCTCCCGGACTCTCATATCAGAATGATAAGCGTGATGAGCAGATTCCTGAGGCCAGGGAGGGGAATTTCTCATCCTGCTTAAATCGCAGTTCAGGGGGCATGGTTGGGACGAACTCCCCTTGTCCCACAATGGACATGCGGTTAGATTACTTCATACCCGTCCCAAGCAGGACTGCAAACAGCAATCAGATGGACTTGAAGTATTAGCTTTAGGAGAGAAAAAGTCTGCTGTCAAAGTCTCCTGCCACTAGATGGAGAATGGCATGTTGCAGGAGGAGATTGACTTCATGGGCTCTCATATCAGAACAAGAAGCAAGATGAGGAGATTCCCGAGGCCAGGGAGGGGAATCTCTCATCCCACTTAGATTGCAGTTCAGGGTGTGTGGTTGGGATGCACTCCCTTCATCCCGCATTGGACGTGCGGTTAGATTTCTTCGTACCGGTCCCCAGCTGGACCAGAAACAGCAATGAAATGGATGTGAAGTATCAGCCCTAGTCTCAAAAGATGGTGCATTTTTGGTTTCCTGAGGAAAATATCACTTCACTTTTTTTAAATGACAACATGGGCGTTTCTGCTATTTTGTGTGAATGAAATGAGAAGACTGATTTGTTTGTAGAGCTGGAACACCTATATTGATAGTTATGTCCCTTTCATTCAAATTTGAACTGTTTAAACTTCAAATTATTTTTCTCCAGAATTTGAATAAATTTGCACTTTGGTTAAGTTCTTCAAAACCAAAGAGAAACAAAAGGCTTCCTCATTTGTACTAGGCAAATGCAATAGGTACAGTTCAAAACTTTGTTTTTAAGATTAAATCAGTAGAACTCAAGTTGGGGGATTCTGAGAATATTGTTTTATTTAAAAAAAAACAAATTCTTAAAGCTGTAATACACCTAGTCTCAGCATAGATAAGATACCAGCCTGCCTTAGAGATATTAAAGACAAGGGAGGTTTTGAAAACAAGATATAACAGCACAAATCCAGTGCTAGCATAAAATACAGACATGCAAGCCCAGAGTTCTGAATTAAATATTTAAAACTTGTTTCCATGTTAGTTTAGTTGAACCAGGATCAGTTTTTGATTTCTGAATATTTATTTTCTACAAAGATTTGTCCTGAATATCAAGATATTTGCAAATGTTGATACATTCTTAAAGAAATGTAATGGAATTTCCACTACAATGGTGTC
The DNA here is from genome assembly GCA_029282475.1 of Phrynocephalus forsythii. Classification (NCBI taxonomy): domain Eukaryota; kingdom Metazoa; phylum Chordata; class Lepidosauria; order Squamata; family Agamidae; genus Phrynocephalus; species Phrynocephalus forsythii. Next base: position 99,043,722 of record JAPFRF010000005.1, read on the forward strand.
CTAGTCCAGAATCACTGTATGAGACACTGAATTGTTTAATCATCCAGCACAATAACACTTTTCAAGATTAATTTGGAACACTCAGAAAATATTCCAGAAATAGTCTTGATGGGAATTCTCCATGGGAATGTATATATAAATCAGACCAGATAGAGCAATCTATATTCCAAGTTAAATAGGGCCTTCATTATATGTTAATATGGATTATCTAATCTCATTTGTACTGATTTCAGATTGCATATAATAAAGATGGGACTGTCTATGAAAGGCAATGTAATGAAGCCAGATCAAATCTGCAGGGCAAGGATCATGCTTGACAAACATGGCAGATTGCCTAATCCATATTCCTTTTGTGCCTTTGTGCCAATTATTATCACTTGATGCTATCAAGCGCTTGATGTTGATCTAGAGATAGGAGGTTTCTAAGAGTAGACTGAATACATCAATCACGAAACATTTCACTGCCCAGATCTCACAGGGAACCAACTGTTTGTGCAAATATGAGAAGGATATTATTCATTCATTCATTCATTCATTCATTCATTCATTCATTCAATCAATCATTCATTCATTCAATCATTCATTTTAACCCACCCTTCTCCTTTAAAAAGGCCCAAGGCACTTTACAACAATAAAAAGACAATACAGTACACAGACCACAAATCACTGCATATGATATGTAACCAAATATCCAAAAACCAAATACCCAAGATTTTTCTAGCCAATGAATATTTATTTATTTATTTATTTATTTATTTATTTATTTATTTATTTATTTATTTATTTATTTTTCTAAACCACTACTTTAGTTCAAACTGCACTAGCCAAGACAGTTTACAAAATAGTCAAAAATACTGACTATTATTAAATATTAAATTATTATTTTAATAATATTAATATATTAAATATTGACTTGCTATAAATAAAATCCAATTATAATACAGTTAAAACAGTTAAAATCCAATTTTAAAAATTCTTATAATATAGCCATTAATAGAACATGGCAGTCACCATATCCTACACAATTTCTTGGGGGGGGGGGATAAAAGCCATAATAAAATGTGCCCCCTCTCAGATGGGTGGTGGAAGGGGAGAGAAAAGGAAAAAAAACCCAAAACAACAAGAAACACCACTAACTGGGGAAGGCCTCTGCAAATAAATAGGTCTTCAGGGCCATCTGAAAAGAGAGTACAGAGGGAACCTGCCTTATCTCTGCAGGCAGGTGGTTCCACATTTCAGGGGCCACAACCAAAAAGGCAACGGTGTCTTGTTACTGACATTTTAGCCTGCCTCAGGGTGGCCACCTGCACCATGAAAAACTAGGAGGTTCATGTAGACTGGGATAGATTGCTTGGGGGATTACACGCCACCAGATACTGAGGTCCCACGTCATGTAGGGCTTTATAGATTAACGTCAACACCTTGAACCTGATGTGGAATACCACTGGGAGCCATTGTAGCCTGGCCAGGGATGGGGTAATATGCTGGAACTTTTCCACACCCATAACCATTTTGCACCCTCTGTAACCTCCGCATCAGGTCCAAAGGCAGCCCCACGTACAGTGCATTGCAGTAATCTAATTTGCACTCTACCGATGCATAGGTCAGAGCCTTTAGAGACTTCCCATCAAAGTGTCTCAGAATGGAGGTGTCTCAGAAGGATAGGATAGTCATCATGGGGGACTTCAATTATCCCCACATTGACTGGGCCAATGCGAGCTCCGGGCAAGTAAGAGAAACTGGGTTTCTCGACTTGCTGAATGACTGTGCCTTAGAGCAACTTGTCATGGAGCCCACCTGAGAACAGGAAACTCTGGATCTAATATTGTGTGATACTCAGGACCTGGTCAGGGATGTGAATGTCACTGAGCCTCTGGGGAACAGTGACCATGCTGCAATCTCCTTTGCCATGCATGTTGGAGGAAGAGTGTCAAGCAAATCAGACATTAAAAACCTTGATTTTCGAAGGGCAAACTTCCCTCAGATGAGGAAACTAGTTAGAAAGAAATTGAAGGGGAAGGTTGGAAGAATCCAATGTCTTCAGAGTGCATGGAACCTGTTTAAAACAACGGTAACAGAGGCCCATCACAAGTGCATACCACAAAGAAAGAAGAGCTCATTTAAGTCCAAGAAGGCACCGGCATGGTTAACAAGTGGAGTTAGAGAGGCTCTAAAGTGCAAGGAGAGGTCTTTCTGTAAATGGAAATCCTCCCCAAATGAGGAAAATAAAAAGGAACACAAACTCTGGCAAAAGAAATGTAAGAAGATGATAAGAGAGGCAAAGAAAGATTTTGAGGAACGCATGGCTAGCAATATAAAGGGTAATAATAAAAGCTTCTTTAAATATGTTAGAAGTAGAAAACCTGCCAGAGAACCAGTTGGCCCTCTGGATGGTGAGGGAGGAAAAGGGGAGATTAAGGAGGACTTGGAAATTGCAGAGAATTTAAATGAGTTCTTTGCTTCTGTCTTCATGACAGAAGTCCTTGAGCAGATTCCTCTGCCTGAACAGCCCCTCTTGACTAAAGAATTAAATCAAATACAGGTTAAAAGAGAGGATGTTTTAGGACTAATTGATAAATTGAAGATTAACAAGTCACCGGGCCCAGATGGCATCCACCCAAGGGTTATTAGGGAACTGAGAAATGAAATTGCAGATCTCTTAACAGTAATATGCAACTTGTCTCTTAAAACGGCCACAGTGCCGTGGGACTGGAGGATAGCAGATGTCACACCAATTTTTAAAAAAGGAAGGAGGGGGGACCCAGGAAACTACAGGCCAGTTAGCCTTACATCTGTCCCAGGGAAGATGGTGGAAAGCCTCATCCAAGAGAAAATCTTAAAACACATAGAAGAACAAAGCTTGCTGAGAGAAAATCAGCATGGCTTCTGCAAGGGTAAGTCTTGTCTGACAAATCTTTTAGAATTTTTTGAAAAGGTCAACAGGCATGTAGATTTGGGTGAACCGGTGAATATAGTCTATCTGGATTTTCAAAAGGCTTTTGACACAGTCCCTCACCAGAGGCTGCTGAGAAAATTGCACAGTCAGGGGACAAGAGGGCAGATCCTCTTATGGATTGAGAACTGGTTGAGATCCAGGAAACAAAGAGTAGGTGTCAATGGGAAATTTTCACAATGGAGAGAAGTGAAAAGCGGTGTGACCCAGGTATCTGTCCTGGGACCGGTGCTTTTCAATCTGTTCATAAATGACCTGGAGACAGGGATAAGCAGTGAGGTGGCCAAGTTTGCAGATGACACAAAACTTTTCCGTGTGGTAAAAACCAGAGAAGATTGTGAAGAGCTCCAGAAGGATCTCTCCAAACTGGGGGAATGGGCTACAAAATGGCAAATGCGTTTTAATGTAGCCAAATGTAAAGTAATGCATATTGGGGGGAAAAAATCAAAACTTTATCTATCAACTCATGGGCTCTGAGTTATCCGTGACAGATCAGGAAAGAGATCTTGGTGTGTTGGTGGACAGCTCCATGAAGGTGTCTCCCCAATGTGTGGCAGCGGTGAAGAAGGCCAATTCCATGCTAGGGATTATCAAAAAGGGGATTGAAAATAAAACAGCCAACGTTATAATGCCATTATACAAAACAATAGTAAGGCCGCACCTGGAGTATTGTGTACAATTCTGGTGACCGCATCTCAAGAAAGACATAGTGGAACTGGAAAAGGTGCAGAAGAGAGCGACTAAAATGATTACTGGGCTGGGGCACCTCCCTTATGAAGAAAGGGTAAAACATTTGGGCCTCTTTAGTCTGGAAAAAAGGTGATTGAGGGGGGATATGATTGAGACATACAAAATAATGCAGGGTATGAGTAAAGTGGATAGAGGGAAGCTCTTCTCCCTCTCACAAAATACCAGAACTAGGGGACATACACTCAATTTGAGGGCTGGGAGAGTAAGAACAGACAAAAGAAAATATTTTTTCACCCAGCGCGTTGTTAGTCTATGGAACTCGATGCCATAGGATGTGGTGATGGCATCTGGCCTGGATGCCTTCAAACGCACGGCTCCGCAGCGCGGCTGCGCTAGGTGGAGCACCTTTGCCCCCCCCGCCCGGGAGCCTCACGAGACTCACCAAGGTCTCACTGGAGGCCGGGGAATCCGAGCCCTTATAAGGGCTGGTCATGCGGTCCCCGGCCTCTTTCGGCGACCGGCTTTCCCCGCCCACCCGCCACGTTTGAGCAGCAGTATGAGTTAGTCTGGTTGCTTCGGGGCCGGATAGGAATTTTTGACCCAGATGCATGATTGGCCATTAGCATCTGGGGTTTTTTCGCCTATCCCACACTGCTGAGGCGCGATGGGCATTCCTGGTAGGATGTGGGTTGGCCACTTGGGGTGGTAGTGCGGGGTACGGATGGGCAGTAGGGAGTCAGGCCTAAAATTCCCTGTAGGACCATCTACTCTCACGGCGTTGCAGATCTGAGATCACAACGACGGGGGGGATGGATGTACCTGCAGGGTCCACCGGGCTGGCAGGCACAAATGGTGCACCTGGACAGCCCAGTTGAGGAAATGGGACCTTGCTGTCCAGGGCCGCCCTGTCCACGGACAGGACTGCCTCGGGGCTATTGACTCACCCAGAGATGCTGCCAGCGAATGGGGTCTTGGTGACCCAAAGGAACAACTTGCAACCCGCACTACAGCAGGCCCCCTGTTTGGAGTTGTGTTTGTTGAACTTGTTAATAAAGTGGCCCAGAGTTTATACCCAATAACCTGTCTCGCGTGGTTATTCCAGGGTGGGGGGCAAAGGGGATTGGACAGATTCCTGGAGGAAAAGTCCATCACAGGTTACAAACCATGATGGAGATGTGTAATCTCCAGGCTTAAAACCAGGGTACTTCAAGGGCCAGATGCAGGAGAGTGGTATCAGGAGACAGATATCTAGTCTTGTGCACTCCCAAACGCATCTGGTGGGGCCAGTGTGTGATGCAGGAAGCTGGACTAGATGGGCCTTTGGCCTGATCCAGCATGGCTCTTCTTATGTTCTTATGTTCTAAAGTAGTGTTGGAGCTGGGCAATCTGCTTAAGTTGGTAAAAGGCAGACTTTACCACAGCATCCATCTGCTGTTTCAGGATGAGTGGTGAGTCAAGAAGAACTCTCATAGTCTGAACCCGATCTTTAAAAGGTAGAAGTATGCTCCCCAGAGAGAGCTGAGGAGCATCCGCGTAAGATGGGAAGGCCTTTCCAGCAAGATCTCCATCTTGTTGGGATTCAATCTCAGCCTTTTGTACATGGTCCATTCCAGTACCGCCTGCAGACAATCCTCCAAAGTCCTTTACATTTAATATGTTTTATTTGTGTAACTGGCATTTCATCCAGTATTTCATCCCCCCCCCTCCCCAGTATGTCTAACAAAGTGAACTAGTCTACAAGAGCTCATATTAAAATTTAATAGTTACTATTTAAAGTAACAGTTGTTTTTGTCCTTTTTTTTTTTTTTTGGATTTTGCTTGATACAGTAAATACAGTATTTACAGTGATCCTTATTTTAGACAAGTTTAGAATGCTTAACAAAACAAATGTTCATTTGAAGGTTGTGAAATTTGCGCTTTTCCCCACAAAGATTTCAGATGAATGCAGCCAAGTTCACCAGATGAAATGACCAGCAGGAATGATTTCTGCATTGAGCAAAATATGAATCCTTATTTATTGTTACAGTGGTCTGATCTTTTTTTCAGCCCAAGGACAGAAGAGGGACTTCTCTGCCTGCTCCAAGGCTGTGCAACTCTCTAACATAAGAGGTTCCAGCCTGCTGCTTGTAGGCAAAGATGTTTCTCTCTAGGCAAACTTTTAATAAGTGACTGGAACTCAAGGAAAGGTTTTAAATGGCAAAATGCCATAATTTCTAGTTTTTTCTTAATACACTTGTAAATTGTTTTAAATGTTTTGGTTTAATATTTTAATATGTAATGTTCGTTCCAGTAGCTTTTGCATGTAATATACTTAATTGGTACTTTAAATATTTCAAATTATTTCATTTTGTCTTTTACATATTTTGTAAACTGCCTGGGAGAAAGGCCAGGTGTAAATGAATGAATGAAGAAAAGATCCTTCTTCTAGACTATGCATTCTCCTATAATAATAGTGATTTGGATTATGATTTAGAGTATGGTTTGCTCTTTTTCATTATCTTCATTCATTTATAGCCATTGTGCATTCCTGTACTTGTCTACTTAAAATAAAGCTCTATTGTTTTCAGTGGTACCTATCACCAGCTATGTGTAGGAGATATAGCGATATTACTCTTTCAATGTGAAACTGTTGCTGTTCATTCAGAAAAGACATTTCTTTCTATGATCCATGCAGAGGATGGAGTTGTGGTCAATAGCAGTGACAGCAACATCCTCTGCACATTTCCCATATAAGCCTCAAGCCCATTCGGGTATCATTTTTCTCATGATAAGCTGAATTTTTTGCAACAGCCAGGATGATTTTTATCTTGACTTCAGGGGTTTTGAATCTGAAGTGAGAGGGCTGAAGGGAAATGGTTCACTTGGTTAACAGCTCAGTACATCCCTTGCATAAAGTCATGGGAGAATGAGAATATGATGTTTTTTAAATGGCTTCTATGCCCACATGTGCAGGCACCCAACCCTCAGTATAATCTGGCTGTTCCACCAAGCTGTCATGTGTGAATTTTTTATCACTTCTTCATTGATGGTTGAATTGAGAACTATTTCTCAATTGTTTGTACTAAAGCAGCTATAGGCATTGTTGGATGCGAATGAGCCTGGTGGCAGCCATTTCAAATGAATCAGATGGCAGCAGGCCCAAACAAAGAACCACAGTCCACGTGGATAAAATGATGGATTCTGGCTAAATAAAGTGCAGTGAGAGACAAGTTGAGCAGATTAAAATATACAAGGCAAAGTGGCAGCCAAGGTGGCCTGCCATCTGGCTGAAGAGGGGAAAAGGCCACCTCTCCATTAGCAGCATTAGTTTGTATGCAACACAGAGAATTACTGTATGTGAAAAATAATACAGGGTGGCAGTCCATGCCAGAGAACTGACCAGGTACAAAGAGTGCTCTCAACAGAGCCCGGCAGTCTGAGTGGAATGCCCCATGAGACTGTGTCTGTATGACAGCTTGGGGTGTCTTTCAGGGTACACCAGCTACAATACCTAAAGTCTTGAGGAGCTATAAGAACAAGGCCGTGACAGGCTGGCTGGTTCTGAAGAGCCATGTGCCAAGCATTTTTCTTCTAGAACACTGCAAGTGGCATGGCTCTCCAGAGCTCTCCAGATATGGCAAATGCTCTTCTCTAGAGAAGGGCCAGGGAAGGTTCTCTGAAATGGTGCTAACTAAATGTTCTTTAATAGAACCAGGGTCAAAGTTCTTTGCTACCCTTCCCACTCTTTTAGCAGAGGCACTTTGCTGTGCCTCATGGGAAGTCAGCCCTACAAGGGGGAAAGTTGTTAAACAATAAAATTGAAAAAGAACATGAATATTCAATAAAATGGTAATGGGTGGAATATCAAGGAGATAAGTTCCAGAGATATATTTTAAATGGCTATTGAGAAAATAAAGTACAGCCTCAAAAAGCCTGGATAACAAAGTGCTTTAGAGCTGTTTACATGACAAAGGGTAGAAGAACAAGGTGGAATGTGGTAGTGTACACTTGCAAGCTAACAGATGTTAATAACCCATGGCACAGTGTTTTCCTTGTATTCAATTGGGTTAATGCCATTTTTTACTAGGCCGCAACTCCGGCATTACTGTCAATGCCAGGGATAAGCCATGATTTAGGAGCTAAAGTAAATGATACATTATAATGGGTACACGTTGAAGCAATTAGTCCATATGAGTTATAAGTGCACTTACTATATTTGTCAGGCAAAAATAATTAAATAAATTAATTAAATAAATAAAGAAGACAAAAAAACAATGTGGCACCTTAAAGACTAAGTGCTATGCTTTAGTGGAAGCTTTAACAGACAAGTCCACTTCTTCAAAACCATCTGCTTCATATTTGATTTTCCCCCCCCAGCCCAGAATAAAGAGATGAGACAAAGTATATGGGTTAATTGGGCCAAAATTTATTAATAACTATATTCAACTCTAACTATTAGCTATCAACTGGCAAGAGGACCTGATAAATAGTGTGAGGAGTAGACATGGGCACGACTTGGCGAAATTGTCATTTCCGTTTTCGGATATCGTTTCCGTTACGTAACGGAAACGGTAACGACAATTAAGCTGTCAGAACTCGAACTCGAACCGAAAAAAGAAAAATTGGGTCTGATTTGTTGTTGTCGTTCCTGGCATCGTGCGACGATCGCGCGATGCCAAGCGGCACAGAAAAAAAGTTTTAAAAATTAAAAAAAAAAACGATTCCCAGCCAAAAAAGCAGGCAGAAATATGCCTGCCTGAGGGCACCTACCAGAGGGGTGGTTTCTGGGGGGGTCCCCAGCCTCCCCCCTCCTGTCCTGGGCTGCTGGTACTGGGCTGGGAGGGTGCATCCTCGGTGTCTCCATTTGCCATGCGGTGCGGGGGGATCCAAAATGGCCTCCGCAATATTTTTTTTTGAAATTGTGGTCCAAAAAACCACCAAAGCACCACAGAAACATGCGAAAATTAGCTATTTTAAATGCTTGGAATTTTACAGTAGCAGCAGTGGGTTTTTATAGCAGTAAAAGGTTGCACTGATTTTATTTTATTTTATTTTATTTTTATTTTTTTACACCTGCGCAATGATGGGCTGGCCATGGGATGGGATCATGCATGGCCAGGTTTTGACTGACACTTCTGGATGTGCAAGAGGGCATAAAAAGCCAAGGCACTCCCAGAAGAGTCGCAGTCCAGGCTTGGATATGGGTGGGAGAGGGCTGTGTGTAGCTGGCTGCTGTGCTAGACTAGTTTCGATTTCGCGGAGCCTTTAGATTTTAGTTATGCAGGCAGGGAGGGAATTGATTGAATTGAATTTTTAGGAAATAATAATAATTCCTTTCATTCTCTGTCTGCTGTGGGGAATAGCAACACAGTTTATTCTTTTTTATTCTCCTGCAGTTTGTTAGGATTTCTTTTCTGATAGTGCTTCAAAGGGGGGGAGGTTTGAGTGGGAGGGGAGGTGTGGATTTATTTTAAAAATTTCATTTGCTTGGTGGCAAGCCAAGGTCCTTTCATACCCTGCCTGCAGCTCTGCTGTGGGTGCACTGCCCACTTTGTTTGCAATAAAAATTGCAATTGCTTTATTCAATGCAGTCTTGTGCAGCAAGTCAGTTTAAAGTGACTGCCTGCTCTGGGTCATTGCGGGACCCGCGCCCGCCACCTATGCGCCCATGCGCCCGCGCGCCCGCCCCTCCCCCTGCGCTGCCGCCGCCCGTCCATGCCCCCCGCCCGCCGCCTAGGGCGCAAAAACACCTAGCGCTGGCGGGACGCCACCCGCTGGGACATCAAATCGCGCGAAATCACGGCGGCGGTAATGACAAACGACAAACAACACGATGAAACGACAATTTTTTAAAAAAATCACAAAAATGGAAATGACCCGAAATGGACCCGTCTCGAAAAATGACAACTCGAAAAAAAATTTTTTTTTCTCATCATGCCCATCTCTAGTGAGGAGATATTTGAGTATGAGGGTAATGAATATCCACCCCTGTGTGAATTCAGTGAGATACCTGCTTTAGATGGATGCTGCCAGCCTGTTTAGCATACCTCACAATCCCAGGCATCTGCTGAGCCCATTGCAGCCTTCAATTTACCTTGACCTTATTTTATTTAACTTAACCCTGCACTTTTGACTTATTTCATTTAATTTACTTCAGGGCTGCATAGTACCCTATGGGCACCAAATCAAGGGGCGAATTCTAACGCATCTAGCACTACTGATTAAATTGTTACTAGAGATATAATAACACTACTACCCATGCATTAGAGAGAATGGGATGGGTGAAAATGCACTGCCACTCTAGGCCAATCTGAGTACCAGTCAAACATTCCTATCTGGCCCAGATGCAACCAGCTAATATCATTCTCTCCACTTAATGGGGTGGGACAAGGCTCAAAGGGAAAGAGGAGGTTGCACAGAGGAGTCAGCCTTATATAGGCTATCACTGCCATGCAGCCAGGACCAGATTGGTGCGACTTTTTAGTGCCCGATATCCAAATGGGGAAGGCAAAGCAGCCCTGCCCACAACTCCATGCAGAGCAGAGCACCTATTTGTTATATAAATTTCAGTTGAGGGTGGAACAGAAAGATATCAGAGCAGTCACTGGGTTAGCGACTGAAAAAGTAGAACAAGAAGAAAAACTGAGGAAGTGTGATAATTGTAAGAAGAATACATATTAAGAAGAACACACATATTTCAGTATAAACCCTCACGGATTACAGTCCATTTCTCAGATGTATAAGGTGTCCCCACCACCACCACCACAACATTCAGAATTACCCCTGCTACACCAGCAGCCTATTTTTGTAATAATAGAGGGTCTGATAGGAAAATAATGGCTTACAAGTCTTTAAATAATGCTATGAGCTCAAACAGGGACTGAGTCCCGAGTTCTCCTGTGGGAACCTCCAAGTTAGTCTGCAGCTTTAGCAGAAAGAGAAAAGCATAACACCCAATCTGAAAGTGTATTCCATAGACAACTATGTGTATCTTGTAATACAAGTTCTTACACATTTCCACATAAGACAATTGTCTGTGTGAAGAAAGGTCTTACTCAACTTGCAAGACCCAAAGACAGAAATACTAATTATTGGAAGGGAAAAAAATTCAAAGCAAATGGGGCTTGCAAAATGACCTTAAGGGCAAAATCTAATGATCCAACTATCAAAAGTTTTGATCGGTAAATAATGGTGCCATGTTCATTCCCTCTAGGCTCCATTATTGGCTTGTCAAAAAGACATGGTTTGGCGGCTTGGCAAGAAAGAGGGAGAGAGAGAAAGACAGTTGCAGCTTATCTTAATGTGAACCTGTAATGTTTTCCACTCCCACACTTAAGGTGTTTTTATGGAGAAGTGGAAGCCAAATAGGGGAGACCCATCTGTGAACTCAAGACACCTGTGCTCTTGGGATATCTCTTGCCATTTAACCAAGTGACAGCTTCTTACATTCTGCTTCAGAATGCACTGAAAGAAATAAAAAGGGGGCACCATGTGGCCATTACAAAATAAAAATACAAGAATAGGCTATAGGTGATACCTTTATAGGCCACTAATAAAATAACAGAAAAACATAGCAAGCTTTTGAAGGCAATACCCTCTTTTTCAAAGCTGGTGTTTGGACTTTTGGTACATGCTTTGAAAAAGAGGATATTGCCCTCAAAGCTTGCTATGATTTTTTTGTGTTATTTTATTTGAGGCCTATAAAGGTATCACCTATAGCAGGCATGTCATAAGTTTGGCCCTCCAGATGTTTTGGACTGCAACTCCCATAGTCCTTTGCCACTGACAGGGTAAGTTTAGAATTCTGGAAGTTGCGGTCCAAAACATCAGGAGGGCTGCACTTTGGACATGCCTGACCTATAGCCTAGTGTTGCATTTGAAAGGAATAAGAAGCTGATACTTTTTTCTCTTTTTTTCACCATAGGTAACCCACAGATTTAACTGGATTGTGGAAATTGTACATCCCTCATCACTGGAGAGGGTTTATGTGGAAGACAATCCTACTAAACATGGACATTTACAGAAGATTTTCAGTTGAGTCTATAGAGCCATCTGTCTTGCACCCTATAATGCAGGGGTCCTCAACCTAAGGCCCCGGGGCTGGATGTGGCCCCCCAAGGTCCTGAATCCAGCCCCTGGGATCAATTGCAACCCCCCCCACCTGCCCCCTGTTTTGTGAGCAAGCCAGCCTCTGCAGCTGCTTTTGGACTGTGATCCGGCCCCCAGTGGTGTCTGGGTGGTGGTGGACCGGCCCGCTGTTTGAAAACTTTGAGGACCCCTGCTATAATGTAACAACTGTGGACAGTTAGGTCTATTTCAATTCATGTTGACCCTTCCCAAAGTTCACCAAGTATAGAGTATTAGATGTGGTTTACCATTCCCTTCTTCTGGGGGTACTCTGGGATGGTGTTGCTTGTCCAAGATCACACAGGCTGGCTTTTCTCCTTCAGGATACAGTGGCTAATTGAAGTCTTGAGTCTTAGCGTTCATCTACAGTTGCATTTGCCTCGCAACAAGGTCCATTCTATATAGATTTGATTTAAAATCTCATAACTGCCAATCACTATTTGAAATGCTGTTTGCATTCCCAGCCGGGAGTCAGACAGCAAGAACAGCTGTTGTGTAAGGATATTTGCCTGGGGGTTTGTCCCCTTAAAAAATGGCACAGGAGAGACAATCCCAGCCAAAGGCCATCCTTTACCTCCCTGGCACCTGACTTTACAATAGGAACAGGGAGCATTCTGGTGGGGATTTTCTTCTCCTCCTGCCACATAATCATCCTCTAGGCCTCCCCTTTATGCCATTTCAATCTCTCTCACACATGTACACACACTCCTTTGCCCTGAGGAGCCTGGGAAAGGGCTTGGCTTCCTTTCTCCTTTGCTCTGAGGGGGTGGAGGATTCTTGGCAGCTGAAGCTTGCAAAGGGGATGAGGTTCCACCCTCAGCTCCCATTACCCTCCATTGCCATGGTTACTAACCTGTCATCCCTATGTGGCCCCAGCACACTTAGAGAAGCTTCCAAAAACACTTCATGGGCAGAAACACTCCAGGATGCAGCAGACCAGCTTTAATGCCCATCATCACTGCTATCTGCTAATTGTGTCTTCCCCTTTTCTCCACCGCAGAGACCAGCAGAACAAACCTTAAAGTGACAGAAGCAGCAAAGCTTTCTACAAGTAACTTTGACAGCAGACTTTTTATCTCCTAAGGTTGATACTTCATGTCCATCTCATTGCTGTTTGCGGTCCCGCTTGGGACCGGTACAAAGTAATCTAACTGCACATCCATTGTGGGACGAGGGGAGTTCGTCCCAACCATGCCCCCTGAACTGTGATTTAAGCGGGATGAGAGAGTCCCCTCCCTGGCCTCAGGAATCTGTTCATCACACTTCTCGTTTGATACAGAGTCCATGAGGTCAGTCTCCTCCCGCAATGTGCCATTCTCCATCTAGTGGCAGGAGTGCGAAGTGCCATTCGCCAGTACATTCCTTATGGAGTCAGCAACACAGTGCAGAGAGATTAAAAGACAAATGCCTCAAACTCAGCTCCGTAACACATTGATAGCAAGGCTTTGGAGAATCGAAACATCAAAAATTGGAAGGTCAGGCCAAAAAAAAAAAATGGAGAACAAAGGCATGGAATTTCACATCTCATCACGGAACGAGGATGTGCAGTAACAGTCATGCCGGTATCATCCATCACGCTCATGCGTACACGGAAACAGGGACAGAACCACAAGAAGACCACGTGACATGACCGACATCAACATGAGATGGACATGAAGTAACCGTCTAAGTCTGTCTCTCCCATTTTCCTTCTTGCTGTCTCTCTCATCACATCCATAGGTTATACAAAGGCTCAGTTTGCAGTGACATAGGGAGTACATATGAATGAAATAAATCAAGTTTCACATATATGTGAATTTAAACGGCACTCTAGCAGAATAGCATTTTAGGTCACTTTCCAACTATAAAACACACTTCCATGGCAAAGTAATCTGGGCTTGTGCCTAGAGACAAACCTTGTTTAAACTGTTTTTTAAAAAAGTAGAAAGTGGTACAATAGCATTTCTTATTTGTGGAATTAGGTCCCTAGTTATGCAGACAAGTCCTGCAACTTATGAATCCATCCAATACAAAGCTGAAAAACAAAAATGAAATTCATGTAGAAGAGTCGCTATATTTCAGTTTTCCAAATCTGGGTAGCCTAATTTGCATATTAGGAAAATGTGCACAGTATACAATGTTATATAAAATGCAAATTAAGAATATCAATTATTGCTTTGTTTTTAAACCACCATCTTTCCACTTTGCCATCATTTATATAGTAAACATTGATTAGAGAGCTAATGCAGTGTGGTATAAACCTCCAATGACTCTCCTATCTTTCCTACACAGTTGAGGGAAGATTGGGTTTCAGACATATGAGTTATACATTCACAAATTGCCCCCCCACTGGGAAATTGTCCTGAGTTTTCCCCAAACTTGGAGGAGTTGTAGAGGATTCAGGGGAAACTTCTCTGTGAGTATGGTGCCTCTAGGTACCTGGGAAACTTTCCTGAGGATCCTTTTTTTGGTGTGCATAACTCTGAAACCAGAAATTTAATATTCCCCAATCACAGAGGGATTGTGGAGAAAAATCAGTGGAAGCTTCCTGGACATTTGGTGTCTCCATGGGCGCTTTTACACAACCTCTAAAATCCGCTGGCAACTTAAATTCAGACCAGAGATCGTGGGGGTTTGTTCTTCCTGTGTTCCCACCCTTATGCACTCCATTGCTCCTGTCTGCGTGAAGGGAGGGAGAAAAAAAGGGAGAAAAGAATGCAGGCTCACCTCCGCTCACCTCCGTCTGCCAGTCGGAGCAGCCCCGTAAGGAGCCCAGGCTGTTAAAGGGGTGGCAGGGACAAAAAACAAACAGAAGGCGAGGAGAGCCAGCACCCACAGCTTTATAATCCACATCAGATTTTTTTTTTTACCTCTGGAGACCAGGTACTTCTAAAATGCACTGGGGTGCGCTTAGGTGGGTGTGGTCATATTTGTTTTTTTAAAGTCTGCAGCTGGTGGGAAAACAATTTTAAGCTCCGCATCTGGGAGCCCTTTGCCTCAGATTTTAGGGGTCATGTAAAAGCAGCCTAAGTTCCTTGTGGGCCACTTTACAGCACAATGAACTGACAAATCAAAAATAGCTAAAAATTCAGCAATTTGTATTTGTTGTGAGCATCAACTCGTATGAATATGAATCGATGAATCAGGTAATTTTGAATGAATTTTGGAATTCTTTTTTAAATCCATGTGCATCTCTAGTGGGGATATACAGGAAAGGAAGAACCATGTAATGCTGGCATAGACATGATTGACATCATGTATGGGTCAATAATGACAACAATAACAATAACATTTTTATTACTTGCCACATAGCCACATAAAAAGTTTTTCCTTCCCATACTACCATCCCTTCCATCAGCTATAGTCCATTACCTCTACAAAATAATATAACAGAATGTTGTCCTCTTTGAAAAGAACAAATAGAATTATCTTAAATGGTGAGGCATATACCTGGGGATGTTCTACAAGTGGATAGGCATGACTTGTGTGACATGGTGACTGATATGGTCACATCATACTATTGTTTGGGTTTTCTTGTATTTTAAGCAGATTGCTGACAGTGTAAATGCTTTCATGCATCATAGTGGAAATGATGTCAGGATACAACATGTTCTAGAAATCTGTGCTGCCCTAGAATTGTTTTAGTTCATGTGTCTGTGAAATACCTAAGCAGTCTGCCAAGAGTTCCTGTGATTCAAACTAGGAGATGTCTGGTCTTTGCCCTTATATCATTCTTCATGATGAATCATTCTACACTGTATACCATGTAGGAAAAAAATGCCAGGATTGTTCCCCCAGATTCTACTGTGTATGTCTGCATACACAAAACCTACTAGTTATTTTTACTAATTTTGTTTCAAATACAGGTGAGACCCCAATTGCTGCCTAATCACAGTCAGTTTTCCTGTAACTTTCTAGCCATTTGCCCCAGTTAATGCAATCCTACAGCTTGCCAGTTTCCCACCAGCCTATGTCCTCTTTCTTTTCAGATTTGATCCTGTTGATTCAGTGCCCAAACATCATTTATTTCCATTAAACCTCAACTCTAACATGTACACCAAAACACTGTACTGGACATTTTACAGCAAAGTGTTGTTTGGTGTCTGCTAGCTTTTTTTAGTTTCCCTTGTTTAAATGTTTTACATTTCATTCCTGTGTCCCTGTTTTCTATTTAAGATGGGGATTAATGATTATACATGAGGGGAAATGCTCATTTAACCGTGCTCACTTCCCTAAAATATAGCATCAGTTTTGGAGCTCTTGAGAGAAACTGGAAATCAGAAGTGATTTCAGTGCACCAAAATTTGCTTTAAAGGTTTTTTGGTTTGCTTTGCTTTGGTTCATTAGTTTTGATGAACCAAAATTGATTCAAACAAATGAACCACCCATTTTAAATAAACTTCCTGGGTTCATTTTGGGGCTCGTGCCCATCTCTGTTTGGGATAACACATGCAATTGCACACATGAAGACATGCAGTGAAAAGCATAAAAATATTGTCAGAAGTGAATTGCACTTATATGTATCTAGGGATATCAATCAAATATAGGTCATGGGCCATAGACACCCCCCCCATTTCTATAGACACCACTGCAGATTTATTTTATGCCTGCACTGCTGACTAATTTGTGCTTCCAACAACAGGGAGCAAAGAAACAAACAAAAACCACATTCCGTTCTGTTCCATCTCAGACAATCAGGCTGTCTGCCAGAATAGCCTCTGGCTGAATAATGTACTACATAGATCTTTGTGGTAGCCATCAAGCTTTACTAATAATGGCAATACTGATGACAAATGTGAAGTTGCCACTAAGGTGTGGTAGGCATGTGGCCCCCAGAGGAATCTGGGTTTTTTATGTGTCTCATGCCATGGATGAAATTTGTCCATAGAAAAGGCTTCAGCTATTGTCATTGTAAGCAGGATCTCTGTCTGTCTCCAGTGAGACATGTGTCCTGGTCCCATGTCCCCTGGTAGACTTCAGGGAGACACCAGCAACAGGTGCCAAGAGTAAAAGGGGAGCCATAGGAGGGGAAAAGGAGGCAAAGTCCAGTTGAACTGTACCTGGGAAGAGGAGTAGAAGAAAGGTTGAATTTTCAGGACCCAAGTTTAAAGGTGAAGGAAAAGGGGAAAGATGAGGGAGGTAGAGGTCGGACATGTTGTCTTTATCCATTTCTGAGGGAGGAAAGTGAGCAGATTTGGTGAAGGAACAAGTGTACATCTTCTGTTCTCTTGGAGTGACAAGCCACTGGAAGTCCGGACCTCATGGACTGGGGAATAGGTCCTATTGTGACCTAAGGGTATGGAGAGCTGCACTTCAGCTCACCAGGTATAATGTCTCCCTGGAGATCCAGTTAACCACAGGGCAACCAGGCCCCATGCTATCCCAGAAAGCGTACTGATAGAAGAAGTGGCAGGAGTGCCTTTGGCAGGACGTCTGAAAGCAAGGTGAACCCAAGGAACTTGGAAGCCTGCAATGACCCACATTTCTTCTTAAAGGGCATCAACTGGCTTGTGTCAGTGTAAAACACTAGACCCCAGATGTAGACTATTGATTGCACCAGCCCAGTGACAGGAACTCAGCCGCCAATGAGGACTGAAAGCAGCAGAGACCTAGTGAAGTTATCTACACCACCCATGGAACATCAGGAAGAGGGGGGGTTTGTTTAGTCTAGGTTTGGGCCATACAATAAAACAGCAAATTGTAATTTTTCCAAATATATGCATTTTGCAAAATTGCACAGAAGTGAATCTTAAAGATGAGCAAAATCTTTTGTAAGACTGACCAAAAACAGCTATTAGGTAGCAAGGACATTTCAGGTATGCTTTCACATCTACCACACAAGGAAGCAAGTGAGGCTTAACATCTACATCCCTTTTCTTAGTAATGTCAACGGTGGCTTCTAATAGTAAAACTCTACAATTTCCTTTCAAATGGAAAGATGTTTGCTTTTTCGGCAGATGCTCTTGATGCAGGGTTGTCCCCAATGCATGAAGTGCAGGAGGGGTGTTGCCCTGAAACACAATGCCATATGTGCTCTGCCATGTACAATCACACCAGAAACAGATGCTGCTAAACGTTGCTCATCATTCATTCATCAGGCAAGCATGCTGTACAAGCCCATGGTTTTTACTTATTCAAAGCCTACTACTATGAACTGGGATTCAAAGCTCTGCATGGGCACAGTCTTATAGGGAGTAACAGGCAGGGTAACAGCTTAGGCCAGCAGCTTTCTTTCTGGTCTAATTATGTCAGCACTTTCCTTAACTCTTGGATGCCAAATACAATTGCTTTCTGGATCTTATAAATATGCCAAGAGGCTGGTGATTGTCTTTCTTCTTCCCTGCCTGGAGTTCCCTTGACTCTTTTTTTCTACATGTGAATCTGCTGAACGAAGTTTTCTCTTTCTTTTGCTTTGTCAATGAAAGCTGGTGCCAACTTTTCATGGAGGATGTTGTCTACAACTTGAGCTACTACTGTTTGAAAGTCCAGGGTGGCATTTAAAACAGGTGTGTTACCAGTGCAAAAGTGGCCTGGGCAGACTGCATTCATTTGACACTGGATTGTAGATTCAGGGTCTCTGAAAAATGCAGTTTGTAAGTTTGGAGAAGTCATGGGACAGCAAGGATAGGAGAATAGTCTGATAGACAGTGGATGAGCCATGGTTCAAGACAAAATTAGTCTACACCCAGGTTATGTTTGGCTTTCCTTGGATGGGCTAAGACTGCTCTGTTTGAGATAGTAAGTATTCCAAATGCCCTGTATGAACATTGCCTCCACCACTGTTGCTGACAAGATCTTCATTCATTTTTTAAAAATACCTATGTGAGTATACATTTGACAGGTACAGTGTTTATTGGCTGAATCAAGTTTACCTAGTGCTTTGTAGGCATTTGACGTACAGTGGTACCTCGGATAATGATGGTAATTCATTCTCCGAGGTTAGTCATTATCCTTAACACGTCATTATCCAAAACACGGTTTCCCATAGGAATGAATGGGAAACTGTTTAAATCCGTTCCGGAGCCTAGGAAAAAGGCACAGACACCTGGTTTTTTGCTCAAAACTCTTTATGAAGTGCACTTTAAAGGTACAGATGCAATGCCACCTGGGATAACTCTTTTTTACTGATGCATTCTGTAAATTCGTTATCTGAGGCAGTCCATGAGGAAAATTCGTTATCCAAGGCAGCCCATAGGAAAATGTGTTATCCAAGGCAGCCCATAGAGAAAATGTGTTATCCAAGGCAGACCTATACCAAGAAATTGTGATTTGTTATCCGAGGTAGCCCATAGGGAAAATTCATTATCAGAAGCAGTCCTATACCTGGAAATTTGCAGTCATTATCCAAAAAAATTCATTATCCGGGTCAGTCATTATCCGAGGTACCACTGTATTTGCATCCTTCTTGATCCACTTTTGAAACATGCACATTGTTTTGGTCATTCCCCAGATGTCTCCATTATGCAATGATTCTACAGCTATTTTCAGGGTTTATTTTGCAGACATGATTTAGAGGGAACGAGAAAGCCATCAAATAATAAAGAAATTAAATAAGTTCCCTTCAATGAAACCTAAGAGAATGGGGACAGATGTTTGAAAGCTGTCCCTCATTCTAGTGCCACGACCTCCTACCAGATGCAAGGTAACCAGTTCAATCGACCCTCCTCTCTATCCTTGGTGCTGCTGAATGCCAGGTCTTCCTCAAATGAGTCCCAACCTATCCAGGACCTAATCCTGGATGAAAAAGCAGACCTGGCTTGTATCACAGAAACCTGGGTGGGTGCTGAGGGAGGACCAACCCTCTCCCTGATTTGCTCCATATTTGTATTCCCATTTTAGCTGCTTGCATACTGCCTGAATAATGCTAAAGAGTCAAAGCCACAGAGAGTTCATGACTGGAGCAAAAGGACACCCTATCTCCAAAATTCTGTGGGAAAGTACCTTTCTCCATTAACCCCCTTCAAAGCTGAGTCACAACTTATTCAGAAATTGAGATATTGGCTGGAATTCAATAGTAAGTCTCAGCTAGAGAATAGGTCAATTGAGTCTGTGCAGGTTTTGTGAGTCAACATCTTAGTGAAGGACTTCATCCATTACACAGAATATATTGTATGATTATATCTGCCTACACAGCAGTCTAAATAGTTTCAACCCTACTGTATACACCTCGGGTTGAAAAAAACTTTTCTGAAATCTTCTCCATTAAATCTATGAACCCACAGAATCCACAAGAAAACAAAATGTTCACTATCCCCAAATATTTGACATACTTCTTCATAAACCCTGTGTGAAGTGTTACCTTTCCCATCCAAGATAAGTTTTTTAACTTTCCCAATAATACTTGCACATCTAGTCAAAAATTTTCAACTAACCTTTCTCAGATATTTTAAATATTTATAAAGATTCCAAAAAAAAAAAAAATAGATCAGCCAATGGCAAGATGAAAGGGTAGCAATCTTATAGAAAGAGAACAGGAAAGAGATAGCTGAGTAAGTTCACAACTCAGTGTGAACTTTCTTTCTTTCTTTCCTTCCTTCCTTCCTTCCTTCCTTTCCTTCCTTCCTTCCTTCTTTGAGCCTTTGTACACGACCCCTAAACTTCGCAGCAAATGGCTGCCAGCTGCGGAGCTTACAATTGTTTTCCCACCAGCTCCGGAGTTTGCAGGAAATTAAGTGCGACCACGCCCACCTAAGCGTGTCCCAGCACACTTTTCTTGTACCTGCTCTAGGAGGGTGAAAATCCCCAGGTCCGGATTTAATCTGGTGAGTGCGGGGCTCTCCTCCCTTCTGTTTGTTTTTTCCCTCCCGCCCCTTTAAGAGAAGGGGCGGGAGGCAAAAAAAAAAAAAAAACAGAAGAGAAGGAATCAGGACGATGGGGCTTCGACCAGCTTCGGAGGTGAGCCTGCATTTTTCCTCTCTTTTTTCCTCCCTCCGCTCACGCAGACAAGAGCAAGGAAGTGCGGAGGGGTGGGGACACAGAAAGAGCAACGAACCCCCAAGATCCCTGGTCCAAATTTATGTGGCCAGCGGATCTTAGGGGTCATGTGAAAAGGCCCTGTATTTATTTATTTATTTATTTATTTATTTATTTATTTATTTATTTATTTTTCTTTCTTTCTTTCTTTCTTTCTTTCTTTCTTTCTTTCTTTCTTTCTTTCTTTCTTTCTTTCTTTCTTTCTTTCTTTCTGTACTCCTTAATGATTGCTGGTGCCACCTCTTGATACTTTTCCATCTGATTAGGTCTGGGTTTTACTGGCCATGATGAGTTACCACTAGAGATGGGCACGACCAGGAAAAATTATGTTTTGAGTTGTCGTGTGTCGGAGCCGGCCCGTTTCCGCTCGTTTCCATTTGTCGCGAAATTTTTCAAATTTTTTTTGTTTTGTTTGTCATTTTTTGTCTGTCGTTAGTACTGGTTTTGGGGGTAGCGGGCTCCTGGAGGCACCTCTCTGGGGTGGGTGCCTCCTCTGGCCAGCTATGAAGGGAAAGCGGGCTCCTGGAGGCACCTCTCTGGGGTGGGTGCCTCCTCTGGCCCGCCATGAAGGGAAAGCGGGCTCCTGGAGGCACCTCTCTGGGGTGGGTGCCTCCTCTGGCCCGCCATGAAGGGAAAGTGGGCTCCTAGAGGCACCTCTCTGGGGTGGGTGCCTCCTCTGGCCCGCTACAAAAGGGTATGTATAGCCAATTGGATATGCATACCAAGTTGAAGTGGCAGGCAGAGGCACCTCTCTTTCGGGTGCCTCTGTGACTCACTGCCTGGCATACGGTGCACATGGGCTGGGGATGGGGAGGAGGAACAAAGTGAGAGAGGACCCCTATGGGCGCCCTCTGGCTCACTAAGAAGGGAAGTGTACTTGCTGTAGTGCAATGCGAGTACACAGATCTGGCTTAGGGTTAGGGTTAGCGCAAGGGTTAGGGTTAGGGTTACAGGTAAGGTTAGGGTGAGTTACTGGGGTGCACCTCTGGGTGCCTCTCTGACCCACTAAGAAGGACAGTGTACTGGTGTATGGGTTAGGGTTAGGGTTAGGGTTCGGGTTCGGGTTCGGGCTAGGGTTAGTGGGCTTTTTATGCCCAACTGGCACATCCCAGAAGTCTCTGTCAAAACCTGGCCAAGTGGCCATGCAATTGGTGGAATGGCTCCAAAATTTTGCATGGTCCACTCCCATGGCCAGCCCATCATTGCGCAGGTGTAAAAATAAAAATAAAAATAAAATAAAATAAAATAAATGGAGATGTTTTGTTGCAAGAAAAACCCACTGCTGCTACTGTAAAAATTTAGGCAGTTTTAAAATAGCTATTTTCGCATGCTTCTGTGGTGCTTTGGTGTGTTTTTGGACCACAATTTCAAAATAAATATTGCGGTTGCCCCATTTTGGATCCCCCGCCCTCACCGCATGGCATGGCGAGTTGGCGAGACGACGAGGATGCACCCCACCAGAGCAGCCCAGGACAGGAGAGGGGGGAGGCCGGGGACCCCCCCCAGAAACCACCCCTCTGGTAGGTGCCCTCACTCAGGCAGGCATATTTTCACCTGCTTTTTTGGCCGGGAATCGGGTTTTTTTAAAAAAAAAATTAAACTTTTTTTCTGTGCCGCTTGCGCTTGGCATCGCGCGATCACCGTGCGATGCCAGGAACGACAACGACAAATCAGACCCAATTTTTCTTTTTTCGGTTCGAGTTCGAGTTCTGGCTGAGTAATTGTCATTACCGTTTCCGTTGCGTAACGGAAACGAGGAACGGAAACGGAAATGAGAATTTCGCCAAGTCGTGCCCATGTCTAGTTACCACAACAATCCATTACAGACACTAACTAGCATCCTTCATTAGATTAAATTAAGGGGGGGGAGAGAATGCTTCAAAGCAGTTTATCTAATTTCATTTCAATTCAATGTATTTTTTTAAATGCTTGTTCTCCCTTAACAAAGCTCTCATGCTTTTAAAAAAGAATCCTCTTCATTTTTCCTCTCTCTGGATGTTTAATTTGCTATGCAAATAAGACAAGGTGAAGGTCATGTGCAATGACACTGAAATTTTAAGTTATATTTACACTTTTCCCATCACTACAATACCTGAATTCAATTATTATCCTTAAGAATCCAGAGTACTTTTAGAAGGACATCAAATTTCAGCACAGACCAAGATCTAAGCCCATTTGGGCAGATTTTGAGATTAAGACATGGGAGTATACATGTCAAGTTGTGCTTCTGCTCATCTGTCTTTCAGAACTCTAATTTTTCTAGAATAGTAGAGCTGAGAAGGTATTGCAGAGGGGTTTTTAAGAGGAAGTGTGAGAAAATAACGCCTAGTAACCTCCTATGCTCTGGCAACTATCTGGATCCCAACATGACTTACCACATTACTGTAGATCATTGTCTTATTTTCAAACCAATAGCCTGCACTCCTTAATGCTGCACTTGAAATGGAAGTAGTTTATAAGTAAGAATAGAAACTCATGAAGGCCAAAGAAACTGTAAGAAAGATTACAGGCTTCCATCTTTTCTTAACAACTTGAGATTGCAGCCAAAGGTTGAAATTTAGAAGGAGATCATCACTTTATGAGGCCTCGTAATAGTAATTTGGTGTGCAAGGGAAATTGCTAAGACAGATGGGCAGGTGAGAGGGTATCATGTTATGTTGTCCCTTGATCCACAAATTCTCTTTTTTTAAATACTATAGCAGGCAATTTTAACCTGTCTTTCAGTCACACAGGTTCTGAGACTAGAGTCAAATGCTGCAACACCTGAAGTCCTGGATTGAAAAAAACACTAGTTGGGCTGCAAAGAATGCTCTTAGGTAAAAAAAAAAAAGGGGGGGACTTCTACTAGCAGCCCCCATTGTGCTGCGCATGAACCTTGGATGGGGCTTTGGTAGCTGTGGCAGAAAACTATCCACACTCCACACAATGCCAAAGAGGCTACTCAAAACAACATGCCCACAGCCACGCTTTCTGTGTCCTTTGTTGTTGTTTTTTCCATTTACTCTCATTGTGGTGTGCTCCATGCTGTGTCTGACATTGAACTGTCATCAGGTTTTAACTGTTGATTCACAACACTAGACTTGTCTACCTCTTAATCAGAACTTTCTCTGTCCTGACAGTCCTGTTTTTGTTCCCTAGAATGTGACTTCAGATATTCTTTAGCTAATCTTATCTGTCTGCTGTCTCTGTGTGGCTTTATTAGCATTGACTTTGAACTGCTTCATCTTGCCACTGAAGGTTGAAGTCCTGTTCTGTCTACAAAATCCCCAAGAAAGGTGATAATTATGTAATTAACCTATTATGCAGCTAATGTATTGCATAGACACATGGATAGAAAGGTAGCAAAATAGGTCAGTCCTTTCATAGACATGCTAAAATATGTGCAGAACAATGTTTTCCATAGTTGCTCTTCATCAGTACCATAGTATGTGGCGCATGCTATTCTTAGAATGTAAATATGTATATTGGATTGTAACCTTCAAAGTACAGACCTGGGAATTCAGGTTGGCTCATATTCAGCATTTGATCTACACTACAACAATTCCAAGTTTCTTCTGGCATGTAGTATTACTGAGCCAATATCCCACATTGTATAACTCTGCATTTGCTTTTCCCCTCTAGGCACAGAACTTTGCACTTTTCCCTGTTAAACTTCATTCTCTTGTTTTCAACCCAGTGCTTAAACAAAACAAAATCTTTTTGAATTTTACTTCTATCTTCCAGGGCATGTAGCTATTCCACCCAAATTTGAGTCATCCACAAACCTGATAAAACCATTAATTTCACCTCATGCAAGTTATGACTAAAAATGCTGAAGAGCACCAGATCCAGACATGAGCCTTGTGTTACCACTAGTTGCACCTCCCAGTTTGATATGCACTCCTTGAGTATGACTCTGTAACAACTGTGCATCAACTGTGCTAACCAGGACATCATGACGCAATATGTCAAAATCTAAAGTTGATGTCAAGATATATTACATCTACACAGCATTCCCACTGTCTACTCTAGAGATTATTTCACAAAGAAATATCTATGTCTATATACTGTACATAGAATATAAGGTCATCTCATGAGATCTTTGTTGTTGAGAAAATACATGCATAGAAAGAGGGGGATGAGTAGTTTTGAGAAACAGATGAATAGACTTGTCATAGCACTAATTGGCTATGAACCCACAATTGCAAATTTTATGCATTAAAGAAAGGTGTGAGTCTTCTGTCTGAGACATGCATTCAACAGCTAATCGCTCGGCTACTGAGACAGAGGAGATAATCAGAGGTTGTATTTTGAAACTGTAAAACTTACCCTGTTCTCCAAATAGAGTTTAGTACTTTAAACAGTCATTAATTGTCAGCAATTAGAAACAATTAAACCCAATTCCATTATATTTGGGTGAATTTATGTTTTTCTCAACATTGTGTATCCACTGGAAGGTCTTTCTAACTAGCTCATTGCTTTGAACATTAACTCAGGTTTGACTCAGATTAGCTGGAGACAGACAGAAACATTTCTGTTTATATTTGACTTTAACATTCAGCATTTGAATAAATAAAGAGGCATGCAACTCGCACCACAAAATGAAGATGTTTTATAGGGATAGAATAAATATGAAAATGCAAATTGTGCTTTTTACAGATCCTATATTCTGGAACTGGCAAAGACACTTTGAGATGGGCCAAGCCCTCTTCAAATTCAAAACAAAAAGAACAACAAAATCCTCCTTCCTTCTCACTAAGAGCTTATACATTAGTCGGTGGTAGGGATCACAGCTGTCTGTGCATATTATATAAATGCTAGCCACTTTGCAACTGTTTATAAGCCTAAATATTTTATAAGAAAATATTGAACATTTAACTCATCTTGTGTTTCTGGAGCAACAACATAAACATCACATTCATTGGACAAAACCGGGAAACAGAATAAATGGTGGAGGTTATTTTATAAGATAGAAAAATTGCTTGTCTTGAGTTAGAATTAATCAGAGTTTTGTAGAGCAGGGTAGGGATTTTTATTTATTTTATTGCACTAAGTAGGGATTTAGCTAATTTTTAATCTGTTACCTTTGCAAAAGGTGTTTGGATGATCTTCAAATCCATTAGCTCACACATAGGTATCAGTAGCAAATTTCCCATTGGCTTTATTGGTCAGTATAGCATCTAATGGAATCTTATGGCTTTTAACTCCAAATCAGTAAAACTAGAGCACTTTGAGGTTTCTAAACCAATTTACAGCCAGATTATATGTCTTGCTGGACCAGTGAAACAGAGCTATTAGCTGATTAAAGAGCTTTCTGTTAACTGTCTCCCTGTTAATTGATGGGTTAATTAAACAATTTCGTAACATTAATTTACAAACTGTAGAATTCACTGGTGCACATACGTAATGTTAGCTAATAGGGTTGCTTTATAGGCCATGTGTATTGCTTTGTTGTGAAGCCCACAAATAACATTTTTCTTCACTCTCCACCCTCCCAGTTCCATATTTTATAACTCTTCCTAAATTCTCTGTATGCTGTGCTTCCCCTCCGCCTTATTCTTCATTTTTCAGGGGGGGGGGAGCAATGGAATGATCTGCTTATGTGTCATTACCTCAGCACTTGCCATTCTCTAGAGAGCAGTGCGTGGGATCGTGGCTCCTGGAGAATTTCAATAATCATTATTTTGGAGGAACTTGAACAGAAGTTGTAATTAATGAAATAATGTAAGAGTTTACAAACAAATGGGAGGAAAATCAAAACTGTCCTAAGTGCCCACTTCAAAACCTTTAGATTAAATAAAAGCCACTTGATAGTTATCAAATGTGAGATAAACTTGATGAATCTGAGATGCAGCTGAACCTTTTTTTTTCTTTATCAGTTTAAATGGCCATCTTTTAATTAATAATGAAAACCATAGGCCTATGATCCTAATCTACTCATATTCTTCAAAAAGGCATTTTAATTTAGAAGCCTCATTCTACTAGAAATGACTCGGGTCTCTTCTGGATGGGTTATTTCTGTCGCTTGGTGTTGAAAGAAATGGCTCACCATGGTTGGTATCCAGATTATTGTTTACTGAACTGGAAATGTCACACTACTAAGCTGCAAACCATAAGGTTTTTTGAGGGGACTTCCACTGCCTATAGCATTACTCATTGATTTTAGAGTATTTTTAACCCACCCTTCTCATTGGAAAATGACCCAAGATGGCTAACAGTAATGAGGGAGAATATAGAGTCCAGTACAATTAAAACATACAGCTTCGAGTTATGGATGCCCTGATTCATGGAAAATTAGACTTACGAATAGAAATCTGTGGGTATAGGAAAACTTCAACTTATGAAAAAAGTGTGGGTTTTTTGAGTTATGAAAAGGAAAAGGAAAGGAAATATTCCTTTTCAAAATAGCTCCTGCTTGTTTGCAATAACAACTCCAGTGCTGCAATTAGGAAGAAGGAGCCATTTTGAACAGGAAAGCTGAGATCCAGGGCTTCTTTTTTTAATGACCTTTTCAAACTGCCCATTTTGGATATATTTGGCACCATTTTGGGGACTTTTTTGAACTTTTGGGAGGATTTCTGAAGGAGTTGAAAAGTAGGGAGCTGAGCTTCTGTCATTTGCATGCCTGTTAATGTGACTTTTTCATTTGGGGGGATGATTTCCCACTTGGAATGGATTAATCAATTTCAAGTGCATTTCTATAGGAAACTCTGTTTTGACTTACAAAAATTTTGACTTAAGAAAATGCATTGGGAACCGATTAATTTTGAAACTAGAGGTACCACTGTATCCAAGTTTAAGATCAGGGAATTGAGGGTATCTTAGAGCATTAGGGGTGTAATGTGATCTCTGTAACCCACCCCAGTCAGCAATCTGACTGCTGCATTTTGGATCCATTGAAGTTTCCTGAGACTTCTCATTGGTAGTCCCACATAGAGAGCATTATAGTAGACTAGCCAGGATGTCACTAGGGCATGAGTCACTGTGGCCAGAGCTGGTTTCTCAAGAAATACGGAAGGTGTAACTTGTGTTCTAGCCTTAATTGTGCAAATGGGGTCCTGCCCACAGCCATGACCTGGACATCCGGGTGCAAGTATGAGACTAATAGCAGCCCCAAGATGTGCACCTCTTTTTTTTTTAAATTGGAAAGTGACCCAATCCAGTACAGGTTGCAGCTTATCCCTTGTTCTCCCTTTCAATTGATCAGAAGCATCTCTATCTTGTATGGGTTTAGTTTCATTTTCTTCATCCTTATCCAGTTCATTTCTGCAGCTAAACACT
Source organism: Phrynocephalus forsythii (assembly GCA_029282475.1). Taxonomy (NCBI): domain Eukaryota; kingdom Metazoa; phylum Chordata; class Lepidosauria; order Squamata; family Agamidae; genus Phrynocephalus; species Phrynocephalus forsythii. The sequence continues at coordinate 99,071,683 of JAPFRF010000005.1, forward strand.
CATCTCCAGGATCTGGAGCTAATGAAAGGTAGAGCTGGGTATCATTGGCATACTGGTGGCACTTAACCCCAAAAGTCCTGGTAATCTCCCCCGGTTGTTTCATATAGATGCTATATAACATAAGAGGTAGAACAGAATCCTGGGGGACTCCACAGGTCAGCGCCTATGGTGTTGAACATGAATCACCTAACTCCACTTTTTACATTCTTTCCTGCAGGCAGGACCTATTCCACTGATTCAACACAGACTTTCAAAAAAGTGAACTTTCAACATTAAAAAGTAACGGCGAAGTGAGAGCTGCCAAATGGAAATCTGAAAGCCTCCCAACACTGCAAACAGGATATGCCAAAAAAACCCAAACTTTGTCCCAGAACAAATTCATCAACCAACCAACCAGATCAAAACTGGAACACATGAAAAAAAAACTAGTGCAAACTGAGATAAGTTTGGATGGTAAGGGAATTTTGTTTCTGATCTGTGCCAGATGGAGGGGGGGCACTTAAGGGATATAGGTGCTCCATGAGGGAGCTCCACCATAAAGCTAGAAGATCTGAATATACTTACATGGGCTGGTCCAAGACATACTGTGGCTGAGGCAAAGGATACAATGCCCATTCATCCCCTGCACTCTTCATCAGCATTTGTTTGTTTATTTGTTCATTTCCCCTCTTTTCTTCTTAAAATTCTTACAAATTTAGTAAGATTAAATTATTCTCACTTAAAAAGATTTCCCTGGATGTGTGTGCCTCAGAAAATTCCAGACTTCTGTTAAATGTTTTCCTTCTCATGACCAATCACAAAACCAAGCCCTCTAAATGGAAGATGGGAGAAATTATGTGCTATGACTAACACATATTATTCAACACTTGAAGGAGTACCTCCTCTCAATGTGCTAAGTGTGATATCAGCTTTCTTTAGCTTGTATTGGTGCTTCATGATGTGTATGTGTGTGAGATGCACTATCAAGTAGGAAACACCTTCTAACAATGCTGATGGGTTTTCAAGCTACATATTTAAAGAGTTTTATTACTCCCACTTCCACAGGGAGTTTACATAGCCAAACATGATTTTCAGAATGCCAAGCTGTACAAACCTTTTCATCCAACTAAGGAATAAATATTTAAGAGGGAAAGCTGTGCTATTTTAAGCTTAAAACAGGTTTGATTTTATTTTCAGCAATATCTATTAAAGAAGCTTAGAAGTGGAATAGGCTGGATTTTGTAGTAGCAGTAGTATTTGTTGTTGTTGAGAATGATTAAGACATGCCTCCTCCCACTTGGTTAGGCTAAGTTAAGTTTTCATGCGCTCCTCACTGCCAGCCCTCCCCCCCCGTGAAAGTTTATTTGTCTGTTGGGTATTAAGAACTATGAAGAGCTTGGCATTTTGACTAGCTAGTCTGCGAACAAATCTAACCTGTCCCCATCCCTTTGGGATGAGAGTGAGGAAATATATTATTTTCGTATCACTTTCTCCCTAGACTACATTTATCATGCAACTTTCTATTGCTCCCACTTCCTAGAAATGAAATCTTTGCCTTTGTTTCTCTGTTTTAATCCCATGATGGAAATATGTATAATGATGATGATGATGATGATGATGATGATGATGATGATGATGATGATGATGATGATGATGATGATGATGATTCCTCTAGTTAAAGAGAATAGCATTATATATAAACCATTGACTTTTGCACTAATACAATGCAAAAGTTTGTCATTCACACTTTACAGGGATTCTTTCTAGATTTATTCACCACAATGCAACAGACCAGAACAACTCAGTAATTTTAAGGCCTTGGGAATAAAATGTAACAAGATGTTCAGCATTTGGGTTTGAGATAATTCAGCGCTATTTATTTCCTTATGCTGCTGATTATGGTGTAATCTGTTTCAGACATCAGTGTCCCTCCAAGCAAGGGTTTCTTAGAATTGACAACAAAAACATTGTTTTAAGCAGTTAAAGGATGGCTGTTTTATTTGATTTGAAGTGCAAAAACTCAATGGAAGATTAATTTCCATGCTTTCTGCACGCATCTCAGAAGTGGAGAATAACAAGCAATTCTGAAACTAAACTCCTATAGTATAAAGCCAGTAGGAACCAATGATTTAAGTAGTAAAATAAAGCCACCATTAACATACTTTAATAACAGAAATTTCCCCATGCATTGAAACCCACACATTAATTATGCTTTTTTAAAAAAAAGTTGCAAGGGGAAGCAGAAGTATCCTGCTCTTCTTTTGAAATTCCAAGGGAAAGAAGTGATATTTCTGAGTGTAATTTTATACATTCAAAGCCTGCCACCACCCTCCTCTCAAACGAAAAGTATGAGCACAATTTTGTTTTTAGTTTTGTTTTATGTGGGAATCTTGAAGTATACACTAACTGTGTTGCTGTGGAGTAGCTAGCAGAGGATATTCTGGTGCTCAGATGGCAGGCAAAATGTTGTTTATCTGGAATTTTTCAGTGCTATTAAAGTTCAGCAGGAATCAGGGCTAGTTGTTCTATTAAGCAAGGTGAAGTGGCTTCCTTAAACAACATGACAGGAAATGAGTTTTTGAGTTATTTAATTTATTCTGATTATGAAGATCCAACACATCCATCCTGATGGCGGCTCAGTGGACTAAGGCTCCAAAACTGTTGACTGCAAAGTTAGCAGCTTGGTGGTTTGAATCCTGGGTGCCACACAGCGGAGTGAGCTCCTGCTGATAATCCCAGCTCCTGCCAACCTAGCAGTTCGAATGCATGTAAGTGCAAGTAGATAAATAGCTACCACCGTAAAAAAGGAGGAAGGGTAAAATAGTGTTTCCTTGCAGCCATGCCGGCCATGTGGCCATGGACTTGCACAAAACTGGCTCTTCGGCTTGAATATGGAAATGAGCACTGCCCCTAGAGTTGGACACAATTAGCACACACGTGTGTGGGGGAGCCTTTACCTTTTTATATTAGAGATGGGCATGAAACAATTTTTGTTTCTTTTTTTTTTTACAGAATGAAACAAAAAACAAAATGCACTTTTTAAAAAAATGAAATACGAAATGGAAATTTCCATTTCATTCCATTTCATTTTCATTTATTATTTATTTTGACAAAAATGAAACAAAATGAAAAATGAAACTTAAAAAAAAAAACATTTCACACCAAATGAAACAAAACAAAAAAAAACCCTGAAAAATGAAACAAAATGCCATTTTGGCATGTTGTTCCCATCGCTAATGTATATGAAAACTATTCAGCAGATAAAAGAAGACAAATTGATTCATTCAGAAAATGGTATTATTAATACCTTGAACTGCCAGAAAGAGAAAGAAACAGTCAAATAAACAAGTAAAGATTAGGAGGTGAAGAACAACAGAAACCACATTAGTGAGCAGCATATAGCAAATTTATCAGTGTTGCACCAAACATCAAATTTATCACATATTCTCATGATGTAAATATGTGCAATCCTCTATATAGCCAATTAGTTCCATTGATTAATTGGAATTGGTATAAATGTTTCTATTGGTTTTATAATCTAATAGGACAGAAGTGCTGTCCTATTACATTGTTCGGACTCCTGCTTCTGTTGCTGCTTTCTTCCTTCCTTCTCTGCGTCATACACCTCCTCTTCTTTCTCCTTTAGTGAAGCCATCTCCAGCTCCATCAATTCCTCCTTAACCCCAGGCTTCTCCATCACCTGTGCCACTTCTGTTCCCACAGTGTTACATGTGGAGAGCAGAGTGAACTGATCTTTGCAGAGTCCATTATTATTTGTCTTTTACAGTTGTAAAAACTTCTCAAAGCAAGGCCTTTTTGTGGGCTCTCCAGGAAACTTACCCATGCCAAGAGACTTTGGGGCTTGTGGCAGATGAAATTCACCGTTCAAATAGTGGCATAATGTAGGACTACCTTTATACTTTGCTACCACAATAACAAAGGGAAAATGTCTTTTGCATGGAAGAAATATTCCTTTGGGTATCCTGCAGTTCCCAGTAAAGGATATGCAAACTATCAATTTTTATTTATGTATTTCATATGGTATAACAGAATGCAGCATTATTGCATAAGACTTTGAAAGGATAATATGAACATAAGAACACAAGAACATAAGAAGAGCCATACTGGATCAGGCCAAAGGCCCATCTAGTTCAGCTTCCTGTATCTCACAGTGGCCCCACTAAATGTGTCTAGGAGCACACGAGACTAGATATCTGTCTCCTGATACCACTCCCCTGCATCTGGTCCTTGAAGTACCCTGGTTTTAAACCTGGAGATTACACATCTCCATCATGGTTTGTAACCTGTGATGAACTTTTCCTCCAGGAATCTGTCCAATCCCCTTTTGAAGGCATCCAGGCCAGATGCCATCACCACATCATGTGGCAGGGAGTTCCACAGACTAACAATGTGCTGGGTGAAAAAATATTTTCTTTTGTCTGTTCTCACTCTCCCAGCCCTCAGGTCGAGTGTGTGTCCCCTAGTTCTGCTACTTGTGAGAGGGAGAAGAGCGTCCCTCTATCCACTTTACTCATGCTCTGCATTATTTTGTACATCTCAGTCATATCTGATCTAATGTTTTAGCTTTTATGAAATATACATAAAGGGTAAAACATTAGAAGAACAGATTCAATGAGATTTTAAAATGTGCAATATGAATAACAAATGCTTAATGAAATAAATAACGTGTGCACAGTTACCCGAGTGATTCAGCCTAAGTCCAGACATCTTAATCTCTTGCTCTCAAATCTGAAGTCCCCAGGTGTTCCTGGACTGCAACTCCTAGAAGACTTCATCACTACCTGTGGGGGCAAGGGCTTCTGGGAGTTGCAGTCCAAGAACAGCTGGAAACCCCAAGTTTGAGAACCACTGAAAAATTATTTAGCCATTGAATAGCAGTGCTCCCAAGATACAGCCATTCTTGCAGGGAGCCAGGAAATCTTCAGTGGGAGAATTCCATCACCACCAATGAATTAGCTCTCCCTGTATCTGCCTCAGTCATAAAAAATAAAGGCTTTCTCCTGATCCCACCACTCCCACTGAGGAAGACATAAGAGCCAGCCTTTTTGGTGGTTCTTTCCAGGCTATGGAACTCCTTTCCAAAGGGGCTAAGATGGTTCTTTCCTTGCTGCTTTCCTACGGGAAAGCCAAGACCTTTGTTTTGTTTAAACAGACCATTGGCTACAACTTGGCTATTGAACAAGAATCATTTGATGATGGGTACTGCACATTTTCTATATTTTATAGATCACACTTCCTGCTTGTTCTTTAATTATTTAATACTGACTTAGCTGTATAGTTGGTTTCACAAGTGAGTTTTGAAGTTTACTTTCCTACTGTACCTCCTGGGGAAGAGCCAACCTGTTTAGCCTTGGGCGAGCTGCACGGTCTCAGACCATTCCTAGAAAAAGAGAATGATAGTACTGGAAAGGGCCACCATAAGTCAGAATCCATTTGTTGTTATTAAGCAATACAAAATGAGAAGCTATCATATGGGGAAGGTATGTGAAATTTCGGTCAGGTGTGTCCAGTAAGTGGTGACTGCAATAGTGATTAGAGATGGGCATGACCAGAATTTTTTTTTCTTTGAGTTGTCGTTTTTCGGGACGGGTCCATTTCGGGTCGTTTCCGTTTTTCGCGAAATTTTTTAAAAATTGACGTTTTGTCGTTTCGCTTGTCGTTTGTCGTTTCTACCACGATTTAGCACGATTTGACTTCCCAGAGCATGGGGGCATCCTGCAATGACCCAGAGCAGGCGAAAAACACTTTAAACTGGGTGATGATTTGAATAATATATTTAATAAATATATCGTAGCATAAGACTGCATCCTATGCAATAAAGCAAACAAAGTGGGCAGAATGCAATATTCTTTTTTTTCTCTTGGTCAATGCTGAACCGGCCGGCCACCCTACTTGGTCTGGCTGCCTGTTATACTTTTTTGTTGTTTTGTTTTGAAGCTTTTATCCATCCCATCTCCCCTCCACCTCTCAGAGGCAGCAGGAGACACAGACATTCCGTTCCTCCCCAAATCTGGATGAGGGTCTACTCCTCTCAATGCCCCCCATCTCCAAGGTCCTGGCTTCACACTGTAAAGCCAAGCAATTAAGTCAATGCAACCCTGGTCATCTAGCGGTTAGAGTCTGATATTAGGGTTAGGGTTAGGGTTAGGGTTGGAATAGGTAGGGATTGGGCTCTGGGTTGCTCTTAAGGAAGACAGTGTGCTGGCGTACGGGCACACAGCTTGGATTAGGCAGAAGAACTCTAAGTTTTACACTGCAGCCCAGATCCCACTAGGCTATACAAGGAGGACTATGGGCGTCCATGTCCACACACAAGGCCAGAGTAAGGGCGTCCACAAGGCCAGAGTATGAGACCACACAGAGCCTGAGTACGGGAGGCCACAACGCCAGAGTACCTGAGGCCACAAGGCCAGAGTAAGGGCGCCAGCAAGGCCAGCATGGCAGATTTTTGCCTTATCATCACGGCTGTGTTAACAGTAAAATGTGTCCTTCTTAGTGGGTCACAGTGTCTTGCAGCCCAGAGGACAGAGTAGGGGAGCCCAAAAGGACTGACTCTGAGACCACAGGGCCCTGCGAAAGGGAGGCCACAAGGCCACAAAGTCCAAGCTGTGTGCTATTATCCCAGCACACTCCCAGTACGCAGGCAAAATGTCATTCTTAGTAAGACACAGTGTTTTGCAGCCCAGAGTGAAGAGTATCGGAGAACACATAGCCTGAGTCTGAGGCTACAGGGCTGAGAACCAGAGGCCACAGGTTTTCAGCCCTTCTTTGTGACTGTGAGTACTAGTACCACCATGAACCACACATGGCACTTTCTGACATACTCTTGCTGGTGGTGTGGTGACAGGACGTACGTAGTCGTACGCAAGTACAATTCCCTTCTCAGTGAGCCACAGTGTCTTGCAGCCCAGAGGAAATAGTGGCAGAGGCCACATAGCATGAGTGAATCTGAGTCTTAGTAGTAGTCAGTCACAGTTCCTACACCTCCAAGAACCAAGCCTGGAACTTTCAGGCAAATCTTCTATATGGTGACAGACAGAGTGCCACCAGCACGCAAGTACAATTCCCTCCTTAGTGAGCCACAGTGTCTTGCAGCCCAGAGGACAGAGTGGCGGGGGCCACATAGCCTGAGTCTGAGGCCACAGGGCCTGAGCAGGGGACGGTCATTGCCAGCTTGAGTTTGCCAAGGAGCTAGCTGACTGGCCCGAGTACGCCAGTAAGATGTCCTTCTTAGTGGGTCACAGTGTCGTGCAGCCCAGAGGACAGAGTGGCGGAGACCCAAAGGCCTGAGTCTTGATGCTGCCAAAAGGACAGCAAGGATGAGTTCTGTCTGACTCTTCCTTCCCATGTGCTGTTACGCTGGCAAGTAGCAAACTGCCAATAGGCAAGGGCAATTCCCTTCTTAATGAGTCACACAGACTCACAGATCCACCATGAACCCACCTGGGAAGTTCCTCCTGACAGGCTCTTCTATTTCTAAGAAACGGACAACACACTGTTATTGTGCAGTAAAGTATACACACAGCTGTGTGCTGGTTCTCTGTAAATTCCCACCCAGGCACGTCCAATCCTTCTTAGTGAGTCACAGTGTTCTGCAGCCCAGAGGACAGAGTGCGGAGGCCCATATGGATCCCCTGACAAACTCTTTTTAACCCTAACCCCCTTCCCAATATTCCTGATTGAGTTCCCAGCTCAGGTGATCATTCACCACCACCATGGCAGCTCTAAAGGAGACCAGACCCTGGACAAACCCAGAGTCCTTCTTAGTGGGTCACAGACCAGCCCAGAGGACAACGTAGGAGAGGCCAGAAGGCCAGACTAGAGGAGGTTGAATGAGAAGCAGCTGTAAGGCATGCTCAAAGCTGGGAGTCTGACAGGAAGGCAGGTTGGCAAAGGGGCGGGCAGGCAGGGAAGCAGGCAGTCCAGTTTACAGGTATGTAGGTTAGGCAGGCTTGCAGGATACCAGCCACCCAGGCTGGGGATTGGGAAGGCACAAAGCCAAAGTGCCAGAAGGAAGGATTGTTTCTGCCTTGTGAGGCAGTGTTTCTATCGCCAGATTCGCCACCCCAGGAGACCGGGTTTTGTCAACCAAGGAGAAAGAGTGGAAGCAGGAGATCTTGGCCATTTCTTTAAGGCTGTAAGGAAGGAGGACTAGGAGAGCTAGCCCCCTGCTACTCAGTCTTTGAGGTAGGTTGTTGTAAAGTGCTTTCTGACCACCTTGTAAGCAGATTGGCGCCTAAACCCCAGGGAAGGGAGGGAAGCACCAAGGAAGGCAGGTTTTAGGGTCTCACTCAGACCAGCCATGGCCAACGGGGAAACATTGGGCCAATACAGATTACAGATACAGACCCATTCAGATGACACTTTGAGAATGGTCCTTGCTGGTTTGGACCCAGGCAAGGGCTGCAAAAATTGGGCCAATACAGACCCCTCCAAATGACACTTTGAGAATGGTCCTTGCTGGTTTGGACCCAGGCAAGGGCTGCAAAAATTGGGCCAATACAGACCCTTGAAATTGTGGTGCTGGCTGAATACAGTCAGTCAGTCAGGCAGGCAGGCAGGCAGGCAAGGGCTGCAAAAATTGCATTTAGGCACCAGGCAGGTGTGAATCAGTCAGGGCCAGCCAGGCAGGTAGCAGGCATTTAGGCACTAGGCAGGCAGGCAGGCTTGCAGGGCAGACAGGCAGGCAGGCAGGCAGGCGGACCGGCATAAATGTTGCCCTGGTAGTTGATGTTAGGGCAAGGGAGGGCCGTTTAATGAACCCATGGCAGAACGACTTGGGACTTAGGTCTTGGAGTGTTGGGGTAATCCCAATGTGGAAAGGTTGAAGTGGATGAAAGTCAACCTTTCCACGGTCTCCGGGTCCAGTCGAGAGCGGCGCGGCCTCAGGACATCTCCCATGTGGGAGAAGACACGCTCACTCTGGACACTGGTGGGTGGGATGGACAAGAGGTCCAACGCCAGAGTCGAAAGAGCAGGCCAGAGGTCTGCCTTTCTGGCCCAGTAGTGGAGTGGGTCCAAGGTGAGGGGTTGGAGGGGCTCGGCCATGTACTCCTTCACCATGGTCAGAGCGGGGTCCGGTTCTTCTTCCTCCCTTGACTCCACTGAGGAGGAGACTGCCATGGCTAGGGCAGAGGCCAGGTAGTTGGCTGCTGGCATGGAACCTGGCCTCTGGGTGTATACTCCTGGAGTACAGAAGGATGAGGATCCTTGCGAGGATCCCTCTTCTGCATCACTCTGGCTTCCGTGCACCCTCGGAAACGCCTGGCCCTGATTGGAGAGAGCCCTGACTTGACGGCATAGCTCAGTCTTCCAGGAGTTCAGGTTGGCAGCGCTGCCCGCCAGGGAACCCTTGACGCGAGGGTCGCACAGGCATGCCATCTGGTACACCTTTTCCCTCCTTAGTGGGTCAAGGCGGGTATCCACGCCGGTCAGCAGCCTGTCTGCCAAGGCCCTGCTCTTTGGGAGAATATTGCCTTCTTCCCGGATACTGGCCTCTAGGCGTTGACGAAGGGCATTGACCAGGGGGAGTACGTGGCCCAGGCTGGCATTGTAGCTGCTGAGGACGTGGGTGGTCTCCTCAAACGCCTGCAGGATATCCACCATCTGGGAGAGGGCGAGCCACTCGGTAGCACCAATGTCCATCTCCCTCCCCTCATGCAGGACTGGGGTGGTTGACATGACGTATTCCACCACTTCCCTCTGCTCCACCAGCTGCTTCACCATTTCGTAGGTGGAGTTCCACCGGGTGGTCACGTCCTGGATCAAGACGTGCTCTGGTCGGCCCGTCTCTGCCTGCCTATCACTCATCATGCAGGATGCCTTGACGCTGCGAGAGAAGTGCCCGATGATTTTTCGGCACTTGTCCAGCAAGGCCTTGGTCTCCAGGGTCCCCTCACCCCAGGAGCCCTTCGGTGCTCCCACCCCAATGGAATCAACCACCACCAGATGCAGTTTGTGTGCTGCGCACACGATGCCCTGCAACCCTGCCCTTTCAACTGCGTTGGTCATGTTACGGCCCGCGTCAGTAACCATGAATCCGCGATTGACCTGCCCCTCAGTCAATCCCCACTCTTGCATTGCTGTCTTGAGGACCTCTGAAATGTTGAACCCTGTGGCATTGTCCTCCATGCTTTGTGCCTGGAGAACCACCGCCCTATACCCTCTTGGGGTGCTGCCTTGTGGCTCCCCCTGCAGCTGTTCTTGGGATGTCCTGGGCTCCAGGACCTCCTTGGGTTGCCACCAATGAGCTGTCAGAGAGAGGTATCTGTGGTGCCCACCGGTCCAGAGGTCGGAAGTGAAGTGGATTTTCCTTCCTCTGGCTGCCTGCAGCAGGGCCCGGATCATGTCCCTGATGGACTCATAAAGGGAGGGAATCACCCGCCTGCTGAAGGTGCGCTGGGATGGAGGCTTGTACCATGGAGCCACATGCTTCATCAGGTGCCTGAAGCCTGATGACTCCACAAAGGAGAGGGGCAACCCGTTCATGGCCACCCTTTCACCCACCACGCGAGTGGTGGTTTCCTGTGCCTTAGCCCTATTTCGCTGGCTGACAAAACTCCCATACAACGGCCCCATTTCCTGCAGAGTGGCCTGCCTCTTCCCACTCTCAGCACTAGCGGAGCTGTGTTTTTCTTTCCCTAACCCTTCTTCCACTCTCTTCCTCCCTGAGGAAACAGGGCCTGACAGGGTTCCAGGCAGAGTCCCAGGGTGCTTTCACATCAGGTGGCTGCGCAACCCACTTGAGGAGAGGTGTTTGGGGTCATTCCCCCTGCGCACCACCACCCCGCATTTCTTGCACACCGCCATCTTTGCGTCTTGAGGGCTGTTTGCAAAATGCTCCCAGAGACACCCACGTGGCTTAGTGAAAGTACTGGCCCCTCTGGTATTGCCTGCTGCCGCTGCTGTGTTAGTGGTGTGGCCTGTGCCCTGCATGGAAAGTAGAGTACTACTGCTGTCACTGGCAGTACTCTGGGAGGAAGGAGGGCTGCTCCTTCCATCACTGTCTGAAGCCTGCCTTTTGTCAGTTCCTGCCATCAGGTCCTCAGAATCTGGAACCTCTAGATTCAAAGTGCCCATTTCTGATTCTGATGCCATTTCCTACTCTGAGTCCTCGTTTTCTTCCTGATAAAGGAGGTCAGAGTCAAGTATCGCTGAAGGGATTTTTATCGCCTCATCTATGCTTCCCTCAGTGACAGAGGATGGTACAGTACTGGTTGTGGAGCTGCTTGGTGAGGGAGTACTATCTGCACTACTTCCTGTGCCTTCCTTCAGAAATGTGGCCCGATTTATCTTAGTGGGGGTCCCCCTCCCCTTCCCTCTGGCTGTGCCACCCCTCCTTATTTTTTTCATTTTTTAAAGTATTAGAAATAATGGCACTGTGTTCTACAGTAGGACAAGTGAGCAAAGTAAACTTGTGCTGGCACCCACCAAGGGTGTGCCTTGTAACTTGTTGTAAATAAATAAATGAATGAGCAAGCACACTAGTACAGGAATAGGACTGTGTTGTACACTGTGAGCAAAGTAAACTTGTGCTGGCACCCACCAAGGGTGTGCCTTGTAAGTAGTACAGGAGTAGGACTGTGTTGTACCCTGTGAGCAAAGTAAACTTGCGCTGGCACCCACCAAGGGTGTGCCTTGTAACTTGTTGTAAATAAATGAACGAGCAAGCACACTAGTACAGGAGTAGGACTGTGTTGTACCCTGTGAGCAAAGTAAACTTGCGCTGGCACCCACCAAGGGTGTGCCTTGTAACTTGTTGTAAATAAATGAACGAGCAAGCACACTAGTACAGGAGTAGGACTGTGTTGTACACTGTGAGCAAAGTAAACTTGCGCTGGCACCCACCAAGGGTGTGCCTTGTAACTTGTTGTAAATAAATGAACGAGCAAGCACACTACTACTAGGAGTAGGACTGTATTGTTGTGAGCAAAGTAAACTTGCGTGAGCAAAGGGTGTGCCTTTTAACTTGTTGTAAATAAATGAACTGGAGTAGGACTGTGTTGTACACTGTGAGCAAAGTAAACTTGCGGGTGGGTGTGCCTTGTAACTTGTTGTAAATAAATGAACGAGCAAGCACACTACACTGCTACAGGAGTAGGACTGTGTTGTACACTGTGAGCAAAGTAAACTTGCGCCGGCACCCACCAAGGGTGTGCCTTGTAACTTGTTGTAAATAAATGAACGAGCAAGCACACTAGTACAGGAGTAGGACTGTGTTGTACACTGTGAGCAAAGTAAACTTGCGCTGGCACCCACCAAGGGTGTGCCTTGTAACTTGTTGTAAATAAATGAACGAGCAAGCACACTAGTACAGGAGTAGGACTGTGTTGTACACTATGAGCAAAGTAAACTTGCGCCGGCACCCACCAAGGGTGTGCCTTGTAAATAAATGAACGAGCAAACACACTACTAGTACAGGAGTAGGTTGTGCACGCCTGGCGCCTGGCACAGTGTGTTGTACAGCAGTAATATGAAGGAAAATTAAACAAAAGTAACTGAAACTGGAACCCCAGGTCTGTTAGAAAGGCAGATCTCAGACTCAGAGGGCAATGCACATGCAAAAGGTGTGGCTTGTAAATTAATGTATTGCACAATGATAAACAAACAAAGTAAACAGTATTGGAGTAGGATGGATGGAACCCCAAGTCTGTTAATAAGGTGGCTGTCTGATATCAGAATGGGCCTGTGTTGTTTAACTGCAGTGTCCTCACAAAAAGTTTAGCAAACAAACAATGTAAGTAAAAGTAAAGTACACAAATAATATTGTAATGTATTTCTAAAATGTAAAATATTATTCTCCCTCAGAGGTGCCCTTGGCTTGCCAATGCCAAAAATGTGTTTGAGTGCACTGGTTGGGGAAATCTAAAATATACTAGGCTAGTATATTTTTAAAATAAATCCACACCTCTCCTCCCAAAAACCTCCCCTTTGAACTTGAAGCACTAAATGAAATAAATCCTCTCTCTCACACAAAAAGGAGAGGAGAGATTAAAGAAAACTGCTAGGCTTGCTATTCCCAGAACCCACAGCACTGTGCTGGAGGCAGGGTAAAGGAACTTGTTGCCAGCCACCAAGCAAATGAAAATGAACTTTTGAAAATAGAAAATAAATAGTAGTATATTCAATATATTTTTAAAATAAATCCACACCTCGCCTCCCAAAAACCTCCCCTTTGAACTTGAAGCAGTGGCACTAAATGAAATAAATCCTCTCTCACACACAAAAAGGAGAGGAGAGAATAAAGAAAACTGCTAGCAATGAAATCAAAATGAACTTTGTAAAATAGAAAATAAGTATGGAATGGTAGTATATTCAATATATATTTTTAAAATAAATCCACACCTCCCCCCCATTCAAACCTAAACCAATATCAGAAAAAAATTCCTCCTGACAAACTGCAGGAGCAGAAAGGAATAAACTGCATTGCTATTCCCCACAGCAGACAGGGAATGAAATATTTCCTAAAAATTCAATTGAATCAATTATTCCCTCCCTGCCTGCCTAACTGAAATCTAAAGGCTCCACGAAATTGAAACTGGTCTAGCACAGCAGCCAGCTACAGCCCTCTCTCCACCCACATCCAAACCCGGACTGCGAGTGTTCTCGGAGTGCCTCACCTTTTTATACCCTCTGGCACATCCAGAAGTGTCAGTCAAAACCTGGCCATGCGATTGGTAGAATGGGTCCAAAAATTTGCATGGTCCCATCCCATGGCCAGCCCATCATTGCGCATGTGTAAAAAAATAAAAATAAAATAAAATAAAATAATATCAATGGAGACGTTTTGTTGCAAGAAAAACCCACTGCTGCTACTATAAAAAATCAGGCATATAAAATAGCTAATTTTCGCATGTTTCTGTGGTGCTTTGGTGGGTTTTTGGACCACGATTTAAAAAAAAAATTGTGGTCGCCATTTTGGATCCCCCCACACCGCGCATAGCAAATGGAGATGCCACCGACTAGGATGCCCTCTCCCAGCCTGGTACCAGCAGCCCAGGATGGGGCGGGGGGCGAAGTCTGGAGTGGGGACCCCCCCCGAAACCACCCCTCTGGTAGGTGCCCTCAGGCAGGCATATTTCCGCCTGCTTTTTTGGCCGGGAATCGGGTTTTTTTAATTTTTAAAACTTTTTTCTGTGCTGCTTGGCATCGCGCGATCGCTGTAATGCCAGGAACGACAATGACAAATCAGACCCATTTTTTCTTTAGTTGGTTCGAGTTCGGGTTCTGGCAGAGTAATTGTCGTTCTTCGTTCCGTTACGTAACGGAAACAAGAAACGGAAACGGAAACGAGAATTTCGCCAAGTCGTGCCCATGTCTAATAGTGATATCAGTGATGGTGGTAGTGATTATGATGGTAGTGATGGTTTATAAGCCACTAATTCATGTTGTGGGCCACTTTGGATTGTAAACTGAGAGATTATTGAAAAGTAAACAAGCAAATGTATCAATAAAGAACTGTACCTACCTGGTGACTTTTTCTAGCCCTGACATACTTCGTTGTCCTTTATTCATTCATATATATTGGTGAAATTGGGGCAGGGGAAAATATGTTTGCCTTGAAATGTAAGCCAACTCTATCTAGATTTTGTTTCCTTTAACTTGATACTTAACAGCACACAGTGATTGCACATTTCTGCAATTGCAACTAAGTATGTGTCATTTGTTTCACTTGCAGGAGGGTTGTTATTTTCTTCTGGAATAAAAAAATCTGCATTGAAGAAAATTCCTATTCAAGTTTGTGCAGCAAAGCAAGATTGTATTACAGTCTGAAATTACTGATTTAAGCATCCTCTTCTATCCTTCACCCTCACCCTCACCCCCCTCTCTGCAATACATCTGTGTTACCATTTAAGCTTAAACAGCTATATAAGTTTAAGTGTATGTTTATAAGGTGAAATAACTAGGGGTTTTAAGTTTCAGAAACAATGAGCTTGGAAATTGGCCACCTCTTACTAAAGCCTGTAGGTTGAGGCTTAGGAAATGGCTTTGACATTTTCCATTCTACATTTGTTAGCTGATTTTATTTTAAATCCAAGATGCTCTACAAATAAGATAGTATCTGACTTGCTGATAAAGTTAGTACTGGCAGTTGTGTTACTAGGAATTCTGCTAGATTCTGGATGCATTCCAACTTATGCCAGATATAAAGCAGAAATGTTTGGTGTTTTGTTTGTGCTAAACATGGTGATAGATAATTGGAGGATGGGGGCAACCACCATGTAAATTTTGTTTCTGCCTCCCAAATACCCATCTCCATGTTTTTAAACTAACAGGCAATGCTCAGCGTGATCCATGCAATTTTATCTCAGGATCAATTATATAAGAGTGGATATGGCCATGTGCAAACTGGAGGTACAAGGGGGCATAACATATTCTGGGAATGTCTGTGGATATTCTAGTCATCCAGGTGAAGTTATCCAGGAGCTGAGTCATGGCAACTGGACTTCTGTTCATTTGGGATTGAAACATTTTGCTATTCATACAAGTAGCTTTTCTTCAGTCTGAGCAAGGATGGTGGGAGGCTTCCAGTTTATATATCACCTTGGTTTCACACCACCCTGGTTTGAATAGGCTCAATGGACAATGGCCTGGGGTGTATGAAAACACCTTAAAGCAAAGTGATCTGCTTATATACCACCCAATACCACTTCAAGTAGCACAGTTTAATTACAGTATGAAGGCTACATATTGCCCCGACACCGCAAGCTGGGTACTCATTTTTCCAACTTCAGAAGGATGGAAGGCTGGGTCAACCATGAGCCTGCTACCTGGGATTGAACCCCAGGTCATAAGCGCAGTTTTACCTGCAGTACAGGCATTGAACCACTGTGCCATGGGGATCCTTTAAGTACCAGACATTAGTGATTGACTTCCTGGTGGAAGTGTGGAGGTAGTATGATAAATGGGAAAAAGATTCTGCATAAGTCCCTCACCCCTGTTGAGAGAGGGATTTTCTATACACACATGAATGGGTTCCCAGACTCCTCTCTTGAACCACCTATCTTCTCTGTCAAATATGTCTCCACCTTCATCTTGGAATTAGTGTTCTTTGTCCTTCAAATGAAGGTACACTGCTGATTCTGGTCCTGAGCTGTTGCCCTTCCTGTGTTGGGACAACCTCCTTTTTACTTTTGTCAACATAGAGCTATCTGCACACCACACTGCATTGGACTGAGTATTGAGGAATTATCTGCAATTCCATTGCCATGGACAGATAATTGTCTGATGGAGTTTAGACTTAGACCATGGTCATACCTGGCTTTCCTTCGTATTTAAATTTTCTGCGTATTTTTTTCTAGGCGGTCATGTGGTTTTAATGAACAGTTGGTGTCCTCTCCTCTGCGTTGTACTTTCCTATTCTGGTTCTGTCCTAACCTGTGTACTACGCATTTTGTCCTACTTTCCAGCCCCAGTTTCCAAGGCTCCATCTTTTATTAAAAATATTTTTCTTTTTCCAGGTAATTACAGGTAAGCCACCTTTCAGCCGCTACAGCGTACCGCTGAGCGAGACCACCAGATTTCCTGCTGTGTGTACTATGTGATTCTAATGGTGAATTGTCAACAAGGGTTGGGGACTGATAAAGATGCTGCATCCCAGGAGGCTGATGGAGCCAAATGGTTTCCCAATGGCTCTTAGAGAGTCCCTTTTTAGGGGAATTGTGGGGTAAAATGGTGTAAGTAAGTAAGTAAGTAAGTAAGTAAGTAAGTAAGTAAGTAAGTAAGCAAGCAAGCAAGCAAGCAAGCAAGCAAGTAAGTAAGTGATTATGTCCTGGATCCAGGCCATGCTTGTTAGAATGTCCAGGATTTTAGTGCACATATTTCACTGCAGGAATTCTGTTTCAGTCTGGGAAGATATTGAGGGTTGGTCTAGGGCCTTCTACTGGGATGCAACTATGGAATAATGAAGTCTTGTTCTCTAAGCAGACATGATTTTGCATTTTTGAAGATTACTGCTTAAAACACACCAGATGTATAACTAGACACTGGATGCCCAGGTAGCTGCCGTGACCCGAACCATTTTTTACCACCTGCGCCAAATCACCCAGATCCGCCCATATCTAGACAGCGACTCCCTGAGAACTGTAGTGCAAGCGCTGGTGATCTCGAGGTTGGACTACTGCAACACTCTCTACATAGGGTTGCCCTTGACTCTCCTCCGGCGTCTGCAGCGGGTACAAAATGCAGCAGCCAGGCTGGTGGCAGGTGTGCGTTGTCATGACCACATCACCCCAGTCCTGGCTCACCTGCATTGGTTGCCCGTTGCATCCCAGATCAGATTCAGGGTCTTGGTTTTAGTTTATAAAACCCTCCATGGCTTGGGCCTGGACTACCTGGCAGAGCGGATCGCCCAGCGATCAACCTCGGCCCGACCAGTTCGGCACTCACGAGCGCACTCTCTTTGGGTTGTTACCCACAGAGAGACCCGGAGAACCTCCACCCAAAACTGGGCCTTTTCGGTGGCTGGTCCATCTCTGTGGAACAGCCTGTCCAGTGAAGTGCGCTCTGCAGAGTCCCTGCTGGCCTTTCGCAGAGCCTTGAAAACCTTGCTTTTCTGCGAGGCCTTTGGTGACCTAGTATAGTTTTTTTTTTGTCCCGCCATCTGTTTACTAGCCCAATTAGTGAGGTGCTTTGCTGTTGAGCCTCATATGTTTTTATGCCAAGGGTGCCTTTTATTATATCTGTTATATTTGTCTAATCTTGTCCTTGTTTGCTTGTATTGTATATCAGCTGAACTTATCAGCCTATTGTAAGCCGCCCAGAGTTCCCACGGGAAGATGGGCGGGGTAGAAATTCAATAATAAATAAAAATAAATAAATAAAAATAGACAACATTCCTTATTTCCAGCTTGTGATACAGTTAGTCAGCAGTGAAACAGGCCAGCCCATGCAGTTTTACCATGCCATGGGGCACACTGAGAAAAATATTTGGATGAGTAGGGAAGGTAGGTAAAGTGGGTTAGTTGTTCATCATCAGAAAAGAGGAAGTATGCTAGCCTATTTCCTACCATAGTCACATGAGCACAGTGTTTGTCTTACACTCTGTGGGCACTAGCCATGATAAGCGGTCCATCAAACCATAACACATTCTTCTTCATTTAGTGGCAGAAGCAATCCAATGGTGCTTCCAGAGTGAAAGGATCGGCCAACATGGTGCTATTATTGCTCAGGAAATGCATTAATGTGTTCATGGTCCTCACATTCATCTAGGAGGCTCCTTCTATCTCCTTGTGCGTTCATCTGAATATAAGTACAGCCATATCCAGTTAAGATGCAGTGACTGACATCTAATTGTTGTTCAATGTAAATTTTGCACAACTTGCTGAAGCTAATCGATGAGACACAGGGGCATGTCTTGGTCAAAATGTCTGTTTGAATCTTCACAAAGCAAAGTCCAGAGCAGAAAATAGGAAATGTTGAGCTAACCTTGATATAAACTGGTGGCTTTGTTGGAAAATGTTTCTGGGTGTGGAGAGTTGGCAATGGTTTCTGGACATCTGGGAAAAGGGGTTGATGACAGGTAAGAAAGAACATTGCAAGTTAAACCATGTAGACCTGTGATAATGTATCCATGTGCAATTCCTATGTTATTTGGTACTCTATGGTTCTGTTGTATCTCAAACATGAACTACCAGATGCTTATTTCTAGCAGATCAAAACTCTCTGAAAGGTTTGATTAGCTGGAGGGGGTTAACAGCATTAATGCTCCCAGATACTCTGACAGAACCATGAAAACAGTCAGCCTCAATGCATTTTGTGATCTTTTATGGATCCCTATGGTACAAACCTTAATGAAGCAAGAGGCTTATTGAGTACTATAGTATGAAACCAACAGGATTGTGATTTCTAGCTAGCTAGAGGGTGGCTAAGCCTTTGCTGCTCAAAACATGAGCTAAAATTCAGTAAACTGCATGTTTTGGGAACATTTTTAATGTAAGGAAGGTATTAAATTAATTTGTAGGTAGTATAAGTTTGTAAGACTCATTTTAAACTTTGTTTAAAAAGAAAAATGCCTACATCTTAGACATGGATATCTACCACTCCCCATCCTTTCAACACTCACAAGAAGGAAACCAGTGCAGTTCCATTTCTTCTTTCTCTCTCTCTCTCTCTCTCTCTCTCTCTCTCTCTCAAGAAAATAGCATTGTAAGTGGTTATAACAACTTAGTGGAGCAACAGTTCTTGAATTTAGTCAAGAAGTTGTAGGCGGAAGAGAGCATTTTTTTTTCACAGCAGAAAACACATGGTCCTGCTTTTGCTGTACTGAAATAATCTTCTGCAGCTTCATCCAAGACATAAAAACTCAGTAGAGCTTACACTACTTATAGAACAAGCTTGAATATGTTTATTTAAAAGTAAGTCCTATATTATCCATAAGATTTTGAAGAAAAACACATGCATGCAATGGCTATTACACACAGCTATTCAGTCTTCCAGTTGGTTCCTCATCACACAATTACTTGTTTAATTATTAGCAGAAGCAGTCTTGCAGCCATCAGACAATAGGGCAGTGTTGGCAAACTTTCAGCACTCCAGATGTTTTGGACCACAACACCACAGTCCTTTGTCATTGGCAATCTAGGCTTGGAATTGTGGGAGTTGTAGTCCACAACTTCTGGAGTGCTGAAGGTTTGCAAAAGGGCATATGAAGGAGAATCTTAAAGAATGGGGATGGAGATAGGGTTGTTTACAGGATTTCCAATGTGTTCTGCATTCCCTCTATAGGATTTTGATTAATGAATTGAATGTAAGTGAGCAAGCTAATAATAATGTACTGGATTGCACTCGAAGTTTTATCTTCTGCTTTCCCCCTCCTTATTTTACCACCTTGTCAGTTTCCTTAAATGATGTCATTTTTCAACAATTTGGAGGTATGATTATTCTTTTATGTCCAGATTACTGAAATAGGAAGTGATTTGGACCAACTCTGATCTAGTGCAGGCCTGTTTTTATATCCTATGGGCTTGACTGAGATCTGGATTGAATCAAGTCAAAATGACATGGTCATTAGGTTATATCTGAGTTTCATTTTAATCTCTGTTGACTGTATTTCTTCTGTCCTTCCAGAATTCAAGCCAGAACTCAGCTGAACATGCTACACAGCTCTAACTTGGTTGCTCTTGTAATTGATTTTAGATGTAGGGAAGCCTTTCTCTGGGCCAAATGTAAGCAATGCCAATATAAAGTGCAGTTTCGGTTTTGTAGTGAATCCGGTTTGGTTTATTGCAAGTGAATGTCTAAACAATGGCTAAGTGAACATTCCAGCCAGAAGCAAGTGAAGCCTGATTGGTCCAAGAAGCAACATGTGACTGTTTTCCCATGCTGTGAGCAGTCTGTGTGTGAGAGAAGAAGGGACTTTTTTCGAATGGATTTTATGGCTGAAGGATGAAGTGAAGCTTTGAGATATAGGTTAGAAATTAGGTAGTGAGGCTTTTTGCCTCATAATTAGGGAAGGAACCATGCTTTGTTATTTTGAACTAAGACTTATATATCCCTGTGTACTTCCTATTACTAAATAAATGCCTTTATGTTTTATTGGTGCTTTGGAAGTCATTTTGGAAGCAATACCGCAGATAGGCAAGGAGACAATCATCAAGTGAAATGCATAAAGAAAAGGTCCCAGGTGGGTTTCAATATCCAGGTTACTGCATTAATTGGCTGCAGTTAATTTATTTCAGAGGGCACCTGGGTATATATTAATTAGCCTGTTCCATCATAGCTCTAGAATGACAAGAACTCTCTAACTATCCCAAGCAAAATTTGAAAAGAAATCCAAACTCTAATCCTCAGTTTTCAAAACCATGAGACTGGCTAACCTACATTATGTCATATGCCATTCCTTTGTGACTATTCATCCTTCCCCTAGTAAAGCTAAAACCAGCATTTTCCTGTGCCCATGAACTGACATAAGTAGAATATTATATCCTATGCTGACAGTGCAAGGCCTGGAAAATCATTTGGATCCAGTGTTGGTGGGAAATTAAATGTGCTGTGGCTTTCAAGACTCTTCTTGGATTAAGTTCTCACTTGTACTGCATATATTAGAAAATTTGCATAGTCCTTCAGTTTGCATTGATAAGCACCTTGCAGTATGCCATCCCATTGCTAAGGTTTTGCCCAGATCAGCTTTGGAATTTCTGATTTTACTTTATTTTGTTCTACTTGCATGCAACAGGAACTAAGAGGAGCTAAATCATCATAAACATGTTGGCTGAGGAAATCCTCATTTATATACCCCTACCAGTGTCCCTAAGATCTTGAACAGTGATGGCTAGAATCCATATGTCCCTTGAAGATTTTTATGGGGCTCCCAATGCTATACAGCTACTCAAGTTTAAAAATGTAAACAATACATTCAGGTATGGACATTTTCAATTTGAGGATCCGATAAATTAAGAATCATCAGCTTTCTCCCTCCTAGATCCTTCCTGTCCAGGCTACACCAGCAGTGCACTGACACCACATGCACCAATACCTTTACAAGGCGCTAGTTGGGAATGCATGGAGCCTCAACACCCACCTCACACACAAAAATTAAATATTCTCCCCCAGTTTTGTTCACCCTGGGATTAGTCTTGCTTCTCTGGGAACATGGAGAGGCATAGCAATTATCTGGGATTTCACCTGGCACTTCAGCCCTAGTAACATTACCCATTGGAAGTGAAATGGGTATTTCCATTAAGAATTATGAAATCAGCTAAATTTGTTGCCTAAAGCAGAGGCCAGAGAGAGAGAGAGAGAGAGAGAGAGAGAGAGAGAGAGAGAGAGAGAGAGAGAGGCCAGTTTGCTTTTCCATTTAGCTATCTGTGGTTTGTACTAATCTTTTTTTTTTCCTCATTGTGATTCTCGCAGCCAAGGACTTCATTTTGCTGCATTGCAAGGCTGGCTCTGGATCATAAACAGGTGTGTGAGGGTGTGTGCAAGCATGCACATGTACACATGTTCATGTGGGATGGAGATTAATTATAAAAGTCAACTTTGAAAAAAATAAAATTACTGTTGGATAAATTTCACATTCACGTGATATGTTTGCAGGCTCTGAATCTCCCTTTAAGGTGTCCTGAAGATTGACAAAGTTGACTAAAATGACATAATACCAAGTGAAGAGGAAGTTCTGGGTAGTGGGCGGCATACAATCGATATAAAATAAATAAATAAATAAACTTTTTAGCTTAAGTCTCAGTAGTGAGAGCTTATATCTGAAGGAGAAAATATTTCAGAAATTTCTGGGGAGCATTTAATTTTTTTACAAGGAACATGTA
Organism: Phrynocephalus forsythii; assembly: GCA_029282475.1. Lineage (NCBI taxonomy): Eukaryota > Metazoa > Chordata > Lepidosauria > Squamata > Agamidae > Phrynocephalus > Phrynocephalus forsythii. Next base: position 99,093,945 of record JAPFRF010000005.1, read on the forward strand.
TCTTTTTGCTTAAAATATCAAACATCTCAGTTACCATATATTCAAATAAATTGGGCTCAGACAAGCAATTAAAATCCCAAACAGAATTTAGCATGGTTATGTTTATGTACTCAAATGTATGGCTGTGAAATCTAATGCATTGACATCACCCTGCTTTCCAGTCTAATACTGTTTCCCCTTTTCTACAACTTTGATTATATGTTCTTTTATGGTGTTATAATACCACCTTAAAATTAATTGCTAATCAGGAGCAAGAGAAAAAACATAACTTTATGATGATGGTTGTCAATCTGTGACATATATTCAACAATTCAATTAATAGCTAAGATTATGACCCAGCAGAGTTAGGTTATAGGGCCAAGACTGTATTTGTGGCTTCTGATAACCTATTTCTAGATACCTCCTGCACCTTCAAAACTCTTTTCCACAGAGGAAAGAAGAAGATTCAAGATGTGAAGTAGACTTCCCATTGTTACTGGGCTTGTTGATTTTGTCATTTTTAGCTGTTCTTGAAGCCACCAGAGAATCCCAGGGGTAGAAACTCTTGGACTCGCCAGAGTTATGCATCTCTGATCTAGACTTCACTAAAAATTAAGATTTGGAGACTCTGCCTGGAATCTGGTTAAAGATGCCAACCTAAGTTCATGAGTTTAAATTTCTGTGGCAAGACCTCTACAAGCTAAGAATTCAGCTCAGGCATCTGCCTTTGTGCACCATGTCACACAACATGCAACAGCAAATGTCTATGCAAATATCTATTTTAACAACAATTTACTGCTGAGATTTAGATAGATGGCCTTTACCAATGAGCCAAAATAATAGTTTTCTGGCCACAGTCCTATTTGAGCTTGGTTCAAGCCTAGACAGACACTGGGGCCACAGACAGCCTCGCATGGCAGGACAGGACAAAATCTGCAGTTCTAAACAGTGGCTTACATCAAATCTGAAAAAGTAGACAAACAACATAGTCCTGTGCAAAGTGAAGGTCAAATATAATGGATAAAATTGAGGAGCAGGCATGATGTCAAGAATGAGAGAAAACTGGTAGTTAGGGGGTCAATACTGTTGTTGACAGATCTGAGGGCACTGACTGAAGTCATGAACTGCTAATCTTTGATTCTTTTCTAGACAGGAAAAAAATCTCGGAGGAAGTAACATGGATAGGAGGAGAAATTTAATTTTATGTGCTATGTGGCTTCAAAACTTGTACTCGCATGGACACCAATTCCCAACAGGCACTTAAGTTCACTGGTTCATTACAAAGTTGTGTATGTGCATATTATGCTTACACTACATCAGCATACCAAAAAGCCAAGAGAATGAAGAAAATGTTGGTGGACACATGTTTTGGCCCACCCTGTTTCTGGGAGTAAGGCAGGAAGCAGAATGAGGACAGCATGACTTGTGAGCCCGTCGTTGTATAAGCCTGGCAACAATGGCACAGTATTTCAGGTAATCTGTGAGGCCGCCACAAGGACCAGAAGCAGCAATAGGGCTGGAAAATATTGTAATATTATGTGTGCCGTAGGCTGGACCAAATGAGATGGAACATCACAGCTGCTGATAACATCCCCTCCCCAGGTTCTTTCCTACTGCTGTAGCTACTATGTCAGCCCATCTCTCCAAAAAAGCAAATAAATAAATAAATAAATAAATAAATAAATAAATAAATAAATAAATAAATAAAGATTGATTTCCAGTGATAGGTAAAGGAGCGTACAAATGTTTTAGTTTCCAGGTTGGGATTCAAATCTGGAGGTGAAATCTAAAATCTGTATTGCACTAAGATGCAATAGACCAGTAGTGGTGAACCTTCGGCACTCTGGATGTGTTGGACCACAACTCCCAGAATTCTGCATGGTTTCCAATTTAATTAGGCAGGGTACACATCCCCCCCACGCCGCCAGCAACCTGGATACTAAATTTACCAACCTCAGATGGCCAAATAACCTTAAGCTGTTTACCTGGGATTGAACTTGAGTAATGAGCAGAGTTTGGGCTACAGAACTGAAGTTTAACCATCTCCCCATAAGGCTTCTAGTGGTTCAGACTACTTTGATATTCCATTATCACAATCATACATGCACTTTTCACATCTCTTATTGCTTCATAGGCCAGCCTTAAAAGAATAAAAATATATTTCATTTAAAGGTGTTCTTACAATGATTACAAGTGTAATAAGATATCTAACTAAAGTGACTTTAAAGAGCAACAAATCAATTTTATCCCAGACTATACAGCAAGGGCCAAAATACCTGTATTAGTTCTTTAATAACAATAGGTCATGGGTCATTTTTAATATGACCCCTTTCTCTCTCTTTAGAATAAGTTGTAAAACCCTGTTTGTTAGTGACTCCAAAAGGTTTTGACTGGGGTGTCATGTCTAATATTTGTGGCAAAATGCTATGCAAAGCAGTCATGTGCTAAGACAAGACACTCCTTTTGAAGCTTTATTTTTAAGTTATAATGGCCAGGCACTGACTAGGTTGCAATGCTTATGGCTGATGACAAGGCAAGAGGCAGGAGAGAGGATGATGAAGTATCTGCTGAGGTCTTACATGGCTGTGGGTCACTGCCTCAAAATGTGAGAACAAAATGGGTCCAAGCACTAATGACTTTCAGGTGTGTGGGCCAAAACCTGTCAGGGCCATTGAGGAATGAGTGCTTGGCACCCAGCACAGCTCAGGCCTCTTGGCTGCCAAGTTAAACATAAATAGGGAACCTGTGTAAATAAACATCAGGAGAGCAGGCTTTTGCCTCACACTCAATTATATATCACTCTTATATACTACTGCTTTTAAGAAAACATATATACAAACACCTGCCACATAGGAGAATGAGAAAATATGTCAAATTTTATAATGATTAAGCAAGGCCTGATGGTCTTAGATGTTAAAAATCACTAACAACATTGTACATTTAAAGACAGTCATCACCCTTCTGAGAGGCTGTTGACATACACACTGTATATAATAGTAGCTGGGCTCAGCATCTCCTAATATTAAATGATGAGAACTGCCTTTCATGAAATTGTCTTTTAGTCTTGAATTATCTTCAAAGTGACAAAAGAGTTGCTGGTGTGGTAAATGCACAGTGGATGATCCCTCCCTCTTCCCTTGTCGACCAGCTGACTTCATCATTTCTTCAAACACATCCAAGTCAGTTGGACAATATTAAGTTTAAATTACCACTTTGGAATTACAGTTTTCTAACCACCACCTCAGAAAACTGGTTTTGCTTTTTCTGCTCTTGCCGTCTCATTCTAAAAAGCTACCCTCAATAAAGATTATTAATATCACCAGTTACCAAATAATTTATTACAAGGGGCCAAAATGATGCCATTTCACATTTTAGTTAGAACGCTGAAAATAATCCTAGAGAGATCACCCAGCTATAAAAAGGTACTTAAGCTGTCACAGCTGCGGTCTCAAACATGCACCGCTTGATGGTCTCAAAAGTGCTGTTTAATTGAGTTTTATGAGTTCTAATTAATTATATCATATACAGTATTTTTTTAGTTATAAAGGCCAGTACAGTGCCTGGCCATTGTACCTAAAAAAATAAACCACTTGTCCTGTGGATTACTCTGAATAACAATGTAGTTTGAAAGACAGATGCTTCTGTTCTTCCTTGTTTTGGATTTCATTGTTCTGACCAGAAAACTGTTTATGACTTTCTTGTTTGAGGGACTGCTAATTGATTAAACAGGAATCTTGAAACTGGGGAAGTTTGTTTTTGAAATGGAAACTCCTATAATCCCCAATACTAGTTGATTTACCACTTGAGTTGCTGTTAATTATCTCAATGTACCAATATAATAAACTTGTATAGATGATCATTTAAAAAAATTCTTTTAAAATATATTTATAAAGCCAATATTGAGTAAATGCCTGTTTTCAGAAGTGATTTCAGAAGTGGCATGCAACTGGTTACTCAATGGATAACAAAGATTGGTCGCTGTGACCAGCCCCATGCTGGGAAGAGCCCCTTTGCCCACCCGCTTGTCATGGGACTGTTCAACCAGTGATCATGTGGTCCTAAAGGACCCTCCCACCAGCAGAACCATCTGGGGCCAGGGCTGACCATGGGTCATGTGCCCCAGTGGTCAGAGGCTATTTAAGGTCCAGCTAGGTGGTAAACAGCCTCTTTGTTCTCCGGCCACTAAGGGGTAAGATTTCTGTGGTTCATTCATGTTTGCATGGCACCATTTTGGTCACATGGGTCATGGTCCAGGGATAGCATTTATCCCCAAGATACTACCCCTGCTGGCTTTCTGGAAGACTAGTGCCACCACATTGCCTTACCAGATCCTGGACTCTGGTGGGTCCACCCAGCATCAAGCAGCCTCTTCTGCCTTCGATCCCACCCACCCAACACTGCAGCTAGCCACTGCAGCTGAGCAAGCAGCCTCCTTCTCTCTAGGCTCTCATTCACCCAACACCAACCGGTTACTAAATGGATAACAAAGATAGGAAAAATACTTGTGTCCCTACTGTTGTATGTGTGCTTTTTTTGCAACAGGATTCTGCTCTTGCTATTGCATTTCATTCAACACATTAAATGTCCACCACTTTTCATATCCACAGCATCATCTTGTTTCTCTCAAGCGACTACAGAGTCTCATGCTAATTATCCCAGTTCATCAAAATCATACCCAATATCCATGTGGTTCCTATTCTCAATGGTGGTTCATCAAATGAAAAACTAATCTTCCCACCAGCAACTAACATTTATCTGGTGTAAAATATCCAGAATGGGAGTGATATTTTGGCAGGAGCCATACTGGTGAGCGTTCCAAGCTCTGCCTTGAACAAGATGTAACGTAGTACAAGACAAAGTATTCAGGTTTCTGGCATTCTAGCAGTTGTCATCAATAAAGTGTTTTTCCCCTGCTGCTCTGCTCTAGAGGCAGAGAAATTATGTATATGGAGATAACGTCCTTTGTGACCTTTATATTTCAGATTTAAATTAATGGATTTAAATATTCTTAGTATTTTCTTTCCATCTAAGCATATTTATTTGAAACTTGTTGTTCTAGTCTGTGTCTGGAAAATATATTACTGAGTCACTTTGTGGGTACATAACACAGATGTACAAAACCCAATCTTCACCAGACTTGGAGGGACTGTACAGGACAGTCAAGAGAAGCTTTTCTGTGATTTTGGTGTCTCTAAGGGCCTTTTTACACGACCCCTAAGATCTGCTGGCCACTTAAATTCGGACCAGAGATCTTAGGGGTTCGTAGCTGTTCGGGCGTTCCCACCCCCTCCGCACTTCCTGGCTGCTGGCTGCGTGAGGGGAGGGAGAAAAAGAGAAAGAAAAGCATGCCGCTCACCTCGTTCTGCCTTTTGTCTGTGTAAAAGTAGCTCTAAAAGGGGCGGGAGCCAAAAAACAACAAACAGAAGCAAGGACAGCCCCACACTCACTATTGTTACACCGGATCAAATAATTTTCACCTCCAAAGAGCAGGTACCTGAAAGCTGAGCTGGGACGCACTAAAGTGGGTGAGGTCGCACTTAATTTCCTGTTAACTCCGGAGCTGGTGGGTAAACATTTTTAAGCTCCGGAGCTGGGAGCCATTTGCCCCGGAGTTTAGGGGTCTTGTATAAACGCCCTAAGTTCCTGTGAGATACTGTCCTGGGAATGCTGCTTTTTGGGGATGCATCACTGAGACGTCTGAAACACAGATTTCATCAACCTTGCAGGACATGTAGGGGGGAGTCAGAAGGAGCCTCTCAGTAATTTTGGTTCTCTAGGTGCCTGTGAGGTCATTTTCTAGGGGGTTTTTTTAAAGGCAAAATGAACTGATGAATTGATTCATCAATCAATCAATCTAATTAATCTAATATATGTAAATATATTATTCATGATTCATCATCCTTGATGAATCATGAATTGAAACAAATCACAATTTTTCTGATTCATGCCCATCTCTATTTATTAATCCTTCAAAGAACACAAAACCTGAATGGTAGGAAATTCAGGACAGCCAGAAAGTATTACTTTTTCCACATAAAGGCTGAAATCGTCTTACACTATTATGCAAATGACATAAGTTTTAATAGTCAAATTCAGTAAATTAAGAAAGTTCTGTAGACATGATCTACTGCATTTTGGGTCATGCAATTCTGAATACCATAGATAACATATAGGAGCCTTGTGGCACAGTGGTTAAATGCCTGCACTGCAGGTAAAACTGTGTTCACAAACTGGGGTTCTATCCCAGGTAGCAGGCTCATGGGTGACTCAGCCTTCCATCCTTCTGAGGTCAGTAAAATGAGTACCCAGCTTGCTCGGGGTGGGGAAAATATGTAGCCTGCATACTGTTATTAAAAACTGTAAACTGCCCAGAGACTACTTGAAGTGGTATGGGGCGCAAGATAAGCAGAACACTTTTTGCTTTTATTAATTTACAGCAATTTGACTCTAAAAGTTATGATGTTTGTGCAATTGTATAACAGGATTTCAGGAAGTAATGAAACTGTGGGGTTTGTTTTCAAGAGATATAATGGTAGCTACCAGCAATGATAGCTTTAACAAGGAATTAAAAAGACCTGTGGGTTTTAAGATTACCAGAAGGAACTATATATTATCTCCAGTAATGGAGACAATGAGGCAGAGACTATCCATTGTGGACAAATACAAGCAAGGGGTTGCAATTACGCTCATGTCTTGTTGGGTTCCTATTGGACATCATGTTGGTCTCTCTAGAAGAATGTTGATCTAGATTGAAATTTGCTCTGATCCAGACATATGTTCTTCTATATTCACCTCTCCTTCACTTGTTTGTCAGTACTGACCTAAATATCTAATGTTTGTGTGTGTGTGTGTGTGTGTGTGTGTGTGTGTGTGTGTGTGTGTGTGTGTGTGTGTGTGTGTGTGTGTGAGAGAGAGAGAGAGAGAGAGAGAGAGAGAGAGAGAGAGAGAGAGGAGACAGACAGACAGACAGACAGACAGACAGAGAGACAAAGAGACGGAGAGAGACAGAGAAAGAGAAAGAGAAAGAGAGAATGCATTTTCTTCCTTAACTTGTTAACTAGCATAAATGTCACTTGTGAATGCAAACTAGAAATTAACTTGCATGAGTGGAATTTTTTAAATGCCTCTTTACTTTATCATCTCTTCTTGAGCTTATCAGTGTGAAACGGAGCTGGAAGCACTAATTCTATATGCTTGCAATCAGCAACATCCCTTGAATGAAGGGAATTGTCATTTATCTTCTTTCTATACCAAATAGGCAGTTAAATCCCTAGTAAATTGAGATTAACTATGAGGAAAGGAAACCCATAATTTTGGCATGAGAACTTGAAGATTACACTATAGGGCTCAGAGAAGAGCATATGTATTAATTGATATTTTATCTTTCCTTCAAGGAGATCAAGGTAATGTACAAGGTTCCCATTGTTATAACCATAACATCCTTATGAGGAGGGTCCACCCACACATTAACTGAATTGAGCAAGGTACCACCTTACCATCTAATCGCTGCTGAATGTGTCCTCTTTCTTCTTTTTTTCCAAATCATTGTCACCACCTCCACCATCTCTGGGACCTGCCCTCTACTTAGTTGGCTCTGATACTAATACCATGGCTCCAATGACCTTAGAGAAAGCATTATGGGAATAAGTAACCAAAAATATTGCCTGAACAAGTGATATTTTATTATATTGGTGATTTCTCCTATGATGCTTTGCCATGAGAACTGCTGTAGCATGGCATTAATATCAGAGTGGCTGAGAAGTAGCTTGCTTATGGAGATGTGTGGTGGTAGCCATAGTCCAAAACTGTAATTGCTACACAATCATAAATTAAGATTTGCAGTAGACCACACAGGATTGCTGAGTGTCAATTATTTATCAATAGCTAGCAACAACTTAGTTACTTCTTACTAGAGTTCTAAAACCATCCTTGTCTTGTTATGTATTTTAACTACAGTTCCCAGAATCCTGGTTGGGTTATAATTGGTATATGTGGGCTAAAAAATTTCCAAACACTGGATGAGCCTTTCTTCATTTAACTAGGCTGCTCCTCTAATGAAATACAATCTGCTGGCAGGGTACTATACAAAGCTGTAGAAATTTGGCAGAACCTACCAAACATTGCGCTCCACTAAGATAGTAATTAGGAGCCTAGAGCAAACTCTACAACACAATGGGAAAGAAAAAGAGTAAGATACTAAGAAAGGAAGAACCTAACATAAGAGCATAAGAACATAAGAAGAGCCATGCTGGATCAGGCCAAAGGCCCATCAAGTCCAGCTTCCTGTATCTCACAGCGGCCCCACCAGATGTGTTTGGGAGCGCATGAGACTAGATATCAGTCTCCTGATACCACTCCCCTGCATCTGGCCCTTGAAGTACCCTGGTTTCTCCATCATGGTTGGAAACCTGTGATGGACTTTTCCTCCAGGAATCTGTCCAATCCCCTTTTGAAGGCATCCAGGCCAGATGCCATCACCACATCCTGTGGCAGGGAGTTCCATAGACTTAAAACGCGCTGGGTGAAAAAATATTTTCTTTTGTCTGTTCTTACTCTCCCAGCCTGCAATTTGAGTATATGTCCCCTAGTTCTGGTATTTTGGGGGAGAGAGAAGAGCTTCCCTCTATCCACTTTACTCATATGCCGCATTATTTTGTATGTCTCAATCATATCCCCCCTCAAGCACCTTTTTTCCAGACTAAAGAGGCCCAAATGTTTTAGCCCTTCTTCAAAAGGGAGGTGCCCCAGCCCAGTAATCATTTTAGTCGCTCTCTTCTGCACCTTTTCCAGTTCCACTATGTCTTTCTTGAGATGCGGTGACCAGAATTGTACACAATACTCCAGGTGGGGCCTTACTATTGTTTTGTATAATGGCATTATAATGTTGGCTGTTTTATTTTCAATCCCCTTTTTGATAATCCCTAGCATGGAATTGGCCTTCTTCACCGCTGCCACACACTGGGGAGACACCTTCATGGAGCTGTCCACTAACACACCAAGATCTCTTTCCTGAGCCATCACAGATAACTCAGAGCCCATGAGTTGATAGATGAAGTTTGGATTTTTTGCCCCAATATGCATTACTTTACATTTCGTTACATTAAAACACATTTGCCATTTCTCAGCCCATTCCCCCAGTTTGGAGAGATCCTTCTGGAGCTCTTCACAATCTTCTCTGGTTTTTACCACACGGAAAAGTTTTGTGTCATCTGCAAACTTGGCGACCTCACTGTTCATCCCTGTCTCCAGGTCATTTATGAACAGATTGAAAAGCACCGGTCCCAGGACAGAGCCCTGGGGCACACCGCTTTTCACTTCTCTCCATTGTGAAAATTTCCCATTGACACCTACCCTTTGTTTCCGGGATCTCAACCAGTTCTCAATCCATAAGAGGACCTGTCCTCTTATCTCCTGACTGTGTAATTTTCTCAGCAGCCTTTGGTGAGGGACTGTGTCAAAAGACTTTTGAAAATCCAGATAGACTATATCCACCGGTTCACCCAAATCCACATGCCTGTTGACCTTTTCAAAAAATTCTAAAAGGTTTGTCAGACAAGATTTACCCTTACAGAAGCCATGCTGATTTTCTCTCAGCAAGGTTTGTTCTTTTATGTGTTTTAAGATTTTCTCTTGGATGAGGCTTTCCACCATCTTCCCTGGGACAGATGTAAGGCTAAGTGGCCTGTAGTTTCCTGGGTTCCCCCTCCTTCCTTTTTTAAAAATTGGTGTGACATCTGCCATCCTCCAGTCCTCCGGCACTGTGTGTCAAGCCCCGCACACAGAATACACAGCAAGCCAAGTTCAGTTCTTTGCCAGGAACTTTCGTTGTAATCCAGATAACGAACAAAGTACAGTCCGAATCAAAGCCAAAATACCTTACAGAGCCAAATGCCAAGTTCAAGGGTACAGAGAAACGTCGTAGTCAGAAAGCCGTTGCAAGGTCAGGAAACAGAGAACGCCGTAATCAGAAAGCCGGTTCAAGGTGAGAACAGAGTCTGGATACACACAGGAACATGGTGACAAGGTAAGTGACATGTTGCTCCCACAGAGATTTCAGGGTAAACTTGCTAGCTTTATCCTAAACAAGGGAACACACCCATATCTCTGGCAAGGCTCCTGCTAGAACCCAGGGCTTTCAGATCTAATTCTACGCCTATCATTAAAGATCCTTTCCCTGGCTCTCCTGTTAGTTCTTCTTTGCAGGATCCTGTTCCTAGCCCTCATAGGAGGAGGGGATGTGCCCTCAGCTGCGTCCTCAGACCCAGCTGCCTGCTGAGTTGAACTGCATGGCTCCTCCTGCTGTACTTCAGCATTTAACCCTTCACATTCAGGTTCTATGACAGGCAGGGTCCTAGCACTGTGGCCGTTTTAAGAGACAAGTTGCATATAACCGTTAAGAGATCTGCAATTTCATTTCTCAGTTCCCTAATAACCCTTGGGTGGATGCCATCTGGGCCCGGTGACTTGTTAATCCTCAATTTATTGATTAGTCCTAAAACCTCCTCTCTTTTAACCTGTATTTGATTTAATTCTTTAGTCAAGAGGGGCGGCTCAGGCAGCGGAATCCGCTCAAGGTCCTCTGTCGTGAAGACAGACGCAAAGAACTCGTTCAATTTCTCTGCAATGTCCAAGTCCTCCTTAACCTCCCCTTTTCCTCCCTCACCATCCAGAGGCCCAATTGGTTCTCTGGCAGGTTTTCTACTTCTAACATATTTAAAGAAGCTTTTATTATTACCCTTTATATTGCTAGCCATGCATTCCTCAAAGTCTTTCTTTGCCTCCCTTATCATCTTCTTACATTTCTTTTGCCAGAGTTTGTGTTCCTTTTTATTTTCCTCATTTGGGGAGGATTTCCATTTACAAAAGGACCTCTCCTTGTGCATTAGAGCCTCTCTAACTCCACTCGTTAACCATGCCGGTGTCCTCTTGGACTTAAATGAGCTCTTCTTTCTTTGTGGTATGCACTTGTGCTGGGCCTCTATTATTGTTGTTTTAAACAGGCTCCATGCACTCTGAAGAGACTGGATTCTTCTAACTTTCCCCTTCAATTTCTCTCTAACTAGTTTCCTCATCTGAGGGAAGTTTGCCCTTCGAAAATCAAGGGTTTTTATGTCTGATTTGGTTGACACCCTTCCTCCGACATGCATGGCAAAGGAAATTGCAGCATGGTTACTGTTCCCCAGAGGCTCAGTGACATTCACATCCCTGACCAGGTCCTGAGTATCACATAGAATTAGATCCAGAGTTGCCTGTTCTTGGGTGGACTCCATGACAAGTTGCTCTAAGGCACAGTCATTCAGCATGTCGAGAAACCCGGTTTCTCTTTCTTGCCCAGAGCTTGCATTGGCCCAGTCAATGTGGGGATAATTGAAGTCCCCCATGATTACTATCCTGTCCCTCTTAGCCACCTCCATGATTTCTCTCCTCTTCAAGGTCCCCCTCAAGTTTTTGATCTGGTGGAGGATAGAATACTCCAACTATCACATCACTCGGCTGGAAAATCACCTGTGCCTCTCTCTGGGCTTGTGAGAGATTCCCAGGGGGAGAGCCTACAAAGGCTGCAGGGAGGGGCTGCGCAGAAGGACACTTGCCTGAGAGACCCCGGGGCTGGCTCCAACTCCAGCACTCCAGCACTTCACTCCATCTGCTGTGGCCAGCTGAGCCAGCCAGTCTAGCCACTGCTGGAAACTCAAGACCTGTAAGTGTTTGCCTGCTTGCTTGGCAGCCCTCTCTCGGCTGGAAAATCACCTGTGCCTCTCTCTGGGCCTGTGAGAGATTCCCAGGGGGAGAGTTTACAAAGGCTGCAGGGAGGGGCTGCGCAGAAGGACACTTGCCTGAGAGACCCCGGGGCTGGCTCCAACTCCAGCACTCCAGCACTTCACTCCATCTGCTGTGGCCAGCTGAGCCAGCCAGCCTAGCCACTGCTGGAAACTCAAGACCTGTAAGTGTTTGCCTGCTTGCTTGGCAGCCCTCTCTCGGCTGGAAAATCACCTGTGCCTCTCTCTGGGCTTGTGAGAGATTCCCAGGGGGAGAGCCTACAAAGGCTGCAGGGAGGGGCTGCGCAGAAGGACACTTGCCTGAGAGACCCCGGGGCTGGCTTCAACTCCAGCACTTCACTCCATCTGCTGTGGCCAGCTGAGCCAGCCAGCCTAGCCACTGCTGGAACTCAAGACCTGTAAGCTTCCTTGCTATTCACTATTGCAACGGCTTGTTTGGGGACAGTCCCAAAGGCTGCCTCGACATGCACCTCTCCCCTCTTGCCCTGTTCCTGCTCCCTCTTCCACCCTTGCCCTCCCCTTTTTCCCTCCCCTTGTTGTCAGTTCTCTCTGACTGTGGTGGATTAGGGGGTGCGGTGTTCACCCCGCTCCCCCTTTCATCTAATTCCTTTATCCTCTGTGCTGCTTCCAAGGACACTGGACTGGTTTGGCGGCAGTGGGCCTTCCATCTATCGAGGCTCGGGGTTAGCTCGCGGCTGCTGTGTTTGGGCCCTCCCAGGCCTAGAGGCCGCTGCCGGCCCGCCGACAGTTGATGGCCTGACCCCACTTCGTGCTTGTTTTTACCCACCTATGACATCAGCTGCCATACCAGTCATTGCTGCTCATTCACTGCCTGTGAACCATCTTTGCGTCCCTCCCTGTCCCTCTCCATTTGCCCTGGTGGTTGCCCTTTAATTTGTTGTTTGTAGTTTGTAATTTGTAATTTTAGTGCATTATTGTCTTGTTATTTTCATTGTTATTGTAATTTTTATATTTTTACAGTGTTGTTGTTGTAACTACCTATATACATATATTTTTTTTTCCTTTTCCTTTTCCTTTTCTTTTTTTTCCTCGCCATGAATGCAGGGGCTCACATACCGACGGTGATGGGCCGTGGGCGGTATGCTTGTAGCCGTAGGGTTTGTCAGGCAAGAAGAACTCGGGTCAGACAACTCGTGTCTGTCCCTCGTTCTGACCCCTCGGCTCTCTGTCACGTGCCCGGGAGTCACTCCACCAGCGCCCCCAACCTTACCTGTATCATGATGAATGCCAGGTCGGTTCATAACAAGATCCCTCTCATCTATGATACTATTGCGGATGGGAAGCCCGACCTGGCATTCATCACCGAGACCTGGGTGGGCACGGAGGGGGGGGCTTCTCTCTCTCTCCTTTGCCCGCCCGGGTATCTGGTAGAGGGAGTGGGAAGGTTGGGGGGTCAAAAGGGGGGAGGGGCCGCAATCGTCTACAGGGATTCTTTACACGTCAGCAGGGCCTCGACATTGGTTAGCCAGGGGTTGGAGGTACTTCATCTGTTGGTGGGACAGCGGGACAGATTTGGCATTGTGCTGGGCTACCGAGCTCCCCGCAACCCTGCACAATCCCTTCCAGAGCTCACAGAGTTCATCTCCGCTGCATTGTTGAGATCCCCGCGCCTATTGGTTGCGGGAGACCTCAACGTGCATGCGGATGGTGGGCTTGTTGGTGTAGCTCTGGAGTTCATGGAATCCATGGCTTCCATGGGTCTGTCCCAGCATGTTTTATGCCCCACCCACAGATCTGGTCACACCCTGGATCTGGTGTTTACCTCCATGTCGGGGGATTCGCGTCTGGAGGTGGGGGACCTTGTCTCCCTCCCTGTGTCATGGACAGACCATCACCTGCTTTCATTTTCCCTGGCGATTTCGGCTCCTCCCCGCGGGGACCACCGGCCCACTATCTTGGCCCGCCCCCGGAGGCTCCAGGACCCTCAGCGGTTCGGTGAGCTCTTTGGGGGACTACCTGGTGGTTTGGCTGACGTTCCGGCCGAGGGTGTGGCGAATCTTTGGCATGAAACAGCTGTCCACACCATTGACCAGATCGCCCCCAAGCGCCTCCTCCGCTGCCGAGCCCGGCCCTCCCCATGGTTCACGGGGGAGCTTAGGGCAATGAAGCAGGTTAGGAGGAGGCTGGAACGCAGCTGGAGGAAATCCCGCACGGCGTTGAGTAAGGCTGCCGTTGATGCCCAGTCTAGTCGCTATATCATCGCGATAAGGGAGGCTAGAACATCTTTCACCTCCCTGAGAATTGCTGAGGCCTCGATCCGCCAGGCGGAGCTCTTCCGGGTGGTTCGGGACCTCAGCAATCCTAGTCTGGCCAGGCCTCCTCCTACTGAGTTCAGTAGTGAGCAATTCGCAGCCTTTTTTCGAACTAAGATTGAGGCCATCCGTGCTGGTTTTGACTCCGGTTGCAGTGGTCCAGCCCCGCCATCTCCAGTTGCTGGTCCGCCTTCGTCGCCTCGGTTGGATGCGCTTGGGCCTGTTTCTGCTGTCGAGATCTCCAAGGCTATGGTGCATTGCCGGCCTGCCTCCACTCCTTTCGACCCTTGCCCTGCCTGGCTAATTAGAGCTGCCAGAGGGACTATGGCCGAATGGGCTTCTGCCATCGCCACCGCCTCGTTCAGCGAGGGGTTTTTCCTCTCGTCTGAAGGAGACGGTGGTAAAGCCCATCTTGAAAAAACCTGGCCTGGCGGTGGATGATCTGACAAACTATCGTCCTATCGCCAATGTCCCGTTTATGGGCAAGGTGATCAAGAGGGTGGCGGCGGTCCGGCTGCAATCATACTTGGAGGATCGGCAGTGCCTCGATCCTTGCCAGTCCGGGTTCAGGCCCCGCCGGGGTACCGAAACAGCTTTGGTCGCCCTGCAAGATGACCTTCTCAGGGCGGCCGACAGGGGTTGCTCTTCCCTGTTGGTCCTCCTGGATCTGTCAGCGGCCTTTGATACCGTCGACCACGGTATCCTGTTGGACCGACTCTCTGAGGTTGGAATCGGAGGCACTGCTTGCAGTTGGCTCCGTTCCTTCCTGGAGGGCCGGCCACAGTACGTGCAGCATGGGGGGGAGTTATCGGCCCCTTGGATCCTCCCGTGTGGGGTTCCACAGGGGTCGTCTCTGTCCCCCATGCTGTTGAACATCTACGTAAGGCCGTTGGCGGGGGTCATCAGGAGTTTTGGAGTCTGCTGTCATCAGTACGCTGATGACACGCAGCTCTATCTCTCCTTTAACACCTCTGCTGTGGAAGCTGTGGAAGTTCTCGACGGGTGCCTGGAGGCCGTACTGGCTTGGACCGGGGCGAACAGGCTTAAGCTCAACCCCGAGAAGACGGAGGTTATGTTCTTCGGGAGCTCGCCGTCGGGGTACGGTGGCCCTCTTCCCTGTCTGGGGGGAGTCTCCCTCCAGCTCGCGGAGAGGGTGCGGAATCTGGGTGTGTTCCTGGACCCGGCGCTTGCCATGGAGCACCAGGTGGCGTCGGTGACCAGGTCCGCCTATTTCCATCTCCGTCGGATCGCCCAGATCCACCCATACCTCGACGCGAGCTCCTTGAGAGCAGTGGTCCAAGCTCTGGTGATCTCGAGGCTGGACTACTGTAACGCGCTCTACATGGGGTTGCCCTTGAATCTTCTCCGGCGCTTGCAGCGGGTCCAGAACGCGGCGGCCAGGCTGGTGGTTGGTGTGCGTCGTTACGACCACATCACCCCAGTCCTGGCCCGCTTGCACTGGTTGCCCGTTGCGGCCCAGATCAGATTCAAGGTCCTGGTTTTAGTTTATAAAACCCTCCATGGCTTGGGACCGGACTACCTGGCAGAGCGTATCGCTCAGCGGTCAACTTCGGCCCGTCCCGTTCGGCAGGCGCGAGTGCACTTGCTTCGGGTCGCCACCCCTCAGGAAGCCCGGAGGACGAGCACTCGGACCCGGGCTTTCTCTGTGGCGGCCCCCAGCCTCTGGAATTCCATCCCCAGTGAAGTGCGCTCTGCAGAGTCCCTGCTGGCCTTCCGAAAGGCGCTGAAAACCTACCTTTTTCGTGAGGCCTTTGGCGACAGTTGATTTTTTTTTTCTTTCCCACCATTGTAACTTGCATTTTAGTCGAGGTGTCATGTGGTTTTAACAGTGTTTAGGGAGTTTATAGGTTTGTCTGTGATTATTTATTGTATTTTATTGGCTTTGTAGCCTTTTTTGTTGTAAGCCGCTTAGAGTACCCTGTAGATAAGCGGGATATAAATATAATAAATAAATAAATAAATAAATAAATAATCACTCCTGGGACCTGGTAGTTTAACCCACAGTGATTCTATGGTGGAGTCAGACCCTCTGTCCATCTCCATTCTGCTGGATTTTTCCCCTTCTTTGACATAGATGGCCACTCCTCCTCCAACCCGCCCCTCTCTAACCCTTCTATAGAGTTTATAGCCTGGGATTGCTGTATCCCACTGGTTCTCCACATTCCACCAGGTTTCTGTTATGGCTATTATATCTATGTTAACCCTAGCTGCCAAATGTTCAAGTTCTCCCATCTTTGCTCAGAGGCTTCGAGCATTGGCGTAGAAGCACCTGTACAGTGGGTCCCGCAACAACAGCTGCTGCCTTGTTCTTTTCCCCTCACAGCTTTTATTCTCAGTAGAAAAACTGTCACAGTCCATTATTCTCCCAGTGCTAATACCTGCTATGAGGTGTTCCGAACTGGATGCCACTCAGCTCCTGTCGGCTTTCCCCCAGTTATCAGTTTAAAAGCTGCTCTGCTGCCTTTTTGAGGTTGAGTGCCAGCAATCTGGTCCCATCATGATTCAAGTGCAACCCATCCCTCCTGAACAGGTTTGGCTTGTCCCAAAATGTTCTCCAGTTCCTGACAAATCTAAAGCCCTCCTCTCGACACCATCGCCTCATCCATACCTTGAGGCTTCTGAGTTCTGCCTGCCTGGCGAGTCCTGCACGAGGAACAGGTAGCACTTCTGAAAATGCTACCTTGGAAGTCCGGGACTTCAATCTTCTACCTAAGAACCTGAATTTGGCTTCCAAGACTGACCGCTTGGCCTTCCCGACATCATTGGTACCAACGTGTACCATGACCACTGGCTCCTTCCCAGTTCTCTCTAACAAGCTATCTAGATTTCGCGTGATGTCTGCAACCTTTGCACCTGGCAGGCAAGTGACCATACGGTTATCATGCTCCTCACTAACAGCACTCACTACTATAGATTTTCCTTCTAAATATGGAAAACGATTGAGCATAGTTTCATGTTGACTTCTTGTTTTAGATGGCAAGAACTAGGAATGGTGGCCAAAGGAGACCACTTCTGCAGCCATGGAAGTTTAGCTCAAAGTGCCCATATATTCTTGAGTATAGGCCGACCTAAGTATAGGCCAAGGCCCCTAATGTAAACCCATAGAACTGGGAAAACCTATTGACTCAAGTATAGGTTGAGGGCGTTTTTTCATTATACTTGAGTATACACAGTACACCGGCTGAGCTCTAGGGGGGTTGGGGTTAGTAATTGTCAACAGGTGCTGGGATTGTGCAGGTAATTAGGGAATTAATATCATAGAGTAAACTTACTGATTGCCTCCAGGTTCCCAGCACACTTTGCCAGTTACTATCCCCAGCCCCTTTAGAGCTCCATAACTAAGTCCCCTTACCCCCAAATCTTTCCAGATTTCATGGGGTTCCCTAAAATTGCTATGACAAGGTACCCCCACTACTTTGAAGTCCCAAGGGAAGTACATTTTGATTGGATATTTTAAAAATAATTTTGAGTGCATATTTCTTACCTTCGGAACACTAAAGTAGCAAGGGTACCTTAAGAAAGTGATTTTAGGGAAACCCTTGAAATTTGAAAACATTGAGGGGATAAAGGGGCTGAGTGATGAAGCTCCAAAGGGGGTGCCCCTAAACTTTCTCATTGGAATCATATGGGAAGATGCAGCAGGCTTATCTCCTGCCTGATCAGCTTCAGGTACTTGCCCTCCACCGTCCTCCCCAAGCCATCTGAGCACCCAATTTTACCCCCAAAACCTGGGAAACTTATTGACTCGAGTATAAGTTCCCATGGGAAGATTGGTGGGATAGAAATCTAATAAATAAATAAATAAATAAAATAAGTCGAGGGTGTTTTTTCAGCCAAAAATAAGGGCTGAAAAACTAGACTTATATTCAAGTATATACAGTATTTATTTTATTAATTTATTTTAGAGTAATTTTACCCTGCCTTTCTCCTTGGAAAAGGACCCAAGGCAGCTTACAATAATGAAGGATAATATACAGTCCAGTACGATTAAGACATGTTCAAGTATATGAAAACAAGGAATGCAGGGACATCTTACAGCATTAATAGACAGCATTACGTTAAGCAACACGGTTATAAGTAGTCATAAACACAAAGTCTATTTGAACCCATAGATTCATATGAAATACACATGGCAGCCCATCATTCAGGGAAAGCTTGCCTGAAGAGAAAGGTCTTTGCCTGTTTCTGGAAGGAAACCTTTCCTTATCTCTGAGTAAGGGTCATGCATAAGTTTTCCTCATCTATTTTTCCTCTTACTGGGTTGGGGTGCTTATGGTTTGCTGTGCACCACAGAAATGCAGCCCTGCATTTATACTTATCTTTTTTTTTTTTTGCACCAGGGCAAATGTGTGCACTAGTCCTTAGAGAGCCTTCAACCATCACAATTAGTCCCCCCCCCCTTTTCCCTCACTGCTGAAATAAACACAAAGGAGGCTCGGCAGCCTTGCAAAGAGTGTTATCCCATATCCCATTGTCTAGAACGATGTTTGATTAAGAATGACAGTCCCAAACGGCACGCTAGAGTATCGGTTCCAACCGATATTCACACCAGCACTGGATAGTTCTCCTTCCCCCCCTCCATCTCTACCAAAATAAAATGCTGAAAGAGCATGATCTCAGGAAATCCGTTGAAACAATGTAAATAGCTTGTGAGTAAAGCCCAGCAGGGTTCATTCATACATGTCCAGCCCAAGCTGGCTGGTTTGGTTCCAGTTGGAGCCCTCTCTTCATTACAAAGCCCCTGGAGAATGTTAATCTGTACAATATAAACATTTACAAACATCTCCTAAATCATTACACTTCAACTGGCCCATAAACACTCCCAAATGCTTCCCTTAAGGCACTGCCTTGGCTTTGGAAAATGAAGTGTACTTGGATTTGGCACCACTGAAAAGGTGGGGAAAGAGTGCAGGGGGTTAAAAAAAGATTCCTATCTTACTCCCATGAGTGAGCAGGGGCAAAGTGATAAGCAAAGGATAACACTGTAGGAAAGGGATGGGAAGTCACATAGCAAAACATATAAGCTTTAGCAAAAAAAAAAACCTGACTTGAAATGGATCCAAAGATTTTCATACTCAGCATGGAGATTGTTAATTTTTGCATATAGAGAATCCTGGCTGTTGCCTCGCGAGTGACAGCAATTTAAGGCTTTGAGCTTCAAAGAGTCTTGATCCGGAAACTGAGAGGCTTCACACTCACCAAGAGAGGGTGATCTAATTAAGAATGCAATGTTGAGCAATAGTTCAGAACAAATCCTGTTGAAATCAGTGTGTGGTACTACTGCATAAAGTATCTTTATCTACTTTGAGCTAGGGCATTAGGAAATCAGTCCTTCTTACCATATTTATTTTCAAGAGAAGAGTAAAGTTACCATGCTAATTGGGACATACTGAGAGTTGTCCTCAAAAGAAAAGAAAAAAAAATACCTTTCCCATATTTGTGTTTTTCTGGCTCTATCCCTTATTAGCTTTTTTCACACCTACAGACATTACATATTTGAGTAGATGAACAAGGCACAAACTAAGGTTTGCTGTCCATGTTTATAGGCTTCTCTCAGACCACAGTCTTCAGTTCTGTTCCAATGGCATTCTTTGTTTTGATTAAACAGGAAATTTAGCATGCAATATTGTGTGGGACATATGAAATGCACAGCTAGAAATGTCCCATTTGAATGCAGCTATTAAATTTTAGTGTATGGAACATTAAATTCATAGCTGTAATCTGTAGTCCTATCCTTAGTATTCTTATGCAGTGATAGTTAAGTTTCAGTACTGTGGTCTGATATGCAAATATGCTGACAATATTATCCTAATAATTGATTGTTTTCAAAGGAAGGAAGGAAGGAAGGAAGGAAGGAAGGAAGGAAGGAAGGAAGGAAGGAAGGAAGGAAGGAAGGAAGGAAGGGAGTATGATTAAAGACAATAAATGCTGGCTTTAAACTAAGGGTGTTTATACACGACCCCTAAGCTCCTTTGCAAATGGCTGCAAGCTCCGGAGCTTAAAAATGTTTCCCCACCAGCTCTGGAGTTTGCAGACAATTAAGTGCGACCCCGCCCACTTTAGCGCAACCCAGCACACTTTTCTTGTACCTTCTCTTTGGAGGTGAAAAATCTTTGATGCGGTGCAACGATAGTGAGTGCGGGGCTCTCCTTGCTTCTGTTTGCTGCTTTTTGGCTCCCGCCCCTTTAAGAGCTACTTTTACAGAGACGAGGGGGTTGGACTTGATGGCCTTACAGAGACAGAGGCAGAATGAGGTGAGCGGCATGCTTTTCTTTCTCTTTTTCTCCCTCCCTCACGCAGCCAGCAACCAGGAAGTGCAGAGGGGGTGGGGACAGAGGAAGAGCGACGAACCCCTAAGATCTCTGGTCCGAATTTAAGTGGCCAGCGGATCTTAGGGGTTGTGTAAAAAGGCTCTAAATGAATTATACTCACTCCTACACATCTCCAATTAAAGGTAGCCAATCAATAATTACCAATAAAAAAGGAAGAAGTGTTTTCCACACTAAGTTAATGTTGTATAGGAAAATAGATTTTAAGAATGTACTAATTAGATTTCATTGCCACATCTCAAAATTCATGCACATGTTCCATCCTGAAATGTTTCAATTTCAACTAGTTTGAAGTTTTTGGATAAATAAATGCATAAATAGACAAAACAAAACAGACTACTTAAACAACCCATGATATCTTGGTTTGCAAGCTTTTCAGAATGTTGGAATCTATTTTTCTGCTTTTCCTAGGATGCTGTTGGATTACAGTTCCTATCATCTGCAGACATGAGTTATGACCCACTGCAATCTAGCAGCCTCTGGAGACTCACTCCAAAGATTAACCCATCCTGCCCCTATTTATTTATAAAATTTACAAACATTTTCTTGGCACACCTTAACTCAACAGCCACTGTACCACAGACTCCTTGGGAGGTTGGCATCATTGTGTACCCACCCCCAATCCCTGGAGCTCTCCATGGTGCTGTTACTTCTCCTGCATGCAAAGGTTACTGGCTTAGGCATGCTGATCGTACATCTCAGAAGAGGAATGCAAGGAACAATAACAAGGAGAAAGCAAGTGGTAACATGGTTCATTTTTATGTGCAGGGAAGCAGCACAACTGTACTTATAGATATGACCCCAAGCAGGCAGCTGTGCTGATCCATATGTGTGTAACCAGCTGCACACTTGATTGTTTTGTCCCCATAAAATCCATCTATGTTCTCTCTGAGACAGAACATATAAAGGGGATGGTTGATGTTACCATCATGTTGGCAAAATATCATTTCATTGTTGACACTATGAATTCAGTGGATGCCCGGGTGGCAGGGCATCAGCTGTACTACCAGGAAATTGCTATGCAACTCTGGTTCTCCACAAAAAGAAAAAAATATTGATTTTATTGGATGAAATCCTGTTGCACAGTATAGTAAATTGCACCACAGTAAGACTGTTGAATCAGTGGGAATTTGGTGAGTCAACTCCTCCATAAATTCAATTGGGCTTATTGTAGTTACAACTTACTCTGCTAAGCAACAGGATTTTAGGATAGTAGCTAATGGAGAGAGATCAACAGTAACTATTAGAGATGGGCACAAATGAAAAATATGACATTTCAGGTTTTTGTTTTTTTGTTGCAGGTCCGTTTTGGTTCGTTTTCATTTTTCATGATTTTTTTGAAAAAAATGCATTTAATTTTTTTGTTTTTTGTTTTTCATTTTTACCCGCTTTTTGCGTGACTTAAAGCATTTCCGTGCGTTGATGTCCCCCAATGCCCCAGACCAGAGGGAAAACACTAAAAAAAATGATGCTGGCAGAGACACAGTATAGACTAGGTACACAGGGAGGCTGCAAAGGCAGTGGCGGGCGTTGCCCAGGGCGTAAGAAAGCCGCAGAGTGACTGCACTGCAGGGCAGGGGAGGGTACTCACCGAGAGGTACGCAGTAGACAGGGAGGCTGCAAGAGAAATCTCTTCTTTCTCTCCCATAAGAGCCAGGCTGCAGCCAGCAGGAACACAGAGACACACACCTGCCTGGCTGGCCTAAAGTAACGAGTCACAGAGACAGCAATCCCACCCTAACTCCTACCGCGGACTGCAAGGAGGATGGGGGCTGCCAAAACTTTATATGCCCTCTGTGGCTGCCACACCTACCCAGTCTGCAACCTGGGTATGCTATTGGTTGAAATTGTCCAAGAATTTACATGATCCCATCACATGGCTGGAATCCATTTTGTGTCATCCTTAAAGGGAAAAGAAAAAAATACATCGTGATGGAAGAAAGATTAAAAAAAAACATTTTTAGGACCACAACCCCCTGGTAGGTAATAATTTCAAATAATTATCACTGCGTATTTACGGATGTCCAGGGCATCTTAATACCCAAGAAATCAATATTAGGCATCTGGGAGCCATTTTGGGTCGATGTCCCCTAGCTCCCCTTAAAGGAAAAAAAAATACAGTGATCTGAGAAAAGATATAAATGCATGTTTTAAGGATCCCAACCCCCCTGGTAGGTATTATCAGGCAGAATAAATAATTATCGCTGGGTTTTTACAGATAGTCAGGATGTTTTTTAACATTTAAAAACAGCTCATTTCATTGTGCGTTGCCATTAACGAAAATGAAATGTAATGAACCTAATTTTTGTGGTTCTGTTCGTTCCAATTTCATCACAATTTTTGTTATAATGGATAATGGAACAATTTTTTTTTCATTTTTGACCATCTCTAGTAACTATTTGAGCCACCTGAGCTAGTCTTTTTGGTTACTCATCCATCTCAAAATAGAACTGGCTGAGAAATATACCACAAAACTCTAGAAACTCCTGTCAAATATAATTAACAACGTTAAGTTAGGTTCCTTAATGTTTCAGTTGTGCAAGAGAATTTTGGATGCTGGCAGGTCTTCCAATAGCACCAGGTGAACAGATATGGAAGAAGTTATCTATTTTGACCTTACATCTCAGAATACACAGCCAGTATGGCCAATGGTCAAAGTGCTTAGAGTGTTCTCAGATTTGTTGTCTAAAACAATAATTTCCTCTAACTTTATGAAGGCAACAAGTGGGTGAGGTTGAGAGCACCAGGCTCAGTGAAAACATCAGAGATTTTGGTCTGAAGATTTTAAGGCTCTAAGCTTAAGCAGTGGGCTTTTTCTTTTCCTGAAAAACAAAAAGGCAATGCTCATTTCTGCTATTTTCTGCTTGTGGGCCTCTTGGAGCTGTCATTGGCAAATTAACTGCCGGAGTGAGAATTTGCAAATGGATGTGTTCCAAGCTCCTTCATGTAATCTAATGTCCTTGGGGAGCAACAGTCTGCTCAGTATCAAAACTTTTTTCTCCCCCTTTCGTGCTGCTTTGTCACATGGAAACCTATATAGGATGAGGGAATCAAGCTTCCTTGCATACATTAGCTTCTCTTGTACAGTCACGACAGACAAGCAAGAAAGCAGAAATCGCTGGCTTTATTTTCACTGCCAATAGACATTTCATTACGTGATGTGTTGAGGAAGGTGTGGTTGTACCGGCAAACCGGGAACCTTGGTGTGCAACACAGAACAACACAGAGAGAATGCTTGTGATAGGTCCAAGCTGAAATGGCAAGGGTGACACAATGTATCCCAATAAATCTATTAGGAGTGTGAGGCCTAGGGGTCATATGTAGACCGAAGGCTGTTTGTATGGTCCCCAAGAGCCCCTCAAGGGCGAGTGCACTTCCGGTTTTGTTCAAAAATGAAACAAATGCAGCTCTTGGGGACACACTTTTCCTCTGAAATTAAAGTGGGTAGCATCTGGCTTGTGTACAGCATATGGCCCCATGGGTCAACATCTGGTTCTCCCTAGCACATTTCAAAACACACACACACACACACACACACACACACACACACACACACACACACACACACACACACACACACACACACACACACACACACACGTATATGTAACATCTAGCCAAGGTAGGTAGAAATTATGAAATATCTTGAGTCATGTCAATATCCCTGGTTCCCTCTGTAACCCCAAATTTAGTGCATGTCTTTGAAATGTTTGCTACCCTGGCCAAATGGCTGAGGACCTTAACCTTATAGAGGGCCAAAAACGGAAGACTAGGAATTATTTATTTATTTATTTATTTTAGAGTATTTTTACCCTGCCTTTCTCCTTGGAAAAGGACCCAAGGCATCTTACAGTAAAGTGGGACAATATACAGTCTAATTCACTTAAGACATATTCAAGTAATTGAGAGCAGGGAATTGAGGGACATCTTACAGCATTAAAATACATTACATTAAAGCTACAAGAGCCACACTTGGTGGGGAGCCTGTGGGGACCTGCGGTGGGCAGGTGGGAGCCTGCAGGCTGTTCAAAGTTGAACAATCCTGGTCTATGTGTTCATATATGGTTGTTTCATATAAAGGTTACATAATAGGTAGTCCATCATTCAGGGAAAGCTTGCCTAAACATGCATTTGCCTTGTTTCCAGAAAAACATCAGAGATGGGGCAGTCCTCACCTCTGTTGGGAGGCAGTTCCAGAGTCTGGGTGCAGCTGCTGAGAAGGCCCCAAGACATACCTGTGAGGGTGGTGGGATGGAGAGAAAGACCTCGTCTGATGATCTTAAATCCTGAGCCAGTTCATACTGTGAGATTCGATCTTTGAGGTAGCTAGGACCCAGGTCGTACAATGCTTTCTAGGTTAAGGTCATCACTTTGAATTGTGCCCAATAGCTGATTGGTAGCCAGTGGAGTTGCTTTAAAAGGGGTGAATGTGATCTCTGTACCCCACCCCAGTCAGCAATCTGGCTGCTGCATTTTGGACCTATTGAAGTTTCCTGAGACTTTTTATTGGTAGTCACACATACAGCACATTACAGTAGTCTCACGGGGATGTCACTAGTAGAGATGGGCAAAAAATGACTATTTTTTCGTTACTGTTCTCCATTATTTGTTCCATTAAGTAATGGTACGAATAATGACCATTGTGGTTCGTTTCCGTTACTGGCGTCACGCCGCTCGCACGATGAAAAATGGAGCAGCGGAGGGCAGCCAGAGGGGGTTGGGCCTGGCGGAGCCTCTTTGCCCCCTCCCCGCTGGAGCCGACGCAAGACTTTGCCGGTCTCACGAGAAGAGGCATGATCCGAGCCCTTATGAGGGCTGGGCTCCAGGATCTCGGCCTCTTCGTCAGAACTCGGCAGGCTTTGGAGGGGAGGATGTTGGAGCTCGGCTGCGCCCGGCACCATCTTAGCCACATACATGGCGAAGCGGCGACGGTGCAACCAGCTCGGAAGCAGGAGCGGAGGGTGTCATTGGAGCATGGGGGAGTGCAGCAGCACCCCCCATAGGTTTCCTGGGTGTGGCACAGTGGTTAAATGCCTGTACTGCAGGTAAAACTGTGCTCATGTCCTGGGGTTCTATCCCAGGTAGCAGGTTCAAGGTTCACTCAGCCTTCCATCCTCCCAAGTAGAGATGGGCACGAAATGCCAAAATGCCAAAATGGCATTTTGTGGTCATTATTTGGGCCCTGGGGTCCACTTCATTCCATTTCCATTTTTCGGCCCCCCAGGGCCCAGTTCATTTCCATTTCTTTGTTTTTCGGGTGCAGCAAACTGAGGCCACAGGGAGCCTTCCCAGGGCTGGGCGCCACCGGAGCTGGTGGCATGCAGGCTGGGAGAGCGTTCCTGCGGCCGCGGGGAGCCCTGACAGGGCTGGGGCAAGCCTTCTGGGAGAGCCATCCCGCAGCCATGGGGAGCCCTCCAGGGACCGGGCACCGCTGGAGCCGGTGGCAAGCCTGCCAGCAGGAGAGCAATCCCGTGATCACGGGGAGTCCTCCCGGAGCCGGGCGCTGCTCCAGTCACCACCCCAACAGGCCGCCACCCCCAGAGCACCGCCAAGCACTGCCATCCCTTGGGCCCCCTCCCCAAGGACCAATCCACCATGCTGTCTGCCAGCCCCGTAGGGTCGCTACCCATGGAGCCCTGCGCAGTGCCACCCTAACTGGGGCCCTTCTCCCTGGGAACCACTCCTCCCCGGGAGCTGCCACTCCAGCACACCACCACCCCGCACCCCCCGGGCCTAGACCCGGGAAACCTGTGGGGGGGGTGCTGCTGCACTCCCCACCGTGCTCCAATGATGCCCTCAGCTCCAGCTTCCGAGCCGGCTGCACCATTGCCACTTCGCCACGTGGCCGAGATCCCAGAGCCCAGCAGATAAGGGCTCAGATCCTGTCTCTTCTTTGAGATCAGCAAAGTCTCGCATCATCGGCTCTGGCAGGGAGGCAGCAAAGAGGCTCCGCCAGGCCCGGCCCCCTCTCGCTGCTCTCCGCTGCTCCATTATTCATTGCACAAGCGGTGCAATGGCAATAATGGAAACAAACAGAACTGAATAAAATGTTCTTGGTTCTGTTCAGTTTGAACCTGCCCCATCACAACGGTCGTTATTTGTGCCATTATGTAATGAAAAAAATGGTCATTTTGTGCACATCTCTATTCCCAAGGTTGGTAAAATGAATACCCAGCTTTTGGGGAGGGGGGTAATGTGTCGCCTGCATACTGTAATTGAAAACTGTTAAACCACCCAGAGACTACTTGAAGTGGTATGGGGCAGTATATAAGCAGAACACTTTGCTTTGCTTCACTTTGCTTTGCTTTATTGGGCCTGCTTCTGCTTTCTGTTCTCCAGCTGCCCTGAATGGTAGAAAATTGCAGTCTTTCCCCTTTTTAAAGTCACTTCCCTTGTGCCTTGTGGCTCTTCCCCCACTGCTCTAGTAAGCCCAGAGCCTCTTATACCTTCCAGCTTTCTTGACCCAAGACGGAGAGAAGAAGAAAAAAGTAAGAAAAAAGAAAAAAGAAAGCTGCACCAGATGAGCCTGCAACCGTTGCCCCATTACAATTTTGATCCTGCCATTTTTATTGCTGTTGTGTTTTATCTTCTTAATCTTGTGCTGCCTCTGTGCAAGCAGACAGTATATAAATTTCAAATGAACTGAACTCAAATAAACTAATCAGACTTCAGAAGAATCTCATGTTTAAATGGTTAAGCCCAACATGTGGAGAGTGTCAGAAACCATAAATGGGGAGACAGGATTCCTGTAACTCCCTTTCCTCACATATTTATTACACTCCAGATCCAAGGACGTAACCAGCACCTTAAAGAGTACCTAGGGTTGATGAGTCTTTGGGGAAGCTGCATAGACCATCAATGGCTCCTGAAGAAAGAACTGGTAAACCACTTCTGAGCACTGTAAACCTAAACAAATAAATAAATAAAAGGAAAAGGTCACCATATACAGTATGTGTGTGTGTGTTGTGTCTGTGTTGTTATAGTTGTGACTGACCCTTCGTGACCCCATGTCCATGGAGTTTTCTTGGCAGGAATACTGGAGTGCTTTGCAAGTTCCTACTCCAGGCTCCTACAGCACCTGGTATTCCCTGGTGGTCTCCCATCCAAGTACTGGCCAGGGCCAACCTTGCTTAGCTTCCAAAATCAGGTGAGATTGGATGTGCTTAGGGCATCCAGGCAACCATATACAGTACTTTCATACAATTACTATTTAGGTGGCTGGATAACTCCCAGAAGAGAAATGGCTGAGGGGCCTTAGTTGAGGAGTTTGGTTCCATGCTGTGCCTTTTGTGGCACAGTGGTTAAATGCTTGTACTGCAGCTAAAACTGTGCTCACAACCTGGGGTTCAATCCCAGGTAGCCAGCTCATGGTTGACTCAGCTTTCCATCCTTCCAAGGTGTGTAAAATGAGTACCCAGCTTGTTGTGTGTGTGTGTGTGTGTGTGTGTGTGTGTGTGTGTGTGTGTGTGTGTGTGTGTGTGTGTGTTAATGTGTAGCCTGCCTAATTGAACAGTAAACTGCCCAGAGACTACTTGAAGTGGTACGGGGCAGTATATAAGCAGAACACTTTGCTTTTCATGAGAGGGCCATGTGGCTGTGGGCAAGTTAGCATCCCCAGAAGAAAGGAATGGTAAACCACTTCTGACAACCATCTACCTAGAACATTCTAAGATGGGTTGCTACGATTCTATTTGATCACATGTAATTATCAGTTTTCCTGCTCCAATCTGTAGGCAAATCACTCTCATGACTGCTACTTTAACTGCAACCTGTGCCCCTTACTAAACAAAGTTAGCCACAGATTAAAATGTTTTTTTCAGATGAGTTAGCAAAAAAAAAAAAGGGGGGGCTGAAAGAATAGGAGATATTTTTGCACTGAGGTATTTTTTAAAAAAAAAATCCTGTATTTTTCATTCCGTAAAACCAACACATAAGTAACCCTTTACAATTTTGTTTGGCAACTGAGACTGTGCAGAGGGATTTGGCTTAATGCTCCAAGGGTGAAATGTGTTAGTGTGGATTTGCTGTTTCTCCAGGCCAGGCATCTGCTGCCCCCAGTAAGGGAGAAACAGCTGCTGCTTAGGAAGAGTTTAAGGCTACAGGTACAGAACTCAAAAGCTGGCATCTGCATATGTTTCTCCGTGTGCATGTGTGAGTGAGAGAGAAACTGCAAAGCGATGTGACTTTGAGTTCTGCTCAAAGTGACTCTTGACAGCAACAATATTTATGCCCCATTGGTGACTCCAAGACGGGAAGATTACAGGAATAAGAGCAAAGAGGCTCAGTATTACCACATGGACTAGTGTTTGCCTGCTGAGATCAGGCTTAGCTGCTGGTGCTACTACTAAATCCTTTGGCCTCTTATTTTTGGAATCCATTTCTAGCTGGAAAGTGGTCACAGTGACCTTCGTCTAATCATCTGATTTTAACTACATGATAATGCTTATGATTTCTCAGACATTTTATTTCCCTGTCTTTTCAGGTCCCTTTCCTCCTTAATTCCCACTCCATTTTTTTAAAAAATATATACTGTGAAATCCATGGAACCTTTCATTTAGTGCCATTATTTGATTAATGCATGTTGGAATTGTGTCTCGACTCTCTGTGATGAAGAAGTTTTACATTAGACCCTAAAATATGGTAATTTTCCCCACCCCAAAAGTAAACTAAAGGCAATGTAACAGATAAAATACATATTTCATAACAAGATAGGGATGCTCAAACATCAGTGACTTTTTCTCTCACTCTCTTTTTTCTTTTTGACAAAATGGGGAAATTGATGCTGTTTGTACCATACATGTCCCATCTACCATCTCAAGCCCAGTGATGCTTGTTCTTCTTACCACTTGTTGCAATCAATACCAGCACAGCCCTGGCTTTTTGCCACAAGATATCAACTTCTAGAACTTTCTCTCTGTTGCACGTCTACATTTGAATGCAAACTCACTGCCCTTGTCTCCAGCCCCTCCAACAAATGACCAATTTTAACAGAGTATGAGGCAAACTTTAAAAACAGCTTCTAAACACAATCATACATAGTTTATCTTTCAAAACGCCAACTGAAAGTTGGACTTGTAAACATACTGGTTTCTATGTGATGTGCTGATAATGGAGTCCTACAGCATTTGTCTCCAGGGCAAACCTATTAGTTTTTTCAGCCACCTGCTGTCCTTAATGGCCACAACCTGAGGGGATTGTTTTTGTTTTGTTTTTACTGCAGAGGAGGCCCCATTTTATCCGCCTTGAAGGGAGAGGCATAAATTGGCATTCCATATAGTAGTACCAAAAAAAAAAATCCCAGCAATTATTAAAAGATTCTTATCTCTTGCTCCCTGCATGGATAATGAGATCCTTCTCTGCTGGACTGAGACAGCCCGTCTCTCTGCTCACTTAATGAAAGGAGCCCAAGTTTGTAAATTAGCATAGCCCTGACTCCAAACATAACCTCTTGTTGTCTAGTTGTACATCAAGGCTCCAGGCTGATGCCTTTCTTTATTAGCACCCTGTAATAATAACAGGGCCCCTTTCATTTCCATTTCCTGGCTCCTTTAAACAAATTCATTTGTAGGCTATATGGTCATCCCCACCCCCACCCCCACTTTGCCCTATCAGTTTAAGCTGGGAAGAAGTTATGTTTAAACACAAGATTGTGGCTTTTGACGGAGGATATTTTATCAGGATATTTCAATAAGATTGTTTCAAAACAAACAAGCTCATGCTTGATGTTGTGGCTGTCCCCATGCCTTAGACATGCCTTTCCTCCTCCACTGTCACATTGGTAGTTCGGCACTATAGCTCAAGAGGAAGAACACATTTGAACAGTTGGACACTGAAGAAACTCTTGCAAAAATGCTTAACTACCTAGAGATGGGTGTTTTGTTTTGGAAGATGTCTGGTTCCGAAATGAAACATGTCAGCACAGCTGCCATTCGGAACTGGAACACAGCCTCCAGAATGAAATCAACCACTGACTTATCTTCCTTTGAGTCACACAGGGTGAAACTCCAACCAGAAAACCAGCCTGCAATCTTTCCTTATCCTTGGTGCTGGCAAATCAGACAGGGAAGAGGGATGATGCATGTCCTTACACAGCTCCTGATTGGCCAGTGCCAAGGAGAAGGAAAGGTGACACATCACAGGCTGCTTCCTGGTTGGAGTTTCACCCTGCATGACCGAAAGTAACATGTCAGTGACTGATTTTGTTCCAGAGGCTGTGTCCTGGTTGTGAATGGCACTGTGCTGCCATGTTTTGTTTCAGAACTGGAACTCTTCCAAAATGACACACACCTACCCATGTAAACATCACCTATTTGGATGCACCAAGTCTTGTTGCTTTCTGCACTTCAGACAAATAGGTAACTACCATGCTCAGACTGAGTCGTTATTTAATTAACAAAATAATTGTTTATATCGATGAATCTTAACATGATTTAAACGTTTGTCTCCTACATGCTTGAACAACTCATGTACTTGTTTTCTGGCCTGATTATGAGAGAGATGATTTGTTCACCTTGGTGGATGAACTGCTGTGGGGAAACCTGGCCACCCTGATGGCATTTGATACTTCCCATTATACCAGTGTTTTTCAGCTACTTCTATAGGATGGGACACTTGATGTGCCGACTTAGATGTTCCTGTTTGTTTCCGTGAAGGAGCAGCCGGAGGAGGAGGAGGAGGAGGAGGAGGAGGAGACTTTGAGGAGGACCAGAGGCTTTTGTCAGATTTGTGCGCCCTGGGCGTGCAGGAAGTGGCGATTGCTGGGAGGAGTGCGAGGGTGGGAGGAGAAAAAGTTTTTAAAGTTAAAAAGGGGGTTCCCGGCCAAAAGAGAGAGGAAAAGCCTGCCGAGAGAGAGCATGGGGGCAAGTCCACGAGGGCTTTGGAGATGTCATCCCAGCCTGGGCTGCTCTGGAGGGAGGAGGAGGAGAAGAAGAAGCCAGAAAAAGAAGGCGTCACCACTTAAAGAACAAGCAAGCGGCACCCGACGCCCCAGGAAAAAACTGGCACATCCCCCCACCTGCCCTCCAGCAAAAAAAGCCAGGGGTCCGGGGCCGTCGGAGCCGAGGGGAAGAGGGCAGGTGTGGTTTCCGGCTGGTCGCGGGGCTCCCCCCGTCCTGGGCAGCAGATCCCTGCCATGCCACTGCTGCAGGTGGGGAGGAGACCCCCAGCCCCGACCCCCAGCCCCTGGGCCGTGGTCCAAAAACAGGCACAACAGAAGAGGGCAAAATTTATAAACTCCGGATTTTCCCGGGTAGCACTTCTCGGTGGATCAAAATGTCTCTCTCTCCTCCTCTGTCGGGAGGTGATTTTATTTTTTATTTTTTTACACCTGCGCAATGATGGGCTGGCCAGTGGCCAGCCACACGCGCTCACCATGCAAATTTTGAGCCATCAGGAGGCGCTGGCCAGGCGACTGCCATCATGGTGGCGGCCCAGGACCTGTCCTAGCCCCGGGCCACACCCTGACTCCTTAGCCCTTCATCGGACGCCTTCTTAGTCGGTCAGAGGGGCCTGGAGTGCAACCCACTTCCCAGTAGGCGGCACCCGTCACTAGCTAACCCTAGCCCTTGCACGCCGCCAGCAACAGGACCCTGAGCCCATCGCCAGGCGCGCACGCCACCAGCCACGCCACGCTTTCTTTGTGAGACATGCCCTGCGAGCCCTGTCACCAGGCTCTGGGTTCCGGCCCAGGCCACTGTCTGCAACTGATGCATATCCACACCTCCGCATGCATTTGCCCCAGCAGGTGAGGAGGGACCCCATGTTGAGGGGTCTCTTGGAGCCTGCTTCCCCTTCCTGCAGGATAGCGGCAGCCCATCATCCCCAGGTGCGGGGGTGGGGATGGTCTCGAGCCAGGCACTCGATCTACAGAGGTGCCTCCCCCACTTGTTAAATTTTTAAACATTTTCTAATGGTGGTGTGCCTCCTGATTTTTTTTTGAAGCAAAAACAGCCTTTGCCCAAAAAAACCGGCCTGAAAACACTGCATTATACTATCCTTCTCAGCTACTTCTCTAGATGGGAGTGAGAGACACTGTTTTGCAATGGCTTCAGCCCTTCCTGGAATTGTGAGTTCAGTTCATTCCTACTAGGTGTACAATAGTCAGGCTTCCCTGACTGAAACAAGACCATCAGTGCTAACAATCTAGAAAGCCAAGAAGCTAATTTAGTTCCATTCTGTGAGAGAAATATCTTTCAAGAATAACCATATTTACCTTTGGGCCATTTTCCCATTCCTGAAGTTGACCAAAACATTTACAGAAGGATCTGTTGAGAAAACAACAAACAAACAACAGGGACCCATTTGGATCCATCAACCTCCTGGGGTAGGAAATCTTAAGGCCTGGTGATTCTAAATCCCATCTGGTAGTGATCTGTCACTGGCAATAGAAATATAGAGATTTTGTTTTCAGGATAAAGATAAGCATTCCATTCCATGTAGCACACAAAACCCACTTTTTGTGATCTACTGTATGAATAGAACCACATTATTGAACACAAAACTATGACTGCCATGCAGGGCATGATTCCTGAATCAGAATGGACAAGACAATTCCACCACTGATGCTGAAATTCCCTAGGAGAAGGACAAAGAGGTACTCCAGCACCACCGTGATTTTCCTACTAAGGGATATATCAGTGAACCAGGTCTCTGTAATACAGACCAGAAATCCTGCCTAGAGATGGGGACAAATTTTAAAAACAATGATTTGTTGTGATTCATGATTCATCAGGGCTGTCAAATTGACAAATCAGAAAATTTCCAGTGATGAACTGATGAAACAAAGAAATGATTGATTGATTCCTCTCCACTTTAAAATGCTATAAAAAGTTCCTCTGGTGTCTAGAGTCCTCAGATTGGCAAGGATGATTCTGCTTCTCCTCTACAAGGCCTACAAGTCTGGTTAAGACTGGGGTTCAGAAGTCTAAGATATGTGCCCCAAATCTCCCCTCAGGAAAATGCCCCCTCAAGCACCTAGAGAAACCAAATGTGTAGAGAGGCTTTTCCCATCTCCCCACTACAATCCTGCCAAGTGTAGTAAAGACTGGGTTTCAGACATCTGAGTGATATGCCCACAAAATGGGTCCCCTGTGAAATGCCCTTTAGAAACTTTTGGGATAACCCAATGTTCACTAACTTGAAGACATTGCAAAGGGCGATTCAAGAGTTGCTTGCCTTCTGTCTGGTGTCTCTAGGTGCCTTGGGGGCCAATTTGTAGCCCAACAAATTAGCAAATAAAACATCACTAAACATTCATCAGTTTGCATTCATCCAGGGACTCCATTTATGATAAATATAGATCAATGAATTTTGACAAAGTGGAAAAATTAATCAGAGAACACGATTTGTTTTTCAATTTGTCCCCATCTCTAATCCTGAATACTATTGATCATTATCCTGGGAAGCTGTTTACTGAACTGCATTCAGCCTCATAGTTTTGCCTCAAGGGAGCTGTTACAAAGGCAATCCAGGTTACATGAACTGGGGGACAAATGGCACATAGTCGTATTTTCTCTTCCACAATAATGTAATTACTGTTCTCCACATCTCCAGCTGCCTGTATCATTCAAATGGTCACTCCCTGTTGACGTTCACTACATTCCTGTTGTTGTTTCTGTTGTTTTTAAACAAGTCATTCACCAATAAAAATTTAGCAGAAGCAGTTTCAAAGGTAAACAGAATTAAGTAGGCAGTTGAACCAGAAAGTCATTTCTCTTGAATTGATGCACCTAGAATGGCTTCCTCAAAGGGGTTCCTCCTGTGGTAACCTCTCTGGGGGGACACATTATTTCTCAGCAAAACATCTTTGCACTCCCCCCCCCATTCACCACTTATCCCAGCAACCAAATATTGGTATTATAGTTGCCAAGTCACTGGGCACATAAGCTCCCTTGTGCCTCTTGGGAATTGACCATTAACCACTTGCCATGAATATTGGGACTGATTAAAACATGACCAATTTGTGTGACCTACTAAAACATGGCACCATTTACAGGCCTGCAATGCTGCATGGATCGAGCAGTGTGGGATAGTCAGAAATACACATATTAGCCATTTCAAGCTAATCAGTTAAGAGGGGCCTCAAATTCCTATCTGGCCCCAAAGTGATCACAATAGCCACATTGGACCCAGATTGGGGGGGTGGACACAAACAGAACAGAACTGGCTAGGTACGAGCTGGACCTACAAAGGCTCTCTGTTGCCACTCCCAGCCAGCCTTGTGAGTAACATCTATTAGTGTCCTCATCTGTCTCCCATTATGAGAGGAGGGCAGAATCCCCAGCAGAGCATCACTCTGGTTTGATAAAGAGAACATTTTATTACCCCGGGCCCTAGAACATAGAAAAACTGCTTCCTGCTAATGGTGCTGGGATCTATTTAGCTAGAATGAACACATACAAACATCCAGGCTTCCTCTGCAAAATCATTTTGGGATGTTCCCAAATGCTAAAAACGCAATGACATTGCAACAGATTACTTCCTGAATAATTGCTAAGGATAGTCTCCCTTAAACAAACATTTTTAACCCATGTTTGGGGTGGTCCATCTCATATATATAATCAACATAGGGTAAAACTTGTATTTTCCTTAGCTTTTTGCATTGGCTTTAATTTTTATTTTATTTCATGCTGGTCTCTTCTGTTATTGTCACAGCTGTTTTATTAGTTTGCGTTATTTAATATTTTGATTTTAAAATAAAAATAAATGATCACAAAGGGAAACCTACAGCACAGCACAGATGGAAAGATGCCTGTTCCAAACTACAAGTTTGATTCACAAATGCAAAAGAAAACAACTGATGTTTTGTGACTCTCCCTGTGGACTTGCCTTTACTTTCAGTTTTAAATCCTCAATTAAGATAAGTTTAATCAAATACAGGCTTTTCCCTATAATTGCCTCCTTTCAAAGAAAGAGAGAGAGAGAGAGAGAGAGAGAGACAGAGACAGAGACAGAGACAGACAGAGAGAAATGTATTAGCTTTCTATACTGCCCGTATAGCAACAAGGCTACTCTGGGTGGTTTAGGAAAAATAAAACACAACAAAAGTAATAATTAAATAAAACAACTTAATAAGAAAAGCAAAGACAAACAAAAGACATCATAAGCAAAATATAAGCTAAGCTAAGCTAAACTAAGCAAAACAAAAAAAAACAGCTAAAAAGGCGGAGACAGAAGTTTAAATTAAAATATATCACTGGAGCAATCTAAAGATTTGTCAGCCATATTCTATGGCCATGTTTAGTTGGATACTTCCTGTTTGTGTTTCTGCTTGATTCAATTACATGGTTCAGATGTATAATGTAGATGTATAATGTTCACAGCTGCACTGCATCAACATTACTGTAGTGCAAACTGGGTGGGTACATAAACATTATGCATATTTATTTCATTCTTGGTGACATTGAATGATCAATTTCATAGCTTTCATGTCAGTGTACTTAGTGCATACTCTCTCACAACTCTTATATAGTCAGTATATGCAACCTTAAAACTGATAATCCTATATGACTACAGAATATTGTGCTTCTGCATCCACAATTCCAAATTCCAAGAAATGGACCAGTATTGTTGCATAATATTGTACTCCAATTGCTAGCCAGAGAAAGGTTGCCAAGCTTTTACATAAGAAAGGGCAGCCTGGATGCTGACAATTTGTGGCAGCAGTCAAGATGTTCTACAGAATACCTTCTTGTGCTCACTACAATTCAAATGTGATTCCAATCAAGGGAAAATCCCAGAAATTGACTTCTTTTTCATCACTTAACCACTTCCACCCAAACACAAAGTGTCATAAGTGTTTTTTACAAGTGTTAATGTGAGCCCAATAGATGTAGACCATCTTGATTGTTGCCACTGGTGTTGTCAACATTCAGAGTTTTCAGGTTTATATTACTATATAAAGCTTGGAATCAATAGCATAATATTGGCCATTTGCTGGATCTTCTTTTTACATGTGGTGGGGCACAAATTGCATGAACATAAATGCTGCATTCATTGAACTTGTCCAGTCTCAGAAAATTTATTCTGTATCCATCTAGCCCCATTTTACTTTATTATTCTTTGATCTTCCTACTTTGCTTTGAAATCTATTAAGTGACATTCCAGAAGGACCAGCTAGTGTCTTGTCCTGGTGGGAAGAAAGTATTTAGTGTTCATCTATTCTGCAAGTTATGTTGTTTATGTTCTCCATAGATTCAGACTAGCTTCTTCTGGTTTAATAGTTTCAGCTTGAAATGTGTGCAGGTTAAAATGGACCCATAAGGATCCTGGAAAGTGGGTGGCGGTGACAGGAAATTTTAAATTAAAATATTAATAATCTTGATTAATGAAATCATAAGCCTTTATGCCCATGGAGCTACACTATAGCAGTCATTTCCAACCTTGGGTAAACTGGCCAGCACAGCTAGTGGTGCAGACGTCTAGGAGCTGCTGTCCAAGAACAACTGGATTGTCCAAGGTTGGAAACCACTGTCCTCCAGGATTTCAGCTACTGTGTTGCTTGAACTCAGTGTGCCTTACTATTTCAATCTGATAAAAAATTCCTGTTATTCCTGTAATCCATAAAGTATAAATTGTACAAATTAATTGCAGGTGACACATATAACTGTCAGATGACCTGATACTTCATGCAAACTAGTTTAGTGAAATATGACTATCTCTATTGTAAAACAGATAACCCTTAAATTAATGTCAAAGCCTTACCTGTATGACTCCCTGTTAATAAATTAACACCTGGTAAAATTGTAAATTATTTAGAAGAATACTTGAAAGTTTGCACTGCAGATGTGTTCTTTATATTGTACATTGTTAATTATATTTATTGTATTTAATGTAGAGTGAATAAAATGTATTAACCCATATTTATACACATATATCCACCAAATATAATTAAAAATTATTTTTCTGGAGCCTGTGTCAATAACTCTATTTTAGGCAAATGCCTGACTCTTATCATCTGTCCCTTACATTTAATAAGGGGAGGGTGATGAAGAATTATGTTCACACTATACAGAAGTTCACCTCATGTAACACTGAATAATAAGTAAAAATTCCCATTTTCAGTGGCCTTACTTCACCCGATTGCAATTTAGTGAAAATAATCATGCCTCCCTGGATGTGGAATTATGCCCTAAACTGTATTCAAAATTATCAGGTTTGCAAGAGTTCTCACTAGATGTGCTACAATAGATCAACAACACAGCAAGCTGCAGAACAGAGTGTCACTGCTTTTGGGTGCTTTTACACGACCCCTAAAATCCGAGTCAAAGGGTTCCCAGATGTGGAGCTTAAAATTGTTTTCCCACCAGCTCCGGACTTTAAACAAAATAATGTACGACCACGCCCAACTAAGCATGTCCCAGTGCATTTTCCAAGTACCAGGTCTCCAAAGGTAAAACATTTCTGATGTGGATGTAAAGCAGTGAGTGCCGGGCTCTCCTCGCCTTGTGTTTGTTTGTTTGTTTTGCCTCCGCCCCTTTAAGAGACTGAAAGAGATTGGAATGGTTCCCAGAGCAGCTCCTCAGCAGAGCAGAGGTGAGCCTGCATTCTTTTCTCCCTTTTTTCTTCCTCCCCTCACGCAGATAGGAGCAAGGAAGTGGGAGGGGTGGGAACACAGGAAGAGCGGCAAACTCCCAAGATCTCTGGTCCGAATTTAAGTTGCCAGCGGATCTTAGGGGTTGTGTAAAAGCGCCCCCCCTCTCTCTTAAATCTTGGAACTCTTTCTTCCATCAATTGTATACTTTATGGCTAGTTAGAAGCATGCTAACAGGATGGCAAGCCTTATTACTATCACTTTGCAGATTGCCTTACTAAGACTCCTAAAGGATGATTGATCTTAATCAAAAAATTAATCACCTATCAGCTGAAGCAATTAACATTAGCAAATCTATTTGCATACATCTGATAATTTATGCTACTACTGAAAGGAGGGCCCTTTTTGCAATTGTATTGATTAAGGGAGAACAGCCAGAAGCTTCTATCACTTGGATATTACATAGGGCAACCAGAATGTAATGAACGAAGGGCACTCCCGTAACTCATCAAACCAGATTTCATTCATCAGCTGTCCATCCTTTTAGAGCAATTGTTCACTTTCATGCCCATTGCTCACAAATGACTCTGTCAGTGGCTTAGTATGCTTTAAAAAGTCTGGTGAAAACCACTGCGTTACAACTTGAGACAATGCCTCCAATGTTATCCTGACTGGAATGTATAGGGGAAGTCACATTTTTCTGGATCTTGCAACCACAGATTCAAAGTTAACCCATACACACATATAAAAATATGCAAAATCTTCAACGATTAGTTTTGTGCCATCCAGTCAATTCTGATCTAGGGCATTGGCAAACCTTTTCAGGGTTTTCCAAGTAAAGAATACTCAGAAGTGGCCACTGCTTTCTTTTGCTGGTGTCCAGGGACCTTGCAGTTTGCCCAAGGCTGCATAGACATGTTCACTGTCTACCCATGTACACATTGAGATTAATGTCTATATTTGCTACTTGGTTAAAATGTGTGTTTTGTTCTGTTCTTCCCGGACACTATTTGAAATCACAATGTACTCCACAACATTCCCTTCCAGAACATGTTCAAAGTACCCTGTTTAATTGTATCTTCTCAGCCTGGCAGGTATCCATGAAATTCTGTTATTTGTAAGTTCGGAGGTTAATTCATGTCTGAGGAGCAAAACCTATTCAAGCGACCAGTTAGGGCGCTATTGCACCATGCATTTATCTCTCTAAAGTCTCTTTAAAGGGGCGGGGTATACTGATCTGTCCATGTGACATAGACATGGGCACGACTTGGCGAAATTGTCGTTTCTGTTTTCGGATATCGTTTCTGTTATGTAACAGAAACGGTAATGACAATTAAGCTGTCAGAACTTGAACTCGAACCGAAAAAAGAAAAATTGGGTCTGATTTGTCATTGTCGTTCCTGGCATCGCGCGGCGATTGCGTGATGCCAAGCGGCACAAAAAAAAGTTTTAAAAATAAAAAAACCCCGATTGCTGGCCAAAAAAGCAGGCGAAAATATGTCTGCCTGAGGGCACCTACCAAAGGGGTGGTTTCTGGGGGGGGGTCCCCAGCCCTCTCCCCCCTCCTGTCCTGGGCTGCTGGTACCGGGCTGGGGGGGGGGCATCCTCGGCGTCTCCATTTGCCATGCAGTGCGGGGGGATCCAAAATGGCGTCCGCAATAATTTTTTTGAAATCGTGGTCCAAAAAACCACCAAAGCACCACAGAAACGTGCAAAAATTAGCTATTTTAAATGCTTGAATTTTTACAGTAGCAGCAGTGGGTTTTTATAGCAGTAAAAGGTCGCACTGATTTTATTTTATTTTATTTTTATTTTTATTTTTTTACACCTGCGCAATGATGGGCTGGCCATGGGATGGGACCATGCAAATTTTTGGACCCATTCTACCAATCGCATGGCCAGGTTTTGACTGACACTTCTGGATGTGCAAGAGGGCATAAAAAGCCGAGGCACTCCCAGAAGAGTCGCAGTCCGGGCTTGGATATGGGTGGGAGAGGGTTGTGTGTAGCTGGCTGCTGTGTTAGACTAGTTTCGATTTCGCGAAGCCTTTAGATTTCAGTTAGGCAGGCAGGGAGGGAATTGATTCAATTGAATTTTTAGGAAATAATAATAATTCCTTTCATTCTCTGTCTGCTGTGGGGAATAGCAACACAGTTTATTCTTTTTTATTCTCCTGCAGTTTGTTAGGGTTTCTTTTCTGATAGTGCTTCAAAGGGGGGGAGGTTTGAGTGGGAGGGGAAGTGTGGATTTATTTTAAAAATTTCATTTGCTTGGTGGCAAGCCAAGGTCCTTTCATACCCTGCCTGCAGCTCTGCTGTGGGTGCACTGCCCACTTTGTTTGCAATAAAATTGCAATTGCTTTATTCGATGCAGTCTTGTGCACCAAGTCAGTTTCAAGTGTTTTCCACCTGCTCTGGGTCATTGTGGGACCCGTGCCCGCCGCCCACACGTCCATGCGCCTGCGCACCCACCCCTCCCCCTGGCGCTGCCGCCGCCCACCCATGGCCCTCCCCGCCACCCCGCCCGCCACCTAGGGCGCAAAAACACCTAGCGCCGGCGGGACGCCACTCGCTGGGACGTCAAATCGCACAAAATCGCGGTGGCGGTAACGACAAATGACAAACGACACGACGAAATGACAATTTTTAAAACATTTCACAAAAAACGGAAACGACCCGAAACGGACCCGTCCCGAAAAACGACAACTCGGAAAAAAATCTGGTCATGCCCATCTCTAATGTCACATGTGTTAAAAGAGAGACAAAGAGACAATAGAGCAACTTCAGCAGAACAAAAGAGTCAAGGCAGAACCCCTGGAATTTTGTTTTGTCCTTCTTTTGTTGCTAAACTGTAACAGTGACAATTCTTGTGGGGACAGTGGTAAATGCTATATCCCTGTGATTTCCTTCTTTACGTGCAACTTATTTTTGGTATTATCTAGTCCACAATCAAGGGAGAGCAAACCTTTGAGCCCAGCAAGATGGGTTACCTAGTCCAGAGCCAAGGGAGAGCCAACCTTTGTGAGCATAGCAAGATAGGTTTTGTAGTCCACAGTCAAGGAAGAGCCATCTCTCATGAGCACAGCAAGATGGGTTATCTAGTCCACAATCAAGGGAGAACCAGCCTTCATAAGCACAGCTAGATGAATCCCTTGACAGTCCACAGTCAAGGTAGGGTCATACCTCATGAGCACAGCAAGATGGGTTACCTAGTCCACCATCAAGGGAGAGCTAATTTTCATAGGCCCAGCAAGATGGGTTACCTAGTCCACAGTCATGAGAGAGCCAACCTAGGTAGCCCATCTTGCTGCGCTTATAAAGGTTGGCTCTTCCTTGATCTTAGACTAGATAACCCATCTTTCTGGGCTAATGAAGGTAGGCTCTTCCTTGATTATGGACACAATAGCCCATCTTGCTGTGCTCATGAGGGATGGCTCACCCTTGACTGTGGACTAAGTTACGCATCTTACTGTGGTTATGAAGGTTGGCTCCCCATTGACGGTGAACTAGATCGGTTATGTAGTCTACAGTCAAGGGACAGCCATCACTTGCAAGCACAAGAAGACAGGTCTTACGAGAGATGGCTCTAACCTTGACTGTGGAAGACTAATTGTTGCCCGACACATGTGGACACTGCTGCCTAGATGCCCTGAGTACATCTGATCTCACTTGATCTCATAAGCTAAGCAGGGTCGGGCCTGGCCACTACTTGGATGGGCAACCACCAGGGAATACCA
Organism: Phrynocephalus forsythii; assembly: GCA_029282475.1. Lineage (NCBI taxonomy): Eukaryota > Metazoa > Chordata > Lepidosauria > Squamata > Agamidae > Phrynocephalus > Phrynocephalus forsythii. The sequence continues at coordinate 99,135,590 of JAPFRF010000005.1, forward strand.
GGTGCTGTAGGCACCTAGAGTAGGAACTGGCAAGCCACTCCAGTATTCCTGCCAAGAAAACTCCATGGACATGGGGTCACGAAGAGTCGGTCATGACTGTAACGACACAACAACAACATGCGGACACTAGATCCAGTTTATGTGTTTCAGAACTTGATTAGAAAGTGAGGACAGAGAACACGGAATAAAAGTCATGTGACCAGAAGCAGGGAACAAAATGTCCCCTTTTTATTCCTGGTTTTTCAGCCATGTGGTAGTTTCTTTAGTTATGCTCAACTCTCTTCTACTTCTCATAAACTTCAACAACTGGATAATCACCAGTGAATGAGGGAAAAAAAAATCCTGACACTTATCTTGACAACCTACAGTTGCTTTACAATAAGATTTCTAAAGCCAAAACATGTGCTGGAAATGTGTAGGTATGATGAGAAAAGCAATGATACATCCACAGATCATCTTCCACATCACTTGTCTATTTCTAATGTTGGGAGTAGAGATGGACATGGAACAACAAATTTTCCGTTACCGTTAGTTGTTAGTCGTTCTGTTACATAACGGAACGAAGAACGACAATTTGGATGGGCCAGGCTCGAACCGAACAGAACCAAGAAAATTTTCTTCATTCTGTTCGTTTCCGTAACTGGTCTGGCCACCCAAGGAATGGAAGAAAGTCCTCCTACCTGCTGCTGCTGCTGAGCCTGGCCTTCCTGGTCCAGTGACAGTCTTCCGGCTTCCGGCTTCGGGGGCGGAGTCGAGAAGGGGCTGCCATCCAGTCTCCCCACGTGGAGGCTGGATCGGAGCCCCCTCTCGCCGCCCTCCCCCCACAGCCTGACAGCCTGGTGGGCTGCAGGCTGTGGGCGGAGCCTGGAAGGAATGGGCTGAGATCCGGTCTCCATGTGCAGAAGCCAGATCCCAGCCCCTCTTGCCACCCTTGACCCCACAGCCTGACAGCCCCATGGGCTGCAGGCTGTGGGTCGGAATCCTGCGAGACTGGGGCTTGATCTCCTCTGCCCTGGGTGATCTCCGCTGCCGCCGCTGCTGTCATGTGGTTTGCGGCCTGTTGCTGGCGGCCCCCCGGCACGGAGGCTATTCCCCCGGGGGTTGTCGTGGGGGAGCTTTCCTGTCAACTTAAGGCTCATCCCCTGATGTCATCACTGGCTTTGGGACTGTGTTTGGCTATCGCCTCTACTGTCATCAGTTTCCCGTGACTCCCCACGGACCATTACTGCGGACCATTGCCATCACCGCGGGGCCTTACTATGGAGACCATACTATTGACCAACATCTCTTGGCCCTCCCAGGCCTCCACTGAGATCTTGATTGGTGGGGGGAAGTTTTGGGACCTGGGGGTTTACTGTGCTTAGCTCCGGACCTCGCCATGCCACTCCAGGGCGCGGGCTTAGGAATGTTGATGCTCGTTTTCCAGCCTTTGAAGTCTGGGCCTTACATCTGCTCAGCTCCCCTCTTGTCTTCCTCCCGCATTTAGGCCCCTTGTTTTTATTTTGTTTTTATTTTTATTTTTATTTTGTTCTTGCCTTGTCTTATTTTGGCATTTTGACTTGATTTGGTTTGCTTAGTTATTGTATCCTCACACTATATTGTACTTTTTGTTTCTTATTGTCTGCTGTTATATACCATTTTTACCTTCATCTGTTTTGTTTTTTTAACTCGCCATGTTAGCAGGGACTCATATACCGACAGTGCTGGGCCATGGGCGATACGCTCCGAGTCGAGGGTTAAGTCAGATCAGAAGAACTAGGGTCAGGTGTCTTGTGCCTGTGCCCCGTTCTGACCCCCCGGCTCACTGCCACGTGTCCAGGAGTCATCCCACCAGCGCCTCCAACCTTTCCTGCCTTCTTATGAATGCCAGGTTAGTCCACAATAAGACCCCCATAATCTATGATACCATTCTTGATGGGAGGGCTGACCTGGCTTGTATTACCGAGACCTGGGTGGGTGCGGAGGGGGGGCTTCGCTCTCCCTGCTGTTCCCGCCCGGGTACCTGGTTCAAGGCGTGGGAAGGTTGGAGGGGGTGCTGCCATCGTTTACAGGGACTCTCTATGTTTGCAGGGCCTCGACATTGGTAAGTCTAGAATGCCTTCACCTGTTAGTGGGACAGCAGGACAGATTTGTCATTGTACTGGGTTACCATGCTCCCCACAACCCAGCCCAATCCCTCCCAGAGCTCTCGGAGTTCATTGCCGCTGTACTCCTGAAGTCCCCGTGCCTGTTGATCGTGGGTGAGTTCAATGTGCATGTCAGTGATGGGCTCTCTGGTGCAGCTCTGGATTTCATGGAATCCATGGCTTCCATGGGTCTGTCCCAGCATATTTTATGCCCCACTCACAGGTCAGGCCACACCCTAGACTTGGTATTTTCCTCCATGTTGGGGGTCTCCAGTCTGGAGGTAGGGGACATTGTTTCCCTACCTGTGTCATGGTCAGACCATCACCTGCTCTCCTTCTCCCTGTCGATTGCGGCCCCTCCCCGCGGGGACCCTTGGCCTTCTGTTTTGGCCCACCCCCGAAGGCTCATGGATCCGGTTCGGTTCCGGGAAGCCTTTGGGGAGCTTCCTGGTGGCCTGACTGATGCTCCGGCCGAGGTCGCGGCTAACCAATGGTTTGAAACAGCTGCTCGCACCATCGACCGGATCGCCCCCAAGCGCCTTCTCCGCAGCAGAGCTCGATCTTCGCTGTGGTTTACGGCGGAGTTGAGAGCGATGAAGCAGGAACGGAGAAGGCTAGAGAGCAGCTGGAGAAGAAGTCGGACGGCTATCAATAAGACTGCTGTTGTGATCCAGACCAGGCGCTATTCCTGAGTGGTCAGGGAGGCTAGGTCATCTTATTTCTCCCTGAGAATTGGTGAGGCCTGGAACCGCCAGGCAGAGCTCTTCCAGGTGGTTCGGGACCTCACCAATCCTGGTCTGGCTAGACCTCCTTCTACTGATTTCAGTAGTGAGAATTTTGCAGTCTACTTTCGATCCAAAATAGAGGCCATCCAGGCCAGCTTTGACTCTGGTTGCATTAGCCCCTCCCCGCCATCCCCAGTTGCTGGGCCACCTCACTCTCCTCGGATGGATGAGCTGGGGCCTGTTACCCCTGCTGAGGCCTCCAGGGCCATGGCCCATTGCCGGCCCGCATCCACCCCCTTCGATCCTTGCCCTGCTTGGCTGATAAAAGCTGCCGGTGGGAGTATGGCCGAATGGGCTTCTACCATCGCCACCGCCTCCTTCAGTGAGGGGGTTTTCCCTCTCATCTGAAAGAGATTGTGGTGAAGCCCATTCTTAAAAAAACTGGCCTAGCATCGGGTGAATTGGCAAATTACTGCCCGATCGCTAATGTCCCGTTCATGGGCAAGGTCATCGAGAGGGTGGCTGTGGTCCAGCTGCAGTCATACCTGGAGGAGCGGCAGTGCCTTGACCCATGCCAGTCCGGGTTCAGGCCCTACCAGGGGACCGAAACAGCTTTGGTCGCGATGCAAGATGACCTAATCCGGGCGGCCGACAGGGGTTGCTCTACCCTGTTGGTTCTCCTGGATTTGTCAGCGGCCTTCGATACCGTCGACCACGGTATCCTACTGGATCGGCTCTCTGAGGTGGGAATCGGAGGCACTTCATGCAGTTGGCTCCGTTCCTTCTTGGAGGGCCGTCCCCAGTATGTATAGCATGGGGGGAAGTTCTTGGCCCCGTGGTTCCTCCCTTTTGGAGTTCCACAGGCGTAGTCTCTGTCCCCCATGCTGTTTAACATCTATGTAAGGCCGCTGGCCGGGGTCATTAGGAGATTTGGAGTCTGCTGTCACCAGTACGCTGATGACACTCAGCTCTATCTCTCCTTTTCCACCTCTGCAGTGGAAGCTGTTTGGACTCTTGATGGGTGCCTGGATGCTGTATTGACATGGACCAGGGCGAACAGGCTCAGGCTCAACCCCGGGAAGACGGAGGTTATGTTCTTTGGGAACTTGCCATCTGGGTACGGAGGCCCCCTTCCCTGTTTGGATGGAGTCTCCCTCCAACTCCCGAGAGGGTGCGGAATCTGGGCGTGGTTCTGGATCTGGCACTTACCTTGGAAGCCCAGGTGGCGGCCGTGACCAGAACCGCATACCACCACCTTCGCCAGATAGCCCAGATCCGCCCGTACCTGGATGGCGACTCTCTGAGAACTGTGGTCCAAGCACTGGTGATCTCGAGGCTGGACTATTGCAACGCCCTCTACATGGGGTTGCCCTTGACTCTTCTCCGGCGTTTGCAGCGGGTACAAAATGTGGCTGCCAGGCTGGTGGGGTGTGTGCATTGTTACGACCACATCACCCCAGTCCTGGCTCGCCTGCATTGGTTGCCCGTTGCATCCTGGATTAGATTCAAGGTCCTGGTTTTAGTTTATAAAACCCTCCATGGCTTGGGCCCGGACTACCTGTCAGAGCGGATCGTCCAGCGATCGACCTCCACCCAACCTGTTCGGCAGTCATGAGCACACTCGCTCCGGGTCGCCACCCCCTCGAGAGGCCCAGAAGATGCTCACACGTAACTGGGCCTTCTCAGTGGCGGCCCCCTCACTTTGGAACAACCTTCCGAGTGATGTGCGCTCTGCAGAGTCCCTGCTGGCCTTTCTCAAAGCCTTGAAAACGCTTCTTTTTCGCGAGGCCTTTGGCGAGTATTATTTCTTTTTATTTTTTTCCGCCTTCAATACTCGCTCCTAAGTAATTCGCCTCCCCCGGATGGCGATGCTAGGGCGCTTATGTGCGCTGTGTTTTTGAAACTGTTAAAACTGTTTATATCTGGTTTATTGTTCTATTGCTTTACTCTGCCTGTATTATGTTACATTGTATTCTTAATATTGCGCTTAGTCGCTACTCTGTAAGCCGCCCAGAGTTCCTCTGGGAAGATGGGCGGGATACAAATGCAATAAATAAATATATTTTTAATATTTTTATTAAATTTTAACCTACATACAAACAACATAAGAAATAAAGAACTACAATTAACAATATAAGTGTACCCCCACCCCATGGGACCATCCATGCATTCTTCTTTTTTGCTCAGTCTTCTATTGTTCTAGTAATCTTCTTAAAGTCCTCTTCTCTAGAATTGTAGTGAAATATTCGTGGATTCTTTCCCCTTCCCTTCGACTAATACATAATCTATAAGTTTACCCCAGATATCGTAGAAAACGTCTTTTTTCATTTCTCCTCATTTGACCTTTAAACTGCAAGACAATTTATTGTTTATAGCTATATCCCAAAGTTCGTTATACCAGTCTTCCATCTTAAGTTCTAGTTTTGACTTCCAGTTTTGGGCTATGATTAATCTAGCAGGTGTCATAAGATTTGCTATTAGTTCCTTTGTTGTAACATCGTAATCTTTGCTTGTTAACAATGATAATAATGCTATCTCTGGATTACAATCTATGTCTATCTTAATCATATTGCTTAGCTCTAGAAACACTTTTTTCCAGAACTTTTGAACTATTTCGCATTCCCACCAAAGATGCAGATATGTACCAAGCTTTTTTTCACATTTCCAGCATATCTTAGAGTAACTAGGATTCATTCTATTCAGTCTAATTGGCGTTAAATACCATCTAGAAACCAATTTAAAATAGTTTTCTTTTATCCTGACCGATAATGATCTCAAAATTCTCATATTCCAAATTTTCATCCAGTCTTCTTTCTTTAGCTGTACATTGAGATCTTGGTTCCAGACCTCTCTCAAGGTATTTAACTCCTTCATTTCCAATGATTCCACTAATAGTTTATATATTTTACGTATTATTCCTTTCTCTGAATTTTCATGTTCAGACTCAAGCGATAGTAGGAAGTGTTCAAATTTTGTGCACTCTCTGATTTGATTATTTCTTTTGCCCCAGTCCTTTGTCCATTTCCCTAATTGAATATAATTTAACCATGTTAAATCACTGGATTGCAAAATATTTTTTATATCATGAATTGTTTTAATCTTGACCATCCAATCCTTTAATCTGGCTATTTTCTTAGTTTTAAATAACTCTAAATAATGCTTCAAGTTAACAGGGAAGTTTTCCAGGTCATTAACTAAAGCCAGTGGGGATCCCTTCGGGGACAAGATTTTTCTATATGTTCTCCATGTAACAATTAAATTATTCAGAAGGGGGTTGTCGATCTTTACTTTGTTTTTGACATCCGTAAATAACAATTTATTTATTTCCCCCTTTATGTCCGATGACTCTTGCTCCCACCATATTAGCTTTTGTGGTTTAAAAAGAATTTCCCCCAAAGAACTGAGTTGATTGGCTATATAGTAATTTCTTATATTGGGTATACCTATTCCTCCTTCTTTCTTGGATCTGTACCACAAACTTTTATTTATTCTTGATTTTTTCCCTGCATTGCAGAACCTATTTATCATGTCTTGGAGAATTTTAAGTTCCTTTTCTAAAAACTGAACCGGTAACATTTTAAAAATAAAGTTAATTTTTGGAAGTATTTTCATTTTTATCAATGCAATTCTACCAAACCATGATAATTTCAGTTTAGAGTAAGATAATAGTTTGTTTTTCATCTCTTCTTTTAATTTTAAAATATTTCTTTCTTTAGTTTTAGTGAATTCTTTGTAAAGTTCTAATCCTAGATATTTAATGCTTTTTCCCAGTTTAAGTCCAAATTTTTCAATTATCTTTAGGTCTTGTTTTCCATAATTGAACAATAAACTTTCTGATTTTTCCCAGTTTACACATAATCCTGTTATTTCTCCAAATTCTTCTAAATGAGTTTTTACTCTTTGAATATTCTCTATTGGGTTTAAAATAGTCAGAAGAGCGTCGTCCGCAAATAAGCTGATTTTAGTTGCCCCATCTTTCCCTATACCTTTAATGGATTCATCATCCCTTATAGCGTTTGCCAGGAGCTCTATAACAATACAAAAGAGAACTGGAGAAAGAGGGCATCCTTGTCTAGTTCCCCGGCCTAGGGTGATTTGTTCTGTCAATCCATCATTAACTATTATTGAGGAAGTGCCCTTTGAATATAGTTGGTTTATTACTCCCAAAAAAGCTTTCCCAAATCCCCATTTTTCTAGCAGAATTTTTAATGTGGACCATTGAGTGCAATCAAAAGCTTTAAAAAGATCTAGAGATAACATAAATAAACAAATGGCCAGCACAGCTGTCATCCCTGGCTGAGATCAGCTGAGCTTTGGGGGTCCAGCCGATGGCAGGGCAGCAGGAGCCCACTGAAAATGGCCGGGTCACCAGCGCAGAGCTCCTGCATTGGCAATGGGGCCATTTTCAGAGAGGTCCTGCTGCCCTTCCATGGGCTGGACCCCTTCAAAAATGGCCCACTTAGCACTGGGGGCACCCCCTAGTGCCAACCGGGTCATTTGACAAGGGGTCCAGCCCATGGCAGGGCAGCAGCATTCCTCTCTTCAGAGGGGACCGCGGGCTCGGCTGTGCAAGCAGAGCAGAGCCCTCGGTCCCCTCTCAAGAGAGGGCAGGGAGAGGGGTCTGGAATCTGGCTTCCACATGCAGAGGCCGGAACGCAGCCCCCTCCCGACTGCCCTCTGCCTCCCCCCCAGCCAGATGACAGCACCTGATGCTGTCATGACCAGCGCGAGGAAGAAGAGACCCCCGTTCCAACTCCACATGCAGAGGCAGAATGGGGTCCCTTTAAAGGGATCTTCCCCGTGTGGACTACAGCGTGCCTGGCACTCTCATCCACCATGGGGAAGAATAACCCAAAAAACGGTAAACGGAAATGAAGTTTTTTTAAAACATTCATTTCTGAAAAATGGTAAACGAAGGGAGATGGGCACAAAACGGAACGGAAACGAAACCCCATTTTTCCGTTTCATGCCCATCTCTAGTTGGCAGGTTTTACAGAAAGCTTTGAAATTTACTTGAAGATTCCATTTCTTCACCAATGGCAAATCACCTAAGAAGACTGCATCCATTTCAAGCAGAATTCCATGTTCATTTACCATGTTCATTTTTTTAAAAAAAAGTACCTACCATGTAAAGATCATCAATATTCTTCAATAACATTTATAGGTGTCTGTGAAGATTCTCAGTCATCCAGGTGAGGTTATCTGGAAGTTGAGTCATGGCAACTGGACTTCTTTTCTTGGGAGACTGAAATGTTTATCTGCTCATCCAAGCAGCTTCATCAGTCTGAGGAAAGTTGGTGTGAAGCTTCCAAATTTATAGTTCACCTTGGTTTCATACCACTCTGGTCTGAATAGGCTTGTTAGGTGGACAGTGGCCTGAATAGGCCCTTTAGGTGGACAGTAGCCCAAATAGGCTCGTTAGATGTATAATGGCCTGGGATGTGTGAAAGTCAAACCATACAAGGCTTCCCAACATGCATTAAGTATGAGTCATTAGCCTTCCTGGTGGAGGTATGAAGTGCTTCTGATTTGTCTGGGGATCAATTTCACATACCCCAGGCCATTGTACATCTAATGAGCCTATTCAGGCTATTGTCTACTTAATGACCCTATTGAGACCAGGGTGGTGTGAAACCAAGGTGAACATTTATATATCATTCTCAGAGAACATTTTAGTGTATCATACCCAAAGAAAATTTCCTGACATTTTGGTTTCTGGACCAGTTCAAAGAAATCAAAGCACAAGATTCTCACACGTGAACCTGCTCACACACTAGTTCAGTTATTGTAGGCCTTCCTCTGAGCCTCCAGTTGCTTCCTCCAGCATCTAATTATTTCCTGGGTTTTATTATTTAAGTTTTATTACTGGGTCTTAAGATTTAAATATTTTAATGTTTGGCTACTATGTGGATTAATTTAGGCATTTTGCTTGTAAAAATGGTTCTAAAATAGTCAGCCCTCATTCTGTTTCTCAGAACTGCAACAGGGAGTGCTGTGGACTCTGGATGCATGTTACTTCTATCAGATGCTTTAAAAATATGTAGAAAGGACATATAGATGGGGAAATGGCAATACACCCACTGTCTCCCCCTCCTAATGTCTGAACAAAGATAATCTGCAAATTATAAGCATATACAACATGTTGGTGCTAGACATGGGCATGGAAGGGTGAAATTTCCGTTTTCATTACCGTTCTTCATTTCCGTTACATAACGGAATGAGGAACGACAATTTGGACAGGTCAGGCTTGAACCGAACAGAACCAACAAAAAAGTGTTTGGTGCTGTTCATTTCTGTTAGTGGTGGCGTGCGATAAAATGGACTGGAGCTGTGGGGAAAAAACGGCGCAGGAAGCACCGATCAGCTGTAGTGCGGGGGGGCTTGGGGTTGGCAAAAAATAGTTTTAAAAGCCCCTGCTTTCCTGGCGCCGATTGGGCACATTGGGGAAGGGAAGCTCCCCGGCATATTTTTAAACCTCCTTTGCTTTTTAAAGAACAAGAAGATAATTTTCTCTGCCTCCCACTGCCACCTCCGGAACTCTGGGTCAAGCATGCCTAAATAAATCAAGCGATTTATTCCTAGCCAAGGTTTGGGTGCTCGCTTTCTTACGTTCTTCTCCCCCCCCCTTGCTGTATCATCATAAAAAAGGAAAATATTAATGAGCGAGCTCAGTGAAGTACACCCCCTTGGCCTCACCTTTTCTCTGGATCTCCCGGGCTTCCCTCCTCCGCCCTCATGGTCATGCCCTCCGTGCTGTGTGTGTGTGTGTGTGTGTGTGTGCGCACCATGCATGTGTATGGGGAAGAGGGAGAAGCTGGTGGGGATTCTGGGAACAATGCTGTGCTCTTTAAAGGGGCAGATTGTCTTTCCACATCCGTTTGGCAATGAGGGTGAGGGACCATGAGGCAGAGGAGGCAGCAACCCCAGGAGGAGATCCCGATCAAGGTGGGGGTAAAAGAGGGTGTATTTTGCTGAGCTCGCTATGTTGCTATTTTGCTTTTTTGTGACAGTATGGTAAAGGGTGGGGGGGAGGGGGGATAATTTAAGAAAGCGAGCACCTGTTCAGGAGTTTGGGAGGCGGTGGCGGAGGCAGAAGACGGCGAGAATTATTCTTGTTCTTTTAAAAACAAAGGAGATTTAAAAATGAGGGCACTTCCACCCTAATGCACCCGGAAAGCACGAGCTTTTAAAACTTTTTTTTGGCTGAATCCCAAGCCTGCGCTACAGCTGATTCGCACTTGGGGCTGTTCCAAAAAAAAAAATCTGCGGTTTCCGTGCTTGCTTTTTCCCATAGGAATGCATTGCTTCAATGCATTCCTATGGGAAAATGACAATCGAACCAAAACGACAAATGGAACAAAGTTTTTCTAGAAAAATCCATTTCAACGGAACTGAACTGAAATGAAAAGGGCCCGAACCAAAACGGAAACGGAACACCATTTTTGCTTTTCGTGCCCATCTCTAGTTGGTGCTACTCAACATTTTTGTTCAGACCCTGAGATTTATGAATATGTAGAGCCTACATATTTTTGAACACTTATTTCTTTATTTATTTACTATATATTCATATCCCACCATTCATACCCTTTGCCCAATGAGCTGACAATGTATGTGGTTCTCCTCTTCCCTTAGCAAGATGGGTCAAGTTTAGAGGTGGGCGTGAACCAAACGACGAACCAGAAAAACTGACAAATCAGACTCCCCTCCCACACACTTGACACCTTGGCACTTTGTTTTGATTCAGCAAAATGGGATGTCCTGCCCCCCCATTGGCACAGCACACATCACCTCCACAGTCCTGCTACCTGGTCCTGTAACATCTGCCATTTCTGCACACTGCCAGTGCCATCTTTAGAGGCTGTGGTAGATACCTGACAGGGAAGCTGGGATAGTTGTCTCTGTACATGTGCCCACTACCATCTCATAGGCAGGTGCATGCACAGAGGCAACAGGCCCTTGTCAGGAAACTGCTGGTGTTTCTGAAGATGGCACCAGTAGTCTGCAATGGGTGGCCCAAGAGGCAGAGATGGCAGGACCAGGTAGACCCTACTAGCTAAGAATGTGAAAATAAATGCCAAAATGGTTCATGAGAATATTAGAACAGCCTTGCTGGAACAGGCCACAGCCCATCCAGTCCAGCATTCTGTCTCACACAGTGGCTCACCATTTGCTTCAGGGTATTCGCAAGCAGATGTCTTCACCTGCTTATGATTCCCTGCAAATGGCATTGAGAGATATCCTGCCTATCTCTCCAACTCGGAGGTTGTCCATAATGATAGCCATTGATACCCTTGTTCTCAATGAACTTGTCTAATCTTTTCTTAAAGCTGTCAAGGCTGACAGCTGTCACCACTTCTTCTGGCAGGGAGTTCCGCAGACCAGTGATCCTCTGGGTGAAAAAGTACTTTCTCTTATTTCGTTGTTCAAAGGTACATGATTGTTTGTGGTTCCCATTTTCTGGTTCATGCACATCTCTGTGGCTCAGTGAGGAATATTAAATTTTCTGTTTTCCACTTTAGCTTCTTAACCATTGCCACCATGTTTAGATTCTTGGGCTATTAGTGGCTATCATAGCTAGTATGATAGTTATAAAAGTATGATATTATAATAAAAAGAAAACAACCTTCTCCATACTGAAAAGAGATTTATTCACCATTTTGTTTGTTTCACTCCACCAGGGCAGTGGAAGTCACATTACAAGCAGTGGCAATTGCTGCTAATTAGAGCAGCAAATTTTGGTTCTATGTGACTTTGACTCTTTGCACACAAGTTACAGAAACCTCAAAATTAAAAATTCTTCCATTAGCAACCATCTGTCATTGGCAGTGACACCGCTCCAGTTGCACCATCAGAGCTACACAACAAAGTACTAGACAATGGAGTATATAGGATTGGAGACACTTATATCCATAAAAAGCATAATTAATTGTCTTTTGCAGAAAATTAGAATTTCGAACATATGTTGCACAAATTCCTTAGCAAATATAAATTTCAAATTTTTTCTTGTGAAAATCAATTATATAAATTAATTTATATCAATCAGCATAATTTAAAGAAGACAATTTGAACCCAGAGTCATGCTTTCCCCCTGAGGAAACCAACACAGATATTCTGAAAGGAGGCAAATGTAGTAGTAGTAGTAGTAGTAGTAGTAGTAGTAGTAGTAGTAGTAGTAGTAGTAGTAGTAGTAGTAGTAGTAGTAGTTGTTGTCATCGTCGTCATCATCATCATCATCCTTTGCTTTTGGAGTACTTTTTCAGGTAAGGATAAACCAATAATTTCATTAAGTTAAAGGCAAAGATGGAGTTTTAGAAATATAATCATTATTGTTGAATGAACTGCTGCCATTATTTTTGAATGAACAGGGCATATCATTACTAGAGCACTTGGTGAAGGATCAATCTTTCCTAAGCTGTTGATCTGAAATCCTTTTAACATGAATCCATGTGTCACGCAAATAGTAGAGTAGTGAAATCATTATCACAAGAATGCCAGTTAAGGGTGTGTAGTATTTTGCCCCTCACATGTTTCAGACCACATGCTATTCTTGGAAACACCTAAATTTCTGGCCAAACTATCAGTTCCACATATGGATGCTATTGTTATAAACAAAGAATTTGGGCCTATCTCCTGGGTCTACATGCCAAATACACAAATCCCTATGCTTAAGTAGAAAAGAAAAGGTTATTGCTATTCTGGGGATTCTTTTGAGCTTTTGCAATTTAATTCTGAATATAGATGATGTATATGCATACACATATGCTCACAGGCATATACCTGTGTATATATATAGTGTCCTTTCCTATCATTGCAGAAATTAGATGAATGTCAATGAAATTAGCTTTTTGAATTCTGGAAGGGGTGATTCAGAACTTGAAAAGTAACTTTTTTGCACCTCAGCCCCCCAAATTATAAGTCATTTGGCCACTTCCAAACTATACTTTCCATTTTGTTTTTCTGCAGCATTATCATCCCCACGTTGGTTTCATGGACACAATATTAGGGGAGAAGATTTATTTTTCCTGTTATGTCTTTTCACACACTGTTTTTTTCTTTCTTTCTTTCAAATATCTTTCACATATATGTGCACCTGGCTGACTCTTTCCTTTTCTCCAGCAGTTAGCTTCCTGAGATGAAGAAGCTGCTTCCTATGCACTTACATAAGCAGTTGGGAAATACTACGTGTTTGGATTTTGATGCCCAGACTCCCCCAACCAACATAACCTGTAGTTATGAACACTGACGTACCAATTAGCACATAGCATGACCTTTCATAGGATGCACATATGTGTTTTTTTCCCTGAAATGTTTCTTGATTAATTTTGATTAACCGTTTCATTCACTAATATCTATTAAACTAAAAGAGCACATCATTCCACCATCCTTTCCATTTTCATTTTCCATGCTGCCCAAAACTTAGGTTAACACTTGTCGTGGTTCCCACCACCACCTCATCTCTAGCCTTCCATTGTAACATTTGGGGCCAGTTCCTCATTTGCCCAGCTGCCTCCTCACTATGAGCTAGAAATGGGTTGCAGGAATCCTTGCCCTGCCTCCTCTTCTCAGGGACCAGCTGCTGGAGGAGGTGGAGAAGGGGAGTCCGTGCTCTTGTCAGGACTGGAAAATCATGCAACAAGGAGGGAATGAACAGCATGCACCAGCATGTCAGTGAGAGATCCAGCAAGAGAGATGGGGGAAGGGAATGTGCACCACTGGGGTGTTGAAGCAATGACTTAGAACAACCCAGCACAAAAAAAAATTGTGCCCATCTCTACTCTTAACCCTGCAACAACTTCTTAGTTGTTCAGCATCCAGGACAAGCTCTTCCTTCCAGCCTTCATGGTGGTTCTGTTGCCCTTACCATTCTGCTGTTATTTCATGTGCACCCACATTGACCTTTCCTTCTCCATTGTTTTTACCCTCAGCCATGCTATCTTCTCTCATTCCATCAACATTTTTTCCCTTTGCTGCATTCTATCCCTGGTACTATGTGCCAGAACACACTTGTGACCAGCCCCATAGGGGCCCAGCACCCCAAATGCCTCTGTGGCCTTTTCTCCCTGCACAGGTTCAGAATGGTCATTCAACGCCTGTCTCCTCATTCTGTAACTTGTATCCGTTGTTACCTTCCACAGCCTCCTAATCTGATCCAAATATTTATTTTGTTCAATATGTGGGATTGTAAAATAGTGCTGCATATTTCAAGATCCTGAAGGCCACAAGGGTGCCTTGCTTTAGGGAGATACATCATCGTCTACTCCCCGATGCAATAATGTAGCATTTTCTGATAATTTTTCCCTCCTGAAGATCAGGCTGTTTGTAATTAAATCTATAGCGATTAGCTCAGGAAACATGATTTGCTGCAGATTCCAGGTGGAAAAATAAATAAGGATTATATACATGCACTTGTTCTGTGTTTCATTAAAGCTTGCCAAATTTTCTCTGCCAAGCTCTACGTCCTCAGATTGGTCACACATGTTCTCAAATGCTTTGCGTATAGCACTAACAGCTGCATTTTAAGGGAGGGGAAGGAAGAGGCCAAATCGTTCAAACACACCCTTCCTTTGCCAAAGAATGCTCCCTCGAAAAGGCAAACAATCGCCTACACACACCAATGTGGACTCAATTAATCCAGAGTATCAGTTTACAGTTGTGCTTCTCCGTCTTCCCCACCATTCTTCCCTGGTGAACAAAGCTTTTCTGCTCAGGCGCACACACTCACATGCTGGTATGGTCTTGAAACGAATGATCCAATCCCCCCATACTCCTTCCACATTAATTTTGAAAATATATTGAAAGTGCCTGAAGATCCTGTCAGAGACTGTAGTTTAGGCCTCCTTGGGAGCGGGCTCTGGTGGAGGGAAACTTCCAACATAGAGCTGAGACATTTGGATTTGATTTCATAAAGAAAAGAAGACCAAGTTGAAGAGACCAAATAAAAGAAGCAAAGCACCAGAAAGGGCATCTCTACTGCCTTGGCTGTCAGAGTACACACCCACATTTAATTTGAAACCGTTATAGCTCTGTCAAAAGAGATGGTGGGGCTGGGACAGGGAAATAAAACAGGTCCTCACTATAATGGAGAGTCATTACCAGATGTTAATTTTACACTGTATACAGCTGGTAAGAGGTTTCCAGGGCCTGTGGGTGGTGGGTGAGGAGGTGTTACAAGTCCACACACTGTTTCCCATAAGAAATGACGGGATATAGTCTCACCTCAGAACTTGTTTTTCCACATATGTTGAGACGGGAAGATATTTATATAACCCTTTGGAAGGGGACTGCTCAGTAGCAAGCATGTTCTTAAATAGCTACTAGTCTTCACTGTAGTCTGCAGAATCCAATCTCCTCCATTCCATCTCACACCCACTTACATAGTTTGTAGGAACTCATGTTCCCGCCTTCTCCCCCTCCCTCTGTCGCTCCCTTCCTCCTCTCCTGATAGCAAGCCTAAAACGAAGCAATTGGAAACACTTCCCACTGTCTCCAGTAGACTTTAGATCCAGGTTTTGGTGTTCTTTCAGAAGAAGAAAAAAGCAATGGACTGATAAACAGATTAACATAGATTGTGCAATATGAGTCCAGAACTACCAGCTCTGGGGTCAGTGGGGTTTTGTTTCTTTCTTTCTTTCTTTCTTTCTTTCTTTTTGGTATGGCTAGGCACAAACTAGTCCAGAGAGTTCAAATTCTATAAGGTTCTCATGCCAAAAGATTTTTGTACATCACAGTTTTTTCTAGCTGGCTCAGGACTGCAATGTGCCTTTAACACTTTAATATATGTATAGAGCTTTCTGGACAGCTCAGTAATGTTATGACATGGTCAAATACCATGAGATTTGCTGCATATAAAAATGAATGAAATAGTTTGTTTGTTCATTTGTTTCTACTGATTACATGACACAAAAACCAAGTTGAATGAGTCCATCCCTTTTAAATCTCAAACCAGAGATTCTTCTCAGCTTCTGGGGACCTTTTTAAAGCAATAACAAATCGAATCACACACCCATGCAAAACAAAATCACTTGTTCTGCTAAAAGATATTAGTTCTATCTGTGTGGGGAGCTTTGGCCATTTTTGGTAATGCCGGCAGTTGGGGAGTGATGTTTAGTGACTGCAGATACTATAATCTGTCCCATAATATATTTCTTTATGTACTTTATGTAGTACTTTGGAAAGAAGCTGCCTTTTCCCTGTTGCTTTGTAACCATTTAATAGATTGTTTTGAAATATTTACAGTCTTATATATTAATCTTGCCTTTTGAAATTCTCTTTAAAAGTGTTTTCAATACACTATATAACAGAGCAATAGAAAAGGGGTTTAGTATACTGGCGGAGCCCATGCTTCATACACCAAAGATTCCTAGTATCTTTACAAAGGACAGGCCCAGATTGCTGTCAGAAACAGTGGTGAAGCACTGCCAGTCAGAGCAGGCAATGTTGGCCTACAAGAACCAATGGTCTGACTTAGTATATGCAGCTTCCTATCTTCCTTAATGTTTGATTTACCTGTAAGCACTTTCTTCTGGCTTATTCTTCTGAGGTTCCATCTCACTTCTGCAGGTTCCAAATTCCTTCCAGAAATGCATGCATATTTCTCCCTTCTAACTTTCATTGGACTCTGTGGGCCTTATTCTCAAATAGAGAGGCATGATATTCCATTGTCAATGATGTAAAATGACTCATAAATGATCTGTATGGTTCAGAAAGTAGAAACCCATGAGAACTTTTAACTTTTTCACGTAAAGCTGCACTTAAGGCAACAGACATGCAATTGTACTGCAAACCAAAAACCACACTTGACAAAACAAAGCAGGCAGAGAAACTGATCCACAGCTAGAACTGGAAAGAAAAAACAAAATTGACTGTTGCTAAAGCAGAACGCAGGAATGCCGTGTTCCCTCCATCAATATAAGCCTTGTGTCCACAGCTCTGTTTGTTTCATTTGAGAGTATTCTCACTCTCTCTCCTCTGCTCCATGCTATACATTCCCTTCCTTTTGCTGATGCTTTTGGACACCTTTTTTTCTTTTGGAAATGGCTCTGGATGTTGCAAAAAGTGGTCCCAGTTGAGATTCCATCACTAATCTCAGCTGAATGGAAACTGCAAAATCCAGAAAATAAAGCTAAATACCAGCCATGATCAGCAGCAGTTCTTTATGGAAAAACCAGTCAATGCTTGCTTAAGTCTCCCCCACCCCCAAGTCTTGGGGTCACATTAGGTCCTATTCATAACATACTGGAAGAGTTGCAACTCAATCCACCAGAGGACCAGTGGAATGAAATTCTATACTGTTATATAATTTTGGGAGCAATTATGGTGCTTACATGCATAGGAGAGGAGACATGCAATTTGCCTTTTAATGTTGGAGACTATCTGGCATATTCCTTTTATAGCAACAAGGATTTGGATTCAGTAGAGATGCAATGGCCAAAAGCTCCACAACAGCAGAGAGAGCTCCTTTCATTGAAATCATTATTGCTCCAACTGGAACTGAGACAAAGGTTTTTCTAGATTTGCCAGCATACAAAGTTTAGCTTAAAATGTCATGATTATACCTCAAATATTATGTAAGAAACCCACAGGTTTTGTCATGAATGTGTTATGATTCTGTTTCCAGTGATGTATTTATTTATTTATTTTTATTTATTTATTTATTTATTTATTGTTATATTTATATCCTGCTTATCTTCTAGACAGAACTCTAAGCAGCGTACAATCGGTGAACAAGCGCCAAACAAGACAATAATAATTTTACAATACAAAACAATTAACGACAAATAATGAACAGAACAATATAAAAAGAACATATTAATATATTAAAAACCCTATTGCATCCCAGATCGCCAATAAAGGCGTAACCCCTAAACTTTAAATATCAGATGAACATTAGTAGACACCAATGATCACTAGAGACGGTGGGGGGGGGAACTAAATTAGGGCTCGTCAAAGGCCTCTCGAAAAAAGAATGTTTTTAAAGCTTTCCGAAAGGCCTGCAGGGACTCTGCAGAGCGCACTTCACTGGGGATGGAATTCCACAAGGAGGGGGCTGCCACTGAAAAAGCCCGGTTCTGGGTGACCGTCTTCCGGGCCTCTCGTGGAGTGGCAACCTGCAGCGAGTGCGCTCGTGACTGCCGAACAGGATGGACCGAGGAGGATCGCTGGACGATACGCTCTGTCAGGTAGTCTGGTCCCAAGCCATGGAGGGTTTTATAAACTAAAACCAGGACCTTGAATCTAATCCGGGCTGCAATGGGCAACCAATGCAGGCGGACCAGGACTGGGGTGATGTGGTCATGACGACGCACACCAGCCACCAACCTGGCCGCCGCATTCTGTACCCGCTGCAGACGCCGGAGAAGAGTCAAGGGCAGCCCCATGTAGAGGGTTGCAGTAGTCCAGCCTCGAGATCACCAGCGCTTGGGCCACTGTTCTCAGAGAGTCAGCATCCAGGTACGGGCGGATCTGGGCAATCTGGCGGAGATGGTAATAGGTGGCCCTGGTTGCTGACGCCACCTGGGCCTCCATGGTCAGTGCCGGGTCCAGGACCATGCCCAGATTCCGCACCCTCTCCACTGGCCAAAGGGAACCCCCCCCCAAACAGGGAAGAGGGCCGCCGTACCCAGATGGCGAGCTCCCAAAGAACATAACCTCCATCTTCTCGGGGTTGAGCCTAAGCCTGTTCACCCCGGTCCAAGTCAGCACGGCGTCCAGGCACTCATCGAGGATCCTCACAGCATCCACTGCAGAGGTGGAAAAGGAGAGATAGAGCTGTGTGTCATCAGCGTACTGGTGACAGCAGACTCCAAATCTCCTAATGACCCCAGCCAGCGGCCTTACATAGATGTTGAACAGCATGGGGGACAGAGACAACCCCTGGAACCCACAAGGAACCCCAATAACTCCCCCATGCTGATTATCCAAGGGAAGGAACGGATAACTCCCACATGCTGAAGCATGATACCGTGGGGACAGCCCTCCAGGAAACCAATGGGTAGCCAACCCCTGTCAGCCGCCTGACCAAAGTCATCTTGCAGCGAGACCAAAGCTGTTTCGGTCCCCCGACGAGGCCTGAACCTGGACTGGCATGGATCAAGGCACTGCCGATCCTCCACGTATGACTGCAGCCGGACCGCCGCCACCCTCTCGATCACCTTGCCCATAAACGGGACATTAGCGATCGGATGATAATTTGCTAAATCGTCCGAGGCAAGGCCAGGTTTTTTAAGAATGGACTTTACCACCGTTTCCTTCAGGCGGGAGGGAAACCCCCCCTCGCTGAAGGAGGCGGTGGCGATGACAGAAGCCCATTCGGCCATGGTCCCGCTGGCAGATTTGATTAGCCAGGCAGGGCAGGGATCGAAGGGGGTGGACGCAGGCCGGCAATGGGTCATGGCTCTGGAGGCCTCAACAGCGGAAACAGGCCCAAGCGCATCCAACCGAGGCGACTGAGGTGGACCAGCAGCCGGTGATGCCGGGACGGTGCTACTGCAACCGGAGTCGTAGCCGGCCCGGATGGCCTCAATTTTAGATTGAAAAAAGGCTGCAAAATTCTCACTACTGAATTCAGTAGGAGGAGGCCTAGCCAGACTAGGATTGGTGAGGTCCCAAAC
The DNA here is from genome assembly GCA_029282475.1 of Phrynocephalus forsythii. NCBI lineage: Eukaryota > Metazoa > Chordata > Lepidosauria > Squamata > Agamidae > Phrynocephalus > Phrynocephalus forsythii. The sequence continues at coordinate 99,155,051 of JAPFRF010000005.1, forward strand.
CACCCGGAAGAACTCTGCCTGGCGGTTAGAGGCCTCACCAATTCTCAGGGAGTAAAAGGATGTCTGAGCCTCCCTGATCACGTTGGAATAGCACCTAGTCTGGAGAACAACAGCAGCCTTATTTGTAAACATCCGGGTTCTTCTCCAGCTGCGCTCTAGCCTTCTCACCTGCTTCATTGCTTGAAGCTCAGCCGTGAACCACGGCGAGGGCCGAGCTCGGCACTGGAGAAGGTGCTTGGGGGCGATCCGGTCGATGGTGTGGACAGCTGTTTCAAACCAATAGTTAGCCACAACCTTGGCCGGTGCGCCAGTCAGTCCTCCCGAAGACCTCTTGGAACCGGGTGGGGTCCATAAGTCTTCGAGGGCGGGCCAAAACTGGTGAGCAATGGTCCCTTTGGGGGGGCGGGATCACCAGGGAAAAAGAGAGCAGGTGGTGGTCTGACCATGACACAGGCAGGAGACAATGCCCCCTACCTCCAGACTCGAAGTCCCCAACATGGAGGAAAATACCAGATCCAGGGTGTGGCCTGACCTGTGGGTGGGACATACAACATGCTGGGACAGACCCATGGAAGCCATGGATTCCATGAACTCCAGAGCTGCACTGGAAAGTCCACCGCTAGCATGCACATTGAAGTCACCCGCAACCAAAAGGCGCGGGGACCTCAATAGGGCAGGCGCGATGAATTCCGAGAGCTCTGGGAGGGATTGAGCTGGGTTGCGGGGAGCACGGTAACCCAGTACAATGCCAAATCTGTCCCGCTGTCCCACTAACAGATGAAGGCACTCTAACCCCTGGCTAACCAATGTCGAGGCCCTGCAAACATGAATGGAATCCCGGTGGATGATAGCAGCCCCCCTCCCTTCTGACCCTCCAACCTTCCCACGCCCTGTGCCCATCGCCATCTGCCCCCACACCCATTGCTGTCCCCAGCCATCCCCTGCCCCCTGCCTTCCCCCACCGCTGCTCGCCCACCACTGCCGTTGCCGCCTCCTGCCCTGCCCCACCTCCTGCCCACCTCCTGCCCCTTGCCTAGGGCGGAAAAAAAAAATGCCGGCCCTGCCAGGGAGAAAAACAATGATGCATTGGGGGGGGCTACTTCCTGGTTGGAGTATCGCCCTGCTCAAAGTAAACCAATAAGTGATTTTGTTTTGGAGGGTGGGTCCAAGTTCTGAACAGCACCTGTGCTGTTGTAATTCATTTCGGGACCAGACCCATTCTGAGATGAAAGGCCCATGATGAACTACTAAGTCCTATTGGAGTTGCAGTTCTAAAACTTGCTTTCCATTTTTGATATGGACAGATCCTTCTTTAGATGAATCCTTCTCCTGAAATATACACACACAGACACGGACAGAAGCAGTATCACCATCTATGCTTTAACTTGAAATAAAAAGATGAAAAGGGCTTCTGCATGCAGTATCTCAATACCAGGGCGCATGGAGGAAAACATAGACTAGCATATAGTCAAGGCAGCATCATATTCTTGAAATCAGAAATGAAATGAGTTTGAAAGAAAGAAGGAAGGTGAGTGGGAAATATTTTCTCTTCAAAGAACCCAGTCACCTGCCATACACATGCATCCAAACTTAAAGCATGTGGCCCTCATAGACTTCTGATCCCCAAGCATTCAAGAGAAAACAGGATCCGGAAGATGGGAAACAGTTTTTCAAATTATCTTTTTTAACCAATGCAAGTTAAACCACGATCTACAGGTCATCATCTCTCATGTTGGCAGAACACAAGGTCTTGAACCAGTCCCATGAAAGAGATGGGTGCAAGGCAGGGGGTTAACTTGACTGCCCTGATGCAATCCAACTGAGAAGAGGAAAAGAATACATGAAGGGCTGGCAAAGCTTGATTGGGCATGGAACTGGAGGATCATGCATTGCACTGAAGTTGCTTCTCTTCAACTGACTCCTTGCCAAGTGATGCACGGCTCCGTGGAGGAACTCCACAGTGCAACACTGCTTTGCCTTCTCCCCCTGCTGAATGCACACAAGACTTTACCAAAGTTCTCACGAGGAGAGACGTGAGGAAGCCCCGATAAGAAGGGGCTCCATGTGATGAAGGCCTCTTTCGTGGCCAGGTTTCCGGCAGGAGAGGAGCTCTGGCAGATGGTGGCACAGCATGTGGCAACTGCCATTTTGGCCACGTGCAAGCACCATTTGCTCTGGGTCACGTGGCTGGCAGAAGCAGCAAGACAACGGGAAGGCGGTGAAGGGTGAGAGCGCCCCACCTCTACAGGACCAAACATGGTACTGCGAGGGTGGTGTGGCTGCACTCCCCTGAGGTTTGGTGCAGGTGTTTGATGGGGAGGGAGGACAGGACGTCTGGGCGGAGGCAAGGAGAGGCTAGCCTGGGCAGGCTGTGGCCTAGAGGCTGAGCAGAGGAGGCCATGCGGTGAGGTGGGGCAGTCACTGTGCACAAAGGGGGCTAGGGAAATTGGAGGGAGAAATTTCCTAATTCCATAATTATTTGGTCAACCATGGTCCCACGGCTGCAATGAAGAGTGAGGTGTGAGCACCAAATCATCAATAGAGCCAGGAGGGGAGTGAACCGAGAGGTGTGCCTGCAGTGGTTCAACACCTGGGCTCATGGTGGGCCACCCAGGGATCAGTGTGGCCAGGCCAGAATTGTATCGTGCCAACGGGATACATCTATCAGATGCAGGGATGGAGATATTCCTGGCAGAAAGTAAAAGGGGCAGAATTGGGTGGGGCAACTTGGACCATAGCAAGGCTAGGCTCTAGCTGTGGTGGTAATGCACAAAGCAGTAACACAGCCAGTGAATCAGATCCCAAATTCTCTTCGGGCCCATCCAACCTCACGGCATTATGGATCCTGAGATTAAAACCCCAGGGGGAAAGGTGCATCCGGGGGGGGGCTACCAGGTCAGCAGGCACAAATAGTGGGCCTGGCCAACCCGGAATGGGGTAAGGGGATTTGCCGACTGGGTTTGTCCTGTCCCTGGGCAGGGCACACTCTGGGTTTTGACTTGCCCTAATATGTTGCCTGTTGGAGGGGTCCCGAGAAACCCCAGGGTCCCAACTATAAAGCTGCACTGCAGGCCCCTAGTTGGATTTCTGTTGGTTGACTTGAAGTTGCAAAGTTAATAAAGTGTGGCCCAGAGTTTATATCCAAACCTTTGTCTCACATGATCATTTCGGCAATGTGGGGAGGCAATGGCCAGTATTATATCAGGTGGCAACATGAAACAACCACCTTCAGGTGAGATGATGGTTGGAAAAGGCTTCTAAATTCTTCAGCAAGACCAATGTCAGTTCTACTGGTGAATGAACTACAGGTATAGTTGACACATAAATGCTAGGAAGATGTTAGACAAATGAAGGAAATTGTTGAACTTGTTTTCCTGCTTCAGAAAATAATTGTGTCTTTAAAAAAGAATTACCTGCAAGATTTGAGCCCAGGTTTGCATAATCAAGCCCAGGTTTTTAAAACATTTATGAATTATATTTAAGAAATCAAAAAGCCTCCAGGTCTACTTTAACTTGAAATATATGCAAGCAGATTAATCAGTAAAATATGTTATTTCAGTGAAGCAAAGGAACTTGGCCTCAGTCTCTCCATGTAGGCAGCTTGTTCTCATGGCAATAGTCTAGCTCCTCTCCCTTTCTTGTGCAAGTGCCAATGCAGGTAAGTGAGAGGGTATAATGTGCTGTGCCACAATAATTCTCTATGCTTGTTGTTGTTCAGTCATTCAGTCATGTCCAACTCTTCATGACCCCATGGACCAGAACACGCCAGGCTTTAGTATCCCTGCAAAGAAAAGTCCATGGACGGTAACAAAACACCTATGCTTAAGGTGCTGTAAATGCTATTGCAAAAGATGCTGTAAAATACTTCAGTGACTGCTGAAGAAATAATAAGACATCAGAGGTCGCTAGAGGTCATTTGGGGTAGACATCAAGTGCTCAAAGCTGTAGAAACCACACGTATCTGGCCAAATGACCAAGTTGTTTTACCTCAGATATTCTTGGGAAAGACATTTGAAAGCTGATAAGGTGTACCTGGATAAGACAGACCTTGCAGGAGTTATGCTTTAATGTTTCACTCTGTTGGGCTCAGTCAATTTCACTGTACACAGTTTGTACACTGACAATAAAGGTGATTGCTATTGTCATCCTTATATACCTGATTTAGCTATCAGTCTGCTCATCAATAAGATGTTTTGTTATTAGAGTTGGGCACAAATTGAAAAAAAGGATGTTTCAGTTTTTCATTTTTCACTGTGGTTCCATTTCGGTTTGTTTTCGTTTTTTTGTGAAATTTTTGAAAATTTTTCATTTTGTTTTTTCATTTTTCGTTTTTCATTTTTACCCGCTTTTTGCGCGACTTAAAGCATTTCCACGCACGGATGTCCCCGATCGCCCCAGACCAGAGGGAAAACACTAAAAAAATGATGCTGTCAGAGACACAGTATAGACTAGGTACACAGGGAGGCTGCAAAGGCAGCGGCGGGCATTGCCCAGGGTGCAAGACAGCCGCAGAGTGACTGCACTGCGGGGCAGGGGAGGGTACTGACCGAGAGATATGAACACACACAGGGAGGCTGCAAGAGATATCTCTTCTTTCTCTCCCCTAAGAGCTAGGCTGCAGGCAGCAGGAACACAGAGGCACACACCTGCCTGGCTGGCCTAAAGTAACAAGTCGCAGAGACAGCAATCCCACCCTAACTCCTACCGCAGACTGCAAGGAGGACGGGGGCTGCCAAAGCTTTTTATGCCCTCTGTGGCTGCCACACCTACCCAGTCTGCTTCCTGGGTATGCTATTGGTTGAAATTGTCCAAGAATTTACATGATCCCATCACATGATTTGCATCCATCTTGTGCCTGGAATCCATTTTGTGTCATCCATAAAGGGAAAAGAAAAAATACATTGTGATGGGAGAGAGACAAAACAAACGTTTTAAGGACCCCAACCCCCTGGTAGGTAATAATTTCAAATAATTATTGCTGCAATTTTACTGATGTCCAGTGTGTTTTAATACCCAAGAAATCAATATTAGGCATCTGGGAGCCATTTTGGGTCAATGTCCCCTAACTCCCCTTAAAGGAAAAAAAATACAATGATCTCAGAGAAGACATAAATGCACGTTTTAAGGACCCCAACCCCCCTGATAGGTATTATCAGGCAGAATAAATAATTATCGCTGGGTTTTTACGGATAGTCAGGATGTTTTTTTAACATTTTAAAACAGCTCATTTCATTGTGCATCACCATTAATGAAAATGAAACATAACGAACCTAATTTTCATGGTTCTGTTTGGTTCGTTCCAATTTCATCACAATTTTAGTTATTCATTTTGTTACGTAACAAAGCGAATAAAAAATAACAAATAACGGAACAAATATTTTTTTCATTTCGTGCCCATCTCTATTTGTTATCATTTCATCAGCTAATGAGCTATAAACATCTAATACAAAGTTAGGACTTCGGCTGTTGCCTACCAGAATGTCACGGGTGTGCTCACTTCAGGTGGCCACGCCCAGGGAGGCTCGGAAAATGGTGACACGCAACTGAGCCTTCTCTGTGTCTGGTCCTGTGTGCCTTGCACAGTCCCTGCCAGCCTTTAAAAAAGCCTTAAAGACCTGGCTTTTTCGCAAGACATTTGGCAACCGCTAACTTTTTTTGTTTTGCTTCCGTCTTCTTGCCAGTGAATTTTTATTGTGGTCTTATTATGATGATTATATTATGTTTCTTTTCCTTTTCCTTTTTATTATTATTGGTTTTTTTCTTCTATTATTTAGTCTGTTGTTATTGTTATTGTTATTGTTGTAAATCGCCTGGAGTTCCTTCGGAAGACAGGAGCTATATAAATATTAAAATAAATAAATAAATAAATAACATAAATAACATAGATCAGACTCCAGAGATTGTTGCACAGAAACTGACTCTCTTGGGATGCCATTCTTCAGGTGCCCCTAGGCTTCTAGGCTGAAATCCTGATGCTTAGCATAATAAGTTGCAAGTAGAGTAAGCCCTTTGAATCAGTGGCAATTTGGTGAGACAACACCTCTGTATGTTTCATTGAGTCAATGTACCTGTTCTCGTTGTGCTTTATTATGCTAAGCAACATGATTTCTGCTATTGCCTCTTGTCTTTTTAATCATGCTTGGTGCTTTTTCCTTTTGTGAATGTGTTCACTGTTGCCAAATTCCAAAGGAACCATGGTCAGTCTGGATAATACAGATGGCTGCCTCCATGCATAACCAATTTCCTCTAAGGATCCTACATGTATTCCAGACAAGGTGTGAGAGGTCTAAGTCAAATAATTCATTCAAACTAAAATAGAACCACTGAACCAATGACATGTATATTAGTATTGACTAAGTTCACACAGATATAATATGTCTGCTTTAGTTGGGACTAATTATTAGATTTATAGTTGTACCTCTAACTGGCAATTAAAGCAAACAGATTTCTCACCAAATGTCACAGAGGTTTTCTTTTTAAAATGTGGCTTTCTGTATGAATTAAATGTATATGTGTGTGTGGGGGAGGCGTAGTATATATATATTAGAATTGCTTGAATAATGCAATATAGCAAATTTCACAATATTTTTCCAAATAAATTATTCTGTTTATATATATTTAAATTATTCACCCAGATCTCTTGGGCATATGTTATTTTTAACATTTATAGTGAACTAGTAAACATGAATAAATTTAGCTCACTACGTAATAATGAGGCTGATATTTGCCTTATTTCAAGTTTTAACTGCCAACCTTTTTTCATAAAACTCTAATGCATCACTTTATTTCAACTTATTGTGAGTGTTTCTGAAACATTAACTCTACATCATCCAGTTTTTTCCCATTTATGGCACTTGCCTAAGTTTGTACATACAGAACAGCACATACGTACATTACCTTTCAGTATGAAATATAAATGACGAGACTGCTATCCAAGATACAATATGTCATAGCAGTCACTATCCAATGCACACTTACTTCTATCATAGTCCCATTGAACACTGTAAGATATTCTTCTGAGTAGACATGTATGAAATTGCATTGCTGCAACAATAAAATGCAAATCAATAGGGTGTTTGTGAAGCCAAAATGCTTGTTTTCAAATAAAACTAGAGCAACTGGAGGCTTTAGGCAAGTAACTTTTGTTTCTTGGACATTGCTTGTTTGTGTTTTTGGAAGGGACTAGTAATGAGAAAAATGGGCATCTGCTCTGCCTGTGACCTGGAAAGCTCTGTAGGGTTGCCATAGGCCCTTGCATTAAGCAAACTTATGTTTAGTCCTTCCATGGCCCCCTTTCCCCCCCAAACAATTTTGCTCAAAGGAATATGTATGTACAGCTTTGGTAATGCCACATAAGTGTCTTTGATGCTTTTGCTTAAATACTAGGTATTTTGATATAAGAGTTTTAATCAATTGCAAACTCGTGTGGAGATGGAGTGGTTACAGTGATGTTAAAGGCACTAGCCCATAGGCACCTGCATCATTGCATATGCACACACGTAACCACCCTTCATGTTTTTTTTCTTGATAGGGTGAACTGTTCATAGAATCATAGAATCATAAAGTTGGAAGAGACCTGAAGGGCCATCCAGTCCAAACCCCTGCCATGCAGGAACCCCCATCACAGTATTTCCGACAGGTGGCCATCCAGCCTCTGCTTCTTGTCATGAAGTTCTTCTGAATGTTCAAATGGAATCTCTTTTCCTGTATTTTGAAACCATTTCCCCGAGTCCTAGTCTCTGAAGCCATGGAAAACAAACATGTTCCCTTTTCAATATGACATCCTTTCAAATATTTAAACATAGCTATCATGTCCTCTCTCAGCCTTCTTTTTGAAAGGCTAAACATTCCCAGTTTCCTAAGCCATTCCTCATAAGACATTTCTTCCAGAGCCTCAAACATCCTGGTCGCCCTCCTCTGCACCCGCTTGAGGTTGTCAACATCCCTTTAAAATTGAGGTGCACAGAAGTGGACACAGTACTCCAGGTGGGGTCTGACCAGAGCAGAACAGAATGGTACTATCACTTCCCTTGACCTAGACCAGGGATGGCGAACCTATGGCATGTGTGCCAAAGGTGACATGGAAAGAGCTTTTCCCAAGAGGACACCGGCATGGTTAACGAGTGGAGTTAGACAGGCTCTAAAGCACAAGGAGAGGTCCTTCTGTAAATGGAAATCCTCCCCAAACGAGGAAAATAAAAAGGAACACAAACTCTGGCAAAAGAAATGTAAAAAGATGATAAGGGAGGCAAAGAAAGACTTTGAGGAAAGAATGGCTAGCAATATAAAGGGTAATAATAAAAGCTTCTTTAAATATGTTAGAAGTAGAAAACCTGCCAGAGAACCAATTGGGCCTCTGGATGGTGAGGGAGGAAAAGGGGAGGTTAAGGAGGACTTGGACATTGCAGAGAAATTGAATGAGTTCTTTGCGTCTGTCTTCACGACAGAGGACCTTGAGCGGATTCCGCTGCCTGAGCCACCCCTCTTGACTAAAGAATTAAATCAAATACAGGTTAAAAGAGAGGAGGTTTTAGGACTAATTGATAAATTGAGGATTAACAAGTCACCGGGCCCAGATAGCATCCACCCAAGGGTTATTAGGGAACTGAGAAATGAAATTGCAGATCTCTTAACGGTTATATGCAACTTGTCTCTTCAAACGGCCACAGTGCCGGAGGACTGGAGGATAGCAGATGTCACACCAATTTTTAAAAAAGGAAGGAGGGGGGACCCAGGAAACTACAGGCCGGTTAGCCTTACATCTGTCCCAGGAAAGATGGTGGAAGGCCTCATCCAAGAGAAAATCTTAAAACTCATAAAAGAACAAACCTTGCTGAGAGAAAATCAGCATGGCTTCTGTAAGGGTAAATCTTGTCTTACAAACCTTTTAGAATTTTTTGAAAAGGTCAACAGGCACGTGGATTTGGGTGAACCGGTGGATATAGTCTATCTGGATTTTCAAAAGGCTTTTGACACAGTCCCTCACCAAAGGCTGATGAGAAAATTGCATAGTCAGGGGATAAGAGGGCAGGTCCTCTTATGGATTGAGAACTGGTTGAGATCCCGGAAACAAAGAGTAGGTGTCAATGGGAAATTTTCACAATGGAGAGAAGTGAAAAACGGTGTGCCCCAGGGCTCGGTCCTGGGACCGGTGCTTTTCAATCTGTTCATAAATGACCTGGAGACAGGGATAAACAGTGAGGTGGCCAAGTTTGCAGATAACACAAAACTTTTCCGTGTGGTAAAAACCAGAGAAGATTGTGAAGAGCTCCAGAAGGATCTCTCCAAACTGGGGGAGTGGGCTGAGAAATGGCAAATGTGTTTTAATGTAACCAAATGTAAAGTAATGCATATTGGGGCAAAAAATCCAAACTTCATCTATCAACTCATGGGCTCTGAGTTATCCGTGACAGATCAGGAAAGAGATCTTGGTGTGTTGGTGGACAGCTCCATGAAGGTGTCTCCCCAATGTGTGCAGCAGTGAAGAAGGCCAATTCCATGCTAGGGATTATCAAAAAGGGGATTGAAAATAAAACAGCCAACATTATAATGCCGTTATACAAAACAATAGTAAGGCCCCACCTGGAGTATTGTGTACAATTCTGGTCACCGCATCTCAAGAAAGACATAGTGGAACTGGAAAAGGTGCAGAAGAGAGCGACTAAAATGATTACTGGGCTGGGGCACCTCCTTTATGAAGAAAGGCTAAAACAATTGGGCCTCTTTAGTCTGGAAAAAGGCGCTTGAGGGGGATATGATTGAGACATACAAAATAATGCAGGGTATGAGTAAAGTGGATAGAGGGAAGCTCTTCTCCCTCTCTCAAAATACCAGAACTAGGGGACATACACTCAAATTGAGTGCTGGGGGAGTAAGAACTGACAAAAGAAAATATTTTTTCACCCAGCGCGTTGTAAGTCTATGGAACTCCCTGCCACAGGATGTGGTGATGGCATCTGGCCTGGATGCCTTCAAAAGGGGATTGGACAGATTCCTAGAGGAAAAGTCCATCACGGGTTACAAACCATGATGGAGATATGTAATCTCTAGGCTTTAAACCAGGGTAGTTCAAGGGCCAGATGCAGGGGAGTGGCATCAGGAGACAGATATCTAGTCTCATGCGCTCCCAAACGCATCTGGTGGGGCCGCTGTGAGATACAGGAAGCTGGACTAGATGGGCCTTTGGCCTGATCCAGCATGGCTCTTCTTATGTTCTTATGTTCTTATGCTCCTTGACCCCTTCCCACTCCGCTGGACCAGCCATGAGGAATTTGTGGAGGGGGAAGTGGGGGGCGCAGGGAGCATGTCGGGTGCCAGGCCAACCCTACCATCACCATTGACATCGCCGCCCTTGCCGCCGCCCCCTGCCACCCCTGACCCCGCCTCCGCCAACCCCACCACCAAGACCAACCCCATCCCTGCCCCTCCCGCCGCAGCCGCTAACCCTGACCCTGTTGCCCTTGCTACCCTCGACCTCACCCCACCCCTGACCCCACGCGGCCGCTGATACCAAACCCCCACCGCCCCCGTCCCCATCGCCATCGCTGACCCGACCCCACCTCCGCCACCATTACTGTGGCCATCTCTGCCCCTCCCACTGCCGCCGATGATGACCCTGACCCCGCCCCTCTGTCACCCTTGCTGCCTTTGCCCCTTCCCCCTGCACTGCCGCCAATCACCGCCGCCGCCGAGTTTGGGCACTCGGTGGCAAAAAGGTTCGCCATCCCTGAACTAGACACTATGGTTCTGTTGATGCAACAAAAGAACACTGCAGAAACAGTGTGAACAGAGCTTATGGGGAATTGTCAATGTCATACTACCCATCAATTTTGACTGAAAAGGGGGGGGGAGAAGCCAAACCCTCAATATATTCTTTCATTTTTGGAACTTTCTCTAGCTAAAAGATAAAAAATAAAAATACATAAATGTCACAATATTGCTAATTGCGCAAGTCAAATGGCATCATTCTCAATGGTAGCTTGCAGCCAGTTAAAGTCAACACTTGCCTTTTCTTATTGTGTGGCACTTGTATGTGATAAAGAATAAAAGCTTTCTCCCCTTAACAAGTGACAATATGCTTCAAAATTTATGTTGCTTAACTTACATCATATAATGAGTTACAGGATTCTGGCCAATTTTTTAAAAAAACCAAGGTTAAAATGGATATAGAAATGCAGCTGTGCTTCATATATGTGGGCTACTCTTTACAACATCTGCTGCAGAACAACTTATTTCTCTGTTTTCTTTGAGTGGAGTTAGATGTTGGACCTTGACCATCCAGTGAAAAAGAGGAGCAAATGGTGATAATTGTCTGATTTAAAACATGGGCAAAATAGATTTTCAAAGGAGATATTTCCAGAATATTGTTGATACTACTTAAAGCAAACAGACCAAATGATTTGATGTCATTAAGAGCTTGGAAAATATATGTTTTTGATACCTTGTCCAGGGAGTTCTAGAAGAATGTGAACATGAAACAAACACTTACAAGAGGAACATGAATGAGCCCTCCAAAACAGCATATTTCTACCTACTGGTTCTTAAGGCCACATAAAAATGACATTTCAATGCCAAATTCCACAGGTTTATTTATACATTTCTATGGCACCCCCCCCCACCACCCAACAAACTTTAAGTGCAAACATTATAAGGCCATGAAATTAAACATATCCCAGTATCCAGATTAACACTGATTAATGACCATATTTTACCACTTGTAAGAACCTGAAGGATTTTACCACTGTATTTGCTCATACTTTTTAAAAGTTGGTGATCACTCACTTGGAAAGTATGTTCAAGGTACAAAATAAGAAACGTTTAACCGGCATTATATTGCCAACTATAACTTTCCTCTTCTTCATTTTTGTCCCTAGTGCCAGGAATTGCTCAGTTAAGCACTACCTTATTTTACAGTAATTTGGAGCATTCTTGCAATTTATTTGGCTGGAAATTCTAATCTGATTGCTGCCATTTCATGCAGTTTTGAATAAACTCAGAGTGGCATCACTAGGCTTCACAAATATTTGGCTGAGCAAAACTCTGACATTGCCGGCCTTAGCTGTGAGTTAACATCTTATTGAAAAGTCATTTCATGCCTTAATTTTATATTATGAAAATCTGTGTGCTAATAAGATGTTATTACCTTGAAATACGAAACTTTGTAAAGATATAATTAATGGAGCAACATGCCAATTTCTTGAAGTAAAACAGTGGCCTCTGAGCATTTTTTTTCAGGAAATCCTGGACTCTTTTCACTGCTTAGATGGAAATTTCAAATGCCATCCGTAGTGGTGGACAGGCTTTTCAGAAAGACATATAAAATGGCCCAAGTCCTCATCAAAAAGTTCACAAGATGATGTATTCATCAGAGATCAACTGGGTACCAGTAGCTGAGGAATAGTAGTGGGCGTGAAACAGAAAACCAATGGCTTGGTTCATTCTGTTTCGCTCCATCATTTTTAAAAAATGTACAAACCGAACCAAAATGAACTGGTTTGGCTTACCTGGACCACCGCCACCACCAGGGGACCACCGCCGCCAACCCTGATGTCGGGGAACCACCTCCACCACCATTGATGACAACAATGGGGGGCCGCTGCCGCTGTCACCAACCTCACAGTCGCAGGGGCTAGGTCAGCGCTTTTAATTTTTTAAAAATTTTTACAGTGCTGACCATGAGGCCCCAGGGACCGGGTCGGTGCTTTTTAATTTTTTAATTTTTTAATTTTATTTTTAAGTCCCTAATGCCAGGGGCTTCCCCTCCCCCCACAGCTGAGAGGCGCTAGCTGCCACGCACCCTGGTTTTGGTTTTTTTTTGGGGGGGTTGTTTGTTTTGGTTTCTTTTCTCCTGGCCTTTTGGCTAGTGGGCTGAACCAGCTGGTTCATGGGCTGGAGGGCTTTTTTAAATATTCCCCAATGTGGGGCTTCCCCCCCCCACCCTCCTGGCTGGTGGTGACTGGACAAGGTAGGACTTGGGAGTGCGAAAAACAAAATTTAAAAAATGGAAATTTCCATTTCATTTTCTTTTGTTTTACTTTGATGGGTTGGTTCGTTAGTCATTTCATTAGCTAACAAAATGAATAACAAATAACAAAATGAATTAAAAATTCATTTGTGCCCATCTCTCCTGAGGAGCTAGGCTGGGGTCTTCATTAGGGATGTGAAGAGCACTGGGAAAATTCCATTGGAACCTTCATCCAGGGATTAGATAGATGAGCAAGACACATCACCTCCTGCTGAGAGCAGGACAAATGGCATTTACTTTTTCAAATGTCTCCGATTAATATCCTGTTGCTTAAATGCAAAGCAGAAGGAAAACTGCATAAGTTTCCACTCTGGTCCAGCAGCCTTCCCATTGTATGATCAGTTGTGTGACTGCTCACGTGACCAGTGTAAAAATGGGCATGAAGTGAGGAGTATGCCTGAGTGAAGGGAATGCTTAGGTAATTTCTGCCCAGAGTGACCTCGCTGCCAGATGGGTGGTATAGAAATCCAATAAATAAATAAAATAAATATAAATTTCTAATCTATTTTATATGTAGGCAAGAGGATAGATGATTCTGTGTTCTCCAAAGAACACCTTCTCCTTGGGGGGAAAAGCATTACACACACACACTGCCAATGTAGAATGCCTGGCTGATTGTATGAAAAAAGAACCATTGAAAACCCAATAGAAAACTTTAAATTGATCAAGCATCCCCTAATATGGAGTGGCTCTTTCTATTTTGCCCAGTGCATTTTGCACAAATTGCTAGAATCAGAACACACACACACACACACACACACACACACACACACACACACACACACACACACACACACACACACACACACACACACACACACACACACACATTAGATATAAGGAGTAGGGTGTTGTGATTCTTTATCTTTCCTGATGAAGCCAAGACAAATGAGGTTCTACATCCTTATTGCTCATATTGAACCTGATCAGAAGTCTGCAGAACAGATGTCAGAATCCTCACAAACATCTGTAAATCTATATATGAAGGCTGAGTGATGTTGGAATCTCCAGCTGCAAGGATATGCTGAATGAATGTGAAATTTGTTACTGAAACATAGAGGTTCATTTCCAGACATCTTTGCTCAACACATGGATGTTGAGGGGTGGGGCTAGCCTGGCACTAAGAGACCAACTCGGGGTAGGGCTATGTTTCCCAACTCCTTCTGCAATGTGTTAATGCTCTTTTAAGATATAAAACAATACGCTGTGTTTGGGAATAGTTTTAATATTGCTGTAAGCTACCTCAGAACTCCCCCAGCCAAGGAGAAGTCATGTAACATTCCTTTTAACATCATTTTGAGTTCTCCATCATTCCAAGAGCTAATGCTCAAAGTACTCCATCTACTTAGAATGTGGACAGAAAGGGGAAAAGCAATGGCATCAATAGGAATGTTTTACCCCTTTGCCTTTTCTTTGACTGAGGCCAAATGCGGACCTAATACCCATAAAGGTGTGTGTGTGTGTGTGTGTGTGTGTGTGTCCATCCCTCTCTATTACATACTTTGTGTAACATTTAGGCTAATGGAGAGTTCTGGAGAACTCAAAAGCTTCTTCAATGTTTTGTGACATTTAGCTAACTGTAATAGATTTTCGTTCTGAATGAAGTGTGTCTTCCTTTCACAGAAGGAGGCAGTGTGAGGAAGTAAGTGCAATTGCATTCACAACTCAAATTTTTTTTTTTTTTAAAAAGGAGATCTATTTCAATTGGCGGGGAAATGTCAAAAATCTACAGAAAATTAAATTATTTCTTCACTGTCCCTTATTACGCCATGTATCCACTCAGAACAAGGTATTTTTCCTCCAACCAAACACACGAAAAGGAAGCGAGTCTTCAGGAAATGTTTACTGTGTGAAAAGATTCGGGGTAATAAGGATGCACAATAGCCGGAAATCAAAAGCACAAAATTCATACTTTTAGTTTTATGTGTTTTTAAACATTACCGGCAGGACCTTTTGTGTTTGGGATGGAATGGGTAGAAAAAAACTGTTCAATAACTTCTGCACTTTCACCAGGGCATCACCTGCGGCTTCATCACACCCAGCTGATGGATGACACCAAGACCTTTCTGGATCTGGGAAACATCAGAGCCAAAAAGATGAGAATCTTTGCCGAGTATGTGCTTTCTGAGCTACAAGTGTTCTCTACATAACTGTGTCAAGGGTGACACATTTTACAGTCCAGGCCTCATGTATCCACAGAGGCTCATTTCTTTGTCTCCTCTCATTCTCTTCAAAACAAAATAGAAAAATGGATTCTGGCCTAAATCCTATTATTAATCAAAACAGATTCATTGAATGTTTGGGACTTTTGTAAGTCACCATTTATGTCCCATTGATTCAGTGGGTCTGCTCTAGATAGGACTAATATTTAGTTGCATAGACTCATAACATCCAACTGCTTAGTTGTAGGAAACCTACAAGCAGGACATTAATGGTAGAAGACAGATACATGTTTCATTTATTTATTTATTTATTTATTTATTTATTTATTTATTTATTTATTTATTTATTTATTTATACAACTTATATGCTGCCCACTACCCAAAGGTCTCTGGGCAGCTTACAATTAAAATGAACAATTAAAACAGTTAAAATGTTAAAAAGGCAATGGACAATTAAAACAATAAAAACATTTAAACACAAAACACTAAAATTGCCACCAGGACCCACAATCTATGTTATGTCAATTAAAAAACTTCAGAAACTGGAAGGTTTTTACCTGGCACCAAAATGTCATCAGTGTTGATGCCAGGCAGATGTCACTTGGGAGGGCATTCCATAACCTGGGGGCAGCTGCCAAGAAGCTCCTGAATACAGCAGCTGGTATTCAGATGTCTATTTTCTGTGATGCTAGATATAATATTATATATGGGGATCAGCCATTTAGATTTCTGAGAATTCCATCTGACAGGCTGGTAGAATCCAAGCCTAATTTTTATCAGTTCATGGAGAATCAAGGGATGGGATGGAAAATGTTGCTCTGTAAATCTGCACAACCGGGGATCAGTTTAGGGTTGGCCTTGTGCATGCCCCAGTCCTCTCCTGGCACATCAAGGATGTATTCACTGCCTTGCCCATCCCCACCTCAATTTCGGAAAGGTTGCAAAACTTTTTATAAAATCTCAGGAGTGTGAATGTGAAACCAGATTTCCCTATTCTCTGTCTTTGTTCTCAAATGTTGCCTCCCAGGGGCCAATGGCCTGCACCATTAGAAATAATTACTAGACATGGGCACAACTCGGTGAAATTGTCATTTCCGTTTTCGGTTATCGTTTCCGTTACGTAACAGAAACGTAACGATAATTAAGCCGTCAGAACTCGAACTCGACCCGAAAAAAGAAAAATTTGGTCGGGTTTTTCGTTTCCATTTGTGGCATCACAGCAATAGCGCGATGCGAAGCACAGAAAAAGTTTTTAAAAGATTTTTTAAAAAACCCGACTCCCGGCCAAAAAAAGCAGGCGAAAATATGCCTGCCTGAGGCTTTGCCACCTACCAGAGGGGTGGTTTCTGGGGGGTCCCCGGCCTTCCCCCCCTCTTCTCCTGTCCTGGGCTGCTTGCACCAGGTTGGGGGGGTCATCCTCATCATCTCGCCATGCCATGCGGTGGGGGAGATCCAAAATGGTGACCACGATTTTACTTTTGAAATCATGGTCAAAAAACACACCAAATCACCACAGAAACATGTGAAATTTATTTATTTTAAATGCCTGAATTTTTATAGTAGCAGCAGTGGGTTTTTATAGCAATAAAACATCGTATTTATTTTATTTTATTTTATTTTTTATTTTTTTAGACCTGCCCATTTGGGCTGGGCATGGGATGGGACCATGCAATTTTTTTGAACCAATCCACCAATGGCATCCCCAGGTTTTTGACTGATACTTCTGGATGCCTCGGAGGGCATTAAAAGCCGAGGCACCTTCCAGAAATCGCAGTCGGGTGTATGGATGTGGTTGAGGGAGGAGGGCTGGCTGCTGGTGCTGGTGTGATCCGATCAAGATTGAGGAGGGAGGCTGGAGGCTTTAGGATTTAAGTTAGGCAGGCAGGGAGGGAATTGAATTTAGAAAATAATTTCTTTGATTCCCTGCAGCTTTGTCTGCTGAAAGGAATAGCTGTTTATTCTTTATTTCTTCTCTGGCAGTTTGAGAATTTTTTTCTGATATTGGATAAAGGGGGAGGTTTGACTGGGTGTGGAAGGTGTGGATTTATTTTAAAAACATATTATATACTACCATTTATTTTCTATTTTCACATTTGGGGTGCAAGCCAAGAACAGAACCTCTATCCTAAGTGATATCCTAACTGCCCACTCGCCCGCCCGCCCCGCCCCCCGCCACCTGCCCCCCCCCCCCACCTGCCACCTAGGGTGCAAAAACACCTAGTGCCAGCCCTGATTGCAGGACGCCCCTTGCTCTGGGAAGTCAAATTGCGCTAAATCGGTGGAAATGACAAACAACAAACAACAAACAGAAACAACAAATTTTTGAAAATTTTTGCGACAAACGGAAACAACCCGAAGCAGACCTGTTCCGACAAATGAAAACTCAAAACATCATTTTTTCTGGTCGTGCCCATGTCTAATAATTAATGTTTCACTATAAAGCATGTTTTAAAATACATTCTTTTGTGGGGAAATATGTTTTAAAAATAAACATTTAAATGCATATTTGTATGTTAATTTTCATGGGTGAGGGTTTTTTTTTTAAAAAGCTCAGATTAATGTAGGAATAGGACAGATAAAAATTACAGATGAACAAACAGAAAAAGTGACATGGATTGTAAATAGACTGACTTCTTCCATCTCTGCTTCCAGGCACTACATAAGTTAACCTATGTAAGGATATCATATTTGTCTGGCCCTATCACATCAAGGTCCATCTGGTCCAGCATTCTGAACATGTCTAGCACGTCTCTGCATTTAGCTTCACCGCTACATAACCCCTTGCCCCTGCAAGCTGGCTACAGAGCCACAGGCAAAATAACTGACTCAAAGAAGCAGAGACCAAAGTATCCACAGACACCTCGAAATAGGTTTTCATGTTTCTCCAACCATAAGGTTCCAGGAATTAATTTATGTCTAGGTTTTTCTTTTTTGTTTTTCAAACCAAGGAGCCTATGTTAAAGAAGATGGATGCTTCTTGTTGAAACAATATTGCAAACAATGAGATCAGTAGATAATTCAGTGAACCTGGAGATAACTGCTTGTTTTGGAGTAATCATATGGCAAGCCCCATAATTAGACTATTAGTTTTACTCATCTATTTTATAGGGCTGAGAACAGAGTTAATTGGCTGCAAGCCAGTGAACCTATGTCAGCCTAACCATGATATCTGAATTGCCTTTGAGGATTTGTCTTCCTGCAGGGGAGTAGAGTGTTTTTTGTGCTTCTCTTAAACTTAGTGATTAACAGTCAGTTTTTCATGCAATACAGGTTGAGCTTGGTCAACAGGTTCAGTTCCTCCAAAGTGTGGGATGTCTTGGATAAAGCTTTGCCCTCTCAGCCCAGAAATAAAGAGACAAGACACGTTTGTTGGATTAAAATTGGGCCACAATTTATTGCTATGAAATTCACTTAATTCAACTGTTAAACATCCCTTAAACTAGGGGGGGGCTGAATGTAGTGCAAGCAGATCAGTTAATGATTCCTAATATTATTAGAAGGGTGCTGCCCACTTGTTCAGTGCCCTCCCAAAAGCTGTGGTCTGGGCAGCCCTCATTCCTAATCTTTGAACCTGTTTATACCTAACACCTACTGTTGTTCCTAATTTCCTAATTAATATCCTAATTCATATTGAGGGTTACCGGCTCACTAGGGGATATTATTCAATACATTTCACCTGACTTAAATTTTTTACTTGCTCTACCTGCCAATTGTGACTGGTTATAAACCTCCCCTTTGCCTTAAAGAGAATGGGATGGGCAAAAACACACTGCCACTCCAGTCCCATTGAGTAGCAGCCAATAATTCCCATCTGGCCATTACGTGACCAGCTACTCTCATTCTCTCAATTGGGCTAGATCACAAAAGAGGGCCTCTCACCATGTGGTGAGGCCTTATGAAGATTCTGCCCCCTGCTGAGCAGCCGCTAGGCTGCACAAGCGTGATGCTAGCTGGGCAGGAACAGTACTATGGCTATTCAGAACTTCTATTTTATTCACATATGTGGGATGTGGGGTGAAAGAAGTCTGCTTGGGATGTCCAAAGAGGCTCACAAATGTTACAGCCATTATGTTCCTTTCCCACCATCCTCATGCTCTGCTGGCCAGCCGGTGCTAAATACAGTATAAACATTCTCCAAATGAACACAACAAGAATTCCATTCAAGCGAGCTCAATTGCTCAGACAACAGGCACTATAAACTGAACCATCTAGCCCACCCTCCTCCTGACCTCTTCCTGGTGTGTGTCTGGTTTTATAAAGTGATTGAGATTTTGATAATCCTACTGAGACAGGACAGAGAAAAGTGCCCCGATCTAGAGCACCTCTGATTCTTGCAACCCCAGACTGGCACAGATCATGGCTGCTTATTGATACAATTTGTACTGACAAGATGATTTGCAATTAGTGTCACATATATGGTTAGAAATATGCAGAGGAGGTCGAAACCATGCTTCCTTATTTGGAGCAGCAGCACATTACTCTATGTCTTCCCATTCAAATCATAAATGGCTGCAAATTGGATTTTTAAGGCACATGAAATCCTCCATCCCAAGAGGATTATGGGTATTTTCCTACAACAGTAAGATTCCATTCTTCAGACTTTCAGAGCCTAAATCTGAGACCACAGAATGGATCCTTGTGATATCATAGAGACAGGACAGGCACATTTTTAGGGAATGGGAAATGATTTACAGCCTGCTGATTCAGAAAACAAGTATATGTATAACACGTATGGGTCCATAAGCCAATTATGTCATATGACATTGACAACCCAAAGGAAGATCATTGTTTGATGAATGAAAAGATGATAAGAGTCCCCAACAACTTCTGGTGCTGCTATTCCCACTAGGAATCACATTCTAAATGAACTCATTTCCATCACACATGATTCATAAGTCATAATGCTGGCCTCTTCTCCCTGACTTGTTCCAAATTGTTTGAAAGAGCCATTAGCATGCACTTACAGTATAGGTTCTCTCCCTGTCTCCTCCTTTGCTCCTTGCTTTTGGAACAGTGACATTGCATGAGCACAATACATACACCAATCATTTCATATTGAGGCGATAAACTGTAAGTGAGGGAAGATGGACATTTAGGCTTTAAGCAAAGTACAATGCAAAAAATCAAATGTCTCCACCCTCTAGCACCTTTCACCTTTGTTCTTCTGTCTCGAAAATCAGACAAGCCTAGAAATTCCCCATCCTGGCACCCTGAGACCAGGTAATCCTAATTCTTGGTCAGAGCCCACTTGCAGCTGAATTGGTGTCTGAACATAGGCCACTCATCTGCCTTAACAGAGAGACAACACAATGAGGGCTCTACATTAGACATTAACAGCAGGCATAGAGCTACCACAAATGACCCCATGACTGCATGACCTCTCATGTTTATTCTCTAAGTCCATGAGTGTGGGCGGTTTGTGTGAAACACCTAATCCTGTGTTTTCCGAGTCCCCAAATCCCATAGCATAAGGATCCTAAAAATGTCATGGGACACACTTAAGCTTCACACTAGGTCTGCCGTCCCATTACATTTTCCTCTTTGTTATGTGAGCTTTTATTGGAAGAAATGCAAGAGGAAGTTACAGCTTTTCGAACAGGGGTCTATTTTGTTCTCCCATCAGGCAAATTGTCTTGATAAATATATCATCTTGCAAATACATCAGTCATTCACACATCCCGGAATCTGTAATGAATGATGTAAGCTGGGAAGGTGGGGGACAGCTGATCCTCCACAGTTCTCTAGAAGTGAAATTATGGTCAGCAAGTCTAAATATGGTACCTTGTTACTGTATCTGCCGGAATTGTGGTCTGTGTGTGAAGAGCTGAGTCACCAGTCCAGCTTGCTAAAACATGTTTTACTTCTACTTTCAACCCAGTAAGGAAGGTGGCATGTTTAATTGAAAGTGTTGTATAAAAACAGAAAGCTACAGTTTAGCTGTCTACATTCCTATCATTTCAATAAACAGAAAATATGAACATGTGAGGTGGGGGAAAACCTCAGATCACTTGTAGGTTTAACCTAGGCTTCACAAACTGTTAAGAGGAATGTTTTCATTCATGTTACTGGCAGTCTTGACTTCATACAAAATCCGAGGGGTTCAACCAGTATTTTCTGCCTGTCTGTCCAACATTCTGGGTAGTTTAGCAACCTGTCTATCTCCTTTTAGGATTTTACCCAACCAGCCCAGAATAAAGAGGTGAGACACAAGAAGGTGGTTGAAACATGGTCCTTATTTTATTAAATCAATCAACATGACATCCACTTTTCAAAAGGGGGCTAACATAAGGCAGAAACATGCTCTGAGGCCAGCCTTGCTCCAGTGCCAGATCTAGCTGATGAGTTTGCATAATAGTTGGGTACCCACAAAATGCAGGCTGCTCAAGGCTCCTGGCTCTAGGGGATCCAAACCTTTCTCCTCTCACCTGAATCAAACTCATAACTTTCTGGGACTGTGAGGGGAGAAAATTCACAATGTGTACAACTTGCCTGATTGTCAAACCAAAATGTAACTGTAGAATTTGCCCGCACCTCTGGCCATATCTCAACCCCAACTATGGGAAAGAATCCAAAAGTCAGATCCCTTGTAACACCATGGTGTCCCCAGCATACCATCTGCCCTGAAAATATAACCCAGGGTGTCAGCAGGATCCGCACTGCCACACACAGAGCATCAGTGGTAGAACCTACATGGCTTCCTGTTGCAGGACCCCTAAGAATTGAATGCCCAGCAAACAAGGAGGGGTTGAACCACCTGACCTGTAATCATGTGGGGAATTTTGCCATTTGTGAAGCTCTTTGAATGAGAAGGCCACTATCAAAATTATCCACTACGAGCTGGGGTCATAACTTGCAACCACAAAGTATTGTGCTGTGTATCCCAATGCATGTGAGGTTGAACTGCCACCCTCATATAGAACCCTTTATCATATAGTAAACGGAGACAACCTGGGGAGTCTGTATAAGCCCTAAATATCATGTCTGCATATTGGAAGAGTGAGAAGGACCTACTTGTTTGCTACCAAATGATCATTCCCATGTAAATGATAAAGCCAGGAAGCTAGTTAGCCCACCATTGATCTGGCTTGTGTTTCCTCATCTTTTATTGCCATCTTTCTTCCTTTATCCATCTCCTTTGCTTCTTCTTATCTTATTGAGTGTTTCAAATATATCCACAAACTCACCTTAACAAATCATCCCAATCATTGCTTGAAGCAGGTGATCTAATGGCAAGGACTGATCACCACTAGGCAATGCAGTCAAGGAGACAGTGTTATACCTTGTAATTGGTATTACTGGAAGTGATCCGTCCACAGCCTTACCTGAATCTGCAACTGCCTGGCTGGGTAAGGACCACTGTGGATATAGAGCTGTCCATGGCTTTGCAGGGGTGCACATGCCGGTGCTGGCATGCTGATTGCCATCCAGGAGTGGCATACCCTGGCCTATTTGAGGGCAGTTTAGCAGGTGCATTAGCTAGCCTCCAAGGCCAGATGCCTTAGCCCAATGTGATGTATGATGTGTCTGATGAGTCACCTGACACTCTTACTGCTGGCACTGCCACTGCGCCTGGCCATGCTGTCAGGATATGGAAGAAAATATGGAATTATCTTTCTGAATCAGGTGTGAATGACTAAGCTAAAGGAAGAAAGCCTGAATCATTCTAGCTGGCATTTAGGCAAATCAGGTGTCATGCTCACTCGTGTGCAATGTTCAATTTGCTGACTGTTACATCATACACAACTATATAATGAAGTAACTTGCCCCAGTGTGAGGGTGTATCATGAAGAAGCAAAATGCCACTTTGACTGTCAGCATTTTGGACTACTGGACTGGACTGTGACGATATTTTGCCTGCTGATTCTCATGTGCATGTAAATATATAATCTCCAATTCAATATACTTATTAAAAGATCTAGCAGACTGAAATTCAGAAATATTTGCTTGTAAGATAAAAATGAACAAATGAACAACCAATAGGTTAAACCAGCCTATCTTGATCCTGAGAATAACTTACCTAGCCTTATTTCTGGGGAAATAAAAATTGTAAGAAGTCTAGTATGTGTTTTATGCTAGTCTTGCCTCTTTGCTACCCATGAGAAGACAACAGACATTTCTACTCTTACTATGAGTGTCAAGACAACAGCCAGAGAGGGAAATTCAAATGGGCCAAGCAATTGTCATAGATAATATGGTCCATAAGCAAGTCATCACTGGAATGTGCAGGCAAGGTTGACCTGGCCTTGCAACCATCTGGAATGATGACATAACTTCATTTATTAAATGATGTCTACAGTCAAATGGCAACTTAAAAAGGAGGGGGAAATTGGATTTGTCGCAGCAATGGACTACATCATGCCACAAATTCTTTCTCCCCAGCTTTTCTTCACTGATTATTTTGTGGCATCATGATGAAAAAGCTTTAGTGGGCTTGATGTGGTGTTCAGGGTCATAAACTGTTAACTCCAAATCAGCCATTATATATAGCATCAAGACATTTATCCTTTGATTCTGTTTTAATAATTATTTTCATACAGTACATATGTTGAAATAGACGAAAAGAGTCAGAGATCGACACAAAGAAGCCCAATGTTGCTTTCAAACTATTGTGTTTAGCTTTGGCTCGCTGCTCACTACTTGGTGCATCCAGCTGGATTTTGATAAGTAAGAGCCACTTAACTGGAAGCCACTTGAAAGCTTACAGCAGGGTCCTACAACTGTTTGGTGAACTGATTACTCTGTAGCCTTTAACCAACCATGCAATTAAGGCTAGCATAGAATTACCATCCCTCTGCTTGACCAGACTGCTTGATGTAATCATGAAAGGGTGGTGATGCTAGATTAGAACCATGTGGTCAGCAGGCCTTTTCTCCATGCTGTTATAGGCATCATAGGTTAAGCTCTTCCATGGCCATAGTATGATTGGAAATTGCATCTTGGCCAGCCTTCATTTCTATGTTTAATACTCCCAGGTTAAAGTAGAGAGAGTGAGATACCAGAAGCATAATATGGAGGGGGTCACATAGTATGTGATCCTTAGATTATCTGTCCTGGTTCCCTGCTGCAGTATTAAAGAGTAGAAGTTTCCTGAAAAAGATAAGTGACTATGCAAATTCTTCACAATGACAGGGATGTATACTCCTTTAAAAATTCATTTAGCTTTTGACCTAAATGAACTTGTCAGTTTTGCCTTGGCCCACATCTGATGTTTCATAATCTCAAATTTGTCCACTCTGAGATATGTAGAGTTTGGTTTTTGGTTGTTGTTTTTAACAAATTCCTCTATAAGAAAATGGAAACTGTATACTATGCTCCTGGGACCTCACCCTCTCTACTTTAACCTGGGGGTATTGCACATAGAAATGAAGACTGTCCATCCTTCATCACCTAAGACAGTAATTCCTAACCCTGGGGGCACCCATATGTTCTGGGACTTTAATTCCCAGAAGCCTTCACCACTAGCTGTACTGGCTGAGATTTAGGGGAGCTGCAGTGCAAAAATGCCTGGGTTACCCATGATTGGGATCCACTAATCTGAGAGAACAGAATGCCTCAAGACCAAACTACAAGTGCATCAAAGGAAGGGCTGGCCACAGCTAATGGAGGAAACTTTTGCAAGGGGGATCAGCAGACCCAGAAGTGTAGACCACAGAGAGGATTAGCGGATGAAAAGAGGGGAAAGGAGTGCAGTCAGAGAAGTTTACAAAAGCAGAGGCATGGGGAGAGTAGTACAAGTAGGAGAATGAGTTGGAAGACACTTCAGATTGGCCTCACCTGGATCCCATTGCGGAAGCAACAATAAGCAGTGCTGCGTTGGCCATGGAATTCCATAGAACAGAGTCAATGGGATTGGCAGACACCCCTCTCACTTATTCCAGTGCAACCCAGAGTGACCACTGCAAATGGCAATTGGAATAGATTTACCAGCTGCTCCTTGAGATTCAGGGACCCAGTCCTCAGCTCACAACCAGAGGGTAATGTTCAGAGGGTGAGTGAGGACAGTAGGTAGGTGATGTGAGCAGGCTGAGAGCCATGGAATATCTTGGTTGGGAGAAAATGTGGGGTGAAGCATTTAAACTGCTTTTTTTTTTTTTGCAATAAAGGTCTTGGAGAGGGTGGTGGCAGATCAGCTTCAGGGTCTTCTGGATGACACAAATGCCCTCGATTCTTTTCAGTCGGGCTTCAGGCTGCGCCATAGTATGGAAATGACATTGGTCACCCTGCATGATGACCTTTTGAGGGAGTCTGACTGGGGCAAAACGTCCCTGTTGGTCCTCCTCGACCTCTCAGCGGCCTTTGATACGGTTGACCACGGTATCCTCCTGGGGAGGCTCTCCGAGTTGGGGATTGGAGGTACTGCTTTGCAGTGGTTCCGTTCCTTCTTGGAGGACCACCCCCAGCGAGTGCAGCTGGGTGAGATGACCTCTGCTCCTTGGTCCCTCAATTGTGGGGTGCCACAGGGGTTGGTCATCTCTCCCATGCTCTTCAACATTTATATGAGGCCGCTGGGAGGGGTCATAAGGGGGTATGGAGCTTCGTGTCACCAATATGCGGATGACACCCAGCTCTATATCTCCTTTCCATCTTCTGCAGTGGCGGCCGTCCCAGACTGAATGGGGCTAATAGACTGAGGTTGAACCCGGGCAAGACGAAGATCCTGCATGTGGGGCCCCCTGGTGTCTGCGGGTTGGGGAACTCCCTCATTTTTTGGGGGGGGTGACTCTCTCCACGAAGGATGGGGTCCGCAGTTTGGGTGTCCTACTGGACCCGGCACTTACCATGGAAACCCAGGTAGCATCAGTGGTCCGTTCCGCTCATTGCCAACTGCGGAGGATTGCCCAGCTGCGGGCCCTCCTTGACATCAGGGCGTTAACAGCGCTGGTTCATGCACTTGTAATCTCGAGAATAGACTACTGTAGTGCTCTCTATGTGGGGCTGCCCTTGAGGTTAATGTGGAGATTGCAGCTAGTGCAGAATACAGCTGCCAGACTTCTAACGGGGCAAAGAAGGCACCAACATATTACCCCCGTGCTGGCAGCCCTGCACTGGTTGCCGGTATGCTACCACATTGACTTCAAGGTTTTGATGTTAACATACAAAGCCCTAAACGGTTTGGGACCTCAGTATCTGACAGAGCGGCTCCTCCCAAGAAGAACTGCCAGGATCACCTGTGCCAGCCAGGCAGGACACCTGGGAGTCCCAACCCTGAGGGAGGCCCGGAAAGCTGTAACAAGGAGTAGGGCCTTCTCGGTGGTTGCTCCCCAGTTATGGAACCATCTACCCCCTGAAATTCGGCTGACACCCTTGCTTCAAACTTTTAAAAAACTATTGAAGACCTGGTTCTATAAAATGGCGTTCCCTGATTCTTCAAACATTTAGTAAGGCACTATTTTTAAACCATTTTATCAAATCTCTTGCCATTTTAGCTTCATTTTAGCTTCATTTTAGTTTTTTGTTGTTGATTTATGTATATTTTATTTTATTATGTACCTTGTATTTTGGTTCCTTTGTTTGTTGTTACATGTTGTAAACCACCCAGAGTAGCCTTTGGTCTAGATGGGTGGTATAAAAGTCAAATAAATAAATAAATAAAATAAATAAAAGCTTGTTTCTGGTTTAGCAACTGCCTATCTTGAGACTTCTGGGACCTTTCAACATCTCACTGCTCATAGAAGATATAGGGGCATGCCCAAACACCTATATGACAGGTAGGCATAATAATGGCAGTGTTTAATGAACCTGACTAGTGCAGATAGACAAGAAATTTGTTGCAGTTTATTCTTGAGGAATTTATAGATATATTTCTTATATTTGGACAGGAGGTACTTGAAGTCTGAAAAAAACTGAATGCCAGAGAAGACAATTTTTCTATTCCTCCAATGATGTTTGTGGCCCATGGACTATAAGACTTGAAGAAATTAGCAGGGAAGGAGATATAAAGATATAAAGTAAGATATGCGGTACAAGGAGAGAAATATGGGATACAGAAAGAAGCAAAGAGTGGTAATAGAGGCAGGAGTGCAAAGAAATTCAAAGTACAATGACGCAGGAGGAAAACAATAAAAATACCTATATTTAATTACAGCATAGCTGGTTTCATGCTGGGAACAGCTGTACTTCTTGAATTGGATAAATAGGGGAGGATTTTGCTTTAGCTTGTTTCTAAGTACTTGCAAACATTTGCAAGTTACTTTTTTAGGATGGAAAGAAATAGAGGGTTTTTAAAAAAATGAATGAACTCAGGATTTCACATTTTCAAGTAATGCTATACGTGCTTAGTAGAAATAAGCAAGCAAGGGTCTGTTCATCTCTCCAATTACTCAGGTAGTTCAAGCAGCAGCTTCAGACCTTTGAAATCCATCACACACACCCCACACACCATTTTTTTCCAAGTGCTCAAAGCCAGTGTATTCTTTGGTGGTGTTAATTTCACCTCAAGGTTGTACAAATATTGTTTAACCCTCCTGGTCTTTGATGGAAAAACATTTTTCCTGAATTTGGTCAGTGAAAGACCATCTTCAAGGGAGCCTTCAAAGCAGAGTTTGAGGAAAAGGTTGGTTAGAACAAAGGTAAGTCAGGATTGGTTAGAGGAAGAAGGATAACTCAGGGCTGCACAATTTGATTCTTTTGGATTCAGGGATGGAACCAAAATTCTCTTCAGTTTAGAGTCAACTCTCTTCAGGCTTAATGAGAAAAGTTCAGGCTGGTGAGATACCTCACCTCCAGGCATGAACGAGTTAAGAAGTACTACATTCTCTCCTTATGGCTTCCATAACTGCTAAATGTCATATTGCTTAAAAATAAAAAATAAAGAACTGCAATCAATCTCTACCGTGCTTTTGCTCTTTAAACATCAGGGTGGCAAAGTGGAAGGCCTAAGTCTTCTGTAGTCTGTGTCCTTGGCACACATTTGCTTAACTTACACAAAAAGACCATTCTTCTGTCCCCACCCCCACCCCCCTTTTTTTGCCTCTCGTGGGGTGAGAGCAGGATAGTAATTTTGTGGTTTCTCATCCTGGCATTAAAGGACAAAGCAAGCCGATATTTCCATCTCTACCAGGCATTCAAGTTGGAACGCCTGCCTCATCTGCAAATCCCCTGTCTCCTCCTGAGAATTCCATCTTGCAGCAAAACTGGACGTTAATGGTTTCATAACCATCTCCTCTAATTCAGTTAATCCTTGCATGCAACGTTGAGAAAGAAAGATGAGGAGGTTACAACGTATGCAGAGGGAGGAAAAAGAGGTACAAGAATATCATTAATGTATTAATATCCTGTCCCGACATCTCACAAATTATCTGAGACTTCATTGCCAGTGTAAACAGGTTTGTTTTGAACTTGCTTAATTGCTTGCTAATTGACAGCAGATGCTGGTTTCAACTCTCTTCTTCCCTTTAAAAATGGAAAAACCCCTCTTTTCTTGGGCCTATCTTATTGCCAATAGGATGCCAGAACATATCTCTAGTAAATGAAGGGGAAAGCAACATTATTTTCCACCAATCAGATGAGTGATATTTAGGCAGAAGTGAAAGAAAAGGAAACACAGAGCTCTTGGGTAACATTTCCAAAGCAATTCTTGAAGACTGCCGGAACACTACATAAACCTTCAAGTTCCTTCTCCTTTTCTATTTTGTTTTTGCTTTTGCTTTTGAGATTATTCATTGCAAAACCAAAGTCCACACATTTTTGAAAAATGGGTACTGCCGTCAAAAGTCATTACCTAATTCTTCCCTGTGGACAGTCAAATGGCCTGCTGCTTTCCGTCCCCCATGTCTTTCAAACAACACGAGCCAGCTGGAGAACTTGGCAGTTGTTTGTCACTGCAGATGATTTTTGTGCATGGATGTTTGCCAGCTTGCTTTATGAATCCAGTATCTTTTCTTCATACTAAGATGTGAATGTTGAGAAAAGTGTGAGATTCCAGAAAAGTGGGGTGCCATAACATTTTGCAAACTGAAGATCTGTGTGAAATGTCATGTCATTGAATCAGGCAAAAATAGTGTAAGAACTTCCTTAGCGGGCAATGTTAAATTATCAAGGTTCCTGTGCTTTGAGATCTTTTGCTGAATATCTTTTCAAGTGCCTTCATGTTTTGGAAAAAAAAAAAAAACAATAAAAAGACAGCCCTGATTTCTGTTGATAGCATCTCAGTTATGGAATGTCCCCTTGAAGAGAAGTATACTTGGAAGATACCTTTCTTGAAGAGCCTTATGGAGCAGTGGTTAAACTTCTGTACTGTATAGCCAAAACTGTGCTCATGACACGGGTTCCGTCATGGGTGGCCGGCTCATGGTTGACTCAGCCTTCTATCCTTTGAGGATGCTAAAGTGAGTACCCTGTTTGCTGGGTGGGGCAATATGAAGCCTGCATAATTAAACTTTAAACCAGCCAGAAAGTGCTTTAAGAGCTTTAGGGCAGTAAATAAGCAGCACATTTGCTGCTTATATACTTCTTTTTGTCACCAGAGCATGACATGTTGATATCCTTGGTCATTTTAATTCAAGAAATCTTTTGCTCTGCTTTCTTTCTGCTCTTTTATTTTAGATCTGAAGAGTTCCTTCTATGTTTTACAATTTTATGATAAATTTTCATTTCACCTTCCCGCTGATGATGATGATGATGATGATGATGATGATGATGATGATGATGATGATGATGATGATGATGATGATAAACATTATTACAGACATCTGAGGAATGTAGTTTCAGTCTATTTCATGAGGTTAGCTCAGTCTACCATCACTTTCTCCTCCAGTATCCTTATGAGCTGATGGCTGAGAACAAGGGAAATATGTACAACGGAAATGCATGAATGTCCAAAACATGGATAGAAATGTAATAATTTGGATACCAGTTATTTGTCCCTTTGTCAAGGACCTGTCTAAGGAGGAGAAAAACCAACTAAGGCAATAAACTGATGCTAAGTATAAGGAGCGTTTATTGATCCCTAATGTTATCATATGCAACTTCCATCTTTTCCCTTTCCCTTCACTGTCAGCTCTATCTCACGTCCTGGAAGAGCTGCTTTTTTGTTTTTTAAAAAAGGCCTTTGCTTTTGCTGTGATCACATGATCGAAGAAGCGCTCCCATTGTCCCACCAACCATGGAGAGAAATACCACCGCCACCACTGCAGCAAGAGGGAAGGAATGTTTGGGATGGGACGAAAGCTCATAGAAAAACATCTTCTTTTTCCTTTTTTCCCCCCCCCTCGCTTCCTCTCTCCCTCTTGCTCACTCTCTTGCATGCTCCCCCTCTCTCTGTCACACAAACAGATACTCACACACACACACATCACACTCTCGTTTGCTCTCTCTCTCTCTCTCCCTTTCTCTCCCCTCTCTTTTTTGCTTGTTTACTCTCACCCTCGCTCTCTCGGAAGATCCCTGTACATTTTTTAAACAGGCTCACTCCATTCATGGGAAATAAGAAGATAAGAAGAAGCACCTTTTAGGTTCCCCACCTTCCCTGATTAGTTTAAAAATGTGCCTCCTAACTGATGCCAAAAAAGAGAAGCCCTGAGTTGGTTCCAGGGAAACTGCACTTCAGGGGAGCGTGGCTGAGGGTTCTTTTCAGAAAAGGTGGCTCCCCGAGGGCACATTTTTTTTTGAGGCATCATTCCTTGGTGGGGGAAAAAGCTGCTTTTAGAGGACATGAGATAGAGCTCTGTGAAATCCTGGTGTTTAAGTGCTTTTGGAGACTGAATTTGAGGAACCATCTTGTCTTTGTTTTGGCTGATAAGTTGTTTCTATTCCTATTTTATCTGAATGCATGTCAATCTTTGTCAAGCATCAGACCCATTCAATGGATACCCAGAAGCAGCAGGAAAAGAGAGAAGGAAAAAATTAAGTCCTATATTAGTGCTACCAGGCTAGTAAATGAAGTAATTTCAAAATCCACACTAGTCCAACTGAACTCATTCGTACAGTACCTGAAAGTCAAATAACAATGTGCTTATTTCCAGAACAAAGCATTATTTCTCTTAATATTCCTGCCCATCATTCCTTTCTTTGAAGGGACCATCTGACAATTCAAATTTGTGTGTGAAAGTCATGTTGTTCTTTCTCCCAAGGTCAGCTCTGGGCTCCATCAGGAATATGGCTTCAACTCTTGCTGACACTGGAACTCTTTAGAAAGCTGCCATGGGCTACGGCAGCAGTGTTCTGACCTAACTCCAGAGATGCTTGCAGTTTAATAGTAGGGCAAAGAGGGTTTCAAATCAGGAGCAAGGGGTATAACGGATGATTGCAATTGGCCATTAAATCAGAACATGGAGACCTCCATATTTACAATCACACAGTCTAACATTTCCAGTATTTATACCCCCGTAGCATTTTTATCGGACTTTCCATAAATAACACTCATTATTGCCATTCTTTTCTCAAACACTTTTTTTTAAAATAGGGGTTTAAAGGGTAAAAATCTCTCCTTTATGAAGATCCTTTCATGAGCTAGAAATATTCTTTGATTGGTCCACACACAATGAGTTCCAGGCCCAAGATAGATTTTGCTTTTCTATTTTATTCTACAGTAAATAGAGTTCCCTCTTATCCTGGCTAGGCATGGGGGAGTTAGCCTTTCCCCCTGCCAGGCTCCCATTCTGGATTCAACTAGCAATTTATTATGCTGAATGGTGCTCTATTGTCATATATTCCCAAAACTGATGCTAAAAAGCCATGAAACATCATTTTACCATATCTATATCAGGCTTGTGTGGCTCGGTCAGAACCAAGACCAAAGTTTTGCATACATAATACTCAGGTCTAACGACAATCTAAATAACTGAAAAGTTTATATTTTGTCCATCCACTCTGGGAATCGAAGTCCAAAGAAAATACATTTCTTTCCCATTACTACTGGACTAAATATTGTGTGGGAATGAGGCTGATGGAAGAACAGAAACAGAGCAAGAGAGTAGGTGGAGATGAAACAAATGAGTAATCAGAGAAAATTAAGACTATGTTCTTAGTTTGCTTTCCATGTTAACTACCATTCAACAATACAATTCATGCGTGTTAAATGAGGAAACTATATGAAGAATTGAAGACGGGAAAGGCGTAGAATGGATAAGCTCTGGTCTGTAGGGGTTTCCCATCACGTCCATGAGCTTTTTCTGCTACTATTGTCAATCAGTGACTAAGGTGAAGAGAAGAGGGCTGAAATTCTATTGGTGTTTTCATGACATTTGAGTAAACTTGCCATGGCTAATAGCACTAATTGATTCAGTAATGGGGTTCATTTCAGCTCCGTGATTGGTTGCATGTCTCGGCACATGACCAAAATGCATTGTAACACCTCACCAGTAAGCTGTCATTACAAACCAGCAGGATTATGGACAAAGGATATATAAAGGCCAGAAAGGTATTCCATGGGAATATGTTGAAGAATGTAGACCTTGGGTTGAAAAAGGTTCTCCATCCTTGGATTAAAATAAAGTTGAACTGAAAGGTCTCAAGAGAACTTTTGACTCTGACTGAAAGGGTAAATGTAGAGGGGAGAAAAGGAATACCTGAGGGAACAAATACTTTGATTGGTTTGAAGGAGGGTCTTATCATTAATGTGAGCCAACAGCAGCCTTCTTAAAAGTGCTATTAGAAAACTACATATTTTATAATAGCTGGTGCCATAGGTGGCAATGGGCATGAACTGCTGCTTTGATGATTTGTGCCAGTTTGTTTTCTAGGTAAACAGGTATTTGGTGCTTCTCATCCATGCCTCCTCTGGTGAGCAGCCACACAGAAGCAGTACCCATCATCTCTGCCCTGTATCCTCCGGGTTCTGGCTCTAAGTAGACACCAGCTGGCAGATCCAAGGCTAGGAAGCGGAGAACACCTCTCCAGCTGAAAAACGAATGGACATGAACTGCCAGTTTTGCGATTCACACCCATCTCTAGTCATAAGAAAATCCTCCAAAGCCATGTTGCTTTCAAATATTAGTATTTTCTTCAAATCACTGAAATACTCTTCTAAACAAGGTAAATGGCATGGTGATCGGAGGACAATTTTACAGTAAAATGCACCTAAGAATGAAGCATTAAAACTTAGTGTGAATTGAGGGAATCTTTGTCAAATAAGAATCATCTGAGGAATTATGAGGGAAATCAAATAAGTTTAAAGAAGAAAAGCAATCAAAAAATCATTTAAAAAAAAAAAACAACCAGAACAAGCCAATACCTCCTAGGTATTGTTTCCACAGTTGTTTGCTTTCTCTGCCAATCAAATTGGGGAGAAGCTGCAATTTGAAATTAAATATAAGCTTGTTAAATATAAACATGTATATTTTCATAGCACCCTTGGAAGATACAGTTCATTGAACCCAGAACATTTATTTCCCGTTTTGCTTTTCCTCCAAATTGTAATGGAATAGCCTTCTGTTATTCTTCCTGCAAGAGATGGGGAGAAATAGACCATCTATATCACATTTGATTTAAAAACACCCACACATACTGAAAGAAATGTTTTTGAAGCCATACTTTTTTTTTTTTGAGTAAAGTTGAAATCCGGAGTTTATTTTCCTTCGGCACCTTTGCAAATACATACACATACATACATAACAGGAATTAATATTTTTTCATTCCATTTTCTCTTCCTTATTAAAGACATATGTCACTACCAGGATTCCTTACCTAGGTAAAAATAGAGGTCTTTTTATTTTATTTTATTTTTATTTTTTTAAAGGTGCAACCAGATCAGTGACCTATCTCTTTGCCCTCAGGGCTCTTTTGAACAGCTGTGAGAAAATGAGAGGGGGAGAGAGAGGTAATTTAACAACCCTGATCCAGATGTTCATATTATACATATACCCTGAATGGCTTTAGCATGGTTTATTTCGTTTGCTGAAACCATTTTTCACCAGCCTGTTTTCTCAGCTGGGAAACTTCTGGTGTACTGTTTTCAAAAAAATATTGCATTTGGCATTACAAGAAAACAGAGCCTTTAAGACATTAAAAGGACAATATTCTTGTTTGGTTTGGCCTGGAGAAGCAGGGCCAAAGGAATTTTACATTTTTGTACCACCCAAAGAATAGGTAAAAGAAATTTTTCCACTCTTAAATCCCAGTTTACATGGGAATTTGAGAGTTGATTTAGTTGATTTTCTCTCCTTCTTCTCTTCCTTTTCTTCTTTTTTAGAAGTAACCCATGGCCTTTTGTGTTTGCATTCAAGGACTTTACTAGTGTTCTCTGTGAACAAATGTTGAAGACATCACTGTGGAATGGATACAGTCTGGCTACCTGTAGCACTCATTAAGTTAACCAAAAACTTCTGTTTAATTAGGACAAGGTGGCGCAAGCTGGTTATAAGCTAGGCATTGGGCTCCATCTGCTCAGTGTTATTTACTAGATAAAGAGTCTCTAAACACTGCAGCCAGAGAAACTTTTTTCTGCTTTGGGGAACAGAGACAGAAGTATAACAGGGAAAGCAGGAAGTAACCTACGTCAAGAAGGGCAGAAACAGGTGTTACACGTAACTAGGGATGGGCTATTTGTTTTAGAAGATACCGGTTCCAAAATGGCCTGCGGGAGCCCAGCTGGTGTTTGGAAGCCTCTGAAAGACAATCAGCCAATCCCTTGTCTTGCTCTGCACCAGTGCAGGGCTGAGCTCCAATGAAGAAGAAGCCTACAATGTAATCATTCTTTCTCCCTGGCGCTGGTAAGAACAGCCTTGCTGGAACAGGCCACAGCCCATCCAGTCCAGCATTCTGTCTCACACGGTGGCTCACAATTTGCTTCAGGGTAAAGTCACCCCCCCACCATTTCGCGGTTCAGGTACTGAGGTCCCACTATATCGCGGGATTGCAGTACCTGCGCCTTGGGCCGTGGGGGACCTGTGGGGGGCAATCGCATTGCCCTGTGCTGCCGCCCCACACTCCTCCAAGAAGCCTCAGGGCCATGTGGGGGGCACGGGGTTGATCACATTGCCCCACCCTGGCACCCTGAGCCCCTCCAAAAAGCCTCGGGGCTGTGCGGGGGGCAGCGGGGGGCGATCACATCAGCCCATGCCGCTGCCCCGTGCTCCTACGAGAACCCTTGGGCCACATGGGGAGTCGACGGCGGTGATGTGATCACCCACGCCACCCTCCCGCATGGCCTGAGGCTTCTCGGAAAAATGTGGGGCGGCGGCGTTGGGTACTGCCCCGCAATTTCCATTGAAATGTATTGAGCCAATGCATTTCAATGGAGACATTTTCCCCATTGGAATGCATTGAGCCAATGTATTCCAATGGGGAAAATGCCAATGCATTTCAATGGAGACGGCTCCAGATGAGAAGTCTCAGGCTGGCGCGGTGGGTGGCGGCGGGAGGTCAGATCCCCTGCCGCCACCAGCGCGCACCTCCACAAGACTTCTCAGACCGGTGCATGCTGGCAGCGGCAGGGGGTTCTGATTGCCCCCCAACCCCCAACCCACTTCCGCATATCGCAGATTTTCAGACATCACGGGTGGGGTGGGTCCCTAACCCCCGTGATAGATGGGAGGTTACTGTATTCCCAAGAAGATGTCTTCACATGCTTATAATTCCCCACAAATAGCATTGAGAAATATCCTGCCTATCTCTCCAACCCAGTGTTGTTCTTAGGCATCCATAATGATAGCCATTGATACCCCTGTTTTCCATGAACTTGTCTAATCCTTGCTTAAAGCTGTCAAGGCTGACAGCTATCACCACTTCTTCTGGCAGGGAGTTCCATAGATCCTCTGGGTGAAAAACTACTTTATCTTATTTGTTTGAAAGTGATCCTCTGGGTGAAAGTGATCCTCTGGGTGAAAAAGTACTTTATCTTATTTGTTTGAAATCTAGCCCCCAAAAGTTTCACAAAATACCCACTAGTTCTAGTGTTGTGTGATAGGGAAAATAGTTTTTCCTTATCTAGTTTGTCAACATCATGTATGATTTTATAAATTTCAACCAGGTCACCTCTTAGGTGCCTTCAATCAAGAGTGAAGAGGCCCAGCCTTTGCAGCCACAGATGGTAAGGAAGGTGTTTCAGTCCTCTAATCCAGGCCTGCCCAATGTCCAGCCCGGGGGCCAAATCCGACCCATCAGGCCATTCTGAGTGGCCCACGGCTGGCTGGCCCGCCCCTCCCTCCCCCTCCTTCACCCCATATTATTTTTAAAAAAAATCTTCTGCCAACACTGACACCGCCTGGAAGCTTGGTTGGCTGGGTGGATGGGTGGTCTACCACCACTGGCACCACAGGGGAAAGTGTGGGGGTCAGCAGGCCAGCGGGCCTCTGCCACCACCAAGGAGCTTTGGGGTGGGCTGGCGGGTGAGCCGTTGCCACCGCTGGGGAGCTTGGGGGCATACAAGGTCAAACAGATGACCTCTTCCAAGGGGCAACCTGTGGCCGCAGCTTTGTGTGCTTCCTTTGGTTCCCACCTTCCTTCTTTCCTCCCTCCCTTCCTTCCTTCCTTCCTCCCTTCCTCCCTCCCTTGTTCCCCACCTTCCTTCCTTCCTCTCTTGGTTTCCACCTTCCTCCCTCCCTCCTTTGGTCCCCGCCTTCCTTCCTGAAGGTGGGGTTTCAAGGGGTCAGTGGGTGGGGCTTATGGGTCAGTGGGTGCGGCTTGCAGTGGGGTGGCAGGGTCGGGGAGCAACTGGCCCCTGACACATTCTCAGCCATTAAATCTGGCCCTCCTTACAAAAAGTTTGGGCACCCCTGCTCTAATCATTCTGGTTGCCCTCCTCTGCACTTTTTCCATTTCCATAATATCCTTCTGGAGGTATGGTGACCAGAACTGTACACAATACTCCAGATGGGGCCTCACCATAGATTTATAAAGGGAGAAAATGATGCTTGCTGACTTATTTTCTATACCCTTCCTAATGATCTTTAGCATTGAGTTTGCTTTTTTCACTGTTGCGGGACACTTTTTCCTGGTGTGTTGCAGAGAGTTCAGACCCAATCAGTTTATAAATGTAATTGGTTTTTTTTTGTCCTGTGCATCACTCTGCACTTACTAATGTTGAGGCTCATTTGTCAGTGGTTTGCCCACTCCCACAGTGTCAGGTGATCCCTCTGGGGCTCCTCAAAATCTCTCTCAGTTCTACTACCCTGCATAACTTAGTGTCTTTGACCAAACTCCGGAAGGCAGTAGAAGATAGGAAGGCCTGGCGAGCTCTGGTCCATGGGGTCACAAAGAGTTGGACACAACTGAATGACTGAACAAAAACAACAATAACTTACTGTCATCAGCAAATTTGGCTACCTTGCTCTTTACTCCAACTTCTAGATCATTTATGAAGAGATTGAAAAGCAGGGGTCCCCAGTACTGAATCTTAGGGGACCCCACTCTTTACCTCCCTCCATTTGGAGAAGTATCCATTTAGTGTTACCCTCTGTTTCCTGCCCCTTAGCCAATTGCTGATCCAGGTCAAGATCTGTCCCTTTATTCCATGACTGGCAAGTTTATTCAAGAGCCTTTGGTGCAGGACTTTGTCAAAAGCCTTCTGAAAATCCAGATAAACAATGTCAACTGGCTCTCCCTTATCCACATGCTCGTTGACACTCCCAAAACATTCCAACAGATAAGTGAGGCATGAATTGCCCCTGCAGAAGTTATGTTGGCTCTCCTTCTGCAGTGAATTGCCCCTGCAGAAGTTATGTTGGCTCTCCTTCTGCAGTGCCTTCTCTTCTATATGCCTATTAATTTTGCATTTTAGGATAGTTTCCATCACTTTACCTGGGACACATGTCAAACTGACTGGTCGGTAATTACCTGGATCACCTCTGGATCCCTTTTTGAAGATTGGTGTTACATTTGCTACCTTTCAGTCACCAGGCACAATGCCTGATTTGATGGAAAGTTTGTATATTTTGGCTAGGACCTCAGCAATTTCATCTTTAAGTCCCTTGAGAACTCGTGGATGGATGCCATCTGGACACATTTGTTCGCATTTAGTTTAACAAGTCAAATGGAATTTCTTTTCCTGTAGTTTGAAACCATTGCCCTAAGTCCTAGTCCTAGTCTCAAAACCATGGAAAACAAACCAGTCTCCTCTTCAATATGAAGACCTTACAACATGGCTAACATATCCTCTCTCAGCCTTCTTTTTAAGGCTAAACATTTCTGTTTTTGCCTACTCCTTTCATGGACTAACGTCCCTAAACCCTGGAACACAGACAACAACGTATTCTACATTACAAAGAAATCTGCCCATGTACAAGTCTATGTGCCATGCTGGCAGTGCCATACAATTGGTTATACAGCTCTTTCTGTTCATGCTATTCCTTCATGAGAAGAACATGTGAAAAGTGTTAATAAGATAATTCAAGATGAGGAAGGCTAAAAAAATAGTGAGGAGAATGATCTGTGTTGTGCTCAGCTGAATCAGAATATAGTACATTTTCAGCACAATTCTACACAGATCAACACAGAAATAAGACCTGGTGTGTTAAATGAGATGTATGTGTAGGTAACGGTGTGTAGGATTGTGGGCTTAGACGAGTCAGCCCACTCTTATTCCCCGACTTCATCTTCAAACAATGTGATGACTTGTGCCACATGGCCTCCAAAAATATGCACTCAGAGTTTAGCCAAGAGTTACACCCTGTAAACATACCAAACCACTTTGGTGCAACAAAATGGTACTTATTATGATAGCAAGGTCAATAATGTTTCAAAGAGTGAGGTAGAGGTCATTGGTGCAGTCTCAGACTCAGTCTTATATATTTTATTTTATTTCATGCTATCTGAACCTAGAATGGTAGAGAAAGGAGTGGAAATGAGTTATTGGCTAAGTAGATCACTTTAATTGTTGCATGGAAGGTTCCCAAACCATGGGGAAATAGCCGAGGCATTTATCCTGTTAGGTACCTGACAAGAGGGATACCAAATAAATTTGACTTTCTACAACAAGTTTATAGACATTTAAAGAAAAGACCAAACAGAGAAAGTGAGGGTGTGAACTACAACTCATAAACAATTTAGGAAGAACTTGTTACAAATAAAAACCGTAACTGTAACTAATTACTTTCTTAAAAAATGAACCCGAACTCTATTCATAAGTGAAATAAAAGGGTTGTGGAAACAACCCTTTTCATTGTTCAGTTTGTATGCTTCCAATTGCCACTTAGAAACTGCTGTAGTGAAGTGGCTAATTAAACAGGAAGGGAATGAGGGTTCACCTGCCTATCCTTAATAACAAAGGATTATTGTGCTTGATGCATTCTGCACTTTAGTTTTGAGTTAGACACATTTAGTCCTTTGCCTGCTATTGATATGCTGTTATGTTTACCCTGGAGCTGCTATGTTAGTACTGTGAGAGAGCTGCTACCGCCTCTGCTGGCCAGCCCTCAGAATGCAAAACAAGTCTTATCCCATTCTTGGCCAGATGAGATGACACTAGAAAGATATCAACCATTTTAGCAACAAAGAAACAAATGAAAAATATAAATTATTAAATATAAACTCTGCAGCTTTAGGAGTTGCCAATTCTACTTGATGGAGAGGTGACTGAAACTTTCTACTAGAGGTATCTGGAAGTTGATTCATGGCAACTAGACTTCATTTTCTTGAGAGATAGTATCGTTTTGGTACTCATCCAAACAACTTCATCAATATGCATAAAGCTAGTATGAGTCCTCCATCTTATAGTCCGCTTTGACCTCTTGTCACCCTGTTCTGAAATAGGCTTATATAATGAATAATGAACAATGGCCTGAATAGGCTCATTAGGTAGACAACAGTATCCACAGCCTTAAGGTGAACAATGCCCTAAGGTGCTGGAACCCATAAAGTATGGGTTGTTAGCTATGGCCTTGGTGTGGAAGGCTTTTTGATTTGTCTGGGTATTGTTAAAAGCACAACCTGATAAGCAGCAGATAGACTGTGCCGGAGGGGGCCAAGTTATTCGATGCCAAATGGGGTGCCCACAGCAGAACTTTTGTAAGTTTAAAGTACTTGAAAATACTTATTCCAGGAACCTAGTAGCATGGAAATCACCGTGGACTTTTCTGAAGGTCTCCCCTTGAAGCATCCCAAATTTCGAGAGGTTTTGGGTACGAGGGGCCAGGTTATTCAATGCCAAACAGGGTGCCCATAGGAGTACATTGGTTTGTTGTTGTTGTTGGCTTGGGAATGGGGAGTGGTTTTTGCTTGCTGCTATCGCCTCATGGCAGTACTTTCAGTTCTGGGAGTCATCTGGGAGTTAGAGACAAGGAGAGGAGAGACATCTCTCTCTGGCATTGGAAGATTTAGTTAGAGTATAGTTAGCTGAGCTCTTGGCTTGGGTGACTGACTGGCCTTCCCCCCCCCTTCTGCTGTTGTGATTGCAGCAAAGCTATGTGAGTGTGTGTTGTTGAGAACATGAGTCTGTATAAGAGAGAGTTCTCTCTCTCTCTCTCTCTCTCTCTCTCTCTCTCTCTCTCTCTCTCTCTCTCTCTCTGTGTGTGTGTGTGTGTGTGTGTGTAGAGAGAGAGAGTGAGACGTCAGATCATGGACTGTCTCTGTCTGAGCACCACCCACCATCATTTTTCTTATTTAATTTAATTTTATATTGGGTTGGGGCAGGCTTTCTTCTTTATTTTCTTTCCTTGAAAGTACACATAAAACATTATTCCCAGACCAGTCCACCACTCACCTGTACTAGTCCCCCCCAACTAGCAGTGTGTTTTTCTGTGCTGAACAGCACAGCAATTTTTGGTCTTGTTCTTTTATCAGGGTTTTATCAGTGGGATATCAGGCAGGGTTTCATTTGGGCCAGCTTTGTTTACATTATTGAACCCTTCCAATCCCCTTGAAAAAGTACAACATTCCTTCCATCCACACATTAATCCCAGTCCACCATCCACCTGTACCAGTTCCTCCATTCTTTTATAACACCCTCAAATAGCTGTGTGTCTCTCTCCCGGGACCCCTCCAACCAGCAATCTTTGGGTGAGCCACTACCCCCTGGCAGTGCCATCACTAAGACAGAATCCCCAAGGCCTGTAAGGTTTTGAACCACCCCTGGGTTCTCAAGCCCCTCCATTGGTGACTCTTGGCCTGGGGAGGCGGGAATCTAAATGCATCATTCCCCTGACACTGTGATCTCCGGATCTGCAGCATACTGAGGTTGAATGGACCAGGAATATGTACTCCCTTTGCCAACTCACCTGATGCCTTTACCTTCCGCATTACCTCCCAGTGTGACCAATAGCTAATATCCTAAATGCTCCAACCACTGTGTGCCAGTGTGGGATACGTGAAAGATCCCCAGTTCAAAAATTCCTATCCGGCCCTCAAAGGCAACCAGTTAGACTCACACTAGCATACTAAATGAGCAGCGGTTGGGTGGGGAATGCCAGCTGCAGAACAAGAGGCTTTGCTTGGGAGAGAAGCCCTGTTATATACAGGGCTCCCTCCTCCCTCCCATCCCAGGATGAGACTGAGGTAAGTCTCACAATCTTTCACCTGGGAAGGCAAAAGGACCCTTCCAAAGGACTTTGCCTACGGAGGATCCTCCATTGGGGTGGTTCTCATCATTGCTTTTTTGACCATGTAAAAATCAGGAAGGGATCACACAATGAAAATACGTCCAAAAGAAAAGAAAAAGAAAAAAGAAGGAAGATAAAAAAATATTGTGACACCTTAAAGACTAGCTGCTATATTTGTGTGTTTTCAATGACACATTCACTTTCTCAAATAACTGAAGTCGCTTTTTCTCCTGGCAATAATGATCTGGAAGTAGGCAAACACCAACATTCAGCCTAATAGAGACTACAAGCATGTGTTCACTTCTGAAAACAGAATTTCAGGTTCTAGTGGACCAAATAGACTCCAAAAAAGAAATGAACCCTTTCTTTTAAAATAGTAACCTCTGACCATTTTGCTTGCACACAGGGAATTATGACTAGGTACTTTCCATGGTTAAATATGTACAGTAAGGTTTTCATCACTGGCAATGGCTGATGCTTCAAGCTGTCTCTCAACTGCTTCAGAGGATAATATAAAGGAAATGGTGAAACTTACAGAAGGCAATATTGGTTTTTTTTCTGAGTTCATAGTTAGTTACAAAGGAAAGAGCCGTGTGGAACTTATATAAATGTCTTTGGGTTTATATGTGCTGTTTGTTTGAACTACATCTAGAATGTAACCCTATAAAAATTACTCCAGACTTATTTTCATTGAATGCTGTAGGAGCTGAAATACATAGAGTTGCATGCTCGGTCTGATATTTGGGCATTTTATCACATCCCACCCTCTTGACTATGGAGCAAATATTTTAATGGTGCTCTTATGTTCCCATCCTCCAAGCCCTAGCCAATCCAGCCAACAAGACCCCTTCCATTGGCAATTCTTTCTGTCAGCAATCTGTCTCCTATAACTTATTTCCGTAGGAAGGCCTTCCATCAGGAGTTTGGCAGAGAGGAGAAGTTTCCTTTGAAATGTTTTCTCTCCCTCCTTCTACACCCCACATAAGGTACATCCCTGGCAGGTTCAAAATATTTAAGATTTATTGTTGGTGCAAGGAAACAATTTTGTTTTATATGAGTTTGACATACATACCTTTCATTTTCATTTATTTCTCAATGGCAGAGGAGAATATATACCAGTCCCTATATAGCACCTTTGCATGCAACATGGATTTAAATTTTTATCTCTGTCCTTGGCATGAGCACCAGAACATATGAACAGGCAAATAATCATGCTATTGCTAGAACTTGTTTCCCTTTCTCTCTCTTCTCTCTCCAGTTAATAGAATAAATGGATGGGAAAGTTTACATAAGGATCAGACACTGAGTTAAGAAACACATAGAGCTGGGTGTTTCCTCTGGCATCAAAACAATTGTCGAGCAGCTAGCATTCTGTTATCCACACCTTCCTCATTTGCTTAGAATGTCATCTATCAAACTCAGAGGAATGGATTTCTTGACTCAGCAGCCTAAATTTCTTGGTTTTAGTAGACTTTGTTGTAATATAAGCAGTACACTTTGCTTTAATAAGAAAAAAAGAGAATTAACATATTAGTGTTAAAACACTGAGAGTCATCCTATTAGAAACTGCCCAAAGATTTCTACTTTCTGCCTGTCTTTGTTGTATCTTGTAGGCAAAGTTCATTTTTGCCTGCTTGAGGTTCTTCACAATCACCAATGTGACTTTAGACTTAGGCATCTATAACAGTTTCATGAGTGGCCTGGGGTACAGTGCCAAGCCACAGTATTTTTCTGTGGGAGGCACATAAACAGATAGAACCCCCTCACACCCATATCAAGGTGTGATCCAAATCTTAGTGAAGGCTTCTGCAACAGAGAATTTCAAGAACATGTCATGGAAGATTGTCTCCCAAAAATTTGTTGGAGCATCTGGAAAAATAAGCTTATTAGACACAAAGACTACAGTCCCATATGCATGTACCTACGATAGACCCATTGACTTCCATGACTGTTATTTCTGAGTATATGTGCATATAATAGTGATGGGCACCAAACAAAAAAATGAAACACTGTTTCACTGTTTTGTTATGTGAACCACCTTTTTTGGTTTGGTAAATGAAATGGGGGAATTCCCCCCCCCCAATTTGAAGAGATTTGGAGTTCAGGGAGCTGGGTTATTCAATTGCAAAGAGCCCCACTAGCAGTAATTGGAAGTGCTTTGTGCATGCTGCACTGGCAATAGATCAATTTATAACATCTTGCTTACCCCTATATTGCCAGG
The DNA here is from genome assembly GCA_029282475.1 of Phrynocephalus forsythii. Classification (NCBI taxonomy): domain Eukaryota; kingdom Metazoa; phylum Chordata; class Lepidosauria; order Squamata; family Agamidae; genus Phrynocephalus; species Phrynocephalus forsythii. Next base: position 99,198,869 of record JAPFRF010000005.1, read on the forward strand.
GTGCACCACACACACTTTTGCAATTAGCTAGCTAGAGGGACCCTCCTTGAAGTTGAATAACTCACCCCCCGAACCCAAAACCTCTCCAAATTTGGGGGGCTTACAGGGAAGAGCTTGAGGAAGCTCCTCTTAAATTTCCATACTGCTACATGCCTGTCATCATTATTTTTGAGTACATATTTTTTATGTTAAAGGGCTGAGTTATTAAACTCCAAAGGGGGTCACCCTAGGAGAAAATCATTTCTAATTGAGTTGGGAAACAGCTCATCATTCTTTCACGGGGGGGGGGGTTCAAGCAGTTCCCTTAATTGAAAAGATTTTCCCCTAGGGGGTCCCATTTGGAGTTTAATAACTCAACCCCCTGAACCCCAACCCTCTCCAAATTTGGTGGGCTTACCGGGAAATCCCAAAGAAGCTATCCTGCGATTTTGATGCCTCTAGGACCTAGGGGAGCCAATAATGAATCATTTCATTTCATTTATTCTGAAACCAATTTAAAAATTCATTACTAACTAAACAAAACAAAACTACTAAAGAAAGAAAATGAAATGAAATGCTATATTTCATTTTGTGCCCATCTTTAGCATATAACTTTGCTGAACATACAGTTTTTTAAATGAAATAAATAATAAACCATTATTTAAATGGTGCTTAATTGAAATTCACATTTTTAAAACTCTGACCCTAGCACATTTGATGGAATAAAATCACAAGAATGTATTGAAATGATTTTTATATGCTCTTTGATTTATTCTATCTGGACTATATATAATGTATAAGCTTGTTGTTATGGAGGTTAATATCATAGAATCATAGAATCATAGAGTTGGAAGAGACCTCAAGGGCCATCTAGTCCAACCTTCTGCCATGCAGGAACCCCACCACACTATTTCTGACAGATGGCTATCCAGCCTCTTCTTAAAAACCTCCAAAGAAGGAGACTCCACCACCCTTTGTGGAAGCATATTCCACTTCCAAACGTCTCCAACTGGCAAGGTGGCTCGAATCATTAAAAAGAAGCAATATTACAAGCTAAAAAACAAGATATTAGTACCTTTTAAAAATAATAAAACACAGATAATAAAAACAGTAGACAATACTAAAAACATATTTATATGTGTCACATTTAAAAGCAGCAAGGCACAAGGAATCCCATTTTTTTAAAAAAAAATATCAAACTGCCAATTAGACATGGGCACGATCAGAAAAAAATGACGTTTCGTGTTTTCATTTGTCGGAACGGGTCTGTTTCGGGTCGTTTCCGTTTGTCATGAAATTTTTAAAAAATTGTCATTTCATCATTTCGTTTGTCATTTGTCGTTTCCACCGTGATTTAGCGCGATTTGACTTCCCCCAGAGCATAGGGGCATCCCGCAATCAGGGCCGGCGCTAGGTGTTTTTGCGCCCTAGGCAGCGGGCAGGGTGGGGGGCGGCAGGGGGGGAGCTGTGGGCAGACGGCGGTGGCGGGGGGCCATGGGCAGGCAGTGACAGCAGCAGGGGGGAGGCGTGGGTGTGCGAGCAGGCGGGCGGTGGCCGCGGGCGGGTGAGTGGGCAGGCGGGGGCGGGGGCCGGAGGCGGGTGGCGGTGCGGGCGGACGGGTAAGTGTGCAGTTAGGATATCACTTAGGATAGAGGTTCTGTTCTTGGCTTGCACCCCAAATGTGTGTGTGTGCAAGCAAATTGAAGTTGGGAAAATAGAAAATAAATGGTAGTATATAATATATTTTTAAAATAAATTCACACCTCCCACTCCCAGTCGAACCTCCCCCTTTATCCAATATAAGAAAAAAATCCTCACAAACTGCCAGAGAAGAAATAAAGAATAAACTGCTATTCCCTTCAGCAGACAAAGCTGCAGGGAATCAAAGAAATTATTTTCTAAATTCAAGTCCCTCCCTGCCTGCCTAACTTAAATCCTAAAGCCTCCAGCCTCCCTCCTCAATCTCGATCGGATCACACCAGCACCAGCAGCCAGCCCTCCTCCCTCAACCACATCCATACACCCGACTGCGGTTTGCTCAGCATTACAAACTGTATTGCAAGTTAAGTAGTGGATTCTGCTAACTAAATAGTTGAGGACACTTCATCTTTGGAAAATACTAACACCCAGGGTTCTAGGAAAGTAGGAAAGCTAATATTTACACCAGCATGGTGTAGTGGATAGAGTGGTGGTTTAGGGCTCAGGAGACCTGAGTTCAAGTCCCACTCAGCCAAGGAAACTCACAGATAGTGTGAAGTGGAATGCAACTCCTTAAATATTTCTTATCTTTAAAGACCTATTAGGGTTGAATTGATTTGTCCCAGTTTGTCAAGGAAGCAGGACAGGTTTTGCTGCTCCCCTACCCTGTCTCCTCAGCCTCAAGCAACCACTCAGTGGGCCAGGTTTGCTAGCTTCTCAACTGATGTTCCACTTTTGACTACAGCTCAGGCTTTTCTGCCCTGCCCTCTTGGCTGACCTCCCACACAGACAAAAAGGCAGGACAGAGAATCCTGAGTTTCTGGTGAGTGGCTGTTTGAGGCTGAGGAAATGGAGGAAGGGAGCAGCAGCATCTGTGGTGCTGCCTTGATGAACTGGGATGAACCAGTTTGTGCCCATATCTAATCGCTATAAGTTTGCTTCAACTTGACAGGACAGAACAGCAACAGGATTTATTAAAAATACATTGAGGCAACAAATATTATAAGGCTCTTGATTCTAATTAATCAAAAGTGGAGGTACAGGGAAATAATCAGAGTGCAGGTACATGGCTGTTCTTTCCCTTCTAAAACTAAGATAAATGTCTCCTCTCCAAGAGAAGATCTGGCAAGAAGGGAAGATGGGCATAAGCATTGTAAAACTATCAGCCCAGGATGAAGAAACTTCAGCACAAATCAGGCTAATGAAAGAATGGCTGAGAAAGATTAATGAAATTCCTATTTTTGCCTGCTCCTCTTTTTAAAAAATAAAAATCCATTTGCTTCAAAAGCCGAGCACTATGATATTTTTCCTACCAAAATACAAGAGCCTTCCTTTATTTGGAAGGTGAAGTCAGTGGTCTGGTTGAATAAAATCACTGAACCACAATATCTGTTGAGTCAGTGTCCACCATGTGCAGCTGAAATTTTCATTTCAGTTCACTTTTTAAACTACATTCCAACATTCTCGAATCACAGATTCAGTGTAGAAAGGGCAAAGTTTTAAAAACCTGAATGCAGAAGAAAGAACAAAATGATTTTGCCATTCCCAACACACACACACACACACACACACACACACACACACACACACACACACACACACACACACACACACACACACACACACACACACACACACACACACACACACACACACACACACAGTAACTAAAATAACTTTAAAAGCTGGCTTTCTCCTCTTTAGTGAGGCCATAAAATGTTTGAGATCCTAGTGGAGGGAGTCTGTGCCTTTGCCATCATAAAACAAAGCATGCTGGCATCAGTTTAGTAAAAGTATATCAAAACCACAGCAAAGCTTGTGGGTATTTTATTATAAGACCATTAAAATGTGGAGATAAATGTAACAGTCCCAAGTGAAAAACAAAACCTTCTGATGTATCTGGCAGGATTTCATCTCTCCCCACCCCGCCCCTTCATCCCTGTAGGCGTTGAGTGCATTTTTTTTTCTTATTAACTTGCTACAACCATAACCATTTGGTGGAAGATGCTTTGGGATTTATTTATTTATTTGTTAGGAGTTTAGCCTAATATCAAACAAGGCACAGGCTTGTAAAGAAAACTTGTAAAGAGCTTGCCATCATGTTGCTTGGTTCCGCTCATGAATACAGAGTGCAGTTTTATATCTTTGGCTTTGTTTTGCTGATTTGCTGATGGATTTTCTTTAAAAACGTCTAATCTTTTCAAACAATTCCTTATATGTTAACTCACAGGCTAGATGCATAGCACTATGGACTGTACTGTGTCCTTCTGAAGGAATGAGGAACAATGCAGGGAAAATTAGGAATGGCCATATGGCCTTCAGAATGATACAAATGCAGGAACAGGTTATACTTTTGTTCCTGGGAGAGCATGCCAGGTAAATGGGATAGAACTTTATGTTTATGCCCTGAGCAGGGATTTACTGGTTTGTAGTGGGTAAAAAATATCCATGAAATCAGTAGCTGCTCTGTAGGATCACACAGTTCGTGTAATGGCCACTCCACAAGGCAAAGGTCCGAGTGGGGACGCTTTGCCGAGCCAGGTTGAAAGAAAGAGGCGACACACATTCCGCTTGGGTTGAATAAGGGCCACAACTTTATTAACTACAGTAACGAATTTTCAATTACTTATCAATGAACAATAACTTTAGGAGGGCCTGAGCCGTAGCGCATCATCAAGATGGTAACAACAAATTGATTAGGTCCCGCTACTCCACCAATTTCCTGCGGCCCGTTGAACTGCCGCAGTGAGGATGCCAACGAGATCTTTTGGCATCAACACTTGATTAAAGATTGGCAGCCCTCCTAGGGTTTTGGGTTATTATTATTATTTGCTCTCTAACTAAATCCTATTGGGTTATTAATGGAAGGCTGCCGAAGACGTGAAGATGAAATTAGATTCGGGACCTAAATGGTTAACCTTTTATGCGCTACCCGCCACCAAAGAGGCGCACTGCAGCTCTTTACCCCACAGCCGAACAATTCGGCCCTCAGGCCCTCCTTAAGGTTACAAATAAGGATCCAGGCCCTTGTCCGATAATTGAGCACCAGCCGGACAAATTACGGTGGTTTCCCCAAGCAGGGATGTTAGAGTGCCAATGAAAAGCTCCCGCTTCGGCCTGCACAATGCGGGCAACTAACGCAATTGGTAAGGTTAATCAGGTCCACTCTCTGAAGTAATTTATTGCAGCCAGTTATGCATGCAGTGAGGATGCCGGAGTGTTTCGGGCATCCCCCTATTCCCAGTTTCTAGGCGGTCCATAAGGTTCATCAGGTCCACTCTTAAAGTAATACATTGCAGCCAATTATGCGTACAATGAGGAAGCCGGAGTGTTTTGGGCTTCCCCCATTCCCAATTTCTAGGAAGTACATAAGGTTCATCAGGTCCACTCGCTAAAGTAATTTATTGCAGCCAGTTGTGCGTGCAATGGGGATACCGGAGTGTTATTGGGCATCCCCCATTCCCAATGTTCTGGCAGTCCACTTGATCACATTGGGGTTATTATTACTGAGGACTGCCAAGGACCTTGAACCTGTTAGAGAGATCTGCATGGTGTGTAATAGTAAATCGCGCTACCCCTGGTAGCACGAACCCCCATTCAACCGGGGAATGATCACAGACAAAACAACACAAACCACTGTGCGAGTACGCTGAAATGCTCTCAGATCCACGAGGATCTTGAGAATAATGGACTTGCCCACCATGCGAGCCACCAATGGACGAGTCTGATATAACACTCTCAGATCCACTAGGATCTTGAGAATGAGGGACTCGCCCGACTTACGGGTCAAGTCAATTCCTCCCAGAATGGGTAACCACGATGCTTGGCAAGGTGGCAGGAGTCACTGAGAGCCACAGTGAGAAAGGCGTGTCAAGGCATCACCGTCTTGCCCTTCCTCCGGAAACTGGCCCATTGGCCAAGGCCGAAAGCGCGGCCACAGCACAGGCCGAAAACACGGCCACATCTCAGGCCCAAAGCGCGGCCACGTCCCAGGCCAAGATCGCAGCCACCTCCAAGGTCGAAAGCACGTCCACCTCCAAGGCCGAAAGCACGGCCACCTCCAAGGCCGAAAGCGCGGCCACCTCCAAGGCCGGAAGCGCGGCCACCTCCAAGGCCGGAAGCGCGGCCACGTCCGGGCAGGGTAGCAACTCCAAGGCCCAGTAAACAAAACTGAGGCCGTAAAGCAACACTCGAACCCAGCTCCCGGGGGGTAAAAGCTGTAACGAACAAGAAAAGAACAACTGGCCCGGCTTTACCGGTCCGTTAGTAAACGTACAGAAGGTTTAAGTCTCCAGATCTCCATCGCCCACCCGGTGCTTGCCAACCCGATCGGTGCGAAAGGCAGCTGCTTTGTGATCAGCGCCTATCAAGAGCGAATAACGCCCAAAATGCCAGCCCGACATGCCAGCAACCTGCCGTGCCCTCAGTGAAATTATCCAATATTGGCAACCTGTCAATGGCGACCCCTCTTTGCACAGAAATAGGTACCCCCGATAAATAGAAGCGAGCCAGGGCAGACCAATATGACGCTAGGCCCGGGCAAATTTCGGCGCACTGAACACCTACAAAGGTGTGTCGTGCCAGCCTAACCTCGCTGGTCGATCTTCCATCTACAAATATGCAGAAAGACCAGATCCTGCTCGCGGACCATACCTGACCAACGTAATGCATAAGCAAGGCGTCGGTGTTCTGGATTGGGCTGGCAGCTCGCCAACGTATAATGCGGCGCCTCTGATGAGGACTACGAAGTCCCACAATACCATAGCACCCTCTGCGCAAAATGGACGAACGGGCGCCACAACTCCATGACGAGTGGGTGCTGGACAGCTGGAGCCGACTTACCACGCGAATACACAGCCTAGGCTGAAACAAGGGCCGGAAGCGATGAGTCTGCAGCGCCAGGCGGGAACGTGACTATGTTGGAAGACACAGGAACCAGGGTGCCGAGCGGAGCATGCGATGACGCGGCTACTTCAGTAGTCACAGATGGCGTACCTGCAGAAACGGTACTGGCAGATCCTGCTAAAGTGGACTCAAGAGAAGAGATGCATGTCATCATTAGTCATCGTTAAGTTTATGCTCCGCCCTCCCCTGAGCCTTGGCCCCGCTCGTAGATCGCCCACCCTTGCCTGGGCCGCCCCTCTTGACTCAAGAATTAGATCAAATACAGGGTAAAAGAGAGGAGGTTTTAGGACTAATCGATAATTGGAGGATTGACAAGTCACCGGGCCCAGGTGGCATCCACCCAAGGGGTATTAGGTAACTGAGAATTGGAATTGCAGATCTCTTAACGGTCATATGCAACTTGTCTCTTAAAGCGGCCACAGTGCCGGAGGACTGGAGGATGGCAGCTGTCACACCAATTTTTGTTTGTTTATTTGTTTGTTTAAAGGAAGGAGGGGGGACCCAAGAAACTACAGGCCAGTTAGCCTTACATCTGTCCCAGGGAAGATGGTGAGGAAGTGCAAAGCGGTGTGTCCCAGGTTTTGTCCTGGGACTGGTGCTGTTCAGTCTGCTCATAAATGACCTGGAGACAGGGAGACACAGTGGGGGGGGCAAATTTGCAGATGGCACAAAACTTTTCCATATGGTGAAAACCAGGAAGACTGTGAAGAGCTCCAGAAGGATCTCTCCAAACTGGGGAAAGGGCTGAGAAATGGCAAATGTGTGTTAATGTAACCAAATGTAAGCAATGCATATTGGGACAAAGGATTCAAACTTCATCTATCAACTCATGGGCTCTGACCTATCCGTGACAGACCAGGACAGAGATCCTGGTGTGCTGGTGGACAGCTCCATGAAGGTGTCTCCCCAATGCGTGGCAGCAGTGAAGAAGGCCAGTTCGTTGCTATGGATTATCAACAAGAGGGGGATTGAAAATCAAGCGGCCAACATTATAATGCCATTATACAAAACAATAGCCAGGCCTCCACCTGGAGCATTGTGCACGATTCTGGTCGCCACATCTCAAGGGAGACCCAGTGGAACTGAAAAAGTTGCAGAAAAGAGCGACCAAAATGACCACTGGGCTGAGGCACCTCCCCCATGAAGAAAGGCCAAAAAACATTTGGGCCTCTTTAGTCTGGAAAAAAGGTGCTTGAAGGGGGCTATAATTGAGACACACAAAATAATGCAGGGCATGAGTAAAGTGGATAAAGGGGAGCTCTTATCCCTCTCCCAAAATATCAGAACTGGGGGGGGGTACACTCAAATGGAGGCCTGGGAGGGTAAGAACTGACAAAAGAAAATATTTATTTATGTATTTATTTATTTATTTTACCCAGCGCGTTGAAGTCTATGGAACTCCCTGGCACAGGAAGTGGTGCTGGCCACTGGCCTGAATGCCCTCAAAAGGGGATTGGACAGATTCCTGGAGGAACAGTCCATCACAGGTTACAAACCATGATGAAGAAACCAGGGAACTTCAAGGTCCAGATGCAGGGGAGTGGTATCAGGGGACAGATATCAATTCTCCTGCCCTCCCAAACACATCTGGCGGGGTCTAAATGGCATGGCAGAACATAAGGGCAAAACAGGGGGCAAGTAACTCAGCCACGTGGGTGTGGCCCGGCTCCGAAATGGATTCCAAGAGTCTCAAAAGGATGGCCCTAGTATGTGACTGCCGAAACAAATCGTGGCATGGGTATAACAACAATGAAGAAAGAGGATGGATGCGGATTATGCCCATCCCCCCAAACACACTGAAAGATGATGTGCACAAAATGGCCGAACGGGCAGGTAGGCAGGCCACCGCCGAGGTAGGAAAATTACCGCCAATTAACATTAGATGAGCAATACAAACACTCTAGACTCCACTAATAAGTCCACAAACGGACAGAGGGGTTCAGGGCCACTCAGAACGTCCAGCCAGGCAGATGCATGTAGATCCACGCCTAAGGGGCGAGCCCATGAGGCATGGCCAAAATGGCCACCGAGTACAAAACCAAAATGGCCTCCCTTAGCCACCCCCGATGGAAGGGGGTAATATCCCCTGCACAAAGCTAAAGCCTAAGGCACAGGATAACTGGGTAAGGAACCCTAACACACCGCAAGGATAGTAATCAAAAGAAATCTAGGAAAAAAGGTGTACCCAAAAGCTAGCACCCAAGGCAAGCGGATCAAAAGTACCAACCTGGTCAAGGGCCATAAACAAGTGAAACAAGGCAAGCGACACCAGCCCACAGAGGGCAAGAACTAAACAGAACCCCCTGCGCACCACAATCACACAGGTTTCGCCCAAACAACCAGAGGCTCAACCGCAGGGATGCTACCACTGCCCTGCAAAACAAGACTAGACTGGACTCTGGGAGGCAAAAGGGGGCAGCTAGCCACAGAAAGACACCCCTCCCCTAACGGAAACCCAGTGGGGCACACACCTGTCAGGGCAACGGAGTCCACCCCCCTTTACTTCTCCGCTAGGCAGGGGGGGCTTAATTCCACACTCAGCTGCCCGTCGGGGATCCACCAGCAGCCGAGCTAAAAAGGGGGCTCGAGGCGCTCCCGCTCGCCGCTCCGCTAGGCAGGGAGCGCCTACATCCACGCTCAGCTGCTTGTCGGGGGCCGACAAGCAGCTGAGCCAAAGGAGCTTGAAGCGCCCCGCTCGCCGCTCCCCCAGGCAGGGAGCGCTTACATCCCCGCTCAGCTGCCTGTCGGGAGCCGACAAGCAGCCGAGCCAAAAGGAGCTCGGAGCGCTCCCGCCTGCCGCCTCTGTTGCGAAACAGCCTCTCCCGACAATCAGCTGATTGTCGGGAGAACGTGGCCGGCAGCCGCCGGCTCTGCAGAGCGGGGGTCCGACGGAGCTTCCATCAACAGCTCCGTCGGATCCCGCCCGAGACCGGCGACTGCGGAGGCAGCCAGGCGGGGAACGCTTATCCTCAAGCTCAGCTGCCCGTCGGGAGCGGACAAGCAGCTGGGCCATAAAGAGCTGAAAGAACTCCGGCTTGCCCTGCGGCGCTCCGCACTAGTGCGGGCTTCCCAGCCCGCACGTCCACTGCACTAACCTCCCAAACCCTTCCCCGGACGAAACCTGTGAAGATCCGGGGAGTCCAGGAGACCGCTTCTCCCGACAATCAGCTGATTGTCGGGAGTAACAGGCAAGTGGCTGTTCGCCAATGAAAAGGGGAGCACCGGACGCGTCCAGAAGCGCTCCAAACCGGCGTGCGGTTCGCTCCCCGACAAAACCGGCGATTGCGGAGGCAGGCTGAGGGGAGCGCGCCAAGGACTTATATAGGGCGAGCTCCCCTACCGTAGGCTACGCTAATAGCGGAGCCGATAGCCGCCTCCCTCAACCGGCCGGCAAAGGTGCCCCTGCTCGGCACGAGGCCGGCCGGAGCAGCCATTGTCTGTACCGGCCTCCGTAGTTGGACCGAAGAGAGGTGCGAGGGAAGTCTCGCGACAGCCGTTGCAAGAAGCCCTTATAGGGGCACCATGCGGTCTCCACAGCCTCTCTTCGCTCCGACTGGCATTTATTTATTTATTTATTTATTTATTTATTTATTTATTTATTTATTTATTTATTATTGAATTTATACCCCACCCATCTTCCCAAGGAAACTCTGGGCATCTTACAGATGCTGATCCAATCATCCTACCCATGTCTTGAGAATGAGATATTCTAGTCGCTTCAGGGCCGAATGGGATTTTTTGGTTGGCACCTGATTGGCCTTTGTTGCCAGCGAGTTTTCACCCATTCCATTCTCATTGACATGACATTAAATAGGTATAATTGTTGTTACATGAAGACATGATGAGGTTACGACAAGTAATGTTATTCGGCCACGTGGGGCAGGTATTGCAAGAAAATCATAACCCGGGACGTCATGTGCAAGGTTCCCTTTGCAAGGAACCGGGTGGCCGTGCAAGAATTATGCTGACAACAATGGCCACACCAGGCCATCAAATAGAGAATGGCCAAAATGGCAGGACAGGCATGGCTGCTGTGAGCTATAGGTCCAAATATACCAAACGGGGAGTGCCATGCTGTTCAAAGGGCACTCCCATAGGCTAGCACATGATGTCATAAAATTAGACCCCAAAATAATTGTAAATATTAGTAAAATCTAACTTGCACTATGGGAGGCCCATCAGAATTAAATAGTTACTGCTACAGTTAAAATAAAGTTATGATTAAGTTATTAATAAAGTTGTGGCCCAGTTTTAAACCCCAAATTTCTGGTGTGTCACCTCTTTATTTTGGGGAATAGGGGGACAATGAATGCTCAATCTCCCTACACTTGTTTAGGGAAATAACATTTACTTCCACCTCTCAATAAGAATAAACTGGAACAAATTAGGAAGAGGTGCCAATAAGGAGATCAAAAAAGATGTGAACAGTTTAGGTCAGGCATCTTCTTCCAACCAGGTGGTTTAAAATATTTTGGAATACAGCTGCCGTTATCTCCAGTCAACCTGATGAAGGGGTGCCTCCAGCCAGGTGTCTTCAGAATGTCCCAACAACAACTCCCATTACTTCCCATTGTTGGGTGAAGGTGATGGATCCGGCCCACTTGTGGAGTAGCAGGATGAGAAATTTTGGCTTAAATTATTCCTCTGCCATTGATTCGTTGTGGTTTCTGGCCACCCAGGCACAGTGTGCTGCTTTTAGAAGACCACTTTGTTCTTGCTGGTCTCATAACCATCAAGGCCTTCAGGTGTTTCTCATTTTAAGGTATGTGTGGTGGGGGCTGTGAAGTGGGAGGGCATGTGTTGCCGATTACAGTGTGCAAGATTGTTTGGGATCACTGATGAAGTGAAGGAAACCTGCACTGCTGGCTCCAATGTGAAAACAATCACTATGAAATTTCACTGCTTCCCTAGAAATGTGGTTTAAGAAAAAAATAGGGTGAAAGCCTAAGTTAATTGTGCTTTTACACACTGTTATACTTGTCACCTTGCCAGGTTCTACATTTCATCCAACAGTGAAATGAAAACTCCAAATTCATGTGGTTATGAAACAATCTCAATACAAGCACTCAGTGAAGAATTATAAAGTGGGAAAGACAGGCTCCTGTGCCTTATTTCGTTAAGAAGGGTTAAAAGTCATCAAGCTTTCAGCCTGACATGAGAGACTTTCAGGGTGTGTTTTAAAAGTATGGTGGGAGAACTTGCATTCTTATGCTTTATGCGTACATACAAAAGAAACTCTGCTACTGGGACTGGAAACTATGGATGTGTTGTATGAGGTCTGCTGGAGTGTACCACAATGAGTCCTGTGAGGTAGAATGGATGGAAGCAAATTAGAATAAAGGCCAATGACCAGCCTAAAACCACTTCATGAACTACCTGGCTAAGTGGGGAGTGCCCCTGAGTCCCAATTAGACATGGGGGTTTGTCAGACTGACAGCTTTGTTCAAAGCTTTGTACAAAGCTATCACTGCAGACCCCACTGGTGCCCAATGGTACTATGCCCCTCCCCTCCATGGGGGCCTTCTTATCTACTAGTGCACCATTCTGGGAAGCAGTCCAGCCAGCCACTCTGGTGGACCGCTCTGGCAAGGTGGTTAAAGGTAGGCTTGGGAGATTCAGTGTTCTGGAGCAGAGGAACAAAGGAGTTTAGTTTAGTTTAGTTTGGCAGCTGCAAGAATGTGAAGAAATGTATCTACAGTAGCCTTGTAAGTATTTATGAGTCCAGTTACTTGCCAAATATTACAAGCCACTTGTTCAAGAATGTAATGTTTTTTCTTTATAGAGATGTCTGAAAACCATAGATTACAGTGCAGCAAAATCATCTATATCAACTCTTCAATCTTTTCATTTATGGGCTAGCTTATCTGTCTGTCAGCATAATAATGGCTGACAGTTAAATTAGTTTTTTAAATATTTCTTGGCAGTAAACATCAGTCACATGGGTCTGCATAAATGGGATGGCTGGTCAAATTTCACTTCTGGGGACAGAGAGATGAAAAGAGCAGAAAAGAATTTTACAAGAACTTGCTTGTGGTTTGCTTCCATTCTGTAAGAGCTACTTCATGTATCTCACAGTGACGGAAATCCAATGACAGTTAAGCAAATGGTGTAAATTTTAGATATGTAGTGCTGCAAGTTAAGAAATCTCTATTGACATATGTTGCATATTGAGTTGCACAACTTGTCATACAACAGATAATAATTACAGATACCATAACTTATAGTAGTTTATGTCTCAAACTTACACTGTTTGTGTAACTGTGTGATAGGATATCAGCCTCTTTATGACATTAGAAGGATTGTTTGTATGGAAATATTTCAGAATTTCTCATTCCAGAACACTACTTTTGAGGAACAAGATAGTACAGAGTTACTTTAACATTAGAAGCCTGACAGATTCCATGGGCTGTTTTAAAAACTGCAGGAGCTAGTTGTCTCTCAAAGGCTGATACTTCACGTCCATCTTATCACTGTTCGTGGTCCCACTAGAAACTTGTACAAAGAAATCTAACCACACGTCCATTGCGGTATGAGGAGAGTTCGTCCTGACCACGCCCCCTTAACTGTGATCTAAGCAGGATGAGAGATTCCCCTCCCTGGCCTCGGGAATCTCCTTGTCTTGCTTCTTGTTCCAATATGAGTGCCTGTGAGATAAGGCTCATCACACAACGTGCCATTCTTCATCTAGTGGCAGGAGTGCAAAGTGCTGTTTGCCAGTACATTCCCTATGGAGTAAGCAATGCAGTGCAAAGAGATTAAAAGACACATGCCTCAAACTTAGCTCCATAACGCATTGAAGGCAAGGCTTCGGGGAATCAAAACATCAAAAAATGGAAGGTCGGGCTGGAAAAAAAATGGAGAACAAAGGCATGGAATTTCACATCTCATCATGGAACAAGGATGTGCGGAAACAGTCATGCTGGTATCATCAATCACGCCCATGCATACATGGGAACAGGGACAGAACCAGAAGAAGACCACGTGACTGCAAATGATATCAACACACAATGAACTTCCTCCTGGGACGAGAGTGAACCTGAATTAACCATCAAAGATGGCAGTGGCAGCTACAGGAAGAAGTAGGGATGCAGTGGGGAGCACACTCTGAGGTAGGGATGGGAAAAACAAACTGATGCTCATTACCTCAGAAAAAGTTCATTCATTCAGGAAAGTTCAGGTTCTGACACGAATTGACCAACTAGTGATTATTGACAAAATTTCTGGTTCATATTTTTGTTTGTGCCCATGTCTAAAACACAGCCTTCTACAGAACTGGAAGAGTCACACTATGTATTGAATGTTATACATGAGAACTAATGGATGTGGCCAGAGTAGAGGGAAAAATGCAACAAGAGTTGGAGGCAAAAAAGGATCACTCCCTGTCACAACCACATTGCCTTAAAATGATGCCAGCTGCTAGAGAGACAGTACTATGGAAACCACAAAAATATTCCTGTTTCTTTAACTGTCCATGCAACCACCCAATCAAACAGACAAACAGGCAACTGACCCCAGAGGAAAATAGGAATGAAACTATGTATAAGTCCCTGCCAAAGACAAGGTAATTGGCATCTCTTCCATTGAAAAGCCTACACACAGAAAAAATTCAAGAGTTTCTTTTTGTACATCTATATAATGGATGAAATCTTGTGTTGCAGTTCTGCAAACAGCATACATTTTACACTTGTTGTGCCTTGATTTGATAAATGTCCATAGACACAATCTGTTGCATACTAATTTATGTAATTTTATATGCAATATAGAATGTCTATGAAAATTTCTTAATTTACAGCTATTTGCTGTTCATGTAACTGCATAACAGGATTTCAGCCAATGGAATTCATGTTAGAATGGGAGAAAGAAAGGAAGTGAGGTTATATGCTTCTCCTGTCTCTCTCCTTAGATCTCCAACAAGCAAGTTTAAAAAAAAATACTTAGCATAAAATAGTGCTGGATTTGGATTTTATTTTACAGTATTTCCTTAAACATATGCTACCTATTTCCCATTGTTCTGCTTTGAATTAGATACCAGGGGCTAGTTACACTGCAAGTGAAGCTAAGTATTCTGTATGTCCTGTTATAGTTTTCATAAAGATTAAATCTATGTATATGACCTGTAAACCCTGATGCAGAAGTGATAGAGCAAGGACAAAATGTTTCCAAGTGTTCTTGGTAGATTTCAATTGTTTTCCCTTTGTTTGTTTGTTTGTTTGTTTGTTTGTTTGTTTGTTTGTTTGTTTGTTTGTTTGTTTGTTGTTGTTGTTGTTGTTGTTAGGGTGAGTAATTCTGTCCCTGAGCTGAAAGATTCTGCCATTCTATTACTTGGATGCATATAGCTATTTGCAGGGAGCCTAAACATTTGAGAGGTTCATTGTTGTAACAAGGTGAGCAGTTATTTGAAAACCTATTGGAAATTCTACAAGACACATTATAAAAAAACACACAACTGTGCTATGGTTCATAGTAAGCAAGGCAAAGAGTGGCTAAGCACTGTTGTAGAGGTAAAATAAGTTTTATCACATCCAAAATTATTTCCCAAGTGATCTTTCTTGTAATTCATGATGGAAAATATTTGACATTCAATTTGGTCATTAACACAATGGCCCTCTAGTTTTGCAGTCTTGGAACCCATCTTTTTGGGGACTATGATGCAAATTGAATTTTTCTAGTCTGTGCAACATTTAATTGTTTTCATACTGATTGGCATGTTCTTGACAGAAAATGCCAATGACGATTCATTTATTCCAGGTGCTCTGACAGGACCTTTCACTTCACTCTCTTCATCTAATGATTCTTCAGTTCTTCACTTTCTTGTTCCTATCTTTTCTTCATGTTATCCATGCCCATGATGATCTTTCAACATCCTTTGTCTTGGGTTAAGTTTTCATTTAATTTGAATACAATGAAAATATGTGGCAAAAAGTGATACTCCATATCAGTAGCTGACATCTTTCTTTAGAATAATTAACGGTATTGATGAATGCTCATGATTAATAGTGAAGCATCATTGTAAAAATTATCTCTCAATATGGAAATAATTGGGAAAGTCTTAATATGCAGTGTCTGTATTTGGCATTGAGTGGTATTAGATGTCTCAGCTCAGTATTTGATATTAATTGACAGTGTCTGACAGTATTTGGTAGATACTATGCAATGGTATTTAGCATGTTATGAATTTGACAAGTGGCATGCTGTAACTAGTGGTATCTGACAGCTAACACAGTGTATCGCAATAAGGATTTGACAGCTGACAAGCAATAAAATACTAGGAGGTTGTTTTAATTACTATCATTAATTTAAATGACAGAAATAGTGAGGATGACTGATGATAATACCAGAGATTATGGTGGTGGTGGTGGTGGTGGTAGTGATGATGGCGGTGGTTAATATTATTTTAAGCAACTCTTCACAAATACCTAAAGGACCTAGATAGATAGATAGATAGATAGATAGATAGATAGTTGATTGATTGATTGATTGATTGATTGATTGATTGATTGATTGATTGATTGATTGATTGATTGATTGATTGGAAGGAAGGCTGAGACATCATACCTATATCTGATCTACTTTTGGAAATTTCAGGATGGCATGTGGTCATTTAAAACAATTGAAGAAAAAATCATAATCCAATAAATTATACACCAAGCCATTTCACTAAGGCTCAAATGATGTTTGTTGGGTATGCTTTGCAATAAGGAGAGTCCTGGCATGTCGAGGTACCAATTCACTTAAAAATGCAAGCTCATGACCAATTAAACTTTGACCAATATACAATACAGATTACAAACTGACTGAAAAGTTGTTCGAAGAGGACACCACTAGAACTACATGACTTTAAAGTGATTTCAAAAATCCTGCTCCACCTCCCAGTTCATTTCAACAATGTAAAACACACTCTAATTCATTTGAGCCTCCCCAGTACCAAACCTAACCCTCTTCTGTCCATGGTCATGCTAACAAAAGCACCCAAGTCCCTTTTCTTACCTAGAGTCTAAGATTGATAGACATGAATTAATTTTTCAGGTCAACAAATTGAATCACCTTTTAAAAAAGTTGTAGATTAATGCAGATACAGAATAAAACAGAAATCTTAGTAAGAATACAGTTATTCAGGTCTACTCCGTCTCAGAATAAAGTGAGAATTTCCCAACTTGATATAGTAAGAAAGCTATGAAATCTGTTTGTTCATCAATGCACAGTTGAGATACCAAGAAGGATTATCTGTCTCATAGTCACATCAACTTAACTTTCACATATAGACACCATCTTTCTTAGATGACCTCTGCCTCCCGACCTATAGTCTAAAATGTAAGCCCTTTCTCTTCTGGGTGCAAAAGTCATCTTGATAGAAAAACCCAGGAGTCCTACACTTGGCTGTTTCCATTTACGCCAGTGCTTCTTTATTCATACTTCTTTGTCGTATTCTGGGCAGTTGACAAAGCAAGGCAGTACTTGAGTGAAAGATCTGTTGTCATGCTAGAGAAGCTCATTATAATGTATTATTGCCAGTCACTTTGGTACACAGTTTTCTCTTTTTTAGAAACAGAATCCTGGGCTTATATTTTGCAAATGTCATCACCAGACAGGCAAAGCAGAGAGAGACAGGAACGTGAATCTACTGCTGTTTGCATATGGTGACCTTATCTCTGCTTAATTTTTGTTTTCTTTTGTTTTTGTTCCCCTGCTCCCTGCTGAGGGTTCTCCCTCTTTTGCTTATATTGCCGTTTTATCTATGTCTCCCGATGTTGTTGTTTTATCTGATATTTTTAATCTGTAAACCGCCCTGAGTTCCATTATGGAAAAAGGAGTGGTATAAAAGTGATAAATAAATAAATAAATTCCTGTTGAGATAGGAATAAGGTGACAATCATGTTGCTTGGTTGATACCCTCGTATCAAGATCATGTCGACATGAATTTCCTGTTGTGAAGTATCTCATGTTTTTTAAAGCTCCTGCAAACAGAAATTCTATAAATCCATAGTTCATTTTGGAGCATTTGAGGAAATGAGCTTGCCCTGAAGAAAACAAGATACCAAATTATTATCAGCATTGGTGTATGAACCCTTGCTTGTGTGATTTGGGTCCTCTGGGAGCAGTAGGAACAATCCCGACATCAGTTAGAGAAGCCAAACTTGCAGCAAATCCTGAACTGTGTTTTTCTCAGTCACTCCAAGTTTGGCAAAGATTGGATTTGGGACTTCTTCTGTGTTATAGCCCCCCACCTCACCCAAAGTAAGCCATGCTAGGAAAGTTCTATTTAGCCAGCTGCTAAATGTTCACCAAATTTGGACGGAACTGAGGCAGGGGAGAGTCAGATGAAGACACAATGCAAGTTTGGCACCTCTAACTCACAGGGGGCCATTCTACTTCTCCTAGAATTCCCAAATCACATGAACCACAAAATGGTTCATTTTGTTATCCAGTTCACAACAGTTCATAGTTTATAAATAGGGAGGAACCATAAAAAACCTCAATTTTCCCAGTTTGTGCCAATCACTAATCATAAACCTTGTGAAATAGCATTTTCTTAGAAAGAGGTATTGTTATGGAAGGAAACTTTGCCCACAGATTAGATGGATGTGTGGAGAAAATACTTAGTGTTTTCTCCCTGTCTCCTCACACATATGCTTGGGGTTCTATACTGACCATGCATATGGAACTTTTACCTGGGAAAAACATAGCATCATATGAGAATGAAGCTGGGAGAAGGCTATCAGGTCACAGAGTCCAATCTCCTTAGTAAGGCAGGAATCCAAATCAAAGGATATCCCAGATATGCTACCTCCTGCCTCCCTCTCATCCTCTCTCCCCAGCCCCATCCATGTCTCTCTAATGCCATCCATGTTGGCCAGAAGAAAGTGGGGCCACATGGAATTCAGATGGACAATTTTCCCAGTAGACAAGCTGATCTTTCAACTCCCACCATCACTGATATCACATCAATTAAGTAAAAAGCTAGGAAAAGCTTACTTCCCTCTTTTGCCTCCTCTACATACTTGCTCATACCCAGGCAAGGTGTTCTCCTCTCCCCACACCTTCCCAGTATGACTGCTCACACACAAATTGCAGTGCATTCTTCCCTCCATTGCCTGCTCTGAAGACAAGGATGTGGGGCAGGGAAGCCCACAGGCCTGCCTTGTGGGGGCAGCTTGGATAAAAATGGTGCCGATATCTCAAGATAGGCTTGAGGAAAACCTCTTCTGTTTGTTGGAGAGTTGTAGTCATTCAGCACAAAATAACTGTTCCTAAAGTGCTGTATTCCTGATATGAAAGGAATACTACAATGCTGATAATCTGCCACCATTAGATTATATAGAACATGGTAGACCAACAATCTGGTCCCCATTAGACTACATAGAGCATGGTAGACCAAAAAACATAAAAGAGCTTTGTGCGACAAGACACTATAAAACATTAAAAAGGCTTTCCCGGGATATTAATCTGTTCTAATGGTTGTTATTATATATTTACTTGCTTTTATCTGTAGTCCATCTTGCTCCTGTTTTATGCTGTTGTTATATATTATATACTTATTTATTTACTAGTTATAGTGTTTTTATTTATATACTGGTGCTTAATTGTTATATTGTATTTTACTGCTTATGGTTTTATTTTTGTTCAGTTTGCAAACTGCCCAGAGTAGCCATGTAGCTAGATGGAGCAGTAAATAAATAAATAAATAAATAAATAAATAAATAAATAAATAAATAAATCATGCAAATACAGTGTTCTTCATGCATTGGATTCCCATCTGCTTCTCTTGTCATCTAGATCTCCTGCATTCTCCCTTTAAACTCCTCTAAAACATTCCCTAGTGTCTTGGAGCAGATTTCATATACTTGTGGAGGTTGGTAGAGGGAAGAATTTGTTCTACCAGCAATGTCTATTCATTGCTGGCATAAAGCTGGCATAAAGCTATCCCATGTCCTGGCCTAGTCCCTATACAAAATAAAAATGAAATTAATTTTGTTCCTGTGCAGAATCAATTTACAAAGAGCTACAAACCTAGTTTTCATCAAGTGGTAGCCCCTAGAGATTAGCACATATTTAAAAATGAATTGCAAAATTCATTGATTTATATTTGTATGAATCAATAATCCCAATGAATATGAACCAAAGATTTTGTTGTTTGGTTTTGGATGTGTTGATTCATTGGGCTATAAAAGGAACCCCAACACACTCAAAGATTGGGCTTCCCCAACCCAGTTACTAGTTGGCACTTTCCTGGGGGTGCAATTTGTGGGTCAATAACTCAGATGTCTGAAACCCCAATATTCACATTTTGCAGATATTTAGCATTACCAAATTGACTTTCTTTCAGTACATTAGGGATGGGCACAAAATGGAAAAATAATGCTTCATTTCATTTCATGCTCATCCCTGTTTTGTTTGCATTTTGTTTCTTATGAATTTTTTTAAAAAATGCCATACAGAACAAAACAAAATGAAACAAAATGGCTCCCCTGGGTCCTAGAGGCACCAGATATGGTGGCCAGGTCTCTGGAGATCCCTTGGTGCTGACTGGGCCAGATTTAAAGGATCCAGACATTGACAGCTCGTCAGGAGCCCTCAGAAAATGTTCAGGGAGGGCAGTTCTGGTGATTGTGTTGCCCTCCTGAGCATTTTCAGAGGGCTTCTGCTGAGCTGTCAATGGTGGGATCCCTTTAAACCCAGTCCAGTTGGTACCAGGGGGACCCCCAGGTACCAACTGGGCCAGGTTTAAAGCTCAGCAGGAGCTCTCAGAAAATGTCAGGTAGGCAGCGAGAACTGCCTACCCGGCCGTTTTCTGAGGGCTCCTGCTGCTCTGTCAATGGCTGGACCCCTTTAAACCTGGCTCAGTATGCACCATGGGGAATCCCTGGTAACGACTGGGCCAGGTATAAAGGGCTGCAGCCATTGACAGAGTGGCAAGAGCCCTCAGAAAATGGTGGGGAGCACATAACTGCCCTGAGTCCCTACAATTTTTTGAGGGGTCCTGCTGCTCTGTCAATGTCTGGACCCCTTTAAACCTGGCCCAATAAGTACCAGGGGAACCTCATGGTGCTGACTGGACCAGGTTTAAAGGGCTGCAGCCATTGACAGATCGTGCAGAGGGCAGTTCCATCAATCGCTGGAGGACTCCTGCCGAACTATCAATGGCTGGAGCCCTTTAAACCTGCTCTTTCCCATGGTATCGAATGTCCCATGTTTAAAGGGCCCCAGCCATTGACAGATCAGCAGGAGTCCTCAGCAAATGATGGGAAGGGCAGTGTGAACTGCCTACCCAGTAACCCAACCCTTTTCTGAGGGCTCCTGCCAAGCTGTCAATAGCAGGAGGCCTTTAATCCTGGCCCAGTCAGTACCAGAGGATCCTCCTCGTTCTGACTGGGCCAGATTTAAAGGGGTCCAGCCAGTGACAGCTTGGCAGGAGCCGAAAAACAATGGAATGGAATGGTTTGTTTCAATGGGAAAATGACCATTTCTTTTCGTCTATAACAAAATGCTGTTTCCTCGTTCCATTTTGTTTCATTTTGTTATGTAACGAAATGGCAAAACAGCATTTCATTTTTCATTTCCTGCCCATCCCTACAGTACATGTTTTCTGCCCATCAGCTAATTCAAGCTCTCTCCATGACTTCAAGCAAAAATATCTGTTCGAGAGGTGAGGAACTTCTTTGATTTGGGAGACATCCCTACCCTACCCCTAAATTTATGGCAAGGTATGCCATGCTGCCACAGCTGCCCATTATGGTGTGAAAATTAGGTTATGTAACTATATAAAAAGAAGCACTTTTCCTCTCAAAGTTCCATTTTGTTTTTTGAAAATGTGTGAGATCTTGGCACATTTTGCCTCTGGGGAAATCTGCGAGCATGGATTTCCCTTTTAAGGAATATGGCCAACAACTGCATATCTTGTTTACAGGCAACATGCCAGTTTTAAAGAGATGATGCTGATTTCTCCACAGATATATTGTTGGGTTTCATTACCAAAATTGGCAGCAGAACCAGGTGCACGTGCTTGGAGACCCTGGGAAGTTGTAAAAAAGAATGGGTAAGATGTTACAGAAAAGGAAAGTGTTGTCTGCTCTGTCTACATAATATGATACAAGTGCACTCTTTTAACATTGTTACTATTACAACCACAGGTCAGCCATGGTGGGTATTCAAAATTAAAATGCAATGACAAATCAAAATTTTGCAGGGCATGAGTAAAGTGGATAGAGGGACACTCTTTGCCCTCTCACAAAATACCAGAACTAGGGGACATCCACTGAAACTGAGGGTTGGGAGAGTGAGAAGAGACAAAAGAAAATACTTCTTTACCCAGTGTGTTGTTAATCTGTGGAACTCCCTGCCACAGGAGGTGGTGATGGCATCTGGCCTGGATGCCTTCAAAAGGGGACTGGACAGATTCCCAGAGGAAAAGTCCATCATAGGTTACAAACCATCATGGAAATGTGTAATCTCCAGGCTTAAAACCAGGGTAATTTCAAGGCCAGATGCAGGGGAGTGGTATCAGGAAACAGATATCTAGTCTTCTGCACTCCCAGACACATTTGGCGGGGCCACGGTGAGATACAGGAAACTGGATTAGATGGGTCCTTGGTCTGATCCAGCATGGCTCTTCTTATGTTCTTGTATAGCATTTGCAAGCAATATAAAGCAGGATGAAATTCCAGTTCCATACAAATTAACAATAAAGAGCTCAAAATTACATCAAAATTTCTTAATTATGCAATGACATCAGGAACTGTGAACTGTCTCAAGCAAGAAAAGCCCTGAATGAAGAAACCAAAATTAATGAATTTTTCACCTTAGAACCTTACAACTGAAACAGAACCAGCTAGATTAAACCTTCATGGGATTTTCATTCCACATATATGGGCAAGAGTTGCAAGGGTAGACAATTCACTTAAAGAGCCAACCATCATCCTTCACAGCTGCCTGCACTTTCGATCAAGATGCTCTCTGTAACTTCATATTTTGAAAACACTAGGAGCAGATGAGCTTCAGATACATTCCAGCCCTACAGTTCTAAACTGAAGTCTAGTCTCCGGAGGGACCTCTACTGCAGTCTGTGATCAATGGGAAAACAATCAACTTGTTAAAACAAATAGAAAAGGTAAAGTGTAGGGTCTGTGGCCACAGCAAGACTTGTTCCTTGCACCGTCACCTGCCAGTTCTTCTAAACTTTCTGAACTCTGTTTGTTTGGCTAGCGGGTGGTGTTTCATTGATTTCTTTGTGTTTGGCGTTGGTAGGTTAGTGTGCTGTTGACATCCAGGCCTGCATCTATGCGCATCACTGCAGGAGCTGGTTACTCCCCAGTCCACTACATTTTCCTTTTCAAAGATTTTACCCATAAGTAGGAGACAAAGGATGCCTATTTGTTTAAGTGAGGTATTCTTGTACCCCAAGAGGTCCAGCTCATTCTAAATGTAACATAACTGACAGAGAGGATGTGTGTGTGTGGAGGGGGGCTTCACCTGTATGTTGTCTCTGATGTGCTGCCATTTTTTTAAAAAAAGATTCAATTTGCTGGGAAAGATATCCAGTGGTGACAGAGAATTAGGGCCTTTTGCTGCTCCATTAAAGCCAATGGGAGATTTTCCTTTGACTTGAAAGCAAGAGTCAGCTCAGCAGTTTGGTCAATAGGAGGTTCATACCCTTGATAGTATGGAATGATAGAATGCATAGATTGTTTCAGAGTAAAAGGGGGTAGAAAGTGGGCTTCCGAGAACCAACCATCATATCCGATCTAAACCATGCAATACGCAATTGTCATGTGTGTGTGGTGGTGGTGGGAGACAGAGAGAGAAATCTGTATATATGGAAAAAGGAAAAGGATGTGAATTTCCCAGCCTCTCATTCTTGGAGACAAATGGAGGGAATGTTTCTCTCACCATTTTTTTATTTTAACTTTTCTTGTTCTTCTCTCTATTATTAATTTATCTATGTGTTTATTTTGAGAGTTGCCTAGATGCCCTAAGCACATCCAATCTCACCTGATTTTGGAAGCTAAGCAGGATTGGCCCTGGTTAGCAGGGCCGGTACTTCCATTAAGGCGATCTAGGCAGTTGCCTAGGGCACCAAAATAGAGAGAGGGTGCTGGACAGCCTGCCGCCCCCCGCCGCTGGCCACCACCGTCCGTCCCCCCTGCCCACCAGCCGCCCATTGCCATCCATCCATCGCTGCCCGCCGCCGCCCGCCCGCCCCCTGTACCCATCGCCGCCCACCCCCTGTACCCATCGCTGTCCCCCACCATCTGCCCCACCCCTGCCTGCCGCTGCCCCACTGCCCCACCCCATCCACACCACCCCCCCCCACTGCCACCCACCACCGACCCTGCCCCCTGCTCCACCTGCCCACTGGCCGCCCCACCTCCCGTCCCTCACCTAGGGCGCAAAAAAACCTAGCACCGGCCCTGCTGGTTAGTACTTGGATGGGATTCTCCCAGGGAATAGCAGGTGATGTAGGCACCTGGATTAGGAACTGGCAAACCACTCCAGTATTCTTGCCAAGAAAACTTGAGGAGTCAGTCATAACTATAACACAACACACACACATTTTGAGATATATTGAGGAAATTTTTCAGTATTTTACTAAAATTTCATTGCTTTCGTTTTTCAGTATTTTACTAAAATTTCATTGCTTTCGTTTTCCTTGAAAGAAATGCCAATCTGTGCAGGACCATTACCATTATATAGATAAAGAGGAAAAATAACAGTGAGACATTCTCAGAAGATGGGAATTCTGCTAGGTTTGGGGGGGGGGATTTGTGATACTTGGAAATTGATGAAATATGAGTAATTGATGCCTCCTTTACAAACTGAAGCAAAACAAGTTGAGGAGCCATGTAGCCATCACAAAAACCAAATAGAAAAGTGGAACAGGTGATACCTTTAGGCTACTAGAAAAATAACAAAAATGTTGCTAATATTTCAAGGGTGAAACCCTCTTCCACAGAGTTGTACCAATAGGTTATAACATGGCAAAAGATGGATTTGCCAGGAGTTATTTCTTATATGTAAGGTCTTTGGCAAGATGAAAAAAAAGCCAGGCAGTAGACATGGGCACGACCCGAAAAAATGACGTTCCGAGTTTTCGTTTGTCGGAACGGGTCCATTTCGGGTCGTTTCCGTTTGTCATGAAATTTTTCAAAAATTTGTCGTTTCCGTTTGTCGTTTGTCGTTTGTCATTTCCACTGCAATTTAGCACGATTTGACTTCCCAGAGCATAGGGGCGTCCTGCAATCAGGGCCGGCGCTAGGTGTTTTTGCACCCTAGGCGGTGGGCAGAGCGGGGGGCGAGCGGGCGGGCAGCGGGTACGGGCGGGCGAGTGGGCGGGCAGCGGCACGGGCTGCAGGCGGGTCGCGGCGCAGGCGGACAGGCGAGTGGGCAGTTAGGATATCACTTAGGATAGAGGTTCTGTTCTTGGCTTGAACCCCAAATGTGTGTGTGTGCAAGCAAATTGAAGTTGGGAAAATAGAAAATAAATGGTAGTATATAATATATTTTTAAAATAAATCTACACTTCCCACTCCCAGTCGAACCTCCGCCTTTATCCAATATCAGAAAATAAATCCTCACAAACTGCCAGAGAAGAAATAAAGAATAAACTGCTATTCCCTTCAGCAAACAAAGCTGCAGGGAATCAAAGAAATTATTTTCTAAATTCAGTTCCCTCCCTGCCTGCCTAACTTAAATCCTAAAGCCTCCAGCCTCCCTCCTCAATCTCGATTGGATCACACCAGCACCAGCAGCCAGCCCTCCTCCCTCAACCACATCCATACACCCGACTGCGATTTCTGGAAGGTGCCTCGGCTTTTTATGCCCTCCGAGACATCCAGAAGTGTCAGTCAAAAACCTGGCAATGCCATTGGTGGAATGGTTCAAACAATTTGCATGGTCCCATCCCATGCCTAGTCCAAATGGGCAGGTCTAAAAAAAGTTAAAAATAAAATAAAATAAAATAAAATAAATACGACGTTTTATTGCTATAAAAAACCCACTGCTGCTACTATTAAAATTCAGGCATTTAAAATAAATAAATTTCACATGTTTCTGTGGTGATTTGGTGTGTTTTTTGACCACGATTTCAAAAGAAAAACTGTGGTCGCCATTTTGGATCCCCCCCACCGCATGGCATGGCGAGACGACGAGGATGACCCCCCCCCCAGCCTGGTGCAAGCACCCCAGGACAGGAGAAGAGGGGGGAAAGCCCGGGGACCCCCCAGAAACCACCCCTCTGGTAGGTGGCAAAGCCTCAGGCAGGCATATTTTCACCTGCTTTTTTGGCCAGGAGTCGGGTTTTTTAAAAAAAACTTTTAAAAACTTTTTCTGTGCTTCGCATTGCACGATCGCCACGATGCCTCAAACGGAAACGAAAAACTCAACCAGATTTTTCTTTTTCTTTTTCTCCAATTTAAGAGCAGAAATGAAAGAGGGCTTTTCGAATGTGGATATTAAACTAGAAGCCTTTGGTGGACGTTTACAAGCCTTGGAAGATAACATGAACGTAACCGACTTCCGCCTAGAAGAAATTGAAGCCACAATGGAATCCACAAGCAGACTGGCCCTCACGCAGGAAATCGAAGCCTCCTCCAAAATTTTAAGGATCCAAAACCTCATTGCTGATAAAGATGAAAACCTCTATACTATAGTTGGAGAAAGCCTGGCCACTTTACTTGAGGCACCCGTTGAAGAATTCCTTCGTGAGGTGGACGTGATCTACCGTCAACCTACAGCTTATACCAGAAGAAACAAACTACCTCCGGAGGTAATAGTCAAACTAGTCAGAAGATACACCCGAGATTGCATCCTCAAGGTTATCCGAGACAAAGAGGTGGAAATTAATAAATCCAAAGTGACAATATTGAAAGACGTCCCCTGGGATATCCGTCAACTGCGAAAAGAATATTCATTTCTTACTAAACTTCTGCTCAAGCATGACATAAGATACAAATGGCTCTACCCCCAAGGTCTCTCTTTCCAATGGGAAGGGAAATTACAGAAAATTGAATCACACCAGAAAGCTAAAAACTTTGCAAAAAAAACGCACAGAAGTTGGGCTACTCTACCTCCTCCTCTTCACCATCTTCCTCTGAAGGCGAGGATACGAGCGATACTCAAACCACCACCAAAGATGACAGACGAGAAAATCAGACCCCCAAACAAGCGATCTCAAAGCAGGACCAAGATTCTCATGGTGCCAGGTCGAAACATTATCTCAGGCCGAAATCGGGGAAAAAGAAATATCATTGGAAGTAAAATAAAATGGCCCAGAAAATCCTAACATGGAATATTAATGGATTGAACACCCCACAGAAGCGTCGGAAGACCTTCAACCTCCTCCAAAAACAACAATGTTCAATCATCTGTTTACAGGAAACCCATATTTTGAGAAAGCATGAACAATATTTAATCCAAAATAAATTGGGGAATTTATTCTCCACATCAAACAAAGTAAAGAAGCAAAATGGTGTGGCACTATACATTAAACCAGAGCTTTTCCCAACCCTTCTGGAAAAAGATGAAGCAGGCAGATGGATCCTTGTTAAAGCAAATATTCAAACCTTAATCGAAGAATTGGCCAAGAAACTGCTGCAATACGAAAACCATCAGTTAATAATATTGGGAGATTTCAATGCTGTACATACTCCATCTGTAGATAGGAAAACATCCAAAAGGAAAAATCCATGACTTCATCTTCCATACTGCCTAAATCATTTCTGGACATGTCCAACATTTTAGAACTTCAAGATATTTGGAGAAGGAAAAATCCACTAAAAGATGGTTTCACCTTCCATTCAAGACAATATGCCTCTTTCTCCCGTATAGATATGTGCTGGGCTACACCCGATCTTCTCTTAAATACAAGGGATATAGAAACTCTGCCCCGAACAATATCTGATCACAATGCCATCTTATGGACACTGAAATCTTCGGGTAAGCCCAGACACTGGAAAATTAACTCAACCTTGTGGACGGATAAAGAATTTATCTTAGAGGCAGCCAAAGACTTGAACCTATATTTTGAAATGAACCTGAACAAGGGTACACCACTGAAAACTGTGTGGGATGCCTCTAAGCCTTATTTTAGAGGTTTTGTCATTCAATACATGGCAAGACGGAACAAAGAGAGGAAAAAGCAATTTGAATCAATTCTCAATACGATGAAAAAGCTTGAAATGGATCTAATTCATGATCCCCGCAATGAGCAACTGGACAAAGACTTGGCTTCTTGTAGGCATGAACTAAATCTGATTCTGACGGCAGATATAGCTCACAAAATCAAGTTGGCCAAACTGAATTTTGTGGAAAATGCAAACAAACCAGGCAGATGGTTAGCCTACAGGTTAAAAAAGGTACAATCTCAAAAACTCATACCATCACTCAAAGATAAAACTGGGGAAAATCAGACAGCGCACAAACAAATTCAAAAAATTATAGAGGCATACTACCAGAACCTATTCAAGCCGGAGACGATCGACCAAGATGCCATCCTTCATTATCTTGAACAAGCCAATTTCCCAAAACTTACCGAAGAACAGAGAGCCCAGACGAACGCTCCTATCACAATGATGGAAATAACAGAGGCTATCAATCACCAAAAAATAAACAGGGCTCCTGGTCCTGATTCAATACCGGCTCAATTCTACAAAAAATTCTCGGAGATAGTCTCTGGAAATATGAAAAATCTTTTTACATCCATTTTAGAAGGCGAAGATATACCAGACTCTTGGAAATTATCACATACGACACTGATTCCTAAAGAAGGGAAACCAAAAGACTTGATACAGAATTACAGGCCAATCGCCCTTCTAAATGTGGATTATAAAATCTTTGCAACTATTTTGGCTAATAGATGGCGGTCGATCTTACTCCCTTTGATATCGCATGATCAGTCTGGCTTTCTTCCGAAAAGGCATCTACAATCTAACATTAGAACTTTCCTCAATGTGTTGGAATACTACGAATCTCACCCCGAGAAGCAAGTAGCTTTCGCTTTCATTGATGCTGAGAAAGCTTTTGATAAAATATCTTGGACTCTACTTAAAACTCAGTTAGATTATCTACAATGTGGCCATAGAATGCTGTGAGCAGTTGAACAAATTTATTCCACCCAAAATACCAGGATTATAGTCAATGGCCACCTCACAGACACAGTCAATATATACAAAGGTACCAGGCAAGGATGCCCCCTCTCTCCTCTCTTGTTTATATTAACTCTGGAGGTACTCCTTCATGTTATAAGAAAAACCCCTGGTATTCAAGGCCTACAGAGTAAAGGAGAAGTTTACAAGGTACAAGCTTTTGCAGATGACTTGTTGGTAATTATGGAGAACCCCCAGACCTCCTCTTTAGAACTCTTGAAGACTTTGGAGGTATACTCTAAAATTTCTGGACTAAAGGTAAACAGAGAAAAAACATTGTTGCTTACCAAAAATATGACCTCATCTATGATTGAAAAACTGGTAAATCAATCGGGTTTCCAACATGCCAGTAAGGTAAAATATCTGGGTATTACTGTATCTAACCGCTGTAACTCTTTACTTAAAGATAATTATGTTAATGTTATAAAAACAATCAAAGCCAACCTCGAAACCTGGCCAAGACTCCAATTATCCTTAATGGGCAGAATTGCTGCAGTTAAAATGAATGTTCTACCCAAACTGCTTTTCTTATTTCAATCCTTGCCTATACTACCAAATTTTAAGATCATTACAGATTTGGAAAAAAGTATACGTATATTCATATGGCAAAAGAAAAAAGCAAGGATTAAAAATGTCTATCTACAGGACAGAACCAAAACTGGTGGCTTTGCCCTCCCTAATTTAGTATTATATTATAAGGCTGCTGCCATGACCTGGATTAAAGATTGGATTTTGATGACAAACAAAAGAATTTTGCAGCTTGAGAGTTATGACCTAGATAAGGGCTGGCATTATTATTTGTGGTACAAAGGTAACTTACCTACTCTCTTCAAAAAACATTGGATAAGGAACGCCCTAGTTAGAATATGGTTATCGATTAAAAAACAATTTTACCCTAAAGCACCACTGTGGCTATCTCCGCTAGGAGCGATTTATAGTCCCCATATAAGTGAAACCTCGAATGCAACTTATAGACACCTTCTGAACGATGACCTCTCATTGAAATCATTGGGGAAATTAGTATCAGAAGGATATAACTTAGACTGGTGGAAGTATCAACAAATACATTCACACTTCAAAGACCTCACCAAAGAGGGGGGATTCACGCCTACTGATACTCCACTTGATAAAATACTTTCCTCTGGTGACTCTAAACTGCTTAGTAAATTTTACACTATATTGTTAAATGAAAAAATGATTGATACACTGGTCAAAGACAATATGATAAGATGGGCAGAAAACTTTGGTTATTCTATTCATCTAAACAAATGGGACTCTCTGGGGAATACAGTTAAAAATTTTAAATCTATTTCCTTTAAGGAAAACTGTTATAAGATGTTCTATAGATGGCATCTCGCACCACACCGACTATCCAAGATGTATAATTGCTCACCCAAATGTTGGAAATGTAAATATGACTCTGGTACTTTTTATCATATGTGGTGGACATGTAAAGAGGCAAAGGCATATTGGAAAATGGTAAAACTATTTCTAGAAAGATGTCTGAAAATTAAGATAGAGCTTAGACCAGAACTTTTTTTATTAAATATAGTAAATATAAATATTTCATATGATCAGAGATATGTACTTCACCATGTAATTGTTGCTGCAAGGATATTGTATGCGAAATTTTGGAAACAACCAAACGTGCCAACAGAGAAGAATTTTCACGAAAAGATAAGAGAATGCATCGAAATCGATAGACTCTCCGGCTATTTAAAAGGAGACTACGATGAGATCTCTCGGAAAAGATGGCAAGAAGTAACAAACTTATTAGTAATGTGATAATATTTGGCAATTTATCAATATGTTATACTACTTTCTTTTTACTTTGCTTGACATATTCAATGTAAATTTTAAACTCTATCCCTCCCCTTTTTTCCCTTTTCCTTTTCCCTATACCCCCTCCCTTTCCCCCCTTAAAAAACCCAATAAAATTATAAATACAAAAAAAAAAAAGATTTTTCTTTTTTCGGTTCGAGTTTGAGTTCTGACGGCTTAATTATCGTTACCGTTTCAGTTACATAACGGAAACTAAAACCGAAAACGGAAACAACAGGCAGTTTCTTAGTTGAGGCTCGGAGCTTGGATGTTGTAGGCTGCATCTGAATTGAAGGAAGGGAGGTGTTTTTATTGCCCCCGTCCTTCCAAAGACACATCACAGCTCACGTACACACATTCACACCTCTCTTCAATGTGGCTCATCGAGGCTAATGGCCCCTACCTTGCCAGCATTTCATTTGAGGATTGTACCATATAATAGTGCTTCCAAAATAAAATAGCTCTCATAGTGAATACCTGTCAGGAGCGTATCTCCCAGAGGTCATCAGAGGCCAGACCCACTAGGATGTCGCAGGCGCACTCACTCCGGGCGCCCACTCCTAGGGAGGCGCGGAGGTCGGCCACGCGCAACCATGCCTTCTCTGTTGTGGGCCCCTCTCTTTGGAACCACCTTCCGAGTGAACTGCACCTTGCATTGTCCCTGCCTGCCTTCTGAAACGCATTGAAAACCTTGCTATTCAGGGAGGCATATGGCGACCTAATTTAATTTAATTTAATTTAATTTAATTTAATTTAATTTAATTTAATTTAATTTAGTTTTTTTCTTTTTGTTGTTGTTGTTGTTTGCTTACCACCCATTGATCCATCTTGTTCTATCATTTTTATGTGTTTTTATCATGTACACCACCCAGAGTTCCATATTGGAAGATGGGTGGTACAGAAATGAAACAAATAAATAATAAATTTCACTCAGTGATTTCCTTTTTCTTGGCTGCCTGGACTTTGGATGTCTTTTTATTTTTCAGAGGTGCTGTGCATGCCCACAAGAATCTAAGCATAGGACAGGAAGCAACATGTGCTGCTTATATATTGCCCATTGTGCTTAAAACACTTGTTAGGTGGTTTACAAGTAGAGATGGGCACGAAATGAACTTTTGGTTCGTTTCTTCATTCATTATTCACTTTATTATGTAACAAAACAAATAATGAACTGTCCCCTCTAAGAGAAACGAAACAAAATGAAATGGAAATTTCCATTTTGTTTTGTTTCATTTTGTTTGCCAGTGTCTCCTACCTGCTGCTGCTGCTGGGTCTTCCTGGTCTGGTCAGCCCTCCTGGCTGCAAGGTAATAACAAAAATGACCTGGCGCGCGGGCACAGTACTGGCCCACGAGCACTGGACCCGATCCGCAGGTCGCCAAACCAGCCCATGGGTCACCAAACCAGCCCACAAGCCAGCAAAAGTAACAGCAACAACAACAACAACAACAACAACAACAACAACAACAACAACAACAACAACAACAACAACAACACGTTCTGGCACATGGCCCCCGTACTGGCCCATGAGCACTGGACCCAACCTGTGGGTCACTGAACCAGCCCGCGGGCCAGCAAAAGTTTTTTTAAAAGCCGACCAACCCACACTACAGCTGGTAGGTGGGCCACATGGTCTGCACAAAATAAAATTAAAAATACAATACAATACAATACAATACAATACAATACAATACAATACAATACAATACAATACAATACAATACAATACAATACAAATAATCTGGCAGGATTAAAAAAATAAAAATAAAAACCCACCCATGTGGTTCAGAAAAGAAAAAAGAAAAAAACAAACCCAAACTAAAATGAATTATGAAATGATTTTTTTCTAAAAATTCGTTTCATAATTAACAAACCGAACCGGACTGGAAAATGAACCGAACCGAAATGAACTGCCAGTTTTTTTGTGCCCATCTCTATATACAAGTTATTTATGCAAGAAACACTTTCCCCCCTTCCCTCAACAAGGAAGCTGGGTACTCATTTTGAGAACCTCAGAAGAATGGAAGTCTTAGTCAACCTTGAGTCAGCTACATGAACCCAGACTCAAACTCAGGATGTAAGCAGAGTCTTGACTACAGTACTGCAGTACACCAAGAGATAACATATATTTTATCAAAGTACTGTACAGAGAACTGGTGCAGGGCAGCCCAAGATGCTCTACCACTGCCATCATGAACAGTGTGCATTAGGGTGTGTGAAATGAACCAATTTTTTAAAAAAGGTAAATAAGTCAGCAGATACATAGGCCTGGATTTATCCCTATTCAGCCTATCTCAGCCCACCTCCAGTCATTAATTACATGGGAATCCACCAAGTGAACAGTCTTAACATTTGATTTCAGGCTGTTCATTCTCTTATTCTCATATACTGTAACTTTAAAGCTTCCTTCTCCCTACTGAACAGAATGATTCCCCCCCCAAACTAATGGTCCAAAATAAAGATGAAAGTTAAAGAATTGCACCATAGTGCTCAATCTTACATTTTCCACTAGCAAAGACAACATTAGATGCATACCTTTTGGCTTTATCTTGGATACCAGTGAACAAATTTTGAACAAATCTAAATGCCACACTAAAAACTGTCATTTTAACAGAACTTAGACAGGAATATTCATAGACACAGAGAGAGAGGGGGGGGGGGGAGGGAGGGAGGGAGGGAGCTATTTTAAATTATCTCCTGAGACATATTTAAAACTAATACTTAAAAAAATGAGAAATTTTTTAAAAGATTAGGGATGTCAAAATATCACTTGAAAAAGCAATTTTGATTTCAATTCAAAATGTTCATTTATTTTGACATATTTGAATGAAGGCTCTTCATAAGTTATTTCATACAGTATGTATGTTCTCTTGCCCCTCCCAACATTTTGATTCTTCATCCTGCATGGAAATGGACTGAAACTTTAAAATGCTGGCAAATTCTAGAGATATGAAGATGCTCTCAGTTCCACTTGTCCCCCTCACTGGTCTATGACGTTTTTCATATGCACTTTTTGTACACATTGATTAAATAATAGGGCACTCCAATGATAAAATTTAAGACAAAATGCACAACTTGAGGTGATATGTCTACATTTAGTCTCTGTGGTCTTGTGTGTATTAATAAACTTTAAGGTAAAGTATGGCGAGGGTGTGCATACTTAATCTTCTGGATATGTTGTTGTTCAGTCGTTCAGTCGTGTCCAACTCTTCGTGACCCCATGGACAAGAGCTCGCCAGGCCTTCCTATCCTCCACTGCCTCCCAGAGTCAAATCCATATTGGTTGCATCGATGACACCGTCCAACCATCTCATTCTCTGCCGTCCCCTTTTCCTTTTGCCTTCAATCTTTCCCAACATCAGAGACTTTCCCAAGGAGTCCTCTCTCCTCATGAGGTGGCCAAAGTACTGGAGCCTCAGCTTCAAAATCTGTCCTTCCAGTGAACATTCGGGGTTGATTTCTTTCAGGATGGATAGGTTTGATCTCCTTGCAGTCCAGGGGACTCTCAAGGCTCTCCTCTAGCACCACAGCTCAAAAGCATCAATTCTGCGGCGATTAGCCTTCTTTATAGTCCCGCTTTCACTGCCATACATCACTACTGGAAAAACCATAGCTTTGACTATCCTAACCTTTTGATGTCTCTGCTCTTTAGGATGCTATCTAGGTTTGCCATTGCTTTCCTCCCAAGAAGCAGGCGTCTTTTAATTTCGTTGCTGCAGTCGCCATCTGCAGTGATCAAGGAGCCCAAGAAAATAAACTCTGTCATTGCCTCCATTTCTTCCCCTTCTATTTGCAAGGAGGTGATGGGACTGGTGGCCATGATCTTAGTTTTTTTGATGTTGAGCTTCAGCCCATTTTTTTCACTCTCCTCTTTCACCCCCATTAAGAGGTCCTTTAATTCCTCCTCACTGTCTGCTATCAGAGTAGTATCATCTGCGTATCTGAGGTTGGATATGAGCATTTCACTATTACATTCTTGGGTTTTTCAATTTTCAAACAGTGTTCCAGCACTTTTATAACTATCATAAAAATACAGTAACAGTCTCTCCCACTACAATAATGAACAGTGTGGATTGGGTGTGTGTGAAATGAACCAAATTAATATTTAGGGAAATAATTCAGTAGATACTTAGATCTGGATTTAGCCCTATTCAGCCTAACCCAGCCCACCTCCAGCCATTACATGGGAATCCACTAAGTGAACAGTCTGAACCTGTTTTCTAATTTCCTTGCCTTTATTTTAATCACATTGTACACCACCCAGAGTGGCCCTTGGGCCAGATGGTTTTTGTGGTATAGAAATTGAATGAATGAATGAATGAATCAATAAGTAAGTAAGTAAGTAAGTAAGTAAGTAAGTAAGTAAGTAAGTAAGTAAGTAAGTAAGTAAGTAAGTAAGTAAGTAAGTAAGTAAGTAAGTAAAGAAATCAACCCCGAATGTTCACTGGAAGGACAGATTTTGAAGCTGAGGCTCCAGTACTTTGGCCACCTCATGAGGAGAGAGGAGTCCTTGGAAAAGTCCTTGATGTTGGGAAAGATTGAAGGCAAAAGGAAAAGAGGACGGCAGAGAATGAGATGGTTGGACGATGTCATCGATGCAACCAATATGGATTTGACCAAACTCTGGGAGGCAGTGGAAGACAGGAAGGCCTGGTGAGCAATGGTCCATGGGGTCACGAAGAGTTGGACACGACTGAACGACTGAACAACAAATAATAATAATAATACCTTTATTGTCAATGTACAACATGTGCACAATGAAATTAGCTGAGTAAGTAAGTAAGTAAGTAAGTAAGTAAGTAAGTAAGTAAGTAAATTTGATTTGATTTGTACTTTCTCACATTATCATATACAATAGTGCCTTATAACACGAATTTAATTCATTCTATAAGTCAATTCATCTTATGAAAAATTCATCTTATGAGGCACGGTTTCCCATAGGAATGGAGCATTCACGGTGGGACATTTTAAAATGGATCTCTTCCCAGCCTGTGCTGCTTAGAAGGCAAGCGGCCACTTCCCTTCCAAGCAGCATGGGCTGGGCGAAGATCCATGGGTCTTCTCCCAGTCCCAGAGGATTTCAAGTCAAGTGGCAGTGGCAGATCGCCAGCACCGCTTGCCTTCCAACTCTCCCAGGCAGGGAGAACATCCATTTTAGAATGTCCCACCATGAGTGCTCTGGCCCCAGCCAAAACACTTGTGGCGAGACATTTTAAAATGGATCTTTGCCCAGGCTGTGCTGCTTGGAAGCTACATGGGCTGGACAAAGATGCATGGGACCCTGTTTTGCCCATGAATTTGGTAGGCAAAGCAGGGACCCAGTAATCCTCACCTAGCCTGGGCTGTTTCCTTGCAAACAGCACAGGCTGGGCGAGGTTCCATGGTACCTCATAAGACAAATGTAGACCAGAATGAAAAATTTGTGTTATGGATATTTCCTATCCCTGGAAATTACATTCATCTTATGAATTTTTCGTCCTAAGGGGCATTCGTCTTACGAAGTATTACTGTACTCCGTCCTGTCCATCACAGTAAAGAAAGCAAGCCTCTTGACTTCCAAGGAGGGAGTTCCTTCCACTTAGCAGTGAATCATCTACTCCATACCTGGAGTTAGGAATGATGGGTATAATGCCTGAGAAGCCCAAGGTGATGTCACAGGGAAAAACTCCAAAGTTGCCTCAAGAGAAGAATGTGTTTGTCATAGTCAGAGAAAGTGCATGGAAGGAACACAGTACAATCACTCTTGTTTTCATGTTCTTTATTAGAAGGACAGCAACTCAATGATGCATTTTTGGTGCATGAATGCCTTATTGTATCAAGGGAATACTAAAAATATGAGCCAACCCCGATTTTTATCTTTGCCTGTGAAAATAATCAGTAGAGATGGGCATGAAACGAACAATTTTTTGTTTCCATTTTCGTTTTTTCATTTCATTACGCAATGAAACAACAAATGAATTTTGTCTCCAAAATGAAACGAAACGAACAGAAACACCAGAAATTTTGTCGTGCATTTTGTTTTAGTTACTGCAATACTGTGAACTGCTTTAAATGCTTTAAAATTATAAAAAAAATTGAAATAAATGGTAACAAAACAGTAACAAATGAACAAAAACGAAAATGATTTTTTGTGAAAATTCGTGAAAAATGGAAACAAACTGAAACAGACCCCCCAAATGACAAACGACAAACAAAATGTCATTTTTTCAATTCGTGCCCATCTCTAATAATTGGCATATGTTTTGGGGGCACAAGGCTGGCTTCTTCAGATTTGCGCCCATGTGCACATGAGCCAGTAGTTTGGAATGCAAGGCACTGAGGTAGCAGAGAACCACTGTGCCACTGGTATATCTGATAACTTCAACAAGATATCTACCCAGAGACTCTGGATTTGCTTCACTCCAGGGGTGTCATACTTTTTGCAAGGAGGGCCAGATTTGGTGAGGTGAAAATGTGCAGGGGCCAAACATTCAGGGAGGATGCTGCAGCACCAGAGCTGGAGTGGGTAGGCTGGGCAGATGGCTGGGGGGATGGACAGAGGCAGGGAGGGCAGGCAAACCATAAAACTGCAAGCTAACACCTTCATCTAGCATGGGAAGGGGCCAGCTGGTGGGGATGTGTGACAGGCTGAGCTGGTGGGGAGAAGAAGCCATGGGCCACTCAGAATTTGAAAATGGGCTGCATTTGGCCCCTGGGCCTGACTTTGGTCATGCCTGCTTTAGTCCCTCAATGCAAAGCTATACACAGGTTGAGCAGGGCTGGTCTCAATCATTTTAACATTCTTCTGAAGACCCACTGGCTCTTTCTTGGCTCATTAACCATCCCCTAACGTTTTGCAAAAGGAGCAAGCTACAAATCTCTGTGTTCTTTATCTTTTTTTTAAACCCTTCCTTTTATTTCTGGCAAAAAAAAAAAAGATAGAAAAGATCTTCACCAGACAGCAGCCACTGGTAAAAGAAGCAGCAACACTCATTTTATGTGTCTTTCTAAACAATCTTCTGACCTGGAAAAACATATCTTTGTAGGATGAGGTGTCAGCTCTTTCAGGTCCCACAAAGCAACTTTTCAACTTCCCTTCATCAGAGAAGCAATGAAATAAAAAGCCAGCACAGTGAGTTCATGCTTCCAACAAGATTTGTGTTGTTGGGAACATACAAGCAGTGCTTCCCTTCCTCTCATCCTACTTCTAAAAAGCAAAATGGGAAACCACCTTTGATGTGTTTCAAGATCTGTTTTTTATTTTCCCCCTTCATAGCACTACTAAAAGGCATTATTATATTATCTTATTTGTGACCCTTCCATTTCCCCCTCCCATGTTCTTTGCAATAACAAGGCTATAAAACATGCTCGTGGCTAAATCTCTCTCTCTTTCTCTCTCTCTCTCTCCCTCCCTCCCTCCTTCCCCCTTCCCTCTAGGTATTAGTATCTGTTTTTCATTTATTCACATAGAAGTGTTTTTATTTGTTTTGTTTTGAAAAGACACAGATTAAATCAACAATGGCCAGAATCCTATTACTCTTTTCAGCATGCACAGTGCCCACATTGCACAAGTAGCTGCCAAAATATACCCAAGTGCACAAGGGGCTATTCACAAATTTGGGATTCTTTTTCCCAAACAAGCCATGACTTGGTTTATTGGTTTGTTTGGAGATGTTTTAGATAATTGCTCCTGTTCCATCCTTGCCACTGCTTTTCCTGCCACTGCTTCCTCGTCATCATCCTCCAATGCCCCTGCCACCATCTTGTGAAGCAGCCTCCTCTAGCAGGGCAGCTGCTTCTGGTCATTGTATGCCTCTCACACAGCCCACCTCTCTATCTATCTATCTATCTATCTATCTATCTATCTATCTATCTATCTATCTATCTATCTATCTATCTATCTATCTATCTTCTATCTTTCTTTTTCTTTCTTTCTTTCTTTCTTTCTTTCTTTCTTTCTTTCTTTCTTTCTTGCAACCAGCTGGCCTACCTCTAAAAAGAAAAGAAGAGAAAGCAGCCCAGCTGCCTCAGCTGAGAGGCAGGCTCAGCTGAGCTGTTTTTTTTTTTAATATAAAGCCACTGGGCTGTCTAAAAAATAATATTTCTATTTTATTTTATTTTAGAAGCAGACTGGCCAGCTCACTCCCAGCTGCCTCTCAAGAAGGTAGAGGAGGAGGTAGTGTCACTTAAAGGAAGATACTTTATTTATATTATTTTTTAAACTTATTGACCACCCAATTTTCCCATGGAAACTCTGGGCGGTGTACAGCATGTTACAAAAAACAGCAACTACCCAGAACTACAGCCCCAAAACATACCCAATCATAGTACAAACACAGAAAAAATGATAAAATGCAAATAAATATAATAATGCTAATATAAAATACTAAAAATAGTAACTAGAGTTGGGCACAACCAGAACATTTTTTTTTCGAGTTGTCATTTTTCGGGATGGGTCCGTTTCAGCTCGTTTCCGTTTTTTGCGAAATTTTTTAAAAATTTGTCATTTCATCATGTCGTTTGTCGTTACCGTCGCCACGATTTCACGCCATTTGACGTCCCAGCGAGTGGCGTCTCGCCGGCGCTAGGTGTTTTTGCACCCTAGGTGGCGGGCGGGGGGGCGGGGGGGCATGGGCGGGCGGCGGCAGTGGCAGGGGGGAGGGGCGGGCACGC
The DNA here is from genome assembly GCA_029282475.1 of Phrynocephalus forsythii. Lineage (NCBI taxonomy): Eukaryota > Metazoa > Chordata > Lepidosauria > Squamata > Agamidae > Phrynocephalus > Phrynocephalus forsythii. The sequence continues at coordinate 99,238,059 of JAPFRF010000005.1, forward strand.
AGGCGTGTGGGCGGCGGGTGCGGGTCCCGCAATGACCCAGAGCAGGCAGAAAACACTTTAAACTGACTTGCTGCACAAGACTGCATCGAATAAAGCAATTGCAATTTTTGCAAACAAAGTGGGCAGTGCACCCACAGCAGAGCTGCAGGCAGGGTATTTGCCACCAAGCAAATGAAATTTTTAAAAGAAATCCACACCTCCCCTCCCACTCAAACCTCTCCCCCCCCTTTGAAGCACTATCAGAAAAGAAATCCTAACAAACTGCAGGAGAATAAAAAAAGAATAAACTGTGTTGCTATTCCCCACAACAGACAGAGAATGAAAGAAATTATTATTATTTCCTAAAAATTCAATTGAATCAATTCCCTCCCTGCCTGCCTAACTGAAATCTAAAGGCTCTGTGAAATCGAAACTAGTCTAGCACAGCAGCCAGCCAGCTACACACAGCCCTCTCCCACCCACATCCGTGCCCGGACTGTGACTCTTCTGGGAGTGCCTCGGCTTTTTATGCCCTCTTGCACATCCAGAAGTGTCAGTCAAAACCTGGCCATGCGATTGGTAGAATGGGTCCAAAAATTTGCATGGTCCCATCCCATGGCCACCCCATCATTGCGCAGGTATAAAAAAAATAAAAATAAAATAAAATCAGTGCGACCTTTTACTGCTATAAAAAAACCCACTGCTGCTACTGTAAAAATTCAAGCATTTAAAATAGCTAATTTTCGCATGTTTCTGTGGTGCTTTGGTGGTTTTTTGGACCACGATTTCAAAAAAAATATTGTGGATGCCATTTTGGATCCCCCCGCACCGCATGGCAAATGGAGACGCTGAGGATGCCCCCTCCCAGCCCTGTACCAGCAGCCCAGGACAGGAGGGGGGAGGCTGGGGACCCCCCCCAGAAACCACCCCTCTGGTAGGTGCCCTCAGGCAGGCATATTTTCGCCTGCTTTTTTGGCCGGGAATCGGGGGTTTTTTTAAAAACTTTTTTTCTGTGCCACTTGGCATCACGAGATCGCCGCGCGATGCCAGGAAAGACAACGACAAATCAGACCCAATTTTTCTTTTTTCGATTCAATTTCGAGTTCTAACAGCTTAATTGCCATTACCGTTTCCGTTACGTAACGGAAACGATATCCAAAAATGGAAACGACAATTTTGCCAAGTCGTGCCCATGTCTAATAGTAACAATAATATGGACAGTAGCACCACAAAGAACCATAACAGGTCAGATCCGGCAAGAAAAGCTGGTGCTAGCTTAGGCAATGGAGGCAGTGGGAAGAGGATTGGGGCAGGCTGTGGGAGTAGGGGAAAATGTTCATTGGTTTGAGAAAGTTTTGGTTCTCCAGTTTGGGCAAACCTGAACCAACACACACTAATGAGCCAATGGTTTTCAACAAACTTCCTAATTTGTTTTTAGGTTCATGTCCATCTCGACTCTCTGCCCTTGGGTGGATGACCCAATAGTACCACGATGAAGGGCTACAGAACTACAACATGGAAACATTTAAAAATTCAGACTGTAATTAATCTGGAAACGAGTTGCACCAGAGCATCATATTCTATCAGAAAAACATCACTTTTGGGCATAGAGCTGGTATTACTTCAGCCTTTAATTCCAAAGTCTTGGAAGGGATTTTTTGTTTGTTTGTTTATCTGACCTCAGTGAGAACCTTAGAGTGACCTAGTTAGAAGCTCTGTTTCAGGTATTTTCAGCAGAGAAACATGCACAGTGCCACACCAATGAACCTACAAATATCTCAACTCATATCTTTATATAGAAGTGTGTCTAATTAATTCAAGTCATTTAGCAAAGAGGCTTGTTTTTCTAGCTTAGCTCACTAGCCTTTTGGTAAAAGCAAAGATTTATTTAGTGGCCAGAATGAAAACACATGTGACTGTTTTCTGCCATGACCATCACTACTTACAGTGTTTGTTTGTTATGAGTCTAAGCAATTTTTCTTTTTACTAAAGAGTGGAGAGGTCACAGCCCCATTCAAACTTTGTCTGACCTTTCTGGGATTTAGAACCACAAGCAGTTGCTAACTACATGATTTTCTCATTCTGGTTATGTTGCATTGTCCCACTGGAGTTTACACATCCCTCAGAAATCCCCAAGGACCTCTAAATATTCAACAGTGGATTTGAAGATATGACCAAGATGTTGAATGAAAGCTGTTACTGGAAAACACAGAATATTCCTAGCTGTTGCCTTCCTATTTTTCTCCATAACCACAGTCTAGAGGTATAAATATTTCTTTATTTTCTTCTCAAAGATGAATGCAACAATTTTGTAGACATTTTCTCCGGATTACAAAAGTTTGTATGCCTGTTTCACATTGGCTTTGGTAGGCAAAGTGTTTTTTTCTGGGGAAAAATATTTGTTTTTCAACATAATGTTTTTTACATAAAATATGACAATATTAATGTAAAGTATAATGTGCTTTGCATAAAATACAGACTTCTGCACAAAATACAGTTCTCTTCTGCAAATGTATTATTGTGCAAAATACAACCCCCCCCTCTCTCTCTCTGGTTTGCCAATCTGATAATGGGAAAATGTGTTAGGTTGTTGGTCTGCTTTGGGTTTTTTGCTCCTGTACAAAAATGAACAAGGTTGAACAATTTTTTCTGTTGCCTTTCTCAATGTGTTCATATAATTTTTTTTCATCTAGAGAAAAACTATGAATATTCATTATCTCCCTAGTGCATTCTGTAACAAAATATAAGTTCCATCATCAAGAAAGCTACATCTATCTTGCTAAGAAGGAAATGACTCATAATTGTATGCATGCTTATTTATTTATTTATTTATCCCACTGATCAAGTGGCAGGTCACTACTCTGGGTGGTTTACATTAACTTAATGTAACCAAACTAATAAACATATTGCAGGCAGTAGAACACAAGGACAATCTTTATTATTTTTTCCTGTAAGCAAGTAAATATGCTAGGAATTTGAGTAGCAACTAACTTAAAACTGTGGCCACCATCTATGTTGTTTTGTAAGATCCATCCAGGTAAGCACTAAAAAGAGGCCAGGAAATCATCCACCAGAACTAGGGCCTTCTTGCATTTGTTAACCCCTCATTTAATATAGTTTATATGATTTAACTTCTGTAAAGAATAGGGCATAGCACTAATGGGTTGGTAAATCAAGCCATCAATCATCCTTTGGAAAGAACATACTGGATCAAGTTATACCGGCACTGTTGCTGACACTCAGGGAGAGTTAAAACATAAGAAGAGCCACAGTGGATTGGTATAAATGCCTGTAAAGGCAAGTTTTTTGGGGCTAGATCCATCTTTTGCCACTGGCAGCCTATGTGGCCATTATTGCTCAGAGTACCATTGGCCATATGTGGCCAGTATGTCAGCTAAAGGTGGTCCTGGAGAAGGATGATGCTACAACCATTATCACAATCCTACAGGCATTACTTACTTTTTGGAGCACTCCAGTGTGCTCAGAATTAGATTCGCCATAAGCACTGTCCAAAAGCTGCATTTGGTACAGAATGCCATGATCTGGCTGTTGTGTCTTTGCTGAAACAATTGGACCAGCTGCCTGTTGGTTACCAAATTACTATAAGTGATAAGGGATAACACTGCTCTCTATCTCACTTAGGATAGATGAGTGTATCAATTTGTCTAGGTTTCAAAGTTTTTCAATCTTAATTTTGGCTCATCATGAACATTAGAATTTCTTCTAATCACAAATTCTGAGCTTGTTCAAATGCATGAACATTCACATCAATTTGTGTCATCTTTCTCTGCTCTACATGCAGTTTCTCCTTGACTCATCAGTCAAGTTTACATGCAGTTTCTCCTTGACTTCCACAAGTAACTTCTCTGGCAAAAGAAAAAAAAAAACATGAATATCATTTTCAGTAATATATTTCAGTAAGTGTCCACAAGATATGCAGACCTCTGTAATTTTCAGAGGATAACTTGAGTCTTAGTATCCATATTGGCTTGGCTGTAGGCAATAAGGGATTTCCCAATTGCATTCTCTTTCAACCTTTGTTTCACATAGCACTTTGGCTGGCCCATTGGTCAGAGCATAATATGGGTGGCTGGGAGAAAATGTTAGAAGACAGCATTAGAAAAGGATGCAAATCCTTTTCTTAATTCATGGATAAACATAGAATTACTGGAAGCATCCTGGAAGTTACAACTCAAGTATATAGACATTGATAATCATACGTGTTAAAGTTCTCCATGCCAAGTGGCCAGGCAAACATTTATTTTCATGCTGATCTTCCTGTAATTTCAAATACTCTCCTGTTCACCCATGTCACACTCCACTCATTTATGCACTCACTCATTCATGCCTCCCCTGACAATTCAGAGTAGTTCAAGAATGTCACAGTTCAGACACTTTATTAAGAGTGGGAATTCTCTTCTGCAAATATGAAAACTTTCCCTCCTCTCCAGCTCTGTTTAACTTGTTGAAGGAAATGACTATGGCTCTTTGGTAGAGCATAACGTTTTGCAAGATAACAGTCCTGGCTCTATTATTTACAATTAAGAGATTAGATAGTTGATGGCAGGGCAAGTAATTTGCAAGACAACAGAAACTGACATTAGGAGCCAATAATGTTGAATGAAATGAAGGGTCAGTATGGTATTGTGGCTAAAGTAGTGGAATTGAACTAAAAGGATCCAGAGATTTTACTCCCACCCAAGCCATGTCCCCATCTGTGTGACTAGAGATGGGCATGAATTAAAAAAATGGCATTTCATTTGTCATTTGTCGTTTGGAGGATCCATTTCGGTTCATTTCTGTTTTTTGCGAATTTTTGCAAAAAAATTTGTTTTTGTTTTCGTTCATTTCTTTATTTCAATTTTTTGTGAATTTTTTTAGCATTTAAAGCAGTTCACTGTATGGCCATAACGAAAATGAAACACACGACAAAAATTCCAGTGTTTCTGTTTGTTTTGTTTCATTTTAGAGACAAAATTTGTTTGTCGTTTCATTGCATAACAAAACAAAAAAATGAAAACAGAAATGAAAAATTGTTTGTTTTGTGCCCATCTCTATGTGTGACTATAACACATTCCCTTCTCAGCATATCCTAATTCTGGCTGGGGTCACACTGGCAATTTGAATAAATTTTGTTCAGATTTTTTTTTAAAAGTCAGGTTCAAATCATGTGCTATTTAAACCAGTGGCAGGATTCACATGCACTGAATGGAAACCGGAGTTATTTCTGGTGATTTAAACTCATTTGGGCATCTATACTGCTGAAATTAACTCACTTGAATCCATTTTCAGAAACAAAAACTGTTTTAAAAAGTCTCTGTAGGTCAGTCAGGAAAAAAATCCACTTTCAATTCATATCAATTGATTTCACATTTGCATCGTGCGAATGATAAAATTTAAATTGGTTTAAATGATGCTTAAATTTGGTTTTTATTTCCAGTGTTTGTTGTGAGGAAAAAAGAAAGTAGGAAAGCACTTGTTAATTTCACTTACTTGGAAGTTTTACCTCTGTGACATGAGTATAAATCTTAATATATTGCATTCCCACAGGTGAAAATAAAAACACTCAGAAGTTCCCCCCTCCCTGCTGGATGAGACTTTTGTGTGTGTTGCTCCTTCCTTCCTTCCTTCCTTCCTTCCTTCCTTCCTTCCTTCCTTCCTTCCTTCCTTCTTGTATATAAGTACAAAAATGTTTGAAGAATGTTTCTTGTACAAATGTAAGCTTTCAATAAAATACAAGGTGGTTGTGCAAACTGCATGAATTTTGTGCAAACTTTTTTTAGTGGGATGTTGCAATATGTTGAAATGTGACAGTATTGTGACATTTTTGACATTTTTGCTCTCCTGAATGAATCCCCCCACCTACCCCCTGGAATTATTTTTGGACTGGGATCCGGCCCCCAGTCTGGGTGGTGGTGGAGGTAAAATGCCCTGAGGAATTATTTCCTCTGGTAGGTAAAATGCCAGGACTTCTCTTTATGTGGAGAGTTTTGTTTGCTTTAAAACTCTTATGTGAGATGGTTTCAGCTTTCAGACCTAGGTTATTTTTGTCCAGGTCAGTAGAAGGGCTGGGCTATTGAGCCCCACACATTCCCATCCCTGTAATTTCTCTCTCTCCCCCCCACCCTCCACAAAGGGATGAAGCCAGTGAAATCACCCTGCAGAACCATCTGGTCCTCTGGCTTGAACTATTCAATACTTTCCAAGACAGGAAGTACATTTTCCCCTTGTTTCTACATATATATTTTTCTGTGCTCCTCATGATCATTTACTAAATATATATATATGCTCCATTTATTTAACTTGGTCTGAATCTTGGGACGTTTTCTGCGGCTTCTCCAAGTCTTGCAGGAATTTCACAAATAAATCATTGCTCAGCCCTTGGGACAACAGCAGGAATAACAACAAAAAGAGCTGTGTTAGCCAGAAGGAGTGACTAACTACCTCCAGCAAAAATGGGCAGTGTATGTGTGTGCCTAGTGTTAAATTTACATGGATCTTGATCATGATAAAATGAACATGTTATTTAAAAATATTCTCTTTATTTTCTCCCTAAAGTCAAGTTGATTCAGAATTATGGTAGTCCTTTCCAGGGCTTTCCAGGTAGGAAATAATGTGGTTTACCACTCCGCTCTTCTTGGGGCATGATGGAGCAAGGTTGAAGGCCACACAAATGGACCCTTCTCTTGGAAAGCACAGAGGGGAACTCAATCTCCAACCTCTTTAAATTCACTGAGGTGTCCAGCCAGCACCTGAAGACTAAGTACTCTTCAAGAAATGTTTGCAAGGAGTTTCATGTTCCACACTTTAAGGCAGTGCTTATCAGTCTTTGCACTGCCAAACGTCTATCTAGGCATTAAGAGTTCATGTATTCATCATGAGGAGGAGAAGCAGTCTATCCATGCCTCCCTCCACTTTCATCCCTAGCCTACAAAGAGAGGCCAATCAGACTGAAAAGTAAGAGCTTTGTTATTTTGGGACAATTCACATGAGTCAGGAGTTGGCTGGTCAACAGGTAACAGAGGATCTCAACCTCTCCCTAATCACATCGACGTGTACAAATCAGTCATGACAAACTCCCATTGGAATCAACATCTTTAGTCTGTCACATATTATGGATATGGAACCCCCATGCTCTTTAAATAGAATCATAGCATCTCACCCATCTTGGACTCCTTTTAACAAAACAAATATACAGTAAATTAATCAAGTCACACTTTAAAAAAAAAAATCAGACAGGGAAAACATGTTAATGTGAAAAGGCTATCAGTTAAAGCAGACAGGTAGACCTTCTCAGACAACTCTGTTCATTGTTCTGTTTGATTATGGGGCTTAATGTGCTTGGGGTTTATTAATGTATGTGGGTTTCACTGACAACTGGTTTGAGCTAGGATCTATACTTATACAGTGGTACCTCGACTTACGAGACTAATCCATTCTGAGCCAATGCTCTTAAGTTGGTTATCTCGTAAGTCGGGGATCAATTTGCTATAGGAATGCATTGAAAGTCAATTAATCCATTCCGGATGAACGGATTTTAATGCATTCCTAAGGGAAACCACTTTAGACAACCCGTGGCTCTCCCCCCCATGGGCATGCTGGGGAGAGAAGCAGCGGGTGGTTTAAAAGGTCTTTAGGCACTGAGGCAAGTGGTTGCCTCAGTAGCTAAATACCCTTTAAACCACCCGCTGCTTCTCTACCCCCACCACTGGGAGCTGAGAGAGAAGCGGTGGCTGGTTTAAATGTGGTGCGCTGCTTTTCCTGAGCCCCCCTGGGGGCTCAGGAGAAGCCACATGCCCTTTTTAAAATGCTTTCCAGTCAAATCCCAACACCCCCCACCCACTGATCACAAGACGGGGAATCCCTGATCTTGCTCATAAGCAACTCGGGGGGGAGTGCTGAAGAGCGCTCGTAAATCGGGATTTTCTTAGGTCGAGCATATATATATATGCATGTTAGGGTGGATTCGGGTTTCTTCCCGTGTAGAAATCTGGTTGTTTTGGCGACGTTTCGACGAGGTCTCACTCATCATCTTCAGGCTGGTGTTCTGGCTTCTTTCTTCTTGAAGCAAAGCGTGATCTCAGTTGAAGTCCTTCTATAAATACTGCTGGGGGTGTGGTTTGCTTGCTCTGTTGCTGATTGTAGGTTCCTTTGTTCTTTTGTGATCTGCTGTGTGGCTGAGGCGATCGTTAAGGGATTAACTGCTGGTGGGTTAGATGGCTGTTTAGAGACATCCTGTGTGGGTGAGGTGCTGGATGTGTGTCTATCAGCCTTTTGTTTCTTAACGACTTTGGTGGTGGGCGTTCTGGCAGCATCCTGGGCTTTGGTGGAGTGGGGTCCTGTGTCTTGTGAATTCATTTTGGTCTGGCAATGTTTTTTTGGCGTGTGTGGGTGCTCCATGCTGATGGTGCAGTCGTGGTTTTGTTATTGGATGGTGGTTTCGGTGGCTGGGTTTGTGTTTGGTGTGGATGGAAGGTGGTGGCATCTTGTGTCCTTTTGGACCTGGTGTCAGTCTTTGTGACAGAGGCCCTGTTGACCAGGGCTAGTTTCAGATGTCAGGCAAACCACCAAAGCCAAAATAAAAGCCTCTCCCTTAAGTGAAGAAATCAAGCCAAGCATCATCCCCAGAGAGAAATCATCCAGATGCCCCAAGCTCTACGGCCTCCCCAAGATTCACAAAGAAGGAACACCTCTCAGACCCATAGTCAGCTCCATAGGCTCACCTCTACAAAACCTCGGGAATTTCTTGCCAAACAACTCCAGCCCTATGCAGAATCCATCACTTCATACGCAAAACTCACTTCATAGAAATTATAAAGAAACAAGACCTGGGAGCTTCGATGTTGTTTCGCTCTTCACACAAGTGCCCATTCAAGAAGCCTTGACAGCTATCCACAACAAATACAACCCCCAAGCACATCCTAGATCTGACCAACCACTGCCTAACCAACACATACTTCATCCACAATGGACAAAGATACAAACAGATAGAAGGAGCACCCATGGGATCACCCCTCTCACCGGTCATCGCAAACCTATATATGGAACACTTTGAAACCAACGCGTTACAGATCCGAACATAAATCTGGCTCAGATATGTTGACGACACCTTTGTTATCTGGCCACACGGGAAAGATAAACTGAACAACTTCCTCACACATCTCAACAGCCTACACCCCAAAATACAATTCACTATGGAAATAGAAGCCAACAACCAACTTCCCTTCCTGGACGTCCTAATCTACAAAAACCCGACGGCTCCTTAGGACATACCATCTATGAAAAAAACACATACAAACCGCTACTTAAATGCACAATCACACCACCACCCTGCACAGATCAACTCCGTAGAAAACCCCTCATCTCCAGAACCAAACGCCTCCGCTGACAAAGACCACCTAAAAACTGAATTACACACTCTCTCGAATGTTTTAATTGCGAACGGATTCCAAAAAAACACCATCACCAAACTAATCCAAATAAGAACCAAGAAACAGAAGAGAACAACGGCACCGCCCCTCCCTTACATCAAAGGCACCACAGACAAAATCAGCAAAATTCTCCACAAACACAATATCAAGACAGCCTTTTGCACATAGCCAACATTTTAAGAAACCCCAAAGACAAGAGATTGAGCTAGAAAACCAAGGAGTACAAATACCATGCAAAGTCTGTCCAGCCACATACATCGGACAAACAAACAGGAGAATACATCGCAGAACACAAGAACGCAGTCAAAAAGAAGAAAAATCTTCCTCTCTCTTCCAGCACATAAAAACAACAGGTCATGAAATTGACTTTGAAAGAACCAAACTCATCTCCAAAACTGAACACTTCACATACATGGAAGCCATTGAAATAGAGAAACACCCAAACAACATGAATAAACATGACACCTCCCGCTTGCCTGACATCTGAAACTTTCAACAGACAGCACAAAGAACACCAGGTCCAAAAGGACACAAGATGCCACCACCTTCCATCCACACCAAACACAAACCCAGACCCTTCCCACAGATGAAACGAAACCACCATCCAATAACAAAACCACGCTTTGCACCATCTACTGCGGCACCCCACTCCAGTCACCACATGGAGCACACTCACACACCCCAAAAACATTGGGAGACCACAGACACGTAGCCAGACCAAAATGAATTCACAAGACACAGGACCCCACTCCACCAAAGCCCAGGATACTGCCAGAACCTACCAGCCATCTAACCCACCAGCATGTAAACAGCCATCTAAACAGCCATCAGCAGTTAATCCCTTAACGATCGCCTCAGCCACACAGCAGATCACAAAAGAACAAAGGAACAAAGGAACCTACAATCAGCAACAGAGCAAGCAAACCACACCCCCAGCAGTATTTATAGAAGGACTTCAACTGAGACCACACTTTGCTTCAAGAAGAAAGAAGCCAGAACACCAGCCTGAAGATGACCAGTGAGACCTCGTCGAAACGTCGCCAGAACAACCAGATTTCTACACGGGAAGAAACCCGAATCCACCCTAACATGCATACCTATACCCGCCTTATATATATATATATATATATATATATATATATATATATATATATATATATATATATATATATGTTTTAATATATATATATATATATATATATATATATTTTCTATATATATATATATATACACATACATACATACATACATACATACATACATACATACATACAGTGGAACCTTGACTTACATACTGCTTGACTTGCATCATATTTGACTTGCAGCAAGAAGGGGCCTGTTTGACTTGAGTCGCAGGCTTTGACTTACATCTCGGAGCCCCGGCACAAGGCACCAGAATTGGGCGGCAGCCACAACCCAGCATCGCGGCTGCCGCCTCCAAACTGCTCCAGCCTTCTTCCCCTCCTCTGTCAGCGGCAGCTTCAGCGAGACCATCTGCCGCCTCCAAACTGCTCTGGCCTTCTTCCCCTCCTCCGGCAGCAGCGGCTTCGGTGAGACCATCTCAGAGCACCTGGAGCTGGTCCTCAGCCTCACCGAAGCCGCCGCTGCTGCCGGAGGAGAAGGGGCCGGGAGCTCAGGGCTGGCCTCGCTGGTTAGACAGTCGGCTCAGTCTTGTAAAAAAATCTGGCTGCAGAAATCTGGTCCACAATGGAAGCATTTTAGTTGGGGAGATGTACAGTTGTGGGACTCTAATGGTAAGCATAGAGTTGTTCAGAACTTGGAACGTCAGGTTAAAAATCAGTAAAACTTAAATGTTAGACATTGTTTCTATGAACATTAAAAAGTGGAGACATATAATTTGTGGACTATAATTCCACTGCCTCCTCCTCTCTTTGAAGAGACATTTCATTTACATCCCTAGAAGGAATCTCCTATCCCAGTCAAACTTGTGTTAAATTGCTGTTTTCGGGGGTCTTTTTCATCATCTGGAACGGATTAATCCACTTTCCCATTACTTTCTATGGGAAACGTTCATTTGACTTAAGTCATGTTTGACTTAAGTCTAGACCACTGGAACGGATTAATGATGTAAGTCAAGGTTTCACTGTGTATCTATCTATCTATCTATCTATCTATCTATCTATCTATCTATCTATCTATCTATCTATCTATCTATCTATCTATCTATCTATCATCTATATTAGGATATATCTGCCACATTAGGATCCCTGGAGGCTTTGAGGTGGGAAATAGTGTTAATTTTATTTTTGATTATGTTCTGCCAGCCTGAGGCATTCTACTTCCAGTCCCTTTCAGAATTGCCTTTCCATTCCCTCCAGCTATTACTGCCCTTACAAATGGGAGAGCCTAGAACTTTGTAAAAGTTGGTGAGATGTGTGTTGCACAGCATTACCGTGTCAGTGTTTCTGAAGATTTTGGAAGGTATAGATAAATGATTGTCCCTCTTGTTTAAAAGAATAAGATGTAAACAGCTTCAATATGACAGGGTAGAGCAAGACAGGAAGAAAAATGTGTTCACACATTTGCCCCAGTTATTTCTCCAAGAGCAGCACAATTGGGAGCTCTGTCAGTAGATATTGGCAAATTTCATGCTTACCACTTTCTGAGAGATGTTTCCCATATCATCGCTGCTGTTGCAGTCTCATGAGAAAATAAAGCCCTTATTTTCATGAGAAAAAAATCTTCCCTTGAAATGCTTGCACTTGATTTTTCAAGCAGGTAGCTTTTTCAGAGCGTTTCCTGGGAACTTGGAGTTGCCTGCCCACCAATTCATTTCTGGTGGTCCCCTGGATATTTTCTTTGAGAAGGGTCAAGAAGAGGAGAATAGGAAGCAAGAAATGTCCTCCACACATCAAATATGTCTTATTTAATTTAGACATCTCAGAACACTGGGCAGGCAATGACCAGTCCTGTCCATACAGGGACGAAACACATCACATTTTTGCATATCAGCTTCCAAAATACCTTAGCCAACATAGCCGGTGGAGTGGGTATGATGGTTAGGCCATTATGGGAGATGTAGTTTGAAAGAATAATTTCATCTGTGAATCTATCTACCAGTACTATTTGGATTCCACACATATAGATAATCGATATGAAAGAATTGACTTAGCCCATATTTTTTTAGATAAAATCTTGGTGCATGTTCTTTACTGATAGCTCTGTATTCTTCCTCTGGCCACCATACAAGCAACAAGTATGCAGGGACACCCAAATGCAGGAGATGCCATTTCCCCCCTTTCCCCCTCTGATTGTAACTGCAGATGGTTACTGTAAGTAAAGATACCTTCCTCCCTGTTTTAAATGCTCATAGAGTGTTTTGCTCACACAAATGCTATTGTGTACAAATTACGGAGGTTTCATGAGACTTCACCAATCTCTCCATTTTTCTTTGCTTTTTGCTTTATACTCTGCTAACTTAGAGAATAACCAAATTATTAGAAAACTCACTTTTTACCAAAATTCCACTACAGTTACCTCTGCCTCATGGTCACAAAATCTTCATCCAATTCCAAGGCTGGAACAGCTGCTACTTATATTTTGCATAAGCAGTATCCCACAAAGTGTCATGTTACTGAAATTTTTTTGTTATGTTAAAGCTAATTAAAGTCATGAACCTAGTTAACCCAAGGTCACATGTCTTATTTCATTATCCTTAGTCTGGTGAAAACTAAATACAAATGAATATGTGATCACTTGAAGAGTTTAATTGCCACTCACTTATGTACTAAGTTTACAGCTGAAATTTAGACAACTTAAAAGTGCTATAGCCAGTATTTTAAAGGATATATTTATTAGTGATGCCCAGTCACTTATAAAAAGTAGTTTTCAATGTTCTTTTATAAGATGCAATACTTTATCAAGGAACAGAGTAATTTTCAATGTTAGTCTGCTTCAGCCATGTGTAACAAATATGAAACAAAAGAATTATGACACTGTGGAAAAGAACATTTAATATTATCTCATACTGTAGAAACGTGTTGATGTGACACATTATATATGTAACACCTTTCTGAGAATGAGCACAAAATGCTCTTCCCTTCCTTCACCACTGTGGGAGGTCCTCTGAGGGAAACACTGGAGAATCATCATCCCTTAGTAAGCAAACACTGAGTACAATTTACAGCAAATATGTGTGGTAGAACTAAAAACAATGTGTGTTGATGCTTAGAGGCCACATGGATTTTTGTGAAAAGCTTGAGAACATCCACAGACTAGCTATCAATTATCTTGGTGCTAGAAACACCTTTGTATTAGCATGTGATGCAGAAGGACCTGCTAAGGCTGTAACAAGAATAATCTTAGAAGAACTGTAGAACTGGAAAGGACCCTATGGACCAGCCCCTGTCAAAGAGGCACAGTGGGGAATTGAAAACCCAACCTCTGGTTTCACAGCCAAATAACCACAGTGGTCCCCTGCCCATTTGCAGTTCATATACTGCAGTCCCACTGTGTTGCAGAACTGTAGTATATGAAAAAAGGCCCCCTGGGGTAAGGGGGGAAGGCCTATTTCAGGTCACTTCAGATCACTGGGAGGCCCTTTTGGGACCTCCAGGAGGCCAGGGAAGGCCCTCACAGGACCATTTGGGGCAGCCCAGGCTGGGCATAAGTACAAGGGCCCCCAGCTAGGCCCCCCAGGTCAGACCCGACCTGCATCCGCATATCACGGATTTTCAATTATCATGGGTCAGGTTAGGTCTCTAACCCCCGTGATAGGTGGGGGGGTCACTGTAAACCATTTAACTACACAGCAGTTCCCTACACAGTAAGTAATGGCCAGCATATATGCATCTCTCTTCCCCAGAAATAAATAGTCATGAAGGAATTAGGATGTTTTCTTACCTGAACATCTTACACACAGATAATACTGTAGTGGCCTCTAATGTGACTGATGGAAGTCTTTGCTCAATTTTGAATGGATGTTGTATAAGAGGAAATATTCAAAACTGGAACCAGACATTCTGGTTCCTGCTATTTTGTTAGACAGCTGTCATCCATATCTGGATATGTGGTACATACCGTGTTCAGATATTTGTCTGCCCAGCACAAATCAATATTTGAGGAAAGCATGCCACCCCACTCCTACAATACTGATTACCACATGAAGAGACAGAGGAAACTTTCCTCTTCATGATTGCTACGTGATTGGGAGCCTGGAGAAATAATGGTTTTGGAATAACATCAATAGCTGCCATACTTAGAGGAGGCATTCATCCTCTTACCTCACACTCTAGGATATTTTTTAAACACAAGAAGCTGCCCATTATCAAGCCAAACCTAATCCAGTCTTGCCTCCACCACAGGTGGACTGGACCGTAACTCACATGTGAACAATAAATGGGAATCATTTATTTATTTTATTTATTTTGAATATTTTTACCCCACCTTTCTCCTTAGAAAAGGACCCAAGGTGACTTACAATAATGAGGGGCAATATACAGCCCAGAACATTTAAGACATATTCAGGTTAAGAACAGGGAATTAAAAGAGGTATCTTAGAACATTGAAATTATAACTGGAGACCAACCACCTCATGGGTTTTCTCACTTTGGGTGGCCACCCCAGGGAGGCCCATAAGGTTGCGACTTGTCATCGGGCCTTCTCAGTGGCTGGCCCGACTATATGGAACAAACTGCCCAGCGAGATTCGCCTGGCCCCTTCACTTGCAGCTTTTAAGAAACTTTTGAAGATGTGGATGTTCAAAGAAGCATATGGTGAGCGTTAATGTATGTTTTCTGCACCTTGTTATTTGTTGATCTTTGTGTTAAGTGTTTGTGCCTCTTGCTGGACTCTTCTCTTTGTCTTTTGTTGTGTTCCAGATTATTTGTATCTGTGGGATTTTTAATTGTTTTGTTGTTTCATTTGTAAACTGCCCAGAGTTTCCCTGGGAAAATCAGTATGGAATATAAACTTTAAAACAAATTTATTTACTTATTTATTTATTATTTATTATTGGATTTATACCCCACCCATCTTCCCAAGGGAACTCTGGGCAGCTTACAAAAGCTGATCAGTTCAGCACATATCCACAGCAGACATATCCACAGCAGGTTATTTATATAAATAAATAACCTGTGGACTGGTTGACAGAGACTTGCCAGGGATCCATAGAGGATTCTTTTCCAAGCTGTACCTGGAGAGGTTTGGACGTGGAATTGGACATGGTGAATTTCACAGCCAAGGCCTAGCTCAACTGGTGAGCATCCCTGGGCTGAAAGCAGCCAAATAACAGGACTTACAGTTGGGGTGGTACATCAAGTCACCAGCTGCTGCTGCATTGTCTTAAGGACTGCTTAACAGTGAGGCATTGGAGTCATCGTGAAAAACCATTTGGGGAAGTCCTGGGAGACCTCAGATTCCCAAATGTATTCTATACTACAGCAGCCCCACCTCATTTGGTTATCAGTTACAGTACATTAACTTAGAGCCCTTTTACACGACCCCTAAAATCCGCTGCAAAACACTTGCAGATCCAGAGCATAAAATTGTTTTCCCACCAGCAGCGGACTTTAAAAAAAAAAAAAGTACGCCCACACCCACTTAAATGTGTCCCAGAGCACTTTGCAAGTATCTAGTCTCTGGAGGTAAAAAAATTTCTGATGCGGATTGTAAAGCTGTGGATGCCATGCTCTCCTCACCTTCTGTTTGTTTTTGTTGCCCCCACCGCCACTTTAACTGACAGGCATCCCTATGGGGCTGCTCCGATGGCAGGTGGAGGTGAGCCTGCCTTTTTTCCTCCCCTTTTTCTCCCTCCCCTCACCACAGACAGAAGCAACAGAGTGTGGAAGGGTGGGAACACAGGAAGAGGAACAAAACCCACATGATCTCTGGCAGGGGGGGATCCGAATTTAAGCTACCAGCAGATCTTAGGGGTCGTGTAAAAGGGCTCTTACAGTTCAGTTGTAATTAGGGATGGGTACAAAACAGAAAAATACCATTTCATTTTGTTTCATTTCTTATTCTATTTTGTATTGTTTTGTAATTAACAAAACTTTTCTTTATTACAAAACAAAATGAATCCCCTGCCACAACAGTGTGAGTGCTGATGTGGCGGGGAATTCAAAAGCCTCCAGCCCACCACCCCTCTCTTGATCTTCAGAGCTAGGCTCTAAAGATCAAGACAAGGGTGGTCGGATGGAGGCTTTTTTAAATGTCCCACCACCAGTGCTCTCACTGGGATGGGGGACATTCGGGCTACAGACTTTTTAAAATGTCATCCTGCACCAGCAAGAGTGCTGGTGGCAGGACACCGCCTGGTGATCTGGAGCCTTTTAAAAATGTCCCGGTTTTAAAAAGCCTCCATCCCACCACTCCTCTCTTGATCGTCAGAGCCCTGGTGGGGCCAGAGGCTTTTGAATTCCCAGCTGCAACAGCGAGAGAGCTGGTGTAGGAGGGGATTCAAAAGGCTCCAGCCCTGCCACCCCCTCCTCCCTGGGGGGTATTTTGGACATGGCGTGCTATGGGCAGTGGGGGCAGCTCAAGCTGTCAAATCCAGCTGGGAGACAGTGGCCAGCAAGAATTGAGCATGGAAACAGCTGGCAGATCTCACTGCTGAAACAAGATCCGGTGGTGGATCCTTGGTTCAGTTCCTCCTGAACCAAAAGCATAATTTAATTTCAGTTCAGACAACATGATGTCTCTCGTTTCATTTCATTTTAAAATAGTTTGAAACCTTTCAAAATGACAAAACAGGTTTTTTTTTGTAAGGTGCCCACCCCTGGTTGTAATAAATAAAGTGTGGCACAAGTTATAAATCCAGCATCTGCGTCTCACCTCTTATTGTGGGCTGGGAGGACAAAGCATATGCCTTACAACTCCACCCCTGTCTTTTAAACTACAGATGCCCATAGACATTGGTGGCTCACTTTGTTCTTCATCTAATACTCCATAGATGAGAAGCATATTTCACCATATTGACATATTCAGCAGCAACTGTATTCCATAAAACAAGCAAGATCACCTATACTGTGGAAGTAGTTTTGTACTTCGGTGAAGTTGCTTCTGAACAATTCAATATTTCATTTTTAAAGTTTGGTAGGGCTACTAGAGTGTAGATGAAACTATGTCAGGAACTGGAAGTAGATCTTGGCTGGCAGCTTCTTCAGACTCATGAAATCTGAGCATACAAAGTTAATTTTCTCTCTTGCAAAGCAATAACTAACTCTCTATCCTTTATTGTTCTTTTTACTAGAAGGTAATGCACTCAGATCACTCTGTGTGTGTGTGGTGTCTGTGGGCATGTGTGTGGAGTGTAATGGATGACAATTTGTTGGCCTGGAATGTAACCAAATGCTTGTCTCCTGGGTGAACTCAGCTGCACTTTAACTGGAAACTTTCATTATTTACCGATGAGTCAAAATGATTTTGCTATTGACAGGGGTTTCATTAAGTCAGCCACTCTGTCAGTTGAAACCTCTGACCAAAACAGAAAGAAAGAGAAGTGAAAGAAATGAGGAGAGGAAAAATTCCATTTCTTCTTAAATTGAGTGGAAACATCTTCAGGAAAATTAAAACAAAAGCTGAGAGGAGCAAAGGCGAGCTGGGGAGAAATGAAGAAAGAAATAACGAGCCAAAAATGCTTTCTATCTTTTGTTTTCAATCTTCCTTCCAACATGCTCCTGGTAAAATCATTACAAAGGCCATTTATTTTTAAAATTGAAAGATTGGAGAGAGTCATAATGAGATATTATGTGTAAAAGTTGCACATAAATTTCCTCCTGTCATATTTTGGGTTCAGTTAACGCAGTGTCTTGCCAGGCCAGAGGGAAACTGATCGCTTTAGTATAGATTGTTTGTGCACTGGTAATATTGCCCAAGATTTGAGCTACTGGGTGGCTGACTTGGCTACATGCTGATTTAGAAATTAACTGGGCTTTTATTGGGCACAATAAATTGTGCGAGAGATATAGACAGAAAGAGTTCTGTATTATGAGAAGGGATGATTGGGAAAACGTCTGCTTTCTCTTTTACATTATACAATTTATATCAGCTGCAGGGGCTTTGTTACAGTGGACCCTTGCATAACAAATGGTTTGTATAACATAAAATCTGTACAACATAAAAAATTCTGGAGATAGGGAAAATTTGCTTAACAGAATTGCCTATGGGGCAAATCCATACAACATAAAAAGAGTCATGATTAGGGATTTCAATGCATTTCTATGGGAAATATGTACAAAGGAAAATTTGCTTAACAGAATTTCATTTGGAACGAATTAATTCTTTTATACAAGGCACCACTGTATCCTTGTCTAGTTTTTCTGTAGGAAGATGGCTGTCAGCCATAGGTGGTGTAAATTTAAAACTCTGGTTCTATTCTATTCTGTTCTATTTTAGGTACAATATATACAATGCTTGTTTACACACACACACACACACACACACACACACACACACACACACACACACACACACACACACACACACACACACACACACACACACTGGGCAATGCCCGCCACTGCCTTTGCAGCCTCCCTGCGTACATAGTCTATACTGTGTCTCTGCCAGCATGTTTTTTTTTTTAGTGTTTTCCCTCTGGTCTGGGGCGTTGGGGGATGTCCGCGCACAGAAATGCTTCAAGTCGTGCAAAAAGCAGGTAAAAATGAAAAACGAAAAAATGAAACAATTTATTCAAAAAATTCACGAGAAATGAAAATGAAACAAAATGGACCCAGAATGAAAAACGAAAAACCAAAACGTCATTTTTTTTATTCATGCCCATCTCTACCAATACCACAATCATGCTTCTGTCTGTAATTTTTCCCTCTGTGCATGAAGTAAGTGGTGTTCAGACACAGGTCCAGGAGCAGGCATATCTGGTCTGGGTTTAGGCTGTGTCGGGCAGTGAGGGTACTGTTATGTCTTAGTCTCTTCTTTACAGTTATTAGAGCATTGGTAGTGGCAATGCTGGTGAAGTGTAATATAACATCAAAGGATACCATGGTTTCATCTGTTGGGATCTTCACCCAACTGAGATCGTTCCTACCAATTTAGATCTAACGACTTCAATAGCTAAACATCAGTAGGAGGCAGAGGTTTTCCAATGATTTCTGAGAATAACCCTGGCTGCAGTTGAGAAACAGCTTCTTAGCATTTTATCAATAACATCCAGAATACAATTAAATAATAGCATTAGTACTTCTGTTCAGTTCTCCTATGGGAAAACTATGCCCAGAAGTGATTTTCCAATAATTCTGTACATCTTTCAATAATTCTGAACCCTAATTTGGCATTGCAGAAATCCTCTATTCTTGTAACCCTTTGCACTTAACTTCTTTCCAGCAGGTTCTAAATGGGGGGGGATGATTGATTATTTTAAATATTTCCTGCCATACTTTAAACACATCAGACCTTCTTAAATCTGTCTCCTATTGTTTCTTAAAAGGAATGCCCAGATTTGTTTTTTAAAAATGATTTCGCAATCTTATAGACAAGATCGATTCAACTCTCATTTCAATTCAACTGCCCTGTGCCTTTGTGATGAATTTAATTGACTAACTCAATTCCCCAATCCTGAAAAATAAAATCTTCAATTTGCAAAGATTGGCACCAAAGAAGTCCTCTGCCATTTTCTGATAGCAGATTCCTTGACAATTAGGGATGGGCTATTCGTTTAGGAATCTATCGGTTCTGGAATGACCTGCAGGAGCCCAGCTGGTGTTCAGAAGTAGAGATGGGCACGACTTGAAAAAAAATTTTTTTGAGTTGTCGTTCATCGGGCCGGTTCCGTTTCAGGTCGTCTCCGTTTTTCGTGAAAATTCGCAAAAATTAGTCAGTTCGTTTTTTCGTTTTTTCATTTCCGTTTCTGCCACGATTTCACGCATTTTGATGTCCGACCGAGACTTGCGGCTTGTGGGCGCAGCGCGGGCGGCGGTGGCGCGGGGGTACATGCGTGGGCGGCGGCAGCGGCAGCAGCAGGGGGAGTGGCTAGCGCGGGGGCAGGCGCGGGGGCGGGTGGGTGCGGGTCCTGCAAATGAGCAGGCGAAATACAGTTTAAACCTGCCTGGGTGATGGACTTGCTGCTGCACCACAAGGCTAGTGCATCCTAAGCAAACAAAGTGGGGCAGAAACAAATTTGCATTTCTTTTTTTTTTCTTGGTCTGCTGTGCTGAATCTGCTGATGCTGAACCAGCCAGCCACCCTACTTGGTCTGGATGATGTGCCTGTTTGTTGTACTTTTTTGTTGTTTGGTTTTAAATCCATCCCATCTCCCCTCCACCTCTCTCAAAGGCAGCAGGAGAAACAGACATTCCGTTCCTCCCCAAATCTGGATGAGGGGTCTACTCCTCTACTCCTCTCAAATTGCCCCCCCATCACCAAAGTCCTTCTGCGTTCACTTCACATTCACAGTCAAAGTCACACACACTTAAAGGACAAGCAATAAAGCCAAAGCCAATGCAACCCTGCTTTTGGTCATGGTCAACAAAAACATTAGCAGTTTGAGCCTGAGGTGGTTAAGCTACGTACCTAGCTAGTAGCTACAGCCAGGAATAGTTTTGGTAGGGATGGGAATGGGATAGGGCTCTGGGTTGCTCTGACTTAAGTTTTACAGCCCACAGCCCAGCCCACTAGGCTATACAAGGAGGAGGACTATCTCTGGTCGACGCGTCCATAAGGCCAGAGTAAGGGCGGCCACTCCAGCCAGGCCACAAGGCAGAGTATGAGAGCACCACAGCACAGAGCCAGAGTGCGGCAGGCTCATTGCCAGCTCCAGTATAAAAAGGATGGAGCTGAATGGCATGACAGGAATTTAAATGCCACTGGCCTTGGGTCACAGGGTCTTGCAGCCCAGAGGACTGAGTTGCGGAAGACGCCAATCACCTTGAGTCTGGTGTGGCACCACACTGCCTGTGATGCACCACATGGCACTTTCTGACAAACTCTTCGGTGGTGCTGTACGTACTACGAATGCTGTTCAAATCAGTACCCCCCCTTCTGTGTGAAACACGGCATCTTGCAGCCCAGAGGAAAGACTGGAGGAGCACCACACTACCTGCGATGCACCACCGTCCACCACATGTCACTTTTTGACTAAGTCTTGGTGGTGCTGTACGTATGAACGCTGTTCAAATCAGGAACCCCCTTCAGTGTGAAACACGGCGTCTTGCAGCCCAGAGGAAAGACTGGCGGAGGAGGCCAATCACCTTGAGTTTGGTCTGGCACCACACAGGCTGCAAAAAGGACAGCAAGCCACATTCTGAGTCTGACTCTTCCTCCCCAAGTCCCCAGCTGTGTGCTGGTAGACTTGCTAACCGCCGGCCCGGCAGTCTACTACCATGCCCTTCTTTGTGAATCACAGTTGGTTCCCACACAACTCCAAGAGCCAAGCCTGCAACTTTGCAATAAACTAATGGAGTGCTGGCACCCAACTCCTCTTCCCTTCCTTGTGAGGCACAGTGTCTTGCATCCCAGAGGAAAGAGTGGCGGAGGCCACAAGCTGGAGTAATTGAATGCTGGGCCAGCAATCCATGACCATGGCCTTCGTTGTGAATCCCAGCTCCTACAACTCCAAAAGCCCAGCCTTGAACTTTCGGAAAACTGTTCTATTTATAAATGGTGGTGCCACCACCACGCAACTGGTACATTTTTCCCTTCTTTATGAGCCACAGCTGGCAGCCCAGTGGAAAGAGTGGCGGAGGAGACAGAGCTAGGTCTGTGTGAATTACAGACTCACACAGTCAGTGTGCATCAGAGTATCCACCAAGAACCAAACATGGAGGCTTCCTTGTCCCTCCCCTCACAGTGCATTGCAGCTGAGAGTGAAAATTATCGGTAGCAGAGGCGGACAAAACTCCCACACAGCGGCAACACTTCCTGCAGAGAGGCCTGCCTCTTCCCACTAGAAGCGGAGCTCCTGTCTTTCCCTTTCCACAGCCCTTCTTAGTGGTTCACAGACCAGCCCAGATGACAAAGTATGGGACTGGGAGGCCAGAAGGGCAGACTGGAGGAGGTTGAATGAGAAGCAACTTGAAGGCATGCTCAGAGCTGGGATTGGTGGAGTCTGGCAGGCAGGCAGGTTGGCAGAGGGCCGGGCAGGGAGGGAAGCATCTAGTCTGGCTTACAGGTATGTGTGTGTAGCCTAGGCGCATGCTTAGAGGATACCATCCTCCAAGGCTAGGGATTGGGAAGGCACTAAGCCAAAGTGCCAGTAGGGAGGATTGTTTCCGCCTTGGCAGGCAGAGTTTCTATCGCCACCCCAGGAGACCGGGTTTTGGCAGCCAAGGAGACAGAGTAGAAGCAGGAGAACTGGGTGGGTCTATTTCTTTAAGGCTGTAAGGAGGGGAGATTGCCCCCTGATACTCAGTCTTTGAGGTAGGTTGTTGTAAAGTGCTTCCCCACCACTTTGTTAGCAGATTGGCGCCTAAACCCCAGGGAACGGTGTGAAGCACCAAGGAAGGCAGGTATTAGGGTCTCTCTCAGACCAGCCATGGCAAAAGAGGAAACATTGGGCCAATACAGACAGACCCTTTCCAATGACACTTTGAGTGGCCCTGCCTGGTTTGGAGACAGGCCAGGGCTAGAAAAATTGGACCACTAATAGTACCCTTCAATTGTGTGTGAGAGAGAATACAGGTAGGCAGGCAGGCAGGCAGGCAGTCAAGCAGGCAGTTTTGCAGGCATTAGGCACTGGAGTCAGCAGGTAGTTACAGGGCCAGGCAGGCAGGCAGGCAGGCAGGCTTGTAGGGCCAAGGGGAGGCAGGCAGGCTTGCAGGCGGGCATGGAGGATTGCAGGCAGGAGGTTAGGTTACAGGCAGCAACTTAGTTCTTGGAGTGTTGGGGTAATCCCAAGGTGGAAAGGTTGAAGCGGATGAAAGTCAACCTTTCCACCGTCTCCGGGTCCAGGCGACAGCAGCGCGGCCTCAGGACATCTCCCATGTGGGAGAAGACATGCTCACTCTGGACACTGGTGGGTGGGATAGACAAGAGGTCCAACGCCAGAGTTGAAAGAGCGGGCCAGATGTCTGCCTTTCTGGCCCAGTAGTGCAGTGGGTCCGAGCTGAGGGGTTGGAGGGGCTCGGCCATGTACTCCTTCACCATGGTCTGAGCGGGGTCTGCTACTTCTTCCTCCCTTGCCTCCACTGAGGAGGAAACTGCCATGGCTAGGGCAGAGGCCAGGTAGTTGGCTGCTGGAACGGAACCTGGTCTCTGGGTGAACGCTCCTGGAGTACAGAGGGATGTGGATCCTTGCGAGGACTCCTCCTCAGCATCACTCTGGCTTCCGTGCACCCTCTGAAACGCCTGGCCCTCATTGGAGAGAGCCCTGACTTGACGGCATAGCTCCGTCTTCCAGGATTTCGGTTCGGCAGTGCTGGCCACCAGGGAACCCTTGACGCGAGGGTCACACAGGCAGGCCATCTGGTACACGTTTTCCCTTCTTAGTGGGCCAAGGCGGGTATCCACGCCGGTCAACAGCCTGTCTGCCAATGCCCTGCTCTTAGGGAGAAGATTGCCTTCTTCCCGGATACTGGTCTCTAGGCATTGGCGAAGGGCATTGACCTGGGGGAGAACGTGGCCCAGGCTGGCGTTGTAGCTGCTGAGGATGTGGGTGGTCTCCTCAAAAGGCTGCAGGATACCCGCCATCTGGGAGAGGGCGAGCCACTCGGAAGCACCAAGGTCCAATTCCCTCCCCTCATGCAGGACTGGGGTGGTTGACATGATGTATTCCACCACTTCCTTCTGCTCCACCGGACGCTTGACCATTTCGTGGGTGGAGTTCCACCGGGTGGTCACGTCCTGGATCAGGACGTGCTCTGGTTGGCTTGTCTCCGCCTGCCTCTCATGCATCATCCTGGCTGCCTTGACGCTGCGAGCGAAGTGCCCCACAATCTTCCGACACTTGTCCAGCAAGGCCCTGGTCTCCCTGGTCCCCTCACTCCAGGAGTCCTTTGGTGCACCCTGGCCAATGGCATCGCCCACCACTAGATGCAGTTGGTCTGCTGCGCACACGATGCCCTGGAACCCTGCCCCAAGAACCGCGTTGGTCATGTTACGGCCCGCGTCTGTAACCATGACTCCACGATTGACCTGTCCCTTTGTCCCCAATCCCCACTCTCGCATTGCTGTCTTGAGAACGTCAGCAATGTTGATCCCCGTGGTGTTGTCCTCCATGCTTTATGCCTGGAGAAGCACCACCCTATACCCTCTTGGGGTGCTGCCTTGTGCCTCCCCCTGCAGCTGCTCATGGGCTGACCGGGACTTCAGGACCTCCATGGGTTGCCACCAATGAGCCGTCAGTGAGAGGTATCCGTGGTGCCCACCGGTCCAGAGGTCGGAAGTGAAGTGGATCTTCCTCCCTCTGGCCGCCTGCAGCAGGGCCCGGATCCTGTCCCTGAAAGACTCATAAAGGGAGGGAATCACCCGCCTGCTGAAGGTACGCCGGGATGGGGTCTCGTTCCATGGTGCCACGTGCTTCATCAGGTGCCTGAAGCCTGATGACGCCACAAAGGAGAGGGGCAACCCGTTCATGGCCACCATTTCACCCACGACTCGAGTGGTGGTCTCCTGTGCTTTGGCCCTATTTCGCGGGCTGACAAAAGTCCCACCCAACAGCCCCACTTCCTGCAGAGTGGCCTGCCTCTTCCCACTCTCACTAGCGGAGCTGTGTTTTTCTTTCTCTAACCCTTCTTCCCCTCTCTTCATCCCTGAAGAGCAAGGGCCTGACAGGGTTCCAGGGTGCTTCCTCATCAGGTGGCTGCGCAACCCACTTGAGGAGAGGTGTTTGGGGTCATTCCCCCTGCGCAAGACCACCCCGCATATCTTGCACACCGCCATCCTTGCCTCTTGGGGGCTGTTCTCAAAATGCTCCCAGAGACACCCTCGTGGCTTACAGAAAGTAATGCCCCCTCTGTTATTGCCTGCCGCTGCCGCTGCTGTGGTGCTGGTGTGGCCTCTGCCCTGCCGGGAAAGTAGAGTAGTACTACTGCTCTCACTGGTGGTACTCTGGGTGGAAAGAAGGCTGCTCCTTCCGTCACTGCCTGGAGCCTGCCTTAAGTCTGTCCCTGCCAACAGGTCCTCAGAATCTGGCATGTTTAGATACAAGGAGCCCGATTCTGATTCTGATGCCATTTCAGAATCAGAGCCCTTGTCTTCTTGCTGATTAAGGGTGGGGCTGTCAGGTAACGGAGATGGGATTTGGTACGCGTCATCCATGCTTCCCTCGGTGACAGACGGTGGCACAGTGCTGCTTGTGCCACTGGCACTGCTACTCGGGGAGGGAGTTGCACCAGTATCACTTTCTGCACTACTTCCTGTCCCTTCCCTCAGAAACGTGCCCCTATTTATCTTAGTAGGGGTCCCCCTCCCCTGCCCTCTAGTTGTGCGACCCCTCCTCATTTTTCTCACTTCTTGTGGCTCAGGCCAGGGAATGTATAATATGATAGTAAAGAAAAGCACCAAGGAACTGTGCAAGTAAATGAGTGAGATGGACTCACACAACAGCAACACAACAAACAAGGTAATAGGCGCTAGGGGTTTGCCAATCCTGGCAAACAAGTCTCTCAATGCCCTGCACAGGGCAAGTGTAACAAAGAGAACTGTAACTTCTTCACAGTTGTAATTGGATTGTGTATGTAGACTGTAAGTAAATGAGTGAGATGGACTCACAACAGCAACACAACAAAACAAGGTAATAGGAGCAAGGGGTTTGCCAATCCTGGCACCCAAGTCTCTCTATGCCCTACACAGGGCAAGTGTAAGAAAGAGAACTGTAAATTCTTCACAGTTGTAATTGGATTGTGTATGTAGACTGTGGTGGCAAGTAAATGAGTGAGATGGACTCACACAACAGCAACACAACAAACAAGGTAATAGGAGCAAGGGGTTTGCCAATCCTGGCACCCAAGTCTCTCTGTGCCCTGCACAGGGAAAGTGTAACAAAGAGAACTGTAACTTCTTCACAGTTGTAATTGGATTGTGTATGTAGACTGTGGGGGCAAGTAAATGAGTGAGATGGACTCACACAACAGCAACACAACAAACAAGGTAATAGGAGCAAGGGGTTTGCCAATCCTTGCAAACAAGTCTCTCAATGCCCTGAACAGGGCAAGTGTAACAAAGAGAACTGTAACTTCTTCACAGTTGTAATTGGATTGTGTATGTAGACTGTGGTGGCAAGTAAATGAGTGAGATGGACTCACAACAGCAGCAGAACAAACAAGGAAATAGGAGGAAGGGGTTTGCCAATCCTGGCACCCAAGTCTCTCAATGCCCTGCACAGGGCAACTGTAATTAGGAGAACTGTAACTTCTTCACAGTTGTAATTGGATTGTGTATGTAGACTGTGGGGGCAAGTAAATGAGTGAGATGGACTCACAACAGCAGCAGAACAAACAAGGAAATAGGAGGAAGGGGTTTGCCAATCCTGGCAAACAAGTCTCTTAATGCCCTGCACAGGGCAAGTGTAACAAAGAGAACTGTAACTTCTTCACAGTTGTAATTGGATTGTGTATGTAGACTGTGGGGGCAAGTAAATGAGTGAGATGGACTCACAAGTTACAGCAGCACAACAAACAAGGAAATAGGAGCAAGGGGTTTGCCAATCCTGGCAAACAAGTTTCTCAATGCACAGCACAGGGCAAGTGTAACAAAGAGAAATGTAACTTCTTCAAAAATGTAATTGTGTATGTAGACTGGTGGCAAACTGGCGAGTAAATGAGTGAGGTTGACTCACAAAAACAGCACAAAAACCAAGCTAGTAGAAGCAAGGGGTTTGCCAATCCTGGCAAACAAGTTTCAGAATGCACAGGGCAAGTGTAATTAGAACTGTAACTTAACTTCTTCACAGATGTAAGTTACAACTGCACAAAAACCAAGCTAATAGAAGCAAGGGGTTTGCAAAATCTGGCAGCACCCAACTTTCACAAATAATTCACAGTAACTAAGATAAATGTAACTTCTTTAAAGGTGTAATTGAAGAAAAAGTTCTATAGAGGTGGCTGGGTGCCTGCCCTTCAACAAATGTTTGTTTGAGTGCCTGACTGCAAGAAAATGAATGAGGTGTTGGACAAGTGAAAGAATATCTATAAGTGTTAAGTAAAATGAAATTGTAAAATGTTCTATAGAGGAAGTAGCCCTAGCCTTGTTGCCAGCACTGGTTGGCGAGGGAGACTCTGCCTACTCAGTCTGTACTCTGTATAATATTTTTAAAATAATTTAATCCACAGCCTCCAACCTCCCCTTCTAAGCACTAGTACTGGACCTTGGCTGTTGCTTGCCACTTGCTAATAAACTGTAGAATAGAAAATAAATGGAATAAAACTATAAGCTGCTACTAGGGTAGGATAGGGTTGCTGGATTCCCTTCCAAAACCCCAATCACAACAGCAGCAAAAAAACTGTAGGCGCAGGGTAAAAGGACCTTGGCCAAGTAAATGAACTTGGTGGGAAATTGGGATACAAAAGAAATGGTATGGTAGTGTAAAATAATATATTTTCAAAATAAATCTGCAGCACCTCCCCTCCCCTACCGCTCCCACTCAAATCTTCCCTCCCCCTTGAAGCAAATATAAGCAAATAAAAAACGGAACTCTTCCTCAAAAATGCAGAAAACAAAAAAGAATAAACACTGTGTTGCTATTCCCCACAGGGAATAAAAGAAATTATTATGTTTTGCAAATTAAAATCAATTCAATTCCCTCCCTGCCTAGCGAGACCGAGACCACGACCACGAAATCGAAACTAGACTGAGCGCAGCAATCCAGCCCTGACCACCCTCCACAAGATCCAAGCCCAGACTGTGACGGACTGGAACTGCCTCGGCTTTTTATGCCCTCTGGCACATCCAGAAGTGTCAGTCAAAACCTGTCCATGCGATTGGTGGAATGGCTCCGAAAATTTGCATGGTCCCGTCCCATGGCCAGCCCATCGTTGTGCAGGTGTAAAAAAATAAATGAAGAAAAAAATAAAATAAAATCAACGGAGACGTATTTTGGCAAGAAAAACCCACTGCTGCTACTGTAAAAAATCAAGCATTTAAAATAGGTAACTTTCGCATGTTTCTGTGGTGCTTTGGTGGGGTTTTGGGCAAGGATTTCAAAAAAAATATTGCGGTCGCCATTTTGGACCCCCCCGCCCGCACACGGCATTGCAAAGGCAGACGAGAGATGCACCCCCCCGGCCTGGTACCAGCGCAGCGCAGCAGTAGCACTATCCAAGGAAGGGGGGGCGGGGAACCCCCTCCCCAAAAAAACATTCTGGCCTGGTAGGTGCCCTCAGACAGTTTTCGCCTGCTTTTAGGGCCGGGAATCGGGTTTTTTTTAATTTTTTAAAACTTTTTTTCTGTGCCGCTTGGCATTGCGCGATCGCCGCATGCAAGTAACGACCACGACAAATCAGACCAAATTGTTCGTTCATCGGTTCGAGCTCGAATTCTGGTGGAGTAATTCCTGTTACCGTTTCCGTAGAGTAACGGATACGAGTAACGGAAACGGAAACGGGAATACTGCTAAGTCGTGCCCATCTCTATTCAGAAGCCTCCGAAACACAATCAGCCAGTCCCTTACCTTGATCTGTACCTTCTGATGTCATTGTTCCTTCTCCCTGGCACTGGCCAATCAGGAGGCCAATGTCAGAGGCTTCTTCCTCATTGGAGCTCAGCCATGTGAAGGCGCAGAGCAAGGTAAGGGATTGGCTAATTGTGTTTCGAAAGATTCCAAACACCACCTGGGCTCCTGCGGGTTGTTTCTGAACGGATAGCTTCTGAAACAAATAGCCCATCCCTATTGACAAGATCCCTAATTTATTTTCCAAGCCCCTGTGATTTATTTCAAGTATGTTCTTGCTATTGTTGAAGGCAACCTCTTGCATAAATTCTTATGTCCAATTATTTCCTCCGATTCATCCCCCAAAATACTTTAACTGATCAACAGCTAATTGACCATTAAAAACATCCAAACAAATGCACTGCCCCAATATCTATGCAGATCTTTGTGTTTTTTTCTAGTAGCATACGCCCTTCTCTGATCCAAGCAAAATTCCTGTACCTTCCATAGCCCTGACATCCAGTCAATTGAACTGTCTTCCACAATCTAGATTTGAGTAGATAAACCTATTGTATATCAGGTCATTCACTTCCAGAGACTAACATGCTAATAGAAAAGTGTTTTAAGATCTTTCATTAACCAGTACTCACTTTAAAATCCTATCTATTTACTATTTATTAAATAATGTGCTGAGAATGTTTTTAACACTTACTATTAAATTAATCACTGGTGTTTAGTACATTTGGCCAGAAGGCTGGAAAAGAAAATGGAATATAACGTTTTGTCAGCTACAATTGCTTGCAAGTGGCATACAGTATCTTTATTTTTGGATCTTCCCAAGACAATCCATTGGGGATGTAAATTATTCTATGCAACCTAGCACTTTCCAGCTGCCTACAAATTGGAAAATATGATTGCCAGTCAGGGATGGTGGAATTTGTAGTCTAGAATATTTATTAAGTACCTGCTTAGGAAAAGATGTTATATAACCCTCATTGCAATTAAGTTCTCCCCTGAACTGTTTCTTGCATCACTTTTTAAAAATCCATTCCCCACTTCTGGTAACATGGACACTATTCACTCCCGTTCAAATAAAATGGATTATTTTAAAAGGAATGCCATAAAATCTGATGAATTTCTATCACACATGCCTCTAAAAATGGCCTTTTAAAAACACAACCTCTATTGGTTACTTATAGAGAGGATGTTAAAGACAGTTTCTGCTACTGTTTAGAAAATGGCAACAGCTACAACCATTGCACTATCTCCTTTTTATATCTTTCCCACCAATTCATCATACTGGATTCACCTTTTTCACTCTTGGAATCCACCAAGCTGACATTTTCTATGAGCTTGACCCCAAGACAGACAAAACCAAGCTAGACTCTTCATTCCTCTTATGACCCACTTCCTCCCTGCTGAATAGAATGGCAAATGAGTTTCGGTGCATCAGGCATTATCAAGCTAAAATCCCCTCATTTGTAATCTGAATCTAGGGGAAAATATACAGAGAATGGAAAGCACTCAGGGGGCTAAGGAAGTAACTCTCCATGTTGGAAAAGGTCACATGCAAGGAAGCTATTGCCTTGTTTTGTTGGACAACGGCCAAGATGAATTCCCTGGACCCAAAACACCTTCTCAACTTGGGGAAGATTTGTCTCTGAATGTGACCTTTGCTTCTGACCCAGATTTGTCCCTCGGGCCAAACCACACCATTGGCTCTGAGCATTTTCCAGGTAGTTTTTCAGTGAAAGTGGTTCAGGTTAATTCTCTCCACCCACCCCAAAGCATTACTTCTGAGTGAGCGGATCACAAATCATTTCACATTTTCTATTGTCACCAACAGAGAGAACATGGAAATTAAAATTGTGTTTTCACCCCTCTTGAACTTCACCATTACTTTTGCAACTCAACCAATCACCAAAACAATAGCATGTACAAGATTCTGATCACAAAACCGCCTTGCGAGTGCTGCCAAGTGCTTGTTATGTTGTATCCTATCCCACTAAGCCAAGCACTGTTAGCTCTTCTACTGTTAAAATGGTAACTTTTTTAAAGTCAGGATTTTTATTTACTACTTGTTAGGAACAAAGAGTATAAAGAGCCTTGTGATGCAGCGGTTAAATGCCTGAACTGCAGGTAAAACTGTGCTCAGAACCTGGGGTTGGATCATAGCTGACTCATGGTTGACTCAGCCTTCCATCCTTCCAAGGTCAGTAAAATGAGTACCCAGCTTGCTGGGGGGGGGGATGTGTATCCTGCATACTATAATTAAAAACTGTAAACCACCCAGAGACTACTTCAAGTGGTATGGGGCGGTATATAAGCAGAACACAGTAGGTTCTTAGGCCATTGGAAAGTCAGTAACTACAAGCCTGGTAAAGGTCACATGAAATATGAAGCGACTTCTGTTGTTTCACAAGGTGTAAGTTCAATTGAACTTTAAAATGGCACCCAATGTACACTACTTTAATCTTCAGTTGGGCTTCTCCTGCTTTCAGCTGGGCAAGGGAGCTTGGCTGGCAAACAGCTGAATAGAGGCAGCTTGCAAGTGAGGTTTTAGCAGAAAACATTGGCTTAGGTATCTGGATGTGGTGTTAGAGGCTGGGAGTTTGATTCCTTACCTGGCAGGGGGTGGACTAGATGACCCATAGCCTCCCTTCCAGCTTTGCAGTTCTAACATTATTTTCATTATTTTCAACAGCCAAGGAAACCCCCTCTGCCACTGCTGCCATCCAGCCATGTGAAATGTACACATTAAGTCAGGACAAGGGAGTGTTTTAAGGCTGAATGGCAGTAGTAGGATGATAAAATGGTGGATTAAAGTAAAGAACATGCCCTGCACATGAATTTGTTTATTGTGAGGAAGACGTGCCCAGACTTGACTCCTCTCTCTCCTCCCAGTGCCCACCATAATTCAGTGACAAGACTAAGGCAAGATGATTAAAGATAGGGTGGACATAGTAGCTGAATGGAATTTCTTGTACCTCATCCTGCTCTATGTATACCAGAAACATGTTGCTGGTTTGAGAGGCTTTCTGTTGAATCCATAGTGAACTCTTCCAGTTGTCACCCTCTGCATGCCAGGATAGGCGCACCTCAGATTGGTACTAAGGACTGCACCCCTTGGCTTATCTTCATCTCATCATCTGGTTTAGCCAGGCTGTCATGTAGTTGATCAAGATGAGGATGATTTGAAGACTGATGAAGATGTTTGGATGAGCCCCGAAACATTTCCATCTCTCAAGAAAATGAAGTCCAGTAGCCATGACTGAACTTCCGAATAAACTCACCTGGATGATTGAGAATCTTCACAGACATAATGATGATTTGAATGCTACCATTATTTGGAGCTGTAGACAAGAGCTGAATGCCAGGTGAGACTATAATGAAAGGAGAGCTCATGGGAAACTCTTTTCAAAAAGCATCTGTCCTTGTGTTTCTAGCTAAGACTAATTTATCACCTCTCCCCCTCTTGTGTGCCTGCACAATGTTATCAGAGTAACAAACTCGCCTCTTGCCCTTCCTTGAGTTTAAGGCTTCATGATATATTTCATTTCAGTAAATACAGAAAACCTCATTGCTTTAGCTGAGATCCTCAAGCTAAGGAATGAACCCAAAGGAAGTTCTGACTCTTTCCCTCTAATATTAGCAGTGAAGACAGTACTATATTGGGTGCAAAAATACATGTGTTCCCAATCACAGCCCACATGATGTAAATGTTTTCTTTTTGTGACTATCAGAGGAACCCTTAGAAGGATTTTGGCTTTTCTAAATATCTCTGTAATGGAACAACAACAAACAGCATCACACAAATGTTAACTGTCAAGCCCTGCATGCTTTAAAAATTGTTTAGAGATCAAAGAGATCTCCCAAACAACAACAACAACTCATGCACAACCTTCACCTTGGAGCAGAGCAAGAGAGGATTCAAGCAATAAGGAGCTGTAGGGGGTGGACATCTAACCAATTGTGTCATACAGATTGGGTGGTATGTTTTCTCTAGCTTATTATGGAATGTTTTCAAGTTTATTAGGCTTGAAGAATCCCAAAGACTTCAAGGCGACATGCCAGAGTGTACAATACACAGCTCTTCCAACATTTGGTGGAGGAAAACAAGCACAGTATTTTATACTGACTAAAGATCCCATAGCGTAGCAATAAGTAAGCTAATTTCAGGAGATCTGATGACCTGCCAAGACTCCTTGAAAATATTTTTAAAAACTCATATATGAACACTTCAAAAGAAAAGTACTGTAGGTGAGTTACTAATCACACATTCCAAAAGGACAGCTGTCTTTGTGGCTTTTAATGTCATAGACTGTTTTCATTGTTAGTTTCATTTAACTTAACTGTTCTTTTTTCTTTTCTTCCTACAACCATATCTGTCAGATGGGGATTCCATTTTGAGCATTGGTTAAGTGGATCCAACTTTGTGAAAGTTGTAATAAACATGTTCAAATATAAAAATGCCACAGTATTTTTTTTTTTAGTTTTTAATTGATTGACTTCTGTGCAGTGGCAGTATGATTGCCAAGGAGGTTAATCGCAGACACAGTTATCACTACAGACATTGTTATTAATTAGTTTTGTTGTTACTGTTATTTACTGTTGCTTACTGTTTATTATTTCTACTGTATAGCCTGTAATATTTTTTTTTGGTGCCATGTTTACAGGGACTCACATACCGACTGTGTCGGACCATGGATGATACACTTGGAGCCGGGGGTTAGTCAGATAAGAAGAACTCGGGTCAGGCATCTTGTGCCTGTCCCACATTCTGACCCCTTGGCTCACTGCCATGTGTCCCGGAGCCATCCCACCAGTGCCCCCAACCTGTCCTGTCTCCTCATGAATGCCGGGTTGGTCCAAAATAAGATCCCCATTATCTATGACTCCATCATCGACGGGAAGGCCGACCTGGCTTGCATTACCGAGACCTGGGTGGGTGCAGAAGGGGGGGCTTCGCTCGCCCAGCTGTGCCCACCTGGGTTTCTGGTTCAGGGAGTGGGGAGGTTGGAGGGTCAGAAGGGGGGGTTGCCATCATCTACAGGGATACTCTTCATGTCAGCAGGGCCTCGGCACTGGTAAGTCAGGGGTTAGAATGCCTTCACCTGTTGGTGGGACAGCGGGATAGATTTGGCATTGTGCTGGGCTACCGTGCTCCCCGCAACCCAGCACAATCCCTTCCGGAGCTCTCGGAGTTCATCGCGGTGGCTCTTCTGAAGTCTCAATGCCTCTTAGTGGTTGGGGACTTCAATGTGCATGCTGGCGGTGTACTATCTGGTGCAGCTCTGGAATTCATGGAGTCCATGACCTCCATGAGCCTATCCCAGCATGTTTTATGCCCCACCCACAGATCAGGGCATACCCTTGACCTGTTTTTTCCCTCCATGTCGGGGAACCTCTCTCTGGAGGTAGGGGACAATGTCTCTCTGCCTGTGTCATGGTCAGACCATCACCTGCTGTCTTTTTCCCTGTTGGTTGCAGCCCCTCCCCATGGGAATCTCGGGGCTTCTGTGTTGGCTCTCCCCCGGAGGCTTCTGGACCCATTCCGGTTCCGTGATGCCTTCAGGGAGCTTCCTGGTGGCCTGCCTGATGCTGCAGACGATGCCACGGCCAACCTATGGTTTGAAACAGCTGCCCGCGTGGTCGACCAGATCGCCCCCAAGCGCCTTCTCTGCAGCAGGAGTTGAGAGCGATGAAGCAGGAACAGAGAAGGCTGGAGAGCAGCTGGAGACGGAGACGGACGGCATTTAACAAGACTGCAGTAGTTATCCAGACTAGGCGCTACTCGCAAGCGATCAGGGAGGCCAAAACATCTTATTACTCCTTGAGAATTGGTGAGGCCTCGAACTGCCAGACAGAGCTCTTCCGAGTGGTTTGAGACCTCACCAATCCTAGTCTGGTCAGGCCTCCTCCTACTGAGTTCAGTAGTGAGAACTTCACAGTCTTTTTTCAATCCAAAATAGAGGCCATCCGTGCCAGCTTCGACTCCGGTTGCACTAGCCCTCCTCCGCCATCCCCTGTCACTGCACCCCCTCGTTCTCCTTGTTTGGATGAGCTTGGGCCTGTTTCCCCTTTGGAGGCCTCCAGGGCGATCGCCCACTGCCAACCCGCTGTGACAAAACCCTGGAAACAGGAGTAATGAATATACAAATCATCAGCCAATCCCAGCAGGAGGGCGGGGAATGGTATGATATAAAAAGGGTGGAGCCTAGTCAGCTGAGGCAGTTCAGGGAGTTCAGTTAAGTTGAGGTTTTGAGAGTGAGTTCTGGGAGAGAGCACTGCTCTGTTGGAGTTCTGTCAGGCAGTGAGGGCTACACTGTTTACTAGTTATTAAAGACAGGGGGGTGGAAGAGTTGATGAAATCTATTATATGTTAAAGGCAACACATACCATCCTCAGATATTGTTATATTTATTATTTTCTCAATAAACTTTGTTATTATTTTTATATTATACATCTGAGTCTGTCCCAATTCATGAGGCGACGATTTTAAAAGGTGGCAGCATTACCAAGTGAATAAAAGGTGGCAGCATTACCATTTCCAACACAATTACACGTGTAAAAGCGAGGTGTTGTCAGAATTTGTTGAAATAAACCCAGTTGTGCCTTGAAAACTCAGTCTGTGAAAGGGGTGACGTCACACCCGCATCCACCCCCTTCAATCCTTGCCCCTCTTGGCTGATAAAAGCAGCCGGAGGGACTATGCCGGAATGGGCGTCTGCCATCACTACCGCCTCCTTCAGCGAGGGGGTCTTCCCCTCTTGTTTGAAGGAGAGGGAGGTTAAGCCCATTCTTTAAAAAACCAGGCTTGGCATTGGACCAATTGGCAAACTACCGTCTGATCGCCAATGTCCCTTTTATGGGCAAGGTAATCGAGAGGGTAGCCGCGGTCCGGATTCAGTCTTTTCTGGAGGAACATAAGTGCCATGACCCATGCCAGTCCGGGTTCAGGCCTGGCCGGGGGACCGAGACAACTCTGGTTGCACTGCAAGATGACCTAATCCGGGCGGCCAACAGGGGTTCCTCTACCCTGTTGGTTCTCCTGGATTTGTCAGCGGCCTTCGATACCATCGACCATGGTATCCTGCTGGATCGGCTCTCCGAGGTGGGAATTGGAGGCACTGCTCGCAGTTGGCTCCGGTCCTTCCTGGAGGGCCGTCCCCAGTATATGCAACATGGCGGAGAGTTGTCTGCCCCGTGGATACTCCCTTGTTGGGTTCCGCAGGGCTCATCTCTCTCCCCCATGTTGTTTAACATCTACGTGAGGCTGCTGGCTGGGGTCATTAGGAGATTTGGAGTCTGCTGTCATCAGTACGCTGATGACACACAGCTCTATCTCTCCTTTTCCACCTCTGCAGTGGAAGCTGTCCGGACTCTCAACCGGTGCCTGGATGCGGTCCTGACATGGACCAGGGCCAACAGGCTCAGGCTCAACCCCGAGAAGACTGAGGTGATGTTCTTCGGGAGTTCCCCATCTGGATGTGGAGGCCCTCTCCCCAGTTTGGATGGGGTTTCCCTCCAGCTGGCAGATAGGGTTCGGAACCTGGGTGTGGTTCTGGACCCGGCACTCACCTTGGAAGCCCAGGTGGCCACTGTGTCCAGATCTGCCTCTTACCATCTCCGTCAAATCACCCAGATCCGCCCATATCTAGATGGAGACTCTCTGAGAACAGTGGTGCAAGCGCTGGTGATCTCAAGGTTGGACTACTGTAACGCTCTCTACATGGGGTTGCCCTTGACTCTCCTCCGGCGTTTGCAGTGGGTACAAAATGCAGCAGCCAGGCTGGTGGCAGGTGTGCGTCGTCATGACCATATCACCCCGATCCTGGCTCGCCTGCACTGGTTGCCCGTTGCATCCCAGATCAGATTCAAGGTCCTGGTTTTAGTTTATAAAACCCTCCATGGCCTGGGCCTGGACTACCTGTCAGAGCGTATCGTCCAGCGATCAATCTCGGCCCGTCCAGTTTGGCAGTCGTGAGTGCACTCGCTCCGGGTCGCCACCCCTAGAGAGGCCTGAAAATCCATCAACCGTAACCGGGCCTTCTCGGTGGCTGGCCCCTCCCTTTGGAACAGCTTACCAAGCGAAGTGCACTCTGCAGAGTCCCTGTTAGCCTTCCGCCGAGCATTAAAAACTCTGCTCTTTAGCGAGGCTTTTGGCAGTTTAGGTTAATTTTTTTCCCCCCGCCATCTACATGCTCTCCAACTACTGTGGCCACTGAGCCTGTGATTGCTTTGTCAAGATGTCACAATGCCCAAGTTGTTTTATTACTGTTTTTTTATATTGTTGTTGGTGCTCCCTATTGTATTGTTGCCCTAATTTTGTTTTGTTGCCCATATTGTATTGTTTGCTGACTTGTTCAGCTTTTGTAAGCCGCCCAGAGTTCCGTTTTGGAAGATGGGCCGGGTAAAAATCCAATAAATAAATAAATAAATAAATAAATAAATAAATAAATAAATACAGGTGGGGTCTTGTGGCATCTCTCTCTCTCTCTCTCTCTCTCTCTCCCTCCCCCAACTCTCAAATATATATTTGAGTAATGCTATGGAGAAAAATCGTGGAAACCAATCCCTTTTGGAAACTAAAAGGACTAGACTAGGATTATTTGACAATCTACTTAAATGAATCCACAAACACAGGCCACACTACATTTCACACTACAGAAATGCCCTTTTTTTCACATCTTATGATTCTCGTGTTGTCACATGTAGTTGTCATGTTACATTCCATTATAGTGGCACATACTTAAGATGGGCAGGAAATGGAAATATAGCATTTCATTTCATTC
Source organism: Phrynocephalus forsythii (assembly GCA_029282475.1). Classification (NCBI taxonomy): domain Eukaryota; kingdom Metazoa; phylum Chordata; class Lepidosauria; order Squamata; family Agamidae; genus Phrynocephalus; species Phrynocephalus forsythii. The sequence goes on from JAPFRF010000005.1 coordinate 99,275,765, forward strand.
TTCACATCATATCGTTTCATTAATAACGGGTTTTTAAGAAGAATTTTCATCACCAAATGAAACTATTCGTAAGGTTATAAATAATGGGGAACTTTCTATTTTTTATTTAAGAGGGAGCCCACTGCCCTAAATCAAAGATCCTCCTTAAACCTTCCAATCAATTTGCTTTCAAACAAAGAACCCTAGACCACAACAAACTATGGCAAGTCCTTAAAGGAATGGGAGTGCCTGACCACCTTATCTGTCTCCTAAGAAATCTATATGTGGGACAAGCAGCAACCGTCAGAACTGGATATGGAACAACTGACTGGTTTAGAATTGGGAAAGGAGTACGACAAGGCTGTATACTGTCACCTTGCCTATTTAACTTATATGCAGAGTACATCATGAGAAAGGCCGGTCTGGATGAATCACAAGCCGGAATTAAGATTGCCGGAAGAAATATCAACAACCTCAGATACGCAGATGATACTACTCTAATAGCAGAGAGTGAGGAAGAATTAAAGAACCTCTTAATGAGGGTGAAAGAGGAGAGTGGAAAAATGGGCTGAAGCTCAACATCAAAAAAACTAAGATCATGGCCACTGGTCCCATCACCTCCTGGCAAATAGAAGGGGAAGAAATGGAGGCAATGACAGAGTTTATTTTCTTGGGCTCCTTGATCACTTCAGATGGCGACTGCAGCAATGAAATAAAAAGACGCCTGCTTCTTGGGAGGAAAGCAATGGCAAACCTAGATAGCATACTAAAGAGCAGAGACATCAGTTTGCCAACTAAGGTCAGGATGGTTAAAGCTATGGTTTTTCCAGTAGTGATGTATGGAAGTGAGAGCTGGACTATAAAGAAGGCTGATCGCCGCAGAATTGATGCTTTTGAGCTGTGGTGCTGGAGGAGAGTCTTGAGAGTCCCCTGGACTGCAAAGAGATCAAACCTATCCATTCTGAAAGAAATCAACCCCGAATGTTCACTGGAAGGACAGATTTTGAAGCTGAGGCTCCAGTACTTTGGCCACCTCATGAGAAGAGAGGACTCCCTGGAAAAGTCCCTGATGCTGGGAAAAATCGAAGGCAAAAGGAAAAGAGGATGACAGAGAATGAGATGGTTGGACAGTGTCATCGATGCAACCAAAATGAATTTGACAAAACTCCGGGAGGCAGTGGAGGATAGGAAGGCCTGGCGAGCTCTGGTCCATGGGGTCACGAAGAGTCGGACACGACTGAACGACTGAACAACAACAAAGAACCCTCTGTAAACAAGCAGGAATCATGAGGGCTAGCTGCTGCACAGAGAAATCAGAGAGATAAGCTCAACAGCTGATCTATTAAAATAATAACCTCCACAGTCCTACTTAACCAGGAAAGCAAAACAATCAGTTTAAACTTTAAATCAACTTGCAGATACAGGGACAGCCAGCGCAGGGAAGGGAAGGGAAGAGCTCAGCTGCTGACGAGCTGCACACAGGCAGCTCAAAATCAGAGATAAGTAACAGCTGAGGTGTGGGAGGGGAGGAATCAATAAGTTTAAAATATAAACCTCCTGTTCTCAAGATTGCTGGATCAAGAGGCTCCTCACCACTAGAATGAGTTACAGTGGACCCTCGTATAACATATGGTTTGTATAACATAAAATCCGTACAACATAAAAATTCCGGAGATAGGGGAAATTTGCTTAACAGAATCGCCTATGGGGCAAATCCGTACAACATAAAAATGGTGGCAGTTAGGGATTACTCCATTTTCAATGCACTACTATGGGAAATTTGTATAAAGGAAAATTTGCTTAACAAAATTTCATTTGGAACAAATTAATTCCTTTATACAAGGTACCACTGTATTTTATTTCCGAAACAAACAAACAAAGTGTTTTGTTTCATTTCTTGATGACACGCTGTTTGCTGTGTGCTGTTTCATTTTGTAACATTTCGCAAGCTTATGAAACAACAAAACAGTGTGTCGTTTTTTGTACATCCCTAGTACATACCTTTTTACCATTCCTTCTTTTTATAGGGTAAATTAGATGTGATGCATTCATCTACACCCTTCAAGTGAGATATATCCCCTTCCTCTCTTTTTTTCATTTTCTTTGCCCCCTTCCATTTTAGTGTGTAGGTACATTACTGTGTCAGCAAAATGCCCATGGCTCCCTGGGATGCTGCCCAACCAGTCAGGAGCAAGCTGGAAGCTGTTCTTGTCCTTCTTTTTTTCTTTTTCTTTCTCTTTCTTTTTGGCAAGCTAGCAATGGCACAGTCACTGCTGTTACTGCTGTTCCACCTTTGGCCCCAGTCCTTTGTGCTTCTTTTCTTCCTGTTTTCCCCCAGTCAATCCCCCTGCTCTGCTACCATTGCTGTGGCTGTTCATGGGAGCTGTGAGTGGGAAACATTTTGGAACCACTGCAGTAACATGATCAAAACTAGACTATGGATGATACCTTGTAGGCTGCTAGTAGAAAAAATAAAAAAGCTGCTGAGCTTTTGAGAGCACAAGCCCTTTTTTCAAAGCAGGTTTAAAAGTCCAAACATGGCAAAGGATGTAATTTGCCAGGAGAGAGTTCTTAAAAGTTCACATGGCAAGATGGATGCCAGGCTTCTTCTTGGAAGGCACAGAGCAACATGGTCCAAAGGGGCAAACAAAGAGCTGCATGGTATGGGCACATCCCTCTCGCTTACAACCATTATCTCTCTATTGGCTCTAATCAAGCACAGAGCTGCTGATTTGCCAGAGATGGGTTAGAAGCAGGAGGTTAATTCAAAAATACATGCTCTCCACTAGGGGATGGGGAAGGAAGTTTTTTTTGGGGGGTTTAAAAATGTCCCACTAGGTAGATCCAAATAAGACCCAATTGATGGGAAATGATATCAAAGTACCTAGAGTTAATGTCCTGTTGCTGTAGATGTTTCTTTTGCCTTCTTCATGGTGGAGGCGGCTCTTTCATGGTATCTTGTTCCATTGTAGTAAAAAACATTTTGGAGCCATGCAGCCACTAAAACAAACAAAATCAAAACTAGACTATGGGTGATATCTTCGTAGGCTGCTAGTAGAAAAATAAAAAATGTTGCTTAGCTTTCGAGAGCACAAGCCCTCTTTTTCAAAGCAGGTATAAAAGTCCAAACTTGTCAAGGGATGTAATTTTCCAGGAGACTGATCTTCCCCATACTTCCTTTTCTCCATTCCTGGATGACTTTGGGGTACTTTCCCCTCAACTTTTTCAATATCCTTGAACCCCCTTCTTCACCCTTCCCCATTGATCCCATTCTCTCTTTCTCTTTCCTCAAGGGTATCAACCCCAAAAGGTTCCGGGGATGAATACTTGACTTCTTCATCTGTGATTGCTAAGCAATGGCTGTCTTTTGATTTCTAAAATGAACCTGTAGGCTACTTAGTTCTATCAGAAAATAAGCCTGTATTAACTAAGAGTCAAGTTATCCCCTGAGGAATGGCTTGAGCAATCAAATTTGCAAATGAAGGTCATTTATAACTCCTGATGATAAATTCAATTACAAAACAAAAGTTATCTAACAGTCAGTTTGTGGAGGTGAAGAAACCTTATGGTATGTTAAACAGAGTCTTTTACTTCTCAGTAGAGATGGGCATGAAATGAATTTTTTTGTTTTGTTATTTGTTATTCATTTACATAACAAAATGAATAATGACCATGGGGCAAATTTAACACAAAACGAACTGCACCGAGAAAAATTGGTTCAGTTGGGGGCGGAGATGTCTCCTACCTGGTGCTGGTCCAGAGGTCCTTTCGCGCCAAGCTGAACAGAGGGAGCACACAACTTGTCAGTGCCATCAAGGGACGTGGTGGGATCGAGCCTCAGCCCAGCCCGGGTTGACGGCCTGGTGGGGTCCCCCTTTTTACTTCTTTCGTTAAAACAAAACCTTAAAATTGTCTGTCCTCAGATTTATCTGTGGTTTGGGGGAAGTTTGTGAAGTGGTGTGGGTCCGCAGCCCTCCTGGCATTGAGGCCCATTGACATCACCCCCCTTTCACCTTCCTCCCGTAGCCCATTATCTCAGACCGATTGGGAGAGGATATAAGGAGGCCGCACTTAGGTGCCCAGAGCTTTGAAGCCGTCCCCCTTGCGCCTCCCTCCTGCAGCCCATTATTGTGGGGGCGATCGGGAGGGGTGATAAGAAGGAGGCCGCGCCTAGGCAGCCAGTGTTGCATGGCTCCAATGCCGCTAAACCTCTTTATTCCTTTATTCCTTCCACGCCTGTTCGTAGACACCCTAGGGGCCACACGGTGGGTGCTGGAAAAAAAGTGAGTAAAAATGAATAATGAATTAACGAACAACAAAATGAATTTTTTTTTTTTTTTGAAAAAATCATTAAAAATGAAATGAAACAAAATGAAGCCTTAAACGAAACGAAACGAAACACCATTTTTTGGTTTGTGCCCATTTCTACTTCTCAGTGTAGCTCCACATCTAAGGGCATGTTGACTGTTACATCTATTTTGAGCCCAAAAATTGGGTTTTTTCTTTAGGCTTTATTAGGTTCCATAGGAAAAAGGAAGGACAAGGGGTTGCGTTCCACAGCTTACTGTACTCTGCTAAATTTTAGAGATTAGAAAAGGTGTGACAAGTATATTGGAAGAAATCCATCTTTTGTCTCAATAAACATGTCTTTTGGGAGAGGTGTCATCAAACTGTTTGCACCAGGCATCACACACACACACACACACACACACACACACACACACACACACACACATTCGACCAATCATGTCTTGAAGTTATCCGGCTCACACTGGTCAGACAGATATGAAAGGGGGCACAGTATTTGCCTAGATATTACTGTAACTGAGCTTGGGAGTTGTGTGTTATGTTATGGAACATCTGCTATTTTGGGGCACTCACACTCCAGGTCTTAAACCATATCCTGCCCAGCGCCGCTGAAGTAAACCAGGTGTAAGTGGTTTTGATGACTGAGCCAAAACCACATCTTACTTAGAGAAACTGTCTTGAACATGAAGACTTTGCTCTCTGGAGCCAAAGCCCCCATCCCCCACCCAGGTTGTTGCTGAGAATGTTTACAAAGGCTGGAAGCCCAGAGAGGTCAAGTTGAAAATCTTGAAAGCCACTCTTTCACAAAATAAACCATCAAAGGCTCAGCTGAACTAATCAACCAACAAATCTATTAACCATAGCAAACACACACAACATATGTGTGTGCGTGCATGCGTGCGTGCGTGTGTGTGTGCGCACACACACAAGCATGAATACATAGACATATGCACACATGTACACACACACACACACACACACACACACACACACACACACACACACACACACACACACACACACACACACCACCTCTTCATGACTATTAAACATTTCTGGCATACAAACATACCAGTGCCTTTCATCAAGCCAGTGAGTTAGAGTATGAATGAACAAATGAAGATATGTTTACCTCTGCATTTAAGGTTTCTTTCTTCCTGTTAATTAATTAATTTCTATACTGCCCATCTGATGGCAAGGTCACTCTTTGCAGTTTATAGCAATGCATGGGTTTTGTTGATCATCATTTATACGGCCATTCCTCCATAGATTTCTAGCTCCATTAAAATACAGTATCCCATAACAACAGAATAAATAATACAACTATAATAGGAAGCCAACATAAGAATGACAAATTTAAGAAAGGTTAAGGAACATAATTCTGTCAAATGCAACCCACAGTATTCTCATTTGACACCCAACTACTGTACTTATTTTGATACTTTCAGTCACCTTTAGGGCTCATTTGACACCCTAGTTAAGTAGATGTCAAATTTCTCCTTTTTTAAAAGAGTCTGTTAGCATGACATTCCAAAAACCTAGGCCTTATTTGTCTGGTGGGGACATGCATATGGGTAAAAAGTAGGGAGAAGAATGAAACATTATTTCAGCCCCATTCCCATTCCCAGCACCCCAATGGGTACAGGTATACTCTACTGGATATGTAGGCATAAATATTTCCCTGCTCATACTTATGAATGCATAGCATTGGTTCACAAGTTTGCTCTCAACATGTCTACTAGAATGAGATTTTACATTAGCTAATTTTGGACATGGGCAGCATCAAAGAACAAAAATAAGCCATGGTCTGCAATGAACATATCTGCTTGGATACACTTGTTCTATTTATGTACAGAGCAATTCCAGGCAATTGCCAGAACACTGCAGCAGCTTGCCTGATTCAGTGGTATAGGGGTTCAAGTGCTTGGAATTTAGTAACTGGGCTGGTCATGACCACTACCGCACTTTAGATTTGAAACGTCTTTTCCCTAAAGACAAATCACCTCAAAAATCACTGTCCGCTTTTCAAATCACTGTTTCTGAATAGCCCCCGTGGCCATGCCCATTTTGGGCCACTGTGTTGTTTTTTCTTGAGACAACCACTCGGGGTGGAGTTTTTTAAATCGATTCCTGCACCCCCTTTTAAAGCTATTTGGTTGAATTTGCGGACATACTACACCACTTTTTTCGGTTCCCCCCTCCCCATTTCTGCCATTTTCCTGTTGTGGGACACACACACAAAAGCCTGCTGAAATGTAAACATGTTTGCTGACTTTGCCGATGCTGCACTTTCACATTGTGGTCACTGAACATTGAAGTATAAAGCGGTTCAGCAAAGTGCGGACAGGGAAGCCAATTGCTAAGCAACTGTCAAAGTGCGGACTGCCAAACTGCTGTAGCGACCACGTGACCGTGGGAGGAGATAAGGCAATGCAAAACAAAAAGCAGCTGCACAAGGAAGTGTGGTACCGGCCATAATCTTTTATTCTGTCCTACCTCCAGGGTTGTTGAGAAGATAACTTCAGTAGGAGGGCACAGTGGGATCAAAACACTTTCCTCTTCCCCTTCCCCTTCCTATTCCTTTTCCTCCAGCTTTCCATCTTCATTTTTCTGTACTTTCCCCATTTGATTCTACTTCTATGCTTCCATATCGCTTTCCCCACAGTTTCATGTATAACCTTCTGATGGATTATGCTCCCACTTCTCCTGTATGAATAAATTCCAGGACAATAGATTTTGTCCATAGCTTAATCTCTGCCTTGTGCCTCTGCAACAAACTTCTTGGGTGCTGACCACTGATAATTGCAAATCCAGCCTAAGGATATAATCCTAGGCACACTTACCTGGAAGTAAGCTGTTCCACTGAATTTTGTAGTGCTTATTTCTGAGAAAATGTGCTAATATGAATGTGGCATGGTAGACCATGAACAGCGGTAGGCAATGGGCAGGACGGAGCTGACTGTTATTTGGCTTATAACAAACAGAAACTTTCCTTGTCTTTAGTACTTTATATTCACCATGGCTATCAAAACCCTTTAGGTGAGGCATCATGTTTTTCTGTGCAAGTGAAGTCCTGGAACAAGGGTCCATCAATGATTGCCTTAGAAAACGGACTGCATTAAATTACGATTATTTTCTTGTGACTTCCTAATCAGGGTCTTATGCTAATATTATGCATACATTCAGCACAGATGAGGATTAATAAGTGCGTTTCAGCACTTCAACAGATTCCAACCCTGGCACATCAAGGAAGATTTTTCTCATTGCATCTTGCAAAAACCAACAATCTTCTTAGCCTCACAGTATATGTGCAATAAAGAACCCTTTGTGATTCATTCTGTGTTTATTCATTCAGTAAATCGCTCCTTATTGCCTTTTTTTAATACTACAAAGCAAATGAGATTATTGCTTAAATTGTCCCATAGCCACTGGCTTCTCTCCTCCAGCTTGTTTTCTTTGCTGATTTTCTATTGTGATTTGAAGAATGGGAAGGGGGTAGGGAAACTTGTTGAAAATTAACTTCTCCAATAAATCACACTAACAACAAAGGGAGTGTTTCCGCAGGGTGATAGATTTGTGGCTTTTAATGCTTGTAATGATGATGATGATATACTTTCTTGCTTCTTTATTTCCTTTTGCTTAACTTCTCCCAAATTCTGAGAACCACAGTAACATCAAAGGCTCCAAGGAGATGAGACTTATATTCTGTTTAGTTCTGTGCGTCCCTTCCTTCACTTGCTTTAAGGATATTGGCCTCCCCACAAGGCCAGGTCCGAGTGGGGAGGCTTTGTCCCTGCCGGACTCCGTAGTCGGACCGAGGAGAGGCGCGGGAGATATCTCGCGAGAGCTGTCGCGGGGTGCCCTTATAAGGGCGCCACGCGGTGTCCCCGGCCTCTCTTCGATCCGACTGGCACCGGGAGAGGACTCGCCGTTCCGGCTTGGAGGAAGGACTTTGGGCCCGTGCCGTCAGCCGGGCCCTAGGTGATCGACGGTTGGGACCTACTGCAGCCTAACTGCGGGTCCCAACCCTGCGGAGCCGCGGGCGCGCCGCCGCAGCCGCTGCAGCGGGCTCCTTTTTATTGTTTAAAAAAAAAAAAACAAACAAACAAAACAACGTGCCCCCATTCGCCGGCTAAGTTCCGGCAGGGGCCTCGAGGCTGTTGGTCGGGAGCCGGCGCCAGCGCGCGCGGCTCCCGATCGGAGAGCGGGAAACCCGCTCACTGTTTATAACACACACACGCACACAGACACACACGCACACACACACACAAAACAAAGCGCGTGTGCCAGGCCCTGGGGGGGTTGCGTTGCACCCCCCAAAAGTCCTCCCCCACCCCGCTCGTCCCGGCTCTCCGCTCACCAGCTGTTCGTCGGGAGCGGCGCGGGACGAGCAGCCCTCGGGAGAGCGGAGAAGCCGCTCTTGAAAGCAAAGGGAAAAAATAAAAAAAAAAAAAAACTAAAATAAAAATAAAATAAAATAAAATAAAAATAAATAAAAGCACCCGTCCCCCCCCCGTCCCTTGTCCCGAACCTAGGCAGGGGGCTCGGCGAGGCCGGCTCCCCTGCTCTATCCCGGGGCCCGTGGGGAAGCCTACCCCTCCCAGACTTACCTGGTTGACCGGCTCCGTGCTTCCTCTGTGCTTCTCGGCGTCTGGAAACTTGAGCCGGCTGCTGGCTTTCTTCTCAGCAGCAGGCCTTGCGCAACAGCGCCACCTGCTGGCCGGCTGGGCAGCTGCATTTGTCTGTGAAAATAAAATAAAATAAAATAAAATAAAAAATAAAATAAAATAAAATAAAATAAAATAAAATAAAATAAAATAAAATAAAGTAAAATAAGAAGAATTAAACTACGGTAACCAAAATAAAAATTAGACAAGCTAACAGGTGTTACTAAGAGGGCAGCAGCTTCGGTTAGGGACACATACTGTGAAGTGATATAATAATTCCATGGCTCCCAAACGCCCTCCAAGCAGGAAGGGCAAGCAGCCTGCAAAGCGCCGCACTGCTGCCAAGCCCGCACCTGTCTTATCATCATCGGACGATGATGACCCGACCAATTTCAGGTCAACATTCGACAAGCTCAGTGCCACTGAGCAGAGGAGGGTCCTGCAGCGGGGCATGGCAGGGTGCTTCGGGGCACAGGGACCAGCAAGCGAATCTCAGAAGTTAGCTGAACTTAACCGCACAGTTGAGGTACTCATGTCTCGAATTGCTGTTCTTGAAGGTGAGCGAGCCGGCACGTCCAGCCGTGCACAGTTGACCCCGGAGTTGCAGCAGGAGCGAGTGTTTGTGGCCCAGGGCGCAGCGGGCGGAGACGTTGGCAGCTGTTGAACCCCCAGCAGCACTGCAAGCGGTGGAGCCAGCGACGGTTGAAGTGCAGGCCCTGGACCTATCCACGCCCACTCGAACAGCCGAGTCACTAGGACGGGCCCAGCACCTGGGTGAGTCACAAGCGCCGTGTAGGACGGTTAACCCACCAGGGAGTTGGCCGTGGCCAGGCACATTTACGGAGAGGCGGCCATTGTGGCCCTACACAGCCACTGGCAGTCCTATGCAGCCTCCTGCATCAGAGTCACCGCTCCCGGCTGCACAGAGTACGGTAAGTCCATCACCGCAGGCACCCAGTCCAGACATTACCAAAACGCCTCATGGCAACGTGGAGCCCTCCTCCTTGCCGGCGGTCCCGGGCACCCTCGGACCAGCCACGGGGGGGGGAGACAGGGAGATCCCACCGCAGTTCTACCCCGACTCAGACCAATCCACGCCCCTGGGTGACCACCTCTTGCCGGCAACGGTTGAGAGGATCCTCAAGGGGGAATATGTGGACATATTCGATCTTATGAATCGGGAAGTAGATGAAAAGAAATTGAAGCATATGGAGGCCCAAGATAAGGAGCGGATTCGAAAAAAGCGTCCGGACCACTGCTGGGCTAATTGGCTCCCGGCCTTCCTTATTTATATGGCCACTATAGTCAAGGCCCGCCCCGAGCGCGCCTTCGACTTGGTTCAATATTTGGACCTGATCTACAGGGCACACTCAGAGTTCCCGGGAACTGGGTGGATGCTTTATGACGAGGGATTCCGGATGAGGGCGGCCTTGCGGCCGCACCTGCGCTGGGACGTTCCACTAGACCCATTGTGGAGGCGACTTATGGTGCCCCAGCGCCCAATAACTGGTGACCGGACCGATAGCGGGCATTTGATTTTCCGAATTGGACAGACCAGCCCTGCCCGCGTGACTGCGGGCCAGTCGGTTCAGCCACGACTGGTGTGCTGGGAGTACAATGCAAAAGGATTCTGCACCCGCAGACCCTGTAAATTTAAGCACCTGTGCGGCAACTGCAATGGGCCCCATGCGTCCCTCGCTTGCCCCAAGGGTCGCCAAGGCGGACAGGGAGGACGGGACCAGCCCACTAAAAGCAGCCCGCCCCGGGCGGGGGCCAGCTTCCAAAAAGCACATAGTCCCATTAACTTACCTGCTATGATGGAGTGGCTCCACGGCTACCCAGACATGGCAGCAGCAGCCTACTTAAGGGACGGTTTCAAATTTGGATTTAGGATTCCGGCGCAGGGTCCCCGGGTCCCCTATCGGGCAAATAATTTAAAATCTATAAGGGGCATGGAAGATATTGTCCGTGCTAAGATTCAGAAAGAGATACAGGAAGGCAGGGTCCTGGGTCCGTTCACTGATCCCCCATCTGAGCGCTTCCGGGTATCTCCGTTAGGGATCGTACCCAAGAAGGCCCCTGGGGAATACCGGCTCATCCATCATTTATCCTACCCTGATGGGGAGTCAGTGAACGACATGATCCCACCGGAGCTCTGCACTGTGAGGTATACTTCCTTTGGCGCTGCAGTACGCATGGTCCGGCGTGAAGGCACGGGTGCACTGTTAGGAAAATGCGACATAAAGTCTGCTTTCCGATTATTACCTGTTCACCCGGAAGACATTGAGCTCTTGGGCTTCGCCTTCGAGGGTTTTTACTATATGGATAGGGCCATGCCCTTTGGATGTTCGATATCATGTGCAGCATTCGAATGTTTCAGCACATTCCTTGAATGGGCACTCAGGGTTAGGACACACACCACAGCTGTGGTGCACTATTTGGATGACTTCCTTTTCTGTGGCCCGGCTGGGTCACCACAATGCCAGTTTTTAATGGACCAATTCCGAGCACTAGCATGTGACTTTGGTATCCCTTTAGCGGAGGAAAAAACTGAGGGCCCAGCGCCCAGCCTAACATTCCTGGGCATTGAGTTAGATACGCGGGCACAGGCTAGTCGCCTCCCACTGGAAAAAATACTTGATTTACGGACAAGATTACAGCAGGTTTTAGCACGGCGAAAAGTCACACTTAGAGAACTGCAAGTACTCGTGGGTCATTTGAACTTTGCTTGCAAAGTGGTGGCCCCGGGGCGTGCTTTTCTGCGACAATTTTGTCATGCCATGACAGGCCTTACTAGGCCTCACCATAGACGAAAGGTATCTAGGGAAATGCGGGAAGACTTGAGGGTGTGGCAGATCTTTCTCCAGGAATTTAATGGTGTGTCGTTCTGGAGGAGTGAGCTTCTTCTAGGTTCAGAACTCCAAGTCCACACGGATGCATCTGGAGCACACGGTTTTGGCATCTTCTTCCAGGGCCGTTGGGCAAAGGGCACATGGCCAAGCGACTGGGGCTCCCGGGGAATAACTAGGGACCTTACTTTCCTAGAACTCTTCCCGATTGTGGGAGCCCTATGGCTCTGGGCACCGTTATGGGCAAATTCGGCGGTCACTTTCTGGTGTGACAACCAGGCAGTGGTCTCCATTGTCAACACCCTGTCCTCTAAATCAATTAGGGTGATGCGGTTAGTCAGGGCGCTTACATTGCGCTGCCTCCGTTATAACATAGTTTTCATGCACGCCACGTCGCTGGGGTCAACAACGAGATCGCTGACGCTTTGTCCCGTCAACAGATGGAGCGTTTTCGACTGTTGGCCCGGGGCGGGGGGGAGCAGGAGGTGTTGCCGCAGGAGGTTTGGAATCTTGGAGAGCCGAGGCCATTAGAGCCGTGGGCTTGGCACTAGCGCCAAGTACTAGGCGTGCCTATGCGGCAGCCTGCAGGGAATACCAGCGTTTTTGTGCACAACTGAACCTGCAGCCATGGCGGCCCACGCCGATCAATTGATCAATACGCGGTTCGGCTGTATCGGAATGGGTTGGCCCCACGTTCAATTCAAGGTAAGCTGTCGCGTTGGCTTATTTCGCAAAGGCTCAAAGGTTCCCTCACCCCAATAACGATTTTGTTCTGCAGAAGATGTTAGAGGGTGGTCCAAAGAGAGGTGGCACCAGTGACACGCGCAGGCCCATCACACCGGGATTTTGTTAAAGTTGTATGATATTTGGCGCACTACGTGTAGCGACGAGTTTGAAGCGTTGCTATTCCGGGTGACTGTGTCAGTAGCCTTCTTTGGAGCTTTTAGGATTAGTGAGTTACTGGCGGCCTCTAAGCAGGATAACGCTAAGGCCTGCCTTCAACGTACAGATGTGTCAATGACCGAGGATGGGGTGGTGTTGCAATTGCGTAAGTCCAAAACGGATCAGTGGAGCCGGGGTACCCGGGTGACGTTGGGGCGCTGCGCACAGCCGCAACTATGCCCCTTGATTTTACTACAGGCCTATCTAGCCAGACGGGGCACCAGTACCGGTCCCCTGTTTGTTCACGCAGATAACACCCCTTTGACCCGTTATCAATTCTGGACGGTCACGTGCCGTGCTTTGGAGGCGGCTGGATTACCTAGCCGACAATTTGGCACGCTCATTCCGTATTAGGGCAGCCTCCACTGCGGCGGCTATGGGATACGGAGTGGCAGATATACGAGCACTGGGCCGCTGGTCTTCAGATCGTTATAGGACATATGTCCGCCCAATCCCAAAATGTTAGGCTGCATGCGCGTTTTGCTAACTGTTTTGTGTTACAGGTTCCTTTCCACGTGACAGATTGCGAGTGGTTATTTGCGGCCACAGTTTTATTTTCTGGGCAGCGAAATACGCCCGGCGTTCCGCCGTTGGTCAGCACCTTGGACTCAGTGATTTCATCAGCATTGAGTGGAAAGGATCCCGTGGTATGAGCTGGGACAGCTTCTATACGGTCGCGTCCCGTTGCGCCCAAGAGGCGCCAATTGCCATCCTGCTCGTCCATCTGGGCGGGAACGATCTGACCAGGGCTAAGGGGAAGAGCCTAAGCTTACGGATCTGTCGTGATCTCGAGGCCTTTAAGGCCCAATCCCCTTGTACCAGATTGGTCTGGTCAGAGATGTTGCCACGGCGGGTGTGGCTTGGGGCCCGGGACCCGCCTGGGGTCGAAAGGGCCAGGAAACGCTTGAACCGGGCCATCTTCAAGGCCATGCAGCGGGGTGTGGGAACAGTCGTCCCACACCCGGATATCAAATATGCTTGCCCGGAGTTGTTCAGACCTGATGGTGTACACCTGTCTGACAAGGGCATAGAAATTTTCTCAGGGACCTGCGGATGGGCCTCCAGGCCGAGCTGGCCTGTTGTTTGGCGGGCGAGGAGCATGCCTAGCAGCTCCTTCGCCGTGGCAGGTAGTGCAATAAAATCAGAACCCGAGGCGTCATGTGTAAGGTTCCCATTGCAAGGAACCGGGCGGTCGTGCAAGAATTAGGCTGAACAAAAGGGCCTCACCAGGCCATCGAATAGAGTAAGACCAAATGGCAGGACAGGCACGGCCGCTGTGAGATACAGGTCCAAATATACCAACGGGAGTGCCATGCTGTACAAAGGGCACTCCCATAGGCTAACACATGACGTCATAAAATCAGACCAAAATTAATTGTAAATAGCAGTAAAAACCTAACTTGCACTACGGGAGGCCCATCCGAATTAATAGTTCCTGCTACAGTTAAATAAAGTTATGATTAAGTTATTAATAAAGTTGTGGCCCAGTTTAAAAACCCAAATTATTGGTGTGTCGCCTCTTTATTTCGGGAATGGGGGACAATGGCCTCCCCCACAAGGCCAGGTCCGAGTGGGGAGGCTTTGTCCCTGCCGGACTCCGTGGTCGGACCGAGGAGAGGCGCGGGAGATATCTCGCGAGCTGTCGCGGGGTGCCCTTATAAGGGCGCCACGCGGTGTCCCGGCCTCTCTTGATCCGACTGGCACCCCACCCACCCACCCTTAGTTGTCTGGAGAATGAGATATTCTGGTCGCTTCGGGGCCGAATGGGAATTTTTGGTTGGCACCTGATTGGCCTTGGTGCCAGCGTTTTTCGCCCATTCCATTCTCTTTGACATTTCATTAAATAGGCATGGAGGTTATGTCTTGATGTCAGGAAGCCGTTAAGATAGGTAGGAATATTCGGCCACAGAGGGGCAGGTAGTGCAATAAAATCAGAACCCGAGGCGTCATGTGTAAGGTTCCCATTGCAAGGAACCGGGCGGTCGTGCAAGAATTAGGCTGAACAAAAAGGGCCTCACCAGGCCATCGAATAGAGTAAGACCAAATGGCAGGACAGGCACGGCCGCTGTGAGATACAGGTCCAAATATACCAACGGGGAGTGCCATGCTGTACAAAGGGCACTCCCATAGGCTAGCACATGACGTCATAAAATCAGACCAAAATTAATTGTAAATAGCAGTAAAAACCTAACTTGCACTACGGGAGGCCCATCCGAATTAATAGTTCCTGCTACAGTTAAATAAAGTTATGATTAAGTTATTAATAAAGTTGTGGCCCAGTTTAAAAAACCCAAATTATTGGTGTGTCGCCTCTTTATTTCGGGGAATGGGGGGACAATGGCACTTCACAAAGCAGGGTAACAAAGTTGGCAATGGGTTTATAAAAAAAACCAAGCATTTTTATGAGCATATGTCAATCTCCTCTAAAGATGATTAAGATGGTAGGATAGCTACCCTCAGTTATCTGAAAGGCTATTATGTGGAAGCTCGTTCTTGGCTGCCCCAGAGGAGAAGACTGCTCAGTCAATGGATCTGAACTACCAGAAAGGAGATAGCAACAAAATATTCAGAGCACCCTTCTGACAATATCAGCAGTTCAGCAGTAGAACAGTCTATTTTGTCAAACAGTGCATTGTCCTTCATTGGCAGTTTCTAACAGAATTTGGGTGACCACCTGTCAAGGAAGCTTAATTATATAATCCTGCATTACTGAAGGGTTTAGGCTAAGTAACGTTGATGTTCTTTTATCTTGAGTTAGTAAAGTGCTGTCAAGTCATGAGATATTTAAGGAGTGGTTTTACCAGTTCAACAAGTTCCAGTAAGATTCCATGGTTAAATGAGTATTTGAACCCTGGTATCCAGAGTACTAGTGCCACTCAACCCACTATATCAGGGTTGTCCAACTTTAAACAGGCCGAGGTCTACTTTTTCCGGCCCAAAGTGCCTGAGGGCTGCTACACTAAAACCGAGCAGATGCTCATAAGTAAAAAAAAAATGTAAGTAGAGCAGCAATTTCCCGTAGGAATGCATTGAAAATCAATTAATCAGTTCTGGAGGGAACATAGTTCAATGCTTTCCTATGGGAAGGCTGACCATTCACATGCTTCCTTTGCACCCGCTTGAGCTGATGTGGGCGGATGCAAGGGAGACGTGTGCATGCTTGCCCAGGCTGCTGGAAGACTTTTTAAAAAGGTGTGCTTTCCTTCCCAACCCGTCTGGGGCCTGACTCGACTCTCCTTCTCCTTTGGACTCCTCCTCCTCTTTTCCCCCCTTCTCTCTTCCAGCCCCCTTGCTGCCACAGCCACTGCCACCCTTGCACAGCTGGGGTGGACTGAGCCAGCAGCGTGGCAATCACATTACCACAGCAGCACAAGAAGGAGGGAATGGCTCAGAAGGGGTGCAGGAGGAGCGGCAGCAGTGGTGGGTCATGGTTTCTGTGAGGCAGCCATGGTAGTGGGAGGAGGGGGAGGGGGATGAAGAGGAAGAGAAGGGAAGGGGGGAGGAAGGAATTCTCCAGGGGAGAAGAAGAGGGGAGACATCACCACGCAAAGGAGGTGGACACACCTGCAACCCCACCTCTCACTGTCTCCTCCCTTCCTTTTGCTCTGCACTAGCGACTCCACTGGTCACAAGACAGTGGCATGCCAATCATGTGGACAAGAGGGGGAGCAGGGGACTATGCCATGGCCCTTGAGCTGCCCCACTTGGCTGAGACAGTGGGCTAGCAGACCCAGAACTTTGCTGGAGCAGTGGTGGTCCTTGGGGTGGGGGAGGCAGGGGTGGAAAGCTTATCCCCTCACTTTTTAAATTGATGGCTGCTGGGCTACTTTTGAACCCTTCATGGGCTACTGGTAGCCCACGGTCTACCTGTTGGGAAGCCTGCACTATATAATTCTAGAACTGTCCATTTTTTCTCTCAAATTACCCCATTTATACAGCAGATCTGAAATCCTATTGTACTTGGTTTAGCCTAACGTTCCCTTCAAGGACATTTGCATGGACCTCATGAAGAGAGAGGAGTCCTTGGAAAAGTCCCTGATGTTGGGAAAGATTGAAGGCAAAAGGAAAAGGGGACAGCAGAGAATGAGATGGTTGGACAGTGTCATCGATGCAACCAACATGGATTTGACCAAACTCTGGGAGGCAGTGGAAGACAGGAAGGCCTGGTGAGCTCTGGTCCATGGGGTCATGAAGTGTCAGACACGACTGAACAACAACAACATGCCCAGGCATTCTACACTGAATACAACATTGATTACGCAAGTATTTTGCAACTGTGCCTGCAGAACTGTTGTTGTATATGGTATTCTGCCTTGGTCCAAATTTTTTAAGAGCTTCAAATTAGGGTTACTAACATTGCTATGCATCACGATTTTGGCCTTGCAATTTTAGGAACCCCTGGAATAATCTTCCAAAAATGTGTTTGCAGTCTACTTATGTATGCATGTGAACATAATTCCACAAAAATATGCTTTTGTAAACATGTTTTACAACCCAATTTGCAATCATGTAATGACAACTAATCAACCATGACTTAATTACCAACCAAACTTAAGTCAACACAAACTTCAAAAACAACAAGAAAACAAAGAGAAAGGAGAAACTGTGGCCCTACAGAATTTGGTAAGACTACCAGTTGTAGACTACCGTATTTATCGGCGTATAACACACACTTCCCCCCCTGAAAATAGGGGGCAAATGATGTATGCGTGTTATACGCTGATATAATGTTAAAAAGCCATGTTTTTACAGCTTCTCCTCAAGAGAAAAAGAGGCGGGGGAGAGAGAGAGGAAACACTCGCACACACAGAGGGGGGTGGGCGGGCGAGCGAGCGAACGAGCGTGGCGGCGGCGGGTGGTGTGTGTGTGTGAGGAGGAGGAGGAGGAGGAGGAGGAGGAGGCAAACAAGAGGACGGACTGGCCGAGGAGGGAAGAGCACGAGCAGCCCGGGAGGCGTCCAGCGAGCGAGTGAGCAAGCAAGCAAGAGCTGGGACCGGCGCCGGCACAAGCCCTTTTTTGCGGGCTTGCCCGAGGTAAGCGCGCGCGGTCCGCCGGCCGAGTGAGCGAGCAGGCGGGCGAGCGAGCGAGCGAGGGTGGGCTTGAGTGGGGCGCCGCCTTGCCTTGCCCAGGAAAGAGAAGGGCCAGCCCTGCCCGACGGAGCTTGCTTCTCTCCGGCAGGAGCTGCCCCCCCCAATGCCTCGCCTCAGTCCACCCACCCTCACTCCACCTCCTCCCAAAAAGCACGCTCTGGCAAGCGAGGGAGAGGCGGGTGGGCTCCTGCCGGCGCCGGATGCTGGGCTGGGCCGAACCATAAGGTCCCCTCCGTGCGGAGGGAAGGCGGCCGGCCAGCCGGCTGGTCGGTGGAGGTTGGCGAGAGAGCGAGGAGGAGCGCTCAGGTCCCGCCGCGCCTTCGGGCTTCATTCCACGGTGCGGGGGCTGCCTTTGAAGTCCGCTTGGCTTCTGGGTTTGGACTCATTTCAGCCCTTCGGCCCCTCTCCTGGGTGTGTGTGTGTGGGGGAGTTATTCCATCGAAAAGATGTGGAGGCAATTTAATTTTTTTCCCTAAAATTTCCCTCTTAAAATGAAGGTGTGTGTTATACGCCTGTGCGTGTTATACACCGATAAATACGGTATGTTAAGAACTGTCATGCAATGCGAGAGATTCTAATGGGGAAATTAGCCCTATCCTCACAACTCATGCATGAATCAGATTTGTTTTTCTTACAGCAATGTACTAAACTTTCCTTAGTAGTTCTCAGTTGTCTCTGTATGAAAAACATCCCCCCACCACATTTGGAATATAGAAATGAAAATTTTTTAGAGTAATTTCATAGCATAAGGCTATAAGATACATTAAGGAAAGTGATAGTCCAAGAGGGATTTTTCCTCCTTAACATAGTAGCAGATAAATGGCCTTTTTTATTTCCTCTCTCCAATTCTTCAGTGTTAGCAAAGTCTTTCAATGATAATTATCGATTTTTTAAAATTTATTTATAGAAAGCCTGTGCCCAGCCACTCCAGTATGCAGGAGGTGCCAATTTTCTGTGGATACCTGAAAATGATTTGAGTGGTGTCCATTTCTGAAATTGCTTTCCCATTCCCTTGAATGTGACCTAGTTTCTTCCAGGTTTGCTTGAACATGGACTCCATTTAAAGCATCAAAAACCTTTATTGTAAAGAGGAAGGGGGAACTCTGAATAAACTCAGTGTTCCCTTACTGTACCTGAAATACTCTTTTATGTCACAGCAACCTGACTTAAATGAGGGTCTTCTGGCCCTGATAATCAGAGAGGACTTATGAAAGGACGTGTCAGAGTGTCTTTCCTCAATGTCAACTTCCCTACCCAACAGATCATCATAGGAAAGGCTCCTCCAGGTGGCCACCCTGAAGAAGACCAGTAAATTTTATACAAGAGGTAGAGTGTTCTTTATAGTGACTCTAACTCTGTGGAACCAGCTCTCAGAGGAACTTCACCTGGCCACATCCCTGTTAACATTAAAAAGGCAGCTAAGGACTAGGGTTTCAAGATGCTTTCCACTCAAACCCTGGCTAGATTTGAGTTGGCTGTATACCTCACCTGGGTATTGTTATTGTTATATTTCTTTATTCTTTTCATAATTTTTCCAGTATCCTCTGTTCTATCGTCTATGTGGTTTGATGGGTCTACTGTTTTTGTTATATCACTCTACTTTGATTTTATTCGGCTATTACCCCACACCCACTTTGTACCGCAACAAACTAAAATGTGTAATAAATCTTGTTGTGGTCACATGGTTTTGTAGCTGTTCCTGCATCCTCAAGGACATACTTTATTGTTATGTAACTTCATCAAAGTACATTTTGTTTTGTTTTCCTGCAGCACTATTTAAAAAAAAATTAAAACCCGACAGGTATGTATATCTGTATATCAATTTTCATTTGTTATTTGTCAAACTTTGAATACTTCTTTTTGTCCTCTTTCCATGCACAGTGGCTTCTCGTACTGTGAATTAGGAGTCATGTGGCTGCTCCAAGAAGTGCCACTAGGTGATCCTATGGCAATGTAACAATTATGTGGCAGATTAAATGGTACCCCATGCCATATGTACTGGTTTAAAAACTGCAACGGAACAGCAACAAGGATTCTACCACCCTGAGGCCAGGCACAAGGAAGATGCACTGAGTCATGCTTCAGGGGAGTGATCAAACTTTATTTTGCTTAAAGCGCAACGGACGTGGGGGAACAATTTTAAGATCTGCATCTCACAGCACTTTCTAGAGCAACAAAGTGTACATGGGGTAACAGCCTTTTTTCACTGAAAACCACCCAAAGTAGTGAACTAATGTGGGTGGTATATAAATTAAAGCAATAGATATATAACAAATAAAATAATTGCATGGTTGTGAATCATGGTGGAGAAAAATGAATTTTTTTGTATTATAACTCCCCCAACCTCCCCAGTCAGCATGATCAGTGGACATTTGCTTCGGGGGTTCTTATTGTTGAATTCTTTATATTTCAGTGTTACTGGGTTTTTAATGTATGTGGGAAGGAATTTAAATACCTTAAATAAATGAAAATATAGATGCTATAGATTGTATGATGCTAAAGGCCAGCATTCCACTGATATAATTTCTAATGAATTCCTGTGCCACCTTTGCTTCCAGGTGCATATTAGACTACAGGTAACTCTACAACAAAAAAGACTGCCTCCCTTTTATTATAGTTTTATCTCACCCTTTCTCCAAAGCATATACTTTATAAATGAGATTGTGACATTGTTTATGATGGAAGATAATGACTGGATCAAAGACATCCAGGAAGCTTTACAAATAATGAGGGAATTGAATTAATCAGCCTACTTGTTTGTATCCTACTTTTCTAATAGTGCCCATAGCAGCTCATCACATAAAATGCAACTACGGGTATTTAAAACAAAAGATAAATTACGAATAGCAATTCCATCAATTGATAAATATGTGATAAAATCTCAACAGTACAATATGGAAAAAACATACAGAATAACTTAATTCAGCAACTTAAACTATGGCAGCAAGTGTGTAAGGTGTAAAATGTATAATATTTTATATATAAAATATAAAATATATTCATTATTCATTTTGTTCCACAACAAAACAAATAGCAAATAATGAAACAAATTAAAAATTCATTTTGTGTCCATCTCTAGTGTCAAGTGTGGAAGTATGGAAGGTGTTGGAGCGGTTTTTGCTTCAAGTTTTGGAGCCATTTTGGAAATATTTTGCAGTGGTTTTTAGACTTCTTGAACTTTTTGGTGCCTTTCTCAAGTGGTGGAAAGGCAGGGAGCTGAGCTGTGTCATTTGCATGCCCTTTAATGTGTGTTCTGCATTGTGTGTGTGTGTGTGTGTGTGTGTGTGTGTGTGTGTGTGTGTGTGTGTGTGTGTGTGTGTGTGTGTGTGTGTGAGAGAGAGAGAGAGAGAGAGAGAGAGAGAGAGAGAGAGAGAGAGAGAGAGAGAGAGTTCTGCTGTGTATGCCTCTTACTGTGTGTTCTGCAGTGTGGACAGCTCATGTAGATAGATTTTTGGGGTTTTCATTAGCTTGTATGGATAGACATGGGGCCTTGGAGTGGAACATTGTGAGACTGGGTGTGGCAGTTTCTCAAACCATTTTTTTAAAAAAATCTGTTCATTTAGTGACTGTGGTGTCATGGCGCCTGTCCCTGTACAGTATTTATGCCTTTAAATTGCACTTTATAAAGAATTTTGAACAGATAAAAGATTTTTTTCTGACTTTTTCTGACCTCTGGAATGAATTAATGGGTTTTCAATGCATTCCTATGGGAATGCATGCTTCAGTTTATGAATTTTTTTATAATATGAAATGTCCTGGAAAACGGATTAATTTCGTAAAGTGGGGTACCGATGTAGTTGTTCAGCCCAAAGGGAGGGGACTAAAAAAACAAACGGCTGTGAGTAAGAATTTTGAATCAGAAAGTGAGGGATCTGAAGAGGCTGGAGCTGCTGTAGGAACTTAAACTGCTAAGACCCTTGTCAACTTGGGCAAGGTATAATTACTACTATATGTTTGGGTTGGAGGGCTGAATTCACGTACTGAATCCAAGAACTACATACAAATGACTTGAAATTTAATTTTAGGATTTTGAAGATTCCACATGTGGAACAGATTCTTCTATGTATTGGACACTCAACCCTGTTGGGGAAGATGTCTTAAATTAATATGACCAGCTGATTCTTCGAAGGAGTTGCCTGACAGGGCATTCCATCTCATAACACAGAAACCAAAGTAAAACTTGAGCAAACATTCAACCAAATCATGCCTTGCAATTGTCATTTATGTTTGGATTGTCACAATACGCAAGTCAGTCTGCTTACATGGACCCCCAAAAACCTTTTAAGCCCTCCCTCTGTAAAAGTAGTTGCAGATTTCTAGTGGTGTACTATCACTAGACAAGCTTCAACAAGCATGATTTTAATTTAACTCATTTTTGTAGAGCACTTGTCCCTCTGTGTTGCCTTGCAGTGATAGAAGCTCCAATAATAGTTTGGGGGTTTCAGTTTGTGAAACAGCATCTGTAACAGAAACCTCTGGTGTCTGTCTTCAGTTCAGTTAATATCAAGAGTCTGGAATTCTATGAAGGGGGATTAAGGCAGGGAGAATCAGTTACAGTTTGGATGACTGTGGTTGTCCAGAGTATGGCTGGAAAGAATGTGGTGTGGTGTAATGTGATCGATTATTTTTAAGGAAATGTTCAAGATGATACAAGTACAATGATTAAAAAAACCCAAAGTGAATCCTGCCAGTCAACTAGCTTAGCATGAACTATGACTATATTCCACACTTGTATATGTGTTCTGCTTCCTTTTTAACCTAAAGTGTGCATGTGCAGATGAAACTGATAGAATACAGAAGTACTGTATATGTAAAATCCAAGACACAGACAATTCAATATTTTGGGGGGCTTTTTTTATCCACCTTAGAGGTCTGCAATGTGAGAGAAAAAGAAATGGGCCACAGATGTTCAAGATAGACAAAATGGAGGTCAAAAGAATATTTCATTATGTTTGGTCACATAGTCCATATAATATAGAATTTGCAAGCACGAATTTATGAAATGTTTGGCATTCCAAATTTATACATATGCCTGTATCTTCAGTGGAGCAGGCTCTGCAGAAGAAGTGATATGCTTTTGACCTCCAAAATAGGAAGTACCTAAGTATCCTTTAATCTTTTGATAAAGCATGCTCAGTGGGGGTCTCTCACTTAAGTGACTTTTGAAAGATTGAACTAAAGATGGGCATGAAGAGATTTGTGCTTCTTTGTCAAATTTCACATGCATGGCATTCTCTCTCATCACCCCTTGGCATGCCACGCCATGCGCAAGCCATCACATGCTGACCAGGCCCTCCTTCTCAGCTGGCTGTGCAGTCTGAGCAGGAGAAGAGAATTCATTCTCCTGCCTTCACTGGTGGCCAACCACTCAAAGGACCCAGCCAGTGTGGTATTGCCTGGTATGTGGGGCAGCTGGTTGGGAGCTGGGGGAAGCGAAAGCATGGCACATGTAGTGCTGTGAGTACAAATTTTAATGAAGAGGCACAAATTGCTTTTTGTGCCCATCTCTAGTTTTAACGGCTCATGGTTGAAATGGGGCAGAGACATACATTAAGCGAACTTGGGGGGGGGATAATGCACTCCCTCATTCATTCAGAGCAGCAGCAGCAAAAACAAGGTAATCATCCCCTATGGTAATCAGCAAAAATTACAGTGTCATCAGTAGATATGTATATGCCTATGTGAAGAGACTACCACTATATCTGGTGACTAAATATTTGGTTCGGGCACCATAAATATGTCTGCCAGTTCCTTATTTGCCCTGGGTAAGACACAGAAAGCCTACCATTCCTTGCCATTCTCTTTATCATGACTGTTTTCTAAAAATGGAGCAGGGGGAAGTTCTTTCCACACACAAAGTTATCAAAGGAAGGTCATGGTGTTGCGTTTAAAGGAATTGGTGTGTTACATTGATTCATGAGTTGGCATTATTTCAACAATAGTATAAGAATTAGAGTAACAATATCTTTCAGTAATAAAGGTGTTCTAAGGACAAAGGAAAATGCCTATAAAATAATTTGGAGAAGGTATTTAACACCAGAAAATTGAATGGTATGGTTTCCAAATATTCTATATTATGTTGGAGATGTAGCCAAGATTGTGGACAGAGATGGGCATAAATTAGAAAAGTGGCAATTTGCCATGAAACAAATTTTGTCAACATTGAATCACATATCACAAAACAATGATTTTTTCCTGATTAACCACAAATCAATGCCTTGGTTAGTTTTGCTTTTAAAACCCTATAAAATTTCCCCAGGCACTTAGAGTCACCCAAATCATGGAGAAGTTTCCTCTGAACTTCCTCTACAATCTTTTCAAGTTTGATGAAGTTTGAGTTTTGGATACCCAAAGAGCTGCTCCAAGACACTGACAAAGGCTGCATGGCAAGGGGCTCCCAAAGGGGTAAAAAAGGAATTGATAAATTGACAAATCAAAAAATTGCTAAATATTCATCAATTCATTTTCACCTGGGTCATTATTATCATTTACTAATAATAATTAATAATATTAATAGTAACCACACCAGTCGTGTGGTTGGTGCTGGGGAAAAAAATTTAAAAAAAAAATTAAAAGTGCCAACCTGGCCTGGGGATGCTGCATGGTCAGCATCCTAAAAAATTAAAAAGTCCCAACCGGGCCCCGGGGGCCATGTGGTCAGTGCTGGGAAAAGAAAACAGACACGGGGAAGCTAGCGCCTCTAGAGGCACTGGCCCCAAGCCAGTGCATCAAAAAGCCCCCACTTTGGGAACTTTTATAATTTAAAAAAATGCTGGGCCTGCGGTGTGGCCTTCCACTGCCCGGCATACCCGCTGCTTGGCCTATGGAGGAAGTGGTGGGGCGGTCTACTGCTGCCGGTAATGGCTGTGGCTGGGACTCCAGAGGTGATGGCGAGGCCTCCTGCTGCCCAGTGTGGCCGCAGCCAGGGCCTTCCAGACTGCCACCGCCACTGCTGGGATTGCTGCCGAGGTATGGTAAGTTGAACCAGTTTAGCTTGGTTTGGTTTTGTACAATTTATTTAAATTCATACAAACCCGAACCGAACCAAACCGAGGATGGGCCCAAAACAGAACCAACTGAACCAACAGTTTTCTGTTTCATGCCCACCTCTATTAATGAAATTGCACTTTTCTCTACCTTTGAGAATGATCAGTGGTGATGGACTAATTACAAATTTAGCTGTTGGAACAAACTAATTATAACATAAATGTTGGAGTGGAAGTTGAGTCATGGCTACGGGACTTCTTTTTGAGAGATAGAAACGTTTCGCTGCTCATCCAAACAGCTTCATCAGTCTGAATACAGCTAGTGCAAGTCCTCCATCTGATGAAGCTGTTTGGATGAGCAGCAAAACATTTCTATCTCTCAAAAAGAAGTCCAGTAGCCATAACTCAACTTCCAGATAAACTCACCTGGATGACTGATAATCTTCACAGACATAAAGGTTGGACACAAGTACAAACATGGAAATTTTGGAAGGGACAAGGGGTGTAGGATGAATAATAAAATGGATACAATCCAAAAGGTTCAAGGGAGGAGGCATCAGTTGTATTGACACTAGTATTGCTATTTTTGTAGATAATAATGTTATTCCATTTTGTATTTCTGTCTATTTTATTGATTTTGGTTTTAAAGAATAAAATAAAATAAAAAGAAGCTTTAGTTCTCCTTGTTCAAGTTTGACTTCAAGGTTTTGACGTTATCGTACAAGGCCCTAAATGTTTTGGGACCTCAGTATCTGACTGAACGGCTCCTCCCAAGAAGAACTGCCCAGATAACCTATGCTAGGCAGGCAGGATATTTGGGAGTTCCAACTCAAAGGGAGGCATGGAAAGCTGTAACAAGGGGCAGGGCCTTCTCGGTGGCCGCTCCAAAGTTGTAGAATCAACCACCACCAGAAATTTGGCTAACAACCTCACTTCAAACCTTTAAAAAACTATTGAATACTTGGTTTTGCATAATGACCTTTCCTGACTTCTCAAATATCTAGCAAGATGCTAGTCTTCTCTTTACTGCTTCTTTTATTTTGTTGTTTCTTATTTGATCAATCACCTGATTATTTTTAATTTAATTTTTGTTTGATTCTAGTTTATTGTTGTTGATTTATGTGGTTATATTTGGTTATTTAAAAGTGTTGTTGTTATATTGCGATTTTATGTTGTAAACTGCCCAGAGCAGCCCTAGGACTAGATGGGTGGTACAAAAATCAAATAAATAAATAAATAAATAAATAAATAAATAAATAAATAAATAAATAAATAGTTGTTCTTGAACTTGTCAGAAGTAGAACAAAGAATGAATGATCCACTTTTGTCATATGTAACACAGATATTCAACCCATGGTTCCTATCACCATGTTTGCACAGGCAATAGAATTATGCAATTTTCCCAAATGTGAATGTAGCCAGGCCAACTATTTCCAACATTTTCACTATGAAATAATAGCAGCTTCAGATCCCTCTCATTTTGATTCTCTCTTTTTTTGAACCTGGCAGCATCTGTCAATAAGCCATAAGTGCCAAGCTAAGAAGAACTGCTGTCATCAGACAAAAAGGCCTCCAAGTCCACTTTCCTAACAACCCATTTTAATAACAAGAGCAATAACGGGATTTATTATGCATGCGCTATCCACAATCATTTTTGAAGAGAAAATTAGTTTGAAGCCTTGGGCGACAGTTGAACTCTCCAAGGCGCTTAAAATAAAATAAGGAATGGGGAGGGAAATATATACATAAAATACTCAAAAAGAGGGGGAAATAACAATAACTACCAACTACCAAGCAAGAGTGCAGCACGGATATTTATTATGGCAAGTGGATGGGAACCTTTATCTGAGACTTGCAACGCCCCCTGATCCCACAGGAGGGAGGAGGGAGCTTTGTCACGCTGAGCACCAGTTGGTTTTCTCATGCTAAGCTGCTTAGTGCCCTTTGACGTTGCAGACACCAAAGCAAGGTTCATTGCACTGCATAAATTATATGGCAGGCAAGCCCAGGCACTCCTGTGTGCTGGCATCCAGATTTATTGCACAGGCCAAATTGCAATAAATTCTAGGTGCCTGCACTCCAGGGTGTAAATCTCGGATGTGTTGATAGGGAGTTTAGAGGGAAGGCAAGTGTTTGTGCTACTAGCAAGGACCAATGGATTAACCCTTACTCAGGGGTAGCCCCTTGCACAATCCAATATATGGCTTTGCAAGACCCCTGCCATGCATCACTCGAGTCTAAGAACCAGGTGTTTAGAAAATCTTCCACAGTTATCATTGATAGTAGACTTTCAAAGAATGAGGACTTTCAGTCCACAAGTTGTGGAGCTGTGCCCTGGATTAACTAGAAAGGGCTGAGAGCATCTAAAATATAACTGCGCTTGTGTTCACCTAGTCACGTCAACTTGAAATCAGCTCCATTGAGCTTATGTACTTCCTGTCTCCTACATTCAAAAATTTTAAAACTCCAAGCTCTTTCTGCCTTAAATGTGATGAATTGTGAATATTCAATGGCCGGTCCACCTAAAAAACCTATTCAGGCCATTGACCCTCTAATGAGCCTATTCAGGCCATTGTCCAACTTATGGGCTATTCAGACCAGGGCATGTGTGAAATCAAGGTGAACTATAAAATGGAGGACTTGCCACTAAGTTTCCTCAGAGTGATGAAGCTGTTTGGATGAGTAGCTAAACACTTCTGTCTCTGAAGAAAAGAAGTCCAGTTGCCATGACTTAACTTCCAGATACTGACAAAAAAGATTCTTTTTTTAAAAATCAATGTAGCAATGGGCATGAACCCATGGTTTTTCTATTTGGCCTGGTTCGGCATAGCGACCGAACCTTGCTGCACACCCTCATCTGTGTGGATGGCGACTGGAGGAGTAGAGGAGTAGAGGAGGGAAGAGTAAGTGCAATAATAATAATAATAATAATAATAATAATAATAATAATAATAATAATAATAATAATAATAATAATAATAATAATAATAATAATAATAATAATAAAAAGGTCTCACAAATCTCCATTCCTATCACAGATCAGCAAAGGAAACCTTGTCTTCTTTTCATGAGGAGAGATTAGTACACAAGGATAAAACAAAACACAATATACATTAAGTGACCTTCAAAGAAAGGTGGCCTTTCTTTTCAATTCTACAGATGTATAAAAAACGAAAAATCCGTACAATGGAAAAAATCCGCCCCCTCCCCCCCCGCGGCCACCTCCGGCCACCCGGGAAGAGGACGGGGGGCAGTCAGGGAAAGAGGGGAGGGGAGGGGAGGGGCGGCAGGCACAGAGGGGGGCAAGCCAGGGAGGGGTGCCCTTACCTGCCACCTGCGCAGGGGTCATCCGGCTCCGTCACTTCACCTCCGGGATGGAGCTTACAGGGGTTGCGGGGGTTGCCAGAGCCCCGGAGGCAGGCAGGAGGGTGCACCAGCGGCCCGCCCCGGAACCCCAGCATCCGTGGCGGTGGCCTGCCACCCCTCCCCTCTCTGTGTGTGTGTGTGTGTGTGTGTGTGTGTGTGTGTGTGTGTGTGTGTGTGTGTGTGTGTGTGTGTGTGTTGGGGAGATTGAGCATGTTCCCCTCTTCCTACCGTGAGGAGCAGCAGGAAGGGAGGGAGTGGGGGAGTGCGAGAGGAGCAGAGGAAAGCGAGGGTGGGGAGGCAATCCTTCCTTGGCGACAAGGACCAGAAAAAGTGCCGATGCCGCCCGCCAAAGCCCCTCCGGAAGAGGCCTGCCACCCTCCCCTCTGTGTGTGTGTGTGTGTGTGTGTGTGTGTGCGCGTGTGTGTGTGTGTGTGCGCGCGCACTGGGGTTCCGGGGCGGGCTGCCGGTGCACCCTCCTGCCTGCCGGGAGCCTCCGGGGCTCCAGCAACAGGTGAGCGGGGGGGATTCCCGGCACGGTCCCGCCCAAGGCCGCCCGGGAAGAGGACGCGGGGCAGTTGGGGAGGGGAGGGGAAGGGAGGGGAGGGTGGCAGGCCACCGCCGCAGATGCTGGCAGGCCACCACCTGCGGCCGCCCGGGGAAAGAGGGAAGGAGGGAGGGGAGAGGAGGGGCGGCAGACATGGAGGGGGGTGAGCCAGGGAGGGGCACCCTTACCTGGCACCTGCACAGGTGTCCACCACCCGCCCGCCCCGTCACCCAAAAAAACCTAGCACCACATTGCAATTGCATTGGACAAAAAATCTTTCAATGCATTCCTAATTTGATTTGTATAACGGAAATGAATTAATTACGTTATACAAGGTACCACTGTATTTTAACTGACTGCCAATATATACTATAAACAAATGAATAAACAAGCAAACAAGTAAAATGAAATTTGGACTGAAGAGGCAAGGAAAGTATAATGCATCTGTGAGCTTTTTTACCTTTTCTTTATCCATATAGATGTACAGTAAGTTTGAATGGTGTATTTCATCAGGCAACATGCCACAAAGCAATGAAAATATAGTCTTGTCTAACATCAAACCATAATCCAAAACTTGATATTAATTTAGTTCAAATGATCTTTGCTGTCAGGGTTACAATCTGAAGAAATTGTTTGGAAGCTGTGTCTCAAAAAACATAAGAAAGCATTTCAAACCTGTGTGACATATACCTGCATTAAAAGAGACATCATTAACAATAGGATTTTGGTTCAACCCTTCTGAATTGGCAGCTAGCCCAATGGACTCATAATATTTAAAATGAATATAAAATGCCCTGGTGTGGTGGGTTTTTGTATTTTTCTTTCCATTTGAAGGCACACCCTTCTCAAGCTGCTCATTTCTCCAAAAGTTTTGCATTTAATAAGATGGTTGCTGCATATTATTTAAACGTCGATTGGTTATTTAAAGCATTTTTATTTGTAACTACCCATTAAAAAGTACTTAGAGATATATACCAAACAGGACAGAGGGCTGGTTGATGAACATTCTTTCCTAGACCCATCATTTTATAAAAAAATATGGGGTTCACTGCCACCTCAGGACAAACCTAACTATTTTAATAGGTCATTTCTTCCTTTGGGTAATACTTCCACTTTCCTATGGGTGAATGAGATATCTGGATTCTAATGGGCATAGGAAAAACACAGTCTCTTTAAATGTTCCATTTAAATTCAAGTACTATTTTACACAAACAGCAAAACTAGAGGAAATTCCATAGCTTTCGGCTTTATTAACTAGAGATGAGCACGAAATGAACAATTTTTCATTTCCGTTTTTGTTTTTTCATTTTGTTATGCAATGAAACAACAAACGAATTTTATCTCTAAAATGAAACGAAATGAACAGAAACACCAGAAATTTTGTCGTCCATTTCGTTTTCGTTATGGCAATACATTGAACTGCTTTAAATGCTAAAAAAATAACAAAAATTGAAATAAATGTTAATGAAATGGTAACAAATGAACAAAAACAAAAATGATTTTTTTGCAAAAATTCACGAAAAATGGAAACGAACCAAAACAGACACCCTAAACAACAAACGACAAACAAAACACCATTTTTTTATTCGTGCCCATCTCTATTATTAACTAAGAAGATGCATTACGATGTTCCTTTTTGAGGCCTGGCTTAAATAAAGACCTTATGAACAAATATAGGGATCTGACACTCAACTTGAGAATCCCATATCCATGTCCCCAAGGAGTGCATTCATGAAAAAGAGGAAATAGCAAACCAGCTGTTGCAATTTTCGTCCTTGACTGGGAAAGGCATTTTGTAAATATGTATAGCGATAAGTCAACTGACCATAGTATACTGCTACTGGGAAAATGCATTTTCTGCACTATGAAGACTGTTGCTAAGCAAAGTGAAACAGAGAGGGTAAAGAGGGCATCAAACTACAACAGCAACAAACCTGAACATTAAAGACCTGGCTCTTTAGGGAAAGCTTTGGTGATTGCTGAGTGCATGATGGTTTGTTGTTAGCTGTTTTGTATTGTCTGTCCCAGCCCTTTCTTGCTAGAGTCTGTGTTTATTGTAGGGCTGTTGTTGTTCTGTTTTTTTATCTTTTTATTTGTTTTATTTTGTTTGGGGGTTGTCTTTTTGGGCAACTTGTTTATTTTGCAATTTGTTATACACCACCCAGAGTTCCCAAGGGAAAGTCGGGCAGTTAACAAATATAAAAATAAATAAATACCTATACCCAGTCTATTTTGAAGATTCTATGAGAACTGAAGGGTAAAATAACTTCACTAAACAGCAAACATTGAAAGCATTTCCTTTATAGTATCAAACATTTCTATAGGGCTTGCAAACCACTTTTTCTCAGTGTGTTTCCATGGCTGGGTGGATTATTGTATATCACCTTTCTAACCTTTGGTATTAATTTCCATTGACTATGAAAATAAACTGTCAACTAAGCAGAGAGAGGTTTTTTTTAAAGGAGCGGGGAAAGCCTTTGTAATCCATAAAAGCACAATTCTTAAAAGCACCTTGTGGTGCTCGTAGAGAAGAGAATTTGTCAGGCTGCTGCTAATTGTCAGAAGAAATTACAGCCTTTGGAACCAGGCAACTACAAATCATGTCACTGGAGCACTAAGCTGGTTCCTTATAATCTGGAGAAATGTACCTCGTTTGAAAAGTGTGTGTGTTTATTTGAGAAATTAAGACTCAGATAGCATGCCTGTATCTTTTTGGTTGGAGTTTAGACTTTATTTTTCTGAGTTTGTGACCCAGAATTCCACAGTCAACATAACCAGATTCTGGGAACTGTTCAAAGAAAGAGTTCTTTTATCAAGCCCTCACTGACTTCACAACTTTAGAGTGTATATAAGAGATTTATATCAGCCCTCCAATTTGGATTACTGTAATATTTGTTTATGTGGAGCTCTTTTTGAAGATTATTCAGAGAAGTCATAAAAGCATGGCAGACATTGAAAAGACATTGGAACTGCTTCTGCAGAGTAGTTTGTGGTAATGGTGATGAGGAAGATCTAAATAATATGGCAACCCAGAGAGGGGGGAGTCTAGTTCTGAGTCATTATGTAGGTAGTAAAATGTATCCTGATGCCATCTGGGGAAAGTCATTAAACCCATCTTATCCAAAAATATCAAATTCTTCTCATTCTCTCACATACAGCCTGTACTGTACCTGGGGGGCGGGGGATATGGCAATTATCAGAGATCTATCCCTCCTATTTGATACTATGGATCAAGCCACTCTAGACAACTTCTCTCACTTAGAAAGTGTGTGTGTATTGGTGCCATTCTAGTAAGTTATTTCTCCCACATGATATTGAGAAATGTGGTAGAATATACCATCAAATTAGAACATGTCTAAAGTAATTTTAAAAACATAATACATTTTTTCTGCAATTGGTGGAGATCTGTGGGACTAAAATAGCAGCTGGCAGGCACTGAAAATTGAATCACTCTGATACTCAAAAAGCCCCCTAGTAGAGATGGACATGAAACAGTAAAATAATACTTTGTTTTGTTTCTTTTCATACTCACCCCCATTTCATTTTGTTTTGTTCTTGTTTTAAAAAATTTGTATGAAACAAAATGAAAAGAAACAAAATGGCTCCCCTGGGTCCTAAAGACATCAGATTTGGTGCCCGGGAGCCATTTTTAAAGGGTCCAGCTGAGCTGTCATCGGCTGTACCCCTTTAAAATTAGCCCAGTCACCACCAGGGGATCCCCTGGTAGTGACTGGGCCATTTTTAAAGGGGTACAGTCAATGGCAGCTCAGCACTGTCCCTTTAAAAATGGTTGGGTTGCCAGCATGGGGCCCCCACAGCGGTGACTTGGCCATGTTCAGAGGGGTCCAGCTGAACTCTCATCAGCTTTACCCCTTTAAAAATGGCCCAGTCACCTCCAGGAGATTCCCCCATTTGTAACTGGGCTATTTTTAAAGGGGTACAGCCGATGGCAAGTTGGCATTACCCCTTTAAAAATGGTTGGGTTGCCAGCATGGGGCTCTCATGGCAGTGACTTGACCATTTTAAGAGGGGTCCAGCCCAGCTGTCATCAGCTGTAGCCCTTTAAAAATCACCCAGTTACAAATGGGGAATCTCCTGGTGGTGACTGGGCCATTTTTAAAGGGGTACAGCCAATGACACTCAGCTAGACCCTTTTAAAAATGGTTCACCAGCACTAAATCTGGTGCCTCTAGGACCCAGAGGAGTCACACACCCCACACACCTCCCAGCTGAAAGAAGGCCAGAAGCCGGGGCTGAGAGGAGGAGGTGGGGAGTGCCGGAACATATGCGGAGAGCCAACTCCTCCTCTTCCCTCTCCTGGGCTCCAGCGGCAGTGGTGGCTCATTGCAAGCCCAGCAGGTAAGGGACCCCTATTACAGATGGAATGAAATGTTTCGTTTCAATGAAAAAACTACTGTTTCATTTTGTCGGTAATAAAATGCTGCTTCCTCATTTTGTTTTCTTTCATTTTGACACCTAACAAAATGACAAAACTGCATTTTGTTTTTCATTTCATGCCCAGCTCTACCCACTAGTCTTCCATTTCACCCTGGATCTATTTAGACTACACAACACCATGACAGTCTTGGCTCCCTTTTAACTCATCCACATTTATCATTGTTAATGACAATGATAAATTTGCTAGGGTAGCAGAGTTGTTGACAAGTCTTTGGGTCCAAGTCTCAAGTCTGTCTTTCTTACAAAATCCCAATGCTGAGTCCCTATTAAAGGTAAGCTTTTTTGCCTGTACAAAAAAGGGTGGGGGAGTGGGGGTCTGAAGCATCTGCTCTGCCTGGTTTCCTTCGATTCCCCACCACCACCACTACAATATGTTAGAAGTGGAAAACCTGCAAGAGAACAAGTTGGCGCTCTGGATAGTGAGGGAGGAAAAGGGGAGGTAAAGGAGGACTTGGAAATTGCAGACAAATTAAATGAGTTCTTTGCATCTGCCTTCACAACAGAAGACCTTGAGCAGATTTCGCTGTCTGAATGGCCTCCCTTGACTAAAGAATTAAATCAAATACAGGTTAAAAGAGAGGATGTTTTAGGACTAATTGATAAATTGAAGATTAACAAGTCACCAGGCCCAGATGGCATCCATCCAAGGGTTATTAGGGAACTGAGAAATGAAATTGCAGATCTCTTAATGGTAATATACAACTTGTCTCTTAAAATGGCCACAGTGCCAGAGGACTGGAGGATAGTAGATGTCACACCAATTTTTAGAAAAGGAAGGAGGGGGGACCCTGGAAACTACAGGCCAGCTAGCCTTACATCTGTCCCAGGGAATATGGTGGAAAGCCTCATCCAAGAGAAAATCTTAAAACACATATAAGAACAAACCTTGCTGAGAGAAAATCATCATGGTTTCTGTAAAGGTAAGTCTTGCCTGACAAATCTTTTAAATTTTTTTGAAAAGGTCAACAGGCATGTGGATTTGGGTGAACCGGTGGGTATAGTCTATCTGGATTTTCAGAAGGCTTTTGACACAGACCCTCACCAAAGGCTGCTGAGAAAATTGCACAGTCAGGGGATAAGACGGCCGTTCCTCTTATGGATTGAAAACTAGTTGAGATCCAGGAAACAAAGAGTAGGTGTCAATGGGAAATTTTCACAACAGAGAAGTGAAAAGCGGTGTGCCCCAGGCATCTGTCCTGGGACCGGTGCTTGTCAATCTGTTCATAAATGACCTGGAGACAGGTATAAACAGTGAGGTGGCCAAGTTTGCAGATGACACAAAACTTTTCTGTATGGTAAAAACCAGAGAAGATTGTGAAGAGCTCCAGAAGGATCTCTCCAAACTGGGGAAACGGGCTGCGAAATGGCAAATGCGTTTTAATGTAGCCCAATGTAAAGTAATGCATCTTGGGGCAAAAAATCCAAACTTTATCTATCAACTCATGGGCTCTGAGTTATCTGTGACAGATCAAGAAGCTCCATGAACGTGTCTACCCAATGTGTGGCAGAAGTAAGAAGAAGGCCAATTCCATGCTAGGGATTCTCAAAAAGGGGATTGAAAATAAAACAGCCAACATTATAATGCCATTATACAAAACAATAGTAAGGCCACACCTGGAGTATTGTGTACAATTCTGGTCACCGCATCTCAAGAAAGACATAGTGGAACTGGAAAAAGTGCAAAAGAGAGCAACTGAAATGATTACTGGGCTGGGGCACCTCCCTTATGAGGAAAGGCTAAAACATTTGGGACTCTGTAGTCTGGAAACAAGGTGCCTGAGGGGGGATATGATTGAGACGTACAAAATAATGCAGGGCATGAGTAAGTGGACAGAGGGAAGCTCTTCTCCCTCTCACAAAATACCAGAACTAGTGGACATCCACTCAAATTGAGGGCTGGGAGAGTAAGAAGAGACAAAATAAAATATTTTTTCATCCAGCGCATTGGTAGTCTGTGGAACTCTCTGCCACAGGATGTGGTGATGGCATCTGGCCTGGATGCCTGGACAGATTCCTGGAGGAAAAGTCCATCACAGGTTACAAACCATGATGGTGATGTGTAATCTCCAGGGTTAAATCCGGAGTACTTCAAGGGCCAGATGCAGGGGAGTGGTACCAGGAGACATATATCTGGTCTTCATGCACTCCCAAACACATGTGGTGGGGCCACTGTGAGATACAGGAAGCTAGACTAGATGGGCCTTTGGCCTGATCCAGCATGGTTCTTCTTATGTTCTTATGTTCTCACCCTCTCAAAATCTTTCCTACCCAGTCACTACCTCCTCCTCCATTTGCTTGTGTTTGCCAGCATCTTCTGGTGTGTTCTGTCGAGGATTGCATAGCTTCTTCCAAGTTTATGGTGTTCTTCATTAAAATAATAGGGACTGAAAAACACAACTTGGGAAAATGGGTTCAAGTCATAAGTTGAGTCCAAGTCATTTAAAAAAAAAAGTAAAGTCCAAGTCACGACGCCATTGCGACTTAAGTCTGAGTCAACAGTGAGTTGTGTGATTCAAGTCCCCATTCCTATAGGGTAGCATTCAGCATATCACCCTTGCCAGAGAGTTGTTGTCCATAGTACTTTGCACTGTTGAGTGATTGCTGATAACACTTTGCACACCACTTGCCATATATATTTGGTACTTTCTTACCAAATACATACAGCATGGAAAAAACTGTCCTAAAAAGTTCCTCTGTGGGACTCCCTATACAAGTAGTTTGGGCTGCATGAAAGAACTGTTTTAACAGTGGCTGAAAAACAGTCAGATTAGTGATGCTCAGTAAAGTATTTCAAGCTTCCTTCCAGGCCCTAGTAATTGCTCACCAGACACTGCAGGACAAGCTGCCTGATCAAATTCAGAGTCTGTAATGAGGCAGACAGGCATGATAACACAGCAATAAATCACAGCCTTTACAGTATATTCCCTGGACAGACGGCAAAAGGGTTTCAGTCAGAAGTCAAGACCAAACCTGTAAGTAAGTGCCTCATTCACATCTGAACCTCTTGTCTTCTTTATTTCCCCCCTTTCCTTACCCCAGGATGAAATAGTTGTCATATATGGTGGTCCCATTGCTACTGTCAAGATGGATACTAGATAAGAGAACAAAACCTTTAATTTTGCATCTGTTCTACATCAGTTCTGCCTTGGTTAGAACTGATGATTCCCCCCACCCCCATGCAATTATTTTTAAAAATATTTTGGGCAAATTTAACTCACAGTGGATGATGATTTGAGCATCTATTTTGTGAAAATAGTTATGAAATGGCCAGCCCTGAGTTTAATTCCCATTGATTCTAATTTCCTGTGGTCCAAAGAGATGAGATTGGATAGAATGTGAGAAGGGCAATAGATGGGTCAGAGACACAGAGAAAGAGGAAGCTCTATATCTAAAGTGTTGTAGATCCATTTTTGACTGTGATTTCATCTTCTGATGGCTGTATCCTAAAGGCACTATAGAGTTTCATGTTTCTTATTATGTTGCTGACGTAAATGAGAATTAGTTGTTATGTCTCTGGTAGAGGGCTACTCTCTTCCTAGTTATTGACCTTGGCTTGTGTTTTTCTCTTTGCTTTTTAGAGACATATAATAAAGCTCCAGTCTCCTTTTGTCTTTAGACTTTTGTTCAAACATGCTATAGTTTGTAACATTGGTGTTTGTAAAGTGGCACATAATGACATTTATTTCTGTAAAACCTTTCATGAGATACTATTACAGCAAACAAGAAAAACAAAAGCAGAAACAAAAATACCCATCCAAAATCCCAAAAGGGCAACAATCAAAAGAATCATAATGAGGTTGATTTTGTAAAAAACAAAAAAACAGCAAGTCTTATAGGCTTTGATCAATGAGGCAAACCTGAAGGAGCAGACGGTAGAACCATAACTAGTGATGTGGATTGGAAACATGCAGAGCAAAATGTGCCACCAAATCAACTCTGTAATTCATTATTTCCAGCATCGCCATGAAGTCATCTACCAATGCTTTCTAGGAGACTCTGGGACTGTGCAGCTTGCTCACAATTGAACAGGTTGGCTCTTTTGCTAAGAGATGCAGTATGGAATTGAGCTTGGTGCTATATGTTCCAACTCACTGAGCATTATAGTTTAGCATACTACATTATGAGGACAGGGACAATAGCAAAGTTGCCCTGTCACTTCCCAGGATTTCCACTCAGTTAGGTTCTGCCAGGACCCTGCCTGTCACAGAACCTGACTCTGAGGGGTTAAATGGTGAAGAGCTGATGGAGGAGCCTTGCAGCTCAAGTCAGCAGGCAGCTGAAAACATATCTTCTCCCTCTAGAAGGGCTATGAGCAGGATTCTGCAAAGATGTGCTACCAGGAGAGCTAGGGAAAGGGTCTTTGATGCTAGATGGGGAATCAGGTTGGGAAGCCCTGAGTACTAGCAGGAGCCTTTCCAGAAGTAAGGGTGTGTTCCCTGTTTTGGGATAAAGCTGGTAAGCTCACCTTGAGCTCTCTGTGGGAGCAACGCGTCATTTGAACTTGCAACCACATTCCTGTCTGTGACCTTGGCTCTGTTTCCTGATTTTGGACTGGCTTCTTGGACAATGGCTTGATCTGTTCCCTTGGGTTTGGCATCTGGTTTCCGTGAGACATTCTGGTTTTGACTTCGACTGTTAATTGCTGGAAGTTGGATTAATTGTTGCAAAGGACTTGAACTTGCCTGGCTTTCCACTAAAGATCTTGGCAAAGAACTGAACCCTGTTTGTGTGTGTGCTCTGTGTGCGGGGCTTGACAGGTTTTCTGTAGACCTGGGAGACACGCTGTTGGCTGGACAGCTGTGAGTGGTTGATGACTCTCCAAAGGAATCAACAAAGAAACCAGAACTTAGCCAGTAGTAAATGAGAATCCACACAGGAAAATAGAAATGCAGTGGGACAGGCAGAGACTCCAGGACTGGCAAAGCAACTCCCAGAAGCAGGGGTTGCTCCTGGGGAGTATAAAGGAGGGGCTGGATGGGCTGAGAACAGAGATAAATGTGAGGAATACAGGAGAAAGGTCAACCAGGCCATACAGACTGGGGACTTATTCCTGATGTAGCAGTGGAGGGAGGGGAATTGGAGGAAGAAGTTTATTTGGGATACACCAAGTACACAGAAAAAGTGTATCTAATGCATGGCTTTAGAACTCCCAGAAGACCCATAGCCACCAGTGGACTAGGAGTACATCTAGAAAAAAAATCCTCAGATCAGGACATTGGTCCAGTGTCAGTAGCCCAAAGAGGAGGTGAAGAGGCACGTTAAGCCCCATTCTCCCCCAAGTCCTTCTGTTGGGTGAATAGGAGAAGGGAGAACATCAGCACTAAGCCCAGGAGAGAGCTCCTTGAGATCCACTGCCAAAATAATCTTGAAGCTACTGGAGGAAGTGGCAGAGAGACAATCATCCTCAGAAAGCAATGATCCAAGGATGAGGAGCCAGAGAACAGCATCACGCCCCTCAGTGCTGGTGTACAGTCCCTCTCTGTTGCAGCACTCAACTGGGTGGCTCAACAGGGGTGCCCTGTTGAGGAAGACCTTGCAGGAAAAATGCTTGGTAATGTTAGCCAGATGGGCAATAGACCCAAGACTTATACAGTTGGAACTTGACACTTGTTCAGTGCCTAACACTAGTCTCAGATCATTCCAAACAATAGCAGTTTTTGATTCCCCCTGCCTTGTGCTAATGAACCCAGTCTGGTGTCATTATTTATGGAGCAAAGAATGGAAGAAGTGTCTGCTGACCCAGCAAGAGCCTATGGGGCTCACAGACATATACAATCAAACTGACCATTTGAACTATCTAGCCCAAAGGTCTAGTCTACTGGGTGTGCCGGAACCTTACAGGTATGGTCAAAAATATGTAAGTTGATGACCAATCCATTGAGTGTGGGCAGGGCTGGTACCTATATAAGGAGTGATTGGTAATGTGTCAAGGGAGAACTAGAGAAAACCAGAGAGGGAAAACCTGGGAGAACCAGGGAGCGAAACACCAAGCTAGGAGTTGACAGCAGGGAAACAGTGTTTGAGACGTAGAAACTGGTTAGGACTTATTTAAGGGTGTCAGGGACTGAATCTATTTATCTTTAACTAATAAGTAAAGCAAGCAACATTAAAGCAGAACTTTATTTATGCATCACCTTAACTTTCAATAAACTTTGTTATTTGCAATGTTACCATCCTCATCAGTCCTGTTTCATATTTATAGGACGTTAAGTAATTAATTGGTGGCAGCATTACCAAATGAAGAAGATTTTGTGGTTTCATCACCACATGTACGTGTGTGCCAGGTAATCAAATATCCAGGCGTCCATCATACTGGGTAGACCTACCTTTCAAGTGGTTGTCCATTATTTAGTTGGACTAGCCTTCTCTCTGACTATTACCTCTTCTTCCATGTTAGGTTCATTGACTTGGTCTTTTAAGCCTTGGGTAGATTTGTGTTTCTCTGAAGACTGATACAGTGGCATATTCTGTACAGAAATATTTTGCACAAAATATGGACACTTAAAAAAAACACCACCCAGTAGACATTGTGTTACTCTCAATGATGTGTTAGCAGCCTCTTAACCAGCTGTATTCAGATCCATAATGGGAAATGGTGCTAATTCTGCACAAAGACAGTTTGCTCTCACCACTGTCATAAAACATAACAGCTACAACAATAACACTCCTCCCACACACAGACTCCTTGCCTCTTGAATCCTGCACATGTCATCTTACTATGGTGTCGTTTTCCATCTTAGTCAAAATTTTACCAACTCAGAAATTTTTTTCACCTCTCTCCTTCCATTATACCCCCAATCTGAATGCACAGTTTCAGAAGCGTGGGTTCATAGCTTTACTTTTGTTTTCAATTTTATTCTAAATTCTTCATGCATTTATTTTATTATTCAACATCCACTTTGCTACTGTCACTGCAATATGTATGATTTAGGAGAGTCAGCTCTCTCATCAAGTTAAAATGCAAAGAGTGGACTTTCTTTACAACAGTAGACATAATAAATCACTCCTTTATTTCTGCCATCAGACCCCATCTTGCTTGAACACCTACAAACAAACAAATGTACTAGAAGTTACAGTGTAAGTAAAGTCTCTTTATTCAGCTAAACATGCTGTTGATCCAATAGTACTGTATAAGGGGATAAAAGGCAGTCCTTTTAGCAGCTGCCTTGAAAATGGAGGCACACAGAAGGTCCCAGATTCAATCTCTTACTTTTGCATCACTTCCAGTTTTGTATTCCCCCCACCACCATGGGATGACTTACAGAACCCATTAAGACTTCCAAAGCGGGGGAGAGAGAAAGGTGCCTACCTCTTATGAAACTGATGGAATTCATATACAGGTAAATGAGTCTTGGTTTAATGCAGAAATGGCACTGTGAATTACATCTTTCCATTGCAACTGGCAGTTGGTTTTCTGCCATAACCTGTCATTACTAGTGGCAATTGCAACAGTTAAAGAGCTATCTTCTGATTTGTTCTTAGACTTATACCTTATTGAAATCAGACAACCCCGGGGTGTTGATAGGCAAGTTCAGATAAAACAGTGAAATTTCATTGAATGAATTTTTGACAAATAGCATCTTAGTGTCAAAGCTGTACAGCAGGCTTGTATTCATTGTAATATTGTTCATTACTTCACTTCCCCCAAGGGTCTCATCAGTTGTTCTCTCATTTCACTTCTCAGGTTAAAAGCATTACAAGGCAGATTCCTCCCCCTCCCCCACTCTATCAATCTTAGCCATGAAACTGTACTCTTATTGTAAAAACAATATTGTTTGTTGCATCCACACTTCTGATCAGGTGTGTTGTTGCTTACCAGGAATCATATGAGACAAGACGTAGGTTAAAGGTGGCTCCAGCATGACTGGCTACATCTTACATATTTTCACAAATCACAAACTGAGAATATAGTCATGGGAAATCTCTATTGCCAATTGTAGTAGGGATCTAAATTTTTAATATATCTCATTTTCATGCTACAGAACAAGAACAGCTCCCCCCCCCATATCTACAAATCAGTGAAAATTTCATATCTACAAATCAGCGAAATTATATTGAATATGTGTAAAGCATAGACAACTGGAGATTAGACCAGGGTTGTAGCATGCATGCTCTTCCATGACATATTCAGTGGGATGAGTCACCTGTAGTATGAAGGCAAATCAAGTGAGCCACTTGAAAGGCAGGGTTTAGCTTCTATAAACCCACAAGCTCTGCCCTGCTGCATTGATGTCAACGATGCCCTTCTACAAATTTGACATTTGGACTGCACTCTACTCCCTCTGTCTGGGTCCTACTGGAAAGATGAGAGCAGAACATGGAAACCTTAAATTTTTGACCTCTCCAGACTGCCTAATCCCAGCATGTCATTTCAGGCAAATTGTAGTATCTTGTCGAGGTATCTTGTGTTGTCTTCCAAAAGCTTTTATAGAGCGTGTTGTTCTTTTTCACATTCCTCTGAAGAAGTGGGCTGGAATCTGTGAAGATTTATATCAAATAAAACATGTACCTTTTCTGGCTTTGGTGCAACAACCTGCAGCAGCTATACCCCTACACATTCCTTATCTAATCCAGAAGAGTCACTTCCCTACATTTAGAATGATAGCTCTTGCAGGATGTGCATTTGGCTTCTGGAAGGAATTGATATCCATTTAACCACAAATGGCCATCTGGCTTTTCCCTTTACTTCCAACAGGGTCTCCAAAGTTTCTTTTTAAGGCTATACTTCTAAGAATTCCCAAGCCATTATTCATGCTGGCAGGAGAATTCTGGGAGCCCTAGTTAAAAAAAGTGCTGTAACTGTACACTAATATTGTAATTGAGATACATTTTTGTTTGGTGGACAGAAAGCAAGGAAACCTCTGCACAGGCATTTCGATAAGCAGGGGAGAGTTTAGAGATCTGTTACTGCCACTTCTCTTGATTTTGCTGATTCTCAGTCCTCCTTAGAGGACTACTATTCCCTGATGATGGATTTAGTCAAGTCATCAAGAGAACAAGACAGGGTATTGTAGCACTATCCAAAGATGGTACCATTAAGAGAACAAAGAAAAAATCTAGAAGAATCCAAAAAATGAAGGATATTCCATGCTAAGTGGTTCCACAGCAGGTTTGGCAACCAACAAAAATTGTCCATCCATGGGTCTCTTTGCAGCACTGGGACTGTTTTAAATATTTTCTTTGAATGGTGAAAGGAAAGCTCCTGCTTCTTAGAGCAGGGATGAAATGCATAAAATAATCTCTCTCTCTCTCTCTCTCTCTCTCTCTCTCTCTCTCTCTCTCAAATATATATATGAAGGAAGGAAGGAATTGGCATTCTCGATGTTTTTAGACTCAAACTCCAAGAAGATCTGGCAACCAGAGCTTGCATACAAAAAGTTATTTATGTGGTTAGAGCTTCTACAAATTGTGTATTTCAAGGATGTGGAATATATTGCCCCGTAGATATTTTGGACTTCAAATTCCACACAATCCTTATGTATGTTATGTCATGATCTGTTATAATTAATAACCAACAACTTTGTTAATTCGTTTTTGTGAAGTGCTCTGAATACAATATGTTTGGGGGGAAAGTAATATATGAAAATTCAATAAGTGATAGTATGAGGACAATAAGTTAATTACAAAAATGGGCAAGAAATTAGTTATATCAGAGGCATGTTGGATCAGCATTGTTTCCATGAATGATGCTTGAGATGAATGGAACTCTCTCTGCAAGGGGACCACTAATCCAGAAAGGCCTTTGTAATGATCACTGTGGGATACAGAGTTGAGTTGTGTTTCCTAGGAAAGTCGAGACTTTAAATAGATGCATGGAGATGGTTGTGCCCTTTCAATCCCCTTGTTGGTCATACCCTCTCAGTTTCCAACCTATACACACTGAAATGGAAGGCAGGTGGGAGGGCTTACATTATGTTTGATCTGTGTGACAAAGGCTCAGAACCCAGGGGACAGACAAGCATTGGGAGTTTTGGTCAAATGGTTTTCCCCCTCCCCAAGCTGAGACAAATGGAGATAAGGTGAAGGGATAGCCAGTGGAAGCTTGGTTTAGTGGAGTAAGTGGGACAATGTCTCACCTGAGGCAACATACTCTTATCTGCCTCCTTACCAGTTGTACCCTTGCCTCACAATGGAGAATCATGCATAATAGTGTGAAATAAGAACTGCTGGATGCCTCAGCAGCTTAGGTCTGGCTGTGGAGCCAAAGGCTGGGAGTTCAATTCCCCATTGTGCCTCCTTGACTTGATTACTAATAGGATGCCTTCCAACTTTGCAGTTCAAGTTATTATTATTATTATTATTATTATTATTATTATTATTATTATTATTATTATCATCATCATCATCATCATCATCATTATCATCATCAATTAAATGTTACTTATTAAAGAGTTGTGCTGCAGTGGCTTTGTAAAGGAAAAGGAAGGAAACAATACCAAAATTGATAATTTCCACTTCCTGTCCCCACTGCCTTGCCAATCCCAATGGTCAGCAGCCACTCTGAGACCAGCATAAGTAGCCCAGAGCTCCTTACAGATATTTATATATCCTTTCTGACTTATGCCTGAAGAGTACATATTAAAGCAGGGATCTGGAGGCTTTCATTGCGGATAATGAAAACCAATTTTAAAAAGGATAAGATGAAAATATAAGGTCCCTGGATGCTTTGCTATACAAACAAAAACTGCAGAAAAAGGATCATTCTTTGTATTATAAA
This sequence comes from Phrynocephalus forsythii, assembly GCA_029282475.1. Classification (NCBI taxonomy): domain Eukaryota; kingdom Metazoa; phylum Chordata; class Lepidosauria; order Squamata; family Agamidae; genus Phrynocephalus; species Phrynocephalus forsythii. The sequence goes on from JAPFRF010000005.1 coordinate 99,319,671, forward strand.
ACCATTCTGAAAGAAAATCAGCTATGGTTTAAATTCTTAGCCTTACTGCAAGGGTTGTTCTCTAGCTTCATTGAGACAGCCTTTTGCCTGATGGAAAATGAAACTGCTATCATTGATTTTCCTTTGTCTGAATGTCAATGGTTGCCAGTCTTCCTATTACTGTAATTGCTGGCTAAATGAACTATAATTGTATTAAGAGATAACTCTGAAATATGTATCTCCCAGTGTGTAAATGCTATGTTCCTTTATAAAAAGGGAAGACTTGCATGATGTGGAAGATTTTTGAATCTTCCACATCATGCAAATGAATAATCACTGAATCAAATCCCGCTGGATACTTAGGCCATATGAACCTATACTACTATAGTCCTTTACCCGCCACCTGAACAAAATATATTTTATAAGCCCCATGACCCTGAAATGCTGGTCAATGGACACAAATCATTATCAAAATCAAGATAATTGTAATTTTATTCATTTATTTACTTTCTACTCTGTGTTCTCCATGTACACACTGTATGTATGATCAGATTGACTACTGCCTGGCTTGAAATTATTACTCTGTGACATCATAGTAAGAACATATGAGTTCTTTCATTCTGTTGTGCTTCTATAGACTTTACACATGAAGGCCCCTCTGGCATTTTTCCATTGACATATGATCCCACCAGTTTTAATCTAGAAATTTCAGCTGTTGTTGTTAACGATGATGGTGATGATGATGGTAACACCTCTCTCACCTCTTCAGACACCCTGGCGATGAAACTGCAACACCAAAAGATAGGTAACTAATCTATTTCCTGACTTTTAATATCACCCAGATCTATAGTCTCAAGTGGCAACTTCAAGCAACCTAAAAATATGGCTGGTCCGGGTGAATATTGAGGCAAAATAACTAGCATGTTGATCAGGGAAGCAAACGGAGGTGCGGGGAGTGCAACTTAGAAAACCAGCAAGAAAAGGAGAGAGGAGAGTAGGAAAGCAACAACTGATAACTTTTCTTTCTTGTGCTAAGTCCCAATGCACACCCAAAGGAGGAGATATTCAGCGTAAATTTGAAGGGGGCAGAATTAAAATAGGAAGAAAAGGCATCAGCACCCAAAATCAGCTCAGTTTTCCTTGTCTCTCCTCTCCCATTGAGGATTCCTGGCTTTCAGGGCTCTGGCTAAAACAGGGGCCCATGGGGAATGGCTGAGTTTCCTTGGCTGATCTGCTGGAGAGACAAATCTTGTAGTGAGCAGCACTAGAGGAGGAGAAACTCTGCTCTTTTTTTCCTTTCATTTTGAGGGATTGGACAATTTCTTTCTGCATTCTACAGCCATGGAAGACATCCAGATCTCTTTGTACTCACCTCATGAGCCCTGTTGCCAGTGGAGAATGGATGGGCCAGGCTTTGCAACACATTCACATTTTGTCTCTCTTTTTTTCCTAAAGTGCTTTGGGGTTTGGGGGAGAGAGGAGAGGAAACTTGAGGAAGCAATGAGACCCCGGGGGTTCATACGCTGCATTTTGTTCTTCCTGTTTCATTGCTTGGGCATCCATCTCTACCCATTCACAGTTGGCATCATGGGCCACAGACATGGCAGCTAGGCACTTGCATGTGCATTGGCATTAAACAAAACCATAATGAGCAGGGGAGAAAGGTGGTGAATGTATGCAATAATGCCATTGTAACCAACGAAGTGCCACTGATATGACTTTTGACCTTTCACACACACACACACACACACACACACACACACACACACACACACACACACACACACACACACACACACACACACACACACACACACACACTTGCAACCACCATGTAAGGATCCTCCACCAAAATAGAAATGCCATGTCTCTGTGATATCACAAAGATATCCCATTTGATTTCAGATGCTTGACCCAAAATGCCAGGGAATGTAAAGTTGCTGACTTGGCAATTGGACCCAACTCTGCATTCATGTCTTTGGATGTGCTCTTGATAAGAAGCCATACAATCTCTCTCTGCCTGGTGCCACAAAAGTAAATTAGCATGATTATCAGACCCTGTGAATGTATGAATCATCTTCTACACAGGTTGCATTCCTCCTTCAACTCATGAAACAGTTTTTCTCTGCTGCCTCTGGCATTCATTGGCAGAATGTTCTCCCACATGAATGATGTTGGTTTTCAGTGGGAATTGCACCTTCCTGAAAATTTGGAAACACAGGCATTTGTTGGAATAATTGTTTCTAATTTTTGGAAGGGATTCCTGTAATAAAACATTATAACTATTTCACTACTCACTGTGGTAGTGAAATTCACCGTTTCCATTACCCTCGAGACCTCTTCATCAGCTTACCTCCTTAGCATCATTTTGAGGGTGGGAAATGTGTAACGCCGACAGAAAGTTCCACAAGACCGGTAGAAGCATCTCCTTTCTTTATTCTGTGTTTAACTGAGTCATCTATAAGCATGTTGGTAGGTCAAGAATGCAATTAAATAGCTCAGTTATCATTTGAGGTGGGATGAAAAAAAAACCCTCAGTGGTAATACCTGATAAAGTCATCATTATCTTGGAGTAATTGACCACATCAGATAATTAAGGTACCTGAGGCAAAGCTTCAACCCCTCAAAGGAAGTTCAGTTATATTAAGAGCAGAGCCAATTTAGTCAATGCTGTGTTAATGTTTCCATTACGAAAGTTCATTTTGCAAGGCTCTGTAGCTGCTTGTGGAACAGCCTTTAAGGAATGTCACTCGGGAATAAATGCCACTGCTTTCATGGATAATTTTACATATAACTAGCTTACTACTGGTCATGTTTGTAGCAGTCCCATTCCTTCACCTATGTCAGATTTCATGTCATGTCTAAAACAATGCATAAATAAGTTCAGGATTAACTAGGGTTATTAGGTTGCAGGCAGTAGCTCAAGCCTCAGAGAATTGTTACCCTTATCTGGGTGGCTAGAGCAAGCAGGCTGGCTGGATAACTCTGTGGTTTAGGCATCTGGCTGAGGAGCTAGGGTTTGGGAGTTCAGTTCCCCACTGTGGCTCCTGGGAGAGGACCCAGCTGGTGTCATCTTGGGCACGCTACACCTCCAGGGCACTGTCAGAAGAAGGGAATGGTAAACTACTGAGCACTCTGTACCTTAAAAACCCTGGGAAGGGGTTGCCAGGAGATAGAATTGACTTGGTGGCACACAATTATCATGAGCAGGACAAGCAGAGACAGAGAGGATGGTCTGATGTTATTGCATGTGCTCACTTGAATTAGAGATGGACAGAAACCAGAAAACTGGTGGTTCATGATGATTGATGGTTCAGACTAGAGATGGGCACGAATTAAAAAAATGGCATTTCGTTTGTCGTTGAGAGGTCCGTTTTGTTTTGTTTCCGTTTGTCATGAATTGTTTTGAAAAAATTTGTTTCCATTTTTCATTTTTTCGTTTTTCATTTCTACCCGCTTTTTGCGTGATTTTTAAAAGCATTTCTGTGCGTGGGCATCCCCAATGCCCCAGACCAGAGGGAAAACACTAAAAAAAATTGATGCTGGCAGAGACACAGTATAGACTAGGTTTGCAGGGAGGCTGCAAAGGCAGCGGCGGGCGTTGCCCAGGGTGCAAGGCAGCCGCAGAGTGACTGCACTGCGGGGCAAGGGAGGGTACTCACCGAGAGATACGCACACACGCACACAGGGAGGCTGCAGGACTGAAGCTAGAGTTGCAGAGACAGCAATCCCACCCTAACTCCCACTGGAGACTGCAAGGAGGACGGGGGCTGCCAGAGCTTTTTATGTCCTCTATGGCTGCCAGACCTGCCCAGTCTGCAACCTGGGCATGCTATTGTTTGAAGTTGTTCAAGAATCTACATGATCCCATCACATGGCTTGCCTCCATGTTGTGGCTGGAGTGGCGACATCCATTTTGTCATCCATAAAGGGAAAAGAAAAAATACATCGCGATGGGAGAAGACAAAAACAAACGTTTTTAAGGACCCCTACCCCCTGGTAGGTAATAATTTCAAATAATTATTGCATTATCGCTGCATTTTTATGGATGTCCAGGGTGTTTTAATACCCAAGAAATCAATAGTAGGCATCTAGGAGCCATTTTGGGTCGATGTCCCCTAACTCCCCTTAAAGGAAAAAAATACAGTGATCTGAGAAAAGACATAAATGCATGTTTTAGGACTCCAACCCCCCGGTAGGTATTATCAGACATATAAATAATATCCCTGCATTTTTATGGATGTCCAGGGTGTTTTTTAACATTTAAAACAGCTCATTTCATTGCACGCTGCCAGTAACGGAAACAAAATGTAATGAACAAAATTTTCGTGGTTCTGTTTGTTTCGTTTCATTTTCATCACAATTTTCGTTTGTCATTTGGTTATGTAACGAAATGACAAATGAAGAATGGAAACGAAAATTGAACCATCTCTGGTTCAGACCATGAACCACTACAAATCCCAGAAAAAAATGAACAAGTTCATGGTTGGTTTTTCTGGTTTGAGCCTGGGAGGGGCCTACTTGCTCTTGCCCTCTTCCTGCCCTCCACAACCTCTACTGCCTGCCCTCACGGTGCCCATTTTTTCCCTCTCTGTACCTATCTCCTCCTCTACTGCCATGACCACCACCTCTGCTGCTAAAGGAGCTGCATGTTGCCTCTGCCATGCACCTACCTATCAGCTAGGCAGTGGCACATGTGCAAAAACAGTGGCCTGGCTTCACTTTCAAGGGACGGGTGCTTCTATATTTGACTTGTCTAGAGTCAAACATACTTGTGTAGAGTACATTGTCAATATGTCCAAGAACAGAGGCAATCAGTGTCAGAATCACTCCAGCTTCTGGCAGATGTCAAGAAGAGATTGCTGTTGTTGCCTTCTCCAGCAATGTGTCATCTATTTCAACATGAAAAATAGGACTTTTTATTACTAGCAGTAAGGCTGTATTGTTCTTATATGTTTTGTTACTTTCAGCTCTCTTGTTTTACCCAGGCTAACTGTTCTTGCTTTCCCAAGCCGGGTCATATAAACTAGGGTTTATAGGTTGACCAGGTTATCAGCTTTTCATTCACTGATATACAGCAACACCTCAGGTCCTGTTTTGAAGGGCTCCCAATGTTAGGAAGGGAGGGCTCACAGGGGGAACCAAGCAATTAAAAGGGTACAAGTGAGGTTCATATAAAGGAGTACCACTGATCTGAAAAGGTGCCCAATGAGATTTTTGTGGTGCAGTCTCTCTCTGTGTGTGGGGGGGTTAAACCCACATAAATTCTTTCCCTCTGTGAGAGAAATATTACTTTAAACGATTGTTTTAAGCCACTTTCCCAAGGAGGAAAAGTCCTGTATTCATAGAAGGAGAGGGCTAAGGCCACCATTGCTCTACTAAAGAGAATGCAGAGAAATGCAAACCAAAACCTTTCCAGAGCTAAGCACTGAAAGCATTTTTCCTAGATGGGAAACTAGGTAGTTTTTGCTTTTTCTAGTATTCTTTTTTATTATTCTTAAATCTTATTATTCTTAAGTCCTACCAGTAGTTTCTTTCTGTTGTACTAATGAGAAAAATCAAAAAATTGGGGAAAATTCTATCCAGAAATAAACCAAATGAAAACACCTTCTAGTCAGAACAGGAAAAATGATATGATCACTAAGTACTTTTTAGGCTGTGGGATTTTGAGACCTGAAAACATGTTTTCTTATCTCTGCCCTTAATGCAGAAGGTTGTGGAGCTGAGGGTAATATAAGTAGTATGTTGACATCTATCTATGTTTTATTTGCCTTTTCTAAAAGAAAATAGAAGTACCCCCTTCTAAAGCATATCTGCCTTTATTTTTTTTTGCCCAACTGTAGGAAAAAATAATAAAAAAAATACATAACAGAAGAATCCATGTGAGCTGCCTACAGCACTGAAGATCAATAACAGTTTATTTGATTGCTGACAGCAAATGCTCTTTCAATTAAGTGGGTCACATAAATAACATTTTGGTTCCAGCATGAATTGAAGACAGAGTGCAAAGCCATCAGGAAAAGGATGAAGAATTTAGACACATCAAGTTCATACTTGGGACACTTACACAAAACAAGAAAACCTCTTAAAAATTCAGAGTGTGCACTGATTTGTGTCCTTCTGTCATCAGCCCCACTGTGACTCTGTGACTCATTTATGCTGAAGACCATGATACTCCTTTCTAGGCCTGTAAGTCCCCAAACCCTTCAATAAGTGGGGCTGAAATCTTGGCTGGAACATTCTGGGAATGGTATTCCAGCAAGTAATTTTTCCAACCTCAGTTAGTATATGGACATGTCTCTGTGTTGGTGTATCATAACAGGACATAAGAACATAAGAAGAGCCATGCTGGGTCAGGCCAAAGGCCCATCTAGTCCAGCTTCCTGTATCTCACAGTGGTCCCACCAGATGCGTTTGGGAGCGCATGAGACTAGATAGCCTCTTAGCTATCTGGCTAGAAGCCTGAACAAAAACATTCTACTTGTCTCTGTGCATTCACCCACCCGCCATTCCTGTCTCACTGGGGGAGACACATTTGGCCCTGTTCAAACAGTCTCCCATCCACCATTTTCTTCCTTCCATCTTGGAAAGTGCCTAGCAGTCACCCTCTCATGTGTGAGGAGAAAACCTGGGCCATGAGTTCTTTCTCTCCTGTTATTCATAGAATCGTAGAGTTGGAAGAGACCTCAAGGGCCATCCAGTCCAACCCCCTGCCATGCAGGAACCCCCATCACAGGACTCCTACATATGGCCATCCAGCCTCTGCTTAAAACCCCCAGAGAAGGAGACTCCTCCACCATCTGTGGCAGCATATTCCACTGCCAAACAGCTGTATTTGGTCCAGATTTTGCATGCAACAGAACCATATAGTGATATATTTTAACACCCTTCCAACCATCCACTTGAGGTGGTGGGTCAGCCAGGTAGCCATGTTATTTTACTAAAGCTTTGTAGGGAAGAGATTACCTTAGCAATATGTCCCAATTAAATGTTATTTAAATCCTCTTCAGTCAGAAACATATGCACATACAAACATGGACAAATAGATGGACAGAGTCTTGAATTCTGACTTTTGAAACTAAGCAACAAGCAGCTTAACATTTTTAGTGTTTTCCCTTTTTCTGCTCACAGCAGGCTGAAACCAAATTTACATGACTCCCCCCCCTCTTTGAAGCTGGGGTGGGTCCAAGTTTATTCATATGATTTCCTCACCTTAGTCTTTCCTGCTTATACTTTCCTAGAATCTAGGTCTACTTTCAACAGGAAATGACTTATCTTTTTCTTTTTAATTTTTACAATACATTGTTTTGGTAGAACATAGAAGGAGAGAAACTGACTCTGACTGGTAAGAAAAAAGATCTGAGGCAGCAACCTTGTTAAAAATTCCATAATCAATATGGGAAAAAAATTAAAACCCCAGGAAACCCATAGCTTCGGTAAGAAGTCCTCAGTTCAAAGACAGCTGTTCAGGGATGAATCCCCAGGATCCATCTGTCAATAGGAACCAGATCTGATTGGGTAAAGGAGTAACATTTGTTCTTTGCATGCCTCCCCACTCCCCAAACACGGAGAAACAGTCAACTTTCTAAATGCAGGACAAGGTGAAACTATGAATATGTTCTCATGCAAAGGATGTGAAGGAAGGAGAGAGGATGCAGCTAGCAACTATTAGGACTGAACAAACAGGGATCATTAAATAAGATATTGACAACTGGAAATGCTCCAGATGCTTTTCAACTGTGACTCCCATAATACCTCATCATTGACTATGCCAGCAGGGTTCATGGGATGTGTAAGTAAAACATTTCTAGAGGGCAGCAAGGGCTAAAAATTAAGAGATAGTTGAAGAGAAGTTCTGCAGTCCCTCCAAATAAAAAAAAGCAATGTGTACTGCTTGTATACCACCCCATGATGTTTAAAGCACTTTCTGGTTGGTTTACAAGTACAGTAATTATGCAAGCTACTCATCCCCCCCCAGCAAGTTGGGTATTCATTTTAACAGTCTCAGAAGGATGGGAGGCTGAGCGAACCCTGAGCCTGCTAAGTGGAATTGAACTCCAGGTCATGAGCACAATTACAGTTGCAGTACAGCATTTCAACCACTGTGCCACAAGGATCTCCATAAGCAACCCAAATGGTTGTGCTTTGTGAATAACCCACCCCACTAGGCTCTAGAATAGTGGTTCTCAACCTATGGGTCCCCAGATGTTCCTGGAATGCAACTCCCAGAAGTCTTCATCACTAGCTGAGCTGGCCAGGATTTCTGGGAGTTGCAGACCAAGAACATCTGGGGACCCACAGCTTGAAAACCACTGCTCTAGAACCTGCTTGTGGGCTTCACATAAGATTTTAGTTAGCTATAGTGAGTGATGAATACTGACATAAATGGGGCTTTTGTATAATTCAGCAAGATTTTTCCTGTCTTAATGTTAACAATGTTATTATCTACTCAAGCATAATAATCTAATTTCTCTCTCTCTCTCTCTCTATGTATTTTGCATATTAACAACAGTGCCACATACATGTATATCCACCTTGTTTCTAAGCATATTCCTGCCAAAACAGTATATGAGAATATAGCAAATCAGTCTTTGCAATCATTTATTGTTGCTTTGTTTCTTGCCTACTGTACTGTGCAGTTAGGTGCCAAATTCTGTACAGCTTAGTTCTGAACAAGAAGGATGTTATTTTACACCACATGTCCTTTTTATATACCTTAGACAGGATTTAGGCAGTGTCTACCTCCTAAGACTTCATAATAGGACACATTATGGATGTACAATGTAGTCTGGATTTTTTTAATATGGGGTCATCATATTTGACCTCATATGATGGCCCCATATGAGGATCATCATTTTGCAAATGAGTATGCAAAATGATGAATGCTGAATTCATTGTACAAGCAAAAAAAAAATGTGAAGTACACTTCAGCACTTCTTTGTTGAAAGTGGAAAAGTTACTAAACTGGCAAAAGTTAATTTCCTCCAGATGTTACTGAGTCATTCTATTTTGGGGGGTTTAATACTGATTTGTCATATTTTTGTCAAATGTATCCTGGCTAATGCCAATATGTAGAGAAGAGGCACCTCGACCTCATATTTCCTAAGTGTAATAGTTCTAACCTAAGTGAGAAGGCATGGCACAGGACCTGAGCATACCGTCAGCTGAAATCATGCATTAATAACATTGCTCACCATTAATCTTTAAAAATTAACCTCCCTCCTCCCCATTTCCCCTCCAAAACAGGATAGATGTGGCAATCTGACAAGGCCAATATTTGCTATTTTCACAAAGGGATGCATGAAGTTAATACATGAGGCATTTTCTGTACAGATTTGCACTCAGCTGTTGATAATATCCACAGTTCCTTGGATAGGGCAAACAGTATATGATCTCTTTTGAAACCTTGCAGTGTCATAGTAATAGCAAAGCATCCATTCTTCTTTGGACAACTGTGCAAAACCAGACTCAATCAAGTGCATTTGAGCAATTACAGGTCAAGGAGAGACTTGGTGCAAGGAGGTGCTGCTCATCCCCCACAGCAAAGTAATATTGCAATGGATCTTTGTAGGCTTAAAAAAAAACCAGTCAGTTACAGTAATACATTGGTTTATGAGCATAACCCGTTCCAGAAAGATGCTTGTAAACCAAAACACTCTTATATCAAAGAAAATTTTCCAAGAAGAAATAATATAAACAGTTGATTTGTTCTGGGCCATATAGACCACACTGTATATATAAAATGCCAAAACTCACAAAAGAAGTTGGTTAGAAGTCCACATGCACACCATGGTTTAGATACCTGACTGTGGAATCTGCTCTGCTTGGGACTAACACCTGAATTTTACTCTGTGTTTTTAATGTGACAATAATAAAAAATGTAATTTGTAGCCATATACACACTTTACTAGCTGCCCGTGAATAGAAATAAGAAAGGATGTTGAAAACAAATTAAAGAAAAATATAAAGAAAAATAAATCAAACCCCCAACTAGCACTCCCCTTTGAAAACAATCCTGGTTGGTTCAAGGGAAACCTCCATTCCTTTCTCCTCCCTTTACTTTGGAGGCTGCCTTAGACTGAACATTCCAGACAACCACCTACAATCAGCGGGGGTGAGGGAAGAGAGAGAGAGAGCCACCATTGGCTCACTGGCAATCATGTGACCCACTCTGATTACTTGTATTTCAAGACAATGCTTGTTGACCAAGGCAAATTTAGAAGAAATGTTTGCTTGTCTGGCAAAATACTTTTAAACCAAGATGCTGTATTACTCTATTTAAAGTATGGAGAAGGGAAACTGGAAGTAATGTAGTACATTGAGCTGCTAATGCCAAAGGAGAAGGCAACTGAATCTTCCAGTAAAGCTCAAGATAACCCATAGGTGCTTGAAGCCCTGAAATATTGTACTATGGAGGGAATTAAATGAGGTTCTCAGTGCTCTGCCAGTAAGTTCTTTAAGCTATAGGATGAACAAGAAAGACTTGTGCATTTTTCAGATAACCTTTTTGTATTCTGAAATATTCATTTTCATTTCTCTCATTCTGCTTTGCTTCCATACTGAAACGTTTTAAGTCAGGACTATGTGTATATGAGTGATTATCATATGTTATAACTGGCTTTGAGTGGATAGTCAAAATGATTTGGTCACTGTGAAGGCTTTCTTTCTGAAGAAAAATGTACAGGCATGTATAGTTCTTCAAGCTTTCCCATTTCTCCATAATTCTCCCACAGTCTCTCTCTTCTGCAAAGAACAAATGTTCCCTGGGAAATAAAGAAGTCTGTGAGCTAATTCCCAAGACTGTTTGATGTAATTGGCAGCAAACTTGAAAGACAGTTATCAGGATAACTCAAACATAGTACGGAAGATGCATTACTGGATTTGTTTTATACTTCACCTCAGGGTTATTGCTCTTTGTCTAAATGCCATATGCAATTTGCCTTACAGCAAAACACAAAAACAAAAGAAACAGAATTGCACACCAATACATGTTTTAATTACTCATGCACCTATATAGAAGCAAATCTGGGCAACAAACCAGATTAGGATGTAATTTGGGAAAGGGGAAAGAACAGCAATCCTTTTTTTACTGTATTCCATACTATAACTGGAGGGGTGTGAAAATCCTCTGACCCACTTTGTACCTCCACAAAGGGCCTGAAGATCAGGTCCAACCCACCTTGACCCCTATTGGAGGCACTCCAGAATGCTCTTTTTCCAGCTCCATGGATTTAGAATTTTAGATATCTATTTATTGATACCTCTATTTTGATTCCTGACTCCAGGCAGAGTTCAGCTGAAGAATAAAGCTGAGGCAGAACCAATTACCTCACAACAACATGAATGAGCAAACAGGGGGTGCAAAAGGAGTTTCCCAGGACAGATATAGGAAGGAAAGGTAGGTAGGAAGATAGGAGACCAGGAAGGCAAAGCCAGAGCAGTGAGTAAGATTATTTCAGAAAGGAAACTTATAAAAAAACCCCTGCCCAGACAGAAGCACTGTGTGTTCAGCTTAAGAGCCATGTGCTTGCCTTAAAGGTGAAGGGTGTGGCCTTAACAAGAAGAGCTGTGGAATTATCCTAAATGAAAAGGGAGTGTCCTCATTATTGCTGAGAACTTTAAGTAGCAGCTGGGAGTGCTGGGAGGATCTTTTTGATTCCTGACTCCCAACAGAGCACAGCTGAGGAAGCTGAGGTAGAGCCAGGGAGCTTGCAACCAGACAGTGCAAGGAAAGGGAATTCCTTAACTACATCTTGTTGTTGTTGTTGTTGTTGTTGTTGTTGTTGTATGCTACTTTTGGACAGGATTTCATAAATAATCAGTTGAAAGCAAAAAGCCAGAGGTTTAATGGAGGATGAAGATAATGCCCTTGTTGTGACTTGCAAAGTTTTTTCCATGTTTGTCTTTGTTCCTAAATCTATCACAGGATACATATGTAACAAGTACAAACTAGTGGGACTGTTAGAAGACAAAGTGAGAGACCTGGAGCAGTGAGTAGCCACTCTAAAGGCTAGAAGAGAAGATGAAGCACACATCAACAGAATTCCTGAGCAGCAGCAGCTGTCCCATAGGAGGACTTGGGATGGAGGAAAACCCAAACAAAGCAGTGGAGAAGAGTAATAAGGTGAGCAGAAACATAGTAGAGGGACCACAATGGAAAAGAGTAATGGCCAGAAACAAAACAAGACACTCCTCAGTTCACCTGTAATTCACCTGTGGAATTTCAATATCAGTTCCAGATTCTTGAAGAGGAGTTTGCTGGACAGCATGCAGAGGAGACCTCATAAAGCAAAGTGTTCTGCTTATATACTGCCCCATATCACTTCAAATAGAAGTCTCTGGGTGGTTTACAGTTTTTAATTATAGTATGCAGGCTACTTTTTCCTAAAAGGAAATGAGAAGGGCTGAAGCACAGCAAAATACAGTCACTGAACCCACATTCTACAAAAAGGAGAGATTAGTTGTAATAGGAGACTCACTATTGCATGGAATAGAAGCTGAAATATTCAGGGAAGACCCATGGACTCGCCAGGTATGCTGTCTCCCTGCAGTTCAGATAAGAAATGTGACAGAAGGGCTGCCATCACTCCTAAAGCCAACAGATACATATCCCTTTCTTCTTTCCATGTGGGAGCAAATGCCATAGCCAAGAGGAGATATGAAAAATAATGCTAGACCTCAAGGCTCTGGGAAGAAAATTCAAGGTCTTTGTGATCCAGGTTGGTTGTTTCATCTAATATTAGGAATAAGAATAGAAAGGGAAGGGAAAATACTTCGAGTGAATTATTGGTTGCAAAGTTGGTGTGATTGTGAGAGATTTGATTTTCAGAACTATGGGATAAGCTTCAAAGTATTCTGCTTATGTACCGCCCCATACCACTTCAAGTAGTCTCTGGGTGTTTAACAGTTTTTAATTACAGTATGCAGGCTACACATTGCCCCCTCCCCAGCAAGATGGGTACTCATTTTCCTGACCTCGGAAGGATAGAAGGCTGAGTCATCCATGAGCCTACTACCTGGAATTGAACCCCAGGTTGTGAGCACAGTTTTAGCTGCAGTAGAGGCATTTAACCACTGCGCCATGAGGCTTCCTGGAAGAAGGACTGCTAGGAAGACACAGCATGCATTTAACAAGGTCTGAGAAGAATGTGTTTGGCCATAGCATGAAGAATTTCACCAGGAGGACTTTAAACTGAAATAAAATCACACAATCTCTGGTGTCTGTATACAAATGCCAAGAGTATGAAAAACAAACATGAAACACTGGAAATTTTAGTTCAGGAGGCCAAATACAACTTGATAGGAATAACTGAAACTCGGTGTAATGCCTCCCATGACTGGAATATAATTACTGAAGGATATAAATTGTTTAAAAAGAACAGAGAAAAGAAAAGGGAGGTGGCCTGAAACATATGTCAAAATATACATTTCTGCACAGAAATAAAGGACAAGATTGGCTTTCCCATTCATAGCAAATTGATCTATCTGGTTGGTACAAAAAACAAAAGGAACATGGCAGTTGGAGTCTACCACTGACCACCCCATAAGGAAAAGTGAGTAGATGAAACTTGAAAAATAAATTGTGAGGATTTAAAAAAACCCACACAGGATGTAATAGTAAGGAGCTGAATATGAGCTTGCTACAAAAATACAAATGGTATTTCAGGCTGCATTACCAGAAATATAATTTCTAAATCCTTTGTGGTTCTCAGCACCATCTATTCAGCTCTGATTAAGCCTCCACTTGAGTATTGTGTCCAGGTCTGGACACCAGCTTTCAAGAAAGCCGCTGACAAGTTGGCACAAGTTCAGAGGAGAGCAACAAGGATTATCAGGGAGCTGGAAACCAAGTCCTATGAGGATAGACTGAAAACAAAGGGCGTAAAGAGAAGACTGAGGGGTGATATAGCACTTTTCAAATATTGGAAGTGCTGTCATAAAGAGGAGGGGCAGGATCTACTCTTGGTTATCCCAGAGTGTAGGACATGCAACTATGGGCCCAAGTTACAAGAACCCAGCTTTTGATTGAATATCAGGAAAAACTTCCTAACTGTTGGATCAGTACAGAAGTGGAACCAATTACCTCAAGACGTGGTGAGTGCTGCTGTGTTGGAGGCCCCTAAGAGAAATTTGGACAACCAACCTGGGGGTTGGAATTGAAGGCCTTGGAGGCCCCTTCCAATTTCACTATTCCCTGATTCTTTGAAGAAGGTGCCCCTGCAAATCAATGAGGTTTGCTCTGGTGCTTTGAGGGTTCAGGGAGGAGGCAATGGAATAGCAAGCAGCAACCTTATGGTACAAATAGTCTTGGAAATTTGCCCAAATAATTGTTTTTTTACCCCATTGGAGATTTATTTTTATGGAAAACAGAGAGAATGTGGAAAGATTTGTAATATGGAGATAGAGGAGACTTATGTTTCATCCTAGCCACAAGCAGACTTCCCTTTATGTTTCACAACAGTATCCTTACAAACCCCTACTAAAATTACTACCGGCATGTGGCTACAAATAACATCTCCAGTGAAATGAGGCTGTATCATTATGGAAGTCCATCCCAACAGAGGTGCATCAGGCCTATTCCTTCCTTGCCATTAGAAAACAAGGGGGAATATGACTATTTACATAGGTCCTCCACAGTCTTACCCTGGATTAATTTTGTTTTGATCACTGATATTAATTTGGAAATAATTGTTTCTCTTTTGCCTCTATCTCCCATATTTTTGTATTTTTTGTATTTTATATTTATAATTATTTGATATTTAGAGATTTGGGGGGTTGATAGTTTTTGTTTTTGGTTGTTTTATTGGATAATTATTGTTGTTTTATTGCATGGCAATGTTATGAAACTGCAGGCCACCCAGAGTAGTGGCCTAACCACTGGATGAATTATGTAGAAATTTAAACACACAAATTAATTAATTAATTAATTGATTGATTAAATGTTAAGAAAAACAGTTTTGTGCAGGGCTAGCCTAGTTTAGACTGCCCAATTAATTCTTGTGTTATTATGCATACCAGTGTTTATCATCATGAAGAATGCCTAATATCCCAAGTATAAGAGAGGGTTTTGAATCTCTGCCATACAGAGTTAATCCATCTGCAATAATGTCATCCTGATAAGGGTGCCCTGTTCCCAGCCTGTTGAGTGTGCTTCAGTTGATAAAATGTGTGTTCAAGCTTTGCCACAAGATGCTAAGCAATCAGAACACGTAACTGACCTGAGTGGAGACAGATGGCTGGAGTTTCCATTAGTTCCACCTTTTCCAGTCTGCAGACTACATTGCAAAGGTTACAAGAGTTAATGGCCTTCTGACAGGAGGAACAGATATCAGCATAGCCATGTTCTTTTCTTGTTGCAAATTGCAGAACTGGGCTCTTAGCATTGATTACCAGGCATATTCCCAGTACCTGCATGACACATATATTGATAGTGTGCTATCAGACATAATCTGCCAACTTAGACATGCTCACCTACCTACATTTATAGACCCCCAAGTTTTTCCAGTGATGAAAGTCTCTCTATAGCACCTCAGTGGGCACAATGTTTTGAATCAGGACTGGAGACCCAATGGCCTTTCAGATATTGAACTTCTTTCTAATCTGGAAGAAATAAGCCATCAACATCTAAAGTACTACAGTTCCTCCACTTGTGCTTTAGATGTAGTTTAGAGAAAATGATGACAAATAATAGAAGAGGAGGCTACTGAAAAGTACCCAAGCGGCCCTCCTACCACACCAACAATATTAACTAGTCCTTGCACACTTACAGCTTGGATCGTTAAGGCCTCAGTAATCCCTGGGGAATTCTAGGCCCAATATCTCCTGAGACATATCCAACCTTGAGGGCTCCCACACAGATTCTAGCTTGCATCACCTCATCCACTAGCAACTTTAGCATTAACCTGGGACTGACAGAAGGTCTGCTCTTTGGCCTGTGGATGTGGAGACAAGTCAGCCAGACTGGGTTTGTCAAAGGTTTTTCCTTTCTCCCCTCTGCCAATCCTTTCCCTTTCCTACCAAATTCCAGTTGCCCGCCTCTAAAGCTTTAGGGAACAGCTTTAGAGGTAGGCATGTCATGTGTTGTACAAATTCATATGGAGCATAACCATGGCCCCACAGGTGCCGGAGATCCCATCCCCACCTGCTGGACTAGCTGGTCCACTTGCCAAGCTCTGTGCAGTGTGGAGATTTTTCTTCAGGGCCAGTGCACCAATCTAGACAGGATCATGGCAGGTCCTTCCCCACCTCTCTGGAGAGGAAGCAGTGTAGGGAGTCTCCCTGAAGAGGAAGGGAAAGGCTGGTTGGAGTCCTCTTCAGATTGGAATGACAGCCCTGAAAAAGGACCCCAGCATCGCACAAAGCCCAGTAAGTGGACTGGCCAGTCCAGGGCATTGGGGATGGCCCTGTGTAGCATCTGTGGTATCATGACTGCACTGTACATGAATTAGTATGAAGCATGACATTAATTTATTTTATTTTATTTTGAATATTTTTGCTCCACCTTTCTCCTTGGAAAAGGACCCAAGGTGGCTGACAATAATGAGGGACAATATACACCCCAGAACATTCAAAATATAGTCAAGAATAGGGAATTAGAAGAAATGTCCATTTCCAGACAGCATACAGCTTAAATCCCCATATCTGGAGCTGCTTGATCTTCATTTTCATCTCAGGGGATGGTCATTGAATATTTATTTTATTTTGTAAAACAGTGAACAGCTACCTACCCTCAGGTAGTACTTCCAGTGTTCTTTGTGGCTTGACAACAAAACAGACTTCATAGGATGCCTCTTGAATGGTAATACAACAAGGTTCACTGAAATAGTTTTGAAAACAAATGAAAAATTGATCATGTCTCCATCTAATGTAAGCAGCCTCAAATAATTCTACAGCTTCAGAAGTGAAACCCAAACTATTTTTTATTTTTAGTCAAGCAAACCTTGAACATTGAGCAGCCAGGTGTTTATTTCACTCCATAAGCTGTCTCCAGGTCTAGTAACACTTAAAAAGCCCTAACCTCTGGGGGGTGGGGATGGTGTTAACTTGTATGCTCTTGAAATGGAGCATTCCAGGGAACACATATTTGCATCCAAGACCACTGTTTAACTTTCTCTGCCTTCTCCGCCTCCTCTTCCTCCTCCTCTTTCCCTTCTCATTAAGAAGCCATCAGGAAATAGCTTTGAAGCAAGGAATTTTCAGTGAAAATATTATTCCTGCATCTGCCTGGTTCTCCTCCCTCACAGGTTATATGGCTAAATGGTACTCAGGAATGTGCATTTTTCAGGGCACTCAGTCAAATGACTTTTCTGGTGTTGGTTTCACATTCAAAGCATAGCACCAGATCTTTCGCTGCCCAAATGACCCAGGAGGTATCTGACATATGGATAGTTTCTGCAATCCGAGCAACGTAAACTTGGAAAACCTAGCTAAACATAACGGGAGATGGTCATTCCCTTTTGGGTGTCCTGCATTCAAATCTTGGAATCTCGTCTTGGGTGTGGTTCACCACATGCTAAAAAGCATGAAACAGTTTACAAAAGTGAGAGAAGGAAGGGAGGAAGTGCCTCAAATTAGCTGCTATGGCATAACATTTCTGTATTCAAAACAGAATATTGGCTTAAACTCCACTTGTCCCTTCACAGACTAACAAGAACTGCTAGCTCAGGAGGTTTCAGTTTCTGGCTGGGGAACAAGAGGTGGGGAGTTCAATTCTCCACTATGGCTCCTTTACAGGGACTGGACTTGGTGATGCACAGGGTCTCCCAATAGACATGGGCACGGAACGACTAAATTACCATTTCCGTTACCGTTCTTCATTTCCATTACATAACGGAACGAAGAACGTCAATTTGGACGGGTCAGGCTCGAACCGAACAGAACCAACAAAAATTTTGTTTGGTGCTGTTCGTTTCCGTTAGTGGCGGCGTGCGATCAAATGGACTGGAGCTGTGGGGAAAAAATGGCGCAGGAAACGGCAGCTTTTTTTTTTGGCAGAGCCCCAAGCACCAATCAGCTGTAGTGCAGGGGGCTTGGGGCTTGGCAAAAAATAGTTTTAAAAGCCCCTGCTTTCCTGGCACCGATTGGGCACATTGGGGAAGGGAAACTCCCCGGCATATTTTTAAACCTCCTTTGCTTTTTAAAGAACAAGAAGATCTTCTCCGCCTCCCACTGCCACCTCCGGAACTCTGGGTCAAGCATGCCTAAATAAATCAAGCGATTTATTCCTAGCCAAGGTTTGGGTGCTCACTTTCTTACATTCTCCCCCCCTTGCATTGCTTCAATGCGTTCCTATGGGAAAACGACAATCGAACCAAAACGAAAAACGGAATGAAGTTTTTCTAGAAAAATCCATTTCAACGGAACTGAACTGAAATAAAAAGGGCCCGAACCAAAATGGAAATGGAACACCATTTTTGCGTTTTGTGCCCATCTCTACTCCCCAACATACACATAAAAAGTTTGTCCCAAATTCATCTTTTCTGACTGCATGCTTTTGAACTGGCAAAGCATATCTTTTGAACGGGCAGAGCATATCTCCCAAAGATCAGCTTCATCCTGGCCCACCAGAGCTTCACAGACCCTCTTGTTTGAGGTTGGCATTCCTAGGAAAGCCTGAAAAAACTCGGAGTCGGAACTTCTCAATGTCAGGCCCGATTCTTTGGAACCACATTCCAAGTGAGATCTTAAAACTTGGCTATTTAAAGCTGCCTTAGAGAGAGTTCATTAGCTGGGCAATTCAAGATATGTGGCCCCAAAACCAGTGATAGCAAGATTTGCCTCTTATGTAAACAAAGAGCATCTTATGTCTTCAATAAGAGCCAGTCCTAATACTCTTAAGAGAGGAGATGCAATCGTGCAAGTTTATCAAGACTTCTCCAAAGAAACTTCTGATTGGCGTAAATTGATGAGACCAGTTACAACCACACTACGGAAAAACAATTATCGCTACTCTTGGGGCCACCCCCTATTCTTGAAAGTTTGGAAAGGCTCTGTTCAACACACAATTCACTCTCTAGAAGAAGGCCAGCACCTTCTTGAAGCATGGAATATCCAAGACGACTCGGTTTCTCCTCACTCGTCCCCGGGAACCTCTATGGCAACATCAGGACAGTGAACTTTTTTCTTAATCCGGCTCCTGGAATCTTCGATGAACAATATTTGAAATTCATTCAGCTTACTTCTCTCTCCTTCCCCCTCTCTCACCCCCTCACATCCCCTTCTCCTATCCTTCCCCCTTCTTTCCCTCCCTCTCTCCCCCCCTTCTCTCTCTCTCCCTTTTTTTTAATTCTCTCCTTGGGTTTTTTTTCCTCCCCTTTCTCCCCCTTGGAATTTCCCCCCATTTGTTTATTATCCCTTCCCTTCCTCCCCCCCCCCTTTTTTGAGGGGGTGGTGGTGGTGGTTTAGAGGGGGGGTAGAATATTTTTTTGGAATTTACAGTAACATGTTACTTAAGAGCAAATGAGATCTTGGCTGGCTATTGTCTGTGGACGGACCTCCTCCCTCCCATCCCCTTGATGCACATGCTAAATAGTATGATAGCTGGTGGGGTGGGAGAAAAGAATAGTTTTTTAGGGTGGAGGATTAGATTCATTTTAGTTATTTTTTCATTAATTGTTGGTGTTTTTATTTTTGTGTGCACAACGGGACCATTCCAGAATATTGAAATCAAAAGAACTAGGTTATAGGAAAGTTTATTTTTTATTTTTTTATTTTTTATTTTTTTATTTATATAGCTTGTATGCCGCCCACTACCCAAAGGTCTCCGGGCGGCTCACAATCAAAACAATTAAAACATCAAAATACAATAAAATTAGAACAATAAAAACCAGTAAATACAATAAATACAGTACATTAAAAGCACACCACTAAAAATTGCCATCAGGTCCCACAATCATTAGTTAAAAAACTTTTGGAATAGGAAGGTTTTTACCTGGCACCGAAATGATATCAACGTTGGTGCCAGGCGAGTCTCATTTGGGAGGGCATTCCAAGGTCTGGGGGCAGTTGCTGAAAAAGCCCTATTCCTGCAAGCCATCCCCTTCACCTCCTTAAGGGATGGCTCTTTCAGGAGGGCTCTCTGACTAGATCTTAGTTGCCAGGTAGGTTCATATGGAAGGAGGCGGTCCTTCAGTTATCTAGGTCCTAAGCCGTTTAGGGCTTTATATGTCAAAACAAGCACTTTGAATTGGGCTTGGGCAGCAACTGGTAACCAGTGAAGTTTATACAGAATCGGCGTGATGTGTTCCTTGGTGGCCCTACCACTCACCAGCCGTGCAGCATGATTCTGAACCAGCTGCAATCGCCGAACCGTCTTCAAAGGCAGCCCCACGTAAAGCGCATTACAGTAATCAATACGGGATGTTACGAGTGCATGCGTAACTGTCATAAGGCTCCGTTCATCTAGGTAGGGGCGCAGCTGGTATATATTCCGCAGCTGGAGAAAGGCACCCCTGGCCACCGAGTCCACCTGGGCTTCCAGAGTTAGACCGGGATCCAGGAGCACCCCCAAGCTACGGACCCTGTCCCTTAGGGGGAGTGCAACCCCATCCAGGACAGGGAAATGGCCCTCTAGCCTGTCAGACGTAGCACCTACTAACAGCACTTCCATCTTGTCTGGATTGAGTTTCAATTTATTAACCCTCATCCAGTCCATTATCTGGTCCAGACACAAGTTCAGAACAGAAACCGTCTCACCTGGATTGGTGGAGAACGAGAGGTAGAGCTGAGTATCATCAGCATATTGCTGACTCCTCAGCCCAAACCTCCTGATGACCTCTCCCAGCGGTTTCATGTAGATGTTAAACAGCATGGGGGATAGTATTGAGCCCTGTGGAACCCCATGACGTTGGAGCAGAGCTACTATCCCCCAGCACCACCTTCTGGACACGGTCAGCCAGGAAGGATTGGAACCACCGCAAAACGGTGCCTCCAATTCCCAACCCGGCCAGCCTATCCAGAAGGACACCATGGTCGATGGTGTCGAAAGCCACCGAGAGGTCCAGGAGTATCAACAGGGTTGCACTCCCCCTGTCTCTCTCCCGGCAAAGGTCATCGTACAGGGCGACCAAGGCAGTCTCTGTTCCGAAACCCGGCCTGAAACCAGATTGAAATGGATCCAGAAAATCCGTTTCATCCAGCAGTGCCTGGAGCTGTCCGGCCACCACCCGCTCCAACACCTTGCCCAAATAAGGGAGGTTCGCTACTGGCTGGTAGTTGACCACCAGTCCTGGGTCCAGGTTAGGTTTTTTTAGGAGTGGTCTAATTACTGCCTCTTTCAAGGCAGCAGGGACCACTCCCTCTCTTAAAGAGGCATTTACAACTTCCTGGACCCAGGTGCGAACCCCCTTGGCAGATCTTTCAATTAGCCAAGAAGGGCAAGGGTCGAGCAATGTGGTGGTAGCACGGACAGATTCAAGCACCCTGTCCACATCCTCGGGTCTCAACAATTGAAACTCATCCAATAACACTGGACCTAAGCACGGTGCACTGGACACATCCCTTGATACTGTATCAATAGTGGAGTCCAGTTCACTGCGAATCTGAGCAATTTTTCCCTCAAAGTGAACAGCAAACTCCTCACAGCGTGCCACCGAATGGTCCTGGGCCTCCACCCTATATCCTGGCTGAAGAAGTTCCCGGACCACCCGAAACAGCTCCGCTGGACGGCACTCTGAGGAAGCGATACGGTTGGCGAAATACTGCTTTTTCGCCAACTGTATAGTCACTGAATAGGCTCGATAGTGGGCTCTAAGTCGTGTTTGATCAGACTCACTGCGATATTTTCTCCACTTGCGCTCCAGCCGTCTCCCCTCCTGCTTCATTGCCTGCAACTTAGATGTATACCAAGGAGCTTGAGCAACAGAGCAACAGGGGCGGAGGGAGCGGCAGATGGCACTGGACTCTTGGGTCAGCAGGAACGGTGGTCTTCTAGGTCCCAGGCAGCTCCCAGGCAGCTCCGCTTTTCAAGCCTTCCCTCTCTCGGGCAGGTGGTGAGTGTTGAGGTGGAAGGCAGCTTGAGCAACAGAGCAAGGGGCCCAGTCCTGACTTGCCTCAGGAGTCCAAGAGGCCAAACTCCCCCAGAGAAGCGACAGAAAGGTCCCCTGTCTCTCATCCAGGGGCGGAGGGAGCAGCAGATGGCACTGGACTCTTGGGTCAGCAGAAATTAGCAACGTTGAATGTAAAAGGTCTGGGGTCATTTTCGAAGAGAAAGAGAATCGAAGCAATGATTAAAAGGCACAAAATAGATATTGCCTTTTTGCAAGAGACTCA
Source organism: Phrynocephalus forsythii (assembly GCA_029282475.1). Lineage (NCBI taxonomy): Eukaryota > Metazoa > Chordata > Lepidosauria > Squamata > Agamidae > Phrynocephalus > Phrynocephalus forsythii. Next base: position 99,341,919 of record JAPFRF010000005.1, read on the forward strand.
CCAAACAAGAGATGGTTTTAATGAATTAAAAATTCCAAATGTTGATATATATGAAAAAAGCTTTGGCACATCTAAAGCAAGAGGTGTCGCCATCTTAATTTCAAGGAACTGTGAATGTGTTGTTGAAAATGTGGTAAAAGTTTTAGAAGTTAGATATATAATATTGCAAGTTTTAATGGGAAAAGATTATTATACTTTGGTAAATCTGTATGCACCAAATGTCAACCAAGGTCGCTTTTACAATCTCCTTTGGGATCAGATTGAAATTGTTAAAAAGGGGTACTTAATAATGGCAGGGGACTTTAATATGGTCTTAGATAAAATAAAAGATAAATCAGTCTGTAAAAAGGAAGATTGGAGGGCAAGACACACAACACTAGCAAAGTGTATAAACACAATAGGATTGAAGGATGTCTGGAGAGAACTGAAAGGAGATGAAACAAAATATACCTTCTATTCACCAGTACACAAAACCTATTCCAGGATAGATTTTGTGTTTGTCTCACAAAGCTTAATACCCAAAGTAAACAATACTGACATTGAGATCATAAAAACATCTGACCATGCCTTAATGTTGATCGATTTAGCAACAAATAAAAATTACAGAGAAGCTAAAAGGTGGAGAATGAACTTAAAAATATTTCAATATCCAGAAGTGCTGGAAAAAGTTAAAAAAGATTGGTTGGAAACTTGGGACATAAATGAAAAGGCAGGTAGCCAAACGCCAATCATATGGGACACCCTGAAAGCGGTAGCCAGAGGCCTTATTATAAAAGAAAATATTAAAATTAAAAAACAGGAAGAACTCAATAAAAGAAATTTAGAAAAAATTAATAGCAGACTTAGAAACCCAATTTTTCTTTACTAAGGATAATAAGATACTGAGGTTGATTGAAGCAAGAAAAAAAGAGCTAGAAGATTTAGATCTACAACAAACACAAAGGAATTTACTTTACTTAAAAAGAAACTTTTTTGAATATAGCAACAAGCACTCAAAACTTTTAGCCAGACTAGCTCAGAAAAGACAAGACAAGAACACAATAGGGATCCTAAAAGACTCCTCAGGCAAGATATGTACACAAATGAAGGAAAAGTTAAAAGCTATACAAGAGTTTTATCAGTTGTTATATACTGCTAAAAATAAACCTAAGGAGGATATAGAAAGGTACATCACTAAAAATTTAAAGAGGGTCTTAGAACAGGAAGATATGCTGGAAATGGAGAAGCCTATTACAGACGAAGAGATAAGCGAGGTAATAGACAAATTAAAGAATAATAAAACGCCCGGAGTGGATGCTCTGGGACCTGAATTTTACAAACTTTTTAAAGCAGTACTTATACCCAAATTAAAGAAGCTATATAATGAAATTTTGGACGGAGAACAAATCCCGAGATCATGGACCCATTCTTTAACTATTTTAATACCAAAACGTAATAAAAATTTAATGAACATTGGGTCATACAGACCAATATCCTTATTAAATCAGGATGCTAAGATTTTTACTGCAATTCTGGCTAAAAGAATGAACAAATTTATAGCTAAATATATTAAAGAGGATCAATGTGGTTTTATCAAAGGTAGACAAATGGCAAATATTATTAGAAGAAATTTGAATGTTCTTTACGAAATGGGAAAGAGTACTATTAAAGCCGGGATGTTGTCTCTAGATCTTTTTAAAGCTTTTGATTGCATTCAATGGCCCATATTAAAAATTCTGTTAGAAAAATGGGGATTTGGGAAATCTTATTTGGGAGTAATAAATCAATTATATTCAAAGGGCACTTCCTCAATAATAGTTAATGATGGATTGACTGAACAAATCACCCTAGGCCGGGGAACTAGACAAGGATGTCCTCTTTCTCCAGTTCTCTTTTGTATTGTTATAGAGCTCCTGGCAAATGCTATAAGGGACGATGAATCCATTAAAGGTATAGGGAAAGATGGGGCAGCTAAAATCAGTTTATTTGCGGACGACGCTCTTTTGACTATTGTAAACCTAATAGAGAATATTCAAAGAGTAAAAACTCATTTAGAAGAATTTGGAGAAATAACAGGATTATGCGTAAACTGGCAAAAATCAGAGTTTATTGTTCAATTATGGAAAACAAGATTTAAAGATAATTGAAAAATTCGGACTTAAACCGGGAAAAAGTATTAAATATTTAGGATTAGAACTCCACAAAGAATTTACTAAAACTAAAGAAAGAAATATTTTAAAATTAAAAGAAGAGGTGAAAAACAAACTATTATCTTACTCTAAACTAAAATTATCGTGGTTTGGTAGAATTGCATTGATAAAAATGAAAATACTTCCAAAAATTAACTTTATTTTTAAAATGTTACTGGTTCAGTTTTTAGAAAAGGAACTTAAAACTCTCCAAGACATGATAAATAGGTTTTGCAATGCAGGGAAAAAATCAAGAATAAATAAAAGTTTGTGGTATAGATCCCAGAAAGAAGGAGGGATAGGTATACCCAATATAAGAAATTACTATATAGCCAATCAACTCAGTCCTTTGGGGGAAATTCTTTTTAAACCACAGAAGCTAATATGGTGGGAGCAAGAGTCTTCGGACATAAAGGGGGAAATAATTTTTTTTTTTTATTTACGGAAGTCAAAAACAAAGTAAAGATTGACAACCCCCTTTTGAATAGTCTAATTGCTACATGGAGAATATATAGAAAAATCTTGTCTCCGAAGGGATCCCCATTGGCTTTAGTTACTGACTTAGAAAATTTCCCTGTTAACTTGAAGCATTATTTGGAGTTATTTAAAATTAAGAAAATAGCCAGACTAAAGGATTGGATGCTCAAGATTAAAACAATTTATGATATAAAAATATTTTGCAATCCAGTGATTTAACATGGTTAAATTATATTCAATTAGGGAAATGGACAAAGGACTGGGGAAAAAGAAATAATCAAACCAGAGAGTGCACAAAATTTGAAAACTTCCTATTATTGCTTGAGTCTGAACAGGAAAATTTAGAGAAAGGAACAACACGTAAAATATACAAAATATTAGGGGAATCATTGGAAATGAAAGAGTTAAATACCTTGAGAGAAATCTGGAACCAAGATCTCAATGTAGAGATAAAGAAAGAAGACTGGATGAAAATTTGGAATATGAGAATTTTGAGATCATTATCAGTTAGGATAAAAGAAAACTATTTAAAATTGGTTTCTAGATGGTATTTAACCCCAATTAGACTGAATAGAATGAATTCTGGTTACTCTAAGATATGCTGGAAATGTGAAAAAAAGCTTGGCACATATTTGCATCTTTGGTGGGAATGTGAAATAGTTCAAAAGTTCTGGAAAAAGTGTTTTTAGAGCTAAGTAATATGATTAAGATAGACATAGATTGTAATCCAGAGATAGCATTATTATCATTGTTAACAAGCAAAGATTATGATGTTACAACAAAGGAACTAATAGCAAATCTTATGACAGCTGCTAGATTAATCATAGCAAAAAATTGGAAGTCAAAACTAGAACTTAAGATGGAAGACTGGTATAATGAACTTTGGGATATAGCTATAAATGATAAATTGTCTTGCAGTTTAAAGGTCAAATGAGGAGAAATGAAAAAAGACATTTTCTATGATATCTGGGGTAAATTTATAGATTATGTATTAGTCGAAGGAAAAGGGAAAGAGTCCATGAATATCTCACGACAATTCTGGAGAAGAGAACTTTAAGAAGATTACTAGAATAATAGAAGACGGAGCAACGAAGAAGAATGCATGGATGGTCCCGGGGGATGGGGGTACACTTATATTGTTTAATGTAGTTTTTTTTATTTCCTTATGTTGTTTGTATGTAGTTTAAAATTTAATAAAAAAATTATTAAAAAAATAAAGCTGCCTTTGGCGACTGCTGAGATTATTGTTTTGTCCATTTGCTAGTCTATTGTTTGCCACCGCCATCTTGTTCTCGGTGGTCTTTATTATTATTATTATTATTATTATTATTATTATTATTATTATTATTATTATTATTATTATTATTATTTATTTATTTATTTATTTATTTATTTATTTATTTATTTATTTATTTATTTATTTATTTAGAGATGGGCACGACCAGGAAACATGACGTTTCGAGTTGTCGTGTGTCGGAGCTGACCCGTTTCGGCTCGTTTCCGTTTGTCGCGAAATTTTTCGAAAATTTCTCATTTCGTTTGTCGTCTGTCATTAGGGGGGTTTGTCGTCTGTTTAGGGGGGTAGGGTAGCGGGCTCCTGGAGGCACCTCTCTGGGGTGGGTGCCTCCTCTGGCCAGCTATGAAGGGAAGGCATTTAGCAGGCTCCTGGAGGTACCTCTCTGGGGTGGATGCCTCCTCTGGCCCACTACAAAGGGAAAAGGAAGGGTACATGACCGTGTAGCCATTGCATACCAAGTGGCACTGGCAGAGGCACCTAACTTTTGGGTGCCTCTAGCTCACTAAGAAGGACAGCATACTGGCGTACAGAGTTTTTTGGAACTTTGGACGGTGAGTGAGGTGAGAGAAGAATGCTTCTGCTGGGCGCCCTCTGACTCACTAAGAAGGACAGTGTACTTGCGTGTAGTGCAATGCGAGTACAGATCTGGCTTAGGGTTGGGGTTAGGGCAAGGGCTAGGCTTAGGGTTATTACGGGTAAGGTTAGGGTGAGTTAGTGGGCTGCACCTCTGGGTGCCTCTGACCCACTAAGAAGGACAGTGTACTGGCGTATGGGTTAGGGTTAGGGTTAGGGCTAGGGTTATAGTGGGCTTTTTTATGCCCGACTGGCACATCCCAGAAGTCTCAGTCAAAAACCTGGCCAAGTGGCCATGCGATTGGTGGAATGGCTCCAAAAATTTGCATGGTCCCATCTCATGGCCAGCCCATCATTGCACAGGTGTAAAAAAATAAAAATAAAAATAAAATAAAATAAATCAATGGGATTGGAGACAAACGTTTATTGCAAGAAAAACCCACTGCTGCTACTGTAAAAATTCAGGCAGTTAAAATACCTAATTTTCGCATGTTTCTGTGTGGTGCTTTGGAGGGTTTTTGGACCACGATTTCAAAAAAATTATTGCGGTCACCATTTTGGATCCCCCCGCACCGCATGGCATGGCGAGACGATGAGGATGCCCCCCACCAGAGCAGCCCAGGACAGGAGAGGGGGGGAGGCCGGGGACCCCACCCCCCAGAAACCACCCCTCTGGTAGGTGCCCTCACTCAGGCAGGCATATTTTCACCTGCTTTTTTGGCCAGGAATCGGGGTTTTTTTAAAACTTTTTTTCTGTGCCACTTGGCATCGCGTGATCGCTGCAATGCCATGAACGACAATGACAAATCAGACCCAATTTTTCTTTTATCGGTTTGAGTTCGAGTTCTGACGGTTTAATTGTCGTTGTGTAACGGAAACGAGGAACGGAAAAAGAAACAAGAATTTCGCCAAGTTGTGCCCATGTCTATTATTATTATTATTATTATTATTATTATTATTATTATTATTATTATTATTATTATTATTATTATTATTATTATTATTATTATTATTATTTATTACCTGTCCATATTTTTTCTTTTCTCAATTTGTTCACTGCCCAGAGTTCCTGTGGGAAAATTGGGCAGTATATAAATGGAAATAATAAATAAATAATAAATAAATAACTCATTTTCCTTAATGTAGGGACATTGTGTACACATTTTACCCATTTTATGTACAATTTTTTTCATTGTGACTATTTTCTTGTGAATCATTTAAAAGTATGGGGAAAGAGGGGAATGCTTGTAGTTTCTTCCCATGGAGGGGAAATGGAAAGATATGTGCACTGCTTTGCTAATTGTCTCAGGCAACCTTTTGATGAATCCATTAAAAAACCCCAAACTGTTCACCTGTTCATTATCTCTATCCCTAATATTGTGGGAAAGTACAGTACTACTGTATATTAAACACAATCAATGTCAGATAGCTGTGACCTGACTGAAATATGATTCACATTGTTTGTTTTTATTAGCGGCCTATAAAGGTATCACCTATAGTTTAGTCTTGCATTTGTATTTTGTAATGGACTCATGGCTCCCCCTTATATTCCAATTGTTATGTTGCATTCACAAAAGGGTCTGGAATGTTTAGGCCCTATGAGAAAATATCTACTATTTGGTCATTTTCTGCACTATCGTAACCATTTTGGTTCCAACAGTAATCCAACAGACCAGTAATCCTCTGGATGAAAAAGTACTTTCTCTTATTTCTTTGAGATCTAGCACCCAAAAGTTTCATAGAGTGCCCACTATTTCTAGTGTTGTAAGTTAGGGAAAAGAGCTTTTCCTGTTCTACTTTGTCCACACCATGTATGATGTTATAAACTTCAATCAGGTCACCTCTTAGGCGCCATCGTTCAAGAGTGAAGAGGCCCAGCCTTTGCAGCCTCAGATGGTAAGGAAGGTGTTCCAATCCCCTAATCATTCTGGCTGCCCTCCTCTATACTTTTTCTATTTCCATAATATATTTCTGGAGGTGTGGTGACCAGAACTCTACACAGTACACCAGATGGGGCCTCACAATAGATTTATAAAGAGATAAAATGACACTTGCTGACTTATTTTCTATACCCTTCCTAATGATCCCTAGCATTGAATTTGCTTTTTTCACTGCTGGGTCTTATTTATTTTATCACATCTTTGGGGCACTGGGGTTGGATCTGGACAATATGAAGACAGCAAACAGGAACCTGCTCCCTTGGGTTCTTATAAAGAACAGGGCCATAATCTGGCCTAGTCCAATGGCCCTTCAATATGGCTTTGCCCTCAGGTGGCTAGGAGTCATGGAGTGGCATATACTCTTTATTTATTTATTTATTTATTTATTTATTTATTTATTTATTTATTTATTTATTTATTTATTTATTGTGCTTGTATCCCACCCATCTTCCAGAGCGGAACTCTGGGTGGCTAACAAAATATAAAACTACACTAAGAAAAACCAAGGGGAAAAAATCCAATAAAACAGCGAGGATCAATATCCTTCAGATCAGGTGAGGCCATGTAGGCTCCAGAAGGGGTGCCGCTGCTGTTAAAGCTTTGAGCAGCTGTTTTATCCATTGGTGGTTGACACTGAGGGCATTTGGGATTCTCATTGCATTGGATTCAGTTGCCAGTTGACTGCTACTGTTTTTGGAAGTTTGAAAACCTTTGTATGCTGTCTTTAAGAGGTTTGACAGGTGTGTGTGTGAAATCTTTCTGAGTTAGGGTAACCACTCCATCAATCCAGAGCTAACCAGTTGCTCTTAGGAGTAGAGATGGGCATGAAATGAATTTTTATTTATTTCATAAATAATTAAAAACTGGGGGAATGGGCTGTCCGAGGCCCTGAAAGTTCTTTCTGGTGAACCAGAAGTGACTACCAGAAAATCGTAAGTGACCTCTGGGTCTCCAGAAAGCACTTCTGGACCCCCAACAGGCCCAGGAAGGCCATTGGAGGCCTGTTCAGGGTAGCACGAGGCCTCAGGTTAGTGTGGCTCCAGTCCCAACCCAACTCAGCTTCTGCATATCGCAGATTTTGAATTATCGTGGGTTGGGTTGGTTCTCTAACCCCTGTGATAGGCAGGGGTTACTGTAACGAATAATGCTGTGTCCTTTTGTTTTCCAATAGAGTTGTGTGTTGTATTCTTTATATGAAGGTTTAGACAGGGCCTGCTTGATATTAGGCCAATATGTATGTATGTTTACAAACCCTGTTGTGATAACAGTTATTCAGAATTGGGGAGAAAGTGCTAATCATACATACTTCTCATTAGACATGGGCACAGCCAGAAAAAATGATGTTTTGAGTTTTCGTTTGTCGGAACGGGTCCGTTTCGGGTCGTTTCCGTTTGTCACGAAATTTTTCAAAAATTTGTCATTTCCGTTTGTTGTTTGTTGTTTCCACCACGATTTAGCGTGATTTGACTTCCCAGAGCATAGGGGCGTCCCGCAATCAGGGCCGGCGCTAGGTGTTTTTGCGCCCTAGGTGGCGGGCAGGGTGGGGGGCGGGCGGCAGGGGGGAGGTGCAGGTGGGACGCGGTGGCGGGGGGCCATGGGCGGGCAGTGGCCACAGGCAGGTGAGTGGGCGGGCGCGGCGCGGGCCGCAGGTGGGTGGCGGTGTGGGCGGACAGGCGAGTGGGCAGTTAAGATATCACTTAGGATAGAGGTTCTGTTCTTGGCTTGCACCCAAATGTGTGTGTGTGCAAGCAAATTGAAGTTGGGAAAATAGAAAATAAATGGTAGTATATAATATATTTTTGAAATAAATCCACACCTCCCGCTCCCATTCGAACCTCCCCCTTTATCCAATATCAGAAAAAAATCCTCACAAACTGCCAGAGAAGAAAGAATAAACTGCTATTCCCTTCAGCAGACAAAGCTGCAGGGAATCAAAGAAATTATTTTCTAAATTCAATTCCCTCCCTGCCTGCCTAACTTAAATCCTAAAGCCTCCAGCCTCCCTCCTCAATCTCGATCGGATCACACCAGAACCAGCAGGCAGCCCTCCTCCCTCAACCACATCCATACACCCGACTGCGATTTCTGGAAGGTGCCTCAGCTTTTTATGCCCTCTGAGACATCCAGAAGTGTGAGTCAAAAACCTGGTGATGCCATTGGTGGAATGGTTCAAAAAAATTGCATGGTCCCATCCCGTGCCCAGCCCAAATGGGCAGGTCTAAAAAAAAAAAGAAACAATGTTTTATTGCTATAAAAACCCCTCTGCTGCTACTATAAAAATTCAGGCATTTAAAAGAAATAAATTTCACATGGTTCTGCAGTGATTTGGTGTGTTTTTTGACCATTATTTCAAAAGAAAAATTGCGGTCACCATTTTGGATCCCCCCCACCGCATGGCATGCAGCGAGACAGACGACGAGGATGACCCCCCCCCCAGCCTGGTGCAAGCAGCCCAGGACAGGACAAGAGGGGGGGAAAGGCCGGGGACCCCCCAGAAACCACCCCTCTGGTAGGTGGCAAAGCCTCAGGCAGGCATATTTTCGCCTGCTTTTTTGGACGGGAGACGTTTTTTTAAAAAAAACTTTAAAAAACTTTTTCTGTGCTTCGCATCGCGTGATCGCCGCAATGCCACAAACGGAAACGAAAAACCCGAACAAATTTTTCTTTTTTCGGTTCGAGTTCGAGTTCTGACGGCTTAATTATCGTTACCGTTTCCATTACGTAACGGAAATGATAACCGAAAATGGAAATGACAATTTTGCCGAGTCGTGCCCATGTCTACTTCTCATATATGTGTGTACATTTGTATATGTGCACCACCAGAAGTGTAATCACACCTTCTGAAAGAGATGCATATGGCACATTTAGTAAGACCTAAATTGCTTGTAAGACCTAAATTATGAAGAGTCCATCACAACTGTAATGACACACACACACACACACACACACACACACACACACACACACACACACACACACACACACACACACACACACACACACACAAATTAGAACCTACTTGATAATACAGATGATGAAAAATGGGTTTTCCTTCTCCCTGGTTTTTGGTGGTGGTGGGGGGGGTAAAAATATTTTCTGTACTCAGAGGGATGGGCAGATCCCTTATATAAGCCTAAAAGCCTTTCTCCAAGGAGAGAAGTGCAAAGTTTCCTTTAACATCTTATCCTGACAATTTCACTTTCATTACAATAAGATCTAGTTAATTATGGCTGCTTTCACATGACCACTAAAATCCACAGAAAACTTTGATCCGGATCACCCCCTGGAGTGGTCACGTGGTTGATATCATGGGTCAGAAGTTCCCATGGTCATGATTTGAAAATCCTCAACCATTTTGATCCTACAACTGAGAACTGCAGCAAAGATACCATGACGGAGGTGAAAAGGTTTTGCTGTGGATTTTCTGTGTTCTCACAGACTTGAGTAACAGTTTAAAATCTGCATCGGAACAGCAACAAGGATTTTACCATCTAGAAACCAGGTACTTGTTAAATCCACTGGGTTGTGCTTAAATGGGCGTGGTCGCGCTTTATTTGCTTTAAAGTCTTCTGCTCATGGGAAAATAATTTTATGCTCCGCATCTGCAAGCACTTTGCAGTGAATTTTAGTGGTCCTGTGAACCTACATTACTCCATTTCTTCCTATATAAATGAATTACAATTTGTTGAAGGTTTTGAGACCTGTGTGTGCTAAAGCACATATACAGTTCCCTTTTCTTGCAGCAAAACTGATATTCTCTTTTATTGCCTTGCACAGTTTGCATGTTTCTTGTGCTGGATTAGGCTTTGTTCCATCTTAACAGTCTTTCCCGCCTTATGCCCTCTAGATGTGTTGGATGTCATTTTCTTCTACCACCACCGACCCCTGGGGCCAGCATAGCAACATGCCAAATTGGGGAAGGCAACACTGTAGCTTTAAGATATGCACACAGCCAAACAGAAGAGAAGAAACGCTTGGTTCAGAGAACAGGTAGCATCTGAAATGTAATACCAACAACACACACTCTCAGGCACACACCTCTGCTAGAGCGCTACATCTGTTCAAAACATAGACCAGCTGCCAGAGTTGACTAACCCATAAATCTCCCAGTAGAAAGTTAGCCAATAAATTGAAAATAATTAGCTGGGTAGGCTACATCACGAGGAATCAGACAGTTAAATACTGAAGTGAGCATGCTGGAACAAGATGTATGGAGACATGCAACAAAAGAAAGGAGGGCAGGGAATAAGGGTGGAGTGAGAAAGTACATTGTCTTGAATATTGATTTTATGTGCCAGAATATTAGACACATGTACACGTAAATTGGCTGAAATGATTTGTTTGATGTTATGTTCCTGACAGAGGCAGATAGAAAATCCAAAGAAACTTTGAGGAAACATCAGAACAGTGCATGGCAGCAGACACCCAGTGAAGGTGAAAACATCCAGTGTAGTCTTACACATTTATGCACAAACCAAATGGCCTTTACTATTATGTCCATAACATGGAAGCATATTCCAGCGAGCATTACAGAAATCCCTGTCCTCTTATTCCTGAATTAGATGGGTCAGTGTGTATTATAATTTCAGCGGTGGATTTCAAACATTCATCTCACATGTCATCCTAGTTCCAAAATACTTAGTGATAAAAAGAGAGAAGGAGATAAAAAGGGAGAGAGAGAAATTTCCTCTTTTACAATGACCATCATAAATCTGACAACACCTAGACATCAGGTCTGTGGATCAGCATCTTCTCACTGCTGTTTCCCTGTAATTTTCAGAGGCATTACAGTTTATCATATGCATTGATAAAAATCTTTTAAAGGCAAGTTCTGGCCTTTTCTTATGCCTCTGTATAGTAGATGTTATGAAATGACTCATAGATTCTCTTGCAATAAAACAATCAATTATGTGATTCTCTGGCATCTAGTTGACTGTGAGCAATTTTGTCTGCTACTGGGGTAATACCAGGAGGTACTTGATTCTGCTACTGCCTGATACAAAGATGACCTGAGGGTTAAAAAAAATCTAATGACCTGAAACAGGAAAAAATTCATTGTAAAAAAGTTACCTAACATTGATGCAAGAGCTCTTCCAATCTAAGAAAATGAGTGCTCATGGCTACTTCATTTAACTGAGTCTTGTTATTTGTTCCTCTTCCTTCGTATTAAAAGTAGTGACGATATCTTTCAATAAACATATAATTCATGTTTTTTAAATGCAGTATTATCAGATATATGTGATAAAACATTGGCAAAAGAATAGCAAAAGAAAGTAAGAATGTGTTGATGACATTCTCTTGCTGCCTGCCATCAAAGAGCCATTAAAAGAGAACAAAAAGTGAAGTGTTATTTGCACCATAGTGCTTACAGGACTGTCAAGGTGATTTATAATTTAATTATGCAGGCTACGCATTGCCCCTACACCCCCCCCCATGAGCTGGTACTCATTTTACCGATCTCAGAAGGTTTGGGCTATGTAGGTTTGGAGCAGCTTTTACTGCAGAAGCCATGGGATATGGTAGAGAAGATATCCAAAGGACTGGGAGATGGAAATCCCTGAAGTATCACACATATGTGCGGGGGTTGCCCACTTTGGCTGGGTTGTTTGTTTAGTCCTTGTCATTTCAGGTTTATGGACTGGCAGCCAGGCCAGGGTGCTGATTGTTGGACACAGTTACGTGTTTTGGGCTGCAAAGTATGCAGTGAGTACCAGTTGGAGTTGTGACCTCAGCCTTGGAGATTGGGCCATAATTGAATGGTAGGGGAAGAGAGGCATGCTATGGGAAGAATTCCTTGGAACCATAACCCGATGCTCTCAAAGGCTACCCTGTGATGTGCTATTGATCCATCTCAATGGCAACTATTTGGCCCATGTGACAGGCAAAGGTTTAATTCTCAGAGTCACCACTGATTTGAGAAGTTGCAAGCACATGTGGGCCGGCACAAAAATTGTCTGGTCTGCAATGGTTCCACGCTTTATGTGGCAATCAGTCCATGACCTTAAGCTGATAGATAAGACAAGGAAAGGTGTAAATAGGGAAATTGCTAGGGCTGTTAGGGAGCTGCAATGGGTTATCATTCAACACCCAGATATATGGGTTAGTCTCCTCAAGCTGTATCAGCCTGGTGGAGTTCATTTGACAGAGTTGGGTTTAAAGGTTTTTCTGAGGGATTTGATGCTTGGCTTGGTGGGGTAAAGAAGCCATGCAGTGCAGCTCCTTTATGGTGGCCGGTAGTGCAAGAGGTGGTGGAATTCATTGGATACCCCGCTGATAAGGTGACTAACACAGCTCTCATATAAATTAACAATTAGTGTTAGGATGGTAGGTATAATAAGAGTTAGCCTTTGTTCAAGTGGTATTGGTGAGAGCTGTGCAAGGTAAAGAAAGAATGGGCCTAGGAGGAGATTATACAGGACCCCTTCCTCCTGATATTTAAATGTTTAAGTTAAAGGCAAATAATTGAGAGATTTTTTTTTTTGCCTTTATCCCCTTGCACAATGCCAGGTCCCCTTGCTTGCTAATTAAAAAAAATATTTTCCAGGTTACAGTTAAGAGTTAATAAAATTGTGGCCCTATTTAACCCAACATCCTTTGTGTCCTGCCTCTTTCTTCCGGGCTGTGTGGGCAAAGCAAATGCTTTACTTTGACATATTTTGCATGATACGCAGAAAACAGGACCAAGAAAAGTCTCACATTTGTAAGACTTCATCCTGGAGGAGTGAAGTCTCACAAGTATTACACAACTATTTGGAAGCGATTTCACCATATTGAGATCACCTGTGAGAAACAAGACACTGAACAGGTCTCTTCACCTCCTCAGGGCTACTCTAAATATGACTCAATCTACGTCCAGCCCAGCCTGCAGGATACATGTATGGTGCAACGGTAAAGGCACGGTTGAAGAACACCCATATGCAAAGGAGTGGGCATAGAACTCCCCCTTCACTCTCTTCAGTGAAATCATTCCAGAAGGATCGGCAGTGCTACAAAGATATAAATATAAATTCATTATCCCAGCAGCCGTAACTGAAGAGTTTAGGGTGAGTGACAAAGGATAGAACACTCCAGCAGACTCTGTGGAACTCTGCAAGCCCCAACAGCTCAGGGGGCTCCAGAAAGGCAGCTTTTTCTCTTCTCAAGCAATTCTCTGTGTTGTTCTTTTGCTGCCGAAACCTCTGGGGCTATCTGGGCTTGACATGTAGAATCTTGCGGCAGTGAGAAGAAAGAGACAACATGACTTCCAGACTGACAGGCAAAGGGTCTCTCAGATTTTGCTTCAGCTGCTGAACCAGGATTTCACCTGGAGGAAGGAGAGAGAGAGAGAGAGAGAGAGAGATGAAATCATGCTTGTCAGATGTCTGCCAAAATAGCCAACTTTTATACTGTTGTGCATCTTAAAGGCAGCTCTTGTTGCTGCAGTCAGAGTCTTCCCCAGGTGTGGTTAATGTCATTGTTAGACCAGGCATGCTTGTTCTTGTTGATGACCAAGATATACCAGAAGCAAGGGAGACTTTTTTGAAAAAAATCCTGCAGGCATAATAAAAGTCTTCATCCATTAAGACTGCTCAAGGGAATAAATCATCCACATATAGACTTTTAATGTTCCATCAAAATATTGCTGTTGCTGCTGAAACTGTTGAACATTTTTAGTTGGTGAAGAATCTGTTGAATCACAATCCAAAACAACAGCAATGAATGCAACCCTGGTGGTGTCATGAGGGAGAGACAGCTTACCTTGAAAGACTGATTAAAGTCAGTATAGGTCAGTGATGGCAAACCTTTTAGAGACCGAGTACTAGGCACGACTTGGCGAAATTCTCGTTTCCATTTCCGTTCCTCATTTCCGTTACGCAACAGAAACGGTAACAACAATTAAGCCGTCAGAACTCGAACTCGAACCGATAAAAGAAAAATTGGGTCTGATTTGAAGTTGTCATTCATGGCATCGCGGCGATTGCATGATGCCAAGCGGCACAGAAAAAAAGTTTTTATAAAACCCCCGATTCCCGGCCAAAAAAGCAGGCGAAAATATGCCTGCCTGAGTGAGGGCACCTACCAGAGAGGTGGTTTCTGGGGGTTTTCCCCGGCCTCCCCCCCTCCTGTCCTGGGCTGCTCTGGTGGGGGGCATCCTCGTTGTCTCGCCATGCCATGCGGTGCGGGGGGATCCAAAATGGCGACCGCAATATTTTTTTTGAAATCGTGGTCCAAAAACCCACCAAAGCACCACACAGAAACATGCGAAAATTAGTTATTTTAACTGCCTGAATTTTTACAGTAGCAGCAGTGGGTTTTTCTTGCAATAAACGTCTGTCTCCAATCCCATTGATTTTATTTTATTTTATTTTTATTTTTATTTTTTTACACCTGTGCAATGATGGGCTGGCCAAGGGATGGGACCATGCAATTTTTTGGAGCCATTCCACCAATCGCATGGCCACTTGGCCAGGTTTTGACTGAGACTTCTGGGATGTCCCATTCGGGCATAAAAAGCCCACTATAACCCTAGCCCTAACCCTAACCCTCACCCTAACCCATATGCCAGTACATTGTCCTTCTTAGTGGGTCAGAGGCACCCAGAGGTGCAGCCCACTAACTCACCCTAACCTTACCCGTAATAACCCTAAGCCTACCCCTTGCCCTAACCCCAACCCTAAGCCAGATCTGTACTCGCATTGCACTACACGCAAATACACTGTCCTTCTTAGTGAGTCAGAGGGCACCCAGCAGAGGCATTCTTCTCTCACCTCGCTCACAGTCCAAAGTTCCAAAAAACTCCAAACCTGTACGCCAGTATGCTGTCCTTCTTAGTGAGCTAGAGGCATCCAAAAGAGAGGTGCCTCTGCCAGTGCCACTTGGTACGCAATGGCTACACGGTCATGTACCCTTCCTTTTCCCTTTGTAGCGGGCCAGAGGAGGCATCCACCCCAGAGAGGTGCCTCCAGGAGCCTGCTAAATGCCTTCCCTTCGTAGCGGGCCAGAGGAGGCACCCACCCCAGAGAGGTGCCTCCAGGAGCTCACCACCCTACCCCCCCAACCAGTACTAACGACAGACGACAAACGAAACGACAAATTTTTGAAAAATTTTGCGACAAACGGAAACGAGCCAAAACGGGCCAGCTCCGACACACGACAACTCAAAACGTCATTTTTCCTGGTTGTGCCCATCTCTACCGAGTACCCAAACTGCGATTCAGGACCCAGTAATTTTTTGCAAAGTGCCAATACAGCAATTTAACCTGTATTGTGACTGTGAAGGGGCAATGTCGGGTGCCCACAGAAAGGGCTCTGAGTGCCACCTTTGGCACCCGTGCCATAGGCTCGCCAACACTGGTACATAACAAACATAACAAACAAAAGGAAAAATAAATGGCGAAAGATCAGTTATGAGAAAGAAGCCGGCAATCAACTTGACTCCTAGCAGATTGATTTATAAGTATATTCTGTATCATGATTGGTAATGATGTGAGGTTCCCTGTAATGTTTCCTTTTTTAATCTATAGACCTCCTTCCTTTTCCTTAATGCCTAATTTGGAAAAGAAAAAAGAAAAAGAAAAGGAGAGGAGATGGAATTTAAAATCCTCCACCCACCCCCAATGAATCATTCAGCTCACCTGGGCAGTTGCAATCTTTATTTAAAAAAAAAAACAAGTCAATGCAATAGCTACCAACATTTGCTTTCTTATATGATGGGGAAAGGCAGAAGCATGCTCTTTTATTTTTCCCTATGAAATATTTATATCTCACCAGTTACCAAGGTTGGAAAAAGAATATAAATAAAAGAATTAGCACATTAAAATCATTAGAATTAATAAGAATAGGGAAAGCTCTTATTAATACAGAATAAATACCAATGGAACAAATTACCTCAAGAGATGGTGATTGCTCCAACAATGGAGGCTTTCAAGAGAAATCTGGACAACCAGCTGGCAGATATCCTTTGCTTTGTATTCCTGAATGGAACAGGGGGGTTGGACTTCATGGCCTTAAAGGCCCATTCCAGTTTCACTATTCTATAATTCTATGATCTGATGATACCAAGAGCTGATTGAATTTTCCCTAGGCTCAGAACTGCATCCAGTCCTGACCACCCCAAAAATGTAAGGATGTAAAACAATGTAGAAAGTATTCCAACTAAACCTTAGGAATAACTTTATGGTGATGATAGCTGCTCAGCAATGGAATGGACAGCCATAGAAGTTAGCAGGAAAAATAACAGTATGACCAGCTCCAGTTAACAATCTGGCTGCAGCATTTTGGACCCACTGACATCCCTGAACATTTTAAAGCCAATGCTGCCATCAGAGGTCTAATTTTATTTCTTTTGTACAAAAAAGTGTGTTGCTTATAAGCACCCAGAAGTAGCTCCTTAGCAACAAATCTGTGCAATCCACATTAAATGACTTTTTATACATGTTCATGGTTGAAAAGAAATAAACGTTTTCTTTTATTATTTTACATGTTATTTTTCTCTTTTTAAGGACAGTTTTATAAACACAGTACAAAATGGTTTTATATGTGCTACAGCACTGTTAGAGAATGTTAGCTTTATGACCTGTCTGGAAACCACAATGCTGCTTTAATTAAAAACAAAATGAACAGTGAAATCTTGTACCAACATGTCCTGTCAGCACCCCGCTAACTGTCTGAATTGAACTGTGCGTATCCCTCCCTCAGCTACAAAGAACCTGGTGCCAAAAAAAAAAAAATCTGCTTTAGGTCCTTTTAAAGGTACAGGCAGATTATTTCTAATTTGTATCTCAAATTAGTAGTACCCAGTAGTAATAGCACCCACTGTCAAAACCAGAGATTAATGAACAGCTAACTCCACCACGAGAAAAGCTTTCATCTGGAGCAGGAAAGAAACCAAAGGAATTTTATTCACACATTATATTTATGCTTATCTTCCTGTTTTAACACAATCAGATTGTCTGCGTGTGATTTAAATTGGTACAGCTCAAATTCAACTCTGCAAAGCTAGATACTGGTTCAAGATTATCTTCCACCATGAGGTAAATTAATGTTACCTCATTATGAAGCATGGCTGGGGAAATTATAGACCTCTGTAGATTGTTGAACTCCAGCATAATCAATGGTCAGGGATGTCAGTCAAGCACTTTATTTTATTTTATTTGTTTTGTTTTATTTTATTTGTCTACCCTTCTCCTGAAAAGGGGAGTCAAAGCAGCTAAAAGTATTAAAAACAATAAAATTGAAAATCCAATAAAGTGTACATTAAAAATGAACTATAAAAAGAATTAGAGTTAACTGAATATAGGAAGACACAGCATTTAATCTGCAAAAAGACCCTGAAGAGGGTTGTTAATAAAAGGACCTTTTTAAGTGCAGGAATTTATTTATTTATTTATTTATTTATTTATTTATTTATTTATTTATTTATTTATACAAGTTATCTGCCGCCCACTACCCAAAGGTCTCTGGGCGGCTTACAATAGAAGTGAACAATTAAAACAGAGCATTAAAATGTCAGTTAAAACAATAAAAACATTTAAATACAAAACACTAAAATTGCCAACCAGGACCCACAATCTATGTTATATCAGTTAAAAAACTTCTGAAACAGAAAGGTTTTTTCCTGGTGCTGAAACATCAGCGTTGGCACCAGGCGGATCTCAGATGGGAGGGTGTTCCATAGCCTGGGGGCAGAATTCATAGGATATCCCTAAGAGCAAAGTGATTTGTCAGCATATAACAAAAACAAGGACATATACTATGCTATTACCAAGAGGTCTAGATGGTTTTCCAAAGTACCAGCTGCTGGGAGGTGGGGGAAAATCACCTAAGAAGGGCAGGAGATAAATCCAATTCAGTGAGAGTAGACTCAACCATGAAGCCAGACTTATAAATTGTCAGCCATTTCTCAGATTTCACTGGGACATTCCCTTATGCTCTTAAGATTGTTCCCAGAAATGGATCAGGTGAAGCTGCACTGATAGTTGTTGTGAGTTTTTCAGACTGTTTGGCTGTGTTCTGGAAGTTTTTCTTCCTGACATTTCGCCAGACTCTGTGGCTGGCATCTTCAGAGGGCAAGGAGCTCAGGGAACAAGGAGTTTCTCTCTGTGTTCTGGGTTATAGAGTGAGTGAGACTGGGGTCCTTAAAGAGGAAGCTTTTCCTATAAAAGACAATAGGTGTTAGTCATTGTATTGTGATGGAGGGATTAAGAAGTTTCCATGTAATCAGGGGTAGCAATGATCCTAATATGTAGTTGATGGGTGTTATTAGTTGTTCTATTGTGTAAACTGATACCTCTGCTTGTAGCTGGATGGGAATCATTGAGCATTGACTGGATACCTGGTAGTTGTGGCCAGGTATATGTTGGGACCAAAAAGCGCAGCATCCAGGCCAGAATCAAAGAACATGAAAGACACTGCAGGCTGAAACAACCTGAAAAATCAGCAGTAGCTGAACATACCCTGAAACAAACTGGACATGAAATCCTCTTCCAGGACACAGAGGTACTGGACAACACTGCCAATCACTTTGTCAGAATGCACAAGGAAGCCATTGAAATCCACAAACATAAGCACAGTTTCAACAAAAAAGAAGAAAGTCTAAACATCAACAAAGCCTGGCTTCCAGTACTGAAGGCTGCAGAGTGCAAAGATGAGCTGCCACAGAGTAATGCCCAAGGCAATCTCTCTTTGACACCCTCTTGACAGCCCTTTGGCTAAGCTCTCAGTTTGCAGGACAATGTTTGCCTAAGCACCCAAATATGTCAAAAACATTTTGAACTGTTGTTAAAAACATTAATCCTTTTGCTAAATATGGTTGAATGTTTCTCAAATACTCAAAGTCAACAAGCTGTAGCTTGAAGTTTGAATACAGACGGTACCTGGAAAAGACTGGACACTCTTAATGTCCAACTGTTTGACCATCCAGAATATTCAAATTATTGAATATGCAAAGCAAACATTTTACATGCAGATTTTGCTGAATTAATTTTTGGCATATTTTAACAAACAACAGCAGCAGCAGCAGCAACAACAACAATAACAGGTAACTGGAAAGGCTCCTCATGTCAGAGGTACTACCTATCAAGGTAGGTGAGGCTGAATGGGAAGGGGACCCATGGGCAACTGGGCTCCTCCATATAATATTGGCCTACACCTTCTAGTTGTCCTAGCTACCATATCCAATGTGCAAGGATTATGAGAATCTGACCTGACAATCAACAGCTTCCCCTCTCCCAGAACAAAGGTGTTAGGGTTACTTCAATCAGCACGACACAAAATATCTAGTTTTGAAAACATAATTTTGTTTATGTTGGATTCTCTTTTATGCAAATAAAGGTTTGTATGTCTGTCTAGTTTTGAGTTTTAAAGTTCCTGATAAATTGATAAGTTATCAGAGGTGACATTCAAACAGGCATTGCCATTAGTAACATGGTGAATTTAGTGTGATCTGCAATTTTGAGAGAGCTAATCTGATTTGCATTTTTGGGAGCAGATTGTGGATTTTAGTACTGAATGTTTTTTCCAAAGCTTGGGATAGAAATCTTGGCTCAAAATGCATATGACACAGTGAATATTTTAGGGGGGGGGTTCTACAAAATTATTTCTCAGGGTAATGTTTCTGATTTAAATGAAAAGGGAAACTGAACATGTCAGTCTGGCAGAGATAAGAGAGGACCTGTTCCACCCATCCCTGCAATGTTCTAGATCGTTAACTGATATACCCAAGGTAAAATCCTTTCTTGCTACATCATCTGATAGAATTCTTAAAGTTTGAGCTTTCCTAAATGCAGTCTAGACTTTTAAATGTATCAGTTTCAACCTGATGGGTGTGGTCCTAGTCACACTGAGTTTTAAGAGACTTGCTTTCAAGAACTCTCAAATTCTCCCTTGTGATTTAATTTTTTTTAATAACCTTTTGGTAGTTTCGATATATTTAAATGTTGGCAGCATAATCTGTGAACATTTCATCTCTGTATTTGATGCTAGGGATATTGGGCATAATGTTTGATATGTGACCATTGATTTGGGAAATTTTGGTAAGTTATACAAATGGTATTTGGGTTCTAACAGTATCAGTCAAAACCCTGTTGCACAGTTAAGCTAGTGGAATAGATAATTGCCACTAATTAAGGAGTCCACATTTTGATTCATCATTGTATGCCAGTCAAGTGGCTCAGTGCATGAGCAGGAATCCAGGCAGGGATGTATTGATTAGTGGCAATTTGCTATCATGATTTGCATCAATTCCTTTCCACTGAGATAACAGCACAAGAGGATTTTGGCACTTGGTTGCTGAAACACAATTAGCATATCACAGTCGTTTTGAAAGTTTAGGAAATGCCTCCTTCTTTCCCATCCTCTGACTATTGCTATATCTGGTGTGTCTCAATTTTTCAGAATATTCAGGAATTATATGGCATCCATGCACTCTGTGAAATATTACATCAGCTTTTATATACTTTTGAAGAGATAAATCCCAGATTAGTAATGGTGGCCAGATTCTTCTCACATCCTTAAAACTTCTTGAGAACTCATAATTCCCCAGAAGTCCCTACAAAAAGCATTTATGCAAGAAGTATTGCATCTTTGCCATGGAGTTGCATTTAATATGATTAGGTTGCATTTCAAAGCTCACATGACGCATGATTCTTATAGCATGAAAACACCAAGTGACAGGACTTGATAGTATATAGAGATGGGCACGACCAGGAAAAATGACGTTTTGAGTTGTCGTATGTTGGAGCCGGCCCGTTTCGGCTCGTTTCCATTTGTCGAGAAATTTTTCAAAAATCTGTCATTTCGTTTGTCGTCTGTCGTTAGTACTGGTTTAGGGGGGTAGGGTAGCGGGCTCTTGGAGGCACCTCTCTGGGGTGGGTGCCTCCTCTGGCCCCCTACAAAGGGAAAAGGAAGGGTATATGACCGTGTAGCCATTGCGTACCAAGTGGCACTGGCAGAGGCACCTCTCTTTTGGGTGCCTCTAGCTCATTAAGAAGGACAGCATACTGGCGTATAGAGTTTTTTTTTTGGAACTTTGGACTGGTGAGCGAGGTGAGAGAAGAATGCCTCCACTGGGCGCCCTCTGGCTCACAAAGAAGGACAGTGTAATTGCGTGTAGTGCAATGCGAGTACAGATCTGGCTTAGGGTTGGGGTTAGGGCAAGGGCTAGGCTTAGGGTTATTACGGGTAAGGTTAGGGTGAGTTAGTGGGCTGCATCTCTGGGTGCCTCTGACCCACTAAGAAGGACAGTGTAGTGGCGTGTGGGTTAGGGTTAGGGTTAGGGTTAGGGCTAGGGTTATAGTGGGCTTTTTATGCCCGACTGGCACATCCCAGAAGTCTCAGTCAAAACCTGGCCAAGTGGCCATGCGATTGGTGGAATGGCTCCAAAAATTTGCATGATCCCATCCCATGGCCAGCCCATCATTGCGCAGGTGTAAAAAAATAAAATAAAATAAATAAAATAAAATCAATAGGATTGGAGACAAACGTTTATTGCAAGAAAAACCCACTGCTGCTACTGTAAAAATTCAGGCAGTTAAAATACCTAATTTTCGCATGTTTCTGTGTGGTGCTTTGGTGGGTTTTTGGACCACGATTTCAAAAAAAATTGTGGTCGCCATTTTGGATCCCCCCACACCGCATGGCATGGCGAGACGACGAGGATGCCCCCCACCAGAGCAGCCCAGGAGAGGAGAGGGGGGAGGCCGGGGACCCCCCCGAAACCACCCCTCTGGTAGGTGCCCTCACTCAGGCAGGCATATTTCCGCCTGCTTTTTTTCCCGGGAATCAGTTTTTTTTTTACTTTTTTCTGTGCCGCTTGGCATCGCGCGATCGCCGCCATGCCATGAACGACAATGACAAATCAGACCCAATTTTTCTTTTATCGGTTCGAATTCGAGTTCTGATGGTTTAATTGTCGTTACCGTTTCCATTGCGTAACGGAAACGAGGAATGGAAATGGAAATGAGAATTTCGCCAAGTCGTGCCTATGTCTAATAGTATATTTAATCTGTTTATATTTCAGTGAGAACAATTATCAATGCTTACCAAAACAGCTATATTTGAAGCTTGCCAAAACCACAAGAATCAGGAGATGTCAATGAAGATAAAGAAGTCATATATTGATTAGCAATTTAAGACATTCATAGTGAAAATGGAGATTTTAATTAGCTTGGAAATGATGTGTACCAAAACAAAGATAAAGGCAAATTTTAATGATTTGCAAATACTCATTTATGCTTTATTTATTTAAATATTTTACTCCACCTTCCTCTTTTAAAAGATCCCAAGGTAGCTTTCATCATAAAAATAGAAAACTATAAGTAATGTTATTCCAATATTCAAAAGGAATTAAATAAACATTATCTTAATATTTTTACATAAAAACATTATTAAAACAAATTTAAAAATAGAAAAAATACAATATATCATGTTTTAAAACCTCTCCTAGGCAGGGTTACACTTCTGAAATAAATTGGGAGCTGCTTCAATGTTTTTAAAATTGATTTAAGCCATGTGGTAGTCATGTGTGGTTTGAGTTGGTACCTTGGGACACCTTTTACACTTCTACCCTCTTTTCCCCCTGCATCTCTGCTGTCACAGTTTTTCTTGATTTTTATCTGATACTGACAGTTCTATCATGAAGTGTTTAGCAAGTTGCACACTTAGTTTAGTTAACTGTGATTGTTGTTATTGTTGATGTTGTTGTTGTTGTTGCTGCTGCTATTGTTGTTGTCATTTGTATTATTTTTGTTATTATTTTGTACTATTGTTTGTATTATTATTTTTATACTGTATATTTGTTTTGATGATATTATTTATTCTTTTTGTAAACTGCCCAGAGTAGCTAGTTGCTAGATGGGTGGCATAAAAGTTACATACATACATACATACATACATACATACATACATACATACATACATACATACATACATACATACATACATACATACATGGTTCCACAAAGGTGTATCAAAGTCATGTGCCACTATCTCACAAATATGAAATAAACACATAGCAACCTGGAGAACTGTAGTTTACTACTCCATGAAATATCTGGTTGCATTAATAAATTGTGATGAACTGAAGACATTATTTTGCATGAATTTCTGTTCATCACACATAATGGATACTAAATAGAGATGCATTCAAAATATATCTGTAACCCTTCGAAGTCATGTTACCAAGCTATGCTCCACCTGTTCCTTGCCCACATGCTTGAATAGCGCTTATCTTTTTTGTGACATGTATATCATATATTTCTAGCTTTTTATGATCTTTTTTTGCTCAAATAGATTAGACGTGGGTGTTTCATTTCAGAAGGGGATTGGTTCTGAAACAAAATAAACCACCACAGCTGGCACTCGAATGCAGTCACACACTCCAGAGCAAAATCAACCACTGTCTTACCTTGCTTTACCTTTTGCTGGGCAAAAATCCAACCAGGAAGCAGCCTCCAACATGTCATCTTTCCCTCTCACTGAAGCTGGCCAATCAGGAGATGTGCAAGGACATGCATCATCCCGCCTCCCTGTCTGATTGGCCAGCATCAGGGAGAGTGAAAGATGATGTATCGGAGGCTTTGTTTCAAGTGCCAGATATGCTGTCTTGTTTCGTTTTGGAACCAGTCTCCTTCTGAAATGAAACACCCATGTCTAATTCCCATTAAAGCATATACAATATAAATAAGCAAAAGACCCTCCTGAAACAAGGCTGAATTTGCTTTGTAAAATTCCCTGGCTTATAAGCAAATCTATAGACAAGTGTGGCTTTCAGTTTGCCTCCACATTTAGTTGGGATAGGTTCCTATTCTTTTTTTAAGCTACATAGAAAGAAGTATTTGGTTTTTCTGCATACATATTCTAACAGTACACATATCAAATCTGACACTGGAATGTGCCTGGAGTTCCTCTATGCCTCCATTAGTATATTAAAAGAATTTTTAAAAAATAATTAATTAAATAAAATAAATAAGTAGAGCCTCCATCTCTTTCTCTCTTAGCTCACAAAAACACCATTGTTCAGCTCCTGGAAGATGGAAAGGCACCCAAACCACAGAATGTTAACCCAAAGATGCACTCAGTTACATAATAAACCTTATTATCAGTGTATTATCATATGGGTAGAGTTCCGCAGACTTGCTGGAGAAACATTAAAAAACATCAGCAAACTTAACCCAAGGAACTCTGGATTCATACTCAGTTGGAAAAACAATGGTTCCAAGGTGGAAAATACATTATATAGAACACAGATGTCAATTATTGCTTGCTTCATCTTTGAATGTAGGAATGAGGTCCCCAAAATATCCTCCATTGTCCTGTGAGAGGGAGAGACATTTGGATCTCCTTTGGAGTCACTACATGCTACATCCAAGTTTATGACATATGTGTGGGATGAGTAGATGTTTTGAGGGAGAGGAGCTCAGGCAGGTAGCAGGTACCACCCTGAGATCTGGGAAAGCTGCCTGCATGACACAGTTGGATGTTGGCATTTCTGAATTGTGGCATTTGTCTCAGTGGAAAGTAGGCAGTCATCAAATGAACTCCTACATAAATAAGGTATAGGAGAACAAGGATATATGTGGCAAATGGCTTGCTGTGAGTCCCTTGAACATCTCAACAGTCCAAAAGAGAAGAAAAGGTTGTTGTGATGCTAACAGGATTAAAAGAAGTTTTAACATGGCAGGAACCAGAAGGGAGGAGTGCAGTTTTCAGAGGTTCCCAGAATTCTTTGCATCCAAAGCAGTGAATGGTGTGGGTACATCCTTTGAGAGTCATGGTCAACTGCTAACATTCCTTGCTGTACTTCCTGGCCCACAGCTAGGGTCTGTGTCTCCCAGCACAAATGTGGATTCTGTGCCCCCCAGCAAGGGAGGACACACATGAAATAGTGCAAAGTTTAAATATTATTTTGCCAGTCTAGGCCAGAATAACGAGGCAACACAGTTTAAGTTGGTTTAACATGGGCCACAATTTATTGAACACAGGAACCAACTTTTTAACTATCAGCATAACATGATTTAACTCAAGGAGGACCTGTGTGGTAGTGCAATTTTAGTCTGGAAGCATACATTTCCTCGGTCCCTTTAGCCAGACACTTTTCCCTGGCCTATTAAGTTTTAACTACACGTTGGCAGCCCTCTAAGGTAACATTGGTTTGTTATTAATTTGCTCCGTAGCTCAACCCTAATCTAATTTAATTGAGGGCTGCCGGGACCCTGAAGTCATTGATTACATCATGGGGCCGGATCATTGGCATTTTATTTGCGCTACCTGCCACAAAGAGACACACTGCTGTCTCTTACCCCAACCCGCTGAAAACTTTGGCACACAGGCCCTCCTTAATGTCTTGGAGAAAAATGTCCAGGCCCGTATCCGATAGGTGTACTCCATCCGGACAGGCTAATGTCTCGAGCCATAATATTAGGGTGCCAGATGACATTACCCATCTCTGACTTGACCACACGAGCAATTTCCCTATTGACTCCCTTGTGGGCTTTATGCATTTTTGGGGGGTGATGGTGAGGGCCCCATTGCAACCATGGGATAATCGCCAACCACAAAATCCAGGTACGAGGGCGATGACTCTTAAAGACTCTCAGGTCATCAATGACCTTAAGGATCAAAGATTTGCACGTCATTCGGGTCAAGTCGTTGCCACCCAGATGGATTATGACAATGGCAGGCGGAGGGTCAAGGGGTTCCGACATGGCCGTAGTTAAAAATGAATTCCAGGACATCCCCCATCTTCCCCTCCAAACCAGCTCTGCCCACCGTCCCAGGCCGAGGTTGCGGCCACGTCTGGATCGAGCGGCATACTTGGCGGCCCAGTAAATGAAACTGTGACCATATAAAACAATTCGGAGACGAAATAGGTATCCCCAGTACGTGCCAATCAACCAGGCATACTGCTGTAAAGCTAGTATGGGACAGATTTGCTCCACAGAACACCTACGAAGGTGTATCAAGGTGCCCCTGCCCCGCTGGTCAGTTTTAGATTTACGTACTTGGAGTACGACTTGGTCAGAATCTAGTGCCAAGTCAGTCCACATTAACGCCACCTCAGAGTTGTCAGTCTTAGAACCGGCCAACAGCTCACTAACATGCAGGGCGGCAAAAAAGGCCACTAGTGCGGCAGCGTGGAACAATGCAACCTCAAAACTATCTACACAGACTTGAGACCACGTAGCTGCCAGATGACACATGTTAGGTAAAATAGGTGTCCTGGCATCACTCGGTTTACCCCTCTCCCGGGACCAACCCTCGATCATTTTCGCAATCCTGAATTGACATTCAGGGATAGTGAAACCCTGGGCCTTCGCATAATAGTACAGAGCAGATAATTTGCCTTGGATGGTCCGGGGCACCAGTCCGTGAAAATGCAGGTACACTGCGAACTGCACCAGCTGATCTGCTGATGCCGGCAACAGTCTAGTAATTCCCTCTCTAGCGCAAAAACGGGCATACTCCGCACAAGCGGCGGAATATGCACGCCGCGTGCTAGGGGCCAGTGCCAGTCCCATCGCCCGATTGGCCTCTACCCGCCAAGGCTCCATACCTCTGATGGGAGTTGGTCGAGATCCTTCCAGGCAGAGGGGGCTAACGCTCTGAACTGCTCCATCTGTTGGCGGGACAGAGCGTCAGCCAGGTCGTTCTGCACCCCAGGGACATGGCAAGCACGGAACACAATGTTATATTGCAGGCACTGCAGCATAAGGGCCCTCACCAAACGCATCACCCTTTTCAATTTAGAGGTCAAATTGTTGACAATGTGAACCACTGCCAAGTTGTCGCACTGGAATTTCACGGCCAAATTAGCCCACAGAAATACGCCCCCACGATCGG
Organism: Phrynocephalus forsythii; assembly: GCA_029282475.1. NCBI lineage: Eukaryota > Metazoa > Chordata > Lepidosauria > Squamata > Agamidae > Phrynocephalus > Phrynocephalus forsythii. The sequence goes on from JAPFRF010000005.1 coordinate 99,369,191, forward strand.
GAATGATTCAAGGAATGTGAGATCGCGCGTCTATCCACTGTGCTGCCATTCCTGGGGCCATAGGCCTGCACACCAGCGGCCCCGGAAAAACAGGCCAAACCCCCTTGCTCCAGACGCGTCCATCTTTAGCTGGAATTCGGCACCCTTCAGAACCTCATTGCGCCAAAAACAGACTCCGTTAAAGCTAGCCAAAAATTTAAGCCATAGTTCGAGGTCTTGCTTGATCTTGGCAGAGATACGACGCCTGTGATGCGGACTACGGAGTCCCGCAATGCTGTCACATAATCGGCGCAGGAATGGCTGACCGGGTGCAACCACCCGGCAAGCAAAGTTAAGGCGCCCAATGAGTTGTTGTAACTCCCGGAGGGTGGCCTTCTGGCAAGCCCTCATAGTTATGAGTCTCACCCGCAGGTCGACCAGCTTCTGGGTCGGCAGGCGGCAAGCCTGATTGACGGTGTCGAGCTCGATCCCCAGGAATGTCAGCGCAGTGGCGGGTCCCTCCGTTTTATCATCGGCTAGGGGCAAACCCAATGTCACAGCCATGCCCTTAAATTTGGTCATAAGGTGGGCGCACTGGCCCGTACCTGCTACGCCTGCAAAAAGAAAGTCATCCAAGTAATGAACAATATGGGAATTGCGTGATTGCTGCCTGACCACCCATTCCAAAAAGGAACTAAATCGTTCGAAAGCCGAACACGAGATGGAGCAACCGAACGGCATGGACCTATCCATATAGTATGAACCCTCAAATACACGGGCCACGCTGGGTGGGGCAGCCTACCGATCGGTGGTACGATGCCCCACTAGGGCCACCCCCGCTCTGGTATGGTGCACCCTCATACCACCCTAGGCGCGCCAGCCATTTATCCGCCCCCTCCCCACCCAGGAGGAGTGAATCTTGGGGCTCGACGGCCAGCTCCGTCTGGAGCCGGTGGCGCTCACCAGCTGCCCGGCGGCGCATGCACGTGCTGCCACCAACAATGTCCTCCGCCGTCCCCCACCCGCCGCCCCCCACCCTCGAAACCACCGGCAGGCTCCTGTAAGCCTCGCCAGTGGCTCCCGCCCACCCTCCCCACACTTGGAAAGACTCAGCCTAAGTGGACAAGATCCGCGCTGTCCGGTGTCCTTGGGAACTTTCCGCCAGCCGGGCAGGCTGCAGGGAGTGCGCAGCCGTCTTTTAAAGGCGCGCTCCCCTGCATAGGCTACGCAAACAGCGTAGCCTATCGCGCCCGGCCAGCCAGCCGGCAAAGACGCCCTGCCTCCGCACGGGGCGGAGGAGAGCGTTCATTGTCATCCCCAACACCAGCAGCAAGGTGCCCAGGACACATGTCCTGTTTGTCCCTTCCCCCAATTATGGCCCTCCCTACTTCTGCCAGAAAGCTTGCAAATGGGGCAGCAATGCAAGTTTTGTGACTTCTTTATACATAACACTTACTTTGCAATTCCTTTACCATCACTTGCTTTGTTCTTCAGTCTTTTGTGAAGCCTGGATATATTTTAAAGTGACCATCATTCTCTTAAACCATGGATGTACCCTCCATCACACTATCCCCAATATGTCCAGTTGTCTAGTTTTGAGAGCTGCATAAGAGTGGGCCAAGTTAGTACTTGGAAGGATGAGGACCAGGAAATATTCAGGATCTTTAGGAACGGAAATCCTGGAAAGTCAGTGGCAATCAAGAGTTGAAAATATCCAATTCTGGTTTGAACTTTTTTCAATTCTTCTGTGGGAATGAAAAAGTGGGCAAGTAGAAGCTTGTGCAAGAAAATATGGTTACACTGGAAACAGAAGGAAATGCCCCTGAATTTCACAGCACCATCTGGAAGGCTGCATTTTAGGCAATCTGTGTTAGCAATGCTTTGGCAAAAAATGGAGGATCATGACCTTGAAATCTAGGTTAAGCTCCTGCTCTTGTATAAATTAATTAAGGCCAGGGAGATGTTCCTCAGGTGTGAACGATCCTACACCAGCTCAGCCACCTGCCTACACATGCATATAAGTGCTCACATACATGACTTTGGCTGAGTGGTTCTACAGCTCTGGCACCTAGCAATTGGAAGAAGATTTTGCATTACACAGCTGAGATGCCAATGTGGAAAAGCAACACCTGCCCACCATCTCCCCGCCCTGTAGCTATTAGTAAAACAAGACAGCTCTGCTTTAGGAAGAAATCCAATGTGGCGGGGGAGTAAACCCATTCATTTTGAGTTACAACCAGAATTGCTTTGACAAAACAAAACCTTTTCCCTTTATTTGAATTTCGAAACAAAATTCTCCTACCCAATAAATATATTGTTGTGTACATTTATAGACAGGAGGAACTGATTGGCTGTGATGCATATAACCTTAGAAGGCAATGGACTTTAGGGTACTGAAATGTTGAATGGGCATCTTTATATGTGGAAATCTTGTGCTAGCAGGCGGTTCAACTTGATGATGCCTGGAGTTCTTTTCAACCATACAGTTCTATGAAATGGCTGTGGATGGAGCTAGTCAGCATGCATCAATTTCCTGTGTATTTCAGCTTATATACCACCCCATACGTTTTGGAGCACTCTCTGGGCATGGGAACTCAGTGGACTAAGGCTCCAAAAATTGTCGGCTGCAAAGTCGGCAGCTCGGCAGTTGGAATCCTGGGTGCCATGCAGCGGAGTGAGCTCCCGCTGATGACCCCAGCTCCTGCCAACCTAGAATTTTGAAAGCATGTAAATGCAAGTAGATAAATAGGCACCACCGTAAAAAGCGGGAAGGCAAAAGAGTGTTTCCTTGCAGCCATGCTGGCCACGTAGCCATGGACTTGCACAAACTGGCTCTTCGGCTTGAATACGGACATGAGCATCGCCCCTAGAGATGGACACGACTAGCACACATGTGCAAGGGGAACCTTTACCTTTACCTTTTACCTGGGCAGTTTATGACATGCAAAAACACTGCCTCACATCAAGCTGAGTACTCAGTTTACTAACTTCAGAAGGATGGAAGGCTGAGTGAGTTTTGAGCTTGCTACCTGAACCCATTGGGAACAAAACCAGGTAGTGAGCTGAGGCTTGACTTCAGTTCTGCAGTTTATCTGCTGTGGCACATGTAGACAACTTAAGGTTCACCAAAATCTTCACAAATGTCAGGCAAAAATTGAAGAAAAACAAAACAAAACAAAACAAAACAAAAGACACAAACATGTGGCACCTTAAAGACTAGTTTTCATATTTTAATGTGACATTTCGTGAGATACTGTATAATATGAGATATATATTTCATACCAGATATTGATAGGCTGTAGTCTATAGCCATTGGCTGTAGCATATATAGTTGAGGGGTGGATAGGGGAGGGGAGGGAGGAGGAGGTGGGAGAAGAGGAGGGAGATTTAATTAGTAGAAATGGTGAGAACAGTTCCTAAGTATGGTCTGCGAGCTAACCCAAAATATCACTCAAGTTTACCAGTCCACCCTTGCCAAATGTACAGCTGCCTCCTCTGATTTTTTCTGTTACTCTTAAGCTGGCTTTCCCTGGCTTACACACAGTAGGAATTATTAGTTGAAATCCTGTTGTGTACCTCTGACTTGGTTTAACTTCTGAAATCAGAGGCCATTGGTTGTGCTCAAAGTGGCAAAATGTTGTATCTTTGAGCATAGGAGCATCACTGAGAGCACAGAATTCAGCACCCTCTGATTCTTTGCCCTTGCCTTTGCACACATCCCAACATTTGCTGGCCCCAACAAAAGCCATGAAATTTGGAAAACACGCTCCCTTGTCATCCAGTTCCTTGCATTGCACCTTCCCTGAGGATGTTTTTTTTTTTTTTGCCAGAAATTCAAGGTGCACAAAGTGAATGCATATTTCTAATAGTTAGAAAACGGGCAAAATTGAGGTACACCATACATGTTGCCGGAAGTGGCACCTGTCAATATTAAAGGATCAAGCCCCTGTTTGGATTGAATCCAGCAACCCATCTCATGGGCTGATTTGTCATCAAGAAGCAGCCCCTTAAGTGAAGCTTTGAAAAATGGTTAGTTGATTGGTCCATTCTTACCTCTGGGGTTTCTTGTATCTTTGGGATTCAGCTGAAGCTTTGACTTTCTGTAACCATGCAATTAAGTGAGAATGTCCAATTTCTTTCCTTTTTATTTATTTATTTCTTAAAGAGAGCAATTTTCTAAATCCCCACAGTTGTCAAGAGAACTCAAAATGTGAACCCTACAGGCTCAGGGAAAAAAATGGCACGTCAGTAAAATCAACCACAAATGTTGTTATTTTTAAGACTTGCTAAAAGCTGTCCTGATTTCTCAGTCTGAGGGCTTGCCATTTTGAAAGGGAATCAGGGCTTGCCTATGCTAAACTTTATCCATTATGTGCATGGCAAAACAAAAAAATCTGCATTGATATAGCATGTAAGGATATGAACACGGTTCTTGGTTCCTTGCTGGTAATAAGCTTATGTCTGAAATGTTGCTGTCTATCAGCCCGTCTTGAAAAGCAAAATTGATTTTGTTGCCTGGCCCTTGGAAATGCTGAAAACTTAAGCTGTAAACTGCAAGGCTTGGCTGAGTAAGAAAATCCTATTCCCAGTTAACCGGCCGAGAAGAGAGAAACCTCCCCAAGACAAAGTTCTTATACTCTTGTGCCTTTGACTCAGAGGCTTCTCTGTTAAATTAAAGACCATGATATGCTCTTCCATAACCTTAAGGGGCTGTGTGCTTCAGCGAAGGGCTGTTTTGCACCCAGGAGGAACCAGTCACAATTTGTGATTAATACGGAAGCTCCTTGCCGCTTTCTGAGGATTAACACCAAGACTAGATTCCCTTCAAGAACTGCCAAGGAAGCAGAATCTTGTAATGCTCCCAAACCTGCCTTTTCATGAAGGCCAAGTGCACTTGGAAGACTTTATTCAATGTTAGTTAGGAATGAAGTCAAGCACGACTGTTTTACAAAATGCCTGCTTGAAAGAGTTGGGGGGGGGTACGACCATTTTTGGCAGGGAAAACAACAACACATGCTCTCCATCAATACCCCAGAAGCCTTAGGAATTAAATCCTGGGGGAGAGTTTGGAGAAGTTATTAAGGGCTCACAGACCCCCAAGGTCCTGCAAACAGCAGAGTGGACTCTGGGAAATGCCAGAAGAGAAATGACTTTCCAAATTCAATAATGAGGCTAGGTCATTAATGCAAAAGAGAGGGAAGATGTATGGAACGTCCAGATAATTGATGCAGGCAGACATTATAAACAAACTTGGAGTCATTCACATTGCACTTCTTGAAGATAAAGCAAAGCATGCATTTGCCCCATTTTTGGTTGAGCTGGTGCTCTGAGCTGTGTTCCAGTAGGAATGTTAGGCTCTCCTGACCCATAGCATTCCTGTTGTCTCCTGAGTTAATTATTGGCAATCAGTAAAGGTGGGGAAATATATACCACAGGCAGGCTCTTAGGATGCTAATTAGCAGTATATTGGCAATTTCTCTTATGAGAATTTCAGTTGTTCTCATTCAAATAGATAGAAAACTAATCCCCCTCAAAGGTGTTTCACACACACACACACACACACACACACACACACACACACACACACACACACACACACACACACACACACACACACACACACACACACACACACACACACACACACACATGAGAACTCACATAAGAATACATGAGAATAAATCCATGAGAAACATATTAGAGATGTGTCTCCACAAACTATCTGGCCACTTTGCAAAGTTGCACAAAGCTAAAAACTAAAATAGAATTAAGCTGCCTAGATGCCCTAAGCCCATCCGATCTCACCCAATTTTGGAATCTAAGCAGGGTCGGCTTGGGTGGGAGACCACCAGGGAATACCAGGTGCTGTAGGCGCCTGGAGTAGGAACTGGCAAACCACTCCAGTATTCCTGCCAAGAAAACTCCATGGTCATGGGGTCACGAAAAGCTGGTCATGACTGTAACGACACGACACACACACACATACAAAATAGAATTAAGGGAATTTTGAGGATTTTTACTGCCCTAGATATGAAGCAATAGTGTTTAGTGCAGTGACCATTTATGTATATTATGTGCCATAAGATGCCAGGATAGGAATCTGAGGTTCATCTTGCAGACTCCACTATATTCCAAATGTTATTCTTCATAACTGGGGGGCAGGGGGGACATCAACTACTACCATCAGAATAGCATTAGATCTAGCCCAATGTATCAGGAATGCTTATATTTTAACTCATTGGTTAGTGGAAAAATAAACCGATGACTTTTTTGTGTTTCCCACTCATTTATTCCCCCCCATGCTCTTCCCCAAATACAATGATATATCTCAGCTACATTATCTCTGAGGACCTTTGTGCAATTTTTTTAAAAAAATCAATTTGCATTCATGGATAATTTTTACAAGTTGCAACCTCCATATTTTCTTTATCTTAGAGGAGTTGGGTTCAAAAATATAAGTGGAGGATTCAAAGACTGTAGAGATTTACGTAGCTTGGGTCTCAATTTTCATGGGGGAATACTGTATATTCCTTATGTTAATCTTATTTGAGTTGATTCCCTTTAATCCAGAATAGCAGTGATTGATAGAATATCACTAGCAATTTGCCATTCTGCTAGCAGATGGTCGTTTCTGCTGGAGACTGGATTTAGTTTGGTATACTTGTGCAATGAGTCTCTTGCTGCCAGCAAAGCCTGAGAAAACTCCAGATTCTTCCCATAGTGTAAATGGCTTCTTGAGGATTTGTATTGAAGTTCCAAGGACTCCTAGGAGAACATTCTTTTTCCATCCTTTTTCTTGTCTACAACAAGACATCCAAACTACAAGCATCAGTTGTCTAATCAGAAGGAGTGTTCTATCAATATCTAAATACAATGCTCAGCTCTGCTAGAGAACATCCATCCATCAACAACCCATCGAGGCTGTACATTGTGTCTTGGAACTGAGTTTCATTGAAGCCCTTGTGACTTAAAGCATTTATCCACAATGTTTTATCTCTGCTCTTCTTTTCTTATCCAACTGCAACTTTTTCCCATTTAGCAGAGAGAAGTGTTTGGACTTCTCAAAGGTTTGCACAGTAGTAATTCTAATTCTCATAATGCCCACTGATGGAATTTGGATTTAACATAGTATAATAGGCGTGAAATAAAATGGCTTACATCAGAACAGAGATGAGTGGCTGGCTCTACACAGGGCACTTGACATTTAATTAAGCTTCATTGTGAATGGCAGAGAGTCATCTCTTTCTCCATCACAAAAGCAGGACTTGCAAAATTTATAGTGCCGAATATCAAGTAGCAACTGTTGCATCAAAAGCCGTGAGCATATTCCAGGGGTTGGGCCTCCTGTCTCAGCTTCTCTCTGCCCTTTGGGCAAGTCAACATGGGAAGATCTTGTTGACTCAAGTCTATATATACAAGGGATATTAAAACCATATTAAGTTGCTCTTGGGACACAATATTTCCCACCTCAGGGATCTCTGATAACTTCTCTCTCCTTCATCCAAGCTCCCCTTTCTTTCCAACAGGCAGGCAGTCTCCTGACATATATTCTTAGCCATTCTGGATACACCCAGCATGCTGAGATATCTTATGTTTTAGTAGAGAGAAAAATTCACCTTGTATCTCTGTGAGATAAAAGTCCATGTAGAAGGCTGACTGAGATAAAAAGAGCTGCAATTGCTCTAAGTTGCCTATAGATTGTCAGTAGGCATTTTACATTAGGTCCATGACTTCCACATGTCTAGCTCTATTTCTTACTCTCTATTCTGTTAGATTTCTTGTTTAACATATTCCCATTTCTTTTAGATTTTTAATTAGTGTTTAGAAATAAGATGATTAAATATCTCTGCTTCCATTTCAGGTGAAAAGTGTTAACATCACGGACCGGATTGTGTGACCAAGTTGTTCTCTGTCCTCTTAAACAATCAGCAGCAAATGACTATGGCAAATTACACAATCCTTATATCCTAACAATAGGATTCTTGTCCTATAAACCAAGAATTATTCTCAAGATGTGTACTATTACATAACTAAAATGGCACTGATGTAAGAGAAGCTGATACATTTTATTGGACCACTTTAAAAACCCTCAAACAAATTGAGAATTTATGTGGAGTCATTGGACTAAGTACTACTGCTTCATCACTAGGGCAGAAAAATTGTACATAAGAGTCCAAAATTTGATACTATAAAGTCTTCCTTGAGATTTGATCTTAGATTCAAGTTCCAAAAGTCCTCTGAGGATGTGTGGTCTCAAGCACTATCTGTGAACAAGAAGAAAGTATTACCACAGAAGTCCTGAGATTTGAAGAAGTAATAAAAATCTTGTTATGGACAGTACTGAGTAAAAGAGTCCCTCAAGAGATCATCCAATCAACATCTTTAGTGGCGAGAGCATTCTAGATAATTTATGGGGATGTAAAATGGACGGCTGGTGGGACAGAGTGAGCACAGAATGGAGGAGCAAGCAACAACTATTTATTTATTATTTATTTTATTTATTTGAATTTTATACCACCCATCTAGACCTAGGACTACTCTGGGTGGTTTACAACATATGATAACATAACAATTAAACAAAAGAATACATATTAAAAAACAAAATACAAGGTACATAATAAACTAGCTCCTTTTGGGAATCTTAGGGCTTGTTTAAAAGTTTATATAATAGAAGCCCTTCTGTTATTTATTTATTTATTTATTTATTTATTTATTTATTTATTTATTAACCGCACCGACTTTCCCAAAGGGAAATCTCTGCCTTTTAGTCCATTGTAGTCTTTTTTTATTATATAATCTTTCATTCTCATGTGTCCAAATTCCCTTATAGGCTCGCTGCCCATGCCGTGTGACATGTCCCTTCACAGGCACAGCATCAATATGGCTCATTTGTGACAGTTCTGCTCATCAGCAGCTGGTGAGCAAGTGGCACACGGGAGTACAGCCACTTCACTAGCAGAATTTCACCATCGATCTGGCGAAGCACTTGAAAGAACGGGAGTAACAGGGCAATAAAGCTTGCAATATATCTTCCAGCTTGGCTTTTGGCCTGTATAGATCAGAGTTGCATTAAGAACATTACAGCCTGCCTGGATTTGATAGAAATCTTGGTCGGGTGAAAAGGATGAGCTGCTAATAACAAAGAAAGAAAACAGGCACATTTAAAAAAAAATCATACAAAAGGAAACTTCCTTCTTATAACCGCAATCTTACTGATTTTTGGGCAAAGGCACACTTGTTTCTTACACTGAAAATGTTAAAAAAATTAACTCTGTTTTTTTTAAAGTTCGCCATTGCTGGTGTAGGGAGAAAGGACAGAGTAAATGAAAAAGTTTGTTTAGACAAGTGGAGACCTGAAAGGGGCACTGACTTCCAGGAACACAAATAAGACCCAAAGTTCCCCAGTGGCTGACTGTAGGTTTCCCAGCTGTGGGCCACCCTCCTGGGTTGAACATTAATTTTCCAAGGCACACAGGTGTGTGCCACATGGTAACCTGAACTATTTTTTTTAAAGTGTGGGAGAAAATGGTAAATGAAGGTTTGTTTAGACAATAACAAGGGACTCTTCTAACTGGTGTACTGACTTTAGGTTTCATATGAACATTAAGAATGCCAGTAAGATTTGAGACTGTTGTGACTGTCAGCATATGCATATGTAAGAATAGAAGGACAGTTACTGCCTGACTAGCCAATTTACCACCTACAGTCATTAAATTATTATAAACTAGCTATAAACTATAACCCCAGCCTTCTCGGTGAGAACCTGGTGGGATGTTTCCAATCAGTGTTTCTGTTTTGATCAGTAAGGGCATGTAGCAGTAATACCAATTATACCTCATATTTATTTATCTATTGCATTACATTATGGTGATGGCGGAAACCTTTGTGGATACCCTGGACTTCCAGAAAAATAGTGGGATTTGGATCAAATCAACCCTAAACTGTATCTGTTGAAAGTGAGACTGTCGTACTCTGGGCACATCATGTGAAGTCAAGATTCTCTGGAAATGACAGTAATGCAGGGAAAGGTTGAAAGCAGCAGGAAAATAGGAAGGCAAAAGAGGAGATGGACTGAATCCCTAAATAAAGCCACAGGTTTTAGGTTACAAGAGCTGACCAGGGCTCAGAAGACAGAACATTTTGGAGGTCTCACAGTCATAAGTTTGCCAAAAGTTGGGTGTGAATTATGGCACATAATAACAACATGCAGATCTGTTATTTTCAAAGAAGTGTCCCTATCTGCTGTAAGTTATTACCAAGACTCCTGACCTAAACAAATAAAGTTCAGATAGGACTCTACCACAAAGTCAAGGCTCCTCTAGCCTACTGGCCAGATATGGTCCTTGAAGTTTCCTCAAGAAGTCTGCAGATTTCTTTCTTTCTTTCTTTCTTTCTTTCTTTCTTTCTTTCTTTCTTTCTTTCTTTCTTTCTTTCTTTCTTTCTTTCTTTCTTTCTTTCTTTCTTTCTTTCTTTCTTTCTTTCTTGGTTACTTCATGTCAGTAATCAGTAATGTCAGGGCATTCAAAGGCAACACGTCAAATAACCCTTAAGAGAACTTACCAGCAAACTGCATGGAATTAAGCTCTTAAGTCAGGCCTGCCCAAAATCCGGCCCGGGGGCCAAATCCGGCCCATCAGGCCATTCTGAGTTGCCCACGGCTGGCTGGCCCACAACTCCCTCCCCCTCCTTCACCCCATTTATTTTTAAAAAAATCTTCTGCCAACACTGACACCTAGGAAGCTTGGGCGGCTGGGTGGACAGGCGGTCTGCCGCCACCAGTAGCGCAGGGGAAAGTGTGGGGGTGGGCAGGCCAGCGGGCCTCTGCCACCACTAAGAAGCTTTGGGGTGGGCTGGCGGGTGAGCCTTCACCACCGCTGGGCAGCTTGGGGGGGTGCAAGGTCGCACAGATCACCTCTTCCAAGGGGAGACCTGTGACCACAGCTCCCTGTGCTTCCTTTGCTCCCCACCTTCCTTCTTTCCTCCCTCCCTTGGTCCCCACCTCCCTCCCTTGTTCCCCACTTTCCTTCCTTCCTCTCTTGGTTTCTCCCTCCCTCCCTCCCTCCCTTGGTCCCCACCTTCCTTCCTGCAGGTGGGGTTGCAAGGGGTCAGAGGGTGGGGCTTATGAGTCAGTGGGTGGGGCTTGCAGTGGGGTGGCAGGGTCAGGGAGCAACCGGCCCCTGACACATTCTCAGCCACCAAATCTGGCCCTCCTTACAAAAAGTTTGGGCACCCCTGTCTTAAGTAGAACCCTGTTGTAAACTTTACCTGTTCCTTGAATGCGTTATCTACTTTGCAAAGATTTTGCTAGCTATGGTACGAAGACTGAGCAGTGCAATTAGAAGATGTCTTGTAGAATTTCAAGTTGCATTGTGAAAGCTCTTCCATGGAAGTGAGTTGTCCACTTTGCAGACACTTTGGAGGCTATGGCAAAGAAACAAGCAGTGCACTTTGCAGACATTTTGCCAGCCAGTGTATGAAACTGAGCACTGCAGTTAGAAAAGTGTTGAACTAACACTTTATTCAGCTTCCTTGGAAAATGTCCAAATTGGTTTGGCCCAATGGAAAATGTAAGGTTAGTTCAGAAAATCACAACATTTCTGGGACAGAGCAAAGAGCTCTGAGTAAAACCTGAAACATGCCTCCAGATTTGCAGCTGGGCTCCTGCCTCCTGCAGCTAATGGCTTCTAGCCTCCCCAGAGTCAACCACTGTAGACGGCATTGCTGCCAAGAGAATGGCTGCAGCCATTTTTAATGGAGCACAGATGTGCGAGGAGAGGGGGTGATGCCAACATGGACACCACATGGGACAATTACATACAAAATAAACAGGGCTGTTTTGTTGGTGGCCTGGTTCTATCGACTGTTATTTATTCCTTGAGGCCATTTGTAGGGCTAGCTTGGTGACAAATAAGGAAACACATTGCTGAGAAACTATTTAGTGCTCGGCGTGGTTGTCAAGCATCTCTGTGGAAGCACATGCCTGACGGCGTCTAATGAAAGAGAGGAGCCGATTCCACTTGCCATTCAGGTTTCTTTAGCACACGTCTCATTTCGAGGAGCCTGTTAGCACCTGTTCGGCCAGGAGCCCTGAGCCCCTATAGTGTTTTATTATGATTTTTATTATTATTAACTCTAAATCACAGGCAGCAGTTCAGGCAGGAGAAGCCTTAATGCTTCTAAATGGAGTGGAATCTCCCCTGAAGATAAAAAGTGGCATCAGGCTCCTTGCAAGAGGACCAGGTGGCATGCATCCTCCCACCTCCCTTTTCCCTTAGAGAAATGTGGCCCTGCAGGAGGAGGCAGGGAAGAGGGAAGATCAAAGAGACCGGAGGGATGGCTGCCTGCTTTCCAACCCAGAGAGAAGCGAAACCCATCATTACGAAAGCAAAGTGCTGCTGCTAAGAGATGAGCTGCAAGTGGGAAGGGCAAGGACAGCCCAAAACTTTTGGATGAATGGCACACAGCAAAGGTGGAGCTAGAGAGACTTTCGTTGGCAGGGAGAAACCATTGATTCTTCCTTCTCCTTGGGTGACCTCGACACTAGGTGAATCTCTCAGTCTGCTTTAAAGTGTTCTGCTTGTATAAAAGTGTTCTGCTTATAAACCTTTGCTGTAAACAGACTGCCTACTGGACCAATTGATTTGCTAAGACCAGCCAAGCCTCACACTTTCATGAACACAAAATTGCTGGTATTCTGTACAAGTGTGTGTATGTGTGTGTTGTGTCGTTACAGTTGTGACCAACTCTTTGTGAATCCATGTCAATGGAGTTTTCTTGGTAGGAGTACTGGGGTGGCTTGCCAGTTCCTACTCCAGGCACCTACAGCACCTGGTATTCCCTGGTGGTCGCCCATCCAAGTACTAACCAGGGCCAACCCTGCTTAGCTTCCAAAATCAAGCGAGATCGGATGTGCTTAGGCATCTTCATATAAACTTTTTTAAACAAACAAGTTTACTATATATGTGTCTTGTGCAGCTCATTCACTAAATCTGGTAGGTTAAAGTGCTGTTGACTTCTGTCAAGAGGCAGATAATTCTTCTCTACAGTGCAGTTACTCTATACCTTTTTTTTTTTTTTTTGGCATAAAGCAGCCAGTGGAAAATTCTTATTGGAAATTAAAATGTCTTAAAAATCCCTCTCTGATACCAGATGGGAGTCACATGCTATGGCAACAGCAGCAATTTTAAAACATTTCTTTACAATTTTAGAAGCATTAGAATATATTGTTGAAGACCAGTCACAAAAGGGGAGAACCTGAAACAGAAGCAAATACTGTAATATTGCAGATAAGATGCAAGAGCTAAAATTTGTTTTTATGTTGAATTTTTGGAATGCTATTTTGCAAATTTTTCACAGAATAAGCCAAGTTCTACAACATGAGGTTGTTTATACAAAATTAAAAATTAATTTCCATCTTCCTGTAAGTTTTGTTTAATTTTGATAAATAAAAATTTATTTTATGACTTATGTATGTATGTATGTATGTATGTATGTATGTATGTATGTATGTATGTATGTATGTATGTATGTATGTGGGGGAGCACCAGCATCTTTTAAGTGCTTAAGGCCTCTAAGGGTCTTAATCTGGCCCTGGCTCTGTGGAATGAGATTTAGGCCTTTCTAGAAAAGCATTATTTGAATAAGGGTTTTAAGGTAAGAGAGAGACATAATTCAAGTGCCAAGTAATTTAGATTGCATCCTATCCCCAGCTATTTAGGACTGACTTTTGAAAAGAGAAACACTGGATTGCAATGTTAGAAGAGAATCCTGCCCACACTTAAGCTTAGCTGCCTTCACTGTAAGCCTGCAGGCTGCATCTTACTCCTCTTATGGATGTTGCATAGTGTGGGAAAAATGAATGTGAACAAGAATAACAGCAGAGCAAAATGAATCAGCTTTTTCAAAATGAGGAGTGGACCAAGTCCTTGCACTACTCAGTTCTAGGAAAATATTCAGTTCCTTTGTAATTCACAACTCCAAACCTAATGCCTGCCTGAATACAGTGAAACCTGATGTGGATAATTCAATAACTGCTGGAGATAATGAAACTGATCTTAGCTATACAGAGGATTCAGATTAAATGGCCTTAAAGATATATGGCCCCCGGTGCTTTTCTATGAAATTTCTGGTAGCAGTCCAGAAAAAGAAAAAGGAATCTTAAAAAGTGTTTGTAGAATCATACAGAGGACTTCCTCTGCTCTGCTTTCAATTATGCATCCCTATTTTATGAAGGAATTATTAGAGCAAAGCCTTTCAGATATGCAAAGAAATTGTAAAATTATCATCACTACTGACAGATTTTTTAAAAACATCATATCTTTGAGTTAAATATAGAAGAGTTTGTGATACAGTTAGACCAACATTTGACCCATAAGAAGAATAAATCATCCATTGTTTCTCTCCTCCTCTCTCTTCCAAGGATATTAACATTATAAATAAATATGAATAATAGAGAAGAAGCATTCACAAACCATTCTTGCCAGCTCCATTAATGGGATCTCTGTGCTTTAGAAACTAGTTAGTGAGCAGCATATTCTCTTCTATATTGCTGCCCTTTTCACTTTCACTGGTTATGAAACGTCTCGGTGCTTGGGTCATCATACATCCTTTCTCTTTATCCTGCTTCCTTCACAGGTGCATCTCAGAAGAACGTTACTGTTACCTTTTAATGTTCTAAGATGCCTCTTCTAATTCCCAGCTCTTAACTTGGCTATGCAATAAATGTTTTGGACTATTTATTGTCCCTCCTTATTGTAAGCCACCTTGGGTCCTTTTCCAAGGAAAAGGGTGTAATATATTCACAATAAATAAATAAAAATTATCTTTCTATTCTCCCTCCTCTGTTTTCTTTTATTTATTTATTTATTTATTTATTTATTTATTTATTTATTTATTTATTTCATTTCATTTCATTTCATTTCATTTTTAAAATTACCACAAGGGAGGGCAACACGACTCTGGGTGCTTACTACCCCCTTTAAATTCTTCAATGGAAACCAATGAACTTAATATATTTCAAGATCCATCCTCCCCTGTTTAAAATAACTGGACCTTAAAAGCAGTCTGCCAATGAAATCAAGCAGCTTTCTCCCCAAACAGAATCCCCAATTAATCAAACACAATACCCAAAAATGCACTTTAAGTAGCACTATTCAATCAAACTAATAATAAATAACTCAAATGAATTTCTGTGCCAAGACAAGCCAAAACCCACCACTCCAACACACATGGATCCCTGTAGAGAGCTCCCCAGCCAATCCCTCCCCCTCCCTTCTAGCACAGAGATGCTGGATATCATGATTCCAACACCCCCATGTCCCTGCACAGCCACCCGAAAAAGCCATTAAGTAAAACTAACCAAAATCAAATAAGGCAATTAACTGAATGTAAATCAAATGGAGAAACTCCCCCAGCTAGCGCAGGCTAGCACAGGCTAGCGCTAATGACCAATTGTTCCAAAGACATGCATTCAAAAGTGAATGTAGCAATCACGCTGGCACAAAGCTCCCTCCGTGCTGCAAAAAAGCAGCAGAGATTGATTTTCAGAAGGCTTTTGACACAGTCCCTCACCAAAGGCTGCTGGGAAAATTGCACAGTCAGGGGATAAGAGGGCAGGTTCTTTTATGGACTGAGAACTGGTTGAGATCAAGGAAACAAACAGTAGGTGTCAATGGGAAATTTTCACAATGGAGAGAGGTGTGCCCCAGGGATCTGTTCTGGGACCCGGTGCTTTTCAATCTCTTCATAAATGACAGGGATAAGCACTGAGGTGGCCAAATTTGCGGATGACACAAAATTTTTTTCTGTGTGGTAAAAACCAGAGAAGCTTGTGAAGAGCTCCAGAAGGATCTCTCCAAACTGGGGGAATGGGCTGCGAAATGGAAAATGTGTTTCAATGTAGGAAAATGTAAAGTAATGCATATTGGGGCAAAAAAAAAATCAAAACTTTATCTATCAACTCATGGGCTCTTAGCTATCCATGACAGATTAGAAAATAAATCTTGGTGTGTTGCTGGACTGGACAGCTTAATGAAGAGGTGTACCCAATGTGTGGCAGCGGTGAAGAAGGCCAATTCTATGCTAGGGATTATCAAAAAGGGGATTGAAAATAAAACAGCCAACATTATGATGCCATTGTACAAAATGATAGTAAGGCCACACCTGGAGTACTGTGTATAGTTCTGGTCACTGCATCGCAAGAAAGACATAGTGGAACTGGAAAAGGTGCAGAATAGAGCGACTAAAATGATTATTGGGCTGGGGGACCTCCCTTATAAGGAAAGGCTAAAACATCTTGGTCTCTTTAGTCTAGAAAAAGGTGCCCGGGAGAAATGATTGAGATGTACAAAATAATGCAGGGCATGAGTAAAGTGGATAGAGGGAAGCTCTTCTCCCTCTCACAAAATACCAGAACCAAAGGACATCCACTGAAATTGAGGGCTGGGAGAGTGAGAACAGACAAAAGAAAATATTTTTTTACCCAGCATGTTGTTAGTCTGTGGAACTCCCTGCCACAGCATGTGGTGATGGCATCTGGCCTGGATGCCTTCAAAAGGCGATTGGACAGATTCCTGGAGGAAAAGTCCATCACAGGTTACAAACCATGATGGAGATGTGTAATCTCCAGGCTTAAAACCAGGGCACTTCAAGGGCCAGATGCAGGGGAGTTGTATCAGGAGACAGATATGTAGTCTCATGCAGTCCCAGACACACTTGGTGGGGCTACTGTGAGATACAGGAAGCTGGACTAGTTCAGCCTTTGGCCTGATCCAGCATGGCTCTTCTTACGTTCTTATGTTCTTAAGAAGCAACAGTGGGCAGCCTTCTGAAAAGCTCATCCAAGCTCGCAAAAAGCCTGCAACCACATGGGCTGTTTATTGCTCTTGCCACCTGCTCATATTGGATGCTGCAAAACTTCCTCTTCTGGGACCTTCAGCCCCAAGGAGCCACCCTTCCTCTTATGATTGCTTCTCTCCAAATAAAGTCAATAATGCTGAACTAGATGTATTTATGTGTTTGATTTAATCTTATACCTGATACCTGACAAGGGCGATAATCCTAAGTAATGTAACTATTAATGATCAAGTCCCATTGAGTCAATTCTGACTTACAGTAACCTTTTTCAGATTTTCCAGGTACTGAATACTTGGAAGTGGTTTACTGTTCCTTTCTTCTGGGAGCAGCCTTGCCTTGCCTAAGGTTGCACCAGTTAAGCTGTACTTGCAGCAGGCCCAGTGGGGAATAAAATTCTGGCTCTGCAACCAGACACCATTGAGCTGGCTCAATGTAAAGATTAGAATCTATTACTGTGCAACTAATCCGTTACTTGTAATTAGTTACATCTGCGCACCCTCAATGCCTACCATCTCCTTCTCTTGCATGTCCATACGGGGCATAGAAACTGCTCATGGCAACCTGAAGTAGCTATTGGACAAGGCAGAGATTTCTACTAGTGTTCAAAGGAACTCAGGTCAAAAACTTCTTCCCCCTCAACAGGGAAAGGTCATGAATGAAAAGGATGTTGATGCTGCTGATGAAACAGTTACAATAATGAACTTGAATGTTCATGCAGACATTTCAACGGGATGTACACAAACCACTGTAGATGAAGCAAGTGTAGCCCTGATGTGTGAATCCTGTAGAAAGTGAGATATGTCAGGTATGTGCATCCTTAAACCTGCTTCCTAATGTAAATTACATCACATGGCTTCAGCTGTTTGGAGTTAAGGGGAAAGAGACAGCACTTTATACATATTCAGGGATCTTTTGTCTATATTTCTTCATGACTAGTAGTATTCCTCTTTCTTTAAAGGAGGGTGGGGGCCTATATCAATGAGAGAGAGAGTAATGATAATAAAAAGGCTTATTCCAGTCATATGAGCCATAAATAAATTGAGAATTTATTTTATACAAGGAGATGAAAACAAAGAAGAGAGGAAAGTAAGGAGTAAATACCACATTCAAACCTCTGAAAATGGCACAGCCCTTCTAGAAATTAAAGCTGGGAAGATGTTAGCAACTCTGATATGACATCCAATACAAGACCAGCCGCTTAGCTGGGCAAATTTGAAATTTATGCATCAGGGGTTGCATCAGGTCCCTCCTAATTTGTTCATAAAGGGTACAGCGGAAAATGGTGTGTGAGAAAAATCCAGGTACCTCAGCTATGCATGGGCCATCTCTTTCTTGATGTGGGGTTTAAAGATGGGCACGAAATGAAAAATGAAACGCTGTTTCATCATTTCATTAAGTAATGAATTACTTTGTTACTTAACAAAATGGTAGGACACGTTTCATTTCGTAATGCCATTTCCCCCTCTAGAACAAAATGATTTGTCCTAGACTACAGGAATCAATGGCAGGGGAGCCTGAGCTCTTCCCTGGAAGCACCCAAAGTTTGGATTGAATCCAAATTTCCCGTTGAATCCAAAAACTGCAATAGCCCCCGCCGCAGATGAATGAGTGATTAGCGCCATGGCTTGTGTTCCAAATCAAACTAGAAAGATTTCTTCTTAGGGGTGCCCCCTTAGTAACTCATTTAGTAACTCACCCCCCTCAAAACTACTTTAAAAATTGTTAGTAACTAGAGATGGGCATGACTTAGCGGTATTCCCGTTTCCGTTTCCATTACTCGTATCCGTTACTCTACGGAAACGGTAACAGGAATTACTCTGCCAGAATTTGAGCTTGAACCGACAAACGAACAATTTGGTCTGATATGTCGTGCTCGTTACTTGCATCGTGGCGATCGCGCACTGCCAAGCGGCACAGAAAAAAAGTTTTTAAAAGTTAAAAAAAAAACCCGATTCCCGGCCCTAAAAGTAGGCGAAAACTGTCTGAGGGCACCTACCAGGCCAGAAGGGTGTTTTATTTGGGGGGGTTCCCCGCCCCCCTCTCCTTGGCTATTGCTACTGCTGCGCTGCTGGTACCAGGCTGGGAGGGCGCATCCATTTGCCATGCAGTGCGGGGGATCCAAAATGGCGACCACAATAATTTTTTTGAAATCGTTGCCCAAAACCCCACCAAAGCACCACAGAAACATGCGAAAATTAGCTATTTTAAATGCTTGAATTTTTACAGTAGCAGCAGTGGGTTTTTCTTGCAAAAAAAAAGTCTCCGTTGATTTTATTTTATTTTATTTTATTTTATTTTATTTTATTTTATTTTATTTTTTTACACCTGCACATTTGCAATGATGGGCTCGCCCATGGGAGTGGACCATGCAAATTTTCCACCAATCGCATGGCCACTTGGCCAGGTTGACAACAGAGACTTCTGGGATGTGCCAATCGGGCATAAACAGCCCACTAATCGTAGCCCAAACCCGAACCCTAAGCCTAAGCCTAAGTACACTGTCCTTCTAAGTGGGTCAGAGAGGCACCCAGAGGTGCACCCCAATACTCACCCTAACCTCACCCGTAACTAGCCTAACCCTAGCCCTTGCGCTAACCCGTCTTAATCCTAAGCCAGATCTACTTGCATTGCACTACATGCAAGTACGTGAGACACAGCGGGTGCAAAGAGTCTGCCAGTCCGTCACTTGTGGCTCTGGCTGACCCCTGCAGCTCCCTCCAGGAGCCCGCTACCCCCCCAAACCAGTACTAATGACAGCAAAAAAACGAAAAAATGAACTGACTAATTTTTGTGAAATTTCGCAAAAAACGGAAACGAGCCGAAACGGACTGCCTCCGACACACGACAACTCGAAAACGTCATTTTCCCTAGTCGTGCCCATCTCTATTAGTAACAAAATGAAACAAAACTACTCAAGAAACGAAACAAAATGAATTGAAACACTCTTTTTTCATTTTGTGCCCATCTCTTGTGGGATTCCCTGAAGTCTATCTTTGAGTATGGCTGATGGTAGAACTTGAAATCTAACAAGTACAAATGTTCTCTAGGCCTGAGGTATAGTTAACTAACCTACCAGTGACCTATATGATGGGAGTGTACTATTTGCCAGAGGGGAACATGTACTCTTTGCAAGAGGAAGAATAAATGGGTATGGGTGACAGAGACAGAGGCAAGATTGCAGGGCCTGTCTGAGATGAACAGTTCTTGCACAGGCTATTCTGCATATTTACATCACTGATTGTCAGACAAAACTCTGCCTTTAGTTGGCAAATGCTTCCAAGCTTGATTTAAAGGCTGCAGGGCTCTAAGCTGAATTTCATCCATCTAGCTAAGTGCTGCTCTCTTTGATCCCTTTCAGCAGGTACGCCTAATGGGAAGTCCCAAGCACTGAACGTCTACACAGTAGACAACTACTCATCAATAATGGATGATGATAATAATAGTCCTTTCCATTCACAAAATGCATCTCATGGAGCAGCTACGCACCCTACCATGTTTTACCAAGAGTGCTCTAAACTCATATATCTGACATCCCAGTCTTAACCTTTACACAGCAGAGTTACACATTTGGCCCAACAGCATCACTGGATGCCATCGCCTCATGGGGTGGAATAAACTGCTGATGTCCCATCAAAGTATTTATGGAATGTGTAAATCCTATTCATTAACGGGCTCCAAATGATTTTGTCATTAGCAAACTTTATCAGATCTTACACACGGAGGGTCAGACTGAATCAATCAATCAATCTTGGGATGGGGGGGTCCTACTGTTGCCACTTTGATCTGTCAAGTTACCTCTGACTTGTGGTGACCCTATGAAGTGGTGTTATCATGAAGAGTCCTTCTTCGGTCTTGTAAATCAAGGCCAGGGCTTCCTTTATTTAGTCAATCCATATCTTATTTGGTCTTCCTCTTTAATCATATTACTTAGCTCTAAAAACACTTTTTTCCAGAACCTTTGGACTATTTCACATTCCCACCAAAGATGCAAGTAAGTACCAAGCTCTTTTTCACATTTCCAACACATCTTAGAGTAAGCAGGATTCATTCTATTTAGTCTTACTGGGGTTAAATACCATCTGGAAACCAATTTGAAGTAGTTTTCTTTTATCCTGACTGACAATGATCTCAAAATTCTCATATTCCAAATTTTCTTCCAGTCTTCTTTCTCTATCTGTACATTAAGGTCTTGGTTCCAAACTTCTCTCAAGGTGTTTAACTCCTTCATTTCTGATAATTCCCCTAGTATTTTATATATTTTACGTGTTATTCCTTTCTCTGAATTTTCCTGTTCAGACTCAAGCGATAGTAGGAAATGTTCAAATTATTTATTTAGTCAATCCATATCTTATTTGGTCTTCCTCTTTTCCTGCTCCCTTCAACCTTCTCTTACTGCCTTCAGCTCTTCCTAACATTATTGTCTTTTCCAATGAAAAAGGGATCTTCTCCCAATGTGTAAAGTATGATAGTTACAATTCATTTTACTCTCTAGGAAGAGTTTCTGTTGAATTTGTTCTAGAACCCACTTATTTGTATTTTTGCCAGTTGTTCATATTTGTAAAACTCTCCTCGACCATCATAATTTAAACGAATTGATTCCCACCTGTATCAACTTTCTTAACTGCCCAATTTTTACATCTGCAAATAATGACTGAGACTAGAGATAGTTGTTTCATTTCAAAAGGGGACTGGTTCCAAAATGAAACATGCCAGCACAGCTGCTGTTTGGAACCCAGTCCTACCCTCCGGAACAAAATCAACCACTGTCTTACCTTGCTTTACCTCACATGGGGTGAAATTCCATACAGGAAGCAGACTCTGATGCATCATCTTTCCATCTCCCTGATGCTGGCCAATCAGGAGCTGTGCAAGGACATGTATCATCCCACCTCACTATCTGATTGGAGAGGGAAAGAATATGTGTCGGAGGCTGCTTCTGGGTTGGAGTTTTGCCCCACTTGAGATAAAACAAGGTAAGACAGTATAGAATCATAGAATCATAGAGTTGGAAGAGACCTCAAGGACCATCTACTCCAACCCCCTGCCATGCAGGAACCCCATCACAATATTTTCGACAGATGGCCATCCAGCCTCTGCTTAAAAACCTCCAAAGAAGGAGACTCCACCACCCTATGTGGCAGCATATTCCACTGCCGAACAGCTCTAACTGTCATGAAGTTCTTCCTAATGTTCAAATGGAATCTCTTTTCCTGTAGTTTGAAACCATTGCCCCGAGTCCTAGTCTCTGAAGCCATGGAAAACAAACCTGTTCCCTCTTCAATATGACATCCTTTAAAATATTTAAACATAGCTATCATATCTCCCCTCAGCCTTCTTTTAGAGAGGCTAAACATTCCCAGTTCCCTAAGCCGTCCCTCATAAGACATTTCCTCCAGACCCTCAACCATCCTGGTCGCCCTCCTCTGCACCTGCTCGAGGTTGTCAACATCCTTTTTAAACTGAGGCCCACAGAACTGGGCACAGTACTCCAGGTGGGGTCTGACAAGAGCAGAATAGAGTGGTACTATCACTTCCCTTGATCAAAACACTATGCTTCTGTTGATGCAACCAAGAATCGCAATGGCTTTCCTGGCCGCCGCATCACACTGCTGACTCATGTTCAATTTGTTGTCCACCAAGACTCAAGTAGTTGATTTTGTTCCGGAGGTTGGGACTGGGTTCGGAGCACTAGCTGTTCTGGCATGTTTTGTTTTGGAACCAGTCCCATTCGAAAACGAAACACCCATCTCCAATTGAGAATACCATAGCCAGAGTGATCTTGACATATGTCTCAATGACACATAGCTATACTTACTAGATACATTGTAGTAGCAGTGCAGCCTTGCTTCTTTAGTATTTTAGTAGCCTTGACTGGTGATTGTGTGTAATTTGAGGAGAAGGCAGATTAAAGAGAAAGCTAGCTTAATTTTGAGCTAATGCTTTAAAAATGGATATTGTTGGCCTTTGTAGAAGTGATTTTAATTAGATATTCATCATCACCACTACAGATTCTAAGAAGAGTCCAATATGAAGAAGCCATCAATCTAAGTTGTATCATACTTGAGCACCTGTAGTGCTTGCCTGCCATATAATGCAGCAAAATAGCATAGAGATCCTATAGAAGGCACTGTATATCTCTCCAGTTATATCTATATAACTCTGTTGACTCCCCCCCCCTTTAGGGAGCCATTTGTAACCCAATTTTTAGTCATTTTCACAGATCTGCAAGGATAAATTCAAATTTGGGTATAGCCCCTTCTTTTTGGGGATCTGTTGAAAGAGGGAAGAACACCAGGTTCTGCACAGATAAAGCAGACCATACTGAAAAGAAATAAAACATTCCGGTTTGCTCACTGCTATATGAAACATATGTAAAAGGAAATGAAAGGTTGCTTTGGATTCATGGGACTTCTCACAAAATATGCACAGCAACTAAAAAGAAATCTAACCGATTAACTGCCCTGCAGCACATTGGCTAACAACTATTATAAACTGTTGGTATCATTGCTCCAGAGGAAGACAAGAACAGCATAACAGTATTAAGCATGGGCTTCTTTGGCACAAGAAGGCGTGAACTAACCTGTCTCTTTCACTTTCTAAAATGCTTACCTTTTTCACCCCAGCATAAGATCCTCTTGTCATTGTCTCCATGTCAATGTGTGTGTTTGTCAAGTCAGCATTCACATTTCATATACATTTCTGCAAGTGTTTTACTGTTATGGATCCCCCATTTTAGAGGTAGCATCCCATAAAATAAGAACGTAAGAACATAAGAAGAGCCATGCTGGATCAGGCCAACAGCCCATCTAGTCCAGCTTCCTGTATCTCACAGTGGCCCCACTAGATGCGTCTGGGAGCGCATGAGACTAGATACCTATCTCCTGATATGTCTAGGTTTAATAAATGTTGTTTTTGAGTTTGGAGCGAGATGCATAACATTACTATGATCTCATATGCAACATGGGAATTCACAGGGTTCCTATGAAAATGCAAAGCAAACAAAATTCTTCCCCCTTTCCTTTAGTGCTGGAGCAGATTAAACATTCCACTTTGGGGGAGTCTCATTCACCACAGCACTTGGGGTTTTCTCGATAACCCTGTCCTCCAGATGCAGTCGCACCACCTCTGCCTCTCTGCTCATCCTGGATCACATAGTTCACATTTCTGTTTTCTCATCACGTCTTAGGACAACCTTTTAAGCTTTCCCCACTGAAGATAATATTTGCTTTCCAATTGGCTGGATTTAACTCATGTTTTCAGAGCATGTGTGTTTATGATGAGTAGCTCTAAAACAAACTGGCTCATCCTCAGCTGCTAGGTTCTGACATGCACTCTTGATAAGCAAACCCAAGTGAGGAACAGTGGGGGGGGGGAGGCAGAGGAGCAACTCCCCTCGCTCAAAAGCATCCCACCAATCAGAGAAATGATCATTTTCCATCAAGCCGTTTACCGTGAAACCCAGCTGGTGCCAATCTGGCCAGTCCATTTCTCCCAACAAAGCTAACAAAGCACTTATTTGTTATCCAGGGAACTACCTCTAATAGACTTCCAGTGAAATAATATTTGCTTTCCAAGCCCACTTTGAATCCTGCTCATTTTTTAAAAAGATTGCCTCTGGCTGTCTCTGCTGGTCTAATCTAATAGTTTCTAGTTTGTACAAGCAATGCGCTTTCAGCCAACTATATAAATAACTTAAAGAGAAGAAGACACTTTAACGGAGCACTGTGCTGGGTGCTATCGGACATGATAGATTAGCAAATGATGCCTCAGCCCGGCTCATCTGGGAACCGCTGTCAGTTGCATATGAGCAATTACAATATTGTATTTGGGCTGAAAGGGTTGTCTGTCTTTGTACAAAAAAAAAAAAAAAAAGGCTAACAAGAAAAATAATTCCTGTCTGCTTTGCCCTGTGCATGAAACTGATCTAACAGCATTTCTTTCTTTCTCTACTTCCCCTCTCAAGTTCACCACATCACTTGCATCTCAGCAGCAGCAAGAGAAAGGGGGAAAAGCAAGAAAGTGTGTGTGGCGGGGGGGAGAGAGTGGGCTTATTTCCCCTTTTCTGTTACCAGTTTGGCCTTGATTAAAATGAAGGCAAGAAAGAATAATATTGGGAAAAGGGGACTCCCTGATGCTTGTGAGGGAACGTCATATCATCATATCAAAGGACCCTTGAATGCCACCCCCACCTTTATGCCAGCAGCACTGTATTTGTCTAAAATTAATATTGCCTCTTCTCAATGGGGTATCCTGACTTATCCCAGCTCACCTGCTAAGGTCACCCCATGCCTTATATGTTCAAAGAGTTACAGAAGATGCACCCAAGTCATTTACATTGGCAACAAATGTTTGAAGCTGGTGTTGATGGAAATTCAGGGGCTGCTCTTCCACCGTGGATTCAGAGCTGTTTAGAGAGCCCATTCACAGCAAACTGGAGCTGCTCTGATGATAAAAGTTACTGTGTCATGAATTAAAATTCTGGTAGCATACAGCTACATTTGTGATTTAAATGAGGGTATGTTCAGAATGAAGCATTTATCTGTTGAGGAAAGTGAAGTGTCAACAAAGTATTCCAAACTATTTCTTTCCTATGCTTACTGAAGAGTTATCTATTTATAATCTGATCTCCAAATGCAGTTTAATTTGTATTATTTTACATTAATAATTATCTACAACAAAAACAACAAAAACAACAACAAAAAAACAACTTACAAAGTAAGGAATGAGGGAAGGAATGAGGGGAATGAGGGAAGAAGGGTAAAATGTTTACACTTTTTGAGTATTTCCTTGCCCCATAATCTGATGCCACAGCAGACATAGCAAAACATGTACACATTTTGAGAGCCTGCTCACATCCTCCTGGAGAGTTGTGACCAGGTTCAGTAGTATCTGATATGCAGAAGTACCAGGAGCATGAAGCACAGCATAGCTTAGTGCCAGAGTACAGATCCCCCAGATGTAAACACTGGCATTTCCAGTTAAGAAGATCAGGAAGCAGGTGATGCAAAAATCTTTAGAGATAATTCTCAACCTAACTGCTTCCTGCTCCTCTTCTGTTCACAATGTGCAAAATTGATAAGAATGCTCCCTGGGACACCTTGACTTGCCCTAAGCACATCTGATCTCACCTGATTTCAGAACCTAAGCAGGTTTGGCCATGGTTAGTATTTGGAAGGGAGACCACCAGAGAATAGCAGGTGCAGTAGGCGCCTGGGATAGGAACTGGCAAGCCACTCCAATATTCCTGCCAAGAAAACTCCATAGACATGGGGCCATGAAGAGTCAGTCACGGTCATGACTACAATGACACAACACACACACACACACACACACACACACACACACACACACACACACACACACACACACACACACACACACACACACACACACACACACACACACACACACACAATTTTATGGTTCAAAAACATCAGTCTATAAACTGATGGGATAAACTGCTCAGATCTTTAAAGCTGTGCCCCTTGAATTCCTGGATTATAGAGCCTATTATTCCCTTGGTCCGATGGGAGCTGCAGTCCAGAAATGTCTTTCACAGGTTTCCTGGTTATGCTTTAAATATATGAGAAGGCCTGCATAGGCAACCTGGTTACTATTTCTGAAACCCATTTTCAAAATGTAAGCTTTGTGCTAGGCTTTGCACACTGAACACCCTCGTATTTTCATACATTGAGTACAGAACAGGTGACAAATGTCTTTTGAGAAGAAGAAAGAAACCTAGTAATTGTCTTTTTGAAAGCCTGTAGGATTGGATTCCAACTGCCAATATGTTCCATAGCACTGTTGGAGCCACCACTGAGAAAGCCATATTCCATCTCCATCCCAAAGATATCTCAGTGACATGGACTACAAGCAAAATATTTCTTGCAGTTATCGCTAAACAATGGAAACATCACTTCAAAGACTTAAGCCAGGCATGTCCAAACTTCAGCCCTCCTGATGTTTTGGACTAAAACTCTCAGAATTCCAAGCCTGTGTTTCCAATGGCAAATGACTGTGGGAGTTGTGGTCCAAAACATCTGGAGGGCCGAAGTTTGGACATGCCTGACTTAAGCTCTCTGGGTTGTGCAGCTGATATTAATGTCCCAGAATGTGTCATGGTAATCAAAAAGGTGGACACATCTATCAACTCAGAGAATGAGCTTTGGGGACTGGGGCAGAGAAGGTAGGGGCACCACATGTAGGCCTGTGCAGATGTTTTGGTTCAGGTAGATGTCTAGACAGGCACAATATATGTACAGTTGTACCTCGACTTATGACATTAATCTGTTCTGACTAGAGATGGGCACGACTTAGCGGTATTCCCGTTTCCGTTTCCGTTACTCGGTTCCGTTACTCTACGGAAACGGTAACGGGAATTACTCCCCCAGACTTCGAGCTCGAACCGACGAACGAACAATTTTGGTCTGATTTGTCGTGCTCGTTCCTTGCATCGCGAGATCGCGCGATGCCACACGCGCACAGAAAAAAAGTTTTTAAAAGTTAAAAACCCGGTTCCCGGCCAAAAGCAGGCGGGAAAATGCCTGCCGTGCCTCAGGGCACCTACCAGAGGGGTTGTTTCTGGAGGTCCCGGCCTCCCCCTCATCCCCGTCCTGGGCTGCTCTGGTGGGACTCGCCGCAGGCTCGCAGCCAGCAAAAGCCCAGTCTGTTCCGCTGCCGCAATTAAAGCGCAAGCAAGCGGTCACGGACGGCACAGGAAAAAAACTTTTAACTCTCCCCCACCCATTCCCGGGTCAAAAAAGCAGGCGGAAAAATGCCTGCTTGACTAAGGGCGCAGGGCACCTACCGGAGGGGTGGTTTCTGGAGGGATGGGTCCAGCCTCCCCCCGTCCTGGGCAGCCGGACTCGCGAGTCGCCATCACCATGCCATGCGGTGCGGGCGGGGGATCCAAAATGGGGCGGCGAATGCAATATTGTTTTTGAAATCGTGGTCCAAAAACACACAAGCACAACAGAAAGAAACACGTGAAAATATATAAACTGCCAGATTTTTCACAGTAGCAGTGGGTTTTTTCTTGCAACAAAATGTCTCTCCTCTCCTCCTCTGTCCTCCATTGATTTTATTTTATTTTATTTTATTTACACCTGCGCAATGATGGGCTGGCCAAGTGGCCAGCCATGTAGGAGTGGACAACCATGCAAATTTTTGGAGCCATCCCACCAGTCGCATGGCCACTTGGCCATGGAGACTTCTGGGATGTGCCAAAAGCCCCTAAAACCTGCCCTAGCCCTAACCCTAACCCTTGACTCCGTCCCATACGTCACAGACTGTCTTCTTAGTGGGTCAGAGAGGCACCCAGAGGTGCAACCCACTAGCCCACCGTAACCTTACCCGTCACTAGCCTAACCCTAGCTCTTGCACTAAGCCACCTTAAAGCCAGATCTACTTGCTTGCATTGCACTACACGCAGCAAGTACAATTCCCTTCTGTGTGAGACATGGTGGTGCGGGAGCCCTGTGCAGGGAAGGTATGACCCTATGACTCTCACACTGGTCTCACGTCTGCACATTATGTTATGCAATATCCATATGGCTATTGCATAGCATTTTGCAGCAGCAGCAGGTGAGGAAGGGAGACCCCCATGTAGAGGGGTCTCTCTTGGAGCCTGCTTCCCCTTCCTAGTGGCAGGAGGCACCCACGGGTGCCTCCAGGAGCCCACTTTCCCTTTATAGCGGGCCAAAGGAGGCACCCACCCCACAGAGGGGCCTCCAGGAGCCCGCTCCCCCCCCAAAAAAAACCAGTACTAACAACGAAAAAACAAAAAAACGAACCGACTAATTTTTGCGAATTTTTATGAAAACCGGAAACGAGCTGAAATGGGACTGGCCCGACTAACGACAACTCGAAAAAAATTTTTTTCAAGTCGTGCCCATCTCTAGTTCTGACTGCATCTTCAAAAGTCGAATTATTTATAAATCAAACAGTGGTTTCCCATAGGAATGCATTGAAAAATCAATTAATCCATTCTGAATGGAACAGATTAATATGTTTTCAATGCATTCCTTTGGGAAGGCTGTCCCAACTGCCGTCAATCAAGGGCAGCTGAAGGCTGCTCTCTGCAGCCCCTCCAGACAGCAGAATTTGACAGCTCCAACTTGTCAAAATCAGCTCTCTGGTGGGGTTGCAGAGCAGCAGCGTTTGGCTGCCCTTGATCTTTGCCCAGCCCAGGTGCCTTGCAAGGGAAGCACTTACATCTGGATAAGCGCTTACCTTCACTTACCTCCAGGCTGGCCCGATCCATCTTTGGCCAGCCTGGATATAAATGAAGGTAAGCATTTAGCCACTGGCATTTTAACTGCTGCCCTACAATTTTTAGATTCAGTCTGTTCTAGTTACAATTTTTATTTATTTATTTATTTAGATAGGGTTGCTTTGCTTAAGAGTTGTTTGAATTAAGAGCATGCATTCGGAATGGATTAAACTCGTAAGTAGAGGTACCATTGTGTGTGTATATAAACACACACACACACACACACACACACACACACACAGAGAGAGAGAGAGAGACAGACAGACAGACAGACAGACAGACAGACAGACAGAGACAGAGACAGAGAGACAGAGAATGGCCCTGCTATTAAACAGTGCTTACCCTGATCCCTGATGTCATCTGAAAGCAAAGTAATTATGACATTTTGCACAAAATAATCATATGTTGTACTAATGAAACAAATCCAAAACAACTGTTGCATTTTGGAAGAGGTTGAGTCACTTGATAAGCTTGTTGGTTCTTAACATTCATCCATCCCTCCTGCGCTTGCTGTACATATATGCGTGTTTGTATATGTGTGTGCACACATGCATGTTTGCATATGCATTGTTTCTCAAAGGGAAAAGACATTGGAGAATGAGACATTTCACTCAGATTGCAGAGATATGGGAGAAGAGTGAACAGTTCTAACCCCCTCTGTTTCCCTGTCTCATTCCCCCTCTCTCATGCAGATTTAAAATTCTTCTTTGAGGTTTCTCATCATGTTGAGACAGCCTAAGTAATCAAAATAAGGAATTTAGCACTTATTCTATCCATTCCTGTAAGATATGTCAATTCCTCATTTATTTATTTTTTTGCTTCACCAGGATTGAAGTTTTTCAGAGCATCCTTCCTTCCTCCTAAAAGATGCAAAATAATTTTATATTGTATAATTGTACATTTTGTTTGGTGCTGGTCTTTCTTGTGAGTTCAGGGCCTGCTTGGATACTGGATTGAGAGCTTGCAAAAAATGTCCTCAGTAAAAGAATAATTAAAATATTATTGGAACACAAGAGAAGCAGTCTACATTGGGAAAATGCAGAATTGTGTGTCTTAAATTTTCCAAGGACTGTCACAAGTTAAAAACTCAGGGGCTTCTAATCTGAGTTGAACCATTTCAGTTCACTGCAGTTTTGTGAAAATGGAAAGCTTTTATCCTCAAATCTTCCTGAATGATATCTGTCAGATCTTTCTGAACTACCGTTTACAGGCAAAACGATGCCCATGGGTGAGGGAGTGGGGGTGGTGTATTACCCATGTTCCTTTGTTTGAAGAACAGGGGTGTGAAACCCAATGCTTAAGCAGCTTTTACAACTGCCCTCCAACTTCCAGCCTCTAACAAGACTCTTGCCCTGACTGCAACATCATCTAGCCATAGACTCTAAGAACATCATCTAACCAAGGACTTTAAAAGTAAACTCCTGGTAAAGCACCTCTTTTACCATGTCTGAACTTTGGGGACCCACTTTGAAGAAGAGTGATTTGCACTCAAAAACTTGCAGTGTTCTTTTTTTTTTTTTTTATTCATGGCATATAAAAGTATCCCCTGTAACCCATTTTTGCAATAATGCGAGTGAAATGCTTCAGGAATCCCACCTGGAAGAAACCCACTCTTTACCTCCCAAGCAACTTGAAGAATCAAACACAGTGATCCTTTGGATTTTGTGCTGCTAATGTGTTGAGGATGCAGTTGTCCCACAAAGGATGTACCAAAGATGTATATCTATATAACTTGGTGGCCCCTTCCAACTTCCCTATTCTACAATTCTATGACTATCAGAAAACAAGGCTGTATGACATGAGTATCTTCAATGGGATCACGTGCATTTGAGCAAGCTTCCACAGAATGGAGAAAGCACCTATGATGTACAGTATACCATGTGAAGGTGGCTCTCATAAGGTCATATTTGTTTGTGTCAGACTCTTTCAGCACTCTTGATTTTCCAGCATATTCACAATCACAACTCAAAATCTAATAGTTTTTAAGGGGAAAAAACACTTTTGTTTTTGTTGCTCAAAAAGTCATTAGAACACTGGCTGTGACATTGCATGGGGGACTTGTAATCTAAACAAATTCTGAAAGCCTACACTTTGACCACCCTGCCCACAGGTGGATAACACAGACCACTATGTAACTCGCTGCAAATAATTTTCACAACATTTTATAGCCAAAATTGTACAGATCCAGGCAGTGCTAAAGGTTCACCAACACTGTTCTAGAACAACAGTAAGAAGGCCAACAATGAAGAGCATGTTCAGAGGAGGGGAAGAAGGATAATCAGGGGACTGGAAACCAATTCTTATTTGGAAATACTGAAAGAACTGGGCATGTTTATTATACAATAGTGTTTTTAAATACAGTAGGGCCCCAGTATCTGCTGGGGATTGGTTCTAGGCCTTCCTGTGGATAATACAAAGTGTGGATAAGAGAGAATGCCCCCAAAAATTGCTGTTTTGTGACAGTAGCTTGATGTACAGCTGCTGTTTGTGACAATAGCTTGCTTTGCGGCTGCTGATTTATTTATTTATTTATTTCTTCTTCCAACTGTGGATAACTGTATCAGTGGTTAATGGGGTGGATATGGGGGTACTACTGTATTTGAAAGTCATACAGAGCAAAAACAGGATACTTCTTTATCATTGCAGACTGCAGGACATGCAACAATGGGCTCAAGGTACTGGAACCCAGAATTATGCTGAATATCAGGAAAAATGTCTTAACTGTTAGAGCAGTATGACATTGGAGCCAGTTACATTGGGAGCTGGTGAGTGCTTCAACACCGGAGGCATTCAAGAGAAAATTGGACAACCACCTGGCAGATATCCTTTGATTTGTATTCCTGCCCTGAGCAAGTGATAGGACTCTATGGAACTTCACCTCAGTAATTCTATCATTCTATGAAATGACCCTACCACTGTGTTTCACTTCTTTTCATTCATCCAACAGAAAATGGACATCAAGGGAACATGTGCAAAAGGAAGGATTCCTGTAGTGAAGATTCACGCCCTAGTGAGTGGCTACTACCCTTGTCTTCCCTCCCACTAAGAATTCAGCCAATGAGATCATTTTCACCCTGACAGTAAGAATGAAAAACATTCTCATATTAATGATAATAATATATATGCAGCTCCTCTTTGACTTCAGTGGATGTTTGCACAGGGATAATTCAGCCAGGAATTTGCCCTGCAGACCATTTCATATGGAAGATTTCACAACCTTCAAATCTATTACACAGTCTATTTATAAACATGACATTGAGATCAATGTAAGCAGATTAGTTACATTTCGTGTTCAAACATAGATGATGCCATGGGGTTTGTGTGCTGCTGAAATTAATGTGTGCACCTCCTTTACTAATGCAGCTTTTTTGCCTTGTATTGGAGATGAAACCAGCCCTCTATATTTCTGAAATATAAGAATTGGTATTGAGTAATTCCTGCCCCCTTCTATTGATAGAAAAGCACTCACTCTCTGAGTTTCATGAGATCTTTGTTAGCTTAGTAGATAGAGGGAGACCAGGAAGAAAAAAATAAGAGAAAATAAACATGACATTGAGAAAATATCCAGTTTTTTTTTTAAGAACAGACATATACAGTATTATTTCTAAAGAGAATTCCCCTTTTCCTTGTGGTTTCAAACTACAGGAAAAGATATTCCATTTGAACGTTAGGAAGAACTTCATTATGGTTAGAGCTGTTTGGCAGTGGAATATGCTGCCACAGAGGGTGTTGAAGTCTCCTTCTTTGGAGGTTTTTAAGCAGAAGCTGTATGGCTGTCTGTCAGAAATACTGTGATGAGATTCCTGCATGGCAGTGGTTAGACTGGATGCCCCTTGAGGTCTCTTTCAACTCTATGATTGGAGATGGGCACGAAATGATTTTTTGTTCCATTATTCATTATTTGTTTTGTTATGAAACGAATGAGCCCCAGAGTAATTTATAAATGAAATGAAACAAACCAGAAAAATTGGTTCGGTGAGGATCATTTCATTCTTCCCCATGGGCAATGACAGCCTGGCTGTCATCGCCCGTGGGGAGGACTGTCTAGAGAGAGCCCCGTTTTCGCCTCCACATGTGGAGGTGGGAAAGGGGCTCCCTCTAAAGGGATCTCCATCGTGGGTGCATGACAGCTGGCCCGAGGGAGGCAGACCAGGGTTCTCTTTAAAGGGATCTTCCCCGTGGGGAATGACAGCGTGCCAGGTGCTGTCATCCACTGCAGGGAAGAAGAAGACCCCATTCCTGAAACAACAAAAAATGAAATGAAATTTTTAAAAAACCCGTTTCTTTAAGATGAAAATGAAGGGAGATGGGCCATGAAATGTAACGGAAATGAAACACCATTTTTCCATTTCTTGCCCATCTCTATCTATGATTCTATGATTCTATGTTTAAATTGTGAACCTGAAATCTTTTGTTATTGTTTCCATTAGAAAACAAATGAGTAGAACTTGCTATAAAATAATATAATGTGGATCACTCCTGTTCCATCATCCCTTTTAGGAATCGACCATACTCTCTTTCAGGATTGCCCTATTTCCAGTCTCTCTCTCCCCTCCCCCTTTTCTGCCACCTCAGGAACTGCTGTTCTCTGGCCACTGAGCACACTTACTGGGCAGGGTCAAGTCCTCTAAGCTTGCCTTTTGATTCCATACTGTGTTTGAGACTGAGGCCTTCTTCTCCAGGATGTTGGAGAGAAAGCATCATAGCATTTGATAGCTCACTTTGAATAATCTGCCTCATTTGTAAACAAGGCTCTATCTCTTTGGGGATTTATCCTGCTGTTTGATCTTCTTGGGTATGGCCTGGTTTTCTCTCTTTCACAGCAATCACATAAGTGCCAGGTGAACCACACCATCTCCTGAGCATTCGGTTTCACACCCTATAGGCTCCCAGGCAGAGGCTACTCTTTTCTACATGCAGGTGGGATTGCTCCATTTTTGTTCAATTCTAGCATGTGCAATCACTGGGTTCAAACCAAAGCAGGTGGCTTCCTGATTACAATTTTTGATGCACTTTCAGTTTCCTAGTAATATTAAGTGGCTCAAACAGATAGCCCCTTAATGGCAGGGAAGAGAGGAAGCATTTTTAAAGCCTTGTTAAAACATTACTGATGCACTATTGTACAGAATCTGAACCTGAAGACCATGTTCGGCAAAGTGTGCCATCCTCAACCCTAAGAGTGACAGAAGACCTGGACATCCATGTGACAATTGGGGGGGGGAGGGGAAGGTTCAGAAAGAAGGCCAACAGAAATGACATGCACAATTTCTAAGGAGTGAGTTATCAAAAGCTTTCTTGTAACCATAGATGGGGGCTGTCAAGAGGGAGGAGCCGAGAGTGCAGGAAACATAATAGGGGAAAGTGTGGGAATAAGAGGGGAAAGTGTGGGAGAGAAGTTAGAGGCGAGGGGAGAGAAAAGAGAGGAAGCAGACGGATGGAGGGTTTACAAATTCTGGCCCATAGTGGGTCCTTGGAAGAGGGCCCCTTCCAAAGGATAGGGTCAAGCGAACTCTTGAGAAGAAATGGTGAATTAGGCATGTCACCTGTGCTGTGGGATGCTGTGCAATGGTTGAGAACCCGCAAGGAGACCCCCATTGGACCACAAGGTTCACCCTACATCCCAGTCCATAGATTCTTTGGGTTTGGGAAGTTATGGTTGGACACAGTTGTGTGATGTTGGAAACCAATATGATATGTTATTACTGGAGGCGGTAGTTGTACACCAGCCTGAGTTCTTGTTTAATAAAGAAAAGATTTTTTTGACACCATCATTGCCATCTGAGAAGTCTGTGGGTGAGGAAGAGGTTGGGAGAAGGTTCTAACCCACTTACAACTATGCCTTCAAGTTTTTTTTAATCAAATGCTTTCTCTTGAAATGAAGAGAAGAAAGGAGGGGACAAGGAGGGAGATTGTTTTTTATTTATTTCTTTTTTTATTTTCCATTAAAGAGAAGTGGACCAAGTACTGTCGGGCCATGTGTATATGTGGATTGCACCAAATGACACTCAGCAATTCTACTCAACCTTAAGTTACCTTACATATTTGATCCAACCCATTCCAATTTAGATGTCTAGTGAAGCCAAGAACCTGCATGCATTTGTATGGTGAAAATTTGGGGGCCAAGTAGGTAAGATCTTGCTTTCTCTACTTTGGGGATGGGGATCTTTTTGTTCTGGATATGAGCTACCAATTAATATGGTTGCTGATAAAGGAGAAGGACAGGATGATGTCACTTTGTCAAATGTGTGTCCACTTCCCTGTGATGCTTTTCATTGGTAGAGATCTCAAACATAGGATGTATAAAGCAAGTATTATAGCTGCCATCTGTTCACAAGACCCTTAATATACCTGCAAGATTCAGTTAGTTGAGAAAAGACTGATTCCATGGCTAAGGCTGTTAATGTTTGAAATCACACCTCTTATTTGAAAGTGGCAGAACTAAGTCGTTATGAAAAGAAAACTTCCCATGACCCAGCAGGGTTGACTGATTTTTAGATAAGATGGTTGAAAATATGGTGGCCCTTGAAATTCAGGCATATCAGGATGGTACACAACCTAAACAAATATGTCTCTGAATATTCTCAGTCATCCAGGTGAGCTTATCTGGAAGTTGAATCATGGCAACTAGACTTAGTTTCTTGTGAGATCAAAATGTTTCACTACTCATCGAAGAAGCATTGTCAGTCTAATGTACAAGGCCTCCAATTTATAGTTCACCATTGTTTCATGCCACCTTGGTCTGAATAAGCTTGTTAGGTGGACAATGGCCTGAATAAGCTTATTAGATGGACAATGGCCTGGTGTGTGTGAAAGTCCCACTTTTTCAACCCTTCCCAACATCCATTAGCACTAGCCTTCCTTGCAGAGGTATTAACTGCTTCTGATTTGTTTTGAAAATCAATGAAAGGGCAGCATGATAAGTAGCAGACAGATTCTGCCTGTTCCCCCCTCTGTTGAGAGAGGGATTTTCAGTACACACATAGATGACTTCCCTGGCCCCTCTCTCAAAGAATCTATCTTCTCTGTCTAATATCTGTACATCCTAATCTTTGAACGATATAAAAAGTGGCCTACAGAGGTATCACCTATATCCCAGTCTTGCATCTTTGAATGAGTGCCCTTTGCCCTTCAAGTGAAAGTACACCACTGTGTCTGGCCCTGAGCTATTGTCTCTCTTGTGCTGGGCAATTCTCCTGTTTAGTGGCTGTTTAGCTTCTCCAATGTAGAACTCTTCACACTCCTCACCGCATTGGACCACATATACTATATTTCTCCTCTTGTGTTTTGGTGTTGGGCATTTTGTGTGGATGACTCTCTGCCTTCGTGTGTTGTGGGTTCAATATAGCTAGGTATATGGTGTTTGCCTAAACATTGTTTTAAGCTTTTCAGACACTCCAGCCATGTATGAAATGGCCGGGTGTTTCCATTGATTCTGGACCTCATGCTAATCCATTGTTCTTCTGGTTTGGGACATTGGTAAGGCCCACTTTGGCTATCTATAGACTTTAAGAACTGTCTTCATATGCCTGTCTTCCTTCTTCTTTGCTTCTGTGGGGTTGGACTAGATGGCTCTTGAGGTCTCTTTCAACACTATGATTCTATGATTCTGCTATGTGGTATAGAGTCCTGTTGACTCCTAATTTGTGTTGTAATGGATGGTGGGAGTCGAACAGTAGGTAACAATCAGTATTTGTGCATTATTCATAGACTTCCTTCTTCTTGGCTTCTATGGAGGTGGGAATGTGCTCTGCTATGTGGTTTAGAGTCCTGTTGCCTCCTAATTTGTGTTGTAATGGATGGTGGAACAATCAGTGTGTGGGGTTACCTGTAGACTTCTATTCCCAGGCTACAGTCAGGTCCTATGATAACTGCATAATCCAGTAAAGCCAGCCTGTCATCTTGGGTGTCTTCCCTAGTGAACTTGAACTTAAATGAAGATGTGAAAAATATTTGAAAAAAACATGTGCTCTAAGCCAGGCATGCCCAAACTTCAGCCCTCCTGATGTTCTGGACCACAACTCCCACAGTCCTTTGCCATTGGAAATACAGGCTTGGGATTCTGGGAGTTGTGATCCAAAACATCAGGAGGGACAAAGTTTGGGCATGCCTGCTCTAAGTGATTTTTCAAGTCTTGCCATCTGAGATGTCTCACCAAGATACTATCTTGCTCCAGTAAGATTGTTCAACTTCCTGTGAAAACAAGACCCTGGTCTTATTTTTTCTGTTTGTTTGTTTTTCTGTTTGTTTGTTTGTTTGTTTGTTTGTTTGTTTACACAACAGCCATAAATTCTGCATACGTTAATGTCATTGCCCGTGAATCTTTTTCAGGAAAAATGCCCTTTGTGATTATGCATGGATTGCTGTTTCTTCCGGTGGCAGCGGTGGGGGTGGGGGTAACAATGGCCACAAACAGCCAAGAAATACCGCAATGTTTCTTAGAAAGAGAGAATTATTTTGCCCAGAGAATGCCATTTTAAGGAGAAAACAAGGAATTCTCCCTTGAGTACTGAGACAGCTTTGGTCATAACAGTAGCTGACCTACATCAGAGATTGGATAGCGAGGAAAATGTGGCTTTGTCATTTTTTTTCTTGACCTCAAGTGGCTCTTAACAGTCATAACCACATTATTTTTGTGGATCACATAACGTGTGGGCCATCCAATGCTTCTGGAAAATTCCAGTCTTTGTACTGATTCTAGTATTTCCTGCTAGTCCATGCCCAGAGGCTGATGCTGGGATTTATCTCAACTTATTTACATTTATGATATAGGTAGCATAGTTTATTCAATATCTTGGAATAACTTGGAAAATAATAAAAATGAGATACAATATCCTCTTTGTCAAGGCACTTTAAAAATCAAATGTTTTCTTAAACTGGCTGTTTGGCCATGTTCTGGAATTTTTTCTTCCTGACGTTTCACCAGACTCTGTAGCTGGCATTGGCATCTGTGCTCGAGCACAGAGAGAACTAGTTCCCTGAGCAACTTGCCCTCTGATGATACTGGCCACAAAGTCTGGCGAAATGTCAGGAAGAAAAACTTCCAGAACATGGCCAAACAGCCCAAAAAAACTCACAAAAGCTATCAGATCCCAGCCGTGAAATCCTTTGAGATTACGTTTTCTTAAACATTCAAGTTTTAAATACCCATTTAAGCAGATTATGGCTCTAAGCTTGGTGGATCTCCAAAGGTAGGGAGATTAAAAACAGAACAACTTTTGGGGGAAAATATTTAATAGCTGAGAATGATAACCCTACTAGAACCCATGATAGATACAACTCTTTCAACCAAACAAACAGAACCCATGAATAATATTTTATATTGGTTAGAGATGGGCACGACTTAGCGGTAATAGAACTGTATCAACCAAACAAACAGTACATTTACCCCTTTATGAATTATTATTTTATATTGGTATTTTTAGTATTGGAGAGAAAAGTAGAATGGTGAAATGGGTATAATTATTGTATAATAGACATATAAAGCTGGAAGGTCCTTGAGTTCAATTTCCTGTTGGCTCAGAGACTGAGCTGAGAGGCAGTAGTAATATGAGAAGAATATTAAGCCCAATAAATTGCAGGGCTAATAGGCACAACCAAGATGTAGAGAGTAACATTTATTTATTTATTTATTTATTTATTTATTTATTTATTTATTTATTTAGGAGCATTTTTACCCCACCTTTTGCCTTGGAAAAGGACCCAAGGCGGCTTACAGTAATGAGGGATAATATACAGTCCCGTACAATTGAGAAAATGTCCCCCAGTAGAGACCTTTGGGTAGTGGGTGGCATAAAATTGTACAAATAAATAAATAAATAAATAAATAATAAATAAATAAATAAATAAATAAATAAATAAATAAATAAATAAATAAAGTATTGAAAACAAGAAATTGAGGGACCTCTTACATCATTAACAGACTATATTCCCATGATTCTTGTGAAGACCATCAGTAATCACTCTTTACTAAATGCACACTCATGCACCTTTTTCTACCCATCCATCAAACAGAGTTTATCTTCTTACAGTGGAGATCCTGGGCTATTCTATTTGCAGCTCAAGGCAAAGAATATCCTATTAAGAAGCAAGAGGCTATGCCAATTCCTTTGTCAGTGACTGGCAGGTACAAGAAAGCTGCTCAAATTCAAGATCAACACTGGGAATGTGATCCAATAATTCTTGGAATATAATAGCAGCTATTGACTCAAGGGATCAATGTGAGTACGTCACTATCTCATGACATTAGTCTTCCATGAGCCGTACGGGAATAATGAAGGCTAGTGATTTTCCCATATGGTAGTAGTATTATTAACATTATTATGAACATCATGCAGTTCCAGCTAGCAAGATGAACAATGAGATGATAGTTCTTTACCTATGTACTTTGAGGACAGGAAATTGCCTTGCTCTGAAAAAAACTTAATTGGTTCATGGGGCCTAGCATTGTCTACTTTGACAGGAAGCAGATCTCCAAAGAATAAAGCAGTGGTGCTTCCTAATATTGCTCCTTAAAATGATTTTAACTGTATAAATTGTGTGTGCTCTACTACCACACTTTTGTTTTCCCCATCCTTACTGTACAACGTCAACAGCTCCATTTCTTTGCAAAAATGTCATTCATTTCATAAAGACTGCTATGGTTGCAAGAGCTCAGTGAACTAAGTGTTTGGCTGTGGAGTCAGAGCATGTGTGTTCTATTTTCCTGTTGGGAGAAAAGCCAGCCTGTGAAGCCTTTGACAAGCTGCCCAATCCCGAGGTGCCCCCAGAAGAAGGGAATGGAAACCGCCTCTGAATGCTCTTTACCTAGAAAATCCTAGAAAGGGATTGCCAGAATTGACTTGACAACATGCAATTATTATGTGGTTGACTATCCATGACCTAAGCTTCGGAATCAAGCTTGCAGTAATAAGGACAGGGAAGATTCCATTCATATGAATGGGATATTTTATTATTAGCTTAATTGCCAAGCGGTTGAAACTGCCACGTGGTTAAAACTGGAGGTTTCATCTTCTCTCCTCCAAACTATGCATTTACTTTTTTGGTAAATGGGAGAATCGAACCTCCTGTCTTCTTGGAGAAGAAAAACTATTGAATGAGAGACCAAGAGAAAATATTCTCATTCAATAATCACAAGACAGCACAACAACTTATATTAGTTAACACAATTGAAGATGAAAAGCTGCTGCAGAAGTAAGTACTTGTAAGCATGGTGACAGTGGAAGTGAGAATAAAGATGAACAATGCACTTTCTTACTTCCTGCAATGTTTATTAAGACATGGAAAGTGATTTTGGGTCAATATACCTTGGAAAACAGCATTTAGCTGGCTAGTTGATTTTTAACTTTTGAGCATATTTGGAGTGGAACCACACTCCCTCACTCCTTAGACCACTATATAATGGTTGGTATTGAAGGCTACATGAGCCAACTTCTCTCTGATGCCATTCCTTCCCAGGGACCATCCACTCTGTGCCTTAGCCTTATGCTAAGTTTCTAATTTTTCCAGTCTTTCATTCTTTCTTTTTCATTTCTCCAAAGTTAGGCTTTTGAAAAATTGCATGAAAATACATATGCATTTTACTTCATCTTTCTTCTCATATGCACATTTTCTATCAATTGTTGCAGGAACACTAACTTAATTCAGTTTTAATTAATATAGTGCTTTTTTGTGGTTGCCTTTTCTAATATGCATATTTTTATATCCCAAGAAAGTGCAGAGAATAGCACTTTCACAGGCTCCCAAGATCTGGAAGTCACAAACTCCCAAGATCTGGAAGTTGAGTCATGGGAACTGGACTTCTTTTTCCTGAGAGATTGAAATGCTCATCCAAAAAGCTTTGTCAGTCTGAAGAAAGCTAGTTGTGAGTCCTCCATTATATAGTTCACTTTGACCTCTTGTCACCCTGGTCATAAGATGAATAATGGCATAAACAGACTTGTTAGGTAGACAACAGTACCAAAAGCCTTAAGGTGAACGATGGCCTAAAGGTGCTGAAACCCATAAATTATGGGTTATTAGCTATGGTGAAGATGTGAAGTATTCTTGATTTGTCTGGGTATTGGTGAAATCACAGCCTGATAAGTGGCAGATAGACTGTGCCTGAGGCCCCTTCCCACCTGTTTGAGAGAGGAGTTTCCAATGCTCCCATGAAGTCTTCCCTGACCCCTCTCTCAAACCACCTATCTTCTCTGTCTAATATATGTACACCCACATCTTTGAATGAGTGTCCTTCAAATGGAGGTGTACTGCTGATTCTGTTCCTGAGCTGTTACCCCTCCTATATTGGGCCATCCTTCTGTTTAATGGTGTTTAGTTTCTCTAATGAAGAGGTCTGCACTGCATTGGACCGCATATAGTTATACTATATTGCTCTTATTTTTGTTTTGGTATTGGGTCCTTTGGATGTACAAGTCTCTGCCTTAGTATGTTTGTGGTTTGAAATAAACAGGGAATGTGGTGTTTACCAAAAATCCTTTTAAGCTTCTCAAACACTCCAGCCATGTAGGGAATGACCAGGTTCTTCCATTGGATCTGGGTCTCAGGCTGATCCCTTGTTCTTCTGGGATGGCCCACTGCTTTGTTGAAGGCCCACTTTGGATATCCACAGGCCTTAAGTGCTGTCTTGAGGTGCCTGTCTCCCAAACTCCCAAGATGTACAGTTACTGAATACATTCACTACTTTCCAATCTACCTATCAATTTGGGAAGAGCAAATCTGATTAAGTTTCTAATCAAAATATGACAGAACCAATTGCACTGAACAGTGCTGGGAGGGGTCACTTTGCCCTGTCGCGTGGCTAGTGTCCGGTTTATGCAGCCTGCAGGGCTCTCCAGCAGGGGCCAGAATCTTTATAAGGCCTCTGCATGTGGCGAGAAGCCTCTTTTCTTCCCATTCTCCCTCCCAATTAATAGAATGAGATTAGCTGGTTGCATAAGGGCCAGATGAGAATTTTTGTTCTGGCACTCAGGTTGGACTAGAGTGGCAGTGTGTTTTTGCTCATCTCATTCTCTGTAGATGAAGTGAGGTCTTTAACCAGTCACAATTAGGTGGGTAGTGCAAGTGGTATATTTAAGTCAGATAATCTTTTTTGAATAATATACCTTTATGGAGCTGGCAGCCTTAAATATGAATAAGGAAATGG
This sequence comes from Phrynocephalus forsythii, assembly GCA_029282475.1. Lineage (NCBI taxonomy): Eukaryota > Metazoa > Chordata > Lepidosauria > Squamata > Agamidae > Phrynocephalus > Phrynocephalus forsythii. Next base: position 99,411,436 of record JAPFRF010000005.1, read on the forward strand.
ATTAGGAAGTTAAGAACATTAGGTGTTAGGAATAGAGATGGTCACAAAATGCCAAATGGCATTTCATTTCATTTTTCATTTTTTCCCCATCCCCCCCGAAAAAAATCATTTTGTATTTTGTATTTTTTTACACGTTTTTTTTTCTCCCACTGACCAGCTGGCATGCGAGAAGCCCCAGGGATGCTGGTTGGTGTTTTGTTTTGTTTTTGTTTTTGTTTTCTCCCACTGACCAGCTGGTGCATGGGAGGCCTCAGGGAAGTTAGTCAGCAGTGTTTTTTTTTTTCATGGGGATTTTTTTTTGCTGCCCCAAGCACCGATCAGCTGGCGTGCAGGACATGGGACAGTAAAAGAAAAACCTTTACAATTCTGTTTTCCCCCACCTGTTCAGGCACGTGGGGCAGTGGGGGGGGGGAGAGAACCGTGGGCTTTTCCCCATAGGAATGTATTGCTTCAATGCATTCCTTTGGGAAAACAAAAAATGAAATAGAACAGAACAAAACAAAGATTTTCATTTTGTTTCGTTTCATTTTTCTTTGATGGGTCATTTTGTTTTTTGTTTTGTTAGGGAATGAAATGAAAAATAAAAAACAAAATGAAAAATAATTTGTTTCATGTGCATGGTGCTGAATAAGTGGGCAGCGCTCTTCTAATAATAGAAGGAATCATTAACTGATCTTCTTGCAATACATTCATGTCCCCTTGTTTAAGGGATATTTAACAGTTGAGTAGAGAGAATTTCATATCAATAAATTGTGGCCTAATTTGAGTCCCACACACATGTCTTATCTCTTTATTTCCAGGATGGGTGGGCAATGACACACATGTGTAGAATTTCTCAGTGCAGAGAGAGATTAAGGAAACCCTAGCATTTGGGGGAGTTGCCTAGATGCCCTAAGCACATCCGATCTTGCCTGATTTTGGAAGCTGAGCCGGGTTGGCCCTGGTTAGTACTTGGATAGGAGACAACTAGGGAATACCAGGTACTGTAGGCACCTGGAGTAGGAACTGGCAAGCCATTCCAGTATTCCTGCCAAGAAAACTCCATGGACATGGAGTCATGAAGAGTCGGTCACAACTAATGGCACAACACACACAACACAGTGTGTGGGGGTGAGGTTACATGCACGTGCACACACACACACACACACACACACACACACACACACACACACACACACACACACACACACACACACACATCAAAATTATTGTGGCACCTTTAAGACTGAGATATTTCTTTTAGTTTGAGCTTTTATGAGGCATACGATGAATCTGTAAAAGAAGATCATAATTCTCAAAAAATCACACTTTAATACATTTGTTGCTCTTAATGCTGCAGTAGTATTATCATCACTATTGTTGTTGTCATCATCTTAGGACTGCAGAGCTAGGCCTCCTTCAGTACCCATGAAGGAGGCACACTGGGGAATTGAACTCCCAACCTCTGGCTCCATATTCAGAAACCTAAACCACAGAGCCACCCAGCAGTTACTTTGGTATTAGTTTTGCTCTTGTTTTCACTGAAACAAAGTAAAGCAACTACCTCTCAGAAAACAACTACTGTATGTGCTTGCAAGAAACGGATCTTGCATGAAACATAGCTTTTGCTATGAAAGAATGGCTGATTGTCACATGGAGGTAGACATCTCCTGGACATGTTTACACTCTTCTCTGAAGACCAGTTTGGGGATGCTTCTCTTGGATACCCATACCTCAAACAATCACAAATATTAGGGAATGATTATTTCACTACTAAAACAGATCCTTCCAAACTGCCTGAACATTTAGACTTGTAAACAAAGATAATGTTTCTTCCCCATTCACAGAGAGACAGTTAATTTGGAAGGTACAAGAGGTGAGAAACATATGTGCTTTGAGGATCAGATCTCTTCTGCTCTTAAGGAATTCCAGCTTCTAACTATGTATTCAAGTCACAGTGGCAAATGTAAATGATATCAGGATAGGAAGCCAAATTACACGCTGCTGCTACCAGGTGGGTTGTGACTATGGAAGCATACACCTTAACATCTTTCTAAGGGTTGTCCTCTTGGTGAACCTTAGAAAATAAGAAGCCTGGACAAGAGTGTCATGTATTCAACAATATGTTGGCCACAGCAGTTTTCATTCAATTTAATCTTCCAACATTGATTCAAATAAGCTTTTCTACTTGAGCCTTATGATCTTTCCAGAACCTTCCCCTTGCTAATAGAGTAAGACCCAGAATACTTCTTATGCATCAGTTGAACTGTTCTCAACAGAGTCTTTAACACCTGCATTGTCTAGCAAGAAAGATGCCTCATAGCATAGATCTTTAAACTCTTCTGAGTCAAATGCCTCATCACTGGATGAGCAGTAGTTTATTTCTGTTTTTAATGTTTATATTGAAGATGGAGTCAATGTATGCCATCTGAAACAGATATATAAATCTTGAATGGCAGCCACTTTGGAAGGGAGGGGCAGGGAAGTAAGGTGGGGCAGCGGTTGTGGTTCTTTTTTGTGTTTACTTTCCTAGCCTGAACCACTTTTACAAGTTATCCTGTCTGTCACCTTATTCCTAAGCTTCTCTTTCACCCTCCTAGCCCTACCCTAATCTACTGGCACAATTGCACTGAAATAAAGATCTGGGGATATGCATATTTAGCCCAATCCAGCCTGTTCCAATAGAGCCATTTAGTCAAACTCTAACTTTTCCCATCTCTGAATACCTCCACAATCTAGGAGAGAATATAGTTCACCTGTAATTAAAAACTACAACAACATGGTGCTGCTGGATGCATTTTCTAGTCCTTGTAGGCAGAAGAAACAAAATGGATGCATGCAGAATGCTGTGGAAAACACTGGCCAATGAGTATGAGTGGCTGCAGGTGCAGATGTACTACTAATACAGTCACCCCCACAGATTGCGGGGGTTAGGGACCCACCCCACCCACGATGCATGAAAATCTGTGATATGCGAAAGCGGGTGGGGGGCGATTGCGCACCTGTCCGAGGCTTCTCGGAGGAGCACAGGGGGCGGCACAGAGTGGCCTGATCGCCCCCTGCTGCCCCCCCACTTGGCTCTGAGGCTTCTCAGAAAGCGCGAGGGGTGGCACGGAGGAACCCGATCGCCCCCCAAGCAGCTCCGAGGCTTCTTGGAGGAGTGCAGGGGGCGGCGTGGAGTGACCCGATCTCCCCCTGTCACCCCCCATGCAGCTCTGGGTGCAGGTACTGCGATCCCGTGATGTAGTGGGACCACAGTACCTGAACCGCAAAATGGCGGGGTGTGACTCTACTACTGCTGCTGCTGCTGCTGCTGCTGCTGCTGCTGCTGCTGCTGCTGCTATTATTATTATGGATGCTTAATGGAAAGAATCAGTGCCTTTACCAATATAGGGTTAACACTGACAGCTTCCCCTCAGTGCGCCTGATCCATACTTCTTTAATTAAGTTCCTCCCGCAGCCCCTTTGGAGCTCAATAACTCTGTTTCCTGTATCCCAAACCACTCCAAAGTGGGAGTGCTTCAAGGGGAAAGCTTGAGGAAGCTCCACTGTAATTTCCATGCTACTAGCTGCCCGGTATCATTATTTTCAAGCACATAACATTGCAATTCTAAATGTTTTTTTCTGGGGCACCCCCTTTGAAGTTGAATAACTTGGCCCCCTGAACCCCAATTTTGGACGTCTTAAAGGGAAGAGTCCAAGAAAGGTACCCACCAGATTTGGTGCCTCTAGGACCCGGGGGCCATTTTATAGAGTAATGAATCAGTTAGTTACTGGTTCATTTCATACAATTCCTTTAAATAAAATTTCTTTCTAACAAAATAAAATGTATCACAGGGAATGAAATGAAATGAAACAAATCTCATTTTTTTTCATTTCATGCCCATCCCTAATCATTTTCCAAAGAAAAAGGCAGGGGTAAAAGTACTCAAAAATAATAAAATAAAATAAAATAAAATAAAATAAATACAAGATACACAGGGATAACACATTGTTTTCAGAATGTATTCTAGTTTGAAAACAAGATAAATTGAATAGAATAATATTCTATCTAATTTGGGTAGAAGCTGCTAGATGCACTAGTCCAGGGGTGTCCAAACTTTTTAAAAGGAGGGATAGATTTGGTCAGGTGAAAATGTATGAGGGCTGACCATTCAGCCACATTTGGCCACTGGGCTGGACTTTGGACAAGCCTCAAGGACATGCAAGGAGGTGGGAAGGATGCTGCAGCAATACAGCTGGGGGCAGATAGACTGGGCAGGTGGCTGGGGGGATGGACGGAGGCCAGATGGGCAGGCAAACAGTAAAACTGCAAGGTGATATCTCCACCCAGTATGCAGGCATGTCCAAACATTGGCCCTCCTGATGTTTTGGACCACAACTCCCAGAATTCTAAGCTAAGATTGCCAATGACAAAGGACTGTGGGAACTGTAGTCCAAAACATCTGGAGGTCCGACGTTTGGACATGCTGGCTTGGAGAAGAGATTGTGGGTCACTTGAAATTTGAAAATGGGTCACATTTGGCCCCCGGGCCTGACTTTGGACATGCCTGCACTAGACTATTACAAAACCTGCCCCAAATTGTATGTGCATGTAGACATCTGGAAGATAGGAAAGAGCTTAAGGGCTTGGCTTAGAACTCAATATGTATGCCTAATGAGGTCACTCCAGGTGGAGTATTATTTTCAGGCAAAAGAGTATCATAAGAACCGGGTGCTCTTTCACGGAGTTTAGGAACTGCTAGAATAAACGCATCACTGATTGTCATTTGATGAAGTGCAACCATGTTAAGTGTGCTAAGGTATAAATGTACAGCTCTTAACAAGGCTTCAGTAAGGAACCCCTACCTATGGTATGTATGCAGGCACAGAGAGTTCTAAGGGATCCCTTGCAGAGAAAAATAAGCAAGGGAGAAGAAATAGCAGTTAAAGCAACATGTGGCATCTAGCTCTGCTGCTTTACCTCAAATGAACCTCTATTAAATTTACTTAAAGACTGTAGTTTCCGAACACCCCTGCTTTCATACTATGGCTGTGCTTACCAAGTGTTCTGTTAACAGGGTTTAAAACATTCAAAATATGAAATTACAGTACACTCTTGCACATGTCTATTCAGCAGTAAGTGCTACTGAATCTGAAGAGACTTACTCCTAGATAAGTGAGTAGAAGGGATACCCAGTGGGGTGTGACAGATTGGATGCCTGGGTTTAAACCCCTGTTCAGCCATGGAAGCTCGCTGGGAACTGGTTAAATCATTCCTTAAATGCCGCACTTACATTGAAAGTCCTATTAAGGTTGCTATAAGTCGGTTTCAACATGGCACAGAGAAACACAAAATTGCAGCTGTACAGCACCAGTCTGCTATTTATCCATTCTTGTTTGCCTCGTGTAATAGGAAAACCTCCATGCTTGTGGCAGGCCTGGAGTTTGGGCATGTGTTCCAGCTGTGATAAATGCTTTGCTAAACATCAGAAAATTTTGCACAGGGACAGAGCTCCATCTTACAAAATATGTGTCTGTCTCCCTCTTTTGGATTTCCCCCTGTGTCTCTGAGGAGATTCTCTCTCTCCCTTGGGGGTTCCTGCACCATCTCCACATGACAGCTTTCTTCTTCCTTTTTATGCATCCTGCTGGGTTTCTACCTGCCCCTCTTGCAGCAAGGCAGCTTTTATATCCATCATGAAGCAGAGAAAACTTATTGCCACCCCACAATGCCCACATCAGACATGATGACCATAGCGTTAGCCTGTGCCCTGGTTTCCCGGGAAGAGGTAGGTTTAAAAATAGTGACACTCTTTAAAATCTCTTTAGTTAGCTGGATGGGTTCAGGCAGCATCTGAGTGAAGTCCATGGTTAGACAGTGTCAGGACCCCTACAGGGGCATCCACGACCTTACTCCCACTCACATGACTTCATTGCCTTAGTTGCTTTGCCAACCAGCCATGGTGGAAGGTCCATACCAAAAACAGTCCTTTGCCACACACAAAACAGGGGTGGATGGTGAGAAAGATGGTGGAAAACAAGCATATCATCTCAAACTTGAAAGCTGAGACCCTCCGTTAAATTTGGCAGCACCAGTGCCTTTCACTGTATTAATGGTGCAAACAAACATCATGACCTCATCCAAAATAACATAATGATGTTTTGTTTTGTTTACCAGTGACCTTGTATTCGCTGCCATATAAAACAAGGAATTATCAATAACATTTACAACCAGATTTTTTCCCCAGCCTCATTAGGGGCAATGAGATTGCCTTTATTCTTGTTCTGTCTCATTTAATCTATTCCTTTCTATTAATGCATGTAGCAATTCAGTACCTTATATTAGTCAAAGGCCTTGGAGGTTAACTGATTTTTTTCCTTTTCAGGATTATTCTTTTTCACAAATGTGGGATGATACTTCCTTCTGCAGAGAGGGGAAAACCTATTTTACAGTAGACATTAGTCTATACCATTTAGATGATATTCCAGCTTCAAATAACTACCCTCAGAAGACCCAAATATAAAATGAGCCAGTTAACTTTCACAAGCTTCACAGCATGTTTGATTCACATGTTTTATAGTGTAAAACATTACATCATTCTGGTAATGGAACATATAATCAGAAACCCAGATGCAGTCTTTCTCTGGGGTTTTGGTAAGACTTCCCCCCCCTTTAAATGTGAAAAATTTGCAAATGATTAGGTCATTGCTTAGTGCATTCTGTGCGAAAGGAGAGTTTGCATTTTGTGATCAGTACGCACACTTTGTAGGCTGAAATTTGGATGTCTAATAATGATCATTTGAATTTGAACCCTTTTTAGAAGTACTAAGTAGAGATGGGCACAAAATGAACTTTTAATTAATTTTGTTATTTGTTATTCATTTCATTACCTAACAAAATGACTAATGAAGGGACCCATCAAAGAAAAACCAAATAAAACAAAACAGAAATTTCTGTTTCGTTCACTTCATTTTTCATTACCCCCTCCTAGTCCCACTCCTACCTTGTCCACTGCTGGAACTCCAGGAGAGGTGCTGGCCCCAAGCCAGCACCTCAAAAAGCCCCCAGCCAGCAACTTTTAAAACCCCCAAAATATATAAAGAAATAAAATAAAATAAAATAAAAATAAAAAAGAAGTGCCGACCCAGCCCCAGGAGCTGCACAGTCAGTGCTTTAAAAACAAACAAAAATATTTATATAAAAAAGGAGCAGCTTGAAGAAAAAAAAATGAGGTGCTGGCTCCATGCCAGTGCCTCAAAAAGCCCCTGCCGCAGGGGCCAGGATCGCCTGCTGCCGCCGCCGCCACCACCTGGTAAGTCGACCCGAACTGGTTTGGCTCATTTTGGATTTGTACAAATTTTTAAAAAATATTTCTACGAACTCAAACCAAACCGGACCAAGGGTGGGCCCAAAACAGACAAACCCAAACCATGTGTTTTCTGTTTTGTGCCCACCTCTAGTACTAAGCACAGAGTAGTGTATACTGTTCCTCTAGAGGAGATGACACCATAGCAGCTCCCCATGCTTTGAAAATTGTTCTGAAGTATTCAGTAATGTGCAAAGCACTATACACCAGAGGCAAGAAAGAGAAATGCCCATCAGGCAAAGGAAAGTCTGTCTACATAATATTTCGTTCATCCCCATGACACAGAACTATATATTAGAATGCTAGAATGCTGATAGGCAATATATCAAAAGAGCTGGGTCAGACACTTCCTGGTGGTCATACAGACCAGAGATATATGATTCCTGCAGGAATCCCAGAGAAATCATTCACCAGCATTCTATATTTAATTAGGTCAGTATCTAAGATGAGATATGTTTCATTTCTTTACATGTGCACTTAACTGCATGATGAACAACACCACAGCGATTAAAGATGTGCAGAGCAGACAATGCACATAGGATGACGTGCTAAGTATGATCAACTATACATATCCCAATCTCAACAGCATATTACTGGAAGGAACAACTGTTGGTGTTTGATATTGCACTTTAAAATGCCTGCCTACTATGCAGAATTATCTGGATGGTGTAACATCTGTTGAAAATAAAAAATAATATAACAAGACAATGATTTAAAACAGTGCAGAGTACTGCCAACCTAGCAGTTTGAAAGCATGTAAATGCAAATAGGTACTGCCATAAACAGCAGGAAGGTAAACAGTGTTCTGTGCAGCCATGCCAGCCACATGGCCATGGACTTGCACAACACTGGCTCCTTTGGCTTGAAAACAGAGATGGGCACCACCCCAAGAGTTGGACATGACTAACACACAAGTGCAGGTGGGGATCTTTATCTTTACCTTTACCTAGAGTACTTTTTAGACCATAGGTAAATATGGGTTGCAAGATTCTTTTGTGGTCACCTCTAATCAATGTTATAAAGGAATGTAATCATAACACCATAGAACTGTAGTGTTGGAAAGGACCCCAAAAGCAATCTCATACAATTTGGGGAGCAGGGTACCATTAATGGTCTGCTCCCATACGCTATTTGATCTTATTGCTTTCCAAGATGCCATGCATGGGATACCAGCTGACCTAGTTGGTGCTCCTATTGAGCCCCCACTGTCCAAAGCCCTCCCTGTAAAAAGAAACCTACCTTGGAGGAGGGGGGTGCACGAGCCCCCACCCTCTTCACACCCTGGCCTATCAAAAAGGCAGGGATCCCAAGGGAGGCAGGGATCCCAAGGGAGAAGGAAGGAGGGAGCAGTAAATTCAAGCTCCATTTGAATTTATCGCTTCCTCCTTCCTTCTCTTGCTGGGGCAGGAGGACATTTTTAAAAGCCTCTGGCTGACTATGAAGGGTGGACAGCTAGAGGCTTTTTAAAATGTCCTACAGCAACAGCGAGCTGTAGGACGTTTTTAAAAGGCTCCAGATCACCACCCTTGTGATGCTCTGGAGCCTTTTTTTCAGAATCTAAGGGGATTCCCTTGGATTCTGACACAGCAAAAGGGGTCAGCCAGAGAGCTGGTGACAGGACATTTAGAAAAGTCTGTAGTCCACTGACTAGAGCCTTTTTAAAATGTCCTGTCACCAGCACTCTGGCTGGGGCAAGAGCACTAGTGGTGGGACATTTTAAAAAGCTTCCAGCCCACCACTGGGGGGGGGCTGGAGGCTTCTTTGAGTCCCCCACTGCAACAGGGAGAGTGTGGTTGCAGCGGGAGATTCAAAAATCCTGGTGGGGGGGTTGGAGGCTTTTTAAAATCCCCTGCCACACTAACGCTTTCGCTGTTGCTGCAGGGGATTCAAAAAAGCCTCTAGCCCACTACCCCTCTTTTAATCTTCAGAACCCAGCTCTGAAGATCAAGAAAGTGGTGGTGGGCTGGAGGCTTTTGAATCCCCCGCCAAACCAGTGATCTTGGTGTTGCCGTGGGGGATTCATTTTTTGTTTCTCATTTCATTTTGTAATGATTTTTTTAAAGTAATATTATTCACAAAATAAAACAACAAAACGGAATGAGAAACGAAACAAAATGAAATGATTTTTTTTCATTTTGTGCCCATCCCTAGTCATTTGGCAATAGGATGAAATGGAAGCTAATTTTATTTCTGTAAAGGCCACCTCGAGCTCTTACCTTTCGAAGGTAAAGCTAGCCAGAAGAACACATTTCGACAGCCATATTGATGAAGCCTGAAATCAGGAAGCTCAGCTATTTTGAAATGTGCACAACCTATCCGGAACTGGTCACAGTGAGAGGCCTCACACTACCATCTCAAGCGACCAAAGTTGCTATTTAACACTGCTGTCTGTCCTCACCTCTTTTTATTCTTCCATAAATGAATGGCATGAAATACTTTTTCAAGGTGCTAAATATCTTGTTTCCTCCGGGGCACTTGGGGCGGGGGGATTTAAAAAAGCAGAACGAAGTTTAAGAGTATGAAGGAGAGGAAGGAATCTCATGGTTGACTTTTCCACAATTATTACAGGCTGTCAAGAATTTTCCAGCTGCCATGAAAGTTCTCTTCTCCAGCGGGGGAAGAAAGATAACAAGCACTTTTTACTCATAATAGCTTGTTGAACTTGCAGAAAATATTGTGGGTGCCATTCCCTTTTCTGAAGTTTGCAAGTAGGAAGAAGCACACTGATTGCTCACAAGGGTTCAAACAGTTGGCTTTCAAAAGTTTGTGCATTTGTTATTTTACATTTGTATTGCATTTGGGCAAACAGGCAATTAAAAGCAAAAACAGAAAAAGCTTTAGCACAGGGCTGTTCAACTTTGAACAGTCCAAGATCTACTTTTTCCAGCCCAAAGTGCCTGAGGGCTACTACACTAAACCCTCTACTTACGAATTTTATCCGTTCCGAGCACATGCTCACAAGCAAAAGCTTTTCTAACTAGAGCAGCGGTTTCCCATAGGAATGCATTGAAAACCAAATAATCTGTTCTGGAGGGAACAGAGTTCAATGCACCATGGCCCTTGAACTGCCCCGCTCGGCTGAGACAGTGGTCTGGCTGACCCAGAACTTTGCTGGGACAGTGGTGGTCCTTGGGATGGGGGAGGGAGGGGTGGAGAACTTATCCCCTCACTTTTTAAATTGATGGCTGGCGGGCTACTTTTGAACCCTTCACAGGCTACTAGTAGCCCGTGGTCTACCTGTTGGGCAGGCCTGCTTTAGCAAATACTCACATTCTGCTTGATTGTAATTTAAAAACCTAAACAGAATCTATCTCTTATAAATCAATGTAGGGCATGATGAATTAATTCAGATTAAATATCCTACAATTATAATGCTTTGCTTAAGTGTTCTTAGAGTCTTTGAAAGTGAGGAGGATAAAAAGAAACTAGATCTGCACCTAGCAGGACCCATCTTCTGTGAGGCCCTGGATGTCCCTACTAGAGATGGGAACAGAATGAACATTTTTTTGTTTCCGTTACCGTTTGTCGGTTCTGTTACGTAACAAAACGACAAACGAAAATCATGATGAAAATGCAACAAAATGAACAGAACCACGAAAATTGTGGTCATTACATTTTGTTTCCGTTAATGGCGAAACGCAATGAAATGAGCTGTTTTAAATGTTAAAAAACGCCGTGGATATCCATAAAAACGCAGCGATAATTATTTATATTGTCTGATAATACCTACCAGGGGGAGGTTGGGGTCCTTAAAACATTTGCTTTTGTCTTCTCCCATCACGATGCATTTTTCTTTTCCTTTTAAAATGGATGTCACCACCAGCCACAAAATGGAGGCAAGCCATGTGATGGGATCATGTTCAACCAATAGCATGCCCAGGTTGCAGACTGGGTGGGCAGGTCTGGCAGCCACAGATGGCATAAAAAGCTCTGGCAGCCCCCGTCCTCCTTGCAGTCTCTGGTGGGAGTTAGGGTGGGATTGCTGTCTCTGCGATTCTAGCTTCAGTCCTGCAGCCTCCCTGTGTGCGTGCGTGCTGCGTACCTCTCGGTGAGTACCCTCCCCTGCCCCACAGTGCAGTCACTCTGCGGCTGCCTTGCACCCTGGGCAACGCCCGCCACTGCGTTTGCAGCCTCCCTGCATACCTAGTCTATACTGTGTCTCTGCCAGCATCCATTTTTTTTTAGTGTTTTCCCTCTGCTCTGGGGTGTTGGAGGATGCCTGCGCACGGAAATGCTTTAAAAATCATGCAAAAAGTGGGTAGAAACGACAAACAAAAAAATGAAAAATGGTAACGAAATTTTTCAAAAAATTCCCGACAAACAGAAACGAACCGAAACAGACCTCTCAATGACAAACGAAAAACCAAAACACCATTTTTCTGTTTCGTGCCCATCTCTAGTCCCTAGTAAGAATTGACGTTTATTTCAGCAGCCCCAGAAAGCAACACTGATTTACTCCATGTTTGAAATCTGAGATACGGATGTAAAAAATGAAGAACCTATTTTGGTAGGGGTGGGGGTGGGGGCATAAAATTTACTCAGTTCTTTAAAGAAAGTTTCTTCCTTGTTCTTTCCTAATATACAGATTTCATTAGAAATAAAGAACAGTAAAGTTGTCTCAGATATACCGGTAACTAGTTGTTATTTATCCTGAAATAGATAGCGTTCAAAATATTAAATATGGGTGGGTCAAAACCAGACAGGGGGAAAAGCACATTTCTAGAGCAGCATCTTTTTCTCCACACGCCCACCAGTTATTTTGGAGACTTTCCATGTGGAAGCTGATCTGTGGAAAGGAGGAATGAAGAGAGAGGCAAAGTGAGCAAAACAGATGCCTTGTAAAGCTGCCACGATCAGAGGAAACAGTAGTGGTGTGAATACTGTAAACATGTAAGAAAGAAGGAAAATAATGTGCAAAGAAATTAATTAAAACACTAGTACTCTGTCATGGTGCCTGCAAGCAAAACCAAAGTGGGCTGCTTTGTTTGTTTCTGTGGAAAAGTGATGAAAGCCAGATTGAGACAGAGCTTTGACCTTTTTTAGGCTGGTATTTTAAACCAGACTGGCTTTCCACAGCAGCACGTTGCTGCAAAATTCAATAACTTATAACCCTGGTGGAAAAAATGCCATGAGCCAACAGCTATTTTCCACCATTTAAAAAAAAATCAACAAAATGCAGAAAATTGATTTGCTGCCCTGGCAAGGATAAGGAAAACTAGTAGCAGGATTCTGTGGGCCAATAATTTAGGTTTCACATATCCTGGAGTACTTTGCCTATATAATTTCAGGGGATAATGATAATAATTAAAAGCACACACATTGACCCGTTATTTCACATGAAGGAAAATGCTGAATGGCATAAGTAGAGGGATTTTGTTTGGTTCATCATGTTTACATTGGCATTTTCATGAATTAATTATACAATCATATTTTCCTCATTTCGCATCATCTCTAGACAGCATGGATAGAAATGAAACAAATCACCCACAAGTGCTAAGTAGGCAGATCAAACTGAAACATGGCATCTAGTTGTTAATAATAGCAAATAGCTACATCTGAGGATGCTGTGAAAATTGTGCGTAAGTGGATACCTCCAGTCGGTTTTTTGAAGATTGAGGAGGGGGGGTCAAGGCATGTTGATAATGTGCCTTTATGATTTGGAGGGCTTCCTTTGGACATCTCCCTTTGACTTCTTTTCATGGGCCTTCCATAGCTGGAAAAGTTCCTTTTTTGCCAACAGCTGCCCATACCTCAGTGAAGATGAGTACTGAACATGGTGGCTGCCAGTTCTTACAGTGATCACCCAGAAAAGTAACTAACTACAGCTAGCTGACAGACTAAAGGAACAACAGTCCCCCAAAAGCAATTTGGATTAGTCCTCATTTTAGAGACATTTGCCATTTTACAACCTTGAATACTCTTTCTGTGCTTGCTGTGTGTGCATATTTTGCTTTTCAGGGAAAAGGCATTCATTGCAGAAATCCTTAAACAAACAACAAACACCTTCTGATGTACCGACTAAGGGAAACAATGAATCTTGCTAGGCTGTTAAGTTCGTCATCAAGCAATTTTAGTGACCTATTGATGGCCAAAAACAAAGAGTGATTCTGCGAATATTCTTCCTATCATTGGTTTGGATCTCAGGCACTTCCAACTGTCCCCCTGCAATGCCACTGTTCTCCTGCTTGCAAGCTTGCTTGTTAGCTGTGTAGAGAGCTGCGAGAGAGCCAAGGACATGATTAGGACAGTCATCCTGAAGGCAGAATCACAATGATTATGAAGAGGTAATCAAGAGAATTTATGAGAAAGAAACAGAACCACCAGCAGAGGACCAAAGTAGCACTGTCATAAATTATGGGCAGGAGAAGCAAAAGTACTTCTGCCATGGGCCTTGCAATCCATAGGTTCAACAGGTATCCCACCCGACCCGCAATGCTTGAAAATCTGTGATATGTGGAAGCAGGTCGGGTGGGGCCCGGGGGGCATGGGGTGATGAGATAACTGCCCACCCCCCGTGAGCGGCTCCGAGGCTTCTCGGATGGGCCCGGGGGCACGGCATGGGTCGAGGTGATCGTCCCCCGCTGCCTCCCACGTGGCTCCGAGGCTTCTCAGATGGGCCTGGGGATGCGGTGTGGGGTGATGTGATTGCCCCCCACGCCCCCCGCATGGCTCCGAGGCTTTTCAGAGGGGTCTGGGGGTGGTGCGGGGCGATGCGATCACTCCCCCTGCCCCCCGCATGGCTTGGAGACTTCTCAGAGGGGCCCAGGGGTGGCACAGGGTGATGCGATTGCTCCCCGCTGCCCCCACATGGCTCCGAGGTTTCTCGGAGGGGGGCAGGGGGTGGTGCGGGGCCATGCAATCGCCCCCGCCACCCCTGCATGGCTCTGAGGCTTCTCTGAGGGGTCCGGGGGCAGCGTGGGGTGATGCCCCTGCCGCATGGCTCTGAGGCTTCTCAGAGGAATGTGGGGGAGGCATGGGGCGATGCGATCACTCCCTGCCCCCCGCACAGCTCCAAAGCATCTTGGAGGGGCCTGGGGGTGGTGCGGGATGATGCAATCACTCCCCGCTGCCCCCTTTGTGGCTCCAAGGCATCTCTGAGTGGCCCAGGGGGTGGTGCGTGGTGATGCGATCACCCCCCACACAGCTCCTAGGCTTTTTGGAGGGGTCCGGGGGCGGCATGAGGCAATGCGATTGCTCCCTGCTGCCCCCCCCGTGTGGCTCCAAGGCTTCTTGGAGGGGCCCAAGGCACAGGTACTGTGATACCATGATATAGTGGGACCGCAGTACCTGAACTGCGAAATGGCGGGGGGTGGCTGTTTATCCCAATGTCAGATAAATCTCACTGGGTGTATCTTTCTCTCTTGACACTTGAGAGAAAAAGGGAAGAAAATAAAGATCTGTTTGCATAATGAGTAACATTATATTTCATTTTTGGCAGGAGAAAATCATCACATAGTGGTTTTCACTTGTTATTTTCCTATGGTTAGGTTTTCTTGTGGTACTGTCCCACCACCCAGCAAGATTGTTCAGTTGTATAAAGCAGCTTTTGTTTCACAGAAGTTGAAAAAATGGCAAAATAGGAATCTAACCATACAAAGGTACATTCCGTAAGAGTGCAGCTCTAAAAGAATAAAAAGAAAAAGTTACCAAATGTGACTGGGAGATGATTTAGACATATATATTTGGTTATTTTTTCATGTCTTTTCATGTCCTGTATGTCCATGCAGCTTTGTAGCCAGAAGTTGTGAGTCTGATTTCATGAGTTGACAGAAAGAAGAAAAAAATAATAATCAAGAGTAATTGAAAGAAGATAGTGCTCTTTAGCTGAACAAATGTGAACAAAAGCAAACTGTATGCAGAAAGTGGTATTAAACATGCTTCAGTGAAAATCCAACATACTTATTATGTACATAAACCTGAATGTTATGAACTTAGACAAAAATGTGCATGCTTAGCTTCCTTTAACAAACACAAGATGGGAAATGGAACAACATAACAGAAACAACCACCAAATCCAAGATGAGCAACACTGCCATGCCAGAGGTAATTTAACAGATTCGACTCTCCCTCCAAGCCCAGAGAGAGACCCATTCCCTGAGATCTCCAATGCTGATGCAGAAGAGAAAGGGTGAATTCTTGTTTAATGAGGTGTGATTGTCAGGATTCAAGGCCATCCCAGCCCTCAACTAACCCAGAACCAAGAGGTTCTAGATTTTCAATTCACTCTTCCCTTGGACTTGACAGTACAGTGGACCCTCGTATAACAAATGGTTTGTATAACATAAAATCTTTACATCATAAAAATATTCCAGAGATAGGGGAAATCCGTACAGAGATAGGGGAAATCTTTATGGGGCAAATCCGTACAATATAAAAATGGTCACTATTAAGGATTACTCTGTTTTCAATGCATTCCTACGGGAAATTTGTATAAAGGAAAATTTGTTTAACCTAATTTCATTTGGAACAAATTGATTCCTTTATACAAGGTACCACTGTACTGCCAATGGGACAGAAAATTTGGACCAGCCCAACAGCTGAGATGAATTCCTTCTCTGTCATTCCTTCAGTTTTTACAGAAATGTGAGGACAAACAATCTGCCCTCCCCCGCCCAGTGAGGACATGCTCTCTAATGTCGTCTCATCCTTGGCAACCAGGCTTTGTTCTGCCCTGACTTGTTTGTGAGAGGAAGACAGAGGAGAGAAAATCTCTGGACTGGCATGTGCAAATGTTCAGAAGGGATGGCTTTGTACTTTCCACACTTTCCCTTTGTGAGGAAAAATAAAAGGTGAAGTAGTCAGGCAGCTCTTAGAGGTATCATCAACTCCTCTTCCTTCCCATATTGAAGGCCAGATAGCACCATAGATGCAAACTCTGGGCTAAGTTTGAGGAAACCAACATAGACAGGAGGCTCCTTCTTCTAATTCAACACCTTTACCAAAAGACCAGGTTGCAAGCTCTTTGCAACTCAGCAGGAGCTTTATCTAATTCAATCCCAGTGTTCAATGGTGTTCAATGGTGTAAAACAGGGTTGTATTCTAGCCCCAACTTTGTTCAATTTTTATATCAATGGCATAGTGGATAAATTATCAAAATCTGACTTTCATCCTCCTAAACTGTTCTCACGCCCTATCTCCATGTTACTTTATGCCGATGATGCAGTATTACTATCTTTAACTTGTATTGGCCTTAGAAGATTTTTGAAAGCCTTTTCTTCATACTGTAATCAGGAACAACTTGTTATTAATTATGCCAAGACCAAATTACTTGTTACCAGCAGAAGGAGGGCTAAACACAAATGGGTAATAAATAATCACTCTATAGAACAGGTGGCGTGCTATAAATATCTGGGCATAGTATTCAGCTCCACAGGCTCCTGGACATCCCATATAAAATACTCATTATCAAATGCTCAGAAAAGTACCACAGCTTTAAACAGATTCTTTTTTTCTAATGGTGGATGACATGTTCCCTCAGCAGTACAAGTCTTCAAGGGCAAGGCGATCTCACAGTTGCTGTATGGCTCCCCAGTATTTGCATTTGCATATATACATTCCTTTGAATCTGTCCAAACCAAATTTTTGAGATCAATCCTGGGTGTGCCTCCTTGCACCCCTAACACAGCCCTACGCCTGGAGACTGGATAAGTTTCCATTAGAGCACGGGTAAAAGCCCTCATGATTAATTACTGGCTCAAACTTACGCTTCTTCCTGTCAGTCTGGCTCCCCTGACCCTCCTAGACACCTTCCAGTCAGATTGGAAATCTTTTGTAGTTAAAGAAACGCAACAGATAGGTCTCTCTATTAACACCCTTATAGCGATGGGCTACATTAATGCCAAAGCGACTGTCAAGCATAGAATATGGGATATAGATCTCCAGGAACACCTGAGCCAAATGGGCACCAATAGCATAGTCACATACAATGCATTCAAGATGTCTTTTTACCTCTCTAGGTCTATGTCTACAAAATAATCTGGGCCTTCTCCTTAGCCAGACTGAATGTGCTCCCTTCCAAACTTTTGGATGGGAAATTTCAAAATATCCCTTACCCAGAGAGGCTATGTCCTTGCAATATTTATTTATTTATTTATTTGTTATATTTATATCCCACTTATCTACTAGGTACTCTAAGCGGCTTACCAAAAGGCTGCAAAACCAGCAAAATACAATAAATAATCAGACAGACAAACCTATAAACACCCTAGACACTGTTAAAACCAAATGACACCTCGACTAACGCGCAAATTGAGATGGCGGGAATAAAATAAAATAAAATAAGAGGTTTTAACTATCGCCAAAGGCCTCACGAAAAATGTAGGTTTTCAGCGCCTTTTGGAAGGCCAGCAGGGACTCTGCAGAGCGCACTTCACTGGGGAACCCCACAAGGGAGGATCCAAGGGGCCGATAACTCCCCCCCCCCATGCTGCACGTACTGTGACCGGCCCTCCTGCGAGCAGTGCCTCCGATTCCGACCTCAGAGAGCCGGTACAACAGGATACCGTGGTCAACGGTATCAAAGGCCGCTGACAGATCCAGGAGGACCAACAGGGAGAGCTTGAATCTGTCCGGCTGAGAAGGTCATCTTGCAGGGCGACTGGGGTGATGTTTTCATAACGACGCACACCAGCCACCAGCCTGGCCCCAGACTGGCAAGGATCGAGGCACTGCCGATCCTTCAAGGGTTGACTGCAAGAAGACCGCCGCCAATAATCGATCACCTTGCCCATAAAGGGACATTGGCTTTAGGAGCTGATAGTTTGTCAGATCATCCACCGCCAGGCCAGGTTTTTTCAGGATGGGCTTTACCACCGTCTCCTTCAGGCGAGAATCCAAATGGCGTCGAGGTAATCTGGACGATCCGACCCCTGGTCACCGACGAGGCCTGGTGGCCATGGCAGAAGCCCAGGAACACACCATGGTCCCTCTGGCAGCCGGAATTAGACCAGGCAGGGGGAAGGGGAACACCATGGAGGCAGGCCGGCAATGCACCCAAGAACTTGGAGACCTCAACAGCAGGGTTGAGGCCCAAGCCTGTCCAACCGAGGCGGCGGTCCAGGCCAGCAACTGGAGATGGTGGGACCACGAGAACTCCGGAGTCAAAACCAGCAGCATATGGCCTCAATCTTAGTTCGAAAAAGGCTCATGGGGAAGATAAAGAACTCAGTAGGAAAGGAGGCCTGGTCAGACCACCAAAGAGATATCCCGAACCACCCGGAAGAGCTCCGCCTGGCGGTTCGAGGCCTCAGCAATTCTCTTGGTGAAAGATGTTCTAGCCTCCCTATTGCAAATGATTTTTGCGACTAGACTGGGCATCAACAGCAGCCTTACTCAGAGATGCGGGATTTCCTCCAGCTGCGCTCTAACCTCCTCCTAGCCTGCTTCATTGCCCTAAGCTCCCCCGTGAACCATGGGGAGGGCCGGGCCAAATTGAGTCTGTGACCCATGTTCTTTTATGCTGCTCCTAATAGCCAAATTGAGTCTGTGACCCATGTTCTTTTATGCTACTCCTTTTATCAAGAACTACACAAGGAGCTTATACATTATATTATTTGCAAACATCCTGGGAGACCTACCAACTACTACTTTAATGGACCCTCATCAGATAGGTGAGGACAGATCACAAATTGTGTTGCCAGGTTTTGCTATGCTGCTATGATCAAACGTAGATGTATAACTGATAGAGGTTTGAGCTCTCCTAATTATATCTAGTGTTTTACCCATAAATTGTCATTTTTACAAGCTCTGTATTTTCCAGTAATATTTTATACTGTTTTATCATATTATTTTATACTGTTTTATCATATTATTTATATTGTTTTATCATGTTATATTTTTATTGTATTACAATTTTTTGTATTTGGTTAATAACCATAAATAAAAAATCATCATCACCATGGCTATTCTGATTTTAAATGTGGCAGCTCTAAACAATCTATTTATTCAATCGGAGTGGCCTCATTGCCAGATGGGCGGTATATACAAATCAAATAAATAAATAAATAACTATACCTTTATTATACCGAGTGGCAGCTAGAAGTGATGCTTTTTCAGCTAATATGTTACTTGCCTTCTCCCACTGCTTTTCCCACTTAGATTACCTTAAAGGATCAGATGTAACAGTCTGATTTTTTTTTTATTTCTTTTTATGCAGCCAAAGTATTCAAGCTGTCTCCATTTTCATCCTTTCATTGATGTCTTGGTGTGTACTCTATTTCCTTAGTGCTTTCTCATGTGTTACCGTCTCAGGCCAAGACCATTTTAGTTTGTTGTGTTACATCCACAACTCCAATGATTTAATTTTTTTAATATGGAAAGATTATTTATTTATTTATTTATTTATTTATTTATCTATTTATTTATTTATAAGATGTATCCTATATGCATCACCAAGCCCATCTTCCCAGCGGGAACTCTGGGCTCTAACAGCAGTAAAACACATAAAACAAACAGTTAAAACTACAAGCAATAAGGCAGCGAAGGACAAGATGGTTCCTTGCTCTTTCCACCAGTAAGTGAAGACTTCAGATACTATTTCCTTTCTTTTCATTTGCTGTGAGGGAGTAAAAAAATGGCCTTTCTGCAGATGGTTCTTGATCCTCAGCAGGCTGGATTAAGTCTGCAGCAATCCCATGCAATTCCAGCATAAACCAGCAAGCCCCATTGAACACAGTTGCTAACAAACCTTCTTTTGTTTGGTGTATCGGTAAACAATAATCCATTAGATGCATGATTCTCCACCATTTGTATAAATGGGTATTTGCAGCACTGGGGTTACTAGTTACCCTGTGTAAGCAGAACCCCAGTGCTGCAAACAGGATAATCCTGTTTATGTAAGTGCACAGAATACTCTGCTTACATTACACACTACTTTGTCACCAGGCTTGTTCCCAGTGGAAACTCCTTCCAAGTGCACAATCATAGAATTGAAAATATAAGAAGCCAATTGGAAGAACAGTTAGAAGTATTAGATGAAATGAAATCCAGCATGGGGTGGGGAGGTTTGAAGTTCCAGGCCCACATTTTGGGCACGTATACTCTTGGTCTATATTTAATATGGCATTTTTCATTTTAAAAATTCTCCCAAATGCTTTCTAGCTATAAATAACACTCATGTAGAGTTAAATAATAAGCAGATATTGGCTTCTGTTGACATTAATATTGACTAAGATCAACAAAGCTCCGTATTTTCTCATAGATTACTATAAATCAGGACATTCATTGAAACAAGACGGTATTGTATGCACTCATATATTCCAATTGCATCCTACAGAAATTCTTGGGACTTTTCCCTTTCATTTTGGCAGTGTACATGGCTCAATTAGGAAATGATATGACAACTCTGCCAAGTTACTTTGTTCTTTGCACTGAATCCAACACTTCGTCAAGAGCTGCAAGGACTCTCCTGTGGCTTTGTGGCTGAGCTTGCTTCTTCATCTGCAGACAAGAGTTGTCTGGAAGTGGTTTTAAAAATAGGGGCCTCCATGTTGGCATCTCCAATCTGTCCTCTTCCTCCTAGACTAGAGGATACCATAGAGAACCAGCAGAATCATATGTTTCTTTCTCAGAGCCACTACTCTGTGAGGCTTTTGGTGCTCCCAAAAAGTAACTGTTCTTCCTCATCCAGCTACAGGAAAGTGAGAAAGAGAGAAGGGTGAATGTTGAGTTGTATTAGAGCCTTTTCACACGACCCCTAAGATCCACTGGACACTTAAATTCGGACCAGAGATCTTGGGGGTTTGTCGCTGTTCCTGTGTTCCCACCCCCTCCGCACTCCCTGGCTCCTGTCTGCGTGAGGGGAGGGAGGGAAAAAAAGGAGAAAAGAATGCTGGCTCACCTCCGTTCTGCCGTCTCATTCCAGTCTCTTAGTATCTCTTAAAGGGCCGGGGGCAAAACAACAACAAACAGAAGTGAGGCAAGCCTGGCACTCACTAAGTTACATCCGCATCAGGAATTTTTCACCCTCGGAGAGCAGGTACTTGAAAGGTGCGCTGGGACGCGCTTAGGTGGGCGTGGTCACACTCAATTTTTTGTAAACTCCGAAGCTGGTGGGGAAACAATTTTAAGCTCCGGATCTGGGAGCCATTTGCCACGGATTTTAGGGGTTGTGTGAAAAGGCCCTTAGTAAACAGTTCAATTGAGAGAAAAAGGTGACAATGCCTTGGATTACTTTTTCAAATATGGATGGCAACCAGTGTCATATAATGGATGGAGTATCAATTAAAATGCAGGAGACCTGTGTTTAAAATCTCTGGTTAGCAATGGTAAACCACTCCTTGAACATCTTATGTACTAGAAAACCCTACTACGATCACCATATGTCAGGCATGTCCAAACTTCGGCCCTCCAGATGTTCTGGACCACAATTCCCACAGTCCTTTGCCATTGGCAATCTAAGCTTAGAATTCTGGGAACTGTGGTCCAAAACATCAAGCGGGCTGAAGTTTGGGCATGCCTGCCATATGTCAAAAGTGACTTGATGGTGCACAATAAAACAAGAAACAAGAAGAGTGCAGTGGGTCTTATTTCATAGACAGGCCTCGCCTTCTTTATATATGCATGAGGAATGCCTGCTGCCATATTTATCCTTCCAAAGAGCAATGAACTATATTCATGTGTGCATTATTAAGTTCTTTTGAGATGCTTGCAATGAGTGGCAAGCTTGTTCCATATTCCAGTGAAGCCTTTCAGGCTATCTTCAGAGACAGAGGCCGTGGTCATACCAGTGTTTTCTCCATAGTTTCCCTTTGGCAAACTGCACAGAAAAAGATCGCATCCTAACCGCAAAGGGAAATAAATTCGAGCCCCAGCTGACCACACCCCTGGAACAGCAGTTTCAGCAAAGTTTCAATAACCACCGCCAGGGGCTGGATTTACAAACTTCGCTTGAAAATGCTTACTTATTTGCTTCTGTAACCACGACAGGACCCCGAAAATACGCAGTAAAAACTGTTGTTCCCCTTTTTCAGCAACGTAGGCTTGGGAAATAGAGCAGGAAGGAAGGGGAAAATGCAACATAGACAGGTAGAGACAGAACCAGATTAGGAAAATACAATGCAGAAGAGAGGACACTAACTGCACATTAAAAACCATGTGACCGCCCCTCCCCCCCCCAAAAAAAATACGCATGAAATTTATATACGCAGAGAACGCGGGTGTGACCACGGCCATACACAGTATTTTCTCCCAAGTGGCAACCCTATTCATAATAACTCTGAAATATGTAGTATAGGATGAGCCTGTCACTTGAAAGGCACTCATAGACATTCATGGTGGTATTTCTTGTAAATGGCATCAAAGATAACCTCTTATCACATACCTCACTCTGGGGGATTCTTGAAAGATACATTAGCAAATTTGGAGTGTTTGAATTGATTGAACAGCTGAGATAGTTAATCCAGGTAGAGAGATGGATGCTATCCTGACAACTATTCTGATGCATTCTTATGATGAATGGGACTTATTCAGATTATTTTAAATTGCCAGTTAGAACAAGAGGATTATCAAGGTGAGCTCTTGGGTTATGTCAACATCAACATATGCTAGGAACATACAGCTGACAACATAGGAAGCTGCATTGCACCATTGGTACCCCTAGGACGGTCAATAGTATAAACTGAGACTGGAAGAGGATGTATAGGATTCTATCTGGAGTACTTTCCTAGCCTTGCCAGAAATAATATGATGGAACAGGGAGCTTTCTGTATGCATTGTTCTACCACACCTCTTGGCAAGTCTGTCTTTCAACTAGGATGAGAACTCTTGGTAGGTCTCTGTTTCAAATAGTCTGTGATAAGAACATTTTAAGTTTCTTTGGCACATCCCTAAGGAGAACAAGTGAGGGGAAGATCAGATCAATTAATGATTTTGGTTCCCAACCTTGGATAATCCAGTGTTCCTTAACTGCAATTCCCAGAAGGCTTCATCACCAACTGTGGTGGGAATCACAGCATTAGTGCAACAACAGGGGACTTTCAGACTACAGTTATCTTGAACCTCAGTGTCTTAAAGTTTCAACTAGCCTGAACAATGGTAAAGTATTATTGGAACTATTGTCCAAAACAACTGAATGAAAAAGACACATACTTGCCTGGTTTCCAGAGAGCCTCTTGCCCACCCACCCAGGATAACGAGACGAGGCAGTAATGTGGGGTGAAACTGGGCCACACTTTATTAAACACAACTTTAAACAACAACAACCATAACAGGAGAGGGCCTGGCTTCAGCGTTCATGGTTGGAACCCCGGGGTCGTTACAGGCCCCTCCAACCAGGCAGCATGGGGCGAGTTTGACCCCTGGGTGGTGCGGTCGAACGACAACGCCACCCAGGCCGGCCTGATATTAGCTCTCCCTGCGTCTTATAGCTTAAGGCTGGGTTATCCCCTGCGCAGGGAGGCGTCCAGCTTTACCCCAACCAGGCCCTGTGACCTCTCGATCGGCAGGACCTTGGCTATCGGGTATCTGGTGACAGATGTTTAAGCTACTCACCGCTGCCTGCAACCGCTTCCGCCACCAAGGCCGAGGGCCTAGCCGTGCTATCGCCCCGGTCCCCCCACCCAGCCAGGTCCTCAGCCAGGCCCTCCCGTAAATCCCGCAAAAACATTTCTGTACCCACGTCGGACAGGTGCACCCCATCAGGCCTGTAGAGCTAGCCCCTGCCCATGTGGAAATCCGAGTGGCCCACCACCGCCCCAAAGTCCCGGCGCACCGCCCGGCAGACCTCTTTGTTCACCCCCCGCCGCGAGTGGTTCAGCTTGCTCGGGTCGCAGTCAGCTGCCCAGCGCTGGCGGGGTATCATATTTGACCAAACCATGCGGCAGGCCAGATACCTGGACTTCCAAATGCCAAAATCCCGCAAAATCTCCAGCACCAAGGACTTGCCGGTTTGTTTGGTCAAGTCATTGCCCCCCAGGTGGACGACCAACATGTCTGGGGGCCTGCCGGCAGCGGCGGCTGAGACCGCCCCCAAGAATTCCCTCCATCGCATCCCCCGCTTCCCCCACCATTCCACGGTGGCCTGATAGCCCAGCCAAAGGTTGGGTCCCCAGCCAGACCTGCGAGCATACCGTTCGGCCCAGTACACGTAACTGTGGCCGATGAACACCACTCTGGCGCGGGAGTTGCGGGGAAGCAGTCCTGGGAAGACACAAAAAAAAGGTTAGAGCGCCGGCAGCGGGCGCACGTACCGCCGGTAACCATTGGAGGACCACCTGCCCAGCCGGCGGATGTCGCTCTGCCCGTACCCCAGTGCCGCGGCTGTGGAGGCCACGCCAATACAAAAGGAGTGCGTGCCGAAGCGCAGGGATCCCAAACCCAGGTCCCTTAGGACCTTACCAGAGAGCTGCCCGAATTGAAATTTTGTCAATGGCCTACCATCTTTATGTTGGAAGAGGTAACCCTCGTTAGGTCCCCTCATGGCCATGTAAGCCCGCAGGGCTCTGACAGGACAGATAAGCTCCTGTGAGCAAGTGCCTAAGCTAATGAGCGTTCCCCTGCCCTTTTGATCCATTTTGGATTGCCGCAGGCAAATGGTGAGCCGGCAGGGCTCAAGTGCAACGTCCGATGCGAGGAGGGCTACAAACGAGCTGTCCCGCTTGCCCGCCGCTACAAGCTCACCGACCCTCAAAGCGCCAAAAAAGGCCAGGAGTGACGCAGCTTTCAGGAGGGCAGCCTCGAAGGCGTCGTGGCAGACCGTGTGCCACCTGGCACACATTGCCCCCAGGATTTGGGGGGTGACTGGGGAATGGGGTCCGGTGTCTTCCCCCTCTCTCTGCTCCACCCCGCTACCATACCCCTTATTCTAAAGTCCCCCGTGGGGTCCCCGTAACCCCACAGCTTAGAATGGAATGCCAGGGCTGCCAGCTTTCCCTGCATGGAGCTCGGGGCCAGGCCTTTCCTATGGAGGTGTACGAGGAAGATACACAGGTGGTCTATGGGTAGAGGCCAAATATGGCCCAGCCCTTGAGCGGCACAGAATGCTTCGAATTCCTCCATCAAGGCCGCGTATCCCCTGCGTGTCCTGGGGGCAACCGAGAAGCAAAGTGCCCGGTCAGCTTCATGTCGCCAACCTGCCATACCTCCGTCGGGATCTCCACTGGAAGCGCTGCCACTCCTGGGGCGAGAGCCTGGAAATGCTCGGCCTGTCGGCGGGATAATGCGTCAGCTATGTTGTTCTCCACCCCAGGCACGTGGCGGGCGCTGGCCACGATATTATATTGTAGGGCCCTGAGTGTAAAGGCCCTGACCAGGCACATCACCCTGGGTGAGCGCGATGTAAGGCTATTAATTACATGGACCACCGCCAGGTTGTCGCACCAGAAGCGGACAACCGAGTTGGCCCAGTCCTTTGACCAGGTATACAACGCGGCCCAGATGGGAAATAGCTCCAGGAACGTCAGGTCACGTGTGATGCCAGCCTCGTGCCAGGCCGTGGGCCAAGTGCCACTGCTCCACTGCCCCTTCCAGAATATGCCAAACCCGATGCCCCCGCGGCGTCGGTCTGCACCTGAAATTGGGCCCCCAAGTGGGCTCGTCCCTCCAGAAGGACACCCCATTGAAACCGTCCAGGAAGGTGCGCCAAATCGCCAAGTCTTCCCTCATGTCGGCTGTGACCCTGGTCCTGTGTGCAGGCCTGCGCACACCTGACATGGCAGTGCAGAGGCGGCGAAGGAAGGCCCGCCCCGGTGCCACCACCTTACACGTGAAGTTAAGATGGCCCACCAGCTCCTGCAGCTCCCTGAGCGAGATTTTCGTAAGCGCTTGGGCCTCCCGAACTCTGTTTCGGAGGGACACCAGTTTGTCTTTGGGGAGGCGGCATGCCTGCGCCACGGTATCGATCTCAATCCCTAGGAAGGTGAGCACTGTCAGGGGGCCCTCAGTCTTCTCCTCGGCTAGCGGCAGGCCCAACTGCCCGGCCAGCACCCTAAAGCCATCCAGTAGGAGTTGACACCTGCCTGACCCGGGGGGGGCACAGAACAGGTAGTCGTCCAAATAATGGGCCGCACTCGACCACCCCGTTACGTGGTGCAAGCGCCACTCCACAAAAGTGCTGAACTTCTCAAAAATCACACAAGACACCGAGCATCCAAAAGGCAGGGCGCGGTCCATAAAGTATTGGTCCTGGAATTTGAAACCCAAGAGTTCGAAGTCCGCGGGGTGGACAGGGAGGAGGCGAAAGGCTGACTTTATGTCACACTTCGCCATCTCCGCGGCCACCCCGCAGGAGCGCACCATGCGAACCACTGCGTCGAACGATGTATAGCGGACCGCGCACAGCTCGTGGGGGATGCCCTCGTTCAGTGAGGCGCCGCTGGGGTGTGAGAGGTGGTGTATAAGCCGCAGCTCGCCTGGGGCTTTCTTGGGGACCAGTCCCAATGGGGACACTCTCAAATTGGGCACCGGGGGGCAAGGGAAGGGGCCGAGGACCCGGCCCTCCCGCACCTCCTTAAAGATCTTGTCGGCCGCCACCCCCTCAGCACCCCGCAGGGACCTAAGGTTGTGGGCCAGAGAAGGGCAGCCTGGGGCCCTGAAACGGGATACGGAAACCAAACTCAAAACCTGTAACTAGAAACTCTGCCGCTTCCCTGTCAGGGCACTCCGCAGCCCACCTCCTCAGCACTTCAAGCTTGATTGGGCTGGGGCCCTTTTGGAGGGGCGCCATCCCCAAGTCCTGACTTCCTGTTACCCCCTGAGTCCCGCCCCCTCCCCTGCTGTGGGCGGGCCCTACTACAGTTGATCGAAGGGTGCTGCCCCCTGCAGACGGAGCACTCATGCTTAAAACGGCACAGCTTCCGGTTGCACGCCCCCTGACCATTGTAGTCCCAACAGACCAGCCGGACTTGAACCGACTGGCCCGCTGGGGCGTGGGCAGCAGGATTTTGGGCCCCCTTACGTATGAGGTGACCACTGTCGTAACACTCCCCCAATGTTGGATGGACTGGGGTCATAAACTGCAGCCACACTGGCGGCAGGGGCTCGTCCCACGGCAGGTAGGGCTCCAAGGCCGCCCTACGACGAAATTCCTCGTCGTATTGCAGCCAGGTATGACCCGGGAAATCCACAAAGGCGCGGTAGATAAGGTCCAAGTATTTAAGCATGGACTGTGCCCGCCAGGGATGGGCTTGCAAGGTTAAGGACATAAAGATGAGGTAAGCCAGAAGCCATGTCGCCCAAGAGCGCTCTGGCTTCTTGCGCAGCCTCCGATCCCTGTCCTGCAGGTCTTCCTTCTCCAGCTCCTTGGTATCCAGGTCACGGTTTAAAAGGCTAAAGATGTCGATGAATTCCCCCCTCCAAATTTTCTCTTTCGTGGCCTGTGGTAGGTGATGTCCGAATGGCGAAGCGTATTCCCCATAAGAGAGCGCGCCCGCGGTAACCCCCGCATAGCTCGGGGCCGCACCGAGGTACGGCCATGCCAGAGCACCCGCAGGCAGCTGGCCGGGCGCCAGCCAAGCGGGAAGCTGCCCGAGGGGCCAGCCGAGCGGAGCGGTGGCTGGAGAGCGCGGTGGCGCGCCTCCCATCCCCGGGGGCCCAGGCTGCCAACCTGCCGCGGGCACGCCCGCCCTGTGGGCCACCCCCAGCGAAGGCAGCGCAGAGCCACTCCAGGAGAACCCTGTGCCCGGCATTGCCGGTACGGGGCAGGCTACCTGCGCTGGCCAACCCGCCGGGGCAGGCAACCCCGGGGCGGTCGGGGCCGCCGGCCAAGGCCACGCAGGTGTGGGCGCTAGTTCTGGTGCGCCAGCCAACTCACTTGTGGTGGGTATCTGCGCCGCCACCGGTTCAGCGCCATCGTCCTCCCTTCCATCCGTTACCTCTGGTCCGGCGGGCGTCGACGGCAGGCTGCGCGGTGCAGTTCGCTGCCGCCGGGCGGGTGCAGTCGGGCGGCCTGACTCCCTGGCCATTCCAGCAGTGGACTGCATCTGCTCCAGGGCTGCAAAGTGAGCAGAAAAATTCTGGGCCATCTCCCGCAGCTGGGCTTGCTTGCGGGCCTTGGAAGGCCGGGTTCCTACCCGTGGCCTCACCTCCTGCGGGCCCTCCATAGCCTGCACTCCCTTGGCTGTCTCCAGAGCCACCAAGCGTGACTCCAGCTCCAGCCATATGGGCCATTCCTCCTCGTCTGAGGAGGATTCCGAGAGCTGAGGAGCGGGACGTGGCTTCTTTGCAGGCTGCTTGCCCTTGCTCTTCCCCTTTCCCTTCCCAGGGGCCATCGTGGAATCGGCCAAGGGCCCTGGCAAACAACTGAGGCAAGACCCACCCTCCCGGCCTACTCCCTTGCTTGCGGGTCCCCGCTGGGTCTCACCACCTGATGACAGAGGTGTGTATGTATGTGGGGGGTTCCTCCTCCCAACTGACCCCTGCTCCTAATACCCCTTGTGTCTGGTAGCAGGCTCCCTTCAGGCCCGCTATGGGCCTAGGCCGAGTAGCCTGCAGGGCAGGCCGGCTGGCTGGGGCTGGCTGCCCAGCTATGGTTGAAGGCCCACCACCCACAAGGCCGCACCTGCCCACAGGTCCGGTGCCCTCCCTGCAAGCAGCGATCCCCAGGGGAACCCACAACGACCCAGGAAGGGCCCCCGCCCAGGGAGGGGTGGCAGAGGGGCCCGGGGTGGGCTGGGGTGGGAAGGAGTCCTCGCGGCGCCCCACTCACACGGGGGAGGGCCGTTGCCGCTCCCCCAAGTCCCGTTCCGGCGTCCCTGGCGCGTCCGGCCACCTCCGATCGGGCCTCCCGGCACTGGAGGCCGCCACCTCCTGGGACGCGGCTGCGCCTCCCGGCCCACCCCGGCCGGCGGCCGCCGAGAGCACGGCCGAGATCAGCTGCCCGGCGGCGCTGCGGGCGCCGCAGCTGCAGGGCCGCAGCCGCTGGGCGTACTGGAGTCGGCGTCCGCCCCGGCTGCGAGGGAAGGCTGGGCGCGAGCCCTCCGTTGGTTGGGGGCCAAACCAAAAAATGGCCCCAAGATGGCGCCCGCCGCGTGCTGCGAACTCCCACAGCGGCGGCCGCGCGAGGAGCGAACAGCCGGTCGTCTCCTGCTGAACGCTCCAACAGACAGGATGTGGGAGGGGGTTGGAGCCGCCCCTTTTAAGGGGCGCTCCTCCCCCTCCCCTCTGGATGCTTTATGCATCCTGCCTGTCTCTCCATCCGGGGAGGCAGGCAAGTACACCCCGTGGGCGGAGTCCCTCCACGGAGCGGCAATTTTTAAGGTAAGCTCCCTTCTGGCCCAAACACGCCACCGTCTAGCCTCTTCATCATTGCCTTCGCCAGGCAGGTGGGCAAAATGGCTCAATGCATTTGTGATGCGGTAGAGCATTTCAGCATTAGACTCTGGCATGAGATCCATTGTCTTGAAAATGCTGTGTGCATACATTTTCTTGAAAAATTTCCTGCAGCTTTTGAACTTCCTCTGTCAACAGGAATCAATTTACCAGATCCATTGAAATGAGTGTCATCTGACTATTACTCTAAGAAAGTATTATAAGTATGCATATTCTGCTAGATGTATTTGAAATGATGTGCCAGGTAAATGAGGCTCTGGGTTTTTTTGGGGGGGGAGGAGTGTTGAATATTATAATCTTATTTTCTTCCAAATACATTATGATTGTGAATTTCAAAGAGTTTTATTTGGTTCTTTCTCTCTCCGTCTTTTTTAAAAAACTGAAATTGTAACTCAAAACGGGGGAAATGAAATTAGAAATTCAATGGGAAAAATATTATTTGCCTCCTGTTGTGCAAATAATCAGTTCTGTGGAGCTCCCTCAAGCTGCTGCAAGGTGTTCACCTTGGTAGAGGTCATCATCAAGTTGTCTGCTGAACATGTCAAAACACAGTCTTTATATGTGCAAGCATTCAGAGACTGGAAAGACTTCATGGGCAAATGTGTAAACCAGGGGTATAGGCAAAAGTTTTGAAATGCTTTAAAACAGTTATAAATATCTTATTCAACTTGGATTTAAAGAAGTGCCACTAGAAAGGAAATGATGCTCTTTTCAATCTGGTGGGCAACAGTTACCACTTGGATAGCACAGGCCTGCCCAACAGGTCGACAGTAGCCCGCAAAGGGTTGAAAAGTAGCCCACCATCCATCAATAAAAAGTGGGGGGATAAGTTCTCCACCCCTCCCTCCCACATCCCAAGGACCAACACTGCCCCAGCAAATTTCTGGGTCTGCCAACCCACTGCCCTTGAGTGGGGCAGCTCAAGGGCCGTGGCACAGTCCCCTGCTCTCCCCTCCTGCCAGCCAGATGATCAGCACCTCAGCCTAGACAAACTTCTTCCTGATAATGAAATAGGAATCCCCTATAACATGCTGAAATTTTACAGGCATATAAAAAAATGACCAGTGCAAGTATGCTATACATTGCCTTATTTTCAATGCATTCCTAAGGGAAACCGCTGCTCTACTTACAAAGATTTTTACTTACAAGCATGTGCTTGGAATGGAAAAAATTAATAAGTAGAGGTTTTAGTGTAGTAGCCCTCAGGCACTTTGGGCCAGAAAAAGTAGACCTTGGCCTGTTCAAAGTTGGACAGCCCTGGGATAGCAGATTCGAGCAGACAAATAAGATACTTGGACTGTTACTTTCTTTCTCATTACAATACAGCACATTGCATTTTTGTTTCAGTTAGGAGACTTCTTTCCACGAGTGTACTACTTATATAAAATAGCATAAGCAAATTTTAGGCATATCAGTCCTATTTGGGGATGTTATATATCTCCTTGACTTGCACAGTCTCTTTTGCCTTTCCCAAACTGACCTTGTGTTCATTTTCTTAAAGTTATTTCTCCTCCCATGAGGGTCATAAATGCTCTTGGAAAAAGGGAAAGAAAAGAAAAAGAAACTGATTGTGACATATTCAAGCCCCAAAGGCAGGTATCACAACAAATTGTCTTCAAAGCAATTTTGAGGGCCGCATCCTTTTAAAGGAACTGCACTCCCTGCCTATTTGTTAGACTGTTAATAGCTTGAGCACTAGACATGGGCACGACTCGGCGAAATTGTCGTTTCCATTTTCAGTTATCGTTTCTGTTACGTAACGGAAACGGTAACGATAATTAAGCTGTCAGAACTCGAACTCGAACCGAAAAAAAAATTGGTCAGGTTTTTCATTTCCGTTTGTGGCATCCCGGCGATTGCGCAATGCGAAGCACAGAAAAAGTTTTAAAGTTTTTTTTTTTAAAAAAACCCTGACTCCTGGCCAAAAAAGCAGGCGAAAATATGCCTGCCCGAGGCTTTGCCACCTACCAGAGGGGTGGTTTCTGGGGAGACTCCGGCCTTCCCCCCCTTCTCCTGTCCTGGGCTGCTTGCACCAGGCTGGGGGGGGGTCATCCTCGTCATCTCACCATGCCATGCAGTGGGGGGGATCCAAAATGGCGACCACAATTTTTCTTTTGAAATCATGGTAAAAAAACACCAAATCACCACAGAAACATGTGAAATTTATTTATTTTAAATGTCTGAATTTTAATAGTAGCAGCAGTGGGTTTTTATAGCAATACAACGTCGTTTTTATTTTATTTTATTTTATTTTATTTTTATTTTTTTTAGACCTGGCCATTTGGGCTGGGCATGGGATGGGACCATGCAAATTTTTTGAACCATTCCACCAATGGCATCGCCAGGTTTTTGACTGACACTTCTGGATGTCTTGGAGGGCATAAAAAGCCGAGGCACCTTCCAGAAATCGCAGTCGGGTGTATGGATGTGGTTGAGGGAGGAGGGCTGCCTGCTGGTGCTGGTGTGATCCGATCGAGATTGAGGAGGGAGGCTGGAGGCTTTAGGATTTAAGTTAGGCAGGCAGGCAGGGAATTGAATTTAGAAAATATTTTTTTAATTCCTTGCAGCTTTGTCTGCTGAAGGGAATAGCAGTTTATTCTTTATTTCTTCTCTGGCAGTTTGTGAGGATTTTTTTTTTCTGATATTGGATAAAGGGGGAGGTTCGACTGGGAGTGGGAGTTGTGGATTTATTTTAAAAATATATTATATACTACCATTTATTTTCTATTTTCCCAACTTCAATTTGCTTGCACACACACATCCTCTATCCTAAGTGATATCCTAACTGCCCACTTGCCCGTCTGCCCGCGCCGCCACCCGCCTGCGGCCTGTGCCGCTGCCCGCCCACTCGCCCGACCGCAGCCACCATCCGCCCATGGCCCCCACCCCCACTGCCTGCCCGCACCTCCCACCCACCACCCACCCACCCGCCCCACCTGCCGCCTAGGGCGCAAAAACACCTAGCGCTGGCCCCTATGTTCTGGGAAGTCAAATCGTGCTAAATCACGGTGGAAACGACAAATGACAAACAAAATGACAAATTTTTGAAAAATTTTGCGACAAATGGAAACGACCCGAAACGGACCCGTTCCGACAAAAGAAAACTTGAAACGTCATTTTTTCTGGTCGGGCCATGTCTATTAAGCACATCTAGATGGGCCTTATCACCCTGCCCTGTTCATTGGAAGAAGCATTCTTCCAGGTTTCACAGGGACAGCACTTAGAGCAGAAGTTCAGATAAAACAACTTTTACTCTGTGAACTTCCCTATCAGTGATAGCACCATATTGATATCCATCAATAAATTGCCATCTACGTTTTTTACTGGTACTGTATTATTGGTTATTTTCAGTGTTTTTATTCTTGAAATTTTGATCTATCTATCTATCTATCTATCTATCTATCTATCTATCTATCTATCTATCTATCTATCTATCTATCTATCTTAAAATGTCATTGCTATTTATTATAATTGATTACCCTTTATATTTAAAGCGGTTTATAAAACTAACTAACTAAATTACTAACTAACTAATCCCAAATTGTCACATGCTCTTTTCATTTTTCCGGTAGGGTTAGAACTTGCAATTTGGACCTGGCTTGAACAAATAAAGGAAAACCTTGTATTTTAAAATTGTATATAAGGGCTCAGAAGTTTAGGTACCTGGCTGCAGAGCCAGAGAATGGAAGTACAATTCCCCTCTGGACTTGAAAATCCATAGGGTCCGTTCCAGCCTCTTCTTCTTCTTCTTCTTCTTCTTCTTCTTCTTCTTCTTCTTCTTCTTCTTCTTCTTCTTCTTCATTATTATTATTATTATTATTATTATTATTATTATTATTATTATTATTATTATTATTATTATTATTATTAATCTGATTTTGACCTGCAAGCTTATTAATAAAAAAATCCATTCTAGCATGCATTAGGAATGATTATTTTGTTTCTAATTAATGTTCAGTAGACCATATAGTTCACTAGATAAAGCATGGCAGGTACATCTTGAAGAAAAACATTTTGTTCCCTTAGCAGAAGGAGGAACAGGCAGACTGAGTTAGGTTAGAAGGAGCAGGTGTTGTAGCAATGCTCCCTGTGGCGACTATTCCAATACCCAGATGTCATTAGCACTGTGAAACAGTATATTGTAATACAGTAAGTATGTCACACAGTGGTGCTTGCCATGGCAGTCTGCAGCACCCAGCAATTGATGACTGTGGAATCCTGTCAGGTAGGGTTGTTTTGAAGGAGGGAGGAGCTAGTCAAAAATAAAAATGATAGTGGAAGAAGCTGGGGGATAAAAAATTACCACAGCTGAGATACCTACTCTTGTTTACTTTGTTCTTTTACAAAATAATAAGAAAATAAAGAACTGTGAGAGAAGGGTTGTTTTTATTCCTCCATGGCTGAAACTCAGTAGCAAGATGTAAATAGAGTAGGCCTGTTGAGTCAGTGGGAATTTGGTGGATAATCTCTGCTCGTTTTATTGATGCATTAAGTCTGCTTTAGTTAAAAATTACTACAGGACCATTTCTGATTTAATCTCCATTCCTAAAACCACACTGTTATAATCTTTGTGAGAGTGAATAACAGAGTAAAGACTGGATGAATGGAAGAAACCTGAAGGTTCCTTCCTTGGCTCAGGCCTCTCCCTTGCAACTAGCATGATGAGATGGCCCTGTCATTCCTCTGAGTATGCCCTTCCAGTCCTTCAAGTAGAGATGAACCCATCTCTAATGATTTTTCTTAAAAAATCATTTTGTTCTTTGGAATGTTTCACTTTTATTTTTTATTTATTTTTATATTTTACAGCCAACCAGCCCAGTTATTTTTTTAATACCCTTGCGCCGACCAGCTGGCCCACAGGGGTCAGCACTTCCCCCTTTTCCCCCTCCTGATGATCAGCTGGCCTGTGGGCCAGTTGGCACTTCTTTTCTTCTTTTCCCCCTCTCGCTGACCAACTGTCCCGCGGGCTGGTCAGTGCTTTCCCCCCTTCTTTTTCCTCTCTCCTGCCAACCAGCTGTCCCGTGAACTGGTCGGCACTTTTTTCTTTTCCCCCTCCCACTGACCAGCTGGCCTGTAGTCTGGTTGGCACTTTCCCTCCTCCCCCCCACCAAGATGGCCTGTGGGCCAGTCAG
This sequence comes from Phrynocephalus forsythii, assembly GCA_029282475.1. Taxonomy (NCBI): domain Eukaryota; kingdom Metazoa; phylum Chordata; class Lepidosauria; order Squamata; family Agamidae; genus Phrynocephalus; species Phrynocephalus forsythii. The sequence goes on from JAPFRF010000005.1 coordinate 99,446,159, forward strand.
TGCATTATTTCTCCATCCCTCCCCGTCATGCTGACCAGCCTCCCCCTTCTTTTCCCCCTTGCACTGACCACCTAGCCTGTGGGCCAGTTGGTGCTTTTTTCCTTTCCCCCATGTGCCAACCAGCTGGTCCATGGATCTGTCAGTGGTTTTTTTCTCCTGGCCCAGCTTGCCCATGGGGCCAGCTGGCCAGCACTTATTTTTATTATTTAGTTTGACAAGCACCAAGATCAGCGCTTGTCAAAATAAATAATAAATGAAAATGAAACAGAACAAAATTTTTGTTTTGTTTCATTTTTTTAAAAGGGCACTTCATTTTTCATTTCGTTCAGGAATGAAATGAAAAATAAAACAACAAAACAAAACATTCATTTTGTGTCCATCTCTACTTTCAAGTCCTTTCTTCCAGCCTAACTATAGGTGTCTCTGCCATCAGAGGCGCTTTTAGTAGAGACTGTATGAAAGGACTCATTCCATGTATAAAATCCCCAATCCCAAGAGTCATGGTTATTTTCTTCTGCCTTGCTTTTACCATCAGCTGAAAATGCTGTGACTTAATTTTGTTTCCTAAGTTTGCTTCAGGCCACATTGATGTGGTCTGTTTTCATCACTGCTGTCACTATCTACTTGCTGTAAACATAGACAAAATTGATATTATTGGTTTAATGCTAAATATCCATACTATAAATTCATTTGAATCACATTAAAAAGAGAGAGGAAGCAAATTCCCTATGTTCATATGGTCATCCAGATATACAACACAACATTTATTTATTTATTTATTGAATTTCTATACTGCCAATCTAGCAACACAGTTACGCTGAATGGTTTACAAAACCTAAGGCATAATTAATGTAACAATAAAATAAAATAACATCGTATGAAAATAATAAGCACTATAATTTTGATATTACTAGAGAAAGAAATGGGAAGGCCCTTCACATTCGAAACATCTGTATTAACTAACAATATGATTTTATGGACCTATTTTCCTAGAATGCAAAAACAATTTTACCCCTAATAAATAGCATGGTAAATTTTGGAATATTTTATTTTAGTTTATTTTGCTTTATTCTAGGTCAGTTAATTATTTTCCCACCTCTCAATTAATGATGCCTTTTTTGAAAAAAAAAAATCCAGAAATAACCACATATAAAGGTATGATTCAATTGTGCATATGATTATCTCCCTGGAGGAATGCAATTTGCCTTAAATGCAGATGCATAAAGGTTTCACCCAGTTCACAATACTAAATCATTCATTTTGCTGAGATGGAGGCACAGATTAGGAAGGAACTAATGACCATCCTATAAGTTTCCACATGTCTTTTAATTTTATGATATTGTTCCGATCCCAAAATGGGAGGATTTTAGGATAAAGTACATACAAAAATACTGCAAAATGTTATTTTAAAAAAGATGTGCAAAGTAATGTTGAAATAGAACTGAACAGAACTGAACAAACTTATGAAGACTTCCAAACATGTGCAAAAGTAATATTGGTTGACAGTGGGAAAATCCAACTGAGTGACAATGTAAACAGCCAGTCGATTTTGTATATGCGGTGCTAGCCTTGAAGGCAAATGAAAACTTCACTTTTCTCTCCGTGTGGGAAAGGAAATACATTCCATTTGCCTAAGCAAGTGAACCAAAGACTATTGCTGGCTTCCACATTTTCACCCTCTCCAGTACTGTAAAGGGAAAATGCTTGTCATGAGGAAGGCATTGAAAATGTTTATGAGCAGCATCCTTTGGTTCAGCTGAGAACTATAGGAAATAAGAGCAGAGCCTCAGAATGTTACACTGTCAGTACCACTAGAAAGCTGGGTAGCTGCTGGCCTAGAAAGGTGAAATTTCCAACCTATCAAGAAGATGAGCAGACTCAAAATGTTATCAGGTTATGTGGAGGCAATGGACATGCCGTGTTATCATTGCTGCTCATCATACCTGTCAAGTTTTCTCCGGCCCAGCCAGAGGTGTAATGTGTGTGCACATGTACAAAAACACATGTACAAAAACACAAACAAAGTGCCTCCTCCCCCTCCCCATCCCTTCCCTTCCCGATCATAAAAAAAAAACCAAACAATGTGCTCTCTCCCCCTTCCTGACCCCTTTCCCTCCAGCATGGGGCTCCCAATCACAAAAAAAAAACCACAAAAACCCACAAAAAAGAAAACAACAACAACACAAAGGCAAGTTTCAGATTTGAAAATAAGGAATCATGGTCACAGTATCCCCACCCCTACCACCTATGGTGGTGCCCATATAGCTACCCTTAACTTGGCTGCTACCATTTGTCATGTTGTCTCAGTATCACTGCCCCTACCACCTATTGTGCATGATCGACACTTCAAGCATGCTCAATAGCTGCCCTCAACAAGGTGGCGCCCATACAGTAACCCTTAACATGGCCATCACTGCCTATGCCATTCAGAGGATTTTTTAAAAAATTATAACATCCAGGAGATTTACAGGAATATACTATTATGGGACGATGGTGGGAAAAATGCCTAAAAAAGCAGGATTTCCTGGCTAATACGGGACACTTGACAGGTATGCTACTCATGCTGCACATGATTCAACATGGCTTTGCAAAGAGGGACTTTCAGTATAATCACATTTAGAAAAGGCTCAAAGAACACAAGTTGGGTGATGGATAGCCTTGCCCGCTGCTCTGCCTGATCAGGTTTAACAGACTAGGTTCCTTAGGTAAACCACCCCTGCCTTCCATAGCACCGTTGAGAAGGCTTGAAATAAGCTTAAATGTGAAAAGAATACTAAGAGCTGCAAATTCCACCCAGTGGATAGGAGTTTTCCAAGGCCTGTTTGGCTTGGCCTGGCCCTTCCATTCCTTTCTTCCTTTCTTTGGAAGTGTGAACCTGGTTGGTTGGTTGCTGGTGTTTGTTCTGTGGTTAAAGCTAACTGTTCCATCTGTATAAACTTTCCTGTGCCAGCTTGGAAGTTTAACAGCACTTTCTCTTTCGCTGGGTCACATAAAGATGAAACTTCTAGTTAAGTGCCACTTTGAAGTTTTGCAAACATCTAGATAATTTAGGTGGGTGGGTGGATTAGAGCAAAAAGATAAAATCTATTCCAAAGTGACTTTTACTGATGTTTCTGGCTATTGATAAAAGATCTCCTAATAGTCAATATGGGGACCCAAGTCCTATGCAATCCACTTGCTGGATCTTTATACACCACTTGGTAAAATAGACCATGATAACAGAATCATACAATAATTGAGTTGGAAGGGATCTATAAGGCCATCAAATCCAACCTCTTGCTCAGGGCAAGAATCTAAATAAAAGCAGAGTGTTAGATCATTGTCCTCCCCCACTTGAATGACTCCAGTAGTGGAGTGTTCATGGCTTACCATGGTACTTGGTTCCATTGTCATACTGCTCTAATATTTAACACCTTTCCCCCCCTGAGATTCAGCCTAAATCTAACTTTGTGTAACTTAAGCCCATTATTAAGTGTCCTACATAGGGAACAGATTCTGCCCCTCGTCTGTATCTGAAAAATGCCATCATATCTCCCCTCAGTCTTCATTTATCAAGGCTAAACATCCCTACTTATTTTAGTCTTTCCTCATAGGGCTTGGCATCCAGACCCCTGATCATCCTTGTTGCTCTCTGCTGAACGTGCTCCAGTTTGTTGACATCCATCCTAAAATGTGGTCTCCATAACTGGACAAAGTACTCTAGATAGGCCTAAACAGTGCTGAAGAGAGGGGACTAGTACCTTATCTGATTTGGAGACTATAATTCTGTTCATGCATCCTAAAAATCTCATTTGACTTTTTTTACTGCCACATTGCATTGTTGGCTCTAATTCAGCTATTGATTTACAACAATTCCAAGATCTTTTTCACTCGTAGTATTACATACTGAACCAAATAGCCCTCATATTGTAACTTTGCATATGGTGATTTTCATCCCTTAGATATAAGACTTTGTACTTATCCCTGTTAAATTTCATTTGGCTGTTTTCAGCTCATTGTTCAACCCTGTCAAGATCCTGATGGAATTCAGCATTACTGCTCCTTGTTGACAGGACATTAAAAACTTCAGTGCAAGTCTTGTTCTTCGTTCATTCTTGAGATTATTTTTATTTCAGTCTTGAATGTCCCTCAGAAAATATAGGGAAACAACAACCTAGTTCACATGGCTATCATATGGATACATGGAATGAAATATGCAGCACAAATTGCATTTACAGTAATACCTTGGTTTATGGGCATAATTTGTTCCGGAAACATGCTTGTAAACAAAAACACTGTTATATCAAAGCAGATTGCCCCATAAGTAATAATAGAAACTCTGATTATTTGTTCTGGGTTCCCATATACTATACACACAAAATGCCAAAACTCACAAAAGGAGTTGGCTAGAAGTCCAAATCTACACCATGGTTTAGGTACCTGCTCTGAGGAATATGGGACTAACAACTGACTTTTACTCTGTGTTTTTGTGATAATAATGAAGTGCAATATGTAGCCCTATGCAAAAGGGGCTAGCTGCCCCATGAGTGGAAATGGTTTGAAAAAAATAAAGCTGAAAACAAATTAGATAAAAATGCAAATATAAAGAAAAATAAAAAAACTAACCTGCACTTCCCTTTGACCATGTTCATGGCTGGTGCAAGGGAGACCTCTATTCCTCTCTCCTCCCTCTACTTTGGAGGCTGCCTGAGACAGAACATTCCAGACAATCACCCGCAATCCAGAAGAAGGTGAGAGAAAGAGCCACCAATGGCTCACTTGTGATCACATGACCTGCTCCAGTTACTTGTATATTTATTATTATTTACTATTATTTCCATTTATATACTTGTATATAAGTATGCTTGTATATCAAGTCATTGCTTGTTGATCAAGGCAAAATTTAGCAGAAATATTTGCTTGTCTTGCAAAATGCTCTTAAACCAAGGTATTAATATATAAAATATTATAAAATAATAAATGACAATAGCATTATCCATAGAACAACGTGAATGGCTTTCCTTTGTTGATTGAAAGGAAAATTCAAGAGCTGGTGATGAGTGTGTGCATATCTGTTTTCTTCTACCCACAAGCTCTTCAGGAAGCTTAGTAAGGACTTGGACACTCAAACTATATTTCTCACAGTTCTTGGAGTCCAAAAAGTTGCTGATGTTTCTGGAAGGAAACAGGCTTTTCTAAATAACCTTCAGTGAGAAAATAAAAAGGTGGTAAATAGGAATGACCTGTCTTGTTTTAATAAAAGGACCAAATCTTTTGTTTTTCTTTTGATTACTAAGAGAATCTCTAAAACATAATGATCCATTTCTAGGGAAAAGGGGTATAGAAATGTTTTGTTTTTATTTTGTGTCTCTCTTTCATGCAAGCTTTCTTTCACCCTTTGTTTGTCATATTGCCTATGGAACTCTGCATTCAGTAAGCACTGTGAGGGCTGCTGTCAGCAACTGAATCAAAACTTCTGAGGAAAAGTATGAATTTTAAATCCATAAAGGGTTTGAACTGCTTAGAACCCAGTGGGAGTGTTCTTTGCTTCAGTCATTCTTTGTGAGTAGTATAATGACATGCTACTAAACTCCTTATTAGAGATGGGCACGAATAAAAAAAATGACATTTTGGTTTTTCATTTTTCATTGTGGGCCCCATTTCGGTTCGTTTTTGTTTTTCATGAATTTTTTGAAAAGTTTTCATTTTATTTTTCGTTACCTGCTTTTTGTGCGATTTAAAGCATTTCCACGCGTGGATGTCCCACAACGCCCCAGACCAGAGGGAAAACACTAAAAAAATGATGCTGGCAGAGACACAGTATAGACTAGGTATGCAGGGAGGCTGCAAAGGCAGCGGCGGGCATTGGCCAGGGCGTAGGGGAGCCACACAGTGACTGCACTGTGGGGCAGGGGAGGGTACTCACCGAGAGGTATGCATGCACACAGGGAGGCTGCAAGAGAAATCTCTTCTTTCTCTCCCCTAAGAGCCAGGCTGCAGCCAGCAGGAACACAGAGACACACACCTGCCTGGCTGGCCTAAAGTAACGAGTCACAGAGACAGCAATCCCGCCTAACTCCCACCTCAGACTGCAAGGAGGACGGGAGCTTCCAGAGATTTTTATGCCCTCTGTGGCTGCCACACCTACCCAGTCTGCAACCTGGGCATGCTATTGGTTGAAATTGTCCAAGAATTTACATGATCCCATCACATGGCTTGCATCCATTTTGTGGCTGGAATCCATTTTGTGTCAAAGGGGAAAGGAAAAAATACATCGCAATGGGAGAAAGACAAAAGCAAATGTTTTAAGGACCCCAACCCCCTGGCAGGTTATAATTTCAAATAATTATTGCTGGGTTTTTACGGATATTCAGGATGTTTTAATACCCAAGAAATCAATATTAGGCATCTGCGAGCCATTTTGGGTTGATGTCCCCTAACTCCCCTTAAAGGAAAAAAATACAGCAATATGAGAAAAGACATAAATGCACATTTTAAGGACCCCAACCCCCCGGCAGGTATTATCAGGCATAATAAATAATTATCGCTGGGTTTTTATGGATATTCAGGATGGTTTTTAACATTTAAAAACAGCTCATTTCATTGCGCATCACCATTAACGAAAACAAAACATAACGAACTTAATTTTCGTGGTTCTGTTCAGTTTGTTCCAATTTCATCACAATTTTTGTTATTTGTTTCATTACATAACAAAATGAATAACGAATAATGGAACAATTTTTTTTCATTTTGTGCCTGTCTCTACTCCTTATATCCTGGTTTGTACTTGTCACATGAATATCGGACCTTTGGCTGTCACTGCTGTACCTCTTTCCCCTGAGTCATGGAAACACTGACAATTTTTCTCTGAGGCTCAGAGAGCCTAGATATGTTTTCTAGAGAGAAACCCTCTCCTGTAAATGTGCTCAGCTTTGCCAGGAACAACTACATTGTGAACCCATTCCCCCAAATCCTAGACTCGTGGCATTATACTTTCCAGAATGATGGGTATCTGCTGGAAACAATGTGCAGCATTTTGGAACTAAGATCATACAAATTGTAAGTTAGAGCAACCATCCTTTAAAGGGATATCTTGCAATTTTATTTCTCAATAACACAGAGAACTAAAACAACTTACAGTACCAGATAAACCTGTGGTGGTTTCTATTCTATTGTAGAAGACTTCCATTAATGGTCTAGTGACAGAAGACAGGGAGCAGAAAAGTCCTTGGCAATGACTCGTTTCAGTCATTGCATAAGTTGCTTTTAGCTAGAATTACAAACTCAATTAGAAAGTCATTTCAGCACTAATGAAACAACAAATGACTAGGAGTTAATGCACTTAGAAGGCCATTAGTCCAAGACTAAAAATACAACTGTATAGCCATACTAGCTGGTAGCAAGACAGTAAAGAAATGGTAGAAATCAGAAGATACAGGTCGCCAAAACCTAGTCATAACATAAACTGAGGGAAATGGCCAGGTTGATATTATTTGTGCAGTTTTACTCTGAGGAACATTACCAAGCACTTTAAGCACCAAAAGGCAAGAGAAGAAGCAGAGGTTAAAGATGTAGTTTACGGGGTTCCTTCTTTATTGCTTTCTTAGCAGATACCTCACTGGAAACTTAACTCTCATCATGTTCTACACTAATACTACTACTACTAATAATGTGTCATCAAGTCAGTTCTGACTTAGGGCAACCATTTTTCAGGGTTCTTCCAGGCTGAGTACACTAGCCATTCTAAGGATACCCTGGCACTGTGCAACTTACCCAAGGTAACCCAAGTTGGCTCTTTTCTCTGAAGGCACAGTGGGGAAGTCAAGCTCCCAACCGCTGGCTCCACAGCCAGAGGCCTAAACTACTGAGCTATCCAGTCAGATTTCAACACTACTGGAAATTATTTAATCCCTTTTGTTTTCACCGTACTCTCCAGCTCTTGTATTTGCAATGATGCTACAGGAACAAATCACTATTTCAGAAAAAGAAGTAACTTTTTAACACTACTGCATCATTCTTCAGCTTTATCTGATGCCGTAGAGCAGTGTTTTTCAACCTTTTTTGGCCAAAGGCACACTTGCTTGATGAAAAAAATCACGAGGCACACCACCATTAGAAAATGTTAAAAAAAATTAACAAGGGGGGGGAGTAGATCGAGCCGTGGCTCGAGACCCCCCCACCCCCTGCACCTGGGGATGATGGGCTGCGCGGTTGCAGGACGCGCCGGCCGGGCGGGCGACCTTGGGGTCCCGTGGCGGGGGGGCACTGGCCACCCGCGGCACCAGGAAGCCCAACACACCCACACACCCACCGAGCCCGAGCCCCCCCCACACACACACACACCGGAGGCGTCGTCGTCGGGGCCGGGGCCGGGCCTGGGCCTGGGCTGGGTGGCGTGCCTGGTGATGGGGGCGTCGCGGGGCTTCGGGCGAAGTGTGGCGTGGCTGCTGGCAGCGCGCCTGGTGCCAGGCTCGCTCCTGCTGCTGGCGGCGCGCTCGGCGGGTGCGCTGGAGGGCGAGCTGCGCGTCCAGGCCCTGCCCGCCGACCTGGGCGCCGACGAGGGGCTGCAGCATGTGGCCCGGGATGCCGCCGCCGCCCTGCGCCGCCACCACAACGGCGCTCGCCTCCAGCGCCTCCTCCTCCTCAACAATGCGTGGGGGCGACTGGCCGGCGGGAGCGCGCGCGCGGGGTGGGAGGACATCCACCGGCCGGCGCAAGAGCCTCTTGGCGGGCGTCCTTTGTCCACGCACCCAAGGAGTCCGCCCGGGCTCGTTCAGGGCGAGCGGGCGCACAGGAAGGGGAACCGGTGCCTGACAGGAGCAAAGGGGCGGCCCCCACGCCAGCGCCACTGCCGCCGAGCGCTCTTAAGCGCCGCCGCACGGGCGCCACCTCCGAGTCGGGAACGGCCGCGGGACCAGCGGAGGGTGGCCCTCGTTCGCCCGCTTTTGTTCCGAGTGCCGTGGCCGGCCGGCCGGCCGGCCAGCCAGCCAGCCAGCCAGCCAGCCATCTGCGGGTGGGAGCGAGCGGCTCCTTTTCCCGCCAAAGTTGCCCCGTTATGAGTTGGCTGCGGGTGTGCGCGCGCAGGTGTGCGCAGGTAGGGAGGAAACGCAGGGACGCTGCGCCCTTCCCGGCTCTCCTCGTCCCCCCGTCCTCCCGCTCGGCCACTGGACACTTCCCACGCTGGCCCCACTCCCAGTCGCTGCGAGCCATGCTTCCCCCCCGCCCTCCCTTCCTGTTTTCCGTCCGGGCGGCAAGTCCGTCTGCTTTTTCTTCCCCGCGGCAGTGGCGCGCGAAGCTGGAGGGGGAAGAGCAGTCCCCATTCCGCCTTGCCTTGCCTTGCCCTGCTCTCGCCCCCTTCCACGGACGCGCGCCACGGCACACCCAGCAACATTCCGCGGCACACAAGTGTGCCGCGGAACAGTGGTTGAAAAACACTGCCGTAGAGTAATACCTTTGTTTAAGAGTAAATTGTTTTTAAGAGCGTTGTACAAGACAAGCACATATTTCTTCTAAATTTTGCCTTGATCAACAAGCAATGTCTTGATATACATTATCTTGATATACATTATCACAAGTGAGCCAATGGTGGCTTTCTCTCCCTCCCTCTTTCTGCAGAATTGTGGGTGAATGGTCCATCTCAGGCAGTCTCCAAAGTAGAAGGAGGGTTGAGGAATAGAGGCATCCCTTGCAGCAGCCAGGAACATTTTCAAGGGAGAGTGCAGTTTAGGGTCCCCCCTTCATATTCATATTCATATTCATATTTAATTTGTTTTCAACATTCTGTCTATTTTTTTCCAAGCCATATCTAGTCATGGCACAGCTAGTCAAGTGTGTATGTGGCTACAAATTGCACTTTATTGTTGTCACAGTATGGGACCCCAGAACGAATCATTTGAGTTTCCATTATTTCTTATGGGGAAATTTGGTTTCATATAAGAGTATTTTGGTTTAGAAGCATGTTTCCAGAATGAACTATACTCATAAACCAATGTATTACTGTATTTTGAAATTTCTTTTTTGGAATATACAGTATTTTCATGAACAGACAACCAGCACACTTCTTTTAGTGTCTTTTTCTAGTGGTTTAGTGTTGCTTTCTTAATATTTGCTGTTTCTGCATTCAGTTAGTTTTAGGTTGGTTTGATTCATTTTCATATTCATTTCCCTTTTTTGTTACTGCTTTCATGGTTTACAACTTTTATTGTTAACCACCCAGAGACCATTGTTAATGATTTGCATACAAATTTTGGCCAGACTCCTACTGCCTGTTTATGCTTGCATAAGGGAAAATGCAGAAGTCTTGACAGCCAAATGCTCCTTATTAATGAGGTGTTGGTTGCACTCCTGGGTATGCACTCAATTGTGGATCAGGTATGCACCCAGAAAAGTAACCAGCATTTCACTTAATGGGTGGCAATTTGCCACCAACACTTAAACAAATTCCCTTATGTAAGAGTAAATCAGTTACAGGAATTTGGCTGGTGTAGATAACATTAAATAACATAAACCTCCATTTCAATGATGCAAAGAGGAATTTCTCATTCCCCATAATTTGCCATGCTGAGATTCTCTTCTGAATCTTCCTGCAAATCACTAAGATTACTTAGTTTTGCACAAAAGTGGGAACCTAGAGACAACCAGTGAGCAGTGTTATTGTTACAATTTGTGCACAGAATGGCACATGCTTGTACAGGATTCTCCTCAGACTTATTTCCCTACTCCCTACTCCCCATTATACTGTACTGTGTAGGAAGTAACCAAATCTCCCCCTGTCCAACCTTTCTGGAGAGTCCTACAGAGAAAGGTTGACATTCCACACAGGAATTGCTGGAGTTGTAACAATCCTGCTCAATCTGGTGTTTCTTGTCCTCCATCTTTTTCAGGAAATAAGCTATTCTGAGCATAAATTGTAACAATAGTGCTCAGCAAGGCATTTTACCCATGGGGGAAAATGGTAACAAAACTCTCAATAAATTCTATGGAACATTCCATGGGATTCCTCAATGAACTCAAGCACAGATATCCTGCGGTAAAGAGAAAATTATTTATTACTATTTCTCAAGTTCTCTTCAAAAGTGAGAGACCATAGAAAAACACAGCAAACTTCCAAATGAATATTCCAGAAGGTCAAAGGAGGTGGGAGGAATTGGCAAAAATCATAAGAGAGTTACTATGTCATTCTTGGCCAAGATAGGTCCAGACTGAAACCCCACGTAATTTACAAAGCCACAAAGAAAGATGCTTCCTTTGGTTCAAGTATGAAAGAGGATGGAAAAGTTTGTTCATACACAAGGCCTTGATGAGTACTATCACAAACACAAAACCTGAAACTGCGAAGAAGGAAGTTGCGAAGCCTGCAGGTGACAGATTTTGCATTACAGTTTCTAGAATTGTCAGCTGGACAAAAAATCTACCTCTTCCAACCTCTGTTCCTTAGTGATGCCCATCTTATATGTCAAGAACTACAGTTATAGAAGCACTGAAATTAAAAGAGGGAGCTATGTGGCCATTACAAAATACAAATGCAAGACCAGGCTATAGGCTATAACTTTATAGGCTGTTAAGAAAAATGATAATAAAAATCATTGCAAGGTTCCATGGACAATTATCCATTTCGTCAAACCAAGTAACAAAAGTCCAAACATGGCAAAATATATGGTTTGCCAGGAGATTATTCTTAGATGTAAAGATCTTAGCATCTAAGAATAATCTGGCAAACCATATATTTTGCTATGTTTGGACTTTTGGTATTTGCTTTGAAGTGGATAATTGTACACAAAAAGCTTGCAATTATTTTTTTAAATCATTTTTATTAGTGGCCTATAAAAGTTCTAGAAGTAGCGAGAGAAGAATCACAGCTCAGGGAGCTAGGCTGTATTCTGCACTACCATGTTGTTTTGTTTCTGAATTAGTGAGCTCCCCCTGTATCTCAGACTGCCATGATGGTAATGCTAATACATGTAAGAGGAAGCAAAATGAACATGACTCCATTTATTCATTTGAAGAATATCCCATTTCAGCCTCATGTATGAATTGTGCCAGGCTGCCAACCTCTGTTGTGGAAGTAAATTGGCAAGAATTTGTTTCTTTGCAATGCTTGAAGCTTTAATGAAATTGTAGCAAGCGTAAAACCAGAAAAGGCAGATTTATAATATGATGCTCTAATGTGTTGCTAATTCTCTATCTGCAAACTGTACATGAGACAGGCATATGAAGTGTAATCTGAAAATGTGAGGCATTTGTTTAAATTTGTCACCAAAATTCCATTAGTCAACTCAGCACAGCTAATATTACATAGCACATGCAACACGTTTGTGTCTGTCTAATCAGTGGAAGTCTATATTTAATAAGATGGGACAGGGCTATAGAGTATCTACCCTTGTTTTTTACTTAGGCTCCTACTACAACTCCCTCTACTATGCTATTCTTATCACATACAGTCTTTTCTGAATTTGAAAGCTAACCTCAGCCTAGTTAGTAGCTGGATGGGAAAACCCAAGAGAAATAGTAGGAATCTCAAGATCAGTCTAGAAAAGTATTCTCCCTGAAGTGCTATAATAATAATAATAATAATAATAATAATAATAATAATAATAATAATAATAATAATAATAATAATAATAATAATAATAATAATAATAATAATAAATACCTTTATTGTCAAATTATAACATGTGTACAATGAAATTGGCTGAGCTTCCCTCCCCACCCCCAACACCGTCCCATTACTAGATACCTACTGCCAGTCAGAGACGCCAGGACTAGGCCACAAGGACCAAGAATCTGACTCAGTATTAGGCAGCTTCCATGGTTCCTATAATGCCCTTCTTATACCACGTTTGATTATATGCTGTAGCTCTGCCCAGGAGGACATACATAGAGTTATTCAATACCCAATTCACCACAGTCCTGAAAGCCAACCCACCGTGCAAAAAACACCTCCCAAAGTGTTATACATATAAGACCCTATTAGTGCTTTGAGCACTCTCGGGGCAGTTTCCAGTTTAATAATGAAAACTAAAGTTTATTTCTCCCACAAGCTCAATACTCAGTTTACAGACTTTGGAAGGATGGAAGTTTGAGTCAACCTTGAGCTGGCTACCTGAATCTGCTAGGCTAGAAAGAAGCTTATGAACCAAGTTTCCACTGCAGGACTGTGCCATGAGGTAGGTCAAATAGAACAGTTGGCTTAAAGTCACCATCTGAACAGTGACTTGTTATCTTATGTCCTTCATCCAAAACCATCAATCTAGCAGAGTGGTGGAAATAGTCGTATCAGTCTAATGGTCTTGCCAATAAGTAATGACATGAGATTGGATGACTCAAGTTCAGGGAGGAAAGTCTTCCTCTTTCTCTTACCTCTCCAAGCACATTTGACAAGGATGCAAGAAAGATCCTTTCCAATCCATCTCTACTTCCAGGTTGTGGAATGCACTCTGATGGGAAACTATGTGGGTTCTCTTACTGCTCTTTGTTCAGTAGCAGGCAAAGACCTTCCTTTTAGGGGTTAGTCTTTTAGGAAAGTAACTAGACCACTGAGAAAGGAAAGGTGCTGTTATGGTAGGATGCCAAATGCTTCCCTGGCCCTGCCCGATACTTTTGCGGTTTTTCAATACTGTCTTTAACTCCACAGTCTTTTAAATATTGTTGTAAGTTATAACTAGAGATGGCCATGTATCAATTTGCCCCAAAGGGTAGGTTAAAAGACCTCTCACCACCCCTTGGCTGGCTGCCACACTAACCTGCCTCTGTGTGACAGCCAGATTGGGGTAAGAACCTGGCCTTCCCTTCCCTTTCTCTTCCAGCAGCTGTCTCCTCATAGGAAAAGGCAGGATGGGAAAACTACCCATGTGGCAATGCAGTGGCCGGCTGCCAGAGGAGGCTGGAAAGAGAAACCCAGGCTCCTACTTGGACAGTGCATCTGGACCAGAAGGACAACACAGCCAGCAATCAGAGACATATTAGAGGGGCAGCAAGCCAGAGTGACGCAGAGAAAAAGAGTATGTGCAGCACCTGTCATGCAAGGCCATTGAATTTTCACACTTCAAGCCAAACTGATTCATGCCCTTCTCTAGATATATCATAGCTTACCCTGTATTTATACCTTGCTTGAACCATTTGTGAACTATCTTGGGTCCCTGCAATGGGAGAGAGAAAACAGAGAAACTAAAGAAATAAATAAGTGGCAATAAGGGGGCCACAGCCAAAATAAAATAAAATAAAATAAAGCACCTTCCAGACGTCCTTCAGTAAAACTGGACAATAAGGAAGAATGACCTCCAGAGACAGATGTTTTCCATTCCCAGTTTAATTTGTATACAAGAAATCATTTTGTTTCTCCTAGAATGTCCACAGATCTGAATTTTCATCACATGTTTGGTTCATCTCCGGAACGAATGCTATACAATGTGATTTGTGATCTCATCTTCCTCTCACTGCTACTAATTAAACACCTTCATTTCAACTTATTTTGGCTGGTTCCAAGCGGATATTGTTCTTAGCTCAAAAGGGTTAAAGGGGAAACAAATAGTGACAGAGCCAGGTTGTTAGAAAGTGGAGATAGAAAGAAATATCCCGGGGGCAGGGGGGGATCCATGATTAAAATTCCAACACAAAATGTAGTGGAGCACTAGTTTTTAAGTCCAAGCTCAATTAAGCGACCAAGTTGAGAGTGTATTCCAAAATTCACTTAATACAGGAGTTAAATAGACAATATGAGTTGAAGCACAAGGTCCCAGCATAGCCTGAAATGATGACTTGAGAATGAAAGCATCTGATAAAAAACCCCAACATATTCCAAATTCCTGTGTATGATATTCTGTTCAAAACAAAACAGCCTGTTGAAAGGTTTGTGTGACTGACTAAAGACTGTGTTCAAGTCCTTCTTTTGAGCAATCTGACCCTTCCTCCCCTCCATTCTGCCTCCCCTAAGCATGGTAATAAATAGTCTACTAGCAAAATCCCGATTAAGGGGCCGGAAGGTTAATCTTCTGGTTGCTATCTGATAAAGTCAGTATCCAGACACCGTACTCCACTGCCTATTGATAATCTTGGAGACTGCTGGTTATTTAGTGTTGCAGTTGGATTGAGGTGTACAGTCCACAGTGTTGGCTCAAACGATGTGATCAATCTATGTCAGCTTCCCTCTTTTCTTATTCCTTTCTGTTCTGTCCTCTTTCCTCCCTTCCCTTTCTCTGTTCCATTGATTAAAGATGCAGGATCCCTAGCCATTTACTGACTGTGCAGAACAGTGTCTGAGGCAAAGCAAGTCTGTCATGTGAGACAGTCTGGAAGAGAAGAAAAGAGTGAGAGAATGCTCATTTACACAAACCACTAAGCCTTTTAGTCTTAATTCATGTTTTGGGGAGGGGAGGGATGCTCCCCCACAAAAAGGGCTTATTATTGTGGTGCTATTCATGTAGTTAATAGACTTGACATCTTTGTAACCCATGGAAAGTGAGCAGAGGATTTGTTACAAAGCTGCACATCAGTGGGTTTAGAAAGGGGCCTCCATCCCCCCCCCATAAATCTTACCTCTGGCCTAATTTCAAATGGGTGAAGGTACCAGTGGATCAATGCTAGGTGTGGCATGAGGCCTTGGCTGAAGTTTGAAACGCTTCCAGTTCAAATCCCACTTTTAGGCTCCGAAGTGTTCCGTCTTCCCCCCAATTAATTTAATTTCCTAGCTATACCAGTCCTTCGGAGTTATTTTTACTTGATAAATGATCTTGAAATAGCACTTCTCAGTGCTGTACTCAGGATGGAAGCCAGACAGGCTGGGGTCCAGAAAATCAATAGCCTCCAGGTGCAGCCACCTCTTAAGAACAATTTGAGAAATATAGCTATAGTTAGCATCAAAATGTACTTACACTGACCCCTACTCACAGGTGAATTCTGGCTTAAAGAATCTGGCTGCATAGCACAGAATCAAGGATATGTTCTCACCCACATGAACCTCCGTGGTCTACACGGTGTCATTCTGTTCACTGTCCATACAGGAAACTAAGCAGGATGGTTTGGGTCGATAAATGGATAAAAGTGCAGCAGGGAATTTTGGGATCACAAGCAAGTATGGCAAGGAATCTGATCTTGTATCTTGGAGAACTGCTGCCACTTGGGGGCCTTTTCACACGATCCCTAAGATCCGCTGGTCCCTTAAATTCGGACCAGAGATCTTGGGGGTTCGTTTCTGTTCCTGCGTCCCCACCCCTCAGCACTTCCTGCTCCTGTCGGTGTAAGGGGAGGGAGGGAAAAAAGGACAAAAGAAGCCTTTACTAACCTGCCGGTGCCAGTCGAAGTTGCCACGAGCCCCCCGTTACTTCCTGGTTCCTTCTCAAGGGGCTCTTAAAGGGGTGGGAGGCAAAAACAACAACAGACAAGCGAGGAGAGCCCGGCACTCTTATCCGCATCAAATATTTTTCACCTCCAGAGAGAAGGTACAAGAAAAGTGCGCTGGGTCGCGCTAAAGTGGGCGGGGTCGCACTTAATTGTCTGCAAACTCCGGAGCTGGTGGGGAAACATTTCTAAGCTCCGGAGCTGGGAGCCATTTGCAGCGCAGCTTAGGGGTCGTGTATAAACACCCTTGAAGGTGACAATGCTGGGGTAAAAAGACCAATGGCCTGAGTCACCACAAGAGATCTTCTTGTGTTTCAATCACCTAGGCTGCTTTGACTAATTCAGTTGATGATGTAGTTCTCTTTTCTTTCATTCTGGATGTAACTCTTCTAATGAGCAGCCATTCTAGATCATCCAACAGTGAATGCAATTGGCTTTCTGCTGGGAATGCCAAAGACACCCAGGTTCATTATCTGCATTTTTAGGGTCCTGTGCACATTCATCTCATTTTTGATGTCAGAATCCTAAAAAAAAAAATGTTTTTATTGTGTTAATTTTGAAGATTTCTTTATTCTATACTGTGTAGTTTAAGTCCAAAACACTGAAGCATCTAGGTGTTCTCATATACTAGCAGGGGTCAGCTCAGGAATCAACTGTGCCTCAATTTTTGTGGAGGTGTGTGTGTGTGTGTGTGTGTGTGTGTGTGTGTGTGTGTGTGTGTGTGTGTGTGTGTGTGTGTGTGTGTGTGTGTGTGTGTGTGTGTGTGTAATGAGCATCATTTTTTTCAGGTTTTTTTAATTTGAAAACCTCTTCAAAAGCAGAATAAAATGTTATTGCAGGCATGACATGGACTTCTGTTGCTTACCAGAGTTGGAAAGCAGCCAAAATAGTATTCATAAGTGTACTGTCTTCCATATTTGATTCTATAATATTTAGTTCAATGATGATGATGATCGCTGGTAGTTACATTTCTGGGGAAACTGCTGGGATGTCCAGCCTGCCATGACCATGTTCCAGATCTGGAGTTGTATCAAATAGGCTAGTGGGTAATACAGCAATGTATAGAAAGACACACACATGTAAACACACACAATACATCTGAGAACAATACATTATGCTCACATAGAGCACAATAATAATAATAAATATAATAAGTTGTTTATTTGCAATGTGGTGTACACTGCCCAGAGTTCCCGCAAGAAAATCAGGCAGTCAACAAGTATATAAATAAATAAATAAATAAATAAATAAATAAATAAAATAAATGAATGAATGAATGAATGAATGAAGAAGAAGAAGAAGAAGAAGAAGAAGAAGAAGAAGAAGAAGAAGAAGAAGAAGAAGAGATGGGCACAAAATGCCATTTTATTTCGTAATTCGTTACCCTGCCCTGTTTCATGTTTCATTTGTTTTCTTTTTTTTCTTTTTTTTTTTTTTTTTTACTTTTTTACTTTTATTTTTAGTGTGGTCGGTGCTTTTTATTATTTTATTATTATTATTATTAAAAGTCCCAGATGCAGGGCTTTTTTTAAATAGCTGAGACGTGCTGGCTTGGGACCAGCCGAGCAACTCAGCCCCAGCACTGGCGTGTTATTATTTATTTATTTATTTATTTATTTATTTATTTATTTATTTATTTATTTATTTTCTCTCACCCCTGACTGGTTTGGCACATTTTTTTCTCTTCCTTTTTCCTTTGTTTTACTTTTGCTGATCATGTGGCTCCCGGGCCGGGTTGGCATGTTTTTTTATTTTTTTTCTAATCTTCATGTTCATTTTTCATTTTTTTATTTTTTGCTCACACACCCAGTGAGGTCTGCCATAGTTTTTTTAAAAAAATGTACATTCCCACCAGCTGGCCTGTGGGCCAGGTCAGTGCATTTTTTTTAATTTTTAATTTTAATTTTTTTTAAAAAAAATTCTTGTGCCCCTGGCCATTTCAGTGTGGGTTTTTTCTTTTTTCTTTTGTTTTACTTTTGCCAACCATACGGCTCCCAGGCCAGGTCATTTTTTTCCCCAGTTTTTTTAAAATTTAAATTTAAATTTTTCATTTTTAAATATTTTGCTCATGCGCCCACCTAGTGAGGTCTGCTCTTTATTTTTTAAATTTATGCATGCACCGACCGGATGGCCCATGGGCCAGGTCAGTGGTTTTTTTTAAAAAAAAAATCTCCTATTGCTGGCCAGCTAGCCCGGTAGGTGAGAGTAACATTTGGAAACCAGAGGACAGGTTTCACCATAGTTCTGAAATTAATTTGTTCCCTATGTTTATTATAGAAATCTGCCATGCAAACTAACTTGAATATAGGGGTGTCTCTGAGTACTGTTTTTTCCTTAAAGCTCCCTTATAGAAAAAGAATGGAAAGATAGTTTTTTAAAAAAATTAATTAGGAAACTGATAATACAGCTAAACTTTGGTCAGCATGCTAGAACCATTAGTTAAGTCCATACTAATATAGCCACAAATGCCATACTGACACTAGAACATAAGAACACAAGAAGAGCCATACTGCATCAGGCCAAAGACCCATCTAGTCTAGCTTCTTGTATCTCACAGTGGCCCCACCAAATGTGTCTGGGAGTGCACAAGACTAGATATCTGTATATGAGCCCACTCCCCTGCATACGGCCCTTGAAGTACCCTGGTTTTAAGTCTGGAGATTACACATCTCTATCATGGTTTGTAACCTGTGATGGACAAGAAGATAATTTTTCATTGCTGAAGGAATGGTGAGATCTAGCAAAATCATGAATCAAAATCATATTCTATGTGTACTATCAGAATGTTGATCTCACTCAATAAGTTGGTGTGTCTACTCTGCTGGTCATCTTGTTGGATGTAACACCTAGTAAGGAAATGAGCATGTCACTGTGGAAGTAGTTTACCTGCCCTTATAGTGCTACACATTGAAAGCTTTTGAGGATATATTTGGAACCACAGAAGCTACCCGTCACCTCCAGAAAAGTAAGAAAGAGTCACCTATGCACATGGAAGAATACTGGTTGGTTGTCCCACAAGGACAGAAGTCATTTGTGTTACACTGGATCATCATATTGACCTCTGTTATAGCCACTTCAAAAAGAGCCATAATGCTCTGCAGCCTGATTCACACAGATGCATTGGATTCATACACATTAATATGTTAAGTTGAAAGTTTGTTAAACACTTTCACACAGTAGGGTTTGCAATTTATCACAGAAACCTTTGTTTTCATGGAGGTTTCCTGCACATGGTTGACCTGGAAAGAGGATCATTCAGTAAAGTGCTTCTTACATCCAGTCACTGCATTACAACTTGACTGCAACTTCACCAGCAAATTGTTAGAATTTGTTATTGATGCAGCTATGTGTGTAGCACTGGAGAACACAAATCTCCCAACATCTTTACTCTGACCCCCCACATCAACGAGGAGTTCATTGCTTTAAGTTTGTTTTTGTTTTTGTCACTGGGGAAATGTTGCGGTCTTCTGTGTTTACACAGCTAAAATATTACAAAGTGCTATTTGGAGTAGACATTTAGCCTATGAGCCCAAGCTGGAAACCATCAGCACTGAAGCTACATTTAATACTGGCTTGGTGATCCATACAATAAACTTTCCTCTTGGAAGAAAAATAAAAATTATGCTGCTCTTGCTCTGACATGTGTATATTCTCCATATGCATCATCCAAGACTTGGATTTCCTAGTGTGCTTCCAACTGAGAAGGCAAAATATTAGGACTTGTTTAAAAACAATGAATCCTACCCACAAATTGTTTATTTATTTATTTTTAGGGTTTCTATTACCATTACTGTTCTTGCTGGATACAACATCGTCCACCTGAAAAATCCATTAGCGCTGGAAAGATGAGTAGTTTTGTTTCATTGGCAGCAGACATGTTTGCTTTCTTTGGACCGTTGCAGGGAGAAGAAATAAAATTCGACAAAAGAAGATGCTACTCCAACGCTCCAAGCATATGCTTCTTCATTGTGCCTCCTGCAAGGTTTATATGCTTACACGTGTGTGCATGGGGTGGCACAACCCCTGTGCTATATCTGTGAAGAGATGCACTTATTTTCAACAGATGCACTGACTAAATTGAAAAGTCTTCAGACACCTCAGTTAGAACTGTGTGGAAAATTTCTCCTGCCTGAGTTTCATTCATTTTATTTGGCCTCATAGAAGTGAGGTTCCCTTTGAAAACCATTTTCAAGGAGAGAGAAAAGAGCATTTATTTATTTGACTGTCTCCTGACTGTCTTGAACTCAGTAAAAGGATTCTAGGCAGCTCACATTATTGAAAAGAACAGAATTTTAAAAAACAATGTAAGCTATTTAATTTTTCTTTCATTTTTAAAATGCATTAAGATGTACTAAATACAGTAATTAAAAACACATAAAATGTTTTTAAAATCTTAAATAAAAAGTGGCATTCAGGGACTCAGCCATGGTTGTTAAATGACTGTCTGTACGGTATCTAATCTGCAATGTTTGCACATTCATCCATTTTAGTTGTGCTCATCTTTAATAGGACCAGATGTATTAATATATTTCCTTCATAGGGCATGTCCATGTGCAGGTGGGTATCAAACAAACAATAACTCTGAAGGGGTGAATGGAAAGGCAGAAAAATGTGATTAAGAAGCATTATTCTGGCACCCCTGCCCTCATGTGCTACATGCAGAATCCATCCAGAATTCCACTGGGGTGGGGTGAGGTAACATAGCAACATCTGTCAGTACTTGGTGTTGTACTGACAGAGGTGCTTACCAGAAAACATACGAAGTGGTGAAGAAAAGAGAAAATTTCCAGCTCAGAGGTACACTTTAGATGCCCTTGTTCCTTACTTCTCCATTAGCAGGGCTCTCCAGGAATGGGGAAACATCAATGGTCCCATAACATATGGGGCTCGTTTGATTTGGTTCACTGAGCAGCTGACCCACAGAAAAGATGAGTTATAGGCAGTTGTGCATAAACCACTTCAGGTGCTGAAGGAGGTGCTGTGATTGATGCCAGAAACTCGCTGAGCTGAGGTGAAAACTGTTTGTATAATTCAATGTGGCATGACGTATAATCCCTTCCAGTTACAGGGTGTTAGCTGGCAGCACCACCTTGGCATAGATACTCTACCTTCATTGCACTGAACAAGAAGAGGATGCTTGCAATGTGGTTTGAAATGTGACAATCTTCTTTAAGCCTCATCTGTTCAATTATGGAAAGAGGTACTTGGCTCATTAATTTGCCTCTTTGCAGTATAACACAATTTGTGGTACTGAATGGCATTGGCATCATTTCCCCCCATACATTTGGTATCTGGTATGGATTTTCAATAAAAGTAAATTACTGCCTCCTAAACTTTGCTTGGGGCAAAAGAAAAGAAGGTGACACCCTTTATTCTCAATGGATAAGTTGAGTCTGCTAAAGTAATTTACAGTTAGAACAGACCCACTTGAATCAATGGAACCTAAGGAGGCATTGACACACACACACCCAATCTCCACTGATTCAATAGGTCTACTGTAGTGCAATTTATGTTAAGCAACAGGGTTTGGACCAATGAAAGGAATTACATAGGACCTACAACAGCCTCCCAAAATCATATCTGTTGATGATTTCTTCTGCATTTCAACATCCTCCCACAAGCAGAGTTGGCAACAAGGCTTAAGCCATAATATTGCATGATGTTGTATGGAAGATTTTTTGTGTGAAATTAATTGGAACTTACCTAGAGAAGTTTGGTTAGTGGGTAGGATACAGACTTCGATTAATTAATCCATCTATTAGTCACATAACTGTCTTTAACTGCATTACTAGTTAGCAGCTAAAACAAAACATACATTTATTTCTCTATTTATTTTACCCTACTGTGCATCCAATGGTGTCATTAGCATATGTGAATATAAACGGAAGCTCTGGATCATTATGTCAGACAATCTATAGCCAAACAACACAGAATCAAATGGTTGGAGCACAAAAGGCTGCAGTTCAAAATATGATCGGGTGATTAAGATCATTCTTAGTATGTACATGATATTCTGTGTCTTCAGAACATTTCTACATTCATTAACTCAGGGATGTAAGACAAATTAATTAAGTCCAAATTTGTACTTACCAAATTCAGACCTGCTGAAGCAAATGAGAATGCACATGAATACTAAAATAAAATTTACAGATTTCTGGCTGTTGTGATTCCGTGTGCAATTTAAAAATGTGCACAAAATAATATATTTAGAGGGAAATGTGCACAGGAGGGTGTAGACTTGAGAAAGTTATGCATAAAGTCATTGTATTAGGGGAAATAATGCTTGCATATGAGGAAAAAAGAGCAAAGTAGGAAACACACATCCAGGAATGGATATAGGGGAAACTGCTGGACGTCGTAGTCTGCTTGGCCCAATTAACCCCCACAGAGCAAGTTAAGGATAGAGTCAGATATAAAGTTAATTTATAATAACTCCAGAAGATGTTTTATTATTACAGACTTTGTTATTTCGGCAGTAATAAGTCAAAACCATAACATAAGAGGGTAAAAATAATCATTTATTTTACACATTCCATATTAATCTAATTTATCTTGAAGAATCTACCTAAATTAAGTAAACCATCTCCTAGAGCTGGATGGCATGAATGCAAGTGTGAGTCTCCATTTAAGATGATATATCAGAAGAGGAAAACATTTCTTTCTTAAATTTAAAAATTGACTCACTAGCTGGAGAGGAGGGACAGAAAAGAGCAAAGTACAGAAAGACCAATAGCAAGCCAGAACAGGGTTATTGATGGATAACCCCACTGCATACGGGGACACTATTGATCTGCTTATTCTAATACCCCTTCTCAGATCAATGTGTTCTGAAATCAATCAGATTCAGTTTTCTCCACAGATGTTAAAATCTATCTCTAGCCCAGTGTTTTTCAACCTTTTTTGGGCAAAGGCACACTTGTTTCATGAAAAAAATCACAAGGCACACCACCATTAGAAAATGTTAAAAAAATTAACTCTGTGCCTATATTGACTATATATAAAGTTATTCTCTTGAATAGGAATCAAATAAACACAAAGAAAGTATTTTATAATTACTTTATTATGAAATAGTAAGTAAAAAGAAATATGAAAAATTATAAAATACTTTATTCAGTATATTCTTCAGCTTTTCCAACGGCACACCAGGCAACATCTCGCGGCACACTAGTGTGCCACGGAACAGTGGTTGAAAAACACTGCTCTAGCCAATGGTTTAGTTAAAATATCTGCAATCATATATTTAGCGGGACAATACTTCAATTATAACTACCCTTCACTTTGCATCTCTTTTATAATATGGTGCTTGATATCAATGTGCTTTATATGCCCACTTGACTTTTCTGATAATGAGAGTCTGGTGCAACTTTGATTATCCTCATAAACTATAATTAGAGTAGGTACATCTACTTTGAGGTCTGCAAGCAAAAGCTTGAACGATATAATTTCATCACAAGCTTCTGCAGCTGAGATGTATTCTGAGAAATAGTTGAGCAAGTTATGCTACCTTGCTTGCAGCTAATCCAGCTCACAGGATCATCCACTTAGAAAAACACATCCACTAGTAGATTTGTGATCAGATATGTCTTCTGCCCAATCTGCATCAATAAACCCCACTAGTTTATGATTTTCTGTTGATGGTAATTTCATCTTAAATTGTGAAGTACCCTTTAGATACCTCACCACCTGCTTAATCCCATTTCAGTCTCATTTGGTAGGTGAACTGGTCCTTCAGCAAAGACCACCACAATATCTGGTCTTGTCATTGTAGCCTGATATAACGTTTTCCCTATGACTTCTTTGTATTAATGGCTGTTTGGCAAGAGATCACTTGGTCCTCTCTGTTTATGGAAGCCAGTTTCCATTGAAGTAGGTACAGAATTAGTATCCTGCATTCCAAGGCTTTCACCTGTCAAGAATCTTTTGCTTTTGATTCAGAAGAAAACTTACACCTTATTTTCTGTCTGTTTGTATTCCCAAGTAATAGCTAACTTGTCCAAGTAGTTTTATTTTTACTTTTTGAGACTGGATATGATCTCTTTGATGTCTCAATGATCTTCACAACAAAGCATCAGATCATCCACATATGTAAGGGTGTACACAAGTCTGCCATTTTTGTTTCTTGTGTAGAGACAGAGATTTGCTTTACATTAGGTAAAGCCCTGATTTAACAGCATCTTATTCAGCTTCTCATTCCACACTCTTATTGCTTGCTTTAAACCATAGATCCTCTTCTGAAGCTTACACACTGGTTCCTTCTTGTGATCTGTGAAGCCAAGAGGCTGTTGCATATATAATTCTTCAATTTCTCTATTAAAGAAATGCATTTTTCACATCTAGATGTTCAACATGCATTTTCTTGGAAGCAGCTAGACTTAGAAGCACCCTAATTGTGTGCTTGACAACTGGAGCAAAAGTCTCATCATAATCCTCTCCATACTTCTGAGAATAACCTTTTGCAGAAAGCCTAGCTTTATACCTTTGTAGATGTCCATTTTCATCTTGCTTGGCTTTAAAGTCCCATTTACTGACAATGGCCTTCTTGCCTACTGGTATTTTACAAGAGTCCATGTGTTGTTCTTTTCTAGTGCTATAATTTCCTTACACTGCTCTTTTCCACTTGCTTGATTCCACTGTGAGTAACTGCTGCATTTCATCCTAAGTTGCAGGCTCCTTTGTTAGTGACAGCTCTGCAAGGTAGGACAGTTGCTTCACTGCAACTCCCAAATTTGGTCTTGATGAATGTTTTGGGACTGGATGTGGATTTGGCATTGACTCTGGAACACATCCTGGTATCTCAGCCTCATTTTGTACATCATTCACTTCATCATCTGAATCTGGAAGAGTTGCATAAATGATATAAGACTATATAAGCATTATTCTGAGAGATTCCTTTGATCTTCAGAAACAGATATAAATGTTTATGGTATGCAAAAAGGCAGGAGGGGTCTTCTTGCAAGCCTCTTCTCTGTCCTGTGATGCCATGCTCAGCATCAACAATAAATTGTCACACATACACCCATATTCCTTTAAGCCCAAGGCCTGCTATTCTGCCACTGGTCCCACCTTCAAGGTGTGGCTCATTCTCCTCCACTGGGGGTTCTGCATTTCATGCTTCAGGCCACCCTGCCACTGGGCTCTCCAGGTAATCCACTGGAGGATACTAGTCTGAGGTCAATGTCTTACTGATAATTGCTTAGGAGTGCTAGCGTGTCCCCATCACAATCACATAGAATTATCTGGACAAAGAGGTACACAGGTGTAAGAGCATCACTAAAAAGTCCTGTATCTAATACAAATCTGATAGAAAGCATTCCTCTGAAGTTGATCTCAAGACTCAGTTAAGGGCAAATAATTTGGGATCCTAATCACATTCTTCCCTTCTAGGGAAACTCTGATCAGACTCATGCCCATGTCCATGATGGTATTTGTGTGTTTCCAAACATCTGAGAAAATTGCATTATTGAAAAGCAAATGGCTATAATACATTGGGAGCTTTTCCCCTCTTTCTATTTCTCTTTCTAAGCAACAACTGCCAGAAGTAGTATGGCCCTATAACAGTAATATTATAGCCCACCCACATCTACCAAAAACAAAAGAAAAGAAAAGAAAAATGCCAAAGAGATGGAGAAAGATGGTCCATAACATCCTAACTTCTGACATAATAAATCAAAACCAATGCAGGAATATAGCTATTTATCCTCACACCAACATTCAGTACTATTGGTGTAATAAATTATAGCTGGAAAGTTAAAAACAAAAAAAGAGAAAATTTGAGAAAACTAAGGCAATATGTTGCTCAAATGGGAAATCTTTATTTCATATTTTGGCTAAGTCAAATACCAGAGGAAATAGTTGCAAGGATCACCTCACTCAGCCTGATGATGTCAGTCAGAAACTGATCCAAAGTGCCTCCGTTTTTGGGATATGCAGATGTTGTCTTCGGCTTCGCTGTGGGATGTAGCTGTCAGTCTCCTTCTTTGGTGCCAGCTCAGCCTCTTACCAAGTATTGATATTCTCATTTTTTCTCTCCTCACGTTTAATGGCATCACAGTTACTTCTGTTTAAATATTTAACCTCGTGAATGCGAGATTTAACACATTTGTTAATGCCAGTGATTCTTGATAGTCATATTGTCTTGTCATGATGTAAACCACTCATAGTTTTCAGCATTAAATATTGTATTTAAGTGATGTAAGCTGCCTTACATAAGCTGGGGCCCATCTCTAATTATGAGGGAGGCAAGAATTAAATCAGAGTGGCTCAGCAGACTAAGGCTCTGAAACTGTTGACTGCAAAGTCGGCAGCTTGGTGGTTCGAATCCTGGGTGCCACACAGAGGAGTGAGCTCCC
This sequence comes from Phrynocephalus forsythii, assembly GCA_029282475.1. Taxonomy (NCBI): domain Eukaryota; kingdom Metazoa; phylum Chordata; class Lepidosauria; order Squamata; family Agamidae; genus Phrynocephalus; species Phrynocephalus forsythii. Next base: position 99,472,822 of record JAPFRF010000005.1, read on the forward strand.
GCTGATAACCCCAGCTCCTGCGAACCTAGTAGTTCGAAAGCATGTAAATGCAAGTAGATAAGTAGGTACTCCCTTAAAAAGCAGGAAGGTAAACAGTGTTCCCTTGCAACCATACTGTCCACGTGGCATGGACTTGCACAACACTGGCTTCTTGGCTTGAATACGGAGATGAGCACCGTCCCTAGAGTCTGACACTACTAGCACACGTGTGCAGGAGGAACCTTTACCTTTACCTTTACCTTTATACCCCTCATTTAACTTCAGAATTCCCTGACTTTGCTTTGTACTTACACATTTCCCTAAAGACAGTGCAGGAGTCTTCTCTTCATATAAATTAGTCACTCATTCATGCAATCAGTAACTGCAATAGCAAATGGAACATGCCATCTTGAATTCTGTACAAAATATGGAAATTAAAACAAAAACCAAATGTAGAAACATGGCAAATGCAACTGTGACAAGGGGAAGGAGAGGATGATCTGCACATTCCTCTCAGTGCTTGTCAGACAGAGCCTGAGGAGCCTTTTTAAGCCCATGTCATCCCTAGCCACCTTCTGCTCCTTTATCAAGTCTGTCTTGGCGACGACTCTCTCACTGCCAAGTAATAGGATAGGAATACTTGAATGCCTCACAGATGAGTAGGATTATTTTTGTTTGTTGCTTCCTTAGTTTGTTTTCTAGATTGGCGTGCATTTTCACCTTCCGTATATTTTCATCTTGGAATGTAGTAGTGTCAATTAGTGACTAGAAGGTTTATAAATTTATTAGACAATTTGTTTATTCATAGTGAGAGGTCTCTGTGGGAAAAAGCAAGACAAGCAGGAAAGGACCTTGATGAGCAGTCTGAGGCATTCTTAAGGCAATGCAATGACTTGAGGAGACTTAAGGAGGACACAGACTTACCATTCAAGGCTACACCTCTTGCTTGTGTGGGGCATATATGTAATATGGGACATATAATTGTTGTGCCACATGTGTGTTAGTGATTCAGAAAAGATTTCTGACTAGAGATGGGCATGAGCTGGAAAAAGCATAAATTGGGGTGGTTCATGGCTGCCCATGAAGCATGAAGCCCTCAAAATTCCCATAAAAACAAATCAGTTCATTAATGCCTCCACCCCTGCTGCCCTCCTGTCCCCTTCCCATCGCCCCCATCACCTCCATACCTTGTCCTTCTCCCTCTTCCTACAAGATACCAAACAGGAAAATGTTTGATGCTCCATTTCGTTTTGACAAAATGGACTGCAAGAACTGAACCACGAACCAAACTATGAGTCAATCCAATTCATGTACTTTTCTGTTTATAGTCCAGTTCATGCCCATCTCTATTCCTATTTCAAGACAGACTAGGTTTGACAGCTCTCAGGGCACTGGTTGAGGTCTCAGAGAATTGCTCTCCTTCTCTGAATCTTCAGACAAGGAGACAAATCTCAGGGTTAGCCATACCGGAAAATGGCAAAGCTTGGGTTTTTTGTATGCACTGCATGTTAGTTTTCTGTTCTCCAGCATTGGTGGCATTCAAGATATAAAATATACCTAGACTTAGATTCTTGAATTGAGCTGAGGGCTGGGCTTTATGGTTCTAGAGCCCCCTTCCAACACTATTATACTATGATCATATGCTCATATGATTCCTTAATCTACTCAGAACTCCTCAGCACAAACTACCATATATACGCAAGTATAAGCCAACCTGACTATAAGCTGGTGGCCTATTTTATCCCCCCAAACTGGGAAAACTAATTGACTTGAGTATAAGCTGAGGGTGTTTTTTTTTTTTTTTACTCAAGTATATATGGTAAACTGGCTGAGCTCTAAAGGGGCTGGGGGTAGTAATTGGCAACATGTACTGGGAGTGTGGAGGCAATAAGGGAGTTAATACCATAAACTCCTTGATTTTGTCTGTAAAGATTCTCAGTCATCCAGGTGAGTTTATCTGGAAGTTGAGTCATGGCTACTGGACTTCTTTTTTGAGAGATAGAAACGTTTCACTGCTCATCCAAACTGATAAAGCTTTTTGGATGAGCAGCGAAATGTTTCCATCTCTCAAAAAAGAAGTCCAGTAGCCATGACTCAACTTCCAGATAAACTCCCTGATCGCCTCCACAGTCCCTGCACAGTTGCCAATACTACACCCAGTCCATTTAGAGCTTTATAAATAAGTCCCCTTACCCCTGAATCTAGTTGCCAATACTACTCCCAGCCCATTTAGAGCTTTATAAATAAGTCCCCTTACCCCTAAATCTTTCCAGATTTCAGGGGGTTCCCTAAAATCATCTTGGGAAGGTGCCCCTGCTACTTTGCAGTCCCAAGGTAAGTACTGTACATTTTGATTGCATATTTTAAAAATAATTTTGAGTGCATATTTTTTAAAAACATGCACTCAAAAATTACTTAATTTGGGGGCACCAAAGTAGCAGGGGTACCTTAAGAAAGTGATTTTAGTGAACCCACTGAAATATGGAAACATTTGGGGATAAGGGGGTGAGTTATGAAGCTCCAAAGTGGGTGCCCCTAAACCTTCTAACTGGAATCATATGGGAAGCAGAGGCACAGCTCTCACTCGCTGGATCAAGACTTGCCCTCTGCCATCCCCCCTAAGCCATCCAAGCACCTGATTTTACCCCCAAAACTGGGAAACTTATTGACTCAATTATAAGCCGAGGGCGTATTTTTCAGCCAAAAAATAAGGGCTCAGCTGATACTCGAGTATATATGGCATATTTTAAATAAGGAGTTGCTTTTCTGGTGTGCCACTTTATTTCAAGATGATCAATTATGCAGATCTGTTTGATAGATCATGATGATTAGACCTATAGTCTATACAGGGCATTATGCAAACAAAAAGATAGATTCCTGAATAGACAGGAAATGTTGGTAAATCACAGCTATGATCATTCTACAGATGCATACGATGGGAGAAGTTTATCTTGGCATAGAAAATGGTCTGCTAACTCTGCCAAGTTTGCTGTATTCACATTTTGTTGATGCAGACTTTCATTCTAGTTTCTGTTTGCTACAATATTTAAATTAAGTTGGCTCAATTTTATTAATTGACTTGTATGATTTGGGACAGAGACCATGCATGATGTTTGAAAAGAAAAAAATAAAAAAATGTTTACAGCCTGCCAAAGACACTAGGATGAAGGATCACTTTTAAGAAGAGACAGAGCTGCAATCTTGTGCCTGTTATAATCGTTCAAATGAGAAAAGGGGGGGATAAAATCTAGAGCACCATGTAAAAACCTCCGAGAGTGGCCCCAGGCTAGATGGGTGGTATACAAATTGAATGAATGAATGGATGAATAACCTGTCATTACACACACACACACACACACACACACACACACACACACACACACACACACACACACACACACACACACACACACACACCACTACCTGCAATCCAAAGAACCCTCTTCGTAAATACACACAGAGAGTAGATTGTCACCTGATGGGATATGTTTTAGCTTGCCAAGTGAGTGGGTGGTGTATTTTCTGTAAGTGCCCTGGCAGCGACTAAGAGTATAATAACATTTCTGTGGCCTGTAGAACTCAAGGAATGATGGAACTAAGATAATACATTAGTATAGCTTATTTGAACTTGCCAAGTGAGTGGGTGAGTTGTCATATTGTACCACAGGAAGAGATTATGATTTCTTTTGGCTTATAGGCAAAGAAAGTAGCCCCATTCAGCCATTCTCTTTCAAGTTAACTAAACACACAAGAAGAGAAAGTGCACTAGCCCTATCTCACCATTATTATTTGCTTAGGCAAATACTGGCAAATCTGAAAGAAGAGCTTTTTCTGTTTGTGGAGGTTTGCACTGAAAGGAGACACATTGCTTTTCACCTAAACAAAGTGAAGATTAATGGGATGAAGCTAGTGTTTTCCTTTCTTTAAGGATTATTTAATCCCAAAGAGAATGACTGATTAAGTCTAGGCATTACCAGACATCATAACCATTGTTACTGAAACAAACAAACATGTTACATGTGTTCTCAAAGGCTTTCACGGCTGGGATCTGATAGCTGTTGTGAGTTTTTCAGGTTGTTTGGCCATGTTCTGGAAAACTGTGTTCCAGAACACAGCCAAACAGCCCCCCAAAAACTCACAACAGCTATCAAATATGTTAAATTATTAGTTGTTTATTTTTTCCTACCCTGAATAATCCCTTCTCCCATAGTTTACAGTGCTCTTCATTTTCTTTTCACCATCACTCTACCTCTCTCTACCTCTAGATTTAGTCTAACAGACTCAGTGGGTTAGAATACTGCTTTTGCTCACAAGCAACTGTCCTTCAACAACATAAAGGCTAGTTCATTAGTGTTAACTATTTGAAGGAACTCCCAAACAATTAATGGGTGGTGAGACTGTGGCACAATATTGACACTGCATGGCTTCCTTGGTCTGATCTCCATTGTCCATGTTGTGAGTGTGGACACCATAAGTAGGGAAATGCATGTGCACAGATGTTTTCACGTCCAGATTCTACATCTGCAGACTTCCACAACACCTTGAAGATTGCACAATTATGATACTAGGTCCTGTGAATAGTTATGCATGTAGGGAATGGATCTATGCATAAAATCTGGACTGCTGCAAATCTCCATACTTGGGGCATATGTGATGGGAAGTCTTGCAATGTAAAGCTCCATAGTTAACAGCCCTACTGCCCCTTGAATTAGATTTACTCCATTAACAGTTAAAATGTGAAGTGGATAGAATCAACAGGTTACAACTATGTGAACTGAATGTGACTAACTCAACACTGTGTCGTATAACAGTGATCACTTTGTCATGAATGATAAGCTTATCCATCACTACTGACCCAAGGTATAAATTGATAAGAAATGCTGGGCTTTCAAAAACATATTTTGAAAATAATTAAAATTACCCAAATTAAAAGTTCAATATGTCCATGAAAATTCTCAGTTATCTAAGTGAAGTAATCTGGAAATTGAGCCAAGCAACTGGGCATCTTTTTTTCAGTTTGAAATATTTCACTACTCGTTCCAGTAGCTTCTTCAGTCTGAGGAAGGTTGATGGGAGACCACCAATTTATCCTCCATGTTGGTTTCACTTCATCCTGGTCTAAATAGGCTCTTTAGATGGACAATGGCTGGGTGTGTCTGAAAGTTAGCCCCTCCTGACCCCCACTTCAGTGTGGCCTCCCTGGTGGATGGGTGAAGTGACCCTAAATGTTCTGGGGATAGAGGAAAGGGCAACATAATAAAATGGGACAATTATTTCCTAAACCCTGCACCCCTATTGGAGATAGATGTGTTTTTAAACACATATGGCATCCCTGACCCCTCTCTCAAACCACCTATCTTCTATGTCTGAGATATGTACATTTTCATCATCGTATGATTGCCCCTTGTCATTCTTATGAAGGTACATTGCTTATTCTGGTCCTGAGCTGTTCCCCCTCATGTGCTAGGCCTTCCTGGCGGTTTAGATTTTCCATTATAGATCTCTGCATACTTCTCAATGCACTGGACTGCATATACAATATTGTTCATGTTGACTTTTGGGGTCTGGTGTTTTGGGAGGAAAAGTCTCTGACTTACCGTGTCTGTGAGTTTGGAGCGAATGGGTATATGGTGTTTGCCAAAAATCTTTTTGAACTTCTCTGACACCAGCTGGCTTGAACAGACCAAGGAGCCATCTCTTTGAGCATTTAGTTTTCAATATCAAAGAGTCTCGAAATGGGCACGAGAAATGGTCACAAAATGAACATTTTTGTTACCATTATTCGTTATTCGTTTCATTACGTAACGAAATGACAAACGAAAATTGTGATGAAAACGGAACAAAACGAACAGAACCACAAAAACTTGTGTTCATTACGTTTCGTTTTCTTTAATGATGACGTGCAATGAAATGAGCTGTTTTAAATGTTAAAAAACGCCCTGGACATCCATAAAAATGCAGCAATAATTATTTATACTGTCTGATAATACCTACTGGGGGGCTGGGGTCCTTAAAATGTGCATTTATGTCTTTTCTCAGATCACTGTATTTTTTTCCTTTAAGGGGAGTTAGGGGACATCGACCCAAAATGGCTCCCAGATGCCTAATATTGATTTCTTGGGTATTAAAACGCCCTGGAAAAATGTAAAATCTCAGTGATAATTATTTGAAATTATTACCTACCAGGGGGCTGGGTTCCTTAAAACGTTTGTTTTTGTCTTCTCCCATCACAATGTATTTTTCTTTTCCCTTTAAGGATGACAAAATGGATGACGCCACTCCAGCCACAACATGGAGGCAAGCCATGTGATGGGATCAAGTAAATTCTTGGACAGCTTCAACCAATACCATGCCCAGGTTGCAGACTGGGCAGGTCTGGAAGCCACAGAGGGCATAAAAAGCTTTGGCAGCCCCTGTCCTCCTTGCAGTCCCCAGTGGGAGTTAGGGTGGGATTGCTGTCTCTGCGACTCTAGCTTCAGTCCTGCAGCCTCCCTGTGTGCATGTGTGCGTACCTCTCGGTGAGTACCCTCCCCTGCCCCGCAGTGCAGTCACTCTGCGGCTGCTTTGCACCCTGGGCAACGCCCGCCGCTGCCTTTGCAGCCTCCCTGCGTACCTAGTCTATACCGTGTCTCTGCCAGGATCAATTTTTTTAGTGTTTTCCCTCTGGTCTGGGGCGTTGGGGGAACACCCCTGCACATAAATGTGTTAAAAATCGCGCAAGAAGTGGGTAGAAATGAAAAACAAACAAAAAACAAAAAACAAAAATGAAATTTTTCCAAAAATTCACAAAAAATGGAAACGAAATGAAACGGACCTCTCAATGACAAACGAAAAACCGAAACACCATTTTTTTGATTCGTGCCCATCTCTATCAGAGACCCATCTTAGATGACAAGGAGAGCATAAACACGAGATGTAGACTCTTCTTCTTCTTCTTCTTCTTCTTCTTCTTCTTCTTCTTCTTCTCCTCTTCCTCCTCCTCTTCTCTTCTTCTCCTCCTCCTCCTCCTCCTCCTCCTCCTCCTCCTCCTTCTTCTTCCTCTTCTTCCTCTTCCTCTCATGCATGCAGCCTGACAAAGGACTGATCTTATTCACCCTGCCAATATAATTTTTGGAGTGTTCCAAAACCTATCCCTGGCTTTTCAAATATTGTTTTTCTTCCGCCTCGGTTCTGTAGCTCCTTACTGAATAGCTTAATGAAGACTTAAGCACTCTGTCTCAGTGGCAGCAGTGATGTAAAATGGCTTATTGCCTGTTCCATCTCACTGACTTTTATTGTGACACTTAAACCAAAATGGTGAACTATTACACTTCATAGCCTGCAAATAAAAGCAGAATGTTAAAAAGCAGAGGCTATAACCTACGATTCAGCCAAAATGGCCCCTAATGTCTCAGGCTAGTAATGTTGAGACAATGTTGCACGGTTCACAAGGATCCATGAAGGAACACAGTCATATGGAGGATGTGATTCCCTTTCATTGTGACAATGAAGTATCTCCTATTCTTCTCTTCTTGGAAACCACTTTTTTATAATCCCAATGAGTGGAAGACCGTTTCATTTGAACAAATGATGCTTCTTATGGATTATTAGTCTTCTGACATGCTTACACACACAATATGGCATTTTGCCTTTAGGTTTCCGACATAAATGTCATCTACTTCCCTTTAATCTCATCTTATTCTGCATGTGTTGCAAGGGGAGGTGGAACAAAATAGTCTGGGTCATGATGGCTGTGTTTAATCTATTTTGTGGAACAGGATTTGTAGAAATATATTATGCAATCTGAAATTTACTGATACACTTGGTACAAGTTTTAGGTGTGTTGTTTGTATGAAGTTGGAAAATGGTTTTCCTTGGCCCAAAGTGGTGGATATAATTCATGATGAGAGAATGAGAGTGAGAATGTGCAATTTGAGCAACTGAGCATTAATGTCATTTTTTAACAAAATCCCTTTGCAAAATGTTGATGGCTTCTCCTTGCTGCATATATCTTTTTGAATCAAAAGCATCAGAGTTGTCATTTCCATCTCTTTTACCACTGGTCTATATGTGGTGTTGCTGTATTTGCATTGCTGATGAAAGGCAAAAGACACTAGTCTGTACATGAGAATGTGTATATATCATGGAGACCTGGATGATAGACAAAGAAACAAATCCTTATTTTTCTGTTACCCGAAGTTGAGGGATCTTGACAACCTTTAACAAATCTGAGTTGTCTTTTAAAGTTGAGATTGCTTAAATTTTTCGAGAATAAAGAATTTAGTGAGGTGCTTTTGTTTATGTTTTGCATTCATAGTGCAAAGAAAAGTGACGTAGAACTGAACTGAATGTCGCTTTCACAAGCTCCATTCTACATAGGTTGGTGGATCACACTTAGGGCTCTATCACACGTCCTTTAAAATGCTTATTAAATTTAAAGAAAAAGCATTTCCAAAAATCTTGTCCCCACGGCCACTGGGCTTTTAAAAAAACAGTTATGCCCCCTTTAGCGATTTTTCCAAGACCTACCGGATAAGTAGGAAATTTTTTGCTCCGGTAAAAAATGTGAGCCAGACGTCCGTGGGAGCTCGCATATGACACGGTTTTCTGCTTTGGTTTTCTTCCTAGCCCCGACCAGCTCATCCTGGGGTTCGTTGGTGCTTTTTAATTTTTTTCCATTTTCCCTCCCCCAAGCACTGATCAGCTGACCTTCAGGCTGTCAGCGCTGTTTTTTTTTTTAATTTTAATTTTTATTTCCTAGCACTGACCAGCTCATCCTAAGGCTCGTCAGTGCTTCATATAATTTTTTATTTTTTTCTAGTGCCACCTCCTGGCCCTGGGGCTGGCCTGTGCTTTAAAAAAAAAGCCCTGTACATGGGAATGGAGATTCCACATCCTCAGTCACATGACCAAGAAAGAAGAAAAGCCGGACTTTCACAATATCTGGATCTTCCCCCAAGTGAGATAGCAGCCTTAGACATCCAATGATTCTTCCCCTCCCCCTTTTTTTCCCTTTTTAGTAGCAATCAATGATAATATTGGAGAGCTGGGGAACAGAGACCAATGTTTCACCAGAACAGACTATGGAATTCTGTCATAGAAAATGAGGGGAGAGCTCATTGTGCGGGCCCTTTTCTGGAAGTAGACTTTTTGGGAATTGTTCATGTGAGGGTTGCTGTTTGTAGAGCTGCTCCAATCCATAACTTAGAGTTTCAGAAGTGACCTTGGCCTGGTACATATACAGACGACAAGGAGCAAATAGGTAGGATATTTTATTTATTTATTTATTCAAAATATTTATATCCTACCTTTCTCCCTGAAAGGTCCCGAGGATATGGTCTCACAGGCTTTCTGTTCTGCATCCCATTGGAACTGAAAGATGCCTCAGACAGTTAGTTGGCCTGAACCTTGTGCATTCACCTTCTTCTGGAAAAAAAAAAAACACCAGTGACAATGTTAGGAGTAATGTGAACGACCACTAACTTAGATGGGAAAGCTGGAAGACTGGTAGGAAGTTCCTGAAGCATCAGTACGAAGAGTATGAAGCGAGGTGAAGTTTACTTTAGTTATTTTGAGGGATGTGCATCATTGTTCATCTTGTTCTTGATTTTAAAAAGTCACCTCATGTGTTTGGTGACAAGGTGCTTTATTCCTTCTTGAATGTTTTCATGTTTGGGAAAACAGTATTTTTTGCTTGCAAATTGTATAAATTGTGGAAATTGTGTAGCTAGGCAATGACGATTGTTGCCTTACTTCTAGATATTCTAAAACTAACATATGTCAATGTCAGAGGTGGTAGTTTTGTGTTGTGACAATTTGTGCAAGTTGCAAAAATTGTACAGGAGTACAACCTTTATTGTCTCATTCTTGCTCTTGTGCTGAGACATATTGTCAATGAATTCTGAACAGGCTATCCTCACATGGTGTGTTGACCTGTATTCCCAGCAACAAGTCGCAACATTTCTTAACATTTCTTATTATTTGTTTTATGTTTTAAATCAGGCACCTTTGAAGACTAGTAGCATTGCACAGAGTTCAGTTCACCTTAGTGCATGTGCCCATTTTTTTCATATAAATGAGGCCCCTGGGTGACTTAAAATTCAAATAAGAATGACATGCATTAAACTAACACTTTCAGGATATCACAGATACATTTAGAGTCATGGTATGAAAATATATAAATGGATCCATCTTTTCTGATGAGCACGTTGGAGGAGGTTAATCTGTGTTGATGTCCAGGGTTGGCTGCATTTAGGGATCAGTTATGCTGAAAGTATATTATTCTACCTAGTCCATTTAAACCATGAGCTCTCTACCTGGAATTGAACCCCAGGTTGTGAGCACAGTTTTACCATAAAACAGCCCTGTAGATTAGCATAGGATGAAAAGATGAGACTGATCCAATATGACTCAGGGAATTCCAAGGCTAAGTAGGAACTGTAGCCAATTTTCCTAAGCACTCAACTTTTGCACCACTGTGGTGTACAGGTAAGTTCAACTACCAGTCTACTTTGTTAAATGGAATGGTGAGAGGAAAGGGTCATCTTTTCTTTTTCTCCAGGCAGCAAAATACCTTGGACTGGCTCTGATGATAGAACAAAATCCTATGTGATGTCCTCCTGAGCAAACCAAAGACAATAAGTCTAATTGTTTTCAGTAGAACATAGTTGCAGGCATTAGATCACAGCCTTAAAAAAAAATACCCCCAAACCCTTAAAGTCATAAAAATATGCAAAAAGAATCTTGCTTGATGAAACAAGAAATCTAAAATGTCACCAGTGTTGGCTTTCTAAGAAACTGAATTAAAAATAATATGGATTTGTAGAGTATCTGCAACTTTGTGCTAAGAATGATATTCCCTCTCCCTTGTCCAACATGCTCTACAACATGGCTTACGGCCAAAGGAATTCAGTTTCCACTCTTGAAATCCACTCTCTTTTTCTTTCATAGTAATGAGCACTTTAATCTATCACAAGAATGTAGAGCATCTTGGCACTGCTTTTCTCTTCAATCTGGGCTCTCCCTCTCTCTCCTTCTCCCTCCTCCCTCTCTTTTAGGTTAATTTATCTGATTACAGGCAGCGTTCCACAGCCATGTTAAGGTACCAGCCGAGTTTCCACTTGGAGACTCGGTGAAAAGATTACCATTAAAACGTGACTTCCATCCACTCCACTGAAATTACTATTGATTGCCAAAGAAAAATATTTGTGCTGTGAAGCTGGGAGCTATGATGTTGAACCATATTAACATAATGTTAGCATAGCTATGGGTGTTTAGTGGCATGCAATCAGATTTGAAATGAACGTTGATTATAGATTGAGATTAATGTTCACATATTCATGGGAACACAATGAAAAAAGAGCAATTTCCTTTCTACTACAGATCAATGGTTTCCCCATTCAATTATACAGCTGTAATAATTGCATTGTGTGGAAATATTTCTTAATGGCCTATTTCATTCTCCCTGTATGTGTGGTGTGTGTATATGTATATTTTCAATCTTTTGTTAGTGATACCTGATGGGAGTCTGCAGAGAAAATAAAATGCTTTCATTCAAAGGAGTGACTGTTTTTGCCTCAATCAAGACAATAGAACTTCCTTTCTCATTATATATACATCTCAAGTCCCTGTGCCTTGTTTATCTGACTCCCTTTATATTACACCAACCTACTTACTTATTTCTTAGGCTCTATTCACATAAGCATACTTCCAAAAATTACTCAAACATGGTCCATTTAATGCCTTCCAGTTCTATCATACTGTGGTTGCTACTGCCCATTGATTAACAGAAGGACCAGTTTTTGCATCCAAAAACTGGTCTCTTAAGTTAACTCGGTAGGCTTCCATACTATCATACTTGATTCTCCATTCCTTAGCAAAATTAAAAGAACAGAGGACAGGAGAAAAGAGAGGAAAAGCAAGATATTATGACAGTTTGGGATTAGCAAACTGATCTCAGTGTGAGCTTTCAAGAGCAGAATCCACTCCTTCAAATACAAGAAGTGCATATAGAATGTCCTTGTATTTATACATATCTCCATGGTGGTGAACTGGCTAGTGCAAGGAACTATTTGTCATCCCTGCAGCATAGCTATACCCTATCGGGTTCTTTGTATCACATGTGTCAGTCATACAATTTAAAAAGTTGGTTAGCAATTCAACTAGAGGAAAGAGAAAATCCAAAGTAAAACATCAGGCTAAACTGCTGGTACCAGAAGAGCTGAGTGACACCTGATTCCCTCCTCCACATAAAGTGTGCTATCTTCTCTGGACAGTCCAGCCAAAAGGACATTAGGGAGAGCTCAGGTTGAAGGCACCGTACAGTGTTATACCCCCTGGCATCTGTCCCACCAGCCATTTTGAAGAACTATGTGGATAAGAGAAAGGCCTGTTTGACTTTTTTCATTTATTTATTTATTTATTTATTGTTATATTTATATCCCGCTTATCTTCTACGGGTAGAACTCTAAGCGGCTAACAAGGCTGTCAATGACAACCCAACAATCAATACAACAAGTATAGTAATTCAAATCAACATGACACAATAAAACAGACATGATAATAATAATAATATAAAACCCTCCTGCATCCCAGCCTGCAGGGGAAACGAGTCTTACCAAATTAACCATCAAAATTAGATAAATCGAGCAGTGATGGTTAATAGCGATGGCGGGGGGGGGGGGAAGAAGAAAGAAAAAAAAAAAAAAAAAAAAAAAGAATACCGTTAAACTAAAAATCGCCAAAGGCCTCCCGGAATAAGTAGGTCTTCAATGCTTTCCGGAAGGCCTGCAGGGACTCTGCAGAGCGCACTTCACTGGGGATTGAATTCCATAAGGATGGGGCTGCCACTGAGAAGGCCCGGTTCCGAGTAAACGTCTTCCGGGCCTCTCGTGGGGTGGCAACCCGCAGCGAGTGCGCTCGCACCTGCCGAACAGGACGGGCCGAGGTGGATCGCTGGACGATGTGCTCTGTCAGGTAGTCCGGTCCCAAGCCATGGAGGGTTTTATAAACTAAAACCAAGACCTTGAATCTAATCCGGGCTGCAACGGGCAACCAGTGCAGGCGGACCAGGACTGGGGTGATGCGGTCATATCGACGCGCACCCACCACCAGCCTGGCCGCCGCATTCTGTACCCGCTGCAGGCGCCGGAGAAGAGTCAAGGGCAGCCCCATGTAGAGGGCGTTGCAGTAGTCCAGCCTCGAGATCACCAGTGCCTGGACCACTGTTCTCAGAGAGTCAACATCCAGGTACGGGCGGATCTGGGTGACCTGACAAAGATGGTAATAAGCGGCCCTGGTCACCGACGCCACCTGGGCCTCCATGGTCAGCGCCGGGTCCAGGACCACGCCCAGATTCCGCACCCTCTCCGCCGGCTGGAGGGAAACACCTCCCAGACAGGGAAGAGGGCCACCGTACCCAGATGGTGAGCTCCCAAAGAACATAACCTCCGTCTTCTCGGGGTTGAGCCTAAGCCTGTTCGCCCCGGTCCAAGCCTGCACGGCCTCCAGGCACTCATCAAGGATCCTCACAGCTTCCACTGCAGAGGTGGAAAAGGAGAGATAGAGCTGCGTGTCATCAGCGTACTGATGACAGCAGACTCCAAATCTCCTAATGACCCCAGCCAGCGGCCTTACGTAGATATTAAACAGCATAGGGGACAGCGACGACCCCTGTGGAACCCCACAAGGGAGAATCCAAGGAGCCGACAACTCCCCCCCATGCTGAACATACTGAGGACGGCCCTCCAGGAAGGACCGGAGCCATCTGCAAGCAGAGCCCCCGATCCCAACCTCAGAGAGCCGATCCAACAGGATACCGTGGTCGACGGTATCAAAGGCCGCCGACAAATCCAGGAGAACCAACAGGGTAGAGCAACCCCTGTCGGCTGCCCGGATTAGGTCATCTTGCAGCGCGACCAAAGCTGTTTCGGTCCCCCGACGAGGCCTGAACCCGGACTGGCAAGGATCGAGGCACTGCCGGTCCTCCAGGTACGACTGCAACCGAACCGCCGCCACCCTCTCGATCACCTTACCCAGAAACGGGACGTTAGCGATAGGACGATAGTTCGCTAAATCGTCCGGACACAGGCCAGGTTTTTTGAGAATGGGCTTTACCACCGTCTCCTTCAGACGGGAGGGAAAAACCCCCTCGCTGAAGGAGGCGGTGGCGATGACCGAAGCCCACTCGGCCATAGTCCCGCTGGCAGCTTTTATAAGCCAGGCAGGGCAGGGATCGAAAGGAGTAGACGCCGGCCGGCAGTGAGCCATAGCCTTGGAGGCCTCGACAGCAGAAACAGGCCCAAGCTCCTCCAACCGAGGCGACAAAGGCGGACCAGCAACCGGGGATGCCGGGGCAGTGCTACTGCAACCGGAGTCGAAGCCGGTCCGGATGGCCTCAATTTTTGTTCGAAAGAAGGCTGCAAAGTTCTCGCTACTGAAATCAGGAGGAGGAGGCCTTGCCAGACTAGGATTGGTGAGGTCCCGAACCACCCGGAAGAGCTCCGCCTGGCAGCTCGAGGCCTCACCAATTCTCAGGGAGAAAAAAGATCTTTGGGCCTCCCTGATCGCGTTGGAATAGCGCCTAGTCTGGGAGATAACGGCAGCCTTATTATTAACCGTCCGGGTTCTTCTCCAGCTGCGCTCTAGTCTTCTCCTCAGCTGCTTCATTGCTCGGAGCTCAGACGTGAACCACAGTGAGGACCGAGCTCGGCACCGGAGAAGACGCTTAGGGGCGATCCAGTCGATGGTATGGGCAGCTGTATCAAACCAATGGTTAGCCACAACCTCGGCCGGCGCGCCAGCCAGTTCTCCAGGAAATACCCCGAAGGCCTCCCGGAACCGTGAAGGGTCCATAAGTCTCCGGGGGCGGGCCAAAACGAGAGGCCGATGGTCCCCGCGAGGAGGGGCCGGAATCGCCAAGGGGAAAGAGAGCAGGTGATGGTCTGACCATGACACAGGCAGGGAGACAATGCCCCCTACCTCCAGACTCGAATTCCCCGACATGGAGGAAAACACCAGATCCAGGGTATGGCCAGACCTGTGAGTGGGGCATAAAACATGCTGAGACAGACCCATGGAAGCCATGGATTCCATGAATTCCAGAGCTGCACCAGAGAGTTCACCGCCGGCATGCACATTGAAGTCGCCCGCAACCAAAAGGCGCGGGGACCTCACAGCGCAGCGGCGATAAACTCGGCGAGCTCTGGGAGGGATTGGGCTGGGTTGCGGGGAGCACGGTAACCCAGCACAATGCCAAATCTGTCCCTCTGTCCCACTAACAGGTGAAGGCACTCTAACCCCTGGCTAACCAATGTCGAGGCCCTGCAGACATAAAAGGAGTCCCGATAGACGATTGCGACCCCTCCACCCTTCTGACCCTCCAGCCTTCCCACACCCTGAACCAAGTACCCGGGTGGGCACAGAAGGGAGAGCGAAGCCCCCCCCTCACCCACCCAGGTCTCGGTAATAAGAGCCAGGTCAGTCCGCCCATCTAAGATGGAATCGTATATGATGGGGATTTTATTGTGGACTGACCTGGCATTCAGCAGAGTGCAGGAAAGCCTGGAGGCACTGGAGAAGTGACTCCCGGACTCGTGGCAGCGAGCCGAGGGGTCAGAACGCGGGACAGGCCGAAGATGCCTGACCCAGGTTCTTCTGATCGGACGAACCCCCCGGCTACAAGCGTACTGCCCACGGCCCGTCACAGTTGGTATGTGAGCCCCTGCAATCATGGCAATAAAAAAAAGCGGATATAAATACAAAACGGATATAAAATACAAATCAAACAAATGACCCACTAGACAGGGTCTAACAACCACTAAAATAGATAAATAAATACAAAGCTACAATACAATAAAGAGAAAATAAAGAAAGAAATATAACCATGAGTAAAATAAAATAAAATAAAATATGAAAATATAAGAAAAATGCAAAATACAATTCACCCCGCCAGAAACCAGGTGGAAGAAGCATAAATAAAGGGGAGATGGAATCAAGGGATCAAATGGGGTAAGAAGGGGATGCAAGTAGAAGCAGGCTTGGTTCAATAATAGTGCCATGGTAAAGCCAGGATGGAGGTGGGCAGACCAGCGAGCCCCGCAGCCAGAACACCATCTGGATGTCTCCGGCGGCCGACCTGCCGTCCGAGCGTTAGATGAAGACAAAGCAACGCGGCAGAGAACCGGCCTCAACAGCCGCACCGGCGGCCGAAAAGCCGCCCGAGATAGAACCAGCGGCCCGGACACAACCAGAGATGGCCCCCGGCTCGCCGCCATGTTGAACTTCGGCGACCAGCACGCTGTACAAGGCACCACCCGTGGCCAGCTGCTGCCTCTTCGGGCCAAAGAGCAAATGAAACAAAACACCCGGTTGGAGCAGGGTAAACAGAGACACACCCTGAACCTCTCCGGCGTCTAATCGTCTAATCGGCGAGCCACGCTGAGCCCCTTTGAACCCCTACAACCCCCCCCAAAACCCCCAATCCCTGAATCCCCTAGCTGGTTCCTCCACCAAGTCCTCTGGCGGGACAAAAACTTTTTAAAAAAGAAAAATGCCCATGGCAGCGGTATCCCAAAAGATAAACAGAGCGCTGGGACGCCGGAGCAAACGGGAAACGCTGCCGCCCGCCATCTTCTTTCATCCAAGAAGCCACCTTGTTCTCTCCTTCATCTTAATTTACTACACTTTAAGCCGTTAGGATTAGGGGTGTGTGATGGTGGATGAATGCTTACCATATTGGGCATGAGTGGGCTGGTCAAACAATTGCAGCACTGTTGAGCCTCCTGAAGTCCTTTGCATTTGCATATCTTTTAACAAATATCAGGACATACACAGCTAATGGTGTGGAGTAGAGATGGGCATGACCAGGAAAAATTATGTTTCGAGTTGTCGTGTGTCGGAGCCGGCCCGTTTCGGCTCGTTTCCGTTTGTAGCGAAATTTTTCAAAAAATTGTCGTTTCATTTGTCATTTTTCGTCTGTCGTTAGTACTGGTTTGGGGGGGTAGCGGGCTCCTGGAGGCACCTCTCTGGGGTGGGTGCCTCCTCTGGCCCGCTATGAAGGGAAAGCAGGCTCCTGGAGGCAACTCTCTGGGGTGGGTGCCTCCTCTGGCCCGCCATGAAGGGAAAGCAGGCTCCTGGAGGCACCTCTCTGGGGTGGGTGCCTCCTCTGGCCCGCTACAAAAGGGTATGCATAGCCAATTGGATATGCATACCAAGTTGCAGTGGCAGGCAGAGGTACCTCTCTTTAGGGTGCCTCTGTGACTCACTGCCTGGCATATGGTGCACTTGGGCTGGGAATGGGGAGGAGGAACAAAGTGAGAGAGGAACTCTATGGGCGCCCTCTGGCTCACTAAGAAGGGAAGTGTACTTGCTGTAGTGCAATGCAAGTACACAGATCTGGCTTAGGGTTAGGGTTAGCGCAAGGACTAGGCTTAGGGTTACGGGTAAGGTTAGGGTGAGTTAGTGGGGTGCACCTCTGGGTGCCTCTCTGACCCACTAAGAAGGACTGTGTACTGGCGTATAGGTTAGGGTTAGGGTTAGGGTTCGGGTTCAGGCTAGGGTTAGTGGGCTTTTTATGCCCGACTGGCACATCCCAGAAGTCTCTGTCAAAACCTGGCCAAGTGGCCATGCAATTGGTGGAATGGCTCCAAAAATTTGCATGGTCCACTCCCATGGCCAGCCCATCATTGCGCAGGTGTAAAAAAATTAAAATTAAAATAAAATAAAATAAAATCAATGGAGAGGTTTTGTTGCAAGAAAAACCCACTGCCGCTACTGTAAAAATTCAGGCAGTTTTAAAATAGCTATTTTTGCATGTTTCTGTGGTGCTTTGGTGTGTTTTTGGACCACGATTTCAAAATAAATATTGTGGTTGCCCCATTTTGGATCCCCCGCCCGCACCGCATGGCATGGCGAGTTGGCGAGACGACGAGGATGCCCCCCACCAGAGCAGCCCAGGACAGGAGGGGGGGAGGCCAGGGACCCCCCACCAGAAACCACCCCTCTGGTAGGTGCCCTCAGCAGTTGCAGAGGATACAGAATGTGGCAGCCAGATTGGTGGTTGGTGCAGGAAGATTTGACCACATCACTCCAATTCCGGCTTGACTGCACTTGTTGCCCGTTGCCTCCTGAATAAGGTTCAAGGTATTGGTTTTGATTTACAAAACCCTCCATGACTTGGGGCCTGAGTAGCTGGCAGAGCAGATTTCCCAAAGGACACAGCTAGCCCAGCCCACCAGAGCATCACTGGCACTCTCATTACAGATGGCCACTCCCAGGGAGGCTCGTAAGGTTTCCACTCGCAATTGGGCTTTCTTGGTGGTTGCCCCAGGTTTGTGGAATAAACTGCCAACAGAGATTCACTAAGTGGAGTTCCTACCATCCTTTTCAAAAGCCTTGAAAACCTGGCTGTTTATAGATGCATTTGGCAACCAGTAGTTTCCTACTGTTGTTGCTCCCCTGTTCTTTGTTGTTTAGTTTGGTTTTTCCTGCCTTTGTGCCTCTTGCTGGGCCTTTGTTTTGTTTTATTTTCTTTCTTTTCTTTGTATTTTTATTGTTGTGTCCATTTTAGTATTTTTGCCTATATTTTGTTTTCTGGTTTTAATTGCTACTTACTTATTTTGGCCTTTGTTAACTGCCCAGTGTTCCTGAGGAAAGGTGGTCCAGTTTAAAAATGCAAACATAAATAAATAAAAATGTTCTGCTTATATACTGCCCCATGCCACTTCAAGTAGTATCTGGGCAGTTGACAGTTTTTTAATTACAATTTGCAGGCTACACATTGCCCCCCCCCCAGCAAGCTGGGTACTCGTTTTAATGACCTTGGAAGGATTGAAGGCTGAATCAAGCATGAACCAGCTACCTCAGATTGAACCCCAGGCCATGAGCAGTTTTAGCTGCAGGAGAGGCATTTAACCACTGTGCCTGCCACAAGGCTCCATGAATAAATATTAAAATGAATAAATATTTAAAAAAGTAAAGCCAACCTATTTTATAAGGAAAACAAAAGCTATCAAGGCAGGAAGAGTCTAGGAAATTTATTTTTCTCTTACCAAATGACCACAAAGCAAAAACAAAAGCAAAACAACCCTTGTCCAGGCTGCCTAGATATCACTTCTAACAAAGATAGTAAACTATACTTCTAATTATTTCCCCTCCTACACTTAACATACTTAGCTGGCTTTAATCTGGATGTAAAGATATTTCTTGCAGATTCTACAACTAAAACATCTTCCTACTACAATGTCAGTGCTATGACAAGCATGAGCAACTGTGGCCCTCCAGATGTGTCTAGAGTGCAGCACCCATCAGCTCTCCCATATACAATGGTAAATGATCATATAAAATGCAGTCAAAAATATCTGGAAAGCCACCCTGTTCAATGCCAGAAGAAGCAAAGAATTTTCACAGTCCAAACTATCTGTGTTAGTAATTGCTGAGGCTCACTCCTGATAGTGTGTGATTCTGGTTATAATGGAAAAAACTATGCCTTCTTTGGAAAGGAAGAACCTCTAGAAACTGCAGAGTCACCATTTCCCTTATGAAGCTGTATCATCACTTTGTTCATGAGTTATGAACAAATATAACCCACAAAACTAGCATTAAGAGTGATCTTCCCTAATACTTGGCATTTTCACTTCTGCATAGGCAGAGTTTCTGTGCCAACTGAGTTATAATGTTAGTCACTGATCAAGTATTTCTCAACTTTCTAATCTAGATCCACAGACAAACTCTACCTCTGTCCCAGTTATCATTGTGATGGAGACATATATGGAGATAGTCATTACACACAAAGAAATGCATTGGTACCATAGCTTCATATCCACTGGGGTGAAATATTTAACAGCAGCATTCTCCTCTTCCTATCATTTATGTTGTCTTGCTGATTGCCAATCCAATTTATCTCCCTTGGCTTCCACTCATGTCAGGCACTGGATAAAACATAAGGGAAAAATGCCTCAAGCGAGTCTACTATGACCACTGAGATCTTTATGTGCGAGAGAAAAAATTGAAATAAAGAGGTTCTGTCAAAGTATCTGGGCATGGACAGAGAAAGTGGCAGGTTTTTGAGTGAGTATCATAAGGAAGGTGGATGAACTGATTGCAAAAGACTGAAGAAAGAAAGGAAGGAAGGAAAGACCCTTCAACACTTTGAACCTGCTCCGAAGTTTGAAAAATCAATAAATTAGTCAGAAATTGAGATATTGTCATTTATCTGCAGAGATCTGCCATTCTTATTATTTTTTTCCCCTACAGAACTTGGGAGGCATCGTGGCTTTTTAAATTCTGGACATGACAAGTCTAAACAATGATCCAAACCACTTTCTAGAATTCTTCAACCAATAAGTTCTTATTCTTCCTGCAATTTCCTCCCCCATTTCTTTAATTGCAAATACTCAACCCTGGCAATCTTTGGTCTTCATTAGAGATGGGCACAAAACAAACTTTTGGTTCATTTTGTTATTCGTTATTCATTTTGTTATGTAATGAACTGAATAACGAACTCCCCCTCTAAGAAAAACAAAATGAAACGAAACAGAAATTTCTGTTTCATTTGGTTTTGGTTTTCGTTCCGATGGTGTCTCCTACCTGGAGTGGTCCTGAACTGGTCCGGTCCTCCTGGATGTAGCACCGATGGCAGGAAGAAAAAAAAGCTGACCGACCTGCACTACAGCTGGTAGGCGGGCCATGTGGTTGGCAGTAATAAAAAAATAAAATAAAATAAAATAAAATAAAATAAAATAAAAAGGAGCACCGACCTGGCCCCAGGGGACACACAGATGGTGCTTAAAAACAAAAACAAACAAAGAAAGAAAGAGCGAGCACCGACCTGGCCTCAGGGGTTGCCGTGTTGGCAGTCCAAATTCAAGAAAAAATATAAAAAATAAAACCAGCCCTTGAAAACAAAACAAAAAATAAGGCACTGGCCCCAAGGTTGCCTCTTTCTTTGATAGAATTACAGGCCTGGTGGATGAGAGGAATGCTGTAGATTTTGCTTATCTAGATTTCATTAAGGCCTTCTATATGTTTCCTCATGGTATACTTGCAAAGAAGTTAGTAGAATGTGGGATAGATAGTTCCACTGTTAGATGGATTTGTAATTGGTTGACTGATCACACCCAAAGGGTAATCATTAATGAGTTCTCTTCAGCTTGGAGAGATTTGACTAGTGTGGTGCCCCAGGGCTCTGTTCGGTGTCCGGTGCTATTCAATATCTTTATTAATGACTTGGAGGAAGGAATAGAGAGTACGCTGATCAAATTTGCAGATGATACCAAATTGAGACATTGGGAAGAACTTCATGACAGTTAGAGCTGTTCAGCTGTGGAATATGCTTCCACAGAGGGTGGTGGAATCTCCTTCTTTGGAGTTTTTTAAGCAGAGGCTGGATGGCCATCTGTCAGGAGCACTGTGATGGGGGTTCCTGCATGGCAGGGGGTTGGACTAGATTTCCCTTGAGGTCTCTTCCAACTGTATGATTCTATGATTCTAACCAAGAATGAAGCTTTCCATTTGTTGAATCTTCCGTCAGTATAACTGTTTTCTATTTTTGACAGAATAAGGCTGGATCTACACTACCTGTTAAAAGGGCAGATAATGTTAAATCAATCAGAGTTATTTCAGGACTACCTGGGAGTAATTTTTGTGGACTTTCAGTATCTCAGTATATTCAAAATAACCATTGCTAAACATTATTATTTTAATTGACTTCAGTAAATAATATTTCAAAAAATTAGGATATGAGTTTAGCAGACCCCACCTCCAAGTGGGACAAACACTAAAAAAGAAAAGAAAAAGAAAAAGGAAAAGGAAAAGGAAAAAAGGAGGAGATGATGGGTATGAGTTCTGCAAATCATGATTTTGGATACTACAAAAGTCAGAAGCAATTAGGCATAGAAGAGTAGAGGATTATAGCATTCAGTTAGCAATTTTCCATAGTTCAGAATTGTCATTATATATGGGATGACCTTCAACTCCTAGTAGTCTAAAAATGTGACCATGAAGGGTCATACATAACCATGGAAGGATCAAAGGTCAAAACAAATACCCTATTGCATGTATAGGGCAAATTGCTATTTCAGTAGCTTCTGGCTTGACCTTTACACCTATTACTCTGTGAGGAGTTTTGATCTAGCAATTTAGACATTCATATATTCCGATACCCAACATTCCATATAAGAGATTAAAAAAATATATTGAGCTTTCATGCAGGCTGTCCCCCCCCCAAGTTATGGTGCGCAATCTGGGTGAAAAACAAATAGTTCTTTTGCTAAAAAGTGCCAAATTTAGATGGGTTACAGAAGATGCAATTTTAATCAAACCTTTACTCATCTACTCACATGGTACACAAAACGAAATTTTAAAAAAAATCAAATTGCATTTGCATAAATGACTTTTCAACCTGGAGCTTCTTTTTCATTACACCCTAGGGATCAGAGTTTTTGTGTGAGTCTGCTATGATCACTTAAATCTGTTTGCGCCACTATATAAATAAGGTCCACTATAATCATTGAAATCATTATCAGTGAGAGGAAATATTGAAATAAGGAGATTCTGGTACGTATCTGGAGATGGGCAGAGAAGATGGCAGGTTTCTGAGTGAGTATCTTAAGGAAGGTGAGTGAATTGATTGCAAAGGAAGGAAGGAAGGAAGGAAGGAAGGAAGGAAGGAAGGAAGGAAGGAAGGAAGGAAGGAAGGAAGGAAGGAAGGAAGGAAGGAAGGAAGGAAGTCATGCATGGAGCATCCACATTGTCCCTCCTGGTGGTTTTGAATTTCAGAATGTGATTATTGTATATGACACACACATACACATACCAGAGAGAGAGAGAGAGAGAGAGAGAGAGAGAGAGAGAGAGAGAGAGAGAGAGAGAGAGAGAGAGAGAGAGAGAGAGAGAGAGAGAGAGAGAGAGAGAGAGAAATTTATGAAGTCCACCTAGATGGTCATTCAACCATGGCCAAAAAGTAGCACAATGCTTTTGCTTCATCACTTGCTTCCATTCTCTGAAAATTCAGGACAAACTACACATATGTATCATAGGACTCAGGTCCTTATGTAGCTAGAAGGTGTGTCCTCTTCCAAATATAGCAAAATAATACAAGTATGTATGTATATGGGTATGGGTGTGCATGAAATAATAAGACAGATAAAGTGAATGTCATGCACAGCCTCCTAAACCAATATTGGCCAAGTCCTCTTACCTAGCTATACTGTAGTAGTACAAATGGCATAACTTTTGTCCAAAGTTAAGAAATCACCATATACATTATCATTCTTCCTTCTGAGTTGTATAATTTGGTGTTTTAAACAACCAGAATGTCTGTAGTAATTTCATAACTTGGGAAAAATTGCCTCCATTTTCCTAGCTACCCTGGGAAAATTTGACCATTGTGCATATAATGCACATACAATCGTCTCCCACCCTTTTGCAGTTCATATACTGCAGTCCCACTATATTGCTGGGACATAGTATATGAAAAAGGCGCCCTGGGGTAAGGGGGGAAAGTCTCTCAGAGGCCTCAGAAATGATTTTTCGTGATCCAGAAGTCACTTCCGGTTTTCCGGAAGTCACTTCCGGTTCGCAGGGAGGCCATTTGGGGAGCCTCCAGAAGGCCCAGGAAGGCCCTCGCAGGCCCATTTGGGGCAGTGCCAGGCTGGGGATAAGTACAAGAGCCCCCAGTTGCCCCCCCCAGGCCTGACCCGACCTGCATCCGCGTATCACAGATTTTCAATTATCGCGGGTTGGCTCGGGTCCCTAACCACCGGGATAGGTGGGGGTCACTATACTATACAAACAACTTCACTGAGTGAGTGAGCCCTGGTATCAGAGTGGGAAAGAGTGATAAAGAAGGAAGAAGGTAGGTCATATCCCACTTTTTTCCTTTGAAACATTTGGTTTTTCTACTTGTTACATATTCCTCCCAGCTTCTACTGAACTGGTTGTCATGTATCAACTCTACAGTATCATACATGGCAAAATGACACACAGCTAGTTAAATTCCAGTAACTCTCTTTGGTCAGTAGCATCTGGGCTGGGAATGATGGGCCAAACTTGAGTCTTGCACCAAATGTTTACCAGAGGGTAACACTGTCTCCCATCATTAGTCTCCAAGATCTTGTCTACAGTAATGCCACCTTCCTCACGACAGGGCAAAGGCTGAATAAAAACAGCAGCAGCAGCAGCAACCTCCCATCTGCCTGCACAGGTTTTCCACTGGAATTAATAGGAATGGTGTGCATGGGATGAAGGGCAATGTGTGTGTGTCTTTGTGTCTTAAGTGCTTCAGGTGGTAAAGACTTCCTTGAGTTCACCAGACCCATTATAAAGGGACATGAGGAAAGTACTAGCATAAAACTAAATTGCATTCTATCCATGCTCTTCCCCTCAGCTCATACATTATGCTAACAGTATTAATAAGGATTAATGTAGGCATGAAAGAATTATAACACTGGCCAATATGTCATCCCTTCAGGAAAGCCATGTCTTACATTTGTCACATTTTAAAAAAAATCCTTCTCTGCAAAGTCAAAATTGCTCTCAGAAGATATCTGAAGTTTAAGAGGCAAGGAGGTGGAGAACTCTAAAGAGGAGAAAGGGAGGAGGGGAAGCATCTCACCAGTCATTCCAGGAGCTCATGCTGGGAGAGCTTACAGAGACAAACCATCTTATTTTTAAATATTTGAGCCTGTTAAAAATAAAATGAGGTTGGATACATTTCAGCAAGGTTAAGCCTTCTTGAAAAAGTGGAGCCGGTAAAATTCCACTGTGCATTCTCAAGAATGCTCATTTAACAAAGCCTCGTTACTCCTAACTCCTCGACCATAAAAGTAATTACACAGAAGAAGAAAAGTGCCAGTTTGCCCACGTCTGTAGTTGTTACTAATTCTAAAGTGCATTTTAATGATTTGGAGGATGCACCACGTTAAACAACCTAGAATGAGTTTAAGTTTGTGATAATATTTCCCCTAAACATATTTCACAAGGAAAGGGAGAATGAAATACATTGGTTAGGGTTCTACCTCAGGATGACTCATAATAAATGAAAAAAGGATGAAGATAATGGATCTTTAACGGGCTCAGACTGAAGTTTTACCACTGAACTGCATTAAAACTGAAGGGTGGGGCATTGGCTGATGGAGGTCATGTCAAAGATCCAGTTTCTCCCACACCCCAACAGAGACAGCAAGGGTTTTCTATAGTGCTTTTGGTCAGCACTCTGAGGTGCATTCAAAATCTCAGCCAAACTCAATAGATAACATATTATCCTCACCGTACTGGAGACCAAATTGTACCCGCCTGCCATATAAAGGCAAAAATGCAAGATTCTCTCAGGAACAGAACATTCAGCAATACTAATTTAGCCCTAGCATGGTTGAAAGGGGTGGATGAGATTCAAAGTCAGAATTTCAGGAAATAAGCACTCAACCACCTGATTGCCCTAAGTGGGCAGAACAGTTATTTTCAGAAACAACGAAGGACTTGGTGACACCTTAAGGACTAACAGCTCTTATTTGGCATTGGCCTTCATGGACTACATTCTCGTGCCCTTAGGAATCCCTGAAACTGTCATGGACTCTACCTGAAGTCTCAATGGAACAAAACCCACTACTGTATTTTTTCACGTGCCATGTGACGCTTTGCTGCTTCTGCTGTAACAAGCCAGCATACCTACTCCCTTGAAATCTTTGTTATTTTTGGTTTCTCTCACATTGGTTTCCCTGTTATTTTAATATTAAATTATTTTATCCTTAAATGTGAAGAAATCATCCAGTTTAGTAAATTCTTACCATAAATGAGCTGAAACAAAATTTGTAACCACTCCAGATCCTCCGGCAGAGGACTGTATCCAACAAAACAGGACACAGAGGCAGAAATCCTATCACTGAGTCCCATGTTTGCAGGAGCCGTGGTGTCAGTAGTATCAGCAGCAAATATTCACTGATAAAATCCAAATCACTGCAGATTAAAACTAATTTCATTTTTGATCTGATTTATGCACCCCAAAATGATTGTCATGTGTACATCTGCTAAGAAAGCTACTACTGTTGGTATTAGAGATGGGCACGACTAGGGAAAATGACGTTTTCAAGTTGTCGTGTGTCGGAGGCAGCCCGTTTCGGCTCGTTTCCGTTTTTCGCGAAATTTCGCAAAAATTGTCATTTTGTTTTTCGTTTTTTCGTTTGTCGTTAGTACTGGTTTTGGGGGGGAGCGGGCTCCTGGAGGCACCTCTCTGTGGTGGGTGCCTCCTATCCTCACCCGCCAGCGCTGCTACAAAAGGGCATGCATAGCCATATGCTATGGATATGCATATTGCAGACGCAGCAGACTGGCAGAGGCACCCCTCTTTGGGGTGCCTTCCCTGCAACAGTCGGTGAGACACGGTCAGGCAGCACCTGCAGGCATGGTTTGCATGGCACACAAATGCTGCTGCAGGAGTCAGCCAGAGCCACAAGTGACGGACTGGCAGACTCTTTGCACCCGCTCCAAGGGAAATGTACTTGCGTGTAGTACAATGCAAGTAGATCTGGCTTAGGGTTAAGACGGGTTAGCGCAAGGGCTAGGGTTAGGCTAGTTACGGGTGAGGTTAGGGTGAGTATTGGGGTGCACCTCTGGGTGCCTCTCTGACCCACTTAGAAGGACAGTGTACTGGCGTATGGGTTAGGCTTAGGCTTAGGGTTCGGGTTCGGGCTACAGTTAGTGGGCTGTTTATGCCTGATTGGCACATCCCAGAAGTCTCTGTGGTCAACCTGGCTAAGTGGCCATGCGATTGGTGGAAAATGTGCATGGTCCACTCCCATGGGCGAGTCCATCATTACGAATGTGCAGTTGTAAAAAAATAAAATAAAATAAAATAAAATAAAATCAACAGAGACTTTTTTTGCAAGAAAAACCCACTGCTGCTACTGTAAAAATTCAAGCATTTAAAATAGCTAATTTTCGCATGTTTCTGTGGTGCTTTGGTGGGTTTTTGGACCACGATTTCAAAAGAAATATTGCGGTTGCCATTTTGGACTCCCCCCCGCACTGCATGGCAAATGGATGCACCCTCCCAGCCTGGTACAGTCTCCAAAACCTGGCCATGCGATTGGTGGAATGGCTCCAAAAATTTGCATGGTCCACTCCCATGGGCGAGCCCATCATTGCGAATGCGCAGGTGTAAAAAAATAAAATAAAATAAAATAAAATAAACGGAGACGTATTTTGGCAAGTCAAACCCACTGCTGCTACTGTAAAAATTCAAGCATTTAAAATAGCTAATTTTCGCATGTTTCTATGGTGCTTTGGTGGGTTTTTGGACCACGATTTCAAAAAAAATATTGTGGTCACCATTTTGGATCCCCCCGCCCGCACACCGCATGGCAAAGGCAGATGAGACGATGCCCCCCCCGCCTGGTACCAGCAGCGCAGCAGTAGCACTAGCCAAGGAGAGGGGGGCAGGGAACCCCCCCCCAATAAAACACCCTTCTGACCTGCTAGGTGCCCTCAGACAGTTTTCGCCTGCTTTTAGGGCCGGGAATCGGGGTTTTTTTTAACTTTTAAAAACTTTTTTCTGTGCCGCTTGGCATCGCGGGATCGCCGTGATGCCAGGAACGACCACGACAAATCAGACGCAATTATTCTTTAGTCGGTTCGAGTTCGAGTTCTGGCGGAGTACTTCCCGTTACCCTTTCCGTTGCGTAACGGAAACGAGTAACGGAAACGGAAACGGGAATTCCGCTAAGTCGTGCCCATCTCTAGTTGGTATTATTATGCACAGACCTACGCAACAGGATTTTAGCCAGTGAATAAGTAACTCAGAAAGAAGCTAACTTCATGAAAGTTTGTTCAACTTCCTCCTGCTTTACTGTTGCATTCAGACCTTCAGGCTCTAGGTTTAAGTAGCCAACTGACAGGCTGTCTATCACAAAGTTGAGGGCTGTTTTGTGATGGTGCTTTCCTTTCTAATCTACATTTAAAGACAGATAGACATTTTATTCATTGCTAGTTCCCCAAGGGAAGCCTTATCATACATTCATATTTAAAAAGAACAAGCTGGTCTGTGAAATGATAGACTCCCTTTTTCGCCTTCTCCATCTTTATTTTAAATAGGAAGTGTCCAGACATACACTTCTATGGATTCTAATTTTGATTTTGTAATGTTAAGAAAGTTCATCCACCATGGAACAAGGTCAATGCAATGGCAGCAGCCCAGCCCGTAGAGAGTTCCCATATGCCTAGCTATTAATCATCCCCTTTCTCAAAATGTACCAACCAAACTAGCTCTGGAAATATCATTAACAAGTAGCAAAGTGTTAAATTGCCAGGAATGTCCAGAATAATAGTGGAAAGGAAAAGAAGAAGAAGAAAAATAGGGAAAAAGAAAGTTTGAATTTTTTCAAACTCGAGTGAGATGGAATTAGGGCAATTGTTCTCTTGCAAATGCTGTGGAGATTAATGAGGTCCGTGGTCACAGCCAAGAGAAAACAGGAATATAAAGGATTGCAGTTCCAAAAATACAGCTGCCACAATACCAGAGGGATAGATCAGTTAGAGTGTTTAATCTTGTAGCCCTATCTTGCTCAGTAGCTCTTTCACATTATTAGCATTTCAGAATACCACTTGACAAACCTTCTCTTGCAAGCTGTATTTCTCTGCTAATGGAGGTGAGAGGGTCACTTTGGTAGACATTTAGGTTTCCCCCTATTCCTCAATGCACAGGCCTCCCCACTTTAATTCAAACAGGATTTGTTCTTACAGCTAGAATTCAGAGATCAGGAATATCCTTACGCTGTTATTTCCTATCTATACCGGGTCGTCGAATTCAGTGATACTTGAGCCTTCAGTTCAGCTCAGATAATGGGGAACTGAGCTCCCCTCTCTCTTTTTGCTATAGAGACAATCATTCGTATGAAGGGCTTTTAAAAAGGCTGTCGTCCCTGTTGAAGGGTTGTCCATATCTGCCCAGGGTAAAGGAACAACGTTTCTATGGTCCAAACCTGTAGGAAGGCCAAGTCTGTGGGAGCCCAGACCGTTAAAAAAAACCTCCAGATTCAAGTCATGCCGAACATGAATGATTTCTATCTTGCACTGTTTATTCAATGAAGAACAATCAATATGAAGCACCACTTGCTTTGGCCATCAAAGCAAACAAAAAACAACAAAACCCCACCAAAAACAGCTCTTTCTATTGCACAAAAAAACCAGCACTTTCAACCTGTCCTTCTGAAATATTGCAACTTTTAAAACTAAGTCTGCCTCTGTTTTATATGTTGTTTATAATAGTTGTCCCCCCAAATTAGTAGGATAAATGTGTTCTTTCTTGAAGCCCCCAAGAACTATAACAACATTTGGGCTTCCCAAAGTAATGCACCTGTAAACCGCCCAGAGTTCCTGATGGAAGATGGGTGGTATAGAAATGAAACAAACAAACAAACAAACAAACAAACAAACAAACAAATAATGCTGCAAAGTTCCACAAGGCCTGGATTTCCAAACTGAGCTTGGCATCCGTAACCAAATTGAATGGAGCAGCCTTAGAATAAAATATCTGTTACACTTAACATCCCTAGTTTCCAGCATCTTACAACAGGCTATTCTCCATCATCCCAGAATGCATGACATGTAATAATAGGCTCAAATTACATGGTGGATTTATGCTGAATATCAGGTAACCTCTTAACTGTTAGAGCAATAAGACAGGGGAAGCAATTACCAGAAGGTGGGGAGTACCCGTGTGCTGAAGGTATTCAAGAGAAAAATTGGAGCTGAGAGATCTGCTTTGACTTGCATTCCATCAGTGAGCAGGGAGTTGGTCTCAGCCTTATTGGCATTGAGTTGGCATTGAGTTGGCTTCTTCCAACTCAATGAGTCTATGATTCTATATACTGTACTGTATATCCAAGAGAGTCACTGTCATTGAAAGCTGAGAACCTTGCTGTCTCTAGACAAGATTCTGTGGAAAAGGTATTCCTGGACTAGCGTAAGCATCTTGGAGAGTCATGTGGTTGGCTTCATTTTGTGGGAGAAAGAACTCTGTGCATTCTCTGAGGCAGCCGTTAGGAAATATCATTCTCTCATTGCAACAGGAGACAGGCTTCAGCTTTAAGTCTTCAGATAGCCCCTCCTGGTGGGTAAAGCTGTTAGATCAGATGCATTTCCTGAAAGTTTTAGGCCTACTATTTGAGGTCAGTAGTTGAGGGATTGTGATG
This sequence comes from Phrynocephalus forsythii, assembly GCA_029282475.1. Classification (NCBI taxonomy): domain Eukaryota; kingdom Metazoa; phylum Chordata; class Lepidosauria; order Squamata; family Agamidae; genus Phrynocephalus; species Phrynocephalus forsythii. Next base: position 99,502,965 of record JAPFRF010000005.1, read on the forward strand.
TCATAGGATGAACTATTGTTATGTCACAGAGTTGGAAAAGGGGACCTGAAAAATCTGGACTAGTCATTTGGGCAACCAAACATGAGAGAAATCAATATAAATGGGTCCAGAAACCAGATAAAACCAAACATACCAAGTAATGTGATAGTCAAATTCACTTTTGTGTGTTTAATGTAACTTTTCAGCTACTAACCAGATACAGTAGCAAAACGATCCTAGCAGCTGCAGCAGTTTATTTTTATCATTTGTAGATTGCTGGTAAAGCCAGCTCATAATGTTAAAACTGGTAAAATTGCAAACATAAACCATTACTAATGAAAAAGTAGTGACTCTACACTACTAATTATCCACATATGTACATGACCATCTAATGTACTGCAGGTACTCCATGTTGATGCCTGAGTAAGGGAGAGGTTAGCTCATGTGATCATTCTGGCACATTGCCTATCATTTCCAGTTGGAAGCAAGGACTCACTTTGGTACAGAGGAAAACATAAGCACTTTTGTTCATTATTAGAACTGAAGAATATGGTCAATGTATAAAGCAATGGTATCTTTGACTTTGTGCATGGCCACTGATCAAGGATTCTGGGAGGTGAAGTCAAAACAGAGAGCAAGAACCACAGTGTCATACAGCATTTTACCCATAACTGATGAGTACTGTGCTACGTGCAACATGATCACATTACCTTATGGTGAAACAGAAGTGATTCAAAGCCCCATGATTTCTTTCAGCTTAGCTCCAGCCTCTGACTCAGCACTTGAACTTATAAGCAAATTTAAAAATGATGAGTTTGAGGATTATATCGGGATACATTTAGAGGTTTCATTGAGACAGTGTCAAGTAGACCTTACATTTTTTTAAGCTGTCTGTTGAACCTTTTTAAGGTGTATACACTATATTTGACAGAGGCTCTGTGTAGGTGTGGGGATAACTAAAATTGTTCATCTATTTATTGATGTTGTGTTACTGGCGATATGGATTTAATGCTGAGGAGGTACTCCCTTCCACTGGCCAGGTAGGTTCTTTCTTAGGCAGCCATGTTTTCTCTGTGGAAAATTCAAGGTCCTTCCTCTCAGTAACTTTCAGAAGGACTCAACATGAGGCATTTGGCAGGGCAGGAGGGAGCTTTATACTCACTGCATCCAAAGCTCCACAAGTCCTTTGAGGGCTCTACTCTGACCTTTTCGAATTCCCCTTGGAATTGCTCTGTTCTCTGGCTTATTGATAAGACTTTATTTACCCAATTGATAGGGCTTTTTATGAAAACCAGCAGCATGTTTTCTCTTAGACCAAGAGAAGAAAGAAGAGTGAACTATTAATTTATTCTGGTTGCAGCATGATCAGTGAATGCCACATGATTCAGTTGCCATTAAAGATTCTTCTGTACCACTCCTTGGCGTTAGGGTTTGGCTTTAGCTGCTTAGCTCAGCAAACAATTTAGGACCAAGATGACACTACCTAGTCCTGCATACTATCTTACATACTTCTACTGAAGCCTGGAAAACCACCATACTTGGTATGAAAGATTTTCATCTTTATAACACTTATATCTACAATGAGAGTTTTCAATAGAGTTTTCATTTTATGGGGTGTTTGATGCTTTAAATCTGTCTTATTTTCTTTATTGTTAAGATTACTACTTAATATAATGGATTTTTCTTCAGATCATTAATCTTGGGAAGCAAGATACGTACACTAAAGTCCTGTTTGTTGAAATAAAATGGTCAAGGGTTGGGAACACGCAAAATATTTAATTAGGTTCATGCCTATCCCATCATTCCGAAAATGTGTTGCAGCTTTCCAACCTAGGAATGGAAAAGAATTTCAGTTGGTTTCACTATCTTGATAAAAGAAGCATTTTTACACCTCTTGGGGCTTGTTTGGGGGAAGAAACACACTGTGCCTTGAGAACTCACATATTTGTGAGGCTTTCAGTTTTATAATAAATTGCATATAAGACAAAACATACATAAAGGTATAAGGGAGGTATATTACACAAGAGATCTCTATAATCAACAAGACCAAAGAACTTATAGTGGACTATCAAAAAAGGAAATCAGACACTCAGCCCCTGTTTATTGATGGAGTTTGTTTAGAGCGGGTGACGGACAGTAGGTTCTTAGGAGTTATTCTACAGGAGGATTTGACCTGGAGTGCCAACACTGAAGCACTGGTTAAGAAGGCCCAACAGAGATTATATCTTCTGAGACTTCTCAGGAGGGAACAACTGTCTAGGAAACTGTTGGTAACCTTCTACCGGGGCTTTATAGAAAGCACTATCACTTACTGCCTCTGTGTCTGGTTCATCAGTTGCACAGTGGCAGATAGAAGGGCACTCCAGAAGGTCATAAACACTGCTGAGAAGATAGTGGGCTGTCCTCTTCCTCCTTTGGAAGAATTATACAACTCCAGATGCTCAAGGAAGACATCTAGAATTTTGAGAGACCCTTCGCATCCTGGCCACCAATTTTTTGAACTGTTGCCGTCTGGCAGGAGATAGAGGACTCTTAGGTCAAGGACAAATAGACTAAAGAACAGTTTTTATCACAGAGCGGTATCCAAGTTAAAACTGACAGTTTTAGCACCATCTTAATCAGTTTTTAAGTAGTGTTTTAAATTTTGTAAGCAATTTTAAGAGTTTTAATATTTTGTATGGTGTTTTATGTGTTTTATGTGTTTTGTATGTTTAGAGTGTGTAGTGGAATAGCACTCTAATTTCATTGTGCATATCTTGTGTATGCATAATGACAATAAAACTCTATTCTATTCTATTATATTCTAATCCCACCACTTGAGTTAATTGATCAGTTTTAGGATGCCCATAAGCATGGCAAGATGGCACAGCAGGGGTGTCATAGACCCCTATGATGTATGGCCCTGATGTTTGCAGAATGCTCTTTGGGTTCTCTAGTAATTCATTAAGTGACTTAAATGACAGTAGAACCCAAAGAAAAGAAGTACAGAGAAGAGTGGGGTATGATCAGCTAGATCTGGAACTAGACATGGGCACGACCAGAAAAAATGACGTTTGAGTTTTCATTTGTCGGAATGGGTCCGTTTCGGGTCATTTCCATTTGTCGCAAAAATTTTCAGAAATTGGTCATTTAGTTTGTCATTTGTCATTTGTTGTTTCCACCGCGGGGGTGGCGGGGGGCCATGGGTGGGCGGCGGCTGCGGGTGGGCGAGTGGGCGGGCGGCGGCGCAGGCTGCAGGCAGGTGGTGGCGCGGGAGGACGGGCGAGTGGGCAGTTAGGATATCACTTAGGATAGAGGTTCTGTTCTTGGCTTACACCCCAAATGTGTGTGTGTGCAAGCAAATTGAAGTTGGGGAAAATAGAAAATAAATGGTAGTAGATAATATATTTTTAAAATAAATCCACACCTCCCACTTTATCCAATATCAGAAAAAAAATCCTCACAAACTGCCAGAGAAGTAATAAAGAATAAACTGCTATTCCCTTCAGCAGACAAAGCTGCAGGGAATCAAAGAAATTATTTTCTAAATTTAATTAGCCTGCCTAACTTAAATCCTAAAGCCTCCAGCCTCCCTCCTCAATCTCGATCGGATCACACCAGTACCAGCAGCCAGCCCTCCTCCCTCAACCACATCCATACACCCGACTGCGATTTCTGGAAGGTGCCTTGGCTTTTTATGCCCTCCGAGACATCCAGAAGTGTCAGTCAAAAACCTGGTGATGCCATTGGTGGAATGGTTCAAACAATTTGCATGGTCCCATCCCATGCCCAGCCCAAATGGGCAGGTCTAAAAAAATAAAAAATAAAATAAAATAAAATAAAATCAATACTACGTTTTATTGCTATAAAAAAACCCACTGCTGCTACTATTAAAATTCAGGCATTTAAAACAAATAAATTTCGCATGTTTCTGTGGTGATTTGGTGTGTTTTTTTACCACGATTTCAAAAGAAAAATTGCGGTCGCCATTTTGGATCCCCCCACCGCATGGCATGGTGAGACGATGAGGATGATCCCCCCCCCAGCCTGGTGCAAGCAGCCCAGGACAGGAGAAGAGGGGGGGGAGGTAGGTGGCAAAGCCTCAGGCAGGCATATTTTTGCCTGCTTTTTTGGCTGGGAGTCGGGTTTTTTTTAAAAAAAAAACTTTTAAAAACTTTTTCTGTGCTTCACATTGCGCGATCGCCGTGATGCCACAAACGGAAATGAAAAACCCGACCAAATTTTTCTTTTTTCGGTTCGAGTTCAAGTTCTGACGGCTTAATTATCATTACCATTTCCGTTACGTAATGGAAACGATAACCGAAATTGGAAACGACAATTTCACCAAGTCGTGCCCATGTCTATCTGGAACTTGTGGATCTGAGAACTTGGCATTCTATGGGGCAGGGACAGGGTGCAGCAACATCTGCATAAGCAATTGTTACTGGGTGTAGTTATTTTGGAGCACAGCTAATTGCCCACCCACCCGGAATAACGAGACAAGGCAGTAATGTGGGGTGAAACTGGGCCACACTTTATTAAAGACAACTTTCAACGACAACAACCATAACAGGAGAGGGCCTGGCTTCAGCGTTCATGGTTGGAACCCCGGGGTCATTACAGGCCCCTCCAACCAGGCAGCATGGGGTGAGTTTGACCCCTGGATGGCGCGGTCGAACGACAACGCCACCCAGGCCGGCCTAATATTAGCCCTCCCTGCGTCTTATAGCTTAAGGCTGGGTTATCCCCTGCGCAGGGAGGTGTCCAGCTTTACCCCAACCAGGCCCTGTGACCTCTCGATCGGCAGGACCTTGGCTATCGGGTATCTGGTGACAGATGTTTAGGGTGCACCGCTGCCTGAAACCGCATCTGCCAGTGTGACCGAATTCCGGGACTACCCTACAGCCCAGGTACCAGTGTGGGATAGGCGAAAAATCCCCGCTCTCTGGGGCCAATTTAGAGTGCGGGTCAAAAATTCCTATCCGTTATTTGGTCCTGGAGGGTGGGCAGGGAACGCTCAAACCAGGATGTGGGAGAATTGGAGCCGCCCCTATACTTCAGCAAAGTTTCCACGGAGCGGCAATTATTATACTTCAGCAAAGTTTCTCTTTTGCATAACAACTTCCAGACTCCCCCAGCCAGCCTAGATGTTCCATGGTTTGACATGGATGGTAATGTATTTTAGTCAATTGAAATCAATGTGGCATTGCCTGCCTAACTCAACAACTTGCAGCCTCTGGGAAAAGGTAAGCTACCACTTGAAATATTTCTGTGAAGATTCTGTCATCCAGGTGAGTTTATCTGGAAGTTGAGTTATGGCAACTGGACTTCTTATTCTTGAGAGATTGAAATGTTTTGCTGCTCATCCGAACAGCTTTGTCAGCTGTGAAACCTTTCAATCTCTCAAGAAAAATAAGTCCAGTTACCATGACTCAACTTCCAGACTCTTGAAATATTCTTCACTTGACCAAGGGTTGCTGAAAGTTTTTAAAAAAACTCTTTAGCTGCCTGTTTTTATTTTGTCCTGGTGAAATGGAAGTGGGTATACTTTGTTGTTCGGCATTGTTTTAATGGATAGAATGGTGTGTCCTTGTTCCACAGAACCAAACCCAAGAACCTTCAGCAAAGGGAATTTTCTTTCTCTGTAATCAAAATCCTAGTAAAATAAGATTTATGGGACCACATAACAACCTTGCATTTTCTCTGCCTTCTCCTTCCTACAATAGATTTTCAACACTCTGTGACCTGTCTCCATGGGCCTCCTGTCTGAACTTGAGCATGCAGCATGAGGGGCTGACTTTAGTAATAATAATGTGGCCCAGCAGTGCAAGATATCTATCTTTCAGAGATAATTAAATTATCCAGATTTACACAGGCAGTCACCACATATTTTGGATTCTCCAGTACTGCTGCCAAGATCTTGGGGTGGATTCAAGCTGCCATAGAAGAAGGATCTGAAGGTGGCCATCCTTGGCTGAAGAAAGCACAGCAGATGTCTCTGCCCTCTGAGCGAAAGGAATGTCAAACTCTGCTTAAAGGCACTGTGGGAATTAGATGACAAAACATTCAGCCTCAGGGATGAGGGAAGGAATGTGTACTTTTGCACTACATCCAAAAACAGAGGCAGTTACTATTGAAGAAGTTAATGACCATTCACATAAATATATAATATAGTTTGTTATTCTCAAGGGTTAATATCCACTCCAGCATGTTGGTGGTGTTGTGTCGTTACAGTTGTGACTGACCCCATGTCCACGGAGTTTTTTTGGCAGGAATACTGGAGTGGTTTGCCAGTTCCTACTCCAGGTGCCTACAGTGCCTGGTATTCCCTGATTATTGCCTATCCAAGTACTAGCGAGGGCCAATCCTGTTTAACTTTCGAGATCAGGCGAGATCAGATGTGCTCAGGGCATCCAGGCAGCTAAATACATAAAATAAGTTATTTCAATAAATATGGCCATAATGCATTATTATCCCACATGCAAATGATGTCTAGTGTGCCCTAGTGAAAAGACTAAGGGACTAAAACTCAGGAGTTTGAGGTTCAATTGCACACTTGATCATAGAATCTCACTTGGTTGTGCAACTTTTTAAATATCTAACTTACCCCCAAGGCCCTATTAAAGCTGATGTAAATCATTTCCAGCTTCATGGCATATATCATAATTAGGGATGGGGCGAAAAGGAAAAAATGTGTTTTGTTTTGTTCCATTTTGTCCCCCCACATTTCGTTTCTTATTGTAACAATATTTTTTTTAAAAAAATCATTATTTACGAAACAAAATGTACCAAAATGAATCCCTTCCAGTACCAGCACTCTAGCTGGTGCCATGGGGGATTTAAAAGCCCCCTCGCCATCACCTCCTAGCTGACTGTTTGGGCTGTCAAAAAATCCCAGCTGGGAGGCGGGTAGCTAGGGAGAATGAAGCAGCCAGGCAGAAATAAATTCCATGCCTGACTACTCCTTTCTCCCTTGCCACCCCTCCTCCTGGGTGTGTGTGTTCTGGACAAGGAGTGCTGTGGGCAGTGGGGCCATCCCCCACTGTCCACAGCCCTCTGTTTCCAAAAAACCTACCTTGGAGGAGAGGGAAGCATGGGGGAAGGAAGGAGGCAGCGGTAAATTCAAACGGAGCTTGAATTTACCACTGCCTCCTTCCTTCTCCCTTGTGATCTCTGCCTCCCAGCTGGGGCTTTTTGACAGGTCCAGGTGTTGACAGGGGACACCCCTCCCCTCCACCCCCCAATCTGTCAAAAAGCCCCAGCTGGTAAGTGGGGGGAAGGGGAAAAGTTAGAACTGAGCAGCTTTTCCCCTCACCTACCAGCTGGGACTTTTTGACAGGTTGGGGTGAGTGAGGAAGGAGATCCCCCTCTCAAAAAAGCCCCAGCTGGTAGGTGGGGGAGGCTTAGAGGCAGAAAATAGCAGTTAGGGGAACAAAATTTTAAGGAACCCCTAACATCTGGAAAGATTGGGGAGTAAGGGGACTTATTTATGAATTTCTAAAGGGGCTGGGGATAGGTAATTGGAAAAGGGTGCTGGGAGAGTGGAGGCAATCAGGGAGTTTACTCTATGGTATAAGGGAGTTTATTCTATAGTATTAACTCCCTAAATGCCTCCATGCTCCCAGCACACTTTGCCAGTTAACTACCACCAGCCCCTTTAGATCTTCATAACTAAGTCCCCTTACCCCCAAATCTTTCTAAATTTGAGGGGGTTCCCTAAAATCTCTTTGGGAAGATACCCCTGCTACTTTGGAGCCCCAACGTAAGTAAATTTTAATTGCATATTTTTAAACATAATTTTGAGTGCATATTTGGGGGCAAGGGGGTGAGTTATGAAGCTCCAAAGGGGGTGCCTCTAGGGAAAAAAAGCCTTCTAATTGGAATCATATGGGAAGTGGTGGCAGACCTATCACTCACCCAATCAGCTTCCGATTCTAATTAGGTTTTTTTACCTAGGGGCACCCCCTTTGGAATGTCATAACTTAGCTCCCTGAACCCCAAACTTTTCTAAATTTCATGCGGTAGGCAATAATCACCTTCAGAAGGTACCCCTGTCATTTCCTCTAGAACAAATAATTTCTTTCAAGAGGGAAAATGGTATTTTGTTTCATTTTGTAATGAAACACTAGCTGCCATTTTGTTTTCTTACAAAATGATTTGAAAGCTTATAACATGACAAAACGGCACATCATTTTTTGTATGGTGCCTATCCCTAATCATAACTTCATCATAAAACACAAAAACAAGATTCCTAAACTCTCCTGATGGCATAATTAGTACAGGATGGATTTATTTCTTAGAAAATTGCTGCAGTTAACAAAATACTAATTATAAGTTTGCTACAACCTCTGATGAAACAGAAGCAGCTGGGCAGCATGGGGCAAAAAGGAGCAGTGAGGACCATGTCGGGTGTTGCTCTACCCTGGTTCTTGGCCACCTAAGGCATCCAGAGACTGTCTAGACACTAGATGGGCCATCCAGCCCTTGTCATGACCTTTTGTCAAATATGAGTTTGGCAAGAGTACCCTGTATTTGGCACTACCTGGGAGCTCATTTGCAATTCCATATCAGATATTTTTGCTCTAGCGGTTTGAATTCTCAATTTTAATGTCAATTCTTTGTTCCATAATTTGTAATTTGTTCCATAATCAGTTTTTAAGAATTCTGAACATTTCCACCCTTGAACATTTTCCAAATGCATTAATTTATTACAATTTATTTCAGATTATTGAAGGGGGAGACACACAGAGACAATGCACAGAGGAAATCCACTTACATATGGGGAAGTATTCATTATAGGACACCTGAGAGCAAATAATATATTAGGCAGGGTGTAGAAAGACATGGGATTTGCACAAACTAGTCTCAGTAGTGTCAGACAGAAATCACACATTAAGAACATAAGAACATAAGAAGAGCCATGCTGGATCAGGCCAAAAGCCCATCTAGTCCAGCTTCCTGTATCTCACAGCGGCCCCACCAGATGCATTTGGGAGCGCATGAGACTAGATATCTGTCTCCTGATACCACTCCCCTGCATCTGGCCCTTGAACTACCCTGGTTTAAAGCCTAGAGATTACATATCTCCATCATGGTTTGTAACCCGTGATGGACTTTTCCTCTAGGAATCTGTCCAATCCCCTTTTGAAGGCATCCAGGCCAGATGCCATCACCACATCCTGTGGCAGGGAGTTCCGTAGACTTACAACGCGCTGGGTGAAAAAATATTTTCTTTTGTCAGTTCTTACTCTCCCAGCACTCAATTTGAGTGTATGTCCCCTAGTTCTGGTATTTTGAGAGAGGGAGAAGAGCTTCCCTCTATCCACTTTACTCATACCCTGCATTATTTTGTATGTCTCAATCATATCCCCCTCAAGCGCCTTTTTTCCAGACTAAAGAGGCCCAATTGTTTTAGCCTTTCTTCATAAGGGAGGTGCCCCAGCCTAGTAATCATTTTAGTCGCTCTCTTCTGCACCTTTTCCAGTTCCACTATGTCTTTCTGGGGATGCGGTGACCAGAATTGTACACAATACTCCAGGTGGGGCCTTACTATTGTTTTGTATAACGGCATTATAATGTTGGCTGTTTTATTTTCAATCCCCTTTTTGATAATCCCTAGCATGGAATTGGCCTTCTTCACTGCTGCCACACATTGGTGAGACACCTTCATGGAGCTGTCCACCAACACACCAAGATCTCTTTCCTGATCCGTCACGGATAACTCAGAGCGCATGAGTTGATAGATGAAGTTTGGATTTTTTGCCCCAATATGCATTACTTTACATTTGGTTACATTAAAACGCATTTGCCATTTCTCAGCCCACTCCCCCAGTTTGGAGAGATCCTTCTGGAGCTCTTCACAATCTTCTCTGGTTTTTACCACACGGAAAAGTTTTGTGTCATCTGCAAACTTGGCCACCTCACTGTTTATCCCTGTCTCCAGGTCATTTATGAACAGATTGAAAAGCACCGGTCCCAGGACCGAGCCCTGGGGCACACCGCTTTTATTGTGAAAATTTCCCATTGACACCTACTCTTTGTTTCCGGGATCTCAACCAGTTCTCAATCCATAAGAGGACCTGCCCTCTTATCCCCTGACTATGCAATTTTCTCAGCAGCCTTTGGTGAGGGACTGTGTCAAAAGCCTTTTGAAAATCCAGATAGACTATATCCACCGGTTCACCCAAATCCACGTGCCTGTTGACCTTTTCAAAAAATTCTAAAAGGTTTGTAAGACAAGATTTACCCTTACAGAAGCCATGCTGATTTTCTCTCAGCAAGGTTTGTTCTTTTATGTGTTTTAAGATTGTCTTTTAAGAATGCTCCCCTCCGCCCCGTGCGGAGGAGGGGCGTCTTTGCCGGCCGGCCGGGCAGCGATAGGCTACGCGATTGGTGTGGCCTGCACAGGGAGCGCAATTTAAAGGATCGGTCCGCGCTCCCTGCAGTCTGCCCGGCCGGAGGAAATTGCCGGACGACGTGGGACCGAGCGTCAGGCTGAGTGTTCTCCGGGGTGGGGAGGGTGGGACGGAGCCGCAGGTGAGGCTCCAGAGAGCTCGCCGGTGGCTTCGGGGGTGGGGGGTGGTAGGAGGACACGGCTAGGAGAGGAGCGCGGGCAGCGGACCGGCTCCTCGGACGGGCGGCGTGCTCGTTGCGGGCGACCGCCGGCTGCAAGCTGAGCGGGCGCCGGTGCTGTGATCCCCCGACGGGGATCGGCCGGAAAAGGGCCGGCCTAGTCGGCGGGTGGGCCCAGGGGGATTACCTCCGCGCGGGGAGAGCATCGAACGGGTCCAGCTGCTCCCAGATTACTTGGGCCGGTCACTACTACGGCCGGGGCTCCTTTCGGCCGGCCGCCATTTTAAACGCCGTAGGCCACGGTGGCTGGCGCAGCGCCTGGAGCGGCCATCCGCAGGCGTAGACCACATTTGGTGGGGCATCGTTACCCCACCTTTATATTCCTCATTGTGAGGGGGGGTGAAAGGGGGCAAAGAACGGCTCCCGCAGTCCCCATCAGGGCTTCTTGAGTGGCCGGGTGGCCATTTTGGTTGCGGCCTAGCTCGAGCTCAATCCAAGGCCATCCCGGGTATACAACAGTTGGCACACAGGGGGCGGTACCTGAGGGGTATCTATTAGCTGTGAGGTCCTTCCCCGTCTGTGTATTGCCCCCCAATCTTGGATTCTACCACCTGGTTTACCTACACGGTTACCTGCGGCGTTGGGATTCACCATAGCACGGAGCCTTCATCCATCTTAACTTACCCCCCCCGAGGTTATCTACCCTATCAATCATGCCGCCCAAAGAAACATCAAACAAAGGAAAGGGCAAGGCCCCAGCAGCCAAACGGCCGCAGCCTATGCCTGAGCCTGATGGGTCCTCTTCGGACGAGGAGGAATGGGTGCGGCTCGCCACCACGTGGAAAAAACTATCACGCCTAGAACGCAACCATGCCCGGCAGAAGGGGATGGCATCTTCATACGGGGGTGACCAGCCCCCAAGGGACGCGAAGGCACATAGTAAGGTGGGGTTGCGGCTTATGGGGGACCTCATGATAACCCGCATTTCTGCTCTCGAGGCAGCAATGGCTGGTTCTTCCGGCCAGGCCTCTTCGGATCTTTCCAACAGGTCAACAGATGCCTTACCACCACGGACAGTGACGACTCACGCGGGGGAGATCCTATGCAGCTCGGCTCTCGATGGATCAGGGCCCAACGCGATGGAAGAACAACCACAGCAGGCGTTGGACCTGTCACTAGCGGCAACACCTGTGAGCCAACCCGGGCCCTCCACAGCGCGCCGATTTGGTCTGGGTGAGTCCGGCACTATATTGACACACACCCCGACACAGGTCACTTGGCCGTGGCCGGCTGCCCTGGTTGAGTCGCAAGCACAGGTGGAGTCCAACTCTCTGGGGCGTCCCCCCTTACGCGAACCCATCTTTTGCGTAGGCGGTGCGCCTCCGCAGAGGGCAGAGGCGGCAGCCCAAACTGAACCCTTAAGGTCCGAACAGGCTGCTACAGTGCTGGGAACTACCACAGGTCCGGCTCCGGTAAATCCGGCAGCCCCACAGGCTGGATGTCCCCCTGATTCCTCCTCAACCCCGTCTGGGACCCGCGACCTTCCTGAGGGTGACAAATCGATGCCCTTGGGTGATCATTTGTCCGAGGCCATGGTGGCAAGAATCGTTGCGGGCAAGTATGTGGAAATCTTCGATTTGTTAAATCGGGAATTTGATCCCAAGGAACTCGAACATCTAGACGATAAAGAGAAGGAGTGGATCCGAAAGCGCAAGCCGGAACGCTCCTGGAATAACTGGCTGAATGCCTTCGTTATATTTGCAGGGATCTATTCCGAGGCGCATCCCGAAAAGGGCTCTGTGCTGTTCCATTACTTGGACTTAATTATCCGGGCCCGCAGCGACTTTCCCAACATGGCCTGGCTGATCTACGACGAGGGCTTTCGTCGCCGGATTGCTAAGGATCCCAGCCTACGCTGGGATCGTCCGCATAACTACCTTTGGTTGCGGGCGATGAGCGCTCGCACTAATGAGCGGTTTGACAGTGGCCACCCTGTTCTCCGCTCTGGCACCCCATCCATCCCCCGCCCGGGCGCGGGCCAGTCGGTTCAACCCCGGCTGGTCTGCTTCGACTACAATAGCCGGGGATCTTGTGGACGACGTCAATGTAAATTCCGGCACATTTGCTCCACTTGTGGAGCCAGTCACCCAGCGTCCACATGCTCACGCGGCCGGCCCGGTGGCGAGGGGGGAAGGGATTCCGGACCTAAACGTAACCTCCCAGGTCCCCACCAGCCTCTAAAAGGGACCTAGCCCGATCAAAGTCACGGTCCTTCAGGCGTGACTGCGTAGCTACCCTGATCAAAACGAGGCCCATTATTTGTTGGGGGGTTTTATGCACGGCTTCCACATCCCATCCTTTGGGGAGCAGATGCAATACATGGCCAACAACTTAAACTCAATATCGGGTATGGAACATATCATCCGTAGCAAGATTGCAACCGAACTTGCTGCTGGACAGATTGCTGGCCCGTTTCCTTACCCGCCTACACCTCAATTTCGTGTATCTCCACTCGGGGTGGTACCCAAAAAGACGCCAGGCGAGTTTCGGCTCATTCACCATTTATCATACCCGGCGGGGGCCTCGGTTAATGATGGGATACCCCACGAGTTGGCGAGCATCCGATACACCTCCTTCGATGCAGCTGTGCGCATGATACGCAGCTGCGGCGTTGGGGCTGAGATCGGCAAGTGTGACATCAAATCTGCTTTTCGGTTGCTGCCTGTCCACCCAGACGACTGCGAAGTTTTGGGTTTTGCTTTTGAGGGCTCGTACTATATGGACAGGGCCATGCCCTTCGGTTGCTCCATTTCTTGTTCAGCGTTCGAGCGATTTAGCACCTTTTTGGAATGGGTGGTTAGGCAACAATCGGGAAATTCACACATTGTGCATTACTTGGATGATTTTCTATTCGCAGGCGTGGCAGGTACGGGTCAGTGCGCTGCCTTGATGGCTGCATTTCAGGGCATGGCTAGGGAATTGGGTTTGCCGCTGGCCGACGATAAGACAGAGGGACCGGCCACTGTGCTGACATTCCTCGGGATCGAGCTCGACACTGTCAATCAGGCGTGCCGCCTGCCAGCTCAGAAGCTGGACGACCTGTGGGCAAGGCTTACAGCCATGAGAGCTCGCAGGAAGGCCACCCTCCGAGAGTTGCAACAGCTTATTGGGCATCTTAATTTTGCCTGCCGGGTGATTGCACCCGGCCGCCCATTCCTGCGCAGTTTATGTGACAGCATTGCCGGACTTCGTAGTCCGCATCACAGCCGCCGTATATCTGCCGAGATTAAGCAAGATCTGGAGTTGTGGCTGAAATTTCTGGCCAGCTTCAACGGCATTTGTTTTTGGAGGAACGAGGCCCTGGAGGGCACTGTATTTCAGCTACAAACGGACGCTTCTGGAGCAACGGGATTCGGCCTGTTTTTTCAGGGTTGTTGGTGTGCGGGTTTGTGGCCGCAGGAGTGGCAGCATAGTGGTCTGACACGCGATCTCACATTCCTGGAGCTGTTTCCCATCGTGGGAGCGGTATTCTTATGGGCGGACATATGGGCGAACTCGGCTGTGAAATTTCATTGTGACAACATGGCAGTCGTCCATGTCGTCAACAATTTGACTTCGAAATCTAAAAGGGTGATGCGCTTGGTGAGGGCACTCACCCTTCGGTGCCTTCAGTATAACATCGTTTTCCACGCTTGTCACGTCCCGGGGGTGCATAACGACCTGGCTGACGCTCTGTCCTGCCAACAGATGGAGCGGTTCAGAGCGTTAGCACCCTCTGCTTGGAAGGATCCCGACCAACTCCCATCAGAGGTATGGAACCTTGGCGAGTAGAGGCGAATCGGGCGATGGGATTGGCGTTGGCCCCCAGCACACGGTGTGCGTATTCCGCCACCTGTGCTCAGTATGCCCGTTTCTGTGCTAGGGAGGGAATTCCCAGGTTGTGGCCAGCATCAGCGGATCAGCTGGTACGATTTGCAGTCCACCTGCATTTTTTGGGACTAGCGCCGCGGACTATTCAAGGCAAATTATCTGCCCTTTACTATTACGCGAGGGCCCAGGGTTTCGCCATCCCTGATTGTCAATTCCGGATTGTGAAAATGATAGAGGGATGGTCTCGAGAAAGGGGTAAGCCGAGGGACGCTCGAACACCTATTTCACCTCATGTGTTGTGTCGCCTAGCAGCCACGTGGCCCCAGGTTTGTAGAGATGGTTTTGAGGTGGCATTGTTCCATGCTGCGGCATTAGTTGCCTTTTTCGCTGCCCTGCGTGTTAGCGAGCTGCTGGCCAATTCTAAAACGGATGACTCCGAGGCAGCACTAATGTGGTGTGATTTGGCCCTAGACTCTGACCAGGTTGTCCTTCGAGTTCGTAAATCGAAAACTGACCAGCAGGGCAAGGGCACATTGATACACCTGCGTAGGTGTTCGGTGGAGCAAATTTGTCCCATACAGGCCTTGCACCGGTATGCCCGGTTGATCGGCGCTTATCGGGGGTACCTGTTCCAGCACCAAGACGGGTCGCCTTTGACCCGCTACGAATTTTGGCAAGTTTCTCTCCGGGCCTTGCAGCTCGCTGGCATCCAAGGGTGGCACTTTGGCACCCATTCTTTCCAGATTGGGGCGGCCTCTACCGCCGCCGCTATTGGTATTGATGCCACAGGGATACAGCGGATAGGCCGATGGAAATCAAATTGTTTTAAGGCATACGTCCGCCCGTTAATGGACCGGTAACACCGGGCCAGTTTGTTCTGTTTTCTCGTTGCAGGTTCTGCTGGCGAACGGCGTACCCGAATAGCCTTCTATGGTCATAGTTTTGTTTATTGGGCGGCCAAGTACGCTGCCCGATCTGGACGTGGCCGCGATATCGGCCTGGGACAATGGGCAGAGTTGGTTTTGAGGGGAAGACGGGGGATGTCCTGGAATGCCTTCTTAACAACGGCTTTGTCGGATCCCCTTGACCCTCCGCCTGCCATTGTAGTTATCCATCTGGGTGGTAACGACTTGACCCGAATGTCAGGTAAATCGCTGATCCTCAAGGTCATTGATGACCTGAGAGTCTTTAAGAGCCATCGCCCTGCTACTCGAATTTTGTGGTCGGCGATTATTCCCCGCTTGCGATGGGGTCCTTTCCATCATCCCCGGAAAATGCACAAAGCTCGCAAGGGAGTCAACAGGGAAGTTGCTCGAGTGGTCAAGTCTGAAATGGGTAACGTAATTTGGCACCCTAGCATTACGGCACGAGACATGAGGTTATATCGTCCAGATGGTGTTCACCTTTCCGATATGGGCCTGGATATCTTTCTAAAAGATATTGAGGAGGGCCTGTGTGCCGAACTTTTCGGCAGGTTGGGGTGAGAGACTGCAGTGCGTCTCTCGGTGGCGGGTAGCGCAAATAAAATTCCTAGGACCCGGCCCCATTAATTAATTAATGACTTCATGGTCCCGGCAGCCCTTAATTAAAGTAGATTAGGGTCTAGCTAGGGAGCAAATTAATCATAAATCAATGCGACCTTTGAGGGCTGCCAACGTGTAGTTAAACTTATTAAGCCAGGCAAAGGGCCTGGCAAAAGGGACCGAGTAAAATTAGACTGCCCTGAATAATATTGCGCTACTACACAGGTCCTCCTCGAATTGAATTGTGTTATGTTGAGAGTTAAAAGTTGGTTCCTGTGTTCAATAAAATGTGGCCCGTGTTAAACCAACTCAAACCATGTTGCCTCGTTATTCCGGCCTTGACTGGCAATTCTGGTGCACTGCAAGATACTTCTGTATTTCACCCTACTAATGTGATTAGGCTAGATCAGTGGTGGCAAACCTTTGGCACTCCAGATATTTTGGACCACAACTCCCACAGTCCTTTGTCAATGACAATCTAGGCTTAGAATTCTGTGAGTTGTGGTCCAAGATATCTGAAGTACTGAAGGTTTGCCACCACTGGGCTATATCATACACACCCCAATTCCCATTTATAGATGTTATAGGGTGCAAGCCCATTTCACTGTTTGCCGTATCTGTGCTCCCTCCTTCCTTCAGGGACATCAGACATCATTATTAACATCTCCATAATTCTGTGAGATAAGAGTAAACTGCGAGACAGGGATTTGTCCAGTTCACCATTTTGCATAACAATTCTAGTGTCCGAGCCTACCATTAAAAGTGTGAACTTATCAGGGCTGGCCCCATCATTTAAAAGAGACACAGAAGCTGTCATAAATTCCTAAATTTGCCTGTTACCCTCAGTCTCACTGGTACATTATTAACAATGAAGTACAATCTCATTTTGGAAGGGGTAGGGTCACCATTTTGCCTTTTGCCTTGGACAACAATGAGACATAGGCGGGCTCTGGATGCTATGCTGTAGAACTCTGTAGAAACTTGATTATTTTTTTCTGTGATAAATTCACAATGCCTAATTTATGTATGGAACTGAATGCCACAAGATAGTCATGAAGCTAGATTCATGTTGGGTACTTTTATTATTATTATTATTATTATTATTATTATTATTATTATTATTATTATTATTATTATTATTATTATTATTATTATTATTATTATTATTAGGTCAAAATCCTATTGAGAAGAAATTCATAGTGTAATTCATAGCAGCTTCTTGCCAGCTGTTAATGAGTCCATATTTGCATTTTTTCACACATGCCAGGTAAGTACTCCAAAATGTGAATGGAAACTCAATAAGTAGTATTTAGAATTCCAGTTTCTCTTCTGCAGGCATATTTTACATGGAGTAGGATTTTGGTTGTTGATAGCTAATGGATTTGAGAGGAATGCATTTTGTCAATAAAGGAAAGCTAATAAAGTTTGGATGTATTTGTACAATATCCCCTCAATGGTAAAATTATATGGTAAATGAAGGGAGCATTGTAGCCAAAATGGGCCCAATAATAAATGCAGAACAGGTATCAGCTAAGGTGGGATATTTATCAGTTATATTTTCATTGTGTATCTCATAATTAACTAACATTCTCATTCTGTCCCAATTAACAACCCAGCTTGCGAAAATCCCCATGTGCATCCGAGATTGAAATCCATATATATCCGTGATATGCATTTTAGGCATATACTTTTTGTATATCTCTGATCCATGTTCAGTTCTGAACAAAAGAAACACAGTTTATTTAAAAAATCTCAGTTTTACACATTTATCAGACTTTTCCCCACATTTTTCCTAAAATTCTGTCATTTATTCCCCTCCACACACACCTGAAGTTTAAGAACATGGGATATTGTGCATCTACATCCACATTTGGCTAAAGGAAATGGCTTAATATTGCTGTGGAACATAATTCCGTATGGTTTATTATTATTATTATTATTTGTGGTCTGTCTGTCTGTCTTATTGACATTCCTCTGTAGGCATTGCCCAGGAAAAACAAACAAACTCCAAAAGTTGCACAACGACAGCTTGCTGGGCCCATAACCCACTGTTATTGCTTGTTGCAGAGCACTGTACAAAAGCACACAACCATTTGGAGTAAGTAAAAGAAGTATTGTATTTATAGGGACAAAAATAATCCAGCAAAGTAACAGCCTCCTTAACAAACATATACGACCTGGCAGCCGAAGAGCATGTTCTTATCTTCACATATTGCTGACCAAAGAACCTTTTGCTTTCTTTTTTGCAGATTTGATTACACAACCACTATCAGCTGAGCTCTGATTAGTCCACAGAGCTCATCTGCAATTTAACCCTTACAACACTTACTATACCGGGGGTCTGCAACCCACGGCTCCGGAGCCGCATGCGGCTCTTTGGAACCTTTGCCGCGGCTCCGGGAGGTTCTCCTTGTGGAAAGGGTCCCGCGGCATTTAAACTAGGACCGCGGGGGAAACTCCAGCTCGCCGCCGCCGCCGTCCTCCTCGTCTTCATCTTCCTCCTCCTCCTCCTCCTCCTCCTCCTCCTCCTCCTCCTCCTCCTCCTCCTGGTTTGCAGCCAATTTATTGTTTAAATTGCGCTGTAGCCTTTTCCGTCAAATCCTGGGCCGGCTAGGGCCAGGGTGGCGGCGAGGCGGCGGCGGCACAATGGATAAGGGTGGTGGGGGTGGCATTGGTGGCCACCGGGTCTCCTCCCGCCATGGGGGTCAGGGGCATAGCAGCAGCAGCAGCAGGAAGCCACGCATGTTGGTAACCTCCTCCTCCTCCTCCTCCTCCTCCTCCTGCCATCAGGAAAATAGGAGGTGGAGGCGTGGAGGCGGCTAAGGGGGAAGAGGGCACAATGGACTTGCCCGCCAGACAAAGGGCGATATGCGGCGACGGCCTGGCCCAAGCAGCCGGTCGGTTCGTGGTGGTGGTGGTGGCGGTGGCGGAGGCCTGGACGGACAAAAAGGGAGTCCGAAAGCAGAATGGAGGAGCGGACCGGGGAGATCCACGGTGGCCCAGCGCGTCACTCGCCCTCCCGCTTCTTTCAGCCTCACCCGCCCCTTCCCTCCGTCTCCTTCACAAGCCAAACTTTGCCCACACACGCACACACACCACGGCTGCAAGAAGGGTTTGTGTGTGTGTGTGTGTGTGTGTGTGTGTGTGTGTGTGTGTGTCGCATCACCCGCCCATTCCTTCCGTCTCCTTCACAAACCAAACTTTGCCCACACACGCACACACACCACGGCTGCAAGAAGGGTGTGTGTGTGTGTGTGTGTGTGTGTGTGTGTGTGTGTGTGTGTGTGTGTGTGTGTCGCATCACCCGCCCCTTCCCTCCGTGTCCTTCACAAGCCAAACTTTGCCCATCCACGAACACACACCACGGCTGCAAGAAGTGTGTGTGTGAGGGGGAGAGGTCATACCGCTGCCCACTTCAAAAAGGGACCAGCCGTGGGGTCGCAGGCCCGTCCTTTCAACTGCTGAGGCGGGTGCCGCTCCCTCGCCTCCAGCTGCGGGACCGTGGTGGTGGCGGCGGCAGTGCTGGTATGCCCGGAGTGTGGGTCATCGCCACGGAGCCTCGTGGTTCTCTGTGGCCCAGCGCCCGGTATGCTGAGGCGGAACAGCGAGAACGGACGGCGGAGGCAGTTGTATATATTTGTTTTAAATGTCGCAATGGTTTTGCGGCTCCCAGGTTTTTTTTTCCGTCGGAAACGGGTCCAAGTGGCTCTTTATGTCTTAAAGGTTGCAGACCCCTGTACTATACAATTGTTAGTTACAATGTCGGTTTTACTCCAAACCCTAACAGCATAGAACATATAATTCAGGATCACAGGCATGGCTGAATACACAGGAGCCGAAAGCCAGACTTACACGACCTAAATGCTTCAGGTTCTCTGCCTTCTCCACAAATCTGCCATTTTGGTTAGCTCTGATATTTATTGTTTAAATTCTTGTAGTCTTTTCATCAAATCTAAGAAGACACGAGCAAATTTTAAACTTCTTTTCAAACAATAAATAAGCCACATTAATTTGTCATCCATCCCACAAGACACTACCCATATTAAAAAAAAACATTCATGGTCTGAGGGTTGGAAAACAAGGCTCCTACTTTTGTTCAGAGAAAGGAAAATAAAAGCTTCTAGAAATCTAAGGCAATGACTTCTGAAGCTGACTTGCAGTTTTGACATTCAATATGCTTTGACATTCAATATGCCTTTGCGTGTTCTTATCTCCCTTGTTCCTTAATGTGCAGAGGTTTTCCTATAGATGACAGTTGTTGTCATACCCCAAGTACCTTCTAGCAGGTGATGGCCATATGTCAACTATGGCTTACTCTGATTCAGTTTCTCCCCAGGGTAGAAAGATGTGCTGCTGCAAAATACTCTGTTTGGACTGAGCTTTTGAATTAAGGGTGATGCCCCAACTGCTCAACCAGGAAAATAAGTAGCTGGCAGCCTGTGCATAAGCCCATTAGCTTATCCTGGTGGCCAATTCTCACTACCCCTGAGGGCATTGTCCAACTTACTCTACCACTCCTTTATCCAAGAACTGGCTCCTACTACAGTTGCAGTTCTGACTTCAGTTCCAGTTTCCATACCTCTGTCTGTGGGTCAGAGACACTAGCTTCACACAAGACCTAAACATTTAAACTATAGCCTCTGTGTAACAAGGCTAGTAACCCTGTAACATGGGAAGTGATCCATGATGTTCGGCACTGTCAAAATCTAACTGGCTGTGGTTCTCTGTAGGTACCATGTATGTTGCAGTGAACAGTATGACAGACTAGGACTCAGGAGGCCTGAGGTTTCTCGTTCAACAGTTTAGATCAGTTAGCTCATGAGAGGAACATATGCTTCTTCTGTACAGAGTGTTGAATATTGCCGGGAGGTAGAACATCGAAAACTTGAATGTTTGTGGATTGGCATTCCTCAACCCTCAACAGAAACCTTCAATAGTGTGACATTTTATGTAAATGTTGCACTATCCTGCTGTGGAAAGGGCTTTTTTACTTCTCTTTTTCTAATTATCTTTTTCTAATTATCTTTTTCTAATGTGCTTTTAAATTATTATAAATTATTTTTGTCAGCCTCACTTTTAATACAATATGTTTAATTCCTTTTGACGTGTTTTTAGTTGCATTTACCTTTAGAATATTAATGCAAGCTGTTGCAGGAGCTTAAATATTTGGGAGAAAGGTGGGATACAAACTAACTTTAATAAAACCTATAATACTATGATTTACTATTAGGACAGAATAATGTAATAAAGTATTGTAGGTCATTATTATCCTCACTATCACCACCACCACCACAATCACCACCACCACCATCAAATATAATATTCACATTGTTGGCAGGGAAGCTTTTTCCCTTACAAAAATGACAATCTCACTTTCTGGTTTGCTCTGCACAACACAGCAGATAAATAGCTGAGGAAAGATGAAAAAGAAAAACAGTTAAATTAGTGGGATTCTGACCTGAATGCCTGAATAATATTCTTCATAATGATTACTTCCTCATCAAAGAAATACTGGCTGAGGCCTTGGAGGGTATATTTTACTTGCGGGCTGCACGGTGTACATTTGGAGCACAAAGCTTGCCTCATCAGGTAATTGAGTGCTGTCCTGCCGCTGGGATGTGTCAAGTTACAGAGAGAAAATGATGCTTTTTGTGTCCATAAAACAAGAGTTCAATGGGGCCTTTTAACACAGGGATCATAGCCAGGAAAAAAGGTGTTAAAAAAGTGTTTTCGATGTCAAAATATGCAGAACGGAGGCTGGGGGAGATGTTTCCATTCCTTAGCCTAAAATAATGATGCTCAGGATCTGAAGGAGGAGGTGAGCGTTGTGAAAGACCAGATGAAGGGTAATTGATAGTGGGAAGGTGAAGTGGCTCCTTCTGCTTCTGAGGAAAACAAGACACAGAAGGTGGGGGGATGCCCTTCCCATTTATTCTTTGCTCACCTCATCCTGTCAGTTTTGAACAATCAAAGGTGAAGGTAGCATGCCCAGTTTGCTGGGCCCTGTGACACAGAACTAGAACATGTAGAATTTTTAAATGTGTGATGTAGTTTTCTCTAAGTCAAGAGAAAACAGAAAAAAAGTTAATTTTGCTCATCCCCCATTCAAATTTGTTTTTCACATAGTTTACAGTAGCTGCCATTCCTCCCCAGATGTCTCAGTAACAGGGAATACAAGTTCTGGGAGATTGTAGGGGATGTAAAAAGAATTTGAAGTAATATTGCTACATTTTGTTGCCTTTATTTCATTTGTTCATTCATAGACTTTTTATAATGCTTCATTTGAAAAGGGAGGCATGCACTGTCAAGTGAATTCTGACTTGCACAAACCTTTTTGGGGTCTCCCAGGCAGAGAATATTCAGAAGTGGTTTACTAGTCCATTTTGGAAGAGTCCCAAGATTTCGCAGCTTGCCCACAACCACACAGGCTGGTTCTACTCACAGGAGGCACAGTTGGAATCAATCTTCCAACCTCTGGCTGGGAGATACCAAAATCACTAAGCTAGCCAATGATATGTGGAAGAACAAGTTAAGTCCTTATTTGACAGAGAAGTCACCCAACACTGGAATACTCCATTACTTCACTGGCACACAAAACGTGTGCCACAATGGAGAAGGAACTCAATGATGGATAGTCATGTTTATTAACAAAATAAAGGATTCAGAAATGGGTGCACTGAAGGTATCCACAGGATGCTGTGGCCATGGGCAAGCATAGCTGCTCTGAAAGAAGTAACTAATAAGTCTCATGGATTTGGGGACTTATCTTAAATAGAGATCAATCAAATGAGCCTTTTTCTTGAGAACAAAACTGCAATAATCTGGAAAGGACTAATAATGGCATATATTAGGGCACTTTGTGGAGCAGAATAGGGGCTTCCCACCCCAACATTTGAGACAGCATTCTTGAGACAGTCATACACCAACTGTAATTGCATCCTTTGTCCAATTTATAGTGAAACCAAGAGATCCGAATGAATCAGCTGACTATCTGCCAAATAAGTAAGTAAAGGTTTATTTATGGTCAATGACCAAAATAAAAACAAAATTAATAGGAATACATTTTGGAATAAATATAATTGGTATTTTATCATTTTAATTGAGGCCATCTGGCCAGGGCCATTTAAATATTACAATTCTATATAAACCATTAACGAAGTGTAGTATATAAGCAACAAAATATGAAGAGAATAAAATTCCAGCATACATCTACCATAGTGATCCTCCTAATAGGAACATTAAATGTAACACTGTATGGCACGGACTGACGTGGGAACAGGAGCGGGCACATTTGAAAGGCCATACATGGTCAGTGCCCTGTGGCAAGCTATAGCTGCTGCACAGAATTTGGTCTTTGCAGAAAAATCCGAGCCTTGCATAAAGGACAATTCCATAAGATAATCATTGCAAAATGAAATGTTATCAGAAGATCCAAAGGGAATAAAGGACCATAATCAGAGTAAGGAGCCTAGAAAACTGCAGCCAATAAAGGATTCCATCCTGCTCTCTTATACACTACCTCCAGAGGGCTTACAACCCTCTAATTCAGAGCTTCAGTTTCAACATCAATGTTCCTGGTCCTATCGGACAAAACATTTTAACACATCATACTCCAGTCCTAAGTTTGTAGACTAAGGTTTTAAAATAAGCCATCCAATCCGGTTCTCATCAGAAATACACCTATTCATGGAGGGTCTAGAACAGTGGTTCTCAACCTGTGGGTCCCCAGATGTTCCTGGACTGCAACTCCCAGAAGTCTTCATCACTAGCTGAGCTGGTCAGGATTTCTAGGAGTTGCAGTCCAGGAACAACTGGGGACCCACAGGTTGAGAACCACTGGTCTAGAAGGAGAAAGGTGCACCAGAAGAAGGAAAAGAATTGGTGATTCACTTCCCGCAAAACCTGTTGGATACCCATAGCACTGAAACATACTGGAATCACAATTCCAGCTGCTAGAGACAATTTAAATATGGCACAACAGGATGGCATCAAATGGCCTGATGCAGAGAGTTCAGTTTCCTCCAGTTAGATCATGGAACTGCTAAGACCTCAAGCGGCAAGGCAGCAGAGAAACCTCTTGAATTAGTGAATGTGTTAAGCACTTGGGAGAACTGTGATGGAAACAGGGAATTGACTCCCCCACCTGCACTTATGGTACATAAGGAACTGGTGAACGGTTCCCAGTCCACTTTTACCCTCTTTCTACCAAACCCTCTCTGCTAAATGTCTGTCTTTCATACTTACTCTAACTGTTCTGAACCCGCAAGGCCGTTTCATAAAACTGTGTCTGGGAAGGATCAATACTTTCAGTATTAGATTTTCTTGCACAATAGCTTGCATCAAGGGACACTGGTCACAACCGGAACTACAAATTCCAGGTTGCTCTGCTTTTACAGATCCATTATTCATGTATCAAAGCTTCTGAGTGCCCATAACATCATTTGTCTTTTTTCTGTTGAACTGAGTCTTTCTATTAGATTTCTGAAACGTTATTTTTTGTGATTAGAAACCTCACAGTCAAAATGGTTGCTCATCATGCTGGCTGAGAGAGGTTGGGAATTGTATTTGGAAAAGTAAGTTTTTCCAACTTCTGGTCCCTATCAGGTGGCCAGAGCAGCTGAACTGAACCATCTATGCTAATTCACTTATTAGCCACTAGACTTCTTAAAAGTCTGGTGGTACTACTGAAAGGCCAAACAGACATGAACCATTTGCCCAAACAGCCTGGAGTAATGAGGCAAGACACAAGAAGTGGGTTTAAACATGATTCACACTTTATTAAATTGATTAACACAACATCCCCTTTCCAAGGGGACTAAAGTAGGGCAGAACCATGATCTGCATCCGGGGCTGGCCTTGCCCTAATATGGTTTTTCAGCCTAATCCCATCACTTGAAACAACCAATCTTGGGCAAAGTCCACGCCCCCTAATCCCCAAATTCTTGCAAACCATGAGGGATATGCCCCCAGGAAATGCTGTTCTCAAGCCTCCATGGCCATTGCCTCCAGAAGTCACCTGGAGGCAAAATTGAGACCACCCCCTCATTCCCAGCAAACTGCTCTCCTACTGATGTCTGAGTGACAACTAGGGTAACAAGGTTAGCTCCTATTTATTGGGAATCCTTGTCTGACCCTTCTGTGCCTCTGTATCATGGCCTCTTGTCCTTCACCCCTCCTGGGTAAATATGACAAATAGCTTTTCACATCCATACTAGACTGCTGGCCATTTCAATCCTTATAAGGGTTTTCAGATCACATGTCCCATCATTCTGCAATATTTGTCCTACCTTCTTCTTCTATTATGACAAATACTTACTTAGGAATAATGTCCTCTTTGGAAAAGAACTCAGAGTTGTTCCTTGAAGTATACGGGTGGAAGTCTCTAAAGGTGCTCTCCCATTTAAGTTAAAATTGTATAAAACACAATAATGGCCTTTCTTTCCTTACTGTCCATCAGTAATGATGTACTGAAGTGTCTGAATTCAAAGGTCTATATTCAGATGTAATCTATGTGTGCTTATTCACCATGCTAGGTGGAAATGCTCTAGCAATGGTCCCTTCCACCTCTGGTTTTGTCATACTTCTTCATATGTAAGGTAATAGGTCTAAAGAGGAAGTACTGAGCTTTGCGTCAAGACTCCCCATATGAGGACTTGACTCATATGAGGAACCTCCATTTCCTCCCAGATGCATCACATGCCATGTATGGAAGAGTGATGAAAGTGACAGTAAAGGATCAGTGCTGAAGCATCCCCCTCTATGTATATTGTGTAATATGTATTGTGAACAGCTAACAACTGCATAGACCCGGAGAGTTTCCAAAAGGAATGAAATGAAAGTAGAACCTCTAACAGCAACAATAAAACCATGGTCAGAAAAATCAACAGCCATCATAATCAAAATAATATATTAAAAACACCTTGTGATCATATACATAGTTCTCAAACCAGTAAAATCAAGAACCCCAGGCAGAAGTTTCAACAAAATAAAATTAGAGAGCATCCTAATTTTTAGTTTATAAAACATTAATTCCTTTGAAGTATTATTATCCCTGAAGATCCAAAAGAAGGCTCTACTATCTATCTATCTATCTATCTATCTATCTATCTATCTATCTATCTATCTATCTATCTAGGCATTATTAGCACCACAATGCTGCGAGAGAAGAAATGAGTGTATCATATGGAGGCAGCAATGAGTATATTACATGCACTCAGTACAGGGGGAAATACATTTTAAAAAAATATGAAGAGGACCCCATCAGATCAAGTGAAAGTGGTCAGTTCTCAATGCACAGTTTTAAAAATTCTTTTTAGTGTTTAGACCTTCTGCTCCTTCAACCCATTTGACAGCATGTTCCTATCATTCTGATGTGTAGTCCTTGATAAAGTGGGGCACCTATTTTAGAATTACTGTGAATAGGGTTGAAAAGTACCAGGATCCATTTATCTGACAAAAGACCTAATCATGTGGCAAGTGGCAGGTGTAGTCATAACATCTTTTAAATTATTGAGAATGTTGATATGGCTTAGAATATCCATTTAGCCCTTAGCGACTGGCTGTCTAAGTGGGGTTTTTCAATGGATTGTTGTACCTTACTGCCTTGGATGTGTTTTGGTGTTGCTTATGGTTTGTTTGTTTGTTTTTTTAAATTATGGCATTTGTTTGCTCATTTTTAGCATTTGTATATTGCCTGTTTGTTTTCACCCAACCTTTTCCCTTAAAAGTACCCAAGGAAGCTAATATAATTAAAGGACAATATTAATGCTAACAGAGATTAATCCCTGATGAGTAACAGCCATTCAGGTATTCAAGGAAGATGATTCCATAGCTGTACCTGTTGATAATAAGTATTGAATCTGGGACCTTCTTTATCCAAAGCATCTGCCTCTCACTAGGCTATGGATCCTCACTTATCATTAGACTCTCCATGGAGGCATAGCTAGAAGATTGTTCCAGTATATCTGCATTCCTGAATTTATTACCATATGACTAAACTTCACACAGAGCTAGATGATAGAGAAAACTGTGTTGCAATGAATCCATCTGAGACAGCCAGTGTTCTGAAATTGTCCCTTTGGATTTGGAACAGAAGAATCCATCCTGAGATTTTACACAGATCATTTAAGCTGTTTGTTTGTTTGTTTGTCTGTTGGCTTTGTTGGAAACTCCTCTGATGTTTAGCAATGCAAGATATTAGCTAAATGACCAGTTGTGTGGATGCAACTAGTAGTAGAAACAATGTGGAGCATTTGCTGCCCTTTCTATACATTTCCAGCTGATCGTTGTTGCGAGACGGGCTGCTGCAAAGTGGCAGGGACCATTCCATGCATTAGCATCCAAGCAGGCAGTGTAAAAAATCAGATCTGATTCTGGCTGTGGAAGATAAATGAGGCAGAGTCCCCAATGCCCAAGATTTGGTCATCTCTTTATGAGCTCTGAAGTACCTATTAACAGCTTTGATGAGTGCTGGGGGAGATGAAGTCTACCTTGAACAATGTTAGAGAGCTGAATCAAATCACTTGAAATCTCCCAGAGGGAGAAACAGCCTGAGTTGGTTATATACACTGCATCCTTTCCTTCTATTGCCTACAAGGTTTATATGAACATTCTGTTTGGGGGAAAATTGTAAGCACTTTTTCAGCAAAATCTCTCAAGAATGTACACTCATATATCTAATAGCTGCTTCCCCTGCAGTTTTATGTACATCTGTAGTCAGTTTTTTTCTCTCCACCTTTCATCTCCATCTCTCTACTTTACCTTGATTTTATACCGATGTGACAACTTGCAAGAAAAAGGCATATGTATAAGATTTTCTAGCATCTATTTATGTAGCATCAGCAATTGCAATTTAAAGCACACACATGCACACATGCACACACACCCGGTTCTATGCACAACAATCTTTCTTTCTTTCTTTCTTTCTTTCTTTCTTTCTTTCTTTCTTTCTTTCTTTCTTTCTTTCTTTCTTTCTTTCTTTCTTTCTTTGTTACATATTGCAGTTGGTAAATAATTCACTATACGTCACAGAAAAGCCATGATGTTCTATGCCACACTTCTAAATGTGAGTTTAGGTGGTGTCATGCAAAATTGTGATTTGTGCTGCAATAAATGGTTCAGATAACTGATAGTTTATGTATTATTTATTTTTATGGGACTCATGAATAATCTTTAACAAAAACAATAATCATTTAGCATGCATTCTTAGTTGACTCTAATGAGTGACAGGGAAGACGAAAATCTTGCTTTTGTTGCTTGGTTTGTGTTAGACTGGTAAGAATGTGTGACTCCCAATTCTTTAATTATAAACCTCATAAAACATCTTTCACTGTTCTCTAAACTGCAGTACTGAAATATACACGGTCTCATTGTATGATTGTATGGAAGAACTATGAGTTTTCCCTTATGTTCACATTCACAAGGTGCATACCTGACCTCAGTAATTATTTAAACTTTATGTCTTTTTACCAGGTTCTCATTCGATGGATCCAAAGAAGGGTCTCCTAGATACCTGTATATACAAGCATAGATGCAGACCCATAGATAATTCTTTTCTAGGTTTCCTAGGTTTTCAAGGCAGAAAATACTCAGGACTATTCCCTTGTTCTAGGAATATCCTGGGATTGTTATTTATTTATTTATTTATTTATTTATTTATTTATTTATTTATTTATTTATTTATTTTTGCATTTATATACCTCTCCCATTTCCCAAAGGAACTCTGGGCGATTCACACAAAGGTTAAAAACCAACATCAGTAAAATAATCTAAAATGGTGTGGGCAAGAGGCAAAAAATGGATGACCATGAATGGGAAGGGGAAAAAAACATAGAAGAAGAAAGCTTGGTGCTGCATTAGCAATTGCCAAAGGCATCTCTGAACAGCCAGGTTTTAAGGGCTTTCCTGAAAGATGCCAGTGTGGGAGTGTAAAAGCTTGGGGTTTGGTGATTTCAGCAAGTGATTTCAGCTCTGTGACATAGTAGGCTGGAGACAGCTTCTATTGTAACAACTCTTTATTCAGGGAGGGAACAAGACTGGGGACTGGGGAGTGGGAGCTACATTTATAGGAACGAGGACAGGCTAGGAAAAGATACCTTTTGGAGGGAACAATTACAAGCAATCACAAAGCTGCCTTTTGGCGGAAACCAATAGGATTGAGGATCCAAATGCAGCAACTAGAAATAACCAATAGGCCTGTTCCCTTTGAAACAGGAAGGCGGTTACTTCAACATAAGCAATTACAGATCATAGGAATACAGATCAATACACAACACCCCTCCCCCTTGGTGGGCACAGCACACGTAATTCTTAAGATATTGTGGGGCCCTGCGACTTCTAATTGATCTCCTGACCACGGGTGTTGCAGGGGCTTGAGCAGGCAGTGACTGGGGTGGAGAGTCTACTGTAATAGCTTTGTCTGACATGGAGGGTGTATTAGACAACTCAGTGTCCGTGATCTGTTCCTTGGCACCATGAGGACTTGCAGGAGTAGATTCATTTGCGGAAGCCACTGGTACCTGCATTCCTGGGGCATCTCCGCTCTGGTCTTGTAGCTGTGACTCATTAATAGGGGTAGTGTCACTCTCAGACTGCAATTCCCTCACTCCTGTTCCAACTCTACTGAGCGCTCTGTGCCTCAGTTGGTCCACGTGCCTACACCAGACCCTGCCATCTTCAATGGTCACGTAATAAGAGACTGGCCCAGACGCTCTGGTGATCACCCCTGGCACCCGCAGGGGACCTCTGGCATAATTTCTCACCCAGACCAAATCTTCAGGAGCAAAATACCTTGTAGAGTTGCTCTCTGCCTGTGGAGGTGCTCTAGCATTGCGGTTTGGCATTTTTTCTGGGTGGACATAATCCAGCACCGTTACCAGCCTTCTACCTAGGAGCAGCTCTGCTGGCGACTTGCCCGTAGTAGTACACGGCGTCGCATGCTGCAAAAACAACATTCGGGCAATGCGCGTTGACCAGTCACCCTCCATCAACCGTGCAATAGATCCTTTGGCTGTCTGCACCATGCGCTCAGCCTGCCCATTGGAGGACGGGTGAAAGGGAGCTGATGTGACCCCTCTTATGAAATTATCAGCCAAGAATGCCCTGAATTCTTGGGATACAAAGGCTGCTCCATTGTCTGACACAATGGTCTCGGGCAACCCGTGGGTTGCAAACAGCTGTCTCAACACTTTGATGACTGCAGCTGACGACATGCTGGGAACCATAGCTACCTCTAACCATTTAGAATATGCATCAACGATAACCAAAAAAACCTTTTCTTGGAATGGCCCAGCAAAATCTAAGTGCAGCCGGCTCCAGGGAGTCCGGGTCTGCTCCCACCAGTGGACTGGTGCTCTGGCCACTTCTGGGCGCACTTCCTGACATGCCTTGCACGTCCGTACCCATTGTTCAACATCTTGGTCCATCCCAGGCCACCACACATAGGACCGGGCTAGCGACTTCATCCTGACCATTCCCGGATGCCCCATGTGAACCTTATCCAGAACCCTGTTTCTCAGTGGCGCTGGAATGATCACCCTGACTCCCTACAGGAGACAGCCCTTATGCAGGGATAGCTCATGTTGCCTTGTTGCATATGGTCTAAATTTTTCTTCATGTGGGCCACCTGGCCATCCCCTCCCCACCCAAGTGAGCACACGGGAGAGAGCGGGATCTTTCCTCATTCTCTCAGCGATTTCAGTGGCCGTCACAGGGGCCCCCGGAAGTGTTTCCGGCATCATCACTCGTTCCACTGGGGCAGGATCCGCATCGCTCACACCAGAAAGGGGCAAGTGACTTAGTGCATCAGCGTGGTGCAACCTTTTCCCTGGAACATGGCTCAGGGTGTACTGGAACCCATTCAGGAATATAGACCATCGCAACATTCTGGGGGAGAGAAACTGCGTCATCTGCTTGTTCGGGTTGAACAATCCCAACAATGGCTTGTGGTTGGTTTCAAGAAAGAAGTGGTGACCATATAAATAGTCATGGAACTTTTTAATCCCTGCCACTATTGCCAGTGCTTCTTTGTCAATTTGTGCGTAGTTGCGCTCCGTTGGCGACAACGTACGAGAATAGAATGAGATGGGCTTTTCCGACCCATCCGCTTCCCTATGGCTGAGCACAGCCCCCAGCCCATACTGAGAGGCATCACATGCCAGGACAAGAGGTTTCGACTCATCATAATGAGCAAGGACGCTCCTGCTAGTCAGCATGCCCTGTAAGGTGTCAAAAGCCTTCTGCTGTGCCTGAGCCCAATGCCACACACGCCTTTTTTTTTCCAATAGTCTATGCAACGGTTCCGCTATTGAAGCTTTCTGAGGTCGGAATGAATGATAAAAGTTAATAAGTCCCAGGAATGACTGTAACTCCGTCTTGTTCTGTGGGCATGGAGCCTCAGTAATGGCTTTAATTTTAGAGTCAGTGGGGTGGATGCCTGTTGCATCAATTTTAAACCCCAAGAAATCCACAGATGGTACCCCAAAACTGCATTTTTCTTTTTTCAGCTGCAGCCCCACCTCCTTAAATTTGATTAACACCGCATGGATACGTCCAACTAGTTCCTGGGGGTCTTTCCCAGCAATCAGAACATCATCAAAAATGGCAAGACCCCTGGCAGACCCCATAACAGGTGCTCCATTAGACCTTGAAAAATCCCTGGGGCGACACAAACTCCAAACTGTAACCTGTTTACTCTGAAAGCCCCTTTGCGTGTTACGATAGTCTGTGCTTCCGCAGATTGCGGAGTCACTGGCAGCTGCTGGTAAGCTTGTGCCAGGTCAAGTTTGGCAAAAAAATTTCCCTCAGCTAGTTTTGCCAACAGCTGTGAGATGACTGGAATGGGTTATGAATTTCCACTGAGTGCCTTGTTGATAGTACATTTGTAGTCTGCACAAATTCTCACTTCCCCATTCGCCTTAAGGGGTGTGATGATAGGAGTCTCCCACTTAGAAGAGTCCACAGGTGAAAAAACTCCCTGTTTGACCAATTTGTCCAGTTCCGCCTCAATCTTGGGTTGCAGCGCAAATGGCACTCACCTTGGTTTGAGTCGGATTGGGGCCACTCTGGGGTCCAGCTCAAAGTCAATTGGATGCCCCTTATAACAACCCAGTTTTCCACTGTAGAGTTCGGCAAATTCCTGGCCTAACGCCTTGCCCAACTCTGGGGAAGTTTGGACTGAGTTGAGCCCTGATATACACAGTCCCAAGGCGGGAAACCAGTCAGTACCCAGGAGACTGGGGCGACTCCCCTTTGCAATCACCAATTTAAGTATGGCCTGTTTCTCCCGGAATTGTACCCTCACCGCACACATTCCGAGAATGTGGATGTGGCCAGCCGTGTATGATTGCAAGGTTGCTGGAAATGGTTCCAGAGAGGAGAACTTACCCCCAGGGAAGAGCCCCCTTGCAGTCTGGTCTGAAACAATGGTGAATCCAGATCCGGAATCCACCTCCATGTCGCATGGTTGACCTTCAATCTTCACTCTGATGGATGTTTTGCCTTGCGCCGGGAACTGCACGGTCTCTCCGTTGATCTCTGTGAGATAATAGCAGTCATCCAGGAGATGAGTTGTGGTGGAGGATCTGTGACGCGTTGATCTAGGTGATCCCGTTGTTCCAGCTGCCACCGACCTACAGACCCTGACGATGTGTCCTGTCTTTCTGCATGCCCTGCACGTAGCATCACAAAAACGGCAGCATTTCCGCTCATGGTTTCCGCCACAGCCTGGGCAAGCGCCTCGGCGATCTTTGGCCCATGCATCAGCCTGACGCACCAATTCGACACCACGGACTGGGCTCTGGCTTGGACTAGCCTCTGGCTCATCCATGGCATGGGCAGCCTCTACCCGCAGCTTTGTGGTCTTGCCACTTGCATTGATCTCTTCCAGCTCATAATTCTCTGTGGCGGTGGCCTCTTTCAAGGTGGAGGCAAGGGTGACATCTTCCTTTGCCACAATGTGCCTTCGGGCTTTTTTGCTGCTGAGCCCCCCAACAAATTGATCCAAGAGAGTGTCTTCAAGATTTGGGAGGCCAGTGCTGAGCAAGCTCCCGGAGTCCTGCCAGGAATGCAGCCACAGATTCTCCGGCTTGCTGCTGCCTTTTCTGGAACTCCATCCGCCAAGCCATCTTGGTTTTGGCAGGTGCCAAGTGGCTTGTCAGTTGGGCGAAAATGTCTGTGAGTGATGTCTCACTCAGCTTTGCTGGAGCGAGCAGTGCCTTGGCCAACAAGAAGGTCTCACGCCCACAGCAACTCAGGAACGTGGCCCTTCTTTTGCTGTCATCAGTGATTTCTTGAACCATCACGAAGAACTCGAAGCGTTCAACATAGTCCTCCCAAGTGTGGGGCTCCGATGGCTGGAAGGGCTCTAATACCCGTGGACTTTCCATTCTCCCGGTGGGCAGGGTCATCTTCTAAGCCGGCTGGTGAGTCTTGTTCTTCCCTGCAATCTGGACTCTGAGTCAGTGTGATGATCCTCTGCTTCTCAGCATTCCAGATCCCACCTTCGTCGCCAGTGTAAAAGCGTGGGGTTTAGTGATTTCAGCAAGTGATTTCAGCTCTGTGACATAGTAGGCTGGAGACAGCTTCTATTGTAACAACTCTTTATTCAGGGAGGGAACAAGACTGGGGACTGGGGAGTGGGAGCTACATTTATAGGAACGAGGACAGGCTAGGAAAAGATACATTTTGGAGGGAACAATTACAAGCAATCACAGTGCTGCCTTTTGGCGTAAACCAATAGGATTGAGGATCCAAATGCAGCAACTAGAAATAACCAATAGGCCTGTTCTCTTTGGAACAGGAAGGCAGTTACTTCAACATAAGCAATTACAGATCATAGGAATACAGATCAATACACAACAGGGAGCCTGGCGTATCTCACCGGGTAGCTTGTTCCAAAGAGATGGACCAGCCACCAAGAAAGCCCATTTCCGAGTTACTACTTTATGGGCGTCTCTAGGGGTGGCCAACCAGAGAGAGAAAGCCATTGAAGAACGAGTGGGTCAGGCCAGCTCTGATTGTGGGGAGATACACTCTGCCAGATAATCAGGACCCAGGCCATGGAGGGTTTTGTAAACCAAAACCAGCACCTTGAATCTTATTCGGGAGGCAACAGGTAACCAATGCAGGTGGGCCAGAATGGGGCTGATGTGGTCAAACCTACCCGCACCAACCACCAACCTGGCTGCTGCATTCTGCACCCGCTGCAGTCACCAAACAGGATTCAAGGTGAGCCCCATGTAGAGAGTGTTGCAGTAGTCTACCCTCGACATGACCAGCACTTGCACCACTGTCCTCAGGGAGTCCCCATCAAGGTACGGGCGAATCTGGGTGATAAGCCTAAGATGGTAGAAGGCCGACCTGGTCACGGCTGCCACCTGGGATTCCAGGGACAGATCCAGACCCAGGACGACACCCAGACTCCTCACTCATTCCGCAAGCTGGAGGGCAGACCCACCCAAGCTGGGAAGAGGGCCACAGTACCCATTCGGGCCACCCCTGAAGAACAGAACCTCAGTCTTCCCAGGGTTCAATTTAAGCCTGTTGGTCCTGGTCCAGTCCAATACTGCAGCCAGACAGCGATCAAGGTTCTGGACAGCCTCCACTGCAGAGGTGGAAAAGGAGAGATAGAGCTGCATGTCATCAGCGTACTGAGGTCATCAGCTCCAAAACTCCAGATGACCTCAGCCAGTAGCCTCATATAGATGTTAAAAAGCATTGGAGAGAGAGATGACCCCTGAGACACCCCACAATAGAGTGTCCAGGGGGATGAAAAACACCCCTCAAGCTCACTGGCTGAGTACGGCCCTCCAGGAAGGAACGGAGCCAGCCAAAGGCCAGACCCCCCCAATCCCTACCTCAGAGAGCCAGCCCAGGAGGATACCATGGTCGACGGTATCAAAGGCCACTGACAGGTCGAGGAGGACTAGCAGGGTAGAACAACCCCTGGCAGCCCTCTTCAACAGGTCATCCTGCAGTGTGACCAGGGCAGTCTCAGCCCCATGATGTGGCCTAAACCCAGATTGGAAAGGATCCAAGACATGGTTCTCCTCCAGGAATGACTGGAGACGCAGGGTGGCAACCCGCTCGACAACCTTGCCCATGAAGGGAACATTGGCCATAGGACAATAACTGGACATTTCGTCAACAGCCAAGCCCGGTCTTTTGAGAATGGGCTTCACCACCGTCTCCTTCAGGTGGTGGGGAAAAATCCCGTCTCTAAAGGACGCAGTGGCAATTAATGAAGCCCATTCCGGCATGCTCCCTCCGGCAGTCTTAATCAGCCAAGAAGGGCAAGGGTCAAATGGAGAAGCCACTGGCCTGCAGTGCCCCAGGGCTCTGGAGGCCTCAGATGGAGAAACAGGTCCAAATTCAACAAACTGGGGAGACCGAGGGGGTGCAACACCAGCTACACATGAGGGTAGATCAGTACAACCAGCGTCCAGATAGGAATGGATGGCCTCTATCTTAGAACTTAAAAAGACTGTGAATGACTCACTAGTGAAATCACTAGGAGGAGGCCCCAGTGGACCAGGATTGGTGAGGTCTTGAACCACCTGGAACAATTGTGCCTGGCAGTTTGAGGCCTCATCAATTCTCAGGGAGGCAAATGATCTCCTTGCATCCCTGATCGCCAGGGAATAGTGACTGGTCGATGCCATAACTTCAGCCCAATTTAAAGCCATCCGGTCCTTCAGCCATCTGCTTTCTAGCCCCCTCGCTCTTGCTTCATCACCTGGAGCTCTGACATGAACCACAGGGAGGAGCAGGCTTGGCATCAGATGAGGTGCTTGGGGGCAATGCATTCAACAACCCCGGCAATATCTTCATACCACCTGTCCCCCAGGGAGTTGGCCAGATCATCAATCAGACTGTCTGGTACCCCCCCAAAGGACTCCGAGAACCACACAGGGTCCAGGAGCCTTCGGAGCAGGCCCGGATGGATGGGCCCAGCTCCCTGCAGGGCAGGGCAGTGATAAATAGGGAAAGGGTCAGCAAATGACGATCTGACCATGACAAGGGTCAGGAGCACAGATTCCCAACCCCCAGATCATAGCCCACAGAAGTGGAGGCAACAACCAGGTCCAGGGTATGTCCACCACTGTGAGTGGGTCCAATGACAACCTGGGACAGGTTCATGGACACCATGGACTCCATGGACTCCAGAGCCGCTCCTGACAGCCCAGACCCTGCATGCACATTGAAGTCCCCAACCTCCAAAAGGCCGGGGACCTCACAAGTGCCGCTGAGATGAACTCGGAGAGCTCTGAGAGGGAGTGTTCAGGGTCACAGGGAGTGTGGTACACCAGCACAATCCCAAACCTGTCCCTATGGCCCACCACAAGGTGTAGACATTCCAACCTTGGACACACCAACACTGTGGATCTGCTGACATGAAGGGATTCCCTATGCACAATGTCCCCTGACCCTCCGACCTGCCCAAATGCTGTACACAGAACCCCTGGGGGCGAAGCAGAGAGAGAGAGGCTGCCCCCTTGCCCAACCAGGTCTCTTTCAGGAAAGCCAGGTCGGCACACTCATCTACAATCAAATTGTGGATGATGGGTATCTTATTGTGCACCAACCTGGTATTTATCAGAAAACAGGACAGGTCGGAGGTGCAGACGGAATGATTCCCAGACATGTGGCAGATGGCCGGCAGATCAGAATGGGGGGCAGGCAATAAATTCCTGACCCGATTCTCCTTACCCGATCGACCCACCGGCCTCTAGCGTACCTCTCACGGTCTGACAACACCGGGATGGAGCATCGAATAGGCTCTGGCGATGGCATGGGAAGATCACAAAGGGAAGACCAAGCAAGCTAAAACAATACCAAAACCAATACAATAACAAAGCAAAATAAGAAATACAACAACAATGATGATAACAATAACCAACCAATCACAAAAAAACAATATAACAATAAAAACAATGGTATGGGCCCATCAACCAGGGGCCATGGGGGAGGGAGGAAAAGGGGAAGGGATAAGGAGGGATAAGGCCCATCAGACATGAGGTCTCCGGAAAGGATGTAGGTAGCATGGTGAAGAACTTTCTTGTCAGCAAGAAACCTAATGGTCATAGATGTAATAGCTGTAATAGAAACATCACAGCTCAAAGGTAAGCGGAAAGTCCAGTAAACAGGGGACCTAGTGTCTCAGAATACAGTAAAGTCATTCCAGTCCAGTCCAAGGAGCTGGATGTTTAATACGGTGGGACTCAATGGACTCCATCCATACAGTCTCCACAGTCCCAATGTAGCGCCCGGCATAGTCATGGCTGCTGAGGGAGAGGCTGCAGCCCCGGCAGAGTCACTGCCACCGCTTCTGCCATCCATGTCCTCACCCCCAAAGCAATAGTCACCACCACAGAAACAAATACCAGGGCCATCAACACTCCTGCTACCAGACGGAATGCCAAGCCCAGCTGTCCTGCAGTATAACCCCTGATACTCGCCATGGTCTGTCAGGTGAAGCACCTCATAAGTCCAGTGCCGCAGAAATCTTAAGCAGATGAAGAGCCCCTCCACAGGAGGGACTCCACCTTCAACTGCACCCAAACAAGCCCAGCTGGTATCCTCCATGGGGTGGATCCAGTCCAAGGTGTGGTCCTCGGTCAAAATGAGCAGCAGCTCAGTGCTTGGCATGCAGCAAGCCACTGCCGATGGAATCCGCGTCCAAAGTGAGCCAACGCCCACAAGCCAATGGTTGAACCACCCAGGCCAAGATGCCAGCAACAACCACCATGGAGGGAAGTGCAAGGAGGCCCATAGAAGTCCAGCAGAACCCGGCAGCCGAGGCAAAGTCCAGTGGAATCCTGGCACAAGCTGTGGCAACGAGATGGGGGGAGCAGAAGGCGCACGACCAGCCAACACAACCCCCCCGGCAGATGAGGCCATGGCCAGGCGATCCAGCACGGCTTCAGCAGCAGGCCGGGACAAGAACCGCGGCCTCAGCCAACAGCTGGCAGCAGCAGAGAACAACATGTCCACAGTCAGGCATAGATCAGGCTGCCAAAGTTCTAAAAGGTGGACAAGCTGGCCATCCTCGGGTAAGCCAGCAGTAGGGCATTGGATGGACCACCCCCAATCTATCTGAAGTATGGGCCAAGAAACCGGGGGGCAAGGGGGACCACAGCCGGCCCAATCGAACTGGCAATGTGACCCCCACCTCCACCAGTAGAACAGCAGCCAGGTGGTTTGGCGCGGCCTGACGGAGGGGCCGGAACAGGCAGCCAAGATGGAAAACAAGCCAGCAGACAGGCTTCGGGCGGACCGCTCCAGTTCGACGAGCCGATGGGCCAGGAAAGAGCTGAAGAAGCCGGATGGTTACACAGGCTGTCTCTTCTCCCAGGAGGTACAATAGGAATTTGGACTTCCAACCTCCAGCTCATACCTAAATCAGCTATCAGGACAGCACAAATATAGATACATACACAACCAGCAATTTTGTGTGTGTGTGTGTGTGTGTGTGTGTGTGTGTGTGTGTGTGTGTGTGTGTGTGTGTGTGTGTGTGTGTGTGTGTGTGATGTGACATCAAGTCAGAACCACCTTATAAAAATATCTAATAAGATTTTCAAAATAAATTAGATATTTAAGCAGTGGTTTTTCCTGCACCCACCTCAAACACACACCATAACTCTCTATGACTAAGCATATATTTGTACTGAGGTCTCCTGAGTCCTAGTATATAACTCTCTTCACAACATCACACTGGGTGCCCATTATACATATACATAGATATAGATATATTGAACATGAGCAACGTTTAGTCTGGGCTTCAGAAATGCCTGTATAATTATTTTTCTTCTTGTTAAAGTTTCATTACTGTTGTTTTAAAATAGCAAAAATATTCATTTCTTTAAACAATGACTACAAGTTCCCCAGTTCATATCACCACTTTATGACTCAGCCTTGGTTCTTTCTTTCTTTCTTTCTTTCTTTCTTTCTTTCTTTCTTTCTTTCTTTCTTTCTTTCTTTCTTTCTTTCTTTCTTTCTTTCTTTCTTTCTTTCTTTCTTTCTTTCTTCAGTGTAGAATAGATCCTGTCATATCAAGACATGCAACTCATCAGCCTGAGCACTGAGGATGCAGCCAATCGAGCAAAGTGGTATTTCAAGATCTGAAAAGTGGACCCTACACCTGTGTGAAATTGCTAGGAAGAAGAAGATCCTGTCATAACAAAAAGAAACAATAGAACACAAAATGTGTTGACTCTGTGCCATGAGTAAGCAAGATAAAGGGCATCACAAGGTACAACAGCACAAGCCCTCAAAGGGGACAGCTATGAAAAGATCTGATGGCCAAACAAAAGACCTGTCCAATCCACCATCTTGTATTCCATAATGGCCAACCTGACATGTTTAGTGTTTGCATAGGCAAGACATGAAATGCGCTATAACAGAAATTCATCTTGACAGTTTTTAAGAACATAACAAGCATTAAACATTTACCTTGACGAAGAGTTTCTGCAACCTATGTGGAGAACAGGGCACCATTCTGCTGAGGGGCTTCTAGAATGGTGCTAGCTTTTCAATCTAAATTGTGACAGGAAGGCATGTCCATCTGGTTTTCAAGTGCAGCCATTATTTGATGCTATTTATCAAAGAGAATCAATCATGAAAGCAATAAATGTCCAGGAATATCAGTCATAATCATTCTAAAAATGTTATTTTTGTTATTTCCTAGTGATCTCCTGCATCTCCTGTTCTCTGTGATACAATAGACACACTGCTATGTCATGACATACTTTACAGTAAGTTAAGATGCAGAAGTAAGAGAGAATAAACACTGAACAGAAGGAGAAACTTCAAGAGCCATTACTTTAATTTTCTAAACAAGAAACAGAAGTTTGTCAAGA
This sequence comes from Phrynocephalus forsythii, assembly GCA_029282475.1. NCBI lineage: Eukaryota > Metazoa > Chordata > Lepidosauria > Squamata > Agamidae > Phrynocephalus > Phrynocephalus forsythii. Next base: position 99,542,743 of record JAPFRF010000005.1, read on the forward strand.
ACAAGCTCTCTGTGTAGCACAGATTTTGTTAGCTGCTTGCCTCAGGGATCTCAGAGGTGAATGCCAGCTTATGAAAATAAGATCTGAATATCTCTGCCCGAGGGGCTCTTGGACTATGGTGTGTGTGCTGCTGCAGATGGGCTGCCCCACCCTAAAGTGTCAAGGCCGCAACCACCTGCTCTGGTAAAGTTATCAATTATTTCTGCAGAGTTCTTGAAAACCCTTTTTACAAAGGCCAAGCTCTTGAGTATTCACGTGGGTCGATCCGATGCATGGTTACTAAACAGATCCCATTGTATCCACAAGGGCTTTCTAGAGATGGAAAAGACATTCATTTGCATTTCCATGTGAATATACCTCCTCCATCTCTCTCAATGCAGACAGTGGGAGGAAACACATATTGTCTTTAGCAGCTCTTCAGTTCTGAGGCTTGCCCTGTGCTTTTTGCTAATGTCTGCACAAAACCATAAACACTTTTGTAAAATGTGCATGACTTGAAAACGCACTTAATTTTAAAAAGATGTGCAAACATGCTTTAGCCAGTGGAGAACATATATGAAAACAATATGAATACTTTTGATACAAAATATACTGTAGTTTTCAAAATGTGTAACATTTTTTGATGGGAAGATAATGTTCAGCCATCTTCTTGCCAGCATTTTGATCTTTAATACAGAGGTCTTCTTGTCCCCTTGAACTTCTAATTTCCATGATAGAAACATCCAGGCCATTTGAATATAAAGGAAACTGTGATTAAAAATTGAAATAATGTGGATTGTTCCCCATTAAGGTTTTCAGTAGCAGCATTCCTTAGTGTGGTCACTGAGCACACTTAAACCTTCATGCTGTTTTAGATTATCCTCAATTTTTTTTCACCATTTGGAATAACCCCCTCCGCCGTCCACCACCGGTTACTCCTAAAAATCACAGAGATCCCCAAACCTGTGGATACTTCGAACTTGAGTGTTGTTTTGGTTGTATTTTTGGTTCTCTTCTGACTACATCAACAATGACACAGACAGCTCAAACACTGCAAAGAAATATGGGACTATAATTCATTAGATAATATGCTATTGGTGTGGATGTACAAACAGAAGCTTTCCAATGATAAAATTTGTATTGGATACTTGCATCCCTCTACATTGAAACTAGACAGTAAATAATCACCCTCCCACACCTTTCTTTCCTGCATTTCAATGTACTTTTCCTCATTCTGCTTAGCCTTAGAGTAAGGGAACAGTCCTGGAACAGTCACTGCATTGTCTTCGGGTCTGACTTAATCTGCTGAAGTCCCTGCAGGACACTAGAGCTGTGTTAAGTGGGCTTCAAAGGTAGGAGCCAGAATGAGGTGTGACAGGAAACCAGCTCCTTCTAACTGGTTCACTTCAGGCTAGCTTTAAATAAATTGCAGCTCTGAGCATCTTGGACATTTGACAAGAGAGCTGTGATATTTGCAACTTTGCTTCAGAAAATTGTGGTCTTTTGTGGCAAGGCAGGAAAACGCAGATGCTATATTTTAAAGTAGAAATGCTGTGTGAAATACTGAAGAAAAAAAATCACCTGCCACCTAAAAATATCAAAAGAAGATTGAAAATGTTGTGACATTGTGAGTTTATTGTACAAGGCAATGTCCATATTGTAGAGGAAATTATGTCCATATTGTAGAGGCAATTATTAACCATTTTAAAAATAAAATAGTACAAACTAGGTTTCTGAGGTAATGTAACAAATTCATTTCAGGGGGAAAAGAAAGAGAAAACATTTGCTGATGGTGGTTTTTATATTTCACATATTTCTAATAGTTTGCACCAAATTAAAGCAGAGAAACATTGTGATCCTGATGAATAAAAAATCTTTATATAACATCCTCTCAGTGTTATATATAAACATGTCTGTATGTGCAAATTCCAGAGGGTCTTGGGTCTCAGGGAGAAACACAAGGTAGAAATATTTTAGTTTATTTAAATAAATAATAAATAATACCTATATTTATCCACTGCAGCAAAATGATTAGAAGTGCACTAGAATTTGATTTTTATCAAAATTGCAAAATACATAAATAAAAAACTCAACAAAAATAAGTCTATTTAAATATATATATATAAGAGGAGATGACAATGATAGTTTTTTTCATCCCTAAAAGAATCAACAAGTCTTTTGCCCCCTAAACGCCAAGTCAAGTAACCCTTCATGCATCTTCTGACATGGTCTGTTTCTGTATAATTTTATGCCATTATAAAAAAAGACCAGTGCAATACCAGGTGGGTATTGCATAGAAGTGAACCTGCATTTCTGGTACCTCACTTTTCTAGTTCAGTCTCCAAAGCCCTTCAGCCCAGGATCTTGTTTCCAAAAGGAGGAAGTGGATAAGCTGTTAGATAATCTCTGAAAGCAAGGAGGAGCTTCCATTTTACCAGCAGAATACGGCAACTAAATCTTAAGGATGTTTAGCACCAAGGAGCTGGGGCCACCTCCCACAATTCCCAGCCTATCTGGCTTGAATTAAGTTGAGCTCTTCTCTTTCTTTCATTTTGTCTCCCTCCATTTCATATAACATAACAATTCCATCATTTATGGAAGCAATGTGCAACTGCCACCCGAGTCAAGCTTTTACACTAAATGGGCACTGGGCACAATCCCACTTTTTGACTGTGATGAGCCTTGAAGAGGAGTTTCACAAAGACCATACATTTTGTTCAATCCATTATCCAGAACTATCTCCAGATAGATTACTATCCAGTATATAGAAGCAAAGAAAAATCAGCAGAAATACTTGGTTTAACCTTCTGTCTTTACACAGTGTTCTCCTCCAGACATATAGAAAAGTCTTCAGTATAGAAGGATAATCAAGAAGAAAATTTGCCCTTGCTGTTGTGGGTCAGATTAATGGGAAGCATTTCTACCTTCTTATCACCATTCATTCTTACTTTAAACATGGGTCATGGTGGCTCAGTGGACTAGAGTACTGAAACTGTGAGCTGCAAACTCGTCAGCTCAGGGTTTGAATCCCGGGTACCACACAGCAGAGTGAACTCCCACTGTTAACCCCAGCTCCTGCCAACCTAGTTGTTCAAAAGCATGTAAATGCAAGTAGACAAATAGAACCACTATAAAAAGCAGGAAGGTAAACAGTGTTCCGTGTGCAGAAATGCATTCAGCCATGCCGGCAACATGGCCACGGACTTGCACAACATTGGCTCTTTGGCTTGAAAATGGAGATGAGCACCATCCCTGGAGTCAGACACAGCTAGCACACATGTGCAGGGGGAACCTTTATCTTTTTAAGAGAAGATTCTCAATCATCCAGGTGAGGTTATCTGGAAGTTAAGACTAGCAGTTTTGTCAGTCTGAGGAAGCGACAAACCTGCTAAGGATGAGTAGCAAAACGTTTTGATCGCACAAGAAAAGAAGTCCGGTGGCCATGACTCAACTTCCAGACATCCTGGTAAGAGTGTGAGGAAGATACATGTTCATCCAGAATTCTCAGACTCTGTCAGCCAGGATGGCCACTAGCCACAGTGGGGCTACCAATCCGCTTCAGTGCAGATGACTTGGCCTTCCAAGCTTAACCAGCCTCCCACTAGGCTTCAAAGGTGACTTGTTTGCATGGTGTAACAACAGGCTTAAAAAGTTGGCTGTCCGTGGAGTATGCAGAGACATTTCTCCGGCCAAAACCACTCTCCAGTTTAGCTGACCCTTTATAAATGTGATGAAACCCACTGTAAAAACCAGAATGGTTAAAATTAGACCTTAGCACAGAAAGGCTTCAAGGGGGAGAAAGAAGTAATGCAAATAAACAAATATCATGGGAACAAGACAAACCACACAGTGAGGGTTCCCATCTCATCTGTCATTGGACATGCGGCTGCATGCAGGACATCCGCTCTGCTTCCCATCACTCCCTGAGGTCTGCTCCAGATAGGCCTTTGTTAGCAAGGTGATGACTCAGAAAGACCAGAAGCGATGTAAACCCACAGCAGACTCCAACCCCCAAACCAATAGTGTTTAGAGAAAACACAGTAGGGAGGGCTCTGGCTTGCCATATACTGGCATTTGAGCAAAAGCTTGCTTCCTGCTTGGCTAGACAGATTGTGTGAAAAGTTCAGGAGCTGGGAGTGATGGGCTGAGATCTTTTTTTGTGTAGGCACTAAGAGCAGAGTTTGTGTGGGAAATGAATGAGAACAGGGTTTGGTTACAGTAATATGCTGGGCTAAATGCTAACTGGACAGCTGGAGAAAGAAACTTTGTCCTCTGGGTTCTAGTGAATTTTAAGCTCCTTTTCATTTCAAAATCAGAATTCGCTCTTAATGGTATTGTCATGGTCACCTACTGTTTGTTTGTTTGTTTGTTCATAACTTTTCTACTGAACAACCCAAGGTAGCTTTAAGTATTAAAAAAGCAAAGTTAAAAGCCAAATAATCATTAGAATATTTAAATAGAATAGAATATTTAAATATTTGTTTTCCAGATGTCTGATTTATGCACCCCAAAGAAATCCACCATAGGAAAGTTCTCCCCAGACACCTAGAGACTCCAAAATTGCAGAACAGTCTCCCATGATACTCCTCTCCAGTCTCTCTAAGAGCCTTTGTACATGACCCCTAAACACTGCAGCAAATGGCTGCAAGCTCCAAAGCTTACAATGGTTTCCCCACCAGCTCCGGAGTTTGCAGGAAATTAAGTGCGACCACGCCCACCTAAGCGCGTCCCAGCGCACTTTTCTTGTACCTGCTCGAGGAGGGTGAAAATCGCCAGGTCCAGATTTAATCTGGTCAGTGTGGGGCTCTCCTGGCTTCTGTTTGTTTGTTTTTTTGCCTCCCGCCCCTTTAAGAGAAGGGGCGGGAGGGAAAAAAAAGCAAACAAAAGAGAAGGAATCAGCAGGATGGAGCTCCTGCGGCAGCTTATCCGAGGTGAGTCTGCATTTCCTCCCCTCAGCAGACAGGTGCGGAGTGGTGGGGAGGAAGGAAGAGCAACGAACCCCTAAGATCTCTGGTCCAAATTTAAGTGGCCAGGGGATCTTAGGGGTCATGTGAAAAGGCCCTAAGTTTGATGAAGATTGGGTTTCAGACATCTGGGTTATATACACACAAATCCCGCCCCCAAGGCAATTGTCTGGCTTCTGGAAACCCAATCTTCACTGAACTTGGTAGGATTGTAGAGAAGAATAAGCAGAAGGTACCCTGCAAATATTATGTTGATAGGTGGCTTGTGGGCCATTTTATAGTCCAATGAATAAAAAAATCACTAACAAAATCCACAATTCATATTTGTTGGGGGGTTCAAGTTGTATAAATATGACTTGATGAATTAGCAATATTTCAACAAATTTTGAAACTCATTTTTAAATTTGGGCCCATATCTAGTTACAAAGCAAAAGCAAACTGATTTTCCAACTGCAGACTTAGAAAAACTCAAGTTAGATCAATAATATTTTCCTTTTATTAGTGCACTGCTTCTGAATATGGAATCAGCATCTTATCCAATGAGGGTCTGAGAACAAGAGACTCTACCTCATAGAGATGTGAGAATGCCCATTGTGGAAACCATGTGGGTTTATACTCATTTGAGGAGCAACCTTGTTTTTCTCAGATCTTGAACATAGCTTTGTTTCTTCAAATCTTTTATTTCTCATTTATTTTATTATGTTCATAAGATGGACACTTAAAAATAAAATACCCCAAATGACCTCTTTCATTCTTTTTTTTAAAATCCTTTTTATATTTGGCTTTCTTGACACAGGAGAAGGATAAATTTCCAATGTGAAATTTCAATTGTTTAGTTACTAATCTAATCAGTGACAACTTATGTTCTTAGATTTACGACTTTATAAAAATTAGATCTATCTGTTCACCAAAGCCTGTTCTAGGAAGGATAATTACACCAATACAATCTGGACTGATTATCTTATTATCCCCCCACCCCATTCTTCTTTATAACACAACATTTCCTACACGTGTTCAGTGAAGCTGAAAATGATATTTTGATAATGGACAAACAGCAAATGTTCAACAGGGCTGAATGACAGTGTAAGGCTTTATCAAGGGAAAGATGCTGGCAAAGCTTCCCTTCCCTCATTAATAGGAAACATTAATGAAGGGGAGATGGGAGTGGGGGAGTGGGGGTGACAAGGTGATTGCTGATTGATTCTCAGATTATCTCCTCTTACTATAACATCAAACTGAAGGCAGTCTAACCAACATATTACACCTGTTTGTGTAGAATATTTGTTTGTCTAGTCCATGGATTGGCAGCCTATTTCCAGTGTGAAATATTAGTGAGGAATGCAATCACAGAATCAGAATTGTAGGGGTGAAAGGTTTTGGAAAGGCATTCTAATCCAACTGCTACCAATGAAGGAATCTGCAGCTAAAGCAGATGTGAGAGATGGCCACTCCAGGCTTAAAACCAGGGTACTTCAAGGGCCAGATGCAGCGGAGTGGTTGTAGGACACAGATATCTAGTCTCATGCGCTCCCATAGGCATTTGGTGGGGCCACTGTGAGGTACAGGGAGCTGGACTAGATGGGCCTTTGGCCTGATCCAGCATGGCTCTTCTTATGTTCTTATGTTCTTAGGTATGTTCACTCCACCCCCTGTGGTTGAGTCCACCACCTACCTTCTGAAGTAATCCATTCAATTGTTTAGGTCCCATTCCCTGGAGGAAAATAAAATAACTTTGCTACACCTTTCCTGTGACTGACCTTCAGATATTGGAAGATGGCTTTCACATAACCTTGTATTCTTCTCTTTGCCAAGCACAAGCATCCTCAACCATTTACCACAGGGCTGGTTCTTTTACCCTTTACCTTCTTGGTTGCCCACATCTGGAAACCTTGTAATTTGTCTTTAACTTTCTGTCATTATCCTTCCAGTTCAGAACTGGAAACTGAAAGCTAGGGAGGTTGGGAGTAAACACTGTATCTCACTGTAATTCCAGCCCTATACCTTCTTAGGCTTAGCATCTGTATGGGCTTTGTTTGCATATAGAGATGGGCACGACCAGAGAAAATGACGTTTTCGAGTTGTCGTGTGTCGGAGCCGGCCCGTTTTGGCTCATTTCTGTTTTTCGCGAAATTTTTCAAAAATTTGTCGTTTTGTTTGTCGGATTTTCATCTGTCGTTAGTACTGGTTTTGGGGGTGGCTCCTGGAGGCACCTCTGGGTGGGTGTCTCCTCTGGCCCGCCATGAAGGGAAAGCGGGTTCCTGGAGGCACCTCGTGGGTGCCTCTTCTCCTCACCCGCTACAAAATGGCATGCATAGCCAATTGGATATGCATACCATTAAGTTGCAGCAGAAGTAGCAGGCAGAGGCACCTCTTTCGGGTGCCTCACTGCCTGCTGGAGAGCGAAGTGACAGAGGACTGGAGTGAGTCACAGTGGGGACCCCTAAGGGTGCCCACTGTGACTCACTAAGAAGGGAAGTGTACTTGCTGTAGTGCAATGCGAGTACACAGATCTGGCTTAGGGTTAGGGGTTAGCGCAAGGGCTAGGATTAGGGTTACTGGTAAGGTTAGGGTGAGTTACTGGGGTGCACCTCTGGGTGCCTCTCTGACCCACTAAGAAGGACAGTGTACTGGCATATGGGTTAGGGTTAGGGTTAGGGTTTGGGTTTGGGCTAGGGTTAGTGGCAAAGATGACTATAAGATAAAATAAAAAAAATAAAATCAATGGAGACGTTTTGTTGCAAGAAAAACCCACTGCTGCTACTGAAAAAAGACAGGCAGTTTTAAAATAGCTATTTTTGCATGTTTCTGTGGTGCTTTGGTGTGTTTTTGGACCATGATTTCAAAATAAATATTGTGGTCGCCCCTTTTGGATCCCCCGCCCGCACCACATGGCATGGCGAGCGAGATGGAGAGACGACAAGAATGCCCCCCACCAGAGCAGCCCAGGACAGGAGAGGGGGGAGGCCGGGGACCCCCACCCCCAGAAACCACCCTTCTGGTAGGTGCCCTCACTGAGGCAGGCATATATTCGCAGGCTTTTTTGGCCGGGAATCGGGTTTTTTTTTTAAAAAAAAAACTTTTTTCCTGTGCCGCGCCGCTTGGCGAGTTGGCGTTGGTGAGTGCTACTCGACGATGAGGATGCGCACTTTGCGCAGCCCAGGGGAGGAGGGGAGGGAGGCCGGGGACCCCCCCCCCAGAAACCACCCTTCTGGTAGGTGCCCTCACTGAGGCAGGCATATTTTGCCTGCTTTTTTGGCCGGGAATCGGTTTTTTTTTTACTTTTTTCCTGTGCCGCGCTGCTTGGCGAGTTGGCGTGGGCGAGTGCGACTCGATGACGAGGATGCGCACTTTGCGCAGCCCAGGAGGAGGGGGAGGGAGGCCGGGGACACCCCCCCGCAGAAACCACCCCTCTGGTAGGTGCCCTCACTCAGGCAGGCATATTTTCGCCTGCTTTTTTGGCCGGGAATCAGGTTTTTTAAAAAAACCTTTTTCCTGTGCCGCTTGGCATCGTGCGATCGCTGCGATGCCCAGAAACGACAACACGGAAAATCAGACCCAATTTTTCTTTAGTCGGTTTGAGTTCGAGTTCTGGCAGAGTAATTGTTGTTACCGTTTCCGTTCCGTAACGGAAATGAGAAACGGAAACGGAAACGAGAATTTCGCCAAGTCGTGCCCATGTCTATTTTCATATGTTAGCTTGACTCTTTGGGTCCCATACTCTGGAAGTTGAGTCATGGCAACTGGACTTCTTTTTCTTGAGAGATATAAATGTTTCACTGCTCATTCAAACAGCATCAGTCTGAATGAAGCTAGTGTTAGTTCTCCATCTTATAGTCATCTTTGACCTCTTGTCACCCTGTCTGAAAAAGGCTCATAAGATGAACAATGGCCTGAATAGGCTTGTTAGGTAGACAACAGTATCCATAGCCTTAAGGTGAACAATGACCTAAGGTGCTGAAATCTTTAAAGTATGGGTTGTTAGCTATGGCCTTGGTGGTGCAGGCTTTTTGATTTGTCTGGGTATTGTTGAAAGCACACCCTGGTATAGCAGATAAACTATACCTGAGGGCCCCACCTCTGTTGAGAGAGGGGGTTTCAATGCTCACATGAATGGCTTCCCTGACTCCTCTCTCTAACCACCTATCTTCTCTGCTTAGTATCTGTACATCCTCATCTTTGAATGAGTATCCTTTAGCCTTCAAATGGAGGTGTACTGCTGATTCTGATCCTGAACTGTTACCCCTACTATGTTGGACCATCCATTTGTTTAATGGTTGTTTAGTTTCTTCAATGTAGAGAAATGTAGAGGTCTGCACACTCCTCACTGCATTGGACCACATATACAATATTGCTCCTTTTTTGTTTTGGTATCGGATCCTTTGGGTGGACAAGTCTCTCCCTTAGTGTATTTGTGGGTTTGAAATAAACAGGGATGTGGTGTTTGCCAAAAATCCTTTAAGCTTCTCAGACACTCCAGCTATGTAGGGAATGACCAGGTTCTTCCGCCGCATCTGGGTCTCAGGCTGATCCCTTGTTCTTCTGGGTCAGCACACTGCTTTGTTGAAGGCCCACTTTGGATATCCACAGGCCTTAAGTGCTGTCTTCAGGTGCCTGTCTTCCTTCTTCTTGGCTTCTGTGAAGGTGTGGATGCTCTCTGCTCTGTGGCTTAGGGTCCTGATGACTCCTAGTTTGTGCTGTAGTGGATGGTGGGAGTCTAACAGTAAGTACTGATCTGTGTGGGTGGGTTTCCTGTAAACATCTACTCCCAGGCCATAGTCGGGTCTGATGATAACTGCACAATCCAGGAAAGCCAGCCTGTTGTCTTGGGTGTCTTCCCTAGTGAACTTAATATTAGGGTCCATCACATTGATGTAGTTTGTAAAGGCCTGTACTTCCTCAGTTGATTTAAACCCAGGTATCATCTACATACCTGAACCAGTGGGATGGTGTTGTCCTTGGGAAGGCGTTGAGTGCCTTCTTCTCCACTTCTTCTATGTATAGTTTGGCAACAATTGGTGACACTGGGGAACCCATGGCACAACCATACTTGTGTCTGTAGAAGTCCCCTCTGTACATGAAATATGTGGTGTTCAGACATAGGTCCAGGAGCAGGCATATCTGGTCTGGGTTGAGGCTGCTTTTGGAAGTGAGGGTGTTGTCTTTTCTTCGTATTTACTGTTGTTAGGGCATCGGTAGTGGGAATGCTGGTAAAGAGAGATGTAACTTCAAAGGATACCATGGTTTCATCTGTAGCTGGTCTCAGGCTGGCTTGAATTATCAAGAAAAACTGTGCAAACTGTTTCCCTCCTGTTGAAATTAGTTAGCCCAACTAGGCTTTATTGAAAAGCAGAATCAAAGGGCATCCGGTGGTGTCTGCCTTATAGTAGTGCGGAAGGAAGAAAGAAGCAGAAATTGTTAATGAAATCACAGATATGTCTAATACAAAGTAAAACTCCCAAAGTTCAGTGGGATATACTCTCAGGTAAATAAACTAAATAACTTGATGATTTGGAGATACAAAACTAGAAAAATACTGTAGATCTTTTAAAAAACATTTATTCTTGAATTGCTGGGCCTTGATTCACGAATTGTTGGATGAATTGCTGTTTCTTTCTAGCTCCTGAGGAGATGTGGAATTGTGATGGAGATACATTAGTGGCTTCCTGGCGTGTATGAATTTAGATTTACTCCATGAGAAATAAGACATTGTGGGCATAAGAAAATATCTTATGTCCACAAAATTTTAGGTCATACTGTCTGATTACTGAACTTCTAAGATGATAAACTCAGAGTACATGAGCAGCTTTGAGCCCCATTAACTACTATATGAACACACAAATACTCATTAGAAAAGAATACAGAACACCAATAAACAAGCAATTGGGTCCCCCCCCCTGCACCCTATGCAAATTTACCCCATATGGCTTTACATGTAGCAGTGGAGAGCAGGCTTTGAAAACAGTTCTTTTACTGGCTTTTAATGGCACCAGATGTCCATGTGGTGAGAAGGAAAGGAGGTATACAATCCTTGTTGTGAATTGGACCCTGTGGAATACAAGCTTAATGCCCAGAATTGTGCCAAAACCTCATTCCTCTACATGGTACCACCTGTATTATTATCTTTCAGTGAAAACTGAAGGATGCCACAGATTCTCCCCCCAAATGTCATAATTTCTTTGCCATCTGTTTAATGTGAGACTAACACTCTATAGACTTATGCTTATTTCTCCCCTGAGCATATAATCATTAAGCTAATTCAACAAAACCATTTTCAGAATCCCCCCACCCCCATTGGTGGTCTTTTACCCAGAAGAACTTGTTCTTACAAAAACAAACACACAAGCAACATTCATGGGAAGGAAGAGGAACTTCAGAATATTACTACAATAGTCAGAGAAAGAGAAAGTACTAGTGGTGGGGAAATCATGATGATATCCTAAGAAGTTAGAGGTTTTCAGCTGCCTTTATGATCTATGATATGATGATGCCTCTTCCAAGTATGTATGATACCCCTCCACCCACTTACCCTTTCCTTAATATTCTTCTGCTTTGGGTTGGGGAGTTAGTGAGATCCGCTGCCTGAAAATGACTACAAATGGGGGGAAGGGCCTGTAGGGGGGTTTATAGGAATCTATGGGTTCACATAGACTTTGTGTTTATCAATACTTATAACCATGTTGCTTTAATGTAATGTTGTCTATTAACTTTAACATGTCTTAATTGTACTGGACTGTATATTATCCCTGATTACTATAAGCCACCTTGGATCCTTTTTCCTAGGAGAAAGGTGGGGTAAAAATATTCTAAAATAAAATAAAAATAGATAGTTATATGGTGAACTAGATGATGTAATGTGGTACCATCCTGTGGAGATCTGCATTTGGCTCCCATTCTATGTCCTTTGGGTTGATTACATCAGAAAAACTTTCCAGCTGTTAATATGAGGCTTTTCTACATGATGAATGTTCTCTGAAAGGCATTCCTCAAATGCCCCTTCCAAGTTTTTTCAGGTTGCCGTATCAAGAGTTTCTTCTGCTGCTAAATTGAAGATGGATTAAATATTTTTTCCAGGGTAGCTGTGGTTAGCGAGATGGCAGCATCCAAATCCTTGAGATTTTAGGACCTGATCCTGAGATCTTTGTGTTGTCCCATTGGCAAGCCCTTGAAATGTCACATGGATTGGTAACCATGTCTCACAGAGGTGAGGTGGCAAAGGTTCGGAACAGGCCTAGACCTGCTTCTGGGCCAGCTGGTTTTGGAAATGGCCACTGTAGAAATCTAGATGATTGAGTCCAGATGCAAGGCAAACACAGGTAAGATGGCAATTCTCACTCCTCAGAATCATTTTTTACAGCTACCCATATGACAAATACAACAACTTGTGACCAGTGGCTGCAGCATATATGTGGCAATTCCCATAAGGACTGGCATCCTATGACATCTTACTTCCAGTGCACAGACACATGAAGAAGTTTTCCAGGTTCTTTTCCATTGGTAGGATTTGTGGAAAGCTCATGCACTACTCATTTTCTTCAATTAGCATGATGAGCCCAGGTACACACCTCATTAAGCTCCCTCCACATCCTCCTCGATTCATTTGTGTGGTATAGTTCTGCAAATACAGCTCACCTAAAATCAGTTTTGTACCATGATCTTGAAACCTGGTGGTAACTGGGACTGGATGGAGATGAGTACCCAGATTTTAAAAGGCCTCAAATGCAAAAACAAAACAAAACAAAAATCAAACATCTTCTTTTGTCAATACTACTTGCCTGGAGTACCTGAAAGCTGAGTCATGACAAGTGGATTTCTTTTATTGTGAGATTGAAATGTTTTGCTGCTCATCCAAACAGCTTTGTCAGTCTGAGGAAAGTTAGGGCCTTTTCACACTACCCCTAAGATCCGCTGGCCACTTAAATTCGGACCAGAGATCTTAGGGGTTTGTTGCTGTTCCTGTGTTCCCACCCCCTCCGCACTCCTGGCTGCTGGCTGCGTGAGGGGAGGGAGAAAAAAAGGAAGAAAAGAATGCCGCTCACCTCCATTCTGTCATCCCGGCACTGCATTCAGATCTCTTAAAGGGGCGGGGGGCAAAAAAAGAACAAACAAAAGCAAGGAGAGCCGGGCAGTCACTACGTTATATCCGCATCAGGAATTTTCACCTCCAGAGAGCAGGTACCTGAAAAGTGCACTGGGACGCGCTTAGGTGGGCGTGGTCACACTTAATTATCTGTAAACTCCGGAGGTGGTGGGGAAACAATTTTAAGCTCCGGAGCTGGGAGCCATTTGCGGCGGAGTTTAGGGGTCGTGTACAAAGGGCCTTAGTGATGAGTCCTTCATTTTATAGTGCACTTTGATATCATATCACCCTAGTTTGAATAGGCTCATAAGTTGGACAGTGGTCTGAATAGTCTGGTTAGCTGAACAATGTCCTAAGGTGCATGGAAGTCCCAACTATGCAACCTTTCCAAACACCCATTAAGTATGGGTCATTAGCTGTGGCCTTGCTGGTGAGGTAAGAAGTGCTTCTGATTTGTCTGGGGATCAATGCAAGGATTGCTTGATAAGTAGCAGACAGATTGTGCCTTAGTCCCCCCACCTCTGTTGTCATTTTTGTAGCCCACCTAATGAGCCTATTCAGGCTATTGTCCAATTTATGAGCCTATTCAGACCAAGGTGTGTGCAAAATCAAGGTGAAGTGAACTATAAAATGGAGAACTCACCACTAACTTTCCTCAGACAGATGAAACTGCTTGGATGAGTAGTGAAACATTTCAATCTCTCAAGAAAAGAAGTCCAGTTACCATGTCTCGGCATCCAGGCAAACTGGATCAATAGAACTTAGGGAGGAATAGACTCACCAGATCTGCACTGATTCAATGGGCCTACTGTATTTGCAATTTACTATGCTAAACATTAGGTTTTCAGTCACTATTTTGACAAAAATCACAGCTCTATGAAGTATGGTTTAGCTATAAAACTAAAGGATTTGCCCCCATTTAGTGAGTGGGGGGAAAGCAATTTGGGAAAAACAGAAGTTGGGATATGGTAGGGGTGTCCAGAATACAGAATGGAACACAGAAACTAGCTAAATGTTGTACCAGAAATATTCAGCCCTATATTCTATATATTATATATGGAACATTAGAATATTGAAATTGATTTCTCTAAGGATAAATTATAAAAGGATAAAAGAGAATATTATCATTTTATATTTTTACTTACAGACATCATTTTCCATTTTCATCAAACTATGTTTCTTAATAAAATTTGATGATTTAAGTATTAATTTAAGAAATGTAGCTGTGCTACACTGTTTCAGCAGCAACATAGCAAAACAGAACAGCACAAAAAGACAACTAATCCTAATTCTAACCCTCAACTACAGAAAAAATTGAACACACTCACATAGAAATAAAATAAGCATCACAGTTGCCACAATACTTTCATTTATTCTCTGTTGTGTTTTGGTGGTGATTCATTTATATTTCATGGACTTCATTATTTGTTAATTTGATTGATATTTGTTTGCATTGCCACAATTGTTTTAATTTGCTTGACTTCTTCTCCATTATTTCCTTATCACTGCTGGCATTGTAATTCCAAAAAGCATTGCATAGTTTGTGTGCATCAGAGGAGAAATTGGTGCTTTCCTTGGTGGTCACCATTCCCTCTTCTTATGAAACAGAATATTGTGATTAGGGATGGGCATGAAACAAAAAAAATTATTTTGTTATTCGTTATTCATTTCATTATGGAGTGAAATGAATAATGAAGGTACGCATCAAAGAGAAATGGAACGAATGAAACAGAAATTTCCATTTCGTTTGCTTTTTTTTTTTTGTTTACCCATAGGGGCTTTTTCCCCCACAGAAGCCACCACCAATCAGCTGTAGTGCAGGGATTTTAAAAACCCGTCTTTTCCCCATCGGATCGGGCACCATAGAGCGGGGGGAAAACAAAATGCGCTGACCCAGCCTGTGAGCCAGCTGGTTGGTGCAAGTAAAAAAAGAAGAAAAGAAAAATATGCCAATCCAGCCTGTGGGCTAGCTGGTCAGTGTGAGTAAAATAATAATAATAATAATAATAATAATAATAATAATAATAATAATAATAATAATAATAATAATAATAATAATAATAATAATAATAATAATAATTTTTTAAAAAACGTGCCAACTTGACATGTGGGCCAGCTGGTTGGTGTGAGTAAAAAAGAAAAAAGAATAATTTTTAAAAGTGCTGACCTGTCCAATGGGCCAGCTGGTCGGGTTAAGTAAAAAAAAATGTTTTAAAAAAATTAAAAAGTGCTGACCCAGCCCGTGGCCCAGCTGGTCAGTGCGAGTTAAAAAAATAATGCCAACCTGGCCCGCAGGCCAGCTGGTCAGTGAAAGTAAAAAAAAAAAAAAATCAAAGGATTTTTTAAAAAAAGTGCCGACCTGGCCCACAGGCCAACTGGTTGGCACGAGTAAAAAAAGAAGAAAAACTGCACCAATACGGCCCGGGGGCCAGCTGGGTGGCGTGAGTTTTTTTAAAAAAAAGAAAATAATAATAATTTTAAAAACTCCACGCCGGCTTGGTCCATGGGCCAGCTGATCGGCGTGAGTTTTAAAAATTAAAAATATTAAAAACACGCTGACCCAGCCCACAGGCCAGCTGGTCAGTGCAAGTTTTTAAAAAGAACAAACACACCAACCCAGCCTGCAGGCCAGCTGGTCGGCGCAAGTTAAAAAAAAGACACAATCAAAAACAAAACGAATTTTTTAAAAAAATTATTTCATTTTAAATGAAATAAAACAATGAAAAAGAAAACAAAAAAAAAGAAAATGAAACACCATTTTGGCATTTTGTGCCCATCTCTAATTGTGATATATGGGTTATTCTAGGACAGTAAAACTACAAGGAGTCGGTCACAAAGAATGAAGTTAAATAAACATATTCAGGGCAATGATAAAAGCTTTCCATGTGTACCACTGGAAAAGGTGTACCCTACTTCCTGAATGACTGCTGAATGGTTACCTGGGATAATAAACCGATTTCTTGCTCACTTGTGGCTTTTGGTTCTATTTAGTTTTCCATTTGTTATGAAAGCTATAACCTTGAGCACATCAGATCTTGCCTGATCTTGGAAGCTAAGCAGGGTCGGCCCTAGCTAGTACTTGGATGGGCGACCACCAGGGAATACCAGGTGCTGTAGGCTCCTGGAGTCAGAACTGGCAAGCCACTCCAGTATTCCTGCCAAGAAAACTCCATGGACATGGGGTCACAAAGAGTTGGTCATGACTCATGACTGTAACGACACAACAACAAAACAGGAAGTAAGCAGCATACTGTAGGTTGTGGTAGCAGTAGCTTCAGAAGTCTACTTGCTTATCTCTTAAATGCAATTCAATCCGAAATGATTCATCATTATTGCACATCAAAAATGAGAACATTGGTTACCTCCTAATTTTAATAACTTGTTCATTACCTTTACTTGTATTTATGTGCTTATGCCTAGAAAACTTTTCCACAAAAGCCAAGATTTAGAACCTAACTAAGATTCTTTGTTAGCTACTTTTGTTTTTTGAAAACCATCATGAGATACATTCCTTCATCTCTCTAGTTCTGTTACTATGCCCGTTGAGTGAATTGTTAATTAAACATACTAAAAAACAAAGCTGTTGGTTTCAAAACACAGGTGACTTCAAAGATTATCTTTCACATCATGTTTTGGTTCAGAAGACCTCTGATTAGAACCAGCATTATGGAAAATGAGCTTGGTGTGGTGTGACCTCCTTGATGCAAGAAGCAAAAAGGCTGCCTCCTCTTTTTTATTTCTGGTGATATACACTGGAGTCCCACCCACTTCCAAGTATTCAGGGGCTTGCAGTGGAGGTGGCTCAACAATGTGGGGCCATTGACACTTTGTTTCCTGCCACAGTTGATGGATGAGCTAGGGCAGAACAGCTCCTTTCCATTTAGTTCATCAGGGAATAAGAGTAAGACAGGACAGCTACCATGCCCCATCCTGTGTGATTCCCAGAGCCACACCCATTGTTACCTCACCCTCATTGCAGCTCTGGCAACTGCAGTTGTAAGACGAAAGGGATAAGAGAAGTATTGCTGCCTAATAATGTGTAGCCTGCGCACTGACCCCACTCAAGGCACAGTGGTTAAATGCCTGTACTGCAGTTGAAACTGTGCTCACAACCTGGGGGTTTAATTCCAGGTGACTGGCTCATGGTTGGCTCAATCTTCTATCCTTCTGAGGTTGGTAAAATGAGTACCCACCTTGCCTGGGGATAGGCAATGTGTACCCTATTTCTTCTTCTTAATGTCAAAAGCCATCCAATGGTGGCTCCATGGTTAAACTGCTGTACTGAAACTGAAACTCTGCTCAGAACCTGATGTTTAGTCCCAGATAGCTGAACTGAGGTTCACTCATCTTTCCAAAGTCAGTAAATTGAGTACCCAGTTTGCTGGTGGAGGGACGGAACATGTAGCCTGCATAATTTAATTAAACCACCCAGAGAGTGCTTTAAGTGCTATAGAGTGGCATATAAGTAGCACATTTTAGTTTTTTTTTTTCTGGAGTGGAAGGATCAGCTGAGCGGGTGCCATCATGGCACAGAGGATATTCTCACATTTTTCAAGGAGGCTCATTCTGTGCCCTCCTCTAAATACATCTAGAATAAGGATGGGCACAAAACAGAAAAATAGTGTTTTGTTTTGTTTTGTTTCATTTATCCATTACATTTTGCTTTGTATTGTTTCATTTCGTTTTGTTTCATTAGTAAATAACTTTTTAATATAATGTTTGCAATTAAACAAAATGAGTAACAAAATTATTCAGAACCTGTCACCACCTGGGTGGCAGCAGGTTCCACAACCCAATGTGTCAGAACAACCCAGCTGGGAGGCAGTGTGCCAAAGGACAATGGAGCAGTCAGTGGTAAACATTTGAATTTAGTTCTGCCTGCTCAGTTTTCCCATGCCTCCCAGCTGGGTTGTTTTGACAGGTTGGGCTGTGGGCAGTGGAAGCTGTCCCCACTGCTCACTGCCCTCTGGGTCTAACCCCCCCCCAGAAGGAGGGGGCAGCAAGGGAGAAGGGAGCAGGCAGTGGTAAATTCAAACAGCGCTTCATTTGTATTTACCATTGCCTGTTCCTTCTTCTGTACTAGCCCCTCTTCCCAGAGGGTTTTTTTTTGACAGGTTGGGCTGTGGGTCCTCCTTGGGAGAATGGGGGTATGGAGAGAGGGAGCAGGCAGAAATATTTTTTTTGAATTTACTGCTGCCTGCTCTGTTCTCCCATGCTCCCTCTCCTCCTAGGGTTTTTTGTTTGTTTGTTTGTTTGTTTGTTTTTTGGGACAGAGAGGGTTGTGGCCAGAGGGGAAGCACTGTTCGAATTTACCATTGCCTGCTCTCATTCTCCCTTAGCCACCCCACCTCCTAGCTGTGTTTTGTTTTTGTTTTTGTTTTTGTTTTTTACAGCTTGAGCTGTCAAAACAAGCAGGGTGGCAGTGGCGAGAACCGAGCAGGGAAACAGCCACTGGATTTTGCTGCAGCCCCTTGCCTAAAGCGAGATCTAGCAGTGGCTCCCCGGTTTGGTTCCTCAGAACCAAAAACATGATGACACACTGTCTGCCATTTTGTTTCATTTCAAAATGTTTTGAAACCTTACAAAATGATGAAACAGCATGCCATTTTCATAAGGTGCCCATCCCTAATCTAGAAACAAAAATGAGATGCAGTGACAAGCAATAAGCAACAAATGTGAAGAATGAGACTGGACTGCAGAAGGACTGAGAAAGATAGGCACTGACAGGATGAGAGAAGGAGAAACACAATTCACAGTAAACAAACAAACAAAAAACCAATACCCAACAATTAAGAGATGGACATGAAATGAAAAACGAAATGCTGTTTCATTGTTTCATTAGATAAGAAATCACTGTGTTACGTAACAAAATGGTATAATGAATTTCCTTTTGTTTTGTCATGGAAAACCATTTTTCTGTCCAGAATGAAAATGATTTGTCCTAGAGGAATCAATGGCAGGGGGACTCAAGTTCTTCCCTGAAAGCCCCCCAAATTTGGAAAGGTTTGGGTGTCAGGGAGCTGAGTTATGAAGCTAGCAAAGGGGGTATCCCTAGGAAAAATATTTGGGGGTCAGGGAGCTGAGTCTGGCTTCCAAAGTTCTGATGCCAATTAGAAAGTTTTTTTCCAGGGGCATCCACTTTGGAGCTTCATAACTCAGCTCCCTGAACCCCAAACCTTTCCAAATTTCAGGGGGTTACCTAGAATCACTTGAAAAAAGGTACCCTGCTATTTTGGTCCTTTAGGACCTAGGGGAGCAAAGTGTTTTATTTCGTTTCTTTTTGTTTCATAACAAAATTACTTTAATATATTTTTACAAATGAAACAAAATGAAACTACTACAGAAATGAAACGAAACACTATTTTTCCATTTCATGCCCATCTCTACCAACAAGCAAACTTTTTAAAAATGCTTCCTCGTTTTATGTGCTATTGACAGATATTCAGCAAAAGAGAAGCCAAACCCTCTTCACCTTCTTTTCTCCCATGCATTACAAGTAGAGAGTACTTTGGTAATGTTCCTGCATCAAATTTAGATGTAGACCTGTCAATAGCTAAAGTCAAGTTCCCCACTCTTCCCTTCTCTGCCAGAAAAAAAGATATTTTTATGCTACATTATCAAAATAGGTTGGAGATGTACTATCTGACTTTCTTTTACTTAAGATTGGTGCCTAGATTTCAGAATCACTCAGGATTTGCCCCTCTGATCTGAAACAAACCTCATCCAGAGCAATCTCATTCCAGACAGATCCAATCAAGATCAGATTTTGGTTCAGCATCTGATTGAATCAGGTCCACAATCATCATGAATTTATTTATTTATTTAAAATATATTTATCCTGCCTTTCTCCTTAAAAAAAGAACCCATTGAAGATTGCGGACTAAATTTAACATTGGTTTCTTTAGAAAAGAGCCATTGAAATGAAGACGACCTAAATTCATTAATGCTAATACTTTTCATTCACTTCAATGAATATTTTTAATGTAGGAAGAATATTGGATTTTGTTCGTCTGAAAGAAGGAGAAGAAAATGAATGTTTATATACCCCCATTTCCACATCACTGTTTGTTCTTCTGCACCACAAACAGCACTATTTCAGCATGCTTTATTTATGGGAAATGGCTTTGACACATTGCCTAAGAAGTCATAGGACATGGTACTTCTGAAAGCAGCTGAGCAGTACAATTCTGAATGATCGGCATTCGGCAATCTTCATGGTGCCATCAATCCTTTCCCTCTTTGAAATATACTACCTATTCAGACCAAAAAGCCCTACCTATATAATATTTTGCTCCAAGCCATTCATTCTGAAGGCTTTTTGGAGCCTTCTTATTAAAGTTCCCTTGAAATATTTCCAGCAGTCACCTGCCTGGAACTAAGGGACGTAGAATGTTTGTTAAACCATAATCCAAGTTGTCGCCTTTCTAGCCCAAGTGCCAGCCTTTCAACCACATCTGGATTTATACATAAGTACATACAGAGGGTCAACCAAGTTCTTTTTTCTTCCTTTCTTACTGATCCCACACATTGAAATAGAAATTGCATAGTAGAGCTCTGCAGGGAATATACTGTAGTAGGGGTGGACTGATGTGGTTTCCCAGGATACTCCAGCCATCCCAAATTTAAATAAAAATAAAAATGGAAATTATCTCCTGGGTACCCCAATTACCCCAACTGTAAAAAGAATGGAAATTACCTTCAGTAAGGTATATGAGACCTGGTAGGGAACAGGAAGGCCATGTTTTATCCCTGTCTCCCCAAACCTACCCCCAAAAATAATTTTAAAAAGATCACAAGAGAATGTGAGTGGGCTTTTTCAGTTTTAAAAAGTATTTTTAATTTGTGAAAGTATGATCCAATATTAAGGGCCTTTTTACATGACCCCTAAGATCCGCTGGCCACTTAAATTTGGACCAGAGATCTTAGGGGTTTGTCGCTCTTCCTCTGTCCTGGTTGCTGGCTGCGTGAGGGAGGGAGAAAAAGAGAAAGAAAAGCATGCCGCTCACCTCGTTCTGCCTCTCGTCTCTGTAAGGCCATCAAGTCCAACCCCCTCGTCTCTGTAAAAGTAGCTCTTAAAGGGGCGGGAGCCAAAAAGCAGCAAACAGAAGCGAGGAGAGCCCCGCACTCACTATCGTTGCACCGCATCAAAGATTTTTCACCTCCAAAGAGAAGGTACAAGAAAAGTGCGCTGGGTCGCACTTAATTGTCTGCAAACTCTGGAGCTGGTGGGGAAACATTTTTAAGCTCCGGAGCTTGCAGCCATTTGCAGCGGAGCTTAGGGGTCGTGTATAAACGCCTTAAGTTGGGGGTTAAATAGGACATGGTTTGGGTACTGCCATCTAAGGTCTAAGGTTGGTCATATGTTCATATGTGTCCCTTAAACCTTGAAAGTTGTTCATCCATGCAATATTTGCATGAGGTGCAGACACCTTTAAATTTGGTGGGGGTTTTTAAGAGTAAAAGAGCCCTCTGCTTTAAGGGCTGGTGGATGATATTCTTCTCTTTACTAGTGCCTCTTGTTCAAAGAGCTGCCCAGTTTAAGTTCAGCTTAAAGAACCATGAGGATGGACAATCATGGCCTTCAATTTTCCAATCAATATTTTGCACCTGGACAGTAAAACCGAGCATGTGCCCAGGCTTGGATTATATTTCTTACTGTGGTCAAATGTACTTCTGTTTGCATTTCAGTTAGGTATCTGGCTCTGGAAATAAAAGTTGGCTTTCTGGTTCCTTTAACCATCCAGGTAGCTTCAGCTCAAAACAGAATGCCGGATTAAGGTTACCTCCTCTCCGGCAAAGTCTGGTTGAGGGGGTTCTTTGCTTCCCTGCGTGGGAGGACGACATGAGGCAGCACGTGGGGGCATCTTGGGAGGGTTGGCAGCAATTTACTTAAGGCCGGCCCTCCCAGAACTCGTCCTCTTTGCCCCGGCGCTGCAGCAACCCCACCCTCCCATCCCAGGTTGAGGATGACAATAGTTGGTCGCTTTGGGGCCGGATGGGAATTTTTGGCAGCACCCTAGATTGGCTCCAGGGGTGCTGCGTGTTTTCACCAATCCCACCCTCAACCTACTTTGGGGTTAGGTTTTCCATGTTCATTGGTCACAGCTGGCATGTAGTGAATAGGTTATTAGGATGTGATGATCCCAGAAGCATCCATTTGGTGCTTGGTAGCCCTCTTGCAGTAAATAGGACACATGGCCAATGCTGAGGATGAAAAAGAAAATGGCAGAGGGCTGCCCAGAGGTATTCATACCTATATTTGTATGAGGCGTGCTGAACAGGTGGGCAGCACACTTCTAACAGAGATCTCACTAAGGCAATCTGGAATGGAACTCGCAAGGAGTTCCAGTTCCTACCTATTCACTTCACAGGCTCCCTGTTCTTCAAGTGTTGATTTAATAAGTTAATAAAGTTGTGGCCCTGTTTAACCCAATGCCATTTGTCCGACTCTTTTTCCAGGCTGGGGGGGGGGAGGAGGGCAAAGCATCTCTTTCCAGAGCTTAGAAAAATATTGGACTGCCACTACCAGAATTGTACTGGCCACTCACCAAGCTGAATGGAGGAATGCTATTGGTAAAAGCCACGCACATAAGGGCACATGTCTCCTTTTGTTTCTTGCATCCTTGTGCAACCGAGTGTGTAGGTGGACAAGTGACTCCTTTCCTAACACAAGGAAGGTGAAGACCAAAATGACCTTCTGTGTGGAACCAAGAGGATTCTGGCCTAAGAGTTTGAAGGCATTTTGTGAGTTGGTGTGAAGAAGCTGTTTTGTTCTAACATTATACATGGTGAAAAGTTCACTATTGTTGGAATGTCATCTTCTCAAAACAGTGGACTTTGCTCAAGCCTCACATTCTTGATGGCTTTTGTGCTTTGGGGCTCTCCGATTAATCTGATTGGCTGAACACATTTAGCACTCTGTAAAAACAGATGGAAAAAAAAGCAGAGGTCTGTCAAGCTATTTGATGTCCAGTCTCTTCACAGATTTTTTTTTAAATTGATATCCTTCCCAAACAAGTGAGAGAGAGGAATGGGGTGAGAAGGAGGGAGGGAGGAGGGAAGCCAGAAGTCAACCCCAGAAATTCTAAGTAGCAGAGAGCAGCTCTCCTCAGCCTTGCCCTTTCAGCCTTTCTAACTGAAGGGGGTGTCAACAGTGATAAGCAAGAGGGAAAACGATGGCTCGCACTGAGAGAGTTCAGGCTGGGACAGTTTGATCTCTCCCAGAGCTCTCTCTGCACTTGAAGATCACTGCTTTTGACACATTTCTCCAGCTGCTGAATGAGAGGATTTACTTGGGTGAAATTTAGGCCCGAGGGGGACGTGAAAATCATATTCATAATTTGAAGTGACATGTGATTCGGGATTAAAAAGCTGCCTGGCAGAGAAAAGAGCTGAGGTTATCCTTTTGAGCTGTGCTAATGCAGAAAACTGCCTTTTTAATCGTGTTTTTAAAAGAACTAGAAGGTTTCCAGCTGGGGCAGTTGGAATCTAAAGAAGAGGTGGAGATGAGGAATCCCTTTTAATGTCTGGGGTGGGGAGGAAATCTACTGTAGTTTTCTCCTTCTCCCCTCCTCTCCCCTCTTTTTCTTTTTTCTTGAATTGGCAAGCCGCGGAGCATTAATTAAACATTCTGGATCTTGCCCATCTATTCTTGTAGTGTCACTTCGACACACATTCAATCAAGAAGGTATTGGCACCAAGGCAGGATAGAGGAAAGAAAGAAAGAAAGAAAGAAAGAAAGAAAGAAAGAAAGAAAGAAAGAAAGAAAGAAAGAAAGAAAGAAAGAAAGAAAGAAAGAAAGAAAGAAAGAAAGAAAGAAATTACTAGAAACAAAATGCAATTTTAAAAAAATCTTAGTTCGTCCACTGATATACTCACCAAAATATATCCTTCAATCTAATTTTGCCTGGTAAAATTAGTTAAGTTTTTCCCCACAGAGTGCTCTGTACTCACATCTTCTACTTTTTCTGCTTTCTCTACAATCTACATAAGTTTATTATATATCTATGTATTTCTTTTTCTGTAATCACAATAAAAACCTTCATCTCCTAATAAACCCTGAATTTGAGGAACTGAATAGATATACCGTCCCCATGGACATAATCCAGGGAAGTGTCATGAGAGAGGTTTGTGTGGTGTACCTGGATCAATATTAAAGTAGCCACATCCAGGGTCTGCTGAAAGGGATAAGGATAAAGAATTAATAATGAGTCTCAATCCGGATGAATGGATGCATTGATACAATGGGAGAAGAAAGAGGAGGAAGTTCAGCTGATCCAGTTCAAACACATCAAATGAGGCAGAGTCACAGCCAGGAAGAGGAGAAGCACAAATGCTTTGTGCAGACATATGGTACAAAGCTGCAGATCTTTTAAATTTAAGTGCAAACCTTATACAAAGAGTAGTGAGTGTTGGATAGAGATGGGCACGAAACAAAAAAAAAGTTCCATTACTCATTTGTTTTGTTACATAACGAAATGAATAACAAAAATTTTGATGAAATTGGAACGAACTGAACAGAACCATGAAAATTAGGTTCGTTACATTTTGTTTTCATTAATGTTGACATGCAATGAAATGAGCTGTTTTTAAATGTTAAGAAATGTCCTGAATAGCCATAAAAAACCCAACGATAATTATTTATTCTGCCTGATAATACCTACCAGGGGGGTTGGGGTCCTTAAAACGTGCATTTATGTCTTTTTTCAGATCGCTGTATGTTTTTCCTTTAAGGGGAGTTAGGGGACATCGACCCAAAATGGCTTCCAGATGCCTAATATTGATTTCTTGGGTATTAAAATGCCTTGGGCATCTGTAAAATCACAGTGATAATTATTTGCAATTATTACCTACCAGGGGGTTGGGGTCCTTAAAACGTTTGTTTTTGTCTTTCTCCCATCACAATGTATTTTTTCTTTCCCCTTTGACACAAAATGGATTCCAGCCACAAAATGGATACAAGCCATGTGATGGGATCATGTAAATTCTTGGACAATTTCAACCAATAGCATGCCCAGGTTGCAGACTGGGTAGGTGTGGCAGCCACAGAGGGCATAAAAAGCTCTGACAGCCCCCGTCCTCCTTTCATTCTGCAGTGGGAGTTAGGGTGGGATTGCTGTCTCTGTGATTCGTTACTTTAGGCCAGCCAGGCAGGTGTGTGTGTCTGTGTTCCTGCTGGCTGCAGCCTGGCTCTTAGGGGAGAGAAAGAAGAGATTTCTCTTGCAGCCTCCCTGTGTGCATGCATACCTCTCGCTGAGTACCCTCCGCTGCCCCGCAGTGCAGTCACTCTGCAGCTGCCTTACACCCTGCGCAATGCCTGCCGCTGCCTTTGCAGCCTCCCTGTGTACCTAGTCTAGACTGTGTCTCTGCCAGCATCATTTTTTTAGTGTTTTCCCTCTGGTCTGGGGTGTTGGGGGACGCCTGAGCGCGAAAATGCTTTAAGTCACGCAAAAAGAAGGTAATAACGAAAAACAGAAAAATGAAAAATGAAATGAATTTTTTCAAAAAAAATCACAAAAAATGAAAACAAACCGAAACGGACCTGCAACAAAAAATGAAAAACCAAAACATTTTTGATTCATGCCCATTTTTTGATTCGTGCCCTCTAGTGTTGGATGGGAACTGAAAAGACAAGAGTTCAAATAACGGTGGAAACTCACTGGGGGTGGTGGTGATGGTAAACCAAATAAGCATCTCATGTTGGAAAAAAGGAGAAGAAAAAAAGCAGAGTGCAAAATGGAAACTAGAACAAATTATGTAGCCTCATTTTAGAGATTTGGCCATATTCCCATCCAAAATAATCAGGACAGTAATCAAATATTTCATGTCTGACCTGAGATTGTTTAATTTGTTATACCACTGCCTCTTTCCTTCAGTTTGCTTATGTAGTTGCTTCTAAGGTTTGAATTTGGTGTTTACATTTTAATACTATCTGCAGGTATTACGGACGGGAGAGCATCTCTGTGTGTGCTGCTGCCTTGTGTGAAGTGAGACTGACTGGCATGGTGGTCAGTATATGTGAAAAGCAGTGAGGGCCGTCCAGCCCACATTTTACATTTGAGAATTGTTTTGAAACCAAGATAACTCAAAAAGAAGCAGCCTAGCAATCTCTTGGGGGCTCACTGAGGTATCAGAGGAGGCTATGAGAACAGCACAAGCCTGACAAGAAATCATAAGATATTCCTGCAAATTTCTTTACATCTTTTTAAAACAAACTGAATACTTTAAAAAGTTGCACTTTTTAGGTTCAGACCACCCATTGTGGAAAATGCTTGCTCCGCTGCTGAGCTTGCTTTGCCTCCCATTCAGGATAAAGTAAGACATGAAGTGTGCACCTGAAGGGAGGGGGAGGGAGCAGGCTTTAAAGCCACTCTATCCCAGGGCTTCAGCCTCTTCTGAGGCTCTAATCCCGCCCGCCTGCCCTGTAACCAGTATGAGCCTGATTTTTTTTTTTGCCTATGCCACACTGATTTGGGGTTTATGTTAGGCGTTTAGAGTATGTCTGTTATTTGGTCATGCTGATGGGTAGTGTGGAAGGCAAGAAGTTGGCGAGTTCACATTTAAAAATGTTATTCTAGCCCATCCAATATCATGATACCGTGGATCAAGAGATTACAGTATCATGAGAAGGATAAGATGGAATTCTCCCCAGTCTAAGGACAGCCAGTTAATGGAGATTGGCAGTCTGGGAGGGGCTTATGGACTTTTTAACAGCACCTATGCACCATCTTGTTGACTGCCCAAATGGAGGGTATTGGACTCACCCAGAGATGATGACATAGCGGTTGGGGAGGTCCAGGGTGACCTCGGTGGCCCAATTCTTGCTCTGCGCTACTGCAGCCCCCTTGTTGCTTAAGTAAATTTTGAATGGCTAATAAAGTGTGGCCTGACTATTCCTCATCTCTTTTGTCTTGCATATTTCTTCCAGGATCGGGGGGGGGGATGTATATTTTCTACTTGTCCTGTCCCATATTTTCAATGTGCTGTATATTAGCAATGTATGATTAGTGGATCACTTCAAAGTAGAGTAGGAGTACAGGGATGAGACTTTCACCTTCTCTACACTGTTCATGCAGAAGGAAATTGTGAGGATGAGTAATAGCATTCATTAGCACTTTTAAGGAGCTTTACAAGATGGAGATATTTAACACATGTCACTTGTAGCACTGGGATCCAGCTAAGTCAGGTAGATGAGGCAATAGATGAGTTTGGAGACCATCTAGAGTTGTGGGTTACGGGAAGGAGTGCCTCATGTTTTCAAGGTAAGAATCACTGCTAGGCATCTTCTGCATTAGGACACTTCTGCACAGTATCACAGTTGCTGAAGATGTTGCGGGCCAAACTTAAAAAATAAAATCATGACCCTCGTTGAACCTAATGGCATGTGTCTTATATAGTTATCCTCAGACTAGACACAAATGACCTTCTGAATATGTGTTCATATTATCTAAATGTGCAAATTAGTGCCACTGTATTTACTCACTAAGTGCTAACTGATTGTTAGAGCAGAGGTTAGGAAGAAAATTATTCTGTAGTTTGGAGCTAAATGCAATGAATATCATCCTTCAAATTTTCCTTCTGATGTTTCTGAATTTTCAGTTCCCTACGAAGCAGACTTTTTTGGTTTCATCTCAAAGAATGTCACTAGAAGGGCAACAGAAATAGCTAGAAGCCTGACACATAATACATTCCCCATGAAACCCCATACCAACTGACATCATCTGTATTCATAAGTGGGGGACATGCTGGCACATTTGTAGGGCATCTGTGGACCTCAGCAGTCCTTCAGATTACAAGTTTTAAAAGATTTGAGTCACATTTCTTTCATGGAATACAGTGTGCCTGCTCTTCTGGCAATCTTGTTGTTATATACCATCAAGTCACTTCTGACTTTTGGCAGCCCTATGAATGAGCAATGTTTAAGATGGAGAACAAGCAATATTATCTCAAAATCAAGTATAACATCTAAATGTATGTTGTTTGTGGAGGAGCATGGAGTGGTGGCAGAATTCATGACAATTGGGACAATTGTTGTTTAACAGATGATCATTTAACTAAATGTTATGCTTGTATGAAGCTGCTCCAATGAGTACAGAAGTTTTTAAAAGTTATTTGTTGCCCTTTCACTCCCAATTTGAGGGTGGAGGGAGCAAGAAGCAGTGGGCAAACTAACAACATGAGCCAGTATCATGCAGTAGTAGATAGTTTGTCCAACTTGCAGTCAGGAGGACTGGGTTCCTTCCGATCTGCACTTGGCCATGAAGTGGCAATGGTAAATAAGTCCTGAAACATCTCAGCTACCTCAAAAACCCCAGCCGAGTTGCTATAAGTTGGAAGTGACTTAATGGCACATAACAGCTGCCATAAATTAAACAAATTTGTCTGCAGTTTTGAACAGGGCTTGCATGCAATGTCACAGACAGTTTTTCTACCATTCAAAATAACAATGGCAAATCCAGTACATAAATATGAATATAAAAACTCAATAAAACACAAAGAGTTTTTACAAATACAGTCCATCACCCCATTCTCCATATTGCAATAGTGACAAGACTGCTGCAGTCTAGAAAACATGACAGGACGTAGTCTTCTTCCCTGTGTTGCAGCTGGAAAAGCCATGGGGGGAGTTGCTTCACTAGGAGTTTAAACCTTTATTGGACATCCCCAAAAATAAAGCTGGCAGAAAAGCTGAGGTTTGACAATGCCTCTCCTTTTAAATAAACTTTCCATAGCTCAAAAGGAAAACGGGGAGGGGGGCTTTGAAGTAGGCAAGATGAGTGGGGCACAATTCAGTGACAAATGTGTCCTCATCATGCTTCAGTTTTGCAAATCTGAAATGATGCACATTTTGGAGCTGAAATGACTTATCCCTGTAACGGCTGTATTACCAAGGGTCTTTGACATATACTCCAAGTATGATAGTGAATCCTGCCTGCGATTGACATCCTTGGTTCTAACATTTTCAAAGGAGAGATGCTAAAGTGTCCTATGATGATTGGAGGAGGTCAGACTCTAGAGAGGAAAAAGAATAACTTGATACAAAGCAGTTTCAAACATTCGTATCAATCAATCATTGCTAATGTGCAGAGGATCCTGCTGTGTTGAACCTGCTTGACACAGTCTCCATACCCTATTTGATCATGTTAGATGACCAAATAACATGATCTTAGTTAGCTTAGAATCGAACTCCGACTTTGGAGTCAGATGAAGAAAAGGTGATGTGATGTGGAAACTGTTGTTAACACCATTCAAATGAGAAGAGAGATACAAATGATGATGAGTTGCCTGGGAACTTTGCAGTGTGGCTCTTCTTGAAAGATGCAAGGTTTGTGAACCAGGACATCTCTTGATGAATTATAATGACCAAAATCACAAACTGTGTACTAGACATGGGCACAACTCGGCGAAATTGTCGTTTCCATTTTCAGTTATCATTTCCGTTACATAACGGAAACGGTAACGATAATTAAGCCATCAGAATTCGAACTCGAACCAAAAAAAACAAAAATTTGGTTGGGTTTTTCATTTCCGTTTGTGGCATCGCGGCGATCGCGCAATGCGATGCACAGAAAAAGTTTTTAAATTTTTTTTTAAAAACCCCGACTCCCGGCCAAACAACAGGCGAAAATATGCCAGCCTGAGGCTTTGCCACCTACCAGAGGGGTGGTTTCTGAGGGGTCCCCGGCCTTTCTCCCTCTCTTCTCCTGTCCTGAGATGCTTCCACCAGGCTGGGGGGGGGTCATCCTCATCGTCTCACCATGCCATGCCATGCGGAGGGGGGGATCCAAAATGGCGACCGCAATTTTTCTTTTGAAATCATGGTCAAAAAACACACCAAATCACCACAGAAACATGTGAAATTTATTTATTTTAAATGCCTGAATTTTAATAGTAGCAGCAGTGGGATTTTTTTAGCAATAAAACGATGCATTTATTTTATTTTATTTTATTTTATTTTTTTTTTTTTAGACCTGCCCATTTGGGCTGGGCATGGGATGGGACCATGCAAATTTTTTGAACCATTCCACCAATGGCATCGCCAGGTTTTTGACTGACACTTCTGGATGTCTCGGAGGGCATAAAAAGCCAAGGCACCTTCCAGAAATCGCAGTCAGGTTGGTGTATGGATGTGGTTGAGGGAGGAGGGCTGGCTGCTGGTGCTGGTGTGATCCGATCGAGGTTGAGGAGGGAGGCTGGAGGCTTTAGGATTTAAGGGCAGGCAGGAGGCTTGAATTTAGAAAATATTTCTTTGATTCCCTGCCTGCTGAAGGGAACAGCAATTTATTCTTTATTTCTTCTCTGGCAGTTTGTGAGGATTTTTTTCTGATCTTGGATAAAGGGGAGGTTCGACTGGGAGTGGGAGGTGTGGATTTATTTTAAAATATATTATATACACCATTTATTTTCTATTTTCCCAACTGCCCACACACACACACATTTGGGGTGCAAGCCAAGAACAGAACCTCTATCCTAAGTGATATCCTAACTGCCCACTCGCCCGTCCACCCACAACACCACATGCCCACTTGCCCGCCTGCGGCCGCCGCCCCACCACTGCCCACCCCACTGCCCCGCCCGCTGCCTAGGGCACAAAAACACCTAGTGCCGGCCCTGATTGCGGGATGCCCCTATGGCCTGGTAAGTCGAATCGCGCTAAATCGCAGTGGAAATGACAAACGACAAACGGAAATGACAAATTTTTGAAAAATTTCACAACAAACGGAAACGACCTGAAACGGACTCGTTCCGACAAATGAAAACTTGAAATGTCATTTTTCTGGTCATGCCCATGTCTACTGTGTACAGACACGCAGTACCTTGTCATATGTTTTTCAGCCTGTACTACCAGAGATAGAAAACCCAATGAGAGGAAAGCACTGGAAAGAAAATGTTCCAACAATTGGGAGTAGATATGGGCACAAATTGAAAAAATGATGTTTTGGTTTTTCATTTTTCATTGTGGGTCTGTTTTGGTTCATTTTCATTTTTGCGAATTTTGAAAAAAATGTTTCATTTTTTGTTTTTCAGTTTTACCCTCTTTTTGCGTGATTTAAATCATTTTTGTGTGCGGGCGTCCCCCAACGCCCCAGACGAGAGGGAAAACACTAAAAAAATGATGCTGGCAGAGACGCAGTATAGACTAGGTATGCAGGGAGGCTGCAAAGGCAGCGGCGGGCGTTGCCGAGGGTGTAAGGCAGCTGCAGAGTGACTGCACTGTGGGGCAGGGGAGGGTACTCAGCGAGAGGTATGCACACACACAAGGAGGGTGTAAGAGAAATATCTTCTTTCTCTCCCCTAAGATCTAGGCTGCAGCCAGCAGGAACACAGAGACACACACCTGCCTGTCTGGCCTAAAGTAAGGAGTTGCAGAGACAGCAATCCCACCCTAACTGCCACTGCAGACTGCAAGGACGGGGGCTGCCAGAGCTTTTTATGCCCTCTGTGGCTGCCACACCTACCCAGTCTGCAACCTGGACATGCTATTGGTTGAAATTGTCCAAGAATTTACATGATCCCATCACATGGCTTGCATCCATTTTGTGGCTGGAATCCATTTTGTGTCAAAGGGGAAAGAAAAAATACATCATGATGGGAGAAAGACAAAAACAAATGTTTTAAGGACCCCACCCCCCTGGTAGGTAATACATTCAAATAATTATTGCTGCATTTTTACAGATGTCCAGGGCGTTTTAACACCGAAGAAATCAATATTAGGCATCTGGGAGCCATTTTGCGTCAATGTCCCCTAACTCCCCTTAAAGGAAAAACATACAGCGATCTAAGAAAAGACATAAATGCACGTTTTAAGGACCCCAAACCCCTGGTAGGTATTATCAGGCAGAATAAATAATTATCGCTGGGTTTTTATGGATATTCAGGACATTTTTTAGCATTTAAAAACAGCTCATTTCATTGTGTGTCACCATTAATGAAAACGAAATGTAATGAACCTAATTTTCGTGGTTCTGTTCTGTTCGTTCCAATTTCATCACAATTTTCATTATTCATTTCGTTACGTAACAAAGCAAATAATGAATAACGGAATGAATTTTTTTCGTTTCGTGCCCATCTCGAATTTGGAGCCTTACCCATCAAGATGATGTGATTCTTTGTGCATAGCACAGAGTTTTATAGAGTTGTGCTTTGTGTCCTTGAGTTTTGCCTGTGCTATCTGATGTTTATGTGCACCAGAGCTTCAATATTGTTGACATTTCCATAACTAAAGGCTTTGCAAAATATGTTCCAATAAAGCCCAGTAACTGTGTTCATTTAAAGGTTGATCATTATCAGTTGTGGATCTGTGAATCATATTAACTATTCAAAATAAAGTATATTACACAAGTACAAGAAAAGCAAATTAATGTATTCATCCAAAAGAAAATACAATCTATCTAGTTTAACTAGTACAATAAACTCTCTGAATTCCGTGCTCAGTACTGCCAGAACAAGTCTGCTACTGGCTTGCTTTTCTGACTGCACCAGACTGCCAAAATCAGATAATGCATTGTGTCAAAAGCCACAGAACCAGGGTGGCTAAACCCCAAATGTTCTAAAATCACAAGTCAGAACCCTCCAAGATCATTACATGAGTTTATAGTTCAAGGGATATCAAACCAGACATGTGTTTGTTCCTTAAATATAACAGTCATCCTATCACCAAAAATTTTCAGACTTTCTTATGGAACAAACCACTGGCCAGGCATAGACCAACCAAACTTTTCTTTTGATATTTGTACTTCATATCAAGAAGGTCATGGTCTCTCAACTCCAGACACTATTGTGTGTGTAAATTATTTCCATCCATTAAAATCCACACTCCAGCCTGATTTACAGATGGAATTGGGATTGGTTGCCCTGATAGGTGTCTTACAATGATAAGTGGATGAGAAAAGTACAGATCTTGGTTCCACTGGTTCTTTCAGTGTTTTTCGTTATCATTGGTCACTGCATCCTTCTAGGACAGGTGATCACATGGGCTGACATATAAATGGAGGAAACCAAACCTTTCTGTAGAAATAGAGGACTGGGTTGCATGATAGCATGTAAAATGCATGCATATTTTTCTAATCTTCATTTTAAAGGGGTGTTTTGACATATCAATACACACTATTTTTAAAAAGTTCAAATAATGCAACATTTTTGCTCCTGCATGAGAATCGAAAGACTTATAGTCTTTTCATCAATCAAAATGTTAGGAAAACTTGGGGTGGGCACAAAAACCTATAATTTTGTGGGGGAAGAACATAATTTTTTCATTTTAAAAACTCTTTTATTTTGCTTCAAATATAATCTTTTATTTATTTATTTTTAAAAGCCCAAACTATTTGGGCAAATTCACCCCTTCCCTTTTGTTTTTGTGTTTAGAAAAGCTGCCAAAATGTAAGAATAAATAAAATGTCTCTTAATTTCTCTGAAGAGTGAGAATTGTTTGCCTTTTTTGTTCTTACCTACAAGAATGAGATGCACTGATTTATTTCATTTCATAACCCCTGACATTTTGAGTACTTCAAGCTTCCATTCCATGCCACATGCTTCATAATATTTGTGTGAAAATAATGGAATAAGTCATTCATATGTTTTGTCTAAAATGTCATTCATATATTGATGAAATATGGCTCTCTCACTCTCCCACCTGGTAGCCTCTCAGGAATGCAGTTGAACACTGTGACTAGTTGTGAGCCCAGTCATATGTGGCTGGCTTTTTCAGAGTTCTGCATTTGGGGAGCTGCTTATGCATTCATATTGAACCGGATAGTGGCCTACCAGTATATTTACACTGCACAGTTATCACAGCTTGATGCTACCATCACAGTTGCATCCTATGAAATTCTGGGATTTCTAATTTGGTGAAATATCAGAATTATCCCACTAGAATGCTCTAATGGTATAGGTATGAAGAGTGTACTTGAGCTCCCTAGAACAGAATCCTGTTTACCTATTTGCCAAATGATAAATCTTCTGTGGGATAGAGCCTTGAATTGTCAAACACAAGCACAAGTCTTGTCCAACTAAGATTCCTGAGATTCTTCTAGGGGAAGCAATAACAGGCCTGTGTTTGTATTGTAAATATGTTCTAATGATCCTTTTT
Source organism: Phrynocephalus forsythii (assembly GCA_029282475.1). Classification (NCBI taxonomy): domain Eukaryota; kingdom Metazoa; phylum Chordata; class Lepidosauria; order Squamata; family Agamidae; genus Phrynocephalus; species Phrynocephalus forsythii. The sequence goes on from JAPFRF010000005.1 coordinate 99,576,851, forward strand.
CCTTCCATTGCAAAAAAAAAAAAAAAAAATCCATGAGCTGCACAACAACTTAAAAACAAGCAGATCTATTAACAAGGACAGGGATGACCAGGGCTTAATCCTGAGGTGCCAACATGTCGAGGACACAAGGTTTGCTAACATGTAGCATCACAAGGGGGGTGATCCTGCACCTTGGTATTTGGTGCAGAAACCTGCCAAACTTGAGTGACTATAATGCCTCCAACACATGATGTGATGAAAACCAACCATCCCACCCCATTCCTCTGTCCATGTGTCCCTATTTCTCATGACCCAAGCTTAACCAACAGGGCAAAGAAGCCCTGGCTTCCAAAATTGCTGGCTATATTTCTGAAGGCAGAGAACTTTTATTTCCACTGTAAAATCCTGTAGGTGTCATTATGCATTTGATAAAGACCTTGCCTATGAAGAACTGTGTGTCCCAAAACATACCTTGGTTTTTAAGATGCTTCAGAACAATAGTCGGCTCTCTGTCTATGTTTGTTAAAATATGCCTTCATTCTCCTCAACCAAATATATCTCCCCACAATGGAACAATCCTCACTGCTTGTAATACAATATTTGACACAGAAGTTCCTGTCAGAAATGGTGCTAAACATGTCTTTTAAACTTCTCTTTGTCTCCCTGAATATCTCACAGAAAGAAAGCACCTTGGGATAAGTAAGTAATTGTTCTCTGGCAAAAAATATATGCATCTACAGGTCAATAATTCTCACCAAATATTCTTTTTTAAAAACCATCCCTTGACTGATGCATCATCCTAAAACCTGTTTTACCAGGACTGTTTTGCTTCACCCATTCTTATCCACCCTCCATGCTTAATCTCCAGGCAGCCTCTGTTCCACATGTTTTTGTTTGCTTAAGGCCTGAGGCAGACATAATTACAAAATTTAGGAAAAAATCTGAAATGACCCTAAAGGTCTTAGTCAAACAGAAATCATTTGTCATAATGAGCCTGCTTCTGACCTTCTGACCTTGGGAGCTCAATTAATTTCACACAGGAAAAGTGGTCACAGCCTCTAACCCCTCCTGCTGGAGAAAGTCCCATTAACCAGTTGGGGTGAGCAGTTCTCTTACTACTGGGAAACCTAGATGGCAGAAGATTGAACTCTGACATGGTACTGCTGGGTAAGGGTGAGGGAAAGGTAGACCCATTACATTCCCTTGCCAATTAAATATTCCTAACATTCAGGACTGTCCTGAATAGAGTGGTGTTTATATGGTGTGTACGCTAATTGCTTGTTTAGTCCCCATAACCTCACACTTGGGGGTGGGGGATAGGGGAATGGGGGAAGTTCTGTGTCTCGTGGTTGAGAAATAAAATATGTGAGCATGTAGTGGCCCTAAACACTGAAGATGTGCATGTTCAGAATTAGAAAAAGGTGAGCATTCCATTAAGAACATTTTTAAATGAAAAATTGCTAAAATTCATTTTCACCCACAATTATGTTGGAAAGAAGTTGAGTTTTTGGTTTTGGTTTTAGTTTTAATTAAAATTGGAGGAAAGACTGTGTAGCTCTTTTAAAACTTATCTCTGAACTCCTCTATATTCAGCTTGTGTTCAGGTGTTGAGTTTTGGAGCTGTCAAATTTTTGGGTTAAGTTCCTCACCTTTCATAACTACAGGGTACACAGGAACAACAAGGTTTTGCATGTTGGAAATTGCTGCACATTTTTGAGATGGATGTATCAAAAATTTGCACATTTATCCATAAATGAGATGTAAACAAGGTTAAATACTTTAAAGAAAATGTAGGAAAAAGTAAAATGAACAAATCAACCAATCCTTACCCAGATTTCCTAGTGCAGAACATATACAGTATTATATAAATTTCCTAGTGCAGAACAGATACTATAAAAGTAAGCTCTGCCAAAATGTCCTTCCAGTCTCTTGTAGAAATTGTGTGAGTACTGTTGATTGGCTGCCAAGGATTCTGTCTCTACAGAAGGGGATACTAGAGGCTAGGGCAAGGGAACAGTAGGTTTTGAATGTCCTCTCAACTGTTTGCAGATTTTAAAACTTAGAGATTGCAATTATAAAAAGAAGTGGATTGCTCTTATATGCACTGGATAAAAAGTTAAGCCATGCTTAAAGACTGATGTCTTTGGGGGTAAATCCCAACTCGGCAAACCAAAATACAGTGCCAGTTCCAACGGTCTATGGAACACACATATATATGCTGAGTGACAACAGTTTTGACTAGAAGTGCTCTCCTGAGATGAAATGCTACTACTGCTCCTTCAGGCTGTGAGTCTGTTGAGACCTGTTGCTGTAAGCACTAATGTTTGTTCAGTGTGCTGTTTGAACAGTTCAGCTGCAAGTAAATGAAACCTTTTTATTCCTTTTTTAAATGTCTCACAGTAAGAGATTGAGATTGCAAGTGCCAGTTGATTACAGAAAGAGAGTGGTCTATTCTGGGATTCTTAAAGCAATTCTGCTCTGTAAGTCTGCACACCTCTGCTGTGCAACTAGAGGAGTAGGTTGGCCAATGTCTGCAGACAATATTGGACTAGTAGGCTTATATTTTGATGCAGTGTGGTTCTTGCATTCTTGTTGGGGAGTGTGGAAATGCTGTCCCTTTTGTTCCCAGTTCTGTTGCTCTTCTTTTTATGGTGGACAGGAGTCTACAGCAGACAGACTCTGCTGTCATGGGTATTTCTGTTGAGCTGGAACCTTGTTTTCTAGACTTGAGTTTCTACAGAAAGCATTCTCTGTTTTTGATCTACAGAGATTAATAGCACTCATGCTCTGCAGACCAAAAGCCAAGGGAAAAGGGACAATTTTTTCCCACTAAGAAAAGCTGGTATATAGCAGACAGGACAATATTTTTGTAGAGGGGGGCAGAGAGTGGCACTACTTTCCTCCAACAGCTGTTATTTTGTATATGTTTTTGTTCCTAACATGCTGTAGCCTGCTCTCAGTCTTCAGGGTGGAGCTGGAAATCTAAGCAAATAAATGCATAGCTGCATGGTTGGTTTGAAGAAGGAAGGAAATGGTGTGTGTGTGTGTATGTGTGTGTGTGTGTTTGTCTATCAGTGAGTGAATGCATTTTAGATGCATCGCTACATCATTTAGAAACTGCAGCCAAAGAATGGAGGAAATATGTATTTCTATCCAGCTATTCCATCTGTGGCTACAACTAGGAAGGTGACTTGGAGTATTTGTCACTATATTACCAGAGAGGGGGACAGTGACAAGCAGCTTGATCCTTTCTGTGACCCGACCTCACCCAGGCTCCCCGATTCTCAAATAACCTTCCTTTAAAAAGGCTTATCCTCAGCCATGAATGTAGGAGCCCAGATGGCTTAAGGATAACAAAAACAATATCTTATTTATTAAGATGTAACAACTTTTAAAGTCAACAGAGTTCAACATAGATCCTTCTTTGGTTACAGACAGCTCTCCTGCTAAAATACACAACCTACCTCTACAGTTACAATTACAAATTAACTTATCTCCTCTTCTTTCCAGCAATTCTAGGCTTCACCTCCTCCAGGGTCTTCTTGATGGGCTCACCTCCTGCATTCCTCCAGCCAGTCATCTTATTTCTCTTGTTACCTGGAAAAATTGACTAGGGTTCCATCACAAATGCCACTTGTGTCTTCTGCACAGTTTGTTGTGCCTGTAATAGCCATAGAAAAAGCTGGTCTCTCTTTTTTTTAGTGAATCTTTCCACATCACTGAAATTCTATGCATATAAAAGCTTTATAAGTTTAATTTATGCCTATCCCACTGCTGTGAATGGTGTGTATGTGTGTATGTGAGGGGGAGCCACATTGGTAGCATTTAAGTATAAGATGAGAACTAACGTGGTATAGTGGACAGAATGACAGAAAAGCACTCAGAATACCTGGGTTCAGTTCCCTGCTCAACCTCAGAATCTCACTGAAGGAAGCAGTTATAAACCACTCCTTGTTAAGTCTCATACTTCAAAAACCCTATTAAGGTAACTGTTAAGTTGGAAGAGACTTGGCAGCAACTCTTAACAAAACTATGCATTAGTCTGCTATGATTTTGTTTGTATACTGCCCCACCTTGAGAGGTGCCTATATCTCACTGAAGAATGGTCTAGGCATAGGGCATAGCTAGGAGACGGTGAGTTTCAACTAAGCATGTCTTGTCAGGAGATCTGCAACCATTAGTTTATGTGTTGTTGTTTTCCTAGGGCTTGCAAACAATGATCCTGATTACATATGTGTCAGACAAGCCACAGGACAGAAGTAGGAGCTCTTTAATTACTGCCCTTCTCTGCCAATGGCATTGTTACTGTTACATAGGCATAACTTATGCAGCAGGATTTTGGGCTCTACGTCTATGTAAGTGTAAACTAGAGATGGCATTTTGTGCTTTGTATGAAGCTCAGAGTACTGCTGGCTAGCTGTGGCCAATCACTGTTTCATTTCTCCCCACCCAACTAGACCACTCACTGGATTCTGTGTGCCACCGGGGCCTTTTCCCTGTGGTGGCGTGCCATTAATTGTCCATAATTGTCACCTGCATCCTGGCCAGCTTGTCCCAGCCCCACGTAGAGCTGAGCACTTACTGGCTGTGCATAGAAACTCTTCTTCCTGTGTCCCCAACAGAGTGGTCAACTGTGTTTGAAGTTGGTAAGAGTTGGCCAAATCAATCGTGACAATTGGTTTGCCATCACAGGGAAAGGACACAGTCAATGCATGCAGCCCACTGAGAGGTCAGGATGGCTGGGGGGAGAGAGGAGGAGGATTTGCCATATCTGGACAGTGGTGATTCATGATTTATTTGAAGCACAAAGTGCCCATCTGTAAGGTAAAGTCATCACTAAGGCCTTAAGGCCAATCTGTTTATACCCTATGTGATTCATGACAGTGTGGAGAAAGAACATCAGATGCCATTCTTCATATAGAGAGAGATATGTAATCTTGATCCACATAACTATTGTTATCATTTTCCCCTGATGAAATAACTTGTCTCATCCCATATTCAAAATCTGACAGCATTTAGATCCACTTATTCCTTGTAATCAACTAAAACATTTTTATTCCTGGAAAACATGGAAGAACAAAATAATGTACATTATGAGTGTGTATATAAGTATGATTTCTGATCACTTTTGACATTAATCTTCTCTCACAAAGATGAAGAGATAAGTCTCTTGAGTTATCCTTGTACTCACTCATGAATGCAAATGACATAATGGAGATATTGTGTAATGAAATGGCAGGAAACTCTATCTCCAAAGCTGTGTGTGCCATTTATTTCCCCAGTCTCTGAGCTTCAGATTGTCTTTTGAGTATGTTCATGTTTTTAAAGCACTCCCTTTGCTAAAGTTAAAATAAAAGAATAAATAGTATATTTAAGAAGTTTAAATTGTGTAATTTGGCATTTGTGAGAGCTTTGAAATACAGCTTTGTGGTGTGTCTAATTGAAGGGAACTAGTTTCAGAAAAGGGTGTGGTGGCTCAGTGGACTGAGGCTCCGATAACTGTTGGCAGCAAAATTGGCAGCTCGGTGGTTTGAGTCCCGGGTGCTGTGCAGCAAAGCGAGCTCCCGCTGTTCATCCCAGCTCTTGCCAAACTAGCAGTTCAAAAGCATGTAAATGCAAGTAGATACATAGGTACCACCATCAAAAGCAGGAAGGTAGAACAGTGTTTCCTTGCAGCCATGCTGGCCACGTGGCCATGGACTTGCACAACACTGGCTCTTCGGCTTGAATACGGAGATGAACACCGCCCCTAGAATTGGACACGACTAGCACGCATGTGTGTGTGTGGGGGGGGACCTTTACCTTTACCTTTTAGTTTCAGAAAGGGGAAGGGCAGAGTACACCGTAGGTTTGAACAAGCAGAAGTCAGAAGAAGTGATCTTTAAATGGGTGTTCAAATTTGAGTGTTTTTGCTTAAGCCCATTTACTTCTAGGTATGTGGGAGGTCTGTGCAAGAATTCCAGCCCCCAAAAAAAGACAAAATAAATGACAAAACAAAATAAACAAAATAAAAGAAAAAACAGTAACATTTACTTCTCCGATACTAATAGTGCCTGCATACTTATTGAAAACAAAAGCCCAAGATGAAATTGGTCAGATACTTTGACTGTAGTGTAGATGCTTAGAATTAAGCTGCATATATAGGAGTGGAAGTACACCTTGGTTGAATATTACTATTAATCTAGTAATTACTTTCAGAAGACAAATCTAGTTCATATAATGTTCACCCTGTAGGGGTTTCCAGACACAAGTTCTTTTAGAAAATTTTACAGAAATCTAGATGGCATTGCCTTCCAGGGATAAACATCCTGTGTTTCTTGATGGTATTTTTTTTCTCTATTCAAAAACATACCTGTATGTATTGACTTGTGAATGTTTTAGACTTAGAAATACCCCAGCTTTCAGAATGTGACAGCATGTTGAAAGGTCTACTTTGCTTGCTATGTTGTTGTTGTTGTTCAGTCGTTCAGTCGTGTCCGACTCTTCGTGACCCCATGGATCAGAGCTCGCCAGACCCTCCTATCTTCCACTACCTCCCGGAGTTTGGTCAAATCCATATTGGTTGCATCGATGACACTGTCCAACCATCTCATTCTCTGTCGTCCTCTTTTCCTTTTGCCTTCGATTTTTCCCAGCATCAGGGACTTTTCCAGGGAGTCCTCTCTTCTCATGAGGTGGCCAAAGTACTGGAGCCTCAGCTTCAAAATCTGTCCTTCCAGTGAACATTCGGGGTTGATTTCTTTCAGAATGGATAGGTTTGATCTCTTTGCAGTCCAGGGGACTCTCAAGACTCTCCTCCAGCACCACAGCTCAAAAGCATCAATTCTGCGGCGATCAGCCTTCTTTATAGTCCAGCTCTCACTTCCATACATCACTACTGGAAAAACCATAGCTTTAACCATCCTGACCTTAGTTGGCAAACTGATGTCTCTGCTCTTTAGTATGCTATCTAGGTTTGCCATTGCTTTCCTCCCAAGAAGCAGGCGTCTTTTTATTTCATTGCTGCAGTCGCCATCTGAAGTGATCAAGGAGCCCAAGAAAATAAACTCTGTCATTGCCTCCATTTCTTCCCCTTCTATTTGCCAGGAGGTGATGGGACCAGTGGCCATGATCTTAGTTTTTTTGATGTTGAGCTTCAGCCCATTTTTTCCACTCTCCTCTTTCACCCTCATTAAGAGGTTCTTTAATTCTTCCTCACTCTCTGCTATTAGAGTAGTATCATCTGCGTATCTGAGGTTGTTGATATTTTGTCCGGCAATCTTAATTCCGGCTTGTGATTCATCCAGACCGGCCTTTCTCATGATGTACTCTGCATATAAGTTAAATAGGCAAGGTGACAGTATACAGCCTTGTCGTACTCCTTTCCCAATTCTAAACCAGTCAGTTGTTCCATATCCAGTTCTGACGGTTGCTGCTTGTCCCACATATAGATTTCTTAGGAGACAGATAAGGTGGTCAGGCACTCCCATTCCTTTAAGGACTTGCCATAGTTTGTTGTGGTCTACACAGTCGAAGGCTTTGGCATAGTCAATGAAGCAGAAGTAGATGTTTTTCTGGAACTCTCTGGCTTTCTCCATAATCCAGCGCATGTTGGCGATTTGATCTCTAGTTCCTCTGCCCCTTCGAAATCCAGCTTGTAGTTCTGGAAGTTCTCTTTCCACATACTGCTGAAGCCTGCCTTGTAGAATTTTGAGCATAACCTTGCTAGCATGTGAAATGAGTGCAATTGTGCGATAGTTGGAGCATTCTTTGGCATTTCCTTTCTTTGGGATTGGGATGTAGACCAATCTTTTCCAGTCCTCTGGCCACTGCTGGGTTTTCCAAATTTGCTGGCATATCTTATGCAGCACCTTTACAGCATCCTCTTTTAAGATTTTAAAGAGTTCTTGCTTGCTATAAGATGGAACAATTGCAAGCCTTCACTAGATGCCCAATGTAAAATCATTGATCCTGCAAGTTTAGCATTTACATATGGTTTCCTATGAAGTGGCCTTAGGGATTCTGGGGAATAAGAATCTCTAGGGCTGGATGCTTAATTCCTCCATAATCCCAATTCAACTCATAATAATCCTAAAATAGTCAACTTGTTTTTGGCAGATATTTTGGGCAACAATTTTCATAATATTTAACAATTGGCTATATTGAGACTGATAGATATTGGAAGGTAGCAGGGTTTCTATGTGTTAAAAAGATTTTACAGCTTTTACCACAATGTATAAACTTGCTTTCATCTGCAGTGCAGATGTGCTGTTAGGTTGATAATGCCATCTGTAAAACGGAAAGATCATGGTATTACATATTTTATGAATATTAAGATACAGTGAGAGGCTGTGTACATCATGAGACATAAAGCTCATTTGTGTCCAATATGGCTCACTCCCAGTTATGCATGTTTTAAGATTACAGCTTTAAGCTTTTTAGAAAGAGAAAAGAATAGATAGATCATTTTACGTAACTCTTTGCTGGTTCATAGGTTTAACAGTTCAAGGACTGAAGCCAACTTGAAAAGTTGATGCCTGCTCTGTACTAGAAATGTTTTGACAATGTAGCTAAATTAGGTTTGGCCCATTTTGCCAGGTGTCTGAGACTGAAAACAATTAAATTCTAGCATATTGGAGTCATTGCCCAATGTAGGATTACCATCTCACTGAGAGACACAATAAAACACCTGAGAGACATGTCATGAGCTGAATTCCCCTGCTCTGCTCACCAGGTACAAATGAAGGTCATTGGTGTAATGTGCATGAGAAGCTAAAATAGCAAGAGAGATAAGCAAGCATTATTATGATTCCAGTCATCACGGCCCCATTTCACTTCATTTGAATTCACTCAAGCACTGATTTTCACACAGCAAAGTCACCTTTTTTAAAAACAAAAAGATGTGTAGAATATGACAGAACCTGTCAGAAGCAGTGGCTATGTGGCCATTACTTTGGATCCTGAACACAATGTGATTATCTCCTGGTTCCAAACATCCCCATTGGTGGATAAGTGTTGGAAGGAAGCCTGGTAGTTCAGATTTGGGTTCTGATGAAGAAATCAGATTACTGAAACCCATTTCAGTCTGAAATTAGACATAGCTTTGGTCTCCCTGATGGATGATATCTTTTGTGAGACAGACATGGTACTGTAATACTTTGAAACTCTCCATGGCTTTTTATATAGTCGACAATAGTTTCCTCTAGGACTGTGGGGTGATGGGCAGGGTGATGCAGTAGCTTTGAGGTCTATTTGCAAGAATCATTTCAAAAAGTAACTATTGGGTCTCTTAAAAGCGCAGTGGTTAAATGTCTGTATTGCAGGTAAAACTGTGCTTACAACCTGGGGTTCAATCTCAGGGCGTTTATACACGACCCCTAAGCTCCGCCGCAAATGGCTGCAAGCTCCAGACCTTTAAAATGTTTCCCCACCAGCTCTGGAGTTTGCAGACAATTAAGTGCGACCCCGCCCACCTAAGCGCGACCCAGCGCACTTTTCTTGTACCTGCTCTTTGATGGTGAAAAATATTTGATGCGGAGAGTGCCTGAGCTCTCCTCGCTTCTTTCTGTTGTTTTTCTTTTGCCTCCGCCCCTTAAAGAGGAACCAGGAAGTAAACGGAGGTCGGAGCAACTTCCACCGGCACCGGAGGTCAGGCTTTATTCTTTTGTCCCTGTCTAAGGCTTTTTTTCCCTCCCTCCCCTCATGCAGACAGAACAAAGAAGTGCGGAGTGGGTGGGGACGAAGGAACAGCAACGAACCCTCAAGATCTCTGGTCCGAATTTAAGGGACCAGCGGATCTTAGGGGTCATTTAAAAAGGCCCTCAGGTAGCTGGCTCATGGTTGACTCAGCCTTCCATCATTCTGAGGTCGGTAAAATGAGTACCCAGCTTGCTGGTGGGGGCTACACAGGCAATGTGTAGCCTGAATACTGTAATTAAACTGTAAACTGTCCAGAGACTACTTGAAGTAGTATGGGGCAGTATATAAGCAGACCACTTTGCTTTTTTGCTTTTGCTCCAACAAAATAGTCATGCTCTTTATAGCTATTTGAAGTTGCTGAGAGATTTGGGGGCATGTTAAGTCTTGGTCCAAACATATTCCTATACGATAAGTCCAGAAGTTCTGAATGAATGTTTGCAAATTGGCATCCTTATATAATCTAGCATAACTGACTCTGGTAAGGGCCAGAATGCCTACTATCACAAATATCAGGACTCCTGGCTTTGCAAAACTGGATTATTCTAATCCATCTAGAATTGTTGACACTGTTTCCATGAAACCATACTGCAGTAAAGAGAGCCCAAAAGCCCATTCCAACTGCAGGTTCCTGCAATGTGAAATTAAAATTTCCTTCCTACTTACCATGCCTGAAACATATTACCATGACACAGCCATAAATAATCTGTCATGAGGGATGCATTTATTCTGAACTGGTGCAATTTATGGTGTCGTATTGTCATTTCCTCCTTATTTCCCTTTGACATTTATCCATTTTCTTCTATGGATAACCCTGAGAGTGCTGATCTGGCCCAACAATCTGAATGCAAGAGATAGATTAAATGTGCAATATGTACATTTTCAATTCCTAAATGCAACTCAGCCAGTCTTGACATTCAGTGCAGCAACTCAGTCTAATGATACAGGTACTTACTATATTGCATGAATGTTGTCCCCACAGCCCCCACAATGTGCTAATGTGCAGCCCATATTGGCACTTCCTCTTTCTTTTTAATCTCTAAGTATTTAGTGAAGCAAGTACTGCCTTGGGCACCCCTCCCCCACACATCCCAAGCTGGGAAGTAAGGCATTATCAATGGCTCTTTTATAGCTAGCAATGAAGCCATCTTTCCCCTGACAAATAGAAAGCAATGGATGTACCTTGTGGAGTGACCCTCTGTGAGGTCACTCTTGACACTCTAGGCAAAAGATTGATTGCAGACAGAAGGCGACACCCTTTCACTTGCCTGCCTCCAAGACTCAGTCAAATATTCTGTGCTTCAGGCAACTGTTGAAAAGCACAAAAGAGAAGGGGCAAAGTAGCATCTTCTGCAGTCACACTGATGAGGGTAACATTGCAGCGAAATTGATCCTATACTATAAATATAGGTTACTAATTCAAAATAGCCAAAGGCCAGAGCTCTGCTGTATGGAGCAGCTTTGGTCAAAAACTCTAGTATAGGCATGCTTTCAGGCAAACACAACCATCCCAATGATCACAACTCCCCAGGTGTGTGAGAAGTGCTTATGGGAGCTTTTAAGACTACTGGTTTTATATGGAGAACTGGGCCTCAAAACATTAAGATCTATTCCAGAGAATGGTCAAGCGATGTATAGGGTGGGATATGAATCAAAGTAAACTGGACACCATAAAGCAAGAAATGGGGCATATAAACATTGCAGTGCTTGGTTTCAGAAGATCTGTTTATACTTTACTGAGTACAGGAAAGCCTTTGACTAGGGGATAATGAGAAGATATGGATAAAAATGACCAAATTGTTATGGACCAAACTTTGCAAATTTGGAAATATAAACATAGATAATGTGGCTAATGGGCTAAATGTGTACACCCCTAAGAACATAAGAACACAAGAACAGCCCTGCTGGAACAGACCACAGCCCATCCAGTCCACCACTCTGTCTCACACAGTGGCTCACCATTTGCTTCAGGGTGCAGTAACACCCTGCCTATCACCAGGGTTAGGGACCCACCCGACCCGCAATGACTGAAAATCTGCAATATGCGGATGCAGGTTGGGGGGGGCTGGGGGGGGCAGCAGCCTGTGCAAGTGGCGGTGGTGGAACTGACCCACTGCCACCACTTGCCTGGGCTGCTGAAAGACTTTTTAAAAAGTCTTGGAGCAGCCCAGGTGAGCTACAGTGTGGTATCACATCTGCCACCACCGCTCGCTGGGGCTGTTCCAAGACTTCTTGGAGCACCCCAAGCGAGCAACGGTGGGGGATCAGGTCCACTGCCACCGCTCATTGGGGCTGGTCCAAGACTTATCAAAGAAGTCTTGGAGCAGCCTGGGCAAGCGACGGTGGCAGATCAGATCCACCATCAAGCTGGACCCCCGGTCTTGGGGAATGGGAGAAAAGGTTTTAAAAGCCCAGCTGGGGCTCCAGCTCATTGGGGCTGGGCTGGGGAAATAAAGTTTTTTCTCCCCCACCCAAGCGCTAATCAGCTGGAGCCCCAGCATGTACTGTGGTCCAGCGATATTGTGGGAGCACAGTACATGAACTGCAAAATGGCGGGGGGTTATTGTATTCCCAAGCAGATGTCTTCACCCGCTTACAATTCCTTGCAAATGGCATTGACAGATATTCTGCCTATCTCTCCAACCTGGAGGTTGTCCTTCGGCATCCACAATGATAGCCATTGATACCCTTGTTCTCCATGAACTTCTCTAATCCTTTCTTAAAGCTGTCAAGGATCACAGCTGTCACCACTTCTTCTGGCAGGGACTTCCATAGACCAGTTACCTTTGGGTGAAAAAGTAGTTTCTCTTATTTGTTTGAGATCTAGTACTCAAAAATTTCATGGAGTGCCCTCTAGTCCTAGAGTTGTGCAATAGGGAAAACAGTTTTTCCTTATCTACTTTGTCCACATACATGTCTGAAGAAGTGGACATGTCCATGAAACATTACATTGAAATATGAAAGTTAGTCTTTAAGGTGCCTCATGTTTTTTGTCTTTTGTTTTGTTTTTCTTTGATTTTGCCTGGAATTCTTGCACAGACTAACACGGCTACCTTCTCCAAAACTTTTTTCCACAGATTCATTTTTCAGTCAATTCAGTTTTTTTCCCCTAGCAAAAGGTTAAGTGACAACTTAACCACAGGAATCCCTTAAAACATACAGGGAAAACACAGAAAACATTAAAGAGAAGTGTAGAACTTCGATCTTCCCACTCCAAAGTAGGTATGTAAAGTACTCACTGCATGCTTCATTCATGTCAGTTTAAGCTGCCTTGCAAAGACACCACAGTAAGGATTTTCCATTTCCCATGACATTTTATACCTCCAGATAAGAGTGAGAGAAGAGGTGCTATTTCTTTTCCTCAAGGGTTCCAGAGTTTGCACAAAATGTCTCTGAGCAAAACAAGAGCCTTTTCCCTTTGAAAAACAAACACATGCTCACAGCAAGCATAGAATGACTGGCTGATGGTAAAATAAAAGGGGACACAGACAACCCCTCTGTTCCTCTTAAACATTTAATGACCGTACTACAAAGCAGCAGCCACTGTTCTTCTCTGTCACTTGCATTACTCACATTAAGCATTTATTTCAGTTTAGTGTCCTTTGAACAGTTCTGAACAGATTCCTCTGTGTGAAAATTCCCACTCTCGTATGATTGTTTTATAAAGAGCACCACAAAGCATCTCATCCTTTCCTAGATCAACGATTAATTAAAATAACACTGGGGGAATCATAGAATCATAGAATCATAGAGTAGGAAGAGACCTCAAGGCCATCCAGTCCAACCCCTTGCCCATGGAGTAGAGAGGATGAAACATCTCTACTCCACAGCACTAATTCTCAAAATATTAAAGACAAGACTTAAAATATATCAGTAGGTAACTTTCTCATCAACTGATGAGTTGTCATGAGGGTTCCTAAACAAAGGCAAAAAAGAATGTTGGCACCCCAGGGCTGGCAACAATAAGGGGTACATCTTGGACTCCTTTGGCAGTGAGTTCCATGGCTTTCCATGGCTGAATCAGGGTCAAGGCCTGGAAGTTGTTTCAACATGCATAAATAAATTGTTACCAATATCTGAATGTATTGTTTTCTACAACACCAACACATGATATTCTCTCCTAGGGCACTCCATACTACAGTCTCTTTCTAGGTGATAGGAATGTGCTAATAATGCCTTTTACCTGCTTGTCTTGGCACCACTCTCTGAAGTGAATTACTTTGAACCAGTTGAATGGAAAATCCATTCCCTGTGTAAAGACTCTGGCAAGTGGTTCAGGAAATGAACATAAATAATACCTATAGGTTGGCAACAAGCCATTTGGGCTGCAGTCTCCTTGACTTGCAAAGCACATTTACTTCCTTGTTTGTTTTAGTCCAGCTTCCTCAGCTCAGGGATAAATCCCCATGTCTCAAACATCTGGCTTTAAAAAAAAATGCAGTAAAAATGGAAACTTAATGTTTGGTGCCAATGAACTAATGAACATGATAAAGCAACAGAGGAAAAGCTATTTCCAGGCATAGAGACAACAGCAATAACATAAAAGTAAAAGTAAAGGTTCCCCCCATGCTAGTCATGTCCGACTCTAGGGGCGGTGCTCATCTCCATATTCAAGCCGAAGAGCCAGTGTTGTGCAAGTCCATGGCCACGTAGCCGGCATGGCTACAAGGAATCACTGTTTTGACTTCCTGCTTTTTACAGCTGTACTACCTATTCATCTACTTGCATTTACATGCTTCCAAACTGCTAAGATGACAGGAGCTGGGGTTATCAGTGGGAGCCTGCTCTGCTGCGTGACACCCGGGATTTGAACTGCTGAGCTGCCAACTTTGCAGCCGACAGTTTTCGGAAGCCTTAGTCCACTGAGCCACCACGTTGGCATATTTGACTGCAAAATATAAAGCACATGTTTTCCCAAAATTAGAGTTACAGGCATATAGCATTAGGATGCCTGTTACAAACAATTGGTCGTCCTCCAACTTTTTAAAAATTAATAACAGGTATAGAAACTTTTCCCTTGATATATAGTTTCTCCCAAATGAGTCAGAAACTATACTTTTTTATCCATTAATGTAATTCTCCTTTTTGGTTTGGAGTTGAAAAAGTGAGGTTAAAAGGAGCGTTGAACTTTACAAACTACCTGAAACTTCTCCACTCCCAAAACACCAGTCCTGGAAACACATCCCATTTCCCTTAATATTTCATAAGACAGAAGTAAGCAGCTTGTAGCTGACCAGGTGCTGTTGAATGGCAATGTCTGCCATTCTCCATCATTGGTTGCATTGCCTAAGGTTCTTGGGAGTCACCATCTGATGACTTCTGAAGGACCACTAAAGAGCTACTTCTGCCTTGAAGCCTTACTAAATGGCATCCGCAGGAGCAACAACAAGAGGAAGGAAACAGAGAGGACTTACCTTAATAGTTTTTTGCATTTTAGAACTCTTTATACTTAACTTTAGAATATATACAACAGGAGTATCTACCAATGCAGGAAATCCATGACTCAAGTATCCCTGAAAGATGGCCATCTAATTTTTGATTAAAACGTTGTGA
Organism: Phrynocephalus forsythii; assembly: GCA_029282475.1. NCBI lineage: Eukaryota > Metazoa > Chordata > Lepidosauria > Squamata > Agamidae > Phrynocephalus > Phrynocephalus forsythii. The sequence continues at coordinate 99,592,058 of JAPFRF010000005.1, forward strand.
AGGAAAGTCTGTAACCCCCAATGTAGTCTGCTCCACTGCTAAATAGCTATTATTGTCAAGAAATTACCCCTAATGAAATCCCCTTTTGCACTTACAATCAATTAGTTTGGATCCTACCTTCTGGAGCAGCGGGGAAAGGGATTATTCTCTCTCTCTCTCATTTGACAGTCCTTCTGATATTTGACTATTATGTCACTTCTCAGTCTTGTCTTCTTTAGGTTAACTTGCCCAGCTCTCTCAACAGTTCCTTATAATACTTAATTTCCAGTTGTTTTACCCCCTTATTTCCCATTTTGTGGTCTTTTGAATAGCTACTGTTTATACAATGGTGGTAAGGGACTCGTATCATGGGTGAATCAATAGAACTTATGCTGTTTTATTACTGAGCAAGACTTAGGGATACTCAACAAATTTCCTCTCAGAGAAATTATGGAGGCTACATTACAGAGCTGGCTGGGGCCTATGGATAGGATCCAAAATGGCAGCACATTTTTCATTCAACGTTTACTCTGGTAACTGAGCTTTAGAAGAACATATCACTCTTAGAATGAAGAAGAATCTGCCAAAATTCCAGAGTCACAAATTCAGGCTTTGGAAAGGCAGGTTTGGCTCCATATCTTGATGTTCTCCTGCAGATAATCATCTATAGCTCCAAGTAGGAGCTATAGTGAAGCAATTCAGAGAAATGGAAAGATGTATGTATGCAAAGTCAGATGTATATGATGGTTAATGTGAATGAATTTGTCATTGTCAAAGGGTTCTATCACATGTCCTTTAAAATCCTGATCTAATTTTCAGATAAACTGTTTCCAAAAATTTTGTCCCCATGACCACCAGGCTTTTAAAAAAAACAAGAACCCAGTAACACCCCTTCTAGCGAGCTTTCCAAGACCTACCTTAGATGTTGGGTATTTTTTTGCTCTGGTAAAAATGCACATTTTTCCAGAGCCAGGAGCCCATGGGAGCACATATGATCCAGTTTTCTGCCTTTTTTTTTCCTAGTGCTGACCAGCTGGCCCTGGGACTGGTTGTTGCTTCCCTCCCCCCCATTTTTAAAAAATCCTTGTACATGGGAACAGCAAACCCACATCTTCAGTCATGTGACCAGGAAAGGAGAAAAGCTGGACTTTCACAATCACCGGATCTTCTCCCTCGTGAGATAGCGGCCAAAGAAAAGTAGAAAAATTGAGTTGAATGGAGCTTCCTACATTACTTCTGGAAACAGCTTTGGGACAGCTACCTCAGTGCAAAGGATCTTCACCTTGGTTTCATTTGCAATGAAGATGCATACCAACCTCTCTGATGTACCCATCCTTGATACCACTTACAGCTTCATAGCCTTGTCCTCAGTTGCTAGCAAGGTCTTACTTCTTACAGGGTGAACATATTTGCATAACACCCCTTGTTTCAATTAAGCACAAGTTCCAAGAAGTCATGGCTGTAAGCTTAGATCAGAATTTATAGGATGTTCGGCTTACTGTCAGCACACGAGATCCCTCTGTTATTTTATTTCATTTTATTTTTATCTTGAACTAGTGCGTGAAGGGCACATAAAGGTTTATTGAGTAAAAGCCCTAAATGCTTGCAAACTTTTTAGTGTTCTTCCAGGACCTATAAATATTTTTTCTCAATCTCTCTTGTTGGGGCAATAAAAATTAGTGTAGAGGTTAGCTGTGGGACACTTGACATGAATCTGGCTTTCATCTCATTTTTAGGCTGTTAGAACAAATAAGACCAAGCCAAGCCCACAGAGTCAGAACGGAGAACCGCCAATGTCCATGTGTGTCTTTCCCAATAGTTTCCCACCCCTCTAATAATATTTAGAGATAAAAGCCCAAGTATTACTTAACTGTGAAAAGTGAGAACAGGCGTTTCCACCTTCCCAAAAAGTATTAAAAGAGTTTATAGTCAAACTAACTTGGTGTAATTACACATTAGAGAAGTGCATGGATTAAAAAGCAAATTTCAAAATTCATCAATAGTTGGTGTCTCTAGAAGATCCCTGGGGTGCACTTTCCTGGGGAATCACCTCTTTTTGGGTGTATAACTCAGAGGTCCAAAACTCAGACTTCACCTAACTTTCAGGGTTTGTAGAGGAGACTCCAGGGAAATCTCTGCATAGTTTGTGTCTCTAAGTGCTTGGGGGCCATTTTATAAGGTTTTAAAGGCAAATATAAATAGGCAAATCAATTCATCAATTTATCAGGAAAAAATATAAATCCATCATTCATCGAACTTGATGAATCAGGAATCAAGGAGGGAAACAGGTGCTCCTACTGGGATTGTTCAAAAGCCTGAAGAGGAAGGAAAGAGCAGGTTGCACTGAGTGGTGAGTGGAGGAACCAGGTTGGGTGGGGTAGGGGAAGGGAACATGTGGTATCTGTGGTGACAAATCAGGGTGAACCTATGAAATGGTTTCATACCCATCTCTTATTTACCCATGCTTAATTTGCCAGCTTTCTCATACCAGGAGATTTTGATTGAGCTTTTCCATCTGCAGATGTTATTTTAAAGACACGGGCATATCTGTAGCACCAGCATTCCCCTTTCCTTCCCCTAGTCCCTGGTAAGTTCTATCTGGCTTGGCTGCAAACAATGCTCAGTAAACTTTTGTGCTGGCACATACACCACCTCTGGGTCCTTCTAAAAAACCATATCAGGGAACATTTGTAACTTTTGTCTCTCCCCTGCAACATTCTGGTATCTGTCCAACACATACACCACCCCCTCCAGTGGTTATTTCCTGGATAAACTTATAAAAGTCCTACCAAATCTGGGGGATTTTTGAAATTGTCGAGTTGGGGTTTCATCTTGTTACTTTCCAAGATGCATTCCTTTGAGGAAATTGTCTAATTAAAGTTATAATTTTTGAACCCTTATAAGTTCAGGATATTTTGATTGTGGTCATATTAGAATTTTATAGGTATGTTTGATTAAAAGTACTTTTTAAGAGATGAATGTTAACCCCTATAATGCTGGCACATGCCGTACACACTCTTACAATTAGCTATGGGGACCACCTTTGGAGCTTAATAACTTGCCCCTCTGAAACCCAAACATCTCCAAATATTGGGGGCTTACAGGAAAGAGTCCAAAGAAGCTACCCCACAATTTTGGTGCCTTCTAGGACCCAGGGGAGCCATTAATTAATTGTTTTGTTTCATTTCATTTTGAAACTACTTTAAAAATTAATTAATAATGAAACAAAAAACAATTAAAGAAATGAAAATAAACAAAATTACAGTAAACACTATATTTTCATTTCATACTCAGGGGTCATCATTCTATTCCTTTTCTGAATGTTATTTTGTACTACTACAGGCCTGCCCAACAGGTAGACTGGGGGCTACCAGTAGCCCGCGAAGGGTTCAAAAGTAGCCCGCTGGCCATCAATAAAAACAGTGAGGGGATAAGTTCTCCAACCCTCCCTCCCCCACCCCAAGGACCACCACTGCTCCAGCAAAGTTCTGGGTCTGCCAGCCCACTCTCTCAGCCAAGTGGGGCAGCTCAAGGGCCGTGGCACAGTCCCCTGCTCCCCCTCCCGGCCAGATGATTGGCATGCCACTGTCTCGTGACCAACGGAGTCACTAGTGCGGAGCAGAGGGAGGGGAGGAGATAGTGAGAGGTGGGGTTGCAGATGTGCCCACCTCCTTTGCATGGTGATGTCTCCCTTCTTCTTCTTCCCTGGAGAATTCCTTCTTCCCACCCTTCCCTCCTCTTCCTCCTCCCCCTCCTCCCACTCCCATGGCTGCCTCACAGAGACCATGACCCACCACCAGCGCTGCTCCTCCTGCTCTCCTTCTGAGCCATTCCCTCCTTCTTGTGCTGCCATGGCAATGTGATTGCCACCCCAGCTGTGTAGCAAACATGGCAGAGGTGAGTGAGAGCTGCGGGTGGCAGCGGCACTGGCAGCAAGGGGGCTGGAAGGGAGAAGGGGGAAAGAGGAAGAGGCCGGAGGAGGGTTGGGAGGGAAAGTGCACCTTTTTTTAAAAAAAAAAGTCTTCCAGCAGCCTGGGCAAGCATGCACACATCTCCCTTGCACCCGCCCACACCAGCTCGAGCGGGTGCAAAGGAAGCATGTGAATGGTCAGGCTTCCCATAGGAAAGCATTGAACTATGTTCCTTCCAGAACGGATTAATTGATTTTCAATGTATTTCTATGGGAAACTGCTGCTCTACTTACAATTTTTTAAACTTATGAGTATGTTCTCAGAACGGATAAAATTCGTAAGTAGATGTTTTATTGCACTAGCCCTCAGGCACTTTGGGCCGGAAAAAGTAGACCTTGTCCTGTTCAAAGTTGGACAGCCCTGCACTACTAGAATATCTATTAAAGGTGTGCATAAAGTATTAAGCATACAGTAGTGACTTGAACTTAAAATGATGCAAAACAAGGATTGGAAAATATGCATTTTCATAAGCTGAATGAAAATTTGAACTTACAACACTCTCTAAATGAAAACCACAGGAGCAAAGAAGAAAGAAGACAGGCACCTGAAGACAGCACTTACGGCCTGTGGATATCCAAAGTGGGCCTTCAACAATGCAGTGTGCCAACCCAGAAGAACAATGGATCAGCCTGATACCCGGACCTGATGGAAGAAACTGGTCATTCCCTCCATGGCTAGAGTGTCGGAAAAGCTTGAACGGACTTTTGGCAAACACCACATCCCTGTTTATTTCCAACCCACAAACGCACTAAGGTATATACTTGTCCATCCAAAGGCCCCGATACCAAAACACAAAAGCAGCAATATAACATATGTGGTCCAATGTAGTGAGTAGTGTGCAGACCTCTACATTGGAGAAACTAAACAGACATTAAACAGGAGGAAGGCCCAACATAAGAGGGGCACCAGCTCCAGACCAGAGTCAGTAGTATACTGTATTTTTCCATCTATAAGACACTCCATGTATAAGACAACCCCTGTTTTTCCTACCCCAAATTAAAGTTTTGCAACCGTATGGTTCTCTCCTTGGCTTATTCCATGTATATTTTTAGTCTAACAATTTTAGGAAAAAAATAGTCTTATTCATGGAAAAATACTGCATCTCCACTCGAAGGACAAAGGGCATTCATACAAAGATGAAGATGTAAACATATTAGACAGAGAAGTTTGGTAGTTTGACAGAGGGGTTAGGGAAGCCATTCATGTGAGTATTGAAAACTCCTCTCTCAATAAAGGTGGGGGCTCACGCACAGTCTATCTGCTATTTATGAGGCAGTGATTTCAGCAATCCCCAGACAAATCAAAAATACTTCACACCTCCACCACCAAGGCCATAGCCAATGACACATACTTAATGGGTGTTGGGAAGGCTAATGGTGGGACTTACATGAACCTTAAACCATTGTTCATCTTATGAGCATATTTCAGACCAGGGTGACATGAGGTCAAAGTGAACTACAAAACCGTAATCAGGGTCCCACTGTAATGTCATAGCCTGGTCCCCTCAGTCAGTTCTAGTCACCCTGAATCTCTTTCAATTGACCATCTGAAGAGTAAATCTGCTATTATCCATGAGGGTTTGGTTCCAAGTCCTCTCAACTCCAGGCTCTGACTCAAGTGATAATTCACCAGAGAACATGGAGCCTGGCTGTCTTCAGATTGTAAGTGTCTCCATTTTCAGGGCACTCACGGCAGCCAACAGGAAGAGCTAGAATACTCTGCCTGCATATGCATTTGCTCTGCACCCCAGCTGAATACACCTAAATATGTATGAAAACATTATTTGTGCTAGAATGACATTGTATCCTGGCAATTCTGAGGTGAGGAGTAGAAATGGGGATGAATCAGAAAAATGGTGATTCATTTTAATTCATAATTCCTCAAGGTCAACAAAATGAATGTACAGGGTTATTTCCCCCTGGGAAATCAATGAATCGGTTCATAAATTTGTTATTTACTTTAAGGCCCTATAACACTGGTGCCCAAAATTTGGCCCTCCAGATGTTTTGGACCACAACTCCCACAGTCCTTTGCCATTTGCAACACAGGCTTGGAATTCTGGGAGTTGTGGTCCAAAACATCTGGAGGGCCAAAGTTTGGCCACCACTGCCCTATAAAATGTCCTGCAAGGCACCACATTTGCAAGGAAGTTTCCCATGATTCTCCTTTACAACCCTATAAGTTTGGTGAATTAGGGTTCCAGATGTCTGAGTTATACACCCACCTAGGAACCCTTTACCAACTGGTTTTGGATTCTACAAACATGGAAGGATTATAGAGGAGAGTCAGTGGAAACTGGAGAGTCAGTGGAAACTTCTCTACAAGTTTGGTGTCACTGGGTACCTGGGGAAAACTTCCTGGGGGGGACTGTTTGGTGTTTTTTTAAAAAAAAATCAGATCCCTTAACTCAAATTTTTCCAAAATTTGGAGATATTGTACAGAAGAGTTAGGGAAAGTCTCCCTGCAAATGCTAGCTCCGCGGGCGGCTCGTCCGCTAGCGGAGCCGATTTGCCCCGCCCGAGGGGGGCAAGGAGGCGAGGCAGGACCTTAGGTCCTGCATGGGCGGGGGGAGGAGCGCCCTATAAAGGGTGGCTCCTCCCCCCCAGCTTCCAGTCACAACGGAGCAGCGTTCAGAGGAGCATCTCCGGCTGAACGCTGCTCGGCGCCGCCATCTTGGCTTAGCCACGTGGCGGGCGCCATTTTAGAGCAGCCGACGCAGCCTCCCCGGTGCGGGCCAGTGGGCCCGGTATCGGCTGGTAGGCCGGTCGGTTGCCGCCGAGTGGTCGGCGGACGGTCGGCTGCCGCGGCGGCGGCAGCGCGTCGGGCCTCGGCGGCCGATCGGCGCGCGCGGCGCGCGGCGTGGCGGCGCGCGCGCGGCGGCACGGAGGCCGCGAGACGGACCGAGCCCCGGCGGGGGCCGGGCAGCGGATCGGGGGGAGCGGCATCAGCCCTCCCCCCCCTTGAGTGAGGGGGACCTTGGGCTGAGTGGGGGGGGTGCGGCCGACGGGGGCTGGCCTGCGGGTGGCGGGAGCCCCCTGGGGGGGCAGGAGGCCGGGTGGTCCTTCACGGGGTGGGGGTAGGACAGCGACCGCAGCCTGGGGCCTATCGCGCGGGCAGGCGCGGCCGGGGTAGCTCGGTGTAGTCACCCCCCCCTCCCCGCTTTACTAACCGGGCCTTCCTGGCCTGTTATCCCCCCCCGTCCTTGCTGGTACCGGGCCTTTGCCCTCCCCTGTGAGTCCCCCAGCTGACTTGGGTGGTGGTCCTGGCCTAGAGTCCATCGAAAAGGCCTGGTCCTGGGGTTCAGTGGTCTGGGCCCTTGGAGTTTCTGTCGCAGAGGGGCTGGGGCTAGGGGGCTGCGCCTAGAGGGCTCCCTCCGCCATCAGTCTTCCTGCGGCCGGCGGGGGCTGCTGTGCTTCCTCGCACTCCCCTTGCCGGGGTTGGGGGCGGGGGGGGCGGAGGCCGGAACGGCACTCAAGGCGAGCCATGGCGCCAAAGAGGGGCAAGAGCGGGGGCAAGGGCAAACAGCCCGCCCCCCGCCCGGCCCTGCAACCAGGGCCCGGCTCGCCTGAAACCTCTGATGAGGAACAGTGGCCCATATGGCAACAGATGGAGGCGCGCCTGAGGGCCTTGGAGGCATCCAAGGGGGTGGACAGGCCGGGTCCCCAGACACAGCAGGCCCCTAGGGCTGGCACTAGGCTGGCCAAGGCACGCAAGCGGGCGCAGCTAAAAGAAAAAATTGCTGACATGTCGGCTCGCTTTGCAGCATTGGAGCAGATGGATGCAATGCCTGGTACGTCGGCCTCGACGGACCCGCAGCCAGATCCGGCGAAGCGGCCACGCCAGGGACCGTCCACCTCAGATGACGACGGGGACATGGAGAGGACCGGAACAGAGGGAGTCCAAGCCCATCTGACGACGGCAGAGACAGCAGCCCCGAGTGAGTTGGCGTGCGCGCCTGAACAAGCGCCCATTACAACATGGCCCTGGTCAGCGGGCAGTGCCCCGGCCAGGGCAGCGACGCCCATGCACGGAGCGGCGGGCAACTGGCCTGCCCAGTGCCCGCCGCAGGTGCTCCCTGCGTGGGGCCCACTCCCACCCTGGGCGCCTGGGGCGTCGCCCCCGGCCATGGGGCCGAAGCCAGGCCAGCCCACATCCGCTATGGGAGGACTTGGGATGGGTCACACTGGCTACCCGGGGGCCTCGTCACACTGGCCGCCCAGCCCCACACCTTGCTGGTCGGGGGTGGGTCACATGGCAGGGGGGTGGACACCTTGGATGGGCGCGCCCGCAGCTCCGGGCTACCCGGGGGTGGCGGCCGCGGCCATGCCTTATGGGGACTACGCCTCCCCGTTTGGACACCATTTAACGCAGGCCACGAGGGAGAAGATCTGGAGGGGGGACTATGTGGATATTTTTAGCTTGCTGAACAGGGAAATTGACATTAAGGAGATGGATAAAGAGGACCCAGTGGACAAGGAGCGCAGGCTCAAAAAGAAGCCGGAACGCTCCTGGGCAGCATGGTTGCCAGCGTATTTGATCTTTATGTCGCTAACGTTGCAAGCCCACCCCTGGAGGGCGCAGGCCCTGCTGAAGTACCTTGACATCATATACAGGGCCTTTGTAGATTACCCGGGGCACTGCTGGCTGCTTTACGATGAGGAGTTCCGCCGTAGGGCGGCCCTCGACCCGTTTGTCAGATGGGACGAGCCTCTCCCCCCGCTTTGGCTGCAGTTTATGACCCCAAATAAGCCTATGGGCGACAGATACGATAGTGGGCACACCATTAGGAAGGCCCCAGCCAACGCCAATGCCCGCGCAGAGGGTCAGTCGGTTCAAGTACGGCTGGTGTGTTGGGAATATAATCGGCAAGGGGTCTGCAATAGGAAGAACTGCCGTTTTAGGCATGAGTGCTCCGTCTGTGGGGCGTCACACCCGGCCACTACCTGCGGCAAGGCACGCCCACTGCAGGGTAGAAACAGGGACGGAGGGGGGCCTAAGAAGCCGGGTGGGTCCGACGGCCCGCCTGCACCTGGGACCCAGCCCAATTAGGCTGGACGTTTTGAGGAGTTGGGTGGCGGAGTACCCGGACAGGGCCGCCGCAGAGTTCTTGGTTAAGGGGTTCGAGTTGGGTTTTCGTATTCCGTTTAGGGGGGACCGCCTCCCCCGGTTGGCTGAGAATTTGAAGTCCCTGGAGATGGCTGAGGGGGTGGCGGAGGAGAAGATTAATAAGGAAGTCAGGGAGGGCCGAGTGGTGGGCCCTTTCCAGACCCCACCGCTGCCCAACCTACGGGTGTCGCCGATCGGCTTGGTGCCTAAGAAGGCCCCGGGCGAGTTTCGCCTGATCCACCACCTATCTCATCCGTCAGGCGCGTCCGTCAATGACGGCATACCACCCGAGTTGTGTTCGGTTAGGTACACGTCCTTTGACGCCGCGGTGCGCATGGTGCGCGCCTGCGGCCCGGCGGCGGAGATGGCGAAATGCGACATTAAGTCAGCCTTTCGCCTCCTCCCCGTCCACCCCTCCGACTTTGAACTACTGGGGTTTCGGTTCCGGGGCCAGTTTTATGTGGACCGGGCACTGCCGTTTGGATGTTCCATTTCTTGCGCCATCTTCGAGGCCTTCAGTTCATTTGTCGAGTGGCGGCTCCGCCACGAGACGGGCTGGGAAAGCACGGCACATTATTTAGACGATTACCTCTTCTGTGGCCCAGCCGGCACAGGCAGGTGTCGGGGCCTGTTGGACAGCTTCCGGGCTTTGGCGGGCGAGCTGGGCCTACCGCTTGCAGAGGAGAAGACGGAGGGGCCCAGTGAGGTGCTTACCTTCCTAGGGATCGAGATTGACACCAGGGAACAGGCTTGCAGGTTGCCCCAAGATAAGCTTCAAGCCCTACGGGACAGGGTGGACCATGCCTTACAGCGCAGGAAACTTTCCCTACGGGAGCTACAGGAGCTGGTGGGGCACCTTAACTTTGCTTGCAAAGTGGTGGCCCCGGGCAGGGCCTTCTTGCGCCGCCTCTGCGCCGCTATGAGTGGGCTGCGGAAGCCCACCCATAGGACCAGGGTGACGGGGGACATGCGGGAGGACTTAGCGGTATGGGGGCATTTCCTACGGGGTTTTAATGGGGTCTCCTTTTGGAGGGACGAGCTCCGGTTGGGTGCCCGGTTCCAGGTTCACACCGATGCGGCGGGGACCCTGGGGTTTGGCATCTACTGGAGGGGCGAGTGGTGCAACGGGATATGGCCCCAGGATTGGCGGGAAGAGGGCGTGACCCGTGATCTCACCTTTTTGGAACTATTTCCCATCTGGGCGGCCCTTTACATCTGGTCGGAGGCGTGGGCCAATGCAGTAGTACACTTTTGGTGTGACAATCAGGCGGTGGTGTATGTCATCAACAACCTGACATCCCGTTCCCCCCGGGTGATGAGGCTGGTGCGGGCTTTTGTACTGCGGGCGCTGCAGTTTAACATAGTGGTGCACGCTCGCCATGTGCCGGGGGTGGAGAATGAGATTGCCGATGCTTTATCCCGCCAACAGGCAGAGCGTTTCCGGGCCCTCGCCCCAGAAGCGGCCCAGGCCCCTGTGGAGATCCCGTTGGAGGTATGGCAGGCTGGCGCGCCGAGGCCGACGGAGCCCTTCGAGGCTCTGTCGCCCCAAGAACACAGAGGGGATACTCGGCGGTGATGGGGGAGTTTTCAGAATTCCGGGAGAAACAAGGCCTTCCCCAGCACTGGCCGCTGCCAGTGGAGCACTTGCAAAGGTTCTTGGTGTATTTGCACCGTAAGGGTCTGGCGCCCAGGTCCCTGCAGGGGAAGCTAGCTGCCCTGGCATTCTTTTCTAGGCTGAAGGGATACACTGACACGACGAGGGACTTCCGGGTGCGGGGCATGGTGGCTGGCTGGTCCAGGATGCGGGGGAGGGTCCCTGATGCTCGCTTCCCGCTCTCGCCGCGGCTGCTGGAGCACATGAGTGCCAGTTGGCCAGAGATGTGCAAGGATGGCTACGAGGCGTCCCTGTTTCGGGCGGCCTCGTTGCTGGCCTTCTTTGGCGCCCTGCGTGTCAGCGAGCTCGTGGCAGCGAGTGGGAAGGATTCGTCTTGCACGGCGCTGGGCCTGGCCGATATCCGGCTGACAGGAGAGACCTTAGTGGTGAGGATAAGGAGGTCCAAGACGGACCAGAGGGGGAAAGGCACAGAATTGAGGCTGGGCCCATGCTCCATAAGGGGGATATGCCCGGTGGCTGCCATGAGGGAATATCTGGCACTACGAGGGGTGGACGGTACGTATGCCTTCGTGCATCGGGATGGGAGCCCCTTGATGAAATTCCAGTTCGCGACCCTCACCAACAGGGTCTTGGAGACCTTGGGGCTGGGGGCATTACGGTTTGGCACCCATTCGTTTAGGATTGGGGCGGCTTCGACGGCGGCGGCGGTGGGGTACGATGAGGGAGCCATCCGCCGGCTGGGGAGGTGGGCCTCACCCTGTTATAAGAGGTATGTGCGGCCGTTGCCGCCGATTTAACCTGTTTTGTTATCCCCCCAGGTCCAGACTGGCAAGAATGGCGGTTAATGTGTTAATTTTGTCTTCCCAGGTGCAGAGGGCGGCACCCGCCGGTCGAGGGTTGTTTTTGTGGGGCACAGTTACGTATACTGGGCAGAGAAGTACGCCCGCAGATCCGGCTGGGGACCAAATTTAGGGCTGGGTAGTCGTGCTGTAATTGAATGGTGGGGGAAGCGAGGGATGAAGTGGCGGGAGTTCCTAGGGATGGCCATTATGGCTGCCCGGGGCAGGCCACCTGATTTCTTAATGATTCATTTGGGGGGAAATGATCTGACTACCCAGACAGGCAAATCGTTGATATGGGAAATTTTGAGGGATCTGGAGGATTGGCGTGCCAGGTTTCCCACAAGCAGAATTTTGTGGTCAACATTGATACCACGGCAAGTGTGGAGGGCAGACTGTGACCCCCGAAAGATTAACCGCTCCAGGAAGGGCGTGAATCAGGAGGTTTGTAGGGCGGTCTGCAGGGAGTTTGGGGCAGTGCTGGGCCACCCGGAGTTCGATGCGCGCAGGACGGAGCTGTACAGGCCGGACGGGGTGCACCTGTCGGACGTGGGCATGGAATCGTTCCTGCGAGACTTGAGGAGGGGCCTGGCTGAAGAATTGGCTGCTGGTGGGGGGCCGGGGCCATAGCAAGTCTAGGCCTGCGGCCGTGGCGGCTAAAAGCATGGAGGGCAGCAGGGAGCATAACATTGGCAAGTTAAAGGTAAACGCCCCTTCACCGCAGCACGGCGGGCCGGGAGGTCACGGGGCTGCGGTGGGGGAAGGCAAGCGCCTCCCTGCGCTGGGAATGACCCAGGTTTGAGAATAGCAGGCAGGGAGGAAGAAACCAAATTAACCGGCCCGGGCCGTGCCGTCCTAGGACGGCACCACCTGGGGGTTCATGGCTCGCCTAAGGCTGCCGGTCGGAGGGGTCCCGGGAGACCCCGGGGTTCCGACCAATGAAGAGATGCTTGGCCCCTCCAGTTATGTTATAATGTTATTGTTAATAAAGTGTGGCCCAGTTTACCCCAACAAACTGCCTCGCCTCGTCATTCCGAGTGGGGGGGGCAATATGGTGTCTCTAGGTCCATTGAGAGCCATTGTATAGCTCAACAAATTGGCAAATCAAAATTGCTAAAAATTATTAATTCATGTTTCTTGAAGTATCTATTTGTATGAATACAAATCAACAAATTTGTGATTTTTTAAAGAATTTTGCAATTCATGCCCATCTCTAGTGAGGAATGGTATGCTGACTAGGGATGGGCACAAAATTGAAAAACTGTGTGCTGTTCCATTTTGTTTCATTCCCCCCACATTTTGTTTCATTTTGTTTCACATGAATTTTTTTGGGGGAATAGTATGAAATGAAACAGTAGCGAAATGATTTGTTACTGTACTCACCTGCTGCTGCTGCTCCTCTTTTTGGGCTGTCGCAGTGGCAACTCCAATGGCAGGCCTAGGCTGGCCTGCTGAGCCTGCTCACCAGCTGGCTAGCAGGGCTCCAGCAGTGGTGGCTCCAGCGGTGGCTTCAGTGGCACTGACAGCAACAGCTCCAGCAGCAGCTTTGGTGGTTCTGGTAATGGGCCTCAGCCAGCATGCCAGGCCCGCTCAGCAGCTGTGTGGTGAGACTTCAGCGGCTCCAGTGGCAGCAGCTCCAGCAGCGGCTTTGGTGGCTCTGGCAGCTCCGGTGGCTCCAGCAGCTTTAGCAGCTCCAGCGGTGGTGGCTCCAGCAATGGACCTAGGCTGGCCTGCTGGGCCCACCTGTCAGGTGGCTGGCAGTGGCTCTGGCGTCAGCAGCTCCAGTGGTGGTGGCTCCAGTGGCAGTGGCTCTGGTGGTGGCAGCTCCAGTGTTGGCTTTGGCAAATTCAGTGGCGGTGGCAGAAGCAGCGGAGGGACACAAGTAGGTAAGGTGGCCATTTTAGAGACAAACAAAATGGTTTGTTTTAACAAAAAAAAAAAACCCTACCATTTCATTTCATCTGTAATGAAATGGTGCTGCTTTGACATAAGAACATAAGAACATTTCATTTCATTTCATTTCCTTACATAACAAACGGACAAATCAGCATTTCATTTTTCAGCATTTCATTTTTTTTCATTTTGTGCCCATCCCTAATGCTGACCATGGAATCTACAGGGAGAAGTTCCTCATCAGCTTTCCTAGTTATGGTGAAAATGGAATGGGTCCATCCACTGCTTTCCCCCACTTAGCAGGCTATGCTTAAGACCATTTGGATGGGGACTTTTTAAGAAACTGACACACATCCCTCTCCCAAATTGTCCTACTTTTAGGCCCATTCTCATTCCTTCCACATTCATCCTAAATATTATGTGCTGAAACTATTTGGTTAATCAATTATGAAAGCTTTTTAAAAATCATTTTGGACATTTGAGGCATCTTGAAGATCAGTCCTAAACATGTGTACTGAGAAGTACACTCAACTCATTGATGAGTTTAGTGAGATTTATTATATATACCACCCTTCTCCTTAAAAGGGTCCTAAGGCAGCTTACATCATTAAATAGGCAATTTTAAAGCTAAAAAAGTAAATATGCAAATATTTAAAAGAGTTAAATTGATGTTGTATTAAAATGATTAATAAAATCACTACTAAAACACATTTAAAACAGCATAGCACAACCATCCATTTAAAAATCCTCTCAGACCACCAGTCATTGAGGAAAAGCCTGCCTAAAGAGTACTGTGTGTGTATGCCTGGTTGAGGAAGGAGATTCACTCCCAGGGAAAAGTACACATTCTTTCAACCATAATTTCTTTGTGCATGCTTTATCCCAAATTTGTTCTCTTCTGTCCCCATGTGTTCTATTGTACAAAAGACATTTCATTTTATTGTTTTCATCTTTGCAAGGTGTTTTCATACCTTTTGAATTTTGCAAAAGAAACCCAAAATCTGCTTTAAACATATCCCCAGCTATATGGCTGCTGGCAACAATGAAGTTTTATTTGAAACAAAAGCAACAGAAATGCATGTGGGGTGAGGGAGAGCTGTAAGAACATTCTTTCAACCCCACCCACAACACTTGCATTATCTGTACAGAGCAGACCTTTCTACTGGGAAGCTTTTACAAACACGTACAGTCTGTAACATCTCGGGGAAATCCTACCAGGGCACGCTATGTGGTTATCTAGAAAACACACAAAGAATCTCCTCTCAGCACCTCTTCATAAAATGAAATTATTTCTGAAACCTCCCACCCTCCAATTCTATGCTGACATAACAAGGCCCCCCAGATTAATGCTATGTTACAGTAATTGTTCATTCAACAGAGCTGCTAATTTATCAGCAAAACCGTCCCACAGTCTAACTCCAAGAGACTTGGAAACAATCCGTATGTGATCATGCTAATGTTTGTATGGACAAATTGTTGAAAGGAAGTTTAAAATGGAGCAGGGGTGAGAATGAGATCGTTTGGTGGGAGGAGGAGATCTGGAAAAAGGGAGAGGAATTCCTGAAGCAAAGAATATTCTCTCCCCACTGCTCTTCAGTACATTTGTACACAGTCCTGTATGGTGCCAAACAGGAGAGGGAAATAATATTTTGTTTAACAGCAAGACTAAATTATATGAGATTGGTTATACATTTCAGACTCACTGTTAAACCAAATATTATTCTCTTTTCAGTTTTGTCACTGTATTTGACTGGGTACACGTGAGGAAAATGCTCTTTGATTTTTATTTCTAACATTCATTTCCTTTCCCCTAAATCTATTGATGACAGCTCTTATGCCCCAGATATCTGAAAAGCACTGAGGGCCAGACATCCAGTGGGGATAACTGTGTCACTTCAGGAAGGACTCAAAGCAATACAAATCAGGCCACTTCAGTTTTCTGATCCAACATGCAGCTCAGGGCAAGACTCAAACTCCCCCTTGCACTGCTGCTGTCACACTGACTTCTAATGCTGCCACTCCAGCTGCAGAGTGTTACTGCATTACCATGTGGTCTTTAAACACAGCAGCTGTTACCGGACATTGGTATAACCACATATGGACACAGGTAGGTTAACAATGACAACAAGATGGGAGTGAAGGCAACAGTTATGGGAGCACAAGGTGTAGGGGCAACTGATGTCGTTGGCAAGGAAACAAGGACCTTGATAGTCTTTTCAGCTAGTGATGGAGAAATCTCCAGCATAGAGGTCCAATGAATCCTCCATGATACTCCCATTGGTCAGTGAAGCTGCAGAGAAGATCCTTGCTCATCTTTGAAGCTCTGCCCTCGAGAAAAGGGGTGGTGACAAGGGGCATGGCTCCATCAAAAGCTGCTACTTATGACATTTGGAGCAGCTTGAAGCGGACATTTCCAAAGGCTTCCTTTTATGTATGTGGAAATGTGTGGGCTACAGATATGTGTATCAAACTCTCTGTCTCACTATATAGAGAGAGATATTCAAACATTCTCGCATATATTCACATGAAGTCATATGGATAGACCACTATATGTAAAATGTGTTAAAGCTGTGTTAACTGCAGGTATGTTTGCATATATTAGCGGGAAATCTCTGATGGACAATAAGCTTGTCCTTACCCTTTTTATTACCAACTTTTCCCAGGGCCTGTCCATGCTGCCAAGCTACCTTGGGATTTAGCTGCAAGAGTTAGGGTTGGGGTTCTTGGGGAAAAGTGTAAATATAAACCAAAGTGGGGTTATCATGTGTGGTTCCATTGTGACCGTGAGGTAAAACAGGTCGCCTGTGGTTTACCTGTGGGACAAAGAAGTACCCTGCACAAGTCTTGGAGTTACCTTGAGCCCCCCTCCCCCCAATTTAAAAAAAAGCATGGTAATTCCTATTGCTAAGGATTGAAGTGCTTTATAGTGGTTATGGCATCTGGCTGAGGACCCAGGTGTTAGCAGTTCGATTCCCTGTTGCGCCTCCTTATCAGGGGTTGGACTTGGTGATCCATGGGACCCATTCCAGATAAAAGATGGGGATGAGGATTAGTGTTTGCTTATTTATTTATTTATTTATTTATTTATTTATTTATTTATTTATTTATTTATTTATTTATAATCCACTCCAGTTTTTCCAAAGGAACTCTGGGTAGTTAACACGAAAGCCAAATAAGAAGGAACAATTAAAACCCATGAACAAACCACTAACCACCAAACAAATCAAATAAAACAATAGCAAACAAAAGTAAAAGCCTGGCAAGAGGCTAAAAGGCTAGAGGGCACCAAAAAGGACAACAAAACCAGGAGGAGCAACACATTACTGATCGCTGTAAACTTCTTTAAAAAGACAAGTTTTTAAAGCTTTTCAAAAGGCTGTTAGGGGCTGAGCTTGGCGGATCTTGCTAGGCAGTTTGTTCTACATAACCAGGCCGACCACAGAGAAGTCCCAATTATGGGTGGAGACCTTACGCGCCTCCCGAGGAGTGGCCAACCGAAGTGAGAGTGCCAGTGATGCTCTGATGGGCCGGGCCGACACTGACCTTTGAGAGATTTGCTCTTCCAGGTACTCAGGAAGGACCCAAGCCATTTGGAGGTTTTGCGCAGATGAACACCTGCATTATCTTGTGGTTAACTGAAAACTTCAGTTTAAGATATTCAAGTCTGCTTTTCTTTCTCTTTCCTTTGGTTTCTTTTTTTTTTTTTTTTTTTTGGTGCTCTGATGGTACTGCTTAAAAAGTTCATAATAACCGCATTGGAGTGTGAATTGGAAAAGAGAAAAGGCAACAACAAGCTAGGCATGACATGCAACCACAAGAGCACAGAACATTGTCAAAGTAAATAGCCATAGAAGCATAACCTCTCCTCAAACATAGCTGCTACATATATTTTCCTTAACAGTGATTTCCAATCAAATGGGACATTCATATTAATAACAAAATCATACTGCTGTTCCTATAGGACAAAAACATAGTGAAATCAAAACCTTCTGGTTGGAACATATTCTACTTTCAGTTAAACCTGTGGGCTGGCTTTCAGCAAATTGTCCATGTAAAATTCTTGATGTGCAATACATTACTTCCATTCCAATAGCTTGAATAAAGATGGGTGGGAGCAGCATGCTGTAACAGATTTTTCATTAATTAATTATATGAATTTATCCAATTCATGGCCTATAAGAAAATTAATGAAATCATGCACATATCTATCACATCAGGAGGAAGTGGTGATGATCAGATTTTTTTGTCTCCCCCTTCTTCCCACTGTAAATGCACACAAAATTGCAAAACTAGAAATGTGTATGTTTTGAAATGTACTAAAATTTATTTCAATGAATTAGAGAAATGTGTAAAAGAAAGATGTCCACTAAGAAAACTGAATAGGAAAATGAAGTGTTGTGGGTCCAACAGAACCAGGCGATGCCTGGAGTAAATATTCAGCTTTTTATTCAATCAAGCACACACAGACTACATGAGGATAAAACAACTGTAGATGGTCCAATGGCCAGTTTATATACATGGCAAGGATTCCCGCTGTGGCAGGCCATTGCGTGGTTTGAACGGCTCACTGGCCCCTGATTAAATGGGCCTGAATCCTATCTGTCTATTGTTCTCCTGCCCCAAACTCCCATGTCCACACACCTGCCTCTGGTTGGCTGCACCTGGGAGCTTCACCCGTCTCTGATTGGCTGGAGGCAGGTCTCCTACAGCTCTATTGTTCCTGCCCTCCAAGCTCAGGCAGTTCTAGATTAATCTAAGGACACAGCAGAAAATATGTGCTAAGACTATAGGATGGAAGAGAAGCAAAGTCTTACAACACAGTAAGAAGCATGGACAAGAATATATGCAGGTCAGAATCAGTGACACAGAAGCAAAAGCCCTTTTAACATCCCTAAATTTTATATACCTATTTTCAAAGATTTGTTGAATTTTAAATAAACTGATAAAACAGGCAGTAAAATGAGATTTGAAAAGCTGATGATGCTGATTACATTATGTTTGGCCTCTTCACACTCTCATTCTCTAGGACATTTGATATGTTCATCCATTAATTTCCTCTGTGTATATACACTGTATATATGTGTGTGTGCGTCTCAGCATCTGCAAAATACATATTTTCATTTTAAGGGAGGAGTGGTGACCACACACACACACACACACACACACACACACACACACACACACACACACACACACACACACACACACACACACACACACACACACACACACACACACAGTTTAAGGCCCTGAAGGGAGAGCCCACACTAACTGTAAAAACATATTATTGGAATACAATCTTCCAAGCACAGACTGGCCTTACTCTTCTTACCCTGAAGCATGGCTCAAAAACTCTGTCTCTATCAAAAACTACTCTAGGGAACATATGTGGCAAAAAGAAATCCACAGCTTTCCATACAGAAGTGCCAAAAACAACTCTGCCTTGACAAACATGGAGTACTCGGATGGTTTGTTTCTTCCAACTCGGAAATAGTGATACTGTTTTATCTCTTAGAATGATCAGGAAAAGGTCTTTTCCATTGCCTTCCCATGCTATGGCAGCTCACTGGGCTAGAGACACCTTGTATCAATATAACTGAAATATTTTGCAAATGTTGGAAGGAAAGGGCCTCTATAGGACTGTTTCCAACTGTCGAGCATCTACTTAATGGTAGTGGCCAGGAACCAAACTCACCTAAGTGCATTCATATGAAAACAGACACCTGAGTATACATGTCTGGATTTGGGGAGCAATAAGATTTGATGCTTCATGGTTATTATTCATCTATAAAGGGAAAATTGGGCCCAGGAGATTCTAGTCAGAATAGGTTTTTGTTCTGTTATGTTTGGTATGGTTGAGGACATGCTCCCCTGTCCTTTCAAAATGACTGCTATAACCTAAATAGCTTCAGTCAAATCATAGAATCATGGAGTTGGAAAAGACCTCAAGGGCCATCCAGTCCAACCCCTTGCCATGCAGGAACCCCCACCAGAATACTCCCAACAGATGGCCATCCCAGCCTCTGCTTGTTCTCTCAGTCTGGAGTTAGAAGTGAGAAAATGCATGATGAAGGAGTAAGTCAATTTTATATTTTAAACTGAATTGTGTATATGATTCCAGGGATTTTTAAGTGGATAACATTTAGTTTAGAGCAAGAAGTTATGTTTAAAACTATACCCTTCCCAAAGCAAGGAAAAATAGTGGACCAGCCTTGCATCCTCAATCCAAAATAACAACAACAAAGGAAGACAATGATATGAGTGTTTTTCCTTAATATACTACTACTACTACTACTACTACTACTACTACTACTACTACTACTACTACTACTACTACTACTACTACTATATTATTTATTTTAGAGTATTTTTACCCAGCTTTCTCCTTGGAAAAGGACCCAAGGTGGCTTACAGTAATGAGGGATAGTATAAAGTCCAGTACAAGTACATCCGATCTCACCTGATTTCGGAAGCTAAGCAGGGTCGTTCCTGTTTAGTACTTGGATGGGAGACCACCAGGGAATACCAGGTGCTGTAGGCAACTGGAGTAGGAACTGGCAAGCCACTCCAGTATTCCTGCAAAGAAAACTCCATGGATGTGGTGTCACGAAGAGTCGGTCACGACTGTAACGACACAACACACACACACAATTAATACATGTTCAAGTATTTGAGAACAAGGCATTGAGGGATATCTTACAGCATTAATAGAAGACGACTACTACTACTACTACTACTACTACTACTACTACTACTACTACTACTACTACTACTACGACTACGACTACGACTACGACTACGACTACGACTACGACGATGACGATGACGACTAGACATGGGCACGACCAGAAAAAATGACGTTTCAAGTTTTTGTTTGTCGGAACGGGTCCGTTTCGGGTCGTTTCTGTTTGTCGCGAAATTTTTCAAAAAATTGTCATTTCCGTTTGTCATTTGTCATTTGTCGTTTCCACTGCAATTTAGCGCGATTTGACTTCCCAGAACATAGGGGCGTCCCGCAATCAGGGCCGGCGCTAGGTGTTTTTGCACCCTAGGTGGCGGGTGGGGCGGGGGGCAGGTGGTGGTGGGGAGGTGCGGGCGGGTGGTGGTGGCGGGGGGCCATGGCTGGGCAGCGGCCGCGGGTGGGAGGGTGAGAGGGCGGGCGGCAGCGTGGGCAGACGGGCGAGTGGACAGTTAGGATATCACTTAGGATAGAGGTTCTGTTCTTGGCTTGCACCCCAAATGTGTGTGTGTGCAAGCAAATTGAAGTTGGGAAAATAGGAAATAAATGGTAGTATATAATATATTTTTAAAATAAATCCACCCCTCCCACTCCCAGTCAAACCTCCCCCTTTATCCAATATCAGAAAAAAATCCTCACAAACTGCCAGAAAAGAAATAAAGAATAAACTGCTATTCCCTTCAGCAGACAAAGCTGCAGGGAATCAAAGAAATTATTTTCTAAATTCAATTCCCTCCCTGCCTGCCTAACTTAAATCCTAAAGCCTCCAGCCTCCCTCCTCAATCTCGATCGGATCACACCAGCACCAGCAGCCAGCCCTCCTCCCTCAACCACATCCATACACCCGACTCCGATTTCTGGAAGGTGCCTCAGCTTTTTATGCTCTCCGAGACATCCAGAAGTGTCAGTCAAAAACCTGGCGATGCCATTGGTGGAATGGTTCAAACAATTTGCATGGTCCCATCCCATGCCCACCCCAAATGGGCAGGTCTAAAATAAAATAAAATAAAATAAAATAAAATCAATACGACATTTTATTGCTATAAAAAAACCCACTGCTGCTACTATTAAAATTCAGGCATTTAAAATAAATAAATTTACATGTTTCTGTGGTGATTTGGTGTGTTTTTTGACCACGATTTCAAAAGAAAAATTGCGGTCACCATTTTGGATCCCCCCCCCACCGCATGGCATGGCGAGACGAGATTGACCCCCCCCAGCCTGGTGCAAGCAGCCCTGGACAGGAGAAGAGGGGGGAAAGGCCGGGGACCCCACAGAAACCACCCCTCTGGTAGGTGGCAAAGCCTCAGGCAGGTATATTTTCATCTGCTTTTTTGGTCGGGAGTCGGGTTTTTAAAAAAACTTTTAAAAAACTTTTCTGTGCTTCGCATTGCGTGATTGCCATGATGCCACAAACGGAAATGAAAAATCTGACCAAATTTTTCTTTTTTCGTTTCGAGTTCGAGTTCTGACGGCTTAATTATCGTTACCGTTTCCGTTACGTAATGGAAACAATAACCGAAAACAGAAACGACAATTTTGTCGAGTCGTGCCCATTCTAACTCTAACTACTACTACTACTACTACTACTACTACTACTACTACTACTACTACTACTACTACTACTACTACAAAAAGCACAAAAACACATATTAGCATTAGCATTAGAGATGGGCACGAATAAAAAAAATGGTGTTTCAGTTTTTCATTTTTTGTTGAAAGGTCCATTTCTTTTTGTTTCCGTTTTTCGTGATTTTTTGGAAAATTTTCATTTTCGTTTTTCATTTTTTCATTTTTCATTTCTACCCGCTTTTTGTGCAATTTTAAAGCATTTCCATGCGGGGGCGTCCCTCAACACCCCAGACCAGAGAGAAAACACTAAAAAATGATGCTGGCAGAGACACAGTATAGACTAGGTATGCAGGGAGGCTGCAAAGGCAACGGCGGGCATTGCCCAGGGTGCAAGGCAGCCGCAGAGTGACTCCACTGTGGGGTAGGGGAGGGTAGTCACCGAGAGGTGTGCACACACACACACAGGAAGGCTGTAGGACTGAAGCTAGAGTCGTAGAGACAGCAATCCCACCCTAATTCCCACCAGGGACTGCAAGGAGGATGGGGGCTGCTAGAGCTTTTTATGTCCTCTGTGGCTGCCAGACCTGCCCACTCTGCAACCTGGGCATGCTATTGGTTGAAGTTGTCCAAGAATTTACATGATCCCATCACATGGCTTGCCTCCATGTTGTGGCTGGAGTGGTGACATCCATGTTGCCAGGCTAGTCAGCAATAAAGAGGCGACACACGTTGGGCTTGGTTAAACACGGGCCACAATTTATTAATTACAATAACTGGTAATAACTTTATCAACTGGACATTAACTTTATAGGAGGGTCTGTGACGTAGCGCAATAAAATCACTAGTTGTTCTTCTTAAAGGTCCATTAACTCCAATAGTTTATTGCAGCCGGTTACGGATGCAATGAGGATACCAGGTTGTTTGGGCATCCCCCATTACCAATTTCTTGGCAGTCCCCCTGTTCTTGTTGGGGTTATATTATCTGCATCCTATCATCTACCTGATCTACTTATTAGAATGGGACTGCCGGGGACCTTGATTATTTATAAGGGTCTGTATGATATTCAATATTATATTGCGCTACCCGCCAATTGTGACCGAGGAATAAGAACCCGTCGCCACATGTGAATGATGGGATGGGCGAAAACACGCCACCACTCAAAGCCAATCAGAGTGGCAGTCAAAAATTCCCATCCGGCCCCGAAGCGACCAGCAAAGCATCATCATCACATAATAAAAAGTGGCGGGCGGGCGGGGAATCGTCCGACTGAGAGGCAGGCAGGTGGGTAGGCGTGGCCAAGCCTTATATGGCCACGCAATCAGCGTGAACTACGCCGATTGCGCAGCCCCACCCACCGCCTGCCAGCTGACAGCCGGCAAAAACCTCCCCTGCGCCTCACTCCGAGACGCGGGGAGGCGTTGCCAGGCTAGTCAGCAATAAAGAGGCGACACACGTTGGGCTTGGTTAAACACGGGCCACAATTTATTAATTACAATAACTGGTAATAACTTTATCAACTGGACATTAACTTTATAGGAGGGTCTGTGACGTAGCGCAATAAAATCACTAGTTGTTCTTCTTAAAGGTCCATTAACTCCAATAGTTTATTGCAGCCGGTTACGGATGCAATGAGGATACCAGGTTGTTTGGGCATCCCCCATTACCAATTTCTTGGCAGTCCCCCTGTTCTTGTTGGGGTTATATTATCTGCATCCTATCATCTACCTGATCTACTTATTAGAATGGGACTGCCGGGGACCTTGATTATTTATAAGGGTCTGTATGATATTCAATATTATATTGCGCTACCCGCCACTAAGAGACGCACTGCAGTCTCTTACCCCAACCTACCACGCAGGTAGGCCAACAGACCCTCCCGGATATCGTCAAGGAAAACTCCAAGGCCCGCATCAGACAAGTGGACTCCGTCAGGCCGGAAAAAACTCCGATCTCGCGCCGTGATGGCAGGGTGTGAGATAACAGAACCAACCTCAGCATTAACAAAACGGGCAACCTCCCGGTTAACTCCTTTGCGAGATTTATGCATCTTCTGGGGTGGATGATGCACACCCCACTCCAATCTGGGGAGGATTGCCGACCACATAATCCACACTGTGGGACGACTGGCCTTGAATACTCTCAGGTCAAAAATGATCTGGAGAGCCAGAGACTTGCCGGACATCCGAGTCAAGTCATTCCCTCCCAAGTGGATTACCACAATGGAGGGGGAGGGATCGGGGGGTTCAGCGAGCGCCGTAGACAGGAAGGTACTCCAACGCATGCCCCGAATCCCTTTCCAAACCACGTCGGCCCATTGCTCCAGGCCGAGGTTGTGGCCGCGTCCAGAACTGACAGCGAACTTGGCAGCCCAGTAAATGAAGCTGTGCCCGTAAATAAATATCCTGCTACGCCTGCCGTCCGCCGGGCCTGCAACAGAGAGAAGGGAAAAAACACCGACCCATTTCACGGGTCCATTAATGGGCGCACATAAACCTTGTACTGGTGAGACTTCCACCGCCCGATACGTTGAATACCAGCAGTGCCCACGCCCAGGGCGGCAGCCGTCGATGCCGCGCCTATGCGAAAGGAATGGGTCCCAAATCGCAAATGCGGTACCCCCGGCAAGGTGGAGAGCCTTCGATGTCAGCTTCCAGAACTGGTAACGGGTCAGTGGGGACCCATCAAGGTGTTGAAACAAATAGCCTTGTCGGTTGGACAGGCAACAGGCATAATTGTGCAGGGCCAAAATGGGGCAAATGCTCTGTTCCGAACACCTACGAAGGTGTATCGTGCAACCCCTGCCACGCTGATCTGTCTTGGACCTGCGAATGCGCAGAGAAGCTTGCTCCTCCTCCAATATCAAGTCAGACCATAACAAAGCCGTGGCCGAATTGTCAGTTTTTGCAAAGGCCACCAACTCGCTGACTCGCAGAGCGGCAAAGAAAGCCACTAGCGATGCCGCGTGCAGCAAAATAACTTCAAAACGGTCAAGACAAACCTGGTGCCATACCTGGGCCAGTAAGAGTAAGATTGATGGGGAGATGGGTTGGCGAGTGTCGCGTTGCTTCCCCTTTTCCCGTGCCCAACCCTCTATCATTTTGGTTATCTGAAACTGACAATCAGGGAGAGCCCAACCTTGAGCCTTAGCATAGTAATAAAGGGCGGACATCTTACCCTGAATAGTCCGCGGAGCAAGGCCCTTAAAATGTAGATAAACAGCAAAGTGAACCAATTGATCGGCCGACGCCGGCCATAACCGAATAAACCCTTCCCGTACACAAAAGCGGGCGTACTCGGCGCAGGTCGCCGCGTACGCCCGTCGAGTGCTAGGAGCTAAAGCCAAACCCATAGCCCTAGTGGCCTCTACCCGCCAAGCTTCCATACCTCGGGTGGTAAACGGTCGGGTTCCATCATGGCTTGAGGAGCTAGCGCTCTGAACCGTTCCATCTGTTGACGGGACAGAGCGTCAGCCAAATCGTTCGGACCCCGGCACATGAACTGCTCGAAACAAAATGTTAAACCTTAAACAACGCAGGGTGAAGGCGCGAACCAGGGCCATAACCCGCTTGGATTTAGAAGTTAGGTGATTGATAATGTATACCACCGCCAGGTTGTCACAATGGAATTTGACAGCTGAATCAGACCACAACTCTGCCCACAAGTAAAGTGCACCCACAATAGGGAAAAGTTCAAGGAAGGTGAGGTCCTGGGTCAATCCTGACCGATGCCACTCCTGCGGCCACCGACCAGCGCACCAGCGCCCCCTGAAGTATAACCCGAAACCAATGGAGCCTGACGCATCCGTGTGTACCTGGAGATCGGCAGCTAATGCCAACTCAGCGCCAAAAACAGACGCCATTAAACCTAGAAAGAAACTCAATCCAGGTGTCAAGATCCTCCCTAATGGGGGCGGACAGGCGACGCCTGTGGTGAGGGTTGCGGAGGCCTACTGTCGCATCACATAGCCGGCGCAAAAATGGCCGGCCAGGCGCTATTACCCTGCAAGCAAAATTCAGGTGGCCAATCAGCTGCTGGAGCTCACGGAGTGTGACCTTCTTTGCTGACCTTACGAGTGTAATCCGATTCAACAGGTCAGACAACTTCTGTCGGGGAAGACGACAGGTTTGGGCAACCGTATCCAATTCAATGCCCAAGAAGGTTAGTACAGTCGCGGGGCCCTCTGTTTTATCCTCGGCTAAAGGCAAACCGAGCTCGGCCGCCATGTCCTGAAATATTGCCATAAGACGGGCACACTGGCCAGTACCCGCCGCCCCTGCAAACAAAAAATCGTCCAGATAGTGGACAACATGGGTGGTCCGTGCGCGATGTCGGATCACCCATTCTATAAACGTACTAAAAACGCGTTCGAATGCGGCACATGAAATGGAGCATCCAAAAGGCATGGACCTGTCCATGTAGAAACCCCTTCAAACGAGAACCCTAAGAGCTCGCAGTCGTCCGGATGGACAGGCAACAGCCGGAAGGCCGACTTTACGTCGCACTTACCGATCTCGGCCCCCACCCCGCAGGACCGGACCATCCGCACAGCATCATCGAATGATGTGTAGTGTACAGAAGCCAACTCCTGCGGTATACTATCATTGACTGAGGAACCCGCCGGGTAAGACAGGTGGTGAATTAAGCGGTACTCACCCGGCGACTTCTTTGGCACTACTCCCAGTGGGGAGACTCGGAAGTTAGGAGAAGGCGGATTCTCAAAGGGGCCTAGAACGCGTCCTGCAGCAAGTTCTGCAGCAATCTTCTGTCTGACAACATCCTCCATACCTCGTAAAGATTTGAGGTTTGGTGACATGAAAGGCTGCCTCCGGCCTAGCGCCGGGATTCTAAAGCCATATTGGAACCCATGTAAAAGGTACTGTGCATCACTGGCGGAGGGGTAGCTACGCAGCCACGCCCTCAGGGTTCCAACTTTTATGGGACTAGGTCCCTTTCGGGGCAAATTGTTGCCCTGCTGTGTTCGTTTTCCCCCTGATCCCTGCCAGTATCTCCCCTGTTCTACCCCCGGGTGCAGGCGCTGGCTGGGTGGTTAGCCCCGCATGCGGAGCAGGCATGCCGGAATTTACACTGCCGGCGTCCGCAGGTCCTCTGTTGTTAAATTCAAAGCAAACCAGTCTGGGTTGAACAGACTGGCCCGCGCTGGTGCGGGATTGCTTGTGGTGCCAGAGCGCAAAACCGGGTGGCCACTGTCAAATCGGTCGTTGGACCGGTTGGGTCCGCTCACACGCAGCCAGAGGTAGCTATGTGGTCGGTCCCAACGTAAAGCAGGCTCCTTAGCGATCCTACGCCGAAACCCCTCGTCATACATGAGCCACGCCATGGGAGGAAGGTCCTGACGCGCCTAACAACCAGATCCAGGTAATGCCATAATTTTGCGCCTCTATGTGGGTGGGCCTCGGAATAAATACCAGCAAAAATGATAAAAGCGTTCAGCCAGTTATTCCATGAACGTTCCGGTTTACGTTTCCGGATCCGTTCCTTCTCCTTGTAATCTAACTTTTCAAAATCTTTAACATCGATCTCCCTGTTAAGTAGGTCGAAAATATCGACATATTTGCCTGCAACAATCCTCTCTACCATACCCTCGGAAAGATGGTCACCTAAGGGCAGAGATTCATCCGCCTCGGGATGATCTCCTATAGCTAGGGGAAGAGGGTCAAGCTCCTTAACAGGTGCAGATGTCGGTGCCCCAGGCGGGGGTACAGGAGCGGCCTCGGTTTGCCGCTGGGGGGCTGCAACCGACAAGTCAAGGACCGGTTCCGTCTGCGCAACCACCTCTGCTCTAAAGGCAGCTACGTCGTGATGTGGCGGGAGCAACCCCGAGGCCACCACCCCTCCAGGCATAGTGCCCGGCGTAAGGCAGTGCGGGTAAGCAGTGGGCGTAGTGTCAGGCCAAGGCCAAGAGACACGCCTGGACGTGGACGTGTGTAAAGGTGTGTACTCACCCCCCACCATGCGACCCAAGGGTGCGCCCTGCACCGGTACAGCTGATCCGTTAGTATTGGAGAGGTCAATGGCCTGATGGCCTGACACTTCGGTGGCATGCAAGGCCGTCGCAGGCAAAGCCAGTGGTCGTTCAGACCGCAGTTGAGGCGTTTGCTCGTGGAGGTTGGCCGGGTCACCAGGAATCCGAGACGAAGATGGCGCCGCCTGAGCCGAGGTCCCTGCCAGAGAAGACTCAAGAGATGCAGCACGAGACTCCATTAATTCAGTAACCAACTTCAAAGCAGATGTCTTCTGACCATGCCCATCTCCCGTGCTAGCGCCCCCCCCGTAAGCTTGAGCCATCCCCTGCTGGCGTGCCCTCTCGCGTTCTAACCGCGAGAGCTTTTTCCATGCTGCCGCCAAGCGCGGCCACTCATCATCAGAAGATGATGGGTCCTCAGGAGCAGGTTGGGGGGCAGGCCTCTTCTTAACTGGGGCCTTGCCCTTGCCCTTTCCAGCACCCTTCTTGGGCGCCATGAAAGCTGAATAAAAGACAAATAAGCAGGTCAGCACGTAAGCCCACTAATAAAAGATGCCACCTTGATAATCCCCCGGTGTGAGTCACTGGCAGAAGGCCGATGAGGGGAGATAAGGCTAAGGCCTCAGGAACAGTGACAGAGGTGGCCAACAAAATGGCCACCGATGAGGCCTGGGTTACCCACTAGGGCCCCGGATTGGATTGATTGAGGGCCTGTGCTCTACAATATCCCCCACCCCGGTGCAACCTCCCACCCAAGGGAAGGTTAGCCCCTAAGATGATCCTGGATGGCCTAAGACCAGGTCAGGCAGTCGCGGATTGGATGAGGTAAGACCCAGCAAGAAAATGGCCGCCGCGAGCACTAAGCGCTCGGGCCTCACTACCCGACTCGTCGCTGGGCTAATGGCCAGCCTGGGGCCAGACCCCCGCAGGTGCCCGCCCTCCGATCGCCAATGATCCCCCAAGCAAGTGGGATAGTGCTGCTCAGGACCAAGGGGCCGCTATAAGGCCCGCCCGCCAAAGCGAGGCCGCCCTGCGACTAGCGCTCCGCTCAACCGCAGCGCCGCGGACCCGACGGAGGCCGATCTCCCGCCGCGGCGGTGCCTAGAACAGCCCGAACGCTGGATCCACTCCCCACCCCCGTGGGCCGACAAAAACCGGCCCGTAGACCCCTTGCTGTCCCCCCGCCCCCACCCCGCGCTCCGCGAGCTCACAGGAGCCCGGCAGAGCTCCCTCCCACCTCCCCACCTCCCCGCAAAGAAGCCAGCCAAACAGCAAGCCCAAACAAAATAAAAGGCAAAGACTCAGCCTTGGATCATCGGAGACTCCGACAGCCGAAACACTCTCCCCGGCAGGAATCGTCCGACTGAGAGGCAGGCAGGTGGGTAGGCGTGGCCAAGCCTTATATGGCCACGCAATCAGCGTGAACTACGCCGATTGCGCAGCCCCACCCACCGCCTGCCAGCTGACAGCCGGCAAAAACCTCCCCTGCGCCTCACTCCGAGACGCGGGGAGGCGTTGTCATCCTTAAAGGGAAAAGAAAAATACATTGCGATGGGAGAAGAGAAAAACAAACGTTTTAAGGACCCCATCCCTCTGGTAGGTAATAATTTCAAATAATTATCACATTATAGGTGCATTTGTATGGATGTCCAGGGCGTTTTAATAGCCAAGAAATCAATATTAGGCATCTGGAAGCCATTTTGGGTCGATGTCCCCTAACTCCCCTTAAAGGAAAAAAAATACAGCGATCTGAGAAAAGACATAAATGTACATTTTAAGGACCCCAAACCCCCCCCCCTGGTAGGTATTATCAGATGGTATAAATAATTATCGCTGTATTTTTATGGATCTCCAGGGCATTTTTTAACATTTAAAACAGCTCATTTCATTGTGTGTCACCATTAATGAAAACAAAATGTAACGAACACAATTTTCATGGTTCTGTTCGTTTCATTCCATTTTCATCACAATTTTCGTTTGTCGTTTTGTTACATAATGAAACAAATAACGAATAATGGAAGCGAAAAAAATGTTTGTTTCGTACCCATCTCTAATTAGCATTACTACTCAATTCAAGCCTGGAGGATATGGAAACAGTGGAGGCAGTTTAACCAAATATGGCCTTGTTGGCCATATTTCATCCTTGCTTTCACATTTTTCATGTGAAGTTTCATTCTTGCTTTCACAGTTTTATCTTCTTTTGTGCATCCTTCATTATTTTTATTTTGAATTTTATTTTAAATTATTATAATTGTATCTCAGTTAAAGCCACGATATATGTCTGTCTGTCTGTCTGTCTGTCTGTCTATCTATCTATCTATCTATCTATCTATCTATCTATCTATCTATCTATCTATCTAGTTCCTTTATCTCTATCTACAGAGAGAGAGAGAGAGAGAGGCTATCATTCATTTCCACTAGTGCAAGAACACTGCAAGATGCAATGGAAGATGCAGTGGGTTATCACCAGCTCTGTAGAGAAGCCAGCTCAGTCACATTCCTTTGTCTATCAATTACCACTTGGCAGCAGGCCTCCTGTCAGACTTAGGGAAGGAAAAGAATGAAAGTTGGGCCAGTGCCAAGTTTTTGCCAAACCTTTGAATTGTCTAGTGGCCCAGACGGTAGCTTTAAGAAACATGTTATTAAATTATAGCTTCCTGAATTTGCTTCTCTTCCCCCTTTCCATTTTTTTTGAATGCAGTAGCTTTGAGGATGTCCAATCTGCCAAACTTTACTCGTTCCTAAAGATACAGCAAAGACTGTCGATCCTGAGCTTGTAAAGGCAAAAACACTAGGTGCAACCATCAGAAAACCCCATAGATTGCAAAGGAATGGGTTTTTATTCATCTTCTGGTCCACCCACCCAACCCCACCATCTCCACTGTTCAATATCGATGGAAAATAAACAGAAAATCACCACACATTTTGCCAACTCAAGTTGATGTTGTAATTAATTCCTGTACATTGTGCCATTAGTAAGATATTTTTACACAACATTAAGCTTATTATATAACATCATGACACATAATTAATGATCCTTCCCTAGTGTTTCCCTACGTCAGTGAGCATTTGGGTGGCATCCACACCATTCATCATCAGGACAGGATTTTAAAATTTGGAAAAGATTATTTTTTATTTTTGGTATGTGCCAGACATCAATTGCTTTTCTTAATAACAAATATGATATTTTTAAAAATCTCAAAGCCTCAAAGTACTTTGCAGATATTACTTGGTTAAATGTACTGGAAGGGAGTGAAGTATAAATGATCTTGAGAGCTGGAAAAGTTACTTATTTGGACTACAACTTGTTCAAACCCTAGATTTTATTTATTTATTTATTAAGTCTGAATGAAAGTCTGTGTGAATGATGTCCATCCAAATCAACACTCTTTAAACTCTAATCAGAGGCCAGGTGTTAAATGTGTTTCACTCAAAACATTAGTATTAACCTACCAAGTAATAAGTAAAGCCTCGGTATCTTTTTTAAAAAAAGGTGGGCAAGCTTCAGATGTTGAGAGATGAATTTTGTATTCCTGGACCAACCTTTTCTGGGTTTAGTTTCTGGTATGGGAGGAAGGCAAATGAAAGTTTAGAGGGGCCCATCGTTTGTCGAAATGTAAAATTGACACTCTTTGATGGCTTCAAATGCTGGAGGCATCAAGGGGCCAGGACATATCTGAGGGACAGAGAAAGTGTGTGTGTGTGTGTGTGTGTGTGTGTGTGTGTGTGTGTGTGTGTGTGTGTGTGTGTGTGTGTGTGTGTGTGTGTGTGTGTGTGTGTGTGTGTGTGTGTGTGGTTGTTGCACTTTGCCCAACCCTTATCTAAGACATGCCTCTTCCCACATATTCCCCAAGGTCAGCACCAAATGAATTTGTGGGTTGCTACAGGAGAGGAAACCATCTCACATCTGGTAACTCTCCTGTGGAATGTTCTCCCCAGGAAGACACACTTATACACATGCTTATGCACATAAATATGATGGTGTCTTTTAGGTTTCAGATAGGTGTAGGCACAAACCACTGATTTGGTGGTTCATGTTCATTCTGTTTTTCAGCTGAACAGGTGTTTGATGCTTCCCAGCCCCACCTCCTCTGGTGGGGACCCAGCCTGGAGGAGATTAGGCAGGGAAGCTGGGATGCCACCTTTGAGTGGGTGCCCACCAGAGGAGATGATGCTGGGAAGTGTTGAAGTTTGGCTCCAAAAATGAGCCAGCATAATTGCTGAAGTGGTCGTTTGTGTACATCTCTAGTTTCAGGCCAAGACATTCAGGATCTTTATCTTCCTTCAGGCACTATATCTTTCTGTCTTGATTAGTGCTTTGTACTGTGTTTCCCAACAAGGTAGTCATGTTAGTCTCTTTCAGCACCTTTAGTGAAATTAATATAATAGAGGTATCGCATCTTAAAGACTAACTGCTTTATTTCAGAGTGAAGTTTCATGGCTCACACCCCATGTCTTGATGCGTCTGAGGGAATGTTTTCCTCTGAAACCAGAGACAGAAATCATTTTTTCCATTATAAATCTTTGGCTTTATTTTTGCTATATATTCTCTCTGTGTGAACATTAAATACAAAATAGTAAACTTCTGTTGATATGTATTTTAGAAATAAAAGAAACGTATACGAAGAGTCAGACACGACTGAACAACTGAACAACAACAAATACATTTTTAGACTTAAAGGAGGCTGCTTTTAAACATAATGGAATACCCCACATTTTCCCCCAGTATATGCCCCTGAAAAATCTGGAAGTTCCATGCCCCTTCAAAACAGCTGACTTGTTAGAATTCTTGGAAATGGCTTGAATTGCTAGCACTGCATTAATCAACAGTATTTTTTAAAAAATAAATTCTTGTGGAGAGGTCACTTGAGTACAAGGATGACAGCTAAGAGTAGAGATGGGCACGACTGGTATTCCCGTTTCCGTTTCCGTTACTCGTATCCGTTACTCTACGGAAACGGTAACGGGAATTACTCTGCCAGACTTCGAGCTCGAACCGACGAACAAACAATTTTGGTCTGATTTGTCGTGCTCGTTACTTGCATCGCGGCGATCGCGCAATGCCAAGCGGCACAGAAAAAAGTTTTTAAAAGTTAAAAAAACCCTGATTCCCGGCCCTAAAAGTAGGCGAAAACTGTCTGAGGGCACCTACCAGGCCAGAAGGGTGTTTTATTTGGGGGGGTTCCCCGCCCCCCTCTCCTTGGCTATTGCTACTGCTGCGCTGCTGGTACCAGGCTGGGAGGGCGCATCCATTTGCCATGCAGTGCGGGGGATCCAAAATGGCGACCACAATATTTTTTTTGAAGTCGTTGCCCAAAACTCCACCAAAGCACCACAGAAACATGCGAAAATTAGCTATTTTCAATGCTTGAATTTTTACAGTAGCAGCAGTGGGTTTTTCTTGCAAAAAAAAGTCTCCGTTGATTTTATTTTATTTTATTTTATTTTATTTTATTTTATTTTTTTACACCTGCGCATTCACAATGATGGGCTCGCCCATGGGAGTGGACCATGCAAAGTTTTAGAGCCATTCCACCAATCGCATGGCCAGGTTTTGCTGACTGTACCAGGTTGGGAGGGCGCATCCATTTGCCATGCAGTGCGGGGGATCCAAAATGGCGACCGCAATATTTTTTTTTTTGAAATCGTTGCCCAAAACCCCACCAAAGCACCACAGAAACTTGCACAAATTAGCTATTTTAAATGCTTGAATTTTTACAGTAGCAGCAATGGGTTTTTCTTGCAAAAAAAAAGTCTCCGTTGATTTTATTTTATTTTATTTTATTTTATTTTATTTTATTTACACCTGCATATTTGCAATGATGGGCTCGCCCATGGGAGTGGACCATGCAAATTTTCCACCAATCGCATGGCCACTTGGCCAGGTTGACCACAGAGACTTCTGGGATGTGCCAATTGGGCATAAACAGCCCAGTAATCGTAGCCCAAACCCGAACCCTAAGCCTAAGCCTAACCCATACACCAGTACACTGTCCTTCTAAGTGGGTCAGAGAGGCACCCAGAGTTGCACCCCAATACTCACCCTAACCTCACCCGTAACTAGCCTAACCCTAGCCCTTGCGCTAACCCGTCTTAACCCTAAGTCAGATCTACTTGCATTGCACTACATGCAAGTACGTGAGACACAGTGGGTGCAAAGAGTCTGCCAGTCCATCACTTGTGGCTCTGGCTGACTCCTGCAGCTCCTTCCAGGAGCCCGCTACCCCCCCAAACCAGTACTAATGACAACGAAAAAATGAAAAAACGAACCGACTAATTTTTGCAAAATTTCACGAAAAACGGAAACGAGCCGAAACGGACTGCCTCCGACACACGACAACTCGAAAACATCATTTTCCCTAGTCGTGCCCATCTCTAGCTAGGAGATTGGAAAGGAAAGAGGTCAGACAGAGAGAACAAAACTAATCAGAATAATCTGGCAAAGGAAGTAAAGGAGGAGAGGAGCAAAAGGAAGAGGGTAAAGACCAGCTCAGGTAAACCACCCTGAGGAAGGAAAAACCTCTGAGGAATCCAGCATGTGCTTCAACAGTTTTGCAATTGTTTATGACACACACAGCCTGGACACTGTTCAGTATAGAAAGGAACTTCATTCTTCTTGCCAGCAACTCAATTAGTGAAAGACAAACTCCCTGTGGTTCAACGTGAAACCATTACACAGATCTATAATGGTTCTTCTTTTGAAAAAGAAAAGAAAAGAAAAGAAAAGAAAATAATAATGTATGTTTTGGTTTGTCTGAAGGGCCAATCAAGAAACTTTTTTCAGTCCCATCTGTGGATTGGCTTGCAGGCAGCTTCTTGACCAGTCCTTTAAGAAAAACCAAAGAAAATATTATTTTTATTGTTTTAAAAGAGATGCAGCACCTCAGGAATAGTTTACTGGGGCCTTTAAAATCATTTCTTCTGCCTTTCTACTGAGGAGGAGAGGAAATGTTTAATTTGCTGATATTTTAATGTGTCTGTCTTATTATGCCACTTCACAATGTCTGAAAGTTTTATTGGAAGGGGCTTGACAAACTAAGGTTGCTTAGGTTCCGATATGCCATTTGGATGTGATAATCACACCAAATGGCATATCTCACTTCCACCCCACTCCAATCATCCCTATTTATCCTGCACTCGCCCATTCCAAAGCTGCCAGTGTAGACAGGCCCTGATATTCCTTTAACTCATTCTTTGACTTCTTTGTCAAGAGCCTTCTTCATGAGACCTCAGGACAGCCAACATTGATTTGTTCACAGTAGGAAGCTGAAAATTTCATTTATGCATATGTGGCAGATTTCATCTGGCTGTCTGATTTTTTTTCTCAGCTTCTAGTTTTTCATCTATTACCTTTTCATAATGTTTTGTGAGAGAAATGTAAACTGATACAATGAGTTCTGAGCTAGATAAAACAATTGGCAAACATTCCTTCCTTCCTTCCTTCCTTCCTTCCTTCCTTCCTTCCTTCCTTCCTTCCTTCTGTCAACATTTCTCGAGATAAGATATAATCATTAAAATCACTTTACAGGAAATATGTTACAGTGTAAATACCTTAAACAAACAATTTGAAAAACACATAAAACTTAAAATAAGAACATCAAAGTGAAGGGCTGGTGACCAGGTGGGTGTCTCTCTAAATGGTGAGGTAAACAGGTTAGATAAATAGTCACATTTAACTTGATGCTGAAATAAGAAATTGGCATCATTTCAGTCTACCCACAACATTCTACAAGCAGGGTGCTACAGCCATGAAATCCTTCTCCTATGTTTTCACATGCTATAACACTCTCAGTGGTGGGACAAAGATGAGGACAGGTGCAGGACAGCAGACAGTTCTATATGAGGAGAGCTGGTCCCTTTAAAGTCCGAAATGTCATCAACAACATATTGAAGCTGACAAAGAAATAATCAGTACATCTTACTTTGTCCCTTTAGTTTCTCAGAGCATCTCTTCCGGATGATGCTGTGGAATATAGGATGAGCTGTCATTTGTTATTTATTTCATGCCAATTTCATCATCCCTCCAAAGCTCAAAATGGGGGATCTGTTTCCTTCTCTTTTATCCCCCCAGTAAACTTGGCTGAGAGAAAGTGTTACCGTGGTATGTTTTGTGACTGACAGGGCAACTTGAGCCTGGGTCTCCCAAACTTCCAAGGCTAACAATATAATCACCAGTACTGCATGAGCCAATCTATTAGACAGGGCTTCAGTGGATCACTTATAGTTTGCAGCCTTATTGTCGCCTCATGGTGCTTTATTTTCAAAGAAATGGGAGCCAGGAAAAATAAGACTTCAGGGCATCAAACTCTGGAAAGCTATCAGTGGATGGAATAAATCTAGCTACCTATTCTACTTCTCAAAATGTTGGTTGGTGCTATCTCCAGTTTGCAGTAATGCCTAGGCACTAGAAATGGAAAGTGTTCACTATGTACAGTGATCCCCCACCTATTGCGGGGGGTTAGGGACCCAACCCGACCTGTGATAATTGAAAATCCATCATATGCAGATGCAGGTTGGGTCAGGCCTGAGGTACCTAGCTGGGGGCTTTTGTATTTACCCCCAGCCTGGCGCTGCCCCAAATGGGCCTGTGAGGGCCTTCCCGGGCCTTTGGGGGCCTCCAGAAGGCTCGGGAAGGCCCTTGCAGACCTGTTTGGGGCAGCGCCAGTAAGTAAGGGAGGTCTGAAACAGGCCTTTCCCCCCTTACCCCAGGGGGCCTTTTTCATATACTGCAGTCCCACAATATAGCAGGACCACAGTACATGAACCGCGAATGAGCGGGGGACCACTGTAATATACTTCTTGTGCATATACCATATTTTCCATGTATAAGTTTATTTTTTGTCTAAAACCATTAGACTAAAAATTGAGGGTTGTATTACGCATGAAAGTAAGCCAAGGAGAGAACTATGCAGTTATGAAATTGCCATATCTTGTCTCTCCAAAGAGTTGTTTTATGCATGGTGGAGTCTTATAGATGGGAAAATATGGCATTTTCTCAACCAGTTTAGGACTACATTGACTGAAAACAGCTTTCTACAGATGGATGCCTGGTGAGGAGATCGTGGTATGAATGTTTCCACTGTCAAAATGCAACTCACAAGGACATGCTATGTAAGATGCTCCATTTATTATTTGTCGTATCACTTTTGTATTGTACACATGCACACATGCACACGTGCACACGCACGGACACACACACACACACACACACACACACACACACACACACACAGAGAGAGAGAGAGAGAGAGAGAGAGAGAGAGAGAGAGAGAGAGAGAGAGAGAGAGAGAGAGAGAGAGAGGAATCTGTTTCAGTATAATTATTCCTGTATAACAGTGATAGTCTCAACTCTAGACCTTGACACTGTGCCAGGATACATTAAATAAGCCAACCATTGCAAGATGTAGTTAGCAGTTTGAAAAATAAATTCAGAGAACAGTTCCTCCTATGCTTCAGCATCCCACCACTTTAACTTGAAATGATGTTGTAAACACCATAACACTGGAGATGGATTAATAATTGCATGTTGTCAAGTTGTTACAGAGAACCTTTCTGTATTTCATCACTTCTCTCTAAACAAACAAACAAACAAACAAACAAACAAACAAACAAACAAACAATGGAAGTTGGCTTTCCATATAAAATTGCACTCTGCACAAAACATTTACATTACAGTGATTTTTGTGTAAATAAATCTTTTATTTGGCAATATCCCCCTCCTGCTCCTTCTCTTCCTATCTCTCCCTCACCCCACATGCCTTTCTGCTGCTGGTTTTTAAAAACACAGGTCTTTTCACACTTAAGGAGGAACAACATCAACAAACTACCATGGTCAGGACAGATCAATATGCTTGGATACCTCCCCCCTCCCAAGGCCCCCAGAATGGGCAAATTGTGGATACTCATGGCATCCTTACCCATTTGCTTTTTTTTTTAACTGCCTGGATTTGCAGAGGACCATATTCATGGATCAGGCCACCAGATGAGTCATTGGTGCCTCAGTTCCCCAGACCCCTTTATGAAATCTCGGGACAGAATCCTGGTGTATATTTACGTGTGCCGACTGCTAACTGTGGCAGTTACCATGGCACTCTAATGGTCATTGGTATGGGCACATGGCTGGCTCATGCAATCACTCATGTGTTGATGTATACCTGGCCTCTCATCAAATTGTTGCCATCATTTCTGTAGCTGGAATTATGTGTTTGTAATTATTTAGTAGTATACTGCCTTCAGTTCCTAGCTGCCGCACACTCTGTATAGACTGAGTACTTTGAGGCAACTGAAATCAAACCACCCCTCTTTCTGAGGCCTTAAACATTCCTTCCACGGCAGATTTTCTCCATAGGGTGCCAGCTTTTTTCACAATCATATGGATGGTATACACAGAAAGATGAACATCTACCTTGACTCACAATGCATCAAAACAGCATGTGCTCTTCTTTACTAGTTCAAACATGTCACTAACACTCACACAGCCCTGTGGGATTAACCTCTGTCTGTCTCCTGTCTAGTTTAGACATCATGTCGTATTGCTAGGCAACACGAAACAAGCTCTGATTTTGTCCTGATGGGCACTCTTAGTGATGATGCAGGGAGACAGACAGTTTTTTTATGAGCTCACTTGACCCTTCAGGGTAGGAAGTGAAAACACTTGTTTTGTAGTACTTTGAGAAAAACAAGACAAAGACTTTAAGGGAGACTGAGGGAGTTTGTTGGTAACAGGAGTTCTGTATGTTCTCCATGTAACATGGGAATTTTTGTGATACCATTACTTCAAAGCTATATTTTATGCATTGTGGTAGCATGATTTATCCAAAGAAAGATCAAGAGTTGGAATTATTACAATTGTTTCATCTTTCTAAGATGCAAAAATAAAAGGGGAAAAAAGCCCACCCCACCTCACTAAATAAATGCTGATGTCAACTTGACCCTGATTTTGAGGCATTATAAATAGAAATGTGACCCGTCTGGCAATGATTACCCTACAACACAGACATATTAAACATGCTGACAGATATTTTAATAGTCTGGCCATATAACGATAGTATCTGAGGTCTATCATGAGCCCACTGTTAAAGCCTGTACTAGATCCCCAATACCACGGTGTGGAAACATTACATTCAGAAAGCAGTTTAAAACAATATTCATTACAGAGGCATTCCATAAACAGCTCTGCAGATGTTGTGCCTCCATTTTCACTCTCATTAAGAAATAGTGTATTTATATTATGTTCTTGTTGATGGGTTTGTTTTTATAAGTTTCACATATTTTTGTTATTTATCTGTTATTCTGTTTGTTATGAACTGCCCAGAATACGCATCACACAAATGGGGTGACAAATAAAGCTAAATAAATTAATAAAATAAACATTCATTTTTGTAACCATCACACCCAGAACTCCCAGATGTCATTGCTAGTTAGGGAATTGTGGGAGTTGTGGTTTTAAAATGTCACATTTCCATTTTTAACTAATTTACAGTTCCCCATTTCATTTCAATACCTGTGTAGCAGGCACAACATATTAAAAATTGAGGTCAAAGACTAAAAGCATACTTAGAACAAGGCACAGTTAGGGAGCAGATAAGGAGAAAGGTCAAGCCAGCTAAGCCAGCAAAGGTTTCAGAATGAACTGTAAAGAATGAACTGAAAAGAATGAACTGAAAAAAGAATTGTCATATAATCACAACAATCTGTTATTGTTGGAGAGAAGGAGGGGGCAAAGTGTACTGGTTCCAGAGTGAATATGAAGATGTTCTTCCAACAAGAAAAGGGAGCTTTTAGCAGAAGCTGAAAGAGAACACCTACAGAAGAGAAACACAAGGAGTCATGTGTGGCCACCTGCCCTTTTTGCTACATACAGCATTGGATGCCACTGCTGCTAGAGCTCTCTTTTAACTGGCATGCGCTTGGACTACTGGTGGCCTCCAAAGGGAGACTTTGCTTCTTCTTGGCCATTGATATGATTCCTTCCTTCCTCTTGCCTATTACCAGGCTGGGTGGCCTTTTGCAAGTGTATGGCCAAGGGGGGTTCAGAAAGGGAGAGGAAGGGAGGGGGCAGAACATGCACATTTATCCACACTCCTTTCCTCTTGTGTGCAATTTATGTACAAGAGGAACATCCACATTGTAATATAATGGCCTGCTACCTTATCCAGAGAAGTGGATTTGGAAGTATTTATTTATTTGACTTTATGGTGGTTAGCAGTAGCCAAGTTTTAGCTGGATTCATGATGAAAATATCCCCTGTACCACTTAGAAAGAAGTACTTCAGCAAAGAAAAGGAGCAGCTCAGTATGTGGGGAAAATCTGCATGCTAGGCTCTTTTGCACCCTAAATTCAAGAAAGATTTGTTGGAAGGACAGTTTCCACTTTGTGTCATATGCTTATTGTTAAAGGAGAATGTTTAAAACAACTGCATTAAACAAGAAAAGAGCACTCACCAACTGTGCAAATCTAACACAAAGATGTGCTGAATATCAAGAGATGTTTTCTATCTAAACCTCCTTATGTAGTTATTCTTTTTTTCAAATGAAAAGAAGAAAGAACAATGATAATCAGAACTGGGAAAAGTCAAGGTATAAGGGAAAGAAGCATGGGGGAGAAAAAAATGGGTGCGGAGAAGAGTATAATTGCATTCTTTGTTATATCTCTATTTAAGTATATTACTTATGTACTGCATTATAGACCTTTTATCAAATATTTGTCACTCTTAATATTTCTCATTGCCCAACCTAGTCCGGAGTAACGAGGCAAAGTCAAAATTTTGGTGAAAACATGGGCCACACGTTATTAATATATAACACAACTTCATATAACAGGGGGGCTATTTGTAGAGCAGAAGGCTGGTCCACCTGGGGCTGGCCATGCTCCTGGCTTAAGAAGAATTTCAGTCTATATAAATGGCGGGTCTGTCATAGGGCAACATACAGCTAGAGCTTGGAACAATTGATCTTTGGGACTACAGACCCTCAGCTAGCATGTCCAGTGGCTCATCTGTGAAATCTCTCAGTGTCACTGCCAAACAATCACATGTTCTGATAGTCAAGAGAATGTACCTCTGTGTGAGGTACGAGTGCAGTGCCACACTCCAGAAATTGTTGGATTGCAGCTCCCATCATGCCTAGTGCACATTATCCATGGTGTGGGACAATGGGACTTGCAATCCTATTGAGGACTAATGGGAGCTACATCTAGAGAACCTTTTCTCTCTCTCTCTAACCTTACTCTAAACTGTAAGATTATCTCATGTCATTTTACCCAAAAAGCTGCAGGGACAGTATGTGCCATTGCCCTTAGAGCTTCTCTCCATGTTGCCCTTTGTGGCATGTCAGTGCCACACATTTCATCTGAAGTGAGGGGAAGGAGAGTATGACATACTGTTTCTGTTAAAAGAGAAATGTTCGATTTCTGTTTAGGCAGGCATGGCAGCTCCACACTGAAATTGCTCCTAAGTGGTCCTAGCTCCTAAGTCTTCCTAACAAGATATCTCTTAGATTGACCCTGCATAACTTATTGCATAAGTTTTGAAGTGGACACAGATCACAGGGTTCATATCATGGAATCAGAACCCAAATGTGATTGCAAAAAGTACAACAGAAGAGGCTTCTTTGGAACCACAAATTAAGCAGTAGAATTAGAGGCAGTAGGTTTGCCACTTAGAGAGGACATAGGGAAAATGTCAAGAATTTCCAAAGAGTTGACAAGTCAATATGTGGGTTCATGAGCAAGGGGAGGAGAGTAAGATACTAGAAGGAAATGAAGGTTGACAAGGCCAAATTTGAACCTATAAGACATTTGTGGTGTAGCCATTAGATTGTTGATTTGGGATATGGGTGAATCAGGTTTTAGTTCCCACTGAGCAGTCAAGCTCATTGGATAACATTCTGTCTTCCCTGTGGATAATGAGGTTGTTATAAGGATAAAGTGTGTGGGAGATGAACTCTTGTACTTCCTGTCTTTATTGAGGGAAAGGTAGGATGGTCATATGAAAGAGAACTCAGGGGCACTGTACTTTTATAATTAGGTAACAGAAGGAAATTTGGCATAGATAAGCAATTTCCAGATGTTAGGGCAGATGTGACCCAAAATCCCTTCTTTATTTGACTTATCAACCCAATTTCTTCTACAGGCAATTGAAGGCATTGGGGGGGGGAATAGCCTTGCTCCCTGACCTGTTCTGGGCTTACCAAGACTTTTTTAAAGCTGAAAGTGGTTATCTGTCCCTTCTGGTTTTGAAGTGGGTTTGGGAGACTCACCTCCAGGCTTAAAACTGTTTTGAAGAGCCTCATGGTTCAGTGGTTAAATGCCTGTACTGTAGCTAAACTGTTTCACTACCTGGGGTTCAATCAGGTGTCCGGCTCATGGTTGACTCAGCCTTCTATCCTTCCGGGGTTGGTAAAATGAGTACCCAACTCACATGGGAGGGAGAACCATGTGTGGGCAGCATAAATAACTTATATACCACCCAGACAGTGGTTTAAGCACTATGTGGTGGTATATAAGCAGAACACTTTGCATTTTTTAAAGAAGGAACATAGCAAAAGTGGGCCAAAATCCCAGAAGATATAGTTTGGAGATACTGCCTGTGTGGAGGGGCACAAATACTTTCCTGTATTAAAGATATGGGAGCCCTGTATTCTTTTTGTTTGGCTACCCTAAGAAAAGATACAATATAATTATGTTTAATAAGAACTAATAAGTGACAGGATTGAAGAAAGATCAGGAAAGGCAACATGTATGTGAAGATTCTCAGTCATCCAGGTGAGTTTATCTGGAAGTTGAGTCGTGGCTACTGGACTTCTTTTTTTGAGAGATAGAAATGTTTCGCTGCTCATCCAAACAGCTTCATCAGTCTGAATACAGCTAGTGTGAGTCCTCCATCTTGTAGTCAGCTTTGACCTCTTGTCACCCTGGTCTGAATTAGGCTCATAAGATGAACAATGGCCTGAATAGGCTCGTTAGGGAGACAATAGTATCCATAGCCTTAAGAAAGGAAAGGCAACCTTCATTGAAACAGGAAGGGAAGTAATTAGAACGCTATCCTTGGTATTTCCTTGCCACCACCATCTCCATGTGAATAGTTAAGGCCTTAGAAGAGAATAATAATAGATCATTCTCCTTCCAGTTTGGTCTGCTCTAATCGGAACAACCATTGCAAGACAAAAAAAATGGAAGCCAGTGAAAACAGGTTTCTAATAGAAGAAGCAATTGACCACAACTATGGGAAAAATCAGGGTGAAAGAAATATCTCAGTGGAATGTGACATGCAAGAGCAGAAGCAAGGAATATGGTTTCATCAGCACTGTGCAAGTGTGCAGCTCATGCTAACTGGTGAGTAGAGATGGGCACGAATAGAAAAAATTCTCTTTTTTTCCATGTTTGGAACAAGGAAAAAATATTGAGTATCATACATTCAAAATTGGTAAAAACTGAAACTGACATATCCCTTCCCCCAGACTCATGCCTTTTAGTGATTAACTGTAAAAAAATGGGTTTGTTGTATTCAGCTATATTTGTTTCTAATGAAAATTGCCATCATTTATTTCTAACACACTCCTTTTCTATAACTCATATATAGTAGGCATGGACAACATGGTCATTTGATGTTGGGAATAGCTGTCCTAATTGAATATCATTGGTACAGATGGATGAAAATTTAATTTTAGTTCATCTTTGAAGAATTTTGTAAAATTTGGAAGCCACACATTGCAAAAAAGAAAGAGCATTTTTAAGGTTTAAAGACAACACTGGAGAAAAAGGAGGGTAGAAAAGCTGCAAGTTCCCCACCCACACTTCCATTAAAAGGCAGAAACTGTCAGAAACAGTGACAATGAAGAGCTGCCAATATAGGGTAATTAAGAATGGATAAGAATTCCCATCTAATCAAGATATTGGATGAAACTTATATTAGGGCTAGTGCCCCTGGAGTGGACTTTGATATCAGCAAGGATCACTCACCAGTAGAGATGGGCACGAAACAACCAATTTGTTGTTACCGTTATCCGTTACCATTACCGTTACATAATGCTACGAATAATGACCATTTGGACGGGCCAGGCTCAAACCGAACAGAACCAAGAAAGTTTTCTTGGTTCTGTTCATTTCCGTTACTGGCCTGGCCACCCGATAAGTCCTCCACTCCTACCTGCTGCTGGTGCTGCTGCTGGCCTTCCTGGTCCAGTCTTCCTGGACCCCTTCTCAAATGGCCCGGCTTGGCGGGGCGGAGCTCAAGAAGATGAGCTGAGATCCCGTCTCTGCACACAGATGGACATTTTCGGATCCCAGCCCTCTCCAGCCTCCTCCCGGGAGACAGCCCTCCTCCACCATGCTGGCCCGCCCTGCGCGCAGGGCTGTCAGGTTCCATGGGAGAGTCGGGAAGGAAGGGGCTGAGATCTGGTCTCCTCCGCCCCGGAGGCTGGATCTGAGCCACCTTTCAAGCAGGTAGGAGTGAAAATGCTCCATACTGGTGATGGAGCCATTTTCAGTGGGATCCTGCTGAGCTGTCATCATCTGGACTCGTTCAAAAATGACCCAGCTG
Source organism: Phrynocephalus forsythii (assembly GCA_029282475.1). Classification (NCBI taxonomy): domain Eukaryota; kingdom Metazoa; phylum Chordata; class Lepidosauria; order Squamata; family Agamidae; genus Phrynocephalus; species Phrynocephalus forsythii. The sequence continues at coordinate 99,636,296 of JAPFRF010000005.1, forward strand.
GCACTACTGGGGTGACCCTTGTGCCAAGTCGGGCCATTTGAGAAGGGGTTTCAGCCAATATCTTGATTAGCAGGACCTCCATCTGAAAATATTGGCAGCTCTTCATTGTCACTGTTTCTGGAGCTCCCTTTTAATGGAAGTGTGGGTGGGGCCATTTTCAGTGGGATTTCCTGTTGTCTTTAAACCTTAAAAATGCTGTCTTCGGCTGGACCCCAAATTTTACAAAAATGACCCAAGATGCACTAAAATTATTTTCTCCATCTGCCAATGATATTCAATTAGGACAGCTATTTGAGATCAAAATGAGTCCAGCCCATGAGTTATAGAAAAGGAGTGTGTTAGCAATAAATGATGGCAATTTTCATTAGAAACAAATCTCTGAAAAACAAACCCATTTTTTTACAGTTAATCACTAAAGGCATGAGTCTGGGGCTATGTCAGTTTCATTTTTTACGAATGTATGATACAATATTTTTTCCTTGTGAAACATCATTTTTGGAAATTTCCTATACAAATGGAAAAAGCACCCATAAGGTGTGGGTTTCTGTCACCATTATTTAACATGTATAGCAGAGAGCATGCAAGTCAATATTAAAATCAACAATGAGGTAACTGAAGCGTTAAAGGAGTTTAATTTCCTTCGCTGTAAATTTAATCAAAATGATTACTATAATCCAGGTATCAGAAGACTTATTGTGCTTGGAAGAACAACAATGATCAGTATGAATAACATCTGGAAGAACCAAAACATCAGCTTCCAGATCAAATGCAGACAAGTTAATCTGATTATATTTCCTATAGCTTTGCATGGTTGTGAAACTTGGACTTTGAGGAAGAAAGATAGGAAAAGGAAAGAGGCATTTGAACAGTGGTGCTGGAGACAATTACTATGCATCCCATTGACAGCAAGGATGACCAACAAGGAAGTCGTAGACAGAGTCAGACCAAACATATCTCTGGCATCCATGATCACCAAACAAAACTTGTCATACTTTGGTCAACTTATGTGTGCTGACTCTCTTGAAAAGGCAGTGATGCTGACATTGGTCAGTGGAAAGAAAAAAGGGGGTACACAAGGAATTGTTGCCTTGGGAATTGTTGTCTTGGGTACACCATCAAAAGGAACACTGGAATGACCGTGATGGAGCTAAAAGAAGCCGTAAGAGATAGAAAAGCATGGAGAGTATCAACCCACAAAGTGACTGGAGTTGGACATAACTGAACAGATAGATGTAACCTATGCAAATGAACAGCAACAAATATCTTCCCTAACAGTATCCATCTCCATAGTTTCAGGTAAAGAAAATCCTCTCTGAGCTTTTGCTTTCATATCCCATTGCTACTTTCATGTAGCTGCGATGGCTCATCCAGGATGTGGTCCTGCCCAATTCTTGCCTAAAAGGGAAAAAAAAAAGAGGTAAAAATACATGGGCATTGAAGCATCAGTGGAACTCACATAACCAAATGCAAACAGCCAGCAAGCAAATCCCCCAAGTGCCTCTTCTATCAAGCAAATGGAGAAATGAGAAAGGGTAGGACAAAGCAATCCCACCATTTTCACTCATCCTGAATACCAGTTTCCATCTTCCAAAGACAGAAGACAAGAGGAAAATATTCTAATGTAAACTGGCACTGAGACCAATGCACGGCCGTTAGCATTAATTATGTATTGCACAAAGCAATATAGATAGAGAGGGAATGGGGGGGCAAAGAGAGACCTTGCTACACTATTAATAATGAAAGGGGAAATTTGTAAACTCTCTACGAGGAATAATTTGCATAGCAATATAAACATGGCCCATAATGCTGAAAAGTGGAAAGTGGTGCTTTGAATTAAAAGGGAAAAAACTAAACAGCGCTATAGATTTAAACATTTAAAGCAATGATTAAATTATAAGTACATGCTCCCTATTATAATTTGCAGGGAAGAAGTATTCATACTTGGCTAGGTGACTAAGAGTTACCAGAAAGAATTATAAAAGTGGCTAGAAATTTCTTTTGGATAGAGATTGGAAAGCAGAAGGCTGCTTGTCTTGGAAAAAGAACCCAGGCCCCCCTCTGGAAGTTGAGTCATGGCTACTGGACTTCTTTTTGGAAAAAAAAAGAAGTCCAGTAGCCATGACTCAACTTCCAGATAAACTCACCTGGATGACTGAGAATCTTCACAGACCAGGCCCCCCTCATATTTTTGTCAGGGTTGAAATGAATTTTAAATTTTGCTTGGATTCTTGTGTGATCCTTTGTCATCATTCCCCCCTTCCTGGAAAAATGAGGTGAGACACAAATATGGGTTTAAAATGGGCCACACCTTTATTATATTAAATTCAACATCAAATTAACTTCCTACAAGGGGTCTGCATGTAGTGCTAAGAGGTTAGAGCCTGGAGTCCATCATAACCTACATCCCACTCGATACCTCAGAGAGTTCCTAACTCTATAGAGTGCTGCTGACTAGTTCATCACTTTCAGAATTCCAGGGGTCCACTTCCCCTGAGGGGGACCTGCCTACCATTACCTTAATCAACTTATAACCTATGTGATCTAATTACGGTTTCCTAACCATTGATCACTACTCATATAACAAGGGCCGTCTCCATCCCTAAGGATGCTTACAACTTTGAACTGTCTTCAGTTAACTTCCTCAAGCACTGCCCAGTGTTGTGACCAGGACTGCTATTTAACAATTCAGGAATTGAGAACGGGATGGGTGAAAACTCACTGCTACCCATGGCCAATCGTGGTAATAGCCAAAAATTCCCATCTGGCCCCGAAACAACCAGCTAGTCTCATTCTCAATCCAACTAGGGCAGGTGGGAGGGGTGCTTGCAGCTGAAGAAGGAGGCTTGAGGTAAGCTCGGGCAGCCTTATATTGACTGACACAACTCCCAGCCTAAAGCCCCGGATCGGCACAAACTTTTCGTGCCAAAGCTCTGGGTAGGGCGACAAAGAAGCCACGTGCCAGATCAAAGCCCAGTGTGGAGCCACCAATCTTTCAAAGGCATTGTTTTCAAGCTTCAGGGGATGAGTGCAGGTAGAATCAGAGTGGACAGCCCACTCAAAATGGACTGTCATCCATGCCATGTTCCTCTCCATAGAAGTTAAGCAGGGGCTTCAGCCATTGTTTGAGCTCCTCTCCTCCAATTTGTACAAGTAGGATGGGCGAGATCTGACAAAATCATCTCTGCAGAGAAGCTGTTGGATTTTCAGCACTGTTTTGCTGCTTCTTGTTATCTGTTGCATTTTACTCCACCATTTCACTACCAGATGGAGCTCAGGTGGCTTACCGTCTGCTGTTATTTTTCTGCACTTGTTCTTTACTAGCCCATGTCTATGCCAAGTAGAAGGCCAAAATGAGAATGGTGGACCCCATCACCAAGTGGGACAAATGCTAAGAAAAAGAAGTTTTTGGTGGTGGTGGTAGTGCTTGTTGTTAAATAAACATAGTAATTCATGGTCTTTGGGTAGAATTTTACCATGTACATAGATTTTTGCGAACAGATTTTATTTTAGATTTTACCATGCAACTCTACAGGAATTAAGTCCTCACTCTTAATCTCAATATTCCTACTACCAATAGGAACAAAAAAATATTCAGAATTCATTTGGGATCATCATTTTCTGAGCACCAATAATATCTAAAGTCATGTATGTATGCTACAGTACTCCCTGTTTACTCAGAACAAGTCTGATTTTCTGATTTTCCTGATCCATGAATGCCACTGTTTTTCTTAACAAGATTCTGTTTGTATTTTTTCAAATGGTTGTTGATGTGCTTGAGTTCCATTTCTTGAATTTATATAATGATATCTAATTCTTCACCTTTCAGCACCACTGCAGCTACATGGGAAAGTAATAAGATGGAGAGGTTCTGGTCTTGATTCTGATTTGATTCTTCCTTCCTTCCTTCCTTCCTTCCTTCCTTCCTTCCTTCCTTCCTTCCTTCCTTCCTTCCTTCCTTCCTTCCTTGAAATGTCATTTAGATCTAGCAACAAAAAATAATCTGCAGGAAAACATTCCAGAACAAGAGATGGGCATGAATTAGGAAAACACCCATTTTGAATGGTTCATTTTTTATGAATCACAAACTTTGAGACAAAACAAATTGCTTCATGGCTCATGAAAATGGGGACTTCCAGGAACGGTAAAATACAGTAAAAATCCTGCATGAGTTAGAGGTGCCAAACTTGCAGAAGCCTTCAGCTAACTCTCCTCCCTACCCTCCTCCAAGTTTGGCGAAGACTGGATTTGGGCTATCCAAGTTAAAACCCTCCCAAGCACATACTCTTTAGCAGCTGGCTTGGGGAAAATTAAATGAGTGGATCACTCATCTAACTTGGTGAAACATGAAATATGGTTTTGATCATCATGGGATGGAGAAGGGCGGGAACAAAGATGGGGAACACATGGAAAAAGGATGGGAGCAATGAACAAACCTGCTAGCTAAATGTCTTCTTCTCAATTGGTAGTTTTACTTTTATAGCAGCTATACCAGCTGCTATAAAAGTAAAACTACCAATTGTGCTGCCCAGGGTGTGGCTTCTGCAGTCAGCTACTCCCAGAGAGTGGACTTGGAGCTTCATGGTTAACTGCCTGACCTGACAATCAATCCTGCACAACGTTTTCTCTAGGTCCACTCCAGCATTGCCTTGGGAGTAGAGATGGGCACGACCAGAAAAAATGACGTGTCGAGTTTTCGATTGTCAGGAACGGGTCCGTTTCGGCTCGTTTCTGTTTGTCGTGATAATTCTCAAAAATTTGTCATTTCCGTTTGTCGTTTGTCGTTTGGGTTGGGGTTAAGGTTAGGGTTGGGGTAAGTGGGCTCTGGGAGGCACCTCTCTGGGTGCCTCTGACGTCTGACCCACTAAGAAGGGAAGGGAAGGGAAGCGTAACGTGAAGCCGCCATGTACCATACATTACGTTAGGGTGGGGGGTAAGTGGCAGAGACACCTCTCTCTCTGGGTGCCTCTGACTCACTAAGAAGGGGAGCGTACTAGCGTTCTGACGTACAGGTTAGGGAATGGGATAGGGGTAGGGGATAGTGGGCTGTGGGAGGCACCTCTCTGGGTGCCTGTGACCCACTAAGAAGGAAAGTGTACTTGCGTACGGATCTGGGTTAGGGTTGGGGTAAGGACTAGGCTTAGGGTTACGGTTAAGGTTAGGGTGGTTTGGTGGGCTGCACCTCTGGGTGCCTCTGACCTACTAAGGACAGTGTACTGGCACATGGGTTAGGGTTAAGGTTAGGGTTAGGGTTCGGGTTCGGGTTAGTGGGCTTTTTATGCCCTCAGTCAAAACCTGGCCATGCGATTGGTGGAATGGGTCCAAAAATTTGCATGGTCCCATCCCATGGCCAGCCCATCATTGCGCAGGTGTAAAAAAATAAAATAAAAATAAAATAAAATAAAATCAATGGAGACGTTTTATTTCAAGAAAAACCCACTGCTGTTACTATTAAAAATCAGGCATTTAAAATACCTAATTTTCAAATGTTTCTGTGGTGCTTTGGTGGGTTTTTGGACCACGATTTAAAAATAAATATTGCAGTCGCCATTTTGGATCCCCCCCACCGCATGGCAAATGGAGACGACGAGGATGCCCCCCCAGCCTGGTACCAGCAGCCCAGGACAGGAGAGGGGGGGAAGGCCGGGGACCCCCCCCCAGAAACCACCCCTCTCTGGTAGGTGCCCTCACTGAGGCAGGCATATTTTCACCTGCGTTTTTGGCTGGGAATCGGTTTTTTTAAAAACCTTTTTTCTGTGCTGCTTGGCATTGTGAGATCACCGCGATGCCATGAACGACAACGAAAAATCAGACCCAATTTTTCTTTTTCGGTTCGGGTTCGAGCTGGAGCGGAGTAATTTTCGTTACCGTTACCCGTTACGTAACGATAACGAGAACCAAAAACGGAAACGAGAATTTTGCCACTCCGTGCCCATATCTACTTGGGAGTTCATTCAGTGGCACAAAGTGTCTGCCCAGGGACTGCATGTCCCAAAGTGTATAAATTACCAACATTGTTAAGAATTCAGCATTTTGTTACATTCTGGGTAGATATATTTCCCTGAAATGTTGTACAAGAAACCACCAAATGGCTTGATTTGTGAATTACCATTTCCAGGGTTTTCTACATATGAAGTACTTGGAAGGGGTCCACCAGTCCCTGTTTTGGTGTCGCTCAGGGACTCTGCAAATTTGTCGAGTCTGCACAGTCTGGTTTTCTCCTGGTAGACACAGCAAAGAATTAAAATCTGAACCCTGGCTCCACAGCCACTTGCTCCAACCCACAGAGCTCTCCAGTCAGTTGCAATGTAATGAAAACAATTAGACATTCCCAGATTTCTTTTATGAAGGTCTGACTCTTATACCTTGATTCTATCATCCTACTTATGTTGTTGTCACCCTCTACTGTTTCTGGCAACAAACCAGCTTCCAACATACATCTTTGTAAATAACAACACAGTCCTAGGGGTTTTTTTATTCAGCAAAAAGTCCTACTGTATTTAGTGGGACTTCCTTGTAAATCAGTGTGCTTGAAATGATCATTTGTAACCCCAGACCATTTAACCGATGAAGCTGTTTGGATGAACAGCAAAACGTTTCTATCTCTTAAAAAAGAAGTCCAGTAGCCATGACTCAACGCCCAGTTAAACGAACCTGGATGACTGAGAATCTTCACAGACCCAGACCATTTATTACACTTTGAGTCAGACAGGTATTTTACATTGACATCAGGCAGACCAATGCCCAGTCAATGCAGAGGGGAAACTTCCAAAGGCCTCCTTCTGCTGCATGTGTCTCAGACTGAGTAATATAGGGTTGCCAGCTCAGCAGCATTCCATTGCCAGAAGGTTCAAGGTCAAAGCCTCGGAACAGGAAGCAGGACATTATGATGTGCCAGGGAAAGTGAAACTGGTTCCAGACCAAGTAGTTTTTTTGGGGAGAGGGGGGAGGCACAAGGGAAATCTGGGTGCATGGGACCAAAATCCAGAGAACATTGGTTTGCTGGATTCTGAATTGGTAAAATGTGTTCAGAAGTTGCACTCCTTCGACTCCTTTCCCACCAGGCGGAGGGTTCTCTCTGGGCCTTTGCTGCTGCTGGGGCTTTATGGAAAAATCATTGTTACTTTTCGTGTGGTTTCCTCCAGCTGCTGAGAAGGCTTTTCTAACACAAACACTCTGACACTGATGCTCCTTGCCTTCCTCCAGACTGCACAGAGTACTGAAATGTATTCCTTCAGCAGCTTTCTTCGCAGCCCCCTTCCCAATCATTTGGCTTTTTGCTACACTGACTTTGTGCTTGTTCCAAGCTCCTACAAGCATCTTTGTATTAAGTAATGAAGAAGGGCAGACTTGAGAGCTCAGGGTGTAAGAGAACCTCTGACGCACACATCAAAATTTTACCTACTCCATTTCCACTCACACTGGGACTTGTCTCCCTATCAAGATATCTGGAAAGCACAGCAGTTCCCTGAAATGTAAGCTGGTGCTTGGAAATCTGGCACACTTAAATGCCAGATGCTTAGGAGAAAAAGATTTCATTTCTGACAACTAGCTCCAAATGATCTGTACACTTGAGGAACGTTGGCAGAAACAGCCCAATATGAAGTATGTTGGTCCTATTTCCACTGGTTGGGATTAGGATCAAGGTTCAACTCTTAGTAATCTTTTACTTGCCTATTTGCCAGGCAACCAGCATTTCTGGAATGCCTCTGCTTCTCATGTGAGACCTGAGATCCTGATGGCACACTTGCATCAGCATGAGAACAGGCTCAGGGCCTCTATATGTGCAAAAAAGCTTGGTTGAATTTGACATTGCTCTTATGTGACTATAAGTGAGCAAACTGGGGAGAACCCAGCACTCTTGTTCATGTTGGAATTATCCATACCCCTCTCATCCAGATTTAAATTATGACACTTATATCCTAGTTATGACATGGGATGTATTTGCACAGGGAGAAGAGAAACAGAGATCAGCAGTTGAGAAAGAGAGTCACACCCAATTGGTTATACCAGCAAAAGAACACAATATATGAGATGTACAGCATCACATAAACAGCTTTAATGCGGCAATGTTCATTGGGGAAGAATGGTACAATGCCACTTTTGTACATATCTGGACAAGTTTCAGAAATGAAAACTAAAGTAGAATGTACAGTGCACACTTCTCTAATATAAAAATGAGATAATTTCTATCACGAGAAGCATTTCCCCAGTCCTACAAAATGAAGCAATATCTATAATGAGATACATGAAAACCAAGTAATGTGTAGAAAAATTTCTGTTAGGGTTCCTAACCTTGGGTACCCAAATGTTCTTCGACTAAACTCCCAGAAATCCTTGCCAGCACAGCTAATGGCAAAGGCTTCTGGGAGTTTTAGTCCATGAACTTTTGGGGACCACTGATCTAAGAGAAGAGGAAACACATGGTTCTGCCTGCATGGAAGACATGTCACTTGTAGTTGTGTCTGTGAAGGAAAATTAACCTGTTTAATATCTTCCAGCCCTGCAAAAATAAGAAGCTTTTCTTCTAACTCCACAAGGGATGATCCACTCAATGTTCTCTCTGAATGTGTAGTTTGGCTGATTGTACAGCTTAGTGAGTTAAAAATCTGGTTATGGACTCAAAGAATTGGATTCCTTACTCTGCCTCCCAGGAGAAGAACCTGCCTGCATTGTCTCCAGCAAATTGTACAGTCCCTGTTCATCCTCAGAAGAAGGGAATGGTAGATTTCCACTCTCTACCCAGAAAACCCTGCAAAGGGTCTCTTTAACAACTTGACAACATATAATTAATTATTATTAATCCTTCTGCAGTGTTATGGTGTTTACAATAATATTTCTAGGAAAAGAGATGGGATGAAAAAACCCATGAAGAAAAGCATATCGGAAACAATACTCTGAACTTACTTTTCAAACCACTGGGTACAACTTATAATGGTCAGTATTATTTATTATTTACAGAATGTCATGGTCTAGGGCTGAGACTGCCAGTGCTAAAAAGGAAAAATTATACTGAAAGAGACAGCCACACATATACAGATGCATGTACTAGAGATGGGCATAAAATGAGCGATTTTTCGTTTTCGTTTTCATTTTTCATTTCATTACGCAATGAAAATGAAATGAAATTTTCTTAAAAAACAAAACGAAATTGAAAACGAAACAACCAAATATGCCGTGTTTTTTGTTTTCGTTGCAGCAGATGCATTGAACTAAAAAGAATGCTAACGAAACAGCAATTTTTCATTTTCATTTTCGTTTTTTCATTTCGTTACCTAACGAAACAAAAACAAACTTTTTTGCAAAAAACATCACGAAAACTAAAACGAACCGAAACGGACCCCTAAACGACCAAACGACAAACGAAACACCATTTTTTTGAGTCGTGCCCATCTCTAGTGTGTACAGTATACGTACATACATACATACAGGCAGGCAGGCAGACAGACAGACCAATATCCTGTTGCCTAAACATGGAATACAAGGACAATATAAAAGTGATATCTCCCCCCTCAACTCCAGCAGGCTTCCTGTCCCATGACTTGTTGAACAATGGATTAAGGATGGGCAAGAAATGAAAAACATTAATAATAATAATAATAATAATAATAATAATAATAATAATAATAATAATAATAATAATAATAATAATAATAATAATAATAATAATAATAATAATAATAAACTACTTTGTTTTTATGCCGCCTTTCTCCCCAAAGGGACTCAATGCTGTTTTGTCATTTTGTTACATAATAAAACAAAATGAAATGAAATGAGGAAGCAGCATTTTGTTATAGACTAAAGAAAACGGTCAGTTTTGCATCAAAACAAACCGTTTCGTTCCATCATTTTCTGAGGACTCCTGCCAAGCTGTCAATGGCTATACCACTTTAAACCTGGCCTAGTCGGCACCAGGGGGACTGCCTGATACTGACTGGTCCAGGTTTAAAGGGCTCCAGCCAATAGTAGTTCAGCAGGAGCCATTTTAAAATGGTTCCCAGAGTCCCTGGCACCAAATCTGGTGCCTCTAGGACTCAGGGGAACCGTTTTGTTTCATTACATTTCATTTCATACATTTTTTAAAAAAATGTAAGAAATGAAATGAAAGAAAATGGGGGTGAGCACGAAATGAAATTAAACAAACATTATTTTTCCGTTTTGTTCCCATTACTACAATGGATCTCACAACTGGTGCAAGAATGGGCATGTGATAAGGAGCCATCTAGAGTTGTGAATGGGGTGTGCCATTGTTATTTTGCTCTGTACATAATCAAAAGGACATGGACCAATCTCTTTATTAAATGCAAAACCCACTTATGCATATTGCTGGGGGAGGGGGAATAGATTTTGCGGTAGAGTTCAGCAAATCCATGTGTGCATATTCGCCTCTAAAATGGAGGAGCATGAAGAAATAGTGAAGACAGCCTGCTGGTATCATTCTAAAGGCAAAAGAGGGAACCCACAGGAATTTTTGGCGGGGAGCAGCAGTAGGACCTCAATTGCTGTAGCATATTGTGTGACGCTATAACACAATGTATTTGTCTAACTCAATTAAAATAATAAATAAATGTAGGATTGAAGGGACAGTTCCCTCGCATGGACACCCATGACCACAGAGATGGTAAACAGAAGAGGCAGAAAGCACACTTGGTTTTACCCACTAACTCCTTTCCAGTCCCCACATTGGTTTGGATCTCTTGCCACATGTGTTTATGATATATTCTAACAATAACTCAACATGCTTGTTCTGATGTACATCAGACTGAGGGGTGCAATAGTTTTCATGATTTCTCCAGAAAACATCATGTTCATTAGTCTTATTCAAGGGATTTCATTTTGGCCCCAAAGTGGATAGGATCTGTAGCCTCTGCAACAGCTTGCTATCTGACAGAACTTTGGCAGTGCAACAGATCTTCTAAACTGTTTTGCAAGACTGGCGAGGCAAATTGTGAGACCTCAAAAGGGAGGCAGCATCATTGCCAAAGTAATGAGCCAACACAAAACGCATAGGTTTAGCTTTTTCTAATCCATGCTGGCTGGTCCCTGTTGTGGTTGGTGGAGTGCAGGGCACAGCAGTTGATGATAGGTGGGCAAGCCAAGTATAAAGGCAGAGTGGGGTAATAGATGGGTTCTCTCTCTCTCTCTCTCTCTCTCTCTCTCTCTCTCTCTCTCTCTCTCTCTCTCTCTCTCTGTGTGTGTGTGTGTGTGTGTGTGTGTGTGTGTGTGTGTGTGTGTGTGTGTGTGAGAGAGAGAGAGAGAGAGAGAGAGAGAGATGGGTTCTAGATGGGGTAATAGATGGGTTCTCTCTCTCTCTCTCTCTCTCTCTCTCTCTCTCTCTCTCTCTCTCTCTCTCTCACACACACACACACACACACACACACACACACACACAGAGAGAGAGAGAGAGAGAGAGAGAGAGAGAGAGAGAGAGAGGCACTCAAGCAGTCATTTAGACACAGGCATTTGCTGAGACATTATGTTAAAACTCATTCCACTCCCTCATTCCAAAGCTCAGATGAGGAGCAGAAACGTACACCTGGGATATCGATCAGACAGGGTCCTACTTGCTGCTGCTTCCCTCTGTTCCTGGTATCAAACCTAGGTAGCATCAAAAGTAATCACCACCCTTGATAATGTAAAGACTGCCAGTTTGCTCTCTGTTTTCCATTAACAAAGGAACCTCTTGGCATTCAGGCAAGAAAAAAAAACAGCCCTTACTGCTGAAACCTCTGTGTTCATAAGATGGGGGACCAAATACTTCTAGCTTTCCAATTCCTACAATACCTGTTGGCTACCCTGGTTTGAACACGGCAAAGCTATATCAGCTGATGAACTCACTTTAATTGTTCTGTATAAGTTTTTCTCCTCAATTATCTCTCAAGGCACCATGCAGATTATCAGAATTCGTTATCAAATATTTTTCTGTTATTTGTATCCCTTATACTGTTGTACTATCTCATGTGACGAGAAGATACTGAAAAACTTTATGCCTCTTTATAAAACCAACATTATCCCAAGTGACCTTTAACAGCCATCTAAAAGACAGAATTTTAGCAAATGCAGTTAACCATGTGTCTGTCTGCATGTTCTTTTGTACACATCTAATGGTGCAGGAGACCTAGCCAAATTAGATGAGACTAGCTCAGAAGGACATGAATTATGGGAGAGAAAGTGAATGATTTTAACTCCATAGGTCTACTGATTCCCTAAATTTTATTGGCAAACATTTTCCCCATTCTAAAATTGTAGCTGAAGGTGGTGGTAAAGTACTAGGACTAATCTGTCTGAAAATCATTTAAATGAGCAATGAGTGAACCTTTGAGTCTAATTCCATGGATAGTGACCATCACAGAAGGATCAGGATATGGAAAAGTTAGTTTTTTGAATTACTGCTCTCCAAATTCCTAGTCAACATAGCTAATAGCCATGCTTACTAGGGAGATAAAGGAGTGTCATCATCCCAAAAAAGTAACATCTCCATGAATGGAGTTTTGGAAGTTTCATAACTGCTCATGATGCCTGAAGAAGGTAGGCACAAAATGAAAAATGAAGCGATTTTTGTCATTCTGTTAGGTAATGAATTACTTTGTTACCTAACAAAATGGTAGGACACATTTTGTTTTGTTTCCTGATGAAACACCATTTTTCCCTCTAGGACAAAATGATTCATCCTAGAGGAAATGGCAGGGGAGCAATTTAAGATAAGCCCCCCCAAATTTGTGGAGATTTGGCTTTCAGGGGGCTGAGTTCTTAAGGTCCAAAGGCAGTGTCCCTAGGGGGAAAATCTTTCTAATTGGATTTGGAAGCCAAGTTGTGGTGGGTGAGCGATGTGCATTTTTCCTAGTGGCACCCCCTTTGGACCTTAATAACTCAGCTCCCTGACCCCCAAACCTCTCAAAAAAAATTTGGGGGGGATTGCCTAGAATCACTTAAGGAATTTCCCCTGCCATTTTGGTACCTCTAGGATTTAGGGGAGCATAGTGTTTCATTTCATTTCATTTCATTTTGTAACAAAACTACTTAAAATTTGTTACAAATGAAACAAAATGAAACTACTAAAGAAAGGAACAACACAAAAACACTATTTTTCCACTTTGTGCCCCTCTCTACTGAAGGTGTGGCTGGAAAGCACCATTCTGAGCTGAAGGACTACCAATCTTTTCAGCATTAACCAATCATTCCTTCCCTGTCTCTGAATTCAAAGAGAGACACAGATCTCTGCCCAGTGGTTTTCCCCCTCTCTTGAATCTGTTGAAGTTTGTTGAAGCAAAGCAGACTTATTTGTTAGTTTTGCTGTTGGATATGTAAATAAAGAACATGTTTTTAATTCTTTCTTTCACGAGTGGGATACCAAAATTTTAAGTACCAGTTGATGAGAAACTAACTCTGGGGAACATCAAGCTATTCTGTTCTATGAATCCCTGCACTTCTGGTGTGCAAGTAGAGGAATCTGAGCAAAATTCAGAACTCTGTGATAGCGGAATGATATGTTGTGCCCTTCTATAGGTAAATCAATAAATCACAGCTGTCTCTGTTCCTGCAGTGGTCCATGGCTCTGTTCCAGCCCTCCATTCCTTCATGCATCTTCATCCACATGTCAGGTATTTACACCCATCTCTGACCGTTACCACACTTCCTTAAGCAGCTGCTTTTTATTTTGCATCACCTTATCTCCTCCCACGGTCACGCGGTCACTACAGTGGTTCGGCAGTCCGTACTTCAGAAGTTGCTTAACAATCGGCTTCCCCGTTCCCTGAACTGCTTTAAGCTACACCAGGGAAACGGAAGAAACTAGGGAAACCAAAAAAAGGTGGAGTAGTATGTCCGCAAATACAACCAACTCGCTTTAAAAGGAGGTGCAGGAACAGATTTAGAAAAACACCACCCCAGTGGTTATCCCAAGAAAAACTGACACAGCAGTCAAAAATGGGCATGGCCAAGGGGCCTCTTTAGAAAAAGGTATTTGAAAAGTGGACAGTGATTTTTAAGGTGATTTGTCTTTAAGGAAAAGGCGTTTCAAATCTAAAGTGTGGTAGTGGTCGCAAAGCCCATTTCTGGCTAGGTTTTTTCACAGCTGGAAGATGCTTGTGGGTGTGCTGCTGATTTCTCTCAGTGGGTTGAAGGTTGATTTTTCAGGAATGGCATCTTGAGTGAGGAGAGAGTAGAAAACAGATAGAGAGGGGGAGGGAGAGACATAGAGGAAAGATGTGGTCCTTGGTAGGATCAGAAAAAGCAATAATGAAAAGTGGAGTGAGGAAGGGAGCAGTGGGAGTTTTCTCATCAATCCTGGACCCTGTTGGGCTGGCGGCCTCTGTGGTATGTTTAGGGATGGTGTGCACTTTAACAACCTCCATTTACTAATGCAGTAATGACCTGCTGGAGGAGGATTTTGGCCGCTGTGCTAATTGCATTCCTTTGCTGCACAATAACTTAGCACATTATTAAGATTCCATGGAACAGGCCCAGGGGAATTCATCTCTCTCTTCACCAATCCCTCCCTCCCCCCTCATGTAGCCCAACTCCGATCTTAAGAGAACTTTGCTTCTACAGAGGAATTCACGATACTTTCGATCTTGATCCTAAGGTAACGGTTCAGGCAGTTTTTCAGCTGCCTTGCCTGGGATTACTTGCAATCTTTCAATCATTGGGCTATCCTAACGGAACAGCTTTTTCTTTGAAAAATCTATTTGTGAGCCAAAGAGAAAATTGGCATGAGAATTAAGCAAACAAACAAATGAACACTGAGAAGGATAGCAATATAGCTAGGCAAGAGACTTTCATATTTATTTATTTATTGGAGTGCACCACCCAGATCTCTGCTAGTTTCCCAAACCCCAGTTGCTCTCAGGTAAATAGAATATCTTAGAGCTGCTAAATAAATGAGAACAAATGCTCAGCGTCTGAAACATGAGGCTATATGCTGGTGGCAGTTCTGTCTGGGAGGGGCTTAGCGGTGTGGCTGTTGCAAAGCATTAGGGGTATTGTAGTCTCCCTGCCCATTGTGCACTATATGGGCTGCTTCTCAGGAAACAAATGGAAACTAAGTTATTATTTCAAGAAGTGAATGGGTGTGCATAGGATTAGTCCATGTGCTGATGAGGGGAGGGAGTGGACTGAAGATCTGCCTCTAGTTTGATGGGCTTTGGGGAGAGGAGAGGTCAGGAGGAACTGTCTACATAAAATATTTCAGGCATGATACCAATACCCTTAAGTGATTTAGAAAAGCTTTTCAATAATAATAAGTCCTTTTGATGGGCAATTACTTCCTGTCTGTAGCCAACATTACACTGGCTGCACGTATAATAGATGTCACTCTAAGCCATTACTTTTTGATCATTAAAGTTTAATGTGTTGCAAGCATTTTTTAAAAAATGTGAAAAGTTATTCTGCTTTGAAAGACACTCAGCTTTCTGCTAAAGTCTGATTATGCTCAGGTGTAGACTTGAACATGGTTTTGGATTTCTACCAAAGTAGCTTATTAATGTATTACTCACAAACAGGTTCCAAGTCCAGTTGACCTCCATTTCTACACTTCTTTCTCTGATCTTCTTCCAAACTTAGCAGCAGCCACAGAGGATATCCAGAAAGAAAGAAATGGCAATGCTGACTCTGTTTATGTTTTCTTTAGAAAGTCAGGCTCACACAGTTTCTCTACTGTTTCATCAAAGGTGGATCTATGCCATGGAACAAATCCTGTTTTCAGGGAACAGCTGGGTGAGCTATCCATTTCTTAAGCCACACTGATGCCAATGACAGAGAGAAAAGCTACATAATGCTCCACCCGTTCACCTTCTTGAATGCCACCTTTTTGTTTCATGGCTGTTGTTAACACAGCATATCCTGGGACTGTCAAATTGGAAAGCAGAACAATGATGAGACAACATCCTAAATAGGAAATGTCCTGAAGAGAGACAGACTATTTGACCCCGCTCTCCCTGATTCATTCCCTCTGTCTTTCCCTCTCACTTAGAAGGGAGAAAGGAAGGACTGTGTACATCAGGGGTGTCTGACCATTCAGCTGCATTTGGCCCCTGGGCCAGATTTTGTACAAGCCTATAAGACATACCAGGAGATGGGAGGATGCTGCAACAATGGAGCTGGGGGCGGGTAGAACGGGCAGGTGCCTGGGGGGACAGATGGAGGCAGGGAGGGCAGACAAACCATAAAACTATAAGCTGACATCTCCATCCAGTATGGGGAGAGGGCAGATGATGGGGATCCATGACAGGTTGAGCCAGCAGGGAGAAGAGGCTGCGGGCCACTCAGAATTTGAAAACAGTCTGCAATTGGCCCCCGGGCCTGACTTTGGACATGCCTGGTGTACATGTTCACCATGGTAGAGATTATCATGATGATTTTGCTAAGGACCATTTCTAAGGACCATGTGTATTTTATATGAATATATAGGTTCACACAGACTTTGTGTCATAACGACTTATAACCTTGTAGGTTTAATGTAATGTTGTCTATTAATGCTGTAAGATATCCCTCAATTCCTTGTTCTCAAATACTTGTTCTCAAATAATTGTACTGGATAATTGTATATTATCCCTCATTACAGTAAGCTAACTTGGGTCCTTTTCCAAGGAGAAAGGCAGGGTAAAAATACTCTAAAATAAAATAAATAAATAAAGATAAACCACAACCTATAAACAGTGAAGTGTAGGATACTGCTAATGGTATTCTGCTAGGAATATACCTTTATGATCCTCTCTGCACCTTCAACCACCTATAGTTTGGGCTAGAGATAGGCACCAAATGAAAAATGAAATGATGTTTCATTGTTTCATTACATAACAAATTGTTTCATTACAAAATGAAACAATAGAAACCATTTTGTGATGAAACGACATGAACCACCTTCTTTTGGTTTGGGGAATGAAATGGGAGAACGTCTTCAAGCTCTTCCCTGTACGCCCCCCAAATGTGTAGAGATTTGGGGTTCAGGGGGCTGAGTTATTCAACTGTAAAGAGGGTTCCCCCATCAGTAATTGGAAACATGCTGTGCACGTGCTGTGTTGGCTATAGGTCAATTTATTACACCCCCTTGCTTAACCCCTATATTGTTGGTGCGTGCCATACAGCAGTTTCGCACTTACCTAGGGGACCCTCTTTGTGGTTGAATAACTCAACCCCCTGAACCCCAAACCTCTACAAATTTGCGGGGGGAGGGGTTACAGAGAAGAGCTTGAGGAGCTCCTCTGTGATTACCATGCTGCTTCATGCCTGCGATCAGTATTTTTGAGTACATATTTTATGCACTTCATAATGGTGATTAGAGGCATATAGCAGAATAGAAATCATACCATAGCTTCTTCCCTGTAAGACCTCCAAATTTATATGCACAAATTGGGTCCCCCAGGAATGCTCCCTTTAGCAACTGGCTCAGGGAAATGCAGTCTTCACAAAACCTGGAGGAATTATAATGCAGTACCATAAGGAACCTTAAAGTTATTTATTTATTTATTTATTTATTTATTTATTTATTTATTTATTTATTTATTTATTTATTTATTTATACAACTTATATGCCGCCCACTACCCAAAGGTCTCTGGGCGGCTTACAATCAGGAATTAAAACAGTTAAAAACAACAAACATCAATAAATAATTAAAACAACAATAAAAACCTTATACTAAAACATCACACTAAAATTGCCATGAGAAGACCCACAATCTAAATTGTATCAATTAAAAAACTTCTGGAACAGGAAGGTTTTTACCTGGCGCCGAAATGTCATCCGTGTTGGCGCCAGGCGGATCTCACTTGGGAGGGCATTCCATAGCTTGGGGGCAGCTGCCGAGAAGGCCCTGTGTCTGCAAGCCATCCCTCTTACCTCCTTGAGGGATGGCTCTTTCAAGAGGGCCCCCTGGCTTGATCTTAATTGCCAGGTAGGTTCATATGGAAGGAGGCGGTCCTTCAGGTATCCGGGTCCTAAGCCATTTAGGGCTTTATATGTCAAAACAAGCACTTTGAATTGGGCTCGGGCAGCAACTGGTAACCAATGTAGGCTATGTAGAATCGGCGTGATGTGATCCCTAGCGGTTCCACCACTTACTAGCCACGCCGCACGATTCTGAACCAGTTGTAATCGCCGAACCGTCTTCAAAGGCAGCCCCATGTAGAGCGCATTGCAGTAATCAATACGGGATGTTACCAGTGCATGCGTAACTGTTATCAGGCTCCGTTCATCCAGGTAGGGGCGTAGCTGATATAATTTCCGCAGCTGGAGAAAGGCACCCCTGGCCACCGAGTCCACCTGGGCTTCCAGAGTTACACCGGGGTCCAGGAGCACCCCCAAGCTGCGGACCCTGTCTTTTAGGGGGAGTGCAACCCCGTCCAGAACAGGGAAGTGGCCCTCTAACCTGTCTGGCGAAGCACCCACTAACAGCACTTCCGTCTTGTCTGGATTGAGTTTCAATTTGTTAACCCTCATCCAGTCCATTATCTGGCCCAGACACTTGGATGAGATGTATTATTCATTATTTTATTTATTCATTTGACTTTTATACTGCCCATCTACACCTAGGACTACATAAAATCGCAATATAACAAAAACAAAACATTAAATTAAATACAAACAACATAATATAAACAAAATATAACTACATAAATCAACAACAATAAACTAAAATAAAAGTAAAAATAACCAGGTTATACTTTGCTGAATAAAAAGCACATATCATTTTTCATCTGTTCATATAAATGAAAATATCAAATTTTAAACATGTCACACGGACCCGTTGTTGTTAATGCATGGGTGTGTGTAGTTTTCTTTTTCTGACGTGGATGCTGCTGCTCTACCTTGCAGTGTACAGGCCTCCAATCCATCCTTGTGTGCCTGCAGCATTCCCTAGCTAATTGCCAGGGTTGCTCTTCCTCATTCCTCTGGAGGATATCAGGCTAGTGTGCATGGGATGGGGGAACATGGGATGAAGGAACATGGGATGGAGGAACTAAGCATTTTTGCTTGAAGTTCAATGTGGCTTGAATCGTGTAAAAATGGACTAAGCTAAGAAAACAAACTAGGTGAGCAATTTAATAAGGCTGAGGGGATATCAGTTGGTCACCATGCACAGCAAAACCCACAGTCTCTTTCATAATGTAATTTGCAAGCTCGGACAGTTTGGCCCTTGGCTCAGCCAGAGAGAATATGGCTGGGCTTTTGCTTTTGCTTTCTCCATGCCATGCAGCTTTCCTCCCATCTTGCTCCCAACTAGCAAATGTTATAGATTAGAAACCTTACTTTTTTTGGACTATAACTCCCTGAATGGCTGGCTGGAGTTACTGTGAGCTGCTGTCCAAAAGCATAAAACTTCCCAGCTCGGATTATAACTAATTCAGGGTCAAAACATCCATAAACTGTTTTCTTCCTCTCTGTCTCTCCTTGAGCCTGGTTTGTTATTCATTATTCCTCATACCATATCGTATGTGTGCAGACATGATCCTATACAGGCATTCTTTCTGTAACATCAGGAATACAAAGAAATGGAATGCATCAAATAGATGAAATGAACTTATTCAAGCTTTTTATGCACTTATGGTTTAAAAGAGAGGAGAAGGTTCATTGAAACATACCAAAGACATTATTGTGGTTGGATTATAAGATCAAAACTTAACATTTTATTAAAAGACAATGCAATCCAGACTGAAAAGCTTGTCTCATTGTTCTCCCAATGACCCAAATGTTGGGTGATGAACTGACTGTCACTGAATGCTTAGATGTGGGCAAAATATCTTAAAATTGCTTGCATAGGCTTGCTTGTCTTTTGGTCTTTTAGTTCATTTGAAGGTCAGAGAGGGGGCATTGCTGCAAGACTTCCAGACATGTGTAATCACAGCCGAATCAACTGTCTTGCAATCTCATGACAGTATGCACAGCTTTTCCCCCTATATGGCAAGTCTCACTGAATGCATAGCAAACTACATAATTTGAATGTTGATTGTAAAGACGGACAGCACAATACTGTACATGTCTACTCAGAAGCAGCCTCCGCTCATTTCAGGTTACATGTACAGAGGATGCAGCCTATGGGTAATAGACTTTCTGCCACCCTGCCCACAAATGGCCCCAGGTGTTCTTGGGCTACAATTTACAGCAACCCTTGTCAGCACACCCAATATTCAGGGCCTTTTCAGGTTGTAGTCCCAGCATATGTGGGCCCCAAGTTCAACCTTCCACCTTGATGAACCACAAACCAAGACAAAATGTCATGTTGGTGGTTTGTGCAGTTGAATCTTCATGACTTTTATCCATGCTGTTGTCCTAATTGAATGATCAATGGCTTTGGTTTCCCTGTAGCCCTGGCCACCCAGCTGCAGAAGGCATGTCTTAGTAAAACTACTGAGCAGGCAAAAGGAAGATGTCCCAATAGGTCCTTCACATCCATCAATTTGCAGGGTTTTTTTTCTTGCCCAGAGCCCACCTTGCAATTTCAGTAGGAGCAAAAGGAATGGCAGCTTTTTCCAAGGTCCAAGTTACTCGAATTATTTGGGAACATCTTTGGATAGAGGTCTTGGAGGTCTGTGTGTCTTACAAACACCCGTACAATTACGTTTCGATCATCATCGCTTATTGAAGTTAATGAATTAATAATGATGTTTGCAAATGTCTAAGCATGAAAAATGGAAAAAAAGAAAGGTAGGTTATTGTTTAGAAAGAACATCTATCTACGCAATAAAGCACCATATACGGAAGCAGCTCAGTAGACATAGAATTAGATATAAAATATCTTTCTGGACTGGTAAATTTCCCCTCTCACCTTTATGGTTCCCTGTACTGTATTCTTTCTGTGTATGAATTCTGAATTCACTCTTTATTTCAGTCACTGACCAGATAAAATACAAAATACATTCCACATAAAACCAAAATAAAAGTGTATAAAACAATAAAAGCATGCACACAAGACAAGCATAATACAATACTCTTTGTATAAAAGGCAGAACAGGTAAAATCTTGGAAGCCCAGTAGGCCCAATAACAGGGTAATCAACTCAATAGGACTAGAATTGTCTCCAGCCAGGGACCATGGCCGTGCTCTAGACCACCTCCAACCCACATCATGAGAAGAGGTAAGGATAAATACACAATGGATATTGCCAATCATCTGACCTCGCCACCTGAAGTGGGCAGGGATGAGCGATGCCTCATTGCTGCGGTACAGAATTTGGCCACCACCTCAGTCACATCTGGCTTTTTATCTCCTAGCAGGTGTTGGACACAAAACTCCCTTGGCCTCCCCTGAGTTTGCTGCAAGATAGACTGAAGAAGAGTCCTCCGGATATCCCGATAAAGGGAACACTCCAAGAGGACATGATCAATAGTTTCAATAGTCTCCTCATCACAAGGGCAAACACGTTTATCCACTGGAAGACCCTGGTATCTGCCTTCCAACAATCTGGAGGGCAGAACATTAAATCGAGCTAAGGTGAAGGCTCTCTCCTGAACTTGGGAATGGTTATATTAGATAGGTAGTTGGCCATTCTAAAGGAACTATTCCTAACTGTGCTGAGTTTATCGTGGGCTGCTAGATGTTCTTGTAGTTCTACATCCCATATTCTCCTTTTAATTGCAGCCTTGGCATTGCCAAAATCCATGGCCAAAATGGCCTCTAAGGAAAAACCCAGCTGCAGTAGGTTAACAGTTAGATTCCTTTTCCAAGTTGATTGGAATGTATCCACTAATACTAGGGGTGCCAAGCCAGATGGGGCAAAAATAAGTTTCAGCCAATAGCTGAACATGTGGATCAGGGCACGTGCTTTAACGGAGATTAATCCAGCCTCCAGTCGGAGTGTCGTATTGGGGACACACAAAGGTGTTACAAGAATTCTTCTCAAAAACTTTGTCTGCACCGTCTCCAAAGGCTTCACATTTGAGTATGCAAACAGTTGGGCTCCGTAAAGCATTTGGGCTAGAATTTTAGCTTTAAAAACTTGAATCGCTGATGGCACGTATTGACCACCCTTGGTATAAAAGAACCTCAATAGTGCAGAGCTGCATGTTTGTGCATTAGATGCTACATGGTTCACGTGGGAGGACCATTGGCCAGATGAATGAAATATCATACCTAGATATTTATAGCAGGACACTTGCTCTATACTATTTCCATTTATTGTCCATCTATGTTTTTTACGTTTCCTGCTAATGACCATGATCTTAGTCTTATCATAATTAATGGTCAGCTGTTCTTTTGTACAGTATGAGGCTAAGGCTTTCAAGATTCTCCGTAATCCCACACACGAGATTGACATCAGGACTGCATCATCTGCATAAAGCAGGATTGAAAGGGGGCGTGAGCCTAGTGTAGGGGGATGAAAGTCTGCACTCGATAAATTGCTCACAATATCATTAATGTAAAAATTAAACAATGTTGGAGCTAAAATGCAGCCTTGCTTGACCCCATTGAATGATGGAATTACGTTAGATAGCGCCCTGCCTTATTGCAAATAACCCTAAGACTGGTATTTTCATGCAGTCGCTTCATTAACAGAAGAAGTCTTTTGTCAATATTTGTGGTCTCGAATTTGGCCCACAATTTTTCTCTGGGTATCAGATCAAAAGCTGATTTAAAATCTATGAATGCCACATACAAGGAACCTCCTTTTGGAGTAGAATATTTGTTTGCTAGATGGTGTAGAACGAGTGCCTGATCTATAGTGGCCCTACCAAATCTGAACCCAGCTTGTTCTTCAGCAAGAATATTTTCATCATTTAACCAATCCTGAAGCTTCCCCAACAGGTGCCTTGCATATAGCTTGCTAATAATGCTTAGTAGACTTATTGGGCGGTAGTTTCTTGGGTCTAGTTTACATCCTTTCTTGAAAATTGGCATTATAATAGCAAGCCCCCAGTCCTCTGGTATAACCGCTGTCGGTCAATCCAAGTAAATAATGAGGCCAAAACTGGGGTCCACCACTCCAAATTATCCTGCAATAAATCAGCTGTTATATAATCAGCACCTGGGGCTTTGCCTGGTTTCAGCTGGTGAATCAGCGAGATGATTTCCTGCATGGAAACAGGGGACCACTCTGCCAAACCTAAAGGCAATTCTTGAACTCTGGTTGCAGAGTCAGGATGCTGTGAGTAGATTCCCCTATAATGTGCTTCCCAGACCTTTGCAGGGATACATATCTCATTGACAACCGGGTAGGTGGTCAACCCCCTTGTCACAATTTTCCAGAAGCATGAGGGATCCTTAGATCTAGTTGCAGCTATTAATTGTTGCCATAATTCCTTCTGGGCTTCAGCCTTCTTCCTCTTAATCAGGGATTTGTATTCCCTTTTCAGTGTGAACCATTCAGGTGGAATTCTTTCCAGGGCCTGTTGTTTGTAAAATCTATATTTATTCAATAACTCATGCTTCATCTCTCTACATTCCCTGTCGAACCAGGGTTTGGAATAAGTGCTATTTCCCCTCTCACCTTTATGGTTCCCTGTACTGTATTCTTTCTGTGTATGAAAAGAACTGGCAAGCCTAATAATATATGCAAATTAAATACCCTGGCAGAACAGGAACTGGGCTCATTTTATTTCTTTTTCCTCTTCTTCTGGAATGTTTTTAATTTAATTTTGTTTTTTTGCCTACTGTTTCTGGTAACACTGGCTGGTGGTAGAACCTGCCTTGTAACATTAACCACATGTGGGATGTTCATGGGCGGAGAGATGCCAGATCTAAAATTAGCCCCCAAATGTAGTCTTTTGAAGGCCAGAGGAACTTAGAAAGGGTTTTTTTTTCCTGTAAAGGAAACAGGAACATATGTATGAGATTCAAATGCAAGTTGTTAAAATGCCACATTAGGCTGTTGTCACATTTGCTGAAATAAATACTGCAGGCTCAGGTCCTGATTTCCCATCAATCGAGCTCCACTCTTTGAATACTATCACAAACAGAAGTATGGCAAAGAAAATTTGCTAACCCTTCCTTTTTCCTGCACCCTAACGATCATTTCCAGAGAACTGGGAGAACCTCTGGAACAAGGTAGTGATGGTGCAGGTAGCGTATCTCCAACCCCTCCCCCCCAAATAAAGCAAGGTCTCAGGTTAGGTCACAGTGAGGCTGTCTAAAAAAATCAGTTCAAAGACACAGAAGGGAAATTAAATGAAAATTATATTAAAAGAGAACTGAGTTCAAAAAAAAAATTCAAATAGTAATATGGAAAGTAATGGACCTAGTCATTAAAAGGCCTTTCCTCAGAAACCATTAGTACACCAGGAGGAAGTGTTGTTCTGTTCTGAATAGAGATGGGCACGACTTGAAAAAAAATTTTTCGAGTTGTCGTTAGTCGGGCCAGTCCCATTTCGGCTCGTTTCCGGTTTTCGTGAAAATTCGCAAAAATTAGTCGGTTCGTTTTTTTCATTTTTTTCGTTGTCGTTAGTACTGGTTTTTTTGGGGGGGAGCGGGCTCCTGGAGGCACCTCTGTGGGGTGGGTGCCTCCTCTGGCCCGCTATAAAGGGAAAGTGGGCTCCTGGAGGCACCCGTGGGTGCCTCCTGCCACTAGGAAGGGGAAGCAGGCTCCAAGAGAGACCCCTCTACATGGGGGTCTCCCTTCCTCACCTGCTGCTGCTGCAAAATGCTATGCAATAGCCATATGGATATTGCATAACATAATGTGCAGACGTGAGACCAGTGTGAGAGTCATAGGGTCATACCTTCCCTGCACAGGGCTCCCGCACCACCATGTCTCACACAGAAGGGAATTGTACTTGCTGCGTGTAGTGCAATGCAAGCAAGTAGATCTGGCTTTAAGGTGGCTTAGTGCAAGAGCTAGGGTTAGGCTAGTGACGGGTAAGGTTACGGTGGGCTTGTGGGTTGCACCTCTGGGTGCCTCTCTGACCCACTAAGAAGACAGTCTGTGACGTATGGGTACGGAGTCAAGGGTTAGGGTTAGGGCTAGGGCAGGTTTTAGGGGGCTTTTTGGCACATCCCAGAAGTCTCCATGGCCAAGTGGCCATGCGACTGGTGGGATGGCTCCAAAAATTTGCATGGTTGTCCACTCCCACATGGCTGGCCACTTGGCCAGCCCATCATTGCGCAGGTGTAAATAAAATGAAATAAAATAAAATCAATGGAGGACAAAGGAGGAGAGGAGAGACATTTTGTTGCAAGAAAAAACCCACTGCTACTGTGAAAAATCTGGCAGTTTATATATTTTCGCGTGTTTCTTTCTGTTGTGCTTGTGTGTTTTTGGACCACGATTTCAAAAACAATATTGCGTTCGCCACCCCATTTTGGATCCCCCGCCCGCACCGCATGGCATGGCGATGGCGACTCGCGAGTCCGGCTGCCCAGGACGGGGGGGAGGCTGGACCCCCCCTCCAGAAACCACCCCTCCGGTAGGTGCCCTGCGCCCTTAGTCAAGCAGGCATTTTTCTGCCTGCTTTTTTGGCCTGGGAATGGGTGGGGAGAGAGTTTAAAAGTTTTTTCCTGTGCTGTCCGTGCCGCTTGCTTGCGCTTTAATTGCGGCGGCCGGCGGCGAGACTGGGCTTTTTGCTGGCTGCGAGCCTGCGGCGAGTCCCACCAGAGCAGCTCAGGAAGGGGGATGAGGGGGGAGGCCGGGGACCTCCAGAAACAACCCCTCTGGTAGGTGCCCTGAGGCACGGCAGGCATTTTCCCGCCTGCTTTTTGGACGGGAACCGGGTTTTTTTAACTTTTAAAAACTTTTTTCTGTGCCGCGTGTGGCATCGCGCGATCTCGCGATGCAAGGAACGAGCACGACAAATCAGACCAAAATTGTTCGTTCGTCGGTTCGAGCTCGAAGTCTGGGGGAGTAATTCCCGTTACCGTTTCCGTAGAGTAACGGAACCGAGTAACGGAAACAGAAACGGGAATACTGCTAAGTCGTGCCCATCTCTAGTTCTGAAGTAAGGGGCTCCAATTTTACAGTGAGCTGCCACGCTATACAGACCAAGTTGCTTTGGAAGCTACTAAGCTACCAGAAACCCAGCTGAATAGTAGAGATGGAGCTGCTTAACTGGGTGATCCTTAGTTAATTCATTATTGTTTTTAAAAATTATTTATTTTACTTATTTCTATATGCTTGGGACTATAAACGAGGACCCAATATATTATTTCCCTGGGTTTTAAAAAAAATCAGGTACACCTCTGACACAAGAGTGCAAATGGAACTCCTTGAGGGATACAGCCTTCTACCATCCTGTAGACTACACAACTGTGAGGTACATAAACAATTAAATATAGTTTCTCAATAGGATTCTGTCCTTAAAGGACCTTAAAGAAGAGGTGATGATGATGTGTAATTCTTTCATGTCTGTACCCAGAGATAAAAAAAAAGTCTAGCAGAAATGTATTTCTCTCTCTCGTAGCATTCAGGTAAAGCAGAGTCGAAAACATCCCCTGGTAAATTTCTGTGTGTCAGATCAACATTAAAGGGAGATCAACAAGGCCCATAAACTTTCCGCAACCTTGGTCATAGTAAACGTTACAAGATTGTTGAAAAAATGGAGCTAACACACCTAAGAATGTGTCAGGTCAAAGTGGTGGGCTGACTGTAAATTATATAATACATTGAGGGGTCTGCCTAAGTTCATCAGTTCATAGAAAAGGGAAGTGGGTGGGTATTTTGCTGCTAATTCCATAATACTTTTCAGATTTTGAGCAGCAGCTGCTGTAGGTTCATATCTTTTCTTCCCAGTCCCAGATGTTTTGTGGATGGAGTTTCATTAGTGTTTTGAGACTATCACTCTCCAAGTTCCCCCTCTTTATTTTATGAATAGCTGTTTATTATCTAATGGAAACTGGCTGCAACATCTGTCCTTTTGAAGTTTATTCTGCTTTTTGCTCTCTTTTAAAGAGTGGGGTTTAAAAACTGCATATTTCTGATCTGGTTCTAAGTATGCTTTCCTTTGCTGTGCTTTATAACCACTTATAAAGTTTTATCTTGTAAAACGTCTTCCCTCCAACCTTGTATTTGCCATCCATGTGATGGAGTCACCTGTTGATGTCAGGTTTGCTTGTGGGCTGTATCTAGATGGAAGAACCTTTTATGCATTTCCTTGAATGTCATGATAGACAAGGGTGGGATATAAAGGTGCTTGAATAACTGAATAAAACTATTAATGAACCAATAAATGGCTGAGTAGTCTAAACTCACACAGATAACTAAGGACTAAAAATTCTCACCCAACACATTCTTACAGGCAAAGAAGTGGAGTTACAATGTTCTTTTCCTATGTTCCTATGGTGGTGAAAATGATTCAAACAGTGCCTATTTTGAGTAAAATACTGCGGGTTATGCTCAAACCCTGTGTGTGTGTGTGCACTTCTTAAAGAAAAAAGAAAAAACAAAACAGGCATTTTATGCAAACCCTGGGTTGAAAAAGAATTATTTGACTTGATCTCAACTGGAGGAAAAGATTGTGGTAGGCCTTTAAAAGGTGTAGCTTGCATATGGTAATTAAACTGTAAACCACCCAGAGACTACTTGAAATGGTATGGGACAGTATATAAGCAGAAGCATAACATTGGCAAGATGTCTTGACATGTCAAGAGAGGCAAAATAAAAGAAAGCAGGGAATTGGACAAGTATTTCTTTTATCCCTTTAGATAATTAGAGTGCACAGGCAGAGTCTGTACCAACAAAAGTCATCAAAAAATTAACCCCACATTTAATTGGCAGCATAACATTGAACTGGTTGGCAGGCAAACCTGTAGTTCAGGAGAAGCTCACCACAAAGTCATGGCAAGAGATGTTTCTGCAGCTCTTCTGGTTGTGGATGAGTTCTTCGTCTTTCCACAGTTAGATTAAGTAGAATTGCTGAGGAAAACACACACCACAATAATTGGGATAGCCTTTCATATACCATTGGCCTCTGTCTTTTCTTCTTTTGGTATACAAGTAATTTTGAATAGAGATGGGCACAAAATGAAAAATGGCATGCTATTTCATCATGTCATAAGGTTATGAAATGTTTCATAACCAAGCAAAATGACAGACAGTGTTTTGCTATGAAATGAAATGAAATGTTATTTCCCCCTATAGAATGAAATGATTCATTCTAGAGAAAACTGTACGGTAGCTTCCTTAAACTCTTCCCTGTAATCCCCCCAAATTTGGAAAGGTTTGGGGGGGGTTAGGGAGCTGAGTTATGAAGCTCCAAATAATGTGCCCCTAGGAAAAAATCTTTCTATTGGAATCAGAAGCTGATTGGGCAAGCTATAGTGCTGACAACAGCTTCACATTGATTCCAATTAGAAAGATTTTTTTCCAAGGGGCACCCCCTTTGGAGCTTCATAACTCAGGTCCCTGAACCCCAAAACTTTCCAGATTTCAGGGGCTTACAGGGAAGAGCCTGGGGAAGCTAAGCCTGTGATTCCCATGCCTGGGATCAGAAATTTTTGACTATATATTTTTAAAAATATGCAATCTAAAATTACCCATCCCAGGCATAGGAGTGGCAGGCTTAGCTTGCTCAAGCACTTCTAGATAACCCCCTGAAATTTGGAAAGGTGTGGGGTTCATGAAGCTGAGTTATGAAACTCCAAAGGGGGTGCCCCTAGGAAAAAATATTTATATTGGAATTGGAAGCTGATCAGGCGAGTGATAGTGCCACAACCACTTCCCAGTGATTCCAATTAGAATGCTTTTTCCTAGGGACACCCCCTTGGGAGCTCCCTGAACCCCAAACCTTTCCAAATTTCAAGGTGTTAACTAGAATCATTTGAGGAATCACACTGCTATTTTGTTCCTTTAGGAACCAGGGGAGCATAGTGCTTCAATTCATTTCATTTCATTTCATAACAAAACTACTTTAACATTTGTTGCAAACAACGCAAAGTGTTCTGCTTATATACTGCCCCTTACCACTTCAAGTAGTCTCTGGACAGTTTACGGTTTTAATTACAATATGGACGCTACACACACACACACCCAGCAAGCTAGGTACTCATTTTACTGACCTCAGAAGGATGGAAGTCTGAGTCAACCATGAGCCTGCTACCTGGGACTGAAGCCCAGGACGTGAGCACAGTTTTACCAGCAGTATAGGCATTTAACCACTGTGCCATGGGGCTCAAGACACTATTTTTTGTGTTTCATGCCCATCTCTAATTTTGAATAAAATTTCTTACTCAAAGGTAGGAAAGAATTATTAGAGTTCATTCCTTTTCATAACAGGGAGATGCACAGATTTTGAAAATTGACAACCCTTATTGAGTTTTATTCAGTTAAACAAACCTTTGTTTAAGCTATTTATTATTTACAGAATCAAACATGAAGCCTGTAGCAGAAGCAGCATCTTTATTAAATCTCATGGTTGGGATGCCAGTTCGGAGCTCTCCAAACATTTTCAGATGGCTCCTGCTGATCACTTAGAAAGGTTTGGGGGGGGGGCACTGGTGCTCATTGGGCCAGTTTTAAAGGGGTCCAGCCAATGACAGGTCGGCAGGACTCCTCTGAAAATGGCCCAGTTTCAAATGCGGGAGGTCCGCATTGGCAACCTTCCCCCCCCCCGGCCCAGCGCTGATCAGCTGGTATGCAGGCTTGGGAAAGGGAAAAAATACACACAGTGCACAAGCACCACACCTGCAACCCCCAAAAAAAACAGTAAAAAAGATAAGACACAACACACACAGCAACACAGAGAAACAAAACGAACCAAAATGAAAAATGAAATGTTTTTTTTAATAAAAATTGTTTGAAATGAAATGAAACAAAATGAAAGGGGAAACAAAACAAAACACAATTTTTGCATTTTGCGCCCATCTCTAGCTGCTATAGTTTAAATGACTGAATAAATAACCCAGTGCAGTGCAGTGCAGTGCAGTGCAGTGTAGTGTAGTGTAGTGTAGTGTAGTGTAGTGTAGTGTAGTGTAGTGTAGTGTACTGCAGAGACTGGTAGACTAGTTTGCACCCTCACTCGACAGTGGAAATTCACTGGGGCTGGAGAACTGGTAAAACCTGTCTTTAAATATCTCACTTATCTTGAAAGCCCTATCATTTCTTACTTGATAGCATATAATAAAAACAAATAATGTTAGTTACTTAAATGCTTTTAAGTTTAAAACAGGCTTTTTTTTACTTTTTAAGTCTTTTATCATTCATTTTAACAGCCTTATAATTTATTTTTTAAAATATATAACTTATTGTTTGTTTAATTATTTCTTTAATACACTGAGCTGCCTTGAATCCCCTTATTAGGAGAAAGGCAGCCTGTAAATCAGATAAATAAAATAAAAAAGTTTCTCAGCAATAGGTTGACAAGAAGATGCATGCCAATCAATGCATGGAGAAAATATCAAGAATAAATGAGGTGCATTAAATTTCATACTGAGGATATTTTTGTTGAACATTAAAGCAAAGGAGGAGGAGGAGGAGGAGGAGGAGGAGGAGGAGGAGGAGGAGGAGGAGGAGGAGGAGGAGGAGGAGGAGGAGGAGGAGAAGTGTACTGCTTGTAGACTGCTCCACAGGAGTTAAATCACATTCTGGGTTGTTTACCATTGAATTATGCAGGCTATACATTCCCGCCCCAAACCCCAAGCAGGCATAATACAGTAATCCCCCACTGATTGGGGGGGTTAGGGACCCACCCCACCCGCAATGCATGAAAATCCGTGATATACGGAAACAGTCAGGAATGTGAATGTCACTGAGCCTCTGGGGAACAGCAACCATGCTGCAGTCTCCTTTGCCATGCATGTTGGAGGAAGAGTGTCAAGCAAATCAGACATAAAAACCCTTATTTCCGAAGGGCAAAATTCCCTTAGATGAGGAAACTAGTTAGAAAGAAATTGAAGGGGAAGGTTAGAAGAATGCAATCTCTTCAGAGTGCATGGAGCCTGTTTAAAACAACAGTAATAGAGGCCCAGCACAAGTGCATACCACAAAGAAAGAAGAGCTCCTCTAAGTCCAAAAGGGCACCAGCATGTTTAACGAGTGGAGTTAGAGAGGCTCTAAAGTGCAAGGAGAG
Organism: Phrynocephalus forsythii; assembly: GCA_029282475.1. NCBI lineage: Eukaryota > Metazoa > Chordata > Lepidosauria > Squamata > Agamidae > Phrynocephalus > Phrynocephalus forsythii. The sequence goes on from JAPFRF010000005.1 coordinate 99,667,217, forward strand.
ATCTTTCTATAAATGGAAATCCTCCCCAAATGAGGAAAATAAAAAGTAACACAAACTCTGGCAAAAGAAATGTAAGAAGATGATAAGAGAGGAAAAGAAAGATTTTGAGGAACGCATGGCTAGCAATATAAAGGGTAATAATAAAAGCTTCTTTAAATATGTTAGAAGTAGAAAACCTGCCAGAGAACCAGTTGGCCCTCTGGATGGTGAGGGAGGAAAAGGGGAGGTTAAGGAGGACTTAGAAATTGCAGAGAAATTAAATCAGTTCTTTGCATCTGTCTTCACGACAGAGGACCGTGAGCAGATTCTGCTGCATGAAGACCCCCCTTGACCAAAGAATTAAATCAAATACAGGTTAAAAAGAGGATGTTTTAGGACTAATTGATAAATTGAAGATTAACAAGTCACCAGGCCCAGATGGCATCCACCCAAGGGTTATTAGGGAACTGAGAAATGAAATTGCAGTCCTCTTAACGGTAATATGCAACTTCTCTCTTAAAACGGCCACAGTGCCGGAGGACTGGAGGATAGCAGATGTCACACCAATTTTTTAAAAAGGAAGGAGGGGGGACCCGGGAAACTACAGGCCAGTTAGCCTTACATCTGTCCCAGGGAAGATGGTGGAAAGCCTCATCCAAGAGAAAATCTTAAAACACATAGAAGAACAAACCTTTCTGAGAGAAAATCAGCATGGCTTCTGTAAGGGTACGTCTTGTCTGACAAATCTTTTAGAATTTTTTGAAAAGGTCAACAGGCATGTGGATTTGGGTGAACCGGTGGATATAGTCTATCTGGATTCTCAAAAGGCTTTTGACACAGTCCCTCACCAAAGGCTGCTGAGAAAATTGCACAGTCAGGGGATAAGAGGGCAGGTTCTCTTATGGATTGAGAACTGGTTGAGATCCAGGAAACAAAGAGTAGGTGTCAATGGGAAATTTTCACAATTGAGAGAAGTGCAAAGCGGTGTGCCCCAGGGATCTGTCCTGGGACCGGTCCTTTTCAATCTGTTCATAAATGACCTGGAGACAGGGATAAACAGTGAGGTGGCCAAGTTTGCAGATGACACAAAACTTTTCCATGTGGTAAAAACCAGAGAAGATTGTGAAGAACTTCAGAAGGATCTCTCCAAACTGGGGGAATGGGATGCGAAATGGTAAATGTGATTTAATGCAGCCAAATGTAAAGTAATGCATATTGGGGCAAAAAATCAAAACTTTATCAACTCATGGGCTCTGAGTTATCTGTGACGGATCACGAAAGAGATCTTGGTGTGTTGGTAGACAGGTCCATGAAGGTATCTACCCAATGTATGGCAGCGGTGAAGAAGGCCAATTTCACGCTAGGGATTATCAAAAAGGGGATTGAAAATAAAACAGCCAACATTATAATGCCATTATACAAAACAATAGTAAGTCCGCACCTGGAGTATTGTGTACAATTCTGGTCACCGCATCTCAAGAAAGACATAGTGGAACTGGAAAAGGTGCAGAAGAGAGCGACTAAAATGATTACTGGGCTGGGGCACCTCCCTTATAAGGAAAGGCTAAAACATTTGGGGCTCTTTAGTCTGGAAAAAAGGCGCCTGAGGGGGTATATGATTGAGGCGTACAAAATAATGCAGGGCATGAGTAAAGTGGATAGAGGGAAGCTCTTCTCCATCTCACAAAATGCCAGAACTAGGGGATATACACTCAAAATGAGGGCTGGGAGAGTAAAAACAGACAAAAGAAAATATTTTTTCACCCAGCGTGTTGTTAGTCTGTGGAACTCCCTGCCACAGGATGTGGTGATGGCATCTGGCCTGGATGCCTTCAAAAGGGGATTGGACATATTCCTGGAGGAGAAGTCCATCACAGGTTACAAACCATGAGGGAGATGTGTAATCGCCAGGCTTAAAACCGGGGTACTTCAAGGGCCAGATGCAGGGGAGTGGTATCAGGAGACAGATAGCTAGTCTCATGCGCTCCCAGACGCATCTGATGGGGCCACTGTGAGATACAGGAAGCTGGACTAGATGGGTCATTGGCCTGATCCAGCATGGCTCTTCTTATGTTCTTATGTTAAGTGGGTGGGGTGGGGCATGGGGGCGGGGGGTGATTGTGTGCCTGTCCACGAAGTCTCCTGGCGGGGCGCGCAGGTGGTGTTGTGGGATCTTACCTCCACTGCCACCCGCCCGCACCACCCTAGGCTTCTCGGAGGAGAGTGGGGGGTGGCATGGAGTGGCCCGATCCCCCTGCCCTCCCGCGACCCAGAGGCTTCTCAGAGGAGTGCAGGGGTGGCGTGGAGTGACCCGATTGCCCCCCGCTGCCCCCCATGTGGCCCCAAGGCTTCTCGGCGGAGTGCAGGGGTGGTGCGTACTGACCCAATCACCCCCACTGCCCCCCCCACATGGCCCTGAGGTGCAGGTACTGCGATCCTGCGATGTAGTGGGACTGCAGTACCTGAACCACAAAATGACGGATGGGATGACTGTACATAATTTACTGACTTTGGCTGATACTTCATGTCCCTGTCGCTGCAGTTTGCAGCCCCGCTGGAGACCGGGTCGAAGGAACGTAACCTCACGTCCTTGTGGGGTCAATCCGAGTTAAAAGGAACGTAACCTCACGTCCTTGTGGGGTCAATCCGAGTTCACCCCGACCACGTCCCCTGAACTGCGCTCCAAGCGGGGTGAGAGATTCCTGTCCTGGAGCTCCGGAATCTTTTCAATCCACTTCTCGATCCGTGTTGAAAACCGATTTCAACACGGAGGCAAGTTCACCTCGGCTTGAGGAAGGACGTGAAGTAACCACCTTTGAAAGGATGGAAATCTGAGTCAATCTTTGGCCAGTTGCCTGATTCTGCTGGATTGAATGCAGGTTGTGAACAGTTTTTGACTGCAGTACTACTATTGAAGTATAACTGTTGTAGCACAAGGCTCTTTCCCATTCCCACCACATACCCACAGCCACACACCCACACACCCACACACCCACCCACCCACACACAGAGAGAGATTGTATCAAAATTTATATTTAAATATATTTGAATAATTCCTTACAAAATATCCATTTGAAAACATATTATCTGCCAAAGTATTATTTTTCAACTTATTTTCCCACTTATTTTAACCTGAAATGTTTACTCTATATGTATTTCTGAGAACTCCATCACAACATTCAGAGATGTCTGTAATCTGAAACTAATCATTTCCACCTGCCTATTAGTCCTGAAGGTTTGGATCAAGTCAGAGCCAAATAGAATTCCAATACTATATCTAGGCAAAAATCAAAGCTAAACAAAATAAAAGACAAAAACATGTGGCACCTTAAAGACTAACTCTTATATTTTAATGTACTGTAAACTTTCATGGACATGTCCATACAGTATTTAGTTGATAATAATAGTGGAAGCAGTGATAAAAACAAAGTTCTAACTCGAAAACCAGACACCAGCTTATCAGAACTATTGTATGGTCACTACAGATGAAAGAGTAAACCAAGAATAGATGTTAATAATATCTGTCTGGAGCCTTTTAATGAACAGAAAATTAAGAACAAGAACCCAGAACTTACCAATTCTTCCTTTGTCTGAAATGATCATAATTTTGCAGAAGACAAATTTAGGGTAACTGCTAAAAATTCAGGGGAAAAAATCTCATCTATTATATATGGATGACTTAAAGTTGTATCGAAAATCAGAAATTGAAATACACTCACTGACCAACACAGCCCAAATTTTCAGTACTGATGTTAGTATTGAGTTTGGTATAAACAAATGTGCCACAGTGGCACTGAGAAAAGGAAAAATCACTGAGAGTGAAGGAATTGAAATGCCAAATGGACAAGCCATTAAGTATCATGAGTTTGAAGCCTATAAATATCTGGGCATGCTGCAATTAGATAATATCAAGCATGGGCAAGTGAAAAAATGTGGTCAGTAAAGAATATATCCAAAGGGTTAGAAAAGTACTAAAAAGTAAGCTTAATGATGGTAACACCATCAAGGCCATTAATAGCTTGGCCATACTGGTCATTAGACATGGGCACGACCAGAAAAAATTACGTTTCGAGTTTTCATTTGTCAGAACAGGTCTGTTTCGGGTCGTTTCCGTTTGTCGCAAAAATTTTCAAAAATTTGTCATTTCCATTTGTTGTTTGTCGTTTCCACCGCGATTTAGCGCGATTTGACTTCCCAGAGCATGGGGCGTCCTGCAATCAGGGCCAGCGCTAGGTGTTTTTGTGCCCTAGGTGGCGGGCGTGGTGGGGGGGTGGGGGCGGGGGGAGGTGCGGGTGGGCGGCGGTGGCAGGGGGCCATGGGCGGGCAGCGGCCGTGGGTGGGTGAGTGGGTGGGCGGCAGCGCGGGCCGCAGGCAGGTGGTGGTGCGGGCGGACGGGCAAGTGGGCAGTTAGGATATCACTTAGGATAGAGGTTCTGTTCTTGGCTTGCACCCCAAATATGTGTGTGTGCAAGCAAATTGAAGTTGGGAAAATAGAAAATAAATGGTAGTATATAATATATATTTAAAATAAATCTACACCTTCCACTCCCAGTCGAACCTCCCCCTTTATCCAATATCAGAAAAAAATCCTCAAACTGCCAGAGAAGAAATAAAGAATAAACTGCTATTCCCTTCAGCAGACAAAGCTGCAGGGAATCAAAGAAATTATTTTCTAAATTCAATTCCCTCCCTGCCTGCCTAACTTAAATCCTAAAGCCTCCAGCCTCCCTCCTCAATCTCGATCGGATCACACCAGCACCAGCAGCCAGCCCTCCTCCCTCAACCGCATCCATACACCCGACTGCGATTTCTGGAAGGTGCCTCAGCTTTTAATGCCCTCTGAGACATCCAGAACTGTCAGTCAAAAACCTGGCGATGCCATTGGTGGAATGGTTCAAAAAAATTGCATGGTCCCATCCCATGCCCAGCCCAAATGGGCAGGTCTAAAAAAATAAAAAATAAAATAAAATAAAATAAAATCAATATGACATTTTATTGCTATAAAAAACCCACTGCTGCTACTATAAAAATTCAGGCATTTAAAATAAATAAATTTCACATGTTTCTGTGGTGATTTGGTGTGTTTTTTGACCACAATTTCAAAAGAAAAATTGCAGTCGCCATTTTGGACCCCCCCCACCGCATGGCATGCAGTGAGACAGACGACGAGGATGACCCCCCCCCCCCAGCCTGGTGCAAGCAGCCCAGGACAGGAGAAGAGGGGGGGAAGGCCGGGGACCACACAGAAACCACCCCTCTGGTAGGTGGCAAAGGCTCAGGCAGGCATATTTTCGCCTGCTTTTTTGGACGGGAGTCGGGATTTTTAAAAAAACTTTTAAAAGCTTTTTCTGTGCTTCGCATCGTGCGATCGCCGCAATGCCACAAACGGAAACGAAAAACCTGACCAAATTTTTCTTTTTTCGGTTCGAGTTCGAGTTCTGACGGCTTAATTATCGTTACCGTTTCCGTTACATAACAGATAACCGAAAATGTACACGACAATTTCGCCAAGTCGTGCCCATGTCTACCGGTCATCAAGTATACCGCTGGCATTATAAACAGGAATCAGATGGAGCTAGATAGTCTGGATAGGAAAACAAGAAGACTTATGACCATTCACTATGCATTACATCCACACAGTGATGCTGACAGGCTGTATTTACCTAGAAAATTATGTGGTAGAGGTCTTTCTACAAGTGAAGCAGACAGTTGAAGAAGACAAGCATGAGTTGACAGATTATGTAAAAAATAGTACAGAGCCAGCATTATTTTGAGAATACAGACAGGGTCTTGGAGCATAATACCCCGGATATTATGATTGTGGAGAAGAAAAAAGTGTGGATCATTGATATTGCTATACCAGGTGATAGTAGAGTCACAGAGAAGCAACTTGAAAAAAATGCCCGATATCAGGATCTGAAAATTGAACTTCAGAGACGCTGGCATAAACCAGTACAGGTGGTCTCAGTGGTGATTGGCACGCTGTGTGTGGTGCCGAAGGAGCCAAGCAAATATTTAGAAGAAATTGGAGTTGACAAAGTCACCATCAGTCAGCTGCAGAAAGCCGACTGCTCGCATAATTCACCAATACATCACGTAGTCATAAACGCTTGGGAAGCGTTCAACTAGTGATTTGTAATACAAAATACAGCGTAGTTATTTTGTCTGCTGTGTTAAAATAATAATAATAATAATAATAATAATAATAATAATAATAATAATAATAATAATAATAATAATAATAATAATAATAATATGCCAGTCCTGACACCCATGTAGCCTGCACATGACCTACGCCAAAGCTGATAAGATAGGATCAAATGAAAATCCAGCCTAAGGTCCAGCACTTGCATCCAGGTAGTATCAGACAGCTACCACACCTCAGCCCTGCAGCCACTCCAGGCACCCCATGGGTGCCCCCAGCCGCCAGCAGGCACACAGCAATAGGATCTTCAGTGACAAGATCTTCAGTCCTCCAGGGAGGCAGGACGGAAAGACCCATGCTCCCCCCAGCGCAGTCCTTTGGAGCACCACGTCCAAGTCACAACATGTGGTCATTCTGACAGAGTACAGGGCCACAATCCCAGAAAGAATGCTGCCACCACTCATGCCATCATCACCTCTCGTTCTCGCTCTCACTCCCACTTTCGCTCTCAATGCCACCATCGCCTCTCCACCATCACCCGAAGCCACTATGTGTTGGAAAGCTACTTCCTTGACTCCGCCTCCCACACTGCTGGGGCCTTTGCCAAGCCTCTGCACCATATCAGCAACATCATCACCTGCGTTGCCACATCTCACTGTCACACCAGTGACTGGACTATCTCCACCCCCACCCCCACAACCACCAAGCTTGAAGAGCCAGGTAGTGGCAGCTGGGCCCAACAAGCCAGCCAGCCTAAAACAGAGCCCCAAAACTGAACTGACAGTGGTTCAGATGCTCCACCATAGTTGAGAAGAGGGTTTATTTATTTATTTGTTTATTTATTTATTTAAGATTATTTTTATCCTGCGTTTCTCCTTGGAAAAAGGAAGCAGAGAATTTGGAGCCTGTAAGAGACAGATCCTCCCCATCTTCTTGCCCTGGACCTGGCAGGTGATGGCAGTGGTGCAGGTTCCTCTTTCTCAGCTTGAAGCTCCTGCCGCCCACCAGGTCCAAAGCAAGATGGGGAGAATCTATCCCAGGTGGGCTCCTCTTCTACCCCTTTCTATAATTTTAGATTGGAAAAGTGGGAATTGTCTTATACTTGGGAGTATCTTATAGCTGTGGAAAAATTCCATTATATATTATATAAAAATTCCAATTTATATAAACTAGAGATGGAAATGAAATGCCAAAATGGTGTTTCATTTTTGTTTTGTTTTTGTTTCATTTTGATACGAAATATTTTTTTAAAAAAATCATTTCCTATTTTGTTGTTTCATTTTTCATTTTTTTTTCATTTTCATTTTTTTCTTTTTTACAGCTGGCCAGCCCGGCAAGTGTGCACTAGGAATAGTCAAGAAACCAGAGTCAAACAGACTAAGGGCATATTCATTCCTAATGGCTTTAGCATCCCTCTCCTCCATATCCCTGTTTTTTTATCGGTATTCACTGTGAGAGGTCGTGACACTGCTAACTGATCAGAAATAAGAAAGTCAGATGACTCCAGCTGATTCATGATTAATTGTCAGGTTGTGAACCATATTTTAAAAAGGTGTAAGTAGCATGGAAATTTGTGGTGAATTTTAAATATCTTTTGATCCAAAGGCACTTTAGTCTTCTTGCACCAAAAGCTGAGAAACGTCTCCCTGACTTATGTCTTTCAATCAATACCATTAAAGAAAATCCTTCTCAGTATAGTTATAAAATGTCAGTTACATACATTTTCATTAGCTGAATGCTCTGATCTGAGAAGATTCATTGGTTGTTTGTTTCACAGGGAAAAAAAATCCTGTTGGCACCAGACCAGCAAAAGGGAATTAAGAAAGAAAGCCTATTTCAAGCATCGTTTTGCTCCTTTGCTCTAAGGGCTCTATCCCATGGTCTTTAACATCCAGATCTAATTTTCCGACTCCAAAAATTGTGCCCCCATGGTCAGCGGGGAGTTATTTAAAAAACAACAACCTGGTAACACCCACTTAACTGAGTTTCAGCGAGTTTTTCAAGAACCAAGGCAGAGACTGGGTATTTTTAAATCCGGTTTTAAATGCGCATTTTTACAAGATATGAACATTAGCAGGGGTGCAGAAAAATGTTTTCCCCTTTTTGTTGTCAGTTTACTGGTTATGCAGGTCAACAACATTCTATCTTGCTGTTTCTCCCAACTGCTGTCTCTCTGATATTTTGCTTGGGAGACTGCCAGCCAAGTCAGGGTGAGGAGGAGGAGGAGGAGGCTCACTTGGGAAGCAAGGATGAAAAGTTGCCTCTTCTGAGGCCAACCAGTGGCAGCAAGGGGTTCCCAGAAAGGCGTGGGTCAGCCCCTATGGTGGGCCTCCCTTTGCGAAGGCCCCCAGGTGAAATCCTCACCTGTCATGGACTACCTCACTGTGCCAGGGGAGGGGAGGGGTACGGCTGTGACAAAAGAAGTGGGAACTCCCTTCTCGGTGAAGGAGCAAAAGGGAATCCTGCAGCTGGAGAGCGAGCTAGTGAGTGACTGACAGGCAGCTTGGAGCTGCGAAAGCCAGGCATTGGTGGGATTTCCCCTCAAGGGCCATCAACAAGGAAGGCCCTTGTTGGTGGCTGCCTTAGGCGAGGCTGAGGACGGCTCGGTGGCAGGATAGGGCAGCGAAAGATAGGACAACTGGCACTGGCTCCTGCCAGTACTGGCATATCTTTATTCTTTATTCTCTCTCTCTCTCTCTCTCTCTCTCTCTCTCTCTCTCTCACACACACACACACACACACACACACACACACACACACACACACACACACACACACACACACACATTCTCACCCACCTGCCTGTCTTGTTTCTTGATGGCAGCAGCCTTGCTCCCCCTCCTCATGTTGACATCATGGCCCCAATCTTTATTTCATTGCCACCCTGCTGTGGTTTGAGCTCCCGTAGCACCAGAACTTCTAAGCCCCATGCCTCTGGAAGTCCCCCTCTGAGCTTCTAGATGTGGGTTAATGACATGGGGACATATAAAATGCAGTTACTTAAACCACATCCACAGGAACAAGGGAACTGCATTTTCAGTCACATGACAACTTCAGAAAGAAACATGACTTTTATTATTAACTGCCTCTTTTGCCCATGTGATAGGGCCCTAAAAGCGAATCCCTCTGTGTAGAGGGATGAGGAGCAGTATAACCCTACTAATATTCATACTAGTATGAATCAGCAGTGGTAGAATAACCATGAGTCAGCACTTTGCAGCATTTTCTGTTGAGTCAGCTTGATAATACCAGAGAAGCAGAAAAAGCAGTGCAAATTGGCTTTTGGGTCCAGAATGAGGTGAGCAATGAATCATCCTGATGTTCCTTTTGAAACAGTGAAGTCACAGACACCGGCCGATGTGCTGCCCTGCCTTTTTTCCATTACCCCTCTCATCAGCAACGGTGTCTCTAGGGGAAGCCATACTGCTGAAAGTGTTGGCCTGCAAATACAGATCTACTGTGAATACAACCATCCCTGGTGCATTCTCAGACTTGTGAAAAATCAGGGCTTCTAAACATTTCACTACCTGAATCAGAGCAGCAGATGCGCCTCGATTCATGTAAAGCACAGAGTAACCAAAACCACCAGTCAGAGGTCCTCAAACAGCCAGTTTCTTTTCTTGTCAGCAAAATATGATGGCCAGTATCCTATAAAGTGGTAAATTATTTCCCATAACTCTGTATGTAGAAGAAGAGTTGGGCATGAACTACCAAAACAGTGGTTCATTTTGGCTGATATAAATCCATGAACCATGAATTACACAGGGTTTATTTTTGTTATATTTGTTATATTTATGTCATATTGGTTTGTGTTTTGATTAATACTTCCTTTTCCTTCACTGTATTTTGTTGTTCAATTTTTTTTATTTTAGTTTCATAATCTTTAATAAAAAAATTAAAAAAAAAAGAACCATGAATCCACAACTTGTGAATTTTTACTGAATGAACCATGAATTAATTTGTCGGTTTTTTCAGGAATTGATTTATTTTTAGATTAGTTAAACAAACAAACAAACATCAGCTGCCTTCTTTTCCTATGTTGAGTATATTGGCTCCAGCCCTGGAGGGCAGTGCATCCCAGCAAAGCCCCAGATCAGAAGAAAGATAGGGAACAGTGTAATCCCATGTGGTGTAACCCCAGGTTTTCCCAACTTTTACCCCAATCGTTTCCCCTTGCACCAGTCCCACTGCCACAATCTTGCCCTGCCATTGCAGCCTCCTTGTTCAGGAGTAAACTGGGCAACCTAACACACCAGTAAATTGGAAATCGAAAAAGTTATGTCGTCCCTTTTCACAGGAGACTAAACATATCCAGTGTAAATGGAAGGATTGCTCCAATGAAAGATAGAACAGATTGCATAGAAGATGCGAACCTTTTAAGTGTGAACAAGATTGCTCCAAATTCCTCTGTCTGGGCAGGCCCAGAAGCAACATGAAAGAATCTTGCAGAAAACAAATTACAACAAATATCTAGGTGGAAATTATTGAGCACAGAAATATAGGGAACTCTGTTATCATGACTCAGATCTTTGGTTCATCTGACTCAGCCTAATTTAGTCTTCTCAAGAGAATCAAAGGTGGTGGAGAGAGATCGTATCACAGGGTCCTGGGATGTGGCATAAGAAAATCCATTTTAGGATTGTTCTGTGACTGATCCATAGAGCCAGCCCTATCTTAGCATTTTAGAGATTCATACATGGGATGGGCTTAGTGATGTGCATGGTCTCTTGCCATGTTTCCCTAGAGCAGCTGCTACAAAATGAGCAATATCAGCAGAGGCTTTCTCTAGTACAGCAACTCCTTCCATGGTGTGATTTGTCCGTTAGGTGAGAGGTGATGCCAGTGACTCACTTTCAGTTTCTTGGCTCCCCTTTTGACACTGCCAGGAATTAATATGGCACATGTCTTCATTCCTTCCACATGTAGGTATTATATTACAAAGACTTCATTCTGAAGCCAGTGCTTACAATCATGGAGGAAACTGAGTCAGCTTTGTTCTTTGGGTCTGTCAAGCTCTTCCAAGCCCAAATCTTAGCTAAACCTTTTAGCCAGATATTTTGCAGGTTTTAAAAATGCTACCGTCTCATGCTCTCAAACCAGACATAAGGCTTTGCTTACCTTACATAGCAAAGATGTGTGAAGACATGCATACAGCAAAAGTTTATTATTCATACCCAGACTATTTCAATGATCACTTTCCTGAAAATGATCACTGATATTTCTCCTATCCAAAACTTTCACAGTTTTCCTGAGATTTTGGTGCTAGAGAATACCGTAGGACCCCTGTATCCACTGATTCATTAACCGCTGGTTCAGTTATCCATGGTTGGTAGAGGAAAAAAATAATTCAGCAGCCACAAAGCAAACTATTGTCACAAACAGCAGCTGTAAAGCAAGCTAATGTCAAAAAACAGTAGCCATAAAGCAAGCTACTGTCACAAAATGCATCCATAAAGCAGGCTACTGTCAAAAAAACAGCAGTTTGGGTTTTTTTGGCATTCTCACTTATCCACATTTTTTGTTATCTATGGGAAGGCCTGGAACTGATTGATCCTCAATGAATACCAGGGTCCTACTCTATATGGTGGTATTTGCAACTAAAATACCAAAATAATGAAACAGCATTTCATTTTTAATTTCCTGCCCATCCCTATTGTCTACGCATCAGTCCATGTGCCATGCATGAACCCATCCTTGTTGTAAATGCACCAATCGCTGAAGTAGCCTGGCTGGAGCTTCCCCATCTCCCTGCACAGCTAACTGCTCAACAGCTAAGCATGGAGATGTGTCATCCTGCTTCCTCACCAGAGTGGTTGGTTGCATATGGAGGCAGGCAGGCACTGGATGGGTTACTTCTGAGATTGGTGTGTTTATTATGAGGGCAGGCACGTACATTTCACACAGACCAGTGAGGAGACCAGCCAGTTCCAGGGAGAGGGAAGGGAGCTCCCTAGCACCTGTGGTGCTGCACTTTGTATTTATGTTTCTTGAGGTACAAATTGAAAGTGTCCATCCCGCCACCTTCACAGGTGTACCTCAAGAAAACACATGAAAAGGCCTTCTCTGTTGCTGCTCCCAGACTTTGGAACTTGCTCCCGCTGGAGGCCAGGACTGTCCCATCTCTGCTGTGTTTCTGGAAGCAGGCAAAGGCCTTCCTCTTCAGTCAAGATTTCCCTAAATGAGGGGCTTTCTACTATGAAACTTTATATGGATTACCATACATAATTGAATTGACTGATTTCATAAGAACACCAGTGTTTTCCATGGTACTTTCCACCCCTCATAATGGATTTTTCTTTTCTTTTTGCATGCTCTTTGTAGCTCTACTGTTACCTTTTAATGTTCTAAGATGCCTCTTTTAATTCCCTGTTCTTAACATGAATATGTCTTAAATGTTCCAGGCTGTATATTGCCCCTCATTATTGTAAGTACCTTGGGTCCTTTTCCAAGGAGAAAGGTGAGGTAAAAATATTCAAAATAAATAAATAACTAGCACCTAATGCCCCCAATTTTCATGGAACCTTTCCTTCAGAAGACTTCACTAGAAAGGACCAACAAAAATATTTCAACAAACATAAGGTCTTTTTCACAGCTCTGACAGAAAACTCATTTAAAATTCACACCGTTTCATATTTCTCCCTGGCATAATTTTATAAATTTAATGTGATTATTCTATAACCAAGAACAAATGCCCTGACGCCATGCTTGGTTGTGACAGACATCTTGCCACAGAATTTATGAGATGTTTGTTTAATCCATGTGTTCATTTTACGTATAAGAAAATTTCCACAAATTAAAGCCAGGCATGTTTGGGAGATGAGGGAGAATCACTTTGTTTTCACATGCATGCATGGAAATGAAGGAAGGAAGGAAGGAAGGAAGGAAGGAAGGAAGGAAGGAAGGAAGGAAGGAAGGAAGGAAGGAAGGAAGGAAGATTTTAAAAAAACCATGTTTCTTTGTACTTACCAACTTTTCCTTGTGTTTTCTCTAAAGTACTTTCTAGCAATTTCAAGTAACAATACATGTTGGAGTGTGGCTGAAAACCAACATGAGTCTCAAATAACATGACTGTAAGTTTAAAAAAAACACCCTAAAGCTTTTCCCATGTGGGAAATAATCCAGTTTCCTTCAAATGTGTTACTTTCACATGCATTTTATTTATAATGTAGCTGACATTCACAAAGTTGTCTCAAACAGGATCCCAAAGGGTCATTGTGAGGGAAATTTCTCTCTCAGTCCCTGTGATATGTGCCTAAGTGGTTTAATGCTAAAATTCATGCTGAAAAGTCATTTCAGCCTATAGACATGAGCTAACAATAGTTAGTCATCATAAGGTGGGCAGTAGTATTTTTATTTCATGTATGACCCAGAAATGGTAAATGGGAAAGAAGAAGCATAGTCATATGAATGCCTGCTCAAAAGCAAAGTTCATGAAATTTGAAGAGCCTAAGACCTCACACCTTGTTTGAGTGCCTTTCCCTCAAGAAAACCAGCTCATATTCTGGGATGTTATGGGTGGCCACTAGAGATGGGCACGAAACGAACAATTTTTTGTTTCCGTTTTCATTTTTTGTTTCGTTACACAACGAAATGACAAATGAATTTTGTCTCCAAAATGAAACGAAATGAACAGAAACACTGGAAATTTTGTCGTGTGTTTCGTTTTTGTTATGGCAATGCAGTGAATTGCTTTAAAAATCACAAAAATAACAAAAAATGAAATAAATGGTAACGAAACAGTAACGAAATAAATGAAAACGAAAATGATTTTTTTGCAAAAATTCATGAAAAACGGAAACGAACCAAAACGGACCCCCTAAATGACAAACGACAAACAAAATGCCATTTTTTTATTCGTGCCCGTCTCTAGTAGCCACCCTAGGGAGGCGTGGTACTCAACAACCTGGAAACAGTCCTTCTCTTTGATGACTGCCTTGTTGTAACTTCTGACAGAGGTGTGACAGGCTCCATGCCTCTGCAGCTTTAGAAAACAAGTGAAGATTTGGCTCTTTACCAAGGCCTTCCACAGCCTTTCCCCGAATCAATTTTGTTCTTTATTACTAATACCCCATTAATTTTTGAATGCTTGTCTCTTTTGTCACCATATTTTGTATCTTTAAAGTTAGCTGTTTTAAAAAATAATTGGTAGGTTGTTAGTTTTCCTTTGATGCTTTGATTTTGTCATTTCAGTTTTATTTCATGTCTATGTCATGTTATTGTAAGCTACCCAGAGTAGTGGTCTGGACATGAGATAGCCAGGGAAATACATACATACATACATACATACATACATACATACATACATACATACATACATACATACATACATACATACATACATACATACATACACAAAAACTATGAACATAAAATAATCAGTAATGAGCCACAGGTAAAACACACAAGCAAGAGCTAATAAAACTAATTGTAGCCATTCTCTAAAACCTCATGTCTTCTTACTAAACACCTGATTGTTTAAGGGAAAGCAAACTTCTTTGGAAATTATCACAGTTGTGGGCTTCCAAGACATTCGATATTTAGTACATAAAGATTACCCAAGCATAGCATTGAAAGCATTAAAATGAAAACTCTAGCTAGAGAAATAAGTATTCCAAGACTGAACAGCTCCTCCAGAATATAATTTAAACAGAGCCATACCCATGAACAAAATGTCTATCCAGGTTCTGTGAGCTCTCTTGTTCATCCAGTGGAACACCCTCAGGTAAGTGATCATTCTCCATACGGAACAAAATGATTCATTTTAACAAAAAACCCTGACCATTTTATTTCATCTGTAACAAAATGCTGCTTTATCATTTTGTTTCATTTCATTTCACTTCATTACATAACAAAATGACAAAACAGCATTTCGTTTTTCGTTTCGTGCCCCTCACTAATGGATATTAATCTAAAACTAAAATCCATCTGGTGAGTGAATGCAGGCCAATTCCTTGCACCACTTTACTTTAGAGTCATTTTATTATGTATTTCTTTTATTTAACAGTGTTATACTCCACTTTTCTCATCCAAAAAAAGAATAATTCAGAGCAGCCTGAAGAATGTAATAAATTATAAAAACAATAGGCATTAAAAAGATTTAGAAGAAGTAAAAGCCAAAGGCAGAAGCAAAAAATGAGAATTTAGACAGCCAAAATAAAAGACAATAACGAAAATTATGCAACACAGTCAAGTGGCCAGTTAAAAAGAGAAACATGGTTATCACCACTAGGACACTGATGAGGAAGGAAGATTGTTTTAAAATGAACAAAAGTTTGGTTAGTTACTTTGTGAGACACCCAGACTTTCCTGAAATAGACTGAAATACCTGTATCTCATTCATTATTACTTTAGTTTAGGGACTCTGGGAGTTGTAGTACAAAGAAGTAAGTTTTCTGAGTTCTGCCTAGATTACCTTCCTCATATAAGACACAGAGAAATTTTCCTCATACATTGTTACCAAACATCCCTAGAAAGGCAAGAGCATATGAAAGTTGGGTGTCAACAGCTTATCATAAAGAACGTGTATGTTTTAATGGAAGGACATGGTCATTTCAAGTGCCTTGGTTCCAGTCCACTTAGGACATTCATGTAGTTAACATTGCAGCCTAACTACCCCTGGAAATCAACTGGCAGTCAGTGTAGCTAATGTAATAAGATTACACAACCCCAACAATCTGCCACAGCTGAAATTCTGACTCCATTCCATGTTAGGTGAAATTTTTCAACAGTTTTCAGGGGCAGGCCCACACAAACAATTGCATTAGTCCACGTGAAATATAACTGATACTTGTTGGACCACTACAAGAACTAATCATATGAGGAACTGATAAAGCTGATACCCAGAATAGAAGTAAAACATTACATTTATAATTTGTAACTAGTGGTAACAAATACCTCCGGAAGATTTTGTAACTGTAACTTTTTAGGACTCATTTGCTAAGATGGTGTAAAATGCAATATGTTAAGATTTTCAGAAATAATAATAACTAAAAACAGCAATTCAGAGATGTCTTTGGGGACATTAGACATTAGAGAAGGGAGGAGAGTAATAATATAGTATTGTAGCATGTTCTGGAAATAAGTTGTCTTGGGTTATGGTTTATGTTTGGGACAGCCTACTGCCTGTATTACTGTATATTAAATTTACTGTATACCACCAGTATATAAA
Source organism: Phrynocephalus forsythii (assembly GCA_029282475.1). Taxonomy (NCBI): domain Eukaryota; kingdom Metazoa; phylum Chordata; class Lepidosauria; order Squamata; family Agamidae; genus Phrynocephalus; species Phrynocephalus forsythii. The sequence goes on from JAPFRF010000005.1 coordinate 99,683,509, forward strand.
TTGAATAAACTAACTAATCCAGTTACTTTTGAGAAATAGGCAAGTAAGACATTGCATCAAAACTTGTAACTAGTGATAGCAAACTACTATCCATCTTTGAACTTAATTTTTTACAAAGTAACTTTCTAAGGTAGTTGTAAAATCCATTAAGTTACTGGCAAACCACTTCACTCTGTTACTCCAATCTTGTGACTTTGTCTTCTAGGAACTGGAAGAGCATATATTCTGTGGAACAGGAGGATGGCTTCAATTGACTGGTGTGGGTGTGGTGGGGGAACAAAAGATGATTTTGCACTTCACTCAGTCTCTTAAGAGATCAGTTTCTGATGCCTCCCAAAGACAAATCACTGTTGGAACAATCACAGAGGACAGTGTAAAAATTGTGCCTGCTTCACTGAATTTCTTTCCCATTTGCTTCCAGCAAGGATTTGAAAGCTGGACGCCTTGTCGTGATGGGGGAGCCCCTGGCAAGTGTGACTCAGGAAAAGAATTTAAGCTTGATGACCTCAGTGCAGTCCTTAGTGGAATATTTGTCCACACCAAAAAACCACCGGACATGATATGGAAAGGCAATTGACATTAAACCAAATGATATAATCCTACCTAATGAGATTATAATGAATCCCAAGTGAGCTGAATACCATTGAGCGTTTCAAAGTGTTACTGAAGTAGTTTTTATAGAGTAGAGAGTGCTTGTTTGCCAACTGGTGGCCAGACACTTAGAACACACTTAATCAGTCAGCTGGTTTTAGTGTTTAAACCTGTAGCGCTCTCTTTCTTTTTTAAAAATATAAAACATCTTTCTTTAATTAGTACCTTTCCTTTTTCTCTTTCAAGAACATGTGTGAGTAACAAATTTTCTCTCTAGCTCGCTTTACAAAAAAGTCTGCTCTTTTATTTTTACATTGTGAAACTCACTGTTTTCTGGATGGAAAAGCCTCCCCAGGGAGATCATGTATTCTGCAAATGTACGCTTTATGAACTTCCTGGTCACTCAATGTAGTTATTTTTCTGACCTCATGCTTCTTCATGTACAAGGTGTTTGTTAATCTTCCCCTGCTCATTCACCTACTCATGTGGTATTCTTTTATTTATTTATTTTTTAAAAAACAAAAAAACAAATCTTGCATAAGGTAGTCTCTTGGCAGCATTATGCAAAAAAAAAAATGATCTCACTGGCAGAGAACTGTTACTAACCTTCAACATGTTTGAATGTTTTCCAAGTGCTACTTTCAGCACTTCCTTTGTTCTGGAGAAATAATAAAAGCAGACCTTTCCTGAAGTCTAGGACTTGCCTCTTACAGTAAAACTAGCTTCAGGTCTTTGTCTAAGAGTTGACCCAGCATTTCAGTTCCCATCTTGATTTTGTTGTGAAGATCCTGGTTTTTGCGATGATCTGTCCTACAACTTCAGCTTTCCCTTCTGAATTTTCCCCCCTGAATTATTTATTTATTTATTTGAAACAGTGTTTGGATGTTTGGAACTGAAAAGGGGGCATGGTTCAAGGGGTTGTTTCAACTTTGTAAACAGGAAAAAGGAAACCTTGGGTAGCTCAAAACCTGGGATCAGATGTTCATGTTGGACCTCTCAGAACCCACCAATGGGCTGTACTAGAGATGGGCATGAAACAAACTTTTAGTTCGTTTCATTATTCATTATTCGTTTTGTTAGGTAATGAAATGAATAACGAACCCCAGAGTGATTTTAGAACAAAATGAACTGAACTCAAAAATATTGGTTTGGTTCAGTTCATTTTGTTCCAGAGAGAGCCTCCGCATGTGGAGGCAGGACCACAGCTAGCTCTAAAGGGATCTTCCCCACAGGCGATGACAGCCCAGCTGTCATCACCCATGGGGGAGGGCTCTCTAGAGAGAACCCTGTTCTCACCTCCACACATGGAGGCAGGACCAGGGCTCTCTTTAAAGGGATCTTCCCCATGGGCGAATGATAGCCTGGCTGTCATCTGCCCGCAGGGGGAGGACGGTCTAGAGAAAACCCCATTCTCGCCTCTGCACACGGAGGCAGGACTAGACTCTCTCTAAAGGGATCTCGCCACGGGCAGATTTTTTTTTTAAAAAAATTGTACGAACCCGAACCGAACCGAACTGAACCAAGAGTGGGCCTGAACCAGATGAACCCGAACCATGGGTTTTCTGGTTCATGCCCATCTCTATGCTGTACAGAAAATGCAGTGGTATGTGCTCAAGGAACTTTCAAGAGGACATTTTTGCAGCATTGTCTTGGTGATGATATGCCACTGATGTTTTTCAGCAGGGGAGGCAGTGAGAAGACAACAAGTAACAGCTTGTGGGGGGAGGCTTCATTAGGACAATATTAGCATACTGCCCATCTCTATATAAGATGGCCATTATCAATAAGATGACCCAAATATATAGACACACCCAATTGTTACCATTAGACATGGGCACGACTTGGCGAAATTCTCGTTTCCGTTTCCATTACTCGTTTCCGTTACGCAACAGAAACGGTAATGACAATTACTCCCCCAGAACTCGAACTGGAACCGACAAAAGAAAAAGCGGCACAGAAAAAAAGTTTTAGAAATAAAAAAAACCCCGAATCCCGGCCAAAATAGCAGGCGAAAATATGCCTGCCTGAGGGCACCTACCAGAGGGGTGGTTTCTGGGGAGGTCCCCACTCCAGCCTTCCCCCCTCCTGTCCTGGGCTGCTGGTACCAGGCTGGGAGGGGGCATCCTCGGCGTCTCCATTTGCCATGCGGTGCGGGGGGATCCAAAATGGCAACCGCAATATTTTTTTTGAAATTGTGGTCCAAAAACCCACCAAAGCACCACAGAAACATGCGAAAATTAGCTATTTTAAATGCTTGAATTTTTACAGTAGCAGCAGTGGGTTTTTCTTGCAACACAACATCTCCATTGATTTTATTTTATTTTATTTTATTTTTATTTTTTTACACCTGCACACACGCAATGATGGGCTGGTCATGGGATGGGACCATGCAAATTTTTGGAGCTATTCCACAAATCGCATTGCCAGGTTTTGCTGAGACTTCTGGATGTGCCAGAGAGGGCATAAAAATCCCACCAACTCTAATCCTAATCCCAACCCTAACCCTAACCCATATGCCAGTACACTGTGTTCTTAGTGGGCCAGAGGCACCCAGAGGTACAGCCCACTAACCCACCCTAACCTTAACTGTTATCCTAAGCCTAGCCCTTACCCCCTAACCCCATGCTCTGGGAAGTCAAGTCGCGCTAAATCGCAGCGGTAACGACAAACGACAAACGACACGACAAAACGACAAATTTTTGAAAATTTTCACAAAAAACGGAAACGACCCGAAACGGACCCGTCCCGAAAAACGACAACTCGAAAAAAAAATTCTGGCCGTGCCCATCTCTAGTTACCATAGTTCTTGGCACCAGAGTATAGACGATAAGATGGTTTCACAGAATGATCTATTATCACATAGATTGTATCAGTGTGACCCCTTAAGGTCTAGAAGACTTGGTAGCCTTTCTTTGAGGGAAGCTGTGGTCATTGAATGGTGGACACTTGCCCTAGTTCATGGGATTTTGTGGTTGGAAGATATACTGAGATCATCTCTGGAAGTTTTTGGAAAAATTGAAAATATGCTACATTAGCACACACCCCTTTTACAGCTTGAAAGTCATTCTGTTACTTTAGGAAGAAAAATATGACTATGGACAAATTGACTTGCAATAAAATTATCACTAGAATATTAAAATATAGTGTATTCAAACAATTATTACAAATATAATTTATTTTTAAAATAATATTTATTTGTAATTGTAAGCAAAGAATGGAGTAAAAATCTCCTGAACTGTTTCATAGTTTATGTGGAACAAAAACATGTAGAAAATAATGTTTAAAATCCAGAATTGACAAATAGAAACTTCATTCTCATAAAAAGAATTGAAGAGTGGGGAATGTATAGAAGGGAGTGGGACTACATTTCAGTAAATGGGCATGAAATTTAAACTGAATCATTTTTGTTGCTCTGTCTTTTCTTCCAGAGCTTTGAGGCTTAGTGAAGAGGACAGAACAGAACCAAACACACCCACCCATATGCAAAAACAAACCTTTTTCTTTTTCTTGTGACAATAGCAGCACCCCCTAAGGAAGAAATGCATCTTGTTCTTGCATTGGAGAGTTCAGTTTGTAACCTAGGACTTGCTTGTCTTTGGTGCACAGAAATCTGATATTGTGCATATTTTTTTAGAAATGATTTGGAAAATATTTGAACACCCTGTTTTAAAATATTTTATTCATCATATTAAAATAAAACATTTCATAATCATTTTTTTCTTTTTTCAATTTTTTTGGGGAAAAATCAAAAAGACAAGAAAAAACAACTCTTTTTAAAATGATTTTCCCATTTTTTTCTGGGCCTTCACATCTCTAGTAGTAGATCTGCTGTTTGGCTCAAGCATATATACTCTTGCCTCAACATATGGTATACTTTGTCATTTTTATACAGAAAAAATATTATAGAAAGGGAATAAGTTGTGTTCTCTAATCTAAAGGAATTCTAGGTCACGCTGCCCTTGGAAATGTAAAGCATATAATGATACTGCTTTTTTCTGCTGTGACATGTAAATTGCTTGAAACTGAGCAGTTCTTTATGAAAAGGCAGAAGCAATTAGTTCCTAAAGGCCAAGCGGTAAACCATTTAACCAATGATACTGGAACTGCTTGGGCCACTGATGCTCTATCTGGGAATTGCAGAGTTGGGATTTCCCCCAAAGAGGGAACATTCAAGACTGTCCAGAACAAAGTAAACAGTTTACATCTTGCAGCGTGATACAAAAAGCTGATGAGACAGAAATGCAGTTGAGATGTGCAGAAATAAAATGTTTCTCTTACTAAAAATTCTAGATGAAACTAGATTACTTCCTTATCCCTTTTCTCTACATCTCTCAAAGTGTTGAAGGAGGCCTTTTTGAGCCACTACCACCCTAGATCCCAGGATGACCCCAACCAACACCCCAAGGAGTTTCTTACAGAGCCTTAAAAGTAGATTAAAGAAGGTTTTTTAACTGACATAATATGGATTGTTGGTCCTGGTGGCAATTTTAGAGTTTTGTGTTTAAAATGTTTTTATTGTTTGAATTGTCCATTGCTTTTTTAATGTTTTAACTGTTTTAACTGTTCATTTTAATTGTAAGCCACCCAGAGACCTTTGGGTAGTGAGCAGCATAGAAGTTGTATAAATAAAATTAAATAAATAAATAAATAAATAAATAAATAAATAAATAAATAAATAAATAAATAAATATCAAGAACTATCAGACTATTTTAAAGTTGTGTCCAGGTGCTCATCTGTGCTATTTTCCCCTTTTCTTATGTGATGCTGCTCCTGCAACTGATCCAGATCTATTTCAATGTCCTTATTTAGTATGCACAATCCTATGCACACTTATTTCATATACACCCTAAAAGAACATTGGCTTCAATGGGAAGATTCACCAACCTAATTAACAAATAAATACAATGGGTCTTACTTTGGAATAGACATTTGAGTTCATGGGATGAAATCCAACAGAAAGTCCCCATTTCTCGGCCTACTCAAAATAATCAGTGGAGATTTGGTGAATCAACTCCATCCTAAACTGCATTGTTTCAATTGGCCTACTCTAGTTGTAAAGCGCTACTGGAATTGAGTCATTGTGTATTTAAACCTCTTTCATGTGATTTTGTAGACCATTCGGAACCTCTGCATATAACAAGAATCCACTTGTGAGGAACATTGTCAGGCTATTGGGAAGTGTAGAGAAGCTACACATGTGGCCAGCAGAATGGGAAATAAACTTTGGTTGCTCTCTTTTGCCTCTCCAGTGACAACTGTACTCTTTATAGCAGGGCTGTTCAAATTTGAACATGCCAAGGTCTATTTTTTCTGGCCCAAAGTGCCTGAGGACTACTACACTAAAACCTCTACTTATGAATTTTATCCAGTAGAGCAGTGGTTTCCCATAGGAATGCATTGAAAACCTATTAATCCATTCTGGAAGGAACAGACTTCAATGCGCCATGGTCCTTGAACTGCCCAGCTCGGCTGAGACAGTGGGCTGCAGACCAAGATCTTTGCTAGGGCAGTGGTGATCCTTGGGATGGTGGAGGGAGGGATGGAGAAGTTATCCTCTCACTTTTTTATTGATGGCCAGTGGTCTACTTTTGAACCCTTCGTGGTCTACCAGAAGCCCACGATCTACCTGTTGTACAGGCCTGCTGTACAGGAATCTATCCAATCTGTTCACCATAAAGTCATTCCATTTCCTTCCATATTTTGTAAGCCTGCTAGGTCTTAGGGCAAACAGAGGAGGCAAGAACTGTGATTTGAGATAATCGCTTGCTATCCTTGCAATTTGTTTTGGAGTTGTTGGGTTAGGCTTGGAATGTGCCCATCTATGAAGTCTACATGAGCACGGGCACAATCCCTTTCCCAACAACTGGTCAATATATAGTTCTGACAAAGTTGGTAGTTCTTGTTTCATTTTTTAAATTCAAGGTCTGCCCCTTTCTTTTCCCTATTTTTCAAATATGTACTTGATTATAGTCATGTTTGAAACTCAAAGCTATTTTGAAGACATATAATATAAAGGCTGTATATACTCTATCCTACGTAGAAATGGAGAAATCTTTTGCATCCACTATGCTTAATTTTAGTCTATACCATCTTTTCACCAATGTCAAGTTTGTCTTCAATGCATGGCTTCTGGAGAATGCATGGCTTTAAGAAATATGGAATCATGTTCTTGTCTTGCCTGCTGATGGTTCACTATATTATTAAGTGAAATGGAAAAATAAACAAAAGCTACCTCTGAAGGTTTTAAATTTAAAAGCTGAAATTCACTTGGAATGGTTGAAAGCAATCACACTCACATATTCCTTTTGATACTCTGGTCCTGGGTGTCCATTATAAACCCATCAATACAGTTCAAAGATCATTAGGAAGGTGGATAATATCTGGGGAATATCCAAATGATAACTATGCCGTCTTTCTGCTTGAGTTTCTTCCCTGCTTTCTTTGGTCATTGACCTTGATTCCATAAATGGACACAATTTGCATCAACCTCACTGGACTTAAAACAGACTAAATTATAATGTTAAAAGAACTCAGAAAATCAGTGTGTGCCCTGAGCCCAAATTCGATTAGCTGGCCATCCATTTATAATAATCCCGCACAGTATCAGATTATTGCTGCAAATTTAAAGAAGGAAGGGATGGAAAGAGAGGCAGAGGCAATATTAAGCAGGGAATAAATCTCAGTAAGCACACGTACAGCTAAAACGATAAGATCAAAATGTATCAGTCCAGTTATGGTGGGACTTGTTATACAACAGTGCCTAAGAACCACATGTTCTTTATCTGTGGTGGAAAGTTTCAAAGGGAACCCTGCCTAGTTACTCTGCAACTGTGTTATGTTGAACACTGAACAATGTTACATGCCACGTGTTGAAGATCAAATCTAAATTATGTCTATCCATTAAAAAGGGTAAATCATTAACATATTTTTGAAAAATAAATATAAATGGACAGAGATACATATGCACACACATCCGCATATACCACACTATTATTATGTGCAGTATGTTATATGTGAAGTTACCCAGTTGATTGCTTTCCCAGTTTTTTCTTTTAACTCTAAAGAAATCTTCTGGGTCATGTGCATAAGGTTAGATTTGAAGGAATGGTTTATGGAACAAACCCTCAACTCCCAGAGTGCAAACTTTACATGAGAGAAAGCATCTTTTCTTGACTGTTTTCTGTGTTGAATTGTCGCTCTAGGGCTGCCTGAAGCAACACTTGTATCCCTAGAGCTCTGTAGCCTGTTTAGTTTCTATTCACTGCCTGCCCTCTGGCACTGTTGCTAATGTCCCCCAGAAGGCTTTGCTCCTGTCATTCTCAGCATGTAGAGTTGTGCAGGCAAAGCTGAAGGATTGCAAAAGATGGCAGGCTGTTTTGGTTTTTGTTTTTGTTGTTTTTTGTTTCCCTTTTTTAACCTATAGGCTGAAGACTGGAGAAAACCTGTTGAAATATTTGTCACTGGTGCTGCAAGTAGGTGGATGAAATGCAGGTGATAACATTCTGGGAGAGGTGTAGTCTGAACTTGGCCATGCCTGTGATGAGCAGGTAATCAGCTCTAACAACATTACAACACTACTGGATTAGACCATAGGCCTATCTCCTTCTTATTCTCACCGTGGACAACGGGATGTTTGTCGTAAGCCATAGTTTGCAATGTGTCAGACCTTGGAATGTCATTTTTTAAGTCATTAATCTCCATTGCTCAATAGCTCAGTGTATTAGGTCTCCGGCAGTGGAGCCAAAAGTTGAGAATTTGATTCCCCACCGTGCCTCCTTGACAGGGGTTGAACTTGATCATCTATACTATAGTATAGATTCTATAGGATCCCTTCCAGATCTGCCATTCTAAGATGATGATGATGATGATGATGATGATGACGACGACGACAATGGTTTCAAGCCCCCATAATGCAATTAACTACAATTTTAGTAATCAGTTTAAAAGCTACAAGCTAAAGCACAATAGAATGGTGTGCATCATCAGGTGAACAGTACCTTGTTAGCAGCAATTGGTGAGTGGGGCAATTTAACCTAAGCACCCATAAATCACCAAAAGGATTCTGGTCATTTAAGAAAAAAAATCTGCTACTGTAATAAATATGTTCATAGATATAATACAAATATGCACTCTAGCAACTTCTATGTTCCTTTGTTTCAAGATTTAGTAATTAGTGTGATTATTTAGCTCAAATGATGACAAGGACTGAAAACAACTGCTAGTACTGACTAGGTTAGTCCCCCCTCCCCCGAGTCCATTGCTGAATGGTGAGTCAACACTTATGAGCAGAGATGGGCACGAATTGAAAAAATGACACTTTGGTTATTTGTTTTTTGTTGCAGGTCCATTTCGGTTCATTTTTGTTTTTCGTGAATTTTTTGAAAAAATTCATTTTGGTTTTTATTTTTAATTTTTTGTTTTTACCTGCTTTTTGCATGACTTAAAGCATTTCTGTGCGCACAGACGTCCCCCTACGCCCCAGACCAGAAGAAAAACACTAAAAAATGATGCTGGCAGAGACACAGTATAGACTAGGTACGCAGGGAGGCTGCAAAGGCAGCGGCGGGTGTTGCCCAGCGCATAAGGCAGCCGCAGAGTGACTGCACTGCACTGCGGGGCAGGGGAGGGTACTCACCAAGAGGTACGCACGCACACAGGGAGGCTGCAAGAGAAATCTCTTCTTTCTCTCCCCTAAGAGCCAGGTTGCAGCCAGCAGGAACACAGAGACACACACCTGCCTGGCTGGCCTAAAGTAACAAGTCGCAGAGACAGCAATCCCACCCTAACTCCCACCACAGACTGCAAGGCGGACAGGGGCTGTCAAAGATTTTTATGCCCTCTGTGGCTGCCACACCTACCCAGTCTGCAACCTGGGCATGCTATTGGTTGAAATTGTCCAAGAATTTACATAATCCCATCACATGGCTTGCATCCATCTTGTGGCTAGAATCCATCATGTGTCATCCTTAAAGGGAAAAGAAAAAATACATTGTGAAGGGAGAAAGACAAAAACAAATGTTTTAAGGACGGCAACCCCCTGGTTAGGTAATAATTTCAAATAATTATCACTCCATTTTTACAGATGTCCAGGGCGTTTTAATACCCAAGAAATCAATATTAGGCATCTGGGAGCCATTTTGGGTTGATGTCCCCTAACTCCCCTTAAAGGAAAAAAAATACAGCAATCTGAGAAAAGACATAAATGCACGTTTTAAGGACCCCAACCCCCTGGTAGGTATTATCAGACAGAATAAATAATTATCGCTGGGTTTTTACAGATATTCAGGACATTTTTTAACATTTAAAAACAGCTCATTTCATTGCATGTCACCATTAACGAAAATCAAATGTAACAAACCTACTTTTCGTGGTTCTGTTCGGTTCGTTCCAATTTCATCACAATTTTTGTTATTCATTTCGTTACATAACAAAATGAATAAAGAATAACAGAATGACTTTTTTTCATTTCTTGCCCATCTCTACTTATGAGAATCCTTTTATTTGGTAGATTTTCTCTAGTTGGTATTATGGACAAAATTTCCAAATCAATTGTTATAAGAGGACCATATTTAAAATATCAGACTGTCTGTACAATTGTAACAAGTGCTTTTTAATGATGAAGAAAAAATGTTTACATAGGTCTATTTAAATATGCATTCTCTTTCTTCCCAGTAGAAATGATGGGCTTCTCTATTTCTTTGCCCAAATCAAAACTTAGGAGGACCTGATCAAACCACTCTTTTTTGTCCAGTCCCACGTAACCAAACCTACCTAGCAGTGTCTGCCTTGCTTCAGTTAAAAATAAATAAATACATATTTTATTTTTTTCAAATAATTTTACTTCACCAATCTCCATAAATAGGATTCAAGGTTGCTTACTTAATTAAAATACATTATTAAAGCTAACAACGGTTGAGCATACAAATGCTAAATAGCTTCAAACAAATATAATACTAAAAGCCATAAGCAACACCAAAGCAGATTCAAAGCAGTAAGACACAACAATCCTTTAAAAGCCCTAATCAGGGAGACAGACACTAAGGGAAAGCATATCTGAAGAGAAAGGTCCTCACCTACTTGAAGAAGGCCAGTAAAGATGTCTCCAGCCTAGCCTCCTGTACAAGGGAGTTAGTCTGGGAGTAGCAACAGAGAAGACCCTCTCTTATGCACCCACCAAATAAGCCTGTTAAGGTGAAGGGACTGAGAGAAAAGCCTATTTGTCCTATTTTGTACAGTTTCTTTAACAGGAAAGGTCTCACTGTGTGAATAATAGAAAGGAACAGTTTTATTTTGGGGGAGAAGCCAGCTGCAGTAGGTGCCAGGTCTTCTGGTGCCAGCGAAATCTCAAGGTATGACTGCATTCTTTCTGGCCTCCATGTAGGGAGATAAATGTCAGGGTGAGCTACACTGAAAATGGAGACTATCTAATTTCTTTGTATGCCATGAACGTAATACCTGCATGGGCCCTCCAGTAATCACCTCCAGTTGGTGCCAAGTCTCACAAGCTGAAGGTGAGGTCAAGGAGCATGTTCCACTTGTGCAGTGGCAGTGCATCCAAAAGGCATGCACTGCCAAAGAGAGAAACTGGGGAAAGATACAGTGAGATGTCCAGTTATGTCACTTAGAACAAGGCAGGGATTGATATGACTTCTGTACACTTCCAGAATTTTCCAACACAAAAACAGCTTTCCCACTTCCTCAAAGTCTTGCTTGATCTTCCTCTGTTAAAACACAATGGTCCAATGGCTAGCAGGAGGTTTTGAGCCTGGACCAGTACAGTTGGTTTTTTACCTGGAAACTCTGATTCTAGGCCTGTTTATGCAGCAGATCATATCTCTGCATATAGAATCCACTCAAATACTTTGTTATTCCTGTCACAAGTGAGTTTTATATGGGGAGATGGTGGCACTGGTCATTGGAGCAATTTCACAGAGAGCCAGGTTGTAATGTATTCCAAAAGTCTACCCCATAAACCAGGATGGGCAACTGTGGTTCTCAATGATGTTTTCCAGTATTTCTACCATGGAAAGTTGACTCACCCCAAAACATCAGGGTGATCATACACTCTCTGAACCAGGCGTCACAGTGTTTTCCAAGGAAGAGCCCAATGGACACATGGCTCAACAAGTATAATGACTTGTGTGGGGCAGGAGGATTCTTTCCCATAGGATACAGGATTTATTAATAAAAAACAATGTTTGAAAAGTTACTCTTTTAAATTACATATCCAAGAATCACCAATCAGAAAGACCAAAGGTCATTTTGGCAAGGACGTTCATGATACTGTAGTCCCCAAAAGAAACTTTCTAAAGCCCTATCTTCTCTCATGCTTTCCACTTTTTTACCAGGCAATTCTTCTGAAATTATGGGAATGCTTTTAAGTCAAGGTGTGAGTCAAACTGGAAACACCTAGAGTCCACCTCAATTAACTGGCAATAAATTTACATTAGAATTAATGAGCTACAAATTTACAGTGCAAGCTCCAATAAAAAGGGTATGCCAACTTCTGATAGTCACTTCCTTTTGAAATGTCTTGGTCTCCTGTTCACACCAAGGTCAATCTTTTGCTTTTTATAAATCAGAGTATGGATGAATTCTTCATGATCTTTTACTCTTAGTAAATCTTCTCCTTGATAAATTCCATGGTAAGCAGTTTCTTTTATTGAGGGATCCCCATGCTACTGAATGCAATGAATGAATCTAGAAAACATCTGAGATAGGTAGATAGACACCAATAACGGGAATGGCAAGAGTTCCAAGGACCTTATGCTCCTTGTGATATTGATTGCCTAGATGTGTAGAAGGAACATTTCCAATTCTCTTCCCCTCCCAAATAATTAAAGTATAATAATTTATGGCCTGATAAAATTTACAGGGACCCTTGACATGTAATTATAGTGCTTCTTTAAAAGAGATTCCATAAAAGATACATGACTGGAAAGTTAAGGATCTGGATAAAATTACATCAATGTGACAAATAATTTACAAGCGATAAACCCTTCATGAGTGAGAGAAAAAGTAGGTCCACTTAGAATAACTGTTGCAAAAGCCCTTGTTATATGAATGATTTCTCCTTCTTCCTGGTATTTGTTCAAGACCGAATGGTGGTGAAAGCATCCTACTTTCAAGAAATCCATTCTGTAGAATAGCTGTAGCCTGCAGTGAATTCTAGGAAAATTCTGAATAAACCAAATAAATCATTTCCTGTGACTGCATGCCTCATTTTCAGATATGGATCAGCAGTGGAGAAGTTTTCAAAAAAGTTTGTCTGGCCTTCTTTTTGAACGCACTTCTAATTTCTCTCATTTCCCCACTGAATAAAACACCACTGTAAACTTTTGTTACTAAAACTCCTAGCATCGGTAATAAATATTGATTATTAATTAGCTCTATTTATTTTATAATCTTGATTCTTGGCATATATATTTTAATTTGAATGGCCTCTCCTCAAAATACCTTTCATTTTGCTTTCTTTTGGTTTACACCTGAATGTTCTACATACAAGTGTTTTATAGGATGAATGAGAACCAAATCTAATCTGACTCAAAATATCATCAGCACGACCACATTCTTGTGGCATCAAATCATTTCTGACTCATGGAGTCCCTCTTCAGGTCTTTCCAGCCAGAGCATATCATACCCTTCTTGTAGGGACATCTGGGGACTGTATAGCTTGCCCAAGGCTACACAGGCAGGTCTACTCAGAAGTGTCACGGTGTGGGGTCAAATTCCCAGCCTCTGGCTCCACAGTCAGATATCTATTCTAAACCATTGATTGAGCTATCCATCTATTTACTCAAAATACTAGCAAGTGTTTTTCATATATAGGTAAAGTACATGGAGTAATACTACATCTGAAAGGTAAACTTCATATAACATTTCATAAATCTAGGAAGGGTTCCAGTCTACCCAGCTTAGCAGAAACTGAAGAACCTTCATTGGCAAAGACACATCTCCATTTCAAGCACAGCCGTGTGCTTCTCTGAATATACCTTCAGGATGTAACTCACCACATTGGCTAACCATGCAAACCTTCCAATGCCTACTCAGAATTCAGTTCCACTGATTTCAGTGGGACTTACTCATAGGTAAGGAATCCATACCACAACTTGCAGATGGATGTGGTTTGTAGATACTGTATGCCTGAGAAGATTTTTTTAAATGGATTGTTATGCTCTGTTGCTTTTAAATGTGTTGTGAAGAACTGATTTCTTTTACCATTTTAATATCATACTTGTTTAATTGTTTTTAAATATTTTCATATTTTCTGATTTTAGCTTTTAAATATTGTCTTTTTAATGATGTAAGGTGTCTTTAAGGATAAAAGAAGGATAGTCATATATTTAAGAATTAGAGTGAGAATGGGAAGTTGAAACAACTGCATGATATTCCTATCATAGAACTGCTATGAATTTTAATAGAGGGAAACAAGAAATTGGTTGATCTAGCTAATATAGAACTTTGCAAGGATCACAAATATCACTGACCAATTGTAGGGTGTAATACATGTTGAGGTAATAATTTTTGTCCAAGTTTTAGTGTCATAAAAAGGAAGGCCACCAAGAGAATAAAGTGAAAAAAATTTCTTTGTGTTCCACATCAGAGCTGCAACTTTAATCACATATACCTTCTGGATTGTGTTAGTTTCTCCACTAACATGAAGCCTCCATCTAGTACTGCTAACCCTCATATGGGAAACTGGAGCACAATCTGGGTGGTTCATGTGATTCCATTGCACTGTAAGACCCTGATTACATGGAATTGGGTGTATAGGGCGTGAAATGCCTTGCAATATTAAGGTGTCATATCCAATGGGAAAGAGGAATCTTAACAGAAACTACTATTAGTGCTTTGAAACAGGGATAGCTGTTACAGCACATTGGTTTTTCAATAAGAATTGGAGAGGGGAGAACATTTGTTGCCCCTCAACATTCTGTGTTGTTTTTTTTTAAATCTAATTCTTTTGCTGCTATACATTCTGTACCATCTGTAGTTCTAAAAAGTATTAAAATATTGTAAATATGTATCATTCAATTGATGCCCCATCTTTAGCACTTTTTCCACACAACAGTTTAAAAAACATAATAACATATACAGTAGTTTCGCCCCATCTCACTTGTTCCAAATACTGTGAGCGTAGTACCTTGTGAAGATGAAATGTAAGAATGAGTCAAAGAATTCAGTTGTCAGTTATGATATCAATCAGAATGGTTTTTCCTGTTGCCTGTGTGTAGTGGAGTAAATGAACACCATCCAGAGTATGTACAAAGAGCCTATTGGAAAGAGCAAAGCCGTCCCAAAGAAACAACTTCCTTGCTTCCCTAATTCTTGCCCTAGGATTCTGATATTGTAACCTTCCACTCTTTTCTTATGGTTTGTTAAGTGGAAAATGCATATGTGTTGAAACAGCTGTATTGTTCCAGGCTCAATCCTAAACACAATGCAGCATCTGTACTGCATGAAACACAGGTGTCAACTGAAGTGCATAAACCTCAAGACAATGATATGGTGCTGTGTTTTGCCAAAGATGTCTGTTAGAACAATGTCTTGCGGCAGATCTGTAGTGCACAAAAGTTGACATTCTCCAGTCATATATGTAAAGTGATGCTTCCAATCTGATTTTCATTTACATCCCTCAGCGGAGGAAAAACCATTGTAATGGTCAGGGTCTGTCTGGTTTTTCAGTTCCTGCATCCAAGAAGTCAAGGCGTAAAGTAATACCTCTTTGTAACTATGATTTTGACATTTCTACTCATTGATCCTGCCTTTCCTTAATAACATCAAAGGTGAGGGAGAGATTAGCCACATTAATTATAGTGTTTATTTAAGCAATTTGATTTTTAGCTTTATTAAAAAGGTGCTCAGTTTATGAAAAGAACACAAATTCTGAAAGGGGGGATTGGACAATTTACTCTTTTGCTTTGCCTGTCAAGTGGAAAAATTTGGATTAGATCTCAGGGAATTGAACTCAGAGTCCAATTGTTTTCCTCAATATAGTAACCCAATACATTGGACTACCAGAAGCAGGATGGACAAAGTGCATGCTTCCAGATTAGGGATGGGCACAAAATGAAAAACAAAATGCTGTTTTGTTGTGTTATTACGTAACAAAATGAAAAAAAAAATGAAACGAAACAAGGAAGCAGCATTTCATTACAGATTAAACGAAATGGTGTTTTTTGTTGTTGTTGAAATGAACCATTTTATTCTGTCTGTAAGATGCTTGGGGGAGGGGGAAAAGTTTTTTTTTTAATAAAAGTTCAGACCTTTTGTTATTTTAAAAAGGTTTTTCCCCCCTCCCAAAGCCACACCAGCTGATCGACGCTAGGGTGGGAGGGAAAGGTTTTTCCCCCACCCCAGCGTTCAGCAACTGACAGGTAGGCTTGGGGGAGGGAAAATGTTATCTTTTTTAAAAGCCTGGGGCTATTTTAAATAAACCTTTTGTCCCTCTGCCACTTTTCAACCCTCCCCCACAAACCTTTTTGTTAGTGGTTCATTTTGTATGATTTTTTCAAAAAAATGTGTATGAAATGAAATGAAAAAAATGTTGTGGGGGGAGAAAAGGAAACTAAATGAAACATAATTTTTTCATTTCGTACCCATCCCTACTCGGTGACTCTGCAAGCACTCATTTTGGGGCAGGGCTGTTTTGCCGCCCGGGTGAAGAGACATGCAAGTTTTGTGCTCGTTATGGTGGCTGCAAGGGGCAGGGGAGCAAGCCTGGTTTAGGCACTCCCTGCAGCTCCCCTGCCTCGTGCCCCACAGCTCATTTGCCCCCAACAACCCACCCTATATTGAAGATGGTGAAGATTAGCTGGTCACTTCAGGGCCAGATGGGAATTTTTGACTGTCCCTCAGATTGGCCCAGAGCCACAGTGAGTTTTCACCCATCCCATCCTCTCCAGCATGTGGAAGGGTGTTGTCCTACTTTCCTTATCGGCCACAGTTAGCGGGTACCGTAAGAGGTATCTGAATTCAGGTATGCCCCTCCTTTACATGGCATCTAGAAGGTGTCTGGCAGCCCTCGTATAAAATTAAATAAACTACAGGCAAATATGGAATAGTTATAGATGAGCTTATAATGTCAGGTGCAGAGATGGGCACGGAACGAACTTTTTTCGTTTCCGTTATTCATTATTCGTTCAGTTATGTAACAAAATGACTAACGCAAATTGTGATGAAAATGGAACGAAACAAACAGAACCATGAAAATTGGGTTCATTATGTTTCATTTTCGTTAATGGCAATGCACAATCAAATGAGCTGTTTTAAATGTTTAAAAAATGCCCTGGACATCCATAAAACGTGCATTTATGTCTTTTCTCAGATCGCTGTTTTTTTTTCCTTTAAGGGGAGTTAGGGACATCGACCCAAAATGGTTCCCAGATGCCTAATATTGATTTCATGGGTATTAAAATGCCCCGGACATCCGTAAAAACGCAGCGATAATACAATAATTATTTGAAATTATTACCTACAGGGGGTTGGGGTCCTTAAAACATTTGTTTTTGTCTTCTCCCATTGCGATGTATTTTTCTTTTCCTTTAAGGATGACACAATGGATGTTGCCAGCCACAAAATGGAGGCAAGCCATGTGATGTGGGATCATGTTCAACCAATAGCATGCCCAGGTTGCAGACTGGGCAGGTCTGGCAGCCACAGAGGGCATAAAAAGCTCTGGCAGCTCCTGTCCTCCTTGCAGTCTCCAGTGGGAGTTAGGGTGGGATTGCTGTCTCTGCGACTCTAGCTTCAGTCCTGCAGCCTCCCTGTGTGCATGTGTGCGTACCTCTCGGTGAGTACCCTCCCCTGCCCTGCAGTGCAGTCACTCTGTGGCTGCCATGCACCCTGGGCAATGCCCGCCGCTGCCTTTGCAGCCTCCCTGCATACCTAGTCTATACTGTGTCTCTGCCAGCATCAATTTTTTTTAGTGTTTTCCCTCTGGTCTGGGGCGTTGGGGGACGCCCGTGCACGGAAATGCTTTAAAAATCATGCAAAAAGCGGGTAGAAACGAAAAACAAAAAAAATGAAAAACAAAAACAAAATTTTTCCAAAAATTCACAAAAAACAGAAATGAACTGAAACGGACCTCTCAACGAAAAACGAAATACCAAAATGCCATTTTTTTATTCGTGCCCATTTCTAGTCAGGTGAGGTAAATGAGGGCTGCTCTTGGATCAGGCAATTCAGTACTGGAGGAATGCCTAATAGTTTGGCAGCATCCTTCCCTCTTCGTTAGGAATCTCACTGAAGCCACAGAGGGGAAGTTAATTCCCCACTGTGCCTCATTGACAGGGGCTAGACTTGATGACCGACAGAGTCCCGTCCAGATGTGTAGTTCTAAGATGGTCATGATGATGATGAAAGCACACACACATTAGGTACTTATGATTCCTCAATGAATTTACTTGTAACATTGTCCCCCCCCCTCATTCTACCTTATTTTGCTGTATTTTAACTTCAGTGATGAATATTAATTCAACTCATGTTGAAAGTGGCTTTGCTGTTTACTTTTTTCAAAGTGTGCTTTACTGGGCATGGTGGCTCAGCAGGCTACAGTACTGAAAATTGTTGGCTGCAAAGTCAGCAACTCAGCGGTTCGAAGCCTAGTTGCCACGCAGCGTAACGAGCTCCCACTGATAACCCCAGCTCCTGCTAACCTAGCAGTTTGAAAGCATGTGAATGCAAGTAGATAAATAGGTACGGCTGTAAAAAGCAGGGAGGTAAAACAGCGTTTCCTTGCAGCCATACCGGCCACATGGCCATGGACTTGCACAGCACTGGCTCTTCAGCTTGAATACGGAGATGAGCATCGCCCCTAGAGTTGGACACGACTAGCATGCATGTGCAGGGGGAACATTTACCTTTAAAATAAAACCTTTCCTGCCTAAGAGTCTAAGTTTAAAAGGCAAGTTTTACTTCCTTGTAATAAGAGGTAATGGAGACAGAAAAGGAGAGGTCCTAGAAAAGGCCATTTCTTTACTCCTGTCCTACTAGTGAGAAATCCTTGCTCCAAGTAGATGGTAGTCCAGCATTAAAAAGAAGCAACTTGAGATACATACTTGATCTTAAATTTTGTGAGCAGAATTGTTTAGAGTATGGCTGTATATTAATGAATAAATGAAGAAGCAAGCTTGTGCTCCCTCTAAGGCTGGATGAAGCATTACTTTAGCAGCAAAAGCAAAGACAGTCAATGGGCCAGCATGTTTTAGAAATCGCCCAGTGCTCCAGTACAAAGATAGGGTGTGATCATGGTCCTCTCTCCACATGCTTCTTGTAAATGTCATGCCACATGAATATGTCTCCAGTTTTGAAGTAGCAACAGGCATGGAGCCCAAATGTATACTTGGTTCCAGGACCACATTTGACGCTTTTTAGCAAAGGTCATAGGCATGCACTACGTTGAGACTTGCATTCTGCTATTTCTGAGAAATTTACAATCAAGGATTTGTCTTAATCCCATCTCTAGTTCAAAGCAAACCTTTATTTAGGTTTTGAGGGGAAGCTAATCAGAAGGGAGATTTGGTGAGATAATAGACCCAAGTGGAGTCATTAATACACCACCCTGAAAGTACGAGACAAGCATTCAAAATCTGAACTTGCTAAAACATCGCTTTGAGACTAGAAGGGAGAAAAAATGATGTGGTATAGAGCTGTTCATTTTTATTACACCCTGGAATAAACTGAAGATCGTATCTCATGGGGAGGAGCTACTGCTCATGAGGTAGCTCCAGCTAGTCCAGCATTATTTCCCTGCCAGCAGAGTATGAAGGCAAGAACACTTTCCTGTGGGATGCTTACAGAACTTATTTTTTACTGATTTGTAGATATGTGGGTCCAACTGACCACTCTCAAATTCAAAATATGGTTTTCTTAAAATTATCTTTTAGAACTGATCTTTCTTTCTTTCTTTCTTCATTATTTCATTCTTTCTTTCTTTCTTTCTTTCTTTATTTCTTTCTTTCTTTCTTTCTTTCTTTCTTTCTTTCTTTCTTTCTTTCTTTCTTTCTTTCTTTCTTTCTTTCTTTCTTTATGCAGCTTATAGGCCACCCACTACCCAAAGGTCTCTGGGCAGCTTATAATTCAACAATAAAAAAGGAGGTCAATGTTACCATTTTAGTGACTGTGTGCTGGTAAAGTTCCCCAATATTCAATGATTCCTCTATATCTATATCCCTCACAGCTACTGTCACAGATAACCTACGTTGGAATCATCTGCCCACTAAGAAGAAAATGCTGCAAAGCTCCATGGTGAGCGTGTCGGGTCTCAGTGGGCTAGAGCGCTGAAATGTCGGTGGCAAAGTCATCACCTTGGTGATTTGAATCCCGGGTGCCACGCAGTGTAGTGCATGGTCACCACATTTCAAAAAAGACATAGTGGAACTGGAAAAGGTGCAAAAGAGAGCAACTAATATGATTACTGGGCTGGGGGAATCTCCCTTATGAGGAAAGACTAAAACATTTGGGGCTCTTTAGTCTGGAAAACAGGCACCTGAGGGGGGATATGATTGAAGCATACAAAATAATGCAGGGCATGAGTAAAGTGGATAGAAGGACACTCTTCTCCCTCTCACAAAATACCAGAACTAGGGGACATCTACTCAAACTGAGTGTTGGAAGAGTGAGAACAGACAAAATAAAATATTTTTTTACCCAGCGCGTTGTTAGTCTGTGGAACTCCCTGCCACAGTATGTGGTGATGGTATCTGGCCTGGATGCCTTCAAAAGGGATTGGACAGATTCCTGGAGGAAAGATCCATCACAGGTTACAAACCATGATGGGGATGTGTAATTTCCAGGCTTAAAACCAGGGTATTTCAAGGTCCAGATGAAGGGGAGTGCTATCAGGAGACAGATATCTAGTCTCATGTGCTCCCAGATGCATTCTGTGGGGCTACTGTGAGATACAGGAAGGTGGATTAGATGGGTGTTTGGCCTGATCCAGCAGGGCTCTTCTTATGTTCTTATGTGCTGTATTTCATTTATCACTTTTCTCCTAGAAGGTAAATATGATTCCAAGTAAGGAGCACTGGATGCCCCTCAAGAAAAGGCAGGATTTTTTCTTCTTCTCAGCTAACTTGATCTCATGACAATAAGTTTCACAACTTATGCTGACGCTGCACGGTGCCCAATCAGCTGTGTAGATTAGGCAAGGATCAGCCCAGCTCACCAAGTTGATGCAGTGTGGTAAAGGAATTAAGATTGTCATTTCATTCACAGGGAAGGTAAGAGGAAAAACCAGCCTCACTCTTTCCGCTTAAAAGTATGAATATTCCTGGGAGAATTAATGAAGATCTAAGATAAAGTTCCCTGGTAGCACTGCATGCTTCTATTACAAATAAAGCTGAGGTCATTCAGCCCCAAAATATTTATGCAACAGGCAAAGGGGTGTTCCAGTGAATGTCAGAACACTCTCGCTATTCTTGATAAGATCCGAAGAAAGTTGTAAGGGAAGATGCTCTGCTTTGATGAAGAAAACTTTTCCTTGCATGCTTTCCAACTGCACCAATGTTCCTGTCCGCTGTGGTTTTTGTTTCACATGACACTTTGAAGAGGAAACTGAGGGCATTACTTAGAAGAAAAAAAACAGCCATATCCCCTCTGGGTGAATCATGTCACTTGGAAATGACCTTGTTCACAAGATTTTTCCATTCACTGCAGATGATGTTAGTGTGAGGAAGAGAAAAGAAAGAGAAAGGAAGGATACAGGA
Source organism: Phrynocephalus forsythii (assembly GCA_029282475.1). Classification (NCBI taxonomy): domain Eukaryota; kingdom Metazoa; phylum Chordata; class Lepidosauria; order Squamata; family Agamidae; genus Phrynocephalus; species Phrynocephalus forsythii. The sequence goes on from JAPFRF010000005.1 coordinate 99,704,809, forward strand.
GGATTTATTTTGGAGATTTTTCAGAAAGGCTGAATATACAATTATATTGTTCTGCTTATATACCGCCCCATACCACTTCAAGTAGTCTCTGGGCAGTTTACAGTTTTTAATTACAGCATGCAGGCTACACATTGCCCCCCCATGAGCTGGGTACTCATTTTACTGACCTCGGAAGGATGGAAGGCTGAATCAACCATGAGCCGGCTACCTGGGATTGAACCCCAGGTCGTGAACACAGTTTTGCCTGCAGTACAGGCACTTAACCCCTGCACCACGGGGCTCCTTATCTTCTTTTTAAGCAGTTAAACTCACAGACTCATCAGAGCACACTGACCAGTATTATAATGGTGATCAAATGGGCCATATGTATTAAACTGTAGCTAATTTTAATTGTACAAGAGTAGATCATATGAGATGTCATGACTTGATCACACAACTGAGATGTGCCCCAGGATCTCGTTAATTAGCTGGAATTAGTTACAACAAGTTATGCAAACCTTATGGCAACACCAATCGGATTTTACCAAGTTCTCCTCTTTGTGGATCCAGGACCCAGGACACACCCCTGGTTGGTCTGAAGCAAAAACACACCATGATTGTAAACTTTTAAAGCTTTATTGAACAATTTTGTGGAGTAAAGATAGGCCACAGCTTTGGCTGGTTGCAGCAGAGCAGTCTCGGCACACCGTGACAGAGCAGATGCCTGCAACTGGTGATCCACCTGCCATTCATTGAATAACTTACAACCCTTGTGGACTAATACTGAGTTGTCATACTGAGTTGGGTATGGCCCTTGGTGTGAGATCACTATTGAAACCCATCAGCATCCCTGGGGTGGGGGCTATGGGAACCCTTCCAAGAAGGGAATGTCCTCCTGGCCCCCTCTCTCAACTTTCCATTCCATCCAGAAATCCCCAGTTTAGAATAGGGCCATTTGCTCTCACCCAGTATCTGCTCTTATATCCAACAACTGTCACAAGAGATGGGTGAGAACTCCCTTAACCACGCAAACTCCTGCAAAACCATGACCTTTGCAACCATTTCAAGGAGCTGTCCTTTTTAGCTACCAGCCAGATGCTGCAAAATTCAGATTCTGCCTTCTTGATAAAGCTCAGATTTTGAATCCACAATGTTCCAGTCATGAACCCAGATCTTGATACCTTTGGTAACAACTCAGCCTGGTGTCCTTGTCACCTTTCTTTTGACCAAATTTATTCTACCCATCTTCATGGCACTTCACCATGCTCATTGACCAAATCAAAGTTCTCTTGGACAACCACAGACAAAGCAACATCAGTTCATTCTCTATAGATAGCATCAGAGCTAAATTCTTCCTAGCTGGCAGGTCATTACTACCATGTTGCATCACCAAGGCACCTGGAGGAAAGTGGAATTGCAAATGCTGCTTGATGGTGAGCATTAGTGAATCCCATTTCATCCCACACTTCCCAGTTCACCCGATAGAGAAATGTTGTTTGAAAACAAGATGAGAACCAATTCCTGTAGTTGCTGCATGGTGATGAGTCCAAAAGACAATGTTATCCCCATAAATTCAAACTAGAGATGAGCATTTAGTTTCCGAAGGGGGCTGATTCCAAAATGAAACACACCAACACAGCCGGGGCTTAGAATGCAGTCCCACCCTCTCAAACAAAATCAACCACTGTCTTGCCTTGTTTTACCTTGTGCTGGATGAAACTCCAATCAGGAAGCAGCCTCCGATGTATTATATTTCCCTCTCCCTGGCACTGGCCAGACAGGGAGGTGGGATTATGCATGTCCTTTCACATCTCTTGATTGGCCAGTGCCAGGGAGAGGGAAAAATGACACATCAGAGGCTGCTTCCTCATTGGAATTTCATCCAGTACAAGGTAAAGCAAAGTAAGACAGTGGCTGATTTTGTTCCAGAGAGTGGGACTGCATTCTGAGTGCCAGCTATGCTGGCATGTTTTGTTTCAGAACCAGCCCCCTTCCAAAATGAAAAGCTCATCTTGTTAATGGTACTAAAATCTTGTTCATGGTACTAAATTTTGTCATTTTCCAGCAAATCAAAGCAAAGTATCCTGCTTAGATACTACCCCACAATACTGGGCAGTTTGCAATTTAATTATGCAGGCTACACATTGCCTCCCCTCCTCAAGCTGGATACTCATTTTACCAACCTCGGAAGGATGGAAAGCTAAATCAACCTTGAGCTGGCTATCTGGGATTGAACCTCAGGTCACTGGGCATAGTTTTGGCTGCAGTACAGCAGTTTAACTACTGTGACACCATAAGGTCGCAGTGGATGTTTCTTGATACAAAGTATCAGAAATTCCTTATCTTCTGTGTCCAGTGGCCACTGCTTCCCTCCTGTCTCATGAATCCATCCTTTCAGGTCAATAGGCCTGAGCCTGGGATTAACAAAAATCATACAAAAATTACACAAGTCCCTTTTGTGGGGGACTAAACACTAATTACTGAGAGAAAGAATCTCTTTCCCTGCAGTTCCTGCCTTTGTTTAGTTTGGTTTCGGTGGTTCACTCAGCTGCTGTGACTCAATTTACATATGAGAAAAGGATGAAGTAAATCCAGTAAGTTCCAAAAACAGTAGGAGTCCCACAGTTGGCATCAAAATGAGGTCTAAAATGTCAGCCATTGCCAAGTGACTTTCTTTATGGCTTATTATACTCAGCCACACATGGGTGGGCCTGACGGGGGAAGATATTTCCCTCCAGTCTTAAAATTATTTGATATTTGTTATTATTATATAATGTTGTTTTGGGTTTTCAACACTGTTGGCTTTAAGCTAAGTAGCAGCAGTCCATGGACAGTCAAAAGGGTGTGTTACTGGCTTATGTGCCTCTGTGTGTGGTTTTTGTTTTGTTTTTCAGACCTCGTCTCATAAAAGCTTTACTGTGTGTTTTTAAAGAAGCTTGGTAGAGGAGGGACTGAACCAAATATACAGCAACCTTAACCTCTGGTGGGAAAACACCCAAAAAGTCTAGTTCAAACTTTGCACAAGCTGAAGCAAATGTCTCCTACTTAACCGCTTCTGAGGAAGAAGTAAGTTCTGTAAAAAGAAGACAAAACACTCTGGAGGTAGATGCAGTCATGTGGGAACAGGACTGGAGTGTACAATTTGAACAGCAAAGCTCTTATGCTTAGTGTGTGGCACTCCCTCTTTCACCGAAAACAGAGCACAATTATCTTAACATATTGTTTACCACATAGACTTCAGTAATTCTTTGAGAGACAGAGAGGGAGACACACACACAGAGAGGGGGGTGTTCCATTCTGATCCCATCATCTATTCATATTAGGATAATTTGACCTGCATAGACGTCACTTAACATCAGACCCTAGAAAACCTCTGTTTTGGACAACAACACCAAGAATCCACCAGCTAGTGGCTGTGCTAACTAAAGCATTCTCGAAGCCGTAGGCCCAAGCATAACTCCCATTTTTTTGCAAATGCAAAGCCCAGCCAATGCAGCCATATTCAGGTCTGTTTTTGTCTCTTTAGCTGAATTGAAGTTTGGACTGATGTTTCATGCCCCAAGCCCAGTACCTTGAATAGGAAAGTTTGGATGGTATAAGAGTATTTTGTGAGATGATTCCTCATCATCTTCTGACAAAATGAAGTGTAGGCAGGGCGTTTTTGGACTATAAGTCTCATAATCTTCCATTCTTGGACTTCCACTTAATATCTGCAGACATGAAAATGCCCAAATGTAGCTCATCTACAGAAATGACCCCTATCTGAGAAGGCTTTGTGGCTTAGCCTAGGTCCATTAATCCATCGGTTCAGACTCCCTTTCTGAATAGAAAGGTAGGGACAAAGGTAGTTTTTCTCTCTCCAGGTGAGCCAAATTTAGGTGTATGTAATGTGGTCTATCAGGTAGACCTCCCAGAATGGAGAATTATGAGATTTGTAATGCCCCCTTCTGAAACCCTATGCCTAATCAGAAGTAACTGCAAGTCATGCCAGTTCATTTGATAAAATAAGATGTTTGATGTTACATTGAATTAGGCTCATTTCTTCTGTCTGGACTTGCTCTCATGTTCCTGTTTTCAATGTCCTTGATGCTTATGTTGGTTGTGATCTTGCTTTTCTGGGTCCTTTCTTAAATTCTACTTTGGTCTTGGCAATTATGTCCAAAGAGCCTACTTAGGCAGGTCTAGAGTCTTGTTACTCCTAATTTAGTTCTCAGGATATTTTGTACTTCTTGCTCTGATTCTCCTGTTCTCCTGATCCAAAATCTGTATGAACACATTCTAGTTTCTGCATATTACTTACCCTGTTGGGATTCCAACCCTGCAAGGACATTTGTAAAAGCTGCTCTGGACATTAATCCATAATACTCCATAATCCATAGTGCTCATTTTACTGACCTCAGAAGGATGGAAGGCTGAGTCAACCATGAGCCTGCTACCTGGGCATGAACCCCAGGTCGTGAACACAGTTTTACCTGCAGTACAGGCATTTGACCACTGCACCATGGGGCTCCTTATGAAATGACTCTCGTACAGTCAATTTGCTGCTTATGCCTAGCAATTACAGAAACCATATGAGCTGTATTATGCGTATAATATCCAGTATGTATGCCCCCCTCCATCTCTCCCCAGAAAAGCTGTAAACAAACCCTGATGCTATGTTCCTCCTTCTCTTTTGCTGACAGGCTGCACATGACTTGCTCCCCCTTCCCACCCTAGCACTGGTTTCTCATGTTGCAAAATCGAAACCCATTTTGTGGTCCGCTTTGTGGTCATAGAGACTCAGTAGGAAGGGGAAAGAAAAGACAAATGCATTTCCTCTTTTCATCCCATCTCTTCCTTTTCTCTCTTCTTTATAGCTATAAAGTCTGTCAAGACTGGCCTCGGATGTATTTTTATGTCCCTACACAGCACTCCAAACATGTACAGTTTAAGCCAATGAGATAAAATTAGAAGATTCAGTAGACAGGAACAGCATTGCAAAATGCTTAGCTTTTGGGGTTGTTAAAGTAAGAATATTTATATTTGAGATATATTTTGGAGAAGATGAATGCCTTTTGTGGTGATACATGTTCATGTTGCAGCACATACTGTCTGGAGAAGGAGGAATACTAGCTCAACTCTTTCTCTTTCTCTGCTAATGGGTTCATTAACTACTCCTAAATAATGATGTAAAACATATGGGTGCACAGGTGGCCATTCAATAAATAGCAAATGAATTCAACATGATCACAATTAATTCAACATGAGCACAATTAATACCCAGCCAGTCTACGATGATGGAACTCTTAAAATTAAGCATCACTCTAGATACTTCAGTCCCGTGGCAATTTTGTAATGAAAACCAACAAAAGGCTTTTTTTATTACAGTTATTTTATTTACTTCCAGGAAGTTATTTAGTCTTTCATACATCTCCCTCCCCACCAAATTATGTAGCCTTCATGTACGGTGGAATGAGGAGGAACCAAAACAATTTTCACCAGAGAAACCAGTTCAGGAAGAGCAATAAAGAATAATAATTAGTTTTAAAGACCCTATGTATGAAGCTGAAATGTATGGAGTTGTTTTCAAAGAGAAAAAAACAAACATTTTTAGCAAATTTCCTGGTAAAGTTTAGACTCTCTGCCACTGCTGCCCTCTGCAGGGGTGGGGGGATCAATTAAAATGATCCACCCCTGGAGACTTAAGGATCATGAAGGATTCCTGGATGCTCTGGGGGAGCTCCTGTCGAAGCCCAGGTCACCTTGTGGAACAAGGAGATGGTCTAGGTGGTTGACACAACCACACCTAAGTGTCCTCTCCCTGCCTGCAGAGCCTATATGGCTCTTTGGTATACAGAGGAGCTTTTGGCAATGAAGCAGGTCGGGAGAAGGCTTGAGCACAGGTGGAGGAAATATTACTGTGACTCTGACTGAACACAGCTTAGAGTTTGAGCCCATTATCGCACCTATTCTATGGTGATATTGCTGCTGAAACAGCAGTATTTCTCCAGTTGTATTGCTTCCTCAGAGTGCCACCCAGCAGAGCTATTTCGAGTGGTCTGGGACCTTCTTCAACCAGGTAATCAGTTGGAGGTCCCAGACCATTCAGTGGCTCACTGTGATGAATTTGCCACCCATTTTGGGGGTAAAACTGCTCAGATTCACAGAGAATTGAATTCCACCATTGATGTTGAGACCATGGTCGTGTCCAGTGCTCTGGGCTTATGTCATAATTTATTGAATGATTTTCAGTTGTTGTGACCTGAGGTTGTAGACAGGGTGCTTGGATCTGTCCATGCCACCACTATACAACTCAACCCTTGCCCATCATAAATGATAAAGAAATCTGCCAAAGGGGGGAGTGCACCTGGTTTCAGGAGGCCATCAACTCCTCACTAAGAAAAGGAGTGTCCCCACTTTGTTAAAAGAGACTGTGATTTGACCATTCCTTAAAGAAGCCAAACCTGGACCCAGCCAGGGCTGGTAGTCAATTACCAATCAGGGCAAACCTCCCTTATTTGGGCAAGGTGATAGTGTGTGTGGTGGCTGAGCAGATCCAGGCTCTCCTGGATGAGATGGATTGTCTAAATCAATTTCAAACAGGTTTTAGGCTGGGTTATGGGATAGAGGCTGCCTGGGTCATCCTGTATGATGACTTTGCCAGAAGAGAGACAGGGGGAGTGCATCCCTGTTGATCCTCCTGGAGCTTTCAGCAGCTTTCGACAATGGCCATGGTGTCCTTCTGGACAGATTGTCTGGGAAAGGTGTTGGAGGTACCATTCTACAGTGGTTCCACTCCCACATGGCTGACCAGGTCCAGCCGGTGGTGCTGGGGGATAGCAGCTCTGGCCCATGGTGGTTACAGCTGTGGAGAATATATCAACTCTGCCTTAATTGGATGAGCAGACCTGGCAACAGTCATGCATGCACTGGTAACAACTAGGTTGGACTATTGTAATGCACTTTACATGGGACTGCCTTTGAAGATGGTCTGGAGATTGCAACTGGTACAGAACCAGGCCGCATGACTGGTGAGTGGTGCCACTGCACAGACTCATATTACATCAGTTCTGAAAAAATTACACTGGCTGCCAGTTGCTCCCTGGGCCAAATTCAAAGCATTTAAGCTTACATATAAAGCTCTAAATTTAAAGCACTTGAGCTTACATATAAAGCTCTAAATGGCCTATGACCTATCTAAAGGACCACCTCCTTCCATACAAGCCTGCCTGTACCCTAAGATCAGGCCAGGAAGCCCTGCTGAAGGAGCCATCCCTCAAAGAGGTGATGGGGTGGCATTTTGAAACAAGGCCTTCTCACCCATCACCCCCAAATTTGGAATGCCCTCCCAACAGAGATCCACCTGATGCCAAAGCTTTTGTCTTTTTGGTGCCAGGCAAATACCTTCCTGTTCAGTCATCATTTTAATTAAATAGCAATTTTTTAAAGCTGGGCTCATAAGCAGCAGGATTTTATTATTTGTATAATGATTGTTTTAAATTGTTTATTATTTTGATGTGTTTAAACAAATTTTATAATTTTAAAATATTCTGATATGCCACCCAGAAACCATTTGGTAGTGGGCCAGCTAAATTTTTTTAAATAAATAAATAAATAAATAAATAAATAAATAAATAAATAAATAAATTTGGGCCTTCCTAAGACTACTATGGAAATTAAGAGTAAACGAATATATAAAATTGTCACAGCTGCTCATTTTATCATCTTTGCCATAACTTCATCATCAATTTTAGATTGTACCATAAGGACAACAGAGGGTTTATGCTAAGTTGTGATTGTGCTCAAAGTCATGCATGGCATTCTTCAATTGAGAAATAAAATTTCCAGCATAAGATCTACAACGACTTCGAAGCCTGTGAAATCTGTATCTTAAATCCATTTGAAGTTAAATGCAATGAAGGCTGCACCAAAATTCTCTGTGGCAAATGGATTAAATGAGAACTTTTAGGAGTGTCAAAGTATTTTTAAATTCCCCCATGGATCCTTCCTTTTCATCACATCACCCTGATGCCATGTTACACTATCAACACCTCAAAAATCGCATTCTGCTACAAAGAATGTTACAGAGGATAGTATTTGCACAACCTCAGCTTCAACCAGGCCAAACACTTAAAGAGGAAGGGCGTCTTTCTCTAAGTAGAAACATGACAGTAATGGACATGAGTACTTTTTATTTTTTAAAAGCCAAACCAAACTCTCAATGAATTATATACAATAGTTGTATGCCACTGTGGATCAGTCCTTAGAAATGCTACCCTTGGTGTAAGCAGTGTCAATGAAGGTAATCTGAAAACTATGGGGAAGCTGCTCACAAACACAGGCTGTACAACAATGACAATCACGTAGATGGCTACTTCTATAGTCTCTGGCCAGATCCCAGTTGGAACAATTCTTAAAAATCAAAATAGAAAAATTAGAAAAACAGAGAAAACATAAAACAGAATTCACAGAAGGAGAATTTGTATCACAAAAAGATCACCATTCTGCAAATACGTCAGGTTATGTTCAGTGGAATCTGATGGAACTTTACTTACTCATTCTTTTTCACCTTGATCTCATTTCAGGCTATGTGTCTGACTCTTACTCTTTAAGATAGATAGATAGATAGATAGATAGATAGATAGATAGATAGATAGATAGATAGATAGATAGATAGATAGATAGAGCGCTTTTACACGACCTCTAAAATCCGGTGACAACTTAAATTCGGACCAGAGATCGTGGGGTTTGTTCCTCTTCCTGTGTTTCCACTCTTCCGCACTTCATTGCTCCTGTCTGCAGTGAGGGGAGGGAGAAAAAAAGGGAGAAAAGAATGCAGGCTCACCTCCGCTCACCTCTGTCTGCTGTCCAAAGCAGCCCCCTATGGATTCCTGTCTCTTAAAGGGGTGGCGGGGACAAAAAAACAAACAGAAGGCGAGGGGAGCCTGGCATCCACAGCTTTACAATCCACATCGGAATTTTTTTACCTCCGGAGACCAGGTACTTCTAAAGTGTGCTGGGGCGCGCTTAGGTGGGTGTGGCCGTACTTTATTTTGTTTAAAGTCCGCAGCTGGTGGGAAAACAATTTTAAGCTCCACATCTGGGAGCCCTTTGCCTTGGATTTTAGGGGTTGTATAAAAGCAGCCAGAGAGAGAGAGAGAGAGAGAGAGAGAGAGAGAGAGAGAGAGAGAGAGAGAGAGAGAGAGATGTATATTATGTATATACAGACTAATTCTCAATCACATATTCTCACTTCTGTTTCTCAATCATTAACCATATGTCTATTTTACTCAGAGTTAACTCATAACTTCCTTCCTTCCTTCACATATTGTGTAAGGTGAAAACTCTGGGACAAGGCCATGCAAATTAGTCCCCATCACTCCACATGATACAGTATAAGATTTTCATACCTTTAGGTAAAAGTACCAATATTTTATTTTATTTTAACTGATTGCTGAGTTAGGTATCTGGTTTCAATGCTGCAGGTTAGTGGTTTGATATCCTCCTCCTGTGCCTCCCAGAAAAAAGAGACAGTCTATGAAACCTCAGGCAAGCTGCATAGCCCGAGAATAAGGGAATGTCCTAGAAAGGACTGCCATACATCAGAATTGATTTAATGGCACAAAATAATAAATTGTAGCTCCTTCATATTTCACGAAGCTGTTTCAGGCAGACAGGCCTACCTAGGCAAATATCACATCACTGTTTTATTCAGAAGAGGTGACAATTCAAATCATGCACCAGAAATGTGATGGTAATTTCAACATGAGAATGTTAAATACACTTCTTTAACCACACAAATCAAAGTATCATCTCAATAATTACAATATTTGGGTCAGGGTTGTCATATGTGCTCTACAGCTCCTACAATAGGGGGATTTCCTTGACCTCAGTTTAAGAACATAAGAACATAAGAAGAGCCATGCTGGATCAGGCCAAAGGCCCATCTAGTCCAGCTTCCTGTATCTCCCTGGAAGCACACGAGACTAGATATCTGTCTCCTGATACCACTCCCCTGCATCTGGTCCTTGAAGTACTCCAGTTTTAAGCCTGTAGATGACACAAGTCCATCATGGTTTGCAAACTGTGATGGACTTTTCCTCCAGGAGTCTGTCCAATCCCCTTTTGAAGGCATCCAGACCAGATGCCATCACCACATCCTGTGGCAGGGAGTTCCACAGACTAACAACATGGTGGGTAAAAAAATATTTTCTTTTGTCTGTTCTCACTCTCCCAACACTCAGTTTGAGTTGATGTCCCCTAGTTTCAGTATGTTGTGAGAGGGAGAAGAGTGTCCCTCTATCCACTGGACTCATGTCCTGCATTATTTTGTATGTCTCAATCATATCCCCCCTCAGGTGTCTTTCTTTCCAGACTAAAGACCCCAAATATTTTAGCCTTTCCTCATAAGGGAGGTGCCCCAGCCCAGTAATCATTTTAGTCACTCTCTTCTGCATCTTTTCCAGTTCCACTATGTCTTTTTTGAGATGTGGTGACCAGAATTGTACACAATACTCCAGGTGCAGCCTTACTATCATTTTGTATAATGGCATTATAATGTTGGCTTTTTATTTTCAATCCCCTTTTTGATAATCCCTAGCATGGAATTGGCCTTCTTCACCACTGCCACACATTGGGTAGACACCTTCATTAAGCTGTCCAGTGTTCACCAACACACCAAGATCTCTTTCCTGATCCATCACTGATAGCTCAGAGCCCATGAGTTGATAGATAAAGTTTTGATTTTTTGCCCCAATATGTATTACTTTACATTTTGCTACATTGAAACACATTTGCCATTTCGTAGCCCATTCCCCCAGTTTGGAGAGATCCTTCTGGACCTCTTCACAATCTTCTCTGGTTTTTACCACAGTTTGAAGTTTAAAAATTATACTGTCTTTTATTCTATGCTAAAAAGGTTTTTTATTTGCCATTCTTTACATTAAAATATATTCGACCCCCTCCCCACCACCCCAGACAGCAAGGAAACCTCGCAGTGTGAAATTGCCTAGGTCACATCTGAGTTCTATCAGGGACATGTGTATACACAACTCTCCCCCTCGAAAGGGAACCTTTCACACACCTCCACTGAAGGACTGGCTTTGTACCAGTGGTTCTCACATGTGGACATAAAGTATCTCTCGACTATAACTTCCAGAAGCTTTACGCAACACAGGCAAAGGTCAGGCCTTCCAGAGATATCATACAAAAGCACCTTGGACTTCAACTTTAGGAAACAATTGTTTATACAGAGCCATAACTCTGTCATCACCTTTGCTTAGTCTTCCTCCCAACTCTGTTGTGCATAGTGCTAGAAAATCTATGCCAAATAGTATAGTGAGTGTTGAAAGAAACCTCAGCTCCTTCTCCTGCATGGCTATTTCAGGTCACAGTGACCAATTTTTATCATGCCAATATCTGAATGCTGGATTAATCACACATGAACAGCTCTCATTGTAAAGCAGCATTGAAGATCTTGCCTGCAGCAAATAAATGAGAATATCTTAATATCTAAAGCAGCATTTAAGCTCTCTTTGAAGTCAAAGGATATATTATTTAGTTTCCAATACATGCCATCCACAATTGTGCGTAGAGGACAAATGCCAATAACCATTCACCTGGACATAATGCTTCAAATTCAAATTTCTAAGGACATTTCTCAAGCTACAGGTGACTGGAAGCCAGTGGCTTTTCAGTTGTGTCATTGTCCCTTTGATTTGCTGGATGTGATTGAAAATTGGTCACTATGACCTGCAGTTTCCAGCTAAACCCAGATTATATGGTGAAGTTTAACAGGAAAACAGAATCAAGGCTGTGTTGAGCCTGTAGGCCAGGCTAAAGTAGGAATAGAAGCAAGCACCAAAGGAAGAATATGAAACAGAGGAGCCAAATTTAGAAACAGTTTGTTCTTAAGATTATAATTTAAATCTCTGAAATTGATCATCTTGCCAGTCTTTATCATTTCATCTGTGCTTAATTGCAAGAGAAAAGACTTGTACAACTAGCCTTCCAACTGGTATGTGATACACAAGCATGCTGTTCACTTGCAGTGTGCATGGGCTGGTATTTTTTTATTGTTTCATTTGAGTTGTTTATGAATGTGAAAGGGTCTTAAAAAAACTATGCTAAACATTCATCTGTTATATGAGGATTCCATCTCATGCCAAACTCTAACGCCAAGATATACAACATCAGCTCCACCTGCCTTCCCCTGCCAGGTCCCTCCACATGCTATGAACTTCAAACTACTTATCTTAGGTGGAAACATCTGGGGAGCACCAGATTACATTGTTAACTCTGGTGGGATTAAGATTAGAAATGATTTTTTGCTTGGTGCTAGCTGCTTCTAAAATACTTCAGAGGGTGGATCAGTTTTGCAAAAATTCTGCTGCAACAAGGGTCTTTAGGAGAGTCATAGCTTTGATGAGAAGAAGGAAGTGACTTGAGCAAGCTTGTGACACCATCCTGTTGTGGTTTGTTCACGTGTTGGCTTCAAGAGGAAAACGGAAATGTGAAGTATTGCAGTGTCCCCAAAGAAAGAGCCTTGGAATTTCAGAATGACCTGTTGTGCCGAGAAGAGAAAGAATAAATAAATAAATAAATAAATAAATAAATAAATAAATAAATCCTTCCAGTCGAATACACAACAAAACATACCGTAGTAGCTACTGCTTTGATTTCCCATTACTTATCCCTCAAAAGCACATACATACCTCCTTCCTTCTTCGTAGTACAGTATATGCAAATTAGATAACAACCCCCAAAAAAAAAGTACATATGAATCAGATTATAAATGTGACATGGCAGCAGGCATTTTATGTGGTTGTCTCCCCAGAGGAATGTGCAAGAGTATTCAGAGGAATGGCGATCTCCTCCCTTTACATTCAGCTTGGTAGACATCTGGCCATCATTTTTTCAGCAGTGTAGTGTTTTATGGCAAAACACCTCTTGCCAGGAGTGAGTTCATACAGTTTTGCTGCACCTGCATTTACCAGTCTGTCTGACCATTATTTTAGTTGCTGCACCATCATTTTTAGGGTGCCTATAATTGTTGCTAAAAGATCTTTTCTCACACTATCACCATACAACCTGTGCTCAGTTTCCAATAATCTGTTAAGGAGAAAAAGACATGACAGTTTCACATTGCTTTCAAATGCTACTATAAAACAAAGAACCTTCCACCTGAAAAAGCCCTGAGTGAATCCAAATGACAACTTAAAATGTATTGTGTTGTTTTGAATTGGGCAAGTCTAAGTTCTACCCTGGATGCTCAGATGAAGGTGGGTGCTTTGTTTCTGTTTATAACAAGCCAATTTGGTATTCCCCTACACAGTTTCACTGGCATAATCTGACAATATGAAAGCTTTTAAATTCTTAGTGAAATACTTTCAGATTATAGGACTGTGCCAAAAAAATGATCCAGTGAGAATTTTGACCATTCTCATTTAATGAAAGGAAATAATTCAAAGAAAGAAATATTTTGGATAATCCTTTTACAATTGAGGTTCAGAATTCTTATGCCTACCTGCACTTCTGCAGTTCTTCAGATAAGGAGCTGAATTTCAGGGTAACCCACCCTAAAGAAGGAGACATGTTGAAATTGTGTGTGGGGGGGAAGTGTCTGGAAACCTATAAAGTGTTCTGCTTATATACCGCCCCATACCACTTTAAGTAGTCTCTGGGTGGTTTACAGTTTAATTACGGTATGCAGGCTACACATTACCCCCCCCAGCAAGCTGGGTATTCATTTTACCGACCTTGGAAGGATGGAAGGCTGAGTGAACTTTGAGCCTGCTACCTGGGATTGAACTTCAGATCGTGAGCACAATTTCACCTGCAGTACAGGCATTTAACCACTGCGCCACGAGGCTATCTCTGCTGGTTCCCAAGTATTGCTAAGGTTCACTGGCTCAGTGGGAAGATGGTTTTGTATATTTTGCTCCACACAAATTTGTAAATTTTGCTCCAAATGGCACAAAGTAGGTCAGTCCAAGGACCACCAGCTCTCTCCCAATTCATAGCATGGCCATGCTGTGCACCAGTGTCACAACTCTCTAACTTCATTGATTCACAAAGCCTGGCAGCAGTCATGCAAAGCCATACAAAAATAAAATCCCTTTTTGTCCATCCCAACTTGGTGACCTTATAAAGGCCTGCTCCTAGTGTCAGGTTTCAGGTCCTGAAATTCCAGCTAAAGTGATAGGGCTGGTTTGGCCACTCTGTCATATTTAGGCTGAAACTTCACAACCCTCTCGCTGCAGTTCGCGGCCCCGCTGGAGACCGGTTCGAAGGAACGTAACCTCACGTCCTTGTGGGGTCAATCTGAGTTTGAAGGAACGGAACCTCACGTCCTTGTGGGGTCAATCCGAGTTCACCCCGACCACGCCCCCTGAACTGTGCTCCAAGCGGGGTGAGAGATTCCTGTCCTGGAGCTCAGGAATCTTTACAATCCACTTCTCGATCCGTGTTGAAAACCGATTTCAACATGGAGGCAAGTTCACCTCGGCTCGAGGAAGGACGTGAAGTAACCACCATAGTCAAAGCCCAAGAGAAAACATCATGAAGCAACTCTTCACACAGGGCTTTTTAGGAGCAGAAAGTGTAGGCAGCCAGGGAAGCTGCAGAGGGATGAAGTGGCATATAACAATAGGAAGAAAGACACACAGCACCCTCTGTCTCCTTGCAATGTTACAGTAAGTTAAAAACACACACCAAGAAATGATATTGAAAAAGGCCTTGAGAATGAGACAGAAAAAATAGAAGCTTTTTTCATTAGGAATGGGAACAAATAGAATAGCACTAAAACAATTTTGCCCTACAGTGGAGCAAAACACCGATGTCCCTCTTATAAGGTACAGGGTGTAAAGGAACATACCTGCACTCTGTTCTCCTTCTCCCTCTGCTGATTGCATTCCTTTGTTTCTTCAAGTACATGTCTTATCTGGTACCTTTATGAATAATGACAAATGAGAGAAAATATATTTTGAGGATTAAGCAAGCTGGCCAGCATTTTATATAGCTCCAATAGTCATGCCTTTCTTCAGATCTGCAGACGTAGCAAATGATATTTCCATTTTGGGAGAACCTTTGTCTGCTCATTCATGCCGGCCAAGTGGCTTTAAAAGGCACAACTATGTTAAAAAAAAGTTGCAAAAAAGTTGGCAAATGTACACAATGAGCATTAGCAACTTTACGTATGAGATCTGAGAGTCTAAAACACATGTCATTGTTGTGTCCCCATGTGTTTTAATCTTGTTCCGGTTGAGGGTGTGTTATCTCACATTAACAAGAGCAGAAAAACTCCATAGACAGACAGACAGACAGACAGACAGACAGACAGATAGATAGATAGATAGATAGATAGACAGATAGACAGACAGACAGATAGATAGATAGATAGATAGATAGATATTCATTACAAATGCATATCCTTTTAGAAGACATGAAGCTATTCACCACTTTTGCTCTTTTTTCTTTTTAAAAAGTTATCCCCACCAAAAAAAAGCAAGGTCTGCATCTTTTCTCCCCTAAACAACTTCCTTTTTATAATGTTAAAAACACATGTCATACTGCTTTGTTCTCTGCCAAGATATTAACTCTTTTTGCAAACATTGTTTTCTAGACAGCTAATATCATAAATGGTGGTAGCTGGAATGAATGGAGCATGGCATGATCGTGGAAAAGATAAAAGCTGGCACAGCTCAAATCCCTGCAGAGTCTGTTGAAAACTCAGGGGAAAGGAACTACAGATACTCCTCATGTCATGCATTCCTTTTTCAATAAGTCTGTTTATTGAAAATGTTTCCATTCAGGGGAAAATGATTTGGTGGATGTGCAGCTACTGCCCTGGCAACTACAATGGCTTTTTAAAATAACAGCAACACATTCCTTTAAGTTTTGAACAAAGGGGGGGGGCAATCACTTTTAAAATAAGAATGAGTAGGAGTCTTTGCCATCATGTCTGTACTTACTACTAAAGATGGAAGGTACAAGTCTAATGCATCTGGACATGGAAAAGCTGATAAAGAACAGCAGTTTACAACCCCTGGTATAGGTACCACCAGTAGAACACAAGAACTGACAAGATGGAACTCAGATTTTTTCAAAACAATAGCCAGAATCCTATGAGTGTTCATGTAAGTTTTGAGTAACCTGTTGCCAAAGCTAATTATAGTTAATTGACAAGATGCCTGGAGGCATGTTAGTTACGTGCTTGGTCCTGTATATGATTGTGCAGTTGAAACACATCTTGGCACTTGCTGAGAAAGCCATAGCAAGTTATGGATATGCTACACCGATGGCAATAGGATTCCGGTCAATTGCTATGAATGTATTCTTACTCAGTCTCTATGTTCTCCTGTAAGTATGGGATGACGTCTATTGAAAAACCTGCTTGCTCCTTTGGGTCATTTGGCATACAAGTAGTAAACTTGAAATTCAGTGTTTCTCCTAGCTCCTGTTTATGTCCTTAAAACCTACTATATGAACTAAATATATTCTCTATAAATTGCTACTAAGAATATATTTTTATGAAAAGATGTATGTAAATATAGTCCAGAACAGGGATAGGCACCTTACAAAAATGACACACTGTTTCATCGTTTGTAGGTTTATGAAACCTTACAAAACAAAACAAAACAGCAAACAGTGTGTCGTTAAGAAACGAAATGAAACATCATTTTTTGTTTTGGAAATGAAATTATTCATCCTAGCCTCTTGATCCAGCCATCTTGAGAACAGGAGGTTTATTTTTTTAAAAATCTGATTGATTTGTTTTCTTTTCTTCCCGCTTCTCAGCTGTTGAGATAGTTTATCTCCGATCTTGATCTTCCTGAAGCTAGCCAGCCCAGGAGCTGAGGTGTTCCTTTGCTGGCTGTGTCTGCAAGTTGATTTAAACTGATTATTTTCCTTTCCCTTTTAAGTAGAACTGTGGAGGTAATTTTTTAATATTTTCTTTCCTTCCCTCAGCACACCAATCAGCTATTGAGTTTATCTCCCCAATCTCTCCATGGAGAAGCTAGCTATTAGGTTTCTAGCTTGTATACAGAGGGTTCTTTGCTTGTAAGCAAATTGATTGGAAGGCTTGAGGGTACTTGATTTAGGGCAGTGGGCTCCCTGTTAAATAAAAAAAGAAAAGCTCTCCATTATTTATAGCCTTATGAAGTGTTTCATTTCATAACAAAATTCTTTTTAAAAATCCATTATTAATGAAACAAAATGAAATGAAGATTACAATGAAATGAAATGAAACACTATATTTCCATTCCGAGCCCATCTCTAGCCCAGAATCCTATTCCCTTTACATGGAGTGAGAGGGGCATCACAGAAGTATCCCTTTCCAGATCAAGCAGGCTTCCCATTATGCAATATGTCTGTGAAGATTCTCAGTCATCCAGGTGAAGTAATCTGGAATTTGAGTCAAAGAAACTGGATTTCTTTTATTGAAAAATCAAAATGTTTCGCTATTCATCCACCCTGCTTGGATGAGTAGCAAAACATTTCAATCTCTCAAGAAAAGAAGTCCAGTTGCCATGACTCAGATTTCAGATTATGCAACATGTTGGTTAGCCAACCATGCAAACAGTGCAAGAACAGGTATGAACTACTTATACAATGGGAAGGCCAAAGACACATTACCTCCATAATATCTCCCAAATCTATTAAACTTGTACACTTGTGGAAAAAGGGAAATAAGATTAATTTGACATGTCTTGTTCTGAGAAATTTATGTTTTCTTTTATAACTTACCACATTCCTCTTCACATGGTCAAATATAGAAAGTTTAATCATATGTTCTGAAGAATGTCCTAGAGTTAAAGTTAGTAGCTGCCTAGCCATTCTTTTGCCCCTTTCTTAAAAATGCAAACATTTGCCCACCTCCAATTCTTAGGGATTTCACCTGTTTCCAATAATTTCTGAAGGTTATAGATAGACACTGAGATTGGATGTGCAAGTTTCTTTAGTACCCTTGCATGTAGTTCATCTGGCCTCAAACTTTAACTAGCAGAGGGGAATCTGAATGTTGAAAATAACACTAGCAGCAGTCAAGACTGTTTACAACTTTATCACTAGCTAAGCTGGACAGGATTTCTGGAAGTTGCAATCCAGGAACATCTGGGGACCCACAGGTTGACAGCCACTGGTTTAAAGGGTACTTATGAAAAACAGCTCTGACAATTGCCTTGTGTTTGGGTGAGAAGTGGTTGAGTGACAAAAAAATGTGTCCTGTAGACAATCTTGACTGCTACCAATGGAGTCCCTGTCCCAGGGAAGGTGGGGGAAAGCCTCATCCAAGAGAAAATCTTAAAACACATAGAAGAACAAACCTTTCTGAGAGAAAATCAGCATGGTTTCTGTAAGGGTAAGTCTTGCCTGACAAACCTTTTAGAATTCTTTGAAAAGGTCAACAGATATGTAGATTTGGGTGAACCGGTGGATATAGTCTATCTGGAATTTCAGAAGGCTTTTGACACACTCCCCCACCTAAGGCTGCTGAGAAAATTTCACTGCCAGGGGATAAAAGGGCAAGTCCTCTTATGGATTGAGAACTGGTTGAGATCCAGGAAACAAAGAGCAGGTGTCAATGGGAAATTTTCACAATGGAGAGAGGTGAAAAGTGGTGTGCCCAAGGGATATGTCCTGGGACCAGTGTGTTTCAGTCTGTTCATAAATGGCCTGGAGACAGGGATAAGCAGTGAGGTGGCCAAGTTTTCAGATGACACGAAAAATTTTCGTTTGGTAAAAAGCAGAGAAGATTGTGAAGCACTCCAGAATGAACTCTCCAAATTGGGGGAATGTGCTGCCAAATGGCAAATGCATTTCAGTCTAGCCAAATGTAAAGTAATGCATATTGGGGCAAAAAATCCAAACTTTATCTATCAACTCATGGGCTCTGAGTTATCTGTGATGGATAAGGAAAGAGATCTTGGTGTGTTGGTGGACAGTTCCATGAAGGTGTGTACCCAATGTGTGGCAGCAGTGAAGAAGGCCAATCCCATGCTAGGGATTATCAAAAAGGGGATTGAAAATAAAACAGCCAATATTATAATGCCATTATACAAAACAATAGTAAGGCCACACCTGGAGTACTGTGTACAATTCTGGTCTCCGCATCTCAAAAAAGACATAGTGGAACTGGAAAAGGTACTGAAGAGAGTGACTAAAATGATTACTGGGCTGGGGCACCTCCCTTATGAGGAAAGACTAAAGCATTTGGGGCTCTTTAGTCTGGAAAAAAGGCGCCTGAGAGGTACAAAATAATGCAGGGCATGACTAAAGTGGACAGAGAGACGCTCTTCTCCCTCTCTCAAAATACCAGAACTAGGGGACATCCCTTCAAATTTTGGGCTGGGAGAGTAAGAACAGACAAAAGAAAATATTTTTTCACCCAGCACATTGTTAGTGTGTGGAACTCCCTGCCACAGGATATGGTGATGGCATCTGGCCCTGGATGCCTTCAAAAGGGGATTGGACAGATTCCTGGAGGAAAAGTCCATCACAGGTTACAAACCATGAGGGAGATGTGTAATCTCCAGGCTTAAAACCAGGGTACTTCAAGGACCAGATGCAGGAGAGTGGTATCAGGAGAGAGATATCTAGTCTCATGTGCTCCCAGATGTATCTGGTGGGGCCATTGTGAGATACAGGAAGCTGGATTAGATGAGCCTTTGGCCTGATCCAGCATGGCCTGATCCATCCAACAATAATAGAGGCCCAGCACAAGTGCATACCACAAAGAAAGAAGAGCTCATTTAAGTCCAAGAGGACACCGGCATGGTTAACGAGTGGAGTTAGAGAGGCTCTAAAGCGCAAGGAGAGGTCCTTCTATAAATGGAAATCCTCCCCAAATGAGGAAAATAAAAAGGATCACAAACTCTGGCAAAAGAAATGTAAGACGATGATAAGGGAGGCAAAGAAAGACTTTGAGGAACGAATGGCTAGCAATATAAAGGGTAATAATAAAAGCTTCTTTAAATATGTTAGAAGTAGAAAACCTGCCAGAGAACCAGTTGGCCCTCTTGATGGTGAGGGATGAAAAGGGGAGGTTAAGGAAGACTTGGACATTGCAGGGAAATTGAATGAGTTCTTTGTGTCTGTCTTCACGACAGAGGAACTTGAGCGGATTCCGCTGCCTGAGCCGCCCCTCTTGACTAAAGAATTAAATCAAATACAGGTTAAAAGAGAGGAGGTTTTAGGACTAATTGATTAATTGAGGATTAATAAGTCACCTGGCCCAGATGGCATCCACCCAAGGGTTATTAGGGAACTGAGAAATGAAATTGCAGATCTCTTAACGGTTATATGCAACTTGTCTCTTAAAACGGCCACAGTGCCGGAGGACTGGAGGATAGCAGATGTCACACCAATTTTTAAAAAAGGAAGGAGGGGGGACCCAGGAAACTACAGGCCGGTTAGCCTTACATCTGTCCCAGGGAAGATGGTGGAAAGCCTCATCCAAGAGAAAATCTTAAAACACATAAAAGAACAAACCCTCACCAAAGGTTGCTGAGAAAATTGTACAGTCAGGGGATAAGAGGGCAGGTCCTCTTATGGATTGAGAACTGGTTGAGATCCCGGAAACAAAGAGTAGGTGTCAATGGGAAATTTTCACAATGGAGAGAAGTGAAATGTGCCCCAGGGCTCTGTCCTGGGACCGGTGCTTTTCAATCTGTTCATAAATGACCTGGAGACAGGGATAAACAGTGAGGTGGCAAAGTTTGCCGATGACACAAAACTTTTCCATGTGGTAAAAACCAGAGAAGATTGTGAAGAGCTCCAGAAGGATCTCTCCAAACTGGGGGAATGGGCTGAGAATTGGCAAATGCGTTTTAATGTAACCAAATGTAAAGTAATGCATATTGGGGCAAAAAATCCAAACTTCATCTATCAACTCATGGGCTCTGAGTTATCCGTGACGGATCAGGAAAGAGATCTTGGTGTGTTGGTGGACAGCTCCATGAAGGTGTCTCCCCAATGTGTGGCAGCGGTGAAGAAGGCCAATTCCATGCTAGGGATTATCAAAAAGGGGATTGAAAATAAAACAGCCAACATTATAATGCCATTATACAAAACAATAGTAAGGCCCCACCTGGAGTATTGTGTACAATTCTGGTCACCGCATCTCAAGAAAGACATAGTGGAACTGGAAAAGGTGCAGAAGAGAGCGACTAAAATGATTACTGGGCTGGGGCACCTCCCTTATGAAGAAAGGCTAAAAGATTTGGGCTTCTTTAGTCTGGAAAAAGGCGCTTGAGGGGGATATGATTGAGACATACAAAATAATGCAGGGTATGAGTAAAGTGGGTTCTTCTCCCTCTCCCAAAATACCAGAACTAGGGACATTCACTCAAATTGAGGGCTGGGAGAGTAAGAACTGACAAAAGAAAATATTTTTTCACCCAGCGCGTTGTAAGTCTATGGAACTCCCTGCCACACAATGTGGTGATGGCATCTGACCTGGATGCCTTCAAAAGGGGATTGGACAGATTCCTGGAGGAAAAGTCCATTATAGGTTACAAACCATGATGGAGATGTGTAACCTCCAGGGTTTAAACCAGGGTACTTCAAGGGCCAGATGCAGGGGAGTGGTATCAGGAGACAGATATCTAGTCTCATGCGCTCCCAAAAACATCTGGTGGGGCCGCTGTGAGATACAGGAAGCTGGACTAGATGGGCCTTTGGCCTGATCCAGCATGGCTCTTCTTATGTTACTTATGTTACTTATGGCTCTTCTTATGTTCTTATGTTCTTATGAGTTGCCAATAGAGATGGGTACGAAACGAACAATTTTTCATTTCTGTTTTTGTTTTTTTGTTTCATTACGTAATGAAACGACAAACGAATTGTGTCTGTTAAATGAAACGAAACGAACAGAAACACTGGAATTTTTGTCGTGCGTTTCATTTCCGTTACTGCAATATGAGTGAATTGCTTAAAATTCTTTAAAAAATCACAAAAAATGAAATAAATGGTAACGAAATGGTAATAAAATGAATGAAAACGAAAACAAATTTTTTTCAAAAATTTGTGAAAAATGGAAAGGAACCGAAACGGACCCTCCAAATGACAAACGACAAACGAAATGCAATTTTTTTTATTCGTGCCCATCTCTAGTTGCCAACATTCAGGCTGCCCTTTACAATGTAAAGTTTGGCATCCTTTTTCTTGTTATTAACATGGATGCAAAAGTGTGTGGCAGTATTGGGCCATTTCCTGGTGTTTTGAATCAAGGGTACAGAAGCATAATACCTCACATTTAAAAACTGGAGCTGTTTTGAGGAATGGGTTGAGGCAACTGGGATTCAAAACTGCTTCGTCATCTAACTTAAATCATCCAGAGATCTACAGTCAGTGGTGTAGCTAGGGGGCAAGGGGGAATATCTGTCCCTGGGTGCAGCATCTGGGGGCACCAAACTGGGTCCCAAATAGCTCCCCTCCCATGAGCCACAGGAAGGTGTGTTGAGGCTGGCCTTCCAGGGCCAATATGGATGGCTCCTCGGCCACCGCTGCCACCTTCTATGTGGCACCTTCGCCAGGGCCAGCACAAGGTTTTTTTGCGCCCTAGGTGAGGGGCGGGTGGTGGGGCGGGCGGCGGCGGGGGTGGGGCAGCAGTGGCAGATGGGCAGGCGGTGCAGTTGGTGGCAGCGGGGGGCAGGGTGGGGCAGCAGGGGGCGGCAATGGGTGCGGGGGTGGCGGGCCGATAGCAACGGGCAGACTGATGGCTGCGGCCAGTGGCAGGGGGGTGGCGGGGGGCAGCAGGCTGGCCAGCGCCCTCTGTCCATTTTGGCGCCCTAGGCAACTGCCTAGTTCACCTTAAGAGATATGCCGGCCCTGACCTTTGCCCCTCCCCATCCCTTGGAGGGCACTTTGTCCCCGGGTGCTGAAAACCCTAGCTATGCCTCTGTCTACAGTAGATCCCAGTCTTCTTTTTGCCCTCCCCAGCTATACTAGAAGAGATAAAATGTAATCTAAAAGTCTTAACAAAGAACTTCTGTTACATGACAATCCACAGAGCTAAGGAGAAAGAAAAAAACACAGCCCAACCACATGTAGGGGAGAGAGAGACTGAAACCACATTAAAAAGTTAGATACCTTCCAAACACCTGTCTCTAATGAAAATATAGCAGATTTACTTATTCTTAATTTGTTATGTCTGACTTCCCTTGCTCTTTTGCCTGAATAATCCTAGATCTATTTGTTTTAAAGACATGCTTCTCCCTTACACTGTATGTGCCCTCTGCTGGGAAAGGAGGTTCTGTATTTTGGATTGTGTACGCTGATGGGAGATAGAGGTAATGAAATCACAAGTGGTCAGTCTTCAATATAGCTTTTATATCTGGCACAGAAATCCAGTTTTTAGAGTTCCCAATTCTGAGCAAGAAGACATGTCAGCCTGTCTTTTGCTTAGTATTTTGTTATAAGGCAAAAAGAAGTGACATTTGGCGGTGAAGGTGGGGTTGCAATGGGATAAATAGAATATCTGGCTTTGATATTTAAAATACCTGCTGAATACATTAAGGATCATTGCTTCAACTGCTGTGAGTGTTCCAATTATAGCCTCAGCAAAACACAGGTAAACAGAACAAAACAAGACCAAGGCCCAATGGAATTTGGTAATTCCATTGCAAAACAAAACATGGTCTGTGAGGTAGAATAATGACAGCTATCTTACCAGCCTGAAAATGTTGTACCACTTTATGTATCAATGGCTAAAATGAGTTGGAATGAGGGTAAGGGAAAATACAAAAATGTAGTTTAATCCATGGATTCGTTCATTAAATTAAATACCTACATAAATTTGCATGTGAGGAAAAGAGCACTTTAAAATTGTATGTTTGTTTTCATGTGGAAATGCCCTGCCGCAGCCTTGCATGTTGATTCCAAACAAGAGCAGGAGGAAAGTGCGAAGAAATTGAGAGAGAGCAAGTTTTATCTCCCTAACTGAAATGGAGAACATTTTAAATAAATAAATAAACATTTTACATTTATTCCAAAATATGTTAAGACATGCTCAAGACAATTTTTAAAAAATGTTGTGTTAAGTGCTCATTTCAGACCAGTCCTCTGGAATGATTTATTTTGATCCAGAATTGCCCCCCCCCCCCTTGTAAAGCATACACACATAATGGAAGAGAACACCCTAAGACTCATAGAGGCTGTTGCACCATATGTCTGATGAGCTAATTGTGATTCTTGCTTTGCAGCGTCATTGTGGCTTCAGTCAAGTAATAGTGGCTGCAAGCAGATCTAAGGCATGGAAATCAGGCCTGTAATTTGTATATGCTCTTGCATTGATTACTTTCACAATCATAGTGCTTGGCTATGAAAATAAGGAGCGAGATTACATGGGTTTTGCATCAAGATTATCCTGGGGTATAGCAAAAAGGCACCCCTCATTAGTTGTTAGCTGAGAAGAGGTTATTGCACCAACTAAAATAAATAAACAAAAAAGTTTCAAATAACTTCAAAAACAAATCAGTCTTTGATTCCATGCCTTTAACTGGTGGTGGATTGCCAACAATCAGGAACCAGTAACTCAGAAGGATTTTATTTATGTAACCTTAAAATGAACACACACACACACACACACACACACACACACACACACACACACACACACACACACACACACACACACACACACACACACACACACACACACACACACACAGCCGCCGCCGCCACCACCACCACCACCACCGCCGCCACCACCACTGTAGTAACAACTGACAGCAAAGGACAGTCTTCACTAGTAAAAAAAAATGTATTTAGGGAACTCTGGAATACATCTGTTGCATTCTTGTGCTTTGAAAATGATGGTTCTTAGAAAAGGAAGTGCAGTTCAAGAAGCCAGCAGCCATGAAATAACATAATGTATAGGCATTTGGTGGAGGGCAAGCATCGCCGCATCACCACAAAGGAGGATCAGGGGACAAGGGACACCAAAAAGGAGGAGATTCTTCACAAAAAGGACATTTTTGCTTTAAATTTACATATGCTGATTCAAACTAATGTATCAAAACATCACAATTAGACATAATTATGGTAATTTAAGCAGAAATTCACTACCACCCATCATATTGAAGAAGATTGTAAATAAGTGAAAACACATTGGGAAACAGCATTGAGAAAAATATGGGACATACATAAAATATTTATTTATTTATTTATTTATTTATTTATTTATTCATTCATTCATTCATTCATTCATTCATTCATTCATTCAACATATGCTGCCCACTACTCAAAGGTTTCTGCGTGGCTGACAATTCAAAATTAAAATGAACAATTAAAAGCAATTAAAACATGAAAATACAATACAATTAAAATACGTAAAAATGCAATACACTAAAATTGCCACCAGAACCCACAATCTATCAGTTAAAGAACTTCAAGGAACAGGAAGGTTTTTACCATGTGCCGAAATGTCATCAAGGTTGGCACCAGGCGGATCTCACATTAACCACATTATTTGTGGTTTTCTCTAAGGTACAGATAAAGAGTGTCCCGATCGTGACTGACCTTATGTCAGCCCCCTTGTCATGGTCAGAACACCAACTGATAAAATACAGCTGCACAGTGGGAACCCCTCCCCACAGGGAGCCAAGACCCATTAAGATGGTCTGCCCCTTCAGACTACTGGATCTCAATGGCTTCCAGGATACCATTCAGGGTATTCCTATTTATCTGGCTGGTCCTCCTGTCAACATCTTGGTGGAAAGCTGATGTGCCACTTTCACCACCAGGGCAATCAACATACTCACATCTGAACGCCACCTCTACTGCTGGGTCTGTCCAACCATTTGGTTTAATCAAGATCTGAGGGCCTTGAAGCAGACCAAGAGGAGATAAGAGAACATTTGGAGGTGGGCTCCACTGGAAACTAACTTAGCAGCCATTGGGATCACATCTACTATTTATTTAGCAAAGATCAAGACTGCAAGAAGATGACATTTTGCTAACCAAATAAGCAAAGCTCAAAATCACCAGAGCAAATTATTTCAGATAGTGCACGATCTATCTGGAAGTGGTAACAGTGATAGGCCTCTACTATTTCCTGTAAGCAATTTGCTTCATTTTTAAAAAAATCAAAACTGGAGGCCATTCACCAAGACCTGGATTTAGACCACAACTGACAGACAATAGATCAAACTGAGATTTCTAACATATTGGTGTGCCTGGCAAATTTTACCCAGTTTCAACCTGTGGCATCTATCAAAGTGTACAGGGCCCTTGACTGCTGCCAGGGCATTAACTCCTCTCTTGACTCTTGCTTGACCCAGCTCATAAAAGCAGCCAGGCTGGTTACAATTAAGTGGGTCACTGCAATAATTAACAGGTCTCTCCAGGAAAGACCCATTAATCACATTTAGAAAAAAATACAACAGGCCAGTTGCCAATATTGTATCTTTGAGCAAGGTAGTGGAGAGGGTAGTGGCAGACCAGTTTCACGAGCTCCTGGATGACATTGACACTCTTGATCTATTCCGGTCAGGGTTCAGACCACGGGAGAGTATGGGCACAGCATTGGCCACCCTGCCAGATGATTTTTTGAGGGAGACCGACAGAAGCAAATCATCCCTTTTGATCCTCCTTGACTTCTCAGTGACCTTTGATACTGTTGACCATGGTATCCTCTTGGTGACACTCTCTGACTTAGGAATTGGGGGCCCTGCTTTGGCATGGTTCCAAGCTTCCCAGAAGACCATCCCTAGATACTACAGCTGGACAAGTTGACTTCCACCCCTTGGACTCTAAATTGTGGGGCTCTGCAGGAGTCGATCATCTCCCCTCATATCTATATCAGACCACTGGGTAGTGTTATCAGGAGGGATGGAGCTTCATATCATTAGTATGCTGGTGACACCCAGCTCTATATATTTTTCCCCATCTGCAGAAGATGCTGTTCTGTTCCTTGAGTGTTGCCTGGATGCTGTGCTGGAATGGATGATAGCAAACAGACTTGAAGTGGAAGCCAGACAAGATGGAAGTCCTCTGGGTGGGGGCTAATGGTGTCAGTGGATTAGGAAACTCTCTCTTTCCTGTAGGTGACTCTCCATGATGGATGAGGTGTGCAGCTTAGGCATCTTTTTGGGCCAAACACTCACTATGGAATCCCAGGTGGCATTGGTAGTCTGTACTGTGCATTTCCAACTATGGCAGATCTTGATGGATGTTTTATTTGTGTAATATGCTCTTATGATCTTATGTTCTTATTATTTTTATTTTCATGTAACATTTAGACATGGGCACAGAGCGGCGAAATTCTCATTTCCATTTTCGGTTCTCGTTATCGTTACGTAACGGGTAATGGTAACGAGAACTACTCCGCTCCAGCTTGAACCCAAACCGAAAAAGAAAAATTGGGTCTGATTTTTCATTGTCGTTCATGGCATCGCGGCGATTGCGTGATGCCAAGCAGCACAGAAAAAAAGTTTTAAAAATAATAAAAAAAACCAATTCCCGGCCAAAAAAGCAGGCGAAAATATGCCTGCCTCAGTGACGGTACCTACCAGAGAGGGGTGGTTTCTGGGGGGGTCCCCGGACTTCCCCGTTCTCCTGTCCTGGGCTGCTGGTACCAGGCTGTGGGGGGCCATCCTCGTCGTCTCCATTTGCCATACGGTGAGGGGGATCCAAAATGGCGACTGCAATATTTATTTTTAAATCGTGGTCCAAAAACCCACCAAAGCACCACAGAAACATTTGAAAATTAGGTATTTTAAATGCCTGACTTTTTATAGTAGCAGCAGTGGGTTTTGCTTGCAATAAAACGTCTCCATTGATTTTACTTTATTTTATTTTATTTTTATTTTTATACACCTGTGCAATGATGGGCTGGCCATGAGATGGGACCATGCAAATTTTTGGACCCATTCCACCAATCGCATGGCCAGGTTTTGAGTGAGACTTCTGGATGTGCCTTCCCCCTCCCTCCTATAAGGGCGCATACAGGTTGTGTATGAGAGCCAAGAGGATGGGAGAACAGAAAATAAATGTAGGTTGTAGGGTTTGGGTAATCATTGTCTTTTTATTATATGTAATGTTTGTTTCTACATATGCACAAAGAGACCGTTCCAGATCGATAATAGAATGAAAATATGGGTAGACTGTTGAAATTAGCTACATTGAATGCTAAGGGTCTAGGTACTGTCACGAAGAGAAACAGAATAGAGTCATTAATTAAGAAGAATAAACCGGACATCGTCTTTCTTCAAGAAACACACCAAGCGAAAGATGGTCAAAACGAACTGAAACTACCCAACATCAACATCTATGAGAAAAGTTTTGGTACATCTAAAGCAAGGGGGGTAGCAATCTTAATATCAAAGCACTGTGATTGTATTGTTGAAAAAACTGTGAAAGATTTGGAAGGTAGATATATTATTCTTCAGGCCACAATTGGTCTAGAACAATTTACACTGATAAATGTTTATGCACCAAATGCTAATCATAACCTGTTTTACAAAGAGGTATGGGAGCAGATAGAACAGGTACAGAAAGGACATGTGATTTTGGCAGGAGATTTCAACATGGTTATGGACAAAATAAAAGATAAAACAATGACTAGGAAGGTAGACTGGAGGGCTAGACATACAATCTTAACAAAATTCATCGCAAATACAGGATTAAAGGATGTTTGGAGAGAATTAAAGGGCGATGAAAGAAAATTTACTTTTTACTCATCAGCCCACAAAGCTTACTCGAGAATAGATTTTATATTTGTCTCACAAAGTTTGTTATCTAAAGTTGTAAATACAAATATAGAATTGATAAAAACTTCTGATCATGCTCTAATGTCTGTTGAAATAGAAAATAAGAAGAATTATAAGGAAGCTAGAAGGTGGACAATAAACCCTAGAATTTTTCAATCCCCAGATACAGTACAAAAATACAAAGAGAATGGCTAGAAACCTGGAATATCAATGAAGAAGGTGGTGGTCAAATAGGAGTTATTTGGGACACTCTGAAGGCAGCGGCCAGAGGTTACATAATAAAAGAAAATGCTATTATAAAAAGTCAAGATCAGCAAAATAAAAAAAATTGGAGGCTACTATAGCAGACCTTGAATCTCAATTTTTTCTAACTAAAGACAAAAAAATCTTAATTCAGGTTGAGGCCAGGAAAAGGGAATTAGAAGAAATAGATCTACAACAAACGCAAAGAAATCTACTATATTTGAAAAGAAACTTTTTCGAATACAGTAATAAAAACTCCAAGATGCTAGCAAAATTAGCACAGAAAAGGAAAGAAAAAAGCATGATAGGAAGGATAAAGGATTTAAGCGGCAATATTTCTACTGAAATGAAAGAAAAATTAAAAGCTATTCAAGAATTCTATCAAAACTTATATACAGCCAATAGAAGTAGCAAGGAAGTTATGGAACAATATATTGACAAAAACCTAAAAGTAAGACTAGCGGAGGAAGACAGGCTTGAAATGGAAAAAGCTATTAAAGAGGAGGAGATAGAGGATGTTATAAATAAGCTAAAGAATGCCAAAACTCCAGGAGATGACGGATTGGGACCAGAATTTTACAAGGTATTCAAATCAATGTTAATTCCTAAGTTAAAGAAGCTTTATAACGAGATATTGGAGGGCGAGCAAGTTCCTTCCTCCTGGAAACATACCTTAACTATTTTAATTCTCAAGCCTAATAAAGATCCAATAGATACTGGATCTTACACACCAATATCACTTATAAATCAAGACGCCAAGATTTTTACAGCAATTCTGGCCAAAAGAATGTACACATTTATAGACAAATATATTAAAGAAGACCAAATGGGCTTTATCAAAGGCAGACAAATGTCAGACACTGTAAGAAGAGTCTTGAATGTTCTTTATGAGATGGGAAGATCACAGGATAAAGCATGCATTTTGTCTCTAGATTTATTTAAAGCCTTTGATTGTGTCCAATGGCCTGCGTTAAAACTTTTATTAGTGAAATGAGGATTTGGAGAAAAATTTCTAAGTGTAATAAACCAACTCTATTCTCATAGCACCTCATCAATCATTGTCAATGATGGGATGACAGAAAAAATTACCCTAGGCCGAGGAACAAGACAGGGATGTCCTTTATCGCCAGTTCTGTTTTGCATAGTGATAGAGCTACTAGCTAACGCAATAAGGGAGGACCAACTTATTAAAGGTATGGGTAAGGAAGGCAAGATAAAAATCAGTTTATTTGCGGACGACGCTTTGTTAACAATAAAAAATCCGGTAGAAAATATATTAAGAATAAAAGCACATCTAAAGGAACAACTGTCAGAAATCAGAAATTATGCGCTTCAATCAGGATAATCGAGACATGGAGGAGATCTCCAATTACGAACTGAAAGTTTGTAAATGCATAAAATACCTAGGGATACTTTTAGATAAAGACATCAGTAAAATGAAAGAACGAAATTACACAAAAATAAAGGAAGAGATTAGAAATAAATTACAAAATTACTCCAAATTAAACTTATCATGGTTTGGTAGAATAGCAATGGTAAAAATGAAAATACTTCCTAAAATTAATTTTCTTTTTAGAATGTTACCTATTCAATACACAGAAATTGAAATTAAAGTCTATCAAGATCTTATAAATAAATTCTGCAATGGTGGAGAAAAAGCAAGAATAAATAAAAGCTTATGGTGCAGATCTCAAAAAGAGGGAGGTATAGGCATACCTAATCTTAGAATTTATTTCATAGCTAATCAGCTTAGTTCCCTGGGGTAAATACTATTTAAACCTCAAAAATTAATATGGTGGGAACTTCAATCAGAGGAGCTAAATGAAGACATAAATAAATATGTGTTTAGTTTCCCCCCAAAAAAGGAAAAGTCACCCAATTAAAAACCCTCTTCTAAGTTCCCTATTGCTTACTTGGAAAAAGTATGGAAAGAAATTGATACAGGAAGGTTCCCCGCTTGGCACGGTGATCGATCAGATAAATTTACCCACGAACATGAAGAAATTGGGAGACTTATTTAAATTAAGGAAAGTGGCAAGATTAAAAGATTGGATTAAAAAGATGACATCAAAACAAGAAATTAAACGCATTCTGCAAACTCAGGAATTGTCCTGGTTGAATTACGCCCAGTTAGAAAGCTGGACGAAAGAATGGACTAGGAGAAATATACAACTTAGAGGATATACAAAATTTGAGCAATTTCTGACAACATATGAATCAGAAAAAGGAAATACAGGGAAAGGAGCAGTTGGTAAATTATATAAAATAATTCAAGATTCATTTGAGAATAGGGAACAGGACACAATAAGAGAGTTATGGAAACAAGACATAGAGAAATAAATAAATAATGATGAATGGAAAAGAATTTGGAATTTGAGGATTTTTACGGTCATTATCAGTCAGAATAAAAAAAAACTACTTCAAACTAGTTTTAAGATGGTATATGACTCCAGTTAGAATGAATAGAATGAATCCAAAATATTCTAAGCTCTGCTGGAAATGCGAAAAAAATATAGGTAACTATTTTCATTTGTGGTGGGAATGTGAAATAGTTCAAATGTTTTGGCAAGAGATTATTGAGGAGATAAGAGAAATACTACAAACTGATATTAAATGTGTACCTGAAATTGCTTTGTTATCATTACCATCTATCAATGAATATGATGTGAAAACTAAAGAATTAATAGCAAATCTTATGACAGGAGCTAGACTGATTATTGCCAGGAACTGGAAACTGAAATCAGACCTTAAAATTGCTGAATGGTATAAGGAAGTGTGGGACATAGCACTAAATGATAAACTATCTTGTAATATAAAAGTTTTGAGAGGTGAAATAAAAAAAGATATTTTCTATGATGTTTGGGGGAAATTTACAAAACCTTATGAAAGGTTTGGGGGAAAAAAAGATGAAGAAGAAAGAGAAGATGCAAGAATACTGGACGGTTTCTTGGGGGTGGGGGCACTTTGTACTGTTTATGATTGTCTATTACTGTTTTTTAATATAATTGTTTATCATTGTTATTTTGTCTTTTTTAATGTTTAATAAAAAGTTAAAAAAAAAATCCCACTAACCCTAGATGCCCTAAGCACATCTGATCTCGCCTGATTTCGGAAGCTAAGCAGGGTCAGCCCTGGTTAGTACTTGGATGGGAGAACACCAGGGAATACCAGGTGCTGTAGGCGACCTGGAGTAGGAACTGGCAAGCCACTCCAGTATTCCTGCCAAGAAAACTCCATGGGCATGGGGTCACGAAGGGTCGGTCACGACTGTAACGATGCAACACAAACACACACAACCCTAACCCTAACCCTAACCCTAACCCATACGCCAGTACACTGTCCTTCTTAGTGGGTCAGAAGCACCCAGAGGTGCAGCCCACTAACCCACCCTAACCTTAACCATAACCCTAAGCCTAGCCCTTACCCTAACCCCAACCCTAACCCAGATCCGTACACAAGTACGCTTCCCTTCTTAGTGGGTCACAGAGGCACCCAGAGAGGTGCCTCCCAGCCAGAGCCCACTACCCCTACCCTTAACCTGTACGCCAGTACGCCAGTATGCTTTCCTTCTTAGTGAGTCAGAGGCACCCAGAGAGGTGCCTCTGCCACTTACCCCCCAACCCTAACATAATGTAAAAATGTATGGTACGCGGCGGCAACACGAAACGCTTCCCTTCCCTTCCCTTCCCTTCCCTTCCCTTCCCTTCCCTTCCCTTCCCTTCCCTTCTTAGTGAGTCAGACGTCAGAGGCACCCAGAGAGGTGCCTCCAAGAGCCCACTTACCCCAACCCCAACCCCAACCCCAACCCCAACACAAACGACAAATGACAAACGGAAACGACAAATTTTTGAAAATTTCCTCGACAAACGGAAGCGACCCGAAACGGACCCGTCCCGACAAACGACAACTCAAAACATCATTTTTCCTGGTCGTGCCCATCTCTAGTAACATTTAATGTGTGTGTGTGAGAGAGGGGGCGTACAGTGTTTAATTACACTGAAATGCCCAATACCTTCCATTTTCTGTATCTTACTCTAAAAACAAATATATACTGAAAGAAAATAAATAAAAGTCACTGTAGTTGTGTTGAAAGATCTACCTAGGCAACAATCAATTATGTCAGAATATTAGACTGATTAGTGCTTTTAGTCCACTTTGGGGACTGACCTCCCACCTGGGATTCATTCAGAATTGACATGCCATGACTTATCCTCCGTGCCAGGCATCAGTCATTATATCAGACTGTGTGGCTTGCTTATTTTGTTAAAAATGACCACTGCACAAAACCATTTTGTTAAAAATAAGAGAGAGAGCTTATTAGATGCACTTATAAGTCAAAACCCCTACTACACATGAAGATCTAATATCATAAAGTCGTAACAGTCTAGCCTCAATCTTCGATCAAGACTGGAAAGATTTTAATCCCCACATTCTTAATTCTACAAAGCCAGCCTGCTGGAGAGTTCTGCAAGAGCTAAAGGTAGCCTATTTTTGAGACTTTATTCGTCTAATAAAGTTATCACCTTATAGCCAACATTGTGTAATACATACAACATATGAAAAATCAGGAGACCACGCTTCAAGTCCCTGCTTGTCCAGAGTAACTGACAGGGGTGGGGTGGGGTAGGATATTCATAACCAGCTATTGACAGCTATCCAAATGGAGAAACATTCAACATCCTCCCTAAAGGAGAAAATACAGCCAGCTACAAAACAATTCAGAACCAGCATTTGGAAAAGTTACTTTTTGGACTACAGATCATCTCAGATCAAAATGTTTGATCTGTCAGTCATGTCTGAGTCATAGGAACATATATTTGCTGATCACTTCAAAAAGTAGATTTATTTTGTGTAAGAATATGAGCAATCATCAGATTGATTTGTTAGCATATGAAATCCAAAGTATATTCCTTCTCTTCAGTATCACTGGTATACAGTCTTTTATAGGAAGGATGCTGGTTAAAATCTTCTAGAACATCTTGGAAAACATTGTGCAGTGGATCCTCGTATAACAAATGGTTTGTATAATATAAAATCTGTACAACAGAAAAAATTCTGGAGATAGGGGAAATTTGCTTAACAGAATCGCCTATGGGGAGAATCCATACAACATAAAAATGGTTGTGATTAGGGATTACTCTGTTTTCAATGCATTCCTATGGGAAATTTGTACAAAGGAAAATTTGTTAAACATAATTTCATTTGGAATGAATTAATTCCTTTATACAAGGTACCACTGTACAAGAAATGCTACAGAATGCTAGTATGGCAAGAAAGGCATGCCAAAACATAACAAAAGTTAATTTCTCTTATGCCATCAGATAATTGTTTCCCATTTCCACTTGCATCCCTTCATTTGGGTGGAAGTAATATGTGCGATAACAAAAATTAAATTAGGTTAAATTAAATTTTAAAAATTGATAAGGAATAGCAGCTCACTTTAAAAGTTGTATTTATATTATATCTAAGGCAGCTAACAAAATAATAAAAAGCTAAATTTCAAATTTAACAAAGTTTAAAACTGAAAGCCAAAAAATAATGGATCTAAATAACATACTGTATGACATTAAGGGGCAGACCAATTGAATGTGGTAGCATGGACACATATTGATACTGTAAGCTAAAAGTGGGTACATCTTCAAATGTAGTGGGGACCTAGGGGCATGTGTATGTCTTTTCCCTCAATAGCCTTCCTGGATGTCAGATCTGAATATCTAAATAAGTACTTCTAAGCAGCTGGATGTGCTTACAGCACTTCCAAAGCAGTGCCAGTCACAGAAATTCTGTAGAAGCACCTCTTCAGATTTTCACAATGAATGGTCACAGGTCTGATTTGTTAATCTCTGTTCTTCTTCCCCCTCTCTTCCACCTCTAAGATTACTAATACAGATACACTGCCCCAAAGCTTTCATCATACAGGATGAAGTCCTAGCCTATATTGCTCAACCTTATGGCCTTGGGTGTTGGGGGATTAGTATGCACCCAAAATGGGTTAAAGTTTGTATGCCACTTATCCGTCTGCAGTTCCATCAGAATGTAACATACAGTCTGAGACAGAGTGGTAAGAATAACAGGCCAGGGAATTCTGGCTTAGACACAATAAGAACACAACAGCTATACCCGATGCAATATTCACACAAACAGATGTTGTAGAAAGGAGAGGGGGAGAACACTAGAGATGGGCACAAATCACTGCATGCTTTGTCAAAAGTCATCACCACGCAGCACAGATGCTGC
The DNA here is from genome assembly GCA_029282475.1 of Phrynocephalus forsythii. Classification (NCBI taxonomy): domain Eukaryota; kingdom Metazoa; phylum Chordata; class Lepidosauria; order Squamata; family Agamidae; genus Phrynocephalus; species Phrynocephalus forsythii. Next base: position 99,739,959 of record JAPFRF010000005.1, read on the forward strand.
AGGTTCCCTTTTCCCCACCCCCCCAGGTGGCTCCCCCATTCACTAGCTGCCCCCCGTCCTTAGCTCCTCCTTGTTGTTCCATTCTGGAAGGAGTTCCTACTTCTCTCTTCCACCGCCTCTGGCATTTGCCCACTCAGACAAGGAGGGATGACAGAGAAGCCTGGAGACTGAATGAACAGACAAATAGGAGGAAGGGAGGAGTACACAACAGCTGGTGAGTGGGGGATCCAGCTAGGGAGATAGGAGAGGGGGAAATGAAATACCTGTGTAGGTTCTTTCCCTCTCTATACAGTCTGTCAAAAAGGCCTATATAAGGCCAGATAAGATTCAATGAGACACATGAATGTTATGATTCATCATACATCTTACAAAGACGCCTTGGGGGATTCTGGCCACTATGGGACTTAATCTTGAAGGCTACCACCAATCTATGTGTTCAGAAAACATACCAAGAAAAAGTTGTCTTATTACAATCTGTGCACTGCAACTGCCCTTCCATCAGGAGTGTTAGGAGATCATTCCAGCACTTACAACAAACTTCCTATCCACATGCTGAAATCATTTCTTTAAACATACCCATCCATCATATTTCTAATAAGTTTTGTTCAAGGCAAATAAACCTTGCCATAAAGCTGGAATAAACTTCTTTTGTAATATTTTAAAAGGTGATTAAAGAGATCAGTATAAAATGAAATATAGTGTTTTGTTTTGTGTCAGTCTTCATTTTGGTTCATTTTGTTAATAACAGATTTTTTAAAGATTTTTTTCATGAAATGAAACAATTTGTAGAGCTATAAATAATGGAGAGCTTTCCTTTTTTTATTTAACAGGGAGCCCACTGTCCTAAATCAAATACCCTCCTTAAACCTTTCAAACAAAGAACCCTATGTAAACAAGCAGGAAACATAAGGGCTAGCTCCTACATGGAGAGATCAGAGAGATAAGTTCAACAGTTGATCAGCGGGAGAAAGGAAAATGTTTAAAAAACTCTCCACAGTCCTGCTTAATTAGGAAAGGAAAACAAAATAATCAGTTTAAATCAATTTGCAAACACAGCCAGCGAAGGGAAGAGCTCAGCTCCTGGCTAGCTGCATCATGCAGATCAAGGTCAGAGATAAGCTATTTCAACAGTTGAGGTGCAGAAAGAAACAACAAATCAATCAGCTTAAAAATAAACATCCTATTCTCAAGACGGCTGGATCAAGAGGCTAGGATGAATCATTTTATTTCCAATTTCTTGTTGTTTCGTTTCATTTCATAAGGTTTTGTAAGCTTACAAAATGATGAAACAGCATGTCTTTTTTCGTAAGGTGACCGTCCCTGTATAAAACCCATTCAACAAACTCATTAGACCATTGGCTTTCCGGGTGTTTTGGAATGTATCTTCTACAGTCTAAATGCTATTTGATGGAAACTGTAGCCCTGAACCCTGGAAAGTCAGGTGTTCCTCCTTAAAGCAATTGAACCATGTTTACCATGAACAAAACAAGATTGCTTATAGGCCAGTGTATTACTTGATTAAAAACACATTTGCCTACTAGTAGAAGGTAATGGCAAATGGAACTCAGATATTTCTCAGATATTATTTCAGTATGGGAGTCAGATGCCTAATGATTGAGGCCTAGTCATTCTACTGAAGGAGACTAACAACCATCTTCTCCTTTTGATGTTGTGGGCATTTAGTTGCTTCCATATAAGAGACATGATATTGATTTACCCACCTTGATTTCTGGTTCATAATATTTTGGCCTAATCTAGCTAGAACATGTAGAAAAGGTACTCCTTCCGTTGCTTCCCAATATGGAGAATGGTTTCACTTCCAACACACTGTAAGTTTATTTACATTTGAAGCTTGGCACTAAATGTCATGGAAATCAAGGTGTCTTAATTCTGAAATTTACATAACCTAAGAGGTACTTTTCTACACAGAAGAAATTATCCAGTAATGTTATTCACATACTTTTCCTTCTTTGCTTCCTACACTCATTGGAAGGACTAACAAACATTGCTCATTGACCAAGCACTTCAGTGTGGCCATCTATGTGATGCCAAAGACTTCTGCTGAAATTCAGGATAGCTTTTGCAAATTGGTATTGACTATATTGGGCTAGAAGGATACATGTTCTGTCCTGACAAAAGGATAATTTTTGTCACCCTATGTTATGCATGCTTCCACTAACTTGCATGCACAACTTCACCAGCCATTTTCTTGAGATACTTAAACCTGGATATATATTTTTTCCTAATTGGTTAACTTTCCTTCTAAAGACTAAGAGATGGTTTGTGACCAAACTGTTTCTAACCAGAATTTTAAAAGCTATGGGGAAGAGGAGTGATTATTCTATATGAATATTTGTATTGTTTCATTTCATACACACTGAGCCATTCCTGTGATGTGGCAGTAGGATGACATGAGAACATTTACTTTTGTTCTTCATTACTGTTGGGTGAATTGTATCAACCAGTCCTAAAATTTGGCTAAAATGGAGTTATTCAAGAGTGTGTCGAATGTTTACCCATGGAATATGGTTTAGGGCAAAATTCCCTTTTTCACACCCTGTTTTCTCCTGTTCACACATGCCTCTTTCACCAAACTGAATGTTGTGTCCACACTGGCAAAATATCTTTCCTTTAATCTGAATTTGTCCTGTCATGGTCTGTTGTACAATCCCATTACATGATTGATATCCCATATCATTGATTTGCTGCAAATCCATTTTATACCCTGTTTTCTTACTATAACAAAGTGTGGCACTTCCATTCATTTTAACTGAAGAATCTGTTTCTTGGATTCACACATTGGTGTTTCACTGATTATGGAGATTAGGTTTTTGAGAAAAAAGCCAGGTTTCATGAAGGCCCACTCTGGGATTTTGATCTTCTACAGAAAATTTAGCCACAGTTGACAAAAGAACTTGACTGGCACTTCTTTCGTGTTTATAGGCTCTTAATTGTAGTGTTTATGTTGCCTGGTTTCATTTCTTTGTTCTAAACATTGCTTTTTGTGGCTTTTGTGACAGTTACACTTGGGTTTTGTTGCTGAGTCAGTTTCTGAAGTATCTGTTTCTTTGGTGACGTTACTGGTCCTCTTGCTAAATGAACTCAGTAGCACATGAGTGTTGGTAATATTCAACAGCATCTCCCTCTTTCCCCTTCAAAAATATGCACACAAAAGAGCACATTTTGCCAAGTTTCCAAAGAATTAATATATTTTAGCTCTGACTATTATTCGATAATGAAGGTCAGATGCATATAAAGTCATGGGTATTTTCTTTGTGAGTTTTTTTCTGGAAGCATAAGGGGCAGTCAATGGACATTGAAATGGTTTTGCACAAGGAATATAAATGTTATGCATTTGTTGTGACAATCCAGATCACCCCAGGGAATTTGTTATTTACTGGAAACTATATTTTCCATGCATTCAGGCGGCAATGGTGATGCTATTGAAAAAGTTCAGATTAATTTCTGTGTCCAAGTATTTGGCATCAGTTGCATTTGTGTAAAAGAATCTTTTCAGATGCTATCCTGACATCCCTGCAGCAAATGAGAGAATCATTCTAAATACTTACTAGTTAAATTAGAGTGTTGGAGAGGAGATAATTTAGTAACAGCAGGAAAACAGGCAGGGTTCCAAAAGGGAAAATCAATTGTAGATCAATGTTTATTTATTTATTTTATTTATTTTTAAGTTTATATACCACACCAATTTTCCCAAAGGAACCCTGGGTGGTTTACAAACAGGGCAACACAAACCATTAAAACTGTTGCAATTCAATTCAAATAATACACAAGAAAGGGAGGGAAGAGAAAAAAATAAAATGTCCAGCAAGAGGCATAACAAATGCTAAAAAAAAAAAACAAATCACAAAAGGGCGCAAACCAAACATTCGCGATTACCATAAGCTTCCTGGAACAATCAAGTTTTCGGTGATATCTTGAAAGCTGCAAGGGATGGAGCCAGGCACATCTCACAGGGAACTTTGTTCCATATGGACAAGCCTACCACAGAGAAGGCCTGATTATGGCTCATAAATTTAAGAGCCTCCCTGGGGGTGGCACCCAAGGTGAGAAGGTCAATGAGGCTCTGATGGGTCTGGCCAGCAATGACCTTTGGGAAATATGCTCTGTCAGATATTCAGGTCCCAAGCCATGGAGGGTTTTGTAAACCAAAACCAACACCTTGAACATTATTCAGGAGGCAACAAGCAGCCAATGCAGGCAAGCCAGAATTGGGGTGATGCGGTCAAATCTACCTGCACTAACCACCAATTCTGGCCACCATATTCTGCACCCGCTACAGTCACCGAACAAGGTACAAGGGAAGCCCCATGTAAAGTGTATTGCAATAATCTGTCATTGATATGACCAGTACATTCACAACTGTCTTCAGGGAGTTCCCATCAAGGTATGGGCGAAACTGGGTGATAATTTGTACTCCATCATTTGATTTTTAAAAAATCCCCAACTTGTCAAGAAGGAGATTTATGACACCATTATAGATTTCAGCTCAGCCTTTGATCATATAGATAGAGACCACTTGTGTCAAAAATTTTCTGCCCCAAATATAGACAGAAGGCTGACATTTTTAATTCAGTTGCTTCACTCAAATATCAATCTTAGCGTAAGGCTTGGGGAAAATGGGTTGTTGTCAGAGACAATACTAACAACTGAGGAGTTCAGCAGGGATGACTGTTGGCCCCCTTTCTTTCCAATGTTATGTTAATAATATTTTGCAAGTTTTGAGAGACCTTCCATTCTTTCCCCCTTCAATTAGGATGTCAAGATTTCAGTCCTTTTATATGCAGATGATATTGCAATGGTGTCCAGTACACTAGTTGGTATGCAAAGACCATTAGCTAAACTGAGCAAATTCTGTGTAAAAGAACATCTGCTCTTTAATTACACAAAACCAAAATAGTTTTCCAAGGAAGAGAAAAACTCACATATGAAAGCTTGACAATAAACCCATTGAGCAGTTATACAGTTTTAGATATCTTTGCCTTTGACTTAATGCTTAACTGTCATGGAAATATCATCCGAAGGCAATCAATCAGAAAGCATTTCATTCCACTCAATCTGTTTTTAGGTTTATAACAATTCACTCGGTGAAGTTAATTGCCCCTGTAGTTGAGATGTTTTCTAAGAAAACAGTACTCCAAATACCATGTGGGGCAGAGATATGGGGATATATAAAGACCCTCACCCCTAGAAGTGGTTCAAAACTCTTTCATGCAATCTATTTCAACTGTTCTCCATTGCATACCTGCTGCACATTTTAGGATGAATTAGGATTAATCTCATTTGAAAGTCATGCTCACATTACACTGGCCATGTACTGGCTGAAATAAGCGACTCTCTCCTTCAAAATGGGTGCTATAAAGAACAACTCCAGAATCCTTCTTGAGAGTCATGGAGAAATTCAGTTAAACCCATACTACAGAATTATGGGATTGACACAGAGTCCTAGCCTACTTTTGCTTCTAACAGAGATAAGCAATTGGTTCAAGAAAAGATCTTTCTTTTTTCTAAGTGGCTGGGTTTGTGTCCCATCTGACAAATATTCTGTTCTGATTAGAGATGGGCACGACCAGGGAAAATGACGTTTTCGAGATGTCGTTTGCGGAACCGGCCCGTTTCGGCTCGTTTCCATTTTTCGTGAAATTTTCCAAAAATTTGTCATTTCGTTTGTCGTTTTTTTTTACTGTCGTTAGTACTGGTTTGGGGGAGCGGGCTCCTGGAGGCACCTCTCTGGGGTGGGTGCCTCCTCTGGCCCGCTACAAAATGGCATGCATAGCCAATTGGATATGCATACCAAGTTGAGTAGAGACTCGAGGCACCTCTTTTTTGGGTGCCTCTCACTGTTGACCACAGGCCCACTGCTAACTGCAGTGTCACAGTGCGCACACTGGGGGAAGGCTCCTCCTCAGTCTGGCTCTCTGTGGTTCACCAAGAAGGGAACTGTACTTGTGTGTGTAGTGTAATGTGAGTACAGATTAGGGGGGTTAGGGGGGTTAGCGCAAGGGCTAGGCTTAGGTTGTTATGGGTAAGGTTAGGGTGAGTTCATGGGGTGCACCTCTGGGTGCCTCTCTGACCCACTAAGAAGGACAGTGTACTGGCGTATGGGTTAGGGTTAGAGTTAGGGTTCGGGTTCGGGCTACGATTAGTAGGCTTTTCATGCCCGACAGGCACATCCCAGAAGTCTCGGTGAAAACCTGGTCAAGTGGCCATGTAATTGGTGGAATGGCTCCAAAAATTTGCATGGTCCACTCCCATGGCCAGCCCATCATTGCGCAGGTGTAAAAAAATAAAAATAAAAATAAAAATAAAATAAAATAAAATCAATGGAGACGTTTTGTTGCAAGAAAAACCCACTGCTCCTACTGTAAAAATTCAGGCAGTTTTAAAATAGCTATTTTCACATGTTTCTGTGGTGCTTTGTGTGTTTTTGGACCACCACGATTTCAAAATAAATAAATATTGCTTGTGGTTGCCCCATTTTGAATCCCCCACCTGCACCGCATGGCATGGCGAGTTGGCGAGACGACGAGGATGTGCAGCCCAGGAGAGGAGAGGGGGAGAGGCCGGGGACACCCCCCCCCAGAAACCACCCCTCTGGTAGGTGCCCTCACTCAGGCAGGCATATTTTCGCCTGCTTTTTTGGCCGGGAATCGTTTTTTATTTTTATTTTTAAAACTTTTATCCTGTGCCGCTTGGCATCGCGTGATCGCTGCGATGCCGCCAGGAATGACCACGACAAATCAGACCCAATTTTTCTTTAGTCGGTTCAAGTTCGATTTCTGGCGGAGTAATTGTCGTTCTTAGTTTCGTTACGTAACGGAAATGAGGAACGGAAACGGAAACAAGGATTTTGCCGAGTCGTGCCCATGTCTAGTTCTGATTAGTTCCCATTATGTAAAACATCATTTGGCTCAGAAAATTATTTTCTCAACCTAACCTCAGTCCCATGGAGGAATGCATTCACAGCTTTGTGTTTGTTGTGTATTCCATCTTCTAGTTTGGAGGGGAAGCATGGCAACATCCCATTCCACCAAAGACTTTACAAAGATTTGTGTATCAGGAGAGATTGAGGATGTTTTGTATTATTTACTCAGTTGCTCTTCATATGAGCACCCCAGAAGACAATATCTTGCTAGCAATCTTAAACTTCTGTGTGACAGACACCTATTGACTCAGCTTTGTATGCTACTTGTGAGTAAGGATGTTACTACTACCTATCAAGTAGCAAAATTTGCTTTGACAGCAAAGAAAATACAGACCAAACATCAAAAGCTTTATTAAAAGAGGGAAGCCATTTTATTTTATATCTGTGTATAAATATGCTGTGTCTGTGCTGCATATGCTTCTTATGTCTTATGTTTTATGTTATTGTGATGGCCTATGGTTTAACAATAAAAGCTTGATTGATTGTTCAGTAAATTAGAGAAGTTCATTTTTCTCATTCACCTACCATTTTGAGATTATACCAGATCACTTTTCTTCTCCCTCCTTCCCTCATTTCTCCATCTGCTATTTCTTCATTCTCTCTGTCCCTCCAAGAAAAGTATGGAATGAAAGCAAAATGCTGCAATGGGCTCCCTGTAGAGATGGGCACAAAATGAAAATATAGTGTTTTTTTTTTTGTTTCCTTTCTTTAGTAGTTTTTCTTTTGTTTCCTTTCTTTAGTAGTTTTGTTTCCTTTCTTTAGTAGTTTTTCTTTTGTTTCCTTTCTTTAGTAGTTTTTCTTTTGTTTCCTTTCTTTAGTTTTGTTTCATTTCGGTGGCTGGCTGTAGAAAGATTTTTACTGCCAAACCTGCAAAAGCAAAGCTGTGGGTAGGGGGGGGGGGCTTTACTTTGCTGTGCCAGGGAAGCTGGGATCCTGGCTGCCCCAGCACAGCAGGAGAATCTGTCCCATTTGACAGCCCCCTGCTGTTTGGATTGAAAGTCCTGGACAGAGGGCTGTTAGGGAGCAAAATTCAGGTGCCTCTCAGCCCCCTGTAGAAAGATCCTGCCCCCAGCACAGCACCTGACACTGTCAGACAGCACAAGCTGTGGGTGAGATCCTGGGTCCTGAGGAGGGCTGTTAGGGTGAGCAGTAAATTCAGCGCTTACCATCTCAGCCCCCTGCTGTGCCAGGGAAGCTGGGATCCTGGCTGCCCCAGCACAGCAGGAGAATCCCGACACTGTCACCACTCACCTTGTCAGCCCCCTGCTGTGTAGGGGAAGCTGAGATCCTGGCTGTCCTGACACAGCAGAGGGCTGTTAGGGTGAGCAGTAAATTCAGCGCTTACCATCTCAGCCCCCTCCTGTGTCGGGGAAGCCAGGATCCCATCTTCCCCCACACAGCAGGGGGATCCCAACTGTGAAGGAGCTCGCCATGTCAGCCCCCTTCTGTGTCAGGGAAGCCCGGATCCTGGCTGCCCTGACACAGCATGGGGAACCCAGCTCTGACAGCAAGAATCTGCTTTTAAAAGTGATTTTTGCATGGCTTGCAGGGGTGGTTTAAAAGCAGACTCTTGCTGATCCAACACCAGCAGGGGGAGTGGGTGGGAGTGATTCCCCCCTTGCCCTCTATCCCCCTAGAGTTGGAGCAGCAAGAATCTGCTTTTAAAACACCAGTGCATGCATTGCAAATGCAGATTCTTGCTGTCAGTGATGGAATCCCCATGCTGTGTTGGGACAGCTGGGATCTGGGCTTCCCTGACACAGCAGGAGGCTGAGCAGGTGAGCACTATCAGAGTTGGGATCCCTCTGCTGTGTTGAGGCAGCTGGGATCAGCTTGCATGACACAGTAGGGGCTGGGTAGGTGAGCACAAACTTCACCGCTTGCCCTCTCAGCCCCCTGTTGTGTCAGGGAAGCTGCTGTTCCCCCACCCCACAGTTTCTCTCCAGCCACTGGGTCTTGCTTCAGGCAACTGGTTGCAGCGAGACCCATGGCTGGAGTAAAACCTACCCCCTTGCCAACACCATTGCCTGAAGGAAGATACATCAGGAAAATTAAGCAGGTGGGGGGAAAGTAAAGGCATATGTTACAATGGTCCAAATTCATTAGAGATGGGTAGCAAACAAAAAGTGAAATGCTGTTTCATCATTTTGTGATGTAACAAAATGATAGAAACTGTTTTGTGACTAAGCAAACTGAACTGCCTTTTTTGGTTCAGGAAAAGAAATGGGGGAGCTTTCTCAAGCTGTGCTATGTTAGATCCCAAAATTTGGAGATATTTAGGGTTTAGGGGGCCGTGTTATTCAACTGCAAAGAGGGTCCCTCCAGCAGTAATTGGAAGTGCTCTGCCCGCACCCCACAAGCAATATATCAATTTATTACTTCCCTTGCTTAACTCCTATATTGCTGGTGCATGCTGTACACCAGGCATGTCCAACATTCAGCCCTCCTGATGTTTTGGACCACAGCTCCCAGAATTCTAAGCTTAGATTGCCAATGACAAAGGACTGTGGGAGTTGCGGTCCAAAACATCTGGAGGGCCAAAGTTTGGACATGCCTGCTGTACACACTTGTGCAATTAGCTAGCCAGAGGGACGCTCTTTGCAGTAGAATAACTCGGCACCCTGAACCCCAAACCTTTGAACATTTGGATGGTTACTGGGAAGAGCTTGATGAAGCTCCCCTGCAATTCCCATGCTGCTACATGGCTGCAATCATTATTTTTGAGTACATATTTTTATGTACTCAAAAATAGACATCACAGGCATGTAACAGTATAGAAATCACAGGGCAGCTTCCTCAAGCTTTTTCCTGTAAGCCCCCAAAATTTGGAGAGGTTTGGGGTTCAGGGGGATGAGTTATTAAATTCCAAATGGGGTCCCACTAGGAGAAAATAATTTTAATTGAGTCGGGAAACAGCTAATTCCTCCTCTGTGTGTGGGAGGGGGGGTATTAGTGGCTTCCCGACTCAGAAATGTTTTTGTCCTAGGGGGACCCACTTTGGCATTTAATAACTCACCCCCTGAACCCCAAACCTCTCCAAATTTGAGGGGTTTACAGGGAAGAGTCCAAAGATGCTACCCTGCAATTTTGGTGCCTCAGGACCCAGGGGAGCCATCAACAAAGCTCCTTGTTCCAAAACTACTTGTTACTAAATTTGTTAGTAACAAAATGAAACAAAACTACTAAAGAAATGAAACAAAACACTTTATTTTCATTTCACGCCCATCTTTAGTATTCATTGATCATTTTAGTATTGTGTACTCATTTGTTATGGACTTAAGTAGAATTTTTAATTGTTTTATGCCACCTTGGATTATTTTTAAGGAGAAACATAGGTTGAAACATTTTAAATAAGTACAAAAAATAATAGTTATGCTAATTGATGGTAGATCCATGGCACAGTAGCAGAGAAATTTTAGAGGCCTCAGGTCCAATCCTTTCCATCAAGAGTTAAAATAATATTGTGCAGCAGAGCTAGGTAAGACCATAGAGAAAGCTGTAGCTTCTGCCTGTCAGAGTGGATAATAATACACCAGCTAAAACAATGATCTAATTTGGTAAAGGCTGTTTCCTATGTTCATAAAGCAGGTCATTGAGCTGAAGTTGCATTTATAGAAATTTCCCCATCCAAAGATGAATAAAGATGCTTGTTACCGATTTCTAATTTATGTCTCCCTCTTCCTTTATTCCATGGGCCAAAAGGATTTTCCAACTTTTTGGCACATATACAAATGTTAGTTTTATTTTTCATGTGGTTCAGTGGTAGGAATGGTTTTGATCATTATGAGAAAAGCAACACAAAATACATATATATCCAAAAATCACATAAACCTTCAGAGCCAACTCAACATTTATCTGTGTCCCAGTTCTTTAAAGAACCATTTGTTTATTTGCCACCAGGACATGCTGTGTTTTGTCATGGTTTCAGAAGCAATAACAAATAATCGGGGGGGGGGAGGTGAACACATACCTTGGAGGCCCACTGACGGCTTCTAGGGAGTCTGGACTTGTACATATGTAATAGAAATTAGAAGTGCATTCTAAGCCAAGGAGAGATAATGTTTCATAGCACCTCCAAGTCAATTATAGCATCTTCAAATGCAGTTACTTTTGTGAAAGTAACCACTGCATGTAGCAGGGTAGAAGTCAGAGGTGCCCCAAAATATTTTGCTAGCTGAAATGGAACAGCAAATGGCCATTCATTCATCCCCCTCCTGTCAAAGGTGAGTTAAATGTATTCAGAACCAGTCATGTACATCTCCCTGCATCGAGCTATAACATAAATTCAATAGTGGAAGTTAATATTGGACCCAAAATCTGGTTAAAACAGCTAAATTTTATCTTGGGATCAAAATGGTCCCATATTGGCATCAGAGGAAAGAATTCCAAAATGGCATGAAATAGTTAAGTAGGCTGTCTACTGCAGCTTTCAATGGTGGAACGTAGAGATAGCCCTTTGGCCAGGTTGCAACTCCTTCTTATATCAGGTCCCCCAAAATTAAACACCTTAAACTCAGGGCTGAAACATATTAAGAGGCCAGTCCATTTGTTAATAACCAGTGACATATAGTTGTTCTTATATTATATCCCTGTCAGCAATCAAGCTGCCATGTTCTGCACTAACTGGGACTTCCTTGTCATAGTCAAGGGCAGCTCTATGTGGGAAGTTGCTGTTGGACAAAATTTGGGCTTCTTGTTGGTCTAGTCATCTAGAGCAACAGCATTTGAAGGCCATATGTTGACCTTGCTACAGATGATGAACTTCATGGGGCAGTGAATTGACATTTGTGATACTCAACATCTGCAAAACTGAACATAACATCCTCCATGCCATCTTCTGGATCAACCCTTGCCAGTAGGAGCAGAACCATCATTAACCAGTAGGCAAGCCCTTACCTTTGGGTGTCAATCCAGTATGATAACATCAATACAACAGCAATGACAAACCCTGGATAATCAGCAGGCTTAGAATCCTCCTTCCCCTACAACAGCTACATATCGTTTAGGGCAACCAAGATGATTTACTTCTTCTCTGAAAGTGGACTGCAATGAGACTTATTAATCTATCCTCCAAAAATTGCATGAGGTGACCAGCCACCCTCTCTAAAGAACCTATTTTTAGGAAAGTAATATTAACAATGGGGCTCCTTTTCATAGAATCATAGAATTGTGAAGTTGGAATAGGCCTATAAGACCATCAGGTTCAACCCCCTGCTCCACTTAGGAATAGAAATCAAAGGATATCTGCTAGGTTGTAATTTCTCTTGAATCCTCCAGTATTGGAGCACTCATGGAGTAACTGTTTCCATTTTATCCTATGTCTTGGGCTCCAAAGAAGTAGACAGGAATTATACATGTCTTATAACCTCCAGTAAGGTCTTGTTCTGTTTTGTTTTTAGTGCAGGTTATCTGAAATCACCTGTTTTACACTCCCTGCTTAAATGTGAACCCTCACTTTAAAGCAGGATGTGGAGCAGTTCCTGTCCCATTGGCTGGCCAGCATTGTGAGGTTTCCCACTGCTTACCTACAGGGGCAGTGCCCAGAATGGGGCAGCCATGCCTGCTTGCCATGCATGGAAAAGGGAGCCCATGGAGCTGCCTCCCTTCCTAGCAAAAACACCAGCAGCCAACACCAAGACAGCCAGACAGCCTCCCCACTAGCTCTGGCAGTGGCACTATTATTGCTCAAGAGGCAGTTCCAGCTGTTTCATTTTTCCCATATGTTGACCCCAACCCAGGGCTGTTAGAAGATAGGAAGCCTCCTGGCACTTACTAGCCAGAACAGAAGCCCAGGTGCAGCTTAAAAATAGCACCTATTTGCACTTTTTGTAATGGCATCAGTGAAAGATGGAAGGTGTGCTGTTTACTGCATCTTGCAAAATAACATGTAATCCCCTGCAGCTAGAGATGGGCACGACTTAGCGGTATTCCCGTTTCCATTTCCGTTACTTGTGTCCGTTACTCTATGGAAACGGTAACGGGAATTACTCCGCCAGACTTCGAGCTCGAACCGACGAACGAACAATTTTGGTCTGATTTGTCGTGCTCGTTCCTTGAATCGCGCGATCGCGCGATGCCACGCGGCACAGAAAAAAAGTTTTTAAAAGTGAAAAAAAACCAGTTCCCGGCCGAAAAGCAGGTGGAAAAATGCCTGCCGTGCCTCAGGGCACCTACCAGAGGGGTTGTTTCTGGAGGTCCCCGGCCTCCCCCCCATCCCCCGTCCTGGGCTGCTCTGGTGGGACTCGCCGCAGGCTCGCAGCCAGCAAAAAGCCCAGTCTCGCCGGCCGCCGGCCGCCGCAATTAAAGCGCAAGCAAGCGGCATGGACGGCACAGGAAAAAACTTTTAAACTCTCCCCCCTCCCATTCCCGGGCCAAAAAAGCAGGCGGAAAAATGCCTGCTTGACTAAGGGCGCAGGGTACCTACAGGAGGGGTGGTTTCTGGAGGGGGGGTCCTGCCTCCCCCCCATCCTGGGCAGCCGGACTCGAGTCACCATGCCATGTGGTACGGGTGGGGGATCCAAAATGGGGCGGCGAACGCAATATTGTTTTTGAAATCGTGGTCCAAAAACACACAAGCACAACAGAAACATGCGAAAATTTATAAACTGCCAGATTTTTCACAGTAGCAGTGGGTTTTTTCTTGCAACAAAATGTCTCTCCTCTCCTCCTCTGTCCTCCATTTATTTTATTTTATTTTATTTTATTTTATTTTATTTACACCTGCGCAATGATGGGCTGGCCGAGTGGCCAGCCATGTGGGAGTGGACGACCATGCAAATTTTTGGAGCCATCCCACCAAACGCATGGCCACTTTGCCATGGAGACTTCTGGGATGTGCCAAAAGCCCCCTAAAACCTGCCCTAGCCCCCTAACCCTAACCCTAACCCTTGACTCCGTACCCCACATCACAGACTGTCTTCTTAGTGGGTCAGAGAGGCACCCAGAGGTGCAACCCACTAGCCCACCATAACCTTACCCGTCACTAGCCTAACCCTAGCCCTAACCCTAACCCACCTTAACCCTAAGCCAGATGTACTTGCATTGCACTACACGCAAGTACAATTCCCTTCTGTGTGAGACATGGTGTTGCGAGAGCCTTAGTTAGGCATCTCACCTATGGCTCTGGGTTCAGTGCCATCCACTAGTCTTCACAGTCACTGTCTGCACATTTGCACAACTGGTATGCAATATCCATATGGCTATTGCATACCATTTTGCAGCAGCAGCAGGTGAGGAGGGGAGACCCCCATGTAGAGGGGTCTCTTGGAGCGTGCTTCCCCTTCCTAGTGGGTGAGGATAGGAGGCACCCACGGGTGCCTCCAGAAGCCCACTTTCCCTTTATAGTGGGCCAGAGGAGGCACCCACCCCACAGAGGTGCCTCCAGGAGCCCGCTCCCCCCCAAAAAACCAGTACTAACGACAACGAAAAAACGAAAAAATGAACTGACTAATTTTTGCGAATTTTCGCGAAAAACAGAAACGACCCGAAACGGAACCGGCCCGACTAACGACAACTCGAAAAAAAAATTTTTCAAGTCGTGCCCATCTCTACCTGCAACCTAACTAGGACTCATCCACCACCTGCATTGATATACCTACTAAATCTGATTGGCCAGCATGGGCAAGGTTTGAAAACAGAGGCAAATACCATGTTCTCTTTTTGAAGCTGCCAAAACTTAAATTGACACCCTAAAACCTTTCTAGGCCGGCCTTGGGATGCATTCCCAACATACTGCTACAATTGCAGGATAAGAACTTTCTCCTACACAATGCGCTATGCCCGGCTTTCCCTTCTCTGTTCATCCAATCACTTACTAATCCTTGCCATGTCCTTAACAAATGAAACTTCCTTTATGGTACAAGTGCGCCTCTGTCAAATTTCATTAAATATACAGTTTAGAAACCACAGTTTTAGAAGAACACATAAATGAATCAAAAGTGGTGTAACTGATGAGTATTAAAAGAGTTGTTTGTATTTTTAGGTACTTCACAAGCACACAGCTATGGGATGTATCACGATGAGCACCTGCCATCCAAATTTCCATGATAGCAGGAATAGTTACGGTAGATCCTCAGTGACTAAGTACAGACAGTGGTCTCTGGTGGCCAAAATTAATCAGTTAATTAAATAGGTTATTGGAGAGCCCTAGGTCCTTATAACAAAGCAAAATTGCCACCCAGATGGCATCAAGGAATCTTCCAAACTAAACAAAAATATTCCAAATTTCTGAAGTGTATGGTACTTGAGGCACATTTTTCATCCATGGTCTACTGCCGAGTACAATATATCACACTAGTCCCTAAATATTGCCACTGAAAGGAGACAGAATGAGGGATGTGTGACACTGGACAGCAGTTGCCAGCCAACAGTCCTTTCCAGAATGCCTTCTGAGCTGCAGCAGATCAATCATCTCGGGAGCAAGAACTTTGACAGCACTATTTGTCTGGGATTACAGTCATTCTTCACTCAGTTGGATGGCAATGGTTTTCACAGGGGGGAAGTGTGGAAAGAAGAGTTTGCCCATGGCTTCCAAATAACTAATGACATCGCGAGAGCAACAGGATGGGGAGGAAAGCCCAAGAAAAGGACTTGGGAGTCACTTGAAACTTGTGTAACCAGTTATGTTACACTGAGTAACCTTCCACTGTGAAATTGCGTCTTAAACTACAGAAAAGCCACAAATGACAACACATCATCTTACCTCTCGACACATACACACCCTCAAAAAGGGGAAGTCACTGCTAGTCATGCCACTTTGCTAATAAAGTTATAAAGTAACAATATGCCACTTGCCAGCTGTGTGAGACATTCCTCTGGTATAGCACATGCCTTTTCCATGACATGCTAACATTCCTAGAGCAATAAACAGCTTTCTAGAGAAGGAACCATGAGGTTTGGATGTAAAAATGCATATGGATACAGCTTGGTTTATTTACTATATGGTCTTTTTATAAGAGGGCTTTCAAGTTTGCCTCACTCTTTGATCTCCCCTTGGTTGGGGGAGGGGGAGACATTTCTTTTCATGGAATTTGTTTTAAAGTTCAGTAATTGCTTACCACAAATAAAGACCAGCAAATGGTTCTGGAAAAGAACGAAAAGCAAATGGAGGGGGGAGATGGGCAGTATAAGTCCTTTACAGAGATTTTCACAAGCATGTAAGAAACAGCCCTTCTAGGTAAAAAACAAGAGTTGTTTTTGTCCCAAGAGTTCTCTGTCCCAGGAATATATTTCTACTGTAAGGACTGAGCGAAACTACAGTTGGTGGCTCAGTTTGAATCCTATGTTTACAGCATAATGAGCAAGGCCAAAGTAGGTGGCAGTCATGACCAGGTCGGCCTTTTACCATCTTAGGCCTTATCGCCCAGATTCGCCCATAGCTCAATGGGGACTCCCTAAGGATAGTGGTGCAGGCGCTGGTCATGTTGAGGGTAGACTATTGTAACACTCTCTACATGGGGCTCCCCTTGAACCTTGTTCAGTGACTGCAGCAGGTACAGAATGTGGTGGCCAGGTTGGTGATTGGTACGGGAAGGTTTGACCGCATCACCCCCATTCTGGCCCACCTGCATTAATTTCCCGTTGCCTCCCGAATAAGATTCAAGGTGTTGGTTTTGGTTTACAAAACCCTCCATGGCCTGGGCCCTGATTATCTGGCAGAGCGTATCTCCCCATGATTAGAGCTGGCCTGACCCACCCACTCCTCAATGACTCTCTCTCTCCTGGTAGCCACCCCCAGGGAGGCCCGCAGAGTAGTAACTCAGAAACGGGCCTTCTCGGTGGCCGGTCCATCGCTTTGTAACAAACTACCCAGTGAGATACACCAGGCTCCCTCATTGGCATCCTTCAAGAAAGCCCTTAAAACCTGGCTGTTCTGGGATGCCTTTGGCGACTGCTCATGTGGTACCAGTTTTTCTCTCTCCTTTTGATGGTTGTCTAGTCTCACCTGTTGCCCAGTACCATTATATATTGTCTTATTGATGTTTGTTTTTAAGCTTTTTGTGTGAACCCCCCCAGAGTTCCTTTGGGAAATGGGAGCAGTATATAAATGCAAAAATAAATAATAAATAAATAAATAATAAAAGGTATGAAACTGACAGTCCTGCCAGTTTGCTACTTCCTCATTATGGCATTGTTTGTTGATTTCTGACTGTTTGCATGTTCCCTCCTCATCCAAAAAAGCAAAAAACAAAAAAACAACAAAAAACCCCTGAACTATACATCCTAAATCTTAGATACTGGCAATAAAAGTTTTCAAGACTAAACACAATAGTAATTGTTAGACCACACTTTTGTCTTTTGTTCTTCGAACATGGCTTCTGAGAACTTATTAATTTGGACCTGAGGCTGAAAAAGATTCAACATGTTTGCGTCATGTCACTATCCAATGGACATAATCACCTCATAGAAGCCACAAAATGTTGTAGTTTGTACTATGGCCACTGCTGAGCAGTTTTAACACACAAGCCTCCATACACGCAGTCATGTTGTCTGAACTTAAACTAGTGTCTGTCTTTTTGTGTTTTTGGATTTGAAGTAAATGGGCACATGCTGTTTTCAAAAAACAAAAAAACAACCCCCCCCAAAAAAAAACACCTTTTAAGCCTTTCAGAAACACCAACCATGTAAGGAATGACCAGGTTATTCCATTGGCTCTGGAAAAATTGGTTGTGGTATATAAATAAATAAATAAATAAATAAATAAATAAATGTTTTTACTGTGATACAGATTGACTATATTGCATAAGGACAAGACAGTAGCCCTGCAGTTACTGCAGAAGTGGGGGACACTTGTGTGTGTGACTGATTACCCAGAAAACTATTATTGCTGTTTGAAGAATTTCCTGTGTGAAACCACATCGGACAACAAGATCCTAGCCCTTATTGTTTTAATTATTATAATTCTCTCATGTGAGATGCATTTTCTTACTACATTTGTGGCCTTCATTGCTGCTTGGGCAGGGAAGAGTTTTTAAGGTGAAGCAGCAGGGTCAATTATCAGATATAAGGAGCTATATGAACAGCCAGGTTTCCCGATCTCTAAACTAGATCATCTTGAGCTTTTTTTTAAAAAAAAAAATGCCACAGTAGTAAAGAGAAAAGAGAGAGAAAAGAACTAAAACAAACAAAAAATGAATTGCAGCATATAAATTCTATGGGAAGGAGACTTCTATACCCTTGAAATATGGTTGATTACAAGCAACAAATTTCCAAGTATAAAAGAGAATTTGTGTGTGTGTACATATACACATTGACAGAAACACATACAGTATGATATATACACAAATATTTCCACACCCACCCTACAGCTGAAGGGAATTCTTGGCATACTGACTTTCAGACTCAGTGTCAGCCTGGTAGAAGGAAAGGGGAATCACAAATATTTTCAGAACATTAAAAGGCCATTTTTTCCTGTCACTAACATTAAACTATCACATTGTGGAGTGGTTAATGACAGTGCTTCACGAGATAAGACATTAATCTCCACTTGTAATGCAAAAGCCATACTACCTGCTTCAACCTTAATCTCTCTTGAGTTATGGGCTCTTCTCTGATTCATAAAACAAATAAATCACTCCTCCAAAACTATCATCTATTTATTACTGTGTGTTTTTAATGCCTAGGATAATATGAATGAGATCTCCCTTTTTCCTTGTGAAGGAGGAAAAAAAAACAAGAAAGAAAAATAAGCCACCACCTTTAATTTAAGTAAGGGCTCAGAAGGGTTCAGTCCAGTGACCCATTTCCAAATGCCTGGATTTATAAAATGATACAGTGGATACAAAAAGGGGTCACTACAGATGGAGTCTTGTAAAAATCAATCATAATAATTTATCTAGCTACTGTTCATTATTCCAAGTGGGTTTGGTACTGGCTATGCCTGAAACAATTTGAGGTTTGTTTGTTTGTTTGTTTGTTTGTTTATTTATTTATTTATTTATTTATTTATTTATTTATTTATTTATTTATTTTATTTGTTTGTTTGTTTTACAATGAACTTTTATTGAACATAGCCAATGTGTTGTGTACAATCACTATGAAAAGTTCAATAGGTTCATCTGTTAAGGGCCGCTTTGGCCAATCAGCAATATAAACTGGAAAAGCATAAGCATTCACCAATGGCGTCTCATCCCAAATCACTCCTGATCAGTAGGTTTTCTCAGGGGTTTTCCCACACTGGCACATAAGGTCCCACAAATCAGAATCTACAGGGGTCCTCGGCTTGGCAGGAGAAGCCAGAACCCTTTCCTCCCTCTTCAAGGAACCTCCCTTCTTGGGGTATTATGGTTCCCATGCCTTCCAACAGCACCTTCACCCCTTCTTTCTCTTGTCTTCATCATTTCCTTCCTCTCTCGCCAATTGGACTCATTCTCCTTTGATCTATTTCTTCTTGGGGTAGTTACATCCATACCATGTTATTGGTCCTCTCTTTCTAAGCTCATGATCCACTGTATCCTGAGTATGCTCAGCCCTCTTTGTTGTTCCACTGCTTCTCTCCAGTCTTCTCCCTCTTTTATTTCCTCCTCCGCTATCATCCTCATTCTCCTCCACCATCATCAGAAAGCCTTCTGTTATAGGCAGTTCTCCTTCCAACATATCTTTCATGCACTCCTCCCTAAGCCCTTTGATTGGTTCTGGTGACTCAGTCATTGCAGGCAATACAGAGTCTCATATCGTTCTGTGATGGACATTGAAGGGGATGGCTCACTCAGTGCATTCAGCTTCACCACCTCACAATTGCCAAAAAGTTTTGCTGACTTTTATTCAGTAGTTGTCAGGGGCCACTTACACATTAACTGTGTCCTGCCCCCCCCCCAAAAAAAGAAGGCACATGTTTGTTCGGAATTTAGCTGTGCAAACCAAGTTGGTAGCAGTGAATTGGTAGCGATGAATTGGTAGCAATGAATGGACAGAGATTTAGAAGTCTGTTCAGGGCATATCTTTTTCCTTAAATTCACATGAATAAACCCAAATCATTTTCTTATTCTCAAATCAAAGGAATAAACCCAGTTAATCCTCTTTTCTCTCTGATGTCTCTGCTAATGGCAGTTTTTCAACTGTAGTGCTTAGAGGTGGGGTGTAACCAGATTTGAAGTCACCGTACCTGGAGACATAGAATGAGCTCTTCACCTACAACAGTCTGGAGGTGATGTTGCTATTCCACTCCCAACAAATGTTTTGATTAATTAAATGTTTAATTATTACATATTATTAAAATATGTACCTTATATTGTACAAGGCAACACATTACTGCTGATCCTATATATTATGTTTTAATGACAGATGCATCATTCTAAAATGGTATGAGATACAATTCAGAAGTATATTTATTGGTAAGTTTTAAGGCTGTAAGGTTTCAATCCTTTTAATATTTAATATTCTAAATTGAAAGTCTTCTTTCTATGTACTCATATGAACAATATTGGATAGCTGTATATTTTTATTTAATGTTTTTGATGGTATTAAGGTACATAATATTAGGAGATAAAGCATGTGTCAGATTTCTCAATAATGTCCTTATTTTCTATTATGTACCATAAAAAAACCAAATATGTATGTTTGTTAACAATATTTTAACAGGGGACTCCATACATGCATCACATTTTCACTGTTTATATATGTCTGTGTGTCTCTGTGTGTGAAATTCCTTCTTAATATATCCAAGCATATATATATATATAAATCTTCTATTAACACAGTAATTTCCAAACAGTGGTATGTAGAAATGCAAAATTACTGTAGGCTTGATATAATTTTCATAACAACTAATATGAATTTCCTTTTTCTCACTCCCAGTGTCCTACTTCAAGTGTAAAATGCTCTCTGGTGCCCAACCTAACTGACATGGATTATTATTTTGTATTTATTAAAATATTTTCCCCACCTTACTCCTTATAAAGCATCCAAGGTGGTTTCCATAATTCAAAGACAATGCATAAAGCTAATAGTGAATATGCAATACTAAAAGAATCAAACACTAAAAACAGTGAACAAAAGCAACACCCAAATAGATTTTATGTACAGCAATCCATGTAATAAATGCCACTCAGGCAGCCAGTCACTAAGGAAAAGCTTGCCTGAAGATATTTATTTGCCTGCAGAAGGATAGCAACAATGGTGCCAGCTTGTGGGATGGACTTTCAAAATCTGGGAGCAGTAGCAGAGGAAGGTCTCTCCCAGGTCCCCACCAAATGCACCTGTGAAGGTACCAGAACTGAGGGATAGGTCTTTCCTAATGATGTGAACATTCAGGCAGGTTCATAAAGGAAGATAGAGGTATCACATGAAAGATATTAAAGATACAAGGTATGAAAAGTTGAGAATATTTTATAATACAGTGTTACCTTCTTGGGATAGCTTGAATACATGCTGTTACCTTTCTGTGATGTTTTTGGGCAAATCTAGCAGCAACGTTTGGCAGATTAAAAGCAACCGTGGACACTTGTCATCTTTCATATTTCCTTGTTTGCTATGACTACTTCACAAGGTGACAGAGCAGATCTTGGTTGCACATCTGGGTGCATGAACAACAAGAAGCTAAGACATGCCCCAGCACAATGTCAGTTAGTCACAGTCAGGCACAGCCAGTTACACAAACCTTGCACAAATACCAATAAGATTCCTGACATTGAGAGAATTCCTGTGCACATATAAATGTCCTTGGAATCCTTGTTATTTCATAGAATTTCATAGAGTTTGGTAGGACACAAGGTATGAAAAGTTGAGAATACAGTGGTCCCTTGTATAACAAACAGCTTGTATAACATAAAATTTGTACAACATAAAAATTCCGGAGATAGGGGAAATTTGTTTAACATAATTGCCTATGGGGAGAATCCATACAACATAAAAATGGGATCACTCCATTTTCAATGCATTCCTATGGAAATTTGTATAAAGGAAAATTTGCTTAACATGATTTCATTTGGAACAAATTAATTCCTTTATATAAGGTACCACTGTATTGTATAATGCAGTGGCACCTCTACTTAAAAGCAGCTTGACTTAAGAGCAAAAAACCATTGGTGTTTTAACTGCTGCCTTACAAATTGTAGATGTGGTCTCCTCTACTTACATTTTTGTCTTTCTATCTTTCTTTCTTTCTTTCGTTCTTTCTTTCTTTCTTTCTTTCTTTCTTTCTTTCTTTCTTTCTTTCTTTATTAGATAGTGATGCTCTACTTAAGAGCTGTTTGACTTAAGAGCATGCATTTGGAATGGATTAAACTCATAAGTAGAGGTACCACTGTAGATTGTCAGGCATTTTTCCAAGGGTAAGTCTAACTAAGGAACAATGTCCCATGTGAATTAAATTTCAACATGAGAAATATGTTGGAGAAATATGGTGGAGATGTTCCACCCAATTTAACCCCAGAGGCACAGAGACATGACAAACATTCAATATGTATGGGAGGATATTTACAGATCCAAACTAAAACTTACACCATCCAACCACAAGAGGAAAATGGGTCAAGATATACATTACAAATAAAATATTAGAAGATTAGATGTGTTGTGTTGAAAACATCTGCTATTATAGCAACAGATCCACACACCTTCCATAGTTTCCAAATGAGTTTGCTTCAATTTGTAATTGGTTATTAGGAAGAAAAAAGAGGCTTCCATTGGAGGTATGCTTGTTCAGTCAAAAAAGGCTTCAAAAGCAAGAATGCATGGAAAAGCTAAATGATATGTTATCTGTAATGTATAGTTTGCAAATGAAATTGAAATGTCGACCCAAGATACAACCTAAGGTTATGAGTACACTCAAATTATTTCTCTTTTCCTTTCAATCTGGAAGTTGAGTCATGGCATCTGTACCTCTTTTCTTGTGAGATTGAGACATTTTGCTACTCATCCAAGCAACTTGGTCAGTCTGAGGAAAGTTAGTGGCGAGTCCTCCAATTTATAGTTCACCTGGATTGCACATCGCCCTGGTCTGAATATGCTTATTAGGCGGATAGTGGCCCGAATACACTTGATACATGGACAGCGGACTGGGGTATGTGAAAGTAATATCTTTTCAACCCTTCCCAGCATCCATTAAGTATGAGTTTTTAGCTATGGCCTTGCTGGTGGAGATGTGAAATGCTTCTTATTTGTCTGGGGATCAATGACAGAAGGGTTTTCAATACACATATTAATGTCTTCCCTGACCCCTCTCTCAAACCACCTATCTTCTCTGTCAGATGAACTCTGTATCAGAGGCCTCACCCACTAACATTCCTCAGACCAACAAGTTTGTTTGGATGAGTAGTGAAACATTTCAATCTCAAAAAAAAAAAAAAGTCCAGTTGCCATGACCCACCTTCCAGATAAACTCATCTGGATGACTGGGAATTTTCACAGAATTTTCCTTGCAAATGTGCTCACTTTCACCTGGCTATTTTCCATCTTGGTTTAACAGTATCTTCATTTCAGTGGTGGTTAGTTGCTGGAACATAGGCACTCTTCCAGTGTTCAAAGCTCACCTTTTGAGGGCTACACCTCTTCAGAGGTGGAATGTCATCCATTACAAAGCACAAGCACTTGTAATGAATTCCTTTGTTCTCAGAATAATGGTATAACATTTTACATAATGAGCAAAAACCAGGTTGGATAAGTATGCAGGCACAACTCAACGCTGTAGCCTTGGTAGTCGCCATAGTGTTGAGGTGGAAATGCTATACACAAACCACTTCTACTGGTGGATTGCACAGTTAGTTCCACTGGGGATGTGCGACCGATTGCACAATTGAATACCACAAATTTTATTCCTGGGTTTAAAATCCAGCACATTTATGCTGGCATAACTTTATACTATATTTATTTCACACTGCATCACATTTACTTTATGTTACTTTATATTATGTGTCACATTTACAGTACATTGGGGGAAAGGGATTGGGTTCTATGACTGTAACTCAAGCATCTGCTCATTTCAGGGAACTTGTACCATCTAAATCCACAAGCCAGGTAAGAGTGCTATTTTCTGAACTGCTGGACTAAAAACAAAATATAGAGAATAATCATCCAAAAGGAAACAATTTTGGAAAAGGCTCTTTTTTTAAAAAGGAGACTTGAACAAACTTTTGGACTGCTCAAAGTTCATCAGAGTAGCGGCACAATGCAGCCTGGCTGAATCAGGAGTTCAAGGAGCGTTTTCTCTGTTCATTTAAGTTTTCTTCCCTCCCACTCCCTACTCGATCATCCATCCTTGATGGCCAAGATGGTTCCATTTATCCTGCAAATATTAATTCAAAATGCAAACAGAATGAGGCAGCTACAGGAGGATATAAATGGAAAATTAATTGAGAGAAGATGTGTAGACATGTATTATATGGTTTTGATGACATGCATATTCAAGGAGGGATTCGGCAGCTAATCACTAACTTGATGCCACCAAGGAAAGGGGGGAGTACTGCATACAGAGGGAGCAATGCCCTGCAGCTAGGAGGAAGATGACAGGGGTACTATTTATTTCAGGGTGTGCAATTCTGACACAGAGAGGCAAATGGATAATATGAAGTTTGTAAGTGTTTAGGCTTATTATTAGCCCTTTTGCCATTAATTTTGAAAACTGTCTTCATAGATAAACCAGGTAATATTTTTCTAATTACTCCTAATGGTAAACAAGTAAAAATAAATTTTGACTATTTGCTGCTTTTTCATTTAGAGAAACAAAGAGTGGTTCCCATGCTACCCTGTGGATTGCCCATTCCTTCAGGTTTTCACCTGGGTTCGTAGGTGGAAATACAACGCAAATGTCTAAGACATTAAAATACGTTTGTGGGACAAGACTTCTCCCCCCCCATAAATGTAACTCTCATCTGGTCAAAACTCCTTTGACAAGACTTTCTGCTTGACCATAAATTGACTGCTTGACCGTTGATTTGGAGGTTTGGAGGTCTGCCGCCTGTAGCAAGCTGCGGCTTCGCTGCCTGATGGCTGCCTGGCTACCTCCTGGACCGCTGCTTGTTTAGGCTTGGGCTTGTTTGGCCTGGGGCAATGGCCAGTGGGTGCTGGCTTGAGCCTCTAGCTCTGTGGACTCTTGCCTGCTGGCACCCGGTCCCCCCCCCGGTGCTCTTTGCAGCTTGAGTGGTGGCAGCGGTGTGGTGGTATGATGAGAGTGGAGGAGGCAGCGCCTTGCTTCTTTGACTGGCAGTCATAAGAACATAAGAAGAGCCATGCTGGATCAGGCCAAAGGCCCATCTAGTTCAGCTTCCTGTATCTCACAGTGGCCCCAACAGATGCTTTTGGAAGCGCATGAGACTAGGTATCTGCATCTGGCCTTTGAAGTACCTTGCATCTGGCCCTTTGAAGTACCCTGGTTTTAAGCCTGGAGATTACACATCTCAATCATGGTTTGTAACCTGTGATGGACTTTTCCTCCAGGAATCTGTCCAATCCCCTTTTGAAGGCATCCAAGCCAGATGCCATCACCACATCCTGTGGCAGGGAGTTCCATAGACTAACAACGTGCTGGGTGAAAAAATATTTTCTTTTGTCTGTTCTTACTCTCCCAGCCCTCAATTTGAGTGCATGTCCCCTAGTTCTGGTATTTTGTGAGAGGGAAAAGAGCTTCCCTCTATCCACTTTACTCATGCCCTGCATTATTTTGTACGTCTCAATCATATTCCCCCTCAGGCACCTTTTTTCCAGACTAAAGAGCCCCAAATGTTTTAGCCTTTCCTCATAAGGGAGGTGCCCCAGCCCAGTAATCATCTCTTCTGCACCTTTTCCAGTTCCACTATGTCTTTCTTGAGATGCGGTGACCAGAATTGTACACAATACTCCAGATGCGGCCTTACTATCATTTTGTATAATGGCATTATAATGTTGGCTGTTTTATTTTCAATCCCCTTTTTGATAATCCCTATCATGGAATTGGCCTTCTTCACCGCTGCCACACATTGGGTAGACACCTTCATGGAGCTGTCCACCAACACACCAAGATCTCTTTCCTGATCTGTCACGAATAGCTCAGAGCCCATGAGTTGATAGATAAAGTTTGGATTTTTCACCCCAATATGCATTACTTTACATTTGGCTACATTAAAACGCATTTGCCATTTCGTAGCCCATTCCCCCAGTTTGGAGAGATCCTTCTGGAGCTCTTCACAATCTTCTCTGGTTTTTACCACACGGAAAAGTTTTGTGTCATCTGCAAACTTGGCCACCTCACTGCTTATCCCTGTCTCCAGGTCATTTATGAACAGATTGAAAAGCACCAGTCCCAGGACAGAGCCCTGGGGCACACCGCTTTTCACCTCTCTCCATTGTGAAAATTTCCCATTGACACCTACTCTTTGTTTCCTGGATCTCAACCAGTTCTCAATCCATAAGAGGACTTGCCCTCTTATCCCCTGACTGTGCAATTTTCTCAGCAGCCTCTGGTGAGGGACTGTGTCAAAGGCCTTTTGAAAATCCAGATAGACTATATCCACCGGTTCACCCAAATCTACATGCCTGCTGACCTTTTCAAAAAATTCTTCAAGATTTGTCAGACAAGACTTACCCTTGCAGAAGCCATGCTGATTTTCTCTCAGCAAAGTTTGTTCTTCTATGTGTTTTAAGATTTTCTCTTGGATGAGGCTTTCCACCATCTTCCCTGGGACAGATGTCCTTGGTGCTCTGTTCATCTCATGGACGAGGTGGTGCAGATGCAGATGCAGTAGCAATGGTGGCATTTATCTGGGTGGCTTCCACGTGGGGCTTCAGTCAGTGCTTCTGGATGGCATCATTGGCTTGCGCCAGTGACTGTTGGGAGTGTCGGTGACCAGCTTTGGTGGCCATGCTGGGAGTGTCAGCAACCAGCTTTGGTGACCATGTTGGAAGTATCTGTGGAGCTCTGAAGACAGCATTGGGAGCCTCCATTTTACCTGATGCCTTGCCCAGGGGGCTGAATATATGGGAGCCCTGTGGAGCTGCTGCCTGCTTATGGTTTTGGTCTGGGGGCATCTTAATTATGCCTGGAATGGCTTTGGGGCAGGCCGTGTCATCTTGGTTTCCCATTTGGACAGATCATCTCAATTTGGATTGGGGTGCCCATGCCTCTTGCAGAAAAATCAGAAAAATGGTGATTCATCATTAGTCACAAATTTATGAATTTTTAGTCAACTGATAAATCAATTTGTTGGTTCATTTCCCCCTTTTTAAAAAGCCCTATAAAATCCTCACCTTGGTACCTAGAGTTACCAAAATTTCAGAGAAGCTTCCCTTGATGTTCTTCTACAATCTTTGCATGTTTGGGGATGTTTGTGTTCATTACATCCAAGTTATGCACCCCCAGGAAATAACTTAATAAGAGAGCCACTTGAGGATATCAGCAAATTAAATACTTCCTTGGCTCTGTGGAGTTCACAAGGAAGTGCATTTTTAAATGCATATTAAGACCATGAACATCTTTTTTTAAAAAGAAGCCTAACATAAAATGTCCTCATGGAAGTTGGGAGACACAGAAGGGAGCAGCAAAGGGGATCTTGTTTGCCTGAAGCTTAAAGGTCTGGCTGAGAGCCAGTCAAGAAAAACAAGCAAGCAAACTGCCCTCTCCTGTCTCCTCCCACTTCATTCTTTTGTCTCCTCCTACTTCCAGGAGGATGCTTCCCATGTAACTTTTTTTTTCAAAAGTGATGCAGTGCATGTGATCTGTCTTAATGCACTTTACTTCTTTGGTTCCTCCATTATGGGTGATTTTACATGTCCCCTAAGATTTGCTGGCAACTTAAATTTGGACCAGAGATCTTGGGGGTTTGTCGCTCTTCCTGTGTTCCCACCACTCTGCACTCCCTTGCTCCTGTCTGCATGAGGGGAGGGAGAAAAAAGGGAGAAAAGAATGCAGGATCACCTCCGCTCTGCCGTCAAGCTGCTCTGGGAAGCATTCCAGTCTCTTAAAGGGGCAGGGGGCAAAAAAACCAAACACAAGGCAAGGAGAGCCGGACACTCACTGCTTTACATTCGCATCAGAAATTTTTCACCTTTGGAGATCGGGTACTTGGAAATGCGCTGGGACGCGCTTAGGTGGGCGTAGTCATACTTAATTTTTTTAAAAGTCCATAGCTGGTGGGAAAACAATTTTAAGCTCTACATCTGGGAGCCCTTTGCCTCTGATTTTAGGGTCATGTAAAAGCACCCAAAGTCAAGGAAGAGTTTAATTTGTGGATCTCCTGAAATTGCTCTCTCCTCAAGCCATTTCACAATATGGGCAAATGGCTATAAATCCTAGTTCATTGCTGTCAGATATGTATGTGATTAAACTGCAGTGCTGCAGTCATGAATTCGCTCAAGATCTAAGTTTGATCCTGATGAGTTTAGATAGCAGATTCAACATTTATTCAGCCCTCCATCCCTCTGAGGTTGGTAAAATGAGTATGCAGCTCAGGATTGGGTATGTATCCTGCATAATTAAATTGTAAACTGCCCAGAGAGTGTTTTAAATAGTATGGGATCGTATATAAGAAACACACTTAGCTTTGTTTCCATTGCTTCCTTTTGTGTGAACCAACAATATTGTTTCAATTATTGTTAATGGACCCATATACAATACAATTTTCTTCCTTCTTTCACTAAAATGCTGGAGAGTTATTTTTTCCCTGAGAAATTAAAGCAAACGCCATCCCACGCCCCACTGCAAAAAAATTAACAGCTTAGAATACTATGCAGAATCTGGGAAGCACAATTTCTCTTTAGCACTGTTTATCAATACATGTATATTTATCAGTAATACAGCAGTGAGGGGCAGGAAAGCCCAAAGGACTTGAAGGATCTGACAGCTGTAGCAAAACTGATAGCATAGTACTCTGCACAGTACTATTATGCAATTAAAAGTACATTTTGTTTCTGATTCTGATTGATACCAGTTCAAGAATTAAGCCATTTAATTTGGAATTCCAAAATGGGGTCAGGCAGCGGGAATTAAGATGAAAATAATTTTGAATATATTCTTATTCAAAATGCATGGGCAATCAGAGATTTCTGTGAATCGGGGTATTATTAATAATACTATGTTGACACTAGACTGCAGAGAAAAATGAAGACTTCTCAAACATCACATCACTGGACTGTGATAGCTAAAATATTGGCTTCTTTTTGAAGAACACACATTAATCAAATGTGAGGAAAGAGACATTGGATGATTATTTTTCCTCCCATTACAAACATTTACAGCGAGAACTTGAACTAGAGGCATGTCAGCCAACAGATGTTTGCAAATCATATTTATGAGATTATTTGTCATCAAGTTGGCTGGTACTTTCATAGAATGACCCATCTTGGGTCATTTTGACCCAGGTTTCATAATGTATGGAAGTATAGTAGTAAGTTTATACAACTCAGGGTTGTATCATCTAAGAATTACTACAGTTCAGAGGTAATTCATAACAGAAAAATTCAAACTGTGAGCTGACTTGATTGGTCTACAGTCTTTTCTGTACTTGAATTTCTCTAGGGTATAGGTTTCATCTTTTTTTTAGCACAATAAATCACATTAGAGTAAGCAAAGTAAATCACAAATGCACCATCCTAAGCAGTTTTTAAGTAGTGTCGTAAACTTTGTAAGTGGTTTTAAGAGTTTTTAATATCTTGTATGATGTTTTATGTGTTTTATGTGTTTTGTATGCTGCCTTGTCGTTTTGAGTGTGTAGAGGAACAGCACTCTAATTTTGTTGTCCATATCTTGCAAATGCATAATGACAATAAAACTCTATTCTATTCTATTCTATTCTATTCTATTCTATTCTATTCTATTCAAGAGGGCCCATTGAATATACTGGGATTTGTTGAATCAAATCCTCTATTGATTTAAATGAGCCAACTCTAACTATGACTACTACAGGTTGCA
Source organism: Phrynocephalus forsythii (assembly GCA_029282475.1). NCBI lineage: Eukaryota > Metazoa > Chordata > Lepidosauria > Squamata > Agamidae > Phrynocephalus > Phrynocephalus forsythii. The sequence goes on from JAPFRF010000005.1 coordinate 99,769,715, forward strand.
ACTAGAGCCCTCCCATTTGAATCAATGACAGAGGCTTTGACTTACAAAATCACAATTGATTTATTGGGCTTTCTGTTGTGCAATTTATTATACTAAGAGTAAACACCATTGTCCCCCCTTGGGTTGCTGTGTGGTCCCTTTTTTATCCCCAGATCAATGGACTTAACACCAGAGTCCATAACAACAACAGGATTTATTGAATCATGGCAATTGATATCAACTTTGAACAAAACAACCAAAGTTCACTTTGGGGCCTAACAGGCTAGTTAAGTAGCCCTAAGCCAATCTCTTTTTTTCTGATTTACCCATGTTAATACCAGGGATGGGGATGGGGTTAGATCATTCTCCATGATGTTGAGTACCAAGTGGCTCCAAAGCCTGAGGCCCAAATAAGCAAGAATATGTACATAAGCAATAAGGGCAAGACATGTGGCAGGATTCTGGGATGTCCCTTGACCCATTTCCCAGCTCTTTCTTTTCAGCCCTCACTGTTCCCTTATTCCTCCTGTAGAGGGTGTTCTGTTGGAACTATGATCCTCAGGATTTGGGTGGGAAAGTCTGTTTGCCTTACCCCACCTTGGAGCATAAGGGAGGCCCTGTTGCATTCTCTTGGGTTTCCGTGGGAGGATTCCCAGTGTGGACTCAGTGGGCTGCTCATTTGTGGATTAGTGCCATAGCTTGTAGCCCGAATCTGTCCTGTGGTACTTCCCTGAAAGAACTGGAGCCTCATGGCACAGTGGTTAAATGCCTGTAGTGCAGGTAAAACTGTGCTCACAACCTGGGGTTCAATCCCAGGTAGCAGGCTCAAGGTTCACTCAGCCTTCCATCCTTCCAAGGTTGGTAAAATGAGTACCCAGCTTGCTGGGGGGATGTGTAGCCTACACACTGTTATTAAAAATTGTAAACCGCCCAGAGACTACTTAAAGTGGTATTGGGCGGTATATAAGCAGAAGACTTTGCTTTTTGATAGAACACCCTCTTGGAGTCCTGAGGTAGACCAAACTCTGGCCAATTTAGGTTTAAGAATCTTAGAATTCTATATTATTTTTGAGGCTGGGGAAGATCAGATTCTTTGCTGCAATTATGGCATTATGATAGGCCGATAGGGCATGAGGGTTTTATGAACACCCGAGCTATTCATATAATCCCCACTGGTTTAACGCTGAGGCTTCTTGAAACTTTTGTGCATCATCTTCCCCCAACTCACACTTCTCTAGCATTTCTTCCTTCCTTGATGTCTCTGCACTTAGTAGCCTACTAGGAATACTGTAAAGCATTCCAGTAAATGTCTTGTTTAGTGTATTAAGGAACATGGATTAAAGAGAACAGAAGATCTCACTGCTCAAAACTAATGGAGATGTCTTTTAGCTAGATGTCAACTCTGGACAGATCCAGTCTTTGCCAGAGACATGACAAAACCTCCCAGACAACCACTTAACCATTCAGGACCAATTATGGAGGCCTGTGATGTTCTCTGTATCTGCCTGTTTGTAGTTCATGTTAGTGTTACTGCTCTGGTTCAGCTTCTAGTTCTGTTTCTGTGAGACAGGAGACAACGAAAAGAAAAGAAAAAGAAAGAAAAAAGAAAAAGAAAAAAAAGGAAAAAATTACAAACATAAATGTTCAAGGATCAGGAAAGCTAATATTCTCTTGTAGTGTAGGGATGAATTTGTTTGTTTGTTTGTTTGTTTGTTTCATTTATATACCACACTATCTTCCTACAGGAACTCTAGGCGGTTCACAAGATAAAAACTCAAGTTAAAGAACAGTATAATCAAAAAGTGGGGAAAAACCCTCGGCAGGATGGGGCAAGGACGTGCGGGTGGGGGGAGAAAAGAAAGGGGAAAAAAAGAAAAAATACAACATCCCCTTCTGTTACAACATGGATAAAACATCCCTCCCTCTTTAAGAGCTGTCCTACACCTTTCTGGCCTGGCAATAGAGCATGCTTTTTTTTTGCGTGCTCTGTTTTTTAGCCTAGAGATAACAGTCTCTTGTAGCCTATGAAACCATGACTGCAGATTTTAAAGGAGATAAATAGTGCTGTCTGCATGTTATGGGTCTGAATGACCCATTTATTTCTAAGACCTGCCTTGGTCTTCTTGATGAGACCAGGGAAATCCAAACTCTCCCTGCATACCAAAGGGTCTGAAATGGCCCATAATATTTGCAACAGCTGCCCTGGACATAGAGGTGTATTTTATACCTTGGCCATTCAAGGGAGTTCCACTCACACACTCTCTGCATACCTGAGGGTCATGTGGCCCAGGCTCGATGTTTACTTCTTGCCTTCCTGCCTGCCTGCCTGGTGGAGTGCAATTCTGATACAGCCCAATGTGCCTCAGTGGGCTTAAAGGGAAGAGCTTGAGGAAGCTACACTGTAATTTCCATGCTGATAGATGCCTGGGATCAGTATTTTCAAATACTTTTAAAATTAGAAATGATTTTTTCCTATGGGCACCCCCTTTGGAGTTGAATAACTTGTATCCCAAACATCTCAAATTGGGGGTGCTTCAATGGTAGAGGTTGAGGAAGCTCCATGTTAATTCCCATGCTGCTAGCTGCCTGGAATCACTATTTTCAAGCACAAAACATTGCAATTAGAATTTTTTTCTGGGGTATCCTCTTTGAAGTTGAATATCTCAGTATCCTGAACCCAAAATCTCTACAACTTTGGACAGATTGAAGGGGATAGACCAAGGAAGTTACCCACCAAATTTGGTGCCTCTAGGACCCAGGAGGCATTTTATAGGGTAACAAATTGGTTCATTACTGTTTCATTTCATACAATTTTTAAAAAAGAAATTCGCTTCTAATGAAACAAAATGAATCATGGGGGAACAAAATGAAACAAAAAGAAACAAAAATTTTTCCCTTTCATGCCCATCCCTATTTCTATGTACTGAAAGTCCTGATTCAGCATAAGCCTCACATTTGGTTCAATCACTAAATAGGAATTCCCTGTGAATATTGTGGCAACTCTAAAGTAAAGCTCCTTTTATTTGTCAGAGAATGAGAAGACCTATCAGACATGGTGAAATTATGTCAGAGAAAGCACCTACCAGACCCAGAGACTGGCTAACCTGAGAATAAAGACATTCAGTGAGTTTATATGTTCCTGTGAATTCTTCTCAAGAAAGACATGAAAGTTTTTTCTGCCCCCTAGACACAAAGTCCCACGAAGCTCACATACTTTTTTGTGCAAAAATTAATTTTAAATCACTTAGGGTGGCCACACCCAGAGAGGCGCGGAAATCACTTACGCGTAACCGCGCCTTCTCTGTGGTGGGCCCTATGCTGTGGAATCAGCTCCCTAGTGAGTTGCTCCTAGCAGCGTCCCTGCCTGGCTTTAAAAAAGTTTTGAAAACACATCTTTTCAAGGAGGCATTTGGCAACCTTTCTACTTAATTTTATTTTAATTTCCTTTTGTTGTTGTTGCCGCCCATGTCATCTTTTGTGGAGGGTATTGTACCCCCCCTATTTTTATTGGTAGTTTGCCTCTGATTTTCTTGTTTGCTCTCTGTTGTTTGTTTTTAATTGTAAACCACCCAGAGTTCCGCTTCGGAAAATGGGCGGTATATAAATGTAGTAAATAAATAAATAAATGATAAATTGTTGTCATCCAACTGGAAAAACAGGAAAAACCAAAAGGGAGCAAAAATGAGGTTTGCTTGGGTCATTTCTCCCCAGTTCCATGTTTGACATGAAAGACTGGTTTTGTTAAGATGAACTCTGGCATCAGCTCAGTGTATTTGGAAGCCTAGTCACAAAGGCATTAAAATGGCTTTAACAGAGATTTTGTCAACTTATCAAAGACAAGTCATCTAGTGAAGTGAGGAGAATTCATTTACTAAATTCAAGAGATTTGTGCCAGTAATGCTTCTATCTTTCCCTCAAAGGAATTGGATATACTCAACAATGCTCTCATGTTTCACAGTCTTAACACTCACTCCACAAATGTACATCCTGGGCTGCTTGCCATTCTCTTATATATGAAGAGTATCTCACAGGATTTACCAATGGCTGTAAGGTGTGAGCATAAAATGAAATATCTGTTAAATGTAGGGGGTTGAGATCCCCCCTTTGAATTCACATGGTAATAGAAATGACTCAAACAGAAACTTCTCAAACGTCACACAGTCCTTCATTCTACATTCTTTTCTGCCTATGTTGCTGTGGAGGTTTTCTGTACCAGAACATATAAATGTGTGTATATTAAAGGAAAGTTAATATAATATAATTTTTTTCTCTTTGTTGCCGCCCATGCCATCTTGTGTGGAGGGTATTGTTCCCTCCTACTTTTATTGGTTCTCCTGTTTTTAATGCTCGTCCATTGCTATGTGTTCTTCTTTTCTTTTAGTGTACACCGCCCCGAGTTCTGGTGGGGGTATATAAAATTTAAAATAAATAAATAAATAAAGTTAGCAGATATAAAAATGCGTCTTTTAGTATAAAAATATGCAAGAGGAAACTGTTTGCAAACATGTCTACAAAATTCAGAGGATTGTATGCAAAAATGTATAAAGTTTTTTAAATTTAATTTTAAATCACTTATCGATAGGAAACTGGGCAGAACAAATTGACAGATCTTCCTGGCATGTTTAAATGGTGGAATGGCATCCATAAAATTGAGCAGACTTCAGTGCACATAGTTTTCTCCAATTAGGTCTTGAAATAAACACAGAAAAATGTAGACTTAGAAAAATTGCTATGAAAAGCAAGCTCATAATATCGTGCAAGCACTGCAGCAGACACAAGAAAACCAAAGGGAAACATAGAGCTAAATTTAAAAGAAAGTTGTCACTGATAGCAATTCCTGTCCATGAAGTTGTTAATTGAACATAGTTACTAAAGAAAGGAATGGTGACAATAGTCGCTCTGATTCTGCCCAAAAGGAAGCATTAAAATTTATTATTTTTATTACAATCTTTTCTCGAAGAAAATCTAATTCTATCACATTAAAACCTCAAAAAGCATTCCAATAACTGCAGCTTTTTGAAATAGGGGACACAGTATGTGATCCACTCTTAATGATTTATCCCCGAAGTCCCAAATCTTTGTCTTGTCAGGGAGCAGTATTGTGCTGTTGTGCATGCAAACAATGCCCCTCTCCCATGTGCATGAGGCATGCATGCACAACCGTGCAATGTCTCTCCACATGTGCAAGAAACACAAACAATGCCCCCCCCAGCACTGGAATCATCATGATATATTTTGTTTTGGTCAGAACAGGTGCACATAAAAGAAATCCATGGGGTGGGGGGAGAAGCATGGGTGCCTACTCAGAGGCATGCGTTAAAAAGAAACTTACTGGCCATTGACGCACTGAAGCAGCCCCGTCTCTAACAGGCTGCAGTCTGGTACCAGTGTTTGGCCCAGTGGTTGGGGACCTCTGGTTTACATGACCAGCTGTTAACTGTCCATAATCTAGCACAGGCATGTCCAAACTTCACCCCTCCAGATGTTTTGGACCGCAACTCCCACAGTCCTTTGCCATTGGCAATCTAGGCTTAGAATTCTGGGAGTTGTGGTCCAAAACATCAGGAGGGCCGAAGTTTGGACATGCCTGCGTTAGTCTATATTTCTAAATTCCTGGTACTGGACTTTGTTAATGGGTCCCTTCTTGAAATCTTTGCTGAAGACTTCCCTTTTCCTGCAGTGCTCCACCTGGTGTTATAAAATACCTCAACTTCAGTATAACCTCATGTGACTAAGGAGAGGCAATTTCTGTCACCCTTGAATTTATGTTGGCTGTAATTTCCCCAATGCATTGGGGGCTCCCCTAACTCTCTGCATTCCATGCCACAGAATATCTCTAGGGCTCCTCCTAGATCTCAGTCTACCTCCACTTCCTTTCCAGGAAGCAGTTCTCTCAGCCTAGTGAGTTTTGATTCAATTGACTTAATATTTCCTCATAATATTTCTAAAGCAAATGCATTTGTTGGCCGTTTGTGCAGCTCTCCTGCAATTTATGTTATATCCCAATATCATCATTGTGTACATTGTATCCTTGTGGGTTCAGTAAAAATTTCCCTTTTGAACACCTCTGTGTGAATGTGATATGCTCAGTCCAATCTTCATCAAGATGTATGATAGCCTTGGTTCAATGATCCACAACAAATGTGTCTCAGAATGTACGAGTCCATGTACATGCTATGTATGAACCCTGCAACTCCTCCAATGTTCTCTAAATCAGCACCGAACTGCCATTTAATCCTCAGTTCAATTTGTAATTTGAAGTGAAAGGATGTCGTGCACACTAATGCTTCAGAAGGGAGAGAGGAACTGGTTCTGCTAACAAAAGCAATCCTGTCTGGAGAAGTAAAATAACTTGGACAATGTGTTTTGTGGATTCTAGTTTCTGGTTCGCTTTGGGGTTCTGAGAGCTATTGTAACTTTCCAAGTTACAAAGGTATACTTGCAGGGGTTCATTTTTCAGTTTCTGAAACCATAAAATCTACTGGCATTATGATTATTGCAAAAGAAGATTTTTGGCCATTTTACACATGAAACAAGTTAAGTCTTGTGAATGCTACATGTCTGACTCATTTGAAATCCTGGGCTTGCGGGGAGGGAGGAGAAGCAACACAAAATCTTTAACAAATAGGTTAAGTCAGGACATCATGAGTCACAATCTATATACATGCTAGAGTCTTTAAACGTCTGATTCACATATCAAAAGCACTGAAAACCTCAATTTATCATTTCACCATGTCAAAGAAAGTGGTGAGGATCAACTCTGACTTTTTCCTTGTGATATATTTCTATCCTGCCTGCAGTATTGGAATGATGGCCGTGTATAAACAGCTGATGCCATCAAACTCTCAAACAAGTGAAGAATTCCAGGAAAGAAGAAAGGGCTGGAGAGAGAGAAAGAATAATGTTCAAGATGCCAAATGTTTAAGTGATCTTTCTCTGACTCCCCCACCCCCATTCCCCCACCCCCCTTTTTTTGGCTCTTGCTGCTTAAAACATTATCCCTGATTGAGCTGAAAAGGCAGCCTACAGAGATTCCCCACAATGTAAAATGTAACACATTGGCCTGGAGCAACTCTTCAATTTTTCACATTTATGTGACACAAAGAGAGTAAGTAAGAGCCATGGATTTTATCTTGTGGCCTAGCAGCTGGAATTTACATAAGCTTATAGGAGTCCTGAAATCACAAAATGCCAAATGAGGCACTGCATATCATTAAAATAAATCATGGTATGTCACAGAAGCCTACAACTTAAATAAAGACAGGAGAATTTTAAGGGTAATGTGTTGGCTGTGCATCTCTGCTAGTGAATAGGTTTCCTTTAAATATACTATACATCATATGAATTATAGCAATTTCAATTTTTTATTCTATCATATAATGCATAATATTGCTGAGTTACCTCAAAGAACTATAAGCTGGCCTTTTATTAATTACTTTTCAAATTTATCTCTCCATAGTGTATGGCAGGAATTCAACAGTGGGAGAAAGGGGGACTCAAATATACCATGCAAAATAGTCATGGTGAGCAGCATACTCTTGGCAACATGTAGACATTTCAGCTCACTCTGTTTTTGCCCCTCCAAGATGACTGAATTTCAGACTCAGACTCAGACATAGGCCCGGTCTCACGACAATTTTGCTGCTGTTTTTGTTACAGAAGACTGCGCAGCAAAAGATCGTGCCTTCACTCAGAAGAGCAGTATTTTGATACCCCAGCCAACCACACCCCTGGAAGCACACTTTAACCGCAGCATTTTGTACAACCCCTAGAGGTTGTGTTAAAATACTTCTGTTGTTGATGCACAGTTTTTAATGCATCAAATGAGGTGTGGACCCAGAGAATTTGCACCAATTAAATTTTTACCTCTTTTTCTGCCACTTCCCATAGTTCTGCCTTGGTAATCATTTATGCTACTGAATTGGTGGCATAACAGCAGACCGGCACAATTTTTACTGCCTGTCTGCCATCAATTACAATTGATTTTAAGGAGAAAAACGGCTACCTGGTTGCAACGCAGGTATTTGCCACAAGAGGAAAAGATGTGCAGTAAGCAAGTTGGGGCAGACCCAGATAAGTAAAATACACCCCTGTCGCCAGGACACTAACTGTGCATCAAACATCATGTGACTGCCCAAAAAATCGTACACATCAAATTAAGATGGACAGATAATGGTAGTGAGACTGGGGCCATAGTCTACAAAAGTGGCACAACGGCAAGCCAACCATTTATTATGACTTCTTCAGAGCAGAAGTTTATTTTCTACATGCTGCTGTTTCCCTAGGGCACTTCTGCATTAGCACCACAACTGCCATGGGGCCTGCACATGAACTCATAGAGATCAGAGCTTCAGGATCTTTGGGATTCAGTGAGCAGTAGACATGGGCACGACCAGAAAAAATGACGTTTTGAGTTTTCGTTTGTCAGACGGGTCCATTTCGGGTCATTTCCTTTTGTCGTGAAATTTTTCAAAAATTTGTCGTTTCCATTTGTCGTTTGTTGTTTCCACCACGATTTAGCACGATTTGACTTCCCAGAGCATAGGGGCATCCTGCAATCAGGGCCAGTGCTAGGTGTTTTTGCGCCCTAGGCGGCGGGCAGGGCGGGGGGGCAGGCGAGCGGGCGGGCGGCGGCTGCGGGCGGGCGAGTGGGTGGGCGGTGGTGCGGGCCGCAGGCGGGTGGCGGCGTGGGCGGACGGGTGAGTGGGCAGTTAGGATATCACTTAGAATAGAGGTTCTGTTCTTGGCTTGCACCCCAAATGTGTGTGTGTGTGCAAGCAAATTGAAGTTGGGAAAATAGAAAATAAATGGTAATATATAATATATATTTAAAATAAATCCACACCTCCCACTCCCAGTCGAACCTCCCCCTTTATCCAATATCAGAAAAAAATCCTCACAAACTGCCAGAGAAGAAATAAAGAATAAACTGTTATTCCCTTCAGCAGACAAAGCTGCAGGGAATCAAAGAAATTATTTTCTAAATTCAATTCCCTCCTGCCTGCCTAACTTAAATCCTAAAGCCTCCAGCCTCCCTCCTCAATCTCGATCGGATCACACCAGCACCAGCAGCCAGCCCTCCTCCCTCAACCACATCCATACACCCGACTGCGATTTCTGGAAGGTGCCACGGCTTTTTATGCCCTCCGAGACATCCAGAAGTGTCAGTCAAAAACCTGCTGATGCCATTGGTGGAATGGTTCAAACAATTTGCATGATCCCATCCCATGCCCAGCCCAAATGGGCAGGTCTAAAAAAAATAAAAATAAAAATAAAATAAAATCAATACTACATTTTATTGCTATAAAAAAAAAAAAACCACTGCTGCTACTATTAAAATTCAGGCATTTAAAATAAATAAGTTTCACATGTTTCTGTGGTGATTTGGTGTGTTTTTTGACCACGATTTCAAAAGAAAAATTGTGGTCGCCATTTTGGATCCCCCCCACCGCATGGCATGGCGAGACGACGAGGATGACCCCCCCAGCCTGGTGCAAGCAGCCCAGGACAGGAGAAGAGGGGGAAGAGACCAGGGACCTCCCAGAAACCACTCCTCTGGTAGGTGGCAAAGCCTCAGGCAGGCATATTTTTACCTGCTTTTTTGGCCGGGAGTCGGGTTTTTTTAAAAAAAACTTTTAAAACTTTCTCTGTGCTTCGTATTGCGCGATCGCCGCAATGCCACAAACGGAAATGAAAAACCCGTCCAAAATTTTCTTTTTTTGGTTCGAGTTCAAGTTCTGACAGCTTAATTATCATTACCGTTTCCGTTACGTAATGGAAACGATAACCAAAAATGGAAATGACAATTTCGCCCATGTCTAGTGGGCAGGATCCAGATGGACTAACCTCTGCTTGCCAATTGCTAGAAAACAACCCTGGGAGCCCTTGCACCTTTCTGGGCAGGCTGATTGGCATTTATTCTCATTTAGCACTCGTTTCTTATAATCCTACAAGACTGCAACACAGTGCAACTATGAGCTATAGCTCACCCCTTCTCCACCCATTTTAAAATACACATATTTCATGGGCTTAAAGATTCCACCCATTATCATGAAGAATTCCTCACTTCATTTGGACTTATGATTGCTATATTCACCATCCTGCATAATTCATTATGATGTCTCTAGGTAACCTCATTTGGCATTAGGGCTATGGATCACAGAAGTCAGTCTGTTCTGATCTTCTTCTTGGCATGTCACAGGAAAATCTTGAAATAGTCCAGTAGTGGCTGAAATGTCAGAGGTTTTGCTCTGTACAGATAATGGAATCAGCTTACATTTCTACTAAATGCTAGAGTTACATCTTCCCTATTACAGTCTGCTCTCATTACATTTTATGCTGTCCAAGTCCACTTTAAATGAGTTCCCACGATAGGAACAGAGCTGTTAAAATAATTCAATTTTGGTATGATTGGTTTTTCCATTAATAAAGGGCTTTTTCCTCTTCTGTATTTTTAGTAGTATCGCAGGTGTCTGCCATCCATTTCATGATATGTTAATGATTTTAAAGGGCATTAGGGTATATTGAGTAACATAGTTTTGCATTGATATTTCAATAAGGGTGAAACAGCACTGGATAATTAAAAGCAATTAAAATGCCAGGCAAATGGGGAATCCTTTTGTCTTTTGATTACATTATACTATGCTCAGGATAAATGTACCGTGCTCTCAGTTCCACATTTCAGTCTTTCTTTGTCTCTCTCTCTCACTTTCTCTCATACATGCACAATCCTTATCCTTCTCTTTCTCCCTTCCTTCACACACATGCACACATATGTTGTAGATGCCTTACTGTTTATATGAATCATTGTTTGCTACTATGGAAGGTCAAGGTAGCCTCCCCAGGGTTGCAAAGCAATGGCATGACATTGTAGATGATGATGCCTGTCCTGCATCATTGCAGATTGTCAGAGGCCTCCAGCAACACAATAGATTTAGTAAGCCCTGCTTCAGTAGGACCACACCATCATTTAATGAATCACAGTCCTCGTTTCAAAGTGTGGGTGGTGTAAGAGACAATTTGGTAACTGCATTTGTTAAATGCTTCATGTTATGTGTGAAGGGAAGACCTCTCCCTTTCAATGTATCCTAGTGTTTTTTTCCTAGTCATCCCACAATCTCACTTACCTTTCATTTCTTTCCAAGTAATGTTATTTGGATTCATACATCTTTACTTTCCATTATTTTCAGAGTGTGGACACTAGAGAATCTTCTCCTGTCATTCATTCATTCATTCATTCATTCATTCATTCATTCATTCATTCAACTTGTATACAGCCCCATAGAGCACACACTCTCTGGGCAGTTCATAACACATTAAATCATATATAATTTATAATACAAAATTCCATACAAATAATACCAGGAAATAGATAAAACATTGTCACAAGCTAAAACCTATATTTAAATAAAATTAAAAAATTAAACAAATTAAAACAGTTAGCTTTTAATAGTACTCTTGTTACTAATTTCTTAAAAATGTAGAGGGGAAGGTGCCTGATACACTTCGGTTTGAAGCTTGTTTTAAACAGAAGGTCCCACAACTGAAAAGCTACAGTTCTTGGCATTATCTCTTTTGGCCTCCTTAGGTATCATATTTTTAACATCATGGACTGCGAGGAGCTGGCGGGATGGGTGGCTGCTTTTCTGGAAGAGACATTCCAACAAATATTGAGGTTCTAAAGGGCTTTATAGGCCATGAGAGAAACTAAAAGAGAGCCAGCGAAGAAGTTTCCGGACTTGGGCTATGTGTTCATCCCTACTGTAGTACCTTCAAGAACAGCCCAATGTAAAAAGTGCCATAGTAGTCCACTTTAGATAATTCAACACATGGACAACTGATGTTAGGAAGTTCTTCTACTGATAGGGATATAGTTAGTCAATTGATGAAAGACACTCTTGGCCATAGCAAATATTTGCACCTCCATCAAGAGAGCGGGGTCCCAAGCTGTGAAGCTGATCCTTCACACAGAGTGCAAACCCACTGAAATTAGATCAGTATCCCTCTAACAGGTCCAATGATCCTCCCAACAACAGGATTTCTATCTTATTGATATGTGTGCTCCTACGTTTTGCAATTATTCAATGTGTCTGAGAAGGTGACCTCAATGCCTTCTCCACATTCTTGAACTAACATTAATATCAAGCAATGCTGGGGCAACTCTATTCTGCAACCTGACAAGGGAGTCTCTAGTTGTAATCCAATCTTTCAATCTCTGCAGGGAGTCTCAGAGCTGGTGCCAGGTTTATATTCCATGTCTTACCTAATGTCTCCATGTTACCTGGCCAGAGATGCATTCCTTCCAGCTGTCTGGGACGTTGCTTTGTTTTTTCTGCTTAGAGACACTCCAAATTTCCAAAACAGTTGAAATCTGGCAGAAGAATTGCAGGACTATGTTCATGAGAACCAACATACATCAAGTCAAGGACAGCTCAGAATTCATTGATACTTGATAAGGGAGTGTATGGGGGCACTGTGTATTACAGAGACTTTAACTGACAATAACTGATGCTTTACAATTCAGCAGCACTAGTAAAGACTCTTGATCCTGTGGGACAATATTTTGTTTTGACATGTTATTCTTAACTGCCTGTTCTTTCAGGAGTGCTTTTCCCAGTGTCACACCCCCACCAAGTTTCCATGGCTGGAATCAAGATTTGCAGTAAAGCATGCATTATAATATACTACCAGATGTGTAACATAAAAACCCCAATAAATAAATAAATAAATAAATAAATAAATAAATAAATAAATAAATAAATAAATATGTTGAAATCTTTAGAATATTTAGAAATTCTTCTAGTTTACATGTGAGATACATCTTTAGAACGCAACAGAAAGTTATAACAGCTTCCTAAAATCCTAATGGTAACTGTTCCATCCTACAGAATTCTAGGATTCTAGAATTCATTGCTAGATGGTGCTAAGACACTTTTACTGAGCTAGAGCTTTCTGCCATATAATTCTGTCATACCAGGATGCAAATCTCAAGATTCCATAGGGCAAAGGCATGACAGTTAGAGCAATGTGATGCTTTCTACTGCTTTTAAGTTTTCTGACACATTGTGTGAACAATCTGAACCATGTTTAAAGAAAGTTCTACTGCCATGCCTTCAATATACACTTTCTACAGGAAGCTGCCAGTGGTATGTACATTTGTGTTTGATATTATATATCTGTGGTTCCCAACCTTGGGTAACCCAGGTGTTTTTGGACTGCAACGCCTGGCAATGAGGGTTTCTGGGAGTTACTATTCAATAACATTTGCCAAGACTGAGTATCATTATCTGAGACTACCAGAAATATTTGCTTCATCTTACTAAAGGTATAGATAAAGCCAACAATTCTGCAATGGATTTGGAAAGCTTATTATATTATATTATATTATTATAGACCTTTCTTCTGAGCATGCTTTTTAAAAAGTGTTTTAGTATTGTAGTTTGTGTTTTCAGAAGTTTGGGAACCACACACACATATATAAAGTGATTTACATACAGTATAGGTTGTTCTAGCTAATCAGTATGAAGCATTTATGTTGTTGTTGTTGTTGTTCATCATTTAGTCGTGTCCGACTCTTCACGACAGAAGCCCTTGAGCAGATTCCTCTGCCTGAACGGCCCCTCTTGACTAAACAATTAAATCAAATACAGGTTAAAAGAGAGGATGTTTTAGCACTAATTGATAAATTGAAGATTAACAAGTCACCAGGCCCAGATGGCATCCACCCAAGGGTTATTAGGAAACTGAGAAATGAAATTGCAGATCTCTTAACGGTAATATGCAACTTGTCTCTTAAGACGGCCACAGTGCTGGAGGACTGGAGGATAGCAGATGTCACACCAATTTTTTAAAAAGGAAGGAGGGGGGACCCGGGAAACTACAGGACAGTTAGCCTTACATCTGTCCCAGGGAAGATGGTGGAAAGCCTCATCCAAAAAAAAATCTTAAAACACATAGAAGAACAAACCTTGCTGAGAGGAAATCAGCATGGCTTCTGCAAGGGTAAGTCTTGTCTGACAAATCTTGTAGAATTTTTTGAAAAGGTCAACAGGCATGTAGATTTGGGTGAACTGGTGGATATATCTGGATTTTCAAAAGGCTTTTGACACAGACCCTCACCAGAGGCTGCTGAGAAAATTGCACAGTCAGGGGATAAGAGGGCAGGTCCTCTTATGGATTGAGAACTGGTTGATATCCAGGAAACAAAGAGTAGGTGTCAATGGGAAATTTTCACAATGGAGAAGAGGTGAAAAGCGGTGTGCCCCAGGGATCTGTCCTGGGACCGGTGCTTTTCAATCTGTTCATAAATGACCTGGAGACAGGGATAAGCAGTGAGGTGGCCAAGTTTGCAGATGACACAAAACTTTTCCGTGTGGTAAAAACCAGAGAAGATTGTGAAGAGCTCCAGAAGGATCTCTCCAAACTGGGGGAATGGGCTACGAAATGGCAAATGCGTTTTAATGTAGCCAAATGTAAAGTAATGCATATTGGGGCAAAAAAACCAAAACTTTATCTATCAACTCATGGGCTCTGAGTTATCCGTGACAGATCAGGAAAGAGATCTTGGTGTGTTGGTGGACAGCTCCATGAAGGTGTCTCCCCAATGTGTGGCAGTGGTGAAGAAGGCCAATTCCATGCTAGGGATTATCAAAAAGGGGGTTGAAAATAAAACAGCCAACATTATAATGCCATTATTCAAAACAATAGTAAGGCCGCACCTGGAGTATTGTGTTCAATTCTGGTCACCGCATCTCAAGAAAGACATAGTGGAACTGGAAAAGGTGCAGAAGAGAGCAACTAAAATGATTACTGGCCTAGGGCACCTCCCTTATGAGGAAAGGTTAAAACAGTTGGGCCTCTTTAGTCTGGAAAAAAGGTGCCTGAGGAGGGATATGATTGAGACGTGCAAAATAATGCAGGGCATGAGTAAAGTGGATAGAGGGAAGCTCTTTTCCCTCTCACAAAATGGCAGAACTAGGGGACATACACTCAAATTGAGGGCTGGGAAAGTAAGAACAGACAAAAGAAAATATTTTTTTCACCCAGCACGTTGTTAGTCTATGGAACTCCCTGCCACAGGATGTGGTGATGGCATCTGGCCTGGATGCCTTCAAAAGGGGATTGGACAGATTCCTGGAGGAAAAGTCCATCACAGGTTACAAACCATGATTGAGATGTGTAATCTCCAGGCTTAAAACCAGGGTACTTCAAGGGCCAGATGCAGGGGAGTGGTATCAGGAGACAGATATCTACTCTCATGGGCTCCCAAATGCATCTGGTGGAGCCACTGTGAGATACAGGAAGCTGGACTAGATGGGCCTTTGGCCTGATCCAGCATGGCTCTTCTTATGTTCTTATGTTCTTATGACCCCATGGACCAGAGCTCACCAGGGCTTCTTATCTTCCACTGCCTCCCAGAGTTTGGTCAAATCCATATTGATTGCATCAATGACACCGTCCAACCATCTCATTCTCTGCCGTCCTCTTTTCCTTTTGCCTTCCATCTTTCCCAACATCAGGGACTTTTCCAAGGTGTCCTCTCTCTCAGGAGGTGGCCAAAGTACTGAAGTATTTATAAAAGCCACAAAATGTCTCAGAATATGTCTATTATGCCATTAAAGTGTATATTTTTAGGATGACCATGGCCAATAGAGAAGCTACCATTTGAAATAATACTACTTTCTGCATTATGATGTTATTCATCATGGGATGTAGCTTCCATCTACCTCAGTCAGCATGGTAAATTACTCTGAAAGATGGAAGATGTGGTTGGAAGTGTATGGAGGACACCAAATTTATTATGGAAAAATATCCTTTGTCAAAGTCTGAAGCTTCAGGAAAATTTGAAGACCATATTTTGCTTGAGACTATGCTCAGTGCAGGGATGTCAAAGGAGGAGTTTATTAGGAAAAATAATTAATAAGAATGGTTTGATTTGGTTAATTGCATTTAACCAAAACTGGCATATGCCTCTGCTCATCTGCTTGAGTCATCAGGAATGATCTGCTTTGCAGGCACCTTCCTTCATTAAATATAGTTGTTTATGGTACAAGATGTTCTAGACAGCATAGATTCTATGCCAGGTTAGAGGCAGCAAAGGCATCCTCCCAGATGGTGCTTTTCCCCATATGGAAATGTTAAAGATGAGAGCAGGTCTCAGAAGCTTTGGGATCCTCACAGTGTCTTGCAAGGCTTCTAGTTTCCTCATAAACTGTGCCCAGAAGCTCAAAAGGAATGGCATAAATTCTCCTGGATCATGTATGAACCACAGTGTCTGGTTTGGTAGGTACCTAACTTTCACAAAACAGGAAACATGGGTGGGAGGGAGAAGGATGGTGGTGGTGTGGTGATGGCATCTGACCTGGATGCCTTCAAAAGGGGATTAGACAGACTCCTGGAGGAAAAGTCCATCACAGGCTACAAACCATGATGGAGATGTATAATCTCCAGTCTTAAAACTGGGGTACTTCAAGGGCCAGATGCAGGGGAGTGGTATCAGGAGACAGATATCTAGTCTCATGCACTCCCAGACACATCTGGTGGGGCCACTGTTAGATACGGGAAGCTGGACTACATGGGCCTTTGGCCTGATCCAGCATGGCTCTTCTTATGTTCTTATGTTCTTATGTAAGCTAGGACATCCTACACAGACTAACTTTTCACAAATTCAAACTGGATCCTCAAGAAAATCCAGTCCTACGTGCCAAGGATAGGGATTTGCTATTCTAACCTAAGCCTGCCATTTAAAGAAACAGGTCCAATATGGTACAAGACAAACCTTGTATGGTAACGTTGCAAATTTGGTTGGTTCCAAATGAACATAGAATAGTAGCTCATGGTCTGAATGATGTTAGTGCCTCATATACATCATTATGAGGTAAAGCATTTACTCTATTCTGATTACAATTTAATCTTGACCCAAGTAATGTTCCATCCAGAGGAAATATCAGATGGACATATATCTTACTGGTACATCATCCATGCCTAGGTCCCACCTCTCTGTACACAGATGGCAATTTCCAGCCTGCTGTCCTGGCACCCTAGGATGGTATTAATATGTTCCAAAACAGAAAATGGTGTTTCGTTTTGTTACTTGACATAATGCTTGCTTGTGTTTCATTTTGTTTTAGACATGGACACGACCAGAAAAAATGATGTTTCGAGTTTTTGTTTGTCAGAATGAGTCTGTTTTGGGTCGTTTCCGTTTGTCGCGAAATTTTTCAAAAATTTGTCATTTCCATTTGTTGTTTGTCATTTCCACCATGATTTAGCGTGATTTGACTTCCCAGAGCAGAGGGGCATCCCGCAATCAGGGCCGGCGCTAGGTGTTTTTGCACCTAGATGGCGGGCAGGGCGGGGGGTGGGCGGCAGGGGGAGGTGCAGGCGGGCTGGCAGTGGTGGGGGGCCATGGGCGGGCAGTGGCTGTGGGTGGGCAAGTGGGCGGGTGGCGGCACGGGCCGCAGGCGGGTGGCGGCACGGGCGGATGGGTGAGTGGGCAGTTAGGATATAACTTAGGATAGAGGTTCTGTTCTTGGCTTGCACCCCAAATGTGTGTGTGTGCAAGCAAATTGAAGTTGGGAAAATAGAAAATAAATGGTAGTATATAATATATATTTAAAATAAATCCACACCTCCCACTCCCAGTCGAACCTCCCCCTTTATCCAATATCAGAAAAAAATCCTCGAAAACTGCCAGAGAAGAAATAAAGAATAAACTGCTATTCCCTTCAGCAGACAAAGCTGCATGGAATCAAAGAAATTATTTTCTAAATTCAATTCCCTCCCTCCCTGCCTCACTTAAATCCTAAAGCCTCCAGCCTCCCTCCTCAATCTCGATCAGATCACACCAGCACCAGCAGCCAGCCCTCCTCACTCAACCACATCCATACACTGACCCGACTGCGATTTCTGGAAGGTGCCTCGGCTTTTTATGCCCTCCGAGACATCCAGAAGTGTCAGTCAAAAACGTGGTGATGCCATTGGTGGAATGGTTCAAACAATTTGCATGGTCCCATCCCATGCCCAGCCCAATGGGCAGGTCTAAAAATATAAAAAATAAAATAAAATAAAATAAAATCAATAGGACGTTTTATTGCTATAAAAAAACCACTGCTGCTACAATAAAAATCCAGGCATTTAAAATAAATAAATTTCACATGTTTCTGTGGTGATTTGGTGTGTTTTTTGACCACAATTTCAAAAGAAAAATTGTGGTCCCCATTTTGGATCCCCCACCCCATGGCATGCAGCGAAAGACAGACGATGAGGATGACCCTCCCCCAGCCTGGTGCAAGCAGCCCAGGACAGGAGAAGAGGGGGGAAAGGCCGGGGATCCCCCAGAAACCACCCCTCTGGTAGGTGGCAAAGCCTCGGGCAGGCATATTTTCGCCTGCTTTTTTGGCCAGGAGCTGGGGTTTTTAAAAAAATCTTTTAAAAACTTTTTTCTGTGCTTCGCATCACGCTATCGCCGTGATGCCACAAACGGAAACAAAAACCTGACCAAATTTTTCTTTTTTCGGTTCGAGTTTGAGTTCTGACGGCTTAATTATCGTTACCATTTCCGTTACGTAATGGAAACGATAACTGAAAATGGAAACGACAATTTCGCCAAGTCGTGCCCATGTCTATTTTGTTTCATAACATTTCATAACCTTACAAAATGACAAAACAGCATGTCATTTTTCATTTTGTGCCCACAATAGTGTGCTTCTAAATGTTGCTTTCTCTTCTGCAGTCTTTCTGTATGTACAATATATGGTTGACCATGGTGAGGAAATAAATTGCATAGGTTCCTTATCAGATGCACCAGACTAAAAGGTCTGACTAAGCAGGAGGTTCACCACACAGTGAAATGCTACCAAAGGAAGATTAGATATATCTTCCTAGAATTTCACTTTCAGGAGGGTCTCAAGAATATATTTGGGAGATAAATGACTAAAATGACAAACTCAAACCATTGATAAGTGATGTGCTAGTCAGATACCTTGATCCTACAGTTGCTACGTTAGTTTCAACATGTCATTATATTTATTCTTCCTAAGAGTTAACTTTCCAAGCTTAGACTTCAAGGATCACATGAACTCTTACATGAAGGAAATACTGATAAAGAAGCACAGGAGAAAACCATTGGCAAAAATATATATCTTTATGGAAAACGTATTTTTTTCAGCTATTTGGTTTCAAATAGGTTTTCCCTTCCAATTGGAAAAAATGCTTTAATAAATAAAACTGCATAATTTCACTTGAGAGAAATATTAGAGAATGAACATGGTATCATTAGAGATGGGGATGAACTGCCAAAATGGTGGTTTCTTCCCAATTCATTTTTCATCAGCAATGAAACACTGCAGCCCCAGCCAGCAACAGGTTGGCAAGGTTAAAAATATAGCCAAACAAAAAATGCCAAAATGGTAGCTGCATGAAACAGCACCTCTTCGAAGTGGTCTGAACAAGTCTGACTCCACACTGTGACTGAAGAAGAGCATCAAGAAAGGTGGGCAGCCCAAAAATCTTCATAGTTTGCTGTTTAATGATAATTTATTGGTTTTAATTATTGTGGTTTTAAATGTGTCATTGTTCAATCCAATTTTCCTTTGTTTTCCCCATGTTTTAATGCATTTATACTTGTTTAAATTTTGTTTCTTTGTTCAATTATAGAAGGCCAGAACCTTGTCTTGAGTCCCAATGTTTAGTGGAACAGTGTGAAAAAATATGGATAGAAATAAAGAGAGATTGGAATGATATAATGTGAGAAACTGCCTACTCTCGGGATATCTATGTGATCAACATTCAAAATCTTAAAGCTAATACTGATAATCCAATAGCTATTTATGCTGGCTGTCGTAGTCTGAGAGTCTCAGTCCAAAGAGACAGCCAGGTCTCTTGTAATAGCTGCTTCATTTACAAATAAGCAAAGAAAGCAAAATATATTTCACTCCTTGGTTCTTCTCCATCTGTCAACACTCCCCTACTCTCCATTCCAGCCTCCCTGTTTCCAAAATCAGAATAGTCCAATGTTGTTTATTTGTTTATGTGCAGCATCCCATACAATAAGATTACTTTTTAATCTTCAGGAAGGAGACCATGCATAGACAAAATGTGACAAAACATGGAGGCTCTTTAGGCCAAATGATTGATAGACTCATATTCAGTAATTAGACTTATAGTGATAGATAGGCCCATGCTGAGTAGGCAGACAGCAAGCTCATTATGCTTCTGTTCTACATTTGTAGATATTTATTGGGCTGGATCCAGGCTGAGATCAAAGTCATCGAAATTAATGAGACATGATCATCTTGACTAATTGAAAACTCATTGGTTTCATTTGGTCTCCTTTAAGTATGACTAAGTAGATGCAATGCATTGACAATTAGAGCAGGGTGGACAATACCCTTCTTGGAAACTATAATTAAGATATAGAAATCATTGGCTAATAGATGATTATTCTTAACATAAGCCGCTGTTAAGACAAGATGGTTCCATGTTCACAACTCCATGCCTCTGTTATCTAGATTGGCACTTGGACAGTTGCACAGTCCTCAAGTTTTGTCCAAATGAAAATTCAAAATTAAGAAGGTTCAGCTCAGATGAAACACCTGAAATAATTTCAAGAGAAATACAATGCCATCTCAGATATAATCCAAATTTATCTTGAAATGTTTGTATGATGTTTTATTTTATGAATTATTGTGGAGAGGGCAGTGGCATGGATGCCTGATCGGGAGACCTTCATCCTCCCGCCTGGGGTGCAAAGAACATACTGCTTTACTCTAAGGGACAAGAAAGGCTTGGTGACTCTGGAGACCTGAATCATCAGTAGAAGAAAGGAACAAAATGTCACAAGCAAGGGATGCTAGGATTCAGAATGATTTTCTGTCCCTGTTGCTGGCTCTGAAATCCCCAGGGACAGGTGCCCCCCCCTAGAAAAAAAAGGAAGCCCTAGAAAAAAGGAACTAAAAATGCAAAAGCAAAGTGCTCTGTTTACATACTGCCTAGAGATGGGCACAAAATGAACTTTTGGTTCATTTCATTATTCATTATTGATTTTGTTATGTAACAAAATGAATATCAAACTGCCCCCTCTAAGAGAAATGAAACAAAATGAAACAGAAATTTCCATTTCATTTTGGTTCATTTCATTTGCCGGTGTCTCCTACCTGGTGCTGGTCCTTCCTAGTCCAGTCCTTCTGGCTGCAGGGAGAGGGCTCCAGAAAAAAAAATCTGACCAGTTGTGCTACAGCTGATAGGTGGCCACATGGTCAGAAGTAAAAAATAAATAAATAAAATAAAAATAAAATAATGAAAAAATGAAAAATAAAAAAATAAAAAAACCTGATGTGGCGTGCGGGTCTCGGTACTGGCCCGTGAGCACCAGACCCAACCCATGGGTCGCTGAACCAGCCTGCAGGCTGGCAAAAGATTTTTTTTTAATGATGTGGCGCACGGGCCCCAGTACTAGCCCACAAGCACCGGACCTGAGCCTCAGGTCACCAAACTAGCCCATGGGCCACGGAACCAGACCAAGAGCCAGCATAAGTTTTTTAAAAAGCTGACCAGCCTGCTCTACAGCTGGTAGGTGGGCCACGTGGTCAGCACAATAAAATAAAATTTAAATTAAATTTAATTTAATTTAAATTAAAATAACCCAATCCGGACCGTGGGCCAGCAGGATTAAAAAATAAATTTAAAAAATAAAAATAATTAAAAAAACCCACTCATGGGGTTCAAAAAAGAAAAAGAAAAAACAAACCTGAACTAAAATGAATTACAAAATGATTTTTTTCTAAAAATTCATTTCATAATTTACAAACTGGACCGGACCGGAAAACAAAGCAAAACAAAACTAATTGCCATTTTCTCGGTTCGTGCCCATCTCTAATACCGCCCTATACCACTTCAAGTAGTCTCTGGGCAATTTAATTGAAGTATGCAGGTTACACATCCCCCCCCCAGCAAGCTGGGTACTCATTTTACCAACCTCGGAAGGATGGAAGGCTGAGTCAACAATGAGCCTGCTGCCTGGGATTGAACCCCAGATCGTGAGCAGAGTTTTAGCTGCAGTACAGGCATTTAACTGTTGTGCCACGAAGGTGGTCTTACCATGTGGTAAGGCAGACTCATCACCAAACAGGACCTGCAAAGAACAGGGATGCCAAACTAAGCAGAAAGATGTTAAGTTGTTGCATGCTAACTCTTCCCCTGTTACAATAAATCTCTTACCACTAGACATGGGAAATTCAGCTTCATATCCCATTTGCTTTCAAATTACCTAGTTTTCTTCAGGGAAAGCCAAACAAGGATTTTTTTCAATATAATGCAATACAATATATACTAGGGTTAACTGAGGCCTAGTATACCCAGAGTTCAGAAAATTTACTTTTTGGGACATTACAACCCCCTGGCTGGTGTGGCATTCTGGGGGTTGCCATCTAAAGAAAAGCTTTTCCATGCTTCGATTTCTCTATGTGCAATGATAGACTACTCAACCATTCTTGCTGTGGTGATTCACTACCATCCTTGCAAAGCAGTGTTGTCTGATTAAATTCAGTCAGAGTGGTTTCACTGTAAACTGGCAGCAAAATCATTCTCTTGGTAGTACCATTAAATGGTTTAAAAAACTGTGGCATAACACTAGAACATGTGCAGGCCTTTGAAAATCCTAAATCAATTATACAATTTCTTTTACATCAAAAACTCACAATCCATTGATCTGGAATCAAAAAAACCAACTGGGAAAACTTTAGAACATTCTGATATGTCAAATGCATGGGCATTCTGGGAGCTGGAGCCAAAATGACTTTAGTTAAAAACACTAGGATAAATTTATCGTATCAGTTGAAATAATGGAATTATCTCAGGGGTGCATTTCCTTCCTTGTGCCTTAAATAAAGCTCAGTTCTCTTTGACTTTGACCAAATTTTCAACTGACAGTTCAATAGCTGTGCCTCTCAAATACATACTCCACAGATAATACATGCAAATTCCTGTTCTCATGGAGGAAAATGGATTTTCAGTATGTATAAATGTAGCTATACATTTATAGACTACAAAGAAGGAGGATAGCTGCAGAATTGATGCTTTTGAGCTGTGGTGCTGGAGGAGAGTCTCCTGGACTGCAAGGAGATCAAACCTATCCATCGTAAAAGAACTCAACCCTGGATGTTCACTGGAAGGACAGATTTTGAAACTGAGGCTCCAGTACCTTGGCTACCTCATGAGGAGAGAGAAGTCCTTGGAAAAGTCCCTGATGTTGGGAAATATTGAAGGCAAAAGGAAAAGGGGACGGAAGAGAATGAGATGGTTAGATGGTGTTATCGATGCAACCAACATGGATTTGACCAAACTCCAGGAGGCAGTGGAAGACATAAGGCCTGGTGTGCTCTGGTACATGGGGTCACAAAGTATCAGACACGACTGGTTGGCACTAGAAAAAAATAAAATAATAAAAAACAGCACCGACAGCTCGAAGGCCAGCTGCTCAGTGCTGGGGAGGAGGGAAAATTTAAAAAAATTTAAAGCACTGCCAAGCTCCAGGACGAGCTGTCTCAGTGCTAGGGGGGCAGGAAGCAGAAAACCGGATCATATGGACTTCTGGCTCGCATTTTTACTGGAGCAAAAAATTCCAAACTTCTCCAGTAGGTCTTGGAAAACTCAATAAAGGGGGCATAACCATTGTTTTTAAAAGTCCGGTGGCCGTGGGGTTAAGATTTTTGGAAACACTTTATCTTGAAATTTAATCAGCATTTTAAAGGATGTGTGATAGAGCCCTAAATTACAAACTGATAGCAGTCAACAAAAACTTCTGCCAAATAAAATATTTTAAGGTGCATTGGGGTGTTGGTTAGTAACTATTTTCTCCAATAAATCTTGGCATACCTGAATGAAAATGACCCCATAAACTTAGGCTTAGAATATAATTCATATATCTTTCTTCTGGGTAATGATGGGGAGCCTATATTTTTTTGAAAAATTCAGTTTAGATGCTAAAGCAGATGGAGAAGTCAGCCAGCCATAGTTAGTGTGGGTTTGTTCTATGTGTCAAAGAGTCAAACGTCCAAACTATTTCCATGAGAAATAGATGATAGTAGAAAACCATAAGATAATTACACATGCAAGTCAGAACCAATCTACATTAATGAAAGTTCCAAATCACAGAGATGCATGGCTTGAGAAGCAATTATATGGACAGCACCCCAGTTACCTTCTGAATTATAATATTGATACGCAGCGATTGAACCTGTGACTTAATTTTGGCCATCTTCAGGCTGAAAATGAGCAATTTATATGCACAATACAAAATGCATGTATTATCAGAAAACAATTCTAAAGCAAGGTATAGGAGATATATGTAGAGTGGCCACAAATTTAAATAAACAAGTCATCATGTCATAACCAGATGCCCTAAACTAGCATCAACAGATTATGTGTGCAGGCATAAACAAGTTGTAAATATTGTCCTTCAGCACTTGGCTAATTTTATGGATTACAGACATCTTTTCCTCCACTTTATAAATTCCAGCCACCTCCAATTATAGAAAACAAAACTACAATACTATCCTGGGAAAAGCAAGGTTAAAATAGCTGATTTTAATAAATCAGGTGTTATATTTATAGAAAAGCAATAAAGAAAAACATGCCTTATAGAATGTAGATCCATTCAGAAACCTCACCAGTACATAAAGTTCAAAAATTGCAAGGTACTGATTTCAACAACTTGGGTCATTTCAAAATCTTTGGCTACAAATTTAAACCAACTTCTAATTTGCTGCCTGAATTTCAAAGATCAGTGATTTAACAAACATTTCAGCCTACCTGCAATTTTTTGTGATCTGACTCCTGAAAAAATAGCAACCAACAGCTGGTAATTTGCTTACTAAAATAAAATAAAAAATCAGTTATTTTGCAACTTTTTAGAACATGACTCCGAATTTTTGGCTGACCTATTTGGTCTGCCTGCAAGCATCAGCAATGCTGAGAAATAAGAAGTATAATAATAATAAAGGTTTTTTAATAAACCTTTAGTCACATTATAAAAAAAAGGAAAGGGACAAAAGAAACCTTAATATAAAATAGTAGCCTACATTATAATCTCATTTATTAATTAGTTTATCATCTTAGGCACCAGCTACTTAGGCACACAGTTTAACAGAGGGTGTTTATACATGACCCCTAAACTCCGGGGCAAATGGCTCCCAGCTCCAGAGCTTAAAAATGTTTCCCCACCAGCTCCAGAGTTTACAGGAAATTAAGTGCGCCCACGCCCACTTTAGCACGTCCCAGTGCACCTTTCAAGTACCTGCTCTCTGGAAGTGAAAATTCTTTGATGCGGTGTAACGATAGTGAGTGCGGGGCTCTCCTCGCTTCTGTTTGTTGTTTTTTGGCTCCCGCCCCTTAAGAGACTGGAATGTTGCCGCGGCAAGAGGGAGAGGCAGAATGGAGGTGAGCCACATCTCTTTTCTTCCTGTTTTTTCTCCCTCTCCTCACGCAGCCAGCAGCCAGGAGTGCAGAGGGGGGGGAGACGTAGGAACAGCGACAAACCCCTAAGATCTCTGGTCTGAATTTAAGTGGCCAGCGGATCTTAGGGGTGGTGTGAAAAGGCCCAGAGTTACATTTAGTCTCCCAATTTACTTTTTCATCCTAAAAAATAACAGACCAACAATCTAGATTATTTCCTAAGCCATGTTTCTTCTTCATTTAACTCATACATATATTTTAATAAGGGTTTCTGGATTTCCACAAATTGACCATGCCTTATTTCTCCTTTATATATTCTAATCTTATTAGTCAGTTTCTCCATCAGCATTCAGCACTGTTTGCCATGTCCTCTTCATAAATGACTGTACTGAAAGATTATGAATGTATCTCCAACTTTAAGAAATCTCACACCTTGTTGCCCCTATAAGGTTCACAATTAGCTCTTTATTGGCCATCTTCTCATTTTCCCCAGTAAATAATGAGAATAATAGTAATGTTTTATTCATAATTATGTTTGATTAGTCAAGACTTTTTGTCAATTACTTACTTGCCAGGAGACAGATTAATTACTTATCAGGAGATAGATAGATAGTCTTCTGTGCTCCCAGAGGCATTTGGCTGGGCCACTGTGAGATACAGGAAACTGGACTAGATGGGCCCTTGGCCTGATCCAACATGGCTCTTCTTATGTTCTTATATATTTTGTGCCAATATGTCTTTATTTTGAGGCAGAAAATCCACATGTGTTCCAATGATACCTTTTGTCCACAGTTCTCCTAACACTTACCTGATAGATCTCTTTTAAATGTATGTAACGTTGTAGGGTACAGATGCCATCTGTTAACAACCTTCAGATAGAATCATTTCTTTCATTTTTGCTGAATGACTTATATGGATATTTGTTCCATATTCCCAGCCATACATCCTAAGGTATATTGATATTTAAATTCTTTTTCCAAGCTATTTTAGAGGAGCTATTATCGCAATACTGTTTGCTGTGTTCCAAGAACTGGAATGCCTGGAAATAATACTATGGATTCATGAGTTCATACTAAGCCTCTCAAAGTTAACTTCATATGTGATTCCCAGTGTATAGAGTGCAGACTAGGACTCCAAAGAACAGGGTTTGAATCCCCACTTGCCCATGGAATCTCACTGGGGGAAAGAAACTGGTAAAAGCAATCCTGGCATATCTTACATACATTGAAAGCCCTATTTTGGTTGCTTTAAGCTATTTGCAAAATTAGGTCTAGTGTTAGGAGGAAGAAGCAAAAGACAGGTTTTTAAAATTTATATATCTCTTGTCTTCTGACTTGTTATTCATGACTACACCTTTGCATTAGTGTGTCCCTATAACTTTTGCTTCTTTCCAGATGGGATGGTACTGATATTCTTTCAGAGTGAAAGCCATAGCTGATGTTGCCAGGTAGCATTAAGCTGTCTTTGTTGCAATATATATTGCAGGTTGAAAAATGAATGTGCGTGATTAATTATTGCACTCATGCTTATGCCCCTTCCTTTGAAGTACCTGGCTTCTGAAAAGGATCTGAGAAAAGGCTTGCTTTTAATTTAAGAAACTTTTAATAGGTTTTCTACAGAATGGCACTAATGATAGTATCTGAGGATGCTCTCTGGGAGTGCTAACTGGTTTACTCACAGAATTTTCTTTCCACCAGTGTATAGAACAGAAGCAGGCAGTCCATGGCCGCTGTTAACCCACAACTCTCATTAGCCCTAGGCAGAATAGGCCAGTGACAAGGAATACAGTAGGACCCCCATATCCACTGCTTCATTATCCACTGATTCAGTTATCCACGGTTGGCACAGGAAAAAAATTAAATAATTCAGCAGCCACAAAGCAAGCTGTTGTCACAAATAGCATATGTAAAGCAAGCTACTGTCACAAACAGCAGATATAAAGCAAGCTATTGCCTCAAAACAGCAGTCATAAAGTAAGCTACTGTCAGGAAACAGCAGTTTGGGGGAGGGTAAGCAGGTGTTCTCTCTTATCCATGGTTTTCATTATCCACTGGAAGGTCTGGAACCAATTCCCAGCAGATACCGGGGTCCTAATGTAATAGCAACTTGATAATATCTGGAAGGCCACAAGTCACCTACTTGTTGTGGAGGAAAAATGATTGGGTCAAATAAGGTTTACCAATACTAGAGATGTAAATAGTATTCCCTATCCATTTAATCATCAACACCATTTTAGACGTGCAGAGTTGGAAGGGTCCCTATGGATCATCCAGTCCAGCTCCTGTCAAGGATTCATAATGGGGAATCAAACTCCCAACCTCTGGCTTGGATCTAAACTACTGAGCTATTTTGCATCTATCAATGGAACATTTACAACAAGCTGGATTGCATTCAGATGAAGGAATTAAGCACTGGTGGAAGAAATATCGGGATGCAAATGACAGCAGAGTTTTGGGAGAAAGCATCTGAATGTCTGTCAAGTAGAAAAACAGGGCAAATGTGTTTTCTGCAGCTTTATGTGTTATAAGAAAGGAAATAGTGCCTCACGTTTAAGCACAACGTCTTAACAATAAGAGCTGTTTGATAGTGGAATGGACTGCCGGAACCATGGAAAATGTAGCCTTCATTGATTTATGAGTACTAATATATTCCATATCACTCCCAAAATTGTGGAATTAATTACACAGTTTACAAATGAAATTATGTTTTATGTTTCATAAAAACATTTTACTAGTGTCTATCAGACTCAAGTACCTAACTCTCAAGTAGGCCAAATTGTCAATTTGCACAACCAAAGGGGTCAGATAGGCAGTATTTTCACCCCTATGTTGTTGTTCAGTCGTTCTGTCATGTCCGACTCTTCATGACCCCATGGACTAGAGCACACCAGGGCTTTCTCTCTTCCACTGCCTTCCGGAGTTTGATCGAATCCATGTTGGTTGCATCAATGACACCATTCAACCATCTCATTCTATGCCATCCCCTTTTCCTTTTGCCTCCAGTCTTTCCCAACATCAGAGACTTTTCCGAGGACTCTTCTCTCATGAGGTGGTCAAAGTACTGGAGCCTCAGCTTCAAAATCTCTTCTTCCAATGAATATCCAGGGTTGATTTCTTTCAGGGTGGATAGGTTTGGTCTCCTTGCAGTCCAGGGGACTCTCAAGACCCTCCTCCAGCACCACAGCTCAAAAGCATCAATTTTGTGGTGATCAGCCTTCTTTATATTCCAGCTCTCACTTCCATACATCACTACTGGAAAAACATAGCTTTGACTATTTGGACCTTTGTCGGCAAAGTGATATCTCTGCCCTTTAAAGATGCTGCCCCTAAGTTTGTCATTGCTTTCCTCCCAAGAAGCAAGCATCTTTTAATTTCATACACCCTTATATTATATGGCCTATATCTTTCAGATTTACCTAGACATCTTACTTCAGTGGAATCTGATCCCTCTCGGCTGCTATCTCAGAGGATAAATTTTGTTATTTGCAGGTGATACAGTTTAGTATTTTGCTCTAAGTTAGGTCTAACATGTTTCTGAAGAAGTTTATTGAATACCATGAAATCCATGTATTCAATATTAACTAGGAAAATAATATTAACTAGGAAAATAACTATAATTTTCTCAAAATTAATTCTAAATATAAATGGAGGCAAATGTACAAGCCACTGAATAATCATAATCATATAAATATATGGCCATATATGTCACACTTATGTTTCACTGGTCAACCCTACAGGGAATATTTTTGAGCTACAGCTGAGCATTGTCTGAATGCCATCTTCCATGTATATCATACAACAGGAGGAAAGTACATACCAGCTGCTAGTCTGATGCAACAAATGAAGGTATTTGCTCAAAGGAGATAGAACACCATTGTGAGGTATAGATGGACTGGATTGATGTGAGAAATTGGTGTTTCCAAATCAAGCAGTAGGAGCAAATTATGTGTCATAGCAAGCAAAGTATGGCGGCTGCTACTCAGAACAGGTCTATTTTTCTGCTCTTCAAATGTGTAGAAAATGGTACAAAAGCATTGTGTTTGGTAGGTGTCTATACTGTGGCCAGAAGATTTTTCATAAAGAATGTATCCTCATTTGCTTCCTCTATTCCCTTCTTCTCCTCTTCAGGTTTTCCCTGGTTGTTTGTGTTCTGCGGTTCACTTAAATCATTAAAATGATCATTTAAATAATTAAATTACCAGAACCTTATTCTGAAACAAAATGCACAAAAATGCACCCTTCCCCTGCTGCAAATGGAAGAGGAGGGGAATGGCAAGGAAGTTTTGATATCTGTTCGCAACTAACTTTTATTCACTAGACAAAATGGAAAAAGAAGAAAGTCAAGAGAGAAGAGAAGGGGCACCATGTTTGATCAACACTTGGGCAAAATAAGTTTCAGCTGAGCTGCATCTTCATCTCACAATGCAAGTGCAGCTTTTTCTTCGGTGTTAGAACACAGACAATGAGGAAGAGCTTTGTGTACTGTTGGAAGTTCATGCACCCAGACTTCCATGGATCAAGATGTCAGTGTCCTACAGATTAACTAAAAATAAGGGAAGCAATACGTGCAAGACAAGGTTCCACATTTCGCAAGAGTTCCAAACAGCAGCTGTACTTCTCCATATAAATAAACTTCACCATGTAAACACAACACAGATTGACTCTGCATTTGCTGAGCTGGCAGTCAAGAGATCTGAATGAACAGGAAATGGGTGGCATCATGCAGTTCAATGGCCTCAAGAAAGCTGAATGGGTTTTCTAGCTTTGAACAACAGGGTAGAGTTGAATGATATGGTCTAAGCAGAATCCTATGGAAGGGCATGATTAAATCAATTAATATGGCTCAGCTAGGAGAAATTAGTTCCTCGCAGGACCAAACTTAGTAAATGGTGTTTTCATTTCTCCTCCACAATGACCACTGCCATCCTAGCAATTTCTCTGGTTGTGATATCAAATGTCATGGGGACATAGTTAAGTTGTACCAAAGAATATGAAGGAGAAAGAGGAGCTAGGTGGTGGTGGTGGGATTTTCAGAAGGCTGGTTTTTAAAAAAATATAGCATTAAAAATTCTATAGGATGCAGCTGAAGGTTTTTCAGCTCTAGAGCTTGTATTCTTCCCCATGCAAATGCCATCATACTACCCTCAGTGCTTTTGATCGCATTGTCCTTAAAAGCTAACCACAGTTTCCATTACTTGGATGGAAGGTCATCAGAAAATACCAGGGATGTTCATATAGGTTAAGGTGGGGAATTCTAAGGAATTTATCAGTGATCTGAGTCAGTACAAGGCACTATGTTCTTATGAATGTTGCATGGGATGCATGTCAAAGGTTCCATACACACATTCAAAATGAGTAAGGTCAAGACTACAGCAGGTAAAGCCACTGATACCTACACTTTCACCCTCTGTCTCTGTCTCGATCCTCTCTTTTCTCATTCAAACACATCAGCATACCACACATGCATAGATTTTCTCCACAGAACACACATGCATTCATTTATACCGCCGTTCAACAACCCCTCCTCTTGTTCTCCACGTTGCAGGGGGAAACGACTTTGGTTTCCTAGACAAGACCATGCACCATCCCTTCCCCAACTTTGCAGCTGTCATCTTTCCAACTTTATTCCTGAACTGCAGTCTAGGAATGATTTATGGGGAGAAGTGACAGCTTTTTTTGCAGCCAGGAGAAAAATTTCTCCTAATTACACCCTCCAGTTGCACACCCAAGTAGCACACCTCATACTGGCAACAATGGAAGGCCTCTTTGAAGTCTGATTAGTTGAGGAGGGCAAGGAAGCCCAGCCAGAAGAGAATGTTCTATGGGCCATATCCAGTAGTGTGTGTGTGTGTGTGTGTGTGTGTGTGTGTGTGTGTGTGTGTGTGTGTGTGTGTGTGTGTGTGTGTGTGTGTGTGTGTGTGTGTGTGTGTGTGTGTGTGTGTGTTTACTTAAACTGTTGGTGTAACCTGCCTGCCAGAGGTCTAAAACTTACATGATTTCATGTAGTATATTCTGATTTTTTGACATTTACCTTAATATACTGAAGCCCCAGGTTTGTTTCCCAGATGTGCCTCCTCTGCTACCTTGCCTAGATGTGCCTCCTCTGCTACCTTGCCCTTATTTTAGTAATATAATTTGATCTAGCATCAAAATCTCTTTGTTTCAGTGGACCTAAGCAGGCCTTTTTATGTGTGGGAAAACATTTTTCAGATGCTGGAGAAGCCAATTTCACATCCTCATTCCATTTCCTCTTAAGTGTTTATAGATCTATTTGTATTAAAACTCCCTCCTGACTTTCTAAAGAAATTTTAAACTCAGAATTTAAAAAATACAAAACAAGAAGACCACCTTCATTTAATTCTACCCTGTGGTGCACTGAAAATCCTATCCTTTAAAACAAAGCAAAATGGCTGGTTTAGATAGCGTTCCAGGCGCTGTGTTCCAGCAAAGAACTTTGCTCCTATCTTAGCACTCCAACTGATTTTCTTTTGTAATTTCCATAATTATCTGACTCTTCAGGTGCAGTGCGTGAGATCACACCCTGTAATCATGCCGATGATCCTTAAACAATTATTCATCCTGTTCCTTCTTAAGCTTTCTGGGGCTATATTTGCCAGGGTGACAGACTTGTATCAATTTAATCCTTCTGTCTTTTACTTTCATGCCTTGGTGCATTCAGTACGTTTGTCAGGTGTAATTATATCCGGTTAATGAGGAGATGAATTCTGAGCCCCGGCTAAACAGTTAAGAGGTGTGCGTGCATATCCCACACACAAAGACAGAACTTTCTCACCAGCTGATGAATAAAATACTCTCTTGTCTTGTGTCAGCCACGATGTGTCAACAAGATTAATAGCTGTCAAAAATAAAAAGTGTAGGGCCTGATGCTACAAGTTTCCCTTATAGAAGGAGCTCAGAGGATCATAGCTTTAACTCTTGTTCAAAGAGATTGCTTAGAATAAGTTGGGGCAGCCATGAACAGAGAAATGGGATGCACCGAGCCAAAAACAGATTTAAAGTTCATTATGAATTGTGTTTGAAGGCACCATGGTAACCTCAGTTTGGTTGTCTTGAAGCCATCCTGGCTCTATGTGACATTCCATCTTGATACTACGTTACCTAAGCTTGCAGCCTGACTACTGGTGTTGAGTCATCTGATCAATATAATCATCATCTCCCTTTTTATGTATGCTGGACAATGATCAGATATGTCTGACAGCAGTTTCTCAATACGTCCTTCTGCTGTAATTTCCTCTCTGTGATTTAATCATCAGCCAACATTTGGGCTGCTGATCAATTTCCAGGGTGTATGGCTTGTAGGCAGAGGGTGCTAGATTCCGTTCCTTGTGTTCTGATGCAGGACTGTTGTGCCTGAAAATGTGGGGAGTGCTGCATATCAGTCTCAACAATTTCATGCTCTGTTGTGGACTCAGAGCAACTCAAAAGCCACGTTTGAGACTGGGTAATGGTCAACTCAGTTTGGGACCGTGCCTTATATTTCTTGGGGGAAATACACTTGAGGGAAGGCTGCAGGAATGCTACCTGCACACACTGCAGCAGCTTCTACTGAGAGGAGTCTGATTTTTGGTGCTAATGCACACCTCTAATTTAAATGCCCTCAAGTTACTGGATGTTGCTGATGTTTTTCTCTGTTGTCAAGTCAGAACTGACTTATAGCAAACCAAATAGGGCTTTCAGGCAAGCGAGACATTTGAAGAGTGGCCTTTCCAGTTCCCTACCCCCCCCCAGAGAGTTTCCATAGCCAATTGGAATTTGAACCTTGGTCTCTAGAGTCCTACTTCATCTCTCTGTCTTCTACACCACACTGGGTAAGTCATTTGATAGGAGTACAAAATTTAGCTTGCCACTTAGTTTATTGAGTTTTGCTAATATACGGCTACTGTTCACAGCTTTATAAGGTCTTTACACATTCCATTTCAAACTGGAGAGAAAACGTTTAGGACACTGAAATGAACCTAAACATTATCGTACTTGTGCTATGGGATTTGACACTCATAGATATTTCAGTAACTTCCTAGCAAGATAAACATCATTCATACATGCATACACATTTGGAGGTAACTTTTAAAATGGAGAGAAATATAAATCAAGTATTTAAAAATTTAGTGCAAGGGGAAGAGCAATAAAATGCTTTAGCCCTAGTTATGAAAACTCACAATAATAAACAATCCAAAACATAATCTTTAAAATTCCCTGACTGGTGCTTTTTCACACAGAAAGAGCAAGCAATCTTTTTTGCTATCCCAGGTCAGGAAACAAGACCACCACTCTAGCCACATCCTTGTCTCTCCAAGGGAACCTGCCTGCCTGCCCACAAACTGACCCTTCCACTCCAACACATGCCTCTCTTCCTCCTAAAGGTTTAGCTTTTAACAGCTCTTCAGGAAATCTGAAATCTTTCCACAAACACCATTAGGAGGGGAAGAAGGGGAGAGAATGAAAATATAAAATCTGCAGCCTTCTTAGTATGGCCAAAAGAGTTTTCCTTGCATCCTGCCCAGTGAGAGGCTTTTAAAAGCCTCGTGGCGCAGTGGTTAAATGCCTGTACTGCAGGTAAAACTGTGCTCACAATCTGGGATTCAATCCCCGGTAGCTGGCTCATGGGTGACTCAGCCTTCCATCCTTTCGAGATCAGTAAAATGAGTACCCAGCTTGCTGGGTGTGGCAATGCGTAGCCTGCATAATTACAAAAAACAAAAACAAAAAACTCTAAACCACCCAGAGACTACTTGAAGTGGTATGGGGAGGTATATAAGCAGAACACTTTGCTTTGCTTTGCTTTTTCAAAGGCTAAATACTCCAAACATGTCAGAGAGAACCTCAAGACAACGGAAGGGTGATACTCTCAGCCATTAAGGTTTAAACCCTAATCCAGGCACACTCATGGAAGTTAGAATGAAAAAATAATAATAACCTTGCTGTTCTTTTCCTACATATCTTACTAAAGCTATCAGATTTTGAGGTTTTAAAAATTGAGAAAGAAAGATAAGTATGTTCCCTCCTTGATGTAGTTTGTCTACCTTTACGAAAGGTGGCCACATGTTCTCTTTTCTGGAGAATGATCCTTCATTTGAAGGGCTTCTGGAAGACAGCCTTCCTTTTGAGTTATCCTCTCTTTGAAGAGCTATCAAATACAAATCTGCTTTCAGGAACCACAAGGAGGAAGATTAAATGTCTTGAAGCTATACATCCCAAGTAGAGATGGGCACGACACGCCAAAATGGTGTTCGTTTCCGTTCTTTGCCCCCTGGGCCCCCGCTTTGGTTCTTTACTGTTTTGGGGGGCCCTGGGGGCCACTTCGTTTTCCATTTTTTTATTTTTGGGGGAGGCGGGCCGCCCGCTGGCTTCTCCCCTCAGCGCTGGGACGTCGTCCCCACCCACCAGTCAGGCCAGCAGCAGCGGGGAGAAAACAGAAGTCCCAGCGGTGGAAGTTCAAGCCAATGCGCCCTCCGCCTTCCTGGTGCCTTAAAGGGACCTTCCCCACGCCGGATGACAGAGCCACCGGGGCAGAGAGGCGAAGGGGAGACTTGGCTGCCCTACACGCTGTCAAGACCAGCACTGGGAAGATCCCTTTGGGACCCCCGTTCAGTCCCTCTGCATGCAGAGGGGCTGAACAGGAGTCCTGCCTTCCCCACGCCAGTCCTGACAGGTGCGCTGTCAAGACCGGCACTGGGAAGATCCCTTTGGGACCCCCGTTCAGCCCCTCTGCATGCAGAGGGGCTGAACGGGGGTCCCGCCTTCCCCGGGCGGGTCATGGCAGGCGCGCTGTCAAGACCGGCATGGGGAAGTTCCCTTTGGGACCCCCGTTCAGTCCCTCTGCATGCAGAGGGGCTGAACAGGGTCCTGCCTTCCCCGGGTGGGTCATGGCAGGCACGCTGTCAAGACCGGCACGGGGAAGATCCCTTTGGGACCCCCGTTCAGTCCCTCTGCATGCAGAGTGGCTGAATGGGGGTCCCGCCTTCCCTGTGCCGGTCCTGAGAGGCGCGCTGTCAAGACCGGCAAGGGGAAGATCCCTTTGGGACCCCCGTTCAGTCCCTCTTCATGCAGAGTGGCTGAATGGGGATCCCGCCTTCCCCGCGCCGGTCATGACAGGCACCCTGCATGACCCGCATGGGGAAGATCCCTTTGGGGCCCCCGGGCAACTGGAGCCGGTGGCAAGCCTGCCAGGATAACAATCCCACAGCCACGGGAGCACTCTCCTGGCTGGCTTGACGGCGCCAGCGGTGCCCAGAAGGGCTGGGGGAATTTAAAAAGCCCGCTCTTCCCCCACCCCATTAGGTGGGAGGAGAGAGCGGGCTTTTTAAATCTTCTCCCCTCCCAAAGCTAGCACCGAGCAGCTACTGGGCACTGGCTCTGGGAGGGGGGAAGGGGGGAGAAGGGGGGACTCGGAGGGATCTTCCCCGCATGAGCCATGGCAGCGCCGGGCACTGCCATGACAGCCCGGGTGGGGAAGATCCCTTTCAGACCCCCTTTCTCCCCTCTGTGTGCACGCAGAGGGGAGAAGGGGGGACTCGGCTTCCCCAGGAGGCTGAGGCGATCTCCTTTGCCCGGGGTGACAGCTGCCCGGCCGCCACCTGGGGCGGTGGAGATCGAGCCACGGTC
This sequence comes from Phrynocephalus forsythii, assembly GCA_029282475.1. Lineage (NCBI taxonomy): Eukaryota > Metazoa > Chordata > Lepidosauria > Squamata > Agamidae > Phrynocephalus > Phrynocephalus forsythii. The sequence goes on from JAPFRF010000005.1 coordinate 99,805,768, forward strand.
TTGCCTCCGTGTACGGAAGTGAGACCACGACCAATCCTATATCCTCCACCCTGTGTGACAGCTGTGCTGGTCATCACCCCCGGGTGGAGGAGATCGAGCTGTGATCCCGCCTTCGCACGCAGAGGCAAGACCATGGCCGAGCCTCAGGCCGATCTCCTCCGCCCAGGGTGACAGCTGTGGTGGCTGTCTTGCACCCGCGGCAGAGATCACTGGAGAGGGAGCCCCGGTCCCGCCTCCACTTGTGAGACAAGAACGGGGCTCTCTCTGACAGTCTTCCCCGCCGGCAATGACAGCCGGGTTGTCCCGGAAGTGAAGTCAAACTTCTGGGGTAGGCTTCTTTTCCTCTTCCTGGTCGCTGTCTTGCCGCCATCCCACCGTCTCTGAAGGACTTCCGGGCCGGGCCAGCACAAGGTAGGTCATTGTGTGACCATTAACGGAAACGAACAGAATGAAGAAAATTTTCTTGGTTCTGTTTGGTTCGAGCCTGTCCTGTCCAAATTGTTGTTAGTCGTTCCGTTCCGTAACGGAACGACTAACGACTAACGGAAACGAAAAAATGTTCGTTCCGTGCCCATCTCTAATCCCAGGTGATCCTCTGGATCACATATACACCAGGATAACAAGTCACCGGGCCTGTCTTCCCTACTATAATGAGATGTATTTTAATTCAGTTTTTAATTAAAAAAACACTCAAAATTTTGCACTCTGAATAAGCACCTGCATATGTAGTTTTATGCAAATCAGAGTCCTCTTTTGTTTTTCTTCTATTTCTTCTGGTGATGCATTAAGTGGCCAAATGGCTTAAAATACATAATCAATTTTTGGGTCTGAAACCGAATTAATTATTTTTTTCCCTATGGTCTGCCGCTTTCCACCAAGGGTTTTCCCTCTTTGCCATGCTCCTATTTTATCTTGCCATTGTTTTCCTTTTGTTCCTGCTGTTTTATTTGTGCTTTTACTGGTTTTATTGGAAACCACCCTGAGTTCCTTTAGGGAAAAAGGTTTGCAGTATAGAAATAAATAAATAAATAAATAAATAAATAAATAAATAAATAAATAAATAAATAATGTCAAGCAAGCCACAGCCCAATTAAGCCTCATGTTACACTACACCTAGTGGCAATTGTTTTTATTCGGTTCTACAGCCCAAGCTCACTTATTCAAATAAGGAGGTGTGTGTACTCATTATTTTGTTGTGCTTGGAAGCATGGAGGGGATCAAGCCCAGTGGCACTTGCACTGACCTCCATAGATTTCATGGGAAGTGTGGCTGTGTTTATATGCCATGGGATAGGCATAGCTTCCTTTTCCACAGCAGCTCTCCCAAAGAGATGTACCAAGAAACGCTATGTGTGCAAGAAGAATTGGGAATGTTTAGCCTGGAGCAGGGTTGTCCAAACTTTGGCCTTCCAGCTGTTTTGGACCACAACTCCCAGAATTCCAAGCCTGTATTGCCAATGACATAGGACTGTGGAAGTTGTGGCCCAAAACAGCAAGAACACTGAAGTTTGGACACCACTGGCCTAGAGAAAAGAAGACAGAGGGGCAATATGATAGCACTTTTTAAACATTCGAAGGGCTGTTGTATAGAGGAGGGGCAGGATCTGTTCTTGATCATCCCAGAGTGCAGGACCAATTCTCCGAGTGCAACAATGGGCTCAAGTTAAGAAAACCCAGCTTTCAGCTTTCAGGAAAAACTTCCTAACTGTTAGAGCAGTACAGCAATGGAACCAATGTCCTCAAGAGATGAAAAGGGCTCCAGAGAGGCATTCTGGTGGAATTTGGGGTGCATCCAAGAGAAATTTTGACAACCTCCTGGCAGATATCCTTTGATGGAGCAGGGGTTTGGACTTGATGCCCTTACAGGCCCCTTCCAACTTCATTATTCTATGATTCTATTATTCTATAAGGTCATTAGCAAGTGCATACCCCTATTCCAGCAGCACTGTCACCAACATCATCAACAGTCTGGAGATAGCACTGAGCCCCACTCTTTCCACTGTTTCTTTTGCCACACAGACACTGAGAAAACTGAAGTAGAGAAGCTCCTCTTTATATGTGGGCTCTATATATGATCAGGGAGTCAATGTTTGCAGGGTTCTTGCAAGTCTACTTCAGACTTGCTGCTGCTTGCATGGAGAAAGCAATGACGGAGGTGTGGCATGTCTAGGCAGCCCCATACAATCATGGGCATAGTGTTCCATAGAGTAATGACTACATGGGATTAATCTGTGTGCAAACATATAGAGTTAAAAAGAAAGGTAAAACCTAAGAGATGGACGCAGCACTTTGCAGCAAGGGCTGTAGAGCAGCAGCAGAGCAGATGTTTTACACACAAATGGTCCAGTTTCAATTCAAGTTGGATTAGGAAAAATTGTTCCTGAAACTCTGGAAAGCTACTGTGAAGCAGAATTATCTGGACTAGGCTGGATGGACCAATAGTCTGACTAGTATAACTCAGCTTCCTATATTTCAATAACCTAGTTATTTACTCTGGCAATTCCTGGAAAACTGAGTTCTTGGCAGGAGTTGGCCCATTCATACTCAACTGAATGAAAGGAAAGAACAGGAACATCACTCTACCTCCAACACTTCCTTTATCTACCATATCTTCAAGATAAATCTACCACTATAGACATGGGTCACACATCCCTTGGTTGCAGATCAGTTTAGGCATGCAATAAATTCTTGGCAGAATGTTGAATATTGGTTAAAATCTTCCAGATGTGCAGCAGATAGTACAGGAATTTACAGGGTAGTATTAGCTTAAACTCTCCCCAGAGTATTATCTCATCAACTGACACTTACAGGCACAATAATTCACTCTAACACATTTGGTAAGAGAAGGAATAAAATGTTCAATTTACTCACAGTCCTGAACAGATCAAATACAGCATACTGTAGAAAAAAATGATTGGAATGGTTACATAAAATGCATTAACTGACTCATAATTGCAAACTGAGTCTACATATTATGTAGGTAACTACTAACACTAGTTGTATGTTGGTTGAAAACTAACTGAAAAAAGTAGGGGGGATGTTACTTAAGCAAATAGGTGTGGCTGGCTTGATTGACAATCATTCCACCCTAGATAGTTCCCTCCCAGCCAAACCTCTTAAAGAACAGATATGAAGGTTGCTAAAACTCCAACATGAATCTTAGCCAATTCAAACTTTTTATAAATATCAGCACTTTAAAAATATGAAATAGGCATGGCAAAGCTCAGCATACATGTTACACCTTGAAATATGTCTGTGAACAATCTCAGTCATCCAGGTGAGGTTATCTAGAAACTGAGTCATGGCAACCGAACTTCTTTTTCTTGTGAGAGCAAAATGCTTTACTACTCATCCAAGCAGCTTTGTCAGTCTGAGGAAAGTTAGTGTTGAGGCCTCCAATTTATAATTCTGGGTTTCACTTCATCTGGTCTGAATAGGCTCATTTGGTGGACAATGGCCTGGTGTATGTGAAAGTCCCACCTATTCAATCCTTCCCAGCACTCATTCAGTATGGGTCATTAGCTGTGGCCTTGCTGGTGGAGGTATGAAGTGTGAAGGGCATGAAAGGGAAAAACAGTGTTTCATTTCATTCTGTTTCATCCCCCCACATTTCTTTTCATTTTGTTTCATATGAATTTTTGAAAAGAAAATGTACAAAATGAAAGAGTAACAAAATGATTTGTTATTTTACTCACCCCCTCCTACTCTTTCTGTGCTCCAGTGGTGCCGGTGGCAGCTCCAGTGGTGGTAGATCCGGCAGTGGGTCTAGGCTGGCGGGCCAGGCCTGCTTGCCCTCTCTGGCTGACTGGCGGGCCCGTTCACCCTCTCCGGCCAGCTGGCATGGCTCCGGTGGCAGGCCTAGGCCAGACTGCCAGGCCCGCTTGCCCTCTCTGGCTAACTGGCTGGACTCCAGAGACAGTGGCTTCAGTGGTGACTTTGGCGGCTCTGGCGGTGGCTTCAGCAGCAGTGGCTTCAGCAGCAGGCCTAGGTCGGCCTTCCAGACCCACTCACCCTCTCCAGCTGGCTGGCAGGGCTCAGCTGGTGGGCCTAGGCTGGCCTGCCAGGCCTGCTCACCCTCTCCGGCTGGCTGTGGTGGCTTCGGTGGTGGCGGTTTCAGCTGCAGTGGCTTTGGTGGCAGCAGCTTCAGCAGCGGGCCTCGGCCAGCCTGCTGGGTCCGCTTTTCCTCTCCAGCTGGCTGGTGGGGCTCCAGTGGTAGCAGCTTTGACAGCAGCAGAGTTAAAGAAGGAAGAGGAGGAAGGACACAAGCAGGTAAGGGAGCTGTTTTACAGACAAACAAAATGGTTCATTTTAATGAAAGAAGCCACAATTTCATTCCATCTGTAACAAAATGCTGCTTCATCATTTTGTTTTGTTTCATTTTGTTTCATTTTGTTTCATTAGCTAACGAAATGACAAAACAGCATTTTGTTTTTCATTTTGTGCTCATCCCCACTTCTGATTTCCTTGGGGACTGATGGAAGTGTAGCCTGATAAGTGGCAGACAGACTGGGGCCTGCATCCCCCCACCTCTGTTGACAGAAGGGTTTTCAATACACATATGAATAGCTTCTCTGATCTCTCTCTTTCAAACCACCTATCTTCTCTGTCTAATATGTGTACATCCTCATCTTTGTCCAGCCAACTCAGAATGAAGACATGACACATGTATGTATCGGTTAAATAAGGGCCAAAATTTTATTGTTATAAATTTCTGTAATCTCAAACTTTGAACCTGCCCTCCTGCAAGGGGGTCTGAATGTAGTGCAAGCAGGTAAGAGCTTGGAATCTCCTTAGTTCCAGCCCAATAATAGTTTAACTGTTTAATTAGTTTTAAAAGAGTGCTGCCAACCTGTTCAGCATCCTCCTGAACTCAAGAACTCAAATTAAAAAATTGCAGCCCTGAGGCCTGCATTTAACAATCACATTAAATCCTATAATCCTATTCCTACTATAATCCTATCCCAACGAGAATGGGATGGGCAAAAACACACCATCAATCCCAGCCAATCAGATTGACAGTCAAAATTTCCCATCCGACTCATAACACAACCAGGTAACCTCATTCTCACTTCTGCAAATTGGGAAGGTGGGTGGGAGCTGTGAACTGAAAGGTGATCACTTGGTGGAGGGCAAATGCTTTTTAGCCTACCATCCCCTACTCAGGAAACCCCATGGCCCAGGCGCTTTCATGCCAAAAGTCCAGGGTGTGCGGGACCCAGCTGCATTTTCGCATGAACTAATATCCATTGTGGAGCCATCATTGGCTGAGTGTCCTTTGTTTTTCAAATGAATTCTGGTCCTGAGCTGTTTCCTTTCCCTGTGTTGGGCCACCCTGCTGTTTAAGGGCTGTTTGGTTTCTCCAATATAGAGGTTTGCACACTCCTCACTGCACCTTGAGATAACTTCTAGGTCCTTGTGGGAAAATTGGTTTCTACGTTTGTTTTTCAATATATATTTTTTTACAATTCTCTTAAAGAAGTGTACCATGGAGACTGATTTTTTTAAAAACAATTTTATTTTAAATTTTCATTTTAATCACCAATAATCCAGTATAAACCAGAATCCTATTTCCTACAGATACCTTTGGGAACAGCAAGGCTCAAACATATTTTACCTGTTATTAGACTAGTGCAGCAATAGCTAGATTTATGGGAACACTTTCTTGAGAATAATGGTGAAAACTGCCTTCAGAATAAAGTGGGAGGAGGTTGGGAAAATTAAAAGGTGAATGTGGGAAAGGAAAATACAAGGACAAAATAGAGTGGCACTTTTAAAACTAACAAATGTGTTTCAGTGTGAGCTTCCATTGGCCAAGAATTGCATCTTCAAACACAATAGGGTTTGATCCATGGAAGTTCACAGAGAAAGAAATACAGTAGGACCCCGGTATCCACTGGGGATTGGTTCCAGGCCTTCCCGTAATGATTTGTAATGAAAACTGTGGACAAATGGCTGCAAACTCCGGAGTACCAGCTCCTGAAGGAAATCCCCAAAGCTGCACTTTCTTGTACCTGCTTGACTTCCTGGCTGTTTTAAGAGAAGAGGTGGAAGGGAAAAAAGCAAGCAGAAGACAGAAACAGAGCGGGAAGCTCCTCCAGGTGAGCTGCATTTTTCCTTCTTTCTCTGGTGGGGAGGAAGGAAGAGCTGTTCTTTGTGACAGTAAGGGGCCAGCGGATCTTAGGGTCGTGTGAAAAGGCCCAATGAAAACCGTGGATAAGAGAGTACACCAAAAAATCCCCAAAACTTCTGTTTTGTGACAGTAGCTTGCTTTATGGCTGCTGTTTTGTGACAGTAGCTTGCTTTATGGCTGCTGAATTATTTATATGAGCCTGGTGGCGCAGTGGTTAAATGCCTGTACTTCAGGTAAAACTGTGCTCATGACTTGGGTTCAATCCCTGGTAGCAGGCTCAAGGTTCACTGAGCCTTCCATCCTTCCGAGGTTGGTAAAATGAGTACCCAGCTTGCTGGGGGGGGGATGTGTAGCCTGCACACTGTAATTAAAATTGTAAACTGCCCAGAGACTACTTGTAGTGGTATGGGGCGGTATATAAGCAGAACACTTTGCTTTATATAATTTTTCCCTTGCCAACTGTGGATAATTGAATCAGTGGATAACAAATCAGTGGATATGGGGGTCCTACTGTGTGTTATTTAAATTCATAATATTTTGTCCCTGTTTTTTCCCCACTCTTCAATTTTGCCACTGTGCCAAGGAAGCCTAACACATCTACTTCTGTAAAAGATAATGGAGATGTTCCTTTAGAAATTGTTTTCCCTGGGAAACCTATGACTCTTAACCCTAGTTCCACAGATTAGGCTACAAAAGGCCCACTTTCAGATGCACCTCACCAAGGGCCATAACTGGGGAGGGGGGCAGAGGGGGCATGTAACCTGGATACCATGCTGGAGAAGGCAAAATGACAAAATACTATTTGTACTCTGAACTATTCTGCAGCCCCCCGGGGGTGGACTGGGAATCTATTGTGTTTGCCCCATGTGACACAGAATGAAGGGATGGCCCTGACCACACCAAAACCACACCAAAGATGAAAAATACTGCCCTTTATAACCTCCATTCTCTTACTTCTTGAAAATGGGATTTTTAGTTGCCTTTGCTCAAATGATGCTCTAGGAATAAGGTATGACGATTTGTACAATATTGGCAAAACAGCATCCACAAACGAAACCACAAACCAAATCATGAATAAATCCAGCTCATGGGGTTTCTTTGATTCATAGTCTGGTTCATGCCCGTCGCTCATACAGAAATAGACATATAAGGTTGTTTGTGTGCATTTGCATGCATGCACACACATGAGCACATGCATGCACATGCACGCGCACACACACACACACACTTTTTTATTTCTGATCAAATGGCTGGATAGCTCAGTCATTTAGGGAGCAGGTAAGTTTTCGATTCCCCACTGTGCCTCCTTGGCAGGGGTTTGACTTGGTCATGCATTGGGTCACTTCCAGCTCTGCAGTTCTAAAATTGTCTTCACACAATCATCTGTAGATCTCCATAGAATAGATCTCTTTAAATGGAAGAGCTGTCCTTGTTTTAGGAAGAATAAAACCAGATAACTGCTCAGGTGGTGTCCTGTTTTCCCTGGAGAAAGGCTGGAATGCAAATGGGTAATGCAAATAAATAAAGGGTGCCATGGCAAATTTACAGAGAGCAACATTCACTCCTGGGGATCCTAAACTCAGACATTCTTGGCTAATAAACAGGCTTTCTAGGTACAATGCTACTGTTCATGAACAAAGCCAAACAAAAAGGAGCGGGAGGGGAGGAAACCATATTGCTTCATGTGAACAATCTTAGGATAATAATAAAAGAGTAATTGTTAAAAGGAAATAATAATTCATTGGAGGTGCCACTCAAATCACTCCCCCCTCCTCCCCATAAGCACTGCTGAATGCAGGAAGTTCTGTATATCTTCCAAAGAGCAACTTGGGTGCTCAGTCACCTTGTCAGGAATCGAACCTGTGGTTCCAGGAAGTCTAGAAAGTTCAAACCTAATGTATAGCTCTCTGAAAGGCCAATTTCAGCACCCACTAATGTCAATCAGATTCTTCCACCGATATTGCTAAGAGGTTACTTAGACTCAAAGCTGTTCCTCCCACCATTAATCAATTTAATAGCTGTCTAGTTCTTTTTCTTTAACTAAAACAAACCTTCAGTGGTCGTGCTAAGCCTCCTGCCGAGGCTTGGAACAGCAAACACCAGCCTCCCTATATTTGTTTCTGAGAACATTTGTGAGAATTGGTGAGGGGTGGGAAACCGCAGCCATCCAATTACTGCAAATGGCTGGATTCCGCTGGGCTTGAAATTATTCTCAAATTGAGAAAATGGGGAAAGAATACAACAGCTGGGGGGATATAAAGTGTACCACCCCAAAAACACAAAGACACACACACTTTACTTTTCCATTCCTCTTGTGGGAAAGAATGCATCCTCACAGTGTCTTAGCAAATAATGCCTAAACTACCCCTGCTGTCCTGACTACAGTTTCTCTGAACTAGGGATGGGCACTTCACAAAAAATGACACACTGTTTCATCATTTTGAAAGGCTTCAACCCGTTTCAAAACAAAAGAAAATGGCAGATAACATGTCATCTGAACCAGAATGAAATGAAGTTTTCAGTTCAGGAGAAACTGAACCAGGGAGCCACCGCCAGATCTCACTTCGGCAGCGAAATCCGCCGGCTGTTTCCCTGCTCGGTTCTTACCAGCCACCACCTCCTTCGAGCTGTCAAAAAAAAAAACCAGCTGGGAGGCTGGTGGCTAGGGAGAACGGCTTAGATAGGTAGCAGTAAAATTGTTGCCTGACTGCTCTTTTCTCCCCTGCTACCCCCAACTCCCTGGGGGGTGTTTTGGACAGGGAGTGCTGTGGTCACTCTCCCCACAACCCACAGCACTCCCTGTCATGTACTCTCGCTGGTGCGGTGGGGGATTCAAAAGCCTCCAGCCCACCATCCTTCTCGTGCTTGTGGTGGTCTTGAGCCTTTTAAAAATCCTGTCCCAACAGCGAGCAGGGACATTTTGGCAGGGTTTTAAAAAAGGCTCTAGTTGGTGGACTTGAGCTTTTTAAAAATGTCCCTCCACCAGCACTCTCGCTGGGGCCAGAGCGCTTGTGGTGGGACATTTAAAAAAAGCCACCAGCCATACACCCAGGTGATGGGATGGAGGCTTTTTAAAAAATCCCCCACCTCACCAGCGCTCTCACTGTTGGGGTGGGGGATTCAAAAAAGGCTCTATCCCACCATCCCTCTCTTGATTGTCAGATACTAGCTGAAGATCAAGAGAGGGGTGGTAAGCATGAGACTTTAGAATCCCCCGCAGCACCAGTGTTCTTGCTGTTGCTGTTGGGGTTTCAGATTTCATTTCTCATTTCATTTTGTAATGAAACTTTTTTAAAAAAAAATCGTTATTTACAAAACAAAACAAAACAGAATGAGAAAAAAATGAAACAAAACGATATATTTCCGTTTCATGCCCATCCCTACTCTGAACCAATGTAGTAATTTCTCAGTGGAGATTCAAAGATGCTCTCTTCATGTTGTTCTCAAAGATCATGTAGTCTCCTCCCTCAAATCTTTCTCATAGCTTCTGAGGGAATACTGCTGCTCTGACTATTGCAACTATTGATATGATTTATGCATCATCATCATCAACAACAACAACATCAGCAGATGCAGCAGCAGTGGTAGTAGTAGTAGTGGTAAATACAAGAAACAGTCTGACTGGTATTATATAACAGATGCAAGTTTTAACCAAAAGTATCATAAGGGCATAAGAAGAGCCGTGCTGGATCAGGCCAAGAGCCCATCTAATTCAGCTTCCTGTATCTCACTGTAGCCCCACCAGATGCCTCTGGGAGCACAAGAGATGGCTAGATACATATTTCCTGATACCACTGCCCTGTGCCGGGCATTTTGAGGTACCTCCTTTTAAGTCTGGAGACAACATATATTCCCATCATGGTTTGTTACCTGTGACTGATTTTTCCTCCATAAATCTGTCCCATTCCCTTTTTAAAGGCATCTAGGCCAGACACCGTCACCACATCCTTCAGCAAAAAGTTTCATATACTAACACCACACTGACCCCTCATTCGTTCTGGTATTGTGTGAGAGGAAAAACAGCTTCTCTTTGTCCAATTTATCAACCCCCTGCATAATTTTGTCCAATTTATCAAACAGCTTCTCTTTGTCCAATTTATCAACCCCCTGCATAATTTTATACCTCAATCATGTCCCCCCTCATGTGCCTTTTTATCAGTTAATTAGAGCCTCGTGGCACAGTCTTTAAATGCCTGTACTGCAGCTAAAACTGTGCTCACCACCTGGGGTTCAATTCCAGGTAGCCGGCTCATGGTTGACTCAGGCTTCTAGCCTTCCGAGGTTGGTAAAATGAGTACCCAGCTTGCTGGGGTGGCAATGTGTAGCCTGCATAATTAAATTATAAACTGCCCAGAGAGTGCTTGAAGTGCTATGGAGTGTGTATATGCAAAACACTTTGCTTTGCTTTGCTTTAAATATTGGTGTCATTTTTTCCAGCTCTGATTGTGTCATTTCATAGATCTGTAGCTGTTTTACAAAATACCATAGCATTATCCCCAGTGCCCCAGTTACTAAGAGGATCACTGAAATGCATGTCATCCACACGCAAGTAATTTCTATTATCAGGTCTTAGTCATTTGTTAATTTTTCTGATTATTTATTTTGAACTCTGGCATCCCCTGGAATTCCAATGTCAGTTATTCAAACATTTCTCCTTCCTGTTACTGTTATGCCTTATGTACTATGTTCAAGCTGTCTATTTGAATCTGAAAGTCCCACAAGCTTTCTTTTTTGCCTGACATCTTTTAGTCCCAATTTCTGGATGTAAAGAGATGATAGTTTTTGCATAATCACCAGTACAGTGTATATTGATTTTTCAGCTCTATCATGTTTATTTATGTAGTCTGTCTGCACAATATTTGACCATTTACAGATAAAGTGTGATACAGTTTGCCCTTTTTCTCAACAGCGTTGACATTTGCTATTTACACAAATTCCTTGAATTTTATCTCTCATGACATTTGATTGGAGTGCTTGGTCTCATGGAGCAAAGATCCATTGTTGTACTGTGCTTCTCATTTCTCACCATTGCCAATCATCAACATTTGTGGGAGGTGACACATTTGCAAAATCACAAATAGATTTTATTGTTGCTGCTATTATTGTAATCATGTTTGTTTTGTTTTGTTGTTTTGTGGTTGTTTTATTGTAGTCCATTACATTTCCATTATACCTTTCCACAATGAACACAAGCAGGCATAGTCATCCTTCTGCCTACAGTACTTCATCCTCATGACACCCCTTCAAGGTGAGTTAGGCTAGATTGATCAGTTGGCCAAAGGCCTCCTGGTGAGGTTCATGGCTCATTTAAATTTATCTGAATTTGTCAGGCTACTACTCTGATATGTAGAATTGCCATATCTCAGTGTGCAGGTTGATATCTCTGGGATCTGATTCACTTCTCTGGGACACATTGCAGGATCAACAATACTAGAGGGAGAGGTATTCTCCTGTGTAGGAATGCTGATCTATGTTTCTGTAAATGAAAATGTATTAATGATTTTATTGCTGTTTCAGTTGTTTTTGTTCTATTTGTATGTTATTTTTATATTGTATTTTAATTTTGTTATGATGTAACCTTGTAAACTGTCCAGAGTTGCAATGTTGGCATATAAATCCAATAAATAAATAAATAAATAAATAAATAAATAAATAAATAAATAAATCACACCTATGCAAGATATATACTGTCAGAGCTAAATCATTTTCAAATATCAAACAGTAGTTGTTAAGAAAGATGGCATATCTTTGTCTATCTACCAAATATTTAGCCATTTCTGAAGCAGTAATTGTTACCAACCTCCCTCTGATGTCAACATCTTCCCTCCAATATGTTAGGACTTACGTTTCACCAGTTCTTCTGCATGCTAAAAGCACAATTGAAACTGAAGGCTTTGCAGACCATCACTAGCATAAAAGTATACAGGTAGATTCAGCTTTTTTAAAAAGGATGTAGGGGTTGTATTCTATCAAATCCAAAGCACTCATTCTGAATGATTAGTAAAGTTTAACAATGTGAATGGGGTCATTTCTTGGGTGTCTGAAGAACGAATCTTTCACAGATTCCATTTATATACAGCTCTTATAGAAAAAGATTCTTACCCAACCAGTTCATGGAAAGCAGGATATAAGAAAAGGAAACAGCGTGCTCAGCAAAAATGGGTGTGATGCTCCCTTTTGGCACCCTTATTTGCTAAGGAAACAAGTCAGCTGCACTGGCACTTATGTGCACTAGACTGGGTGCCTTCTGGAGGTTACTCTCTTCCACATAGCACAAATGCCATGATTTCTGGTTTAAAATATATTCAAGTGTGTTGTGTACATTAAGCAGAACACTTTTGCTTTATTAGAATCAGAGATGGCAAACATTTGTTTTTGTGAGCCTAAAATATCAGAATACCAGAGTATTCCAGTAGTCAGATGCCCAACATTGTATTGTACAATCTTGTACGCATTGTACAAGATGTATTGTAGTAAAGCCATTACCTGGAATGGTAATAGAATCTGTCTTCCCCTCCATAAAAAGGGAGACATTGATGTTGAGGCCCCTGTCAGTGAACCGAGAATAACACAGATTTCAAAAGTCCATCTCCTTAGTAGACATGGGAAAAATATTGCTGTAATATGATTCCACAGAAAGACCAAAACACCTGGAAATGGAAGAAAGCCTGGGAGGAGACCAACAGTCTCCGGAAGATTAGGGGTTAATGAAGAAGAAAGAGATAAAAGGAGGGAAATGGGCATGAAAGAGGGAAGTCACTAGAAAGATGATGGAACAGGCTGACATGAAAAGAAGGTTTGTCACAATGCCATAGACTACCCAGATGAAAAGTGTCGCTTGGGGAAAACAGAAAAGATGGAGAACCCAATCTGTCAAGAGAGTTGAGAGTGACCAAGGGAGATCTTTGGATGAGAGAGTTCTTACCATTGAGGGTGACTAAAGGGGAAGCATAAAGACAAGAAAACCACAAAACACCTCTCAAACCCTCTTACAGGGGTGGAAAAAGATTACCCACCACCACCATATTGCTGATCAGCTGGCAGGTGGGGCTTGGAGGGAGGGGAAAAGTTTTTTTAAAAAAGCCCCAGGCTTTAAAAAAAAACTTTTCCCCTCCCCCAAGCCCCGCCTGCCAACTGATCGGCGCTAGGATGGGGGGGGAAGGTTTTTGACCTCCACCCCAGCACCGATCAGCTGGAAGGCGGGGCTTGGGGGATGGAGAAAAAGTTTTTTTAAAAAAGCCCTGGGCTTTTTTAAAAAAAAAAATCTCCTCCCTAAGTGTCAAGCCCCGCACACACACAAACAGGGTTCAGTTCTTTGCCAAGATCTTGAGTGGAAAGCCAGGCAAGTTCAAGTCTGTTGCTAACAAGCAAGTGTCAGATAAATAACAGAATCCAACTCCCAGCAATTAACAGTCCAAGTCAAAACCAGAATATCTCACGGAAACCCGACGCCAAACCCAAGGGAACAGATCAAGCCGTGGTCCAGGAAACCAGTCCGAAATCAGGAAACAAAGCCAAGGTCACAGACAGGAACTTGGTTGCAAGTTCAAATGATGTGTTGCTCCCACAGAGTGCTCAAGGTGAGCTTACCAGCTTTATCCCAAAACAGGGAACACACCCTTACTTCTGGAAAGGCTTCTGCTAGTACTCAGGGCTTTCCATCCTGATTCCCCATCTAGCATCAAAGACCCTTTCCCTAGCTCTCCTGGTAGCACGTCTTTGCAGAATCTTGTTCATATCCCTTCTAGGGGGAGAAGATATGTTTTCAGCTGAGTCATCAGACCCAGCTGCCTGCTGACTTGAGCTGCAAGGCTCCTCCAGCAGATCTTCACCATTTAACCCCTCAGAGTCAGGTTCTGTGACAGGCAGGGTCCTGGCACTATCCCCCTCCCCATGGTCCCCCTCTTCCGATGCACCAGGCCTATCAGGGTAACTGTCATGGAATTGTTGAACCAACTCAGGAGCATGCAAGTTGGATGCAGGTTCCCATGACCGAGCTTCAGGTCCATAACCTTCCCAGTCTACCAAATACTGCAATCCTCCACGGTGTATTCGAGAATCCAAGATTTGACGGACTTCATATTCTTCTTCTTCTTCTACTAAAATCGGTGGAGGAGGTTCAGGAGTCGGTGTTCGATTGGGGTCAGGGTCTGCAGCTGGAACCAAGAGGGATTGGTGGAATACTGGATGAATATGAAGGGAATCAGGTAGTTGCAGATGAAAAGCAACTGTATTGATTTGTTCTAAGATGGGATAAGGACCAATGAACAGAGGATCTAGTTTTCTGGATTGCCCAGGATGTCTCAGTTATCGAGTAGATACCCAAACTTTCATGCCTGGATTTAGCTGTGGCCCTTCCTTTCTTTTCTTGTCCGCTGCTTTCTTATATACTTCCTTAGCATGGTCAAGTTGCTCTCGCAATAATTCCTGAATGCCATGGAGTTCTTGAATGTATGCATCCACAGCTGTCACAGAGATGGAAGGAAGGGTAGTTGGAAAATACCGAGGATGATAACCATAATTAGCCATGAATGGGGTCTGGCGAGTGGAAGAATGTACAGCATTGCTATATGCAAATTCAGTTAAAGGTAACAAATCCACCCAGTTATCTTGTTGGTACCATGTATAACAGCGTAAATATTGTTCTAAGGTGGCATTAGTGCGCTCAGTCTGACCATCTGACTGGGGGTGGTAAGCTGATGACAGGTGAACTTGCGTTCCTAGTGCCTTATGCATTGCTTGCCAGATGCGGGAGGTGAATTGTGGCCCACGATCTGAAATGAGATGTGCAGGTAAACCATGAAGTCTGAAGAGGTGTTGCAAGTAGTAATGAGCTGTTTCTGATGTGGTAGGGGATTTAGGACAAGGAACGAAGTGGGCCATTTTGGTGAACACATCCACGAAGACCAGGATGCAGGTAAACCCTTTTGAGCGAGGAAGATCCATGATGAAATCTAAGGAGACAGCATTCCAGGGACCAGAGGGTGTTGGCAAAGGATGCAACAGACCCGAGGGTTTGGTCACAACATCCTTTGCCCGCTGACAAAGTTCACAGGAACCCACGTATCGGGCAACATCAGCACAGACATGTGGCCACCAGAACTCCCTTGTGAGAGGATGCAGGGTTTTGTAAAGTCCAAAGTGTCCAGCAGGTAAAGAGTCATGTGAGAGATGCAACACCTGGTTACGAAGAGGACCAGCAGGAATATATAGCCGCCCTTGATATAATAATAACCCTTGCTGTGCAGAAAACTCTCCATGATTCCCATTCTGGATTTCCTGAAGATGTTGCTGAGTCCATGAATCGTGAGCTTGAGGTTCACATATTTCTTCTGCCAAGCTGAGACATGGATTTGAGGCTGCGAACACAGAGGGAGGCAAGATGGGTGCTACTAATGTCTCTTTCACAAGTTCTGCATACTCAGGTTTTCTGGATAACGCATCAGCTTTTTTATTCTGAGCCTCAGGAATGTATTTGATCCGGAAATCGAACTGGGAAAAGAATAATGACCATTGGATTTGTCGCTGAGTCAATTACCAGGCTGTTTGTAGATGTTCAAGGTTTCAATAATCAGTCAATACTTGAACAGGGTGTCGAGCTCCCTCGAGGTAATGCCTCCATACGTCAAAAGCCGTCTTGATGGCTAGCAGTTCTTGCTCCCAGATAGTATAATTCTTCTCTGAAGGTTTTAACTGTCGAGAGTAATAAGCACAGGGACGCGGGATTTGGGAGGGATCATCCTGTTGAGACAGCACTGCTCCCAAAGCTATGCTAGATGCGTCGGCCTCCACTATGAAGGGTGATTGTGGATCAGGGGAATGAAGCAAGGGTTCCGAGGTGAAGTGAGTTTTCAAAGTAGAGAAAGCCTCTTCTGCTTCTGGAGTCCACTGGAAAACCTCTTTGGGCCGAAGGAGAAGGTTTAAAGGTGCAACAATGTCAGCGTAGGCAGGAATAAACTGGCAATAGTAGTTAGTGAAACTGAGGAACCATTGCAAATCCTTACAGTTTTGTGGTCGCCGCCAGGACAACACAGCCTCTATTTTCTTAGGGTCCATGCAGATTCCCTGGGGAGAAATAATATCCCCCAGGAATTCACCTTCCTTAATGTCAAACTCACATTTTTCCAGCTTAGCATATAGTCCGTTTTCCCGGAAATGCTGCAAGACCTGACGAACATCTTGAACATGCTGAGCTGGGTCAGCGGAATAAATCAGGATATCATCTAAATAAATGACCACACAATGATCTAGTAGATCATGGAAAATGTCATTCATCATACGCTGGAATACACTGGGTGTGTTTGTCAGTCCAAAAGGCATTACTAAATGTTCATATTGGCTCTACTGGGTTCGAAATGTGATTTTCCACTCATCTCCTTTACGGATATGCATCAAATTATACGACCCACAAAGGTCCAGTTTGATATAACACTTTGCCCCTCTTAACCGGTCCAAAAGTTCAGAGATTAGGGGTAAAGGATACCAATCCCGAATAGTGATCTTGTTTAATGCCCGGTAATCATTACAAGGATGAAGCTCCCCTCCCTTCTTCTTTACAAAGATCACCGGTGCAGACAATGGCGATTTGGAAGGGCGTATAAACCCACGTCGAAGGTTCTTGTCTAGGAAAGCCCTCAAAGCTTCTAACTCAGGTTTGGACATAGGATAGACTCGTCCCACAGGGAGGGGTGCCTCAGGTATCAGATCAATGGCACAGTCATAGGGCCGATGCGGAGGTAACTTGTCAGCCCCCTTTTCCTCAAATACATCTGCAGTCCTTGGTATACCTGGGGCAAGACAGGGTCAGATGTAGCATGGGCAGCTGCCAGGATGGTAGAATAATTTTTCTTTTAGCAAGGAACCTTAAAGTACAATTTCCCTTGCACCCAATCCACCAATGGGTTATGAGCTCGCAACTAGGAAAGTCCCAAGTCAAGAGGAAACCGGGGCATCCAAGTTACATTAAAGCAAATCTGCTCATTGTGGTCCATTACCTGAAGAGTAAGTGGACAGGTTTCCTGATCTATCAGCCCAGAACGAAGTAACCGACCCTCAATGGATTCTACCAGCAAAGGAGTTTCCTGGTTCTGTACTGGAATCCAATGGCACCGCACCAACCCAGCATTCTCAAAGCAGTGAGCTGCCCCAGAGTCTACCATATCATACACAGGTACTTTCCGGCCATCAGGAAGTCCTAGAGTTACAGGTACCAGGAAAGGTCCTTGGGGTGTGATGGTATTGTCTGGGAACCCTTCGGTATGCTCCATTCCTGTGGGTTCCTTCAAGGATGGAGCTGCCCTTTTACTGCTGAAGAGGTAGCAGTATTTACTGAGGAGCGCTTCAAAGGGCAACTGGAAGTGAAATGTCCTCCTCCTCCACAGTACAGGCAGAGATTATGAGAGTGTCATCTTGCCTTTTCCTCTGGGGTGAGGAGTGGTCGAGCAGCTCCCAGTTGCATAGGTTCTGGATCCATTCTGCGGGCTTCACCGGATTGCAGATTAGGCACAGCTGGCAGAGGTTGCTGGTTGTACTTCTTGCCTCAGGAGAGACAACAGCTTTTCAGGCATCCATCTATCCTGAGACACAGGGTAATGAGTTCCTGCAACGTGTTTGTTTGTTCCACCCAAGAGAGTTGATCAAGCACTTCATCTGCCAATCCTTCCATATACTGAGAAATCAGTGCCGGTTCATTCCAATTCAGATCCTGTGCTATCAAACGGAACGCAGTGGTGTAGTCAAACACTGAATCTTTGCCCTGTTACAGAGCTCTGAGTCTCCTGTTGGCAGTAGCAGCATGTATGGGGTTCTGAAAAGCTGAAGAAATGTGATTCAGGAAAGCCTGATAATTATCCAGTAGACGTGAGGCACTGAGGAGTAAAGGAGTAGCCCATTTAGCCGCCTGTCCTTTCAACAAACTGATGATAAAGCAGACCTTAGACCTCTCAGTAGGAAATTCTTAAGCACGCACCTCAATAAAAAGCTTGCATTGAGCCAAGAATGCAGGGAATTCCTCTAACTTGCCTTCAAACCAGTCAGGAGGCAGCAAAGGGCAACAGGGCTGCAACCCAGCCGGCGCTGGAGCATGCTGCAATTGAGTAATTGCCTGAGATAAAAGCAGCACTTGGTTTTGCAAAGCTGCCAGTGGTGTCATCCCAACAGCCCCCTCCTCTTCCATTCTGCTTGAAGAAGTTTTGGTGGAAGCAAACTGTCAAGCCCCGCACACAGAGCACACACACAAACAGGGTTCAGTTCTTTGCCAAGATCTTGAGTGGAAAGCCAGGCAAGTTCAAGTCCATTGCTAACAAGCAGGTGCCAGAAAAATAACAGAATCCAACTCCCAACAATTAACAGTCCAAGTCAAAACCAGAATATATCACGGAAACCCGACGCCAAACCCAAGGGAACAGATCAAGCCGTGGTCCAGGAAGCCAGTCTGAAATCAGGAAACAAAGCCAAGGTCACAGACAGGAACATGGTTGCAAGTTCAAATGACAAGTTGCTCCCACAGAGAGCTCAAGGTGAGCTTACCAGCTTTATCCCAAAACAGGGAACACACCCTTACTTCTGGAAAGGCTCCTGCTAGTACTCAGGGCTTCCCGACCTGATTCCCCATCTAGCATCAAAGACCCTTTCCCTAGCTCTCCTGGTAGCACGTCTTTGCAGAATCCTGTTCATAGCCCTTCTAGGGGGAGAAGATATGTTTTTAGCTGAGTCATCAGACCCAGCTGCCTGCTGACTTGAGCTGCAAGGCTCCTCCAGCAGATCTTCACCATTTAACCCCTCAGAGTCAGGTTCTGTGACAGGCAGGGTCCTGGCACTAAGCCCCAATCGGTGGCTTTTAAAAAAAAAAAACGGTGCTAGGGTGGTGAAAAAAACCTTATTTGTTTGTTTGTTTGTTTGTTTGTTTTTTGTTTGTTTTATTTCTAGACCACCCAATTTCCTAAATAGGAACTCTGGGCAATTTACACAAAAGCAAATTAATCAATGATTTTTTCCACCCTAGCACCAATCAGCTGGTGCGAGGGGCTGTGGTAGGGGGAAAAGTTTTTTTAAAAGTCTGGAGCTTTTAAAATAAACTTTTTCCCCTCCCCCAAGTGGCTTACAGATGGAACAAAATTGTTTGTTTCAAAAACAAGAAAAACACCATTTCGTTTTGTCTGTAACAAAATGCTGTTTCCTCATGTGGTTTCGTTTTGTTTCATTTTGTTACGTAATGACATGATGAAACAGCATTTCCTTTTTCGTTTTGTGCCATTCCTACTTTCTATCACCACTGAGTCTAGGACAACTAGTGGGGGTGGATTAGTTTTCCCAGAATAATACATGTATGTAATATGAGCTCTTCTTGTTTTAACACTATATAGTACAAAGTATTGTGAAGATGTTTGTCTTAAAAGGGCATTAACAAGGGACATAGATAATACACTGAGACAGAAAGATCCATGCATGCATGAATCAATGCAGCTGCTTGCATTTCCCCCTATCTACTTAGGTGTGCAGCTATTAGAACTGCCATGATGATAGTCATTATGAGCATTTATAATTTCCCAATGGCATCAAATGGGGGTGGGTGGGGATGGGGGAATTGTACTTTCTGCATAATGACAGTAGCAAAATTCTTCCTTACTGTCCCAGTTGATGCAAACAAAGCTGGAGGAATAGGCTGATCTATAAGAAAAGCATTTATAAAAGATTATTGTGAATTATAATGATAGAATTCTGATAGCTCCTGATAGATATAACAGGAGCTATGAAACTGTCATATTTGCACAGCAAACAAAACAATACAAAAATCTTACAACTTTTTCTCTCTGAAGAGGATCTTTCCTAAGAGGCTCTAAAAGCACATGGACATGTGTTATATGCATGAAATGATGTTGACTGGCCACATGCTTTAAGAGGTCATGTACTTTCCATTCCATTGAAAGGAAGACCCAGGGAGAGTCTAGATCAGTGGTGGCAAATCTTTGGCATGCCAGATGTGGGCCACAACTCCCACAGTCCTTTGTCATTGGCAGTTCAGGCTTGGACTTCTGGGAGTTGTGGTCCAAAACATCTGGAGTGCCAAAGGTTTGCTACCACTAGTCTAAAAGTTTCCACCTCCCACTTACTTCCGCATTGCTTTTAAGGAGCAGAAGGAGCCACTGATCTCAAGCTACAGTAGATACTGAGATACGAAGACCATAGTGGGGATCAGCACACTGGAAGACACCTAATATGAAACTGTTCAGGAACATTCATTTATCCAGGTCATGCAGCCACATTTAAACAGACAAGCATTTGATTTTTTTAAAAAGTCTTCTAAAGTCCCTGCTGCATCAACCATTCTCACAAATTCAGCCAAAGTGTGTCTTTTAAAAGGAAGAAAAGAATTACAAATAATTTCATGATACAAGCTGGTAAATGACAATATAACTCAAAGTACTTTTGATGTAGTGTGTTCGCATGGGTTGTCATTAGCACAGAGTAAACCCATCCCATGACTTCACAAAACACAGAGGATGAGCCAGTGTTGGCAAAGATGAATGAGCTCCCCCACTGTTCCCCATGGCCCAGATGACATCAGAAGGCATGGCTACATCCCACACAACATCAGCTTTCCAACTGAAAAGCCAACTGAAAGCATGAGCTTTGCTTCCCATGGACTTCCCCTTGTGTTTTCAAGACAAAAATATTAACCAACTGTCCACTAAGGGGAAGAATTTTGATAAGGGATATAAATGTGTAGATTTCTTATTCTCATACATCCAGTACATCTTTAACTTGAAGAGACATTCTCAAAATGGTTTGAACTCTATAAGATTCCTTTCCACTTACAAAAGGAGGTCTCTTGCTACTCTTGGATCCACAGCCTGTATTCAGTGAGATCCACCTCTCAGGATGATGTTGCCCACCTGTTCAGCATCATCCCAGACTGTGTGAATCTACTTCCTGTAACAACCCTCAGTTCAGCCTAACATTGCCATACATCCTTTATTTTATTCCTGGCCCTACTCATGGTTTTACTATACTCTGAGTGTTGACTGCACCTTATGGGTGACTTACCACAGGTTTTCCTGTGACTTACCAGAAGGATACCTCTTGCACTACCCACCCAGAGATATACCGCTCCCACGCAGGTAGTAAGAATGGGTTGAAAAAGCACAGCCACCCAGAGCCAATGCAAGTAACTGTCAAAAATTCCCATCTGGCCCCTGAGAGCGACCAGCTAATCTCATTCTTGTTCCTAGAGGGCAGGAGGGTGGGGAAGTTGGTCTCACCAAAGAAGGACCCCAAGCGAGGCAGGTGCTGGCTTTAATAAGATTAGCTGCCCCCACCCCACATGTCCATGGATTGTCGCGGCCGGGGCACCAGTCTCATGGTTGACTCAGCCTCCCATCCTTCTGAGGTCAGTAAAATCAGTACCCAGCTTGCTGGGGGGGGGCAATGTGTAGCCTGCATAATTAAATTGTAAACCACCCAGAGAGTGCTTAAGTACTATGGGGTGGTATATAAGCAGAACACTTTGCTTTGCTTTTGCTTTATAAGCTTTGAGCACAGATTGAAAAAGGAAGCTAAACATTAAAACTGAAAGCAGCTTAGGGTTTACCAACCTTATAAACTATTCATTTTCACTTAACTGAGGCTTTCAAAATTTTCTTCAAGATAATATTTTCTGCTGGGGGCTACAAATACTGTAACCTCCTAGCACATCAGTCATTTTACCACATGAGTAAGACAAAAGTCCATTGCACTCAAAAGCTTGCAATGTTGTTGTTTTTTTTTATTTTTATTAGTGGCCTATTGTTATCAACCTTAGCTTAGTCTTGCATTGTATCTTGGTTTGGCCACACAGCTCAACAACTTTTTAACTTCAAAACTCCATTCAGTTTGTTAATATCACATGCAATAAGGTGGCATGCATCTATTGGAGCTTGCTTTTTGTGAGGTCTTTAGGGATGAGTGATATATCCCCCATGCCCATGCCAGACCTCTTTTGTGAAATGTAAATGTGTATCTCTTTATAAATCTGTCAAAGAGCAGTCCTGTATTCCATTTGGAGGTTTCTGCCTGCATGAGAAACTACTCCTTACTCATGCTGTCAGTTGTGTGCAATGGTCTTGCTGATGTACAGTAGTTTTGTCAAACCCCAAATGAACAATTCTTCTGTTCCTGTGTGGACAGCAGATTTGTTTTTCCCCTGCTAGACTAGAGGATGGGTCCCTCCTTTTCTCTCTCCCTTGCCTACTGTGATCCCTATCTTTATTTCCCCCTTTATTTTAGCTGCTGTAAGGCCTTTTGCAACTTTTCTGATTTAATTATTGGGTCCCTGACCCACCCCTTGAGCTACCTAGACAAGATATGACTGAACATAACCTGTACTCCTTACGATAAAACATACTCTTATTAAATGAATAAATGATGATGCTGCCTGTAGAAATTGAGAACCTGTGTCATGAAGAATTTGGAACTCTTGCACCATGTTTAAAATCAAAAGACAACAAAACATTGCTTTAAACTTTTGCTCTAGATTTACCTGAAATTTGTTCTGAATGCATATTGCATCTACTGAGTTCTGATTTTGAAACTATGCTGGAAATATGGAATCAAAAATTCTGAGGTGAAACCTGTTTGAGGCAGATTCTGTAACCATCCCTGATGAACCCTAAACACTCACGCATTACTACAAGCAGCCAAATACTAGTGACTTGTCTTTTATTGTATGGTTCCAGCCAGATTACATGCTGCCATGATCAAACTGGAGACATAACACTAGATTAATTGTGAATGTCTGTTGTCCTAATCCCAACATTATTTCCCAGATGAGATATTGTCAAGATATGTAAAAGTTGATAAAATATATGTTATGTATATTTAACAGATAGTGGAAAGAGAATTGTAAATGGAGGCTGTTAGATTCTGTCTAATGTTAATCCACAAGTGTTATTTCACAGGCATGATGATAAGCATCTCCAAGAATTTAAATTCAGACATCAGATTGTAATTAGTGATGACTCACATCTGATGGGTACTGAACTGTATAAAAAGCACTAGCTTTCCATTTGTTAGGTGGGTCTGTTATGGTGAGAACAGAACCAGAGACCTTTAAATATTGGGTTGTTATGCTGTATATATTTTTGATGTATATATGAATATATGAGTTTTTACTCTACCCATTGTCATTGTCTCTTCATAACCTAACTTGCATAAAATAAATAAATAAATAAATAAATAAATAAATAATGTAATAAATAAATAAATAAATAAATAAATAAATAAAATAAATAAATAAATATAGTAGCTGGAAGTGATTTAGGCCTTCTTAGAGCAGACTGAGACCTGGAATTGTGTTTGTGCATGTCAGTTTATATCCCATGCTTATGGTTATGGATAGTGTTAATGAGAGTACAGAGGAGCACACAATTTATGATAGAATTACTCTCCAAATTTAAGGTCCACTGCTGCAGCAGAGGCAATATGTTGTTCTGTAAATGCAATTGGGTGAATGCACTTGAAAATCCATTCTGAATCATGGGGAACCTGGAAAAGTCATTATTGTTCTTCATTTTGAAAAGAGCATTAGCAATAAGTAGAACCCCAGGAAATGGATGTTTGGAGGAAGTGCCATCCTCCTTCCAAACATCCATAAGCTTGACAGAACAGAGGGTTCTGGTACACTCCACCCTCAACGGCACTTTCTCTGAAGTCATCAAAGGAAAAAAATGAGGTCAAATGGTGCAGCTTCAAAAATACAGAAGCCTGCTTCCCAAATCAAATATATTATATTTGCAATATTAATCGCTGCTGCTGTTAATCAGTGGAAGAAAGGTGGCCTACAAATGATACAAGTAAATAAAATACTGTAAATTCCTTCATTGACTGTCCTTCAAATTCACCCAGAAACAGTTAGAGAAGATAGTTGTATTCAAAGATGGCATGACATCTGCCCAAAATAGTGCAGATGGCCTCAAAAGAAATTACAGTAGGACACCAGTATCCACTGGGGATTGGTTCCAAGTAGAGATGGGCATGGAACGAACATTTTTTCATTTCCATTACCGTTTGTTGTTTCCATTACATAACGAAATGACAAACAAAAATTGTGATGAAAATGCAACGAAACAAACAGAACCACAAAAATTGTGGTCGTAACATTTCGTTTCTGTTAATGGCGACGCGCAATGAAATGAGCTGTTTTAAATGTTAAAAAACTTCCTGGACATCCATAAAAACACAACAATAATTGTTTATATTGTCTGATAATACCTACCGGGGGGGTCCTTAAAATGTTTGTTTTTGTCTTCTCCCATCGCGATGTATTTTTCTTTTCCCTTTAAAATGGATGTCACCACCAGCCACAAAATGGAGGCAAGCCATGTGATGGGATCATGTTCAACCAATAGCATGCCCAGGTTGCAGACTGGGCGGGCAGGTCTGGCAGCCACAGAGGGCATAAAATGCTCTGGCAGCCCCCGTCCTCCTTGCAGTCTCTGGTGGGAGTTCGGGTGGGATTGCTGTCTCTGCGACTCTAGCTTCAGTCCTGCAGCCTCCCTGTGTGCATGCTTGCTGCGTACCTCTCGGTAAGTACCCTCCCCTGCCCCGCAGTGCAGTCACTCTGCGGCTGCCTTGCACCCTGGGCAACGCCCGCTGCTGCCTTTGCAGCCTCCCTGCATACCTAATCTATACTGTGTCTTTGCCAGCATCCTTTTTTTTTTTTTTGGTGTTTTCCCTCTGGTCTGGGGCGTTGGAGGATGCCTGCGCACAGAAATGCTTTAAAAATTGCGCAAAAGGCGGGTAGAAACGACAAACGAAAAAACAAAAAAGGTAACAAAATTTTTCAAAAAATTCCTGACAAACGGAAACAAACCAAAACAGACCTCTCAATGACAAAGGAAAAACCAAAACAGCATTTTTCTGTTTAGTGCCCATCTCTAGTTCCAAGCCTTCCTGTGGATAATGAAAACCGTGGATAAGAGAGAATGCCAAAATGTCCCCAAAACTGCTGTTTTGTGATAGTAACTTGCTTTACGGCTGCTGTTTTATGACAGTAACTTGCTTTACAGCTGTTCTTTGTGACAGTAGCTGGCTTTGCGGCTGCTTTGCGGTTGCTGGCTTTATTTATTTATTCCTCTGCCATCTGTTGATAACTAAAAGTGGATAATGAATCAGTGGATATGGGGGGCCTACTGTAGATCTGCATGGATATCACTGAATATATTTGTGATGAGACACGATTGCTGGCCACCAAGGTGTAGGGCCTACCAGCACAGTGACTTCCCATTCGCAAATATTTCACTGCCAAAACTTAAGATCTGAGGGAGGATGCTTAGGAGGATATCATAAAGTAGGCCCCATTGAAATAATGGGTTTGAAGATGGGCCAGATCCATGTGAAATGTGGCCAAAGAGGCCAGGTCATAGCTGAGAGCTGCAGAGAACATTTGTACAGCAGCCATAATTGTTGCTAGCATTCTTGCTAGGGTTCAAATTCTGTGCTATCTTTCTTGAAGCACTGGATGCCTTTTCAGGGCTGTCAGGGGTTATGGAAAGCTCAGTATCATTACACAGGAAATATTTTCTTATGCCACTACTGCTGCCAGGGTTTGTGAAACAAGAAGGCTGATGAGTTCCAGTCATGATGATTCCCTCCCTCACTGCTTACTCTTTTGTATGTCTGGAGCTTCGTCTCCTGGTCTTTAGAAATTCCCTGAGACTCCAGCTGAACCTTGCCATGTCACAACTGACTTGTATGGAGTGTGGAACTAATTGCAAACAATGCCACCATATTGCTAGCAAGTTGGATCTGGAAGTTGAGTCCTGGCAACTGGACTTCTTTCCATTGAGAGATTGAAATGTTTCGCTGTTCATCCAAACAGCTGAGCAGAGAAACGTTTCGCTCACTCAAGAGAACGAAGTCCAGTTGCCATGACTCAATTTCAACATAAATTCACAGACATATAGCAAGTTTGATGCATTATTCCAATGTATTGATTAAAGTTCTTTTTTTCTTTTTTCTTTTTGCCTTTATACCACTTCCCTTTGGGGAGCTTACAATGCATACTAGTTGAAATCCTCTTTGCAGAACTACACCATCCAAGCTGATGATGTCAACAGTCAGGGTGATTTTGCAAAAATATATTTTTAATACTCCATATGCCATTCCCTGGATGTCCTTGGTTTCCTATAAAAACCTCTTTGCCATAGGAATGGCTGCAGGATTTATTTCATTTCATTTCATTTGATTTTATTTTATTTAAAATATTTCTATCCTGCCTTTCCCCCTGAAAGAACCCAAGGTAGCTGATGGATGATGTCATTAATCTCCAGAAATTACCACCTCCAGAAAAGTCTTTGTAATTGTATCAACTTGCCAGAAATTAAAGAATTCCATCCTGCAACCCCCAATGATTTTCCTTGATGAAGGGCAAAAGAAAGTAACTATAACAAGTTACTTAAAAGCATAGGTTAAATTGGCATGTCTTCTTTCTTTCTTATTTATTTATTTATTTATTTATTTATTTATTTATTTATTTATTTATTCACTTCTATACTGCCTGTCTTCCCAAAGGAAATCTGGGTGGAGTTCTTCAGGACCCTTATGATGATCTGCTAAATGCTTCCATTTTTCTTTTGCAAATTCTAGAACATTGCATCAGTCCATGTCTCCTGTTACCCAGATGTACACCTGCAAAGGTGTCTAACCCATTCTGATGGAAGCAATCACCATGGCTCTGACTATTGCCATTCTCTGAAACCATGAGCACAGTTCCTTCATTGTGTCTGCACAGCACACTTCTGATTTAAGTCTGGAAGATTTATGATGCATTATGGTCTAATAGAGAACTGTTCTTTACTGGGCAGTTGTGAAGAAGGATGTCTGGTATGCATTCACAGGGAGGATGCTTCTTGTATGTCAGATGACATCAAAGAAGGCACAGATTTGGAAGTGGGTGAAGGGAGTGGTTGGAAGCCTGGGTGGAGAGCAAAATGCAAAAGGGGTGTCGGATCAAACCAGAACATTAATGTTGGTGAAGCTGACATTATAGTGCTCTTTGAGGCAGGCATAGGGAAATCTGTTTGAGGGGGAGGGAAGGGGATTATATAATAAGCATCTAAGACAGGCCATATCAAAGCCAGTTACTCTATAGAATGAAGAAGGCTCATTACACTCATTCCCTTATAAATTTGAGCACTTAAAAGATAAAAGAGAATCCACATCAAACCATTTCATCCAGATCAATTTCCACAGTTGTGGTATCTCAACAGTTTGATCTTTGGTTTGCATGCATGATCAGAATAAAGTTGCATCACGACTGTGAATTAATTGAATGTTGTCCAGTGTGCAAAAACAAGCTTCTTGAATATATTTATATTTATTTATTTTATTGTTATATTTATATCCCGCTTATCTTCTACAGGTAGAACTCTAAGCGGCTAACAAGGGATATCAATGCCAACCAAACAATCGATACAATAGATATAATAATTCAAATCAACATAGCCCAATAAAACGAACGTAATAATAATAATAGTCTAAAATCCTCCTGCATCCCAGCCTGCAGGGGAAACGAGTCTTACCAAATTAACCATAAAAAAAAAATTAGATAAAATCGATCAGTGACGGTTAATAGCGATGGCGGGGGGGGAAAGAATACCGTTAAACTAAAAATCGCCAAAGGCCTCCCGGAATAAATAGGTTTTCAATGCTTTCCGGAAGGCCTGCAGGGACTCTGCAGAGCGCACTTCGCTGGGGATTGAATTCCATAAGGATGGGGCTGCCACTGAGAAGGCCCGGTTCCGAGTAAACGTCTTCCGGGCCTCTCGTGGGGTGGCAACCCGCAGCGAGTGCGCTCGCACCTGCCGAACAGGACGAGCCGAGGTGGATCGCTGGACGATGCGCTCTGTCAGGTAGTCCGGTCCCAAGCCATGGAGGGTTTTATAAACTAAAACCAAGACCTTGAATCTAATCCGGGCTGCAACGGGCAACCAGTGCAGGCGGACCAGGATGGGGTGATGCGGTCATATCGCATGGCCGCCGCATTCTGTACCCGCTGCAGGCGCCGGAGAAGAGTCAAGGGCAACCCCATGTAGAGGGCGTTGCAGTACCTCCAGCCTCGAGATCACCAGTGCCTGGACCACTGTTCTCAGAGAGTCAACATCCAGGTACGGGCGGATCTGGGCGACCTGACAGATGGTAATATGCGGCCCTGGTCACCGACGCCACCTGGGCCTCCATGGTCAGCGCCGGGTCCAGGACCACGCCCAGATTCCGCACCCTCTCCGCCGGCTGGAGGGAAACCCCGCAGACAGGGAAGAGGGCCACTGGGATGCCGAGCTCCCAAAGAACATGACCTCCGTCTTCTCGGGGTTGAGCTTAAGCCTGTTCGCCCGGTCCAAGCCAGCACGGCCTCCAGGCACTCATCAAGGATCCTCACAGCTTCCACTGCAGAGGTGGAAAAGGAGAGATAGAGCTGCGTGTCATCAGCGTACTGATGACAGCAGACTCCAAATCTCCTAATGACCCCAGCTAGCGGCCTTACGTAGATGTTAAACAGCATAGGGGACAGCGAGGTGGAACCCCACAAGGGAGAATCCAAGGAGCCGACAACTCCCCCCCATGCTGAGCATACTGAGGACGGCCCTCCAGGAAGGACCGGAGCCATCTGCAAGCAGAGCCCCCGATCCCAACCTCGGAGAGCCGATCCAACAGGATACCGTGGTCGACGGTATCAAAGGCATCAAATCCAGGAGAACCAACAGGGTAGAGCAACCCCTGTCGGCCGCCCGGATTAGGTCATCTTGCAGCGCGACCAAAGCTGTTTCGGTCCCCCGACGAGGCCTGAAACCGGACTGGCAAGGATCGAGGCACTGCCGGTCCTCCAGGTACGACTGCAACCGAACCGCCGCCACCCTCTCGATCACCTTACCCAGAAACGGGACGTTAGCGATAGGACGATAGTTCGCTAAATCGTCCGGACACAGGCCAGTTTTTTTAAGAATGGGCTTTACCACCGTCTCCTTCAGATGGGAGGGAAAAAACCCCTCGCTGAAGGAGGCGGTGGCGATGACCGAAGCCCACTCGGCCATAGTCCCGCTGGCAGCTTTTATAAGCCAGGCAGGGCAGGGATCGAAAGGAGTAGACGCCGGCCGGCAGTGAGCCATAGCCTTGGAGGCCTCGACAGCAGAAACAGGCCCAAGCTCCTCCAACCGAGGCGACGAAGGCGGGCCAGCAACTGGGGATGCCGGGGCAGTGCTACTTCAACCGGAGTCGAAACCGGTCCGGATGGCCTCAATTTTTGTTCGAAAGAAGGCTGCAAAGTTCTCGCTACTGAAATCAGTAGGAGGAGGCCTTGCCAGACTAGGATGGGTGAGGTCCCGAACCACCCGGAAGAGCTCCGCCTGGCGGTTCGAGGCCTCACCAATTCTCAGGGAGAAAAAAAATCTTTGGGCCTCCCTGATCGCGTTGGAATAGCGCCTAGTCTGGGAAATAACGGCAGCCTTATTGTTAGCCATCCGGGTTCTTCTCCAGCTGCGCTCTAGTCTTCTCCTCAGCTGCTTCATTGCTCGGAGCTCAGACGTGAACCACGGTGAGGACCGAGCTCGGCACTGGAGAAGACGCTTAGGGGCGATCCGGTCGATGGTATGGGCAGCTGTATCAAACCAATGGTTAGCCACAACCTCGGCCGGCGCGCCAGCCAGTTCTCCAGGAAATGCCCCGAAGGCCTCCCGGAACCGTGATGGGTCCATAAGTCTCCGGGGGCGGGCCAAAACAAGAGGCCGATGGTCCCCGCGAGGGGGGCCCGGAATCGCCAAGGGGAAAGAGAGCAGGTGATGGTCTGACCATGACACAGGCAGGGAGGCAATGCCCCCTACCTCCAGACTCGAATTCCCCGACATGGAGGAAAACACCAGATCCAGGGTATGGCCAGACCTGTGAGTGGGGCATAAAACATGCTGGGACAGACCCATGGAAGCCATGGATTCCATGAATTCCAGAGCTGCACCAGAGAGTTCACCGCCAGCATGCACATTGAAGTCACCCGCAACCAAAAGGCGCGGGGACCTCAATAGCGCAGCAGCGATAAACTCGGTGAGCTCTGGGAGGGATTGGGCTGGGTTGCGGGGAGCACGGTAACCCAGCACAATGCCAAATCTGTCCCGCTGTCCCACTAACAGGTGAAGGCACTCTAACCCCTGGCTAACCAATGTCGAGGCCCTGCAGACATATAAAGAGTCCCGATAGACGATTGCGACCCCTCCACCCTTCTGACCCTCCAGCCTTCACACACCCTGAACCAAGTACCCGGGTGGGCACAGAAGGGAGAGCGAAGCCCCCCCCTCCTCACCCACCCAGGTCTCGGTAATAAGGGCCAGGTCAGTCCGCCCATCTAAGATGGAATCATATATGATGGGGATTTTATTGTGGACTGACCTGGCATTCAGCAGAGTGCAGGAAAGGCTGGAGGCACTGGAGAAGTGACTCCCGGACTCGTGGCAGCGAGCCGAGGGGTCAGAACGCGGGACAGGCCGGAGATGCCTGACCCGGGTTCTTCTGATCGGACAAACCCCCCGGCTACAAGCGTACCGCCCACGGCCCGTCACAGTTGGTATGTGAGCCCCTGCAATATGGCAATAAGGAAGGGGGAAAAAAAGGATATAAGGTACAAAACGGATATAAGGTACAAATCAGACAAATGACCCGCTGAACAGGGGTCTAACAACCACTAAAATAGATAAATAAGTGTAAAACTACGATACAATAAAGAAAGAAATATTACCACGAGTAAAAATAAAATGAAATAAAATATGGAAATATGAAGAAAAATGCAAAAAAAAATGCAGAATACAATTTACAATTTACCCCGCCAGAAACCAGGTGGAAGAAACATAAATAAAGGGGAGATGGAATCTAGGGATCAAATGGGATAGGGAGGGGATGCAGGTAGGAGCAGGCTGGGTTAAATGAAAGTGCCATGGTAAAGCCAGGATGGAAGTGGGCAGACCAGCGAGCCCCGCAGCCAGAACACCATCCGGTTGTCTCCGGCGGCCGACCTGCCGTCCGAGCGTTAGATGGAGGCGAGGCAACGCAGCAGAGAGCCGGCCTCGACAGCCGCACCGGCGGCCGAAAAGCCGCCCGAGATAGGGCCAGCGGCCCGGACACAACCAGAGATGGCCCCCGGCTCGCCGCCATGTTGAACTCCGGCGACCAGCACGCTGTACAAGGCACCACCTGTAGCCAGCTGCTGCCTCCTCGGGCCAAAGAGCAGATGAAACAAGACACCGGTTGGAGCAGGGTAGACATGGAGGGTAGACATCCTGAGCCGCTCCGGCGGCCGCCCTGCCGCCCGACAGAATCCCACCAGCTAAGGCGCCGCCAAATGGCGTCAGCTCCCGAACGCCGGCAGCCGACATACTGCCCGAGGATGGGGTCGTCAGCCAGAGCTGCCCCCTCAGACCACAGGACCACTCCGGTAACTGGCGCACCGGCCAGCGATGAAACTCCGGCGAAGGCAGCGCCAGGGCGGCGTCAGCTCTCGGACGCTGGCAGCCGAAAAGCTGCCCGAAACTGAAAGCCACTGCGCACGGCCGCCTCCTCTCACCCCGCGGTCCGAGAAAGTTCATGCGGGATTCGTGGCTGCAGCCGAGCAAAACTCGACTACAACCGCGGCCAACAACTCCCAAGTCCTCCAGACCATCGGGAGGGCGAGCCAGGCTACCAGCACGTCCCCCCTCAGGCGGCGCTCGCCGGGAGCGGGGCGCCAACGAGAACAAGGGACAGCCACGGTACAGCCAGAAGGAGGGATGGAAAAACGTCCCAAAAAAGAGTACAAGAAAAGAAAAGGTGGGGAGAAGGGGAAAGAAAAACGAAAAGGGAGAGGGGAGTGAGGGAGTGAGGGAGAGGGGAAGGAACACTCAGCCTTACCGGACATAGTTGGAAACAGTATTTTCTGCCGGACTGCTCGTCTAATCGGCGAGCCACGCTGAGCCCCTTTGAACCCCCTACAACCCCCCAAAAAACCCCCAATCCCTGAAACCCCTAGCTAGTTCCTCCACCAAGTCCTCTGGCGGGACAAAAACTTTAAAAAAGAAAAATGTCCATGGCAGCGGTATCCCAAAAAGTAAACAGAGCGCTGGGACGCCGGAACAAACGGGAAACACTATATATACATACACACATACACACACAGGTGTGTGTGCACAAAACAAAAATACAGGTAAGGCTTCAAGAACTCTTCTTCAGGCTGAGGCCAGGTGATGTGGCCCCGCCTCCTTGGTGGCCTGCGCATGCGCCCTTTCCCCCTTCTGTTCCCGAGGCACCGAGGAGGCTCATCCTCCTTTCTCTCCCCCCTCCCGTGGTTTCCTTGCTCATATATGCAATTGACTTCATCCCATCCGTTGCTGTTGCAGGTCTGCAAAAAACAGTGACCCGCCAAGATGAACGCTGGGCCTATTGGCCATCTAATTTAGCCTCCCAAGTGGTTGATAGTCCTTCTGTTTTGGCTGCAATCACACATCAATGGGGAGTTTCATTCTTGTAACAAGTCACAAGTCACAAAGCCTCGATCTGCTGTAAGTTCTCCCATCAAGTCAGGTTTTCTTACCACCACCTTTAAGAATCTTCCATCCATCATTTTGTATAAGGAATATAGCAGCCAACTAGCTATTTCTGTGTGACCAAGACAGACAACGTTGTGCTTGTGTCCCTTCATTATTGCTTCCCAACATAGTGCCTCTGAATCGGGAGCTTGCATAGAGCCATCATGAGATGAAGGTATTACCATTTTTTAAGTAAATGCTTATGCAGAGATTAGCACTAAAGCAAAGTAAAGCATGCTGCTTACTTATATATCTCCCCCCCGCCCCAGTGCTGAAAGGACTCTCTGGACAGTGTACTATTTAATTATTCAGGCTATGCATTCCCCTGCCTCTCAGGCTGGGTACTCATTTTACCAACTTTGGACAGATGAATGTCCGAGTCAACCTTGAATGAGCTCCCTGGAGTTGAACACACCTGGTTGTGAGCACAGTTTTGGCTTCCATACAGTAGTTTAACCACTGCTCCAAGAGGCTCCTAAAGTATCACAGCTACAGGAACAACAAAAGCTGTCTCTTCTGAATATAAAAGCTGTTGCTGTCTGGGGGGGGGGGAGTGAATTCTAGCCAT
The DNA here is from genome assembly GCA_029282475.1 of Phrynocephalus forsythii. Taxonomy (NCBI): domain Eukaryota; kingdom Metazoa; phylum Chordata; class Lepidosauria; order Squamata; family Agamidae; genus Phrynocephalus; species Phrynocephalus forsythii. Next base: position 99,839,041 of record JAPFRF010000005.1, read on the forward strand.
CCCCAGCTCTTGTTTGCAGTATGTTGTATAAATAATAATAATAATAATAATAATAATAATAATAATAATAATAATAATAATAATAATAATAATAATAATAAAAAACTACTACTACTACTAGTAGTAGTAGTAGTAGTAGTAGTAGTAGTAGTAGTAGTAGTAGTAGTAGTAGTAGTAGTAGTAGTATCATCAACATCCTCATCATCAAATTATCACACAGCAAACAAGATTACTGCCCTGGATTTTGTACTGATTTTGAATTACAGCTTGGGCACCAGTCTCTAAAAGATTTGCCATCACTGGCATAGGGCAAGCTAAATGAAAGGACACAAATAAACATTTAAGATTAAGAGGGTGGAGAAAAGAGAAAGTAGGATAATTTTGATTGTTTGTTTGATTGTTTGTTTGTTTGTTGGGTGGGTGGGTGAGAAGTGGGGCTTTCCAATTCCCTGTGGATATTTCCTTTTCTCCAAAACTCGAAACAGCAGCAAGGGAAAGGTGAAGGAACCAGATCATAGGAAGGTTTTTTCACTTTTGTTCTAATCAGGTTTTTGTAGTAATACATTTTAATGCCAATTTAAAATTAACATGGGTGTTTAAAATGTCCCTTGATTCAATAATTTAATTGGAGTATTTCAATTTTAATTACACTAGCTTTAATGTATAACCACATCCTACTAAATTTCCTATGTCTGCACCTGTGCCATATATAATTTATCCACTGTGAGATACTTTCCCCAAGACAAACCATGGGAAAGCTATGTTTTCGGACTATAAGCCTCTAGCCAGCACAGCCAGTGGCTCCAAAAAAGAAAAAGAAACTTTCCCAAATTTTATATAGGTGCTTTTTTTTTTTTTTTTTTTTTTTTTGATAGAAAAAAAACCTTTTTTTTGACAGAAGACACTTTCTGCCTTGCTCTATGATTTGTTATATGAAGATTTGGGGAAGGATGAGTTGCAATTGTTTTTGTTCCAATTAGTGCAAGAAAATAAATGTGTGGGAACTACACATTCCCCATGCCACCACATTCCTTTCAAGGTTTGTGTTTGCAACATTAAATACCTGTTTGATGTGAAGGCCAGTGTGATGGTGTCATCTTGCACTTTGGTCCACAAAAACTGTTATAGTTATGTTCTGCCAAGCCACATCCAACTTACAGTGAATAAAAAAGTCAACATGTCTTTTGTATTGTGTTTTATAGTTTTAATAATGATGTTGTTTTATTGTTTTAATACATTGTTGTATGCCACTCAGAGACCATTTGGTAGTGGGGCAGCTAATTTTTGTGAACAAACAAACAAACAAACAAACAAACAAACAAAAATAAATAAATAAATAAATAAATAAATAAATAAATAAATAAATAAATAAATAAATAAATAAATAAGCCTGTGTCTTCCTTTGGGTTGTTCCACTGCTGGCTAATACAGTTCTGGGACCACTTTACCCTTGCAGGCAAAGTTGCATGAGATGCGTCACCACCTAGATATCGTGAGGGGATGGGGCAAGAGCCCTATTAGCAGGGCCTCACCACCCATGCAGCCTTTTTCTTTGTTCCAGCTGGCAATAAGTACATTCCGGACAGCAGTAGAGGCTAGGTTGTCACATGCAAGGCCCAGCTAGGAGTCAGCCCAATCAGAGATGCATGGCTGGGGTTTCGACATGGAGCGGACCGAGCGCAACTGACTGGAAGAAATCAGAGGGTGACGAGGAACAGCTGGACACAGGAGGGAGCAGGGCAAAAATTCCTATCCAGTGCCCGCAGGTGACCACATCATGCTACACTGGCTTTCTAGAGGTGGCGGGCTAAATGAGGTGCTCACCCCACCCCCTCGCAAGATCTAGGCAGTGGTGTGTCTCACGCTGTTTCACCCATGAGGGTAAAGTGGTCCCAGTGCCAGCATGCCATTGGGCAAGTTCTCACGGAGACCTCAGGGCCAGTGGTTTACTGCACTATGGCATCTCCCTCTCAGCGTTATACATAATTTGCATTGTATTCAATAAAGCCTGGCCCAATTTCAACCCAATCTGCCCTCTCGCCTATTCATTTCACCGTGGAAGTGTAAAGTGAAATAGTCACCTTTCCCAGGATTATTATCTCTTCCTGAGACTCTTGCCTTTCCATTATGTGCCTAAAGTAGATCAATCTCAGTTTCAACATTTTTGCCTCTATAGATAGTTCAGGTTTAATTTAATCCAGGACCCACTTGTTTGTCTTTCTATAAGTCCAGGGTATCCACAAAGCATTTCTCCAGCACCACATTGCAAGTGAATCATTTTTGCTGTCAGCTTTCTTTACTGTGCAGCTCTCGTACTCATATACAAGTTTGTGGGTGATTTTGGCCTTGGTATCCAATGATACACTGGTACACGGGGTGTTTTTTTTCTAATTACTTCTTTACTGCCATTCCTAGTCTTTGATTTCTTGGCAAAAAGTGTGCTATTTATATACCCCCATTGCACTTCAAGCACTCTCTGGACAGTTTACAATTTAATTATGCAGGCTACACACACACACACACACCTGCCTACAAGCTGGGTACTAATTTAACCAACCTTGAAAGTTTAGAAGGCTGAGTCAGCTGTGAGCCCACTACCTGGGATTGAACCCCAGGTCGTGAGCACAGTTTGGCTGCAGTACAGCACCGTTACCATTGCACCACAAAGCTGCAGTCTCCATTTGGACTGCCATTTAAACCAAGGTATACAACATCTCTCCCTATTTCAGTTTCTACATTGACAAAATTAAAGTGGCATAGTTCTTTTATAATCATGAATTTTGTCTTCTTAACCTTAACTTGCAGTCCTTTGGCACTTGCTCTTTTCACTTTCCCTAACAGTCGCTTCAAGAGATTGCTACTTTATGCCAGTAAAATGGTGTCATGCCATATGTCGTTATAACTTTGTAAGATGGCACATCACACTTTTACTTAATTTTGTTTTGTGTTACAACAGACTAACTCAACCATTCACCTTTATCTAAGGTTGAGATTCAGGTGGGGATATGCAAAACTATACTTTTGGATTGCAACTCTGATAATTCCCTCCCCCACCCCAGGCCATATGCCTCTACAGCATTATAGGATTTGTAATCCAAAAAAGGGTGTTTCCCAGACTCTGGCCTGAATGAAGATAATAGAGGGTGCATGTGAAGGGAGGTAAACAAGGGAGCTAGCGGGGATGGGATTTGACCCTTCATTTGTGTCTCATGCAGAGCTCTCTGAACTGAGAAGAATAATGTAGCTATCCATGGGTGATGCAAATGGAAACAAAGCTCCTAATAAAAACTCCTATTCTAAGTAGAAGAGGAATTTTGGAGAGTGGCCAGTTATCATGTCAACCCCAGGGGGGAAAAGGTTATGTGTAGAATACTCTATCTTCCCCAAACAACTAGAAAGGTTGATCTGAATATTCACCCCAAAATACTGAATATTTCCCATGGGAGTGGGGTGAATACAAATGTTCCCTACAAAACCTGTTCCCTAGACTTTGGTTAATGATATGATATAGGCTGCTTTAGACTATTTAAGTAGCCTGTGGAGATCATCTGGTTTAAGCCAAGTGCTCCATCTTTGTTAACTGGAATGCTGCTCATGGTTCCTATTATGTTTAGAATAAAACTAAAACAAAGATATGCACTCTTCACTAGCACATACTGTTTAATTATATCTTGAAAGCAGAAGCTAGCAACAACTTCTTTTTTAAAAAAACCTTGCAATACTTTTAACCAGCTGAGTTATCCATTTAGAAGTGGTGATTTGTAGTATATATATCCATTCATTAAACTCTACTCACATGGCTGATCAGGTCCAGTGCTTATGTATTTAAATCAAACCCCCACCAGCACCAGTCCTTCCCCAATAGAAAAGGCCGGGGTTCAACATAATTAACTATGACTTACATGCTGGTTACTCCGCTGTGATGTCATCTTCTGCACACTGTTTATTTTAATTAAAACAGAAATTGCAGGTCTTGAGTGCTGGTAATTACAGTCCATGGATTCAATTTACCAAGCCCCCTAATTAACCTGCTGTGTGTCTACCTGACTCAAGGTATTCATTGGAACACAAATGGTGCAACAGCAGTTATGTTGTTGGCAATGATGGAAATACAGTAGTGAAACATGTTGAGCTGTCTGAGAAAACAGTTTATGCATCTAATTTCAGGTATACAAGTACTCTCTCACACATCTCAGAGCCTATGCATGTTTTTGGACTTTAATTACAAGAATTCTCTACCAGTGCTGGGTGGGGGATTCTGGAAGATGTTGAAAAGGTATCTTATTTTCCCCCACACACTTAAAACACATGTCCATGCAGAGAAACAGAACTATTTGCTTTTATGCAAGTGATCACTGCCCAGCTGGCAATGCTGCTATAATATAAAATGGTCTTTGCAATACTTGTGTCCATGACCTCCTGCAGATGTTAACCTAGAAGCAACATCCACTGGTTGCTGTGGAGCTTATGCCCATGTATATTGCAACTTAGCCATATGAAGTCCATAGTTCCGGAAATACTTTACTGCCTTTGTGGTGACAGATTAAAGTGTAGACCAGCCAGATAGGACACTATAACAAAACTGAAAAGCTACTGCCTCCTTTCTCAATGACATCTGCTTCCTCTTGAATTCAGCTCTTCCAAGCCCCTCCATTTGCTATGACTACACTACTGCCTAGCCACTTGCAGCTCTTTTCAAGGTTTTTCCTTTCTTTCCAAAACCCCAAAGGGATTCTGTAACCCTTATAAAGATATTGCCTATTTCTTATACTTATGAACTGTTGGTTCAGTCCAAAAGGATGGGACCAAGAACAAGCGGGGCTGAGAGTAAACAATGAATCAGAAGGAGCAGGAGAGCTGAAGAGACTGTATCTGCTTTGCCACTTGCACTGCTAAGGCCCTTGTCAAGTTGGTTTAGGGTTGAATATTCCACACGTAGAGCTGCTTCCTCTCTGTGTTGGATAGTCAACCCATGTGGGGAAGATGTTTTGGATTTTTAATGGAATTTGAATTTAAAGAGACAGTTGAACTTGGCAATTTTACAAGCAACGTTTCTGTGTCTCTGCTGTTGTCTAGGACAAGGATGTACACAATGAAGCATTTTATTGTTAAAATTGCTCATTCTGTCTCTTATATAACTGTGAATAAGAACAGACTCATTTTATGAAATTGTGTTTCCAATATTCATCAATAGATATTCAAATAAGCAAATATCCTCAAAGAATTTAAAAGTGTTACACTCCCCCTCTTCAAAAGAAATGAACATTCAATTTTATTATCTCCCAACATGTACATTAATCCATTATACTCTTTACTGGCCCATAGATCCATTGTCCTGGCATTTGTCTTTGAAAAAGTAGATGGTAATCTATGACATCTTTCATTGTCTTAAAGATGGCACAATATTTTTACTTTTAATTGTTTGCTTTTGTCTTGCTTTAGTCTCAGTTGATCTGCTGTTTCCTTTGGTGTTTTCTCACAGCGCCATCTGTTTGGCTCAGCTAGCTTTGAGAAGAATTCGAAAGAAATTCAAGAGAAGTTCAGGAGAAAGAGGAACTGGGCCCCATTCAAGTGCTGTGAAATGTTATATTAGAAAGCAGCATCTAAATTGTAGCCTGGTGTCATCTGTTCTTTGAGTATTACAGGATAACATTTTATTTATTTATTTATTTATTTATTTATTTATTTATTTATTTACAAGATTTATTTATTTATTTATTTATTTATTTATTTATTTATTTATTTATTTATTTACAAGATTTTTTTTAGCCGCCCCACTACATGTTTCTTTCTATCACTTGTTGATAGCACAATTTTGCCTCACATGAAAAAAATCCCACCACCACTACCTACCAAAACTGATAGGTTCTTTCCCTTGTCTTCTGCTGACATCAACTGTCAATGAAATGGTGAGAGAAATATCAGAACTTAATATATTTACCTTCACTCCTCCAGTTATATGTCATCATTTTTTAAGAGGGTTAGTTGTGTTAGGGTGAGACTACATCAAATTAGTAGTTTAGAATATTTGTCAGGAGAGTTGAGCAGGCAAGCATGTACAGATGTATTCCCATATGTGTGAATTTGGAGAAAGGAAGGTGGGGTTGGTGGCAGTTGGCTACCACAGAGATGACTGTACAATTAGGGCAGGGCTGGATTAACCATTAAGCACAGTAAGCACTGCTTGGGGGGAACCAAGGGAAGAGTGGGCACCACAGAAATTTTCCATAGCCAAATTTACCAGGGTCCATGGGCCATATGGTACAATACTGCGAATGGTGCAGCTGAACCAGGATCCGCAAAAAGTGGGTCCCACATTAAATGAAAAAACCACATTTAGATATATACAATAATAACAAGAGCATTCAGAGAGTGTAGACCTCCGCCAATGGTTATGAAATTGAAGGGTGGGACTGTCAACATATGTAAAAGTTGATAAAACATATGTTATGTATATTTAACAGAATGTGTAAAGTGAATTGTAAAATGGAGGCAGTTAGATTCTGCAGTGTCATGATGTTAATCCACAAGTGTTAGAGATTAGTAATCACAGGCATGTTAAGTGATGAAGTGCAGGTGGAACTGATTGTAACATCATGATTTGTAATGGTTAGATCAGATTGCATCAGATTGTTAATTAGTGATTGCATCAGATCTTATGAGTGCTGAATAGTATAAAAGGCACTAGCTTGTCATTTGTAATTTGGGGACTGTTATGGTAAAACAGTTCACTGTGTCTCTGTTTGTCTGTTTGCTATATTGTATATAATGCTTGGTTGTTATGCTGTGTATATTTTTATGTATATATGAATATATGAGTTTTACTCTATTCATTGTCATTGTCTTTCTGATAACTAACTCTGCAAACCCTTTATATCAATACTAACATTTTATCTGTTACTGCTGCACTGTTTTGTGTCAGGCACAAGTATATATTATTATTATTATATTTGCCTGCTGCCCCTTAAATCTGCTGAACAGGGTTATGGGCCCAGCTGGGTCAGCAGCCTGATGGGTTTTGTTGTACCTGTATAGATAAAGTGTGTGTTGTGTAAAGTTGTGTTTTTGCAGAGGAAACAGGTTGGAGTTGGAACAGACAAAGCAGAGCTGCAATTTCTCTCAGATATTGGAATGAAATAAGGAAAAATCAGCTGATAAGGACAAGCCAATAACAGAGTTTTTAAACTGGAAGCTGTGGAGGCTGAGGAAATCCCCCTGAAAAAAGTTTGTAAACAGCAAATATCAGAAATGGCATTCAAAATTTAAATTCAATCCTCTTGTAAAGCTCTGTGACAGTAATTACCATTAAATAAGCATTTCTTGATCTTCCATGAGCTCTATCAGTATGTAGATAAGCAGCTTGATGAGGAAGCTGATGAGGAAGATTTGAAGAAGGATGAAAAGGCCATTATAATGTTATCCTTGGAAGAAACACAGTTTGTTTTGTGAAGGAAGCAAAAACAGCTAATGAGGCTTGGTAGAGCAGCTCACATCAGAGATACAGCTGGATAAGGTTCTCTAATGAAAAAAACTATTCTTAAAGATGGTGAAACTATTTCTGATTATATAAGGAAAGTAAATAGTATATTTCAGCAATTGTCTTGGGCATAAATCATGAAGAGGAGTATAAATGTCTTTATATTATCAAGCCTGGATGAGTCATATGACAATTTAGTAATGGGATTAGAAGCTATGAAGAGTGATGAATTGTCTATATCATATATACAGTCAAGACTCATCAGGAAGAATCAAGGAGGAATGATTCTAAAGTTAATAAGCCTGCTCAAGTGTCTGGAGAAACAATACAAGTAATTAGAAGATGCTATAATTGTGGGAGTAACCAACATGTTTTTCGTTACTGTGATAAGGAAAACAAGCGGCAAAAGCAAAATAGAGTTCACAGGCTGGAAGAGTGAAGGTCACCAGCTGTCTGTAATTAATAATAAGGAACAAAAGGGCTCAAGACAGGAATTATTTATTGTAGATTCAGGAGCCAGTATTCATTGTGTAAACTGTTTGTTTGAGAAACTAACTTTGTTTAATTGTAGAAATGTAACCTTGGCAGACGGGACTCAGGCAAAAGTCTGTGGTGAAGGTAATATATTTTTCAAACCTCTTAAATCTGTATTTGATAAGGTCCTGTATATACCGTCTTTAAAGAATAATTTATTGAGTGTGGTAAAACAAGGTTTTCATTTTTAATTTATTTAAAGAATTTATTTTGTTTATTTATTTTGATTTATTTATTTATCTGATGCATAAAATTAGGGCACCTAAGTTTTGAAAGCATTAGGAAAACTCTGCAACATGTGGAACATGGGTCTGTCAAAGCTGTAAAAATTTTTTAGATTGCCATGTTTGAAAAGGCACAAAGGTGAAGTCTGCTCCCATATCAAAAAGAGTTTGAAAAAGTCACATCAACCTCTACAGCTGGTACATATTGATGTGATTGGACCCATGGCTAATTCATTTGGTGGTGCCAAAAACAGATGATTATTCACGTTATTCTTGTTTACTTTCACAAAAAAGTTGAGTGCTGTATTTAAGAAATGGTTTGTGATGGCATCAGGCAGAAAATTTTAGCTGTCAATGAAATGAATTTTTAGCAAAGCAGTTTGTTGATTATTTAGAAAAGAAATGAAACAGATTGATAAACCCTTCTGCTTCTGCTGAACATGAATTAGTTGAGAGGAAGAATGGGACTTCAGAATATCATGAATGCAATGTTGGCAGATGCAAAACTTCCCAAAGGTTACTGGGCTGAGGCAATGAAATATGCAAATTATGTTCTAATAGAGTGTGGAGTTCAGCTGTGAATGAAGTTCCATATACTCTAATACATGGTAAGAAACCTTCAATCAAATATCTCCATATATTTGGCTCTGAAGCAGAGGTATTGATTCCAGAGAGGTATAGACACAAGAACAGTCCAAAGTCTAGAAAGCTTATGTTTATTGGTGTTCAGCCTGCAGCAAAATCCTGGCGTTTTTGTGACAGTCATGGAAAAGTTTATATAAGCAGGTCTGTTTTGAATACAGAAAAATTGTCTACATGCTAATAATGAAGTATTTTTGCCAAGTATTTGTCCCCACACTGAGGTTAAGAAGGTTGCCAGTGATGGAGGGGAGTCTACAGCATTACATGATGAAAAAGTGAAAGATGAGATTGCCAGTGATGGAGGGGGAGTCTCATGTCATTTCATGATGAAAAAGTTGAGGAGCCAGTATTGATCAGAAAATCTACAAGATTCAATAAAGGAGTGCCACCTGAAAGGTTTGTTGTGAATAATGTATTCCATGAGCCACAGAATTTTGAAGATGTGCTGCTGATGCCTGGAGAAGAAAGGAAGCAGTGGATGATGGGCCATGGACAAAGAGCATATGTCTCTGGGAACGGCAAGTGGATGCACCAGTGGATGGCGCAAAGAGCAAAGGACATTTTGCAAGTGAAATATTGCCATATGTTTTTGATATTGATAGTATTTGTTGATGAAGCATTGGAAAGATATAAAGCATGTTTTGAAATATCTTAAGGGGCATGAAAAGTTGAAGATATCCATATGTGATAATCTTGACTGATTAGCTATGCAGATGCTGACTGGGGTTCAAGTCCAGAAAGGAGGTCAATGTCTGGATATGCCATATTTTTAGGTAACTCACTGCCCAAAGACAAAGGTACATTTCGATTGAGTATGGGGCTGTGAGTGATTTGTGTTGTGAGTTAACCTGGGTAGTACAGTTGTTAAAGGATGTAAATGTAAATGTAAAATTACCAGTCAAAGTATATAATGATTCTTTTTCGTGTATCCAATTAACACAGAATCAGAAAGTTGGATCCAGAAGCAAGCACATTGGGATCCGTTACCAGAATGTGAAAGACTGCATAGAACAACATTTGATTGTATTGGAATTTGTCAAGTGTTGCTAATTATGCTGAAATTTACAAAGCCTTTGTGTAAAGATAAACATGTATATTTTAAGAAAAGGCTAGGAGTTGAAATCTGTTAAATATGGAGGGTAACATATGTAAAAGTTGATAAAACATATGTTATGTATATTTAACAGAATGTGTGAATTGTAAAATGGAGGCAGTTAGATTCTGCAGTGTCATGATGTTAATCCACAAGTGTTAGAGATTAGTAATCACAGGCATGTTAAGTGATGAAGTCCAGGTGGAACTGATTAAATCATGATTTGTAAAGATCAGATTGCATCAGATTGTTAATTAGATTGCATCAGATCTTATGAGTGCTGAATAGTATAAAAGGCACTAGCTTTCATTTGTAATTTGGGGACTGTTATGCAAACAGTTCACCCCACACTCCTCTGTTTGTCTGTTTGCTATATTGTATATAATGCTTGGTTGTTATGCTGTGTATATTTTTATGTATATATGAATATATGAGTTTTACTCTATTCATTGTCATTGTCTTTCTGATAGACTAACTCTGCAAACCCTTTATATCAATACTAACATTTTATCTACGTTAACTGTTTTGTGTCAGGCACAAGTACCTGCTGCCCCTCTGCACAACTAAAATGAAATGAAAGCAGGTGAAACTTTGTATGCAGTTAGTTGTCCATTGAGAATGAGACTGTGCAGGGGCGCTAATAGCTCGCTCAGTGTCCAGCGTGTCAACAGGCAACAACATATGTGCTAACACTGAAACTTTGTGTCAGGATCTGACCTACATGGCTCTGATAATTGCAGGATCAGGGCCAGCCTGATCCAGGAAGTGCCTGGTATTTGCAGACTCAGGCCCTGGCCTGAACAGCAGTTACTAGGCCACCATGAGGTCCACTTGGAAGCCTGGAGGGAAGGCCTATTTAAGGAGTGGTTCTCCCTCCCAGACTGTTTTCAGCAATGCAAATGTCTTCTGCTCTTGTGTCTTGCTCCTCCCGTTGCCCTGAGTGGTGGATTGGGCCCTGATGCCCTTGCAGAGTAGCAAAAGGCCACCTAGTACAGTGTTGGCAAACCTATAGCACGGGTGCCAAAGGTGGCACTCGGAGTGCTTTCTGTGGGCACCTGACATCACCCCTTCATAGACACCTGTATACAGATTAAATTACTGTATTGGCACTTTGCAAAAAAAAAAAAAAAAAGTGGGTTTTGAATTGCAGTTTGGGCACTCGGTCTCTAAAAGGTTTGCCATCACTGACCGAGTAGCTTCTGGACTCTGACACTTTGTAAAGTAAGGCTGATTTCTTTTTTTATAACACTCACAACAAATATGTTTCATAATTTTGTGAAAGTACTTATGAAGTGTTGTGAAACGAATGAAAATGGCCAAATGCTATTGCTTTTGACTATGCATGTATTTTCTATTTTTTATTTGTTGCATGGTAGTTGGCTGGTGGTGATAATTGAATTTGTATTTCATTGTGTTTATCATTTTACATGGTTCTGGTGATGTCTCCATATGCATTTTTGTACGTGGTGCCATGGTAGTGAAAAAAAGCACTACTCATTGAGACCATGCTAGCCTACTTAACTTGCAGACAAGGTATGGGGTTGACACAAGACTTGGAGAAACAAATTCAGGCAGAGTGTGATTACTAGGAACATGTCTTGAGGCATGTCATAGCTGTTAGTCCTACATTAGCTGAACAGGGCTTGGCTTTTGACTGAACAGAGCAAAGGTTTGGGTCACTGCAAAATGGAAATTTTTTTAGGGCTGCTTGAACTCACAAGCCAGTTTGATCCAGTTTTAGAGGCCACATTTTGAAATACGGAAATTCTGGCAAAGGAAATCCTTCTTGCCTATCCAAAACCACCTGTGAGGAACTCATTCAACTAATAGCACAAAATGTCCATGCATTCATTTTCGACAAAGTATAATCTTCTTGTTATTTTAGTTTGTCAGCTGATTCAACACCAGATCTATCACATATCCATCAGTTAAGTGTTGTACTTAGGTACTTAAAAGATGGGCAGCCTATTGAACACTTTTTAACTTTTCTGGAAATGAAAGGCCATACTGGTGAGGAAATGGCAAACCAAGTGTTGCTGTACTTACGTGAAGTTAGTAGCCTAAACTTTTCAAAATGTAGGGGTTAATCTTATGACAACACTGATAACATGTCTGGACATTATAAGGAGATGCAGCAAAAACAAAAAAAGAAACAAAAAGAAACCAACAAGTTCGCTATATATATGCCCCACACAGCTCATTCACTATATCTGGTAGGCCAAAGTGCTGTTGACTGTTGTCAAGAGGCAGACTAATTTATTCTTTACAGTGCAGTTACTCTATACCTTTTTTTCAGCATCAAGCAGCCAGTGGAAAATTCTTAACGTTGTATTGGAAATGAAAATGTCTTAAAATCCCTCTCTGGTACCAGATGGGAGGCACATGTTATGGAAACAGCAGCAATTTTGATATCTTTCCTCAAAATGTTAGAAGCATTAGAATATATAGCCAAAGACCAGTCGGAAAAAGGAGATGCTAGAAGAGAAGCAAATATAATGTTACAAATAAGATGCAAGAGCTAGAATTTGTTTTTATGTTACATTTTTGGAGGGAGATTTTGTAGAATTTTCAGAGTAAGCCAAGTTCTACAAAATGAGGATGTGAACTTGGAAACATGTGCAGATCTGTATGTATCATTAGCTGACCAACTGAGCACTTCACAAGATTAATTTGAAAGATATGAAGCAGCTGCAAAGGAAATACTACCAGATGTTGATTACAAGGCAGCTACACCTGGCAAACATATAGGAAAGAAGGTTCCCAGAGATGGAGACACACTAGAAGTATATCTGAGTGCCAGAGATATATTTCGTATTACCAACTTTTACATAATTGTTGACAAATTTGAAATAAAGTTGGAAAAAGAGGAAAGATAATATAAAGTAGCAGAGAGGTTTTCTTTTCTAAGTGAGATGCCACATGATGTCACATTAACACATACTAGCATAGAAAGGTAGAGTAGGACCCCGGTATCCGCTGGGGATTGGTTCCGGGCCTTCCCGTGGATAATGAAAACCATGGATAAGAGAGAATGCCTGCCCACCCACCCCCAAACTGATGTTTCCTGATAGTAGCTTTCTTTATGACTGCTGTCTTGAGATAGTAGCTTGATTTATGGCCACTGTGTGTGACAGCAGCTTGCTTTACAGCTTGCTTTTTGGCTGCTGAATTGTTTAATTTTTTCCTCTGCCAACCGTGGATAACTGAATCAGTGGGTAATGAATCAGTGGATACAGGGGTCCTATTGTATTCTCTGTGCTGTCAAAAGCTGATTGATGTTTACCCAGAGGACTTCAACAGTAATTTCCCAGCTGAGCTTCAGCAGTTCATTCATATGTGCACCATAATTTCAGTACAACAAAAATGTAAAAAGAAGATTCAGTTCTGTTGAATTTTATAAAATAACTGTAGAAGACAATATTGAGTGTGCCTTTCCAAATGTAGACATTGGATTTTGTATATTTTTAACATTAATGGTCACAAATTGCTCAGCTTAGGGTTCATTTTCTCAGGTGAAGTATATTAAAAATCCCATCAGAACAACTATGCAACAGAGCAGGCTGCATGCCTTATCTCTATTAAGTATAGAAGCAGATGTATTACATAAGATTAGTTTTGAGGCTCTGATCAAAGACTTTGCAATTTTAAAAGTAGGATACAAGTTTTCAAATATAAATAAAGTGGAAGTATCCAAAAATAAACATTATTGTCCATCTTACTGTAACTTTTTTTAATTTTGATAAATAAAATTTTATTTTATGATTTATTCATATTTTGAATTACAGTGGTACCTCTGATAATGAATTTAATTTTTTCTCCAAGGCAATTCATTATCCAAAACATTTGTTATCCGGAATGCAGTTCTCCATTGAAGTGAATGGGAAACCGATTAATCTGTCCTGGAGGTCTGAGAAAAAGCAAAAAAGCTGGGTATTTTTAATAAAGTGCACTTTAAAGGCATGCAGTGCTGGAACACCCCCCATCAGAAGACCCCACCCTGGCGTGGAATGCAAACATGGAGAAAAGAAAGCAGCAAGACTACCCCAGTCTGTTCCTGCCCAAAAGGCAATGGGGAAAAATTCAAAAATAAACACGAGCAGCAAGATTACCCCAGCCTGTTCCCGCCAAAGAAAAGCAGTGCAAAGATTAACAAAAGCTAGCTCCCTACCTTTCCAAGTTTGAAAGATCCAAATGCCTCAGCAAAAATGTCCAGAATGGCTCAAAAACACCATGGGAAAAAATGCTCTAACTCCTACTACCCCTCCACAAACTTTGGGAGGGGGGTGCAATGCATCCTGGGTACACTTTTTTGCAAGGCAGTATGAAACATTTGTTATCTGAGGCAGCCCATAGGGAACATTTGCTATCCAAGGCAGCCCTATACCCAGAAATTTCCATTCACTATCAGAAACATTCATTATAAGAGGCATTTGTTATCTGAGGTATTACTATACATATATGGGGGCAACAAAATCTTAAATGCTTAGGGCCTCTAAAGGTCTTAATCCAGCCCCGAATTAGGGACTTCTCCTCATGCTTCTTAGCCATCCCTTGAAATATGGTAAGTATGAAAAACCTGAACCTTACTCATGATAATTTTTGTCCCTTGGATATGTTTTTGAATAGAAATGCTTTTTATTTTTAATCTAATTTAATTAGAATTGTTAAAATTCTTATAAGAGAAATATTCAGCACAGTACTAGCTCCTATGACATCTTAAACAGGGAGCCCTAAAATAAAAATTGTTTGTTTGTATCAGTTATAGACTATCTATCTTCTGATGATGAGGCTGAAGACAGCCCACAGTATTAAAGCAAGTAAAATTTTAAAAAAGGAATCACACAATAAAGCAATCAAACTATAATAGTAATTAAACTACATCGAATGACTGAAAACATTTAAAATTTTAAAACAAACTTATCTAGAAAAAACAGCATGGAAGGAGTCAGTTTTATATATGTTAAAAGCCTGAAGAGGGGAGACTTTAACACATGTTTTGTAGCCACACTATAATGTAAGACAAGTATTAAAAGCTTAGACATTCTGTACCCCCCTCTCTCTCCTCTTCTGAGGTGGAGAACATACCAGAGAGACCTATTCACATCTGGGTGAAAGCATATTTGTTTTCCTTCCTGATGTTTTCATTTCCCCTGTTTCCTCAGAGATGGAGACATTTTTGCCCTGATCCCATAAGAAAACCATCAATGGCTGGATATATGAATCATATTCATAAAGCTAGGAGAGAGGAAATAAGAATAATAATTGTGTGCAGTAGAGTCTATACCAGTGGTGGTCAAACTTCGGCCCTCCAGAAGTTTTGGTTTACAACTCCCACAGTCCTTTGTCATTGGCAATACAGGCTTGGAATTCTGCGAGTTGTGGTCCAAAACATTTAGAGGGCCGAAGTTTGGCCACAACTGGTCTATACCAATTTAAGATGACATTCTTCAGGGTTTTCTAGGCAGACAGTACTCAGAAGTGGTTTACCATTCCCTTTTTTGGGGGCATCTTGAGACTGTGCAGTTTGCTCAAGGCTACACAGGCTACTCTTGAGGCATAGTGGGAATTGAATAGATGCATTGAAATGACTCCTTATGAAAAAAGGTGAATAGTACATGAATGAACCATGTGGTACATGGGTCATTTGACTGTAGGCCTCTGTTGTACACTCTCAGAAATCACCTCTGTCTCGAGATGAGATATGTTTATACATTTCTTTTCAATGAAAAGCTTCTGTTTACCAACTTTTCTCTTTAAAACTGTATATTTTCCTCAAAGCAACAGCTCCCCTCATTTTTACATCTAGGAATAAAATGGTTTCCCAGAGTGAATCAGAAAAATGGGGGAAATCATTTCACTCAGATGCAGACACTGCATGCTTTTTTGTAGCCTTTTTTGCACAGTGTAGGGAGCATCTCAGAGGTTACTAAGTATCTGTGTGAGTGTTCTGCAAGGTTATGACTTTCCCCCTGTCTGCAGCAAAGTGTGAAGAGGTAAAGTTGACATCTGCTTTGTAGTTTCATTTCTATTCTTATGTGGCTTAAGATTTGCTGCAGCGGAGTTGATGCTGCTTTTGTGGCTTTGTACAGGATTCCTAGAGGTTAAGTAAAAGAACTGCAAGATTTTTTATGTTTTCAAGTCAGTGAAGACAAACCACAAGTTATACACTGACAGTGAGAATGGCGTCCCCGCACTTCCTCGTGAGGTGCAGGGGAGGCTTTGCCGGCTGCCAGTGGGCAGGCGGTGGACGGTTTGCGCCGGTGGCGCAGCCTACGCTGATAGCGCGGCCATATAAGAGATGGCCGCGCCCCCCCGTTCACCGCCTGCCTGCCTGCTCAGCCGTGCGATCCGGACGCGTCGGAGGGACCGGCACCGGGAGCTCCGGATTGCAGGCTTGATTCAGTCGCCCATTCGGGCTTCTTGCGGGGAAGGGAGGCGGGAGGGAGCCCAGCCGAGCTCTGGTGAGCTCGCTGGGCATCGAGGGAGGGGGGAGGACAATCGATTACAGGTGCGACGGGGTTTTTTGGAGGGGTGCGGGCGGGACACCCCCCCACCCGACTTACTGCGGACGAGAGCCGGCTCGGTAGCAAGCCCGGCGCTGCGGCGTGGCTGAGTTGCGGGGGCGAGTGCTGATTGAGCACTCCGATCATCTGAACGCAGCTAAAAGGCTGCTGGCGGGGCCGACGAGGCTGGTCGCACTCATTGCCCTGCTCCAGTCGGGGTGCCATCCTTCTTCCCAGCCACCCCCCCTCACTTGGGAAAGGGGGTGCTTACAGTGGGCAAGGGGGTAGTGCACGAAGCGGCCCCCACCTTTAGCCAGAGTGGCTTGGAGCCCACCTCCATTCAAGCTGGCCTGGCTGGGCAGCACCACTTCTCTGCCCTAGGCCTACAAGCAGGCCGGCTGCCGTCGGCCATTTTGGGGGAGGATATTTCTCCATCCACCCTCATCACACGTGGTAGCTTGCCATCTGGGCTTGGGGGCCTACTTATACCCACCCCATAATAGGGCCCCACAAGGGGATACCCTAATTTCTGGGGGGAGGGCTCAGTTGGGAATACAGGTGGCCCACCCCCCCTGGGATTTACCTCACACAGGACTTGGGCGGCCATTTTGCGGCCACTGAATAGCAGTTTTATTGGGCCTCGAATCTCATCAGCTGGCATCTGCCCCTTGGGCCCCCCAACGTACTAAAGCACTAGTGGACCTTACCACCCACCACACCATTGACCTCACCAGCCTTGTATTTGGCGTATTGCACGAGTTCACATGGCGCCCAAGAAGGTATCAGGAAAGGGCAAGGGCAAGGCCCCAGCAAAAAAGAGGCCCCTGCCTCAACCTGCCCCTGAGTCTCCTTCATCTTCTGATGAGGAGTGGCCACGCCTAGCGGCGGCATGGAAGAAACTATCTCGCTTGGAGCGCGAGAACGTCAAGAGGCGAGGGATGGCCGCATCATTTGGGGGACCCCAGATCTCGGGGGAGGGGCAGGGACACTGTACATCGGCCTTGAAAATCGTAACTGATCTTATGTGGTCTCGTATTACATCTCTCGAATCTTCTCTTGCCGGACCCTCGGGCCAGTCTTCAGCGCCTTCTACCTCTAGGATTGCAGACGACGTGGACGACGCAGGGGAACCATTGCCCCTGCAACGACCTAACCAGATGGCGGCATTATCCTCGACACCCGTGGTTGCGGCCGAAGAAGACCGGCAGCACGTCATCGACTTGCCCAGAGCTACGGGGGGTTTGGCGCCGCTCCAGCCGGCGCTCCCTACCCGCTCAGACCGGGGTGAGTCAACTTCTTTTCACAACTATACACACAGGCAGGTCTCTTGGCCTTGGCACGAGAGCATACCGAATGCACGAGTGCACGGCGAGGGGGCCCCCGCCATCCCACCGAACGTCCCATTACGCAGGCAGACCAGCGAACAGGGTTACCCATGCAGGGCAGAGGTGGCGGCGCAAACTGAGCCGGTATTAGATTTGTCCGTTTCCAACTCGGCAGCACAGGCTGCTGGCGTGCAACTACCCCCGCCTTTGCAACCGGTACCAAGCACTGCAAAAGACCCTGAACCTTCCAAACCGGGGATTGGCGACTTGCCCGAAGGCGACGAATCACTGCCCTTGGGGGAACCACCTGTCTGAGGCCATGGTTGAGAAAATTGTAACAGGAAAATACATCGATATCTTTGACCTCCTCAATAGGGAGATCGACGTGAAAGATATGGAAAAACTGGATGACAAAGAAAAGGAACTGATCCGGAAACGCAAGCCGGACCGTTCCTGGAACAATTGGTTGAATGCCTTCGTGATTTACGCAGGCATTTATTCCAAAGCAAACCCCCAAAAGGGCGCTGACCTGTGGCACTACTTGGATTTGATTATCAGGGCGCGCTTAGAGTTTCCTTCCATGGCTTGGCTCATGTATGACGAGGGGTTCCGCCGGAGGATCGCTTTCCCTACGATGGGACCGCCCACACAGCTATCTTTGGTTGAGAGTAATGGGGTCCAACCAGGCCAATGAGCGATTTGATAGTGGCCACCCCGTTTTGCGATCTGGCGCCCCAGGAAATACCCGCGCATCTGCGGGCCAGCCGGTTCAACCCCGGCTGGTCTGCTTTGATTATAACAGCAAGGGCTCCTGCGGACGCCGGCAGTGCAAATTTACATCTGCTCCACTTGCGGGGCAAGCCACCCGGCATCCACCTGTTCACGGGGCCGCCCGGAGGAGACGGCGGTAGGGACCGGGGGAAATCCCGGAACCAATCCACCCCAAAAAGGGACCTAGCCCCATCAGGATACAGACTCTGAGGGCGTGGCTACGTAGCTACCCCTCACGGACCGATGCGCGTTACCTCACAGATGGGTTCCGGTATGGTTTCCGAATTCCCGCTCTGGGTGAGCGAATACCCTATATGGCCCCCAA
The DNA here is from genome assembly GCA_029282475.1 of Phrynocephalus forsythii. Lineage (NCBI taxonomy): Eukaryota > Metazoa > Chordata > Lepidosauria > Squamata > Agamidae > Phrynocephalus > Phrynocephalus forsythii. The sequence continues at coordinate 99,857,935 of JAPFRF010000005.1, forward strand.
CCTCAAATCCGTTACTGGCATGGAGCATATAGTCAGGCAGAAAATTGCGGCTGAACTGGCGGCTGGGCGAGTACTTGGCCCCTTTGCCCACCCGCCTACTCCTAACTTCCGAGTTTCACCATTGGGAGTGGTGCCCAAGAAAACACCGGGCGAGTATCGTTTAATTCACCACCTTTCATACCCGGCCGGACGCTCCGTCAACGATTGTATCCCGCCGGAGTTGGCCTCCGTCCATTACACCCCCTTTGATGAGGCAGTTAGGATGGTACGCAGTTGCGGTGTCGGGGCAGAGATTGCAAAGTGTGACGTGAAGTCAGCCTTTCGATTGTTGCCCGTACATCCCGACGATTGCGAGCTATTGGGCTTCGCATTCGACGGGCACTTTTACATGGACAGAGCCATGCCTTTTGGCTGTTCCATCTCGTGTGCGGCGTTTGAGCGTTTTAGCACCTTTGTGGAATGGGCGCTCAGGCAACGGACATGGGACACCCATTACCTTGACGATTTTTTGTTCGCCGGGGCGGCGGGTACCGGCCGCTGCGCCCGTCTTATGACCTCCTTCAAAGATATGGCAGCTGAGCTCGGCCTACCTTTGGCGGAAGATAAAACCGAGGGCCCGTCCACAGTACTCACATTTTTGGGGATCGAATTGGACACCGTTGCCCAGACATGCCGCCTACCTGATCAGAAGCTGCAAGATCTTTTTCAGCGCATTACGTTACTCAAGTCGTGTAAAAAGACTACCCTCCGCGAATTACAGCAATTGATTGGCCATTTAAATTTCGCCTGCAGGGTCGTTGCACCGGGGAGGCCTTTTTTGCGTAGGCTTTGCGATGCAACCGTGGGTCTTCGTAGCCCACATCACAGGCGCCGCCTCTCGGCGGCAATCAAGGAGGACCTCGACATGTGGTTTGAATTCTATCTAAATTTAACGGGGTCTATTTCTGGCGCGCGGAGGTGGTTGAGGCTACCGATTTGCAAGTGTATACTGATGCATCCGGGTCTTGCGGCTTTGGGCTATTTTTTAAGGGACGCTGGTGTGCCGGCTCGTGGCCTCAGGAATGGCACCAGTCCGGCTTGACAAGGGACCTTACATTCCTCGAGTTGTTCCCCATTGTTGGAGCACTTTATCTCTGGGCCGAGTTGTGGGCCGACTCATCGGTTAAATTTCACTGTGACAACTTAGCGGTAGTCCATATCATTAATAATTTGACATCAAAATCAAAAAGAGTGATGCGTTTGGTCCGCGCCTTCACCCTCCGCTGTCTACAGTTTAATATTTTATTTCGCGCGGCCCACGTACCTGGGGTTCGGAATGATCTGGCTGACGCCCTGTCCCGCCAACAGATGGAGCGGTTCAGGGCGCTAGCACCCCATGCTCTGACGGAACCCGACCGACTCCCGCCGGAGGTATGGGGGCTTGGCGGGTAGAGGCCAATAGGGCCATTGGTTTGGCCTTAGCGCCCAGTACTCGTCGGGCATACTCGGCAGCATGTGCTGAGTATGCTCGATTTTGTGCTAAGGAAGGGTTTATGCGACTCTGGCCGGCCACTGCAGATCAACTTGTCCAGTTCGCCGTACATTTGCATTTCAAGGGCCTTGCTCCACGCACCATCCAGGGGAAGATGTCGGCCCTCTATTATTACGCTAAGGCCCAAGGTTTGGGAATCCCTGATTGCCAGTTTAGGATTGCCAAGATGGTAGAGGGATGGTCCCGCGAGAGGGGGAAATCACGTGATACCCGGACACCCATCTCCCCGTTAATGTTGGCCAGGCTCGCACAAGCTTGGCCCCACGTTTGTTTAGATGGTTTTGAAGTTTGCTTGTTCAATGCGGCCACATTGGTCGCCTTCTTCGCCGCTCTGCGGGTCAGCGAGCTGGTAGCCTTTTCCAAAACTGATGATTCGGCCACGGCTTTGTTATGGTCCGACCTGGCCCTTGGCGAAGACCAGGTTTCTCTGCGTATTCGCAGATCTAAGACAGACCAGTGGGGCGTGGGCTGCACGATACACCTCCGTAGGTGTTCGGAGCCACAAATTTGCCCCGTTCTAGCCCTTCATAATTATGTCCGATTGGTCGACAAGCGGCAGGGCTATCTGTTTCAGCACAGAGACGGGTCGCCCTTGACGCGATTCCAATTTTGGAACGTCTCGCTCAAGGCTCTCCAGGTCGCTGGTGTACCGCACTGGCGTTTTGGTACACACTCGTTTCGCATCGGCGCTGCTTCCACCACTGCCGCTCTGGGCGTGGAGCCGGCGGGGATACAGCGAATAGGGCGGTGGAAGTCTCGCCAGTTTAAGGCCTATGTGCGTCCACTAATGGACCCGTAATATCGGGCCAGTTGTCTTCTTTTCTGTTGCAGGTTCGGCTGGCGACCGGCGGACCCGAATATTCATCTACGGCCACAGTTTTGTTTACTGGGCCGCCAAGTTTGCCGTTAAATCTGGACGTGGCCGCGATCTCGGCCTGGAGCGATGGGCCGATGTGGTTTGGAAAGGGAAACGGGGCATGTGCTGGAACGCCTTTTTAGCAATGGCACTTGCTGAACCCCTGGATCCCTCGCCCTCCATTGTTGTAATTCACCTCGGGGGCAATGACTTGACTCGGATGTCGGGCAAGTCTTTAATCCTCAAGATCATAGCTGATCTGAGAGTTTTTAAAACTCATCGGCCCAATACGTGGATTGTGTGGTCGGCGATTATTCCCCGTCTGGTTTGGGGCTCGCAACATCACCCCCAGAAAATGCACAAGGCACGTAAGGGGGTCAACCGGGAAATCGCCCGTTTCGTATCGGCGGAGATGGGTTCTGTTATATGGCATCCCACCATCACTGCCCGTGATTTGAGTTTGTTCCGGCCTGATGGGGTGCATTTATCCGACAAGGGCCTTGCAATTTTTCTCCATGATATTCGGGAGGGTCTGTGCGCTGACCTAGGTGGTCAGTTGGGGTAAGAGACAGCGGTGCGTCTCTTAGTGGCGGGTAGCGCAATGTAATATTGACCATCGGATTCATATCCCAACAAATAGTTTCAAGGTCCTCGGCAGTCCTATCTTAATACATCAGAACAGGTAGGGGATAGGGAGTAATTAATAAGAACCCAATATGATCAATAGGACTGCCAAGACATTGGTAACGGGGGAAGCCCAAAACTACCCTGGCATCCCCCTTGCAGCATAGAGATAACAGGCTGCAGGAAATTCCTTTCAGTAAAGTGGACCTGATAAATTCAACCTCCTGTCTTGATTGCGCTACTCTACAGACCCTCCTATAAAGTTCTAGTTGAGTTAATGAAGTTATTAACCTGTTCCTTTAAGTAATAAATTGTGGCCCTGTTTAAACCAAAACAAACTGTGTGTCGTCTGGTCATTACTGGCTAGCCTGGCAATGCAACAGCAGTGAAACTAGGGAAGGCTTGTAAACTGAAGGGGGATGTGTGCGGGTCATGAACTGCCTATGACTGAAGCACTTTCCCTGCACTGCAGTTTTTTGAATGGGAAGAGTAATGTGACATGCAACAAGAGATACCACTGCACTTACAGAACAAATTCAATGTTACTCTATGAGAATAAAAGCTAGGCAGTTATGAACAAAACAGTATGGGCACATGGCCATGGGACCTTGGCCTGTTCTCTTACAGCAGTGGTTCCCAACCTGGGATGGGCACGAAATGGCCAAATGGTGTTTTGTTTTGTTTTTCATTTATTCACCCCATTTTGTTTTGTTTATTACAAAATGATTTTTTAAAAAAAGTTTTGTATTTTGTTTCATTCCATTTTGCATTTTTTATTTTTTATTTTTTTTAACATTGTTGGGGCCATGGTTGTGGGTTTTTTCTCCCGCCGACCAGCTGGCCTGCTGGGAGGCTAATTGGCACTTTTTTTATCCCTAGCGCTGACCAGCTGGCCCACAGGCTGGGTCAACATTTTTATTTTATTTTACCCTAGAGTTGACCAGCTGGCCTGCGGGCCGGGTTGGTTTTTTTTAAAAAAAAAAAAACGTGGCGGTGAGCTGTTGTACAGAGGGAATGAAACAGTTTGTTTTAATGAAAAAAATGACTGTTTCATTTCATCTGCAATGAAAGTTTTTAGGATTTCATGATCAGCTAAATCAGTGAGAATCATGTGAGACAATATTCATCCAAAAGGTGTTTTAATATGAAAAAGAAATGAATATACAGTATAAAATTGTTCTAAAATTAGACCGTTTTCAGTTGTGGAACTCTGGTGTAATAAAGACATACAGTACATTAAAAAAACCCACAAATATTGCAGCCCTGGTGGAGAAGAGAACCAAGATGGAGAAAGAGTGGGTGTTGGTGCCTTTTCTACATACTGTATATTCAAAGTGGCTTCAAGTAGCTACTTCTACTGCTACCTTTTATCAGTGGTAGACCTAAAGGTCTCAGTCTTTAACTATACAGGTTTGATGCATAGAACTAAGCTGTTCTTTTCTGCTGAAAAACTACTGTATGGAATTGTACTCTCTAGAAATGATAGCAGCAGCACAGAAGGCACAGCTCTGCTGGTGCAAGACTGTGTCAGTAGGGAGAGCTTTGCCTGCTTCTTCCTGATGGAGACAGATAGGAGAGTGAGTCCATCAGCTCGTCAATAGGCTGGCTGGGTGGCACTTAAAGAAATCTAAAAGAGCTAGTCTGCTCCCAGCCAGCACTCTTTTCCTTGGGAAGCAGCCCATCTTTCTTACCCTGTGGTTTAGTGTGATGGAAATACTTGCTTCAGGGGTGGATAGGAATTTTGGGTCTGCCTCACTGAGTCGGCATTAAGGTGGATGGGTAATTTTGCCTTATCCCACACTGATTTTCACTGGGCTCTAAAGGGCAGATCAAAGAGGTGTTGTGTTAGTTAGGTCACAAATGTAGGCAGATTGGAAAGAGTAACAGTGAGTTCCAATGGGATACAATACGTAGTATCACATTTCTTATAGCAATAACTACTAGTTTCCAGAGAGTTGTTTGCCAGGAAGAGAGGTGCAGGTGGGACCTGACTCAACCACTACCTGGCTCTATCCCCAAGAATAGATGGGTGGCAGTTAAGGAGGACTCCCCACATGTAGTTGGCTGGGCACCTGGGGTACCACTTATCCAGCCCCTCTCTCTTAATAGGCAAGTCCCAAGCCCAAGGTCTGAGCTATCCCATAGACATGCAGAATAGAATGTATGAATAAAAATTGTCATGTGTCCCAAGAATTTCTATTGGACTGAAATTTTTGGTAATGTTATACTACATTATGTTTTCTATATGACTGCTGTTCCCTTAGGGTCAACTCGCATGCATCACTGATAATGGCTGATCACACACGATAAAAGTACTCAATACCTATTCAGACTCAGCCTGGCTCTAAAGGAGATGTATGTGGTAAGTAGCTGTGTAATATAGTGCCACTGTGATATGGTAATTATATGGAACGGACAGCCACAAGTCAAAAGTAACATGTGAACTCGGTCTGGATCCAATTAGTCTCAAGTAATCCATGGGATCAATTGATATAATTTTATTCACTTATTCAACTGCAAAAAGTTAATTGCTCCTTACTACAGCATGGTCTCCTGAGTGTCCACCAATCCAGTACTTATTGGATGCACAATCAGTGATGTGGCTGATTTTGCAAAGGATGCCTTATCAGAGCAGTAATACTGTTGTGAAAATTTTCCTATCTATGCACACAGTTCACCTGAATTTAAACAGGTGGATAAGATTTTTGCAAATGTTGGTAACCAGTGTTACCAGGACCTACATTTGAATTCCTCTTTGCCCATGGAAGCTCACTGGGTGTGTGGATCTGGTAAAAACATCACCTTAAACATCTAATTTACCTTGCAAGTCTGATTAGGATAATTGGGAATCGGTTCCAACTTGATGGCACATAAAAATATCTTGGCTCTCCATTTGTCATTTGATCCAGTGGGCCTATTCTAGTTTGGACTAGTTATGGGACAATGGCCTAACTCTTAGGGCAGCCATGCACACTGTGTGGGAAAACAATATTGCTGCATGTACAGGATGTCTGATGATATGTGAATGGCTGAACCACAGAGGCTGAGCCCAGACCTCTACACATGAACTAAGCACCCTGATTGTGTCGAGCTTCCCTGAATCATGTACACAGAAACATGCTTAAATATTTGCACATACTGAGGACCCTTGTGGGCCATTGACATTGCTAGATGATGCATCATTTAAAATTATCTTGTACACGCAACACGTTGGGTGACCATGTAACATGTGCAGTTAGCATTTTGTTTATGGCACTTATTCCAAGATAATGGGGTTCCTTTAAACATGCATATCAAATCTGGAAGATTGTCAAAGTCAAAAGTTGCATTTGATGTACTGAGAAGCCAGTATTTTAATTTTATCTAACTTGCATGCATGATTAGCTCAGACTGTCAGTTTATTCATCACCGGTAGCACAACAAGATCCCTTTCTTCCAAAAAGCTACTGTTATGTTATTCTGATCAAGTTGGACTGGTTTCACGTAGCCATAGAGGGATTAATGCTCAGCTGGATTCCTCCTGTCACTGAGAATCATCAGCAGCATAAGTTAAAATAGGGGCATAAAAGGATAAATGAAAAGGAGTGATTGAGAAGATGTGGGCGATGTGACAGACAAGCAGTCTCCTTGCATGTTGATGAGAACAGCTCTATTCTGAAGAGAGATGTGTGTGTGCATGTGAGCACGGGCAAGCACATATGTGCTGTTTAAAGGAGCAAAATCAATGAATAGCAAAGTCCTCTGACGCTAAATTAATGTGTATATTTTAAAAACTTAATCCAGACGCAGTAAAAGGGAACAGGATATCTCAAAGGACAATTATGAATCTTATGGGCTAGATTTCCTGAGACATATAAGTAAAGTCAAATAATCAGAGTATGGTAAAAGACTAGGTAGAATTATTATTCTTGGATATTTTGTAACCCTCTGAAGTCAAACTTTTCATGGTTGGAATTATAAATGGTTATTCTTTTAGCATCATTGAACAAAACTTGACCAGTTTCTACATTTTGAAAAGAACCCTGCTGTTTTACAAAGTAAACCAAAATCACACATTTAAGGCAACAATCTATATGTCCTAAAATTGTTGAGCACTGACAAAAGCAAACAAATTCTAATAATGGAAGACATCTTTGGTAATGCCCAGCAATAGCTTCATACACATTTTTCCCTTCTAGAAACATGCTAATAAAAATGAGAGGCACACTGATTTGTGCATCAAATTGTTTTTGATTTATGGTGACTTTATGATGTAATTGCAGCTAAAAGGTCCAATCATTAACAGGCCTGCTTATGGCTTGCAAACTGAAGGTCATAGTTTCCTTCATTGACTCACTCCATCTTACGTTTGGTCAGTCTTTTTCTTCTCCTATTGCCCTCTATTTCTGTTAGCACTGTGGTCTTTTCCAGTGAGTTTATCTTCTCATGATATGTCAAATATATGAAGCTTCAATTTAGTCATTTTCAGGGTCGGCGCTAGGTTTTTTTGCGCGCTAGGTAAGCTGCGGGGGGTGGGGTGGGAGGGAGGGTGGTGGCGGTGGGGGGTGGGGTGGGAGGGTGGGTGGCGGCGGCAGCGGCAGCAGGCGGAGTGTGGGTGGGCAGACGGTGACAGGCGGTGGGGGGACGGACGGCGGTGGCCAGGGGCGGTGGGGGGGCAGCAGGCTGGCCAGTGCCCCCTCTCCATTTTGGCGCCCTAGGCAACTACCGAGCTTGCCTTAATGGATGAGCCGGCCCTGGTCATTTTAGCTTCTAATGACTACTCATGCTTGATTTTGACCTAGAATCCATTTATTCACTGATTGTACCTGTAAAGCTGCTGTTCAATATCACATTTCCATGAATTCTTATGGAGGTTAAGGGGGGAAGTAACAGAAGTGACTGTGAGGATAATACCCTAATTGTATGACCTATTCACTTAAACCTCGTAGTGCAATATTTTTCTGTCTCTCTCTTTCTATCTCTCTCACATACACGTGCATACATGATTATAACAGTGTAATAATATTTCAGTACATTTTAGAAGACTAAGCTGTGTGAATGGAAAAATAATATTCCTGAACAAAGTAAAGGCTAAGCAGCTATGAAAGACTTTCTCTTCACCTTGAAGTTTCACAAAAGGGCTGGAAGAGTCTGGAAGTGGATATATGTGTGTGTTGACATCAGTGTGAAGAACGTATTCTTCATTCTTCCATCAAAGCAAAAGTGGAGGGTTGAGTCGCATGGCCATCACAAAACACAAATGCACTCGAAAGCTTGTATTTTTTTTTTGTTTTTATTAGTGGCCTATAAAGGCATCACCTGTAGCCTAGTTTTTCATTTGTATTCTATGTCACTTTTGTTTTCGTCTTTCCTCAGTTCAATACCTATAGTGTTGTTTTAATCCTTAGGAAGCGAAATGTGATACAAAAGATTTCTCATTATGTTTCTCCAACCCAGCAGTGAACAGCACCTGTTGTAATGTTGCTTCACCCCTTAATCATTCTGGAATTTCACAGATATTCTTGTTTTGTTCTGGTTTTGTACATTGATCTCAAGACAGTCCACATGCCTAATCTGAAACTGATTTTGCAAGTGTTATCCACTCATAATGAATGATTGAGTGGTCACTGGAACTTAAAAAAAAGGAAAACATATATACACCAGATTACGGAAGGTTTTTCTCAGCATCAGGTTTACTCTGGCAGGAAGTTCACAGAAAACAGCTTTCTTTATCAGCCATTTGAACTGAGATGCTATGCATAAGACATGGATTGTACAGCAAATTCTTGTGTGGATGCATCCTCTGTATATTTTAAAAGTCAAGGTTTTTAAATTATAGGCTCAGAATACGAACTTCATAGTTTCGTAATCCCCATCATCACATGCTTTCAAGTCAATTCTGACGTATGGCAACCCTTTTCAGAGTTGTCAAGGTAGAGAATGCTCAGAAGTGGCTTACCATTCCTTTCTTCTGAGGGCCTCCTGTGATTCTTCAGCTTGCCCAAGCCTACCCAGGTTGAATCTTCTCCCTTGAGGTGCAATGGGCAATCATTCCCTCAGTCTCTGGCTACACAGCCAGATACCTGCACTCTCCAGTGAATAATCACTTTTAATTATGTTTTTCCTTCGTTAGCTCAGTATTCTTCTCCCTTCCCTATGCCATCTATTCATTGGCTTATCTTACTGCTCTTGCTGCTTCTGTAGGTCCAGCACAATTATGAGGGAAGAGACATAGGCCGCAGTCTTACCAGAGTTTTCTTCATATTTAAATTCCCTGTGTATTTTTTTTTCAGGTGGTCACGTGGTTTTTATTGTGCAGTTAGTGTCCTCTCTTCTGCATTGTATTTTCTTATTCTGGTTCGGTCTCTACCTGTCTAGTTCACATTTTGTCCTTCTTTCCGGCTCTAGTTTCCAAGCCTCCGTGATGATAAAGGGGAACAACTGATTTTACTGCGTATTTTCAGGGTCCTGTCATGGTTACAGAAGCAAATAATTAGGCATTTTCAAGTTTTATTTTATTTTTATTTTATTTTATTATTTTTTATTATTTTATTTTATTTTTATTTATTTTCAAGTGAAGTTTCTAAATCCAGCCCCTGGTGGTGGTTTAGGAAACTTCACAGAAACCTGCTGTTCTAGGGGCATGGTCGGCCGGGACTAGAATTTACTGCTCTTCCCAGTTAGTACATGATCTTTTACTGCACAGTTCACCACCAGGAAACTACGCAGAAAATGCTGCTAGGACCGCGGCCATAGATCTCTTCTCTCCAAAGCAGAGGACAAATCTATCAGCTTTATTTTAGACAATGGTAGAGTTTTTAAAAATCTCAAATTTGTTGTGCCCTGAATTATTTTAAAAAACAAATTGATAAATGCTAAACCTTGACATGAACTTTCATAAGCCAAACTGAACAGATTGCAGCTATTCTTAGCATGGAATGAATCAATGTTATAGATGAGTCTGTGAGGAAAAGTAGGTAGCAATCCTAAGGTCCACACCTGTGGTTAAATCTACAGGGTTTCAAAGCTGGGCATTTAAGATTACAACACTTACAGCTCTCCATTTGGATGGATGAATCTGTGCATTTCAGTGCTTGCTATTTGCAGATCTCTAAAAATCTTTATATTCTTTCCATCCTAAAAATGGCGACATGTGCCAGGACCCTGCCTGTCACAGAACCTGACTCTAAGGAGTTAAATGGTGAAGAGCTGCTGGAGGAGCCTTGCAGCTCAACTCAGCAGGCAGCTGGGTCTGATGACTCAGCTGAAAACATGTCTCCTCCTCCTAGAAGGGCCATGAGCAGGATTCTGCAAAGACATGCTACCAGGAGAGCTAGGGAAAGGGTCTTTGATGCTAGACGGGGAATCAGGATGGAAAGCCCTAAGTACTAGCAGAAGCCTTTCGAGAAGTAAGGGTGTGTTCCCTGTTTTGGGATAAAGCTGGCAAGCTTACCTTGAGCTCTCTGTGGGAGCAACACGTCATTTGAACTTGCAACCACGTTCCTGTCTGTGACCTTGGCTCTGTTTCCTGACTCCAGACTGGCTTCCTGGACAATGGCTTGATCTGTTCCCTTGGGTTTGGCATCTGGTTTCTGTGAGATATTCTGGCTTTGACTTGGACTGGTAATTGCTGGGAGTTGGATTCTGTTACTTATCTGGCTTTCCACTAAAGATCTTGGCAAAGAACTGAACTCTGCTTGTGTGTGTGCTCTGTGTGCGGGGCTTGACAACATGGACTGAGAGAGCTGCAAAGAGAGGAAACTTCCCCTTCTTTTTCCTGCCTCACTGAAATATCGGTAGAGAGAGGAGAAGTGCGTGGGGAAGGGAACAGATAGAAACTCTGGATATTTATTTATTTATTTATTTATTTGACTTGTATACCACACCATCAAGCAAAGGGGCCACTTTTGGAGGTTTACTGTCTCAGACAATGATACCACTGCAAAACTTCGGCTGTTTGGCTTCAGGGACTGAAAAGGGAGGCTAATGTTTTAAGCATGTCCACAGGTTTCCCCAAGTCTTTCTTTCTTGCTTGCTTTCTTGCTTGCTTGCTTGCTTGCTTGCTTGCTTGCTTAGGATTTCTGTACCTTGTCCAACTGACCCTGAGAAAACTCACTCCTCATATTTTCAGATCATATCTACTTCACTTTCAGTCCCTCTCAGTCTACAGTACCACCAGTTAAACATACAGATCTCTCAACTGTCTGTACTAGAAAATATACTTGAGAAATTATGAGAAGCCAAAAAGGGCTTGGCAGTTCTTTTGGCAGGACTCAGATGATGGCAAATTCTCGCTCATCTACATACAGTTGGGACTTGCCCTGTGGACTTGCCTGGACAACTGTCTTCCTTGGCCAAGCCTCCCTCTGATTATACTTTTATAATCAGAGCCTTTATTGGGTACACATGGTTGAGATGAGGAAAGAAGAGCTTCTAAGTGAGAACCCGCTCAGCTTGTTCACTGCTACATAAAAGTATCAGCCAGTTTAGATTTGCACCATCGAGAATAAAACTCCTTTACATTTCAAGACACACATGTGCTTTTGACAAGAATGAGGAAAACAAAATTTATTTATTTATTTATTTATTTATTTATTTATTTATTTATTTATTCATTCATTCATTCATACATACATACATACATACATACATACATACACTGGTCCTTTAGTGGAAATACCACTCTGGGCAATTTACAAATTACAAATCAGACAATATGCTCAATATGGTGATTCACCAATCTCGATCTAAAACCAAAAACAAACAATAATAAAAAAATTAAAATCAATATTAATGGCATCTGAGTGATAGGTTATTGAAGGGAGATTTGCATAACTGTCTTCATGACTTTCAGCTTTCCATTGTCTATATACAATGGTCATATTGTATTGCATAGATTATGTTATATGAAGGAAATAGTTAAAGGAGAAATAGAATGGAGAATTATATTTAATCCATTCTAACCACCTAACTTCCCACAGAAAATCTATTTCTAGCTGCATTTATATCTTATATGTTTCAGGACAATATTTCCAGAGTGACAATATTTCCTAAGTGGTGTGTAGTACTTTGTTCCCATCTCTAATGGCCACATAAAAAAACATACAAAACTAAGTCAAAACAAAAGCTTTCTCTGTTGTCTCATGGGATATATATGGAAACCTGAAGAGAAAAGTGTTCTGCTTATATACCGCCCCATACCACTACAAGTAGTCTCTGGGCGGTTTACAATTTTAATTACAGTGTGCAGGCTACACATTGCCCCCCCCCAGCAAGCTGGGTACTCATTTTACCGACCTCGGAAGGATGGAGGGTGAGTGAACCTTGAGCCTGCTACCAGGGATTGAACCCAGTTCATGAGCACAGTTTTACCTGCAGTACAGGCATTTAACCATTGCTATTTAAAATGTGGGTGTTGTGTCCTCTAGATTACCTGACTGTTAAGAACAGCCAAAGTACTGTTATACAGGATAAAATACTGTACAGTACAGGATAAAGTACTGTGATAGAAACAGCTTGTCTAGGTATCCTCTAGGTATTCTCAGTTCAATTAGCAGATATTTGTTAGAAGCAAGATTGCAGATAATATGAGGTATCATTTAATAAATAGAGTTGCAAACAAATATCTATCAATAAAGATTTGGTAGCTTCCAACAAACACTTTCACTACTTACTGTTTGTAAATTATTAAGGGGGAAAATTCTGACAAGAGTTTGCAATTTACTTCTTTTTTACTCTAGGTCTGGTTAAGGAATTCTGGGAATTGTTGGAAAAAGTAATATTTCCAAACCTTTGATTCTGACAAATTTATTTTAAGCAATTTAGCACATTTTTCTCACAGTTTAGCTTTCCATACAATCGTTCAAAAATGTATGCTTTATCTATGGCTAATCTGTTCTAGGTCTGTAACAGACATGCAGATTGTTACTGTTTGGACTGTAACTCCCAGAATCCCCTAGTGGCCCTGTTGTCTTAGTGTTTCTGAGAGTTGTAAGCCAAAAAACATAACCATTCTCATATCTGGCCTCTTACACAAACAAGCCGTAATGTGCACAGCAGGGACTAGATGATGAATAAATATTTGGATAGATCAGGGAATCATAATTGCCAACTCACTTGATCCAGTTCAAATGCCTCACAGAATACATATTTTAAACCATCTAAGCCAGTGGTTCCCAACCTGGGGGTCGGGATTGCTTTGGGGGTCGAACAACCATTTCACAGGGGTTGCCGTGAGCTAGTGAAGAAAAAGGCACAAATGGCTTGGGTCTGGAGGGGGAGGGGGAAGAAGGGGGGAGAGTGAGTTACATCTTGATAGGTTGAATGGGATGTCAGTCAATGGCACCAGGGGCTGCAATTGGCTGAGGGTGCCTGTAGACTGGGGAAGTTATGGCACCTGCAGCAGTGGCCTGCCAAAGGAGGCTTGTGGCCTTTTCCAAGCAGGGCAAGGGATCACCACAACATGAGGAACTATATTAAAGGGTCCAGGCATTCGGAAGGTTGAGAACCACTCACCTAAGCAATGCTAACTGGGATGAATCACCTAGCCAGTGATGCACAAAATATCAAGTCTCCTCCTGAATTATGACTAGCACTTTATTCACATCTCTGATCTTACTTTAAACAATGGTGAGAGATCAAAGTCTCCAGTTGTCTTCTTTCTATCATGTTCTAGCAACTGAGAGGTTTCAGGTGTAGTCTCCTTCTATGCCCTTGATTAATTCATCCCCCTTCCTTCCCCATCATCTGCCAAGCAACATTTCGAATGCTACAAACTGCAGTTCATGCTACAAACTGCAGTTTCTCTATGTTTCTCTGTGACTCTGGCAATCACAGTCATGACCAATACCTCAAGGCCAAGCACTCCCAACAAAGGGCGGTGGTTCTACAACAGTTTTGACTTTTACATTTCTTTATCCCATCTTGTTTCTGACTAATTCAGGATTGCAATATTCAGTTCCCTTTGTGACACTCCAGTAATGCATTGTTTGGGCTTCCTCCCAGCCACAAGGCCTCACCAGTAATACAGATGGAAAAATCCATGCATGTTGATTTCCCCTGCATTCCAAAATTTGCAGCCATTGGCGACGTCTGTCTTGAATATGCAATTAGCAAATTTTTGTCAAAATTGCTCTGAAACAAAATGTTCATTCATTTCATCTTATTTGTTATTTTGTTTGCTCCCAGGCATTCAGTGCATTAAATATATTCTTTGTTTGAAGCAGTCATGACTGATGCATATAATTTCTTTGATCACCCAGAAGTCTGTTGTTGTTTTTTAAATTGAAATTTTCATTTGTTATTTTTTATCCAATGTGTTTTCTTGGGATTTGCACTTTGTTCAAGCGAATGTGTTCATATCAAGTCAAGCATGTTTGTGCCTTTCTGGGAGAAAGAAGAGGTGGAGCTCTGAGCTGGCTCCCAAATCAGATCAGATGCCTTATTTACAGTTCCACTTTGAATTATGATTTGCTAATTCCATGGCACTTAGGTATTTCACTTGATCATCCGCAGTGCCTCCTGTTTCCTGTTCTTCTAGCATTTCCCAGAAGAGAATGCAAAATGCATTTGCAGGAGAAAATGTTGCAGGGATGGGGATCAAAGACAACATATCCTAATACTGCATATTGTTATAATGGGGGGGGGGTTGCAACAGAGCATTGCACTTCACCCATGCCCACCTCTACAATACCCATCTCCATTCTCTCTCAAACACTCTTACCTGTTTTCCCCAATGGTCACTCAGCATTCCATGATCATTGAACATGCTCTGTCCTCCTTTGGCTTCCTCCCTACATATGTCACATCTCAAACCTCCCAAAGTTACACATACTTCTTCCATTGATTCAATTGCCCTACTGTGGTGTGATTTGCTACACTAAGCAATAAGATTTTGTCTGGTGTGTTCTAGCTATGTGTAGAAGGAGCCACTTCAGCAATAGCACACATGATGGAGCATCAGAACTAGTAGAAATATGGTGGTTGTTAAAAAACACCAACCATGTACCTTCCATAACCCTAATAATAATCAAAACAAGCACAACACTTTCCTTCATGAACCCTGATTGTTGAACATTTAAAGCACAACTGGGGGTATTGAACTTTATCCCAGATCAGAGATGATGCTCCTGTAGATTCCAGTTGTGCATAAATCATATCAGCACATAAATGATTAAATAGGCAAGTTATATATCATATATTTTGGGCAAGGTCCAAAATTTCTTCATGTTCAGCCAAGCTATGCTTACACATTTTGAACTTTTTAACATTAACCACAGGACATGATCTTATGGATTATCCTCTCATTTCATTTCCAAACATTTTGTTCCTATATGCTTGCAGAAATGACTCATGGTAAGCTGAGATGTAATGGCTGGAAAAACAAATTAAACATTACATATCCATATACCAAAATGAAGATGTGACACATGTATTGGGTTTATTGATCATAACCTTGTTCAAACAAGGATTTGCTAGGAAAGAAACAGATGTTATAGAAAATTCATCATTAGAACAGAAGCCACTTTTGTTCTGTGTGGGAGAGACATGATTCAGGAAGACTTTCCTGTTCAAGTAATCAGTCTTTAAAGGTGCCGTATAATTATCAGAATCTCCTGAAAAACAATCAGAGGGGGGAGGAAAGCAAACTGACTTGCAAACTCCTGGTGGTAAAACAAACTCTTGCTGTGACATGCATACACAGAGGTGAAGGATGTTCTACTACTGATGGTTTATCTGTTATAACAGCTTCTGGGTTAGATCTAAGTTAAGTTTGCTGAATGGCAGGAGGCCATAAATAGGCTTTCTTCTAACTTCACCCTAGTATCATACTAGTTTTTCACAGCTCCACGGGTATTGAACCATGAGGATTATTTCCTACTTCCCATAAAGTGTGAGTTCATGGGTCTCCAGATGCTGATCTCTACTATTTGGGAAATAGTCAGTGGAGTAGATTCCTAGACAGCATGATGAAGCTACTGGAGTTTTCTTCATAGCCATTTATGCTGTCTGTAATTTAAGTGACTGGGAGGGAAATTTCTAGGGTGGGGTGGCTGTCTGTGTATCTAACACTAATTAATGGTCCCTTCCAGCTTTTGACTTCAAAGGGAGCCCTGTTCAGTCCATCTCCCTTTCTTTTGCTGGTTGGTGGCAGTGGTTTTTTGCTCTTGATCTGATGGGAAGATTGCTAGTTTATGTGCAATAAAGAAAGCAAGATGTAAAAGTCTTGTAATTTCAAGCAACTATTAAGTAAAGAAACATTTGAATTCCTTCTCTTACCAATGTATCTGAGTGAGTTATTGGGAGTTGCTGATCATGTCCTGTGGTTAATCTCAAAAGTTGCTAAATGCCAGTTAATGAGAAACTGGCAGAGCAGATCTCCCAGGGATCAGATTCATCCCACCCAACCAGAGCCTCGCTCTCCCTTTCACTCCGGGTTGCCACTCTAAGGGAGGCCCTAGGGGTCACTACCCAAAAATGGGCCTTCTCAGTAGCCACCCTGGCACTTTGGAACAGTCTGCAGATGGAGATCAGGCTGGCGGAGTCTCTGCTGGTCTTTAGGAAAGCACTAAAGTCCTGGATCTTTAGGGATAGCTTCGATGATTACTGAGTGCACCATGGTATAATTGAATGTTGGTTTTGTATTGTTTGGCACAGCCTTTTCTTGCCGGACTATGTGTTTGTGTCATGGATGGATGTGGTTGCCTGTTTTTATTTATCCCTTTGTTTTCTTATTGGATTTTTATTGTTGGTTTGTTTTTCAGATAGGATGTTTATGTTGTAATTTGTTGCACACTGCCCAGAGTTCCTGTGGGAAAATCATCTGGTTAATAAGTTTTAGTTAAGGGTGGACTTTGGAGATCTTATATCTATTCTCTTCCCTGGGTCTTTCTTATCTAGTGCATGACAAAAGGAATTTTACCAGTAATTCAAAACTCTGCAACAGAGACCCCAACACTCAGACTCTCAAGTCAGGTGGCAGTGAGTTGGGGTGAAGATAGCCCCTCTATACTTCATGCACACCTGCCTGCATGTCATGCTAATTTTGAGGATCAACAGTTTGGCCCATTTGCCACCATCCTTGCACAAACCAGTACTGTGCTGAAATTTTCTGCTGTGACAGTATTGACTTTTCGCATTCAATATGGCGGTGGTGGTGGGGGAATCCTTTGGAAATGTATTTCAATAAGAGAAAATTCAGAGCCATGATCATAGGTGAGGCCCTGGAGTCTATTGCTTACCCTTGTGTGGTGGCTGATCAGTGTGTGGGCGTGTTCAACTTTCACTGTATAATCAATCATCTCTGTGGCAACCAGCAGCCTCCTCTGACTTCCTACACTTCAAATAAATCCCACAGGAAGAAATCATCAGGTAACTCCTTCCAGGAGTTGGAGCTTTTTATAGATCAGGAGCGGTGGGTGGCCAGGAAAACTGGAACATGATGAAGAGGTATATAAAAAGAAAATGAAAAGCAAATGTAGTACATTTGGCTGTCTTGCAAGATTAGCAGAAATGGGAATATATGACAAAAAAAATTGCAGACCATGAGACAGATGCAGAAGAATGGAAACCATGCTCAAGGGGAAATAAATCTTCTCAGACAAGTGCTTGTATAATACTAGTGTCACCTTTTTCCTAGAAGTGGAAATAACACTATTTTATTTCCTATCTCCCAAGCATATGGGGAAGGAATTGTAGTACCTTTGTGAATCATTGTGGTGCAGTAATTAAACTGCAAAACCTCAGTAAAGGTTCTTCTCATGGCTGGAGTTCAATAACCAGCTCAAGGTGGAATCAGCCTTCCATCCCTCGAGGTCAATAAACTGAGTACCCAAACAGTGGGGAAAGTGGGTTAATGTGTAGCCCACCATAATCCAACTGTAAACAGCCTGGAGATATATTCAAGTATTATGAGGTGGCAAATGAGCAACATATTTTGCTTTTAGCTTTAGTATAAAATTTACACTAAATATAAAAAAAACCTACAATACCGCCTTAAAATGTAAGATTTGAGTCCTATGAAAAATGCACAGTCCTGACCTAAACCAAGTGCTCAACAATTTTTAAATTCCCCATTCTTAAAGTGATCTCATCGCATGTACATTTTCATCTGATTTCTCTTAACATATTCCTTTTCATTGGCTATCTTGCCTAATAGGGATTTTTTCATATGCTGTTGTGCCTAACATTTTTTTCAAGGAACTGTCTCAATAATAAATAATACACCCAAGAAAATAACATTTGCCATTATTGTCTTCTAGAGCACCACCAACTCAACAGCAGTGATACAAGTGGCAGCAGCACAATGCCACTAATGTGGTCAAGTTGTTTGTCCAATTTCAGGGTGTGCTTGACTTTCTTATCTTAAGAAGAAGGCACATGCATCTCAAAACTGAGAAAGGAACTCTAGTTAGCAGCAAATTATAGAATCATAGAATCATAGTTTTGGAAGAGACCTCAAGGGCCATCTAGTCCAACCCCCTGCCATGCAGGAACCCCCATCAAAGTACTCCTGACATATGAAGATCCAGCCTCTGCTTAAAAACTTCCAAAGAAGGAGACTCCACCACCCTCCGTGGCAGCATATTCCACTCTTGAACAGCTCTAACTGTCATGAAGTTCTTCCTAATGTTTAAATTGAATCACTTTTCCTGTCATTTGAAACCATCACCCTGAATCCTAGTATATGAAGCCATGGAAAACAAACCAGTCCCTTCTTCAATGTGACATCCTTTCAGACACAGTGGAACCTTGACTTACATACTGCTTGACTTACAGCATATTTGACTTGCAGCAAGAAGGGGCCTGTTTGACTTGAGTCGCAGGCTTTGACTTACATCTTGGAGCCCCGGCGCAAGGCACCGGAATCGGACGGCATCCACAACCCAGCATCGCGGCTGCCACCTCCAAACTGCTCCTGCCTTCTTCCTCTCCTCTGGAGCTGGTCCTCGGCCTCACCGAATCCGCCGCTGCTGCCGGAGGAGAAGAAGGGCCAGGAGCTCGGGGCTGGCCTCGCTGGTTAGATAGTCGGCTCAGTCTTGTAAAAATCTGGCTGCAGAAGTCTGGTCCACAACGGAAGCATTTTAGTTGGGGAGCTGTACAGTTGTGGGACTGTAATGGTAACCATAGGGTTGTTCAGGACTTGGAACGTCAGGTTAAAAATCAGTAAAACTTAAATGTTAGACATTGTTGCTATGAACATTAAAAAGTGAAGGTGTATAACTTGTGGACTATAATTCCACTGCCTCCCCTTCTCTTTGAAGAGACGTTTCATTTACATCCCCGGAAGGAATCTCTTGTCCCAGTCAAATTTGTGTTAAATTGCTGTTTTCGAGGGTCTTTTTCATCATCTGGAACAGATTAATCCACTTTCCCATTACTTTCTATGGGAAAAGTTCATTTGACTTAAGTCATGTTTGACTTAAGTCTAGACCACTGGAACGGATTAATGACGTAAGTCAAGGTTTCACTGTATTTAAACATAGCTATCATATCCCCTCTCAGTCTTCTTTTTGAAAGGCTAAACATTCCCAGTACCCTTAGCCGTTCCTCATAAGACATTTCCTCCAGACCCTCAATGATCTTGGTTGCCCTCCTCTGCACCCGTTAAGGTTGTCAGCATCCTTTTCTAAATTGATGTGCACAGAACTGGACACAGTACTCCTGGTGGGGTCTGACCAAAGAAGAATAGAGTGATACTATCACTTCCTTTGAACCTAGACATTATGCTTCAGTTGATGCAACCAAAATGTCACACCGCTGACTCATGTTCAATTTGTTGTTCACCAAGACTCTCAGATCCCTTTCACAGGTACTAATTTCCAGCCAGGTATCTCCCATCCTATCTCTCCGCAATTCATTAGTTTAACTAGATGCACCACCCTACATTTCCCTTTGTTGAAACCCATTCCATTAGCTTTGGTCCAGGACTCTAATTTGTCAAGGTCATTTTCATCCTATCCTCTAGGGAATTAGCAACTGGAGAGGGGCACGAATAAAAAAAATGATGTTTCATTTTTTTGTTTTTCATTGCGGGTCCATTTTGGTTCATTTTTATTTTTTGTGAATTTTTTGAAAAATTTTCATTTCATTTTTTTCATTTTTCATTATTCATTTTTACCCACTTTTTGCACGACTTAAAGCATTTCCACCTGCGGACGTCCCCCAACACCCCAGACCAGAGCGAAAACACTAAAAAAAAATGGATGCTGGCAGAGACACAGTATAGACTAGGTATGCAGGGAGGCTGCAAAGGCAGCGGTGGGCATTGCCCAGGGCGTAAGGCAGCCCCACAGAGTGACAGCACTGCAGGGCAGGGGAGGGTACTCACCGAGAGGTATGCACGCACACAGGGAAGCTGCAAGAGAAATCTCTTCTTTCTCTCCCCTAAGAGCCAGGCTGCAGCCAGCAGGAACACAGACACACACACCTGCCTGGCTGGCCTAAAGCAACGAGTTGCAGAGACAGCAATCCCCCCCAACTCCCACCACAGACTGCAAGGAGGACGGGGGCTGCCAAAGCTTTTTATGCCCTCTGTGGCTGTCACACCTACGCAGTCTGCAACCTGGGCATGCTCTTGGTTGAAATTGTCCAAGAATTTACATGATCCCATCACATGGCTTGCATCCATCTTGTGGCTGGAATCCATTTTGTGTCATCCTTGAAGGGAAAAGAAAAGCTACATCGCAATGGGAGAAAGACAAAAACAAACGTTTTTGTCTGCAACCCCCTGGTAGGTAATAATTTCAAATAATTATCACTGCGTTTTTACGGATGTCCAGGGTGTTTTAATACCCAAGAAATCAATATTAGGCATATGGGAGCCATTTTGGGTCGATGTTCCCTAACTCCTCTTAAAGGAAAAAAAAATACAGCGATCTGAGAAAAGACATAAATGCACGTTTTAAGGACCCCAACTCCCCCTGGTAGGTATTATCAGGCAGAATAAATAATTATCGCTGGGTTTTTATGGATATTCAGGATGTTTTTTAACATTTAAAAACAGCTCATTTCATTGTGCATCACCATTAACGAAAACGAAATGTAACGAACCTAATTTTCGTGGTTCTGTTTGGTTTGTTCCAATTTCATCACAATGTTTGTTATTTGTTTCATTACTTAACAAAACGAATAATGAATAACGGAATGGGAAAAAAATTCATTTCGTGCCCATCTCTATTAGCAACCCCTCTCAATTTGGTATCATCTGCAAATTTAATTAGCATACTCTATTCCTTCCTCCAAGTTATTAATAAAGATATTGATTATTGAATAGCACCAGACCCAGAACAGAACCCTGGGGTACCCCATTGGTCACACCACTCCAAGATGAAGAAAAGCCATTTATAATCACCCTTTGGGTGCGATCAGTCAACCAATTACAAATCCATCTTACAGTGGCATTATCTATCCCACTTCCTACTAAGTTCTTTGCAAGTATACCATGGGGAACCTTATTGAACACCTTACTGAAATATATATAAGCAATATCTACAGTGTTCCCCTCATCCACCAGGCCTGTAATTCTATTAAAAAAGAGATCAAATTGATTTATTTTTAAGAAATCTGTGTTGACTTCTTGTAATGATAAATAAATGGTGCTTGTGACATTATTTATATTGCAATGCTGGAACTTAGAAAATATTGGCCAATATGAATTGATTTGGCATTACTTATTACTTTCACCAATGTATACTTTTATATACACTCTTCCCGAAACCATGCATAATATGCTACAAATTTATTTTCATTGGAGTATTGCATTGCAGAATTTTGGAAAGTGAAAAAAATTTTTCAATTTGTTTATAGGACTAAAACTAGAATTTGGGTAAAATGCAAAATCAGATGAAGTGCACAGAGAGAGAGAGAGAGAGAGAGAGAGAGAGAGAGAGAGAGAGAGAGAGAGAGAGATGGTATTAGAGATGGGCATGAGTCGGCGAAATTCTTGTTTCCGTTTCTGTTACTCGTTTCCGTTATGCAACGAAACGAAGAACGACAATTACTCTGCCAGAACTCGAACTCGAATCGATAAATGACAAATTAGGTCTGATTTGTCGTGTTGTCATTCCTGGCATAGCGCAATCGCGTGATGCCAAGCGGCACAGAAAAAAAGTTTTTAAAAGCCCGATTCACGGCCAAAAAAGCAGGTGAAAATATGCCTGCCTGAGGGCACGTTTTGGTTTCTGGGGGTCCCCACTCCAGCCTCCCCCCTGTCCTGGGCTGCTGGTGGTACCAGGGTGGGAGGTGGCATCCTCGGCGTAATCCATTTGCCATGTGGTGCGGGGGGGATCCAAAATGGCGACTGCAATATTTTTTTAAAAATCGTGGTCCAAAAACCCACCAAAGCACCACAGAAACATGCGAAAATTAGCTATTTTAACTGCTTGAATTTTTACAGTAGCAGCAGTGCGTTTTTCTTGCAACAAAACGTCTCCGTTGATTTTATTTTATTTTATTTTTATGTTTACATTTTTACACGTGCACAATGATGGGCTGGCCATGGGATGGGGCCATGCAAATTTTTGGACCCATTCCACCAATCGCATGGCCAGGTTTTGACTGACACTTCTGGATGTGCAAGAGGGTATAAAAAGGCGGGGCAGTCCCCAGAACAGCGCAGTCCGGGCTTGTATGTGGGTGGGAGAGGGCTGTGTGTAGCTGGCTGCTGTGCTAGTAGTTTCGATTTTGCGGTCTATAGAAGGACTTCAACTGAGATCACGCTTTGCTTCAAGAAGAAAGAAGCCAGAACACCAGCCTGAAGATGACGAGTGAGACCTCGTGAAGAAACCCGAATCCACCCTAACATGCATACCTATACCCGTGAAAATATACGAAAACATTATATATATACTTTGAACACTTTGAAACCAACGCGTTACAGAAGTCCGAACATAAACCCAAACTCTGGCTCAGATATGTTGACGACACCTTTGTTATCTGGCCACACGGGAAAGATAAACTGAACAACTTCCTCACACATCTCAACAGCCTACACCCCAAAATACAATTCACTATGGAAATAGAAGCCAACAACCAACTTCCCTTCCTGGACGTCCTAATCTACAAAAAACCCGACTGCTCCTTAGGACATACCATCTACCAGAAAAAAACACATACAAACCGCTACTTAAATGCACAATCACACCACCACCCTGCACAGATCAACTCCGTAGCAAAACCCTCATCTCCAGAACCAAACGCCTCGCTGACAAAGACCACCTAAAAACTGAATTACACACTCTCTCGAATGTTTTAATTGGTTTTCACCAAACTAATCCAAAAGGAAACACCCCCAAGAACCAAGAAACAGAAGAGAACAACGGCACCGCCCTCCTCCCTTACATCAAAGGCACCACAGACAAAATCAGCAAAATTCTCCACAAACACAATAGCAAGACAGCCTTTTGCACCGACCAAAAAATAGCCAACATTTTAAGAAACCCCAAAGACAAGATTGAGCTAGAAAACCAAGGAGTCTACGAAATACCATGCAAAGTCTGTCCAGCCACATACATCGGACAAACAAACAGGAGAATAAGCGCACGCATCGCAGAACACAAGAACGCAGTCAAAAAAGAAGAAAAATCTTCCTCTCTTTCCAGCACATAAAAACAACAGGTCATGAAATTGACTTTGAAAGAACCAAACTCATCTCCAAAACTGAACACTTCAACAGTCGAATAATCATGGAAGCCATTGAAATAGAGAAACACCCAAACAACATGAATAAACGTGATGACACCTCCCGCTTGCCTGACATCTGGAAACTAGCCCTGGTCAACAGACGAGCCTCTGTCACAAAGACTGACACCAGGTCCAAAAGGACACAAGATGCCACCACCTTCCATCCACACCAAACACAAACCCAGACCCTTCCCACAGATGAAACGAAACCACCATCCAATAACAAAACCACGACTGCACCATCTACTGCGGCACCCCACTCCAGTCACCACATGGAGCACACTCACACACCCCAAAAAAACATTGGGAGACCACAGACACGTAGCCAGACCAAAATGAATTCACAAGACACAGGACCCCACTCCACCAAAGCCCAGGATACTGCCAGAACCTACCAGCCATCTAACCCACCAGCATGTAAACAGCCATCTAAACAGCCATCAGCAGTTAATCCCTTAACGATCGCCTCAGCCACACAGCAGATCACAAAAGAACAAAGGAACAAAGCAACCTGCAATCAGCAACAGAGCAAGCAAACCACACACCCCAGCAGTATTTATAGAAGGACTTCAACTGAGACCACGCTTTGCTTCAAGAAGAAAGAAGCCAGAACACCAGCCTGAAGATGACGAGTGAGACCTCGTCGAAACGTCGCCAGAACAACCAGATTTCTACACGGGAAGAAACCCGAATCCACCCTAACATGCATACCTATACCCGTGAAAATCTACGAAAACAAATATCCGACCTCTACGGGGAGGAAACCTTCCAGCTGACCAGAACCTACGAGAAACTAGAAGTCCGAAGAGCCACCATCTTATGTGACATTGCATTCCTACGCAACTGCCGAGACAAAAATGTGATCCCCACAAGCTTCCAACTGAAATTCCACTCAAAAACCCCATCCAGCGAAAGGATCCTGAAAAGAACAGAACTAGCCCTAATCAGAAGCGAACTACACAGGAAAAGATACCTACTAGATCAAACCAACAGAGATCTACTCACTCTCCACCTCAAACTCAGCAACAAAATCCACCCAACACTTTGGAACAAATCCAAGCAACTGGCCGCCTGGAGAGCTGAAACAGAGACCTCCCACAAGACAGACACACACACCAACAAACTCCACAAACTGGAAAACGCCAGAAGCCCAACCCCCACACAACAACCCATGAAACAAACAGTTCACAACATATCAGACAGGACACTCACCATCGCAGAGACCAAAGTCCTTTCCAAAGGATTCAACTTTGCAGTCGCCCCAGACACATCCCCACCGAAAACATCATATGCGGAGTGGAAGCCAGCCTAACCAAAATCAACCCAGATGAAGCCAACAAAATCAGACTCGAAGTCACCAATGTCCTCTGCTCCAGCAAACCACCCAGAAGCAATTTACACAAAGAAGAACAAAAAGCCCTCACCAACCTGAGGAAAGACCACAACATAATCATTCTCCCAGCAGACAAAGGCAATGCCACAGTGGTGATGAACACATCCGACTACCAAGCCAAATTATCCAACCTACTACAAGACCCTGCTTACATACCTTGAACACAGACCCCACCACCTACCTGGAAAAAACCACCAAAGCCAAAATAAAAGCCTCTCCCTTAAGTGAAGAAATCAAGCCAAGCATCATCCCCAGAGAGAAATCATCCAGATGCCCCAAGCTCTACGGCCTCCCAAGATTCACAAAGAAGGAACACCTCTCAGACCCATAGTCAGCTCCATAGGCTCACCTCTACAAAACCTCGCCAAATTTCTTGCCAAACAACTCCAGCCCTATGCAGAATCCATCACTTCATACGTACAAAACTCGTTCCACTTCATAGAAATTATAAAGAAACAAGACCTACAACCCAATGACCTACTCGTGAGCTTCGATGTTGTTTCGCTCTTCACACAAGTGCCCATTCAAGAAGCCTTGACAGCTATCCACAACAAATACAACCCCCAAGCACATCCTAGATCTGACCAACCACTGCCTAACTAACACATACTTCATCCACAATGGACAAAGATACAAACAGATAGAAGGAGCACCCATGGGATCACCCTCTCACCGGTCATCGCAAACCTATATATGGAACACTTTGAAACCAACGCTCTACAGAAGTCCGAACATAAACCCAAACTCTGGCTCAGATATGTTGACGACACCTTTGTTATCTGGCCACACGGGAAAGATAAACTGAACAACTTCCTCACACATCTCAACAGCCTACACCCCAAAATACAATTCACTATGGAAATAGAAGCCAACAACTTCCCTTCCTGGACGTCCTAATCTACAAAAACCCGACGGCTCCTTAGGACATACCATCTACCAGAAAAAAACACATACTAACCGCTACTTAAATGCACAATCACACCACCACCCTGCACAGATCAACTCCGTAGCAAAACCCTCATCTCCAGAACCAAACGCCTCGCTGACAAAGACCACCTAAAAACTGAATTACACACTCTCTCGAATGTTTTAATTGCGAACGGATTCCAAAAAAACACCATCACCAAACTAATCCAAAAGGAAACACCCCCAAGAACCAAGAAACAGAAGAGAACAACGGCACCGCCCCTCCTCCCTTACATCAAAGGCACCACAGACAAAATCAGCAAAATTCTCCACAAACACAATATCAAGACAGCCTTTTGCACCGACCAAAAAATAGCCAACATTTTAAGAAACCCCAAAGACAAGATTGAGCTAGAAAACCAAGGAGTCTACGAAATACCATGCAAAGTCTGTCCAGCCACATACATCGGACAGACAAACAGGAGAATAAGCGCACGCATCGCAGAACACAAGAACGCAGTCAAAAAAGAAGAAAAATCTTCCTCTCTCTTCC
Organism: Phrynocephalus forsythii; assembly: GCA_029282475.1. Taxonomy (NCBI): domain Eukaryota; kingdom Metazoa; phylum Chordata; class Lepidosauria; order Squamata; family Agamidae; genus Phrynocephalus; species Phrynocephalus forsythii. The sequence continues at coordinate 99,884,459 of JAPFRF010000005.1, forward strand.
AGCACATAAAAACAACAGGTCATGAAATTGACTTTGAAAGAACCAAACTCATCTCCAAAACTGAACACTTCAACAGTCGAATAATCATGGAAGCCATTGAAATAGAGAAACACCCAAACAACATGAATAAACGTGATGACACCTCCCGCTTGCCTGACATCTGGAAACTAGCCCTGGTCAACAGACGAGCCTCTGTCACAAAGACTGACACCAGGTCCAAAAGGACACAAGATGCCACCACCTTCCATCCACACCAAACACAAACCCAGACCCTTCCCACAGATGAAACGAAACCACCATCCAATAACAAAACCACGACTGCACCATCTACTGCGGCACCCCACTCCAGTCACCACATGGAGCACACTCACACACCCCAAAAACATTGGGAGACCACAGACACGTAGCCAGACCAAAATGAATTCACAAGACACAGGACCCCACTCCACCAAAGCCCAGGATACTGCCAGAACCTACCAGCCATCTAACCCACCAGCATGTAAACAGCCATCTAAACAGCCATCAGCAGTTAATCCCTTAACGATCGCCTCAGCCACACAGCAGATCACAAAAGAACAAAGGAACAAAGCAACCTGCAATCAGCAACAGAGCAAGCAAACCACACACCCCAGCAGTATTTATAGAAGGACTTCAACTGAGACCACGCTTTGCTTCAAGAAGAAAGAAGCCAGAACACCAGCCTGAAGATGACGAGTGAGACCTCGTCGAAACGCCGCCAGAACAACCAGATTTCTACACGGGAAGAAACCCGAATCCACCCTAACATGCATACCTATACCCGTGAAAATCTACGAAAACATATATATATATATATATATATATATATATATATATATATATATATATATATATATATATATATATATATATATATATATATATATATATATATATATATATATATATACACTCTTCCCATTTATTTTCTATTCATATTCAAAAGTTCATTGGCAGCAGCAGGCAAGGCAAGAAGAAGTTACTTTACCTGGCTGCCTCCATCACTGCGGCTGCAGTGCAGTGCTTTCAGGCTGGGAAGCAAGCAAGCCTAATATAGCAGTTCTCTATTCTCACCTTTTTTTCTGAGACAGAGGGAGAACTCATTCCACTCTAGTGTTTCTACAGGGGAGGTTTCTTGGAGGGCAGTGGACTTATATTATATAGGATGCACTAGTCTTGTGCAGCAAGTCCATCACCCAGTTTAACAAACTGTTTTTCACCTGCTCTTGGTCATTTGCGGGACCCACGCCCGCCGCCCGCCCACGCGCCCGCCTCCCGCACACCCGTTCTTCCCCCCTGCCGCTGCCGCCGCCCGCACATGGACCCCCCCGCCCCCGCTGCCCGCCCTGCGCCCGCACCTCCCCGCCCCCGCAAAAATAGCGCCGGTCGCGCTGGATGTCAAATCATGTGAAATCGCGGTAGAAACGACAAACGAAAAAATGACACGACAAAACGACAAATTTTTGAAAAATTTCACGAAAAACGGAAACGAGCTGAAACAGACCCATCCCGAAAAATGATAACTCGAAAAAAAATTCCTGGTCGTGCCCATCTCTAGATGGTATATTGAAAAGGGGTCATTTCCTTCTTCCTGTTCTTTTATATACTATGCTACTTTTGACTCATTAGAAAATAATGCTCTTTTTGAACCAAAATTCTGGCTCTGCTGGGATGTAGTTCTTGGGTGAGGCTTCTCTGCCAGCCCAATTGGATCTGGCATGAAAAGGCATGCCAGCTACAGGGCTGGCACTTAAGGCGCTGAGACATCCTATTTAAGTGCTGCCCAGGCAGCAACCAGCCTCTTCTTACTGGAACTCTTTTTCTCTCTCTCCCAACCTGTAGGTAAGAGAGAGAGATGGGCTTTCCATTTTGTAATTGGTCAGCTTCGAAAACGAACCATAGGAGCCCAGCCAGATGCTTGGAACCAAAGCAATGAAATCAACCAATCCCTTACTTTGCGCTGGGCTCACGCGGGGTTAAGCCTCAAATATGTCATCTTTCTTTCTCCCTGACGCTGGGCAATCAGGAGCTGTGCAGAGAAATGCACCATCCCATCTCCCTGTGTGATTAGCCAGCACCAGGTAGATGGAAAGATGATGTGTTGAAGGCTTATTCCTCATTGGAGTTTAACCCTGTATGAGCCCAGTGCAAAGTACGGGATTGGTTGATTTCATTCCTCTGGTTCCAAACATCAGCTGGGCTCCTGCAGTTCATATCAGAAGCTGACCACTTCCGAAATAAAAAGCCTATCTCTAGTAGGAGATAATGAGATTAGCTGGTCGTGTAAGGGCTGGATGGGAATTTTTGAATGTCACTCTGATTGGTCATGTGTGATGGTGAGTTTCTGCCCATCCCGTTCTCTCTCGGGGGGTGTAGGTATATAATAAATATTTAGGCCACGACTGCCCAGTCACAATTTGGCAGATAGTGCAAGAGGTAAGATAATTCAAGTGAGCACCATAGTAAGACACCCTTAATGTGCCAGGCAGCTCTCTGATTAAATTTGAAGGTAAGATTAGGAATTAGAAAGATAAGTGAGAAAACACCATTAAGTGATAAAAACTTCCCATTAAGTGATGTTGGAACTGAGCGCTGCTTGGGGCTTAGCAGATCCCTAGAGTCTGGGAGGGTGCTGAACTGGTGGGCAGCACTCTTCTAAAATAAGAAGTCACTGGACTCGAAGATGGGTTGGAAGTCAACACGATTTCAGCCCCTCAGCTGCTTGCACTACTTGCAGGTCCCCTTGTTTGAGCAATGAGTTTAAATATTAAAAGTTAAACAAGCTGTTATCAATAAAATTGTGGCCCAATTTGACCCAATGAAGTTGTCTTGTCTCTTTATTTTGGTCTGGGTTGGTAAAGTGGCGACTAATCTTTCAAAATAGCCAGAATGATCTGTTGTATCTTCCACTTGGAAGAATAAAAATAATCAGTATCACATGAATGCCTCTAATATGGTTTCTTTACTGCTGCCATTGAGAATAGTTACCTTTTCCAGGTATTTTTAGAAACTAAGGAACTTAGCTTTTGGTTATGAAATCTTGAAGTACTGTGCCCGCCTAATCTGGGAGACATTCGTGTTCATTCTGAACCTTCTCAAGACTTGATGCAATTAAAACCTAGATGCAATTATCAAATCACCTAGGCTCATGGCACCTCAACAGTCATATCCATTTGAATGTACAGTGACTCTAAAATTCACACTAGAAGGATTCAAAAAGTAAGCTATAAAGGAAAGGAAAGTGTGCTGCTTATATACCACCCCATAGACCATCCCACCCCATAGGTAGACAGAGTTCAGGTGTGTAGAATCTTATTCTTTACTAAAAACCCAAGATCCAACTCCATTAAAATGAAATAATTTTTAAAATGAAATAATTTTAAACCCTAGAAATCAGCAAGAGAGCTCCTAGGAGATTCTGCCTACTGATAGTGCATGGAACCAAGGATATTTCAAAGATACTCCAGGTTTCATTTTGAAACATTACTAATGACCAAAGATGATTAGAACTGGAGTCCATTTCTGTCTGAAAGACCACAGCTGGGCTAATATATCATCATTGTGTTGTCTTTGACTCACCCTGTTGAACCACTTCGAAGGAAGACTAATGCTACATTTGCAACACCTTTGAAGGCAATCCTAATTGTTGGTCTTCTGATGCATTTCCTCCATGACCTGTGAAGGCATACACCCATACTACAGTATGGTTTATAAGAAAAAAAAAAGGCTGGTTCCAGTGTGAGCTGTAGCACAAAACCTATGCCACAGGTCTAACCACAAATAATTCTGTTTATGTGAACATTCACTTTGATTTTAATATTGTTATTATTATCATTCAGTGGTTCTGAGCATTTGTCAGTCATAAATAATTCCACAGTGGCTCAGAGATTATATACGGTTTGCTCATAAACATAATTATCTTGCTTCTTCTTGGCTATGTGGTACATGGCATTTTGCAATAACTCAAGACTGAGTTGAACTCGGAATACTTAGTTGATTATATCTTTCCTACCCCATATATTTGAGTGCAAAGTGCTGAATTTGTTGGCAAGAAGGAAAAACAAAGGCAGCTCTCTAGAGATGCTAAGCACATATAAAAAAATCCAGATGTTTCCAGCACCAGGATCTTTTCTTTTCTTTTCTTTAGTGCTGCTCTTTCCTGCCAGGCTTACAGGAAAACACACATCCCTTCCCCCGCTCCATAGACTCCATGACATGAGGTGGATTTCAGACCTGTATCTTCACAGAGGGACGTCACAACAAATAAGAAAAAACAAACACAGTACAGAGACAGTGTTTTCCCTTTCTGCCATTTGCAACACTACAGCTGCCAAAATCCACACTTCTACCAATATTCATGTATTTCCTGTTCCAGACTAGGCCATGTTTACATGAACTTTGAACTTATAGAAATGGGGAAAGGGGGGGGGACACACCACTTACAACTCTTTCCTGCAAGATTCCGGGAGTGATGAGTGCTTATTGATTCTGGAGTGCCATGTGGTGATGGGAGATAACACTGTGTTTGTTGTATGTCCTGCCGTGGTCAAGGCATCGATATTATCTCCACCTAAGGTCTGGGGCTCCCCTCAGCTTCTGTGGATTTTGAAATGGCAAGTGTTGGGGAAGAAGGCTTGAAAACTGAGGAATTTCCTTTATTATCTGATTAATCTGTAGGACTTCCTTCTTTTCCTTCCCCTCGTCTTACATCTATATTGTACATAGGCCTGAAGGCCTCTGGAGATTTCACCGGACATGCTGATTTATTCTTTGTTATATTATTACACTAATTATGGGCACCAGCTTTTCCAACACAGCCGGTTCTCTGCCCTTGATAAAATACACAAAGGAAAACTAAATGTACCATTCAGCCCTTTCTGGTCACCAAATTGCCGTGATCATCTCAGTTTGATCGCTTCTCAGTGATACTCCTGGGCTTGAATGTATGTATACTCAGTCATCAATGGGTGGGGGAACTAACGCCTCAGACTTTAGTCTCAAGGACTTACTATGGTTCTTCAGTCCCTCTAGGCAGGAAGGTAAATCACTGAATGAGCTGGAAATGTTTTTTTTTTTTTATATTTGTGTGTGAGGTGGATTTAAATCTGGGCACTTTTTCCAACTGGCACTAGTGCCCACTAGCTCAGCATAAAGGCATTGATGCACGGGTTGTGCTTGTGCAACATCAGCACAACAAAAAGCCAAGAACAACTGGAAGAAAGGTGGAAGACAACCGTTGGGTGCATAAATTCCAGTTCCAAGTGGCACAAGGCCGGGAGTGGAGCATCAATGTGACAACTTGGCAGCTATCTTGTTACAGAAGCACGGACAACAGTGAAGAGTCCCAGAGGGGGGGAAAGATACCTGTGGGCTGGTTATGAGTTTCCGTCATGTCCAGCGTCAACACAAGGGCAGGAAAAATCTACTTGAGTTATTTGTGCTATTACCATTGGAGATGTTCAGTGCATATTGTTTTCTCCCTGACTCATAGGTACCATATTACCAAGCTAGCTGAGGTTTAGCCGGGTTTTCAACAAATTGATCAGGATTCCTAACAAACCTGTTTCCATATGTCCAGAAGCAGTTCTGGCCCTTTGCCTGTCCTGCATCCATGACCTATCAAGGCTCAACTCTTGTGACTCACAAGGGCTCACCTGCTAGAATCAAATTTTGTCTATGAAATCTCAAGTAATGGAATCCTCTTAAGCTGCTAAACCTATGGAAAACAGAGCCTGAGCAGTCTCCTTAACATGCCAATGGAACAGATACATGTAGAGTAATTCAGTCCAACAAGGAAATATGTCCAAATGTGCTTGTTTATTTTTTCCTGCAGCATTTCTTAACCTTGGTACAGAATTTTAACTTGGTGTGTTCACGTTTGTTTTTAGCATAAATAAGATCAGATGTGGTCTAAAGGCTATCTTATTGCCCATTCCAGAATTCATATTAGAGCAATGGCTTTATTAGGCCAACTCAAAGGTTTTAAAAATAAAAAAACAGAGATTATGCTTTATTATTTCCAGGCTGGTTATCAAAATCTTAAAATAAGTTCAGGTCAAGGTGGTTGCAGACATTGAAACTAGCCTCTACTAAGTAATGAGAAGGTCTGAAGTTGCAGATATGTCTGCCTCTAGGAAAGAAGAAATAAACAAGTAAAAAGTGTGTTTGTTGTTTTTGAAAATGTTAAATTAGTTCCAGATCAGTTTCTGTTAATTTATTTTTTTAATTAGCATAATAGAGATGAGCACGAACCAGAACACAGCATAAACAGGTGCCAGGATTGAATGCACTATGGCATCTGTCAAAGAACGCAAAATACTTTCATGATGTTTTGTCATGTTGAGTTTATTCTGGTCAGAAAGTTTCAAGAAATCAAATATTTGTCAAATAATCCTTTTCAAGAATGTATTCTGAAAAGGCACAGTCACTTCTCTGTTCATATGATGGCATCTCCACAAAACATGGGAAGGAAAAAGATAACCAGTGAAGATAACCAACTGAAGACACAAATGAAGAGTTGCTTGAAAAGGAAAGCCTGATGTATTATGATGAAAGACACTGAAACATTGGGGGGGTTAGCCATATCATAGAGTAGAGATGGGAACGACTTGAAAAAAAAAATTTCCGAGTTGTCGTTAGTCGGGCCGGTTCCGTTTCGGCTCGTTTCCGTTTTTCGTGAAAATTTGCAAAAATTAGTCGGTTCGTTTTTTCGTTTTTTTTGTTGTCATTAGTACTGGTTTTTTTTTGGGGGGGGAGCGGGCTCCTGGAGGCACCTCTGTGGTGGGTGCCTCCTCTGGCCCGCTATAAAGGGAAAGTGGGCTCCTGGAGGCACCCGTGGGTGCCTCCTATCCTCCCACTAGGAAGGGGAAGCAGGCTGCAAGAGACCCCTCTACATGGGGGTCTCCCCTCTTCACCTGCTGCTGCTGCAAAATGGTATGCAATAGCCATATGGATATTGCATACCAGTTGTGCAGACAGTGAGACCAGTGAGAGTGATAGCGTCATGCCTTCCCTGCACAAGGCTCTCGCACCTCCATATCTCACACAAAAGGGAATTGTACTTGCTGCGTGTAGTGCAATGCAAGCAAGTAGATCTGGCTTAGGGTTAAGGTGGGTTAGTGCAAGGGCTAGGGTTAGGCTAGTGACGGGTAAGGTTAAGGGTTGCACCTCTGGGTGCCTCTCTGGCCCACTAAGAAGACAGTCTGTGATGTATGGGTAAGGAAGGAGTCAAGGGTTAGGGTTAGGGTTCGGGGGCTAGGGCAGGTTTTAGGGGGCTTTTTGGCACATCCCAGAAGTCTACGTGGCCAAGTGGCCATGCGATTGGTGGGATGGCTCCAAAAATTTGCATGGTCGTCCACTCCCACATGGCTGGCCACTTGGCCAGCCCATCATTGCGCAGGTGTAAAAAAAAATAAAAACAAATCAATGGAGGACAGAGGAGGAGAGGAGAGACATTTTGTTGCAAGAAAAAACCCACCGCTACTGTGAAAAATCTGGCAGTTTATAAATTTTCACGTGTTTCTTTCTGTTGTGCTTGTGTGTTTTTGGACCACGATTTCAAAAACAATATTGCGTTCACCGCCCCATTTTGGATCCCCCGCCCGCACCGCATGACATGGCGACTCGGGGTAGGTGCCCTGTGCCCTTAGTCAAGCAGGCATTTTTCCGCCTGCTTTTTTGGCCTGGGAATGGGTGGGGGAGAGTTTAAAAGTTTTTCCTGTGCCAAAATCCGCTTGCTTGCGCTTTAATTGCGGCAGCCGGCGGCGAGACTGGGCTTTTTGCTGGCTGCGAGCCTGTGGCGAGTCCCACCAGAGCAGCCCAGGACGGGGGATGGGGGGGAGGCCGGGGACGTCCAGAAACAACCCCTCTGGTAGGTGCCCTGAGGCACAGCAGGCATTTTTCCACCTGCTTTTTGGCCAGGAACCGGGTTTTTTTAACTTTTAAAAAAATTTTTTCTGTGCCGTGTGGCATCGCGATCGGGATGTAAGGAACGGGACAAATCAGACCAAAATTGTTCATTCGACTCGAAGTCTGGCGGAGTAATTCCCGTTACCCTTTCCGTAGAGTAACGGAACCGAGTAACGGAAACGGAAACGGGAATACCGCTAAGTCGTGCCCATCTCTAATAAAGAGTTGTCAAAATCAGAGCTGAACCAAACTTCTTCAGGTGTTATTTTTAAATTTAATATTAGTTTACATGGGGGAGGGATGACAACATTCACTATTACCCTCTTTTTTTCCTTACAAGTTCCTCCACTTTTCAGCCTCTTTCTTTCTTTCTTTCTTTCTTTCTTTCTTTCTTTCTTTCTTTCTTTCTTTTCTTTTCTTTTCTTTTTTTTTTCCTTCCTTCTCTTTTTTGTTTTAGTCTGAAGATTTCTGTTGACAAGTAGAAATCAAGTACTCCTGTGGATAAGCTCCATGACATCATTATATCACGTCACAGTGTGGTAGCATCTCTAAGGCTACTGTCATGATTTTATTGTCTGGCTAGGGTTAAAACAACATGCCCCAGAATTCTGTGGTTGTTCTTATGGGAGGTGAATTCAGGCTAAGGGAATTTCTCTGTGGCTTTTATGTTTGTGAAATCTGGCACAAGGCTATGCCTGGGGATTATGGAGAAAACACCCCATGACTTGCTTCCCTGAAGAGGTTTGCTATTGCTGCTTTTGTCACTTGTGGTGCATGTAAAGAAAGACAACTATTGCTTTGACTCACAAGGAGTTCTCCCTAATCCTGAGGGCAAGTTATCTCAGAGATCTTCTCAATAAAGTTCCCCCATCAAATTTCTGGTCATCCTTGAAATATTTGATATTATCATACATGACATTCTTCTGCTTTCCTTCACCTCCCAAAGTACATTATTGCAGTGAGTTGTACTGTGTGTTGTAAGAAGTGGGCGGAACATTAATGAGCAACAAACTAATGTAACCCTAGCACCTTTGACATCAAGGATGCAACAAGACTCCATAGCCTCCTTTTAATGTCAACATTTCATGTCGGTGGTCTGTCTGATGTTGTTGGGCTGCATCTCTAGTGACCAAAGTCCAGGCTGGCAAGGGATTATGGAGACTGCAGCCCAAGAACATTTGGAGTGTCATTGTTACCTCCTGTGATCTATGCAAAATCACCAAAGAGCATTACCTAGACATCTGGTCTGCATGGTCAGCTTATGCTGGTGTCATGCAATTCTACCCTCCCCAGGATGAGGGGCTCTAGATAAATCTCTGAAAGTTGTTTCAAGATGGAAAGTGGTAAACAAGTTCAGCAGTTGTAGCTGATATGATGCTGGTGCCTATGGTGGTAAAATGGGTTGCTCTCAGTAAAAGGTCGAGTTATTTCAAGAGAGGAGGGATGTTCCACCTGGAGGGCTAAAGTTAGAGTCTTCTCAGATCAGTACAATATTTGCTATGGGAACATAGCTGAAAATGGTAGCCAGGCGTGACGTCTATCAGTTTAGGTTTGCACTACCTGCAAGAATCAATCAGCCAATCAACCAATCTTTTAGATTGTGGATTTAACATAAAACTAGTTCCATCCATTCTAGATTATGGTAATGCACTCTGTGTGGGTTGACAATTACATGATCATATTGTCAAAATAATTTGCACTAATTCTGTACCATTTGCAGTGTTTATGATTCCATTTATAGGGAACACTCCAATGGCTGGTTTTAGCAATAAACACCACCAATATCAGATAAATTTTCCTAACGAGTCAGACACATAATTTAATTTGCATATTTCTAAATCAGTTTATTATTTGTTTGCTAGCATTCTAGAAGAAAGCCTACCTAACAGTGAACAAAATGCAGCTATAAACATGAAGATGCAGTAATGTACCTTTAACATTCAGAAGGTCAAGCATCAAAGAGTGCATTGAAATATAATTTAAGACAGGGAGAGAGAGAATGCGGGTGTGAGAAAGTTCAGCAATAAAAAGTCAGCAACAGGACTAATAAGAGATCAGTTGAAAGCCATTTGTAACAAGTGGGTTGCTTGGTGAGAAAGGAAGAGGAGTGGGCAACATAATGGGTGAAATGTTAGCAAACAATTAAAATACAGTTGTGTTGTAAACTTCAGTGGAAACAACAATGTCTCTTTGTGCACAATTAACTCTGGGCTCTGGTTCAGGACAGAAATGCAGGCTTACAACAGGCCTGACCTCAATTCTGAATGCTCTACAGAAAGTTGACAGATTTGGATTTAGGAAGTGGGGGGAAGGTTTTGCTGAGGAGGGAGCAATCAAGGGTTCTTCTCACTATAGCTTCAAAATACTGTATTCTCCATTTCAGAAATGATGGAAAGAATGTGCTGAGAAAATAATGAGATAAAGAATGATTTTGAAACGGTATAACCCCCCACCCCTGAAATGCGCAGAACTGTCTGGTGTGAAATGGTTGAAAACAATTTCCTCCTCCTCATTTTCTTTCTCTCCTTTTCTTGCCTAACAGGACAACATGGCTGTCTACATTTTCAATTTTCTCAGGTTTTGGGCCCTATTCTCCTTTTTATCTGAACAATGGATTCTACAGGACACGCTGAGTCGTGTGTACTGAAGATCATTCTTTTTAGTAGTATTTTAATGTGTTTGCTTGCTACCCAGACAGACAAAACCAGCAGATTTGCTGTAGTGAACAACTGACAAAGAAAAGTGGATGGCTATTCATTAAATAATTACTGCTTTTGACAACAGAAAAAGTTTTTGCTCTTGAAGAAGGTGATTTTTTTTAAAAAAAAAAATCCTTGTACAGAACCCAAATAATATCCTGTTGGCGGGAGAGAGAGACATTTCTACAAAACATCAATCAGTTTGACAAGCAATTGTCTGCTTAATTTAAGATGGAAGAGGAGGACCCCAGAAAAGACACATTTGGCTTACGTGGAATGGAACACTACATACTGAGTACACAGTTCTTGGTGTTGAGACTGAAATTGCACGGAACTAGTTAACACCCCTTACTGCTTCTACTGAAATTTAAAAATCCTCCCTCTCAGCTCTCAGGGGTAGCCTGAGTTATTTTGCTATCTGAGACAAAGCAGCAAATGGTAGCCTGCAACCCTTCAGTTCAAGGTACATGCTATGCGAAGCCAGCCAAGGTACAGTGAAACCTTGTATAAAGGAATTAATTTGTTCCAAATGAAATTATGTTAAGCAAAATTTCCTTTATATAAACTTCCCATAGGAATGCATTGAAAACAGTAATCCCTAATTGCGACCATTTTTATGTTGTACGGATTGGCCCCATAGACTATTCTGTTAAGCAAATTTCCCCTATCTCTGGATTTTTTTATGTTGTACAGGTTTTATATTCTACTAACTGTTTGTTATGTGAGGGTCCACTGTATTTGGATCTATGTAGCAGAAACTCTCACATGTATTTGTAACTATCACTGGCAGTTAAAATTTGATATATCTAGCTACTTTTTAGAAACTTATGGGACATATTTTTCCTGTGGTATCCTCTTGGATTGAACATCCGTAATATCAGTGTAGTTGCATTTCTTCCTACTACATTTTATTTGCAGCCATGTAGTAATTGATAAGAGTATGCCTCCCATCATAGCGGTCTAGGTTTCTGGTGTGGAGCTAGAAGTTGGGGGTTTGACTCCCCACTGGGTCTCCTTGACAGATGCTGGGCACTATAATCCATAGGGTCTCTTGAAGCTCACCACTTCCAAGATTATTGTTATTTTTTATTGTTAATTTTTTTTGTCCCACCCTCTGGTCCATGAATTTTGTTCCTTTTTTTTATGCAGTTCTATTGTGATATGTATATTGTGATTTTGTTTCTGTTTTTCCTTTGTTTTTACCTAGTTTTGTTATTATGTCCATTGTTGTAAACAATGGGCGGTATATAAATGGGTGGTATAAATATTAAAATAAATAAATAAATAAATAAATTTGAAAATACAAGATACACTCTTTAGTACATCAGAGTTAAATATCAGATTAATATGCATGCTGTGATTGCTATTGCCATTCCGTAGCTCTGATGTTTTACTATTAAAAATACAAAACCTAGTCAATCAAAATTGCAAAAATATTGACTGGCATTATATAACCAATGCAAGTTTTAACCTTAAACCAAAGTAGGTTAATGATTGGCAGGGTATTTATGCTGTTCCCAAAATTGCCATTTTTGTAGCTCTAATTATTTTATTTCTGAGATATGAGAATAGTAGTAAGAACTATTCCAGTTACAGTGGCACCTCAGGTTACAAAGTTGATCTGTTTCCCGTGATGTTCCGTAACCCAGAAATTTCATAACCTGGGAACCACACGGGGGCGCAATGCATTCTGGGTGTTTTTTGTAATTCCTTACAAAGATAAATACAAATTACTTACAAAGATAAATTAAAAAACCCAGTGGTACATCTTAAGACAAATGCCCCATAAGACAAAAGGCTCGCAAGATGAATAAAATTTCTGGGACAAGGTTGCTTCACAAGATGAAAATTACCTATGGGATGCTTTGCAAGAAGAAACTCTGTTCTGTATTTTGAAACAAACTACCCAAGATGCATTGTGCCCCTATAGATTGTGGAGGAGGTGGGAGGAGGTTTTTTTACCTAGTTTTGAAGACATTCTGGACATTGTTTTGCAGCAGTTTTTGGACTTTAAGAACTTGGAAGGGTAGGGAGCTGAGGTGTCCTTGCTTTTTATGTATCTTTGAAATGTTTTTCATTGCACTTTTGGTGGGAACAGGCTGGGTTTTTACTTGGAGCTTGTTTTTGTCCATGTTCGCATTGTTTTTCATTGCACTTTTAGAGGGAACAGACTGGGGTTTGTCTAACTGCTTGCTTTGCATTGCACTGCGGTGTGTGTGTGTGTTCTGGTGGTGGGGACTCTGCATGTCTTTAAAGTGCACTTTAGAAAGATGTCTGGGGGGGGGAACACACAACTTTTTTGACCTTTTAATCAGTTTCCCATTAATTGGTTTCCCATGCTTTCCTATGGGAAACCTTCTTTCATAAGACAAATTTTTCATAAAATGAATTGACCCACAGAAATTATTAAATCTGTCTTTGGACGCACCACTGTATGTAACCCACTGTGTTCTGTGGGGGGGGATATGTAAACAGAGCCATTGTTTTCAAATGACTTTGTTACATAACCCAGAAATTATGTAACCTGGGTCCTTTGTAACCACTTTATATATGTTTTTCTATTAGAATTATCAGCAAGATGAGGTACTAATGTACTTAGAACAGACCTTTAGGATTCGGAGGCCGTTTTACACAAATGTAAGAGTCTTCACAATATCCCTTTCTGTCCCTGACAGAAAGCATTTTCTTTGTTTGTGATCATGCTTCTAAGTTTTGCAGCAAGGAGTGGGAAGAGAGATGAAGAGATTGCCTGTGTTGGCTCTTTCTATTAAGAAAGGCAAAGAATGTTTAAATGTAGTCAGGGCACAGTTTAGCTGTTATTTCAGGATGAATAATTCCTTCTGAGGTTGTAATGGGAGTGGGAGAGGGAACACATCGTAATACAGACAATTGTAAACAAGTAAATGCAAATGGTAATGTCTATGGTGATTTTTTAAATTGGGGCAGTTCAGCCCCAAAAGTAATGCTAATGGTGCTACACCAGTGCAACTAAGTAAAGGATTTGGGCCAACAACATGTAAGAAGCAGCACAAGTAGCATAGTGAGCTATTTTCCCAACATTGGAACAAGTAATGACCACAGGTCCTTTTTCAAACCTTTTAGTGCAGGCATGTCCAAACTTCGGCCTTCCTGATGGTTTGGACCACAACTCCCAGAATTCTAAACTCAGATTGCCAATGGCAATGGCTGCTTCGCCCCGCAGCATGCGGGGGGCGGGGCGTCTTTGCCAGCCGGCGGAGGCAGTCGCCGGTTGGCTTCGCTATCTGCGCAGGGTGCACTGGGGGAGTGAGCCTATTTAAGGCTGGGCGAGCTCCCCTACGGCATCCCTGCGCAGTCTTACCTTTCCCCGCCCACCCGCCCTTTAGGTATGGATGGTGATGCTTTGCTGGTCATGGATGGGAATTTTTGACTGTCACTCAGATTGGCCTGGAGTGATGGTGAGTTTTCGCCCATCCCACCATCCACACGCGGACGATGGGCCTTTTGTTTCCAACACTCGGTCACAATTGGCGGGTAGCGCAAAACTAAACATTGGTTACCTAGGTCCCTACCTGAATTGACAGCGGCAGAGTGCTTGGCAGCCCATAAACAAGTTGATAGGACCAGCATTAGACTGGCATAAATGAAAGCTTAAACCAATCACATTCAAGGGTTGCCAAGGCTGGATTTACGTGGGAGGATGCCAACACAGTAGGCATCACCCCTGCGGCAGTAAAACAGGCCGCAGGAATTTACCTGTAAAAGGGACCTAGACAAATTAAGAACCACCATAAAATTTGCGCTACGCTCCAGGCCCTCATAAAGTTATGTTGAAGTTAATAACGTTAATAAATTGTGGCCCTTGTTAACCCAAAGCGAACGTGTGCGACTGTTTATTTCCGCCTGGTCTGGCAAAGGACTGTGGGAGTTATGGTCCAAAACATCTGGAGGGCCAAAGTATGGTCATGCCTGTTTTAGTGAGTTAACACAAGTGAATTACTATTAGAACAACACCTCCCAATTTTGAATAATGGTATCTCAGACCAAACAACGAGAGAGAACATTTTCTCATCATATGAAGATGATGTTCATGGGAAGCCAACATGAGAGTGACATGATTGCTTAAATATTATTCCCAGCAAGGTATGGGCACAAAACAGAAAAATTGTGTTTCATTTTATTCTGTTTCATCCCCCCGCATTTCATTTCCCAGCTGGGAGGCAAGTGGGTAGGAGGAAAGGAGCAGCCAGGCAGAAGTAAATTCCTGCCTGCTTGCTCCTTTCTCCCCTGGTCTTCCCTCCTCCCAGGGGGGTGTTTTGGACATGAAGTGCTGTCGGTAGTGGGGCCAGCATTAAATTCACAGAGAGCTTCAGTTTACAGCTGCTTCCTTCCTTTTTCCTTGCAATCCCTGCCTACCAGCTCGGGCTTCTTGACAGGTTGCGGTTTGGAGAGGGGGCCCCTCCCCCCCACCCTGACCTGTCAAAAAGCCCCAGTTGGTATGCATGATGATGGGTGAACGGCAGAAGGGAGTAGTTTTTTTCCCCTCACTATTCTGTTCTGTCTTTTGCCCCTCCCCCACCTCCCAGCTGGGGCTTTTTGATAAGGTGGGGGGAGGGCACATTGGGGGGAACCGTGGGCTTTTTCCCATAGGAATGCATTGCTTCATTTCCTGTGGGAAAATGAAAAATGAAACGGAATGAAATGAACATTTCCATTTCATTTCATTTTGTTTTTCTTTAAGGGGTCATTTTGTTTTTTGTTTTTTTATGGAATGGAACAAAAGAATGAAATGAAAAAAATTCATTTCGTGCCCGTCTCTAGAGCTAATATTTTAAAAGAGGATATATAAGAAATGGAAAGAGGGAGAAATCACCAAGGAATAATATAAATGTGTAGCCAGTACTTGTACAGAGAAGGTCAGGAGGGCTGAAGCTCAGAATGAACTAAATCTTGCAAGAAAGGTTAAAAATAATTAAAAAGTAGTATTCAGCTATGCTTGGAGCAAGAGAAAGAACAAGTATGAAATTATCTGCTGAACAGAGGGAATGGAGAGATTCTAATGGGAAAAAGTGAGAAGGTAGAATTTCTGAACACCCACATTGCCTTTGTCTTCTCCCAAAAACAGAAGTGTTCAGCCTAGTGCAGGTAGAATCAAAGAGAGAGGGGTAGAGCTCCTGCTCATGGTTAGCAATCAGTGGCACTCAAACATCCTGCTGCTTTAAATGACTTTAGATATCCTAGATCAAATTGTAGCATTAATGTGCTTGCCCCCGACCCTTTCATAGGCTATTGACAAACGCCGCTTCTGATTTTCCTCTTTTACTGCCACCAACTAGTTTCCCTAGTAAATTAAAGCCTTCAAACTGTTTTTAAGTTGAATAAAAATAAAAGAAGTTTATTGACTACAAAGTAGAATCAAATCATTAATGGTAATGTGTTGAAGTATAAACAAAAATACGAATTTAGCTCAAACCCACTGAAGTTTGATTCCTAGGTTTATAAACTCTAAACACTCAGTTTTCCTCACAAACACTCTAAAAACCCTATCTCTTCTTAGCCCTATCTGTCTTTTTCTTAGACGGTGCTATTTCCTATCTGATTCTCTCAGATGCTGCCAGATTCTCTGTCTAATTAAACAGTGCTGAGCAGAGCCTTAAATCCCCCCTAGGCCACTCCCCAGACTCTCCCATTGGTCTACAAACCCACCAATCAGTACAAGCACCTCTCATGCATTATTCATTACCGCAGGTAAATGCCATACAGATAAGCCTGCATCCATAGGTATTAAATGAATTTGGAGATGTTGTCTCAAAGCCTTTGTCTATAATAACTGCAAATTCTTAGAAAACATTTGAGATTTCTGGAAGCTAGAGGTGAGCAATGGTCATTTGTGCATTTCCAAAAAAATGGAGAAAGAAGAACTGGGGAACTACCACCTGATATCAGCTTGATATTAACACTGGGGTGGCGGGGGGGGACCTAGTACAGATCATTAAAATGTCTATGGACATATCAAGGAAATTCCTATAGAACTGCAGTCATTTATAACTTCTTGTCATGTCCTACAATGATGAAAGGGGGAAAGAGTTTATTTTACAAAAATAAAAAAGTCACAAGTTCAATAAGCATACAGTGGCCACAAGCCTGCCATATGTTGGTGCCAGTCGGGGGTAGGGCAGTGGTGGACAGGGAGGGGTAGGGTCCTCAAGGGACACACTCTATATCAGAGCACCCCCACAACCATCGAACCATACACACACCATGAAAGGGGTGAAACCAGCCTGGTAAAATTATTCAAACATTTGGGATACCTTTTCACATTCAGTTACATTTTTTAGTTCTACTTCTCCCTTCTTCAGTGGAAAAAGTATTGTGAATCTCATTAAGGTGCTGGTACAGAACAAGCTGTAGTTTTCTAGATGCATTTTTAAAATCAAGCAATGGCTCAAATTAAGTCCTAAGTTGCAGCTAGACTATGGCCATTGAATTAATGGAATTTACAGAGCAGTTGGCTCACTCGGTGGGCCTGCTGTAGTGCGACTTGCTACTAGATTTCAGCCAGTATTGCTTTTCTGTCTTTCCCAGTGATTTATGACAAAACATTTTGAAAAAGCAGATCAATTTTAAAAAGGGCAACCTTGAGGACAATTTAATGGTAAAAACAATTCAAAGAGCCACTTTGAAAAAGTGGAAGTTCAACAAAGATGGAACCAATCACCTATATTTGATCAATCGCCTGGCTATTTTTACTTTTATTTTACTTTTATTTTAGTTTATTGATAGACATGGGCACGACTCGGCAAAATTTTCATTTTTGTTTCCGTTTTTTGTTTCCGTTACGTAACGGAAACGGTAACGATAATTAAGCCATCAGAACTCGAACTTGAACCGAAAAAAGAAAAATTTGGTCTGGTTTTTCGTTTTCATTTGTAGCACCGTGGCAATCGCACAATGCGAAGCACAGAAAAAGTTTTTAAAAGATTTTTTTAAAAAAACCGACTCCCGGCCAAAAAAGCAGGTGAAAATATGCCTGCCTGAGGCATTGCCACCTACCAGAGGGGTGGTTTCTGGGGGGTCCCCAGCCTTCCCCCCCTTCTCCTGTCCTGGGCTGCTTGCACCAGGCTGGGGGGGTCATCCTCATCGTCTGTCTCGCTGCATGCAGTGGGGGGATCCAAAATGGCGACCACAATTTTTCTTTTGAAATCGTGGTCAAAAAACACACCAAATCACCACAGAAACATGTGAAATTTATTTATTTTAAATGCCTGAATCTTTATAGTAGCAGCAGTGGGTTTTTTATAGCAATAAAACGTCGTATTGATTTTATTTTATTTTATTTTATTTTATTAGACCTGCCTATTTGGGCTGGGCATGGGATGGGACCATGCAATTTTTTTGAACCATTCCACCAATGGCATCGCCAGGTTTTTGACTGACACTTCTGGATGTCTCAGAGGGCATAAAAAGCCGAGGCACCTTCCAGAAATCGCAGTCGGGTGTATGGATGTGGTTGAGGGAGGAGGGCTGGCTGCTGGTGCTGGTGTGATCCGATCGAGATTGAGGAGGGAGGCTGGAGGCTTTAGGATTTAAGTTAAGCAGGCAGGGAGGGAATTGAATTTAGAAAATAATTTCTTTGATTCCCTGCAACTTTGTCTGCTGAAGGGAATAGCAGTTTATTCTTTATTTCTTCTCTTGCAGTTTGTGAGGATTTATTTTCTGATATTGGATAAAGGGGGAGGTTCGACTGGGAGTGGGAGGTGTGGATTTATTTTAAAAATATATTATATACTACCATTTATTTTCTATTTTCCCAACTTCAATTTGCTTGCACACATTTGGGGTGCAAGCCAAGAACAGAACCTCTATCCTAAGTGATATCCTAACTGCCCACTTGCCCGCCCGCCCGTGCCACCGCCCGCCCACCCACCCGCTCGCCCACCCACGCCTCCCCCTGCCACCACCGCCGCCCTCCTGCACCTCCCCCACCTGCCCCCCGCCCCGCCCGCCGCCTAGGGTGCAAAAACACCTTGCGCCGGCCCTGATTGCGGGATGCCCCTATGCTCTGGGGGAAGTCAAATCGCACTAAATCGTGGTGGAAATGACAAACAAAAAATGAAATGATGAAATGACAAATTTTTGAAAAATTTCGCTACAAACGGAAACAACCCGAAACGGACCCATTCTGACAAACGAAAACTCGAAATGTCATTTTTTCTGGTCATGCCCATGTCTATTTATTGATATTGATTCATGTAGTTATGTTTCATTTATATTTTTTGTATTTTGGTTATTTAAATTTGTTGTTTTGCTCTATTGCAGTTTTAAGTTGTAAACGACCTAGAGTAGCCCTAGAGCTAGATAGGCAGTATAAAAGATGAATGAATGAATGAATGAATGAATATCCCAACTTCTGTTGGAGAGGAATTCATCAGTGATGGTAGTCTTGTGCAATCACCAAACTGGCCTCTCAGAATGTTGGAACATGCAACAGTGCTTCTTTCTAAGATCTCAAATTCTGGCTAGACTCATACATCAGCAGAAAATTGTTCATAATATTTCTTATGTTAATATGCATTGATATTTGCAGTGTGCTTGAATACAATTAAAACACATTTGATAGTAGTCTATCTGACAATGTAGTTTAGTAGAGACGTTCTCAGTTTGAAGATGGATTTTTAGTACTGTATGACATTCCATTCTATCTTTTGCTTCCAAATGGCTGGATTCCACTCTTGTTGAAATCACCTGTGACTAGGTTGGTGTTGGCTTGAACATTCTTTGCATGGAAATTCCTTAAGCACCTTATTTTCATCATCAAATCATAACATAACTTGAAAAATAAAAGTGTCGAACAATTTGCCAAGATTGTGTCAGAATTTGTCTGCTGATCTTATATTAATCAAGTAAATAAACTTATCATGAACATCTAATCTTTGACTTAAATCTTATTGCAATATGGGTTGGAAATACATCAACACCAGTAGCAAATGTTTAAACCTGACACAATTTAATCCTTTTACATAAACATATATACTGAAATCCATGATATATCTAGTTATTTTTTCTTCTTCTTTATGCTTTCACTTAGGATCAAGACAATTAAGTCTTCTCCCATTCTGAAGCAAGAGATGTCTGCTAGGGAAGAAGAAACCAACATGCTTATAAATATTTTTTTCTTGAGCTAGAAGTAATAAGCAAGTAGAATATTGAAGGTATTTTTATTGACAATCCACTTAATATAATACATACCTTCCAAGCTTGATTATATAAGCAATACCAAATAACACAACAAATTAAGCATTCTTAAACTATCCAACAGTGCAATCCATATTCTGATTTATCCAATTTAGTTTTTTGTATAACATATGACAGGGATGGCGAACCTATGGCATGTGTGCCAAAGGTGGCATGCAGAGAGCTTTTGTATGGCACGTGACAGGCTCCCTGCCTCCCCCACTTCTCCCTCCACTGGACCAGTCATGAGGAATTTGTGGAGGGGGAAGTGGGGGGGGCAGGGAGCATGTTGCATGCCAGGACGACACTACAGCCGCTGTCCCCATTGTCCCCCTGCTGACCCAGCCTCTGCCTCTGCCTCTGCCTCCACCACCATCCCCATCGCCACGTTCGCCCCCACCCCCTGCCTCCGCTCGCCTCCGCCAGCGTCCCCATCACCACCCTCGTCCCTGCCCCCTGCCGCCCCAGCCTCTGTCTCCGCCCGCCTCTGCCGGCATCCCCATCGCCGCCCTTGCCCCATCCCCTGCTGACCCAGCCTCTGCCTCCGCCCGCCTCTGCTGCCGTCCCCATCGCTGCCGTTGCCCCGCCTCCTGCCAACCCAGACCTAGCCTATGCCTGCCTACGCCGCCATCCCCATCACCGCCCTCGCCCCTGCCACTGCTGCCAATGACCCTGAGCCCACCGCCCCGTTGCCCTGCTGCCTTAGCCCCCCGCCCCCGCCCCTGCTGCCGCCAATCCCAACCCCCCGGCACCACCACCATCTTCATCACCGAGTTTGGGCACTCGGTGTCAAAAAGGTTCGCCATCCCTGACATGAGGTTAATAGAGTTTGCCATATATTCAGAAATTATCATCTCAGCAAAAGTTAAGGAAAGTTTTAAAGTAAAATATTGAAGTGACACAAATGATAGAATTATTGTTTCACATTTCAGTATTTACTGGATTTTAATACTAAATAAGAGTGACTTTGATTATAAAGAAGAAAATGCTTTCCTTCCAAGGACAGCCAAAATTTACACATCACCTGTGATGGAGACAGAACACTGTTTATGTCACACTGAGCCTCCATTCCTCATTGCCCAAACACCACAAAAAGGTGTACATTGAATTCCTTCTCTCCTATCCAATCCATTCCTAAAAACCTCTGATGCCCCCACTTCTTGTTTCTCTTGATCTGGGATGCCCTGCTGGAAAGAGATCAGAAGACGGTGGAAAGTCATTTACTGGACACACAACAATGGACTCAAATTACAGGAAGCCAGATTTCAGTTGACTATGCGGAGAAGAATTTCTAACTATTAGGGCAGTACAACAATTATAGCTCTGATTTTAATACAATTCTACCCAATAGGCTGTTTTTTAAAATGGCCATTTTGGGTATACATCAGAAGATTTGTTTGTGGGTAAGGAATTTTCTGACTGATAGGCCAGTCAGTAAGGATGGGATCCCACCATTCTTCTACTCTAGTATTAAGTACAGGAGCTCCTCAGGGTTGTGTGCTAAGCCCCTTCCTCTACCCCTTGTACCCACATGATTGTACCTCACTGTATAACACCAACACAACCATCAAATTTGCAGACAATACAACGGTGGTGGGGCTCATTAGTAAGAACGGTGAGTCTGCTTATAGGAAAGAAGTACAAGGGTTGACACAGTGGTGTAAAGAAAATAATCTTATACTTAACACCAAAAAAACTAAAGAACTTACAGATGATTTTAGGAGGAAGAAAGATGTACATCTACCATTGTACATAAATGGTGAGGAGGTGGAGAGGGTTAGTAGCTTTAAATATCTGGGCACTTACATCTCAGAGGACCTCTCATGGACTGCAAAGGCCAATGTGGTTGTGAAGAAGGCACAGAAGAGGCTGTATTTCCTGAGAATGCTCAGGAAGATGAATTTATCTCAGCACCTACCTCTGTCCTACTATCACAGCACCATTGAGAGTGTCCTAACTTATGGCATGCTATCATGGTATGGGAGCAGCTCTGTAGCAGACAAAAAAGCTCTATAGAGAATAATTAAATTTGCCCAGAATGTTACCAGGCTCCAGCTACCAACCCTGGATGACATCTTCACATCTCATTGGTTGAGGAAGTCACACAACATTCTGAGAGACTCTACTCATCCTGCTCACAATTTCTTCTGTTGCCTTCTGGCAGAAGATACAGAACAATTAAAACTCGGACCACATGTCTTCTGAACAGTTTTTATCCCAGAGCTATAATTGCACTTAATAATGAACTCAAGGACCACCAGCAGTGAGCACTTGGACAGTATTACCTAGCCTGTTGTGTAGATGCTTGGTTTTTTTTGGGGGGGGGGGAGTTGGATGGTGGGGGAGTGTTCGTGGATTTTTTTATTTGTGTGTATTGAGAGGATTTTTTAATGTTTGTGACAGTGTTCGGGGATTTGTGTGTGTGTGTGTGTGTGTGTGTGTGTGTGTGTGTGTGTGTGTGTGTGTGTTTTGAATCTGGTCTCTTTGTGTCTGAATTTCGTTGTATGTGTATACTGTGTATATACACACAATGACAATAAATTATTGTTGTTGTTGTTTATCATCATCATCATCATCATCATCATCATCAATGGAACCAATTATCTTGAGAGAGGTAGTGAGTGCTCCAGTGCTGTGTGCATACAAGAGACTTTTAGACAACCACTTGGCAGATATTCTATGGTTTGTATTTCTACCTTCGGCAGGGGGTTGGACTCAATGGCCTTGTTGTCCCCTTCCAACTGATGATTCTATGATTGAATCCATGTTGAGGGACACAGTGTGGGTGGCTGAGTCTGGGACAGTAGCACCACACACCTCAGGTGATCATCCTTGTGGAGCTGAAGAAAAGGAGTCTTGTGAGTTTGAGTTAGGCTCATGAAATATGTATAGGGGGCGTCCGAATTCATGGTTTCTCATACTGCAACAAAATATGTTGTCTTTCCTTCACTAAATACATCTCCCCACAACAAAATTCACTAAGGTACAGAGCAAAAGTGATGGGTCCTTCATTTTTGTCTTCTTCCTTTCCCACATTTTGTTCCCTTCCCTCAGCATTTTGTAAGTATTTACTCCTACAATTAAACTTTTATTATCAAAGACTTTACCCATCTCTTTTAACTCTTACTACATACATGAAGTATCAAGTTCTGTTCAGCTCATAAAAGCAATCTCCAGGAAAGACAATGCCTGGTTTATTTGTAGGGAGTTAATAACAGGGACTAAGTGCCAAATATGCCGGAGGTGGAAGGAAAAATTCAATTAAGCAGATCATTTAAAGAGAAAAAGAAACCACTCAATGCCTCCACATCTGTTCCTGGGGGAACATTCTGCTATATTCGTTTCACACAACCTAACACATGTTATGTGCATTCATAGGTAATTCCAGTCAAAAAGATAGTATTGTGAGGTGAGGCATTTTGCATCTGTTGACTCTAAAACTGTCAACAATAGTTTTAAACAGTAGGGTTCACAAAATTTACTTAAAACATATAGGTTCAAAACAGCAAACCAACTATCTGTCCAAAATAGAGATGGGCACGAAACAGAAAAATAGTGTTTTGTTTTGTTGCTCATTGCATTTCATTTTGTTTCACAGTTAACAACTTTAAGTAGAAGTTTTGTACTAAATGAAACCAGCTGGATGGCGGGAATTTGAATTTGGCACCACCTGTTCCACTCTGCCATTGTTGCCACCGGCACCCAGCTGGTGTTTTTGACAGGTCGGGCTGGGGTGGGAGGGACACCATTGTATTTTGCACCATTTTGTATTTTGAGGCTCCTCTTGGAAGAGGACATGAAGGCTGGCAATGTGGACTATGATGTTAAGCATCTCCACATTGTCATTTATTGCTAAAACCCTGTTGCTTTATATAATAATAATAATAATAATAATAATAATAATAATAATAATAATAATAATAATAATAATAAATAAATAAATAAATAAATAAATAAATAAATAAATAAATAAATAAATAAATAAATAAATAAATAATGGTCCACTGGAATTTGTGTCAGAACTGTCATCTGCCCGTAGCAAAGAACTGGTGGGATCATAAGCCTGAAAAAGTGACTGAAAATGAGCATGCAAAATTACTTTGGCACTTTCGAATACAGACAGACAGGCTTTTGGAGCACAATACCCCAGATATTGTGATTGTGGAGAAGAAAAAAGTGTGGATCATTGATGTTGCTATACCAGGAGATAGTAGAGTCACTGAGAAACAACTTGAAAAAATTACCCGATATCAGGATCTCAAAATTGAACTTCAGAGACTCTGGCATAAACCAGTACAGGTGGTCCCAGTGGTAATTGGCATGCTGGGTGCAGTGCCCAAAGAGCTAAGCAAGTATTTAGAAGAAATTGGAGTTGACAAAGTCACCATCAGTCAGATGCAGAAAGCCACCTTACTAGGATCTGCTCGCATAATTCGCCGATACATCACTGAGTCCTAAACGCTTAGGAAGTGTTCACCTAGTGATTGGTAATATAAAATCCAGCGTAGATAGCTGTGTGGTTAATAATAATAATAATAATAATAATAATAATAATAATAATAATAATAATAATAATAATAATAATAATAATAATAATAATAATAATAATAATAATAATAAATCTGTATTGTCGGTGCAAACTTGTGTACAGTGAAATTGACTGAGCCTCCCTAGTTTACAGACTAGTCATGCAGAAGGTTCAAAAGAACACAATAGGTCCAAAATGTCCAAAATATCAGCCTAGGAAAGTCACATGGGGAGACATGGTGTCCAATCAGCATCATCAATGTGTGGAGCATTACCACATGATCAGGCTGGAACACCTAGATAGGTTAAATAGGGTTTGTTGGTTAAATAGGGAGAAAGAGTAAGTGGAACTTCCTATGTGTGTGGTATCCCACCCAGCAAGCCACCCCCAACTTAGACAAAACTCTAACTCAAGCTCCCAAGGGATGGGGAGTGCTAACAATATTTTAGGCAGTAAGCAATATTTCTGATGGTAAACCCAGCATGTTCTTCATGTTACATAGATAAAACATGCTTCTGAAGGGTATAAAAGCATGCTTCACATTTTTCTAGGGCAGTGTTGGCGAACCTATGGCATGGGTGCAAAAGGTGGCATGTGGATCCCTTTCTGTAGGCAACCGACACCACACTTTCACAGCCACCTGTATTCAGGTTAAATTGCTATATTGGTACTTTGCAAATAATTAGTGGGTTTTAAATCACACTCGGTCTCTAAAAGATTTGCCATCACTGTTCTAGGGTTACCTTGCAAAGGTTGTGCCACAGTGGTTAAGCTGCAGTACTGTGGTCAAAAGTGCATTCATGATCTGAGTGCAGTCCTGATGGGCTCATCCAGCTGTCTCAAGGGTAAATTGAATACTTTGTTAGCACTCCAGATTCCTAGATGATGTTTTATTCTGACAGCTCCAAACTACCAGCTAATCTTTTCTTTCTTTTTCTTTCTTTCTTTCTTTCTTTCTTTCTTTCTTTCTTTCTTTCTTTCTTTCTTTCTTTCTTTCTTTCTTTCTTTCTTTCTTTCTTTCTCTTCACACACACAAACACAGAGAGATGCACAGTTGCACACTGCCATTACTATTCTACTACCCAACTCTTTACATGAGCAGACTACCACAACCTGATTGGAATATCAATCGGTGGCAATTAACTCTCAAGGTAGAAACATCATCTTTTCTTCACAGAACAATCAGGCTATAGCAATATTTTCAGGGCAAATTCCATGGTATAACTTAGTAGGGGGAGTTACAGGAGTTACAGAATGCTGCACCAGGCTTGCTGCATTGTGAATAGGACCAAAATGCACCATCCAGAAATATGCATTGGGACCTCTCCATTTTTCCTGCATTGCAAAACCCCAAACCCGCATAGCTGCCAATTGATCCAGTTAAGTGGAGTCAGAAATGAAATGATAGATGGGAAGCAACCTTGCTCCAGGGAGTTCAAAGTTCAAGGCTGCAAATATACTACACTTCATGCCAAGAGCGTATGGAGTACAAAATCTTTTCAACACTCCAGGTGCACCTTTGAACTCAGTCACTTCCTGGTGTGTTTTCCATGAGTTTCCTCAGTTCTTGGAAGCACTCTATTAGATATAACTTTCCCCAGATATTACGCCACACATGTTGGGTATCAGATGTTTTTTAATCTTGTTTCTTTTTCTTTTTTTGTCAAACTTCTCTTTTCAGTCTCTTGCAACTCTGAAAATCACTTCATATCTTTTTTTCCCTGCCAATAATGTATACTATATTCCACAATATCAGGGATCTAATGTGAGTGAATATTTTAAATATTCTAACAAAGCTCTGTAAGAAGAGGGTGAAGAGAATGGTGCTTTCATATCAGTTTTATAATGTGGATTCATTATGTGTAGAGAATCTGCTGGTTGATAAGCAAGTGGTTTGCTTTAAATACATTTATTACAGGCACTCAGTCCCAAGCGTTGGCTTATGAATATAGTGAAGTGAAAAGACGACATTGCAGAGTGTCAAATACTAAATCAATTTGCAAAAAGTAAATAATGAGGCATATCTATCACTGCCCTTTCTGTTTCATAAATGTTTAAAGTGGGAAGGTTTCATGGAAACATTGAACAAGGAGACTGTATCCACAGAAACTCGCACTTAAATATAATTGGTCAACTTAAAGGTGAAGCAATATTTCTTTTATGCTGTTTCTGCTTTGGCCCATGGATATGGCCAGAAGTGGGTGCTGGAACTGGTGGATCTGTCTATGCAACAGTTCAAGCATTCCTAAAAGCAATGTGTTAAGAGCTTTGCTGAAAAGATCTTCCCATCTTAATAATTACCAGCAAGTCTTCAATATTCTCCAACATTCCCTTTTCTTCTTAGTCAATGGTATTAGAGCATACATTGACCTCAACTCCAGGGATAAAATGGATTATCTAGATCCATTTCATCCACCTTCACGTCTGATTATGGGATGGAAACTGATTTGGCCACTTTGGTGGTTCTTTACATTAGGAATTAGGTGAGGGAGTCTGCCCCTGTTGTTCACAGTCACAGTCACAGTCACCTTTATTGGCATAAAAAGTCATTAAAATAGTTACAATAGGCAAACCTCTCGGTGCCTGAATAGCAACCATATTAATCTGGGGTTACCATAAACCAAACTTAAAAGGAAGCAGGGCTACTCTTTTGAGAAACTAGTAATAAATATTTGGCTACTAGCTCTGTCACGCTTTTATCTTTGTCTGCCAAGAGAGTAGCAGTAATTGTCTCAGGGGTTGTTGAAAATTTGGAAATTGTGGAGCCAATTAATTGCTGTCGATTAATATGATGGCCGGTGCATCGAGTCAGAATATGTGCAACAGAATCAGGTTCCAACCTGCAGAATTTACAGAGTCTGCTCTTGTAAGGTATTTTAGAGTATCTTCCTAGAGTGACGGTGGAAGGAAAGATGTTCAGTCTTGCCAACATAAATGCCCGTCTCTCTTGAGGATTCAAGAGATTCTTGAAATAATTTGAACCAAATTCTGGGTTGAGGGTTAGGCCATAATATAAAGGGGAGCAGATTGGATTAACTCTTCCAACAATATTCTGTCTCTCAATGTCCCAAAGTCTTTGACGAATAAAGTTGTATAAGAATTGTTCATTGCAGTTGGATAAATAGTCTAAATCAACTCCAATAGACGCTATCTTTATGCAGATGTTCTGATACCATTTGGATCTATAGGTGTCACTTAGTAGATCGTTTAGCAGGGAATTGGGACGCGTTTGAAAATGGATGCGTAACCAGTACTTTATAGTGGCTGTCCACGCTAGTGTTGAGGGCAGGTGAAGCCCAAGTTCACAGCATATTGTTGGTAGGTTGATCGAGTTTGGTACACCCAAGATACGTCAAAAAATAGCTGCAATACGATCTACTTCCTGATTGGCGGCCTTAATCCAGATTGGTACTCCATACAGGAGTTGGTTAGTTACTTTAGCCATGAAGACTTGGAGTGCGGCTGGAACATACTGATTCCCAGAGTGAAAATGGAACCTTGAAATTGCCAGGAGATGATTTTTTGAGGCAGCTATGGTGGCTTTTCGGTGGGATGACCAGTTAAGTCGATGATGGAACAGGAAACCCAGATACTTAAAAGTTGTGACTTGTTCAAGGGGTTTACCTCCGAGTGCCCATGTCTCCTTAGTCCAACTTTTGGAAAAGATTAATACTTTAGATTTTTCAGTATTGATGGTGAGCTTGTTAAGTGCACAATATTCTGAAAAGGCCGACAATAGGTGTTTAAGTCCAACCCTAGAAATGGACAAGAGTACAGTATCATCTGCATACAATAACAATGGGACTGGGTGGGAATTCATTCTAGGAGCATGGTTTCCTGCTTTGGCAAGATGTTCTGATACATCTGACATAAATATATTAAAGAGTGATGGTGCAAGGACACATCCCTGCTTAACACCCTTGGTAATTGGGAAGTTCTCGGATAGATGACCATTATGGTTTAAACGCACTTTACCAGTGTTTGCTGAGTATAATTTGCATATCAGAAATAGCAAACGTGGGTCCATGCCCAGTTTAGTTAGTTTGGTCCATAGGAGAGGTCTATTGATGGAATCAAATGCTCCCCGTAAATCAATAAATGCAGCGTACAACTTCCCCTTGAGTTTACAAGAGTATTTCTCAGCTAAAAAATCTAGCACCAGCGCATGGTCAAGGGTAGATGAACCCGGGCAGAAACCAACTTGTTCTTTAGGTGGGAGTTGGTTAACACGCATCCAGTTTGAGAGGCGGGTCAGAAGGTGTTTGGCGTACAATTTCCCTATCACTGGGAGCAAGCTTATTGGCCGATAGTTGGATGGTAATTTAGGATTCCCTTTTTTAAAAATTGGTGTTATTATGGAGGTTAACCAGGATTCTGGCAATATCCCAAACTGGTCGATCAGCGTAAATAATTGGGCCAGGGGTTCTGCCCACCAGTGGATATAGTTTTTGATCAAATCAGCTGGGATGCCATCAAAACCTGGTGCTTTCCCAGGTTTCAAGGTATGTATTAGTTCAACTATTTCTTCCTTGGAGACAGGAGACCACAATGGAATTTCTGAAGGAATTTGGATTTGGTTAGGAAGATCAGATGGTGTTGGTGTTGAGAATATACTGGAAAAATAAGCAGTCCATTCTTCTGAAGAGATTAGTACAGTATCTATAGAGCTAACAGTCTCATAGGCTTTTGAAACGATCATCCAAAATTCTCTAGCATTCTTGGAGTGTAATGTGTGGATGAGCTGAGTCCAATTCTTCATCGCATAAGCATGTCTTTTTCCTTCAAAAGGAGGTCAGTTTCTTTCTTTGCAAGTGTGTAAAATCTAAATGACTCAGGGGAAGGAAGGGCTCTCACCAATTGAAAGGTTTGTCGGAGTTTTTTCTTGGAGATCATACACTCAGAGTCAAACCAACTTGAGCGCCTGATGGGGGGGTTTGATGTGCCTGATGGTACTAAAGAATCTAAAAGGGTTTTGGACAATTCTTGGTAGGCTGTTATGGCATCAGTCAAAACTGTGGATTGAGATATAATTTGTCGTAATTGGAGAGCTTTGGTGGAGGCAGACCATTCCTCAAATTGCCCTTGAGATTTGATGGACCACCTAACTCTTTTGTGAATTTGGAAGGGAGGGTTAGTCGGAACTTCCGATAGTGATGTTACTACCCACTGCCAGTCCATAAGAATCGGTAAGTGGTCGCTTTCTGTACGGGCATCGATCTTAAAATAATTTACTTTGCTAAAGAGAACTGGTGAAACTAGTATATAGTCCACTACACTGCATCCGTTACTTGAAGAGAAGGTAAGGTCTCCAGATGTTCTACTCAAGGAAGAGCCATTAAGAATTCTAAGGTTAAGGAAGGTACAAAGATCAATCATGTGGGATGCAGTTTGGTTAAAAATAGGATCCTTGGAATTTCTAGATTCCTGGAACATTGGTGGTATCAGATCCTCATTACCCCAATCCATAAATTCAATTAGTTTATCATTATTGGGTCCCAGTCTAGCGTTAAAGTCTCCAACTATAATTAAGGAGGACCTGGGATAACTTATGCATATAGAGTCTATATAATTCTTCAAGGTGGACCATATATTACTTGCCGATGGAGGCGCTGAAAAAGGAGGTATATAGACATTAACCAGGATTATTTGATCCAGGGCGTATTTAAAAAGGAAGGCCTGAGCCAGAGGAGGTTTTGTTGGTAATTGTTTGATCGGGATATTGAGGGTCGATTTTATTAAACAACAGAGTCCTGCTTTATAACGCCCTTTTCTATGGATCCTATATGCTGGCAAACAAAAGGTTTGAAAACCTGACAAGTGGATTTCTCTAGAGGACCATGTTTCTTGAAGGCATATGATGTCAAAGGTACTCAGGTACTCAATCCAGTCCAGATCGGATGCCTTCCGTTCCCACCCTGCGATATTCCAGGATATAAGTTTAGGGTTGAGGGTGGAGTCTCTCAAAGGGTGATTGGAGACAGCTAGTCAAGGATCTGATATTATCCTCTGAAGGTCTTGGAAACTCTCAGACTGTATGCAACAATTATTGGGTACCGCCTTCATGGACTGTTGGCTCATTATCAAACTGTCTTTGCCTGATAATGGAGATTGAATGTCTGTGCTGGGAGAGGCTGTTGAGGGCTCAAGATTATTGAAATCTCCTGTTTCCATTGGGAGAGTTGACCTAAGATCACAGTTCTTAACAGTATTTGATGAAGTGAGAGGGTGAGATTCAAAATCATCCAGGTGTTGTGTGGTCCTCTTTGGGTTTCTGTAGTCAAAAAACAAAGGGGGATCAAGTTGATCTGTGGCGTCAACCAAGGCAAACATCTCGGCAGTTTTAGATGTGTGTATTTCACAGCTCGGAGAGAGTGGGACTATTGGGGCAGTTACTATGTCCTCTTCGGAGTCTGTTTTTCCCATTTGTGGATCTGCTGTCAGTGAGTGTTGCTCGCACAAAGGGTGGCAAGTTGTAGAGATGAGTTTATGGTGTCCGTGGTTTGGCAGATCCTCAGAAGATTTGAGAGCAAGGTCAGCCTGGGACTTGGAGCTGTTCTTCAAGCTGGAAACCTTCTCCCTTGCTTCATTGTTGGGGACAGTTGATATAGTAGAGGGTTGCATGTCATCAAGGTTACAAGGGTTACAAAGATCAGATTGTCTTCTGTTAATCTCCTGGTTTTGCTTGCTTGGGCATAATCCCAGCACGGAGGGACGAGATGATTCCCGGAAGACTCTTGACAATCCGATCGAGTACCTAGCTAGAAGGTTTTTCATCTTAAATAGCATGGAAGGTATTACAATTTGATTGAAAGTTAAAAGCAGCCTCTGGTGCTTCCTGTGCACTGGCAGCCGTTCGATGTCCCTTAAGTCGATTTTGTTTGGTTGTATATTTATGAGTTGGCCCAGGGAGTTTGTAATAGCATTATGATTTTTCCATTTACCATTATTTACTTTTAATGGTGCTATTGATAATAAAATTCGGGTTGGTTGGAGTGTCATTGTTTGTTTTGATCTCTCATTGGCATAAGCTTTGCCTTTGGAATAATCAGCTTCCTCAACTCTCCCATCTACCTTGAAGGCAGTGTTCATATATTGAGTTGTATTTGTTTTGTTGTTAAAGGTGGAATTGGTAGTATGGGATCCTACTCGGGGAGCAATTGTTGATTGAGACAACGCCCCTGCCAGTCTTTTGAGGTCAGCCTCTATATTATCTATTTTATTCCTTGTCTCCTGGAGAGTGTTGAAGATTGCAGTAAGGGTCTCAGCTGTTAATACAGCATAATCACTCAGCAGAGTGTTGGTAAGAGTATCAATGGATTCCTTAGGAGGAGGGAGCGTAGGTTGATCAGTGGATGATTCATCTCTTGTAATATCTTTTGGTAAAGATGCTTGAGGGGTTGGTTGTGTGCTTATAGGAGGGTAATGGGTCAGGTGTTGGTCTGTTTTTGTGTGCTTGATAGTTCTATTTTGCTGCAGATCTGAGCTCCTCCTCCGTCTCTTCCCCTTATCACAGACCTCACCCTCCACATCTCTTAGCTGACTGCCTTCTTGGCCTTCTTGGCCTTTAAGTGGAAGTCCAGAAACAGGGGGGGAAGAGTCAGTCAATGCAGCCCTGCCACACAATAACCCTGAGGGATCCTCCTCCAATGCTGCAAACTTGTTTGGTGAGCACATTTTAGACAGCTCGGCCACAGCTTCAACCGCAGTTCGTTCCAACATTTCATCGAGACGCAGCTGCTTCACCGCTGGAGCAAGTGAGCCAGATAAGGGCCTCTGTCTTCTCTTCCCCTTTCCCATTTTACCGAGGCCTTGAGAAAAATAAAACAGCAGCTCCTACTTACTTCTTCCACGGTTATTATCAGTCCAAGAAGAAAGGGAAGTTCCAAGGAGATTATTAGGTTAAAACCACCAGATAACAGCAGCCTTTCAAGGGGAAAGAAGCAATAAAAGCAGAAAGGTAAAATATACTGAGCGGAGCTCAGCATAGGTGTTGCTTTCCCCTGGTCGCCATTTTTTCATTTTTTCATTGTTGTTAATCAACCTCTTCAATTCCAGTAGCCACGGTATCCTTGTGGATCACCTCTCTGGGATGGGACTTGGAGACAGAGTTTTTCAGTAGTTCCAGTCCTTCAAAAGTGTGATCTTGATATTTGAAACCAAGCCTTTACATTTGTAGCCAAGGTTTTGTCTATCTCTGACACAATCTAGCATAAACCACCCAGAGTGGCCCCAGGGCTAGTTTGGCAGTATCTAAATTGAATGAATGAATGAACAAATGAATGAACAAACAAATGAACAAAAACAAAACAAACATGAAATGGCTGGACGAGGTTGTCTGGCATTTGGCAAATTGTAGCTACCAACATGTTTAATGATTTCTTCTTCCCGTTTGCAAACCAATATCCACAGTAGTGGATTGGATGAGGGCAAACAAACTGAAACTTAATACAAGGCTCCCTGAATCAGTTGAAAAGTAGATTGGAGAACAAGATAGAGTAACACTTCCTGGGTGGATAAAATTTTATATCCAATGTTTGTAGCTTTGGTGTGTTTCTGGATTCAACCTGAATGTCCAGATTGAAGCAGTGGCCACAACTACATTCGCACAATTAGACCTTATATATAAGGTGTGGTTAGTCCTGGATATTTCAATGATGCACACTTGAGTTATATCCTGTTTGGACTACTGTAATGCATTCTTTATGTAGCTTCCTTTTGAAACTTAAAAACAATTACTAAAAGCTGTTGACCATTCAAATTAGAGGAAGCATACAAGTTCCTTGTATTCCTTTATTCAGATACAATTTAACTTGGGCATGAATTTTAAAATGAATTGTGAAAAATTGCTAATTCATCAGTTCATATTCACACAAATTGATAAGCATTATGAATGCAAATCAACATTTTTTCCAATTTTTGTTTCATTGATTTGTCAGACTATAAAATGTCCCCTAAGGCACCTAGAGACACCAAACTAACAGGGAGGCTTCCCCTGACTCTCCTCAACAATTCTACCAAGTTTGGTGAAGCCTGGTAAAGTTTTCTGATGTCCAAAATATACACCCATAAAGAGAACCCCTTAAGTATGTTTCCCCCCCCCCCCAGGCACCTAGAGATACACCTAGAGATACCAAACCTGTAGAAAAGCTTCCTCTGACATTCCTATACAAATCTTCCAAGTTTGGTGAATATTGGGTTTCCCAAAGCTAGTGGCTAAATGGCACATTCGGGGGGGGTGCATTTTGTGGATGTATAATTTGGATGTCTGAAACCTAATGTTTAGCAAACCTAGAGATATTGTAGAGGAGAATTGGGAAAAACTTATCTGAAATTGTAGTATCTCTAGGTGCAGGTGCACTTTCCTTTGGACAGGCTCTTTGTTGGTGCATAACTCTAGAATCTAAACTTCACCAGGCTTGCCAGGATTGTACAGGAGTGTCCAGGGAAATGTATCCACTAATTATGGTGTCTCTAGGTGCTTGGGGAGCCATTATATAAGGGTTTAAATGCAAAGGCAGACTGACAAATTGATTTGTCAATTTTGTAAAACAAATTGTGAATTCTACATTGATGAATCACAAATTGAAACAAATTGCAATTTTTTCCCTTATGCCAGAAAAAGGGGGGGTGCTGCTCTCTGCTTGCCCCTTTTATACTGGGTCAGTCTGGCCTCTTGTGAGCATGTTATGCTCTTCAAGGGGACCTGATTGACGTTTGTCACATGCACTGGGCCTGGCCTGCCCATTGGCCCCTGCACATGACCCTGTCGTTCTGGCTTCCCCTTCCATGTGAGGATCACCATTTCTTTTTGTTCTGGCCAGCGCCACTCCAGCAGCAATCGGAGGACTCAATAAGTCAGGTCCTTTTTCCTTTTTTCTGGTTTGTTCCCATCTCTAGATACAATCCCTCTATTGTAAGTCAAATACCTTTTTCATCAGGCAGACCTGTGGCAACTAATTGGCTGCTGAGAAGGGGTCTTCTAATGGCAGATAAGGTACTTTCTATTGATGTGGATTTTAATTACATTTAATTTGGCTTTTTGTTTTTATATAATTTATTAATGAAATACCTGTTTTAGTTCTACAAATTGTGGTTTTATTTTTTGTGTGCCATCAAGTAGATTTATATGTATGGCAATCCTTTCCAGGTTTTCTCGATATCAAGTATGCATTCCCTTCTTCTGGCACCACCCTGGGAGTCTACAGCTTGCCTAGGGCTACACAGGCTGGCCTTTCTCCTAGGAGACACAATGGGAAATCATACTCTTAACCCTCCAGACTCCAACTCAATGACAGAAATAAAATAAAATCCTACTTCGTTTGAATACCTGGACCCAAATCGACCTAAGAACACGTGGGAGTAAGCATTCATTCCTAACAACTCTTTGGGATGACTACTATTTCTAAAACTGGATTTTCCAGCTGTCCATTAGATTGCCTCCTTTGAAGCTGGGAATCTCTCTTCATGATCCCAAATGAGTAGTGACAGCTATCATAATTATTTATTGGTAATGAAATGTACTCTTCACATGGTCAGAAATATTCTACTCTTACTGAGCCCAGGCTGAATACTCACACTAAAACAGTTTTCCAGACTGAATTCTGGCTTGCATTAATGCTCTTCTTGGGATTTAGTGGCCTTAAAGCAATTTCTCAATTTCACAAGAAAGAGCTGCTTGGTCTTGTAGGGTGTGTGTGGCAGATTTGTCAGTGAAGCTTAACTCTGACACTCCACCCTTCGGAACAATCTGTGCACTTTTTATCTTTCTGTGGCAGGATCAATGAAGGACAAAATTTCCAGACAACTCTCATGTAACTCCCAACTTCTCCTGCTGTCATTCAGACTTTCAATGTTACATACAAATGCAGGTGGTTAGTGGAAACTTTTTCCCCATCATACATTATTTAATTTTTAAAACCTGTGCATATTTAACCTTCATGACAACCTTGTCTTAATCTGCCTCTTGTCGTTGGCCTGCTCCTTGATGAGCCTTTTGTGCTTGATTAATTAGCAAGCTGGAATGGGAGCTACTCTCTTAAACAATGCCTGCCTCGCTTGGACTAATTTGTGATCCGACATTAAATCTCAGTAGGGTGCACTTATCTGTCTCACCCTGCATGCCCTGGATTTCACTAACTCCTTTTGTGAGAATCATTTTGAAAATTTCCCTATCCATCTTCTTTCCTTGCTCATTTGTTATTTGTTGAGAGAATAGAAAGGCCTTGAATTTCATCCAAAATTAAACAATTTATTGAAAATTCTGGGGTCTTGTGAAATCCACTAACACCATCCTGGACGCTAATGTTTCCAGAGGCTAAGTCACATAGAACATGCATATATAACCAATTCTTTGATTATAGCAAAGTTGCTGCTGTCCCATTGGTTTAAGTGATTTAAATTTTCATTGTTTCAGCATTTCCAATTAGGTATGATAGCAGATTTAGGAATTTTGATCAAAACAAGGAGATAAATTTATCTGATGTTGCAATTGAGATATTCATATTTTTTTAAGAAACAACTTACAGAGAAATTTTCTTTTGCAGACTAGCACTTGTGGAGCTTCACAGTAAACACAGCAGTTGGCCATGCTGGCTGTCAAATTCCAGGAGTTGCAGGCCAATACATTATTTTTTCTGCTTTAACCAGAATTAGTACTGACTTAACTATGCTTCTGTTTCTTAAATAAAATGTTGAAATTTTTTTCCATCTCTGCAGGATCGCCCAGATCCGTCCCGTACCTTGACGGGTCCTCCCTGAGGACAGTCGTGCAGGCCCTCGTGATCTCACAGATTGATTACTGCAACACACTCTATGTGGGGTTGCCCTTGACCTTTGTACAGAGACTTCAGCAGGTGCAAAATCCGGCAGCCAGACTGGTGGTGGGTGCTCGTAGATACGACCACATCACCCCAGTTCTGGCTCACCTTCATTGGCTACCCGTGGCCCTCCGGATAATGTTCAAGGTCCTGGTTTTGGTTTTCAAACTCTCCATGGCTTGGGTCCTGAATAGACATGGGCACAACTCGTTTCCATTTTTGGTTATCGTTTCCATTATGTAACGGAAATGGTAACGATAATTAAGCCGTCAGAACTCGAACTCAAACCGAGTTTGAG
This sequence comes from Phrynocephalus forsythii, assembly GCA_029282475.1. NCBI lineage: Eukaryota > Metazoa > Chordata > Lepidosauria > Squamata > Agamidae > Phrynocephalus > Phrynocephalus forsythii. The sequence goes on from JAPFRF010000005.1 coordinate 99,920,939, forward strand.
TTCGGGTTTTTCATTTCTGTTTGTGGCATCGTGGCAATCACACGATGCAAAGCACAGAAAAAGTTTTTAAAAGTTTAAAAAAAAACCGACTCCCGGCCAAAAAAGCAGGCGAAAATATGCCTGCCTGAGGCTTTGCCACCTACCAGAGGGGTGGTTTCTGGGGGATCCCGGGCTTTTCCCCCTCTTCTCCTGTCCTGGGCTGCTTGCACCAGGCTGGGGGGGGTCATCCTCATCGTCTGTCTTGCTGCATGCGGTGGGGGGGATCCAAAATGGCGACCACAATTTTTCTTTTGAAATCGTGGTCAAAAAACACACCAAATCACCACAGAAACATGTGAAATTTATTTATTTTAAATGCCTGAATTTTTATAGTAGCAGCAGTGGGTTTTTTATAGTAATAAAATGTCGTATTGATTTTATTTTATTTTATTTTATTAGACCTGCCTATTTGGGCTGGGCATGGGATGGGACCATGCAAATTTTTTGAACCATTCCACCAGGTTTTTGACTGACACTTCTGGATGTCTCGGAGGGCATAAAAAGCCGAGGCACCTTCCAGAAATCGCAGTCGGGTGTATGGATGTGGTTGAGGGAGGAGGGCTGGCTGCTGGTGCTGGTGTGATCCGATCGAGATTGAGGAGGGAGGCTGGAGGCTTTAGGTTTAAGTTAGGCAGGCAGGGAGGAAATTGAATTTAGAAAATAATTTATTTGATTCCCTGCAGCTTTGTCTGCTGAAGGGAACAGCAGTTTATTCTTTATTTCTTCTCTGGCAGTTTGAGGATTTTTTTCTGATATTGTATAAAGGGGGAGGTTCGACTGGGAGTGGGAGGTGTGGATTTATTTTAAATATATATTATATACTACCATTTATTTTCTATTTTCCCAACTTCAATTTGCTTGCACACACACACATTTGGGGTGAAAGCCAAGAGCAGAACCTCTATCCTAAGTGATATCCTAACTGCCCACTCGCCCGTCCGCCTGCGCCGCCACCCGCCTGCGGCCCGCGCCACCACCCGTCCACTTGCCTGCCTGTGGCCACCGTCCGCCCATGGCCCCTTGCCACCACCGTCCGCCTGCACCTCCCCCCGCCGCCCACCCCCCACCCCACCCGCCACCTAGGGAGCAAAAAAACTTAGCACCGGCCCTGATTGCGGGACGCCCCTATGCTCTGGGAAGTCAAATCGCACTAAATCGCGGTGGAAACGACAGATGACAAACGACAAACAGAAATGACAAATTTTTGAAAAATTTCACGACAAACGGAAACGAGCCTAAACGGACCCGTTCCGACAAACGAAAACTCGAAACATCATTTTTTCTGGTCGTGCCCATGTCTAGTCCTGAATACCTGTTGGAGCGTATCTCCCAGAGGTCAACTGAGGCCAGACTCACACATATGTCGCAGGGGCGCTCACTCAGGGTGCCCACTACGAGGGAGGCACGGAGGTCTCCCACGCGCAGCCGCGCCCTCTCAGTGGTGGGCCCATCATTATGGAACCATCTCTCGAGTGAGCTGCGCCTTGCACAGTCCCTGCCCACCTTCAAAAAGGCTTTGAAAACTCTGCTTTTTGAGGAGGCATATGGCAACCTACTTGAATCTCTTTTTTTTGTTTTTATTTTATTTTATTTTATTTTATTTGTTCGCTGCCAATGTATCTTGCCTGGGGTTTTGTCCTTAACTGTTTTTGTAGTTCTGTATACTTTTTTAACCTGTTAACCACCCAGAGTTCTGATTCAGAAGATGGTGCGGTATAGAAATATAAATAAATAATAAATAATAAATAATAAATAATACAGTATTTAAAATCATATTCAGTTTTGCAATATGGGCAGGACCAGCCCTACCATTGGATGGAGTGATACCTGTCTCCAGGAACTCCTTTTCCACCTCTGCAGTGGAAGCTGTCCGGACCCTCAAACCAGTGCCTGGAGGTGGTCATAGCTTGGACCAGGGCCAAGAGGCTCAAACTCAATCCCTAGAAGACCGAGGTGATGTTCTTTGGGAGTTCCCCAACTGGTTACGGATGCCCTCTCCCCAGCTAGGAGGGTGTTTCCCTCCAGCTGGCAGATAGAGTTCAGAATCTGGGTGTGATCCTGGATCCGGCGCTATCTCTGGATGCCCAGGTGGCTGCCGTGACCTGGGCCACATTTTATCATCTACGTCAGATTGCCCAGATCTGCCTGTACCTCGACGGCAACTCACTGAGAACAGTGGTTCAAGCACTGGTGATCTCAAGGTTGGACTACTGCAACGCCCTCTACATGGGGTTGCCCTTGACTCTCCTCCAGCGACTGCAGCAGGTACAAAATGCAGTGGCCAGACTGGTGGTGGGTGCGCGCCGTTACGACCGCATCACCCCAGTCTGCCCGTCTGCATTGGCTGCCCATTGTGTCCTGGATCAGATTCAAGGTCCTGGTTTTAGTTTATAAAACCTTCCATGGCTTGGGCCTGGACTACCTGGCAGAGTGGATCGCCCAGCGATCAACCTCGGCCCAACCAGTTCGGCAGTCGCGAGCGCACTCGCTTCGGGTTGCCACCCCCGAGAGGCCAGAAGAACTTCCACTCGCAATCAGGCCTTCTCGGTGGCTGCCCCATCATTGTAGAACAGCCTCCCCAGCGAAGTGCACTCTGCAGAGTCCCTGCTGGCCTTTCACAGAGCAGTGAAAACCATCTTGTTCTGTGAGGCCTTTGGTGACCTAGCCTAATAGTATTTTTAATAGTTTTTTTCCCCTCGCCATCTGCTGTTTGCTTGCTCAATTGCTAGCTGTTTTGTGAGTGTTGTACATTATTACAAGGGTGCCCATATGGTTTTATTTTAAAATTGTCTAATTGTCTGTGTGTCTGTTATTTGGATATATGCTGAACTGCTCAGCTTCTGTAAGCCGCCCAGAGTTCCCTTTGGGAAGATGGGTGGGATATAAATGTAATAATAAATAAATAAATAAAATAAACTGATGCTCGGGAAATGAGCAGGCAACCATAGCAAGGTATTAAAGGTGGGAGGTATGCAGTATGTGCCTCATGGTTTATCCTCTGCCATTTAAGCTAATCTTCTGCCCTAAGAATTGGTGGAAGAACTCATCCTGCTACCTGGGCTGAAGCCTCATTGCCTTTTTTGCATATAGAATGGGGTGGATATGGGCCAGACAGCCCTATATTTTACTGGCCTGAACAAGGACTGGAATTCCTTCCACCTAGCTGGCTGTATAGCTCCATGAATTTGGTATCTGACTGTGGAGTCAGAGGTTGTTCATTTCCTCATCTGCGAATCCCAGAAGAGCCATCCCGTGTGGCCTTGGGCAACCTGCACAGTCCCATAGTGCCCACAGAAGAAGGTAATGGAAAAGCAGTTCTGTCTACCATAGAAAACCCTGAAAATGGTCACTTTAATTCAGAATTGACTCGACAGAATATAGGTATGATTATTATATACATATTGTCCATTTCTCATCCACAGCTTGAAAAGTTAGAATTACAATTCCCCCAAACACTGGTAGCTTGTGTCTCAGCTGAAACAAGTACACCTCATCACATGACAGTGGATTGCTTGTCTATCCTTCTCAAATCTTAGTGTCTTCACAACCCCAAAACACTTATTTGCCACTATGGCTACCCTTTTGACAAGTAATTTTCTCTCACATCTCAGAAACAACAACCACAATGCTACAGGAAGTTCATTCACCACTACAATAAACTTTCTTCTCTATCTCATGTGGCCCCAGCTCTTCCCATGACTTTCCAATCTTTACGTTGCCTTATATCAAGGTTATATTTGGCCACAGAAAGTTGAAAAATTGGCTATGCCTATGACTGGATAGTCCAAGATTTGAATATATAGTTTTGGATGCATTTAGGTTTCATGATTTTGAAACCCACACTGAGCTTTATATCAATGGGATAACAGTTCCAACTAAGCAAGCACATTTGCAATTTCACATTTGAATTCATCTGTGGCACTTACCTCCTAATAGAGTTCCATTTATTTCTGAAGCCTGAGGTGGGGCAGGATCCTTAAATAACAAAAACAAAAAGCCCACAGACAAGGTGGAGGTATTACTAAGGTTGGAGGAAACTCCAAGGTATGCACAAGTATAAATATTTGGCACCTAATGAGACCATGACTCAGTTTCTAATCTTTAACTGGTCATTGTTTTGTTTGAATTGTTAAGACGCATATGCTGTTTAAAGTATTTAAACTACTTTAGATCTTTTTAAAGTGGTTTTACTGCCACTTTGAGATCATGAGATTTATTGAGGGCACTCTGTGCTGCAACAGTTTGTTACAGTCCCTATGGGTATTATTGTCAAACTCTTTCTTTATTGCAAACACTGATGGATTCTGTTCTGACAGAAGGGGTTGGAGAGTGTTCAGTGATAACACAAAGCCCCCTTACCCTTTACTGGACAATCTAATACTACTGAGATAATTTGTATTTGCTTTTGAATACAGTCACACCCCCGCCGATCACGGGGGTTAGGGACCCACCCCACCCGCGATGCATGAAAATCCACGATATGCGGAAGCAGGTGGGGTGGGGCCTGGGGGCGGGGGTGGGGGCAATTGTGCGCCTGTCCAAGGCTTCTCGGAGGAGCGCAGGGGTGGCGCGGAGTGACCCAATTGCTCCCCTCTGCCCACCCCACAGCTCTGAGGCTTCTCAGAGGAGCGCGGGGGTGGCGCGGAGCAGCCCAATCACCCCCTGCTGCCCCCCCATGTGGCTCCGAGGTGCAGGTGCTTCAATCCCGCAATGTAGTGGGACTGCAGTACCTGAACCGCGAAATGGTGGGGGGTGACTGTAGTACATCTGTTAAGTATACCACAGCTGTGGCTCAACATGTAACTTCTTCAGAGGAAGGGGCAGCATCCTTACATGGCAAAAGCTATGAAACTATAGAAAGCAAAAGCAATATGCCTTGCTGAATGGATGAATACAGAAGAGAGTTTCCCACCAGGACAAGATTGAACGTTCTGGAAGTCACTTAATAATGGAGTAGGAAGAATGATCAAGCAAAATAAAGCTACTTGGATACATGGTCAAAATTTCTGTGAAAGTGGAGACATTTATTTAATGTAGCATTTAAGTCTATGCAATGTATGTCCTACCATGTGCACTGAAGACTGTCTAGTAAATGGACGAAATAATGCTATTGAATTAGCCTGCTTCTGGCCAAAAGCAGTCTAATGGTTTTAGTATTTTCAGTTTGTTTGAACTTTATCGGTTAATTTCAAATTGTGGAACACTCTTATACAAATAAAGAAAAAGAAAATGAAAGGTATTTTGTGGTCTCTAGCTAACGGTGTAGGAAACCTCTTGATTCCAGTTCACACAGCACTCTAAGAACTTGGCTGCCAGATGAGTTTACATGCGAAATGAGCAGCAAATTGTGAACTCATCAATAATACATTGTAATGATCTGGCCTTAGGGGAGCCACATCCTCAGGCTGGTCAAACCCTTTTTGGATATGGAGGAAAGGTGGGGGAGAAAGAAAGCCAAGCAACGCCACTGCTGAGAGGTTTTTTGGTCCTTAGTGTTCAAGTCCCATTTAAAGTGATGCATGTATGCAGGATGATCAACTCATGCTGAAAGCAGCAAAAAGGACTCAAGATTCAAGAAGGAACTTGGACATTATAACTTGAAAGGATGTCATATTGAAGAGGGAACAGGTTTGTTTTCCATGGCTTCAGAGACTAGTACTCAGGACAATGGTTTCAAACTACAGGAAAAGAGATTCCATTTGAACATTAGGAAGAACTTCTTGATGGTTAGAACTCTTTGGCAGTGGAATATGCTGCCATGGAGGCTGGTGGAGTCTCCTTCTTTGGAGGTTTTTAAGCAGTGGCTGGATGGCCATCTGTCGGAAATCTGTGGTGGGGTTCCCTCATGGCAGGGGGTTGGACTGGAAGGCCCTTGAGGTTTCTTCCAACTCTATGATTCTATGATTCTAGTTATTTTGAGCTACAAACCCACAACTATCCATCCAGTATTGAGGGATTTGGAGAGCTATAGGTGCAAAAAAGCTACATCTTCCAAACTCTTATATTCTGGAAAATGATTCCATGTGTAATCCATCAAGTGGTTGCAAAATTAGGGATGCCTGCCTAATTATCCATCAGTGAAATTCTTTCTAGCTTGCAAGGTGTTTCACAAGATAAGAGTGTACATGTGTGTAGGAGCTGACTTGCTGAAGTCATATCAAATAGCTCCCCTCTTATCCAGCATTTTTTTCCTGGAAGAACAACCAGATGGATCTGTGGCCCAAGTAGGTTATAATGTTCCCAGTACCACTCTGCTTATTTAACAAATGTTATTTATTAATGAATAATGTGGTTATACCATCTTTGTCAAAGGTTCCAGGATGATTGAAGAAGTGAAAGTGACTACACAGTCATAACAGTTCAGTAAGAACAATATATTAATTGTTATAAGATTTCAGAAATCCAGTTCCCAACAAAAAAACAAAACTACAAAAAAAATTATAGCCCAAGGAATTTTTCCAACCCAACCCTGATGGCTTTGCCTAAGGCCAAATAGACAACAATACAGGCACCATATGAGCGAGAAAGAGATCTACACAACAGCAACAGCTAATGGTTCTGGGCAGAACCTTTTGATTACAACTCCCAGACTCTCCTGGTTCCTGGTTGGTGGAGTCTGACAATCATGATTTAAATACATATATATACATCTACATTCTGTTCCTCTTTGGCATCTACCTTACCTCTGGTGTCTCATAGGCAGGTACTGGTAGACAATGTTATCTTGTTACAGTCATGACCAACTGACTCTTCATGACTCCATGTCCATGGAGTTTTCTTGGCAGGAATACTGGAGCAGATTGCCACTTCCTACATACCCTATATAAATGTGTCTACCATTTCTTTAAAATTGCCCAAACTACTGTCTGCTAAATAATCTTGTGGAATTATTATTCCTGTTGTGTAGTTGGGAAAGAGAAAGTGAGTAGTTCTCCCCTGTAGTGATCAAGAAGGTTGTGGTGAAATAGGTCATTTTCTCATTTAAATCTAAATTCTAATTCTTTACTTATAGGGCTTTACTACTTTTTCTGGGAGATTTCTGATGGCTACTGCTCTGGATAGAGAAGTTTTTGTAGGTCCCACTGAGGAGTACTTTTCCAATGATATGGCATGTAGTATTACAGGTTGGACGTCTCTTCAACACAGTTTCATAGTTACGGGTTACTTCCTGCTGGAAGGTATTGCAATGAAAAACAACTCATTCCAGTGAAAACCCCAACATGTAAAACCATTAAAATTCCAGATTTCAATATACATATGAAATTGGCACAAAATGAGCAAAACCCAGTCAAATCAAGGCTAAAAATGTGGAATGTGCACAATCTTTACATATTCAGAACTGTAATTTGCATACAGATGCAATTCAGTTTCATCATGATTCTCGCTGTTTTATTGGATTTTTTTCTTGATTTCTTGGTTCTTCTTAGTGTTGTTTTAAATTTTGTTAGCCGCCCAGAGATCCGCTCTGGAAGATGGGTGGGATATAAGCACAACAAATAAATAAATAATAAATATAAATAAATATCATAATGTTCATTTTAGATACTAATTTTAGATACAGACAACCCCCCCTGCCATTTTGCGGTTCAGGTACTGCGGTCCCACTGTATTGCGGGATCACAGTACCTGCCCTGGCTTCAGCTGATTAGTGCTCGGGTGGGGGAGAAAAACCTTTATTTCCCCATCCCAGTGCCAATGAGCTGGAGCCCAGCATTTGGGGAAGTGTGGGAAGGTTTAAAAGCCCAGGCTTTTGAAACCTTCCCCCCTTCCCCAAGCCCCGAATCCAGTCCCCCATCGCTGCCAGCCCACATGGGGCAATCGCATCACCCCATGCAGCCGGCCTGTGCTCCTCGGAGACACGTTGGGACCGCACGAGCCGGGCGGCGGGGGCGATCACATTGCCCCACGCAACCGGCCCATGCTCCTCTGAGACACCTTGGGGCCGTGTGGGTGATCGCATCAGCCCCTGCCCATGCTGCCCGAGGCTTCTTGAAGGAGCACAGGCCGGTGGCGTTGGGCGCTGCCCCGCAATCTCCATTGAAATGTATTGGCTCATTAGTAAGATCTTTGAACTGTGAGTATATTTGTTGGTACTTTCACCAGTCTAACTTATAACCTTCTGATACTAATTTTTCTAATGATTTCAAAGAGAGGTCAGCATTCAGAAGGTGTCTGTAAGTTAAAAATTTGGGGGTTACACTTATGTGGGGGCTAATAACCGTGCCCAATGGAGATAACCACAATGGTGCTTTGGGGTAAAATTGTTTTTTGATTGGTAACCATATTTTAACTAAGGCATTCCTTATCCAGTGCTTTTTAAAAAGAGTAGGTATATTACCCTTATACCATATATAATGATGTCAACCCTTATCCAAGCCGTGGCTCTCAGGCTGCAGTATTCTATTATTTGTCATCAAAATCCAGTCTTTAATCCAAGTCATGGTAGCGGCCTTGTAGTATAACACCAAATTGGGCAGGGCAAAGCCACCAGTTTTAGTTCTGTCCTGTAGATAAACATTTCTAATCCTTGCTTTTTTCTTTTGCCATATAAATACACGTATACTTTTTTCCAGGTCTGAAATGATCTTAAAGTTAGGTAATATAGGTAAGGATTGAAATAAAAAGAGCAGTTTAGGAAAGACATTCATTTTAACTGCAGCAATTCTGCCCATTAAGGATAATTGAAGTCTTGACCAGGTTTCCAAATCAGCTTTGATTGCTTTTATACCATTAACATAATTATCTTTAAGTAAAGTGTTACAATGGTTAGATACGGTAATACCCAAATATTTTATCTTACTAGCATGTTGGAAATCCGATTGATTTACCAGTTTTTCGGTCATAGGTGGAGCCATGTTTTTAGTAAGCAACAGTGTTTTTTCTCTGTTTACCTTTAGTCCTGAAATTTTGGAATAGGCCTCCAAAGTCTTTAGTAGTTCTGGAGTGGAGGTCTGAGGGTCTTCCATAATAACCAACAAATCGTCCGCGAAGGCTTGCACCTTATAGATTTCTCCTTTGCTTTGTAGGCCTTGAATACCTGGGGTATTTCTTATAACATGGAGTAGCACCTCTAAAGTTAATATAAAGAGCATAGGGGAGAAAGGGCATCCTTGCCTGGTGCCTTTGTGTATCTTGACTTTGTCTGTAAGGTAGCCTTTGACTACAATCCTAGTGTTTTGGGTGGAAGAGGGGGGATTTATGAGTAATGATACTCCACGTGACAAAATACTATCCTCTGGTGACTCAAAGCTCCTTAGTAAATTTTATAGTATGTTGTTAAATGAAAAAATGATTGATACACTGGTTAAAGATACTATGATAAGATGGGCAGAAAATTTTGTTTATTCTATTCATCTAAACAAATGGGACTCTTTGTGGAACACAGTCAAAATTTTCAAATTTTCAAATCTATAGCCTTTAAGGAAAATTGTTATAAGATGTTCTATAGATGGCATTTCTCACCACATCGTTTATCTAAGATGTATAACTGCTCACCTAAATGTTGGAAATTTAAACATGACTGTGGTACTTTTTACCATATGTGGTGGACATGTAAAGAGGCAAGGGCATACTGGATAATGGTGAAATTATTTTTGGAAAGATATCTGAAGATTAAGTTAGAGCTTAGACCATAATTTTTTCTATTAAATATAGTAGATATTAATATTTCCGATGACCAGAGATATGTACTTCACCATGTAATTGTTGCTGCAAGGATATTGTATGCGAAATCCTGGAAACAACCAGATGTGCCAACAGAGAGAAATTTCCACGAAAAGATAAGAGAATGTATTGAAATCGACAGACTCTCCGGCTTTCTAAAGGGAGACTACAATGAGATTTCTCGGAAAAGATGGCAAGAAGTAACAAACCTATTAGCATTGTGATATTATTTGGTGATTTGTTAATATGTTAAATCGTTATTTTTGGCTTGATATATTCAATGTAATTTTTAAACTGTACTCCTTTCCCCCGATACCCCTCCCCCCTTCCCCCCCCCTAAAAAACCCAATAAAATTACTTAATTTAAAAAAATGAAATGTATTGGCTCAATGCATTTCAATGGAGAAATATTTCCCCATTGGAATGCATTGAGCCAATGTATTCCAATGGGGAAAATTTTCTCCATTGAAATGCATTGAGCCAGTGCATTTCAATGGAGATGGCCCCGGACGAGAAGTCTCGGGGCGGCGTGGGCAGGCGGCGGCGGGAGGTCAGTTCCCGCAATGCCACCGGTGCATGCTGCCCCAAGACTTTTCGGACCGGTGCATGCCGGCGGCAGCAGGGGGATCACCCCCCCACCCCCAGGCCCCACCCGACCCGCATCCGCATATCATGGATTTTCAGTCATCATGGATCGGGTGGGTCCGTAACCCCCGCGATAGGTGGGGGGTTACTGTATTCTAGTTGAACAGGTGGTAGAACATTAATCATCTCCCTGCTATTATATACAGATCATGTGATCATTTTCTGGATCCACTAGCACTGGGTAATTCAACGTTTCTTTGATTTCTGATGGAATTTGTATGCTGTGCATGTATAATAAAACTTCATTTTAAAAAGACCTTTGGAGGACCACATTTCTTGAAAAGCTGCCATGACCATTGCTATGTGCTTGGGTGAGAAGTGGTTAACTGATGAGAAAAAAGTTAGTTTTCAGGATATTTCCTGGCTTAATATCAATTTTTAAATGGTAGTGAGTACAAGAGAGTATCCTGTAGATCACCTTGACTGCTGTCACTGGTACCTTAAACATCAAGGGTGCCCTTTGTTATGTAAAGCTTGGCATCCTTTTCCCCCCTCCTGGCAACATGAATGTGATGTACAGCAATATCAGGCAATTTCCACACAGTTTGAATCATGGAAACAGAGCACATTGTCCTCCATTCATGAACTGGATATTTTTTAAAGAATTTATCACCTAGTGCACTGTAGGGATTTCATCAAGGGTAAATCAGACTAAACCCAGAATATAATCACAAATAGTTAATCCAATCATATGAAATTTTCGTTCTTTGGAATAGTGAAGAAAAGTGAGCTAGAACCTAAAGAAAACAGACTTTCCCCTTTTTCCCTATGAGAGTTGGACCTCATAATAATACCAATTGCTTACCATGATGTAAACTATTTAGACACACGTCACTGGAACTAATAAAATGTCTACTCGTCAGGCTCTTTTTAGTATTTGTTAGATTACCTTTTTTTCAGATTAAAAAGCAAAAGTGTTCTTCTTAGACTAACTAGATTAGCTCGACTAGCTTGACTCAGCATGACAACATATGAGACAATTTGGTTCACACTGTTCACACTCTGGTTACTCTTCAGATCCCATAAATCTTTCCGTGTTTCCATTTACTATTGCTCAGCATTTCTCATAATCTGGGCAGTGTTACAAGATTACAGATGCCCTGGCTGTGACTCAGAAGCACCATACAAAAGGTTCAAGAATAACACTGTTCTCCTTGCCACTTGGTTAGGTCTCTTGTGGATCATAACTGCAAAGTAAGGATAAAATCAATCCCAAATTAAGAATACTGAAGCATGTCCCTCAGGACCAGAAGCTGGGAGTCATGAAAGTACAGCCATTTTTCTATTATTTAATTTCTGATTATTGTATTCTTATTGCATATATTGTTTTCAATTACATATCAACTGCAAGGATATATCAACACATTCACCTCCTCCTTCTCCTGGATATATAAACATCTAAGTGCGTGTTCTGCCTTTGGATGCATTGCATATAAACAAACACATTGTATTGGATCCCAATCAGTTTTTCAGGTTTTTCAACTACTGACCTCTGGTATTTCCTGAATTTCTTTTCCGTTATTTTACCTGGAAAATCAGATCAACTTGTACCAAAGATGCATTTTTTTTGTTTCTCCTTAAAGAAGAAATCTATTATTCTACATCTTGTTTTAAAATGTCTTGATTTCATATTTTTAAAAAGCTGTGAACTAGAAAAAATGACCTATTTTAACCATCTAATTTCAACTCTAGTTTAGCTGGTTTAAGGCCTGGTATGTTTCTCTAGATCTCTGCCCTAAGTCAAAGCTTGAACATGTTAGCTCTAGTAGGAAATACAATAGCCAGTTGTCTGAATTTTAGCCATGCCTCTAGCCAAAATCAGTGTTATAAAGCAAAGCAGTGTTCTGCTTATATACCGCCCCATACCACTTCAAGTAGTCTCTGGGCGGTTTACAGATTTAATTACAGTGTGCAGGCTACACATTGTCCCCCCCCCAGCAAGCTGGGTACTCATTTTACCGACCTCAGAAGGATGCTAGGCTGAGTCAACCATGAGCCTGCTACCTGGGATTGAACCCCAGGTCATGTACCCATAAACCAACTGAAGGGTGCACATTGGCTTGAGATCCCATGAGTTGTTGTCCAAACAAGTAACATTGGCCTCTCCTTCTTGCTAGTACTTACAGAACTTGATAAACCAGCTGAGAGCCTGGTGAAACCCCGTGGTGCTTAATTTCTCCCAAACAAACTGCTGTTATTAAAGGCTAAATGAGGGAAGGAAATAAGAGGAGGTAAAACCCACACTTTCACTCGGCTATCTCTTACCTTTTCCTCTCTCTCATCCCATTCTCTTTACTAATGAAAAAAAGAGGCAGGGGAGACTTTCCTGGAGCCTGTTGGGGAGATAACACAATGAATTAAGCCTCTTGTGTAGATAAGACAATGAATTAAGTGAAAAGCTTCAGAGTAAAGGGAGGACCAAAATGAGCAGTTCAGCTGTTGAGAGACACCCTGTCTGCCGTTGGAGGTGAACAAAGTGGAAACCAGACAGTGAATCACCCTCCGTGATGCACACCAAACCTGATTTAGGGAGCTTAGGCAGATCCTTCCTTTTTTGTTTTGCTCAGTCGTCCTTGTTGTTGTTTTCTTAAGCGTTATTATGAGGCAGCCAATAAATGTGACTGCTTTCACGTACATGAACCTGCCTGCAGTATTTTGCCTTTCATTTATACCTCCTCTTAACCTGTACTACAGTCCTTACTGCTGTGTACCAGGTAGTTGAGAAGACACTGTCAATGAGGCATTAAAGGGTCAACCCTTGAAGGTCCAGGAATCAACTGGAGATTTTCAGGCCTTTTATTTCCTTTTGTTTTTGGAACAAACCTGTAAGGGCTTGGCAACAGCATCAGCTGAAGACAGAAATGAGCACTTAGTTCAATAACCAAAAAGGACACGTGGTTGCATGTTAATTTCAGAAGTCCACTACAAATAGGGTCCCTGCCATTTCCCCCTTCAATGTTGGTCCTTTTCAAAGCATGGGAAAGCTAGAATAATTGGATCAGAAAATAATGGATTTGGAAGAGATCTATGTTTCTCTCAGGGTTTGGTTTCCAGTTCCCTTATAATCCTTGTTGCTCTCATCTGAATTTATTTCCAGGAATCATCATTCTTCTTAAAAGTGTGGTGTCTAAAATTTAACACAGTACATATTCTGAAAACCACATTTCAAGAAAGATGCTGAGAAATCAGCACAAATTCAGAGAAGTGTAACGAAAGATCAGGGGGCTGGAAACAAAGACTTATGAGGTAAGACTGAAAGAACTAGGGATGTTTAGCCTAGAGAAAAGAAGAAAGGGGTGATAGTGCATTTCAGATATTTGAAGGGCTGTCATGCAGAGGAGGGGGAGGATCTGCTCTTATTAGCCATCCCAAAGTGTAGAACACACAGCAATGGGCTCAAGTTAAGAGAATCCAGCTTTTGACTGAATATCTGCAAAAACTTCCTGTTAGAGTAATACAGCAGTGGAACCAATTACCTCAAGAGCTGGTGAGTAAGCATGGGTATTTCATTTTGGAACCAGTAGGTTACAAAGTGAACCACGCAAGCCCAGGTGGTGCTTGGAACAGTCTGATACATGTGGAGCCAATTGCTTTACCTTTATCTGGGCTCGCACAGGGTTAAACTGCAATGAGGAAGGATGCTGTGATGTCATCTTTCCTCCTCTGTGGATTTAAGAGGCACGGTTTCCCATAGGAAGGCACTGCCACTTGATTGAGGGGCTTACCCCCAATCCAGCAAAGGGGGAAGTTTTTCCACTTCTTTGCAGGGTTGGGGAAGGGGAAAATTTTCCCCCTTTTGCTAGCTGCCCCAACCCAGGGGAGAGTGGGGGAGTGGTGACTCACCCGCTCGTCTCCTTCAAACATTGGGGCAGCCACCCGTCCTTTTACTTGGATGTCTGCATCAAACCAAGGGGGGAGGAGCTTTGGACATACACGGAGCCTGGTGAAAGGAAGGCAGCAGCTTGCAAGCACACAAGGCACTGCCTCCCCTTTGCCAAGGGTTCCATGCATGGAGCCTGGTGAAGGGAAAGTAGCAGCTTGTGAGCATACGAGGTGCTGCCTCCTCTTCACCTTGAGCTCTGTGCACGGAAACATTTAAATGGGGGGGTGGCAGCGGCTTCAATCCTGGCTTTCCCTACCATTTAGCACCCAATCCACAGGTGCTACACAGTCGGGAAAGCCAGGATGGCTTTTGAATTCCATTCACCCATAACACACACACACTCCAGATTGTGGGTGCACAAAATTCAAATGCCTGCCCCGTAAGATGGATTTTTACAACACATCCTGTAGGCAAACAATTGTCTTGTGAAAAATGCCTATACCTGGAAATTTAATTTGTATTATGGGTCAAAGGACCTTTTTTTCTCAGTTCTTTCAACAACTGCTCCGTTAATTTCTCCCTACACAGGGCCACTATTTCAGTCCAGGTCTCGAGCCTATCAAGATCTCTTTGAATTTTGTTTCTATTTCCCAGAGTTTTAGCAATTCCATCAATTTAGTAGGAACAGATGATAGGTGATAACTTTATAGACCAGTGATAAAATTTTAAAATAAAATGAAATGAGCCTTGTGGCACCACAAGGCTCATTTTATTTTATTATTTTATTTTAACCACTGTTAATCTGCTGTATTACAGTTAAAACTGTGCTCAGGATCTGGGGTTCAATCCAACGTAACTAGTAGAGATGGGCACGACTCAAAAAATGGCATTTCCTTTATCGTTTGTCGTTTAGGGTGTCCGTTTCGGTTTGTTTTCATTTTTTGTGAATTTTTTGCAAGAAAAAATCATTTTCATTTCGTTACGTAACAAAACAAAAAATGAAAATGAAAATGAAAAATTGCTGTTTTGTTAGCATTCATTACAGTTCAATGTATTTGCCACAACGAAAATGAAACGCACGACAAAATTTCTGTTGTTTCGGTTCATTTCGTTTCATTTTGGAGACAAAATTCATTTTTTGTTTTGTTACGTAACAAAATGAAAAAACAAAAACAAAAATGAAAAATTGCTCTTTTCGTGCCCATCTCTAGTAACTAGCTCAAGGTTCGATCAGTCTTCTGTCCTTCCATGATCTGCAAAATGAGTACATAGCTCTCTGGGGTTGGGTTAATATGTAGCTTAACTAACATAAACCACTATGGGGAGTATATAAGCAGCAGACTTAGCTTTTTTGTATTTTCGAAGTCTTTCATGGCCAGAATCTGATAGATGTTGTAAATTTTTCAGGCTGTTTGGCCATGTTCTGGAAGTTTTTCTTCCTGAAGTTTTGCTGGCATCTTCAGAGGGCAAGGAGCTCAGGGAACAAGGAGTTTCTCTCTGTGCTCTGGGGTAGAGCACACCTTTTTGTACAAAGCTTTGTATGCAATATTTGTGGTTTCACTGGTTTCACTCACAGATGTTGCAAGTATTCCTTGCGCCTCCTCATTCAAGTTGCTAATACAAATATTGATAGCATTGGTGCCAGGACAGAGCATTGTAGCACCCCACTTTTTATCTCTTCCCAGTTTGAGGGGGCCATTAGGGATTGGCACCAAATGAAAAATGAAATGCTATTTTGTCATTTTGTTAGCTAATGAAATGAAATGAAATGAAACTGGGAGCAGCGCTCCATTGGTAATGAAATGAAAAGGCTTTTTTTCTGTTTAAAACAAACTGATTCAATTCACTGTAAAACAGGGGACCCATTTTATATAGTAACAAATCGGTTTGTTATTGTTTCATTTCATATGATTTTTTTAAAAATATATTGTTTCTAACGAAATGAAACAAATCACGGGGAACAAAACAAAATGAAACAAAACACCGTTTTTCTATTTCGTGCCCATCCCAGTCCATCCTCACACATTCAGTGAGCTTCCATTGCAAAGTAACGCCAGGACTTTGGATTTTTTTCTTTTTGTTTTTGCTTTGGTCTGTGATTCATAGTAAGTATTCTGAAACTGTTGTAATCATTCTCTCCCTTACAACAATACATCTCAGTTTACACTGGTGTAAGGGTGATATGGATCACACACTTGGAGACTGCATGGGGGATACATGAGAGTGATTAATCTTGCACCAATTGTGCTGCCTTTGAACAAGTATATCAATCAGCCATCTGGGTAGATCATCTCAGTCTCAGTTCAGTTACAGAACCTGCTCGACAGGCTTTTGGGGGTGTCCCAGTCTGACAAATTATAGCATCAGCTGACAGGCTCTGCAGACAAGTTTAAGGAGGAGTCACAGCAGCCACAAAAGAACCTGGAGGGATAGAAAATGTCAATTATCTCTCAACTTGCCATTCAGTAAGGCTGCTTAAATACCTGTAATTTGCTGAAAACTCAGACTGGCTACTGGGCTCATCACAAGAAAAGATTGGGGTGTAAACTAGAAGGGTACATAACTCATATTTTCAGTCAGTTTCCAAGTTGTTTTTTGAGTGCTCTAAACTCTGTTCCAAATAAGCAGAGCATGATCTTGTTATTAAAACACACACACACACACACACACACACACACACACACACACACACACACACACACACACACACACACAGAGAGAGAGAGAGAGAGAGAGAGAGAGAGAGAGAGAGAGAGAGAGAGAGAGAGAGAGAGAGAGAGAGAGAATGAGAGAATGAGAGAGAGAATGAGAGAGAGAGAGAGCAAGGGAAAATCCACCTGAACAGAGTCTGGAAAAATTGGTTTTTACACAACATCAGCCAATGTTGTGGGAGTCTTGCCTCTACACTGATGGCCAAGTAGTAGTTGAAATCACTGGCACATTAGATCAGGTTGAGTAAACCCATTCAAATGCAGTTCTAAATCCTTCATTTTTTTCCACTTTCATACTTGAGCTTATACAAATACTTTTTTCATATGAAAAATACTGATTTACCAACATTGAAAATGTTGCCTGTTCTTCTTGTTACTCTTTCCGAGGATATAATATCAATTTTGTAATGAGTTAACTTGAACTATTCACAGTAAATCTAATGTAACTTTGTCACAGATTTATTCAAATTCTTCTCAGTTTGTTTTCAGTGCCTTTCCTAACAACTCCCACCAATGATTTTTTTTATCTTTTTCTTTATTTTTAATTTATTTTTTTTATTTTTACAGTGCTGACCACGTGGCCCCAGGGGCCGGGTCAGGACTTTTTATTTTATTTTTAATTTTTTTATTAATTTTTTATTTTTAAAATTCCCCAACACTTGGGGGCTTCCCCCCAACACAGAGATGAGAGGTGCTAGCTGCCATGCACCCTGGTTTTATTTTTATTTTATTTTTTTCTCCTGGCTTGCAGGCCGAACCGGCTGGCCTGTGGGCCAGAGGAACTTTTAATTAATTAATTAAAGTCCCCGATGCAGAGCTTTTTTAATACTCCTGGCCCGCTGCTGCTGCCGGAGTTCCAGGTGAGGAGGCTGGTGATGGCAAGGTAGGAGACAGGGGAACGAAAAACAAAATGAAACATAAACGGAAATTTCCATTTTGTTTCATTTCATTTTCCTTTGATGGGTTAGTTCATTATTCATTTTGTTAGCTAATGAAAAGAATAACAAATCTCTACTAATGTCCATCTCTACCAATAACTCCCACCAATGATTTTGTCTTTTCTTTATTCTTGCACAGAGATAACATTTCAGCAAACTGGAGAAGGCAGTTTATGCTTTGGTGATGTGGAAACTGTTTATATCAAGGTCGGGACATGAGAACTGCTTATATCAAGGTCGGTACATGGGGCTGCTTTGAAGCATTCTTCACAAATTTCAATTAGTGGAGAAAACAGTGACAAGTATACTTTCAAAGCTAGACTTTTTCATCAGTTTACATTTATTCTATAGCAGTTACACTGGCTAATACTTTATTACAATGACTAATACTTATTTACTAAGCCTGTGGTATTAATGGAATAACAGGATGATAGAACAGTAGATTTTGAAGGCACATCAAGGGTCATTGAGATTAACCTCCTGGAGAATCAAGAAATCGGTAATTAGTACTTCCCTGATAGATCCCCATTCAGCCTCTATTTAAAAACCTCCAATTCACCTTTGACATCCTAGAAAGTTTAGAATCAGGTAATTAGAGTAGTGTATGTACACATAAGAAAGAATAGACTTCTGGAGGAAGCCACAGACTGATCCAATCCACAGTTATGTTTACAAAATGCTAAACCTATGGGAAATCTCCACTTAGGACAAACTGCACCCTCCTTCTCACCATTTCTAGCAAATGATCTATTATAGGGTACATATAATATCCAATATTAGAGGTCATTAAATGTAGCCATTGCTAGCCTTACCTCGTATAGGATTAATATCTGAAGCCCACATCTCTTGTGTATCAGCGAAACTTGATGGAAGGGCAACCAAAGGCACATTTTTTCATCACTTTGCATATCTAGAAAGCATGTCTTTTTATTAGTTTCAGGAAGACTATGAAGATTTTTTTAAATAAACAAATTGACATTTGAATGATTTCTGATGCTGTAAATGATTGATCTGCAGCCACTATTTCATATGTGATATTTCCACTGTAGCTGATATTTTTATTTGGGTTGCTTATCTCTTCATCTTATTATAAAAGCAGTGTTTTACCTGAATTATTTATATATTTTTATTTAAATTATTTTAAACCCATCCACCCATGCAAATTCTCTTTAAAGGGACACAAGTTAGCTCTAAAGCAAAGTGTTCAGCTTATATACCGCCCCATACTACATCAAGTAGTCTCTGGGTGGTTTACAGTTTTTTAATTATGCAGGCTACACATTGCCCCCACCCCAGCAAGCTGGGTACTCAATTTACCGACCTCAGAAGGATGAAAGGCTGAGTCAACCCTGTGCCGGCTATGGAGGATTGAACCCCAGGTCGTGAGCACAGTTTTACCTGCAGTACAGGCATTTAACCACTGCACCACGAGGCTATATCTAACAGTCAACACAGCTTTATACAAGAGATAGAACAATGGGGATTGGTATATAGCAGTGGTGGTGAACCTTTGGCAATCCAGATGTTTTGGACCACAACTCCCAGAATTCCAAGCCTGTGTTGTCAATGACAAAGGCCTGTGGGAGTTGTGGTCCAAAACATCTGGAGTGCCGAAGGTTCGCCACCACTGGTATATAGGAAAGGAAGGTCCCTCATGATTGAATAGGCCCATTTGAATCAATGAAACTTACAGAAGACTTTTCAAATTCCTACTGATTCAATGGGCTTACTATAATGTGACTTAATATACTAAGCAACAAGATTTCAGCTGTTCTTGTATCATTATTTTTATGTAAACATTCTGATATTTGCAAGTATAAGGCCATTGTCCAATTTATTTTAATTAACCGACTGAAGGCAACAGTTAAGTGACCCTATAATTAAGAAAACAGTGTGCTTATATAGATAGAGATTTTTTTGATATGTACTTGTCAAGTCTGTGAAGAGGTAAGACTAGCTGACACCTTTCTAACAAAATATTTCATTTTCTCTTGCACCCATTTTGCAAGCAGTGGTGTTTTTTTGAGTTAGTAATACAAAAGCACTGCACATGAACTTTTTGATCAGATCTCCTGCAGCTATTCTCAAATGAGAAGGCTAAGTTTCCTCAGTTTCTTGATTTTGAATGTTACCTAGTTGTGATTTGTTTATTTATTGTTACACTTGAGACATTTCCAACAATTTAAAAAACATCACCAGTTTTGAAAGGGAACTGAAAATCAATTTGTGACCTCAAAAATACCCATCAGATGCTAGGTGACAGTATGTGGTGGCAGCTTGTGGCAGAAATAAACATCAGGCAAGAACAAGCAGTGGTGTAACTCGAGACAAACGGTTGTGTTCTTTCAACATATGCTACCTCCAAAGCTGGCTCTACCATGTGGCAAAGTGAGGCAGCCAGCTCAGGAACCCATATATCCAAGTTCTGCAACAAATTTAAGTATTTTTCAATTGTTATATTTAATTGTTTCTGATTTTGACTTATACACTGCTCCATCCGGCCCAGAGGTCACTCTGGGCAGTTTACAAAATTTAAACACAAATAATACAATATGCAATATACAAAATGGAAATGGAAATAAACATAGTAAAAATACAAATAAATAATGATTAACAAAGCAATGGCCAATTGAAATCAAAGATAACATAAAATAACAGAGGTGGGGTTAAGACTTGATCAACAGCTATAGTAGTCAGTAGATGGGGAAAGCCAGTCTAAACAGTCAGGTCATTAGTTATCTTTTAAAGGCCTGAGGAGTGGGGGCCAAGCAAATATCTGAGAGCAACTGGTTCCATAGGCATGGTGCCACCACTGAAAAGGCCCAGTTCCTAGTAGATGTTTTCTGGGTCTCCTTTGGAGTCGGCAGCCTCAGCTGCTCTGCCTGGGAGGAACAAGTGTTAGGTAAGATGCACACATTGGGTGCCCTCATCTCTTTT
Source organism: Phrynocephalus forsythii (assembly GCA_029282475.1). NCBI lineage: Eukaryota > Metazoa > Chordata > Lepidosauria > Squamata > Agamidae > Phrynocephalus > Phrynocephalus forsythii. The sequence continues at coordinate 99,941,695 of JAPFRF010000005.1, forward strand.
GCTTGCCCTGAACCTCTTGCTCTCCTGCATTATGGGTAATATGTTGGGCAGAAAAGAACTATTCATTTGCAATCACATCCTGTGGTAAATCCTAGTGCAAGACTGTAACTTTGAAAAGGAATGTATCTTTGTGTGGGCAACTGTAACATCCCAGTTACTTTTTAAAGAAGTGAAACGTGCTCTCACTAAACTGTAGAGAAGGAGTATGAGATGTTTCAGGTGTTGGACTGTACTGAGCTGTGCGCTGTTGGCTCTTCCTCAGCTGTGAGCACCAAGGTATTAGCAAGGTAGACTGGAGATGAGTTCATTTTAGCCCACAGCTCCAGAGCTTAGCAAGTTACTTTTTCAAAAACCACGTCCAAGGCCATAAAAAGAAGTTAGTTATCATTACAGTCACTTTTTAAAAGGGAAACCAATTGGCCCATATCCTATTTATTTATTTATTTATTTATTTATTTATTTATTTATTTATTTATTTATTATTTTTATTTATTTACAAATAAATGTTTATCTATCTAATTATGCTGGAATAACACAAACTGTGTAACTCTGGGAGGTGAATTTCACCAGGTTGAGGAATCACTATAAACATTATCAGATGCATACTAGTATGATAACTAGAGATGGGCACAAAACAAAAAAATGGTGTTTCGGTTTTTCGTTTGTCGTTGAGAGGTCTGTTTCGGTTCATTTCCGTTTGTCGTGAAATTTTGGAAAAATTTTGTTACCGGTTTTCTTTTTTTGTTTGTCATTTCTACCCACTTTTTGCGCGATTTTTAAACCATTTCCGTGCGCAGGCATCCCCCAACGCCCCAGACCAGAGGGAAAACACTAAAAAAAATGGATGCTGGCAGAGACACAGTATAGACTAGGTACGCAGGGAGGCTGCAAAGGCAGCGGCGGGCATTGCCCAGGGTGCAAGGCAGCCGCAGAGTGACTGCACTGTGGGGCAAGGGAGGGTACTCACCGAGAGGTGCGCAGCACGCACGCACACAGGGAGGCTGCAGGACTGAAGCTAGAGTCGCAGAGACAGCAATCCCACCCTAACTCCCACCAGAGACTGCAAGGAGGACGGGGGCTGCCAGAGCTTTTTATGCCCTCTGTGGCTGCCAGGCCTGCCCAGTCTGCAACCTGGACATGCTATTGGTTGAAGTTGTCCAAGAATTTACATGATCTCATCACATGGCTTGCCTCCATTTTGTGGCTGGTGCGACATCCATTTTAAAGGGAAAAGAAAAATACATCACGATGGGAGAAGACCAAAACAAATGTTTTAAGGACCGCAACCCCCCTGGTAGGTATTATCAGACAATATAAATAATTATCGCTGCATTTTTACGGATGTCCAGGGCGTTTTTTAACATTTAAAACAGTTCATTCCATTGCGCATCGCCATTAACGGAAATGAAACGTAACGACCACAATTTTTGTGGTTCTCTTTGTTTCGTTGCATTTTCATCACAATTTTTATTTGTCGTTTCGTTACATAACGGAAATGACAAATGGTAACGGAAACGAAAAAATGTTCATTCCGTGCCCATCTCTAATGATAATGTCTCCAGATTTCTTAATGCTTGTACCATTTACTTTGCTATACAAGAAGGTTTGGCTATTAATTCCTCCTTTCTCAAAACTACGTCAAAAAGTCATGGGGGGACTCTCTTTCCTAGCATTCTTATTTACTGTAGAAGTAGCTGATAAGTTGTAATTACAATGCAAAAAGGAAAAAGTCATTCCTTGTTAAGCTGCAATAGTGCTGTAATTTGCTTAATTAGAGCAAATTAACTAATTTATTGGGAAAAAGAATTAATTATAAGTTAATTGTTTTCTGTGCCTATTCTCTCTCTTGTTTGGACCTTTTATAATGTTAATAAATATGAAGATATGAAAGCCATTATGATGTGTAGTATTTTAAATCCAATGGTATCTCTCAGTAAAAATACTGGGGCAGACATTCAAGTAGAGAGGCCAGGATTATAGTATATATACTGTATACCTTCTAGAGGAGCTTTTGCTCTCAAGTTTCCAGTTTCAAGAATACACCAATTTAGATTTGATTAGCTTTTACACACATCCAACTCATTCCTGATCAAATGTGATTTGAAAGAGAGCGGGGGGGGGGTATTTGAAGATGCTGAGACAGAAAGTAAACAAAACACAGGAAAACGAGCTGCCCTAATAATAAACCAGTAAGGTGCAAAGGAACACTTGGGGGGTCAGAGATTTCTTCATATGCATCTGGGCCATCTTATAGACTTTCCAAAGGAATTATCTGTGACCAGATGTGGGCTGTCAAGCAGTGAGATCTAAAGAAGAGAGAACATTTAAACAACAGAAAACATGCCCCACTGAGGCTTGTAAGAGTTCAGTGATACCACAAAATGGGAAATGCAGAGCAACTGCATTTCCTCCTAAGTCCATTATTAAAGAAAAGGAAGGTGTCTGGTGTCTTAGACAAAACTGAATCAGAGAAAACCACAACAGCAAAAGATAGCAAGGAGCAGCAGACAAGATGAAAATAGATATTTTTATATATCCATTCGAATTTGACCTGTGATACAGTAGTGATTATAAGAGAAGGGAACGTGGGTTGTAGGTAGATAAGAGCAAGAAATTATGGGATAGTATGGAACATGTGTGTGTGTGTGTGTGTGTGTGTGTGTGTGTGTGTGTGTGTGTGTGTGTGTGTGTGTGTGTGTGTGTGTGTGTGTGTGTGTGTGTGTTTAAAGCGGAGAGAAAGCAAGTAAATATCTGGAAAAGCAGTAAACTATTATTTAAATTATTATTATTGTATTCTGTTTCTGTTTACAGTCATGTGAGATTTCTTGCTTCATACCTAGAATGCTATCCCTAAAAAAGCTTGTGAAATGAAATGCATTTCGGAATGAGATATCATTGCATGTGGTGCCTCAGGCAGCTGAATGTGTTGATCCAGCCTCATTCTATGAGAGGGAAGAAGAACTTATCTGTCATCTGTGTCCTTTACCCTAGGAGAGAAAATATGAGCACGTAGACATTGGTGCAGATTAGAGATGGGCACGAAACGAAAAAAAATTGTTCCATTATTCATTATTTGTTTCATTACATAATGAAACGAATAACGAAAATTGTGATGAAATTGGAACGAACCAAACAGAACCATGAAAATTAGGTTCGTTATGTTTCGTTTTCATTAATGGTGATGCACAATGAAATGAGCTGTTTTTAAATGTTAAAAAACATCCTGAATATCAATAAAAACCCAGCGATAATTATTTATTCTGCCTGATAATACCTACCAGGGGGAGTTGGGGTCCTTAAAATGTGCATTTATGTCTTTTCTCAGATCGCTGGTTTTTTTTTTTTTTCTTTAAGGGGAGTTAGGGGACATCAACCCAAAATGGCTCCCAGATGCCTAATATTGATTTCTTGGGTATTAAAATGCCCTGGACATCCGTAAAAACCCAGTGATAATTATTTGAAATTATTACCTACAAGGGGGTTGTGGTCCTTAAAACGTTTGTTTTTGTCTTTTTCCCATTGCAATGCATTTTTTCTTTTCCCGTTAAGGATGACACAAAATGGATTCCAAGCACAAGATGGATGCAAGCCATGTGATGGGATCATGTAAATTCTTGGACAATTTCAACCAATAGCATGCCCAGGTTGCAGACTGGGTAGGTATGGCAGCCACAGGGGGCATAAAAAGCTTTGGCAGCCCCCGTCCTCCTTGCAGTCTGTGGTGGGAGTTGGGGGGGATTGCTGTCTCTGTGGCTCGTTATTTTAGGCCAGCCAGGCAGGTGTGTGTGTCTGTGTTCCTGCTGGCTGCAGCCGGGCTCTTAGGGGAGAGAAATAAGAGATTTCTCTTGCAGCCTCCCTGTGTGCATGTGTACCTCTCGGTGAGTACCCTCCCCTGCCCCACAGTGCAGTCACTCTGCATCTGCCTTATGCCCTGGGCAATGCCCGCCGCTGCCTTTGCAGCCTCCCTGCAAACCTAGTCTATACTGTGTCTCTGCCAGCATCATTTTTTTAGTGTTTTCCCTCTGGTCTGGGGCATTGGGGGACGTCTGCGCGCGGAAATGCTTTAAGTCACGCAAAAGCGGGTAAAAACGAAAAATGAAAAAAATATTTTTTTTCAAAAAATTCACAAAAATGAAAATGAACCAAAACAGACCCGCAATGAAAAATGAAAAACTGAAATGTCATTTTTTTTTCAATTTGTACCCATCTCTACAGAGTATCTCAAACTGCCTGCTGGATTACATGAAGTGCAATCTTTGTTTTCTTGTCTGGAATCAACACAGCATACACATGCAGCTAGTACAAATGGGTAGCACTGTTAGAAGAGAAAGTGGGGGGGGTGAAGCAGCAAGTGGCCATGCTTAAGGATATAAGAAAAGATAGAGTAAATTCTTGAGCAGTATCGCCCAAGGGAGAAATTTGAGGTGGAAGAACAGAAGGTAAAGCAAAGGAGAAGAATACTGAGGAGGGAACAAAGTTAGCAGACACCATGGAAAAGTGTCACAGTTGGGAAGAAGAAGAAGAAGAAGAAGAAGAAGAAGAAGAAGAAGAAGAAGAAGAAGAAGAAGAAGAAGAAGAAGAAGAAGAAGAAGAAGAAGAAGAAGAAGAAGAAACCTTCTTCTTCTTCTTCTTCTTCTTCTTTTTTTTTGTCCCACTTGGTGGTGGGCTCCGCTATTCTTGTTTTGGCCGCCTATTTGGTCCAACTTTAGCTCACCCTGTTAGGAACAGGGAGTTTCCAGTGGCACCACGAGGAAGCTGAGACATTGCCACCATGTTCGTTTCTGATCTGTATCAGCTGCAATTTTTTAAATCACTTTAGATACAATTTTTCATTGATTTCTCATTATGATTTCCATCACACCCAGGGCTGGCGCTTCCATTAAGGTGAACTAGGCAGTTGCCTAGGGTGCCAAAATGGAGAGAGGGCACTGGACAGCCTGCTGCCCCTGCCACCCCCCTGCTGCTGGCCACTGCCATCCATCCCCCCACCGCCCGCCAGCCACCCGTCACCATCCGCACATTGCTGCCCGCCGCCCGCCCCCCTGCACCCATCACCACCCCCCACCCGTGCCCGTCGCTGTCCCCCACCATGCCCCACCACCGCCCCACCCCCGCCATGCCCCACCCCCACCCCACCCCCACCCACCCCCCCCCCCCCCCACCCCCCCCCCGCCCCCACCCCACCCTGCCACCTGCCCCACCCACCCGCCACCCACCCTGCCCCTCACCCCACCCCCACCCCTCACCTAGGGCGCAAAAAAATCTAGCACCAGCCCTGATCACACCAAATAGTAGCAACCAGGGACCAAACAATCCAAGAGTGATGCGTAGGGCTTTCTGCTCACCATAGATTCCTGTGTGAGATTTCCATTCACTGGCAATAACTCAGGTATGTAGTTTGTGCTTTGGCAGAGCTCCATCTACTTTCCCCTACCATCCAAATGTGACTGGTCATGCAGACATTATGTATTAACTGGGATAATGACATTTCTCATTGCTCATCTGTTTGGGTACTGATTTCTCTATCAAAAAAAATTTGAAAGGCCAGTGATGAAAAATATATTTTGAAAATGAAAATTATTCAGGCCCCTTGTGTCAATGGCAATGCTATGGTCATTATTAACAGCATTGCTAACTAAGAATGCATAAATCAGACCCAAGACGATTGCTAATATCTATTCAAATTGGATGCCGTCAAAGGCTTCTGCAGGCATTGTGGGTCTAGTTGATTAAACATCGGGCATTATCCAATTGAGCTTATGTGGAGCAAAATGGCCTGCCAAGAGGGTAACATGGGATTGCACACCTTGCATAAACATTGCCATTACACAAGCAATGATCTCTGGGAAGCAAGTGTGGTCTGTATATGTTTCTACAGGCAGTGCAATCTTTCAGTTACCATGCCAGTGGGATTTTCTGCTTAGCAAAATGCTCAGTAGGATACTGACCCAAGCATTTCCATTTTTGAGCTGATCTATTCATAGCAGTAGGGTCTGTGGTGAGAATAGATGGTCAGTGTTGGCAAATATAGAGACCATTTCCCCCTCCTAGGATCTTTCAGAATCTTTGGAAAGAATATGTATAAGATGATGTTTCTTTATGACATTCATAACTTGAAAGCAATCATAAAACACTTCAAAAGGACTTAACGATTTGAAGTAAAGCAAAACCAGTATACTGAAGAAATGGGAACTAGGCTGACATCTGTCTTGCTGCCACATAGAGAGGTTTTTATTTGGTGCTGCAATAAAGATATAATGTCCATGCCAGTTAATCCTACAAAGGGAGACTATCCCACACCTGGGGTGATAGTTAAGAAAAGCCTCCCTCACGTCTCTGCATATTGCACCACTCAGTGATCAGATCTGAGAGAACCCCTGCCCCAGAAGATCATATTAATCAGGCATATATGGAGACAGGCACTCCTTCAGTTATCTATGCCCCAGGCCATTTGGGGTTTTGAAAGTCATTATCCACATGCTCCATTCAGGCCAGAAGAGTTTTGACAGACAGTTTAACTAGTTTAAAGCTGGTATCATACAGGGCCTGCAAGGCATTTCTGCTAGTAGTCTAGCTGCTGCATATTGCACTTGCTATGGCATCCATATAATCTTCAAAGGCAGCCCCATGTAAGAGTGCATTGCAGTAATCTAAATTGAAAGTTGTCAGTACATTATGCACCATGGTAGTTATCCCTGTCTGAGCATAGACATAACTGGAGGATGTTCAGTCTAAACATGTCTTTGAAATGGAGAGAAAACAAGTGGAAATCATGTGGCTGATCACTTTCAAGGTTTGGGCTTTCTCAGCATAAGCTGTTACTCATGGGTGCCTCCAAGAACCAGAATTATTATTTTTCTTAATTTTTCAAGAATTAGTCTGCATTGGAGGATGTGGTGGAGGCACACACTTTATATAGATGTTAAGAAGCATAGACAACAATGGGACTGCAGTTCTTGCAGAGTCCTGGATACAAGAAAGTCCTCTTATGAAGAGGGTGTGCCACTATCACTTTCAAAATATCCTCAAATAATGGCATGGCTGTGGATTCAGCCTAGCCATGTCAGCTACTGCTTTTTTTGTCAAAATAGGTATGGACTGAGCTTACATGTACTCCAGCAACCAGGCTAAACATCCTGCTGACATAATTAGGCCTCATAGTCAGGGCCGGTGCGTCCATTAAGGCAAAATAGGCAGTTGCCTGGGGCGCCAAAATGGACAGAGGGCGCAGGCCAGCCTGCTGCCCTGCCACCGCCACCGCCGCTGGCCACCGCCATCCGCCCCGCTGCCCCCACCATCTGGCCGCCTCCCCTGTGCCCATCACTGTCCGCCCTCATGCCCGTTGCCGTCCCCCGCCCGCCCGCCGCCCCACCCCCCCACCACCGCCACCACCGCTGCCTGCCCCTACTCCGCTCCGCCCCCCCTCCACCACCGCAGCCCACCCACCCACCCACCTGCCACCCACTGCCTGCTGCCCCGCCCCCACCCCTCACCTAGGGCACAAAAAAAACTAGCATCGCCCCTGCTCATAGTATTTGGTGCCTCTTATTTCAGCAGGGTTGTAAATCTACTCCAGGTTTTATAAAACATTATCCAAGAGGCTGCCCCAGTTTTTTTGGTGATAGGTTCAGCCCTCTTGACAAGTCCTTTAAACAGAAGACTAAAACTCAAGACTGCATTCACAGCACCTGGTCAGTCTGCAATAATGAAAACTCATCCCAATTAAAATAAGAGTTCTGATCTCTCTGAGCTAGATCTATATCAGTTCTTGAGCACCCAGAATACATCTATTTGGTAACAGCTTGAGTATGATTTATGGAATTAAAAATAAGACTTTTTCTATAAAACCTGATGGGTGGTTCAAAAAGTTTAAAGATGAAAGATCTTACACACTTCTCCATCCATATAGCAAGATATTAGGAGTGTCATCCCAACCCTTATGAAGAAATTATCAAATGCCCCCAAAAGCAAATTGTGCTAATTATATGCCCCCCAATGGCAGTTAAAGCACTCTCTGGGTCATTTACAAGTGATGATGCAAGCTACACATTGGCCCCTCCACACCAAGATGGGTTCTCGTTTTACCAACCTTGGATGGATGGAAGTCTGAGTGAACCTTGAGCCTGCTACCTTAAATTGAACCATGGGTCATGAGCACAGTTATAGCTGCAGTACAGAAGTTTAACCACTGAGCCACAAGGATCAGAAGTGGTCAGTCCATGATAAGGTGTTCATGGAAAGCCTCCTGCAGCTCTCTCCCCACACCTCCTAACTAGATCCCTGCCATAGAAAGCTGAGTCAGACTGGCTTCATCTTCATCCAATAGGTCTCCATGACACATTGTATTTTAGCAATCCCATCAATCAGGCAAGTCATTGAAGTTAAAATCTGACCACAAAAGAAGGCAGATTAGTTTTTAAAAGTGTTTTCATAGAATTATAGAATTCAGGTGCATGGTTGGTTCTTCTAAACTAAACTAAACTAAACTAAACTCTCTCTCTCTCTCTCTCTCTCTCTCTCTCTCTCTCTCTCTCTCTCTCTCTCTCTCTCTCTCTGTGTGTGTGTGTGTGTGTGTGTGTGTGTGTGTGTGTGTGTGTGTGTGTGTGTGTGTGTGTGTGTGTGTGTGTGTGTGTGTGTTGTGTCATTACAGTCGTGACTGACTCTTTGTGACTACATGTCCATGGAGTTTTCTTGGCAGGAATACTGGAGTGGTTTGCCAGTTACTCCTCCAGGCACCTACAGCACCTGGTATTCCCTGGTGGTCTCCCATCCAAGTACTAACCAGTGCCAATCCTGCTTAGCTTCCAAAATCAGGTGAGATCAGATGTGTTTAGGACATGGGGTCATGGAGAGTCAGTTATAACTGTAACGATGCAACACACACAAACTAAACTAAACTAAATGAATATAATATAATATAATATAATATAATATAATATAATATAATATAATATAATATAATATAATATAGGATAGGAGGTGGTATAGGTACAATTGGAGCAGCCTGCAAACTTAAGTAAAAGTGGTTGAGGCATGATACTTGTAAATACTTGCACATAAAGTAAAAAGTGTTCTGCTTATATACCACCCCATACCACTTTAAGTAGTCTCTGGGCGGTTTACAATTTTAATTACAGTGTGCAGGCTACAGATTGCCCCCCCCCAGCAAGTTGGGTACTCATTTTACCAACCTCGGAAGGATGGAAGGCTGAGTGAGCCTTGAGCCTGCTACCAGGGATTGAACCCCAGGTCGTGAGCACAGTTTCACCTGCAGTACAGGCATTTAACCACTGCGCCACAAGGCTCAGTGATTAATGATTAAATAGGCTCCAAGCAAATGTGTGTGCAGGCAGGGCAAGCACAATCCCATGAGAACCATTTGTCATGACATGGGGGACCAACACAGTGTTTGGGATGGCTGGGCTGCCATTTCTTCCTGCACTTGATCTCTTTCATCGCTATGAGAACCTTTCAAGGAATACTGATTGAATGATGAATGAGAACACACACACACATGCACGTGAACACGCACACTTATGCACGCACACACACACACACACAAAATCAGTAGATGGCAAATGGAATAGAATATCCATTTAAAAATCCTCATTCTTTAGCATATTGAACAGAAGCCCACCAGGCTGCCACAATTGTCGGATTCACTCATGAGCAGGCAGGCAGGCAGGAAATAAATAATTACTAAGCAATTAATAATATGTAAGTGCTGGCCCTGTCCATCGGACTCAACCTGGAGCACAATCTCTTCTGCGACACTCATACATACAATGAAGAAGCAGCTAAGCTTCAAAATCAGCACTACAAAATGATCCTTGGAAGTATATGCAATGATTTGAGAGAACCGCTGGCTGGGAGGTTGGGAGTTTAACTCCCCACTGTGCCTTCTTTACAGGGGCTGGACTTGATTATCCATAGGAACCCTTCCAGCTTGGCAGGTCAAAGAAGATGATATATATTATTAGCACATGGGCAAAAGAGCTGCTCTTAGAAACTAAGGCTGAAAGCCATCTCCTGAGCATAGTGATTTAGTGAGTCACACCCTGCAAGATTATGCAGGACAGACAGCAATGTGTTCCTTTGGGCTAGAAGAAGGGCTGGACTTGTTTAGCAGGTTCTTTCTTAAGGAAAAAAAACTATGGCCAGGATACCTGGGCTGTAATGAAAAAATATATGATTGCAATTACAGTGCTGATTCATAGCAGACAGGGAGAACTTAGACAAACTACTTTTTGGACTCCATTATCCAGAACTCCCAGGTCTTTGGAAATTCTGAGAGCTGTAAAAAAAAAAAAAACCATAGACAAGCCTGTGAAAGAACAACATCTATTTATCCAGCCCAGGCACATCTACTCAGATCAAGAAAAGCTTCTAGGACAGGCCTGTGGAAAGTCTGGCCCGGGGGCCAAATCCGGCCTGTTTGGCCATTCTGAGTGGCCCGTGGCTGGCTGGTCTGCCCACCCTCCCCCTCCTTCACCCCGTTTTTTTTTTTAAATCTTCTGCCACCGCTGGGAGGTTTGGGTGGCTGGGCGGATGGGCCGTCTGCCGCCACCAGCACTGCAGGGGAAACTGTGGGGGTGGGCAGGCCAGCGGGCCTCTGCCACTGCCAAGGAGCTTTGGGGTGGGCAGGTGGGTGAGCCGTCACCACTGCTGGGGAGCTTGGGGGGGGTTGCAAGGTCGCACAGATCACCTCTTCCAAGGGGTGGCCTGTGTCTACGGCTCCCTGTGCTTCCCTTAGTCCCTGCCTTCCTTCCTTCCTCCCTCCCTCCCTCCCTCCCTCCTTCCCTTGTTCCCCACCTTCCTTCCTCTCTTGGTTTCCACCTTCCTCCCTCCCTCCCTTGGTCCCCACCTTCCTTCCTGCGGGTGGGGTTGCAAGGGGTCAGTGGGTGAGGCTTATGGGTCAATGGGTGGGGCTTACAGTGGGGTGGCAGGGTCGGGGAGCAACCGGCCCCTGACACATTCTTAGTCAACAAATCTGGCCGCCCTTACAAAAGGTTTGGGCACCCCTGTTCTAGGAGAACATCTGTAGGCATGCTTTGTAGAATCAGTAGTGCTGGTGATTGTAGTAATTACATCTGAGGCCTTCAGCGCTTCCACCTCACCCCAAAGGAAGAAAAAGAGACACACTGACTTAGATAAAATAGCATATGCTGATTTCCATGCATAGATGCAAATTGTAATTAAAACACAAATGCATCTCAGCATAGAGGTGAAGAATGTGGCCTAGTAAGTTGTGCCTGCTCAGTCTGTTGTCCAGTCTGCTCTTGGTCTTATTAAGCTTTGTCTTCTTGCAGACAGGCAGGGCAAAGAAAAGAAAAAGCTGAATCCTACATCCCAACGTGCCTCCTTCCTTCAGTTGTCAACCAACGGATGAACAACTTGCAAAATAAGACACCAGAGGTAGACAATGAGGTGTTAATTCTCTTTGTGCTGTATTGTGCTCTGTTTTGAATGTGTTTTAGTATTTATTACATTTACTTTCAATATTCTTTTTTAATATTCCTGTGCTTACAATTTTAGCTTGGGGAAAAATTAAATGATGTAAGCCTCCTTGGGTCCTTTGTAAGAAGAAAGGTGAGATCAAATATTTTAAATAAAATGAATAAATAAATCATTGTCAGAATATTGTTTTGCTCTGATTCCTGTTTATTCATTCCAAAATGGCACACCCATTAAATGGAAATTATCACTGTAAACTTGAGCGTATGTATCCCTTTGTTTGTTAGTCATCTGCCTGATTTTGAACCAAGCAAAACTATAAGATACTTCAGCTTCAGTAAGTATTTGATTTTTATATACTCAGAAACTTAAAATTGAAGAAAATGTGTCTTTATTTTACAAATTCAATCTATCATTTAACAGACTTATACCCACTTAACTGTTCACCCTACTGAACTCAATGGGACATCCTAGAAATCTACTGATTAGACTGTAAAATGACTCCGGGTACGACTCAATGTAATAATTTCTCTCTTTTAAATTAGATATATCATTGTAATGACTTTAGAAATAGAATAGAATAGAATAGAATAGAATAGAGTTTTATTGTCATTATGCATATGCAAGATATGCACAACGAAATTAGAGTGCTGTTCCACAACACACTCTAAACAAGGAACCATACAAAACACAAAAAACACATAAAACACCATACAAGATATTAAAAGCTCTTAAAATCGCTTACAAAATTTAAAACACTACTTAAAAACTGATTAGGATGGTACTAAAACTGTCATGTTTAACTTATTAGCTTTCTTATTATATACTGTCACAAGTAGAGATGGGCACGACTCAAAAAATGGTGTTTTGTTTGTCGTTTGTCGTTTAGGGGGTCCGTTTCAGTTCGTTTTTGTTTTTCGTGATTTTTTTGCAAAAAAATTTGTTTTTGTTTCATTACATAATGAAACAAAAAATGAAAATGAAAATGAAAAATTGCTGTTTCGTTAGCATTCATTACAGTTCAATGTATTTGCCACAACGGAAATGAAACGCATGACAAAATTTCTGTTGTTTCAGTTTGTTTCATTTCATTTTGGAGACAAAATTCATTTTTCATTTCATTATGTAACAAAACAAAAAAACAAAAACAAAAAAAAAATTGCTCGTTTCGTGCCCATCTCTAGTCACAAGCTACAGTTTATTTTTCTTTAAAGTTTGAAGTTGCCAGAATACCTTGACAGTGTAAATATCAGGAAATAGCTAGTCAGTGGTGATCACTCACAGGTATTGGTCAATGAAACTCATTGAGGTATCTTTACCAACCAAGGAAAAGTTCTAGGTTCTGGAGGAACTGGGAGGTTCTGTGTAAAGCTGCATTCCTTCTGGAGTCAAGTCAGTAGATCATAATCAATGATCATAGAATCAGAGAGTTGGAAGAGACCTCAAGGGCCCTCCAGTCCAGTCCCCTGCCATACAGGAACCCCCATCACTGTACTCCTGACAGATGGCCATCAAGAAACATGGAAGACCTTATTGATGAGTAACTTGGTGACCTATACACAATCATAATCTCAAGGAATTATTTGTATTTTTCCTAATCGTTTTGTTGGATAAGAATGGCCTTTTTTATTTCATGGAATACAAATCTCATAATTCCCCACTATGGGAGTTTTACCTGACACATAGATACCCTACAAAGCAAAACAAAGTGTGCTGCTCATATACAACCCCATAGCATGTAAATCCTTGTCTGGTGGTTTATGGTTTAATTATCTGGCTACAATTTGGCCCTGTCTGAAGGAAACTGGGAACTGAATTTACTGACAATAGAAGGATGGAAGGCTGAGTCAGCCTTGAACTGGCTACCTGAATGACTTGGGATCAAATTTATGTCATGAGCAGAGTCTTGACTGCAGTACTGCACTTTAACCATTGTGCATGTGGCTCCTTCCAGACATCTAAATGTAGCTACCTAAATGTGGATCAGACACCTAAGGAAAGCTCACCTGGGAGAAACCACCTCCATTGGAAAGTTTTGAAACTGAGCTAGATTTAGCTCTGCCTAGCCTTCTGTTCAAAAAGAACACTCCCAGCTAGTACCGCGTGAAGGAAGAGTTAGGTGTGACTCCTCAAATGCCCTTGTAACACAGTAGGGGATATGCCAAAGGCACATTTCTTCTTTAGCAACATTTATTCCAAGTCTGGAACTATATTATATTTCTTAAAGATTCCTTAAACATTGCCTCTCCAATGATAACAGTAACAAGTTTATTCTAGTGCTACAAATATGGTACAATCCAAAATATTCAAACTCAGTCTTTTAAGGGTTAATAATGCAATACCCTCTGGATGGTTGAATCTGCTGGTATCAGTTTCTCCCACATTTATCTTTTTTATCAGATATTATTTCTATTTGTAAATGTTGCCAACATTCTTATATAAAATAACCTGAAACAAAATTCTCACCATCCCTACCTTAGTGAATCATAACCATGGAATTTGATGGGATATTGTGATTACATTCTCTTTGCAATGATTGCATCTCAAAGGGTGGCATTAAATAGGTGCCTTTCATCCATCTCAGAATCATCCCTGTGCTTCCAAGGGTTTTGTCTTCTTCCTCTCCCATTTAGCATATATGCATATTTCTTGGCTTGGAGTGCTATCTCAACAGAAACTTGTCAACAAGCCACTGAATTAGAAACGAAATGTTCTGTATGTGTTTCTCAGCTGTCCCTAGTTCCAACATGCTGGTTGACTTCCTAATTCAATTCCTCGTACAAAAATTTTGAGGTTACACTTTGTACATGGCTTCATCATATAGTTCCTTGCAGATTTTTTTAAATTGCAAGCTGATTATAGAAGCCAATGTAAGATAACCACCCCACATTCTTCAATAGGATCGGATATCAATCATCTTTGGTAATTCTCACTAGACAAATAGCCCAGACAGGGTCATTCTGTTGAGGGCCTCCATGCTATAGAATGCCTTTCTGGAAGGTGGCCTGAAATGGAGTTGTTCTCACCCTGTTTCTCCTTGGGTAGCAAGTGCAGCAGGCACACAAGCTAAGTCAGTCGCCATCGTCAATGCTTACTTGGGATGCCTTGCAAGTCTGTTTACTTGATGGAACTTCTTTGCCCAATGAGAACTGCCCATAACACCCATTATTCCCAGGATGAGCATCTGAGAGCACTAACACTTAGAGAGGCATGTAAAGGTAAAACTCTAAATCAGGTCTTCTCAGCAATCACCCCACACTTGTCAAACAACATTCTGACTGAAATCTGCCTGTCCTTCTCCCTGGGGTCCTTCAAAAACTTATTAAAACCCTTGATGTTCCAGCAAGCTTTTCCCACAGACCGGGATATAGCTGCAGGGATTACCCAACTATTTAACACCTAATATCAAATATCTACTAACTGAAATGATGATTTTAAGTATATTCCCCGCCTATTGCAGTATGACATTTCATCCTGTTATAATGTGTTTGTAGTTTGTTGTTAATGCTTTTTCTACTGTACATGAATTGTTTAAATTTTCTTTTCATTTTTCGTTTATTAATTTTATTATGTAGTTATTGATCTCTGTAGTATATGTATGTGTTGTTACTGTAAACCACCCAGAATGGCCGTGTTGCCAGATGGGCGGTCTAAAAGTCTAATAAGGAAATATATTATTTATATTTTATTTATTCAATTTGTATACTGCCCAGAGCAGCGGCTGCTCTTGGTGGTAAACAACAATAAAACAAACAAAAAAATGACAGAAAAATAGCATCAAAAATATAAACCTTAACAAAATTAATAGCGACAATAATAAGCCAAAACAAAGCAATCAAAAGCATCAAAATAAATTGAAGAGAACAGACTGAAAAGTAGAACCAGAGCAGGGTTAGATGGTAAGATATCAGTGCCAGCTGTTATCTGCTTGGTCAGGGAAGGCCAGTCTGAAGAACCAGTTCTTTAATCTTCATTTAAATATCTGCAATGAGGGAGCTAGGTGAATTTCCAAAGGTAGTTTGTTCCATAATTGCTGGGCGATCACCTAGAAGGCCCAGCTTCTCTTTGTAGTCTTCCAGGCCTCCCTTGGTGTCAACACCCACAGATGACCTGCTTGAGATGAACAGGTCATTTTTCATAAATAATGGGGTCAAAATTGAGTTGTGGAAGGAGAAAATAAGAACTAATACGGTAGATCAGGGGTGCCCAAACGTTTTGTAAGGAGGGCCAGATTTGCTCCCTGACCGGTTGCTCCCTGACCCTGCCACCCCACTGCAAGCCCCACCCACTGACCCCTTGCAACCTCACCCGCAGAAAGGAAGGCGGGAACCAAGGGAGGGAGGGAGGAAGGTGGAAACCAAGAGAGGAAGGAAGGAAAGTGGGGAACAAGGAAGGGAGGAAGGAAGGAAGGAAGGTGGGGACCAAGGTAGGGAGAATGAAGGAAGGTGGGGACCAAAGGAAGCACAGGGAGCCGTGGCCACCGGTCGCCCCTTGGAAGAGGCAATCTGTGTGACCTTGCACACCCCCAAGCTCCCCAGCGGTGGTGACAGCTCACCTGCCAGCTCACCCCAAGCTCCTTGGTGGTGGCAGAGGCCCCCTGGACTGCCCACCCCCACACATTCCCCTGCAGTGCCGGTGGCGGCAGACCGCTGGTCTGCCCAGCCGCCCAAGCTTCCCAGCGGTGCTGGTGTTCCTGAGCTTCACAAGGTTCCCAGCGGTGCCGGTGGTGGCAGCCTGCCCGCACGCTGAGCTTCACAAGGTTTCCGGTGTTGCCGGTGGCGGCGGCCTGCCTGTGCGCCACCCCCGCACATGCTCCCAGCCTCACATGGTTGCCGGCGGTGCTGGTGGCAGCAGCCCACAAGCTTCCCAGTGGTGTCAGTGTTGGTGGAAGATTTTTTTTAAAAAAAATGGGGCGAAGGAGGGGGAGGGAGGGGCAGGCCAGCCAGCTGCGGGCCACTCAGAATAGCTTGACAGGCCGGATTTGGCCCCTGGGCCAGACTTTGGGCTGGCTTGAAGTAGATATACGTGCTGATAAAGTTGGCTGACAACTGACCCCCCCCCCCCAATAAAGCTCAAGAATTCGACAAGCACTAAAGCACTAGTTCACTGTTCTCAATACTTGAGCATGTCTTAATTGTACTGGACTATATATTACCCCTCGTTACTATAAGCCGCCTTGGGTCCTTTTCCAAAGAGAAAGGTGGGGTAAAAATACTCTAAACTAAATTAATTAAATAATTAAATGTCACCCTCCTCTATTTCCTGACGTAAATCATCACATATGTTGTGGTTTGCTCAAACAGCATTTACAAAATGGGAATTCTCCCACTGCCGCCACCCTAATCAATTTTTAAGCTCATCCTTAGGATGTGTCAAAAGCCTGAATGCAGTTTTTCAGTGAATACAGAAGATCTAAGAAACCAAAGGCAAATTTAAGCTTAGATTTGGAATGCTGAATAACCAACAGGGAAGCATTCTATCTGACCAGGAGAAAATAAAGAGAAGGTGGAAACAGTACACTGAAGACCTATACAGAAGAAGAAAAGCAATAGACTCTTTTAAAAATGAATGCTATGATGAGCAACCTGCAATTCTAGGAAGTGACATGAAAGCTGCTCTGAAAGCACTAGGAAGGAATATATCAACAGAAGTACTGTAGATGGAGATACCAATAGAACTATTTCAAGCCACAGAGTCTGAATGTCAAAATCCCAGTAAGAAGATGCAAACAAATATGGAATGCAAAACAACATCTTACAGATGCACAATATTCAATATACATTCCAGTGGTCAAGAAAGGAGATAGTTATATATAACTATATAAGGTCATTGCTCTAATTCCCCATGCCAGTAAAGTAATGCTCAAGGGGTTACAACTGGTATTTACATTGTATGGCTCAAGAAATGCCTGAAGTTCAAGCTGGATTCCAAAAAGGAAGAGGCATTTGAAATCATATTGCAGATATCCCCTGGCTACTGCAGTACACCAAATAATTTTTTTAAAAAACAGTCTCTCCTTTATAGATTGCAGCAAACCCTTTAAATATACAGATCATGAGCTGCTCTGAAACAAAGGAGTGTGCTTCAGCACTTGATTGTCCTAATATGTAACCTGTAGCTTCCAACTAGGACAGAATAGGCCACATAGAGGGAGGCCACAATAGGGAGAGAGAATGCTTTCCAGTAGGCATAGGTGTCAGATAAGGGTTCATTTTATCCTCTTATCTGCTCAATCTCTTCACAGAACATATCATACAGAAAGCTAGACTAGATTCAGGTGAAGGAAGAGTGGAAAATGGTGGGGCAAACATCAATAATTTAAAATGGTACAATCTTACTGGAAGGTAGCAGCAGTGACTTGAAATAATGTTTAGTGAAAGAGAAGGAAAAATATGAAAGTGCCAAAACAGGACTGCACTTTATTTATTTATTTATTTATTTATTTATTTATTTATTTATTTATTTATTTATTTATTTATTTGCATACTATGACCGATTTTCCCAAGTGGGAACTCTGGGCAGTTTACATAACACAGCATATAAGAAAAATAAAGAAATAATAAAAATAAAGAAAAGGACCATAATACACAAACAACAAACAAATACTCAGCAAGAGGCACAAAGCAACTAATAACAGAATGAAAAACAGTCATGGGGAGAACAGAATATATACAACTACAAGGTATACTATACAAGTTCCCACTCACCACTGCAGGAATATATCGGATACCTTGTAGTTGCGGCCAGGTATATATTGGGACACAAAGTGCAGCATCCAGACCAAAATCAAAGAACATGAAAGATACTGCAGACTAAAACAACCAGAAAAATCAGCAGTAGCTGAACACACCCTGAAACAAACTGGACAAGAAATCCAGTTCCAGGACACAGAGGTACTGGATAACACTTCCAATCACTATGTCAGACTACACAGGGAAACCACTGAAATCCACAAACATAAGCACAGTTTCAACAAAAAAAAGAAAGTCTAAAATCAACAAAGCCTGGCTTCCAGGTCTGAAAACTACAGTCTGCAAAAAGTCAAAGCTCAATGATTCCCACCCAGCCAGAAGCAACAGTGATCAGTTCACACAATAGAACAGCTAACAACAACCATCAACCACAGACAAGGATCGCTGCCACCCCCTAATTGCAGTGAAACTTCTTAATCCCTTCATCACAATACAATGGCTAACACCTATTCTCCTGCATAGGACAAGTTCTCCTTCGTGACCTTCGTGAAGCCACACGGATGGGTTTCCCAAACGCCCCTGCGCTAGAGGTCGGGCTTCCCTAGCAATGGGAAAGTTCGTTAGTCTCCTCCCCCCTCACACCACGCATGTGCAGCGCCTTCCCGCTCAAACCCCTCAGTTCCTTTTTACCGCACTGGTTAGAGGTCGCGTTTTCGCTAGTCTCCACGTTTTCTCTTTTTTCTTTGGAAATTGAGCTTTGTCGACTTTTCTATGTCCTTCCTGCCTCCATTCAAAAAGTGTCTCTCCTGCGGGGCGAAAATTCCCCACATCGATGGACACCTCAAGTGTCTATTTTGGCTCGGGGAGGCGCACAAACCGAAGGCCTTTACCATCTGTAGAGGTTTTAGTGTGCAAGCACTCAAAAACCACTGTAATCGGCTCAACTCCTACCTGTTAGAGAAATCTCTCCATCCAGCACCGATAGATCAAACAAAATCTTCTCACTTGGCGTCCTCGGCTACTTCTTCAGTTTTGAAATAATCAAAACAATCTAGAACCCGGAAGTTACCGATTCTCAACATTCCCTCAAAGTCCAAGTCAACTTCGGATCCGATCAAGCCCTCTAAACTGCCGAAATCATCATCGGATTCGAAATCCTCCGATGTTATCGTACTTGAAACCGAGTACTTGGGTTCGGCACTTCCTCTTTCGGATCGTCCTGAATTCCAGCAACTTCGCCCGTCCTCATCCTCGTCTTCAGATTCGTCCTCCGAAGATGAAGCCGAATCCCAACCTCCTAACATCAGTCTTATCAAAGACATCTTCACTCCAGTCTGTACTTCGGCTTCACCTGCAACTTCATTGGCTTCCAAGGCAGCTTCTTCTCCAATTCCAACTTCGAAGTTGGAGGAACCTGTTGGTTCCCTTCCGTTGAACCTGGTGGCATTTGCCCGGGAAACTGATCATACCGAGAAGAAACAGAAGCACCACAAGAAGGTGCACCTTTCTACTCTGATGGTACTGGTTACTAAGCCTTCGGATCCGTTGATCTGCCCATCGAAACTGAAGAAGCAGTTGTCTTTGCCTGCTGCTTCTGATGCTCCACCTCCGAATCCATCCATCTCGGTTTTGACTGTCATGGCCACAGCTTTAATGGGTCCTGATGATGTCTCAGATCCCTCTTTGGTACCCGCTTCATAACCTCCAAAGAAGAAGTGGCGTACTTCTCACCAGGGACCGGCTTCTGCCTCCATCCCAGTACCTCTGATACTGGCGTTTTCCTTGAGGTTCGACAGGAAACAATGGTCAGTCCACTCATCAGATTCATCCTGGGCTGACTAGCCCTCCAACCTGTCCTCATCTGACCCATCTTCAGATTCGAATTTCAGTGATGCAGAATCCGTCTCTTCAGATTTGAAGCATCTGGTAACCACACCGGAGTCAGAGACGGAAGAGAGGTCTCCCACCTCCTCATAAGAAGCCATGAGAAATTACACTGACATTGTGGCTCATATGGCAAAGACCATTGATTTGCCAATTCATCACCCTCGACCCCGACATACTTGCCACATTTTTGGCAAGATTTCATTGGATGAGTCTGCACCAGTTCATCTCACAATGATACCGTCCTTCACCTCAGTGGCCGAAGAGGCCTTTAAAAACATCGGATCCATGGTGGTGTCGAGAAAGATAGAGGCCTTGTACAAAGTCCATGATGATAAGGCTACCTACCTTACAAAACATCCACAGCCAAACTTGGTTGTAGTGGCATCCTCTCAAATCCAACCCAGGACCAAACAGGTCCCTATTCCATCTTCAAAGGAGGGGTGTAAACTGGATACTGTTGGCTGGAACGTCTATAACTTTGTTTCATTACTCCTTAAAATTGCCAACTACCAGGGTGCCATGGGGGCGTACCAACGAGAGTTGCTTGCACACCTCCAACCCTTTCTGGAACTGATTCCGGAGTCCAAATGTTCCGAAGCTGGTCTCATCTTTGACGAAGCCAAGGCACTCACTGCCCAACAAATGTGTATGTTGCGCCATGCTTTTGACTGTACGTCTAAGATCATGGGTGCCACTATTGGACTCCGCCGACATGCCTGGCTATGCACAGCAGGTCTTTTGGATGATCATAAAGCACAGATTGAGAATCTTCCCTTTGAAGGCAATGGCCTCTTCCATCCTTCCACTGACGACCTCATGGAAGACCTTCATAAGAAGCAAAACACCCCTTAAAAACTCAATGTACTGCCTCAACGACAACAGCGGCACTTTCGCTTTCAAACTTAGTGAACTGGATTTTCCTCTTCTTATCAGCAGTCCTCCTCAAAGTCCTTTGGCAGGGATAGGCCCAACAGGTCCACTGGATTCAGATCCTACTCATCCAGGGCTAGAACATCCAAGCCCTCCACCTCCAAGTCTTCCAAGTCTAGGGACAGGAGACAGAGGGAGGACTTTTGACTCCCCTCCTATCGTCCGCCTTCGACCCTTTCTGCCTCAATGGGAGGCCATCACTTTGGACCAATGGGTCCTTTTGGTTATTTCAGAAGGTTGCAATTTGGAGTTTCTTTCTTTCCCCCCATTGGGGGACATTGTTCATACAGAACCTTCCCGTTGTCTTTCAGAGGAGGTTCAATCCCTGTTGTTAAAAAATATCATCCATTGTGTCCACCCGTCTCAAGCCCGAAACGGACACTTCTCAAGGTACTTCATGGTCCCGAAAAAGAATAGTGGCCTCCGACCAATTCTGGACCTCAGGTCACTCAACCACTTCCTTCGTCCTACCAAATTTCATATGCTCACCCTGGAGAAGATCATACCCCTGCTATGCAGGGGTGACTGGTTCAGCATGATGGAACTTCAGGATGCATACTTCCACATACCCATACATCCTGCTCACCGCCGTTACCTGAGATTTGCCATCCAAAGAAATATCTATCAATACTCCACCCTTCCCTTTGGTTTGTCAACCTCACCAAGGGTCTTCACAAAATGCATGGCCCCAGTGGCAGCGTATCTTCAGACAAGGGGAGTCACCATCTTCCCCTATTTAGACAACTGGCTGGTTGTGGTAGAATCCCAACATCAAGCCTCCAAGGACATCCAGTTCGTCCTCAACACCCTTCAGGTTCTCGGTCTTCAGGTCAACTTGAAAAAATCAAAATTGGACATTTCTCAGATAGTCTCTTTCATTGGAGGCACCTTGGATGCCATCCAGGCCAAAGCCTTCCCTCCAGAGGAACGACTTCGAGAAATCTTTGAACTCTTACCTGTGTTTCAGCCTCACGCCTCCATTCAGGCCATACGAGTGCAAAGACTGTTAGGCCTCATGGCCTCAATGACAGCGGTTCTACCACATGCCTGCCTAAAGCTCCGCCATCTACAGAGCTGGTTTCTCTCTCAATTCCATCTGCTGATGGATCCACCCTCCAAAATACTTACTGTCCCGCCAGACCTACCTCATCACCTTACCTGGTGGGCTTCTTAGAGAAACCTGGTGGTTGGCTGTCCCTTCCATTCACCCTTTCCAACTATCCAGGTGACAACAGATGCCAGCACCATAGGTTGGGGGGCACAAGATCCACGACACCTGGTCTTCCACAGAGCAGATGCTCCACATCAACCAACTGGAGCTCCTGGTGGTGTTCAAGGCCTTTCGTACATTCATCCGACACCTATCCGGCAATGTAGTACTGGTGGCAACCGACAACACAGCCACCATGTACTACATCAACAAGCAGGGCGGAACATGGTCAAGGCATCTTCTCAAGCTAACGCTGGACTTCTGGGAGTGGTGCCTCTCCAATCAAATCCATCCGATCGCCACGCACATTGCCTGCTCCAAAAACATTGACGCCGATTCCCTGAGCAGGAAACACAACACCTCCCATGAATGAGAGCTACATCACCAGACTTAGCCAGAATTTGTCTCAAATGGGGCCGTCCCTTGTGGGACCTCTTTACCACTCAACAGAACAGGAAGTGCAGCCTGTACTGCTCCAGGGCCGGTCTCGGCAAGGACTTGCAAGGAGATGCTCTTCTCCTCCCGTGGACAGGTGGCCTGGCTTATGCCTTCCCTCCAATCCCTCTACTGCACAAAGTAGTCATCAAGATTCTCCAGGAACAACTGAATCTGATTCTGATAGCACCATGGTGGCCCAGGCAACCCTGGTTCACCTCCCTGCTCAACATGGCTTCAGACTACTTCTGGCTGCCACTCATACCAGACCTCCTGTCCCGGAACAACGGTCAAGTCCTACATCTGGACCTTCCTCGTTTACAGCTCACAGCCTGGAGGATACAGAGCTGATGGACAAAGTCTTTGCGGCATGTACAAAAACATCTACAACACTTCTCTATTCTTATAAGTGGAAGCGTTTTTCAACCTATGCAGCGGATAAGGGCTTCTCTCCAATCGAGCCCCCGCTTCCCTATCTTAAAAAGTCTGGTCTGTCTCTGGCTTCCCTACGGGTCCACTTGTCAGCGATTATAGCTCACCAGCTTATTCTCTCGCCTAATTCTGCTTATTTTAGGCACCCCAGAATTAAACTCTTCCTCAAGGGTCTCAGGAACACATTCCCTGATCGCAGACCCATTCCACCACAGTGGTTGTTATCCCTGGTGTTGCAACAGGTTTAACAGCCTCCATTCAAGTCTATGGCTACTACAGACCTCTGACTCCTCACTTTTAAGACATCCTTCCTGTTAGCGATTGCCTTGACATGTAGAGCAAGTGAACTCTGTGCTCTCCGCTGTGACCCTCCCTACCTTCAATTCTATAAGGACAAGGTGATGGCCTATACTGATGTCTCCTTTCTACCTAAAGTCGTCTCGTCTTTCCACATGTCCCAGCCCATTGTGCTACCCACGTTCTTCCCTAACCCCTCTACCCCTCTGGAGAGGAACCTTCACTCGTTGGAAGTGTGTTGGACTCTGGGTTTTACACGTCTCGAACTGCAGACCTCAGAAAGACTCGGCACCTTTTTGTCTGCTATGATTCTGCCTCTAAAGGCCTTCCTGTGTCATCACAGTGCTTCTCCTGCTGGATTGTGGCAACCATTGAACTGGCTTATGCCTTGGCAAAGCAGCTGTTGCCTTCTGGTGTTCAAGCCCACTCCACCAGAGCTGTGGCCTCTTCCACTGCCTTCCTCAAAGGTGTTCCGCTTGAGGATATCTGCAACACAGCCACCTGGTTGAGGCCTACCACCTTCGTGAGGCACTATCGGATGGATGACTACATGAGGTCTTCTACTTCCTTCAAGAGGGCTGTGCTATCTTTTGTGGCGGCCTGACTGCCTTCCTGCCAGTGAGTACTGCTTGCAATCACCCATCTGTGTGGCTTCATGAAGGCCACGAAGAGAAGAACCAGTTACTTACCTGTAAAGGTGGTTCTTCGAGTGGACCTTCGTGAAGCCACATGGCACCTGCCTGCCTCCCCTCTGACCATCACGCCTTGATCAGGTCTTACCTGTCATTTGGCGGTGAAGAGGAACTGAGGGGTTTGGGCGGGAAGGTGCTGCGCATGCGCCGTGCAATGGGGGAGGAGACTAATGAACTTTCCCATTGCTAGGGAAGTCCGACCTCTAGTGCAGTGGTGCTAGGGAAACCCATCCGTGTGGCTTCACAAAGGTCCACTCGAAGAACCACCTTTACAGGTAAGTAACTGGTTCTTTCCTCTTTCCCACAAGTTTTTTAAAAAACCACAGTCTCACTCACTCTATACCCTGGAGCACAGAGAGAACTCCAAGTTCCCTGAGCTCCTTGCCTTCTGAAGATGCCAGCCACAGAGTCTGGTGAAACGTCAGGAAGAAAAACTTCCAGAACACAGACAAACATCCAAAACAACTCAAACGACTATCATATCCTGGATGTGAAAGCCTTCGAGAATACATAAATCAAACTCTTATATTCCTTACCACCATGTATGGGTATGAAACTGGACAGTAAAGAAAGTTGGCCAGAAAAAAATATTATCTGTTTGAAATATGGTCCTTGAGGACATATTTGTGGATACCCTGGAATGCCAGAAATCAAATAAAACCTGAACTATATCTGGAGGTTAAAATGACAAAATTGAGGCTGTCCATTTTAAAAAGGCAAGATTCTCAGGAAAGGACAATAATGCTGGGAAAGGTTGAAAGTTGAAAGCATCAGGAAAAAGGAAGACCAAATATAAGATGGGTTGATTCCCTCAAAGAAGACACGGGCTTGTTTTTGGAGACAGGACATTTTTGAGATCTCTCATTAATGTGGTTGCCATAGGTTCCAGGCAACCATGGTGATCTCGTGGAGAGGAGATCCAGTGGCATGCAACCACCACCACCTTCAAATGCCTATTGTAAAATGAAATTAGAAGCATTGGGCAATCCAGTCAAGGATCCCTTTACAGCACTTTCTAACACAGCTGGTTGTGAGCAAATAACTCAACCAGCCCAGATGTCTGTGTAAATTGTTTTTATTTGGTTACTAGGGAAGTAGTAAGAGTTCTCTCCCTTCTGACGCACCACACTCCAACTGCTACAACACTCTGGTTGTAGAAGTTGGAATAGCAGACCACATTCTGCAAATGCATAGGGTTTTCATATTTGTTTGTCATTCAAGATACTCACAAGTTTCTTTCTGGACTGTTTAATAAACAGAACACTATGTAAAACATATAACCTCAGAATGAATAATCCAACCCACCATGATACTTTTACTGTGGCAAATGGGGCATTGGCTACCTCAAGCTAGATTACCTCCCATCTGCCCCACTCCTGCCTGCCTCCTTAGTGGAGATAGGATTGTGTTGCTGCCTGCAGTGAGTACATGTAAATAATTATTTAGTACCCACTTTGTCCCTAGCTATGCCTGTCACCCAGGACTCCATGCAACAGTGTAGTGCTTTCCACCCCACTGACTACAATGGACACTGTCCACAACTATTCCAGAGAAAGAAAAGAAAAAGAAACAAATCCTTGCATGAGTGAAGAACAAACTTTGTCCTCCAAATCCCAACAAGGGTGCCAGAAGTAGAAATTTACACAGCTTAGGCACCACTGATGTTGTCTGCTATGATCCAGAACCTGAAAAAGTTAGCTTCATGCACCTAAACTGCTGGAACATCCCACCTCATCCTGGTAGTTATCATCTGAAACAAATCTAGGCATTGAAGTCTAACACAGATCTTCCACCATTCATGTTCACTGCTTTCATTTGCCTGTGTGTGCTTTTTCAACAGGAAAGATACTAAAAATAGGCTCTTTATATTAATGAAAATTGATATTGAGGATTGTATGAACAGCAGGGGCAAAGTAAACCCTTGCGAAGGCCTACAGACAACCCACAGGAATTCCTTTTAATTTATTGAGCTGAAGGGCTCAGGTGCCCATTTGCAGCTGAGTCAACCCCCCAAACACCACTGAATGGAATTCAAACCAGTTTCTTCAAAGGAAGCATGCAAGAGCCTTAAGCACACATTCAGACACCACCCCACCTAAAAGTTAAAAAATGATACTAAAATAGTATGCTAGAAAATGGTACTTAACCAAGTGTCAGTCAGGGGGGGGGGCAGATTTAGCTCATGTGAGTAAACATTTGACTGAGCAGATGAAGCTTTGGAATGCTAACTTTTCTGTGGTGCGGAAGATCATCTTTTTATCTGAGTGGATTCAGCAAAATGAAAAATTTGCGATGATCGTCTATCATGCCCTCTTCTATTCTCTCCACTACCATCCATTTTGTTTTAGTTTTTCTTAACATCAAGTAGAAGTTGTTGAATCCAGGCACTGCCTCACCAGTGCAGAAAATACATGTGTTGTTGCTATTACTCTTCTGGACCAGCCCTACCATTAGGTGGAGTCAAGTAACAGATGGTAGAGGGAAGCAGTGGCAGTCCTTCCACCTAGCTATTTTTTCTCATTGCACTCACTGACCATTTTCTTGTAACAGCAGATAGACCTCTCTGTTTCAGAATGCTTGACCTGCACCCTCTAACATGGCCTACTGCTCTCTGATGTGGTATAAGATGTGTAAGATACTACTGTTGAAATAGTAGATGCTTACATACCATCCCATAGCACTTAAGGTGCAATCAGGCTGGTTTCAAATTATTTATGCAGGCTACATAATTAATGACCCTCTTCCAGCAAGCTTACTTACTGACCTTGGAGGGATGGAAGGTAGAGCGAGCCTTGAGTCGGCTACCTGGGGTTGGACCCCAGGTCATGAGCAAGGTTTGACTGCAGTACAGCAATTTGAAATCACAGTGCCATGAGGTTTAGCAACCACTCTAGACAGCTTCTGTAGCATGTGCCATTTTTTTAAACTTTAGGCCAGAGCTTAGAATAATACTTGTTAAGTAACACATTTTATTTCTTGTTACCTACCCCGACAACCTACTGGCATGTCATTCCCTTCCTTCTGAGCTGCATTTGCATTGTTAGATTGCTGGTGATGCAACTTTCTCTTTGTTTATTTAAAACGAACCAAATGTGCTGTTTTCTAGTTTTAGCTAGAAAATAAGAGTGCCATGGCAGGCAGAACGGTATGAGGCCATGTCTTTTCTTTTTCCAACTGCCACACAATTCAGGAATTGTGTGAGATCACCAGACACGCATCCTGCAGCATTTACAGCAAGAGCTGATAACACACAGTATGTCCAGCAGACCACATGAAGCCCCAGAGGGACCTAAATGCAACTCCCAGCAACCTTGGTGCCTTCAAACAGCAACCAAGGGTTTTATTTTTAGAAAATTGATACAAAAAAATTCTCCTTGACCCCCCCCCCAAGAGATGTGGAGGCACTTTTGGCATGTTTTGAAGGACCCCAGCATTTTTGCTTCCAAAAAGCCAGAAACACAGAGACACATGACCATCACATTAATTTTAATTCTTCATATTATATATCTAAATCTATCTACACATTATGCCCAAGCCCTGCCTCAGATAATAATGTGTTTTAACCTAGAGATGATACTGTTCATCTGTAAATATTCCAGAGAATAGCTTCCTCTTACCACAAAAACCATCATACACTGTGACTGCATAGTGACACATCAAAATACATTAGAATTCTGGGGTTT
This sequence comes from Phrynocephalus forsythii, assembly GCA_029282475.1. NCBI lineage: Eukaryota > Metazoa > Chordata > Lepidosauria > Squamata > Agamidae > Phrynocephalus > Phrynocephalus forsythii. The sequence continues at coordinate 99,969,407 of JAPFRF010000005.1, forward strand.
TGGAGATGATGTAGTGTCCTAACACAAGCTACTCAATTGCTCCTGCTCTGAACAAGTAAACAAGGCTAGAGAGACAATGCCTGGTTTGTTCAGAGTTATATGCATATTAAAGCTGTGGAGGAGGCTGCATCCCTTAAATTTCTTCTTATGCCGGCACCTTGTCAGCAGAGTCTCAAGACAGCTGGTTGAACCCTTATCGGTCAAAAAGATAATGGCGCAGGAATGGTCTACAAATGCTTCAAAGTCAGAAGGACAAGCAGCATGCAGAAACATCAGCTGGCCCAGGAAGCAACACCAGGGTGGCCTCCTCCACTGGGTGGAACCACAGATGTGTGGTGAAAAGGGCCATGGCAGTAACTGGGGAGGGACCATAAATCATTAATTAAAAGGATGACAAGCATCATAAGTCCGGTTAAAGGCTGTTCCAATTTCCTCACTGCCTGATCAAATGGAACTGCTGGCCTTGAGGGATGTTGTTACTTGAGGGGTTGATTGCCAGTGTTAATACAAAGAATCAACTTCATAGCTTTTGCCCCAGGCAGATCCTTGTCCTCAATGATGTGCAACTTTCATGGCATTTATTTTTATGAGAGCACTCATCTTCCCCCTCACCACCTCCTAGTCTTTGGCAACTGCCTAATTAATGAGTTTGTTATCAATATTAATACGAAGCAACGCTGGCTGCCTTAAAGGTGTGTCAATATGTACTTTTTTTTCCCTCTCTGTGTGTGCCAGTTAAAACAAGTTTGCCTCCGGCTACCTTAAAATCTAAAAAGCTATTAATTAAAGCTCACAGCGGTACTTTGGGAAAAGGAAAAGAGTTGGCATGCCAAAGTCTTTGGGGGGATATTGCTAGAGAAAATATGCCAAATGTCTCAATAAAGCGTGATATATTAAAATGCTTAACTTGAAATATTTTTGACACATTTCTTTCTCAAAGCTTCATTACTCTCTCTTCTTCCCACCCTCTTTTTTTTAATAAATTTGCCTTGAAAGGAACAGGAAAATACTGCCTTCCATATTATTATTATAATAAAAGTAGGAGACAGAAAGAAAAGAAGAATGCAAATTGCAGAGGGGGGAAACATTTTGTATATTATATTAAAACCCAAATTCTGCATTCAGACCAAATTAGATACTGTATATGAAAAGTACACTATTGCTGTTGAATCATTTGATATCTCTCAATCCTTTGTTTTGTTTTGATTTGATTTGATTTGGTGTTTGCTATTGGTTTCTTTGACATTTTCATTGTCAACATATAAACTGCTCTGGAAAATCTCTTATAGAAAACATTGCCAACTCTTGAGTTTTAAATTTCTGGTAAAATTCCCTTTTTTTCTACATAGCAGAAGCACAGAGATCCACAAAGTACCTACAAGTTCCCATGAGACCATCCCTTTCTCTTTGACTGGCACTTAAATTCTCAATACCTCACCCAGAAACATTTGTAGGAAAAAGAATTTCCTACACTTGGTGGAAATTACAGAAGTTTAGTTCCCACTGTGTGTGCTGCTTTCTTTGATGCACACATACTCACAACCAACCAAATCAATCAACAGCAACAAACAACTGCCAGCAGCCAATGAAGGGGGGAATAGAACATTACCCACCTAGCCTGTAATAAAGAGGCAAGACACAGCGGTTGGCTTAAAACTTGGGCCAAACCTTTAGTAAACTATTTCATCCTAAATTCCTCTTTCACGAGGAAGACTACTATAGTGCAAAATCTGTTCTGTGTCTGAAGCCCCTTCAACCCCTTGGATGAGATATCTCAAGGGTGAGTTCTTGGCTCCAAAGTGTGCTGTCCTCTGTACAGAACATCTTCCTCTGCCCAGTTCTAGGGATACCCCTCCAGCCACAGCCCACCTAAGCCTACTGAACCTTTGTTCACTGGTGCCTGGGACATCTCCTTAAATCCCCCTCCCCTTATTAGAGATGGGCACGAAATGAGCGATTTTTCGTTTTCATTTTCGTTTTTTCGTTTCGTTATGCAACGAAAATGAAACAATTTTTTTAAAAAAACAAAACGAAAATGAAAACAAAATGACCAAATTTGCCATGTTTTTCATTTTCGTTGCAGCAGATGCATTGAACTAAAGAATGCTAACGAAACAGCAATTTTTCATTTTCATTTTCATTTTTTCATTTCGTTACCTAACGAAACGAAAATGAATTTTTTTGCAAAAAAGTCACAAAAACGAAAACAAACCGAAACGGACCCCTAAACGACCAAACGACAAACAAAACACCATTCTTTTTGAGTCGTGCCCATCTCTACCCCTTATATAACTTCTAGCTCAACAAATATGGAAGGTGAAATGGCTGACACATTCAGGTGTTCCTCTGGAACTGACTTCAAGGTCTTCCCTTCACGCAACCCATCATGGTAAAAGCGCTACTTGAGTGCCCTATGCCCACCACCAACACCAAAAATGTTGGCCCAAAGGCCCCTTTGCCAATCCAGCAATACATTGCAGCCCATGTCCAATCAATGGAACCTCATCCATTCAAAACAACTCAGGTGTGCAGATGTAACTCGGAATGCTTCACTGCCAAACCCAGGCTAGCCATCATGGCTCTGCCTGCCACACTGCTCACTCACCGTCTATTGCAGTCAAAACATCTGGGGTCACACTCAGCTCACCATCACCTTAATATAATGTCTGACCAAACTATCTGCTTACATGGAGGTCTTTTGGGAATACGCAATAGCTCCCCCCACAGGTGAGCGATTAGTGGCTTGGCTTCATAGAATCATAGAATCATAGAGTTGCATCTCTATGATTCTATGATAGCCCAACCCCCTGCCATGCATGAACCCCCATTAAAGTATTCCCGACAGATGGCCTTCCAGCCTCTGCTTAAAAACCTCCAAAGAAGGAGACAGCTTCCTTCAATTAGAATGATTTTTCCCTCGGGATACCCCCCCTTTATAGCTTAATAACTCAGCCCCCTGAACCTCAAACCTCTCCAAATTTAGAGGGGCTTTCAGGGAAGAGCTTGAGTAAGCTCCCCTGCCATTTTGGTGCCTCTAGGACCCAATGGAGCATAGTGTTTCGTTTCATTTCATTACATTACAAAACTACTTTAAAATTTCATTAGTAATGAAACAAAATGAAATGCTATATTTCCATTTCATGCCCATCTCTGTTCATGATGAGAAGGCTGAATGCATTTGGCTAATGTTTTATTGGGTCTCTTATATCAGGTTTATATCACTAGCTGGGGTTTAAAATGCAAAGCTAGATCTCTAGGGAAGTATCAGAAGGCCCAAGAGATGTATAACATACCTTGCTAAAGCAAAACAAGCTTTGTGTAAAATGGTTTGGTGTGAGATCGCTTGGAAACTTGAGTTCATTCTATGAAGGAAGGAACCAGGCATACAAATGCAATATTTTTTTAAAAAAAAACAAGCAAAGTTGCTATCATCAAACAGGTGTTTCCCTTGCAATACTCATGGGTGGCCAGTGGATTTGCAGTGGGCAGGAAGACAGAGTTTTAACCCTTCCACATCCATCAGATATTCTTTTCTTCTGTCTCTTTTGCTTCTTGCTGAGCTTATTTCCAGGCAGTTAAAATCAAAGCAGTTCAAGAATCAGTTGGCAGGAAAAAAATGTATGCTGGTAGTTCCTTCCTGAAAATATCTTACTGCTGCATTCACATACTGAATGAATGAGCCTAAGAAACTTTTCCTGGTAGGTAACATGTTGTTGGGGGTGTCCACATAAACACAAATTAAAAGAAGTGTAAATGCAAACAAAAGGACTAATGGAAAGAGGATCTCTCCATAGAATGGCACAGATGGATGCAGTTTTATATATGGCATAGAAATGCAATGCATTTTACTTTAGTGCAGAAACTCTCAACCGCTATGTGCCTCTTCAGTCTATGACCCAGATGCTAATCACTGATGCCAACTGTGAGGTCCTTGCAATCCCTTATTACACATTTATCATGCCATGATTTGAAACATTTGTAATGAAGAACCTGTCAAATACAGAACATCCTCAATTTGAAACCTCAAACACAAAAACGAACCTGCGGGTAATTTAGTTCAGAATGAAAGAGAAAAGGAGAGCATTAAAGCTCTCATGCTGTCCCGGAGTGTTCCTGGTTTGAAGCACAAATAAATAAATAAATAAATAAATAAATAAATAAATAAATAAATAAATAAATAAATAAATAAAAAGAGCCCAACAAATCAGGTCATTTTATGGTTCATTGTGTCAACACTTTGGAGATATGTCTGTCCATGAAGAAAATGCCCTTCAGCTGCAAAGGGGCACTTTTAATGGAGGGACTTGCTTTGTTGGTCCAACTTGGTGTAGATGGGGGTAGGAGACTCAGCTGAAGACTTGCTGCAAGTCTGTCCTATCTAACTCAAGCAGATGTTCTTCCACTCCTAGAAGTCCCAAATCACACAAATCACAAAATGGTTTGCTTTACTGGCAAGTTTGTGAACGTTTGTGGTTAGAGATGGGCACGAACCGAGCCACAAATCAGAAAAAAGACTGATGAACCAGGCTGGTTCATGATTCATTTCATGAACCAATTTGTTTCATCAAAATGAAACAGATGTTTTGTTCAGCAAAAGGAAATGCCTACCTGCTCCCTTCCCACTGTCTCCCATTGCTTTCCTACATGGCCCTGTCACCATTGCCTCCTGCACTACCACAACCACCACTGCCATCCTCAGAAGCAGTAGACAAGCCTTCCTTTCTGGAGCCAGGCCTGCTGCTGCTGCTTCACATGCACCCACCACCCATCTGCTATGTGGCTATGGAGGAGCAGGAGGAGGCAGTAAGAAGGTGATGGGGGAGTGTAAAGGGATCAGGTGAGTGGTGGAGGGAAGGCGAAGGCAGATTTGGGCTGCCACCACCCTTGCATGAACCAGAAAAATGAATCATGGACCCGTTCATTTTTCTGGGGGGGTTGTGGTTCATGATTAGCCACAAACCATGAACCATCTGAATTCATCATTTTTCCAGTTCATTCCCATATCTATCCATGGTTCATTAATAGCAACAAACCATGAACCACCACAAACTGCTGTTTTCTCAGTTTGCACCCATCTCTGTTCTTCACTGTCTTTGATTTTCACAGCTTATTCCTTCCATGTTATCTGTATGTGCTTACAAGGTACCTTGAACCCAAAGTGTGCAAGTTTGATAGAAATGGAGAGGAGGGAGCAAGAGACTTTCCATTTTGTAGTGATTTGTAAAGCTTCTGCCTTTCAACTTTTCAAATGCTGTTTTATGATAAGTAGAATAGAACTCTAATAATAATAATAATAATAATAATAATAATAATAATAATAATAATAATAATAATAATAATAATAATAATAATAATAATAATAAACTGTGTTCAGTGGGACAAGTGCACTGAAGCTGCATCCATACATGGTCTCTTCGTTGACACAGCCTTAAGAGTTTGGACATAAATACTCACTAGGAAGTTCAGTTTTGCTGCTACGATGTAGGGTGTAATATCAAAACATTCAGAGATAAGAAAGCAAGCAGAACACTTGTCCTGGGAACAAAAGGAGTGTTCCATGCCATGAAGCTTAAAACATAAACAACACCTCGCCCACTTGGATTCTCAGAAGAATAAGCTTGGTCTTGGATAACAAACTCATTACGGGAATTAAGATGGGTGAGGTGTTGTTTGTGTAGATCTTTGTAGATCATTATTGCCAAAGTGACATCCTCCTTCACATATGGAGATATGGAAAGGCTAGTGGAGAAAGTGGCCAATGAAATGGATCTCACAGGCATCTCAATGATAGGACTGAATTGCATGTTTGAAATTTCTGTTATCAGTCAAGTTTAAGTGCAGTCTGGAGCACTTGGTCACAAACAACCACAAGCATTCAAATGGCAATGTAGGAATTTAGCAGGACAAAGCAAGTGAATTTACATGGCAGCAGCACTTTGCAGTAAATAAAATAAGATTAATTGATTGATTGATTGATTGATTGATTGATTGATTGATTGATTGATTGATTGATTGATTGATTGATTCTCCCCCACACACACACATATACTTTGAATTGAAGTACGTGTTGCTATGGCGAATCATGAGGACTAAAGCACTGGTTTCAACTGGGTGAATCAATGTACTGGCCAAAATCCAGGCATTCAGCTTCAAGGCAAAATCCAAGAGTACACCCAAAGAACATATAGGAATCCCCAGTAGAAGCAGAGGAACAGCCAACAAAAGACGAATCCCTATTCCTGAGTAGCTTTTTGACAGACCAAATGTACCTTTACATTATTTGGATTGCGTTTTGATTTGCTTTTTCTCATCATTTCATTACTGACACCAGATCCTGGAATAAAACCAGAATGCCTTCCCCAAATTTAGATGGAAAAGAGTGACAGTGTTGAGTGTCATTGATAGAAGTGGGCATGAATCACTGGTTTGGCAGTACATGGAAATTCATTTAACAGCCAAACGGATGTTGGGGCACCCACTTAGAGGCAGTACCTGGACGAGGTGGGGTAAAGAAATTGGGGTGCCACCTCCAAGTGGGTGCCTGCTGGAGGATGCACACATTTGGCTGCTAAACAAACTCACAAAAACTGCTAAACCAATGGTTCATACCCATCTCTGGTCATCAATACAACAGTGCATCAGACTGAATAATAACCTCTGCAAAAAGAACTGAGCTACCATAAAGGGGATGTGGTGGCTCAGTGGACTAAGGCTTCCAAAAATTGTCAGTTGCAAAGTTGACAGCCTGGCGGTTTGAATCCCGGGTGCCACACAGCGGAGCAAGCTCCCGTTGATAACCGCAGCTCCTGCCAACCTAGCAGTTTGAAAGCATGTCAATGCAAGTAGATAAATAGGTACCGCCATAAAAAGCGGGAAGGTAAAACTATGTTTCCTTGCAGCCACACCGGCCATGTGGCCATGGACTTGCACAACACTGGCTCTTCGGCTTGAATACAGACATGAGCACTCCCCCTAGAGTCGGACATGACTAGCACGCATGTGCGGGGGGAGACCTTTACCTTTTACCATAAAGCAATGCTTCCCTTTCTCTTCTGAGACAGGTGGCCTTAGATCATGCTCAACTATCTATCTATCTATCTATCTATCTATCTATCTATCTATCTATCTATCTATCTATCTATCTATCTATCATCTATCTATCTATCTATCTATCTATCTTTAAAGAAATTCATAGTTATATATAGTTCTATATATAATTAATTCGCTGTATGTGGGGCTACCGATGAAAAGCCTCAGGAAACTTCAACGGGTCCAAAATGCAGCAGCCAGACTGCTGAGTGGGCCAGGAACAGAGATCATATTACACCCTTATTAAAGCAGCTCCACTGGCTGCCAATTAGCTACTGGGCACAATTTAAAGTGCTGACCCTGACCTACAAAGCACTGTATGGCCTGGGTCCTAGCTACCCCAAAGAACGAATCTCACAGTATGAATCAACTCTGGTATTAAGGTCATCAGAAGAGGCCCTTCTCTCCATCCCGCCACCCTCACAGATACTTCTTGCTGGAATCCATGAAAGGGCCTTCTCAGCTGCTGCGCCCAGACTCTGGAACTCCCTCCCACTAGAAGCCAGGACTGCCTCATCTCTGTTGTCTTTCTGGAAAGACCTTTCTCTTCAAACTTTCCCTGAATGATGGTCTACCTATTATGTGTCTTTTATATGAATGTACAGGATCACATAGACTTTGTGTTTATAACTACTTATTACCTTATGGATTTGAATACACTGGCACTGTGTTTTTAATGTTAGTTTTCATCACTCATACCTTTACATGGAACTTTACTCTCCTTGTAGCTTTAATGTAACTTCGTCTATTAATGCTGTAAGATGGCCCTCAATTCCCTGTTCTCAATACTTGAACATGTCTTGATTGTACTGGACTGTATATTTTCCCTCATTCTGTAAGCTGCCTTGGATACTTTTCCAAGGAGAAAAGCTGGGTAAAAATACTCAAATAAAATAAAATAAAATAAAATAAAATAAAATGTTTGTGTCTTTCAGAGACACACTATATTTACAGAACAGACGCTAGCAGGATGGGTGTGATTCTAGGCCAGGCATGTTAGAACTGCAGCAAGTTGGTTGATTTGCATAGCAGATGCCTCTGGTTTGAAACCAATGTACTTAAGAGATGATATGCATTTCAGGAAAATCTCACAAAATGATCAGAAGGAAAAAGGCTAAATCCGAAGGGCACAAATATTCTATTTCCTTTTTTTATATTTTTATTTCTTAAAAAAACAAGTGTAGCAGCCTTTACAATACATAAACCCTACTTTGAAGGAAGGAAGGAAGGAAGGAAGAAAGAAAGAAAGAAAGAAAGAAAGAAAGAAAGAAAGAAAGAAAGAAAGAAAGAAAGAAAAAAGAAAGAAAGAAAGAAAGAAAGAAAAATTCATAGTTTTTGCTCTTCCTTCTTAGGAGTTTGGCCTAAAATGGCCCTTGGATCTTTTGAGATCTGTGTTTCTGGTAGAAACCCAGAAAAACATATACTGTACTGGATAAAACTGGGAGATGGGAGATACACAGTCATAGTTCTATTCATTCTCAACTTCACTGGATGGCTAAAAGAAAAGTTTTGTCCTCTCGGGCTTCAGTTTTAAACCTTTGCCTCAAACTCAGTTGGTAGTTCCAGCTGAAGTAGATACATTGGATTCATGGGCCTGTTGTTAAGTATTGATCCACCTGTCCATGATGGGATAGAGTGGTGTCTGAATCTTGGAACTAAGATCTCTCTCTCTCTCTCTCTCTCACACACACACACACACACACACACACACACACACACAAAGCCAGACATACTTAGGGCCAGACCACCATCCTCCTTTCCATCTTTTTCAGAAGAGGAAAAAGTTTTACCCAGAGGAAACAAGGGCAGAAGGGGAAATAAACAGGTCAGCTGGAAGCACCCTCTCCGAAGCTCAGAACAGGAGGGAAGAGGACATCCCTGCTAGGAAGAATCCATAAGATGAAGGGAGCCTGGCAGATATGAGAACTATTGCCCAAAAGAACAATTCCAGTCTCAACTTTTAGAACAGAAAGAGAAACGGCATTTTTCATGGTTCAAATAGGCTTGATAATTCTGCGGCAACAGCATTAGGGGCCCATTGGTAGCTACAAATTTGGCTCTCTCGGTCTGCTCCAACACTGACAAAAACTTGTCCAATCAGTATCTGCTGCCACTTCTGTATGCCTGGTTTGCACAGAACTCCATGTGACCTGGCTTTGATTTAACCATGCCTTTGCCTGCTCGAGTGGTGAATGGGTTGTTGAACTGAACTCTCAACTTGAACCTTAAAATCTTAGATGATAAGTTAGCTCTTGGAGCCAGGCTGGGCTGAACAGCAGAGAGTTCTGTGCTTGCTGTGTGACAGTGTGATAGCACAAGGGCAGTGGTCCTCTCTTCCTATTGCCTTCCAGAATCTGATAGTACCTGGTGCATTGCTTCAGAATCTGGAAGTTGCATATAGCATCGTGAATAGGATGGATCACTCTTCCAAGTGAAAGACTTTCCACAGTCTCTTCCCTCCAAGTACTGGCCATACGAAGACCTGCTTAGAGTAGGCAACATTGCTGCATTGTATTCCTGTAGACCACAACAACAGACCAGACTATAGGACCATAATACTAACTTCCTGTGATCCTTAAGTGCTTTTTTCACAGATCCCTGTTTTATGCTGGTTGATGGCTGGCACCAAGTGATAACTTGCATATATAAATGAGCCATCTCAGCTTTATCGTCTTGTTCAGTGTCAATTTAAGCACACTCCTGATAGCCAATGCAGAGAGTGTATACATTTGTTTGAGAAGTCATCCCCACGTACTGAGTCAACAAGGAATGAGACATGGACAGCCACACATTCATGTATGCACCAACCCTAGGAGAACAAGTGCAAAAAAATTGCATGTGAGAAGGATTAAAAGTAAATTTGATTTTCTTGACTTCTTTGTAAAAAAGGACTCTAATATCAAGAACAGCTAGCAAGTGTCTCTGAGCTGCTCATATGGGCATTGTTTATGTTAAAGAAGACTTGAAAGGGATGCCTATGTGTGGAAAGACCATCCAGACAATGGAATTTGCATCACCTATGTGGTTAAAGGTACATCACATATTCCTCCCAATCTGCTTGATGCAACAAAGACAGAAAGACTCCTTGACTCCCCATCACGTCTCTTCTTCTTTGAAAAAAAAAGTCCTTTAGGCTTGCACTTCATAAAGCCACTTTGCAAGTCTGAGGTTTGCAAACTCGTTTGACTTACAACGTGACCTAGATTTGAGCAAGGACCGCCAGAGGGAAAAGCCTTGCTTAAGAGTCTGTTGCACCACAGAAACCACCCAATGTAAAACGGATTACTCCTTTGCCATGGGCCGACTTGCTTGTACAGGTCGGCTCTGTGAGCAGCTGTTGATTCCTGCACGAGGAAATACTGCACTCCTAATGTTTTGAACTATAAAAAGGGATTCCCTCTCTCCTCCCACCTGTCCCATTTTTTGCTAACCTCCCATTCGTAGTTCCATGACACAGAGGGTGGAATCTGTCAGGGGATTTCTCTGTAGGCCCTTTAGATTAAGCAGGAGGTTCTATCACCAAAAAAGCATCCAGGTTGATGGTGCAAATAATGTTTCAATGAATGATCGTTCAACATTTACTGCAATGTCCATGCAGAATCTCTAGTCCTTCCAGCACTATGAAATGTGTCTCTCTGATCCCAAGTATTGTGTGCATAAACAAAAAGCACCCAAGCTGTTATGTGCACAGATAAACAAAACAATTCAGTCCTGAATTTCTTCATGCATAAGTTGTCCCAGAGCGCAAAAGGCAATTTTGCTAAGCAATAGTTAAACTGCAATACTGCAGACAAAACTCTACTCACAACTAGAGATGGGCACGGAACGAACAATTTTTCGTTTCCGTTACGTTTGTCATTATCGTTATATAACAAAATGACAAACGAAAATTGTGATGAAAATGCAACAAAACGAACAGAACCACGAAAATTGTGGTCATTACGTTTTGTTCCGTTAATGGCGATGTGCAATGAAATGAGCTGTTTTAAATGTTAAAAAACACCCTGGACATCTGTAAAAACACAGCAATAATTATTTATATTGTCTGATAATATCTACCAGGGGGGTTGGGGTCCGTAAAAAGTTTGTTTTTGTCTTCTCCCATCGCGAAGTATTTCTCGTTTCACTTTAAAATGGATGTCGCACCAGCCACAAAATGGAGGCAAGCCATGTGATGGGATCATGTTCAACCAATAGCATGCCCAGGTTGCAGACTGGGAGGGCAGGTCTGGCATCCACAGAGGGCATAAAAAGCTCTGGCAGCCCCCGTCCTCCTTGCAGTCTCTGGTGGGAGTTAGGGTGGGACTGGTGTCTCTGCGACTCTAGCTTCAGTCCTGCAGCCTCCCTGTGTGTGTCCATGCTGCGTACCTCTCGGTGAGTACCCTCCCTTGCCCCACAGTGCAGTCACTCTGCGGCTGCCTTGCACCCTGGGCAACGCCCACCGCTGCCTTTGCAGCCTCCCTGCATACCTAGTCTATACTGTGTCTCTGCCAGCATCCATTTTTTTAGTGTTTTCCCTCTGGTCTGGGGCGTCGGGGGATGCCTGCACACGGAAATGCTTTAAAAATTGCACAAAAAGCGGGTAGAAACGACAAACGAAAAAACAAAAAACGGTAACGAAATTTTTCCAAAAATTCACGACAAACGGAAATGAACGGAAACAGACCTCTCGACGACAAACGAAAAACCAAAACACCAATTTTTTTGTTTCGTGCCCATCTCTACTCACAACCTGGGTTCAGTCACAGGGAGCTGGCTTGAGGATGACTTATCCTGACATCCTTCCAAGGTTGACCAATCGAGTACCCAGCTTGCTGGAAGCCAGCTGGAGAATTAAATTGTAAACTGCCAAGTGCCACGGGATAGAAGATACGCAGCATACTTTGCTTTATTGTTTCAATGCTCTATCAATTTACCTCTGGATTTTTCATGTCAGAAAAGCAAATGCCCAAAAGGTGTGCTCATTGGGGTATACACTTGGGGTAGCTCATAGAACAAGCAGAATGGAAGAGTCATTTTCATAAATGCCCCTCCCCTGACCATGAGGTACCTAGGGTGCACTCTGGCACCCACACCAAGAAGTGATGCAGTATTAGACTTCAAAAAGCTTGCTTGGGATACATATTGGCCTCACATGCCTCAAAGCATTAAAATAAGTATGCTGACATGAAAAGTGGGACTGCTAATGAAATGTTGCAGCACAGAGTGCTCTGTACATAACCTCCTTATGTATTCTCCAACCTTTCTTTTTATATACTCATATCAGAGTGCTGCAAAGGTTAAAATGATGGTTGTGTGTGAAATATAGGTAAGTTTAAAAACAAATTAAAATGTTAAGATAATAAGACCACATGTCAGTATTAGTAGACCAGAAGCAAGCTATTTCAACAAGATTATTGTTATCATTTGCTAGATGATCTTTTGTACACATGGCAGGGCATAAGCCGCATGCACATAAGTGATACATTGACCGAATTTCTCCACAGTTACAGAAAATCCATCCTTTATCTAAGTAGTTTCATTTATTTCATTCTTCGTTGATCTTCCCACTTCATTTTAAAGTGTATTTTGTGGCTTTCAAATGGTCCAGCTGGAATCTTGGCCTGGTAGGAGACATTCCGCACCATTCACTCTTTCACAAGATGTGTTGTTTTTGTTCTAGCCTCTTCTGGTTTAATATTTAGAGTTCCACATGTGTTAAGAAAATGTTTCCTCAGTTTTAGCCAGTTTTGAGGGCAGAGGTAATTAATCCACTCAGGTTTTGATTTTTAAATTGACAAAGGCAATCAGGGTGCTAAACACTGTCCCCAGAATAGATTCAAGGCCTTGGATGGGTCCTTTAAAGCTTGGATTAAAACCCTGTGCATTTATAACCCCAAGAAATGGAAGTCACTTCTCTCTCCTACTAATTTCTAATGCCTTCTAGGTTTCCCTGTACCCTTGAAACAAAGAACCTCCAACCTGTGACCAGAAAGCATGCTTACTCCTTCTTAAGTTGTTCAGAGCACGGCAATCCTATTTAATTTTCCCTCCAGTTCTCTTTCTTGTTCCCAGGGCCGGCACTAGGTTTGTTTGTTTGTTTGCGCCCTAGGCGAGGGGGTGGAGAATGGGACAGGGGGGTGGGCAGCAGCGATGGGTGGGCGGCGGGGTGGTGGCGGGGTGGCGGTCAGGCGGCGCAGCAGCGGGGTGGCGGCAGGGGATGGCGGGGGATGGCAACGGGTGTGGGGGCAGACGGTGATGGGCACGGGGGTGGGCGGCAATGGGCGTGGGGGCGGCAGGTGGATGGTGACGGGTGGCGGGGGACAGACGTCGGTGGCCAGCAGCAGGGGGGCAGTGGGGGGCAGCAGGCTGGCCAGTGCCCTCTCTCCATTTTGGCACCCTAGGCAACTACCTAGTTCACTTTAATGGACGTGCCGGCTCTGTTTGTTCCCAACCTTACACTTGCACTGGACCTGCTGATATCTCGTCATTGTGTGTGAGTAGTGCCACTTGGGGTATGAAAAGATCAGCAGCTCAACAGTTGTGTACATAAAGTTTCTTTTTTTTTTTTTCAGTAAAATTTGTTCACTGTGATAAGAGAAGTGATTTGGCAATGTTTGTCTGCATACCTGCTGACTACAGAGATTAATCACTCTGGCATTTCAACATATGCCCTATAAATTATTGTTAAAATGATTATGTTGTTGTCCTGACTACTGCAGGCAGTAGCTAGCTCATCACTGTGCACTGATTCCTAGCACAGCCTGGGGTGGGGGTTGGGTAGGGTTGTTCAATTGATATTTGGTCTTATTTTCAACTGTTCCCATAAATATTAGTCTGCTTCCAAAAGAGGATGCTTTAGTAGCTATCAAGGGGATTTTGCAGTGATTGTACCATTTCCTCTTTCTAGCCTGATAGAAATAAAAAAATACCAGGCAGATAATTACTACTTATGCCAACACATAGTAGCTGCAGTCCAGAACTCTCCCTTTAATGTTTATTGAAATGCTGGGCTGGATTGTATCAGGAGAGTCCTCTGTCATAGGAAGGGATGCCACAGCTTTCTGTACCTTCCCAGCTCTGTATAATTACCCAGGTGTTCACATGTGCACCAGAGCTGTTGCAATCCAGGACTGGCCAGGACAGATATGTGTGAATTGGTCATTACAAATGGGACAGGCAACCAAATGTTGCAGTAGAGCGCTCTTGGTCAGTATATTAATCAGATGTCAGCTTCTTTGGTGTATTACTGTATTCCATTCCAAGAGTTGTTGCTCAACAGGCCATTAAGCATGCTGAGTCCTCACTGGGCAGTTTGGGGATTTCACCACCACTAGAGTGCTTTTGAAGCTGAGGCTCCAGTACTTTGGCCACCTCATGAGGAGAGGGGAGTCCTTGGAAAAGTCCCTGATGTTGGGAAAGATTGAAGGCAAAAGGAAAAGAGGATGGCAGAGAATGAGATGGTTGGACGGTGTCATCGTTGCAACCAATATGGATTTGACCAAACTCCAGGAGGCAGTGGAAGATAGGAAGGCCTGGCGAGCTCCGGTCCATGGGGTCACGAAGAGTCAGACACGACTGAACCAATGAACAACAAAAAGAGTGCTTTTCAGAATATCTTGTGTTTGTTTGTTACTTCACACTATTGTTTGGTGGTGTTGTTTTTTAAACTTTTGCAAACCTTGGAACCTGCAGCCGCCGCCCCCCTTGCATGTGGGGTGTGCTATTTGTGTTACATAAGGGAAAATACTCAAGCCTTTGGGAATATGTTAAGTAAGAGGTCTAGGCAGGTTTCTTTGAGTTCATTCTTCTGTGGAAGAGATGGCATTTCCCCTCCACCCCAGCATCAGGCCACAAGAGATGTAATCCAGTCACATGTGAACGTTTGCTGAGCTCCGGAAGCAACAAGTTATTGCCAGCGCAACACTGGAGCAGCAGCATCTTCTCAGAATTCACTGATATGTGAACGTAATGATTTACTGGAACAAACTGCTGGGTGGGGAATGAGTGAAGCACACGAGGGAACAGTGGTAAAAAGAAGAAACTTCAAAAAAATGGCAGAAATTGTCAGTGTATTTAAACCCAACATATTTCAAAATTAGCAGTTCTTCCTCAGATGGACCCAAGCCAGTTTCTTCCCCAGTCAAGGGTCAGGAACCTCTGGCCTTCCAGAGATTTCAGCCCACAGATTCCAGATGCCTTGGCAAGCACAGTCAATAGGTTGTAGGAAGAGCTGGGAAAGTTACTTTCCAAAAGTAATTCATTCTAGGCATTGTTCTGATATGCTCTGAAACATTGCCACTGTAATTACAATTATTAAAAATAATATATTTTTATTTTTCAAACAGAATTAAATAGCTACATTAAATTACTTTTAAAAACATATCTGAGTTTAATAAGCCACTGGCCTATAGTGCCAAACACGCTCTCACCCACCTCATTGCAATATCTTAACCTAGAGCTGATCAAGAGGCAGAACAGGAAATGGGTCCATGTTTGAGAACAAGTCAGCTGTCACCTAAAGCAGATTTTACTTTCTCCACTGGAGCCAACTCAGCATCTTCTTTAGAATATATTTCCCCTTTTCCCATTTGTATTTTAACATTAATATTTTAAACTATTGTGATTCTCAACACATTGTTTTTAGCTGTTGTTCACTACCATGAGTCCCTTCAAGTGATAAGAAGGTGGCATCTATAAATAAATAAATAAATAAATAAATAAATAAATAAATAAATAAATAAATAAATGTGTTAGATATGACTTGACAGCACATAACAAACACATAGAATAGAAAAAATGAGACGTACAAAATAATGCAGGGCATGAGTAAAGTGGATAGAGGGACACTCTTCTCCCTCTCACAAAATACCAAAACTAGGGGACATCCACTCAAACTGAGGGTTGGGAGAGTGAGAACAGATAAAAGATTTTTTTTTACCCAGCATGTTTTTAGTCTGTAGAACTCCCTGCCACAAGATGTGGTGATGGCATCTAGCCTGAATACCTTCAAAATGGGATTGGACAGATTCCTGGAGGAAAAGTCCATTACAGGTTACAAACCATGATGGTTTAAAACTGGGGTACTTCAAGGGCCAGATGAAGGGGAGTGGTATCAGGAGACATATATCTAGTCTCATGCACTCCCAGATGCATCTGGTGGGGCCACTGTGAGATACAGGAAGCTGGACTAGATGGGCCTTTGGCCTGATCCAGCATGGCTCTTCTTATGTTCTTATGTTCTTAGATTCACACTTTTTAAAAATTATCCGCATAAAGACCTCTATGTAGAAAACCAGTATTTTGATGGGGGGGGGTCTTGTAAAACTATAATTTATTTCTGAAAATTTGTAATGTGGCATATAACAAACGGTTTGTATAATATAAAATTTGTGCAACATAAAATTGCGAAAATAGGGAAAATTTGCTTAACATAATCACCTATCGGGCAGATTTGTACAACATAAAAATGGGATATTTATTTATTTATTTATTTGTGAGGCTTATATCCCACCCATCTTCCTGGGAGGGAACTCTGGGCGGCTAACAACAGAAAAGTAAAAACAATTAAAACAATAAAATAGACAGGACAAAAATGACACAGGAGGTGGCAATGGAGAAGGCAAAGATGGCAGGAAAAAAAACTTAAAATGAAAGGTTGCCAAATGCCTCCCTAAACAGATGGGTCTTTAGGGCCTTCTTAAAGGCGGGCAGGGGCTCTGTTAGGTGCAGCTCACTGGGGAGATGATTCCAAAGCATAGGGCCCACCACAGAGAAGGTGCGGTCACATGTACGCGATTTCCATGCCTCTCTGGGTGTGGCCACCCTCAGTGAGCGCACCTGCACCAGTCTCGTGGGTCTGGCCCCAGCTGATCCCTGGGAGATACGCTCTGCCAGATACTCAGGTCCCAGGCCGTGGAGGGCTTTGAAAGTCAAAACCAGGACCTTGAACCTAATCCGGAGGACAATGGGCAGCCAGTGCATGTGGGCCAGGACTGGGGTGATGCGCTCGTATCTATGAGCACCCACCACCAACCTGTCCGCTGCATTGTGCACACACTGTAGCCTCCGGACCAGGGTCAAGGGCAACCCCACGTAGAGGGCATTGCAGTAGTCAATCCTCGATATCACCATAGCATGCACAACTGTCCTCAGGGAGGACTCATCAAGGTACTGGTGGATCTGGGCGATCCTGCGGAGATGGATAAAAGCGGCCCTGGAAACAGCCATCACCTGGCCTTCCAGGGAGAGGCCTGAGTCCAGGACCACGCCCAGATTCCTGGCCCTGTCCGTAGGCTGGAGGGAAACACCCCCCAGCTTAGGGAGGGGGACATTGTACCCAGACGAAGGTGCCCCGAAGAACCTCCGTCTTCTCTGGATTAAGCTTGAGCCGGTTATCTCTGGTCCATTCCAAGACAGCCTCCAGGCACAGATCGAGGGAGCGAACCGCCTCCTCTGCAGACGATGAAAAGGAGATATAGAGCTGCGTGTCATCAGCATACTTGCCAGGACCCTGCCTGTCATAGAACCTGAATGTGAAGGGTTAAATGCTGAAGAACAGCAGGAGGAGCCTTGCAGTTCAACTCAGCAGGCAGCTGAGTCTGAGGATGCAGCTGAGGGCACATCTCCTCCTCCTATGAGGGCTAGGAACAGGATCCTGCAAAGAAGAACTAACAGGAGAGCCAGGGAAAGGATCTTTAATGATAGGCGTAGAATTAGATCTGAAAGCCCTGAGTTCTAGCAGGAGCCTTGTCAGAGATATGGGTGTGTTCCCTGGTTTAGGATAAAGCTATCAAGTTTACCCTGAAACCTCTGTGGGAGCAACGCGTCACTTACCTTGTCACGACGTTCCTGTGTGTATCCAGACTCTGTTTCCTGACCTTGGACCCGCTTTCTGATTACGGCGTTCTCTGTTTCCTTACCTTGGACCGGCTTTCTGACTACGACCTTTCTCTGTACCCTTGAACTTGGCATTTGGCTCTGTAAGGTATTTTGGCTTTGATTTGGACTGTACTTTGTTCATTATCTGGATTACAACTAAAGTTCCTGGCAAAGAACTGAACTTGGCTTGCTGTGTATTCTGTGTGCAGGGCTTGACAGTACTGATGACAGCGAACTCCATATCCCCTGATGACCTCAGCCAGCGGCCTCATATAAACATTGAACAGCATGGGCGAGATTGCTGACCCCTGGGGCACCCCACAAGGGAGGGTCCAAGGAGCTGACAAATCATCACCCAGCTGAACCAGCTGAGTCCGGTCACCAAGGAAGGAACGAAGCCAGGCCAAAGCCTGGCCCCCAGTTCCCGCCTCGGCCAGCTGGACCAGCAGGTTACCGTGGTCAACGGTATCAAAGGCAGCTGACAGATCAAGGAGAACCAGCAGGGAGGAACACCCCCTGTCGGCCTCCCTGAGGAAGTCATCCTGCAGAGCGAACAGGGCAGTCTCGGTGCCGCGAAGGGGTCTGAAACCAGACTGGAAGGGATCCAGGATACGATTTACCTCCAGGTACGACTGCAGCCTGACAGCAGCCACCCTCTCAGCTACCTTGCCCAGGAAGGGAACAATGGCAATCGTACGATAGTTCGATAAATCGTCCGACGCCAAGCCAGGTTTTTTGAGAGTGGGTTTCACCACGGTCTCCTTCAAGCGGGCAGGAAAACAACCCTCCCCAAAAGAGGCCGTGGCAATGGCGGAAACCCACTCGGGCATGTTCCCTTCAGCAGATTTAATTAGCCAAGCTAATTAAGGGGGTGGCCGCCGGCCGGCAACAAGCCATAGCTCTGGAGGCCTCTACTGAAGACACCGGTCCAAACTCATCCAAGGAGGAAGAACGGAGGGGTGAGGCCCCAGGGACATCAGGGGGTGGACTAGGGCAACTGGGGGGCAAGTCAGAGCGGATGGCCTCTATTTTAGATCTAAAATGGGCTGCAAATTGCTCACTAGTGAAATCACTAGGAGGAGGCCCCAGCTGACTGGGATTGGAGAGGTCTCGAACCACCCGGAACAACTCTGCCTGGCGGTTTGAGGACTCGCCAATTCTCAGGGAGACAAAAGATCTTCTAGCATCCCTGATCGCGCGAAGATAGCGGCCAGTCAGCTGCTTAAGTGCAGCCCTATTCTCTGCCATCCGACTGGCCCTCCATATGCCCTCTAGCCTCCTGCATTCTTGCTTCATCGACTGCAGCTCAGCAGTATACCATGGAGAAGAGCGGTCTCCGCAATGCAGGAGTCGCTTGGGGGCGATTCGGTCAACCACCCCAGTAGTCCCTTCATACCACCTATCCACCAGGGCATTGACCGGGTCATCTGCCAGGCCACCAGAAAGCTCCCCAAAGGCCTCCATGAACCTCGCAGGGTCCAGAAGCCTCCAGGGGCGAGCCCAAATGTGAGCTCAACACTCCCCACATGGTGGGGGGGCGATTGATAGGGAAAATTTTAGCAAGTGGTGGTCGGACCATGACATGGGCAGAGGCAGGATACCCCTAACCCCCAGACAGGAATCTGACGACATGGAGGAAAACACCAGGTCCAAGGTGTGGCCAGCTCTATGGGTGGGACATACAACATGCTGAGATAGATTCATGGAAGTCATGGATTCCATGAATTTCAGAGCCGCACCCGAGAGTTCCTCCTCGGCATGCACGTTCAAGTCCCCAACCACCAAAAGGCGGGGGACCTCAACAGTGTAGCCGAAATGAACTCTGGATCTCTGGAAAGGATTGAGCTGGGTTGCGGGGAGCGCGGTACACCAGCACAATACCAAACTTATCTTGCTGGCCCACTGATAGATGGAGGCATTCTACACCAGGACACACCATAGTCGCAGCACTGCTAACATAAAGGGATTCCCTATAAATGATGGCCACCCCACCCCCCTACCCTCTGACCTGCCCACCCACTGGACCTGAAACCCGGGGGGGCAAAAGAGGGAGAGGGAAGCCCCACCCTCAGTGCCCACCCAGGTCTCGGTGACACAGGCCAGGTCAGCACACTCATCCACGGTCACGTCGTGGATGATAGGTGTTTTATTGTGGACCGACCTGGCATTGACCAGGAGACAGGACAGGCCGGAGGCGCTGGTGGTATGGCACCCTGGTATGTGGCGGTGAGCGGAGGGATCAGAACGGGGACAGGCAGGAGATGCCTGGCCCGGGTTCTTCTTACCTGACCAATCCCCCCACCCGGAGCGTACCTCCCATGGCCAGACACCACCGAGATGCAAGTCCCTGCCAACATGGAGACCTACAAAAAATGTATACAACTAACAATAAGCAAATATAAACTTAAGCTATACAATACAATAAAAATACAATAAGTACAATAAAACAAACTAATAAAACATACAGACTGGGGCACAATGACAGGGCAAATGATAGATGAAGGGTGGGTAGAGGGAAAGACAAAACGAGAGGCCGGAGAAAGAGCCAGTGATAACACTAAGCTGTCAATACAGCATTCGGAGGACAAGACAGCTACCAAGGCTATAAGCCGAGATGGTCCGAGTAGGTAGCAGATGGTACAAGGGGGGGGGGAGAGCGTCCCTGAGCGTCTCCACCAAATGCATCCAGCACTCCCAGTCCAGCTGTAGATTTTAAAGATGGAAAAGGAAAAACAAAGGGCTTAAAAGCCTCCACTCTGTTTTCAATGCATTCCTATGGGAAATTTGTATAAAGGAAAATTTACTTAACATAATTTCATTTTGAACAAATTAATTCCTTTATACAAGGTACCACTGTATATTACTTTTCAAGTATTCACACAAGTCATCTGTTTAACACAGATATGCACAAACTTTAAGATAATTGGTTCTGCAGTGTAACTCCGATATGACATGAATGTTTTGCACTTCGTGCACTGGACGGGAAACGAAGAAAGGAAATAAATGGAAGGAAATAGTTGTATTAGTCAATATAACAAAGACTCTTGTGACAACTTTAATACTAACAAGTTTTATTTGGCAGGGATTGAAACTGATATAACGGGAAAGAATTCTTGAGCATTTGAACTAACTCATGCATGTTCACCTTCCTCTTTTCCCCTTGCATTCTGCTAAAATCTGTTCTGGAGAAGATTTGTACAGTGCACGTGGGGGGCAGGGCTAAGAGGGAGAAGAAGATCTGATGTGTCAACAATGTCTATTCCCTTGGTGGAAGGATATCATTCAGTGCAACCTCATTTATTGCTTACTGTTAGAGAAGGGCACAAATTTAAAAAACGAGTTGTGATATTCAACAAATACCCCTGATTCATTGAATATTTGTTGCTTTGTATTCATCAGTTCCACAGGCACTGACAAGTTCAAAGGGATGAATGTGCCCATTTTTAATCTGACTTTCCTCCCTTCCTAAACCCTTGTGGATTAGCTGTTCCTAGGGGGCATAGGCAGAGAGGGAAGACTAGCCGTTCTGGCAGCCTAGGTTGTCTGTCTGTCAGCTGATTGGCGGGCACCTAGATAGATAGGACAAGCAAGGCTGCCTGAAGGGACACACACACACACACACACACACACACACACACACACACACACACACACACACACACACACACACACACACACACACACACACACACACACACACATCTTTACAAACAGCCAACTTGCCCTGTCTTCTATGGCCTTCCAATGTTTGGTGGCCCAAAGAAAGACTGGGCAACCTAGGCTGCCCAAAAGGAATCCCCCCTACTGCCACTTTCTCTGCAAATAGCAGCAAGGAATCTGGAAGTTGAGTCATGGCAACTGGACTTCTTTTCTTAAGAGATCAAAACGTTTCGCTGCTCATCCAAGCAGCTTCACTAGTCTGAGGAAAGTTAGTGGTGAGTCCTCTGTTTTCTAGTTCACCTTGATTTCACATCACCCTGGTCTGAATAGGCTTTTAAGGTAGACAATGGCCTGAATAAACTCGTTAGGTGGGCAATGGCCTAAGGTGCATGAAAGTCTCACCTATGCAACCTTTCCCAACACCCATTCAGTATGGGTCATTAGCTATGGTCTTGCTGATGATGGAAGTGCTCCTGATTTTTTCTGGGGATTGATGAAAGAGCAGCTTGATAAGTAGCAGAAAGATTGTTTCTTAGTACACTCCTGCTGGGAAGAGTAGTGAAACATTTTGATCTCTCAAGAAAGTAATTCCAGTTGTCATGACTCAACTTCCAGATAAACTCACCTGGATTACTAAGAATCTTCAGAGACAGCAGCAGAGTTGTTCCTTTGGGGCACTCATGAATACCCTTTGCCCCCCACGGCGGAATGATCACGTGAGACAGGGTGTTGGGTTCAAACTCCGGGCCACTTTATTAACAGGTTTAACCACACAACACAACTTTAAACAGGGGCCTGCTCTAGTGCAGATTCCAGGTTGTTACTTTGGGTCTCACAGGACCCCATCCTCTGGCAGCCTATCTGGGCGAGTCAATAGCCCCAAGGCCGTCCTGCCCGTGGGCAGGGTGGCCTCGGCCAGCCAGTCCCCTTTCCCCAGCCGGACTGCCCAGGCCCGTCCTTTGTGCCTGCCAGTCCCGTGGGCCTTCCAGGTACATCCATCCCCCCCAACGTTGTGATCTCTAATCCACAACGCCGTGAGAGTGGACGGTCCTGGAAGGAAATTGAGACCTGACTCCCTACTGCCTCTCCATACCCCGCACTACCACCCCAAGTGGCCAAATCCCATATCCTCACGGGAATGCCCACAGCGCCGCAGTAGTATGGGATAGGCGAAAAATCCCCAGGTGCTGTGTGCCAGTTGCACATCTGGGTCAAAAATTCCTATCCGGCCCTGAGGCGACCAGACGAACTGATACTACTGCTGAAATGTGGCGGGTGGGTGGGCAACGCTGGTCACCGAAAGAGGCCGGGGACCACGTGTAAGCCCTTATGAGGGCTCGGATCCCCAGCTGTCTGCGAGACCACGGTGAGTCTCGCGAGGCTTCCGGCCAGGAGGGGGCAAGGGAGCTCTGCGCTGCGCATTCTGCCTAGGCACCCACTGATCTGCTGTTCAGTGGGCCATGGACAGACAAGGCAAGCAACAGGACAGTGGAAAGTGAGCAGAGGGCAAGCTGTGGGGACAGAGAGAGACTTGGCTTCTTTTTTTTTCAGACAGCAACCAACTGTCTAAAAAAACACTGATTTGTGATTTGTCAGTTAATGTGGTACAAATTCATGGTTTGTGGTTTGTCTTCCTTCACAAACCATGAACTAAGATGAACCGCCATTCTGGCAGTTCAACCACATTTCTACCTAATATACATTGTACGCCAGTGTGTGTGTGTGTGTGTGTGTGTGTGTGTTGTTTTAATAAGAATCCAATATGTTTGAGATTCCTATAGATAATACAGCACATATTTTTGCATGCAAGGCATAAGACATTTAATCATCCTCTGCACTCCATCTATTCAGATTTAACTGCTGTTGCTGTTGTGGATAAAGGAGCACCATATACACAAGAAGACAGTAGTGGTAGGCTTGGGAAGATCTTAAACACTTGCTGAATTACAAGCTACACAGGAGGAGTAAGTTGGATTGCTTTTTGGATTGTAAAGGCAACCACTCAGCCAGCAGGAGAGCTTCTAACTCAGGCTAACAGGATAGGACCATAGGATGTAAACTTGTCATAGCAGAGACGGTGGGAAACGACAGGGAAAGCAAAATAAATGGAATGTGAATTGTTTCAGCTTGCAAAAGTTTACGACAATCACCTCCACCTTGTCTCTAGCTAGCCAGTTTATCTACTTGAAAAGCCCAAAAGAACCTAAATTCATGTAAATCAAATCTCCAAACTGCTGGAAATATGCTAGGAAAAATGTTTCCTTTGATGAAAATGTACACTGCACGTGAAAGGAGGGATCACTCAGCAATCCCATTCCAGATGCATGACTGCTGCTTGAGTGGGCCCTACCTTACCAGGAAATACTAGTGTCCATAGGTTTTCTATATAATAACCCCACTAAAATCCAGCATGCATAACAATTTGTGCCATTATTTGAAGTTTTACATTAAACCCAAGAAACAGGATTATTTCAAGCTGACTTTCCAACAACAATTCCACTTTCCATTTCTGATACCTTCCTTAAGTGTTCTATTGATGGCTCCTGATTACTTTTGAAAGCTTTGTAGAGAATGATCATCATCTGATTTTAAATGCCAATTTCAGAAAATTCAATATTTGAGATGAGCTAGAAATAATAAGTTATCTGGTTCAGATATTTCAGTGAATAGATGCTGTAGGTGCATAAATTGCTAACAATAGCACAGGGTGCCAACACGCTCCTGAACTTTGTGTTTCTGCTTCACTGAGCGTGTTGATCTGCTCATACATTTTCGGCCCACTGTTTGCACACATTTAGAACCAGCTTGTGTTTCTTTTCCCAGTTTTGCAATCGCAGCTTCCTCAAAAAGCTCATCATGGTATGAGACATTTCACACCCTTAGAAAGTTACAGAACCAGTTCATGAATTCACTAGATTCATCATATTCCTTGAAACTGTAACAGAAACAAACATGCTTTCTAGTTGTAGGCTAGTGTTTCTCGATATCTCCCCAACCCCAGGGCAAAAAGATCACTTCCTTGCCTATTAACATGGATTTGGTCTTTTGGTTTAACTGAATTTTGCTAAAGGTTTAAGATTTGAAACAAATTCCATCTAAATATGTGGAGTGGATTTCTATGGGAAAAAATCGACATGTGCCATTAGTTTAATTGACTTGATGGTCATTGAGACAATGAGGTCATTTTATATTCTGGACTTAACTGTTTAATGGATGGGATCTTTTACTTCACATGATAGGAATATCTGTCTTTAAAGATTAATCCCAACCATCCCAGCTCTGGATCCAGCTCACCAAGTGCAGTATCTCAATCCTGCAGGCACTCCAAACCTCTACCTACTCTCAGCACAGAAAGAGAATCTTGTATTTTCTACTAAATACATGGAGGCAACACAAGCATGCAGCTGTGTCACTACATGGTCAAATACTGGGGGATTTACTCTGTTTATAAAATGGGTGTATTTCAAGGAGAAGAGAAGAATTAAGAATATTTTCAGTACCAAATGTACACTTTAATGCAAAATGTGGGCAGTCTGAAATTCTCCTGTTCTGATTAGATTCTTGTTCCAGTGGCACACGGCCAAGATGTTCCAACCCTAGCCTAGTATGAGTCTCAGTAGTCTGAACTTTAGACGTTATAGCTCGTTATTGGAAAAGTCACATTGTCAGACTGCAGCAAACCAAGCGGTAAGGCAATAGGGTTGTGGATTCTGCTTTATAAGAATAGAGCCATCTCAGCATGCATTATATAGCCAAATATTCAGAATTAAAGTAAAATCATATAAATTCCTTGCCCTCCAAAAGCACCAAAGGAGCTAGCACATGGCATAGTGATGATTAGAGATGGGCACGAAACGAGCGATTTTTTGTTTTCATTTTTGTTTTTTCGTTTCGTTATGCAACGAAAATGAAATGAAAATTTTTAAAAAACAAAACGAAAACGAAAATGAAACGACCAAATTTGCCGTGTTTTTCGTTTTCGTTGCAGCAGATGCATTGAACTAAAAAGAATGCTAACGAAACAGCAATTTTTTGTTTTCGTTTTCATTTTTTCATTTTGTTACCTAACGAAACAAAAACGATTTTTGCAAAAAAGTCACAAAAACTAAAACAAACCAAAACGGACCCCTAAACGATCAAACAACAAATGAAACACCATTTTTTTTTAGTCGTGCCCATCTCTAGTGATGATAGAAAGGAGTTCTGACCAGCTGATTTCTATCTCCTCCTGGCTTGCAAAGTTCTCAAGTAGCAACAGAACAGTGTTTGTGCATTAACCAGCTGAGGGGAAGCAACATGTGGGAGAGGAATATCCCTGTTTTGGACTCAGGAGTTCAGAACTAAACACCTACACACAAGCACACATAATGAGATGAAGAAACATTATAAGAGTAGGAGAAAGGAACATAATAAGCTCCTGGTTATAACTTAACTTACCATTCTTTGTAAGTTAAAGTGAAAGAAAAATAACAGGCATGCCTACAAAAACTGAGGCACAAAGACAAAATTGTGACAGTGACATATTGAAAATGTTGATTTCTTTGTGTTGTTTTAATTAAAATGTTTTCTTGTCAGAGCATCACAAAGTGAAAAACGGGATTTAAAACCAACATTGGAGAATGGGAAGAATGATATCCTATCTATTATTGCTATCTTTTTAAGCATCTTCCTAATTATTTTGGAGGATTTCAATCACCCTACAAAAGTATTTTGGGGTGTGTGTTTGTTTGTTTAACTATATATATGCCCGTTGCAAATCCCCCAAGTCAGCATTGCCAGCTGAAACTGGCAGATAAAGTTAAAAAAAAATAACATCTCCATGATCTAGCTTCAAAAGCATGTCAATTCTTTTGACGTGCACAGAAGCCCACTATTATTGCATCCATGTCCTTTACCAACGCCATGCTTCCCCATACTTCCTTATTTATGGTGAACTTCACTGTGCCCCCTCTGGTGGCTGGGTGGCTGCACTGCAAAAATTGTAGGGTTGAAATTCTGTGTCTTAGCATTAACTAGCCAGGAAACAAACAAACAAACAAAACATGAGGGGTCCTTTCTTTACCTGTCAGTACAGCCTGGAGTCAGTTCCAGTCTCAGCCCTAAGCACATTGCAGAGCTCTCTTGTTAAAGGAAGCATGCAGTTAACAGAATTGCTTGGCAGCTTCAGTGCAATCTAGCAAGTAATTCTGTAACATGGCCAGTAGCTTACAGATCTCGAAACTGCTCTTTTCAGTCGTGAAAAATGACAGTAGCCTTGGTGATGAATTACTATGGTGTTTCATATATAATAGGTAACATAAGCCAAAAGAGCATTTGGGATACGTTTTTCTCCCAGAAATGCTTTCTAGTTCCTACCAGGAAGTATTTGATGTGGATTTTGCAAGTCAGTGATAGGACAGTGTGGTGGACAGTGAGAGAAGACCAACTAAACATGGTCATGTTTATTTCTTGTGTTGCAAGCCTAACTCATTGATCCTTTCAGAGTGGAATTTCAAGCAGCATATTTTAGGCCCCAAGACAAGTATTAAACGCAAAACCTTATGTGGGATAACAGGTCTGTGTCCCAGTTTCTCAGAACCTGTATTCAATTCATTTATTTTAATATTCAAAGAGAACTTCATCCTACCACAGAATTCAGCTGAGTCCTATCCTACAAAGAGCTTGGAATATTATTCTTTCATGTATACCTGTTGGGTGACCATTTCACTTTACCACAATCCTATTGGCTGTTGTTATTTTCTTCAACAAAGTAATTACTGTATTGCACTATGTTAGCAAATGTGTTGCTCTCACCAACATAGATCGGATCTCACAGTATGAACCGACTCAGGTGTTAAGGTCATCAGAAGAGTCCCTACTCTCTATCCCGACACCCTCACAGGCACGTCTTGTGGAAAAGCATGAAAGGGCCTTCTCGACTGCTGCACCCAGACTCTGGAACTCCCTCCCATGAGAAGCCAGGACTGCCTCTTCTCTGTTGTCCTTCCGGAAACAGGCAAAGACCTTTCTCTTCAGGCAAACTTTCTCTGAATGATGGACCACCATGTGTATCTTATATGAATCTATGGGTTTACATAGACTTTGTGTTCATGACTACTTATAACCATGTTGCTTTAATGTAATGTTGTCTATTAATGCTGCAAGATGTCTTTCAATTCCTTTTTCTCAACTACTTGAACATGTCTTAATTGTACTGGACTGTGTATTATCCCTCATTATTTTAAACCACCTTGGGTCCTTTTCCAAGGAGAAAGGTGGGGTAAAAATACTCTAAAATAATAAATAAATAAATAAATAAATAAATAAATAAATAAATAAATAAATAAATAAATAAATGATAACTTGCTAGAAAATAAAGATAGGCCTGAATCACTGGTTTTGCAGTTTGTGCCGGTTAATTTTTGGGTTGTCAAGATGTTCAAAAGTTCCCAAAGGAGATGAGAAAAAAGAATGAGACAAGACTGGTGACTTGTAACCAAACACCTGTTTGGCTGAAAAACAAACCTGCAGTTCATGCCCATCTCTACTAGAAAATACACTATAATGTCCCCTACTGGGTACTTCTGATATTGCACATTGAAAATGCAAAAAATGCAGATGCAAAACAGGAAGCAAAACAATATTTCCTATGTCTCTATAGGCTGATAAAATAATGCTGTAACATTTGAAAAAATCCCAACATCTATCTCCTCAAATACCTTTAAAATGTAACATTTAAAAGTAAAGAGGAAAACACAAAAATGGCAATTGTCATGTCCAAATGACCTTGTAACTCTTCTTTGTTTTACTTTTAAAGTGTGACTTAATTGCACTTTTTGATATAAAAAGGAAAGTAGCTAAGGTAACTACATATTTCTCATAGAAAGTTGCATTCATATTCTGCAAAGCACATGGTCTATCCATGATGGCAAGGTTCATGCAAAAACCACAAGAAGCACAGCACAGGTCTAAGCAAAGCTTGGAATGTTTAGAAAAAAATCAGTGTGGATTTGGGTGTGCAAAACCAAAGCAAAATGCACATGGAGGCAAAGTTGCAAGGAAGCACTTTTTGCAATACTATCATTCCCGACTACCGGCATGTCTGTTAAAGTCGCAGCCTAACTTTCCATTTCCCTGGCTTTATGCAATTTAGCCAACATGAAAGTGAGTATTAACACAGATCTTAAACAGATGCATTTTGGGTCAGTGATGATACAGAATATGCCTGGGTACAAGTGGTGAATGTGTCAATTTTCAGCCCTTTTAAATTAGCTGTACCTTTGAATTTTGGCATAAGTGCAGACCTCATAAAGTAGAACACGGATGCCAAGTTTCACTTATTAGCATAACAGGTTTAATCTTTAGAAGAACTATGAGGCTTGTAACAGGGAAACATTTTCATTTAATTTAATTTAATTTAATTTAATTCAGTCTAATTCAATGTAATTTTATTTTGCAAGTCACCTTAACTAAAGTAGCACACCCATGACCCTTTAATTTAATGTAGTAAATGTTCTCATCTGTTCTAGATGGAGAGCTGCAATAAGAGTTTGCAAGAGGAAAAGTTCTTTCCCACAAATATGTAGCACCTGTAATACCTCCAAGAATTCCTCCTGATTTAGTGAAAATGAGAATGAAAGAGACAGATTTCCTTGATGAAGAGGTAGGGCTGTGTTTGTCCCAGGGAGGAGGTTAGGGAATCAACAAGCCAAGACATCTATGTTTAGCCCATTCCGGCCTAAATCCAAGAGGAAGGGAGGAAATCCCATTGATTTAAATTGGCCAAATGAGAGAAATTTTGGAAACAGAGGAGTGAACAGGAAAAGCCCTTTTGGGACAGGCTGGGCTGTAACTCAAGCCTGACTGACCTTTCCAAATGGATATCCTGCTGTACTCTGCCAGCCGTTTAGAGAGAAGACAAATAGGTGGTAAACCCAATCCAATAATCTCAGTTAATTGTCAGTAGGTTGCTTTGTATTATCTGGGTATGGAGGAGCAAGATGAGGTGGAGAAACCGAGAGGTAACTTATGGCAAGACAATTAAATGTATCATGTAAGAAAACAACAAGCTCCCCACTTGAGGCCTCTGGTTCGTCAGCCTGCTGGAAAAGACATAACATTTCCCTTCGCATGATGTGACTGATGAGCTACCAGTGATTGTCTGGCATATTAATTCCTTTCTAACCCCATTCTTTAACTCCAGCCTCTCCCTTTCTTCCATACTTCATTGAAAAAGCACCACCAGGGAATGAGAACGTGAAAGCTTCTACCCAATTATGAGCTTTCCCTTCCTGTGCTTGGAAACTGGAAAAGGAGCTCCATGTGGAGCCAAGGTAGATGGAATATTAGCATCGGAGAAGATTTATGTTCATGACCTTCTGGTTGTAAGGTGACAGTACAGCCGATGCTCCCACTCTGGGTGATATGCATATTCATAACTCGTTTATTCGCAGGCAGAAGTGACTGGATTAGTAAGAGTCTGAAGGGCAGTAAATGTGAGCTTGAACAAAATTCAGGTGGCAGCATACAGGAATTAAAACCACCACCACCCCAATTGTCTTTGGCGTAATAAGGAACCCCTCTATAAAATCCTGCATCTTTCACTTACTATTACTGGAATAGCCATATGTTTTGCATGAGTGAAATCGTTTTCCAGCAATTAAGCCTCTGATTGTTTTAGTGGCACCTCTTATCAACAGATGACACTTTGAACTTCTTTTCATCTTTTTTTGAAAGTGGATTCTTTGAATGAGGAAGGTTCAAGAAGGTGGCAGGGACGCACAGTTGTGGCAAGGCAAATTCATTTTTAAAGGGTGATCGTTTATGTATTTTTATTTTAAACATTTCTTGTTTTGATCATTACTCAGTCCTAGCTGAAAGGCCAAGAAGCAGGAGCCTTAAGGTATTCAATAGAAATGGGCACGGAACGAACATTTTTTCGTTTCCGTTACCGTTTGTCGTTTCCATTACGTAAAAAAACGACAAACGAAAATTGTGATGAAAATGAAATAAAATGAACAGAACCACAAAAATTGTGGTCGTTACATTTCGTTTCCATTAATGGTGCCGCACAATGAAATGAGCTGTTTTAAATGTTAAAAAACACACTGGACATCTGTAAAAACGCAGCAATAATTATTTATTTTGTCTGATAATACCTACCAGGGGGGTTGGGGTCCTTAAAACGTTTGTTTTTGTCTTCTCCCATCGCAATGTATTTTTCTTTTCCCTTTAAAATGGATGTCGCCACCAGCCACAAATTGAAGGCAAACCATGTGATGTGGGATCATGTTCAACCAATAGCATGCTCAGGTTGCAGACTGGGCAGGCAGGTCTGGCAGCCACAGAGGGCATAAAAAGCTCTGGCAGCCCCCGTCCTCCTTGCAGTCTCTGGTGGGAGTTAGGGTGGGATTGCTCTCTCTGCGACTCTAGCTTCAGTCCTGCAGCCTCCCTGTGTGTGTGCGTGCTGCGTACCTCTCAGTGAGTACCCTCCCCTGCCCCACAGTGCAGTCACTCTGCAGCTGCCTTGCACCCTGGGCAATGCCCACTGCTGCCTTTGCAGCCTCCCTGCATACCTAGTCTATACTGTGTCTCTGCCAGCATCCATTTTTTTAGTGTTTTCCCTCTGGTCTGGGGCATTGGGGGATGCCTGCACACGGAAATGCTTTAAAAATCGCACAAAAAGTGGGTAGAAACAACAAACAAAAAAATGAAAAACGGTAAAGAAATTTTTCAAAAAATTCACGACAAACAGAAACGAACTGAAACAGACCTCTCAACGACAAACTAAAAACCAAAACACCATTATTTTGTTTCGTGCCCATCTCTAGTATTCAAATTTAGGAAGCAAGAAATTTAGCTCTCTCAGCTTAATTATAAATCCACAAATAAAATACACTGGGGAAATTCTGCTCTCTGCATACATGAAAGATCCTAATAAGATGCTAGATAAAGACTTGATTTTTTCCCTTTTTGGCAGGCCATGATAAAACATTACAAATAAAAAGAAAGTCAGTACTACTATCCAGTCCTGGATGCGTAAAAAGCAAAGTGAAGTGGCCTGCTTATATACCGCCCCATACCACTTCAAATAGTCTCTGGGCAGTTTACAGTTTTTAATTACAGTATGCAGGCTACACATTGCCCCCTCCCCAGCAAACTGGCTAGTCATTTTACTGCCCTCAGAAGGATGGAAGGCTGAGTCAACCATGAGCCTGCTACCTGGGATTGAACTCCAGGTCAAGAGCACAGTTTTACCTGCAGTGCAGGCATTTAACCACTGCACCACGAGGCTCTTAGAGGGTAGAGTTTAGTTCATTGATGTATCTAGAAAACTAGCATGCATGATACCTGTTGTGAGAGGACTCAGGAGAAAAGATCATTTTGCTGAGCTTTGGTCTCTGTTTCTTTTATTTGTGGATAGGAATTTTCCAGGGCATGGTTCACCATTCCATCAGCTTGAGATTTTAGAAAGGGCAGTCAGGCCTCTGCTCACGACCTGAGTTCAGTCTTGATAGACTCAGGTAGCTGGCTCAAAGTTGAATCATCCTTACATTCTTCTGAGAATGGCAAAATGAGTACCCAGCTCACTGATGGGGGGTTGGGACAAGAATTTCCACCATTATGTTGTAAACTGCCCAGAGATTGTTTCACTGCAAAGTATGGTATATAAGTCAAAACAACAATTTTGAGAAGCTATCTTCTGAGAGTTTATCTCAGTATTGCAGTAAATTGTTTAATTTGTCTGAATGTTTGTGGTATTTTATTTGCAACAATATTTTGGAAGGCATTTTACCCTCCTCTTTAAATGTAAAATCTCACATAGAAACTTACATATGCTTAAGTATAATAACAAAACTAGACAAGGGGATAATATTTAAGAAAAACAAGTCTAAATGAAAAAAAGTTGGAAGACAGGAAGGAAACATTCTAATTCAGGCATCATTTGTCAAAGTTAGGAAGACTGTAGTACTAAATCTGGCTAGACTTTAGCTGAAAAGTAATAGGAAGTACCTATTAGGTGCCACTAAGTGTTGCAGAAACAGATGGTTGGTGGGGCATTGTACACTTTGGGAAAAACTTGAAAGTAAGAAGATACAAAAGGTAAAGAAAGATTTGAGGAATTTATGGCCAGCAATAAAGAGGGGAATAAAGAAGCTTCTTTAAATATGTTAGAAGCAGAGTACCTGCCAGAGAAGTGGTAGTCCTTCTGGATGGTGAAAGAGGGAAAGGGGTACTTGGAGAGTACATAGAAATTAAATGAGTTCTTTGCATCTCTCTTCAGACAGAAGACATTGGGCAGATTTGCCTGACCAAATGGCCCCTCCTGACTAGAGATGGGCACGAAACGCCAAAATGATGGTCGTTTCCGTTATTCGGTCCCTGGGCCCCCGCTTTGTTCCGTTACCGTTATTCGGGGCCCTGGGACCTGCTTCGTTTCTGTTATTTTGGTTTTTGGAATGGCTGCGGGGAGCCCTCCCGGGGCCAGGCACTGTCCGGAGCCGGTGGCATGTGGGCCGGGAGAGTGTTCCCGCAGCCGCGGAGAGCCCTCCTGGGGCTGGGGGCTGCTGGATCGCTGGAGAGGGGAGTGTGTGAGGCCAGATCGCAGCCCCCTCTCGCTGCCCCTCCCCACCTCAGTGCATGGCATTGGCAAACAAAAAAAGCCCACGCTGGGCCAAACCCAGAAGTGAACCCGAACTTCCTGGTTACGCGGGGCTTTTTGTTTGTTTGTTTTTCTTACCTAGCTGGCAGCGTCTTTGAGCAGAGTCACAGCCCAAGCAGGCAAGGAGGAACCCGGGAGTCCAGGACAGCCACTGCCTCCCAAGGCTCAGCCCGCGCCTGGCCAGCAGCTTGCCTTGACTGGTCCCACTCACCCGGCAAAGCCTCCGAGAGGCCGCAGGAGGGCTGTCCCAGCAGCGGTGGCTGGCAGCGGTGTTTTCAGGAAGGCTGTGGCCATTTTTAATTGTTTTTTTACTGCCTTGCCGACCACGTGGCTGCGCTACAGCACAGCAGTAGGCTTTTTCCTCTCTTCCTGGTTGCTGACTCGCCACCATCCCTGAAGGACTTCCGGGCCAGCACCAGGTAGGAGACATCTCCGACCCCCACATTACTGAACCCAAACGAACCGAACCCAATTTTCTCGGTTCTGTTCGGTTCATGTAAAATTTTCCCCTAGGATCATTATTCGTTCCATTACATAATGGAACGAATAACGGATAACAGTAAAGGAAAATTGGTCATTTCATGCCCATCTCTACTCCTGACTAAAGAATTAAATCAAATGCAAGTTAAAAGAGAGGATGTTTTAGATCTAGTAGATAAATTGAAGATCAATACGTCACTGGGCCCAGATAGCATCCATCCAAGGGTTATTAAGAAAATGAGAAACAAAGTTGTGGATCTCTTTGTTAAAATATGCAACTCATCCCTAAAAACAGCCACAGTGCCAAAGGACTGGAGGATTGCAGATGTCGTGCCAATCCTTAAAATGGAAACTATAGGTTGGTTAATTCAACATTTGTTTCAGGGAAGATGATGGAAAGCCTCATCTGAGATAAAATCATGAAAAAATAGAGGAACAAGCCTTGATAAGGGGAAATCAGCATGGCTTCTCTAAGGGTAAGTCATCCCTCAAAAACCTTTTAGAATTCTTTGTAAAGGTCAACAGGCATGTGGATGTGGGAGAACCAGTAGATATTGTCTATCTGAATTTTCACAAGGCATTTGACGCAGTCCCTCATCAAAAGCTTTGGAGAAAACTTCACATTTAAGGGATAAAATGGCAGGTCCTCTTATGGATTGAGAATTAGTTGAGAACCAGTAAACAGAAAGTAGGTGTCAATGGGCAATTTTCACAATGGAGATAGTGGGTATGCCCCAGGGATCATCCCTAGGTTCAGTGCTTTTCAACCTGTCCATACATGACCTAGAGACCAGGATAAGCAGTGAGATGGACACGTTTACAGATGACACAAAACTTTTCTGGGTGGTGAAAACCAGAAGGGATTGCGAAGAACTCCAGAAAGATCTGTTCGAACTGGGAGAAAGGGTGGCAAAACAACAAATAAGTTTCAGTGTAAGAAAATGTAAAGTAATGTACACATGGGCAAAACAAAAATCAAAACTTTAATTATCAGCGAATGGATTCTAAGCTGTCCATGACAGATCAGAAAAGCCATCTTGGTAAGCTGATGGACAGCTCGATGAAAGTGTCCACCCAGTATGGCAGGAGTGAAGAAGGCCAATTTCATGCTAGGGATCATTAAAAATGGGATTGAACATAAACAGCCAATATTATTATGTCATTGGACAAAACGATGATAAAGTCGCACCTGGAGTATTTGCATACCGTTCTGGCTGCTGCATCTCAAATAAGACAGTGGAACTGGAAAGGGTACAGAAAAGAGTGAGTAAGATGATTACTGGGCTGGGGCACCTCCCTTATGAGGAAAGGCTATTTGGGGCTCTTGATTTAGAAAAAAAGGCACCTGGGGAATATGAGTGAGACATACAAAGTGGATAAATGGAGGCTCCTTTTAGTCATACACAGTACCAGAACCAGCGTTCATCCACTCAAATTGAGGACTTGGGAGAATGAGAATAGATTAAAAAATGCTTTACTCAGCTTGTTGTTAGTCTGTGGAACTCCTTGACACAGGATGTGATGATGGCATCTTGACCCAAATACCTTTAAAAGAAGATTGGACAGATTTCTGGAACAAAGTTCCATTGCAGGTTACAAGGCATGATGGGGATATATTTTATCTCCAGGCTTAAAAGGAGGGTACCTCAAAAACTCCAGATACAGGGTAGTTGCATCAGGAGTCAGGTATCTAGTTGAATCATGTGCTCCCAGAGGAATCTGATGGGGCCCCTGTGAGATACAGGAAGCTGGGTTAGATGGGCCCTTGGCCTAGTCCAGCAGGGCTCTTCTTATATTCTTACATAAACTCCACAATCAACCTATGACTACTTGGTGTTACTCCAGCGATAGGGGCAACAATGAGATGAATCTGGTTGACGATAGGATGACATTAAATGGCATTGCGTATCCACAGGATCCAAAGTCCTGTTGTTTCCCCAACTTGCCATCAAAGATGAGTCCACAGAGCAATTGTCTTGGAGCTGGCCTAGTGAGCCCACTCCTGCAAGGAAAGATAAAAGCAAAACAAAAGGAAGCCACTGCCTCCCAACTTCCATGGTGTGTCAATCATGAAACAGCTGGACTGTTGAATCCAATGGAATCAAGCACATATGCTGAAAATCAAATTGATCTTTTTGGCATATTTATCCTAAATCTATACACTTTGAGGACAGAGAGGTCCCGATGATAGCTGGTCTGTCAGGAAAGTGATGGAGCAATCTTTGCAATCATGTCTGACCTCTACAATCGCCAAGTGAAATCACTGCTGATAATGGACTTGGCTGTCCAAGGTGGTTTCTTTTTTCGGGGGGCAGGGGAGTAAGAGTAAATGCCACACCTGGGGTGCACCCACAGCCCCACAAAAAAAGAGAGCAAGTAGTTAGAAGTCCACTTTTGTCTATGAAGATTCTCAGTCATCCAGGTGAGTTTATCTGGAAGTTGAGTCATGGCTACTGGACTTCTTTGTGAGAAGAAGTCCAGTAGCCATGACTCAACTTCCAGAGAAGTCCACTTTTGGTTTCATGCAACACTGCTCAGAGGGCGAAGGAAGGTGTGGTTCTTTGTCTTTTTTCCCATTCATTATATTCTTTTTCATGGTGGGTGTTAGTCTGAGGACCATACAAATGAGAAGAAATTACATGTAGCCCATGTGCTCCATATTGTTCACTCTGTCTACCTGTACCATACATTAGACATGCACAATATTAGAAACAATTGCCTTCATGCTTTGTTCACATGTTTCTGTGGGACTTCTGTCTGGATGCTGTAAGCTAAATAAGGAGCTAAGGGGGTGGATTGATCCACCAGTATAGCTCATCAAGCAGAGGTCATCCAGCAGAGGCTGGATGGCCATATGTCCGGAGTACTATGATGGGGGTTCCTGCACGGCAGGGGGTTGGAGTGGATGTCCCAACTCTACAATTCTATGATCTGCACTTTTGCTACACATAAATGGCTGTGTTTCTTTTTCAAATATGATTTGCTTTGATGTCAGTCAAAAGCTTAAACACAAAGAAAGCTGCCTATAGGGTAAGGCTTTTTGTTTTGTTTTGTTTTGTTTTGCAATGTGTATGTGGAGAGTGAGAGTTAAACATCAGACCAAACATTTGGCAGTCTGTGTAGAAGCAAGTGATTCCAGGCCTGCAACAAATCATGAAAATGGATGGGGTATAAAGAAAAAGACATCTCTTTTTTTTCTAACACACTTTGCTTTTATTCAGAACAAGGAAGCTTTCTGACATTTAATTTCCCTTGGAAAGTCTAATGTTCTGTGTGAAAAGGAGATCTGGTGAAGAAATTCAACCTTGTGGACAAAATATAATAGAAATGCCACAGACTTTTAATTCACCTTTATAACAGTCCATGTAATGTCAATGAAACCTGTGGATCTGAGCCACGTTGTAGAGGAGAGTTCTTAAGTAGAAAAATCTATCCATATATTTTCACAGAGTGCATGAGCTCAGAAGACCCAGCATGGTGTAGGGGCTTCTCGGTGGTCGCACCAAACCTCTGGATCTCCTTATCAAAATATGCTTTCCTTCTGGTAGCAGATATGTTGAATATCTGACTTTCTTAAAGTCATTTACAGCAGTGTTCCCCAATCCCCGGGCCGAGGACCGGTAACAGTCCGTGGATGAATCGGCACTGGACCGCCGCCGTGCCACCCCCCCGCAATCGCCCCCCCCGCCACTGCGACCCTCCGCAAGTGACCCCCCGCCCCGCCGCCGCCGCCACCGCTGCGACCCCCGCACATCGTCGTCCCCGCCCCGCCGCCCCCATCCCGCCGCCCCCCACCAATCATCCCGCCACTGCCGCCACTGCAATCCCCGCCCCCGCCCCGTGGCCCGTCCGCTGCCGCCACCCCCGCAATCACCCCCATCCCGCCGCCGCCGCGCCGCAATCGCCCCGCCCTGCTGCCGCCGCAACCCCCCGCCGCCACCCCCCACCACCGCCACAATCGCCCCGTCCATTGCCTGCTGCTGCCGCCGCTGCCGCACCACCACGCCCCGTCCGCCGCTGCCGCCAAGACCCCCGCACCGCCCCTGTCCCCCCGCCTGCCGCCACCGACCCCCAGCGCACCGCCCCGTCCCGCGCTGCCACTGCCGCGCAATCGCCCCCCGCCCCACCGCCCCCACCCGCTGCCACCGCTGCCACGACCCCCCACAGTCGTCCCTGCCACCGCTGCCGCCCACCGCCCCCGCACCGCCCCATCCCACCATCGCTGCCGCCACGACCCCCCACAATCACCCCGCCCCGCCAGAAAGAAAGAAAGAAAGAAAGAAAGAAAGAAAGAAAGAAAGAAAGAAAGAAAGAAAGAAAGAAAGAAAGAAAGAAAGAAAGAAAGAAAGAAAGAAAGAAGGGGAGAAGGAGGAAGGGAGAGAGGGAGAAAGAACAAGAAAGAAGGGAGAAAGGAAGGAAGGGAGGGAGGGAGGGAGGGAGGGAGGGAGGAAGGAGGAAGGAAGAGTAAGAAGAAAGAAAGCCCAGAAAGAAAGAAAGAAAGAAAGAAAGAAAGAAAGAAAGAAAGAAAGAGAAGGGAGGGAGAAGGAGGAAGGGAGGAAGAAAGTAAGTAAGTAAAGAAAGGAGGGAGGGAAAGCCCCTGTCCCACCATCGCCGAGAGCCGCTGAAGGGGGAGGAAGGACAATCACCCCTGCCCCGAAAGAAGAAAAAGAAAGGGAGAAAGAAAGAAAGAAAGAAAGAAAGAAAGAAAGAAAGAAAAAAGAAAAGAAAGAAAGAAAGAAAGAAAGAAAGAAAGAAAGAAAGAAAGAAAGAAAATGGGAAGAAGGGGAGGAAGGAAGGGAAGGAAGAGAAAGAGAGAAAGAACAAGAAAGAAGGGGAGAAAGGAAGGAAGGAAGGGAGGGAGGAAGGGAGGAAGGGAGGAAAGAAAGAAAGAGGGAAGAGGAAGAGGAAGGAACAAAGAAAGAAAGAAAGAAAGAAAGAAAGAAAGAAAGAAAGAAAGAAAGAAAGAAAGAAGATGAGATGAGATGAGGCACCGCCCCCTAGAGTGGGAAAAACAGTGTTTCCTTGCAGACTAGCACACATGTGCGACCTCAGCAGCACAACACTGGCTCTTCGGCTTGAGTACGGAGGGGGGGAACATTTACATTTTTTTTTATCTTATTAAATCAAAACAAGCGGGCCAGGGAAAAATTATCAAGCATTTACCGGTCCACGGTGATAAAAAGGTTGGGGAGCACTGATTTACAGTACATACTTACTTCCTGTCTTTCTGCCAGCAATAGATTTTTTTTACCATAGCAGGCATGTCCTTCATTGAGGCAAACTTTAGCTAGTGAGAAGGGGAAAGTGAGCTTCTTGTAGCTTTTAGCTTCCCCACTCCCTGCAAAGGATAAGTCCTTAGCGTGATAAAATTACTTTCAGAGAACATAACAATTTCCTGCATAAGGAACCCAGAGGGAAAAGCAAATACAATATGGAAGAAACACAACCTTGAACTAGGGAGAGAGAAAAAGCAAGCAATTAAAGATATCAACTGAGACTTGGAGGAAGCCCATTAATTCATCAGGCTCACCACTTAATTAACAGAGAAGCATCATCTTCATCAGGTCATCCCAATACGCGGCAGCTCTTTATTTGCAAAAGATGCAGTCATCCCATTAACTGTGTGGTAGTTTGGGACACAGAGAGAAAGAGCGAAAGAAAAAAAGGGGGAAACCACACTTTTTGTAATGAAGCTGTTGAGTTGTTAATGCCGAAGTGAAACAAACACACCCTTTCCTCAGGGTGTTAGGCTTTTGGCTAAAAGAATATTTCAGCTCTTATGTGTATGATCCGAGTATGACTGGGTGGGGCGTATGGATTCAAGCAGAGGCAGATATTGATTCCAACTCCATTAACCTCATCATGTGGGCTAGAAGATGGTGAGTTTTAAAGATCATTGCCTCCTTGTTGAGTTTGAAGAAGCTAGATTAACATTTCATACCTCTTTGTTAATATGATATCTGGAGTCAGAAGGGTTACATAATGGGCTACAAACCCAAGAATACATCAATCATCAGCTTGCTCGCTGAAGGATTCAGGGACTTACATCTTAACAGAATTATAGATCTGGAAGGGACCCCAAAGATCACTGCATCCAACCTCCTCCTAAACAGATCCCTGACAGATGGCCATTTAGCCTCTGCATAAAAGCCTGCAGAACTGCTGTCGTGATTATTTGGACATAAGAACATAAGAAGAGCCATGCTGGATCAGGCCAAAGGCCCATCTAGTCCAGCTTCCTATATCTCACAGTGGCTCCACCAAATGCATCTGGGATTGCACAAGACTAGACATCAGTCTCCTGATACCACTCCCCTGCATCTGGCCCTTGAAGTACCCTGGTTTTAAGCCTGGAGATTACACATCTCCATCGTGGTTTGTAACCTGTGATGGACTTCTCCAGGAATCTGTCCAATCCCTTTTTGAAGGCATCCAGGTCAGATGCCATTGCCACCTCCTGTAGCAGGCAGTTCCACAGACTAACAACACGCTGGGTAAAAAAAAAATATTTTCTTTTGTCTGTTCTCATTCTCCCAACCTTCAATTTGAGTGGATGTCCCCTAGTTCTGGTATTTTGTGAGATGGAGAAGAGTGTCCCTCTATCCACTTTAAACATGCCTTGCATTATTTTGCACGTCTCAGCCCCCCTCAGGCGCTTTTTTTTTCAGAGTAAAGAGCCCCAAATGTTTTAGCTTTTCCTCATAAGGGAGGTCCCCCATTTAGGAGACCCATCCCCATCCCATGGCCACATGACCAAAGGGCTCCTAAGACCATCTAGGAATCATTGGGCCAAGAGGACATATTTAGCTTGCAAAATAAGACTGCAGTTGGTGACATCATTCACCACATGTTTGCAGCATAATTTAACATTGTCAGATTTCAACTGTTGACTGGCACTCCATTAAGAACTTATACATAACTTCATTGGGATAAATTTCAGCAGCAAATTGTCACCGGTCAAGAAGTCAGCACCGACCTATATAGTTCAGTGGCTTACGTCTCTAGCTGCAGAGCCAGACGTTGGGAGTTTGATTCCCCACTGTGCCTCCTTGACAGAGGCTGGACTGTAGGATCCATAGGATCACTTCCTACTCTGCAATCCTGACGGCGATTTGCACAAATAGCATGCAACAGAAAATGCCTACACCAATTTTCCAGCTTACAGCAATTTGCTTCTGGATCAGGAGATTTTGACCTACTAAAGTTCACACTAAAGTCTACTAAACCTTAAGATGCTATAGTATTGTGTCCTTTTGGGTTTTTTTCCACTCTCTTTTCCCCCTCTAATTTTACAAGCATGAGAAGCAGACACTCAACAGTCTCCTTGGATTTTTTATCGGTTTCAATGGGTCTACTTTACTTCAGAACAGCACATTCATACCAATTTTCTCTTTTCATAAGCCAAAGAAAGGGATCCTGCCAACACAGGTTTTTAAGGAGGAATTTGGAGCTTCCTCCCCACCACAGTATACCAGTACCATTTGTTTCTTTTCATTTGTCATTCCTTCTTACAGGAAGGAGCAGGGAATTAAGCTCTTGTTGTAACTGTCAGGTTCATGTTAAGAGGTCACTTATCTGTTCTGAGACTGAATATATCTATGAAAACCTCTGTAAAATTTAATTTAATTACTTACCAAGCCTGTAACAAGGCATAAACTTGAATGCTGAATGTAGCATTACCAGTGGAACAAGTATTTGAATTTGCAGGCCAACATAATTTGACAGCTAATATAAAGCACTGTAATTTATATTTAGTTATATTGAGAGTACTGGGATGGGTGTATAATGTTCTTTTTTCCCTCCTCTTCTTTCAGGACTTCACATAAATATTTACTTGGATTCAAAGACCTTGTTTAACCCTCTAAGCACCACATTTATCTTTGATTTTCTCCCCAGTAGGATACCTTTTGTTGACAATGAGTACAATTATAAACAAACAGCATCACCTATCCTTTGTTGTATGTATAAACACCAAGCACCAGTAATCATGATGTATTTTCTATAAAGTACAATTAGATTCAGATTAAAGAAGAGATGAAAGATGTAGAGGATACATTGATTTATTAGAAACAGTATTTTTAGATTCTGTGCCAGACACAAGATGATGAGTCTGTTATGTTTAAGTTTGATCCAAATTGCTTCATAAATTATGGAACTGGGTGACATTACCACACCGCTTCTGAGTAGAAATTTAATGCTTATTCTGGGTTTAATTTTAGTTAAGAATCATGAGTGCTTAGTCTCAGAAGGTATTTCTATGCCCAGGGTTTATCCTTGCAATGTAAAAGTGAAGGAAAAATCTAGACAAGAGAAGAGTGGAACACGTGCAGACTCCCTTACCTTCAACCATAGTGTCATTAAAAATCAGCATTAAATACTTAACAACACAGGGAGAGAACTCCAATTCAACAGCATGGCTTCAGGACAGACATATGTTATAGATCAAGCACAACTGTCATATGTGTGCTACCTTTATAAATTTGAAAATATGGTACATTTCAGGATAGATAAGTAGAATTTTGCCCGTACTATGCCTGAAAATCAAGTTGCAAATAGAGCAGACCCATTGACTTACCATCTCTCCATTGATTCAATGGGACTACTCTAGTGATGAATTTCTACTCTTTTTCAGCTGATGTATTGTAGTCATATTGTCATTTCTGTATTGCTATATAATGCTGTTTGAGCAAAATTCTTCATACTCAGTAATTCCAAATTCTAGAATTGCTGGATAGTAATTTAGGTCTCTGACTGTGAGGCTGGAGGCTCAGAATTCAATTCCCCACTTGGTCTACTTGACAGTGGCTAGAATCAGTGATCAACAGGCTCCCTTCCTGCTCTGCAATTCTAAGAGTAGTAGTAGTAGTAGTAGTAGTAGTAGTAGTAGTAGTAGCAGCAGCAGCAGCAGCAGCAGCAGCAGCAGCAGCAGCAACAACAACAACAACAGTATCATCCTATATTATCCCTTAATTACAGATGTGTAATGGGATGACACCAGAGGTGAGACAATATACATAAAACAACATCTACAGGGGTGTCACAGGGAAATGGTGGATCTTACCGCTTTGCATTGCATATTAGGGAGTGAAAATGACCAGGCAAATACATTTTGCTTTCAGAAGCAAAGAACAAAATGGTGTTCCCTTCATTCCACTGGATGACCTTGGGTGGATCAGAGCTCAGAATCACAACCCTATTACATGTACAGCAGGGATGGTGCCATCAGTAGTGGCAAATTGCTTCTGATTAAAGGCAGACTGCCAGTGACTCAATGGTGCATGTAACCTGTGCATAGTGCAACAAAGTCATATATCCCCTCCTTTTTAAAATGGCCAAAGGAACCTTTTAATCAGCAGTGGTTTGCTGTCACAGGCATGGAGAAGATGTACAGTTGGATTTCCACCCTAGCTGCTTAGCCTCATCTACATCACAGAGTTTATTGGGAGGGGGAGGGAGGAAGAGCCATGCACTCCCCTTTCAGTTCATTTGGAAGACAAGCAGGATATAAATGAAAAAAATATCCATGCAAGTCAATATCTTGATTATTTTTTATCAAGCTTGTGGAATGATTGAGAATAGCAAGCAAAGCTTTTCCTGTGGTTGCTTTAAAATATTGAAAGTTTGGCTTTTAATTCAAGTATAATTATATCTAGGATCATTTTCTGGTTCTTCAAATCAGCATCTGAGTGAAATGTTGAAGTCAGTAGACACATTTCCAAGAGGTTCTTGTTCATAACATCTCCAGCATACAAACCGTGCAATGCAACTAGTACTTGCCTATATCCCCTACTGGGCACTGGCTCACCAAAGCCCATGCCATTGAGATCCTTACTGACAACCAGGCCATCTGCTTCTGTAGCAGATGGTCAATGTAGGTGCGTAGCTGTTTTCACCCTATTGTTAAAGGGAGTCTTGTGTCAGTCAGATGCATACAAAGATCACACCTGTTGGGCCAAAGTAGCAAGAGAAGTGGGTAAGTCACAAACCTTAAGAGCTTTCCACCACTGGGTACTATGTGCTATAAAGGTTTTCTAGAATATCTTCCCTCACTCACAGGAACACTCCTGTACGGAGTTTCAAAGCTGGTCACAATTTCGTCAAGGATAACATTATCCTTTGAGAATTCAACCAAGACATTTGTTTTCTGTCTGTTTTCCATTTTCCCTTTCCAGCAGACACTGACTGCACAGTGCCTTTACATTTTTACCAAGTTTCTTCAGCCCTCATTAAGGTGTTTGGAAATGGAAGATATTCTTCTTTTTGTGTTTTTAAAGCTTTCTTTTAAAAAAAAAAACTTCTGCCAGACTTGGGGTTTCCCTTTTCTTCTTTTCCAGTGGCTCTGCAATGGCTTCATTTCTCTCAGTTTAGCCATGCCGTTTGTTCTTGGAGGGATTCCTAGGCATGTTCTTCACCAGATTTTATTTTCATTCATGGTGCTGAGCTGAAACATGGGAAGCAATAAAGAGAAGAGCTTCTCTGAGCATAAAAAGATTGGTTTCCCACCACCAGGAGCTAATGCACCATCAGCCCTCCCACACATATCTTAAATTATGGTCATTGCAATCCCCAGGCAAATCTATAGCTTCTCCTTTTTTCCTTGTCTATCCCACATTTCCTCCAAAGATTTTGAGATGGTTCTTTTTCTAAATTTATAGTCACTGCAACAATAATGAGTCTAGGAAACCACAGGGCCAATCCATCTGTTATCCCCGGTGAGTCAGTTATCTAAGGTGGCAGAACACTGGGGGCGACGGCAAGGCTATCAGCCTCACTCATAGGCCAGTACCTGAGCTAGCCACGTCCTCCCCTTGCTGGGCCGCTGCTGACTTATGTACAGTCAACCCTGCCCCAAAATGCCTTGATCCTGAGAACCATTAAGGCGAGGCATTATTTTCTTGGCTAATAAATATGTGTGCTATGGAGACAGGCTGATGACAGCAGCCACAAGCCGCACAATATGGCAAGGGTGCGACAGCACTTCACTTCCCTCTGTCAGGCAAGGAGACAGCTTGTCACTGGGACTGCAGTTCATACTGACAAACAAGTGACTGGCTCAAGATCAACTGGTGAGTTGACTGGTGCAAAGGGGAATACAACTTGGGTTTCCCAAGTCCTTGAACAATAGTCTAACCACTACACCACACTATCTCATTCCTAAGCATTCCCCCATTGACACACTAGACAAGGCAGACAGTTTCTGTGGACCAGCCTACGTCTTGCCTTGCAGAGCACACCAGCAGACACCAA
The DNA here is from genome assembly GCA_029282475.1 of Phrynocephalus forsythii. Lineage (NCBI taxonomy): Eukaryota > Metazoa > Chordata > Lepidosauria > Squamata > Agamidae > Phrynocephalus > Phrynocephalus forsythii. The sequence goes on from JAPFRF010000005.1 coordinate 100,014,384, forward strand.
CTGTCTGGCTCACAAGCCCCATGTGAGTGCCAGACAGTTGAAGGAAGTGAGCAGAAATAGCAGAAGGAACAGTATTCTGGTGGGAACAGAATATGAATAAAACTTACCAGAATCGCCATAGGGAAAAGTATGGCAGTGTGTGGTTAGATAACTGCTGTCAGAGAAGAAGACGGGGATGGACACTGACATTTCCTGGGTGCAGGGGCAGCACCTCTCTCTTTCTCTTCACAGTCAGAGACCTCCAAACAATTCTTGTTCCCCGCTGTGTTTCCCACAGAGCTCTCTTGCAGAGACTTCTTCCTACACCAGTGAGATGTCCCAGCTTCCCATGAAAAGCAAGAACCCCCAAACTCCTTTTGCACAGTTTCCCCCCAATGTTTTGCCTGCTCTTTTGTGCAAGAAATTGGCAAGTGCTACACAACGCAATGCCATTTCCAAGAAATGGTGCAGAGGGGAAATGCCATCTCGCATCTTCTGCACCAGTTGTTGTTTTTTCCTGGAGAAAACTTTTTTGGACAATCCTGTGCAGTTGGTGATGAAATTCCTCAAAGCAGGAAAAGGGAAACTTTGCACAAAGAAATTTTAAAGGATTAAAAGGAGGGCTTTTAAAAAAATTCTCATTCCAAGCAAAGGCTGTGAGAGTCACATTCTGACTTTCATGATCCATCTTATGCAATGCTGATGTGTTAAACCAGGGGTCCTCAAAGTTTTCAAACAGCGGGCCGGTCCACCACCACCCAGACACCACTGGGGCCCGGACCACATGGCATGGAAAAAGGGGGGGAGGGAGAGGCAAGTGGGTGGAGCCCCCCATGATTGGCCCATGATCATTGCATCTCCAGGGCCCCAGCAATGCCTCCTGCTCCAGATCACCACCCCGAGGTACCACTGCTGGGATCCCTCTGCTGCGCCTCTTCCTCCTCCTCCTCCTCCTCCTCCTCCTCCTCCTCCTCCTCCTCCTACTACTACTACTACTACTACTACTACTACTACTACTACTACTACTACTACTACTACTACTACAGTGGCAGTGACTGATGTGGCTCTCCTTCCTTCCTTCCTTCATTGCATCAGGAAGGAGGTGGCAGCCCAGGCAAACTCAGGCCCCTCATCACCTTCTGGGCGGCCACTCAGGATGAGGAGCAGCAGCCACAGCAAGGGCAGCAAGGCTGGTGCCACTGCGTGCAGATCCAGCCGTGTGCCCTGGCCATCATGTCCTCACTGTGCCCTGGAGGGAAAGCTGCCTCCTCTCTTGGCCTGGCCCAGCCCAGCCCGACTTGGTGCGCTGCAAGTGAGGGAGGGAGGGAAGGAGCAAGGGCTGGGAAGGAGGGAGGGGAGGCAGGAAGGCATGCCCAAAGCCACCTGCAGCCCACTCACTGGCCGAGTCCAGCCAGGCTGCAGTGCTCTCTTGGCTCACCAGCCTGCCCATCACCAACCAGGGACAAATGCAGCCCCGCCAGCCTCCCAGGAAACAGGCCCAGGTTCCTTCTCTTCCCTTCTCTTCTTTCTCCACCACCTCCTCCTCACTGGTCTCTAACCCGGTGTTGGTGGTGGCAGCTTCAGCCTCCGGCCATAGCCCTGCTCCCTCCTCCCCTCCCTCACTCCACGGAGCAAGGCAACAGCTCAGAGGGGGGTGGGAGGGTGGGAAGTAGCCCTCGGTCGCCTGGCGTCCATCCCTCCAGCGGTCCACTGCCATGGCTGCTCTGACTCGGAAGACTGGCTGGTGCTGCCTTCGCCTGCCCCCTTCATTCCTCACAACCACAATAACACAGGTGGCAGCCACACAAGGAAGGCAGGTGGGCAGGGTGGAGGAGGAGCAGGGGTGGGGCCTCAGGGCCATGGAGGGAGTGGAAGACCTTGTCGCAGCCCTCCTGTTTAAAATTGCCCCGCTCGGCTGCACCCAGAGCCCCTGCCATCTGGGCGGTGGGTGGGGGAGTGGGGGACCTTGCCTTAGCCCTCCCACTTTGAATGCCCCTCTAGCCAGCATGCTGATCATCCGGGCAGTAGTTGGGGGGAGTGGGAGAAGTGACATAGCCCACTGCTTTGAACTGCCTCAGCAATAGAAGCAGCTGCGGAGGCTGGCTTGCTCACAAAGCAGGGGGTAGGTGGGGGAGTTGCAACTGGTCCCGGGGGCCAGATTCAGGACCTTGGGTGGGGCGCATCCGGCCCCAGGGCCTTAGGTTGAGGACCCCTGTGTTAAACAAATGGCATGCAGGTTATGGTCATATTGTTGTTTTTTCTCCCAAGTAAGTGCATGTGGCCCAGATCAAGCTAATTTGGAAGTAAGAGAGGGATGAACATCTGACTTGAGCATACTTTCCACTCAACATTATTTTCTTCTGTCAAGGACTGGGTTTTGCTCCCTTTTAAAGTAGCAGAAAAGCTGCTTTATTTCTTTCAGAATGGAGAACCCAAAGGAACCATGCTATTATGTTCTGATTCCAGAGTTTGTTGATATTAGGATTGCAAGGAAACTGATAAATCTGCATGAACTTTTCTCCTGAGATGGTCTTTTGGATGGTTTCTTCTCCAAGGTTTCCCACTAGAATCAATAAGCCTGGTGCAGAACTAATTGACTCCCCTCTGCAATGCAGGAAATGAAACAAAGCTATCCTGTGACAGGGACACATCCTTCATGGTCCCTAATATGGCTTATTAGTTTCAATGGGATACATTTCGTGGAAAGTTTCACTCCCTGCAAAATGTCACCCCATCTCTCTCTCTCTCTCTCTCTCTCTCTCTCTCTCTCTCTCTCTCTCTCTCTCTCTCTCTCTCTCTCTCTCTCTCTCTCTGTGTGTGTGTGTGTGTGTGTGTGTGTGTGTGTAGTTAGTTTATTTCTGTAACAGTTGGGCAAATTTGCCCATGCTGAAAGTTTTAGCTGAAAGGTTTTTCCATTTAGAGTAGGAACACAAAGCACCACACACACTTAGATTTCTTTCTGCAAGTACATAATCAAATATGATAGGCTATATTTTTCCAAGGTATTATGACATAACCTACATTCCTCCAAATTGACTAGACCAGCCATTCTCAACAGGGGTCATATGGTTTCTGGATGGGTGGGTAGACTGGAACAGCTGAAGGGAGCCACAGGCTGAAAAATTTGTTCATATATTCTTGTTGTATCCTAGTTTGATGATAGACCTTAAAAGGATCAAGGTCAAGAAAAGCTGGTCTTAAAGCATATAGACCAGAAGTCAGTCTGTTAGCCCCACTGTTAGGTCTACTGAATCAAAACAAAAGCAAAGTGTTCTGTTTATATACTACTCCATACCACTTCAGGTAGTCTCTGGGTGGTTTACAGTTTTAGTTACAGACTAGACATGGGCACGACTCGACGAAATTCTCGTTTCCGTTTCTGTTCCTCGTTTCCGTTACGCAATGAAACGAAGAATGACAATTACTCTGCCAGAACTCGAATCGAAAAAAGAAAAATTGGGTCTGATTTGTCGTGTTGTTGTTCCTGGCATCGTGCGATCGCGTGATGCCAACAGCACAGAAAAAATGTTTTAAAAAGTAAAAAAAAAAAAAAGATTCCCGGCCAAAAAAGCAGGCGAAAATATGCCTGCCTGAGTGAGGGCACCTACCAGAGGGGTGGTTTCTGGGGGGGGTCCCCGGCCTCCCTCCCTCTCCTCCTGTCTTTCCTGGGCTGCTCTGGCGGAGTGGCGGCCGGCGGGCATCCTCGTCATCCCGCCAACGTCGCCGCCTCGCCGCCTCGCCACCGCCATTCAAGTGGCACAGAAAAAAAGTTTTAAAAACCCGATTCCCGACCAAAAAAGCAGGCGGAAATATGCCTGCCTGAGTGAGGGCACCTAGAAGGGTGGTTTCGGGGGGTGGGGGTCCCCGGCCTTCCCCCCCCCGGTCCTGGGCTGCTCTGGTGGGGCATCCTCATCGACGCCATGTGGTGCGGACGGGGGATCCAAAATGGGGCGGGCGACCGCAATCTTTTTTTTGAAATCGTATTGTCATGGTCCAAAAACACACCAAAGCACCACAGTAACATGCGAAAATTGCTATTTTAAAACTGCCAGATTTTTTACAGTAGCAGTGGGTTTTTCTTGCAATAAAATGTCTCCTCTGTCCTCCTCTCCATTGAATTTATTTTATTTTATTTTATTTTATTTTTATTTTTACACCTGCGCAATGATGGGCTGGCCATGGGAGTGACCATGCAAATTTTTGGAGCCATTCCACCAATTGCATGGCCACTTGGCCAGGTTGACCGCAGAGACTTCTGGGATGTGCCAATCGGGCATAAAAAGCCCATAACAGTAGCCCGAACCCTAACCCTAAGCCTAAGCCTAACCCATACGCCAGTACACTGTCCTTCTTAGTGGGTCAGAGAGGCACCCAGAGGTGCACCCCAATACTCACCCTAACCTTACCTGTAACCCTAAGCCTAGCCCCTGTGCTAACCCTAACCCTAAGCCAAACCTGTGTACTCGCATTGCACTATACATGCAAGTACACTTCCCTTCTTAGTGAACCACAGAGCGGCCAGATCAGCAGTGGGCCTGTGGTCTACAGAGATGCACCCAAAAGAGGTGCCTCTCTGCCACTCAACTTGGTATACATATCCAGTTGGCTATGCATGCCATTTTGTAGTGGGTGAGGAGAGGAGGCACCCACGAGGTGCCTCCAGGAGCCCGCTTTCCCTTCATAGCAGGCCAGAGGAGGCACCCACCCCACAGAGGTGCCTCCAGGAGCCCGCTACCCCCCTAAACCAGTACTAACAACAGACCAAAAATCAACACCACGAAACGACAAATTTTTGAAAAATTTCGCGAAAAACGGAAACGAGCTGAAACGGACCCATCCCAAAAAACGACAACTCAAAAAAATTTTTCCTGGTCATGCCCATCTCTATTACAGACTGCAGGCTACACATTGCTCCCCCCCCCACAAGCTGGGTACTCATTTTACCGACCTCAGAAGGATGGGAGGCCGAGTCAACCATGAGCCTGCTACCTGGGATTGAACCCCAGGTTGTGAGCACAGTTTTAGCTGCAGTAACCACTGTGCCATGAGGTTCCTCTCAAATAGTATTGACACTTTGCATTCCCATTCATTCAATAGGTCTACTTGGAATCAACTGCTGGATTTAGGCTGCATCCAGCAAGAATTATGCTAAGCTATAAAGAAGCCATGGACACAGAGACATGCCAAAGGAAAACACAAGAAAGTATGGGGGGATGGAAAGGCAGACAGAAAGACATAAACGGTTAGGGAAACATTAAGAAAAAAATGAAAATAGAGGAAGGGTTTTCTCTGTTGTCCCTTTTAATTTCACAACTCACCTAATCTGTCATATGGTTGTCATCTCAGATAGCGCCACCAACAGCTCCATTTGGATACAAAAATAACCCTCCAGACTACACGTCAGGAAAATTAGGAGTGTGGTGAACCAGTTGGGGGGGGGGGGGGACAGGAAGAAAGCAAAGTGGTCTGGAACTACAAGTAGTCTCTGGGCGGTTTACAGTTTTTAATTACAATAATGCAGGCTACACATTGCCCCCCCAGCAAGCTGGGTACTCATTTCACCGACCTCGGAAGGATGGAAGGCTGAGTGAACCTTGAGCCTGCTACCAGGGATTGAACCCAGGTCATGAGCACAGTTTTACCTGCAGTACAGGCATTTAACCATTGCTATTTAAAATGTGGGTGTTGTGTCCTCTAGATCAGTGGTTCTCAACCTGTGGGTTCCCAGATGTTCATGGACTGCAACTCCCAGAAGCCTTCACCACTCACTGTACTGGAAAGAGTTTCTGGGAGTTGCAGTCCAAGAACATCTGGAAACCGACAGGTTGAGAACCACTGCTCTAGATTACCTGACTGTTAAGAACAGCCAAAGTACTGTTATACAGGATAAAATACTGTACAGTACAGGATAAAGTACTGTGATAGAAACAGCTTGTCTAGGTATCCTCTAGGTATTCTCAGTTCAATTAGCAGATATTTGTTAGAAGCAAGATTGCAGATAATATGAGGTATCATTTAATAAATAGAGTTGCAAACAAATATCTATCAATAAAGATTTGGTAGCTTCCAACAAACACTTTCACTACTTACTGTTTGTAAATTATTAAGGGGGGGAAATGGTATGTCAGAAGGTGGCAGGGGTGGGGTGGATTGATCTAAGTAGATACAAGTGTGGACAACATAATTTGGTTTGATCCCATCAGTAATCTATATACTGTTGGACAGGCTCTAAGTTGAGAATGAATCCATGTTTGTATGCAGTGGCTGTTTCTACAGTCCCTGAATAATTTTCAGTGACTAGCTTAAAAATTTAGATTTAGCACATTAGAGGGTGTTCCTTGCCCCCCACCATTTCCTCCCATTGGTGCCCTGTTCCTGAAATATAACCTTACATTCTACACAGCACAAAACCCCTTAAGAGAATCCAAGGAAGGAGAGTGTTAGCTGAAACAGCAGCTTGGCATCTACCATCCTTTGCTTTGACCTAACCTCTTGTACAAAGGATACTTATTCCTGAATCGACAGGACTGAATTGTTAGCAGAGCAGTTTTAAAAAAAGAAATCCAAGCAAACTTTGGAGGTAGATGGTTCCTACAACTGAAAGGGTATGTGTCTGCAATTCAAACCTTTGAAATCTCTGCTTAAGGTCTTCTAAATCCCCCAAACCCTTGATGCTATGTATAACCACACCACCTATATATAACTCTCTGACTCTTCTCCAATGCCACAGTGACTGGTGTGTGCAGGACAGGTCCATGATCTTCAGCGGGACACTTCTCCTTCCATATTGCTGTCATATCATTCTGCATTTATCTTACACATAAGGATGTGCACAATGCACAGATTAGTGCCCCACCCACTTTGTGCCCTTTTGGTGGCACTCTGACCCAATCATTTCCCAAACTTATGTAAAATGGGAAAAACACCGAGGTATATGAATTGGGTGAGGGTGGTGCTACCCAGTGAAATCATTTTGTAGGCACACAGGATGATTTTATTTCTACTTAAATCCACACTTGTCTCAATGCTCCAAGAGCAAGTTGACAGCGATTACCATTACACCAATATATAAAGAGAAGAAAAGAGGCAGAAAGAAGATAGACCTTAATAAACTGAATTCTGATCTAGCCACTCAAAACTCACAAAACAAGAATGCAACCATTTGTTCACTTTGTCAAAAAACTGAAGAAAGGGGGGGTATTATGGCTTCATTTGCCTTTGAAATTTAGGTTTGTTAGCTTGCTGGGATGGGTGAGGCAGAAAAGAAAGGTAAGAGACTGGCCATTAGAGATGGGCACGGAACGAACATTTTTTCGTTTCCGTTACCGTTTGTCGTTTCCGTTACGTAACGAAACGACAAACGAAAATTGTGATGAAAATGCAATGAAATGAAAAGAACTACGAAAATTGTGGTCGTTACGTTTCGTTTCCGTTAATGGCGACGCGCAATGAAATGAGCTGTTTTAAATGTTGAAAAACGCCCTGAACATCCGTAAAAACACAGCGATAATTATTTATATTGTCTGATAATACCTACCAGAGGGGGTGGGGTCCTTAAATTGTTTGTTTTTGTCTTCTCCCATCGTGATGTATTTTTCTTTTCCCTTTAAAATGGATGTCACCACCAGCCACAAAATGGAGGCAAGCCATGTGATGTGGGATCATGTTCAACCAATAGCATGCCCAGGTTGCAGACTGGGCAGGTCTGGCAGCCACAGAGGGCATAAAAAGCTCTGGCAGCCCCCGTCCTCCTTGCAGTCTCTGGTGGGAGTTAGGGTGGGACTGCTGTCTCTGCTGCGACTCTAGCTTCAGTCCTGCAGCCTCCCTGTGTGCGTGCGTGCTGCGTACCTCTCGGTGAGTACCCTCTCCTGCCCCGCAGTGCAGTCACTCTGTGGCTGCCTTGCACCCTGGGCAACGCCCGCCGCTGCCTTTGCAGCCTCCCTGCATACCTAGTCTATACTGTGTCTCTGCCAGCATCCATTTTTTTAGTGTTTTCCCTCTGGTCTGGGGCGTTGGAGGTTGCCTGCTTATGGAAATGCTTTAAAAATCGCGCAAAAAGCCGGTAGAAATGACAAACGAAAAAATGAAAAACAGTAACAAAATTTTTCAAAAAATTCCTGACAAACGGAAACGAACCAAAACAGACCTCTCAATGACAAACGAAAAACCAAAATGCCATTTTTCTGTTTCGTGCCCATCTCTACTGGCCATTAATTGGAAAATGTTGCCATCTATGTCTCATATTTATCATTATAAGGGGGAATTTGCAAGGGCATAATTCTCTCATTCCTAGCACCAGCTATTTAAGAGAACTGGTTTCAGTTAAAAAGAAAGAAGGGGAAGGAGTAAAGTTTCTTTGGAGACGTCACTCTCTCTTTCTAGAAAATTCAAGATGAGCCAAAGCCTAATTGGTGAAATCCTTAAAGAGTCTAGAAAAATGAATGATGAAAATAAATTTGCTTAGTTTAGTGTTTCTGATGAGAATGCTATGCTCAGCTGCTGTCTTGCTACCTTGTCTATCCTATGCCTTTGTTCTGTAACTATGCTGAACTTCTGCTTCAATATAACTAAGAGTTCAGGACATTTCTCAGAGAACTGCTCTGGAATTGTCCTTGTCTCAAACCTCTTTTGCATCTATGTTTGATCAACAATTTTTGATTGCTTCTGGAGTTTTGGACTCAGTTTTTGAAACTGCTTGGAACATTATTTCTTTTTTTTACTTTTTGCCACACCCTTAATAAAATAACAACATTTTGCAGCAGTTACGTTATTTTGGGAATAGAGGACTAGTTGGTATTAAAGAAAGGTCTTACCTCATGCACCTACTGAATCCTTTATTTTTTGTGGATATTTTGGAATTCCTACCTGGCAAGGTTAGCATGCAAAGCTCGGTAAATTAAATCAGATAAAGAAATAAGGGAAAATTTCTAGAATGCAATTCTTCACCAGCAGTGATGAGTCAAGTTTTCTACTTCACCCTGCAGCTATGCAAAATGGCAAACCCAACAGCTGCAAGAGAATACATACCATGCAGAGATCCCACTAGTACTTCAGTGGTTGGAGTGCCCAGGAGAGAGCCTGGGCTTTCCCAGGATTCATCTTCACTGTCATTTTTCCTAGGTCCTACCTGAGTTTTCTTGGATCTAGTGCTTGCTGCATGCTTGTTCTTGTAATTGTTGTAAGCTAGCTTAACAATTAGGGAGTATGACATAAAAATATTACTGCTAGGGAGAAAACTCTGTAGAGTGTACTTAACAGAATGTACAATAATGTTAAATTCAATACAATAAACATATTAAATGTGTCTAATATAAAGAATGTAATTGTTTATAACTCTACTACCATGTAATATACAACAAATAGTATAGAACAACCACAAAGTATTTGTACACATATACAAAGTATTGTATACATTTCAACCAATACATATATATACTATTACATACTACACATAATGAAACCAAGGTTAACAATGAAGCATACATGGTGTATTCATGTATCAAATGTCCATGTTTAGTTCTTGATCATGCTTGAAATCACAGCAGTCTCAACAAGCTCAAAGTTTCTTATTTCTCACATACAACCTCTCTCATTTTGTGGTCTTTATCAAGAGGCTGTCCAGTGTGAAAAATAATATCTGGAACCCCTGTAAACCCCTAAAATTCCTGTAAAGAGTTTGAAATACTCACGGTATAGATTCCTTCTGCTACACGTGGTGCCAATCCAGATTATTTGTGTCAGAAAATTTTAATACATTCATTGAATTGTACCGAGTTTTACATTCTCATATATTCTCTTAAGTACAGTGTACCAAAGAAGTTCCCTTCCCCCAACAATAATGGTTGTGAGACAGGGCACATGGCACAGAGCTTCCTGAAGCAGAAAGAAAGGACATTTGAAGGTCAAAGGGCACTTATTCAAAGATGAGGATGTATACATATTAGACAGAGAAGATAGGTGTTTGAGAAAGGGGTCAGGGAAGCCATTCATGTGTGTACTGAAAACCCCTCTCTCAACAAAGGTGGGGAACTCAGGCACAATCTGTCTGCTACTCATCAAGGTGCCCTTTCATCAAACCTGAAACAAATCAGAAGCATTTCACATCTTCACCAGCAAGGCCGCAGCTAATGACCCATACTGAATGGGTGTCGGGAAAGGTTGCATAGGTGGGACTTTCACACACTCCAGGCCATTGTCCACCTAAAGAGCCTATTCAGGCCACTGTCCAACTTATGTGCCTATTCACACCAGGGTGATGTAAAACCAAGGTGAACTATAAATTGGAGGATTCACCACTAACTTTCCTCAGACTGATGAATCTGCTCAAATGAGTAGCGAAACACTTTGATCTCTCAAGAAAAGAAGTCCAATTACCATGACTCAACTTCCAGAAAAGCCAATTTCCCTTCTGCTCCAATTTTAGGGAACAGGAACCTAGACATTGTGTTTTTACTAAATTGTTGGCCCCACAAATGCAAATTTATCCATGGGCAACCATCAGCTAGTCACTTCACCCCATAATCACACAAATAACTAATTTGTATTACTTGTTTTATTTATTATTATCTGCATACCCTGCATTTCCACTAAAAGACAGCATCAAGACAACTTACAGTTGTTGTTGTTTTTTCAAAAATGAAAACAGAAAAAACCACACTTAGCTGATAATTTTGATAAAATCTTACCCCACTGTAAACCCACTAAATTTAAGAAAAATATATTTAAAATGATTAAACACAAGAAGGATAGAGATTAAAACCAGGGCAGATAGAACATTCTATGCCAATGTAAAATATGTGAAATATGTTAAATAATGTTCATGCTGGGTCAAGTCAATTCTGACTTATGGTGACCCTTTTCAGGGCTTTCCAGGTAGAGGGTACTGAGATGAGATGTGCCATTCCCTTCTTCTGGAGGCATCCTGAGACTGTGTAGCTTGCCCAAGACCACACAGGCTGCCACGGTGGGGGTTCAAACTGCCAACCTCTGGCTCTGCAGCCAGATACCTATCCACTGTACTCTCCAGCCAGATACATGCCTTCATGTCTTGCTTAAAATCAGTGAAAGATCACAACTCCATTATCTCTGGGAGACCCAGTTTAGCACAAATAATCACAATATGTTTGCTTATTTATTTATTTATTTACTTATTTATTTATTATACAACGTATATGCCGTCCACTACCCGAAGGTCTCTGGGCAGGTTATGATTCAAAATTAAAATGAACAATTAAAAGCAATTAAAACATTATAATACAGTACGATACAAAAGAATACAATTAAAATATGTTAAAATACAATACACTAAAATTGCCACCAGGACCCACAATTTATGTTGCATCAGTTAAAGAACTTCTGGAACAGGAAGGTTTTTACCTGGTGCCAAAATGTCATCAGTGTCGGTACCAGGTAGATCTCACTCAAGAGGGTGTTCCACAGCCTGGGGGCCGCTACCAAAAATGCCCTATATACAGGCCATTCCTTTCACCTCCTTGAGGGATGGCTCTTTCAAAGGGGCCCCCTGGCTAGATCTTACCTGCTGGGTAGGTTCATATGGAAGTGTTTAGGAACTTGTGCAAATCCAGCGTGCAGTCCAGGAATAAATACTTATGAAGACATGGGGGCAGGGGAGAGAGACATAGCAAGTGTAGAGCTACGTGGACTTTAGAATTCCCCCTTTACTCATGAGGAAGTAGGGGAGAGGGCATGGCATGGCATGGCTCTGAAGCTTCATGCCCCAGTTCTGTGTTAAAGAAAGTAGATTCCATACTGCCCAGACTCTGCAGTGAAAGCAAGAACGTGACAAACCAAATAAAAGATCCCCTTGTCACCACGTCACTGGCATTGCTGTCATGCCAGCTGTCTGACAAACACCACTCTCCCTACCACAGCACCTTCCTTCATCTCAGGAATAATAATTTTAAAAGTTTTAAATGTGTCTGCCTTCAGAAAGCACGAAACTTGACAAAAGGACACCGCTCTTCTACCTTGCACCCACCCTGCCCCTCATGCCTCAGGATATCATAAATGTTTGATTCCAATAAAACAGAATTTTTGATGAGCTGCTATTTTGCATTAAAGCAACTTTACATGCAAAGATTGCATAATAGGAAGTAAAATTGAATTTTGCCGCAGAACAAGTCCTTATTATTAATTTAAGTGTTTTTATCCGTCTTAGCAGCAGCTTATCATGCCATATATTTAATTTCTTTCAAGACGCTTAGCAGCAGTTTCCTCAGCTAAACAAATCTTTTAAGGGAACACATGTACGATGTGGAAACACTGCATTTCCCACTTGGGCCTTGAGAGAAATAATGAAACTTTAAAAGGGGAAATAAAATGCATTAGAAGGACAACTCTTGCTCTAAAAGCTTGCACTAACCACTTGGGCCAAGAGGGGGGTGAAGGAAGAAAAGCATGACTGAAGACCAGGCTTCCTTTTATTCATGCTCTTCTCCCTCATTCACAATTTGCTTAGGCTAAGTAAGGCCCTGCTAACACTGTAAATACTCCAAAAATATCAGTAAATCATTTGGGAGTCTTGCCAGGCCCTCTTTGAAAAATCTTTTTCCTCTGTTACACTGTTACACTGAAATAAGGTTCAAGTTCCTGGTTTTGGTTTACAAAACCATCCATGGCTTGGGAACCAAATACCTGTCGGAGCGTATCTCCCAAAGGTCAACTGAGGCCCGACCCACTAGAAAGTCCCAGGCACTCTCACTCCAAGTGGCCACACCCAGGGAGGTGCGGAAATCACCTACACACAACCGTGCCCTCTCTGTGGTTGGCCCCTCCCGCTGGAACCATCTCCCGAGTGAGTTGCGCCTTGCACAATCCCTGCCCACCTTCAAAAAAGCACTTAAAACCTTGCTTTTTCGGGAGGCATTTCGCAACCTCTAATTTAATTTAATTTAATTTTTTTACACCTCTTGCCAATGATTTTTACTTATTATTGTTTTGTTTTCTCCTCTTCTTTTTTCTTCTTTCACATTGTTTCCTCAATTTTTGCTGATGTTACTCTGTGCTTTATTGGTTATTTTAAGCCTTATTGTTAACCGCCCGGAGTTCCCTGGGAAGAAGGGTGGTATAAAATAAAATAAAATAAAATAAATAAATAAATAAATAAATTTGGAGTCATCAATGTTTGTCTCCCTCTGAAGGATGCAGTGCTGCTGTAGAAGGTAGGTGTACCAGTTCATGCCCTGTTCAGAAATGCATATCATTTATTTAAGACACGTTTTAATTTGCAAGGAAAGCAAACACAGACACCTGCCCTCTCTGTCCTTCCCCACCTTATATAAAATCAGACAACGGATTCTGGATTCAAGAATATCTGCCTTATAGAACAAACTGGAGCGAGAGACTACCTACCTAGCTACCCATTTGGAAGGGGAAAAAAGGATGCCATGTGCACGTCCTATTAAGGTTGTCTGACTGCAATGGGATGGACTCCCAGGTACGTCTCTCTAACAATGTTCCCCAACTTGGCACTCTCTGGTTGACCTGGACAGCAACCTCCATCATCCCCATTCAATAGGAAAGTCATGTTAGCTGAGATTATTGTAGTTATACAATTCAACATATATTCTGAGGTGGGGCACTGGGCTTAGTGTTTTATGTATATTAGATCCCCCTCCCCCCCAAAAAAAGAAAAGAAAAAAATCTGGTGATACCTTCAAGACTAAGTACAGTGGTACCTCGGTTTAGGAACGCCTCGGTTAAAGAAAAAAGTCAGTTTAAGAAAATAAATTATTAGAAATGGGGATGCCTTGGTTTAAGAAAAACTTTCAACGGAATGCCCTGATTTAGGGGGTTTTTTGTTTTTGTTTTTTACCTCCAGAACAAATTAGTTGGTTTTCAGTGCATTCCTATGTGGAACTGTGTTTTGGTTTATAAATTTTTCACAATACCAAATTGTCTGGAGAATGAATTAATTAAACTGAGGTACCACTGTACTATATTTTAATTTGAGTTTCTGTTGATCTGTTTTATTTCCTCAAATCGCAGTTGATGTTTAAGGTGCCACGTTTATTTGTTTGCTTTCTTGTTTTCCTGCCATGTATGACCAAACTAGCACAGCTATTTCTTCAAAAACTATGTATTTTATGGAGAATATTTGTATCCCACCCTATATGTTTTGATCTGAGTCTGCTGTACAGCAATAAAAAACATATAAAAACAAGTCTGTATTTTGAAATCATTTAAAAGCATTCAACACATACCTGTAGTATCAATAATGACCAGGACAACTCCAACGCCTGCTACCTTAATCCCAGAAGGCCTTGTGTTCTGAAATGCCAATCTGTAGTGTTAGCAAAGGAATACCTATTGTCAAAGAGGGAAAGGGTGGGATAGGAACACTTCAATCTATTTTCATTAAGGCAAGTAAAGGGGGAAGGGAAGATTTTCCCCCTTCTTCCCTGAAAACAAAAGGAATCAAAACATTGTTTTTATTTAAAAATGCAATATTTCAAAGCAAGGAGATGTCTGAAAAGCTGGTGCTGCTCAAATGTTGACCATCAGCAAACAGCAAAAAAATATCCCCCCCTCCAAAAAGGGAGGGGGGAACCAATGTATTACGTTTTCGGAGCCCCAGATAGACAAACGCCAACCAGCAGGGGGTGTCTTTTATTATTTTATTTTATTTTATTTTATTTTATTTTATTTTATTTTATTTTGGGGGCGGGGAGAGAACGTTATGTTAACAAACTGCCCGCTGTCCTTGCAATCCGAGTCTGAACAGAAGTGGGGATTCTTCCACCACCGTTCTGCCTAAAGGGCAAAGAAAGAAAGAAAGAAAGAAAGAAAGAAAGAAAGAAAGAAAGAAAGAAAGAAAGAAAGAAAGAAAGAAAGAAAGAAAGAAACAGGAGGGAGAGCCCAGCTTTCCAACCACTACTTTATCTGCCCCCTCTGAAACTTGATACCGGTCGCTCAGCAGAGCTCCGGTGACCTTGCTCTGTCAATCACCCACCCAATCCAGTTTAGCCGAGCGACGCAGGCATTTCGCCAAGTTAAAAAAAAAGAAAGAAAAAGAAAAAGAAAAGGCAAGATATTAAAACTTAAAAACAGCTGGGAACGGTTATCTCCGCAGCCCCAGCTCATCCGAAAAACCCTGCCACCCTCTCCCCCGGAGAGCTCGGCCGTCGTGTCGTCTCCAGGGTTGGCGAAGCTCCGGAAAAGACTTGGCCGGTGCCAACTCTGCCGGAGGGGGGGGAGTCTTTACTTTGGGGACCGCGATCCCAACAGAAATGGTGCCTTACATTGAAATGTTAGGGGGGGGGAGAAACGCCCCCTAAACACACACACACACACACACACACACACACACACACACACACACACACACACACACACACACACACACACACACACACACACACACACACACACACGTTCAGGAAACAGGTCTCCAAACCATTTCCCACTCAGGAATAGATATCTATGACATGTTGTCATTATTGTTGGAAATTATTTATTATGATGTTTATTGCTGTGAATGGCGAAGGTGTTCTACGTTTATAAAGGCAGGCTTCAATCTTCCGTGATCTTGATCTGCGAAATTTACTCCGGAGTAAATACACCTAGATTCGGGTTCTGCACCCCATGCGACGACAGCCCCCACCGCCGGATTTTACCCCATATTGTCCGGAATGGAAGCCCCATGAATTACACAGGGCTTACTTCCGAGCAAATGCCCGGAGCCTGCACGCTTACTCGGGAGTCAGTTCCTTAGAGTGTGGAAGACCTGACTGCAAAGTAAGCGTGCATTACATTAATGTTAAATGCGCTCAAATCAGAACCGATTTATTACATGCCCTAATAGAGCTTTCGAGACGAGTAGGATATTTAAGGATGGGGTTTATCAGTTCCAAACCCCCGGGGAGGTTTTTCTGTGGATGTATGGGAATTTGAACGCAGGCGTCCTGAGTTCTAGTGTGTCCTTCTATCCACTACACTGGGTGTCTCTGCAGTAAGCAGAGATCTAAATGATTCGACTGGTAAGGGATCTCCCGTCATCACCCAGAAATTGTTATAGGTATTCAAAAAAAAAGATGAGTGGGGTGTTATGCAGGCACACACCTTATTCAGCAAATCGTCTCCTCCCCCTCCATCACCTAGATCCCCAAATGAGTTTCCTGCTTGTCCTGTTCAATTCTGGGGCAAAATCTTGTTAGTAGTTCCTCTCTGTGCCCTGAAGGAAAAAGAAAAACCCGGAGCAATGCAAATCTCCTCACAGCTGTTAGCAATAGCGATCGCAAACCTGGCAGATCAAACAAAAATAATATAATTTGCACGGAAGGGGGTTTCCTACTGCTACTCTGTGCAAGCAGAACTTATGTGTAGTGGTGGTGGCCAACTTTACAGACTGTGCATCCAGGGTATTTCCCCCCCTTCTTCCTTCCCCTCCCCCAAGCCAGTGCATATATAAAAACTGATATAAACTTTTTGATCCTACTGGTTTGTTGATGAGAGAGAGACAGAGAGAGAAAAAAGAGAGGGGGGGAGGGAGGGAGGGAGCTCTCACACAAAAGCAAAGTGTTCTGCTTAGGATTAGGCTGTCCTGTGATTTTTGGAGGTGGGTGAAATATCTAGTGGCTATTCAAATAAAAGCTGGCAGCTGGCTGGAGAATTCTAGTTGAATGAAAAGACTAATGTTGGTTTAAAAAAACAGACAGAAGGCCTGTGAAAGCACGGTTGCATCTGGGCCCACCCCACCCCACCCCCCAAATAAAGAATACTGTCTCCTAAAAATCCTTAACTCCGAACTAGGGAGTTCTGTGCATGTTTACCTTAAACCCTGTGTTGGAAGAGGCTGGACTAAATAAATCTTGAGAGCCCTCCAAACTCTACAATTGTAATGATTTCAAGGCCAGCTGGACTTCCTAACATATTGTCCATGTTTCACCTCTATAGGGCAAGGATGTGCAGAAAGCAATGGCCAATGTAACAGAACATGGGGTTTATCATTCTGCTGCATCTACCGAGGCCCTGATATGAAGTGAGCTTAAGAAAAGTCATCCTGAATTAGACCAAATGTGATCTATTACAGGCCTGTCACTCCTCCAAAAGGTTCAAGGCATTATATACAATTCTTTCCCACCATTTTGTTTTGTTTTTCCCTCACATAATGTCTATCAGGGTATGATGTATTGATTTATCCTAGTCAGGGTGAAATATATTGACTAGCCCAAGATCATTTCTAAGTGTTAAGGCCAGGTGGAAATTTGAACCCCAGTGTTCTCTGTTCTTGTCTGACATTTAAATAAATGTACCATATAGTTTCTTGACCAGCACTGCCTTCCCTCTGTGACCAGTCAGAAATAAACAGGATGTCCACAAGCAGGGTATGAGTGCCACAGCACACCCATACTTATTTGCACCAGCTACTTGTACTGAGGGACATACTGCTTATGTTACTGTGGGTAACACAGTCATTATGGCCAGCAGCTACTGACAGACTGATCCTCCATGGGTTTGTCGAAGCCTGTTGTTAAGGTCATCCATGTTACTGGCCACGACCACATCTTGTAGAAATGAACTCTCACAGCGTGACAGAAACTAAACTTTTAGACTTAAGAAGTGAATCTCTTCCTGCTAAGCATATTTACTTGAAAGGAAGTCCCACAATGTCCAGTGGACAAACTCACAGATAAGTCAGTATCCAAGACATTCACTTGTGCAGGCTGAATTCTCTCCTGACTGTCCAATTTGAAGGGAATATATTCCACAGCAAATCTGCATCCACAGGGGTAAGGATGCAGGAGCAAGGACTGAATCATATGCTTGTGGGAATCCAGGGATGGCTAAACCATTAGACAGGGGAAGAAATCCCCCCCCCCAGAAAACTGCTTCGGGGTGTCATGAAAGGACAGCAAATTGTTAGTTACTTGATTTATTATTTTTATATTTTTAACTGCCAGAATTATGGAGAGATGTTTGTAAGTTTTTCTGTCTAAGGTATCAAAATACCTTAACCCGGTTTATAAACAAACTATATCTCCTTGACTGAGGCAATTGTTTTAGGGGGATGCTGCCATCTACTACTGTACTTCAAGTAGCAAAGGATTTTCAGCTGGCCTTGTGAGAGCCTAAATCACTTATCTCTGGGCGTTTATACATGACCCCTAAACTCCGGGGCAAATGGCTCCCAGCTCCGGAGCTTAAAAATGTTTACCCACCAGCTCCAGAGTTTACAGGCAATTAAGTGCGACCCCGCCCACTTTAGCACGACCCAGCGCACTTTTCTTGTACCTTCTCTCTGGAGGTGAAAAATCTTTGATGCGGTGCAACGATAGTGAGTACGGGGCTCTCCTTGCTTCTGTTTGTTGTTTTTTGGCTCCTGCCCCTTTAAGATCTACTTTTACAGAGACGAGAGGCAGAACAGGTGAGCAGCATGCTTTTCTTTCTCTTTTTCTCCCTCCCCTCACGCAGCCAGCAGCCAGGAAGTGCGGAGGGGGTGGGAACGCCCGAAGAGCCACGAACCCCTAAGATCTCTGGTCCGAATTTAAGTGGCCAGTGGATCTTAGGGGTCGTGTAAAAAGGCCCTCTGTTGCTAGCCCAAAGGGAGGAATAGAAAGTTGACTTTTTTTGGCCCCAGCATCTCAGTTAAGAAAGGGTGTGCATCACTGCATCTAGTGCTGTGCCCCATATTCAGCTTCAGTCCCAATTATTAACTGAATTGGCCTGGTTTGGACTTATGGACTGAAACACATTGGCTGGATTCAGATCCAGCACATTGCAAATCAGTTTGGATCTGAAACACAAATAAAATTGGATGGAGTCCACACCACTGCAGACTTTTTAAAACACAAGATTTAAAGTTGTTTAGTAGACACACTCCAAAAAAAACTAGCTGTCTGGGCCATTTGCTGCTTTCCTTCAGTCCTATCGCATTTCAGGATCCCTGGGAAAAAAATAGCCATGCTGGTTTTCCAGTGCAAGTCAATGGAGGCTTTATAAATACATTTAGGTCCAGAGCCCAAAATAGACGGCATAAGATCCCTCCAAACACCTGGTTTGGTCTTTGTGCCAAAGCAAGGCCTTTGTACACAGGCCTAACTGCAATGGATATGACACAGTACTGTGTATATGTTGTTGATGGGTTTGGCACCCAATTGGGTATGTGTTTGCTTCCTTGCTTATGGCATTTTGTGTTGCTATGGTTGTTGTTGTTTCTTATCCCATGAGTGATTCACAATTTCAGAAAGAGGAAACCATTCCTCTGAATCAATCTGTTTGATAAAAAATAAAATGTTTAAAAGTCAGTATTTCTTTGAAAATAATAGCCACCCACCAACCCACAAATCAAGGGTAACCCCCCATGCAGCAATCCTGGCTAGTAGTACCCAGGTGGATTTCTTTCCGCACAAGGAAAGAGGGTAGCCTCCCTTGAGCTAAAGCCCAACTGAAGTTTTTTTTTTCTTCCAGTCTCCAGCTCACAATAAGAGTGTGTTGCACTTAGCGAAAGAGCAACAGAACTCTGCATGCGCTCTAAGAACCTCTCATCTTGACTGCAGCAACACAATGTTGAGTTAGTCCTAGTACTGGAAATCAGAGTCAAGCTCACATTAGGCTTTGCTCTCTAGTTTTAACTGTTGGGCACATTTGGAGAATTGAGATAGAGGCTCCCTAAGCTGAGGATCACACTCTCAGAGGTGCAAAATTTGGGGGTAGATGGGTTTCTATTCAAGGATGGTAACTTAGCCATCATTTAAAAAGCAGGATAATCGTTGTTCCTTTCCAGCCTTATCCCATTTCAGACCTGCTGTTGGGAACCTTCAGGATTAAGGTTGAGAGGTGGGTGTGTTTAAGAGCATTTGGTGCAATTCCCTTTTTGTACATCTTCCCCCAAACTATATCCGGAGGGAAAGTGCTCTACAGACAGAATCCTGTGTGATCTGAAACAAAGGGAGGAGTAACTGACCCATGGTGCCCCTTGCTTCCTACTTTCCCTAGGCAGTATTTATATTTCCCTGTCTATTCCGCTGGCTTCCTCTGTGCATGACAGCTCCTATTTCTGATGTCAATCAATAGGCAAGAGGAAATGAGTGTGCATGCGGGTCAGCAAGTGAAGGGGAGAAAAGGAAGAACACATCTAAGATCAGCATCCTGTCCGGATGGATGAAAGAACAGACAGAGGGTGTTGGGTTAAACCAGGAATGGCCAAACTTTTTGCAAGGAGGGCCAGATTTGGCGAGGTGAAAATGTGTGTGGGCCAACCATTCGGCTGCATTTGGCCCCGGGCCGGACTTTGGATAAATCTCTATAACATGCAAGGGGGGGGGAGGACACTGCAGCAATGGAGCTGGGGGCGGGTAGGCTGGGGGGGGTGGACAGAGGCAGGGACGGCAGGCAAACCGTAAAACTGCAAGCTGATGCCTCCATCTGGTATGGGGAGGGGCCAGCTGGTGGGGATGCATGATTGGCTGAGCTGGTGGGGAGAAGAGGCCTCGGGGCTTGAAATTTGAAAATGGGCTGCATTTGCCCCCCCCCCCACTATGGACATGCCTGGGTTAAACCTCCTGGCCCAAAGGAACTGTATAAGCAGTGAATACTCACTGAGAGCTGCCCTCCCCGAGCCCCGTGAATTGGGTCCAATGTCGATTCCCATCATACCCTTAGGCAAGGATGGGAACTGTAGTCCACCTGTAAGGTAGCAGATTGGACTATGACTCCCACCACCCTGGTGGAAAAAGATACAGTCCACTTCCCATCACCCTGTTGGGAAAGAATGGGAATTGTAGTCCACCCATAAGGCGAACTAGAACTCCTATCATCCCCGTTGGATCTGATGGACGTCTACTCAGTCGCCTGACGCTGCGAAGGCTTTGCTTGAGGATTTTTTTTTAAGACAAGGGGTGGGGTGGGGTGACTCTTTCCAGCGAACCCAGGAAGCGTCTCTCCGCAGCATCTGCAGGAATAGCTTTTCCCTCCGCTCTGAAGAACCGGCCACCGGCCTCGGAAGCTGGGAAATTTCAGAAGGGGTGATGAAGATCTAAATGGATGCTGAAATGGACCGTCTTCTCCCACTCCTCTTTCTCTCTCTCACACACACACACACACACACACACACACACACACACACACACACACACACACACACACACACACACACACAGAGAGAGAGAGAGAGAGAGAGAGAGAGAGAGAGAGAGAGAGAGAGAGAGAGAGAGAAAATCCCTCTGTGGTCCCCGGCGATTCTCCCAGGGAGTAAGTAGAGGGTACTTACTTTCCAATGAGCCTGCGTAAGGACCGGGACGGGCATGAAGCTTCTGGAACTCTTTGACAAACACTGGATTGCGCTGCCCAGGCTCCGGCCGCTGCTGCGAGCAAACAGGAGCCGAAAAGGAGGGAGGGGGAGAGACGCCCGCTCTCCTTCCCCCCGCTGATGCTTGTCTTCGGTCGCTCTCCCGAATCCAGAATGGACTGTGGAAGATGCCCCAAGTAAACACGCCGCCGCTTCCTTGAGCCGTCCGGAGAGCGTGAGGGAAACGACAGGCATTAACCCTCTCTCCGCCAGAAAGTTAGGAAGGGCGAGGAGAGCCCCGCGGAAACGGGGAGCCGAAAGATGACGGGCTGGACGCTGCACAGAGAGCAGGCCGAATGTCGACCGATGCTCCGGAGGAGACAGACGGACAGACAAAGGCACACACGCAAAGAGGGCTCCGAACAGTTTCCGGCTCTTTCATTCAAATGTATCTGAAATGTTCGCATTTGGAAGCCGCCTCGACGTTCTGTATTCGCCCCATCCGAATACACTTCCCCCGTGTTAGCTCTTCGTCTTGCCCTATTGCCACCCAGTTCATGGACCATTTTGACTGTAGGCTGCAGGTTTACGTGCCTGCCTACTAGCCAATCCAGTCCTACGAGATACATTGAGGCCTCCCTTCTGGGTAAGCATGCACAGAGCCCAAAGGATCGCCCTTCCTTAATCAAACCTCAACCATCCAGTTCTAATCCATTCTTCCTCTCCTCCAGGGCTCCCACGCTGTTTTAACTCTAGAACCACTGTGTCCCCCCCACCATTCCCCTAAGGCCAGGGTCGTTCTTCTATTCTCCTCCAACTGCCCTGTCCTTGATGGCCTTGTACACGGGTAAGATGATTCTCCTAATTTCATGAAAAACGTTGTTTATGAAGCAAGAAACCTCAGCGTTTCTAACACAGCTGAGCGGGTGAAGGAAACCATTTTCTACCGCCTCCCCCCATCTCAGGTCAGTTTAAAACAAAGTTTGACTTCTCTACTTTGCAAGGAGCAAAACAGCTTGGGGGTGGGGTGGAGGAGGCCTATTTCAAAAGGGCCCCCAGTCTCTCTCTCTCTCTCTCTCTCTCTCTCTCTCTCTCTCTCTCTCTCTCTCTCTCTCTCTCTCTGTTTTTGCGTGGGCGCTATTGTAGTGCTCTAGGGGCTTACTCAAAAGTAAGCCTTGCACCCAACCAAGCAAGTCCAGTAGCACCGCGGCTTTCTCTTCGCACGACCGAGTTCCACCGGTGTCCTGCTACATTTGGAGCGTCCAGGATCGTGGTGGAACACACACTGTCGCCTGAATCCCTGCCCAGGCGCCTCCTGCAACGCGTCGCTTTCCTCGTTCCAGGCAGTTCTCACGTACCTTCTTCCTCTTCAGCCAGCAGAAACGCGGCGCCTGCTTCCGAGGAACGGGGTTTTTTTCCTCCAAACCACAGCGAGATTCCTAACCTGACGCCATCGTTGGCTTGAGGAGGGAGGGAGGGAGGGAGGCCGAGGAAAGAGTCTGCCCGGCCACTTTGGACCCAGCCTCACCAGTGCTTGGTGTGCCTCCATCTTTCGGCCGTTATTATTTTCCCAAACCAATTAAATGAAACTCCAAAAGGGGGGCAGCGAACTTTCGCCAAGGGGCGCTTTTTAAACAGGAGGCCTCTAACCTTGAACCTGCCTCCGGGAGGTTGCTGGATGGAAATCTGGGCAGCTTTTTTCTAGTGCTCCACTCAGGCCTGATTTCCTAGACTCCAAGACCTAGAGAAAGGGAGGGGGGGACGTGGCTCAATTAGCTTCAGTGATTTATTCAATGCATGCATGAAAGGACATTAATATGCAATGGCAGTTCCCACGAACAATATTCCTCTTAGGCCTTCCGACAGCCCGAGCGTGCCTCTGTCGAGAAGGGGGGGGGGGGTTAGAGCCTTCCTCTTGCTCCCTCCCCTTTCTTTTCTAGGCCTACTTTGCCTTGCTTGGGGTTGTCAGGTGGAGGCCAGGGCTGCCTTGCCTCTCCACCTTCTAATTTACCTACAAGCCGGCCTGATCTTCCGCACACCCTTTATTCCCAAGGCTCTTACGTCCACCCCTCCCGGCCTTCCAGCGATCCGTTCCCCGGGCATATTTTGAAGCTGTTTCGTGGTCTAGTTTTGTCGCTTTCCCCCCTGCATTCCACTCTTTTCCGGGGATCGTGATCACT
The DNA here is from genome assembly GCA_029282475.1 of Phrynocephalus forsythii. Taxonomy (NCBI): domain Eukaryota; kingdom Metazoa; phylum Chordata; class Lepidosauria; order Squamata; family Agamidae; genus Phrynocephalus; species Phrynocephalus forsythii. The sequence continues at coordinate 100,037,790 of JAPFRF010000005.1, forward strand.
TTTCCTCCACGATCCTGATCTCTTGGTATCTCGCTGGAAGGGTCCAAAGGACGTCGTAGGGTCTTGCCCGCGCCCCTCCCCACTCCGGGTTTTTCGTAGAAACTTTCAAACATAGAAGCAGATTCCCCGCGCCACAGGGTTGAAATTTCATACCTGCAAACTCTCGGCACGCCCGAGCCGGGTCCGATCCTATATCCGTTCAGTTGGAATCAATCGGGAGGCACCGACTGAGAAATAAGAGCTTCGTTTCCCACTGCGTTCAATGGACCTCACTTCTTAGCAAAGCGTGCCATAAAACGAGGAGCTTGCCCACGCTCCTCGGGGGGCGGGGTGGGGGTGGGGGCAGCCCGATTGAACTCCACGAGGTTTGTGGGTAAGGAGAATTGGGTGCCACCCCACACCGAAGTCAGGGGACGGGAGAAGACCCGAGGCCTGCTGTTTCGGGAGGCTGCTGAAAGGACGAAGCGCCTGATGACCTCTGGAAAGCTTTCGGATTTGGTTTGGCTCAAGCCTCAAGCGAGGATCGGAGAACTAAGACCGGGGGCTTTTGGAAAGAATATGTCACACACATCCGGAAGCGGGGGCGGCGGGGGGTTGGGTATGCAGGAAATATCCCTCCACGCTTGTCCCAAACTTGCACCCGATCCCGTGCCCTGTGGGAGTTAAGACCCACTGTTTTCTCCTCCACCGAAATGGGTTTAGTTGACAATAAGATATTTAGAAAGCACGCCTGCTGGATTTTACCCTCGTGTTTCAGAGCACACTTTCCCCCTGGTTTGGACGCTCTCGGGGTTCAAGAGGGAAAAGCAAGGACCCTCGCACGCAGCCACCGCTAGGGGGGTGTTAATGGAGGACCCGAACGTGGGAAAGCAGGAATAAATAGCCCGTGGCGGCGATTGGGGGAGGCAACGCAACCCCTCCTGAGAACTGGAGGTTTTCGCTCCACCGTGGAGAGGAAAGGAGCCCTCGGAGGCCGGATAGAGGGGGGCGGTTCGAGGAAATACACTCCATGGACCCGTCCCTCCCCCAAAAGCCTGTGTCCCAGCCGGAAAGGATGTGGGTCTCAGATTTGTCGCGCGTGCTCTAAACCCCGTCGGGGATTTAACCCTGGCGTACAAACCCACCGTGGTCTCTACAAAGAAGGCAGGGATCCCGCTTCTTACCAACCGTCACTACCCAAGAGTCCATTGCCTTAATTCCCAACAAGGACTCGCCCAGCCCTCCACTTCCTGAAGCCTCGGCCGGCCACGATCCCTGAAAAATCTCGCTTTCCTCGGAGGATACGTTTAGGTGTGAAAGGCATTGAAATGTGTAGGCGAACACAGAAAGCCTGGGTGGTGTGTGTGTGTGTGTGTGTGTGTGTGTGTGTGTGTGTGTGTGTGTGTGTGTGTGTGTGTGTGTGTGTGTGTGCGTGCGTGCGTGCGTGCGTGCGTGTGCGCGTGTGTGTCTGAAATATATATAGGATTATTAAGTTAGCTGCCTTAAAGCAAGTTTCAGGGAGAGCAGGTGGGAAGGCCCAGGGGTCTCACTCAACTGGAAAATTGGTGGTGGTGGTGGGGGGGTTTAATTTTATTAGGCCTCTGGATTGACCTGAGGGGGCTGCTGTGGAAGAGCCAAGGGCTAAGGAAGTCATGCAGGGAAAGCAAAGAGCTGGGGGGGGTGTTGCTGGATCTTACCCTCTCCCTGGGTTGGATCTGTTCCAGAGCAACAGATGCTCCTGGCAATGCCCATGCATGGAGAGACCCCCAATTAAAGACAATTAAACCCTGTAGGACCTCACCACCCAAACGAAAGCCAGTGTCCCACATCCTCTTCTTAAATGTATTTAATTTTGTTTTTTTGTTTTTTACAGTAGAAGCTTTTGCTCCAAGCCATGGCGTTTGCTTCCAGGTAAACAGGTTTAGGAACTGGGTGCCACTTGCTGCAATCTAGAATATAAAAAGACTAAACCAGGTCACTGCTTACTGATGGTGTTGTTTCAACAAACATGTCAGATTATTGCCCAGACTGTTAATTACTGCAAACTCAGTTACAAGTGGCTTAGCAGCAGCAGCAGCAGCAGCAGCAGCAACAGCAGCAGCAGCAACTAGTGCTCAGATGGGACAAAGGGTATAATAAACCTATGGATGGGTAAACTGGCCTAAGTTACATTTCACCTATGAAACTTACTTCTGAGTGGGGGAGGGGAGTAACACACTGGGTTACTCATCTTGCAAATTAAGCAGAGAATAAACATTTATTGAAGTCCTACAAAGTGCTTCTGATTTGATGAGTTTTAGACCTCAGTATTAAGAGATACCCTGGTGAAAGAATTCAGCCCAAGAGAAAAGTACACTCCCCAAAGAAAATTCCATTTCAATAATATTAATAAGCAAAAATAGGAAAACATTTTAATAACAAAAGGAAAAACCAGAAACCAGTCTGAATAAAACTACAATAAGACCAAGAGGCGTTTTAATATTTTTTCATATCATAAGCAGGATTTGAAATTGATCCCTTCAGAATGTTTACATGAAATAAAAACAGTACTTTTTGTTTGTTTCTGCAGTTGCAATATTGCGACTTCAACACAGTTGAATCCGTAAAAACCGAAAAGCTCAGGGGGTATTTTCTGATGCATGACTATTAATATCCACAATATTTAGAACAGCAAGCACCATGCTTTTCATTTATCACAATTCTTGGTATTACTGTTAATTTATAAACTAATACAAACTTAAAATGCATCCGGCCAGCAGTGCCAGCAATCCCTAAAAGAAAACTAAAAAATAAAGGTTTTCATTTTGGTATTTTTGTCAGTGCAACGTAAAATCCTTTTACTGACCTGCAGGAGGAAGAGGGGAAATTAAGAAAAAACAGGAAAAACACAAACAAGGGAAAATATATATATAATAGAACACCCATAAGACTTCAAACTATTAACTATTAGCAGTTGCTAGGAAGTTTGGCTAAATTCTCAATGGCTGCATGAAGAAGCAGATTATCATTAAACATTGCAAAAGAATACACTTGAAAAGGTGAAGCCTGTCTCTTCAAAACAATTTTCTTTTTTAAAAGTTGAGCTGGCTTTTTTATGCATTCAGAATTTATTCATACTCTTAACACTGATCAACTTAGCTTCAATCAGAATCTAAGCACTCGAGTTGCTGAGGCCTCAACTACTGAAATGGACTTACAAGAGGTGATTAATTGTTGGGGGGGGGGCAAAAAGTAAGAGCCTGTTCTAATCTATTTAATTTTCCTGAGTGTATGATAAAATCAAGTATCCCAAATGGAATATGTACATGGAGCCATTGGATGTACTTAAATCTGAGCAAATTCATGTACTGCCACTTTAAATATTCTTCCTGGGTTACTGATTTATTTAAATTATTATTATTTTCACTTTCTGAAGGAGACACATTCCCACACACACCCCAAAAATAATTCCTTGGAAGTTCAGTCAAATTTGCTTTAGTAGAACTTAATTTCTTTATAATCACATGAACTCATCAACTTCACTAATTTTGGCAGAAGCTCAATTCCAAGTACATACTTGTTCATTAGGTTGGCTATATGACTTTTGGCCCCAACAAAAACCAAAATGAAAAATAAACTTTTTTAAAAAAAGAAGTTACAGATCTTAAAAGTGCACCAATTGTACAAAGTTATTTTCTGAATGCAAAATGCCAGAAATCTCTTCCCCCACAAGTTTATTTTATTTTAAGAATGACCAAAACCACTGGAAACCAGCCTGCTGAAATGTTCTTGTAATTTACCCTGTGTGGGTTGATGTGGCTGATATTTACAAGCTAACAGAGGCCCCAGCCCACCAAACCTACTCTTACACATGACCTCTCTTCATTTCAGGAGGACATATACAGGAGAAGGTTCTGATGAATGGAGACCAGATTTTTTTAAAAAAATAAAAATAATAATAATTAGAGAAATAGGAACAAACAGTTGCATGAGCAGTAGAAAGAGGACTTTTTATATATAACTCATGGCATTTTCTTACCCAATGAAAGAAGACAAATGAACAGGGGGAGGCAAAAAAAACAGAAGAAGCTATGGTCGATGACCAACAACATGCGAAAAGTTTAAACAAGAAAATGGTACAAAATAGAAGTTACCATACATGTCCAGCATGCAGGATTAATATTTTTAATGCAGATTTTTTCTGTATTTTTCTATATAATCAAGCAGGCAATAAAACAGAGGAGGTCTCTCTTTCTCTCTCCCATTCTCCCTTTATGCTCCCCCCTTTTTTTCTCTTTGCACTTGGAAACTGTCCCATGTGAATTCTGTCCCTCTTCTCCCAAGGCAGGCAATATATGAAGAGTCTGCATATATTGTCCTCTCCTTTTGCAAAGAAATTGTGCATGTCCGCCCTCTCTTTTTTTCTTTCTTCCTTGTTCTTTTCTCTCTTTTTTAAAGAACTCCAAAGTAGGCAATCTAGATGGTCTGTCCAGGGTCCATCCTTTCGCTCTGCAAAGTCCAGGTTAAAGTTCTACAAGCAAGCAAGCAATTGGTATAAAAGATTTTATTTCAACCAGTCCTCTCATTTCCTAGCCCATGTCTTCATCTCTCTTCCCTGCCTCTCTCTCTCTCTCTCTCTCTCTCTCTTCTCTTTCTTTCTTTCTCTCTTTCACTCAATCTAGCTGGCCAACTCGGATAAAAAGTTGCATCTCGTTCCCCTCCCACTCCGCTAATTTAGAACAGGGCAAGATGCTGCAAAGACCTCACAGTCATGGATTGTAGATCGATCACCCACCCACCCGAGGCCTCTGCTCAGGAGGATAAATGAATGGAGATGTCAGCAGACGGGAGAGGGAAACAAGTAGGGAGCGGGTGGGTGGGAGCTTCGGTTGGTTTTTAATTTTTGTGCGCATGATTGTTTAAATGGACTCACATGAAGAACTCCGGGGAAGACGGGTTGTCACTGGTGGATCCGGCCTCTCGAAAGCCATTGCTGGCCAGTTTCTCACACTTGAGCTTGTAGGCGTCTCTTTCTCTGGCCAGCCGGGTCACCTCTTGCTTGAGCTGTTCCACCTGCTGGATGAGTTGGGTCTTCTCGTTCTCCAGGTGGTGCTTCTGCTGGACCCGCTTGTACCTGCAAGACTGGGCATAGCCTCTGTTCTTCAAGGTCCTCCGCTTCTGCTTGAGGCGGATCACCTCATCCTTGGTAAAGCCCCTCAGGTGCCGGTTCAGCTCTCGCACGGACATGGAGACCAGCTGGTCATCGGAGAACCGGTCCTCCACGCTGCTGGAAGACGAAGAGGAGGAAGAGGAGGAAGAGGAGGGGTGAGGCTGATGCGTGTTCTGCAGCTGCTGGGAGGAGTTGGAGGCCGTGGAAGGGGTGGGAGACGGCTGGTGATGGTGAGGGTGATGGTGATGGTGGGGGTGCCCATTCCCGGACAGGTCTTCGTGGGTCACCCCGGCGTACTGGTGGTGGTGATGCTGGTGGTGGTGATGGTGGTGGTGATGGGCGGCCGCAGCCCGGAAAGTCTCGAAGCTCTGGAGCGGCTGGGGGGGCACTTGGTGGGAGCCGATGAGGGCCTCCACCGCGTCCTCCGGGGTGAGGTTGAGGGCCTCGGGGTTCATCTGCTGGTAGCTGTTGGCCATCCAGTAGAGGTCCTCCAGGTGGGTCTTCTGCTCCGTCGGGCTGAAGCTGGGCGAGGAGGGCACCGAGCTGCAAGGGGTGCTGATGGGGGTGGAGGAGACCGACCCAGCCGGCTGGAGGCGTGTGCAGTGCCTGCCCGAGCGATCCGCTCTGCCCAGGGGCTCCTTCTTCACGTCGAACTTCATCAGGTCAAAGTCATTGACGTACTCCATGGCCAGAGGGCTCGTGGGCAAGTCGGGGCCGATACTCAGCTCGCCAGCCATCGCGCTGGGGGTGGGGGAGGAAAAGTCTCCTCTCTCCCGACGGAGAGGGAGCCCACAGGAGGAGGAGGGGGTGTTGGCGGTGGCGGTGGTGGAGAAGGAGGGTATCCCCTCTTCGCCGTCTCACTCCAGGCTCCAAACCTCCCGAGTGCCAACCAGCCCGAAGAAAACTTTCTTTCTTCTCGGCCTCCAAGCCACGTCCGGGAGGGACCTCAGGGGTGAGGCTGTCTCTTCTTCCCGGCTTTCTCCCTCTCTCTTGCGGGATGACTGCAATGCAAGGCAAAGAGGAAAAGTATGGAAGCGAGGAAGGCGGCAGCAGGAGCGCGGTGCCAAGCGTTGCTTTTCCTTGCCAGAAACCCGCTGGCAAAAGAAAAAGGAGAGGGCTTTCTTTCTTTCTTTCTTTCTTTCTTTCTTTCTTTCTTTCTTTCTTTCTTTCTTTCTTTCTTTCTTTCTTTCTTTCTTAAGAGAAGCGCAGAGGGCGACAAATCCTGCAAAGCGAAGTTGTTGCTCTTCTTAACGGTGCTGTTTCACGCCCGTTCCCTCCCTCTCTCTTTGCAGGGGGAAATATATATATATATATATAAGAACAACAGCAATAATAATCAGTCTCTCTTGCTTTTGTTTGTAAGTCCGGCTTTCTTTTCCGCCCACCACCACCACGGCGGCGACCGCTGGAGCAACTTTGGGGCCGGCTGTGCCGCTGGCAGGCAGGCAGGAGTGCCGTTCTCGGGCTGCCCAGTTGGGAACCGCTTCGGGCAGCGGGAGGGCGGAAGGAAGGAAGGAAGGAAGGAGCGAGCGAGCGAGCCCAGGCAGGCAGGCAGGCAGGCAGGCAGGCAGGCAGGGCGGGCGAGGGAGGGAGGGAGGGAGCTCCGCAGCGATGGGCGCGGGCCTCCCCGCCGCAGCCTCCAGCGCGGAGCGAAGACCTGCGATTGGCCCCGCCGGCCGCTCTTCGGCGCCTTTATATGGCTTTGCTCCCGGTGACACTCGGGCGAAAGGGGCGGGGCCGGGCCCGCGTTCCGACCAACCGCGGCTCGGGTGCGGCGTTCCTGGGGGTAGCCGAGGGGGCGGGGCCCGAGCTCGGCAGCCCCGGTGACAGCTCTTCTCTCTCCCCCCCCGGCCAGTCAGCTGACTCGCAGCTGGGACGGACGAGGCGCTCCTCCAGCTCGCCGCCGCAGCGTCCGCGGCCGCCACCCGGAGCCACCCGGAGCCGAGCCGAGCGGGGCTGCCCGGCTGATCTTTCCAGCCTCCCAGCTCCTGGGGCTCTTCCAGCCCCTGTCGAGGAGGGCTCCCTAATCCCACGGTTCCCAGGTCGAGCTTAATCTCGCCCCGGCCTGGCGTTAGGGATATGAATTCCCTGCACGGCTCTGGCGTTCTCCAGATCCCTCCGGGAAACAGCACACACGTCTCCCACCCGCCTCCGGGGATATAGTCCGGGAAACCGAGCACACAAAGAAAAGCCAGCGATAACGTGCAAGATCGCAACTTCTCCTGCCCGGAGGGAGGAGGGGGTGGCGCGCTTTGGGCAGAGAGAGAGAGAGAGAGAGAGAGAGAGAGAGAGAGAGAGAGAGAGAGAGAGAGATCCCGCCAAAGCAAAGTTTGCGGGTCGCCTTGCGTGCAGGCGTTCGCCTCCCTCGAACCGGAGGTCGACGGGGCAGGAAGGCGGAGATCGTATGCGCCCCGCCTGCAAGCGAAGCGATGGTGGAAGAGAGAGACTCCCTGCCCCCTCCCCTCCTTGATGTTAGAAAGAGATTGCAAAACCGCCACGCTGTGGAACCCCGGGTGCGGGAAACGGGAAATCAGAGTTGTGGTCACACTTCTGGGGAGGTTCCATGATTTCCCCCTTCTGCAAGAAAGGCCATGCAAAGAAGAAGTCATGGTGCACTATTCTCTCTTTCTGTGTGTGTGTCTCTCGCGTGCGGGGCGTGGGAGGGAGTCCATCGAGAGTGTTTTTGTTTAAACATTTTGTAACGATTAAGAGAGATTAAGGCGGTCTAGCTCCTTCCTCGCCCCCACCCCCACCCCACCCCCACCCCTGTCGCCTTCTCCTCCCGCTTCGCTCGCGGCTGCTCCGCGGCGCTCCAAACGGACAGAAAGCGCGACCCCAAGTGGCCTCGTGAAGAAAAGCGGCCGGTCGAGTTGGAATTAAATACCCAGCCGATTAAAAGAGGTGAAGCCTCGGCCGTTCTCGAGGGAGAGAAACGGCAGGTTTCTCTCTGCCTCGAGGGACCCCCGTCTTCTTACACGGCCGCAGCCTTTGCGATCCGCGCCGTCCTTTCTAGCGAAGGACGGTTGGGCTTTTCTAAGTCTCTCCACCTGCTGTTCTCGCCCAATAAAGTCTACCACCTCCTTGGCCTTATTTTTATCATTCCAATCCAGTTGATCGAGAGGGTTTTCGCTCAGCCAGGAACGAAGATCCCTATTAGTGGAGGAGGCCAAGGGACCCCTCTTTGTAACGGCTTCAAATCTTTTTTAAAAAATTACCATAGGCTGCCGCAACTTTCCGTAGGCGGCGTGGTTTTCTTTTTCTCTTTTTCAAGAAACTTTGGCATCGCCAAGCAAAGAAGGCGCTGTGCCTTAAAGGTTAAAAGCATAATCCACACGGTAACGTGAGAACAGAAGGGTCTTAGTGTGCGTTATGGCAGCCCTACACTCATTGACTGCCGCCGATCGGTGCTTTAGGCATTCTCTCTTCAAATGGTTGTCCACGGAAATTACCTGGATTATCGGAAAGGGCGAGGGGTTGGAGGGCAGGGTCGGGAGAAATTCGCGTTGTGAAACCGGTGGAGAAAGGAGAGGAACGATGGCACGTACTCTTTACACACGGAAGGAAGCGCCCTGGAAACCGAGGGTAGTTACTCCCGAGAAGTCCCGTTTGTTAGAAAAGACGATTTTCTCCATAAAATAGCCTTTGTTTCTCTGAGAAAGAGGCGAAAGCTGGAGAGAAGGAGGAAAATAACCCGAGGGCGAAGAGCGAAAGAAGCGGGTTCTATTTGCCAGCCCTTGGCCTGTTTCGGTCGCCCGACGGGAAACGATCTCGGCCGGCCGGAATGTGTGAGAATCCAAGCCGTTAGGAAGAAAGGAAGCGCCACTCGTCGTTAGATTTTGGGAAGGCTGGGGATTTTGCGGGAGTGAGCGGGCCCTCCCTTCATAAATCGTTCCTTTCACCTTCTTGGTTCAAGGCAGCATTGGATTCCATGGGACTGACTTTTCTGCGCCGGTTTAACAACAGCCTGACCGTTGCTCCCCTTACTCGGGAGGATGGCAGTCGCCGGCGATCTGGTTTCCTGTCCGATTTAATAGCTTCCCGTCAAGATAATGGCATGTCAGTCCCGCGCTTCATTCCTCCCCCGCCCCCAAACTCCATTAACTGCACGCGCGCATAACCCGAAGAGGCGAGCCTAGTAGCAATGAAGGCGCCCCCCTTGGCCCGTTTGCACGTCGTCCGGAGGGCCTGGAAGGACGGAGGCCTCGATCCGCGGCTTAGGGTCAAAGTTCACAAACACCCACGAATGATTGGAAGAGTGGTTCTAAGCTCTCTCTCCCCCCCTCCCCAGCCTCTACTCATCCCTTGCAAGCGAAATGTTTGGGCATCAAAGCAGGATCCAACGTTACGATCCCAGTTCGATGTCGGATTAGGCACGTTTTAATAAATAAATCATGTGCCCTCAAGTCAGTTGATTTACCGGGCATAGAATATTCAGAAGTGGTTTGTCATTCTCTTCTTCTGGGCGCACCCTTGGACTGTGTCGCTCGCTGGCCCAAGGCCACACAGGCTCCCAAGAGAGGCACCGTGGAGAATCGAACTCCCCACCTTTGGCTCCCTAAACCACTGAGCCCACCAGTCAGCCAGCTAGATCCATCTGGCTGATGTGACAGCCTCATCCAACGGACGGAGTCTCCTGCTCCCGAGTGAATACGGCCAGGCTCGCCGCGTAAACACGTGGGAAGACCTCGTCCCCCCCCCCTTGCTGTTAATGAAGTTTTACAACAAAGCGAGCAAACAAAGATGTATCTAAGCGGGTCTACTCCGTGGCAAATCCTCGGGCTCGACAGCTCGATCCCACACACGTCGGCTCGGAAGAAAGTCCTATTGTGTTTAAAAAAAAAAAAAAAAGATTTCCTTCCGCCTGTGGTGCGCTTGCTGGGGGTTGTGACGTCAGCGGCCCGGAGGATCGGGGCCACTCCGCGCCCGCCGAAGCCCAACATTCGCTCCCCTCCAAGCAAGTAGTCGTTTTACAGGGGGTCCTTTGCAAGGGCAAAGAATGCGAGGTGCCTACGCCAGTGTAAGTGGGCTTGTTTGTGGATTGCCTACTACCATCCCGAGATTGGGGGGGGGCAGAGAAAGAGAGAGAGAGAGAGAGGCCCACCCTATAGGAATAAATGCCCGAGTTTGTTACAGCCTGTCATTTAAAGCGGGGATTCCCGGGGGTTCGATCGGCAGCACCATCCTTAACCAAAGGGTCCAGCGAGCGAGAGCGCCTCCGACCCCCGCACCAGCTTCCTACCCCCGCCTCCTCCAGTCTTTGCCCCGCCACCTCCACGGTGCGGGATGCTGAATTATCTACTGGAGCAAGATAAAGCAGGAAGGGAGGGCAGAGAGAGAGAGAGAGAGAGAGAGAGAGAGAGAGAGAGAGAGAGAGGCCAGCGCGTTTCACGTGCATCTGGTTTAAGCGTTCATAATTCCTAACACTTCGCTCGCGGCATCTCTTTCTGGTTAGGAAAAGAGGTGAAGTGGAGCGCCCTGTTCCGCGCGCGCAAACCCAGTTCTTTCTTTCCCGTCTTGTAATTTTTAAACGCTAACGTATTCGTCAAGTAATCCTCGCCAAGGCAGAAACTCTGGAAGGGCTGCTCAGAGGACGTTTCTGTTTTCCTCCCTCTTTTTAATCTTAATTTTAGATCGTATTTTCCTTTTCCTCCTCCTCCTGCCCTTTGGTGCCTTCCCAACAGACGCGCCTTCTGGCGAGATTTGCGGTGCCCTTCTTGGTTCTCATAACCTTTGCAGACTGAGGACCTTTCTTTCTTTCTTTCTTTCTTTCTTTCTTTCTTTCTTTCTTTCTTTCTTTCTTTCTTTCTTTCTTTCTTTCTTTCTTTCCTTCCTTCCTTCCTTCCTTCCTTGCCAATTTTGTGGACCCCCCCCTTTTAAAAACGGTCGAAAAGACCTTTCCCAAAAGCCAGAGTTCCTTTGGACAGGAAAATGAAATGCATACTGCGGGTTAGTAAAAATTGAAGCTTGAATTCTGTGCGTCCCCCGCCCCTTCAGCCCATTTAAAGGCTGGTTTACGTTTATTGGGTCTTTTTTAATTCTCTCTTTGAAGTCGTCAAAGTTGTAATCAGCGTCAGAATTATTGAGGACATGCGTGAAGGGGGTTATATTTTGAGGACCAAAGTGAAATAGGAACACGGAAGGGAAGCAAGGGTCTGATCCAACACACACACACACACACACACACACACACACACACACACACACACACACACACACACACACACACACACACACACAAAAGCCCCAGTGAAGCCGAAACGACCATTTTAAAACCAGCTGTGCAGAAGTGGAATCCTAAACATATATCGCAGGACCCAGCCGAACCTGAGTATTTTCTGCAGAATTTCAGTGGGAAATCTGCGCGTATCACTTCCAGACGACTCTCTTCGTCTGGATTGCCTGTCCGCAGGACGCAAACCTGAGAAGTAGTTTGAAAAATACGTGAGCTTTGCGCAGAATATAGTTTCCGGCGGATCGCATTCAACCACTCTTCTCCTGAACTTGAAAGATCCCATTACCTTTGGAATTTACTTGCGAAAGAGAACACTTAGGATTGGAGTTTCCCCTGGGAATGAGTTCCGTTTAGCTGGGTGAAACTTCCTGCCGAAGTACCATGTATAACCCGCGACCCTATAATGAACACAGAGGAGGCGCGAAACACTTATTAGTATTTTTCCCACTGTGCAAACTTTGCTAAAGTAGGAGTTCCTATTCATGTTAGTGGTGCCCGAACAGAAAAAACTTGGCAGGGTTTTTTGCCTTTATTAGAGGGGGGGATCCCCTCCGGTGGAAGATCCATGTAAGGGTGTCTGTTTCATTCGAAGGAAAGATGGAAAGAAGAAGAGATTGAGTCTTCTGTACCCGAAACAGGAGCTTCTGATCCAGGTGGGACCTCTCCTGGGAAATAAGCCCCACTTTGTTTAACGAGCCTTTCTGTCTAGCATTGTCTCCCAAAATCTACTTTTATAAATATGTTCCTTACTGCTTTGAGGCTGGGATTCTTGATCCGTGAGTGTTAGTTAGCAGCTGCTAGGAGCCCACCCCGTGTTATTTTGGCTCCACGATCCAAAGCAGCAAGGCAATTAACTGGCTGTGGGTTTTAAAACCGCATTGAGGCCAACTAAAAAAAGCAACCGGACCACCCTGCTGTGAAGCCGGGGCACCGGAAACCGAACTCACATCTCAACTAGAAAGCTGTGGGAGAGGCAAGCGGGAGGCACCGATCCGAAGTTTCGCCTACCCTCGCGAAAGCTCCTTAAAGCCATCTCCGAAGGAAAGTCAACAGTGCAAGGCATATAATCAGCTTCCATTGAGAAGTGAAGTCCAAGTGAGCTGATTGGGGCTTCCTTCCAGCTCTTTAGCTCGGCTTTATAGCCTCGCCTCTTTGTGCTTAAAACGGCAGATGAGACGCGGATCTTACTCCCAAATGGCAAAAAAGAGGAGTCGTTACCGTGCGAGGACAGTCATGGCAAAGCCTCTAGCTCCCCTCCCCCGTCCCCGTCCCCCCAGTTCGCCACTGGCTTTTTCGTGCAGTTAAGCGGGCAACTCAGTACAGTAAGTAACTGGACAGGCGAATGAAGGGAAGGGATGGCTTCATCGTGCTGTTGGGTCAAATCCCACGAAAAGACACAAAGCGCACCCCTTGTCTAATTTGCCCTTTGTCTCCGGAGTCACACCTGATAGACTCCGGATCCTCCGAATAGGGTCGACATGCACGACGCTAATTCGGAACCAACTCTGCCATCCAGGCCGGGAGGGGCTCAATTGTTTTAAATCAGACTCATTCGGGAATGAGGCGGATATATTTCTAGTGTAACTTGGGTTTCACTTGGGTTGTCTGAAGGGAAACACGCTTTCTGGGGGAGACAGAATTATTTATTGCTCCCTGAAAATGCCAGTTGCCTGAATTATCATCCGAGTCCCATATAAGATAATTTTTTTACCCGAAGAGGAGGAGGAGCTGGTTTAGCACGAAGATGTAACTCTTCGTAATAAAATAAAATTTCTTTTGCTACTTCAACTTCTTTTTTTCAGGTCCCCCCCTCCCCCGATTATTCAGGTGAAAGAGTTGCCAGTCATAAACATGCGGTACAGCAAACTCACGGTGTACAAAGATCTGCATTGTTTGCTTTTAGCAGAGAAATACTGTACTTACCTACCTGTAGATCTCGGCGAGGGCACCGGGTTTCATTGGCTCTGCCGCTTATTTCAGAAATATAGTGGGGACGCTTATTACTGTTGGAAAATACATTTCAGTGAAATCCTGTTAAGGAATTATTGTTTTCTTTTTTTGCCAAGATCAGGTCTCCACCCAGCCCGGTGGTCCGGTTTGGGGGGGGGGCGTGAAACAATGACAAAAAGTTAAATTACGATCGACACGTTGGGAAACAGACTCAGGGAGCTCCGTGGGACCGGATTTGAAATATTTTGCGTGCGGGGAGCGAGGCAGGACGAAACTCGACGTCTGCGTGGCCTCCTCTCCTTCCTACCCGCCTCTATTATTAGACCCACAGTATATGCATTTCATCGCCGTCCGTGGATGTTCGCGAGCCAGCGTCGCTGCCCAGGGAACGCAAGAGAATCCATTCTAAAAAGGGCATCATTTCCTACAAGACCTGTTGGGTTTGATTTCCCCACCCCTTTCCCCGCAAGTTTAACATCATGAAAAGAATTGTCATGGGGTGGGGGTGGGGAGGGGGGAAGTCCGCGCGAGAGAGAAAGGTACTTTTCTTTTGTGCTGAGTTTTGTACATTTCCCAACCTGTGTAAAGCCGCCAGGCACCATATGCTGCTATGGTTTGAGTGTTTTTTTTTAACCCCCCCCCCTTCCGTGTAAACCAACAGTAGTAGTTAATAACTGACTGAGGAGCAGGCCGAGCGTGTTAGTAACGTGTGGATCAGGCGGCCGTTGAGGTGGCCTCGTTGATGCTTAGCCTTCTCCTCACACATTCTGCCCCGCCGCCGTTCAGGTTGCTGCCACACCCCACGACGCACCGGACATCCCCTCTTGGAAGGGTGGCGATTGGACCGGCGTTGCATGAGTCCAACGAGATCTCCGTCTGTCTTAAGCCCCGATCCTGGAGTCCCTCTGAGACCCCGTCTGCGGGTGGATCTGCCCTCTGAAAAAGCCAAATGGAGAACGCTCCGAAAGAGTAGGTACCCCTTTCGCATTGCACAGGACGCCCCTGCAGACCAAAGACCCTTAAAGGCACAGGCGGTATCGCTGGAGTGGAAGTGATTATCCCATTAGATTTAAGCCCTCGGGGTTAATGAGATCCTAATGATCTGAACCTAGGTCCCCAAGTTGCCCTGTTTGCCGTGGTTTTCTTGCATAAGTGGGCATCCGTTTGGAGCTTTACCTCTGGGAGGCTCTTCCCATTGGGTCACCTGGCAATGGTCAGCCAGGGTGACCAAGGCATGATCACAGATAGGTGTCCTTCCTCCTACCCTTCCCTTTCCCTCCATCCCCAGCATAACAGAGGAGGGGGGGCTGGCTGCATTGCTGCCTGAAGTTCAAATGCCTGCATACTTATTTCTGCATTTATCTAGATAATTAAAATAATTTTGTGTTAGTCATTAGAAAAGCAATAACTCACAAATCAGCCTGTCCCCCACTGATTCATACCAGTGAATCTTGCAACAGAAATCTGGAAAAAGAGAAGCATTTCTTTCAAAAAGGGCATCCATCATTCATGTCCCAGTCAGATTTCTTTTCTCAAGTTCTAGTCCTCATGGGCGAGAACAGAATCTTGTTAATTTGAAATGTTAGAAATGAGTTGGAGAAGGAGAGCAACAAAGATAGTCATGACTGTTTTCAGACCTGGGTGTTTCCCCTTTGTTTCTCTTCCTAACAGTGCAAAACAATCTACAACAGTGGTTCTGAATGCGAGTGCATGCTCCTACTCTTACACACTAGCAGACCCACCTTATTAAACCAAAGGGTGTGGGTGTAAGGGCATCACTTCCCAGTAGAATCAGTTGCATCATATATCCAAGTACCTGTAGTTGGATTTGACTACTGTAGGTGGTATACCATCATGACCGACTCCTCATGACCCCATGTCCATGGAGTTTTCTTAGGAACACTGGAGTGGCTTGCCAGTTCCTACTCCAGGCACCTACAGCACCTGGTATTCCCTGGTGGTCTCCCATCCAAGTACTAGCCAGGTTCAACCCTGCTTAGCTTCCGAAACCAGGCAAGATTGGATGTGCTTAGGGCATCTAGGCAGCTTCTGCCTGTAAACATTCTGTGCTTGACATTCTGTTGGCACTGGAATCAATCTGCCTCCTAACACTGAAGGGAAAAGACTGGTATAAACAACATCAATGGCAAATCCCACGTGCATTTCTTCATTGATTTGTTTGCAAATTCTGTTTCACGGCTGTGTCCCTGTTTGCGCAGAGGAGGGACCCATAAAGTGATGGATTATCTTGGTATTTCAGGTTTTAAAGTGTTGCTTATGTGATGGCAGAAAACCTGTGGTGAGCAGACAGCTTGCTCCCCAAGCCATCATATTGCTAATTAAACAAAGTGCAATCAGAAAAGATCAAGTTACGCAATGCCAACCCTTTACAGTGTCGTATAAACTACAGTGCACATAGCTGATACCACATACAAATCTGGACAATCACTAGTGGAACATGAGGCTTATAGCTACATGTGGTAATAGTGGTATATCCATGTGCTCAAGAAAGCATCATGCACTAATCCATAATATTTTATAGAAGTGACTAGGATGGAGCTGTTTGGATCAACTAGCTTTCTTCAGACTGACAAAGCTGTTTGGATGAGCAGCGAAACATTTCGGATTCTCAAGAAAAGAAATCCAGTTGGCATGACTCAATTTCCAGATGACTAGTGTGGAGTCTGGACCTTTGCTTCAGAGAGTTAGGTTAGAGTAGAACTCAATGTGAATAACATAGATAAAAACAACTCAATATGGAAAAGAGTGAGGCCTCATACCATCACATTTCAAGCCGATTCTTCAGGCCCCTAATCTTTTGTGGCTTTTCTGATGCCCCCTTCTTTCATTTGACCTTCTGTAATGGCTAGACTGAAGAAGAGTTCTAGAGAACTTGAAAGGTTGCTCTTCTGTGATGGTTTGGTCATCCAATAAAGGTATTATCCAGTTCTGATTTTTTTTTTATTAAGACACGTTAGATCAGTAAAGATCACATGTAGCCTGCATACTGTAATTAAACTGTAAACCACCCAGAGACTACTTGAAGTGGTCTGGGGTGGTATATAAGCAGAACACTTTGCTTTGGTTTGGTACACAATGTGGTGTAGTAACTGGAGTGATGTCTGTGAAGATTCTCAGTCATCCAGGTGAATTTATCTAGGAACTGAGTCAACTCAACCGATAATTAGAGTGACAGACTAAGACTCCAGAGAACAGGGTTCCAATCCTCACTTGGTCAAGGAAACACACTGGGGTGTGTGGGACTGGTAAAGCTACTCCTTAAGTATCTCACTTACCTTGAAAATCTTACTAAATCACTGTAAGTTAATTCTGAGTTGACTGCATAAAATTGCAACAACAGTGGCTGAAATGTGAAATCCTATAAATGTCTGCTCAGAAATAGGTCAACAGGTCATCTTGGCCTAAATATAATTGTTGTTTCCAATTTGAATAGAGCTTTTGATTCAGTGGGATTCACACAACTGTTGACTTACTACACACGCCCATTGATTCAATGAGTCTATTCTGGTTGGGGGCTATTAATTGGATTTAAGCTCATGAGTTCAACAGGACTTTCCTTCTAATCAGTGTAGCATTGCAGCTTTAGTCTACATCCTGATCTTTAGCTTTTTTTATTTAGCACAGATTTCTGAGAATGTGCCGCTGCAAACATTCCCAGACTTCACTTTTGCAATTTATATTTCTGATTTTTTAAAAAGACTGATTTTTTTTAAATCTCTATCAGTCATAAGCCAGTTTTCAGGAAAGTGTATAAATATTAGCTTGCAAAATTCAGTCATCTTTTGCTTGCTTACTGTGTATTATTTTTAAAATTAAAACCCTGCATATTTTACTTAATATAAAATTGGGGAAACTGAGAAAATCTATTGATATACAATGCTTTTTAAAAGTTCTTCAAAGTCTTAAAGAATATGTTCAAATTTTATTTTATGTTAACCATTTCTATTATTTTTGTGGAGGCAGAAATTGAATTTTGCTGTTTTGCATGGGAATTCAAGGCTCACTGTGCTGCAGATTTTTTATTTATTTATTTATTTATTTGACATATCTCAAAATTATTATATAATTGATTTAATGGAGCTGTTTACTGACCAAATAAACAGAGAAAAAGCTAATAAGAATTTAATAAGCATGCCCTTGAAGAGGCCTGATATCCCAAACTTCATTGGACATTTTAAAATCAAAATAAAGAACTTTTTATTTTCTAACCCTGGAACTATGGTCCCCTCTCTTTTTTGACCTAAGATTCACATCTTTGCCACAAACGTTTATGCTGGATAGAACTTGCTCATCATTAAGATCCTGGAAGATTGTTTTGTTACTTTTGTTGCCACATACCACAACTAAAATGGTTACCCCTATGGAAATAAGAGTGATTTAATTTGAGACCTGAATCTACACCTTATGCATTGGGCTGAATAAGCAGTTTAGGAGGCGACATGTAAGAAGGCATACTATTCTTCCATTTGCTTTAGGTATGGCCTAATCTTGTTCTTGTGTGTGTGTGTGTGTGTGTGTGTGTGTGTGTGTGTGTGTGTGTGTGTTGTGTCATTACAGTTGTGACCAACCCTTTGTGACTCCATGTCCATGGAGTTTTCTTGGCAGGAATACTGGAGTGGCTTGTCAATTCATACCCCAGACGCCTACAGCACATGGTATTCCCTGGTGGTCTCCCATCCAAGTACTAACCAAGGCTGACCCTGCTTAGCTTCCAAAATCAGGTGAGATCGGATGTCCTTAGGGCATCTAGGCAGCTTGTTCTGCTGTGTAATGGGGGGGGATTGGAAGTTGAGAGTAGATCCCTTCTTGGGGGGGGGTTGTTGGATAGGTTGCTGTGGTGTATTATATTGAGGCTTACTGAAGGAGGCTAGACATTTTCTGTTGGATATTGTATATGCTTTATTTAATTATAGGTAATATATGGGAGGCAAATCTGTGGATAATTCAGAGATCCTCCTGGCGATGTCTAAAATATATTGAGAGTCTATTTTTAGCCTTAAAATTCAGGCTCTTTCCCTGCATTTTAAAAAATGCTTATAGAGAATTCTGGAATCCTTTTATCTGCTGCATAGATCTAAATATTACCATATACATTGTGTTATATACGCCCCTCTCTTGTTTGGTTGCTCTTTTCACCCCAAATCCACATTAGGAATTTTGTTTGGTTTCTATTTTGACAGCCCCTGTGTATATCTGTTTGTGGTAGTTGTTCAGTGCCATTTCCTGATTTAATATCAGTACAGTCATAGGAGAAGGATGCACAGTTAGCATTTTTCCCCCCTCAGAAAGTATTTTTCACACTCCTTTTTGATGTACTGGTCAGGTTTGCAATTTTCATGTTGCTGTTGATCAGAGAGTGATGGATCCAGTTTATGGTGCCCCTTGGGGAGAAAGATGGGGTGTGTGTGCCCCACCTGATTCTTTGCACCTAATGAAGCTCAATTCTGTTGGCTCAGACTCTTTCTTGTCTGTTCATATTTTGAAAGAATGCTAAACAATATGAAAGTGGGTCAGGGGTGGGGTGTTTTTTCTTAGTCTCTCTTGAATTTGTCAGGTAGTAAATGTTGGAATATCTCCCAGTTAATTTCTGGGAGAAAGCAGCTGACCCAGCACAGGAGAAAAGGTGCTGATCCAGGATGTATCCTTATCATATACTTTGATTAGGCATGGTTTGGTATGCTACTCCCTGGAACATAAGAACTAAATAAGCTGCCTTATAACAAATAAGGTGTTGGTACATCTAGGCCAGTAGTATTCTTCATGTAAAGCACTGGGGAAGGAGCATAAGGAAATGGACTTATACTGAACAATTGGTCTATCTGCTGCAGCATTGCCAACTCAGACCAGCAGCTTTGCTTCTCCAGGATTTCCACCTGATCTCTGCTTGGAGATCAGTTTTATTTCCCAGTGGTCTTCCATCCTGGTGCTCTCATAAGAACATAAGAAGAGCCATGCTGGATCAGACCAAAGGCCCATCTAGTCCAGCTTCCTGTATCTCACAGTATCTCACAGCTTCCTGTATCTCTCCTGATCTAACACTCTTGAGATTGAAATCGGAAAAGATCAGGTGTGTTCAGGCTGAGACGTTGGTAAATATCAGTGCTGTTCTTCAGTCCTTGTGGATCTAAAAATGATAAAGCATAAGAAGACGAATTATTTGGAGCAGAGGTGGTTCCATTCTTTCAGGGGCAGTTCCTATAGTAGAAGGAGAGGAAGAGGTAAATGATGCTGCTGTCTCAGCAAAGCCAGTGGAGTGGCTTTCTTTCTTTTTTTTCTTGGCTGCAGCGTAATGGAATGGTTGCAGCCAGATTATAGTTAATAATAGGACGAGGCCAATGGAAGTGGCTTCACAGCAGAGCAAAGCCAATTCAAGCTCTTGCCAGCAGAATCGATAGATTAGTTCTGCTTACAGTTTTCTCAGCAAAGTTAGCCATGGTGGCCCTGTTGACAACCTACTGCGGCCAGTTCTAATGACCACTGCCAGTTATGGCCAACCCACCATGCTTTGCTTCTTGAGATGAAGGACAAGATGATACTTCATGCTGTCCCTGAATTCTTAAAGAGAAACAGTTGACCGGCCATTGAGTCCTATATATGTGCCAGTAACAGGACAATGGTCTCTATTACATCTGAGGAAAGCAGGCATGCTTTGAGTGTTGCACAACAGATCAGGGGGCATATGCAGCTGCAACAATTTTGCAACCCCCAGTGCATGAGGCAATGTCAGAGTTAGCCCTAGTGTAGAATGAAAATGCATTTCTGTTTGCATGGAAGAGATTAGGGGCTTCACAACAGGAAGAGAGAGAAAAAGTCCTTTGCCTTGCTGTATCTAAAACCATTGTTACTGAAGGTGGTAGATGACAGGAAACCAGCAACATCTGTTTCTGACATCCTGGTATCATGATTACCAGGTACTACAATACTTTCCCTGAAAACAGATGTGTGGGTCTCTAGTGTGTTTCGTTTAGAGACAGTATGGCCTATGGATGGGATGATATGAGTTGTAGTCCATAGCTGTAGGGTACATGTTGACGAGAGGCTTAACTATAGCCCTGTGGATTTTTGGCATTATCTTGTATGAGTGGGCCTCTGTCAGGGTTGCTGTTTTTGGTTATGGCATAAGGCATGCATAACTTTGAGTGCTACACACATATCTATGTTACAACATCTCACATTTGGGGCATTGGGTTCCTGTCGGAATTCACAAAGCAGTGAAGGATTTCTTATCCTCCCAATTCCTGCACTGGTTAAGCATTCTCTTGTCTCTGGAGATGGTCGCAGAGAATGAAACCTCAGGCAGTATCACATTGTACAGCAGCCAGTATGGTCAGAAGTTCCAAGGATAGTGACTGACGGCCCTTGTAATACAGAAACTAGAATGGAAAATATCTTCATCCTTTTCTTTTTCAATCTAATTGAGATTTGTTGATTTTTTTTAAATTAGGTGGATTGCTTTCTTTCTGTAAAAAAATTAATTTCCCCCACCTTAGATATTCCTACAGACTTAACAAAGCGTGTGCACGCACAGACAGACAGACAGACAGACAGACAGACAGACAGACAGACACACACACACACACACACACACACACACACACACACACACACACACACACACACACACACACACACAATTTGGGGGATAAAAATCTGCCTAAAACAGAAATTCTTTTACAATCAGCTTTGGAACATTATTTTCTTCAGTGTATAGACTTGATCATCACTGTTTCTTACCAGGTGCAATTTGTATGCAGTTTTTAAATTGATGAGTGTCATTGCAAAAATCAGTTAATAGTGAATTTTGAAGGACAACAGGTTTTTATTTCTGATTGTGCAAAAGTGCAAATGGGAACTGCAAAGACAATCTGCTGAATTTCTTTCCCATTCCTAAACAATACCTGAAGAACACAAGAGCTTGTTGCCTTAATCAGTTGATAGTCTGAAATTTCAGGTATTTTCTAAATGGGTTAACCATCAGAGCATTATGGGTTAACCAGCAGAAATGGCTTGCTGACAACTTCTGCATTCTCTAAGACTGAAATATCTTCTGGGATACAAAACCACAATATTGTGAAATTATAGAAATGCTTGTGTGACAAGATGTTGAATCAGCAAAGAAGTGTCACTTTAGAAGTATAACTTTGGACATGCACAGAGGAACACCAGGTCATATTAGGTAAATAAAAAGGAACAACTATTAGTGCAACAGCAAGCTGATCCAAGCTAGATCCCTTAAAAGCAGAAGTGCTCTGGAATATTCTGGACTCTGGCTAAAAAGATATTTAAAGAAGAAACACACTCCATTTGGGGACCTTTGCAATCACTATTAGCATTGCTGGATCTGAGACTTCAGATGGACAGTACTGCCATCTGGCTTCTTGTCTCTGTGTTATATGTTGTCTCAACTTTCTATGTTATGCAATAAAGTTGGCTTATAACTTTGCAACCAAGATGTCTCGGAGCAAATTTGTTCCGCCCAAAACTCCAACTTGGTCCAGCCCCGTGTTTTGTAAAACTGCACCCAGTGGGGGCAGAGGCGGAGGGGTGTGTGATGGTGGTGGCAGCATGGGGCAGGGTTGGGGTGGTGATGGAGTGGGGTGGCAGAGGGTGGCGGTGGGGATGGGGTCAGCAGAGGGCAGGGGCAATGGTGGTGGGGGCTGCTGGGGTGATAGCAATAATGGGGGTGGCGGTGGCAGCGGCGGGAGCGGCAGCTGTGGCAGGGGCGCAATGGTGGGGGACAGTGGCAGCAATGGTGGTGGTGGCGGGGGTGGGGTCACAGCAGCGGCAATTATGGTGGTTGCTCCAGTGGCGGGCGGCAGCCACAGAGGCAGGCCCAGGCCAGCTTGCTGGGCCCATTCAGTGTCCCTGGCAAGCGAGTCCTGCAAGCCGGCCTCTGCGGCCACCACACATTTTATTTTTATTTTTTATTTATTTATTTGACTTTTATACCGCCCACCTAGACCCAGGGCTACTCTGGGCGGTTTACAACATGTGATAACACAACAATTAAACAAGGGAATACATCTTAAAAGTCAAAATATAAGGTACATAATAAAATAAAATACACATAAATCAACAAAAAAACCTAAAATGAAGCTAAAATGAAGCTAAAAATGGTGAGAGAGTGACAGGGGGGAAGGAGAGAAGAAAAGTGGTTAAAAGTAGTGCCTTACTAAATGTTTGAAGAATCAGAGAATGCTATTCTATACAACCAGAAAACCCAAACAGGCCCTGCAGGCCGGCCTGGGCCCACCGCTGCCACTGGAGCCACCGTCGCCGCTGGAGAGGGTGAGTGAGTGGGGGGAATTGGACCTGGTGGGTGACTCCGAAGGTGTCGTGGGCGACTGGTCACCCACGGTTGACGTCTTGTGCAGGCCTGATCTAGGAAACTGGCATCCAAGTGCTGCAGTAGCATAGCAGAAAGTCCAGCATCACCATCTAAGGACCTTTGCTAAATATGCCTCTGAGAAAGATGTGAGACAGCATGGGGATGGGAAAAAGAGCATTGTGACTGACACAAGCATAATTTGACCCACATTTTACACTGGAGGAAACCAAGGTGTAATCACTGGCTTGCTTAAAAGCACATTGCATACCTCTGCCCAACTTTCTGGATTCTGCCACTGAGATTATGTTCCTTAGAATGTGGGTTTGGTTTGGGGTTGTTGGGTTTTTTTTACTCATTTTGCAAGCTTTGGTGCATTCCTCCCACAATAGCTGTGTGAGGAGGGTGATTGATTATATATTGTAAAGGTGAGAAAGGGGAACCAAGAGTGGAGATGAATCATGAATTGTGATTAGAGATTTTAAAAGCAAAAATGGAAATAGTTGTATCCATTTACATTTGGGGACAGGTTTTTTATAAGAGAAGATTTTATGCCAAGAAGCCTTCCATGCAGACATGTTGGTGGATATGTTTAGATGTCCAACTCCTCTGTTTATCTTTGAAAATCTATTGCTGTTTTTTATATGTTGTGCAATGAATGAGAAAACCGAGGGATAAAGCATATTGAAGGGGTGGAAAATGGCATGTTGAGAGAACTAGAGATATGAAGGCCTGGAAAAAATGGGGGGGGGGAGGAAACATTTTCCCCCTGTTTTTTTCCTGAAGCCATTCTGTTTTGTTTTGTTTTCCTGAAAAAATTGAAAAATTGAAAAAAGAAAAAGAAATAATGATTATGGAATGGTTTATTTTAAAATGATGAATAAAATATTTTTAGGGTGTTCAAATATTTTCCAAATCATTTCTAAAAATTATCATTGAAACTTAGTCCCACTCCCTTCTGTACATTTTCCTCCTCTTCAATATTTTTGAGGTTTTTATTTTATTTTTATTTAATACTGTGGAGAGGAAATATGAATAATTGTTAATTCTGGATTTTTAAACATTTTTCTGTAGAGGGGATTTTTTTTGTTCTGCATAAATTAATAAACAGTTCAGGAGATTGTTACTCCATTTGTTACTTACAATTACAAATAAATATTATTTTAAAAGTAAACTCTGTTTGCAATAATTGTTTGGATACACTATATTTTAATATGCTAGTTGTAATAATGTTATATTATGTCAAATTGTCCATAGTCATATTTTATGTTCCTAAAGTAACAGAATGACTTTACAAGCTGTAACAAAATAGTGGTGGTGGTGGTGGTGGTGGTGGTGGTGGTGGTAATGTAGATTTTTTTTCAATTTTTCCCAAAAATTCTGTTTTTTCCTGGGGGAGAGTTGTTTTTTATGAGCATCAAAATTTCTGGAAATTTTACATCTCTAGAGAGAACATGGGGGGGGGAAAGAAACTTGTAAATATCTTATCTGTTGGAATGAATGAATGAATGAGATGTTTCTTTTCTTTACAACAACATTGGTAGTTTCTACTAGAAGATTCTCCCGCCACTCTTCTTTCCTGTATCTGAGATGGAAAAACATGTATGATTATGTACCTGGGTAGCATACAATGTAGCAGTTTGTCACACTTTTCTTTCTTTTTCTCTTTTGTAATGAGAAAATTCATTCATTCTTCAGAGGCTTCAGTCCTGTTAGAATTTACCTGAGAGTAATCTCCATTACGTAGAATGGGTCAGACTTCAGAGCAAGTGTGCATAAAACTAGTGTGTACATTTCCAAAATTTAAGCCAGATATCATTGTATGTGATTCTGTAAACAGTGTGTTTCATATTGTTAAGCAGTAAAGCTAATTAAGGGTAGGTGAGGCAATAAAGATCACAACTATTTCAGTGTGTTTACTGAACCGTGAATGTGTCCAAATAAATGTCATTCCCTTCCTGCCATGATATCAACATCCAAGTTCAAATCCCCATGCAACAATGGCATGAATTTATCCTGAGTTTGCAGAAGTTGGTGGATTTCCTTTGGCCCATCACCATCTCAACATAATCTACCTCAACTGAGGTGCTATCAGGAGAAAACGGAGATGACAGGAACCATGCATGCAGTGCCTTGGGCGTTTTCAATGAAGACACAGGATACAGATGCAGTAAATACACCCAGCACTTTCCCATTCAGTGTATTATGTTCTCCGCTTAAAGGCCAAGCCATGTATATCAATATCAACATCCAGCTTTCCGAAACAATTCTAATATGACTTCTGGAACATGATTGCTAGGCTAGCAATAAGAGCTGAGTGCAGCCACAAAAGGAAGGAGCTGTATGATTTTGAGCAGCAGAGTAAGGCTGTGTGGTTCAGCTGCACAGGGCTCTGACAAATGCTGGCATTCCGCATGTGCGTGCATGCACACACACACACACACACACACACACACACACACACACACACACACACACACACACACACACACACACACACACACACACCTTCTCTTACACAAATCTTAATCTTTGGCTCTAGAAGCTGTAGATTGCCACAAACAGGCGGCAGCTGAAACCATTAATCTCTGCTGCTTCCCCCAACTGGTACTAGTAAGTAAAGAAGATAATACACAAGCAGAAGCAGTGACCCACTACAAATTGGTCCTGAAAGGTCCACAAGCCTAAAGAGACTTTTGCTGATCCAACACTTGTTAGGAATCCCAACAAAAGAGACGATTGGCTCATCTGATGAGCCGCTGGCTACTGGGCCCTTTTGCAATGGTCGGTGATGGATGAGCAAGCCTCCCTTTGAGGGGGAAGATGTCGCTCCTCTTATGGGGCCTTTTCTCATCTTAAATTTGTACTCAATAAATCACAGGTGCAGAGGAGACAGCATCAGTTTCATTACACCTACATGCTCTAGTATCAATCATGCCAACACAACAGACTGTGTGCAGTTCATTTCGTAAGGCTTCCCCCCACCCCCCGCCTGCCCTCCACCACTACCACCACACACATTTACAGTTCAACACACTGGTGCCATTTCTATTCCCTTGTACTTGCGGATTCTGAGAGTGTTTAAGAGTCTGGCTCTGCCGACTAATAGCAGGAAGGAAAGGCACAAGTCTAGTCTCTGACAGCTTGCTAAGATGACCAATCAGATTTGCCTCCCTTTCTGAAGGTGAAGACATGGCTTCCTGCTTCTACATAGTTTCCCCAGTTGGATTGGACTGCACAGTTGTTTCAATTAAAGAATATTTTCCCAAGCCATTAGGGTTAAAGGGAGCATTAATGGAATCATGAATATGGCTCAAGCATCCTCTAATGAATCAAAGAATAAAATTGAGATTTTGATCCTGCTGTAATTGGAATTGATGCCTATGCTCAGATCTTAATCATGTTTGATTCAACAGGCTATAACCACTGGCCAGGCATAATTATTAGACAATAGTATGATCTTCTGCAAAGAGGTTTAAGAACATTATTAGTATGATATTTGTTAGTGTAGATAACTAATTATACAGAAGGAGGGAAGTAATAGGAACTGCTTATGGAAGGAAGGAAGGAAGGAAGGAAGGAAGGAAGGAAGGAAGGAAGGAGGGAGGGAGGGAGGGAGGGAGGGAGGGAGGAGGAGGAGGGTGGAAGATTGTAATAAGCTAACAGACTCATAATTTCTTTTTATTAAAAATGGAAATAAATGGAAATAAAGAACTCCCTTTCCTTTCCTTCTCAAGACTTTCAGTTTCTGATGTCAGTGTGGTTGTATCAAAGTATGTATTAGATACAGCTTTTACAAAAATCTAATGGAAAAAAGAAATAAAATTAGTTTCTGTTCTGCTTTGCTGTAAGTTGCAAATACGTATGCAGACACCTTCAAAAGTCAGATCATTCATGACTTTTCAGAGTATATAAAGATATCACTGCAGCACTTGCATTGTGATACTAATTCCAAAAAAAGACAGTTAAGAAGAGACATTCAAATTGCAAAGCTCTGTGATATACTTCACTTAATATGTATCACCAAATATGTAAACACATGCAATCCTAGGCGAGAACTCCAGAACACACACATTGACACACAATCATGAGTGTGTGTATGGGGGAAGAGAAAGAGGTGTCTCTATTTGTTTGCCTCCCTAAGATTTCATGTGAGAGGTAGGAACACAGAGGGAGAAAGAAGATGATAGATGATCATAGTTGTAGATTCCGTGTATCCCAGTGGACATGAAGTTCAATTCTAAAGCAGACAGATCTTGTTTCTGCTGGGTCGTGAATTCAATAAGCAGTCTACACAAGTTATACAGGATTTTCTATCTAGCCACAATCATGCAATCTACAATATGGGGATGTGTAAAAAGAAAGAGGAGGGGATGTGGGTGTGAGTGTATACAGATTTAAGTGGTCACAGACAGACAGAGAGATACATAGCCATCATCATCATCATCATCATCATCATCATCATCATCATCATCATCATCATCATCATCATCATCATCATCATCATTAGACATGGGCACAACCAGAAAAATGACGTTTCGAGTTTTCATTTGTTGGAACGGGTCCGTTTTGGGTCGTTTCCGTTTGTCGCGAAATTTTTCAAAAATTTGTTGTTTCCATTTTGTAGTTTGTCGTTTGTTGTTTCCACCACGATTTAGCGCAATTTGACTTCTGAGAGCATAGGGGCATCCCGCAATCAGGGCCGGCGCTAGGTGTTTTTGTGGGCAGGTGGTAGCAGGCCACAGGCGGATGGCAGCGCGGGCGGACGGGCGAGTGGGCAGTTAGGATATCACTTAGGATAGAGGTTCTGTTCTTGGCTTGCACCCCAAATGTGTGTGTGTGCAAGCAAATTGAAGTTGGGAAAATAGAAAATAAATGGTAGTATATAATATATTTTTAAAATAAATCCACACTTCCCACTCCCAGTCGAACCTACCCCTTTATCCAATATCAGAAAAAAATCCTCACAAACTGCCAGAGAAGAAATAAAGAATAAACTGCTCTTCCCTTCAGCAGACAAAGCTGCAGGGAATCAAATAAATTATTTTCTTAATTCAGTTCCCTCCCTGCCTGCCTAACATAAATCCTAAAGCCCCCAGCCTCCCTCCTCAATCTCGATTGGATCACACCAGTACCTGCAGCCAGCCCTCCTCCCTCAACCACATCCATACACCCGACTGCGATTTCTGGAAGGTGCCTCGGCTTTTTATGCCCTCCGAGACATCCAGAAGTGTCAGTCAAAAACCTGGCGATGCCATTGGTGGAATGGTTCAAAAAATTTGCATGGTCCCATCCCATGCCCAGCCCAATTTATTTATTTATTTATTTATTTATTTATTTATTTATTTATTTATTTATTTATTTATTTATTTATTGGATTTATATCCCGCTTATCTACAAGTACCCTAAGCGGCTTACACAAGGCTACAATAGCCAGACAAAGTTACAAAAAAAATACTAAAAATAAGACAGGACAAGACAGATAAATCACGCTGTACAGAATTAAAACCTAAGCAGCACTTCTCTAATTATTATTATTATTTATTTATTGGATAAATAATGGGCAGGTCTAAAAAAATAAATAATAAAATAAAATAAAATAAAATCAATACGATGTTTTATTGCTATAAAAAACCCCACTGCTGCTACTGTAAAAATTCAGGCATTTAAAATAAATAAATTTCACATGTTTCTGTGGTGATTTGGTGTGTTTTTTTACCACAATTTCAAAAGAAAAATTGTGGTCGACATTTTGGATCCCCCCCACCGCATGGCATGGCGAGACGATGAGGATGACCCCCCCCCAGCCTGGTGCAAGCAGCCCAGGACAGGAGAAGGGGGGCGGGAAGGCTGGGGACCCCCAGAAACCACCCCTCTGGTAGGTGGCAATGCCTCAGGCAGGCATATTTTTGCCTGCTTTTTTGGCAGGGAGTCGGGTTTTTTTAAAAAAACATTTTAAAAACTTTTTCTGTGCTTCGCATTGCACGATCGCCGTGATGCCACAAACAGAAACGAAAAACCCGACCAAATTTTTCTTTTTTCGGTTCGAGTTTGAGTTCTGACGGCTTAATTATCGTTACCGTTTCCATTACGTAATGGAAACAATAACCGAAAACGGAAATGACAATTTCGCCAAGTCGTGCCCTTGTCTAATCATCATCATCATCATCATCATCATCATCATCATCATCATCATCATCATCATCATCATCATCATCATCATCATCATCATGTAGTTCATAACCCAAATGCAAAGTAGTGTAGTTTCTTGGTGCCCATTTAGACACAGAACTAACACACATTTGGATAGGAACAACTTTTGGGTAGGAACAGCAGTGAGATGGTTCTGGGATCCAGTCATTTCATAGCACTGAGTTAATCTTTAGCTAAGTGAAAAGCTACATCAGCACCTATGAGATGGATGTGCATAGAAACACTGCAAAAAGAGCACATTCACAACTGTCAGACAGAAAGAACTTTTTGCAAAGTAACACCCAAACAAAACCCAACCCACTTTCATTCAATTTAAGCCTACAAGAGTATTGCACTGACAGTTTCATTTACATGCCTTTGGGCTAGGACAAGAGAAGAACTCTTATTCTTATTAAAGTAGTGCTTGGTGTATCGTTTTTTTTCTCAGTTGCTTTTATTTTTAATTCTTAACTACAAGTTGTAAAATGTGGATGATGTTATCGAAGAAATAGAAAGGAGAGGTCCTGCTACACCCCATAAAGGAGATTTTGGTCTTGCTATTCCTCTTGTGATTTAAGAAATATAACACCATTTTGCTGAAAGCCATTGAAACAGTTGAGCAAAAAGATGTTTTGTCTTTTATCAGAACTGGAGCACAGAAATATGGACAACAATCTCATTGGATCTCATACCAGATGTGGGGTGGGTGAGAAAGGGTTACAGCCTTCATACTAGGTGTCACTGTCATGTCACATACCTCCCATCCATCTGGTCAAATGGGCCACATGTCATGTTACCACCCCTAAAAATATTGGTACCTCCCATTGGTTTTGTTTTTGCCATCAGGCAATGTGTGTGTGTGTGTGTGTGTGTGTGTGTGTGTGTGTGTGTGTGTGTGTGTGTGTTTGTGTGTGTGTGTGTGTGTGTGTGTGTCTGTGTTGTGTTGTGTTGTGTTGTGTTGTTGTTGTTACAGTCGTGACCGACCCTTCGTAACTCCATGTCCATGGCACCCTATAATATCTTAAAATGGAACTAAGGGCACTTATACACGATCCCTAAACTCTGCCACAAATGGCTGCAAGCTCCAGAGCTTAAAAATGTTTCCCCACCAGCTCCAGAGTTTGCAGAAAATTAAGTGCGACCCCGCCCACCTAAGCGCGACCCAGCACACTTTTCATGTACCTGCTCTCCCGTGGTGACAATCCCTGATGCGGTTTTAAGGGAGTGAGTGTCCGCTCTCCTCGCGTCTGTTTGTTGTTGTTTTTGCCTGCCACCCATTTAAGAGAAGGAACCAGGAAGCCGGGCGGAATCAGGAAGAGAAGGAATCAGGAAGCCGTGTGGCTTCGGAGGTGAGATGCATTTTTTCCTCTCTTTTTTTCTCCCACCCCTCACGCAGACAGGATCAAGGAAGTGCTGAGGGGTGGGAACACAGCAAGAGCAACGACCCCCTAAGATCTCTGGTCCGAATTTAAGTGGCCAGCGGATCTTAGGGGTCGTGTGAAAAGGCCCTAAGTGTATTTACACAACTAGCTTATATTACTTTTACACCATTTTAAGTAGAATGACTCCATCTGATCTGCATCCAGGATTCTCTGCTAGAGGGCCTTATTCCAATAGAGGAATGGTTCTCAACTAGAGATGGGCACAAACATGGTTTGTAAGTTGTCCCAGTTTGTAAAGATGGCAGCACAGATGCTGCTGCTCCCCTCCACCTCTGGCTTTTTCAGCCATTCACACTTAGCATGCCTGCTTCCTCCACCTTGGCTGATCTCCTAATCACATGCATGGACCTCTTTTGTTTGAGTAGGAGATTAGCTAAGGGAGGAGCAGAGAAGCCCGAACTTTTGCAAGGACTGGAAGATCAGTTGAGGAGGTGAAGCAAGCAAGCACACTGGTCCTCGTGAACAGCTGATTGAGCCGGAGGAGGCGGAGGAGGCAAGTAGCACCATCTGTGCTGCTTTATTTACAAACTGGTATAAACCTACAAACTGGGTTCATGCCCTATTCCCAACCTTGGATCCCCAGATGTTCTTGGACAACAGATTCCAGGAATCCTGGCTGGCACAGCTCGCAGTGAAGGTTGCTGGGAGTTTTAATCCAAGGACACTCAGTGAGCCAAGGTTGGACACTAGAGATGGGCACGACCAGGAAAAATGACGTTTCGAGTTGTCGTGTGTCAGAGCCGGGCCGTTTCAGCTTGTTTTTGTTTGTCGCGAAATTTTTCAAAAATTTGTCATTTCGTTTGTCATCTGTTGTTAGTACTGGTTTAGGGGGGGTAGGGTAGCGGGCTCCTGGAGGCACCTCTCTGGGGTGGGTGCCTCCTCTGGCCCGCTATGAAGGGAAGGCATTTAGCAGGCTCCTGGAGGCACCTCTCTGGGGTGGATGCCTCCTCTGGCCCCCTACAAAGGGAAAAGGAAGGGTACATGACCGTGTAGCCATTGCGTACCAAGTGGCACTGGCAGAGGCACCTCTCTTTTGGGTGCCTCTAGCTCACTAAGAAGGACAGCATACTGGCGTTCAGGTTTGGAGTTTTTTGGAACTTTGGACTGTGAGCGAGGTGAGAGAAGAATGCCTCTGCTGGGCGCCCTCTGACTCACTAAGAAGGACAGTGTACTTGCGTGTAGTGCAATGCGAGTACAGATCTGGCTTAGGGTTGGGGTTAGGGCAAGGGCTACGCTTAGGGTTATTATGGGTAAGATTAGGGTGAGTTAGTGGGCTGCACCTCTGGGTGCCTCTGACCCACTAAGAAGGACAGTGTACTGGCGTATGGGTTAGGGTTAGGGTTAGGGTTAGGGTTAGGGTTAGGGTTATAGTGGGCTTTTTATGCCTGACTGGCACATCCCAGAAGTCTCAGTCAAAACCTGGCCAAGTGGCCATGCGATTGGTGGAATGGCTCCAAAAATTTGCATGGTCCCATCCCATGGCCAGCCCATCATTGCGCAGGTGTAAAAAAATAAAAATAAAATAAAATAAAATAAAATCAATGGGATTGGAGACAGACGTTTATTGCAAGAAAAACCCACTGCTGCTACTGTAAAAATTTAGGCAGTTAAAATACCTAATTTTCGCATGTTTCTGTGTGGTGCTTTGGAGGGTTTTTGGACCACGATTTCAAAAAAAATATTGTGGTCGCCATTTTGGATCCCCTCGCACCGCATGGCATGGCGAGACGACGAGGATGCCCCCCACCAGAGCAGTCCAGGACAGGAGAGGGTGGGAGGCGGGCCCCCAAGAAACCACCCCTCTGGTAGGTGCCCTCACTCAGGCAGGCATATTTTCGCCTGCTTTTTTGGCCGGAAATCGGGTTTGTTTGTTTTTTAACTTTTTTTCTGTGCCGCTTGGCATCGCGCGATCGCTGTGATGCCATGAACGACAATGACAAATCAGACCCAATTTTTCTTTTATCGGTTCAAGTTCGAGTTCTGACGGCTTAATTGTCGTTACCGTTTCCGTTGCATAACGGAAACGAGGAACGGAAACGGAAACGAGAATTTCGCCAAGTCGTGCCCATGTCTATTGGACACTATTGAGCTTTCTAGCAGAGACTTGCAATATCCCACCAGACCATGAAACCCATGATTCCATAGAAGCCCTGCCACTTAAAGTTATATCAAACTGGTAACAGTTGTGGAATGTAGATAACATAATAAGCCAAATTGAGCAAAACTCAAATTATCGCACATTGTCCTCCTGTTTAATTCTGCTTCTGTTTCCTCTGTCATTTTTTTTTCTAATCTTCTGTAAACTCCCTAGAGCTGGGGCCTTTCCTTTTGTTCTCTGTAAGTATCAAACTCTTTGATGGTGCAGCAGCAGCAACAGATAGTATAATTTGGGTGTATTTACCTATGTTAAGCTTATGTAAATATATTAAAAGCACTGGGGACTTACACTAGTCACGACTAAGTATCTACAGCAATTTTGGAAACTCATTCATTTAATATATTCCAGTGGCTATCTATAGAAAGGGCCAAATATCCCTTGTGTATGGCAGGTTCATTCCTGAGACTTACTCCATGTGGCCAAAGTAAGATAGCTCAGCTGCAACATTTTTGCCTCCAGAGATAGTTCAGTCTTTATGGGAATTCAAGGGATCTGCAAAGCTCTACTCCAGCTGCCCTTCTGAGTCTCCATCTTCTAATTTCTTGGCTACAGTCTCTATTTGGATTGACAGTTCAAACAAGATACCTCTATACAAAATATTTCACTATTTCTCCTTCTCCATCATCATCATTAGACTTGTGTAGTTTTCCATCTGTAGATGAACATGTTACCACATATAGGTTACAGAAAAGTGTTTATACTAATCTTAGGTAATGGCATGCATAGTGGGTAGAGGAAGAATGTAATAGAATTCATGAATAAAGCAGTGAATAATTACAAGTACATAAAAACAGTCTAGGCACAAAACACAGAAAAGAAGTGGAAATACAGGTAAAAATGTATTGGTGGGTTGATTAATCTGTCTTTAAATGCTTTTGTCCTGTTTAAGTCTAACCTAGCCTCCCCACTATCTGAAGATAAAACAATTATTTATTTATTTATTTATTTGTTAATCTTATACCCCGCCCATCTTCCCAAAAGGAAACTCTGGGCGGCTTACAATAAAAAACAGGTAATAAAGAAGCACTAAACAAGAGAAAAAGGAGACAAGATGGCGGCAAAACCCAAGCACAGTAAGCGCGAGGGGAAAGAAAAACAAAAACAAGACAAAACAAAACAACTAACTAGAAAGGTCGCCAAATGCCTCGCTGAAGAGGAGAGTCTTCAGGGCCTTTTTAAAGGCGGGCAGGGACTCTGTCAGGCACAGCTCACTGGGTAGATGATTCCAGAGCATAGGGTCCACCACAGAGTAGGTGCGGTCATGCGTATGCGATTTCTGCGCCTCTCTGGGTGTGGCCACCCTCAGTGAGCGCACCTGTGCCAATCTCGTGGGTCTGGACCCAGTTGATCTTTGAGAGATACGCTCCACCAGAACAAAGACCTCATCTTCCAAATTTTGTCTTTTGTTTTTCTCCCCCAAATCAGTTAATACACAGTAGTATCTCATGTAAAAGAGTTTGTGTCCAGGAGCATTAACATCAACAGAAACTGAATCCAGGCAAAGCAGAAGCATCTTTTTCCTTTTCTTTCTTTCTTTCTTTCTTTCTTTCTTTCTTTCTTTCTTTCTTTCTTTCTTTCTTTCTTTCTTTCTTTCTTTCTTTCTTTCTTTCTTTCTTTCTTTCTTCTTGCTTGCTGACCAGCTTTCAATTTCCAGGACTGCTTTCTTTTAATCTGATAACATTGATGGGCTGAAATTCCTCCTAGAAAACAGAAATATGTAAACTAAGGACATAAGAGGAACTCTGCACATCTAGTTTAGTGTTCTGCTCCACAAAGGCCAATGAGATGGCTATGGAAAGTCAATTACAGGACATAAGTGCCATAGTAACCTCCCATTCATGCATTCTAGTAAATGAGATTGGGACCCATACTGCCCCAATGTGGGATATATAGCCTGCATCAGTAGTAGCCATTAACAGTTAGCCCTTTTTGAGTTTATTCAATTATCTTTTACTGCCACTCAAGGTGATGTCCATCCCAGTAGTAGTGAATTCCACAAGTCAGCTGTGTTGATGAGATTACTTCATTCTGTCTGTGCTGAAACTTCCACCAACCAATCTGATTATATGAGGGAGGGAAATTTCACATCCATACCTTAGTAACAGTTGAGGATTATTGCTGCCATGTTCCGGACATGAACAGACCCTTGACACAACTTTTCTATGGAGTAAAAAGAAACAACCCATGATTCACTGTGGTAGAGAGAGAATGCTCAGTGCGGCCCATTTTTCAAGCATTTGCCTTGTCTACTCAGTAGCTCAGTGTCAAATTCAGAACAGTGCTAATTGCAAATCAAATCAGCACCTGCATCTAGCATGCTACAGGGAATAATCTCCCCATGCTACATGATTTTTAAGATATGGTGGAATGGCCACCATATGGTATGGCTTATATCAGGCATGTCCAAACTTCGGCCCTCCAGATGTTTTGCCATTGCCTCCACAGTCTTTGCCATTGGCAATCTAAGCTTAGAATTCTGGGAGTTGTGGTCTAAAACATCAGGAGGGCCAAAGTTTGGACATGCCTGGCTTATATACTATAGAGAACTGTTATCAGACATGTAGGAACACAGAAATCCACCATTAGTCAGGCCATTGATTCACATAAGCAACCATTTTCTACTGGCAGGAGCCCCAGGGTATTAGATATGAGTCTTTCATAGATTTACTGGAGATCCCTGATATTCCTTAGAGAAACACCACCCAAGTATTAACCAGCCTGCTCTGGACAAGACTAGATGTGCTAATGCTAAGCATAGCATGCGGGACATTTTTTAAAAAAGAATTAATGGATATTACAAAACAATTATTTATTTATTTATTTTAATACTTATATACCGCCCATCTTCCGTTGAGAACTCCGGGCGGTTTACAACAAATAAAAACAGTAACAAAGAAAAATAATAATCATAATACTGCAAGAGAGTCTATGGCGGGATGGGCAGGCAGGAGAAAATAATAATAATAATTAACAGTCACCAAACGCCTCACAAAAAAGCCAGTTCTTTAAGGTCTTTTTGAAGATTGGCAGGGACTGTGCAAGGTGCAGCTCACTCAGGAGACGGTTCCATAGAAATATTCATCTGTTTCATGTAGGTCAGTCCAGTGTTGTCTACTCTGGTGTCCATAGTCTTCAGCTGAGTTCTTTCCCATTTCCTGTAGTTATTAATTGCCAGCTCCAGCAGGGATTAAATTCAGAATTTCTGCATGCAAAGCATGCACTCAGTGAATGAGCATAATGTGTCCCTCTGCATACTTTTAATTTCTAGCTATTGTGAACTGAGAACACAGTGGTGTAATGTTTTAAATATTCATTTGCCTTTAGTTATAATCCTATATTGGTTTTTTGTCACAAATTGCTTGGAATATTACAAAATATTGGAGGAGCTGTTTTAAAGCAAACAAATTAATTAAATTCTGAAAGTGGGCAGAATGAAATGAGAGAATGCATTTTGGGTTCCTTTGGTACAGATTTATCATATCATTTTTATGAGATCATATTCAAAGTGAAATATTATTAGAAAGTAATTTTGTGCTAAGGATACTCAATGATTTTTTGGCTTCATATGTTTAAGTAAATTAACCATCTGCACTTCATGAACTGATAGGACTGGAATGCTTCCTTTCCCCCACCACTTCTCTTAATTTTGCAATATAATTTTTGGCTCAAAATATCAGCATTCACATACAATGTGTATTTTAGGACAAACATATACAATATATATTCTCAAAGGCTTTCACGACCAGGATCTGATAGCAGTTGTGAGTTTTTCTCCTTGCCCTCTGAAGATCCTGGCCACAGAGTCTGGTGAAAAGTCAGGAAGAAAAACTTCTAGAACACGGCCAAACAGCCCGAAAAACTCACAACAGCTATATGCCATATATATTGAGTCACATAAAATGCACATAATATATGTCATTTAAAGTAAAATGCACAGAAAAAAACTGTAAGTAGTTCATTACAAAATGTCCAAAATATAAAAACTGATGTGAATTATTTTAGAAACATCACAGTTTGCAACAGAGATGGGGTAGAATGGACTTGAGAGTGAACACAGAAGAAATGACACAGGCTGATCTGTGTATATCAGTTTGTTTTCTTCTTATGTGTACCTGTTGTAGCGTAAATTAGACTACAGTGGTAAGCAACCGGGGGCAAGGTACATATATGGTACTAATATATTTAAGGACCAGTAGTTCAATTACTCTTGCAAAGGAACTTGGAATAAAGCTAGCTCGTGCTGCGAGCAAATAGCAGAAAAGCATAGAGTACTTAAAATCATATTAATGTTATGTTTGTTTACTTCATGTTGCTTTTCGAATATAATTTGTTAATATGAAAAGGGGATTTAACCTAAAAAAAATAAGTAAAAAGCAGTCAGCTTATGCCTCTACAAGCTGAAGAGTAACAAAGATACATTTAAAGAGCAGGAAACCATTGAAGTAATATGCTTTAAAACCTCTAAATAATTTAAGAGCCCTGATTTATCACCTGCTTGCCATTTTCTTTTGGGATATTTGGGACAAATCCAGATGAAAACCTTTCCAAGTTATTTCTCTCTCAGACTGGGGTGGGGAGGGGAAGGGGGGGGAGGAGAAAGCGCATCGTCATTTATTAGACAGATGACGGTATCAATTTCTGTTTAAACGCGAACAGGGTGATGCCAAATATTAGTCAGTTCCTAATAATTTTGAGGGATTAAAAAGATAATAAAAGTAATAGTCCATTACATTACCTACTTCAGCAAGATTGTAATGAACATAATAAATTCCAGATCAGGGTTATAACAACTTCCATCTATTTAAAATGAATTTGTAGGGTTACTTTCATTAACTATGTATATGGAGAAAATGATCTGACATATTACTTTAAAAGAGCTGTAAAACCGATTAGAAGGAAATATGCTTCCCAGACAGCAGTTCTGGCGGCTGGGGAAATTTTATCCCTAGGAAGGTGCAGAAGGGAGAATGGGACTTAGAAACAGATCAGAGCACCGTCACTTTTACCTACCACCCAGGCTGCTGGGGAGATAGGATGGAAGTGTATCAAAAGGCTAGAGAAGAAGCCAGAAGCAGACGGAACAGAGGCCCGCCTTTCTTAGTTCTTCGGGACTGACAAAGGAAGGTTCTCATTAATGAGTCGGAAGGGGTCTTCCTCCATGCGCCGGGAATTTCTGCATAAAAATGAAACTGTTCTTGGCACTGGAATGCCCTTTTGGTAGCCCAGGGGAAGGCTGAGGTATTAAAGGGAACCAGGCTTCATTGCCGAAAGGAGGCGAGGGAGCTAGCACTTGACTGCACTGCAGAAATTACTGCGGCACCTAGAATGTTGCCTCCATTTATCAATTTCATAGCAGCCGCCACCGAGGGCGGAGGGGACTGTATGCCTGCCTGTTCAGCTGTGTGCTGAAGCTAGTCTCCAAAGCTAGTCGTGTGTGTTTTAAAAGAGTCGCGGAAAAAAAGTAACTTGATTCTAATGATTTGTACCTAATTGGACTTCTCTGAGTCATTAAAGTGGCGGGAATGAATGAAAAAATCCATCCTTGTATCCTCC
This sequence comes from Phrynocephalus forsythii, assembly GCA_029282475.1. Classification (NCBI taxonomy): domain Eukaryota; kingdom Metazoa; phylum Chordata; class Lepidosauria; order Squamata; family Agamidae; genus Phrynocephalus; species Phrynocephalus forsythii. The sequence continues at coordinate 100,075,791 of JAPFRF010000005.1, forward strand.
CCCCCCCTCCATATTTGGTGTGCATTGCAGATAGGCTTCTAATAATAAATGGGATTTTCTAGAGTGCCTGCAAATGGTTTCTCTATGTAGCTTTTTCTGAACTTATATACCTCTGTTCTTCCTGCTTCATCTCCTGGCCTTATACATTTACAGATCTGCTAATGTTCTTTTTCCGCCTCTTGTTTTCCCCTGTATTTATAAGACACAATGATGGAGAGCTTGGAAAAAGTTACTTTTTTGTGCCCTGCTGGCTAGAAGAGTCTCAGATTTATAGCCCAGTAAGGCAGCTTCTTTGGATTCTCCATACTGAATATACCTCATTGCCCTAATTGATCCAGGTTTATAGATGTATCTGTCTGGCATGAAGCCATTCTGGCTTAGGACAAACTTAGTGAAAGCAATTTTTCAGAGGTTTTATCCCCTTGGAGAATAAACCTCTACTTTTCTGCCTCATTTTCAGGGTGCTTTGGGATTTCTGTTGATGATCTGGCTAAGCTTTCCATGTTGCAGCATGGTAGCTGAGGACAATGTCCCCACCCCACCCCTCTTTTATTCACCCTGCCATCATTCTGCTGCCTCCTTAGATCCCTGTTCTTCCTGATTTGAAAAGGCTTCATGAGAAAGGTTAATTCATGATATTTCCCTTTGGGCTTTCACTGAATTGTGGACAACAGGAGAGATTGCAGCCAGCTAGAGACACAATACAGGATACTGGAGCCCCGCGGCACAGTGGTTAAATGCCTGTACAGCAGGTAAAACTGTGCTCACGACCTGGAGTTCAATCCCAGGTAACAGGCTCATGGTTGACTCAGCCATCCATCCTTCCAAAGTCAGTAAAATGGGTACCCAGCTTGCTGAGGGGGGGTCAATGTGTAGCCTGCATACTGTAATTAAAAACTGTAAACTGCACAGAGACTACTTGAAGTGGTATGGGATGGTATATAAGCAGAACACTTTGCTTTGCTTTCCTTCTGCAAACTGACATGGTTGCAAAAAGCAATCTGTATGTCCTTTGAATTTAGATAATCTTAATTGCAATTTTTATTATAAGTGCCCCAGAAACAATGGGTGTTGATGTAAAATGGCCTAACTTATCTTAATATTTGAACTAAAGCAGTGACAGCCATAGGGACTCCAAATGAACTCACAAATGATACCGTGATTAGCTATGCTATAAAAAGTGAAACTCTTCTGTCTCCTATATCACATTTGGCATACAACATGAAGATGAGAAGGACCTTGGCATCAGTATGTTTCTCCCTACTTTCAATCCCTCCCCCATGGTGCTTGCCTTGGTTTTAATATGATGAAGGGAAAGTGTTCTTGGAAAAAAATATGTGTTTTCCTTTGCTTTCGCACACTTTTCATACACTCTTGGTTGTCCATAAAGGTTGATGCCCATGGAACTTGGATTTTTATATTTGAATTATAATCTTCTGTGGAAAAAAAAGAGAAAATCACGATGCAATTAACCAGTGTTTATCTCACAAACTGAATCACTGCTGGAAGTGTTAGGTTTAATCCATCTTCCTGCAGGCCTGAACTTTTCCTAAGGCTATATATATTTTTTGGACCACTGGCAGGGACTTCTGTTGTTGTTGTTTGTTGTTTTGTTGTTGTTTGTTGTTGTTAGCATGGGTACTCTTCTGGTTGGGTTTCACCATATTGAAGAGGTAACAGGTTTGTTTTCCATGGCTTCAGAAACTAGGGCGGTTACTTCACGTCCTTCCTCGTTCCGAGATTATGTTCGTAACTTTGCCTTTCATGCATTAAGCAGCAACATTCGAGGTTTTATGCCTTCTTATCTCTCTGCAATGCATTATTTATGTCTTTGGGATTGTACTGGAGAATGCAATTTCACACTCCTGCCACTAGATGGAGAATGTGTATGTTGCGTGATGAGCCTTACTTCACGGGCATTTGTCTCGAAAAAGGAACCGAGACAAGAGAATTCCCGATGTCAGGGAGAGTTATGGCTCATCATGCTTAAATCTCAGTTCAGGGGGCATGGACGGGACGAGATTCTGCCATCACACAATGGACGTGGAGTAACATTTTCTCTTACCGGTCCCAAGTGTTACTGCAAACCGCGATGAGAGGGACGTGAAGTAACCATCTAGGACTCGGGTCAATGGCTTCAAACTACAGGAAAAAGAGATTGCATTTGAACATTAGGAAGAACTTCATGAAAGTTAGAGCTGTTCAGCAGTGGAATGTGCTGCCACGGAGGGTGGTGGAGTCTCTTTCTTTGGAGGTTTTTAAGCAGAGGCTGGATGGCCATCTGTCAGAAATACTGTGACGGGGTTCCTGCATGGCAGGAGGTTGGACTGGATGGCCCTTGGGGTCTCTTCCAACTCTATGATTCTATGATTCTATGTGCAATTGCTAGTATTGAACCAGAGCAGCATTGGTAGACATTTCCTCCAACATGTCAGTTCTATGTCACTTATTCAGCTTTCCAAAGAAGTGATATATTGCTTGCTAATAAATGAAAACCATTATCCAATTTCCCTCCACTCCTCACAGAGTGATGGCAAGTCGAGGACACCAAATGTGACTGCTTTTTCCATTTACAATCCAGTGCTATGTCACTTAGGTGGGAAACCAATGAAGTAGTCTCTCACTTACCAAGTAAATGAAATAGATCACCCTGGTTGAGGAGCAGGTGAACCTGCCCTGGATATTATATGTGGTATTGTTAGGCCCTGTAATAGTGTTGCTGGAGTAAATGTGTGGGCAGAGTTGGCATCTGGGTTTGTGTCATGGTTTAGTCCCTTTGTCTGTGTTGCTGTTTTGTAATCCTGAGTGTGTTAGTATTTGTTTGAGGTTGGGAGGTTGTCTGTAGGCAAGTATGGGCCTCCCACCAAGAGCTTTAGAGAGTGGCATGTTCTTGTCAAGGATGGGCTGGAGATCATTTAAGATGTGTGTGAGTGGTCTCATTCGTGGACTGTAAGTAAAAACCAGTGGTGTTCTGACATTTGGCCTTTGGATCTGTCCTGTAGCAGGTTGTAGATCCCTGAGTTTGGAGTCTCTATCTAACAATGGTTTTCCAGCTTTCCCCTGCTCTGCACAGAGGAAGAGATGGACAGGATGTGAAAGGCAATATTCTCTCATTCTCTGTCTCTGTCTCTGTCTCTGTCTCTGTCTCTGTCTCTCTCTCTGTCTCTGTCTCTCTGTCTCTCTCTCTCTCAACCCAATGCTAGCAAGTAGAGATGGGCACGACTAGGGAAAATGACGTTTTCGAGTTGTCGTGTGTCGGAGGCAGCCCGTTTCGGCTTGTTTCCGTTTTTCGTGAAATTTTGCAAAAATTTGTCGTTTCATTTTTCGTTTTTTCGTTTGTCGTTAGTACTGGTTTTGGGGGGGTAGCGGGCCCTGGAGGCACCTCTCTGTGGTGGGTGCCTCCTATCCTCACCCGCCAGCGCTGCTACAAAAGGGCATGCATAGCCATATGCTATGGATATGCATATTGCAGACGCAGCAGACTGGCAGAGGCACCCCTCTTTGGGGTGCCTTCCCTGCAACAGTCAGTGAGACACAGTCAGGCAGCACTTGCAGGCATGGTTTGCATGGCACACAAATGCTGCTGCAGGAGTCAGCCAGAGCCACAAGTGACGGACTGGCAGACTCTTTGCACCCGCTCCAAGGGAAATGTACTTGCGTGTAGTGCAATGCAAGTAGATCTGGCTTAGGGTTAAGATGGGTTAGTGCAAGGGCTAGGGTTAGGCTAGTTACGGGTGAGGTTAGGGTGAGTATTGGGGTGCACCTCTGGGTGCCTCTCTGACCCACTTAGAAGGACAGTGTACTGGCATATGGGTTAGGGTTAGGGTTCGGGTTCGGGTTCGGGCTACAGTTAGTGGGCTGTTTATGCCTGATTGGCACATCCCAGAAGTCTCTGTGGTCAACCTGGCCAAGTGGCCATGCGATTGGTGGAAAATTTGCATGGTCCACTCCCATGGGCGAGCCCATCATTGCGAATGTGCAGGGGTAAAAAAATAAAATAAAATAAAATAAATGGAGACATATTTTGGCAAGGCAAACCCACTGCTGCTACTGTAAAAATTCAAGCATTTAAAATAGCTAATTTTCGCATGTTTCTGTGGTGTTTGGTGGGTTTTTGGACCACGATTTCAAAAAAAATATTGTGGTCGCCATTTTGGATCCCCCCGCCCGCACACCGCATGGCAAAGGCAGACGAGACGATGCCCCCCACCTGGTACCAGCAGCGCAGCAGTAGCACTAGCCAAGGAGAGGGGGGCGGGGAACCCCCCCCCAAATAAAACACCCTTCTGGCCTGGTAGGTGCCCTTAGACAGTTTTTGCCTGCTTTTAGGGCCGGGAATCGGGGTTTTTTTTTTACTTTTAAAAACTTTTTTCTGTGCTGCTTGGCATCGCGGGATCGCCGCGATGCCAGGAATGACCACGACAAATCAGACCCAATTATTCTTTAGTTGGTTCGAGTTCGAGTTCTGGCGGAGTAATTCCCGTTACCGTTTCCGTTGCGTAACGGAAACGAGTAACGGAAACGGAAATGGGAATTCCGCTAAGTAGTGCCCATCTCTACTAGCACGTCAACGAAATGATATGCTACCTACCAAAGTAATCAATATAAAATGATTTGCAAAAAATGTAAATATAAACTGAGGATTCAAAAAAGGACACAGAGAAAACTGCTGCAATGCAGGCTTGCAACCCAGCCTATCCTAGCAGCAAATGCTCAGGGAATTTATAAGCAGCTGTGCCACTTTTCAACTGGAAAAAAGTGTGAAAAAATACCTTCTGGTGTTTGTGTCTGTTTCTAGATTTCATTGGTGCAGTCAGACATTATTTATAGGTTTTGCTTTCACCTCAGCCCCACTCTCTTGGAAAACCTATGGCAACCCCAATCAGGGAACACTGAGTTCTGTTCCCCAGTCCCCTTGATGCCAGTTTGTCTGTAAATTAAATTTCTCAAGAAATTACACCAAGACACCTGCTTCTCAGGTTTCACTTTCATGTCTTCCTCTATCAAGAAGAAATGTAGCCTTATGATTTCTTATCTGTAGGAGTAAATGGAACTCTGAATATAGGAATTATTATTACTGATATTTGGAACTTTCCAAACATAGCATTATTCAGCGAATTTTGAATATATCTGAATCCACATACACATCCCTAACATGTGGTCCATGCATGTTGTAAATATAGCAGTTTTGTTGTTGTGTGAAGTCAAATCAGAACTGGTTTGTTGTTGCTGTTCAGTCGTTTGGTTGTGTCCAACTCTTTGTGACCCCACAGATCAGAGCACGCTAGGCCCTTCTGTCTTCCACTGCCTTCCAGAGTTTGGTCAAATCCATTTTGGTTGCATTGATGACATCATCCAACCATCTCATTCTCTGCCATCTCCTTTTCCTTTTGCCTTCAATCTTTCCCAACACCAGGGACTTTTCCAAGGAGTCCTCTCTACTCATGAAGTGGCCAATGTATTGGAGCATCAGGCAGCCACTCCAGTATGCCCGCCAAGAAAACTCTATGGACAGTAACAGAACTGGCTTACAGAGCTCCTAATAAGGTTTTCATGGTAAGAGAGATGTTTAAAGAGTGGTTTTGCTAGTGTCACTCTGTTCACTACACTACACTGGGCATCTGCATCCTTTAAAGTTTGCCACCATTATTTGTATGTTTCATAGAGCAATGGTATTTAGCCTTTAACCTCAACCTACTACTTGGGATCTATGGTGACACAGGTCTGTCTTTCTCCTATTACACAGGACTGTCTACTGCAGGCCTGCCCAAAGTCTGGCCCGGGGGGGGGCAAATCCGGCCCATCAGGCCATTCTGAGTGCCCCGCCCCTGGCTGGCCCACCTCTCCCTCCCCCTCCTTCACCCCATTTTGTTTTTTTTTTAAATCTTCTGCCAACACTGACACCGCTGGGAAGCTTGGGCGGACGGGCAGTCTGCCACCACCGGCACTGCAGGGGAATGTGTGGGGGTGGGCAGGCCAGCGGGCCTCTGCCACTGCCGAGGAGCTTTGGGGTGGGCTGGCGAGCGAGCTGTCACCACCGCTGGTGAGCTTGGGGGGGTGCAAGGTCACACAGATCACCTCTTCCAAGGGGCTCCCTGTGGCCATGGTTCCCTGTGCTTCCTTTGGTCCCCACCTTCCTTTTTCCTCCCTCCCTTGGTCCCCACCTCCCTCCCTCCCTCCCTTCCTTGTTCCCCACCTTCCTTCCTTCCTCTCTCGGTTTCCACCTTCCTCCCTCCCTCCCTTGGTCTCCGCCTTCCTTCCTGTGGGTGGGGTTGCAAGGGGTCAGTGGGTTGGGCTTATGGGTCAGTGGGTGGGGCTTGCAGTGGGGTGGCAGGGTTGGGGAGGAACCGGCCCCTGACACATTCTCAGCCACCAAATCTGGCCCTCCTTACAAAAAGTTTGGGCACCCCTGGTCTAATGTAACAAAAACATATTTTTAGTTCTGTGTTGGATTGTGCTTTTGTTGGCAACCATTTCTTCCCTCTTCTCTTAAAAAAAGTATTTTGGGGCCAAAAAGGAAGTCATTGGTTATTTGTCCAGTGCAACTCACTTTAGGTTACCCTGCATGCTAGTTTGGGCTCTGAAACCACTAGCAGCTAATAAGTAAAGGCAAGATTTGTTTCTAGTTTTACTTTTTTGTAGACTCTGATGGGCTATAGACATTTAAGAATGAATGAGATCAGGTAGACACTAAGAAATTAACATTTTAGGTCTTTGAACTTGCCACTATTGCTTGGTTGTTATTTAATAGATTGTGAAATGAGGCTAAGAGTGTGTAGCTGATTTTCTGTTTGCTTGCTTGCTTTGTTTCTTTTCATTCAATCTGACCTAGGAATCTCAGTTGTCTTGCAGCAGCCCATCCAGTAAAATTGGAGTACAAATATTCCATAACCACTGTAAGAATGCTCACATATATATTTTGGTGGGTGGGTATCTTCCAACTCTGCTCCAACTATACATGCATGTTTAGCTTTAAACATTGAAGGGTGTATTAGATGGGCAAAATAATTACAAAATACCCTCAGATTTCATCATTCTCACAGATGATGGGATGTAACAGGCCTGGGAACTTCCTTATCTGATTCTGGAGGCAGATTGCTTATCACAAACAGGCTGCTGTCATGGGTAATAAAGTGGGAGAGCAGGTGTCAGAGGAACTGCCTGATTAATAGAGCATTACTTACAATGTCACTGACCCATAACACAACCTTTGGGTCTCATTCTGCTTGTCATGCTGGCAACAGCCTGGAACAATGCCACTAAGGCCTAAGCAGCTGAGAACAGGCTTAGCCTGCAAGTATGCAACTCGATCCTCTGCCTGTTGAATCGGAAGCAAGTCCTACTGAGCTCAAAACTTTTACTCCAAGGATACTGTGCCTCTTGCTATAGTGGTTGCTGCATTTCATTAGAACCAAGGAGATCCAGACTGAAATCCCCACTGACCCTAGTAAATGACTTTGAGCCAGTCGGCCTTTCTTAGGCTGGCTGATCTTAGAAAGTTGTAGGAAAAGAAGATGCACCATAGGTGCTTACCAGGGGAAAGGCAAGGTAAAAATGTAATTTATAAAGGGAACAATACATCTTTTGACAGTCTTCCTCCCTCCTGATACAACACTCTCTATTATTGAGCATCAGCGCTAGGCTGAGTTACCTTTCTACAGCAACAGTTGGAAGGGGAAGGGAGAATTGGGGAAAACATTGCCTTCCTGTTCTCTGCCTCCTAGGTGCTAAACTCCCAGGAGTTGCCATTCAGCAAACAACCAATCTGAATCCAACCCAGTATGCAAAGAGTGGGTAAGGTTCCCACCAGTTACATGTCATTCAGCTAATAGGTAACAGCTGGTTTGTTGAGTCTGCAAGCCCTTTGTCTATCAAAACAGAGATAAGCAATTGATTCTATAGGCTTTGAAGTGCAACCTGATAATACCACACCTTTACCTCATCCTTACCTTGTTGGAACTTAAGTAAGTACAGTTCCCATAGCTATAACCATTGGCAGCTCATGACCAAATCCTCCCACTCCCTGAAATACGGGCATAAGAGCATGACAAAGAAGATGGTTGAACATTTTTCATTCAGGTCCATTCCACATAGACAATATTGAGCCTGATAAAGAGTTTAAGGTTTGCCTTTTTGATTCAGTCATTTCTAGTTAGGATTGTACAGGTGGGAAAAATCATATGCTTCAGTCAGGTGGGTGATATACCTTGCAGAGTCAGCCTGAGCTTTAGCTGAAGGAAATTTAACAGTGTCAGGTTAGATGACCATCATGTCCCTTCTCTGACCTGACTCCTTGATTCATATGGTTCACTGCTTGGACTTTTGAATGTCTCTAGTGCAGTGTTTTTCATCAAAGGCAACTTGTTTCATGAAAAAAATCAGACATAACCATTAGAAAATGTTAAAAAATTAACTCTGTGCCTATAAATAATAAAAATGGGGTTTATTTGTTTAGGAATCAAATAAACACAAAGAAAGTATTTTATAATTACTTTATTATGAAATAGTAAGTAAACAGAAATATGAAAAATTATAAAATACTTTATTCAAGAGAACCTGGGCCTGGTTCAGTCTCTGAACATATAATGGCTTTCAATGGGCTGAACACAAAGCTGATATTCTTCAACAATTGAACTTAGGGCCTACCATGCATTCAAAGGAATGGTAAAAATTAAATAATGAAAAATCTTGATCTGAGAATAGATCATGCCACAACAGACTTGTTTATTGAAAAAACCAAGACATAATTTTGAAAAATTGATAGTTGATCTAGCCAGAAATAATAAAAATGGGGTTTATTTGTTTAAATTGTTAAAACATTCTTGAATATTGACCCATAAGGTGTAGTGGCCATAGATGATGTTTGATTCTTGCACCTGTAGTGAAGAGAACATACCTTTTCAGTCTCTGAGGCAGTTGACAATGAAAAATGAAGCCATTTGAACTAAGGGCCTAGTATGCATTCAAAGGGATGGTAAAAATTAAATAATGAAAAATCTTATGTGATAAAGATCATGCCTTAGCAGAGTACATATTGAAATAACATGTACTTGTTTTAACTTGCATGTTTGATTCGCACCAAATGATGGATTAAATATTATTTAAATACAATAAAACATATTGTATATTGAATAAGGTGTAGTACCACAGATGATGTTTGATTCACATTCCAATGCCAGCATACCCACTTTTTAGTTCCCAAGGCAGTTGACAATGCAAACTGAAGCCATTCACAGATAGGCACACTTGTATTTAGACCCACCACAAAAATACAACAGATGCTATGGTCAGCAAAGGACAAAAAGATTTGAGAAAATCTTAAAACACATAGAACAAACCTTGCTGAGGGAAAATCAGCATGGCTTCTATAAGGGTAAGTCTTGTCTGACAAACCTTTTAGAATTCTTTGAAAAGACAGGCATGTAGATTTGGGTGAACTGGTGGATATTATCTATTTTAGAAGGCTTTAGACACCATCCCTCACCAAAGGCTGCTGAGAAAATTGCACAGTCAGGGGATAAGAGCACAGGTCCTCTTATGGACTGAGAACGGGTTGAGATCCAGGAAACAAAGAGTAGGTGTCAATGGGAAATTTTCACAATGGAGAGAGGTGAAAAGTGGTGTGTCCTGGGACTGGTGCTTTTTAATCTGTTCACAAATGACCTGGAGACAGAGATAAGCATTGAGGTGGCCAAGTTTGCAGATGGCACAAAAATTTTCCGTGTGGTAAAAACCAGAGAAGATTGTGAAGAGCTCCAGAAGGATCTCTCCAAACTGAGAGAATAGGATGCAAAATGACAAATGTGTTTCAATGTAGGAAAATATAAAGTAATGCATATTGGGACAAAAATTCCAAACTTTATCAATTCATGGTCTCTGAGCTATCCGTGACGGATCAGGAACGAGATCTTGGTATGCTGGTGGACAGCTCAATGAAGGCGTCTACCCAGTGTGTGGCAGCAGTAAAGGAGGCCAATTCCATGCTAGGGATTATCAAAAAGGGGAGTGAAAATAAAACAGCCAATATTATAATGCCATTGTACAAAATGGTAGTAAGGCCACACCTGGAGTATTGTGTACAATTCTGGTCATTGCATCTCAAAAAAGACATAGTGGAACTGGAAAAGGTGCAAAATAGAGATGGGCATGAAGCGCCAAAATGGTGTTTTGTTTTGTTATTCATTTTTAAAAATGATTTTTGTTTGGTTTAAAACGAAACAATTTTTTTAAAACAAATCTTTTCTTTTTTCGTTTGCTTTGTTTTTCATTTTTTAAACAAATGTATTAACTCATGCTGACCAGCTAGACCAGGGATCCTCAAAGTTTTCAAACAGCGGGCCGGTCCACCACGCCCCAGGCACAGTGGGTGGGGGGAGCGGGGGACTTTGCCGTAGCCCTCCCACTCTAAATGCCCCACTAGCCAGCATTCTGATCATCTGGGCGGTAGTTGGGGGAGTGGGAGAAGCGACATAGCCCAGTGCTTTGAACTGCCTCAGCAACAGAAGCAGCTGCGGAGGCTGGCTTGCTCACAAAGCAGGTGTAGGTGGTGGTGGGGTTGCAATTGGTCCCGGGGGCCGGATTCAGGACCTTGGGGGCCATCCGGCCCGGGGCCTTAGGTTGAGGACCCCTGAGCTAGACCAAGGTCGGGTTGGTGCATTTTTTGTTTTGTTTTGTTTTGTTTTGTGTTTTTACTCACGCTGACCAGTTGACAGGCAGGCCAGGTCGGAGCATTTTTAATATATTTTTATTATTTTATTATTTTATTATTTTTTTACTTGCTCGCCGGCTGGGGCAGTGCAGTTTTTTCTTTCTTTTCTTTTTTCTTTTCTTTTACTTGTGCAGACCAGCTGGCCTGTGGGCTAGGTTGGCACATTTTTCTATTATTTATAATTTTTAATTTTGTATTTAATTTTTTTCATTTTTTACTCATGGGCTGGCCAGATCGGCATTGTTTTTTCTTTCTTTTCTTTTTTCTTTTCTTTTATTCGTGCTGACCAGCTGGCTTGTGGGTCAGTTTGGCACATTTTTCTATTTTTTATTATTTTTATTTTTGTATTTAATTTTTAAATTTTTACTCTCGCGCTGGCTGGGTAACACAGAAATACGTGTTCAGTTTTGCAGAGACTTTAAAAAAATACAAAAGTGAAAGTGGAGTTGAAATTAAATTAGGGCTGGAAAAATGAAATAGTAAAAGGTGTGTGAAGAACAAACTGACAGATTATCTGTGCCATATTGTAACACCATTAATTATAATTGTAACACCTACCTATAGTTCAGGCCTGCCCAACAGGTAGACCGCAGGCTACTGGTAGTCCGCAAAGGGTTCAAAAGTAGCCTGCCAGCCATCAATAAAAAAAGTGAGGGGATAAGTTCTCCACCCCTCTCTCCACCACCCCAAGGACCACCACTGCCCCAGCAAACTTCTGGGTCTGCCAGCCCACCGTCTCAGCCAAGCAGGGCAGTTCAAGGGCCATGGCGCATTGAAATCTGTTCCCTCCAGAACAGATTAATTGGTTTTCAATGCATTCCTATGGGAAACCGCTGCTCTACTTACAAAAGTTTTTAGTTATGAGCACGTGCTCGTAACAGATAAAATTTGTAAGTAGAGGTTTTAGTGTAGTAGCCCTCAGGGACTTTGGGCCGGAAAAAGTAGACCTCAGCCTGTTCAAAGCTGAACATCCCTGCTATAGTTTATTCAATATTTATTCAAAACATGTATTCATTTTCCTCAATTTAAGCATTACATATAATGGCTGCAATCCTGTTGTGTACATATGCAAATAATGTAATTTTTGGAAGCATGTTGCCATATATGTATATGTATATGTATATGTATATGTATATGTATATGTATATGTATATGTATATGTATATGTATATGTATATGTAGACAATACCTGTGTTATACACTGAGTTGTCTGTCTGGGTATGAAACAGATAAGGCCTATGGAGATTTCTTAGTTCATTGGCAATGTGTATCTAAAAGTTCCACCACTTTGTGTAATTAATAATTATACAAAATAATAAATGCCCCCCGTGGAACATTGGCTTATGCTTTATCGTTCTAATATATAGTTAACATATTCCATTTTTGAATAAGTGTTATTCAGCTGTTTGCCATCAATACTAGTTTGTTGTATATGAATGCTTTCTAAAATAAAACAAACATATTCATTATGGTTGTTATCCGCAGTCCCAATTTTGAATTAAGGGTTGTTTCTCCTTAAAAAGTGTTCTGCTATACACCTTCCCATAGCATTTCAAGTATTCTCTGGGCAATTTAGGGTTTAATTATGCAGGCTACACATTGCCCCCCAGCAAGCTGGGTACTCATTTTACTGACCTTGGAAGGATAGAAGGCTGAGTCAACCATGAATCAGGTACCTGGGATTAAACCTCAGATCATGAGCACAGTTTTAGCTGCAGTTCATGCATTTAACCACTGCACCACAAGGCTCCTTAAAGATATTCCACACTGAGCACTCTTAAAGTAGATTCTGAGCATGGAAGAGATGCAGCAACGGCTTGCTGATGGAATCTGTGAACTGTGATCCAAAAAATAGGTAACATTTCCAACCTCTAGGCACAGCTATCCTCTCAAAGCTAGGGTTCTGTTAAGGAGAAAGGCAACATTATGCATAAGGAAATAAATGCTTGTTGCTGGTATTGGCAAAGCATGGAAAGTGAATTTGTAAAAGAATGAATACATTGATCTGCTTAAGTCACCTATTCCTGCCAAGAAAACTCCATGGACATGGGGTCACGAAGGGTCAGTCACGACTGTAATGACACAACACACACAAACACACACAGGATTCTGTTCAAAGATATGTTACATTGTCTTAACACTACTCATTCATGGATGGCTTTGGCATTTCATTATACAGTGGACCCTCGTATAAAATAAAATCCGTTCAACATAAAAAATTCCGGAGATAGGAAAAATTTGCTTAACAGAATTGCATATGGGGAGAATCCATACAACATAAAAATGATCACGATTAGGGATTACTCTCTTTTCAATGCATTCCTATGGGAAATTTGTATGAAGGAAAATTTGCTTAACATAATTTCATTTGGAACTAATTAATTCCTTTATACAAGGAACCACTGTATGTTGTTGTCATCAGGTCATTTTCAAGGATCTTAAAAGGATTCCCTCCAATCTCTTTAACAACAACAACAACAACAACAACAACAACAACAACAACAACAACAACAACAACAACAACAACAACAATAATAACAACAACCCTTATTCTAACCATAGGAAGCATCTGGCCCATACTCAGCATACAGATCCAAAGCTATTTCTGCAACCTCCCTGTCCATAAAAAATTGTGAAAGAAGTGGATCTGGTGCTTCAGTCCTTTTTTAGTACTTTATAAAATTGAAAATGAACCTTCAGATACTTCCAGTTTGCACATTTTGAGGAGTTGGTGTGCTCAGTATGCTATGAGGTAAATGACCAGACCCAGAGCTTGGAAAAGTAGACAAGAGTAGCATTGACCACAATGGCTGAGATATTCTGGGAGTTGTTTTTGTTTTTGTTTTTGTTTTTGTTTTTGTTTTTGTTGCTGCTGCTGCTGCTGCTGCTGTTGTGGAAACTTTTCCAAGCTTTGTAGACCATACAGACAACCAGAAATTGATCTGTTGGACACCTTTTGTGTAAACGAGTTCTCTTCACTTAAGAGTCTCACAAACATTTCCTGCAGCTGTTGTCCTCCGTCCAAGTTCCAAACTCACACGTTGTAGGGAGTGTTTGTTCTAAGATGAAACTGATTGGCTTGATAAAGAAAGCCATGGCCTTTAGTGTACAAGACCTGAGCAGAGTTCTACATGATAGGATCTTTTGGAAGTTATTGCTTCACAAGTTTGCCAGAAGCCAGAAGCAGTTTTCCAGCACTTTACATTTATGTGCCAACAAGCAGGAATCAGAGTTTGCAAGAGTTGCTTTCTTGGGCTAAAACTCCTAGAAAGCTTTAACCACCATCTCCACTAGCTATGCCATCTGAAGCTACACTCCCAAAATTTCACTTTTCCACATTTTGACTGGAACTGAATGCAACATTCAGTGGCTAAATGCACACGGTGGCTACCTTATTTGCAACCATATCATCTGTGAGTGATCCTTAGTCCAATGAGGACACAAGGGCCTCAAGTACACATCGTGTGGATTCATATAACCCGACAAGTTTGCTTTGAATGTGTGTGGTGTCCTTTCATTTGAAAGACTGCAGTGTTTGACAAATATAATGAAATTGTTTTGCTGCTCACACTGAAAATGTTTTTCATGAGCTGATTGAATGGGAGAAAGATTTGGTTCCATCACATTAAACATGGAAGATGAAATAGTCATTACATAACACAGAGACAAGTTAGCTGTATTTACTATTTTATGTGGCACTAGAGATGGGCACAAAACAGAAAAATGGTGTTTCGGTTTTTCGTTTGTCATTGAGAGGTCTGTTTTGGTTCATTTCCGTTTGTCGGGAATTTTTTGAAAAATTTCGTTACTGTTTTTCATTTTTTTGTTTGTCGTTTCTACCCACTTTTTGCGCAATTTTTAAAGCATTTCCATGTACAGGCATCCCCCAACGCCCCAGACCAGAGGGAAAACACTAAAAAAATGGATGCTGGCAGATTTTTAAATGCAGGGAGGCTGCAAAGGCATTTTGCCCAGGGTGCAAGGCAGGCATCCCCTGCACTGAGGCAGGGGAGGGTACTCACCAGACCAGGGAGGCTGCAACTAAAGCTACGCAGAGACAGCAATCGCACCCTAACTCCCACCAGAGACTGCAAGGAGGACGGGGGCTGCCAGAAATGCCCTCTGTAAGACCTGCCCGCCCAGTCTGCAACCTGGGCATGCTATTGGTTGAACATGATCCCATCACATGGCTTGCCTCCATTTTGTGGCTGGTCGTGACATCCACTTTAAAGGGAAAAGAAAAATACATTGTGATGGGAGACGACAAAAACAAATGTTTTAAGGACCCCAACCCCCCTGGTAGGTATTATCAGACAATATAAATAATTATCGCTGTGTTTTTACAGATGTCCAGGGCATTTTTTCACATTTAAAACAGCTCATTTCATTGTGCGTCACCATTAACGGAAACGAAACGTAATGACCACAATTTTCATGGTTCTGTTCGTTTCGTTTCATTTTATCACAATTTTCATTTGTTGTTTCGTTATGTAACGGAAACGACAAACGGTAACAGAAATGAAAAAAATGTTTGTTCCGTGCCCATCTCTTTGTGGCACCATCGAAATGGCCATGTAACATCAGTGAGAAGTATTTGTAATAGAGTGCAACTTCTGTGCCTCATTTGATCTCAATACGTCACACACAATCCATGTTCCGAGAAGTAGCTCAAGACTCGGACTGAAATCAGAAAGGCCAACCACACCAGTTGAAATAGTATTACCAAAGATGCTAAATACTGATCTGAACCCCAAGAGTGTGAAGGGAAATCGCTACTGTTATGTCTGATCAGTAATTTGAGATGGGTGTGTAACAGCTTGAATTCTTCTTTCACTAGCCTGGGAAGGGGACAGGGCATATAGAAAAATATGTGAGAAAATCTTGGAGGGTGTTTTCACAGCCTGCATGGAGAACTTCTGTGACTGGGTTCCCATCCCTTACTATTACTGTAAGACCTTTTACTCCTCAGGGAAGAGGTGAACCTAGGATAAATCATCCATTTCAGAAGATAGAAAAGCCTTTAGTTCAGCACCAGCATTCAATGTCACAATTTGGTCCTTGAGGTTTGTCAAAGGCTTTACAACTCTGTGCTGCCTTGCCCCACTGTGCTTTCCTGGTTGCAGTGGTCATGACAGAATAAGCTCCTCTGTTCCTGATACCTTGATGACTCTTTCTTTATCACATGCTGCTGTAGTAATAAAATTTTCTCCTATTTGTTCTTTATTTTATGTAGGCAGATCCAACCTGTAACACCCTTCCTTTCTTGGCAGGTATAATACTTCTTGCCTATTTCTGCCCTAGCTTTCCTTAATGACCATTTCCATAACCAGTCAACCTCCAGAAGGAGAGATGAAGAATGCAAGTAGACAGATCAGTTCAGGTCAGCAAATAAGGAGCAACTGTTTTATATAGTTAACAACTTTCAACTGCCATCAAGATCCAACCATCCTCAAAATACTCTGTGCTGTAACTGAGCGAGTTTGCAACAATATATTTCTTACTGAAACAAACACAATTTTCTCTCTCCTACTTTGAGATTAAAGCTAAATCCAGCAGGATCAGGAAAGCCTATGTGTGTGTGTTGATAACATAATTGTTCCTGATTTATGAAAAGTTCTGAGACTTTAACCCTGTAAACACTAACTGCATTACAAACCTATGCCATTGACAACTGAAGTATCTCATCGTGTATCCAACAGCTGTTCATTCAAATGTTGCAAACATACATTACCTTTTTTGTTCATCTTACTAATAGAGATGGGCACGGAACGAACATTTTTTTCGTTTCCGTTATCGTTTGTCGTTTCTGTTACACAACGAAATGACAAACGGAAATTGTGATGAAAATGAAATGAAACGAACAGAACCATGAAAACTGTGGTCGTTACGTTTCATTTCCGTTAATGGCGACACGCAATGAAATGAGCTGTTTTAAATGTTAAAAAACACCCTGGACATCCGTAAAAACACAGCGATAATTATTTATATTGTCTGATAATACCTACCAGGGGGGTTGGGGTCCTTAAAACGTTTGCTTTTGTCTTTTCCCATCGCAATGTATTTTTCTTTTCCCTTTAAAGTGGATGTCACCACCAGCCACAAAATGGAGGCAAGCCACGTGATGGGATCATGTTCAACCAATAGCATGCCCAGGTTGCAGACTGGGCAGGCAGGTCTGGCAGCCACAGAGAGCATAAAAAGCTCTGGCAGCCCCCGTCCTCCTTGCAGTCTCTGGTGGGAGTTAGGGTGGGATTGCTGTCTCTGCAACTCTAGCTTCAGTCCTGCAGCCTCCCTGTGTGTGTGCGTGCTGCGTACCTCTCAGTGAGTACCCTCCCTTGCCCCACAGTGCAGTCACTCTGTGGCTGCCTTGCACCCTGGGCAACGCCCGCCGCTGCCTTTGCAGCCTCCCTGTGTACCTAGTCTATACTGTGTCTCTGCCAGCATCCATTTTTTTAGTGTTTTCCCTCTGGTCTGTGGCATTGGGGGATGCCTGTGCACGGAAATGGTTTAAAAATCGTGCAAAAAGTGGGTAGAAACGACAAACGAAAAAATGAAAAACGGTAATGAAATTTTTCAAAAAATTGCCGACAAACAGAAACAAACCGAAACAGACCTCTCAATGACAAACGAAAAACCGAAACGCCATTTTTCTGTTTCGTGCCCATCTCTACTTACTAACAAAAATATTATTTCCTTCCAAGAGACAGCATTAAGAAATATATACTTATCCTCTTTACCTCACTTGAAAAGAGGTTTAAAAAGGAGCTAATAATTATACCACTGGTACTTCTTTTTACTCAGATGTCTTGATGTATGCAACAATTTCACAACAGCTTGGTCCTACAAAGGAATTACGGGTAATGAAAGTTCTCTTTCTGTAAAATCCTTTTAAATAACAGTCTGCACAGTGAGCCAGAGTTGCACTATGTATCAGGGATTTTGAATTGCCCTCTATGATCAATCTGTGTTTGCATTAATCGAAATGACTTACTCTCAAATGCTTTTATGTTTAATTGGGAAACATGGTTTGTTCGTTTTAAGGCATTGGTCTTCTTCTTCTTCTTCTTCTTCTTCTTCTTCTTCTTCTTCTTCTTCTTCTTCTTCTTCTTCTTCTTCTTCTTCTTCTTCTTCTTCTTCATCATCATCAAGGACCACATTCTAGGTTTGTTTGGTGATACAGTATACATTTTCCAAGCAAACAAAATAAAATAAACTGTGGTTCACTGAACTCTAAAATCTGATCTTGGTGTGGGGGAGATAAAAGGGCACATTTCTATCTCCCCAAAACTGAACAGAGAAAGGTTGCACACGAATTGGTTGATTTCTAAAAGATAAATGGGAGGGGGTTGGAACCAGTTATACAAAGACTGTTGGGTTCATGCCTTCCTGGACTATAAGTTTCATGATCCCTCACCAGAAGAAAGATTGTGGGTAAGTGTAAGATTGCAAATGAGGCTTCAGCTGCTAAGCAGAAAATACCTTCTTATCTCCATCGATTATAAAGTCCATTTAAAAACATTTATAAGTTAAATTCTGTTCTCTTTAAAGAAGGAATTTAAATAACCCACTTTGTACATAACTTGAGTTGTACTTTATATATCCCAGATCTATTGCAATGGAGCCTGCCTCTGGGCAAAAAGAAAATTCTAATGGTTAATGTTTCAGCAGTCCCATGTCACCCCAGATATCCTGTGGAGAATTATTGGTGAGCCAAAAGAACACTCCTGACTTGGAAGGCAAAAACATGTTCTTGTTTTTTTTTTTTTTTTAAATCAGGTTTGGAGCCAAACATGTCCTTGCAGGAACAGAGGAACACCCTTTAGCCAAAGAAGTAACTGAGTTGTAATGGAGTTTCCTTACTGGAAAAAGGAGATGAAGCTATCACTGACTATTCTCCCTCCTCTATTCCCCAAATACTGCTTCCCAGATTGTCCCAGATTGTCCTCTGACTCACCTAAAAAGCTTTTCAAGAAGCATCATGAGCTGCAGAAGGAAGGTGAGGTCAATGGATCCCATGTCTCCTTTTTCCTCCAGTGGCAACATTCGCTTTTCTCAGCTGGAAGTCTAAATCACTGAATCCATTACTTAACATCGTTCCACAGAAGAAACATTCTTAACATCTCTTTAACATCTGCTAAGTGCAGTGGGTGCAGAAAAACAACCACGGGAATAAATATAATAGCAAATTCATCTACATAAGGCATTAAAACCCAACAAAATTGGCCGGCACATTTACCAGCCAGTCCAACATTTATGTTATTTTTCAGCAACTCTGGCCACCAAAAAGATGTAAAATGAACAAGCACCATGGAGAGAATTTTCCAAGAAGCAATCCCAGACTTATTCCTCTTCCACGGAAGCCATATCCTCCCCCCATTATTAGTTTTCACTATTCAGGGATAAATGGAAGATAACAGACTAATGTTTCTTTTTTTAAACAATACATAAGAAATAATGGTGAATAAACAAGGAAGGATAAAGAGTGATGCAGATAATGGAATCATATAGTTGGAAAGGTTTACGGGGAAGCAAACCTACTTTGAGTTTTAGTTTGAACTATAAAGAAGCTATTCAAGGTGCTGATCCTATCAGGAAGATAGGGGGTAGCACATTAGTTGCATTTGTTTACAAACACCTGCAAACATCTGGAGTGGATTCAACACCCTCATGAAATTGGAGTCACAAGCTGCCACCATCTGCTCTCTGTGCTAGAAATCCAAACCTAGGCCACTGCATTAGATGGCAATGCAGATGCTATTTGAAGACTTTCAGAGAGGGAGAGCCTACCACCTACCTAGATCCATTGATAAATTTCTCATGTTGTTAATCAGTTCCTCCAAAGTCTCACCAGATTTTGCTGCTTTGTAACCTAAACCTATCTGACCAAGTCCCACCCTCCGGAGCAACAGAGAAGAACTCTTTACTGTCCCTTGTATGTCAGCCATTCACTTTACTGTCCCCTGTATCACATCCATTACTGTCCCTTGTATGACAGCCATTCACTTGTTTCTACAGTGACTTTTCTGACATCTCTTCTGTAAACTAACCTTACCCAGTTTCTTCCATATTTGTCTGTTGGGCTTGTTTTCAAACACACTCATCATCTTCCTTGGCTTTCTCTGATCACGCAACACCTGAAATCTTGGAGACAAGAGACTCTGCCTTCTCAAAATATTACATAGAAATATGTCTGTGAAGATTCTCAGTCATCCAGGTGAGTTTATCTGGAAGTTGAGTCATGGCTACTGGACTTTTTTTTGAGAGATAGAAATGTTTCGCTGTTCATCCAGCGAAACGTTTCTATCTCTCAAAAAAGAAGTCCAATAGCCATGACTCAACTTCCAAGTACTACATAGAAATTACTGTAATGTCTCTTCATTTCTGCTCGAAGAGGAAAAACTGGAAAGCATATTGTGACCAATTTATATTAAAAACCCAGTGTTCCTCTAAAGTGCTCATAACACAAAGTAGGAACTTGAAAGTATGTAAGAGGTACTGATGAACTGCAGGACAACAAGATCTATCCAAAATAATGTGACTTAACTTTTTTTAAAAACAGACTTTTATTTGTGTTGTACTTGTTCCCAGGTGGCCCCTACCCCCTTCAAGGACTAGTTAGTTGGAAAAACATAGCATTTGCTTTTTACATGTCTTTGAACTATTCTCAAAACGCAAGACTAATAATTGGATCCCCTCACCTCGGCTGGCCTGTGCGGCATGGGTCATATATGTAAACATCCTAGTCGAATAACAACCCCAAAATTTAATTTATTTCTACCCAAACAAGTTCTTTTATCATAAAGCAATAAATTTGTCTTGGTGCTAGCAATTTGTTGTGGGTGACATAACATTGCAAATTGATTAATCGCTACTGTACACGAAAAAATGAGAAAAGCAAGGAATTATTATGAATAGCGTCCATCTGATACAGTAGGGATTCATTATTCAAAAGTGTTTGCTAGTGGTTAGCTATCCCCCTGTTGCAAATTACATTTATTTGCAGACTTTCTACATCATGCCTATACAAATCTACAAACATGCATTTATTAAGACATAGAATGAAAGCTATTAAAACCATGAAAAATTGCTTCCCCCAACCCCACCCCTCCAAACATTATTTTTATATCTAGGTAGGTTGTTGCTATGCCAGCTCCAGTATCAAAAAGAATGCATGCATTTGTTGATTTCAAGCTTTGCCTGCAGAACTAGTCCTACAATTTAAGGGCATTAAATATCAGTCATTACTTCCTCAGAGTTAGATGTTGCATCTCTTTTGTAGTGTTAATGCCAAAGCCAGAACATTATGAAAAGATATTTCTGCATTTTAACAGGCTTTCCCCTCTCTTTTGGTATATGTTTAAAGTAAGAGTAACAAATCTTCACAGTGGATTATCATTTTTTTAAAAAATAGACAGAGACTTTCAACAAAAAATATGGAAAGAAAAGAAATATAGGACAAACCATTAAATATGAGACATATATAGTCTAGTCGTAATGTGTTTTGGACAAGTTACCAAATTTTCACATGATTAGTTCAGTGGGACCAGGGTAATATTTTATAGAATTTAGATGAGGTCTCACCCAGTTTGGTTTGGAGGTGAAGCTAGGACATCAGAATGGATTCTGATTCAATTCAGATCAATTTCCTCCCCTGCCCAATTCTACTTCAGATCCGGGCTCAAATCAGTGAGTAAACTCAGATTGCCACCTTCCCATAGACCTCACTGTAAAACCAAACAGCCATTTTTGTTTTGTTTGCTTTTGCACTGATATGCATGAGATTCGGAGACATGATAAACCTAGGGAAGAGAGTGGGCCTATCAAATTTCAGGCTCCTGTGTACTAAACACCTTTGAATTGGGGGTAGGGTAGTCTCTTTTCTTAAAAGGCCAAATTGACTTATGTCCCCATACAGTTCCATTTGTCTCCTGGTTCTGAATAGATCTGCAAGTTCACTTTGCTGCTTTACCATGGAACTGAATTAAATCCAGATATTTCCTTCCTTCTTGTTGTTGTTATGTGCTGTCCAGTCAGAACCAATCTATAGTGAGTATTTTTGCCAGTTCCACTCCCCCACTGAATTTTGATGGCTGAGCAGAGATTCAAACTCAGCCCCCCGGAGTCCTAATCCATCACTGTGTCCACTACACCACATTGGGTGCTTTTTGCTTTATTAGTGAAAATAAAGTATGGAGCAGTCCTGTCTGGGGTAAAATTACTTCCTACCAATTGCATTTTAGTTTAGTTTTTAATCTAGGAGATTGGGAGAAGTCGTGCTGAAATTTCCAAATTTGCAAACTCTAAAAAACAGTAACAAATGAATAAGATTCATACTGCATCTTTGTATGAAGGTGCAACATAATCCTGTCAGTTTGGGCAGCTTTCCTGCTGTAAATTGCATATAATTTGTATATGGTAATGCAAACATCTAAACACACATTTAGCAATGATTCCGGTAATTTAAAATGGAACGCAATATATCTGAGCGTAATTAGGAAGACCATCCAGGGACCTGTGCACTTGATCAGCTTGAACTATTGATGAACTATCAACGAACTATTGATGTGCAACTTCAAAGCTTTGGATTCTCTGTTGTCTGGATGTTACACAGACTAGGGAAGTGCAAAATGTTTCCCTCCAGATGGTGCTGCAATTTCCATCATGCTTCACCACTGACTGTGTTGCTGAGAGGTGACCTATTGTACAACAAAGTGCCACATTTTGCCCATCCCTAAAATAGATGACTCATGTCCATAGGGGACTGTCTTGTGTAAGATAGGGTCCCATCTACTGCTGGTCCACCATGGTTCGTTACATGACAATTGAGGTTAGGTTTGTGAGTTCTTAAGTGGGATTCTGTGAGATCGAGTAAAAACAAAAGAAAACAAAGCAATAACAATAAAGAAGCCAAGCAATTTTTACAAACTCTGCTTAATGGGTGGTTTGAACTTCCTACGATTGTGATGATCCAATCACATTTCACCACATCATCAAACCCATGATCCTCAATGCCCTGTTTGAAGGTGGGACTCCTTGAAAGCAATGGGGTAAAACCGAAACAATGTGTTCAGGTTACAGAACATCATCCAACAATTCAAAGAGCAAAAGAAGAAGTTACTGCTTTATAGCCTGCAGATGTAAAAGTGTGGAAGTCATTTGCTCTGGGGTGTCATTGTCAAGCACAGAACCATGGTGGACAGCTGGTTCCATATGTTCAATTTCTCCCTGGCAACCCATTTCTCTCTCTTGGTCTCTTACTCTCCCATATTGGCAGTATCAAACTAACACAAAATTCCCATCTTGAGGCTTGCAAGAGCTAATGTAAGTCTATTTCCAGAGAGTATTCCTGGGAAAATGTGAGGTCTTATTCAATAGGTAACAAGGGCATATTAATAATATTAAACCGTGCAGATGAAAGGTAAGTAAATCTCCATCAGTCATCAATATGCATTGGCACAGCACTCTTTTGTGATTAATTCGACTTCATCTCCAACATGTTTGCTAGGCAGTTAAGGTCTAACATGGGAAAAGGGAGTTCTGCATACATGCAACTTTGTTTGTATCTTGGGAATCTTTCAAGTACTGCTGTGCAATGAAAAGTTAATCTTACTTGACGGGGAAATGCATCTGGAGAGCACTCTGTATATGTCAGATGGCATGTCTGTTGTACCTCAGGGATGTCACACCGTGTTGATTCCTGAGTAGAGGAGGGCCTTAGACAAGGAATGGGTGGTGGGCACATGCACAGAGACAGTGGACCAGCTTCTCTTCCTAGATTGAGTCTCTGATTATGGTTGCAGCAGTTCAGGAGATGGCAGGACCAAATAGAAAGTGGAAAGGGCATTGGAAGGCAGGAGGGATGGGCACAAAACAAAAAATGAAATGCTGTTTCCTTGATTTATTATGAAACGAAACGAAACAAAACAAAATGATGAAGCAGCATTTAGTTACAAACGAAAGGACATAGTCATTTTTTGCTTCCTCTGTAAAACGTCACCATGGGGGGGGGAGTGCCGATGGCCCAGGGGCCAACTGGTTGGTGGGAGTTTAAATAAATAAATAAATAAATAAATAAATAAATAAATAAATAAATAAATAAATAAATAAATAAATGCACCAACTCAGCCTGTGGGCCAGCTGGTCGGTGCGAGAGAGAAAAACAAATGCGCCGACCCAGCCTGCAGGCCAGCTGGTTGGCACAATAAATAATAAATAAAATAATAATTTAAAAAAACACACCGACCTGGCCCACAGACCAGCTGGTTGGTGCAATAAAAATAAATTAAAAATTAAAAACTGCGCTGACCCAGTCTGGGAGCCAGCTGGTCAGCATGAGAATAAATAAATAAATAAATAAATAAATAAATAAATAAATAAATAAATAAATAAATAAAGTGCCAACCCAGCTTGCAGGCCAGCTGGTCGGCACGAGAAAAAAAATGAAAGCCAAAACAAAACGAAATACAAAATGAATTCTAAAAAAAATCATTTAATAATAAACAAAATGAAACGGGAGGGGGAGAAACAAAGAACAAAATGAAACACCATTTTGGCATTTCATGCCCATCCCTAGAAGACAGCCATCCACGCCATCATGAACCTGAAACAAAAAACCACAAATGGGTTCATTTTCAGGGGATTAATGATTGTTCATGGTCTATGGGTAACCCTGAACCATCGCAAGCCACTGGCTTTCCAGTTTGTCTCTCTGAACTCTAATCAATGCATATTTAGCTTCCATTGGTCCAATAGGCATACTTGAGTTAAGTGACTGAATCAACTGCTGAACGATAAAGCAATACCTATGCAAACCTTAATCTATGTGAATTTTAAAATATATTAAAAATACAAGAAGCAAAAATACAAAACCAGAAAACCCACAACAGTGAGTCCATCAAAATTATGCAGAGAAAAATGTATGCATGAATATAGTGAGCATATACAGTGGTACCTCTACTTATGAGTGGCTCTAACTATGAGCAATTCAACGTAAGAGCGGAAAACTGTTGGCGTTTAACTGCTGACTTACAAATTTTAGATGCGGTCTGCTCTACTTACTTTTTTTTAATCATATTTTATTTATTTTTTAATTTTTAAATACGGCTGCTCTACTTACGAGTTGTTCAACTTATGATTGTGCATTTGGAATGGATTAAACTCATAAGTAGAGGTACCACTGTATTACATATCTTGATTGTGCATCTCTCTCTCTCCCTCCCTCCCTCCCTCCCTCCCTCTCTCTCTCACTCACTCACACACACACACACACACACACACACACACCATGTAAAGGAGGTGGCATATTATTATGTAGTATGAAAGAAGAGAATGTGAATATGACTGGAGTACACAGAGGACAAAAGCAAAGGAAATGTACAGATCTGAGTTTCCCTTATTGATCCCAAATATGCCTCCCTTTTTTCTTACCAGCTTCTTAGTTTCATGTTTTTTGCTATGCAATTTTGAAAGACAACTGTGATCATGCATAATTAAAAATATAGCCAATTTACCATGAAATGAAAGCATCAGTAACCAATGAAGTGAGGCAATTGGGGGGAGGGAGAGAAAGGGAGGGGGCATAGTTGCCTTTGGGGAGATGTGTCTAATATCTTGGTGGGCCCTTCCAAATGCTCAGTGCTTTGTGAAGTGAGAAAGGAAAACATTAGTCTCATCAACATGAAACATTTATCTTGTAAAATATCTTTGAAATTGACTTTAAATACAACATTCAGTGAAGTCAGATGGATAGCTTCTTCCGTTCTGTAAACAGGACTCTTCCCGAAGCTTTAAGGGCAGGGTGATCTCCATCTCCAAAATGCTCATATCCATTCAAATTCACCTATACCAGTGGTGGTGAACTTCCAGCATATGTTGGACCACAACTCCCAGAATTCCAAGCCTGTATTGCCAATGACAAAGGACTGTGGTAGTTGTGGTCTAAAACATCTGAAGTGCCAAAGGTATGCCACCACTGATACAGTTAAAACCTACAAGAGCATTAAGGCTTTGAACCTGTTGCTGAAACAACCACTGGTGGTGCCAGAAATGTTCTGGGGAAGCCCTTCTCTTGATTCTACCATACGAGGACAGAATGGAGGGCCTTCTCAGTGCCTGCTCCCAGGCTTTGGAGCACACAGTCCCAAGAACCTAGGTTGACCCTCTCCTTCTTATCTTTCTAATTCCAGAGAAAGACCATCCTCATCAGACCCTCCTTTATGCAGTATGCTACTTTTGGAATATTAGTTTTTAAACTTACAACTATGTTTTTGAATTGTTTTTATATTTGATTTTTAAATATCTCAAATGTTTGTTAAATTATTGTTTTTTTTTAAAATGTGATAGGTATATATTGTGTTTAAATTTGTTGTTTCATCAGTTGTGAGACACCTTGGGCAGAAAGGTGATGTATAAATAATTTGACTACATAAAATAAATAAACATTTATTTTGGGTTTCCTCCCCACCCCTTGGGTTGGTTGCCAAAATGTCCAGGGAGGAAAACACAAGGGTAGGAGAAGCCAACTCAGCTTTGCTGCTTCTTTTTACCCTGCATTATCCTTATTTATTCTTCTTGTCCCTTCTGCATGCAAACATCTTCATCTCCATCTGCCTCCAGCATCCTGGCTCCCTCTTCCACTGCTCCCATAATGTGTTATTTTTTGAGTTTCCATTCCCTCCTTGTTGCCCCTTGATCCCAGTACCTTCCACCACTTCCACTGTAATGCTGAAACTTTCCTTCTCTAGGCTGAATAATGGCATAAGGTTAAATTCATAAAAGCTTCACACAAGGATCCTACCACTGTGGACATTAGTGGAATATGGGAAAGTGCCACAGTTCTAAACTTTGCCAATTGGTGCAAAGCAACAGGGATACTAAACCAAAAGAGTTTATTAGCAAAAATATCTGTGAAGATTCTCAGTCATCCAGGTGAGTTTATCTGGAAGTTAGTTATGACAACTGAACTTCTTTTCTTGAGAGATTGAAATGTTTCGCTGATCATCCAAGCAGCTTCATCAGTATGAGGAAGGTTAGTGGCGAGTCTTCCATTTTATAGTTCATATTGATTTCATATCATCCTAGTCTGAATAGGCTCATTAAGTTGGACAATGGCCTGAATAGGCATGTTAGGCTGACAAAAGCCTGAATAGATTCATAGGTGGACCATTATCTGAATAGGCTCATTAGGAGGATAATAGCCTAGGGTGCGTGAAATTCCCACCTATGCAACCTGGCCCCCCATGCCAAAATGATCACGCGAGACACAGGTTTTGGGTACAAACTCTGGGTCACACTTTATTAACTTTAACTGAAAACATCAAACACAACTCCAAATAGGGGCCTGCTGTAGTGTGGCTTCAAAGTTGGTACCTCAGGGTCTCCCGGGACCCCTTCAACTGTCAGCCTGTTAGGGTGAGTCAATAGCCCTGAGTGTGCCCTGTACAGGGACAGGACAAACTCAGCCGTCAAGTCCCCTTTTCCTATCCCAGGTTGGTCAGGCGCAGCATTTGTGCCTGCCAACCCAGTAGGCCCTTCAGGTGCATCCTCCCCCCATGTTGTAATCTCTGGATCCACAACGCCGTGGGGTTGGATGGAGCCAAAGAGAATTTGGGATCTGCCTCACCTACTACCTTGCCATTCTCTGCACTACTGCCTAAGTGGCCATTCCTTAAACCTATAACTAACCCACCACCCAGCACATTATGGGATAGGTGAAAAATCCCTGGGCACCAGGCCGATCTGTGCCCCGGTCAAAAATTCCTATCCATCCCCCATGGTGACCAGTTAGACTCCTACTAGTGCAGTAAAGCGGCAGGTGGGTGGGGAAAGCTGGCTGCCGAAGAGGCAGGAGGCACATGCGCAAGCCCTCTTAAGGGCTCACCGAAGTCTTGTTGCATGAGACTACCATTTTGTCTCGAGTGCCTTCGGCGGGGGGGGAGGGCAAAGCGGTGCCACATGGCATATGCCCGCCATGGAGCCCAACCTTTCCCAACACCCATTAGGTGTGGGCTGTTAGCTATGCCATTGCTGTTTGGAAAAACCTGTGCAAATTAAGATGAGGGGAATATCATTGCAGTGTTGGAGAAATCTCTCACTGATCAGCACACAGCTTTGTCCTTAAGGTGGAACAGATGCTGAATCTGGAAGACTTGATATCAGTTGAAGGATTATTTGTCAACATTTAGTCCGATATTCTCTGTTAGAACTCATAGCAGCTCAATTGGGTCTCTGTGCAGGCAGAAACATGACTTGGCAGTAACTATTTACAGCAGGGATGCCCAAACTTTTTGTAAGGAGGGCCAGATTTGGTAGCTGAGAATGTGTCAGGGGCCGGTTGCTCCCCGACCCTGCCACCCCACTGCAAGCCCCACCCACTGATCCATAAGCCCCACCCACTGACCCCTTGCACGTGCCGAGCTTCACAAGGTTCCCAATGTTTCTGGTGGTGGCGGCCTGCCCGCGCGCCACCCCTGCATGCGCGCCCAGCCTCACATGGTTGCTGGCGGTATCGGTGGTAGCAGCCCGCACGATGGCTGGCCGGCCGGCCGGCCCAGCCCAACAAGCTTCTGCTCACCGGCTGGTTGGCCCGCTCAGCCCCTCAAGCTTCCCGGCAGTGTCAGTGTTGGCGGAAGATTTTTTTAAAAAAAAACATGGGGCAAAGAGGGGGAGGGAGGGGTAGGCCAGCCAGCTGCAGGCCACTCAGAATGGCCTGACGGGCCGGATTTGGCCCCCGGGCCGGACTTTGGGCAGGCCTGATTTATAGTAACAAGCTATTACTAAGGAATCGGTTGTAATTTATTCCTTTTACAAAATAAAGTGTATGACAAAATTTCATTATGACTGTCAAGTTGCAAATAATAATGGAACCCCTTTTGACATATGACAGTATTTTTTAAGTGGCATTTATAGTTATGGTGTTGGGGCGTGACCTCTCTAAAAGGCAAGAGGTAGATGTTCCATCCTTCAATTGCTGGCTTGCCCTCGCATGTTGTACTGTGTTGTGCTAGGTGAGGCAAAAAAAAGGATGTAGGAGAGCATGTTTTGTAGCACAGGCCATTGCCTTGCAGCATTATGTGTGTGCATGCATGTATGTGGGTTGCTTAAAAGAAATGGGGAGCAGTTAACTTTTCATATAATAACTATAATGGTCACTAGCTATTTAAAGGAGGATTCTGGAACTGCGACAATTACCTTTTTCATATGTCAAAAATGCTTGATGTCTGCGGACTGGGGGATTCTTTGACTTGCTTCTCCTTTTTCTTCCTAGTGAATTACCTTTCCGTTTGCTATGCAAAACCACTACGATATCCTTTTCTGAGTTAAACTTCTGCCTGTATAATCTTATAGCTCACCTATTCAGCAGAAAGATGTTAACACAAGGCTTTTGCTTCTGCTTCCAGCATCATTCCAACTTGATGCTTTGGTACATTTTTCTACCCATCTTCTGATATTGCTGTGATTTTTCATCCAACAATCCCTATGAGGCTTCCACTTCCCCAAACCAAATAAATTCAGTGAGAAGAAAATGGCTTGGTTGATTTTTAACAGTTATGCTCCAGACTTACTATAGAGTATATTTAACTTTAATGTAGGGACAGCTGGAGGCATTTAACGGCACAGCAAGATATTTTAGTGAATATATATTACACACTATGTATGTGCAACCATTTGTCATGTATCTCCATATAATATATAGATATGCCACTGAAGGCAGATGTAGAGTAATCAAAGCATGTCTATCACAAAAAGTACCACAGACTTCACATTATTACCTCAATGTTTAGCTTCTACCAAGAGGTTTATATGGGCACGCACAGGCATTTTTCTTTTTACAGAGAACTTAAGAAAGATTGTGCATAGACAGAGCCTTTGCATGCTGATCTTGTGGAGCTGAAGAGACATTTTAATTCTAGATGGGTATTGGGGATGGAAGATTCAGAATAAGTTTTGAAAATGCAGTGTCATTCTCAAGAGCCTTTGAGAAGACATCTTGTCCCAAAGGTTCCATATTGATAAGACGGCCATCTCCTCACTCCTTTGATGCAACATCACTCTAGGGTCAGCTTTTAAGCACTAATGTGTATGTGTACAAATGTGCAAGAATTTGTGTGTGCACATCTCTGTTTGTGTTCTCCCAGCCAGAGTAAACCATTGATATTTTGTCTGGACTGTCTATTAAGAAATACATTTCTTTTCCACCTGAGATTTTAAGCAACCAGGCTGAAAGGACATACAATTTTTTTACCCACTGAAAATCAATCTAATTGCACATATAAAATTAATTCTGTGGTGTACACCTAATGTAAAAAACTGCAATCTAATTGCACATATAAAATACATATATCTATTGGAAGAAACAGGCTATCTGTGTGATTTGCACATTAAACCAACTGATCTCAGAATTTCACTATTGGTCAATGCTAATGTTACTGCATTTTATGAGGTTTTGCCATCACCAAACGAGGTACATTTCAAGAAGGGATAAACATGCTCCAATGGAGAGAAGATCCCAGTGATTTGTGTACAAATATTTATTGTTGTTGTTGTTGTTCAGTCGTTCAGTCGTGTCCGACTCTTCGTGACCCCATGGACCAGAGCTCGCCAGGCCTTCCTATCCTCCACTGCCTCCCGGAGTTTTGTCAAATTCATTTTGGTTGCATCGATGACACTGTCCAACCATCTCATTCTCTGTCGTCCTCTTTTCCTTTTGCCTTCGATTTTTCCCAGCATCAGGGACTTTTCCAGGGAGTCCTCTCTTCTCATGAGGTGGCCAAAGTACTGGAGCCTCAGCTTCAAAATCTGTCCTTCCAGTGAACATTCGGGGTTGATTTCTTTCAGAATGGATAGGTTTGATCTCTTTGCAGTCCAGGGGACTCTCAAGACTCTCCTCCAGCACCACAGCTCAAAAGCATCAATTCTGCGGCGATCAGCCTTCTTTATAGTCCAGCTCTCACTTCCATACATCACTACTGGAAAAACCATATTTAGTTGGCAAACTGATGTCTCTGCTCTTTAGTATGCTATCTAGGTTTGCCATTGCTTTCCTCCCAAGAAGCAGGCGTCTTTTTTATTTCATTGCTGCAGTCGCCATCTGAAGTGATCAAGGAGCCCAAGAAAATAAACTCTGTCATTGCCTCCATTTTCCCCTTCTATTTGCCAGGAGGTGATGGGACCAGTGGCCATGATCTTAGTTTTTTTGATGTTGAGCTTCAGCCCATTTTTTCCACTCTCCTCTTTCACCCTCATTAAGAGGTTCTTTAATTCTTCCTCACTCTCTGCTATTAGAGTAGTATCATCTGCGTATCTGAGGTTGTTGATATTTCGTCCGGCAATCTTAATTCTGATTCATCCAGACCGGCCTTTCTCATGATGTACTCTGCATATAAGTTAAATGGGCAAGGTGACAATATACAGCCTTGTCGTACTCCTTTTCCCAATTCTAAACCAGTCAGTTATTCCATATCCAGTTCTGACGGTTGCTGCTTGTCCCACATATAGATTTCTTAGGAGACAGATAAGGTGGTCAGGCACTCCCATTCCTTTAAGGACTTGCCATAGTTTGTTGTGGTCTACACAGTCGAAGGCTTTGGCATAGTCAATGAAGCAGAAGTAGATGTTTTTCTGGAACTCTCTGGCTTCTCCATAATCCAGCGCATGTTGGCGATTTGATCTCTAGTTCCTCTGCCCCTTCAAATCCAGCTTGTAGTTCTGGAAGTTCTCTTTCCACATACTGCTGAAGCCTGCCTTGTAGAATTTTGAGCATAACCTTGCTAGCATGTGAAATGAGTGCAATTGTGCGATAGTTGGAGCATTCTTTTTGGCATTTCCTTTCTTTGGGATTGGGATGTAGACCGATCTTTTCCAGTCCTCTGGCCACTGCTGGGTTTTCCAAATTTGCTGGCATATCTTATGCAGCACCTTTACAGCATCCTCTTTTAAGATTTTAAAGAGTTCAATTGGAATTCACCTCCACTGGCCTTGTTGTTTGCAATGCTTTCTAAGGCCCACTTGACTTCACTTTCCAGGATGTCTGGCTCCAAGTCAGCAATTACGCTATCTTGGTTATCAGGGACATCCAGATCTTTCCGATATAATTCTTCTGTATATTCTTGCCATCTCTTCTTGATCTCTTCTGCTTCAGTTAGGTCCCTACCATTTTTGTCCTTTATCATATCCATCTTTGCACGAAATACCCCTTTAATATCTCCAATTTTCTTGAACAGATCTCTGGTTTTTCCTTTTCTGTTGTTTTCCTCTATTTCTTTGCACTGTTCATTCAGGAAGGCCGCCCTGTCTCTCCTTGCTATTCTTTGGAAGTCTGCATTCAATTTTCTGTATCTTTCCCTTTCTCCCTTGCATTTTGCATCCCTTCTCTCCTCCGCTATTTGTAGGGCCTCGTTGGACAACCACTTTGCTTTCTTGCATTTTCTTTTCTTTGGAATATTTTTCATTGCAGCCTCCTGTACATCATGCCAACTCCAAACTAAATCTTTTTGGCACATGTGTTCAGCTTATATTAATGTATGTGCCTAGCCTATGAGAATATTTTGTATACTATACCTTTTTACTTTTACTTTTTTCTCTTGCTTTCTTTTAATTGGAGTATATAAAAGTATCAGAGAGAGAAAGAGAAAGAGAGAGGGAGGGAGGGAGAGAGAGAGAACACAAATATTTTCACATCAGATCCAGATACAAGGCCCTGAATTGACCTCCAAATCAAATTCAGGGATCCATGCACAGTCCTAACTAAGTTCAAAATATTTCATATATCTAGCAGATCATTTGTATGTTTACCAATGTACTGAATAGCATGCTGAAATTTCATCTTGAAGAGGAAAATGGGCACAGGGGATAAAAGAAGTAACAAATTTATTTTGCAACCAGTAGTCTCTTTTACCTGTATTTTTTGCAAATGCATTTGTTTTCCATTTAATCTGAAAAGGAAAACAAGAATGCAAAGGCAACCAAAGTCTATGTTGCAGTAATAAAAATGAAAATATCACACACACACACACACACACACACACACACACACACACACACACACACACACACACACACACACACACACACACACACACACACACACACCAAATTCTGGCAAACCTCTGAAGTGCTTGCGTTAATGTCATGTCATTACACCGTATAGCTGTGCAGGTTAATATAATTGGGTTACTGTGTATGAGCAATGATCCATAGCATGTTATGGCACTGAAACAAATGACATTTAACTAAGAGATTTGTAAGGCACCTTGTTATCTGCATGCTGAACAATTGGAATGGATAGTCAGATCGCTAGACAAGCAAACTGATGTATTAGTTGTTGGGTTTACTGGACAGGCTGCATTTATAACAGCACAATTCTAACATAATTTATTAGATCCATAAATAGACAGATCCAATGTTTTTACTTAGATTACACTCTTGTCACACTTTCTGATCCTGAGCCAGGCAGTGGGCTCTTATGACCTATTTTATTATTCACACACTGAGTAGCTGCTTCCAGGCGCTGGGTATGCTTGTGAGTGGGGAAGAGGGAAACACACCTTTCCTTCTTAGCACTTAGGAAATCCACCCACTGTTTAGACAGTGTTATTTAACAGACTTGCATAGCACCACTCTCCATCTTCTCTCTGGCAGCGGCTGGAGATTGTTAATGAAAGGGGTCGGCAAAACAAAGGGGATTTCACCTCCAGGAGGAAAACTGGGGTGGGTGCAGGGAATGGAGTGAGAAATGCTTCTTGGCATTCATTTCTCCACAAGGGGAACCTGGGGGAAAAATCTTTAGCTGACATGTGGCAGCTAAAGGTGAGCAAACTGATATAGAATGTACAGAGATGAATGTTTCCGTGTTTTGTTTTTGTTATGCAGACTCGTGCGTTCTTATGTATGGCTGCCTTTGCTGAAATGCATTTGTTTATTGTTTAATTCTTTGTTGGATTTATAGCGAAATGTCGGACCCAGAGCATCTAACTGAAAAAAGAGATAGAAACAAGTTTCCAGCATCACTGAATATAAAGGGCAATTTAAAACACATTAATAAAGAAAACAGAGTACCCCAACATGAAAAACCACTTTCCTCTGCTATTATTAAGTTGGCAAAAGCCCACCAAATGAAAAGGTCTTTATTCCTGCCCTTTCTGCATCTTTGTCTTATAGCTGCTCTATCTACATTCCTTGCTAACTTCTTCCTTTCATTCCTTCATCCCCTTCCTGCTCCTGGCAATCTCCAGGTTTTTTTTTAATTAAAGTGGTACCTTGTATAAAGGAATTAATTTGTTCCAGATAAAATTATGTTAAGCAAATTTTACTTAATACCAATTTCCAATAGGAATGCATTGAAAACAGAGTAATCCCTAATCGCAACCATTTTTATGTTGTACGGATTCACCCCATAGACAATTCTGTTAAGCAAATTTCTCCTGTCTCTGGAATTTTTTATGTTGTACAGATTTTATGTTATACAAACCCTTTGTTATACAAGGGTCCACTGTATTGTCAAATATTATAGGGCAGGAAAAAACACCATGTATAATGCCTAGGCCAGGCATGTCCAAAGTCAGACCCGGGGGCCAATGGCGGCCCGTTTTCAAATTCTGAGTGGCCTGCAGCCTGTTCCCTCCACCGACTCAGCCTGTCACGCATCCCTGCCAGTTGGCCCCTCCCCATACCAGATGGAGATGTCAACTTGCAATTTTACGGTTTGCCTGCCCTCCCTGCCACTTTCTGTTGCCCCAGCCACTTGGACAGCCTACCCGCCCCCTGGGACCATTGCTGCAGTGTCCTCCCCACTTTCTTGCATGTCCTAGAGCAGTGGTGGTGAACCTTCGGCACTCCAGATGTTTTGGACCACAACTCCCAGAGGCTTGACCAAAATCCGGCCCGAGGACCAAATGTGGCTAAATATTCGGCCCCTACACATTTTTACCTCACCAAATCTGGTCCTCCTTGCAAAAATTTTGGACACCCCTGGCCTAGGCCCAAACCCCCTTGTGTAGCAAATGGCATATCTCCAAATTGCTCCATGTTAAGAACTCATTATAAACATTATTGGTTGTACAACTCAAGTATGCACCAGATAATGTCTGCAATGGTTTCTGAAAGAAATTTCCTTCTGGTGTTATACCATTAATGCTTTGTCAGGTAACGAGGCAACAGAATTGGGGCATTGTATTTAAATGGTGATGGTTAGATGGTGGTGGTATAGGTAGAAGCAATCATAAAAATGCCAGAAGTTTTTGGTCCAAGTGCTCACATTGATTGATAGGAAAGTCTATATTCTACTTAGGCTATAAAAATATTATAATAAAATTATAATTTGTCACCATTAGACATGGGCACGGAGCGGTGAAATTGTCGTTTCCGTTTTCGGTTATCGTTTCCGTTACGTAACGGAAACAGTAATGATAATTATGCCACTCCAGCTCGAACCCGACCCGAAAAAAGAAAAATTGGGTCGGGTTTTTCGTTGTCGTTAATGGCATCATGGCGATTGCGCGATGCCCAGCAGCACAGGAAAAAAGTTTTAAAAAGTTAAAAAAAACCTGACTCCCGGCCAAAAAAGCAGGTGAAAATATGCCTGCCTGAGGACACCTACCAGAGGGGTGGTTTCTGGGGGGGGTCCCCGGTCTCCCCCCTCTCCTGTCCTGGGCTGCTTGCACCAGGCTGGGGGAGGGTCATCCTCATGGTCTGTCTCTCGCTGCATGCCATGCAGGGGGGGGGATCCAAAATGGCGACTGGATTTTTTTCTTTTGAAATTGTGGTCAAAAAACACACCAAATCACCACAGAAACATGTGGAATTTATGTATTTTAAATGTCTGAATTTTAATAGTAGCAGCAGTGGGGTTTTTTTAATAGCAATAAAACGTCGTATTGATTTTATTTTATTTTATTTTATTATTTATTTTTTTAGACCTGCCCATTTGGGCTGGGCATGGGATGGGACCATGCAATTTTTTTGAACCATTCCACCAATGGCATTGCCAGGTTTTTGAGTGACACTTCTGGATGTCTCGGAGGGCATAAAAAGCCGAGGCACCTTCCAGAAATCGCAGTCGGGTGTATGGATGTGGTTGAGGGAGGAGGGCTGGCTGCTGGTGCTGGTGTGATCCGATCGAGATTGAGGAGGGAGGCTGGAGGCTTTAGGATTTAAGTTAGGCAGGCAGGGAGGGAATTGAATTTAGAAAATAATTTCTTTGATTCCCTGCAGCTTTGTCTGCTGAAGGGAAGAGCAGTTTATTCTTTATTTCTTCTCTGGCAGTTTGTGAGGATTTTTTTCTGATATTGGATAAAGGGGGAGGTTCGACTAGGAGTGGGAGGTGTGGATTTATTTTAAAAATATATTATATACTACCATTTATTTTCTATTTTCCCAACTTCAATTTGCTTGCACACACACACATTTGGGGTGCAAGCCAAGAACAAAACCTCTATCCTAAGTGATATCCTAACTCCCCACTCGCCCGTCCGCCCACGCCGCCACCCGCCTGCGGCCTGCGCCGCCACCTGCCCACTTCCCCGCCCGCGCCTCCCCCCTGCTGCTGTCGCCACCCGCCCATGCCCCACCACCACCACCCGCCCGCACCTCCCCCCCGCCGCCCAGCCCCCCACCCCACCCACCACCTAGGGTGCAAAAACACCTAGCGCCAGCCCTGATTGCGGGACGCCCCTATGCTCTGGGGGGAGCCAAATTGTGCTAAATCGCGGTGGAAACGACAAATGACAAACGAAATGACAAATTTTTGAAAAAATTCACGACAAATGGAAATGACCCGAAATGGACCCGTTCCGACAAACGAAAACTCGAAACGTCATTTTTTCTGGTCGTGTCCATGTCTAGTCACCATCTTAAACACACAAATTAAACTAATGAACAGAGAAACAGAAAGCCTTTACTAAAGTGTTTGCTTACCACTTCAGGACTAATTCAGTGGTTCTACTCTAGATGCAACTAACAATTTGATTAGTGCCTTAGCACTAATCTGTTTAAGATGGACAAGTGACAGCTGATCTGACACTAGTCTAGCTGAAGCTGTGTTTAATCCAATGCTGCCTTGGGATGTTGAAAAATATTATCCTAAATGTGTTCTTTATTTTTATTGTGGTTCTGTCCCTGAATTGGAGGAAGACTAGATCTGGCATACCTTAGTCTTTTCCCACCCCTTTATTTTTATTTTTAAAGAGTTTCCTCCTTTATCCCTGCTACTTTCTGGGCTATATTCCCTTTGCTACTCATTTTTGATTATTCTGTTGTTGGCTCATTCTGACACCATGTCTCTGAGATCAACAACTGTTTGGGCCAGAAGGGCTACACATTTAAATCGGCAGATATTTTGACATAGGAAAAAAATTGTGCCTAACTCGAACTAGACTTAAATTACACTGTTAGTGCCTTGCTCCGAAGTAATTTGGATCCTCAATCCAGCAGCACACACTGTAATGTTTTTACTTGGGTTATAATGTGAAGTGGGAATCTACCTTCAGAAAGCCTGAGTCTGTTTGCACCTTGAGTTGCAGAATGTACTCCCATTTAAAAGAGAAACAGACTCAATATATGATAAACATTTAAAAATATATACAATGCTGTTGAGCAAACTATTGAGACTAGCAATTAAATTGAATAAACCTGGTATAAAACTTTTCAACAGTAGATCTTCAAAGTCTTTGTAAACTAACAATACCCTGTCTCACTTTCAGCCTGTGTTCTGAAAACCTACCTCTGTAATAAGTAAGGAGAAAAAACCAACAGCTCTCTACAGAATATTCAGCTATTTTTGAAATGTGAGAACAAACCCTCAGCCATTAGGTGTGAAAAAGAGACAGTTGTGATCAACAGTTCACAATGATAAAATCTGAGATTGGGAATGTTACTTTGCTTGGATGATAACTTCCAGAAACTCCTTAGCTTGTGTGTCTCCTAGCATGCAAACACATACTAAGAACCACATGTGTGCAGCTAGTGGATCGTGTTTACTTAGAACTCTGCAGGTCAACAGTAGCAAGTGGGAATCTACAGCAAGCTACATTTACAAGAGTACAGGTTTCACTTGGCTTATCAAAAACAGCTGGGAAAAGACTAATAAAAAATTCAAGAGAGTTCTGTGTAGTATAGAATTTTTATTGCTAAAATAAACACAGATGCCACTTTTCCATATAATATTTCTGCAGGCTGAGGCACAGAACTTGGAGCCAAATTCACCCACTTTTAATCACTATCAAGTTTACCAAATGGGAGGAAAAGATGAAGTGCTGCTATTCAGAAAAAAGTTTCAATTTTATAGTCTTTTTAACAGAGTGTGTTTATGATCTTAGGGTGGAGCAGGGTATTCGTTCTCTTAGACTTCTGAGGTTTGTCTGGGATAAAAGTATTTTTACCTGGACACAAATCCAATGAGTTATTAAGTCCAAACTCTTGTGCTTTATCATTGGTACAGCAGTGTCACCTAGAGGTTCTCAGCCCCATGTCATTTTAGTAGGTTTCTATTTAGCTTTTATTAGTATTGGCATGATGGTACATGAAGTATTCATGTACAGTGTGATAATGAAGGCAGGAGTGGATCACATCCAGGACTGGCCTTCTCATTTGTCAAGGGAGACAGTGAAGTAACAGATACAGTGAGTTGATAGGGATATGTTAGAATGGGACCAGAAAGCCATGTGCCCCCCTATTGCTCTGACCCAAATGACACAAAAAAGAGCCAGCTGCCATTCCATTTTGTACATAGAATGAAAAAAAAATGCCACTTTATTCTGCAAACAATATAGCAAAATATTTTGAGTTGATCCTCCTGTCTCTTTAGGGGCTCAGTCAGGTTATTACTCGTAGCTCTTTCAGTTTGCCAATCCCCATGTCAAGTTTTAGAGTCACTAATCTGGTATAAAAAGGGCTCAGAAAGTTCCACTCTCCCTGCTGTTCTCTGAACAGCTTTCTAGATTAGGCCCACAGGGAAGAGGGCAAGCAACTGCATTGCATTTAAGGGATGGGTCACATGTGGCATTTCTATACCCAGTAAAGTTGTCAAAGTGCAACTACATATCTTCATTGTGGTGGAAGTTCTGCAAACTAGAGATGGGCAGGAAATGGAAACTTACTCTTTCATTTTCTTTCTTTGTTTCTACTACTTTAAAACTACTACTTCTACTACTTTAAAATTTGTTACAAATGAAACAAAACAAAATGAAACACTATACTCCCCTGGGTCCTAGAGGCACCAAAATGGCAGGGGAGCTTCCTCAAGCTCTTCCCTGTGAGCCCCCAATATTTGGAGAGGTTTGGGGATCAGGGAATTGAGTTATTAAGCTCCAAAGGTGGTTCCCCTAGGAAAAAAATCTTTCTGATTGAATCGGGATTCGGAAGCCAAGCCATGGCAGTGCTGATCACTCGCCTACAGAAGGGCTACTTCAGTTTCCTGATGCAATTAGAAAGATTTTTCCCCTAGGGGCACTGCCTTTGGAGCTTAATAACTCAGCCCCCTGAGCCCCAACCCTCTCCAAATTTCGGGGGCTTATAGGGAAGTGCTTGAGGAAGCTCTCCTACCATTTCATCTAGGATGAATCATTTTGTTTCCTAGAGGAAAAAACAGTATTTTGTTTCATTTTGTGATGAAATGAATCCTACCATTTTGTTACATAACAAAGTAATTCATTATATAACAAAACAACAAAACAGTATTACATTTTTCGTTTTGTGCCCATCTCTACTGCAAACTCCAATGGATGCCTTCAGCATATGTATCTGGAAAGCCCCAAGGTAAAAAAAAAAATGTATTGGAAAGATATGTTTAACTCATCAAAACTTGATTATTATTATTATTATTATTTAAAAAACTGAATATGATGCAGACCTCATTCTTTTCTTAATTCATGAGCACAAATGGAAATCATTTAATATCACTAATGCTGGAAGTAGGTAACATAGCACAAGAATGGGAAAATACTGAAGAAGGTATGGGTACATGACTATAGGAAATGGGGACTTCAGAAATAATGACTGTGAAAAGAAGAATGACAACAAGATTATTTGCTTCATGATGACGTATATAAGACATGGCACTTTTTAACAGATTTCATGACTTCCTTTTGAACTGATGCATTGATTACAAAGACAGTATCAAACATTCTGGAAAGATATTTAATATAAGAATCTCCTCTCTCTCTCTCTCTCTCTCTCTCTCTCTCTCTCTCTCTCTCTCTCACACACACACACACACACACACACACACACACACACACACACACACACACACAAACACACACACACACACACACACACACACACACACACACACACACACGAAGATACAAAGAACACAAGTCCAATAATATATGTTTATTGTTTTTATTTTTTCATATTCTCACCTATGCTTTTTGCATGTCATGTTCTCTTTAATGTAACACAGTTGGGAAAGATTAAAAAGAAAGAAGGAGATGGAGTTCATTTTCAAAGTACCTGCCATGCCAATCCCCCAAACCTGCTTCTAGCACCAAATAGGTATATTAATCAACTCTGAATTTTCCCTGTTCCTGGCCTTTTTTTCTACCATGGCAATCTCTTAGACTTTGTGGTTGCAGTGGCATTCTCAAGATGCCAAGCTCCTAAAGGCAATCCTGCAAACTCAAGTTCTTTGGCAGGGTGTCCCGAGGACCATAGGATATTTCTCATATCCCTCTCCAAGGCAGCAAACAGATGTCCAGATCCCAAGCAAGAGATCCAACCTTGAGCTTCCTTTCCATCCAAGTTGAAGGGGATGCCTCATCATTAGGATTGCTCTGCTAAAGTTTATGGAGAAGTGAGGGAATACTAAAAATCAATGATAGAGGGCTGGGATCCTGCTTTGATTGGTTACCTAGAAGGAAAAATGCATTACACAACTTATTTATTTTGTGTGACATATGCCAGGAATTGCTGTGAAGTTAGGTTTTAATATATCAGCATGTGTTCTGCAAACTCTGAAATCTAAATTATTCTCCTTTCAGGTTGAATTGTCAGAACTTGGCATTGTTATCAGTTTTCAGAAGCAAAAAGATAATGGCAGCAAGGTACCTCTAACTACTCTATTTATCTGGATATTTTATTTTTTTTATTTTTTTTAAAGAAGAAATCCAGTGTTTCTAAGACAAACTTGAAGGGAGGGGAATTAGCCACTAATCCATTAAAGGTAACGTTTTCTGAAAATTACACCTTTTATCAGAGTAGGCCTCCTGCATGGAACAAGATTAAAACTGGACTCCTCTTATTTATCTGCTTTCCTGTGGGCTGGAAGAGAAACACTGCATTTTAAATAGGTTAAACACGGAATTTTTAAAAGTCTTAAGTTCTCAAGTTACACTACAGACTATGTCTGTGAAGTTTCTCAATTGTTCAGGTGACTTTATCTGAAAGTTGAGTCATGGCAACGGGACTTCTTTTTCTTGAGAGATAGAAATGTTTCGCTGTTGTTTGGATGAGCAGCGAAATGTTTCTCTCTCTCAATAAAAAGAAGTCCAGTAGCCATGACTCAACCTCCAGACAACAGGCTATATAAGTGAGTGTCTACAGTTTGATGAGTTTGATACATTGTATGGTGCCTCCTGCTTCAATGGGAATTTTTTTTGTTCACTTTGTGTTTTGTTAGACCCAAGTTACGTCTGAACTTTCCAAATATGGAGAGAGAGGCTCAAGCCACGTTGGGGATTTGCATTGTTCTGTATTTTGCAACACAGTTGTCTTAACACAACTGTGGTCAAAAATGCATATATCAGAACAAATTATACACAAACAGTAGTGAAAAGCCAATACAGCCATGATAGGCTGGCCCTTCTCCCTCTTGTCCTTCGAACAACAGGCAGACCTTCCTTTTGAGATGGGCTTTTAAGCCATAAATGGGTTTTATTTTCCCCCAGCATGCATTGTATTTATTAAATCAATATGCTTTTAGAAATATTTCAATTATGTTTTAATATAGTTTTGCATCTTTGTACACATGTACCATTTTAATTGTTGCAAACCACCTTGGGTTGCCTATGGAGAGAAAAGCAGCATACGAATGAAAGAACAAATGAATGAACAAATGAATGAACAAATGAATGAACCAACTTCTAACAAGCCGTGTATATCAGGAGAAAGTGCATGTAAAAATGTACATGTTGGGGAAATTGTGTACAAAAATGTGTCTTATAAGAAATGTTCGTAGATTTCCAGGCCTTCCTCGTCCTTTTAAATCATGAACTAGTATGGAAAGATGATGCAGGAGATTGTTTTCAAACATAAAAAAGCTAAAAGAAACCATAGCTGACAGATTTATTAACATTTCTAGGGAATTAGACCCATGTCTTCTACGGACATGCAAAGACTTTGACTCAGCAATTTAGCAGAGTCCCCCCTTCTCCAGGGTGACTGGCGGGGTAACTCAGTTTTGACACTGTATCTAAGTGTGTATCAAAATGTGACCAACAACCTTTTCCCAAGCAATTGCAGTATTTAAAGAAGAACAGAATTTTGGTTCAGTTCCCACTGGTAAGAGAAATCAGTGTTTTTTCCCCTTTAAAAATGAATTTGTTGATCACATTAAAATTAGGTCAAACACTGAAAAAGATCATGGCTGGAATCCATGGGCACAATGGGCATGACATCAGCAATAGCATAAATCACCACTGATTAAAAGCAAAACATTGCTGATTAAAGGTGATTTCAGGATGAACGTGACATGTATACAATGTGATGAAGTCATATGCCTGCTGAAATTGCCAAAGGAAGCTTTGAACCAGCAGCAATTTGCTGCTGCTGCTTTTGTTGTGAATGCCATCGCTACTGCACACATAGAACTGTGCAAAAGGTTTTCAGCCAATAAAATACCTTAAAAGGTGTATCGGTATATCTCCAAAAGAATGAGGAGCAAAGCAAGCAGAAGTTAAATTGTGGGTTCAGCCCACGAATACTGGAATGGCTGGCAGACCATATTTCCTATTTGAAGAGAAATCACATCTACATTTCTTATTCTAAGAAAATGTGACAGTGTTTATTGAAACACATTGGCCCAAATCCCACTGGTGTTTATGTAAAGTTTCTGCATCTTGCCACAACCAATTGCAGCTGGTTGCCGGGATACTGAAGTGTGTCTTGGTAGCACATTAAGTCATCTGCACCCTGGCAGTTCACCAGTTAGTGGCATTTCTCCAAAATTTGGTGAAGACTGGTTTTGCCCCAAGCCAGTAG
Organism: Phrynocephalus forsythii; assembly: GCA_029282475.1. NCBI lineage: Eukaryota > Metazoa > Chordata > Lepidosauria > Squamata > Agamidae > Phrynocephalus > Phrynocephalus forsythii. The sequence goes on from JAPFRF010000005.1 coordinate 100,118,692, forward strand.
CTAGAAGGCACTTTCCAAGGGGCCCACTTTGTGGGTTTACAACCTAGATGTCTGAAATACAATCTTCATCAAATCTGGAGAGATTATAGAGGAGAGTCATTGGAAGCATCCCTGAAAATAAGGTGTCTCTAGGTGCCTGGTGGACACTTTGCTGGCTGGGTGGGTGGGTAGGGGGAATCACTCAGACATCTATAACTCAAACTTCACCAAATGTTCAGGACTTGTAGTGGACATTGTCACATTTTCTTAGAATAAGAAGTATAGATGTGATTTCTCTCCAAATGGGAAGTATGTCCTTGTAATGGTGCCTCTAGATGCCTTGGAAGCTATTTAATATGGTTTAAAAGTTTTATAAAAAGAATTTACAAATCAATTCATCATAAAATAATCATAAACTCATTTTTTTGTGATTTGTTGACCTTGACATATCACAAATCAAACCAAATCACCATTTTCTGATTAATGCCTATCTCTAATTATAAGAAAGATAAAATGAATCTCTGGTCTTGTTCTAAGGCCATGGACACCTCCTCACCTCTTTAGAAAAAACATGATGTCTTTTGTGAATGAATGAAAAGAGGAACATGAGGAACCAGTAAGTGGCATCAACAACTCTCAGAATATGGATCTCTAGATTGAAGGAAGGTTGAAATGAGGTAAGAGCAGGAGACAGTCAAGGAAACCTGGAGAGGCCTTTCTCTGTGTCTACTCTTCCCTTTGCAAAGATGTGCATTTGCTTCAATGTAAATTGAGTTCCCTCCAGTTGCCTCCAAGAAACCAAGGGCTTTTTATGCCTAGAAAGCTTTGGGAGCAAGCTCTTCCCCTTCTTTGGGAGCCATTCTGTTCCTTTCTGTACCCTCTTCCTGAGGGGGTATCTTGACCAGAGAAACTAGAATTCTAGCAGTGCTGGCTTCATTCCCCTCCTCCCCCCCCTCTCCATTTTGTTCCTTCTTGACCTTGTTTTCCCTGAAGAGGAGGTTTTCAGAGAGAGGCCTATCTTCTATAAAGTAGGACACACTTATTTTTAAAAGATGGGAGTGCCCTGTTCTTTGAAGTTTTCTTTGTGGAAAGGACATTGGGATCCAGGACATTAATCTGAATAGGGGACAGATTTAAGCACATTTATCATCACCCCCTCAAGGGAATCAATAGGCTGAAATATCTATTAGCTTGACCATATCTATCTATGCACTGTATCTATTACGACACATCCAAAGTGTCAAACACCAAAACAGAAAGATGATATAAGCATGATAGAACCTTTCTTTTTTCCTCCAAACTCTGTAGGGCCATTGGGCAAAGTGAGGTAACCTCCCTTGGCAGTAGGTGCTGGTGGACATCTAGGTATGTCTCATGAGCTGTTTATTCCTTTCTGTTGTAGGAGAACCTGTTTTGAGCCCCCTAAAGTAAACTATTGCCTTGGTTGTGGCAGAGGAGATGCATCTCTTGCCAGTTTTGATTCATCATCTGCTATTCTATCAGCTTAGAATGACTTCAGAGCTGGGAGGGACCCTGTGGACCATTGAGTCCAGCCCCTGTAAAGAAGACACAATGGATTCCCAACCTCTGGTTTCACAGGGTATTTATACACGACCCCTAAGCTCCGCTGCAAATGGCTGCAAGCTCCGGAGCTTAAAAATGTTTCCCCACCAGCTCCGGAGTTTGCAGACAATTAAGTGCGACCCCGCCCACTTTAGCGCGACCCAGCGCACTTTTCTTGTACCTTCTCTTTGGAGGTGAAAAATCTTTGATGCGGTGCAACGATAGTGAGTGCGGGGCTCTCCTCGCTTCTGTTTGCTGTTTTTTGGCTCCCGCCCTTTTAAGAGCTACTTTTACAGAGACGAGAGGCAGAACGAGGTGAGCGGCATGCTTTTCTTTCTCTTTTTCTCCCTCCCTCATGCAGCCAGCAACCAGGAAGTGCGGAGGGGGGTGGGGACAGAGGAAGAGCGACGAACCTCTAAGATCTCTGGTCCGAATTTAAGTGGCCAGCGGATCTTAGGGGTCATGTAAAAAGGCCCATAGTCAGATGCCTAAATCATTGAGCTATCCAGCAGCTCCTTTATGAGGACTTAAAAGGGACCACTAGTGTGTAAAGTTAAGCAGCAAAATGCCACAGGCTAACCTTGAAAACCTGCATCTGCTTCCAGAAATAACCCTGTTCTATGCCTTCTTCCTGATACTTAAATATGAGGAAAGCTGTCAGTTTCTCTGACAACCAGACTGGTTAAACCCCAGGTTCTTTCCATATCAGGGAGTGCTTTGTGACTTCTACTAAATTCTTCAAAAATAAGAATCCAAATTCAATAGATGAAGCTGTTCCCATCATTGCAAAGACAACTTTACCTGCCTACTTTTTGGTGTTAATGATAGGTGGGTGAGGTGGGGATAATGGCAACCCTAATCTAGGACTACCATGGATGGAGATACAAGAGTTTAAATGAACACCATTAAACGTTAAGCACCCAAAGACTTAGATTTGTACTGCCCTGAACACACCCACATTTTTCAGAAGATAAACCAATGGGGTCTGGTTATCATTCCATGCCGATCTGAAAATATTCTTATATAGAAAATTAAAAATTGAAACACACACATGCTCATTTTCCTGCCCCCATGCCTATTGGTCCCCTGTTTCCACAGATCCTTCTCTTCTCCTGCCCATAACTGATTCACTGCTTCCTGTATACATCCCTAGTGCCGTTGGTGGCAGCTTCCAACCTCTCTGCAGAGCCCACAAATAGAATACATTTCTATCTGCCCAATGGCCCAGGCCACCCTTGTCATAGCCTTGTTTTTAATTAGGTATCTCTGAAGAATCCAGTTTCCGCATAACACCCAAGGTTTCACTGTTTCCCTCCCTCAAAATGGATATTAGTACCATCTTTGTAAGTGTATGATGTATGAACTGTATGTATTTCTTTGATAAATTGTTTTTAAACATTTCCTCCTTTTTATTAATTGAAGAGGAAGCTCATGCATCAATGACAATTTTATGCTGGTTTACACATAAATTATTTTGCCACAATGTTCATTTTTATTATTATTGCCAATATTACAGCAAATGCTTTGCCCGCCCGCCCCACTTTTTGCCTTGTAAACAAGATTTTGCTTACAGCTAAATGAAAAGAAGTGAATTTAATCAGACTGAAATAACAGGTTTAAAAATTGTAATGCAGTAATGCTGGAATGATTTTTTTAAAAAAAAATCTTCACCAGTAGAAATATTCATTCCACAGATATTCTTTTCTTTTTCATTATTAAGTGATGGCCATCATGATGAAAACAACACAGAACAGACATTAAACTTTTGTTCTCCATTCCTGCTGCTGAAAATGAAGGAAGTAGATTTTGTAAAACAGCTTCTGGAAAAAGTAAAGAATGTTTAAAAATTGAGGATTAGAGCTCTCCCCCTTTCCCCCCTGTGTCATGTGTTACATGTTGAAGAGCCTTGTGGCGCAGTGGTTAATTGCCTGTACTGCAGGTAAAACTGTGCTCACGACCTGGGGTTCAATCCCAGGTAGCAAGCAGGCTCATGGTTGACTCAGCCTTCCATCCTTCCGAAGTCAGTAAATAGAGTACCCTGCTTGCTGGGGGGGGGGATGTGTAGCCTGCATATTTAAACTGTAAACCGCCCAGATACTACTTGAAATGGTATCAGGTGGTATATAAGCAGAACACGTTACTGATCTTCCACATCAAAGGGAATATTTTGACCAGCACCAAATCTACTGGATTCCCAGCCTGTCCTCCTAGAGTTCCTTTTCCCCATAACATTATTATTTGATGGTTTCCTGATTTGTGGAGAATTTCTGTCTTTTAGGAGATGGATATGTGTCTCTCCTGATGTTTATTTACTAGCAGTATGATTATTAAGCTAAAATATCCTTATATTTTTATCTTAACATTTTCCCTTTGTTAGCAGCCAGCCACTATTTGGAAAGTGGTCTTCAAGACATATTCTGCAATTGTTTCTCTGTCCCTCTCTCTGTTGAACTACAACTCCCATCATTCTTACCCACTTATAACCTAATACCTTTTTAGAGCAGCAGGCATAGTACCTGAAAAGAAGTTAGGGGATGGGTAAGGATTATAGACAGCATAGTTTGAATGTTTGAAATGTCCAGAAAGCAACAGTTGAGCTAGTTTTTTCCTTTGATGGCTTATTCATTCTTACTCTTAACATTTTTACCTGCGACAAAAAAGATGGATGGCAGTGTTACAGCCTGCATGCTTTATGCAACCTTAAGGTTGTCTTTCTAACTTCTGGACCATAAACACATGCCCTAAGTTTTTTTATTAACATTTATTTATTTGAACAGAAATTATCATTACTGTTCTTGGAAGTCTTGAACAGCAGTGTTTCTCTTGCAAAGCAATGTGTGCCAAACCACACTTTGTCCAAGCAAAGAATCATTGTTTGGAACAAAATGGAACAAGAGCTAAAACTTGAAAGTGGAATGTTCCATATTGAAAGTGACCAGACTGAAGATGATTACATCAAAAGCCTGTTGCGGACACAGATGGTCTTCCTGGGGCTAGTCAACAGCCCCTGGACCTCTGGAACTTTCTCCCTTCTATCTAAGCTGGAGAGTCTTATGTATACCTTACTTCTCTGAGCAGTAAATAATTAATTACAAGAGCAGAGGACTTGTCCAGGTGTGGGTTCCATTGGAGAAGATCACTGAAAGCCTGTTTGTTTGTTTGTTTGTTTGTTTGTTTGTTTGTTTGTTTGTTTGTTTGTTTGTTTGTTTGTTTGTTTGTTTGTAATAATGACATTTATCTGCAGATGTGCTGGCCAAGTGTTAATTCATCCACCACTCAAACTCTCCAAGGCCAGTCAAAGTTGACTGCGCCTATGCCTACTCTCTAGGGAAGCAACCAACACACTGAAAAGCATGCAGAGATGAATGCCAGCTTAGTGTATTTTCCCTTCAGTCCCTGGTACATACTGATATCACCGCTTCTTTTCAACACAGATAAAATGTGGCCCTCCATCTGAAAAGAGGACAGAAATCCAGGCAAGTTGTTTTCTTTGAGATCCATCTTGGCCCATCTTAGTCCCATATAGATCAGAACATCAGGGCACTCAGTTATAAATCCTAAGATGTCAGTCATTTGCTTCTTCAGGGCAAGCCATAACATAGTTGTATTAAAAACAAAACATTTTTTTCAAAAAACCCCAAAGATGTAAGGGAAGATACTGTTCTCTCAGAATATATGTTTCTTTTTAAAGTTGTAGTATTCAGTCATCTGAATACCACCATTTTTAAAAGTATTACCAGGTCATTAATCACTTGGTCTGCTTCTAGTATTTAATAATAATAATAATAATAATAATAATAATAATAATAATAATAATAATAATAATAATAATAATAATAATAATAATAATAATAATAATAATAATAATAAAAGCATCCTATTTATACTAACAAGTTGAAATGGAATAATCTGGGAAGGCCAACCTATAAAACAAGGTTTTCAGTAATTTATTAAAGGCTTGTAGCGAGGTCACCAGGCAAAACCTTAACATCAAAACCTTGAAGTCATTGTGGTAGTAAATCAGCAGCCAGTGCAGAGCAGCCAGTACAGGAGAAATATGCTAGGACCTTTTTAACCCTGTTAACACACTGGCTGCTGTATTCTGCACTAGCTATAGTCTCCACATTAACCTCATAGGCAGCCCCACATAGAGATCACTACAGTAGTCTAATCTTGAGATTAAAAGTGCATGAACAGCATGGTCAATGCCCCAGTGTCCAAAAAGGCCCAGAGCTGTGCAATGGTAATAAGCAAAATGGACCACTGACTCCACCTGGGTTTCCATGGTGAGCACCGGGTCCAACAGGATACCCACACTGCGGACTCCATCCTTCGCAGAGAGTTACTCCCCCAAATGTGAAGGAGCTTCCCAAACTGCAGATGTCAGGGGTTCCCACCCACACTCTGTAAGACAAGTTTGTATTAGCAGTGACCTTTTGGACAGACAGTTCCCCAGATCCTACAGAAACATCATGCTAGCTGGGGAATTCTGGGTGTCTTGTCTAGGCTATCAAGTGAGTCTGGTTTGACGGCAATATTTTAATCAGGAACTGATTAAAAATTAAAAGACTTCTGAAAGTCTTTTAGTAAACAAGCTACACCAGTTCCATGTCTCACCTAACTTGGTTTTGTCCTATACTGGTGGAGATTGCCACCCTTAATCTAGGCTGTCCTTAAGAGTTCCACCATTCAACACAAGGTTCTTTCGCCACCCCACAATAGATTTTGGAAATTGATTGTGGGACCCTCTGCATACTGAGTATGTATTTATCCCACTGAGCTATCTGTGACCCTAGAAGCCTAGCTACAACTATGGCCTGCCCTGGCCGTTAGCTTTTTGTTAAACTTTATTACTGTGTTCTTCATTTTTCATTTGGGGGTTTTGATGGTAGAAGGGCAAAATTATCTCCACTGAATCCTCTAGTTAAGTGTGTTTCTATCCCCACAAGTCTGTTTCCACCCCACAAGATTTTACCAAATTGGGGGTTGGGGAGGGTTAGTTTTTAAAACCCTGTCTTTTTTCCATTTAGCACTCTAGAATATGAGTATTTTCTGGAATAGTATGCAAGATTGCTGGGCCATACCCTTGGCTAACTATAAAGTCATAGATTTATTGACCTCACTCTAACTGTGTGAACTTTGCCAGCTAGAAAACCTGGCACCTTTCACCCTTTCATTTTTAGAGTGCCATAATTCAGGTTTCTTGTCCAATTCACTTTAAATTTTAGAGAGAAATTGGCTACAAATCTAAACTAACAAACTGCGAGGCTGAGAGGATATATATTCTTGTCTATTTTAGACAGCAGAGTATACAGCAAGAAAAAAATATATTGTAACCTTCAAATGGAAGAGTTGCTACTGCCCAGACTGAAAAAGAGGGGATGAGGATGTATTTCCATGCATTAAAAGGTACACACTGATCCTTCTAAGTCAAAACACAAGCAGACATGGTCTTTTTTTTTCCTGCTTCATATTGTGTCCTCGGCAGGGATGGGGAGGACTCAGGTTCCAGGATTTGCTGCCAAGTCAAACGTAAGTCGCATGGGTGACTCAACTCAGACTCAACTGAGTTTTCTTCTCTCTTTTTTTTTTCAATGGCTCAGACTCATCTCACAACTTGAAACCCAGTCCTTCCTTCCTATTTTTCTGGTGTGGGGAGCTTGATTTTAAGAGGGACTTGGATTTGGGGAATGGAACTCAGGACTTGGTACCAAAGACTTGAACTCAGACTTGGGACACAGACCCAAACGCTTCCCAATTGACACCCCCTGGCTATGAGCAGTCCTCCATATACTATATCTATATGTCAGTGTGAACTGAACAGGCCTGAAGACTCCAGAGGCTGGATTTGAAGTCCACTTGAACATGGAAACTCATGGGGTAGACTTGATTTGGTAAAACCATCCCTTGTAGATCTCACTTATTGTGAAGGCCCTAATAGGGTCTCTGTAAGTCCTGATTTGATCACATGTAATATAACCATGATATTTTGGTTTTAGATATGTGAACCATAACTCCAGTCAATCATAAAATTAGGTTACAGTAACCCCCCACTGATCGCAGGGGTTAGGGACCCACCCCACCCGCGATGCACAAAAATCCACGATATGCGGAAGTGGGTGGGGTGGGGGAGGGGGGCAGGGGCGATTGTGTGGCGCGCTGGTGGCAGCAGGGGGGTCTTACCTCCCACCACCGCCGACCACCCGCACGGCCCTGAGGCTTCTTGGGGGTGCGTGGGAGGGCCATGCGGAGTGACCGGATCACCAGCCGCCACCCGCCCACACACCCCGGAGGCTTCTTGGGGGTGCATGGGAGGGCGGCGCGGAGCGACCAGATCCCCCAGTCACCCTCCCATGCACCCCAGAGGCTTCTCAGAGGTGTGGGGGCGGCACAGAGCAACCCAGCAGCCCCCCTGCCGCCCCCACAGTTCCGGTACTGTGGTCCCGCGATGCAGTGGGACTGCAATACCGGAACCGTGAAATGGCGGGGGGTCACTGTATCTTGTGCTCATAGATAGATGTGCATTTCAGAATCTGGTATTCATTGTTGTGATCCTGATATTTACCACATATGTCACTCCTTTAAAAACATCTTCCAAAAAAAAATTAAAGGCAGTGGCAAATTGAGTGTCCAATGTCAAATTTTCATCTCATCATTACTCAAAATACAAAGTCCAGAATACACTTTTGAAATGATCAGTTACAAGTGACATGGTTATCTGTAATTAGTTACTGAAAGAAGCATTTCAAAAATAATGTAATTATTAGGGGCAGTTGTTTTGATGATGAAAAAAAATGTTTCCCAGTTACTTTTATAGACATTTTACAATGCATGTTTAAAATCATTTTTCAAGGCTTTGCCTCATTCTGCCTAATGGAAGGACTGACTCTGCCCTGAACACACAGGACTCTACATCATATACCCTGTTTCCCTGAAAATAAGACCTCCCCCCAAAAATAAGCCCTAGCAGGATTTCTATGTATTTGTTAAATATAAGCCCTACCCTGATAATAAGACCTAGTGATGGGCGTGGCTATGGTTGTGTGCAGGGCTGACATTCAAGCATATTATACTTAATAAAATAAGACATCCCCTGAAAATAAGCCCTAGTGTATCTTCTTGAGAAAAAATAAATATAAGACAGTGTCTTATTTTCAGGGAAACACGGTATGTGTGGCAGTGTTCGTGCACTTGTATATGAGGGAAGGCTCCAAAATGAAGTGCATCCCTCAGGTGGAAAGTGGTTCCCACCCCTTCTTTAGTGGCTCCGTACAGCTGTTCTCTCCATATAATCTTAAGCAGCGGAGGGAGGGGGGTTAGCAAACATGAAAATTCTTGCAGGAATCATTTAACATATCCGATCATGATATGCTTCCCAATTTCCTGCTTGTGTCAAGTCTCTTGTCTTCATAGGCATCAGGCGCAAAGTGTCTAATGCCAAAGTTATTGAATTTTCACTAAAAACCTTCATAGATGCAAAGGCTTTTGTACCTTAATGTTCAAAAAGGTTTGCATTCCAGCTCCCGTGCTTGCACACACACACACACCCGCCACTGACCCAGCCACTGCTGGTATCTTTTCTCATTATAGGCAGTGGTCCAAAACCAATACAAATTAAATAAATATCCCGCTGAGAGCTGTACTTTTGAAAATAGCTTTACTGCCGTACAGATGTGAGCTATCTAAAACCGGCTCAACCATCTTTAGTGTTTGGGGCTTGCATTTTTTTTTACATTAAACCAAAAGAAGAAGAAATTAAAATCTAAATATTATCCTGGAAGGAAGTGTTTGCATGGGTGGACTTTCATTTTGTCCCCCCCCATCCCAGCATACTGTGTGTTTTCATCCCATAATGGCTCTTCTTTGTTAATCCTTCTCCCTTCCCCCCGGCCCACCCCACTGCCCCCTCCCCAAAAATACAACAACCCATACCAGCAGGATAAGACCTGAACTGATAAAAGGGCTAATCGGTAGCTCTATTTACAATTCGTCTTAGAGGATATAGTGTGATTCGGCTTAATGTTTTGTTATCTTCCTACAACTGCAGTTTCCACCAGTACATTTTGGCATGGGAACACTTGCCAGATGGAAGATAAAAACTACACTTTTATAGATATTTTCAGGCTGAGGAAACATTTGGTTCACATCAGTTCTAAATGAATAATATTTATTGCTTCAACAATTTTGGGTTTTATGGAAGGAGGTGAAGAAGAATAACAGCAAAAAGAATGTGCCCATTACTTAATTTTCCTCTCTCTTTTTTTAAAAGTGTAAAATCTGCTAACAGCAAAATAAAATCTGCTTAATAGCAATGGGCTGACAAGTATCGAGGAGCTTCAAGCTTTTTGCTCTAATGTTGCTAAACATGGATTATTTACATAATATCAAATAAAGAGACTGTGCACATCATTTAGATGGATTTGAATGTCAATTCATTTGTCACCAGAAAACATACAACCCTGCGGAGCTTTTGACACCTCAAGGACTGCAGCCCCAAACATTTTATGGTGAAACGTTGACTCTTTGGTATGCTTTAGAGAACACAAGAAAGTACACAAGAGGAAGTGCACAGTTGCTTCTGGTTGAAATTGCTTGGGCCTGTTTTTTTCAAGTTACAAACTGGCAGATGAAGCAAGCCTCTAAGCAAAGCCTCCAGGACAGGGTCACATAGTAGGTCCTTGTTTATTTCTTTTACTCACATATTTATTCATCTTCTGTCTTTATACGCCAAGGTATACTGACAACAAGAAGAAGAAGAAGAAGAAGAAGAAGAAGAAGAAGAAGAAGAAGAAGAAGAAGAAGAAGAAGAAGAAGAAGAAGAAGAAGAAGAAGAAGAAGAAGAAAGCAGACTGAGATACAACTGTTTATAATGTTGTCTTAAGAAGAAGAAGAAGAAGAAGAAAGCAGACTGAGATACAACTGTTTATAATGTTGTCTTAAGGACTACATTTCCCAGATTTCCCTTTTTTGGGGGGTTTTAATTACCTTAGTGTTTACTCTCCATCTACTCCCAATATAAAGAACAAACAGGAATGCCAAAATGTTCAAACCACCTGCAGACCAGGAGGAGGACTAGAGATCTGGAAAAAAAATGGTGTGAAGGGCTTTCTGAAAAAAATTTCTACTCACTCCCCCGCTTCCAATGTACATCCTCCACGCTATTTCCCAGCAATCATGGAGGTTCCCAGGGTGCAGGCTCTGCACTGTGGGGCAAGGGTGGGTACAACAGCTGGAACAACACTGGGATCTTCCAGTAGTTGACAAGCCACCTGGGAACTTCTGTGCCTCCTCCCGGCCAATCAGTGGCTTTTCTTGGCTCTTGGGCAAAAAGGAACCATAGCAAAAAAACAAACGTTTTAAGGACCCCAACCCCCCTGGTCGGTATTATCAGATAATATAAATAATTATTGCTGCATTTTTACGGATGTCCAGGGCGTTTTTTAACATTTAAAACAGCTCATTTCATTGCGCGTCACCATTAATGGAAACGAAACGTAACAACCACAATTTTCGTGGTTCTGTTCGTTTCGTTGCATTTTCATCACAATTTTCATTTGTCATTTCGTTACGTAACGGAAATGACAAACGGTAGCGGAAATGAAAAATTTTTTGTTCCGTGCCCATCTCTAATGTGGACCATATAGGATTCTGGCCATCATCTGCAGTCCATAATTTTAAAAAACAAAAATGTTGTTGGAATAAGAAAGAAAGAAAGAAAGAAAGAAAGAAAGAAAGAAAGAAAGAAAGAAAGAAAGAAAGAAAGAAAGAAAGAAAGAAAGAAAGAAAGAAAATTCATAGATTTTCTTCCATGGAAGAAAACAGCTCTGATTTAAGAAGAGGTTTTGTGATGTCTGACGCTTGGATGGACATGTTGAATATGCCCAAAACAAAATCGCAGTTAGTCCTTTTCTTTATTATGTGTCTTATTTAATTATTAATTTGTCGCCTTCCCTTCTCCCAATGAAGCAACACAAGGTGGTATATGAAAACTTTAAAGAATGTAATTAAAATCATCATAAATTAAGACCTTAACATTATAATATAGTTAATCCAAGAGACTGTTCAAGATATCATCATTTTAAACAAGTCAAAGCAATGCCTGATTAAAATATGCTGCATCTGCCTCCTAAAAAAAAAAATACCTGCAAGTGCAATCAAAGATCAAAAGGCAGCTCAAAGGTGAAAGTATTCACCTTCTGGCAGAAATAGTATGAAAATGGGCCCTGCCTTGACTCATGAGGCAAGGCACACCATACATGACCAGGGTGGACAAAATTAATTATAAGAAAAAGGGAAGGAGGTGCAGAAAAGGAGATGGGCTTGGTCAGCTACCTTTCATTTCCCAACTCTATTGAAATTCAGCTCAAAGCATGAGAGTGATTTTGACATGTTCCATGGGGCCTAGCATCGATTTTCAACTTAATATGGAATACAATTTGATAAACAGTTATTGGCACTGAAAGATGTTGTTGTTGGAAAATCAAGCATGTAGCCTTAGATCGTGTTTCCCCCGTGGTTTGAAGAATGGCACTGTTTTTTAAAAAATTAACAAAACATCTGTTAGCAATTAGGGAGTAACACATTTAAGATGCATTAAAGAGCATTCTTATTAGTATTTTAGGAATGTAAAAATGAGACATTCTGTCTGAACCATCTGTATTTTCATGCTTTGGCTGGCCATTAGAGATGGGCACGACTTGAAAAAAATTTTCGAGTTGTCGTTAGTCGGGCCGGTTCTGTTTCGGGTCGTTTCCGTTTTTCGTGAAAATTCGCAAAAATTAGTCGGTTCATTTTTTTGTTTTTTTGTTGTCATTAGTACTGGTTTTTTTGGGGGGAGCGGGCTCCTGGAGGCACCTCTGTGGGGTGGGTGCCTCCTCTGGCCCGCTATAAAGGGAAAGCGGGCTCCTGGAGGCACCCGTGGGTGCCTCCTATCCTCACCCACTAGGAAGGGGAAGAAGGCTCCAAGAGACCCCTCAACATGGGGGTCTCCCCTCCTCACCTGCTGCTGCAAAATGCATGCATAGCCATATGGATATGCATACCAGTTGCAGACAGTGAGACTAGTGATGGCAGTGAACCCAGAGCCATAGGTTGATGCCTAAGGCTCTCGCACCACCATGTCTCACAAAGAAGGGAATTGTACTTGCGTGTAGTGCAATGCAAGTAGATCTGGCTTAGGGCTAAGGTGGGTTAGTGCAAGGGCTAGGGTTAGGCTAGTGACGGGTAAGGTTACAGTGGGCTAGTGGGTTGCACCTCTGGGTGCCTCTCTGACCCACTAAGAAGACAGTCTGTGACGTATGGGTAAGTAAGGAGTCAAGGATTAGGGTTAGGGTTAGGGGGCTAGGGCAGGTTTTAGGGGGCTTTTTGGCACATCCCAGAAGTCTCCATGGCCAAGTGGCCATGCGATTGGTGGGATGGCTCCAAAAATTTGCATGGTTGTCCACTCCCACATGGCTGGCCACTTGGCCAGCCCATCATTGCGCAGGTGTAAAAAAAAATAAAAAATAATAAAATCAATGGAGGACAGAGGAGGAGAGGAGAGACATTTTGTTGCAAGAAAAAACCCACTGCTACTGTGAAAAATCTGGCAGTTTATAAATTTTCGCGTGTTTCTGTTGTGCTTGTGTGTTTTTGGACCACGATTTCAAAAACAATATTGCGTCCGCCACCCCATTTTGGATCCCCCGCCCGCACCGCATGGCATGGCGAGTCCAGCTGCCCAGGACGGGGGGGAGGCGGGACCCCCCCTCCAGAAACCACCCCTCCGGTAGGTGCCCTACGCCCTTAGTCAAGCAGGCATTTTTCCGCCTGCTTTTTTGGCCCGGGAATGGGTGGGGGGAGAGTTTAAAAGTTTTTTCCTGTGCCATCCGTGCCGCTTGCTTGCGCTTTAATTGCGGCGGCCGGCGACGAGACTGGGCTTTTTGCTGGCTGCGAGCCTGCGGTGAGTCCCACCAGAGCAGCCCAGGACGGGGGATGGGGGGGAGGCCGGGGACCTCCAGAAACAACCCCTCTGGTAGGTGCCCTGAAGCACGGCAGGCATTTTTCTGCCTGCTTTTTGGCCGGGAACCGGGTTTTTTTAACTTTTAAAAACTTTTTTTCTGTGCTGCGTGGCATCGCGCGATCGCGCGATGCAAGGAACGAGCATGACAAATCAGACCAAAATTGTTCGTTCGTCGGTTCGAGCTCGAAGTCTGGCGGAGTAATTCCCGTTACCGTTTCCGTAGAGTAATGGATACGAGTAACGGAAACGGAAACGGGAATACCGCTAAGCCGTGCCCATCTCTACTGGCCATCTCAAACGTGCAAACACCCCCTAAGAAACAGCCACTGGAGTTTCAAAGGAAAACAAGCTAAAAGGAAATGTGTATCCAAAGTGGTCAACACATCATAAAGCACCTGGAGAGTGCGGGTGACTTGCATCAAGAATAATGAACTACTGTAAAGCTCTCTACATGGGCCTCTCCTAAGGCTAAGCTGGAGACAGCAGCAGGTTTAGAATGTGACCACTACGCTGGTGGCTGGTGGCTGGTGGCAAGTTGGATCATTTCCCGAATCCTGGCAACCCCTCTACTGGTTACCTATGACATTCTGGGTCAGGTTTTGGTGCTTACCTATGAAACTCTTTGCAGTTTGGAACTCCATTACTTGAAGGAGCATCTTTCTCCAAGATCATCCACAAGATCCTCTCAGGCAATGCTCCTCCATGTGGCCACACTGAAGGATGTCAGGAAAACATCAACTAGAAGTTCGACCTTCTCAGCAGTGACACAAAATATTTCCAAATGGCTCCTAGTCTAGCTATGTCTGGCCTTCTCTCTGCCTAGTTTGAAGAGGTTCCCGAAGACACTTCTCTTCACAGAGGCTTTCTATTGAAATCTCCAAAGAATATGGCCCTGGGCCCACCAATTTATTTATTAAGAAATGTTGCACCATCCAGGTTGTGTAATTTGATTTTATCTGCATGATATCACCATTTTGTCTCTATATTCTTGATTTCATCTACTGTTAACCACCCAGGATAGTGCATTGCACTAATGGGGTGGTATATAAATTAATGAAATTAAAACTAAAATAAAATAATAACAGAGGCTCCCTGAGAAGAGTCTGACAAACAAGTCCAACCTGTATATATCTTGGTATGTGAACCTAATAGAGGTGATCTACCTGCATTCACATAAATCCACATTCTTATGGGAAATTAAACGTAGAGCATTAAGTATCTTGATGCCATATCTGGATCCTATAACTTAGGTGGGTGGTGGAATAAAATGGATGGTTCAGATGTGATTCTAGACAAGGTACAATAGCAAGAATGTTGAAAATGAATTGGAAAATTGTAGAGCATAAACAAAGTCTCCCAAACTGGGTGACTTTGTTTATGCTCTAAAAGTAGTGACCTGGGAACAACTGTAGAAGACACCAAATTTCATGACTTACTTAAGAGTCCCATAAAATGTAAATTCTCCTGATCTCCCTGGTGTTCTCTCCTTCACCTACAGCTTGTGGTCGTATGCAAGTAGTCTCGCCACTACTTGTATTCATGACTACTGGTTTACAATCCACTTAATGTCAAATCCTAATCCCTATATCATGGGTGGACAAGCTTGGGGACCTTGAGGTCAAATTTATGCCCCCAGCTCCATCCAAAGATCACACAGAAACTGCTGATAGCTAATTTAAGCCGCCTTGGGTCCTTTTCCAAGAAGAAAGGTTGGTTAAAAATACTGGAGTGCCCAGAGTTTAAAGTTGGCTCCTTGCTATAAACCCTCTTCATCCATTCTTCAGATGGTATGAAGATGCAAAGTGGAGATTAAGCTGTGCACACATCATGCATGGCAAGCCATGCCTCCTCATTCACTGAACTTGGTACTATCTATGGTAACCTTCTACTGAACAAGGTAGAACTCCTGTTCAGACCTCCTTTGTTCATCACTGGGGTAGGTCTGGAAACTGAGGTGACAAGGACTGATGCACCCAGGACCACTAGGGTTGGAACATACATTCTTCGTCCTTGTTTTGAGCATTTACACCTTCTGAATATATGTGTGAAAGGCACTGTTCTTTCTGTGGTAAACAAGAGTGTTCTCTCAGATGTGAAAGAGTGAGCCATACTGTAATCTTCACAGACATTAAAAGTGCAGTAATAAGTGCCGTTTCCAATCTAAACGGAAACACCAACTACACAAATTCTTGTATCTTCCTCTCATTTTATCTCCTCTAGGTATGTGTTTGTGTGTCAGTTCACACAAACGACATTTGCCATGCTTTTCTAACCAATAGAATACTAAAAACAGAAGAGAGAAAATGGGGATTGACCATGTGCTATATATCTTTTCACTTTCCTTTTCCAACTGTTGTGAATCTTACTCATTTTGTTGCACCTTGGGGCCCAATTCAATGGCTAGAATTGATTTTTTGGTACTTCAGTGCCCATGAGTGGAAACTAGAGATATTATTTTTTATTGAATACAATCCTCAGAGCATGAGCTCTCAAGCCCCCTTCAATACTCTGTAATAAAGTAATACCAACATTGTCAAGCTCTCCATAACTTCATTACTTTGACTCTCTTTGGGACAATGTAGTTTCTTACCTAGAGTCTTTCATGGATGGTGAATTTCATGTGTATTACCATTGGCCAAGGTTTCTTTCTCTGTGTAGGCACCTGCAAGCATTTATGGAAACATTTGCATAGGTCTCTGCTTCCCTCTGCTGCACTAGCTGTTTCTTTTAATAATACAGTATATCCCAAGACTGAAGGAGAATGCCTGGGAAGAACTTTGTCTCTTGGCTTCTAGGGCTGAACAAAGAAGCAGACCTAAATTGGAACTGGAAATCTGAACAATTCTAGGCTTGCAATGGGTTTCATGTAAGAAACAGAAGTTTGGCAATATTCAAACATTTGAAAACTAATGGAGTACATTTCTGAAATGCACACTAACACGAGGTCAGATGCAGGTGTGACAGTGCTGGTCCCCTAGCACTTGAATTCACAGCTCTATAGTGAATAGTTGCCTCTGGTGTGTGTGTGTGTGTGTGTGTGTGTGTGTGTGTGTGTGTGTGTGTGTGTGTGTGTGTGTGTGTGTGTGTGTGTGTGTGTGTGTTCTGCACTGTCAAACATTACTGACTTATAGCTACCATAACTGGAGTTTCAAGAATGAACTTGATAATCCATTATTATTACCATAATTACTACTACCATTAATATTCAGGTACAATCAATATGGCTTCATTATGCTTTTTAAAATGAACCCCTTGATCAACCTTTATCTAACAAGTTCAGGTGCCACTGCATTTTTGACCATAGCACACCTTCCTTATTAATGCAGTGAGTTTATGGGCTTTCTTTTGCCCTCCCCAGCAAAATGCTTCTTTCTTCTCATGTGTCCAGCACACACATGGCTCATGACTGGAGCAGATGGTGGTCTACCCAGATTTTGGAATGAGACCTCTCACTCCATCCATGAGTTGCCCCAGTCCAACAATAGACACTTTCCTCAGACTGTGGACATCCAAATCTGCCTTTCAAGAGGGAGTTCCACAAAATTCACTGAGAGGCCTTTTCAGGGACTACAAAATTGTACCCCAAAACACAAATGGTACTAAAAGTATTAAGGAGAGCATTATGGATATTTGAGAAGTAATTAGTTACAAACAGATACAAAATTTATTTATTTATTTATTTATTTATTTATTTATTTATTTATTTATTTATTTATTTATTTATTTTAATACTTATATACCGCCCATCTTCCAGAGGAACTCTGGGTGGTTTACAACAAATAAAAACAATAACAAAAATAACAGATTAAGTAAGACATCATAATAAACAACAAAAGGAATCAATGGCAGGATGGCGGAATGAAAAAAAATATTAACAGTCACCAAATGCCTCACAAAAAAGCAGGTCTTTAAGGCCTTTTTGAAGGCTGGCAGGGACTGTGCAAGGCACAACTCACTCGGGAGATGGTTCCATAACACAGGGCCAGCCACAGAGAAGGCTCAGTTTCGGGTCACCGTTTTCCGAGCCTCCCTGGGCGTGGCCACCCGGAGTGAGTGCGCCCGCGACATTCTGGTTGATCGGGCCGCAAATGATCTTTGGGAGATTTGCTCTGCCAGGTATTCAGGTCCCAGGCCATGGAGGGTTTTATAAATTAAAACCAGGACCTTGAATCTTATTTGGGACACAACGGGTAGCCAATGCAAGTGGGCCAGTACTGGGGTGATGTGGTCATATTGATGCACACCCACCACCAGTCTAGCTGCCACATTTTGCACCTGCTGAAGTCTCCGAATAAGAGTCAAGGGCAACCCCATGTAGAGTGTTGCAATAGTCCATTCTCAAGATCACCAGCGCTTGCACAACAGTTCTCAGGAAGTCCTCATGCAGATATGGATGAATCTGGCCAATTTGTCAGAGATGGAAAAAGGTGGCCCTGGACACGGCAGCCACCTGGTCCTCCATAGAGAAAGCCGGGTCCAGGACCATGCCCAGATTCCGGACACTGTCCGCAGGCTGGAGGGAAACACCCTCCAGGCTAGGGAGAAGGCCTCCGTATCCAGAAGGGGGAGCCCCAGAGAACATAACCTCAGTCTTCTCAGGGTTGAGATTGAGTCTGTTGGTCCTGACCCATTCCATGGCCACATCCAGACAGAAGTTGAGGGTCTGTACAGCTGCAGCTGCAGAGGTGGAAAATGAGAGATAGAGCTGCACGTCATCAGTGTACTGATGACAGCAGACTCCAAATCTCCTAATGACCTCTGCCAACGGCCTCACATAGATGTTGAACAGCATGGGAGAGAGAGCCAACCCCTGTGGAACCCCACACGGGAGCATCCATAGGGCAGACAACTCCCCCCCCCAAGCTGCACACGCTGGGGGCGATTCTCCAGGAAGGTTTGGAACCAACTGTGCACAGTGCCCCCGACACCTATCCCGGAGAGCCGGTCCAGTAGGTCAGCAGTATCAAAGGCCACTGACAGATCCAGAAGGACCAACAGGGAAGAGCAACCCCTGTCGGGCCCCTGGAGGAGGTCATCTTGCAGTGCAAACTGTTTCATCCTCCATTTACATGGCACACATTCCTGAGCATGCCTTAAAAATAATCAAGTTCATGCCTTCAAAAGTTTCCTTTATATTAGCAGCACATAGATTTGAGCAAATATGCAGTCATATGCTGTTCTGTGCACTGGTATCTATGACTGAAAGATGTGCCTTGAATTTCTGAACCATGTTCATGTTATTGATGATTTTTAAAAGGCAGTTTGTTTTCCTCGTAAAAGAGCATGTTCTGTTATGGGAGAAATTTCCACCAGAGTGACAAAAGCAGTGATTACCCGGTTAAGGGGAAACCTCCTGCAGGTATTAGTCTTATCGTAAGAAGTGCCAGAGGTCATTGTGCCACTTGTGATGTGGAACCATGATGAAATACTATGGGGAAAAAGCAAGTCCCACAGCAACAGTATATGCATTTGGTGGTCACAGCTATGCACCACTTGTGATCAATGGGTGTGAAGTCAGGGTCACGGCTGCAGCAGCGGGAGATACAGGCACTTTGCAATCTAGCCGGGCCCCAATGAGACAGCTGAATTTCCACGATTCATTTATCATAAACCAGCAAATTGCAAATGTTAGCACTTTCTCTACAGATCATGAGCACTGAGTGACTTTAATAAAAGAGAGGGAGGGAGAGATGGGGAAGCCTATTATAATTAACACAACTTCTTGGAACTGCTTTAATTGGGAAAGTGTTACCTTTTTATAAGTAATAATTGCCGTGCACGTTCTCATCTAACTTTCAGATTTTGTTGTTTTATATCATTTTTACATCAGTTAATTAGCCACTTGTCTCTGTTCCTGGTCCCCCCCTCCTTTTTTAGCCTTAATTGTTGCTCTGAGCTGGCTTCCTGTTTTGTTTGACTCTGATAGTCATTAAAAGCACACACATGCTTCCATTCACTTAGATCTTACACTGCTTTTAAATTTCAACACAAAGGCTGAACTGCTCACAAACAGAACTCCCAGTACCACAGGCAGCTGCAGGGTTGCTGTGACAATTGTGTGTGTGTGTGTGTGTGTGTGTGTGTGTGTGTGTGTGTGTGTGTGTGTGTGTGTGTGTGTGTGTGTGTGTGCGTGCGTGCGTGCATGTGCGTGCGTGCATGTGCATGTGAGCATGTGTGCATATGTGTGTGCCCGCACACCCCTTGAACCATTTTGTCAATTTAAATGGGTTTATTATGGTTGATTAATTAGTTGGTTTGTACCATTGCACTTAAGGTGGTATAAATAAAATATAATGGCTGGCATCCAGACTTTGTCACACTTAAAGTGAACCCAGACACGTGTTGTATCACAGCTCACAGCAACAGCTGGGAATGGGAATCTAAACAACACACTCATTGTTGTCCATTTCCATGTGATAGTTCCCACTTATGCAATGAACTGAGATTAAGCGGTGCCTTATTGTTTTGTTTTGTTTTATTTTTTAGAAAAGGAGCAGCTGAAATTTCTTTGGGATGCCCCAATTAAATTACCACAATTTAGTTTTCTCTTGCTCAGTGCCACATCTTAATGGTAGGTATGCTTTGTAGTATGATGTATGATAGGCCCACTGTAGGCATCTCCTTCTATTGCAATCCCAACATCCAATGTTATTGTTTCTGCTTTTACTTCTGTTTCTGGTGCAAGCTGTAATGGAAGTGTGGGTCTCCTGCCTTGCAGCAGTAGAATGAAAAGTATTGCTGTAGATCGATTCATGAATATTAAAAGGGCTGCTTGACTCTCCTTTTTTATCTATGATTTCCTTTCCTGCCTACCATCATTCCTCCATTGGATTAGTAGCACGTCCCCCTTCTGCTAGTATGGGAATATTTCAGTCACAGAATGAAGTTGCACAATGTAAGTGTTGTTGTGGAATAATCAGCATCCTGCTGAGAGCCCACCACCAAACCAGAAAAAAATGACAGCCACCCTTCCTTTCCAGTGCAGATTTATCATCAGAGTATGGGTAAGGTAGTGTTTTCCAACAAAAATTTTAACAGTAGGCTTTGATTCATTGCTGCTGGGGACCATGAGAAACATCTGTTTAGCCCAAGCAGTCCATGGTCCAAGCAGTTAACCCTTATTTTTCCCCCTATGCCATCAAGGCATTACCACACAACGCTGACCTGGTGCCCTCCCACTGGTTCCAATCTCTAGTTGTTGTAATTCAGGGATGAACTGGTAAAAATTAATTCCCATAATCAGAGAAGTTTCTGCTACTACCAGAACTGTTGTGAAGGACCATAGGGAAGTTTTACACCTCAAAACACAGCAGCAAGTACAGCAAACACAGTAATTCCATGCCCCAAATATTATTCATAAATGATCCATTGATCAATTTTCTGCTTGTTTTAACTACAGTACCCTTGCTGATGAGTTTTGACTACAGCACCCTTGTCTAACTACCCAGAGTGTCCGTGCTGCCAGATGGAGTAGTTGTTGTTCTTGTTGTTGTCGTCGTCATCATCTCCAGGTACAAATTAAGTAGTGTATTGGGTAGCTTGATGCTACCAGAGCACAGAAATGAAGAAAACCCAAGGAATGTGAGCATAGCTTGTTGACAAGAAGTCGTGCACCATGTGATCATGAGACATCATTCAAAAAGAGAAGGAAGGAGAGATAGAAGGGATTAAGAAAAACAGCACAGAGTCAGCCATTAGGAGACAGGTGATAATCTGGGTCCCCTCCCTGATTCTGGAGCAGGGATGGTCTTCCTAATTCCTGTAGGTTCAAGAACTATTCTGCCCATTCCTCCAATACTTGTTGGCTGTGATGCTTTTTAAAATTAGAAGTGACTAGAAAGGTTATTATTATTATTATTATTATTATTATTATTATTATTATTATTATTATTATTATTATTATTATTATTATTATTACAGGAACTAAGCTATTGTGAACATAACAAACACATAAGCCAACTTTCAAACAGCTCATATTTAGGCAATAATGCAAATATCTTTTATTGGAGAAAGGCCCATAGATCACAATAAAATCTTATAGATATTATTGTGGGGCTGAAATTAAAATGTGATAAGTAGATATGATTGTAGGGCTGAAATTAAAATTTAAACTATAATTCTCACCCACAGCCTCAGATTTATTTGTTCATTTTGTTCTGTTCTGTTTTGTTTTGTTTTAAAAAGAAATGGTGCAAAGACCTAAAGGAAATATTTCACATAAATCCTGAAAACAGAAGATGGTTATTTTTACTGGAGTTCTGAGGTGGAGAGGGAACAGGACATAAATTGGTCTGCTTTGTCAAAAAGAGTTCTTACTTTTAAAAAATGATTCTGCAAACTGAATTTAATCCAGTTGTCAAACTTAAGCAGAAGCAGAATCAAAATGCTGGTTTCTGAAGATTTAATCATTCAAATTCTAGTTCAGCTTTGTTTAGAACACACACACACACACACACACACACACACACACACACACACACACACACACACACACCAATCGGTATTACTTTTGTAATTCACTTTTAAAGACTTTAATTTATAAAGAAATCAGATTTATTTAATAGCTATGTAATTTACAGCTTGGTGGATGATGGATAGGTAATAGCAATGAAACAATCTAGTAAAACAAGTTATAATTCATCCTATAATTATATACCTCCATTTTTTGCCAAGAAATAGACACATTACTATTACTTACAATGAATTATGCAAATGTTTGTACTGTATACTTCAAAAACATAAATAAGCTACCATTGAACAATTAATACATGCCAGGTGCTGGTCTATGCCACTCATTCTCCTGCTTCTAAATATGTTATTTATTATTTATTTGTTTCATTTTTATACCGCCCATCTTCCAAACTGGAACTCTGGGCGGTTTACAGGTTAAAAAACATTGATATACAGATAAAAAGAGGAGGGAAAGCCCTATACAAGATACATCAGGGGGCGGGGGAGGATAAAAAAAAGCAAAATTAAATAACTTAAATTAAATTAAATTAGGTTAAACTAAATTAAATTAAATTAGGTTGCCATATGCCTCCCTAAAAAGCCTTTTCAAGGCCTTTTTGAAGGCGGGCAGGGACTGTGCATGGCGCAGCTCACTCGGAAGGTGGTTCCATAATGAGGGGCCCACAACGGAGAAGGCGCGGCTGCGCATAGCTGACCTCTGCGCCTCCCTAGGGGTGGGCACCCTGAGTGAGTGCGCCTGTGACATTCGAGTGGGCCTGGCCTCAGTTGACCGCTGGGAGATACGCTCCAACAGATATTCAGGACCCAGGCCGTGGAGGGTTTTGAAAACCAAAACCAGGACCTTGAACCTTATCCGGATAGCCACGGGCAGCCAATGCAGGTGGGCCAGAACTGGGGTGATATGACCGTATCTACGAGCACCCACCACCAGTCTGGCCGCCGCATTCTGCACCCATAGGAGTCTCCGGACAAGGGTCAAGGGCAACCCCATGTAAAGTGTGTTGCAGTAATAAACCCTCGAGATCATGAGGGCCTGCACAACTGTCTCCAATGTAGGAAGTTCAGGACATCCCCATTTTCTATGGAGAAAAGGGTTTTCGTTTATGAATCTGCTGAACTAGGAACCAAATCCTCAAGGACATTCTTCAAAGTGCTCCTGGAAAAGAATACAGTTGTGAGCCATGATAGATGGAGACATTTATCAACATTGGAAGGATCAATGTTTCCCCACCACATGTTGTATAAAAGGATAGTTAAAGGTGTGCATTGGCAATGGCTTGATTCTCATTCTGTTTGTTTCCCTCCCAGTGTCCACACTGGCCCCTTAACCCAGTGTAGTTCAATCAGCAACACCACACACCCTTTCTTTGACACCACCATGTTGCTGATAGTTGGCTCTCTTTTTATGATCTGCCATCAAGACAGGGACTGTTTAAAGGGTTGCACAGTGGCAGGGAGAAAGGGACAGTTTTTGAAGTTCTCCATACATACACACACCATGGAAATACTGAAGTCTGCTGGCATTCATCAGAGTTGTTTCAATTTCATCTTGATTTTTCTCTCTCTTTATTGCCTGTGTGGAGGTGGTTGAGTGCTACAATAATGTAGCAATGCAATGATAGGATGATATAGCACTAGACTTATAGGTTTTTTTTTTTAAAAAGAATACTTTTGGTCAATGAAGGATAAAGATCATGGGGTGAGCGTTCCTGC
This sequence comes from Phrynocephalus forsythii, assembly GCA_029282475.1. Taxonomy (NCBI): domain Eukaryota; kingdom Metazoa; phylum Chordata; class Lepidosauria; order Squamata; family Agamidae; genus Phrynocephalus; species Phrynocephalus forsythii. The sequence continues at coordinate 100,142,420 of JAPFRF010000005.1, forward strand.
TGTCCCAAAACATGACTCAACTTACTGTGTGTGTTGTGTTATTACAGTCGTGGCCAACTCTTCATGACCCCATGTCCATGGAGTTTTCTTGGCAGGAATACTGGAGTGGTTTGCCAGTTCCTACTCCAGGCACTTACCGCAGCTGGTAGTCCCTGGTGGTCGCCTATCCAAGTACAAGCCAGGCCCAACCCTGCTTAGCTTCCGAAATCAGGTGAGATCAGATGTGCTTAGGCCAGGCATCTAGACAGCTGACCCAACTTACTAGGTCACCCCCCCCCCCCGGAAAAAAAACCCACCCCAAATCACTTACCAGGTCTTTTGGAGAACCAAACATAATACTGTTGTTATGGTTAGACCAAAGTAGAAGCACCCCAATAGCACTGGAAACGATCTGGTGTGGAAGGTGGGATGATTCACATTGACCTTTACATTGGGATCATGGAAAAATACTTTGAATTCACCCATACCAATATCTGTACAAATTTTCCAATGTAGTCTCACACTAAGTCTAAATCATATTTTAACATCCAGATCAATCCTGGGAGTGTCAACTGATAATTTGTTAATTGAAATTAACATGCAAACATTATCAGAGCTTTTTTAATGGTGAAAGTCATAGGAACTGAGTTCCAATACCTTTTCTTCTTTTAATTACAGTACTTGCCAGAATTTAGTTCCAAAACCACTCTCTGGTGTTATCTATGACACATTTATTAGCTGGTATTCTGGCTTACTAGTGTTTGTACACTATTTTAATATTCCTCATTGCATTTATTTATTTATTTATTTATTTATTTATTTATTTATTTATTTATTTGTGGTGTGTGTGTGTGTGTGTGTGTGTGTGTGTGTGTGGTGTCATTACAGTCGTGGACGACTCCTCATGACCCCATGTCCATGGAGTTTTCTTGACAGGAACACTGGAGTGGTTTGCCAGTTCCTACTCCAGGTGCCTACAGCACCTGGTATTCCCTGGTGGTCACACATCCAAGTACTAACCAAGGCCAACCCTGCTTAGCTTCCGAAATCAGGTGAGATCGGATGTGGTTAGGGCATCTAGGCAGCCTTTATTTATTTATTTATTTATTTATTTATTTATTTATTTATTTATTTATTTATTTATTTGATATTTATACAACCCATTTAGGAGCGACATCACTCTGATTAAAATCACGTATTTTCAAGGAAACGTAAACCTAGAATTCTGGTACTCTTTTTTTCTCCAGGAAAATAAAGCACTGAAAAGCATTGATTCTCTCAAGCCGATGCTATAAGTTCATACTTTGATACATTCTTTTAAAAAGAAGGTCCAGAGAGGCCATCCACGCTTCATGTGAAAGTTTGCTACTTTGTGCACCGAAGCTCCTGTCTGATGCAGAACCCCCTGAACGCAAAACAGAGCTCATTTCCCTGTAAACCATCCTTATTTATTTATTTATTTATTTATTATTTATGCCATCCTTGTGGGGACTCTTTTTAAATCAATATTAAAACAGTAAAATCAATTTTTAAACAAAGACTGTTGCTTTAAATAAGACTGTTGCTTTAAATAGTTCCTTCTGTTTGTTTACCAATTTGAGACAAGGGAATGCCTTATGCAATGTGTGTTATTTCCAGGCTCTGATACTTATGGCTCAAGGTGTGAAAAAAACACAAGCAAACCTTCGTGTTATGCACATAGCTATAGGCCTAAGTAATTCCTATTCAGCCTTAACTATCTTGCTTCCAGTGATATGTTGCCCAGAAGGGACCCTGGGATTTGTGAAATACTGACTCTTCCACTCCGTTGCTTCTACTAGAATTTCAGCTGCTGAATATATGCATAGCTGATTACACGGGGATCATATTATCATAATGGTACAAGTCGTTCCTAATAAAACATCTAGTTCCAAGCAAGCAGGTTAGTTGATAAACCAATGGGCCTCTCACATGATGGGCTTCTGGTTAGGCAAGTAAAATAATTTCTCACCACAACTGAACAGATAACTGGTGAAAGGCATAACTGCACCATAACCCCTTCCCATGCTGTAATTGTGAATTGTGTGAAGACATCCACTGGAAAGCAGCTGGAGGTCCCTAATGTTCTCTCCCTGCCTGTCTTTACTTGGCCTTCCTTTTGCCTGGTGCCTTTTGGTACATCTCAAAAGCAGCATCCCCTTTTACCATTAACTCAGCTTTCTCTCCAAGTGGTGCTGTTGTGTTGCCACCTGGTCCTCTAGCTGCCTCCCATTTCTCCCACTCTTCTTTCATCCCCATCCCATTCTATCTGAAATTGGGATAATACACTATGGAACCACTCTACTTTTATATGCAGGCACTAGAGCTATTCAGGGAAGGAAAAAAGATAACTGAGTGAGAGGGAAAGTACAACAAAGCAACAAAAATCAATGTTTTTTTTTTTAAAGTGTACATATCTGTAAGGGGAAAATTATTGGGGTGGCAGGAGAGCTCCCATGAAGGTCTAGTTTCCTCTTCCTCTTCTGTATTTCAGGAATCCTCAGATGTATTTATTTCACAATCAGTGAATAGAGGTGGGCACGAAACAGAAAACCAATAGTTCGGTTCATAATGCCCCCCCCCAAGTTCATTTTGCTTCATTTCATACAATTTTTAAAGAAATTTTTTTAAAGAAAAAAATTGTACAAATCAAACCAAAACAAACTGGTTCGGCTTGCCTGGATGGCAGCAGCAGCGGTGATATCGCTGGCAGCTGCGGTGGTAGCAATTCCGGTGGTGGCAATCCTGGCAGCAGTGGCGGCAGCGGTGATCCTGGTGGTGGCGATCCCGGTGGTGGCGGCAGCCCAGAAGGACCTTGCACTCCAGTAGACCTTGCCGCCACTGCCTTCAGAGCCCCAGCAGTGGCTGCGCCGGGTGGCGGGAGGCCTCCAAAGCCTCCTCTGTGATGCGGACATCAGGTAAGAGATGCAGGTGGGGTGGGGAAACGAAAAACCAATGGAATAAAATGGAAATGTCCACGTTTCATTTCGTTTCATTTTTCTTTGAGAGGGCTGTTCGTTATTCATTTTGTTACATAATGAAACGAATAACAAATAACAAAATGAACTTTCAATTTGTTTTGTGCCCATCTCTATCACTGAAAGACAAAGAGAAAAAAAGAACTATATGTGACGAGGAGGGTATATGAACATGGCAAGATATGTGCACTCACAAACCTCTTGTAATGTAATGATACTGGTGTAATGCAGTACTGACAGGCACCCAAAAATTCCTGGGGACCTCCATGCCAGCTTCCAAAGTCAGAAAACAAGTTCTTTTCTCTCACGCAAACACTATTGGGCACCACTTTCTCTTTGTCCTTCTCGTTTCTTTAAACTCTCCACCTGGCAGGCTTCTGGGAAAAACACAGATGACTCTAAGCGGAGGTCTAAACTGATCACTTCATCTCCTGCTACTCTTGTCTTATCCAGTAACTGGCAAGGAGAAATATTCTCCCTTTGATATTTGATAACCTTGCTTTATTGATACAATGCTGAAAAATCTGACGCATATCATAGAAACCCCTTGCACAAAGGTAGAATATTAAGACAATAAACATTGTTGCTTTCCCCTTTTTATAAGTATGTTTTTATCTAATGAGTTCTCTTAGCATAATTATAAATTTTTGTTTACCATCTTTATTGTTTGCTGAGACAAACTCTGTAATTGTAAGCTTACGAAGTAACAAAATAAAATGGGATGATTAAAAGAACTAGTGACACACTGCCAGTCACTAGTAATAGTGTGTCACAGCTTACAAATAGCTGCTTTTCATGCTACACTGTACATGTCACAGGAAATACAGATAAATTTTCCTGTCCTCAAATCCAACATTTATTTGTTTATTTTATTTATATCCCACTCCATCCTAGTAAATAACATGTTTGCAAACACAAGCACAGCTCAAGTTTAGTTCTCTGATTGGAATTACTGTATGAAAGATCCATCACTTTGGAGTATGAAATTTTCATGTGACGCTCCATTGACTTCAGAAAATTGAAAATTTGCATGGACAGAAGGAAGTGTTTCAAGTCTTTCACATGTTTGTTCATTCCATCATTGTGTATATTCTCAAGCACCCATCTGCTGCTGTTTTACTTAGTCTAGAAGAGAGTCTCTGGCTGTTGCACATTATTTTAAAGGTATTCCGTAGCACGCTGTCTGTGATCAGAGGGCAGGTGGCTAAGAAATGAGTCTTAAAATGTCAGATCCATCTATTATGGTGTAGCAGGAAACCTCTTGGAAATGAGGGTCCTAGTGGTAATGTTAGGACTATGGGGATATCAAAATATGGGGCCCTAGTAAGTGATTTATGATGTCACCAAAAGCCCAGGGTATGCATTTCAGATTTGCAAGATCCATTTTCCTCTCATTTGTTTCACAGACGATTCAGGGTTCACCATGCTGAGGTTCATACACTAACCTTTTATACGTGGCCACTAACTAACTAACTAACCTTTCCAGAAGAAATATGGTGCAGTGAGGTATCCATATTTCAGCTATGTAGAGGAGAAATGGGCTTTCTTTCATCTCCCCCACTTTTTTCAAAAGAGAAAAATGAAGAGGTGAGCAAAAGGTTGCCGTGGGTCTCGTCCTCTAGCAAAAGTTCTTGCAATAAGGGTTTTAACAAGCCAAATGCAGGATCCTTGCAGAACACTTTCAAGATGGAGAGTTTGTGCTTTGGGAGATGAAAAAGAACATAGTGCCCACTCCATCAGCACCACTTCTCATGAAACCTTCTCCTCCTGTACCATAAAAGGCTAAATAATCATTCATATCTGAAGCTGATAGTCCTGCCCAACTACAGGGGCCATGGGTCATAGTTGACCAAGCACAGTTCTATATATTAAGGGCTTTTTGGTTGCTGTAGAAGACGAGTTGAAAGGTAAAGAACCATGAGAAAAAGAAAGATCAGACCTTGTATTTCTCCATCATTAAGCATTCCAGGAGCAGCAGAATTAGCAGGCACACAAATCACCTAGCCACAGTCTGTCCAAGTGTACAGTGAGATGTATCATTTCCCATTAAGTTTCTAGTCATTATTTCCAAATTAGAGATGGGCATGAAATGATTTTTTTGTTTTGTTAGTCATTATTCGTTTCATTATGTAATGAAACAAATAATGAACCTAAGGGGCAAATTTAACACGCAATGAATTGAAACTGAGAAAAATTGGTTCGGTTAGGTTTGTTTCATTAATGGGGGGTGGCGATGTCTCCTACCTGGTGCTGGTCCGGAGGTCCTTTTGTGCCGAGCTGCACGGAGTGAGCACACACCTCATCAGTGCCATTGAGGGACGTGGCAGGCTCGAACCTCAGCCCAGCCCTGGGAGGAGAGGTAAGAAGCAGGCCGTGTTAAGGTGGCCAGAACAGTGCGGCTTCAAAGCCACCCCCCTTGCGCCTCCCTCCCGCAGCCAATTATCGTGGAGCTGATCAGGAGGGGAGATAAGGAGGACGCTCTTAGGCAGCCAGAGCAGAATGGCTTCAAATCTGCCACCCCTTGTGCCTCGGTCCTGCGGCCCATTATAGCGAGGCCAATCGGGAGGGGAGACAAGGAGGCTGTGCTTAGGTGGCCAGAGCAGCACGGCTTCAAAGCCACTGCCCCTTGCGCCTCCCTCCTGCCGTCCATTATCAAGGGGCCGATCGGGAGGGGAGATAAGGAGGCTACGCTTAGGTGCCCCCCCCAGGGGCTGCACAGTGGGCGCTGAGAAAAAAGTGGGTAAAAATGAATAATGAAATAATGAAACAAAAAAATGGATTTTTTGCAAAAAAATTCACAAAAAAACAAAATTAAACGAACCAAACTCCTTAACGAAATGAAACAAAATGAAACACCATTTTTTAAATTCTTGCCCATCTCTATTCCAAATGTGAACCTGTAGGTTAACCAGGGGTGAGCTACTTCGGTAGGTCTTGGGTCACTTTTCTCCTATAGGAGCCTCCAGAGTTTGGCCCAGACCTACAACAATGAAACCCAAAGTAGCTGGACACCAGTTCCCAGTGTGTTTAGAGATGGGCACAAAATGAAAAATGACACAGTGTTTTGTCATTTTATAAGGTTATGAAATGTTTTAAAACAAATGAAACAGCAGACAGCATTTCGCCAAGAAATGAGACAAAACACCATTTCAGAAATGAAATGATTCATCCTACTGGTTAGAGGCCTCTTTCTTGATCCAGCCATCTTGAGAACAGGAGATCTATTTTTAAACTGATTGTTTTCCTTCCTTCCCTCTCCACACCTTAGCTGTTGATAGCTACCTTACTTACCTCCACTCTTCATCTGTGATGCAGCTACCCAGAAGCTGAGCTCTGCTGCCTGTCTCTGGGCTGTGGACATGGCAATTTTAGGAGCAAGAGGCTGACTGGATTGTGTTTCCCTTCCCTGCATTGTGCTTGTGTCTGCAAGTTGATTTAAGCTGATTGTTTTCCTTTCCTGATTAGGTAGGGGGTTATTTTTGATGTTTTTCTTCCTCCCTTTCCTCCCTACCCTGATTAGCCATTGAGCTTATCTCTCTGATCTTGAACAGAGGTGCAGCTAGCAATTAGGTTTCCTGCTTATTTACAGAGGGCTCTTTGAAAGCAAATTGATTGGAAGGTTTACGAAGGGTCTTAGATTTAAAGCTGTTTAAACTCAGTCAGTGGGCTTCCAGTTCAATAAAAAATGAAAGTTCCTCATTATTTATAGCCTTATGAATCATTTCATTTCATTTCATTTTGTGATGAAAATTCTTTTTAAAATTTAATTATTAATAAAATGAAATGAAGTCTGAAATGAAACGAAACACTATATTTCTGTTTCGGGCCCATCTCTGTGTATGTTATGCTTTGCAAATAAGCTTCCCCGATCCTTTTTAAAAGAATTCTCAGGATTCACTTTTTGGGCAATATATTCTTTTTGGGAGACAGGGGAGTTCTGATGAACCCATACGCCCTTGGGAGCTGCATGGGGCTCCTGGGCTGCCTCTCACCCACCCATGACATAAACTATATCTAAAGGACAATATGCACATGTTATGGAAATCTTTTATGAAATCCGTACCTACCTTTTCTGTGTGCGGTGGATTTCCTCTATTTTGGAACTATGTCTATAGAGAATATCGACTGAAGATCAGCTTCTGATCCCCATCCATTCATTTGGGTTTTCAAAAAGTAATCAACAAGGGTACTGGAAGCTTGGAAGCCTCTTGGTTACAATCTGAATGCATTGCCTTACCTGGTAAGACTATCAGTTGAATGTATTTTTTATCTTCTTCCTTCTTTTGTTAAAAAGCAAGGTTGTTGTTCTCTTTAATTTGCAAGCCCTGCCTTTGCCGTCTTCAAATACAGTAGTGAGGCTGACTAATTGTGCCTATCTTACAATAACGCACAGAGCTAAAATATGCTTGTGAGCTGGGAATGCAATCGTGGCCTTCATTTCCAGTTCAAACAACTGCCTGCGGTGGTGCCGGATGTGAAATTCTACAGCAACTTCCTAGCACAGTATAAGCTGAGCAATGCATATCTTTTAGTGAGCTGTGCTTTCTTTTAATACATCTCCCCTCCCAAACAACTGCTGAAAATGCTTTTGCTAAGGCTGTTGCTGCCATCTACACAGCACAGGAAAAAAATGCCTGTGTTCAGGCATTTTAGGACTGGTTTTAATTTCAACAGTGCTCCCTTTAATAACAATGTCTAATTAAAACATCTGTTAAAAAGTCTGTAACATTAACTTTACAGGCAGAATTTAATAGAATTATGTTGGAATTGCCACCATTTAACGGGTTTCCTAATTGCAGTGCTTTTCTGGAAAAAAAATATCCACAAATTAAAATCAAACCCACACTTTTTTATTTTTATAATAATAGGAAATAACATGTTCAGAAAACAGGCAGGCACTTTGGAAAAGAGTGTGGCCAAAGAATAACAGTTCACAGAAACTTGCTAAATTTGCACAGCTGTGCCTATTGATGTGCAAAATAAATATGAATTTAAAACAGAATATGTTGAGACCTTCTTTAAAACAAAACATGTGTCTAGCTCTTACATGGGGTGGCTGTGTGTTCTAGCTTACAGATGATGGTCCTCTAATGCCAGAGAATTGCTCTCTGTATTTGAGAGACAGTCTCTCTTTGAGGCACTGTCTAGTTAAAATCCTATTAATTTTGTTCTTTCATTTCAGCTTAATAAGTTTAAGTCCCCCAGCTCTCATTATACTCACCTAGGGAGTCCACATGAACCCACAGAGGTTTTTTTGTTTTGTTTTTAGCATGAACATCATGTTTTTAACCGTATTCCTTTTTAATATTGTTAGTTTCCTTGAACCCTCTTATTAGGAGAAAAGTGGCATCAAAATAAAGCAAGCAAAGAGATAAATAAACAATTTGTGTATACAATAATGTTTATGGAACAAGATTGCAACAGCCAGTCTAAGAGAGAACTTAATTTTTGAATGAAAGTCCTCCTTATAGGAGAGTCATCCCCACAAAACAATCCTTATATGTTTTGGTATGCTGTATTGTTCTCATATGAGACTCAAAACCATGATCAATGCATAGGTTATTTCCCTGGGATATTTCCTGGGAAAGCAGTAAGTGTAAGCACTTTATCCCAAATTATTTCTTAATTGAAGCTTGTAGTAACACTGTCCACACCCTAGCAAAAACCTCCCATATTATTCTATTTAGAAGACTAGATTTTTATCTAAAACTGTTAGACTAAAAATAGAGGGTTGTCTTATGCATGGAAGTACACAATGGAGAGAACCACAAGTTTGCAAAACTGTAATTTTGAGTTGGAAAAGTGTGTGTGAGGGTGTCTTATAGATGGGACGTCTTATACACAGGAAAAAATGTGAGCTCCCAAAAATTGAAGTGCCTACATTTGGGATGGTAGTTATCTCTTAAATGTAGAGACTAGCACAACCAGAAAAAAAATTTTTTTTCGAGTTGTTTTTCGGGACGGGTCCATTTCGGCTCGTTTCCGTTTTTCGCAAAAATTTTAAAAAATGTGTCGTTTTGTCGTGTCATTTGTCGTTTGTTGTTACCGCCGCGATTTCACGCGATTTGATGTCCCAGCAAGTGGCGTCCCACCGGCGCTAGGTGTTTTTGCGCCCTAGGCGGCGAGAGGGGTGGCGGGGGGCATGGGTGGGCGGCATCAGCGGCAGGGGGAGGTGCGGGCGCGCGGGTGCGCGTGCGGCAGGCGCGGGTCCCGCAATGACCCACAGCAGGCGGAAAACACTTTAAACTGACTTGCTGCACAAGACTGCATCAAATAAAGCAATTGTAATTTTTATTGCAAACAAAGTGGGCAGTGCACCCACAGCAGAGCTGCAGGCATGGTATGAAAGGACCTTGGCTTGCTTGCCACCAAGCAAATGAATTTTTTAAAATAAATCCACACCTCCCCGCCCACTCAAACCTCCCCCCCCTTTGAAGCACTATCAGAAAAGAAATCCTAACAAACTGCAGGAGAATAAAAAAGAATAAACTGCATTGCTATTCCCCACAGCAGACAGAGAATGAAAGGAATTATTATTATTTCCTAAAAATTCAATTGAATCAATTCCCTCCCTGCCTAACTAACTGAAATCTAAAGGCTCCGCGAAATCGAAACTAGTCTAGCACAGCAGCCAGCTACACACGGCCCTCTCCCACCCATATCCAAGCCTGGACTGCAACTCTTCTGGGAGTGCCTCGCCTTTTTATGCCCTCTTGCACATCCAGAAGTGTCAGTCAAAACCTGGCCATGCGATTGGTAGAATGGTTCCAAAAATGTGCATGGTCCCATCCTATGGCCAGCCCATCATTGCGCAGGTGTAAAAAAATAAAAATAAAAATAAAATAAAATAAAATCAGTGCGACCTTTTACTGCTATAAAAAAACCACTGCTGCTACTGTAAATATTCAAGCATTTAAAATAGTTAATTTTCACATGTTTCTGTGGTGCTTTGGTGGTTTTTTGGACCACGATTTCAAAAAAAATATTGCGGACGCCATTTTGGATCCCCCCACACCGCATGGCAAATGGAGACGCCGAGGATGCCCCCTCCCATCCCTGTACCAGCAGCCCAGGACAGGAGGGGGGAGGCTGGGACCCCTCCCCAGAAACCACCCCTCTGGTAGGTGACCTCAGGCAGGCATATTTTCGCCTGATTTTTTGGCCGGGAATTGGTATTTTTTTAATTTTTAAAACTGTTTTTCTGTGCCGCTTGGCATCACACGATCGCCGCGCGATGCCAGGAACGATAACGACAAATCAGACCCAATTTTTCTTTTTTCGGTTCGGGTTCGAGTTCTGACAGCTTAATTGTCGTTACCGTTTCTGTTACGTAACAGAAACGATATCCGAAAACGGAAACGACAATTTCGCCAAGTCGTGCCCATGTCTAAAATGAAGTACTATTTTTTTGAAAGTTGAATAATCTGTTGAAGCTGGAGGATGAGCACTATACTTTAGCATAAAGGGAGAAATTCAAGAGAACATGCATTTGCCTTTTCCCAGGAAAAAACGTGCAGATGCAGTCTGTTAACAGATTGCCTTCTAATACTTGGATTCACTTCTTGCTATAATAGTAAACAATTGATGCAAGTCTTTTGTTTGTTTGTTTACTCTGAAGCTACAAGGGAAGTCATTGATCTGGATCAGGCTCATCACAGACCTAAGACTGGCCTAACTCTTCCTCCAAGTATATCCTCTTCTCTACACACACAAATGCACATGGGATGAAAAAATTCAGTTCTCTCTCTCTCTCTCTCTCTCTCTCTCTCTCTCTCTCTCTCTCTCTCTCTCTCTCTCTCTCTCTCTCTCTCTCTAAACCCTTAAATGAATAGTGGAAAATTTAGGTTTTCTTTCCCATCATTTGGAAGAAAAAGATTCTCTTTCACCCTGTGTGGTGGGCTTGATTTAAATTATACATCCACCTACCTATTTCAGTAGGGATTTTTTTAAAAAAAAATCTGCATTATATCTAGGTGGCATTGTGTGTACTTTACTCCTAAATGGTGTAGTTGAATGAGGGGGAAAAACCAACAAATCGGCATCTTCATTTGAGTGATTAAAAGCCCTTAAAAGTTTCAATGGTTTCCACAAAGGGGATGTACAGAAATGATTGTGGTATATATAATACATAGTTTTAAAAATCAGATTCCTTGCTTGTTGAACTTGTTGAGGAATGACATATGTAACCATAGTGCCCCAAATCTGACCAATGTTCCTGGAGATTTGTTTCTAGACATTTAGAAGAAGAAGAAGCTCCACATACTTCTGACAGTTCTTTGTTTTGAAACTTCTTTACTAGGGATGGGCACAAAATGGAAAACTTGTGTTTCATTTCATTCCATTTCGTCCCCCGTGTTTTGTTTTGAATAGTAAGTAACATTTTTTTTAAAAAAAAATCATTACTTACAAAACAAAACAAAACAAAATGACCCCCCACAGCACCAGTTCTCTAGCAGGTACCATGGGGAATTCAAAAGCCTCCTTGCAACTGCCTCCCCACTGATTTTGACAGCTCTGTCCTACCTGGGAGATGGGCGGTAGGAGGAAAGGAGCAGCCAGGCAGAGGTAAATTCCATGCCTGACTGCTCCTTTCTCCCCTGTCACCCCCTCCTCCCAGGGGGGTTTTTTGGACAGGTAGTGTATTTATTTGACAGCTTTCCCTCCTACTAGATAGAGAACACGATTGCATTGACTGGAGCTTACACATTCCCTTATCAACATATGCTGGTCAAATAAAAGATATCACACCGTGCAGCCTCTTCTTCTTCTTCTTCTTCTTCTTCTTCTTCTTCTTCTTCTTCTTCTTCTTCTTCTTCTTCTTCTTCTTCTTCTCTCTTCTTCCATTTTCCACAGTCAACAGCTGCATATGTCTGGTTTCAGAAGAATCAGCATGGCTGTTTAGATTTCTAAGGATTTAAAAGTTTAAACATAAAAGTTTTGAAATCAGTGTCCAAAAAGTCTACCCAACTCAAGGAGGGGGTTTGATGGTTTAGCGCAACATTCTGTGTATGAGGAGTGGAAATTACAGTTCAGTGTGTGGACAGACTTGATAGGACAGTCTTTCAGTTGATGGGTTCCTGTGTTCAATTACTATTAAAATTCATCAAATGGAACAGAGTGGTTTTAATGCCAGTAACTGTTGTACAGAATGCTCTGTAATTGGTATTACAAATGAAGCTGAAGAGAGCAAAAGCAACCCCCATTGAAAATGAATCTGTCTTGCTGTTGAAGAGTTCAAGAGTCTGTCCTAAACTCCATTTCATGGGAATGTGTTTACTCCATTCTAATTCTGGTTCATTTTGTTTAAACTCTTTTTATTTGCTTATTTTTGCGAACTATGTGCAAATGAGGATGTTAACATTTTCGTCTTGGTTGTATGTACCCTCCTTGCTAATCAATGTGCATAAGATGGGATACACATTGTGATTCTGATGATCAAATTAGTAACCCCTGCCACCACTCAAACCCACCCTACATTCAGACATTCACAGGTGGGAATAAAAGAATTCTCTATAAACTAGTGGTGAACTTAAAGCATTTTGCACTTGTCTTTGGAATAAACCCACCTTTCTTTCAGCCCCCTAGTTTTGTATGAGTAGGAACTACATCCACTTCTCCATCAGTGTGTGTGTGGGGGGGGAGCACATGCTGATGCTTAGAGTAGTAAATGAGACTAGAGTAGGCCCATTTAATCAATGAGCACTTAGTTAGTGAATGCCTCTATAAATTCCATTGATTCAAATAGCAACTCCAAGTGCTACTTACTAAAGTCAGTTAGAGTAGACCTATTTAAATCAATGTAACTTATAAACAAGTTGACACACCAAATCCCCATTGATTCAGTGGTTCTACTATAGTGAGATTCACTAAATTGCACAATAGAATTTTGATAAATGAGCATTAAGCTACCAATTACAAATAAACCCATAGTGTTGCCAAGATTCAAGGTACTAACTGACATTTCAGGGAACTGTTATGCATCCCCACCTTGCCAGGCTGGAAGATGCATCTCATGTTGGAGGAGTACAAAGTTGTTTTATTATGTCTGACAGCTCTTGTGACTGAATATGAATTTGAACACTATACCCAGCTGACACCAGGGCTCATTGGCTGAGCATAAAGACCGCATGTGTCTTCCACACATAATACTTCTTTAAAAGGCTGGGCAGAACATCCTCAGTGTTTGTCTCACTCTCTCAAGCATGGGCACTTGTCATTTTGCTGTTGCTGGACTGGTGGACTTTGTGATGTCACAATACTTCACTCCTTGGTCTCAAGTTTAAGCCCTGAAATCTCAGGAGGATAGGAACTTCATGTCTGAGAAATCAGATCTGTAAACAAAGCTCTATGTAACTCCTGCAGACCAATCACAAAATAAGTCTAAGCTAATTTGCAAGATACAGAAGATGAGAGAAACTCCATCTGTGATACTCACATCCCTTCTGCAATGAAGCAATTGCCTCCTCTAATGATGGCATATTAAGCAAAGACGGTTCTATGTCAGATGCCAGTATTACATGGTTTTAAACCCTCTGAGAAGAGTCTTCCATTGCTGCAAAATATACTATGAGCAATGAGCATGGCATATGCTTGAAGCACTGTTAAAATATCAGCACCAGCGTAGTAATAAAACTATGTAATATAGTGCTGTGTATATTGCTAGGTTGATTACAGGTGAGCACTTTTAATGCTTGGTTCCCCAGTTTTCATAAATTTGTAAAACGATGCTAGCAAATAATGCATAAAAATCAGGGCAGAAATGTTTAACATGATACTATTACAGAATTGAATAAAATATGAAGGGTTTAAAAATAAATATTGATATTTTGTGTCAGATATTTTGCCATAGAACAAAAACAAAAAACCAAGCCTGCCTTCTGTCAAGTGTATTGAAAAGGAAGGCCTTGAATGAATTAATTATGAAGGCCAAACTTCTTATATTTAGATGCTTATATTTTTCCTGTGCCAATATGGCCAAAATCCTGCTTGTCAATGTGTTGGGCATTTTGCCCTGGCAACAAATACCGTGCAAGTCAATTGAGCAATTGGTTACAGAGTTCCATTTTGATGGATCGTACAATGCATTGGGAGCATTGCGTAGGACTTCTGTTATGACACATTTGTGGCTACTGCAGGTATAACATCAAGTTACACCCATGTGGCTATTAAACAAGATTTCAGGCTATATTTTGATCTGTTATTGTGTGTGCACATACTAATATACCAATGGAATGCAAATCTACATACAAAAAGAAGTGCTCTGCAGTATCAGGGGAAATGTCCATATAGCCTAGTATTCTCTTTCCAGCAGTGCTCAGCCAGCTTCTGGCAAGCTTTCAGGCAAGCCATAAAACAAACAGCCCATACTTGTTGTTTTCCCTCAGCAACTGGAATTTGGAACCATTGTCGTCTTAGAATGTTAGAATGTGTGTTTTTTCTTATCTTTCTAATAGCCATTTGAAAGAAAATCCTCCACAAGTTTGTGTAATCCCCCCTTTTTTTTTGAAGGCTATTTCTAAAATGCCAGCTTGGAAATAAAACAAAAAGCAAAAAAGCATTGCTGCTTATATACTGCCTCATAGAACCTAAAGTACTCTCTGGGCAGTTTATAATTTAATTATGCCACACACAAACAAGATGGTGGAACATGACCCTTAGCCTTTCTAGAGAAGAAAATCAATATTTTAAACTGAAAAGACATGTCCAAGAACTCTGAAATGGGCTGAGACCAGAGAGGAGTTGCTGAGGTGGGGCGGGGCTCATAATTACTAGCCGGAAGGTCATATCCCCCCCCTCACACACACATACCTGGATTAGAAAAAATGTATCCATCTAAACTGAAGAATTTGAGAGAATATTGCCAATTTGTCAATTTGTATCCATTTGGGTACCATGATACATTGATACATTGACCTTGAAGAATCATGAATCAAAATGAAACACATTTCTTCTTATTCATCTCCATCTTTAGTAGACATTAATTATAATTCAATGACATTTATTTTAGGAATGTGCACTCAGCTTTGGAAATCTTTGGAATTCACTCCAATGCTAATTGCCATTCCTAACAATCATTGACCAAATGATTGTACCAGATTTATTAGGGTATCAAAAAACTGGTACAGCAGCAGTAGGTCAGGGCACAGGTGGTATATTTTACAAGTAACATTTGAAGGGTGCAAAACATGCTTATTTTTCCCTGACAGGACATGGGTGGGAGCTTGAAGCATCAGGCACAGCTCAGCACCCAATGGCAGGATAGAAGTGGGGCGTGTTGAATATGGCAGTGATGGAGAGCAGACATACAGATTGGTACATTCAAGAAAGCACTGAGAGACATGCTGCAGCAGTACAGTCTAGTTACAGAAAGGCAATGCCCATTTCTCACAGACATGGAGCAAACATGGTGGAAACACTGCAGCCTGGGAAGATGAAACTGGTGTGGTGTATAGCCCACACCCTCAACCTTGTTTCCAAAAACCTAGGCAGACAACACACAGCTCTTTCATGATGATGATCACACAGCAGACGTTGGATTTTGTATTACACATCACTAGTCAAATGTTTCCCAAGCATTCAGGACTATGTGATGTATCGGCGAATTATGCGAACATTTATTATTATTATTATTATTATTATTATTATTATTATTATTATTATTATTATTATTATTATTATTATTATTATTATGGTGGTGGTGGTGGTGCTACACAACTTTTAAGAAGTTAGTAAAAAGGAAACTGTTTAAAGCTTCCTATTAGAGATTTTACTTGTGATATTCAATGTCATCCTGAAATTTAGGACATCTAATTTCTTCAGGGTTCCCAAACCCAGCCAGGGGTGCAGTGGAAACTTTTTTTTGTTTGATTCTTCCCTAAGTACTCCTCTGGATCAGCCTCCTTTCCATTCCTGTATCTCCCCACGGAGATCCTGCATCCCTCACTGCTCATCCTGCTCTAGCACCACTGTCACCCCTCAAGGAAGCATTGAGTCAAAAAAAAATATTGGGGAACTATTGGATTAGCTAGTTGGTGCTTTTACTCATTTATTTATTGATTTCATTCTTTGTCAATATGTACAGTGGTACCTTGTATAAAGGAATTAATTTGTTCCAAATGAAATTCTGTTAAGCAAATTGTACAAATTTCCCATAGGAATGCATTGAAAATGGATTAATCCCTAATTGCGACCATTTTTCTGTTGTATGGGTTCACCCCATAGGTGACTCTGTTAAGCGATGTCCCCCTATCTCCGGATATTTTTTCCTTTAAGCAGATTTTCTGTTAAACAAACTGCTTGTTCCACTGTATTTGCACATTGCTTGGGATTCTTTCTTTCTTTCTTTCTTTCTTTCTTTCTTTCTTTCTTTCTTTCTTTCTTTCTTTCTTTCTTTCTTCGTATGTTTTGCTGCAAACTGCCTAGAGAGAAGCCTGAATAAATAAGTAAATAAATAAATTTGTTGTGCTAGAATATTTACTGTGCTGTTTGTTGCTATCAGCTAAATGAAGACTTTTGTACCAGAGAGGTGAATGAAACATACCAATGTACTGAGAGAAAAAAACTGTATGCAGACACATTCATTGTGACATAAAATCTGTAGCTAATTAAAACCAGAGAGTAAATGAAGGGAACAGAATTCCAAATTGTATGTAAGAAAATTAAGAAAATGTCAAAGACAAGGTCAGTTGCATTAAAACACACACATACACAGGCAGAGTGGAAGCAGAGAAACAGCCCTTCCAGTTCTGCCTACTAAAATGTGATTGCACACTTCACATTTAGTGATAATGAGATGGAAAGTTCTTGAGGTTTTTAAAAAAGAAGACATGTTTGTTTAATTTATTCCCCAATGCTTATTTTAAACAGGATCTATTCTTCTTCATAGAATTAAATGCAAAACAATGCCAAACAGATTTATCAAACAGGTATTCTCCTACAAAAAGAAACAGAAATATATATATTCATATTTTCAGTTTGGATGGGTGTTGTATCTTTCAAGCAGAAAGCTATTTCTTTTTCCAGATAGCCACATGCAAAATAAAATATACATTTTAAAACAGATCAGATAAAACCCCAGTGTGACTATTTGTAGTTAATCTATTCCCTGTCATAAAGTCATTTTCTCACATGTAGTTGGCATTTGATCAACTTTTAGAAGGATATGCTGCAGACTTTGAAGCTGTTTTCTTTAAAGCATGACACAGCTTTAAAATTCCATTTTAAAAATCAACCAACCCTCCCCAACATGATTAATATTTGATATCTGAAAGTGCAGTTTTGAATAACTTGATGCATTATCTCATTGGTTGTAGTTCCTTTTCTTATTTTAACTATTTATGTTTATATCCTGCCCTTGCCCCACTAAACTTAAGGCAGTGTGTATGACTCTCTTCTTCTCCCTGGATCCTCCTTACACCAATCCTGTAAAGTAAGTCAGGCTGAGAGAGTGCAGCTTAGCTCAATGTCACTGTTAGGGTGTCATGATCAACATCACTAAAAGCATCCAACTGCCCTTGTCCTGTGCCTTCCGGAGGTCCTGTTAAAAGGTGTAAGCTGTTGGACCTCAGGTGGGCACAGATGTAAGACAGGCCTAGGGCAGAGAGGAGGAGACAGTGTATAGGACCCAGCTTGGTGAGGAAGTGGAAACAAAGGTTCATGGGCAGTTGTATGGACATAAAGGGTGCAGAGGAAAATGGGGGGGGGAGACGAGAATGGAGACAGAGAGGGAGAGGCAGTGGGTGGTACTGAAACCAGAGGAGGTATATGGGGAGATACCACCAAAGTGCAGCTCCCTGAGAGAATGGAACACAGAAGAGATACCCTGTCTGAAAAACAAAACAAAACAAAACAAAACAAAAACCTCCAGCCCATCTCCTTGAGTTGCCAACCAAAGGAAGCCTCAGTGTCTGCCACAGGTACCTGATCACCACCCTGACCCAAAGGACGTACTTGAGCCTCAAGGGACAGAAAGAGGAGTGGCAGTGCCTCCTGAAAGGGTTGGAGACTCCTAGACATTGACTGGGAGCCAGGTGGGGGTCAGCAGAGACTGAAACACTTAGGGAGGTAAAGAGAGTAACCCAGCCACCTGAAGGAGGGAGAAAGTCAGGAGGTGACCAGCACCTCTTTTTTCTTTGTCCCTCACTCCCCAGCCCTAAGAAAATCAAATTTGAACTGCTCTGTGTGTCCACGATTTATGGAGACCATGACTGAGTAGGCCTTGCCCTTTTCCCCATCACTTGAGGCAATGCTCACAGTCCCCCCCCCCATGAGCTTTTGTTCACATGGAATTTGAATCCAGCTGTATTGAGCCCTAGTTCAATCTTCTAACCACTACACTAGCATATTGGAAGTTGGAAATAACTTTGCTTAGTTTTGTTGACTAGTGCCAGGAGATATGCACTGACTTAATCTCCAGGTTAACTCTCAGGTCCGTGGAGTTTGAGTGACTGGATTTTTCTTTGAAAAAGTTGCATCCCCTGTTGAATAATATGTGGCATTTGTCTAGTTTTACCCCAAATCTAGTCAAGTTCCGTGTATGTATGTGCTTTTTCTGTTAAGCCACCTCAGAGAAGCAGCCTACTCCAATAGTAAAGCATAAGAAAAACAGATAATAATAGGCTGAGGAGCCAATGGCTAGGTGTTCATTTTTCCACTCTATTCTCTGCATTATGTCATTACATAGGGCTGTTTCAAATTTCTCATAGCAGTCACGGCTTACCAACTTTTGGGGCTGTACACACTTACCATGACTAGAGATGGGCATGACCAGGAATTTTTTTTTCCGAGTTGTTGTTTTTCGGGACGGGTCCGTTTCAAAAATTTGTCGTTTCATGGTGTCATTTTTTCGTCTGTCGTTAGTACTGGTTTGGGGGGGTAGTGGGCTCCTGGAGGCACCTCTGTGGGGTGGGTGCCTCCTCTGGCCCGCTATGAAGGGAAAGTGGGCTCCTGGAGGCACCTCGTGGGTGCCTCCTCTCCTCACCCACTACAAAATGGCATGCATAGCCTAGCCAATTGGATATGCATACCAAGTTGAGTGGCAGAGAGGCACCTCTTTTGGGTGCCTCTCTGTAGACCACAGGCCCACTGCTGATCTGGCCGCTCTGTGATTCACTAAGAAGGGAAGTGTACTTGCGTGTATAGTGCAATGCGAGTACACAGGTTTGGCTTAGGGTTAGGGTTAGCGCAGGGGCTAGGCTTAGGGTTACAGGTAAGGTTAGGGTGAGTATTGGGGTGCACCTCTGGGTGCCTCTCTGACCCACTTAGAAGGACAGTGTACTGGCGTATGGGTTAGGCTTAGGCTTAGGGTTTTATTTATTTATTTATTTTATTTATTTTCGCACTTATATACCGCACCTATTCCCAAAGATGGGACTCAGGGCGGTGATGGGACTCAGAGTTCGGGCTACGTTTATGGGCTTTTTATACCCGATTGGCACATCCCAGAAGTCTCTGTGGTCAACCTGGCCAAGTGGCCATGCGATTGGTGGAATGGCTCCAAAAATTTGCATGGTCACTCCCATGGCCAGCCCATCATTGTGCAGGTGTAAAAAATAAAAATAAAATAAAATAAAATAAAATCAATGGAGAGGAGGACAGAGGAGACATTTTGTTGCAAGAAAAACCCACTGCTACTGTAAAAAATCTGGCATTTTTAAAATAGCAATTTTCGCATGCTTCTGTGGTGCTTTGGTGTGTTTTTGGACCATGACAATACGATTTCAAAAAAAAGATTGCAGTTGCCCGCCCCATTTTGGATCCCCCGCCCGCACTGCATTGCATCGACGAGGATGCCCCACCAGAGCAGCCCAGGACAGGAGGGGAGGAAGGCCGGGCAGGCAGGCATATTTCCGCCTGCTTTTTTGGCCAGGAATCGGGTTTTTAAAACTTTTTTTCTGTGCTGCTTGAATGGCGGCGGTGAGGCGGCGAGGCGGTGACATTGGCGCGACGACGAGGATGCCCGCCGGCCGCCACTCCACCAGAGCAGCCCAGGAAGGACAGGAGGAGAGGGGAGAGGCCGGGGACCCCCCAGAAACCACCCCTCTGGTAGGTGCCCTCACTCAGGCAGGCATATTTTCGCCTGCTTTTTTGGCCGGGAATCAGGTTTTTTTTTTTTTTTTAAAACTTTTTTCTGTGCTGTTGGCATCGCGCGATCGTGCAATGCCAGGAACGACAACACGACAAATCAGACCCAATTTTTCATTTTTCGGTTCGAGTTTGAGTTCTGGCAGAGTAATTGTCGTTCTTCGTTTCGTTGCGTAATGGAAACGAGGAACGGAAACGGAAACGAGAATTTTGTCGAGTCATGCCCATGTCTAACCATGACATACAGAGCTCCAAAAAGCTTCTGGCTTGCGTCTTTGGACTATAACCTAACAACAGCCAGGTTTGTTGAAAGGTTCTGAGAGATATAGTCAAAACAACAAATTTATGAAGCTTGAGGTAACTCTACAAGAAGAAGCTATGTTGTTACTGAAGGAGTCGTCTTTTAAAAACTTATCTATTCTGAAATGTTTTGAAGCATTCTCTTAGGGTAGAGATAACAATGAAGAAAACAATGAAAGGGACTGAGCTACAAAGCTGGCTTTCATCCTTGTAGCCTACTCACAGTTCTGGGATGTTTTTGATAGATCGATTCCCCCTATTCTAAGATTGTGTGACCAATCAGCATTGGTTGACTATCATCTGCTGTTTTTACAAAACACAACACAAAAACAAAAACAAAACACCCACATGTTCATGCTTTTAACTCAAAAGTATCCTTTCATCTGACTTTGCTGAGGTAAGGTGTTTTGAGTAGCCTTTTCTTTCTAACCTTTATGCATCCCTTCCAATCCTTGTATGAGCTAAACTTCCCTATTCTTGAAAGTTCTTCAGATGGGATGAAGTCAACAATGGCTTAAGGAACAAGGCGGGACACAAATTCTCTTTGAGTACAGTGAAGAGCAATACCTACAGAGGAAACATGAGGGCTCATTCTCAAAGGGAAAAAAATCTAGGATTGTGGTCTTAGTTTCTAGCTACAAGGCAAAGTTTTTCATCACTCAGTCCACTGTATTTCAAAGGATGATGATTGAACTACTTGTTTTACTATGATTTTTATTTATTTATTTATTTATTTTTATTTATTGTCTAAGATGCATTCTGTCAAAGCTGGGGTTCTCAGGGAAATGTTACAGCCACTGTGCATGCATCCTGGCTTCACTTATCTCTAGTACT
Organism: Phrynocephalus forsythii; assembly: GCA_029282475.1. NCBI lineage: Eukaryota > Metazoa > Chordata > Lepidosauria > Squamata > Agamidae > Phrynocephalus > Phrynocephalus forsythii. The sequence continues at coordinate 100,163,611 of JAPFRF010000005.1, forward strand.
TAGACTGCTTTTTAAATTTCTTATATCACCTGTGCACCAACAATAGAGTCTAATACTCTAGAAATCTACCAGGTTAGGCTGTGAACCTAAATCCTAATTGATGGGGTGTATCTCAGATTTTGGAAAAAATTTGGAAAAAATAATACTTCAAAAATAATACTTCAAAATCTGCAAAACATAAAATGAACATTACCTCTGCCTAAAAACAGTCAGATCTCTGTTTCCATCCCAATCTAATTCCTTCATGAGCATCTTCTGTCCAATCTAATTCCTTCATGAGCCTCTTCTGTCCACTTCCCACATTAGACTACAATAGAGATGGGCACGAATCGAAAAAATGACATTTTTTTTTGCGGGTCTGTTTTGGTTTCTTTTTGTTTTTTTGTGATTTTTTTGAAAAAAATTCATTTTGTTTTTTCATTTTTCATTTTTTGTTTTTACCCGCTTTTTGTGTGACTTAAAGCATTTCTGCGTGCAGAGTCCCCCAATGCCCCAGACCAGAGGGAAAACACTAACAAAAATGATGCTGGCAGAGACACAGTATAGACTAGGTATGCTGGAATCCATTTTGTGTCATCCATTTTGTGTCAAAGGGAAAAGAAAAGATACATCGCAATGGGGGAAAGACAAAAACAAGCGTTTTAAGGACCGCAACCCCCTGGACAGTAATAATTTCAAATAATTATCATTGTGTTTTTACGGATGTCCAGGGTGTTTTAATACCCAAGAAATCAATATTAGGCATCTGGGAGCCATTTTGGGTTGATGTCCCCTAACTCCCCTTAAAGGAAAAAAAACAGCGATCTGAGAAAAGACATAAATGCACGTTTTAAGGACCCCAACCCCCCCCGGTAGGTATTATCAGGCAGAATAAATAATTATCACTGTGTTTTTACAGATATTCAGGACTTTTTTAATATTTAAAAACAGCTCATTTCATTGCACATTTCCATTAATGAAAACGAAACGTAATGAACCTAATTTTCATGGTTCTGTTCAGTTTGTTCCAATTTCATCACAATTTTCATTATTCATTTCATCACGTAATGAAACGAATAACAAATAACAGAATGGAATTTTTTTTCCGTTCCGTGCCCATCTCTAGTCTCCAATCATATTTATAAATTTTTGAAAATCCAGATTTACATTTAACTGTGGGCTTGATATTCACATTGTATGCATACATTCTCTAAATGTACACTGTATTTGTAAACAAATATCTTCCAAAAATATAAATGTGTTTTAGTTTTCACTCTGGCTTCTGTTGCCAATATTCTACTTTGGTGTCTTTTGGTTCTTTTTGTTTCAGTTTTCCCTGATTTCCAATCAGAGCCAAGTATTATTTTTTCCAAATTTTAATACTTGTATACTCCAAAATGCCAGAATGAAATTTAGTGATTTGTGGAGGGTGCCTAAACTGACCTACGTCCTTTGGGATTTCCTCATCCATGCTAGAGATTATCCAAAAATGTTCACATCTCCCTCCTTTATCCATTTGAACATTTTTCTCCGAAGCTAATGCACATCCCTTCATTTAATACTGTCAAAAGTACACTGTTTCATAAATATGTACCTCTCACTCTCTGTATATCAGCATCTTTTCACCTCCACGGTCGGATAACTTTGTCTCATTTAATATTTAGAATACCCCATCTGTTTTTTTGGTGGAAGTGCTGAATGAGTTTATAGCACAATGGATAATGCAAGCCTAATGCTTCCGCAAACTAACAGGGAAACAGCAATGAATCTAGCACTGCAGATTGAAGTACATGCCTTTCATATTATTACTCCAGCCTTGTCTCTACAATGAGATGATTGCATAACCTTAATACAATAAATCTTGTGCAATGTGAATTGTGCAGCTGTAACCACAATCAGTTTTTACTAAGGTGGCATTTCTGTCATCTTGTTAAACACAAACATTATATATGCACAAATCATAATTTTATAACTGTTACTTTTGGCAAAGAGACAGCTTTGTCAGTCAGATGAAGCAGTTTAGCACAAATCAGCCATACAAGTGCTTAAGGAGCTGGTTGTAATGTCAGCATTTGCTCCGGAAAATACTGCCTTGCAGATTTCCACATTTACATATATAACTTTCAAGAGAAAAGAAGCCTGAAGGCTTTGCAACAACTGTTCCATCCCTCTTGAGCTCTGTAGACCCCCCCCTCCTCCTTCTAAAATAGCAGGACAAACTGGAGAGATGCAGTTCACTCTCTTCACAGGGTTTCAGCCATTAGTCCCATCTAGAGTAGATTCACTGGCTGGGATTCTGTTGCACAACTTTATGCTGCAGAACTGTGATGGCCATGGCCGTTGGATTGTGAAAATTTTCTTATCCCCCTCTCCTGAGTCTAGAGGTTCCTGGGGATTCCTTTCATACTGGGAAAGCTTTTAAGAAAGGACTTCTTAATGCCTAGAAAGTGTTTCCTGGTCCTACCCATATTTCCAAAATGACTGGAAATTCTGCCACCTCAGAGTTCATTGCAGAGATTTTGTTTCTCAGGAAAAGAGAAGGCAAAAGGTTTGTTTTGTTTTGTTTCTTCCAAATCATATCATCTTTTCTTTTCTTTGTATCATTTTAGGCTTTATTTCTCCCAATGAGGGGACTCGAGCTCTATACTGTATAAATATAAATCCCCAGCATCCATCAGGGCTGGGAGAGTGAGAAAAGACAAAAGAAAATATTGTTTTTCACCCAGTGTGTTGTTAATCTGTGGAACTCCCTACCACAGGATGTGGTGATGGCATCTGGCCTGGAAGCCTTCAAAAGAGGATTGGACAGATTTCTGGAGGAAAAGTCCATCACAGGTTACAAGCCATGATGGAGATGTGTAATCTCCAGGCTTAAAACCGGGGTATTTCAAGGACCAGATGCAGGGGAGTGGTATCGGGAGATAGACATCTAGTCTCATGCACTCCAGGCCACTGTGAGATACAGGAAGCTGGACTAGCATGGCTCTTCTTATGTTCTTATCAGCTCTGTTATGGTTATGAAAAGCTTTCCTGGAGAGGCAGGTTCTCATCTATTTACAAAATCATAAAAGAGAAGGGAGCCAACCTAACTTCTAGAAGGAGAACATAAGAACATAAGAACATAAGAAGAGCCATGCTGGATCAGGCCAAAGGCCCATCTAGTCCAGCTTCCTGTATCTCACAGCGGCCCCACCAGATGTGTTTGGGAGCGCATGAGACTAGATATCTGTCTCCTGATACCACTCCCCTGCATCTGGCCCTTGAAGTACCCTGGTTTAAAGCCTAGAGATTACACATCTCCATCATGGTTTGTAACCCGTGATGGACTTTTCCTCTAGGAATCTGTCCAATCCCCTTTTGAAGGCATCCAGGCCAGATGCCATCACCACATCCTGTGGCAGGGAGTTCCATAGACTTACAACGCGCTGGGTGAAAAAATATTTTCTTTTGTCAGTTCTTACTCTCCCAGCACTCAATTTGAGTGTATGTCCCCTAGTTCTGGTATTTTGAGAGAGGGAGAAGAGCTTCCCTCTATCCACTTTACTCATACCCTGCATTATTTTGTATGTCTCAATCATATCCCCCTCAAGCGCCTTTTTCCAGACTAAAGAGGCCCAATTGTTTTAGCCTTTCTTCATAAGGGAGGTGCCCCAGCCCAGTAATCATTTTAGTCGCTCTCTTCTGCACCTTTTCCAGTTCCACTATGTCTTTCTTGAGATGCGGTGACCAGAATTGTACACAATACTCCAGGTGGGGCCTTACTATTGTTTTGTATAACGGCATTATAATGTTGGCTGTTTTATTTTCAATCCCCTTTTTGATAATCCCTAGCATGGAATTGGCCTTCTTCACTGCTGCCACACATTGGGGAGACACCTTCATGGAGCTGTCCACCAACACACCAAGATCTCTTTCCTGATCCGTCACGGATAACTCAGAGCCCATGAGTTGATAGATGAAGTTTGGATTTTTGCCCCAATATGCATTACTTTACATTTGGTTACATTAAAACGCATTTGCCATTTCTCAGCCCACTCCCCCAGTTTGGAGAGATCCTTCTGGAGCTCTTCACAATCTTCTCTGGTTTTTACCACATGGAAAAGTTTTGTGTCATCTGCAAACTTGGCCTCCACACTGTTTATCCCTGTCTCCAGGTCATTTATGAACAGATTGAAAAGCACCGGTCCCAGGACCGAGCCCTGGGGCACACCGCTTTTCACTTCTCTCCATTGTGAAAATTTCCCATTGACACCTACTCTTTGTTTCCGGGATCTCAACCAGTTCTCAATCCATAAGAGGACCTGCCCTCTTATCCCCTGACTATGCAATTTTCTCAGCAGCCTTTGGTGAGGGACTGTGTCAAAAGCCTTTTGAAAATCCAGATAGACTATATCCACCGGTTCACCCAAATCCACGTGCCTGTTGACCTTTTCAAAAAATTCTAAAAGGTTTGTAAGACAAGATTTACCCTTACAGAAGCCATGCTGATTTTCTCTCAACAAGGTTTGTTCTTTTATGTGTTTTAAGATTTTCTCTTGGATGAGGCCTTCCACCATCTTCCCTGGGACAGATGTAAGGCTAACCGGCCTGTAGTTTCCTGGGTCCCCCCTCCTTCCTTTTTTAAAAATTGGTGTGACATCCGCTATCCTCCAGTCCTCCGGCACTGTGGCCGTTTGAAGAGACAAGTTGCATATTACCGTTAAGAGATCTGCAATTTCATTTCTCAGTTCCCTAATAACCCTTGGGTGGATGCCATCTGGGCCCAGTGACTTGTTAATCCTCAATTTATCAATTAGTCCTAAAATCTCCTCTCTTTTAACCTGTATTTGGTTTAATTCTTTAGTCAAGAGGGGCGGCTCAGGCAGCGGAATCCGCTCAAGGTCCTCTGTCGTGAAGACAGACGCAAAGAACTCGTTCAATTTTTCTGCAATGTCCAAGTCCTCCTTGACCTCCCCTTTTCCTCTCTCACCATCCAGAGGCCCAATTGGTTCTCTGGCAGGTTTTCTACTTCTAACATATTTAAAGAAGCTTTTATTATTACCCTTTATATTGCTAGCCATGCGTTCCTCAAAGTCTTTCTTTGCCTCCCTTATCATCTTTTTACATTTCTTTTGCCAGAGTTTGTGTTCCTTTTTATTTTCCTCATTTGGGGAGGATTTCCATTTACAGAAGGACCTCTCCTTGTGCTTTAGAGCCTCTCTAACTCCACTCGTTAACCATGCCGGTGTCCTCTTGGACTTAAATATTCCATTACACGTCCTGAGCCCACAAATCCACCAACAACACCACGTTTCCTCTGTGAATTGACCCTATTGAAAGTTACTATTTATCCAGTGCAAAATAGATACATTCAAACCAGTAGAGTGGTACCTTAGCGATTCTGCTAAACAAATTCCCCCTATCTCTGGAATGTTTTATGCTGTACAGATTTTACGTTATACAAACCATTTGCTGTACGAGGGTCCACTGTATTTCCAAAATTGGGTTCCCAGATTTTCATGAATTGCAAATCCCAGAAGTCTTCACCACTATCTTTGCTGGCTGGGATTTCTAGAAGTTGCAGTCAAAGAACAATTAAAGACTCAGGGATGGGAACCACTCGTTTAAGCTTCTGAACTGTGTCTAAAAACTAGAAGGTGGGAGCAAAGGCTTCAGATGTGCCTAATGGTCATCATAGCAACCACTTTGCCTGTTTCTGTTGGTATTTAAACAATAAAGATATCTAGAACAATAAAAAGCTTTCCTTGTCCTTGTATATGGTCCATTGCTTAGCAAAAGGATTTTCTCTCCAACAAGCATATCAGGCTAATAGAATAGTCTTCAGAAGAACAAACTACACCTTCATGTATGCCATATTCAATTACCGCACAGAAATAGCTGCAGGAAGGCAGAATGCAGGCAGAATATTAGTGAAATATTGAGTACCACCCAAAACCTCCCTTAAGACAAATTGGGGTTGGGGGGACTTTATCTAAGAATATAAAGCCAATTCTGGAAGTATTTCTGATCAATGCGGTGCCTGTTATCACAATACAAATCACAAAAGCATTTTTGCAGCTGATTTTGTCCAAAAAGATGGGAACCATAATCAATAACTTGTAAACAAGACTATTTCTAAGGTCTATGGTATATTTACAAGGGCAATGGCAGACATGAACTTGGAGATACTGCATTCAGATACTTCTTTGGAAAGAAGACTGAGTTTAGTTAATTTTTAGAGGTTCCAGATCATGGGTTGTTTGCTGAAGGTATGGAAGCACAGATCTGAAATGAAAATTGAAGATAAACTTCCAAACAATTTGAGGGCATAATCTATCTCTCCAAAGGATATATACTAACTGAAATCCAGCAGTAAGGTGCAAATAGAGCAGGCCAATTGAATCAATGAGGATCTAGTGTGTCAATACCTATCTTATCTACTGATTTAATGAGTGATCTCTTATTTGTGGCTTACTACTGGATTTTAGTCACTTTGATGGATGTCAGTTAATATAGATACATAAGCCTTGATTGATCAAAAGGCCTAATTATAAACAGTGTATTCTATGGGAAAACATTTTTCCATAAAGATGGACTTAAAAATCCCTTCCAAATGAGGTGCCATTCATCATGTCATTCATGCTTAGTTGAAGTTTTACAATCTGGCCATCATTTTCAACACTGGTAGAGAAGTTAGTAGTGCTGGGCTAGGTGGCAAGAAGCATTTCAGAGATGTTATGCTCCAATATCTGAAGAGGTGATACTTTGATGATGAAGTAAATTGGATTTCTGTTGCTCTCAAGGGTGGACTCCAAAACCATCAAGTTCAAATGATTGTGGATAAGAGTTACCAGCTGAAGTACAACACCACCACATGATTAGAATGCAACTTCCAGCAACCCAAATAGCATGCCCAGTGTTAAGCAATGCTGCATGCTGACATGGAAAATACTTCATCCATTCCTGCATTGGATTAAATATTAGGAAGATGTCCCTACCATTTTGAATGATGAGGTAGTAAAACAGAATGCTTTACAAGGAAATGGTCTGTCTTTCATTTGAGATTGAAACAGATACTGGATATTCAGATACAGAAATGTTAATAGCCATGTGCTATCAAGACAGTATTGACTTATCATAGAATCGTAGAATAATGAAGTTGGAAGGAGCCTACAAGACCATCAAGTCTGACCTTCTGCTCCATGCAGGAATACAAATCAAAGGATGAGGCTGCAAATAGCTGGGCCTCTTCAGTCTTGAATGACAGCATCTAAGAGCTGACCTGATTGAAGTTTATAAAATCATACACAGTGTGGACAAAGTAGATAAGGAAAAACACTCCATGAAACTTTTGGGTGCTAGATCTCAAATAAATAAGACAAAGTACTTTTTCACCCAGAGGATCACTGGAACTCCCTGCCAGAAGTGGTGACAGTTGTCAGCTTTGACAGATTTAAGAAAGGATTGGACAAGTTCATGGAGAACAAGGGTATCAATGGCTATCATTATGGATGCCTAAGGACAACCTCCAGGTCTCTCAATGCCATTTGCATGGAATGGTAAGCAGGTGAATTAGAGATGGGCACGAAACACAAAAATGGCGTTCATTTTCGTTATTTGGCCCCTGGGCCCCCGCTTCGTTCCGTTACTGTTATTCGGGCCCCTGGGGCCCGCTTTGTTTCAGTTATTTTGATTTCTGGCACAGCCGCAGGGAGCCCTTCCGGGGCCAGGCGCCTCTGGAGCTGGCAGAAAGCCTCCAGGGAGAGCTGTCCCACAGCTGCAGGGAGCCCTCCCAGGACCCGGTACCACCGGAGACGGCAGCATGCGGGCTGGGAGAGCATTCCCGCGGCCGCTGGGAGCTCTCCCATTGCCAGGCATCACCAGAGCACCACGGAGATCCCTGGAGAGGGGAGCACACAGTGGCCGGATCGCAGCTCCCTCTTGCTGTCCCTGCCTCAGTGCATGGCAGCCCAGCGGGCTGTCATTCACCGGGGCGGAGATCACAGGCCTCTCTCACTGCCCCCCACCTCAGTGCATGGTAGCCTGGTGGGCTGTCATTCACCGGGGTGGAGATCACACCCCCTCTCGCCGCCCCCGCCTCAGTGCATGACAGCCCGGCAGGCTATCATTCACTGGGGCAGAGATTGCTGGGGAGGGGGCTGCGATCCGGCCGCCTCTTGCCTTCCCCGCGCCGGATGACAGCGCCAGGCACCCTGTCATCTGGCACGGGGAAGATCTCTTTGAGACGGGGTCTCAATGGGATCTTTCCCGTGCCAGATGACAGGGCGCCCGTCCCTGTCATCCGGCACGGGGAAGCCAAGACACCCGTTCACCCCTCTGCATGCAGAGGGGCGAAGGGGGGACTTAACTTCCCTGTGCGGGTCATGACCTGGGCAGGGAAGATCCCTTTGAGACCCCCCTCCTTTGCCCCTCTGCATGCACAGGTGCCAAAGCAGTCGGGAGGGGCTGCGATCCGGCCTCCACATGCGGAGGTGGGATCACAGCCCCCTCCAGCGGTCTCCACCGGAGGTGTGTGAGAACCGGGCAGCTGTCAAGCACCTGCAGTGGAGTTTGCTGGAAAGGGGGCTGTGACCCCGCCTCCGCACGTGGAGGCAAGACCCCGGCCCAGGCTCAGCCGATCTCCTCCACCCGGAATGACAACTGCCCGGCCGACACCCAGGCAGAGGAGATTGAGCCGTGATCCTGCCTCCATGCATGGAGGCAAGAACACAGCCCAGGCTCAGCTGATCTCCTCCGCCTGGGATGACAGCTGCCCGGCTGTCATCCCACAGGGTTGGAGATTGAGCCATGATCCCACCTCCGCGTGTGGAGGCAAGACCATGGCTCCCCCTTGCCGCCCTCTGCCGCGAGTGCATGACAGCCGGCCTGGCTGTCATTCACCCATGGCGGAGACCGCTGCAGAAGGAGCCGCGAATCCGCTCCTGCCTCCACATGCAGATGCAAGACCACGGCTCCCTCTCGCCACCCTCCACTGCGAGTGCACCCACGGCAGAGAGCGCTGGAGAGGGAATCCTGGTCCTGCCTCTGGGCTGTCATCACCAGCGGGGAAGAACAAACCTAACCTAACCAAACTAATTTGTTCCAGTTCTGTTCGGTTCATTCCTAAATTACTCTGGGCTTCGTTATTCATTCCATTACGTAACGGAACGAATAACGATCAATGGAATGAAAAAAATGTTCATTTCATGCCCATCTCTAAGGTGAATACATCTGCTTGGGAATACCCTGAAGCAAATGGTGAGCCACTGTATGAGACAGAATGCTGGACTGGATGGGCTTTGGCCTGTTCTGGCAAGGTTGTTCTTATGTTCTTATGATATCTGCCAGGCGGTTGTCCAAATTTCTCTTGAATGACTCCAGTGTTGGGGCACTCACTACCTCTTGAAGTTAGTGGTTCCATTGATATACTGCTTTAACAGTTAGGATGTTTTTCCTGATATTCAGCTAAACGCTCAGTTCTCTAAAGTTGAGCCCATTGTTGTGCATCCCAAGCTCTGGAATGATCAAGAACAGATCCTGAATAGTGGTATCATATCATTCCTTAGTTTTCCCGGGCTTTCCAGGTAGAGAATATTCAGGAGTGGTTTGCTGTTGTCTTCTCCTAGGAGCCACTTGGGACTATGCAGATTGCCCATCACCATCACAGACTGAGTAAGGAATTGCACTTCCAACCACTGGCCCAGCAGCCAGCTACAAAATTAGTAGCAAAGTGGATTTCTTGAATCAGAAGAGAACTTATATGACTTTTAGAGTCAAACCCAGTCCTATAAATTTATCATTTTAAGTACATTTCCATTTTTATGTTTGTTTATTAAGTTTATTCTTTATCTGCATTTTTATAGCTACACAAATACACCCCCCCCCCGTATTTAATTGCCTCTTAATGGCTGGTGTCCTCTTGAGTTTTGCCTGCACAGCAGGAATGATGTCTGTCACCAGCAGTGGCAGATTGCTGCTAAATGAAGACCCCCCCCTGCCCAGTTTCAAAATGCAATGTCATTTCACTGTGTGTGTGAGTTCTGCAGAAACTGAAATTAAAAAGGAACTCTTAGTGGCATTCCGCTGCTGCTCGTGCCACCATTCCTACTGTGCAAATGCAGCTCCACGGGAGGCTATGGGCCAGCGCAATGGACAAGAGTAATAGGTCAAGCTCAGAATTGCCCATGCTCCTGGAATTGCAAGGGAGAAGTAAACTCTGGACCGAAGGCTAGGTTGGCAACGTCAGCCAAACAATATTTTAAAATGTACGGTATGCTCAGTTTTTGCTATGGTAAGCAACATGGGGGAAATCTAGACTCCCACCATTATTCAACGTCAGAGATCATAAAACTAACATCTCAAAGGACTGTGTGCACCAGAAAGCAAGAGACAGGAGATGTTAATTCTTTTGGACTACAGTTACCAAAATGCCAACCTTGACATGCTAACTCCCCCCCTCCTCTGATTTGGCAGCATTGTAATCCAAAAAGGAACTTCTCCCATCAATTTTAAGCAATGCACTGCCCATGACTATTTTCCTAGCAGAGGTGATATCTTTGCACAAGATTTCAAATATAGTGGTACCTTGTATAAAGGAATTAATTCGTTCCAAATGAAATTGTGTTAAGCAAATTTTCCTTTATACGAACGAACGAAATCTTTAATACGGCCGTAGGCCAACATCCAAATACTATATACAAGAGCAAGTTAAAACATACTACATTTCTAAAAGAATTAGGTGCAAAGTTAAAATGGCCTAACAGAAAAAATAAACACCTTTCACTCACATCTTAATTTGAAGGGGAGCAAGAAGGGAAAAGAGAGGAGAGGAGAGGAAGAATCCCACTGATAGTTAAGGTTCTATCCTTATTTTGTTAAAACCTTTCCCTCCCGTATTTTAATAGCAGCAACTAAAAATTTTGCCACATTATGCAATGTGGCTGAATTTTGTCTAGATAGAAGTAATAGAGTATAAAATGCCTCAGAACGCCCAGGGAATAATTTTAATTGGGATTCAATGAGTCTTCTTCGGATATCAGAGTAAAACTGGCAAGACAGGAGAACATGGGTTACAGTTTCTATTGCACCTGAATTACAGGGGCATTTGCGTTGAGAGTATGGAGTTTTCTTAAACTTCCCTTCCAATACTGCAGATGGTAATACATTTAAGCGAGCAAGTGTATAGGCTCTGCGATGTTTTTTAATTGGTAGCATGAAGAGGTAAGTGGCTGGTTTAAAGGGCAATAGTGCTTTATCCAAAGAGATGTTATTTGAAGTTGCCCCCAGGTCATGCTGCCTCTCAACCTCCATAATACGTTGTTTAAGCATTTGGTTTGCTGCATCATAGCCCATTTGGATTACACAGTCCTCTGAGAATCCATACATTCTGAGTTTGGCAGACAGTGCTTTCATCCAACTTGATAGATGGTTGTCCTGTAGGATTAGCGTGGTTAGGCCTCTGGGAAAGAAGGATAACTTCAACCAAAATCTAAAAATGGTTATCCAGAACCTTGCTTCTACTTTCGGGAGCCCAACCTCCAGCCGCAAAGCTGCATTGGTAACGCAACAGGGTACCTGGAGGAGTGCTCTCAGAAATCTTGACTGGACCCTTTCAATAGGAGTAAAAGAAGGATAGGGACCTAACTGTGCACCGTAAAGGAGTTGGCTGATGGATTTGGCTTGGAAAACCTTCAAGGCTGCAGGGATATACTGCCCACCCTTGGTGTAGAAAAATTTTAGGATTGCAGAGGCCGATCTCTGTCCTGATTGGGCAACATGGTTAGCATGCGCCCTACGAGAGCCATTTGCTTGGAAAACTGTGCCTAGATATCTGAAGACTTTAGTTTGTTCAATTCCCATAGGAATGCATTGAAAATGGAGTAATCCCATTTTTATGTTGTACGGATTGTCCCCATAGGCAATTATGTTAAGCAAATTTCCCCTATCTCCAGATTTTTTAATGTTGTACAGATTTTATGTTATACAAACTGTTTGTTATACAAGGGCCCACTGTATTTACGGGTAGCTAGTGTTTTGCAATTCCTGTCCT